>CM060924.1:156752696-166752696 GCA_030737875.1 Allium sativum
TCTTCATAAAAAGTTTAACAACTGTGTTTTTTAAAAAACAAAAATATTTGGGTAAATTTGCATGGACTGCACGATTGAATTGTACATGAACATGTAGATTTAAATTTTAAGTTCTCAAGAGCAGTACAAAATAGTAATATAGTATAGTATGAGCATAGCTATAATATAAGAAAGTAAACTACGTTTCATTTTCAACTTAAACTCAAGCAACATTAAAATTAGTGAAGTAGGTTAAAACAAATTTGTTCTTAATTTTATAATCAATTGATAATACTCTAGATGTTATATATATATATATATATATATATCACTACAAGGAAGGGTGAGTTTGGCGACGGATCGTGGCGACGGTTGGTGACGGCTAAAAAAAGCGGCTCTCACAAGCCGTCGCCAACCGTCACCCAAAACCAAATATACCGGGAGGCTACAGGATTTTTCCCCATTCTGCTCGGTCGACCAAAATATATATATAAAAAAAAGAATCGAACCCTACCTCCGCCGATTACCACCGCCGACGCAAGCCGCCGCCAATTCTCCACCGCCGACGCCAACCGCCGCCTCCTCTCAATCAGCTGCTTCTTCCTCTCCCGGTATAATTTCTACCCTATTTCTTCAATTAATTAGTTAATAATGATTTAAATGCATATGTTATGTTATTATATGATGATTGTTGAGTTAATGTAGTTGATTTAGTAATGATTGAAACCCTAAAATGTGGATTTAGTTGTTTATTAGCGAATATTGTTGGTTAGTAATTGATTTTGTGCATATGTATGTGTTTATGAACCGTTATTTTATAGATAATAATCAATTATTGATGTTGAATTTATAAAAATCAATTGATATTTATTTTAAATGGAGTAAATATGAAAGGATGTGATTGTGAATTATTGGTTGTAGTGGTATAAAATTGGATGTGATTGTGAATGATTGGTTGTAGTGGTATGGGAGGATCATGATATGGAAATATTGATTGAATATGGGTTTGGCAACCCTATTCTAGAGTGATTGAGTGAAAATAGATTGTAGGGTGAGGATATGAATTGAAATTGATTAGTTTAAGGACATGATTCGTCTGCGTACGAACTAGATTATTGAAATTTCCCCATTGTCAAAAGCTGCGAGGCTTTAAGGTAGCGCGAGGAGCCGTACATCGGGACGGTGCCGGTTTTAATTACCCTACCGTTATGCTGCCGAAATTTCCTGAAATATTTACATATGTTTTTTTGTTTTGTTTATAGCTTATATAAAATGTTCATATGTTAGATAAAATGCTAGAACAATAAAAATATCATCTTTATTATATATATATAGCTTTCTAAAAATATTTTCATTATAAAAACATCATCTTTATTATATATATAGCTTTCTAAAAATATTTTCATTATTATCTATATAGGTTCATAAAAATATTCTAGTTATAAAAATCTTATCTTTATTATATATATATCTTAGTAAAAATGTTCATGTGTTGGATAAAATTCTAGAATGTTAAAAATATCACATTTAACATGTGTAGGAGCTATTAAAAATAGCTAGACCTTGAAATAAATTCTAGTATGTTAAAACCATCACTTTTGACATGTGTAGTAGCTATTAAAAATAGCTAGACCTTGAAATAAATTGTCATATGTTAAAACTATCACTTTTATTATACGTATGAACCACTAAAAATATTCGTGCGTTGAATAAATTCTTTGAACAACATATGTATGTGTTATCGAAATCACTGACATATATTTTTGAATCAGGAAAAATGTCCAATTATTACATTGACCGTAGTTGGATGTATGACGTTAGAATTGGAATGAAAGGCTTAGTGAAAGAAGATTTCTTTAATGGTGTAAATGAATTTGTTAGATTTGCAGTATCTAATAATCGAAATTACAAGGAGCTTCGTTGTCCGTGTAGTAAGTGTAAACTGATGAGGTTTCATAAACCAGACATCGTTAAAGTACATTTGTACAAATCAGGTTTTGTGCCAAATTATTATTTATGGGATCGTCATGGAGAACTTATTGCGCCTACAGTAAATCCTGTAGCGTCGGAGGTCGAATTAGTTACGACGAATCCAATAGAAGATATGGTGGAAGATGCAGCACAGTCAATGTTCCCTATCGGCTAGGTTGACGACGATGACGTCAATATGAAGAAGAATCGAACACGGAAGCCAGAAAAATATATGATTTATTGGCTTCAGCTAAGCGGCCATTGTGGAATGGTTGTGAAAGTGGAACTGAATTATCGGTAACCGCTGAGTACATCACCATGAAATCAAAATTTAACCTTACAGAAGCTGCATTTACAGCGGTTGTACAAGCTGCGAAAAGACATATGCCACCCGATAATCTGATGTGCGATAGTCATTACAAAGTGAAAACACTAATGTCGGCTTTTGGTTTGCCGTACCAAAAAATAGATACTTGTGTTAAAGGTTGCATGTTGTATTGGAAAGATGATATTAATCTTAGAAACTGTAAGAAATGTGGCGGGGAAAGGTATAAACCTAGAAAAAAGAAAGGTAAGGAAGTTCCGTATACAAGAATGCATTATTTACCAATCATCCCTAGACTATAACGGTTATATGCATCCTCGGTCACTGCATGTCCTATGCGATGGCATAATGTGCGAACACAAGAAGATGGAACGTTGACACATCCATCGGATGGAGAAGCATGGAAACATTTTGATAGGACGTATCCAACATTTGCCGCAGAAAGCCGTAACGTCAGACTTGGTTTATGTACAGATGGGTTTTCACCATTTTCTCAGTTTGGTAGTAAATATTCATCTTGGCCTATTATCGTTACTCCTTATAATTTACCTCTGTGGATGTGTATGAAAACTCCATATATGTTTCTCACTGTTGTCGTTCCTGGTCCTAATGATCCAAAACAAGGCATCGATGTTTATCTACAACCGTTAATCGAAAAGTTGAAAAAACTATGGGATGACGGAGTTGAAACCTATGACATTTCAAAAAAAAAAGAATTTTCGTATGTTCGCTTGTTTGTTATGGACGATGAGTGATTTTCCTGCATATGGGATGCTTTCAGATTGGAGTACCGCCGGTCGTCTATCTTGTCCTTTATGCATGGAAGAATCACAAGCATTTTTCTTACGGTATGGAAGGAAGCATTCGTGGTTTGATTGTCACCGTTGTTTTTTGCATACCAATCATACTTTTAGAAGAGATAAAAAAAAACTTTAAAGCTAACAGCGGAATGACTTTGCAAGCACCCAAAATTTGGACAAGTGAAGAAATATACGATATTGTAAAGGATTATCTGAAGATCCATGAGACTGGAGAGCAAACAGAAACTCCGGGTAAATCTGACATTCATAATTGGTGTAAACAAAGCATATTCTGGGAGCTACCTTATTGGAAAGATCTCAAACTTCAACATAATATCGACATTATGCACAATGAAAAAAATGTATTTGATAACGTGTTTAATACTGTTTTGAATGTCAAAGGAAAAACAAAGGACGATATACATTCGAGACGTGACATAGAAGAATATTGTAAACGTCCAGAACTTCATATAAAGCCCAATGACAATAAAAAACCCAAAGCGTGCTATGAACTAGACAACAAACAAATAAAACTTGTACTGAAATGGGTTGAGGGACTGAAATGTTCGGATGGGATTTCTTCTAATCTTCGTAGATGTGTTGACTATAAAAACAACAAACTGAGCGGGATGAAAAGTCATGATTGTCATATCATGATGGAATATTTATTACCAGTGGTGTTCAAAGAATTATTGCCTGTAAAAGTGTGGGGTGTTTTAACAGAGTTAAGCTTATTCTATAAACAACTTTGTTCGGCAACGTTAAAAATTGATCGTCTCCGTAAACTTGAAGTCGAAGTTCCGGTATTGATTTGCAAATTAGAGAAAATATTCCCTCCAGGATTTTTTAATGTAATGGAGCATTTACCTATTCATCTTCCATCTGAAGCTATTCTTCGAGGCCCAGTGCAGTATTGATGGATGTATCCTTTTGAAAGGTAAAATTCATGTTTACAATTCAAAATGACATTAGTGCATATAAATTGAATTAATTTTATTTTAGGCATTTGAATCATCTGAAGAAAAAAGTACGACAAAAAGCACGAGTTGAAGGTTCGATTTGCAAATCTTATCTTGAAGAAGAAGCTTCGTTCTTTTTTTCTCATTACTTCAGTGATCATGTGAACATATCATTTGTAAGTGGTCCTCGTAATGATGAAACCGTGGAACCCAATTTTTGTCCGACAATGCTATCTGTTTTTAGACAACATGGACGATCTTCTGGAAAATGTGTAGAAATATGGTTAGATGATAGAGATCACCATGTAGCACACACATATGTTCTTCTAAATTGTGCTGAAGTTGCACCATTTGTTAGGTACTAAATTTTTAACTTTATTACAATTATATGTGTACATCAATTGTTAGTTAGTAATAAAATCATTTATATTTGCAGTATTTACGAATCAAAAAATCCAAATGGCGATCTCAGTAAAGATTTTGCTAAATGGTTCTCGAAGTACGTTTTCGATCCAATAAACTGCGTCAATGATGAGGGTTTGCAAAATCTTGCGCTTGGACCAAAAAGAAATGTTAAGACTTATCCAATATTCTTCGTTAATGGATTTAAATTCAACACCAAAGACCATGGTACTGACAGATTAACATATAACAGTGGTGTATTTGTCAAAGGTAGTGATGGTCCCGAAGAGCATATAAAAGATTTTTATGGCGTCTTGACACAGATTTTAGAGTTGACATATTATGTACAACCCGTTGAAAAAGTTGTTCTATTCAAGTGCAACTGGTTCAGAAATGTTCCTGGTACTGGAATCAACGTGCATAAAGATTACAAGCTTATAGAAATAAAGCACACATCGCATTACTATAAGTATGATCCATTTGTATTGGCAAAGCAAGCATTACAAGTTTACTTTGCTCTGTATTCGTCCTTAAAAAGAGATAAAGCAGATTGGTCTGCTGTAATTAAAACAAAGGCAAGATTTACATTTGAAGGAATTGCTATTCCAGACGATGCAGCGCATCAAACGGATGCAAATCAAAGCGATGAAATAATAATTGCTAATGATGTCCATTTAGAGTCTTTAAACGATGAATCAAATGAATTAATAGAAGCTTTTGAGAGTACAGAGGACAACGATATAGAGTATGAGACCGAAACTGAATCAGAAAATGAAGAAGAATAATATTATTTGTATATGATGTGCTATGTTGTGAACTTATATGATGTGCTATGTTGTGAACTTATATGATGTGCTACGTTGTGAACTTATATGATGTGCTATGTTGTGAACTTATATGATGTGCTACGGTTATCTATTATCTGGTTCTTCTTCTTTTATGTAAATGATTCTTGTAGTTGCATTTGATAATATATGTTGTATGAGTTTATTTGATAATGGATGTGCATAATGATATATGAGTTTTTAATTTCGTGACAGATATGCCTCCTAGACGCCGACCTACCCACAGTTCAGAGGCAGGTGCGAGCGGTACAGCACCGGATACACGTCCGGTCGTAGAGCTCGTGCCGAAGTCCGCAGGGTAAGTTTTTAATTTTGTAACTGCTTAATATTCAAAAGTTATTAAATGCTAATATCGTACTTACTGCAGGGGGTTTGATATTATTCCAGGAGAGCTTGTTTTACGTGTGTCTAGACAAGCATATGTCGCTAGGTGGACAAAGGCGTGGCCTCACTGGGATGATATTCCTATGCAGATTAGGAATGCCATCCTCGCGGAGGTTCTTGTAAGTATAAATATATTTCTCATTTGTAAAATTATATAAAATATGTAATACTCTTTGTTTGTTAATTTATAGTGTTCTGTACGAGTCTGGAATGAAGATATGGATGTTTTCCTCACAGCATGGAACCAGAAGATGAGGAAAAATTATTCGAGCAATATATACAAGGCAAGGAAAGCAACAAAGAGGCCTCAGTGGATGAGCGAGGAGGTCTACGCCGATTTCCAAAAATTATGGGCCACGGAAGCTGCTAAGGTAAATTACTTAAGCTTGTTTTAAAATTTTATTTTTTATATCCATCAATTAATCATATAATTAAATATACAGGAGCTTTCAGAGCGAAATCGAGCAAACAGGCTCAAAAATCCTGCTTTGCATCGGGCTGGGTCTAAGTCCTTCTCCCAGCATCGTCGCGAATTGGTACGAAAGATAAATCACATTTACAAATAGTCCTAAACTTTTTAAATCCTATTGATTAATTCCAAATATATATTTTATCATTTCAGATGTCGACTCTCCAGCGGGAGCCTACACTTGCTGAGGTGTTTACCCAGACTCATGCTGTCGAGCGGACAGATCAGGAGGGTAACACCTCATATACCTGGTCGGACCCTAAGTCCTGCGAAATGATGGTTAGCATTTCTAATAATTTGTATTTCTAATAATTTGTATAACACAAATATATTTCTAATAATTTGTATTTCGCAGGACAAATACATGGCGGCCTTAGATGCTCGAGCGACGGAGTTAGGGCAAGAGCCGGACGTGGAGGAGTGCAATCGCATCTGGAACAGAATCATCGACCCGCCTACCAGGGGTAGACGCTACGGCTTCGGGAACATAGAGGTGTGCATTTATATTGACAACTCTATTACAATAATTGTATAAAGCATGTATAGTATATAAAAAAACATTTGACAATGATTTCTAACTATTTTATTATAATTACAGATAGCGGGGACTCGGGCCTCTTATACGAGGCGTCAGGATGAGGAGGAGATCAACACGCTTCGACAACAGGTTGCAGCCTTAGAAGATTTTCAGAAGAACAGGCTCGAGACCGTGCTTGATGCGCGGATTGCTGCATATCTTCAGGAGCATGGTGTGATGCCGCTGAGTGATCCCGTGGATGAGGATGATGAGGAGGCAGGTACTTGTTTTTTTGTTTTATGTTGGACTTGTTTTGTAAATATAAACTTTGGTGATGGATTTGAGATGTTCGTAGTATTTTGGGGAGACGATCGATGATGGTATTTTGGACATGGATTGTTTGATGTGGACGTGTTGATGGTTTAGTGAAAATTTATCGTTTTTATTTTTGTTTTTTTGGACGTGTTGATGGCATGAGTTGATTTATAGCGTTGATGAGGTGATTGAATGTGAATTTGAGTTGATGGAGTGTGAAATTGAGTGTATATGAGTTGCAGATGAACTGCATTTTGAGTTGTGTGGTTTGATGGCTTGTTAGCTGCTGTAATATAAGAAAAATGCTACAGATTGGCGACGGCGGGCGACGGCTAGCGACGACACTCTGGTCATGTTGGGCGACGGTTAGCGACGGCTTGCAAGGGGTTTTCACCCAGTTTTGTCACGATTGGCGACGGCTTGCGACGGCATATTTGCAAGGAGTAGTGACGGTTGGCGACGGCTAGTTAGGGCAAAAAGGTGACGGTTGTGACGGCTTATAGTCGTTGGTACGAATTATAACTGCTTGTCCACGTGGCAACATCGCCGTCGCCAACCGTCGCAAATGTGGTGACCACTACCGTCACCATGGCCGACGCTATATGCTTAGCGTCCACATTTTTTGTGACGGCCATTGGCGACGGCGGGCGACGGCTAGCAACGGTTTTTAGCCGTCACAAAATGAGCTCTTTCTTGTAGTGTGTATATGTATATAATCATTGAAAATTTCTGCAATTATTCATTAAAAATTTGCGGAAATTTCCGTAATTATTCACTAAATAGTTACAGACATTTATGCAATTTTTGGATATAATTGCACAAATGTCCACAATTATTCACTAAGTAATTGCATAATTCTATGCTATTACTCAACAATTAAATTCTAGGGATCTACTTTACATATTTTTCATGAGGAATTTTCGTGTTTTAAGTTTGGTTTTAAAGATCTAAGTCTATTACCCACTTTCAAATATCTTAATCCATACAAGAGAGTGGATTTAATAAGTAGGATTTTAGAAAGATGGAAGAATCCAATACGAAGGTGGAGAAATATCCATTTATGTCTAGATTAACTATGGAAAATGTCAAATTTTACTTCAACTTAACATATCACACGTGTTAAAATAAGAAGAATAATTAATAAATTAAAATGCTTCAAATAAGTTTACATAAAAAAGAGTGTATTGTATTATTTATATAATACTCAGGACATGCCAATTCTAATCTTCCAACTTTGGCATCACAGCCCATTCGCATTCATCTCATCTAAGGACTTCTCATTGCTCCTAATTGTTTTTATCAAAGATATATACATCCCGTTACATTTCCCATTTGATGCGTGATGGAGGAACACAATGTATCACCATCAACAAAGTGTCAAGAATAACAAAGAAGATGACAATTTTGTAATAAGAGCAAAAGCATTTCTTAGATTTATGCCAAAGGGATTACACGTTTTTACATTGATATTCATAAACCATTTAATATTTTATAATTACTGAAAATGTTCAACATGCATGATTAAACTATAGGAGCATTTCACTTAACCGCTGGGTAACAAATTTAAAGTAATGAAAATAAGAGTACTAGTCTCCTGGACATCTTTTCAGATTGTTCTATAGAATGACAGTTGATACTATATGGAAATACACGCTAGATCAAAGTCTACGTTCGTATTTGGTGTAAATGCGTCAGGAAATATTAGAAAATAAAATAGAAGAAACAAGATTGAAGAGAAGTTTTATTATTGATGAATTGTAATTGTAAGATGATACAAATTGTATATAGGAGTCCTCTATTTATAATACAAGAATAAATGTAAATAGGCTTGAATAATAAGCATGTGACCGTTGGTTTGTTATAATAGGCATGTGACCGTTGCATTGTTATAATGGGAATGTGACCGTTGCATTATTATAATAGGCATGTGACCGTTGCTATGTTATAATGGGAATGTGACCGTTGCATTCCCACTATTCTTTCTTTCCTTTATTACCGCCCCTCAAATTAAGGTTAGGTTTTACTACCTTAATTTGCCGAGAAACATTCCATCTTCTACTTCGTATTTGTTTGCAATTCTTCAATTCTAAGTGCTTCTCTGAATCTATGAAAGTTTTTAGCTGGAAGTGATTTTGTTAGAATGTCAGCCCTCTGATAATAAGCTGGAATGTGATTCACTTGTAAATTCTTCTTTTGGACTTGCTCTCGAACAAAATAAATGTCGATTTCTATGTGTTTGATTCGATTATGCCGAATAGGGTCTGCTGTCATGTAGATTGTGCTTAGATTATCACACCAAATTATTGGGTTCATGTTGGATGATAGCTTTAACTCCTTTAATAATGATTGCAACCATAAGATTTCTGTTGTAGTGCTAGCAACACTCCTATACTCTGCTTCCGTACTAGATCTCGAGACGGTTGTTTGCATTTTATAACACCATGAAATAAGACTTTCTCCTACATAAATGCAATAACCAGAAACCGGTTTTCTATCGTCTATATCTGTAGCCCAGTCTGCATCTGAGTATGCTGTAATGCTTAAGTCTCTGCTGCCTTTTAGTGATATGCCAAAGTTGATTGTTGCTTTTAAATATCTGAGTATTCGTTTCACTGTTGTCCAATGCTCACTTTTGGTTTCCTGCAAAAATTGAGACACTTTGTTAACACTAAAATAAATATCAGGTCGTGTTATAGTAGCATATTGTAATGCTCCTACAACACTCCTATATTGTTTAATATTTAAGATAGCTTCCCCCTTGTTCTTTGATAAGTGCTAGTTTGAGATCATAGGAGTTGGTTGACCATTTGCTTCAATCATATTTTTCTTGTTTAGAAGCTCTGCAATGTACTTTCTTTGACAGGGATGAATTTCTTTATCCGATTTCCTTTTGACTTCTATTCCAAGAAAATAAGATAAGTCACCCAAATCTTCTATTGAGAACTAATTGTTCAAATAATCTGCCAATTATTTGATTTCAGTTTCACTACTAGTTGTAATAATTAAATCATCCACATATATTAATATACAAAAGTGGTAGATGATTCACTGATTTTGGTGAATAGTGATGTATCAGATCTGGTAGGTGAATAGCCCAGTGTTGTTAAACTTGCTTTTATTCTTTCAAACCATACTCTAGGTGCTTGTTTCAGGCCATAGATTACTTTATTCAGTTTGCATACCAATGTTGGATCTTGTGTATAGCCTTGTGGTTGTTGCATGAATATTTCTTCATGAAGATTTCCATTTAAGAATGCATTGTTGACATCTAGCTGCTTGATTTTCCAATTATTGCTTAATGCTACAGTCAATATAAGTCTAATTGTTGAGGGTTTTAACACTGGTGAGAAAGTTTCATTATAATCAAAGCCAAATTCTTGTGTGAACCCCTTTGCAACAAGTCTTTATTTATATCTATTGATAGACCCATCTGGATTCTTTTTCAGTCTATATACCCACTTGCACCTAAATATATTCTTGCTGCTAGGTGGATTTACTAGTTCCCATGTATAGTTGTTCATCAGTGCTTGATATTCTTCATCCATTGCCTTCCTTCGTTCTTTGTGTTTCACTGCTTGTTGATAACTATTTGGATCTTCTTCAGTAATGATTGCAGTATAAGTCTTTGGTTTGAATATTCCCCTTTTTGATCTCGTTATCATTGGATGTCCAGTTTGATGATGTGGTGGTTGAGTTGGTGAGTCATTTTGTCTGCTTTTAGTATTTTGATTGCTCACATTGTTATTTTCTTCTCTTATTGCTTCTGATTGCCTGCAACTTGATTCTGCAGGTGATTGAGTGGCGTGGCTAATTTGCTCTGGCTGATCATCACTAATTTCACTATCACTGTGATGGCCTTCAGAGTTACTACTAGCAGCCTTGTCACCATTCTCTTGATTCCATGTGTCAGCAATACTATGCAGATTAGGTATACTAACCTTTGGATTATATATTTTGGTCGTGGTTTGTATATCTAATCTGCTATAAGGAAAAATATTTTCTTCGAAAATAACATGTCTGCTTGTAAAAATTCTACCTGACTTGTCTATACATCTAAACCCTTTTTTATTATTGCAACAGCCTATAAATGTGCAAGGTTTATTATAAGGTCTTAGGTATAGGAAACATAGACAACCAAATGTTTTTAGACTATTATAATCAGGTTTCACATTGAATAGCTTTTCTAGAGGTGTTATGTCTTTCAGTATTCTAGTAGGCATTCTATTAATTAGATACACAATAGTACTGTAAGCATCAGGCCAAAATTTAAGTGGCAAAGATGCTTGAGCTAACACAGTTAAACCTGATTCAACTATGTGCCTATGCTTCCTCTCAGCTATACCATTATGTTCAAAAGTATAGGGACATGTTACTCTATGTATAATACATTTACTTTTAAAATAATCCGTCAGAGGTTTGTATTCTAATCCTCCATCAGATTGCATGACTTTGATTTGACAGTTTATTTGGTTTTCAAACATATTGATAAAACTGATGAGAACACTTTTAGTATCAGATTTAGCCTTTAAGAAATATATTCAAGTATATCTAGTATAAGCATCAACAATTGATATATAGTATTTATATCCATAATCAGAAAATATAGAAGATGGACCCCAAATATCAGTGGTAATTAATTGAACAGGTTTGGAATACACGGTTAATGAATCAGAGAATGGTAATTTGTGGCTTTTTCCCATCTGGCAATAAGTACATACATAAGGTAATTTTGCAGGAATAAATTTTATGTTATTATCAGTAAGAATTTTTGTTACAATGCTAGCACTAGGATATCCTAACTTATAATG
Source organism: Allium sativum (assembly GCA_030737875.1). Lineage (NCBI taxonomy): Eukaryota > Viridiplantae > Streptophyta > Magnoliopsida > Asparagales > Amaryllidaceae > Allium > Allium sativum. The sequence goes on from CM060924.1 coordinate 156,764,471, forward strand.
CCATAAGTCAAATGTACTTTTAGTTTGAACTTCATCAGTTATATCAGTCAGATTACAACGTGGGTGATCATTAATAACAGTATTGCGATTGCTGAAATTGAATTCATAAAGTCCCTTTACAGCATTACCCTTTAGAAGAATTTCCCTAATTAGTATGTCTCTAACTACACAGTATGTTGGGAAAAATTCAAAGTAAACATTGTTATCCCTAGCAAATTGAGACACACTAATCAGGTTTTTCTTAATGCTGCGAACTCTTAATAAGTTATGCAAAAATAATTATCTATTACCAGAAATACTACCTGTGCCAGTATGAGAAATCTTAACAAACTTACCATTGCCCATGCTTATAGTTTGATTACCTTAGTCATCCTTGTTCCCTAGATTCAGGTTATTCAGTTTGTTTGTAATATGATGGCTAGCTCCTGAATCTGGGTACCATGTTTCATCTTGAATATGATCGGCTCTGGCTTGTTCATTCTGATTTCTTGTGTTATCAAATTGATTAGGTGTATCTCCTTGTCCATATGCTATATTAGCAGTGAAGTTGTTGTTCCTTTAATTGTTCATGTTGGCTTGACTTGCTGAGTAGTTTGAGTTGTACCTGAAATAACACTTGACTATAATATGGCCAACCTTCTCACATATTTGGCACTTTGGTCGATTGTTGTTGTTGCTCCGACGTCCTCTTTCTCTGCCACCTCTACCTCTGGTGGAGGGGTTGCCTCTCAAAATGGTTTGCTCATTTCTGAAATTGTTATTTGCTTGATTTTTGTTATCGTTATTTTTGTTAACGACATAGTTAATAGAGAAATCACTTTCTTGAGTTTTCTTGCTTTCAAACCTAGCTTCATGTGCAAGTAGAATTGAATGAATGAAAGCAGAATTGAATGAACTTCATTAAGTGAGGAGAATTCCTTTTGTGAGGAAATTATGGCTTCTACAGCCTCATATTCTCCCCTTAGGCCATTGAATATAGTTAGGACTTGTTCAGAATCTTGCACTTTGTGACCAATAGCTTCTAACATGTCGCAGATAGATTTCATTATGTTCAAGTACTCTCTCATGGTAATGTTGTCTTTTCTTATTTTTTGCAGTTGTCTTTTGTAAAACATAACTTTAGTAGCTGACTGGTTGTTGAAAGCTTTTTCTATTGTTGTCCATATCTTATTAGCACTTTTGCAGCAAATTACCTGTGGTAGTAACTTTTGATTGATAGAAGATAGTAACCATGAGCTGATTAATCGATCTTGCCTATGATATTTCATATATTCTTCATTGTTGACTATTTTTCCTTCTTGATCAGTAACAAATTTTGGTGGAACAGACAAGGTTCCCATGATGAATCCTTCAAGGCCATACCCTTGAATTGCGGTTTCAATCTGAAGTTTCCATAGTAAGTAATTGAATTCGTCTAATTGTACTGTAATCAGTTGTGATTGTGGACTAATTACAGCTTTGGTGAGTTTGTCTACAGCTGCAAATCTCTCCATTGTTCCAGTAACATTGTCTGAAGTTGATGAAGCAGTGTCATTAGTCATGATGTTGAGAAAGATTACTCAAAACTCTTTCGAGTTGAAGAAGAGAAGGATCAATGGCTGTTAAGCCTTAATGAAGCTCTGATATCATATTAGAAAATAAAATAGAAGAAACAAGATTGAAGAGAAGTTTTATTATTGATGAATTGTAACTGTAAGATGATACAAATTGTATATAAGAGTCCTTTATTTATAATACAAGAAATAAATGTAAATAGGCTTGAATAATAGGCATGTGACCGTTGCTTTGTTATAATAGGCATGCGACCATTGCATTGTTATAATGGGAATGTGACCGTTGCATTGTTATAATAGGCATGTGACTGTTGCTATGTTATAATGGGAATGTGACCGGTGCATTCCCACTATTCTTTCTTTCCTTTATTAGGAAACTATTTGTAAAACTTTTTTCTATGGCCACTTCTCCTTTGAGTTGGACTTTGATACACCTTGTTAGATCCAAAATATGCACACTCATTAGTCTGATAGTATTATGTTTTAGAGCAATCTTCTTTCTTTGTTAGCTTTTCGTTCATATTTTGTTCTAAATATGGGCAAAGTCAAGCTATGAACTAATTTTATTGCCCTAAATGTTCTTAGCTGTGTCACATCACATGCTAGAACAATCTGATGTTTAGATAAAGTTTTACCAAAAACCGTTACTAAATATAGCTCAAAATTGTTAATATTCATCAAAATATGAATGAGGCACTTCAAATTTTAAATGATGGAAAGTTCGCCAAGATCCAAACTTATTGACCCTTATTTTAACATCTTTTTGTTTGATTAAACTATTACTATATATGAAAAAGAATCAGAAATAAGGGGGTATGCTAAAATTCTTTTGTTTGATCAAAATATTACTAAGGAAATAAAATAAAAAGATGTATGCTTTGCTATATGCCTAACCTACCTACAATTTTTAGTCTGATAAGTTTTAACCAAGTAAGAAAAATATATAAGCGTATAAACTGCAAATAGAACCATTTGATGCTAAAGTTCTTTTTATAAGAAAAAGACATAACCTCAGCCTTATACTCTATGACTTACAAAAACGGAGGCACGACTGAATCAAGTTGTGGTTGTTGTGGATTACTCCACCATCCATAGTTTCATGATTAAGGCTGACCAAAATTGGTCATCATCATGAATATAGGAATCAGACATACCTTAGAACACATCACAAAAAGCAGATCGACATTGTTTTCTATCCTTTTCGTTTTTTTAATCTTTTTGTAAAAATAAATGCATTGTAGGTGGTTTTACCTGTACTGTCGTTCACCGCACTTTGGAGAACAAAGAAAGTAAATGAAACCGAGCCATGAAAATATATGAATCTATTCTCGATTTGAATATCAATACATTACCTCTCAAGAAATGTGGAAATTTTGGCGTTTCAGGAAGAGAATCAGTAAAAGGTTCACATTAAATATAATTAGAAAGAGTAGAAAAAAGGTTAGTGTCTGCAAATATAACTTGTTATATGTTTTTCCAGGGGACCTATATTACACATATGTAGGTAGAAACAGGTAAAGCCATATCGCTCATTTACAGGCTGGGGATTGACTATTGTTATAATCAACAAGTATTAGCCGTTACAATGTTATACGCGGCAAGTATTATACTAGCTGTTACAATGTTATAATCAGCAAGTATTAGTTGTTACAATGTTATATATGGCAAGTATTATACTAGCCGTTACATCTTTATGTATAAATACATGGTCTTGGTATCAATCTTATCAACGAATAAAAATTACAATATAATTCTCTATTTTTTTTTTTATAATTCTCTTTATGGTATCAGAGCTCTAATTTTCTGAAAGGCATTATTCTTCCTGTGCCAACTTGATACTGCCACGCCATGGCTAATGATAATAAAGCTACTTCCGCTCTGTCTGGCGGCAATACCAATGGCTCATCTCCAAGCCTCATTAACTTGATTAGGCCCAAAAGTCAAGTTATTACAACTTCATTAGATGAAGATGACTAAATTGTATGGAAATATCAAATAGAAATTGCGCTCAAAGGCTATGGTCTACAAGACTACATAAAAGAACATCAGTTACTCCATCAGTAATGATTACTGATGAAGAAGGAAAAACAATATAAAATCCTTAATACATCAAATTTTAGAAGCAGGATAGCTTACTATCATCATGGCTCTTATCTTCTATCAGTTCTAATCTATTACCACAAATTGTTGGGTGCAACTCATCATACAGAATATGGAAAACTATAGAGCAAATTTTCAGCCTCAATCTGCAGCGAGGATCATGCAATATAGAAGGAAACTTCAAAACTGCAGATAGGAAGATACAAGCATGAAAGATTACTTGGGCAAAATTAAAAACATATGCGATAAATTAAATGCTGTTGGACATAAATCAGTGATCATGAGCAAATACTTTTTATTACCGGAGGACTTGATGAAATATGAGTCTTTAGTAACTGTTCTTGCTACTCAACAAACGCCACCTGATCTACAGTTCGTTCGATCTGCACTCCTCGCTCATGAAGGAAGGATCGATCAAAGGAAAACAACACAGGGTGAATTTTCTGCTAATTACGCTGTAACTAAAAACAGGCATGGATAATAATATTAATGCAAACAGACAAGACAATCAGTATTCAAGGGGATTCTAGCCACAAAGGGGAGGCTTTCAACCACAAAGAGGACGAGGACGTGGCAGACGGAATAACGACAACCGGGTAAAGTGCCAAATATGTCAAAAGTTTGGTCATATGGCAAACAAATGTTATTACAGGTATAATACCAACAATGGGCAGCAGTATAATCAAAGCAATTTGAGCCAGAAGGCACCACAAGCCAACATGGCTATGATAAACTCAAATAGAAGCAGTAATGATGCAAATAACAGTCAGAATAAAAGTAATGATGATGGAAGTAAGAATGAAGATAGCAGTTTTGAAGAATGGTACCCAGATTCAGGTGTCATTCATCACATAACAAATAATCTCCAAAATCTTAACATTGGGAGCAGAAACTACTCAGACATGAAAAATTTACATATGGGTGATGGGCAAACTGCATGTATAACACACATTGGCAAGGGTTCCATCTTAGGAGAAAGACAACTTAAATTAAACACAACGTTTAGAGTACCTTCTATTAATAAAAATTTGTTAAGTGTGTTAAAATTTGCCAATGACAATCACGTATTTTTTGAATTTCACCCTAAATTCTGAGTAGTTAAGGATTTACTAAATCATGAAATATTACTACAAGGTAATCTACATGATGGGCTTTACAAGTTTGACACCTTAAAGACTGCAAACTCTAGTAGCAAACTCTGGTGTAATAATGTAGAAACTAGTAGTAATGATTGTAATAGGGAAACTAATGTTAGCAGTAACAATGGATATGATGGAAATATTGAATCATGGCATATGAGACTAGGGCATCCTAGCATTGAAACTTTTAAAACTTTTTTAAGCAATAATATTGTTTCTTTTAATAAAACCATACCTATTAAGCACACACTACCAACTTGGCAAAGTCATAAGCTTCCTTTTTGAGATTCTGAAACAAAGTACAGTAAACCCCTCGAGTTGATAGCTGCTGATTTGTGGGGACCAGCACCACTGAACTCATATCAAGGACATGGGTACTATCTTTCCTTTGTGGATGCCTTTTCGAGATATACTTGGATATACATGCTAAAGAATAAATCAGAAACATGTAATATTGGATACAATTCACAACTAATGTTGAAAAACAAACCAATTGTAGCGTCAAAACTATCCAAACAGATGGTGGGGAGAGTTTAAGCCATTAACTAATTATTTTATTAAAAGAGGAATCAAATATAGGCTGACTTGTCCTCACACATCTGAACAAAATGGTTTGGTAGGAAGAAAACACAGGCACATTGTAGAGACTGGTCTAACACCAATGTCTCAAGGCTCAATACCAACGAAATATTGGAATGAAGCTTTCTACACTTTAGTTTTTCTTACCAACAAATTACCAACTAAGGTTTTATATAATAAAACTCCACATGAAATGATATATAATGTTAGACCTGATTACAGTTTTTTTTAAAATTTATGGTTGTTTGTGTTTTCCATGCTTAAGAGACTACAATAGGCACAAACTAAGCATGAGATCAAGCTCATGCACTTTCATGGGGTATGCTCGGAATCAAAAAGGATATAAATGCTTAGACAAAAATGAAAGAATTTGTATTTCTAGACATGTAGTTATTGATGAAAACACTTTTCCCCTTGCAGGAAAACAAGAAACTAAAATTTATGAAGAGCATTCTATCAAGGGATATCAATTCAAACAATTACTTAACCACCTATTGATGGCATTAGTGAAGACCAGCTAGACATCAACATGCAGAATGACTCCATGGAAGTAACAAATGCAAATACAAATGAATCACAAAATAGTTCAGAAAGTACGCATGCATATCAAATCAACGAAGATATGCAAAGCAATGATGCTACAAGAACAACAGTAATTGTAACGTCCCACATTTTTTAATGATATAATAATTAATTAATTTAATTATTTTATATATATTTTACATAGCGGAATGACATGGTTCGTTACACTTAGCGGGAGTTTAATTACAACAAAGATGGACAGTTCAAGTCTTAGAATTTAATTACTTGGGCTATCAAGTAAGTCCTCGTATTTTATAGTTAAGGATTTTCTCAAGTACTTGGATAAATATATTTTTATATGCTATAATATATATACGTGTTTGCAGTTGTTTTTGGCTTGGATTTATATACTTTATAACTATATATACAAACCATGTTTTAGTTCGCTCTATTGTTGTTTCAGATGTATTGATTCACTAGTTTTATTGATTTACAAGTAACAGAGAAAATGCAAATTACACCATCAAGGGCTACATCTGCATGTGAGTACATGAATGCAAATGCGTCTATATGTTGAAAATTTATGTATTCGATAACGTGTGTGAATCAGAAATTATAGAACAATGTTGAAATAATAATAAATAAAAAAATGTGTTAAACTTTCCTAAATACATCACTTATCTCTTAAACCTGAAGAACCCCTTCGCTGGTCAAAAGTTCAAAACAAAGCCATGTTCTTCATTCCACTTCCACTTATTCTCTTCAGCAAGAAAATAAAAACATGGAGAAACGATTGCCTCGCAAATCCAAATCTAATTCCTATATATACCCCCATCATACTCTAAACCTAATCGAACTTCTTCCCTGGTCAATCCCTCTTTCCGCCTCCACCTTATAGAATTAAACGTCCAAACTAAATCAGGCTAAAATCGATTCCATCCTCCCCTAAAAACGATATCTCATGATGATCTCTGAAGCAACCATATTCGCCATAAGGAGACCAACCTGCAACCGCCGATGATTTAGCTCCGGTGAGGGCGAATAGTCGTAAATCACTGTCAATAAAGGCACGGATTTTGGGGGAAATACTGACATAGGAGTGAGCGCGAGTTACAATGGGGGTACCAGGGTGAAAAGGTTGGGACGAGTTGCGTTGATGGCGTGAGTGTTGAAACCTGAAGCTCGTTGTTTCCTTATGTGGACAAATGTTGGGTTCGGATTTCTGTTGGGTGCGTGTTTCTTTTACGGTAGATGTTGGAGGAAGAGAAGGAGTCTTAGGTTTTCATTTTGTAAAAGGGTGGGAGATGGATCCATGTGAGAACGTGGAGTAACACGTGGAATGGTGGTGGAGTAATGAAGAGCAAATGTATGGAGCAGGTACGGTATTTGAAGAACTATAGCGTATGGAGTGGTTTTGAACGTGAGCATAGTAGCTGAGCACGGAAATTTGAGGGGAGGTTTCTAATAGCAAGATGTGGTGTTTGTTTCTGAATTAACTAAGGATCTAAGAAGGGTATCACGTGACGAGGTGATGGCAGGGGATGTAGGGGTATTGACGAAATGAACTTGAGTGGGCATTACTGTTGTATGAAGTGGAACAGTGAAGATGGGAAAGTTTCAAATGTTTGCAAACGTTTTTGTATAGGTGCTTGTGTACCTGTCTTGAAGAACTCGCGTCGAACGAGCAGCATTCGAGTTCCACAAGGATTACACAATTGTGAAGAAATTTTGAGGTGATAAATTTTAATGATAATAGTTTGAATTTCGTTGAAGAATAGGAGAGGGAATAGAAGCTCGAAATGACGAGGTGCAAATGGCAGTCGAAGAAACGGCATGAAGTTTTGATCACAAATATGTCGGGACTGCACTGTGCCGTTTAAGGGGTAACCTGGAGACAGGAATGGTTGATGGGAAATTATGAAGTGCGTGGTGTTTATAAATCCCGAAATGGTGATGAAGGTTGGTTCGAGATATTTATGCAGTGGGAGCTTTTAATTTGGAGTACTGAAGGTAGGGCATGATTTGAGCATGGCGGGGGTGGGTCCGGTAGCAAGCGGTGAAGGTTTGGAGATAAAATATAAATGTGCGGATGGACTTGAAAACTTGAGCTGGTAAGGCCCGATAAGGGAAAATCAAATAAATGTAAGTTAAGTTTAAATTTAATATATATAAACTTGTACAATGTATAACTCATCCATACGTGAATAGAATTAAGCGCCATCACCGTCACGTTGGATCCGTATTGATGATATCTATTTTACGGAACTGAGATGACGAAGAGCAGAACTACTGGAATTCCGTGATAATATCAAATGCTTGTTTGATTTTAAACAAAATAAGAACGGAATCGTCAACTACAAACAAGGTGAGTAAAACTCACTAACTCTGCTCATTTTATATTTTTATAAACTATACTTTATTTTTGATAGAAAATGATTGATTGATGTGTACTAATTGTTTGGACTGTTTAATAGATTTGATTGAAAACGTAGATATAGTTATATATATATATAAATCGACAATCAAATATTGAATTCTGTTTATCAGAATATTTCTTGTTAAGATGAAAGTGATGTTATTTATGTTGTTTAACATCTGTGGATGCAGGGAGACAGGTTGGAGGAATCCGGTTGGATTCCTCAACATTTACTTTACCGTTTTTATATATTGTGATATATAATCTGTTATTGATTATGTGTGTTAGAATGATATTGATCATTGTTAGTTGGTGTATTAGCTACCATAAGTAACCTTGGGATGTAGAAAAGGAATATTTCAATGTGTATATTGGAATAAAGGAATTTTTATAAAATCAACAGATTTTATAAAAGATAATATTTTGGAAATAAATTATGTATAAAATCAAAGGATTTTATAAAGGGAATATTTATTCAGAAAATAAATAAAGGTATGAAAAGAGATATTTATTTAGGAAATAAATAGAGTCATTGAAGAAATATTTATTTAGAGAATAAATAGGATTTAAAAGAAATATTTATTTGGGAAAATAAATAGGATAAAAAAAAGAAATCCTTATAAGTGAATAAACGTTGTTGAAAGAAATCCTTATAAGTGAATAAACGCTGTTGAAAGGTAATCATTATAAGTGAATAAACGATGTTGAAAGAAATCCTTATAAGTGAATAAACGTTGTTGAAAGGTAATCATTATAAGTGAATAAACGCTGTTGAAAGGTAATCATTATAAGTGAATAAACGATGTTAAAAGGAAATTTTTATAAAGAAAATAAAGTTAGTGAATAAGGGTAAATCGACAAGTACAGTTAATTGAATATTAGTTATTCAATTAGAGTTTATCGAATATCAGTTATTCGATTAGAGTTAACCAGTTAGAGTTAATCAATTAGGGTTGACCAGTTAGAGTTAATCAGTTAGAGTTAGAGTTAGAGTTAACCAGTTAGAATAAAGTTAATCAATTAGAGTTAAATCAAAAAGAGTTAACCAATAGAGTAATTAAATAGAGTTAATCGAATTAGAATAAATCGATTAGAGTTAGTCGAATTAGGAGTTATCGAATATTAGTTATTCGAATCGAGTAAAAAGGAGTTATCGAATATTAGTTATTCGAATCAAGTAAAAAGGAGTTATCGATTACAGTTTAATCGAAAGGAGTTAATCGAATTTAGTTATTCGAAAGGAGTTATCGATTATAGTTTAACCGAAAGGAGTTATCTATTGTAGTTTAATCGAAAGGAGTTATCGATTATAGTTTAATCGAAAGGAGTTAATCGATTTTAGTTTAATCGAGAGGGATTAATCGAATATTAGTTATTCGAAGTGAGTTAATTGAATATTAGTTATTCGAAGAGAGTTAATCGTCGAATTCGATTATATCGAATTCGATTATATCGAATTCGGGAAAGTACTTATACTTTCTGGTGTTTAAATCAATATTTATTTATTTGTAAATCAGGTGTTTATTTATTTATTCACATTAAAGAATAAAAGTTAAAATTGAAGTTAGATATCTCGAAAGTAGGGATTATAACGTTATCGTTATAACCAATGGTTTCAATAAAGAAGTGGATTCGTAAATAGAATCCGAGAGTTTCGTAAGGAAGTTTGTTAAAGATTTAAAAGATAAGCTTTGACTATTTCGAATTTAAAACGTTGTTCAGTTAAGGTCTGAGAGGTAATTGTACCCCAACTTGATTGACTTCCTTCTTAACTAAGGGATGGTAAGGTTTGATAGTGAAGGAGTTTTGGAAATATTTTCCAAATACGAATCAGGATTGTTTTCTGATAATAGAAAATAAGAATTTGGAATATATGGAAACAGGAGATAAGTAAATTAATGAACTAAAGAGATAAAATGTTAAATGATGATTGATCTATATAATTTCCATCTGGAAATAATATCGTTGTTTGCACACGTGTTTTTCTTTGATAGTTAACTCACCAACTATCGAAGTTTTTGACCATTTTAACGTTGTTGATATGGAGAGACCGGTTGGATTATTATCCAAAGAACCACTCTGTATTGGCATAAGCGTTGCGAATCATATATGCTAAAGATATTTGAAGACGGAGTAAAGGGCAAGGGCTGTTGTATAAATCTTAGGTAAAGATTGCCTAAGATGGTTGTACTGAACAGTGCCTTTGGTTTGTCCAGTCCCAGGACAACTTTTATGGAAGAAGGTCTGACAGAGTATATCTAATAGATCGTGTAAGTTGATCTCTTCAAACGTACGTACGTTTAGTGGTGGAGGAATTCATTTCTCTTAGTTGTATACCCGTTGTATTTTTGGGGAAATCAATTTGTGATTTGGTGGGTATGACGATGTGACATTCAAAGTGAATAGATGTGTGATCTGTCAGAGATAAGCGTGGCCTCTAGCCTCACAACCGGGAAATGACAGAAATCGGGCAGACAACATGGCTATGTAAGTCGCACCTATTAGGGTGTATAATCACCTGATCTAGAGTTTCATTTACTTCTAAAAATCTATTGTCGATGCTGTCCCATTCGGGAAACGGTTGCTGATCCCAACCGTTGGTGATATACATTCAATACACTCAAGCGAAATGAGTGGTCGGTCATGTGTGGCCGGGTTGCAAGATGTTCTTGTTGAACCCAGTGTATTCCTCTCTAGAGTTACACTAGAGAAAGGTGGTTCCATACCTTGTGATAGTTGGAAACCCATTACCCAATACGTGCTTGCGGTTTTGATTGTATACTATATATGTAGAACGTGAGATGGAAGCGTTTCTGCTAGATGATTATTATATTGTGGTTAATAGACATTATTATAATATCAAAAGGTTTTTGATATAAAGATAATTTGGATTCTCATAAGGGAAAAACCCATTCCGTTATATGGCGTGGTCTTATGAGATATCGTTTACTTGTTCAAACTGTTTTAATCTGTTTTACTCATACCAGTCCCATGACTGACCCGAAGTTTATCTTGTTTTATTTTCCCTAAACTCTTGGGTGCCCAATTTTGTCGGGCAATCAAGTAGTCGGGATTTACAGATATACTGGAAGAGCTTGGAGCAGGAGGCTTCAGGATTATATAGCTATAGTTATTTCCACTGTGTTGTAAGTCTTGTACTCTGAAAATGTTATTGTATACATATACTGATTTTATTTCAAGGATATGTTATCTATTATATGTTGTTCGTTCCGCTGTGAGATTCGTGTTACTCTGATGTTGTGTATCTTCTTCTTCTTCTATTCTAAGTTTTCTATCTTATCTATCCTCACCCTCTAATTTCTTTCATTAACTACCGGTATTTTCCGATGTTTGGTTAGTCGTCGTTGAGTTTATGTCGATAACCAAAGTCGACAAAAACCGGGTCATTACAGTAATGGAGACACAGGAACAAGAAGCAATATTGACAGACAAACATGCAATACTGACAAGCACAAACAAACACAACAAGGACATCATATGACAACAAGGTCGAAGAGTGGCATATAAAAACCTAAAGTGTATAGCATCTTAGTTATTGAAGCTGAACCAATCAACTTCGAGCAAGCAATAAAATCAGAGAAATGGAAAGAGGCTATGAATGTTGAATATCGGGCTCTCATGAAAAATAATACATGGAGTTTGGTGACACCACCTAAACCTAATAACATTATTGGATGTAGATGGGTATTCAAAATAAAGAGAAAGGAGGATGGAACTATTGATAAATACAAAGCTAGACTGGTTGTTAAGGGTTATGCGCAACAATTTGGATTCGATTTCAATGAGACTTTTTCTCTAGTCATAAAACCCACAACAATTAGAATCATATTAACCATTTCTATGAGCAAAGGATGGAACATAAGGCAGTTGGATGTCAACAACGCTTTCGTGAATGAGTAGTTGACTGAGGAAGTTATATGTATCAACCTGAAGGTTACAGCTATGGCAACAAAGTTTGCAAGTTACATAAGGCAATATATGGTTTAAAACAAGCTTAGAGGGCTTGATATGAGAAACTCAAGTTAACCTTATCCAACATGAGTTTCATATAAGCTAAAACAGATAATTCATTATATATGAAGAGAAGCACACATGGAACTATCTATATTTTGGTATACGTAGATGATATGTTGATAACAGGAGATAACAATCAAGAAATAGACAACATCATACGAAGACTAGATCAAAACTTTGCTAAAAGACATGGGGGAAATAATATTTTTCCTTGGAATACAAGTTATCAAGAAAAACGACAGAGAATTATTTTTATCTCATCAAAATTACATTTCAGAAAACTTGCAAAGGGCTAAAATGCAACAAGCAAATTCTTTACCTACGCCAATGACAAGCAATCTAAAACTTTCTAAGTACAAAGGTGAAGCCATCGACAACATCAAGGAATATAGAAGCATAATAGGAGCACTTCAATATGCAATTGTTACTCGTCTAGATATATGTTATAGTGTTAACAAATTAAGTCAATACATGCAGAATCCTCTATCTGAACATTGGATAGCTCTTAAAAGAATACTACGATACTTGCAAGGCAAAAATTATCATGGTATAATAATAAAATCTGAGAAAGAACTTAGCTTACGGTGCTTTAGCGATGCTGATTGGGAAAATGATAGTGATGATCGAAAGTTAGTCTTAGGGTACTGTGTTTATCTTGGCTCCAACATAGTATCTTGGTGCACAAAGAAGCAACAAACAACTTCCAGGTCCAGTACAGAGGCAGAGTATCGAGCTTTGGCAAGCGCAATGATGGAAGTTACTTGGATACAGTCACTATTGGAGGAGCTAGGGTTTACTCTAAACTGAAAGCCTGTTATTTGGTATGACAACAAGAGTAGGTGTCTCTATCACTCAATCTGATTCAACATTCGAGGACGAAGCATCTTGAAATTGATCTTCATTTTGTTAGAGATAAAACTCAAACAGGAAAACTGGCGGTTTGCCATGTCCCCGCGTATTATCAGCGAGCTGATGTGCTTACAAAAGCTTTGTCTGCCAAGAATTTTATAAGATTGAGGGAGGATCTAAAAGTCGTTGATGGAGACAGAGATAGAAATGAGAAAGTAGTTGATGGAGGCGGAGATAGAAATGGGAACCCTGGTTTGGTTTTAGGGAGAGTAACGAAATAATAAAGATGTTGCCATCATTCATCATTGCCATTCATTTTGAATAAGGTCTCACATACATCATATTTGGCTCATTTACAGGCTGGGGCTTGACTATTGTTATAATCAGCAAGTATTAGTTGTTACAATGTTATATACGGCAAGTATTATACTAGCCGTTACAATGTTATAATCAGCACGTGTTAGCCATTACAATGTTATATATGGCAATTAGACTAGCTGTTACAATGTTATAATCAGCAAGTATTAGTCGTTACAATGTTATATACAGCAAGTATTATACTAGCCGTTACATCTTTATGTATAAATACATGGTCTTTGAATCAATCTTATTAATCAATAAAAATTACAATAAAATTCTCTATTTAATTTTTTCTAATTCTCTTTAGCATGTATGAATTTAACATGGTCATTTTGATACAAAGGCCGTAAATAAGTATTGGTATGAACATAAATTTGGAAAAACAAATTGCATTCTTTAAAGACTATATTTTAGTTCACTGCTCCAAAAGTTTAAAGAAAAACTAAAAAAAGTGCTGTTTAAAATGGATTTTTTTGTTGTTGTAATCTCCAAGTGCCACGATAGTCCAACATCTGGTAAATACATAGGAAGGATAGGAAACTTAACCAACCATTTATGTTTTTACAAAATACAAACATCTATTTTGCTTTTGCTGAAAAAGACTGCAAATATTTTTGTTGCATGGTAAAAAAATTGAATGAATTTACTGAAACTGAAATTAAAGTTTAAATCGACAGCTATTTAATCTGGAATAAAATCAGAATTTCATAAAAGTAGTATAAAAATTGTAGCAAGTTCTTATCAGCATTAATTAAGCTAATTTTGAATTCTTCAAATGAATCTCTAACACCATCATAAAAGAATGCACTAAATTATGTAACTAAAGAGCGAACTCTATAAACAATAATTCAAAAAGTCACTCACATGAAGGAAAAGTACAGTAGGAAACTTAACAGCCATTTATGTTTTTACAAACATATATATTTTGTTTTTGCTGAAAAAGACTGCAAATATTTTTGCTGCATAGTAAAAAAATTGAATGAATTTATTGATACTAAAATTAAAGTTTAAATCAACAATTGTTTAATGTAAAATAATATCAAAACTTAAAAAAAAGTAATATGAAAATTACAGCAAGTTGTTATCGGCATTAATCAAGCTAATTTTAAATTCTTCAACTGAATCTCTAACATCATCATAAAAGAACGCACCTAAATTGTGTAACTAAAGAGAGAATTCTGTAACCAATAATTCAAAATGTCAGTCACATGAAGGGAAAATACATGAGAGATTACCTATTAGCGAACTGGGTAAGATACATTACATCGTCGGAAATTAAAAAAATAGTAAATAGGGAACTTCGCTGCTTTGTGACCAACAGAATGATCACTTGTCTATACCTATCATGCACGTCCTCAGCTATCTACAAGATAAAAGTGCAGACATCATCAAAAAAGGTAATAATTTTACACATAAAAAAACAGGGTTGCCATCCATCTGATATATCAAATTATCATCAAATTTAATTCACGCATCAATTGCCTGGAGTTGGATTTTCCAGCCATTAGCTCTGTCAAATACACTTGCAATTCAGTTGGCATCCCTCATTTATTGCATTGTATAACCCCAAGAAGTTTATGTACTCCAACTTTACTTACACATCCTTACTGTACCAATACATTCAAGTAAGTAGTTGCCTTTATCTGTTTGTCCAGGCATTGGTGGTTTGTCTCTTACTTTACTTGCAAGCCTGATGCGACTCTTTGTTATGATCATCCTTGTTGTTCAATTGCAGCTGCGGTTTCAAGACCCTTCCGCCGTGCACAACCTTCTTTTGGTGCAGTCACTAGTTCATGTCCAAGCCATGGTCCTACTCCTCCTACACGCCCACTCTCAAGTCTGAAGTGTTTCACTATTTTCAACTGCTTGTCTCACTCCCAAGTTTGCAGCAACAACAATGTTTTTGTTTAATGTGAAAATTTAGGAACATTAAATAAATATTACAATTTGAAGCAACTGGAAACAAAAATTGTGATAACATAAAATAATCAATGGATGAAACCATCATTTATATTTAATTTTATAAATTTATCATTTAATATAGCAACATAATCTACTAATTTAAACATGAACACAAATATAAAAAGAATAATAAAAATCTATGCATTATGATATGTTAGATGAGAATATGGAGTCTAACTTGAAATAATCATGCTTTAATGAACCATTGCAACGAGCCAAATTCCAACCTCTCCAGCAGTAACTTGAGTACCAATAATATGAATGGGAAAAAAGAGTAATTAGTCAAAGATCCAAACTTTCATTATTTACGAACATGATGTTGAGGCAAAAAAATTCACATATGCCATAATAGTTAAATGCAACCTTATTTGGTAACAAAAAAGAAAACAAGCGAATTTTTTTGAATTTTGCATGATGGAAACCAAATTATAGAAATTTAGTCTCTTTAACTCTAATTTGAACAAACAAAAAAAATGTTTTCAAAAAATGTACTCTACGCATAAACTCATTGGTAGTTTTCGGCTATGTATGCTTTAATGAATCCTTCTCTGCAGTCTTGATAAGCCAGTGGGGCCTGCCACCTTTATAGCCTAATTCTGGGGATCATATTTGAATCCCTTACAAATTTACTACTCTCCTAACAGTAACAAACCTACATAAGCATTTTTCAATGTTGACTAACTAATTCAAAATACAAATAACATCAAACATAGTTATTTTTAATGTTATTGAATATAGTTTACTTGAATCGCGTACATGAACTATTAATACAAACCATAAACTCATTTACCATGAGTTGTATACAATTGACCGTTGATTGCTTTCGGACAAAAATAACAATCTCAAAAGAAACCTTGATGCAGTAATATTAAAACGTATAAGAGTAGAAGAAGTACATGAGAAGGCTTACATCCAACAATGTATAAACATTTAAATGATATAGGTCAATTTCTGATCGATCTAGTAAGACGTCGCCTTCTTGAACGCTATATGACATAGAAAAAAACAGAAGGATGTTAAACTTGGTGATAAAAAATCATAAATACGTGTAAACAAATATGCTAAAAGGAAAGTAAATATTTTTAATATGTATATGCATAAATTATTGATTGCATTTTGCATGAGATGTTAAAGAAATAAATGTAGGATTATTTTCTTCCATCTTTGCAAAGGAAGGGAGTGAGATGTTACATGCTATGTTTGCGCCATTTGTTTTCTCTGCAATTGTCCTCCATTATTTCTTATTATATCTTGATAATTTGATTGATGACTCGCATATATTGCAGTGGCTATATATTGGGGGTAGACTTTATCGTAAACCCATCCTGACATTTAACCAGAGCTCCCCAAATGGGGTGTTTATTCTTGTTATGCCTAATTTGAGGTTTTGGTTATGTAAACTCTTATCTTGTAATCTCTTGTATCTCTTTCTTATGTGGATAAAATATCTCTCCTTTGAAATGTGTTAGGATTGCCTCGTATATTATTAAGGTAGGAATGACGACTTGAATAATTAGTCCCACATCACGGAATAAATTGAAGGAGTGGAGTAAAAAATATGAGTTAGTAAGCACATAACATAAGTGATTCCTTTTGTTACAAGGATGTGTGTGCCAAGTCATATGCGTGCACCTCATGTGGAAGGAAGTGGGCTTTTGTTTGGACCGTCATTACATAATAGTGGTATCAGAGCCAAATGTTACGGACTGGGCCATGCAGGTAAGGTAGTACTCTCAAAAGATACTCGTAAGATGCAAATCAAAGGGAAAACTGTTAGGAATTCCTCGCATGTTATTAAGGTAAGAAAGACGGCTTGAATAAATAGTCCCACATCACGAAATAAATTGAAGGAGTGGAGTAACAATATGAGTTGGTAGGCATGTAACATAAGAGATCCCTTTTGTTATAAGGATGTGTGTGCTAAATCATATGTGTGCGACCTAGGTGGAAGGAAGGGGGCTTTTGTTCCAACCGTCATTACATAACAAACTGGATGTAGACCATCTTATCTTATTAATGACAGTGGAACCAGTACCAATATTTTGTGCCTTTATTTTCTTTTTTATAGTTATTTACTATTTGTTTGAAGTATTATAATAATTGATGATAGATTCATTTATGATCAATTGGAAAATCTAGATCATGTTTATTGTTCTTCCACATCTTTGAACCAATTTTCGCACAACATATTGGTGTCAGAGCATTTTGTACAATTTTATCACAATAGATTGGTATCAGACCATTTTGTGCAATTTTTGCACAACAGATTGGTATTAGGGCAATGCGATTTGTTTTAATTGTGCATCAGTTATTTCTACAAAGGTTGGTAGATTTAATGGTGATTATGTTGTTAACGATATTTTTCGTCAACACCAGAGATAGGTCTATGGAAGTGGACCTAAGGGGGAAAACGGGTTATTTAGCTTTCACGAGTCTGAGTTAGTTCACCGTTTCCTAGATATTAAGGTTTAGAGCCCAAAAGATTAGTTATTCTTCCCTCGATGGGGTGAGCATCACGCTTAAGCGACCCAAGAATCAACGGTTACCTTGGGACAAGGGTTCCCTAAGCACAACCCTCGATAGAAGGCTAAACGGCTTGTAGGAAGTGGTTTTGCAATAACTTTATGGAAGGGTTTAAGCTTGAGTAGGAATTTGTGACTATATAGAAAGCATACGGTATATCGTGTAGGCAATAACTAAGAAAAACTTGTAAGAAACTCATGAAATATACACTAAGTACTGGTTCGCTCCTTGTTGATCTTTGATTCAGAATACATAAGGGATTACAGTAGAAATCCCCAAATTGATTTAGAAATTAGGGTTTACTCTGGTGAAAAAGAGTATAAGAATGAAGAATAGGAAAATCGCCTCGAAAATGAGACCCCTAAGGTCTTATTTATAGACAACTCGGGGCCCCTTTTGCTATTAGGCCAGCAAAAGCCCCTGTCGGCTGCTTCTCCCTTTGGTCTCTGTTGCTTCGGCTCCCGGACGCTCTTTAGGCTTTGCTTACGGGTCTCTAAGGTGCCGGTTCTAGCTCTCGGAAGGATGGTCCTAGTCTTTGGAACTTCTTTTTGATGTCATGTCTATCTTATTTGTATTTATACTGACCCTGTCGGTGTGGATAGCTTTAAGAAGGCTTAGCTTCCAGTCACAAGCTTTCGGTCTTGCTATTAATTCCTCGTGGAACTTGCCTTCATGATTCAAGTGGATGGTTACCGGATTCGCCACCCCTGTCGATATTGACACTAAACAAATTAGTGTGGATAACGTGTCTCTCTTCTAGGTTTCGGCTTGCCTTTCGGTAGATTCCTGAAGTGTACCTCGGCTTCCCGGAGGGTCGCTTCCGGTGGTATATTAGTTGTTTACTAATGTAACCTCTCGGTGATCATCTAATAGGGATCTCGGTAGCTGGTTCCCAGATGATTCCCTTATGCTTCAAACCATGTGCCTTTGATGCTCTCGTCTTTCGATGTATCAGTATTAAGCAAGTTAATATCGGTATCCCTTTCGTCCTTCTAGGTCTCGGTTTGTAGGATTCCTAGTCTTTCTCTTCATTGGCTTTCGGTTTTAGGTGTCCCTCTGTTATCTACCCTTTGTGTCGGAGAAACCCTTCAAGTATCCATTCTTTATATAGGTTTTGAGTTCTTTCCTTTAATGATGGTGTCGGTTGCTTAGCTTTCGGGTTGTCCCCTTATGCTCTCGGTTTTACCTTGTGCCTGATTCTTGCTTACGGATTATCCTTCTATGCTTATGACGGTTCGTTACCCCTTCACCAACAGCCTGTCTCGGTGTTGAATTTGGTAGTAACATTTGCCGCCCTTGTGAAGGGGTAATTTCGACTTTTCAAGTCAAACATTTGACTTTCTTTCGGTATGTCGACCCCGTGTCCCTTGGCATCCTTCAATCAGGTCCGCTGATGGGTTTCTATCTGTATGGTTCGGATTTATAAGATAATTCATTATAATTACTTCTCCTTCATCTCCGCCTTTTACCTACAAATCAAATTCTCAAGCCAGATTGTCATTTTTTCAAGAATTACTCAAGCCTTTTTTTCCAGAATCTCGAATTCGATTTTCTATAAGTATTCTTATTTCTATTGTAGTAGTAATCTAAACTATGCATTTAAATCGATTGGAAAATTGATCAAGATTTTGACATATTTTAATGCGAGTTTTACAATGATGATGGATTCAACGATTGATACAATGGGTTACTCATTTGCTTAACATGTCACTCTAGAGGTTTTGGTATACAAAGCCAGTTGTGTAAAAAGGTAATTTTATCATGAAATAAGATGCTATGCTTCCGGTACGAGTTAATTTGATCACCATTACTGTCAGTTTTTTTTCCGACCTTGACAACACCGTCATTTATATTTATTTAGCTTCCGCCTAAGGGGTGCCAGTAAAGTTCGTAAGCTTAACATTTAAGATATTTCAGTCTTGATTTAGCTCGTGCCAGGTTTGAGGACCAACTAGGATTTCGGTGATAATATTGAACAATTTGGTCTCAGTTGAGCCACCGTTAGACATCATTGATAGTTTGATATTTTTTGGTGTATGTCTTTTGTCCTTTGAATTTTGATGTCGGGATAACTAGTCTTATTATCACCAAAAGCCTAATTGTTCCTAAGTGAATGTAAATTATGAGTAAACAATTTTAAGATCAACACTTAGGATCAACCTGCCATATAACAAATTAAACCCTTGATATTAACAAGTCGTATTGTTGTATTGATCTGTTTACGGATGTTATATGCATATTTATGTAAAAATAATGCAGTACTAATCACATATGTTACGAAATAATATCACCTGGCAGCATTATGTCTAGTAAAAAGAGCCCCGTCAAACCAAAGGCCAAGGGTTCCGATAGTCCACGAGCCAAGAAGGAGTTCGCTTTAAAGTCTTCTTAATCACCTCTCAAGACAAGGTGAAAACCATTCTTGATAGTTTTGGAATATCTGGCATAGATGCCATTGCGAATTCTTCCCCAGATTCCATTCAAAATCCTCCAGAAGGGTACTTCGCATACTCAGTGATCCATATTTAGCACGGAGGTTTCCTTCCTTTTGCACCCTTCCTGTCCAGGCTTTTGTGTGATCTGGGAGTTGCTCCTATCCAACTCTCACCCAACACCTACACCCTTCTTTTATGCTTAGAAGTTTTGGCACTTGCGTCAAACAAAGTCTCTCTTAGCTTTAAACTCATTTGTCATATGATACGATTCTACAAAAGTGCAGAGTCGCCCCTTTGGCATGCGAATGCTATAAAGAGGCTGATAAGCGACAGCATTAACATGACTAAGTCCTGGGAGGACCAGTTCTTTTTCGTTAGGTGCCCCCTTTTTGAAAGCGATTATGTTATACTTGTGTTTCCTTTTTAACCCTTGATTTTACATAGAGCCTCCTTCTAAAAACACCACTTTGTCGGAAGATGAGACTCAAGTTGTTGAGGCTATCTTCAAAGTAACAGAGGATCTTAGACATTGGTCATCTCTTCTTACTGTTGATTGGCTTCGTCAATATGGCCTTCTTCCTCCGGGGCAAAAGATTTTGGGACAGCCGCCACTTCAATTTTCTAATGCTTAGGGTTTGTCACTGAATTCCAATACATTCAATGCAGCATCTCCATTATTTTCAGGTGTTTTAAACATAATTGCACTTCCGTTCGAACAAGATTTTTCATTTTTTTTCCTATTGGTCTTCTTGTTCTTAGTTCTCTGATATAGCCATTTATGTTTCGGATCCACGGCTTCTAAGAGCACGTCCACTCTTGATGTTTTTACCCAGTCTGATGTTGTAGCTTTAAAGAGGTTTGTCGATTCCAATATTGAGCCATTGCCCAAAAGACCGAAACATGATAAGTCAATCCATTTTTTCAAGGATATTGTCACCATGACAAGAACATAGGTAGTTTCTGACCCTGCTACTTTTGATGTTGATAAGGTTATCGACATTGATATTTCCCCCAACATTACTCCAATAAATAAAACTACAAGCATTTCTGCATCACCCATCTCTCCTAGAGAACTAGATGTTAGAGAGCATAATTCATTTACTCCCTCCACTTCTCAACATGTTATTTTTCCTGCTCTACCCCATAGGCTTTGGATTTTGATATGTTGTTGAATCTCGCTCTTTCATCTGCCGAAGTTGCTAACATTTCACAGTCTTCTTTGTCTTTGGACTCAGAGGATTTTTATCATCGGCTAATCAAGGACCAACTTTTGGTATTAGTTCACTCTCTTTAGCTTCTCTTTTATTATGCTACTTTCGTACGGAGCTCAATCTGTTCTTTCTCTTATCTTTTAGGTAACGAAAAGCCGGTTCTTGTCTAAGGGAGTGGCTTTTTCATCTTCTGTTGAGATTACTGCTCTTAGGGAAGAAAATAAGGCTTTGAAGGATAAGTGTGACATCCTATCGCGGGAGAAGACAGAAAGCGATAGTGAATGCCAGAGATTGGAGGCCTTGCTGGAGGGGGAGAAGGAGGCTAAGGACATGTTATCAAGCAGGTTGAGGATTTTAAGAATGAGAAAGTAGAGATAGCAATCGATCATGCCATCGAACTGGATAGGATGAACAGCAAGCTTTCTACTGAAAAACAAATAATTTATGAGACTAATGATAGGATATCTGATTTTCTAAAAGTTCACCTCTATGATATTGTCATGGAATACTATGAAGATACCATCTTCCTCGCTTTTTCTGATAGCCATAAGAAATTTCGGGGATTGACTTTACTTCAGCGCATCCATCTGTCAGGAGTAGAGTTTTGGAAAGAATCAAGCAGGTTAAGAGAGAAGGTAACATTCCTCTGAAGGACAAGATAAACCCTGAGTCTTTTCTGTTTATAGAAGAGTTTCCTGAGGATTCGGTAATAAGGAGGAAGAAGACACAATTGTTGACGAGGGGATATGAGGAGATGGGAGCTAGCGAGACGAGTCTGGCTGGGACGTCAGAGACTCTTCCTCTGCTGCTGTGGGGATACTTGATCCTGAGGGGACCATTACTGACTCCTTGAGCACCGCACCTGCTTGAGTTCCAACTGCAACTTTCTCCAAGGAGGGTGATTTTTCAGAGCCGAGGGGTAAAGAAATTCATGTTCAACCCGATATTTCTGCTACTCAAGTATGTCTCTCACTCTCGAAATGTTTTCTTCCCTCTTGAATTTGTATCAATAATTAGCTTCCTCATATTGCGGTAACCCCTTTCTTCTTCAAAGGTGTAAGTCATAGTAATGCTTTATATCCATCGTTTTTAGATACAAAGGACTTTCAAAGGGCTTGCTTCGTAAACTTGTGGAAAACCATCTAGTAGAAAGACTTAGATGTTTTTGCATAAGATACTTCTAACTTCTCCATGATTTGTGGTTTAATTTTTATAACACTTATGATCAATTGTATTATATTAATATATGTAATGTGGATGGTATGTATACTGACTAGTAGATTTGTGCTATCATGATCTTGTGGTTGTGTATGTTTGTTGAAATAATTCAGGACTTGTATGGTAGAAGTTTATGTGGTTGTTTTCCTTTGATATGTATAATATTATTAGCGTCATTATTTGGCAGTTATATTTTACACATCACTATACTTCGTCTTATCCATGACTGAAGTATCAATTCCAAACCCCTTGCTCACAATTTAGGGAAGAACCTTTGACCATTGCTGGTCGCAAAGATATCTTTGAGGCTGCTCCCCTTTTGGAATGGAAAAGGATGTATTATCTACAAAAAAATAACCATCAAAAACCTTGACGAACAGGTATCCTATTTGGAGAATCAACTCAAAGAAAAAAATGAGACTATCCATGACTGCAATGCCAGCTAAAGGTTGGGCCCCTACTAGCTCAGATGCGGAGATAAGCAAACTACTTCATCGAATTGATGAGTTAGAGACCGAATTAGCGAAAACAAAGGAAGGTTACGCCTCCCTAGAATTTGCTTTAAAAAATCCTGACTCGGATTAACGGACTTGGCTGCCATGAATCTCCTGTGTGTAAAAATGTGATACCTCTCTCAAGTGTCTCTAATGTAGAACCCTTAAAATAGTAGTTATGTGTATGCAGCAACTTATGACATGGTTTCATGAACATGTTTGTGTAATGTGTTGGTACCACCTAGTATGTGATACTCTTCTTTGGCTAGGAACATTCTCTTTTCAGAATCTTATTGTACCATTCTACATAAATTTAATGCGCTCCATTAGGTGTTAGTTCGTAGGGCACACACGATGCATCACCTGTCTTGTTGAAATTAATAGTATCATAATATTGAATGTATGAATGATGATGAGTCTACTTATACTTTCTGCGCTAGTGAAAGTCTCCTAGTGTAATAGGTATTTTCAGGAAACCTCCCTTTGTGAGACTCTTAAGAAAAGTGAAATTTCTATCCTAAGGTTTTGTATGGGAATCTAAGATGTTTAATTGAGCTCACCCATAAGTTCATGTGCTAGCGTAGAGCGTCTATTTATATTGTGCATGCATTTGGCATATGGAATAATGATTTGATGTATGTAGGAATTAAGAAAATCTCCCTGAGCAGTGTAGAAGACCTTTGTCCTTGCTTAAAGGCCTCTTGGGTAATAAGCTATAGCTATAAGGTTGACGGTATATCCCTTCCTTAAGGATTAGAACCTTATGACCCAGATTTTGGTATTAAGTATAGAGTTCCGGAAATCACCTTTTGATAGCAAAAGAGCTTTGATCCGTCTCCCGGACTAGGGTGTAAGACCAAAAATCCACTTCTTGTAGTAATGGGAGTCTAGTTCCAAATTAGATTCATTTTATTATGAGAACTAAATATCCTTCACGGTAATAATTGAATCTTCTGAAATGACCCAGACTCGGGTATTTATGATAAGACTGAATCAACTTCTAGTAATAATTGAAATCCGAACTGACCCAGATTCGGGTTATTATGATAGGACCAGAAATCCACTTTCGTCAATAATTAGGATCGGAACAAACCAAGATTCGGGTTATTAAGATAGGACCGGAAGTCCACTTCCAGTAATAGTTTCGTTACCCCTTTTTTGGGTGTGATTTGTGAAGCAAAGGATGTAAGTGATTCTTGAGCCACTCTCTGATCTTTTTATTGTCAAAGCAGAGGATGTATGTGCTTTGTCGGCCACTCTCTGGGCCTGTGCATCCAGTGCTCTTAGCTAACTTATGCACAAGCACGACCCAAGGAATTACCCGACCTCTCTCCAGGAAGTGTCTTATCCTGGCCATCATTGGCGATGATAAGGTCTTAGATGTTTAAATCGGGTCATCATGGATGCAGAATTAAGGCTTACTCTTTTGATGCTCAACCCTGACCATCGTAGGCGGTGATAAAGGCTTACAATCCACCCCCGTCCAAGGGGTGCCTTATCCTGGCCAACATAGGTGATGATAAGGGTTGGCATTCCCTTTTGCGAGTAACGCAGAACATAAGAAGAGGCAGGACGTGCTTAGTTCATAACAGAGGCAGGGCTACTCTTCTGTGAGAAGATGCAGGGCCTGCTAATTAGATGCTCCATCACGACCATTTCTGGTGTGGGTCGGAGGCTTATGCTTTCGATGCTTTAACCTATCCATTTTTGATTTGGGTGTAGAGAAAGGTTTACACCCCCCCCCCCCGGGAGGTGCCTTGCCCTAGCAACTTGGTAGTGACAAGGGTTTTTATCCATTTGTGGTTTGACCCATCTCTACTTGTTTCGAGCTTCGAGAGGGTTTCCATACCCTTAGCCGCATAGACAATCCTTTTCCTAAGGACCTTTATTGGACTTAGTTTGATCTTTTTACAAAGTCTTGTAACTGGCCTTAATTGAGGAACTTGATGATCATTATTTCGAGGATTTTGCAATAGGTGGTATCTTGTCCATTCATCAAACGATAATGAAAGTAAGGCCCTTCCAATTTCCTTTCATACTTGGGCTTCTTCTTTGCGGACGGCCAATAATCGAGATATTGCTGAGTTAGGAAGTAATTGTTTTTCATTGATGAGGTAAGGTGGCACCCATCAAGCATTCTTGGTATAAAGCCCCTTCCTTGTCGTCAGAGTTTAGCCCTTTATTATTATATCCTGTTGTTGCATCTATATTCTTGCTTCTTCTTTTCAAGGTGCCTTGATACTAAAGCATTATCCGTTTAGTCCATTTGGAAGCAAAGTGCTTTAAATCCTTCATCATTTCTCGTTCGAATATAATTCATTTAACTTGCTCATAGATAACTTCTCTTATATGAGAGAAGGGATTATACTCCATTGGTGTAGAATCATTTAGAGTGAATATTGATGTTTGTCCCACGTAGGAAGGGTTGTCGTTATAATAATTAGGATCGTATTGTTCTACTTACCTTTTCCACTTGATTATTTGCAGAGCTTCCATTCTTTACCTTTTTTCTTCTGTCACTCTTGGGTCAATAGTACCTGACATAGCCATTTGAGATTCAGAAAACTCTAGTTGGGACCTTTTACCCATAATTTTCCTTCTTTAAAGCTTAGTCCAACCCCGAACAGAATAGTACTGTTAACAATATTTTTCGTCAACACCGTAGATAGGTCTACAAAGATAGACCTACGGGAAAAAGAGGTTTATTTAGCTTTCACGAGTTTGAAATAGTTTACCGTTTCCTAGATATCAAGGTTTTGAGTCCAAAAGATTTGTTATTCTTCCCTCAATGGGGTGAGTATCATGCTTAAGCGACTCAAGAGCCAACAATTATCTTGGGACAAGGGTTCCCAAAGCACAACCCTCGATAAGCGCTAAATGGCTTGTAGGAAGAGGTTCTGCATTGACTTTGTGGAAGGGTTTATAGGCTAAGGTAAGAGCTTGTACGCATGTAAGAAGCAAATAATTTGTTGCACTGGTGATAGCTAAGGAATTCCATGAGAAAACACATAAGGAAATAAACTAAGTATTGACTCACTCTTTATTGATCTTTGATTTGGATTACATGGGCGATTACAACTGAAATCCCCAATTTGATTGAGAAATTAGTGTTTACTCTAGAGAAAAAGAGTACAAGAATGAGAATGAAAAAATCTCTCCAAAAATGAGACCCCTAGGATCTTATTTATAGACAAATAGGGGCCCCTTTTGCTATTAAGCCAGCAATACCCTCTGTTGGTCGCTTTTCCCTTTAATTCCGGAAGTCTTGGTTCTCGGCCGCCTTTTCTTTAGGTTTTGAAGGCTTTGCTTACGGCTTCTTGAAGTGCAAGTTCCTTCTCTTGGGAGGAGGGTTTCGGTTTGCGGAACTCTTTTTTGATTGCTTGTCCATCCACCTTGTATGGATCTCAAGCTTGTCGGTGCGAATGGCTTTCGGAAGGTTTTGCCTTCCGGATGTGGGCTTTCGGTCCTAGTATTAACACTTTACAGAGCTTGCCTTTGTGATTCAAGTGAACGGTTGCTGGCTCAGTCACCCCTGTCGATATCGACACTAAGCAGATTAATATGGACAACTTGCCTCTCTTCGGGGTTCCGTCTTGCCTTTCGGTAGACTCTTGAAATGTATCCTTACTTCTCCGGGGGTTGCTTCTGGTGCTCTGTTAGTTACCTATTAGGGTAACTTCTTGAGAACCAATTAATGGAGGTCTTGGTAATTGGTTCCCGGATAATCTCCATATGCCTTAAACTTTGTTTCTTTGATGTTTTTGTCTCCTTATGTATTGGTATTAAGCAGTTAATACTGATAGCCCTTTCGTCCTTCTGGGTCCCGGTTTGTTGGGTTACTGGTCTTTCTCCTTATTGGCTTCCGGTTCCAGGAGTCCTTCTGCTATTTTCTTTTTATGCCGGGATTACCCTACCGGTATCCTTTCTTTGTATATATTTTGAACTCTTTTCTTTAATGATGGTGTCGGTTGCATGGCTTTTGGATTGTTCCCCTTACAGTTTCGGCTTTCACTTGTGCTTGGCTTTTGCTTTACGGAAAATTCCTTTATACTTGTGGAAGTTTGTTACCTCTTCACTGCCAGTCTGTTTTGGTGCTTTATTTTGGTAGTAACATTTTCCCCCCTCCCCTGTGAAGGGGTAATTTCGACTTTTCAAGTCAAACCTCTCTTGATTTTGACGTTGTACGATTCTAATTATGTTGGATACCAACTTTTCGCCTTTTCAAGGTAGATTCTTTCCTGCACAACACATTTCTCAAACAAGATTACTGTTTATCGCAATTTCTTAAGCTCTTTCAAGATTTCAAACTCGACCCTTCGTAAGTATTTTAAACTCAACATAAATGTAAGCCTGCAGCATCTTTTAAACTTTCCTAAGGAATTTAAACGCAGTTTGACGTATCTAATGCAGTTCAATCCTTGATGATGATTGGGATGAAGCCTAATGGAGGATCCAACAAACTATATATTCATTTATTTTTTTACATTACCAGGGTTTAAAATGCAAAATTATATGTAGGTGGCTATTCTGCCAATAAACAACATACTAGGACGCCGGTATGAGTGAATCCCATATCTCTGTTGTTTACTTAATTAACTTTTTAATTTTTCCAATACCAAGGTTTTTGTTTATTTAGCTTCCGACCCAATAGGTGTCGGTTAGTAGCGAAAATGCTATTGCAAACCTTGTTTTTTCTTGGCCCCAATGTCGACAAAGTTTGAAGTTTTTTAAATAAAACATTTTGGCTTGGGGTCCACTTGTGTTGGACTCCGGGACGAACTAGACTTTTGTCAACAATTCAGCTAACCCTTTCGTACCAAAGGTCTAATTGTCCTTCAATATGAGTGGTTTATGCATAAGCCTAGTTAACATTAACTCTCATAGGTACCTATTAGCGAATTCCTTTGTTATCTACCATCTATATGTGGCTTGCATGTGCTTTTATTAAAAGAAATGGGAACTAGGTTATATTATGGTTTAATATCACCTGGTAGGATTATGTCTGTGGCTCAGCTATCTGCAGCTCCAAGTCAGGTAGGCCCGTTAAATCTTGTCCAAAGAAGGCTCCCCTTTCTCAACGTTCTTTTATCAATACCCAAGAGGAAGTAAATGTTATACTCGGAAGTTTTAGTATGACTAACATTGACACCCTTCCCACTTCTCCACAAGATACTATTCAGAACCCGCCGAAGGGGTACTTTGCTTATACTGCCATTCATATTTGGCATGGGGATTTCTTTCCTTTTCCGGAGTTTGTCCTCAGGTTTCTGTGTCACTTGGGAATTGTCCCTATTCATCTTTCACAGAACGCGTACACCCTCCTTTTATGCTTAGAGATCCTGGCGCTTGAGTCATGCCAAATTTCTCTTAATGCTCATCTCCTGCAGTTCCTACTTCGTTTAGCTAAAGTATCTAATTTACTCATTCTTCGTCCTAACCCTGTGAGGAAATGGGTTAGTGACCCCATCAATAAGTCTAGAGATTGGGAAAACCATTTTTTCTACGTTAGGTGTCCCCTTGGCATATCGGGAACTTTTGTCGATCCTGGTAAATGACCATTTTCTTTCTCTTCTTTCCCTCCTTTTTTATTTCTTATTGGTTGCTTCTTCCTTTTAGCCTTCATTACCAAAAAAGGTGAAGCTTAAGACAAGGGAAGTTCAAGTTATTGATGCCTTTGGCAGGGTTCCTGAGGGACTAAGACAGCACTCTGTTCTTGTGACCTTGGACAACTTTCGTAAACACACCCTCTTACCTCTCGGACAAAAGATTATGGGGCAGCCCCAATCCACTTTCTAGGGGCTTCAAGCTTGTCTCCTAGTTCCGATGATTTTAATCTTTCATCTCCCTTACTCTCTGGTTTTGGTGACCTAGCTACCTCGGGTGCCGATGTATGCCGTGTTTCGTCCCTCTCTGCTAATTCTAGTGGTCTGTCCGAGGAAAGGCCAGGTTATCTTGTCGACGATGGTCCCTCTAAAAGACATAAAGATGCAAATTTTGAACCTTTCTCCTTCGGTGAAGGAACTGTTGTTGTGCATGGTGATCAATTATTATTTAGTCCTATCATCTCTTCTTTCAACAATACCCTCGATGTGGATTCTTCCCCCACTGAGACGATAGGAAGTGACTTCGTTGCTGGTTTTCTAGTGTCTGGTCCTCATGAAGTCTTGGATTCGAGGAAATATGAACTGACCTTACTCCCTTATTATCATTATGATGGTCCTTTGAACCTTCCTTTGTCGGCTTTCGACTTTGATGGTATTGTTAAATCTGTTCTTCCCACTATTGATGTTTCCAATATGCGAGAGTCTTTCCCTTCATACTGCTTGGATTTCTACTTTCACCTTATTAAACAATAGCTTTCGGTTTATCCTTTGTCTTTCTAATTTCTTGCCAGTCGTTTTTTTTATAAAGGTATACATTTTTTATTCTCTTCTAGATATTCAAAGGTTGGCATATTTCCCGGACGGTGGCTGCCTCATCTTTGCTTGAGGAGAGTAGGCTTAAAGAAGAGATTGTTGTGTTAACGTCTCAGGTTCGTGACTTAACTATGGTGAAGAGCAAAAGTGTGGAGACATGTGAGCAGCTGAGGATATCTCTTGGAAAAGAAAGAGAGAACAATCGTGCTTTGGCTACCAAAGTTTCGGCTTTTGAAAATGAGCAGATTTACATACTGGCTGAGCATGCAGAGGAGTTGGGAGCAAAGGAGAAAATACTTTCTGTTGCTAAACGAATAATTTATGAATCTTCGGATAAGATTTCTTTATTTTTGAAAGCACATCTCCCAGATGTGGTAGCAGAATATTATGAGGAGGCTCTTTTTCTGGCTTATCGTATAATTTTGAAAAATTTCAGGACATGGACTTTCCTTCTATTCACCCTTCTATCTGGAACAGATTTATGGAAAGAATAAATTTGGTTGAACAAAGTATTGAGGTTCCTAAGAAAGACGTGGTGAAGCTCGAGGATCTCCTGTTTATTGAGGAACTAGCAGAAAGCTCAGAATCTGGTGGCGAGGAAGAATTGATGCTTGACGTTAGCGGTGGTGGCAGAGATAACGATAGTAGTGAGCTTAACCCCGAGTGCAGAAGCTGCCAGAGTAGCAAGGCTGATGGTATGTCCTCTTCGCTCTTTGGAAATACCTTAGGCTTTGAGATGTAAATGCCAATTTTTCGCATGCCCCATTTATTTTATATAGTAATGATGTGCCTGCTAAAGAAATGATTTTCTCTGAACCTGACGGAAGGGAGCAATTGGTGCAGCCAATCTCTCCTATTCCCCAGGTACACATTTTTTTTTGAGCCATTTTCTTTCTTGCGTTGGGTTAGTTTGCTTTTTTTTATGCTTATCAACATTAGCCAAACATCAAGGTATGGCCTCGTGCTTCCTGAAGTAATCTCTTGTTACTTATCATTATTGTAATAAAAACTCTATTTTTACTAACGACGTTGTTTTCAAGGACGACTTGCGTTCTTTCTCTAGGTTGAGGAGGGAGTTTCTAAAACCTCCCTATAAGTCCAATAGGGAGTGCTTTTTAAAAGAACTTAAGCTTATCTATATGAAGTACCCTCAACTCTCCTTTAATTTCCTGGGAAAAGATAGGGAGATGGTACTAAAGAGACTTAGAGCTCATCACGAAAGTTGATATGCAATATGAACACAAAATGTAGTGGAGGGATTGATTAAACTATTATAATTTCTGTAATTCACATTCGTTTGTATGAATGTTGGGTGACATCTATACTAACTTCTTTAGGTGAATATAGTTATGGTGTATTATTACTATCTACTTGCTGGAAATAGTCATATGAGCATTGCTTATATATTTGTGAAAACAGGAAAAATCATTCAAGGATATTCCCTCTTCTGTTAAGGGGGATACGCGACTAACCATGATTCGGGAAGACTTCTCAATGTACCATCCTACTGACGATGATGATGGGTCTGTTTTGTTCGAAGAACTGTCTATGGAGCATTTGAACGAGCAAATAAGTGTCTTAAAAGATGTATTAAAACATAAAGATAAACACGTTCGTGAGCAAAGAAAGAGGTAAAGGCAAATCTCTCTATTGACTTTGATTAACAAAAGAATGAATTACATCGTCGAATTGTTGATTTAGAAGCCAAGCACGACAATGCATTAACAGAATGCAAAGTGTGGGAATCTACTTTTGGATGGACTACTGAAACCTCTGTGTCTGATTCTCTGCGAGTCTCAACAGAGTTTAAGGTTCGAGAGCTTGAAATAAACTATCACATGAGGAACTTCCCCTCTAGGTTAGACGGTTCCCTTGTTAATAGGTGGTATCGGAGAGTTAAGGCCGACATGAAAAGATTTTGTGACAAAAAGTGTAATAAGGATGTGCTCCGGCGTATTGACTTTTATACCTCCAAAGTTAAGCAGCTACGAAAGGAAAAACATGCCTTAGGAAAGGACGCTTCTAGGTTGGAGAGGGAAAATAAAATTTTGTGTGCCATGGGTAAGGCCTGTAATCGGGCTTTGAAATCACAGCTCAAGCCCTTAGATGACCCACATAAAATTATGGAGAAGTGGCAGAAGATTATTGAGCTTTTATGTATTACGATTCGTCATGCCAACACTTCCCCCTTGTCAGTGGGCAGGGAACTTTAGGACAATGTGATAAGTATTATTCAACTTTCTTTTGAATAGCTAACAATATAATTTTGTAAACTAGCTTATAAATGTGATGCATATTTACTTGATGTATGATTTTCATCTATGTTTGGTATGAATAATAGTAAATTAAATGTAAAGAGTTCGAAAAACTTTCATGATTGAGGAGATAGATTGCAACCTTAGTTTGAAAGCTTTTAAGTAGCAGAGCCATGCTATTGTCCTTGCTTGGTGGCCTCTTAGGTAATAGACTTCAATTATTGAATTAATGGTACACTCCTTCCTTAAGGATTAGTGCTTTGCGACCCGGATTAGGGTATTAAGGACAAATTTCCAGAAATCGCCTTCTAATAGTGATAGGACTATGATTCTTCTCTTAGATTAAGGTGTAAGACTAGGAATCTACTTCTAGTAATAATGGGATTTTGGTTCCCAACCGGATTCAGATTATCAAGAAGATCAAATATCTCTTTTTGATAATAGTTAAGCTTCTAAACCGACCCAGATTCGGGTATTTAATAGAAATTCCGAAGTAACCCAAAATTCGGTTACTTAATAGACTCAAGACTAGAATTACATTTCTGGTATTAATAGAATCCCCGAACCAACCCTTATTCGGGCATCTAAAGATTGAAGGCCAGAAATCCGCCTTTGGTATTAATGTTTCGTTACCCCCTTTGGGTTCGATTTATGAACCAGATGTTGTACGTGCTTCTTGAGCCAATCTTTGGGCTTTTCATCATCAAAGCAGAGGATGTACGTGCTTTGTTGGCCACTCTCTGGGCTTGTGTGTTCGGTGCGCTTGGCTAGCTTATCCACAAGTAGGGCCCAAGGACTACGTACCTGACCTCCCTCCAGGAGGCTCCTTACCCTGACCATTGTAGGTGATGATAAGGTCTTAGATGCTTAAAATGGGCCATCGTAGATGCGGAATTAAGGCTTACTATTTTGATGCTCTAACCTGGTCATCGTAGGCGGTGATAGAGGCTTATACTCCACCCCCCTCCAAGGGGTGCCCTATCCTGACCATCGTAGGCGATGATAGTGGTTTGTGTTCCGTTTTGCGGGTAACATGGAACATAAGCACAGGTAGGACATTCTCTTTTACGAGCAGAGGTAGGACGTGCTTAGTTCATAGTAGAGGCAAGGAATACTCTTTTGTGAACAGAGGCAGGGTGTGCTAATTAGATGCTCCGTCATGACCGTCCCCGGTGTGGTTCAGAGGCTTACGCTTTTGATGCTTCAACCTGGCCCTTTTCGATTTAGGGGCGGAGAAAGGCTTACACACCACCCCCCTCTGGGAGGTGTCTTGCCCTGGCTAACTTAGCAGTGACAAGGATTTTTATCCCTTTGTGGGTTAACACATCTTTGGTTATCTCGATTCTTGGGAGGGTTTTTATACCCTAAGTCATACAGACAATCCTTTTCCTAGGGATCTTTATTGGACTTAGTTTGATCTTTTTACAAATTCCCGTAGTTGGTCCTGATTGAAGAACTTAATGACCATCCCTTCGAGAATTCTGTAGTGGTTAGTCTCATGTCCATTCATCATGTGGTAGTGACAATAAAGCCCTCCCAATTTCCTTTCATACTTGGGCTTCTTTTTTGTAGATAGCCAATAATGGAGCCCGTGTCTGATTAGGAAATATTTATTTCCACTGAAGTAGTAAGGTAGTATCCTTTAGGTAGCCTTGGTGTAAACTTCCTTTCTTGCTGTAAGACTTAGCTCTTTTGTTACTAAACCTTATTTCTTCATTCGTACTCATGTTTTCTCTTTCCAAGATATCC
Organism: Allium sativum; assembly: GCA_030737875.1. NCBI lineage: Eukaryota > Viridiplantae > Streptophyta > Magnoliopsida > Asparagales > Amaryllidaceae > Allium > Allium sativum. The sequence goes on from CM060924.1 coordinate 156,798,287, forward strand.
AGGGATTGGAGTGCTACCCATTTAGACCATTTGGAAGGGAAGTGGTTGAAATCGTCTGTTATTTCTTGTTCGAACACAATTCCTTCGATTTGTTTGTGGAGAGTTTTCCTTATAGGAGAGAAGATGTTATAATCCTTTGATGTAGTGCCATTTAGAGGAAAGGTTAGGGTTTGTATTATGTAGGAAGGGCAACTACTTCAATAACTAGAATCATATTGCTCTACTTCCTTTTTCCGCTTAATTATTCGCAGAGCTTCCCATTCTTAACCTTTGTTCTTTCATCACTCTTGATTCACTAGTACCTAACATATTCATTTGAGATCCAGAAGACTCTCGTTAGGACCTCTTGCCTGTGGTCTTGCTTCTTCAAAGCTTAATCCAACCTCGGAAGGAACATCAAGTTAGATATGAGGGAAGGTTACCACATAGGCGGAGGTTCAAGGCCTCCTTCTAGCACCAAAATGTTAAGGATATTTTTCGTCAACATCGGAGATAGGTCTACGAAGACGGACCTAAGAGAAAACAGGTTTATCTAGCTTTCACGAGTTTGAGATAGTTCACTGTTTCCTAAATATCAAGGTTTTGAGTCCAAAATATTAGTTACTCTTTCCTCAATGGAGTGAATATCATGCTTAAGCGACTCAAGAACCAACAGTTATCTTGGGACAAGGGTTCCCTAAGCACAACCCTCGATAAGGGCTAAACGACTTGTAGGAAGGGGTTCCGCACTAACTTTGCTGAAGGGTTTAGGCTAGGGTAAGAGCTTGTACGCATGTAGGAAGTAAATAATTTGTTGCGCTGGTGATAACTAAGGAATTCCATGAGAAAACACATAAGGAAACACTAAGTGTTAAACCACTCTTTATTGATCTTTGATTTGGATTACACGGGTGATTACAACCAAAATCCTCAATTTAATTTAGAAATAAGGCTTTACTCCAGAGAAGAGGATTATAAGAATGAGAATGAAAAAATCGCCCCGAAAATGAGACCCATGGTGTCTTATTTATAGACAAATCGGGCCCCTTTTGTTATTGGGACAACAATACCCCCTGTCGGCCACTTTTCCCTTTGGTTCCGGAAGTCTTGGTTCTCGGCCGCCTTTTCTTTAAGTTCTGAAGGCCTTGCTTATGGCTTCTTGAAGTGTCGGTTCCTTCTCTCGGGATGAGGGTTCCGGTTTGCGGAACTCCTTTTTGGTTGCTTGTCCATCCAGTTTGTATGGATCTCACGTATGTCGATACGAATGGCTTTCAAAAGGTTTTGAATTTCGGATGTAGGCTTTCGGATGTGGGCTTTCGGTCCTGATATTAACACTTTGCGGAGCTTTCCTTTGTGATTCAAGTGAAGGGTTGTCGGCTCATTCACCCCTGTCGGTATCGACACGAAGCAGATTAGTGTGGACAGTTTACCTCTCTTCGGGGTTCCGTCTTGTTTTTCGGTATACTCCTGAAGCGTATCCTTACTTCTCCATGGGTTACTTTCGGTGCTCTGTTAGTTACCTATTAGGGTAACTTCTTGAGAACCAATTAATGGAGGTCTTGATAATTGGTTCCCGGATAATCTCCATATGCCTTAAACTTTGTATCTTTGATGCTTTCGTCTCCTTATGTATCGGTATTAAGCAGTTAATACCAATATCCCTTTCATCCTTTTGGGTCCCGGTTTGTTGGGATACCGGTCTTTCTCCTTGTTGGATTCCGGTTCCGAGAGTTCTTCTGTTATTTTCCTTTCGTGCTGGGATTACCCTGCCGATATCCTTTCTTTGTATAAATTTTGAGCCCTTTTCTCCAATAATGGTGTTGGTTGCATGGCTTTTGGATTGTTCCCCTTACGCTTTCGGCTTTACATTGTGCTTGGCTTTTGCTTTACGGAAGATTACTTTATACTTGTGGAAGTCTGTTACCCCTTCATTGCCAGTCTATCTCGGTGCTTTATTTTGGTAGTAACAAGAGCAGTTAGATACGAGGTAAGGTTAACTATAAGGTCGGAGGTTCAAGCCCTCCTTCTGGTGCCAAAATTTTAACGATATTTTTCGTCAATACCAGAGATAGGTCTATGGAAGTGGACCTAAGGGGAAAATGCGGTTATTTAGCTTTCATGAGTCTGAGTTAGTTCAACGTTTTCTAGATATCAAGGTTTGGAGCCCAAAAGATTAGTTATTCTTTCCTCGATGGGGTGAGCATCACGCTTTAGCGACTCAAGAACCAACAATTATCTTGGGACAAGGGTTCCCTAAGCACAACCCTTGATAAAAGGCTAAATGGTTTGTAGGAAGGGGTTTTGCAATAACTTTATGGAAGGGTTTAAGCTTGAGTAGGAATCAGTGACTATGTAGAAAGCATACGGTATATCGTGTAGGCAATAGATAAGGAAAACTTGTAAGAAACTCATGAAATATACACTAAGTATTGATTCGCTCTTTGTTGATTTTTGATTCAGAATACATAAGTGATTACAATAGATATCCCCAAATTGATTTAGAAATTAGGGTTTACTCTAGAGAAAAAGAGTACTAGAATGAAGAATGGGAAAATCACCCCGAAAATGAGACCCCTAAGGCCTTATTTATAGACAAATTGGGGCCTCTTTTGCTACTGGGCCAGCAGAAGCCCCTGTCGGTCGCTTCTCCCTTTGGTCTCGGTTGCTTTGTCTCTCGGCCGCTCTTTAGGCTGTGCTTACGTCTTTTTAAGGTGCCGATTCTGGCTCTTGGAAGGATGGTCGTGGTCTTTGGAACCTCTTTTTGATGTCATGTTTATCTTCTTTGTATTGATACCGAGCATGTCGGTGTGGATAGCTTTCGGAAGGCTTAGGCTTCTGGATAGAGGCTTTCGGACACGATCTTTCGGTCTTGCTATTACTTCCTCATAGAACTTGCCTTCATGATTCAAGTGGATGGTTACTGGATCCTCCACCCCTATCGGTAACGACACTAAGCAAATTAGTGTGGATAACATGTCTCTCTTCGAGGTTCCGGCTTGCCTTTTGGTAGATTCCTGAAGTGTACCTCGGCTTTCTAGAGGGTCACTTCCGGTGCTTTATTAGTTGTTTACTAAAGTAACCTCTTGGTGATCATCTAATAGGGGTCTCGGTAGCTAGTTCCCTTATGCTTCAAACTCTGTGCATTTGATGCTCTCGTCTTTCGATGTATCGGTATTAATCAAGTTAATACGGATAGCCCTTTCATCCTTCTAGGGCTTAATTTGTAGAATTCCTAGTCTTTCTCTTCATTAGCTTCTGGTTTGGGGTGTCCCTCCGTTATCTACCCTTCCTCTTGCAGCTACCCTTCCGGTATCCTTTCTTTGTATAGGTTTTGAGTTCTTTCCTTTAATGGTGGTGTCGGTTGCCTGGCTTACGAGTTGGTCCTATATGCTCTCTGTTTTACCTTGTGTCTGATTCTTGCTTACGGATTATCCTTCTATGCTTATGACGGTCCATTACCCCTTTACCGACAGCCTGTCTCGGTGTTAAATTTGGTAGTAACATATGCTATTACTATTTTGGGAAAAAGAAGACATTGGTGGAGGAGATTATGTTGAGAGAGAAGAGCGTTCCAGTCTTGGAACTTTGATGTGATAAGAAGTTTAGTGTGTTTAAGGGACCACTAGATTTGGGAACTTTTGATCATGTTTCATATAGTGGTCTTCATATTGATTATGCTCGAGGGATCCAAGATGATTAGGAATGGAGCTCAGGTCAAGTGATAGGTGGGTGTCGAGACGGAGATCTTTTTTGTATTAGAAATTTTTTTATACCGTTACAAATATTACTGATGAGAGTGGAACCAGTACAAATATTCTATCTCTTTATTTTCTTCTTTATAGTTATTTACTATTTTTTTGGAGTATTAGAATAACTGATGTTAGATTCGTTGATGTTCAATTGGAAAATCTGGATCTTATTTATTGTTCTTCCACATTTGTGCAACCTTTTCGCACAACATATTGGTATTGGAGCAATTTGTGCAATTTTTGCACAACAAAGGAATCATAAATGAACAAAAGCAGAATCAAATACAGCTCAATTACAAATACATATTGGCAATCAAACAGATGAAGTGAAGGAATTGGAAAACACGGGTGAAATCAACATGGTGTGTTGAGGTAGACCGTCTATTCTGATTCAGATCTTGCAGCAAGGATTGAAGCCATCAGTTATTTTGGATATGGATATACTTCGTCAGAAATCTCAAGCCTGCATGTCTTTCTGCCGATATTGCGGTGTTTCTGTACTGAGAAAGTGGGGGAAAACGTGGAGATGAGGTATGCCCACTTACCAAGAACGTGAGAGATGCAAATGATCAAATTATCAGTGTTAAGTTTTAGGCTAAGACGAATAATTTAGACATTGCAAAAGCTTTATCTGGATGTATTCCTATTATAAATGTAAATATTTATTTCTGTATGAGAAGTAATGTAGAATAATACATCTATAAACATAAGTATATAATAACATATATGTTTGTTATTGTCAAACAAAAATCATAATGTTATACTCAACAATCTCCCCATTTTGACTATGACAAACGTACACTAAGATTTTGAATGTGATAAATGTGTTTTTGTGTTTGACTGTGAAATGCAGTACTCCCCCTATTTATATGCTCCCCTACAATTGAACTTCCCCAACATAGTTGTATATGAGAAAATTTAAATTGAATTGAATTTCAAATATTAAAATATTTCTGATTTATTCACTCATTTATCAAAATCTTAACCTTTCTTTCCCTTTTATTATCATCAGACATAGTAATAAACGTAGACTAGACGTATAAATTCAAATCAAGAGGGAAAATATACATCATAATATTATTTAATCAAACAAAAATCATATTATTTCTCAAATAAGGTGCAAATTTCACTTTTTAGAATGATGGATTTACGACCGATTTTATAAAATGGAGAGATTTTTTCAAATATAGGAATACGGACTCCAAAATTTTCAAATAATTTTCAAATTTTAGCACAATTTTAAATAATTTGAGCACTTTCTAATCACGCATAACTGTTAGGACATTTAAATAGGGTAAATAGTAATTTAAAATTTGTTAAGTATTTTCTTACCATGCATAACCGGAATACTTCTAAATGAGATTAGAAACATACTTAACATCTATCTGCCTCTTATATGAGTTTCACCTATGCATGATCGTGAGGACCCTTAAATCAGAATGGAAGCATATATACAGAGATTTAGACGATTCAACTCACGCAACCGTGAGGACTTTTAAATGAGAGTTAATATCCAGAATAACAATATTCTTTAAAAATATTTCCTTATTTCCAGAACACGATTTAAACTCTCCACATTGTATAAAACCGTGACGAATGATAGAAAAAGAAAATGATCATGAAATAAGCACTACTTCAAAAATATTATAAATCTGTTCAATAATCATGAGATCTTAAATAATATTTTCTCTAATTATGAAATATATTATAGTCACTGCTCATTACAATCTTAAAAAATCTAAAATAATTTTGATGAGTTCAAAAACGGTTCAATTGGTCAATCATTTAATTTTTGAGTAAACAAGCAAAAATGATTTTAAAATTGAAAACATTATTAATTTTAAGAGGAGCTTTGAGGACCGGATACCACTTGTAATTTTGAATGTCCATAGTGACACTACATGGCATTTCAGACACTGATTTTTCAATACTTCATGCAGACATCAAGCTCACTCAAACATTTCTAACAATTCAATTCCTTTTAAAAGAGCAGTAGAAATTTAGCATCAAAACAAAAATCCATAAGAGAATTTTTCTTTATAGTATTTTATCAAGCATGAAGACAATCGACTATTCAAGTCTGAAACAATTCACCCAAAATCACTTGATGAAATTTATTTGCGAAGTTTCAAAAATGACTTAGAAATTTAATGGTCCATGAGATTCAACATAACACTAATCAAAAATGATTTTCATAATTCAAATCATCACTCACACATGAATTCGAAATCAACTACTTAACTCAAACAAATGAACTGGAAATTTAAAACTGAGTTTGAATCATGATTGATTTGAGATTGAACACATCAACCCATGTAAAATGCTTTACAAATCCAAATAGCTAAGTCAAGGCAAAAAGTATGAAACTATCACAACTCATATAGATTGATTTTCAAATAGTGTGTTGTAATGAGTGCAGATTTTTAAGACTTTCCAAAGTTAATTAGCAGAAACATAAACCAGAAAAGTTATGTAAAATTTCATTAGCTTTTCAGAACATCAAAAATTTCAGAATTCCGAATAATAGAATTTAATATATGATCAAAATACTATAGCATTGTCAGAAATTTTGGAAATAGTCTATAACCCATACTTCAAAGATATTATAGTTTTTCATTGATTTAAGTTCATAATCTAGAAATACTCAGAACACAAAATTTGTAGATAACTGGATCTATTTTTCAGAACATGTTGAATTTTGCAATTTGCAATAAGAAAGCTCAAGATATGTCAAGATTACTACAACAGTGTCAAAATGAATCAACGTCATTAGAAAGAAAAAAAATACGAGTTCATAGATCATACCTGACTTGTCATTGACATTGTGGATTCTCTAATTCGACTCTCTTAGCTAAGGAACTCTGAATATTCAATTTAATAATAATATGGAACAACTTGAATTCTATCTTTCGCGAAGTTGTTCCGTAACCACTTTTTGTACCTAACTGTTTACAAAGTAGTGGTCTAACAAAAGATGTTGTACCACTCTTAAATTCATTTATACATATTGGCACCCAAACTTATTTATACAACAATCCATTTGCATTTACAAACATACCTTTAGGAACCCAAATTTGTTTATATTTAATCAAACTTGTTTTATTATCTTTTGGGAACCAAACTTGTTTAATTGGATTGTTTTTATTTTTAAACAAGCATTTATCTTATTTATGCCCAATCTTACCGCAAAGCTCACAATTTGGAAATCCTTTGGAATTGTCATTTTTTTTCAAATTGATTAGAATTACCAAAGACAAATCTATTATTAGTTTCAACGAAAAATTTATTTTTCAACGACATATTCAACTATTTTCCTCCATTAGAAAATTTAACCAATGTTGATTTATGCCATTGAATTTTGGATTTAAGATCACTATTTTCTTTCATTAAATTTGAACAACAATTAATAGCAATCTTTCTCTTTTCAAAATCATTTTGTTTCAAAACCTTGTTTTCATTTTCAAGCATATTAATTTTGGCCTTGGACTAAAAAATTCTTAGTTTCAAATCATTTACTCTTTTAAGTTTGAAGTTTTCAAACTCCTTGATTTTCCAAATCGTGATTTATTCGAGTAATTTCAGATTTGCTATTTTTCAAAATCAAGTTTTTTTTTTTCAAGGATCTTGAAATTCTCTTTTATTTTAGGGTGCATTTTTTACAGGTTCCTATTAAGTTTCAAAATTAGGCTCACATCCGGTCATAAACTTATTATAAATTAGGTCCCTATTTTTCAAAAATACATTAAAAAAGAAATAAAAAAATACGATAATTAATATTAAAATAAAACATGGTCTCGACCAAAAAATCAATCAAAAAAAGTTAAAAAACACGCAAAAAATAGCAAAAAGAAAAAAAGAAAAACTGTAGTTAAATGCATAATATTATGCACATATTTGATTTTGTTGCAAGCATATGTGCATGTATTCCAGTTCTTCCATTCGCCTTGATTTATTTGCATATTTTTGTGCATGTATTTCATATTTCTTGCATAGAAGTATGCAATAATTCGTAACAGTCCAACTCAGTTCTTTTTTTTTGCATTCAACTGTGAAAATAACCCAAAAACATGCATACATGTGCAACGTATTAGCAGGCTAAAACGTTAGCTGAATTTCCTTTATGCAATAGTTGCATACATGTGTGCAACAATTGACAATAGTTGCAAACATGTATGCAACTTTTTTTTTTTTTTGGATTGTCGTGGACTTCTGGGATTATTTTATGATTTTAGAATATATTTTTTATGCAGTGCCACACTTTTTTCTGATAGGAAATGGAGGAGGCGAAGGCAAAACAGCAGGTGGCGGAACTTTCAAAAGGCATGAGGCGGAACTAAAAATAGGGGGCGGAAACTTATGTACTAAAAGGGAGGGATGTGCGCTCTATTATGAAATGTTTTAGGGGTATAACCCTAATTTTCACTTTATTTTAATTAATTCTTTTTGAAAAGTCGTGCATTTAATGCATTTGAGATTTCTGATTCTCTCAGTTTCAATTTTAAGTTCATTCAGAATCTTTTTGGTCTTCTGCAAACTTCCTTTTTTAAAAAAATTATGCTTGGAATTCTCAGTCATCTTGAACTTATCCGAATTCTTTTGCAAATATTTTTTTTACTTTTTAGCTTAATAGTGTTTACTTTTAAAATAATAATTTCTTTTTCAACCTTTTGAAAAATTTCATTGGGATGAACTAAATCATTTTACAAATTTAACCATTTTTTATTATCAAAGTTTTCAACCTTTTTTGACATTTTCAGGTTTAAATTCCAAATCATTATTTTTCTGACTCAACTCAAGATTTTCATTTTTTAATTTTTTAATCTTTAATGTAAGACTATCGACGGTTGTAGTTAATTTATCACAAAGGAGAACTAAATATTTAAAAGAAAATTCACCTAGCTCATCGTCTATTGAGTCATATCACTATCATCATCTAGGTCATCTTCTTCAACTTATGTAAATCCTGTTAGACATAATTCTGCAACTAAGTTGACTTTTGAGCATTTTGCGCTCCTCTTGTCTTTCCCACCATACATTGAATCAAGAGTATTCCAGAATTCCTATGTAGTTGAGCAATGAGAGATCTGTTTAAATTGATCAATATTAAGATAAGAATATATAAATTTCACATCAAATAATTTTCTTATCTAACATATCACTCACGTTTTCAATAATATTCCAACATTCAGAATTAATAGATTTTAATTAAAATTCCATTTTTTATTTTCAGTTAAAAAAATCTATTCCATAAAAATAGTTGGAGTTAAATCGCTAGATTGACAAATAGAAAAAACACTGTTATAGAAATCCATGGCTCTAGAGTTCTTTAAAAAAAACTTACCTGCTCCGATACTACTTGCAAGATATAAAATAACCCTAGAGGGGGTGAATAGGCTTTATCGCAATTTTTCACAGAGTAATAAATACTAATAAACAACACAGACAGAAATTGGGAAATGGCAGAAAGTAAATGACACACATATATACGTAGCTTTGGAAAAACTCTGCCTACTGCTGCCCCCAAGGTTGACTTTAGGTCCCAATTGTACTAACCCAATGCTCAAAACCCTGCCATAATTCAATCCTCTGAGTTGTGAATTCTCAAACTCCAAATCTGTAGTTTGTTGCCTAATTAAAAACTAGAGTTCAACTTACAAAACGATACAATAAAAAGCACTAAAAAAATATTTTTAAAACCTAAACCCTAATTTAAAAACTAATTAACAAAACACTTTAAAAAATTAGGTCGGCCCCTTTTATTCATGCTGGGCCACTTTAATCTCGGCCTCCCCTTTTCTTCTTTAGTATCTCGCTATTCTCTGATATACGAAAATTAGGGCTTTTAATTCAACCCATTGCTTCCTCTTTTTAAATCGATAGAATAGTAAAAGTATCCTTTGCGTTGTTTATCGACTGATGCTAGGCTTGGTTGTTGAGGCTTTGTGGACTTCTGGAGTTCTCAGATGATCGAGAAAACCTTAAGGAATTTTGGTACGATTTTATCTTTTGATTTGCTTTAAAATTATGCTCAAACTCCTTATCTCTTTTTGCCGATGATGATGGGTGTATTTATAGGATTACAGTCCTATACTCTCTCTGATTTATTCCTTGCTTAATTTAGCTAAAATTTTGAAAATAAATGCTTGTGTATAATTGAATTGGTAAACTTTCCTAAAATATTGAAACGAAGATATTCTCTAATATCTAGAAAGTTGTAATTGTTTCTTTCGTGGGTATTTCGACTTAGAATGATTCAACATTGATTCAAACCTTTTATTCCTCATTCTTCTATATATTCCCTACTTTGTTTTACTAATAAGAATAGATATTTTCACTTTGAATTTTGCCATAAGAAAAATACTACACTCGCATTGCTTTCCATGCTTTACTTGAGCGGTTGTCGGTAGACTTTGTGTATTATGTCTACCTTGATCATGAAGTATTGCTTTATGCCCCATTGTTTATTTACATGCATATATGCCACTGGTTACATGCTTGATGCCTTATTCTAACCTATTTTTGTTGTGCCTTTTCTTTTACCCATCCTTTATGCCCTTCTTTGCATTGCCTTATGCTTGCTCTTGTCAGTGCCTTGAGCATTTGAGCTGCTATCTACATAATGTTGTACTTTGATGTCCCATACTTGTGTTTATGCAATGCTTCATTCTTTGTCTTTGTAGGTTGACGGTTGCATATTATACCTGAACCTCTTCAAATTTTACTTGTTCATTTATCATGCCAAGATCATGATATTATTATTCCGGCCATGTCTCCTATCCATGCTGCTAGACTTGAAAATGTTTGTTGTGTGCTTTTGCTTGGGTCAACTTCATGTTGTGGCTTGAGTTCTTGGTCACTGTCTTGTATTTGTGTTTGCTTTTGCTGTGCTACTATATTGCCATGACATGATGATGTTGACCATAACCTGTTTCGTGCATTCTGCCATGACATGCTTTATGTTGTACTTTCCCCCATCTTTGCCATTGACATGTTCATGTACATGTTGCTTGCCATGAGCTTATGCCATTTTGCATTGTAGAGTTTGTTGTTTGTTTCATGTTTTGATCATTGGTGCTGACCTGAAATGTTGCACCTATGCTGCATTTATATCAATTGTTTCCCCTTGGTTGGTGTTGTCTTGGTGTCTTCTATATTTGACATGTTTTGCTCTTGAATGATGTGTTGTGGCCTGACTTGAACCCTTTGTGCTTCCCCTTGTCTTTTGGCAGTTGTTGATGGGTAGTTTATATGCATTTTGTCATGGCCATCATGTTAGACGTGACATGTAGAATTTGGCATTACTTGTATAGACCTGAAACTAAACTTGAATTGTTGCGGTGCATTTGTGTCACATGCATTTGCATTGCTTCATCCCACTTTCACTATATTCTACCAAATTTCCTTAAATGATTTGCATGTCCAACCTATTCCCCTGCACATTATCATTATATATATATGTATGTATATCCATATACATGTATGTGTATACATGTATCATGCTTGTGCAAATTTGTGATTTATATATGTCAGCTTCTCAAATGACAAAAATGAAATAAATTTCTGTCGGGGACAAAAAAATAATTGTATTCTGTCATAATGCACTGAGTTGGATCAGTTGATTTGACCTTCGCAATTGTCAGTGGAAGAAATAATATGTACTTGACAGCTATAATATTTACAGTATCGCTATGAATATTATACGTTGATCGAGACGTATAAGCATATATATGACCATGTTTAGAAAAATGATGAGAAACAACCCGAATAACCGAGGCAAATAAAAAACTTGAAATTAAATTTTATATTTGCATATTAAATTGTTTCTTTTTCAATTTATGTGTTTTCCTAATTTGACAAGTACAACTAACGACTAAATAGAAATTTGAGCACGCAGTCGAAGACTAAAAATAAAGTGCGTGTTTGTAAACATTTATATGAGTGTGTAATTAAGTGAACCGAGTGATCATTCACTAGTGAGGAATGTATGTATATCAGTGTGTGTTTGTATTATACAACGGTGAATTGTACAACAGCAGAGTCAGAAAGTTATACTATTTCAAATATTGAAATAAAATATTTAATTGCATAAAATAACTGTCTAAGTATCAAATTCTGTGCAATAGCAATATATTTAATATAAATATTTATTTCTGTATGAGATGCAATGTAGAATAGTACAATTATAAACATATTTACATGATATCATATATGTTTGTTGTCATCAAACAAAAATCATATTGTTATACTCATTACATATAATATTATGTAGAACGTTGCACAGGTTTATACAAATATATGATGATTGAGTTTGAAACTCAAACAGTAAACAGACTTGAGATCAAGATGAATGAAGAATCATGAGTTTAAGATCAAAAAACTAAAGAACATTAATATTTGTAAATCATAATATACTTAAACTAATAAATATAGATTTTAGCTTACAACTTACGATTCATGAACATGAACTATTGGTAGATATAGAACATAAAAAAGATCCAAAATATTAAATTGTTGCACGTAAGTAAAACATAAAATAAGTATTTTTATAAGTAAAATGAATGCGAATAGGTGACGAATATGAAAATATGAAAGACTGCAGAACGCGTATGAATATACGATATGGTCATATATTATGCAAAGTGTACATAAAGTATTAAACATTAAACGTGATTCTTTTTAACCTTTACTCACATACAAGCTAAGGGTGTAGATTGGTTGGACCGGACGTAGGTGTGTTCAGTTTCTGTCCTAAATAAAATCTGATCGGATACGGTTTAAATGAAAGTTTTTCTCGTATAATTTTTATTATCCTAAATCATGTTCTAAACGAAATCGGTTGGACATGAACATATGTTTTTCGGACACAGACACGAACGGATATGGTTGGACATGGCTATTTGTATCATATTTTATATCTTTTATTAGATTTGCTTCTAATTATATGCTAAATTACAAGGAATTTGTGCAAACATGAATGAACACAAACTAAAATGATGATTTTTTCTCGTACAAATTTTGTGGTCTTAACTCGTGTCCTAAATGAAAATTGGACGTACTCGGACATATGTATTTCAGTCATGGATACGAACGAACATCGGACATTTCTACAAAATTTACAACTGTAATATAAGCAACAAGAGAATTGTGATAAACCAAAATAAAATATGGCTTTTAAAAAGCTAACTACAAAAATGAGTCACAAATATATCTTAAAAGACCATTCTTCAAGTGACTCGAGATGTGACTTAGACCTTTGAAACGACCCGAACTCCCCAACCGGCCTAAACCGAACAAGAAGACAGATTGCTTTGAGAACAGGACTCATCAGAACATAAATAAGAGAACATTTCATTTCTATTACAATAATTTACATCAGAGTACAAGTTATTAGAGTATAAATAAATAATTACAGCGAAAGAATATCAGAGATTTAAATTACATAGCAGCGAAATATAATACATGGATATAATGTGCAGCGGAAAATCATCAACTACCACTACTGAAGGAAATACATGGATACAAAGCATTCCATAGTATAGCTCCAGCCGTAATCCGGGATCCTGTAAAAAGAAATATCTGCGAAACCAAAACTACTAGCTGGCGGTGTGGAAAATATGGACACCCAGAGTTTAGGTGGAAACAATAAACTCCAAGTCAGTCAATCATGGGACTGGTGTGAGAAATAAAACAGTTATTAACTTTATTTTAAAGTTAGGTAAGTCAAGGTACTACGCCGTATAACACGGAACGGGTTTTCTTCCAAGAATATCATAAAACAAACAATGCAATGCTAAAAAGGGGGAAATGAATCCATTGTAAGACTTAGGTCCCATCACACAACGCAACACAAACCAGAGGATAGAGTTTTACCTTATAATGGCCAAATATGCTTGATACGCGAAATTTATCTTTTATTATTATAAGTGTAGAAACCAACTTCAAATATAAATGTATCAATCATAGATGGCAAAGGTACCATATATTATGTCTCCATATAGGTTTACAATTAAAACCGTAAAATCGCGTGCGGAAATTGGGTTTCCACCTATGAACCAAGGCAAGGGATCTTTCTCCGCCAATTTGGGACACTCTAGAAAATTCCCCAGGACCCAGACTCTGGTGAGTCCTAGGAGCGACTGAGATGGTCAGCCACCGCCGCCTAGTTATACCTGAACAGTACATTCCCCGGTCCATTGTACTGCAATCTTGGTTAGTATGTCGACCATCAAGGGCTATTGGCGACCCAAATCAAATCCGAGGTACCTGTAACGACCGAGAATTTCACTTGATCCGAATCAGTCGCTAAACCGACCCAGACCGTTCGAAACGCCTGATTGTTTTGAGAACACGACAAATTAGAACGCAGACGGAAGAACATTTCATTGCTTATTACAACAATTCCATCAGAATATAAGAACATACAGAGTATAAACAAATAAAATACATTCGATAAATATCAGAGATTACAATACATTACATAGCAGCGGAAAATAATACAAAACACAACTGAAGGAGATATACGGATACAAAGCTTTCTGGATACCTTTCCAGCTGTAAACCAGGTTCCTGTGAATATAAATCTGCAAAACCAAAACTATTAGCTGCCCGTGTCGAAAATAAGGGCACCCAGAGTTTAGGTTAAAACAATAAACTCCAGGTCAGTCATGGGACTGGTGTGAGAACTAAAACAGTTATTAATATTTATTTTTAAAGTTCAGTAAATCAAGGGACCACGCCGTATAACACGGAACGGGTTTCCTCCCAAGGATACCAGTGCAAAAAAACAACAGCGCAATGCTAAATAAAGAACAATGAAGCTATTATAAGACCCAGGTCTCATCACACAATGCAACACAAACCGGAAGATAGGGTTTTACCTTATAACAACCAAAGAATGCTTGATATGCTAAATTTCATTTGACACTATTATAAGTGCGTAGTGTATAAAACAACTTCAAATCATAAGTATCAATCATAGGCGGCATGGGTACCATATATCATGTCGCAATACTAGGCTCTACAATCAAAATTGCAAATGTCACGTATTTGGAAATTGGATTTCCATCTATGAACCGAGGCCAAGGATCGTTCTCTACCGATTCGAGACAATCTAGCCCATGTCTCAGGCAAGCGCGCAGACAAGCCTTGGATCGTCAGGGCCGGTCCACCGATGTGGATTAAAATGCCTGAACACTGCGTCTCCCCGCACTATGGGGCGTAAATGAGCCAACGAATGACTCCATCGGACCCGGATCTTCCGATCTAACCGAGGCGCCTCGCAACAGCAACAACCACATAAGTCAAACTCGTCAGGGCATGTAAAAACACTAACGCCACTTCTAGCTAGAAGGAAACGTATGCCCTCCCTGAAGTCCTCTCCCGTTTCTGGTTCCCAACCGGGGTGTGAGGCTCGCGAATTCACGTTACACAAAGTTGTGCCACACAGTCTGTGCTTTGATCATCACCACAAGACTTTGCTTTTCAACAGAAGCCTTGATCCATTGCCACTTAGGCATGCCACACAAGCAATTCACTCCATGCGTTTGATATCCATCGATATATAACCCCTGAGCTCGTACGTCTCAAAGAAGGGCGTTAAGCAAGAGAATAAATTCTCCGCTGCCAAACAGATATATATATTTAATAGAAATCAACCACACAGAATAAAATCCAATGTCAGACACACAGTCCATTTACAAGTTCGTTCTGGGTCTGAACGAAACCGGAGGCACCTAGTACCCCGCATATCCATCGATCTCCAAGTACGTCTGGACGACCACTAACTGATTCCCTCCTCTTGGGTGTACGACCCAATCAAGATCATCAGTAATCACCCAAACGACGTGAAGACCTCCGGTCTTCAACCACCGTCTTCATCTTCGACACCACGTCGAATCAGTTATTCAGAATGGGATAAACCCGGTCTTTCTGAACAACTCGCGTATATTTAATAAACACGTGTTACACAAACACAACATACGCCTCATTCCAATCCAGAATATTCTTTTGCTCAAATATTCTTATACTTTGGGAAAGGTTCCCATTAATTTTATCAAAGATAAATTCTTTTAAATTTATTCTTTAATCTTCCTTTTGAATATCACTTCAAACTAGTCGGGATTAACGAACCACACCGAAGTAATTATTTATTTTATTTCCCAATCCCAACATATTCATCCCATGAAGTAAAAATGGTCTTACTCCATATCTAACACCACGATGTTATTAGTAAATTCAATTACCATTTCACGTTTAAATCTAATTAAAGATTTAACTATCGCCTGGAGCAAAACTGGTGATACTCCATTCTCGATCTTTTCAATCTAATTAAAGATTCATTAAAACTCCACTTAGTTTTAATCTTTAACTGGGTTAAAGAATCAGTGTCATTTGAAATACGGTTCACGATAAACCCAAAATCACATTCTATTAATTATCGGGTTAAAGAACAAGTGTTCTTTAAAACACTATTCACGATAAACCCAAAAATCAATACCAATTCCATTCCAATTAAATATTATTTAATTGGTGCACTTCATTAAATCTAAATAAAAAGATTTAATCTTTTTCTCCACTGGGTTCAAGAATAGTGTTAATAAAGACAACATTCACGACAAACCCAAATCACATTTGATATTAAATACAAGGCTCTGAATAGAAAATATACCGGCTTATATTCAATATCAAATTCTACGACCAACAAATATCGTATTGGAAATAACGATATTAATATATCTTTCAAATTCCCATAACAATATCTGTAACATCACGAAATCCAACATTGAAATATTCCGAAGACAATTTCGATTCAAATCCCTTCCAATTCAATCATTGGAAATCCTGGTTATTTTCAAAATCATTTCAAATCCACTTTATTTATTTTAAAAATAAATAGAATTATAGTTCTAGTTCAAAACTAGTTCATTTCGATAAAAATCTATTTTTATCTTTTCAAATATGGAGTTTTTTCATCCCAATTCTTCACAAATCATTTCTTATGATTCTACACATATTATTACTATTTTTAATAATTTTATCAAGGCCCGTACAGTCGATTTCCACGAACGGCCATCGAACTGCACTTACAGCGACCTTTTCCAAATTTGATTTCGACATAATTCCAAATCCAACCGTTAGATTTCTAATTTCTCACATTCTTTAGAAAGCTCTTTTCAATACGAACCCAAAGGTTCTGGTTTTAGGAGAATCCGACGGTCGGATCTCCCGCAACGTCAATTCGAAGTCAATGGTCGAAATTCATGAACTGCCGCAGCGCGGCGCGTTCTATTCAGGCCATTATATTATATATATAATATATATAATATATACTTCGTCGATTTCCTTTTAAAACGTATTTTATAAATCGTTCTAAATTCATTTCAATTTGATTTCAATTCAAATCGATTTTTTTATTCAATTTCAATTCGTTTTCAATTCAATTTGAATTTCAAATTAATTCAATTTCAATTCGAATTCATTTCTATTCGATTTCAATTCGAATTCATTTCAAAATGATTTCAATTCTATTTCAATTTAATTCGAATTTCAATTCATTTCAGTTTAATTCGAATTTCAAAAACACTTTCAATATACATTGAAAATTGAATAAAATCGATATAAATATCGTTCACGTCAAAATGGCGTCAATCTAATCAACACGGATTCATATATTTCTATTTTCAAATATTCTATTTCAAATATTTCTTTTTCAAATATTTCTATTTCAAAACTAGGATGAGGCCCAATCAATTACCATATAACGTTAATTATATGGATTTTCTACAACACATGTATTCAATAACAACGATGAATAATCAACCATCATCCAAAGTGCATTATACACTGTATAAGCATCAAATATAAATATTTAACGCTTATAACAGCCTGTCAATCGATCGATCGACATACAGCTAATTATTGGGATTAGTGTACATCATATATCATCCCAATACCCGTGTGGGGTTTCAAACAATCAAACACAGATTTTATTTTTGCAGTTGGGCGATGTGTAAAATTTATCGTCCCAATCAATATCAGTCAAATGTGTGTATATAAACAAATCATCCTATTTGTTTATATAAATTTATTTCATTTCATATACCCGTTAAAAACTCTATTTTTAACTATATAATATTTTCCACTATAAAATATTTTATTTCGTTTCACTTCACATCACACAATCAACTACACATCAAAATCAAACAACCAAGCATACAAGCCATCCATGGTCTGTGGACGACGGGTGTCGGGTGCTACTAAACACCGTCTGCATCTTAGTATATATTTTAACTAGAAAACAAAATTAAAAGGTGAGAAGTTCTCACAGACTAGCTAATCCAACGCCACGACTCTTCATATGTAGGAGATCTTCGCCGTTCTCGCCCTTTGTCTATTCCGTCGTCCGTAGCCACTACATATATAAAAATCACATTTTTATTTGTTCTCTTTCAATTTGAAAATCTATTTTTATACCGCTACTATATAGAAAAAAAATTCTATTTTTATCACGATCTTCATATAATAAAGATCATATTTTTATTATTTTAAGAATATAAAAATCATATCTTTCCTACTTCAAAGATGTAATCTTTTCGCTATTTCATTATAAAAATCTTTTCTTTATCTCTTTTATGAATTAAAAATCGAATTTTTATTCTTTCTAAAATATAAAAATCATATTTTTATAAATAAAAATATAATCTTTTCACTTATACAAATCATTTCCTTCTCATAATAAAAATCGTATATTTCCCTAACCAAATTCAAATAGAAATAAATAAAAATAGAGCGAAGACAACTCACATTTGGGCGCTACAGGTCGACGGAGCCAATGCAGTGGTGGCGGCGAACCTAGGGTTCGGTTTGGGGTTGATTTGGGCGGCAGCGGGCTTTCAGGGTTTTGGGGTGCGGCTGTGTTGGGTTCGGAGAAGGGGAAAACGGCGGAGGGGAGGAGGATCATCGGAGGGAGGGGCGGCTGCCTGGGCGATGTCGCCATGGCGAGGGCGTGCTGGAGGAACTCGAGGGGTTTGAGGGTGGGTGCGACTTCGAATAGGAAGGAAGAGAGAGGGAGAGAAGAGAGGAGAGGGCGTCGGGTCTGGGGGCGCGGTGACCGTGCTTGGCGGCGGCGGTCGGGGCATGGGGGGCGACGCGATGTCGATTTGAGGAGCGGCTGTCTCTTTTTTTTTTCTTCAGGTCGAATAATGAGAGAGAAAGGTGAAGAAGGGGGTTTTATCGAAAATTTTAATATTATTTTATTTATTCCATAAAGCAACTTTTTATCTCGACCTCGAAATCGAACCCACCGCCCGTCGTCCATAGCTAATTACCCCCATTCCGAACACAATGAGATATGTATCGCAGGCTGATTCGATCGTTTCAATCAGTTTTCGTCAAAATCAAAATATAACTCTATATATTGAATTTGAACGCACATTTCAATTCATCGGGGCCACATACTAACTCGAAAAATTCCAGAAAAATATTTTCTAGCTTCGTATTGACGATACGGTCCTAACAAAAGTAGTTTCGTCAAATTCTGAGACCGTTTGAAAAATGGTCACTTTCCAGTCGATTAAAATCAACTAAAACTGAACAAACGCGTTTTCCTTTGCCACGCTCACATATTGATTCGAAAAATTATGAAAATTGGAATCTAGCATTAACTTTACATCACGTATCCAACAAAAGTGGTTTCGTCGAAATCCGAGGTCGTTTGCAAAATTTCCATTTTTAAGGGCCAGAATTCCATAGCGACTATTCTGAATCTTCAACTGGACATATCTTTTGATTCCCACGATGAAATTTCAATTTTTCTGATTCGTTGGAAAAGTATTCTCAATTAGATTCAAATATTTTTGGTTTCACTAAAATTCGATTTATTTTGCACCCGGTACATTCATTTGAAGTTTGAAATTGAATTATTGAACTACCGCGCCATTTTCAATTCCTTTTATAATTATAAATAAATATTTATATTCCAACATCGAACTATATAAATATACACGTTCTAATTCTATTCAAAATATATTTTTCGTCGATATTATGTAAAATAATCCATTTTAAATATTCTAAATTCACTAAAACTGCCAAAATAAAAATTTTAAACTGGCCCAGATTTCCGGGTTATTACAATCTCCCCCACTTAAAACTTTTCATCCCCGAAAAGGAACGAAGCCGAAAGTTGTTTAACAAATCAACTCAACTTCCATTATTTTGACTACGCCTTAAGTTCTTCAACTTTTTAGTTTCTAAGAACTTTTCAAAAATTTCAAAAATTTGTCTAACACCCTAAATTTTCAAAAAATTTCGCCATAACCTCCCCTGCACCGGGGACTTTGGGATATTTCATATAGCCTCACATGGCCTTCTTCAATCCAAAAGAAAAAGAAAAGGCCAAGCGGCTAGCCAATCGGCTCACAAAATCACCCAAAACTCAAAAAATACAATAAACATGTACTTATTTGTCGGGCAAACAATTTTATTCCTCTTCTCTAGCCTCCTTGCTATGACCTGTTCAATAGATACACATGTACATGCATGCAATCCCAAATAATTTCAATACAGTTCAACATTTGGTTCAATTTGGTTAAAGGTTCAACATTTAATTATTCAAACAATGATCAAACAACACAACCATCAATCAATTAGTGAATAGCTTTTCAAATTCATAATTTTGATATATAGTCAAAAAATCAGATTTTTAATGCCAAATCACAACAATAAGCCCTATCTAATTTTGGTTCTCACACCAGTCTATAGGAAATATATAGAAATCTCACTTTCGTCACTCGAACATGAATACTGATGACGACTAGTCAATCATCAGAATCATCTCCGGGCTACTAGAGCGTGATTCTATATCTATCAAGTATTTTAAAATTTTGAATACCCGTGGATCAGACATATATGCAAAATCTTTATATACTGGATAGTCCAAATTCAATATAAATAAATAATCAAATACGAATAATTGATTTAAATTTTCAAAACAAAATTTGTTTTCATTTTAAAAATATACTCTTCACACTCGTTCTAGGATACTACTGATCCCATCTCTAACGAGTCATTCTCATTGGATTTTACTAATCCAATATCTGATGAATTCTTTCGTATGGTTCTAACGTGTCTTGTTCTCTGAGCTTTGTAAACCAAAGCTCTGATACCACGATGTAACGACCGAGAATTTCGCTCGATCCGAATCAGTCGCTAAACCGACCCAGACCGTTCGAAACGCCTGATTGTTTTGAGAACACGACAAATTAGAACGCAGACGGAAGAACATTTCATTGCTTATTACAACAATTCCATCAGAATACAAGAATATACAGAGTATAAACAAATAAAATACATTCGATAAAGATCAAAGATTACAATACATTATATAGCAGAGGAAAATAATACAAAACACAACTGAAGGAGATATACGGATACAGAGCTTTCCGGATACCATTCCAACTGTAAACCAGGTTCCTGTGAATATAAATCTGCAAAACCAAAACTACTAGCTGCCCGTGTCGAAAATAAGGGCACCCAGAGTTTAGGTTAAAACAATAAACTCCAGGTCAGTCATGGGACTGGAGTGAGAACTAAAACAGTTATTAATCTTTATTTTTAAAGTTCGGTAAATAAAGGGACCACGCCGTATAACACGGAACGGGTTTCCTCCCAAGGATACCAGTGCAAAAAAACAACAGCGCAATGCTAAATAAAGAACAATGAAGCTATTATAAGACCAAGGTCTCATCACACAATGCAACACAAACCGAAGGATAGGGTTTTACCTTATAACAACCAAAGAATGCTTGATACGCTAAATTTCATTTGATACTATTATAAGTGCATAGTGTATAAAACAACTTCAAATCACAAGTATCAATCATAGGTAGCATGGGTACCATATATCATGTCACCATCCTAGGCTCTACAATCAAAACCGCAAATGTCACGTATTTGGAAATTGGATTTCCATCTATGAACCGAGGCCAGGGATCGCCCTCTACCGATTCGAGACAATCTAGCCCATGTCTCAGGCAAGCGCGCAAGCAAGCCTTGGATCGTCAGGGTCGGTCCACCGATGTGGATTAAAATGCCTGAACACTGCGTCTCCCTGCCCTATGGGGCGTAAATGAGCCAACGAATGACTCCATCGGACCCGGATCGTCCGATCTAACCGAGGCGCCACGCAACAGCAACAACCACATAAGTCAAACTCATCAGGGCGTGTAAAACCACTGACGCCACTTCTAGCTAGAAGGAAACGCATGCCCTCCCTGAAGTCCTCTCCCGTTTCTGGTTCACAACCGGGGTGTGAGGCTCGCGAATTCACATTACACAAAGCTGTGCCACACAGGTTGTGCTTTGATCGTCACCACAAGACTTTGCTTTTCAACAGAAGCCTTGATCCATTGCCACTTAGGCATGCCACACAGGCAAATCACTCCATGCGTTTGATATCCATCGATATATAACCCCTGAGCTCGTACGTCTCAGAGAAGGGCGTTAAGCAAGAGAATAAATTCTCCGCCGCCAAACAGATATATATTTAATAGAAATCAACCACACAGAATAAAATCCAATGCCAGACACACAGTCCATTTACAAGTTCGTTCTGGGTCTGAACGAAACCGGAGGCACCTAGTACCCCGCATATCCATCGATCTCCAAGTACGTCTGGACGACCACTAACTGATTACCTCCTCTTGGATGTACGGCCCAATCAAGATCATCAGTAATCACCCAAACGACATGAAGACCTCCGGTCTTCAACCACCGTCTTCATCTTCGACACCACGTCGAATCAGTTATTCAGAATGGGATTAACCCGGTCTTTCTGAACAACTCGCGTATATTTAATAAACACTTGTTACACAAACACAACATACGCCTCATTCCAATCCAGAATATTCTTTTGCTCAAATATTCTTATACTTTGGGAAAGGTTCCCATTAATTTTATCAAAGATAAATTCTTTTAAATTTATTCTTTAATCTTCCTATTGAATATCACTTCAAACTAGTCGGGATTAACGAACCATACCGAAGTAATTATTTATTTTATTTCCCAATCCCAACCTATTCATCCCATGAAGTAAAAATGGTCTTACTCCATATCTAACACCACGGTGTTATCGGTAAATTCAATTACCATTTCACGTTTAAATCTAATTAAAGATTTAACTATCACCTGGAGCAAAACTGGTGATACTCCATTCTCGATCTTTTCAATCTAATTAAAGATTCATTAAAACTCCACTTAGTTTTAATCTTTAACTGGGTTAAAGAATCAGTGTCATTTGAAACACGGTTCACGATAAACCCAAAATCACATTCTATTAATTATCGGGTTAAAGAACAAGTGTTCTTTAAAGCACTATTCACGATAAACCCAAAAATCAATACCAATTCCATTCCAATTAAATATTATTTAATTGGTGCACTTCATTAAATCCAAATAAAAAGATTTAATCTTTTTCTCCACTGGGTTCAAGAACAGTGTTAATAAAGACACCATTCACGACAAACCCAAATCACATTTGATATTAAATACAAGGCTCTGAATAGAAAATATACCGGCTTATATTCAATATCAAATTCTACGACCAACAAATATCGTATTGGAAATAACGATATTAATATATCTTTCAAATTCCCATAACAATATCTGTAACATCACGAAATCCAACATTGAAATATTCCGAAGACAATTTCGATTCAAATCCCTTCCAATTCAATCATTGGAAATCCTGGTTATTTTCAAAATCATTTCAAATCCACTTTATTTATTTTAAAAATAAATAGAATTATAGTTCTAGTTCAAAACTAGTTCATTTCGATAAAAATCTATTTTTATCTTTTCAAATATGGAGTTTTTTCATCCCAATTCTTCACAAATCATTTCTTATGATTCTACACATATTATTACTATTTTTAATAATTTTATCAAGGCCCGTACAGTCGATTTCCACGAACGGCCATCGAACTGCACTTACAGCGACCTTTTCCAAATTTGATTTCGACATAATTCCAAATCCAACCGTTAGATTTCTAATTTCTCACATTCATTAGAAAGCTCTTTTCAATACGAACCCAAAGGTTCTGGTTTTAGGAGAATCCGACGGTCGGATCTCCCGCAACGTCAATTCGAAGTCAATGGTCGAAATTCATGAACTACCGCAGCGCGGCGCGTTCTATTCAGGCCATTATATTATATATATAATATATACTTCATCGATTTCCTTTTAAAACGTATTTTGTAAATCGTTTTAAATTCATTTCAAATTGATTTCAATTCAAATCGATTTTTTTATTCAATTTCAATTCGTTTTCAATTCAATTTGAATTTCAAATTAATTCAATTTCAATTCGAATTCATTTCTATTCGATTTCAATTCGAATTCATTTCAAAACGATTTCAATTCTATTTCAATTTAATTCGAATTTCGAAAACACTTTCAATATACATTGAAAATTGAATAAAATCGATATAAATATCATTCACGTCAAAATGGCATCAATCTAATCAACACGGCTTCATATATTTCTATTTTCAAATATTCTATTTCAAATATTTCTTTTTCAAATATTTCTATTTCAAAACTAGGATGAGGCCCAATCAATTACCATATAACGTTAATTATATGGATTTTCTACAACACATGTATTCAATAACAACGATGAATAATCAACCATCATCCAAAGTGCATTCTACACTGTATAAGCATCAAATATAAATATTTAATGCTTATAACAGCCTGTCAATCGATCGATCGACATACAGCTAATTATTGGGATTAGTGTACGTCATATATCATCCCAATACCCGTGTGGAGTTTCAAACAATCAAACACAGATTTTATTTTTGCAGTTGGGCGATGCGTAAAATTTATCGTCCCAATCAATATCAGTCAAATGTGTGTATATAAACAAATCATCCTATTTGTTTATATAAATTTATTTCATTTCATATACCCGTTAAAAACTCTATTTTTAACTATATAATATTTTCCACTATAAAATATTTTATTTCGTTTCACTTCACATCACACAATCAACTACACATCAAAATCAAACAACCAAGCATACAAGCCGTCCATGGTCTGTGGACGACGGGTGTCGGGTGCTACTAAACACCGTCTGCATCCTAGTATATATTTTAACTAGGAAACAAAATTAAAAGGTGAGAAGTTCTCACAGACTAGCTAATCCAACGCCACGACTCTTCATATATATGATATCTTCGCCGTTCTCGCCCTTTGTCTATTCCGTCGTCCATAGCCACTACATATATAAAAATCACATTTTTATTTGTTCTCTTTCAATTTGAAAATCTATTTTTATACTGCTACTATATAGATAAAAATTCTATTTTTATCACACTACTATATAGATAAAAATTCTATTTTTATCACGATCTTCATATAATAAAGATCATATTTTTATTATTTTAAGAATATAAAAATCATATCTTTCCTACTTCAAAGATGTAATCTTTTCGCTATTTCATTATAAAAATCATTTCTTTATCTCTTTTATGAATTAAAAATCGAATTTTTGTTCTTTCTAAAATATAAAAATCTTATTTTTATAGATAAAAATATAATCTTATCACTTATACAAATCATTTCCTTCTCATAATAAAAATCGTATATTTCCCTAACCGAATTCAAATAGAAATAAATAAAAATAGAGCGAAGACAACTCACATTTGGGCGCTACAGGTCGACGGAGCCAATGCAGTGGTGGCGGCGAACCTAGGGTTCGGTTTGGGGTTGATTTGGGCGGTAGCGGGCTTTCAGGGTTTTGGGGTGCGGCTGTGTTGGGTTCGGAGAAGGGGAAAACGGCGGAGGGGAGAAGGATCATCGGAGGAAGGGCGGCTGCCTGGGCGGTGTCGCCGTGGCGAGGGGGTGCTGGAGGAACTCGCGGGGTTTGAGGGTGGGTGCGACTTCGAATAGGAAGGAAGAGAGAGGGAGAGAAGAGAGGGCGTCGGGTCTGGGGGCGCGGTGGACGTGCTTGGCGGCGGCGGTCGGGGAATGGGGGGGCAATGCGATGTCGATTTGAGGAGCGACTGTCTCTTTTTTTTTCTTCAGGTCGAATAATGAGAGAGAAAGGTGAAGGAGGGGTTTTTATTGAAAATTTTAATATTATTTTATTTATTCCATAAAGCAACTTTTTATCTCGACCTCGAAATCGAACCCACCGCCTGTCGTCCACAGCTAATTACCCCCATTCCGAACACAATGGGATATGTATCGTAGGTTGATTCGATCGTTTCGATCAGTTTTCGTCAAAATCAAAATATAACTCTATATATTGAATTTGAACGCACATTTCAATTCATCGGGGCCACATACTAACTCGAAAAATTCCAGAAAAATATTTTCTAGCTTCGTATTGACGATACGGTCCTAACAAAATTAGTTTCGTCAAATTCTGAGACCGTTTGAAAAATGGCCACTTTCCAGTCGATTAAAATCAACTAAAACTGGTCAAACGCGCTTTCCTTTGCCACGCTCACATATTGATTCGAAAAATTATGAAAATTGGAATCTAGCAATAACTTTACATCACGGATCCAACAAAAGTGGTTTCGTCAAAATCCGAGGTCGTTTGCAAAATTTCCATTTTTAAGGGCCAAAATTCCATAGCGACTATTCTGAATCTTCAACTGGACATATCTTTTGATTCCCGCTATGAAATTTCAATTTTTCGGATTCGTTGGAAAATTATTCTCAATTAGATTCAAATATTTTTGGTTTCACTAAAATCCGGTTTATTTTGCACCCGGTACATTCATTTGAAGTTTGAAATCGAATTATCGAACTACCGCGCCATTTTCAATTCCTTTTATAATTATAAATAAATATTTATATTCCAACGTAGAACTATATAAATATACACGTTCTAATTCTATTCAAAATATATTTTTCGTTGATATTATTTAAAATAATCCATTTTAAATATTCTAAATTCACTAAAATTGTCAAAATAAAAAATTTAAACTGGCCCAGATTTCCGGGTTAGTACAGTACCTCTCTTTCCAACATCCACACAAGTGAATGTTCGGGCTCCATACCATGACATCACTTCTAGCTATAAGGGAACGCCAACCTTTATTTCTCTGCGGTCCTTTATCCCGTTTTTGGTTCATACTGGGGTGTGAAGCTTACAAATTAATGCTACACAAAGCTATGTTATGTTAAAGTTGTGTTTTGATCATCAACCACAAAGCCCTGCTTTTCAAAAAAAGCCTCGATCGTTGCATCTTAGCATTCCACATTGTAAATCCATACCATACCATTGATTTCTACTAATACATAACCTCTAAGATCGTACATCTCAGAGAAGGGTGTTAAGAAAGAGAATAAATTCTCCGCCACCAAACTGATATATATTTAGCAAAGATCAACGAATATAGAGAGAAATACAATGTCAGACATACAATCCATTTGCACGTCCGTTCTAGGTCTGAACGAAACTGGAGAGGCACATTATTCTTCGTCTCATATGTCCACTATAGGAGAGAGGCCCTCGCATATCCAGTCGAT
Source organism: Allium sativum (assembly GCA_030737875.1). Taxonomy (NCBI): domain Eukaryota; kingdom Viridiplantae; phylum Streptophyta; class Magnoliopsida; order Asparagales; family Amaryllidaceae; genus Allium; species Allium sativum. Next base: position 156,825,557 of record CM060924.1, read on the forward strand.
CTCCAAGTACGTCTGGATGACCACCACTTATTACCTCGTCTCGGGTGTACAACCCAATCAAGACATCAGTAATCATCCCAACGATGTGAGGATCTCCGGTCTTCAACCACTTTCTTCATATCTTCGACTTTTAATCATCGTATCAGTTATTCAGAATGGGTTAAACCCGGTCTTTCCGAATAACTCACGTATCTTATAACCAAGTATTATAAAAATAGATCTTACGCCCCATTCCAATCCAGAATATTCTTTTATTCAAATATTCTTTACCTTGAAAACATTTCAAAATATTTTGTAATATCTTTTCACAATATAAACCAGATGAAGGTTTATATAACTAGTCGGGATTATCGAGCCTTGCTAAAGTAATCAATCATTTTATTATTCCAATCCCAACCTGTTCATCCCATGGAGCAAACCTGGTAGTACTCCATATCTAACACCCATTATGTTATCGGTAAAATTAATTAGCATTTAACGTTCAAATCTAATTAAAGATTTAACTATCGTATGGAGTAAAACTGATGGTACTCCATTCTCGAATACTTTTCGAATTTGATAAATTTAATTACCACATTTACATTTCAATCTTATTAAAGATTCATTAAAACTCCATTTAGTTTTAACCTTCAAAAATCATTCTTCAATGATTATTCAACTTAGGAAATTAATCATGTCTTTAGCGAGGTTAAAGAAATAATGTCATTTAAAATATTGTTCACGATAAACCCAAAATCATCTTCCATTTAATATGGAACCTTCACGGAAATCATAATAGTATATAATTGATATAAGTTTTCGTATCAGACTAGTACTATAAGTGGAATAAAGAAAATCCTATTAAATTCCATGAATAGCAACGGTCTTCATTGACAGGAGCTCATCTCGATTATTACTAAATTGAATTCCATTCAATTCCAATTCAATATATTGAATTGGAAAACTTTACGTTGGAAATTTTTCATTAACCTTAATTAAAAGATTATAAATTCCAAATAAAAACTTCGCTGTTAATTGGGTTAAAGAACTAATGTTATTTAAAACATCGTTCACGATAAACCCAAAATAAACTTCCATTTAATTCTAGTTATATTTATTAATTGGAAAACTTCATTAATCTTAATTAAAAGATTTAGTCCATTCTCAATTGGGTTTAAGAATAGTGTTATTGAAGACACCATTCATGACAAGCCAAAATCCAATTTGATATTAAATACAAGGCTCTGAATAGAAATCATATCGACTTATATTCAATATCAAATTCTGAAACCAACAATATCGCATTGGGAATAACGATACATGTATCTTCCAAATTCCTCAACAATATCCGTATAATCATGGAATCCAATATCGAAATATTCCGAAGATTATTTCCATTCAAATCATTTTCAGTTCATACATTGGAAAATTCTGGATATATTAGAACCATATAATTTCTTTCAATTCTTTGCTCAAGTCGATAAACAGCTTATTCAGATAAAAATATCTTTTATCTTTACATATGTGGAATTTTCCATCTAAAATCATTTCAAATCATTTATTATGATTTTACATAATTTATTCATATTCTTAATAATTTTATTAAGGCCCTTACAGTCGGTTTCCAATATCAGCCATCGAACTGCATCCATAGCGACCTTTTCCAAAACTGATCTGGAAATATCTTAAAATCTAACCATTAGATTTCAAATCGCTTATTATCATTCGAAATCTCTTTTTAGTATGAAAACAACGGTTCCGGTTTTAGGAGAATCCGACGGTTGGATCTCTTGTTAAGTCAATTCTTAGTTACGGGTTGACGTTCGCGAACTACCGCTGCGCGACGGGTTCTGTTCAAGCCCAAATTCGATTTATATAATTAAAATAAAATCTAAAACATTTTCAAACTAATTTATATATAGTATAAATTATTCACAACTACCATTTGAAATTTTATTTCAATCATTTTTCTTTAAAAATCAAATATCTCAATATTAAATCATTATAATATTATTTATAATGGATTTCTATTCAAAACGTATTTATAATCTTGTTTAAAAATGATTTCAACTTCGATTTCCTTTTTAAATTAAAATTGAACATCTCATATTATTATAGTGTTGAAATAATAATATTTTCAAAATATCAGATTTTGAAATAAAATCTTCTTGATATTTATTATAAAAATAAATAAAATCGATAAAACAATTCGATCGAGTTAAAACGACGTTTATATACTTAATTCGGCTTCATATACATTTCAGTTATGAATATTTCAATATTTTCGTGTCCATCCATATTAAAATCATATTTTGATTCTTCACTGAATATTATGTTAAAATATTCATTTTTTATTCTAAATCGGAATATGACTCAATCAATTACCATATAATTTTAATTATATGGATTTCTTACATCACATGTATTCAAAGATAGTGATAAACAACTATTAAACATCCAATTCACATTCAAAGTGCAATTTACAACAGTATAAGCATCAAATAATTAAATAAAGCTTATAACGGTCTGTCAATCAATCGGTTGACATACGCTAAACACAAGTGAGATGTGTAAATTAATTATCATCCTTAGACCCGTATGGGGTTTACAACCATCAAACAAATAATATTATTTATATACTTGGACGATGTGTAAAATTATCGTCCCAATACCTATGTGGGGTTTACATCACAATCCTTGTGAACTTATCTATTATTTGAAAGACGGGTGGGTAAATTGTCATCCCAAAATAATTCACAATATAAACGTTTTATTCAACAACATATATACAAACAACTTAATAATAATAACATTAAAACTGTAAACATTCATCAATCACCAAACAAATATTGCAATCATTGGTAATCAATGTTTATTCAGTTATAAAATAGAATAACTGTACAAAATATTTGAGTGAGAGAGTTCTCACCTCGATCGTTTTTTTTTTTTTTTTTGAAATCGTTAAAATAACGACTGTTTTAACCAAATTAAACGGGACGTTTAATTTAGTCAAAATTCGTTGCTTGCCCCGAATTTCCCCAAATTGATTCCACAGCGTAGAGTTTGATTTCGCGGTTCCAATGGTTCCAACCTCGTCAAATTCTGTTTTGATTTGCAAAAGTTATAGCAATTTCAATATCTTATTTGAGTTTAAAATAAACAAAAGGGGTTAATGTCCATTTCCCCTTAATTACCTCATTAATTTAATTAACCCTTATTAGCCGCCTAATCCTATTTCTTCCCTATGGAATTAAAGCGCAACCTGAAGCTCTCAAACCCATTACCGGATCCTCTCTCTCCTCCTTGTCACCTGCACGCTGAACCGTTCGACGAACGGGCAGTACCGGCGGCCTCCCCTTCATGAACTCCTCCTCCCCATCACCACAAGAAAACCTACATGCCTCCCTAGCCAAAACCGACGTCGACAACCCCCTGTAGCGCAAGCTACAAGTTCGAACTTTATTTATTTATTTTTAGTCCAAAAAATTCGCACTTGCACCATTAGATCCCAGGACATCAAATACGACGTCAATTTCATGATTCAATGCTTCTTTTACCTAAAAACCCATGCCCTAAACAACCTGTTCAAATGTCGAACATTACTAGAGGCGTGCGCACCCTCTAAAATCTATACCGGAAGGAAGAGCTCTACTTCCCGAGTTCAAATATATATGTATCCTATTTTATAGGATTTTATTTGGTTTACAATGATTTTTCAAACCTCCATTTTCTATGTATATTTTTCTCTGTGGCGACTCACGTTGGGTGACTAGAGAAGAGGAGACACAAGGGTTTGGAAATGATAAAGGATGTTATATAGCGAGGGTTATATTTTTTTAATTGATTGTATATTTAATTTTATCCAATCACTACTTGTTTTCAATGTCTAAAAATTCGTACGATCACATACAAATCCCATTTTCAATAAAAATTGACAGATAGCTATAATTGACATTACGGACCCAACGAAACTTATTTTGACAAATTCCGAGTCTGTTTGCTCACACATCGTATTTTTAAAGGCAAAATATTGATCGTTCTACATTAAAATCCCGCATGGTCACATACTGACTCTAAAAATTATGAAATTTGGAACTTAGCAATAATTTAATATTCCAGATCCAAAAAAATTGTTTTCGTCGAAAATGGAGGTCATTTGCAAAATGACCATTTTTAAGGACTTATATAATATTAAAATATTAATAAATTTCATAGCGACTATTTTAAATTTTAATCTGGACATAACTTACAATTTATAATATGAAATCTCAATTTTCCACATTCATTGGAAAGATATAATTAAATAGATTCTAACATTTCTTTTTTTACCAAATTATGACTTATATTGAATTTTATATAATCATTTAAAGTTCAAAACCAAATTTTCAAACTACCGCCACTATGAGTTCGTTTTAATTAAATTTTAAATTTATACGTTCAAACTTTGAGTTTAAATAAATTTCAAGTCATTAATTATTAAAATAAATCATTTTATATATTTAAAATCTAATAAATAAATTAAAAATAAATTTTAAATTGGTTCCAAAAATCAGGGTTGTTACAACTTTTGCATGAAATTGACCGATCTAGGTATCTTTAAGAGTTAATTTTTGTAATTAAATGATGAAGAGGGCTTCACTATAAAAAAGTGGGAGATTATAGCAGCTACATTTGAGTATTTTCATCATTTTTTTGGGTCAGGAACATTTTAGATTTTATTCTAAAAAAAATCTTGACCGTTATTTCTATACCTTTGTTAGACCAAAAAGTGGTTCTAACACCCAAATTGACAACAATCAGAATAAAATAAGATCAAAAGTAAAATGGAGACACAGAATTTATAGTGGTTCGGCGTTGAAAAGCCTACGTCCACTTGTCAATCACTATTCTCGATGATATAGTTGTAATTACAATGAGATATTCACTCAATTTCACTCACAATTCACATACATTCACTCAATTGTCTCAAAACACAAGTTGGAAGACGATTTGGATTATCTGGGAGTGATGGAATTCGGTTTATGAAAGTGTTTGAACTCTCAAAGTGCCAAAAAGAAGATCCCTTTAATTGTCTCCAGACAGGGTATTTATAGGTGAAAATTTGCTCAGAATCCGATCCGGATCGGAGCCACGTGTCTTCCATCCCATCGTCCTCGGGTTCAGATGGATTCTAGTGCTGACAGCGCATCAGAGTAGTGGTCATTGTGGGTAGGAACTGGTCATAACCGCTCCGCATCTTCAGGCGATCGTGGGGGGAAGTGACGTGGGTTATAGGTTCGGTTCGGAGGAGCCTGCAGAGAGGGTTCGGATCGGAGCATCCGATCCGACCCGACTTAATGCTGAAACTAAATCCTTATCTGTTTCGCTCTGCTCCGTTCCGACCTGGTAGTAGGTAGCCCTCCGATCCGAATAGCAGCGTCTCTTCGATCCAAATCGTAACAGCTCTCCGATCCGAATAGCAACATCTCTCCGATCCGATCCGCTATGATTCTTTCTAAGTTCTTCAACGTTTCACATCTCGACTTTGTGTTGCCCAGTTCACAAAGTGGGCTAACATTTTGCCCCCTCAAAGGATGCTTCTGTTGGAGACGGAGCATGCTTTGATTATTATTGCACAGCGCCTTCTAGATAATTTTTCCTTTGATTTTCCTTGTGCTTTCATCCTCTTCTTCGAATTTTAATTTAATTTACTGCTGAGTTACAACATTCTGTTCGGTTCGGATTTCGACCCGAACAGATCCCCTTCTTCTTCTATTTCGCATTGGACTAGTGGGCCAAGCTACGCTACTGGGCCTTCGAGCCGGTCCGAACGGGGAGACGAATAGTCACCATTTTTTTATATAAATTCAGCCTTCATCTTCCTCCCACTTTCTTTTTACTTTATCGTTTTACAAGTTCTGTTCCGAAACTCTAAGATTCAAAAGAGAAAATCTTTTTATAATTCTCGTGCGAATCTCCAGCTTATCCACCTTGGTAGGTTTAAATCCCTGATCGACTTCTTGATAATAGGTTTTAATTGAAATTTATGGTCAATTCGACCGATCTGGATGTGGTTTCCACGCTCCAGCATCCTCTTCCTTCGTTATTGTCGTTGGTGGCTTCGTTGCTACTTCGAGGCGTTGGAAGAGGGAGTCATGGTTTGTTCGATCATGATTGGGGCATCGAAGATGAGATTGGGCCTAAGATTAAAGAAGTGGAAGAAGAAGAAGATCACAGGGAGTTGGTTCGGGCGATGGAGTATGGAGAACGGAGGAAAAGAAAAGGAAGAGAAATCCAGAAGGTCGGATCGGGTCGGGGCAAGCAGTTGAAGAGAGAAATAGAATTCACCCTGCCGAGTCGGATCGGATTGTAAAATTAAGGGGGAGATAAGCATGTCTGCCTAATCCGATCCGAACTATTCGGGGGATCCACCTCCGAACCGACCTGACTTTGATTCCAGGGCTTTAATGCTTGTCCGAGTCCAAGACAGGGCTACACCTCCGATCTGATTCCAATGAATGCGCCCGAACCGAACCGAAGAGCAGTCCAACTTAAGGCATAAAAACTTGTTTAACTGGCACAATCAACTCTTGGCATAATCTTCAACTTAATGGACAGTTAGGATAGTGCCTTGCGAACATAACTGGACATCAAGAACTGCTTTGATCCTTATTACTTTGCCAAAATTTTGCGTCGCACTTTCAAACAGTAACTTTACACTTTCCGCATACACTGTTCACACTTTAGTTTGTACACATGAACGGGGGGATACGGGCTAATTTACTCTAACTTGTGATATTGCTTCTTCAATAGTTTTGTGACCATGACATCCAGACGCTCCTCTAGACTAGCAGAGAAGAAGGAGGCCCCGGAGACATCCAACAAAATTACTCTTGAGGACTATCTTCTTCCTCGGACCCAGAATGGAATGACGAGGGCTCAGACTACGAGGTTGGAACTCGTGAAAGCGACAACGTGTCTTCGGAGGGTGGAGTTTCTCTAGGTAGTGAAGAGGAAGGAGGGATTGGTGATAACCGAGCTCCTGATGAATTTGAATCTGCCGTCATATTGGAATCACCTCAAGATTCCGTTGAATCGACGATCGACATTGACAGACTTGCTCGCGTCTGTCTAAAGTACGGGATATTAAAAAGGGACACCCTGGTGCCTTCGAGAACTGACCGTCCCCACAACCCTCCAGAAGGGTATATGGCAATTACTCGGTTGATGTGCATGGTCGGTTCTATCCCTCCATTTTCTCCTTTCATCGTCGATTTTCTAAGACAAATGCGGATTGCCCCCATGCAGCTGCACCCTAATTCTTATGCTTACTTGTACACCTTATATGTAGCGTACCGTGAGATCTTAGGCATAGAGCTCACTTTTGATGACGTTCATTTCTTCTATAACTTCAAGCATTGGACTCGAGAGACTCCTTCTTTTTGTTACTTTGAGTCTGTCCCTAAGAGGAAAATAATTCCAGCGCCATTCAGTAGTAAAGCTGGGGATTCCAGGCTGGAATGGTTTTATGTGAAGCGACAGTCAGGGTGTGCTAGGAGGTGGACGAAATCAAGTAAAGCACTGGTTTTCTAAATCTCGACTCTATACATTCAAGCCATCGCCTTAATTCGTTTTTCTTTTTGTTTGCAGTCGATAACCCAAAACAAATATCAGACCAAGTATTCTTTGACCGGATGCACCAGCTCCTTAATGGCGATCAGAAGTTTTTAACTATTGATGAAGTCCTTAAGGACGAATATCTTCATTTTCATGGGTTGCTATCTGTTACTCGTAGCATTGGTCATGGGACGGCTCCATATGTATATATTCCCCCAGTGGACGTAATCCCTGAAACGGGCGAAGGTTCGAGAGCCCCTACAGTGCCTCTCCAGGCTTCACCCTCTCCTACTTCTACCCAAGATGATGAATTAGCTAACATGGCCGAAAAGCATCGCGAAGGGTATACGGTTCCCGAAGATGCCATTTCTCCGGTAAGGTCGACATCTTCCAAAGAGTCGCCGATTGATGCTTCCGAAGGAGATGTCCCTAGTACTGATGACCCATTATTTCAGGGTTTGGGGGATCTCCCCTTACCTGAAACTATTTACACTTCAGAGGATTTTAGGAAGAATCCTTTAGTTTTCACTTCCTCCGAAGAGACCACTCCTGCTAAGGCCAAAGAGCCCGCTCGTACCAGTCTAGCTTCGGACTTGGGTTTGTCGGGGGGAAAACACCACTTAGGACGCACTTTACACAATAACACCACAATTCACGGCATCTCTCTTTGTGAAAATATTTATCCTGAATTTCATTTGTTTTGTTGCGCATACACGATGTCCCGATCTTACTATGATATCAGGAAACTTCACCGTAGCATGTCAAATCTGCCCTATGATACTGAGCATGATCGCCGTGAAGATCGCGGTAGGGAGGACAGAAGACCCTATGATTCTTATTGTTTGCGAACCTCGCGTTCTCGCTCTCCTGTTCGGACAGACCCAGAACGATATAAAGGTTATCAAGGTCGTAGGGAAGAGGATAGGTCGCAATCAAAAGATTCAACCTCTTCTCAAGAAAAACACGGCAGGGAGAGGAGTCCGCCAAAAGATACTGAGTCACGAAGCAAGCATAAGGTCCCTGCTACACGGTCTAGAACGGATAAAGAGGCTATTGAGTCCTCCACGCACAGGGATACTGAGCTGACAATTCCTGCCCCTCCGCCGCTAGACGCTGAAACTGCAGTTAAGAGGGCGTATCTAGAGAAGCAATTTCCTGAACATTACTTCGAAAACTTGACTTTTTTACTTGCCCTTGAGCCTATTTCTTCAAGGTGGGCAGATGAGGCCAAAGCAAAGATAGATGTGGTCGAGAAACAGTATTCTGAAATGTTCAAGTATTCACGCAACCTTTCCAGAATCATCCGTACTTTAATCACGAATGCTGATTCGATGCAAAAAACCGCTGAAGACGATGCAAAGGCCTTAAAGAATGTAGGAAAAGATTTGGAGGATACACAGGCCCAGCTTGCTGTTGCTCAACGGGATGCTACTAGCTTCAAACAACAATTTGAAGATATGCAAAAACGCTATCATGATTTGCTTGAGTCCCATACCCAAGAGCGTTCGGAGCTGAAAAAGCAAGCCGAAGATGCCAAGTCAGATGCTTCCAAAACGCGACTTGCATACGCTGACCTTGAGCGGAAGAATGCCGAGTTAGCAAGGAGGAACGCTGAACTGGAAAAGAAAAATACTGACTTGGCTTCTAAGCTAGTGGAGGCGGAGAACAGGGCTGCCCTAGCGGAGGGTAACGTCGAATGTGCCATCAAATCCGCTGAAGAAGCCCGCAAACAACTGTTGGAGGCTGAGGGAGAGGTTCAGGGTTTCGGCGAATTAATGATTGAATTCTTTGCGCACATCATCCGCCGCCGAAACATTTCTTGGATTGAAGATTATCCATCTACTCTAGTCCAAGTATGGAGTCAAATCGTTGAGTGGGAGAAAGAGGAGCTCAAGGTTGATTCCATTGATGAGGACAAGCTGATGGAGAAATATTTAAGAGATGATGAGCCAGAACGCCTAGCTGAAGGGCGCCGCCTCATTGCTGCTGCTATGGACGAAGAGAGGCGGAGGACTAAGCAAAAGAACATTCCCGAGGTTGGTTCCTCTTCTACTGCCCCCGCAACTTCTGAAATAGAGGGATATGATCCTGAAAACCCGGGGATCCCTCGAACAACTCTTTTATCCCCTATTCCCGAAACGGCATCGGAGACAGCAGTTACTCCAGCTGAGAAGTCTTCGGAAGGTATCTCTACCTTTTCACCTCAATTCGTCAAGGCTATCTCTACCTTTCGCCACGTGATTGAGAAATCGATGAAAAACCCATTATTTTCTCCTGAGTTGATAACTGTTGCTTCTCACTCTGTAGGTATTGAGCCGTCCGGAAAGACAGATGTGTCCCAGGGAACCGCCTCTGGGGCGGAGCCTACGGAGAAGGCAAAAGGGGGAAAGGACAAGGCTGCTCCCATAGATTTGGGAGAAGGAAGCGAACCGTCTAAGGCTGACACTCCTCGTGATGACGAAATGATAGATGCCTTAAAGGACGAATGCGGCGATTGGGGACATGAGGAAGATCCGGAGGTGGCAATAGTCGGGGAGTCGAAAAGCGCTGATGATGTTACCTTAGCTGCACTGAAAGCTGACCAAGATAAACGCATGCAGCTTAAATCGGAAGACTTAGACCCTAAAAGCCTTAAGCCCCTCGCAGTAGTGGATGCGGGATCAAGGTTAGTTGTTAAGCTTTCGACTAGATCCATTATAGAGGAACTTGCTAAAAAGTCTTCTCTTGATTCCAGCGCTCCGCCTTCTGGGAAGAAGTCGACTGATTCCAGCACCTCAGCTTCAGGGAAGAAAAAGTCAAAGCGCATCCTGACGGAGGCCGAGAAAGAGGCGAGAGATGCGGAAAAGGCTGCTAAGAAGTCCAAGCCCTCTTCAAAGTCCAAATGATGAAGTGTTTTGCGTTATTTTAGCGTTTGATTGACCAATAATTGTTGCTGTAAGGGTGGCCCTTGCATCTTCATTTTGCCTGTTTTCCTGTACAAATTCATTCATTTGTAAATAGAAAATAATTCATTTTCTGCAATGTCTGTTAGTCATTAGTTTTGCACTTATGTAAGAATGCATGTCTTACTATAGTTGTGTAATGAAGTTATGGTGGGGGGGAATACGTGTATACATATATGCCCCCAGCCAATCTCAAAAAACTATTCAAGATTTAATCAGGTAGTCTAAATGTCCCCGATTTTTCGACGGGATTGCATTCTATGTGCCATCAATGCCTGACGTTTTTTCTGGCATTTTTTATACTCTCCTCTCTTATACTCAGGTTAGAGTTCTTACTGAGGCGGTCTCTTGTCTGGGTGCACCTTCACGCCTTAGAGGACGTTGTCTTCCCGTCCTTTATACTCTCTCTCAATTCTCGAGAGTTAGAGTTAAGAATGTCGTCTTCCCATTCTTTTATGTCTTATCGCACAAACAGTCGTTGTGCTTTTTCTTGCGTATGAACTGTTTTCAACCTTTCAGGCTTTAAATCATCTTATATTCCATAATCGCAACAGAATAGTAGATGGAGGTATATATATAATGCATGAAAGTAAATGACACACGATATTTTTATAGTGGTTCGGCTAAGTCGTAGCCTACATCCACTTTATAGTTCTTTATTCATATCATCAGACTTTCCTAAGGCAAGTCGTGCCTTTTTACAGAGTTCATAAGAAAAATAGCAAAGAGTACAACATTTCTAATCCAAATATCGCATCAAGTGTTGGGCATTCCATGCTCTAGGTACCTCTTCGCCATCTACGGTCGTTAACTTGAAGGTTCTTGTTTCAAGTTTCCGTTGGATGACAAAGGGTCCTTCCCACTTTGGACCGAGGTGAGGAAGGGATGGAAAGACTCTCTTTAGCACCAAATCCCCAGGTTCAAAAGTCCTAAGGCGAACTTTTTTGTCGTAATAGCGTGCCATCTGACGTCGATGTCTTGCCGTGCGCAAATCTGCTTCGTCCCTTTTTTCTTCGATTTCATCGAGAGACTCGAGTAAGAGTGCCTGATTCGTCATCGGGTCATAATACGTCACCCGGTGGGAGGGAACCTCAAGCTCTACTGGAATTACTGCTTCTGAACCAAAAGAGAGAGAGAAAGGGGTATGACCAGTAGTTGTCTTAAATGTTGTTCGATATGCCCACAAAGCTAAGGGCAATTCGTCAACCCATTTTGCCTTTGCGCGCTCTAACCGTTTCTTGAGGATGGATTTTATAACTTTGTTTATTGCTTCTACTTGCCCGTTCGACTGCGGATAGGCAACCGCAGTGTACCGTTTGTCGATCTTATATTTCTGGTAGAAATTTCTGAATTCAGCACCATCGAACTGGGTTCTGTTATCAGTTATAATGGTCCTTGGGATCCCGAATCGGCATATAATATTTATAACCACAAAACTTATCACCTTTCTCGCCGTGATTTTGGTTAGGGGCTCAGCTTCCACCCACTTCGTAAAATAGTCCACAGCGACTATTGCATATTTCGCCCCTCCTTTAGCAATTGGTAGAACTCCGATAATATCAATTCCCCACGTGGCAAAAGGCCAAGGACTCACCATCGATTTGAGTTGGGTCGACGGTGCTCTGGGGATTTTGGCGAATCTCTGGCACTTATCGCAGCGTCGTGAATAATCAGCCGCATCTTTATTAATTGTGGGCCAGAAGTATCCATACCGCAATATCTTTTTCGCTAAAGTCTGACCTCCTGTATGATCTCCACACTCACCTTCGTGTACTTCTCTTAGTACACGTTTGATGTCGTTGTGTGCTATACATCATAACAGGGGCATAGAAAATCCTTGTCTATAAAGAGTATCATCTTGTAGGACGTATCTGGTAGCCTTGCGAACTATAGACCGTCTCTCACTCTTCTTTGATGGGAGTATTCCATTCTTAAGGAAGTTCTTAATTGGGGTCATCCACGACTCCTTATCCGGTTCCGCTTCGAAAGTGAACTCAATTTCCATCGACTCAAAGCTTGGCGATTCCAACGTTTCAATTGGAATTATTTCAGTTTCTTCCGGGTTGTCGGAACTAGCTAGCTTTGCCATCCTGTCTGCCTTCTGGTTTTCGGCTCTTGGAATATGCGTTATGTTATACCTCTCCAGGTTGCTCAATAGCTTTTCCACTTTCCCGAGGTAGGCGATAAGTCGAGGCCCCCGAGCCACAAACTCCTTTCGCACTTGGCAAACAACGATTTTGGAGTCGTAGAATATGTCCAATGTTTTTATTCCGAGGTCTTTAGCAAGCTTCAGCCCGGCAATCAGGGCTTCATATTCAGAGTCGTTGTTAGTCGCCGAAAATTCTAATCGTAGAGCGTAATATAACGACCGTCCTTCAGGAGTGACTAAGACGATTACAGCTCCGGACCTTCGGTTGTTCTTGGCTCCGTCTGTGTATAGCTTCCATGGATCTATCTTTAACTCATCTTCGGACTTGACCACTCTGTCATCGATTATTTCCTCCTCTGGGATTGTGAACTCTGCTATAAAGTTTGCCAGAGCTTGCCCCCTGATCGACCTCCGTGGCTGAAAATTTAAATCAAACTGACTTAATTCAATATTCCATTTGATCAACCGTCCCGATGCTTCGGGTCTCTGCAACACCTACCTCAGAGGCTGGTCAGTGTATATGGTTATTGGATGAGCTTGGAAATAGTGACGAAGTTTTCGGGAGGCGATTAGGAGGCTGTAAGCGAGCTTCTCAACCTTTGGGTAGTTGCGTTCTGCCGCTGCCAATTTCTTGCTTACATAATATACTAGTCTTTGCACTTTGTCTTCTTCTCGAACCAAGGCTGTCTTAACAGCGTGAGCCGAAACTGCCAAGTAAACAAATAACTCTTCGTGGTCCACTGGCTTTGACAAAATCGGTGGTTTTTCTAGCAATTCCAATAAATTTCAAAAGGCCTCAACACAGTCCGGAGTCCACTCGAAGTTCTTCTTTCCCCTTTTAATCAAATCAAAAAGCGGGATGCATTTGTCCGTGGCTTTGGAGATAAACCTACTCAACGCGGCTACTTTCCCCGCAAGACTTTGGACATCTTTAATTCTCCTCGGCTCTTCAATGTTTCTAATCGCTGCTATTTGGCTGGGATTGATTTCAATCCCTCGGGAGCTCACAATGAAGCCTAGAAACTTTCCCGATGCCACTCCAAATGAACATTTCAAAGGATTCAACTTCATCCGATACTTTCGCAGGATACCGAACATTTCTGCCAGGTCTTGCGTATGGCTGGAGGACTATTTCGATTTGACAAGCATATAATCCACATAAACTTCCATAGTCTTCCCTATTTGATTATAAAACATCTTGTTCACCAAGCGCTGATAAGTGGCTCCGGCGTTTTTCAATCCGAACGGCATGACCACGTAACAGTATAACCCCAAATTTGTAATGAAGCTCGTGTGTTCTTGATCTGGCACGTGCATAGGAATTTGGTTGTACCCGGAATATGCGTCCATGAAAGGCAGAAGTTCGTGTCCCGCTGTCGAATCTACAAGCTGGTCAATCCTGGGAAGTGGGAAACTATCTTTCGGGCAAGCTTTATTCAAATCCGAAAAATCAATGCAAGTCCGCCACTTTCCATTCGGCTTCTTTACTAAAACGGGATTCGATATCCAGTCGGGATATGTCGAATCTCTAATAAATCCGTTCTGTTACAGCTTCTCCACTTCTTCTTTCAGAGCGGCCGACCTCTCTGGGCCCAGCATACGTCTCTTTTGCTTTACAAGCGGGTGTTTCGGGTTTACATTTAGTGAATGACTTATGACGGATGGCGATGTAATGACCCGCACTGGCAGAGGTATTATGATTAATTTATTTAATGATATAAATGGTGGTTTAGAGAATTTAATGGTCGTGGATTTAAGTAATGATGGATATTTAATTAAATAATAAATTAAATAATATATTTAATTCTGAATAATCAGAATTTGTCGAAATGACGATATGATGTGAACCAGATCATCTGTGATATTAAATTCTGCTTGGAATTGAATTTGAATGACGAATATATTCAATCGTCGACAGTTGAACGTATAATTTATAATATAATTATAAACGAGCTCGAAATGGCGCTGCAGTTCGTAAATTAGCGATTCGAACTTCAACTGAATGTACAGGATTCGTTTTAAGCCGGATTTCTATGAAACAAGAAACGTGTGGAGCTGGTGGAGTATATCTTTCTAGGGGAAGAGAAAAATCGGGATTTCGTCGTGTAGATTATGAGTTATGTCCAAATCAACTTTTAAAATAGTCGTTATAGAATCGTTTATCGACCGTAACGGTTTATTCGATATAACTAGATATCGGCTTCGAATTTAGATAAGGTTCTTTTGAGGCGTAGTGATAATTTTATTTTTAGAATTTTACTGTGATTTTTAATTAATTTAATAATCGACTATTTATTTGAAGTATTTCGCACCCTGAAATCAAGATTTTTGAAGTTTCAAAATATGAGTCCACCTACCGGTATTATTATATTTTTGGAGTCGGGACACCTCGCTCGTCACGATGGTGTTTTTATTCCTGTCCGTATCGTTATGTACAGATATAAATTAATAAATTAGGTAATGGCTTAAAGAATTTTCTAAAAGTTTATTCTAACGAAAAATATCCTAACCCTTCTCTGGACCAAACAAAGCCACGCCCCTCTTTCCCAGCCAAAAACATGGAAGAACCAAGGCCATAAAGTATTATCCAAGAAGAAAATTTCCCTATAAATACACAGTTTTAAAACCTAATTTCGGTTCAGCGTTATTATATGGTCAACCCATAATTCTTTTCCGCCTCCACTTCAGGAAAGAAAATGAAGGTCATTTTACAGTGTCTTATTTCGAGATGGGTTCGATTCTAGGAGCCAAGGCAGGTCTGTGGGGCGAAGGGATAGGGGGAGTTGATCTCAGGTGATAGGCGGGCTAGTGGCGAGTCAGTAGAGATTGGTGCGATGGCCAGTACTTCGCCAACGGTGGCGCAATAAAGGGTGGAAGTTCGGCCTGGAGAAGTAGACGTGAAGGAGAGGTTAAGGTGAAATACTGGGAGCAAAAGTGGCGTGAACATCTTGTACTGGAGAAAACGCGGAAATGAAACGGCCTCGTTGACTGTTGAGTTGGAGAGCCAATATTTGAAGGGAGAATGTGTGATCGAGTATTGTGAAAACAGTATGGGATGATGTGGTTTTCAACAAGGTAATTACGGTGCTTTTAGTTTAAATGTTTACGAAAGGTGAAATGGTGAATTAAAAGAGCAGCTGTAGTATATGAAGAGGAGTGGTAGCTCAGGGATAACTGCGAACCGAAATGATGGTAATTGAATTCATAGAGGAGTGTTTAAATGAACGTTGAACAGGAGTTTGTGGAAGATGTTGTGAAGGGGATACTGGGCAAAGTGGGATCAAGTACACAGAAATGGTATGAACTAGGTAGGGATGGAGCTAAAACGTGTACTGCATGTATAATAGAAGAAAAGATAGTCGCGGCCATTGTTGGAAATTGAAATGCCTGAAGTTGGTTCAATTACAGGAAGTTGGGTAGGTGCAGACGTAAGGGGGTATTCGGTGATGAACCGTGTGGATATGTTGTACACGAGCATGGCAAACGAGTACGGTTACATTTCTGAATGGGGATCGAGTTAGTCCATTTTGCGATGGGGTGTCTGGGTGTTTCATGTTTGGGTGGTGATGGAAAAATGTAGAGAGCGGAAGTTTCCTACTTTGGTGAAGATGATGGAGCAAATAATAGGTGCGGACGTGGATGTTGGAGTTGGGCCGGAGTAATAAGTTAAGGCCCGTCTTTTTATTTAAATCCATATTTATTTAAATATAATATGTATAAACTTCGTAAGGGTGTAACTTGGTCATACATTATCAGAATTGGACGAAACAAGATCCATTGGGATCGTATGGACGGGAGCAACACAATGAGGCTGACTGGGAGTAAATCCGAGCTCGTTACAATTTATGGAGAAATAAATTGTTCGACTGAGTCGAATAACGCAAATCGTTATTCAACGGTTAACGCGCCAAAGTGAGTAAATCTCACTAACTCTGAACAGTTTATAATTTCATGCTGTATTTTTTAGAACTGTTAAAAATTGTCTGATTAACTGTGTGTTGATTGTTTGATTGAACTGCTAGTTAGTTAGTTAAATTTTCTATATTGATTCTGTTTAACAGAATATATCATATAGAACTGAAAAGTGATGTTATCTATATTGTTTAACATCTGTGATGCAGGGAAACAGGTTGGAGGAATCCAACTGGATTCCTCAACATTTATTTTACTGTTTTCATATATTGTGATATATGATGTGTTATATAATCTGTTATGGATTATGGGTGTTGGAATGATGTTGATCATTGTTATTCGATATTGTAAATATCATAAAAGACCCTGGGATGTAAAAAGAAGTATTTCAATGTATATTGAAATAAAGGAATTTTATAAAATCATAGGATTTTATAAAAGGAAATATTTATAAAACGAACACGGTTTTATAAAAGGAATATTTATTTAGAAAATAAATAGAAATAGAAAAGGAAATATTTGTAACGGTAAATAGAAGTTATAAATAGGAAATATTTGTAACGGTAAATAGAAGTTACAAATAGGATATATTTGTAACGGTAAGTAAACGTTATAAAAAGGAAATAGTTGTAACGGAAAACGTAGTTTATCAAAAGAAGTTAATCGTTGTTAGTTTAATCGATTAGAGTTAATGTAAAAAGAGTTAATCGATGTTAGTTAATCGATTAGAGAATAAAGTTAAAAGGAGTTAATCGATGTTAGTTTAGTCGATTAGGGTTAAAGCAAATGAGTTAATCGAATATAGTTTATTCGAATAGAAGCAAAAGAGTTAATCGAATATAGTTATTCGAATAGAAGAAAAAGAGTTAATCGAATATAGTTATTCGAATAGAAGCAAATGAATTAATCGAATATAGTTTATTCGAAGAAAGTAAAAGGAGTTATCGAATATAGTTTATTCGAAAGGAGTTAAGTGAATAGAGTAAATCAAAAAGAGTAAATCAAATAGAATAAATCGAATAGAGATTTATTCGAACGAGAGTTAAGTAAGGAAGTTTGTTAAAGAAATATAAAGTGAACTTTGTCTATTTCAAAGTTAGAAATGTTGTTCAGTTAAGGTCTGAGAGGTAGTCTACCCCAACTTGATTGACTTCATTTTTAACTAAGGAATAGTTAAGGTTCGACAGTAAAGGAAATGGTTTGAGTTGGCATCGCGATGGTTTGTTTAAACATCTGCCTAAGTCCAATAAAGAAGCTTTGGAAATGTTTTTCAAGTAAGAAACCAGAAATGTTTTCTAATAAAGTAAACAAGAAATGGAAATGTTTTCCATTGTTAATAACGTATATTTTCTAAATTTAGAAAATAAGAAATATTGAATATAGGGAAACAGGAGATAAGTAAATTTATGAAATAAAGAGATGAATGTTAAATGATGTTTGATCGATATAATTTCCATTTGGAAATATTATCGTTGTTTGCACACTTGTTTTATTCGATAGTTAAATCACAGACTATCGAAGTTTTGACCATTTTAACGTTGTTAATATGGAGAGACCGGTTGGATTATTATCCAAAGAACCACTCTGTATTGGCATAACCGTTGCGAATCATATATGCCAAAGGAAATTGAAGACGGAGTTATGCAAGGGCTATCCTGTTTACAGAATAGTGCCTTCGGTTCATCCTGTTCCTGGATGACTTGTATGGACGGATGTCTGACAGAATATGTCCAGACGATCACGTATATTGATTTCTCCAACTGTACCAAGAGTGGAAGCGGAGAAGGAAACTTCTCTTAGCTAACACATAATGTATGGTTGAGGACATCAATCGGTGATTGGATGGATTTGATGATGTGACATTCAAAGTGAATCTGGTTGATGATAAAGCGTAGCTTCTAGCCTCATCATCTGGTAAATGACAGAAATCGGGCAGGTAGCATGGCTAAGTCGGTCGCACCGAAGTAGGGTGTATAATCACCTGATCTAGAATTTCATTTACTTCTAAAAATCTATTGTTGATGCTGTCCCATTCGGGAAACGGTTGCTGATCCCAACTGTTGGTGATATACATTCGATACACTCAAGCGAAATGAGTGGTCGGTCATGTGTGGCCGGGTTGCAAGATGTTCTTGTTGAACCCAGTGTATTCCTCTCTAGAGGTACACGAGCGAAAGGTGGATCCATACCTTGTCATAATTGGAAACCCATTACCCAATACGTGCTTGCGGTTTTGATTGTATACTATATATGTAAAACGTGAGATGAAAGCGTTTCTGCTAGATGATTATATATACTGTGATTGATAGGCATTATTATAATATCAAAAGATTTTTGATATAAAGTTATTTTGGATTCTCATAAGGGAAAAACCCATTCCGTTATGCGGCGTGGTCTTATGAGATATCGTTTACTTGTTCGAACTGTTTTTAAACTGTTTTACTCATACCAGTCCTATGACTGACCCGGAGTTTACTTTGTTGTTTTCCCTAAACTCTTGGGTGCCTAAATTTGTACGGGCAGTCAAGTAGTCGGGATTTACAGATATACTGGAAGAGCTTGGAGCAGGAGGCTTCAGGATCATATAGCTATTATTATTCCGCTGTGTTGTAAGTGTTGTACTTTGATAATGATATGTATATGCAAGTACTGATTTGTATTTCAAAGTTATGTTATGAAATATATTTATTCGTTCCGCTGTGAGATTCGTGTTACTCTGATGTTGTGTTCTTCTTCTTCTTCTATTCTAATTTTCTATCTTATCTTCCCTCACCCTCTAATTTCTTTCACTAATTACCAGGATTTTTCGACGTTTTGGTTATCGACATCGTGCTTATGCCGATAACCAAAGTCGCTCAAAATCCGGGTCGTTACAGTTGGTATCAGAGCTTAAGTTAAGAATTACTTGGCTCTGTGGCGTGACTCGGTAGAGATAGGGTTAGTAATACCCTAGACTGAGATTGAGTGTATATATACGAGTGAACGTATTTGTTATTGATATAAAAATTTGTTTTATATTGTGGAGATTCATGGGTTGAATCGTTTATGAATTCTGGTCGATCAGTTTGATCCACTGTATCGGTAGGAGTTACTAAACACTCGAATACGATGAACCGTCATGGTATGTTTTGAAAAGAGGGTAAATGAAAATAGTTTACCCAACGTATATTTAGATATATATTGGATATATTGATTGTTATTATAATCGAGTAAGATTATAAATTAAATGGTTATGTAAATAACCAATCAGAATTCATATAAGTGAGATACGTGAATTCAGATAAGTTAAATCTGAAATTTAAACCAGAAATTGAATTAAAGTTCTGGAAAAAAATTGATAAGTGTTTGTAAATGGATCGAGATAAAAAAAAATAAGGAAAATTTAAGATCCTGGGAGATTTTAAATTGTTTTACAAGCAGTGTGAATTATATTTTGAAATGAATTTCAAAGTGGAAATGTTTAAAAATGGTTTTATAGTATTGAACTCACTTCGATCGCTGGGAAATAGATTCTGATGAGACAGCTGCATCATCAGTATTCATTTTCGAGTTGTAAGTGACGAATTACTACCAGAGATACTGTTTTGAATTTGTTTTGGGAAAGACAAGTTGTGTTGAATTTCAAAATGGGATTTAGAATATAGAATTTGAATTTTTAAAATAGATATGAAATATTAACTCGTTTTAAAAGAAATAAAACGAGAAGTTCCGTTATAAACGAAGTTTATAAATGAAGTGAAAAGAATTATCATTGGATAATTCAGAAGAACAAAAAATATGAGTGTGAAGTTGAAAGGGAAACCTATTTTCCAAAAGTAGTAATATCGATTTCAAAAGGAATTGAAATCGAGACTTATGTAAAGAATGAATAAAGAAAGTTTGAAAAGGGAGTCTGAATATATGAAATTCAATGGAAGTGATATAGAATTTGAATATAGAAAATTCAAAGGGGATTTGAATATAGAAATTCAAATGATATTTGGATAAGGAAGATTCAAATAGAATTGAAATTGAAATTTGAATATAGAAGATTCAAAGGGAATTGAAATGAAATAAAGAGAATTCAAATAGATTTGAGTATAGAAATTCAAATGGAGTTTGGAAATAGATTTGAATAATGAAATTCAAGTATGGAATTTGAATAAGAAAATTGAAACAAAATTCAAGTATGGAATTTGAATAAGAAAATTGAAACAAAATTCAAATATAGAATTTGAATAAGTGATTTGAAATGGAATTTGAATATAGGAAATTCAAATAAAAATTGAAAGGAATTCAATTAGTTGATAAACAAGTTAAAATATTTTTGAACATGTTATATTCAAATATGAAGGTGAAATGGGCAAACCGGTAATTTGAAAATCACTTAACGAACTAAGTTAAAACAATTGAATTAAGTTGAAATTAATTAGAAATGTATGGATATACATGAGATATGTATGGATAAGGTATGAAGGTATATAAATAGAATGCTCAACGGAAAGGTATGTATTTAATTCATATATGAGATTTTATGCGCCGTATCGGCTAGCCGCTTGGCTTTTTCTTTTTGTTTGGATTGGTGAGGGCCATGGGAGGCTATTTGAAATATCCCGGTTCTCCTAGTACAAAGGAGGTTATGGCGAATTTTTCCTGAAATTTAAGGAGTTAGAATATTTTTAAGATAATTTGATAGTTAGAAATCAACGTATCGATATATGTATATAGAAGTCGATAAGGAAACGA
Organism: Allium sativum; assembly: GCA_030737875.1. Classification (NCBI taxonomy): domain Eukaryota; kingdom Viridiplantae; phylum Streptophyta; class Magnoliopsida; order Asparagales; family Amaryllidaceae; genus Allium; species Allium sativum. The sequence continues at coordinate 156,846,860 of CM060924.1, forward strand.
ACTTAGAAATAGAATAGTAAAATCAAAAAGGAAGACTAAGAATAAAATCTAGTCAGGATAGAAAGAGGAAGCGTATATGTGTTTCAAAGAGAATAAGTAGTTGTATGGTATTGATTATTCGAGTAAGTAGTCATATCTGTTTTGACGTTATACATGTTATTCAATCAAGGTCTGAGAGGTAGTTATACCCCAACTTGATTGATTTCATTATTAACAAATAGTAAGATTCCAGGCTCGAATATCAATGTTGGATAAGAGTTAGTTGAATATAGTATTTGGGTTGTAGTAACGATGTTTTACACAACATCTGTTATAACCCAAATAAGTGTAAACTTGGAAATAGAATAATAAATATTTCCTAAGTATAGAAGTAAACGAGATGGGGAAAGAGATAAGTAATTGCAATATTTCCCAATTATAAATAGCATATATTTTCTGAAGTTTAGAAAATAAAGGAAGGCGATATGCGGAAATGTTTTCCAAGTAACGTAAAAGGCCAGTATGGTTATTGAAAATATTTGGTCTACAAATATTGATAAAGAAGTAGAGAAGTGATTTAACTAATGGAATATTAATTAAGGGCTCAATTGAAGTTCAAAAAGAAAATTTGATTTTTTTGAAAAGAGTAAACTATTTGAAAACTCCCAGTGAAAGACTGTTTGAATTAAAAGCAAATTTAACAGAAATTTGTGAAAGAAAATATGAATTAAAGTAGAGCCAGTTAAAGTGGTAACTGAGGTTGAATTAGAATAATATCAAGACAAATTGGATTGTGAGATTCAAATTTGAAGTGCAATATGATAATCAAGTTAAGAGTTGGGAATCGAGAAGAAACTCGAGTTAAAATGATATTTAGCTTGGATATAACACGAATGGTTGTGTTGGAAATAAAAGTGATTCTAGAATTTGATTGGGATAACATTGGTATATGCTGAGTTGATAGCATATGGAAGTGATGGGGTTGATATGCCCGACAAAAAGGTACAAGTTTATATTCCTATTGGATATAAGATTTATGAGCCGAATTGGCAAGCCGCTTGGCTGTTTGATTTTCTTTTAGGATGGAAAATGGCCCAGAGAGGCGAGTGGGAGTTTAACCTATCAACCAGTACAATGGAGGTGCTGGCGAAATTTTTCGAACAGATAAGGTGTTAGAAAATTTTCAAGATTTTTGAAAATTTTCGTTGATAAGAATTAATTAATGATTTAATTGAAATTAAATTGGTTCAGTTGAAACTGAAGATAAGAAGTGAACAAATATGTTCTAACCAGTCGATAGGGTCGTCCTCTACCTTCTAGCAATTTCGAGAACGAAATTATTTTAAGTGGGGAAGATTGTAATGACCTGCACTGGCAGAGGTATTATAATTAATTTATTTAATGATATAAATGGTGGTTTAGAGAATTTAATGGTCGTGGATTTAAGTAATGATGGATATTTAATTAAATAATAAATTAAATAATATATTTAATTCTGAATAATCAGAATTTGTCGAAATGACGATATGATGTGAACCAGATCATCTGTGATATTAAATTCAGCTTGGAATTGAATTTGAATGACGAATATATTCAATCGTCGACAGTTGAACGTATAATTTATAATATAATTATAAACGAGCTCGAAATGGCGCTGCAGTTCGTAAATTAGCGATTCGAACTTCAACTGAATGTACAGGATTCGTTTTAAGCCGGATTTCTATGAAACAAGAAACGTGTGGAGCTGGTGGAGTATATCTTTCTAGGGGAAGAGAAAAATCGGGATTTCGTCGTGTAGATTATGAGTTATGTCCAAATCAACTTTTAAAATAGTCGCTATAGAATCGTTTATCGACCGTAACGGTTTATTCGATATAACTAGATATCGGCTTCGAATTTAGATAAGGTTCTTTTGAGGCGTAGTGATAATTTTATTTTTAGAATTTTACTGTGATTTTTAATTAATTTAATAATCGACTTTTTATTTGAAGTATTTCGCACCCTGAAATCAAGATTTTTGAAGTTTCAAAATATGAGTCCACCTACCGGTATTATTATATTTTTGGAGTCGGGACACCTCGCTCGTCACGATGGTGTTTTTATTCCTGTCTGTATCGTTATGTACAGATATAAATTAATAAATTAGGTAATGGCTTAAAGAATTTTCTAAAAGTTTATTCTAACGAAAAATATCCTAACCCTTCTCTGGACCAAACAAAGCCACGCCCCTCTTACCCAGCCAAAAACAAGGAAGAACCAAGGCCATAAAGAATTATCCAAGAAGAAAATTTCCCTATAAATACACAGTTTTAAAACCTAATTTCGGTTCAGCGTTATTATATGGTCAACCCATAATTCTTTTCCGCCTCCACTTCAGGAAAGAAAACGAAGATCATTTTACAGTGTATTATTTCGAGATGGGTTCGATTCTAGGAGCCAAGGCAGGTCTGTGGGGCGAAGGGACAGGGGGAGTTGATCTCAGGTGATAGGCGGGCTAGTGGCGAGTCAGTAGAGATTGGTGCGATGGCCAGTACTTCGCCAACGGTGGCGCAATAAAGGGTGGAAGTTCGGCCTGGAGAAGTAGACGTGAAGGAGAGGTTAAGGTGAAATACTGGGAGCAAAAGTGGCGTGAACATCTTGTACTGGAGAAAACGCGGAAATGAAACGGCCTCGTTGACTGTTGAGTTGGAGAGCCAATATTTGAAGGGAGAATGTGTGATCGAGTATTGTGAAAACAGTATGGGATGATGTGGTTTTCAACAAGGTAATTACGGTGCTTTTAGTTTAAATGTTTACGAAAGGTGAAATGGTGAATTAAAAGAGCAGCTGTAGTATATGAAGAGGAGTGGTAGCTCAGGGATAACTGCGAACCGAAATGATGGTAATTGAATTCATAGAGGAGTGTTTAAATGAACGTTGAACAGGAGTTTGTGAAAGATGTTGTGAAGAGGATACTGGGCAAAGTGGGATCAAGTACACGGAAATGGTATGAACTAGGTAGGGATGGAGCTAAAACGTGTACTGCATGTATAATAGAAGAAAAGATAGTCGCGGCCATTGTTGGAAATTGAAATGCCTGAAGTTGGTTCAGTTACAGGAAGTTGGGTAGGTGCAGACGTAAGCGGGTATTCGGTGATGAACCGTGTGGATATGTTGTACACGAGCATGGCAAACGAGTACGGTTACATTTCGTGAATGGGGATCGAGTTAGTCCATTTTGCGATGGGGTGTCTGGGTTTTTCATGTTTGGGTGGTGATGGAAAATGTAGAGAGCGGAAGTTTCCTACTTTGGTGAAGATGATGGAGCAAATAATAGGTGCGGACGTGGATGTTGGAGTTGGGCCGGAGTAATAAGTTAAGGCCCGTCTTTTTATTTAAATCCATATTTATTTAAATATAATATGTATAAACTTCGTAAGGGTGTAACTTGGTCATACATTATCAGAATTGGACGAAACAAGATCCATTGGGATCGTATGGACGGGAGCAACACAATGAGGCTGACTGGGAGTAAATCCGAGCTCGTTACAATTTATGGAGAAATAAATTGTTCGACTGAGTCGAATAACGCAAATCGTTATTCAACGGTTAACGCGCCAAAGTGAGTAAATCTCACTAACTCTGAACAGTTTATAATTTCATGCTGTATTTTTTAGAACTGTTAAAAATTGTCTGATTAACTGTGTGTTGATTGTTTGATTGAACTGCTAGTCAGTTAGTTAAATTTTCTATATTGATTCTGTTTAACAGAATATATCATATAGAACTGAAAAGTGATGTTATCTATATTGTTTAACATCTGTGATGCAGGGAAACAGGTTGGAGGAATCCAACTGGATTCCTCAACATTTATTTTACTGTTTTCATATATTGTGATATATGATGTGTTATATAATCTGTTATGGATTATGGGTGTTGGAATGATGTTGATCATTGTTATTCGATATTGTAAATATCATAAAAGACCCTGGGATGTAAAAAGAAGTATTTCAATGTATATTGAAATAAAGGAATTTTATAAAATCATAGGATTTTATAAAAGGAAATATTTATAAAACGAACACGGTTTTATAAAAGGAACATTTATTTAGAAAATAAATAGAAATAGAAAAGGAAATATTTGTAACGGTAAATAGAAGTTATAAATAGGAAATATTTGTAACGGTAAATAGAAGTTACAAATAGGATATATTTGTAACGGTAAGTAAACGTTATAAAAAGGAAATAGTTGTAACGGAAAACGTAGTTTATCAAAAGAAGTTAATCGTTGTTAGTTTAATCGATTAGAGTTAATGTAAAAAGAGTTAATCGATGTTAGTCAATCGATTAGAGAATAAAGTTAAAAGGAGTTAATCGATGTTAGTTTAGTCGATTAGGGTTAAAGCAAATGAGTTAATCGAATATAGTTTATTCGAATAGAAGCAAAAGAGTTAATCGAATATAGTTATTCGAATAGAAGAAAAAGAGTTAATCGAATATAGTTATTCGAATAGAAGCAAATGAATTAATCGAATATAGTTTATTCGAAGAAAGTAAAAGGAGTTATCGAATATAGTTTATTCGAAAGGAGTTAAGTGAATAGAGTAAATCAAAAAGAGTAAATCAAATAGAATAAATCGAATAGAGATTTATTCGAACGAGAGTTAAGTAAGGAAGTTTGTTAAAGAAATATAAAGTGAACTTTGTCTATTTCAAAGTTAGAAATGTTGTTCAGTTAAGGTCTGAGAGGTAGTCTACCCCAACTTGATTGACTTCATTTTTAACTAAGGAATAGTTAAGGTTCGACAGTAAAGGAAATGGTTTGAGTTGGCATCGCGATGGTTTGTTTAAACATCTGCCTAAGTCCAATAAAGAAGCTTTGGAAATGTTTTTCAAGTAAGAAACCAGAAATGTTTTCTAATAAAGTAAACAAGAAATGGAAATGTTTTCCATTGTTAATAACGTATATTTTCTAAATTTAGAAAATAAGAAATATTGAATATAGGGAAACAGGAGATAAGTAAATTTATGAAATAAAGAGATGAATGTTAAATGATGTTTGATCGATATAATTTCCATTTGGAAATATTATCGTTGTTTGCACACTTGTTTTATTCGATAGTTAAATCACAGACTATCGAAGTTTTGACCATTTTAACGTTGTTAATATGGAGAGACCGGTTGGATTATTATCCAAAGAACCACTCTGTATTGGCATAACCGTTGCGAATCATATATGCCAAAGGAAATTGAAGACGGAGTTATGCAAGGGCTATCCTGTTTACAGAATAGTGCCTTCGGTTCATCCTGTTCCTGGATGACTTGTATGGACGGATGTCTGACAGAATATGTCCAGACGATCACGTATATTGATTTCTCCAACTGTACCAAGAGTGGAAGCGGAGAAGGAAACTTCTCTTAGCTAACACATAATGTATGGTTGAGGACATCAATCGGTGATTGGATGGATTTGATGATGTGACATTCAAAGTGAATCTGGTTGATGATAAAGCGTAGCTTCTAGCCTCATCATCCGGTAAATGACAGAAATCGGGCAGGTAGCATGGCTAAGTCGGTCGCACCGAAGTAGGGTGTATAATCACCTGATCTAGAGTTTCATTTACTTCTAAAAATCTATTGTTGATGCTGTCCCATTCGGGAAACGGTTGCTGATCCCAACTGTTGGTGATATACATTCGATACACTCAAGCGAAATGAGTGGTCGGTCATGTGTGGCCGGGTTGCAAGATGTTCTTGTTGAACCCAGTGTATTCCTCTCTAGAGGTACACGAGCGAAAGGTGGATCCATACCTTGTCATAATTGGAAACCCATTACCCAATACGTGCTTGCGGTTTTGATTGTATACTATATATGTAAAACGTGAGATGAAAGCGTTTCTGCTAGATGATTATATATACTGTGATTGATAGGCATTATTATAATATCAAAAGATTTTTGATATAAAGTTATTTTGGATTCTCATAAGGGAAAAACCCGTTCCGTTATGTGGCGTGGTCTTATGAGATATCGTTTACTTGTTCGAACTGCTTTTAAACTGTTTTACTCATACCAGTCCCATGACTGACCCGGAGTTTACTTTGTTGTTTTCCCTAAACTCTTGGGTGCCTAAATTTGTACGGGCAGTCAAGTAGTCGGGATTTACAGATATACTGGAAGAGCTTGGAGCAGGAGGCTTCAGGATCATATAGCTATTATTATTCCGCTGTGTTGTAAGTGTTGTACTTTGATAATGATATGTATATGCAAGTACTGATTTGTATTTCAAAGTTATGTTATGAAATATATTTATTCGTTCCGCTGTGAGATTCGTGTTACTCTGATGTTGTGTTCTTCTTCTTCTTCTATTCTAATTTTCTATCTTATCTTTCCTCACCCTCTAATTTCTTTCACTAATTACCAGGATTTTTCGACGTTTTGGTTATCGACATCGTGCTTATGCCGATAACCAAAGTCGCTCAAAATCCGGGTCGTTACAGGCGATATCCCACACATGTCGGCATGGGTCTAGGCAAACACGTCCAAGTTTGCCTTCAGGAAGTCAGTTAGTTCTTTGGCCTGATGTGGATCCAACTGGGATCCAAACTTCAAAACTCTTGTTGGATCAGTTTCATCAATGGGAATGTCCACTGTCGCTTCATTAGGAGTTGCATTTCTAGTCTCTGGTTCCTCGTCTTTTCGGGGCCGATCCCTCTAATTGCTACGCCGAGCCCTCCTTTGGAGGAGGTGAGGCACTTTTACTCTCGATGTTAAGTCCCTTCATCAACATCTTTAATTCAGCAACATAGCAGGCCCGTCCGGAGACTTGATCTCCTCTCACTACTCTAGTTCCGGCTTCAGTTGGGAACTTAAGCAATAAACACCAAGGGGCGATGCAAGCCCTGAACTCAGCAAGGGCAGGCCTTCCCAAAAATGCATTATAAGGCAAATCTACGTCCAATACTACAAACTGAAGCATCCGTACTATTCGACGTTCTCCTTGCCCCAAGGTTACGGGCAATTCTATGTACCCATTGGAGCGGTCGATGCTCCGTTGAAGCCTCGGATCCAACCTTCGCATGGCTTCAAATCTTCAGATTCAAGCTTCATCTGATCGAATGACTTTTTAAATAAAATATTAACAGAGCTTCCATTGTCTACTAACACCTTATGAACCAAGGTCGGCCCAATGGTGGTGGTAATGACCAACGGATCGTCGGTGGGTGACTGGATCCCGGTATTATCTCTACTACGGAATACCACGTCGTCAAACATTGTCTTCTGTTGTTTTATGGGGGCGATATCTTCCAAATCAACACATTCATCCACGTCTACATGCTTAGCTGCATTTACATATTGATCCATTGCTCTAAAACTGCGGATCGCTGGGTGGGGTCCACCCACTATGGAGTTGATAACAATTCCCTTGCCTTTCTGCTGCGCTGTAGGCTTGGGAGCAGATTGGATCTGTTTTGGAGCATGTTCTCCTTGCCCCCTGTCTCTCGGGGCAACCTTATATTCATCCAATTTCCCTTCGCGCAGCAGCTTCTCAATCACGTCTCTCAAATGTCGACATTCATTGGTTGAATGCCCATGAGTTCCATGAAACAAACAAAACTTTCCAGTTGCCATTTCTTTCTCCGTTGAGCCGCGAGGTGGCGGTCTTTTATATTGCAAAACATTGTAGGTATCCAAGTAAATATTCTCTAGAGTGTCGTTCAACGGCGTATAATTCTCATAAGTCTGGAACTGGGGTCTTTTGTTAGGATCACTTCCCCTATTTCTATTTCTTCTGTTACCATTCGCGTTACGGTTGTTGTTGTTGCCCCCGTTTCCATTATTGTCGTTTCCACTTTTGTTTCCCACATTCACCTCAACTTTTCCGGAACATTCTCCAGACTGCTTCACGGCGACATTACTCTGAACATTTTCTTTTGAAGCCGCCCCAGACTTTCTCTTTCGGTTTTCCCTGGCCTCCTCTCGTCTTAACTAAATATCGGCCTTTTCATAGAGTAACTCTCTTGTGGGGGGTGGCTTCCCAGAAAGGTAATCTCCAAACTCGGAGTCAGGATCGACTCCTTCCATCAAAGCCATCAAGATGGTGGGCACGTGCGGGTCACTAACTTCTGTCACAGCTAAGTTGAAACGGTCGAGATATGACCTCAAAGACTCTCCCGGCGCCTGCTTAATTCTTAATAATTCAATAACACTCTTAGACTTTCGGGTATAGAGTCGGAACTGATTCATAAAACATTCGCTCAATTCCCTATAATTCGATATCGACCGAGGGGGAAGTCGGGTAAACCATAGCAGCGCCACATCTTCTAAGTAGATCGGGAATGCTTTACACTTCACTGCGTCAGGAGCAGCAGCATTCACGAGCCATGAGTATCGCATCAAATGTTGTCCCGGATCGGTTCTCCCATTGTACTTGTCCATCTGCGGTAGGTTAAAACGTCGGGGAAACTGAAAGTTGAGAATGTCGTCAGTGAAAGGAGTATGGCTTCGCTCAATGCCATAATCTTCATTGGTGTAGTTCCGGCTTTCGGACATAATCTGGCGTACCATTGCCCATACGTCAGCATTAGTCAGGGGCCGTTCAGGCTCCCTGGCCCTGGTATCCGAGTTCCTTCTGGGCTCTTGTTCAGGAGATGCCCTTCTTCTGATGTTTGGGTTTCCTCTGGGCTCTTTCTCAAGGGAAGCCCTTATTCTTTGAGCTGCTTCTGCTCTGCTTCGTTCCCTACGCTCCCGGTCGATCTCGGGAGGAAGGGGCTGGAGCATCTGCCCCTGAGTGGGATTGGTAAGGTTAGGGTCTCTAGGTAATACATGGGATCCTTGCATTGGTAACAGCATAGGCTCTCTCAAGCTTGGATCATTGAGTCCTAGTACTCATGCAGCATCCTCGCGGGACCCCAAAGATCCGAACGTCAGCTGCTCCGAATTCTGAGGTCGTTCGAGTGGCCATCTTTCACGGGGCCGTTCTTCCTCGGAAGACGAAGACTGATCCATTGGTGTGTGACGAACCGGGGATGGGGTTCTCTGTCTACGGAGTTTGCTAATTTCCCTGCTCATGAGTCTCATGTTTTCTTGCATCATGAGATTGGTGCGCTCGTGGATTTTCATAGCCTCCCTAGTACTCTCAAGCATGTCAAGTAGGCGCGAGAAATCTCCTTGAGTAATAGGCGCAGATGGATTGACCTGATCATTGACCCTGGTGGCTGGAGTCGGAGCATTTGAAGGGGCTCGAGTAGAGGTTCCAACATCACCAAGTGACGGGTCGGTTCGGAGATGGGCAATCAGGTCAGGTCGGAGCTGGGAGACCTGTTCGGGTCGGAGCTGGGAAACCAAGTCGGATCGGTGTAGGGCGAGTTGCTCGGGTCGGTTCAGGTTAGGGGAGTGCACTGCTTCAGATTCTCCTACCCGGATCGGATCGGAGCTCTCCCCTTGAGTGCGGTTCGGATTTCCTGTATCAGTCCGTTCCATTGCCGAGCTCTGCCCATGAGATCTTGTCACAACCGCATTTTGCTGATCTTCACCAACTCCGTTCCCTCGACTAGTTTGAACTTCCTTGCCTTTTCCTTTAGCCACAGTTTTTCAACAATCAATCAACAAATATTCAGGAGCGTCGAAACTTGAGGATTAACTTCTTTGAACTCGGCGGTCCAAAAAGTAGAACGATAATCCCGAAAAACAGAGAATTCAGATGGTTCTCAGTGAAAGCACCAAAATGTTAGACCAAAAAGTGGTTCTAACACCCAAATTGACCACAATCAGAATAAAATAAGATCAAAAGTAAAATGGAGACACAGAATTTATAGTGGTTCGGCGTTGAAAAGCCTACGTCCACTTGTCAATCACTATTCTCGATGATATAGTTGTAATTACAATGAGATATTCACTCAATTTCACTCACAATTCACATACATTCACTCAATTGTCTCAAAACACAAGTTGGAAGACGATTTGGATTATCTGGAAGTGATGGAATTCGGTTTATGAAAGTGTTTGAACTCTCAAAGTACCAAAAAGAAGATCCCTTTAATTGTCTCCAGACAGGGTATTTATAGGTGAAAATTTGCTCAGAACCCGATCCGGATCGGAGCCACGTGTCTTCCATCCCATCGTCCTCGGGTTCGGATGGATTCTAGTGCTGACAGGGCATCAGAGTAGTGGTCATTGTGGGTAGGAATTGGTCATAACCGCTCCGCATCTTCAGGCGATCGTGGGGGGAAGTGACGTGGGTTATAGGTTCGGTTCGGAGGAGCCTGCAGAGAGGGTTCGGATCGGAGCATCTGATCCGACCCGACTTAATGCTGAAACTAAATCCTTATCTGTTTTGCTCTGCTCCGTTCCGACCTGGTAGTAGGTAGCCCTCCGATCTGAATAGCAGCGTCTCTTCGATCCAAATCGTAACAGCTCTCCGATCCGAACAGCAACATCTCTCTGATCCGATCCGCTATGATGTTTTCTAGGTTCTTCAACATTTCACATCTTGACTTTGTGTTGCCCAGTTCACAAATTGGGCTAACAACCTTATTTCGGTTGATATATCGTTTGATACTACCATGTCTCGGATGATAAATTTTCCAAACAAGATTTACATCAATATTTGTTGTTTTGTTTCGAAAGGAGATCATAATGAAATATCAATCAATATTTTTGGAATGTGAAACAGCAAAAATACCTGAACCTTGGATTAAATATGTTGGACCTAGACTGGGTGGGTTTATAATGGTGAAACCCAAACCTTTGTTAATGGGAGAGTTCAGGCCGGGTTTGAACCGAAATAAGTATTAATGACTCTATAACCATAAGTTTTGAACTGTATATATAGATAAATACTTGTCGTTAATTGTTTATAATCAAAATGTGTCGAGAATGGGATATTAGTTATGACTACGTAAAGTTGTTCAAAGATCGATGTTGATATGCCAGTGATGTTGGAGCATAAATGGATGATGAAGATTCAGTTCTTTGGAATAATTACAGAATGACCCACTGATAGTCTTATATATATTGATTTATAAAGTTAAGTAAAGTATCTTATGCGACCGTGTGCAGTAAGCCGTCTTTTGACTAAAGAATATCATGAATCTTAGGTATCTAAACTGCACTTCGATCGTTGTCAATAGCATAAAAACAACTATCATGATAAGGCATTAATTGAGAGTAAGGATATGCGATAGCAGTAAATCTATAATCTATTGTAAATTATTTCACTGTATCAGATATATCGCTCAAAGTAAACGGCGTCTAATTTATTATGTATGTTGAGGAAAACGATGTAGTATAAAACTAGGTCAGTCCCGTGCAGTTGCACGGCTACCTTCAATCGAACATCCATGCAGTTTAAAACAACATAGCACATATGCAGTTTTAATTACATATGCGCTATGTAGTAAATAAAACTATATAGTATCCTGCATAGTTTTGACTGCATAGCACCAATGCGGTCAAAAACTGTGAAGCACCAAACATTGCCAGGACAATTGCATCAACCAAATCAAAAGAAAAAACAATTACTGCAACCAAGAAATACACACATAACTGCTAAGTGCGAACAAACTGTCATTAAACTAAAACTAAGCTTAACTTGTCCAAAGTACATATCTACCATTATGGCGGCAGTAAAATAACAATCCTCATCAGCAAAAAGCATAGTCAACTCATGACATCAAGACAGCAGCAAAGACCAAGCTCTAGAAAAGAAAAAAAGAAAGATTAAGCTCTATAGAATCATCACCAGAAAAATAGCACCGCCCTGTCCTATAGCGTCTGAATAAGCCTCAAAACAGAAAGACCGATGTAAAGAAATATGCGCCATGGTAGGAAACTACATGAAGACTCTGAAACTTGACTTTATATATGTACATCAATAGCCATTTGATATAACTTTTAACATTGTTGTTCACTTGCATTAAGGCTCCAGAAAATAATGTGCATGCCAATTCGATCCTAGCTGGTTGTAATAGAAATAAAAAAAATGAAAAGCAATATAAAAGAGTTACTGTTTATCATACTTCAAAATTTTGAAACCTAAATCCTAGCTGAACTGTATGAAATGTGAAGTCCTTGAAATGAAACGGGTAAGTGCTTTTCGTCAAAAAAAAGGGAAAATAAGCACATTAGCTACCATGGTCCACGAAATAAACAAAAGCCAAAAAACAATATAAAAAATAAGTCACCGACAACTTCCAACAGTTAATGCATGTGTATTGCACAAAAACACTTACAGTAAAGTTCTATGTATGCGTGGGCTGTCTCCATCCATGCGAATATGAGCTTCCCCCGTGCATTGTAAATAGAGAAAGTCTAAAGTAAAAAAGAAAAAATTCAAAATCTAAAGCATTAAATATGCATACAAACCTAAAGTCGACACTTACCTTAAACTTGCCTAAATTCAAGATAATACCTTATGTTGCATCATATTTGGCCACTATTATCTTCGTTGTTCTTCCTATATGTAGCTATATGCATATGAACTCTTCTAGATTTGTCTCAAGACTCTCGAATACTGACTTGTATCTCCAAGTTATTGCATATATTTGTATTTTTCAAGAGCCTAAAAGAGGTAGTATAACTCTCAGTTACAGCACTAAGCAGTCTGATAACATCATAAACAAAATACTTATCATATATCACCCAAAAAAAAAAGGAAAATACCTTATTCTTAGAGAGAGTTTTTGGAGGGGACAAAACATCACCTAATATGAAGGACATCTATATGAATAAAATATAGTAAAGTGGTTACAAATGTGATCATCACCATTTTAATATTGTATTTTTTAATATAATATCAATTCCATTAATTAGACAGGCAAGCAATTTTTTTCTCGTGCGGTTCTAAATGGTTTCCAAGAATTCAAAATAAAAATTCGTGTCTAAAAAGGTTATTTGATAAAAACATGCTTAAATAGCAATCAAGCAAAAATGGTTTTATTTTATTTTGTTTAGATACTGCTTTGAAATACAGAAGAGTAGCAGAAGTCTCATACCCACTATGCAGACATAATGACATAATCAATTTCATTCATGCTTCAAAATTTTGAATACTGAAACAAACAAGAATCTCCAGTTGCCTTAGTATAAGTATGCAGCACATCAGAACCGTGATCCTGTAACGAACAGGGATTTTCGACCCTGAAAATCAACACAAAACCCATGTTGACTATCCAAGCATCGTAAATACCAGATCATTAATAGAAAGAAGTTAGAGGGTGAGAAATAGAAAAAAAGAAAATTAGAATAGAAGAAGAAGAAGATCACCACAGAGCAGAATCAGAGTAACATGAATCTCGCAGCGGAACGAATAAAATATATTATATAACAAATTTGGAAATACAAATTAGTAACTGTATATACATACCATTATCACATAACATCACACCGGAAATAGACACTATATATATATCTAACTCTGAAGCCTCCTGCTCTAAGCTCCTCCAAGTATATCTGAAAAATCCCGACTACTTGACTGTCCGTACAAATTTGGGCACCCAAGAGTTTAGGGAAAAACAAAACAAAATAAATTCCGGGTCAGTCATGTGACTGGTGTGAGTAAACTCTAATCATTTTGGTTTAACTTTTCAAAATCCTTTTCAAAGAAAGGAAAATCGCAAGACCGATCCACACATAAACACGGATGGTTTTTACCTTACGATGACCCAAAACATTTCTTAAAATCAATACTTATCAGATATTATAATAATGTCTAAATCAAGTAAATAACAATCTGGTAGAATGCTTTCATCTCACGATCTACATATATAATATATAATAAAAAAACCGCAGGATCTTATTTGGTAATGGATTTCCAACTATGACAAGGTATGGAATCACCTTCCAATCAGTGTACTCTAGAAGCGATACACTGGAGTTCAACAAGAACATCTTTTAACTCGGCCAGACATGACCGGCCATTCATTTCTCTTGAATGTTCCGAATATATTATCACCTTACGGTTGGTATACCAACATAACCGTTCCCGGAGATACAGAAGCGAAATAAGTAACAAATATGAATATTCTCTAGATGGTGACAATATACCCTAATTGGGTGAGACCCACTTAGCCATGCTGCCTGCCCACCCAATTTTTGTCATTTCTTGGTTGATGAGGCTTAACGTATCACTATACTGATCACATCTTATTTATTTTGTATGCCACATCATCATACCCGCCAAATCACAAATTGATTTCTCCAAAAATATCGCGGGTATAAAGCTAAGAGGAACGATTCCTCCGCCACCAAACGTAAATACATTTGAAGAGATCAACTTATGTGATCTATTAGATATACTTTGTCATACATTCTTCCATATACGTTGTCGTGGGACTGGACAAACTGAAGGCACTATTCTACAAATCCATCTTAGGCAATTTCTACCTAGGATTGCCAGAACAGCCCTTGCACAAACTCCATCTTCAATTATCTTCATCATATTTGATTCACAATGCTAATGCCCATACGGAGTGGTTTTCAGATAATAAATCTGATCCCGGTCTCTCCGTATTGACAATGGAAAAAGGGTCAAAATTTGGATAGTCGGTTATTTAACGATCAAAGGAAACATACATACAAACAACGGTCGTATTTCCAAATGGAAATTACACCGATCAATCATTAATCAACATTCAGCCCCTTTAAATTAATTTATCATCAATTTATTAATTCCTTAATCTCCCTATTTCCAAATTTCTTAAACCCGTTTAGTCACTCATGATTCGCGGAAAAAAAAATCCATATCCAAAATTTCTTATTTTCTATATTTAGAAAATATATGCTAATTACATTTGGAAAACATTTCCATTTCTCATTCACACATCACTAACCTTCCACAACCATCAGTCCCTAACCCTAAACTAGTAAGAGAACAATTCCATAAGTACAAACCCCAAAGGCCGAAACCAACATCAGATCGATACTCAGACAACTATTCAACATAACTAATTTCCGGTCAGTTTCTAATGTTCTTAACTCCATTTCTATTATTTCTTATTTACAAAAACTATTTACACAACTCTCTATTCAGTTTACGAATCCACTTCTTTACGGAAATCTTTAATTATAATGATAACGTTATAATCTCTGCCTTTGAAATAATAAATTTCAAAATATAACTTTCATTTAGATAAATAAACAAACAATTAATTAATTAGATAAATAAATAAATCTTGATTATAACCAAAAAGTAAATGGTACTTTCATGAATTTGATAGAATCGAATTCCAACATATATCTCACCTTTGAATACTCTATATTCAAACAACGTTCTGAACGCCAGAATACACTCACTGTTTTAGGTTAACTTGATTTCTAAATTCATGTTTGAATTTATCACTTCAAATATTCATCAGTTTACTTTTATAACCCATTTAATCTGCAAAGAGTTTGCTTCTAAATCACTATACACCTTAAAATGTGAATTATCCCTTTATAGAAATCTAGGCCCATTTTATTAAATCAAATCTTGATTTATATTTTTAAATACCATTACAGGTTCAATCGAGTTATTATATAAACTCGTACTTTGTATTCCACTTCATAAACTTCTTTTACAAATCAATTTCTTGTTAATAATATAACAAGTTTATAACTTCATCTCAGTTACATAATCGATTATAAATTATTGGTTTCAAAATCAAATATTAACTATCTTGTCAAATCCTGAATTATATAATTTAATAACTAAATTATTTTACAATTATTCGACAAAATATGGGAAACCGTAATATAAATGTTGAGGAATTCAGTTGGATCCCTCCAACCTGTTTCCACGCATCCACAGATGTTATCAACATAAATAACACGAATTATGAAATATTCTGATAAACAGAATCAATATTTAATTAACGATTTATATATATACAACAGTATCTATATTTTCAACCAACTAATCAGCATTTCAACTAGACAAACAACACACAGCAATCGACCATCATTTATAAATTCTAAAAATACATTATAAAAAATATAAACTGGGTAGAGTTAGTGAGTTTACTCACTTTGGTCGTTTACCGTTAAATAACGATAAACTGTCGTTGATTCAGACAGACGTTTTATTTTGCCATAATTTGTAACAAGCTCCAGTTCACTCCAAATCAGTTCCATTGTGAAGCCCTTGTCCATACGATCCAAACGGATCTTGCTTCGCTCAATTCTGATCACGTATGACAAAGATACGATTTTACAATTATATACATTACGGTTATTATTTAAATAATAAATTAATTAAACTAATCTTAACCACATTTCTTAATCCACGCTTAACACCCTAATTACGCCACTTATCTTCTTCTTCAAAGAAAAATACGCTCGTTGCTTCTTTGTCATTCACGCATTCTTTGATCCATCTCAATTCACACCGCACTCCACCATTTCACAAACCGATAACACCGCCCGACTCTCCTCCTCAGTCTCCATCCTTCCATACTAAAATCAAAACATTCGAACTCATGAATTAAATCGCGTCGTTCCTTATCTTACAGACAATGGCTGGCATTCATGCTTCTCATACTCCCTACTTCCTTCATTTGCATCATAAATGAAATCAACAAAATACTCCCTGTAAAAATCTGCTTCACTCCATTACCATCTTTTTCAGCTCGATATCAAAATACCCACCTGTGTCGAACTTCTCTACACCATATTCCTATGCCAGTCACGAATTTTCCCATCACCGAACACCTTAATAAAACACATACAGATGTTGTTCAACCCATAAACGCAAAAAAGATGCTAAAAACTTGAATTGATGCTTCCATAACTCGGTTTCATAAAGCCTAGGTATAGAACTATAAAATGCAGTGAAATTGAAAGGGCTCGATGGCTTCAAAATTTACACCAGAATGGAGCGAATTGTTTCACAAATGCAATTGTATATATATTGGAATTTATAGGAGTATATTCGAATTGTTTCGATTTTCCAAACTCATGAATTTACTGTTTTAATTTCTTCCTGGTGGCGGCTATCGATTTGACCTAGGAAATGAGTTTTAAAGTTATAGGGTAAGGATAGGATTATTTATAGAATAGTTTAAATATTTTTATATTGATTATTTTATTAATTTATAATGAATCGTTACTTTTGTTTATCATTAAAAATTCATACAATCACATATACTATCCAATTTCAATGAAAATGGACATACAACTACAGTTCGATGTTACGGACCCAACGAAACTTGTTTCGTCGAATTCCGAGTTCGTTTGCTCACACAGCGTATTTTTAAAGTTAAGTTATTGACTGTATTTCACATTAAAATTACACACGGTCACATACTAACTTCAAAAATCACGAAAATTGAAATCTAACAATAATTTAATATTCTGGATCTAACGAAATCAATTTCGTTAAAAATGGAAGTCGTTTGTAAAAACAGTTATTTTCTAAGGCCTAAATAAACCAATAAAATATTAATATATTCAAAAACAATTTAATTTAATATTAATAAATTAGTATTATCGTATATGTCCCATTAGAATATCATACAGCTCCAAAATATACATATCTGGATTTATAACTCGATATTTCAAATCCAGGTTAAATCAATATTCAATTTATAATAAAACCCTTTTATTATATAAATAAATCGTTATGAATTATAAACGAATTCCATAACGACTTTCTGGAAATTTGATTTGGATATAACTGCCAATCTACACGACGGAATCTTGATTTTTCTCTTCCATTAGAAAATTATAGTTCACCAGATCCGAACGTTCCTTGTTTCACAGAATTCTGACTTAAAACGGATTCTGTATATTCAATTGAAATTCAAAACTCAATATTATGAACTACCGCGACATTACGGGCTCGATTTAAATTATATTATAAATTATACGTTCTAATTGTTTATTAAATGGATTTATTATTAAAATTCTAATCTAAACTCAACCAAATCTCTTATACTATCCAATTCACACAATATTGTCAATCTAACTTAATCCCGATTATTTCGGAATTAAATATATTATTCTATTATTCGTATTAATTAAATATTCAATATTATTTAATTTAAGTCGTTTAAAATTACCAAACCATTATTTAAATAATTAATTAAATTATTCGATCGTTAAAAATACGGGATGTCACATTCTTCCCCCCTTAAAAGAATTTCGTCCCCGAAATTACTAAGCTAGAAAAATGCTACCAACTCTACTATCTAGATTAAAAATCTTTTGTTTTACTTCTTAACTTCAGTTTCAACTGAACCGATTTATTTCAAAGAAAATATTAATTCATTCTTATTAATGAAAAATTTCAAAAATTCTAAAAAATTTCTAACACCTTAAATTTTCGAAAATTTCGCTAGCGTCTCCTTTGTACTGCTCAATCGGTACAACTACAACTCGCCTCTCTAGGCCTTCTCCAACCCAAAAGAAAATCAAACAGCCAAGTGGCTTGCCAAATCGGCTCATAAAAATCTCATACCCAATATAAAATATAAAGTTTTACTTTTTTGTCGGGCCTCCAAATCTATCTCTTACCAATTCAGCATATACAAATGCCAACCCAATTAATCTCCAATCGATTCATCCTCAAATCCAATCATTCTATATCCAAACCAAATCTCATTTTAAACATAAGTTCCATTCTCGATTCCAAACTCTTAACTCACCAATCCAGTACCATTTCAGAATCTTATCTCAACAATTCAGTACACTTAACCCTGTTAAGTTTCATTTCACAAATTTTATTAACTATTAATTCCTCTAACCATTTATCTTTATCTCAGAACTCTAATCTGGTTTTTATTTCTAGAATCAAACCATTTATTCACCTGAGTCAAATTATATTCCAAAGTCAAATTTTACTCGATATCTTTCTATTTCAATTCAATTTTCACTTAATTGGTTTTAATTCAATTTCAATTTTCTTTCACAAACTTTTGTTTAAATTTTTTTTTTAATCCAAACTATCTCTTCCTGGGAGTTTTAGACAGTTTACCATATCAAAAATCAAACTTCCCTTTCAGGATCCAAAACAACTCGTTTCCTCAAAACAATCCAAAACAATATCTTTGGTAGTAATTCGTCGCTTAGAACTTGAAAATGAACACTGATGATGTGGCCAAAATCATCAGTGTTATGTCCCAGCGATCTAAGCGAGTTCAATATATATCACTTTCAAGACAATTTTTTTAAACACTTCATCATTTCAAAATACCACTCAACATGCTTGTAAAACAATATAAAATCTCCCAAGATTTTAAAATTCTCATATATTCAATCCAAGTCCATTTACAAACACTTTTCCAAATTCAGGAATTTTAGTTCCAATACTAATTTAATTTCAAATTTAATTCATTTCATAACACTTATATGATTTCGGATTGGTTATTTATAATCATTTCAGTTATAATTTTATTCAATTATAATAACAACCAACACATCCAATATACTATAATATTTCAAATATCTATATTTTTTTATATCAAAATATATTTTGGGTAAAATTATTTCATTTACCCATTTTGTTTATATCAAAATATATTTTGGGTAAAATTATTTCATTTACCCTCTTTTCAGAACATACTATGTCGGTTCACCGTATTCAAGTGTTTAAAAACCCCTACTGATACAGTGGATCAAATTAATTGACCAGAACTCATAAACAACTCAACCAATAAATCTCCATAACAAAACCATTTTTACAAAATCTACAAATATGCTCTTATATATATACACTCAACCTCAATCTAGGGTATTGCTAACCCCATCTCCACTTAGTCATGCACAGAGCCAAGGTAATCACTTAACCTTCAGCTCTGATACCACTGTAACGTACAAGGATTTTTGACCCTGAAAATCAACACAAAACCCATGTTAACTATCCAAGCATCGTAAATATTAGATCATTAATAGAAAGAAGTTAGAGGATGAGAAATAGAAAGAAAGAAAAAATAGAATAGAAGAAGATCACCGCAGAGTAGAATCAGAGTAACATGAATCTCGTAGCAGAACGAATAAAATATATTATATAACAACTTTGGAAATACAAACTAGTTACTATATGTACATACCATTATCGCATAACATCACAGCGGAAATAAACTCCATATATATCTAACTCTGAAGCCTCCTACTCCGAGCTCTTCCAAGTATATCTATAACATCCCGAATATTTAACTGCCCGTACAAATTTGGGTATCCAAGAGTTTAGGGAAAAACAAAACAAAATAAACTATGGGTCAGTCATGTAACTGGTGTGAGAAAACTCTAATCATTTTGGTTTAACTTTTCAAAATCATTTTCAAAGAAAGGAAAATCGCAAGACCGATCCACACATAAACACGGATGGTTTTTACCTTACGATGGCCCAAAACATTTCTTAAAATCAATACTTATCTAATATTATAATAATGTCTAAGTCAAGTAAATAACAATCTAGCAGAACGCTTTCATCTCACGCTCTACATATATAATATACAATCAAAAACCATGGGCTCTTATTGGGTAATGGATTTCCAACTATGACAAGGTATGGAATCACTTTCCGATCATTGTACTCTAGAAGCGATACATTGGAGTTCAACAAGAACATCTTTTAACTCGGCCGCACATGACCGGCCATTCATTTCATTTGAATATTCTGAATATATTATCACCTTACGGTTGGTATACCAACATAACTGTTCCCGGGAGATACAGAAGCGAAAAAAGTAACAAATATGAATATTCTCTGGATGGTGACAGTATACCCTAATTGGCTGTGACCCACTTAGCCATGTTGCCTTCCCGATTTTTGTCATTTCCCGGTTGATGAGGCTTAAGGCCATAACGTATCACTATACGGGTCACATATTTATTTACTTTGAATGCCACATCATCATACCCGCCAAATCACAAATTGATTTCTCCAAAAATATCGCGGGTATAAAGCTAGGAGGAACGGATTCCTCTGCCACCAAACGTAAATACATTTGAAGAGATCAACTTACGCGATTTATTAGATATACTCTGTCATACATTCTTCCATACACGTTGTCCTGGGACTGGACAAACCGAAGGCACTATTCTATAAATCCATCTTAGGCAATTTCTACCTAGGATTGCCAGAACAACCCTTGCACAAACTCCGTCTTTATTTATCTTCATCATATTTCATTCACAATGCTAATGGCCATACGAAGTGGTTTTCAGATAATAAATCTGATCCCAGTCTCTCCGTATCGACAGCGGAAAAAGTGAAAACTTTGGTAGCCGGTTATTTAACGATCAAATGAAACATACATACAAACAACGGTCGTATTTCAAATTACATTGATCAATCATTAATCAACATTCAACCCCTTTAAATCAATTTATCATTAATTTATGCATTCCTTAATCTCCCATTTTCCATATTTCTTAATCCCGTTTAGTCTCTCACGATTCGCAGAAAAACATTTCCATATCCAAAATTTCTTATTTTCTATATTTAGAAAATATACGCTAATTACATTTGGAAAACATTTCCATTTCTCATTCACGCATCACTAACCTTCCACAACCATTAGTACCTAACCTAAACTAGTAAAAGAACAATTCCCTAAGTACAAACTCGGAAGGCCGAAACCAACATCAAATCAATACTCAGACAACTATTCGACATAACTAATTTCTAGTCAGTTTCTAATATTCTTAACTCCATTTCTATTATTTCTTATTTACAAAAACTGTTTACACAACTCTCTATTCAGTTTACGAATCCACTTCTTTACGAATCTCACCTTTGAATACTCTATTTTCAAACAACGTTCTGAATGCCAGAATACACTCACCGTATTAGGTTAACTTGGTTTCTAAATTCATGTTTGAATTTATCACTTCAAATATTCATCAGTTTCCTTCTATAACCCATTTAATCTGCAAAGTGTTTGCTTCTAAATCACTATTCACTTTAAAATGTGAATTATTCCTTTACAGAAATCTAGGCCCATTTTATTAAATCAAATCTTGATTTATATTTTTAAATACCATTACAGGTTCAATCGAGTTATTATATAAACTCGTACTTCGTATTCCACTTCATAAACTTCTTTTACAAATCAATTTCTTGTTAATTATATAATAAGTTTATAACTTCATCTCAATTACATAATCGATTATATATTATTGGTTTCAAAATCAAATGTTAACTATCTTGTCAAATCCTGAATTATATAATTCAAAAACTAAATTATTTTACAATTATTCGACAATATATGGAAAACCGTAATATAAATGTTGAGGAATCCAGTTTAATCCCTCCAACTTGTTTCCCTGCATCTACATATGTTAATCAACATAAATAACACGAATTATGAAATATTCTGATAAACAGAATCAATATTTAATTAACGATTTATATATATATAACTGCATCTATATTTTCAACTAATTAATTAGCAGTTCATCTAGACAAACAACACACGGCAATCAACCATCATTTATTAATTGTAAAAATACGTTACAAAAATTTAAACTGGGCAGAGTTAGTGAGTTTAGTCACTTTGGCCATTTATCATTAAATAACGATAAACTGTCGTTGATTCAGACAGACATTTTATTCTACCATAATTAGTAACGAGCTCCAATTCACTCCAAATTAGTTCCATTGTGAAGCCCTTATCCATACGATCCAAACAGATCTTGTTTCGCTCAATTCTGATCACGTATGACAAAAATACGATTTTTACAAGTTATATACATTATGGTTATTATTTAAATAATAAATTAATTAAACTAATCTTAATCACCTTTCCTAATCCACGTTTAATGAAACGACCCAAACTTTCCCATGCGGGAAAGCCCGGGTTGAGTTGAGAACACGACGCATCAGAACACAAACAATAGAACATTTCATTGCTTATTACAACAATTACATCAGAGTACAAGAATGATTATTACACATTGGAAATACAGTATCAGAGATTTAATAAATTACATTAAATCATGAAGCAATGGAAAATATAATACAATGCGTAGCGGAAAAAATAACAACTGACACAACCGAAAGAGATATACGGATACAAAGCTTTCCGAATATAGCTCCAGCTGTAATCCAGGATCATGTGACAAGAAATATTTGCGAAAAACCAAAACTACTAGCTGCCCGTGTGGAAAAATATGGGCACCTGGAGTTTAGGTAGAAACAATAAACATCGAGTCAGTCGTGGGACTGGTGTGAGGACTCAAAAACAGTTATTTAAAACTTTATTTAAAATAAAGTAATTCACGGGACCACGACGTATAACACGGAACGGGTTTACTCCACGTGAATCTTAGTTTAAAATAAAACAACGTAATGCTTTTTGGAAAATGAAGCTATTATAAGACTCAGGTCCCATCACACAATGCAACGCAAGTCGTAGGATAGAGTTTTCCCTTATAATAGCCAAACATGCTTGATACGTTTTAAACAAATCATTTTTGTTATTACTATAAGTGTATAGTGTCAAAATCAGCTTCAAATATAAATGTATCAATCAAAGACGGCATGGGTACCATATATGTAACGTCCCGCCTTTATGATCACTTCAAATTGGTAATTAAACCAATTTTAAACGTCAAAAATGACGGATCGTTATTTAGCTTACAGAGTATAAAATTAGATCAACACTGAAAATACAGAATAATAGATAACACGGTATTGAATGGCAAAATAAAACTTTCATTTATAAATCAGAATTTTGATACAACATTTTTCTATACAGCGGAATAAAAATATAGTTTTAATATAAAGAAATATTTACTGTTTTAAAAATCTTCAGAGTGCGCGTCTCCTGGAATCCCTTGCTTTGCCAACCTTCAAATCCTAAGTTGTAATCTCTAAATCTGAAATGCTCGGGTCTGACCCGAGCGTTCCATGCAAAAACATAAAACACTCAAGTCAGGATTAATCATAGTTCAAGTAAATTAATTTCAATATAAACTGAAATATAACAGTTAATCCTAACATTGAATATATCATATGCAATCGTTCTGTACACACGGGGTAGTATCAGCTCAATATCAAATATAGTATCTTCAGGGATCGGTGGTCATGAGAGCTTGCCTATCCACACGTGTATACACGTGTGAACGGCCTCAGCTTCCCATACCGAACATGAGATAATAACATAACTATCTTCGAACGAACAAATTAGAACGACATGTATTTTATGTATACACGTATGCCGATGATACATATATACATACATATGATATATACACACACACACACACATATGCATTGGCCACCACATGTATACAAAGAAAATTATGTTTCGAATAACAAGAAATGTGCAACGGGGTATGTGACTGTTTCTGCGACTTGGCCAGAGGGATGACTAATGCATGAGGCCTAAGCAAAGTGTGACCAAGTGATCAATATGTTTCAACACATAAATTTTGGACAAGTAAATCAAGTTCATTTCAGTAAAATTTTCAGCAACTTCATTTCAGTAACTAAATGCTTCTAGCAAATTCATTTCAATAAATAATGTTTCAGCAAATTCATGCATAAGGGATAGTCAACCCAAGATACACAGTGGACACATAGAAGGGACCAGATGAATCATGACCATTATCTACTTCAGCATGCTTTTAGAACTTATAAGAAAACAAATTCATGCATAGGGAACAGTCAACCCAAAGTACACAATGGAAGAATAGTTGATTAAGATGCAAACTGGTAATAGGTATGCTCCTTCTCACTTCACATTTTCTTACATATACATCATCATAACTGTTTCACATTTATATTGAAGCATTGTAAACGAGATATACTACTACTATAATTTCAGTATTCAGTTATACTTTATTAGTGCAAATGTGAACATAAATTTACTTCTTGATGTATATATATAAATATATACACTATCCAGTTCCAAGTATGGCGAGGGTAAACCAATCATGACATAACAAGTGAGGCATGTTAATGCATGGGTACCCCTTTATACACATTGCAGCAACCACAATACCTGGTAAGTGACAAGGCTACCCAATATATATGTCAACACGCATTCAGGGTAACATGTGTTTATCAATAGGACAACATGTATTCAGGATGAAATGTATTTATCAATAGAACAATATGTATTCAGGGAAACATGTATTTATCAATAGGACAATATGTATTCAAGGTGAAATCTATTTATCAATAGAACAATATGTATTCAGGGAAACATGTATTTATCAATAGGACAATATGTATTCAAGGTGAAATCTATTTATCAATAGAACAATATGTATTCAGGGAAACATGTATTTATCAATAGGACAATATGTATTCAAGGTGAAATCTATTTATCAATAGAACAATATGTATTCAGGGAAACATGTATTTATCAATAGGACAATATGTATTCAAGGTGAAATCTATTTATTAATAGAACAATATGAATTCAGGGAAACATGTATTTATCAATAGGACAATATGTATTCAAGGTGAAATCTATTTATCAATAGAACAATATGTATTCAGGGAAACATGTATTTATCAATAGGACAATATGTATTCAAGGTGAAATCTATTTATCAATAGAACAATATGTATTCAGGGAAACATGTATTTATCAAAATGGAGGAGTAGGGAATTTCCTATTAACTATATTAATTTAGGCAATGTCAACCAATTTATTTATATACATTGAAGTCAAATATGATTACCAATTTATACATGAAGAATAACCCATGAGAATTTATCAACAACTCGAGGTCTGTATGGACTGAGATGCAAGTGACAGACCAAACAGATGCACACACAATGATTTCCTGTTTTCATTTACAAATGAGGAGCATGTATGGTTTAAAACAGGGTGGTCACATGATTACATGTAGAAGCTAGGAAATATATTCCAGCAAATTCACAGCCAAAATATTTGCATTAAATCAACATTTGGTAACTATTTTAACTTGGCAAGAGTATATGAGTGATAGCGTAACTGTTTGGTCAGATTTCCCAGGGTTCATAAACACAGTAAGAACATGCAGCAGTTAAATTATGTGTCGGTTCTCAAAATTCATAAGAGGAAGACAAATATACTAAAATGTGCAGACTACTTAAAACATGGCAACAATGGCATGGGTTCACAATCACTTTTCTGGTTTCTTTCCTACATTTTTTTTGTCTTTCATGTAATGCCTATACTTCATGTTCACTATATATTCTTATATTTTATTTTAAGTTTATGCTCTTAGTTACATGACATGCAGTGTAACAATATGATATCATCATACTACTTTACCCCAGGCGTGTTCTGGAGATCCACACTCAGCAATATAATGCATTATCTATAGGTGTAGGTACTTATATATGTCATCAAACAGTGGGCATTCAAGCGGTACTTAAAAATGGCAAGGTTCGAGTGTGTTTACTCGCATACAGGTGTGCATTTCTTAAATTTAACCGGTTTATCACTATCCCAATATATCAGCAATCCAACTTCAACTACCATTTATGTTCGTCAACCGAAATTTATATATGAACAGTGTATGGTCCAACAAAATTAAGTACATCTAAGCATGTACAATGTTTCAGGCTCAATCAAGTGCTAAGTTTTACACAAAGTCGACATGGTTATATAGCTGAGGCAAATTTGCAGGAAATTTTCTAAACATGCAGTATAAGTATGAGACAACAAAAGTGATTCATTTATTTAATAATAGGGAAGGTATTTGGGTACAAGAATTTCTCCAGCATGTCGCTTCAACAATCAACAATGACAAGGCATATCTACACGGATTAAGGCATTTCACAAAAGAATTCCTCCCTAGGGACAACAAGGCAACATGAAACCAACTGAGGTAAATCTACCAATCTCAAGGCAGCCAACTCAACAGCAACCACGATCATATATTTTAGTTTAAATTTTAGAAATCGATTTACTTGGACTGGGATAAAACGTGAGCTAACAACTCACTATTATATTCAATTTAATTGAAATTAAATTGCTTGAAAACAAGATTAACCGCGAGTGAGATAACTCACCTTAAATCGTGAACAGAGGCAAAGACACCGCGAAGGCTTGGCCTTTGATTGAGTAAAAGCGACGACTTTGACTCACGGTGAAGCTTCAAAGCTTGGTCTACGTAGTCTTTGACTAGCTGAAACGCACGTGGTGATTCGATTTCTACTATGTTGGAGGAGGTGCCTCGATTTGGTGGTTAGGGCAGAAGCGGTTTTCTTCTGCCATTAAAATGAAAGATGGGTTTTCGATTTAGAGTTTTTCTTTGATTTAAGGGAGGACGGATGTCGGTAGCGAAAGTTACTGGAGAAAGGAACGATGTAGGAAAAAGCGTTTCAGGCATTAAGCTTGAAGGAGAACAATTTGGTTTCTTCTAGAAATGGGAAAGGAAAGTGTGATTTATAAAAGGAAAAGAATGAAGATAAGAATGACGTTCCATCATAGGGTATAGGGTAGCCGCAAATTCAATGAATAGGTCGACGAAGTTATTGCTAAGGAAGGCTATATCTGTTTATAATTAAATATTAAACTTTTACCATGAATATCCCAAACGCTCTAAATTCGTACCGCCAACCCATTTTCCAAGCATGACAAAAATTATACGGACTTCTTCGTCTTCGCGTACTGAATCCGACAAAATTATTCTGGTTGTAAGCCGACTCCGTCCTTATAAAATGTTATTTTTAATTGCGAATTATTTATCGGTTCACTGTTTGTTCACAATACAACTTCGTTAAATTCCAAAATTTTAAACGTTGCTTTTCGATCTCTTTATACACAAATACACACATATCTAGGCCAGTTTCCATATATTTCAACAAATAAAAATCTCCAATGTTAATACGTTTATTTTAAATTCAGCCATTTACATTCTTCAATTGAATTCCAAATTCAATTTAAATATCCGACCAAACCCAACCCAAATATTTAACAATAAATACTTGATTTTTAACCAATGTTTTGAATTCAATTAATATACAAAACCATATATTCGATTTTAAATTTCTAATCCAAGTATAAAAATAATAATTATTAACAGTTAATTATTAAATTAACTCTATATTAAATCGCCGAAATTTCTGGGACGTTGAAATCTCCCCCCCTTAAAACTTTTCGTCCCCGAAAAGGTGAGATCGTTAGAGTTATATTCATGTATGATTCAAATTTCCCCATAACAAATTTTAAATATCGATATTTAAGCTATCGACCTTTTCGTTTATCTATTACTCAAAAAAATAAATTTCCTTGCTTATAGTCGAGGATCAACTTTTGATCAACACGATTTTCTTTAATTTCCAAGTCTGGTTTTATTTATTTCCATCAGGTAAATTTCTATCTTAATTTAATTTGAGATATCTTCCAATTCTAATTTTATCTAATTTTCTAACAAATTCAAAGTCACGTAATTTCCTTTCAAAACCAACCTCGTTTTAAATTCTAATTTCTGCATAAGTTGGAATTATATATCTCAACTATTCCAAATTTCATTATAAACATCATCTGTCCACGTTACTTATTCATCGTTGCAACTATAATGGGTCTAGGCTTAGCAACCATCAACCCAATCTTTTTACATTCAATCCATTTAACCCTTCTCAACACTCATTGAAGAGTGTAAATACATTCTTCTTTTCAATTTACAAATCGTCGACTTTAAAATTTCCAAAATCTGAAATCTTTTATATAGGAAATATTTGTATTATTATCCCGATATTCTTTTTCTTTACCTACTTAGTTAGGTATATTTTAATTTCAAATTATTTATTCAAAAATATTTAATAACTCATAGTTTGACAAGTCTATTGTCGTCCTCACAGATGTTAGGCATACGCTGGCCAGGTGCACGACTAAAATCTACAAATACTGAATATTCTTGCTTCAACTCCCAGTGAAAAACATTTCAAAAATTCTTTTTTTTAAAAACAGATACGGAAAGTACCAATATGATACTGATATGTTGATTGTTCATGAATCGCAGATACATAATGGTTTCATCTGGATCCCCCAGAAAACATCTGTATCTGTAGGAAATCACTTCCCTGCGAATTTCGTCATGGACAGATCAACGGAAGACATTTAAGAATCCAAAGAAAATATGGGGTTATCGAGCGTTGTTGCTCTATCTCAGGGTCATAGAAACAAATGACGGAAATAAACCAAATCACGAAGACAAATTAAGTTATGAAGACAATCAAGTCACGAAGACAAACTGTTGCATTAAATAGGTGGCTCCATTCTACATTTTGTAACTCTAGTGGTTACATCTCTTTCACTTGTAGATATATCATGTGGACTACAGGTACACAATGGTTACGCCTGGGTCCCCCAGGAAACATCCATACCCGTAAGCTTTCACAGCTCTGCGGATTACGCCCTTATAATTCGACTGTAGATCGCAGCAGTCACAATGGTTACGCTTGGTTCCCTCAAGAAACATCCGTCCGCCATAGGCTATTTGCAACCCTGCGAATTTTGCTACACGGTCGAATTCCAATGACTCTAGATCGCAGCGATCACAATGGTTACGCCTGATTCCCTCAGGAAACATCCGACCGCCGTAGGCTATCTGCAGCCCTGCGAATTACGCTAGCAGTCGTGCCCAACGGCAACTCATGAGTTTTATGTCCGGATAACCTACTACCACCAGCAGCATATTTCAGCTAGGCTCGAGATTCAAGGAAAAGGAAGGTACTTTCCTTATTTTGCTTTGAAAACATATAATACTGTATATATATAATACTTCAATTCACATTCCTCATAAATCATATTATGATTTTATTTTCAAATCACATTTCCAAAACATCTATCATTCTTATATAAATTCTAATACATAAGATTTTATCTCAATTCGATCACATTCCAGTCCAGTAAATTTTCGAATTCATTATATCCTTATATTTTCTACATTAATTCCAAAAACTCCTATCTCCAATACCCACAACCGAATACCCTCAATTTTCCATTCAAATCTCAAAATCTCAACTTTGATCTCTTTAATCAATTCGGATATTTTAATATCCTTTTCAGACCTGAATCTACTGGTTTCAACCCAATTTTCCAGTTACTCAAATTTTCCAACTATACACTCCATCACTTAATTCCAAATTTTTTTTAACACTTCTAAAATTTCCATATTTTTTTTCTCCTTATAATAAATTTCTCATCACGCTCTATTTCTCTTTCATGTTCACCTCCTTTGACCGTCAATTAGCAAGCGAACAACTCCCTAAGTATCATCCCCGAAGGCAGAAACCAACATCAGATAAACACTCAGAAAGTCATTCAACTTGACTAATCTCCAGTCATTTTCCAATTTCTTTAACTCGATTTCTTAAGTTCTTATCAAATCATTCTTTACGCATTTCTTGGATTAAATTTTCAAATCCACTTCTTTTACGTTCTATCGCCCTTCGTTCCGTCGTGTGGCTTTTTGCTCTTTAGTTCTCGCCATACCGATTCATTCAAAACCCGTTAGCCTCTCACATTTTTTTTCTTTTTTTTTTCTTTTTCACCTTTCCAATCATCACATTTTTTTAATAATTTTGGAAAATCTCTTATTACCACTAGGAAACACTTCCATATATCCGCGAATCTTTATTCTCGTGGAGAACACTTCAAAATTCGTTATTTGGACTAAATCAAACGTTAAATAAAACATTGCTATTCTTACATAACTGTTGACACTCATTAACTTACTTTTCTTAACCAACTCTTTCTATTGGATCTTAATCATTTCTCAGTCAACAACGAAGTTCATTAAGTTGGGGTATAATTACCTCTTAGACTTTAACAGAACAACATTATTAACTTTGAAATAAATAAGGTTCACAACTTTGAACAAAACATCCTTTCTCGTAATTCTCGATCTCAAGTTAAGAATTTATTTCTTTTACAATAATTCACGCTTTCAAGATATTTAACTTTAAAATATACTTTATTTATTAATTTAAATATATATAGACAATTCATTAATTACATACTAATTCTGATTAAAAATGGAAAGTAAATAATACTTCCTTGAAATTTAACAAAATTGACTCCCATAAATAACTTCTTATCGAATAATCTCTTATTTGATAACATACTCCAAACTTTTGGAAAAATCTAGTTTGAATTATATTCTGAATTTCAGAATAACCTCACTGTACCGGTTAACTCCATTTTCTTTATCCCCAATTTCATTTGCAACATTCTTGCTTTCAAACGTCATTTACTCCTAAAAAGCGAATAAGGATCCAAACTAGTCACATCCAATTAATTTTGATTTCATATAGGCTCAAATCTCTTTAATATCTTCACCCAAATTTCGCTTCATCTAATTTACGAATCATTTCATTTATAACTCTCATTTAGCATTCATTTCTTGTTAATTAATTAATAAGTTTATATCTTACTATCAAATTCATATATATTCGATTATACCTTATTGGTTTGAAACCAATTATAATTTATCTTGCCAAGTTCTGAATAATTAGTAACACAATTTGACACAATCAAATTCCAATTAAAATCTCATTAATCCATATTCCGGATATCAAAATAAATTTATCTTTTCATCTTTGGACCGATTTCAAATTTCATCTTTTCATTCAAACTTCAATCTGAATTCTCGTTTCAATAAATTTCAATCATCATTGATTGCTAGAATACACGATTAGAGAAATCGATCCATTGATTCTCTTATACTTATTTTCCTTTTGATACCATTCGACGATGGATTCGAGGTTAAAATCTAAGGGAACCTATCGAAGAATAGCTTTCACAAATCTGGATTCGAAGACTTCCAAAGACCGGAGATTTCGGGAAAAATAAATAAATCTCAAAGTAAATTTTTGTTTCCGCTTTATCAAATTCAAATACTAATTTCAAAATAATTTTTCTTTAAAATTCTATTTTTAAAAATATTTACACTTTAAATTTAATTTTTCAAAACCATTTATTTTCAAGATCCGTTTTTAAACTCAATAAGCTAAGCTTTGAATAAACCAAAGCTCTGATACCAGTGTAAAGTCCCGCCTTTTTAATCGCTTCAAATTGGTAATTAAACCAATTTTAAACGTCCAAAATGACGGATTGTTATTTAGCTTACTGAGTTTAAAAATAGATCAACACAGAAAATACAGAATAATAGACAACACAGTATTGAATGGCAAAATAAAACTTTCATTTATAAATCAGAATTTTGATAAAACATTTTTCTACACAGCGGAATAAAAATATAGTTTGAATACAAAGAAATGTTTACTGTTTTAAAAATCTTCAGAGTGCGCGTCTCCTGGAATCCCCAGCTTTGCCAACCTTCAAATCCTAAGTTGTAATCTATAAATCTGAAATGCTCGGGTCTGACCCGAGCATTCCATGCAAAAACATAAAACACTCGAGTCATTATTAATCATAGTTCAAGTAAATTAATTTCGATATAAACTGAAATATAACAGTTAATCCTAACACTGAATATATCATATGCAATCGTTCTGTACACATGAGGTAGTATCTGCTCAATATCAAATATAATATCTTCAGGGATCAGTGGTCATGAGAGCTTACCTATCCACACGTGTATACACGTGTGGATGGCCTCAGCTTCCCATACCGAACATGAGATAATAGCATAACTATCTTCGAACGAACAAATTTGAATGACGTGTATTTTATGTATACACGTATGCCGATGATACATATATACTTACATATGATATATATACACACACACACACATATATGCATTGGCCACCACATGTATACAAAGAAAATTATGTTTCGAATAACAAGAAATGTGCAACGGGGTATGTGACTATTTCTGCGACTTGGCCAGAGGGATGACTAATGCATGCGGCCTAAGCAAAGTGTGACCAAGTGATCAACATGTTTCAGCACATAAATTTTGGACAAGTAAATCAAGTTCATTTCAGTAAAAGTTCCAGCAACTTCATTTCGGTAACTAAATGCTTCCAGCAAATTCATTTCAATAAATAATGTTTCAGCAAATTCATGCATAAGGGATAGTCAACCCAAGATACACAGTGGACACATAGAAGGGACCAGATGAATCATGACCATTATCCACTTCAGCATGCTTTTAGAACTTATAAGAAAACAAATTCATGCGCAGGGAACAATCAACCCAAAGTACACAGTGGAAGAATAGTTGATTAAGATGCAAACTGGTAATAGGTATGCTCCTTCTCACTTCACATTTTCTTACATATACATCATCATAACTGTTTCACATTTATATTGAAGCATTGTAAACGAGATATACTACTATAATTTCAGTATTCAGTTATACTTTATTAGCGCAAATGTGAACATAAATTTACTTCTTGATGTATATATACAAATATATACGCTATCCAGTTCCAAGTATGGCGAGGGTAAACCAATCATGACATAACAAGTGAGGCATGTTAATGCATGGGTACCACTTTATACACATTGCAGCAACCACAATACCTAGTAAGTGACAAGGCTACCCAATATATATGTCAACACACATTCAGGGTAACATGTGTTTATCAACAGGACAACATGTATTCAGGGTGAAATGTATTTATCAATAGAACAATATGTATTCAGGGAAACATGTATTTATAAATAGGACAATATGTATTCAAGGTGAAATCTATTTATCAATAGAATAATATGTATTCAGGGAAACATGTATTTATCAATAGGACAATATGTATTCAAGGTGAAATCTATTTATCAATAGAACAATATGTATTCAGTGAAACATCTATTTATCAATAAGACAATATGTATTCAAGGTGAAATCTATTTATCAATAGAACAATATGTATTCAGGGAAACATGTATTTATCAATAGGACAATATGTATTCAAGGTGATATCTATTTATCAATAGAACAATATTTATTCAGGGAAACATGTATTTATCAAAATGGAGGAGTACGGAATTTCCTATTATCTATATTAATTTAGGCAATGTCCACCAATTTATTCACATACATTCAAATTACACTTGTAGGTGTATCCCTATGTTATTGACATAGGATCAACATTGAAGCCAAATATGATTACCAACTTATACATGAAGAATAACCCATGAGAATTTATCAACAACTCGAGGTCCGTATGGACTGAGATGCAAGTGACATACCAAACAGATGCACACACAATGATTTCCTATTTTCGTTTACAAATGAGGAGCATGTATGGTTTAAAACAGGGTGGTCACATGATTACATGTAGAAGCTAGGAAATATATTCCAGCAAATTCACAGCCAAAATATTTGCATTAAATCAACATTTGGTAACTATTTTAACTTGGCAAGAGTATATGAGTGATAGCATAACTGTTTGGTCAGGTTTCCCAGGGTTCACAAACACAGTAAGAAAATGCAGCAGTTAAATTATGTGTCAGTTCTCAAAATTCATAAGAGGAAGACAAATATACTCTCAAATGTGCAAGCTACTTAAAACATGGCAACAATGGCATGGGTTCACAATCACTTTTCTAGTTTCTTTCCTACATTTTTTTTTTTGTCTTTCATGTAATGCCTATACTTCAATGTTCACTGTATATTCTTATATTTTATTTTAAGTTTATTCTCTCAGTTACATGACATGCAGTGTAACCATATGATATCTTCATACTACTTTCCCCCAGGCGTGTTCTGGAGATCCACACTAAGCAATATAATGCATTATTTATAGGTGCAGGTACTTATATATGTCATCAAACAGTGGGCATTCAAGCGGTACTTAAAAATGGCAAGGTTCGAGTGTGTTTACTCGCATACAGGTGTGCATTTCTTAAATTTAACCGGTTTATCACTACCCCAAAATATCAGCAATCCAACTTCAACTACCATTTATGTTCGTCAACCGAAATTTATATATGAACAGTGTATGGTACAACAAAATTAAGTACATCTAAGCATGTACAATGTTTCAGGCTCAATCAAGTGCTAAGTTTTACACAAAGTTGACATGGTTATATAGCCGAGGCAAATTTGCAAAAAAAAATTCTAAACACGCAGTATAAGTATGAGACAACAAAAGTGGTTCATTTATATAATAATAGGGAAGGTATTTGGGTACAAGAATTTCTCCAGCATGTCGCTTCAACAATCAACAATGACAAGGCATATCTATACGGATTAAGGCATTTCACAAAAGAATTCCTCCCTAGGGACAACAAGGCAACATGAAACAAACTGAGGTAAATCAACCAATCTCAAGGCAGCCAACTCAACAACAACCACGATCATATATTTTAGTTTAAAGTTTAGAAATCGATTTACTTGGACTGGGATAAAACGTGAGCTAACAACTCACTATTATATTCAATTTAATTGAAATTAAATTGCTTGAAAACAAGATTAACCACGAGTGAGATAACTCACCTTAAATCGTGAACAGAGGCGAAGACACTGCGAAGGCTTGGCCTTTGATTGAGTAAAAGCGACGACTTTGACTCACGGTAAGCTTCAAAGCTTGGTCTACGTTGTCTTTGACTGGCTAAAACGCACATGGTGATTCGATTTCAACTATGTTGGAGGAGGTGCTTCGATTTGGTGGTTAGGGCATGAGCGGTTTTCTTCTTCCATTAAAATGAAAGAGGGGTTTTCGATTTAGAGTTTTTCTTTGATTTAAGGGAGGACGGATGTCGGTAGCAAAAGTTATTGGAGAAAGGAACGATGTAGGAAAAAGGGTTTCAGCCATTAAGCTTGAAGGAGAACAATTTGGTTTCCTCCAGAAATGGGAAAGGAAAGTGTGATTTATAAAAGGAAAAGAATGAAGATAAGGACGACGTTTCGTCATAGGGTATAGGGTAGCTGCAAATTCAATGAATAGGTTGACGAAGTTATTGCTAAGGAAGGCTATATCTGTTTATAATTAAATATTAAACTTTTACCACGAATATCCCAAACGCTCTAAATTCGTACCGCCAACCCATTTTCCAAGCGTGACAAAAATTATACGGACTTCTTCGTCTTCGCGTACTGAATTCGACAAAATTATTCTGGTTGTAAACCGACTTCGTCCGTATATAACGTTATTTTTAATAGCGAATTATTTATCGGTTCACTGTTTGTTCACAATACAACTTCGTTAAATTCCAAATTTTAAACGTTGCTTTTCGATCTCTTTATACACAAGTACACACATATCTAAGCCAGTTTCCATATATTTCAACAAATAAAAATCTCCAATGTTAATACGTTTATTTTAAATTCAGCCATTTACATTCTTCAATTGAATTCCAAATTCAATTTAAATATCCGACCAAACCCAACCCAAATATTTAACAATAAATACTTGATTCTTAACCAACGTTCTGAATTCAATTAATATGCAAAACCTATATTCAATTTTAAATTTCTAATCCAAGTATAAAAATAATGATTATTAACAGTTAATTATTAAATTAACTCTATATTAAATCGCCGAAATTTCTGGGATGTTACAATATATCATGTCGCCATACTAGTTCTAAAACCAAA
The DNA here is from genome assembly GCA_030737875.1 of Allium sativum. Lineage (NCBI taxonomy): Eukaryota > Viridiplantae > Streptophyta > Magnoliopsida > Asparagales > Amaryllidaceae > Allium > Allium sativum. The sequence continues at coordinate 156,883,197 of CM060924.1, forward strand.
ACCGAAAAATTACGTATTGAAAATTGGGTTTCCATCATGAGTCAAGGCAAGGGATGGTCTCATTATCGATTCGAGACACTCTAGCAAATGCCTTAGGGCTCGGACGCTGGCAAACCCTTGGATCCTCCAAGGTCGGTCCTCTCTTACTTTTGAGGATTAGTTATTCCTAAACACACGTTTCCCGGTCTTATCGGACCTATCTCTGAGCCATTGGAGACTCAATATCTGAAGCGTATCATTCCATCATCCACATAAGTAAAAATGTCTGGGCTCCATACCATAACACCACTTCTAGCTAGAAAGAAACGTCATGCACTCCTTAGGTCCCTTATCCCGTTTCTGACTCATACCGGGGTGTGAGATTCACGAATTAACGCTATACATAAAGTTATGCTAATTAGAGTTGTGCTTTGATCATCAACCACAAGACTCTGCTTTTCAACAAAAGCCTTGATCATTTGCATCTTGGCATGCTAGCACTGACAATTCACGCCATACAACTGATGTCTATCAATATATAACCTCTAAGCTCGTAGATCTCAGAGAAGGGTGTTAAGCAAGAGAATAAAGTCTCTGCCACTAAACAGATATATATTTAATAGAAATCAATTAGCATAGAATGAAATCCAATGTCAGACACACATCCATTTACAAGTCCGTTCTGGGACTGAACGAAACCGGAGGCACCTTATTCCTCGTCCCATATGTTCAATACAGGAGAGAGGTCCTCGCATATCCATCAATCTCTAAGCATGTTTGAACGATCATCACTTATTACCTTGTCTTGGGTGTACAGCCCAATCCAGACATCAGTAATCATCCAAACGATGTAAAGAACTACAGTCTTCAACCACCGTCTTCAACTTTTGTTCGTCATATTAATTATTCAGAATGGGTTAAACACGGTCTTCACGAATAATCCGCATATTTTATAATCAATAATGAAGTGTTATAAAAACACATCATACGCCTCATTCCAATTCAGAATATTTTTTTCCAATATTCATATTTTTAGGGAAAGGTTCCCGTTAATTTTATCAAAGATAAATTCTTTTAAATTTATTTTTTTAATATTCCTTTGGATCTCATTTCAAAAGATTTTATTTTATCCTTTATCAATTCTAAACCAAATTAAGGTTTATCAACTAGTCGGGATTAGCGAACCTTACCGAAGTAATCGTTTATTTATATTTTTCACATCCCAACCTATTTATCCCATTCTCATTTTAATCTAATTAAAGATTGATTTAAAACTCGGGTTCAGTTTTAGTCTCAAAAATCATTACTTAATGATTATCCAAATTTCAGGAAATAAATCCTGTTTTTACTTGGGTTAAAGAACCAATGTCCTTTAAAACATAGTTCACGATAAACCCAAATCATTTTCCACAAAAATGGAATCTACACGAAAAACAGATCAATATATAATCGATATAAATTTCCATATCATACCAATAATATAAATGGAATAGCGGCAAAGCCTTTTAAATTCCATATATAGTAACGGTCTTTATCCATAGAAGCTCATCTCGATTATTACCCAATCGATTTCCATTCAATTCCAGTTTAATATATATTAAATTGGAAAACTTTACTTTGGAAAATTTCCATTTGAATCTTAATAAAAGATTTATAAATTCCAAATTATATTTTTGTTGTTATTTGGGTTAAAGAACAAATGTCGTTTAAAACACTGTTCACAATAAACCCAAAAATCTGATTTCAGTTCAATTCCAATTAAATATTAATTAATTGGTAAACTTCTCTAAATCTTAATTAAAAGATTTACTCTTTTCTTAACTGGGTTTAAGAACAGTGTTATTTAAGACACCATTCACGACAAACCCAAAATCCAATTTATTTTATTTAATTCCAATTAAATATTAACTAATTGGAAAACTTCATTGAATCTTAATTTAAAGATTTATTCTTTTCTCAACTGGGTTTAAGAACAGTGTTATTTAAGACACCATTCACGACAAACCCAAAATCCAATTTGACATTAAATAAAGGCTCCGAATAGAAATTATATCAGCTTATATTCAATATCAAATTCCGAAATCAACAAATATCGTATTGGGAATAGCGATATTTATATCTTCCAAATTCCTTAACAATATCCGTATAATCACAGAATCCAATATCGAAATATTCCAAAGATAATTTCCATTCCAACTCATACTTTGGAAAATTCTGGTTATGTTAAAACCATTTACAAATCCAATTTATTTATTTATTTAAAAACATTGGATTATTATTCTAGTTAATAACCGGTTCATTTTGATAAAAATATATTTTATCTTTAAAAAATTGAAATTTTCCATCCAAATTCTTTCCAAATCATTTATTATGATTTTACACAAATTATTAATATTTCTAATAATTTTATCAAGGCCCGTACAGTCAGTTTCCAATAACGGCCACCGAACTGCATCCATAGCGACCTTTTCCAAATTTGATTTGGACATGATTCCAAATCCAACCGTTAGATTTCAAATCTCTTATATTCGTTGGAAAGCTCTTTTCGATATGAACCCAAAGGTTCTGGTTTTAGGAGAATCCGACGATCGGATCTCCCGTTACATCAATTTGAAGTTAATGGTCGAAATTCGCGAACGGTCGTTGCGCGGCGCGTTCTATTCAGGCCATTAAACATATACAATATATATATTATATATATTTCGTCGATTTCCATTTAAAACGTATTTTATAAATCGTTTATAAATTCATTTTAAAGCGATTTTAACTTCATTTTCAATTTTAAATCAAAATTGAATATTCCATATCTTTATCATGTTAAAATGATAATATTTTCGAAATATTAGATCTTTTCAATATTTATTATAAAATGAATAAAACTGATATAAAAATCCGTTCGAGTAAAAATGGTGTTTGCTACTTAACTCGGCTTCATATTTTTATATTTTTGTGTCCATCCAAAATCGGACATAAAAATCATAATTTTATTCTTCACTAACTAATAACTACTCTATAGCATGTAAATTTTATTCATCCCATATATACGTTAAAAATTTTATTTTTAATGAACAAACATTTATTTCATTACATGTAAATTTTATTCAGTTCACATACATGTTAAAAAATAATATTTTTATCTAACAAACATATAATTCAACATATGATTATTATTTCATTAACATGTTAAAGATAATATTTTTAACTAACAAAAATATAATTTAACATATGATCATTTTATTCTCATTAACATGTTAAAGTTGATATCTTTAACTAATAAAAATATGTTTCAACAAATTTTTATATTTTTGTGTCCATCCAAAATCGGACATCAAAATCATAATTTTATGATTCACTGAATATTATTATAAAAATATGTTTCAACAAATTTTTATATTTTTGTGTCCATCCAAAATCGGACATCAAAATCATAATTTTATGATTCACTGAATATTATTTTAAAATACTCATTCCTTTAAAGATTCTTTATTTCTGAATCGGAATGCGACTCAATCAATTACCATATAATTTCAGTTATATGGATTTCATACATTGCATGTGTTCAACAATAATGATAAATAATCATTAAACAATCCATTCACATCCAGAGTGAAATTTACAACTGTGTGAGCATTAAAACAAGTGAATAACGCTCATCATAGCCTGTCAACCCATCGATTGACATATAATTAAATATTGGGACTAGTGTATGTCAAATATCATCCCAATACCCGTGTGGGGTTTTCAAACAACAATAGTCTGTTTAAATAAATCATTGGTTAATAAATTTAACCAATTCTAATTTGGTTTGAATTATTTTTCTACTTTGCCAATTTACAGTGTTTAAATTACAAATAAAATTTATAATTTAATTTTCAACTACCACATAATATAAACATTATTTCTAATACGTTAAACATTTCAACATCACAAACAACACACAATAGAGTCAAAACAAACAACCATGGTTTCTACAATAAATAGTGTTGGGTGCTGCTAAGCACCGTCTGCATCTTAATATATATTTAACTGTAAAATAATTAGAGTGAGAAGGAGTTCTCACCTTTGGTATCCACTCTGCCATTCTTTAGCGGACGATAGTTTGGATTCCGTTTTGCTTTCAATTGGTTCCATCGTAATCTGTTTCACGCGGTTTATGTTAAAAATCACATTTTTATCACAACGCTATTTCATATATTTAAAAATCATATTTTTAAATCAAAACTATACGCATAGAAATCATATTTTTATTTTGCTATTTCTATTTTAAAAATACTGCAAATTTTATTTTCAAAAACAACGTATATTTTTATTTTCAAAAACAAAGGTATTTATAAAAAATCATATTTTTATTACAAAACTATTTTTATAAAAATCATAATTTTATCACAATGTTATTTATGTAAAAATTCTATTTTTAAAACAATGCTTTTCATATAAAAATTCATTCTAAAAACAATGCTTTACATATAAAAAAATCCATTTTTATTCTATGCTATTTATATATGAAAATTCCATTTTTATTCTATGATATTTATATATGAAAATTCCATTTTTATTCAAGCTATTTTATTATAAAAATTCCATTTTTATTCAGGCTATTTTATATATGAAAATTCCATTTTTATTCAAGCTATTTTATATATGAAATTACCATTTTTATTCAAGCTATTTTATATATGAAAATTCCATTTTTATTCAAGCTATTTTATATATGAAAATTCCATTTTTATTCAATCTATTTTATTATAAAAATTCCATTTTTATACAAGCTATTTTATATATGAAAATTCCATTTTTATGCAAGCTATTTTATATATGAAAATTCCATTTTTATTCAAGCTATTTTATATATGAAGATTCCATTTTTATTCTAAAAAGAAAAATAGATTTTTAAAACAATACTTATTTAAATAAATATATAAAAAGAACTTAAAACCTTTCATCGTTCTCTGCTCCAAGTGTTGACGCAAAACCAAACCCAACCCTTCACCACTAGGGTTTACAACCGCCCCTCCTATGATCGACCGGAGTTCGATCAACTCGCCTCACGTCGAAGAGCTCGACGCCGCCCACCGCCGCTACGAGTCCTGGCCAACTCGCAGCCCCCATCGCCTCGAAAACTGGACCCAACGCGCTGCCTTTTCCACCAAATTATGTCCACTCTGGTTCGAAACAGTCCATCATCACCATATGATTTTGAAGCTCTCAAAGTGCTCTTCCATTTTCGTTTTAGAGTTGGAAGGAAACTCAGATCGAATTTGGAGATTTTATTGGATGAAATTCGGACAGCATCAGCCACGAAATGAAGAGAATTGTGGTTGGTTCGTTAGTGGAGAATTAGGGCTTGGAGCTTTATATTGATACCATTTTCCATTATCTTTATTTTATTATTTAATTCAAAAATAATTTGTTTATCAATCTGACTCCAAATCAAACCCAACGACTGTCGCATCCAGCTAAATACCCTCATTCCGGACACTATGGGATATGTTTCGTAGGTCAATTCAACTGTTTTGATCAGTTTTTATCAAAATTAAAATATAAATCAATATATATTGAATTTAAACGTACATTTTAATTTACTAGGGCCACATACTGACTCCAAAAATTCCCGAAAAATAATTCTAGCTATGTTTTGACGATACGGTCCTAACCAAACTAATTTTGTAGAATTTGGAGATCGTTTGAAAAACAGTCAATTTCCAGTCAATTAATTTCAAACTGAAATTACCAAACGAGTTTAAATTTACCACGCTCACATATTAATTTCAAAAACTATGAAAATTAGAATCTAGCAATAATTCGACATTTCGGATCCAACCAAAGTGGTTTCGTCGAAAACGGAGGTCATTTGCAAAATGGCTAGTTTTAAGGGCTATATATTACATTAAATTTCATGGCGAGTATTCTGAATTTTAAACTGAACATAACTTTTTATTTCCGTTATGAAATCTGGATTTTTCACATTCGTTAGAAAGATATAATTAAACAGATTTAATTATTTCTTATTTTACTGAAATCTGATTTATTTTGAATTATGTACATTCAATTGAAACTTAAAATCGAATTTTCAAACTACCACGCCATTTCAGGCTCGTTATATATTAAAATTAAATTATTCGTTCTAAATTCGATTTTAATAAATTTTTAGTCGTTATTATTTAAAATAAATCATTTTAAATATTCAAAATCCATTAAAATAGCTAAAATAAAAATTTTAAATTGGTTCAGAAACTCTGGGTTGTTACATTTAACACCCTAATTCCGCCGCTCATCTTCTTCCTCTAAGAAAAATACGCTCATTGCTTCATTGTCATTCACGCATTCTTTGATCCATCACAATTCACACCGCACTTCACCATTTCACAAATCGATAACACCGCCCGACTCTCCTCTTCAATCTCCATCCTTCCATACTAAAATCAAAACATTCGAACTCACAAATTAAATCGCATCGTTCCTCACCTTATAGGCAATGGTCGGCATTCATGCTTCTCGTACTCCCTCTTTCCTTCATTTACATCACAAATGAAATCACCAAAATATTCCCTGTAAAAATCTGCTTCCCTCCATTACGATCTCGTTTAGCTCGATATCAAAATAAACACCCGCATCGAACTTCTCCACGCCATATTCCTATGCTAGTCACGAATTGTTCCATCATCGAACACCCCAATAAAACGCATACATATGATGTTCAACCCCATAAACCAAAAAAAAGATGCTAAAAACTTGAATCGATGCTTCCATAACTCGGTTTCATAAACCCTAGGTATCGAACTGTAAAATACAGCGAAATTGAAAGGGCTCGATGGCTTCAAAATTTACACCAGAATGGAAAGAATTGTTTCACAAATGCAATTGTATATATATTGGAATTTGTAGGAGTACATTCGAATTGTTTTGATTTTCCAAACTCATGAATTTACTGTTTTAATTTCTTCTTGGTGGCGGCTATCGATTTGACCACGGAAATGAGTTTTAGGGTAAGGATAGGATTATTTATAGGATAATTTAAATATTTTTATATTGATTATTTTATTAATTTATAATGAATCGTTACTTTTGTTTATCGTTTAAAAATTCATACGATCACATATATTATTCAGTTTCAATGAAAATGGACATACAGCTACAGTTCGATGTTACAAACCCAAAGAAACTTGTTTCATCGAATTCCGAGTCCATTTGATCATACAACGTATTTTTAAAGTCAAATTAGTGATTGTATTTCACATTAATTTTTTGCACGGTCACATACCGACTCCAAAAATCACAAAAACTGAAATTTAACAATAATTTTATATTCCGGATCCAATAAATTTAATTTCGTCGAAAACGGAGGTCGTTTGTAAAAACGACTATTTTCTAAGGCCTAAATAAACCAATAAAATATTAATATATTTAAAAACAATTCAATTTAATATTAATAAATTAATATTATCGTATATATCCCATTAGAATATCATAAAGCTCCAAAATATACATATCTGAATTTATAACTCGATATTTCAAATCTCGGTTAAATCGATATTCAATTTATAATAAAACCTTTTTTGATATAAATAAATCATTATAAATTATAAACGAATTCCATAGTGACTTTCTGGAAATTTGATTTGGACATAACTCCGAATCTACACGATGAAATCTCGATTTTTCTTTTCCATTAGGAAAATATAGTTCACCAAATCCGAACATTTCTTGTTTCACAGAATTCTGACATAAAACGGATTCTGTATATTCAATTGAAGTTCAAAACTCAATATTACGAACTATCGCGACATTACGGACTCGTTTTAAATTATATTATAAACTATATGTTCTAACGTTGTTTATTAAATGGATTTGTTATTATAATTTGAATCTAAACTCAACCAAATCTCTTATACTATCCAACTCACACAATATTGTCAATCTAACTTAATTTCGGTTATTTTGGAACTAAATATATTATTCTATTATTCATATTAATTAAATATTCAATACTATTTAATTTAATTTATTTGAAATTGCCAAACCATTATTCAAATAATTAAATAAATTAATTATTCGACCGTTAAAAATACGGGACATTACATTCTTCCCCCCTTAAAAAAATTTCGTCCCTGAAATTACTAAGCTAGAAAAATGCTACCAAGTCTATTAACTAGATTAAAAATCTTTTGTTTTACTTCTTAACTTCAGTTTCAACTGAACCAATTTATTTCAATTAAAATATTAATTCATTCCTATTAACGAAAAATTTCAAAATTTCTGAAAATTTTCTAACACCTTAAGAAATTTTTCGAAAGTTTCCGCCAGCGTCTCCTTTGTACCGCTCAATCGATACAACTACAACTTGCCTCTCTAGGCCTTCTCCAATCCAAAAGAAAATCAAACAGCCATGCCAAAATAGATCCCATATGCATTCAAAACAATTCAACATTTAAATGTTGTGGAGCCAAAATGTTTAGTAAATGAAAAAACAGGCTAAAGGAGATGACTCAATAACTAAATAAGCGGAAATGCATAAGGATAACAAGAAAGTATGCTCCTTAAGCCACGTAAAGTGAAGAGATAATTACACATTTTTTGGTGGTGTTGATGTTCCTAACTCTTGTACAGGAAGAAGTTGGTGTTCCCCATCTGCATTAAATATTAAGTTTCCATAAGATGTTGGTAATGTAAACCAATATACATCAATTACTATATTCTTTAATTACTCAAAATTAATAAAATACAAAAAATGTACCCATTTGTGGCAAGATCAAATAGCTTGTGTGGACCATTATAAAATGACTACCAGCCATAAAAGGTTGAATACCTTGGTAATTGTTGTAGAAGGGCGATGAAAATACATATTATGATTGTAAATGTAACGACCCGGTTTTTAGCGACTTTAGTTATCGACATAAACTCAATGACGACTAACCAAACATCGAAAAATACCAGTAGTTAATGAAAGAAGTTAGAGGGTGAGAATAGATAAGATAGAATCTTAGAATAGAAGAAGAAGAAGAAGAAGAAGAAGATACAACATCAGAGTAACACGAATCCCACAGTGGAACGAACAACATATAATAGATACATATCCTTGAAATAAAATCAGTATATGTATATAGTAACATTATCGGAGTACAACACTTACAACGCAGCGGAAATAACTATTGTTATATAATCCTGAAGCCTCCTGCTCCAAGCTCTCCAAGTATATCTGTAAAATCCTGACTACTTGACTGCCCGTATAAAATTGGGCACTCAAGAGTTTAGGGAAAACAAAACAAAATAAACTCTGTGTTAGTCATGGGACTGGTATGAGTAAAATAGTATAAAACAGGTTGAGCCATTAAACGATATCTCATAAGACCACATCGTATAACGGAACGGGGTTTTCCCTTATGAGAATCCAAAATAATCTTTATATCAAAACTCATTGATATTATGATAGTGTCTATCAACCACAATATAATAATCATCTAGCAAAAACGCTTCCATCTCACGTTCTACATATATAGTATACAATCAAAACCGCAAGCACGTATTGGGTAATGGATTTCCAACTATGACAAGGTATGGAACCACCTTTCTCTAGTGTACCTCTAGAGAGGAATACACTGGGTTCAACAAGAACATCTTGCAACCCAGCCACACATGACCGACCACTCATTTCGCTTGAGTGTATCGAATGTATATCACCAACAGTTGGGATCAGCAAACGTTTCCCGAATGGAACAGCATCGACAATAGATTTTTAGAAGTAAATGAAACTCTAGATCAGGTGATTATACACCCTAATAGGTGCAACCTACATAGCCATGTTGCCTGCCCGATTTTTGTCATTTCCCAATTGTGAGGCTAGAGGCCACGCTTATCTCTGACAGATCACACAATGATTCACTTTGAATGTCACATCTTCATACCCGCCAAATCACAAATTCATTTCCCCAAAAATACAACGGGTATACAGCCATGAGAAATGAATTCCTCCGCCACCAAACGTGAATACGTTTGAAGAGATCAACTTACGCGATCTATTAAATATACTCTGTCAGACATTCTTCCATACAGGTCGTCCTGGGACTGGACAAACCGAAGGCACTATTCAGTACAACCATCTTAGGCAATCTTTACCTAAGATTTATATAAAAGCCCTTGCACTTTACTTCGTCTTCAATTATCTTTGGCATATATGATTCGCAACGCTTATGCCAATACGGAGTGGTTCTTCGGATAATAATCCAACCGGTCTCTCCATATTAACAACGTTAATATGGTCAAAACTTTGATAGTCTGTGAATTAACTATCAAAGAAAAACACGTGTGCAAACAACGATATTATTTCCAAATGGAAATTATATCGATTAGTCATCATTGAACATTTATCTCTCTATTTAACTTATTCATTTTTTTCCATCTCATGTTTCCATATATTCAGCATTTCTTATTTTCTAAATTTAGAAAATATACGTTATTAACAATGGAAAACATTACCATTTCTTGTTTTCTATATTAGAAAACATTTCTGATTCTTATTTGGAAAACATTTCCAAAACTCCTTATTGGATTTAAACAGATGTTTAAATAAAACATCGCTATGCCAACTCAAACCATTTACTAAATTCACTTAACCATCATTCACTATCAAACCTTACCATTCCTTAGTTAAGAAGGAAGTCAATCAAATTGGGGTATAATTACCTCTCAGACCTTAACTGAACAACGTTTTAACTTCGAAATAGTCAAAGTTTATCTTTTAAACCTTTAACAATCTTCCTTACGTAACTCTCTTTCGAATAATCTCTATTCGATAACTCCTCCCTTCGAATAACTATATTCGATAATCTCTCTTATGAATAACTAGATTCGAAAACCTTTCTTCGAATAAACTATATTCGATTAACTCTATTTTATTAACTCTTATTGGATTAACTCTTTTGATTTAACTCTAATCGATTAACTCTTTTCACTTAACTCCTTTCGAATAAACTATATTCGATAACTCCTTTAATTCTATTGAATAAATTATATTCGATTAACTCCTTTAATTCTATTCGAATAAACTATATTCGATTAACTCCTTTAATTCTATTCGAATAAACTATATTCGATTTACTCCTTTCGAATAACAAGATTCGATAACTCCTTTCGAATAACTAGATTCGATAACTCCTTTCGAACAACCAATATTCGATTAACTCCCTTCGAATAACCAATATTCGATTAACTCACTTCGGATAACCAATATTCGATAACTCCTCTTCGAATACATTATATTCGATAACTCTTCTCGAATGAACTATATTCGATTACTCTTCTCGAATGAACTATATTCGATTACTCTTCTCGAATAAACTATATTCGATTAACTCCTTTAATTCTATTCAAATAAACTATACTCGATTTACTCCTTTCGAATAACTAGATTCGATAACTCCTTTCGAATAACTAGATTCGATAACTCCTCTTCGAATACATTATATTCGATAACTCTTCCCGAATGAACTATATTCGATTACTCTTCTCGAATAAACTATATTCGATTGCTCTTCTTGAATAAACTATATTTGATTACTCTTCTCTCGAATACACTATATTCGATTAACTCCTTTAATTCTATTCGAATAAACTATATTCGATTTACTCCTTTCGAATAACTAGATTCGATAACTCCTTTCGAATAACTAGATTCGATAACTCCTTTCGAATAACCAATATTCGATTAACTCACTTCGAATAACCAATATTCGATTAACTCACTTCAGATAACCAATATTCGATAACTCCTCTTCGAATACATTATATTCGATAACTCGAATGAACTATATTCGATTACTCTTCTCGAATAAACTATATTCGATTACTCTTCTCGAATAAACTATATTCGATTACTCTTCTCTCGAATACACTATATTCGATTACTCTTCTCAAATAAACTATATTTGATTACTCTTCTCTCGAATACACTATATTCAATTACTCTACTCAATTTACTCCATTTGAGTAACTCTAACTGGTTAATTCTAACTCTAACTGGTTAACTCTAACTGGTTAACTCTAACTGATTAATTCTAACTGGTTAACTCTAACTGGTTAACTCTAACTGATTAATTCTAACTGATTAACTCTGACTGGTTAACTCTAACTGATTAATTCTAACTGATTAACTCTAACTCGTTAATTCTAACTGAATAACTAATATTCGATTAACTCATTTCGATTTACTCTTTCGAATTAACTCCTTTGAATTATTCCTTTTCTATTTGTTTACTTAACAAATAACTATTCCCTTTTCAATTCTATTTATTTAACAAGTAAATATTTCTTTTATCTTTTCTATTTATTTAACAAATAAATATTTCTTTTATAACATTCTATTTATTTAACAAATAAATATTTCTTTTATCTTTTCTATTTATTTAACAAATAAATATTTCTTTTATAACATTCTACTTATTTCCTATAAATAAATATTTCCATTTAATCTATTTGTAAATGTTTTACAAATATTTCCTTTTAAATTCTTTTCGTAAATGTTTTTACAAATATTTCACTTTCTATTTGTTTTGCAAATATCTTCCTTTGTATTTGTTTTACAAATATATTCCTTTTATATTTGTTTTACAAATAATTTGCTTTATATTTGTTTTACAAATAATTTCCTTTATATTTGTTTTACAAATATATTCCTTTATATTTGTTTTACAAATATACTTCTTTTTATCTCTTTTGATTTTATAATTATTTCCTTAAAAAAAATCCTTTTTCCTTTTATATATAAAATCCATTGATTTTATATAAATAATTTATTTTCAAAATATACTTTGAAAATCTCCTTTTTACATCCCAGTATTTCTTACGGTATTTAAAATACCAAATAACATTGATCGATATCATTCAAACACACATAATCAACATTAAATTATATATCACATCATATATCACCATATATGAAAACAGTAAAATAAATGTTGAGGAATCCGGTTGGATCCCTCCAACCTGTTTCCCTACATCACAGATGTTAAACAATATAATTAACATCTATTTCATTTCAATATGAAAATATTCTGCTAAACAAAATCAATATTTGATTAACGATTTTTATATATATATATATATATATATATATCGTTATCTATTATTTCAACCAATACACAAGCAATTCAACCAAATAGTTAACATACAGCAATCAACAGAAAATTTTCAGTTCTAAGAATACGTTATAAAAATATAACTGTTCAGAGTTGGTGAGTTTTACTCACATTGGCCGATCATTCGTTAATAAGGATAACCATCTTTGATTCTAACGGACAATTTATTTTGCTATAAATTGTAACGAACTCCAATCCAGTCAGTTCCAGTGTGTAGCCACCGTCCATACGATCCTAACGGATCTTGTTTTGCTGAATTTCGATCACGTATGACGAAGTTATATAATTTACAAGATTGTACACATTTTTAGTTTAAATTAAATTCAAATTCCTTAATAGAAATGGGCTTAACCTTTTATTTCTTCTTTGGCCTTAACGTTAACATCAGGCCCATCATTCCTTTAACCTACACCTGCTATTACCATTCTTCCCCAAATTTTGAAATCCCGTTCCCTACAGTACATTTCAAATCGTTGACCCCCCTTTGACTCCCCCTTGCCGCCTCCACGTCCATCAGTCGACGGCGCAACCACCCAGAGAAGATCCAGCGCCTGACCCTCCTCACTGCCATCACCTTAAACCCCCACTCGATGCACCCCTGAAAGTTCCGACCTGTTGCTCCTAAGCCGTAAAGCCACTTGTGCGTTTTGATTGCCACCACCGGAAATCCTCCAACCTCCTTCACCTGGTGCTCCTTCCCCCGATAAACACCCTGACATCCTCGACGGCTTCACCTAGCTCGCCCGCGCCTAAGCCCTAGGTCATGCTGTTCTGAAACCAGTGGAAAGAAACACGTTGAACACTCAAACTAGCATACCAATCTGAAGAGGAAGAACACCCGAGTTCATTGGAATTGGTTTGAGGAATTCAGGGTTTTTACTTGATTTTATTTTGATTTTTCAGTATGCGATTTTTGTGAGGAACAAGAATTGGTTTCCTGTGTTTTAACGTGGAAGGTGTGGCTGAATCAAAGGGAACATGGACTCCCTTTTGGTTAGAGAATGGATTTGGATATTTTCTATTTATTTTATTTTATTGATTTTCTATTCATCTTTGGTCTTTAAAAATTCTTGTAACCACATACAATACCCAAAAATCACGAAAACGGACATGCCACTAGAGTTTGACATCACGTACCCAACAAAACTGGTTTCGTCGAATTCCGACTCCGTTTGCTCACACAGCATATTTTTAACCGTCAAAATACTGACTGTTTTTCACATTAAAAATCGGTACGGCCACATACTGACTTCAAAAATCACGGAAATTGAAATCTAACTAAAATTTAACATTGCGGATCCAACAAAATTAGTTTCGTCGAATTCTGAGTTCGTTTGTAAAAGTGGCTATTTTTAAAGCTCTAAATAACCCTTTTAAATATATAAATATATGAAAAATAATTAAATTTAATATTTAAAAATAAATATTATCGTATATATTCACACTAGAATACCCTACAGCTCCAGAATAATCCTAAATGGATTTCTAACTCGATATTCACTTTCAAGATAAATCGATACTCAATTTATAATGAAATTCCTTTTTAAAATATAAATAAATATTTATAAATTTCAAAGGAATTCCATAGCGACTTTTCTGAAATTTGATTTGGACATAAATCAAAATCTACACGACGAAATCCCGATTTTTCTCTTCCACTAGAAAAATATACTTCACCAGCTCCGAACGTTTCTTGTTTCACAGAAATCCGGCTTAAAATGAATCTTGTACCTTCAGTTGAAGTTTAAATCGCCAAACAAACGAACTGCCGTGCCATTTCAAGCTCGATTTTAATTATAAAATAATTATACGTTCAAACTTCGTTTAAATAATATATTCGTAATAAAAATTCAACTTTAAACTGAATTATATATTTTGAATTTCCCAATTCACACTATATCGCCATTTCAGCCAATTCTGATTATTTCAGAATTATATATATTATTTAATTATTATATTAATTAAATATTCAATAGTTATTTTAATTTAAACCATTTAAATTACAAAACCATATTTTAAATAATTAAATAAATAAATTATTCGACCGTAAAAATACGGGTTGTTACAGTAAATTTTGATTTTTGATGTGTATACCTAAAGAGAAACACACCAATAGAGAGATGTCTAATGCATAATAAATTAGTTGCAATTTCCTATGTATATGAAACCTTCGTAAAGTGACCTTGCCAAATTTTGCACACAGTAGTAATAATCAAAGCTTTTAATGATGTCCGAATCCACAAAAACTTAAAAGTGAATGTTCTATACTACAAACCAAACACCATTAAGAATAGCATATTACTAATACTTGAGTTAAATTATACCATGCTCATAAGTGAATGTTCTATATTACCTTTAACAACTTGAACGTTTTATTCTGAACAATAATCAAGTATACCAGAAAAAATTAAAGTCAACAAATTCTTTCTCGTAAATATATGAATAAAGAAAGTTCCATTGCAAAAAAAAACCAGAAGTTAAGTATGAAGATAAACAGAAACAAAATAAGAAAATGCCCAAAACTATCAATTAATATTGATAGGATAAGAACTACAGTTGGATTTGATTGTAATATATGAATTGTAAAGAAACCAAGATAAGACTCAAAAAATGATTTTTTTCTCATAGAAGCTTCTGAAATGTATATAGAATTGTACCGTGACAGTGGCAAGTAACTTACTCCCAAGAAGCACCAAACAAAGTCTTTAGAGGAGCAACAAACGCATTTCCAAGAAAGAACCCCAAGGCCATTAGCCGCTTTCACACAACCGACCCCATTGATCATGAAGATTGTAACTTTACTGAGAAATCTCTGTAAAACAGTGATAAATTATGAAATGTCACTGTAACTACTGCATTTGCGCCACATGAATGGTAGTGGTTACGTGAAGTTTGAGAATGCAGGCAAAGCAAAACATAGATGCAACCTATTTTTGTCAAGAAAGTAATTACAAAATAAAGGATATTTCATAGATTTTCAATTTTTTATCATCATTCTTTCTTTTCCCTTAACGATTGGGTTCATCACAAAATATACTTTTCTCAAGTTACCTCAATCATAATGTGAGATAAAGTTCTAAAAGAACATTTTCGATCATGTTTTCACTGCAAACGAATAATTTTCTTTCGATCTCCTATTTCATGTAAATATTCCGTTTATGTTGTTTCGTTAGACCATATGACATGTTATATCATAATTGTCTACTAAGCTCGAGTTCATAACTCACAAAAATAAGCATTCACAATAAATTTGTGCATTGATGACATGAAATAAGTAGGGGATTGTTAAAGGGACTCCACATTTGGTTAGGGGAGGATCAATCTTAAGTTAACAATTGTTATGGGGGTACAAAATAAATTCGCCTCCCCGTAAACATATAAATTAAAATTCCGATATTAACCCCTATAGTCCTCATTAATAAAAATCATAAAACCTAAATCTTAATTAATACTTACAATTCAACGTTGCACGTAAAAATAGAAAAAATGAATACAATTAATGTAATGAAGACACGAGAAAGTTTCATGGAAGATCGAAAGACATCAGATCATGTAATTAAACGTAATTTCATATTGGAACTGATATGTTCAATTTAAATTAAATGCAAAAACGAAAATTTTGATCTAACATGTTGCGTATTTTATATTCTTGTTTATTTTGTCAACAATTTTTTTTCATTTCTAGAAGCACGCATTTGTAATTTAAGTTGAATTTAGTATGTTAGATTTTAACATAAGTGACGAGCTAGGGGCATTTAGGTATCCTTTTCTTTTTCTTTTAAAATAATCTAGAACCCCCTCAACAAAATAAATTTAAGCTGGAGTCCTCTTAAAATTATCCCCCCTAACCAAATTTGGAGTCCCTTTAACAATCCCCAATAAGTATTTGTGGTAAAATTGTGGATCAATTAATGCAGAAGACCTTATAGGAACTTATACTTAGAGCACAAGGAAGTAAGTGTTGGACTAAATTCGTCGCTGATTCTCTGAAAAAACCTCTGAAGCAAGATGTGTTGATCGCTATCCTAAAACAGTATTTGACCTCTTACCTTGTTTGCACGAGTAATGGCAAATCTGTTCGAAGATACAATGGAGCAGATATTCAATATCTTTAATCGACGTGGTTGCACAAACACGACGTGGTTGCACAAACACGACGATTCACTATCTGGATTTAATCGTCTGCAGTGACAAAAGATTTGAATTCTAGCCTGCAGGAAATATACCCTTTTGCAATATATTTAAGAAATGGCAGAGTATGAATTAAAAAGAAGATGTAGAGAAGTAACTCAAGTGATTCTAAACCGAAATGGGATCCTGTTTATATAGCAGTGAGGAGATACGGTTGCTTCTATTCAAAAAAGATTGCAACTCTTCAAACAGTAGCGTCTGTTTCTTTTCAAAAACAGGCGCAGCTATTCGTACTAGTCGATTGGTATATATAGTACCAGTCGACTGGTTAGAGCATAAGACTGTTAATTTTAAATAGTCGTGTTTGTTTGTTTGAAATCAAACAAACCCTGCCAGTACAAACATGACCAGTCGACTGGTAAGTAAATAACCAGTCGACTGGTAATGTTAAAATTCTGCAGCAGTGGACTAGTGCAAATAGCACTAGTCGACTGATAATTCCTGCAAGCAAAACAAAATTGGTCTGTTGTATAGTAAGAAAGTAACTCAAGTGATTCTAAACCGAAATGGGATCCTGTTTATATAGCAGTGAGGAGATACGGTTGCTTCTATTCAAAAAAGATTGCAACTCTTCAAACAGTAGCGTCTGTTTCTTTTCAAAAACAGGCGCAGCTATTCGTACTAGTCGATTGGTATATATAGTACCAGTCGACTGGTTAGAGCATAAGACTGTTAATTTTAAATAGTCGTGTTTGTTTGTTTGAAATCAAACAAACCCTGCCAGTACAAACATGACCAGTCGACTGGTAAGTAAATAACCAGTCGACTGGTAATGTTAAAATTCTGCAGCAGTGGACTAGTGCAAATAGCACTAGTCGACTGATAATTCCTGCAAGCAAAACAAAATTGGTCTGTTGTATAGTAAGCCCATTGGCACTTCAAGGCCTATCTAATCACGAGACCCCAAGAGCCCCAAGGCCTATTTTTTGACCTTTTAAATCTTAAAGTACATACCAATGTCATGTATGTTATGTTCTTGCCTTATCTCTCCTCCTCTTTCTTTTGATATAACACATCATACTTTTACATATATAGTTGCATACTATGTTATATTTCATGATGTGGGACAAATCAAAATTTTCCTTTATTTCAAATTTCCTCTAACAGAAAGGTGGTTTGGTACAAAGGAATACCTTTTAGTTTTTTTTATCTTTGGAAACCATCTTTCCAAAAACATGTTTTAGAAACAAAAATCATTTTAAAAGTAAAAAAAGAACTAAATTAAAATGATTAAACCAACATATTAATCAGATTTTGAGCTAAATTTGGTTAATTGTTAGAAATGAGTTAAAATTCTTATTTGACCACAATTTCATCCTTATAAAAAACCATGATCGTTTTTGAACTTACTATAATGGTTAAGCTAAGTCTTTAAAAACCATAATTATATATACGCCACATGGTTTCATTTATCTTTAAGGAAGTTGGCCCCTTACCTCTGTTAAGTTAATTCAGGTCTTCATGCAGTCGCCTTGTGGAAGCACTAATAATGCATCACTCCACTGACCTATTTTTCAAGTCCCTTTGATTATCCACGATCTTTTCCATGTACATGACAGACCCATCACCTAGTTAATTGGTATACAATATAAAAGTTAAACGCAAGAACCTATCAGAAACCAAAATGCCATAGTTCGTCAATGATAAAAAAAGTCTCTTTTATTTAGTAGCTAAGAAATATTATTAGAGGGGAGAAGAGAATATAGTAGGCATATATATATATATATATATATATATATATATATATATTTGTCAACTATTGGTTTTGGCGGGAAAACAATTAATGTGAGAGCGACACGTGGCCTCAGTGGCCTTTGCTTTAATAAAAAAAAATATGAGAAAATGAACATTACAGCTGATTCAAAACATAAACAAATTAAAAGGGAAAAAAGATACCTTCCCTCCAAAAAATGAGGAAGCATCACCAAGTCAGTGATATATAAACTGGAGCTACGTCAAATTGTTGTAGTCTATTTTTACCTTTTTTGAAAGTGGATTGCCTCCATAATGGAGTTGTCAAAGATACCAAACTAACCAGCTAGTAGATGCCACAAACTAAATTAAAGTATTATATGCTAAGAGGATGATAATAAATGAAAGATCATGTTGACTGTTAAGTATTTCCCTAAACTAACAATTAAGTATTTTCCTCGCATTATGAACAAAATTCATTTGAATCACTTAATCATTTCTAAACCAATGTACTCCTTTTTTTATTCAGTTACTTTTTTGTGACAAAATCTCTTTATGAAATCTTATAAATTCATGACCAGTTTAAGTTTTCACGGTTAAACAAATATAAAATCAAATATGTTAGCACCTACCATATAGCCTAGACAAAAATAAAAAAACCACGACAAATAAACAACAAGCAGTTATAATAAAAATAAGATAAAATATAATTACCATTGCAAAAGAGCACGATCATTGCAACCCACTACTCTTAGAGACAATCTCCAATTTCGATGGGCAGGAAAACAAAAAGAAACTTACCTGTAGATTACAAAACAGAAAAGAAATTATATTTTGCTTGCTGCTTATATGTCGTACCATTTACTTGCACACTTGAACTCTGCATATCAAAATTCAAATAAAAAACAAATCTCACCATGGTCCAGCGGAGAAGTATACATAATTTAACACTGTAATGTCCTCAATTCCAATTGGATGTCGAGTAAATTGAAAATCAAAACTAAAGAAGTAAGATTTAGTCGGTTAGAAGGAGAACCTCAGTAGAATGAGCTAGTATAAAGAATTGGCGGAGAGGGATCCAAAGAATTACCACTTGAGGAAGACCAACTTCATTTTTACCAACGGCTTCAAGTAAATAACGTAACCACGTCAAAGGAAAACCTACACGGTTTAGATGAATAAAATACATATGTAAATTGAAAATCAAGCTTAGGAAAGTTACATTTCACATGCAAATTGTAATGAAACTAACAATTCAGAAAGCTTTAGGAAAGTATAATAAACTAACATATATTAATAGTGCAGAAAGCAGATCGAACTTCAATCGAACTTCGACTATATTGATTAAATCGAACTGCTGTAGATGAAAGCGCTTCCTAAATAAAGAGATGTTGATAATTCCGAAACTTAGGTCGAGCGTTCGCCTATGATGCTTGAAGTCGGATCTCCTTTGTTAGAATGCTCAATTCTAGTTTGAAATTGCCTAGCTAGCAGCCGTGGATCTGCATGTATATCCGATGTTGCATTGGTTTTTTTTAGCAGCATGGATAATAGATGGGACAATTTGCTTGTAAAGTGAGGAAAATGGAGGTGGAAATAGGGAAAGTGAGAGAAACATGTTGAGTTCGTGCAGAGGATAAAGACGAAATGCACCGCTACGAACAGTGCAGGCCTTGGAAACTAAACCCACTTGTCTTATTTATTAATTATTAAATGACTATCCGCCTTGGAAATCAAACATTGTAATAAGTATAGGTGTTTTTTTATTATTAAATAAATGGATGTGTGCCTTGGAAATTAAACCCAGTAATAATTATAGGTGTTTTTTATTAGGAAGGTCTTAGCGGGAAAAGGATTAACATGGTGCTGCCACATGGCCTCAGTGGCCTTTGTTTTAGTATATATTAAGATGTACTAATATAAATAGGGCATAAGACTACTATAACATTAGAAGAAGAGTGAATAATGTTTGTAACATATATTCAACTTCTCTAAATTTATACCAATTTTGGATCAAATACATTAAAAAAACATATAGATTAGTATTCTATCACACACACATATACAAAACTATATATGTTTGTGTGTGTGTCCGCGCTAAATTGAACAAAAAGCAAAAGAGATCATGTCAAGGCCTTTTATACTTGTTCGGATCGACCAATCATACATTTCAATAAGTGGAAATTTGCTTTAAGGGCTTACTATTTGGGTCCTGTTATTTTATACGACACGGGTTTTAAATTATAATTTTCTAGGACAAAAATCAAAGCAGACGTCTTCATGTTCTCAAACAATATTCGTATCTTTTGAAATTAGGTCAAAATTAATCCGTCGATTCTTGTGCAATTAAAGCGCTTGTGATTTTTTGGGGGAAAAATAGGCGTTAGTCTATTTTGAAATCAAATTCGAGTTTAATTGTGGGAAATCGTGAGGCGAATTTATTCATTTGGATTGGCTAATTTATTTTCTCTGTTGGCTTGCTTGAGTCTCTATTTTATTTGGTAATTTTCGTTGTCAATTCGATGTTTTATGTTGTTGTTGATGTTGTTGTGTATTTCTTATCAACAGAGGCAGTTTTGATCTATTAGAGGAAGGTTACGTTTACTGTAGTTGGAATAATGTATTCTGAAAGGTATTTTTCTGATAAAACAAGCAATGTGTATTTAACCTGGTTGCATTATTCACTTTCGATTATGATTTTTGTATTTAGTTATTAAATTGGATCTTAAATATATTAGTTGGGGGTACTTGTTCTTTAGTTCTTGGTGATTTATGATCCGTAAAAGATAAATTATTTTACCTTTTTTCAGAAAGTAGGACAGAAAATGATAAATTGATGGTATTCTATATAGAAAATTATAAGTGGGACACAAAATGGTAAATGATTTCATTGATAACTGCATTTCAATGTATACATTAGTTAAAAAAATACATGCATTTATCTTTTAAGATAAGGAATGAAATAACATATTATGTCATACTTACATATCATAGTTACTACTAAATGTTAAACATATTTATATTTTTTTTCAATTATGTTTACTATAATTTTTTGTTATAAATATATATTCATAATATTATTATATATTAAATCAAAAATCAAATACCATTATTTAATACAAAACAACTAAATTTTAAAAAAGCTTAAAATAACTTAAAAAGATATAACATAATATCTTTTCATTAAATTTCACACTCTATTGTGTTTTCATTTACTTTATGTTACTTATATGTAAGCATACCATCTAATCAACCTCATTACTACTGGACCATTCATTTCATAAATTTCATGGTAAATAAACACTTTAGGACGCCATTTTTATCAGAAAAAAGATAAACGATTTTATTTTTTTCTCAGAAAATCATATAACTTATACTTTTAACAGAAAAAAGATAAATATTTTTATCTTTTTCTCAGAAAACCATTTAATTTTATTCTTTTTAACAGAAAATCCTATAAGGCCCACATATACAACCTTGACAAAACGCATTGCCCTTCTATTGGTTATAAAAACAAAACCAATACTTATATATATACACATATATATACATATATATATATATATCATTTTATATATCTTTTTATTTATACAAAATGCTATATATCTTTTTGTATATGAATTGTGTATCTTATTGCATATGAATTGTGTATCATTTTGTATATATCTTTTTGTAATGATGACTTGCATGCTAAATGGTTATGCTGTGAGAGTTAGGAGATGTAATTGCTTCTTCTAAATCTCAATATGTGATGCAATTTGATTCAATCTGCTAAGCTTAGGCATTTTGCTAAATCCCAATCTAATTCTAATGCTATTTCAATCTGTAAGTATTTGCTTCTACTAAATCTCAATTTCAATCTGATGCGGTTGCTATGGTGGTATATGTTTTTACGTGTACTGTGAAAATTCTGATGTGGTTATTGAAGTGCAACTTCTATGAATAATTTTGATGTGCATATAAAATTTACTATTTGATGTTGTAACTTCTGAGAAGCAAGTGAAATGATTTTTCTGTCGATACTGTAATTACCGTGATAAAAATGATGGAGTTCCTGTCAGATATATTGCTGTGAAGCTATTATGAAGCAATGGAAGCTACTATAATGGAATTCATTTTGAAATTACTGTGAAGCTACTGTTGATGTTGAAATTGCTGTTTGGAGTGATATGATTGTTCATGTTGAAATTACTGTTTGACGTTGAAGCTACTGTGATCCTTTAAATAGGGACAATTATGTAATGAATTTATTTCTGATGTTTGCCTTTGGGTATGATGCAAGTGGTGAGTTTTGGTATTTTTGAAGTGTTGAAATTCTCTGCTCTACAAGTATGTTGCTGATCTGAAGACATAGAGCAGTTATGAAGAGTTAATTCATGTTTTGTGTAATTTTTGCTATTTGCATCGTGTTCGTTAGCATTGTCTTTTTTGCAGTTTTTCTTTTGTGAAATTCTTAGATATATTGAATGTTTTAACAGTATTAATTTTTTGATTACTTGCTTATTGGTTCCAGTTAATTTCTTGATAATTTTTGCACCATGATCCTTGGTCCAATTTTCTTACATCAATACAATTCATAACTGTCAATATTTGATCATACAAAAGGATATACAAAAAGATATACAATTCATATACAAAAAGATTATGTGCTTACTAAACAAACACCTTTTACATATGTAAGCATACCATCTAACCAACGTCAATACTACTGGACTATTCATTTCATAAATTCCATTGTAAATAAACACTTCAGGACACCATTTTTATCAGAAAAAAGATAAACGATTTTATCTTTTTCTCTAAAAATCATATAACTTATACTTTTAACAGAAAAAAGATAAATGTTTTTATTTTTTTCTCAAAAAACCATTTAATTTTATTCTTTTTAACAGAAAATCCTATAAGGCCTATATATACAACCTTGACAAAACACATTGCCCTTCTATTGGTTATAAAAACAAAACCAATAGTTATATTTATTCATACATATATATCATTTTATATATCTTTTTATATATACAAAAAGCTATATATCTTTTTGTATATGAATTGGGTATCTTTTTATATATGAATTTTACATATCTTTTTCTTGAAACAACGAATTTGAGTTGTTGCACTATTTTTCCAAAGTTTGAATTCCAAAAAAGATATATGATTATATCTTTTTCTGAAAAATGCGTAAAAATGAATTTTCAACTGTGTGACATCATTATCTCATTTTCCGATTAAAAAGATATATTGTAATGAAGATTTACATATCATTATACTATAATAGAAAATGAACCATTCTATAATATATAATAAAAAGATATATACATTAAAAGGATAAAAGATAATATCTTTTTAATGTTTATACTGTTATATGTAACAACCCGTAAAATGCGAGCCAGTTTGAAATTTTTATTCTGGCCATTTTAGCGAATTTCGAACATTTAAAATAGATTATTTTAAATATAATCGACGAGAAATTTATTTTGAATAGAATTCGAACGTATATATTATACGCGTCGTCGTTAGAATATAAATAATTATATATAATTATAAAAGGAATTGAAAATGGCGCGGTAGTTCGATAATTCGATTTCAAACTTCAATTGAATGTACCGGGTGCAAAACAATCCGGATTTTAGTGAAACCAAAAATAATGGAATCTAATAGTGAATATCTTTCCAACGAAGTTAACAAACTGAGATTTCACTTTAGAAATGATAAGATATGTCCAGTTGAAAATTCAGAATAGTCGCTGTGGAATTTATATATATTTTATATAATATATAGCCCTTAAAAATGGACATTTTGCAAACGACCTCGGATTTCGACGAAACCAGTTTTGTTGGGTCCGTGGTGTCAAGTTATTGCTAGATTCCAAATTTCATAATTTTTCGAATCAATATGTGAGCGTGGCATAGGAAAACGTGTTTTGACCATTTCAGTTGAATTTAATCGACTGAAAATAGGCCATTTTTCAAATGGTCTCAGAATTCGATGGAACTAGTTTTGTTAGGACCGTATCGTCAATACGAAGCTAGAAAATATTTTTCGAGAATTTTTCTAGTTAGTATGTGGCCTCGGTAATTCGAAATGTACGTTTAGAATTCAATAAAGTGATTTAAGTGTAAATTTAACAGAAACTGATTCAAGTAGTCGAATCAGCCTACATGGCATATCCCATTGTGTTCGGAATGGGGGCAAAACGTTAGGGACGACAGGCGGTGGGTTTCGTTTGGGATTCGAATTTAAAGGTTACCTTTTTGAATAAATTGTAAAATAAATAAAATAATAATAAAAAAAAAATCCTCTCTCCTCCGTTATACTCTGCCCCCCCCCCAATTCTTCATTTCTACTGATCGCTTATAAAAAAAAAAGGAGAAGACGAAGATGACGGAGGCGACGAAGGCAGGGAGGAGCCGCCGCCCCCCCCCCCCCCAAGGGCCACCGCGCCTCATCGGAAACCCCCCCCCCTTTTTCCAATCGGAAGCCGCACCTCCGATCAAGCGAGCAAGCCCCCCCCCCCCCCCCCCACGCAGCCACACCCCGACAACCGCATCCCCCTTCCTTCGCCGGAGCGATGGCGCACTTCCCCCCCCAGCCGACGACCGACGCAGCCCCTCGATGTAAGTTTTCTTTAGTTTTTTATTTATTTATTTTATTTTATTAGTTTATTTTATTTTTTTCTTTTATATTAACAGAAAATAAACTGTTTTTTTTTTTAGATAAATAAACTGTTTTTTTTTAGATTAATAAACTGTTTTTTTTTTTAGATTAATAAACTGTTTTTTTTAGGATTTTAAACCGATTTTTTTTTAAAAGGTTTTAAAAACTGATTTTAGATTTAAACTTTAAATTAGAGAAAGATTTAAAACTTTAAAATTAGAAAAGGTGAAAACTTTAAAAATAGAAAAGGCGGAATCTTTATTATGTGGAAGAAAGAAAAATATGATTTTTATATTTTTAAAGTATTAAAAATATGATTTTTATATTTTTAAAGTATTAAAAATATAGTCTTTACTATATAGAAGAGGTAAAAATATGATTTTTACATGATAGGAATATTAAAAATATCATCTTTATATGTGTAGAAAAATAAAAATGAGATATTTAAAAAGATGAAATCTTTAAATTTAAAAAGGCGAAATCTTTATTTTTGAAAAGGCGAAATCTTTATATAGAAAATAGCGTGATAAAAATAGAATTTTTATATGTTGAACTTCGAATTAAAAATAGAATTTTTATATGTTGAACTTCGAATTAAAAATAGAATTTTTATATGTTGAACTTCGAATTAAAAATAGAATTTTTATATGTTGAACTTCGAGATAAAAATCAGATTTTTATATATTGAATAGCGAAGTAAAAATGTGATTTTTACGTATGTAGTGAAAGCAACAACGAAGGTGACAAAAAGGCGAAACGACGAAGACTTCTGCAAAAGAAGAGCCGTGGAGCTAGGATAGCTATATGTGAGAATTTCTCACCTTTCACTTTCTTTTTCTAGTTATATATATATATATACTAGGATGCAGACGGTGCTTAGTAGCACCCGACACAATCGTCCACAGACCATGGACTTGTTTGTTTGACTGTTTGGTGATTGATTGCAATATTGGTTTGAATGTGATTTGTGGTGTGAAAAATCGAATCGATAAATTGGTTAGGATTAGACGTGCGCCGTTATAAGGCGAAGGAGTAAGGCTAGGTTAGACTCTTACTCCAAATTTTGTGGTTTGCATAACGAATTGATTTGATTGATGTGTGAATGGCGTGGGCCTTCACTAGACCGGGGATAAGGCTAGGCCTTGTCCCGTTTCTAGTATCGTGCCGTTATGCCGCCGAAATTTTCTAAAATATGTTAGAAAAATAAAAATATCATTTTTATTGAATAAATGAATTGAATAGAAATTCATATGTTGGAATAAAATGTTTTATCGTTAAAAATATAATTTTTAACGTGAATGTGAATAAATAAATATTCATTTACAAACCAGACGGTTTGTTTATGTACACCTATTTGAATGACATTGATTGGGACGATAAATTTTACACATCGCCCAACTGCACAAATAAAATATGCGTTTGATTGTTTGAAACCCCACACGGGTGTTGGGATGAAATTTGAAGTTCACTCATCCTGATTGATTAAATGTGTCGATCGATTGATTGACAGGCTGTTATGAGCGTTGAATATCTATATTTGATGCTTATACAGTGTAGTGCACTTTGGTTGATGGTTGATTATTTTTCAATGTAATTATATACATGTGTTGTATGAAAATCCATATAATTAACTTTATATGGTAATTGATTGGGCCTCATTCCAATTTGAAAAATAAAGAATATATATAAAATAAAAGTTCATGTGTTGACAGTACTCATTCATTGAGATTGGTCATGTGTTGAACGAAATATTTTGATAATAACAACTATTTTGAAAAAGAAATATTTGAAATAGAATATTTGAAAATAGAAATTTATGAAGCCGTGTTGATTAGATTGACGCCATTTTGACGTGAACGATATTTATATCGATTTTATTCATCTTAAAAATGAATATTGAAAAGTGATTTCGAAATCGAATATTTTGAAATGAATTGAAAACGAATTCAAATTAAATTGAAAACGATTTCGAAATGAAATGAATTGAAAACGAATTCAAATTGAATTGAAAACGATTTCGAAATGAATTGAATTGAAAACGATTTCGAAATGAATTGAATTGAAAACGATTTCGAAATGAATTGAATTGAAAACGATTTCGAAATGAATTGAATTGAAAACGAATTGAAATGAATTCAAATTGAATTGAAATTTGAGTTGAATAGAAATGAATTTTGAAACGAATTTATAAAGAAGAATTCAATTTTGATTTGAATTGAAAAGGAAGTTGAAATTGCTTTTGAAACGAATTTAAAACTATTTATATAATTCGTTTTAAATAGAAATCGACGAAGTATATATTATATATATTATATATATAATATAATGGCCTGAATAGAACGCGCCGCGCCGCGGCAGTTCGTGAATTTCGACCATTTATTTCAAACGGACATTGCGGGAGATCCGACCGTCGGATTCTCCTAAAACCGGAACCGTTGGGTTCGTATCGGAAAGAGCTTTCTAATGAATGTTAGAAATTTGAAATCTAACGGTTGGATTTGGAGATACGTCCAAATCAAATTCGAAAAAGGTCGCTGTAAGTGCAGTTCGATGGCCGTTGATGGAAATCGACTGTACGGGCCTTGATAAAATTATTAAAAATAGTAATAATTTGTGTAAAATCATAAGAGATGATTTGTGAAAGTTTGGGATGAAAAACTCCATATTTGAAAAGATAAAAATAGATTTTTATCGAAATGAACTAGTTTTGAACTAGAATTATAATTCTATTTATTTTTAAATAAGTAAATTGAATTTGAAATGGTTTTGAAAATAACCAAAATTTCCAATGATTGCATTGGAGTGGATTTGAATCGAAATTGTCTTCGGAATATTTCGATGTTGGAATTCGTGATATTACAGGTGTTGTTATGGAAATTTGAAAGATATATATTTGTATCGTTATTTCCAATACGACATTTGTTAGTCGTAGAATTCGATATTGAATATAAGCCGATATATTTTCTATTCAGAGCCTTGTATTGAATATCGAATGTGATTTGGGTTTGTCGTGAATGGTGTCTTCACTAACACTGTTCTTGAACCCAGTTGAGAAAAGATTAAATCTTTTTATTTAGATTTAATGAAGTGTACCAATTAAATGATATTTAATTGGAATTGAATTGGTATTGATTTTTGGGTTTATCGTGAACAGTGTTTTAAATAACACTTGTTCTTTAACCCGATAATTAATGGAATGTGATTTGGGTTTGTCGTGAATGGTGTCTTCACTAACACTGTTCTTGAACCCAGTTGAGAAAAGATTAAATCTTTTTATTTAGATTTAATGAAGTGTACCAATTAAATGATATTTAATTGGAATTGAATTGGTATTGATTTTTGGGTTTATCGTGAACAGTGTTTTAAATAACACTTGTTCTTTAACCCGATAATTAATGGAATGTGATTTTGGGTTTATCGTGAATCGTGTTTTAAATGACACTGATTCTTTAACCCAGATAATGATTAAAACTAAGTGGAGTTTTAATGAATCTTTAATTAGATTGAAAAGATCGAGAATGGAGTATCACCAGTTTTGCTCCAGGCGATAGTTAAATCTTTAATTAGATTTGAACGTGAAATTTAGAAACTAACTGTCGGTTAGCTAAGCAGAATGGTTTTCTGGATATTGATCTGATGTTGGTTTCGGCCTTCGGGGTTAATATTTAGGGAATTATTCTCTTGATTAATTTACGGTTAGTGACTAATGAATTGGAATGAGGCGTATGTTGTGTTTGTGTAACACTTACTTAAAATATACGCGAGTTATTCGGAAAGACCGGGTTTATCCCATTCTGAATAACTGATACGACGATAAGTCGAAGACGATGGTCGAAGACCGGAAGTCTTCACGTCGTTTGGGTGATAACTGATGATCTTGATTGGGCTGTACACCCAAGAAGATGGAAACAGTTAGTGATCGTCCAGACGTACTTGGAGATCGATGGATATGCGGGGTACTAGGTGCCTCCGGTTTCGTTCAGACCCAGAACGGACTTGTAAATGGACTGTGTGTCTGACATCGGATTTCATTCTGTGTGACTGATATCGGTTGCATAGGATGGTTTGCCTGTGTGGCATGCCTAAGTGGCAATTGATCGAGGCTTCTGTTGAAAAGCAAAGTCTTGTGGTGATGATCAAAGCACGGCCTTTGTGGCGTAGCTTTGTGTAACGTTTACTTCGCGAGTTTCACACCCGGTATGAACCAAAAACGGGAGAAAGGATCTCAGGGAGGGCCTGCGTTTCCTCCTAGCTAGAAGTGGCGTCAGTGGTTTTACAAGCCCTGACGAGTTTGACTTATGTGGTTGTTGCTGTTGCGAGGCGCCTCGGTTAGATCGGACGATCCGGGTCCGATGGAGTCATTCGTTGGCTCGCTTACGCCCCAAAGGGCGGCGAAACGCAGTGCTCAGGCATTTTAATCCACAACGGTGGACCGGCCCTGTCGCTCCTAGGGTCACTCGAGCTCTGATCCTGAGACTCGGGCTGGGCAGTCTCGAATCGGTTGAGGACTATCTTTTGCCTCGGTTCATAGATGGAAATCCAATTTCCAAATACGTGACATTTGCGGTTTTATTTGTAAACCTATATATGGCGACATGATATATGGTACCCATGCCGCCTATGATTGATACTTATGATTTGAAGTTGTTTTATACACTATGCACTTATAATAGTATTAAATGATTTGTTTTAAACGTATCAAGCATTCTTTGGCTGTTATAAGGGAAAACCCTATCCCCCGGCTTGCGTTGCATTGTGTGATAGGACCTGGGTCTTATAACAGCTTCATTTTTCTTTATTTAGCATTGCGCTGTTTGTTTTGTGCACTGGTATTCTTGGGAGGAAACCCGTTCCGTGTTATACGGCGTGGTCCCTTGATTTACCTAACTTTGAAATAAAGATTAATAACTGTTTTAGTTCTCACACCAGTCACATGACTGACCTGGAGTTTATTGTTTTAACCTAAACTCTGGGTGCCCTTATTTTGACACGGGCAGCTAGTAGTTTTGGTTTTGCAGATTTATATTCACAGGATCCTGGTTTACAGCTGGAACGATATCCGGAAAGCTTTGTATCCGTATATCTCTTCTAGTTGTGTATTGTATTATTTTCCGCTGCTATGTATTTAAATGTAATTTAAATCTCTGATATTTCTGTGTAATATTCATTTTTACTCTGTATATTCTTGTAATCTGATGCATTGTTGTGATATACAATGAAACGTTCTTTTATATGCGTTCTGTTTTGTCATGTTCTCAAACGATAGGGCGTTTCGAACGGTCTGGATCGGTTTAGCGACTGGTTCGGACCGAGCGAAATTCCTTGCCGTCACAGTTGGTATCAGAGCTTTGGTTTACAAAGCTCAGAGAACAAGACACATTAGAACCGTACGAAAGAATTCATCAGATATTGGATTAGTAATATCCAATTAGAATGACTCGTTAGAGATGGGATCAGTAGTATCCTAGAACGAGTGTGAAGAGTATATTTTGAAAATGAAAACCAATTTTGTTTTGAAAATTTAAATCACTTAATCGTATTCGATTATTTATTTATATTGATTAGGACAGTCCAATATATAAAGATTTTGCGTATGCGCCTAGCTAGCGTCTATTCGAAATTTTAATATACTGGATAGATATAGAATTACACTCTAGTCGCCCGAGGATGATTCTGATGATTGTAGCTACATCATCAGAATTAGTATTCGAGTGTTGAAGGTGTGATATCTATATATTTCCTATTGACTGGTGTGAGAACCAAAATTTGATAGGGCTTATTGTTGTGATTTGGCATCAAAAATCTGATTTTTGTATATGTATCAAAATTATGAATTTGAAACTCTAATTCACTAATTGATTGATGTTTGTGTTGTATGTTTATTTGTTTGATAATTTTTAGCCATTTAGCCTAATTAAATCAAATATTGAACTGTATTGAAAATTGGTCGCATTTGCTTGCATATACATATATATCATTGAACAGGTCATAGCAAGGAGGCTAGAGCAGAGAATAAAATTTGTTTGCCCGACAAATAGGTACATGTTTACTACATAATTTCCTGTTTTGTTTGGGTGATAATGATTTTGTGAGCCTATTGGCTAGCCGCTTGGCTTTTTCTTTTTCTTTTTGAGATCTGAAGGACCGGGGAAGCTATTTGAAATTCCCCGATGCTCCCATTGCAGGGGAGGTTATGGCGAAATTTTTCGAAAATTTAGGGTGTTAGCCAAATTTTTGAAATTTTAAAAATTCTCAGAAACTAAAGAGTTGGAGAATGGAAGCCAGATCGAATATAGAGTTGAATTATCAAACCACTTTCGACTTTGTTCCTTTTCGGGGACGAAAAGTTTTAAGTGGGGGAGATTGTAACAACCCGTAAAATGCGAGCCAGTTTGAAATTTTTATTCTGGCCATTTTAGCGAATTTCGAACATTTAAAATAGATTATTTTAAATATAATCGACGAGAAATTTATTTTGAATAGAATTCGAACGTATATATTATACGCGTCGTCGTTAGAATATAAATAATTATATATAATTATAAAAGGAATTGAAAATGGCGCGGTAATTCGATAATTCGATTTCAAACTTCAATTGAATGTACCGGGTGCAAAACAATCCGGATTTTAGTGAAACCAAAAATAATGGAATCTAATAGTGAATATCTTTCCAACGAAGTTAACAAACTGAGATTTCACTTTAGAAATGATAAGATATGTCCAGTTGAAAATTCAGAATAGTCGCTGTGGAATTTATATATATTTTATATAATATATAGCCCTTAAAAATGGACATTTTGCAAACGACCTCGGATTTCGACGAAACCAGTTTTGTTGGGTCCGTGGTGTCAAGTTATTGCTAGATTCCAAATTTCATAATTTTTCGAATCAATATGTGAGCGTGGCATAGGAAAACGTGTTTTGACCATTTCAGTTGAATTTAATCGACTGAAAATAGGCCATTTTTCAAATGGTCTCAGAATTCGATGGAACTAGTTTTGTTAGGACCGTATCGTCAATACGAAGCTAGAAAATATTTTTCGAGAATTTTTCTAGTTAGTATGTGGCCTCGGTAATTCGAAATGTACGTTTAGAATTCAATAAAGTGATTTAAGTGTAAATTTAACAGAAACTGATTCAAGTAGTCGAATCAGCCTACGTGGCATATCCCATTGTGTTCGGAATGGGGGCAAAACGTTAGGGACGACAGGCGGTGGGTTTCGTTTGGGATTCGAATTTAAAGGTTACCTTTTTGAATAAATTGTAAAATAAATAAAATAATAAATAAATAAAAAAAAATCCTCTCTCCTCCGTTATACTCTGCCCCCCCCCCCAATTCTTCATTTCTACTGATCGCTTATAAAAAAAAAAAAGGAGAAGACGAAGATGACGGAGGCGACGAAGGCAGGGAGGAGCCGCCGCCCCCCCCCCCCCCCAAGGGCCACCGCGCCTCATCGGAAACCCCCCCCTTTTTCCAATCGGAAGCCGCACCTCCGATCAAGCGAGCAAGCCCCCCCCCCCCCCCCCCACGCAGCCACACCCCGACAACCGCATCCCCCTTCCTTCGCCGGAGCGATGGCGCACTTCCCCCCCAGCCGACGACCGACGCAGCCCCTCGATGTAAGTTTTCTTTAGTTTTTTATTTATTTTATTTTATTAGTTTATTTTATTTTTTTCTTTTATATTAACAGAAAATAAACTGTTTTTTTTTTAGATAAATAAACTGTTTTTTTTTAGATTAATAAACTGTTTTTTTTTTAGATTAATAAACTGTTTTTTTTTAGGATTTTAAACCGATTTTTTTTAAAAGGTTTTAAAAACTGATTTTAGATTTAAACTTTAAATTAGAGAAAGATTTAAAACTTTAAAATTAGAAAAGGTGAAAACTTTAAAAATAGAAAAGGCGGAATCTTTATTATGTGGAAGAAAGAAAAATATGATTTTTATATTTTTAAAGTATTAAAAATATGATTTTTATATTTTTAAAGTATTAAAAATATAGTCTTTACTATATAGAAGAGGTAAAAATATGATTTTTACATGATAGGAATATTAAAAATATCATCTTTATATGTGTAGAAAAATAAAAATGAGATATTTAAAAAGATGAAATCTTTAAATTTAAAAAGGTGAAATCTTTATTTTTGAAAAGGCGAAATCTTTATATAGAAAATAGCGTGATAAAAATAGAATTTTTATATGTTGAACTTCGAATTAAAAATAGAATTTTTATATGTTGAACTTCGAATTAAAAATAGAATTTTTATATGTTGAACTTCGAATTAAAAATAGAATTTTTATATGTTGAACTTCGAGATAAAAATCAAATTTTTATATATTGAATAGCGAAGTAAAAATGTGATTTTTACGTATGTAGTGAAAGCAACAACGAAGGTGACAAAAAGGCGAAACGACGAAGACTTCTGCAAAAGAAGAGCCGTGGAGCTAGGATAGCTATATGTGAGAATTTCTCACCTTTCACTTTCTTTTTCTAGTTATATATATATATACTAGGATGCAGACGGTGCTTAGTAGCACCCGACACAATCGTCCACAGACCATGGACTTGTTTGTTTGACTGTTTGGTGATTGATTGCAATATTGGTTTGAATGTGATTTGTGGTGTGAAAAATCGAATCGATAAATTGGTTAGGATTAGACGTGCGCCGTTATAAGGCGAAGGAGTAAGGCTAGGTTAGACTCTTACTCCAAATTTTGTGGTTTGCATAACGAATTGATTTGATTGATGTGTGAATGGCGTGGGCCTTCACTAGACCGGGGATAAGGCTAGGCCTTGTCCCGTTTCTAGTATCGTGCCGTTATGCCGCCGAAATTTTCTAAAATATGTTAGAAAAATAAAAATATCATTTTTATTGAATAAATGAATTGAATAGAAATTCATATGTTGGAATAAAATGTTTTATCGTTAAAAATATAATTTTTAACGTGAATGTGAATAAATAAATATTCATTTACAAACCAGACGGTTTGTTTATGTACACCTATTTGAATGACATTGATTGGGACGATAAATTTTACACATCGCCCAACTGCACAAATAAAATATGCGTTTGATTGTTTGAAACCCCACACGGGTGTTGGGATGAAATTTGAAGTTCACTCATCCTGATTGATTAAATGTGTCGATCGATTGATTGACAGGCTGTTATGAGCGTTGAATATCTATATTTGATGCTTATACAGTGTAGTGCACTTTGGTTGATGGTTGATTATTTTTCAATGTAATTATATACATGTGTTGTATGAAAATCCATATAATTAACTTTATATGGTAATTGATTGGGCCTCATTCCAATTTGAAAAATAAAGAATATATATAAAATAAAAGTTCATGTGTTGACAGTACTCATTCATTGAGATTGGTCATGTGTTGAACGAAATATTTTGATAATAACAACTATTTTGAAAAAGAAATATTTGAAATAGAATATTTGAAAATAGAAATTTATGAAGCCGTGTTGATTAGATTGACGCCATTTTGACGTGAACGATATTTATATCGATTTTATTCATCTTAAAAATGAATATTGAAAAGTGATTTCGAAATCGAATATTTTGAAATGAATTGAAAACGAATTCAAATTAAATTGAAAACGATTTCGAAATGAAATGAATTGAAAACGAATTCAAATTGAATAGAAAACGATTTCGAAATGAATTGAATTGAAAACGATTTCGAAATGAATTGAATTGAAAACGATTTCGAAATGAATTGAATTGAAAACGATTTCGAAATGAATTGAATTGAAAACGAATTGAAATGAATTCAAATTGAATTGAAATTTGAGTTGAATAGAAATGAATTTTGAAACGAATTTATAAAGAAGAATTCAATTTTGATTTGAATTGAAAAGGAAGTTGAAATTGCTTTTGAAACGAATTTAAAACTATTTATATAATTCGTTTTAAATAGAAATCGACGAAGTATATATTATATATATAATATAATGGCCTGAATAGAACGCGCCGCGCCGCGGCAGTTCGTGAATTTCGACCATTTATTTCAAACGGACATTGCGGGAGATCCGACCGTCGGATTCTCCTAAAACCGGAACCGTTGGGTTCGTATCGGAAAGAGCTTTCTAATGAATGTTAGAAATTTGAAATCTAACGGTTGGATTTGGAGATACGTCCAAATCAAATTCGAAAAAGGTCGCTGTAAGTGCAGTTCGATGGCCGTTGATGGAAATCGACTGTACGGGCCTTGATAAAATTATTAAAAATAGTAATAATTTGTGTAAAATCATAAGAGATGATTTGTGAAAGTTTGGGATGAAAAACTCCATATTTGAAAAGATAAAAATAGATTTTTATCGAAATGAACTAGTTTTGAACTAGAATTATAATTCTATTTATTTTTAAATAAGTAAATTGAATTTGAAATGGTTTTGAAAATAACCAAAATTTCCAATGATTGCATTGGAGTGGATTTGAATCGAAATTGTCTTCGGAATATTTCGATGTTGGAATTCGTGATATTACAGGTGTTGTTATGGAAATTTGAAAGATATATATTTGTATCGTTATTTCCAATACGACATTTGTTAGTCGTAGAATTCGATATTGAATATAAGCCGATATATTTTCTATTCAGAGCCTTGTATTGAATATCGAATGTGATTTGGGTTTGTCGTGAATGGTGTCTTCACTAACACTGTTCTTGAACCCAGTTGAGAAAAGATTAAATCTTTTTATTTAGATTTAATGAAGTGTACCAATTAAATGATATTTAATTGGAATTGAATTGGTATTGATTTTTGGGTTTATCGTGAACAGTGTTTTAAATAACACTTGTTCTTTAACCCGATAATTAATGGAATGTGATTTGGGTTTGTCGTGAATGGTGTCTTCACTAACACTGTTCTTGAACCCAGTTGAGAAAAGATTAAATCTTTTTATTTAGATTTAATGAAGTGTACCAATTAAATGATATTTAATTGGAATTGAATTGGTATTGATTTTTGGGTTTATCGTGAACAGTGTTTTAAATAACACTTGTTCTTTAACCCGATAATTAATGGAATGTGATTTTGGGTTTATCGTGAATCGTGTTTTAAATGACACTGATTCTTTAACCCAGATAATGATTAAAACTAAGTGGAGTTTTAATGAATCTTTAATTAGATTGAAAAGATCGAGAATGGAGTATCACCAGTTTTGCTCCAGGCGATAGTTAAATCTTTAATTAGATTTGAACGTGAAATTTAGAAACTAACTGTCGGTTAGCTAAGCAGAATGGTTTTCTGGATATTGATCTGATGTTGGTTTCGGCCTTCGGGGTTAATATTTGGGGAATTATTCTCTTGATTAATTTACGGTTAGTGACTAATGAATTGGAATGAGGCGTATGTTGTGTTTGTGTAACACTTACTTAAAATATACGCGAGTTATTCGGAAAGACCGGGTTTATCCCATTCTGAATAACTGATACGACGATAAGTCGAAGACGATGGTCGAAGACCGGAAGTCTTCACGTCGTTTGGGTGATAACTGATGATCTTGATTGGGCTGTACACCCAAGAAGATGGAAACAGTTAGTGATCGTCCAGACGTACTTGGAGATCGATGGATATGCGGGGTACTAGGTGCCTCCGGTTTCGTTCAGACCCAGAACGGACTTGTAAATGGACTGTGTGTCTGACATCGGATTTCATTCTGTGTGACTGATATCGGTTGCATAGGATGGTTTGCCTGTGTGGCATGCCTAAGTGGCAATTGATCGAGGCTTCTGTTGAAAAGCAAAGTCTTGTGGTGATGATCAAAGCACGGCCTTTGTGGCGTAGCTTTGTGTAACGTTTACTTCGCGAGTTTCACACCCGGTATGAACCAAAAACGGGAGAAAGGACCTCAGGGAGGGCCTGCGTTTCCTCCTAGCTAGAAGTGGCGTCAGTGGTTTTACAAGCCCTGACGAGTTTGACTTATGTGGTTGTTGCTGTTGCGAGGCGCCTCGGTTAGATCGGACGATCCGGGTCCGATGGAGTCATTCGTTGGCTCGCTTACACCCCGAAGGGCGGCGAAACGCAGTGCTCAGGCATTTTAATCCACAACGGTGGACCGGCCCTGTCGCTCCTAGGGTCACTCGAGCTCTGATCCTGAGACTCGGGCTGGGCAGTCTCGAATCGGTTGAGGACTATCTTTTGCCTCGGTTCATAGATGGAAATCCAATTTCCAAATACGTGACATTTGCGGTTTTATTTGTAAACCTATATATGGCGACATGATATATGGTACTCATGCCGCCTATGATTGATACTTATGATTTGAAGTTGTTTTATACACTATGCACTTATAATAGTATTAAATGATTTGTTTTAAACGTATCAAGCATTCTTTGGCTGTTATAAGGGAAAACCCTATCCCCCGGCTTGCGTTGCATTGTGTGATAGGACCTGGGTCTTATAACAGCTTCATTTTTCTTTATTTAGCATTGCGCTGTTTGTTTTGTGCACTGGTATTCTTGGGAGGAAACCCGTTCCGTGTTATACGGCGTGGTCCCTTGATTTACCTAACTTTGAAATAAAGATTAATAACTGTTTTAGTTCTCACACCAGTCACATGACTGACCTGGAGTTTATTGTTTTAACCTAAACTCTGGGTGCCCTTATTTTGACACGGGCAGCTAGTAGTTTTGGTTTTGCAGATTTATATTCACAGGATCCTGGTTTACAGCTGGAACGATATCCGGAAAGCTTTGTATCCGTATATCTCTTCTAGTTGTGTATTGTATTATTTTCCGCTGCTATGTATTTAAATGTAATTTAAATCTCTGATATTTCTGTGTAATATTCATTTTTACTCTGTATATTCTTGTAATCTGATGCATTGTTGTGATATACAATGAAACGTTCTTTTATATGCGTTCTGTTTTGTCATGTTCTCAAACGATAGGGCGTTTCGAACGGTCTGGATCGGTTTAGCGACTGGTTCGGACCGAGCGAAATTCCTTGCCGTCACATTATATCATCAATATCTCATTTTTATCATTATACTATAATAAAATGATAGAAGATGAACCAATCTATAATGAAGTTTGTTGTAATTTAAGTTTAGGTGATTGTATTTACCTTATATATATATATATATATATATATATATATATATTTGATCATACAATAAGATACACAATTCATATACAAAAAGATTATGTGCTTACTAAACAAACACCTTTTACATATGTAAGAATATTATCTAATCAACCTCCTTATTACTGGACCATTCATTTCATAAATTCCATGGTAAATAAACACTTCAGGACGCCATTTTTATCAGAAAAAAGTTAAACGATTTTATCCTTTTCTCATAAAATCAGATAACTTATACTTTTAACAGAAAAAAGATAAATGTTTTTATCTTTTTCTCAGAAAACCATTTAGTTTTATTCTTTTTAACAGAAAATCCTATAAGGTCTATATATACAACCTTGACAAAACACATTGCTCTTCTATTGGTTATAAAAACAAAACCAATACTTAAATATATATATATATATATACACACATATATATATATATCATTTTATATATACAAAATAATGTTATATATCTTTTTGTATATGAATTGTGTACCTTTTTATATATATCTTTTTGTAATGATGACTTGCATGCTAAATGGTTATGATGTGAGAGTTATGAGATGTAATTGCTTCTTCTAAATCTCAATTTGTGATACAATCTGCTATGCTTAGGCATTTTGATAAATCCCAATCTCAATCTAATGCTATTTCAATCTGTAAGTATTTGCTTCTACTAAATCTCAATTTCAATCTGAAGCAACTGCTATGGTGGTATCTGTTTTACGTGTATTGTGAAAATTCTGACGTGGTTATTGAAGTGCAACTTCTGTGAATAATTGTGATGTGCATATAAGATTTACTGTTTGATGTTGAAACTTCTGAGAAGCAAGTGAAATGGTTTTTCTGTTGATATTATAATTACCGTGATAAAAATGATGGAGTTCTTATCAGATTTATTGTTGTGAAGCTATTATGAAACTATGGAAGCTACTATAATGGAATTCATTTTGAAATTACTGTGAAGCTACTGTTGATGTTGAAATTACTGTTTGGAATCGAATGATATGATTTTTCATGTTGAAATTACTATTTGATGTTGAGCTACTTTGATCCTTTAAGTGGGGACGTTGATGTAATGAATTCGTTTCTGATGTCTGCCTTTGGGTATGATGCAAGTGGTGATCTGTGGTATTTTTGAAGTGTTGAAATTCTTTGCTCTACAAGTGTGTTGCTGATATGATCACGTAGAGCCGTTAGGAAGAGAGTTAATTCATGTTTTGTGTAATTTTTGTTATCTGCATTGTGTTCATTAGCATTGTCTTTTTTGCAGTTTTTCTTTTGTGAAATTCTTAGATATAAGGAATGTTTTAACAGTATTAATTTTTTGATTACTTGCTTATTGGTTCCAGTTAATTTCTTGATAATTTTTGCACCATGATCCTTGGTTCAATTTTCTTACATCAATACAATTCATAATTGTCAATATTTGATCATACAAAAAGATATACAAAAAGATATATATAAAAAGATATACAATTCATATACAAAAAGATTATGTGCTTATTAAACAAACAACTTTTACATATGTAAGCATGCCATCTAACCAACCTCATTACTACTGAACTGTTCATTTCATAAATTCCATTGTAAATAAACACTTCAGGACACCATTTTTATCAGAAAAAAGATAAACAATTTTATCCTTTTCTTAGAAAATCATATAACTTGTACTTTTAACAGAAAAAAGATAAATGTTTTTATCTTTTTCTCAGAAAACCATTTAATTTTATTCTTATTAACAGAAAATCCTATAAGGCCTATATATACAACCTTGACAAAACACATTGCACTTCTACTGGTTATAAAAACAAAACCAATACTTATATATATATACATATATCATTTTATATATCTTTTTTTATATACAAAATGTTATATATCTTTTTATATATGAGTTGCGTATCTTTTTGTATATGAATTTTACATATGTTTTTCATGAAACACACAAATTTAAGTTGTTGCAATATTTTTCCAAAGTTTGTATTCTGGAAAAGATATATGATTATATCTTTTTCTGAAAAGTGCGTAAAAAAGGATTTTCAACTGTATGACATCGTTATCTCATTTTCCAATTAAAAAGATATATTGTAATGAAGATTTATATATCATTATACTATAATAGAAAATGAACCATTCTATATATATATAATAAAACGATATATATATTAAAAGGATATACGATTATATCTTTTTAATGTTTATACTATTATATCATCAATATCTCATTTTTATCATTATATTATAATAAAATGATAGAAGACGAACCAATCTATAATGAACTTTGTTGTAATTTCAGTTTAGGTGATTGTATTTACCTTATATATATATATATATATATATATATATATATATATATATATGATCATACAAAAAGATATATACAAAAAGTTACACAATTCATATACAAAAAGATTATTTGCTTACTAAACAAACACCTTTTACATATGTAAGCATACCATCTAATCAACCTCATTACTACTGGACCATTCATTTCATAAATTCCATGGCAAATTGTAACACCCCACCTCCGCCAAGGTAACTCTTGCAAGTACATTGGCTTTGGAGGGGCGTTAAACGAGGTAAACATGCATGCAGATATCACAAGACAGAACATATAAGTAAAACAGAGTAGTAAAGCAGCGGATAAAACTAGCATTTCAAAACCATAGTTAAGTTACAACAAAGTACTTGGTCATTATTTTCCCACAAACAAAGTCTAGATAAAAGCATAAACTGAAAAACTGAAATACATAAAGTTCTATCCCCAAAGTGAAGTGATAAACCATAGCAAGCTCAATGTCCGGAACCGTACATGAGCAAATCCAGAAAAGCAGCTAAAGATCCAAGCTAAGTACCAGTGTTCCCACCCTGTAAACCTGGGGGGGAGGGGGAACGGAAGAAAAGAGGCGAAAGAAAACGGGTCAGTCAAAAAGACTGGTAAGTCCTATCTACTATCAGTATAAAAACTAATAAATTTAACTGGTCATGTGAAGCAGAGATGAAACATAGGGTGATAACTAGCATGGTGAAAAGTTAACAAGATAGATCAAGTGTGGCATCGCATATACAAGGTTAAGTTGCACCAGGTGTGTACTAGTATTCTAACATCCATGTCAAGTATAATCAAGAAATGATCCCTTGGCCCAAAGCTGGCCCACATCATGAGGTGACCTAAATCAAGGTCCAACTACTCGGTCTAGTCGATTGGCTCCCTAAGCCTAACTCGTCGTGTATCGGTGTCATACGGCTTAATCATGAAATGTAGTTGACTGTGCAAGGTCCAACCTAGGGTGTATCCAGCCCTACGGTGTAACCCTCAGACACAATTCCAGGATGCACAGTCTAAACCTACCGGTGCCCATGTTCAACTCCGGACTTAATGTGCACGACCATTGTCCGCCTGAACAACCGGTGCACCATTCAGCCATCTCTTTTGGTCTCTTACAATCAGCCCAGTAATCGTGCCCCACCCTAGCCTAGTCCCTAGGGTCCCCATGATACTTCCAAGTAGGTTACTGCTGAAAAGGACCACGTAACTAGGGTTTCAAGCGGGTTAAGTGTGGTTAACCCTATCCTAACCATGTATTGAGTCGGTCAAGTGTGTCCAAGTAGTTCATGACTTAACCCTATCAATACATCGTGTTCAATTGGTTAAGTGTATTCAAGTAGTTCATGACTTAACCCTACCAATCCATCGTGTTTAATTGGTTAAGTATATTCAAGTAGTCCATGACTTAACCCTACCATGTGGCATTAATTAACTTAATGCACCCCAACCTCTCACATTAGACTTTGTTGTGGTTACTAGTTAAGCCGGGCGGGTCCGGGTAGCTTTACACCACAACCTAGTCTAACCTCGGGTTTTAAGTGCAACATGACCAACTACTCACACTGGGTCCTATTGCTTGTAGCCACTAGTTAAGCCGGTCGGTTCCGGGTAGATTTATGCTACAAACTCAACCCAACCTCGAGTTGGCCATTCTCATGTTTTCTACATGTCATGTCCATTATTATGTTTACAACATAATCACATATCATATTTCAAAATCATGTTTCATGTCATTAATATTACCCAAACCCAACGCATTCCCCTCGCATGTACGTTTCGCATAACATAGATCA
The DNA here is from genome assembly GCA_030737875.1 of Allium sativum. NCBI lineage: Eukaryota > Viridiplantae > Streptophyta > Magnoliopsida > Asparagales > Amaryllidaceae > Allium > Allium sativum. The sequence continues at coordinate 156,926,058 of CM060924.1, forward strand.
AAAGAGGGAACATAACTATATATGACAAGGTGGGCATAAGATGGGAAAATCTATCACAAATTAAACATGGCGATATTTGAGGCCAAAAGGGGTTCAACGTACTAGCATATGGCCTCAACATGTATGATAGCATAAAAGGTGACTTGGCCTCATACATATCAAATAGCATAAGGGTGATTTAGCCACAAGTTAGTATAAGGATGCTTTGGCCACAAGTTAAACATGGTGGCATATGAGGCATAAATAGGTTCATAAGCTTGCATATTACATCATAGGCCGCAAAACATGCATAATATCAACTTAAGCAAATAGGTGAAACATGATCATGAAGGACATAGGATGATGGCTAAAAGTTCGCATATAGCATTGTTAGGCTTCAAAAGTATGCATAAAACCAAACTTAGCATATAGGTGATACATGGTGATAAATGACGTGTAGAAGTTACTAGAAGTTCGCATTTAGCCTCACATACAAGTTATCATAAGGGATATGATAACTTCCATGTTGCCAAAATGCAACCTTTAATATAAAGCTTGAAGCTTTTAGCCCACAAGGTCAAGGTGATAGGTTTTCAAATATGCATAGAATATATTCATGCATAACATGATAAGATCAAAGCATATATCATACTTAGGCCCAAACTCAACTTGCAACATATCACATTTAACTTCATAGTTAGAATCTAAGAGTAGTATAGGGCTTACAATGCTATGAAGACTAGAATTAATATATATAAAGATTGAGACGAAGCCACTAGCAAATCCGCAAATAAAGTAAGATCCAATCCAAGCTTTGAGAAAATAAGATGCTTCTTTGATTTGCTATGAAGAAAGATGGATTCTTTAAGGAAGAAAGAGGGCTCTTTTACTTGATTTGGACACTCAAACTTTCATGAAGAGGATGGAGGCCATGATATGAAGATGGAGGCCATGATCAAGAATCATTTTGGCATAGTTTAGTTGTAGGAATGAATAATGATGATTTAGGCTTGGCTTAGGGGTCTTTTTATAGAAGATTAGGATAGTATTAGCCATAGGATTAACCCTAGATTCAATCCAAGCCATCAAATCCCGTCACAAGCCTCCAAAACAGGTCCAAACAGCCAAAACAGGTGCACCAGGCCGACCTGGCCGACCTGGCCGACCAGGGAGGTCGACCCCCAGGTCGACCCTAGGGTCAACTCCCCAGTCGACCTGCGGGAGGAGGTCGACTCCCCAGTCGACCCCCAGGTCGACCCCCTGGGTCTGGCGGGAATTTTCCCGCCACTTCTGAAAATTGAAATTTTTGAATCTGTTTTGAATTTGAATTTTTCGTGAAACTTCGCGAGGCCATATCTTGGTCATACGGACTCCGATTTTCGAAAACTCGGACTCTATTTCGCGTATTTTTCCGAGACGAATGCAATGGTACAACCTGTTTCCCTTGATTCAGATTTTTCAGTTTAATTCTGCCTTGATTTATGTTATAACATGTTATTCAAAAATACAGGTTGTTACATTCTCCCCTCCTTAAAGGATTTCGTCCCCGAAATCTCCAAGTTAGGAAGAACGTATCCTACCATCCATCATCCATCTACTCAAAACATCATCCACGTGCAGTCATTGTCCTTAAAGGATTCTAAATGCTGTATGATCATATGCAAAGGTGTGTGTATATGTACTTATCTAATGCAAAAATCAGGCGGTTACTGATACAGTAAACCTCCTTAATGCAAAGTATGTTAGTGAAATGAGTCCATATGTATGCAAATTCCTAACCTAACTCATAGTCTCTACATGAATGCACATAGCATTCATCCATATGCAACATCCATGTGATAGCATAACAAGTTTCATCCATGAATAAGTATAAGCACTCATGCATATGCGACATGAAAGTGTGTGAGCCGATCTTAGTGCCTAACGTGTATCATGCATCCACGAGTATCCAATTGCAAACACTTGCAACCACTGGCAAACATCAAGCATAACATGTTTCAAATACATGTTTCAACCAAGGGTTTCTACCTAAGGTTCTCATGACAAGATTTACGAAACAAGATAAACTAGATAAACATGGATAGCAAAAGAAAGATATACCAACTAGGAAAAGAGATTGAAAATGTATCCTAAAAAAGAAATGGATAAAGCACACGCATCTTCTCCTTGGTTTCCCAAGTTGCGTCTTCCTCTGTTTCCCTCCATTGCGCCTTAACAAGCTTAACTTCTTTGCTTCTTAGCTTCTTTGTCTCCGTTTCCATGATACGAATCGGAGCTCGTCTCAGGGTCTCCCCTTTCTCTACCTCCATGTCTTCAAGAATACTTGGTTCAACCACTTCGGCGGATCTGTGCAAACACTTCCGGAGATGCGAGACATGAAAGACATTCTGCACTCCGGCCGGCTTCTCGGGCAATTCCGCCTTATAAGTCATCTTCCCAACTCTTTCTATAGTAGGAAAGGGTCCTACGATCCTTGGTGTCAGCTGCCCAAAATGAACTACATTTCGCAGAGGAGTAATCTTCACAAAGACCATATCTCCAATCTTTAAATTCTAAGTCTGTCCTTCGCTTGTCTGCATAGGATTTTTGCCTGTCTTGGGCCGCTTTCATCCTTCTTCTCATTAATTCAACTTTCTTGGATGTGTCCCGTATCATATCGGGCCCAAGTATAAGCCTATCCGTTGTCTCCCACCAACAAGATGGTGACCTACACGGCCTCCCATACAAAGCTTCAAATGGTGCCATCCCTATGCTGGCTTGATAGCTATTATTATAAGCAAACTCTACAAGAGGAAGGTGGTCTTCTCAAGTACCACCGAAGTCGAGAACACAAAGCCTCAAGAGATCTTCTAGCACTCGATTCACCCTTTCGGTTTGGCCATCCGTCTGGGGGTGATAGGCTGTACTCAGATTCAATCGCGTACCCATCGCTTCTTGCAAACTATTCCAGGACTGGCTAGTGAAAATTGGGTCACGATCGCTAACTATGCTAGAAGGAACTCCATGCAACCGCACTATCTCTCGAAGATAAATAGATGCTAGCCATGATGCGGTCCTCTTGCTCTTTACTGGGATGAAGTGAGCACTCTTCGTAAGTCTGTCAACTATGACCCATATGCTCGTGTTCCCTCTCCTTGACCTATGCAATCCATCCACAAAATCCATAGAAATACTCTCCCACTTCCATTGCGGGACCTCCAACGGATGTAATAGCCCACCTGGTTTCTTTGACTCGGCTTTCACTTGTTGGCACACCATGCACCTTGAGACATACTCTGCCACGTCTTTCTTCATTCCAGCCCAAAAGAAAATGCGCTTCATATCCCTATACATCTTATCCCCTCCCGGATGTATAGTCATCTTCGAGTGATGTGCTTCTTCGAGAACTTTATGCACCAAGTCTCCTACTTGCGGAACGCATAGCCTTCCATCACGCCTTAGCCAACCTTTATCATCAATGGTATATCTAGCAAGGTGACTAGACGTCTCACCCCGAATCAACTTATCCATGACCTCGACTATTTGCGGATCTTCCTTCTGTGAAGCCCCAACTTGATCAAGAAGTGTGGGTCTAAGCTCAAGGGATGCTAAAGAACCCGTCATCGACTCAACAGTCGTCGTGAAATCAAAGGTCGCCAAGAATTCTATGTTCTTCATCTCAATGAACAAGGGGCTCAAAGTCAACCTCCTTCTGCTTAGTGCATCTGCCACCAGATTACCCTTGCCAGGGGTATAAGCTATCTCGAAGTCATAAGATGCCAAGAATTCCATCCACCTTTGCTGCCTTAGATTCAGATCTTTTTGCGAGAAGAGGTACTTGAGTGACTTGTGATCAGTATACAACTCAAACCTTTCGCCTAGAAGATAGTGGCGCCAGGATTTGAGTGCAAAGACGATCGCCGCCAACTCTAAATCATGAGTGGGATAGTTCTTCTCATGAACTTTAAGTTGCCTATCCCCATAACATATCACTCTTCCCTCTTGCATCAGAACGACACCTAACCCCGTGCCACATGCATCTGTGTACACGGTAAACATCTTACCACTATCGGGTAATGCCAAAACTGGAGCTGAGGTAAGGGCTCTCTTGAGCCTTTGAAAAGCAAGCTCACACTCCAAGTCCCATGAAAAGACTAAGTTCTTCTTCGTCAACTTAGTAAGAGGGGCCGAAATCTTAGCGAAGTCCCTGATGAACTTCCTATAGTAGCCTGCCAGACCGAGAAAGCTTCTTACTTCGGTTGCATTCCTAGGAGTCTTCCAGTCTTGAACCACAACCACCTTCGCGGGATCCACCGCTATGCCTTGCTTAGAAACTATGTGTCCAAGAAACCGAACCTCCCTTCTCCAAAAATGACATTTGGAGAATTTGGATTTCAACTGATGCGCCCTAAGCGTATCCATCACTTCCTTGAGATGCCTAGCATGCTCTTCCTCATCCTTTGAGAAGATCGGAATATCATCCACGAAGACAACAACAAACTTGTTAAGGAACTCCCTGAACACCCTACTCATCAAGTCTACGAAGTAGGCGGGTGCATTAGTCAGACCGAATGGCAGGACAAGCCATTCAAAGAATCCATCTGGAGTCCTGAACGCGGTTTTATCAATGCTATCCTCAGCTACTCTAAGCTGATGGAATCCGGTGGCTAGATCGAGCTGAGAGAAAACAGAAGCACCTACCAACTGGTCAAAGAGATCATCAATCCTCGGTAGAGGGTGCCTATTCTTCTTTGTCAGCTTGTTCAACTCTCGATAATCAACACATAGGCGAAGCGAGCCATCCGCCTTAGTAGCGAATACCACCGGAGCACCCCATTCAGAAATGCTTCGCCTAATGAAATTTTTCTCAAGCTATCCCTTGATTTGCTTACCAAGCTCTCTTCTTTCTCGCGGGGCCATGTGCCTAACGGGTAATGTAACTGGCTTGGTATTATCAACCAGATAAATGCGGAAATCTATCTCCCGCTTAGGGGGTAACCCCGTTACTTCTTCAAAGACATCAGGATAGTCTCGGACCACCCTTACAGATTGCAGATCATCGATGGACGAGTCGAGAGATTCAAGATAACATAACATGACAGGACCTCTAGGGTTACAAGAAATTTCTAGGGTATTACCGAGGCGAGTCATGAGCCTCACCACCCTATGCTCACAATCGAGAATGGCTCCATAACTGGACAACCAATCCATGCCCAAGATCAACCCATATCCCGTGAACCCGAGAACATAAGCATTACACGTGAATTCTACGGTCAAGATAGAAATCTTCAAATCCACACAAATCATAGATAGATGGGCGGAACCCCCAACTGGATTTGAAACACAAACGGGTTCCTCAACTAGACTAGTACTTAGGTGCAAACTTTCACAAGATCAGAAATAAAACTATGCGATGCGCCAGAATCAAATAAGGTATGAACAGGGAAATCAGAAATGTAAAACATGACTTTCTATAGAAACACTACCTCGATCAATAGATGGAAGAGCGAGGAGAGCCTGCAACTGCCCTCCAGAGGGTCCTGCTTGCTGAGTTTGCCTTTTCCCTTGTCCTTGCTTCTTCGGGCAATTCTTGCTAAAATGTCCAGACTCTCCGCAATGAAAGCATTCTCCCAACTTCCTCTTCTTCTTCCTACAATCTTTGGCTATGTGCCCAACGATCCCACAGAAGTTGCACTTTCTGGCCTTTCTTGCCTTGTTGTTGTTCTTATCTCTTTTCTCGGTATCATCCTCCTTGCCTTGGGACTCATTTGCCTTGACCTCCTTCTTGCCACCCATCGCCTTAAAGTCCTTGCAAAGCTCCGTGAAATCCGCTTGTGGATTCTGAGGAGGGGGAGGAGGAGGAGGGACCTCAGTTATGTTGGGGGTATTTGCTGGGCCCACATCGTTGGCCCTAGCTTCCAAGTACCTCCGGAACCATCCAGGAATGGTCACTCCCTCGGGAAGGTTAAGATCGGCCATACTAAAAAAGAAAAAGATAGATTCAGAATAAGGAAACGAAGGATAGTGCTATGGCTTTTGGGGAATAACCTTTTAAAATAACTAGACTTTTTCTTGGAAAATACTTAATTGGTTTTGAAAATAGTTTTTCAAAAAGTAAGTTTCAAAAACACTTTTGCTCAAATCTTGTAAACCTTATGCTCTGATACCAAATGTAACACCCCACCTCCGCCAAGGTAACTCTTGCAAGTACATTGGCTTTGGAGGGGCGTTAAGCGAGGTAAACATGCATGCAGATATCATAAGACAGAACATATAAGTAAAACAGAGTAGTAAAGCAGCGGATAAAACTAGAATTTCAAAACCATAGTTAAGTTACAACAAAGTACTTGGTCATTATTTTCCCACAAACAAAGTCTAGATAAAAGCATAAACTGAAATACATAAAGTTCTATCCCCAAAGTGAAGTGATAAACCATAGCAAGCTCAATGTCCGGAACCGTACATGAGCAAATCCAGAAAAGCAGCTAAAGATCCAAGCTAAGTACCAGTGTTCCCACCCTGTAAACCTGGGGGGGGAACGGAAGAAAAGAGGCGAAAGAAAACGGGTCAGTCAAAAAGACTGGTAAGTCCTATCTACTATCAGTATAAAAAGTAATAATGGTCATGTGAAGCAGAGATGAAACATAGGGTGATAACTAGCATGGTGAAAAGTTAACAAGATAGATCAAGTGTGGCATCACATATACAAGGTTAAGTTGCACCAGGTGTGTACTAGTATTCTAACATCCATGTCAAGTATAATCAAGAAATGATCCCTTGGCCCAAAGCTGGCCCACATCATGAGGTGACCTAAATCAAGGTCCAACTACTCGGTCTAGTCGATCGGCTCCCTAAGCCTAACTCATCGTGTATCGGTGTCATACGGCTTAATCATGAAATGTAGTTGACTGTGCAAGGTCCACCCTAGGGTGTATCCGGCCCTACGGTGTAACCCTCAGACACAATTCCAGGATGCACAGTCTAAACCTACCGGTGCCCATGTTCAACTCCGGACTTAATGTGCACGACCATGGTCCGCCTGAACAACCGGTGCACCATTCAGCCATCTCTTTTGGTCTCTTACAATCAGCCCAGTAATCGTGCCCCACCCTAGCCTAGTCCCTAGGGTCCCCGTGATACTTCCAAGTAGGTTACTGCTGAAAAGGACCACATAACTAGGGTTTCAAGCGGGTTAAGTGTGGTTAACCCTATCCTAACCATGTATTGAGTCGGTCAAGTGTGTCCAAGTAGTTCATGACTTAACCCTATCAATACATCGTGTTCAATTGGTTAAGTGTATTCAAGTAGTTCATGACTTAACCCTACCAATCCATCGTGTTTAATTGGTTAAGTATATTCAAGTAGTCCATGACTTAACCCTACCATGTGGCATTAATTAACTTAATGCACCCCAACCTCTCACATTAGACTTTGTTGTGGTTACTAGTTAAGCCGGGCGGGTCCGGGTAGCTTTACACCACAACCTAGTCTAACCTCGGGTTTTAAGTGCGACATGGCCAACTACTCACATTGGGTCCTATTGCTTGTAGCCACTAGTTAAGCCGGTCGGTTCCGGGTAGATTTATGCTACAAACTCAACCCAACCTCGAGTTGGCCATTCTCATGTTTTCTACATGTCATGTCCATTATTATGTTTACAACATAATCACATATCATATTTCAAAATCATGTTTCATGTCATTAATATTACCCAAACCCAACGCATTCCCCTCGCGTGTACGTTTTGCATAACATAGATCAAAAGAGGGAACATAACTATATATGACAAGGTGGGCATAAGATGGGAAAATCTATCACAAATTAAACATGGCGATATTTGAGGCCAAAAGGGGTTCAACATACTAGCATATGGCCTCAACATGTATGATAACATAAAAGGTGACTTGGCCTCATACATATCAAATAGCATAAGGGTGATTTGGCCACAAGTTAGTATAAGGATGCTTTGGCCACAAGTTAAACATGGTGGCATATGAGGCATAAATAGGTTCATAAGCTTGCATATTACATCATAGGCCGCAAAACATGCATAATATCAACTTAAGCAAATAGGTGAAACATGATCATGAAGGACATAGGATGATGGCTAAAAGTTCGCATATAGCATTATTAGGCTTCAAAAGTATGCATAAAACCAAACTTAGCATATAGGTGATACATGGTGATAAATGACATGTAGAAGTTGCTAGAAGTTCGCATTTAGCCTCGCATACAAGTTATCATAAGGGATATGATAACTTCCATGTTGCCAAAATGCAACCTTTAATATAAAGCTTGAAGCTTTTAGCCCACAAGGTCAAGGTGATAGGTTTTCAAATATGCATAGAATATATTCATGCATAACATGATAAGATCAAAGCATATATCATACTTAGGCCCAAACTCAACTTGCAACATATCACATTTAACTTCATAGTTAGAATCTAAGAGTAGTATAGGGCTTACAATGCTATGAAGACTAGAATTAATATATATAAAGATTGAGACGAAGCCACTAGCAAATCCGCAAATAAAGTAAGATCCAATCCAAGCTTTGAGAAAATAAGATGCTTCTTTGATTTGCTATGAAGAAAGATGGATTCTTTAAGGAAGAAAGAGGGCTCTTTTACTTGATTTGGACACTCAAACTTTCATGAAGAGGATGGAGGCCATGATATGAAGATGGAGGCCATGATCAAGAATCATTTTGGCATAGTTTAGTCGTAGGAATGAATAATGATGATTTAGGCTTGGCTTAGGGGTCTTTTTATAGAAGATTAGGATAGTATTAGCCATAGGATTAACCCTAGATTCAATCCAAACCATCAAATCGCGGCACAAGCCTCCAAAACAGGTCCAAACAGCCAAAACAGGTGCACCAGGCCGACCTGGCCGACCAGGGAGGTCGACCCCCAGGTCGACCCTAGGGTCGACTCCCCAATCGACCTGGGGGGGAGGTCGACTCCCCAGTCGACCCCCTGGGTCTGGCGGGAATTTTCCCGCCACTTCTGAAAATTGAAATTTTTGAATCTGTTTTGAATTTGAATTTTTCGTGAAACTTCGCGAGGCCATATCTTGGTCATACAGACTCCGATTTTCGAAAACTCGGACTCTATTTCGCATATTTTTCCGAGACGAACGCAATGGTACAGCCCATTTCCCTTGATTCAGATTTTTCAGTTTAATTCTGCCTTGATTTATGTTATAACATGTTATTCAAAAATACGGGTTGTTACACAAATAAACACTTTAGGGCGCCATTTTTATCAGAAAAAGATAAACGGCTTTATATTTTTCTCAGAAAATCATATAACGTATACTTTTATTGTGGAAAGTGATAATAATACCATGGATTGATGACAATAAGCTTATGTCAATAGAAATCCAAATCCTAAATTATGGCTATCAAAATTAAAATCAATTGCTTCAACTGCTGCTTTTCTTCCACTGAAGACGATGATCGCCACCCGTCTCTGATTCGAGCATAATCAACTTAGGTCAAATCTAAAGCGCACGAACTCCCCCAAATCAAAGATAAATGCAAAACCTTGTAATTAGAAAGAGTGCTTGCTTGGTGATTTCACAAATCGTTCGTCGAATGTTTTTGAGGTGATTCCACAGATCGTTCATCGAAGATATTTCAGTTTTAGCTGAAATTGGTTACGCTTAAATCAATAAAGCAGAAAACCTTGCAATTGAAATTCAATTTAGAATAAATAGTATTTCAATTTTGGATTTCATTTGAAGCTCAATGCAATTATAAGAAGACGGTAGAAATGGACGCGGGTTCTGAAATATGTCCTGAAAAATAATTGTTTTGAACCTGTGTCCTAGAAACTAACTGTTTAACTAAGGGAGGCCCTTAACGTATAATTCCCCTTTCAATAATGTATAACATATGTACAATTTTTCTTCCAAATGCCTATTTTAATACAGCATTAAGAGCAAGCCATAATACAATCCTGATTTCAAGGCAATAAGACACACCATCCCGACATTTCGAGTTAACTTCAAATTCTCTTGATTTAACCGGATAATAATTTCACGCACTTGATTTTATTAGGAAACAAACAAACCTACCCAGTTTGAATGGGCAACGTGCATACCTTCACAAAACGCAATAGAGAACCGTTGATCCCAAATGTACATATTTGTGCTTTAGATATTAAATACTACATACCCCTTTCACTTTGATCTTTGGATTGATGAGTGAATACTTGCAAAAATAGGGAGCAGAATATGAAGAATGAATGCAATGTAATAAAATTAAAATTTAAGTATATTTGAAGAGCATGGAAAATGGATTTTCTAAAAGTACGTAATAAGAATTTGAACCAAGAAGAGTATCTAGAAGCAGTTATAAAAATTAGTTTTTTAGTTCACCGTATATATTGTTTGAAAAGGACATGTCTGTTCCTGAATAGATGTAGCCAAAAATCACAATCGCTATAATTAAAAAAGGATTTTTCAACTGTACATACGTCGACATATTTAGGGAATTTCAACATCTCCTTGTATTGAGAGTGAAACAACAAAACTTTAAAGTGTTACAAATTTCTAATATGTTGTAAATTAAATTCCACAAGTATTAAATACCTTTTGATATATAAAACTTCTATAAAGTAATCGCAAGAATATATTTTGAAAAATAAATATTCTGCTAATAGAATTTCAAAGAAACTAAAGTTGTTATTTTAACAATGGAGTGATATTTCACAATTTAAGTTTAAATTATTATTTTTATAATAGCATTCATAAAAATCAATGTGTAAGAATAGAAATTTCTAACGTATCGTATACTCCGAGATAGTTCTGATACGAGCTTTAAAACCCGAGATGGAACCACCTAAGTTATACTCATATCATCCGAGATATTTCCGGATACGAGATCGAGTCTTTAAAATTACTAAGACGAAACTTGAACAATATCCGAGATTTAAATATTGGGTATGATATTATCAAACACCCACCTGGTTATTAGTTTACCATAGCATCAAAATATAAGTGTTTATGTTATTTTTTTTAATATCATTTCGTCTATTTGCACATCAATGGTTTTGCATAATTTTACTGTGAACTTAGTTACATCATCACCTGGTTCGTATGTTAACATTGTCCGTGTATAAATTTAACAAAATTGCAAATTTAAAGTTTGATTTTAATACAAACATTATAAGTTTGGTGTATGAGTGTTAGCCGTCGGGTTATAAAAACCCGACAGTCCGAGCTTGAGTATTGCTTTTGAATACCAAGTGGGTTTGGATTGGGCCTGAGTTTTGGTTGTCATAACCAGCCGCACTCGGTCGTTGTCATGCTTAGATACAAACACATATGTAACTAAGTTAGATTGAACGCTTTTCTAAAGTCATGAGTACAGTTGAAACGATAAAATATTTAGATGGTTGTTATAGAAATTTTGAGGTCAAACCTAAAATGTGAAATACGATTGCTCTGCTTGAAATAAAGCACGCCTCTTATTATAAAAAACTTCAAGATTTCCAACATGCATATAAATGAAAGAATAAAGCTAAAATCTAGCATTGTTTTGTAAAATAAAACCAAAATCGATATTAGGAAGACTATAGAGAAATTATTATATTTATTGGAGGAATTATAAAATTTGAAAATTAAGAAAGGAATTTTTTTTATTGAAGTAATCTTTTTTAGTGTTCACGAATATTTACTCGTTTCTAACTTGTATATTTTACTACAAACTGTAGTAGCATTATCAAAAACCTCAACGATACATTTTTTTTTTGTACTCATAAGATAAAATTACAATCTTCAGTTTCAAATTTCAATGGAACAAGAATCCACGTGTTCCCAATCGAAATTTGCCACTTCATTGATCCGCATGGTTACATACTTAAGAAGCACAATACCACACAAATCCGTCCGTCTATTTATCCCTTCGCAAGACCAACGTACCAGATACTGATCCGAGAAAGAACCCAACGACCAATCAGAATGGACCATCCCGATCTATAAAAATACCTCCCCTTCCTCTTCTCACATATCACCGCTTTCTGAAATCCCCAATTCTATCGTCACACTTCAAAACCCTAATTTTACAATTTAGAAATGGCACCCAAAGCCGAAAAGAAGCCCGCGGAGAAAAAGATCGCCGCTGAAGATACCACCGAGAAGAAGTCTGCAGCGGCGGAGAAGACTCCTGCTGGCAAGAAACCCAGAGCCGAGAAGAAGCTTCCCGCCAAGGACTCATCTGCTAGCGCCGACAAGAAGAAGAAGAGGAAGGCCAAGTCGATTGAGACCTACAAGATCTACATCTTCAAAGTTCTGAAGCAGGTCCATCCCGACATCGGTATCTCCAGCAAAGCCATGGGAATCATGAATTCCTTCATCAACGATATATTTGAAAAGCTTGCTCAGGAATCTTCTAAATTGGCGAGGTACAACAAGAAGCCGACGATAACCTCCAGGGAGATTCAGACTTCTGTTCGCCTTGTGCTTCCTGGTGAACTTGCTAAGCATGCCGTATCTGAGGGCACCAAGGCCGTCACCAAATTTACCAGCGGTTAATTAAGTCTCCAGTTTGCTACGTGATGCTTATTTACGTCAGCTTTGTCCCTGATTTTCTGTTGATTTTGCTTTCGACTGATTAGATGTAGTTGGATATGTTTAAGACACTGCTTAATTTTCAATGATAATATAGTTTAGTATTATTAATATGGTTTGATTCTGTGTGTTAATTATTTACTCGTTTCATATTTCAGTTCATATTGTGTAAGCTTGATGTTGATAAATTGCCGTAGGTTGGAAACTTGGAATAATTATTTTTCACTCAGATTTTGTACATTTTTGTTTGGGAATGGTGGAAAAATCTGAGTTTTTTGATTATCTGATTTTGCCATTAAAGATTTATACTCATATCTCATTAATTCTAATTGATATTAACCATAACACTGACATTATTTGTCTCATTTGCTTCATAGGTACTTCAATTAACGCAGGTCATAATTACAAACCTAAAAGCTAATCCATGATTTATCAGCCCTCCTTCGGAGGTTTTGTGACATTATAGAACCTGAACTTTTAGAAAATAAAAAATTTGTAATGCCTTTAACAGTTGTACATACATTTATAACTCAAAAATGTTAGTTAATGCAATGTCCAATATGCTTCCGTCATCACATGGCTCTAGAACTGTATAGTGTAACAATACTTTGTTCAAATCAGTTATGTATACAACTAACCTTGTTATTAAACTGCATTATATGTATTGCTCCTTTATATAAAAGGTTGTTACGTTTTGAATTTGGATGTACAGATGACTCGGAATTGCTTTCATGAAGCATCAAAATTATATGGATTTGGAATTGTGGAAGGCGAATATTCATATCGACATAAGACTTATGCCGTGGATCGAATCGGCCTGTGTGTATCTCTTTAGACTGGATTGGATTGACATAACCGGTACATTTCAGTTAGTTCGGTTCGCTTTTGAATTTAAACCGATTTGAATTCTTTTTGTAAATTCTTTTTGGTTACCTATTTAACTCAGTTGATCGAAATTTTATCGCATTATCTCACTTTATGATATTGTAATTAAATAATTGGCTTAGTGAAAAATTGAAAGGCTTTTTGTTGAAAATATGTCAAGATTTATTATAAACATAAAACATAATAAACAAAATATCTTCAGACATCAATTTATATTTAACTTTGAGTGAATTAATCATTTGAATAACAACACATTTTTTTCCAGTTCGGTTAAATCAGTTACTGACCAAATTGTAGCGTCTCGAAATCTCGCGTCCTTCGAATTGACCATAAGCCACACAGGTCATGCTTAATTTTCAATGATATTTTAGTTTAGTATCATTAATGTGGTTTGATTCTGTGCGTTGACAAGTTAAATAACTATTTACTCGTTTCATATTTCAGTTCTGTTTACGAACACCTGTGGTTTCTGATTAGATGAAGATACATAAATTGTTTTAGTCAATAATGTTATTTAAATGTGGTTTCCCTCGTTTCATTGTGTAAGCTTGATGTGGATAAATCGCCGTAGGTTGGAAACTTGAATAGTTATTTTTCACTTAGTTTTTGTACCTTTTTGTTTGAGAATGGTGGAAAAATCCGAGTTTTTTGATTATCTGATTTTGCCATCAAAGATTTATACTTATATTACATTAATTTTAGTAGATATTAACCATAACATTAACACTGACATTGTCTCATTTGCTTCATAGATACTTCAATTAACGCAGGACATAATTACAAAACCAAAATCTAATCCCTGATCTATCAGCCCTCCATGGAGGTTTTGTGACATAGAACCTGTACTTTTAGGTAGCGTTTGATTTTTCAATTGGACAGTGTGCGTCTGCGTCCGACGCGTCTATAGTGGGACCCATGCTTTTTCCCCTTCGAGACGAACGGTTGAAAATGTGGCTTTTGCATCCGTCGCATCGGACGCACGTTAGACGCCATGAAAATTTTGGAATTACCGATCCATTTCCATTCAGCTATATATATTCACTCCATTCCTCTTCAGTCATCCTCCTTTCATGGATCAAGAAGAGCTGATTGTTTTGTGCATGATGGTACGTCAAGATGAAGATGATTATCTGAAATGGGAGATTGCGGTTATTCTACCAACATTAGACACCAGAAGGGGTCCCAACCCTTTGTATTTGCTGCTTGACAGTCCCACACAACTAAGACGTTGTATTCTTTATTATGTTCATAAGTTGGGGACTGGACGGTTGTAGGTTTTTTATGTATCTGTTGTTGTTTTTTATTTTACGAACTGGTACTTTATGTTGTAATGGTGGTATTGTATGTTGTAATGCTATTTGAATTATGAAATTTAAATTTTGCAATTATTTATTCTGCGATTGGTATTCTGCATTCAATAACAATTATAATAAACACAAATACAAAAACAATAAAATAATAACCTTGTCCCTTCCAATTTGCCCCTTTCGTAAAAAAAAACGCATTTCCTGTTCGCAACAATTCCCATTCAAATAACCTTTCTAAATAACTCTTCCTGTTCAAAATCAAACGCATCCTTAGAAAATAAATTTTTTATAATGCCTATAACAGTTGTACATACATTTATAACTCAAAAATGTTAGTTAATGCAATGTCCAATATGCATCCGTCATCACATGGCTCTAGAACTGTATAGGGTAAGAATAATTTGTTCAAATCAAATCTGTATACAACTAACCTTGTTATTAAACTGCATTATATGTATTGCTCCTCCTTCATATAAGGTTGTTACGTTTTGAACTTGGATGTTCGGATGACTCGAGAATCGAGTGTGGTCGACAATATGAAGTTACCAAAACTCGGAATTGCTTTGATGAAGCATCAAAATTATACGGATTTGGAATTGTGGAAGGTGAATATTCAAATTGACATAAGACTTATGCCTTAGATGGAATCGGTTTGTGTGAACCTCATCGAATCAGATTGGTTTGACATAACCGGTACATTTCGGTTAGTTTGGTTCAGTTTTGAAATTAAACCGGTTTGAATTCGCTTTGTTAGTTCTTTTTGGTTACCTATTTAACCCAACTGACTGAAATTTTAGCACTTATCTCACTTTATGATATTGTAAATACCTTAAATAATTGGCTTAGTGAAAAATAGAAAGTTTTTTTTGTTAAAATATACCATATTTTATTATAAACATAAAACATAATAAAAAAATATCTTCCGACATCAATTTATATTTAACTTCGAGTGAATTAATCATTTGAATAACAACACATTTCTTTTCAGTTCGGTTAAATCGGTTACCGACCAAATTAACCAAAATTAATTTGGTTCGGTTTGGCATTGATTTTTTTTGATTTTAATCTAATTTGATATTTTTACTTCAAAACCAACCGAACCGATCAAACGTTCACCCTTAGGAATATACCTGTCCCTGGAAACAGATCGACCCCGAACCTTTACCTTAGGTCAGTACCGACCCAGAAATGATTACTGGGGCTGGACGTCCTGGTTTGGATGGTCTTGGCACTCGGGTCAAGTGTGCTGGTTCTGGTGATTGGTGGCTGCTCATGGACAATGATAACATGATAATTGATGTAATTCGAAGGGTTTAAAAAGCAGGATTATCTCCACAGGATTTGGATAGTGTTAACCATAGTCCGTTTACTTCGAACGAAATTCAAGAAATCTGCTAGACTTTAAGCTACCGGCGTTCGAGGCTTATGCTGAAAGGAAATATCCGATTGTCCATCTCATGAGGTACATGCGACGCGTGGAAGTATCAGAGCATCATATGAAGTTATGACTAAGTGCTTCCCTCTGTTTTTATCAGATAATGCTGCCATGTTCATTAGGCAGTTGGAAAGTGGTTTTATAAAAAGTTTATATGAACTTGTGGAAATGTTTATGGGCCAATTTCAGATCCACACCAATTGACCCAAGAACGTCATGGCATAGACTACTACCAAGTAGGAAAATGGAGAGACTCTACGAAAATCTCTTGAAAGATTTAATGCAATGGTCAATTTGGTGGATCGACGAAATTCGTCTATGGTATTGATGACTGCGATATTGGGTGTTTTGAATAATTCTAATTTCAAAGTTTCTCTGCAAAGAGTTTGTCTAAAGGATCTTAGTGAATTTTACTATATGGCAGATAGATTTCTCAAGCAAGATGACGGGTAGATAGAGAAGCTCTTAAGGTTAATGGATTTAAAGACGAAAGACCGTTAAGAATAATGGCAAAGGAAGACTAACGATGGATTCGATGGACATAATACAAAATGAAAGAACCAAAATTCCATTCGGACACGAATTCAAATGCATCTTCAGAAAGGATTTACTGGAAGATTCGGGATTGTCTACCGTTTAGAAAACTGGAAATGAGAGAACATACATAAAGGCAAAAGAATTATAGAAAACACTATTTGTTTCATGACATAGAGGTCATTACATAAATCAATGTCTATATCTCTGGAATAGGGTACAGAAACATGACAAAAGCGGACAGTTGGCACAATAGATTTAGAATAGGACTACGTTGACGGAATAGGAGTCCGCCACTGTTAATAATAGCGGCAACAACAACATAACTACAAGAGCACGTCATTACATTGAAAATGAAAATGTTTAAAAATCTAGAAGAATAAAATATGATAGAAATAGTAAAAGTTCATAATAAAGTAGTATATTACATGAAAATCAAGTTTGATCAGGCAAAAAAATAAATTTGGTTGTGTGACGGAATTCTATGGAGATAGGGGACGGGAGGGGGGGGGGGGGGGGGGGGTAGCGCATGCATTATTAAAGGAAGGAGGAAGCAAAAAGATATGTCTTTTTGGTGAAGACTCACGACCCGTGCGATGCATCAGATGCAAGCGGTTTGATTTCAGCCGTCCATCCAAATAGTCCATTTCTATTATATTTTAAAAGATGAAGTCAATAAGACATTCTGTGTACCAATTGCATAGTTAGACTTATATGTTAAATATAACCAACCGTAACTAAATTACTTAATTTGGATTTTTGGACCTTAGATAATAACAAAATTGCCAGGCCCTAAGCACGGGTATAAACAACATGAGTCCAAGACTATCTTAGTTTAATTTCTTCAATCGTTTTGGGAGTGAACACACACATAGTATTGATCCGCACTTTCTCATTTAACAATTCCTTTTGAGTACAAGCTACACGTTATACGCATGACTTTAGAAAAGGAAATTAAAATAACTGTCAAAGACAACATGAATGTTATACCATGATAACATTTATATTAGCAAATAAGAGGTTTACAATGCATGCTGGATGATTCAATGCAATTACAACCCCAAAATTCCAATTACATCACCGCTGCATCTTTACAATATAACGCTATTGAATAATTTCTGCTTTAAATCTTGCAATTTTTTATTACACCCCCTAAATTAAGATATTTCGGTATTCACTTTAGCAGTAATAATATAAAGTATTTTATTCGATTGTTTTTCTTTTAAATCAAATCAAAAAAGTTAAAATAAAAACCAAATTTCAGGACATAAATCCTGAATATTTGGAAATCTATTTTATTTACAAATTCCAAATGATACAAATCATTATTTTCTTTAGTTTCGCTGTATAAGAATAAATAATTTCTTTTTTCTACATAAATCTGGTGAAAGTGAAAGTAAATTAATTTTATATATTTGACTTACTATCAACGGAAGTTTTTGCACTTTCGTTATTTTTGGCTATATTCTTACTTTATCTTCGCTATATTCCTCCCATTACCACGGAACCACAAAGCGATTTAATTGCACTTGATACTACAAAAGAAAATTGATCAAAAGTTATCAGTAAACATAGAAAGGGTAAACAAAACCAACTTGTCCCTTGTATACCAATATTTTATTGATACATATATTTGTTTATAAAAAGATAGATCTCCATACTCCCATGTTTAATAATAATGATAAAGTTACTGACAATATAATTCATGAATACAACTGTAGATATTGTCGAAGGACTGCAAATGATAACATGAAGTCCTACTCGAGAACCAAGTGGAAGCACTCAAGAAAATACTGTTACGCAAAAATTGCTCTGATACCAAACTGTTGGAGTTTTGTGCGCAGTGGAAGTTTGACAAAACGCCAATAAAAATATGTTCTTTATCACCCAATCACTTGAAGATGAATTTGATTGAAAAAATAAACAACACCACAAAAATATCGGAAATATGAGCACACGATATTCCACCCAACCACCCACTTTATTGATTCACTAATAAAAAATTGTTTACAATCGATCTCAACTATCGTTACAAACAATTACAACTTGAACCAATAACCTTATTGAGAAATATGTAGAGAATATCTAATGGCTAAATAATTTGAAGGAGAACACTCAATTTGGAATAACTAGATAGATCACTCTTGGTGGTTCTCACCCACCACTCTTGGTGGCTCTCACCCACACCTAATGAAGATGTTAGCTGACCCTTTTTATAGAGAGAATTACTTCATACTCAAGAAAACTTGGCATCCAAATTATCTTCATATATGTTATAAAACTATTTGGATAAGCACCAAATATCCTTGCAATAAATGTCCACAAATATAGCAACCAATACACACATACACACACATATTTTCTTTTTGAAAGTTGATACATTTTATTATTAGTCATATGCTTCCTTTATAGGGCACGTCAAAATATCGTAAACCCTTTAATCTAGCCGGATGCCTTACAAGGAAAAAAATACATATAAATTCTGCATATTAACGTACAACAATGTGAAAATAACGAACAAATAAGTGAAAAATTAATAACAGTAAGGGCCTAGTAGCCAATAATTTAAAAAACTCGAATTCAGTTACCCTGCATCGATCAATTCAATCCCCCAACGGTTTAAAGATTGCAGGTTCTTTCTCGATCGTTCAGACTTGCTTCCATTATCCTTAAAAAGGGACTATACTTCCTGTTCAATGTACTTTGTCTGGTTTCACAATCAATTCGACGATTCCTGAGAACCCTAGCATTGCGCTCCTGCCATATATGGTATACTGAAGTAAATGCTGCGTACGCAACATATCTGATATGATCTTTTTTCCCTGAATTTACGTAATAGCAGTAGTGCTTCATCCTCCATAGACTAAAGGGTGTTTGAGCAAAGGCAAATTCTATTTGGACCCAAGAATTTGCTGAGTATACCCAGAAAAAACGATGACAAAACTGCCCTTACTTTACAATATTTTTTTGTTCAATTTTCAGCATACCTCGTAGGACCCCTACGAGATTCTTTACTGCACCTCGTAGAGCCCCTACGAGATTCTTTACTTTACCCCGTAGGCACTCTACGAGGTAAAGTAAAGAATCTCGTAGGGGCTCTACGAGGTGGAGTAAAGAATCTCGTAGGGGTCCTACGAGGGAGGGTAAAAATGTCTTTTTTTAAATAATACATGGGTGAACTCAGAAAAACATTGGGTTCACCTTGTTTTTTCGGATTTGCTGGGTTTACTCAGCAAATTGTTGGGTTTAAATAGAATTTGCCTTGAGGAAATGAATAGCTTTGATTTAATCGAGCACCAAACAGACATAGAGTGTTCACATTGACTGGACGAATTTTCAGTTCTATCATACAGAGAGAACACCGAGTATCACTAACAAAACCAAATCTCCTTAATATATCCTTGGTATTTAACCTGCCATTCACGACAAAGTACGATATAAAGGCCGTTCTCACTGAATTTTTGTGCCAAATTACTTTAAAATGACTTGTGAAATAAAGAAAATCCCCTCCTTCACACCATTCGTAATAATCAACGGATTCATTAGGATGTGTAGTAACATGATGAATATGCAAGAGAACCTCTCTAGTTGCTGCATGTAGAGCAGTAGGGTAGAGTCGGCCACCTTGAATAATGGAGGAAACCAATTCATCACGCCTACCAATGACTTGAAATCGACTTACACCAATTAAATCAACTAGAAATTTGCAATTAATCCATGGTTCCAACCATAAAAGTGTGTTAGATTCAGAGGATATTACTTTGTTGAACAATTGTTGACTTTGTGTTTGTAGTTGAAGAGTCTCCTACCATGTTCATGAAGAATTGCTATCAATGCGCATATCCCAATTTTTTTTACCGTAGCAATACTTTTTTGCCATCCAATATCCAAAGAGTTGTTTAGATAGAAAATTCCACATTAACTTAATATATGCAACCTTTTTATATTTGAGAAAAGTTTTAGCCCTATTCCACCTTTAGTTTTTGGTGTTCATAATTTTTTCCAGCTTACTTTATATTTCGCACCACCCCAAAAAAAAGTATGCACACATGATATGTAAATTGTCAAGTGTATGCTCAGGAAGTTGGTATACAAATATCCAATCCCTACGTCATAGATGGCCTGCGGAAACCCCAGAGAAGTGACACAGTAGATGCCAAAAAATGTTGCTATAGGCAAAAAATGATCTGTGACAACACTTTTTTTGGGTTGCCTTTTGCCACGTTGCCTTAGAGTCAAAGGCAACACCTTTGCGACCCTATGCTAACATCAGTACATGTGTTGCCACAAGTACCATTAGAATAAAAAATATATCCTTTCACAACTGCAAAAAACAGTTGTAATATGTCTAGTATAGCTGGCAATCATAATAAAGTCAACTTTTTTACAACTGCTAAAAGTAATTACACCTCAACTGCTATTAATCAAAGGTTTCATAATATTATAATAAATATTATTATAAAACAATATTTTATTCAAATAAATATTTTATTTCAACATTTCAAATGATACAAATTTTTTGACTCCACCATTGGACATTCACTCATATATTACACGATCATTCATATTTACGTACATTCCTCACTACATTGTCACTCGATTCACTCATATGTAAACTCACTCTATTATATATCTTGATTCTTGCTCAGCTGGCCTGCATAAATGTATGAATACGAGTCATTTCCATTCTTTAAGAATCATAAGACACAAAAATAAAGCAATATTTCGAAAATAAAACCTGAGTAGGCAAAACATATGATATCATGAGGGTTCGGTGTAGTGCGGCAATCCTTGCTGTCCGGAACAAG
Source organism: Allium sativum (assembly GCA_030737875.1). Lineage (NCBI taxonomy): Eukaryota > Viridiplantae > Streptophyta > Magnoliopsida > Asparagales > Amaryllidaceae > Allium > Allium sativum. Next base: position 156,947,561 of record CM060924.1, read on the forward strand.
ATATTGAGTAGGCAAAGGAATATTGAGCAATGAGTTTCCAGAATTGGACATTCATCGATCATCGATCTAAAAATCCAACAAATCATCGATATTATCGAAGAACCCCTCACACATTTGCCAATGGAGATACCAATTGCAAAGGTAAATTATCCAGTGGTATTATACCTACAATACTCAACTACACACTTGATGCTTTCATAAAAAAATGATTCTATGCCTACACAAGAAACAAATATAGTAATCAAGAGTTAAAAGAAACAATCAAAATCCAAATAAGCAAGGTAATTAATACATATAAAATAACACAGTAATCTATAGAAATTAAAATATAGAGTAGCCCAACATACTTATATATAGTTTCTCCAATCATTAGAAAGGCTGCTAAAAGAAGCATAATTGTAACACCCCGTATTTCTGTAATACTAAGATTCGCAATTCAAGGCAGAATTTAAAGTTAAAAATCAAAATCAAGGGAAACAGGCTACGCCATTGCGTTCGTCTCGGAAAAATACGCAAAATAGAGTCCGAATTTTCGAAAATCGGAGTCCGGATGACCAAGATATGGCCCGTCAAAGTTTTCAGAAAATTCCAAGTTCAAAACAGTTTAAACCAGAGTCAAATTCGAATTCAAACGCACAGGGGGCAAGGCGGGAAAATTCCCGCCCAGGTCAAGTCAACAGGGGTGTCGACTGCACAGTCGACACCACCCCCCCATGTCGACTGCCCAGTCGACATGGGTGTCGATCCCCCTGCTTTTTCCAGCTTTCTGCACCTGGTTCGTTCTGATGTATTTGGTCACGTTTTCTGACCAGGTTCGTCCGCCTAACACTATATAAACGGCCCTGGACTTCTTCTCAATTCACAATTCTTTTCTACCCTTATGCTGCAAAGATTCTTGTTAGACATGGCTTCTCCTCCTCCTCTAAAATATATAAATAAAATAATATATATAAAATAAACCAAGACGAGGAAATGCTGCTAAAAGATTTTCAAGAAGAGGTTCAAGTCAAGCTAGGATTCAAGAGGAGGTTCAAACAACTTCAACGACTGTTTTTCTACGAATCTTAGCAACGCCATCTTTCTGTTCTAATCTAATCTCTGTAAGTCAGTTATTTTAGATTTGAACATTTTTCCCTGTTCGTGACATGAAATTAAAGGAATAAAAGAATATGCCAAATCTCTCTCTCTCTCTATTCGAATCAGTGCCTATACTCTTGAACCTAATTAAGAACTGTTATGATTCGAGGACAAATAAGACCGTGACTATGAAACTATGAACCTTAAAACCATATGCCTATGACTATGAACATTTGCCTATGACTATGAACATTGCCTATGACTTTGGACATTGCCTATGACTATGAACATTGCCTATGACGTTGGACGTTGCCTATGACTATGAACATTTCCTATGACTGTGACTGTGACTATGAGGATTATTTCCTTGACTAAGCCTATGCCTTTGATTAGGAAATATAAACTATTGCCTATGACATAACAAGGACATCTGTGATTAAACACCTGTGATTCATGACTAGGGAAGTGTTGCTTAAGTTTTGTGACTATGAAATTGGGTCTAAACCCGATCATCTATTCTGTCTATTCTTGGCTATCTTTGGTATTAGACCTTGGGAATTTACATATTAAGTTAGGTCTACCCATGTTCTTGAACCGACGTCTCTATTCTGTCTATTCTTGGTTTTCTTTGGTTTTAGACCTTGGGAATTTACCTATTAAGTTAGGTCTACCCATGTTCTTGAACCGACGTCGTTATTTAACCCTCTTTATGCCAGTTAGTATGTCTATCTTTTGCATAGCATCTTTGGTTCATTCCCTATTTTCTACGAACCTAGCTTTATTTATAATCTAGACTGAATCACGATTATACGAACGGTGGCAATGCGGTTCGGGCAAAATATGAAATTTACTAAAAACATAGTTTAACTTGGAAATTGGCATAAATTGGGAACATGTATTATGGCATGTTCATAGGAATGCAAATTTGGTAAATTTGATATGAATTATAGATTGTGTAACCTGAATCTAGTATCGACGTGTAAATCTAGCATTTACATGAATAGTGAACTAGAGTAATAAGTCTAGTTTGACATTAATTAGAATTGTTGAATCGGAATTGGATTAGCTAATTTGGCACGGTAAGTATATTGGCATAAATTTGAATTGGGCCATAATTGGGAGTAATTGGCAGGTTTAGCAAAATCATGGTTAGTGACACTTAATTCGGTATAGTTTACATACCAAAGAGCATAGATATGATTTAGAGGGGGAAATGGGCCATAAGGATAAATGTAGACAATTTACATTAAAAGAGTAATTGGGAAATAAGTAAATTAGGATTAATTTACTTATAGAATTTGTCCTAAATAAGGAAAGGCAAATTAAAGGTTTATTAATGACATCTCTTTTAATGGTACACCAGAAAGTTCTAGGGTGACAGAGAGGATAGTGTCTAGGCTTGAGTTTGGAAAATACAAGTTTCCTGCTCTCCCTGGCTATCCCTAACTGATCCGACGGACGGGATGGTTACTTTCAAAACCTGATTTGAAAATTAATCAAAACCCTTTGAACTAGAAAACACGAATAGGCCTAACCCGAGGTTAGACTGAGTTGCGATGTAAATCTGCCCGGAACCAACCGGTACATCCAGTAATCGCAACAATATCTGTCTAATGTGAGTGGTCGTGGCTTTAATCTATTTAATTAAAGCTAGAACAAGAATGGTAGGGTTAAGTTAACTAGGAACACTTAACCAACTTAACACAGCTAAGCTAGAATGGGAGGGTTAAGTCAATAGGAACACTTAACCAACTTAACACAGTTAAGCTAGAATGGGAGGGTTAAGTCCATAGGAACACTTAATCAACTTAACACAGTTAAGTTAGAATGGGAGGGCTAAGTCCATAGAGACACTTAACCAAACTCAAGGTAGCAAAACGAGACTTGTAGGGGTTAAGTAAAGTTAATACACTTAGCCAAATTAATATGTTAACTAGACTAGAGGTTGGGGTTAAGTAAAATCTAATACACTTAGCCAATTTGATATGTTATCTAGGCTAGACCGTAGGGTTAAGTAAACTTGAACACTTAACCATCAGGTTGTGATAAAAGAATAGGGTTAAGTCTAAACATGAAGGGATAATACTTAACCATTAATAATAACATGTAAGTTAAAACAGACGGGCAAGGTTAAGTTAAAAAGGAACACTTAACCAATACAGGGTGAATGGGTAGGGTTAAGCAATATAACTTGGTTTGAGGTAGGGTTAAGTCAACATGAGTTACTGACAACACTTAACCAGTTTAACAGGGTAAATGAAGAGGGTTAAGTTGGCTTGAATTGACTAATGACACTTAACCAATCCAAATTGACAGGAAAGAGAACTAAGTAGTAAACCTTAGTTAAGAAAACAACGATTCTGGAAACTAAGTGGTAAATCTTAGTTAGTAAAACTAAGTAGTATAACACGGGAAGGAGCGAATGTCCGTCTGAGTAAAAAGGAGGCTCCAACGAATTGGGTTACGAAGCCCGAGGCTTCGAGGGGACGTGAGGGTACTCTTGGTATCCCTCTCTGAGGATGCAGATGATCCTCCTGGGCTCACAGAGGTTAAGGTCTGCGTTAGAAGAACCAGGGGTATGCCTTGGTTGCAATACATGGCAACCTAAAGACTAGGATGGACCGGCGTGATTCGACGAGAGAACGGTAGCCCTATGATAGCAACTCGTCGTCTACTATCCATCTTGGGTCAATCGAGATACGTGAAGCGGAAAGGCGGAGAACTCCAAAAGACCATATACTTGCTATCTAGTTATGGGTGAGGATGGCCGTAGGATAGAGGGGCACCGGGGGCCGGCGTATAGTTCTCATTTTACAAGGTGTGCCTTTCATTAGTTGAGGGAGGGGTCAAGTGGGACCATAGCCACTGGAATAAAAATAGGCCTTAGTATCTGCATCGGCAGATATCTGAAAGCTCCCGACCGAGTTCTGTATTCCTTGATTTGCCCTGTCACAGGACTCAGACCGCACATTATAGGACATGTGCATCTAGACAAGCGATAACGATTCGCGATACATGCGTGGGGAAGTATAGGAACATATACCACTTTTGGTAGTGTATCCTAGACTTGGGGGCATCGTTCGACAGGTAGCATAATCCCTAGTTGAACTAGGTGGCATAAACCCTGAATCCGAAAGGCGTTCAGCAGATAGCGTAAACCCTAATTGAATCTAGAAAGCACTTGATAGAAAAACCCTAGATTAAATTTAGGTAATAAATAATAAATGAATGCCCGATGGCAGTGGAAAACACAGGGATCGGGATCACGTTATCGTTACTAGTTAGGACACTAGTTAGGAGGTGCAGAGATATAGAAACCAGTATAACAAGGAAATAGCGAAGCGGCGAAAGTATTAGAGCGTATCCGGTTTATCTTATCTTAGCATATCTTGTGATTACCTTGTCTAATCTTGTTGACCCTATCATCATGGTGTAATCTTGTATTCAGTTAATTCATGTCGTTTTGTTTTTCCATGTTCACATGCTAGAAGTTACTGAACTTACTCAGGCTTTATGTCTGACTCTGTTTTTCTTTCGTCTTCTTTTCTTCCGTTTCCCCCCCAGGTAGTAAAGGAGGGAATAGTTTAGCTCAGGTTAAGTTGGACTGCCACTCTTTCCCAGCTTGAAGATTTGTCGAAGTTTGCTTGGATTCTCTTTTCAGATGCTATGGCTGGCTCTTGCTAAAAGCGGGGAATATAAATGTTGTTTTTATGCTTCTTTATTTTGTAATACAGATGATACTCTGATATTGTAAAGAAACCATTGTACAAACTATTTTATCAATAAAGCAAAGTTTTATTTTCTGCTGTTTAATTTCTGTCTGTCTTGTAATTTATCTGCATCTTTTATCCTAAATGCTCCACAGAACTTAGTGCATTCCCTTTGTGAGTGACACTAACGGATGTGGGGTGTTACAATAATCCACCCACAATTAAATTGGCAATAACATAAGCAGCAAAGGCTGCTAAAAGAACCATAATCCACCCACGACTAAATTGGCAATACGAGGAAAATCATTCTTTCCTCTAATCCAAGCGACAATTGACAAAATCAACTTCTTCAAAAAAATGGCTACGTAAATGTGCTTAGTTATACCTAGCTATTGTCTGTGTATTAGCTACAAAATAAACTATAATTTATTTAACTCAATGTATTACTTGTCTATGTTACATCCAAAATCACAAAATAAAACTGAAACTGTAATGAAAACATATGATAAAAAAGATGAAAAATGTACCAAAATCTAGGTAACACTCCTGCAGTTGGGACAGCAGTTGTTATTTCGAAAAGTTGTCTTCCATTCAAAAATAGTTGAGCCGTAGACTCTGTCACCGATTCCTCCATCTTACAGTAGATGACCATGCGATCATGACTTAAGCACAGTATAAAACTATATTTTTTCCTGGTAATATATTGCGGATGAACTCAATAATATTGCGAAATGGAAATCATGCTTAAAAATCGCATGGATGAACTAAATAATATTGCGGATGCAAACAAAACTTACCATTCATATGATTTCATACATCACCTTCCATTTTATAATCTGCATATTTCTGCATTATCAGTCCGGACCAGAATGGAATCTGTGAATAGAATTGTCCCCACTTCTGTATGCAAGCAAAGTGATTCCAAGATTTGTGCAATTTTCTCCTAAAGAATAGTTGGCATAGCAAGGGAAACTAACACAAGGAAGGTACTGAGAACTGTATATTAAAAATGATAATGCTTAGTATTCTATTCCAAAGTCTGTTAGGTAAAAACTGATAATGTCATGCAAGTTTTCTCCAAAAAATATAATCACAATCGAGGTAAATAACACATGCTTATGTAGACATCAACGTAAATAACAAGTTCTCCTCGGTATACTATTTCAAAGAGTCTGTCAGGTAGAGACAGACACTTGAGTATGTCTAAATTCTATAGAACATGCAAACTAACGAACTTATTTTAGAACTCTTTCCTGTTAGTACACATTACTTGGTCCCATGGAATGATGGTTCATTTCGAGCTACCAAAAAGGAAACGTCATCAAGTTTCATTGAAATATAAAGAACTTGCACATATTATGCATAACAAAGGCAACGGGATTTACAAATCTGAGGTGGGAAAATAAACAATCAGACATCTGATAACAAAGCATAATAAAAGAGAATAAGATACGGCTCCAAATACACAAACATGGTCCATGCTTCTTACATTCGTTGCATCTAGCACCATCTTCTTGTATAATTATGACATATGATACAAATTTAATACAACTTTAGAACCGAGAACAGTCAAACATAGATCTGAATAAATATCCTATTTTTGATTTTATTGAGAAGAATATAAAAAGATGAACACAATTGGGAAGTCCTGCCAGGACCATTGATGATAATTACTTGAATTTGACTTTTCCTTCCAAATCAGTAGACAATAGCCTCTCATTCATAATAGTGCAACATTTTAAATTCAACCCTTCAATAAATTGATATGTACCATTATCTGCATAATATCTACATGACCTTTATACTCTTAAGATATTTTAAAGTCTTTATGAGCAACTGAGAACTATTATTCTTAAGTGACTAAGATCTTATGACCCTATCTAAGTATACTGAGTCCATGAAAATATAAAGCATATTGTGATGAAATGAAAAATAATATACCCTTGATGCAGTCCTGATACTTTGTAAGATAGGTATTTCTCTTTGAAAAATCATATATGAATCATTAGCTTCCATTTCTAACAACGGAAACAATGGAGTCACTGGTGGCTTTTTAACCTATGTTGATTCATTTGAATAAATACTATTCATACGTAATATCTTTTACTCAAAAAGCTAATTAACTATGAACTGATCATAAAACAATGACAATCTTTAATTTTGTTTCGCAATCCGAAAGTATGAAATAAGAAAATATAACAATTCTGGTAAATCTTTTTGAAGGTATACAGCTAATACCACTCATATCAATACCAATACCACCATTCTATAGGTTATTGATACCAAAACCAATTAGCTAGCAATATTTACCAAAAAACTCACTCAACCCATAAAGAGTTTAGACAGTTCATCACAAAATTAAGATAATCAGTAAACTGAGGATCGATGCGAGGGACACTTAAGGTGGGAGAGGTGGTGTGGGATTTGATCCTTACCCAATCACCAAAAATTAAACACAAAACTAGCACAACGCTTGCTAATAGAATAACGTGAATTGATTCTTACCCAATTCACAGATCACAAAACTAGCAGGACACAAAGATAGCAAAACACAAAACTAACATAATAACGTGAGTTGATCCTTAACCAATTCACAGATCAACATATTCGCCAGCATCCCAAAAATTTGCTGAGAGCCTGGGGATGTGATGTTATCTCACTGATAATTTGCGAGATCCTTAGCGATCTGGAGTAGAGGTTTGTGGATCAAAATCGGATTAGTTTCAGTTATCAGTGAGCGCTATTAACGGAGGTAATTTGGGAGTTTCGATTCTCATACAAGAGAAAATATCACCACTTATTTGTTACGAATCTCGATCATTAGGGATCAGAATTGAATTTACCTGATAGCGATTGTGAAGGAGCTCTCCATCGCGAAAGAGCAATGAAATTGGATAGAGCTGATTTTAGATTTGAATTAGAAATTTAGGGGTGAAGGAAAATTAGGACCCGAATGAAAAATAAACAAAGGAAATTAGTGTGAATTATATTTCAGTGGGAAAATGAAAATTTGGAGCTAACTAGTTGAGTCGGTGAAGGAAAACTCAGATTGACGCGGATTGATAACGTGGACCGTTGGATCGTATTCACCCGAATTGATAATTTTATTCACGTGGCTACTGCAACACACGTTGATATCTATGCTAACACATTGAAGCGTAAGTTGCAATAAACAAAAAACAGGACAGCTATGACAACATTGTAGCTAGCAACACCATAAGTTTTCGTTGCGATAGGCCATCAATGGCGTAGTGAATACAAAAAACATGTGTAATGATTGTTTGAATTAATTTTGCTTTACCTGCAAAGCTTAAGAACTTGACATCCTATGATTGCAATTTAGCTTGAATTTGATGTAATAACATCAGATAGTCATTATAATATATGTAGGTAGATGTCGAAGGCAAACCCAAGTATTTGATAAGCAACTGGCTTGTTTGGAAGCCAAGAATGTGATTGATATCCCTTACTTGAAATGTTGCAGTGCTAAAGTATGTCTTAGTTTTGAAGATACCGACATTCAATCCACCGAATTTACTTATCTTGTCAAAACCAAATTTTAAAGTAGAAGCACAAGTGTTATTACTTTTGCCAAAACCTTTAGGTCATCCGCATATGATAGATGTGTTATGACAAGGCTAAAGTTGTGGAATGGCAAAAACAAATTTTGTTTTGTAGCTTCGTTCACATAGAAAGTAAAATATTTCATTGCAGTTGGAAGTAAATTGGGGGAAAGGGGATCACCTTGTCTAGGACCCCTATTTAAAGTAGTAAAGCCCTCTGGCACCCTTCGAATTAAGATAGAGAAAGAGGAAGTTGAAATACACTCATATATGATGCTAATAAGCTAAGTAGGAAACCACATTATCATCATTAAATGACATATGAATTCCCTATTAACCATGTCATACGCTTTATGCTAATTGCTAATTTTAGGTTTTTTAAAATCCTTAAGTAATTCATGCGCGAGTAGTATATTATCCCTAATATATCTAGGCCCGGTTATTGGGCAAAGCCGACTAAGCCACGGAATAGGGAAACCCGGTGTTAAGGGGGCAACATCGAATAATAATAATAAAATCTATTCCCTAGTCTTGCATTCTCCTCTTTGCAGTCCGAATGATTGCGATTTTCGAATTGGAATCGCCTCCTCCGGCAGACAAGCAACGAGTCCTTCTCCTTCGATAGAAGCCCTAATTTGACAATAGCGAGCCATCCTTGGCTCCTTCAGGCTTCAAGACTCAAGTTTCAACTCAACATCAGCGATCCCTCCTCCTTCTAGTTTCAACGTCAGCAGCAGGCAACAGCCCTCCTTCACTTGTTTGGCTGTTTGATTAAAAAAAGGTAATATTTGTTGATAAAGAAGGTACTATTTCAGTTTGTAAATTGTTTTTTTATTGTTTTGATTAATATTTGTTAATCGAAAATGGTAATATTTGTTGATTTCTCAATCACTGGCTTCATAATGCAGTTTGCAAAAATTAATATTTGTTAGTTGAAAATGGTTATATTTGTTAATTTCTCAGTCATTGGCTTCATAATGCATTTTGCAAACATTACTAATCTTCCCATGTTCAGAGTGTAAATTTTTATTGATAATGAAAAACCTAAACCTGGATTGACAAGGCTAAAACACAACCATTGTCCTTGGTTTTATCAGAACATTTTCTTTTAGTGGGCCAGTTAACTTCGTGGAAGTAGAAAAAAATAGTTTTTTGCTATTAATTGGAAGAAGAAAAAAAATAGATTTTTGATCAGGAATGAAGAAAAAAATGTATTTTGAATTTTGTTATACGTATTTTGATTAGGATTGAAGAAAAAAATTTAAGTTATTGAAAAATATTTTGGGAGAATTGCTGAAATATGTATTTTGTATGAATTTTATTATACGTATTTTGTTTGAATTTTGTTATAATGTGAAGTTAATGAAAAATATTTACAACATTATGATGTCATTTTTGAATATTTACAAGTTATATTGTGTATAATATTTGGATCAACACTTATTATGGATGATAATAGTGAATGTTAAAAGCATTCTTGTTCTTAACTTTTTTGACTGCAAGTATTATTTGTTCATTATTATGATTTTTCAAGTTAATACTCATTTGATTGATGATGCTACAAGGTAGCAAATGCAAATCTGTTCATATATCTACATGGTGGCATATGAAATTTTCAAATGAACTAGTAGGCTCTTGATTATTCATTAACATTCATTACTTCAATTTCTTGTGTAGAAGGCAACAAAATTTGTGTCCGTCTAGGGCAACCCGTGAGCTAGAACTGGCCCTGAATATATCTTCCAACAATAAATGCACATTGGTTTGAGGAGACCAAGTGAGGCATAATTTTTTTTTATTCTGTTGCGTAAAATTTCACTGAAAGTTTTGTACTGCATTTTGCCACATTAAATTTATCTGTACTGTGACATATCAATAGGCCTTTCAGTTTTTTGGAACAAGGTAACAAATGTATGATTACACCCTTTAAGAAGTTTGCTTGAGTTAAAAATATCTTGCATAGATGCTAGCAGATCCATCTTTAATTCATATTAGTGTAACTTTTTTTTTTGAGTTGATCCTATCAGGTCCAGGACTGGAAACATCATGTATTAAGTTACCTGCCTTCTTAACTTTCTGCAATGATATAGTTTGTAAGAACTGATGCCGTTTTTGATTAATAGTTGATATTGATGGGAAATGTGAAACTCTGTAGTGACCAGGCCATTGAATAAGGTCCACAAATACTCATTGCCTCTTTTCCAACCTCCTCAAATTTATAAAGCAACTCCTCTGAATTTTATATTAAATCTTTTTTATTGTTAGTATATCTACACGAAAACATCTCTGACTGAAACTTTTGTGAATTAATGTCACCTTCCTGCAACCAAAAAACCTTTGACTTTTGTTTGAAGCTCGAATATAATTTATTTTTAGACCATTAAGTTATGCTTAGCCTGAAGCATCTTCTCAGATAGTAGTTGATTTTCAGGGTCATGATCAAATGTTATATCTACAACAACAACAAAGCCATATATCCCAAACAAGTTGGGGTTGACATTAGATGTTATATCTAATTCAGTAAATTTTGTGGGTAAATTGCACAATGTAAAAAGGAATTAAAAAGGTGGAATAAGATGATGCCCAAGGATGGTGTACTTTTGTAGAAGGCTAAACAAAAAAATATCTAATTCAGTAAATTTTGTTTAGCCTTCTACAAAAGTACACCATCCTTGGGTGTCATCTTATTCCACCTTTTTAATTCTTTTTTACAGTGTGCAATTTACCCAGAAAATTGTAGCTCGAATATCCCATGTACAAAAATGAAGACTCCTTTGTATGCATTAATGATAACAATTTTCCATGTGCCACTCGTTTGAATATCTAAAGGGATACCCTTTAAATGAAACAGTGGGAATGAAATCCAAAAGCAATGGATTATGATCACTTGATAGTTGAGAAAAAGACAATGCCTTTAAGTCTGTGAGTTTTTGAAGGCAACTGTGATTAACAAATATTTTATCAATATTATTTGCAATCTCTCTCCTACTCCAAGTGTAATTATAACCAAGCGCTTTAATATCTATTAAACTGGACGGTGTTAAACTATTTTTAAAGAATCTTAGTTGCTGAAAATGGATGGGTAACCCTTAACCCTCCCTTTTTGTCCAAAGGAGAAAGGAATTGTTAAAATCCTCTACAAGTATCCATATGTCTCATTTACCAAAGCTGCTTCATCAATAATTCTCTTCCATAAGGTCTGACTTTCTTAAAAGAGATTGCTAGCATATATAGCTGTGAAATATAGGTTGAAGTCACCAACGTTGGTTGCATACACCGTAAGATGTTGGTTTGAATAGGAAATAATGTCAACGGTCCAAAAATTAGTATTCCACATAAGTAGTATTCTACCTGAAAACTTGGTAGAAGTATTAAGAATATAATCCCAATTTCTTGGGACTTGATTACTAAATGAAATTAAATTTGTGGCATTAAGTTTATTATCCGCTAAACCAACCATAGCTGGTTTAATTTTAGTCAAGAGTGAGAACACATCACATATACGCTATGATGAGTTCTTACATATGACATTCTAAGATATAAAAGTTATTTAAGAGTAGAGCTGCTCCTTAATTTTCTTTTAGGAGGATCAAATGGGGTTACCTGATTTTGCCCTTTACAATAGGTAACTACTCCTTTTATTTGATATACAATCTAATACATCACACTGGTCATCATCAAGTAGTTCTTCAATCAAATTTTATGATATATGTTGTATGTCATCAGGAATTATATTATCAGGCAGGTCAGTGTTAAAAACTCCAATTGATCATCATCATTTTGATTAGCCGCTGCTTCGTCTAGAGTTTCATCTTAGGTGATTGAACTAGAGGATCTATAACATTAGATTGGAAGGCATATCACCTGTTGTTTTGGAACCGTATATCCATGTTAACTTCATGAACAACTATTTTGTGACCAAGTTTTTTGCATTGATCACACTTAGCAAGTATGAACTCATATTCAACCAGTATCTCTTTGCTTACACTAGTATGCAATAATATTGTTATTTTAGTAATCAATTCAGTTGTAGTATGTATATCAATTAAGATTCTTGCATATTCGGTAATTTTCTTATTGTAGTATTGTCATCAGTTCAAAGATGAAGACCGATAGAATCAACAATCATAGACATTGCTGGTGGTGACCACATCTCCATATCCAGTTTGTGAAGCTTGATCCATATTTGAACATGGTTCCCATTAAATTGGTCTAAATCATATCCTAGATGCCATTTTTTCACCATCAATAATTTTCCAAAGGGTAAGTCGATGATTGCAAAACTTAGTTAAAATTAGAGATATGATCAAACTAGACGGTATAATGGTGGCTAGAGGCAATGTGAACAAGATACTGCCCTGTTGGTTTACAAACTTTATGTATATATTCTTTGAGTTTTGAAACTAATAATCGAAAGACAAAAGGATGAAGACCAATTGTATATGCCAAGTTTTATCGGAGAACTTGAATACATTTTCGAGGATGAAAACGTAACTGTTTGGTGATTTCACAAAGTGTACAGTTTTGTTATCGACCATCAGTTTCAACATAGAACTTCCGGCAACCGCTTGTGCATAGGAAGGTGAATCCAACTTGTGCGATGGCGTAATAGTGGGTGGTTTGGGTGAAGGATCTGGTGGTTTACTTGGAGAAAACGGGTAGTTGTCATGCTTCTTTCTCGCCATGTCTGGATTAGAATATTTTGTTTTCACAAACATACACACACACACACATATATATCTCTGTGTGTTTGTGTGCATCCACTAGTGACCATTCTCCACTATTGATTTGTTTCAATGATGCCATGTGCAATAAGGGTAAGCCTTTCAGATACGCTAACCATTAGCATTTAATTAAGGGGTACTATGATGTGGTCAATTTCAATGAAATTTCCATTCCAGATGGTAACAATTGTTCAAGTTAGTGATGGTTCTCAAACAATGCAAACTCAGACTGAAAGAACGGAATAAAACGAGACCTAAAGAGGAATACTACATTCAAGGACTTCGAAACCAACTTGAATGCTCCCGAATGCTTCTTGATGCAGACCCTATGAATGATGGGCTAAATTGTGTTTCTATGATTTACAGAGACAACTAAAGGAAGCCTTATCAAAGAAGTCACTAGAGATCAAGCAAAAAGCCAAAGAGAAATGGATGACACAGGGAGATGAATGCAACAAATTTTTTTACACCTAAATGTCTCAAAGAAAACATTATAACAATTTGCTAAATTATTTAAATGGGCAGGGAGATTCCACTCAGCAGATTAAACAACTTGAAGAAGCTGCTATAGCATATTACTCAGAGCTATTTAATGGAGCATATGAAGAATCATAGGCAACTCTCTGCTGATGGGAGGCTGTTGCTGGGTGGCAACATCAGCAAGCAGGAAGTGAAGAAAGCCTTGTTCTCCATTCACATTGACTCCAGCCCCGGCCCTGACGGCATGAGGGCATCCTTCTTCAAATTGAATTGCAAACACCTGCAAAAACACCTATCAGCAGTTTATCAAGAGGCTTTGGGTTCAAGTGAATTCATTAGAGAAATTAACCACACTTTTATTTCACTAATCCCTAAAATGCAGAACCCCACCTGAATTGAGGACTATGGACCGATTGCATGTTGCAATGTGGTTTACAAAATTTTGAGCAAAATTATCTACAGTCAGTTGAACTGTGTCCTACCAGCCTTAATTTCACAGTGTTAAAGTGATTTTATTATGGGTATGTCTATCTTTGAAAATTCCCTCATTGCCCATGAACTTGTTAGAGAATTTACTAAAAAGGGAGTTGACAAGCTATGCCTGAAAATTGATTTGCACAAAGCATATGATAGAGTAAATAGAGAATTTATTATTTATATGCTTAGATCAATGAGATTACCAGCCAATCTATTAAATCTAATTAGGTTCTGCCTCAATCCTCTTACTTATTCTATTCTAATTAATGGTGTACCCAAGGGCTACATCAACAGCTCAAGAGTGATCAGGCAAGGGGACCGACTGTCTGTTTATTTATTCACTATGGCAATGGAATGGTTCACATTACATATGGATTTGGCTACTGAACATAACCTCATAATACCTATCTACAACCATCAGCCAAAAGTTACCCATTTGATATATGCAGATGACTTACTAGTGGTGTTCAAAGCCTCTGCTATAGCTATAATGCATTTAAAATCCATATTTACTAATCTGGACAAATGGGTTGGGCTTAAGGTTAATGCTCTCAAAACAAAATGCAACAAATTTTGTAGCCGCAAATAGGAGTTTCTAGAAGCTATTGGAGTTCAGGAGTGTTCACTTCCAGTCAAGTACTTGGGTGTTCCACTGTAATACGATAACTGATGTTGAATGTGGAAAACTAGCGGATGACATTCGTGAGAAATTACAAGGATGGAGATCCAAACTCTTGTCATTTGCTGGAAGAGTAGAATTAGTCAACACTGTAATTACTTCGAAGGTCATATTTTGGTTGCAAACATTCCAAATTCCTGACTGTTTGATAGCTAAAATTAATACAGTGTGTGCTAACTTTATTTGGAAAGGTGGGCTACATAAAATAAGCCACAAACTCTTATGTAGGCCCAAAAAATAAGGAGGTGTTAGGCTTAAAAAATCTATTTGAGCTTAAAAAGGCATATGGGCTTAAAATGGCCTTAATTTAATTTCATCTGAAAGCTTGTAGACCTTGTGGATGCGGGCTAGATACATGAAAAGCAATTCCTGGACTTCAAGTATAGACAGTAACTCGTCAGTGATATGGAAAAACTATATGAAATTCAAACATGAACTCAAAGGAAGGATTCAGAGGGAGATTGTTAATGGCAAACGACTGACCTATGGCGTGACCCATGGCTCAATCGCAAGAGCCTGATTGACAGACATGGGTGGAATATCTTTTCATCTTATGGTGCATCGACTGTTATAGTGAACCCTATTATTTCTAACAATTCATGGGATTGTAACAACTATGTGGAAGCACGTAATTTGGCTGATAAACTAGTTGACAAACCCATTTTTCGAGACAACATTGAATACTCATGGAAATGGGCAGTGTGACGACCCGTAACTTCTCCGGTAAGGAATGCCCGGATTGCTTTGGGGACAACACACATCAAAACGCAAACAGAAGAACATTTCATTGTTTATTACAACAATTTCATCAGAATACAAGAATATACAGAGCATATACAAATAAAATACAACAGAAAAATATCAGAGATTACAATACATTACATAGCAGCGGAAAAATAATACAAAACACAACTGAAAGAGATATACGGATACAGAGCTTTCCGGATATCATTCCAGCTGTAAATTAGGATCCTGTGAATATAAATCTGCAAAAACAAAACTACTAGCTGCCCGTGTCAAAATAAGGGCACCCAGAGTTTAGGTTAAAACAATAAACTCCAGATCAGTCATGTGACTGGTGTGAGAACTAAAACAGTTATTAATCTTTATTTTAAAGTTAGGTAAATCCAGCGATCATGCCGTACAACACAGAACGGGTTTCCTCCCAAGAATACCAGTGCATAAAACAACAACGCAATGCTAAATAAAGAACAATGAAGGTATTATAAGACCCAAGTCACATCACACAATGCAAAGCAAGCCGGAGGATAGGTTTTTTTACCTTATAATAGCCAAGAATGCTTGGTACGTGAAATTTCAAATTTTATTATTACTATAAGTGTATAGTATCAAAACAATTTCAATCGTAAGTATCAATCGAAGACGGCATAAGTTTCCCATATCACTATGCCGCCATATATAGGTATACAATCAAAACCGCAAAGTCACGTATTGGATGTTGGATTTCCATCTGTGAACCGAGGCAAGGGATCGTCCTCTACCGAATTCGAGACTATCTAGCCCGAGCCTCAGGAACAGCCGCAACTGCCCCATGGATCATCAGGGCTAGTCCACCGATGGGGATTATTATGCCTGAACACTACATTTCCCCACCCTTTGGGGCGTAAATGAGCCAAATGACTCCATCGGCTCCACACAGTCACCGATATATCCGAGGCGCCTCGCAACAGCAACAACCACATGGGTGAAAATAATATAAATGTCAGGGCTGGTAGGTCACTGACACCACCCTAGTTAGAAGGAAACATATGCCCTCCCCGGGGTCCTCTCCCGTTTCTGGTTCACAACCGGGGAGTGAGGCTCGCGAATCAACGTTACATAAAGCTATGCCACACAGGCGGTGCTTTGATCATCAACCACAAGACTTTGCTTTTCAACAAAAGCCTTGCTCATTTGCCACTTAGGCATGCCACACAGGCAGTTCACTCCATGCGATTGATGTCCATCGATATACAACCCCTGAGCTCGTACGTCTCAGAGAAGGGTGTTAAGCAAGAGAATAAATTCTCCGCCACCAAACAAATGTATATTTAATAGAGATCAATCAACACAGAATAAAATCCAATGTCAGACACACAGTCCATTTACAAGTTCGTTCTGGGTCTGAACGAAACCGGAGGTACCTTGTACCTCGCATATCCATCGATCTCCATATACGTCTGGATGATCACCAACCGATTCCCTCCTCTTCGGTGTACAGCCTAATCAAGATCATCAGTAATCACCCAAACTATGTGAAGACCTCCGGTCTTCAACCACCGTCTTCAACCACCGTCTTCATCCTCGACACATCGTCGAATCAGTTATTCAGAATGGGATAAACCCGATCTTTCTGAATAACTCGCGTATATAATAAACAAGTGTTACACAAACAAAAGATATGCCTCATTCCAATTTAGAATATTCTTTTATTCAAATATTCTTATACTTTGGGAAAGGTTCCCATTAATTTTATCAAAGATAAATTCTTTAAATTTATTCTTTAATCTTCTTTTGAATATCGCGAACCGCACCGAAGTAATCGTTTATTTTATTTCCTAATCCCAACCTATTCATTCCATGATGTAAAACTGGTCATACTTCATATCTAACACCACGGTGTTACCGGTAAATTCAATTACCATTTCACGTTCAGATCGAACTAAAGATTTAACTATTTCACGTTCCAATTAAATCCCATATAAGTGGTGCACTTCATTAAATCTAAATAAAAAGATTTAATATTTTTCTCAACTGGGCTTAAGAACAGTGTTAATGAAGACACCATTCACGACAAACCCCAAATCACATTTGATATTAAATACAAGGCTCTAAATAGAAAATATATCGGCTTATATTCAATATCAAATTCTACAACCCACGAATATCGTATTTGAAATAATGATATAAATATATCTTTCAAATTTCCAAAATAATATCTGTATAATCACGAAATCCAACATCGAAATATTCCAAAGACAATTTCGATTAAAATCCATTTCAATTCAATTATTGGAAATTCTGGTTATTTTGAAAACCATTTCAAATCCACTTTATTTATTGTAAAAATAAATGGGATTATAATTCTAGTTCAAAACTAGTTCATTTCGATAAAAATCTGTTTTTATCTTTTCAAATATGGAATTTTTCGTCCTAATTATTCACATATCATTTCTTATGATTTTACACAAATTATTACTATTTTTAATAATTTTATCAAGGTCCGTACAGTCGATTTCCATCAACGGCCATCGAACTGCACTTACAACGACTTTTCCAAATTTGATTTGGACAAATTCCAAATCCAACTGTTAGATTTCTAATTTCTAATATTCATTAGAAAGCTCTTTTCGATACGAACCCAACGGTTCTGGTTTTAGGGGAATCCGACGGTCGGATCTCTCGTAATATCCATTCGAAGTCAATGGTCGAAATTCGCGAACTGCCGCGGCGCGGTGCGTTCTATTCAGGCCATTATATATATAATATATATATTATATATATTTCGTCGATTTCCTTTCAAAATGTATTTTAAAAACCATTTTAAATTCGTTTTTAAAATGATTTCAACTTCATATTCAATTTCTAATCAAAATTGAATATTCCATATCATTAATCTATAAATGACAATATTTTCAAAACGTTATATTTTGAAATAACTTCCTTTTCTATATTCATTATAAAAATGAATAAAACCAATATAAATATCGTTCACGTCAAAATGGCATCAATCTAACCAACACGACCTTATATATTTTAATAACTTCGTTATTCTATTCAACAAATGAATATTTTCTTCAACACATAAATATGTATTTTTATTCAACACATGAATATTTATTCTATTCAACACATGAATTTTTATTCTATTCAACACATGAATTTTCTTTTATAATATTCCTTATTTCCCAAATTGGAATGAGGCCCAATCAATTACCATATAACGTTAATTATATGGATTCCCTGCAACACATGTATATAATAGCAACGATAAATCATCAACCATCATCCAGAGTGCACCATACAACTGCATAAGCATTAAATATAAATAATTAGCGCTTACACAGTCTGTCAACCTATCGATTGACATACAACTAAATAATCGGGATTAATGTACGTCAAATATTATCCCAATACCCGTGTGGGGTTTCAAATCAACAAACACAGATTTTTATTTGTGTAGTTGGGCGATGTGTAAAATTTATCGTCCCAATCAATATCAGTCAAATGGGTGTACATAAACAAATCCTTCGATTTGTAAATGAATATTTATGTTATTTCAACACATGAATATATATTTTTATTCAACACATGAATATTTATTCTATTCAACACAAGAATTTTTATTCTATTCAACACATGAACATATATTTTATTTCAACGCATGAATATATATTTTATTTCAACACATGAATATATATATTTAATTTCAACACATGAATATATATTTTATTTCAACACAAGAATACATATTTTTCACGTCACAATCAATATTCAAATTTCACAACACAAACAATCACACAAGTCGTCCATGGTCTATGGACAATGGGTGTTGGGTGCTGCTAAGCACCGTCTGCATCCTAGTATATATTTCAACTAGAAAATAAAAATAAAAGTGAGGAGTTCTCACCTTGGGTTTCCACTTCTCCATTCTCTATTTCTGAATGGTTTGGATTTTCCAGAAATTCCAACGCAGTCTTTTCTACGCTGTTCATATTAAAAATCACATTTTTAATATGATGTATATATTGTAAAGATCACATTTTTATAATGGAACTTCGTATATAAAAATCATATATTTTTACAACACTTCTTTCTATAGAAAAATTATATTTTTATATCTCTACTTCTTATATAAAGATCGAATTTTTTTCGCTACTTCATATATATAAAAATCTATTTTTTCTACTATGAAAAATCTAATTTTTTTCTTTTATTAAATATCAAATATTTTTATTGAACAAAATCTAATCTTTTCGATTTCAAAAATCTAATCTTTTCGATTTCAAAAATCTAATATTTTCGATTTCAAAAATCTAATCTTTTCGATTTCAAAAATCTAATCTTTTCGATTTCAGAAATCTAATCTTTTCAGTTTTAAAAATATAATCTTTTCTATAAACAAAATCAGATCTTTTTCTATTTTCTATTTTCTATTTTTCAAACAATGTATATTTTGTTCTACCAAACAATGTGTATATTTTAATTTCAAAACAATGATATTTATTTTCATTTTTCAAGCAATGTATATTTTTATCTTTCAAAACAATGATATTTATTTTCATTTTTCAAATAATGTATATATTTAAAATTTTAAATTTTACTTTACTATAATATATAAAAGAAAATCTATTTTTAGACATAATTAATAAATCACTTAATAAAGTTAAATTCACCTTCTTCGTTCTTTACTGATTCCTAGCCGACATCAGGAACCCATGTTCCCAACAAGAAACCACCGCCCTCCCTAATCCGCGCCATCGGAGGATGATCGGAGACACTCCCTCGAACCGCCTATGGAAGAGCCACCCTCGCCCTTCGTCACACCACGCTCGGTGGTCCCCACACCTCCAGAAATCCGCTCGAAGTTCGCCACTTTGAGTTGCGATTGCCACCAAATCTTGCAACGATACATGATCACAACCACACGAAATTGAAGCTCCTTAAACTCTCTTTCATTTTTGCTTTATAAATGTATGATAATATGAGTGGAATTTGTGAATTCATTGGAAGAAATTTATTGTGTTTGGGGCCATTCAGTTTTGGGGGCTGAAGGCTTGGAAAGGGTTTGACCACAGGGATAAAGAAAATTGGGTTTGACTAGGGTTATATATTTATTTATATATTATTTAATTTTCAGTAGAGACTTTGCATTCGAACCCCAAATCAAACCCAATGACTGTAGCCCTTAGCTAATTACCCCCATTCCGAACACAATGGGATATGTTTCGTAACCCAACTCGGCTATTACGACCAGTTTCCGCTAAAATTAAAATATAAATCAGTTAATATTCAATTTGAACGCACATTTTAATTTACCAGGGACACATACTGATTCTAAAAATTCCAAAAAAATATTTTCTAGCTTTGATTGATGATACGGTCCTAACAAAACTAATTTCGTTGAATTCTGAGACCGTTTGAAAAATGATCATTTTCCAGTCGATTAAAATCAACTAAAACTGGTCAAACGCGTTTTCCTTTGCCACACTCACATATTGATTCAGAAAATTATGAACTTTGAAACCTAGCCATAACTTGACATCATGGATCCAACAAAAGTGGTTTCGTCGAAAACTGAGGTTGTTTGCAAAATTTCCATTTTTAAGGGCCAGAATTCCATAGCGACTATTCTGAATTTTCAAGTGGACATAACTTTTTATTCCCGCTATGAAATTTTGATTTTTCGGATTCGTTGGAAAGATATTCTCAATTAGATTCTAATATTTTTGGTTTTGCTAAAATCTGGTTTATTTTGAATCCTGTATATTCATTTGAAATTTGAAATCGAATTTTCAAACTACCACGCCATTTTCAATTCCTTTGATAATTAAAATAAAATATTTATATTCTAACGTCAATTCAAATAAATATACACGTTCTAATTCTATTCAAAATAAATTTCTCGTCATTATTATTTGAAATAATTCATTTTAAATATTCAAAATTCACTAAAATTGCCAAAATAAATTTTTTAAATTGGCTCGGATTTCTGGGTTATTACAATCTCCCCCACTTAAAACTTTTCATCCTCGAAAAGGAACAAAGCCTCAACTTTCATCATTTTCATTACGGCTTAAGTTCTTCAACTTTTCAGTTTCTAAGAACTTTGAAAATTCTTCAAAAATTTGGCTAACACCCTAAATTTTCGAAAAATTTCGCCATAACCTCCCCTGCACTGGGAGCTTCGGGATATTTCAAATAGCCTCCAATGGCCCTCACCAATCCAAAAAAAAAAAAAGAAACAGCCAAGCGGCTGTAACAACCCGGAAATTCTGAGCCAATTTAAATTTTTTATTTTGGCAATTTTAGTGAATTTTGATTATTTAAAATGAACTATTATAAATAATAACGACGAGAAATTTATGTTGAATAGAATTAGAACGTATATATTTATATAGATCGACGTTTGAATATAAATATTTATTTTTAAATATAAAAGGAATTGAAAATGGCGCGGTAGTTTGAAAATTCGATTTCAAAGTTCAAATGAATGTGCAGGATTCGAAATGAACCGGATTTTAGCGAAACCAAAAATATAAGAATCTACATGAGAACATCTTTCCAACGAATCCGAAAAATTGAAATTCCATAGCGGGAATCAAAAGATACGCCCAGTTGAAAATTCAGAATAGTCGCTATGGAATTTTGGCCCTTAAAAATGGAAATTTTGCAAATGACCTCTGTTTTCGATGAAACCACTTTTGTTGGAACCGGAATGTCAAGTTATTGCTAGATTCCAAAATTCATAGTTTTTCGAGTTAATGTGTGAGCATGGCAAAAGAAAACGCATTTGACCAGTTTCAGTTAATTTCGATCGACCAAAAAAATGGCCATTTTTCAAACGGTCTCAGAATTCGATGAAATTAGTTTTAGTAGGACCGTATCGTCAATACAAAGCTAGAAAATATTTTTCGGGAATTTTTAGGGTCCGTATGTGGCCCAAGTAAATTGAAATGTTCGTTTGAATTTAATATATAATGATTTATATTTTAATATCAACGAAAACTGATCGTAACGGCCAAATTGGCTTATGAAACATATCCCATTATGTTCGGAATGGGGGTATTGCGCTATGGACGACAGTCGTTGGGTCTCGTTTGGTGGTCGAATGAAAAGTCAACATTTTTTGAAATAAAATAAAATAATATAAAATTACATATAAGCCCCCTCCCTTCTCTTTCTCTCTCCCCGACACCTAATAATAAAAAAAGAAAGAAGCTTCCATCGCGCTTCAGACCTAGCCGCCTCCTATCGCTGCCCCCTTGTCAGAGCCGCCCTCCGCCGTGTACCCCTCAGCTTCCTCCAATCGCGCTTCTCTCTCTCCTCCTCTAATAACCGCGCCGAAACCAAAAACCCCTCCCAACCCATCAGAAAGACTGCCGCGCTCCTTAAATCCGTGCCACCTCCTTCCCTGCTACATCCGACCCTCACGTGAACACCGCGAGGCCCACCCGAACCGTGCCCTCTCCGATTGCTCCACTGCGCCACTACGTCGTCCAGTGAAACCCGCTCCGTCCTCCACCGCGAACTCCATGCGACGATGCTCCCTCCTCAAATCGAACTTCGACAAGTTTAATAGTTGAAGACGATGGTTGTGACGACAAGGAATTTCGCTCGATCCGAATCAGTCGTTAAACCGATCTAGACCGTTCGAAACCCCTAATCGTTTGAGAACAGGACAAATCAGAACGCAGACGGAAGAACATTTCATTGTTATACAACAATTCCACCAAAACACAAGAATATACAGAGTATAAATGAATAAATTACATTCGATAAATATCAGAGATTACAATAAATTACATAACAGCGGAAAATAATACAAAAGCACAACTGAAGGTGATATACGGATACTGAGCTTTCCAGATATCATTCCAGCTGCAAACCAGGATCCTGTGAATATAAATCTGCAAAACCAAAACTACTAGCTGCCCGTGCGGAATAGGGGCACCCAGAGTTTAGGTTAAAACAATAAACTCCAGGTCAGTCATGTGACTGGTGTGAGAACTAAAACCGTTATTTAAAATTTTACTTTAAAAGAGAGTAATTCAAGGGACCACGCCGTATAACACGGAACGGGTTTCGTCCCAAGAATACCAGTGCATAGAATAAACAACGCAATGCTTTTTCGAAAAATGAAGCTGTTATAAGACCCAGGTCCCATCACACAATGCAACGCAAGCCGGAGGATAGGGTTTTACCTTATAACAGCGAAACATGCTTGGTACGTTTAAAACAAATCATTTGATACTATAATAAATGTATAGTGTCAAAACAATTTCAATCATAAATATAAATCATAGACGGTATGAGTGCCCCATCCCACTATGTCGCCATACTAGGCTCTACAAATAAAACCGAAATACATGTATTGGAAATTGGATTTCCGTCATGAGTCGAGGCAAGGGGCAAGCTCCTCTCCGCGCTCGAGACACTCTAGCAAATATCTCAGGACTATACACTCTGGGCAATCCTTGGATCTTCAGGGCCGGTCCTCACTTACGTTAGAGGATTAGTTATGCCTGAACACACGTTTCCCGGTCCTTACAGACGTATAATCGAGGCGCCTCGCATTCCAACAACCACAAAGGTGAAAAGTATATAAATGTCAGGGCTGGTAAGTCACTGAAACCACCAAAGCTAGAAAGAAACGTCGTGCTCTCCCTGCAGTCTGTATCCCGTTTTTAACTCATATCGAGGTGTGAGGCTCGCGAATTCACGTTACACACAAAGCTGCCACGTAGGCGTTCTTTGATCATCAACCACAAGACTTTTCTTTTCAACAGAAGCCTTGATCATTGCATCTTAGCGTGCCACACGGGCAATTCATGCCATGCGACTGATGTCCATCGATATACAACCTCTGAGCTCGTACGTCTCAGAGAAGGGCGTTAAGCAAAAGAATAAATTCTACACCGCCAAACAGATGTATATTTAATAGAAATCAATCAACACAGAATAAAATCCAATGTCAGACACACAATCCATTTACAAGTCCGTTCTGGGTCTAAACGAAACCGGAGGCACTTTCCTCGCATATCCATCCATCTCCAAGTACTTCTAGACGACCACCAACTATTTCCATCCTCTTGGGTGTACAGCCCAATCAGGATCGTCAGTAATTATCCAAACGATGTGAAGACTTCCGGTCTTCAACCACCGTCTTCATCTTCGACTTATCGTCGAATCGGTTATTCAGAATGGGTATAAACCCGGTCTTTCCGAACAACCCGCGTATATTAAAACAAATGTTACATAAACACAACATACGCTTCATTCCAATTCAAAATATTCTTTTATTCACAAAATCACATTTTTAGAGAAAGGTTCCCATTAATTTTATCCAAGATAAATTTTTTAAAATTTATCCTTTAATCTTCCTTTGGATGTCATTTCAAACCAGATTATGGTTTTTCCAACTAGTCGAGATTAGCGAACCACACCGAAGTAATTATTTATTTTATTTCCCAATCCCAACATATTCATCCCATGAAGCAAAACTGGTAATACTCCATATCTAATACTATGGTGTTGTCGGTAAAATTAATTACCATTTCACGTTCAAATCTAATTAAAGATTTAACTATCGCTTTGGAGCAAAACTGGTAATACTCCATCCTCGCTCAATTTCTAAATTTGATAATTTAGATTATAGATTCACATTTCAATCTAATTGCAGATTCGTTAAAACTCCTTTTACTGGGTTAAAGAACTAGGTGTTATTTAAAACACAGTTCACGACAAACCCAAATCACATTATATTTATTATCGGGTTACAGAACTAGTGTTATTTAAAACACCGTTCATGATGAACCCACAAATCAATTCTAGTTCAATTAAAATCAATTATATTAGGAATTCCGATTATTTAAAACCCCTTTTTAAATCTGATTTATTTATTTAAAAAAAAAAATCGGGTTTTAAATTGAGTTCAAACTAGTTCATTTCGATAAAAACATATTTTTATCTTTTCAAATATGGAGTTTTTCATCTCAAATTTTCCCAAATCATTTCTTATGATTTTACACAAATTATTACTATTTTTAATAATTTTATTAAGGCCCGTACAATCGATTTCCAACAATGGCCATCGAACTGCACTTACAGCGACCTTTTTCAAATTTGATTTGGACGTATCTCCAAATTCAACCGTTAGATTTCAAATTTCTAATACTCGTTAGAAAGCTCTTTTCGATACGAACCCAACGGTTCCGGTTTTAGGAGAATCCGACGGTCGGATCTCCCGTAATATCCGTTTGAAATAAATGGTCGAAATTCACGAACTGCCGCGGCGCGGCGCGTTCTATTCAGGCCATTATATTATATATATAATATATATAATATATATATAATATATATAATATATACTTCGTCAATTTCTATTTAAAACGAATTTTATAAATAGTTTTTAAATTCGTTTCAAAATTCATTCCAACTTCCATTTCAATTCAAAGCAAAATTGAATTCTCCTTTATAAATTCGTTTTAAAATTCATTTCTATTCAATTCAAATTTCAATTCAATTTGAATTCATTTCAATTTGCTTTCAATTCAATTTGAATTCGTTTTCAATTCAAATCAATTCCAAAGTCGTTTTCTATTCGATTCAATTCAAATTGGTTTTCTATTCGATTCAATTCAAATTGGTTTTCTATTCGATTCAATTCAAATTCGTTATATATTCAATTGAAATCAAATTCGTTTTCTATTCAATTCATTTCGAAATCGTTTTCTATTCAATTCATTTCGAAATCGTTTTCTATTCAATTCATTTCGAAATCGTTTTCTATTCAATTCATTTCGAAATCGTTATATATTCAATTCATTTCGACATCGTTTTCTATTCAATTCATTTCGAAATCGTTATATATTCAATTCATTTCGAAATCGTTATACATTCAATTCATTTCGAAATCGTTATATATTCAATTCATTTCGAAATCGTTATATATTCAATTCATTTCGAAATCACTTTTCAATATGCATTTTAAAATGAATAAAATCGATATAAATATCGTTCACGTCAAAATGGCGTCAATCTAACCAACACGGCTTCATATATTTCTATTTTCAATTATTCTATTCAACAAATGAATATTTATTTTTGTCAACACACGACTAATCTCAACGAATGAGTACTGTCCACGTGTGACAATTTTTGTTAAATTATGTCGTTCAACACATGACTAATCTCAACGGATGAGTACAGTCAACACATGAACCTTTATTTTATATTGATAAAGATGCAAATTTTATTATTAAAATATTTCGTTCAACACATGACTAATCTCAACGAATGAGTACAGTCAACAGATGAACTTTTATGTTATAATATCCTTTATTTTCTAAATTGGAATGAGGCCCAATCAATCACCATATAATATTAATTATATGGATTTTCATACATCCCACGCATATAATAGCATTGAAAAATAATCAACCATCAACCAAAGTGCACTACACTGTATAAGCATCAAATATAGATATATAACGCTTATAACAGCCTGTAAATCAATCGATCGACATATTTAATCAATCAGGATGAGTGAACTTCAAATTTCATCCCAACACCCGCGTGGGGTTTCAAACAATCAAACACAGATTTTATTTGTGCAGTTGGGCGATGTGTAAAATTTATCGACCCAATCAATATCAGTCAAATCAGTGTATATAAACAAATCGGTCGATTTGTTTATAAATATTTATTTATTCACCTTCACGCTAAAATTATATTTTTAACGATAAAATATTTTATTTTAACACATGGATTTTTATTCAATAAAATGATATCTTTATTTTTCTAACATATTTTAGAAAATTTCGGCGGCATAACGGCACGATACTAGAAACGGGACGAGGCCTAGCCTTATCCCCGGTCTAGTGAAGGCCCACGCCATTCACACATCAATCAAATTTACCAAACAACCAAATTCAAATCAAATCATCTAACTAATTTATGCAACCAAACAAACAAGTCCATGGTCTGTGGACGATTGTGTCGGGTGCTACTAAGCACCGTCTGCATCCTAGTATATATATATATAACTAGAAAAAGAAATTGAAGAGTGAGAAATTCTCACCAATAGCTATCCAACTTCACGGCACTTCTTTTATAGAAATCTTCATTGTTCTCGCCTCTTCGTCACCTTTGTTGCCCGTATTCACTACATATATAAAAATCACATATTTTTATATTTTGATGTCTTTAAAATAAAGATCAAATTTTTATTTGTTCACATTCAATTTGAAAACCATATTTTTATAATCGCTTCATACATTTAAAAATCGAATTTTCACTTCGTTATTCAATATATAAAAATCGAATTTTCACTTCGCTATTCAATATATAAAAATCGAATTTTTACTATGCTATACGATATATAAAAATCGAATTTTTACTATGCTATACAATATATAAAAATCGAATTTTTACTATGCTACTATATAGATAAAAATTATATTTTTATCTCGCTATTCTCTATATAAAGATTTTGCCTTTTTAAACTTCACATTATAAAAATCACATTTTTATTTGGCTATATTTATAAAGGTGATATTTCTAATATTCCTGTCATGTAAAAATTATATTTTTAATTCTCTACATAACCAAAAATCATATACTTACACCTTCTACATTATAAAAATTCCGTCTTTTCTATTTAAAAGGTTTCGCCTTTTCTATTTAAAAAAAATCTAATCTATTTCATTTTAAAAAAATCTAATCTTTACCGGGTTAAAAATTCTACCTTTGCAGTTTTTTTTTTAAAAAAAAAATCCTATTTTTACAGTTTTTTTTAGATCATTGCATGAAATGATTTAATTAAACTAAATAAACTAAAAATCAAAATAAAATAAAAATAAAATGGGTCAAGAACTTACAGGGGGGGTCTTCCTGCGTCGTCCGTTGTGGTCGAAGAAAGGGGGGGAAGCGGGGTACGGCTTGGTGGCCGCCGGTGGTGGGGTATGGTGGCTGAGAGGGGGTTGCGGTGGAGGATTAAAGGGGGGGGGTGTATCGCGTCCGACTGACGGGAGGGGGTGCGAGGTGGGGGCCATCGCGAGGTCGAGGTGGCGGCGATCGATTAGGGGGGGGGGGTGCGCCAGCCCCTAGCGGCGGCGACAGGGTTTCCCCCCTTTCCGTCGTCTCCCTTTTTTTTTTTGAAATCGATTGAATCGAATATGAAGGGGGGGGGGGCAACCTGAAGAAGATAAGGGGAGGAGGGAGATTTAATTAATTAATTTTTTTATTATTTTATTTTCAAAAAGTTGACTTTTACATACGACCTCTAAACGAGGTCCACCGCCTGCCGTCCATAGCGTTTTACCCCCAATCCGAACACAATGGGATATGTATCGTAAGCTGATTCGATCGTTTCGATCAGTTTCTGTTAAAATCAACATATAACTCTATATATTGAATTTGAACGCGCATTTCAATTTACTAGGGTCACATACGAATTCTAAAAATGGCAGAAAAATATTTTCTAGCTTCGTATTGACGATACGGTCCTAACAAAACTAGTTTCGTCAAATTCTGAGACCGTTAGAAAAATGGCCAATTTCCAGTCGATTAAAATCAACTAAAACTGGTCAAACACGTTTTCCTTTGCCACGCTCACATATTAAATCGAAAAATTATGAAATTTGGAATCTAGCAATAACTTTACATCACGGACCCAACAAAAGTGGTTTCTTCGAAATCCGAGGTCGTTTGCAAAATTCCCATTTTTAAGGGCCTGAATTCCATAACGACTATTCAGAATTTTCAACTGAACATATCTTTTGATTCCCGCTATGAAATTTCGATTTTTCGGATTCGTTGGAAAGATATTATCAAATAGATCCTAATGTTTTTGGTTTCACTAAAATCCGGATTGTTTTGCACCCGGTACGTTCAATTGAAGTTTGAAATCGAATTATCGAACTACCGCGCCATTTTCAATTCCTATTATAATTATATATAATTATTTATATTTTAACGACGGCGCGTATAAATATATACGTTCGAATTATATTCAAAATAAATTTCTCGTCGATTTTATTTAAAATAATCTATTTTAAATATTCAAAATTCGCTAAAATTGCCAAAATAAAAAAAATTTAAACTGGCCCAGAATTTCCGGGTTATTACAATCTCCCCCACTTAAAACTTTTCGTCCCCGAAAAGGAACAAAGTCGAAAGTGGTTTGATTAATCAACTCTACGTTCGATTTGGCTTTCATTCTCCAACTTTTCAATTTCTGAGAATTTTCAAATTTTCAAAAAATTGGCTAACACCCTAAATTTTCGAAAAATTTCGCCTTAACCTCCCCTGCACCGGGAGCCACGGGAAAATCCCGAAATTGCCATATAGGCCTTCTGATCTCAAAAAGAAAAAGAAAAAGCCAAGCGGCTAGCCAATAGGCTCATAAAATCATCATCACCCAAACAAAACAGTAAATTATGTAGTAAACATGTACCTATTTGTCGGGCAAACAAATTTTATTCTCTGCTCTAGCCTCATTGCTATGACCTGTTCAATGTAAGTATATGTACATGCAAGCAAATGCGACCAATTTCAATATAATTCAATATTTGGTACAATAAGGCATAATGGTTCAAAATTATCAAACAAATAAACAAACAACACAAACATCAATCAATTAGTGAATTAACGTTTCAAATTCATAAATTTTGATATATAAACAAAAAATCATGTTTTTGATGCCAATTCACAACAATGTGTTCTAGCTATATAAGTTTTGGTTCTCACACCAGTCTAATGGAAATATATAGATATCACACCTTCGTTACTCGAACATGAATACTAATGACGACTAGTCAATCATCAGAATCATCTTCGGGCCACTAGAGTATGATTCTATATCTATCCAGTATATTAAAACTTCGAATATACGTTCATGACGCGTATATGCAAAATCTTTATATACTCGATGGTCCATATTCAAAATAAATAAATATTCAAATACGTATAAAATGGTTTAAATTTTCTAAACAAAAATTGTTTTCAATTGAAAAATATACTCATCACACTCGTTCTAGGATATTACTGATCCTATCTCTAACGAGTCATTCTAATTGGATATTGCTAATCCAATATCTGATGAATTCTTTCGCATGGTTCTAATGTGTCTTGTTCTCGAGCTCTGTAAACCAAAGCTCTGATACCACATGTGACGACAAGGAATTTCGCTCGATCCGAATTAGTCGTTAAACCGATCTAGACCGTTCGAAACCCCTGATCGTTTGAGAACAGGACAAATCAGAACGCAGACGGAAGAACATTTCATTGTTATACAACAATTCCACCAGAACACAAGAATATACAGAGTATAAATGAATAAATTACATTCGATAAATATCAGAGATACAATAAATTACATAGCAGCGGAAAATAATACAAAAGCACAACTGAAGGTGATATACGGATACAGAGCTTTCCGGATATTATTCCAGCTGCAAACCAGGATCCTGTGAATATAAATCTGCAAAACCAAAACTACTAGCTGCCCGTGCGGAATAGGGGCACCTAGAGTTTAGGTTAAAACAATAAACTCCAGGTCAGTCATGTGACTGGTGTGAGAACTAAAACCGTTATTTAAAACTTTACTTTAAAAGAGAGTAATTAAAGGGACCACGCCGTATAACACGGAACGGGTTTCCTCCCAAGAATACCAGTGCATAGAATAAACAACGCAATGCTTTTTCGAAAAACGAAGCTGTTATAAGACCCAGGTCCCATCACACAATGCAACGCAAGCCGGAGGATAGGGTTTTACCTTATAACAGCCAAACATGCTTGGTACGTTTAAAACAAATCATTTGATACTATAATAAGTGTATAGTGTCAAAACAATTTCAATCATAAATATAAATCATAGACGGCATGAGTGCCCCATCCCACTATGTCGCCATACTAGGCTCTACAAATAAAACCGAAATACACGTATTGGAAATTGGATTTCCTTCATGAGTCGAGGCAAGGGGCAAGCTCCTCTCCGCGCTCGAGACACTCTAGCAAATATCTCAGGACTACACACTCTGGGCAATCCTTGGATCTTCAGGGCCGGTCCTCACTTACGTTAGAGGATTAGTTATGCCTGAACACACGTTTCCCGGTCCTTACAGACCTATAATCGAGGCACCTCGCATTCCAACAACCACAAAGGTGAAAAGTATATAAATGTCAGGGCTGGTAAGTCACTGACACCACCAAAGCTAGAAAGAAACGTCGTGCTCTCCCTGCAGTCCGTATCCCGTTTTTAACTCATACCGAGGTGTGAGGCTCGCGAATTCACGTTATACACAAAGCTGCCACGTAGGCGCGCTTTGATCATCATCCACAAGACTTTGCTTTTCAACAGAAGCCTTGATCATTGCATCTTAGCGTGCCACACGGGCAATTCATGCCATGCGACTGATGTCCATCGATATACAACCTCTGAGCTCGTACGTCTCAGAGAAGGGCGTTAAGCAAAAGAATAAATTCCCCGCCGCCAAACAGATGTATATTTAATAGAAATCAATCAACACAGAATAAAATCCAATGTCAGACACACAATCCATTTACAAGTCCGTTCTGGGTCTGAACGAAACCGGAGGCACTTTCCTCGCATATCCATCCATCTCCAAGTACGTCTAGACGACCACCAACTATTTCCATCCTCTTGGGTGTACATCCCAATCAGGATTGTCAGTATTTATCCAAACGATGTGAAGACTTCCGGTCTTCAACCACCGTCTTCATCTTTGACTTATCGTCGAATCGGTTATTCAGAATGGGTATAAACCCGGCCTTTCCGAACAACCCGCGTATATTAAAACAAATGTTACATAAACACAACATACGCCTCATTCCAATTCAGAATATTCTTTTATTCACAAAATCACATTTTTAGGGAAAGGTTCCCATTAATTTTATCCAAGATAAATTCTTTAAAATTTATCCTTTAATCTTCCTTTGGATGTCATTTCAAACCAGATTATGGTTTTTCCAACTAGTCGAGATTAGCGAACCTCACCGAAGTAATTATTTATTTTATTTCCCAATCCCAACATATTCATCCCATGAAGCAAAACTGGTAATACTCCATATCTAATACTATGGTGTTGTCGGTAAAATTAATTACCATTTCACGTTCAAATCTAATTAAAGATTTAACTATCGCTTTGGAGCAAAACTGGTAATACTCCATCCTCGCTCAATTTCTAAATTTGATAATTTAGATTATAGATTCACATTTCAATCTAATTGCAGATTCGTTAAAACTCCTTTTACTGGGTTAAAGAACTAGGTGTTATTTAAAACACAGTTCACGACAAACCCAAATCACATTATATTTATTATCGGGTTACAGAACTAGTGTTATTTAAAACACCGTTCATGATGAACCCACAAATCAATTCTAGTTCAATTCAAATCAATTATATTAGGAATTCCGATTATTTAAAACCCCTTTTTAAATCTAATTTATTTATTTAAAAATAAAAAAAAATCGGGTTTTAAATTGAGTTCAAACTAGTTCATTTCGATAAAAACCTATTTTTATCTTTTCAAATATGGAGTTTTTCATCCCAAATTTTCCCAAATCATTTCTGATGATTTTACACAAATTATTACTATTTTTAATAATTTTATTAAGGCCCGTACAATCGATTTCCAACAATGGCCATCGAACTGCACTTACAGCGACCTTTTTCAAATTTGATTTGGACGTATCTCCAAATCCAAGCGTTAGATTTCAAATTTCTAATATTCGTTAGAAAGCTCTTTTCGATACGAACCCAACGGTTCCGGTTTTAGGAGAATCCGACTGTCGGATCTCCCGTAATATCCGTTTGAAATAAATGGTCGAAATTCACGAACTGCCGTGGCGCGGCGCGTTTTATTCAGACCATTATATTATATATATAATATATATAATATATACTTCGTCGATTTCTATTTAAAACGAATTTTATAAATAGTTTTTAAATTCGTTTCAAAATTCATTTCAACTTCCATTTCAATTCAAAGAAAAATTGAATTCTCCTTTATAAATTCGTTTTAAAATTCATTTCTATTCAATTCAAATTTCAATTCAATTTGAATTCATTTCAATTTGCTTTCAATTCAATTTGAATTCGTTTTCAATTCAAATCAATTCCAAAGTCGTTTTCTATTCGATTCAATTCAAATTGGTTTTCTATTCGATTCAATTCAAATTGGTTTTCTATTCGATTCAATTCAAATTCGTTATATATTCAATTGAAATCAAATTCGTTTTCTATTCAATTCATTTCGAAATCGTTTTCTATTCAATTCGTTTCGAAATCGTTTTCTATTCAATTCATTTCGAAATCGTTTTCTATTCAATTCATTTCGAAATCGTTATATATTCAATTCATTTCGAAATCGTTTTCTATTCAATTCATTTCGAAATCGTTTTCTATTCAATTCATTTCGAAATCGTTATACATTCAATTCATTTCGAAATCGTTATACATTCAATTCATTTCGAAATCGTTATACATTCAATTCATTTCGAAATCACTTTTCAATATGCATTTTAAAATGAATAAAATCGATATAAATATCGTTCACGTCAAAATGGCGTCAATCTAACCAACACGGCTTCATATATTTCTATTTTCAATTATTCTATTCAACAAATGAATATTTATTTTTGTCAACACACGACTAATCTCAACGAATGAGTACTGTCCACGTGTTACAATTTTTGTTAAATTAGGTCGTTCAACACATGACTAATCTCAACGGATGAGTATAGTCAACACATGAACCTTTATTTTATATTGATAAAGATGCAAATTTTATTATTAAAATATTTCATTCAACACATGACTAATCTCAACGAATGAGTACAGTCAACACATGAACTTTTATGTTATAATATCCTTTATTTTCTAAATTGGAATGAGGCCCAATCAATCACCATATAATATTAATTATATGGATTTTCATACATCCCACGCATACAATAGCATTGAAAAATAATCAACCATCAACCAAAGTGCACTACACTGTATAAGCATCAAATATAGATATATAACGCTTATAACAGCCTGTCAATCAATCGATCGACATATTTAATCAATCAGGATGAGTGAACTTCAAATTTCATCCCAACACCCGTGTGGGGTTTCAAACAATCAAACACAGATTTTATTTGTGCAGTTGGGCGATGTGTAAAATTTATCGACCCAATCAATATCAGTCAAATCAGTGTATATAAACAAATCGGTCGATTTGTTTATAAATATTTATTTATTCACCTTCACGCTAAAATTATATTTCTAACGATAAAATATTTTATTTTAACACATGGATTTTTATTCAATAA
Organism: Allium sativum; assembly: GCA_030737875.1. NCBI lineage: Eukaryota > Viridiplantae > Streptophyta > Magnoliopsida > Asparagales > Amaryllidaceae > Allium > Allium sativum. Next base: position 156,982,333 of record CM060924.1, read on the forward strand.
AATGATATCTTTATTTTTCTAACATATTTTAGAAAATTTCGGCGGCATAACGACACGATACTAGAAACGGGACGAGGCCTAGCCTTATCCCCGGTCTAGTGAAGGCCCACGCCATTCACACATCAATCAAATTTACCAAACAACCAAATTCAAATCAAATCATCTAACTAATTTATGCAACCAAACAAACAAGTCCATGGTCTGTGGACGATTGTGTCGGGTGCTACTAAGCACCGTCTGCATCCTAGTATATATATATATATATATATATAACTAGAAAAAGAAATTGAAGAGTGAGAAATTCTCACCAATAGCTATCCAACTTCACGGCACTTCTTTTATAAAAATCTTCATCGTTCTCGCCTCTTCGTCACCTTTGTTGCCCGTATTCACTACATATATAAAAATCACATATTTTTATATTTTGATATCTTTAAAATAAAGATCAAATTTTTATTTGTTCACGTTCAATTTGAAAACCATATTTTTATAATCGCTTCATACATTTAAAAATCGAATTTTCACTTCGTTATTCAATATATAAAAATCGAATTTTCACTTCGCTATTCAATATATAAAAATCGAATTTTTACTATGCTATACAATATATAAAAATCGAATTTTTACTATGCTATACAATATATAAAAATCGAATTTTTACTATGCTACTATATATAAAAATCGAATTTTTACTATGCTATACAATATATAAAAATCGAATTTTTACTATGCTATACAATATATAAAAATCGAATTTTTACTATGCTACTATATGGATAAAAATTATATTTTTATCTCGCTATTCTCTATATAAAGATTTTGCCTTTTTAAACTTAACATTATAAAAATCACATTTTTATTTAGCTATACTTATAAAGGTGATATTTCTAATATTCCTGTCTTGTAAAAATTATATTTTTAATTCTCTACATAACCAAAAATCATATCCTTACACCTTCTACATAATAAAAATTCCGTCTTTTCTATTTAAAAGGTTTCGCCTTTTCTATTTAAAAAATCTAATCTATTTCATTTAAAAAATCTAATCTTTACCAGGTTAAAAATTCTACCTTTGTAGTTTTTTTAAAAAAAAAATCCTATTTTTACAGTTTTTTTAGATCATTGCATGAAATGATTTAATTAAACTAAATAAACTTAAAATCAAAATAAAATAAAAATAAAATGGGTCAAGAACTTACAGGGGGGGGGGGGGTCTTCCTGCGTCGTCCGTTGTGATCGAAGAAAGGGGGGGGAAGCGGGGTACGGCTTGGTGGCCGCGGGTGGTGGGGTATGGTGGCTGAAAGGGGGTTGTGGTGGAGGATTAAAGGGGGGGGGGGGGGTGTATCGCGTCCGACTGACGGGAGGGGGTGCGAGGTGGGGGCCATCGCGAGGTCGAGGTGGCGGCGATCGATTGGGGGGGGGGGTGCGCCAGCCCCTAGCGGCGGCGACAGGGTTTCCCCCCTTTCCGTCGTCTCCCTTTTTTTTTTGAAATCGATTGAATCGAATATGAAGGGGGGGGGGGCAACCTGAAGAAGATAAGGGGAGGAGGGAGATTTAATTAATTAATTTTTTTATTATTTTATTTTCAAAAAGTTGACTTTTATATACGACCTCTAAACGAGGTCCACCGCCTGCCGTCCATAGCGTTTTACCCCCATTCCGAACACAATGGGATATGTATCGTAAGCTGATTCGATCGTTTCGATCAGTTTCTGTTAAAATCAACATATAACTCTATATATTGAATTTGAACACGCATTTCAATTTACTGGGGTCACATACGAATTCTAAAAATGGCAGAAAAATATTTTCTAGCTTCGTATTGACGATACGATCCTAACAAAACTAGTTTCGTCGAATTCTGAGACCGTTAGAAAAATGGCCAATTTCCAGCCGATTAAAATCAACTAAAACTGGTCAAACACGTTTTCCTTTGCCACGCTCACATATTAAATCGAAAAATTATGAAATTTGGAATCTAGCAATAACTTTACATCACGGACCCAACAAAAGTGGTTTCGTCGAAATCCGAGGTCGTTTGCAAAATTCCCATTTTTAAGGGCTTGAATTCCATAGCGACTATTCAGAATTTTCAACTGAACATATCTTTTGATTCCCGCAATGAAATTTCGATTTTTCGGATTCGTTGGAAACATATTATCAAATAGATCCTAATGTTTTTGGTTTTACTAAAATCCGGATTGTTTTGTACCCGGTACGTTCAATTGAAGTTTGAAATCGAATTATCGAACTACCGCGCCATTTTCAATTCCTATTATAATTATATATAATTATTTATATTCTAACGACGATGCGTATAAATATATACGTTCGAATTATATTCAAAATAAATTTCTCGTCGATTTTATTTAAAATAATCTATTTTAAATATTCAAAATTCGCTAAAATTGCCAAAATAATTTTTTTTAAACTGGCCCAGAATTTCCGGGTTATTACAATGGTGATAAATATAAAAAGGTAATTTTTTTCTATTTAAATAACCTTGTTATTTTCAGCCGTGATAAGAATGTAAAAGCTATCATTTCATAGTTTATATAAATAGGATTTCGTAGATTAGAAAGATACGATTTTTCATGATAGATAGATATGATTTTTTTTTAATGTTAGAAAGGTAAGATTTTTATAAAAAGTATGATTTTTAAGTATATGAAAATAGAATTTTTGTTTAAGAAAAGATAAGATTTTTTTTTTAATATGGAAGGATTAGATCTTCGTTAAGTTAAAAATACGATCTTTGTTAAGTTAAAAATATGATCTTTGTTTAGTTAAAAATACGATTGTTAGTAAGAAGAAAAATATGATTTTTATAGTTAAAAGGATTTGATTTTTGAAAACAAAAAGATCTTATTTATATAAAAAGATATGATTTTGTTTATATAACAGAGAATATAAAAATATTATTTTTATATGGGTAGTGATGAAAAGATTTGATTTTTACATATGGAAAGATAAGATTTTTATTTGCATACTAACGAAATAAAAATATGATTTTTTATATATGTATAAAGTCGGAATAAAAATATATTTTTTATATGATGAGAAGAATAAAAATATAATTTTTATATGATGAGAAGAATAATAATATAATTTTTATATGATGAGAAGAATAAAAATATAATTTTTATATGATGAGAAGAATAAAAATGTGATTTTTATTGTGAACAGCGTGAAATGGTTGAGTTGGAATATCGGGCAAATCCAAACCGTTTAGAAATTCAGAAGTGAAAATGGCAGAGTGGATCCCCAAGGTGAGAACTCCTCACTTTTAATTTATTTTTTAGTTGAAATATATACTAGGATGCAGACGGTGCTTAGCAGCACCCGACACCCGTCGTCCACTGACCATGGACGGCTTGTTTGTTTGATTGATTGTGTTGTGAAATTTGACCGTTGATTGTGTTGAAATAAAATATATATTCATGTGTTGAAATAAAATATATATTCATGTGTTGAAATAAAATATATATTCTTGTGTTGAAATAAAAAAATAAATATTCATTTACAAATCGAACTATTTGTTTATGTACACCGATTTGACTGATATTGATTGGGACGATAAATTTTACACATCGCCCAACCGCACAAATAAAATCTGTGTTTGTTGATCTGAAACCCCACACGGGTAGTGGGATGAGATTTGACGTACACTAATCTCGTTAAATCCCATTTAACAGGTACACTACATTAAATCCCATTTAACAGGTACACTTCATTAAATCTAAATAAAAAGATTTAATCTTTTTCTCAACTGGGCTTAAGAACAGTGCTAATGAAGACACCATTCACGACAAACACCAAATCCCATTTGATATTAAATACAAGGCTCTAAATAGAAAATATATCGGCGTATATTCAATATCAAATTCTACAACCCACAAATATCGTATTGGAAATAATGATATAAATATATCTTTCAAACTTTCATAACAATATCTGTATAATCATGAAATCCAATATCAAAATATTCCAAAGACAATTTCGATTCAAATCCATTCCAATTCAATTATTGGAAATTCTGGTTATTTTCAAAACCATTTCAAATCCACTTTATTCATTGTAAAAATAAATGGGATTATAATTCTAGTTCAAAACTAGTTCGTTTCGATAAAAATCTGTTTTTATATTTTCAAATATGGAATTTTTCGTCCCAATTCTTCACAAATCATTTCTTATGATTTTACACAAATTATTACTATTTTTAATAATTTTATCAAGGTCCGTACAGTCGATTTCCATCAACGGCCATCGAACTGCACTTACGACGACCTTTTCCAAATTTGATTTGGACATAATTCCAAATCCAACCGATATATTTCTAATTTCTAATATTCGTTAGAAAGCTCTTTTTGATACGAACCCAAGGTTCCAGTTTTAGGGGAATCCGATGGTTGGATCTCCCGTAATATCCATTCGAAGTCAATGGTCGGAATTCGCGAACTGCCGCAGCGCGTTTTATTCATGCCATTATATATATAATATACATTATATATGTTTCGTCGATTTCCTTTCAAAACGTATTTTAAAAACCATTTTAAATTCGTTTTCAGAATGATTTCAACTTCATATTCAATTTTAATCAAAATTGAATATCCCATATCATTAATCTATAAATGATAATATTTTCAAAACGTTATATTTTGAAATCATTTCTTTTTATATATTCATTATAAAAATGAATAAAATCGATATAAATATCGTTCACGTCAAAATGGCATCAATCTAACCAACACGGCTTTATATATTTCAATAACTTCGTTATTCTATTCAACGAATGAATATTTTCTTCAACACATGAATATATAATTTTATTCAACACATGAATATTTATTCTATTCAACACATGAATTTTTATTCTATTCAACACATGAATTTTCTTTCTATTCAACACATGTATTTTTATTCTATTCAACACATGAATTTTCTTTTATAATATTCCTTATTTTCCAAATTCGAATGAGTCCCAATCAATTACCATATAACGTTAATTATATGGATTCCCTACAATACATGTATATAATAGCAACGATAAATCATCAACCATCATCCAGAGTGCACCACACAACTGCATAAGCATTAAATATAAATAATTAGCGCTTACACAGTCTGTCAACCTATCGATTGAGATACAACTAAACAATCAGGATTAGTGTATGTCAAATACCATCCCAATACCCGTGTGGGGTTTCAAATCAACAAACACAGATTTTTATTTGTGCAGTTGGGCGATGTGTAAAATTTATCGTCCCAATCAATATCAGTCAAATGGGTGTACATAAATAAATCCTTCGATTTGTAAATGAATATTTATTTTATTTCAACACATGAATATATATTTTTATTCAACACATGAATATTTATTCTTTTCAACACATGAATTTTTGTTCTATTCAACACATGAATATATATTTTATTTCAACATATGAATATATATTTTATTTCAACACATGAATATATATTTTATTTCAACACATGAATATATATTTTATTTCAACACATGTATGTATATTTTTCACATCACAATCAACATTCAAATTTCACAACACAAACAATCACACAAGTCATCCATGGTCTGTGGACAACTGTTGTCGGGTGCTGCTAAGCACCGTCTGCGTCCTAGTATATATTTCAACTAGAAAATAAAAATAAAAGTGAGGAGTTCTCACCTTAGGTTTCCACTCCTCCATTCTCTATTTCTGAACGCTTTGGATTTTCTAGAAATTCCAACGCAGTCTTTCTACGCTGTTCATATTAAAAATCACAATTTTAATATGATGTTTATATTGTAAAGATCACATTTTTATAATGGAACCTCGTATATAAAGTCATATATTTTTACAATGCTTCTTTCTATATAAAAATTATATTTTTTATATCTCTACTTCTTATATAAAGATCGAATTTTTATCACTACTTCATATATATAAAAATCTAATTTTTTTCTTCTATTAAAGATCAAATCTTTTTATTGAAAAAAAATCTAATCTTTTCGATTTTAAAAATCTAATCTTTTCGATTTCAAAAATCTAATCTTTTCGATTTCAAAAATCTAATCTTTTCAATATAAAAAATCCAATCTTTTCAGCTTTAAAAATATAATCTTTTCTATAAATAAAATCAGATCTTTTTCTATTTTATATTTTATATTTTTCAAACAATGTATATTTTGTTCTACCAAACAATGTATATATTTTCATTTCAAAACAATGATATTTATTTTCATTTTTCAAGCAATGTATATTTTTATCTTTCAAAACAATGATATTTTTTTTTCATTTTTCAAATAATGTATAAATTTAAAATTTCAGATTTTACTTTACTATAATATATAAAAGAAAATCTGATTTTAGACATAATTAATAAATCACTTAATAAAGTTAAATTCACCTTCTTCCTTGTTTACTGATTCCTAGCCGACATTAGGAACCCATCACTCCCAACATGAAACCACCGCCCTCCCTAATCCGCGCCACCGGAGGATGATCAGAGACACTCCCTCGGACCGCCTATGGAAGTGCCACCCTCGCCCTTCGTCACACCACGCTCGGTGGTCCCCACACCTCCAGAGATCCGCTCGAAGTTCGCCACTTTGAGTTGCGATTGCCACCAAATCTTGCAATGATACATGATCACAACCATATGAAATCGAAGCTCCTTAAACTCTCTTTCATTTTTTCTTTATAAATGTATGATAATATTGAGTGGAATTTGCGAATTCGTTGGAAGAAATTTAGTGTGTTTGGGGCCATTCGGCTTTGGGGGCTGATGGCCTGGAAAGGGTTTGACCAAGGGGATAAAGAAACTAGGGTTTGACTAGGGTTATATATTTATTTATATATTATTTAATTTTCAAAAGTAGAGACTTTGCATTCGAACCCCAAATCAAACCCAATGATTGTCGCCCTAGCTAATTACCCCCATTCCGAACACAATGGGATATTTTTCATAACCCAACTCGGCTGTTACGACCAGTTTCCGCTAAAATTAAAATATAAATCAGTACATATTCAATTTGAATGCACATTTTAATTTACCGGGGACGCATACTGATTCTAAAAATTCCAGAAAAATATTTTTCTAGCTTCGTATTGACGATACGGTCCTAACAAAACTAATTTCGTCGAATTCTGAGACCGTTTGAAAAATGGTCATTTTCCAGTCGATTAAAATAAACTAAAACTGGTCAAATGCGTTTTCCTTTGCCACACTCACATATTGATTCAGAAAATTATGAATTTTGAAACCAAGCCATAACTTGACATCACGGATCCAACAAAAGTGGTTTCGTCAAAAACCGAGGTCGTTTGCAAAATTTCCATTTTAAGGGCCAGAATTCCATAGCGATTATTCTGAATTTTCAAGTGGACATAACTTTTTATTCCCGCTATGAAATTTTGATTTTTCGGATTCGTTGGAAAGATATTCTCAAATAGATTCTAATATTTTTGGTTTCGCTAAAATACGGACTATTTTGAATCCTGTATGTTCATTTGAAATTTGAAATCGAATTTTCAAACTACTGCGCCATTTTCAATTCCTTTTACAATTAAAATAAAATATTTATATTCTAACGTCGATTCAAATAAATATACACGTTCTAATTCTATTCAAAATACATTTCTTGTCGTTATTATTTAAAATAATTCATTTTAAATATTCAAAATTCACTAAAATTGCCAAAATAAAATTTTTAAATTGGCTCGAATTTCCGGGTTATTACAGGTAGAGGGTAATTTTAAATTCAAAAATGTTTGGGATAACATCAGACAAGAACACCCTAAAGTCACATGGAGCTCTATGGTATGGGCTAAATCATGTCCCCCCCCAAAATTTCGCAAGTCCTATACAAGGCCATATTAGACAGACTACCAACAAAGGAAATACTGTATAGCTGGGGAATACTTGACGAAGATAGATGCCTGTTGTGTAACAGAGCACCTGAAACCCTAAATCATATGTTCTTTGATTTCCAGTATAGCAAAAGGCTCTGAGCCATACAGAAAATGAAATGCTTTAACACTAACTAAATTAGGAGTTTGGAGGAGGAGATTAGTTACCTGCACGATGGGCGACATGTGTCTCAATTGATGGCAGAGATTTGCCTCGTAGCCACAGTGTGGTAGATATGGCGAGAAAGAAACACCCGTGCTTTCAAGAAGAAAGGTAAACATGTGTTAGCAAATTCAGCAGTCATCAACAGAGAGATTGTAGTAATTATAGGAAGGACTAAACTGAAAACATAACCAGTGCAACAGAACGAGAATTATTGCAACTGGAGAAGTGGAACTGGAGGCCAATGACTAGAGGAAGGAGATGAGATAATCTACGCCCGCCATGAACTTGTTGTGCCCTAATTTTGATTTTGTGCTTATCGTAACTTATGTAGAAAATGTGGAAGAAAGGAAAAGCTTGTTCTGGTTGTATTATGTCTCACCCGTGGTTTATAAATGGGCTTTGTAACTTAAGCCGAGCAGGCTTTTGGGCTGAAATAAAAATTTACCCAATTTCAACATATATATATATATATATATATATATATGTGTGTGTGTGTGTGTGTGTGTAAGTATATATATATATATATATATATATATATATATATATATATATGAGTGTGTGTGTAATGATGAAAACAGACACAAACATTTTGTTGCTTCCATTATAAAAAATCAAATCAACTTAATTTTTTTTGAAGATTTTGGGAATTTATAAATCTTTCCGTTTTCTATTTAATAGAAAATAAAGAGAAAATTGAAGTTAGTAGTTTTTCTTTTGGATTAGAAAAACATTTAAGTTTATTAAGGATATTCCAAAAAAACCTATTCAATATAACCAATTTTTGTAGAAGAATAAATTTCCGAAAATTAGAGATGGAACTTGTAGTTTTACATAAAATATACCAACTTTGAGATGAAGTTTTTTTTAGAGAATCAGGAATTTTAGAAAATCTACTTTATTTTCAAGATCTTTAAGCTCGATTAAAGATGAGAAATATCTAAAGAATAAACAAGAAGGTGTGTAAAGTGAACCATATACTCACGCACATAATGGTCGGTCTAATGGTTAAGTAACGTAGATTTAGCCAATATGATCTAGAGTTTAGCCCAAGAACAAAATGATATGCAAGTCCTGATCTAGATGTTGGTGATTCATTTACGATTTGAAAATAGATTCATTGGATGCCCAATTCTAGTCCCGCAAAATACAAAGAAAAATTAAGGTAAATCATATCGCAACACAATATGAGTGTCCAACTCAAAATTCTACCCAAACATCTTGAAACATTGAAGGGCTCTAAAAGAAGATGGAGCTTAAAATGTTGAAGGGGTTCAAAATGTTAAAAGGTTTCGAAGTGAACAAGATAAGAAAACTAATAAGGATGAAACTTGAAGAGCACAATCATTAATGGGAAGAAAATGCTAAATTAACAAAGGTATAAGTGCATCACCCCTACAAGTAATGCAGAAGTTAAATTTTGAAATGATTTGTATATCTACTTAGAATACAAAGAAAGATTGACAAAGGTTCAGATTTCAACGATAATTTTAACCCCTAGGTTATATATTATCGATTTCGTTAAATCTACAAGGACACACACACACACACACACTCCCACTCCCCATTTTACATAGTGCAAAGGTCTACCAGTTCAACAAACCATATTGGAAATTATATCATATACATGGGTGAAGCACATACTCATCACCTTGCACATTATCGAATATTCTCGCAAACCATTGGCAACACAAAGTTACTATAGTTTGACGTATGCATTCTATTATGGACTTATGTCAACTCCTCGTGGACTTCTCCAAGAAACATTTTTGGATCCATAAGGATAAGATAAATAATATTATAACTTTGATTAAGACTAAACAAAAAACGAACAAGATGTTAAGAGAATATGTGAAGCATATTAGTTTTGGAAGATTCTAAATCGAAGAAGGCATATAATAATATAAAACTAATGCCACACCAACCTAATACTAAATAAGCTTATGTAACGTCCTCCATTTTGAGACTGGAAATTAAGCACTATAGGTGTTGTAGTCATCTATGGTATAAATTTCCGGTGATTGAACATGGGCGTGTTAATGATATCAATCCAACAACACATGAGCATGAAATAAAATTTAATGCAAATTTCAAGCTATTTTTCTCATTTCACATTCATTACATTGCATAATACTATAGAGTTTCTCAGGTTCCAAATTAAATGTAAGTGCATAAATACTTCAAGGGCATCATATTAAAAAGCCCCTAGGTTGATTAGAGTACTCCTAGAATACCCAACATTGCCTCCTGCATATCTTCACCTTCCTTATATGTTAAAAGATTTAAGAACCCGAAAACTACTTTCGAACTGCTCAAACGAGCAATCAAGAGTTAAAGGGGAATTTGTATTCAGGTTAGACATACAGTCTAGTGCGAATAATAATATGCCATCTTAAATAAATGGGGGTTTTCTGTAAAGGCCCGAATTTCCGTACACTTTGAGTTGACCAATAACACCACACGCCTAACCAAAATTGCACAGAAATACGAATCATTATTAGAAAGAAGATAAAGGATGAGAAATAGAAAGAAAGAAATATTATAATAGAAGAAAACGAAGATCACAAACTCACAGCGGAACGAATAAAATATATTAAATAACATAACTTTTGAAATACAAATCAGTAACTTTATATACATACCATTATCAGAGCACAACGCTTATCCCTGGTACAGTTATAAACACTTATTTCCAGATACAACACAGTGGAAAATATGATAATCTATAGCTAATTTGTGAAGCCTCCTGCTTTCAGCTCTTCTAAGTGAATCTGGAAAATCCCGACTACTTGACTGCCCGTACAAATTTGAGCACCCAAGAGTTTAGGGAAAACAAACAAAATAAACTCTGGGTCAGTCATGGGACTAGTGTGAGTAAACTCCAACCATTTGTTTAGCTTTCAAAAACCCTTTGAAAGAAATGATAATCGTAAGACTGATCCACACATAAACACGGATGGTTTTTACCTTACAATAATCAAAAACAATTTTTTTATCAAAATCTGGTGATATTATAATAGTGTCTAAATCAAATAAATGACCATCTAGCGGAACGCTTGCTTCTTATGCCCCCATATAATATAGAATCGAAAACCGCAAGGCGCTTATTGGAGATTGGATTTCCAACATGACAAGGTATGGGACTACCTGCCGATAGTGTATTTCTAGAGACGAATACACTGGGTTCAACAAGAACGTCTTGCAACCCGGCCCACACATGACTGACTTCTCATTTCGCTTGAGTGTATCGAATGTATATCACCAACGGTTGGGATCAACAAACGTTTCCCGAAAGGGACAACATCGATAGATTAAAGAAGTAATTGGAATTTCTCTAGATAGGTGATTATACATCCTCATGGGAGCGACCCACATAGCCATGCTACCTGCCCGATTTTTGTCAATTCCCGGTTGTGAGGCTTGAGGTTTGAATTATCTTCCAAAACATCTGGCCACAATTCACTTTGAATGCCACATCGTCAGATCCATTGGAAATCACAAATTGGTTCCCACAAAAATACTCAGATTGTTAGGCTAGAGAAGTTTCCCTTCTTTGCCACCAACTTTGTGCGTTTGAAGGAATCAACGTACGTAATACCTTTGGAAATACTCTGTCAGACACTCTCCATACAAAGGCACCATTCTATTAATCCAACTTGGAAAATTTCTACCTATTGTTAACAGAACAGCCCTTGCATTCCGTCTTCATAATCTCTTCAACATAAGTTGATTCGTAACGTTTATACCAATATGAAGTGGTTTTCAGATATTAAATCTGATCCCGGTCTCTCCGTATTGACAACGAAGGTATAAAATAAATCAAAACTTTGATAGTCGGTGATTTAACTATCAAAGAAACATTCATACAATCAACGGTCCTATTTCCAATTGGAAATTCTACCGATCAAGCATAAAACAACATTGGGCCCCTTTAAATCAATTCCTGATTATATTATTATTTCAAATTCCTGTTTCCCTATCTTTCGTATCCTTTTGAAGCTCGATTTCCCTTTTGATTCTTTGAAAAAACATTTCCAATAGGTAATTTCTTTATTCGAGAAAATATCTCTTTTCCCCATTTAGAAAACATTTATATATACATATTAACGAATCCTTATTTTCTATATTCAGAAAATATGCCGCATTAATATTGGAAAATATTTCCAAATTCTCTTTCTTAATTCCTCATTGACCAATTCATTTCATCTTCTATACGTAGAAAATATCTCTCATTTTATTTGGGAAAAACATTTCAAATTCTTTTAAATTAACGCGATGTTATAAACATCGTTATTATAACTTAAAACATTACCCAATTATTAACTAACCAGAATGTTAACCAATCTTCACTATCGAACCTTAACCATTTCTCCATCAATCATGAAGTCAATCAAGTTGGGGTATAATTACCTCTCAGACCTTAATTGAACAACATTCTCAACTTTGAAATAGTCAAATCTCACCATTTCAAACAAACCATCGCTTACGCGACTCTCGGATTCAATCTAAGAACACACTTCTTTTACTTTAAAACATTGATTATAACGGCAACGTTATAATTGCTGTTTTCAAATATTTGATTTATAAAACATTACTTTTAACAACAGCGTTACATCGCTGTTTAGCTTTTATTATAATAACAACATTAAAATCACTGTTAAAACATTTGTGATAACAGTAGCATTATAATCGCTGTTTAGATTTACAAAAACATGTATTATAACAACAGCGCTATAATCGCTGTTTAGATTTACAAAACAAATATCATAATAATAGCACTATAATCGCTGTTTTAAATAAAGTATCGTGTGCGACGCACACGCCTCCGTTGTTCATTTATAAACTCTGTTTATTTTAAACAATTCAAGTTCTTCTTTAAATGTATTTACAAGCTATATGTTCTTTAACTTCAGAAATTAACTCGATTTGATTTCTATAAATCCCTTTTTATATATATTATTGCAAACTATAGAATTAACTGAATATAGACCTCTTAATGTATTTAAATTAATTCATAGGTTCATGTTAAATAAAATCTAAATATTCTTCCGAGAAATAAATAATTTGTAAAATTTGACATCGTCGAATTCCTATTTAAAATTTCATCAGATTTATCTCAATTAATTTTTATTTTCCAATCTTTGGAATATAACCCATCATTTCTTTCGAAACCAATTTTCCTACTCAAATCTCTTTTACCACTATTGCATTCAAATCCCACTTCAAATATCGGGTATCAACACCAGTTACCACTTTGCTTATATAAATTCAACTTGAATTTATATTTTACTTTATTCTATGGTATATATTTTATTTAATTTAAACACATCATTATAAACAACTTCTTGTTTTAATTCACTTAAACAAGTTTCTATTTTCTTTCCATTTGAAATCTAATTTCTATTTTGGAAATAATTTCCTTTTTTAAAACTCCTACGTCCTAAAATATTTTGTGGTATTCAAATATCAAAATTTATCGAGCCAGTGTAATTCAACCACAACAAAATCAAACACGATCATATATTATAAAAAAATAAAACAGTAAATAAAATGTTGAGGAATCCAGTTGGATCCCACCAACTTGTTTCCCTGCATCCACAGATGTTAATCAACATTAATTAATAACATAAATAATTATCGATCAACTATATAACCATATGAACCATTCAACCAATTTTACCAACCATTCATTCAAACAACCATCGCACAGTATAAAATTACTAGAAATAAATTAAAACTCGTTTATATAAAAATATAAACGAGTCAAAGTTAGTCAGTTTACTCACCTTGATTCGCAGTTGACGGTTCTGCTTTTAAAACCAAACAGTGCTTAATTTTATCACAAAATTCTAGTATCTCGATTCTCCGCCGCGTCAGTTCCACAATGCAAATTTCGTTACTGCGTTTCCAGTAGACCCGGTTTCATCATATTCTGTTAACGTAAAAACAACTTATCCTTGTTACCCCTTTTATTTAAATTTAGATAAATATAACATTAATAAAAATGGTTAATTTCTTTATTATGTTTAAACTAGATTAGGCTTCATAACCTTCCCCCTAGACTTTTCCCTTCCAATATGCTTTCAGATCTGTCCCCTCCGGTAATAATGTCATGGCCGACAACTTTCCCTCACCATCGCTTTTATTCATTTCACATCATCAAAATGGATTCCACCCTTTATCTTGAAACCAAAACTGTCGTCCTAATGCAATATCGTCCTTCTACATTCTGAAAATCACTCAAACTAACCAAAGTTTCCACTGCCCCCATTCAATACGGTTCTATATTTCTTCATATCTCTATACCTCAATCCATTTACACCCTTCCCAGATGATAAAGCAATGCCCTATACGTTCAAAAATTATATACTCACTAACCAACATATTAAGTTTAATACGCATTTTAAGTTTAAACAATTCTCGTGTTAACCTGGATAAAGTGAAGTCAGACCCCATCTTCCAGTTTTAACGAAGAATCTTCCACGCCGTGGCTTTTGAACACCATAACTTCACAGTCAACATGCAAAAGAAAATAGTGCACTCTTCTCTACATTCTTGTAGCCATAAACGAGTATCCATACCTAACTCCATCGTTTTCAAGACCACCAGTAAACTACACCCCTCAATTCCCTTTATGCCATAACCAGCACGACCTCCAACACCCCATCACGATTGCGGCTTCTAGTTTCATAGCACCACATAATGTACAACGTGCGAATAAAAATTGAACAGCTTCACCGAACAACAACAAAACCCCCTTCATCCTGCAACATCCTCCATTTCAAAAAGCCCCAGCTCGCATCCACCCAGTAGCCGCGTCCTCAGCCTCCTCGCACATGAATAGTGGCGTACGAAACAACTTAAGCTTGAATCCCCTCAAAACAATCACCCAAGAGCTAAACTTTACCATGAACCTAAAGCGAAAATTCATTTTATCTCGTTTTTCCCGAAACAATCACTATCCGCAAACCATAATCTCGCTGTGAGATTTTCGAACTTCAGGGGAAATGATCGCACCCAACAATTTATGCACCAACGCGAAGATCTCCTTTATACGAGTTCACCAAATCCAGTTTTGAGATTTATATTTTTTTATTATTTGTTAGGGATTTTAGAACTCGCATTAGTTCTATTTTTCTGTATTGAGAACGAAGGTGAGGTGATGTCAGTATTTAAACAAAAGTACCTTAGCAGGCATGGCTATTTTAGCTTGGCACTCACGAAATAGAATACTTTTGGAGAGCACCGTTTCAAGTGGCGTGAGGAACACAGGTTGAGAAACGTGGCAAACAAGGAGATTATTGTTTTTAATTAAAGACAAGGGAACACTGCCGAAAGGGAAATTTGGATTGATGTGTGGTTTTACTCCTATATTGTGTCTTCCCTCAAGCCCTACCTACCATGGTTTGGCACCAAATTGATCTGGCTATACTCCGGCATCAAATTTGACCTTAGTACAAAAACATATTTACTTAATCACCATGCTTATCTCTTGTATATTATTAATTACTTATCATATGTTTAAAGTTATAAAGCATATCTGGTTATATAAAATTTTGTTTGCATACGAACTGTTATGGACAAAAATAAGAGTACGGTCGTGTCTAGCAAGATACCACAATCCCAAAATTATAATAATATCGGTAGTTTAACTTATATTATGAAACCCCAAAATATTGATATTGGGTGCAAAATTCTCCAAATAAAAAAAGTTGCATATTTAATTAATTAAAAATTACAGTAAAATTCTAAAAATTAAATTATAACTACGCTTCAAAAGAGTCTTGCTCAAATTAAAGACCGATATCTAAATATATTTAAATAACCGTTATGGCCTATATACGATTCCACAGCGACTTTCTGAAAATTTGGTTTCGTCATAATTCACAATATATAAGACGAAATTTCAATTTTTCACTTCCATTAGAAAAATATGATCAATACGGTTCCAACGTTTCTTGTTTCATAGAAATCCGACTTATATCAGATCCTGTATTCTCAGTTGAAGTTCAAATCGTAAATTACGAACTACCGCGACTATTTTGAGCTCGTTTTAAATTATACTATTACTATACATTTAAATATCGTTTTATTAAATAAATTCCTTATAAAAAATCCTATATATAATTCAAATAAAATATTTAAAACATATTTAAATATTCAAAATTCAACGGCTGAAAATTCGTGTCGTTACATTCTTTCCCCCTTAAAAATAATTTCGTCCTCGAAATTGCTAAGGTAGGAAAAGATGCTACATACCGTATTAACTAGGTCCAAAAACCCTTTTTGTTCACTTCTTAACTTTAGTTTAACTAGACCAATTTATTTCAAATAAAATATTATTTTATTCTTACTAACGAAAATTTTCAAAAATTATGTAAATTTTCTAACACTTCAAATTATGAAAAATTTCGGTAGCATCTCCTCTGCACGGCTCAATCGGCACAATCACAACTCGCCTTTCTAGGCGTCTCCAGTCCAAAAGAAAATCAAAAAGCCAAGTGGTTAGCCCCATAGGCTCATAAAATCATCAAACCCAAGAAATATTGTAAATATGTACCTTTTTGTCGGGCATAATTCTATCTCTTACATTTGCTTCCATTCAATATCTTCTCCGCATACATATATCCATTTCCTGTTGGTTCCAAATCGATCCAACTTCCAGTTTTTAACTCTCTAATCAACTTCTGATTAATTCACTTCTATTCACTAATCCAAACTGAGTTCTGTTTCCAAAAACCAACCCTCTTATTCTGCTTGAGTTCAATTCCATCACAGTTTAATTCCAAACAAAAGCATCCAATATATATTCAACTTGTTTATACATAGGTCGAATTCATATTTATATTTAGAATCTCAACATTCTCGTTTATTTAATTCCATTCGGAATTATTTTTAATCTAATCCAGTTTTATTTAAGTTAAATTTCAATTCATTTGATACATTTTTACCATTTCAATCTATTCAACATATACAAGTTAAATTTTAATTTCAGAATTCAAATTCCCGGGTTTTATTTCAAATTAATTTGAAATCATATACATTTATATACATATATTTATACTCAACTCAATTCAAAACATTTGATTTTCTAAATTATCATGTCCTTTTCAAACAAATTTGTCATTCCCAAATTACTATGGTAGTAATCCGTCACTCAGAAACCTGAAAATGATCACCGATAATGTCGCGACCCATTATCAGAACTATATTCTTGCCACTAAAGTGATTTCAATGCTTAATCCCTTTAAAAATCCATCTAAACCATCATTATTCAAAAATACTTTAAAGTAATGTGAAAATATTTTCTAAACACCCGGAATTTAAATTCCAATTTTGGTTTGAACTAAATCTTGGTTTATCACATTTGTAAGCATTATCCGTATACAAATTAAATAACCATTTCGATATTCCATAATTTCATTTGATTGTAATAACAATCATCACATTCATATATAATAATTCAAAAATTATTCATTTTATATCAAAAACTTTTTGGGCCAAATTATATCATTTACCCATCTTTTAAAACAATATTATGTCGAATTGTTCTGTTCGAGAGTTTAGAAACACCTATCGATACAGTTGTACATCCTGTATCGACCAGAATTCATAAACTACTCAACGAACCAACCAACACAATATAAAACAATTTTATATCAAATCTACAAATACGTGCTCATATATATACACTCAAACTCAATCTAGGGTATTACTAACCCCATCTCTATTGAGTCACGCCACAGAGCCAAGGTTATCACTCAACCTTCAACTCTGATACCAACTGTAACGGCCCGAATTTCCGTACACTTTGAGTCGACTAATAATACCACACGCCCAACCCAAATTGCACAGAAATATGAATCATTATTAGAAAGAATATAGAGGATGAGAAATAGAAAGAAAGAAATATTAGAAAAGAAGAAAACGAAGATCACAAAATCACAGCAGAACGAATAAAATATATTAAATAACATAACTTTTGAAAGACAAATCAGTAACTTTATATACATACAATTATCAGAGCACAATGGTTATCCCTGGTACAGTTATAAACACCTGTTTCCAGATACAACATAGTACACAACGGAAAATATGATAATCTATAGCTAACTGGTGAAGCCTCCTGCTTTCATCTCTTCTAAGTGAATCTGGAAAATCCCGACTAATTGACTGCCCGTACAAATTTGAGCACCCAAGAGTTTAGATGAAACAAACAAAATAAACTTTGGGTTAGTCATGGGACTGGTGTGAGTAAACTCCAACCATTTGTTTAACTTTCAAAAATCCCTTTGAAAGAAATGATAATCGTAAGACTGATCCACACATAAACACGAATGGTTTTTACCTTACGATAACCAAAAACATTTTTTATCAAAATCTGGTGATATTATAAT
Source organism: Allium sativum (assembly GCA_030737875.1). Classification (NCBI taxonomy): domain Eukaryota; kingdom Viridiplantae; phylum Streptophyta; class Magnoliopsida; order Asparagales; family Amaryllidaceae; genus Allium; species Allium sativum. Next base: position 157,000,800 of record CM060924.1, read on the forward strand.
AGTGTCTAAATCAAATAAATAACCATCTAGCAGAATGCTTGCATCTCACGCCCCCTATATAATATAAAATCGAAAACCGCAAGGTGCTTATTGGAGATTGGATTTCCAACATGACAAGGTATGGGACCACTTGCCGATAGTGTATTTCTAGAGACGAATACACTAGGTTCAAAAAGAACGTCTTGCAACCCGGCCCACACATGACCGACCACTCATTTCGCTTGAGTGTATCGAATGTATATCACCAACGGTTGGGATCAGCAACCGTTTCCCGAAAGGGACAACATCGATAGATTAAGGAAGCAATTGGAATTTTTCTAGATATGTGATTAAACATCCTCATGGGAGCGACCCACATAGCCATGCTACCTGCCCGATTTTTGTCAATTCCCGGTTGTGAGGCTTGAGGTTTGAATTATCTTCCAAAACATCTAGCCACAATTCACTTTGAATGCCACATCGTTAGATCCATTGGAAATCACTAATTGGTTCCCACAAAAATACTCAAATGGTTGGGCTAAAGAAGTTTCCCTTCTTTGCCACCAACTTTGTACGTTTGAAGGAATCAACGTACATAATCCCTTTGGAAATACTCTGTCAGACACTCGTCCATACAAGTTGTCCTGGGTCTGGACAAACCGAAGCCACCGTTCTATTAATCCATCTTGGGCAATTTCTACCTAGGGTTAACAGAATAACCCTTGCATTTTACTGCGTCTTCGTAATCTCTTTAACATAAGTTGATTCGTAATGCTTATACCAATATGAAGTGGTTTTCAGATATTAAATCTGATCCCGATCTCTCCATATTGACAACGGAGGTATAAAATAAATCAAAACTTTGATAGTTGGTGATTTAACTATCAAAGAAACATTCTTACAATCAACGGTCCTATTTCCAATTGGAAATTCTACCGATTAAGCATCAAACAACATTAGGCCCCTTTAAATCAATTCCTGATTATATTATTATTTCAAATTCCTGTTTCCCTATCTTTCGTATCCTTTTGAAGCTCGATTTCCCTTTTGATTCTGTAATGTCCCGTATTTTTCTAGCCATTTTATTGAAATATTTTATTTATTTAAAATATTGGTTTGAATTTAAATAATCGATTTTAACATTTTAATTTGAATATTTATTTATTTTGAATATTATAATAATATTTTATTTTCGGCAATATTGGAAAATGTTTATTTTTGCTGTATAATGTGAACGAGCGATTTAAAGTGGTTTAAATATGGTTTTATTGAAATTATCGTGGCGATTTCGTTTATGAAACGACGTTATAACGTTTAATTTATAATTTAAATATAAAACGAGCTGCAGTGGTGCGGTAGTTCATAGTTTGGCGTTTTGAACTTTAAAGGACCATACAGGGCCCAAAATGAGTCGGATTTTCTCGAAACAAGAAAAGTTCGAATCTGTTGGGTAATATTTTTCTAATGAAAGAGAAAAATCGAGTTTTCGTGTTGTAGGTTTTATTTTATGTCCAAATCAAATTTTGAAAAAAGTCGCTGTGGAATTCCTTTATAAATTTTATCGTTATTTATATTAAATAAAAGGGTTTTAAATTTTTATAATATCGATTTGGCTTCAAATTCAACCCGGGATATTTTATTGTGGTAGTATACGATATTCTGGCCGTGTATGACCAATTTCAATATTTTAGTAATATTATATTGAGTTATTTTAAAATTGGTTTATTTTATGTGAATTGGGCATTTATGAAAAGGGACTTTATTCAAACGACCTCAGTTGTAACACCCCACATCCGTTAGTGTCACTCACAAAGGGAATGCACTAAGTTCTGTGGAGCATTTTAAGGTAAAAGATGCAGATGAATTACAAGACAGACAAAAATTAAAACAGCAGAAAATAAAACTTTGCTTTATTGATAAAATAGTTTGTACAACGATTTCTTTACAATATCAGAGTATCATCTGTCCTACAAAATAAAAAAGCAACATTTATATTCCCCAATGTAGCAAGAGCCAGCCATAGCATCTGAAAGAGAATCCAAGCAAAACTACGACACATCTTCAAGCTGGGAAAGAGTGACAGTCCAACTTAACCTGAGCTATACTATTCCCTTCTTTACTACCTGGGGGGGGGGGGGGAACGGAAGAAAAGAAGCCGAAAGAAAAATAGAGTCAGACATAAAGCCTGAGTAAGTTCAGTTACTTCTAGCATGTGAACATGGAAAAACAAAACGACATGAATTAACTGAATACAAGATAACACCATGATGATAGGGTCAGCAAGATTAGACAAGATTAAAACAAGATATGCTAAGATAAGATAAACTGAATATGCTCTAATACTTTCGCCGCTTCGCTATTTCCTTGTTATACCGGTTTCTATACCTCTGCACCACCTAACTAGTGTCCCAACTAGTAACGATAACGTGATCCCAATCCCTGTAGTTTCCGTTGCCTTCAGGCATACATTTATTATTTATTACCTAGATCTAATCTAGGGTTTTCTATCAAGTGCTTTCTAGATTCAACTAGAGTTTACGCTATCTGCTGAACGCTTCTCGGATTCAGGGTTTATGCCACCTAGTCCAACTAGGGATTATGCTACCTGTCGAACGATGCCCCCAAGTCTAGGACACACTACCTAGAGTGGTATATGTTCCTAGACTTCCCCACGCATGTATCGCGAATCGTTATCGCTTGTCAAGATGCACATGTCCTGTAATGTGCGGCCCGAGTCCTGTGGCAGGGCAAATCAAGAAACACAGAACTCGGTCGGGAGCTTTCAGATATCTGCCGATGCCGATGCTAAGGTCTGTTTTTATTCCAGTGGCTATGGTCCCACTTGACCCCTCCCTCAACTAATGAAAGGCACACCTTGAAAAATGAGAACTATACGCAAACCCCCTATGCCCCACTAACCTATAGCCATCCTCACCCATAACTAGATAGCAAGTATATGGTCTTTTGGAGTTCTCCGCCTTTCCGCTTCACGTATCTCGATTGACTCAAGATGGATGGTAGACGACGAGTTGCTATCACAGGGCCACCGTTTTCTCCCCGAATCACGCTGGTCCATCCTAGTCTTTAGGTTGCCATATATTGCAACCAAGGCATACCCCTGGTTCTTCTAACGCAGACCTTAACCTATATGAGCCCAGGAGGATCATCTACAGCCTCACAGAGGGATACTAAGAGTACCCTCACGTCCCCTCGAAGCCTCGGGCTTCGTAACCCAATTCGTTGGAGCCTTCTTTTTAGTCAGACGGACGTCCGCTCCTTCCCGTGTTATACTAAGAATTACTACTTAGTTTTGCTAACTAAGGTTTACCACTTAGTTTCCATAATCGTTGTTTTCTTAACTAAGGTTTACTACTTAGTCCCTTTTAACTAAGGTTTACTACTTAGTTCTCTTTCTCGTCAATTTGGATTGGTTAAGTGTCATTAGTCCATTCAAGCTAACTTAACCCTCTTCATTTATCCTGATAAACTGGTTAAGTGTTATTAGTAATTCATGTTGACTTAACCCTACCACAAACCAAGTTATATTGGTTAAGTATTTCTTATTACTTAAACCTATTCATTCATCCTGTATTGGTTAAGTGTTCCTTTTTAACTTAACCTTGCCCATCTGTTTTAGCTAACACTTTATTAATGGTTAAGTATTATCCCTTCATGTTTTAGACTTAACCTTATTCATTTATCACAATCTGATGGTTAAGTGTTCAAGTTTACTTAACCCTACGGTCCAGTCCAGCTAACATATCAAATTGGTTAAGTGTATTAAATTTTACTTAACCCCCGACCTCTAGTCTAGTTAACATGTTTATTTGGCTAAGTGTATTAACTTTACTTAACCCCACCTTCTAGTCTAGTTAACATGTCAATTTGGCCAAGTGTATTCTTAGTTACTTAACCCCTACAAATCTTGTCTTGTTACGATGTTAAGTTTGGTTAAGTGTTCCTATGGACTTAACCCTCCCATTCTAGCTTAACTGCGTTAAGTTGGTTAAGTGTTCCTATGGACTTAACCCTCCCATTCTAGCTTAACTGTGTTAAGTGTCAGTATGAACCTAACCCCACCCATCGGTTTGGTTATCATGTTGAATTGGTTAAGTGTCTTAGTTAACTTAACCCTACCATTCTTGTTCTAGCTTTAACTAAATAAATTAAAGCCGCGACCACTCATATTAGACAGATATTGTTGCGAATACTGGATGTGCTGGTTGGCTCCGGGCAGGTTTACATTGCAACTCAGTCTAACCTCGGGTTAGGCATATTCGTGTTTTTCTAAGTTCAAAGGGTTTTGATTAATTTTCAAATCAGGTTTCGAAAGTAACCATCCCATCCGTCGGATCAGTTAGGGATAGCCAGGGAGAGCAGGAAACTTGTATTTTCCAAACCCAAGCCTAGACACTATCCTCTCTGTCACCCTAGAACTTTCTGGTGTGTTATTAAAAGAGACGTCGTTAATAAACCTTTAATTTGTCTAAATTTACATTTTCCTCATTTAGGACAAATTCTATAAGTAAATTATTCCTAATTTACTTATTTCATAATTACTCTTTTAATGTAAATTGTCAACATTTATTATGGCCCATTTTTCCCTCTATATCATATTTATGCTTTTTGGTATGTAAACTATACCAAATTAAGTGTCACTAACCATGATTTTTCTAAATAAGACAATTACTCACAATTATGGCCAATTTCAAATTTATGCCAATATATTTATTATGCCAAATTAGCTAATCCAATTCTGATTTAACATTCTAATTACCGTTCATGTCAAACTAGACTTATTATTCTAGTTCACAATTCATGTAAATGCTAGATTTACAAGTCAATACTAGATTCAAATTACACATCCTATAATTCATGTCAAATTTATCCAATTTGCATTTTTATAAACATGCCATAATACATGTTCCCAATTTATGCCAATTTCCAAGTTTATAACTACGTTTTAGTAAATTTCATATTTTGCCCAAATCGTATTCCCATCGTTCGTATAATCGTGATTCAACCTAGATTATAAATAAATCCAGATTCATGGATAAAAGGGAATGAACCAAAATGCCATGAAAGAATAGACATAATAACTGGCATAAGATGATAATTCATAGGCATATAGATCTGGTAATATTACGACATGAAAAGGGTTGAATAGTATAGGTTCAAGAACATGGGTAGACCTAACTTAATAGGTAAATTCCCAAGATCAAGATCCAAGGATAACTAGAAACAGAAAGTCAAGCCTAGATCCAATGTAATGCCAGTTTGGGGTACAACATGGTTTTGTAACTACAGTGTCATGGGCATAAATAATAACCGTATATCCATAGTCATAGGCAATAAATCCTCACAGTTAATGAATCACAGTCATAAGCGATGTTCATAGTCAAAGGAAAATAATTCTCACAGTCGTAAGTCACAGTCATAGGCAATGTTCATAGTCATAGGCAATGTTCATAGTCAAAGAGGCATATGGTTTTAAGGTCCATAGTTTCATAGTCACAGTCTTATTGGTCATCGAATCATAACAGTTCTTAATTAGGTCCAAGGATATAAGCACTGATTCGAACCGAAAGATTTGGCATATTCTTTTATTCCTTTAATTTCATGTCAAAAAATAGAGAAAAACGTTCAAATCTAAAAAGTAACCGACTTACAGAGATTAGATTAGATTCGTAGAAAAACAGCCGTTGAAGTCGTTTGAATCTTCACTTGAATCCTAGCTTGTTTTGAATCTCCTCTTGAAAGTCTCGAGCAGCATTTCCTCGTCTTGATTTATTTTACATATTATTTTATTTATTATTTAATTAAGAGGAGGAGAAGAAGCCATGTCCACCAAGAATCTTTGCAGCATAAGGTTAGAGAGGAATTGTGAATAGAGAAGGAGACTAGGGGCTATTTATATAGGATTAGGCGGACGAATCTAGGCAGAAAACGAGACCAGGTACATCAGAATGCACCCAGGCCCAAAAGTGGGTTTTTGCACCTAGGTCGACACCCATGTCGACTGGGCAGTCGACCTGGTCAGGGGGGTCGACTACCCAGTCGACCTGGGTCCTGGGTGGGAATTTTCCCGCCTAGCCTGCTTCTGGGTTTGAATTCGAATTTCGAATTCGAATTTCGAGCTGTTTTCTGTTCTGAAAATTCCTGAAACTTCGGAGGGTCATATCTCCCTCATACGGACTCCGATTCTCGCAAACTCGGACTCGTTTCCAAGTAGAATTTCAAGACGAACGCAATGGAGCAACCCGTTTACCTTGATTTTGAATTTAAAATTTAATTCTGCCCTGATTTGTGAATCCTAGTGTTACAAAATTACGGGGTGTTACATCTGTTTTCGACGAAACAAATTTTATTGAGACCGCAACAGTAAATTATTGGTAGATTTTAGGTGGCTCGTCAATCGGGGTTAATTTGTAAGTGTGGCAAAATAAAATACAAAATAAAACGACTATTTGAACGTGAACGAGGGCCATTCGAGCAAACAAACTCGGAATTCGACGAAACAAGTTTCATTAGAACCGTATCTTCAAATTATAATATACCGTCCATTCGCATCACGAACGGGGTTTGTATGTGAGCACATGAGCCAATATACAACATTAAAAATAGCGACAGACACGAAATATAAATCGTCGGTCATTGTCGGTCGTCACATCAAGTTAAAATAATATTTACCCCCGCTATATAAACCCCCTACATCAGAAAAACCAGCCCATCTCCATTTCCATTCAGCAAATTTGCAAAAAAGTCCTTATTTACATTTTAATTTTTATCTTCACATTTGTCATGAATTCGAAGGGGGTTCCAAAGGGAGAATGGTAGATCGGAATGACGTCTACCTACTGAGAAAAGTTGGGGTGGAACGGATGCCTAAGGTGGTCGGAATCGGTGATAAACCATGACAAACCATTTTAATTTTTTGATTTTTGGAGGAGTCTGAGTCTACTTTTGTTGATGGTATCAAAGGAGGAAATGTATAGGAGATCGAGGGCTTAAGTTTTGCCTTTGGCCGGCTGACCTGAAACGGCCTGTAGTGGCGGGGAATTGGAGATGATCGGAGATGAGTTTGGGGTTGTCTTTTTTGAAGTGGCGGGTTGCTTTTGGGGATTTTCACGGCGAAGGACGTCGATGGGTGGTAGGACACGAGGGTCGATGAAGCAGTGGTGCACGGGGGTCAGTCTGGTGGTGGTGGCGCGGTGTCAGGTGGAGCGAGGTGGTGGAATTTTGGGGTTGATCGGATTTGGGGGTATTCAGAAATTCCGGTGACGGGGCGGTTATCGGGGACTGGCGGTTCAGGCGGTGGCTGATGGAGGAACGACGGAGACAATGGTAGAGGTGCGGTGGTTCCAGGTTCGACGGTGGTGGCACAGTTGGTGCTCAAGGGTGATGAGGTGGTTAATGAGGCATAAAGGTTCAACGTTGAAGAGAGAGTCGGGTTTCAGGAGTTTGCCAAGTTGAAAGCGCGTGATCAATTACAAAGAGAGCTGATGTGGCATACTAGGTAAGGTAATTAAATTATTTAATTAAATTTTTAATTAATAGTTTAGTTTATAAATCATATAATATGTACAATCTTTAAATCAACATATCATTCTAGTACGTGAACGAAATCTGATGAAACTAGATCCGTTGGGATCGCAGGGAGGCTTAGGCAATGGCACTGACTAGGCACTAATCTGACGCCTTTGAAAATTCGGTTAATTTTTAATGTCCGTTCAAGATTAAAAGGAACAAACGCATCAACCGCCAACCGAAATAATCTGGTGAGTTAATTCTCACACCTTTTGGAATCCTGTGATGTGGTAAATTCATATAAAAATATAATTTACCGTTAAAAATATAAATTGGTTGCTTGGTTGTTATTGGTTGTTTACTGTTTGGTTGGTTGCTGCCGTTTATATTCCATAATTTTGAATTAGTTGATCATATGAAATTTATTTCATATATTATTATGAAATGTATAACGAGCTGTGATGCAGAGAAGAACAAGTTGGAGGGATCCGACCGGATTCCTCAAATATTATACATGTTGTTTGTTTGTTGTATATTGTTGATATTTGAACTGATTGTACCCCATATGGTAGAAAAAACTGTTTGAACATGATGGTTGAATAAATATTCACCTGTGTTGTGTTTAAAATCAATCGACAGTATTGATTGAGTGGTTGACTTTGAATGGCTTAAAATGTACTTTTTTAACCATCGTTCAGCTGTCAGGCGAATTGACATAGATTTAAAATTATAAATTATTTACAACTGAACTGAAGTTTTTCAGTTATTTTATATAAATAGTTTAATTAGTAAGTTATAAATATATATACTTTTAATAGAGTTTATCAAAGAATTATTTTAAAATGGTTTGATCGAAAAGGGCGATAAAAGCTTTATAAAGGAATTCATAATCCAGGTTTCCAAAAACAAGAGTTGTGAATTGAATTGGAAAGTAAATGTAGTGATGTAAATAAGGTTTCACTTAATTAAATAAAGTGAACTCAATTGAAATGAAATGTTTAGGAAGATGATAAATGTGTTAGGAATGGAGTGAGATATGGTAATGGTAATAATGGTTTTAAAATATAATATAACAAGTTGTTAAATTTTTCTTAAGGAATTTTTATAAGTATGTAAGAAGAAATCCAAGTGAGTTTTAGAAAAGAGTTTTTAAACTAAAACGATCACTTTGAAAAAGTTAAAGAATTGTTTAAACAAAACACTTTAATTGAAATAACGGGTTCAAAAGCAAGGGAAAATAAATATAGTGATTTTGGTAAAGAATTGGAGAATAGATTTTTATAAATAAAATCGAAGACAAAAAGGGATTTTATTTTAAAGAAAGGATAAGAGGATTTCAGTTATAGAAATCCAATTTATAGTTGTTATAAGAATTTCTGAATAAATGGAAGTAGATGATTGAACGAGGGATTTTATTTAAAATCCAAAGGTTATAAGTGGAATTGTAGGTTAAGTTAAAAGTTATATTTGGTGAATTTTTACTTAATCGAACAAGTTAAGCAAATAGATTTTATTGGAAAGGGTTTTCAAATGTAAGAAACGGTTTGCAAAACCAGTTTGAAATCGAGATGGTAAAGAAGATTGTAGTGAGGTATTAAATGAAAAACTGATATTTATTTATTCTCAAATAAGAACGGGGTCGATCAAGGTCTGAGAGGTAATTGAATACCCCAACTTGAATGGCTTCGCAATTATCGAGGAATGGTATTAGTTGAAATGAGTTAAAGGTGTTGTGATTGGTGTGATATCCCATACGAGAGGTATTGAATATTGGTGCGGGATTTTGAAATTTAAATGATACTACAATGTAGTTTCAATGAAAGTAAGAATATTTAATTTTGAATTATAAGTCGACCTTTGCTTTAACCCTATTAGAATTGGAAACGGTTAATACCATTAGGTACAATATATATATATATATATATATATATATATATATATATATAAATGTATATCGAGATACTCGAATATAAAGGAAAGGGTTTAAAGGAAATAGATCGATGTTTTCCAAAAGAAGTAGAAAGTTGGGGTATATATATACAGGTATATATGCTCTATAGTAATCAAAATAGTTTTTGTTATAAATAAGAATAAATAAATGTTTCAATATAATTAGAAGATTCAAAGATTGATTTACTATTTTGTAAAGTATATTTTAAGTAGGCCAAGTAATGCTAGATACAGAATCAATGAAATCACTGACACGATTGTTATTTGATAGTTAAATCGCCGATTATCAAGCCTGACCAATACGATTGTTGGTGGAAAGAACGGGATTGAAGTTATATTCGAAAACCATTCTGACCAACAAATACGTGAAGATATTGGAAGAAGATCGAGATGGAGCGTTGAAGACCATAGATCTTCATAAGCGGAAGAACCACTAAGATTCTTTGTCTTGCAAACAGAGATAAACTGTGATTTTGTCATGGTTGGAATCTACAGGTTACAAGGACTTCTCGCTACTGATCCATGGGGTGATTCCTATATGAGATGCAGTAGGAGAGTACCTTCGGTTCATCCTATTGCTGGATGACTTGTATGGACGAATGTCTGATAGAGTATTTCTAAAGGACCACGTACGTTGATTTCTTCAAACGTATTATAGTTGGTTAGCTCCCAACTAGAGTATTTTTGTGGATGTCAATTAGTGATATCCAGTGGATCTGACGATGTGGCATTCAAAGTGAATGGTGGCCAGATGTTCGAAGAGGAATTCTAGCCTCAAGCCTCATCAACCGGGAAATGACAAAAATCGGGCAGGCAACATGGCTATGTGGGTCACTCCCATTAGGGTATATAATCACCTATCTAGAGAAAATCAATTTGCTTCTTTAATCTATATTCGATGCTGTCCCTTTTCGGGAGGCGGTTGCTGATCCCAACCGTTGGTGATATACATTCGATACACTCAAGCGAAATGAGTGGTCGGTCATGTGAGGGCCAGGTTGCAAGACGTTCTTGTTGAACCCAGTGTATTCACCTCCAGAGATACACAGTCGGAAGGTGGTCCCATACCTTGTCAAGGTTGGAATCCAATATCCAATAAGCGCCTGCGGTTTTGGTTTGTATACTATATATGTGGAGCGTGAGATGCAAGCGTTCCACTAGATTGATATTTACTTGTACTTAGACATTATCATAATATCAGAATAAGTTAACATTTCAAAAATGGTTTGGGTTATAGTAAGGTAAAAACCGTCTGTGTTTATGTGTGGGTTGGTCTTACTATTATCCTTTTATTTCAAGAGGACTTTTCCAAAGTTAAACAAGTTGTGTGTTCTGTGAATTTATCACTGATAGTATTCCAGACTGACCCGGTGAATTTTACTTTGCTTCAAATGTGCTCGGGTCAGACCGAGTCTATTTCCAGGTTAGGTTCGCTTGGAGTTTCAGGAGCTGGAAGCAGGAGGCTTCACCACTAGTTATATATATACAGTTATTTTTCCGCTGTGACTGATATGTGTGAACTCTGATGATTGGTACGTATTTGCAGTTCTTTTGTATAAAGAGATTTGATATTATATTTTATCTGTTCCGCTGTGAGAGGCTGATGTGTTCTTCTTATTTCTTCTATTCTAATATTTCTTTCTTTCTATTCTCACCCTCTAATTTCTTTCTATTGACAATCTGGGGGTTTGATACTTGGGTTTTTGGCAAGTAATACGGGTTGATGTATTGTCGTCGAAAACTCGAGCATCGTGCATTTCCCTGGGTCGTTACAGTGGTATCAGGGCTTTTGGTTTAATGATAACCTTGGCTCTGTGGCATGACTCAATAGAGACGGGGTTAGTAATACCCTAGATTGAGTTCATGTATATATAGGAGAGCGCGTATCTGTAAATTTGATATAAAATTATTTTTGAAATGATTTTGCCCAATTTATTTTATAAAATAATAAAGTAAGGATTTTCACAAATCATTATCATATGGGCAAATCGATTGATTTGTTTGTGTGATATGTTTGGATAGTGTGCTCGATTTCATGAATATGAACCTAAACATGAATCAACTTGGCTAAAACCCATTTGAAATAAATAATTCGAAGAAATCAATCCAGATGAATAAATTTGAACGGATAATTAATTAAATAAATGAAGTGATTATAAATAATTATAATCTCGTATGGATTGAATTGTGTGTGATATGGACGATATGTATGATATGGATGTTTTGAACTTGATTAACATTTGTTGATGACTAATGAAACTCATTTGAGTTGAGAAACAGGTGCAGAAGTTCCAATTCAGTTTAAAATCCATCCAAGAGAAATTCTGGAGTTAATTGATTCCAGTTTGAATAGAGCTGCATTATAATTCAACGGGTCGAATATAAAATATTACTTATAGCGTAATAACGCTCGCAAAAAGGTACGCTTACGCAAATATGAAAATTTGGTTTTTGTTTGGATTTTGGGTTTTGAGTTTGGAATTTTGATCATTCCGTCCATGGGAGTCGATGTATATATATTTCTTGAACCTGCGATTTTGCAGATGTCCTCCATACAGGGGAGACTCTGCCGAAATTTTCCAAAATTTAAGGTGTTAGAATTTTTTTTGAAGATTTTTGGAAAATTCTTTAATTTGAATTAATTTGGTTTTATGACCAATTAGATTTATTTTGAAAATAAATCAAGTTTTAAAATTAAATATTTTTCTAAAGATAATGGATTGTAACGTTTTTTCTACCCTACCAATTTCGAGGACGAAATTATTTCAAGGGGGAAGGAATGTAATGTCCTATATTTTTCTAGCCATTTTATTGAAATATTTTATTTATTTAAAATATTGGTTTGAATATAAATAATCGATTTTAACCATTTTAATTTGAATATTTATTTATTTTGAATATTATAATAATATTTTATTTTCAGTAATATTGGAAAATGTTGATTTTTGCTGTATAATGTGAACGAGTGATTTAAAGTGTTTTAAATATAGTTTTATTGAAATAATCATGGCGATTTCGTTTATAAAACGACGTTATAACATTTAATTTACAATTTAATTAACAAACGAGCTGCTGCGGCGCGGTAGTTCGTAATTTAGCGTTTTGAACTTTCAACGACCATACAGGGCCCAAAATGAGTCGGATTTTCTCGAAACAAGAAACGTCCGAATCTGTTGGGTAATATTTTTCTAATGAAAGAGAAAAATCGAGTTTTCGTGTTGTAGATTTTATTTTATGTCCAAATCAAATTTTGAAAAAGTCGCTGTGGAATTCCTTTATAAATTTTATCGTTATTTATATTAAATAAAAGGGTTTTAAATTTTTATAATATCGATTTGGCTTCAAATTCAACCCGGGATATTTTATTGTGGTAGTATACGATATTCTGGCCATGTATGACCAATTAAGGTATTTTAAAATTGGTTTATTTTATGTGAATTGGGCAGTTATAAAAGGGACTTTATTCAAACGACCTCAGTTTTCGATGATTTTTTTAATTGAGACCGCAACAGTAAATTATTGCTACATTTCAGGTGGCGCGTCAATCGGGGTTAATTTGTGAGCGTGGCAAAATAAAATATAAATAAAAACGACTATTTGAACGTGAACGAAGGCCATTCGAGAAAACGAACTCGGAATTCAACGAAACAAGTTTCATTAGAACCGGATCGTCAAATTATACTATATCGTCCATTCGCATCTCGAACGGGGTTTGTATGTGAGCGCAGGTTCCAATAAAGAACGTTAAAAATAGTGATAGACACGAAATAAAATTCGTCGGTCATTGTCGGTCGTCACTTCAAGTTAAAATAATATTTACCCCCGCTATATAAACCCCCTACATCAGAAAAACCAGCCCATCTCCATTTCCATTCAGCAAGTTTGCAAAAAAGTCCTTATTTACATTTTAATTTATATCTTCACATTTGTCATGAATTCGAGGGGGGTTTCAAAGGGAGAATGGTAGATCGAGACGGCGTCTACCTACAGAGAAAAGTTGGGGTGGAAAGGATGCCTGAGGTGGTCGAAATCGGTGATAAACCATGACAAACCATTTTCGTTTTTTTGATTTTTGGAGGAGGTTGAGTCTACTTTTGTTGATGGTATCAAAGGAGGAAATGTAGAGGAGATCGAGGGCTTAAGTTTTTCCTTTGGTCGGTTGACATGAAACGGCCTATAGTGGCAGGAAATTGGAGATGATCGGAGATGAGTTTGGGTATGTCTTTTCGTAGTGGCGTGTTGTTTTCGGGGATTTTCACGGCGAAGGACGTCGATGGGTGGTGGGACATGAGGGTCGATGAAGCAGGGGTGCATGAGGGTCAGTCTGGTGGTGGTGCACGGTGTTAGGTGGAGCAAGGCGGTGGAATTTTGGGGTTGATCAGATTTGGGGGTATTCGGAAATTTCGGCAGGGGGGGGGGGGGGGGGGGAGGGGGGTCATCGGGGACTAGCGGTTTAGGCGGTGGCTGATGGAGGAATGGCGGAAACAATGGTAGAGGTGCGATGGTTCCAGGTTCGACGGTGGTGGAACAGTTGGTGCTCGAGGGTGACGAGGTGGTTAATGAGGCATATGGGTTCAACGTTGAAGAGAGAGTCGGGTTTCAGGAGTTTGCCAAGTTGAAAACGCATGATCAATTACAAAGAGAGCGGACGTGGCATACTAGGTAAAGTAATTAAATTATTTAATTAAATTTTTAATTAATAGTTTAGTTTATAAATCTTATAATATGTACAAACTTTAAATCAACATATCTTTCTAGTACTTGAACGAAATCTAATGAAATTGGATGCATTGGGATCGCAGGGACGAGACCTAGGTAATGGCACTGACTAGGCACTGATCTGACGCCGTTAAAAATTCAGTTAATTTTGAATGTCCATTCAAGATTAAAAGGAACAAACGCATCAACCACCAACCGAAATAATCTGGTGAGTTAATTCTCACACCTTCTAGAATTCTGTGATGTGGTAAATTCATATAAAAATATAATTTACCGTTAAAAATATGAATTGGTTGCTTGGTTGTTATTGGTTGCTTACTGTTTGATTGGTTGCTGCCGTTTATATTCCATCATTTTAAATTAGTTGATCATATGAAATTTATTTCATATATTATCATGAAATGTATAACGAGATGTGATGCAGAGAAGAACAGGTTGGAGGGATCCGACCGGATTCCTCAAATATTATACATGTTGTTTGTTTGTTGTATATTGTTGATATTTGAACTGATTGGACCCCATATGGTAGAAAAACCTGTTTGAACATGATGGTTGAATAAATATTCACCTGTGTTGTGTTTAAAATCAATCGACGATATTGATTGAGTGGTTGACATTAAATGGCCTAAAATGTACTATTTTTAACCGTCGTTCTGCCGTCAAGCGAATTGACATAGATTTAAAATTTTAAATTATTTATAACTGAACTGAATTTTTTCAGTTATTTTATATAAATAATTTAATTAGGAAGTTATAAATATATATATACTTTTAATTGAGTTTATCAAAGAATTATTTTAAAATGGTTTGATCGAAAAGGGCGATAAAAGCTTTATAAAGGAATTCATAATCCAGGTTTCCAAAATCAAGAGTTGTTAATTGAATTGGAAAGTAAATGTAGTGATGTAAATAAGGTTTCACTTAATTAAATAAAGTGAACTCAATTGAAACGAAATGTTTAGGAAGATGATAAATGTATTAGGAATGGAGTGAGATATGGTAATGGTAATAATGGTTTAGAAATAATATAATATAACAAGTTGTTAAATTTTTCTTAAGGAATTTTTATAAGTATTTAAGGAGAAATCCAAGTGAGTTTTAGAAAAGTGTTTTTAAACTAAAACGATCACTTTGAAAAAGTTAAAGAATTGTTTAAACAAAATGCTTTAATTGAAATAAAGGGTTCAAAAGCAAGGGAAAATAAATATAGTGATTTTGGTGAAGAATTGGTAAATAGATTTTTAGAAATAAAATCCAAGACAAAAAGGGGTTTTATTGTAAAGAAAGGATAAGAGGATTTCAGTTATAGAAATCCAATTTAAAGTTGTTATAAGAATTTCTAAATAAATGGAAGTAGATGATTGAACGAGGGATTTTATTTAAAATCCAAAGGTTATAAGTGGAATTGTAGGTTAAGCTAAAAGTTATATTTGGTGAATTTTTACTTAATCGAACAAATTAAGCAAATAGATTTTATTGGCAAGGGTTTTCAAATGTAAGAAACGGTTTACGAAACCAGTTTGAAATCGAGATGGTAAAGAAGATTGTAATGAGGTGTTAAATGCCAAACTGATATTTATTCTGAAATAAGAACGGGGTCGATCAAGGTCTGAGAGGTAATTAAATACCCCTACTTGAATGGCTTCGCAATTATCGAGGAATGGTGTTAGTTGAAACGAGTTAAAGGTGTTGTGATTGGTGTGATATCCCATACGAGAGGTATTGAATATTGATGCGGGATTTTGAAATTTAAATGATACTACAATGTAGTTTCAATGAAAACAAGAATATTTGATTTTGAATTATAAGTCGACCTTTGCTTTAACCCTATTAGAATTGGAAACGATTAATACCATTAGGTACAATATGTATATATATGTATATCGAGAAACTCGAATATAAAGGAAAGGGGTTTAAAGGAAATAGATCGATGTTTTCCAAAAGAAGTGGAAAGTTGGGGTATATGTATACAGGTATATATGCTCTATAGTAATCAAAATAGTTTTTGTTATAAATAAGAATAAATGAATGTTTCAATATAATTGGAAGATTCAAAGATTGATTTACTATTTTGTAAAGTAAATTTTAAGTAGGCCAAGTAATGCCTAATACAGAATCAATAAAATCATTGACACGATTGTTATTTGATAGTTAAATCACCGACTATCAAACCTGACCAATACGATTGTTGGTACGGAAAGACCGGGATCGAAGTTATATTCGAAAACCATTCCGACCAACAAATACGTGAAGATATTAGAAGAAGATCGAGATGGAGCGTTGAAGGCCATAGATCTTCATAAGCGGAAGAACCACTAAAATTCTCTGTCTTGCAAACAGAGATAAACTGTGATTCTGTCGTGGTTGGAATCTACAGGTTGCAAGGACTTCTCGCTACTGATCCATGGGGTGATTCCTATATGAGGTGCAATAGGAGAGTACCTTCGGTTCATCCTGTTCCTAGATGACTTGTATGGACGAATTTCTAACAGAGTATTTCCAAAGGACCACGTACGTTGATTTCTTCAAACTTATTATAGTTGGTTAACTCCCAACTAGAGTATTTTTGTAGACGTCTATTAGTGACATCCAGAGGATCTGACGATGTGGCATTCAAAGTGAATGGTGGCCAGATGTTCGAAGAGGAATTATAGCCTCAAGCCTCATCAACCGGGAAATGACAAAAATCGGGTAGGCAGCATGGCTATGTGGGTCACTCCTATTAGGGTGTATAATAACTTATCTAGAGAAAATCCATTTGCTTCTTTAATCTATATTCGATGCTGTCCCTTTTCGGGAGGCGGTTGCTGATCCCAACCGTCTGTGATATACATTCGATACACTCAAGCGAAATGAGTGGTCGGTCATGTGAGGGCCAGATTGCAAGACGTTCTTGTTGAACCCAATATATTCGCCTCTAGAGATACACAGTCGGAAGGTGGTCCCATACCTTGTCAAGGTTGGAATCCAATATCCAATAAGCGCTCGCGGTTTTGGTTTGTATACTATATAAGTGGAGCGTGAGATGCAAGCGTTCCACCAGATTGATATTTACTTGTATTTAGACATTATCATAATATCAGAATAAGTTAAGATTTCAAAAATGGTTTGGGTTATAGTAAGGTAAAGACTGTCCGTGTTTATGTGTGGGCTGGTCTTACTATTATCCTTTTATTTCAAAAGGAATTTTCCAAAGTTAAACAAGTTGTGTGTTTTGTGAATTTATCACTAATAGTATTCTAGACTGACCCGGTGAATTTTACTTTACTTCAAATGTGCTCGAGTCAGACCGAGTGTCTTTCCAGGTTGGGTTCGCTTGGAGTTTCAGGAGCTGGAAGCAGGTGGCTTCACCACTAGTTATATATATACAGTTATTTTTCCGCTGTGACTGATATGTGTGAACTCTGATGATTGGTATGTATTTACAGTTCTTTTGTATAAAGAGATTTGATATTATATTTTATCTGTTCCTCTGTGAGATGCTGATGTGTTCTTCTTCTTTCTTCTATTCTAATATTTCTTTCTTTCTATTCTCACCCTCTAATTCCTTTCTATTGAAAATACGGGGGTTCGATACTTGGGTTTTTGGCAAGTAATACGGGTTGATGTATTGTTGTCGAAAACTCGAGCGTCGGGCATTTCCCTGGGTCGTTACAGATTCTTTGAAAAAACATTTTCAATAAGTAATTTCTTTATTCGAGAAAATATCTCTTTTCCCCATTTAGAAAACATTTCTATATACATATTAGCGAATCCTTATTTTCTATATTCAGAAAATATGCTGCATTAATATTGGAAAATATTTCCAAATTCTCTTTCTTAATTCCTCATTGGCCAATTCATTTCATCTTCTATACGTAGAAAATATCTCTCATTTTATTTGGGAAAAACATTTCAAATTCTTTTAAATTAACGCGATGTTATAAACATCGTTATTATAACTTAAAACATTACCCAATTATTAACTAACCAGAATGTTTACCAATCTTCACTATCGAACCTTAACCATTTCTCCATCAATCAAGAAGTCAATCAAGTTGGGGTATAATTACCTCTCAAACCTTAATTGAACAACATTCTCAACTTTGAAATAGTCAAAGATCACCATTTCAAACAAACCATCACTTACGTGACTCTCAGATTCAATCTAAGAACACACTTCTTTTACTTTAAAACACTGATTATAACGGTAGCGTTATAATCGCTATTTTCAAATATTTGATTTATAGAACATTACTTTTAACAACAACGTTACATCGCTGTTTAGCTTTTATTATAATAGCAACATTAAAATCGCTGTTAAACATTTGTGATAACAGTAGCATTATAATCGCTGTTTAGATTTACAAAAACATGTATTATGACAACAGCGCTATAATCGCTGTTTAGATTTACAAAAAAATATCATAACAATAGCGCTATAATCGCTGTTTTAAATAAAGTACCGTGTGAGACACACACACCTCCGTTATTCATTTATAAACTCTGTTTATTTTAAACAATTCAAGTTCTTCTTTAAATGTATTTACAAAGCTATACGTTCTTTAAATTATGAAATTAACTCGATTTGATTTCTTAAATCCCTTTTTAGATATATTATTGCAAACTATAGAATTAATTGAATATTGACCTCTTAATGTATTTAAATTAATTCATAGGTTGATGTTATATAAAATTTAAATATTCTTCCGAGAAATAAATCATTTGTAAAATTCGACATCGCCTAATTCCTGTTTAAAATTTCATCAGATTTATCTCAATTAATTTTTATTTTCCAATCTTTGGAATATAACCCATCGTTTCTTTCGAAACCAATTTTCCTACTCAAATCTCTTTTACCACTATTGCATTCAAATCCCACTTCAAATATCGGGTATCAACACCAATTACCACTTTGCTTATATAAATTCAACTTGAATTTATATTTTACTTTATTCTATGGTATATATTTTATTTAAATTAAACACATCATTATAAACAACTTCTTGTTTTAATTCACTTAAACAAGTTCCTATTTTCTTTCCATTTGAAATCTAATTTCTATTTTGGAAATAATTTTCTTTTTTAAAACTCCTACGTCCTAAAATATTTTACGGTATTTAAATATCAAAATTTATCTAGCCAGTGTAATTCAACCACAACAAAATCGATCACAATCATATATTATAAATAAATAAAACAGTAAATAAAATGTTGAGGAATCCAGTTGGATCCCTCCAACCTGTTTCCCTGCATCCACAGATGTTAATCAACATTAATTAATAACAAAAATAATTATCGATCAACTATATAACCATATCAACCATTCAACCAATTTTATCAACCATTCATTCAAACAACCATCGCACAGTATAAAATTATGAGAAATAAATTAAAACTCGTTTATATAAAAATATAAATGAGTTAGAGTTAGTGAGTTTACTCACCTTGATTCGCAGTTGACGGTTTTGCTTTTAAAATCAAATAGTGCTTAATTTTATCACAAAATTCTAGTATCTCGATTCTCCGCCGCGTCAGTTCCATAATGCAAATTTCGTTACTTCAATTCCAGTAGACCCGATTTCATCATATTCTGTTAACGTAGAAACAACTTATCCTTGTTACCCCCTTTTATTTAAATTTAGATAACTATAACATTATTAAAAATGGTTAATTTCTTTATTACGTTTAAACTAGATTAGGCTTCATAACCTTCCCCTTAGACTTTTCCCTTCCAATATGCTTTCAGATCCGTCCCCTCCGGTAATAATGTCATGGCCGACAACTTTCCCTCACCATCGCTTTTATTCATTTCACGTCATCAAAATGGATTCCACGCTTTATCTTGAAACCGAAACTGTCATCCTAACGCAATACTGTCCTTCTACATTCTGAAAATCACTCACACTATCCAAAGTTTCCACTGCCTCTATTCAATACGGTTCTATATTGCTTCATATCTGTATACCTCAAACCTTCTACACCCTTCCCAGATGATAAAGCAATGCCCTATACATTCAAAAATGATATACTCACTAACCAACATATTAAGTTTAATACGCATTTTAAGTTTAAACAACTCTCGTGTTAACATGGATAAAGTGAAGTCAGACCCCCTCTTCCAGTTTCAACGAAGAATCTTCCACGCCGTGACTTTTGAACACCAAAGCTTCACAGTCAACATGCAAAAGAAAACAGTGCACTCTTCTCTACATTCCTGTAGCCATAAACGAGTATCCATTCCCAACTCCATCGTTTTCAAGACCACCAGTAAACTACACCCCTCAATCCCCTTTATGCCATAACCAGCACGACAGGCTCCAACACCCCATCACGGTTGCGGCTTCTAGTTTCACAGCACCACATACTGTACAACGTGTGAATAAAAATTGAACAGCTTCACCGAACAACAACAAAACCCTATGTTCATCCCGCAACATTTTCCATTTCAAAAAGCCCTAGCTTGCATCCACCCAGTAGCCGCGTCCTCAGCCTCCTAGCACATGAACAGTGGCGTATGAAACAGCTTAAGCTTGAATCCCTTTAAAATAATCACCCAAGAGCTAAACTTTACCATGAACCTAAAGCCAAAATTCCTTTCACCTCGTTTTCCCCAAAACAATCACTATCCGCAAACCCTAATCTCGCTATGAGATTTTCGAACTTCAGGGGAAATGAGCGCACCCAACAATTTATGCACCAACGCGAAGATCTCCTTTATATGAGTTCATCAAGTCCAGTTTCGGGATTTATAAATTTTTATTTTATTTGTTAGGGATTTTAGAACTCTCGTTAGTTCTGTTTTTCTGTATTGAGAACGAAGGTGAGGTGATGTCAGTATTTAAACAAAAGTACCTTGGTAGGCATGGCTATTTTAGCTTGGCACTCATGAAATAGAATAAGTTTGGAGAGTACGATTTCAAGTGGCATGAGGAACAGGGGTTGAGAAACGTGGCAGACAAGGAGATTACTATTTTTAATTAAAGACAAGGGAACACTGCCAAAAGGGAAATTTGGATCGATGTGTGGTTTTACTCCTATATTGTGTCTTCCCTCAAGCCCTACCTAGCATGGTTTGGCACCAAATTGATCTGGCTATACTCCGGCATCAAATTTGACCTTAGTACTAAAACATATCTACCTAATCACTGTGCTTATCTCTTGTATATTATTAAATGCTTATCATATGTTTAAAGTTATAAAGCGTATCCGGTTATATAAAATTTTGTTTGCATACGAATTGCTATGGACAGAAATAAGAGTACGGTCATGTCCAGCAAGGTACCATGATCCCAAAAATATAATAATATCGGTAGTTTAACTTATATTATGAAACCCTAAAATATTGATATAGGGTGCAAAATTCTCAAAATAAAAAAAGTTGCGTATTTATTTAATTAAAAATTACAGTAAAATTCTAAAGATTAAGTTATAACTACGCTTCAAAAGAATCTTGTTCAAATTCGAGACCGATATCTAAATATATTTAAATAACCATTATGGCCTATATACAATTCCACAACGACTTTCTGAAAACTTGATTTTGACGTAATTCACAATATATAAGACGAAATCTCAAATTTTCACTTCCATTAGAAAAATATGATCAATACGGTTCCAACGTTTCTTGTTTCACAAAAATCCGACTTATATCGGATCCTGTATTCTCAGTTGAAGTTCAAATCATAAATTACGAACTACCGCGACTATTTTGAGCTCGTTTTAAATTATATTATAACTATACGTTTAAATATCGTTTTATTAAATAAATTCCTTATAAAAAATCCTATATATAATTCAAATAAAATATTTAAAACAAATTTAAATATTCAAAATTCAACGGTTGAAAATCCGGGTTGTTACATTTTCCCTTACTAGTATCCTTATTAAAGAAATCAATCAAACATAGTTGCACCTGTAGTTACAATGGATAATAAACAAAATACACATTAATCAATCATGAATAATTATATGCATGCTTGTCCCAGCTTTCTAATACAAGGGTAATTCTGACTGGCCATCTCATAGGTTACCCTTATTATCTGTCTAATCCCGAAAATCTGTCTCTTGGCTAATCTCTGACCATTCATCCACTCTAACTATCTTTCTCAATCTCATATGGCTTACTTGCGCCTATGAGATTTACCAAATAATCTAACTAGCTGTTAGAAGCAAACTGGACAATCTATTCGAGTCTAACTATTTCTTGACTACCTAATTCTCTTGGTTTTGCTAGGCTGACTATGAATCTATTAGTTTTGCAACTCACCATCTCATTGCATCACTTTCTACACGTACCATAATTTTTTTCTTGTTCTAACCTTGCCTTATGCACTAGATTATCAGACAAATTCAACTAGGTACAATAGCTAAAGTATAGGGCACGACACGACACTAATCTATTTTGATTTTTTAATCTTCCAAGCCATCGATCTCCACCCTCTTCTTATCTATCCAATGGTAAAAGGATAATCAATTTAGTAAAATATTGGGTTAAATAATTTTTAAATCTATTTTCTTGAAAACATAGGCTTTTATAATCCAATTCCTTTGAATATCATCCTTAAAATAAGGAAATTCAATAATCCTTCATTAAACAAAGAAATTATGCCAAATATATGCTTTCAATTCATTCTTAATGATATTTTAAAATCTTATAAGAAAACATATTTCAAAACATATAACATTTAAGCCAAAGATCTTTCAAAATAAGTAAGAAACTAGGTCTCATTTGATTCCTGAGCTTTCGATTATGACTTTTTAATGTCCTTTGAATCTATTCTAAACTATTCGAATTAACGGAAAACAGGTCACTTATAATCTTTGGTTCGATGTCATTCAAAACAATTCGAAGTAAAAGGGTATAGAGATTTGTAGGCTTTATTGCAAAATAGTGGCTTCGCGCCTCTATGATGTCCAAAGAAAATCAAATATTTGCTTCGCACCTTTATGGTGTCAAATCAAAATAATTTGCTTCACACTTGTAACGACTCGGATTTCGCTTGACCTGATCAATCGCTAAATCAACCAAGACCGTTCAAAACCTGAATACATTAACTTTGGGAATACAATACATTAGATCAAATAACAGAAGACTTTTATTACATTATGATAATGTTACATCAGAGTACAGAATATATCAGAGTACATCGAATATAATAATACAGCGGAAGATTAAATTACAATAAATGTAATACACTGCAGCGAAACAATTAAACTAACACAGCGAAAGATTATCAATGCTCTGGACACAACTCTAAGCTTCAATCCAGAATCCTGCTCAATATATCTGCAAAATAAGCTATTCGACTGCCCGTGTGTAAAAGAGGGCACCCGAGTTTGCAAAATGAAACAAACTACGGGTCAGTCATGGGACTGGTATGAGAAATCTTTACTAACTTATCTAATAATAAGGCTAATCACAGGACCACGCCGCTAACGCGGAATGGGTTCACTCCATTGGATTGCCAGCGCATAAATTAAAGTAAATCGTTAAACAACGCAATGCTTTTTAGAAAAATGAAACCATTATAAGACTCAGATCCCATTACACAATGCAACGAAAGCCGGAGGATAGAGTTTTACCTTATAATGGTCAAAAATGCTTGATACAATAAAAACGGATTTGATATTATTATTAGTGTATATATGTTTCAAAAACATTTCAATCATAATGTATCAATCATATACGGCATAGTACCCCATCCTACTATGTCGCCATACTAGTTCTACAATTAAAACGCATGGTGTCGTATTGGAAATTGGGTTTCCATCAAGAGTCAAGGCTAGGAACGATCTCCTTACCGATTCGAGACACTCTAGCAATGTCTCAAGATTCGGACGCTGGCGAACCCTTGGATCCTGCAGGGCCGGTCCACAAATACTTTAATGGATTGGCAATTCCTGAACACACGCTTCCCGGTCCTATTGAACCTATAATACGGCCATTGGTGACCGATAAATCCAAGGCCTCTAAAATTCCATCATCCACACAAGTAAAATGTCAGGGCTGGTAAGTCGCTGACACCACTTCTAGCTAGAAAGAAATGTGAGCACTCCCTGCGTTCCGTTGCTCCGTTTCTGACTCTTACCGGGGTGTGAGGCTTGCAAAGTCACGCTATACACAAAGCTATTCCAAAATAGGCTATGTTTTGATCATCCCACAAGGCCTTGATTTCAACAAAAGCCTCGATCATTTGCATCTTGGCATGCCCCATTGACAATTCACGCCATGCGATCGATAACTACCAATATAAAACCTCTGAGCTCGTACGTCTCAGAGAAGGGTGTTAAGCAAGAGAATAAATTCTCCGCCACCACAGATATATATTAAATAGAAATCAATTTAATTTACATGGAATGAAATTCAATGTCAGACACACATACATTTACAAGTCCGTTCTGGGTCTGAACGAAACCGGATACACCTTATTCCTCGTCCCATATGTCCAATACGGAAGTGAGGTGCTCGCATATCCGGACAATCAACAAGTACGTCCGGACAAACTACCACTTTAACCTTTTACTGGGAGCTGCCCAATGCCAGGCATCAATAGTTGTCCATTCAATGTGAAGATCATCAGTCTTCAACCACTGTCTTCAATGTCTTTGACTTTAATCGTCGTAATAATTATTCAGAATGGGTTAAACCCGGTCTTTTTGAATAACTCGCGTATTTATATTCAAAAATTCAAGTGCTATAGATACACATCATATGCCTCATTCCAATTCAGAATATTCTTTTAATAAAATATTCATATTATTAGGGAAAGGTTCCCACTAATTTTATCAAAGATAAATTCTTTTAAATATAATCTTTAATCTTCTTTTAAAGATTCATTTAAAACTCCAATTCGGTTTTAATATCGAAAATCATCACTTTATGATTATTCAGCTTTTAAGAAATTAATCTTATCTTAAACTAGGTTAAAGAACTAATGTCATTTAAAACATAGTTCACGATAAACCTAAAATCATCTTCCATTAAATATGGATTTTCCACAAAAATCAAATCAATATATAATCGATCTAAAATTCTGTATCAGACTGCTAATATAAATAGAATAACGGCAAAGCCTTTTAAATTCCATATATAGTATCAGTCTTCCTTTAGAAGAGTCTATCTCGATTATTATCGAATCGAGTTTCTACTTAATTCCAATTTAATATATTAAATTGGAAAACTTGACTTTGGAAATTTTCCTTTTAAACCTTAATAAAAAGATCTATAAATTCTAAATTATATTTCCTCTATTAATTGGTTTAAAGAACAAATGTCGTTTAAAAACATAGTTCACGGTAAACCCAATATCATCTTCCATTAAATATGGAATTTCCACAGAAATCAAATCAATATATAATCGATCTAAATTTCCGTATCAGACTGCTAATATAACTAGAATAACGGAAAATCCTTTTAAGTTCCATATATAGTATCAGTCTTCCTTTACAGGAGTCTATCTCGATTATTATCAAATTGAATTTCTACTTAATTCCAATTTAATGTATTAAATTGGAAAACTAGACTTTGGAAAATTTCCTTTTAAATCTTAATAAAAAGATTTATAATTTCTAAATTATATTTCCACTGTTAATTGGATTAAAGAACAAATGTCGTTTAAAAACATAGTTCACGGTAAACCCAATTCACATATTAATTTATTTCAATACTAAATATAATTTGAAACTCTAATAATCTTAGTTAAAAGATTTATTCTTTCATACAGGGTTTAAGAACAGTGTTATTTTAAATCCAATATCCAATTCTTTTATTAAATTTCAACGAAATATTAATTAATTTGAAGACACCATTAAATCTTAATTTAAAAGAATTATTCTAGTCAATAACTAGTTCATTTCGATAATTTTTTTATATCTTTTGTGTTCATCCAAAACGGACATAGAAATCATCATTTTATTCTTCACTGAATAATATTTTACATTATTCGTTATTTAAAAATATTCTTTATATAAAAAGGTTCCTTATGTAAACAATTCTTTATATTACAATATCCTTTAAAAGTATTCTTTATTTAAAAGAAATTCTTTGTTTAAAATATTCTTTATATAAAAGCTATTCTGAATCGGATAGCGACTCAATCATTTACCATATAACTTCGGTTATATGGATTTCATACATCGTATGTAAATGACAACAAATGATAAATAATCATCAAACCATCCATTCAACATTCAGAGTGAAGTTCACAACCGTGTGAGCATTAAAATGAAATAATAACGCTCATCGCAGCCTGTCAATCTATCGATTGACATACAAATAAATATTGGGACTAGTGTATATCAATTATCATCCCAATACCCATGTGGGGTTTTCAGCCAACAATAGTTCATATAAATAAATAATTGGTTAATGAATTTAACCAATTTTAATTCTGCTAACATGTTGATGATAGTGAACAAACATGTTATTATATTCTTGGTGCCGAATAAAAATGTATTTTACTCATATAATTTCCTAATACATTTCTAATGCCTAATAAACGGTAATTTATTTACATGGCATTGTTACTGATGACAAATAAAGATAATTTTCATTTCCTCCATTCGTATCAATTCTTATCTTTAATTTTAACAAATAAAAAGAAATTGTTTATTTGTATATGTTTTCAGTATATAACCTGATGCATATAAATGCCTATATTAAATTGCATAAACATTCTAATGTATACGTTAACATAAAAATTTCACTTTAATTTACATACAAATTCTAAGGTGTGTTGTGATAATATAAATGACTCTTTATTTAACCTACAAATGCTAATGTATGTTTTTGCAAATAAAGATGATTCTTATGTTTGCATATAAATTCTATTATATGTTATGGAAATAAAAACGATTCTTATATTTGTATATAAATTATATTTCAACAAAATGTATAAAAATGATATATTCGTTTTGTTGACCATTCTATTTCAACAAATGATTTAAAGGAGGTAATTTCATTTGTTAATAGTCCTAGTTTTAACAAAATGAATAAAAAGTGGTAATTCATATTGTTAACAATGCTAATTTAACAAGATGGATATTTTTGTTGGATCACAATTCTAGTTAAAAAAAATGCTATTTGTGTTTAACTCTTTTATTTAACAAAAATGTAATTTTTGTTTTATTTCAAACCTAATTAACAAAAATGTAATTTTTGTTTTCAACAATCATATTTGACAAAATGTAATTTTGTTTTCAACTAGTATATTTTGATAAGAGTGAATATATTGGTTCAACTAATCTATTTGGCCAAAAATATTCTTTTTGACAAAAATGTGTAATTTGATCCAATTAATCTACTTTGACAAATGTGTATATTTTGACAAAAATATATGTTTTGATTCAACTGATTTATTTTGACAAAGATGAATAGTTTGACAAACTTGTGTTTTGATTCATATAATATAATTAGACAAAATTGCATATTTTGTTTCAACCAATATAAATTGAAAAGAATGCATGTTTTATTTCCACTAGTATAAATTGACAAAAGTGGATGTTTTGTTTCAACTAGTATAAATTGACAAAAGTGAATGTTTTCTTTCAACTAGTATAAATTGACAAAAGTGAATGTTTTGATAAAAATGTTGTTTTTATTTCAATATACATGTTTTGACAAAAATGACTATTTTTGTTTCATATAAAATGACAACAAAAATGTTACTTTCAACTCTCCTATTTTTATTGCATATAAAATGTAAATAAAATTGCAACTTTAAAATCTATTCTCTTCATTACAACTAAAGTGACAATAAAAATGTTCCTTTTATATCAATTCTTTTTTTATTGTAACTAACTTGACAATAAAAATGTTATTTTTAAATCTATTCTTTTTATTGTAAACAAATGACAATGAAAATCTAATCTTTCATTTCAATACTTTTTTATTGACAACAAATAACAATAAAAATCTAATTTTTTTATTTCAATTCTTTTTTATTGTAAACAATATAACATAAAAATGTAATCTTCAAATTCTATTCTTTTTAATGAAACAAATATTACATAAAAAATGTAATCTTTAAATTCTATTCTTTTTAATGACAATAAAAATAAATCTTTTACTCCTACTAACATGTTTTAACACAAATGTTATTTTATTTTAACTGACATGTTTTAACACAAATGTTACTTTATTTGAACTAACATGTTTTAACACAAATGTTAATTTATTTTAACTAACATGTTTTACCACAAATGTTATTTTATTTTAACTAACATGTTTTAACACAAATGTTATTTTATTTTAACTAACATGTTTTAACACAAATGTTATTTTATTTTATTTTAACTAACATGTTTTATTTACATAATATGATTTTAAACTAAATAACAATTTTATTTAACAAAGTATATTTTCTAACATAAATGACAAATTCATTTATAAATTATGTTTCTACATAAGTGACATATTTATTTATAAATAACATGATATAACAAAGTGACATTTTATTTTAATATAACATTCTCTAACATAGACGATATTTTAATGGTAATATAACAAGATCTAACAAGAACAATATTTCAATGTTGATATAACATGATCAAATAAGAACGATATTTTATTGTTACTATAACATGATCTAACAAGAAAAATATTTCAATGTTGATATAACATGATCAAATAAGAACGATATTTTATTGTTACTATAACATGATCTAACAAGAACAATTTTAATTTTAGATCGGTACCTAACAACATGACCATCGAAAGCAATCACAAACAATAAACAAATTTCAATCTACAAATCACAGATCTAATTTCATTACATACATACATCGATTTTAAATAGTAAGAAAATAACTAAATTTTAATTAATTATTAAAATAGAAATCTCACATCGATTTGTCAGAATTTCCATAGTGCTCTGTTTTAGATTCGTTCTGCTTCATGCTGTATATCTCGTTTCTGTGATTCCAACGGATCCAGTTTCATTCCATTCCGTGTTCATATGTAAACGATACACACTTTTATATATTTGATTACATATTTTATAATTAAATAATAACTAAAATTTAACTCACCCCCAATTACATTGATTAGCCTAACCCATCGTTCTTCCCTTTTGAATACTCTAGGAAATCAAACCCACTACGTCAGTTCTAGGGCACCACCACGCACGCTCCCTGGATGATCAGACCTCCATCCAACTGCCTCGCATTGACCGCTCCCGGGAGAGCTTCCACTGCCCCAAACACCATCGAGTTCGGTGGTCCCCACATCGAGAAATCCACCCATGAACGCGCTGCCTTTCAGTGCAGAAACCGAGAAATCCACTCAACGATATTCGATCATCATCATACAGGATTAAAGCTCAGAACTTTCTCTTCGATTTTCGTTCAAGATTCATGTTTTAATTCTTCATATTTTGAGAGATATTAATGAGGGAAAAAGGAATCGCTTTAGCCGTTCATACGTTAAGAGCGGCGGCTAGCTTCTAGATTAGGGTTTTGTTAAATTGGGTTTTTATAATATTTTAATATTAAATGTTCTAATTTTGCAAATAAGCCCGTTACTCTTTAACAACCCCAATTTCAGCCCAACGAAAGTTGCCCTAGGAAAATACCCACATTCCGGATGCAGTAGGCTAGGTTCCGTGAGCCCAATCGAAAGTTTTCAGCATGTTTTCTTTAATTTAATATATAAATCATTTATTCATTTAATTTGGTCATGCATTTTAATTTATCGAGGCAACATACTAACTCTAAAAATTACAAATGATACGGTCCTAACAAGCTAATTTCGTCGAATTCCGAGACCATTTGAATACTGGCCATTTTCTGGTCGATCCGATTTGACTAAAACTGACAAAACACATTTTCCTTTGCCATGCTCACATATTAATTCGTAAAATAATGAAAATTGAAACCTAGAAATAATTTGACATTCCGGATCCAACAAAAGTGGTTTCGTCGAAAACGGAGGTTGTTTGAAAAATGGCTATTTTTTAATATAAAAAAAAATACATAAATTCTACAACGACTATTCTGAATTTTAAACTGGACATAACTTTTGATTCCTGCTATGAAACATCGATTTTTCGGATTCGTTGGAAAGATATTTTTAAATATTTTTGGTTTCACTAAAATCCAATTTATTTTGCATCCTGTACAGTCAGTCAAAGTTCAGATTCAAATTTTCAAATTACCGCGCTATTTCTAACTCCTTTTATAAATATATTAATATTTATTCATTTTAACTTCGATTAAAATAGATTTTTTGTCGTTATTATTTAAAATAAATTATTTTTAATATTCAAAATTCACTAAAATTATTAAAATAGAAATTTTAAATTGGTTCAGAATTTCCTGGTTGTTACAATACTTCTATGGTGTCAAAGCGAACAAAATACATAAAGGTACTTAGAGTTATAAAATGGCATTTCAAGCCCGAAAAACATAGGCTTTGCAAAACAGCGACACAAACCATTCGAAACTAATTCAAGAGCGATTCAACGCGATTGCGTATCAAAAAAAATTAGTTTGAAGAAAATTGCTTCAAAGCAAAACCATTCTATAAAAGATTTTTGAACCAAACAAATCTAAAGCCAAGAAAAAGCAGTTAAAAGCAACTCCTTCGAATTGAATCAAAGTATGGGAGTTGGGTTGTTTGGATACCATTAACAAAGTAGCTCTCCCTTGTGAAACAAAGCACAGCTTCAAAGCACTTTTTCGCATCATCCTTACTTCTAAGCATTCCATGATAAGTAGCTTTAGCATCATGCTCTTCTCCATAAAACTAAATGATGAAGCGAATCCATTCAAAGCTAAATGCAAAGCATAGAAACAGGTTTGTAGCGCTATTAACTCAAGGTCTGTAAACTCTCTATCCAAAGTAATGTTTTCCGCTAACCCCTTATTTTTTGGAAAAATCGCATTGATTGATAAACTCTCTTTTTAGATTTTTGTCATAGACCAAAGTATTTAAGCATTTAAAATATAACAGCCAATTTCTTTCAAAACCATCCATATTTAATTAAATTAATTAAATACTTAATCTTTTATAGCTTAGAAAATTCATATTAAATCATAAAACCATGGAAAAATTCCCAATGATTATAATGAATAAATATCTTTACATAGACAAGCAACTTGTCTAAAATATTTAGGACATGTAAACATGGTACAAGAGGTCAGGGGTTCGATTCCTGCTTTTGCAAGTCAAACTCACTTGCCATGTCTATGAAAGGAAAGTTGGTCAAAGCATTGATTGTCGGTTATTTAACTATCAAAGGAAAACAACCATACACACAATGAATGTTTGACAGAGTATATCTAATAGACCGTGTAAGTTGATCTCTTCAAATGTATTCACGTTTGGTGGCAGAGAAACTCGTTTCTCCTAGCTTTATACCTGTGGTATTTTTGAGGAAATCAATTTGTGATTTGGCGGGTATGACGATGTGGCATTCAAAGTAAATATAGATGTGATCTATATAATAGTACGTTATGATCTCAAGCCTCATCAGCCGAGAAATGACAAAAATCGGGCTGGCAGCATGGCTAAGTGGGTCGCACCCAATTAGGGTATATTGTCACCATCTAGAGAATATTCATATTTGTTACTTATTTCGCTTCTTTATCTCCCAGGAACGGTTATGTTGGTATACCAACCGTAATGTGATAATATATTCGGAACATTCAAGCGAAATGAATGGCCGGTCATGTGTGGTCGAGTTACAAGATGTTCTTGTTGAACTCCAGTGTATCGCTTCTAAAGTACACTGATCGGAAGGTGGTTCCATACCTTATCATAGTTGGAAATCCATTACCCAATAAGTGTCTTCGGTTTTTGATTATATATTATATATGTGGAACATGAGATGAAAGCGTTCCGCTAAATTACTATCTATTTGATTTATACATTATTATAATATCAGAAGAGTTGTGATACAAAGAATATTTTGAGTAGTCGTAAGGTTAAAACCATCAGTGTTTACGTGTGGATCTGTCTTATGATTCTCCTTTCTTTTAAAAAGGATGTTAAAAGTTAAATAAATGGTTGGAGCTTACTCACACCAGTCACATGACTGACCCAGAGTTTATTTTGGTTTGTTTTCCCTAAGCTCTTGGGTCCCCAATTTTGTACGGGCAGTCAATTAGTCGGGATTTACAGATATACTTGTAGAGCTGAAGTAGGAGGTTTCAGGATTATATAGCTATTGTTTATTTCCGATGTGTTGTCAGTGTTGTACTCTGATAATGTTATTATATACATATCCTGGTTTTTTTTCAAAGTTATGTTACAAAATATATTTACTCATTCCGCTGTGAGATTCGTGTTTACTCTGATGTTGTAGTTGTCTTCTTCTTATTCTATTCTAATTTTCTATCTTATTTATTCTCATCCTCTAACTTCTTTTTATTAACGTTCTGGTATTTTCGATTCTTGAATAGTCGACATGGTGTTATGGGTCGATTTTTGGGGTCGAAAATTCGCGTTCGTTACAATGGTATCAGAGCTGAAGTTAAGTGATTACCTTGGTTCTGTGGCGCAACTCAATAGAGCTTGGGTTAATAATACCCTAGATTGAGTTTGAGTGTGTATATATACGAGTGAACGTATTTGTAGATTTTATGAAAATTGGTTATATTGTGAAGATTTATTGGTTGAGTTGTTTATGAGTTCTGGTCGATCAATTTGATCCACTATATCAGTAGGGGTTTCTAAACACTCGAGTACGATGAACCGACACAGTATGTTTTGAAAGAGTGTAAACGAAATAATTTTACCCAACTTATATTTTGATATAAAAGAATGAGTGATATTAGAAATATTATAGTATATTAAATTTGTTAGTTGTTATTATAATCGAATGAGATTATAAAAGTAAAATGGTTATTTAAATATCCAATCAGAATTCATGAGTGTAATTTAAGAAATCATATGAGTCAAATCTGAAATTAAAATCATAATTGGAATTAAAATTCCTAAATGTTAGCGAAGTGTTTGTATATGGATTTGGATTAAATATATGAGAACTTTAAAATCCTGTGAGATTTTAAATTGTTTTACAACCATTGAGATGGATATTTTGAAATAATTTCAAAATGGAAACATTTAAATATGAGTTTTGTAAAGTGATATAGTATTTAACTCACTTCGATCGCTGGGAAATAGCCCTGCTGATGTTAGCCACATCATCAGTGTTCATTTTTGAGTTTCTAAGTGACGGATTACTACCAAAGATTTTGTTTTTGAATTGTTTTGCGAAAACAAGTCGTTTTGAATATTGAAAAAGGGACATTTGATTTTTGAGAAAAGCAAAGCTGTTTAAAACTCCCAAGAGAGATTGTTTGATTTAAAAACAAATTAATAAAATTTGGGAAAGCAAATTGAAATTGAACTAAAATAGAATGATATCAAGAAAAAATGGATTCTTGAATATAATTGGACCCATGTGCATTGAAATGGATTGATTTTTGAAATAAAAATACAATTTGAGTTATATGATAAAGATCTCTGATTAGAGAAATTAACTAGTTAATGAAATATGAGATGGAACTTAACTTGATTAAGTATATTGACTGGTGTGTTAAAAAATTGAAAATCAAGAATGGTACTTGAGATTAAGAATGGAATTTGGCTTAGATAAGCGAATGGTTGGTTGGAGATAAAAGTGATTTGAGTTTGATTGGGATGACATTGTAATATACTGAATTGGCAGCAGATGAAAAGGATACTGAATTGGCAGCAGATGGAAAGGATATAGTGATATGTCTGACAAGAAGGTACAAGTTTATTTTTATATGGGTTTGGTGATTTTATGATCCGATTGGGCTAGCCACTTGGCTGTTTGATTTTCTTTTGGATTGGAGAAGGCTTAGAGAGGCGAGTTAGAGTTTGATCTATTGAGCTGTACAAAGGAGGTGCTGACAAATTTTTTCGAAAATTTAGGGTATTAGAAATTTTTTGGAACTTTTGAAAATTTTAGTTTATCAGAATGAATTAATATTTAACTGAATTTAATTGGTATATTGGAACTGAAATTTAAGAAGTAAACAAATAATTTTTAACCCAGTTAATAGTGTTTGTTTTCTACCTTAGCAATTTCGAGGACGAAATTATTTTAAGGGGGGAAGAATGTAACGTCCCGTATTTTTTTCGGTATAATAATTAATTCATTTAATTATTTAAATAGTGATTTAGAGATCTTAAATGGTTGTTTAATTAAATATTTAATTAATATAAACAATAGAATAATTTATTTATTTCCGAAATAGTCGGAAATAATGAAATTCGCAATATTGTGTGAATTGGATTATTTATAAGATTTAATTTAGTTTAGAATTGAATTATAATAACGCACTTATTATTTAAACAAAGTTTGAATGTATAATTATATTATAATTATAATCGAGCTCGAAATGGCGCGGTAGTTCGTAATTTGGCGATTCAAACTTTGAATGAATATACAGAATCCGTTTTAAGTCGGATTTCTGTGAAATAAGAAATGTTCGGATCTGATGAATGATATTTTTCTAATGGAAGAGAAAAATCCAAATTTTGTCATTTAGATTTTGAGTTATGTCCAAATCAAATTTTAAAATAGTCGATAACAATTTATTTATGTTATAAAAGGATTTCTAATATAAATTGAATATCGATTTAACTCGGATTTTGAAATATCGAGTTATAAATTCAGATATGATTACTTTAGAGCTATATAATATTCTATGTGAATATATACAGTAATATTAATTTATTAATATTATATTTAATTTTTTTTTAAATATATTAATATTTAAATAGTTTTATTTAGAGCTTTAAAAATAGCCATTTTTGCAAACGATCTCTTTTTTCGACGAAATTATTTTATTGATCCGGAATATTAAATTATTGTTAGATTTCAATTTTCGTGATTTTTGGAGTCAGTATGTGGCCGTGCGGAATTTAAATGTGTAAAACAGTGGATAATTTGAATTTAAAAATACGTTGTGTGAGCAAACAGATTCGGAATTCATCAAAACAAGTTTCGTTGGGTTCGTAATGTCGAACCATAACATATGTCCATTTTCGTCAAATTTGGATATTGTATATGATCATAGAGATTTCTAACAAATATAGATAGCTTTAGAATAAATATTAATATAAAAATTCAAATATTTTTTTTTTAAAATGTTCCTATAAATACCACTGCACCCTTACAAACCCTAATCTCTTCATTTAGTAGTCAACAAATTTCCGCCGCCTCGTTTCTTTAGCAAAAGTGAGAAATCATGCACTAGAAAAATCAAAACAAATTGGATAAAATTCTTAAAATCCTAAAAGTAGATTTGTGGATCTCTTCTTGCTAAAAGCATTGCGTTGGTACCGAGATTGATTAGGTCGATCAAAGTTTCCCCAAATCTTTGGCCTTTCCCATGTTCCTTTTCTTGCAGTAAACACATAAATTTTCCCACTTCAAAAATTCGATTAAAAATCAAATAATCGTTGGAAATTTCTGAAATGGAATGCGATGAGATCAGATTGGCAAGAGCTTCATGTTGGCACAAGTTTTGTGAAGCTCGATGAAATTCTGGGTTCGGTTATTTTTCTACAGCAAGGTTAGGGCAAGGGTTTGGTGCCGATATGGGCGGAGTTTGTTTAAGGTGGAGGTGGCGCGGCACTAAGCGCCGCGAAGCATCTCTATGGCGATAATTTTGTGGGTATCGGCAACAAAAAAGTGATGAGTTCCTGTACAGTGCAGCGTGACACTGTTCGACGCATTTCAGGGGTGTAGTGCGGGTTGGTTAATTTTGGTATGCATCCGTAGAGATTTTGCAGATGTACATTTTGAATATTTTTGTGGATTTTCTAGTGGGGAGATGGAGGAGGAGAGGAGCTCGAAAGTCATAGAAATGGCTTGGCAAAACTCATTGGAAAACTTAGTGGAGCTCGCGAGTTTGTGGAAGAGGGAGTACTATTCCTAGAGGGCTTGAATGGGATGGGCCGAGTTTCAAAATGCGAGGCCTGAAATTAAAATAAGTTAGTTTCTATATGTACAACTTTGTAAATACTATAACTTGTTCGTACTTTACCAGAATTCGACAAAACAGGACCCGTTGGGATAGTATGGATGACAGCTACACAATGAAACTGATCTGAAGTGAATCGAAGCTTGTTACAATTTATAGCGAAATAAATTGCTTGATCTGAATCAACGACAGTTATCGTTATTTAACGATAAACCGATCAAAGTGAGTAAAACTCACTAACTCTGCTAGTTTATATTTTTATAATGAATTTTTGAAATTGGTAAATGTTGGTTGATTGCTGTGTTTTGACTGCTTGGACGATCTACTAATTATTTGGTTGAGAATATAGATAACGATACACACACACACACACACACATATATATCGTTAATCAAATATTGATTATGTTTATCAGAATATTTCATATTGAAATAAAATTATGTTATTTATATTGTTTAACATTTGTGATGCAGGGAAACAGGTTGGAGGGATCCAACTGGATTCCTCAATATTTGTAATACTGTTTTTCATATATTGTGACATATATTGTGGTATATAATCTGTTATTAATTATGTGTGTTTGGATGATGATTGATCCTTTTGATTTGGTATTTTAATACCATAAGTGATACTGGAATGTAAAAGGGAATTTTGAAATTGTATATTGAAATAAAAATATTCATATAAAATTAAAGGATTTTATACTAAAGGAAATTGTGAAGTGGATAATTGAATTAAAAAATTTCTATATAATCAAATGGATTTTTATAAAAGGAGATATTTGAAAATTAAATAAGGAACTTCTGTATAAAACTATTAATAGTTATATGGAAGTGTAAAAGACCATTTTTTGGTTAAAATACTTAAGGGAAATAATAAGAAGTAAATAAAGAACTTTATCGAATGAATACAGTTTTGGAAATTAATAGAATTATAAAAGGAACTAACGAGATATAGAAGAATTATAGGAAACTGATTTAAAATAAATATTTAATAGAAATATGTTTTTAACAGATAAACTGAAAAGAACAATTTATAAATGACGTTTATAAATTAAGGAAATATTTATCATTTGATAAATTGAATATATAAGTCTGAATTTATATAGAGAAGTGAAATCAGTTTTAATACCGATATTTGAAATTGGAATGTAAACTTCACATTTACAAAAGGAATTATAAAGGATAGAATATGAATTTGAAAAGAGAAAATATCTATTTCAAAAATAGAGATGGAATTTCGAATGGGCTAGAATAAATAACTTGTTTAATAATAAAAACAAGTAGTGCGATTTATAAACAATGTTTATAAATAAAATAGAAATAATTATCAGTGGATTATTTGGATTGTAAATCAGCAGTGAATGTAAAAAAGGAAATTGGGAATTTGTTTAGAAAAAGAAACGATGGAATCTATTTTGATGTTCGAAATGTGGATAGGATTAAAATAAAACCCATAAAATTTGTAATTAGCATTCGTTTAAGCCAAATGTTATAAAATAATTTATTTAAGAAATTATATATTGAATTGAAATGACCCAAATTCGCTGTTACGGGAAAGCCTGGATTGAGTTAAGAACATAATAATCAGAACACAAACAATAAAACATTTCATTGCTATTACAACAATTACATTAGAGTACAAGAATATAACAGAGTACGAATAAATATTACACATTGGAAAATATCAGAGACTTAAAATTACAATGCAGCGGAAAAATAATAGATAACACAACTGTAAGAAATAAACAGATACAGAGTGTTCCGAATATAGCTCCATTTGTAAAACACAATCCTCTATAAAGAAATATCTGCAAAACCGAAACTACTGACTGCATGTGTGGAAAATAGGGGCACCCGGAGTTTAGGTTAAAACAATAAACTCCAGGTCAGTCATGGGACTGGTGTGAGAACTAAAAACAGTTATTAAATTGATTTTACAGTTAAGTAAATCAAGGGACCACGCCATATAACACAGAACGGGTTTCCTCCCAAGAATACCAGTGCATAAAACAAAAACACAATGCTAATTATAGAAAATGAAGCTACTATAAGACTTAGGTCCCATCACACAATGCAACACAAGCCAAAGGATAAAGTTTTACCTTATAATAGCCAAATAATAGTTGATACACGAAATTTAATCTTTTATTATTACTATAAGTGAAGAAATCAACTTGAAATATAAATGTATCAATCATAGACGACATGGGTACCATATATCATGTTGCCATACTTGTTCTACCATTAAAACCACATAATGTCACGTATTGGAAGTTGGATTCCATCTATTAACCAAGGCAAGGGATCGTCCTTACAGAATTCGAGACAATCTAGCCTATGTCTCAGGATCAGAACACATCGACCCATAGGAGCCACAGGGCCGGTCCATACTAAGTGGATTAATAATCCCTGAACAATACGTTTCCCCGCCCTAATGGGAGTAAATCTAGTTAGTATGTCAACCATATCCATCCATCGACCCTGTAG
The DNA here is from genome assembly GCA_030737875.1 of Allium sativum. Taxonomy (NCBI): domain Eukaryota; kingdom Viridiplantae; phylum Streptophyta; class Magnoliopsida; order Asparagales; family Amaryllidaceae; genus Allium; species Allium sativum. Next base: position 157,039,406 of record CM060924.1, read on the forward strand.
TGATTGATATATCCGAGGTACCTCGCTTTCCAACATCCACACAAGTAAAAATGTCTGGGCTCCATACCATGACACCACTCCTAGCTACAAAGAAACGCATGTTCTCCCTGGATCCTTCTCTCGTTTCTGGTTCATATCGGGGAGTGAAGCTCGCGAATTAATGCTATACACAAAGCTATGCTATTTAAAGCTGTGCTTTGGTCATCAACTACAAGACTCTACTTTTCAACAAAAGCCTTGATCATTTGCATCTCAGCATGCCACACTGGCAATTTACGCCATGCAACTGATGTCTATCAATATATAACCTCTGAGCTCATACGTCTTAGAGAAGGGTGTTAAGCAAGAGAATAAATTCTCCACTACCAAATAGATATATATTTAATAGAGATCAATCAACACAGAATAAAATCCAATGTCAGACACACATCCATTTACAAGTTGGTTCTGGGGCTGAATGAAACCGGAGGCGCCTTATTCCTAGTCCCATATGTCTAATACAATAGAGAGGTCCTCGCATATCTGGTCGATCTCCAAGTACGTCTGGACGATCACCACTTATTACCTTATCTTGGGTGTATAGCCCAAACAAGACATCAGTAATCATCCAAACGATGTGAAGAACTCCGGTCTTCAACCACCGTCTTCACTGTCGACTTATTTTCATATCAATTATTCAGAATGGGATAAACCTGGTCTTTCCAAATAATTCGCGTATCTTATAAACAAGTGCTATAAAAACACAACATACACCTCATTCCAATCCAGAATATTCTTTTATTCAAATATTCTTTTCATAATTTAAACCAAATTAAGGTTTTCCAAACTGTCGGGATTAGCGAACCTTACCAAAAAAATCATTTATTTTATTTCCCAATCCCAACGTATTAATCCCATGGAGCAAAACTGGTAGTACTCCATATCCAACACCACGGTGTTATTGGTAAAATTAATTACCATTTCAAGTTCAAATCTAATTAAAATTTTAACTATCACTTAGAGCAAAACTGGTGATACTCCATTTTCGACCATTTTCGAAATTTGATAATTTAAATGATCATATTCACATTTCAATCTAATTAAAGATTCATTAAAACTCCACTTAATTTTAATCTTCCCAAAAATAAATGTTAATGATTATTTAACTTTGGGAAATCAAAAATGCCATATCGACAATCTACACCGTACTATTGATTTCTGCCGATATATAACCTCTAGCCTCGTACGTCATCGAGAAGGGTGTTAAGCAAGAGAATAAATTCTCTACCACCAAACATATATATATTTAGCCGAGATCAACCATACAATTCAAAATACAATGTTAGACTTGTAATCCTGTCTTTAACTGGGTTAAAGAACCAATGTCATTTAAAACACGGTTCACGATAAACCCACAATCATATTCCATTAATTATGGAATCCTCACGGAAAACAGATCAATATATAATCGATTTCAATTTCCGTATTCGAATAATAATATAAATGGAATAACGTCTAAGCTTTTTAAATTCCATAAATATTAATAGTCTTCCTCCAAAGAAGCTCAGTTCGATTATTACCAAATCGAATTCCATTCAATTCCAATTTAAATTGGAAAACTTTACTTTGGAAATTTTCCATTAAATCTTAATAAAAAGATTTATAAATTCCGAATTACATTTCACGGTTAATCGGGTTAAAGAACAAATGTCATTTAAAACACAGTTCACGATAAACCCAATTCACATTCCATTTATTCCAATTACTAAATGTAACTGGAAACTCAAATAATTTCAATTAAAAGATTTATTCTTTTCACATGGGGTTTAAGAATAGTGTTATTGAAGACACCATTCACGACAAACCCAAAATCACATTCTTTTATTCAATTCCAATTTAGTATTAATTAATTGGAAAACTTCACTAAATCTTAATTAAATGGTTTATTCTTTTCTCAACTGGGTTTGAGAACAGTGTTATTTAAGACACCGTTCATGACAAACCCAAAATCCAATTTAATATTAAATTCAAGTCTCTGAATAGAAATTATATCGGCTTATATTCAATATCAAATTCTGAAACTAACGGGTATCGTATTGGGAATAACGATATCCGTATCTTCCAAATTCCCATAACAATATCCGCATAATCACGGAATCCAATATTGAAATATTCCAAAGATTATTTCCTTTCAAATCCATTCCAATTCATATATTGGAAATTCTGGTTATATTAAAACCCATTCTCAATCCAATTTATTTATTTAAAAATAATTATATTACAATTCTAGTTAATAACTAGTTCGTTTTGATAAAAATATATTTTTATCTTTTCAAATATAGAATTTTTCATCCCATTTCTTTCCAAATCATTTATTACGATTTTACACAAATTACTAATATTTTTAATAATTTTATTAAGGCCCTTTCAGTCGATTTCCAGAAACGGTCATCGAACTACACGTACATCGACCTTTTCCAAATTTGATTTGGACATAATTCCAAATCCAACTGTTAGATTTCAAATATGATATATTCGTTGGAAATCTCTTTTCGATACGAACCTAAGGTTCCGCTTTTAGGAGAATCGGACCGACGGATCTTTCGTAATGTCCATTCGAAGTCAATGGTCGAAATTCGCGAACGATCGCGGCACGGTGCGTTCCATTATGCCATTAAATATATATAATATATATTTTATATATTTCATCGATTTCCATTTAAAATGTATTTTATAAATCGTTTTAAATCCATTTTAACAACAATTCCCACTTTCATTTCACTTTTCAAATCAAATTTGAATATTCCTTATCATTATAATATTTAAATGATAATATTTTCAAGATATCAGATTTTGAAATCATTTCCTTTTTTATATTCATTATAAAAATGAATAAAATTGATATAAATATTGTTCCTGTCAAAGTGGTGCATATCTAATCAACACGGGTTCATATATATATATTTCAATATTTTTATGTCCATCCCAAATCGGACGTCAAACTCATATTTCTAATTCTTTACGGAATATTATTTTATAGTATTCATTATTCTAAAATATTCGTTTTTTGAAAAAAATTGTTATTCCGGAATTGGAATCAGACCCAGTCAATTACCATATAGTTTTATTTATTTGGATTTCATACAACACATGTATATAACAATATTCAAAACCAATCAACCATCATCCAGAGTGCATCACACAATTGCATAAGCATTAAATATAAATAATTAACGCTTACAACAATATGTCAAATAATCAATTGACATATAACTAAACAATTGGGATTAGTTTACACAAATATCATCCCAATACCAGTATAGGGTTTCAACCAACAAATACTGAATATTATTTGTGCAGTCGGGCGATGTGTAAAACTTATCGTCGTAATCACTGTCAGTTAAATAGGTGCACCTAAACAAATCGTCCGATTTGTAAATGAATATTTATTTTCATTTCAGGAGAATTTTATACCGTTCATATATACATTAAAAATCATATTTTTAACGATAAAATATTTTATTCAACACATAAATATTTTATATAATTCATTTATACAATAAAAATGATATTTTTATTGCTCTAACATTTTATTCAACACATGCAATCAACAACCACAATACAGTCCATTCAATCCAAACAAACAATCATGGTTTGTACAATAAATGGTGTCGGGGGCTACTAAGCTCCGTCTACAATCTAGTATATATTTAATTGTAAATTAAATTGAGTGAGAAAGAGTTCTCCCAGTCGGTTTCCACTACGCCAGTTTTATTTCTGAATTTCTAAACAGTTTGGATTTGAATTTGCCCAAAATTCTAACGTTCTCCAAATTGGACTCGGTCAGTTTTGTTGCGAAACTCTCGGCTCCACAATCGCAACGGATCCAGTTTCGCGCGATTGGACCTCGTATGATGGAGTTACGCTAGTTAATACATTGAAATAATTAATTGAGTAATTAATTAAATTACTAGTTTAATTACAACGCTTAGAAAATTATGTTGCCTTCCTTTTGAAATCCTTCGTTACTTTCTAGCCACCATCCAAAAACTTCTCCAACCATAGGTCAGGGTTTTGCCACCGCCAGGATCAACTTGGGCCAGATCGGAGGGCGCCTCGTCAAAGAGGCTCAGGTGCGCCACCCACGCTGTGAGCGACGACAAAATCACTTCCCTACATGCGCCGCAATCGGTGCTCATACATCGCCACTTCTTACCTCAAATTCGAGCTGAATACAACATGAATTTCGATCATACAGGTACCAAATGGGAGATCTCAAAAAGTACTTCAGATTTCGTTTTGATTTCATACGCTATTTCGATTTGAATTATAAGAATTTTGAGGATCAAATCGCCACTTTTCAGGCTTTTGATTTTGTTCTGGCGGCTCATAAGATAGGGGAGCTAGGGTTTAATGCAGGGCTATTTATATTAATATTTTATTATATTTTATTATTTTAATTCTTTTATTTGTTCGTTTCGCGTCCGAACTCCAAATCCAGCCTAATGACTGACGTCCCTAGCTAATTACCCCCATTCTGGACACAATGGGATATGTCCGGTAAGCCAGCTCAACCGTTTCGATCAGTTTTCATCAAAATCAAAATATAAATTAATATATATGGAATTTAAACGTACATTTTAACTTACCAGGGCCACATACTGACTCTAAAAATTCCAAAATAATAAATCTAGCTATGTTTTGACGATACAGTCCTAATAAAACTAATTTCGTGGAATTTGGAGACCGTTTGAAAAATGGTCATTTTGTGGTCGATCAATTTCGACTGAAATTGACAAAACACGTTTTCTTTCACCATGCTCACATATTAATTCCAAAATTACGAAAATTGGAATCTAAAAATAATTTGACATTCTGGATCCAATAAAAGTGGTTTGTCGAAAACGGAGGTCGTTTGCAAAATGGCTATTTTTTTAGGGCTATATATTATATTAAAGTATATATAAATTCCATAGCGACTATTCTGAATTTTAAACTGGGCATAACTTTCAATTTATATTATCTCAAATTTTCACATTCATATAATTAATCAGATTCAAATGCTTTTTGTTTCGTCCAATTCTGACTATATAGAACTCTATATATTCAATTGAAATTAGAAATCGAATTTTAAACTACCGCGCCATTTCAGGCTCGTTTTGTAATTAAAATAAATATTTTCGTTCTAACTTCGATTAAAATAAATTTTTATTCGTTATTATTTAAAATAAACCGTTTTGAATATTTAAAATTCATTAAAATAGTTAAAATAAAATTTTTAGATTGGTTTTGAAAATCCGAGTTGTTATAATCTCCCCCGCTTAAAATCTTTTCGTCCTCGAAAAGGAACGGAGCTGAAAATAGTTTAAATAACCAACTGAACTTTCATTCTGGCATTCATTCTTGAACTTTTCAGTTTTTAAGAATTTTCAAATTCTTCAAAAATTTGGCTAACACCCTAAATTTTCGAAAAATTTCGCCATAAACTCCTTGTACGGGTTTATATTTAAAACCGCAACTTGCCTTACAGGGCCCTCACCAATCCAAAAGAAAAAGCCAAACGACTAACCAATCGGCTCATAAAATCGTCAAAACCCAAGAAATACAGTAAACATGTACCTATTTGTCTGGCATACAATTTTATTCCTCTTTCTTAAGTTCCATGCTATGACCTGCTCACACATATATATGTACATGTATGAAATTTCTATCAATTTTCAATTTAGTTCAAATTTGATTCTATTTGGATAAATTTTACATTTCCATTTTCATATTGGTTTCAATAATTTTATTAGTTAAACTAATAATCAAACAACACGACCAACAATCAGTTAGTTGATTAAATTTTCAAACATATACTTTCTATATATACTTAAAAATCATATTCCAGTATCTAATCACAAACAGTAAACCCTATCTAGTTTTGGTTCTCATACCAGTTAATTGGAAATATATAGACATCCCACTTTTGAAACTCGGACATAAATGCTGATGATGTCCGACAATCATCAGAATTATCTCTGGGCGATTAGAGTGTGATTCTATATCTATCCAGTATATTTGAGGCTTTGTATGCACGTTTGCAAGGCGTATATGCAAAATCTTCATATACTCGATTGTCCAAATTCAATATAAAATAAAATACTCAAATGCATATAATAGGGTTTAAATTTTCAAAGCAAAGTTTGTTTTCATTTTTATTTTTTATTAATAACACTCTTCACACTCGTTTTAGGATACTACTAATCCTATCTCTAACGAGTCATTCTTATTGGATATTACTAATCCAATCTCTGATGAATTCTTTCATTGGGTTCTAATGTGCCTTGTTCTCGAGCTCTGTAAACTAAAGCTCTGATACCAAAGTGAAACGACCTAAACTCGCCCTTACGGGAAAGCCCGAATTGAGTTGAGAACACGACAATCAGAACACAAACAATAGAACATTTCATTGCTATTACAACAATTACATCAGCGTACAAGAATATAACAACATATGAATAAATATTACACATTAGAAAATATCATAGATTTAAAATTACAATGCAGCGGAAAAATAACACATAACACAACTGTAAGAAATACACGGATACAGAGCATTTCGAATATAGCTCCAGCTGTAAACCAAGATCCTATATAAAGAAATACCTGCAAAACCAAAACTACTGACTGCCCACGTGGAAAATAAGGGCGCCTAAAGTTTAGGTTAAAATAATAAACTCTAGGTCAGTCATGGGACTGGTGTGAGAACTAAAAATAATTATTAAATTGATTTTACAGTTAAGTAAATCAAGGAACCACGTCGTATAACACGAAACGGGTTTCGTCCCAATAACACTAGTGCATAAAACAAGCAGCGCAATGCTAATTAAAGAAAATGAAACTATTATAAGACTCTGGTCCCATCACATAATGCAACGCAAGCAGGATTATAGAGTTTTACCTTATAATAGCCAAATAATGCTTGATACGCGAAATTTGATCTTTTATTATTACTATAAGTGAAGTAATCAACTTCAAATATAAATGTATCAATCATAGACGACATGGGTACCATTATCATGTCGCCATACTAGTTCTACAATTAAAACCGCACAATGTCACGTAATGGAAGTTGGATTCCATTTATGAACCAAGGCAATGGGTCGTCCTTACCGAATTCGAGACAATCTAGCCCATGTCTCAGGATCAGAACGCATCGACCCTTAGAAGCCACAAGGCCGGTCCATACTAAGTGGACTAATAATCCCTGAACAATACATTTCCCCGCCCTATGGGGGCGTAAATCTAGTCAATATGTCGAGCATATCCATCCATCGACCCTGTAGTGACCGATATATCCGAGGTACCTCGCTTTCCATCATCCACATAAGTAAAATTGTCTGGGATCCATACCATTATACCACTCCTAGCTAGAAAGAAACGCATGTTATCCTTGGATCCTTCTCCCATTTCTGGTTCATACCAGGCAGTGAAGCTCACGAATTAATGCTATACACAAAGCTATGATATTTAGAGCTGTACTTTGATCATCAACCATAAGACTCTGCTTTTCAAGAAAAGCCTTGATCATTTGCATCTCAGTATGCCACATTGACAATTCATGCCATGCAACTGATGTCTATCAATATATAACCTCAGAGCTCGTACATCTTAGAGAAGGGTGTTAAGCAAGAGAATAAATTCTCCGCCACTAAACATATATATATTTAATAGAGATCAATCAACACAGAATAAAATCCAATGTTAGACACACATCCATTTACAAGTTCATTCTGGGTCTGAACGAAACCGGAGGCACTTTATTCCTCGTCCCATATGTCCAATACAGGAGAGAGGTCCTCGCATATCCGGTCAATCTCCAAATACGACTGTTCGATCACCACTTATTACCTTGTCTTGGGTGTACAACCCAATCTAGACATCAGTAATCATCCAAACAGTGTGAAGAACTCCGGTCTTCAACCACTGTCTTCATCATCGACTTATCGTCGTGTAACAACCCAAGTTTTTTTTCAAACTGTTTAATGTAATATTTAATTTGTTTTAAATATTGATTTGAATTTTAATGGTTTAGAATTAATAAATTTGAACAATTTATTTGTTTAAATAATAAATTAATTTCGAAATAATCAAAATTGGCTGAATTTGTGCTGTTAGATGATTTGGTAACGTAAGAGGATTTAATTGTGTTTAGATTTGATTTTATTAACGATTTCGATTATAAACGCTGTTTGAACATTTAAATTATAATTTTAATTATATAACGACTGCGGCAGCGTGGTAGTTCGTATTATAGTTTTTTGAACTTTAATTGGTTATACAGGATCCAATTTTAGTCAGATTTCTTCGAAACAAGAAACATCCGAACCCATTTGATAATATCTTTCTAATAAAGCAGAAAAATCGAGCTTTCATCGTGTAGATTTTGTTTTATGGCCAAATCAAATTTTCAAATAGTCGCTATGGAATTCGTTTTTAAAATGTAACGTTTTATTTTATAAAAATAAAGGATTTTTAATAAACTGGGTACCGTTTAAATTAAGAATTTAAAGTATGAAGTTAAAATCAATTTCATTATGTTCGAAACATTTAATTATCATGTGATTCGCAATCTTGGTACGATCAGTGTCAATATGAGTTTGTACTAACTGTAAAGGGCGAGCGTTATGCATCAAAAGCATCATTAGAATTTTCGGTAAAATATCGTTCGTCGAGAAACTGTCGCTTCAAAATAAAAATAATAAACAAAATCCTTCTGATTCCCCGACATGTTTTCTACGTGCTCCCATTTTTCTTTAATTGTTCTAGGAAGGCCATGGGTGATTCTGCTAACCGAAATATCTGTGTATGCTTCTATCTCCATCGCTTTTCTGCTCAAAACAGAAGTCATGTGCTTCTACACACATAAAATATCCCTGCTTCGATTTTTCTTTTCAAACTGAAATGTTGCTGCTCGTTCTTTCTTTTCGAAATTACAGTAATCCATTTGCGTGCCTGCAATGAAAAGGAAAATATCCTTGACAATTTATATTTTATTTTTCCTTGGATGCCACGGTTTCTCCTCCTATATAATACACGCTAATACTTCGTTTCCGCTACAATTTGAAGCCATATGTATAGAACCCGTACAACTCCTTCGTCCCCAGCATGCTTCTCCCTTTTCCTTTAAAACTAATAAAAACAACACTACGAAAAGCAAGGCCTGCAGTCTCCTCTTAATCAACCAAAGCCTAGGAAAAGATTACAAGTGATGGTCGACGGGCATTCTTGGCAGCAAGATGAGGTGGATTCCGAAGTTGGAGAAGTTTGATGCTACTGTCGAGGGAGTTGCAAGGCTGCATTCTATTTGCATGAGCATTCGAAGTGGAGGCGGTGGTTGTTTTTGGGAGTGAAAATGGGGTGCTGATGGTTTGTAGACGGGTATCGTCTTTGGGGACTGTGAAACTAAGAAGGTGAGCCGCTATGATGAACTGAGGAGGAATAAGACATGGTCCGGCAGTGGGTTTGTCGGAGTGTCCGATGATCCTGATGGTTGAGTGGCCTTTGGTGGAGATTTCGCGGAGAAGTCCAATGAAGGTCTCGGAGTTCGACTGCGTGAAGAAACAAGGGTGATGGTGTGGGATACTGTAGCGACTTGTATTAAAGTAAATAAAGAAAAAGTGGTGCATGTCTGGGTGTGTACAAAGGAGATGGACAGTGGTTGTTTTGATGTGTGGAATTTCTGAAAATGGTTTCCGCTTTTGGATCAGAAGCTGGACGGTGGAGCATGGGTGGGAGCGACGACGATCTCTGGTGGAAGAATGGATGGAGGAGAGTAGGGGTATGGTGATGTGGTGACCAGAAGTTGGTGAGTTCATTTTTCGGCATGCTGAGTTCACAGGAGGCGAAAGTTGGTCAATCAGGGGAGATGGAGTTCGGCATTAAAGAACAGGATGAAGTTCGACTAGAACTAGGAAGATAGCGGTTTGTTTTGAAGAGGGTGATGCAAGGAAAAGTTGCAGACTGGTTTCGCAAGAAGGAAATGGAGATGAACGTTTAGACTACGTGGGCTGTGTCTTTCCAGCATTGGGCTTTGGGCCATGCATATTAAAAGTAAAAATAAAGCGTAAAGAGGAAAAAGGAAGAAATGGTGGAAGTTTCATCATCAGGAGTATTCGAATAGAATGTGATGAGGGAAGATTGACCCTGCGCAAATCACGTTTTAAGGTAATGAGGTGATTCAACAAAGTAAATTAGATAAATAATTAATTATTTTTATTTTTTTCAAATTCAATATATGATGTGTAACATTAATTTGGTTCAATAATGAAGGAATTGCGATAATCAGCTTCAGGAAGGGACGAAATGTGGTTTTGATAAGAGGATTGGCAATTGGGTTTTGGACAGAAGCAAAAGGGGATTAAACTGAGTGCTTAACTAATTTAATTTAAGATTAATTAATGTTAAATAAGGATTTGATTAAAATAATGGCTGTACTAGTAATTAAACTATTTTAATTCAAAGTTTAATAATTTAAGTTGTAACTTTTGCGTTCGCGAACAGAATTGGAAGAAACAAGTGCCGATGGGTTCGTACTCACAGTGCCGACGTGTACGAGTTGAAATAAAGTGATTCAGACAAAGCTGGAATTTTATGTAGTTTCAAATGTTAGTTTGAAACTGTATAAAACAACGCAATCTCATCGGGAACTAAAATGGTGAGTTAATTCTCACACCTTCTGGAATTTTGTGATGTAGTAAATTCATATTAAATTATTTTACCTTTAAAAATATAAATTGGTTGATTGGTTGCTATTGGCTGATTATTGGTTGTTGTTATCTATAGAGGATTGAAATTATTTCATATGTTATTATGAAATGTATAACGAGCTGTGATGCAGAGAAGAACAGGTTGGAGGGATCCGACCGGATTTCTCAAATATTATATATGTTGTTTGTATGTCTTATATTGTTGATGTTTGAACTGATTGAACCCCCTATGGATAATGAAACATGTTTGAACACGATGGTTGAATAAATATTCACCTGTGTTGTGTTTAAAATCAACCGACAGTGTTGATTTGGTAATTGGCAGTGAATGGCCTAAAATGTGTTGTTTTAGACGTCGATTTACTGTTCGGTGAATTGACGTGATTTTAAAGTTATAAATTATTTTCTAATTGAACTGAAATTAATTTATGCGAGTAATTTAATTGGAAATTTTTAAATATTTATTTTAATGGAGTTTATAAAAGGATAAAAAAAATACAAGTTCTAAAACAAGATTGTAAATGAGATTTAGCGAATGAGAAGATTTAAATAAGATTTCTCTTAATTATTAGATTAAGGGAAGTGAATTCGATAATGAGATTTGAAAGGTAATAGTAAATATGTAGTAAGTGATTGAATGTGTTAATGGTTTTAAACGAAATCTAAGCTAAATTAAAAGGATGGTAAATGGATGATTTTAAAGAAATCAAAGTAAGGTTTTAAAAGGATTTTTTTAAAAACCAAATTTGATGAGTGAAATGTTAAGAGAATTTAATTAAGCGAAATAAGGGGATTGAAATAAGGATTTCAAGAAAACCAAGGAAATACATACCTTTGGTTCGGGTTAAATGTTGGCAATAATTTTTGGAAATAAAATCCAGGTAAAAAGGTCTTATTGGAAAGAAAGTGGGAAAGCGGATTTTCAATCCAAGGTAACGTTTATAATAAGAATGCCCGTATAAGTAGAAATAGATTATTTGACAAGTGATGTTTATTATAAATCAAAGCGTTATAAGCGAAATAAGATTTAAAGAAAAGGTGGTGTTTTGTCGACATTTTACTTAGTCAAACAAATTTAGTAAAATTGATTTCATTAGAAGTGGATTTCAAATGCAAGGAACGATTTATAAAAGTAGTTTGAAGTCGAGATGGTAAATAAGATTTTGGTGAAACGGTTAAGTTATGAACTGATATTATTCTGAGATAAGAACGTTGTCGATCAAGGTCTAAGAGGTAGATAAAATACCCTAACTTGAACAACTTCATTATTGTTGAGGAATGGTATTGGTTTGAAACGAGTAAAAGGTGTTGAAATTAGTGTGGTATTACATATGAGATGTAATGACCATAAGTGCAAGATTTTGAGATATATTTAAACAGGCCAAGTAGTGCCAAGTACTGAATCAGCAACTCAGTTTATTCACACATTTGTTATTTGATAGTTAAATCACTGACTATCAAAACCTGACCAATACGATTGTTGGTATGGAAAGACCGGGATTGAATTTATATTCGAAAACCATTCTGACCAACAAATACGTGAAGATATCAAAAGACGGTCGAGATGGAGCATTGAAGACGGTGGATCTTCATAAGCGGAAGGACTGCTAATAATCTCTGGTCTGCAGCCAGAGATATACTGTGGTTCTGTCGTGGTTGGAATCTACGGGTTGCACGGACTTCTCGCTACTGATCCATGGGGTGATTCCTATATGAGATGCGGTAAGAGAGTGCCTTCGGTTCATCCTGTTCCTGGATGACTTATATGGACGAGTGTCTAACGGAGTATTTCTAAAGGGGTCACGTACCTTGACTTCTTCAAACGTATTTCTGTTGATGGCGGAGGAGGCCGTACACCTTCTCTTAGCTAACCACAGAGTATATTTGTGGACGTCAATTAGTGATATCTGGCGGATCTGACAATGTGGCATTCAAAGTGAATGATGGCCAGATGATTTAAAGGAATTCTATCCTCCAGCCACATCAACCGGGAAATGACAAAAAAAATGGGCAGGCAGCATGGCTATGTGGGTCGCTCCCATTAGGGTGTATGATCACCTATCTAGAGAAATTCCACTTGCTTCTTTAATCTATGTTTCGATGCTATCCCTTCTCGGGAGGCGGTTGCTGATCCCAACCGTCGGTGATATACATTCGGTACACTCAAGCAAAATGAGTGGTCGGTCATGTGAGGGCCGGGTTGCAAGACGTTCTTGTTGAACCCAGTGTATTCGCCTCTAGAGATACACATGCGGAAGGTGGTCCTATACCTTGTCAAGGTTGGAATCCAATATCCAATAAGCGCCCGCGGTTTTCGATTGTATACTATATATGGGGAGCGTGAGATGCAAGCGTTCCTCTAGATTGTTATTTACTTGTATTTAGACATTATCGTAATATCAGAACAAAGTATGATTTCAAAAATGGTTTGGGTCATAGTAAGGTAAAACCGTCCGTGTTTATGTGTGAGCTGGTCTTACTATTATCCTTTGATTTCATAAAAGGATTTCCAAAGTTAAACAAGTTGTGTGTTCTGTGAATTCATCACTGATAGTATTCCAGACTGACCCAGTGTATTTTGTTTTAAATCAAATGTGCTTGGGTCAGACCGAGTATGTTCCAGGTTATGTTTCGCTTGGAGTTTCAGGTGCTGAAAGCAGGAGGCTTCACCGTTAGTTATATACAGATATTATTCTGCTGTGATTGATTAATGTTGTACTCTGATGATTGGTATGTATATACAATTCTCTTGTATAAAGAAATCTGATATTATATTTTATTCGTTTCGCTGTGAGATTCTGATGTGTTCTTCTTCTTTCTTCTATTCTAATATTTCTTTCTTTCTATTCTCACCCTCTAATTTCTTTCTATTGACAACCCAGTGTTTTCGATGCTTGAATAGTCGGCATGGTGATTTTATGTCGATTTTCGGGGTCGAAAATCCTTGGGTTGTTACACGTCGTATCAATTATTCAGAATGGGATAAACCCGGTCTTTCCGAATAATTTGCGTATCTTATAAACAAGTGCTATAAAAAACAACATACGCCTCATTCCAATCTAGAATATTCTTTTATTCTTTTCACAGTTTAAACCAAATTAAGGTTTTCCAAAATAGTCGGGACTAGCGAACCTTACCGAAAAAATCATTTATTTTATTTCCTAATCCCAGCCTATTCATCCCATGGAGCAAAACTGGTGGTACTCTATATCCAACACCGCGGTGTTATTTGTAAAATTAATTACCATTTCACGTTCAAATCTAATTAAAGATTTAACTATCTCTTGGAGCAAAACTGGCGATGCTCAATTCTTGATCATTTCCCAAATTTGATAATTTAAATTATCACATTATCATTTCAATCTAATTAAAGATTAATTAAAACTCCACTTAGTTTCAATCTTCCCAAAAATTAATGTTAATGATTATTTAACTTTGGGAAATCAAACTTGCCGCATCGACAATCTAAACCGTACTATTGATTTCTATCGATATATAACCTCTAAGCTCGTACGTCTTAGAGAAGGGTGTTAAGCAAAAGAATAAATTCTCCTCCACCAAACTTATATATATTTAGCAGAGATCAACTGTACAATTCAAAATACAATGTTAGACATGTAATCCTGTCTTTAACTGGGTTAAAGAACCAACGTCATTTAAAACATGGCACAATCACATTCCAATAATTATGGAATCTTCACAGAAAACAGATCAATATATAACCGATATCAATTTCCGTATCCGATTAATAATATAAAAGGAATAACGTCAAAGCCTTTTAAATTCCATATATATTAACAGTCTTCCTCCACAGAAGCTCACTTCGGTTATTACCAAATCGAATTCCATTCCATTCCAATTTAAATTGGAAAACTTTACTTTTGAAAATTTCCATTAAATCTTAATAAAAAGATTTATAAATTCCAAATTACATTTCACGGTCGTTTAAATCACAGTTCACGATAAACCCAATTCACATTCCATTTCATTCCAAATACTAAATATAACTGGAGACTCAAATAGTCTTAAGTAAAAGATTTATTCTTTTCACACGGGGTTTAAGAACAGTGTTATTGAAGACACCATTCACGAAAAACCCAAAATCACATTCTTTTATTCAATTCCAATTTAATATTAATTAATTGGAAACCTTCATCAAATCTTAATTAAAAGATTTATTCTTTTCTCAACTGGGTTTAAGAACAGTGTTATTTAAAACACCTTTCGCGACAAACCTAAAATCCAATTTAATATTAAATACAAGTCTCGGAATAGAAATTATATCGACTTATATTCAATATTAAATTCTGAAACTAACGGGTATCGTACTGGGAATAACGATATCTGTATCTTCCAAATTCCCATAACAATATCCGTATAACCACGGAATCCAATATTGAAATATTCCGAAGATTATTTCCATTTAAATCCATTCCAATTCATATATTGGAAATTCTGGTTATATTAAAACCCATTCTCAATCCAATTTATTTATTTAAAAATAATTGGATTATAATTCTAGTTACTAACTAGTTCATTTCAATAAAAACATTTTTTTATCTTTTCAAGTATGGATATTTTCATCCCAATTCTTTCCAAATCATTTATTGTGATTTTACACAAATTATTAATATTTTTAATAATTTTATTAAGGCACTTTCAGTCAATTTCCATAAACGGTCATCGAACTACAGTAACAACGACCTTTTCCAAATTTGATTTGGACATAATTCCAAATCCAACCATTAGATTTCAAATCTCTTATATTTGTTGGAAAGCTCTTTTCAATACAAACCCAACGGTTCCGGTTTTAGGAGGATCTGACAGTCGGATCTTCCGTAATGTCCATTCGAAGTCAGTGGTCGAAATTCGCGAACGGTTGCAGCGTGACGCGTTCTATTAAGGCCATTAAATATATATTATATATATTTCGTTGATTTCTATTTTTTTTTATAAATCGTTTTAAATTCGTTTTAAAAACGATTTCCACTTTCATTTCACTTTTCAAATCAAATTTGAATATTCCTTATCAGTATAATATTTAAATGATAATATTTTCAAGATATCAGATTTCGAAATCATTTCCTTTTTTATATTCATTATAAAAATGAATAAAATCAATATAAATATCATTCGCGTCAAAATGTCGCATATCTAATCAACACGACTTCATATATATTTCAATATTTTCGTGTCCATCCCAAATCAGACGTCAAAAATCATATTTTTAATCCTTTACCGAATATTATTTTAAATTATTCGTTATTCTAAAATATTCGTTATTTTAAAATATTCGTTTTTCCTGAATTGGAATCAAGCCCAATCAATTACTATATAATTTTATTTATATGGATTTCTTACAACACATGTATATAACAACAATAAAAACCAATCAACCATCATCCAGAGTGCATCACACAACTGCATAAGCATTAAATATAAATAACTAACACTTACAATAGTCTGTCAACCAATCGATTGACATATAACTGAACAATTAGGATTAGTGTACCCAAATATCATCCCAATACCCATGTGGGGTTTCAACCAACAAATGCTGAATATTATTTGTGCAGTTGGGCGATATGTAAATTTATCGTCCCAGTCACTGTCAGTTAAATGGTGTACCTAAACAAATCGTCCGATTTGTAAATGAATATTTATTTTCTTTTCTGGAGAATTTTATGACGTTTATATATATGTTAAAAATCATATTTTTAACGCTAAAATATTTTATTCAACACATGAATATTTTATATAATTTATTTATATAATAAAAATGATATTTTTATTGTTCTAACATTTTATTCAACACATACAATCAACAACCACAATACAGTCCATTCAATCCAAACAAACAATCATGGTTTGTACAATAACTAGTGTCAGGGGCTACTAATCCCCATCTGCAACCTAGTATACATTTAACTATAAATAAAATTGAGTGAGAAAGAGTTCTCATAGCCGGTTTGCACTCTGCCAGTTTTATTTCTGAATTTCTAAAGGATTTGAATTTGCCCGAATTTCTAACGTGCTCCAAATTGGACCCGGTTAGTTTTGTTGCGAAGCTCTCGGTTCTACGATCGTAACGGATCCAGTTTCGCGCGATTTGGACCTCGTATGAAGAAGTTACGCTAGCTAATACATTGAAATAATTAATCGAGTAATTAATTAAATTATTAACTTCATTAGAACGCTTAGAAAATTATGTTGCCTTCCTTTTGAAATCCTTCGTTACTTTTTGGCCACCGTCCAAAAACTGTTCTAACCCTAGGTCAGGGTTTTGCCGTCGCTAGGATCGACTTGGGCCAGATCGGAGGGCGCTTCGTCAATGAGGCTCAGGTGTGCCACCCACGCTATGAGCGATGGCGAACTCGCCGCCCTGCTTGCGCCGCTATCGGCGCTCGTACATCGCCACTTCTCACCCCAAATTCGAGTTGAATACAACATGAATTTCGATCTAATGGGTACCAAATGGAAGAACTCAAAAAGTACTTCATATTTTGTTTTGGTTTCATACGCTATTTCGATTTGGAATGTGAGAATTTTGAGGATCAATTCGCCACTTTTCTGGCCTTTGATTTCGTTCAGGCGGCTCAGAAGATAAGGGAGCTAGGGTTTAATTGCAGGCTATTTATATTAATATTTTATTATTTTAAGTCTTTTATTTGTTTGTTTCACGTCCGAACTCCAAATCCAACCCAATGACTGACGTCCTTAGCTAATTACCCCCATTCTGGTCATAATGGGATATGTCCGGTAAGTCAGTTCGACAGTTTCGACCAGTTTTCATCAAAATCAAAAAATAAATTAATATATATGGAATTTAAACGTACATTTTAATTTACCAGGGCCGTATACTGACTCCAAAAATTCCAAAAAAATAAATCTAGCTATGTTTTGATGACACGGTCCTAACAAAACTAATTTCATCGAATTTGGAGACCGTTTGAAAAATGGTCATTTTCTGGTCGATCCAATTCAATTGAAATTGACAAAACATGTTTTCTTTTCCCACGCTTACATATTAATTCCAAAAATTATGAAAATTAGAATCTAGCAATAATTTGACATTCTGGATCCAACAAAAGTGATTTTGTTGAAAACGGAGGTCGTTTGCAAAATAGCTATTTTTTAGGGCTATATATTATATTAAAATATATAAAAATTCCATAACGACTGTTCTGAATTTTAAACTGGACATAACATTCAATTTATATTATGAAATCTTAAATTTTCACATTCTTTAGAAAGATATAATTAAACAGATTCAAACGTTTCTTGTTTTGTCCAATTCTGACTAATATTGAATTAGTATATTCAATTGAAATTAGAAATCGAATTTTCAAACTACAACGCCATTTCAGGCTCGTTCTACAATTAAAATAAATTTATTCGTTCTAACTTCGATTATAATAAATTGTTAGTAGTTATTTTATAAAATAAACCATTTTGAATATTCAAAATTCATTAAAATAGGTAAAATAAAAATTTTAAATTGGTTCTGAAAATCTGGGTTGTCACATGGATAAATCGAGATTTGACAAGGAAATAAATATTCTGCTGGAAACCAATATTTTATAATTGAATATAAGTTATTCGAAGAGAGTTAATCGAATATAAGTTATTTGAAGAGAGTTAGTCGAATATAAGTTATTCGAAGAGAGTTAACCGAATATAAGTTATTGGAAGAGAGTTTATCAAATATAAGTTATTCGAAGAGAGTTAATCGAATATAAGTTATTCGAAGAGAGTTAATCGAATATAAGTTATTCGAAGTGAGTTAATCGTATATAAGTTATTCGAAGAGAGTTAATCGTATATAAGTTATTCGAAGAGAGTTAATCGAGTATAAGTTATTCGAAGAGTGTTAATCGAATATAAGTTATTCAAAGAGTGTTAATCGAATATAAGTTATTCGAAGAGAGTTAATCGAATATAGGTTATTCGAAAGAGAGTTAATCGAATAATGATTATTCGAAGGAGAGTTATCGAATAGAGATCATTCGAGAGAGAATTATGCATTAGATTCGACTATATCGAATGTAGGAAAGTACTATTTACTTCCTGGCTTTTAAACCAAGATTTATTTATTTAATAAATTTATTATTTATTATTTATTCAAATTAATGAATAAAAGCTATATTTGAAGTTAGATATTTTGAAAGTAGGGATTATAATGATACCGTTATAACTAATATTTTATATTAGAAGTGGAATCGTAAACCAAATCCGAGAATTGCGTAAGTAATGATTTGATAAGAAGTTATGAAACGAAGTTAAGGAAATTAAAAATTGACTGGAAATTAGTTAAGTTGAATGACTTTATGGATATTGATCTGATGTTGGTTTCGACCTTCGGGGTTGATATTCAGGGAATTGTTCTCTTACTAGTTTATAGTTAGAGACTGATAGATGTGAGAGGATAGTGATGCATGGATAAGAGATGAACTTTTTTTTCGATGATTAATAACATATATTTTCTGAACTTAGAAAATAAGAATTCACGAATATATGGAAATGAATAAATTAACGATAAATTAATTAAAGGGAAAAAAATGTTGATTGACGATTAATCGATAAAGTTTCCATTTGGAAATAAGATCGTTGTGTGTATGGATGTTTTCCTTTGATAGTTAAACAACCGACTATCAAAGCTTTGAACAATTTTCCGTCGTCAATACGGAGAGGTCGGAATCAGATTTATTATCTGAATACCGCATTAGCATGCGAATCAAATATGATTGAAGACGAGGAGTATGCAATGGCTGTTCTGGCGTCCTAGGTACAAATTGCCTAAGATGGATTTGTAGAGTAGTGCCTTTGGGCTGTTCAATCCCAGGAAAATGTCTATAGATGAATGGCTGACAGAGTATATCTAATAGATTGCTTAAGTTGATCTCTTCAAACGTATTCACGTTTGGTGGCGGAGAAACTCGTTTCTCCTAGCTTTATACCCATGGTATTTTTGAGGAAATCAACTTGTGATTTGGCGGGTATGACGATGTGGCATTCAAAGTAAATATAGATGTGATCTGTATAATAGTACGTTGTGACCTCAAGCCTCATCAACCGGGAAATGACAAAAATCGGGCTGGCAGCATGGCTAAGTGGATCGCACCCAATTAGGGTATATTGTCACCATCTAGAAAATATTCATATTTGTTACTTCTTTTGCTTCTGTATCTCCCGGGAACGGTTATGTTGGTATACCAACCATAATGTGATAATATGTTCAGAACATTCAAGCGAAATGAATGGCCGATCATGTGTGGCCGAGTTACAAGATATTCTTATCGAACTCCAGTGTATCGCTTCTAGAGTACACTGATCGGAAATTGGTTCCATACCTTGTCATAGTTGGAAATACATTACCCAATAAGAGTCTGCGTTTTTTGATTATGTATTATATATGTGAACGTGAGATGAAAGCGTTCTGCTAAATTTCTATCTATTTGATTTAGACATTATTATAATATCAGAAGAGTTGTGATACAAAGAATATTTTGAGTAGTCGTAAGGTAAAAACCATCCGTGTTTATGTGTGGATCGGTCATACGATTTTCCTTTCTTTTAAAAAGGATTTTAAAAGTTAAACAAATAGTTGGAGTTTACTCACACCGGTCACATGACTGGCCCAGAGCTTATTTTGTTTTGTTTTCCCTAAACTCTTGGGTGCCCAATTTTGTATGGGTAGTCAAGTAGTCGGGATTTACAGATATATTTGGAGAGCTGGAGCCGAAGGCTTCATGATTATATAGCTATTGTTTATTTCTGATGTGTTTTAAGTGTTGTACTCTGATAATGTTATTATATACATATACTGATTTTATTTCAAAGTTATGTTACATAATATATTTATTCGTTCCACTGTAGGATTCGTGTTTACTCTGATATTTCCGATTCTTAAATAGTCGACATGGTGTTGTGGGTCGATTTTCGGGGTCGAAAATTTGTGTTCATTACAAAAGATATATAAATTCCAAATCATATCTTTACTATTAATTGGGTTGAAGAACAAATGTCATTTAAAACATCATTCGCTATTAACCCAAAAATCCAATTTCAATTCAATTCCAATTAAATATTAATTAATTGGTAACTTCTCTAAATCTTAATAAAAGATTTATTCTTTTCCCAACGGGGATTAAGAACAGTGTTATTTAAGACACCATTCACGACAAACCCAAAATCCAATTTAACATTTAAATACAAGGCTCTGAATAGAAATTTTACTGGCTTATATTCAATATCAAAACCAACAAATATCGTATTGGGAATAACGATATTTATATCTTCCAAATTCATCAACAATGTCCATATAATCACGGAATCCAATATTGAAATATTCCGAAGATTATTTCCATTCCAATTCATATGTTGGAAAATTCTGGTTATATCAAAACCATTTCAAATCCAATTTATTTATTTAAAAACATTGGATTATCATTCTAGTTAATAACCAGTTCATTTCGATAAAAATATATTTTTATCTTTTCAAACTTGGAATTTTTCATCCAAAATCTTTCCAAATAAGTTATTATGATTTTACATAATTTTCCCACATTTTTAATAATTTAATTATGGCCTTTGCAGTCGGTTTCCTATAACGGCCACCGAACTAAATCCATAACGACCTTTTTTGAAATTGATTTGGACATAATTCCAAATCTAACCATTAGATTTCAAATCTCTTATATTGATTGGAAAGCTCTTTTCAATACGAACCCAACGGTTCCATTTTTAGCAGAATCCGATGGTCGGATTTCCCGTGACATCAATTTGAAGTTAATGGTCGAAATTCACGAACGGTCGCTGTGCAGTGCGTTCTATTCGGTATATATATATATATATATATATAAACAATATCGTCGATTTCTATTTAAATCATATTTCATAAATCGTTTATAAATCCGTTTTAAAACGATTTCTACTTCATTTTCAATTTTAAATAAAAATTGAATATTCCATTTCATTATAATATTAAAATGATAATATTTTCAAAATATCAGATTTTGAAATCAATTCTCTTCTATATTATTTTAAAATGAATAAAATCGATCGATAAACCCGTTCGGGTAAAAATGGCGTTTCTATACTTAACCAGGCTTCATATTTTTATATACTTTTGTGTCCATCCAAAATCGGACATCAAAATCTTATTTTGATTCTTTACTGAAGATTATTTTAAAATATTCGTTCATATTCTGAATCAGAATGCAACTCAATCAATTACCATATAATTTTAGTTATATGGATTTTATACATTGCATGTATTCAACAATAATGATAAATAATCATTCAACATTCAAACCTCATCCTGATTGCAATTTACAACTGTATAAACATTACAATAAATAAATAATGCTCATTACAGCTTGTCAACCCATCAATTGATATACCACTAATTATTGGGATTAGTGTATGTCAAATATCATCCCAATACCTGTGTGGGGTTTTCAAACAACAACAATTAATTTGAATAAATCACTGGTTAATAAATTTAACCAATTCTAATTTGATTTGAATTATTTTTCTAATTAGCCAATTTTGTTTAAATTATAAATTAGGATTTATAATTTAATTTCAACTACCACATTAATGTTAACATTATTTTAATATGTTAAACATTTCAACAACATAATCAACACACAATACAGTCAATTAAATCGTCCATGGTTTGTGGACGAGGGAGGTGAGCTAACAAGCACCGTATACAATTTATAATGATTAAAACTGATAAAATCTAAACTGGCAATTCTATATATTTTTATACATGCTTACGACAACATGATAAAATAATTTTGAGTGAGAAGGAGTTCTCACTTTGGTTTCCACTCCATCAGTCTTTATTTCTAAATTTTAATACTGTTCGGATTTGAATTTTCTTTAAATTCTAATTTGCTCTGTTTTGGTTCTAGTCTGTTCTAAAATGTAGTGCTCGCCGATACGATTCCAACGGTTCCAAGTTTGCCCAATTCCATGCTCGTATGAAAAAGAAATGGACATTTCAAATTTTATTAAACATAAATTAATTTAAACCATCATTAACCCTTAATTAATTATACCCTAATTCTGCCTTCCTCGTTTGTTTATCGTGCCAGGCAACATCAAGAAAACCCAGACCTCACTAGAAAAACTCCACCATGCATGCCACATCGGGCTACTAGTCGACGATCAAACCCTACCCCTCGATGCGCCCGTACAACCTCCTCCCTTCCTTGCAATGGTTCCCAGCTCGCACCACCGTAGAGCCACTAAATCGAGCTCGAACTCGGTTATTTCGAGCCCAGAAATCATGAATACTACCCCCCTAAAATACATCAACTCCGTATAGTTTTAAGGATCTTGATTTGCTCTCCAATTTTCGCTTTATAAGTTCGATTTAGTTTTGCTTGGATCAGGATCGATTGGGGTTTTATAATTGATCGTTTCCTTCCATTGAAAACGAAGAATGGCGGCTCTGAGGAAATGACTAGGGTTTGCTAGAAAGTAGGTTTATATATATAATATTTTTTTCACAAATTGGCTCTTTTTCATTCGAACTCCAAAGGGGACCCAACGACTGTCGCCCTAGCCAAATACCCCCATTTCTGACACAATAGGATATGTTTCGTAAGCCAATTTGACTGTTTTGATCAGTATTATTCGAAATTAAAATATAAATCAAAATAAATTGAATTTAAACGTACATTTTAATTTACCGAGGCCACATACGGACTCCAAAAATTACATAAAAATAAATCTAGCTATGTTTTGACTTTAGGGTCCTAACAAAACTAGATTCATCGAATTTGGAGACCGTTTGAAAAATGGCTTTTTTAGTCGATCAAATTCAAACCGAAATTACCAATCACATTTAAATTCATTATGCTTAAATATTAGTTACAAAAATTATGGAATTTGAATCCTAACAATAATTTGATATTCCGAATCCAACACAAGTGGTTTCGTCGAAAACGGAGGTCGTTTGCAAAATGACGATTTTTAAGGGCTATATATATAATAAAATATATATAAATTCCATAGCGACTATTCTCAATTTTAAACTGGACATATCTTACAATTTATAAAGTGAAATATCAAATTTTCACATTCGTTAGGAAGATATAGTTAAATAGATTCTAATGTTTCTTGTTTTACTGAAATCCGATTTATTTTGAATTCTGTATATTCATTTGAAATTTAACATCGAATTTTCAAAATACCGCGCCATTTCAAACTCTACTTAATTAAATTTTAAATTTATGCATTCTAAATTCGATTCAAACATGTTTTAAATAGTTATTATTTAAAATAAATCATTTTAAATATTCAAAACCCATTAAAATAGATAAAATAAAAATTTTAAATTGGTTCAGAAATTCCGGGTTGTTACAATCTCCCAACTTAAAATCTGCTCCTCCTTGAAAAGGAACGAAGCTGAAAGTTATTTAACTAAGCAACTCAACTTTCATTTTGGCTTGTGTTCTTCAACTTTCAGTTTCTAAGAACTTCCAAATTTCTCAAAAATTTGGCTAATACCCTAAATTTTCAAAAAAATTCGCCATAACCTCCTTTGTATGGGCCGATCGATAAAACCGCAACTTGCCTCACTGGGCCCTCATCAATCAAAAAGAAAAAGCCAAGCGGCTTGCCAATCGACTCATAAAATCATCAAATCCTAATAAATACAGTAAATATGTACCTATTTGTCCGTCATACAATTTTATTCCTCTTCTTAGCTTTCACATTATGACTTGTTCATTGTGTACACATGTATATATATATGTAGTTTCAGTCAATTTTCAATTTAATTCATTATTTGATTCGATTTGGTTTTCATTTTCTTATTGGTTTTAATCATTCCAATATTTTTATTAGTTAAATTAATAATCAAACGTCACATCCAACAATCAATTAGCTGATTAACTTTCCAAATACATATATACACTCCAAAAATCCAGTTTGAAGATCAAATCAAAAACAATAAATTCTAACTAAGGTTTTGGTTAATACACCAGTCAATTGGAAATATATGGATATTCCACTTCCGAAACTCGAACATAAATACTGGTGATGTCATGACAATCATCACTATCATCTCCAGGCGACTAGAGTGTGATTCTATATCGCTCTAGTATATTTGAGACTTCGAATATACGTTCATGATGCGTATATGCAAAATCTACTTATACACGATAGTCTAAATTCAAAATAAAATAAAATATTCAAATACGTATAATAAGATTTAATTTTAAAAATTAAATTGATTTTTAGAAATAACACTCTTCAAACTCATTATAGGGTATTACTAACCCTATCTCTAACGAGTTATCCTTATAGGATATTACTAATCCTATCTCTGATGAATTCTTTTATTTGGTTCTAATGTGCCTTGTCTCCAGCTTTGTAAACCAAAGCTATGATACAACCTATAACGATCCGAAATTCCCCATTCTCCCAAGAGATGAGAAATAGCGGATTGCTTTGAGAATAACACTCATCGGAACAAAAACAACAAAACATTTCATTGCTATTACAATAATTACATCTGAGTACAAGATATCAGAATTCAAATAAATAATTTTACACAGCGGAAATAAAATAATATCAGAGACTAAAATACAGAGCGGTGGAAATTTAATTGTATAAATACAATGTATTGCAGAAAATACATCAACTAGCACAACTGAATGAAATACATGAATACAAAGCTTCACGAATATAGCTCCAGCTGTAATCCAGGATCCTGGGGAAGAAATATCTATGAAAACCAAAACTACTAGCTGCCCGTGTGGAAAATAGGGGCACCCAGAGTTTGGTAGAAACAATAAACTCCGAGTTAGTCACGGGACTGGTGTGAGAACTGAAATAGTTATTAATCTTTACTTTAAAAGTTGGGAAATCATGGGACTATGCCATATAACATGGAATGGGTTTACTCCACATGAATCTCAGTTTAGAAATAAAACAACGCAATGTTTTTTCAAAAATGAAGGTATTATAAGACTCAGGTCCCATCACGCAATGCAACATAAGCCGGAGGATAGAGTTTTCCTTATAATAGCCAAACATGCTTGATGCGTTTAAAACAAATCATTTTGATATTACTATAAGTGCATAGTGTCAAAATCAGCTTCAAATATAAATGTATCAATCATAGACGACATAGGTACCATATATTATGCTGCAATACTAATTTTATAGTTAAAACCGAAAAGTCGCATATTTGAAATTGGATTTCCATCTATGAGTTGAGGAAAGGGATGGCTCCTCCCGATTCAAGACACTCTAGCAAATGACTAAGGATTACACACCGAGGGGCAACCCTTGGATCTTCAGGGCCGGTCCATACTTACTTTAGTGGATTAATTATTCCTGAACACACGTTTCCCGATCTAATTGGACCTATCTCTGAGCCAATGGGGGCTCAATAATAGAGGCGCCTCTTTCATCCACATAAGTAAAAATGTCTGGGTTCCATACCATAACACCACTCCTAGCTAGAAAGAAACGTCGTGCACCCCCTGTAGTCACGATCCTGTTTTTGACTCATACCGGGTGTGAGGCTCGCGAATTAACGCTGCAACACAAAGCTATGCTAATTAAAGCCGTGTTTTGATCATCATCCACAAGAATCTTCTTTTCAACAATAAGCCTTGATCGTTTGCATCTCAACATGCACATTGACAATTCACGCCATACAACTGATGTCTATCGATATATAACCTCTAAGCTCGTATGCCTCAAAGAATGGTATTAAGTAAGAGAATAAATTCTCCGCCACCAAAAAGATATATATTCAATAGAGATCAATCAATATAGAATGAAATCCAATGTCAGACCACATCCATTTACAAGTCTGTTCTGGGTCTGAACGAAACCAGAAGCACCTTATTCCCTGTCCCATATGTCCAATATAGGAGAGAGGTCCTTGCATATCCAGTCGATCTCCAAGTACGTCTGGACGATCACCACTTATCACCTTGTCTTGGGTTTACAGCCCAATCAAGACAATAGTAATTATCTAAACGATGTGAAATCTCTAGTCTTCAACTATCGTCTTCATCGTCGACTTATAATCGTCGTATCAGTTATTCAGAATGGAATAATCCCGGTCTTTCCGAATAACAAGCGTATTTTATAATCAGTAATCAACTGCTATAAAAACACATCACACGTCTCATTCTAATTCAGAATATTCCTTTATTCAAATAATAACATCTTATGGGAAAGGTTCCCATTAATTTTATCAAAGACAAATTCTTTTAAATTTATTCTTTAATCTTCCTTCGTATATCAATTTCAAAAGATTTTATTTTATCCTTTAACAATTTCAAACCAAATTAAGGTTTATAAAACTAGTTCGGATTATCCAACCTTACCGAAGTAATCATTCATTTTATTTTCCCATCCCAACCTATTCATCCCATGGAGCAAAACTGGTAGTACCCCATATCTAACACCCACAGTGTTATCAGTAAATTTAATTACCATTTCACGTTCAAATCTAATTAAAGATTTAACTATTGCCTGGAGTAAAACTGGTGGTACTCCATTCTCGATCATTACATGAGTCCGATAAATTTAATAACCTCATTCCCATTTCAATCTAATTAAAGATTTATTAAAACTCCATTTTTGGTTTTAATCCCAAGAATTGTTCCTTAATGATTATTCAACTCTAGGAAAATTTATCCTATCTTTAACTGGGTTAAAGAACTAATGTCATTTAAAACACAGTTCACGATAAACCCCAAGATCCTCTTCCATTAAAATGGAACATCACGGAAAACAGATCAATATATATAATCGATAAATTTCCGTATCAGACTAATAACATAAATGGAATAATGGAAAAGCCTTTTAAATTCCATATACAGTAACAGTCTTCCTTCATAGAAGCTCATCTCGATTATTACCAAATCGAATTCCATTCAATTCCAATTTAAAAACTAAATTGGAAAACTGTACTTCTGAAAATTTCCATTAAATCTTAGTAAAAAGATTTATAAGTTCCAAATCATATCTTTACTGTTAATTGGGTTAAAGAACAAATGTCGTTTAAAACATCATTCACGATAAACCCAAAAATCCAATTTTAATTCAATTCCAATTAAATATTAATTAATTGGTAACTTCTCTAAATCTTAATTAAAAGATTTATTCTTTTCTCAAATGGGTTTAAGAACAGTCTTATTTAAGACACCATTCACGACAAACCGAAAATCCAATTTGACATTTAAATACAATGCTCTGAATAGAAATTTTATCAGCTTACATTCAATATCAAATTCTGAAACCAACAAATATCGTATTGGGAATAATGATTTTTATATCTTCCAAATTCCTCAACAATATCCGTATATTCACAGAATCCAACATCGAAATATTCCGAAGATTATTTCCACTCCAATCCATTCCAATTCATACGTTGGAAAATTCTGATTATATCAAAACCATTTCAAATCCAATTTATTTATTTAAAAACATTGGATTATCATTCTGGTTAATAACTAGTTCATTTCGATAAAAAAAAAATTTGTATTTCAAACTTGGAATTTTTCATCCAAAATCTTTCCAGACTAGTTATTATGATTTTACATAATTTTCCCATATTTTTAATAATTTTATTAAGGCCTTTACAGTCGGTTTCCAATAACGGCCACCGAACTGCATCCATAACGACCTTTTCTGAAATTGATTTGGACATATTTTCAAATCTAACCATTAGATCAAATCTCTTATATCAATTGGAATGCTCTTTTGGATACGAACCCAACGGTTCTGGTTTTAAGAGAATCCGACGGTCGGATCTCCTGTTACATCAATTTGAAGTTAATGGTCGAAATTCGTGAACGGTCATTGCGCGACGCGTTCTATTCAAGCCATTTAAATATAAGTAATAAATATATCGTCGATTTCTATATAAATAGTATTTTATAAATCGTTTATAAATCCGTTTTAAAACGATTTCAACTTCATTTTCAATTTAAAATCAAAATTCAATATTACATATCATTATAATATTAAAATGATAATATTTTCAAAATATCAGATTTTGAAATCAATTCTCTTCAATATTATTTTAAAATGAATAAAATTGATTGATAAAACCGTTCGTGTAAAAATGTGTTTCTATACTTAACCCGGCTTCATATTTTTATATATTTTCATGTCCATCCAAAATCAGACATCAAAATCTTATTTTAATTCTTTACTGAAGATTATTTTAAAATATTCGTTCATATTCTGAATTGGAATGCGACTCAATCAATTACCATATAATTTCAGTTATATGGATTTCATACATTGCATGTATTCAACAATAATGATAAATAATCATTCAACATTCAAATCACATCTAGAGTGCAATTTACAATTGTATAAGCATTAAAATAAATAAATGACGCTCATCACAACTTGTCAACCCATCGATTGACATACCACTAATTATTGGGATTAGTGTATGTCAAATATCATCCCAGCACCTATGTGGGGTTTTCAAACAACAACAGTTAATTTAAATAAATCATTAGTTAATAAATATAACCAATTCCACTTCGGTTTGAATTATTTTTCTAATTAGCCAATTTTACTGTTTAAATTATAATGGGGATTTATAATTTAATTTCAACTACCACATTAATGTTAACATTATTTTAATATGTTAAACATTTCAACAACACAAACAACACACAATACAGTCAATTAAATCGTCCATGGTTTGTGGACGAGGGAGGTGAGCTAACAGGCACCGTGTACAATTTATAATGATTAAAACTGATAAAAATCTACATTGGCAATTCTATATATTTTTTATACATGCATACGATAACATGATAAAATAATTTTGAGTGAGAAGGAGTTCTCACTTTGGTTTCCACTCCGTCAGTCTTTATTTTTGAACTTTATTACTATTCGGATTTGAATTTGCTTCAGATTCTAATTTGCTCCATTTTGGTTATAGTCTGTTCTGAAATGTAGTGCTCGCCGATACGATTCCAACGCTTCCAAGTTTGCCCAATTCCGTGCTCGTATGAAAAAGAAATAGACATTTAAATTTTTAATTAACATAAATTAATTTAAACCATCATTAACCCTTAATTTATTATACCCTAATTTTGTCTTCCTCGTCTGTTTATCGTGTCAGGAAACATCAAAAGAACCCAGTCCTCACCAGAAAAACTCCACCACGCATGCCACATCGGGCTACTAGCCGACGATCAAACCCTACCCCTCAACGCACCCATACAACCTCCTCCATTCCTGGCAATGGTTCCCAGCTCGTACCACTGTAGTGCCACCAAATCGAGCTCGAACTCGGTTACTTCGAGCCTAGAAATCACGAATACTACTCCAATAAAATACATCAACTCCATTTAGTTTTAAGGATCTTGATTTGCTCTCCAATTTTCTCTTTAGAAGTTTGATTTAATTTTGTTTGGATTGGGATCGATTGGGGTTTTAAAATCGATCATTTCCTTCCATTGAAGAACGACGACTCTAAGGAAATGATTAGGGTTTGCTAGAAAGTAGGTTTATATATATAATATTTTTTTATTCACAAATTGGTTGTTTTTCATTCGAACTCCAAACGAGACCCAACGACTGTCGCCCCAGCCAAATACCCCCATTTCAGACACAATAGGATATGTTTCGTAAGCCAATTCGACTGTTTCGATCAGTTTTCATCAAAATTAAAATATAAATCAAAATAAATTGAATTTAAACGTACGTTTTAATTTACCAGGGCCACATATAGACTCCAAAAATTATAGAAAAATAAATCTGGCTATGTTTTAACGTTATGGTCCTAACAAAACTTATTTCGTTGAATTTGGAGACTGTTTGAAAATTTTCTTTTTTCCAGTCGATCAAATTCAAACTGAAATTACCAAACACATTTAAATTCACTACGCTCAAATATTAGTTCAAAAATTATGAAATTTGAAACCTAATAATAATTTGATATTCCGGATCCAACACAAGTGGTTTCATCGAAAACGGAGTTCGTTTGCAAAATGGCTATTTTTAAGGGCTATATATATATATATAATAAAATATATATAAATTCCATAACGACTATTCTCAATTTTAAACTGGATATATCTTACAATTTATAAAGTGAAATCTCAATTTTTCATATTCATTAGATAGATATAGTTAAATAGATTCTAATGTTTCTTGGTTTACTGAAATCCGATTTATTTTGAATTATGTATATTCATTTGAAATTTAACATCGAATTTTCAAACTACCGCGCCATTTCAAACTCTATTTAATTAAATTTTAAATTTATACTTTCTTAATTCAATTCAAACATATTTTAAATCGTTATTATTTAAAATAAATCATTTTAAATATTCAAAACTCTTTAAAATAGCTAAAATAAAATTTTAAATTGGTTTAGAAATTCTAGGTTGTTACATTAGACATAAATGATCAAACATAAATGCCTTATACAACATATATACTCGGATAATATAAATCTATGGCATTCGGTACATACAACAAACTTAAAATATTGCCTTTACATGAAAAGATAAATGCAATTATCTTTTAAAACCTTTGCTACCGAAAAACCAAATAATGAAATAATCATTCAACAAAACACAACATATAATTCACAATGACAAATAACCAAAAGAACATTCAACCCAAGAACAAGTTGCAAAATATAAAATAAAAAGATAAAAATGATTATCTTTTTCATCACCTAAAGCACAACATATAATAATACAACGTTGAAATGATTGTGCAATTATTTAATGAAGTATTGATAAATAAATGCCTTATAGGACATATATACTCAAACGACATCAACCTATGATAGTTAGTACATACAACAAACTTAGAATATTGCCTTTACATGAAAAGATAAATAAAATTCTCTTCTAAAACCTTTGCTGTCGAAAAAATGGAATAATCAAATAGTCATTCAACAAAACACAATATGTTGGAGCATTCAAATATCATTTTCATCATAAGTCCAAATAGGCAAATAAACATTCAACAAAAGAACAAGTTGCAAAATATAAAATAAAAACATAAAAATGATTATCTTTTTCATGACCTAAACCACAACATATAATAATACAACATTGAAATCTACGTGCAATTATTTACTGATGTGTTGAAACATAAATGAATCATAGGGCATATATAGTCAAACAACATCAACCTATGAAAATCAGTACATATAACAAACTTAAAATATTTCCTTTACATAAAAAAAATGCAATTATCTTTTAAAATCTTTGCCGTCGAAAAATCCAAATAATCAAATAAATATTTAATACAACACAACATAAAATTCACAAGGCCAAATAACCAAAAAATCATTCAACAAAAGAACAAGTTGCATAATATAAAATAAAAAGATAAAATTGAATATCTTCTTAATCACCTAAACCACAACATATAACAAAATATAATCTTGCATAATTTTAATCAGTTCTTAACATTAATCACTGCGAAAAAAGCAACATTCATCAAATCCATATAACCAAAAATTCTTCTTACCATATAATCCAATTTTAACACTAAATGTAAAATAATCATTCAAACACAATGAGTTATAAAAAAAATTCAATCATTCAAAGAACAACTTCTTCTATTATTTCCTAGTCTTTTACACTTTCCACATTTGTTTTGTTTTGCATGAAAATCAACACCTTCAATTCTATTCACTGTAGGCCTACGAGCTCCACAAACAACTTTTGGAGGAAGAACAATAGATGATACTTCAGTTTTAATTGCTTCTTTATCAAAAGTTGGAATTGGATTTATTGCATGTGAGTAAGCAACTCGATAAGACTCAACGATAAAGTAATCCTCAATGTAATCATAAACATAATTTCTTGACAAAGATAAATACTTCAAAGCATGTGCACAAGGAAAACCCTTCACTTCCCATTGCTTGCAGCTGCAAATGCAATTCTTAAGATCTATTTCTTGCGATGCTGGAGAATGAACTTCAAAAATATATCTGAAAAGTTCAAAATAAGACATGTTTAAATAAATAAACATTTTACATTGACTGAGAACATACTGACCATATAGCACACTGACCATAAACGTTATAAATATTTTACATAACTTAATACAACATTTAATAAAAATATATAACATACTGACCATATAGCAAAATAAAAAAGAAAAATACATGTATCTTTTTTTGAAATAGTTTCCATCATAAAAGAAATCTATGTCAACTATTTACATCATAATATGAAAAGAAAGAAAACATATCTAGATGATTTAGAAACAATCCACCCAAGCCCTTCCTCCTTCAATTTTAGCAGACAAACTTCCATTTTTGGACAAAGCACACTAGTCCACTTAGTTGCCTCTTCTCTTCGAATAAACATCTGCATCATAAGCTTAACCCGAATAACATCAAGACATGTAGTTACAGGCAGTCTTCTTTCATCCAAGATTCATGAATTGAAACTTTCCGCTACATTAGATTTATTTTGACCATATCATTTTCCAGGAAAAAATAAATCAGCCAAATGATCATATGGCTTATCATTCAAATATTCAATAGCTTTTACACCCCCAATTTCTTTAAATTTAGCCAAAGCATTTTCAAATACATGAGTATTGAAGCTAAAGCACATCGTTCTAGCAAATGACCTACCCAAACACCCCTCCCACTTTTTACAATACCAGCAATATTACTTTGCGCATGATGTAAACAATAAGAATGATGACTATGTGGAAAAACTTTAGGAATGCTCAACAACAAACCCCAATGTTAAAATCAAATTAGTTCCAACACAAAAGGTGCTATGGAAGTACTTCACCAAATGGTTAGGAATGAGACCACAATCACATTAAGTAAGTAAAAACACAAGGATTTTTATAGTGGTTCGATCTAAGATAGATCTGCATCCACTTTGAGGGAAATTTCATTATCACATGCGAATTTTCAAAGTTTGAACACTCTCTCATTACATTAATTTTTATTCTCACAAACTCTTCTCTTGATCTAATCAAAACAGCCAAGGAGATTGGAAGAATCCTCTAAGTATAGCAATTAGAGAAGTAGATCTATGATTCTCCAAATTAGGGGTGAGCGTTTGGGGTCTTTGGTTTATCCAATGATAAAATTTGTCAAACCAAACTAAAACCAATAAAAATGAAAACCAAACCGAACCAACCAAATTATGTTTGGTTTGGTTCGGTTGGTTATCCAATTAAACCAAACTAAAAAGGTTTTACAATTTGTGTTTGGAGTATTCACTACAATTTGAAATAAATTATAAGTATATGACTAGAGTATTATTGTTTTTGATTATTATGCTTTCTAATATTAATTTTGACACACAGGTGATGATTAAAATTTACTTGAATAAAGAAAATAACCTAAAATGTTTATTATAATATTGGTAATTTTGAAAATATTGTAAAAGTTCGGTTAATTTGGTTAAACCGATGACCGAACTTAATATTTTTCCAGGCCGATTACAAACCGAATTAATTTCAAAACCGAACCGAACCGACCAATATTAATTGGTTTGGTTGGTTTATGTGGTTTAACCGAATAATTCTCATCCCTACTCCAAACACTTGAGTGGATTTCCATGATTTGATGGTAGATTTGATGTTAGATCTTTGATTGGAGATGTTAGAATCACTTGAAATGGTTGAAGAAATAGTTGGACAGCCCTTCGAGATCATAAAATTTGGTTCCCATTAAAGTGGTGTGCATGGGGTATTTATAAGAGTGAGGAGAGTGGAAATATGTAGTGCAGGCATCCATGTTGTTTGGCCATGACATGGTTCATGTCGGTTGGGAATTATCCGACGACAGCCTGGCATGGGTCAGATGGCAACAACCTAGATACAATTAGTGATAACATGGTTTATGTCGGTTATGAAATGGTATATGCGGCTTTACATTCATATCGATTATAACATGGATGGTTGCGATATGGATTCATATTGACTATGGCATGGTTGGATGCAGCTTGACTTCGACGAGATGACTATGGCTTTGCGTTACTCCTTTTAGTCTTCGGACGACATGGATCTACACGACATGAGCCAAGGATGAGATGGCAGCTTGTACCATGACACTGAGCTTGCCTCACGCCATTTTATGAAGACGACATCGAGGCTAGGTGACTTAGCTTAGGTCTGGCGTTATGAATGGAGCATGGCATGGTTTGGGGACGTCTTGGTCTCCTCGGAACAACTTGGTGAGGGACGATATGATTTAGGAACGACATGGTTTACCTTTCTTCCTACAACATGATATTGGAATGACTTGGTTTGTTTACAATGACTTGGGAGAAGTACGACATTAATACAAACATCAATCTCATATTTTTATGGGTTAACATTTGCCCTCGAAGTCCCTATTACTAGAAAAGATGTGGGCTTCGAATCACAGTACTTTTGACGTCATTTGTCAAGCGTCTTACCAAGTCATTAATATCCATTCCATTCTCGCTAATATGTCATAAGTCATTTGCTTCCCTATGCCATATCATGACTCACATTGAATCCCTACGTTGCTCCGAGTCTTCTAACTATGTTGGGCTTCTAAATAGTCCTAACCCAACCCAATTATCTTCAGCGCCTCTATATTATCTCTCAGCCCGCCTGTCCATTCGTATTTCGTTCACATTTGAAGCTTTCTCCTCATTAATGGCGGCTTTGTTTTGAGAAGAGAAACCGTGTTTTGCTCGATCAAATCACCCAATTAGATCATGCCGTTGCTAATCAGACTCCGGCTAGTTTCGACGAACTCGACCGCTCCAATAATCGACACCAATTTGATCAGTCCAACACTCGTGCCCTTAAATTCAAAACATTTTTCGTTGCCAATCGATCAGAAAACTATTGCAAACAATTTCTGCTCGAAATCAGGTTTCAACATCTTATTTTTTTTGATTCTTGAGTCCGAGATGAATATTTGGATATACAGGGCTTTAGAGTGTAAAATTTTGGTATTGAAATGGTCTGAATTGGGATCAGATTGGATTGTAATGGGTTTAATGTTGTATATGAGGGATTCGAAGTACTACGGACCTCTTAAAACTTTGATTTTGGCTTAATGCACATACGATGTTTGCTGAAATGCTTGACCCATGAAACTTACGGTTTTGACATTGGTTTTGTCAATTGGGTGCAATATCCCTTATCTTGACTTGTAAACGCAGCTTTAGGCGGATTGCCCATTGTTGTTGAACTATTAGCTCATAACTTTGTGTATGAAATGCTGGCAGAAACCTAATTTTGTCTTGTATGATCTCGAACTGTTGATTGTGTTCTTTATATTGTGCTTGTTTGACTGTTATGATCCTAAGTTGCTGAAATAACCTTGAAATCCCATCCCATCATGGCGACTTGAACTACCAAGTCATTGATATGATTTAAGTCATATGAGGTGCCATGTCGTATGAATGACTTGACTCTTTATTGACTTAAATCCAGGTCGCGACTTGGTGACCATGTCACCATGCGACATTAACAATAAGACGGTTCGAAACATGAACGACTTAAGCTCTCTTTAACGACTTAAGTTCGAACACTTGAGTTTGAATGGCTTAAGTGCTTGGTGATTTAAGTTCACAACAGCTTTAGTCTGAATGGCTTAACCCTTGAATGGCTTGAGTCTTGGTACGACTTAAGTCTTGTTGTGCCTTGAGTTGCACTACGACATGAGTCCTTCAACAACTTAAGTGCTGAATGGCTTATGTATTATTATGACTTAAGCTTCGAAAAACTTAATGGTTAGGCCGACATGAGATGTTAAATTAGTTTGTCATGTGACTTTTGAGTATTTCAGAAATAGAATTATCTATGGCTTCAATGTGTTGATGAACGGGTATACTCGTGTAGAATGACTTCTAAAAAGAGTTCTCGTCGTCGCACCGAAGGAACCTCCTATTCTGCCCCAGAAATCACTACTACCACAACTTCTGGACAAGTTTCTACACCACAAATTCCGGAACTCCAACGTGTCAGTTCTAAGGAACAAGAAAGGAAGTCCACCACCCTAAATCAAGAACAATTTGAAAAATTATGCAGACAATATGAAATTCCTATTATTGATGCGATGTTGCCAAAAGAGGGTGTATTCGCGGACAGATCCTCGGCTGGATATGTAGCTTTGAATCGACATATGCTAGCAAGCGGTGTTATTCCTCCATTCAACCCTTTCGTAGAACGAATTTTGAATCATTTGGCCCTTGCTCCTTTCAGCTCCATCCTAATGGTTACATTGTCCTATTAGGGCTTTATACTCATGCTATGGACAAAGAGGGACGCGAGCCTACATTCCACGAGATCCGTTACTTATGCTCTTTTAAAGTTAGAAAAGACACTCCTTCTATCATGCATGTTGAAGGTGCCCAGAATCAGAAATATATTCATAACTTGCCAGATAGCATTTCAGGGTAAATCAATTTTTCTTTGCTCGATTCCCCGAAGCCTTTCATGGGAATCAGACCGAAGGGGGTAACCAATCTTTGTACGAAAAATCACTTTTAACCCTTCCATTGACCTCAACTACTGAAATTTATGTTCTTATTTTTTTCAGTTCTCCCGGCTCCTATTTAGAGAAGGATAGTGCTCATTATAAGCCTCTTTACGAATCTATCCATTCTGCCGGTATATTAGATAGATTCAGATAGTATGTAATAATGGAAGACAAAATTCGCAAGTATGGATTACTCCATTTTTCTAGGAAATTATATTCCAAAGGAACACCTCCAACTCCCAAACTTAAGCCCACGAAACCAAATGTTGGTACTTCTGGAGGCGATAATGAGGCCTAAGGTCAAACTGTTGACCCCTCACTGAAAAAGTGCTCTGAATTTGTTGGTGGTAGCAAGTCTCCATTTAAAGTGACTCCCAGCAAGGAAGAAGCATTTAACCAACGTGAGGGTAAGGGTATCCTGACTTCAATTGAACAAGCGAGAAAGAAGGCACCGCCCCGAATATTGTACCAAAAACTGAGCAGATCGGGGAAGATAAGAGAGAGAGAGGGTAACATTCCAGATCCTACACATAAGACTGAGCATGTTGATGAACGTGAAACCGCATTAGAAATTGACTCGAATGCTGAGAAGATGGCCTAGGACCCTCTTATTCAAAATGTGACAGAGGAAGGCTCCATAGTATCTTTGAGGGTTTAGGGGACCTTAATTCGGCTAAGTACCTTAACCAGGGTGATATTGTTACCCAATCATTTGATCCTCAAACCACAATTACAGAAGCTACCATAATGGAGGCTCCCGTTTCTAAACTGGTAAAATTGCTTGCATCTCTAGGAATTTCTGTAGAACCAACTAGAAAAATTGGTTCGTTAATAAAAGCATTTTAGAAAATATGTATAATACGCACACACTTCTTAAATTTCTTTGTAGCTTTCACATCTTGTCCCGGTACCTTCTGGTTTAAGTGCTAAAAGCTTTTCTTATCTTTTCTCAGTTTGAAAGCATGGGAAACTTTTGTAAGATTTTAGGAAGAAAAGCACCACATACAACCCAAAACACCACTTACAACCTTATCAGTCACGACAATCGCATCACTCCAAGCAATCTTGTCCTTCCCAACATCCACAATTCTCTCATAAGCCTCTGCAAACATCTGAGCGCGAATTGACTGATGAGCAAAGGAGAAGGAAAAATGAGAAAAACGAGGAGGAAAGGAGGCGACACACTTGGCTTGGCGATGAATACGATGATGTTCATGATGGAGGGAGCCGCGGTGAGAAGTGAGGCAAAGACGGTCAAGGGAAGGATGGTTCACATAAGCACCCTCAATTGGACAAGCTTCCTATTATAACGCGACCGATCCCGCCTACTGGCCCTCCTGCGGAAATTCATTCAATTATTCACAAGCCTCGCCATGAGCCCGAGCCCGCAAACACTTCTCTTGCTGGACGATTTAAGGGTTGATATTTCATAGGGATACTTTTTGACTATGGCGCAAATCCAATCGATGCTGAGGACATAGCCGAGGAAATAGATACTGTAATAAGTCAAATGCATACCCAGCTTGACACCGCTAAAAGTCAGCTCAATACAGAGATGGGTTATTGCCAAGGACCATGCTAAGAAACAGTTGAATAGATTGCATAAATTTGGCGATGATCTCCAAAAGCGTAATGACGCTAATCTTGCTTCTTTGGAGAGTGACAGCGCCAAGTGGGAAGAAGTTCTGGATTCTCGGGAGGCTACTATTGCATCCCTCACTAAAAGAAATGCAGAATTAGAGGGGCTAGATGTTGAGAACAAGAAGAACTTGCAGTTGCTAAGCGAAGGAAAAAAGAAGCCTAAACTTCCAGACACAATGCTGAATTTACATTGTCTGTAGAAAAGGATTTCTCTAAACAATATCGGGATGAAGCTGCCCAACTTCGTGAAACTATCGATTACTTGAAAGCTT
The DNA here is from genome assembly GCA_030737875.1 of Allium sativum. Lineage (NCBI taxonomy): Eukaryota > Viridiplantae > Streptophyta > Magnoliopsida > Asparagales > Amaryllidaceae > Allium > Allium sativum. The sequence continues at coordinate 157,078,528 of CM060924.1, forward strand.
CCAATCTTATATTAACGGCTAAGGTTGAGACTCTTGAGAAGGATAAAAAGGTTATAGAGGAAACTCTCAAGAAGGCCATGGACGACGCTAATGCTGACTAATTCATAATTTATGCTTTTAGCACCATAAGCCGAGGGAGTTTACATTATTTAGGGGACAACTTTCCAACCACATTGGCTCTTGTCTGGGAGTGAGTACTGGAAATTAATGATGGCAATCGCAGCGAAGATGATCTCATTAATGATCTCTTAGATGAGAAATCCAAAAAAGCTTTAGCTGAGGCAAAAGCTTGGTTGGCAAGCAATAGGGCTGGTGCTTCCAGGGAGTAGGCCCAGAATCAAACCAACATTGATCCTCCCATTGATCCTGTCAATATTGAAGTTCTATCTCACAGACACCGTTTAACCTTCCCGATGCTTTGAAATAAAAGGAAACAATTGCAGACGAGTGTACTGCTACGAGGAATGTCATTGAGGAGCATGGTGGAGATGATGAAGGCGATGATGATAACATAGAAAAATGGAGAATTGAGCAAAGAGACATCCAAGAGAATCTTCTAGATGCAGGTAAAACCGAAACTGATTTCACTGCGTCACTCTTATATTCCTTTTTTAGTTCACATGGATCTCTTGCCTTTTATGCTCATTGTTCCATGCTCTAAGTTTAATCTCACCTCTGTCTTCTCCTGCTATGGGCGAGGCCACATCAACTAAAGTTCTTATAACTGACTCAACTTCGATGATAGTTCCTCTTGCCTCAGTTATCATTTCTCTGTCTGTTGATATGTCTTTACTTTCCATTACGGCCCCTGGCTCATAGGATGTTAAAATCAGTGCGCTTTCAGACTTGGAGGATGTCGGTTACACTCTCATTGATGATCTCGAAGCCACAAAAACAGATGAAAGCCCCGCAGATACTGCTAAGGATCAGGGAAAGAAGACAGCCAAGTCCTCATCATCTTCGAAACGCAAGAAAAAGAAGCGTACTGTTCAGAAGACATCCGTTATTACTTTGTCTTCTCAGGAAAATCCAAGTGACGTGGCAAAGACTCCTCCTCCTCTCAACAAACCAATTCTAAGGTCAAGTGATATGAAAAAATAGTGCTCAATACCAGTTTATTTTGTTTCCTGACTACTCCCTTTTATGTGTTTCATTCAGATCGGTTGTATATGTGGGTACCGGTCCTTGCTTATTACTTTATGTTACTCAGTGTCTGAAACTTTCGTACTAGACCTGTGACTTTGTGATTTGGCTCTGTGTTCCTATGATGAAAATGTATTATGTGTTCTGCTTATTGTACTTAAGCTTTCGCTCTAGCTTTGTCATACTTTCTGGTTTTGCATTCCACACCTGTTGACTTTACACAATTTCAACACAAGTTTTTTATGTCACAAGTCATTCGTTATTGCAATGCCTGGTATTATAATAACCTCATGGTACGTTCTTTGTAAACAATGATTTTTTCAATTGTAGCCACAGATCATTGTTAACTGGATTTACTTGACAAATTTTACTGAATTTTCTTTATTTTGACTGGGGCAGTGTTTGAGACTTCTTTTCTGTGAATAAGCACTTTTTATGTTTACCACTGTATTAAAGTCCTCAAGTTTGCCTTAGCCATTTCAAGGGATTCAACTTTGTTGATCGGAGTAGTCCTTGCAAGAGCCAAGCCTTTTTTTCGATATAAAATTGTGGTGAGCTTATGGTATGCTTAAGTGAGCATTATTGACTTATCTTAATGTGGTGGTGATGCCCCCATAACAAAGTTCATCATGGACTTTTATAGGCTTAGTATGATTGAACATATTTAGAATCTCTTGGTCATGACTAAAACACCAGAAATTCCTGACATAGTGGCTAAGTCTATTGCTTTTGTCGTTACATTCGAGATTTCCTAGTTTACTCATTATCCATGGATTCTTAATTTAGTTGATCAAACCAAACCTAAAATGAAGAGGAATTTTGGTTTTTTGTGCTCCTGCTTGAGAGGTCTTATATTTTTAGTATATTCAATCATGTTTCTGACTAACCTTGCATTCCAGGCCCTTTGGAGAATAGATTTGAAAATATGCCCCTGGGGAGGTCTTGGTTTTTGGTGCCTCCGAAGAGGTCTTTGTAAATTCGTTATTCGTTGTGATTGAGCAATTCAGCCACCTGTAGAATTTGTCGGACGCCTTCGAAAAGGTCTTTTGAGTCCGTCACTAACCAAATTTGGAGGACCCGGCTTATGATTGATTCCCCCGAAGAGGTATTTAAAGTCCGTTGGTAACTGAATTTGGAGGATCCAGCATCTGATCGGATGCCCCCGAAGAGGTCCTTAAAGTCCGTCAATAATTGGATTTAGAGGACCCAACATCTGATCAGATACCCCTGAAGAGGTCTTTAAAATCCCAGGGTTTGTCGCAATCGGGCCATGTATTAATGGCACTAACGATCAACTGGGTGCCCCTCTGGGAGTACTTTGGTTTAGGGTTGCATCGTTTCACGGGGCGGACGCTAGTTCATTTATCAGGTTTTACCACGATTTGTAACACCCTGTGATTCTGTAACGCTAAGATTCACAAATCAAGGCAGAATTAAAAGTTAAAATCAAAATCAAGGGAAACGGGCCGTGCCATTGCGTTCGTCTCAAAATTCTGCATGAAAACGAATCCGAGTTTGCGTAAATCGGAGTCCGTATGAGGGAGATATGGCCTCCGGAAGTTTCAAAATTAAAATTTCGAACAGACAGAAAACAAATTCAAATTTCAAAATCGGGCCGGATTGGCCAGGGCGGGAATTTTCCCGCCCAAGATACCTAGGTCGACTGGGTAGTAAAAACAGACCTTAGCATCTGGATCGGCAGATATCTGAAAGCTCACGACCAAGTTCTGTATTCCTTGATTTGCCCTGTCACAGGACTCGGACCGCACATTACAGGACATGTGCATCTAGACTAGCGATAACGATTCGCGGTACATGCGTGGGGAAGTATAGGAACATATACCACTCTAGGTAGTGTGTCCTAGACTTGGGGGCATCGTTCGACAGGTATCATAATCCCTAGTTGAACTAGGTGGCATAAATCCTGAATCTGAGAAGCATTCAGCAGACAGCGTAAACTCTAGTTAAATCTAGAAAGCACTTGATAAGAAAAACCTAGATTAAGATCTAGGTATTAAATAATAAATGGATGACCGAAGGCAATGGAAAATACAGGGATTGGGATCACGTTATCATTACTAGTTGGGACACTAGCTAGGCGGTGCAGAGATATAGAAACTAGTATAATAAGGAAATGGCGTAGCGGCGAAAGTACTAGAGCTTATCCAGTTTATCTTATCTTAGCATATCTTGTGTTAATCTCGTCAAATCTTGCCAACCCTATCATCATGGTGTAATCTTGTATTCAGTTAATTCATGTCGTTCTGTTTCCCATGTTCACATGCTAGAAGTTACTGAACTTACTCAGGCTTTATGTCTGACTCTGTTTTTCTTTCGTCTTCTTTTCTTCCGTTCTCCCCCTAGGTAGTAAAGGAGGGAATAGTATAGCTCAGGTTAAGTTGGACTGTCCCAGCTTGATGATTTGTCGAAGTTTTGCTTGGATTCTCTTTTCAGATGCTATAGCTGGCTCTTGCCAAAATTGGGGAATATAAATGTATTTTTATGCTTCTTTATTTTGTAAGACAGATGGTACTCTGACATTGTAAAGAAACCATTGTACAAATTATTTTATCAATAAAGCAAAGTTTTATTTTCCGCTGTTTAATTTCTGTCTGTCTTGTAATTTATCTGCATCTTTTACCCTAAAAATGCTCCACAGAACTTAGTGCATTTCCTTTGTGAGTGACACTAACGGACGTGGGGTGTTACACATGGTACCAGAGCTGAAGGTTACCAGATCAGATAAAGGATTTGAAAATTATTTTCAAAACGGTTTTAAAAGAAGCATTTTCAAAAGAAAAGATTTGTTTTAAAGGCATATTTCCCAAAGCCATACGCAGTATCTTCTCTTCCTCTATTTGAATTCTTGTCTCCTTCTTTCTTGAGTCTCTGGGGCTCCTGGCTTTCTGGGAGGTAACCTCATCGAAGGGCAAAGTAGTGCCCGGCTTCCATCCATAGCCGTAGTTGTTTCATCTACGGGCAGTTTGCTTTCAAAGCTTATAGGGTTTTCCGGACGATGGAGGCAGTTTTCGAGAAATTTGTCAACATGACTACACACGGAAGGGGATGAGGAGTTTGGCTAAGGAGCATAACCCTAGGATAAGGAATTCATGGATGTAGACTTAGCACATGAAGGAGGAAGAAATTATAAAACCTAAGACAAGAGGAAGTATCTTTACTAGGGTATGATAGGGCATATACTTAAGGAAAAGGACAAGAACGAGGACGAGATTTTCAGAAGGACAAGTACATGCTTTCGCCACCAAGCGTACCTAGGAGAAAGGTAGTCCGGTTGGAAGAGTCTAGTTTTCTGTTCGTACTATTTCCTTAGGTTCTAGCGCTTCTCATTTGTTCATATCCACTTCCGTAGTTGGGTTTCTGCACCATAGTACTTGTATAGTAGAAAGATCCCGCTAGAGTCTCAAATCCAATTGGTGGTCCGACTAGTTTATTTTTGGTTAGTAGGGATTTGAGAATGGCTATCGAGTTCGCTTATATCATCTCACGTAGATCGTCTAAATTCGGAGGAGATATTCCTTGGGTGCTTGTCTGATATTGGTTTTGGCCTTTGGGGCTTGTACTTGAGAAATGTCGAGTTCGACTAGGATGGTTTGCGTGAGAGATGAATAGTTGTGGCAGGCACTCCAAAAAGTACGGAGTGATCTTTTGACTCTCATAGTTATGGAGTGATGGATAAGCTAAGAGGAGAGACCTCAGGCCATCTTGGTATGTACACTTGCTACCGTGATTGACATCTGTTTATTTTGGAAATGGAGATCTGGAACTTCACAATCGTGAAGTTAAATTAGTTAAGATACAGTGGAGTAAAGCTCAAGAAGGCTAGATACTAACATCATACCCTTTTTCCTTGAGGGTGCATCCTTGATTTATTTTATTTGTAGGAGCTTTGCGCATAATTGTTTCTCTCTTTCCAAGTATATCACCTAGGTCGTATCTTCGATCCTTAGGTAGAAGCCCATGGATGTAAACATGTATTTGAAACATGTTATGGTTGATGGTTGCAAGTGGTTGCTAATGGTTGCTTTTGAAGGCGTATGCATACGTATTAGGCACTAGATCAGTTCAGACGCTTTCATATTGCATTTACAGATATGTATTTATTTGTAAGTTGAGCTTGATATGGTATCATATGGATGTTGCATATGGATGAATGGGTATGCACACATGTAGTATTTACATAACTAGGGATGCTTGCATACATGATTGGACGCATGGCACTGACATGACTCGCATTAAGGAGGTCAACTGAATCAGTAGACCGCCTGATTTTATAGTAGATAAAGACATATACACACACTATGCATATGAACATGAAAGCATTAGACATCTTTTAAGGACAATGGATGCCTGTGAGTGAATGGTTGAGTAGATGGGTGATTGGATGGTAGGACACATTATTCCTAACTTGAAGATTTCGGGGACGAAATCCTTTTAAGTGGGGGAGAATGTAACACCCCGTGATTCTGTAACACTAAGATTCACAAATCAAGGCATAATAAAAAGTTAAAATCAAAATCAAGGGAAACAGGCTGCGCCATTGCGTTCGTCTCGAAATTCTGCATGAAAACGAGTCCGAGTTTGCGTAAATCGGAGTCCGTATGAGGGAGATATGGCCTCCGGAAGTTTCAGAATTAAAATTCGAACAGACAGAAAACAAATCCAAATTTCAAAATCGGGCCGGATTGGCCAGGGCGGGAATTTTCCCGCCCAAGACACCCAGGTCGACTGGGTAGTCGACCTGGGCTACCCAGGTCGACTGGGTAGTCGACCTGGGGGTCGACCCCCCCTGTTTTTCCAGCTTTCTGCACCTTGTTCGTTCTGATGTATTTGGTCGCGTTTTCTGACCAGGTTCGTCCACCTAACACTATATAAACAGCCCTAGTCTTCTTCTCTATTCACAATTCTTTTCTACCCTTATGCTGCAAAGATTATTGGCAAACATGGCTTCTTCTCCTCCTCTTAATTAAATAATAGAATAAGTAATATATAAAATAAATCAAGACGAGGAAATACTGCTCAAGAAGAGGTTCAAGTCAAGCTAGAATTCAAGTGAAGATTCGAACGACTACAACGACTGTTTTTCTACGAATCATAGCAACGCCATCTTTCTATTCTAATCTAATCTCTGTAAGTCAGTTATTTCTAGATTTGAACATTTCTCTTTTCGTGACATGAAACTAAAGGAATAAAAGAGTATGCTAATTCTTTCTATTTGAATCAGTGCCTATTTCTTTGGACCAAATTAAGAACTGTTATGATTCGAGGACAAATAAGACTGTGACTATGAAACTATGGATCTTAGAACCATATGCCCCTTTGACTATGAACATTGCCTATGACTATGGACATTGCCTATGAATGTAACTGTGACTATGAGAATTATTTCCATGACTATGAACACAAGCCTATACCTTTGATTAGGAAGCAAAACTATTGTCTATGACATAAATGGGACAACTGTGATTAAGCACCTATGGTTCATGACTAGGAAAGTGTTTAAGTTTTGTGACTGTGAACCCGATTATCTATCCTGTCTGTTCTTTGTTTTCTTTGGTTTTAGACCTTGGGAATTTACCTATTAAGTTAGGTCTACCCATGTTCTTGAACCTACGCCTTTATTCTATCTATTCCTGGTTTTAGACCTTGGGAATTTACCTATTAAGTTAGGACTACCCATGTTCTTGAACCGACGTCGTTATTCAACCCTTTTTATGCCAGTTAGTATGTCTATCCTTTGCATAGCATCTTTGGTTCATTCCCTATTTTCTACGGACCTAGCTTTATTTATAATCTAGAATGAATCACGATTATACGAACGGTGGGAATGCGGTTTGGGCAAAATATGAAATTTACTAAAAACATAGTTTAACTTGGGAATTGGCATAAATTGGGAACATGTAATTATGGCATGTTCATAGAAATGCAAATTGGATAAATTTGACATGAATTATAAGATGTGTAATTTGAATCTAGTATTGACATGTAAATCTAGCATTTACTTGAATAGTGAACTAGAGTAATAAGTCTAGTTTGACGTGAATTAGAATGTTGAATCGGAATTGGATTAACTAATTTGGCACGGTAAGTATATTGGCATAAATGTGAAATTGGCCATAATTAAGAATAACTGTCAGGTTTAGAAAAGTCATGATTAGTGACACTTAATTTGGTATAGTTTACATACCAAAAAGCATAAATATGATTTAGGAAGGGAAATGGACCATAGAAATAAATGTAGACAATTTACATTAAAAGAGAAACTGGGAAATAAGTAAATTAGGAATAATATACCTATAGAATCTGGCCTAAATGAGGAAATCTGAATTTAGACAAATTAAAGGGTTATTAATGACATCTCCTTTAATAATAAGCTGGAAAGTTCTAGGGTGACAGAGAGGATAGTGTCTAGGCTTGAGTTTGGAAAATACAAGTTTCCTGCTCTCCGTGGCTATCCCTAACTGATTCGACGGACGGGATGGTTACTTTCAAAACCTGATTTGAAAACTAATCAAAACCCTTTGAACTTAGAAAACACGAATATGCCCAACCCGAGGTTAGACTGAGTTGCGATGTAAACCTGCCCAGAACCAACCGGCACATCTAGTAGTCGCAACAATACCTGTCTAATGTGAGTGGTAGCGGCTTTAATTCATTTAATTAAAGCTAGAACAAGAATGGTAGGGTTAAGTTCACTAAGAGACTTAACCAATTCAACATGATAACCAGACTGGTGGGTGGGGTAGGCCATACAGTTAAGCTAGAGTGGGAGGGTTAAGTCCATAGGAACACTTAACCAATTTAAACACAGTTAAGCTAGAATGGGAGGGCTAAGTCCATAGAGACACTTAAACAAACTCAAGCTAGCAAAACGAGACTTGTAGGGGTTAAGTAAAGTTAATACACTTAGCCAAATTAATCTGTTAACTAGACTAGAGGTTGGGGTTAAGTAAAATCTAATACACTTAGCCAATTTGTATGTTAGCTAGGCTATACCGTAGGGTTAAGCAAACCTGAACACTTAACCATCAGGTTGTGATAAAGAAATAGGGTTAAGTCTAAAACATGAAGGGATAATACTTAACCATTAATAACATGTTAGTTAAGACAGACGGGCAAGGTTAAGTTAAAAAGGAACACTTAACCAATATAGGGTGAATGGGTAGGGTTAAGTAATAAGAAATACTTAACCAATGTAACTTGGTTTGTGGTGGGGTTAGGTCAACATGAATTACTGATAACACTTAACCAGTATAACATGATGAATGAAGAGGGTTAAGTTGGCTTGAATTGACTAATGACACTTAACCAATCCAAATTGACGGGGAAGGGAACTAAGTAGTAAACCTTAGTTAAGAAAACAACGATTCTGGAAACTAAGTGGTAAATCTTAGTTAGTAAAACTAAGTAGTAATTCTTAGTATAACACGGGAAGGAGCGAATGTCCGTCAGAGTAGAAAGAAGGCTCCAACGAATGGGGTTACGAAGCCCGAGGATTCGAGGGGACGTGAGGGTACTCTTGGTATCCCTCTGTGAGGCTGCAGATGATCCGCCTGGGCCCACAGAGGTTAAGGTCTGCGTAGAAGAACCAGGGGTATGCCTTGGTTGCAATACATGGCAACCTAAAGACTAGGATGGACCGGTGTGATTCGACGAGCAAACGGTAGCCCTGTGATAGCGACTCGTCGTCTACCATCCATCTTCAGTCAATCGAGATACGTGAAGCGGAAAGGCGGAGAACTCCAAAAGACCATATACTTGCTATCTAGTTATGGGTGAGGATGGCCATAGGATAGTGGGGCACCGGGGGCCGGCGTATAGTTCTCATTTTACAAGGTGTGCCTTTCATTAGTTGAGGGAGGGGTCAAGTGGGACCATAGCCACTGGAATAAAAACAGACCATAGCATCTGCATCGACAGATATCTGAAAGCTCCCGACCAAGTTCTGTATTCCTTGATTTGCCCTGTCACAGGACTCGGACCGCACATTACAGGACACGTGCATCTAGACAAGCGATAACGATTCGTGGTACATGCGTGGGGAAGTATAGGAACATATACCACTCTAGGTAGTGTGTCCTAGACTTAGGGGCATCGTTCGACAGGTAGCATAATCCCTAGTTGAACTAGGTGGCATAAATCCTGAATCCGAGAAGCATTCAACAGACAGCGTAAACTCTAGTTAAATCTAGAAAGCACTTGATAAGAAAAACCTAGATTAAGATCTAGGTAATAAATAATAAATGGATGCCCGAAGGCAATGGAAAATACAGGGATTGGGATCACGTTATCATTACTAGTTGGGACACTAGCTAGGCGGTGCAGAGATATAGAAACCAGTATAATAAGGAAATGGCGAAGTGGCGAAAGTATTAGAGCTTATCCAGTTTATCTTATCTTAGCATATCTTGTGTTAATCTCGTCAAATCTTGCCAACCCTATCATCATAGGTGTAATCTTGTATTCAGTTAATTCATGTCGTTCTGTTTCCCATGTTCACATGCTAGAAGTTACTGAACTTACTCAGGCTTTATGTCTGACTATGTTTTTCTTTCGTCTTCTTTTCTTCCGTTCCCCCCCCGGTAGTAAAGGAGGGAATAGTATAGCTCAGGTTAAGTTGGACTGTCCCAGCTTGAAGATTTGTCGAAGTTTTGCTTCGATTCTCTTTTCAGATGCTATGGCTGGCTCTTGCCAAAATTGGGGAATATAAATGTATTTTTATGCTTCTTTATTTTGTAAGACAGATGATACTCTGATATTGTAAAGAAACCATTGTACAAATTATTTTATCAATAAAGCAAAGTTTTATTTTCCGCTGTTTAATTTCTGTCTGTCTTGTAATTTATCTGCATCTTTTACCCTAAAAATGATCCACAGAACTTAGTGCATTTCCTTTGTGAGTGACACTAACAGACGTGGGGTGTTACACGATTTGTAGAATTTGGGTCCTGGACCTTGCAATTAAGAAGGTGCCCATATGGTGAAAATTACAACTTTGTTTATAGTCTGAATGCCACATCATTTGATCGTTCAACTCCTGGTGTCCCTAATTCGCAATGTTGTGCTCCACACCTTCGTATTTGCTGTGAATGATGTTTTGAGCATTGAGCAATGGGCGCTTGAGCTATTCCAATCAGGATGTTCTGTAACGGTCACCAGACTTTACTAGGGTATGGATGCATCAACGTTCTTTTAGGGGACCTGCAATCAAAATCGGATTTTAGCAACTTGTAAACAAGAATTTGCAAATGTACGGTTTAGGCATGTAAGGCAATTTCTTTTATCAATATGTACAAAGCTTGTGAAAACATTTGCACGATATTTACAATGCATAGCGTTTAAACTTTTCAAGATATGTGAAAGAAATTTCAAGAAAAGTAATGATAGAGGTGTATGCTATTCCAGGCTCTGGGAAGTTGGATGTCGTCTGTTGTCTTCAGTTCGAAGGTGCCATCTAAGAATTTTTGGCTTATCATATATGGTCCTTCCCAATTGGGTCCAAATACTCCATTTTCTGTCATGATTTTCTTCAGAACAAGTCCCCAATTTCGAAAGTTCCCCGTTTGACCTTAGAATTAAAATGTCTGGCTACCCTTCTCTGAGATCAACAATTCCGAGTTCTAGTTCTTTCCTTTTTTCTTCGAGCAAATCAAGTCCTTCAAGTTGCATCTTCTCATTCCCTTCTTGATTAAAGTGGACTCTGCGGTGAATGGGAACTTCCAGCTTTACCAGGATCATAGCCTCGGATCCGAATGCAAGTGAGAACGGAGTGTGCCCTATGGCAGTTTTATGAGTTGCCCGATATGCCCATAGTGCAAGGGGAAGCTCATCTACCCAACCACCTTTAGCTTTTCCAAGTCGTTTCTTAATGGTTGACTTTAATATCTTATTGATTGCTTCAACTTGCCCGTTGGCCTGCGGATGAGCGACGGCTGCAAAACTCTTCTTAATCTTGTATTTAGCACAGAAATCTAAGAATTCACTGCTTTTGAACCGAGTTCCATTATCAATGATTATTTTCTGCTGTACCCCGAACCTGCAGATGATGTTCTTCGGGACAAAGTTGATCACCTTTTTCAAAGTAATTGTAGCTAGTGGCTCATCTTTAGCCCACTTAGTGAAATAGTCAACAGCTACTATTACATAATTCATACTTGACTTAGCTGTAGGTAATGCTCCAATTAAATCTATGCCCCAGACGGCAAATGGCCATGGGCTGACCATTTGAATCAATTCTGCGGGAGGTGCTCTTTGGAAGATTTGCATATCTTTGGCATCTATCACACTTCTTAGCATGGGCCATTGCATCCAGGTTCATATCGGGCCAGAAGTAGCCATATCGCAGGATTTCTTGGATAATGTTTGACCACCTGCGTGACCTCTACATTCCCCTTCATGTAATTCTGCCAAGATTGCTCTGGACTCCTCTTTGGTTACACATTGGAGTAGAGGCATAGAGAAGCCTCGCTTATGTAACCTTCTATCTTGGATAAGGTACAATGGAGCATTATGCAATATTTTCCTCCACATCTTTGGTTCCTCTTGAAGTGTTCCGTTAAGGATATATTCCTTGATTGGGGTCATCTAGGATACAGGCTCTTCAACAGTCTCCAAAATCCAATCGACATAAGCTTCTTCAATAGTAGGAGTTGAAAGGACTTCGATGGGTATCAAACCCAGCAACTGCGCAACTACAGAACTGGCATATTTAACAAGAGAATCTGCTTTTATATTTTCTTCCCTGGGAATATGAGATATTGTGTAGTAGTCAAGATCGTTGAGAAGTTCCAAAGCTTTAGAAAGATAAGTGGGAAGGTTTCCGACTTTGGTTTGGAATTTTTTACGGACCTAACATACAACCAGTTGCGAGTCACCGAGAATTCGCAAGGTTTTCAAATTCAATTCTTTTGCCAATTTCATCCCGGTGATCTATAACGACCCGGGGTTTTCGAGATCTTGGATATCGGCATATAACACCATGTCGACTATTCAAGCATCGGAAACACCAGATAGTCCATGAAAGAAATTAGAGGGCGAGAATAGATAAGATAGAAACTTAGAATTAAAGTAGAAGAAGAACATACAACATCAGAGTAAACACGAATCTCACAGCGGAACGAATAAATATATTTCATAACTTAACTTTGAAATAAAACAGTATCTGTATACTATACCATTATTAGAGTATAACACTTACAACATAGCGGAAATAACAATAGCTATATAATCCTGAAGCCTCCTGCTCCAGCTCTTCAAGTATCTGTAAATCCCGACTACTTGACTGCCCGTACAAAATTGGGCACCCAAGAGTTTAGGGAAAACAAAACAAAATAAACTCTGGGTCAGTCATGTGATTGGTGTAAGTAAACTCAAATCATTTGATTTAACTTTCAAAATTCTTTTGAAACAAAGGATAATCATAAGACCCATCCACACATAAACACGAATGGCTTTTACCTTATGATAACCCAAAATATTTCTAAAATGATACTTGTCTGATATTATAATAATGTCTAGATCTAGTAAGTAGAAATCTAGCAGAAACGCTTGCATCTAACGTTCTACATATATAATATAGAATCAAAATCTCGGGCTCTTATTTGGGGAATGGATTCCAACTATGACAAGGTATGGATCCACCTTCCGATCAGTGTACTGTAGAAGCGATACACTGGAGTCCAACAAGAACATCTTGCAACTCGGCCACATGACCACTTATTTCGCTTGGGTGTATTGAATATATTGTCACCTTACAGTTGGTTAACCAACATAACCATTCCCAGGAGATACAGAATTGAAAGAAGTAACAAATACGAATATTCTCTAGAAGGTGACAATATACCCTACTTGGGTGCGGCCCACTTAGCCATGCTGCCTGCCCGATTTCTGTCATTTCCCAGTTGATGAGGCTTGAGTTTATAACGTATCTCTATACAGATCACATCTTCATTTACTTTGAATGCCACATCATCATACCCATCAAATCAAAAATTGATTTCCCCAAAAATACCATGGGTATAAGCTAAAAGAAATGAATTCCTCCGCCACCAACGTAAATACGTTTGAAATGATCAACTTACGCGATCTACTAGATATACTCTGTCAGACATTCGTCCATTCAAGTTGTCCTGGGACTGGACAAACTGAAGGCACTATTCAGTACATCCATCTTAGGCATTCTCTACCTAAGTTTTACACAATAGCCCTTGCACTTTACTCCGTCTTCAAAATATTCAGCATACTTGGTTTGCAAAGCTTATGCCAATATGGAGTGGTTCTTCGGATAATAATCCAACTGGTCTCTCCATATTAACAACGTAAAAATGGTCAAAAACTTTGGTAGTCGGTGATTTACCTATCAAATGAAAACACGTGTGCAGACAACAAATCTTATTTCTAATTGGAATTTCTATTGATCAATCATATATATATATATATATTCATATTTCCTTATTTTCTATACTCAGAAAATATATGTTATGAACATTGGAAAACGTTTCCATTGCTTATTTACTTATCACTATTCTGCCACATCTATCAGTCTCTGACTGTAAACTAGTATAAGAAAAATTCCCTAAGTATCAATCCCAAAGGTCGAAACCAACATCAGATAGACACTTAGAAAACCATTCAACTTAACTAATCTCCAGTCAGTTTCTAATTTAGCTTAACTCCATTTCTCAACTCCTTATAAATAAAACATTCCATTTTCTATGTTTAGAAAATATCTCTGATTCTATATTTGGAAAATGTTTCCAAAACTCATTTATATGGATTTCATACTACCGTTGTATAAAACATTGTTAGACCGCTCAATCCATAAATCGCTTATTACTTAACTATATTTCTAACTAACTCTCGCCATCGAACCTTAACTATTTCTTAATTAAGTAACGAAGTCAATTAGGTTGGGGTATAATTACCTCTCAGACCTTAACTGAACAACGTTCTTAACCTTGTAATAGACAAAGCTCACCGCACAAATTTCTACAATCATTTGCTTACGCAAATTCTCATATTCAGATTATGAACCTACTTCTTTTATGAAAACATTTATTATAACGCTATCGTTATAAATCCTACTTTTGAAATATCTAACTTAGAAATCTAACTTAAATTCTTATTTTGAATAAATAAGCCAACAACTAATTTATTTATAAATAAACAAATCTTGATTAAAAACCAGAAAGTAAATAATACTTTCCCGAATTCGATATAATCGAATTCGACGTATAAATCTTTTTCGAGTAATCTCTATACGATAACTCCTTTTCGAATAAAATATATTCGATAACTCTTTCTTCGAATAACTATATTCAATAATCTCTCTTCGAATGATTTTATTCGATTAACTCACCTCAAATGACTTACATTTGATTAACTCATTTTAACTCTATTCGAATAACTAATATTCGATAATTCCTTTTAACTCTATTCGAATAACAAATATTCGATAACTCCTTTTTAACTCATTTCGAATAACAAATATTCGATAAATCCTTTTTAACTCATTTCGAATAACAAATCTTGATTAACTCTACGTCCATATTTAGTTTCAAATATCGATGTTGAAATCGATTCTTACTTTTCAATATAAGTCCTGACTTATATATTCTATTTATCCAGCGATAAATATTTTATTTAATTTATAAAGTATTATTCATAAATTAGTCTTCTCAATCTATCGGCCAGAACAGATTCTATTTAAAATCTTTGCTTTAAATCCATATCATGTCATACCCGTGTGCGAAGCACGGCTCTAAACCTTCCTAGTGTAAAATTCTCTTTTTATACAATTCTATTCATTTTTCAAGTGTTTCCTTTTATAATCTATTTATTTCTAAATAAATCTTTCCTTTATAATTCTATTTATTTAACAAATAAATATTTCCTTTATAATTCTATTTATTTAACAAATAAATATTTATTTTCTATTCTTCCCTGATTTTATAAATTTCTTTTACAAAATTCTTTTCCTTTTATATATAAAATCCATTGCTTTTATATAAATAATTCATTTTCAAAATACACTTTGAAAATCCCCTTTTTTACATCCCAGTATTCTTACGGTATTTAAAATATCCAAATAATAATGATCAATATCGTTCAACACACATAATCAACACAGATTATATATCACATCATATATTACAATATATGAAAACAACAGTAAAATAAATGTTGAGGAATCCATTTGGATTCATCCGACCTGTTTCCCTGCATCCACAGATGTTAAACAATATAATTAACATCAATTTCATTTCACTATGAAATATTCTGCTAAACAGAATCAATTTATATATATATATATAACCAGATATATAATTTCAACCAATTACTTAGCAGTTCAATCAAACAGTCCACACACAAAATCAACCATCATTTTATCAGTTCTAAAAATACATTATAAATATATAAACTGTTCAGAGTTGGTGAGTTTTACTCGCTTTGGCAGTTCATCGTTAAAGAATGATAAACTGTTGTTTGATTTGAATCAAACAATTTATTTTGCCATAAATTCAAATGAGCTCCAATCCACTCCCAGTCAGTTCCATTGGGTAGTGTCCGTCCATACGATCCTATCGGATCCAGTTTCGCTGAATTTCTTCACGAATGAAAAAGATATAATAGTTATAAGTTTTACACTCTTATTTAAATTTAAATAAACTAAATCTTTAATAATTGTTGGGCCTTACTATCTCAGCCCATTACCTTTTATAACCCATGTCCGCTGCCCTTTAATCCGCGTCTTCCCCAAAAGGAAAAATGCCGACTCCTCCAAATACGTTTCGCAGCCATTTCCATGATTTCCCCCCTCCAATTTCTACTTCACCTCTCGACCGAACTCCTCAACAATCTCACCATTGTTCATCTCTTCAAATTCTCTCCCATCTGTATCCATTTCCTCCATTTCGCAATAACGGAAAAACTTCCGTTCTCTGATAAAAAAATCCCGCTACAGGAGCTGTGCGTCAAACTTCATGCTTGAAATCCACTAATCTTTGCACGCTACCTCCATTTCCCACCCAGATCCCAAATACAAACTCGAAATCACTGATCAAAGCTTCCAATCCCAGAATATCAAAACCCTAGTGCTCATTGTGTATTTTTCAGTGACTGTAACTTCATTCGAATGGAATGAAAATGGTATGCAATTGATAATAAACCTTGCGTGATTACAAATATACTTATACTTTGATTTATAAGATTTTATTTCTATTTTTCTTTGAATTGTTTCTTGCGTTTTTGGGTTGGAGAGCAAAAATGAATTGCGGCCGGTTTCAGTTTGAGGGCATACGGTATAGGTTTAGAAGTAAATAGGGTAGCTTATATACACGAATTAATTTGAAGACATGGAAGTTTGGTTTCCATTCTCTAAATAGTGGCTGGGATAAAAGATGTGTGGCTGTGACGGCCCGCCCCGCACCAGCTGGCATTTCCTCCGAAAGTGCGCTGTACACATGCCCGACTAGCACAGAACAGTCGCCAAAAGAAAGGAAAGAAGAGAATGAACTAATCGAAAACCTGTAGAATGTCTCACAACGCATGGAACAAAATATAATAATAATATACTTGACATAAAATAGGCGAGACCGTGCATAAGCTGATAACCTAAACCAACATCAACGTCATCATCAGAGTAGCGGAAATCCAAATACAGCTTATTACAACTTTCCAAATTACTGTCTCTAAACAAAAGAAAGAAAGGTACACCAATAATGCCCAAAGTAGTGACTGCAGAAACACAAGGAGAATATCTATATATATATATGTATCATACGTGGAAGCCTCCTGCTCGCCTCCGGTACAACTACTCGTGCATACCACCTAACCTGTCTCTAGTCTGCTCGTGAGAGCACCCAGAGTAATAAGAAGAGACATAAAACTCTGGGTCAGACAAAAAGTCTGGTATGAGCGATAAGCAGCAAACAGAACAATAACAGGTATACTAAACCATACCTGAACCTGGACCTGCAACCAAAGAGTTAGCACTACATACTGTACAATACTCTAAGGTGCCACTAAACAGATGGCGTAAAGAATACGGGGGTGGGGGTGTGCATGTCATAGTGATGGCAAACAAACCAGGCATAGCAACCATCCTTACATCTCTCACTCAGTGCGTAAAGAATACGATGTCCACCACTGTCAATCACTAGACCCATCGAAGTGGTGATGGAGTTCGACTTGTACAACTACTGCTACTACCAAGCTTAACCCATGGAGTCATGACCAAACCTTTACGAATGACCCCACATCTTGGTCTATAACTCTTTATTCGTACCTAGGCCACTGTGGCCCTGAATCAGTTCATGTACCCCCTACACATAGTGATCTAAAGTTACAGACATCGACAACCCCTTAGCACACGTCCCGTAGCAAAGCCCGACTCATGAAGTTGACTCGTTGGTCCCAACTGGATCCTTGTACAAACTTCCCACCTGGGATACCTTTAAATCTCGGGTTTTGATCTCCTCCGGATCGGTCTTCATTTGGTTCGCAACCCCTGCCTCGCATTTAAACCTCTAAGTTCAGTTTATGGTCATCCTCCTCCTTCGGATCGGTTCGAGCCACCTGCATCTGATCGGGTCCTCGCACCCAAACTTCTGATCGTGACATCACGCTCCAGTTCAGTTCGTAGGTGGTCCCTGCTTCGGGTCGGGTCATGCCTTCTGATCGGGTTGGGTCACTGCACCTGTTCGTGGCTTCTTCACTCGTGGCGCTACATTGGTTCGGATCGTGTTGACCCATCGGATCGGGTCGGAGCTTCTGATTCGGATGTGCAAGCAGTTCACGTGGAAGGCGGTTCAGATCGGAGGTAGGTTCCTAGATCACCAGCTTGTCGAGGCGCTTTGGATCGGATCGTGCAACCATGCCAGGTCGGGTCGTACTCCCTTCATGGGGTCGGGTCGAGCTTCCCCCATCCGATCCAATTCTGCACAGTTTCCTGCACTTTGTCCAGCAAGCTGTTCATGTCATTCGACGGCGTTTTCGACCAATCTAACATTTCTAGACAATCACAAATCATACCATACAGTCATAGCAACATGTATAATCAATCATAAACACCAAAACAACAACCATAGCATGTAAAATGGATCAAACATAGCCAAAAACCCATATTTTCCCTTAAGCATGTTTAGGTAAATCTAATGATGTGATTAGCAAAACTTAACCAAATTAGCCAAATTTTCTAACCGAGGCCTAGAACATTATTTTAGAATTTATAAATATTTTGCAAAATTTTATCATGTCTAATTTCGCTAATTAACACTAATTACCCTTAATTAAACATAATTAGTGAGGAACTATGCAAATCACTCACCTTGGTCACAAATAAAATAACAAATCTGAAATGACTCTCTGTTTGGCGCTGTTCCCAATGCAACACATCAGCTCTAACCTTGTTTTGGTGCTATTCCTCCTTAATTTGATGTTGATTAGGCTAATCTTCAATTAGAAAGTGATTTGGGGATGTTTTAGATGTTGGAGGCCATTACTAGGGTTCCTAGAATGAAAGTGGCGGCTGGAAAATGATGTAAAATTCATTTTCTAAACCCTAGCAGCCCCCTTATACTCTTAATCCCGAAATTCCCCTTTGGGCCTAGCTGTTAATCACCCGGTTAAGCCCAATTAAGCTGTTTTTCACCTTCTGAAACTTGTTTCAACCATATCTCCCAAACGGTGAGTTCGCTTGGCTAATGTGACCACTCTACGGAATGGTAAACCATCATTCGGAGCCAATAAATGTGGTTTCATGTCAAAATTCCTTTCAAATAAAAATTTATGGTCAAAACAAGATCAGCTAGGGGCAAAACGGTCATTTAAATATCGGCAAAAATCAAGAACATAGGAAATGACTCTAATAGTCGTCTCCTAAAGTTACATGACCATACAAATTTGTATGTGAATGAAGTAAATATTCTACGATCCTATGATGCATAGAATGCGGGTCGTTACACTCTCCCCTCCCCTTAAGAAATTTCGTCCCCGAAATTCCTTAACCCAAAACATACAAAGGATCCCGCATGCCTACCAACCATATACAATAATCAATCATGCAAAACAAACAAAGCAAGCCTATCCTAGCATGTGGAAAGACTAAATTGAAACTGAAATCTTACCAGGCGAAGAGTTCTGGATACGTCTTTCTAATGCTCTCCTCTTTCTCCCAAGTACAATCATTCTCATTCTCGCCCCACTGAACTTTGACTAGATTCACTGCTTCCCTTCGAAGTTGCTTCGTATCGTTCCCAACAATACGCATAGGCTTGCTGTTCCCAACCGCCTCGGGTTCAACTTCGATATCATCCAACTGATCAGGTGAAATAGTCACATCTGGGTCGTGTACGAACTTCCTTAACTAGGAAACATGAAATACGTTATGAACTCCTGCCATCTTCTCTGGTAATTCAACTTTATATGACAAATTCCCAATTTTCTCAAGAAATGGGAATGGAACAACAAGTCTTGGTGCTAACTTTCCTCTCCTGCCAAATCGTATCATGCTCTACAACGGAGAAATCTTGACAAACACCAAGTCGCCAATGGAGAACATTAATTCTCTTCTCCTCTTATCAACATAACTTTTCTGCCTATCTTGGGCAGCCTTCATTCGCTTTTGGATAACCTTGATCTTATCTGATGTTTCTCTTATTACTTCTGGTCCAAGAACATATTTCTCACCGGTCTCTAACCAACAGGACGGTGAGTTGCATGGTCTTCCGTACAAAGCTTCAAATGAAGGCATACCAATACTGGATTGATAACTATTATTATATGCAAACTCTACTAGATGCAAATGGTCATCCCATGATCCACCAAAATCCAATACATAGGCTCTCAAGAGGTCTTCTAATATACGATTCACCCTCTCTGTTTGACCATCGGTTTGAGGATGATACACGGTATTGAGATGTAGTTCTGATCCTAATGCCTCTTATAAGCTCTTCCAAAATCCACTAGTGAACAACGGATCTCATTCACTCACAATGCCTTTGGGTATTCCACGAAATCTCACTACCCACTTTACATATAGTTGAGCTAACTTAGCTGCTATTCTATTCGACTTGACGGGTATAAATCTTGCACTCTTAGTCAATCGGTCCACAATCACCCAAATGTTATCATGGCCCGATCTAGTCCTTGGTAACCCATCAATGAAATCCATCGAGATTTGTTCCCATTTCCATTCTGGAATCTCTAATGGTTGCAACAAACCACTAGGATTCTTTTGCTCATCTTTAACGAGTTGGCAATTCATGCATTTGGATATAAACTTCCCAATGTCTCTTTTCATCCCTTCCCAGTAGTAGGTCTGCTTCATGTCTCGATACATCTTGTTACCACCGGGGTGTATAATCAGTTTTGAGTGATGACATTCTCTAAGTACTTCATCTCTCAATCAATTGACATTGGTACAACTAGTCTTCCATTCTTCCTAAGCCATCCATCTCGATCAAGCCCATACTTGCTCATCTCTTCATCGATTCCCATCTCTAACTTTGAGATGATTTCCAATAGGTTAGGATCGTCCCTCTGACTGGAACCAATCCGCTCAATCAAAGTGGGTCTGATCATCAAACTTGCTAACATTTCTGGATCCAACTCGCACTTTGGTCTGAAATCATACCCAGCGATGTACTCCAGTTGCTTCCATTCAAGAAACATAGCCCCTAAACTGGCATATCTTCTACTCAATGCATCAGCTACCGCATTGCACATTCCTGGTGTGTATGCGATATCAAAATCATAGGAAGCTAAGAATTCTAACCACTTTTTTTGTTGGAGATTTAGATCCCTTTGAGAGAAAAGATACTTTAATGACTTATGATCAGTAAACAACTCCAACCCTTCTCCCAAGAGATAATGTCTCCACATCTTCAGTGCGAACACGATCGCTGCTAATTATAATTCATGAGTAGGGTATCTTTTCTCATGCGGTTTCAGTTGCCGACTTGCATAAGCTATAACCCTACCTCCTTACATCAACACAACACCTAGTCTGGTACCACATGCGTCCGTATATACCGTCATCTCTTCATTCCCCTTAGGAATGACTAATACTGGTGCACATGTCAACTTTTCCTTTAGACTCTTGAATGCATTCTCGCACTTTTCGTCCCAGACGAAAGCTTGATTCTTCTTGGTCAACTAGGTCAACAGTGCTGCTATCTTAGAGAAGTCTTGGATAAACTTATGATAATATCCAGCTAACCCCAAGAAACTCCTTATGTCTGTCGCATTCTTGGGTGTAGACCAATCTTGTACATAGCCACCTTCGCAGGGTCCACGGCGATACCATTTTCTGAAATAACATTGCCCAAGAACCTCACTTCCCTCCTCCAGAAGTGACACTTAGAAAACGTTTCTTTCAATTGGTGTTTTCTCAACACCTCCATCACTATTCTTAAGTGTTCCTTGTGTTCTTCCTCGGTCCTCGAATAAATAAGTATATCGTCCACGAATACCAGAACAAACTTATTCAACTGATCTCTGAATACTCTATTCATAAGATCCACAAAATATGCTGGTGCATTGGTCAACTCAAATGGCATGACCAACCATTAATAAAATCCAGACAGCGTCCGTAATGCCGTTTTAGCTATACTCTCAGCTTCCGCCCTAAGCTGATGAAAACCTATCGCGAGATCTAACTGGGAGAATACTCTCGTGCCACTCAACTGATCAAACAAATCATCTATCCGTGGTAGAGGATATTTATTCTTCCTCGTCACTTTATTCAATTCGCGGTAGTCCACACACAATCGAAGGGAACCATCCGCCTTGGTAGCAAACACAACTGGTGCTCCCCATTCAGAAGCACTCCTTCTGATAAATCCCCTCTTCAGAAGATCGCTGACTTCACCCCGAGCTCTCGCTGCTTCCTTGGTGCCATATGACGAAGTGGCATCACTATAGGTCTGGCATCTTTCACTAAATCAATACGGAACTCAATCTCTCGGTGTGGTGGAAGCCCGGTCACTTCTTCGAAGACGTCCGGATACTGGCCAACCACGGGCAAACCTGACAACTCACTATGCGGGATGTCGAGGGAATTTAGAAAACTAGCCATTACCCCATCACTAGGTAGACCACCAAACACTGCCCTCTGCACATCATCCGCTCTAGCTGTCACCAAAAAACCCTCACAAACTACCACCACCCCGTATCTTTGGAGCCAATCGACTCCCAAAATAATGCCAAACCCAGTAAAGCCCAAAATAAAGCAATCACAAACAAACACGCATCCATGACTCGATAAGATCACATTACGACAAATCATGTTAAGGTTAGTCGAACCACCAATCGGGTTCGTCACTACTAAAGGTCTATCGACAATTTCGGGCTCCAATCCCATCCTATCTACCAGGTCAATAGATATGAAGGAACTGGAAGCTCCGGTATCAAACAATACTCGAACAGGAACATCATAAACAGAAAGCATACCTTGAATAATGACATTCTTTCCCTTCTCTGCCGCAGTTGAGGCATTCGACGAAGAAGGAATAGCATTAAGGGCATATGCTTTCACCATCTGCTTTTCTTTAGGGGGTTGCGGACACTTGTCCTTGTGATGTCCCACTTGGCCACAGTTGAAGCACTTCCTATCCGCTGGCTTGGCCCGACAATTACTAGCATAATGGCCCTTCTTACTACAGCTGAAGCACTCAACATCTTTCTTATTCTTTTTCTTCTGGCCATCCTTATTCTGGTTCTGCTTCCTCTTATTCTGAGGACCATTCTTGCCTCTACCGCTTGCTTGCGGCTTTGGCTCCTCTGCAGATGCAACCTCAGTCTTCGACTTAGGGTAAAGACTCTCTGACCTCAATACTTTCCCCATAATCGATTCAAACGTCTCATCGATGTGGTTAATAAGCCTTTCCCCCAAGTACTGATCCAAGCCAGTTATGAACTTCTCGTTCTTCTTCTAGGTAGTATTAATTAGGGATAACCCATATTTCGACAAAGTATGGAATTCGGCAACATAATCCGAGACAGCTCTGCCATTCTGCTTGAGTTCCAATAATTTCTTAAACAACACTGACTTCTGAGCAGCTGGAATGAACTTATCGCTAAAGCGAACCTTAAACTGATCCCAAGTAATTTGATCCTCGGGGGTAGCTGCCTTTATAGCATTCCACCAATTCATTGCCCGTCCTTGCAGCTGACAGGATGCTAGCCTTCTCTTCATCGCATCCTCGATACCCAAATCTTCGAAGATACGCTCGCAACTATCCAACCAATCTTGAACATCCGTAGCCGACTCCGTTCCGTTGAACGGCTTCCCACCAAGACTAGTATAATCCTTGTTCAGTTTGGCGAAATCGGCCCTAGGCGCCTGCACTATTGGACCACCACCATTACCAGCATTGGGAGCTGCCATCTGCACATCCCTAAGCATCTCTCTCATGAGGTCAGTAAACATCGTCCTCATATCAGCATCATTCCCATTATTGGCTCCTCTACCGGTACCCCTTGCATATCGGCTCATCGTTCAATCTGTAAAGAGAAAACGATTAACCATCTCCATAGTGGTGCCAGTGCAGTGTGACTTCATCCTTAACTATACTAATAGTATATATATAGCTTTTGAAAAACAAAATAATCACAAATGCGCACTCTCATATATGTATTATCTCTCCCTGGTGTCTTTCCCTAGGTTAACTACGCAACCTAGAGCTCTGATACCAAGTGTGACGGCCCGCCCCGCACCAGCCGACATTTCCTCCGAAAGTGCGCTGTACACATGCCCGACTAGCATGGAACGGTCGCCAAAGAAAGGAAAGAAGAGAATGAACTAATCGAAAACCTGTAGAATGTTTCACAGCACATGGAACAAAATATAATAATAATATACTTGACATAAAACAACTGAGACAATGCATAAGTTGATAACTAAAACCAACATCAACGTCATCATCAAAGTAGCGAAAATCCAAATACAGCTTATTACAACTTTCCAAATTACTGTCTCTAAAAAAAGAAAGAAAGGTACACCATTAATGCCCAAAGTAGTGACCGCAGCGACACAGGGAGAATATCTATATATATGTATCATACGTGGAAGCCTCCTGCTCGCCTCCGGTACAGCTACTCGTGCATACCACCTAACCTGTCTCTAGTCTGCTCGTGAGAGCACCCAGAGTAATAAGAAGAGACATAAAACTCTGGGTCAGACAAAAAGTCTGGTATGAGCGATAAGCAGCAAACAGAACAATAACAGGTATACTAAACCATACCTAAACCTGGACCTGCAACCAAAGAGTTAGCACTACATACCGTACAATACTCTAAGGTGCCACTAAACAGATGGCATAAAGAATACGGGGGTGGGAGTGTGCATTTCATAGTGATGGCAAACAAATCAAGCATAGCAACCAACCTCACATCTCTCACTCAGTGCGTAAAGCATACGATGTCCACCACTGTCAATCACTAGACCCATCGAAGTAGTGACGGAGTTCGACTTGTACAACTACTGCTACTACCAAGCTTACTCCATGGAGTCATGACCTAACCTTTACAAATGACCCCACTTCATTGGTCTATAGCTCTTTAGTCGTACCTAGGCCACTATGGCCCTGAATCCGTTCACGTACCCCCTACACATAGCGATCTAAAGTTACAGACATCGACAACCTCTTAGCACACGTCCCGCAGCAAAGCCCAACTCATGAAGTCGACTCGTTGGTTCCCAATTGGATCCTGAGTACAAACTTCCCACTTGGACTACCTTTAAATCTCGGGTTTTGGTCTCCTCCGGATTGGTCTTCATTTGGTTCGCAACCCATGCCTCGGATTCAAACTTCTAAGTTCGGTTCATGGTCATCATCCTCCTTCGGATCGGTTCGAGCCACCTGCATCGGATCGGGTCCTGGCACCCAAACTTCTGATCGTGACATCATGCTCCAGTTCAGTTCGTAGGTGGTCCCTGCTCCGGGTCGGGTCATGCCTTCTGATCGGGTTGGGTCGCTGCACCTATTCATGGCTCCTTCACTCGTGGCGCTACATCGGTTCAGATCGTGTTCACCCATCGGATCAGGTCGGAGCTTTTGATTCGGATGGTGCAAGCAGTTCACATGGAAGGCGGTTCGGATTGGAGGTAGGTTTCTGGATCACCAGCTTGTTGAGGCGCTTCAGATCGGATCATGCAACCATGCCAGGTCGGGTCGTACTCCCTCCATCGGGTTGGGTTGAGCTTCCCCCATCCGATCCGGTTCTGCACAGTTTCCTGCACTTTGTCCAGCAAGCTGTTCACGCCATTCGACGACGTTTTCGACCAATCTAACACTTCTAGACAATCACAAATCCTACCATACAGTCATAGCAACATGTGCAATCAATCATAAACACCAAAACAACAACCATACCATGTAAAATGGATCAAACATAGCCAAAAACCCATAGTTTCCCCTTAAGCATGTTTAGGTAATTCTAATGATGTGATTAGCAAAACTTAACCAAACTAGCCAAATTTTCTAATAGAGGCCTAAAACAATATTTTAGAATTTATAAATATTTTTCCAAAATTTTATCATGTCTAATTTCACTAATTAACACTAATTACCCTTAATTAACCATAATTAGTGAGGAACTATGCAAATCACTCACCTTGGCCACAAATGAAATACCAAATCTGAAATGACTCTCTGTTTGGCGCTGTTCTCAATGCAACACAGCAGCTCTAACCTTGCTTTGGTGCTATTCCTCCTTAATTTGATGTTGATTAGGCTAATCTTCAATTAGAAAGTGATTTGGGGATGTTTTAGATGTTGGAGGCCATTACTAGGGTTCTTAGAATGAAAGTGGCGGGTGGAAAATGAAGTAAAATTCGTTTTCTAAACCCTATCATCCCCCTTATACTCTTAATCCCGATATTCCCTTTTGGGCCTAGATGTTAATCACCCGGTTAAGCCGAATTAAGCTGTTTTACACCTTCTGAAACTTGTTTCAGCCATATCTCCCAAACGGTGAGTCCGTTTGGCTAATGTAACCACTCTATGGAAAGGTAAACCATCATTTGGAGCCAATGAAAGTGGTTTTAGGTCAAAATTCCTTTCCAATCAAAAGTTATGGTCAAAACAAGATCAGCTAGGGGCAAAACAATTATTTAAAAATCGGCAAAAATCATGAACAAGGGAAATGACTCTAATAGTCGTCTCCCAAAGTTACATGACCATACGACTTTGTATGTAAAAGAAATAAATATTCTACGATCCTATGATGCGTAGAATGCAGGTTGTTACAGTGGCCCTGTTTTGCTGGAAATCAAAAGAGACGTGGTGGCTTGCTTTTTGACCATGAGAAATTAAGTTAAGGGATGGATTTTTCTCATGAAACTTCTTTTCTCCCCACCCAAAGTTTATGTATGCATTGAGACTGAAATAAAAATATAGTTGTGTTCAGTGAGGTGCCGCGATCCCAAAAATATAATAATACCAGTAGATTAATTTATATTGTGAAACCCCAAAATCGCTGATTAAGGATGCAAGATACTCCAAATAAAAATTTGCTTATTTAATTAATTAAAAATTATAGTAAAATTCTAAAAATTAAATTATCACTACGTCTCAAAGGGCTTGTCTAAATTCGACGCCAATGTTTAATTATAATTAAATATATCATTATGGTTGATAAACGATTCCATATCGACTATTCTAAAATTTGATTTGGACACAACTCATAGTTTACACGACGAAATCCTGATTTTTTTCTTCCATCAGAAAAATATACTTCACCAGCTCCTAACGTTTCTTGTTTTACAGAAGTCTGATTTAAAACGGCTTCTGTATATTCGTTTAAAGTTCGAATCGCCAAATTACGAACTGCAGCGCCATTTCGAGCTCGATTATATTTATAATATAACTATACGGTCAACCTTAGTTTATATAATATATTCGTGAATATAATTGAACTCTAAATTGAATTATACATTTTAAATAATCCAATTTACATAATATTGTGAATTCCACTATTTTTGATTATTTCTGAAAATAAATATATTATTCTATTATTTAATTTAATTAAATATTCACTAATATTTAATTCTACGACCATTCAAATCTCTAAATCACTATTTATATAATTAAATTAATTAATTATTATATCACTAAAAATTCGGGTGGTTACATTCTTCCCCACTTAAAACAATTTCGTCCTCAAAATTGCTAAGGTAGAAAACAAACCCTATTAACTGGTTAAAATTTATTTGTTTTACTTTTAACTTCGATTTCACTATGCCGATTAATTTCAATGGAATTATTAATTCATTCTTGTTTACGAAAATTTTCAAAATTTCTGAAATTTTTCTAATGCCCTAAATTTTTAAAAAAATTCGCCAGCACCACCTTTGTACGGCTCAATCGGTACAACTTCAACTCGCCTCTCTAGGCCACCTCCAACCCAAAAGGAAATCAAACAGCCAAGCGGCTTGCCAAATCGGCTCATAAATCTCATGCTTATACCAAATATAAACTTGTACCTTTTTGTCGGGCATATCAACTTTATCACTTTCACCTCTTATCAATTCAACATATACCAATGTCATCCCAATCAAATTCCAATATGTTTTTATCCACAAATCCGACCATTTGCTTATACGTAAGTCGAATTCAATTTCAAATCAAAGTTCCATTATCGATTTCAATTCTAACTCACCAATCCAATACCATTTCAGATTCTATCTCACAATGCAAAATCTGATTCTACTTGATATATTATGTTCTAATTCAATCTCCTGTTAATTGGTTCCAAGTCATATTTGCTTCCACAAATTTTTATTTAATTTGGGTTTAATTCAAACGATCTTTCACTAAGAATTTTAAGTAGTTTAACATATCCCAAAAATCAAACTTTCCTTTATTTGGATCCAAACAACTTGATTTTCTCAAATCAATTCAAAAACAAAATCTTTGGTAGTAATCCGTCACTTAGAACTTGAAAATGAACACTGATGATGCTGAGCAGTCATCTTCGGAATCTATTTTCCAGCGATCGAAGTGAGTTCAATACTATAACACTTTCAAAACCATTTCTAAACATTTCCACTTTGAAATCAGTTGAAAATATCATTTTTAATGCTTGTAACGAATTTAAAATCTCCCTGGGTTTTAAAATTCTCATATACTTAATCCAAATCCAGCTACAAACACTTTTCATATTTTTCGGAATTTCAAATTCCAAATTCTGATTTAAATTCAAATTCAATTCATTTCGATTCCATATATTTCACTTGTATGAATTTTAATTAGTTATATATAACCATTTCACTTTTTAAAATCTCATTTGATTATATATAATCACAACCAATATATCCAATATACTATAATATATCAAATATCTATATTTGTTTATATCAAAATATAATTTGGATGAAATTATTTCATTTACTCTCTTTCAAACCATACAATGTCGGTTCATCGTATTCGAGTGTTTATAAAGCGTTATCGATACAGTGGACCAAACTGATAGACCAAAACCCATAAACAACTCAACCAACAAAGCTCCACAATATAAAATCATTTTATATTGAATAACAAATACGTTCACTCATATATATACACTCAACTCAATCTAGGGTATTACTAACCCCATCTCTACTGAGTCACGCCACTGAGCAAAGGTAATTACATAACCTTAAGCTCTGATACCACTGTAATGACTCTGGGTTTTCGCGATCTTGGATATCGGCATATAACACCATGTCGACTATTCAAGCAACGGAAACACCGGATAGTCCATGAAAGAAATTTGAGGGTGAGGATAGATAAGATAGAAACTTAGAATAGAAGAAGAAGAACATACGACATCAGAGTAAACACAAATCTCACAACGGGACGAATAAATATATTTCATAACATAACTTTGAAATAAAACAATATCTGTATACAATACCATTATTAGAGTATAAATCTTACAACACAGTAGAAATAACAATAGCTATATAATTCTGAAGCCTCCTGCTCCAGCTCTTCAAGTATCTGTAAATCCCGACTACTTGACTGCCCATACAAAATTGGGCACCCAAGAGTATAGGAAAACAAAACAAAACAAAATAAACTCTGGGTCAGTCATGTGACTGGTGTGAGTAAAATCAAATCATTTGATTTAACTTTCAAAATTCTTTTGAAACAAAGGCTAATCATAAGACCCATCCACATATAAACACGGTGGCTTTTACCTTATGATAACCCAAAATATTTCTAAAACGATACTTGTCTGATATTATAATAATGTCTAGATCAAGTAAATAGAAATCTAGC
Organism: Allium sativum; assembly: GCA_030737875.1. Taxonomy (NCBI): domain Eukaryota; kingdom Viridiplantae; phylum Streptophyta; class Magnoliopsida; order Asparagales; family Amaryllidaceae; genus Allium; species Allium sativum. Next base: position 157,107,954 of record CM060924.1, read on the forward strand.
AGAAACGCTTGCATCTAACGTTCTACATATATAATATACAATCAAAACAGCGGGTTCTTATTTGGGGAATGGATTCCAACTATGACAAGGTATGGATCCACCTTCTGATCAGTGTACTCTATAAGCGATACACTGGAGTTCAACAAGAACAACTTACTACTCGGCCACACATGACCGACAACTCATTTCGCTTGAGTGTATCGAATATATTGTAACCTTATAGTTGGTAAACCAACATAACCATTCCCGGGAGATACAGAATTAAAAGAAGTAACAAATGTGAATATTCTCTAGATGGTGACAATATACCCTACTTGGGTGCGGCCCATTTAGCCATGCTGCCTGCCCGATTTCTGTCATTTCCCAGTTGATGAGGCTTGAGGTTATAACGTGTCTCGATACAGATCACGTCTTCATTTACTTTGAATGCCACATCATCATACCCATCAAACCACAAATTGATTTCCCTAAAAATACCATGGGTATAAGCTTAAAAAAACAAATTCCTCCGCCACCAACGGAAATGCGTTTGAAACGATCAACTTATGCGATCTACTAGATATACTCTGTCAGACATTCATCCATTCAAGTTTTCCTGGGACTGAACAAACCGAAGGCACTATTCAGTACATCCATCTTAGGAAATCTCTACCTAAGATTTACACAATAGCCCTTGCACTTTACTCCGTCTTCAATATATTCAGCATACTTGGTTTGCAAAGCTTATGCCAATAAGGAGTGGTTCTTCGGATAATAATCCAACCGGTCTCTCCATATTAACAACGTAAAAATGGTCAGAAACTTTGATAGTCGGTGATTTAACTATCAAATGAAAACACGTGTGCAAACAACAAATCTTATTTCCAATTGGAATTTCTATTGATCAATCATCATATATATATATATATATATACACTCATATTTCCTTATTTTCTGTACTAAAAATATATATGTTATGAACATTGGAAAACATTTCCATTGCTTATTTACTTATCACTATTCTGCCACATTTATCGGTCTCTGACTGTAAACTAGTATGAGAACAATTCCCTAAGTATCAATCCCGAAGGTCGAAACCAACATCAGATAAACACTTAGAAAACCATTCAACTTAACTAATCTCCAGTCAGTTTCTAATTTAGCTTAACTCCATTTCTCAACTCCTTATAAATAAAACATTCCATTTTCTATGTTTAGAAAATATCTCTGATTTTATATTTGGAAAACATTTCCGAAACTCATTTATATGGATTTCAAACTACCGTTGTATAAAACATTGTTATGACTGCTCAATCCATAAATCGCTTATTACTTAACTGTATTTCTAACTAACTCTCGCCATCAAAGCTCAACTATTTCTTAACTGAACAAAGTTCTTAACCTTGCAATAGACAAACTCACTGCACCAATTTCTACAATCATTTGCTTTCGCAAATTCTCGTATTCAGATTATGAACCTACTTCTTTTATGAATACATTTATTATAACGCTATCGTTATAAATCCTACTTTTGAAATATCTAACTTAGAAATCTAACTTGAATTCTTATTTTAAATAAATAAGCCAACAACTAATTTACTTATAAATAAACAAATCTTGATTAAAAACCGGAAAGTAAATAATACTTTCCTGAATTCGATATAATCGAATTCGACGTATAACTCTCTTTCGAGTAATCTCTATACGATAACTCCTTTTCGAATAAACTATATTAGATAACTCTTTCTTCAAATAACTATATTCGATAATCTCTCTTCGAATGATTTTATTCGATTAACTCACTTCGAATGATTTACATTCGATTAACTCCTTTTAACTGTATTCGAATAACTAATATTCGATAACTCCTTTTAACTCTATTCGAATAACAAATATTCGATAACTCCTTTTTGACTCATTTCGAATAACAAATATTCGATAACTCCTTTTTAACTCATTTCGAATAACAAATCTTGATTAACTCTACGTCCATATTTAGTTTCAAATATCGATGTTGAAATCGATTCTTACTTTTCTATATAAGTCCTGACTTATATTCTATTTATCCAATGATAAATATTTTATTTAATTTATAAAATATTATTTAAAAATTAGTCTTCTCAATCTATCGGCTAGAACAGATTCTATTTAAAATCTTTGCTTTAAATCAATAACATGTTATACCCGTGTGCGAAGCACGGGTCTAAACCTTCATAGTGTAAAATTCTCTTTTTATACAATTCTATTCATTTTTCAAGTGTTTCCTTTTATAATCTATTTATTTCTAAATAAATCTTTCCTTTATAATTCTATTTATTTAACAAATAAATATTTCCTTTATAATTCTATTTATTTAACAAATAAATATTTCTTTTCTATTCTACTTTGATTTTATAATTTTCTTTTATAAAATTCTTTTCCTTTTATATATAAAATCCATTGATTTTATATAAATAATTCATTTTCAAAATACACTTTGAAAATCCCCATTTTTTACATCCCAGTATTCTTACGGTATTTAAAATATCCAAATAGTAATGATCGATATCATTCAACACACATAATCAACACAGATTATATATCACATCATATATTACAATATATGAAAACAACAGTAAAATAAATGTTGAGGAATCCAGTTAGATTCCTCCGACCTGTTTCCCTACATCCACAGATGTTAAACAATATAATTATCATCAACTTCATTTCACTATGAAATATTCTGCTAAACAGAATCGATTTATATATATACATATGTATATATATATATATAACCAGATCTATAATTTCAACCGATTACTTAGCAGTTCAATCAAACAGTCCACACACAAAATCAGCCATCATTTTATCAGTTCTAAAAATATGTTATAAATATATAAACTATTCAGAGTTGGTGAGTTTTACTTGCTTTGGCAGTTCATCGTTAAAGAACGATAAACTGTTGTTTGATTTGAATCAAACAATTTATTTCTCCATAATTTCAAACGAGCTCCAATCCTCTCCCAGTCAGTTCCATTGGGTAGCGTCCGTCCATACGATCCTGTCGGATCCAGTTTCGCTGAATTTCGTTCACAAATGAAAAAGATATAATAGTTATAAGTTTTACACTCTTATTTAAATATACTAAATCTTTATTAATTGTTGGGCCTTACTGTCTCAGCCCATTACCTTTTATAACCCATGCCCGCTCCCCTTTAATCTGCGCCTTCCCCAAAAGGAAAAATGCCGACTCCTCCAAATACATTTCACAGCCATTTCCATGACTTTCCCCCTCCGATTTCTACTTCACCTCTCGACCGAACTCCTCAACAATCTCACCATTGTTCATCTCTTCAAATTCTCTCCCATCTCGTATCCATTTCCTCCATCTCGCAATCATGGAAAAACTTCCGTTCTCTGATAAAAAAAATTCCCGCTACAGGAACTATGCGTCAAACTTCATGCTCGAAATCCACTAATCTTTGAACGCCAGCTCCATTTCCCACCCATATCCCAAATACGAACTCGAAATCACCGATCGAAGCTTCCAATCCCAGAATATCAAAACCCGAGTGCTCACTGTGTATTTTTCAGCGACTGTAACTTCATTCGAATGGAATGAAAATGGTATGGAATTGATAAGAAATCTTGCATGATTACAAATGTACTTATACTTTGATATATAAGATTTTATTTCTATTTTTCTTTGAATTGTTTCTCGCGTTTTTGGGTTGGATAGCAAAAATGAACTGCGATCGGTTTCAGTTTGAGGGTATATAGTTTAGGTTTTGAAGTAAATAGGGTCGCGTATATGCACAATTTAATTTGAAGACGTGGAAGTTTGGTTTCCATTCTCTAAACAGTGGCTGGGATAAAAGATGCATGGCCCTGTTTTGCTGGAAATCAAAAGAGACATGGTGGCTTGCTTTTGGACCGTGAGAAATTAAGCTAAGGGAAGGATTTTTCTCATGAAACTTCTTTTCTCCCCTCCTAAAGTTTATATATGCGTTGAGACTGAAATAAAAATACAGTCGTGTTCAGTGAGGTGCCGCGATCCCGAAAATATAATAATACCTGTAGATTAACTTATATTCTTAAACCCCAAAATTGCTGATTAAGGATGCATGATACTCCAAATAAAAAGTTGCTTATTTAATTAATTAAAAATTACAGTAAAATTCTAAAAATTAAATTATCACTACGTCTCAAAGGGCTTGTTTAAATTCCAGGCCAATGTTTAATTATAATTAAATATATCGTTATGGTTTATAAACGATTCCATAGCAACTATTCTAAAATTTGATTTGGACACAACTCACAATACACACGATGAAATCCTGATTTTTCTCTTCCATCAGAAAAATATACTTCACTAGCTCCTAACGTTTCTTGTTTCACAGAAATCCGATTTAAAACGGCTTATGTATATTTGTTTGAAATTCGAATCGCCAAATTACGAACTACAGCGCCATTTCGAGCTCGATTATAATTAGAATATAATTATACGTTCAAACTTCGTTTATATAATATATTTGTGAATATAATTCAACTCTAAACTGAATTATATATTTTAAATAATCCAATTTACACAATATTGTGAATTCCACTATTTTTGATTATTTCTGAAATTAAATATATTATTCTATTATTTAATTTAATTAAAAATTCATTATTATTTAATTCTAGACCATTCAAATCTCTAAATCACTATTTATATAATTAAATAACTTAATTATTATATCACTGAAAATACGGGTCGTTACATGATCACTTCATACTCGGCTTCATTATTGGTTGATGGGAACTCTAATCTTAGGGCGTAGCATAGGGAGTGACCATCAGGAATTTTCAGGACTATTCCCGCCCCTGAACAGTAAACATTCCTGGATTAACTAATGAATAACTTCCATTTACCCACTGCCTCTATTGACTCCTCTGCTTCTTCCCCCTATCAATGAGTTCGACGATAATATCCGCTAAAGCCTGCCCATTAGTAGCTCTTCAAGGATGATAAATGATGTCACATTGGTTGAGCTCTATGTTCCACTTCAATAATCTCCCCGAAGTTTCTAGGCGAAAGAGAATTTGTCTTAGCGGTTGGTTGGTGAGAAAGTTTATAGGATAGGCTTGGAAATATGGCCATAGCTTCTTTGAGGTAGTAAGCAGACAGTACGCAAGCTTTTCTAACCTGGGATAATTCAGTTATGCCTCAGCAAGCCTCTTGCTGATATAGTAAACTGGCTATTGAACCTTTACTTCTTCTCAAACTAGTGCAGCGCTTAAGGCGTGAGAGGAGACAACCAAATATAGGAACAATTCCTTTCTATCTTTAGGATTTGACAGTATCGGTGGTGACTCTACGTGTTTAATCAGTTCTTCGAAAGCTGTTTGGCACTCAGGAGTCCATTGGAAATCTTTCTTTCCTTTCTTCAAAGCATCGAAGAGTGGAACGCACCGATCCTTTGCCTTAGAGATAAATCGGTTAAGCGCGGCTACTTTCGCATTTAGGCTTTGAAGTTATTTTTTCGTCTTAGGAGCACGCATCTCTCACAAGGCTGTGACTTGAGAAGGATTTACTTCAATGCCTCTGGCATTGACTATGAATCCGAGAAACTTTCCCGATGTGACTCCGAACGAGCATTTAAGCGGATTTAGCTTCATCCTATATTTTCTGAGGATATGAAACATTTCAGCTAGATTTCTAGATGATCGTCAGCTTTCTTTGATTTTACCAGTATATCGTCCACATAGACTTCCAGTGTGTTCCCAATTTGGGATTTGAACGTGGAATTTACAAGGTGCTGGTATGTTGCTCCTGCGTTTTTCAGTCCAAACGGCATGACCTTGTAGCATTACAAGTCTCTATCTGTTATGAAACTTGTATTTTCCTCATCGGGTTTTGCATCGTTATCTGATTGTATTCGGAGTACGCATCCATAAAGAATAATAGTTCATTCCCTGCTATTGCACCAACAAGTTGATCAATTCTGGGAAGAGGAAAACTATCCTTAGGGTACGATTTATTGAGGTCTGAATAATCAATGCATGCCCTTCATTTGCCTTTGGACTTTTTAATAAGGACCGGATTGGAGACCCAATCAGGATATGTGGATTCTCGTATAAATTCATTTTCGAGCAATCTATCTACTTCTTCTTTTAATACTTTAGACCTTTTGGGTCCTTGAATTCATCTTTTTTGTTTAATTGGAGTTACACTTTTATTAATATTTAATTTATGTACCATTACATCAGATGAAATTCCACACATATCAGAATGTATCCAAGCAAAAACGTCCAAATTTGCTTTTAAAAACATAATTAACTCTCTTTGTAACTTCAGGCCCAATTAAAAACCTATTTTCAATACATTGTCAGGATCTTTGTCATGCGCTGGAATTGAGATTGTGGCTTCAACTGGCGCCGCTCTATTCTCCCCCACACTGGCTTTCCTTGAGTCCATTTCCTTTTGAGCTCCGCTATGCTCGCCAGTGTGAGGGCCCCGCCCTAGTTTCTATAAGGGGGAGACGTGAATGCGGAGCGGAGCCTCTACATTTTACTTCGTCTCCTTTTTCCTAGCTTCAACCAGCTCTGCCATGTAGCACTCCCTTGCCGCTTTCTGATCACCTTTAATGGCACCAACTCCATTCTCTATAGGGAATTCATGGTCAACAACCATGGAGCCATTGCTATCTTGAATGCGGCAATGGATGGTCTTTGAGGAAAGCATAATAGGCCGAAAGATCATCAAATATAACAAAAGTTTCATAGCAACCTTCTTCTCTCCCTCTCCAAGCTCTACAAGCAAGTCGATGACATTGATCGGTTGAGTGAGTTGTCCCGTGAACCCATGGATCTTATTCTAGCAAGCTCTTACGTCATCCATAAAAAGATTCATCTTATTTAGTGCATTAATGAACAGAACATTGACAAATGCCACGCTATCTACCAGGACTCTCTTGACTATAGCAGGACCCAATCCGATGGTAACAACCGTAGGATCAACTGTTGGTGTTAGAAATCCGTCTAAATCTCTATCTTTGAATACGACATCATCCCATGAAGTCTTCGGCGTTTTTGCAGGAGAGGTATTGTTCATGACCATGAGTTCCTCTTCTCTCGGAAGGTTCTTCATCTCATTAGTATACTTCATGATGCCCCCCTAGCTTCTTTCAACTGGGTGGGGTCCACCTGAATTTATGTTGATGATTGGTCGTGGAATAACAACAGTTGGAGTACCCGGTCTAGGGTATCCCACAGATGTTCCTTGTCCTTGAGTGGCTTGAGTATTCTGTGGGTTTTTTGTATATTGTTGGAGCCTGTTCTTCCTTATTAACTTCTCAATTAGGTTCTTCAGATGCCTGCACTCATTTGTATTGTGGCCTGGTTGGTTGTGGAACTGACAGAACCTACCTGATTTTATTGCAGCATCGTTGACCTTTATTTGCTTTTGCATCGGATATTCCTCGGTATCCTTATTCGCCATGAAGATGTTTTCTACTGTGTCATTCAAAGGAGTCAACTCAGAATTCTTAAAGATGGGTAATCTCTTGTTTGCCCGACTATCTTTTCCATCATTGCCCCCTTTCTGGCCACTGAGATTCTTTTGGCCACCTTGCACATTAATATCTTTCTTTTCAGATTGTGCACTACTTTCAGGAACATCTAGAGCATAAGATGGATCCTCTTTGACACCCATATATTTTTCAGCTTTATCAAATAGCTGCTAGAGTGTGCTAGTCTTCTTCTTTTTGATCCATTGCCCAAACTTGGTCTTTTTGCATTTGGTTCCCTTCAAAGCCATTAGTACCAGGCGGGGCTCACGATTTCCCACCTCAGCTGCAGCCGCATTAAATCGAGTGAGAAAAGCCTTGATGGATTCTTCTGGCCTTTACTCAAGCTCATTTAACTCCATGACTTCCTGTACCTTAGTAGCATGGAGCCTGAATTGCTCTCTAAATAACTTGGCTAAAGTAGCAAAATCATCCACAGATTTTGGTGGTAGCTTCATGAACCATAGAGAAGCCACCGCTTCTACATAAGTTGGGAAATACAGGCACTTAAGCATGTCTGTGGCACGTGCCCCATCCATGTGTTGGTCATACTTGAACAAGAACACGTTGGGATCGCCAATCCCATTATAGGCTTGTACCAATGGAGGTTTGAACTTATTCGGGTATGGAGCCATCTTGATCCTCTCCATGAGTGGGGTCTTAGTAGGATAAAATACCCATTATTTTTTGTCATCCTCTTTTTTCAAGCTTTTCTCCCTGATCTTGCGAACCATTTCCAATATGCGTTCCTCTTCGTTGTATTGGTCCATAGGGCGGACACCATCCTCTTTACTGGATGTTTGCCTAGGCAAATGGTCGCGGTTTGGATTCTAGGGCCCTATGCCTCCCTCTTGGGGAGGTGCCCCTTTGGTGGAGCCATGCACTTGTTGAGAGGTTGCTTTCTCAGAATGGTTGCGCATAGGTGGTTTTGCTTCTTTATGATGAGGATCATTAGGATCTGCAACCTCTTGGACATAATTTTCCTGATTCGGACTTGATGAAGAAGAACCTGCATTTTCTGTATAAGCAGTTTAAGCAGAATGAGGACGGGTGGCATTCAAGGTAACTTTCGCTGTGGCTGCCAGAATAGCGAACATAGATTCATGCTTCTTTAGCATAGCGTTTTTCGAGATATCTATCTCACTTGTTAGACCCGCAATAACCTTATTCAACTCCTTCCTTGTTATGGCCGCTCCAGCTCTTGATGTTTCACCAACTTCAAAGAGGTCTCTTCAACGGTCTTACTAGTGATTTTCTTCGGTGGTCTACCCATAACTTCGAGCAAGACTTTGGGTTTGGAAGAAAGTTTGTTGATTTGCATGGATCTTAGATCTAGAGGATCTACAAAAGAAACAGGCTAAGAATTTCAAGACAAGGCTCTTGAGCTTGAGAGAAGTGTGAAGGAGGGAAATACGAACAAGGCACCACGTTGGGCACCAAATGTTTAAATCGAAATTAGTTCAAACACCAAAGGTGCTATGGAGGTACTTCATCAAATGGTTAGGAATGAGACCACAATCGCAATAAGTAAAAACACAAGGATTTTTATAGTGGTTCGATCTAAGATAGATCTACATCCACTTTGAGGGAAATTTTCATTATCACATGCGAATTTACAAAGCTTAAACACTCTCTCATTAGATTAATTTTCATTATCACAAACTCTTCTCTTGATCTAATCAAAATAGCCAAGGAGATTGGAAGAATCCTCTAAGTATAACAATTAGAGAAGTATATCTATGATTCTCCAAACACTTGAGTGGATTTCCATGATGTGATGGTAGATTTGATGTTAGATCTTTGATTGGAGATGACTGGAGATGTTAGAATCACTTGAAATGGTTGAAGAAATAGTTTGGCAGCCCTTCGGGTTCATAAAATTCGGTCCCCATTAAAGTGGTGTGCATGGGGTATTTATAGGAGTGAGGAGAGTGGAAATATATAGTGCAGGCATCTATGTCGTTCAGCCACGACATGGTTCATGTCGGTTGGGAGTTAGTTGGTGACGGCCTGGCATGGGATAGCTGGTAGCAGCCTGGATACAACTAGTGACGGCATGGTTTATGTCAGCTACAACGTGGTATATGCGACTTTACATTCATATCGTTTGTAATATGGATGGCTGCGATATGGATTCATGTAGACTACGACATGGTTGGATGCGTCTTGACTTCAGTGAGATGACTATGGCTTTGCGCTGCGCCTTTAGTCTTCAAACGACTTGGACTTCAGACGACTTGATCTACACAATATGAGCCAAGGATGAGATGGCAACTTGTACCATGACGCCGACTTGCCTCATGCCATGGTATGAAGACGACATGGAGGCCAGGTAACTTAGCTTAGGTCTGGCGTTATGAATGGAGTACGACATGGTTTGGGTACGTCTTGGTCTCCTCGAAATGACTCGGTGAGGGACGATATGATTTAGGAACAACATGGTTTACCTTTCTTCCTATGACACGATATTGGAACGACTTGGGAGTAGGACGACATAAATACAAACATCAATCCCATATTTTTATGGGTTAACACCTAGTGTCTACCACTTAAAAAGGTCAATGGTTTAGAAAACCCAAGAGCATTTCTTAAGCGAGTCAAAAACTAATTCAACAATCTTCATTTTCTTTAGGCACAAGAGCCATTGCCAAGGGAGAAAAACCTAAAACAAAAAAGAATACTACCAACAATTATTCTACATATAACATTTTCCAACAATACAACTTATAATTTCCAATTGTTCTTCAGTACATTTTAAAATTAATGAACTGCATAAGAAAGATATATAAGATATATTGTTTTATCGTTTTCTTCTATTTATTTTGTTGCAATTGGCTCAATTCTACATGATTCTACTACCATCTTATTACATAAATGTTTCACACATAAACCAATAATTAATTATCAATTCATAAAATGTAATTTAAACATAACCTTAAAACTATCATACAGTAACTTGAATATCACTATCCAATTATGTACTAAATACGAAAATAAATAATAACAACAAAAACAATAATATACATTTTAGTACCTTGATTCCCATTTTTAGCAGTAACAACCATCAAAATACCCCTTCGGCCTTTCAAAAAAGTTGCCAAAAATACCATAGGTCGACAACATCTAGATCCGAAAATACAAGCCTCATAACAAACAAATACTCTCTCAAACTGGTTAGTCTCTGGATCCACATACATACTTGTATAACTTTTTGGATTATATGTTTTAATTGCCTTCAAATACTAAACTAAATCATTATATGAATTTTTTCATCACCATATATATCACTGATAGCCAATTTCCTACCCTTATAAGCATAATAGTAACTAAAGTCCACATCATAATCCCTGCTTAAACTTTGCATTATATCCTTTGTTTTCCTTTAAGCCTCATCACGTATTTGATTAAAAATCAAAGCTTTTACAAGATCATTGTTAATGGCTGAACTAGTAACAGAACGAAATCCACCACCACATGAATGACTTAACTGAATATTTTTAACAATCAATTGATCCAATTTCTTCAATTTGCAAGAAGTATGAATTCTAAAAAACAACCATTTGTAGCACATCGCACTGTCACGCACTCCTTACAATTCTTAACATATTGTACTTTAAAACCATTCATCAAACAATATGCACTAACCACTCGAAGAAATCCAATAGCAGAATCAAATTTTTGACCAACACGAGTAAAAAAATTCCATATTAGAATTCTTCTTCAACAAATCTTGTAAGTCTTTTTGTTGGAAATATCCAGAGTCTAAATCATCAGCATATTCAATCAAATCACTACTTGATTCTTCAATACCAACAATTGAGCTCGATTTGCTACTCATCGAGCGAGGGGTGCGAAATAAATCAGATTGATTTTCGCAATCAAAAAAGCAGTTCGTTTTTCCCTGGAGGAGAATGTGACGAACTGGGATTTTCGACTTCGAAAATCAACACAAAACTACCATGTTAACTATTCAAACATCGGAAATACCTGATCATTAATAGAAAGAAGTTAGAGGGTGAGAATAGATAAGATAGAAAATTAGAATAGAAGAAGAATAAGAACACAATCAGAGTAAACACGAATCTCACAGCGGAACAAATAAAATATAATATATAACATAACTTTGCAATAAACAGTGTAATAACATTATCAGAGCACAACACTTGCACACAGTGGAAATAACAATAGCTATATAATCCTGAAGCCTCCTGCTTCAAGCTCCTCCAAGTATATCTGTAAAGACCTGAACTAGTTGACTGCCCGCACAAATTTGGGCACCCAAGAGTTTAGGGAAAAAATAAAATAAACTCTGGGTTAGTCATGGGACTGGTGTGAGTAAACTCAAATCATTTGGTTTAACTTTTAAAAATCCTTTTCAAAAGAAAAGATAATCGTAAGACCAATCCGCACATAAACAAGGATGGTTTTTACCTTACGATAACCCAAATAGTTTTTGAAATCAATACTTCTCTGATATTATAAAAATGTCTAATCACAAGTAATTAGAATCTAGCAGAACGCTTGCATCTCACGTTCCACATATATAGTATACAAACAAAACCGCGGGCGCTTATTGGAGATTGGATTCCAACTATGACAAGGTATGAGACCACCTGCCGAAAATGTTTCTCTAGAGGAGAATACACTGGGTTCAACAAGAACATCTAGCAACTTGGCCCGCACATGACCGACCACTCATTTCGCTTGAGTGTATCGAATGTATATCACCAACGGTTGGGAGCTACCCACTGTTTCCCGAAAAGGGACAGCATCGATAATAGATAAAAGAGAAACGAATTCCTCCGCCACCAAACGTAAGTAAGTTTGGAGAGATCAACTTACGCGATCCGTTAGATATACTCTGTCAGACATTCATCCATTCACGTTTGTCATGGGACTGGACAAACCAAAGGCACTATTCTGTAAACAGGATAGCCCTTGCATACCTCCGTCTTCAAAAATTTTCATTATATTTGATTCGCAACACTAACGTCCATACAGAGGGGTTTTCAGATAATGAATCTGATCCCATTCTCTCTGTATCAACTACGTAAAAATGGTCAAAAACTTCGATAATCGGTGGTTTAACAATCAAAGAAAACAGGTGTACAACCAACGATCTTATTTCTAGATAGAAATTCGATCGATCGATCAATCATCAATCAATGTTAATCTCCTTTAATTTAATTTATCATGAATTTATTCATTTCTCATTTCTATATATTCAACATTTCTTATTTTCTAAATTTAGGAAAAATACGTCATCAATCATCGGAAAACATTTCCAACTCTGTTTAACGTATCACTGTCATTCCAGTATTCTTTCTCATCAACAATTCATTTTCTATGATTAGAAAATATCTCTGATTATATTTGGAAAATGTTTCCAAAATTTATTCATTTGATTTAAACAGATGTTTAAATAAAACATCATTAAGCCAATTTAAACCATTACACTCTTTAACTAAATTCACTAAATCAACCTTCACTATCGAATCTTAACCATTTCTTAGTTAAAGACGAAGCCAGTCATGTTGGGTATAACTACCTCTTAGACCTTAACTGAACAACATTTCTAACTTCGAAATAGACAAGGTTCACCTTTTAAACCTTTAACTACTTCCTTACGTAACTCGGATTCTATTTATGAATCCCTTTCTTTATTTTAAAACATTGATTTTAACTATAGCGTTAAAATTCCTTTCTTCTTAAATATCCAACTTCAAAATGTAACTTTTATTCATTAATTTGACTAAATAACTAAGCCACTAATTTATTAATATATAATTAAATCTTGATAAAAATGCAAAGTGAATATTACTTTCCCGAATGCGATATAATCAGATTCAATGTATAATTCTCCTTTTTGAATGCTCTCTATTTGATAACTCCTTTTCGAATAAACTATATTCGATAATCTCTCTTCGAATGATTTACATTCGATTAACATTCTACGAATGATTTATATTCGATTAATCTCCTTTCAAATAAACTATATTCGATTACTCCTTTGATTTTTTTTCGAATAAACTATTTTGAATAACTCCTTTGGATTAACTCATTTGGGTTAACTCGGTTAGGTTAACTCATCTTGACTAACTCAACTTGATAAACTCAACTTGATTAACTTACTTGATAAACTAAACTTATTTAACTCCTATCTAATACAAATATTCGATTAACTTAAATTCGAATAACTATGTCTGTTTTAACTTTATTCCGAAGGGCTAATATTCGATTTAACTCCATTCGCTTGACTCTAGATCGCAGCGATCACAATGGTTAAGCCTGATTCCCTCAGGAAACATCCGACCGCCGTAGTCTATCTGCAGCCCTGCGAATTACACTGGCAGTCGTACGAAATGGCAATACATCCTAAATAACTATGTTTGACTAACTCTATATCAAATAACTCTATTCGATCAACTCTAATCTAATGTCTAATATTTAATAAATTCTAATTCGATTAACTATGTTCAGTAAACTCTAATTTGATTAATTCTAACTTTAGTCGATCTACTCTAACTGATTAATTCTAACCGATTAACTCTAATTGATTAACTCTCAGTCGACTAACTCTTCGTCCATATCCAGTTTCAAATATCGATGTTGAAATCGACTTTTACTTCTCTATATAAGTCCTAACCTATATATTCTATTTATCTAATGATAGACATTTCATTTGATTTATAAAATATTATTTATAAATTTATCTTCTCAATCTATCGGTCAGAATAGATTCTATTTAAAATCTTCGCTTTAAATCCATATCATGTTATACCCGTGTGCGAAGCACGGGTCTAAACTTTTCAAATATAAAGTTCTCTTTTTATGCAATTCTAGTCATTTTTCATGTATTTCCTTTTTTAATCTATATTTTTACAAAATAAATACCTTTTTGATAATTCTATTTATTTTATAAAATATTTTCTATTTATAAAATCTATTGATTTTATAAGTAATTCCTTTGATAATCTAATTATTTCCTTTCCTATTTGTTTTACAAATATTTCTTCTTTCTATTCTATTTATTTTTAGATAAATATCCCTTTTCAATTCTATTTATTAATAGTTTACAAATATTTCTTTTTCAATTCTATCTATAAATGTTTTACAAATATTTCCCTTCAATTCTGCCTATTTGATTAACAAATAAATATTCCTTTTAAATCTATTTATCTTATAAATAAATATTTTCTTTTTATAGAAGCTTATGATTTTATAAATATTTCTTTTTCAATATGACATTGAAAATTTCCTTTTTAACACTCCAGTATTCCTTATGGTATTTAACATACCATATAACCATGATCAGTATCATTCCAACATACAAAATCAACAACAGATTTTATATCACATCATATAACACAATATATGGAAAAAAAAATAGTAAAATAAACGTTGAGGAACCCAGTTGGGTCCCTCCAACCTGTTTCCCTGCATCCACAGATGTTAAACAATAAAATTAACAATAATTTTATTTTACTATGAAATATTCTTCTAAACAGAATCAATATTTGATTAACGATTTATATCAATATCGTTATCTATATTTTCAATCAACTGACTTGCAGTTCAACCAAATAGCCAACACATAGCAAACAACCATTATCTATCAGTTATAAAAGTACGTTATAAAAATATAACTAGGAAGAGTTAGTGAGTTTTACTCACATTGGACGGTTATCGTTAACCATTGCTCGATTTGATTCAGACGGACAATTTATTTTGCAATAAATTGTAACGAGCCCAAATCCACTCCCAGTCAGTTCCATTGGGTAGCCACCGTCCATACGATCCCAACGCAACCAGTTTTGCTGAATTTCATTTCCATATGACAAATTTATGCAATTTATAAGTTAACGTATATTTTAAATTAAATAAAACATGAATTTGAAACTAAACGGGCCTTCACCTTCTTAACATCAGCCCAACACTGTTCAAAACCTAGCCCGTGCTACCCCTTTTCTTCCCCAATCGCACAGTGTGCTCCAGGAGGCTTCCATGGTCGTTTTTCACCTCCTTCCACCATCCATAGCTCCACCCACACTCCACCAAGTCTCCTGAAACCCCCACCATTCTTCTCCTCATCCAAATCTCCATCACCTCATCACCACCTCCTCGAACTCGGTGCACCCCATCAAAACCCGAAGTCATCCCTACCATGCACGGTAACGGTGTCAGATCGACACTTATTGGCACCAAAACACTCAAAAAAATCACACTAGCTGCTAAACGACATGCTGAATCTAAAAACGATCACCAATCCGAGTATCATTGCTTTGTTTTCATGAAAATCGGTGCCCTAGGCACTGTCGAACCCGTTGTTCAAATTTCCAGCGACGGGAAATGAAACCGATCCCAACCACTTGTACATAGAAGCGAAGAGCATCACGATAGGAACTCGAATAAGCTTGGTTGGAGATTTATCGGATTTTGTTTTGATTTGTTTGGATTTTTCGAAGGTTGGTTTTCACTATGGAATTTTGTTTGAGTGGCGGCGTGAGTTTTTCAAAAGAGTGGAGGATGATTTAGGGTTAGGAAGGATTAAGATGTCTTTATAGTTAGGATATATATTTTAATATTCGAATATTATATTAAATTTTAAGCAACTGCTATTTTCATTGTCCCCTAAAATTCCTGTAATCACACATGCATCCAAAAATCACGAAACTGGACATGCAACTATAGTTCGACATTATGAATTCAACGAAACTGGTTTCGTCGAATTCCGACTCTATTTGCTTACACAGCGTATTTTAACCGTCAAAATACTGACTATTTTTCACATTAAAAATCCGTACTGCCACACAATGACCCTAAAAATCACGAAACATGACATTTAACAATAATTTAACATTCCTGATCCAACAAAATTAGTTTCGTCGAATACCGAGGTCGTTTGCAAAACTGGCTATTTTTAAAGCTCTAAATATACCCTTTTAAATATTAAATAAGTTTAAAATTAATTAGATTAAATATTTAAAAATAAATAAATATTATCGTATATATTCACACTAGAATATCATACAACTCCAATTTGGTTTACAACTCGATATTCACATCTCGGTTGAATCGATATTCAATTTATATTGAAATTCCTTTTATAAATATAAATAAATCGTTATAAATTATAAAGGAATTCCATAGCACCTTTTCTAAAATTTGATTTGGACATAACTCAAAATCTAAACAATGAAATCCCAATTTTTCTCTTCCACTAGAAATATATAATTCACCAGCTCCTAACGTTTCTTGTTTCACAGAAATCCGATTTAAAACGAATCATGTACATCCAATTGAAGTTCAAATCGCCAAATAGCGAACTGCCGCGCCATTTCGAGCTCGATTATAATTATACGTTCAAACTATCATTCAAATAATATATTCATTATTTTAATTCAATTCTAAACTGAACTAAATATCACAGATGATCCAATTCACACTATTTTGTGAATTCCACTATTTCTGACTATTTCAGAAATCAAATATATTATAATATTAATTAAATATTCACTATAATTTAATTCAGCGACCATTTCAATCTCTCAATACCTATTTATATAATTAAATTAGTTAATTATTATATGGAAAAATATGGGTCGTTACATTCTTTCCCCTTAAAATAATTTCATCCTCGAAATTGCTAAGGTAGAGAACAAACCCTATTGACTAGTACAAATTTATTTGTTTACTTACCAACCTTATTTTCAACTGAACCAATTTAATTTCAGTTAAAATATTAATTAATTCTTGTCAACGATAATTTTCTAAAATTCTGAAAATTTTCTAATACTCTAAATTTCCGGAAAATTTCGCCAGCACCTCCTTTGTGCCGGTCAATAGTTCAAATGCAAACTCGCCTCTCTAGGCCTTCTCCAATCCGAAAAAAATCAAACAGCTAAGCAGCATGCCAAATTGGCCCATAAATCACCAAATCCATAAAAATAAACATGTACCTTTTTGTCGGGCTGAGACGACCCGATTTCCCGTTCTCACGGAAACAAGGTTATCTTTGGAATATAACACAGAAACATGTAATAGCAGAACAGAATTAAATAAATACACCAGAATGAACAACAAAATATACTGGATAAAAGTATCATCAGAGTTACACAGTATACTGGATCTTACTTAGTACAAATACAGTTCAGCTATACATAAATGTCTACAGCGGAAATAAACAAAATATGTACAATAGGAGCTGAACAGCATAAAAAGAAATAAATGATAGAATCCATCTTCAGCTCCAGCTATCCAGAAAGAACCAGCTAAACCTGAATACAAGGCTGCCCGTGTAGAAAAAGGGGCACCCGAGTTTGAGAGTGAAACAAACTACGAGTCAGTCATGGGACTGGTATGAGAAATCTACTCAACACATATATAATATGGCTAATCACAGGACCACGCCACTTTCGTGGAACGGGTTTACTCCATTGGATTGCCAGTGCTTTTTAAAACAAATCTTTCTTTTAAACATCGCTATGCTTTTTATAAAAATGAAGCCATTATAAGACTCAGTTCCCATCACACAATGCAACGCAAACCGGAGGATAAAGTTTTACCTTATAATGGCCAAAATATGATTGATACGAATAAAACAAAGGCAATTGATATTATTGCTAGTGTTTATATATTTTTGAAAACAATTCCAAATCATAACTATCAATCATAGACGGCATGGGTACCATATATCATGTCGCCATATATATATATATACAATCAAAACCGCACGATGTCGTATCTGGAAATTGGATTTCCGTCATGAACCAAGGCAAAAGATAGTCCTTACCGAATTCGAGACAATCTAGCCTACCATGTCTCAGGAACAGCCGCAACTGCCCCCTGGATCGTCAAGGCCGGTCCACCGATGTGGATTATTATACCTGAACAATACGTCTCCCCGCCCTTTGGGGCGCAAACGAGCCAACGAATGACTCCATCGGACCCGGATCGTCCGATCAAACCGAGGCGCCTCGCAACAGCAACAACCACATAGGTGAAAAGTATATAAATGTCAGGGCTGGTAGGTCACTGACACCACCCTAGCTAGAAAGAAACGCATGCCCTCCCTGATGTCCTTCTCCCGTTTTAGGTTCATACCGGGGTGTGAGGCTCGCGAATTTACGTTATACACAAAGCTACGCCACACAGGCGATGCTTTGATCATCACCACAAGACTTTGCTTTTCAACAGAAGCCCTGATCACTGCATCTTAGCATGCCACACAGGCAATTCATACCGTGCAACTGATGGCTATCAATCACACAGAACAAATTCCAATGTCGGACACACAGTCCATTTACAAGTCCGTTCTGGGTCTGAACGAAACCGGAGGCACTAAATACCTCGCAAACCCTTCGATCAACACGTACGTCTGGACGATCACCACTCATTATCCATATTTCGGGATGCCTCCCAATCAGGACCTCGGTTACCATCCAAACGAGGTGAAGATCTCCGGTCTTCGACCATCGTCTTCATCTTCGACTTTCAATCGTCGATCAATTATTTGAAATGAGAATTAACTCGGCCTTTCCAAATAATTCACGTATATTTAGAATTTCAATTCGATTTATTTCAATGGTTAAATTATTCGACAACACCAATTTTATTCTTTAATGTATTTTCACACCAAACACATTCAACCATCAAATATCACATAAATCAAGCAAATTCAGTTTATTTCCATTCCATATCGCTTATGATATTTTATAACTATTTATCGCTATTTTTATTTATTTTAAAATAGCTAATTCATTCAAAACGACGCTTCGGGCCATAAGGCGGCCGTGGCGCTGTTTTTCTTCAGATTTGATTTACACATATATGAAAATCTAACCGTTGGATCTTCACAAAATTTACATCATTAGAAAGGTCTTTTCAAAACGAATCCAACGGTTCCAGTTTCGGAAAAATCCGACGGTCGGATCTCCCGGTACAATCGTTTGAAATTTCGATTTCAAAATACGAACTGCAGCGTCGTTATTCGATTAAATATAATTATATTTATATATATAAATAAATATAATCGTTTCTGGCGCTGTTTTTCTTCAGATTTGAATTAAACATTCCAGACAATCCAACCGTTGGATTTCTACAAGGTTGGTGCCGTTGGAAAGATTATTCCAAGGCGAACCCGACGGTTGAGGTTTCGGGAAAATCCAATGGTCGGATTTCCCGCACTAGTCGTTTGAAATCACGGTTTCAAAATACGAACTGCACGGCTTCGTTTCGTTTTAATTTTATTTATATTTATATATTTATATAAATATAGTTCATTCAACAATTTCAATATCGTTTTCACTTCAAATATTTTTCTAACACCTTAAATTTTGGAAAAATTTCGCCATAACCTCCCCTGCACCGGGAGCATCGGGAAATCGCAAATAGCGTTCCCGGTCCTTCTAATCTCAAAAAGAAAAAGAAAAAGCCAAGCGGCTAGCCAACAGGCTCAAAATCATCACCCAAACAAATCAGTAAATGTGTACCTATTTGTCGGGCACAAAATTTTATTCCTCTTCTCTAGCCCCTTTGCTATAACCTGTTCAATGAATATTGCATGCACATATATATACAGTTCTTATCATTTATCAATTTCTATTCGACTTCCTATTTGATTTCTATTTGGTTTAAAAACTCCATTCATTCTAATGTTACATAAATAGGTGCAAATCATTTCATTAGCTAATTAATGAATATTTCATCTCATATATGTTTATTTTGAACAAGTGGCTATTTTTAACACTTCACATTTCAACGATTTATGCATACAATAAAAATGTGATTTTTATTGTAAAACAATTCATTTCAAAACACTATTTTTCTATATAGTTCAAGTTGGTGATAAAAATGGGATTTTTATCATAAAACAATTTATTTCAAAATATGAATACCATTCAACACATGAATTTCTAAACAACGAATGAATATCAATTCAACACATGAATGTTTTCAATAGTTTTTATATATAGATAAAAATGTGATTTTTATTATCGAACAATTTATTTCAAAATATGAATACAATTCAACACATGAATTTCTAAACAACGGATGAATATCAATTCAACACATGAATGTTTTCTATTGTTTCTATATATAGATAAAAATGTGATTTTTATTATCGAACAATTTATTTCAAAATATGAATACCATTCAACACATGAATTTCTAAACAACGGATGAATATCAATTCAACACATGAATGTTTTCTATACAATGAATAAATATAGTTTAAGCATATGAAAATAATTCAAACACACAAATATTATTCAAAATTTCGGCAGCATAACGGCAGGGTAGTTACACCGGGACCGTCCCTAGTACGGCTCCTCGCTCTACCTTAAAACCTCGCGGTTTTTGACAATGGGGATCATGCATCTAGTTCGCACGCAGGCGGCATGTATATATTTATTTCATTTCCACAAACTAATCCTATGTGGTTTCAACCAAATATTTCACAACCACAAATGGGTATTTTTCAACCACCATCAACCAATATCAATCACAAACAATCCCAAACAATCATTCGCTATCAATCAAATTTTCACAACAATTTCAACCAATAAATATCGTCCATGGTTTGTGGACGAGGGGCGGATATATATATATATATATATATATATATATATATATATATATATATAGCAATTCACTTTTACTTCACACATATATATATAAATTTTAAATCAGAAATCTCACCAATAGCTATCCAACTGCACGACTCTTCCTTTATAGAAATCTTCGCCTTTTGTCGCTTTCTCCCGTATTCTCTACATATGTAAAAATCGAATTTTTACAATGCTATTCAATATATAAAAATATGATTTTTCCTTCGACTTTCGATAAAATAAAAATATGATCTTTACTTCGACTTTCGATAAAATAAAAAATATGATTTTTACTTCGTTTTAAAAAATTTCAGTTTTAAAATCTTAAAAAAAAAACAGTTTTTCTCTTTTAAAAATTTCAGTTTTATACCTAAAAAAAACAGTTTTCTCCTTTTTTTTTAAAAAAAAAATCAGTTTTATTTACTTTAAACAAATCAGTTTTAATTATTTAAAACAAATCAGTTTTACAGAAATAAAAAAAAAGAAAATAAAATAAAAAAAAAGGAAAATGCTCACCAATAGCTGCGAGGGGGGGGGGGGGGGGAAGAAGGCGTCGGCGGCTTGGGTCTTCGATCGGTGGTGGCAGGAGGGGCTGCTTCGAGGGGAGGGGGGGTGGCGCGACGTCTTCGCGAGAGGGTCGAGGGCTTCAAGGGGGGGGGGGGGCGCGGCTTCT
This sequence comes from Allium sativum, assembly GCA_030737875.1. NCBI lineage: Eukaryota > Viridiplantae > Streptophyta > Magnoliopsida > Asparagales > Amaryllidaceae > Allium > Allium sativum. The sequence goes on from CM060924.1 coordinate 157,129,745, forward strand.
TCGCAGACGTCGAGACGAGGGAGGGGGGGCGGCTCTTCGTCGGCGTCGAGACGAGGGGGGGCGGCGGCTCGATAGTTTTAGGGTTTTGTGTTTTTTTTTTATTTCTTTCTGTTTGGAATTATAACGAACGGGGGGGGGGGGGGGGGGGCAATGAAGATAAAGGGAGGGAGAGAATTATATTTTTTTTATATTATTTAATTATTATTTTTGCAAATAGGTTGACTTTTACACACGACCTCGAAACGAGGCCCACCGCCTGTCGTCCATAGCGTTTAACCCCCATTCCGAACACAATGGGATATGTATCGCAAGCTGATGTGATCGTTACAATCAGTTTCTGTTGAATTTACATTTAAATCATTATATTGAATTTTAAACGCACCTTTCGATTTACCGGGGTCACATACTAACTAGAAAAATTCCCGAAAAATATTTTCTAGCTTCGTATTGACGATACGGTCCTAACAAAACTAGTTTCGTCGAATTCTGAGGCCGTTTGAAAAATGGCCAATTTCCGGTCGATTAAAATCAACGGAAACTGGTCAAAGCGTTTTCCTTTGCCACGCTCACATATTGATTCGAAAAATTATGAAATTTGAAACCTAGCAATAACTTGACACTGCGGATACAACAAAAGTGGTTTCGTCGAAATCCGAGATCGTTTGCAAAATGTCCATTTTTAAGGGCCTGAATTCCATAGCGACTATTCAGAATTTTCAACTGGACATATCTTTTGATTCCCGCTATCAAATTTCGATTGGTCGGATTCGTTAGAAAGATATCATCAATTAGATACTAATGTTTTTGGTCTCACTATAATCCGGATTGTTTTGCACCCGGTATATTCAATTGAAGTTTGAAATCGAATTATCGAACTACCGCGCCATTTTCAATTCTATATATAATTATAATTAATTATATTGATTTTCAAATGTCGATTTCAACTCAGTTTTCATCGCCATTATTTAAAATATTTATTTTAAATATTTAAAATCCATTATTTTAGCCAATTTAAAAATTTTAAATTGGTTCAGATTTTCTGGGTCGTTACACGGGCATATCATTAAATCCTTTCCACCTGCTACTCTGTCAGCATATATAAATGTGTTTCCAAACAAAATTCCAATTTTTCCCTCAAAACCAAATCATTCACGTATCCAAGCCAAATTCTATTTCAAACCAAAGTTCCATCCTTGATTCCAAGCTCCTAACTCATCAATTCAATACCATTTCAGATCCCTGTCTCACAATTCAAAATCTGATTTTGCTTCATATATTATTTTCCAATTAAATTTCCAGTTAATTGGTTTAATTCAATGCATATTTTCTTTCACAAATCCCTTTAAATTAGTTTTTAATTTATACAATTTTCCTGGGAATTTTTAAATAGCTTAGCTCTTTCAAAAATCAAATATCCCTTTTCGGGATTCAAAACAACCTCCTTTTTCTCAAAACAATTCAAAAACACTCTGTTTGGTAGTAATCTGTCACTTACAACTCGAAAATGAACACTGATGATGTGGCCAACATCATCAGAGTTATTTCCCAGTGATCAAAGTGAGTTCAATACTATATCACTTATCAAAACCATATTTAAACACTTTCATTTTGAAGTCTTTTTCAAAATATCATTCACGATACTTGTAAACAATTTGAAATCTCCCAGGGTCTTAAAATTTTCTTATACTTAACTCAAATCCATTTACGAACACTTATTCAAATTTTAGGGATTTTAATCCCAATTCTGATTTTAATTCAGATTTAATTCATCTGATTTCACATATTACACTTATATGAATTCTGTTTGGTTATTTATATAACCATTTTACTTTCATAAATCTTATTCGATTATACTAGTAACAAACAACACATCGAATATACTATAATGATTCGGTATTAATATTTCCTTAATATCGAAATATACTTTGGGTAAAATTATCTCATTTACCCTCTTTCAAAACATACTGTGTCGGTTTATCGTACTTGAGTGTTTAGAAACTCCTATCGATACAGTGGATCAAACTGATCGACCAAAATTCACAAACTACTCAACCGATAAATCTCCACAATATAAAATCATTTTTATTCAATCTACAAATACGTTCACTCGTATATATACACTCAATCTCAATCTAGGGTATTACTAACCCTATCTCTATTGAGTCACGCCACAGAGCCAAGGTAATCACTTAACCTTCAGATCTGATACCACTGTAACGAACTAGGATTTTCGACTCCGAAAATCAACAGAAAACTACCATGTTGACTACTCAGACATCGGAAATACCTGATCGTTAATAGAAAGAAGTTAGAGGGCGAGAATAGATAAGATAGAAAATTAGAATAGAAGAAGAAGAAAAACACAATCAGAGTAAACACGAATCTCATAGCGGAATGAATAAAATATAATTTATAACATTACTTTGCAATAAACAGTATAATAACATTATCAGAGCACAACACTTACAGCGGAAATAACAATAGCTATATAATCCTGAAGCCTCCTGCTTCAAGCTCATCCAAGTATATGTGTAAAGACCTGAACTACTTGACTGCACGTACAAATTTGGGCACCCAAGAGTTTAGGGGAAAAACAAAATAAATTCTGGGTCAGTCATGGGACTGGTGTGAGTAAACTTAAATCATTTGGTTTAATTTCTAAAAATCCTTTTCAAAAGAAAAGATAATCGTAAGACCAATCCTCACATAAACACGGACGGTTTTTACCTTACGATAACCCAAACAGTTTTTGAAATCAATACTTCTCTGATATTATAATAATGTCTGATCACAAGTAATTAGAATCTAGCAGAACGCTTGCATCTCATGTTCCACATATATAGTATACAAACAAAACCGCGGGCTCTTATTGGAGATTGGATTCCAACTATGACAAGGTATGGGACCACCTGCCGATAATGTATCACTAGAGGCAAATACACTGGGTTCAACAAGAACATCATGCAACCCGGCCTACACAGGACCGAACACTCATTTCGCTTGAGTGTGTCGAATGTATATCACCAACGGTTGGCTGGTACCCACCGTTTCCCGAAAAGGGACAGCATCGATAATAGATAAAAGAACGAAATGGATTTTCTCTAGATAAGTGATATACACCCTAATGGGAGCGACCCACTTAGCCATGCTGCCTGCCCGATTTCTGTTATTTCCCGGTTGATGAGGCTTGAGGTCATAACGTATCATTTAAAACACCTGACCACCATTCACTTTAAATGCCACATCATCATACCCGTCAAATCACAAATTGATTTTCCTTAAAATACCACGGTTATAAAGCTAAGAGAAACGAATTCCTCCACCACCTAACGGAAGTATGTTTGGAGAGATCAACTTACGCAATCCATTAGATATACTCTGTCAGACATTCGTCCATTCACGTTTGTCCTGTGACTGGACAAACCGAAGGCACTATTCTGTAAACAGGATAACCCTTGCATAATTCCGTCTTCAAATATTTTCATCATATTTGATTCTCAACGCTAACGTCCATACAGAGGGGTTTTTAGATAATGAATCTGATCTCGGTCTGTCCGTATCGACTATGTAAAAATGGTCAAAAACTTCGATAGTGGGTGATTTAACTATCGAAGAAAACAGGTGTACAACCAACGATCTTATTTCTAGATAGAAATTCGATCGATCAACCATCAATTAACGTTAATCTCCTTTAATTTAATTTATCATGAATTTATTCATTTCTCATTTCTATATATTAAACATTTCTTATTTTCTAAATTTAGGAAATATACGTCATCAATCATCGGAAAACATTTCCATCTCTGTTTAATGTATCACTGTCGTTCCAGTATTCTTTCTCATCAATAGTTCATTTTCTATGATTAGAAAGTATCTCTGATTATATTTGGAAAATGTTTCCAAAATTTATTCATTTGATTTAAACAGATGTTTAAATAAAACATCACTAAGCCAATTTAAACCATTACACTTATTTACTAAATTCACTTAATCAACCTTCATTATCGAACCTTAACCATTTCTTAGTTAAAGACGAAGCCAATCAAGTTGGGGTATAACTATCTCTCAGACCTTAACTAAACAACATTTCTAGCTTCGAAATAGACAAGGTTCACCTTTTAAACCTTTAACAACTTCCTTACTTAACTCGAATTCTGTTTATGAATCCCCTTCTTTATTTTAAAACATTAATTTTAAATATAGCGTTAAAATTCCTTTCTTCTTAAATATCCAACTTCAAAATGTAACTTTTATTCCTCAATTTGACTAAATAATTAAGCCATTAATTTATTAATAAATAAGTAAATATTGATAAAAATGGAAAGTAAATATTACTTTCCCGAATCCTATACAATCAGATTCAATGTATAATTCTCCTTTTCGAATACTCTCTATTTGATAACTCCTTTTCGAATAAACTATATTTGATAATCTCTCTTCGAAAGATTTACAGTCGATTAACTTTCTACGAATGATTTACATTCGACTAATCTCCTTTCGAATAAACTATATTCGATTAACTCCTTTGATTTTTTTCTGAATAAACTATTTCGAATAACTCCTTTGGATTAACTCATTTAGGTTAACTCGGTTTGATTAACTAATCTTGACTAACTCAACTTGATTAACTTACTTGATTAACTCAACTTATTTAACTCCTATCGAATACTAATATTCGATTAACATATATTCGAATAACTATGTCTGTTTTAACTTTATTTCGAAGGGCTAATATTCGATTTAACTCCATTCGCTTGACTCTATATCGCAGCGATCACAATGGTTACGTCTGATTTTTTCAGGAAACATCCGACTGCCGTAGGCTATTTGCAGCCCTGCGAATTACGCTAGCATTCGTACGAAATGACAACACATCCCAAATAACTATGTTTGACTAACTCTATCTCAAATAACTATATTCGATCAACTCCAATCGAATGTCTAATATTTAATAAATTCTAATTCGATTAACTATGTTCAGTTAAGTCTAATTCGATTAATTCTAACTTTAGTCGATTTACTCTAACTGATTAATTCTAACCGATTAACTCTAACTGATTAACTCTCAATCGACTAACTCTTCGTCTATATCCAGTTTCAAATATCGATGTTGAAATCGACTTTTACTTCTCTATGTAAGTCCTGACTTATATATTCTATTTATAAATTTGTCTTCTCAATCAATCGGTCAAAATAAATTCTATTTAAAATCTTCGCTTTAAATCCATATCATGTTATACCCGTGTGCGAAGCACAGGTCTAAACCTTTCAAATGTAAAATTCTCTTATTATGCAATTCTAGTCACTTTTCAAGTATTTCCTTTTTAATCTATTTATTTACAAATTAAATCCCTTTTTGATAATTCTATTTATTTTATAAAATATTTTCTATTTATAAAATCTATTGATTTTATAAGTAATTCCTTTGATAATCTAACTATTTCCTTTTCTATTTGTTTTACAAATACTTCTTCTTTCTATTCTATTTATTTTCAGATAAATATCCCTTTTCAATTCTATTTATAAATAGTTTACAAATATTTCTTTTTCAATTCTATCTGTATATGTTTTACAAATATTTCCCTTCAATTATGCCTATTTGATTATCAAATAAATATTCCTTTTAAATCTATTTATTTTAAAAATAAACATTTTCTATTTATAAAAACTTTTGATTTTATAAATATTTCTTTTTCAGTATGACATTGAAAATTTCCTTTTTTACACGCCAGTATTACTTATGGTATTTAACGTACCATATAACAATGATCAGTATCATTCCAACATAGAAAATCAATAACAGATTTTATATCACATCATATAACACAATATATGAAAAAAAATAGTAAGCTAAATGTTGAGGAACCCAGTTGGGTCCCTCCAACCTGTTTCCCTGCATCCACAGATGTTAAACAATAAAATTAACATCAATTTCATTTTACTATGAAATATTCTGCTAAATAGAATCAATATTTGATTAACGATTTATATCTATATCGTTATCTATATTTTCAATCAACTGACTAGCAGTTCAACCAAACAGCAACACATAGCAAACAACCATTATTTATCAGTTATAAAAGTATGTTATAAAAATATAACTAGAAAGAGTTAGTGAGTTTTACTCACATTGGACGGTTATCGTTAATAACGATAACCATCGCTCGATTTAATTCAGACGGACAATTTATTTTGTAATAAATTGTAACGAGCCCCAATCCACTCCCAGTCAGCTCCATTGGGTAGCCAACGTACATACGATCCCAACGCAACCAGTTTTGCTGAATTTCTTTTCCATATGACAAAGTTATGCAAATTATAAGTTAACGTATATTTTAAATTAAATAAAACATGAATTTGAAACTAAACGGGACTTCACCTTCTTAACATCAGCCCAACACTGTTCAAAACCCAGCTCGCGTCAACCCTTTTGTTCCCCAATCGCACCATGAGCTCCTGGAGGCTTCCATGGTCATTTTTCACCTCCTTCCACCGTCCATAGCTCAACCCACACTCCACTGAGTCTCTTGAAACCCCCACCATTCTTCTCCTTATCCAAATCTCCATCATTTCATCACCACCTCCTCGAACTCGATGCACCCCATCAAAACCCGAAGTCAGCCCTATCACGCATGGTAAAAGTGTCAGATCGACACTTACTGGCACCAAAACACTAAAAAAAAATCACATTAGCTGCTAAACGACATGTTGAATCCAAAAACGATCACCAATCCGAGTATCATTGCTTTGTTTTCAAGAAAACCGGTGCCCTAGGCACTATCGAACCCGCTGTTCGAATTTCCAGCGACGAGAAATGAAACTGAACCCAACCACTTGTACATAGAAGCGAAGAGCATCACGATAGGAACTCGAATTAGCTTGGTTGGAGATTTATCGGATTTTGTTTTGATTTGTTTGGATTTTTCGAAGGTTGGTTTTCACTATGAAATTTTGTTTGAGTGACGACGTGAGTTTTTCAGAAGAGTGGAGGATGATTTAGGGTTAGGAAGGATTAAGATGTATTTATAGGTAGGATATATATCTTAATATTCGAATATTATATTAAATTTAAAGCAACCGCTATTTTTATTTGTCCCCTAAAATTCCTGTAATCACACATGACATCCAAAAATCATGAAACTGGACATGCAGCTATAGTTCGACATTACGAACCCAACGAAACTGGTTTCGTCAAATTCCGACTCTATTTGCTCACACAGCGTATTTTTAACCGTCAAAATACTGACTGTTTTTCACATTCAAAATCCGTACAGCCACACACTGACTCTAAAAATCATGAAACTTGACGTCTAACAATGATTTAACATTCCTAATCAAACAAAATTAGTTTCATCGAAAACCGAGGTCGTTTGCAAAATTGGCTAATTTTAAAGCTCTAAATAAACCCTTTTAAATATTAAATACATTTAAAATTAATTAAATTAAATATTTAAAATAAATAAATATTATCGTATATATTCATACTAGAATATCATACAACTCCAATTTGGTTTACAACTCGATATTCACATCTCGGTTGAATCGATATTCAATTTATATTGAAATTCCTTTTATAAATATAAATAAATCATTATAAATTATAAAGGAATTCCATACCGACCTTTCTAAAATTTGATTTGGACATAACTCGAAATCTACACAATGAAATCCTTTCTCTTCCACTAGAAAGGTATACTTCACCAGCTCCTAACGTTTCTTGTTTCACAGAAATCCGATTTAAAACGAATCATGTACATCTAGTTGAAGTTCAAATCGCCAAATAGCGAACTGCCGCACTATTTCGAGCTCGATTATAATTCTTTTATAATTATATGTTCAAACTTCCATTTAAATAATATATTCGTTATTGTAATTCAATTCTAAATTGAATTAAGTATCACCGATGATCCTATTCACACTATTTTGTCAATTCCACTATTTCTAAAATCAAATATATTATTATATTAATTAAATTTTCACTATAATTTAATTCAATGACCATTTCAATCTCTCAATCCCTATTTATATAATTAAATAAATTAATTATTATACGGAAAAATACGGGGCGTTACAGATAAAAACATCGATGTGGAATCATGGTCAACAACAACATCGATTGAATTATTCTTTAACCATATAAAAAAACTAAAAAATCATCCTTTTTAAACCAAGACAAGCACAATATAGCTTGAAGATCACTATCTGTCTCAATATAAGTAGTTTTTGATTCTCTAACATAAAACATATCAAAGCATAAGGCAGTAAATGTATTCCACACCTCATAAACCATATTCCTAACATAATTAATTGACTCATCCAAACCAAGAAGGGTACTAAAAGAATTCTTGTTGAAACCAAATGAAACCATTACAGGTACATCAAACCCGTAATTGAAAACATAGAGAAGTAAATAGCTATACAACTTTTTAATTGAAAAAAAACAAGTTTCTAATCATAAACAAACTGCATTATATATTACAAAATATAAACCTTTTTATAAAACATTTTACAAAAAGATAATACCAGTTATCTTTTTCAGTCCTGTTCAGTTATTGAAATAAACATTATCAGAACCATATGAAAACTTCAATAAAATTCAATATTTAAATAACTTAAAGCAACATGCAAGTATGGTAAAAATATTTTGGTTTGCACCAATTATTTTATTAGAAAAATATAATCTGCATTTAATATAATCATATTACTGGTGCAAGAAGAGGTATTCTTGTTTTTATCAATTTTATCTTTTTTAAAATCGTATGATCATCTAAAATTCTTTGTTTCGACAGAGGTAGTCTTTGATTCTCGAATATAAAAAATATCAAATCATAATGGAATAAAATTATTCCACTCCTCGCAAATCTTATTCCTAGCGAAAGAAATAGAAGCATCCACTCAACAACGAGCCTAAAATAATTGTTATTAAAATCAAACACAACCATAACAAATGAATCACACCTGCCAAAAAAATGTAAATAAATAAATATCTATGTAAAAATTATCTTAATTAGAAACTAATAGCATAAAATACTATATAAGAAATCAATTCCAGTCCCACTTTTCAAAAATAGATAAAATCATTTATCTTTTACAGAACATAAATCACCAAGAACTAAAGAATAGGTGTCGTTAACTAATATTGTTTCAGATCCAATTTCATACCCGAAGTGAGTACAAGCAAAATTGACTGACAAAAATAACTTGTTTGATTGCTCAAACCAAATCTGAAGTGACATTCTAAATACTAAAATCATAATCTAAAGTGAATGATGCAACCAGACTAAATACACCATGCTTGCTTTATCAGAATAAAAGAATAACTTTTAGAGCCCATTATTCCAACTAAAACAAGTGAAACCTTCCTCTAATAGATCAAAACTTCCTCCCCCAACTAAAAGTATACAATAGAATCAAGAACAATATAGAACATCGAATTGACAATGAAAAAAGACCAAATAAATAGAGACTCACATAAGAACAAGCAATCCAACCGAGAAAGTCGATTAGCCTATCCAAATTAACAAAACCGCCTCACAATTTCTCACAATTCAAGTCGAATTTGATTTCAAAAAAAACTAACGCCTAATTTTCCCAAAAAATCAAAGACCACTTTGATTGCAGAAGAAACGACGACCTAATTTTTTCTACTTTCCACGAGCACCTGGTTTCATTAGATATGAACGTTGTTTGAGAAGATGAAGACGTGCGCCTATATTTATATTTGTCGTGGAAAATAAATATTTCAAAGTCGCGTCCTTCAAACAAATTGGGCCTGACTATTAAGCCCTTTATGCAAATTTCCACTTTATTTAGTTTGTTTATTTTTGAGCTTAGGCCTTACAAGTAGCCTAGAACAATTTTCCCTTTTTATTTTGTTTTGTGCTGAGCCTGGGCCAGCGAGAGCCTAGGCCTTTAATGATTAATTCACGTAAAAATTGGGATAATAATAAAAGTAAGTTAAAAAGGGGATTTTGGACATGTTGGAAATTGATGAATTTTACATTCAAATAACGGTCTGTAATTTGGGATAACCTTTAATCGAGGAATATTCAAACTTATGAATTGGAATTAATTGCACTTAGTAAGACAGTAAGTAACATGTAATCGGAAAACATATAAATTGGAATAAACTGCACTTAATTGGACATTAAGTTACAAAGGGAAGGGTTGTATAAAAAATTACATTAATTAGAAATGTTAATTACAATCTAGGAATATAACATGTGGTTATATTGGGGTTATTAATAAACTTAAACGTGTTAAGTTAAATTTATAAAATTAATAAGCTGAGAAAGAGGGAGTTCGTTGTGGCAGTACGGGGCTGACTGGGGAAGATAAGTGACTCATAGATTTGGTATGTTCTGACAACACAGGGATCAATAGGAAGATAAGAGGCTTAATTGTAATAACCCGGAATTTTAAACCACTTTTAAAATTATTTTTAATATAAATTTGTGGGAAAATACGATTGAATTTCAAAAATCTATTGTTTTAAGACTAATTTGATCAGTTTACAAAGGAACATTATTGGGATGACCTCGGATTTTTGATCACTTTTTTTCGGATTCGTAGCATTGAATAATGGTATAATCCCAAATTTCATAATTTTTGGAGCTAGCTTGTGGCCGTGCGTGAGTTAAACATATGCTAAAATCACTTATTGAAATAAAGCTGAAACACGATCGAAAAATAAAATGGAAGGTCAAATGAAATCGAAATTCAAGGAAACTTGTTCCCTTGGATCTGGAATTATGTTTGTTGTTAGAATCCATAATTTTGTGACAAAAGAAATTAATTTGTGATCATGCGATCAAAAGAGGTGAAGGCTAACTAGCACACCTTTATAAACATTAAGTTACAAAACCTGAAATGGAACGAAGGTCATCGAACGAGCCAAGGTGGTTTTGTTGAGAGCCACGGGATTGCACCACCTCAGCGATCCGCATAAGGAGTGGAAAATTTGCACCAAATCCCTTCCTCCTTTCTTCTTTTCTTCTTCTCTTATTTCATTTTGCAAGTAGCTCCTCCATCTTCATTTCTTCTCTGCAATGGCCTCCCCCTTGCTCCTTCTCCCCCATTGACCTTCCACACCACCTTCCCCTGTTGCCATGGCATCGCGCAATAGCAACCCTTCCCCCCATCGCTGGTCGTGGGCCCCTTTCATAAAATTCCAAAACACCTCGTTTTAGAACTTTTTGCACTCTCCCCCTTCCAAGATCCCATCTTTCCACCTCCTATCACCTCGGAACACCCCTGTAAGCCCCACCAACACATTTTGCAGTGCTGCGCCAGCCCGAACAGCGAGCTTGTGTGTCCCACTACCCGTTTTTATGTTCGTTTCGCCCTCCGTTTAGTTTCAAACGTCCAGATCTTTTAGTATTCGAGTGTTAAGAGTATTGGGGAGTTATTCGAGCCCCGTAGCCACTGAAAGTTTATGTAGGAGTTTGACAAGCGTCGACATCAAATGTGCATGCCCATAATCCTTCCATTTGAAGTCTGGCAGTGTGGAAACCATTGGTGAGAAATCAAAACTCACTTATAAAAAGGGTTAGAATAATAATTAGCCATTCCAGTTATTTAATTTAAGTTGTGAAATAAGTATATGTTTGCTAATGCTAGTTCATTATGATATTAAATAAGGGCATGCTAAAAATGTCATTTTTAATCGATAGAAGTGAATTAGCGTAGATACGTTACGTATAAAATGAAAACCATATTAACGATGAGACAATGCAACTTAAAAGTTTTAAATAAAATTAGCTATTCACTTTTAATTGTTTGGTAGAGAATAATAAAATTTATTACGATGTTATACGATAAGTATTGGTTAATAATTAAATTTTATTATGATGTTAGTTGATAGTTAACAAGATAAAATATCATTTTTAAATGATATATGCGTAGATACGTGCATTTATGAGAGATTAAAATTCATGTAGAAAATGGGAATAAATTACATTTATTGTTGATTGCTAATTAGTAATATTTCATAATGTTTATCACTGATCATGCAAGTATATTGATATGCTAAACATTGAGTAGTTGGATAAAAATATCATTTTTATCTGTTATATGTGATATCCTTTGAGTTCAACACTTGAACACACATAGCCATAAATGGCATTGATTGAGCAATTTATTTATTACTATTGCTGTGTGTGAATTGAATGCGCCGTTTTGATTTCTTGTGTGTAATTAAATATACATCATTGGATAACGAATAGTAATTGTGGACCGCACTGCGTAGCATAACATATCTACATAAGCATGTAATTGCTTGATGCTTATACGACGAAGGAAGAAGAAGAAGAACCACACAACAGGTAATAGTCTGATGACTATCCGATGTGGACCGAACAGTACAATCATAAGGCACGAAATTATTTGATGCATATATGATGTGGACTTAATAACCAAATAACAATAAATAACAGGATTTAATAACAAACCCCACACGGGTCTTCAGATGACAGAAATATACACGACTCTCTTGTGTGTGTATAAGGCACATGTATCGCGAGATAATCCCTATCACAGGGTCAGGGGTTGATAAATTTTAACACATCTCATTTGGGTGTAGATAAGTCACAATTGTTTGTGAACATGATGTAAACCCCACACATGTGTCGGGAAAATAATTTTTGATACATATCTTGATTGATTTTTTTGGATGTATATATATTGATTAATGAGGGACTAGAGAGGCGAGTTGTGGGTTTTCAGAGCACTCCATACAAAGGAGGTTATGGAAATTTTATCCGAAAATACAAGGTGCTAGCAAAATAATTAATAAATAAAATGGTTTGGAAGTAATTCGACGTAATATATATGCACATCGAATATAAATAAAATGGAATGTATCGCGCAATGGTAGTTCGTGTTTTCGATGTGTAACTTTAAACGAGTATATCGGGAGATCCGACCGTCGGATTTTCCCGAAATTGGAACCGTTAGATTCGTTTCGAAAAGATCTTTCAAAGATAATAAGAATCTTAAAATCCAATGGTTAGATCTTTAGAAATATTTAATTCAAAGTTGAAGGAAAACAACGCCAGTGTAGTTGAGTGACCTGAAACATCGTTCAACTGAAGTGGACTATATAGATATATATATGAAAATTGGTTCACTTTATATCTAATAAAAGCAGTACAGAAAAAATAGGTTAATCTTCTTTGTGCAAAAAAAAAACGAGTAACTATGAAAAAACAAGAGAATTAAAATCTCGCCTACACAGAGCCCTCTATCACACTTAAGTTCAAATATTGCACTAACCCTTAATCCTCGTCCCTTAATACATAGATTAATCTTCTTTGTGCAAATTTGTATCATTCAGATCATCAATACTTGTTCTTAAGCAAACTCCTCCATCCAAGCTAAATTGGAAATATCTTGCAGCTCGTACACAGAACTCAGCTTGCTAATAAAATCCCAATATATATAATTACAATTAATAGGTCTGGTTGATGAAACATAGACTCTTATGAACCAATCTTATTTCCAGAATCAACAATTAGATGTGTGAATTTCATAGCTGTAGGAACTGTGGCTGCAGCTATAAATACTTAGTTCTGTTCTTGGCTTCAGATGAAGAAAGTAATACTCGGAATAGAAAGAATTTACTTATTTCCAACTGCTCATTAGCTTGCAACCCAAAAACTGATATTCTAAAATACATGAGCAATGGGATTTCTCATGTATATTCATCCAATAACCATTTTAAAACAATTGAATATGATGAAACCGAAAAGCACCTTAACACATAAACAACACTAGTATCCTAATATGCCCCCAATATCTGAATATGTATTGGAAAATAATATGTGGATCAACTGCTCAACACATAGAAGGTTATTAGAACCACCATGAACAATCTAAAAAAATATCATGCCATAGACAACTGCTTCATTTAAAACCCATACTAGACCTCCTATGAAACTGAAAACAGAACTTAACTAAGCAAGGAAACCCAGCTGCTCATGAACTTGTAGCCAATAACCTTTTAGCAAATCAGATCAATCACAGTCCTTCAAACTCAAACCATGAGTCTGATTAACTTGAAAACTCTTGATTAAAATTGATGATACAAAATCCACCTCAAATTCATCTATACCAAATACACACTGTTCCTCTAAATCTAGATAAATTTATTGTAGAACCACTAATAATCACAGAGAAGTTTTCAAACCCAACATAAACAAACATAGGACGTGAAGAAGACAGACTGCTTTATTAACAACTAATTGACAAGATCTTATTGAAACTAAAACTGAAAGATAGAACTTCAGAGAAAGGCATGCGGTAAACAGTATGTATCTAAATCTATTTAGACAAACCAGATCGAAAACCAAATACTTAACCTAAGACCATAACCGAAAATAATATTGCCCAATATAAACTGAATCTTAATCGAGCTCAAAGTTGGAAAATCGGTTGGATAGCTTGGAAATGAGGATTCAGTTGCGTCGGTGATGCCAAATCCCAAACTAACGATGGACTGATAATCCAATCTCAAACTGATTAGATCCATAAGGATTAGATAGTAGAAAACCAGATCGACATATGAATTTTGAGATGGAATATTAGATCTGGACCTTTAGGAAATTAGGGATAAAAAGTAAAGTGAGTTTTTAGCTTATCAATGAATCAATATTTACTGAAGGTTGATAAAAAATCGCAGTGTGATTTGTTTCATAAGGAAATCATATAAAAAACAGATGGAAATCGAGAAAGAATGAGGATACTCACAGATGACGAAATCTGGTGAAACTCACCAGTCGCCCTTAACGAGTAACCCATATATATACACACATACACAAAAATAAGGAAATATTATTTTTAAATATTATAAATGATTTCAGATGAGTATAGACCAATTTCACATGGTTTGAAATGGAAAAAAATATGGTTAAGTTGAATTTTGGAATTTTTAGTATAAATCCTTATATAACTGATTTGAGAAAGAATTTTGAAATGAGAATTTCAATTCCTGATTTGAATTAAATTCTTAAGTAATCCTTTTAAATAAGGATGTGAATTGAGTTATGACAGCCAAATAACTTAACTTGATTTGAGAATAAGATTTTACATCTTACAAAAAAAAGAATTAAAAGGAAGTTTAATTGGTAAATCAATAATTCGATAAAAATTCGATTTAATTTGTTTTGGCGATAATTATTTGAAAAGACTGAGTTAAATCCCATTTCAAAAAATTGAACAACAATTAAAATTCGAAGATATTGAAGATGGTGCAAGATCGACATTCTTCACATTGAAAGGATTACTATTGATGCCCTGGATATGGGTAGCTCCCTTGAAGGGGTTACAGTGGTAGTTTTCCGGACGTGCTTGTTAATTTTCCAGATATGTGAAGACCTCCCTCCTATATTGGACATATGGGATGAGGAATAAGGTTCCTCAGGTTTCGTTCAGACCCAGAACGAACATGTAAATGGAATGTATGTCTGACTCGGTATTCTGAACTATATAAATTTATGTCTTCTAAATATATATTTGTTTGATGGTGGAGAATTTATTCTCTTAGCTTAACGCCCTTCTCTGAGACATACGAGCTTAGATGTTATATATAGTTATCAGTTGTATGGTCTGGAATGACTGTGTGGCATGTTCAGATGCATGGACCAAAGCTTTTGTTGAAAAGAAAAGCTTTGTGGATGACGATTAAAGCATGGCTAATATAGCAGAGCTTTGTGTATGGCGTTAATTTGCAACCTTCACACCACGGTATGAGTTAAAAATGGAATGAGGGACAGTAGAGAGGACATGCATTTCTTTCTAGCTAGAAGTGGTGCCATGGTATGGAGTCTACGCAATTTACTTATCCAGATGTTGGAAAGCGAGGTACTTTGCATATGGCCGCAAAAGTCCAAGATGGACGACGTATAGACCAAGAGGTCCGATAGGACTGGGAAATGTATGATTCAGGCATAAATAATCAGCAAAGCATGGCTAACCAGCCCTGCCAATCCAAGGGCTCACCAGAGTCTAGGTCCTGGACATCTTGCTAGAGATGGTCCGAATTCGCAGGAGAGATCCTTTACCTTGACTCATGATGGAAATCCAAATTCCAACACGTGAATTTACGATTTTAGCTGTATACTATCGACGACATAATAGGATGGGGTATTATGTCGTCAAAGATTGATACATTTATTTTGAAATGGTTTGAACACACTAATAATAATAACAAATGGTTGTATTTATCATATAAAGCATGTTTGGCCATTATAAAGTAAAACTCTATCCTCTGGTTTGTGTTGCATTGTGTGATAGGACCTGAGTCTTATAACGGCATCATTTTTCAAAAAGCATTACGCTATTCTATTTATTGTTTCATTTATTTTATGCACATCATTCATGTGGAGAAAACCCATTCCGTGACATAGGGCGTGGTCCCGTGCTATGCTTATTTTAAATAAGTTAAGTAACTATAGGATTTCTCACACCAGTCTAATGACTGGCTCGTAGTTTGTTTTTCCCTTGTAAACTCAGGTGCCCATTATTTTCACATGGGCAGTCTAGTGAATAAGTAGCTTGCTTTTTTTTGGGATATATACTGGAGCATCTATATCTATTTTGGCTTGGAGCTCAAGATGGAGTTTATATATATATATTTCTTTTGGACTAATAAGACACTATCTTATGTATATTATATTCGATTTGTTAAGAAAGCAGAATTGATCATTAAGGAAAAACTAACACTAAAGGGGGGTGAATAGTGTTTTCAAGGAATTTAAGAAAATCTAAATCTAATATGATATACTATATGAATAACACACCACAGAGATGATCATAGACACATAATCAAACACAAATACAAAAATAAACAAAAACAAAATGCAGAAAAGGAAAGAAAACATCGGATTTTATACTGGTTCGAATTACTCCTACGTCCAGTCCCACGCAATGCTGGATTGCGTATATTTTTATTACTATATCAATATCCAAGTACAACACCCATGATTTCATGGCCATAAGGTTACACCGTTTCCACATCACCCTTGATTTTAATGGCTACAAGGTAACCACCATTTCCACACAACCCTTGATTTCCCCGGCTACAAGGTTACCATCGTTGATTTCCCTGGCTACAAGGTTACCATCGTTTCCTTCCTTGATTTCACGGCTACAAGGAACACACCATTTCAAAGTCTAATTCTAAAACAATCCCAAATTATTACAATAGCTCTATAACTCTTCAATAGCACTTCGATTCAAAGAGTAATGAGTAGAGAGTGAGAAGAGAAGAAGTTTTATATAATTAGAATTGAAATCGGTAGAGTATAGGTGTAGAAATCATAAAAATATGATATAATAATGGAGTAATCAAAAGGGAAGAAGATGGAGAAGAAAAATGGTTAAAAAATTCGAAATCAATCCCTATTTATAAGATTTGAAAGGATGCAACACTTCTGGAACGTTAAAAATGATGAAAAGACACTTTCTTTAAAAAATTGAAAATATGAAGGTTACATATCAGCATCATCACATATGTATGTCGACATATGTTAGTTCAAATTTGAATTTTGAGTATTTTCCAAGTGTTTTAATATATATATTATTGTAGAAATTCTTGGAATAAAACATAGTGATATAAATAATTATTATGAAGTTGAAAATCATCTGAAATCATAAATATAAACTATATAATCATATTTATAAAATTATAAAGTTTAAAACTATATAAATATGTAAGTCTAAAGTATGTAACTACATAAACATATATAAAATTATAATATTTAAAACTCAAGTTTAAATTCAAAATTAAAATAGAAAAACTTAATTAAAATTTGAATAGAATTTGAAATTTGAAAACCAGAATTTGAATTTGAACGTGGATAGTCAGAGTCCTACATAAACTAGACTCTATTACTATATTTATCTTGAACTCTCGAAATCTTGATTACTCATAAGTCTTGAATCTTCTCTTAATTCTAAATCTCTTGAATCTCTAAAAACTCTTAAAATCTGTACAGTCTTCGGTATAAATTCATATACGCAAATCCTACATATATGTGTAATAATCAATTAATATTGAAATAAGGTTGTTGTCAACAAAACTCCATTCTCCAACAATCTCCCCCTTTTTTATGATGACAACCTTAGTTTATAAAATATGCCATTCATACCTGTTGATGCTAATCCTTCTAACACTCCCCTATCAATATGAATCCTATATATTCTACTTGAACTAAGTCTATATTTTTTAATTTCCCCCTTTTGGCATTATCAAAAAGGAATTCTAAAAAAAATTACTCCCCCTAAAACCTGTAACTTTCTAAACAATTCCTACACTGAAGTAAAGTACTCCCCCTGAATCCTAGTTATATATATATATATCCTATAGCCATAAAATACTCCCCCTAAATTAATTATTATACAATAATTAATACAAAGTATACAAACAAACCAATCCAAATATCATAATTATATATGTTTAAAGTCATATACACAAATCAATCCGAGCACACCAATCCAAATATTAATTTACATATGTTTTAATATATATAATGTTGACGTCAAAAGCTGGTCACTAGTGACAGTCAACCCCCAATCGTGTGTATAACACATGAATAACAATCACAGAGTGCAGAAAAGTAAATAAAGGCAAGGGACACACAAGAGTTTTTATAGAGGTTCGGCAAAATTGGCACCTACGTCCACTTTATATATATTCACTTGTCTTTTATTACAAGTACAATCTGTTTTCTCTTTGAAGAAATTGGGAGATGAGAAATATGAACACAAAATCCTAGTGTTTGAGTAGAATAAGGGTTGTCTATTTTTAGAGCTAGCCGTGAGTTTCTTTAATAGATTCTGGAATGCCATAATTCGATCCCTTCCCTCTTTGGAGAAGGAGGTATTTATAGGTGAAAAAGTGGGCTGAGAAAGGTGTCGTGTGGCTTGCCTCTTTTGTGGAGCTTGGTTCTTTTGTGGATCTTGGACATGTGGAGCTCGATGCATTACAATAATTGCGGCGGTGGGTGTAATGATCCGTGTTTTCAACAATATAAAAATTAATTAATTTAATTATTTAAAATATGATTTAGAGTTTTAAATGGTCGTTGAATTAAATAATAGTGAATACTTAATTAATATAATAATTAAATAATATATTTAATTCTGAAATATTCAGAATTAGCTGAAGTGGTAATATAATGTGAACTGGACAATTCAAAATATATATATAATTCAGTTTTGAATTGAATTCGAACAACGAATATATTATTTAAATGAAGTTGAACGTATAATTATAATACAATTAAAATCGAGCTCGAAATGGCACGGCAGTTCGCTATTGGGCGATTTGAACTTCAACTGAATATACAGGGTCCATTTTAAATCGGATTTTTGTAAAACAAGAAACGATAGGAGCTGGTGAAGTATATTTTTCTAATGGAAGAGAAAAATCGGGATTTCGTCATGTAGATTTTGAGTTATGTCCAAATCAAATTTTCAAATAGTCGCTATGGAATTCCTTTATAATTTATAACGATTTATAAAAGGGTTTAAATATAAATCGAATATCGATATAACTCTGATGATGAAATATCAAGCTGTAAATCCATATATATTTATTTTGGAGTTGTATGATATTCTAGTGTGGATATATACAATAATATTTATTTTTTAATATTTAATTTGATTATTTTTAAATATATTTATATATTTAAATGGGTTATTTTGAGCTTTAAAAATAGCCAGTTTTGCACACAACCTCCGTTTTCGACGAAACCTATTTTTTTGGATCCATAATAATAAATTATTGTTAGATTCTAAGTTTAGTGATTTTTAGAGTCAGCGTGTGGCCGTACGGATTTTTAGTGTGAAAAACAATTAGTATTTTGATGGTTAAAAATACGCTGTGTGAGAAAACGGAGTCGAAATTTGACGAAACCAGTTTCATTGGGTCCGTAATGTCAAACTGTAGTTGCATGTCCATTTTCGTGATTTTTGGATGTCATCTGTGATTACAGGAATTTTAAAGGACAAATAAAAACAGTAGTTGATTATAATTTAATATAATATTCAAAAAATTCTAAATCCTAAACACTATAAAATCAAGTTAACTTCCTCCTTTTTAACCTAACTTTATTTTCCTCTGGTCAATAAAATCCCGCCGTCAGCAATTCTTTACACAGCAAAAACAATCGGGAGTTCATAAAATCAAAACAAATCGAGGAAAAATCCAGAAATCAAATGCGGTGAGTTCAGGTTGAGTCGCTCTTCACCTTACTACAAGTATTAACAGGTGCGATTCACATTTTGTGGAGTACAGGGTGTTCCAACGGTAGTAGGGGTCGATTTCATAGATTGTTTGGTGGTCGAGGGGTCTTTTCAAGGTAGACGTTGGGAAGAGGGGTGCCGGTGGTCGGAGGTTTTCTAGTAGCCTGTGGTGGCGCGGAAATCGAGGAAAAATAGGGTTGTTTGAGTTTGGGTTCTGGTGTGATTCCAGCGTCGATATGGGCTTTCAGGTTGTTGGGTCTGTAGTCGAAGTGTCGAGGAAGCTATGGCGAGTTGACCGGTGCTGGTGCGATGTCAGACCATGGTCGGAGTGGCCATAAATTGGAGAAGTGAGGGGTTCGGTTATCAGGGTTTTCTGGATGAAAGGGGTGATGTGGGAGGTCGCCATTTCAGGTGGTGGAGAGTCAGGAAACGACGAATGAGATGGTCGGTTGGGTTCGTCGTCCGATGGCTTGTAGGCGGTGCAGTATGAGAGTAGGTGGAAGTGGAACGATATCATGATTTTTGGGGTAGATGCCTGGAATGGTAATCGGGTTGTAAAGGGAGATTAATTTGTTTAGACGTGGGTCTGAAGAAATCAAGTGGGCTAGTTTTTAAGTGTGAAGTCCAACAAAATAAAATGGTAATGCCCGACTATTTTAAAGTTTTATTTGAGTTTAGTTTTTGTGAAATATAAGTATGGATAGAGGAAGTGTTTTAAAATGATCGGCCGAGGCTTTTAAAATATTGGAAGGAGGAAAGGGGTAATGAGTAGCCTTATTAACAGTTCAAAACATGGATTCGAAGTTATAATTAAGGTTATAATTATAAAATTATTAATGTTAATACTGTTTAACTATATAATAGCTTGTAAAAATCATATCTTCCCTATATGTTATCAGAATCTAACAAAGCTGGATCCGTTGGGATCGTATGGACGGTGGCCACACAATGAAACTGGTTGAGAGTAAAGAGGAGCTCGTTTCAATTTATACTGAAATAAATTGTCCGTCAAATCAAAGATAGTTAATCGTTATTTAACAATAACTGTTCAATGTTAGTAAAACTCACCAACTCTACCGGTTCATATTTTTAACGTATATTTAGAACTGATAAACTATGATTGATTGCTGTGTATTGACTGTTTGGTTAAACTGCTAAGTAATTGGTTGAAATTATAGATCTGGTTTTACATATATATAAATAAATATAAATATAAATATAAATATAAATATATAAATTGATTCTGTCTAGCTGATTATTTCATAGTTAAATGTAATTGATGTTAATTGTATTGTTTAACATTTGTAGATGCAGGGAAACAGGTCGGAGGAATCCAACTGGATTCCCCAACATTTATATTATTGTTTTCGTATATGATGATATATGATGTGATTTATAATCTGTTGTTGATGATGTGTGTTAAAATGATATTGATCATTATTATTTGGTGTTTTAAATACCATAAGGAATACTGGAATGTTAAAATGGAAATTTTCAGTGCTGTATTGATAAAGATATATATATATATATATATATATATATATATATGTAAAATCAAAGGATTTTATAGAAAGAGATATTTATAAAATCAAAGGATTTTATAAAAAAGAAATATTTTTAAAATGAATAGAATTTTATAAAAGGAATTATTTATATAATAAATAAGATTATATAAAAGGAAATATTTGTAAAACATTTACAAATAAAATAGAAAGGAAATATTTGCAAAACATTTACAAATAAAATAGAAAGAGAAATATATGTAAAATATTTACAAATAGAATTGAAAAGGAAGTATGTAGAAAATAAATAGAAGTGAAAAGGAAATATTTATTTGCTAAATAAATAGAATTACAAAGGAAATATTTATTTGTTAAATAAATAGAATTGAAAAGGAAATATTTATTTGTTAAATAAACAAATAGGAAAGGGAATATTTGTAAAACAAATAGGGAAGGGAATATTTGTAAAACAAATAGAAAAGGAAGTATTTGCAATCAAATAGAGTTAGTCGAATATAGTTTATTCGAAGAAAGGAGTTAATCGAATATTACTTAATCGAAAAGGAGTTAAATCAAAAGGAGTTAATCAAATAGAGTTATTTGAAAAGAAATTAATCGAATATAGTTTATTCGAAAGAAGGCTATCGAATATAGTTTATTTGAAAGGAATTATCGAATATAGTTTATTCGAGAGGAGTTAATTGAATACAGTTTATTCGAAGAAAGGTGTTAGTCGAATATTAGTTATTCGAAAAGAAGATTATCGAATATAGTTTATTCGAAATAAAGATTATCGAATATTAGTTATTCGAAAGAGAGACTATCGAATATTAGTTATTCGAAGAGAGTTAATCGAATATTAGTTATTCGAATAAGAGTTAGTCGAATATTAGTTATTTGAATAAGAGTTAGTTGAATATTAGTTAATCGAATATAGTTTATTCGACTAGAGTTAAAGGCATTAATCGAATATAGTATATTCGAATAGAGTTAAAGGAGTTATCGAATATAGTTTATTCGAATGGAGTTAATCAAATATAGTTTATTCGAAAAGAGTTAAGTGAAAGGAGTTAATGAACTAAAGTTAATCGAGTTAAAGTTAATGGAGTTAGGATTAATTGATTTGAGTTAATCGAGTTATATTTTGGAGTTAGATATTCCAGAGGTAGGGATTTTAACACTATAGTTATAATCAATGTTTTCAAATAAAGAAGTGGATTCGTAAATAGAATCCAAGAGTTTCGTAAGGAAGTTTGTTAAAGATTTAGAAGGTGAATCTTGTCTATTTCGAAGTTAGAAATGTTGTTCAGTTAAAAGTCTGAGAGGTAGTTATACCCCAACTTGAATGGCTTCATTTTTAACTAAGGAATGATTAAGGTTCAATAGTAAAGGTAGGTTAAGTGAATTTAGTTAATGAGGGCTAACGGTTCAAGTTGGCATAGCGATGTTTTATTTAAACATCTTCTTAAATCCAATGAATGAGTTTCGGAAACATTTTCCAAATATAATTAGAGATATTTTCTAATCCTAGAAAATGATATGTTTGATGATAAATAATACTGGAATGACAGTGATACGTGAAAAAGAGATGGAAATGTTTTCCAATGATTAATAATGTATATTTTCTAAATTCAGAAAATAAGGAATGTTGAACATATGAAAACAGAAAATCAATAAATTAATGGTACATTAATTTAAGAGATAAATGATGATTGATGATTGATCGATAGAATTTCCATATGGAAATAATATCGTTGTTTGCACATGTGTTTTTCTTTGATAGTTAACTCACCGACTATCAAAGTTTTTGACCATTTCCATCGTTAATACGGGGAGACAGGGATCAGATTCATGACCTGAAAAACCACTCTGTATGGGCATTAACGTTGCGAATCAAATATGATGAAGATAATTGAAGACGAAATTATGCAAGGACTGTTCTGGCGATCCTAGGTAGAAATTGCCTAAGATGGATTTACAGAATGGTACCTTCGGCTTATCCAGTCCTAGGACGACCCGTATGGAAGAATGTCTGACAGAGAATATTTAATAGATCACGTAAGCTGATCTCTTCAAACTTATGTACGTTTGGTGGCAGAGGAATTCGTTTCTCTTATCTATATACCCGTTGTATTTTTGGGGAAATCAATTTGTGATTTGCCAGGTATGACGATGTGAGATTCAAAGTGAATAAATGTGTGATCTGTCAGAGATAAGCGTGGCCTCTAGCCTCACAACCAGGAAATGACAAAAATCGGGCAGGCAACATGGCTAAGTGGTTAGCTGCCAAGTAGGATATATTATCACCTATCTAGAGATATTCATTTCATTCTTTAATCTATTCGATGTTGTCCCATTCGGAAACGGTTGTTGATCCTAACCGTTTGTGATATACATTCGATACACTCAAGCGAAATGAGTGGTCGGTCATGTGTGGCCTGGTTGCAAGAAGTTCTTACTGAACCCAGTGTATTCCTCTCTAGAGGTACACTATCGGAAGGTGGTTCCGTACCTTGTCCTAGTTGGTAATCCATTACCCAATAAGTGCTCGCGTTTTTGATTGTATACTATATATGTGGAACGTGAGATGAAAGCGTTCTGCAAGATGATTATTATATTGCGGTTGATAGACACTATTATAATATCAAAAGAGCTTTGATATAAAAGATCGTTGTTTCTTTCAAAATGATTTGAAAGTTAAAAATTGATTTGGATTTTCATAAGGGAAAACCAGTTCCGTTATACGGCGTGGTCTTATGAGATTTCGTTTTTCCCAAACTATTTTAAATTGTTTACTCATACCAGTCCCATGACTGACCTAGAGTTTGTTTTGTTTTGCTTTCCCTTAACTCTTGGGTGCCCAATTTTGTACGGGCAGTCAAGTAGTCAGGATTTTCCAGATTTACTAGCAGAGCTTGGAGCAGGAGACTTCATGGTTTTATAGCTATTGTTATTTCTGCTATGTTGTAACTGTTGTACTCTGATAATGTTACTGCATACATATATTGATTATATTTCAAGGATATGTTATCTATTATATGTTGTTCGTTCCGTTGTGAGATTAGTGTTACTCTGATGTTGTATGTTCTTCTTCTTCTATTCTAAGTTTCTATCTTATCTATTCTCACCCTCTGTTTTCTTTCTATTAGTTTTCTGGCTTCCAGTGCAATGTGGGTTGAACTTGTGTTATTTGGTCAGCTCAAATTGTACTGGAATTTCGGGACACTACAGTTGGTATCAGA
This sequence comes from Allium sativum, assembly GCA_030737875.1. Classification (NCBI taxonomy): domain Eukaryota; kingdom Viridiplantae; phylum Streptophyta; class Magnoliopsida; order Asparagales; family Amaryllidaceae; genus Allium; species Allium sativum. The sequence goes on from CM060924.1 coordinate 157,154,733, forward strand.
GCTTAAGGCTAAGTAATTACCTTGGCTCTGTGGCGTGACTCAGTAGAGATGGGGTTAGTAATACCCTAGACTGAGTTGAGTGTACATAACGAGTGAACGTGTTTGTTATTGATATAAAAAAAATTGTTTTATATTGTGGAGATTCATTGGTTGGGTAGTTTATGAGTTCTGGTCGATCAGTTTGATCCATTGTATCGGTAGGGGTTTATAAACACTTGAATACGATGAACCGGCACAGTGGGTTTTGAAAAGAGGGTAAACGAAATAATTTTGCCCAAAATATATTTTGATATAAAGAAAATATATATATATTGGAAATATTATAGTATTGGATGTGTTAGTTGTTGTTATAATCGGGTAAGATTATAATTGAAATGGTTAAATAAATAACCAATCAGAATTCATATAAGTGAAATATATGAAATCGAAATGAATTAAATCTGAATTTAAATCAGAATTTGGAATTTGAAATTCCGAAAACAATGAAAAGTGTTTGTAAATGGAATTGAATTGAATATATGAGAATTTTAAAATCCTCGGAGATTTTAAATTGTTTTACAAGCATTGTGAATGATATTTTGAAATGTATTTCAAATGGATGTTTTAGAAATGGTTTTAAAAGTGATATAGTATTGAACTCACTTCGATCGCTGGAAAATAGATTTCGATGATGACAGCTGCATCATCGGTGTTCATTTTCGAGTTGCTAAGTGACAGATTACTACCAAAGATTTTTTTTTTGGAATGTTTTGCAAAAACAAGTTGTTTGAGTTTCGAAAAGGATTGTTTGATTTTTTGAGAAAAGCGAAGCTGTTTAAAACTCCCAAGGAGAGATTGATGAATTAAAAACAAGTTAAATAATCCTTGTGAAAGCAAATTGAAATTAAAATAAAGCCAGTTAAGTGGTAGTTGGAAATTGAATTGTATTGGAATGATATCGAAAAACATTGATCTGTGATGTAGGAATTTGAAACGGTACCAGATTAGTGGAGTTAAGAGTTTGGAATCGAAATGAAACTTGAGTTTGAAATGAAATTCGACTTTGGTATAAGCGAAAGATTTGGGTTGGGAATTAATTGATTGCAGTTTGGTTGGGATAACATTGTTATATGTTGAATTAACAGCAGATGGAAGTGATAAAGTTGATATGCCCGATAAAAAGGTACAAGTTTATATTTGGTATAAGCATGAGATTTATGAGCCTGTTTCACAAGTCACTTGGCTATTTGATTTTCTTTTGGGTTGGAGAAGGCCCAGAGAGGTGAGTTGTGGTTGTAACGATTGACCAGTACAAAGGAGGTGCTGGCGAAATTTTTCGGAAATTTCGGGTGTTAGAAATTTTTTAGGATATTTGAAAATTTTCGTTAGTAGAAATAAATTAGTAATTTAATTAAAATTAAATTGTTTCAGTTGAAACTGAAGTTAAGAAGTGAACAAATAAGTTCTAACCAGTCAATAGGGTTTATTTTCTACCTTAGCAATTTCGAGGAAGAAATTATTTTAAGGGGGAAGATAGTAACGACCCGTATTTTCAGCGATATAATAATTAATTTATTTAATAATTTAAAATAAGATTTAGAGTTTTAAATGGTTGTTGTATTAAATAATAGGGAATATTTAATTAATATAATAATTAAATAATATATTTAATTCTGAAATATTCTGAATTAGCTGAAGTGGCAATATAATGTGAACTGGACAATTCAAAATATATATAATTCAGCTTGGAATTGAATTCGAATAACGAATATATTATTTAAATGAAGTTTGAACATATAATTATAATATAATTAAAATCGAGCTCGAAATGGCGCGGTAGTTCACTATTGGGCGATTTGAACTTCAACTAAATATACAGGGTCCGTTTTAAATCGGATTTCTATGAAACAAGAAACGTTAGGTGCTGGTGAATTATATTTTTCTAATGGAAGAGAAAAATCGGGATTTCATCGTGTAGATTCTGAGTTATGTCCAAATCAAATTTTTAAATAGTCGCTATGGAAATCTTTTATAATTTATTATGATTTATAAAAGGATTTAAATATAAATCGAATATCGATATAATTCTGATGATGAAATATCGAGTTGTAAATCCATATATATTTATTTTGGAGTTGTATGATATTCTAGTGTGGATATATATGATAGTATTTATTTTTTAATATTTAATTTAATTATTTTTAAATATATTTATATATTTAAATGGGTTATTTTGAACTTTAAAAATAGCCAGTTTTGCAAACGACCTCTGTTTTTGACGAAACCAATTTGTTGGATCCGTAATATTAAATTATTGTTAGATTTCAAGTTTCGTGATTTTTAGAGTCAGTGTGTGGCCGTACGGATTTTTAATGTGAAAAACAGTTAGTATTTTAACGGTTAAAAATACGTTGTGTGAGCAAACAGAGTCGGAATTCGACGAAACCAGTTTCGTTGGGTCTGTAATGTCAAACTGTAGCTGCATGTCCGTTTTCGTGATTTTTGGATGTCATGTGTGATTACAGGAATTTTAAAGGACAAATAAAAACAGTAGTTGATTATAATTTAATATAATATTCAAAAAAAAATCTAAATCCTAAACACTATAAAATCAAGTTAACTTCCTCCTTTTTAACCTAACTTTATTTTCCTCTGGTCAATAAAATCCCGCCGTCACTAATTCTTTACACAACAAAAACAATCGGGAGTTCATAAAATCAAAACAAATCGAGGAAAAATTCTAAAATCCTAAAATCAAATGCGGTGAGTTCAGGTTGAGTCGCTTTCACCCTACTACAAGTATTAAGAGGTACGATTCAAATTTTGTGGCGCACAGGGTGTTTCCAGTGGGAGTAGGGGTCGATTTCATAGATTATTTGGTGGTCGAGGGGTCTTTTCAAGGTAGACGTTGGGAAGAGGGGTGTCAGGGCTTCTAGTAACCGGTGATCAGTGGTTTTCTAGTAGCCTGTGGTGGCATGGAAATCGAGGAAAAATAGGGTTGTTCGAGTTTGGGTTCTGGTGTGATTCCGGCATCGATTTGGGCTTTTAGCTTGTCGGGTCTATAGTCGAAGTGTCGAGGAAGCTATGGCTAGTTGACCGGTGCTGGTGCGACGTCAGACCATGGTTGGAGTGGCAATAAATCAGAGAAGTAAGGGGTTCAGTTATCAGGGTTTTCTGGATGGAAGGGGTGATGTTGGAGGTCGCCATTTCAGGTGGTGGAGCATCAAGGAACGACAAATGAGATGGTCGGTTGGGATCGCCGTCCGATGGCTTGTAGGCGGTGCAATATGGGAGCAGGTGGAAGTGGAACGATATCGTGATTTTTATGGGAGATGCCTCGAATGGTAATCGGGTTGTAAAGGGAGGTTAATTAGTTGAGACGTGGGTCTGAAGAAATCAAGTGGGATGGTTTTTAAGTGTGAAGCCCAACAAAAGAAAATGGTAAAGCCCAACTATTTTAATTTTATTTGAGTTTAGTTTTTGTGAAATATAAGTATGGAGAGAGGAAGTGTTTTAAAATGATCGGCTGAGGCTTTTAAAATATTGGAAGGAGAAAAGGGGCAATGAGTAGTCTTATTAACAGTTCAAAACATGGATTTGAGTTATAATTAAGGTTATAATTATATAATTACTAATGTTAATACTGTTTAACTATATAATAGCTTGTAAAAATCATATCTTCCCCATACGTTATCAGAATTTGACAAAGCTGGATCCATTGGGATCGTATGGACGATGGCCACACAATGAAACTGGTTGGGAGTGAAGAGGAGCTCGTTTCAATTTATAGCGAAATAAATTGTCCGTCAAATCAAAGATAGTTAATCGTTATTTAACGATAACTGTCCAAAGTGAGTAAAACTCACCAACTCTACCAGTTCATATTTTTATAACTTAAATTTAGAACTGATAAATGATGATTGATTGTTGTGTATTGATTGTTTGGTTGAACTGCTAAGTAATAGGTTGAAATTATAGAACTGTTAATATACATACACACACACACACACACATATATATATATATATTCATTCTGTTTAGTAGAATATTTCATAGTGAAATGAAATTGATGTAAATTGTATTGTTTAACATCTGTGGATGCAGGGACAGGTCGGAGGAATCCAACTGGATTCCTCAACATTTATTTTATTGTTTTTCATATATGATGATATATGATGTGATATATAATCTGTTGTTGATGATATGTATTAAAATGATATTGATCATTGTTATTTGGTATTTTAAATACCATAAGGAATACTGGAATGTTAAAAAGGAAATTTTCAATGTTGTATTGAAAAAGCAATATATATGAAATCAAAGCATTTTATAGAAAGAGATATTAAGGATTTTATAAAAAAAAGAAATATTTTTAAAATGAACAGAATTTTATAAAAGGAACTATTTATATAATAAATAAGATTATATAAAAGGAAATATTTGTAAAACATTTACAAATAAAATAAAAAGGAAATATTTGTAAAACATTTACAAATAAAATAGAAAGAGAAATATTTGTAAAACATTTACAAATAGAATTGAAAAGGAAGTATGTAGAAAACAAATAGAAGTGAAAAGGAAATATTTATTTGTTAAATAAATAGAATTGAAAAGGAAATTATTATTTGTTAAATAAATAGAATTGAAAAGGAAATATTTATTTGTTAAATAAACAAATAGGAAAGGGAATATTTGTAAAACAAATAGGGAAGGGAATATTTAAAAAACAAATAGAAAATGAAGTACTTGCAATCAAATATAGTTAGTCAAATATAGTTTATTCAAAGAAAGGAGTTAATCGAATATTACTTATTCGAATAGGAGTTAAATCAAAAGGAGTTAATCGAATAGAGTTATTCGAAAAGGAATTAATCGAATATAGTTTATTCGAAAGAAGATTATCGAATGTAGTTTATTCGAAAGGAATTATCGAATATAGTTTATTCAAGAGGAGTTAATCGAATATAGTTTATTCGAAGAAAGGTGTTAGTCGAATATTAGTTATTCGAAAAGAAGATTATCGAATATAGTTCGAAAGAGAGATTATCGAATATTAGTTATTTGAAAGAGAGATTATGGAATATTAGTTATTCGAAGAGAGTTAATCGAATATTAGTTATTCGAATAAGAGTTAGTCGAATATTAGTTATTCGAATAAGAGTTAGTCGAATATTAGTTAATCGAATATAGTTTATATGAATAGAGTTAAAGGAGTTAATCGAATATAGTTTATTTGAACAGAGTTAAAGGAGTTATCGAATATAGTTTATTTGAAAGGAGTTAATCGAATATAGTTTATTCGAAAGGAGTTAAGTGATAAGAGTTAATGAATTAAAGTTAATCGAGTTAAAGTTAATGGAGTTCGGATTAATTCATTTGAGTTAATCGAGTTATATTTTGGAGATAGATATTTCATAAGTATGGATTTTAATGCTATAGTTATAATCAATGTTTTTCAATAAAGAAGTGGATTCGTAAATAGAATCCAAAAGTTTTGTAAGGAAATTTGTTAAAGATTTAGAAGGTGAATCTTGTCTATTTCGAAGTTAGAAATGTTGTTCAGTTAAGGTCTGAGAGGTAGTTATACCCCAACTTGATTGGCTTCGTTTTTAACTAAGGAATGGTTAAGGTTCGATAGTAAAGGTAGGTTAAGTGAATTTAGTTAATGAGTGTTAATGTTTCGAGTTGACATAGCGATGTTTTATTTAAAAATCTGTTTAAATCTAATGAATGAGTTTTTGAAACATTTTCCAAATATAATCAGAAATATTTTCTAATCTTGGAAAATGAAATGTTTGATGATAAAGAATATCGTTGTTTGCACATGTGTTTTTCTTTGATAGTTAACTCACCGACTATCGAAGTTTTTGACCATTTCCGTCGTCAATATGGAGAGACCGGGATTAGATTCATGACCTGAAAACAACTCTGTATGGGCGTTAACGTTGTGAATCAAATATGATGAAGATAATTGAAGACGGAGTTACGCAAGGATTGCTCTAGCGATCCTAGGTAGAAATTGCCTAAGATGGATTTACAGAATAGTACCTTCCGTTTATCCAGTCCCAGGGCGACCCGTATGGAAGAATGTCTGACAGAGTATATTTAATAGATCACGTAAGTTGATCTCTTCAAGCGTATGTACGTTTGGTGGCGGAGGAATTCGTTTTTCTTAGCTGTATACCCGTTGTATTTTTGGGGAAATCAATTTGTGATTTGGCGGGTATGACGATGTGACATTCGAAGTGAATAAATGTGTGATCTGTCAGAGATAAGCGTGGCCTCTAGCCTCACAACCAGGAAATGACAAAAATCGGGTAGGCAGCATGGCTAAGTGGTTGGCTGCCAAGTAGGGTGTATTATCACCTATCTAGAGATATTCATTTCATTCTTTAATCTATTCAATGCTGTCCCATTTGGGAAACGGTTGCTGATCCCAACCGTTGGTGATATACATTCGATACACTCAAGCGAAATGAGTGTTCGGTCATGTGTGGCCGGGTTGCAAGATGTTCTTGTTGAACCCAATGTATTCCTCTCTAGAGGTACACTATCGGAAGGTGGTACCATACCTTGTCATAATTGGTAATCCATTACCCAATAAGTGCTCACGGTTTTGATTGTATACTATATATGGGAAACGTGAGATGAAAGCGTTTTGCAAGATGATTATTATATTGTGGTTGATAGACACTATTATAATATCAAAAGAGTTATGATATAAAAGATCATTGTTTCTTTCAGAATGATTTGAAAGTTAAATCAAATTGATTTGGATTATCATAAGGGAAAAACCCATTCCGTTTTACGGCGTGGTCTTATGCGATATCGTTTTTCCCGAACTGTTCTAAATTGTTTACTCATACCAGTCCCATGACCGACCCAGAGTTTGTTTTGTTTTTCCTAAACTCTTGGGTGCCTAATTTTGTACGGGAAGTCAAATAGTCAGAATTTTACAGATATACTAGGAGAGCTTGTAGCAGGAGGATTCAAGGTTTTATAGCTATTGTTATTTCCACTATGTTGTAAGTGTTGTACTCTGATAATGTTACTGTATACATATACTAATTTTATTTCAAGGATATGTTATCTATTATAAGTTATTCGTTCTGCTGCGAGATTCGTGTTACTCTGATGTTGTATGTTCTTTTTCTTCTTCTATTCTAGTTTCTATCTTATCTATTCTCACCCTCTGTTTTCTTGGTATTAGTTTTATGGCTTCCAGTGCAATGTGGGTTGGACTTGTGTTATTTGGTCAGCTCAAATTGTACCGGAATTTCGGGACACTACAGTGGGACCCTGTCTACTGCTGAGTAATGGTATCTTCGGAAATTGTGGCTTATGTGGCACTCGAGCTATGGTATATAAAAAGTAGAGCTTTGGCAGGGAGTGTTGACCGCCTTTAATGCCTTGAGAATCGGGCCAAGTAGTGAAGACTCATCTGGATACTTCCATGTAGATCTAGGGATATCTTATCGATCCGAACCTTAAGGGAATGATTGACTCAGTTGTTCTAGGAGAGCAATCACGTCGGGATAAGAAATGCCACTGCCTGAAGGAGACCGGCTCGGGATAAATCCTGCTTGGTCATTCTGGAATAGAGGTCGTTTGTTGGGGGCAATTGACGCTGAATTTTGAGCCTTTGGATGTTGGGCTTCGATCTGTTGAGCCGTGACAGCTTTTGCCAAAAATTTGGTCAACACTTCCCCCCCTAAAATCCATCTTTCTAGGTAAAAGAAGGTGTGTTCTGGATGTTGTATTGGAGTTCAACATATGAGAAGCTATGGCTACACCGATCCATATCAAGGTCGGGAATCCGATGATCCCAATGGTTATATTAAGCCTAGAAGACCGACAATCTGTGTAGATCGTATTAAGGCCGGAAAACCGACAACCACCAAAAACTGTATTAAGGTCGAGAATGCTATGAAAGTAGTCGACAATTTTTTCCATAGGATCCAATACTTGCAAAGATTGTGTAGGCCATTATCGGTTTAGAGACGATCGACTTTGAACTCGATTGGGCGAGTATTAACCATACTCAGCTTAAAGAGTTGGCGAGTAGTAATCACACTTGGCTTAAAGGGGTAGCGAGTATCATCCATACTCAGCTTAGGTATTTGGCGAGTATTGTCCATACTCGGCTTACGTAGGTGATGAGTATTATCTATACTCAGCTTACAGAAGTGGCAAGTATTATATATACTTGGCTTTTAGCAAGTGTTAACCATGCTCGGCTTATATAACCTTGTATATACTCGGCTGGTAGAGCCAGATATGGTGACGGGAATTGACCGTGTTCTTACTAACGGTGACAAGCTATGACCATATTTTCATAAGTAATATTTGAGTATTGTGAAATTTGGTGAGTGGAAAGCGCACTCGGTTTAGAGAAGTGGTTAGTATCATCCATACTAGGCTTATGGAGGGTTAACCCGGCTTGCGGAGTTAGTTCAACAGATGTGACAGATATCGACCATGACTTAATAACGGTGGCTAACACTGACTATGTTTGGGTCAGTGAGCTTTAGTTGTGCTCGGCTTGAATATAATCCATGTTCGAAAAAAGAAAGTTTATTGCTGCTAAGAAGCTATTACAAGGAAATGAAAATAAATTCTAAGTGGGTGAAAGCTAAATCCAAAGAATCAAACATTTCTTGGGACTTCTACCCAACCATTTTATCCAAGGATAGGATCCTTCTTAATGATCTCCCAATCCTCATCTTCTTTTGTTGGTGGTGCCTTAGTGATATTGTTACCTTCATCCCTGAAAAGAGAAGAGATTATCCAACGAATGGCATCAAAATGCTTCTCTTTTTGTTCAAACATCTTTATTTGGCTTAATTCAAGATGTCTTGATGTTCTTGAAGGAATTGGATGTTTCTTCAAGATTTTCACTTAGATTATGAATTGGATTTGTCATATTTTTTATAAGGATTGAATAAAGAAGAAGGACAAATGAAATAATGAATTTTTCTGGAAGAAGTAGGCTTAAATAGGGTGTGGAATTCATAGGATTTAAATGGACATGAGTTAGTTATTTAATTTTAAATTTTGAAAAGTTTTGAAAATCTGGCAGTTATATGTCGATATAGGCAAGTATGTATGTCGACGTACCTATAATTTTTTTTGAAAATTTTCAAATTTTGAATGTTTTGTTCTTATATTATATTATATTTAATTCAAAAGTTATTACAGTAACATAAAGATGATTTTGACATAAAATAAAACTCCATTCATTACTTCATAAAAAGAAAATACATCCAACTAATTAAGACACACTAAATACGAGATTCGAAAGAAAATACAAGCAAATATTAAAAATAAATTAAACTAGATAGGCTAGTTTTCAGCGGATGATGAGGAGGAAGATGAAATTCCAAGCTTTATTCCTATCTTGCTCATGAACTTAGTCATTTTGGAAAAATTCTTTTTGAGCTTCTTTTGATTGTTGACTGTCTTCAGTTGATTTTGAACAATCATCTCTTTTGAAATGGTTCTAGTGCTGATTAGACATTCAACACTTTCAAAGAAGTTTCTTTTTCTTTGATTTCTACAGACTCTTATTCTTGTTGCATTTGAGCTTGCTTGTCTTTGAATTTCTCATACGGTTTGAAAGCGAGGGGAATTTGCATAAGGTGTATGTTTGTGGAATCAAACATCTTTCTTGGCACAATTTCTTCTCCATGAACATCAACTCCGAAATATTTGAAAATACGAGTGAGATAAACTCCATAGTAAAGAGATGAAGTTTCTATGGTCTTGAACTCTCTTAAGATCATGTTGGTCCAATTGATGTTATAGCCACCAATAATAGCAAAGAGTGCTTTTTGGACCTTGAGAGTTGGGTTATTAAAGTTTTCGAAACGAGGTGTGATGGTATGTTGAAGAAGAAGGTTTACGATTCTTGTTTTTGGGCGAAAAAAGCGATTTTTGAATTTCATGTTAGCATTGCTTTCAAATACATTGTGATAAGTTTCTAAATCATTTTCATTGATTTTGAATTCCGATCCCATGCTTCTACAATTTAAGATATTTCTCAAGATTTCGGAATCTACAACAATTTGAGTGCCTTTGACGCTACTCCAAAATTGATCGTCATTGCCTTCGAAAAATCTGCAATTAAGATTCGCGTAAAGCATCTTGACAAGATTCGGGTAACACACTTCATAGTTGTCCCGAGAGTCAAATAAGCTCAAGACTTCATTATAATTGAAAAGAGAGATAAGATCTTAGGATGGAAAGTCTCAAAAGACGGAGAAAGCACCCGTATTGACTTTAGCGTTTGCTAAATAGTCAACACAGGTTTTGATAGCTTCTCTATCATTATGAAGATAACCTTTGACGGTTTTGGTTAACTTTAATTTCTGAGATGAACTTGAGGAAGCCATTGAAATGTTTGTTTTAAAGAGTATAAATATGAAGAATATAGGTTGAATTGTGAATGAATGGTAGAGTGAATAAATATGTATATATAAAAATTGAATGAATATGAATTGTATAGGCGCAACTTTTTAGAAATCAATGACACCTTTTCAGAACTTGGGAGTTGGTGAAAAGTTGGTGTAAAGTTGGAGGGAATTTTGAAAGTTTAAACCTTTGAAATTAAAATTTTGAATTTCAATTAAAGGCTGATATGTCGACATATAGACATATTTATGTCAACATACATGCTCAATTTCAAGGGACAAAGAGTCTTTGTAACTTTTGGTTTAAATTATCGAATTATATTTCAGGTTTAACTATTTCCTAAAATAATACTAATCCTAGCAAGCATTCAAAAATTATTTTATTATTATTTTGAATTTTGAATTTTAAATTTCAAGTTCGAATTTTAAAGTTTAAATTTCAAATTTCAAATTTGAAATAAAACAAACAATCAAATCATCTATTGAACAAAAAAAATTTAAAAGTTAATTAAGGCATACCCAGTTTTTAGATCCATTTCTTCGATCTTGTCTGAATTGGATTACTGTGAAGCACATGTTTGAGTCTCTGGTTTTTGGCTCTTCATCACTTGATGATGAATCTGAATAGTCTAGAGTTGTTGCGTATGCCCTCTTTTTTTTTTTATTAATTGCTATTGTCCATTTGTTGAATTAATTTATCTGGATATGGACACATTCTCTTTATATGACCTGGTTTATTGCAGTTATAACATCGACTATCATTTCTTCCTGAACTTCCTTGGTTATTATTTTGATAATTATTTTTCCTTTTGTATCCCAGAATTTTTTTGAAATGTCTTGTCATTAAGGCTGTTTCTTCATCATCTTCACAGCTCTAATCAGAATCATTTGTTGTTGCTTTAAATGCTCTGGATTTCTTTTTAATTGGCTTAATTTCCTTTATTTTCTGTAATTAGACTTCAAAAGACATCATATTTTCGACTAACTCCTCAATTCTCATTTCACTGACATTATGGGCTTCTTCAATAGCCAACATTTTCTGATCCCATTCTGAAGTTAATGAACTCAATGTTTTACTGCTTTGGTCTTCTTCATAATAAGTGTTTTCAAATAATGTTAACGAATGCACTATCTCTTGAAATCTGCAATACATATCGGATATAGATTCATTTTCGTTCATTTTTAATAACTCAAACTGATTAACTAACATTGATATCTTTGTTTGATTAATTTTACTAGTTCCTTCATGAGTAACTTGCAAAGTTCTCCAAATGTCATGAGCAGATTTACAAACTGACACTCTATTAAATTCATTCCTATCTAATGAACAGAACAAAAAATTCATGGCTTTAGAATTGCTTTGTGCAACAACCTTTCGTTCATTAGTCCATTATGCAAAATTAGTTGTGGGTTCTACATATTCAGTTTGTAGGTGTGAGCAAACGGTTGATTCGGTTCAGTTTTACATAAAAAAAATATAACCAATCTGAAACCAAATAACATTTCAATCAAACCGAACCAAACCGATTTAAAGTGAAACCGAACTTAAACCAAACCAAATTAGATTGGTTTGGTTCAGTTAGTTATTCGGTTATTATATTTTGATAAAATTGAACATACAATTGAATGCAATGACAATGCATTTTCTTAATATTTTGAATATTAAAATTTTTAAATTTCGAGTTCGAATTTTAAAGTTCAAATTAAAAAAAAACAAACAATCAAAGCATCCATTCAACAAAAAAATTTAAAAATTAATTAAGGCATACCCGGTTTTAAAACCATTTCTTCGATATTTTCTGAATTCTGGATTACTGTGAAGCACATGTTTGAGTTTCTGGTTTCTGGCTCTTCATCACTTGATGATGAATCTGAATAGTTTAGATTTGCTGCGTATGCCCTCATATTTTTTGATGAATTGCTATTGTCCATTTGTTGAATCAGTTTGTCTGGATATGGACACATTCTATTCATATGACCTAGTTTATTGCAGTTATAACATCGACTATCATTCCTTCCTGAACTTCCTTGGTTATTATTTTGATAATTACTTTTCCTTCTATATCTTTGAAATTTTCTGAAATGTCTTGTCATTAAGGTTGTTTCTTCATCGTCTTCACTGCTCTAGTCAGAATAATTTGTTGTTGCTTTAAATGCTATGGATTTCTTTTCAATTGGCTTGTTTTCCTTTATTTTCTGTAATTGGACTTCAAAAGACATCAGATTTTCGACTAACTCCTCAATCCTTATTTCACTGACATTATGGGCTTCTTCAATCGCCAATGTTTTCTGATCCCATTCGGAAGTTAATGAACTCAATATTTTTCTGATTTGGTCTTCTTTAGAATAAGTTATTTCAAATGATGTTAATGAACGCACTATCTCTTTAAATCTGCAATACATATCGGAGATAGATTCATTTTCGTTCATTTTGAATAACTCAAACTGACTAACTAACATTGATATCTTTGTTTAATTAACTTTACTAGTTCCTTCATAAGTAACTTGCAACGTTCTCCAAATTTCATGAGCGGATTTACAAACTAACACTCTATTAAATTCATTCCTATCTAATGAACAGAACAACATAATCATGGCTTTAGAATTTCTTTGTGCAGCAACCTTTTGTTCATTAGTCCATTGTGCAAAATTAGTTGCGGGTTCTATATATTCAGTCTGTAGGGGTGAGCAAATGGTTGGTTCGGTTCTGTTTTACATAAAAAATTATATAACCAACCTGAAACCAAATAACATTTTAATCAAACCGATTCAAAGTGAAACTAAACTTAAACCAAACCGAATTAGATTGGTTCGGTTCGGTCGGTTTTTCAGTTATTATATTTTAATAAAATTGAACATAAACTGATACGCAATAGTTTACAATTGAATGCAATGACAGTGCGTTTTATTATTTTATTATTGTTTTGAATTTTAAAATTCAAATTCAAATTTCAAATTCAAATTTTAAATTTCAAGTTCGAATTTTAAAGTTTAAATTTCAAATTTAAAACAAAACAAACAATCAAAGCATCCATTCAACAAAAAAATTTAAAAAATAATTAAGACATACCCGGTTTTTAGATCCAATTCTTCTATATTTTCTGAATTCTGGATTATTGTGAAGCACGTGTTTGTGTTTCTAGTTTCTGGCTCTTCAACACTAAATGATGAATCTGAATAGTGTAAAGTTGCTGCGCATGCCCTTTTTTTGACGAATTGCTATTGTCCGTTTGTTGAATCACTTTATCTGGATATGAACATATTCTCTTCATATGACCTAGTTTATTGCAGTTATAACATTGACTATCATTTCTTCCAGAACTTCCTTGGTTATTATTTTGATAATTATTTTTCCTTTTGTATCTCAGATTTTTTTTTGAAATATCTTGTCATTAAGGCTGTTTCTTCATCATCTTCACTGCTCTAGTCATAATCATTTGTTGTTGCTTTAAATGTTATGGATTTCTTTTCAATTGGCTTGTTTTCCTTTATTTTCTGTAATTGGACTTCAAAAGACTTCAGATTTTCGAGTAACTCCTCAATCGTCATTTAACTGACATTATGGGTTTCTTCAATCGTCAATGTTTTCTGATCCCATTCTGAAATTAATTAACTCAATATTTTTCTGATTTGGTCTTCCTCAGAATAAGTTTTTTCAAATGATGTTAATGAATGCACTATCTCTTTAAATCTGCAATACATATCAGAGTTAGATTCATTCTCGTTCATTTTGAATAACTCAAACCGATTAACTAACATTGATATCTTTGTTTGATTAACTTTACTAGTTCCTTCACGAGTAACTTGCAAAGTTCTCCAAATTTCATGAGCAGATTTACAAACTAACACTCTATTAAGTTCATTCCTATCTAATGAATAGAACAACATATTCATGGCGTTAGAATTGCTTTGTGTAGCAACCTTCTGTTCATTATCCCATTGTGCAAAATTAGTTGTGGTGTAGTGACCCGTAACTTCCCCGGTAAGGAAAGCACGAATTACTTTGAGGACAAGACACAATGGGACGCAAACAGAAGAACATTTCATTGTATATTACAACAATTCCATCAGATTACAAGAATATACAGAGTATTAACAAATAATATACATTATAAAATATCAGAGATTACAATACATTACATAGCAGCGGAAAATAATACAAAGCACAACTGAAGGAGATATACGGATACAGAGCTTTCCGGATATCATTCCAGCTATAAATCAGGATCCTGCGAATATAAATTTGCAAAACCAAAACTACTAGCTGCCCGTGTCAAAATAAGGGCACCCAGAGTTTAGGTTAAAACAATAAACTCCAGGTTAGTCATGGGACTGGTGTGAGAACTAAAACAGTTATTAATCTTTATTTTAAAGTTAGGTAAATCAAGGGACCACGCCGTATAACATGGAACGGGTTTCCTCCCAAGAACACCAGTGCATAAAACAATAGCGAAATGCTAAATAAAGAACAATGAAGCTATTATAAGACCCAGGTCCCATCACACAATGGAACGCAAGCCGGAGGATAGGGTTTTACCTTATAATAGCCAAGAATGCTTGATACATTTAAAAACAAATCATTTATTATTACTATAAGTGTATAGTGTATAAAACAACTTCAAATCATAAGTATCAATCATAGAGGGCATAAGCGCCTCATCCCACTATGTCGCCATACTAGGCTCTACAAATAAAACTGCAAAGTCACGTATTGGAAGTTGGATTTCCATTTGTGAAACGAGGCAAAAGATAGTCCTCTACCGATTCGAGACTGTCTAGCCTGAGTCTCAGGAACAGCCGCAGCTGCCCCTTGGATCGTCAGGGATGGTCCACCGATGTGGATTATTATGCCTGAGCACTACGTTTCCTCGCCCTTTGGGGCGTAAATGAGCCAACAAATGACTCCATTGGCTTCACATAGTCACCGATATATCTGAGGCGCCTCGCAACGGCAACAACCACATAAGTCAAACTCATCAGGGTGTGTAAAACCACTGACGCCACTTTTAGCTAGAAGGAAACGCATGTCCTCCCTGATGTCCTCTCCTGTTTCTGGTTCACAACCGGGGTGTGAGGCTCGCGAATCAACGCTACACAAAGCTATGCCAGGCTGTGCTTTGATCATCAACCACAAGACTCTGCTTTTCAACAGAAGCCTTGATCATTTGCATCTTTGCATGCCACACAGGCAAACCACTCCTTGCAACCAATATCCATTTTATCACATAGAATGATATCCAATGTCAGACACACAGTCCATTTACAAGTCCGTTCTGGGTCTAAACGAAACCGGAGGCACCTTGTACCTCGCATATCCATCGATCTTCAAGTACGTCTAGACGATCACCAACTGATTCCCT
This sequence comes from Allium sativum, assembly GCA_030737875.1. Lineage (NCBI taxonomy): Eukaryota > Viridiplantae > Streptophyta > Magnoliopsida > Asparagales > Amaryllidaceae > Allium > Allium sativum. Next base: position 157,170,481 of record CM060924.1, read on the forward strand.
CCTCTTAGGTGTACGGCCCAATCAAGATCATCAATAATTATCCAAACGACGTAAAGACCTCCGGTCTTCAACCACCGTCTTCACCTTCGACTAATCGTCGAATCGGTTATTTAGAATGGGATAAACCCGATCTTTTTGAATAACTCGCGTATATAATGAATAAGTGCTACACAAACACAACATACGCCTCACTCCAATTCATCAGTCACTAACCGTAAATTAGTAAGAGAACAAATTCCCCAAATATTAACCCCGAAGGCCGAAACCAACTTCAGATCAATACCCAGGAAACCATTCATCTTAGCCAACCTACAGTTAGTTTCTAAATTTCACATTCTTAGGGAAAGGTTCCCATTAATTTTATCAAAGATAAATTCTTTTAAATTTATTCTTTAATCTTCCTTTGAATACCACTTCAAACTAGTCGGGATTAGCGAACCACACCGAAGTAATTATTTATTTTATTTCCCAATCTCAACTATTTATCCCATGAAGTAAAACTGGTCATACTTCATATCTAACACCACAGTGTTATCGGTAAATTCAATTACCATTTCACGTTCAAATCTAATTAAAGATTTAACTATCGCCTGGAGTAAAACTGGTGATACTCCATTCTAGATCTTTTCAATCTAATTAAAGATTCATTAAAACTCCACTTAGTTTCAATCTTTAACTGGGTTAAAGAATCAGTGTCATTTAAAACACGGTTCACGATAAACCTAAAATCACATTCCATTCCGTCAGCTTTTAACCATAAAATAGCAAGTGAGCAATTCCCCAAGTATTAACCCGGAAGACCGAAACCAACATCAGATCAATACCCAGGAAACCATTCAATTTAACTAATCTCCAGTTAGTTTCTGATTTTCTTAACTCAGTTGGGTCTAAGAACAATATTATTGAAGATACCGTTCATGACAACCCAAAATCACATTCCATTAATTATCGGGTTAAAGAACAAGTGTTATTTAAAACACCGTTCATAATAAACCTAAAAATCAATTCAAATTCAATTCCAATTAAATACCATTTAATTGGTACACTTCATTAAATCTAAATAAAAAGATTTAATCTTTTTCTCAACTGGGTTTAAGAACTGTGTTAATGAAGACACCATTCACGACAAACCCAAATCCCATTTGATATTAAATACAAGGCTCTAAATAGAAAATATATCGGCTTATATTCAATATCAAATTCTACGACCAACAAATACCGTATTGGAAATAACGATATTAATATATCTTTCAAATTCCCAGAACAATATCTGTATAATCACGAAATCCAACATCGAAATATTCCAAAGACAATTTCGATTCAAATCCATTCCAATTCAATTATTGGAAATTCTGGTTATTTTCAAAACCATTTCAAATCCAATTTATTTATTTTAAAAATAAATAAATTATTATTCTAGTTCAAAACTAGTTCATTTCGGTAAAAATCTATTTTTATCTTTTCAAATATATAATTATTCATCCCAATTCGTCGTAAATCATTTCTTATGATTTTACACAAATTATTGATATTTTTAATAATTTTATCAAGGCCCGTACAGTCGATTTCCATCAACAGCCATCGAACTGCACTTACACCAACCTTTTCCAAATTTGATTTGGATATAATTACAAATCCAACCATTAGATTTCAAATCTCTAATATTCATTAGAAAGCTCTCTTCGATACGAACCCAACGGTTCCGGTTTTAGGAGAATCCGACGGTCGGATCTCCCGCAATGTCCATTCGAAGTCAATGGTCGAAATTCACGAACTGTCGCGGCGCGACGCATTCTATTCAGGCCATTATATATATTATATATATTTCGTCGATTTCCTTTCAAAACGTATTTTATAAATCGTTTTAAAATTCGTTTTCTAAACGATTTCAACTTCATATTCAATTTCAAATCAAAATTGAATATTCCACATCATCGATATACAAATGATAATATTTTCAAAACGTTATATTTTGAAATCACTTCCTTTTCGATATTCATTATAAAAACGAATAAAATCGATATAAATATCGCTCGCGTTAAAATGGCGCAAATCTAATCAACACAGCTTCATATATTTCTATTTTCAAATATTCTATTTCAAATATTTCTTTTTCAGATATATCTATTCAAATATTTCTATTCAAATATTTTATTTCAAAACTGGAATGAGGCCCAATCAATTACCATATAATGTTAATTATATGGATTTTCTACAACGCATGTACATAATAACAACGATAAATAATCAACCATCATCCAGAGTGCACCACACAACTGCATAAGCATTAAATATAAATAATTAATGCTTACACAGTCTGTCAACCCATCGATTGACATACAACTAAACAATCGGGATTAGTGTACGTCAAATATCATCCCAATACCCGTGTGGGGTTTCAAATCAACAAACACATATTTTATTTGTGCCGTTGGGCGATGTGCAAAATTTATCGTCCCAATCAATATCAGTCAAATCAGTGTATATAAACAAATCGTCCGATTTGTTTATAAATATTTATTTTATATGCACGTTAAAAATTATATTTTTAACTATAAAATATTTTCCACTATAAAATATTTTATTTCATTTCACATCACACAATCAACTACACATCAAAATCAAACAAACAAGCATACAAGCCGTCCATGGTCTGTGGACGATGGGTGTCGGGTGCTACTAAACACCGTCTGCATCCTAGTATATATTTCAAACTAGAAATAAATTAAAGTGAGGAGTTCTCACCGACTAGCTAAACCAATGCACAACGATTCTTCTTATGTAGAAATCTTCGTCGTTCTCGCCTTTTGTCACTTTCGTTGCCCGTAGCCACTACATATGTAAAAATCACATTTTTTTATTTGCTCTATATGGATAAAGAGAACATTTTTATACCGCTACTATATAGATAAAAATTATATTTTTAATATCTCTACTACATAGATAAAAATAATATTTTTTTATATCTACTTCTAATATAAAGATCGGATTTTTATTTCGTTATATATATACAAATCGTATTTTTATGTTCTCTAACTTATAAAAATTATATTTTTATAATCTCTACTATATAAAAATCATATTTTTAATCCGCTACTCATGCAAAAGTCGAATCTTTATTCTCACTATTTCACGATAAAAATAAAGTTCATATTTTTATTTATCTAAAAATATAAAAACCATATTATTAATACTCTACATAAGTAAAAATCATATTTTTCTAATGTTGTTCATATCATAAAAATCAAATCTTTTTCTAACTAAAAATCTCTTCCTTCTCTAATAAAAAAAAAAACTCAATTTTACATGTTAAAAATGAAATCTTTTTCGAATTAAAAATGAAATCTTTTTCATGTTAAACATCGTATCTTTGCAAAGTTAAAAATCCTATCTTCGCAAAGTTAAAGATCTAATCTTTATCCTCCAATCATACGTATAAAGTCCCCCTTTTTTATTACACTGTCTAGATGATAAATATCACATTTTTGATCATAGAAATAAATAAAAATATCAAATCAGAAAGGAGGCAAAAGAGACTTACTGTGTTAATTAGGAGGTGGGTTCGTGGTCATGGTTCTAGTGGGTGGCTCACCGGAGTCATCGGGGTCTTCGACTGGGCAGGTGGGGTTTAAATGGTTGGAGGGGGGAAAGAGGAAGCAAGGGAGGAGGATGAAGAAGGGGGCGACGGCAGGCGGACAAGGGGTCTAGAGGGGGTGCCACCGATCGACGGTGGCTTCTCTGGTGGGCGGCAGCGATTCCCTGGGGGGGGGGGGGGGGTGCCACCGACTGTCGTCCATAGCTAATTACTCTCATTACGAACACAATGGGATATGTATCATAAGCTGATTCGATCGTTTCGATTAGTTTCCGTCAAAATCAAAATATAAATCTATATATTGATTTTGAACGCACATTTCAATTTACCGGGGCCACATACTAACTCTAAAAATTCCCAAAAAATATTTTCTAGCTTCGTATTGACGATACGATTCTAACAAAACTAGCTTCATCGAATTCTGAGACCGTTTGAAAAATGCCCATATTCCAGTCGATCGAAATCAACTAAAACTGGTCAAACGCGTTTTACTTCGCCACGCTCACATATTGATTCGAAAAATTACGAATTTTGAAACCTAGCAATAACTAGACATCCCGGATCCAACAAAAGTGGTTTCATCGAAAACCGAGATCGTTTGCAAAATTTCCATTTTTAAGGGCCAGAATTCCATAGCGACTATTCTGAATTTTCAACTGGGCATAACTTTTTATCCCCGCTATGAAATTTCAATTTTTCGGATTTGTTGGAAAGATATTCTCAATTAGATTCTAATATTTTTGGTTTCACTAAAATCCGGTTTATTTTGAATCCTGTACATTCATTTGAATTTTAAAATCGAATTTTCGAACTACCGCTCCATTTTCAATTCCTTTTATATATATAAATAAATTTTTATGTTCTAACGACGATCTATATAAATATATACGTTCTATTTCCATTCAAAATCAATTCTCGTTGTTATTATTTAAAATAACTCATTTTAAATATTCAAAATTCACTAAAATTGCCAAAATAAAAAATTTAAATTGGCTCAGATTTCCGGGTTATTACATGTGGGTTCTACATATTCAGTCTGTAGGGGTGAGCAAACGGTTGGTTCGGTTCAGTTTTACATAAAAAATATATAACCAATCTGAAACCAAATAACATTTTAACCAAACCGAACCAAACCGAACCAAACCGATTTAAAGTGAAACCGAACTTAAACCAAACCAAATTAGATTGGTTTGGTTCGGTCAGTTATTATATTTTGATAAAATTGAACATAAATAGATACACAATAGTTTACAATTAAATGCAATGAAAGTGCGTTTTAACAAAAATTAGTCAGTGCTAAATTAATTTGGACTGGGTACTGACTTAATACAAAATTCAAGAGGCCAAAACGTAAGTACAAAACTAATTAATTTAAAATAATGACCCAGACAAACTACATTTCAAAGTTAACGGTCCTTAAATCTATGCATAACGCTGGAGAAAATATAACATCAGCTGCAAATAGCAGACCACACATACAAATCCTAAACTATTGCCAAAGGCAATAACTTAACATAATGACATACACCACGAAAATCATGAAATTACTTATATCTAAATTACAAAGCAGATGCAAAAGTGAACTTTAGCACCTCACTTAAACAAAGAGAGCATCACCACAATGACAAGATTAATTTCGTCTAGCTTCAAGAAGCTCACCACAACAAAACTTGAAACTGGAAAGTGATATTGAGCAATTCCTATAATAATAGCTTGCATGGTATAGTACCAATATCAACTTTGCACCATACAAAGGAAGCAGTCAAGATTATTTTCAAAGTAACTGGAATGATACAAATAACTCCAGGTCCATTGGAAACTTCTGTAAATAGATAAAAGAACAAATAGTAAGAACAAATATGATTATTTAAAAGATGGTGGTGTATTAGAAGGTACAAACAGGTGTTAGCAACACAATCACATTCCTAGGAGAAGGCACATGTGCTAGCTAAATTAGGGTTTTGCGAACTTTGAACTCTATTTTGTGGAAGCCGATTTCGATACGATTTGATTTCTAGATAGGGAGGAGGATAGTTGAACTGGAGAAGAAGCTATGAAGATATAAAGAAGGGATTGATAATGTAACAACCCGCAAATTCTGAACCAATTTAAAAATTTTATTTTAGAAAATTTTAATGAATTTTAAAAATATAAAATAATTTATGTAACTTCCCGAGATTTTCGACTCCGAAAATCGACACAAAACCCAGCGTCGACTGTTCATACATCGAACATACCGGACCATTAATAGAAAGAAGTTAGAGGATGAGATAGAAAAGATAGAACTAATAGAATAGGAGAAGAAGAAGAACACAATTGAGCAGAATCAGAGTAAACACGAATCTCACAGCGGAACGAATAAAATATATTATATAACATAACTTTGAAATACAAAACTGTATTGCATATACATACCATTATCAGAGTACAATACATCATATCACAGCGGAAATAGTCTCTAGATACTAACGGTGAAGCCTTCTGCTTTTAGCTCCTTCAAGCGTATCTGTAAAAGCCTGAAACACTTGACTGCCCGTACAAATTTGGGCACCCAAGAGTTTAGGAAAAACAAAACAAAATAAACTCTGGGTCAGTCATGGGACTGGTGTGAGTAAACTCCAACCATATGGTTTAACTTCAAAAATCCTTCGAAAGAAAAGATAATAGTAAGACCGGTCCACACATAAACACGGACGGTTTTTACCTTACTATAACCCAAAACACTTTGATATCAAAATCCAGTGATATTATAATAATGTCTAATCAGGTAAATAACCAAATAGTAGAACGCTTGCATTTCACGTTCTACATACATAGTATAAAATCAAAAACCGCAGGGCGCTTATTGGAGATTGGATTCCAACTATGACAAGGTATGGGACCACCTTCCGATGATGTATCTCTAGAGGCGAATACACCTGGGTTCAACAAGAACGTCTTGCAACCCGGCCCACACATGACCGACCACTCATTTCGCTTGAGTGTATCGAATGTATATCACCAACGGTTGGACTCAAACCACCGTTCCCGAATGGGCAGAATCGATAGATTTAGAAACAAAAGGAATTTCTCTAGATAGGTGATTATACACCCTAATGGGTGCGACCCACATAGCCATGCTGCCTGCCCGATTTTTGTCATTTCCCGATTGTGAAGCTTGAGACTACGTTTACCTTTTAGGACATCTGGCCACCATACACTTTGAATGCCACATCGTCAAACCCGTCAAATCACTAGTTGATCTTCTCAAAAATATCACGGGTATAAAAGCTAAGAGAAAACGAATTTCTCCGCCACCAGACATAATACCTTGAAAAGATCGTCTTATGTGACCGTTAGGAATACTCTGTCAGACATTCGTCCATACAAGTTGTCCTGGGACTGGACAAACAGAAAGCACCATTCTGAACAGGACGACCCTTGCACTTCACTCCGTCTTTCAATTGTCTTCAGCACAATCTAATTCGCAGCGCTTATGCCTATACGGAGTGGTTTCAGATAGTATATCCAACCGGTCTCCCCGTATAGACAACGAGGGTCAAAACACTTCGATAGTCGGTTATTTAACTATCGAAGTAAAACAAACATTCAATCAAATGTATAACTATCATCACACTACCATGGGCACTTTTATTTAACATCCATCATCATCGAATTATAGTTCCCATTTCTAATAGTGTTATTTAACTCCAATCATATTTCCAACACCGAAATGATGTCATCATTTTCTGGAACGATTCTCCACCACTCGTTCTTATATTCCTTTGGAAAACCATCGCTACTTATTACTTTAGAATAAGCGGATTTCAAACAACTGTTTACATTCCCTAGGGAGTAGTGCTATATACAAAAATCACGCTTAAGCTTGGCCAACAGCGTTAATTTAACGTCATAGTTCAAAACTTGTCATACGCTGTAATATTCCCATTTTAACTAATCTCGACACAACAGTCACGCCTAAACCTCAACAGCGTTATTTTATTGCTATAGTTCACAGATTTGCAATATGCTATTATATTCCACTTTATAATTAATCTCAACGCCTCTTTCCTTTACAAAAATCTTGACACCTCTTTCTGTTACAAAAATCTTGACATCTTTTCCCGTTAGAAAAATCTTGACACCTCTTTCTGTTACAAAAATCTTGACATCTTTTTCCGTTACAAAAATCTTGACATCTCTTTCCGTTACAAACAAATACCATTCCTCGCTAATAGTGAAGCCATTCAAGTTGGGGTATTTTTAATTACCTCTCAGACCTTGACATTCTTATCTTAGAATAAATATAAGTTCGTAACTCTAACCCCTTATACTTTAAAATCTGCCAACCGTACTTCTTGTTATAGTTTAAATATGGTTTTATGACGCCATATCCTTATTTTGCAAACTCGGTTATTTACATTAGCTTCAACTTCCTTGTTCAAACCCATTTTAAACATTTTCCTCCGCTCCGTCTTCCTTAGACAAATCTCTTTTTAAACATTCCTCTTCGCTTTGTCTCCCTTAGACAAATCCCTTATACTTTAAAATCTTATTAAATCAACTATTCGTCCATTTTATTACATTAGATAAATCAACCCAATCTAACTTAATTAAATAACCAATTATTGATCAAAACCGTTTGCTTGGTAAATATTTAGCCATGCTTAACCCACTAATCAACTCTAACAAAGCTTTTCATTTTGAATAAATAACATTTATTTATTCAAATAATTTCACTTGTATCGATTACTATAGAAAAATAATTTGTTTCTAAATAATCTCATCTACTATTAAATAAGCAATAATCGATTTTAACAAATCTTACTATGGAATAAACCATAATCTATTTGTAAATATCTCATTTAATTGTTCTTAGAACAATAAATCCTTGTTATTAATCATCAAGTAAATCTTCGCCTACTTACTTATTTATCTTATTAATATAAGAATCCACTTTACCAATTCATTTAGTAAGTATGGTGGAACACGTGCTTCGCACACGGTGGGAATTGGTAAAACAATAGTGGTTTAAAACAAATGATACATTTATGGTTGGTTGTTGCCACTTTCTTAATCGATATCATCTATTGATTAAATCAAAATAACGTTCGAATTTCCATTCAACGCTAATATCAACACAAGGTTTCAAATGTCATTTGGGTTCAAACAGTGCATCCATATAAAACAAACAGTACATATAAATATTGAGGAATCCGGTTGGATTCCTCCAACCGGTTTCCTGCATCCACCGATGTTAGTCAACAATTAACACTGATTTCTCACCAGGAAATATTATAATCGATGGAATCAGTCCAACCAATGATGTGTATATATATGCAACGATATATAATTTAACCAATTTAACTGTAATTTACCTAATCAACCATCACACAGCATTCAACCATTATTTAAAATATAATTAAAATATTTTAAATAAAAAGAGAGTTAGTGCATTTACTCACCTTTGCGCGTTAACCGTTAAATAACGATTTACGTCAGTTGGTTCACATCAGTCCACGTATGAAACCAGCGTCTGTTAAAACATAGATCCAACTCCGTTTTTCCCTTCTGCACCACATCACAACTGCGCGTCGCCCCTCAATCAATGCTCCATGCTGTTGACGCAAAAGCCCCCTCCTATAACGCCTGCTCTCTCTTCACGTCCAAGATATGTACAACACTTCTTCATATTTATACTTTTCCACCCCATACCCCTCAATTTTCATGCAATGCAAGTCCACTCATTCACTCCGCCCTTTTCCCCTTGCTTCCATCACATCACATGCATGGCTTCAGTATTTGCGTTCCACCTTGCTGACCTTCGCATCTCATCCCCCTTCATTTCTGCTTCCCAAAAATCAACATCCGAACCCCAAACTGTCACCACGGTTCCCTTCTCCTTCGCGGGTACTCTGCCCTCATACTGCCAAGATCTACTCGACTCCCATCCTACTTTGCAGCTTCTAGCGCAGTTCCGATGATTAGGTGCGAACTTCACCCGCTTGAAACCCATCCATGCTTTATACGAAGCTGAAGACTTCTTCCTTGAGCGCAAAAACACTGGATACTTTCTCCTGAATTCCGTTCTCAGGCAACGACGCACCATCGTTGAGGTTTCCCATCACGGTCTTGCTCCGGACTCAGCCTACCCTTGTGCCTTGCCCTCGTGATCACCTCACCGTCCATGAAATGGTCTTGCACCCTCCCGTCCTTTCGCAACCGTGAGCCTAAAGGCTCGGTCTATTTTCCAGTTCAAGAAAAGGTGGCATCAGTAAGTGTTTGGAAGTACATATTATACATACATTTCCCTTCCAGTATTTCGTTGTTGTTGAATGTAATAACAAGAGAGGAGAGAGGATTTTATTAGGATTTATAGAGGAAAGTTGAGCTCGAAACAAAATAAAAATTTGGAAGCCATATAATGGCGAGCTCCAGATCCCCAAAACAAGAAGGAAGAGGTTCTTGTATTTATATCCTAACAAGTCGTGGGTGCCAAGGGTTCGGGTACGATGTAGGATTATAGGACAGCTGTTGTCAATGGGTTTGATTTTTAATAACACACTAGTGTTTCCTTTGCCGTCAAGTATTCAGGAGGAGGGACATGACATAGGTCTGCGGAAGAAAAGATGAAGCTTAGGCATGTGCTACTCTGAAAACAACCGTATATATACTTTGATTTACCGTGACATTTTGAACTATTGTCTTGTTGAGTCTTTCCTATCCTTGTCTACACGTTTAGAGACAGGACACTGCATATGGTAGCTAAAAAGGGTACGTCTTCCCACAATACCTTGGTCTGTGCGTTTTCCTTTTGAAATATAGGGTGAGTTTTCTTGTCACGTATGGTTTAGGGTAGATTGGCTTTCCAATGTCTGCACGTCTTGGAATATAGGAACCGCTGTATATGTCGGTTGTATACTTTGTTTTAACGGTTCACTTTGGTTTGTTTTTATTTTTATTTTTATAGTCTATATGACAGTAAGCCTACACTATTGAGTAGGCCAAGTTATGGATGCTGGCGATGGGACAAAGTGTGAAGCCCACGTTTCTATTGAATATGATGCAGCGTTTAGATAACTGAGACTTAGAGGCTAGGCGCAGCTTTTAGTATGTGACAGCATTTGGTGTTTAGGTAGGCAACATGTGAGGAAGTTGGTTTTAGTCTTGTATATTTATTTTAAGTTCCTTTTTCCTCTTTAGTTTTGCGTACTGTGCTACATAAAATTTTATTCACGGTTGAACCGCTAGGGACAGAAATAAGAACACAGTCGTGTTCTGCGAGGTGTCAGGGTCCCAAAAATATAATAATATCGGTAGGTTAACTCATATTGTGAAACTCCGAAATACCGATACAGGGTGCAAAATACTACAAATAAAAAGTTGTTTATTTAATTAACTAAAAATTACAGTAAAATTCTAAAAATTAAATTATCACTATGTCTCAAAAGAACCTTGTTTAAATTTGAATCCGATATCTAGTTATATCAAATAAACCATTACGGTCGATAAACGGATTTCATAGCGACTTTCTAAATATTTGATTTTGACATATCTTGCAACCTATACGACGAAATCTCAATATTTCACTTCTGTCAGAAAGATACAGTTCAACAGATTCCAATATTTCTTGTTTTGCAGAAATCCGATTTAAAACGAGTCATGTACACTCAGTTGAAGTTCAAGACGTTAAATTACGAACTGCAGCGTCGTTATGAGCTCGTTTATATTTAATATATATTTTTATACGTTCAACTTCGTTTTAATTAATATTTAAATCTACTTATATTAAGAATTCAATATTTAAACTGATTTAAATATTCAAATATAAACCGATAAAAATGCGGGACATTACATTCCTTCCCCCTTAAAATAATTTCGTCCTCGAAATTGCTAAGGTTGGAAAAATGCTACAATTTCTGTTGTAAATATGTTAAAAATTCTTTTGGTTTACTTCATAATTTCAGTTCCAACTGAACTGATCAAAATATTAGTTCCCTTCTTTGTAACGAAAATTCTCAAAATTCTGAAAATTTTCTAACACTTTAATTTTCGGAGAATTTCGTCAGCCTCTCTGCTGCACGGTTCATTCGGTACTACTACCACACGCCACTCTGGCCTTCTCCCTTTATTGGGCATCCAACTTTCTCGCTTCCATTTGCAATCCATTCAGCATACCCGAATACATCTCCAACTGATCTCGAGTCAGTTTATCTTCAATCAATAATTTTCTTACATCCCGACTCAAATTTCTTTTCAAACTCCAGTTCAATTCCAATTCCAAACAATCAAATTTCCCAACCAAGTTCGGTTCCACAACTCAACTACTTTGCCAAATCAAATCCTTATTCTAGTGCATTTTCCACCTACTTGGCTTCAATTCAACTCAAATTTTATTTGACTTAGTCAAATTCATTATTTATATACTTCATAAGTAAAAATTTCAAAATTCAAATCCCTGGGATTTTTTTCCAAATCAGTTTGAAATCATATATTTATTTGAAACATAGAAATTCAAAATATTTGAATATTCGAACAACTTATTTCAAACAAAATCTTTGGTAGTAATCACTCACTTAAAAATTCGAAAATGAACACCGATAATGTCGCGGTTCATCATCGGAATTTATTTTCCAGTGATCAAAGTGAGTTCAATACTATACCACTTTCCAAAATTCATATTCAAATACTTTTATTTGAAATTTACTTCAAAAATATCTTTCCAACACTTAGAAAATTTCCCAGGATCTTAAAATTCCATATATTTAATTCAAAATTCATTTACAAACAATTTCATGTTTCAGAATTTTAATTCCAATTCTAGTTAAAATTTCAGATTTAATTCATCCGATTTTATACCTTATACTCATATAAATTTCGATTGGTTATTTACATAACGAACCCACATATAACCTTATTTGATTATAATAACAATCAACATACCCAATATACTATAATGATCTCAAGATATATAGCTCTTTTTATATCAAAATATATTTTGGGTAAAATTATTTTAATTACCCAGCTTTTCAAAACATACCGTGTCGAGTTACTCTGTTCAAGAGTTTAGAAACACCTATCGACACAGTTTGCATTACTGTTTCGACCAGAATTCATAAACCACTTGCCAAACTAATCAACACAATATAAAACAGTTTTTATATCAATTTACAAATACGCGCTCATCTATATATACTCAAACTCAATCTAGAGTTTTACTAACTCCATCTATATTGAGTTACGCCACAGAGCCAAGGTAATCACTTAACCTTCAGCTCTGATACCACTGTAACGACCCGGATTTTCGACTCCGAAAATCGACACAAAACCCAGCGTCGACTGTTCAGACATCGAACATACCGGACCATTAATAGAAAGAAGTTAGAGGATGAGATAGAAAAGATAGAACTAATAGAATAGGAGAAGAAGAAGAACACAATTGAGCAGAATCAGAGTAAACACGAATCTCACAGCGGAACGAATAAAATATATTATATAACATAGCTTTGAAATACAAAACTGTATTGCATATACATACCATTATCAGAGTACAATACATCATATCACAGCGGAAATAGTCTCTAGATACTAACGGTGAAGCCTTCTGCTTTTAGCTCCTACAAGTGTATCTGTAAAAGCCTGAAACACTTGACTGCCCGTACAAATTTGGGCACCCAAGAGTTTAGGAAAAACAAAACAAAATAAACTCTGGGTCAGTCATGGGACTGGTGTGAGTAAACTCCAACCATATGGTTTAACTTCAAAAATCCTTCGAAAGAAAAGATAATAGTAAGACCGGTCCACACATAAACACGGACGGTTTTTACCTTACTATAACCCAAAACACTTTGATATCAAAATCCAGTGATATTATAATAATGTCTAATCAGGTAAATAACCAAATAGTAGAACGCTTGCATTTCACGTTCTACATACATAGTATAAAATCAAAAACCGCAGGGCGCTTATTGGAGATTGGATTCCAACTATGACAAGGTATGGGACCACCTTCCGATGATGTATCTCTAGAGGCGAATACACCTGGGTTCAACAAGAACGTCTTGCAACCCGGCCCACACATGACCGACCACTCATTTCGCTTGAGTGTATCGAATGTATATCACCAACGGTTGGACTCAAACCACCGTTCCCGAATGGGCAGAATCGATAGATTTAGAAACAAAAGGAATTTCTCTAGATAGGTGATTATACACCCTAATGGGTGCGACCCACATAGCCATGCTGCCTGCCCGATTTTTGTCATTTCCCGGTTGTGAAGCTTGAGACTACGTTTACCTTTTAGGACATCTGGCCACCATACACTTTGAATGCCACATCGTCAAACCCGTCAAATCACTAGTTGATCTTCTCAAAAATATCACGGGTATAAAAGCTAAGAGAAAACGAATTTCTCCGCCACCAGACATAATACCTTGAAAAGATCGTCTTATGTGACCGTTAGGAATACTCTGTCAGACATTCGTCCATACAAGTTGTCCTGGGACTGGACAAACAGAAAGCACCATTCAGAACAGGACGACCCTTGCACTTCACTCCGTCTTTCAATTGTCTTCAGCACAATCTAATTCGCAGCGCTTATGCCTATACGGAGTGGTTTCAGATAGTATATCCAACCGGTCTCCCCGTATAGACAACGAGGGTCAAAACACTTCGATAGTCGGTTATTTAACTATCGAAGTAAAACAAACATTCAATCAAATGTATAACTATCATCACACTACCATGGGCACTTTTATTTAACATCCATCATCATCGAATTATAGTTCCCATTTCTAATAGTGTTATTTAACTCCAATCATATTTCCAACACCGAAATGATGTCATCATTTTCTGGAACGATTCTCCACCACTCGTTCTTATATTCCTTTGGAAAACCATCGCTACTTATTACTTTAGAATAAGCGGATTTCAAACAACTGTTTACATTCCCTAGGGAGTAGTGCTATATACAAAAATCACGCTTAAGCTTGGCCAACAGCGTTAATTTAACGTCATAGTTCAAAACTTGTCATACGCTGTAATATTCCCATTTTAACTAATCTCGACACAACAGTCACGCCTAAACCTCAACAGCGTTATTTTATTGCTATAGTTCACAGATTTGCAATATGCTATTATATTCCACTTTATAATTAATCTCAACGCCTCTTTCCGTTACAAAAATCTTGACACCTCTTTCTGTTACAAAAATCTTGACATCTTTTCCCGTTATAAAAATCTTGACACCTCTTTCTGTTACAAAAATCTTGACATCTTTTTCCGTTACAAAAATCTTGACATCTCTTTCCGTTACAAACAAATACCATTCCTCGCTAATAGTGAATCCATTCAAGTTGGGGTATTTTTAATTACCTCTCAGACCTTGACATTCTTATCTTAGAATAAATATAAGTTCGTAACTCTAACCCCTTATACTTTAAAATCTGCCAACCGTACTTCTTGTTATAGTTTAAATATGGTTTTATGACGCCATATCCTTATTTTGCAAACTCGGTTATTTACATTAGCTTCAACTTCCTTGTTCAAACCCATTTTAAACATTTTCCTCCGCTCCGTCTTCCTTAGACAAATCTCTTTTTAAACATTCCTCTTCGCTTTGTTTCCCTTAGACAAATCCCTTATACTTTAAAATCTTATTAAATCAACTATTCGTCCATTTTATTACATTAGATAAATCAACCCAATCTAACTTAATTAAATAACCAATTATTGATCAAAACCGTTTGCTTGGTAAATATTTAGCCATGCTTAACCCACTAATCAACTCTAACAAAGCTTTTCATTTTGAATAAATAACATTTATTTATTCAAATAATTTCACTTGTATCGATTACTATAGAAAAATAATTTGTTTCTAAATAATCTCATCTACTATTAAATAAGCAATAATCGATTTTAACAAATCTTACTATGGAATAAACCATAATCTATTTGTAAATATCTCATTTAATTGTTCTTAGAACAATAAATCCTTGTTATTAATCATCAAGTAAATCTTCGCCTACTTACTTATTTATCTTATTAATATAAGAATCCACTTTACCAATTCATTTAGTAAGTATGGTGGAACACGTGCTTCGCACACGGTGGGATTTGGTAAAACAATAGTGGTTTAAAACAAATGATACATTTATGGTTGGTTGTTGCCACTTTCTTAATCGATATCATCTATTGACTAAATCAAAATAACGTTCGAATTTCCATTCAACGCTAATATCAACACAAGGTTTCAAATGTCATTTGGGTTCAAACAGTGCATCCATATAAAACAAACAGTACATATAAATATTGAGGAATCCGGTTGGATTCCTCCAACCGGTTTCCTGCATCCACCGATGTTAGTCAACAATTAACACTGATTTCTCACCAGGAAATATTATAATCGATGGAATCAGTCCAACCAATGATGTGTATATATATGCAACGATATATAATTTAACCAATTTAACTGTAATTTACCTAATCAACCATCACACAGCATTCAACCATTATTTAAAATATAATTAAAATATTTTAAATAAAAAGAGAGTTAGTGCATTTACTCACCTTTGCGCGTTAACCGTTAAATAACGATTTACGTCAGTTGGTTCACATCAGTCCACGTATGAAACCAGCGTCTGTTAAAACATAGATCCAACTCCGTTTTTCCCTTCTGCACCACATCACAACTGCGCGTCGCCCCTCAATCAATGCTCCATGCTGTTGACGCAAAAGCCCCCTCCTATAACGCCTGCTCTCTCTTCACGTCCAAGATATGTACAACACTTCTTCATATTTATACTTTTCCACCCCATACCCCTCAATTTTCATGCAATGCAAGTCCACTCATTCACTCCGCCCTTTTCCCCTTGCTTCCATCACATCACATGCATGGCTTCAGTATTTGCGTTCCACCTTGCTGACCTTCGCATCTCATCCCCCTTCATTTCTGCTTCCCAAAAATCAACATCCGAACCCCAAACTGTCACCACGGTTCCCTTCTCCTTCGCGGGTACTCTGCCCTCATACTGCCAAGATCTACTCGACTCCCATCCTACTTTGCAGCTTCTAGCGCAGTTCCGATGATTAGGTGCGAACTTCACCCGCTTGAAACCCATCCATGCTTTATACGAAGCTGAAGACTTCTTCCTTGAGCGCAAAAACACTGGATACTTTCTCCTGAATTCCGTTCTCAGGCAACGACGCACCATCGTTGAGGTTTCCCATCACGGTCTTGCTCCGGACTCAGCCTACCCTTGTGCCTTGCCCTCGTGATCACCTCACCGTCCATGAAATGGTCTTGCACCCTCCCGTCCTTTCGCAACCGTGAGCCTAAAGGCTCGGTCTATTTTCCAGTTCAAGAAAAGGTGGCATCAGTAAGTGTTTGGAAGTACATATTATACATACATTTCCCTTCCAGTATTTCGTTGTTGTTGAATGTAATAACAAGAGAGGAGAGAGGATTTTATTAGGATTTATAGAGGAAAGTTGAGCTCGAAACAAAATAAAAATTTGGAAGCCATATAATGGCGAGCTCCAGATCCCCAAAACAAGAAGGAAGAGGTTCTTGTATTTATATCCTAACAAGTCGTGGGTGCCAAGGGTTCGGGTACGATGTAGGATTATAGGACAGCTGTTGTCAATGGGTTTGATTTTTAATAACACACTAGTGTTTCCTTTGCCGTCAAGTATTCAGGAGGAGGGACATGACATAGGTCTGCGGAAGAAAAGATGAAGCTTAGGCATGTGCTACTCTGAAAACAACCGTATATATACTTTGATTTACCGTGACATTTTGAACTATTGTCTTGTTGAGTCTTTCCTATCCTTGTCTACACGTTTAGAGACAGGACACTGCATATGGTAGCTAAAAAGGGTACGTCTTCCCACAATACCTTGGTCTGTGCGTTTTCCTTTTGAAATATAGGGTGAGTTTTCTTGTCACGTATGGTTTAGGGTAGATTGGCTTTCCAATGTCTGCACGTCTTGGAATATAGGAACCGCTGTATATGTCGGTTGTATACTTTGTTTTAACGGTTCACTTTGGTTTGTTTTTATTTTTATTTTTATAGTCTATATGACAGTAAGCCTACACTATTGAGTAGGCCAAGTTATGGATGCTGGCGATGGGACAAAGTGTGAAGCCCACGTTTCTATTGAATATGATGCAGCGTTTAGATAACTGAGACTTAGAGGCTAGGCACAGCTTTTAGTATGTGACAGCATTTGGTGTTTAGGTAGGCAACATGTGAGGAAGTTGGTTTTAGTCTTGTATATTTATTTTAAGTTCCTTTTTCCTCTTTAGTTTTGCGTACTGTGCTACATAAAATTTTATTCACGGTTGAACCGCTAGGGACAGAAATAAGAACACAGTCGTGTTCTGCGAGGTGTCAGGGTCCCAAAAATATAATAATATCGGTAGGTTAACTCATATTGTGAAACTCCGAAATACCGATACAGGGTGCAAAATACTACAAATAAAAAGTTGTTTATTTAATTAACTAAAAATTACAGTAAAATTCTAAAAATTAAATTATCACTATGTCTCAAAAGAACCTTGTTTAAATTTGAATCCGATATCTAGTTATATCAAATAAACCATTACGGTCGATAAACGGATTTCATAGCGACTTTCTAAATATTTGATTTTGACATATCTTGCAACCTATACGACGAAATCTCAATATTTCACTTCTGTCAGAAAGATACAGTTCAACAGATTCCAATATTTCTTGTTTTGCAGAAATCCGATTTAAAACGAGTCATGTACACTCAGTTGAAGTTCAAGACGTTAAATTACGAACTGCAGCGTCGTTATGAGCTCGTTTATATTTAATATATATTTTTATACGTTCAACTTCGTTTTAATTAATATTTAAATCTACTTATATTAAGAATTCAATATTTAAACTGATTTAAATATTCAAATATAAACCGATAAAAATGCGGGACATTACAATTTATTTAAATAATAATGGGTAAAATTTATTTTAATTGAAGTTAAAACGAATAAATTTAATTTAATTATAAAACGAGCCTGAAATGGCGCGGTAGTTTGAAAATTTAATTTTAAACTTTGACAGAATGTACAGGATTCAAAATAAATCAGAATTGAGTGAAGCCAGAAATATTTAAATCTTTTTAATCATATCTTTCTAAAGAATCTGAAAAATTGAAATTTCATAACGGAAATCAAAAGTTATGGCTAGTTCAATTTTTAGAAAAGTCGTTGTAGAATTTGATTATATATAATATATATGGCCCGAAAGGCTACTTTTCACATACGAAGGAATTTGGACTCGAGACCACTTCCATTGAGTCCGGAATGATGTTTCTGCATTGAAAAATAGTAAACACTTATATATTTTGAGTTTCGGAAATTATATGTTTAAAAATGTATTTTTAATATTAAATATATAGCCCTTGGAAATAGTCATTTTTCAAACGACCTCCATTTTCGATGAAACCACTTTTGTTGGATCCGAAATGTCAAAATAATGTTAAGTTTAATTTTTCATAATTTTTGGAATTATTTTGTGGCCGTGGCAAAAAGATTTCTGTTTTGTCAATTTACAGTGAATTTTAAACGACTAGAGAAAGGTCATTTTTCAAACAGTCTCAGAATTCAATGAAATTGATCTCGTTAGAACCGTATCATCATAAGAAAGCCAAAAATATTTTTTTTAGAATTTTCGGAGTCCGTATGTGGCCCTGGCATATTTAAATGAACGGTAGAAATTAAATTATTTATTTAATATTGTATTTTTAAATTAAACCCGAAAAAAACATATAGACATCAGAATTGGAGCCCAAGACATAGCCCATCGCGTTCAGAAGGCCTCAAAATGTTAGGATCGACAGTAAGTAGGCCCAAATCGGAGAAAGTCCGAAAATCCACCTTTTTAGCACAAATTTCAAAATTAAATATTAAAATAATATTAAAAAAATCGGTTGAAACCCTAATTTTCAATGGCAGCCACCATTTCAGACGAGTGGCTAAAATCATCCGATTTTCAAATGCTTAGATCTCTCAATCCGTTCAACGAAATTTGACATATGATATACCAAATCGAAGAGAATTCAGAGAGCTACAAATCTATACGGTCAAGATCGGGTTTTGATTCACAGATTTTGCGAATTTTGACCGAGAAGGGGCTGCGGTTTTTGGTGATTTGCGGGTTCTAGGGGAGGCCGAGTTCGACATGGTTGGAGGTGTAGGCGGCTCTTGGCAAGGCGGTCGGAGTGGTAACGTTTGATCGGAGGATGGGGGCTCGATGATCGGTGCGTGCAGAAGCTTTGGTAGGTGGCTTTGGGTTGTTCGGCCGAAGAAGGTAAAGACGGGTTTGAGAGGAAGAAGGTCCGCTTTCTTTTTTATTTTTTTATTATTTAATTATTTAATTTTTCCGATCTTTAAAAATCCATAACTCTTTCATACGAGGTCCGTTTTACAAACCGTAAGTTGCGTTGGACTCGTCTTTCCGAGAGCTTCGCGATGGCGCAGACCGCAACTGAAACGGAGACAGTCAAATTTCGGCCAAAATTCAATGTGAGAATTCAAATTCTATTATTTAATTAATTATTAATTAATTTTCTCGTGTTAAAAATTATTGTATTATTGTGTTAATTCAGATCTGAAATGTTTGGGTTGGATAGATGATTGATTGTTGCTTGTGGTATGATTTGTTGTTTGTGACATGTTAGATCCGCATTGAAATTGCTATATTATTGAATTCTATTTGGGATTAGAAAATTAAATCTAAATTTAGATTTAAATCATATTTTTGTATTGAAAATAAAAAGATGAAAATTTTACGATGTAAATAAAAAGATAATATTTTTTGTATTGAAAAAAGAAGAAGAAAAAGATCATATTTTTAAATGGAAATAAAAAGATAAATTTTTACGGTGTAAATAGAAAGGTGATAAATTTTTACATTGTAAAATATTAAAAGGTGATATTTTACGATTGAATATTAAAAGACGATGTTTTTACATTAAAATATAAAAGTTGATATTTCTACACCGTAAAATATAAAGGTTGATATTTTTACATTATAAAAATAAAAAGTTGATAGCTTTACATTGTAAACATAAAAGTGAATATTTTTATATTGTAAGTAAAAGAATGAAATTTTATGATGTAAAATAAAATACATTTTTATTATGTAATTTATGAATGAATTTACACCGTATGAAATAAATTACATTTTATTATGTAATTTATGAATGAATTTACTTCGCATGAATGAAATTTCATTTTATTTTGTAATGTATATGAAATGAATGTATGAACTTGCTTTGTAAATTAAAAATTACATTTTTATAGGTAATTAAAATGTGAATTTACACTGTATGATAAAAATTACATTTTTAGATGTAATTTAGATATGAATTTATGTCGTATGATAGGAATTACATTTTTTCTATGTAATTAGAATATGAATTTCCATCGCATGATGAAAATTATATTTTTCTATGTAATTTAAAATTGAATTTGTACCGCATGATAAAAATTACATTTTTCTATGTAATTTAGATGTAAATTAGAACGGTAAAATAAAAATGACATTTTTCTATGTAATTTATATATGAGTTATATTGGTATGATAAAAATTACATCTTTCAATGTAATTATAATATGAATTTGTATTGCATTATAACAATTACATCTCTTTATGTAATTGGGACATGAATTTACAATGTAAAATAAAATTTACATTTTTATATGTAGTAAGAAATTGAGAATTCGCATTGATATTAAAATAACGCTTTTGTTAAAGACATTGCATTAGAATAAAAAGATAATTTATCTCGCTTTTTCTTTTTAGAATTAAAAAGCATATTTTGTCACCTTTTCTTTTTAACATGAAAAGGGTCATTTTTGTCGCTTCTTCTTTTTAACATTAAAAGAACATTTTTATGTCATGTTTCTTTTTAGCATTAAAAGAAGCATTTTTATTGTTTTTCTTTTTAGAAATAAAAAAAGAACATTTTGCTTTCATCTCTTTATGTTGAATATTTTATCGTCATTATTGAATGTGGTAAAAATATAATAGTTAATGTTGAATATTTTATCGTCATTTTGAATGCGGTGAAAATAGAATGGTTAATGTTGTCTTTTTTATCGACATTTTTAGGGCGATAAAAATAGACAATGTTAGTGATTCATTTTTATCGACATTTTAGTGCGATAAAAAATGAAAATGTTAGTGATGCATTTTATCGACATTTTTGGTGCGATAAAAAGATTATATTTTTGTGTAACATTTTATTTGTCTTTCTAGAGACAATAAAAAGAATAGAATTAAAGAATTACATTTTTATGTAAAATTGCTTTCATTGAAAAGAACAAATATAGAAGATGAGATTTTTTTTTTATTTGTAAATAATAAACAAGGAAAAAGGGGACATTTACATTTTGATGTAAATAAACAATAATAAAAAAATAACATTCAAAATGTAAGTTAGAAATAAAAGGATTGTTTGCATTCTATGATGCAAACGACATGTAGAAAATAGAAAATACATTTTTATTTGCATCCTATCATGCAAATAAAATAAAGAGATAAAATTTCATTTGTTGTTTGCAACCTTAGTTGCAAACAAACAAGAAGATAAAAATTACATTTTGTTTGCAAATTTAGATGAAACAAATTTATTAAAAACAGAAGTTACATTTTTGTTGAAATTTTTAAATATGAACAAAGCATTAAAATAAAAGTTACATTTTTATTTATTTATTTACTTCACTTGATGTAAATAAACATAAAATAAAGAGTTGTTCTTTTATTTACATTTCTTGATGTAAATAAAACTAGAAATTTAATATTACACTTTTATTTGCTTTACTCAACGCCAATAAAACAGGAGAATAAAAGAAATATTTTCATTTGCAATCCTTAATGAAAATAAATTATGAAATGAAAAGTTACAATTTTTATTTACATTCTTCTATGTAAATAAATATCAAAGTAAAAAAGCTGAATCTTTATTTGCATTCTCTATTGCAAATAAAGCATAAAATGAAAAGTTATATATTTTGTTATTATTTGTATTCCCTATTACATATGGAATTAAAGATTATATCTTTCTTCTCATTTATTTATAATGAAAGGAACTGAAATAAAAGATTATATTTTTATCGTCATTTTACATACGATAAAAAGGATAGAAATAAAAAGAGACATTTTTATCGTCGTGTTATATATTGTGATTACACTACCATAGACAAGTTACCTGACTTGTTTATGTGATTGGGTCGATTATTTTCACACATCGCCCAAGTGCACAAATAAATTTATTATTTGTTTATTGGTTGAAACCCCACACGGGTGTTGGGATGAAAATTAACATACACTAATCCCAATATTTAGTTGTATGTTGATCGTTAGATCGACAGGCTGCGACGAGCGTTATTATTTAATTTTAACGCTTACGCAATGGAATTTACACTTTGGATGAAATGGATGATTTTACTGTTATTGTTATATATGACATGTGTGAAATCCATATAATCCAAAATTATATGGTAAATGTTTGAGTCGCATTTTGATTCAGATGTTCTTTTAAATAAGAATATTCTTACATTAGAAATTCTTTTTATATAAAGAATATATTTTTATATAAAAATATATTTTTAATCAAGTATATGTTAAAACAAAGAATATTTGTAAAAGATAAAAATCTGTTGTATAAAGAATATTTTTAATGACTATTTTAAATATGTTTTTTTTATAATAATTAATATTTAAAGAGAAATCCTTTAATTAAGATTATTAGAATTTGCCATTATACTTTGTGATATGAAATTAATTGAAATGTGAAGTGGATTTATCGTGGACGGTGTTTTTAAACGACATTTGTCCTTTAATCCAATTTACAGTGAAATTATTATTTGGAATTTATAAATCTATTTTATAGATTTAAAAAGGCATTTTCTAAAAATCAAGTTTTCCAATTTAATAAAATAAATTGGAATTAAGTGGAAATTCGATTGGTAATAATCGAGATGGGCTTCTGTAATAGAAGACCGATATTATATATGGAATTTAAGAGGCTTTGCAGTTATTCCATGTATATTGTTAATCCGATACAGAAATTTATATCGATTATGTATTGATTGATTTCTGAGGAATTTCTTATTTTGAAAATTGTTTTGTGGGTTTATCGTGAACTGTGTTTTAAATGACACTAGTTCTTTAACCCGTTTAAAACAAGATTTATTCCTTAAATAAATGATCTTGTAATAATGATTTCTGATATTAAATCAAAATTAGAGTTTTAATAAATCTTTTAAGGAAGATTTAAGATTTGATTTATTAATTTATCTTTGATAAAATTTAGGAAAATCTTTTAATATGCATATCTTATTAAAAGAATATTCTGAGTTGGAATGTGGCGTAGTGTGTGATTTTTCAATATTTGATTTTTAATCACCAAATACGCGAGTTATTCAGAAAGACCGGGTTGAACCTATTCTGAATAATCATCACGACGATCAAGAGTCGAAGACGAAGTCGGTGACTGAAGACCGGAGAACTTCACATCGTTTGGTTGATAATGACTGATATCTTGAATTGGGACTGATCCCCCAAGGCAAGGTAATAGGTGATGATTTTCCAGACGTACTGGAGATCGACGGATACGTTGTTTCGTTCAGACCCAGAGCGGACTTGTAAATGGATTGTGTGTCTGACATTGTATTATTTTCTACGGTATTTGTTGAACTCTACTGATTATATATTTCAGTTTGGTGGTGAGAATTTATTCTTCACTTAACACCCTTCTCTAAGACGTATGAGCTTAGAGGTTATATATATATTGGTAGATGATCAATGATATGGTAGAGTCTGACAATGTGGCATGCTAAGATGCAATTGATCAAGGCTTTGTTGAAAAGCAGGCCTTGTGGTTGATGATCAAAGCACGGTCTATTTAGGCATAGCTTTGTGTATATCGTGACTTCGCGAGCTTCACAGCTCGGTAGAGTCTAAAATGGGAGAAGGGAACGCAGGGAGTGCACACGTTTCTTTCTAGCTAGAAGTGGTGTCATGGTATGGAGCCCAGACATTTACTTATGTGGTTGTTGGATTTTTAGAGGCCTCGGATTTATGCGGTCGCCCTCGGCCGTATTATAGGTTCAATAGGACCGGGGAGCGTGTGTTCAGGAATAACTAATCCACTAAAGCAGTTGTGGACCGGCCCTGCAGGATCCAAGGGTTCCCCAGCGTCCGAATCCTGGGACATTGCTAGAGTGTCTCGAATCGGTAAGGACTTCCTCCCTAGCCTTGACTTATGATGGGAACCCAACTTCCAATACACCCCTTTACGGTTTTGATTGTATTACTAGTACAGCGACATAGTAGATGGTAGCTATGCCATCTAGGATTGATATTATGATTGAAATGTTTTAATTAAAATATATACACACTAACAATAATATCGTATTTTGCGTATTTATCATTTCTTGACCATTATAAGGTAAAACCCTATCCTCTGGTGTGCGTTGCATTGTGTGATGGGACCTGGGTCTTATAATGGTTTCATTTTTCTAAAAAGCATTGCGTTATTTGACGATTTACTTTAGTTATGCACTGGCAATCTAATGGAGTAAACCCGTTCCGCGTTAGCGGCGTGGTCCTGGGATTAGCCTTCTATTTAGATAAGTTAAGTTAAGAATTCTCACACCAGTCCCACGACTGACCTATAGTTTGTTTCACTTTGCAAACTCGAGTGCCCTCTTTCCACACAGGCAGTCGAGTAGCTCATTTGGCAGATATATTAAGCAAAGATCCTGGATTGAAGACTGAAGCTGTGGCCAGAATGTTGATAGCCTTCCACTGAGATTAGTTCCGCTGAAATGTATTAATTTTTGTAATTTATCTTCCGCTGTAATATTATCCAATGTACTCTGATATATATTCTGTACTCTGATGTAACATTTATTATGATGTTATAAAAATCTTCTGTATTTGTTCTGATGTGTTGTATAACTAAAGTTGATGTATCCGCAGATTTCCATTCTTTGGTTCAGACCTGTGTGGTTTAGGGTCGATCCAGAGGGTGGGAATTTCCGGGTTATCACAGTTGGTATCAGAGCTCTGGTTAGCTCAAATCTTTGGGGTACAACTCGTTAGAACTGAACAAAAGACTCATCAGAGGTAGGATTAGTAATGTCCTATAAAACAGAATTCTCATTAGAGATAGGATCAGCAGTCTCCTAGAATGAGAAAACTCATTAGGGATGAGGTTAGTAATGCCCTCGAATGAGTTCAGAGTGACTAGGCCATAATTAACGTACTTGTAATTATATATATAATTCGATTTTAGAAAATATGATTTTTGAATACATGAAAGTGATATATTTTGAAAACATAATCAACTAATTGATTAGAAATTGTATTGTGCGAATTTAAATTCATCTAATTAAATTATTAAACAATAAAAGAATGAGAATTAAATTAGTTGAATAAACAACTTTTGGCTCATTTCCTTTTCAAGGACGAAAAGATTTTAAGTGAGGAAGATTGTAACAACCCGCAAATTCTGAACCAATTTAAAAATTTTATTTTAGAAAATTTTAATGAATTTTAAGAATATAAAATAATTTATTTAAATAATAATGGGTAAAATTTATTTTAATTGAAGTTAAAACGAATAAATTTAATTTAATTATAAAACGAGCCTGAAATGGCGCGGTAGTTTGAAAATTTAATTTTAAACTTTGACAGAATGTACAGATTCAAAATAAATCAGAATTGAGTGAAACCAGAAATATTTAAATCTGTTTAATCATATCTTTCTAACGAATCTGAAAAATTGAAATTTCATAACGGAAATCAAAAGTTATGGCTAGTTCAATTTTTAGAAAAGTCGTTGTAGAATTTAATTATATATAATATACATGGCCCAAAAGGCTACTTTTCACATACGAAGGAATTTTGACTCGAGACCACTTCCATTGAGTCCGGAATGACGTTTCTGCATTGAAGAATAGTAAACGCTTATATATTTTGAGTTTCGGAAATTATTTGTTTAAAAATGTATTTTTAATATTAAATATATAGCCCTTGAAAATAGTCATTTTTCAAACGACCTCCGTTTTCGACGAAACCATTTTTGTTGGATCCGAAATGTCAAAATATTGTTAAGTTTAATTTTTCATAATTTTTGGAATTATTTTGTGGCCGTGGCAAAAAGATTTGTGTTCTGTCAATTTAAAGTGAATTTTAAGCAACTTGAAAAAGGTCATTTTTCAAACAGTCTCAGAATTCAACGAAATTGGTCTCGTTAGAACCGTATCGTCATAAGAAAGCCAAAAATGTTTTATTTTAGAATTTTCGGAGTCCGTATGTGGCCCCGGTATATTTAAATGAATGGTAGAAATTAAATTATTTATTTAATATTGTATTTTTAAATTAAAACCGAAAAAAAATATATAGACATCAGAATTGGAGCCCGGGACATAGCCCATCGCGTTCAGAAGGCCTCAAAATGTTAAGATCGACAGTAAGTAGGCCCAAATCGGCGAAAGTCCGAAAATCCACCTTTTTACACAAATTTCAAAATTAAATATTAAAATAATATTAAAAAAATCGGCTGAAACCCTAATTTTCAATGGCAGCCGCCGTTTCAGATGAGTGGCTGAAATCATCCGATTTTCAAATGCTTAGATCTCTCAATCCGTTCAACGAAATTTGACGTATGATATACCAAATCGAAGAGAATTCAGAGAGCTACAAATCTATACGGTCAAGATCGGGTTTTGATTCACGGATTTTGCGAATTCTGACCGAGAAGAGGCTGCGGTTTTTGGTGATTTGCGGGTCCTAGGTGAGGCCGAGTTCGACATGGTTGGAGGTGTAGGCGGCTCTTGGCAAGGCGTTCGGAGTGGTAACGTTTGATCGGAGGATGGGGGCTCGATGATCGGTGCGTGCAGAAGCTTTGGAAGGCGGCTTTGGGTTGTTCGGTCGAAGAAGGTAATGATGGGTTTGAGAGGAAGAAGGCCCGCTTTCTTTTTCATTTTTTTATTATTTAATTATTTAATTTGTCCGATCTTTAAAAATCCATAACTCTTTCATACGAGGTCCGTTTTACAAACCGTAAGTTGCGTTGGACTCGTCTTCCCGAGAGCTTCGCGATAGCGCAGACCGCAGCTGAAACGGAGACAGTCAAATTTCGGACAAAATTCAATGTGAGAATTCAAATTCTATTATATAATTAATTATTAATTAATTTTCTCTTGTTAAAAATTATTGTATTATTGTGTTAATTCAGATCTGAAATGTTTAGGTTGGATAGATGATTGATTGTTGCTTGTGGTATAATTTGTTGTTTGTGACATGTTAGATCCGCATTGAAATTGCTATATTATTGAATTCTATTTGGGATTAGAAAATTAAATCTAAATTTAGATTTGAATCATATTTTTGTATTGAAAATAAAAAGATGAAAATTTTACGATGTAAATAAAAAGATAATATTTTTTGTATTGAAAAAAAAGAAGAAAAAGATCATATTTTTAAATGGAAATAAAAAGATAAATTTATACGGTGTAAATAGAAAGGTGATAAATTTTTACATTGTAAAATATTAAAAGGTGATATTTTATGATTGAATATTAAAAGACGATGTTTTTACATTAAAATATAAAAGTTGATATTTTTACACCGTAAAATATAAAGGTTGATATTTTTACATTATAAAAATAAAAAGTTGATAGCTTTACATTGTAAACATAAAAGTGAATATTTTTATATTGTAAGTAAAAGAATGAAATTTTATGATGTAAAATAAATTACATTTTATTATGTAATTTATGAATGAATTTACACCGTATGAAATAAATTACATTTTATTATGTAATTTATGAATGAATTTACTCCGCATGAATGAAATTTCATTTTATTTTGTAATGTATATGAAATGAATGTATGAACTTGCTTTGTAAATTAAAAATTACATTTTATAGGTAATTAAAATGTGAATTTACACTGTATGATAAAAATTACATTTTTAGATGTAATTTAGATATAAATTTATGTCGTATGATAGGAATTACGTTTTTTCTATGTAATTAAAATATGAATTTCCATCACATGATGAAAATTACATTTTTCTATGTAATTTAAAATTGAATTTGTACCGCATGATAAAAATTACATTTTTCTATGTAATTTAGATGTAAATTAGAACGGTAAAATAAAAATGACATTTTTCTATGTAATTTATATATGAGTTATATTGGTATGATAAAAATTACATCTTTCAATGTAATTAGAATATGAATTTGTATTGCATTATAACAATTACATCTCTTTATGTAATTGGGACAAGAATTTACAATGTAAAATAAAATTTACATTTTTATATGTAGTAAGAAATTGAGAATTCGCATTGATATTAAAATAACACTTTTGTTAAAGACATTGCATTAGAATAAAAAGATAATTTTTGTCGCTTTTTCTTTTTAGAATTAAAAAGCATATTTTGTCACCTTTTCTTTTTAACATGAAAAGGGTCATTTTTGTCGCTTCTTCTTTTTAACATTAAAAGAACATTTTTATGTCATGTTTCTTTTTAGCATGAAAAGAAGCATTTTTGTTGTTTTTCTTTTTAGAAATAAAAAAAGAACATTTTGCTTTCATCTCTTTATGTTGAATATTTTATCGTCATTATTGAATGTGGTAAAAATAGAATAGTTAATGTTGAATATTTTATCGTCATTTTGAATGCGGTGAAAATAGAATGGTTAATGTTGTCATTTTTATCGACATTTTTAGGGAGATAAAAATAAACAATGTTAGTGATTCATTTTTATCGACATTTTAGTGCGATAAAAATAGACAATGTTAGTGATGCATTTTATCGACATTTTTGGTGCGATAAAAAGAATATATTTTGGTGTAACATTTTATTTGTCTTTATAGAGACAATAAAAAGAATAGAATTAAAGAATTACATTTTTATGTAAAATTGCTTTCATTAAAAAGAATAAATATAGAAGATGAGATTTTTTTTATTTGTTAATAATAAACAAAGAAAAAGGGGACATTTACATTTTGATGTAAATAAACAATAATAAAAAAATTTACATTCAAAATGTAAGTTAGAAATAAAAGGATTGTTTGCATTCTACGATGCAAACAAAATGTAGAAAATAGAAAATACATTTTTATTTGCATCCTATCATGCAAATAAATTAAAGAGATAAAATTTCATTTGTTGTTTGCAACCTTAGTTGCAAACAAACAAGAAGATAAAAATTACATTTTGTTTGCAAATTTAGATGCAAACAAATTTATTAAAAACAGAAGTTACATTTTTGTTGAAATTTTTAAATATGAACAAAGCATTAAAATAAAAGTTACATTTTTATTTATTTATTTACTTCACTTGATGTAAATAAACATAAAATAAAGAGTTGTTCTTTTATTTACATTTCTTGATGTAAATAAAACTAGAAATTTAATATTACACTTTTATTTGCTTTACACAACGCCAATAAAACAGGAGAATAAAAGAAATATTTTCATTTGCAATCCTTAATGCAAACAAATTATGAAATGAAAAGTTACAATTTTTATTTACATTCTTCTATGTAAATAAACATCAAAGTAAAAAGCTGAATCTTTATTTGCATTTTCTATTGCAAATAAAGCATAAAATGAAAAGTTATATATTTTGTTATTATTTGTATTCCCTATTACAAATGGAATTAAAGATTATATCTTTCTTCTCATTTATTTATAATGAAAGGAATTGAAGTAAAAGATTATATTTTTATCGTCATTTTAGATGCGATAAAAGAATAGAAATAAAGAATTCATTCTTATTGACATTTTACATACGATAAAAAGGATAGAAATAAAAAGAGACATTTTTATCGTCGTGTTATATATTGTGATTACACTACCATAGACAAGTTACCTGACTTGTTTATGTGATTGGGTCGATTATTTTCACACATCGCCCAAGTGCACAAATAAATTTATTATTTGTTTATTTGTTGAAACCCCACACGGGTGTTGGGATGAAAATTAACATACACTAATCCCAATATTTAGTTGTATGTTGATCGTTAGATCGACATGCTGCGATGAGCGTTATTATTTAATTTTTACGCTTACGCAGTGGAATTTACACTTTGGATGAAATGGATGATTTTACTGTTATTGTTATATATGACATGTGTGAAATCCATATAATCCAAAATTATATGGTAAATGTTTGAGTCGCATTTTGATTCAGATGTTCTTTTAAATAAGAATATTCTTACATTAGAAATTCTTTTTATATAAAGAATATATTTTTATATAAAGAATATATTTTTAATCAAGTATATGTTAAAACAAAGAATATTTGTAAAAGATAAAAATCTGTTGTATAAAGAATATTTTTAATGACTATTTTAAATATGTTTTTTTTATAATAATTAATATTCAAAGAGAAATCCTTTAATTAAGATTATTAGAATTTGCCATTATACTTTGTGATATGAAATTAATTGAAATGTGAAGTGGATTTATCGTGGACGGTGTTTTTAAACGACATTTGTCCTTTAATCCAATTTACAGCGAAATTATTATTTGGAATTTATAAATCTATTTGATAGATTTAAAAAGGAATTTTCTAAAAATCAAGTTTTCCAATTTAATAAAATAAATTGGAATTAAGTGGAAATTCGATTGGTAATAATCGAGATGGGCTTCTGTAATAGAAGACCGATATTATATATGGAATTTAAGAGGCTTTGCCGTTATTCCATGTATATTGTTAGTCCGATACAGAAATTTATATCGATTATGTATTGATTGATTTCTGTGGAATTTCATATTTCGAAA
This sequence comes from Allium sativum, assembly GCA_030737875.1. Taxonomy (NCBI): domain Eukaryota; kingdom Viridiplantae; phylum Streptophyta; class Magnoliopsida; order Asparagales; family Amaryllidaceae; genus Allium; species Allium sativum. The sequence goes on from CM060924.1 coordinate 157,201,897, forward strand.
ATTGTTTTGTGGGTTTATCGTGAACTGTGTTTTAAATGACACTAGTTCTTTAACCCGTTTAAAACAAGATTTATTCCTTAAATAAATGATCTTGTAATAATTATTTTTGATATTAAATCAAAATTAGAGTTTTAATAAATCTTTTAAGGAAGATTTAAGATTTAATTTATTAATTTATCTTTGATAAAATTTATGAAAATCTTTTAATATGAATATCTTATTAAAAGAATATTCTGAGTTGGAATGTGGCGTAGTGTGTGATTTTCCAATATTTGATTTTTAATCACCAAATACACGAGTTATTCAGAAAGACCGGGTTTAACCCATTCTGAATAATCATCACGACGATCAAGAGTCGAAGATGAAGTCGGTGATTGAAGACCAGAGAACTTCACATCGTTTGGTTGATAATGACTGATATCTTGAATTGGGACTGATCCCCCAAGGCAAGGTAATAAGTGATGATCTTCCAGACGTACTGGAGATCGACAGATACGTTGTTTCGTTCAGACCCAGAGCGGACTTGTAAATGGATTGTGTGTCTGACATTGTATTCTTTTCTATTGTATTTGTTGAACGCTACTGATTATATATTTCAGTTCGGTGGTGAGAATTTATTCTTCACTTAACACCCTTCTCTAAGACGTATCAGCTTGGAGGTTATATATATATTGGTAGATGATCAATGATATGGTAGAGTCTGACAATGTGGCATGCTTAGATGCAATTGATCAAGGCTTTGTTGAAAAGCAGGCCTTGTGGTTGATGATCAAAGCACAGTCTATTTAGGCATAGCTTTGTGTATATCGTGACTTCGCGAGCCTCACAGCCCGGTAGAGTCTAAAACAGGAGAAGGGAACGCAGGGAGTGCACATGTTTCTTTCTAGCTAGAAGTGGTGTCATAGTATGGAGCCCAGATATTTACTTATGTGGTTGTTGAATTTTTAGAGGCCTCGGATTTATGCGGTCGCCCTCGTCCGTATTATAGGTTCAATGGGACCGGGGAGCGTGTGTTCAGGAATAACTAATCCACTAAAGCAGTTGTGGACTGGCCCTGCAGGATCCAAGGGTTCGCCAGCGTCCGAATCCTGGGACATTGCTAGAGTGTCTCGAATCGGTAAGGACTTCCTCCCTAGCCTTGACTCATGATGGAAACCCAATTTCCAATATGCCTCTTTACGGTTTTGGTTGTATTACTAGTACGGCGACATAGTAGATGGTAGCTATGCCGTCTAGGATTGATATTATGATTGAAATGTTTTAATTAAAATATATACACACTAATAATAATATCGTATTTTGCGTATTTATCATTTCTTGACCATTGTAAGGTAAAACCCTATCCTCTGGTGTGCGTTGCATTGTGTGATGGGACCTGGGTCTTATAATGGTTTCATTTTTCTAAAAAGCATTGCGTTATTTGACGATTTACTTTAGTTATGCACTGGCAATCCAATGGAGTAAACCCGTTCCGCGTTACGGCGTGGTCCTGGGATTAGCCTTCTATTTATATAAGTTAAGTTAAGAATTCTCACACCAGTACCACGACTGACCTGTAGTTTGTTTCACTTTGCAAACTCGGGTACCCTCTTTCCACACGGGCAGTCGAGTAGCTCATTTGGCAGATATATTAAGCAAAGATCCTGGATTGAAGACTGAAGCTGTGGCCAGAATGTTGATAGCCTTCCACTGAGATTAGTTCCGCTGAAATGTATTAATTTTTGTAATTTATCTTCCGCTGTAATATTATACAATGTACTCTGATATATATTCTGTACTCTGATGTAGCATTTATTATGATGTTATAAAAGTCTTCTGTATTTGTTATGATGTGTTGTATGCCCAAAGTTGATGTATCCACATATTTCCATTCTTTGGTTCAGACCTGTGTGGTTTATGGTCGATCCAGAGGGTGGGAATTTCCGGGTTATCATAGATAAATTTGACCATAGATGATGCTTCGTTTGAATCCATGGAATGAGGCTGTACGCTTAGAATTCTTCCATAATAATGAACATGGAAAAATGTGAAAGAACTGAAAGCAGTCAGAAAATAATGGCATATAAAACATAAAAAATATTTGTTACGCTTATTACTTCGATTGGTTCGGTAGGGCCAAACTTGCTTTGTTTAAATCCAAAATCAACTAGTAAACCAAATTTAATCAAAAATAAAAACCAAACCCGACTGATCTGCGAAGAAAACCAAATCGAACCGACCAAACTAATTTGGTTCGGTCTGTTAATTCGGTTTGAACCAAGGTATGCTCACTCCTATCAGTCTGTGTGATATTCCATGTGTCTAATCCTACTGATTGTAACTATATTTTCATTCTACATACCCAATATGAATAATTACTGCCATTAAACAGTGGTGGTCTAATAGTGGACTGGCCCACTACAAACGAATTATTATTATTACCAATGTTAGTTGCCATTTTAAAAAATTTCAAAAATCAGATTATGAACTTTTTGAAAGACCTTGCTCTGATACCAATTGTTAGGGAATGCAGAATCGATCGTTATGACAAAACTAACATTAGAGGGGGGGTGAATAGTGTTTTCAAGGAATTTAAGAAAATTTAAAACCATTATGATCTTCTATATGAATAACACACCATAGAGATGATCACAAACTTAGAATCAAACATAAACACAGAAATAAACAAAAATAAAATGCAGAAAGGGAAATAACACTCGGATTTTATACTAGTTTGGATTACTCTTACATCTAGTCCCGCATAACACTGGATTGCATAGTGTTTTATTACTATAGTAGTATCCAAGTACAACACCCTTGATTTAACGGCCACAAGGTTACCACCATTTCCACATCACCCTTGATTTCTCTGGATACAAGGTTACCACCGTTTCCACACCACCCGTGATTTCCCCGACTACAAGGTTACCACCGTTTCCACACCACCCTTGATTTCCCTGGCTACAAGGTAACCACCGTTTCCTTCCTTGATTTTACGGCTACAAGGAACACAACGTTTCCAAGACTAATCCCAAATGATTACAACTGGGCTATAACTCTTCAATCGCACTTCGATTCAGAGAGCGATGAGTAGAGAGTGCGAAAAGAAGAAGTTTTATACAATTAAATTTGAAATCGGCAGAGTATAAGTGTAGAAATCATATAACTATGATATATATATATATATATATATATATATATTGGAGTAATGAAAAAGGATGAAGATGGAGAAGAAGAATGGTTAAATTTTTTGAAATCAACCCCTATTTATTAGATTTGAAAGGTTGCAACGCTTCTGGAATGTTACAAATGGTGAAAGACACTTCCTTTCAAAATTGAAAATATGACGGTTATATGTCAACATCATCACATATGTATGTCGACATATGTTAGTTCAAATTTGAAATTTGAGTATTTTTTAAGTGTTATAATATATATATATATATATAATTATATTTGGGAATTCTTGGATTAAAACATAGTGATATAAATTAGTATTATGAAGTGGAAAATCATATGAAATCATAAATATAAACTATATAATCATATGTATAAAATTATAAAGTTTAAAACTATATAAATATATAAGTATAAAATTTTGTAACTATATAAACATATATAAACTTATAATCTTTAAAACTCAAGTTTGAAATCAAAATTAAAATAGAAAAATGTAATTAAAAGTTAAACAGAATTTGAAATTTAAAAACCAGAATTTGAAAAACAGAATTTGAATTTGAATTTAAACCTAGAGTTGTATTCAGTGTCTTACATAAACTAGCTCTATTACTATATTTATCTTGAAATCTTAAACTCTTGAAATCTTGACTACTCATGAGTCATGAATCTTTTATGAATTCTGAATCTCTTAAATCTTTAAAAACTCTTAAAATCTGTACAGTCTTCAGTATTATTTCCTGTATATAAATCCTGCATATATGTATATACATTATAGATAGAGATATTAGTATATTTTATAATCAATTAATATGGAAATAAGATTTTTTTCATCAAAACTCCATTCTCTAACATGATTCCACTGCAAACTTATTATCTTAAGTGGAAACTGTATTTGTACTTAGTGGATCCTGTTATGTTTTTTTAACTCTGATGATGAAGTTTATTTCCGTTGTGTATGATGATATAAATTATTAATGATGTAATGTATTTATGCTATGTTCCTTGATCTGTTGATGTGATTAATGTGTTATATTCCAAAGACTATCCATTCTGCTAGGATCAGGGGTTTGGTGTTGTCACAGGTGGTATCTGAGCTAAGGGTTAACCTTAGTTCTAAAGTATAACGTATTAACCAACTCATCAGAGATATAATCAGTATTATTCTAGAATGAGTAACTCATTAGAGATATGATTAGCAATATCTTACAATGAGTATAGAAATATAGCATATAACTAAGTAGATACATCTTTGTTTATGCATAGGTTTACATGCTCTTATATTTCCTTAAGATATCTTTTCTGTTGGTTTGACTCTTTTCTTGCTATTTATAGTCATAAAAGAAAACGAGTAAAAGAGGCAGACGAGGTGGAGGAAGAGGACGGGGAGATGTTTCAGTTAAGAATCAACAGCCCAACCCCGTATAAGTTGTTCATACACCTGCATTGCCTCAACAACCACAGCAACAACCTAATTTGGATACACTTTCTAAAAAATATAAGAACGTGGGAGGATTGCTGTTCTTGGGCAAAGAACCTGTAATTAAAGCGCAAGCATGGATAAGGTCTTGTGAACGAATCTTTGAAGGCCTAGAATTGACAGATAATCGAAAGAGGTTTCTTGAATCCTGGTTACTCAAAGATGAAGCCCTGATTTGGTGGGAAGCAGTTATAGTGGGTAATGCGGGAGGTAATATGACATGGGAAATGTTCAAAGAAATTTTCGAAGAAAGGTCTGTTCCACAAGAAGAAGTCGAGCATCTGCATGATGAGTTTGCTAATCTCAAGTAAGGTGACAGGACCATTTATGAATATATGAACAAATTTAGTGAACTCTCTCCTTTTTTGGTCCGGAACTAATTCACATCCGAATAAGAGGAATAAGATGTTCATTTAGGGTCTCCAAAGAAGGTTTCGAAGCCGAGTGACAACTCAAATAGAACTCCCGTTTATCAAAGTTGTTGAAATGGCTTGTAGGTATGAAAATATTGATGAGAAGAATGCTCTATAAGACAAGGAAAAAGGCTATTATGGTAATAAAAGAAAATCTTCGAATAAGAAACCTAAGGCAAGCAAGATTGAAGAAGCAAACCCAAAGAGGATAAATGAGAGAGAACTAAATGTTATAACTGTGACAAGTTTGGACATTGGGCTAATGAGTGCAGAGCTCCCAAGAGACCAAGGAGGAATGAATCTGAATCTTGCCAGAAACCTCGAGATAACAGGGAATGCTACAATTTCCACAAGACATGTCATATTGCAAAAAACTACCCACTGACGAAAAAGGCAGAAGTGGGTCATGTTTACAATGTGAAAGATTCCTCAACTAGTTCTGTTGGAAGGGGTAAGCCAAATGTCTTGGAAGGTACCCTTATAGTTAGGAATATTCCTGTTAAAATATTATTTGATATGGGAACATCACGAAGTTTTATTTCGAGTGACATGGTTAAGAAACTAAGTTCGAAGTTAATATATCTAAAAGAACCCATTAGTTTCCACAATCCGATAAGAGGTTCCCTGAATCACTGTTTGTATTGCAATGTGTGTGTTTCTTATTCTCATTTCTGGTTTTCTTTCAATTTTATTGTCATGGATTTTACCAAGTTCGATATTATTTTGGTATAGGATTGGTTAACAAATATGAAGCCAAAGTTAGATGTGCCAAGTGAGTGGTTAAAATTAAAACTAAATTTGGAAATTATATAATCATACCATGCGGAGGTTCAGATTCAGACAGAAAAGAATTTGGTTTGCTCTTGAAGTTTCACCCACTTTTTTAGAGAATATTCCTGTTGTACGGGATTATGCAGATGTATCTGAGGAAGTTGATAGCATTCCGCCGCGAAGAGAGATTGATTAGTTCCAAATGCAAGGTCGGTTGTGCATGTAATTCGGAGGATGACATTGAAAGCGAAAGAAGAGCTGAGTGATCAAACTCAACAATTATTGTGGGAAGGTCTGATCAGACGTAGTTTCTCGAGTTGGGGAGCAACAGTGCTATTCGTCCAAAGTCAGACGGTACTCTTAGATTATGTGTGGATTACCGAGACCTCAACAAACAAACTCTCAAGAATAAACATCCACTGCCGCGTATCGATGATTTATTAGATCGCTTGAATGGCATGCGGGTATTCTCGAAGATGACCTAGCTATAGGTTTTCATCAACTAAGAATTGCAGAAGAATGTTTTCCTTTGACAACTTTCAAAGGTCTAGATTTATTTTATGAGTGGTTGGTAATGTCATTCAGGTTAGTAAACCCCCTTCTTATTTTGTTGATTTGATGAATCTGGTATTCCGTTGGGTGTTGAATAAGTTAAGTTTGTATTGGTTTTCATTGATGATATTCTGATCTTTTCGAAGTCAGTGTAGGAGCATGCCAGACATTTAGAACATGTATTGTAAATTCTGAGAGATAATATATTAAAAGCAAAATTTTCTAAATTTCTAAATGCATATTCTGGAAAGAAGAAATGAAATTCATTGGTCATGTAGTATCAGAGGAAGGGATATCAGTGGATCCAGGTAAGATTACGGCTATATGAGATTGGAAGTAGTCTTAGACCCCTATCAAGGCGAGGAGTTTTCTTGTACTAGCAAGTTATTACTATAAATTCATTAAAGGTTTTTCGAAGTTATCTAGTTCATTGACGCAGCTCACTAACAAGCATGCCAAATTTAATTGGGCGTTCGAACGTGAATCAGCTTTTTAAGAGTTGAAAGAAAGGATAACTACTGCACCAATGTTAAAATTTATAATGATAATCAGGACTTAACTGTCTATACAGATGCTTCAGGTGAAGGAGTGGGTGCGGTGTTAATGCAACGGGGAAAAGTCATTGCTTATGCAAGACGACAGATGAAGCTGCCTGAGAAAAGGTATGCTACTCATGATTTAGAGCTTTTAGTTTTGGTATTTGCCTTAAAGATTTGGAGGCATTACTTAATAGGTGAGAAGTTTGAGTTATATACAGATCATAAATTTTTGAAATATCCATTCATCTAGAAAGATCTTAATACGAAGTATGAATGTTGGATGGAGTTTCTTGTACCCTATGACCTTGATATTTTATATACTCTAAGGAAAGCCATCGTTGTGGCAGATGCACTTAGTAGAAAGAATGCAATCATTGCTAATCTGATTATTACGCCTTCGTTGATTGAGAAGATTTCTGTTCTTCAGAAAGACAATGAATTTATTTAGAAAATTAGCAAATGGATTCAGGACGGTGAAGCCTCAAATTTTCAGGTTGATAGCAAAGGAACTCTGAGATTGTAAGGACGAATATGTGTCCCAAATATTCATGAGCTCAGAAGAGAGGTAATAGATTAATGTCAGAAATTTAAGCTCGGTATCCATCCAAAGGTGAGTAAAATGCATCACAATATAAAATGCACATTTCGTTTGAGGTCTATGAAAAGAGATATCTCAATATATGTTAGCAGGTGTTCAACTTGCCAACAGGTTAAGAGCGATCAGTAGAAGGTTGTTGGATTGTTGCAACCATTAGAGATTCCGGAATGGAAGTGGGATCATGTTTCTATGGATATTATTGACGGTCTGCCCAGAACCAAGAAAGGTAATGAAGGCATACAGGTTATTGTAGATCGTTTAATGAAGACTGCACATTTTCTTTCAGTGAAAGCTAGTAGAACATCTTAGAGCTTGGCTCAGTTATATATTAAAGAGATCGTTAGACTACATGGAGTACCCAACAATATTGTCTGTGATAGAGATCCTATTTTTTCTAGTAATTCTGGGAAGCATTTCAGTTTCATTTGGGAACAAAGCTGAATATTAGCATTGCATATCATCCACAGATAGATGGTCAGACTGAGAGGGTGAATCGTATTACAGAAGATCTGTTACGAGCTTGTATTCTTGATTTCGTAGGATCTTGGGAATATCATATACATCTAGTTGAGTTCTCGTATAATAAAAAATTCCAAGCTAGTTTGAAGATGTCACCGTTTGAGGCATTATGTGGTAGGCCATGTAGTTCTCCTACATGTTGGATAGAGCCCGGAAATCGGCTAGTGTTGGGTCCAGATATGATCTAAGAAGTTGCAGATAAAGTATACTTTATAAGGAAGTAATTGAAAGTAGCACAGAGCCAACAAAAGAGTTATGCAAATTTTAATAGAAGAGATGTAGCATTTACTATTGGTGATCTAGTATATTTGAAGGTTCCTCCGTTAAGAGGAGTGATCTGGTTTAGAAAGACAAGAAAGTTGGCACTAAGTATATTGGTTCATTCCCGATACTGGAAAGGAGAGGTCTAGCTTACAGGGTTCAATTTCCAGATTGGTTTCCTAGAATACATGATGTGTTTCACGTTTCTCACCTCCGGAAGCATGTTCATGATCCAGATTTGCTTGTGGAAGAGGCATCATAAGAATTTTTGGAAATTACTCCGAATTTTGGCTGTGTTTAGAGAGCCGATGAAGATTATTGGCCGGGAGACCAGAGTGCTAAGAAATAAGAAAGTGAACGTGGTCAAAGTGCAACAGAGTGGAGATCCTAGAGACTATACATAGGAGACAGAGGATAGCATTAGAAGGCTTATCCCAAGTGCAGAGTGGATATCTCTGAGTAGCTCTTGTGAGAGGTAAACTTATGTTATGTTATCATTTTATTTCCTGCTTTATTGTTTTCTTCCTTTTTGAGGACGAAAAGTTTTAAGTGGGGGAGACTGTAACAACTCAAAATTTTGGAACCAACCTAAAATTATTTTTAATATAATTTTGTAGGAAAATATGACTGAATTTCAGAAATCGATTATTTTAAGGCTGATTTTATCGGTTTACAAAGAAACATTATCGAGATCACCTTGGATTTCGATGAAACATTTTTTTTATTCGTAGCATCGAATAATGGTAGAATCCCAAATTTCATAATTTTTGGAGTTAGCATGTGGTCGTGCGTGAGTTAAAAGTACGTTAAAATCGCGTATTGAAATCAAGCTGAAATGCGATCGAATAATAAAATGGAAGGTCAAACGAACTCGAAATTCATCGAAACCTGTTCCTTGGATGCAGAATTATGTTTATTATTAAAATCCAAATTTTCGTGACAACCGAAATTAATTTGTGATCGTGCAATCAAAAGAGGTAGGGGCTAACTAACACACCTTTATAAACGTTAAGTTACCAAACTTGAAATGAAATAAAGGCCATTCAACGGGACAAGGTGGTTTTGTTGAGAGTCCCGAGATCGTGCCACCTTAACGATCCATGTGATGAGTGGCAAATTTGCACCAAAGCCCTTCCTCCTTTCTTCGTTTCTTCTTATATTCTTTCATTTTGCAGTTAGCTCCTCCATATTCATTTCTCCTCCCCAATGGCCTCCCCCTTGATCCTCCTCCACCACTGACCTGCTGCACCACCTTACCCAGCCTCCCCGACGCCGCGCAGGAGCATCTACACCCCCTTCGCTAGTTGTGGGTTCCCCTTCTACAAAACTCCAAAACACCTCATTTTAGTACTTTTTTCACTCTCCCCTTCCAAGATCCCGCCTTTCCACCTCCATATACCTCCTAGCACTATGCAACAGCCAAATAGTCCCCACTACCACCAGCCCAGACGGTGAGCTCATGGGTCCCTCTGCCCCTTTTTTGTTCGTTTTTCCCTCCATTTAGCTTCAAACATCCAGATCTATTAGTATACGAGTGTTAGAGAGTATTTGCGAGTTGATCGAACCCCGTAGGCCACCGAAAATTTGCACAGGAGCCCGAAAAGCATCAACGTCAAGTGTGCATGCCCGTAGGCCTTCTATTTGAAGTCTGGCAGAGTGGAAACCGTTGGAGAGAAATCAAAACTCACTTATAAAAAGGGCTAGATTAATAACTAACCATTCCAATTAATTAATTTAAGTTGTGAAATAAGTATAGGTTTGCTAATGCTAGTTCATTATGAGATTAAATAATTATTAGCCTGTTAAAAATGTCATTTTTAATCGACAGAAGTGAATTTGCAGGGATACTTGACATGTAAAATGAAAATTGTATTAACAATGAGAAATTGCAACTTAAAAAGGTTTGAATAAAATAAGTTGTTCATTGTTAATTGTTTTGTAGAGAATAATAAAAATTTATTACGACGTTAAATGAGAAGTATTGGTTAATAATAAAATTTTATTACGATGTTAGTTGATAGTTAGCAAGATAAAATATCTTTTTTAATTGATATATGCGTAGATACATGCGTTTATGCGAGACTAAAATTCATGTAGAAAAGCGGAATAAATTACATTAACTGTTGATTGCTATTTGAAATATTTCATAATGTTTATCACCGATCATGTAAGTATATTAATATGTTAAACATTTGAGTAGTTGGATAAAAATATCATTTTTATCTATCGTATGTGATATCCCTTAAGTTCAACACCTGAACTGCACACCATGTTTATTTAAAATTCATTTAGCCTTAAATGACATTGATTGAGTAATTTATTTATTACTATTGTTATGTGTGAAGTGGATGCACTAGGATGGTTGCTTGTGTGTAATTAAATATACACCTTTGGATAGCAAACAATACTTGTGGACTGCACTACATAGCATAGCATATCTGTATAAGCATGTATCGGAGTATCGTAAAATATTTTTATTTTATTCCCTGGAGGTTGGATCATTCTCATATGTTAATATGTTGTTCATGGGGATGTGAGACATGTCCATTATTTTTATCAATTTTTTGTATGACTATTTTGCCCCTGCCAGTCTTGTACAGGAGATAACTTTTGATGCAGAACCGAGTCAGGTGCTGAGATCGGTCTCATTGGAAAGGAAAGGATGATTCCCATTCTGTAGAGTGGTCACATTAAAATTTTGGCTCAACAGTTTGGGAGGAATCGATGTTTTAAGGTTTCACAATTAACAGTTCAGGCTTTTAAGCCATAATGGGCTGATTTGGAGAGGCCCATTAGTGGGAAGGTGGAATGCTATAAATAGGGGGTAGGAAGCATGGAGAATAGTTTACTTTCTCCGTTCTCTCATTTGGTAGAGTTAGAGGTCCTTCATTGCTCCATCTTCTACACCTTTCCACCATTAGAGCTTAGATCTATATCAGAGAATCGAAGATCTACATCGTTTGAAGCTAGATCTACACCATTCCAAGAGAGTGTTCATCGAATCAAATAGTTTGGAGAAATTCTCGCTATCCGGAATCGTAATTCATCATTTTTAGGCTTGTTTGAAGATTTGGTGAGTGATATGCATCTCTCAGACAGATTCAATCAAGTATATGAGTTGTTTGATCTTAATTTCATCATTTTCAAATCATTTCTTCTAGATCTATATCGTGGTAAGTATATTTTCATATAAATCACCATAGGATCTAATCTGGCAAGTTAAAACTGGTAACAATGCATATGTTTATGCAAGTTACAACCGTCATGTTACTTTAATTAATGATTTATCATGATTTAGAACATTTTCTATGATTATTGATGATATTTGATATTTTGATGTTGTTATTGGGTGTTCATTGTTGATTTGAATGAGTCGCTTTTCATCGATATCATCGTTTGTCGAAGATTTGATCAAATTTGTAGCTATTTCGGTTTGATCTAGAGTTTGGTCGTTTTTCATGAGTTGGGTCATTTTTCTTGTTCTCCAAGAAATGAGTTAGGTTGTTATGAGGCAGATCGGGTCATTGATCATATTCAGACCGTGCAATAGAAGCTTAGGCCATAGGTTGGTTATCCTTAGGCCGCGAAGTCCAGACCATGTGAAGCCTTAGACTTTAAGGAGCTTGGGTCATGCATTTCTTGGTCATAGGCCATATAGAGGAAGAGGAGCTTGAAGAAGACAATGGAGTTAGGTCATGGGGTTTGTTAGACCGCAGGTCATTGGGGAAAGATTTGGATCAGTAATGACGGGGTTTCTGATGAAGTTTGGTCGCATGGAGCATGGGATTGTCTGGGGACATTGATCGTGGGCCATAGGTCGGAACTTCAGACAGTTGGAGGGTGCAAGAACTATGTTAGGCCATGTAAGAAGCTAGGTCGTTGGTACAAAGGAGAAGTGGATCGGCCATAGAAGTCAGGTCATTCCAGACAGACAGGTCGGGTTATTGATGGGTGATGGGTCAGCCAGGGGAGTCAGGTCGTTCAAAGCTCCCGGGTCGGGTGGTGATGGAACTAGGAGATTAGGTCATGGGGGTATAGGTCGTATAACGACCTAAGGGGAACGACCTTGTGATCAGAGTCTCTTTTCTGATAATTTTGGTTCGGTGATGACCTGTAACTTCAAAGTGAATTCAACTGAGAATGTCGAAGTGATGTAGCTTGTTCATTGATCGTCGTAATGCAAGAATGTAATGACAACTCAAAGGTGTTCTAAGTTTGTTGGAAATGGTTGGATGGTCGCCGTCGATGATGACTAGAGATACGAAGGCCGAGGAATTATCATTGTCGTGAGTTCTAGTGGACTCAAAGCAGGGGTATAATAGGGTTACCTAAAAAGCCGGTTGTACGATCGAGTACCCTGGGCAGCTCGAACGAGCATAGATACGTTTCGTTGTATGGCATATGAATTTTTAGCTAGAACCGGGGTTTACCATTGGCCCTTGACAATTGATGGCATGTCATTGCCATTCATATGATTAACGATGGTTTCGAAGCAGGATTGGTGGTGATAGCCAAAGTCTATCATGGATGTTGGTTGTTTTGTTTGTATCATCTCACATAGATTGTCTAACATCAAAAGAGATGCTTCTCGGGTGCTTGTCTGATATTGGTTTAGGCCTCTGGTGCTTGTGCTTGGGGAATTTTGAATTCGATTAGGATGGTTTACGTGAGATATATGTAGTCTGGTTGCCATGAGTGCTATTGTTGATTGCTTTTGATTGCAATGAGTGAATGGTTGTCTGGATGCCATGGATGTTGTAACACCCCACCTCCGCTAGGGTCACTCACAAAGGGAATGCACTAGTTTTGGTGGAGCATTATCTAGGTAAACATACATATTGATATCACAAGACCGAACATAAATAAAGCAGCGGTAGAAATTAAAAACCAAATCTTATTACTTTCAAGAAAAGAGTCAAAACCTCATATATCCAAAGTACAAGTTGCCATTATTCCATTACAGCAGGTTCTAAATAAAGAAGCATACACTTAAAAATAACAAAAGTATATTATTCTCCAAAAATAGCCAACGTGCAGCCATAGCATAGCTCAAGACCAAACTGTACATGAGCTGACAGAAAGCAAGCTAAATCTAAGCTAAGAGCTAGAGTTTCCTCCCTGAGAATCTGGGGGAAGAAACGAAAGAAAAAGAGGCGAAAGGAAACGGGTCAGTCATAAATACTGGTAAGTCCAAGTGACTTTCAGCATAAAAACAGGTAAAGGTAACATGACATGTATAAACTGAAAGTAAACATAAGTATGATGTCAAGATGGATAAGATAGACTAAGATAACATGATGAATCAAGTATAGGTCAAGTATAGCATCGCATGTTCAAGGTTCTCTACACCAACTGTACTAGTAGCCCAACCCACGTCAATTATTAATCATGAAATGATCCCTTGGACCAAAATCGTGAATGACCCATTACTAGGTCCAACGGAACGATCCACTAATCGATCGACTCCCAACAAGTTCTAGCTCGTTGTGTTTCTGTGTCATACGGCCCTATCACGAATGTAGTCACCTGTGCTAGGTCCACCATAGGGTGTATCAAGCCCTATGGTGCCAACCACCGACATGAATCAAGCATGCACAGATAAACCTATTGATGCCCAATGCCTGCTTTTTCAACTCCGGACCACGTGCACGACCATAGCCCGCCTGAACCCACACTGGCGCACCCACACAGCCGTCGTTCTGGTCGCTTACAATTAGCCCAGTAATCGTGCCCCACCCTGCCTAGTTCCAGGGTACCGTGATACATCTAGTAGGTTACTGCTGAAAAGGACCGCGTAACTAGGGTTTCCGTCCAGTAAGATAAGTGTTGTCATTTAAATTCGAGACTTTACCCCATCAGTCTAGCATGTCAAGTTGGTTAAGTGTTGTCATTCAAGTTCGTGACTTAACCCGCCTACGAATCATGTGTCAAATTGGTTAAGTATATTCAAGCGGTTCATGACTTAACCTTATCAAATCATCGTGTCAAACTGGTTAAGTATATTCAAGCGGTTCATGACTTAAACTCATCAAATCATCGTGTCAAATTGGTTAAGTATATTCATGCGGTTCATGACTTAACCCTATCAAATCATCGTGTCAAATTGGTTAAGTATATTCAAGCGGTTCATGGCTTAACCCTATCACGTGGCATTAATTCATTAATACACCCCAACCTCTCACATTAGACCTGTTGTTGTGGTCACTGGATATGCCGGGCGGTTTCGGGCAGATTTACACCACAACTCAGTCTAACCTCGGGTTTCAAGCGCGATATGACCAACTACTCACATTGGATCCTATTGTTTGCAGTCACTGGATTTGCCGGGCGGTTCCGGGCAGATTTACACTGCAAACTCAACCCAACCTCGAGTCGGCCATTTTCATGTTCATTCTAGTGTCATGACCATATTCAAGTTTCATGTCAAGTTCGTGCCAAGCTTCATGTTTCAACTTATGCCTATTATCAAGTTCATGATTCATGTTTATAACCAGTTCATGTTTTGCCTAATCTACCTAAATCATATTCCCATCGCATGTAAACGTTAATCGATCTAAATTACAAGCAAATCTAAATCTAGAGATAAAGGGAATAACATCAAAACTATGATAGGCAGAAGGGACAAGCATAAAGCGATAAAAGAGATTACAAGACTGGCGTGATTTAACTTGAGATAATCAGTTACAACATCACTGGCATATAGAAATTAACATGGTTTTCAAATCTAGCAAAATAAGGCGATAGTCTTGATAAAAACATGACATACAAGAACAGGCATGCACAAGCAAGCCAAATACAAGGATAATGGGTCAATGGTTTTTAGTGTACGTAATAACGAATAAACTAAGCAAGTCACACCCTAGGTATGGGATCCAACTAAATGCCAATTTGGTGTTCAACATGGTTTTCAACTATAGTGTTATGAGCAATCAACTATAATAGTCAATTAACCACAATAGATATACAATAGTCATGGATAATTATCCAAAAGAGTTCCAGGCAACTACCCTAATAGTCATAGGCAATTAACTGTAGTAGTTTCAAAGTCATGGTCATAGTCTTATGTTCATAATCATAGGCAGTAATTCATAGTCACGAGTCATAGGTGATTAGCCACAATTGTCCTTGTCATACTCATAGGCAATGGGTCTTATGTTCTCAGTCATAGGCATAGGCATAGTCTTATGTTCTCAGCCATAGTCCTTGGCCATTAACAATGGTTTCAATGTCATAGGCATGATAACGTTTGATTTATATATGCGAATAGGCCCAAACTGGTTTCAAAGCAAAATTCCAAATGTCAAGATCCAAGAAGAACAAGAATAGATATGAATCGATTATCATGCTTAAGTCAAATTTCACTTTATCTCATGTCCAAATTACAATTAACAAGTTTAGATCTCAAAGTGACTAGAACTTACAGTGCGTGGATCGAGAATTAGAAAGCAGAATTTGATTGTTGAATCTCTATTTGATTGATCGTGTTCTAATTGAAATCCCCCAATTTGCAAATCTCTAAGCGTAGTCTTGATGGAGAAGAAGCAATCCTTTTTCTTCCTTTTTATCTTATTATTTTGATTATCTTAGAAGCAGCATAAGGACAGAATGAAATGGTGTGGAGAGAATGAGGCTAGTGGGCTGCTTATTTAGGATTAGGCAGATGAATCTGGATAGAAAATGAGTCTAAATACATCAGGATGTATCTGGTTCAAGAAGTGGGTTCGGGAGGCAGGTCGACCCCTAGGTTGACTCCCCAGTCAACCTGGTCGTGGGAGGTCGACACTCCAGTCGACTCCCCAGTCGACCTGGTTGGGGGGGGGGGGTCGACTCCCCAGTCGACCCGGGTATATGGGCGGGAATTTTTCCGCCAGCCTTCTTTAGGTTTGAATTTCGAATTTCTAGATTTATTTTCGAGCTGTTTTATTTTATTTAAATTCCTAAAACTTCGGAGGGTCATATCTTGGTCATACGGACTCCGATTTTCGAAAACTCGGACTCGATTACATGTAGAATTCCGAGACGAACGCAATGGTGCAACCTGTTTCCCTTGATTCATAGTTTAATATTTAATTCTTTCTTGATTTATGACTTTAACATGTTATAAAAATACGGGTTGTTACATTCTCCCCTCCTTAAAGGATTTCTTCCCCGAAATCTCTAAGTTAGGAAGAATATATCCTACCATCCAATCATCCATCTACTCAACCATCATTCACGAGCAATCATTGTCCTTAAATGATTCCTAATGCTATATGAACATATGCAGAAAGTGTGTGTATATGTTCTTTATCTAATGCAAATGATCAGGCCTGTTTGATCTTCTTAATGCAAAATATGTTTAGTGTCATGAATCCAACATGTATGCAAATAATCCTAGTCACATAAACGCGATATGTGTGCACAAACATTCATCCATATGCAACATCCACATGATAACACATTCAATTTCATCCATAAACAAGTGTAAACACTTATGCATATGCAATATGTAAACGTGTCTGAGCCGATCTAGTGCCTAATGCGTGTTATGCAACCACGAGCAACCACTTGCGACCACTTGCAACCATTTGCAAACATCAACCATAACATGTTACAAATACATGTTTCCATCCATATTGTTCTACCTAAGGTTCTCAAGATAGGATTGAGAAGATAAGCAAGATAAAACAAAGCATCAAGGAGGAGAAGTTAAAGATGTACCCCAGAAGGTCCTACTTGCGCGGCTTGCCCTTGCTTCTTAGGGCAGTTCTTGCTGATATGTCCAGTTTCACCACACTGAAAGCATTCTCCCATCTTCATCTTCTTCTTTCTACATTCCTGGACTATATGCCCCTCAATACCATAGAAGTTGCACTTTCTTTTCCCATGTATCTTGTTGTAATTACTGTTGTTGTTGTTCTTGCCTCCTTTCTCGGAGTCTTTCTTCTTGTTTTGAGAATCATTCGCCTTGACTTCCATCTTGCCATTCTCATCTTCTTCATGAAGTAGGGCCATATCCACCAAGCTCTCAAAGGTCACCCCCATGGGTACATGAGCCATAGCAAGACTGTGTAGTGGCTCATTCAAACCTCTGACCAAGCGAAGAGCCTTCTTGTGTTGGGTGTTCACTAAATCCAGCCCAAATCTGGCCAGCTGATTAAACTGATTGACGTACTCCCTGACTGTCATGCTTCCTTGCTTAAGAGTTAGGAACTTCTCCATCTGCAGGCTTTTTTCAGCTCGGGAGAGAAATTTCATCTCAAAACTCATCTGGAAGTCTTCCCAAGTTTCCACTGGCGTCTCAGCATGGGTAAATCTCCCACCAATACGAAGCTTCATCTTTAAGCAACCACACTACTAGCTGTATCTTTCGCATGTCGTCAACTTCGAAGATGACGAACAAATCTTCGATCTCCTTCAGCCAGTTCATCACTTCCACAAAGGATTCAGTCCCACAGAAGTCCTTTCCACCCACAGCCTTGAAGTCTCTACACATCTTTGCGAAAGCATTTCCACGAGGAGGAGGAGGAGGAGGAATCACTGCAGCTGGAGGAGGAATATCTACTGGGCCTGCATCATTGGCCCTAGCCTCTAAGTACCTCTTGAACCAGCCAGGTATTGACACACCCTCTGGAAATTTAAGATTCCCAGATATGCTGAAAAACGAAAAGATAGAGATTCAAACAAGGAAACAAAGGAAAGTGCTAATGGCTTTTGGGGAATAGCCTTTTCAAAATAAACTTTCTTGAAAAATGCTTCTTCATAAACGGTTTTGAAAATAGTTTCATAAGGTTTTTTAAAAGCTTTTGCCTAGTCTGGTAACCTTCTGCTCTGATACCAAATGTAACACCCCACCTCCGCTAGGGTCACTCACAAAGGCAATGCACAAGTTTTGGTGGAGCATTATCTAGGTAAACATACACAAAGATATCACAAGATAGAACATGAATAAAGCAGCGGTAGAAATTAAAAACCAAATCTTATTACTTTCAAGAAAATAGTCAAAATCTCATATATCCAAAGTATAAGTTACCATTATTCCATTACATCAAGTTCTAAATAAAGAAGCATAAACTTAAAAATAACAAAAGTAAAGTATTCCCCAAAAATAGCAGACGTGCAGCCATAGCATAGCTCAAGACCAAACCGTACATGAGCTGACAGAAAGAAAGCTAAATCCAAGATAAGAGCTAAAGTTTCCTCCCTGAGAACCTGGGGAAAGAAACAAAAGAAAAAGAGGCGAAAGGAAACGGATCATTCATAAAGACTGGTAAGTCCAAGTGACTTTCAGCATAAAAACAGGTAAAGGTAACATGACATGTATAAACTGAAAGTAAACATAAGTATGATGTCAAGATGGATAAGATAGACTAAGATAACATGATGAATGAAGTATAGGTCAAGTATAGCATCACATGTTCAAGGTTCGCTGCACCAACTGCACTAGTAGCCCAGCCCATGTCAAGTATTAATCATGAAATGATCCCTTGGACCAAAATCGTGAATGACCCATTACTAGGTCCAACGTAACGATCCATTAATCAATCGGCTCCCTACAAGTTCTAGCTCATTGTGTTTCTGTGTCATACAGCCATATCACAAATGTAGTCACCTGTGCTAGGTCCACCATAAGGTGTATCAAGCCCTATGGTGCCAACCACCAACACGAATCAAGCGTGCACAGATAAACCTACTAATGCCCAATGCCTGGTTTTCAACTCCAGATCACGCGCATGACCATAGCCCTCCTGAACCTACACTGGCGCACCCACACAGCCACCGTTCTAGTCGCTTACAATCAGCCCAGTAATCGTGCCCCACCCTGCCTAGTTCCAGGGTACCGTGATACATCTAGTAGGTTACTACTGAAAAAGACCGCGTAACTAGGGTTTCCTTCCAGTAGGTTAAGTGTTGTCATTTAATTTCGAGACTTAACCCCATCAGTCTAGCATGTCAAGTTGGTTAAGTGTTGTCATTCAAGTTTGTGAGTTAACCCGCCTAAGAATCATGTGTCAAATTGGTTAAGTATATTCAAGCAGTTCATGACTTAACCTTATCAAATCATCATGTAAAATTGGTTAAGTATATACAAGCGGTTCATGACTTAACCCTATCAAATCATCGTGTCAAATTGGTTAAGTATATTCAAGCGGTTCATGACTTAACCCTATCAAATCATCGTGTCAAGGTTGTTAAGTATATTCAAGCGGTTCATGACTTAACCCTATCACGTGACATTAATTCATTAATACACCCCAACCTCTCACATTTGACCTATTGTTGTGGTCACTGGATATGCCGGGCGGTTCCGGGCAGATTTACACCACAACTCAGTCTAACCTCGGGTTTCAAGTGCGATATGACCAACTGCTCACATTGGATCCTATTGTTTGCAGTCACTGGATTTGCCAGGCGGTTACGGGAAGATTTACACTGCGAACTCAACCCAACCTCGAGTTGGCCATTTTCATGTTCCTTCTAGTGTCATGAACATGTTCAAGTTTCATGTCAAGTTCGTGCCAAGCTTCATGTTTCAACTTATGTCTATTATCAAGTTCATGATTCATGTTTATAACCAGTTCATGTTTTGCCTAATCTACCCAAATCGTATTCCCGTCGCATGTAAACGTTAATCGATCTAAATTACAAGCAAATCTAAATCTAGAGATAAAGGGAATAACATCAAAACTATGATAGGCAGAAGGGACAAGCATAAACCGATAAAAGAGATTACAAGACTGGCGTGATTTAACTTGAGATAATCGGTTACAACATCACTGGCATATAGAAATTAACAAGGTTTTCAAATCTAGCAAAATAAGGCGATAGTCCTGATAAAAACTTGACATACAAGAATAGGCATGCACAAACAAGCCAAATACAAGGATAATGGGTCAATGGTTTTTAGTGTACATAATAACGAATAAACTAAGCAAGTCACACCCTAGGTATGGGATCCAACTAAATGCCAATTTGGTGTTCAACATGGTTTTCAACTATAGTGTTATGAGCAATCAACTATAATAGTCAATTAACCACAATAGATATACAATAGTCATGGATAATTATCCCAAAGAGTTCCAGGAAACTACCCTAATAGTCATAGGCAATTAACTGTAATAGTTTCAAAGTCATGGTCATAGTCTTATGTTCATAATCATAGGCAATAATTCATAGTCACGAGTCATAGGTGAATAGCCACAATTGTCCTTGTCATAGTCATAGGCAATGGTCTTATGTTCTCAGTCATAGTCCTTGGCCATTAACAATGGTTTCAATGTCATAGGCATGATAACGTTTGATTTATAAATGCGAATAGGCCCAAACTGATTTTAAAGCAATATTCCAAATGTCAAGATCCAAGAAGAACAAGAATATATATGAATCGATTATCATGCTTAAATCAAATTTCACTTTATCTCATGTCCAAATTACAATTAACAAGTTTAGATCTCAAAGTAACTAGAACTTACAGTGCGTGGATCGAGAATTAGAAAGCAGAATTTGATTGTTGAATCTCTATTTGATTGATCGTGTTCTAATTGAAATCCCCCAATTTGCAAATCTCTAAGCGTAGTCTTGATGGAGAAGAAGCAGTCCTTTTTCTTCCTTTTTATCTTGTTATTTTGATTTTCTTAGAAGCAGCATAAGGACAGAGTGAAATGGTGTGGAGAGAATAAGGCTCGGGGGCTTCTTATATAGGATTAGGCAGATGAATTTGGACAGAAAACGAGTCTAAATACATCAGGATGTATCTGGTTCAAGAAGTGGGTTCGGGAGGAAGGTCGACTCCCCAGTCGACCTGGTCATGGGAGGTCGACACCCCAGTCGACTCCCCAGTCGACCTGGTTGGGGGGGGGGTCGACTCCCCAGTCGACCTGGGTATATGGGCGGGAATTTTCCCGCCAGCCTTCTTTGGGTTTGAATTTCAAATTTCTGGCTTTATTTTCGAGTTGTTTTATTTTATTTAAATTCCTGAAACTTCGGAGGGTCATATCTTGGTCATACGGACTCCGATTTTTGAAAACTCGGACTCAATTTCATGTAGAATTCCGAGACGAACACAATGGCGCAACCCGTTTCCCGTGATTCCTATTTTAAAATTTAATTCTGCCTTGATTTATGACTTTAACATGTTATAAAAATACGGGTTGTTACATTCTCCCCTCCTTAAAGGATTTCGTCCCCGAAATCTCTAAGTTAGGAAGAATATATCCTACCATCCAATCACCCATCTACTCAACCATCATTCACGAGCAATCATTGTCCTTAAAAGATTCCTAATGCTATATGAACATATGCAGAAAGTGTGTGTGTATGTTCTTTATCTAATGCAGATGATCAGGCCTGTTTGATCTTCTTAATGCAAAATATGTTTAGTGTCATGAATCCAACATGTATGCAAATAATCCTAGTCACATAAACATTATATGTGTGCACAAACATTCATCTATATGCAACATCCACATGATAACACATTCAATTTCATCCATAAACAAGTATAAACACTCGTGCATATGCAATATGAAAACGTGTCTGAGCCGATCTAGTGCCTAATGTGTGTTATGCAACCACGAGCAACCACTTGCGACCACTTGCAACCATTTGCAAACATCAACCATAACATGTTTCAAATACTTTTTTCCATCCATATGGTTCTACCTAAGGTTCTCAAGATAGGATCGAGAAGATAAGCAAGATAAAACAAAGCATCAAGGAGGAGAAGTTAAAGATGTACCCCAGAAGGTCCTGCTTGCGCGGCTTGCCCTTGCTTCTTAGGGCAGTTCTTGCTGATATGTCCAGTTTCACCACACTGAAAGCATGCTCCCATCTTCATCTTCTTCTTTCTACAATCCTAGACTATATGCCCCTCAATACGATAGAAGTTGCACTTTCTTTTCTCACGTGTCTTGTTGTCATTATTGTTGTTGTTGTTCTTGCCTCCTATCTCGGAGTCTTTCTTCTTGTTTTGAGAATCATTCGCCTTTACCTCCTTTTGCCATTCTTGTCTTCATCATGAAGTAGGGCCATATCCACCAAGCTCTCAAAGGTCGCCCCCATGGGTACATGAGTCATAGCAAGGCTGTGTACTGGCTCATTCAAAACTCTGACGAAGCGAAGAGCCTTCTTGTGTTGGGTGTTCACTAAATCCAGCACAAATCTGGCCAGTTGATTAAACTGATTGACGTACTCCCTGACTGTCATGCTTCCTTGCTTAAGAGTTAGGAACTTTTCTATCTGCAGACTTCTTTCATCTTGGGAGAGAAATTTCATCTCAAATCTCATCCGGAAGTCTTCCCAAGTTTCCATTGGCCTCTCAGCATCGGTAATCTCCCACCAATACGAAGCTTCATCTTTAAGCAACCACACTGCTAGTTGTGTCTTTTTCCTGTCATCAACTTCGAAGATGACGAACAAATCTTCGGTCTCCTTCAGCCAGTTCCTCGCTTCCACAAAGGATTCATTCCAATAAAGTCCTTTCCACCCATAGCCTTGAAGTCTCTACACGTCTTTGCGAAAGCATTTCCACGAGGAGGAGGAGGAATCACTGCAGCTGGAGGAGGAATATCTGCTGGGCCTGCATCATTGGCCCTAGCCTCTAAGTACCTCCTGAACCAGCTAGGTATTGGCATGCCCTCTGGAAAGTTAAGATTCCCAGACATGCTGAAAAACGAAAAGATAGAGATTCAAACGAGGAAACAAAGGAAAGTGCTAATGGCTTTTGGGGAATAGCCTTTTCAAAATAAACTTTTCTTGAAAAATGCTTCTTTATAAACGGTTTTGAAAATAGTTTTAGAAGGTTTTTCAAAAGCTTTTGCGCAGTCTGGTAACCTTCTGCTCTGATACCTAATGTAACACCCCACCTCCGCTAGGGTCACTCACAAAGGGAATGCACTAGTTTTGGTGGAGCATTATCTAGGTAAACATACACAGAGATATCACAAGACAGAACATAAATAAAGCAGCGGTAGAAATTAAAAACCAAATCTTATTACTTTCAAGAAAAGAGTCAAAACCTCATATATCCAAAGTACAAGTTGCCATTATTCCATTACATCAAGTTCTAAATAAAGAAGCATAAACTAAAAAATAACAAAAGTAAATTATTCCCCAAAAATAGCAGACGT
Source organism: Allium sativum (assembly GCA_030737875.1). Classification (NCBI taxonomy): domain Eukaryota; kingdom Viridiplantae; phylum Streptophyta; class Magnoliopsida; order Asparagales; family Amaryllidaceae; genus Allium; species Allium sativum. The sequence goes on from CM060924.1 coordinate 157,225,293, forward strand.
GCAGCCATAGCATAGCTCAAGACCAAACCGTACATGAGATGATAGAAAGCAAGCTAAATCCAAGCTAAGAGCTAGAGTTTCCTCCCTGAGAAACATGGGGAAGAAACGAAAGAAAAAGAGGAGAAAGGAAACGGGTTAGTCATAAAGACTGGTAACTCCAAGTGACTTTCAGCATAAAAACTGGTAAAGGTAACATGACATGTATAAACTGAAAGTAAACATAAGTATGATGTCAAGATGGATAAGATAAACTAAGATAACATGATGAATCAAGTATAGGTCAAGTATAGCATCGCACGTTCAAGGTTCGCTGCACCAACTGTACTAGTAGCCCAACCCATGTCAAGTATTAACATTAAATGATCCCTTGGCCCAAAATCGTGAATGACCCATTACTAGGTCCAATGGAATGATCCACTAATCGATCGGCTCCCTACAAGTTCTAGCTCGTTTTGTTTCTGTGTCATATAGCCCTATCACGAATGTAGTCACCTGTGCTAGGTCCACCATAGGGTGTATCAAGCCCTATGGTGCCAACCACCAACATGAATCAAGCATGCACAGATAAACCTACTGATGCCCAATGCCTGCTTTTTCAACTCTGGACCACATGCGCGACCATAGCCCGCCTGAACCTACACTGGAGCACCCACACAGTCGTCGTTCTGGTCGCTTACAATTAGCCCAGTAATCGTGCCCCACCCTGCCTAGTTCCAGGGTACCGTGATACATCTAGTGGGTTACTGCTGAAAAGGACCGCGTAGCTAGGGTTTCCGTCCAGTAGGTTAAGTGTTGTCATTTAAATTCGAGACTTAACCCCATCAGTCTAGCATGTCAAGTTGGTTAAGTGTTGTCATTCAAGTTCGTGACTTAACCATCCTATGAATCATGTGTCAAATTGGTTAAGTATATTCAAGCGGTTCATGACTTAACCTCATCAAATCATTGTGTCAAATTGGTTAAGTATATTCAAGCGGTTCATGACTTAACCCTATCAAATCATCGTGTCAAATTGGTTAAGTATATTCAAGCGGTTCGTGATTTAACCCTATCAAATCATCGTGTCAAATTGGTTAAGTATACTCAAGCGGTTCATGACTTAACCCTATCTCGTGGCATTAATTCATTAATACATCCCACCTCTCACATTAGACCTGTTGTTGTGGTCACTGGATATGCCGGGCGGTTCCGGGCAGATTTACACCACAACTCAGTCTAACCTCGGGTTTCAAGCGCGATATGACCAACTGCTCACATTGGATCCTATTGTTTGCAGTCACTGGATTTTCGGGCGATTTCAGGCAGATTTACACTGCGAACTCAACCCAACCTCGAGTTGGCCATTTTCATGTTCATTCTAGTGTCATGACCATGTTCAAGTTTCGTGTCAAGTTCGTGCCAAGCTTCATGTTTCAACTTATGCCTATTATCAAGTTCATGATTCATGTTTATAACCAGATCTTGTTTTGCCTAATCTACCCAAATCGTATTCCCATCGCATGTAAACGTTAATCGATCTAAATTACAAGCAAATCTAAATCTAGAGATAATGGGAATAACATCAAAACTATGATAGGCAAAAGGGACAAGCATAAACCGATAAAAGAGATTACAAGACTGGCGTTATTTAACTTGAGATAATCGGTTACAACATCACTGGCATATAGAAATTAACAGGGTTTTCAAATCTAGCAAAATAAGGCGATAGTCCTGATAAAAACTTGACATACAAGAATAGGCATGCACAAGCAAGCCAAATACAAGGATAATGGGTCAATGGTTTTTAGTGTACATAATAACGAATAAACTAAGCAAGTCACACCCTAGGTATGGGATCCAACTAAATGCCAATTTGGTGTTCAACATGGTTTTCAACTATAGTGTTATGAGCAATCAACTATAATAGTCAATTAACCACAATAGATATACAATAGTCATGGATAATTATCCAAAAGAGTTCCAGGAAACTACCCTTATAGTCATAGGCAATTAACTGTAATAGTTTCAAAGTCATGGTCATAGTCTTATGTTCATAATCATAGGCAGTAATTCATAGTCACGAGTCATAGGTGATTAGCCACAATTGTCCTTGTCATAGTCATAGGCAATGGTCTTATGTTCTCAGTCATAGGCATAGGCATAGTCTTATGTTCTCAGTCATAGTCCTTGGCTATTAACAATGGTTTCAATGTCATAGGCATGATAACGTTTGATTTATAAATGCGAGTAGGCCCAAACTGATCTCAAAGCAATATTCCAAATGTCAAGATCCAAGAAAAACAAGAATAGATATGAATTGATTATCATGCTTAAGTCAAATTTCACTTTATCTCATGTCCAAATTACAATTAACAAATTTAGATCTCAAAGTAACTATAACTTACAGTGCGTGGATCGAGAATCAGAAAGCAGAATTTGATTGTTGAATCTCTATTTGATTGATTGTGTTCTAATTGAAATCCCCTAATTTGCAAATCTCTAAGCGTAGTCTTAATGTAGAAGAAGCAGTCCTTTTTCTTCCTTTTTATCTTATTATTTTGATTATCTTAGAAGCAGCATAAGGACATAATGAAATGGTGTGGAGAGAATGAGGCTAGGGGGATGCTTATATAGGATTAGGCAGATGAATCTGGATAGAAAATGAGTCTAAATACATCAGGATGTATCTGGTTCAAGAAGTGGGTTCGGGAGGCAGGTCGACCCCCAGGTCGACTCCCCAGTCGACCTGGTCATGGGAGGTCGACACCCCAGTTGACTCCCTAGTCGACCTAGTTGGGGGAGGGGGGTCGACTCCCCAGTCGACCTGGGTATATGGGTCGGAATTTTCCGGCCAGCCTTCTTTGGGTTTGAATTTCGAATTTCTAGCTTTATTTTCAAGCTGATTTATTTTATTTAAATTCCTGAAACTTCGGAGGGTCGTATCTTGGTCATACTGACTCCGATTTTCGAAAACTCAGACTCGATTTCATGCAGAATTCCGAGACGAACACAATGGCGCACCCCATTTCCCTTGATTCTTATTTTAAAATATAATTCTGCCTTGATTTATGGCTTTAACAAGTTAGAAAAATACAGGTTGTTACAGATGTATGGTTGTAATGCTTGTTTTGTGGAGGCTATCACTGTCCGATGTGTGGAAGATGGGGTTGAGTTTCTTCTTTGGCATTGTGGGTAGATTAGTTCGTTTATCTACCTATTCTCATATACTTTATTGATGATGCTAGATAACTGTTTATCGCTCGCTAAGACTGTTGTTTGACTCAAGGTTTTATGTTTCCTTCTTATTACCTTGGGCTATTCATCCAATTTTTGGATGGGCAGACTAGTTTACAGGTGATGTCTTGGGGAGGACGATGTTGTAGTTTCGGATGCGAGCAGGAGGCTGGCATATTACCTTTCCTACTATATAGTATCTTTTATTTCCGTTGTTTGATGTTTGACACTGAATTTTGTAGTGAGGAAAATTTGTACAGACACTATTGTTGTAATCCGAGTGTATGGATATTTCTTTTTAGTTATTATGAAAGCTTTGGAGTTTCTGCTCAATATGCGTCACTATTATTTCCTATTGTATATGTTCAATTATATTTTATCCTTACGCTTTGAGCAATACGATAGGTTCCAATTGTGTTATTCAACTCTGATGATCGTCCATAACTGCCTGGCACATCTTTTAGCGCATTTCTCCTCTTTTTCAGTGTAGGGGTTATGGGCATTCATCATTGTGAACATGATGTAAACCCCACACATGTGTCAGAATGATAATTTATGACACATCTCTCGATTGATTTTGTTTGGATGTTTATATATTGATTTATGGGGGCTAGAGAGGCGAGATGTGGTTTTTCCGAGCACTCCATACAAAGGAGGTTATGGCGAAATTTTTCGAAAATATAAGGCTTTAGCCAAATAATTAATAAATAAAATGGTTTGTAGGTAATTTGATGTATAATATATATATATATATATATATACACACGTCGAATATTAATAAAATGGAACGTATCACACAACGATAGTTCACGTCTTCGATGTGCAACTTGCAAACGATTATACCGGAGACCCACCCATCGGATTTTCTCGAAGTTGGTGTTGAGTTATGCCTGGCTTATTCTCTATGCATTGGAACCTTTAGATTCTTTTCGAAACGATCTTTCAAACGATAATAATAATGTTACAATCCAACGGTTAGATATTTAGAAATGTTTAATTCAAAGTTGAAGGAAACCAATGCAAGTGCAGTTGAATGACCTGAAACGTCGTTTAACTGAAGTGGACTATATATATATATATATATATAAATATATATATAGGGAAATATCATTTTTTAAATATTATAAATGATTTGAGATGAGTACAAACCAATTTCTCATGGTTTGAAATGAAAAAATTGGTTATGTTGAATTTGGTAATTTTTGATATAAGTGCTTATATAACTGATTTGAGAAAGAATTTAGAAATAAGAATTTTATTTCTCGATTTTACTTAAATTCTTAAGTAACCCTTTTAAATAAGTATGTGAATTGAATTATGAAAGCCTAATAAATTAACCAGATTTGGAACAAGATTTTACATTTATGAAAAAAAACCAATTAAAAATAAGTTTATTTGGTAAATAAATAATTCAAATAAAAATTTGATTGATTTTTTTGGCAAGAATTATTTGAAAAGACCAGGTTAAATCCAATTTCAAAAAATTGAACGATGATTAGAAGTCGAAAATATTGAAGACGGTGCAATACCGAAAATCTTCACATCGAAAGGATTACTACTCATGCCCTGGATATTGGTAGCTCCCTTGAAGTGGTTATAGTGGTAGTTGTTCGGACGTACTTGTTGATTGTCCGTATATGTGAGGGCATACCAAAGTCTGAGTCCTGGACATCTTGCTAGAGATGGTCCGAATTCGGAGGAGAGATCCCTTGCCTTGACTCATGATGGGAATCCAAATTCCAATATGTGAATTTACGATTTTAGTTGTATAATATCGGCGACATAATAGGATGGGGTAATAGGACGTCTAAAATTGATACATTTATTTTAAAATGGTTTTGCTCACATAGACACTAATAATAATAACAAATGGTTTTATTTCTCATATAAAGCATGTTTTGCCATTATAAAGTAAAACTATATTATAACGACCCAGGGATTTTCGACCCCGAAAATCGACATAAAACACCATGTCGAATTCAAGCATCGGAAATATCAAATCATTAATAGAAAGAAGTTAAAGGGTGAGAAATAGAAAGAAAGAATATTAGAATAGAAGAAGAAGAAGATCACAACAAAACAGAATCAAAGTAAACACAAATCTCACAGCGGAATGAATAAAATATATTATATATCATAATTTTGAAATACAAACTTGTAGCAGTATATACATACCATTATCAGAGTACAACACAACATATCACAGTGGAAATAAACTATATATATAAAATGTTGAAGCCTCCTGCTCCAAGCTCCTCGAAATATCTGTAAAATCCTGACTACTTGACTACCCGTACAAATTTGGGCACCCAAGAGTTCAGGGTAAAACAAAACAAAATGTACTCTGGGTCAGTCATGGCACTGGTGTGAGTAAACTCCAATCATTTCGGTTTAACTTTCCAAAATCCTTTTCAATGAAATGATAATCGTAAGATCGATCCACATATAAACACGGATGGTTTTTATCTTACAATAACCCAAAATATCCTTCTAAAATAATACTTTTCTGATATTATAATAGTATATAATACAAGTAAACAGTAATCTAGCAGAACGCTTTCATCTCACGTTCTACATATATAATATACAATTAAAACCACGAGCTCTTATTGGGGAATGGATTTCCAACTATGACAAGGTATGGATCCACCTTCCGATCAGTATACTCTAGAGGTGATACACTAGAGTTCAACAAGAACGTCTTGTAACTCATCCACACATGACCAGCCATTCATTTCGCTTGAATGTTCCGAATATATTGTCACCTTACAGTTGGTATACAATCATAACCGTTCCCGGTAGACAAGAAATGAAAAGAAGTAACAAATATGAATATTCTCTAGATGGTGACAATACGCCCTAATGGAAGCGACCCACTTAGCCTTGCTGCCTGCCATCTAGAGATCAACTTATAGGTTTGAAGATATCAACTTATACGATCAACGTAAATACGTTTGAAGAGATCAACTTATATGATCTATTAGATATACTCTGTTAGACATTTCTCCGTACAAGTTCTCCTAGGACTGGACAAGCGAAGGCACTATTCTGTAAATCCATCTTAGGCAATTTCTACTTTGGGTCACCAGAACATCCCTTTCATAAACTCCATTTTCTATTATCTTCATCAAAATTGATTCGCAATGCTAACGCCCATACAGAGTGGTTTTCAGATAATAAATCTGATCCCTGTCTCTCCGTATTGACAATGGAAAAAGGATCAAACACTTTGATAGTCGGTTATTTAATTATCAAAGAAAAACATCCATACAAATAACGATTTTTTTTCCAAATGGAAATTATATCGATCAATCATCAGTCAACACTGAGTCTCTTTAAGTAGATTTATCAGTAATCATTTCATTTCCCAATTTCCCTTAAATATCTTTACCCAAAAATTTTCCCAACTCGCTTAGCCTCTCACGATTCCTTGGGAAACATTTCCATATATCCACACACTTTATTACCCATATATCGAAAATTTATGTTATTAACATTGGAAAACATTTCCTTATCTTATTCACGCATCACAATTCTTTCACATCCATCAGCCCCTAACCGTAAACTAGTAAGAGAACAACTTCCTAAGTATCAACCCCGAAGGCCGATACCAACATCAGATCGATACTCAGAAAGCTATTCAACTTAACTAATCTCCAATCAGTTTCTATTTTCCTTAACTTCGTTCTTAACTTCAAAATTTATTTCAAATATTTACCAATTTCTTTTTATAATCCATTAAATCTGCCAAACGTTTGCTTTTAAATCATTATTCACTGTAAAAACATGAATAATATTCCTCTATAGAAATCCTGACTCATTTTATTAATTCAAATCTTGCTTTGAATAATAAATACAATTACAGTTTAAAATTTTAATTATCTAGTTATTTTATTAATTCATGCTTCATATTTCATTTCATAAATTCTGTTTATAAGTTATAACTACATCTTGATTACATATTTGAATATAAATCATTGGATTCAAATCATTGGATTCAAATCAAATATTAACTATCTCGTAAATTCTAAATTTTATAATACATAATTCCTAAAAATGAACTATTTTATATTACTCGACATAGTCAAACTCTAATTATAAATCTTTATGGATTTATTCAATTATATTTACATTTCGAACATTGAATAAGTTCATTGTTTACTTTTCAATAAATCCCCTATTATTTAATAATAATTATTTCATATTATTTATAAATTATCATTATTAATCAATTCACTTGTTTTATTATATTTAAAACAAGTTATTATATTTTAGCCCAATCATTATTTCATCTCTATTAAAGAAATAGTAGATTTTTCCTTTTTAAACTCGAATTCTTTTCCGATATATTTTTACGGTATTTAAATACCAATTATTCAGGGTCAATGTTATCCAACACCCCAATCACACAATAATCAGCCATATCTGAATTGTCACATCATAATATATGAAAGTCAACAATAAAATTATTGAGGAATCCATTGGATTCCTCAAACCTATTTTACCTGCATTCAAAGATATTAATCAATATAAATAACATTTTATTTCATATCAATATGAAATATTAAAATAAATTGGATCGGTATTTAACTAACGACTTATATATATATATATATATATAATATTTCAACCAATTTAATAGCAATTCATCCAAACAACCATCAAACATAGCATTTGATCATTTTTACTAATATTAAATAATGTTTATAATATCATAAGAATGAATAGAGTTAGTGAATTTACTCACCTTGGTCATTAATCGTTAAATAACGATAACTGTCGATGATTTGAATAAGGCATTTTATTATCTCTGAAATTCTCATGAGCTCCAAATCATTCCAAATTCCACGGATATGTCTTATTTGTTGATATGGTTCCAACGCATTTTGTTTCGTCGGATTCTGATAACGTATGAGAAGGTTGTGCATTTTTATAAGTTTGAAAACATTTAAAAGATCGTTAACAAACATATTTGTTAACCGTAATTAAATTCAACCGCTAACATCCTACTAATATTTTACGCTTAACCCAATATGTTAAACTAACTCGTTCTATTAGTCAATACGGACCTACTGCCGATACTACGGGTTAAGCGGACTTCATCTACTCAAGTTATTATTTTAAAAGTTAAGTTTATTTTGACCCAAGTAAATTATTAATTTATGAACAAAGCCTCACCGTTGGGCAAAGGCCCAATTATGCATGCATTCACCACATGAATCCAATCTGCATTGGTATAACATTTTGTTGCACATCTCCCCCACATATCCTACGTCCTCTCCATGTCTGCAGCATACCATTCACCCACGTCCATTTTCCCTCAAACATATACAAATATAATGGGCGTTGCCAGTTAATTACGTCAGCCCATAATGCAATCCCAACCCCCATCCAATATCAAAAGGTCTTTGTCTTTCACAAAATACATTTCGAACTGCTTCTCTTCGTTATCACAAACCGCGGTTACAGACTCTTCTTCCTCAATATGGAATGAAAGCTCCATTATACCATCCAAAAAGCAGCTTTCGTCCGTCACCCCGTTGAACCACGAAAACTAAGCCGAACCCTTTGTTAGTCTTCTCTTCATCCCCAGGCAGACATACCAAACTTCATCCCCATGCATCAGCTTCCACTACGCATCCTCCTCGTCCAGTCAAGTTCGAACCCCGCCTTCCAGTGAAACCCCATACACAGTAAAGGCCGATCGAACTTCTTCAAAACATCCCCTCTTCTATCCGTACAAACATGTTTACTCCAGGAAAAAAACACCTACGAGACCCAGCCGATCAGAACGTATTTTTGAACACAGGAATAACAAGTCAAGTTGCTGAAAGTTGGTATCATTGTATAGCTTTCACGCGAACGAGACTATTACAAATGGTTTCAAAAAATTTTAGAACAACATCGCTGGAAATAATTTTTTTGAAGTATCAACATTTTTCTTTCTCATAATTTAAACACACACACACATAGATCACCACATAACTTGTGTTCCATTCAGTACACAATCCTAATTTAAATACAACACAATTAATATCAACACACATCTCATAATCAATGTATCTCATAATCAATGTATTACATTAATCACTCATCTCATAATCAACATTCAACATTACATAATAGACATACTAAACATTCTTACATCAAAAATACATAATACATCCCTAATATTTCATAACAATACTAAAAAGTACAAACCAAAATATAGTTCTAGCATTCCAAATCGATAACTTGTTGTGGCATGTTCCCGCTTTTTTGCATCAAAGATGTCTATCTTCCTATAAAACAAAAATTCTCCAGTTACACATACAGTCACAGAAGTAAAAGATTTTACTTTTATCCCATCTAAACAATCAATTTACCTCTCCCCAAACGCAATACCTAAATACCACAAAATTACCAAAATGCAGTAAGCAAAATTTGCGTAGTGTAAACTTATTATAAGCTTTTTCATACCTCATTTAAATTACCTCCTTCAATACCCCCGACATCGACCAGATTGCAAACAGCAGCTTAACACCGACACTTGACCATTTGCTGCTGAATAATATTCATATTTGTAACATAAATTTTTCTGTACAAAACCTGTACCCAATTCTTTCTTTTTTCCCCCAAAAATAAGAGTATCTCAGCTATCACTATATTATTATTCAGCAAATACAACAAGAATTATTCATGAACTTTAGGAATAAAGGATAAGTAAACAAGTTACTGTACAATAACATGACATTTGTTTAATTACTAAAAATTAGACTAGGAGAACTTACTAGACTTGTGCATAAATGAAGCAGAACACGGGATAAGAAGAGGAGAGGATGTATTTAATGGATTGCAATCTTTGTTACTAGAGCCATGTTGAAACTTTGTTATTATCACTACCTTGCTGCTCTTGCATGTGGGTTTTCTTCGTTTCTTCTAATATGCCATCGTTTGTGTACTGATGAAAACATTCATTTAATTCTTTTGCCTGTTGGCGACACTGCCAAACTACAAATACAGATTCTCCTCTAGCACAATCAATATATTTTGCAGCATATCCGCTACACTCTTTCAGTGCCTTTTGCTTTATTTTGTTGCGCAAAGCTTTTTCCACTTTCTTTTGGACATGATTTTCTCTTGCCTGTTGGATCTAGCTCGCCGCCGCCTACTCCAATGCATGTTTAGGTATTTCTTATTAACGACATGTACAGAATTAGAAAAATAAAGAAGCAAATAGAAGCATGTTGTTAGGATCCATTGAAGGCACAGGCTTTGTGTTACGTTATAGTTAACCTACATTCCTCACTTATTATGGGTCTGGGCATTAGATATTAGATACTAGAAGGCACAGGCTTTGTGTTACGTTATAGTTAACCTGCATTCCTCAAATAACATCTACAAGAACATACCAATATCGTGACGGACAGTGGCGACGGCTAAAAAAGCGGCACTCGCAAGCCGTCACCAACCGTCGCCTAAAACAAATAAAACTGGGAGGCTACAGGAAAACAGATCATTCACGAAACCATCCCCAATCTCCCCCAAATCAAACCCCGATCCCCCAAACCCTACCACCCCACGTCCCTGCCGTCGCCAGCCGACACCGCCGCCGCCAGCCGACACCCTCCGCTGCCGCCTAACTGATTCCTCCCCCCTCCGGCCTTCTCGAGCTCTCTCCATCACTCCAAACCAATCTCTCTCTCTAAGGTATGAATTATAACCTAATTTCATGAATTAATTATTCAATAGTGACACAAATGTATGTGTTAGTTGATTATATAATGGTTGTTGAATTAATGTAGTTGATTTAGTAATGATTGGAACCCTAGATTGTTGATTTAGTTATTTATCGGTGTGATGTTTGATTTTGTGTTAATGTATGTGTTAACGAACCGTTATGGTGTACATGTTGTTGGATATAGCTAGTTAAAAGCGATGGTTTTGAAATTGTTGGGTTGTAGACGGGGCTTGAAAATGAATTGTATTGTGGAAATTATTGGAATGGAATGACTATGTATGGCGCAAGTAGGATTTTGGTTGATGGTCATGATAGAAATAAATTGCTTAGATAATAAAAATCACATTTTTATTATGCATGATAAAAATATTCATGTGTTTAATAAATTCTTTGAACAATGAAAATCAGTTTTTTATTATATGTATGAACCACTAAAAATGTTAATGTGTTGAATAAATTCTTTGAACAATAAAAATAATATTTTTATTGTACGTATGAACCATTAAAAATATTCGTGCGTTGAATAAAATTTTTGAACAATATATGTATGTGTTATCGAAATCACTGACATATATTTTTGAATCAGGAAAAATGTCCAATTATTACATTGACCGTAGTTGGATGTATGAAGTTAGAATTGGAATGAAAGGCTCAGTGAAAGAAGATTTCTATAATGGTGTAAATGAATTTGTTAGATTTGCAATATCTAATAATCGAAATTACGAGGAGCTTCGTTGCCCGTGTAGTAAGTGTAAACTGATGAGGTTTCATAAACCAGACATCGTTAAAGTACATTTGTACAAATCAGGTTTTGTGCCAAATTATTATTTATGGGATCGTCATGGAGAACTTGTTGCGCCTACAGTAAACCCTGTAGTGTCGGAGGTCGAATTAGTTATGACGAATCCAATAGAAGATATGGTGGAAGATGCAGCACGGTCAATGTTCCCTATCGGTCAGCTTGACGACGATGACGTCAATATAGAAGAAGAACCGAACACGGAAGCCAGAAAAATATATGATTTATTGGCTTCAGCTAAGCGACAATTGTGGAATGGTTGTGAAAGTGGAACTGAATTATCGGTAACCGCTGAGTACATCACCATGAAATCAAAATTTAACCTTACAGAAGCTGCATTTACAGCGGTTGTACAAGCTGCGAAAAGACATATGCCACCCTATAATCTGATGTGCGATAGTCATTAGAAAGTGAAAACACTAATGTCGGCTTTTGGTTTGCCGTTCCAAAAAATAGATACTTGTGTTAAAGGTTGCATGTTGTATTGGAAAGATGATATTAATCTTAGAAACTGTAAGAAATGCGGCGGGGAATGGTATAAACCTAGAAAAAAGAAAGGTAAGGAAGTTTTGTATACAAGAATACATTATTAACCAATCATCCCTAGACTACAACGGTTATATGCATCCTCAGTCACTGCATGTCATATGCGATGGCATAGTGTGCGAACACCTGAAGATGGAACTTTGACACATCCATCGGATGGAGAAGCATGGAAACATTTTGATAGGACGTATCCAACATTTGCCGCAGAGAGTCGTAACGTAAGACTTGGTTTATGTACAGATGGGTTTTCACCATTTTCTCAGTTTGGTAGTAAATATTCATCTCGGCCTATTATCGTTACTCCTTATAATTTACCGCCGTGGATGTGTAAGAAAACTCCAGATATGTTTCTCACTGTTGTCGTTCCTGGTCCTAATGATCCAAAACAAGGCATCGATGTTTATCTACAACCATTAATCGAAGAGTTGAAAAAACTATGGGATGATGGAGTTGAAACCTACGACATTTCAAGAAAAAAGAATTTTCGTATGTTCGCTTGTTTGTTATAGACGATTAGTGATTTCCTTGCATATGGGATGCTTTCAGGTTGGAGTACCGCCGGTCGTCTATCTTGTCCTTTATGCATGGAAGAATCACAAGCATTTTTCTTACGGTATGGAAGAAAGCATTCGTGCTTTGATTGTCACCGTTGTTTTTTGCATACCAATCATACTTTTAGAAGAGATAAAAAAAACTTTAAAGCTAACAGCGAAATGACTTTGCAAGCACCCAAAATTTGGACTAGTGAAGAAATATACGATATTGTAAAGGATTATCCAAAGTTCCATGAGACTGGAGAGCAGACAGAAATTCCGGGTAAATCTGACATTCATAATTGGTGTAAACAAAGCATATTCTGGGAGCTACCTTATTGGAAAGATCTCAAACTTCGACATAATATCGACGTTATGCACAATGAAAAGAATGTATTTGATAACGTGTTTAATACTGTTTTGAATATCAAAGGGAAAACAAAGGACGATATACATTCGAGACGTGACATAGAAGAATATTGTAAACGTCCAGAACTTCATATGAAGCCCAATGACAATAAAAACCCCAAAGCGTGCTATGAACTAGACAACAAACAAATAAAACTTGTACTGAAATGGGTTGAGGGACTGAAATGTCCGGATGGGATTTTTTCTAATCTTCGTAGATGTGTTGACTATAAAAACAATAAACTGAGTGGGATGAAAAGTCATGATTGTCATATCATGATGGAATATTTATTACCAGTGGTGTTCAAAGAATTGTTGCCTGTAAAAGTGTGGGGGGTTTTAACAGAGTTAAGCTTATTCTATAAACAGCTTTGTTCGGCAACGTTAAAAATTGATCGTCTTCGTAAACTTGAAGTAGAAATTCAGATATTGATTTGCAAATTAGAGAAAATCTTCTCTTCGGGATTTTTTAATTTAATGGAGCATTTACCTATTCATATTCCATCCGAAGCTATTCTTCGAGGTCCAGTACAATATGGATGGATGTATCCTTTTGAAAGGTAAAATTTATGCTTACGATTCAAAGTGACATTAGTGCATATAAATTGAATTAATTTTATTTTAGGTATTTGAACCATCTGAAGAAAAAAGTACGACAAAAAGCACAAGTTGAAGGTTCTATTTGCAAATCTTATCTTGAAGAAGAAGCTTCGTTCTTTTTTTCTCATTACTTCAGTGATCATGTGAACCTATCATTTGTAAGTGGTCCTCGTAATGATGAAACCGTGGAACCCAATTTTTGTCCGACAATGTTATCATTTTTTAGACAACATGGTCGATCGTCCGGAAAATGTGTAGAAATTTGGTTAGATGATACAGATCACCACGTGGCACACACATATGTTCTTCTAAATTGTGCTGAAGTTGCACCATTTGTTAGGTACTAAATTTTTAGCTTTATTACAGTTATGTGTACATAAATTGTTTGCTAGTAATAAAATCATTTATATTTGCAGTATTTACGAATCAGAAAATCCAAATGGCGATCTCAGTAAAGATTTTGCTAAATGGTTCTCGAAGTACGTTTTCGATCCAATAAACTGCGTCAATGACGAGGGTTTGCAACATCTTGCGCTTGGACCAAAAAGAAATGTTAAGACTTATCCAATATTCTTCGTCAATGGATTTAAATTCAACACCAAAGACCATGGTACTGACAGATTAACATATAACAGTGGTGTATTTGTCAAAGGTAGTGATGATCCCGAAGAGCATATAAAAGATTTTTATGGCGTGTTGACACAGATTTTAGAGTTGACATATTATGTACAACCCGTTGAAAAAGTTGTTCTATTCAAGTGCAACTGGTTCAGCAATGTTCCTGGTACTGGAATCAACGTGCATAAAGATTACAAGCTTATAGAAATAAAGCACACATCGCATTACTATAAGTACGATCCTTTTGTATTGGAAAAGCAAGCATTACAAGTTTACTTTGCTCCGTATCAGTCCTTAAAAAGAGATAAATTTGATTGGTCTGCTGTAATTAAAACAAAGGCAAGATTTACCTTTGAAGGAATTGCTATTCCAGACGATTCAGCGTATCAAACGGATGCAAATCAAAGCGACGAAATAATAATTGCTAATGATGTTAATTTAGAGTCTTTAAACGATGAATCAAATGAATTAATAGAAGCTTTTGAGAGTACAGAGGACAACGATATAGAGTATGAGACCGAGACTGAATCAGAAAATGAAGAAGAATAATGTTATTTGCATCGCTATGTTGTGAACTTATATGATGTGCTATGTTGTGAACTTATATGATGTGCTATTTTGTGAACTTATGTGATGTACTATTTTGTGAACTTATATATGATGTGCTATGGTTATTTATTATCTGGTTCTTCTTCTTTTATGTAAATGGGTCTTGTAGTTGCATTTGACAATATATGTTGTATGAGTTTATTTGGTAATGGATGTGCATAATGATGTATGAGTTATTGTGATTTTCATAATTGTTTGTGTGATGGTCATAATTGTTCATACTTGCTTTATGTGATGTGAATTAACTTGTTTGTGACAGATATGTCTCCTAGACGCCGGCCTACCCACAGTTCAGAGGCGGGTGCGAGCGGTACAGCACCGGATACACGTCCGGTCGTAGAGGTTGTACCCAAGTCCGCAGGGAAAGTTATTGATTTCGTAAATGCTTAGTATTCCAAAGTTATTAAATGCATGCTAATATCGTACTTTCCGCAGGGGGTTTGATATTATTCCAGGAGAGGTTGTTTTACGTGTGTCTAGACAAGCATATGTCGCTAGGTGGACAGAGGCGTGGCCTCACTGGGACGATATTCCTGTGCAGATTAGGAATGCCATCCTCGCGGAGGTTCTTGTAAGTATAAATTTATTTCTCATTTGCAAAATTATATGAAATATGTAATACAATTTGTTTGGTAATTTATAGTGTGCTGTACGGGTCCGGGAAGAAGATATGGATGTTTTCCTCACCGCATGGAACCAGAAGATGAGGAAAAATTATTCAGGCAATATATACAAGGCAAAAAGAGCGACAAAGAGGCCTCAGTGGATGAGCGAGGAGGTCTACGGCGATTTCCAGAAATTGCGGGCAACGGATGCTGCGAGGGTAATTAATTAAGCTTATTTTAAAATTTTATTTTGTATGTCAATCAGTTAATCATATAATTAAATATACAGGAGCTTTCAAAGCGAAACCGAGAAAATAGGCTCAAAAATCCTGCTTTGCATCGGGCTGCGTCTAAGTCGTTCTCCCAGCATCGTCGCGAATTGGTACGAACGATAAATCACATATACAAATAGTTCTAAACTTTTAAAAACGTACTGACAAATATATATTTTATCATTTCAGATGTCGACTCTCCATCGGGAGCCTACATTTGCTGAGGTATTTACACAGACTCATGCCGTCGAGCGGACAGATGCGGAGGGTAACACCTCACATACCTGGTCGGATCCTAAGTCCTGCGAAACGATGGTTAGCATTTGTAATATTTTGTATCTCACATTGTTATTTTGAATTGAGTATTTAATGTATTCCATAATTGTCCGCTATTGCAGGACAAATACAGGGCGGCCTTAGACGCTCGAGCGACGCAGTTGGGTCAAGAGCCAGACGTGGAGGAGTGCAATCGCATCTGGAACAGAATCATCGACC
This sequence comes from Allium sativum, assembly GCA_030737875.1. Taxonomy (NCBI): domain Eukaryota; kingdom Viridiplantae; phylum Streptophyta; class Magnoliopsida; order Asparagales; family Amaryllidaceae; genus Allium; species Allium sativum. The sequence continues at coordinate 157,241,711 of CM060924.1, forward strand.
CGTCTACTAGGGGTAGACGCTATGGCTTCGGAAACATTGAGGTAAAGCGTATATAGTATATAAAAAAACTTTTGACAATGGTTTCCAACTTTTTAAATATAATTACAGATAACGGGGACTCAGGCCTCTTGTACGAGGCGTCAGGATGAGGAGGAGATCCACATGCTTCGACAACAGGTTGCAGACCCGGAAGATTTTCAGAAGAACATGATGGAGACCGTGTTGGATGCGCGGATTGCTGCATATCTTCAGCAGCATGGTGTGATGCCTCCGAGTCAGCCCGTGGAGGAGGACGATGAGGACGATGGGGACGAGGAGGACGATAGGGACGAGGAGGACGGTGAGAGTGACGATGAGTAGGTTAGTACTTGTTTTTTTTTTTTGGACATGTTTTGTAAATACAACTTTTTGTTGGTGATGGACATGGTTTGTTTGTGGTATTTTGTGGAGATATGGTTTGTTTGGTTGATGGTATTGTTGACATGGTTTGTTGTATTGATGGTTTTTTGCTAGTTTATCGTTTATATGTTTGTTTTTTGGGCGTTTTGATGGTATGAGGTGATTTATAGTGTTGATGAGGTGATTGAATGTGAATGTGAGTTGATGGAATGTCAAATTGAGTGTATATGAGTTGCATTTGAACTCCGTTTTGAGGTTGTGTGGTTTGTTGGCTTGTTAGTTGCTGAAATACAAAAAAAAAGTTACAGTTTGGCGACGGCTAGCGACGGCTAGTGAGGGTTTCCTGGTCACGTTGAGTGACGACTGGCGACGGCTAGTGAGGGTTTTTCAGCCAGATTTGTCACGAATAGCGACGGCTTGTGACAATATATTTGCTGGGCATAGTGACGGTTAGCGACGGCTTGTTAGGGCTAAATGGTGACGGTTTTTGACGGCTTGTAACAGTTTGTTTGAATTATAACCGTTTGTCCACGTGGCAAATTTACCGTGGCTAGCCGTCGCAAATTTGGTGTCCACAACCGTCACCATGGCCGACGCTATATACTTGGCGTCCACATTATTTTTGACGGCTTATAGTGACGGTTGGCGACGGCTAGCGACGGCCGTCGACGGTTTTTTGCCGTCGCTATTTGAGCCGTTTCTTGTAGCAAAAAAAAAAGAAAAAAAAAAAGAATCAAAGCGCAGGTTGGTTAATGGAGTTTCAGAAGTCAAGTTATAACTACAGACATTCACAAACTATTTGGGGCAAGGTTGAACAAATCGGGGGAGTTGATATAAGCAAATTTGTGAATTCTAAATGATATCACAACACAGTAAAACTTTATATATGTATCATGTCCAATGTTGAACAACATACCTTAAATTCTTGTCTCTTCTATATAGCTGAGCAAAGTGTGTACTGTCATCATCCGCCATGGCAAGTGACTAAAATATGAAAATGAAGATCGGTTAAAACCTCGTATAAATAAGTAGCCATAAGGATGTCCATCAAGGTTCAAGAAACAATCCAACTGACATAATTCATGAAACAGTTGATCTGCTATATAAATGTAATGATTTTCTTAACTGTTTGGTCATAAACTTAGGTTGAACAATTTAGTTTGTTTAATAATAATATATGTAAATTAGGGATGCTAAGAAATTATCAGTAAACTGCTACAAATGATAATGTTGCACCTTAGTGCTACTAGAAGATTAAACAACGAAAAATAACCTTACCTTGTGCGTTAGCTTTGTTTGTTCCCTTGACACTTTCAGCCACATTCACTTTGGCAACTTATCGTTTAGGAATTCAATGAGCAACACCATTTTCATCTCAAACATAATCATCAAATAAACATGTTTAGCATGAGTAGCTGCAAAGAAATACTTAGTGATTAGCAAATAAAGGTCATGTAACGTTGAAAAGCTTCAGTCCTAGTTATATGAACGTCCAATAAAAGGCCTACATCTTAAAACAATTATTACGACCAAGTTGCTCAGGACTCGGACAAAACTAAATTAGTTCACCTGTGACCCATACACTAATGGATTGATTTCTTCTCCCAGAACTGTGCTAAAGATGAACAATGCACTACATGTCAAAGCATACATGATCCCATAACCTGTTGCCTGCATTTAACTGGAACCTCTGTTAGAACATCTTTCTTCAGTCTAGAATCATAACAGTAGCTTTCATCAAGTTATGTAGTTCTTCGTGATTTCTTGCACCTTAGTACAATCCAAGTACTCCCTAGAATTAATTTAAAGTTCGGTAAAGCATCAATAGAATGATTCCAAAATATCTGTAATAGATCTAGGATTTAATATATCACTAACCTTGCAATACCTATTACCATATTCACGAGCATTTCTGTACGTATCAGGATACAGTGCCTCAAGCTGTAGACGAATTTTACAATGTAAAATTAGCATGATAAAAATAAGTATCATTGACTATATAGTTGAACTATTAGACAACTACTAAACTAAGAAGATTAATCTATTTGTACAACTCAATAGGTCAGACAATGTACGAGCTCCGCTAAGTTGTAGTGCATATTGAGCTTTCTACACGACAATTAAATATTGTTTTATTTCTCATTGAGAAAGGATAATTGATAATAATAAATGGGATGGTTGTAGTGCAACTGTAAGTGTATATGATATTTGTTAGGCTGCCAATCAAACTGAAAATTCTTTAATGATGTTTATAATGCTTAAAGGAAATCAGATACCTGCCACTGAGTAACGTTTATGTAACACGAAACCTCCTAAACATGTATAAAATAATTACATCTGCTATTGGACAGGATAAAGAGAATTGAATAAGGTACTTACAAATAAAAGGCAAGAAGAAAATGGAGCAGAGATTTCATTTCACATTCAGATTGTACTTATGATACTTAAAAAGATTTATAATACAAAATTGTTAGTAGTAAAGCTAAGAATATGAGGAAGGCATAAAGGAAAAAATTCTGAATTGTTTTAGTAAGGTAAATGCAAAAAAAGCGCAAATGATTAAATCTATGTAGCAGCTTATACTATCACTATGTGGGACTGTCAATTATTTTATTGGACTATCAGTTATGTAAATACCATGTCTTATGCATGTGCACGTGAGTGTGCATGTTTGTGTTTTTTTTATAAAAACATGACAGCAATATGTGTGTACGTTTGGGGATGGGAAGAACAAGACAAGTGTTTTGCCATCTCAATACTACAGATTAGATCCACAAATTTTGCTATCACAAGAATGCATGCATATTAAGCTATAATTCCATGCCCGTATAATAGGGGCAGCAGCATTTGTTCGTTTATCTTGTGCACTTTTCTGATAATGTGATTCATTTGCAATCACAATCTCAAAAGAAACAAACGAAGAAACACTTTCAAAAGAAAAGTAGTAATTATGCCCGCGCATAAGTGTGTAGAGCGAGTAGTGTGTGCTTGTGCAAGTGCAAATGCATGAACAAGAGAGAAAGCATCTGACTATGCTGCTTAAAATAATTATTATAAAATTTTAGGTCTTTCGTTGCCAACAAATCATCCACCAAACGCACTTCAAAACTGACTGACTCCATCTTCCTATCTCACCGCGCTTTCAAAATAACTAACTGTCATTTGAAACTAAACACCATCAATCAAACTACGTCACCCCAGCAACTCATGCTTTTACTAACTAACCGCGGCACTTCACCACTTGAGTACTAACTAACAAACACATGCTTAAACCAAGTTTCAAATAGGCTTGGTCTATCCAAACACAAAGCAAGCACAAGGAATTATACAAATAACTACATCTAACATTGGATGGACCAAAAATCCGCAATCACTATAACTGTTATTGAATATAAATTGAATATACTGAATCGTGCACGAAACTATACAAATAATTATGCCGGTAACATATTAATTGTCTGCAATTAAAAGTTCGAAATAATAAACATGGGAAACTTACATGAACAACCAGGGTTTTTTCAAGGTATAACTTTTGAAGAACATAGATGGATCATCGGTTGCCTGAAGGAATAGATCGAACTCCACTGGACCACGTGCCACTGCCAACGACCTCTTCCTCTTCCTAGCGTTCACCTCCAGGCCAAGACTGATTGACCCAATCCTCACCAGCTGCGTGAATGAATAGATCAAACTCCATGAACCCAAACTATAACAAAACCCTAACCTGAATCAGTCTCACCACTTCCAACCATGACTGATAGTTTCGTGAGCACATCAAGATGGGAAAAGGAGATTAGATAACATCGGATGGAAGGGATAAAGAGGCTACGAAAGCGAAGGAGAAAAGAGGCCGAAAGAAAATTCACGATGGAAATTTAGGGTTTTCAAGCTGGCAGCGAAAAGCGACAGATGGGGAAATATAAAAAAATAAAATGGAGAATAAACTAGAAAAATCTATCGATGTGAATAGAGAAGGATGGAAAGAGGAATATTAAGGTGGGAGGCGTCGGAAGGAGGACATGAGAGGTTGAGATCCATAAAGAAGAAAGTAAGCGGAAGAGAATGAAGAGAAGAGAGAGACTAGAAAATTATACGGTAAAATATTGGTCGCAAGCCCAAAAATTTCGTTTTGGAGCCAAAGGGAAATTTCGTTTTGGAGCCAAAGGGAAAATTGGATATGGTGTCCAAAAAAATTGTATGCTCAACCGCATAAAATTCTATAATAAATATTTAAAAAATTTAAAATTCATCCGTATTCATATTCGAAAAATAAAAATTATCTAACATTGGAAAAACAAATACAAATGCGAATATGGTCACACTCGCATATGATGATTGTTCGTTTGAGTGCTAATAAAATTATACTTAATTGTTTCATGTAATTTAAAAGATAAAATTATTGTCATTTAATTATTAGTTTACATAAGTAAAATATTTTAAATATTTAAAGTTAATTGCAATGTATATGTTACTAATTATTAACTTTTTATGTGTTATTTCATATTTAAAATTATTAATACTATGTATTAGTTATTATTGTTATATCCATTATTATTTATTTAACGTTAATTGTCAATATTAGTTATTTCGTATTTAAAATTAATTATTATTATTCAATAGTGGTAAAGAATAAGAGTTGTTAAGCATAGGGATCTATTACAACTTACAAAAAAGAAATATATATATATATATATATATATATATATATAATTACTCAAGATGATTTTGTGTCAAAAAATAATTGGTTTTATAAACTTTATGATTGATTTCAAATTTATTCAAGGTGATTTCAAATTTTTAAATTTTTCAAAATTTAAAACATAATTATCAACTATAATTATAAAACATAAGTATTAACTATAATTATCAACTGTAATTTAATAGTTATTTAAAATTAATTATTGAATACTAGATACCATTTAATAAGTATTAAATTTTATTAATAATTATTAAATAATTATTATAATAAACTGATATTTTCAATATTTAGGGGAATAATAATAAAAGATAAGCGAATTTAGCAAGCAAAAGCAATTTACCCTAAAAAATCCAATTTGTAACGGCTCTTCTTTGAGCAAACAATGTATTTTATTAATTACTATTACCACTTATTTATATTATATAGTAATTAATCAGCATTAATTTTCAAAATAAAAAAAATAATCATCATTAACTATTGAATTTTATTTACTTCTAATAGTTATTATTTATTATTAATTACTAATGTATTATTAACATTAATTATTTAAAATTTTAATTTACTAATTAATTACTAAGTAATAACACAAATTTAAAACATTTTATAAATAATAAATATAAAAGTTCATTTCAAATCTCTTGGAAAACTGCAGGAAAAATAGCATCAAAATTTTGTCGATGGTAATCCGACTCTATTAGCAACGGAATTTAGCGTTAAATATTATATGACGGTAAAGAGCTGCGATTTCCATTGACTTAGCGACAAAATTAGTATTCGACGGTAATAATTGATACAGGAAAATATTTAGAAGGACAAAAGTGAAGGCCTTTTTATCCATAAGGACAGCCCACTAAAATTTTACTCAGAAGGACAATATACTGAAAATTAATTTCGGCCGCTGCTTTCTTCTTCTCCCTCTCTCGCGCTCGCGTGTATCTCTGTTTCTTCCTTAATCACAAAATCAAAAAATCACGAAAACAGAAATCGAGACATCACAAATATCAGAAGACATTAAAATCAAAATTCGAATTCAAAGACAAAAATCACGAAATCAAAATCACGACCATAAATCAGCTGAAACAAAAACCCTAGAAAAAAAAATAGGTCGACCAACAAAAATCCATTCGAAATCACAATTGAATGGGATAAAAATATTTTTCAAACGATCTAAAGCGTATATGAAGAACACGAAATGGTTGAAACAATTTTTTTAGGTTGGAAATGTTTTTTTTTTCATTTTACCACTACTACAGTCCGTAGGTATCATTTTTGTATTTTTGTAGTTATCATTTTTCCTGTTTTAACTTTAAAAACATAGCAGCAGATTTTAGTTATCATTTTTCTATTTTTCTAGTTATCATTTTTACTGTTTTAACTGTGTTTCATGTTTTTTTAGGAGATTTTGTTGCTGTGTTAATTTTGAAGTTATATTGTTGTATCAGCGTTGAAACTAAGTCGAACTTTTACCATTTTTAATCAATAAAACTGTGATATAAATTTTTTTCCCATTATTTTATCTTTAAAACATTGCATCAGTATTTAGGTATCATTTTTCTAATTTTTTAGGTATCATTTTTTCTGTTTTAACTGTGTTCTGTGTTCTTTTGATGTGATTTTATTGCTGTGTTAATTTTGAAACTGATTTTTTGCATCAACTTCGTCACTCAGTCGAACGTATTTCATTTTATTCAATCAAACTGTGATGTAAACAATTTTTGCATTAATTTTTCTTTAAAACAGTGATGCAGTTTGTAGGTATCATTTTCCTATTTTTTTAGGTATCATTTTATATGTTTTATTCAATCAAACTGTTATGTTTTATGTTATCTTTTGTTATCAGTTTTATAAGTTGGTACGGCTAAGCTACAGTTTTTCTCATTTTCAGAGTTCATGAATATCAGTTTTTTAATATTGTAGTTATTCATTTGTTTGTTATATTTTTTTCATTAGTTTTTCTTCAAAACATTGAATCAGTTTTTAGGTATCAGTTTTCTATTTTTTTGAGTATCAGTTTTAATGTTTTAACTGTGTTAAGTGTTTTTTCATGTGATTTTTTGTTGTGTTACAGTAAAAATGATACCTTAAAAAATATAAAAATGATACCTTAAAACTGCAGTAATATTTAACATAACATAGAAATTACACTAAAAATGATACCTTAAAAAATATAAAAATGATAACTAAAAACTGCTGTGGTGTTTAACATAACACATAAACTAAAGTAAAGATGATAACTACAAAAATAGCAAAATGATAACTAAAAACTGCTGCTACGTTTTAAAGCTAAAACAGGAAAAAATGATAACTAAAAAAATAGAAAAATGACACCTACGAACTGAAATACTATTAACGCAAAAAAAAAAAAAAAAAAAATTTCCAATCACAAAAAAAATGTTTCAACAATTTCGATTTCTTCAATTGTGTTTTCCATCGTTAGAAAAATATTACTATTCAATTCAATTGTGATTTCGAATGAATTTATATTGTTCGACAATTTTTTTTCTAGGGTTTTTGTTTCTCGTGATTTTTGTTTCGAACGCTTTTCTATTCGATTTCGATTTCGTGATGTTTGAATTCGATTTCGAATTTCGTTTTTTTGATATTCTGGAATTTGTGATTTTGCAATTCGTGATATCGTGATTTTTTTTTCGTGATTACCGATGCGCAAGAGGAGAGAACAAGAAAGAAGCGACCGATTTTTTTTTCTTCAGTGTATTGTCCTTTAGGATAAAATATTAGGCGGTTGTCCTTATGGATAAATTTTAGTGGGCTTTTGTCCTTAAATTTTTTTTCCCCTAATTGATAATTAGATGACATATAAAATCCAAAATATTTTCTCTTACAAAGCCCATGGAAATCCGCTGCTAATTAGCGATGGAATTTTTCGCTGCTAAAAATTTGTCGCTAATCTCGGTTTTTCTTGTAGTGATTGAAGTATGGAGTTTTCACTTCACAAGTTTATAGCATATTAAAAGCACGAGCAGTCTGAAAATGTACTTGTATTGGATGTACCATTGCTTGGCAGTTAAGGAAATTAATTTACTTCAAGTAGAGAAAATGAAACGTGGGTATCAACAATTTTCCTTGTAGTTAAGTACGTGGGCATCAAACGTTTACTTGGCAATGTAAGTGTCGGCGCATTGAATTAAAAGATAGGTGTTTGTTTAGGTTATAAAGAGCATACGCCACTACAAAAGAATTCTATTTACGTATAGAATGCTACACACAAAAATAAAAATACCATTGAAACGACCTAGGTGCCACGATCCCAAAAATATAATGATATGGACTAGTTAATTTATTTTGTGAAATCCCAAAAAAACTGATATAGGGTGCAAAATATGTTAAACAAAAAGTCACTTATTTTCCAAAATAAAAATTATGAAAAAATTCCATAAATAAAATTTACCAACGTCTTAAAAATCTTGTCCAAATTCGAAAGGAATATTTAATTATATTTAAATAATTGTTATGGTTTATAAACGATCCCATAACGACTTTGTGAAATTTTGATTTGGACATAACTAATAATTTATGACACGAAATCTTGATTTTTCACTTTCATTAGAAAAATATAGTTAAATAGATTCAAACGTTTCTTGTTCCAAAGAAATCCGACTTATAATGAATCCTGTATATTCATTTGAAGTTCAAAACATAATATTACGAACTACCGCGACGTTACGAATTGGATTAGAATTTATATTATAAATAATACGTTCAACTGTCGTTTAATTAATATATTCGTTGTTATGACTCGAATCTGAACTCGATTAAATCTCTTATATTATCCAGTTCGCACAATATTGCAAATTCAACATTTTCCGACAATTTCAAAAATTAAATTTGTTATTCAAATATTTACATTAATTAAATATTCGAAATATTTCAATTCAAATCATTTAAATTACTAAACCGCTATTTAAATAATTAAAATAATAATAATTATTCAATCACTAAAGATGCGAAATGTTACATCTATCCTCTGGTTTGTGTTGCATTGTGTGATGGGACCTGAGTCTTATAGCGGCTTCATTTTTCAAAAAGCATTGCGCTATTCTATTATGTTCCAAACTTATAATCTTAAGTGGAAACTGTATTTGTACTAAGTGGATCCTGTCATGTTGTGTACCTCTGATGATGAAGTTTAATTCCTCTGTATGGTGATGTAAATTATTCTATGATGTAATGTATTTATGCTATGTTACGTGATCCGTTGATGTGATTAATGTGTTATATTCCAAAAACTATCAATTCCGTCGGGATCGGGGGTTTGAGGTTGTCACACTAATAATACAATGAATCCTAGTAGTGACTTGGGGATCAAATCTCGAGGTGACTTGCGTCAATTGCATTTTTGTTTAGGAACACGTATCAGTCAATATCCCTTTGTTATCACAAAGTCTCACATAGGTAGAGGCTATGACACGCTTTACTAAACTGGATAGTAAGTGGTTCAAATAAGGCTAGTACGGAAGCATTTTGGTGGAACAATAAGTGTGTATCATTTCCGATTGGGGATGATAAGCCATTGTAATGCCTGTGATTTATGGCTGTGTCCTTTCAGTTGATGGGTTCGGGATTGATAACCCTGAATTCCATAGCTGGCAACGAATGTCACATTTTGAGAAAAGGAGCCGATTGATGGGTAGAAATTAGGTAAAACCTAATTATGATATTTTTGTAGTTGATGAAACAAATTTTGGATATGAATGAGAAGCCTATCTTTATTAGCATTTACATTTTTCTACTATTTAACTTGTTCTTTTATGTTCATTAATCTTAGAACTGTTCAGTTGTCTAAATGCTTCCTTATCTTATGCTTATGCTAGAAATTACTAGAACTCACTAGAAATGTGTCTGACCTAGTTTGTTTCGCCTTCTCTCTTCCTTTTCCCTCCAGGTTCGCAAAAGGAGTGCCTTAATAGTGATCCATGACTACTTGGTTCATCTTGGATTCATACTCTTTCTTTCTTCATGTATTGGTTCAGTTATTGTCTTTTGATTGCTGTATTGATTTGTGAGAGGGATAGCTTTTATGGTTTTACTTATGTAGTTTGATATTTTCTTATGAGATAGTATGTTCGTTTTCATGATGATGACTATCTGGTATTTTGAAATGTAATAAGTGTTGTGACTTGATTTTAATAAATGTTTTAAAAATTTCCGCTATGTTTAATATTTCTTTCTTGTGAATTTTAGTCTCCATGTTGTTACTTTATACCTAAGCACTTCATAAAACTTAGCGCATTCTCATATGGGTGACGTTAAGGGATGTGGGGTGCCACATTTGGTATCAGAGCCTAAGGTTATAAGATCAGAGAAAAGGTTTTGAAAAAGTGTTTTCAAAAGTAAAGTGTTTTCAAGTAAACATTATTTCCGAAAAATATCCCCTCAAGTCAAGTATAATATTCCTTTGGTCCCTTTTTGGATCCTTGTCTCTTTTCTTTCTGGCATGTTTGGAGCTCCCAATTTCCAGAGAGATTTACCATTCCGGCATCGCTTCGTAGATATGTTGAAGCTTCAACACTTGCCGAGGGGCAAGGAAATCCCCAACCTCTAGGTGTAGCCGCGGTGTTCTACCTAATCCAGCGGTTAATTTCTCTAAGCTTTGTAAGGACTTTTCTGCAATGTGCGGCATGCCATTTCTTGGATCAAAGAGTTTCGTAAATTCTCGTAATTGGATGAGAGAGACCAATCACGTGTTTGGATTATTAGAGCTTGATGGCCAAAGTAGGATTCGGTTGCCCACTTGGCTAATGAAAAGAGAGGCGTCATATTGGTGAGAAGTAGCCGAGGCTGAGCGTTGCCGTAGAGACATGGGATGAGTCCAAGGATAAGTTTATATCACAAGGTGAAGATGGGATGTAACTGGAAAATTTCTTGAGTTTGAGGCAGGGTAGTACATCAGTGAAGGAGTATGTGAACAACTTCAATGAGTTGGCGACGTTTGGCTTGGATCTAGTTAATAATGCACACAAATAGGATTTAAGATTTGTAAGGCGATTGAACCAACCCCTTCAAGGATCGGAGATGACATATATTTCGATAGGAGTTACATTTGAGAGGCTGGTAGAAATGGATCTTATGCATGAGGATGAAAAGGTGAATAAACAAGAGGAAAAGACTGAGGAGGCGAAGCCAAATACTAGAAAGAAAAAGTGGTGGCCTAAGAATGGTGCATTGAAGAAGGGAGAGAAACCTGAGAAAGCACAGATCAAGAAGGAAGTAAAATGTCATGGTTGTGGTATGATGGGACACTTCATCAAAGACTGTAGGAAGAATTAGAGAGGCGCTTGTTTTCAGTGCGGGCAGATGGGACATTACAGCAAGTAGTGCTCTCAGAAGCAGGGACATGAGGCAGGATCATTCGAAGCACATGTTCATGCACTTGAGGCGACTCAAACTAGCCGTGGCAACCAAGATAGAGGTAGGAAGGTCACTGTAGAAGGTTTGATTTCTATTTTCGACATTCCCATTAGAACCTTTTTCGATTCTGGTGCTTCTCAATCTTGCATATCTAGTTCCGTTGTTGATAGTCTGCACCTAGATGCTTCTATACTTTCTAATCCACTAGTTTTCTCAAACCACATAAGAGGTATGACTTACCTATCTATGATGTGTAGGGGTTTGAGGATTTCTATTATTGGCTTCGAGTTTGAGTATGGCGCATACGTACTGAGTTTTATGGGTTACGAGATTATTCTAAGGATGGATAAGTTGATCGTGTATGGTACCATCCTTGACTGTAAGAGGAGAGTTGTGCGGATTTTAACATGATGCAGTATGACTCTCGAGATTTCTTGTGACTTGCGAGGATCGGTTATGCTTAGTTTCTTAGATTTCCTAGATGCTTCAGTTGACGATCTCAGTTTGGTGCCCATAGTCAGAGACTTTCTGGACGTATTCGAGGAGGTGGCAGGACTACCTCCTGGGCGCAAGATAGATTTATGGATATATTTGGTGGAGAATGCCTAGCCTATTGCTTTGAGATTGCACCAAACGGCTTTGAGAGAGGTGTTAGCTTAGTAAGAAAGTGGGCAAGTTGTTCGAGAAAAGGTTTGTTAGAAGGAGCATTTCTAAGCGGGGAGCACCAGTCGTCTTTGCGACCAAGGTGGACAGCTCTCTTCGTCTCTGTGTGGATTACAGGGAGCTGAACAAACTCACTAAGAAGAGTAGATGACTTGTTTGACCAGTTAATGGATGCTTTGGTTTTCATGCAATTGGATTTTGCTACAGGTTTTCATCAGCTTAGGGCAGCGGATGACACCAGTGACAAGATTGCTTTTAGGACTCCCAACGGTTTCTTTTAGCAGTTGATTATGTCTTTTGGGCTAACCAATGCACTACTGTACTTGTGGATTTGATGATCTGGGTGTTTAGAGATTACATGAACAAGTTATAGTGGTGTTCGCTGATGATATCTTGGTTTTCTCCAGAAGCGAGGAAGAGTACGCCTTGCACTTGGGAGAGGTCCTCCGTACTCTCCGTGCACATCAGGTGAAGGCGAAGTTTTATAAGTGCCATTTCTGGCGGAAGGAGGTAAGATTCTTGGGGCATGCTGTCTCTAGTGATGGTATAGCGGTGGATACCGCTAAGGTTGTCGCGGTTCAAGAATTGAAAGGCCCCAAGAATGTGACAAAGACAAGGAGTTTGTTGGGTTTGGCAGGATACTACCGGAAGTCATTCAAGATTTTTCGTCGATCTCAGCTCCGCTTACCCGTCTAACGAAGGAGAACCTAGTTTTTTCTTGGGACGTAATTTACGAGTATGCATTCTTGAGGTTAAAGAAGGCTCTTACATCCGCTTCAATGTTGACTCTTCTTGATGGTACGAAGATGTTGACTGTTTATATAGATGCTTGCGACACAGGTTTTGGTGCTGTGCTTGTGCAGGAGGGTAAGGTTGTCTTCTTTGAGAGTAGGCAGTTGAGGGTACATGAGAATAACTACCCTTGTAATGTCCCGTATTTTTGGTAGCCAAATATTTAATTTATTTATTATTTTAAATTTTTTATTTGGAATATTGATGGATTTTAATGCTGAATTCATTATTAAAACCAAGTTTGAATATTATAATTCATATATATTTTAAAACGAGCTCGAAACAGCGCAGCAGTTCATAATATTGAATTTTGAACTGAATATACATATTCCGATATAAGTCGGAATTCTGTGAAACAAGAAACGTATGAATCTCGTTGGCGATAATTTTCATATGGAAGAGAAAAATCCAGATTTCTTGTAATAGATTGTTAGTTATGGCTAAATCAAATTTTAAAATAGTCGCTATGGAAATCGTTATTAAAATATAGGCCTTTAAAATAGCTATTTTACAAACGGTCTCCGATTTCGATGAAATTAGTTTCATTGGAACCGTAACATTAAATTATTGCATGCTATTAAATTGCATGGCAAACCGATGTCGTATGTGACCACGATGGCCTTAAACACCCAGTCATTTAATATAGCATGTAATTAAATTAAATTAAATTAAATTAATAGAAGAGTTTTTGTGTATAACTTGTGCAGACGATCGAATTAAGCCACGAAAACAGTTCCATTGAATTCATATCGACGTTTAGAGTCAGGATAGGTATATAATATGTTATTTTTGAAGATTTCAATTTTTGTGTCAATTGGACTTACCTTTTGATTGTGGCAACGATAAACACCCTAATCAATTATAATATTTTGGTTAATTTAGACAGGAATAACTTTAATCAAATAAATGACTATCCAAATGAACTCCGATTTGAATGAAATAAATTCCATTGGATCCATAAGGTGGTCTAGTAAAGAGTCAAGGTTTCAAATTTATTGGATTTTTTCTGTAATTATAGGAATTTTAAACGTTTGATTTTCATCGATAATTATAAAAAACTTTTCACAAACGACCTCAGAATTTGACGAAACCTGTCCCATTAGGTTCAGAATATTTTTTATTCTAAGATTACCTTTGTTAGACAAAAACAAAGATTGTATGTGGGTTTTATGGAGTTACTTCGTGGTGAAGTTTTAATTAATAATTTAATATTAAAATCATTCCCTATATATAACTCCATTTAGCAGACAACCCTAGTTTTGGGTCAACTCATTAACGCGTGGTCAATGTATATTCTGGCCACCTCCACCCTTAAACGAACGATTAGAAACAACTCTCACATCTTCCTCAAATCACCAAAATCTGATCATCTATGGGGTATAATTGCAAACTCGTTTCTCTCGTCGACCTCTACAAACTGACCGGTTGCGATCAGGTCTTGTTGATCACGTGTGGGCCGAGTTGCTAGACGTTCTTGTTGATCCCAGTGTATTCCCCTCTAGAGATACACTATCGGCAGGTGGTTCTATACCTTTTCATAGTTGGAATCCAATCTCCAATAAGCGCCCGCGGTTTTGATTGTACACTATGTCTGTGGTACGTGAGATGCAAGCGTTCCGCTAGATTGATATTTACTTGTATTTAGACATTATTATAATATCAGAAAAGCCAATGATTTCAAAAAAATGTTTTGGATTATCGTAAGGTAAAAACCGTCCGTATTTATGTGTGGATTTGGTCTTATGATTATCTTTTTCTTTCTAAAAGATTTTTGAACTTTAAAATCAAATTGGATGATTCCCCTTAAAGTTTTCTCGTTTTCTCACTCTGGTTCACTAAATTGACCCGGTGTTTTATAAATGCTTGGGTTAGACCGGGTCGTACAGGTCTAGGTTATCGGATGCTGCGAATTCCAGAAAACGTGCTGGAGGTGATCAGATGTATTGTATCTAGTATTTATTCCTCTATGTGTTGTATATGAGGAAAGGTTAGTATCGTTGTCCAGATGAGTGATGTACTCTGATATTGTAAGTATTTTTAAAAGCACACAATAAAGATTTATTTCTGTGTTATATTTTGTTCCGCTGCAATGTGACTCCGATTCTGTGTTGTGTTGGCTCTTCTTCTTCTATTCTAATATTTCTTTCTTTCTTTCTTATCTCACCCTCTAATTTCTTTCTAATAACGTTCACGTGTTTTCGGTGCTTGGAAGGTCGACATGAGATATAAATTTTTATTTATGTCTATTTTCGGGGCCGAAAATCACTGGGTTGTTTCAATCCAGCCCATGATTTGGAGCTAGCGGAGATAGTGTTTTCTCTCAAGTTTCGGAGACACTATTTTTTATGTGAGAGGTTAGAGCTTTATACAGATCATAAGTCTCTCAAGTATTTGTTATCGCAAAAAGATCTTAATTTGCAACAACAACGTTAGATGCAATTATTTCGTCTTATGACTTTGAGATAGCATATACCCCGGGGAAGATGAATGTGGTGGCAGACGCATTAAGCAGGTAGAGAATGACTTTAAGTCCATTATTCATAGAGTGATAGAGTTTGGAATTCATCTTATCATTCTATTTTATACCATTTATGGATTTTGCATCTGGATTATTGGCACTGTTGGAGGTGCGACCTACTCTCTTAGAGCGTGTTGGATTAAGTCAGCGTGAGGATCAATAGTTAGTGGATATCATGGATCGACTCAGTAGAGGAGAGACCTCTAGTCGTCTTGCTAGGTATTATATGGATGAGAGAGAGTGAGTGCATCGTGATTGGATATTTTGTGTTCCTAGAGTTGATGATTTGTTGAGATTGGTTTTAGAGGAGGTTCATTAATCTCGGACGACTATCCATCCACGCTGTGATAAGATGTATAGAGATATGAGGAGGGTTTTTCATTGGATAAGGATAAAGAAGGACGTGGAAGAGTATGTAGCTCACACTATGCCATAGATTGCATACGACAACCCCACAGAACTGATGCAGGAAATGCAAAATAATGTTGCTATAGGCCAAAAATGATCTCTGGCAACACTTTTTTTAGGTTGCCTTTTGCCACATTGCCTTAGAGTTAAAGGCAACATCTTTGCTGTCCTAAGGTAACATCGCTACAGGTGTTGCTACATGTTTTAAATTTACATAAATTTGGGGCCTACTAAATTCTGAATCCCAGGATCACGGAATCCTGTTGTGCCTATAAATTCTGTAGCCGGGTTCATGGAATCTTGTTGTGGGGCCCACATGCATTAATTTGTTGCAACACTATATCATAGCTATGGCAACCTTTAACATTACATACTGCAACATTATATCATAGCTATTGCATCATTATATAATATACTGCAACATAACAACAATTAACATCACACACTGAAATTAATAAACAACTTTTCATTTCAAATTAATAACTAGTAACACAAATACTATTTAGTCAACTACAAAATAACAAAAAATAGCCAATAAATTCAGTTTTACAGAGTATTTACAAACACAGTCAGTACTAAATTCCTGTTTACATCAAACTAAAACAGTTTCAAATTAATAAAGCGCGAGCCTCCAGTGCATTCAGTACCTCTACTGCCTGCTTCACCTGCAAAATAAAGCAGTTTCAAAAGTCATGCATTTCAACAATAGCCTTTAGTACAACTAATGCATTTCAGCACAACCAAAGTCATGCATGCCTCGGCTATAAATTGATGAAATGCTTCGTTTACATTGCAAAACCAAATGGAAGGCATGCATGCCTTAGTTACATTTCAGCACAAACTATGGCCATAGTATAACTGACTTGCACTTCAGCACAAAGACATTTTAGCACAAACTATGGCCAGAGTTGCTTTTCAGCACAGAGTTGCATTTCACAATCTATGGCTGAGTTGCAAATTGATGCAATGACTCAGCTTGTTCAAAGCATTTACAATATCAAGGAATGCAATAGAATGCCTGAGGCACTTAAAATTTAGACA
The DNA here is from genome assembly GCA_030737875.1 of Allium sativum. Classification (NCBI taxonomy): domain Eukaryota; kingdom Viridiplantae; phylum Streptophyta; class Magnoliopsida; order Asparagales; family Amaryllidaceae; genus Allium; species Allium sativum. The sequence continues at coordinate 157,258,600 of CM060924.1, forward strand.
TGCCACGACTCGTTCAAGTACAAACTCAAACATTGCATCAATTACGAACTGACACGATCATTTCTGATTGAAGAGAAAACAAAATTCTTCAAACTCTGTAGTTCATTACTGAAGCATCAGTCTTGTACATGATCGGTTACATACTAGCATTGAACTACAAAATTGTAAGAATTAGCCTGATGCTTCAGCAAGCGCAAATTGTAAGAATTCTAAAGCATACCACCAGCCAACCATAAAAATAAGCAAAAATACATACCAGCAGTGTGTGTTTGTATACGATCTCTGATTTTCACAATTTGTAAGGGCCTTGGACTACAAAAACATGAAATTAAGAAGCCATGTTTTTCACTTTGCTAGGTGGTAGGCGGATTCGTCTTATTAGGACATCTTCTCTGCACCAACGAACATCAAAATCTTGATTTCCCATTCCATAAGTAGGCTGGATACCATTCAAATCTTCTTTTTCATATTCTCTTTCGAGTTCACACCAATCTTTCGGCAATTTCTTGATAACATTGTGGCACATCTTATCAATTGGATCTTCTATATAAAACACCCATTTTACTTGTGAAGCCATAACATAAGGATCAATTTTTGACACAATCGACTAAAATTAACACGAGTTAGCCCATATAAATCTTTCTCTTCTTGGTACCAACAACACTTAAATAAAGCCACACTAAATTCTCCCCAATAATCTAGTTCTAATATTTCTTCAATTGATCCATAGTAATTAACTTCACCAACCAATGGATTTTGATCTTTCGAACTTGCAAAGCTAGTAGTCAAGGCTGTCAAAAATACACCACTGTTTCGTGTTTTACATTTGGCATCTCTGAACCTTATATAAAATTTGTATCCATTGATAACATATCCAGTAAACCGCTTAGCTATTGGAAGAGGCCCTATTGCAAGCAGTTGTACTTCTTTTGAAATGTCCTCCTTTTTCTCAACCTCTTCCTTTAACCACTTCAAAAATTCATCACTGTGTTCTCTCTCTCTTTTATATTTTTTGATGATGCATGACCCTCAATTAAAGCTCGATGTTCCCTAGAATAAAGACCAGGTTAATAAAAGATATAAACAAATTTAGATGGATCTATTACTAAAGCTGAAACTGACCTTGTCGAAAACAATTCTGTATGAATGAGAACATAGCTTAAGTACAAATCACGCCAGAAATCCCTGAAAGTGCTGAAACTTGGAATTTACAACTAACACTACGTGAGGCTAGAATCAGTAACATGTTTGTAGATTATTTAAAAGAACTAATTTTGCTGGCAAAAGGATGACATCAAAAATTGTTTTTTTAAATAGTTGACATCATTTCACAAGCTACGCGAAGAATGTTATTACTGATGTTAACCGAACTTGCCCACTTTTCTAATTAAATAAACCGTTGTAAACTTTAATTGCATAAAATTCCATCTGCCAGGTTAAAAAAGGAAAACAATATTTGTTATGAAAAAAGGAACAAAAAAACCAATAAAGGATTCATAAAGACAGGGATAATACTTCAATACCTAATAAAATAAAAATACTTACCCAAGTAAACTCTCTATTTCCTTGTTACCATAATTGAATAGAATGTAACGATGGCATTCCTTCCATTGAGAATTTTTAAGATGAATAGTTTTTCCGTCTTTGTTTCTTCTTGTGCCAATAGGATATTCCTGATTTTTTGGACATGTTTCAAATTGCATTTTTCGTGCTCCATCACCACCTAATAACCTTGAACAGAATATCAAACATTCCTCTACAATATAACCTTCTGCAATGGACACCTCGGGTTTACTTTTGTTGCAGACATATGATTTCAGTTTACAAAGATAACGCTCAATAGGAAACATACAACGAACATGTGTAGGTCCACCATATTCAAGTTCCTTGCATAATTGAACTAGCAAGTGCGCCATTGTATTGAAGAAAGCATTTGGGAATATCATCTCAAATTGACAAAGAATTTCTACAATTTCCTTTTGTAGCCTCTTGAGATCAGCCAAATCGATACTTTTACTCCAAGGGCTTCCTAGAAATGCACCTAATTATAACTTCAGGTTTTACATATTTCTTCATGGCAAACTGCAGCAAGTAGTGGAGAAGAAAATGAGCATCGTGGCTCTTATGCCCTGCAATTTTCCTCTCTTTCTTGCTTACATACCGGTTGATATTAGCTGCACAACCATAAGGCAGTTTAACATCCTCCAACACCGAGCAAGATAGTTATTTCTCCTTGTTCGTCATTTCAAATATGGCAGCTCTCATCTCAAGGTAATTCCCATCAATTGATAGAACCGATGAAGCACCTCCCTAATGCCTATCTCTTGTAAATCACACCGATCATTTAAATGGTCTTTTGACTTCCCATCAATATTTAGTGAAGTACCAAGTATGTTATCACAAATGTTTTTCTCTATGTGCATAATATCAAGGTTATGTCGACATACATTTTGACTCCAATATGGTAAATTTAAAAATATTGACCTTTTTTTAAAAGGAGATACATTTTTATGCTTCTTGACCTCTTTCTTCCTAAAAGTGTTTTCATAACCAACCAAAAATTCTTCAATGTCAGTCCCGGATAAAATACCTGGAGGTGTTCCATTTCAATTCACCATTGAACCTTTTCTTATCAAACCTCCACTTGTGTCCTGGGTCTAAAAATTTCCTATGATTCATGTAGCACATTTTTCTACTATCTTTCAAGTAAGTTGAAGAAGTCTCGAAATGGCATATGAGATAAGCTAAATAACCCTTTGTGCTCTAGCCGGATAATATTGCATAGCTTGGAAAGTCGTTGATCGTCCATAACACGCTTGCACATAATGTGAAATCATCACCAGTGAAGGCATCATAAGTTTGTATCTTTCAATTCTGCGATAAGAGGCTGCATGTATACATCAATGTAATTGTTAGGAGACTCTGAACCAGGGATAAGGGTTGAAAGTATCAAATTTTCTGTGTTCATGCATAACCAAAGTGGAAGGTTATAATTTACCAATATGATCGGCTATATGCTGTGTTGTATAATCATTGTACGAAAAGGACTGAATCCATCAAATGCTACTCCTAACCTAATATTTCTGTTTTCTGATGAAAAACGAGGACAATATGCATCCATCGTCTTCTATACTTCGCCATCAGCTGGATGTCAAAGTCTGCCATTATTTTTTCGTCCCACTGCATGCCATAACATATGTTCTGCATACTCCTTCGACATGAACATCCTTTGCAACCTTGTTTTTAGTGGAAAATAACGCATCACTTTTGCTGGTACTTTGTGAATCTGCTTCTCCGAATCTTGGTCAATAGCCACTTTTTCTTTCGGTATAATCCACCTTGAAAACCAAAACTTTTGCAGTTATTTTCCTTTTCATTTTCTACCCGATATTGCATGCAGTTATTTGGACATGCATGTATTCTTTGGTAATCAAGGCCTAAATCTTTAATGATATTTTTGGTAGCATTGAAAGATAAAGGGATGTAGGCTTTTGGAAAAGCTTCTTTCATCAAATCTAATAAATCGCTGAATGCAGACTTAGTGATTCTATGTAGGCATTTTAAAGAATAAAACCTAACAATGAAACTTAATCACAAATATTTATTACACCCAAGATATAATGGTTGTTTTCCCTCTTCAACACGTTGATGAAATTTTCTAGCATCGACATCTATTCCATTTGACCCATCAGAAGATCCGTCTTCATTGTTCTTTATATTTCCACAAGTACGTTGCAACAACTCATCGATATAATCTCCAAAATTCATTCCTGCTTCACAATCCACATTGTTATATCTCCTTTCAGGATCTAAACAGGAAACTTCACAAATCCATTTCATGTACAATTCAGATGGACCATTACAAATCAGATGGTTGTAGACTACTTCTTGACAACGCCACTTGCGATTATGAAACTTTTGCAAGGGAATGTAATTTCATCACCTACCACAAATGTAGAAAAAGTATTTCGAATAAAAAGTTTCAGTCCACTGATGTACCCTTCACTGAACTTAGGAAGTTCTGCCCATAGTTTTTCTTCGTCGTTCATTGAGTGATATCTTAAAGTAGCAAATTAGGCACAAGTAAAGTAGTACATTACGCAACACAACAATCAAATCAGAAAAAATTGAAATATACAATGAGTGATACCTGAAGCAGCAGATTAAATCGAAGCCCTAATTGAAATCTGAAACCCAAACGAACCGCAATTGAAGACCTAATTGAAACACCGAAGCCTTAATTGAACTTGAACTCGAACCTGCACTACTCGAACCCTGATTAAGCTTGTAAACTTGAACTTTTGTCCCTAATTGAAACTGAGAATGAGTGTGTGAGAGGTTAACAGCGGAGTACTTTGTTAAATTTCGATTGAAACTTTCAATATTTTTTAGTCTTCCCCCCTTTGTTTTTGCTTCCCACCGTAAACATTATTTCACGCTCGGATTGCTAATCTGGACTAAACAATTTGTCATGCGGATCGCTAACCTAGACCATTGGATAGTGTCGACGTGGACTGATAGTTTTATTCACGAGGCTACTACAGTACATGTTGATATATATACTAACACATTTAAGCATGCATTGCAATAGACAAAAAACAGCATAGCAATGGCAACATTGTAGCTAGCAACACCATGGATTTCGGTTGTGATAGGCCATTTATGGCGTTGTGTCGATGTATGACTTGTCAGTGAGTGAAGGCTGAGCAAAGGAAGCCTAGTGGATTGCTTCAGCCCTTTGATGTGCTATAGTAAATGTGGGAGAGCGTCTCAATGGACTCTATAAATGGGTTACCCGGATAGAGGAAGGGTAACACCAGTATTTAGGTTATGGTCGATAGGTTGACTAAGAGCGCTCTCTTTATACCTTTTAATAGTAAGCGGACAATAGCTTGGTTGGCATCTGTGTATCTTAGACCCCATCTTCACGAGCGAGTTATGGAGGAGCCTGTAGGAGGCATTGGGGACACAACTATGACTTAGTACCGCTTATCACTTGTAGACAGATGGATAAACAGAGAGGATTAATAAGATTATCGAAGATTTATTATGGCTGTGTATGTTAACATCGAAGGGACTTGGGAGGATCTTCATTGGTAGAGTTTTCATGTAATTACATCTATCAGACGAGTATTGGTATGGCTCCCTTCGAGGCACTATATGGACGACCCAGCATATGACCTACATGTTAGTCGGGGTCCACAGACAGACTTCTACTTGGACCTGAGATGGTTAGGGAGACCTCACAGAAAATAGACGTGATTCAGAGGTGGATGAAGGAAGCCCAGGACATGTAGAATTTGTACTTAGACTAGCGGAGGACAGACCTAGAGTTCGAGGTAGGTGATATGGTTTTTGTTAAGGTGTCACCTATAAGGAGCGTTGTTTAGTTCGGCTCGGTAGCGAATTTGGCACCAAGGTTTGTAGAGTAATACCCTATAGTAGAGAGGATTGATCAAATGAACTACAGAGTCAGACCACTAGAGAGATTGGTAGATGTTTTTGATGTGTTCCGTGTTTCACACTTATAGAAGTGTCTACAAGATTCCACGGTAGTAAATGAGCCATGTACCCTAGAGGATATTGAGGAAGAAAGGGAGGCATCGGTCAAGAAAGTTCCTACTCGGTTACTAGGGTCTGAAGTTAAGAAGCTACATAATAAAAAGATCAAGCTAGTCAAACCAGAAGATAGGATTAGCGCTTCTTTTGCGTTTCTCTTTGAGAGTACACTCTTATTCTTTTCCTAAGCTTTGAATTTCAATCTATATTTCCTATCTTTGAATCATAATTCTTAGGTAGAAGCCTATGGATGGTAGGAAATGAGTTTAAACATCTTAATAGAACGTGTTATGGTTGAATGGATTCACGTTGATGCAAGTGTTTTCTAGTGGATGCATATGAACAAATTAGACACTAGTTAGGGATCGACTGAACTAAGACACTTACATATTACATATGGATGTGTGCGCATTTTAATTTATTTTAAATATAAATGAAAAATGGTTAAATCATCCCTTGGATGTTGCATTTTGATATATGGTTATTACACACATATATGTGTATCATTAGGATTCCTTTGCATATATAATTGGATGCACGACACGGACATGAATTACATTAAGCAGGTCAACTGAATTATTAGACCGCTTGATTTTCGCATCAGCTTAGGGACATATACATAACACCTTTGCATATGTTCATAAAAAAACATTAGAAATCTAAGGAAAATGGATGACAGTGGTTGATGGTTGAGTAGATGGGTGTAGATAATGGTTGATAACATTCATAACATTCTTCTAGACTTGGAGATTTCGAGGACAAAATCCTTTAAGGTGAGGAGAATGTAACGCCCTGAATTTTAATAAATAATAATTAAATAGAAAAAGGTAATAAAGCATATATTAATTAAATAATATTTATAACTGGGCACAGTGGATTTCACCATTAGGTCCATTATGAAATTCTGGTTCAGATAGACTTTTAGTATGCGTAAAACAGACGAAAAACGAATAAGACATGATCAGTTAAGGTTTAAAAATTAAATTCAAAAATTAAATAAATAATCAAACTAAATCAGCGGAGTAATAAGAGACCTCTCCCATAACTGGGTCGACCATGTGGTTGACCCAGGACCCGTGTGGGTCTACCAACATAGGCTGGCGGGGCGACCCATATCATTGCCAGCCACGATTTCGTGTTTAGCACGAGATCGAACATGATGCATGATTCTGGAGAATTCTACTGACATGTTTTTGAGAGCTTAGATTTAAAACCTAATTATCCTAAGGCTTATATTATCCTTCTACACTTATAAATTAATTGGTACTCCTCATTCCCCCCACTTCTCCTTCATTTTCTCAGCCTCCAGTCCACTATGTTCTGAAATAAAATAAAATAGGGGAATAATTCGGAGTACTGTCCAATTGTAGATCTTAAGGATTCGTCTTCTTCCAAAGCATTTTTTCTGGATTTGCAATCTTTTATCTGTGAGTTTTATGTAGTTTTTAGACCAACTATTTACATAAGAAGGATTGAGACAGTAAAATAGTTTGGATCTGTAAGTTTTAAATTTACAGTATTTATAAGTTTGTTTTCTGCAAAGTTATTATATAATCTATTTTCTGTCTATATTTATTCATTTTCAGTTGTTTAATCAAGTGTTAAAATTCTTTTCCTTTATCCCTTTCTCTGTTAAGATTTTACTTGCAGTCTTGCAATGCCCTGTTTTATTTGTTTTTTGCATTTCTGAGTCTAGGTCTTATGAGTAGCCTAGACCAATTTTCCCTTTTTATTTATTTTTGCGCTGGGCCAAGGCAATGAGAGCCCAGGACTTTATCGATTAGTTTGAGTAAAAATTAGGATATTATTAAAAGTAATTGAAAAGGTGATTTTGGACATATTGGAAATTGGTAAATGTTATATTCAAATTATGTACTGTAAATTGGAATAAACTTTAATTGAGGAATATTCAAACATATGAATTTGAATAAGTTGCACTTAATTGGACAATAAGTAACATGTAATCGAAAAACATGCAAATTGCAATAAACTGCACTCAATTGGACATTAAGTAACAAAGGGAAGGGTTGTATTAGAGGATTACATTAATTAGAAATGTTAATTACAATCTAGAAATATAACATGTTGTTATACTGGGATTATTAATAAACTTAAACATTTTAAGTTAAATTTATGAAAATAATCAGCTAAGAAAGAGTGAGTCTGATCTGGTAACACGACTTTGATTAAGGAAGTTAAGTGGCTTGTAGATTAGGTCCGTTCCAACAACACGGGGCTAATTAGGGAAGACAAGAGGCCTAATAGTATAACAAAATCCTAGTAATGAACTGGGAACCTAGTTTAAGGGTGACTTGTATCAATTGCATTTTGTTTGGGAATCTGTATCAGTCAGTATCCCTTTGTTATCACAGAGTCTCATACAAGGTAGAGGCTAGGGCATACTTTACTGAACTGGATAGTAAGTGGTTCAAATGAGGTGGATATGGGCATGTTCCAACGGAACGATGAGCGTGCATTTTTCCGATTAGGGAAGATAAGCCGCTGCAATGCCTATGAGTAACGACCGTGTCCTTTTAGTTGATGAGCTTGGGATTAACAACCTCAAATTCCATAACTGGTATAGGTTATCACAATTTGGGAAAAGGAGCCGATCGACCAGTAGTTTTTAGGTAAAACCTAATTATGATATTTTGATAGTTGGTGTAGCAAATTTCTTATATGAATGAGAAGTCCATCTTTACTAGCATTTACCTTTTTCTGCTATTTCACTTGTGCTTTTATGTTCATTACTTTTAGAACTGTTATGATATATAATTGCTTCGTTATCTTATGCTCATGATAGAAATTACTAGAACTCACCAGATGCATGTCTGACCTAGTTTGTTTTTGCCTTCTCTCTTCCCTCACCCCGGGTTCGCAAGGAGGAGTGTCTCGGTAGTGATTCTTGAATATTTGATTCAACTTGGATTCAGACTCTTTTTTTCTTCATGTGTTGGTTCAGTTCTTGTCTTTGGATCAGTGTATTGATTTGTGAGGGATATAGTTTTTGTGGTATTACTTATGTACTACGGCATTTTCCCATGGGACAATATGTTTGTTTTTATGATGATGACTATCTGTTATTTTGAAATGTAATAAGTGTTGTGACTTAATTTTAATAAATGTTTTAAAATTTTCCACTATATTTTATATTTCTGTCTTGTGAATTTTAGTCTTTATGTTGTTACTTTATACCTAAGCGCTTCACAAAACTTAGTGCATCCTTATATGGGTGACGTTAAGGGATGTGGGGTGTCACAATGTACATTAAGATTATTCTGATATGTAACTTTTAGACCCGAGATTGAAATCCGAGACAAACCTTCTAGCTAGACTCATCTCATATGAGATCTCCCCTAATACGAGAGTAAGTCTCTAAAATTCCCGAAAAGAGACGCGATTGGTACCAAAGATTTAATACCTTGGACATACCAGCAATTACATCGGTCAATCTAGTGCCCCTCCTATGGGTGGAGTGATTATGATAGCTCAGCAACTTCTTGATTTGGTGACAAATGCCCAGGCGATGGGAACCCCTCCCATGCCTACACATACCAAATCTAGGTTTGCTAGTTTGTATTGCAATTTTGCTAAACTTGGTGACATTCCTTCAAGGGTTCTGATTGCGTTATTGAGGTCCAAGCTTAGATTAGATCATGCAACTACATCTTCCCCAAATGAATCTTTTGGACATGCATCGAGTCAAGATGGCTTCTAGTAAGCTCCAAGATTGAGCGCTTGATTGATATGAGCTCATGACCTCCAAAATTCAGGAGGCAAACCAAATTTGGAAGCAATTCTGATAGAGGTTCAAAGAAAAATTTGAGGCTGAGGGCGAGAGAGTGGGGTTAGCCTTATTCTTTGTAGACCATGTTCAAGGTAAATCTTCTATGGCATAGTACACCATATCTTTTGACTCTCTCTCTAAATATGTGCTTGATTATATTAATATCGCAAAGAAGGAGAATCAAATATTTGTGTATGAGCTCGATAAAGATCTCAAGAAGCCTTACTTCTTAAGTTAGCAGAGCCTTTCGATGAACTTATGGATATCGCGCTTCGTCTTGAGAAGACAGTAAGGAGAGAAATCTTGAGTTGAGGACTTTGAGACGAACATCAACAAGAAAAGGAATTCCGTTGACGAATCTATATCTCGTCCTAATAAGAAAGGAAAGTAAGAGGCTTCTAAAGTCAAAACTTCAAACTTTGGTCAAGGGGAATGTTTCAGATGAGGATCAAAGGACCATTACGCTAACAAGTGTCCTAAACCCAGTACTTGTCACTATTGCAAGGCTTCGAGTCATATAATGTCTTGGTTCCCCAAACTTCAAAACAAGGGGGAAAGCTAAATGTTGTGCAAGCCCTTAGCAACACTTCTTCTAGTTAACGTAATTTTCGTTTTGTCAATGATGGAATTACTGAGTTTCATAGACATCACTTGGGCTTATCCCATTCATTTATATCACATGAACTTGTTGATGCTTACTCTTTGGATGTTTTGTGTTTGATAGTTCCACTAAGGATTGCTAATCCGGTCGATGGATCCGCAATAATTGGATTATTGCACGATTATTCTTTCCGAGTTAAATTTGAATGTTTAACTAGTTTATGTTGAAAACATAAGAGAGTGGGTTTATAATTTATAAACTTATCGAATGTTAAACGAATTAATTGAAACGAGCTCATCGCGAAGCACAGTTTGCGATTTTGCGAATTGAATTTGAAATGAACGTATAGGATCTAATTTAAGTTGGAATTCTTTGAAACAAGAATTATCCAGATCCATCGGATTATAGTTTTCTAATGGAATATAAAGATTTAAATGTCATATTATGGGGTTTAAGATATGATTAAACCAAATTTTCAGAAAAATCGTGGTTAGGTAGTTTGCGATTTAAAAATTAATGAAATAGAAGATCATAATGTTTATAATTTAAATAAGAAAAGTTCTAGTTTTGTGATGCTTGGTTGTTACTTTTTGGGTTATTCCTTAAATAATTACGGTGATGTAATTTCTTTAAGGAGGGGAGTATGTAACAACCAGCAAATTTTACAATAATATATTTAAACATTTTATTTAAATATGAACATCGTTAGTTGAGTATAGGTCCAAAATATCACTTTTTCATATAATCGAATCACGACTCGGGACCACTTCATTAAGTTTAAAATGTCGTTTATGATATTTAAAACTGTAACCATTGATATATTTGAAGTTAGCGAAATTCAGGACTTTGGGTAGGCATATTTTTGTTAACTAGCTCATTAACCCTAAGTAGACAACCGCTATATGATAACTCCACTCACCCACTTCATTTGTTCCTCCTCATTATATCCTAACAACTTCTAAGCTCTAGAGGAAAAGGAAATTACTATGCTCCAACTATAAAGAGATAAAGAGTGTTAATTCAAATAGAAGAGAGGTAAGCACAATCTCCATCTTCACCAACTTAGCTCCTCTTCAATTCATATGATTTTCTAAACCTAACTCTTAGGAATTTTGTTTGTTTTTGTGTAAACTGAAGATTAGCGAGTTATATTGGTAGAGAGGTTGATCTAGCTAAGTTTTGGTTTGTCTCCTTACTTCGAACAATCAAGGGTGAGTTCTTGGGAACTCGTATCTATGAAATCAAGCTAATAATCTTGGCATGTGTTCCCATGACACTTCTATGTTGTTTGTGCATTTGGTTGATTGGACTATTATGTGTGAACTTTCCGATTTACAAGTGTTTGACTTAATTTATATGAATTCCAATTGTAAATCTTTGTAGGGAATTAAGTTTGTGTTCTTGACTAATTACGACAAGTCTTAGAACCTTCATTTACACTAGAATAATGTTAATTATAAGCCCTCACTATTCGTTAGAAATCGTTTGAATATTCATAGCCTAGGCAAACCAGTGGCAAAGCACGGGTTCAGACGTTTGAATCTTATAATCTAAACGTCTGACTTGATGGTGTTATAAAATAAGAGAAGACACATTCAAATGGCTAAATATACATTCAGACGACTGATTTGAGCCACTCCGCCGGCTGAAGTTCAGAACAGAAACATGTGTTTTTCTAAACAAGATTCAGACATCCAGAATGGAATTTTAGATGGCTGACCCTTTATATAAGGCGCTGTTTGCCTTTTTCTTAAGATATATTTTTATCGATCCTACTTGCTATGAATTGATTTCTATCGCTATTTTTGAGTTGATAACTTATTTCCTGAAGTTTTTATTTATTCATGGTGAACGAATTCGTAATCAATATTTATGACATTTAATTTACATTATTAAAACATGAATTTTGAGATCGAATGATATTACAATCGATATTTTTGGAAATTTCCATGTCAAACATATATAAAGGGTTTCATATTATTAGTGGATACCAAATCTTTTACCTAAATGGTTTCTAACGCTACTTTCATCAACAAAATTGTTTTATAAATTGTTTTTCTTCGCTCGTATGAGAAACTCAATTAAATGCTTAGTAAAATGAGTGGTATGAAATGCTTGCGTTTTCTTCGATGGTTAATTCTTAAACTCGTTCAATTGAAAACTGTGGCAATGATCATCTTTTGTTTCTATTGGATTATACAATCTATTCATAACTATTCGAGTAGAGCGAGTGGTTAAGGGATATGTAGCTTAACCCTTATATTGACTAGCTTGTAGTAATTTACGCTACTTTGGGTAAATTATGATCTTTCTATTGATTTGCTCGTTTAGGTCTTCGGATTGTTTTGGTCATTGGACCGTGTTGGTTTTAGGACCGTTTTGGTCATTGGATCGTATGGGTCTTCAGACCATTTTGGTCTAGGATCGTATTGTTTTTCGGACCGTGTTGGTTCAGGACCGTATGGGTGTTTTGATAAGTGATATTATTTTTGTGATTAGATACATAATTTGGAATGAGATATTCTTTTATGGCACTAAGATTTCTTCAAAATATTGTATGGACATATTTTGGGGATTCACATTGATGCATTAACATTGTTGTTATTACATATATGTCTTTATCAGTTTATATATCTTTTTTTTCTAAGTTTATTGTGATAAGTACTGCTAGACTGATCCGTTTACTGTTTATTTTCTAATAAATAATACTAGGGTCAGACTGAGGTGTAGCGAGTACTTTCTCATGACTTCTAGCGGGGACCATCTCTTGACTTTTGGCTAACGACATTAGCATTTTAGTTTTCGGCTATATGTATTTGAGGTAGAGAATCCTTTGTATACATAATATTTTGTGTAGCCTTGGTACTTATTCTTTTGTGGTACAGTGGATCAAGTATGACCACTATCTTTGTGTACACTCTTATATGATATATTCACATCTATTACCGCCTTCGTGATGTGGATACTTGTGTCTGACTCTGATATTATTGTTATGTTATTTTGTATTATTTTCAAATTATATATGGAAACTGTGTAGTGGGCTTGAACTTGAATTAGATGTGTCAGATTTCCTCTTAAAAGAAAAAGTAAGACCACATTATCCAGCATGTTTAACACTCGTTCAAACCTACTATGTAGAAGGTCGCTCCTCAACATCCTTGTTTTTCGTGTTAGTTAACAACATTACTTCGTAATGTTCTTGGCTAATGTAAGTATAAAGGTGGGGCGTCACACTTGTGTTTTCCCCAAATTAATTCGCTTGCAACAGAATCTGTCATCCTAAACGTAATGGCTATATTGTAGATGGATGGTTTCTTTCAGCTAAAACCATCTTAAACGTTCTCTCTGTGTTATTACTAGTCCTTACTATAACTTTCTTACATTCTCCTTCCTCATTATAATTCTAGCATTTGTAAAAGGTTAAATAATGGAAATAAAATGTTATATCCCTTACATTCTACATTATCGCTACCATCGAAATCAATGTCACAGGTGAAGATGGAGAGTTGCACAAATAAAAAACTTTGTAAAATATTCAGATGTTAATGGCAGCAAAGCTTTCACCACTTTCTCCCTTTTCTTTAATTTCTCATTCGATTTCACATTCTCTCCTCCTACATGCTTCTAAATCCACCATATCTCATCTCCTCTCCAAATCCGCTTTGTTTTCGTCATCGTGGTCGCTTCCCCTAACCCCAATTCTCATATGTGGTTTCCATATCTGACCCCCTTCACTCTAAACTTCTGTTTCAATTGACCTTACTTACCTAATTTTTTCCATATCCCCAATCTTCTCCATCACTTCTGAGATTTGCATAGTGTCCTCCCTAGACCACTTCAATCTACAAGTCATTGCCAACGCCGATTAGGTATGCAACTTCCCATCTGTCCTATTTCCTGTAATGTGATACGCTAAGTATTCAGGCGAATATGTACACAGTCATTGCTTAGTGATATTATGTCCAACATAGTCTGACCGTTATCAGGTGGAAAATGTTCGGTACGGTGCTTGTTGGATCTTCTTTATGTGGGTTTCGATTTTTTTTGTTTTTGTTTTCCGAGGTGGTTCGACTTGCAAGGCTACTGAAGCTTCACCCCTTCCGTGGAGTTCTCTGGGTGTTATGATCGGACGTTCTCAAGAGAGCTATTTTCGCGACTTCGCCAATTCAAGTCTGGTAAGCCTCGCTAATCACTTATTTTAACCAATTCTGCTTTGGGGAAGCAGAGCGTCGCCTTTAGTTTGGTAAGCCAGTTTAATGATGGCCTGGTCATTCTGGAACTGCTGTGTTGGGGATGTTCGACGAGTTTGAATGAATATGGATTTAGGTTGTTCGCCTAGGAGGTTTTCAAGTTGTTGTAGTTTGAATTTGTGTTGCTTTGAGATGTTTGTGTGAGTTTGTGTTTCTTGTTAGGTTTGGAGTTTGTGATGTTCCTCTCGTTTGAGTTATTGCCTGTAATGGGTGGTTGCTCAACTGAAGAATGCGTGTTGTTGCTAGTTGAATGTCAGATGGCTTGTTGAGAAGTTGTCGCTCTTGCCTGGATTGGTATTGTTTCATGTAGGTGTAGGTTCACCTTGGCATTGTATTGCTTTTTGCCAATGTTGTTCTTGTAATCTTTACCTCTAGGTATAAGTCATATGGTCTTGTAATTCTGGTTGGTTTTCTATGTGAGTAAAATTGGTAAGCTTTCCCTACATGGAAAATGTGAGTCTAATATGTAGTCTAGTCTCTTAGGTAGCTCTAATGTTTTGAGCCTCTATAGGTGAAGTGGATGGACCAACTTTAAAAACCGATAGTAGTTAAATAATGTGTCTAACTCCCACAATATCGTGTTTATTATTTGTTATAATAAAAAGTGTTACACATCGTCTAACTCCTACAATATTGTGTTTATTATTTTTTATAATAAAAAGTGTTATGCATCAACAAAAAAAACTTTGTAAAGTAGTTGTTTTTCGTTTTGAATTTAATTATCAATCATATGTAAATAGTTAAACAAATTTCATTCCACTTTTTTTGGATTGAAAATTTTGATTTCTTTTTTACTTTGGAAAATAAAGAATATTTCTAATCATAGCAGATTAATTTACTAAGTTATTTGTCCATAAAGTCATTGAAAAATGGAGTTTTCTAACTGTTGACGGCAAAAAATGTCGTAAACACCAAAGATTCCCATTTACTAGGAATTATAAAAATGGTCGTATAGACAAGAACATAAAATAGAACATAAGCAGTAAATAACACAAGGAATTTATAGTGGTTCGGCCTCAATGAGGGCCTACGTCCACTTTGAAGAGTCGTTGGAACTTTATTGATCACTTGGAAGATTACAAGGTTGAGACTATCCCATGATATCTCATTACATTCAGTTTTCTTGATATTTGATGTTATAATCATCATATATTGAATAAATAAGGAAAAAGACCAATTTGTCCTTCTTCTTCCTCAAAAAGGAGATGTCGTTAATGGAGCTTTATGGAGATTTCCAAGCTCAAGAATCCAACCATTTTGAAGTGTGAGGCCATGGGGTATTTATAGGAAGTGGTTATGAAGGGGTTAGGTAGGAGTAGGTAGAAATGGGGACCATCTTCAGGAAATTCGCGCCTCCAATTGTCGGCCACCAGAATTTCGTATCTGAGGGAGGTACGAAATTTCTCGCCTGCTAGGTGCAAAATTTCGCACCTAGGAGGTACGAAATTTCGCACCTTGGCGGGGTGCGAAGTTTGCTTATAGAGGGATATGGTCGAGGTTTGTTGGTGCGATCCCCTTCGGTTTTCCTCCTGGACTTCCTGAGTTTTGCTTTTGGCTCCGGCTTCACGTGATGGGTTGAGTCAAGCGTGTCTTGAGTACTTTTGGTAACCGGACCAAAAGGCCGGTTAACATTTTCCCCCCAAAGTACGTCTTGTCTTGACATGATGTGCTTTGGAATGAAAGCTGGGATGATAAGTGGATTGTAGATTTATCCTACAAATTATAGAAAAAAATATGTTAGCTAGCGGGCTTTCCAGTCGGAAAGGTGGGCGAGTTGCCATTAGTTTGGCATCGTGCTCATGTCGATGAGTGTTCGTGCTGCGTCATCATCGCGCGTTTTTGGCAATTGGCGCTTTGCGAGGAATATGCGTATGCGAGTGCGGTGGTTAAGAGGATTATATATATATATATATTGAGGTACGAAATTTCGCACCACTAAGGTTCAAAATTTCGAACCGTGAAGGTTCGACTCTCCCACCGTAGCGGCTCGAGACTTCGAACCGAGAAACTCGAAATTTTGAACCCCGGAGGTTCGAAATTTCGAACCTGGGGTCAAAATGCGAAGAGACTTTTTATTATAACTAGGCTCCTCTCTCCCCACTTTTCTTCCTTCTATTTTTCGTCGTTATTCTGAAAGTTTCGATCCTCGACCCTTTGACTTAAAGGAGAATTTTTTAGGTAATGAACTTGATCGACGGAGGGAAGGCAGAAAGGAGGTCATGGTACAATAGTGGGAGGAGGCTCGAGGCTACGAGCCTGACGTGAGAGGTTCAGAGGCTCGAACCTGATGGGGCCCGAACCTTCGAACCCCTCTGGGTTCGAGGTTTCCGATCCCTGATGGGTTCGAAACTTCGACACTATGGGGTTTGAATTCTCGAACCCTAAAGGTTCGGTTCTTCAACCCTTTGGGGTTCGAGTTCTCAAATCTTGAGGGTTCGAATTTTCGACCCTTGAGGTCCGAGTCCTCGAACCTTGGGGGATCAAAACCTCGAACCACTGAGGCTCAAAATTTCGAACATGAGTGGTTCGAATTTTCAAGCGACCGTGGCTCGTGTTTTATGAACCCCAGGGGTTCGAATTTTCTGCATCCCCGGGTTCGGACTTTCGAATCTTAGGTATTTTAACTTTTGAGCCCCGGGGCGAGTCTGAGCGTATTGTCTTGGCCAGACGTCGGCTCTCGCCACTTCGGGCTACGATTTCCTGACTACCTGCCCCTGGACTCATATACTGCCTGTTTGACTTTATGAATGTACCAATGCGCATATTGACAACTGCATGGCCCGGGAAAATCTTTCACATAGGATAGAACATATGTCTAGACTGTGACCGAACTATTGGGATTTTTTAACGTATTTATGCCTTTTCTTATTCTTTTCATGACACCGCACGCACTCTTTAATTTTCACCAATGCGAGGGGTAAAGGTTATTTCACTGTGATGTCTAACATTGGTATATTAAAGTATAGCAAGCCATACAAATAAGGTCACAGACCTGAAAAATTCTGGAGATCAAGGCTTCTCCGCCACCATCTCAACTTTTTGATTCTACTCCGGGTTCTACAAATAACACCAACTCCAGAAGCAGCGAGCTTGAGACCAACGAGGAGTCGGTTCCTTCCCAGTCAGGGAGCTCACCCGAAGTATCGGGGCACGAGGGAAGCATTGAGAGGCTAAATTCTCCGGTCGTACATGCCGAGATAGAGAATGTGGACATTATGGATGGTGGCGAGCCTCCTGCCCCTGTAGCTCCGGACATGCTACCTGACGCAATTGTTTTGGACAATCCACTGGACTTGGTGCCATCACGTTTGGATGCCATGGCAATTAGGAAGTTGGCATTGTGGTTTAACATCCCGGTCGGAGATACTCGTGCCCCTGGAACGAGGGAAAGGGCTCACGCACCACCAGAGGTCTTCACTGCTTGGAATCGACATGCTTGCTTTGCGGGTGCATGCCCCCGGCCAATGACTTTATTCGGGAAATGTTATTATACTTCCGCCTTGCCCCTTCATAGCTACACCCGAACGCCTATTCTGCGCTCTTGGGTACTTGCATTCTTTTCCGAGAGTTTCTACATCAAGATCCTACCGGAGATGACATTCAGTACCTCTTTCATTTTAGGCGATCAACTGGTGGATCGTCCTCCCAATGGTTCTTGGAAGCGCCTTCGGATACTAGATTCTTCGTCGGAAAGTGGCCCAGGACGTCTGTGATAAAGTATGACTGGTTCTTCGTTCGTTGCCCTCCGGGATTTGCGAGGAGGTGGATAGAAGGAAGTGAGTACCCTGGGTTTCTTCTTATAACGTTGTCGGGTTCTGCGTCTTACTATTTTCTGATTGTGGCAGGGAATCCTGAGGCACCCACTGGTGATGAGTATCAGCAACGTCTTGATGCCCAGCGTGCAATTTTAGAAGCTTCTCGCAAGACAGATGCTGTGGTAGACCATGACTGCCTTCGGCGTTTTGCGTTACTTCCGGCCAACCGGGCCATAATCGGTCCTGCCGTGGCGAGTGGAGCACTGAAAAGAAAACTGCAGAAGGCCCTACTACTTCTGGTTTAAAGAGGAAAAAAGCTTCTACCGGGCCTGGACCGAGGAAGGCCGTTAAGTTCCAAGAAGGTGTTAGCGGTATCAAAACTGGCAGCGCGGGTGGGAGGGACGGGAGAAGAAGCGTTGGCTAGCCCTTATTATCTTATGACTTCTTTAGGCACTACCACTTCTCTTGAAAAAGCGGATCAGTTTGCTGGTCTGGGTACAATCCCTATGGACTTGTCTCTATAGCCAACCGCATCTACTATGGAAAAGACAGCTCGTGCCGCGGAGGGGCTAACTCCCTCGATTAGGGAACAATCCGATATGTTGAGATATCACTTAGGCATATACACTTATACACACCATGCTGCATAGAAGAGTTCCTATGCGCATTACTTGCCTGATTTTACTTCGTTTATTTGACATGTGACATAGCCAGAGGATGTGGAGGACGAGGTCATGGAGACCGCCATCGCCCCGAGAGTGCATTTATTGGCTCCTTCAGGAGGGGAGCTCGTTTGTACGTCAATATTCTGCCCCCACGGGGTCGCGGCAGCAGGAGTTATCACCAGGATAGGGACCAACCTTCTATAAATTCTCCCCCTCCTTCTTCGATTCGGATTCCCCCAGGGGATTCATGACTTGATCTAGGAGGGTCGAGTCATACATCGTCAATAACTCTGCCCCTCACTGCCCTGCTGTCCCCTGCTGAAACTTCACGGGAGTGAGAGCCACCGCTTGCCCAGCCGAGACCTGTTAAGGCGACTATCCCGGTGATGCAAGATTTAACGGAATCTGGCCATTGAGGAGAGGAGGGAATTCTTGAAAAACCACTTTCCTCGGTTATACTTTGATGAGTTATGGTTTGTTCCTTGGCTTCTCCCTGCTCCTGATAGGGAAACCGGAGAGATATGGGAGCATGTGAGGGTCGCGTATCGTCAGGTCGATGCGCTAACCAGGCACTCCCATCACCTGTCGGATCTAGTTAGGAAGAAGAATCAAGAACTCACTAGTCGACAATCAATTGGCAGGCTTCCATTGCTGAATTGAACACAGAAATAGGTAGGATTTTCTTCTTTGATCCAGGAATTATTTGCCTCTTGTATCCCTAAATTACTAATTTGAGGGGCATGTTGTCTTCAGCTGGAGTGAGGCATCGGTACGAGGTGCTCAAGAGGGAGACCGACCATTCTTGCTCCGTCCTGAAGGAAACAATAACTGACTTGACCACTCAGAAAACCGCATTAAAGAAGTAAAGGGATGAGACCGACGAGATTTGCGCCAGATTGAAGAGGGACAATACACAAGTCCTGCAACTTCAAGAGAGCAACTAAACTTTAAGAGCGGAGAACGTCCGCCTGACAAGGGAGCATGAGGCGGCCAAGAAAGCGAAGGAAGATTCGGAAGCCAGTAACCATGAGGTGTTAGGTACCATCGAGAGATTGGAAGCTGAACATTTGAGAGAGGTGGAGCAACTAAGAAACGAGCTAGCGGATGCCGAGTATCGGGCACAGTCGTCTGTGGAGGTAGACAACAAGGAGATGCTCGTCAAGGTCCTAAAATTCCGTGGAATTTCTTGGATGGATGACTACTCCCGTGAGCTAGCTCGAACGTAGAAGAGGCTAGTTCCATATGAGGTCTTCTTGCGTGAGGTGGATGTCTGTACCTTGGATGAGCGACAACTTATTATTGACCTCTTAACCGAGGAGGAGTGCCAGAAGTTGGAGGAAGGTAGGAAGTTGCTGCTCGAGGATGCAGAGAGGGAGAGATTGGGCTTGCTACAGAAAAAAGGAAGTTGTTCGTGACTGACAGCGTCGTTGTAGCGGAAACTTTTGCGGAAGGAAGCTCCTATCGACTGCCAGTCCCTGGATCGGTTGCTGCAGGTGACCCGATGGGCTTGGCTCGGGTCTCAACCGAGTAGGATGCAGAGTTGAGAAAGACTGAATGTACACCGCCTATCGCGCCGGGTGCCCCCTCTGCTTCCCTTGCAACATCCTTGACTAGAGGTAAATTCTGTTTACAATGCTTCCCAGAGCCTAATGTGGTCACCGAATTTGCAGATTAAAAGGTTATGTTTTCATTGTGCTGTCTATTCTGAATCGATCATGGTGCTGAACCATGCCCACGCGATTCCCAAAGCGAGTGAACCTAGGCCCGGACTTGAAGAGATTCAGTTTGGAGCGAGCGGAGATCATCTTGATACCTTTGTGGGGGTAGGGCTAACTCCCAGCCTCTATGAAGGCCTTCTTGACAAAGGAGAGGAGGTAGATGATCAAAGTGTGGCTGCCCAAAGTCTGGTGGAGGAAGGATCGGGGCAAGGTGATGCTACTGGGCAGGAGGCCGTAGCAAAGACCAAAAAGGATATTGTGGAGAGGGCTACTGTGACTGTTTCCCAAAACCAGGCTGATGAGGAAGCGGAGAGGAAAAGGGAGGCTGCCGAGGCTCAGAAAAAATGAGAGGATGCCGAGGCTCAACGAAGGGCCATTGAAACTCGCGAGAAGACCAGAACTGGCGATCCAACACCTAAATCTCAGAAACTTATTGATCGTCAAACCGCTAAAGAAGCCAAGGAGAAAGCTAAGCGGGAAGGGAAAGCGATTTCGGAGACGAGCGCTGTAGTGATAGGCCTTGCTGCCGGTGGTGCTCCCAGGCCTTTGTCGCTTACTGCCCCTGCTGATGTCACTGAGATTTCTAGTGGAGGCGGGGCGGACGAGCTGCGCCTTTAGGCTTCTTACGAGTTGACTACCTCCCGCAGGAGCATAGGTGGAAAACACAGGTCTGACAAGAAAAGGCCCAACTCCAAGGATGAATCGCCGAGTGCTGAATCTGCAAAAAAAAAAAAAGCTCAAATACAAAAGGAGGAAGCATAATTGCTTAAATATAGGTTTAGCGATCATTTTGGTTGTGTAGGCCGGCAGTTCACGCGAGTTAGGCCCTCGCTTTTGGGTTTTCAAGACACAGCGTGGTTCTCATTTACAACCTGTCATTAGAAAGAAAGATATTAGTGATGTAGTTGGTTGTAACGTGTGTGTGTGTGTGTGTGTTTGAAATGAAATATGAATTAGTAAATATCACGTTTTGTGTTAAACGTTCAGATGTTCTTTCCATGTTTTCGGGCGTTCCATACTTGCATAGGCATACTTATCGTTACGCTAACCAAAAAAGCGATTGTGAGTGTTGTGCCCTGGATCGATGGTTCGAGGGAGGAGTGACAGTGCGCAGGCTTATTGTAAGTTTCCCTCAGCTCAGGAAACCCATAGTTTGCGAAGCCAGGCTTGAGCACCTGCTATTCTTTCTTGGGTTGCCTAGGGTTAATCCCAAGAGTAGCGAAGGCGCATGATGTCGCGTTGTGCGGTCCGTTCGGTGTAGGCTCTCCCGTCGTTCATCGGGTTGAGGCGAGCCTGTAGGCGTCACCGTTCACTAGGAAAGCTAAGCCCGGATCATCAGCCCGTAGGGTCCGATCGTGGCCGTAGGCTACCCCTTAGCCTTGAGAGCTTCGGGGAAGTGACGATTTAAGGTCGGTCTCGGTGCTGCGCCAAGATTCGACCATCACCCGTAGTTCGGGAGGAGTTTGTAATGCCCCATATGGCTGTTGGGTGGTTGAATGATTTATCCTTGACCTCGGCACTGGGCCGAGGTTCGAGTTCGAGGTTATTTATACTCGGTCGTGTCGCGGGCCAGCGACTCGAGTAGCGATGTTGGCTCCCGTTCTTGGGGTGTCGGTCGATGCCAATGTGGTTAGGCCACAAGGCTGGCTCATGGCTCGGACGGCGATGTTGGCCCCTATATTAGGGTTCGACACAACAGTCAGAAGTTTACACAAAAGCTGACTGTCAGGATTAATCAAGCACGTCATGCGAGGAGTAAACACAGAATAAGGGGATAGAAAGATGAACATCATTTTCACTAATAACTTTGGAATGACTAGCCTTTACAATGCCTTGAATTGTTACAAAACAAGGCGCAAACAACCATGTACTAAGTTATGTGAAGTTGCGGCGGAGATGTTCACTATTCCAAGCCCCTGGCAGTTCAGCTCCGTCTATGGTCGCTAGCTTGAAAGTTCCATCGCCGAGCCTTCGTAGGATAGAGTTCGGGCCCTCCCAACGAGGAGCGAGGCCTGTTGGTGGAGGAAATACCTGTTTTAGGACGAGGTCGCCGATGTTGAGATCCTTGTGGCGGACTCGAGAGTTGAAGTATTGGGCGACTCGTTGTCGTTGGGCAACGGCTCAGAGGTCGGCTTCGTTCCTTTTTCCTCAAGCAGGTTGAGTGATCCAATGAGTAAATCTTGGTTCGTCTTTGGATCAAAATAGGTGACTCATGAGACTGAAGCTCGAGCTCGATAGGGATAACGGCTTAGGACCCATAGGCGAGGGCAAAGGGGGTATGCCCAGTTGTTATCTTTTGGGTTGTCTGGTAGGCCCATAAGGCCAAAGGAAGTCCATCTGCCTACATGCCCTGGGTCTTCTCAAGATGCTTCTTGATTATGGACATGATAACTTTGTTAACTGCCTCAACTTGTCTGTTAGCCTGTGGGTGTGCTACGGCTGAGAATATTTTTTCGATGTCGTGCCGCTGACAGAAGGATTTGAACTCCGCGCTTTCGAACTGAGGGTCGTTGTCCAAGATGATGGCCTGAGGGACCCTGTATTGAGTGATGATGTTGCACATGACGAAGTTGATAATCTTCTTGGCAGTGATTGTGGCAAGGGCCACGGCCTCCGCCCATTTGGCAAAATAATCAACAGCAATGACAGCGTATCACGCCCCACCTCTGGCCATGGGAAGAGTCCCAATGATGTTGATTCCCCACATGGCGAATGGCCATGGGCTGGTCATTTTTGTCAGTTCCTTTGGCGAGGCTCTTGGGATCTTCGAGAAAAGTTGGCACTTGTCGCATTTGCGAGCATAATCTATGGCGTCTTGGTCGAACGTGGGCCAGTAGTAGTCGTACCGGAGTACTTCCTAGCTAGGGTTTGCCTCCCGGTGTGGTTACTGCATTCTCCTTCATGCACGCTGACTAGAACCTTGATAGCGTCCCCATGGGCCACACATAAGAGTAAGGGGAAAGAGAACCCTCTTCGATAGAGTACCCCATCCATAGGGAGATAACGAGCTGACTGGCGGGTGAGCGCTCGCCTTTCTTTGCGGTTTTCTGGGAGGATTCCCTGTCGTAGGTAGTTTTTGATCGGCGTCATCCAAGATTCTAGCTCGAATTCGGCGCTCATGGCCGCACTGGTTTGTGTTGGCCTGGTACTGGGGGCGTTGAACACCTCGACGGGGGTGAACCCCACTAGCTGTGGATCCTCGGAACTTGCTAATCTGGCCAATAAGTCAGCCCTTTCATTTTGCTCTCGCGGGATTTGAGTGATAATGAAGTGGTCAAAGTGAGTGAGTAGTTCTTGTACTTGAGCTAGGTATAGAACAAGTCTTTCCCCCTTAGTCTGGAATTCTTCCATCACCTGGTGCACGACGAGCTGTGAATCAAAGAAAATATGAATAACCTTCAACTTGAGCTCGATCGCGGTTCTTAGTCGAGCTATCAACGCCTCATATTTTGCATTGTTGCTGGTATCGGGGACATTTAGCTTTAGCGCGTAGTGTATCGAGTGCCCCTCAGAAGTGATGAGTACGATGCCGGCTCCCAAACACTTGTTGTTGGAGGACCCATCCACAAACAACTTACACCTACTGTCATGGTCCTCGGCGTTCCCTGTTGAAGTTTCGTCGGGAGCCGTAAATTCTACTATGATGTCGGTGAGGGCTTGTCCGAGGATGGATCAATAGGGAATGAATGTTATCTCGAACTGGCTTAGTTCCATACTCCACTTTAGCAGTCGACCGGATGCCTCGGGTCGCTATAGGACTGGACGTAATGGCTGGTCGGTGAAGACTTTTGCTGGTTGAGCCTAGAAATATGGTCGAAGCTTCCTGGAGGAGATCAGTAAGAAGAATGCCAGCTTTTCGAGCTTCAGGTAGTACTTTTCTACTCCTGTCAATCGCTTGCTTATGTAGTAGACAGGTCGTTGGATGCGGTCTTCAAGTCGTGCCAGTGCCGAGCTGATTGCATGTGCAGAAACAAATAATAAACATATAAGTCCTCATGATCTACAGGCTTAGACAAGATAGGTGGTCGCTCTAAGTGGTCCAGGAGTTCTTTGAATGCGGAAACGCATGCAGGGGTCCACTTGAAGTTGCGCTTCCCTTTTCGAAGTAATTCGAAGAAAGGAATGCACTTGTCGGTTGCCTTTTAAATGAATCGACTTAAAGCGGCGACCTTTCCATTTAAACTTTGAACATCTTTAATTTTTTCAGGGACTTGGATGTCCCGAATGGCCTAGTTTTTCTTGGGATTGGCTTCAATGCCCCGAGCGTTGATGATGAAACCCAGAAACTTTCCTAAAGCAACGCCAAAGGAACATTTTAGAGGGTTGAGTTTTATGTCGTATTGACGGAGGACATTGAACATTTCAGAGAGGTCGTGAATGTGGTTGTTGGACATTTTTGATTTAACTAGCATGTCATCCACGTACACCTCCATGGATTTCCTGATTTGATTTTTGAAGAGTCGATTAACCATCTGTTGGTATGTTGCACCGGCACTCTTGAGACCGGAAGGCATGACGCGATAGCAATAAAGTCCAAGGTCGGTTATGAAGGAGGCATGGTCCTGTTCACGGAGATTCATCGAGATCTTGTTGTACCCGGATTAGGTGTCCATGAAAGATAGCAATTGATATCCAACGGTTGAATCGACTAGTCGATCGGACTTCGGAAGCGGGAAGCTGTCCTTGGGACGTGCCTTGTTTAACTCAGAAAAGTCGATACACGTTAACCATCTTCCATTGGCCTTTTTGACTAGGACTGGGTTGGAGACCCATTTGGGGTAATCGGCTTCATGGATGAAGTTGTGGTTTAGCAGGCGATCTACCTCTTCTTCGAGAGCCTTGGATCTCTCTGGTCCTAGGAAGCGGCGCTTTAGTTTTACTGGAGGCATCGTAGGATCTACGCATAGAGAGTGGCAGGCGATTGCTGGCTCTATGCCCCTCATGTCGGAATGGGTCCATGCGAATACGTCCAGATTAGCCTTTTGGAAATCCATAAGATTATCTTTGATTACTGGGTGAAGGTGCGTTCCTATCTTTAATACTCACGACGGGTCGTCGAGACTAACGGGTACATCTACTGTGGGCTCGTCCGGAGTAGGTCTCGCGTACTCGGGCTCTTCGTCTTTCCTTGGATCGAGGTCATCGGATAGATGAGAGTGGCAACAGAGCGATGGCCAAGATGCTGCTGATTGCTATGCGGAGACAGTCTTGGCTCAAAAGGCTACGGGCGTTGCTTTGCCCTTGTCCTTATTATGCGCGTTCTTCCATTCTATTACGTAACACTCTCTAGCATTGACTTGGTTGCCTTTGATTGTTTTGATCCTGTTTTCTGTTGGAAACTTCATTAGGAGAGACCATGGTGATAGACAAACACGAAATTCTGCGAGGAATGGACGCCCAAGGAAGATGTTATATGGAGAGATGACGTCGATAACCACGAAGGTAAGGATTCAGACTCGGTTCAGATCCCCCGTACTGAGTTCGACGGGTAGGTCGATGACTCCCACTGGACAAATGGATGCCCCGTTAAAGCCGTGGATCATGGAATGGCATGGCTTGAGATCTATTTCCTCTAACTTTATTTGATCGTAGGCGGCTTTGAAAATGGTGTTGACCAAGCTTCCTGAATCAATCAATATTTTTCGAACAGTTGCAGCGCCAATTTGGGCAGTGATGACCAAAGGATCGGTGGTCGGGATTTCAACTCCCATGGACTCCCTTCCATTGAAGATAATGTCGTCCCGCATGGTTTTCCGAAGCTTAGTCGGGATAGACTCATCGGGAGTGGAGCATGACTCGTAGGTTGCATGCTTAATGGAGCCCACATATTCCTCCATCTTTCGGAAGTTTTCATGTGTGGGGTCGGGCACACCGCATATGGTGTTGATCATGATTCCTCGTCTCGTGTTAGACGGTCCTGGGGCTATCTTGGCGGTCGTCTAAGGAGTTGGTGCTGGAGGCTTTGGATTGGTTTCGGGTGGAAAGGGTTCTTGGATGTATTGTTCAAGTCGCTTTTCATGGATAAGCTTTTCAATTGCATCCCTTAGCTGGCGACATTCATTCTTATTGTGCCCATACATGTCATGACATCGGCAATATCTCCCCGAGTTCTTATCAGCATCGGTTGATTCCCTAACGCGGGGTTTCTTGTATGGAAAAGTGTTACATGTCTCTAGGTAGATAGTTTCTGGATCTTCGTTTAGCAGAGTGTATGTCTCATAAGATTGGTAAGGGACGGGCTTCCTCGGCTTTGTCTGGACTTTATTGTTGCTTCGGCCAACTTACCCCCCATTGTTTGTCCTTTGTCTGGGGGGTCCCGCCCACGTGTTTGGATTGGAGGGTCGTCCTGTTTCTCGCCTCATAGGTCGGTTATTGGCGGTGTCTGCTTGAGGGATATTGGGGCGACTGGTCTCGGAGAAGCGGTTCCATCTTGCTTTTTCTTGGCATAAGAACTGCCTCACTTTCTCATAGAAAGCATCGAGGCTCTTCGATTGCTTTTGGTCGATCCAAGCCCCAAATTCAGAAGTTTGAAGGACGCCCTTAGCTAGCTGGATGAGTATGGTGCGCGGATCTGCATCCTTGACCTCGGCGAGGGATATGTTGAACCTGGAAAGGTATCCTTTCAGCGACTCTGCGGGCCCTTGGTATAGGTTGGAAAGGGTGAGGGCATTCTTTGGAGTCGGGATATGCATCCTGAACTGCTTAACTAACTGTGTCGCCAATTGGCCAAAGTTGTTGATGGAGTTAAGCAGAAGGCGAAAGAACCATAATAGGGCAGTCCCTGACAGGAAGTCTGGAAAGCATTTGCACTTGACTGGATCGTCGCCCCTACTAGAGTCCATTTTCCATTCATAACGGTTCAGGAATGCACAAGGGTTGGTGGTGCCATCATAGAGCGGCATCTACGGCATGCTGAAGCGTCGCGGCCATTCAGCTTCATTGACTCTTCGAGTGAAAGGGTTGCGCCTAATGTGCGCTTCCCATGAATCATGCACATTCCCTCGCATCTCCCTCATGACCCTTCGGACCATGTCGGGAAGATAGGTCGGATGTGGGTCCGCCATCGGGCCCCATGGGTTTTGGCGAGGTTCTGGACATCGGGTGTGAGGGCGTCTTCTATGGTGGATGTCTGGATCGTCTTCTTCCATGTCCTTAACATCTATAATGGGATCCTGGTGTGCGTGATGATGTGGAGCGGGGTCACATGGATCCGGTTCTGGAAAGGCATGGGCCATCAAAATAATAGGTTCATTGTCACGGCGGGAGGCCATTGGATCTTGTCGAGGAAGAGGTAGGTTAGTAGGAGCGGGTCCTTCATTAATGACTAAGCAAGAACGGTCCCAATATTGGGCTCCCTCGCTATATGTTACCGTGGTTTGGTCGCCGTTTCCATTGGCATACCTATTGCCATTGCCATTGTCGAGGGTGTTTGTTCGAGCGGCGATGTTGTTAATGAGGCTAAACCTCCTTCGTTGGTGCGGGCCCCTCGGCTCGGAAGAGGAAGTTTCCGATGTTGGTGGTTGAGGTCGAGCATTGTTTCGGGGTAGTTGTAGTCGAGCGACGACGCGCTGACTTTCTTGGAGTTGACGCATAAGGACAATGCTATCCCTTAGCGCTTGGTTAAGCTCGACAGCAGTATTTTCATACTTCTCACTAAGCGCGCGGACTTGCACTTAGCTTGCGGGTGCTTCGAGGTCCGCAGTTGGAGGTTCACTTTCATTAGTTGCCGGGATATCCGCCGGTCGAGGTTGTTGAGATAGACTGGCCTCGGCTGCGGCTGAACAGCCGATCATTGCGTTCTTTGACCTTTTTACCATCGTAAGCGGACTCGATGGCAGGTTAAGCAAGGAACCTTAAGCTCGACGTAGTCGAGATGGTAATGTTCGAGAAAGACGCAATATCCGTATTTTCTCAGTGAAAGAACCAAATGTTGACGACAAAAAATGTCATAAACACCAAAGATTCCCAATTACTAGTTATTATAAAAATGGTCGTAGAGACAAGAACATAAAATAGAACATAAGCAGTAAGTAACACAAGGAATTTATAGTGGTTCAGCCTCGGTGAGGGCCTACGTCCACTTTGAAGAGTCATTGGAGCTTTACTGATCACTTGGAAGATTACAAGGTTGGGACTATCTCATAATTCTCATTACATTCACATTTCACGATATATGATGTTATAATCATCATATATTGAATAAATAAGGAAAAATATAATTTTGTCCTTCTTCTTCCTAAAAGAAGAGATGCCATTAACGGAGCTTTATGGAGGTTTCCAAGCTCAAGAATCCAACCCTTTTGAAGTGTTAGGCCATGGGGTATTTATAGGAAGTGGTTAGGTAGGGGTTAGGTAGAAATGGGGACCATCTTTAGGAAATTCGGGCCTCCAATTGTCGGCCACCAGAATTTCGTACCTGGGGGAGGTACGAAATTTCGCACCTTCCAGGTATGACATTTCGTACCTAGGAGGTACGAAATTTCGCACCATGGCGGGGTGCGAAGTTTGTTTAGAGAGGGATATGGTCAAGGTTTTCTGGTGCGATCCCCTTCGGTTTTCCTCCTGGACTTCCTGAGTTTCGCCCTTGGCTCCGGCTTCACGCGATGGGTTGAGTCGAGCGTGTCTTGAGTACTTTTGGTAACCGGACCAAAAGGCCGGTTAACACTACCTTAATCAACTTGGTCCATAAACAAAATTATATTATGAATTTTATTAATTGTTTAACATTTCTTTTACAAAAAAAGTTCCAAATAAGTAATTAGTGTAATCAATATGTGAAAACTTGGAAAGATGCTTGTGTTTGTATATATCAAATTTATTTTACTTCATAGAGGGAATAAAATTTTGCTTTTAGTTCATGTTCCTTTGCTGCAACATTTGAAATATACGATAAATATTAAGGCTTTTTCTGTTCATATAAGTAAATTCAAATTATTTTCATTTTCTACAAAATATCACTATATTGCAGTGCTTTTGATAAACGAAATATTACTTGATTTGGAACTTATTTAAGTATACCTGTGATAGAATTGTGATGTTCTTATGAAACCATATTTAAATATGTTAATCTTTCTTCCTTCCCAATTTCCTTGGTATTTTAGATCAAACTGTTACTATACATAGATATGCATAACCTTTGAGTAACAATATGTTTTATAAATCCGTGGCTATCTTTTCAAAAGAAAAAAAAAGTTTTACATGTGCATTTAGCAATAAAAATCATGTAAATTTAGGTGTTTGATTTTAACTTTTCCCTTCATCTTATTAAATTGTCAATATGCTTTATTGTTGATATTTTATTTGTTTTCATATATGAAAACATGTCATCACCTCTATGAAAGCAACATTAATTACAAAAATGAAAAGCCTGAAGAACCATGTGTTCTGCATAATTTTTATTTGGTTTCTTCATGTACATGTTCATGTACTATTCCAAATGAAGACTCTGAAAATTACCCAGAATACACAAATAATATTAGGCAACATTACGAACGGGTTAAACCCGAAATACAAAGCATCAATGTAAATTGGACTGAAGGTCTAATAATGAATAACGGTCACAATTGAATGAACGCTTATATATTGTTTCTTCACATTATTCTAGTCGTCCTTTTTGTAATTTAGGTTACAATTAAACCTGTAAACCTATTTTCAAGATAATAATAAAGTTGCTTCTACATCAATTCTTTCATGGTATTAGAGCCAAAGCAAAACTCCAAATGCTCATACTAATCAAAGAAAGTAAATTACAGCAAACCCACAAAGAGATTTCATCATCTGGGTTTCTCCTCCCATCAAAGTTGTGCCTATCATCTGAGAGTTACTGATGATCATTGAGTTCAGTGCCACGCCAAGCAATCAAGTACTGTCTGCATCTAAAACTCACTGAATCATTCACAAAGCAAAACGAAGACCCCCAAGAAAGAAAATTCCAAGAAACACAAAATCATGGAAATCAAATTAGAAGTTGTCGTACTAGGGAAAGTCATCAGAGTCAACCTCATCATCTGAAGTCCTACGATTGCAAACTTCTAACTGAATCATCACCAGATCTGGCACCTTGAGTTTGTGTCAAGATCTTCCAATTGTTGTTTAATTGGACATCTTTTTCAATCTCAAGTATATTGAAATCATAGGAGATGTCTCTCATGCATCTGTATTTTCGTCATCACAAAGTCAACCCGACCAAGTCATAAAGACATTCTTCATCCCTCAAAGTTAACTGATCACCGTCAAACTTGATGAAACCAACTATGTGTTGTGGAATTTTCAAGTTGAAACTACCATCCAAGGTTACGGTCTAGAAGGGCACATCTGTGGCATCCTCAATGTTCCCCCAAGCCTCATCACACCCCAAAAAAAGTGTGCTCAACAATGATGAACACCTGAAATACAAAAGTCAAGATAAATTGGTTAGTGTTTAGTTCCTATCTTCAATCAATAACAGCTTGATTTCACAAATCATTGGTTGTAAAACTGCCAATCAAATATGGGTAAATATTGAAAGAAACATCAGCTCAAAATCATCTGCCAAGATGATGCACTATAAACAGCATCGCCAAGATAATGCACTACAAACGGCAGTTGCAAAACACAAGGAAGGAAAATATCACAATGAGAGAGTACTTGTCAAAGGTAAAATAATTATATGATCAACTTGAAGCTGCAAGCAACAAAGTCCCACAATCTGAACAAGTATTGACAATATTAAATGGCCTTAGCAACGAATATGAAGCCGTAGAAGTTGCAATATCATCTCAAAGAGTTACTCCACCAATAGTTGAAGTGCACTCAATATTACTAGCCCATGAAGAAAGTAAGAAACTTTAAGAGACAGACACGACAATCAACTATGATGCAACTTTCAAAGGAAAGGATCAAAAGTCAACTCAATTTGTTTAATAAGGAAGATTCGATAACAGATTAAGAGGAAGGAACATAGGTTAATTCAACAACAATAATAGACCAAAGTGTCAAATTTGTGAGAAAGTTGAGCATATAGCTTCAAGTGCTATTTCAAGTACAATGAGAACCACACACCCAATCGATACTCAAATCAAAACAACACCAATGCAAACATGGCACAAGTACAACATAACTAGACAAATCAAAACAAAGACAAAACAGAAAGTATGGATGAGATTTCCAGAAATGAACATATCAATGATGAGATTTTTTGTTGTTGTAAGATGTCATCATCTCAGGATTCCATATAACCTCCCATGGTTTAGCAGCTACGATTGCTTGTACTAGTACGGCGTAGTCTTCTTTCAAAATGAAGGTTCCTGGCTTAACAAAACTGAAAGCTGGCCATCATACTATGCAAATGCAGTTGAAAGCTGGTATCTAGACTTAGGGACAACGAACCACTTAACCAACAATTTGAACAACTCAAACCTTGGATACAAGGAATACAGTGGTAAACAACTGGTTAGCATCGGAAGTGGTAAGTCAATAAACATCACTCACACAGGGAGTTGATGTTTAAACAACAGTAAACATCTTTTGTTAAATAATTTACTGATGATACCATCTATTGTGTCACGAAATTCCGGTACAAATTGAGCTGACCAGATAACACAAGTCCAACCCAAATTACACTGGAAACCAGAAAACTAATAGAAAGAAAACAGAGGGTGAGAATGGATAAGATAGAGACTTAGAATAGAATAAGAACATACAACATCAGAGTAACACAAATCTCACAGCGGAACGAACAACATATAATAGATAACATATCTTTGAAATAAAATCAGTATATGAATACATTAACATTATCAGAGTATAACACTTACATCACATCGGAAATGAACAATAGCTATAAAAACGCTACTGAAGCCTCCTGCTCCAGCTCCTTCTAGTGCATATGTAAATACCGACTACTTGACTACTCGTACAAATTTGAGCACCCAAGAGTTTATTGAAAACAAAACAAAACAAACTCCAGATCAATTATGGGATTGGTGTGAGTAAAACAATTTAAAAACAGTTTGAGCAATAAAACGATATCTCATAAGACCACGCCGCATAACGGAACGGGTTTTTCCCTTATGAGAATCCAAATTAATTTGATTTAACTTTCAAAATCATTTTGAAAGAAATAACGATCTTTTATATCAAAACTCTTTTGATATTATAATAGTGTCTATCAACCACAATATAATAATCATCTTGCAGAACGCTTTCATCTCACGTTCCACATATACAATACACAATCAAAACCGCGAGCACTTATTAGGTAATGGATTTCCAACTATGACAAGGTATGGAACCACCTTCTGATAGTGTACCTCTAGAGAAGAATACATTGGGTTCAGCCAAAACATCTTGCAACCCGGCCATACATGACCGACCACTCATTTCGGTTGAGTGTATCGAATGTATATCACCAACGGTTGGGATCAGCAACCGTTTCCCGAATGGGACAACATCAAATAGACTGAAGAATGAAATGAATATCTCTAGATAGGTGATAATA
The DNA here is from genome assembly GCA_030737875.1 of Allium sativum. Classification (NCBI taxonomy): domain Eukaryota; kingdom Viridiplantae; phylum Streptophyta; class Magnoliopsida; order Asparagales; family Amaryllidaceae; genus Allium; species Allium sativum. The sequence goes on from CM060924.1 coordinate 157,291,413, forward strand.
CACCCTAATTGGCAGCCAACCACTTAACCATGCTTCCTACCTGATTTTTGTCATTTCCCGGTTGTGAGGCTAAAGGCCACGCTTATCTCTGACAGATCACACATTTATTCACTTTGAATATCACGTCGTCATACCCGCCAAATCACAAATTGGTTTCCCCAAAATTACAATGGGTATACAACTAAGAGAAATGAATTCCTCCACCACCAAACGTATATACGTTTGAAGAGATCAACTTACGCAATCCATTAAATATACTCTGTTAGACATTCTTCCATACGGGTCGTCCTGGGACCGGACAAACCAAAGGCACTATTCTTAAATCCATCTTAGGAAATTTCTACCTAGGATCGCCAGAACAGCCCTTGCATAACTTCATCTTTAATTATCTCCCTCATGTTTGATTCGCAACGTTAATGCCCATATAGAGTGGTTTTCAGATAATGAATCTGATCCCGGTCTCTACGTACTGACAATGGAAAAATGGTCAAAAACTTCGATAGTCGGTGAATTAACTGTCAAAGAAAAACATGTATGCAAACAACGATATTATTTCCAGATGGAAATTCTATCGATCAATCATCGTTTAACGTTTATCCCTTTAGTTCATTAATTTCTTTATTTCATGCTTCCATATATCCAACATTCCGTATTTTCTAAATTTAGAAAATATACGTTATTAAAATTGGAAAACATTTCCATCTCTTTCTCACGTATCACTGTCATTCCAGTATTCTTTACCATCAAACTTTTCATTTTCTATGATTTGAAAATATCTCTGATTTTATTTGGAAAAGGTTTCCAAAACTCATTCCTTCGATTTAAACAGATGTTTAAATAAAACATCGCTATGCCCATTCAAACCATTACCTTCATTAACTATATTCACTTAACCATCTTTCACTATCAAACCTTAACCATTCCTTAATTAAAAACAAAGCCAATCAAGTTGGGGTATAAATACCTCTCAGACCTTAACTGAACAACATTTCTAACTTTGAAATAGACAAAGTTCACCTTTCAAATCTTTACAAACTTCCTTATGTAACTCTCAGATTCTATTTACGAATCCACTTCTTTATTGAAAACGTCGATTATAACTATATCGTTATAATCCCTACTTCATATCTAAATTCAAAATATAACTTTTATTCCTTAATTTAACTAAATAAATAAATAGGCAATTTATAAATAAATAGATAAATCTTGATTAAAACGGAAAGTGAATTGTACTTTCCCGAATTCGATATAATCGAATTTCAACGTGTAACTCTCTTTCGAATAATCCCTATTCGATAACTCCTTTCATATAAACTAATATTCGATTAACTCCTTTCGAATAACTATATTCGGTAACTCCTTTTCGAATAAACTATATTCGATTAATTCCTTTAACTCTATTCAAATAAACTATATTTGATTAATTCCTTTAACTCTATTCGAATAAACTATATTCGATTAACTCCTTTAGAATAAACTATATTCGATTAACTCCTCTCGAATAACTATATTTGATAACTCCTTTAACTTTATTAGATTAAACTATATTCACTTAACTCCTTTCAAAAAAACTAAATTTGATTACTCCTCCTTTCGAATAAACTATATTCGATAATCTTCTTTCGAATAAACTATATTCGATTAACTCCTTTTTCCGACTAACTCCAATTCAATTAACTCTATTCGAATAACTAATATTCGACTAACTAGTATTCGACTACTCTGGTTCGATTAACTCTATTCAATTAACTCTAACTCGATTAACTCTAATCAATAAATTCTAACTGATTAACTCTAATCGATTAACTCAAACTGATTAACTCTAATCGATTAACTATAACTGATTAACTATAATCGATTACTCTAAATGATTAACTCTAATCGATTAACTCTAACTGGTTAACTCTAACTGATTAACTCTGTTCAATTAACTCCCTTCGAATAACCAATATTCGATTAACTCCTTTCTTCGAATTACCAATTTTCGATAACTATTTTTCGAATAACCAATATTCGATAACTCCCTTCTCGAATAGCCAATATTCGATTAAACTATATGCGACTAACTCTATTTGATTACAAATACTTCCTTTTCTGTTTGTTTTACAAATATTCCCTTTTCTATTTGTTTTACAAATATCCCCTTCCATATTTGCTTTTTTAACAAATAAATATTTCCTTTTCAATTATATTTATTTAACAAATAAATATTTCCTTTTCACTTCTATTTATTTTCTACATACATATTTCCATTTATAATCTATTTATAAATGTTTTACAATTATTTCCTTTTAAATTCTATTTATTTAACAAATAAATATTTCCTTTTCACTTCTATTTGTAAATGTTTTACAAATATTTCCTTTACAATATCTTATTTATTTCCCAAATAAATAATCCGTTTATACTTCTATTTACTTTCTAAATAATTTATTTATTTTATACTTCTATTAATTATCCCAATAAATATTCATTATATGATTTTATTTATTATCCCAATAAATATTCCTCTTTATAAAATCCTTTGACTTTATAAATATATTTTCTTTTTATAAAACCCCTTTGATTTTATAAATATTTTATTTCCAATAAACTCTTTGAAAATTCCCTTTTTTACATTCTGGTATTTCTTGCTGCATTTTAAAAAATAGAATAACAATACCAGTGTCATCACAATCAATCACAGATTATATATCACGTCATGTCACAGTATATGAAATCAAATAGTATTAAATATTGAGGAATCCAATTGGATCCCTCCAACTTGTTTCCCTGCATCCACAGATGTTACACAATATAATCATCATCAGTTTCACTTCAATATGAAATATTCTGATAACAGAATCAATATATATTTAACGATTTATTTATATATTCATATATATAATTTCAACCAACTGACTAGCTGTTCATCCAAATAGTCAACACATAGCAATCAACCCATATTTATCAGTTCTAAAAATACGTTACAAAAATATGAATTGATAGAGTTGGTGAGTTTTACTCACATTGGACGATCATCGTTAATAACGATAACCATCGCTTGATTCAGACGGACAATTTATTTTTCTATAAATTGTAACGAGCTCTGATTCACTCCCAGTCAGTTCCATTTAGTAACCCCCGTCCATACGATCCCAATGGATCCTGTTTTGTTCGATTTCGTTTACGTATGAATTAGATATGCAATTTACAAGATATATAAGTAATTAAAATAGGTTAAACATAATTTAAATTGAATTTGGGCTTTACCAACAAACCCGACATAACTTTGTTTCATTTATCCGCTCCAGATAAATCCCTTTTCCCGTTCGAAAGCTCCCCAGGCACTCCTCCTTTCACCATTTACCAACTATCTCGCCTCCGTTCTCTCTCATCACACTACACATCCACGGACTAAATTCACCAACTTCTACCTCATCTACCACTCTTCGTTCCCAATTACAATTTACACAGCTTGACTCCTTCTCTATTTTGAACTGGAAACTGCAGTAAGCTGCTCACCATTACCGACTATTTGACCTCCAGTTTCTGCTTCTATCCTCCATGAAACTGTATGAGACCAGCATCGTTCCACTCCTCTTCCCGTCCTCTTCGACCTCAACACCCTTTCACAAAACTCGTACCACATCTTCACTTCGCGACTCCAGAAATCCGCAGTCCTCCAGTAGCGTACATCGACAAAAAAAATGATCTAATCCTTCCAGACTTTGTACACCACTGTCATTTCTTCTCCTCAATCCCAAAACAAAGACCAAAACGAGAATCAAAGCTTCAATCCTCCTCAATTTCCAGACCTAGAACAACTGTGCGCACGCTGTATTTTTCGCTGCAAGCCAAAACTGACATCGAACCCAAAAATGTTTATACCAAGTTAAAGAGAATTTGATGAGGATTACAAATATACTTGAGGTTGAATTTGTAGAATTTTTCTTGAATTGATAATGATTATACAAATCACTATTTTATCTGAGATAAGAAAAGAAGAGCGGCGTATTTGGTTGACTAGAAAATGAAGAGATTAGGTTTAGAATGGGTATGTGTTGTATTTATAGAGTAAGTATATTACTTTTATATTCGATTATTAAATTTCTTTTTAAGCAACCGCTATTTGTATTGTTGAATAAAAACTCCTATAATCACATAGATACCCAAAATCACGAAAATGGACATACACCTTTAGTTCGACATTACGGACCCAATGAAACTAGTTTCGTCGAATTCCGACTCTATTTGCTCACACAGCGTATTTTTAACCGTCAAAGTACTGACTGTTTTTCACATTAAAAATCCGTACGACCACACACTGACCCCAAATATCACAGAAATTGAAATCTAATAATAATTTAATATTGCGGATCTAACAAAATTAGTTTCGTCGAAAACGGAGTTCATTTGCAAAATTGGCTATTTTTAAAGCTCTAAATAACCCATTTAAATACATAAATATATTCAAAAACAATTAAGTTCAATATTTATAAATAAATATTATCGTATATATTCACAACAGAATATCATACAGCTCCAGAATAATCCTATATGAATTTCTAACTCGATATTTCAAATGTCGATTAAATCGATATTCAATTTATATTGAAAAATCCATTTATAATACATATAAATCGTTATAAATTATAAAGGAATTTCATAGCGACTTTTCTATAATTTTATTTGGACATAAATCAAAATCTACTCAACGAAATCCCGAATTTTCTCTTCCACTAGAAAATTTTACTTTACCAGCTCCGTACGTTTCTTGTTTCATAGAAATCCGGCTTAAAACGGGTTCTATATATTCAATTGAAGTTCGAATTGCCGAATAACGAACTGCCACGCCATTTCGTGCTCAATTATAATTATAATATAATTATACGTTCAACTTTCATTTATATAATATATTCGATAATATGATTCGACTCTAAACTGAATTATATATTTTAAATTTTCAAATTCACACAATATTTCCATTTCAGCTAATTCTGATTATTTAAGAATTAAATATATTATTAATTATTATATTAATTAAATATTCAAAGTTATTAAATTAAATGATCATTTAATTCTCTTAATCACTATTTAAATAATTAAATAAATTAATTATAATACTGTAGAAATCCGGGACATTACACCAGCAATAAAGAAAAACTTGCTAAGTGTATCTCAATTTGCTCCTGATAATCATGTCTATTTTGAATTCTATCCTAAATATTGCTTATTAGAGACATACTACAAATACACTATTATAGGGCAATGAAGTTAAGGGGTCGTACAAATTCAACCAAACAAACTACAACAACTCTGGAGAAGGACAAATAAACTGTAATCATGCAGAAAATAACACAAAGAAAGAAAGCAATATTTTTGAAATTTGGCATAGTAAATTAGGGCATCTTAGCACTAGTGTAGTCAAACAAATTCAAGTAGAAAATAATATTAGTCATAATGGTATGTCTCTGCCTTATATTTGTACTTCCTATCAAATGGACAAAAGCAACAAACTAACTTTTCAGAATCATGTACTGAATATTCTGAACCTTGCAACTTATTACTTCTAATTTATGGGGACCTGATCCAGTAAACTCAAATTATGGTTACAAGTACTTTGTCTCATTTGCAGATGCTTATAGCAGATTCACATGGATATATTTCATAAAATCTAAGTATGACACTCACAACACTTTGTTACACTATATTATGCAAGCTAAACAAACTCTAAAGTAAAGATATTTAAAAGCGATGGTAGTACAGAATATAAAACTTTGAAAGACTACTTTACTAAAAGTGGGTTAATCCATAGGACTACATGTCCATACATATATGAAAGAAATGGATTAGTAGAGAGGAAACATAGACACATTTAGAAACAGGTTTAACACTATTAGCACAAGCCAAAATGCCACATAAAATTTGGCTTGATTCATTTAATACTGCAGTATATTTAATAAACAAACTACCAACAAAACTACTTTAGGGAATCGGTCCATGATAAAAGTTGTTCAATGTTAAACATGACTGCAACTTTCTATGAATATTTGGTTGTTTATGTTACCCCTATCCAAGACCATACAACAAATACAAGCTTAATTTTAGATCAAAACCCTATACATTCATAGGATATACTCAAAATAAAAAAAGGGTATAAATGTCTGGATGAAAGTGGTCATATTTTCATAAGAAGAGATGTAATATTCAATGAAAAGGTTTTTCCTTTTAAATATGAAAGCATAAAAACCACTAACAAACTATATGATGCAAGATATCAATACCACCATTACCTGTGTATGAAGATTACTTGAGTGCAGGCGAAACCAGCAAGGCTCATGAATAGACTGCGCCATAATTTGTTGATACATTTCAATCATCAAGCCAAAGTGGAACATCACCTGAATCAGATAATGAAGAAGAAAGTATTATAAATCCTCAAAACAATGAGCAAGACAACATAAGTGAAGCATCAAAAGCAGAAAATCCACCAAACACTCAACAACCAGCACAACCAACTCATCGAATGATCACCAGGGGTAAAAGTGGAATTTTCAAACCAAAAGCATATACAACACATTTGGACAATTAAGAGCCCAACATATATAACCAAGCCAAATCCAATGAAAATTGGATCAAAGACATGGACACAGAATATAAAGCTTTTACACAAAAACAGACATGGGAATTAGTCAAGGCTCCACCAAATAAAAATATAGTAGGATGTAAATAGAATTACAGAATAAAAAGAAAACCAGATGGATCTATTGACAGATACAAAGCCAGACTTGTAAAAAAAGGTTTACACAACAACTTGGATTTGACTACAAGGAAACATTTTCCCATGTAGTCAAACCATCAACTATTAGAGTTATTCTCACAATTGTTACAAGCAAGAAGTGGAAACTCAGATAATTAGATGTCAATAATGCTTTCCTGAATGGCATACTAGAAGAAGAAGCGTACATGGAGCAACCACCTGGATATGTGTAAAACCTCAATCTTGTGTGCAAATTAAAGAAGGCCATGTATGGCCCAAAACAGGCACCATGGGTCTGGTTTGATAGACTGAAAACTACATTGACTACACATGGATACCATGGGTCTGGTTTGATAGACTGAAAACTACATTGACTACACATGGATTTCAGTCTACAAAATCAAATAACTCATTGTTCATCAAACTAACTTATCAAATAACAATGTATGTTTTAATCTATGTTGATGATCACGTAGTTATATGTAATGGCTACACAAAGATCAACAAATTAGTGCATTATCTGAACAAAAACTTTTCAATCAAGGATCTAGGAGAGTTAAATTACTTCCTTGGGATAGAGGTAAGGACAAATTCATCAGGAGACAAAATGCTATTGCAAAAAAAATACATTTCTGAGCTTCTAATCAAAGCAAAAATGAATGAAGCCAAGGGACAACCTACTCCCATGGTCAGCAGTCAAAACTATTCTAAACACAAGGGGAACCTATACCTAACTCAAAAGAATACAGAATTGTAGTTAGTGCATTACAATATGCAACGATTACCTGACAGATATAACTTTCAGTGTTAACACAGTGTGCCAATTTATGTAGGAACCTCTAAACAATCACTGGAAGGCAATAGAGAATTCTGAGATATTTAAATGCAACATTAAACTAGGGACTCATTATCACAACATGCAACAACTACAACATTACTGGATATGTATTTGCAGACTGGGCATCAGATCCTGATGATAAAAAATCTAATATAGGACTCTGTATCTATGTGGGAAACAAAATAGTGTCATGGTGTTCAAAGAAACAAGCTACAATTTCCATATCAATCACCAAAGCATAATATAGAGGAATAACTAATGCAATAGCAGAGATAATGTGGCATAGATCATTACTTTCAGAACTTGGACTACAAATAAGAAAATCAATACCGTGGTGTGATAATCGGAGTGCAATTTACATGACTGCAAACTGAGTATTACACTCCAGAAAAAAACACGTAGAAATAGATCTACACTTCATCAGAGAACAAGTTATGAATGGGAATGTTGAAGTAAGACACATACTTTCAACTTACCATAGAGCAGACACACTTACCCAAGCACTATCTGCTCCAAACTTTGCAAAATTCAGAGAAGAACTGGAAGTGGTAAAGATGGACAACAAAGTTGAGCAATCGCAACCAAATAGTGAGAGATCTAGCTTAGATATCACCAGTAAAAGAAAGAAAAAATAGTGTCATCAATTTAGATGAAGCAAATCAAATGCTAGTTAACATTAGCAGAAACAGTCAGCTCAACTCAGCTCAAAATCAGATAAGGGAGGTTAGCTTCACCAACCATCAAGAGCCTTCAAGTTGGAAATGGAGGAATTCATTGAATTGCCGCAATAATACAACTCAAAGACATAACCCTAGCTTTGATTTGAGGGGCCGAAATAAAGACTCTGGTAATTACCACAAATACTTAAATAATATTGGGCAACATTACGAATGGGTTAAACCAAAAATACAGAGCATTGATGTAAATTGGACAGAAAGCCCAATAATGAATAACGGTTACAACTGATTGAACGCTTATATATATTGTTACTTCACATTATTCTAACCATCCTCTTTGTAATTTAGGTTACAATCAAACTTGTAAACCTATCTTCAAGATAATAATAAAGTTACTCTGCATCAAATCTTTCAGATTTGTTTGGCTATACTACTTTCACCTTAGTCTTTAAAATTAATTACCTTATAATAAAATTGGTTTTTGTTGTAATTAACTAAGTTGAATCTATTTTAGATTTAGGCAAGTCATGCCTTTGGATTATTTTTATAGGCTGTATTTTTTTAAGCATTAATGGTTTTATAATTTACTTGCTTTAATTTTTTCTCCTTGAGTTTAATTTCTTATACAACCTATATTCATTTGTTAACCTACAATCGCAAGGAGTACCATTATTAGAGAAAAGTTTACGTACAAAGCTGTAATAAGTGAAATCAATACATGGAACTTAGGAAAGATGCATGTGTGTATATATCAAAATTATTATTATCATTATTTTTGAATTTTTCAGGGGAGAAACTGGCACTGCCGTAAAACTTCCCTAGTGCGCCTAACCCGGTCCGCGGATTCATCAGGCTTATGCACATGGTAGGCCCCCTTGTTTGAACTAAAGTGCGTGAGGCGGGAATCGAACCCTATCCCTTCCTGGGAGCTAGGAACCCCCGCCACCCGCACTAGAGCTGCGGACTCAAAATCATATTTAATTCATAGTGAAAATAAAATTTAGTTTTTACTGTATGTACCTTCGCTACAACAAACAAAATTAGAATATGTATATAGGAGGGTTCCATGGCATCCCTATTTGGAAGCACCCCAAATGCACCTCATTAATAGCCACACTTTATATTAAAAAAAGTTAGTGGGAGGAGAGAGAAACGAATGTATAGTGGAAATCAAGGGGCTAAATGGGTGCTGCACTGTTTGGGTGCTCATGATCCTATCTCATATATATATATATATATATATATATATATATATATTTAAATTAGTTCTGTCCTACACGTTAATTTTATCCATAGTTAAATTAGTTCTGTCCTACACATTAATTTTTCTTTTCATAGTGGTCAATTACTTTTCCTATTCCCATCAACCACTTCTTACTTTTTCTTGCATAAAAATACTCATAAAGTTGTTTTTGGGGTTATGTCATTTATAATGCATTAAAGATAAAATTGGGATAACAAACTTAAACATCTTATATTTTGAAAAAAAGAAAACATGTTAAAACTTCTTACATTATTAACCGGAGGGATTACCAAATTTTTTATTATTCAGTGCTCCACAATATTTGAGAATAGGTAGTTAGGAAGAAAGAAAAACTTTAGAAATAATTTAGCATGAAGGAGACCAAGTTTCATTTTTAGATTGAAGGACAAACTTTGTCGAAAATTAATCTAAATGAAGATGCTAAATACAACTAGCTTAACATTCAGTTTCTACACTATACCGAATTGCTAGTTACAACTAGCAATATATTCAGTTATATATTGTACAAAATGCTTGTTGTATTTAGCATTTTCTTTCAATCTAATATTTTACAAAGCTTGTCCCTCAACCTAAGAAAATGAAACTATGTGTCCTTCAAACTTTTTTTTTGATTTGTCATTGTGTCTGTTTTCCACAGTTGAGAAAGGGCGAGTGTAAACTTAAGAGGATTTTTTTGCGATATTAACAACAAATTGCTAAGAAATTTTAATATGATCAAAACAAATGCAACAACTTACTAAAAAAATCAAATGGTTGAAATCAAGAACAAATTTGAATATGATATACCACTTAAAACAATCTCAAGAGAGGGAAAATATTTCATATGAATGCGAAACTCATCAAGCATTCTAAAAAATAAAAATTATTATAGGAAAATATATCCTTAAAATACATAGTATGTAAGTTAAAATTTAGTACACTGTCTAATTCCAAATACATTTAGGCAACAAATTAATAGAATTCATCAACATATGAATTATGAATAGGTTATCTTTCTATATAACTATTGCTTGAATATGTTAGAAAAGACATGTTGATTCCCCGAACTAAATTTGAGGCGAAAAGTGGCAACTTTGACACACAAAAATAATCAGACTATTAAATTACCAAATTATGTGCAAGCACTAGATTAAAATTATTTAAATTTTAATGAAGAGCATTAGAATTCTCTAAGAATTGACATATGAAATAAGTTCAAACTAGTTTAAAAATAAACCTACAATAACTTGTTTTTATGTTTGATTTTTCTACAATAATATTTAGAACTTGCCTATGCCAGCAAAATGATGTTAAAGGATTGAAAGGAAATAAAAATATTATAGAAAAAAAGCTAAGATCTAACTATTTCCATGATAATCAATTTGTCCTCCATTTTCGCTCTCTATACTTTTTTTTCACTAATTAATGAAGATATTGTGTTTTGACTTGCAATAGAAAGAGTCCAAAATTTACCTTTCTTTTCAATTCTGCTGATTTGATAATTACATTAGAGAATCGCAAAGCCAATATTATGCAATATCCAAACTCAAGTATATGCATTGACCCATAAAATCCAGCTGCAAGCCTTTTTTTTGGTATTAAGGAAAGTGATGTAATGAGTTAATGTAAAGATCAAATGTTTGTTTAAGTTGAATGATTTGAGAACGAAATAATAAAAACGGCAAACATAGACCTTGTATATCGGGGTAACCAAGAAGGTGCCAACAGGTAGTTTTGCTACATTGGTCTAAATATTTTATGGATATCTAAACTTAATAACAATCATACTGGTGAGTTGAATGATGTCATTACTAAAAGATTTCAAACCAAAATTCCCATAATAATGAAGTCTGAAACATGGGTTCCCCTTGCTCATGGTAATCTTTGCTGAAAACAATAGCGTTATCCCTGATGATGTCTTCGTAAATTAAATTTTGAACTAGCGTCATCTGGGAAAACACCCAAAGGCCAATAACCCCCTTTGCTCCTCTCCCATTTTCTCCTTCCTTGATTACTTCACAACACCACCCACTACAAGAAACATTGGTAATTTCAACAGGAAGGGGCGACGGGTTCTGACGGCTAATTTCCAACGGTACGTCGGCGGCCGTCAGAAACCGTGAATATAAACGAGATAAACCATCAGACCGTAAGCTTCTTCCTCATTTTCTCAATACCCCCAATTTGATTCTGCACGAAAATAAATCCTACCCATCCTTAAAATCGTAATTTTCACCCCCAATCTTTGACTTCTTCGCGTATAATCCTCCCTGGCTTCATCTCTAACCTCTTGGGCAAGCAATTTCAGGTATAATCTCTTTATTTACTTAAAAATCAAAGTTTTTCCTAAACCTATTTTTGTCCTAAATCGAAAATTAGGGTTAGTTATTGATGGTAATTGATTCCAATAGCAGAGTAGTGGGCAATAGCATCCTATTATGTGCATATTTCATGCTATATTGTGAAATTGAAAATGTTATGTGCAATGTTTGGGTATTTGTGAATATGGTTCCATTTAGCTTGGTTTTTGCCGCTGTATAATTTAAGATATTTGTGTACATGTGAGTCGTTGTGCACTTGTCATTCATGTATATGTGTAACGACACGGATTTCGCCCGGACCTAATCGATCGTTAAACCGACCAAGACCGTTCGAATCCCGCATACGCTAACTTTGGGTATACAACACATCAGAACAAATAACAGAAGACTTCAATAAACATCATAATAATGTTACATCAGAGTACAGAATATCAGAGTATATCGAAAATAATACACAGCGGAAGATAAATTTACATAAATGTAAAACAGTGCACAGCGGAAATATAAACTACACAGCGGAAGACTGTAAATGTCTGGACACAGCTTAAAGCTTCAATCCAGAATCCTGCTCAATACATCTGCAAAATAAAACTACTCGACTGCCCGTGTGGAAAATAGGGGCACCCGAGTTCGCAAGGGAAAAGCAAACTACAGGTCAGTCATGGGACTGGTGTGAGAACTCAAAAAAAACAGTTGTTAAACTTGTTTAAAAATAAGGCAAATCACGGGACCACGCCACTTTCGCGGAACGGGTTTACCCCCATGAAAGCCAGTGTATAAACAACAATCAATATAGATATATGGATCTACTATGCATCAATCAACATGCAATATCCCAATCTACCCATTTAGATTAATCACTACACTCAGATTTTCTAAATCCAATTCAATTTACAGAAATTATTCCTTTGGATTTTATTCCCGATTTCTTATTTCAAATCATTTGAAATACATATCTAACTTTCTATATCAAAGTAGATTTCACTTCGGGATCTCAAATCAAATCATTTTGAAATGTGAATTCCAAAACATAACAATGCATACAAACAAGTATGCAACCAAATATCGTGCTCCCCATCGACAAGGCAAAGGGTACGCACCTCGCAACTCGATATATATATGTGCACCTACCCCACATAGGAGTAGGCTACACCGACGATGCACCTCCCACTCATGGAGAGCATACACCGCCCTCTCACCCATACTTTTAGTCTCAGGGTTACCCGAATCTTTAGCCACATACTAAATCATTTCATATCCCGAAGTAGGGAAAATCATTTCACAACATAATAATCACAATGTAACATATAATACATTTCTAAATCACTTTAGAAATCATCGGGTTTTGGGCCTCGAAATCCTTTCTGTTTTATAAAACATTTTTATAAAACATTCCCTGTCCAAAATCGGGAATACATTTCTTTTCACTTAAGGAAAATATCATTTCACAATCATTCGTTAAATTTGAAATGAACACAACATCGCTAAACACCTTATCGTTAAATCGTGAAGTGTTTCACAAGGCGTTAGCACACAGATATTTTCAACCCAACCCAATGCTAAATGCAAAAGCATATTCTGCTCATAAACTGGTCGAGCACAATCCAAACCATCAATCAATCAAATTTGACATTAAATATAAGGTTTTAAATAAAGATAGTATCGACTTATATTCAACATCAAATCCTGAAACCAACAGATATCATATCGGGAATAACGATATCAATATCTTCCAAATTCCCATCACGATATCTGTATAATCACGGAACCCAATATCGAAAATATCCATTGATAATTTCAATTCAAATCTAATCCAATTTATTTATTTTTAACCATTGGATTATTTTTCTAGTTAATAACTAGTTCATTTCGATAAAAATATATTTTTATCTTTTCAAATATGGAGTTTTTCATCCCAATTCTTCCCAAATCATTTCTTATGATTTTACACAAATTATTACTATTTTTAATAATTTTATCAAGGCCCGTACGGTCGATTTCCATCAATGGCCATCGAACTGCACTTACAGCGACCTTTTTCGAATTTTATTTGGACGTAACTCCCAATCCAACCGTTAGATTTCAAATTTCCAACATTCGTTAGAAAGCTCTTTTCGATACGAACCCAACGGTTCCGGTTTTAGGAGAATCCGACGGTCGGATCTCCCGCAATGTCCGTTTGAAATAAATGGTCGAAATTCACGAACTGCCGCGGCGCGGCGCGTTCTATTCAGGCCATTATATTATATATATAATATATATAATATAAATTTCGTCGATTACTATTTAAAACTGTAACGGCGCGATTTTCCATACCTGGGAAACCGTGTCATTATTGAAAGAATTTAGAAGATGAGATAGAAAAGGTAGAACTTATAGAATAGAAGAGAAAGAAGTTATCAGAATCTCACAGCGGAATTTCACAAAATACTTATATATTACATCACAAAGCCTGATACATCAGAGTACATAATATATTACATCATCATGGTTCATACAATACCATATTACAATACCATTGGTAATTAAACTGATAAATTAAACATATATGCTACAGGGTCTTGAACTGGTTCAGCATCATGTTCCACTTGCCTCGCCTGAACCTACTTGTCTACTCATAATAAATATTATGAGTACCCAAGAGTTTTAAGAAACACAAAAATAAACTCTGGGTCAGTCAGGGGACTGGTGTGAGGAAACATAGTTAGACAGTAAAAACAGGGTATAGGTGTCAAGGTGTTTATATTGATCCATGTTATTACTTTTAACATAAAAATCATTAGATCCATCCATGTCTAATATCTGGAAATGATCTAATCTCTTTTATATCAAGACATTTGATATTATGATAGTTTGTAACAGGTAATTAAAATCTAGTGAAACGCTTGCATCTCACGTTCACATATATAGTATACAAATTTAAAGTCGCAGAGCGCGTATTTGAGTTTGGATTCCAACATACAGGGTATGGGAGCACCCACCGATCAGTGTACTCTAGAGAGGATACACTGGGGTTCAACAAGAACGTCTTGTAACCCGGCCACACATGACCGTCCACTCATTTAGCTTGAGTGTAACGAATATATTATCACTCCTACGGTTGAGCTCGATTTACCGTTTCCGAATGCAACAGCAGCGAAATAGATTTAAGAAGTAAATAAGGAAATCCTCTAGATGGTGATAATATACCCTGCTTGGGTATGACCCAACTAGCCATGCTGCCTAGCCCAACTTTTGTTACCTCCGGGTTGTGAAGTTTTGAGGCTACGTTGTTCTTCTGACAGGTTCTCTCTTTCCATTCTTTGAATGCCACATCGTCCTATCCGTTAGAAAATACTCATTCGATTTTCCAAATATATTACGGGTAATGAAGCAAAGAGCAACGAATTTCCCCTGCCACCAACGTAATATACTTACGTAAATTCGATGTGCAAGATCTGACTGATATACGTTGTCAGACACTCGTCCATTCGGGTTTTGTTCTGGGTTTGAACAGACCAAAAATATCATTCTAAATAACGCTTGCATCTCGTTGTCTTTAGCACATTGATATGCGTCGTATACTTCGAATCGAAGTGGAATTTGTTTATTCCGGACTCTTCGAACGATGTACGAAATATTTTACAGTCGATAAATGTTTATCAGTGAAATCAGGAGTATCACTTCATTTCCGATAAAATATATATATATTTTCCAAATAGTGTTTGTTTATTTGGTTTGCATTAGCATCATTACTTTATCTGTTACATACATCAGTTGAGGTGTATATGGTTTTTGACGGTGTTTGTTCATCCTTTGGAAATTTCCCGTGCTCCGCACACGGTGTATTCTTCCTTTTTGTTCAAATGATGTTTGGGCTATTTGTCCTTTTGTTCTTATCTTTAAATGATTTTCACTTTATAAATAATTCAAATAATTTATTTAAATTATTTATTCCTGTTTAATTTATATTTCAAACTTAGTTGACCTTTCACTGTCGAACTTGTTGGTTCAAAATCTCAGTTTCGACTTCCCACTTGTCGTTTGCTTAATTAAGTAAAAATACTTCTTTAATTAATTTATTTATTTACTTTATTTATATTTTAAATTTAAAATTTATTTAAATTTAAAATCTCGTATTCTACTGACCGAAGAACACCGGACTTTGGCACTGCCAGAGTACCGGATTTGGCAAGTGCCAGAACTGGACTCTGGCAGTGCCAAGGTACCAGAACTTGAAAACACTTAGGATTAGTTGAGAAAACCTTAGCCGCTCATGGTATTTTTGAAAGTTCCACTTGGTACTTTAACCAAGTGTCAAAGTACCAGTACCAGGATCTCTGGCACTCATGAAAATCCCTCTGATTTAGCCCCAACCACCGTGATTTTGCGCAAAAATTAAAGTACCGCCTGCCTGGTACTTTGGCCAAGTACCACATTCCTCCTTCCTCGTATCAGTGCACAGTGTGCACGTGCACACACAACCAGGCCTTCGTCCATCCACGTCGAACCCCCAGATATGACGGCCACCCCTCCAGGACTTCGTCGGAGCCACCCGTCACCATGTTCGTCGATGCTACAGTGATTTTCTTGTTTGATCTGTCCATGTTCAAAAACCACCATCGGAGAAACCCCTTCGCTCACCCACCACAGACCACTAGCCACCGAACCCTCCTGGCCTCAGCATCGCCACCCCCTGACGCCGCTTTTCCCCCACCACCGCACGTTCCTCTCGCAGCCGACGGTGAACAGTTCTGGGTCATACAGGTGAACCCATTTCAACCCAAAAAAACCTAAATTCGACTCATCTACGAAATCCATACATTATAAAAATATGTTTGCATTTTTCCCCGAACCCCTGGTCCCCGACGCTTCCCCTCTCGAAACCGCCGACCCCCTGGTGGCTTGGATCGCCGGAAATCCACTTAAACCCATTTTCCGTCCATGTCCAGAATTCTCGAGATATACCAACTTAAAAATCAGGATTTTTACATTAAAAATCATCATTTGTATTGTGGATTCGATTCATAACATCAAACCAGGTTTTTATTTCATTTAAATTTTCACTTTGATTATGGTTTAACAGTGAGCTTTACTGTGTATTTTGTTTTGGACTTATATATTTCAAAATGGTATTTCTTTGATCTGATATATGTTATATGGTGTGTTTACACTAGCTTTACATACTTTAGAAATCAATTCATGGATCATCATGGATTTATCCACAATTGAACAAGTTCTGTAATTACAGAACACATACAGGTTTTTAACAGTAGTCTTCAACATCAGTAAATTTGCACACACACACATTCAAGGATGCTTACTATCTAATGGATCACTAACAGGAATGAAATCAGTATGATCTAGCATCATGATCTAAGATTAATAATAACAGACAGTAACAACAAAGCAGAGCAGTTTTTGATTCGTATAAAAACTGTTTTACAGCTAGTATTTAAATTCAGAAAATTTTAAGAGTTTCACTCACCAAAAAGCTTTCCTATGATCCAGAAAATGTCCTCAGATTTTGAGATGAAAATTCGGTTTGCTTGTGTGAAAGTATGAGAGAATTTGAGTGGTATATATAGGTAAAGTCATGCATTAAAATATGAATTTCTGAGCACATGTTCACACAGTAACTCTCATAGCCTCACCCCTCTTCTATCTATACCTACGGCTAGAAAATGAGGAGCTCAAGTACTTTAAAATTTGTCTTACTTAGGCTTGTAGCTAATGACATGCTCCTAGGTAGTGCTCCTAGAAGCTTGAACCATACTTGCATTAAATGCAAGGATCCATTTTGGATTTTTAAAGCCTTAAACAAATGCTTGCATTTGTTTTCTTCTTTGTTGGAAATACACATGTCATCTTTACTATAGGATTTAGGTAATGATATGCTAATTCTAGTGTTACTATTTAAGGTATGTTCCATTAAATGCTTGTCTCTTCTTGGAAATTGTTTTGTCTTGCTAGAGATTTCCTTTTTGTCTTTTGTTTGGATATTTAAGATGATAAGTGGTTCATGTGTTATGTAATTCATGTTTTAGCCGTCATGTTTCATGTTGTAGGCAACATGTTGTGGTGTTTTTGTTTTCCAATCCCTCCTTTATTTTTAAATGAGCACATGCTCCTTTATTTTAGTTTATGTTCTAGTCCTTTGTTTTCAACTCCTTAGTTTGGCAAAATAATACTATGAAGAATTTCATTTCTATATGAAATTCCTTTTTAAATAATATATACTTGTTATACATTTTTAAATCAAAGATTTTATAATAAGATTACATACATATGCTCATTCATGTGTATACTTGTTTTTTTTTTCAAGAATCTCCTTAGTATATATTTTTAACTAATTAACTCATTTTAATTACTCATCAAAATGATTTACAAATGGTCGAAAAAGTCGGGACATTACAGTCCACCCCCCTTATATGAATTTCGTCCTCGAAATTACAAGTAAGCAAGATAGAAAGGATTTCTTTCCCAAAAGATGATTCTATATATCATAATCATTTAGTACATCATAATTATACAACTAGTTCGATACTAGCACTAGTCTAGATAACATACTATACTCCTAGTGCTACACCTGACTAATCATATACCATACTACATAACTAGGCTATACTTGACTAAATCAAGTTATAGCTACATAATATACACATACATAGTCCATACACATCAGTATACTGCACTCTACTCATCTGGATCACTCTCGATCACGATCCACACATCATCGGATATGTTAACGACCTCTACCACCTCATCCTCATCATCAGATGGTACAAAAACATCCATGATCTCCGGATTAGCCGGTACCACCTCTTCATCATCAGAGATCTCTATAACCTCTACGGGCGGAATCATGTACACCTGAATCCAAGGATAACCAAAGTCTCCGAAAATCTCAACCCATCCTCCTACTTCGTGATACTCTACAAGTGCTTGCTTCAGTTTTTCCCATATCACCACTGCTGGGTCCACAAATTCCGTTGGCTGCTCTCCCATATCAACTATCGGTGTCTCAGGTACAAACTCTTCTTCCTCCTCGGGTTCTTCTTCATCATCCCCATCCATATTCGTATCCTCAGCCTCATCTCCCTTTTGGTCACTGTCATCGTCATCACTATCATTGTCTCCACAACTGGTTTCAATCATAAGTACACCATCATCCTCTGAGGGCTCCGTGCTGTCTGGATCTTGCTCCATGGGTTCCTCTCTGCCTACATTCGACTCATCCGAGGTCCTGTGTGTGCCTTCATCCTCACTTGGTATCCTTCCTCCAACATCTTCAGAATCACCCACTCTTGCTCGCTTGGCTAGTAGTCTCTCTGTTTGGTGTGATGTAAGTTTCTTTCTAGCGGTCCTCTTCATCAGTGGTGCCATCTGAAAGTAAACAAGGAAAAGAACTCGTCAATGATAAAATCATAGCAAGGGAGTTCATAAGCCCTAATAAACCGAATCCACGAATGTATATGCTAATGCTTACCGAAATGAAGAAATCCAAGGTTTCATTTCATCCAAACACCCAAACAGTAAAACATACCTAATCTGGAGAAAAATCTGGGTAAAGCTTCATAATATGTTTCTCTGTTTCCCATGTGCAATCCTTCGGATTTTTGCTCCACTGAACCTTTAACAGACTTATCTTTTTGTTGCGAAGCTGTTTTTCTTCTCTATCGACAATTCGACTAGGTGTAAATGATCTTCCCACGATCCTCCAAAATCAAGAATACACGCTCTTAACAAATCTTCCAAAATCCGGTTCACTCTCTCGGTTTGACCGTCCGTTTGAGGATGGTAAGCTGTACTGAGATTCAATCTCGTTCCCAAAGTTCTTTGTAGTGCTCTCCAAAAGTTACTTGTAAAGATAGGATCTCGATCGCTTACAATGCTTGATGGAACTCCATGTAATCGCACAATTTCTCTCATAAAGACTTCGGCTAATGATGCGGCTGTACGTGTTGGTTTTACAGGAATAAAATGTGCATTTTTTGTCAGTCGATCGACAATTACCCAAATTCCTTCAAATCCTCTTCTGGTCCTTGGTAATCCATCGATAAAATCCATTGATATCATTTCCCACTTCCAGTTGGGTATTTCTAAAGATCGCAACAATCCAGCAGTCTTTTGATGATCTCCCTTGACTTGCTGACAACACAAACACTCATTCACAAAAGTTGTGACATCCTTCATCATCCCTGGCCACCAGAATACTCTTTTCATATCGTTGTTCATTTTATGAATTCCCGGATGAATACTTAACTTCGATGCATGGCATTCCTTCAAAACTTCTCGTCTTAATCCATCCACATCTGGAACACATAATCTGTTGTTAATTCTTAATACCCCTCGGTCGTCCAACTTGAAATCAGATTCCTTCCCATCCGTGATTCCTTGAATGATCTTTACTAACTTGGCATCTTTTCTTTGATTACCCATTATCCTTTCTTGGAGAGTCGGTGTGACTTCCAATAGGGATAGAACTGCATTCCTGCTCAAAGCGTCTGCCACCACATTTGCTTTGCCGGGTGTATATATGATATCCAAATCATATGATGCTAGGAATTCCACCCATCGTTGCTGCCTCAAATTCAAATCCTTCTGAGAAAATAGGTATTTCAATGGTTGATGGTCGGAGAAAAGCTCAAATTTCTCACCCAACAGATAATGTCTCCACATTTTCAATGCGAAAACAATGGCCAATAACTCCTAATCGTGAGTTGCATAATTCTTCTCATGTATCTTTAGTTGTCTACTTGCATATGCAATTACACGACCATTCTGCATCAACACTGCTCCCAATCCAGTTCCACAAGCGTCAATGTAAACTACAAATCTGCTTGTTCCATCTGGGACAGCTAATACTGGAGCTTCCGTTAATCTTTTCTTCAATTCTTGAAAGGATTCTTCACACTTCGGAGTCCAAACAAACTTCTGGTTTTTCTTCGTCAGTTTCGTCAGATGAGACGATATCTTTGAATAATCTGGAATAAACCTTCGGTAATACCCTGCCAGTCCTAAGAAACTTCGAATGTCAGTTGGTGTACGAGGTTGCCTCCATTTTTGAACTGCCTCCACCTTAACTGGATCCACCGATATTCCGTCTCCATTTACAATATGTCCCAAAAATCTTACTTCAGACTGCCAAAAATGACATTTTGAAAACTTGGCTTTCAACACGTTTTTCCTCAGAGTTTCCAACACTACTCTAAGGTGATAGCGATGCTCCTCTTCAGTTTTCGAATAAATCAAAATATCGTCAATGAAAATTAGGACAAACTTGTTCAAAAAATTTCTAAATACTCTATTCATCAAGTCCACGAAAAATGCTGGTGCGTTGGTCAGACCGAATGGCATAACCAACCACTCATAAAAGAAATCCGGGCCTCTAAATGCTGTTAAAGGAATACTATCCTCAGCGATTTTCAATTGATGAAATCCTGTTGCTAAATCCATTTGAGAGAATACGGTCGCTCCATGTAATTGATCGAAAAGGTCATCGATTCGGGGTAAAGGGTATTTGTTTTTGATGGTCACTTTGTTTAACTCTCTATAGTCAACACATAGTCGTAATGACCCATCAGACTTCACTACAAAAACTACCGCCGAGCCCCAACTAGAAAAACTAGGTCGGATTAATCCTTTACTCAGCAAATCCCGAGTCTGTTTCTCCAGTTCCAATACTTCCTTTGGTGCCATACGTCTCTTTGGTTGTACTATCGGTCTTGCTCCTGGGATTAAATCGATTCGGAATTCTATCTCACGATGAGGAGGTAAACTCCCGACTTCTTCGAAAATATCCTTGAATTCTCTAACCACGTCCAGTGTTTCAAGGTTCTCTTGGGGTGCTTCTAGGGCGTATAGGAAACTACAGGTATGAATACCGGGTTTTCCACAGGGTATTCTAGCTTTTCGACCTAAACTTGTCGTCAAGGTTACGGTTCCTTTATCACATTTTATCTTGGCTTGGAACTCGCTCAGCCAGTCCAACCCAAGAATAAAATTGAAACTTTTGAAGTCTAAAACATAGAAATCAAAACGAAAGGAATGCGAGAGATATAACAGCGCTATATCCTCACAACACATTTTCAACTCCGTTTTTCCACCAATGGGATTTGATACGCAAATTGGGTTTGAGGAAATGATTGGTTCAAGGTTAAATTGGTTTACGGTTTTAGAAGAAATAAAACTGTGTGAAGCGCCGGTGTCAAATAAAACTCGAAGGTAAATTCCTTTAAATTGTAAAGTACCTTCCAGAACTCCCTTCCCTTTCACATTCTGAGAGGTGGATGGTTCATTCTTGATGGCGTAAACCTTCGCCTGAGGTGCTTTCTTCATCAGTGGACAATCTTTCACCATGTGTCCGGGCTGGTGACAGTTGAAACAGAGGTTCTTCAATACCATCTCATTCCTCTGAATTTGCTGATGTTGCTGCTGTGGTTGTTGCTGAGGCTTCCTTTGCTGCTGTTGTGGTTGCTGCTGGTGTGGTTTCTTGTTGCTCTTCTGCTTACAGAACCTTGCAATGTGACCCTTTTGTTTGCAGTTGTGACACAACACATTTTTGAAGCGGTTTTCAGTCTTCTGTTGCACAGCCTTTCCTTGGTTTTGGTTACCTTTCCAATCAGGGTTGAATTTCCTTTTCTGGGGATTCCCTCCACTTGCTTCTCCCGTCTGAGTCTTTGTTGCAGTTGGGTTCTTAGCATCCAGTGCTTCATACCTGAGTGCTAGATCCACGAGCTCAACAAACGGGTCCTTCAAATGCCCCATCATCCTGCCTTGAAGACTATCCTTTAATCCAGCTACGAACATCTCGTTCTTTTTTTAGCGGGGTATTTACCAACTCTGGTCCAAAGCTTGACATTGCATTGAACTTGTTTTCGTACTCAGTGACAGTCATGGTTTCTTGCTTCAAATCGATGAAGTCTCGGTACATCCTGGTTTTCCTAGTTGCAGGCAGATACTGAGCTTCAAAAACTTCTTTGAGCATAGCCCAAGTAAAGTTCTCCTCTGGAGTATTTGCAGTCTGGGCATCCCACCAGATAGCTGCAGCTCCTTCCAGATTCCATGATGCTAACAGTCGTTTATACTCGTCATCCAGTTTCAGCCCCTTAAAAATCTTTTCACATGATCTAATCCATGCTTGGACGTCAACTAGTGATTCTGTTCCCTTAAAGGTTTTTCCTCCCAGAGTAGTGTAGTTCTTACAAATCATAGCGAAGTTTCGCTGCGTTGGAGCTTGGACTACTTCAGTCGTTTCCACTTAGGTCTGATTAACAGTGTGCCCATTTGTCGTAGTTGCCCGACTTGCTCCTCGTCCTCGCCTTGCTTGAGAACTCATTGTCAACTTCTGAGTAAATGATTCGAGAGTTAATACTCACTCAGAAACCAGTCTTTAAGGGTAAATTAACCAAATAACTAGAGTTGATAACTAAGGTTAATAACTATGGTGGAGAACTAAGGACGACCCATACTAAAATAGTTTTTAGTAAAAATACGCTTTCTCGATGCTTACTCTAAGTATTCACCTAGGCAAACTTAAGCTCTTATGCTCTGATACCAAACTGTAACGGCGCGATTTTCCATACCTGGGAAACCGTGTCATTATTGAAAGAATTTAGAAGATGAGATAGAAAAGGTAGAACTTATAGAATAGAAGAGAAAGAAGTTATCAGAATCTCACAGCGGAATTTCACAAAATACTTATATATTACATCACAAAGCCTGATACATCAGAGTACATAATATATTACATCATCATGGTTCATACAATACCATATTACAATACCATTGGTAATTAAACTGATAAATTAAACATATATGCTACAGGGTCTTGAACTGGTTCAGCATCATGTTCCACTTGCCTCGCCTGAACCTACTTGTCTACTCATAATAAATATTATGAGTACCCAAGAGTTTTAAGAAACACAAAAATAAACTCTGGGTCAGTCAGGGGACTGGTGTGAGGAAACATAGTTAGACAGTAAAAACAGGGTATAGGTGTCAAGGTGTTTATATTGATCCATGTTATTACTTTTAACATAAAAATCATTAGATCCATCCATGTCTAATATCTGGAAATGATCTAATCTCTTTTATATCAAGACATTTGATATTATGATAGTTTGTAACAGGTAATTAAAATCTAGTGAAACGCTTGCATCTCACGTTCACATATATAGTATACAAATTTAAAGTCGCAGAGCGCGTATTTGAGTTTGGATTCCAACATACAGGGTATGGGAGCACCCACCGATCAGTGTACTCTAGAGAGGATACACTGGGGTTCAACAAGAACGTCTTGTAACCCGGCCACACATGACCGTCCACTCATTTAGCTTGAGTGTAACGAATATATTATCACTCCTACGGTTGAGCTCGATTTACCGTTTCCGAATGCAACAGCAGCGAAATAGATTTAAGAAGTAAATAAGGAAATCCTCTAGATGGTGATAATATACCCTGCTTGGGTATGACCCAACTAGCCATGCTGCCTAGCCCAACTTTTGTTACCTCCGGGTTGTGAAGTTTTGAGGCTACGTTGTTCTTCTGACAGGTTCTCTCTTTCCATTCTTTGAATGCCACATCGTCCTATCCGTCAGAAAATACTCATTCGATTTTCCAAATATATTACGGGTAATGAAGCAAAGAGCAACGAATTTCCCCTGCCACCAACGTAATATACTTACGTAAATTCGATGTGCAAGATCTGACTGATATACGTTGTCAGACACTCGTCCATTCGGGTTTTGTTCTGGGTTTGAACAGACCAAAAATATCATTCTAAATAACGCTTGCATCTCGTTGTCTTTAGCACATTGATATGCGTCGTATACTTCGAATCGAAGTGGAATTTGTTTATTCCGGACTCTTCGAACGATGTACGAAATATTTTACAGTCGATAAATGTTTATCAGTGAAATCAGGAGTATCACTTCATTTCCGATAAAATATATATATATATTTTCCAAATAGTGTTTGTTTATTTGGTTTGCATTAGCATCATTAGTTTATCTGTTACATACATCAGTTGAGGTGTATATGGTTTTTGACGGTGTTTGTTCATCCTTTGGAAATTTCCCGTGCTCCGCACACGGTGTATTCTTCCTTTTTGTTCAAATGATGTTTGGGCTATTTGTCCTTTTGTTCTTATCTTTAAATGATTTTCACTTTATAAATAATTCAAATAATTTATTTAAATTATTTATTCCTGTTTAATTTATATTTCAAACATAGTTGACCTTTCACTGTCGAACTTGTTGGTTCAAAATCTCAGTTTCGACTTCCCACTTGTCGTTTGCTTAATTAAGTAAAAATACTTCTTTAATTAATTTATTTATTTAATTTATTTATATTTTAAATTTAAAATTTATTTAAATTTAAAATCTCGTATTCTACTGACCGAAGAACACCGGACTTTGGCACTGCCAGAGTACCGGATTTGGCAAGTGCCAGAACTGGACTCTGGCAGTGCCAAGGTACCAGAACTTGAAAACACTTAGGATTAGTTGAGAAAACCTTAGCCGCTCATGGTATTTTTGAAAGTTCCACTTGGTACTTTAACCAAGTGTCAAAGTACCAGTACCAGGATCTCTGGCACTCATGAAAATCCCTCTGATTTAGCCACAACCACCGTGATTTTGCGCAAAAATTAAAGTACCGCCTGCCTGGTACTTTGGCCAAGTACCACATTCCTCCTTCCTCGTATCAGTGCACAGTGTGCACGTGCACACACAACCAGGCCTTCGTCCATCCACGTCGAACCCCCAGATATGACGGCCACCCCTCCAGGACTTCGTCGGAGCCACCCGTCACCATGTTCGTCGATGCTACAGTGATTTTCTTGTTTGAGCTGTCCATGTTCAAAAACCACCATCGGAGAAACCCCTTCGCTCACCCACCACAGACCACTAGCCACCGAACCCTCCTGGCCTCAGCATCGCCACCCCCTGACGCCGCTTTTCCCCCACCACCGCACGTTCCTCTCGCAGCCGACGGTGAACAGTTCTGGGTCATACAGGTGAACCCATTTCAACCCAAAAAAACCTAAATTCGACTCATCTACGAAATCCATACATTATAAAAATATGTTTGCATTTTTCCCCGAACCCCTGGTCCCCGACGCTTCCCCTCTCGAAACCGCCGACCCCCTGGTGGCTTGGATCGCCGGAAATCCACTTAAACCCATTTTCCGTCCATGTCCAGAATTCTCGAGATATACCAACTTAAAAATCAGGATTTTTACATTAAAAATCATCATTTGTATTGTGGATTCGATTCATAACATCAAACCCGGTTTTTATTTCATTTAAATTTTCACTTTGATTATGGTTTAACAGTGAGCTTTACTGTGTATTTTGTTTTGGACTTATATATTTCAAAATGGTATTTCTTTGATCTGATATATGTTATATGGTGTGTTTACACTAGCTTTACATACTTTAGAAATCAATTCATGGATCATCATGGATTTATCCACAATTGAACAAGTTCTGTAATTACAGAACACATACAGGTTTTTAACAGTAGTCTTCAACATCAGTAAATTTGCACACACACACATTCAAGGATGCTTACTATCTAATGGATCACTAACAGGAATGAAATCAGTATGATCTAGCATCATGATCTAAGATTAATAATAACAGACAGTAACAACAAAGCAGAGCAGTTTTTGATTCGTATAAAAACTGTTTTACAGCTAGTATTTAAATTCAGAAAATTTTAAGAGTTTCACTCACCAAAAAGCTTTCCTATGATCCAGAAAATGTCCTCAGATTTTGAGATGAAAATTCGGTTTGCTTGTGTGAAAGTATGAGAGAATTTGAGTGGTATATATAGGTAAAGTCATGCATTAAAATATGAATTTCTGAGCACATGTTCACACAGTAACTCTCATAGCCTCACCCCTCTTCTATCTATACCTACGGCTAGAAAATGAGGAGCTCAAGTACTTTAAAATTTGTCTTACTTAGGCTTGTAGCTAATGACATGCTCCTAGGTAGTGCTCCTAGAAGCTTGAACCATACTTGCATTAAATGCAAGGATCCATTTTGGATTTTTAAAGCCTTAAACAAATGCTTGCATTTGTTTTCTTCTTTGCTGGAAATACACATGTCATCTTTACTATAGGATTTAGGTAATGATATGCTAATTCTAGTGTTACTATTTAAGGTATGTTCCATTAAATGCTTGTCTCTTCTTGGAAATTGTTTTGTCTTGCTAGAGATTTCCTTTTTGTCTTTTGTTTGGATATTTAAGATGATAAGTGGTTCATGTGTTATGTAATTCATGTTTTAGCCGTCATGTTTCATGTTGTAGGCAACATGTTGTGGTGTTTTTGTTTTCCAATCCCTCCTTTATTTTTAAATGAGCACATGCTCCTTTATTTTAGTTTATGTTCTAGTCCTTTGTTTTCAACTCCTTAGTTTGGCAAAATAATACTATGAAGAATTTCATTTCTATATGAAATTCCTTTTTAAATAATATATACTTGTTATACATTTTTAAATCAAAGATTTTATAATAAGATTACATACATATGCTCATTCATGTGTATACTTGTTTTTTTTTTCAAGAATCTCCTTAGTATATATTTTTAACTAATTAACTCATTTTAATTACTCATCAAAATGATTTACAAATGGTCGAAAAAGTCGGGACATTACAAAAACGAATTATATAAATAGTTTTGAATTCGTTTCAAAAACATTTTCAACTTCCTTTTCAATTCAAATCACAATTGAATTCTTCTTTATAGATTCGTTTTAAAATTCATTTCTATTCAATTCAAATTTCAATTCAATTTGAATTCGTTTTCTATTCAATTCAATTCGAATTCGTTTTCTATTCAATTCAATTCGAATTCGTTTTCTATTCAATTCAATTCGAATTCGTTTTCTATTCAATTCAATTCGAATTCGTTTTCTATTCAATTCAATTCGAATTCGTTTTCTATTCAATTCAATTCGAATTCGTTTTCTATTCAATTCAATTCGAATTCGTTTTCTATTCAATTCAATTCGAATTCGTTTTCTATTCAATTCAATTCGAATTCGTTTTCTATTCAATTCAATTCGAATTCGTTTTCTATTCAATTCAATTCGAATTCGTTTTCTATTTCAGTTCAATTCGAATTCGCTTTCTATTCAATTCAATTCGAATTCGTTTTCTATTCAATTCAATTCGAATTCGTTTTCTATTCAATTCAATTCGAATTCGTTTTCTATTCAATTCAATTCGAATTCGTTTTCTATTCAATTCAATTCGAATTCGTTTTCTATTCAATTCAATTCGAATTCGTTTTCTATTCAATTCAATTCGAATTCGTTTTCTATTCAATTCAATTCGAATTCGTTTTCTATTCAATTCAATTCGAATTCGTTTTCTATTCAATTCAATTCGAATTCGTTTTCAATTCAATTCAATTCGAATTCGTTTTCAATTCAATTCAATTCGAATATTTCATATGCATCGTTTTCATTTCATATATATATATATCGTTTTCAATTCGAATATTTCATATACATTGTTTTCAATTCGAATATTTTCACTTTCAATATATCTGATATTTTCACTTCGCTATATATATAAATTTCACTTTTCATATATTCGATATTTTCACTTCGCTATATATATAAATTTCACTTTTCATATATTCGATATTTTCACTTTGCTATATATATAAATTTCACTTTTCATATATTCGATATTTTCACTTCGCTATATATATAAATTTCACTTTTCATATATTCGATATTTTCACTTCGCTATATATATAAATTTCACTTTTCATATATTCGATATTTTCACTTTGCTATATATATAAATTTCACTTTTCATATATATCCGATATTTTCACTTCGCTATATATATAAATTTCACTTTTCATATATTCGATATTTTCACTTTGCTATATATATAAATTTCACTTTTCATATATATGTTATTTCACTTCGCTATCAATCAATTTTCACAACAATTTCAACCAATAAATATCGTCCATGGTTTTGTGGACGAGGGGCGTATATATATATATATATATATATATATATATATATAGATATTTATATATAGCAATTCACTTTAATTTTCAACTCATATATGTTTATTCTAAAATCGAAATTGAAAAGTGAGAGATCCTCACCAATTGCTATCCAACTACACGATTCTTCCTTAATAGAAATTTCGTGTAACGACCCGGATTTTTGAACAGTTTATTTTAAATATTTAGTATGGTTTTTTTTTAAATATTGAATTTAAAATATAATAATTTAATATGGTATATATGTTCGAATTAAATTTCAGAATATATACTGTTCAATTTAGGATAGTGTTATGATATTGAAACGTCAGTCTGTACGTTAAAATAGCGGTTTAGAATTTTAAATTAAAGAACCGCGATATAGTTTAGTTTTTAATTAAAGAAAAATCAAATCAAAACTTTAACCAGCCGACCTACTTCTGTTAACGCCACCCTATTTCCTTCCTCGAGCTGAAATTTCTGTCTTCCCACTTCAAAATCTAGGGAGCATAATTTTAATGATTGTGGTACAATTGCTACCCTTCGCTCTTATATAAATCACCCTAGCTTCTGTATTCCTTTCGATTCTAAAACCAGTTCCTTCCGTTCCTTTCATTCCTTTCTTCTGGCATTTGCGAAATCGATTCCTCCGATTTATATATATATATAAAAAAAATCTGGAAATCAAAATCGAACGATGGAGCTCCAGAAGCTCGACATCATCTGGAAGAGCAGCTCGTGAATTGGGAAACCGCGTTCAATAGGGGTGCGACGCAAGCAGGTTCGACGTCAGTGGTGGGGGTAAGGGATGTCGCGATTTAGCAACGACATCTACTGAAAGCTGTCGACGTCTTTCTGGAGCCACTCGAAGTTGTAGGAAGGACAATCGATTTTGGGGTAGGGTTGAAGAACATCGAGCTCCTTGTCTCGATGATGAGAGGGTCCTGTAGCAGTGCGTGTAAGAATTGGGAGAAAGGAACTTGAAGATCGAAGGTCATGCAGTGGCTTAAGGATTAAATTCTGGTCGGATTTGAGTTCAAGATCGAGCTGGAGGGTGTCGCGTTTTACTGTGAAAGGTATATTTTATTTTTGAAATTTTAATTTTTATAAAACATGGTCTATATTAAGTAATAACAAATTAGATTAACCTGTATAAACCTAGGGGAATAATTAAATTACGAACTAGACATTTATACAAAATTAGAATTAAAAAGGGTAGATTTTTATTTTTTATTTAATAATAAAATATCATTTAATTTCTACAAGGTTCAAAAATCTTGAAAACAAGACAAACTAGTCCATGGCTATAAACTATTCGGGCTAGAAGTCATTTGGAATTTGATGGAATAGCGAGAAATTTAATTCAATCAAATATGGTTCGAGTCGCTCAGAATGGATCGCAAATAAAATCTCTGGTGAGTAAATCTCAGTCACCTTTTAATTATAATTATTTTTATTTCGTTAAAAATAATTGTTGCTGCTTGTTTGGATTTTTCTGCTGGCTTTATATATATTAGTTATTTAGGCTATTATATATATATATATATATTGGGTTGATTGATTGGTTGGATTCCCGCGGTCTCATTAGCGGATGCCCGCAGTTTCATAGCGGATGATTACCCTATACGCCCCACGCTATGATTAGTGGATGACCTTCTATACCGCGATATTCTGCCACGAAGCAGAATGGGTATTATTTATGTGCTAACATCTGTGGATGCAGGAAAACAGGTTGGAGGAATCCAACTGGATTCCTCAAAAATATATTATCTGTTTGTTTATTTGTTTGCATATATATTGTTATATATGATGTGTTAGAAAAATAAATAATTGGTTGCTTTGTGTGTTTTATCACTGGGCTTAAGCAATGATATTTAAAAATATCGTAAAAAGGGATATTGGAGATTTAAAAAGAGAAAATTCTATTTTTAAATAGAATTTGAATTTTTAATGGAAATAAAAAGTATAAACTTGTTTTTGAAAAATAAAACAAGTAGTTCTTTATAAACGAAGTTTATAAATAATTCTTTTATAACGAAGTTATAAATGAAGTGAAAAGAATTATCATTTGATAATTCAGAAATAGAAATACAAGCGTGAAATTGGGATTTGAAATGGAATTTCAAAATCAGATGTGAAAATGAAATTTTTAAATATATAACTCAAATGAAATTTGAGTATAACAATTGAATAGTAGAATTAGAAAAGGGAATTTAAATATTTGAATTTTAAAAGGGGATTGAATATTAGAAATTCAAATAGAAGTTCAAATAAAATTTGTATAGACGAAATTAGAATGGAAAAATAGAAATTTGAATCCAAAGAATTAAAATAAAATTTGAATCCAAGGGAATTCGAATAAAGAAAATTCAAATAAAGATTTGAATGTAGAATTTCAAAATAGAATTTGAAATATAGAATTTCAAAGAAGAATTGAATAGAATTTGAAATATAGTATTTCAAGGAAGAATTCAAATGTGGAATTTGAATAGAGATTTGAATGGAATTTAAATATGAGATTTGAATAGAGATTTGAAATAGAAATTCGAGTATTGAATTTGAACATGGAATTGAATACCGAAATTCAAGTAGAAATTTGAATATGAGATTTCAAATTAGAATTTGAAATAAACTTCGAAAATAGGATTTCAAAGTAGAACTGGAAATAGAATTTCCAATAGGATTTCAAAATAGGAAATCCAAATGGTTTTGAAATGGAATTTGAATTCAAGGGAATTCAAATGGATTTGAGTGAAGAAATTCAAATGGTGTTAATAATGAGTTTGAATATTAGAATTCAAATGGGGCTGGAAATGAATTTGAATATTAGAATTCAAATGGAAAAGGAAAATGAAATTTGAACGTAACAGATTCAAATTGAATTCAAATAGGATTTAATCTATGGGATTTGAATATGAAATTCAAATGAGTTTTAAACTATGGAATTTCAAATATAGAATTTAAAAAGGAGTTTGAATATTTGAATTTCAATAAATTTCAAATATAAAAATTGGAATGTAGAAGTAAAAATGGAATTTAAAAATAGAGGTTGAATAAAAGAATTCAAATGAATTCAAGTATTGAATTTGAATAAAGGGAATTCAAAATGAAGTTGAATATCTAAATTCAAGTATGAATTTCAAATATAGAAATTCAAAAAGGATTTGAAATGGAATTCGAATAAAGGATTTGAAATGGAATTCGAATAGAGGATTTGAAATGGAATTCGAATAAAGGATTTCAAATGGGATTTGAATACAGGATTTAAAACTATGGAATTTGAAATGTAAAGATTCAAATGGAATTTGGAATATATATATCTATATATATATATAAAGGGAGTTGAATTCATTTAACGAAGTTTAAAAAAAAATTATATATATAAATATAATTAAAACGAACTCGCCGTAGCGCTGCAGTTCGAAAATTGGCGATTCGAACTTCAATCGAATATACAGGACTCAATTGAAGTCGAAATTCTTTGAAACAAGAAACGTCAGGACCAGTTTGATAATAGTTTTCTAATGAAAGAGAAAAATATGAATTTCGTCGTATAGATTTTGAGTTATGTCAAAATCAAATTTTCAGAAAAACAGCGCCAGAATCGTTTTAAAACCATAATGGTTTATTTAATATTATAAAAGGTTTTAAGCGATAAAATCCGAAGTTCGATTTAGAAAATATCAGAGTAAGTTGCAAAATATATGCGAATTCAAGTTGTGTAAATGAATATGATTTTTGAAACAGAAACCAGATTTTTATTTATTGAATGGAATTAACTAAATTGAATAGAAATTAGTTAAGGGGCTTTCGAATGAATATTGAGCTTTAGATAAGTGAATTCGATTTGAGAATTTATATTCGAAATCAAAAGGAAACTAGTATTGAAATTGAAATTCAATTTGGTCGTGAGCAAGTTAGACATTTATTTGAACGGGTTATGTTCAAACAAAGAAGTGAAATAGGCAAAAAGGCCAATTAAAGAATAATTGAGCGAAACTGAATTCAAACGATTCAAAATTTAATTCAAACAAATAGATTGAGTTGAATTGAATTAGAAACAGGTGAACAGGTGTTAAACAGATATGGGATGGAGTATATGAAGATTTTTATTTTATGTGCCCGACAAAAAGGTACATGTTTAAATTCATATATGAGTTTTATGCGCCGTATCGGCAAGCCGCTTGGTTTTTTTTCTTTTTCTTTTTGAGATTAGAAGATACCGGGAAGCTATTTGAAATTTCCCGATGCTCCCGATACAGGGGAGGTTATGGCGAAATTTTCCGAAAATTTAAGGAGTTAGAATATTTTTAAGATATTTTGATAATTAGAGATCATTATATCGACGTATTGAATTCGATAGTAAAGTGAATATAAAAATCGAATATTGCAAACAAAAAGGGATAGAGATAAGTGATTGAAATTGTTTCAATTGCAAATAGAGATATTTTCTAATATATAGAAATAAAAGAAGTTAATATTTGGAAACGTTTTCCAAATGGCATAAGAGCCAAGAATGATTATTGAAAATATTTGGCTGAGAGAATAGAGAAGTGGTTTAATTAATGAATATTAATTAAAGAGCCCAGTGATTTGTTTGATATGTTGGATGAACACTTGTTTTTATTCGATAGTTAAATCACAGACTATCGAAGTTTTGACCATCGTTGTCAATATGGAGAGACCGGTTGGATTATTATCCGAAGAACCACTCCGTATCGGCATAAGCGTTGCGAATCAAGTATGCTGAATATATTGAAGGAGGAGTAAAGTGCAAGGGCTTTTCTATTTATAGAAATAGTGCCTTCGGTTTCGTTCAATCCCAGAACGAACGTATATGGACGAATGTCTGACAGAGTATTTCCAATGATCAATTGAGTTGGTCTGTACGAATGTATATGGTTGCAACGGATTTATCCCTTAGCATAATATCCAGAATATTTGTGCAAACTTAACTAGTGATTAACGGATCTGACAATGTGGCATTCAAAGTGATTGTGCTGTCAATGAATGGTGAGTATTCGTAGCCTCAGGCCTCAACAACCGGGAAAGGACAAAAATCGGGCAGGCAGCATGGCTATGTGGGTCGCTCCCATTAGGGTGTATAATCACCTATCTAGAGAAATTCCTTTTGTTTCTAAATCTATCGATTCTGCCCATTCGGGAAACGGTGGTTTGAGTCCAACCGTTGGTGATATACATTCGATACACTCAAGCGAAATGAGTGGTCGGTCATGTGTGGGCCGGGTTGCAAGACGTTCTTGTTGAACCCAGGTGTATTCGCCTCTAGAGATACATCATCGGAAGGTGGTTCCATACCTTGTCATGTTGGAAATCCAATCTCCAATAAGCGCCATGCGGTTTTTGATTTTATAATTTATGTGGAGCGTGAGATGCAAGCGTTCTGCTAATTGGTTATTTATTTGATGTAGACATTACTATAATATCACTGGATTTCCGTATCAAAGTGTTTTGGGTTATAGTAAGGTAAAAACCGTCCGTGTTTATGTGTGGGCTGGTCTTACTATTATCTTTTCTTTGAAAAGAGTTTTGAAAGTTAAACAAGTGGTTGGAGTTTACTCACACCAGTCCCATGACTGACCCAGAGTTTATTTTGTTTTGTTTTCCCTAAACTCTTGGGTGCCCAAATTTGTACGGGCAGTCAAGTGTTTCAGGCTTTTACAGATACACTTGGAGGAGCTTGAAGCAGGAGGCTTCAACGTTAGTTATTTAGAGTTACTTCCGCTGGATCAAAATGTTATGTGTACTCTGATGATGGTATGTATATATGTACAAAACAGATTTGTATTTCGAAGCTTATGTTATATAATATATTTTATTCGTTCCGCTGTGAGTTTGTGATCTTCGTTTGTCTTCTATTCTAATATTTCTTCCTTTCTATTTCTCATCCTCTAACTTCTTTCTAATAATGATTCATATTTCTGTGCAATTTGGGTTGGACATGTGGTGTATTTAGTCAACTCGGATAGCACGGATTTGCGGGTCGTTTCAGTTGGTATCAGAGCTTAGGTTGAGCGAATACCTAGGCTTGTGTGGCATGTGCTCATTAGAGATAGGGTCAGTAGTACCCTAGAATGAGTTGAGTGTATAGATACGAGAGAGCGTATTTGTTAGTTGATATAAAAGTTGTTTTATATTGTGTTGACTAGTCTGTGAGCGGTTTATGAATTCTGGTCGAATCGTGGGACGCCACGACGTCGATAGGAGTTTGTAAACACTTGGGCAGAAGAATCGACATAATATTGTTTTAAAGTGGGTAAATGAAATAAGTTTACCCGAAATTTCTATTTTGATATAGAAAGAATAATTTTCTAGAATTATTATTATATGGATGTGTTGGATGTTGATTTTATAATCAAATAAGATTATAAACTTAGAATGGTTATTTATAACCAAAATAGCATTTGTATAGAAATTAAATATACAAATGAGATGAATTAGAATTAAATTCAAACCAGAATTAAGAATTCAAAATCCTGGGAAGTTGAAAAATATTTTTCAAAGTATATTAAAATAATATAGATTTGTTTTAAAGGATTTGAAAGAAAATTATTTTAGATGAATTTTGAAATAATAAAGCACTGAACTCATTTCAGTGGCTGGGAAATAATTCTGATGATGATTGCAACATCATCAGTGTTCATTTTCGAGTTTCTAAGTGATAGGTTGCTACCTTAGAAAGTTTTTGATGGAAATTTGTTTTGAAGGAAAACAAGTGGTTTGAAAATTCAAATGTTTTGAATTTGAAATGAAAATAAATATATGTATATATTTATGGGATTTCAAAAGAATTTGAAAAGAAAAGCCCAGGGATTTAAATTCTGGAATTTAAATTTAACTTAAACAAGTTAAATGGGTCAAAGTGAATGAATTGATTAGAATCAATT
Organism: Allium sativum; assembly: GCA_030737875.1. Classification (NCBI taxonomy): domain Eukaryota; kingdom Viridiplantae; phylum Streptophyta; class Magnoliopsida; order Asparagales; family Amaryllidaceae; genus Allium; species Allium sativum. The sequence continues at coordinate 157,327,144 of CM060924.1, forward strand.
TGAATAGGTTTATTGGAATATAGATTGGATATAAATGGATTAATCGTAGATCATTCGAATCAAGTGTGTGAAGACCAAAAGTTTTGATTGGAGTTAATTTGTTGAAATATGAGGAGTTGAGTTTCAACATAAGTGAATTTTTGAAAAATAATAGATTTGTACCATTTTCTTACCTTCGCAATTTCGAGGACGAAATTATTTTAAGGGGGGAAGAAAGTAACGACCCAGATTTTTGAACAGTTTATTTTAAATATTTAGTATGGTTTTTTTTAAAATATTGAATTTAAAATATAATAATTTAATATGGTATATATGTTCGAATTAAATTTCAGAATATATACTGTTCAATTTAGGATAGTGTTATGATATTGAAACGTCAGTCTGTACGTTAAAATAGCGGTTTAGAATTTTAAATTAAAGAACCGCGATATAGTTTAGTTTTTAATTAAAGAAAAATCAAATCAAAACTTTAACCAGCCGACCTACTTCTGTTAACGCCACCCTATTTCCTTCCTCGAGCTGAAATTTCTGTCTTCCCACTTCAAAATCTAGGGAGCATAATTTTAATGGTTGTGGTACAATTGCTACCCTTCGCTCTTATATAAATCACCCTAGCTTCTGTATTCCTTTCGATTCTAAAACCAGTTCCTTCCGTTCCTTTCATTCCTTTCTTCTGGCATTTGCGAAATCGATTCCTCCGATTTATATATATATATAAAAAAAATCTGGAAATCAAAATCGAACGATGGAGCTCCAGAAGCTCGACATCATCTGGAAGAGCAGCTCGTGAATTGGGAAACCGCGTTCAATAGGGGTGCGACGCAAGCAGGTTCGACGTCAGTGGTGGGGGTAAGGGATGTCGCGATTTAGCAACGACATCTACTGAAAGCTGTCGACGTCTTTCTGGAGCCACTCGAAGTTGTAGGAAGGACAATCGATTTTGGGGTAGGGTTGAAGAACATCGAGCTCCTTGTCTCGATGATGAGAGGGTCCTGTAGCAGTGCGTGTAAGAATTGGGAGAAAGGAACTTGAAGATCGAAGGTCATGCAGTGGCTTAAGGATTAAATTCTGGTCGGATTTGAGTTCAAGATCGAGCTGGAGGGTGTCGCGTTTTACTGTGAAAGGTATATTTTATTTTTGAAATTTTAATTTTTATAAAACATGGTCTATATTAAGTAATAACAAATTAGATTAACCTGTATAAACCTAGGGGAATAATTAAATTACGAACTAGACATTTATACAAAATTAGAATTAAAAAGGGTAGATTTTTATTTTTTATTTAATAATAAAATATCATTTAATTTCTACAAGGTTCAAAAATCTTGAAAACAAGACAAACTAGTCCATGGCTATAAACTATTCGGGCTAGAAGTCGTTTGGAATTTGATGGAATAGCGAGAAATTTAATTCAATCAAATATGGTTCGAGTCGCTCAGAATGGATCACAAATAAAATCTCTGGTGAGTAAATCTCACTCACCTTTTAATTATAATTATTTTTATTTCGTTAAAAATAATTGTTGCTGCTTGTTTGGATTTTTCTGCTGGCTTTATATATATTAGTTATTTAGGCTATTATATATATATATATATATTGGGTTGATTGATTGGTTGGATTCCCGCGGTCTCATTAGCGGATGCCCGCAGTTTCATAGCGGATGATTACCCTATACGCCCCACGCTATGATTAGTGGATGACCTTCTATACCGCGATATTCTGCCACGAAGCAGAATGGGTATTATTTATGTGCTAACATCTGTGGATGCAGGAAAACAGGTTGGAGGAATCCAACTGGATTCCTCAAAAATATATTATCTGTTTGTTTATTTGTTTGCATATATATTGTTATATATGATGTGTTAGAAAAATAAATAATTGGTTGCTTTGTGTGTTTTATCACTGGGCTTAAGCAATGATATTTAAAAATATCGTAAAAAGGGATATTGGAGATTTAAAAAGGGAAAATTCTATTTTTAAATAGAATTTGAATTTTTAATGGAAATAAAAATTATAAACTTGTTTTTGAAAAATAAAACAAGTAGTTCTTTATAAACGAAGTTTATAAACAATTCTTTTATAACGAAGTTATAAATGAAGTGAAAAGAATTATCATTTGATAATTCAGAAATAGAAATACAAGCGTGAAATTGGGATTTGAAATGGAATTTCAAAATCAGATGTGAAAATGAAATTTTTAAATATATAACTCAAATGAAATTTGAGTATAACAATTGAATAGTAGAATTAGAAAAGGGAATTTAAATATTTGAATTTTAAAAGGGGATTGAATATTAGAAATTCAAATAGAAGTTCAAATAAAATTTGTATAGACGAAATTAGAATGGAAAAATAGAAATTTGAATCCAAAGAATTAAAATAAAATTTGAATCCAAGGGAATTCGAATAAAGAAAATTCAAATAAAGATTTGAATGTAGAATTTCAAAATAGAATTTGAAATATAGAATTTCAAAGAAGAATTGAATAGAATTTGAAATATAGTATTTCAAGGAAGAATTCAAATGTGGAATTTGAATAGAGATTTGAATGGAATTTAAATATGAGATTTGAATAGAGATTTGAAATAGAAATTCGAGTATTGAATTTGAACATGGAATTGAATACCGAAATTCAAGTAGAAATTTGAATATGAGATTTCAAATTAGAATTTGAAATAAACTTCGAAAATAGGATTTCAAAGTAGAACTGGAAATAGAATTTCCAATAGGATTTCAAAATAGGAAATCCAAATGGTTTTGAAATGGAATTTGAATTCAAGGGAATTCAAATGGATTTGAGTGAAGAAATTCAAATGGTGTTAATAATGAGTTTGAATATTAGAATTCAAATGGGGCTGGAAATGAATTTGAATATTAGAATTCAAATGGAAAAGGAAAATGAAATTTGAACGTAACAGATTCAAATTGAATTCAAATAGGATTTAATCTATGGGATTTGAATATGAAATTCAAATGAGTTTTAAACTATGGAATTTCAAATATAGAATTTAAAAAGGAGTTTGAATATTTGAATTTCAATAAATTTCAAATATAAAAATTGGAATGTAGAAGTAAAAATGGAATTTAAAAATAGAGGTTGAATAAAAGAATTCAAATGAATTCAAGTATTGAATTTGAATAAAGGGAATTCAAAATGAAGTTGAATATCTAAATTCAAGTATGAATTTCAAATATAGAAATTCAAAAAGGATTTGAAATGGAATTCGAATAAAGGATTTGAAATGGAATTCGAATAGAGGATTTGAAATGGAATTCGAATAAAGGATTTCAAATGGGATTTGAATACAGGATTTAAAACTATGGAATTTGAAATGTAAAGATTCAAATGGAATTTGGAATATATATATCTATATATATATATAAAGGGAGTTGAATTCATTTAACGAAGTTTAAAAAAAAATTATATATATAAATATAATTAAAACGAACTCGCCGTAGCGCTGCAGTTCGAAAATTGGCGATTCGAACTTCAATCGAATATACAGGACTCAATTGAAGTCGAAATTCTTTGAAACAAGAAACGTCAGGACCGGTTTGATAATAGTTTTCTAATGAAAGAGAAAAATATGAATTTCGTCGTATAGATTTTGAGTTATGTCAAAATCAAATTTTCAGAAAAACAGCGCCAGAATCGTTTTAAAACCATAATGGTTTATTTAATATTATAAAAGGTTTTTAAGCGATAAAATCCGAAGTTCGATTTAGAAAATATCAGAGTAAGTTGCAAAATATATGCGAATTCAAGTTGTGTAAATGAATATGATTTTTGAAACAGAAACCAGATTTTTATTTATTGAATGGAATTAACTAAATTGAATAGAAATTAGTTAAGGGGCTTTCGAATGAATATTGAGCTTTAGATAAGTGAATTCGATTTGAGAATTTATATTCGAAATCAAAAGGAAACTAGTATTGAAATTGAAATTCAATTTGGTCGTGAGCAAGTTAGACATTTATTTGAACGGGTTATGTTCAAACAAAGAAGTGAAATAGGCAAAAAGGCCAATTAAAGAATAATTGAGCGAAACTGAATTCAAACGATTCAAAATTTAATTCAAACAAATAGATTGAGTTGAATTGAATTAGAAACAGGTGAACAGGTGTTAAACAGATATGGGATGGAGTATATGAAGATTTCTATTTTATGTGCCCGACAAAAAGGTACATGTTTAAATTCATATATGAGTTTTATGCGCCGTATCGGCAAGCCGCTTGGTTTTTTTTTTCTTTTTCTTTTTGAGATTAGAAGATACCGGGAAGCTATTTGAAATTTCCCGATGCTCCCGATACAGGGGAGGTTATGGCGAAATTTTCCGGAAATTTAAGGAGTTAGAATATTTTTAAGATATTTTGATAATTAGAGATCATTATATCGACGTATTGAATTCGATAGTAAAGTGAATATAAAAATCGAATATTGCAAACAAAAAGGGATAGAGATAAGTGATTGAAATTGTTTCAATTGCAAATAGAGATATTTTCTAATATATAGAAATAAAAGAAGTTAATATTTGGAAACGTTTTCCAAATGGCATAAGAGCCAAGAATGATTATTGAAAATATTTGGCTGAGAGAATAGAGAAGTGGTTTAATTAATGAATATTAATTAAAGAGCCCAGTGATTTGTTTGATATGTTGGATGAACACTTGTTTTTATTCGATAGTTAAATCACAGACTATCGAAGTTTTGACCATCGTTGTCAATATGGAGAGACCGGTTGGATTATTATCCGAAGAACCACTCCGTATCGGCATAAGCGTTGCGAACCAAGTATGCTGAATATATTGAAGATGGAGTAAAGTGCAAGGGCTTTTCTATTTATAGAAATAGTGCCTTCGGTTTCGTTCAATCCCAGAACGAACGTATATGGACGAATGTCTGACAGAGTATTTCCAATGATCAATTGAGTTGGTCTGTACGAATGTATATGGTTGCAACGGATTTATCCCTTAGCATAATATCCAGAATATTTGTGCAAACTTAACTAGTGATTAACGGATCTGACAATGTGGCATTCAAAGTGATTGTGCTGTCAATGAATGGTGAGTATTCGTAGCCTCAGGCCTCAACAACCGGGAAAGGACAAAAATCGGGCAGGCAGCATGGCTATGTGGGTCGCTCCCATTAGGGTGTATAATCACCTATCTAGAGAAATTCCTTTTGTTTCTAAATCTATCGATTCTGCCCATTCGGGAAACGGTGGTTTGAGTCCAACCGTTGGTGATATACATTCGATACACTCAAGCGAAATGAGTGGTCGGTCATGTGTGGGCCGGGTTGCAAGACGTTCTTGTTGAACCCAGGTGTATTCGCCTCTAGAGATACATCATCGGAAGGTGGTTCCATACCTTGTCATGTTGGAAATCCAATCTCCAATAAGCGCCATGCGGTTTTTGATTTTATAATTTATGTGGAGCGTGAGATGCAAGCGTTCTGCTAATTGGTTATTTATTTGATGTAGACATTACTGTAATATCACTGGATTTTCGTATCAAAGTGTTTTGGGTTATAGTAAGGTAAAAACCGTCCGTGTTTATGTGTGGGATGGTCTTACTATTATCTTTTCTTTGAAAAGAGTTTTGAAAGTTAAACAAGTGGTTGGAGTTTACTCACACCAGTCCCATGACTGACCCAGAGTTTATTTTGTTTTGTTTTCCCTAAACTCTTGGGTGCCCAAATTTGTACGGGCAGTCAAGTGTTTCAGGCTTTTACAGATACACTTGGAGGAGCTTGAAGCAGGAGGCTTCAACGTTAGTTATTTAGAGTTACTTCCGCTGGATCAAAATGTTATGTGTACTCTGATGATGGTATGTATATATGTACAAAACAGATTTGTATTTCGAAGCTTATGTTATATAATATATTTTATTCGTTCCGCTGTGTGTTTGTGATCTTCGTTTGTCTTCTATTCTAATATTTCTTCCTTTCTATTTCTCATCCTCTAACTTCTTTCTAATAATGATTCGTATTTATGTGCAATTTGGGTTGGACATGTGGTGTATTTAGTCAACTCGAATAGCACGGATTTGCGGGCCATTACACTTCGCCTACTTCGCCTTGCTGTTGCTTTCGTTGACTGTATCCTCTACATAGGTAAAAATCGAATTTCACTATGTTATTCAATATATAAAGATTGCATTTTGACTTCGCTATTAAATATAAAGATTATATTTTTATTATTCTTTCAAAACTGCTTTTATAATCCCTTTTTTTTAAAACTGTTTTTAGTTTCCATCAAAACAGTTTTTGCCTTTTAGAAAAATCAGTTTTTCTTTCTTTAAAAATACAGTTTATATATTTCAAAAAAAAAAAATAGTTTTTGCCTTTTTAAATCAGTTTTATTACTTCATAAAAATCAGTTTTTAAATTCATTTTTAAAATCAGTTTTCCTTTCTTTTTTTTTTCTAAAATTCAGTTTTAACTCTTTTAAAAACAAAACAGTTTTTATCTTTTAAAAGATTCAGTTTTTATTTTTCTTTTCAAAAATTCTGTTTTTAAAACTCTTTTATAAAAATGCAGTTTTTTTTTATTCCTAAAAAAAAAGACAGTTTTAAAACTTTATATAAAAAAACAGTTTTTATAACTTAAAATAAAAATTCAGTTTTATTCTTCTTAAAAAACAAAACAGTTTTTAAATTATATAAAAAAAAATACAGTTTTCAATTCACTGTTAAAAAAAAATAAAAACAAAACAAAATAACTTAAACACTCACCGAGATTTCGAATGGGAGGAGGAGGAGTTGGCGGCTCTGGTGGCGTTCGGAGGTGTCGCGAGGTGGTGTTCGAGGTGGAGGCTCCGATTGCGTCGCGGATGTCTGGAGGGAGGAGGCGCTGCTTCGATGCGTCGAAGGTGGTGTTCGGCGAAGAGCTCGTCGGCGGGTCGAGGTCAGGGGCGGCGCGATTCGATGAACTTAGGGTTTTCTATATATTTTTTTTATTTCGTTCTGGTATAATGAAACGGGGGGGGGGGGCAAACAGAAGAGAAAAGGGGGGATTCTATATTTTTTTTTTTTTTTTTTTTATTATTAAATTTTGCCAAAGGGTTGACTTTTACATACGACCTCGAAACGAGGTCCACCGCCTGTCGTCCATAGCGTTTTACCCCCATTCCGAACACAATGGGATATGTATCGTAAGCTGGTTTGATCGTTACAATCAGTTTCCGTTGAAATTACATTTTAAATCCTTATATTGAATTTTAAACGTACATTTCAAATTACCGGGGCCCCATACGAACTCTAAAAATTTTAGAAAAATATTTTCTAGCTTCGTATTGACGATACGGTCCTAACAAAACTAGTTTCGTCGAATTCTGAGACCGTATGAAAAATGGCCAATTCCCAGTCGATTAAAATCAACTGAAATGGTAAAAACACGTTTTCCTTTACCACGCTCACATATTGATTTGAAAAATCATGAAATTTGAAATCTAGCAATAACTTTACACTGCGGACCCAACAAAAGTGGTTTCGTCGAAATCCGAGGTCGTTTGCAAAATTGCTATTTTTAAGGGCCTTATATATATGAAAATATATATAAATTCCACAGCGACTATTTCTAATTTTAAACTGGACATATCTTATCATTTCTAAAATGAAATCTCAGTTTGTTAACTTCGTTACAAAGATATAGTTATACATATTCAAATATTTCTTGTTTCGTTCAATTCTGACTTATATTGAATTCTGTATATTCATTTGAAATTAGAAATCGAATTTTCGAACTACTGCGCCATTTTCAATTCCTTTTATAATTATATATAATTATTATATATTCTAACGACGACGTATATAATATATACGTTCTAATTATATTCAAAATAAATTTCTCGTCGATATTATTTAAAATAATTCATTTTAAATATTCAAAATTCACTAAAGTTGCCAAAATAAAAATTTCAAACTGGCTCGCATTTTACGGGTTGTTACAATCTCCCCCACTTAAAACTTTTCGTCCCCGAAAAGGAACAAAGTCGAAAGTGGTTTGATTAATCAACTCTACGCTCGATCTGGCTTCCATTCTCCAACTCTTTAGTTTCTGAGAATTTTCAAAATTTCAAAAATTTGGCTAACACCCTAAATTTTCGAAAAATTTCGCCATAACCTCCCCTGCAATGGGAGCATCGGGGAATTTCAAATAGCTTCCCCGGTCCTTCAGATCTCAAAAAGAAAAAGAAAAAGCCAAGCGGCTAGCCAATAGGCTCACAAAATCATCATCACCCAAACAAAACAGTAAATTATGTAGTAAACATGTACCTATTTGTCGGGCAAACAAATTTTATTCTCTGCTCTAGCCTCCCTGCTATGACCTGTTCAATGTGAGTATATGTATGCAAGCAAATGCGACCAATTTTCAATACCGTTCAATATTTGGTTCTATTAGGAATAATGGTTCAAAATTATCAAACAAATAAACCAACAACACAAACATCAATCAATTAATTGATTATATTTTCAAATATATAATTTTATATATTTAAAATCATATTTTCTAAAATCAGATTATATATATAATCACAAATACGTTATTTATAAACAAATAACTCTCGACTCATTCTAGGGCATTTCTAACCCCATCTCTAATGAGTCAGTCATTCTAGAATGCTACTGATTCTATCTCTAATGAGGATTCTTTTATAGGACATTACTAATCCTACCTCTGATGAGTCTTTTGTTCAGTTCTAACGAGTTGTACCCCAAAGATTTGAGTTTAACCAAAGCTCTGATACCACGTTGTAACGACACGGATTTCGCCCGGACCTAATCGATCGTTAAACCGACCAAGACCGTTCGAATCCCGCATACGATAACTTTGGGTATACAACACATCAGAACAAATAACAGAAGACTTCAATAAACATCATAATAATGTTACATCAGAGTACAGAATATCAGAGTATATCGAAAATAATACACAGCGGAAGATAAATTTACATAAATGTAAAACAGTGCACAACGGAAATATAAACTACACAGCGGAAGACTGTAAATGTCTGGACACAGCTTAAAGCTTCAATCCAGAATCCTGCTCAATACATCTGCAAAATAAAACTACTCGACTGCCCGTGTGGAAAATAGGGGCACCCGAGTTCGCAAGGGAAAAGCAAACTACAGGTCAGTCATGGGACTGGTGTGAGAACTCAAAAAAAACAGTTGTTAAACTTGTTTAAAAATAAGGCAAATCACGGGACCACGCCACTTTCGCGGAACGGGTTTACCCCCATGAAAGCCAGTGTATAAACAACAATCAATATAGATATATGGATCTACTATGCATCAATCAACATGCAATATCCCAATCTACCCATTTAGATTAATCACTACACTCAGATTTTCTAAATCCAATTCGATTTACAGAAATTATTCCTTTGGATTTTATTCCCGATTTCTTATTTCAAATCATTTGAAATACATATCTAACTTTCTATATCAAAGTAGATTTCACTTCGGGATCTCAAATCAAATCATTTTGAAATGTGAATTCCAAAACATAACAATGCATACAAACAAGTATGCAACCAAATATCGTGCTCCCCATCGACAAGGCAAAGGGTACGCACCTCGCAACTCGATATATATATGTGCACCTACCCCACATAGGAGTAGGCTACACCGACGATGCACCTCCCACTCATGGAGAGCATACACCGCCCTCTCACCCATACTTTTAGTCTCAGGGTTACCCGAATCTTTAGCCACATACTAAATCATTTCATATCCCGAAGTAGGGAAAATCATTTCACAACATAATAATCACAATGTAACATATAATACATTTCTAAATCACTTTAGAAATCATCGGGTTTTGGGCCTCGAAATCCTTTCTGTTTTATAAAACATTTTTATAAAACATTCCCTGTCCAAAATCGGGAATACATTTCTTTTCACTTAAGGAAAATATCATTTCACAATCATTCGTTAAATTTGAAATGAACACAACATCGCTAAACACCTTATCGTTAAATCGTGAAGTGTTTCACAAGGCGTTAGCACACAGATATTTTCAACCCAACCCAATGCTAAATGCAAAAGCATATTCTGCTCATAAACTGGTCGAGCACAATCCAAACCATCAATCAATCAAATTTGACATTAAATATAAGGTTTTAAATAAAGATAGTATCGACTTATATTCAACATCAAATCCTGAAACCAACAGATATCATATCGGGAATAACGATATCGATATCTTCCAAATTCCCATCACGATATCTGTATAATCACGGAACCCAATATCGAAAATATCCATTGATAATTTCAATTCAAATCTAATCCAATTTATTTATTTTTAACCATTGGATTATTTTTCTAGTTAATAACTAGTTCATTTCGATAAAAATATATTTTTATCTTTTCAAATATGGAGTTTTTCATCCCAATTCTTCCCAAATCATTTCTTATGATTTTACACAAATTATTACTATTTTTAATAATTTTATCAAGGCCCGTACGGTCGATTTCCATCAATGGCCATCGAACTGCACTTACAGCGACCTTTTTCGAATTTGATTTGGACGTAACTCCCAATCCAACCGTTAGATTTCAAATTTCCAACATTCGTTAGAAAGCTCTTTTCGATACGAACCCAATGGTTCCGGTTTTAGGAGAATCCGACGGTCGGATCTCCCGCAATGTCCGTTTGAAATAAATGGTCGAAATTCACGAACTGCCGCGGCGCGGCGCGTTCTATTCAGGCCATTATATTATATATATAATATATATAATATAAATTTCGTCGATTACTATTTAAAACAAATTATATAAATAGTTTTGAATTCGTTTCAAAAACATTTTCAACTTCCTTTTCAATTCAAATCACAATTGAATTCTTCTTTATAGATTCGTTTTAAAATTCATTTCTATTCAATTCAAATTTCAATTCAATTTGAATTCGTTTTCTATTCAATTCAATTCGAATTCGTTTTCTATTCAATTCAATTCGAATTCGTTTTCTATTCAATTCAATTCGAATTCGTTTTCTATTCAATTCAATTCGAATTCGTTTTCTATTCAATTCAATTCGAATTCGTTTTCTATTCAATTCAATTCGAATTCGTTTTCTATTCAATTCAATTCGAATTCGTTTTCTATTCAATTCAATTCGAATTCGTTTTCTATTCAATTCAATTCGAATTCGTTTTCTATTCAATTCAATTCGAATTCGTTTTCTATTCAATTCAATTCGAATTCGTTTTCTATTCAATTCAATTCGAATTCGTTTTCTATTCAATTCAATTCGAATTCGTTTTCTATTCAATTCAATTCGAATTCGTTTTCTATTCAATTCAATTCGAATTCATTTTCTATTTCAGTTCAATTCGAATTCGCTTTCTATTCAATTCAATTCGAATTCGTTTTCTATTCAATTCAATTCGAATTCGTTTTCTATTCAATTCAATTCGAATTCGTTTTCTATTCAATTCAATTCGAATTCGTTTTCTATTCAATTCAATTCGAATTTGTTTTCTATTCAATTCAATTCGAATTCGTTTTCTATTCAATTCAATTCGAATTCGTTTTCTATTCAATTCAATTCGAATTCGTTTTCTATTCAATTCAATTCGAATTCGTTTTCTATTCAATTCAATTCGAATTCGTTTTCTATTCAATTCAATTCGAATTCGTTTTCAATTCAATTCAATTCGAATTCGTTTTCAATTCAATTCAATTCGAATATTTCATATGCATCGTTTTCATTTCATATATATATATATATCGTTTTCAATTCGAATATTTCATATACATTGTTTTCAATTCGAATATTTTCACTTTCAATATATCTGATATTTTCACTTCGCTATATATATAAATTTCACTTTTCATATATTCGATATTTTCACTTCGCTATATATATAAATTTCACTTTTCATATATTCGATATTTTCACTTTGCTATATATATAAATTTCACTTTTCATATATTCGATATTTTCACTTCGCTATATATATAAATTTCACTTTTCATATATTCGATATTTTCACTTCGCTATATATATAAATTTCACTTTTCATATATTCGATATTTTCACTTTGCTATATATATAAATTTCACTTTTCATATATATCCGATATTTTCACTTCGCTATATATATATAAATTTCACTTTTCATATATTCGATATTTTCACTTTGCTATATATATAAATTTCACTTTTCATATATATGTTATTTCACTTCGCTATCAATCAATTTTCACAACAATTTCAACCAATAAATATCGTCCATGGTTTTGTGGACGAGGGGCGTATATATATATATATAGAGATATTTATATATAGCAATTCACTTTCATTTTCAACTCATATATGTTTATTCTAAAATCGAAATTGAAAAGTGAGAGATCCTCACCAATAGCTATCCAACTACACGATTCTTCCTTAATAGAAACTTCGCCTACTTCGCCTTGCTGTTGCTTTCGTTGACTGTATCCTCTACATAGGTAAAAATCGAATTTCACTATGTTATTCAATATATAAAGATTGCATTTTGACTTCGCTATTAAATATAAAGATTATATTTTTATTATTCTTTCAAAACTTCTTTTATAATCCCTTTTTTTTTAAAACTGTTTTTAGTTTCCATCAAAACAGTTTTTGCCTTTTAGAAAAATCAGTTTTTCTTTCTTTAAAAATACAATTTATATATTTCAAAAAAAAAAAAAAAAATAGTTTTTGCCTTTTTAAATCAGTTTTATTACTTCATAAAAATCAGTTTTTAAATTCATTTTTAAAATCAGTTTTCCTTTCTTTTTTTTTTCTAAAAATTCAGTTTTAACTCTTTTAAAAACAAAACAGTTTTTATCTTTTAAAAGATTCAGTTTTTATTTTTCTTTTCAAAAATTCTGTTTTTAAAACTCTTTTATAAAAATGCAGTTTTTTTTATTCCTAAAAAAAAGACAGTTTTAAAACTTTATATAAAAAAAAAGTTTTTATAACTTAAAATAAAAATTCAGTTTTATTCTTCTTAAAAAACAAAACAGTTTTTAAATTATATAAAAAAAATACAGTTTTCAATTCACTGTTAAAACAAAAATAAAAACAAAACAAAATAACTTAAACACTCACCGAGATTTCGAATGGGAGGAGGAGGAGTTGGCGGCTCTGGTGGCGTTCGGAGGTGTCGCGAGGTGGTGTTCGAGGTGGAGGCTCCGATTGCGTCGCGGATGTCTGGAGGGAGGAGGCGCTGCTTCGATGCGTCGAAGGTGGTGTTCGGCGAAGAGCTCGTCGGCGGGTCGAGGTCAGGGGCGGCGCGATTCGATGAACTTAGGGTTTTCTATTTTTTTTTATTTCGTTCTGGTATAATGAAACGGGGGGGGGGGGGCAAACAGAAGAGAAAAGGGGGGATTCTATATTTTTTTTTATTTTTTTTTTATTATTAAATTTTGCCAAAGGGTTGACTTTTACATACGACCTCGAAACGAGGTCCACCGCCTGTCGTCCATAGCGTTTTACCCCCATTCCGAACACAATGGGATATGTATCGTAAGCTGGTTTGATCGTTACAATCAGTTTCCGTTGAAATTACATTTTAAATCCTTATATTGAATTTTAAACGTACATTTCAAATTACCGGGGCCCCATACGAACTCTAAAAATTTTAGAAAAATATTTTCTAGCTTCGTATTGACGATACGGTCCTAACAAAACTAGTTTCGTCGAATTCTGAGACCGTATGAAAAATGGCCAATTCCCGGTCGATTAAAATCAACTAAAATGGTCAAAACACGTTTTCCTTTACCGCGCTCACATATTGATTCGAAAAATTATGAAATTTGAAATCTAGCAATAACTTTACACTGCGGACCCAACAAAAGTGGTTTCGTCGAAATCCGAGGTCGTTTGCAAAATTGCTATTTTTAAGGGCCTTATATATATAAAAATATATATAAATTCCACAGCGACTATTTCTAATTTTAAACTGGACATATCTTATCATTTCTAAAATGAAATCTCAGTTTGTTAACTTCGTTACAAAGATATAGTTATACATATTCAAATATTTCTTGTTTCGTTCAATTCTGACTTATATTGAATTCTGTATATTCATTTGAAATTAGAAATCGAATTTTCGAACTACCGCGCCATTTTCAATTCCTTTTATAATTATATATAATTATTATATATTCTAACGACGACGTATATAATATATACGTTCTAATTATATTCAAAATAAATTTCTCGTCGATATTATTTAAAATAATTCATTTTAAATATTCAAAATTCACTAAAGTTGCCAAAATAAAAATTTCAAACTGGCTCGCATTTTACGGGTTGTTACAATATGTTAGTTTAGATACGAAAAAATGAATGGACGAAATAGGAATAGTACATCATGCAAATTTTGACTTATGCACAAAAAAATTAGTCTAAATTTTAGTTGAGTCTATTGAAACGACAATAATAGTAAATTGGCTTTAAGTTGATTGAAATTTCAAGCAGATGTGATAAAATAAAATATTTTTGTGTTGTAGTACAACTATACTCTTATAGTAAAATGTTCACATCTAATTGACTAATATCCCCAAGAGTGTATTTGGCCCCGTCCGATGAGTGTTGTACGTGATCGTTATATAAATAGTTGTTTTTGTCAAATTAGAAAATGACTGTTTATATTTATCTGGTACAATATTTGTTGGATTTGTTCTTTCATTGGACAAGTTATAAACGCAATAAGCATGTACATTTTGTATAGTACTTCATTTTAAAAGATTCACAAAATTTTGGTTTAATTTTTCTTTTTGTTTCCTACATACATGTGTACAATGCAGGAAACAAAAGGTAAATGCTACTGAAATTTTGTTGAATCGTTTGAGACAACGTAGTATACAATTGTAAATATTTACTCTGTTCATAATGGGAAGTAAGCTGCCTCACCATGTAAAAGAGTTGCGATTAAAAAAGTGCCAAATTAGATATTTTTTTAACTTAGGGAAAATGTTATTTGCTTTCAACCGTTATATATAAGTGCGTTTTATGACCATAATTAAAAACAAGTTTTTACGAATTTGAATTCTTGAAAATAAATATTAATTTTGAACTCGTGACTAAATTTCTCAAATAGGAAAAATGATTGATTATTTTTTTGATCGGAGGAGTTGGATGTACCAAAGAAGAGGACGGAGAAGTTTAATAAAAGAAGATTTTTATAATGGTATAAATGTCTTTGTTGAATTCGCTTTAAGTAATAATGGAAGCAATCCTGAAATTCGTTGTCCGTGCAACAAGTGTAGACATTTGAAATATTTGTTACCTGATGTTGTGAAAGTCCATTTATGCAAAAACGAATTCGTACCCGAGTATTATTTTTTGGATAATCATGGAGAAGTTGTATCAAATACTCCTGTTCAGACTGAGGTAGAAATTGTAGTTGATGAAAATGTTAGTACGACCCGTATTGAAAATATGGTCGAAGACGGAGCACGATCAATGTCTCCTATGATTGCAGTTGACGACGATGATGGAAATGAAGAAGAACCGAATATTGTAGCTAAGAAAATTTATGATTTGTTGGATAATGCTAAGAAACCTATTTGGGATGGTTGTAAAAGAGGCACTCAGCTATCGGTAATCGTAGAAAACATTGCGATGAAGTCAAAATACAACATTACTAAAGGTTTACAGCTATTGTACAAGCTACAAAAAGGCACATGCCACCGGATAATTTAATGTGTGAAAATCACTACGAAGTTAAAAAACTTATGTCGGCTTTTGGTTTACCTTATTAGAAAATAGATACATGTTTAAAAGGATGCATGTTATTTTGGAAAGATGACGAAAATCTTAGAAATTGTAAAATATGTAATCAAGAAAGATATAAACCAAGAAAGAAGAAGGGAAAAGAAGTTCCATTCAAATGTATGCATTACGTACCTATTACTCAAAGGCTTCAAAGATTGTATGCATCTTCTGTAACTTCATCTCATATGAGATGGCATAAGGTGAGATCGGAAGAAGAAGGTACGTTGACCCATCCAGCCGATAGGGAAGTATGGAAGCATTTTGATAGAACTTATCCCAATTTTGCAGTGGAGAGTCATAATGTTAGACTAGAATTATGTACGGATGGTTTTTCACCATTTTCTCAATTTGGTTCAAAATACTCATCATGGGCCACTATCATCACACCATATAATTTACCTCCATGGATGTGTATGAAAACGCAATATATGTTTCTTACTGTTGTTGTTCCTGGCCCCGACGATCCGACATAAGGAATTGATGTTTAATTACAACGTTAATTGAAGAATTAAAAACATTGTGGAACGAAGGAGTAGAAACATATGATGTTTCAAAGAAGAAATATTTTCATATGTTTGCTTCTTTATTGTGGACTATAAGTGATTTTCATGCCTATGCAATGCTTTTAGGATGGAGTACTACTGGTCATCTATCATGTCCATATTGCATAAAAGAGACACGAGCATTTTCCTTACTGCATGGCAAGAAAATTTCATGGTTTGACTGCCATCGATGTTTTCTCCATGTAAGTCATCCTTTCAGAGTAGATAAGAAAAACTTTTTGGCTAATAGAGTAGAAACCAAACAACCACCAAGCCTGTGGTCTAGCGAAGAAATATATGAAATGGTTCCAAATCATCCAAAGATATGTGAAACTGGAGTTCAAACAGAAATTGAAGGCAAATCGATTTATCAAAATTGGTGCAAACAGTCTATGTAACACCCCGTATTTTTTATATAATTAAAAATAAAATAAAATATATGAAAATATGCTTATGATAGGTAAATAATGGTGATACATAAGGAGAATTAATTAATACATGGAAGAGAAGAAAAATTAGTTCGATAACGACGTATGTAACGGAAAAGATAGTAAAATAAGGATAACTAATTCAAGAATCAAGAATTAGGTGAAATGGACGTCACCATTGTGTTCCTCTCGGAAAAATACGCGAAATAGAGTCCAATTTTCGAAAATCGGAGTCCGTGTGACCAAGATATGGCCAAAACAAGATTTCAGCAGACTTTTTGGCAGACTGACCCAGGTCGACCATAGTGTCGACACTATAGTCGACCTGCCCCCCCCCCCCAGGTCTACTGTAGTGTCGACCCCCCCTCTGTATAGGTCGACCTGGTAGGCCTGGGGTGGCCCAGAACCCATTTTTGAGGCCCGGGATGAGTTTTGATGGTCCGGATTGACTCTAGGGTTGATCTAATGACCTAAATGAGTTTCCTACACCTATAAAATAACACCTAGACCTAGCCTAACTCACACAAATCATTCTTACACCGTTATGCTACTAAAATATCTCTTGAGCCATGGCCGCCGTCTCCAAATTAAAGCTTAAGCGTCCAAACTAAAGATCAATGCTTCTACAACAAATTCAAGGGGATAGATCAATGACACTGCAACTTTCTAAGACAAATTCACTTCTTAATTCATTAGCCGTTCTCTGTAAGTGCTAGTTATTTTTAGATCTAAATATTTAATTTTAATATGAGCATGAAATGAAGTGGAATTGAATCTAAGTATGTTTATCGATTCAGATCTATTCCTGTTGCTTTTTGAATCTTTAGTTTTGAGGCTTGTCTACCTTTATTCTCATGACAAGTTTGTGATTTATTCAGCAGTTTCCTTGATTCGTAATGATGTTATCATCAAGTTGTAATCTTTATGCCTATCATGATGTTGTTTTCTCTCTGATCTATTTATTATGCAAATTTCTACATCCCCCTATTTATTTTCTTTTGATGAACTTTGGTCAACTTCGGACCTTGGCCTAAAATCGCAATTCACATACGAGATGTATACGGGGGAAATATGGGATTATTGCCTACATGGATATGATTAATAATTGGCAATATGAAATTGGATATTATCATTTAATTTGCAAGTTTGGGGTAGATCTGTAAAGTTTGGTATAATCTTGTTATGATAAAATTTGCATAAATATTATATACACGGAATTCGACATCAATTGGATCTATGTAAATTAAATCAAAAGATTGAGCTTATGTTAATTAGGCATATGTAGATTCGGGAATTTTAGCATGAAAGCGATTGTAAACTTTATAATTGGCATAAACATGTATTATGAACTTAGGCAACTGGCATGTATTGAAACAAAAAAGATTATAGCTTGGGATAACTACATCATGAATCATCGGATTTGGGTATGAAACTTGATACATGTAATTTTGGCTAGATCTTGACATATGAAAAAAAGCATGAAACTTGGTATATATGTAAACTGACTAGAATTGGGTACATATATTAGTTGGTATGTAATAGCCTTAAAAGAGGGATAAATATAAATTGAGATAAGTCGCCTTTAATGGCCTAAGATAAATTGTGGTAAAATTGGTATGATTTTGTATACCATTAATTGATGGACATAATTGAGTCAATTATGGACATCGTTAAATTAGGAATTAATTGATAATTTGAATAGGAGAAATAAATTCAAATTGGGCTAAAAGATTATAAGTGATAATCAATGCTTAGGACACGAGGTTGGACTTGTTTGTGACGTAAACCTGCCCGGAACCTCCCGGCGAATCCAGTAGTCACAAATGTCAGCCCAATGTGAGAGGTCCTAGGCCCAAATTAAAAGCGTAACAGTTGTAAAGACACGATGTTAGACTCTTTTATGGTGTAAGACTGCCCGGACCCGCCCAGCAAATCCAGCTTCCATAAATGTCAGTCTAATGTGAGAGGTCTTTATAAGGTTACGGCCTTAATGAATTAAGAAATACTTAACCAGATAAACATGTGGTGGGACATGGGGGTTAAGTGGGTGACATGTGGAAATACGAATAGTAATACTTAACCAACGTGACATGGTAATTAGACCAGTGGGTAGGGTTAAGTAAATAAGAACACTTAACCAATATGATATAAATGGGTGGGTTAAGTAATATGATTAGGTTAATCTGGACACTTAACCAATTTAATAAGTTGACTACGGGAGTGGATAAGGTTAAGCAAATGTTTAACCATTATAACATGATTAAACTGGACTAGAGAGTGAGGTTAAGTTAATGAGAACACTTAACTAATACAATGGGTTAATTAGACAAGTTGTTGCGGTTAAGTAGTAACACTTAACCCACATAACAGGACAAGCGGGTGGGCTAAGTTAACTTGAATAAGTTGACAACACTTAACCATTATAATATTACTAGTGGATGGGGTTAAGTTAACATGCACTTAACCAATCTGATGTGATGCGTGGTAGGGTTAAGTAACATATGGGGTTAAGTTAACAAGAAAATTCTTAACCAATGTAACCAGATAGACGAACGGGGTTAAGTTAATAAACCACACTTAACCAATCAAACATAATAAGCGAGAAAGGTTAAGTTAACTAAGGTAAACACTTAACCATGGTAGCATAACGAGTAGAAGGGTTAAGTACATATCGGGTTGGTGGGTAATATTAGTAAATATAGGCCCACATACACTTAACCATTAAATACACATGCTTGAATCAGTAGTGGGGTTAAGTACATATCGGGTTGGTGGGTAATATCAGAGAATATAGGCCCATAGACTTAACCATTAAATACACATCAATAGCGGGGTTAAGTACACATCAGGGTTGGTGGGTAATATCAGAGAATATAGGCCCACAGACTTAACCATTAGAAAAACCTAGTAACGGGGACCCATTTCAGCAGTAACCCACATTAGGTATCAACGGAACCCTGAGCTAGGCAGGGAGGAGCACGATTACTGGTGTAACAACCCGGAAATGCGATTCATTTTAAGATTTTTATTTTGGCAATTTTAGTGAATTTTGAACATTTAAAATAGATTATTTTGAAAAATATCGACGAGAAATTTATTTTGAAATGAATTCGACATATATATTATATTCGTCGTCGTTAGTGATTCAAAATAAACCGGATTTTGGCGAAACCAAAAATATTAGAATCTGGTTGAAAATATCTTTCCAACGAATCTGAAAAATCAAAATTTCATAGCGGGAATCAAAAGTTATGCCCAGTTGAAAATTCAGAATAGTCGCTATGTAAATTATACATGGCCCAAAAAGTCAAATTTTGCATACGGATGTATTTGGACTCGAAACCACTTCCATTGAGTTCAAAATGCCGTTTAGAACTCCGAAAAGTATAAGGTTCGATATATTCCGATATCCGGAATAGTGGCAATTGACAGGAGCTTTCGATTAGCAAAACATAGCCCTTAAAAAGTGAAATTTTACATACGATCTCAGAATTCGACAAGATAAATTTTTATGGATTCACAATGACAAATTATTATTGAGTCCCAAAGTGCGCGTCGAACGGAGTCAGTACGTGGCCGTGCGAAGCAAAACCATTTATTCAAAAGTGGGTAGTCATTTTACAAAGGAACATTATTGATACGACCTCAGAATTCGATTTCGTTTTTTTTTGGATTCGTATCGTCTAAAAATGTTTAAATCCAAAAGGGCATGATTTTTGAAGTTAGCATTTTAGCGTGCGAGAAGAAAAGGTGCGCCAAAATCGCATTTTTAGAGCTTATCTGAGCATATTCGTGATTTTTTTTGAACGGTCAAACAAACTCGGAATTCGACGAAATTTGTTTTGTTGGACTCATCTTCACATCTACTATCTCATGTCCGAAATCCACGGCGATTTGAGATCGTTAGCGTTCAGGCGATACGCGAGAAACTAGCATATAATCACTTTTACTCCATTTTTCTCTTCATAATTTCACTTCTCTCTTTCTCTTCAAAAACTCAAAAATGGCCTCCACCCCAAACCCGCTGCTGCCCTCCTCCACCAGCGCCACCACCGGCCTCCACCGCCCACCGCCCACCGCCCACCGCCCGCACCCCCTTCTCCTCCTCCTCCTCCTCCTTCTCTCTCCTCTTTTCATAACCCTAAACCCCCAAAATCACCAACCACCACCACCGCGGCCACCACGGGCCCCACCACCGCCCTTAGCGCCCTCCCCCACGTCCATCAGGCCCGCCACCGTCCGCTGGCCACCCAACTCCGGCCGTGGGTCCCCCGGTCACCAAAAACCCATTTTACACTAATCGCTCATTTTGCAAATAAGCCCCTGACCGTATTTCGCCAATAACTCCCAAACGGTGCGTTTTCGGCCAAAGTGCCTCTCAACCAAAGTTGTAGAGCACGAAATTCTCTTCGATTTGGCTATATGGAAGTCATGTTTTGAAGTTCGGAGATGCTCGGAAAACGCGTTCAAAGTCTGCTGTCTGAAAGCGGTAAAATTCGTGTACTTTCGCAAATTCTGGCGAATTGGAGCATTTTCGGCAAAAAGACCCTTAGGCAAAAATTGTCCGGAATGACGCTTTTAAGCTAGTAAAAAAGACGGTGTGAAGATTGAAGCTCGTTTGCAAATTCTGGAACCCGAACAGCGAATCCGGGCGTTAGAAAAAAAGTGAGTTTTCTCCGCTTTAAAGCTTCTATGGTTTTTGACGAATGAAGTAGAATAAAAATATGATTTTTATATTATAGGAAGAATAAAAATATGATTTTTATATAGTAGAGATAATAAAAATACGATTTTTATATTATATAGATAGTAAAGATTTGATCTTTACTATATGAACAGCGGTATAAAAATAGAATTTTTATCTATATAGTAGTAGAATAAAAATGTGATTTTTATATACATAGCAACAATATAAAAATGTGATTTTTATATATGTAGTGACTTCGAGCAGTGAAATTGGCAAAAATGCGAGCAAGACGAAGATTTCTACATAAAAAGAGTCGTGGCGTTTGGTTTAGCTAGTTGGTGAGAACTTCTCACTTTAAATTTCCTTTTCTAGTTATAAATATATACTAGGATGCAGACGGTGTTTAGTAGCACCCGACACCATTGTCCACAGACCATGGACTTGTTTGTTTGGTTGTGTAGTTGGTTAGATTATTTGATCTAAATTTGGTTGTTTGGTGAATTGAAATTGGTTTGACTGATATGTGTATGGCGTGGGCCATTATTAGACCGGGGATAAGGCTAGGCCTTGTCCCGTTTCTAGTATCGTGCCGTTATGCCGCCGAAATTTTCTAAAATAAGTTAGAAAAAAACAAAGATATCATTGTATTTAATAAATGAACCGAATAGAATATTCGTAGGTTGAATAGTATAATTTGGTCGTTAAAAATGTAATTTTTAACGTGAACGTGAACAAATAAATATTCATTTACAAATCGAATGATTTGTTTATGTACACTAATTTGACTGACATTGATTGGGACGATAAATTTTACACATCGCCCAACTGCACAAATAAAAATCTATGTTTGTTGATTTGAAACCCCACACGGGTATTCGGATAAAATACGACATACACTAATCCCAATAATTAGTTGTATGTCGATCGATGAATCGACAGGCTGTTATAAGCATTAGATATCTATATTTGATGCTTATACAGTGTAGTGCACTTTGGATGATGGTTGATTATTTATCATTGCTATTATACACATGTGTTGTATGGAATCCATATAATTATCTTTATATGGTAATTGATTGGGCCTCATTCCAATTTAGAAAATAAAGAATTTTATAAAATAAAGGTTCATGTGTTGACAGTACTCATCCGTTGAGATTAGTCATGTGTTGAACGAAATATTTTAACAATAAAATTTACATCTTTATTATATATAGAATTAGAAACTAACTTCTTTATAAAATAAAGGTTTATGTGTTGGCAGTATTCATCCATTGAGATTAGTCATGTGTTGAACGAAATATTTTAACAATAAAATTTACATCTTTATCATATATAAAATTAGAAACTAATTGGAAAATAGATAAGATGAGTGGTCTCCTGGATGTTGATCTGATGTTGGTTTCGGCCTTTGGGGTTAATATTTAGGGAATCGTTCTCTTACTAATTTACGGTTGGAGTCTGATTTAAATCAAACGATAGATACCATGATTTTTATAAAATATATTGAATAACAAAAATAGTCACACGTGGACAGTACTCATTCGTTGAGATTAGTCATGTGTTGAGAAAAATATAGATTCACGTATTGAATAGAATAAATATTCATTTGTTGAATAGAATAACGGAATTATTGAAATATATAAAGCCGTGTTGATTAGAGATGCTCTATTTTGACGCGAACGATATTTATATCGATTATATTCGTTTCTATAATGAATATTGAAAAGAGATAAAAATCGAATATATATAAAGCAAATTTGAATTGAATTGAATATAAACCAAATTCGAATTGAATTGAATATAAATCAAATTCGAATTGAATTGAATATAGAATGAATTGAAATTTGAATTGAATTGGAAATGGAAGTTGAAATGTTTTTGAACGAATTTAAAACTATTTATAAAATTCGTTTTAGATAGAAATCGACGAAATATATATTATATATATATAATATAATGGCCTGAATAGAACGCGCCGCGCCGCGACAGTTCGTGAATTTCAACCATTGATTTCGAACGGACATTACGGGAGATCCGTCCGTCGGATTCTCCTAAAACCGAAACCGTTGGGTTCGTATCGAAAAGAGCTTTCTAACGAATATTAGAAATTTGAAATCTAACAGTTGGATTTGGAGATATGTCCAAATCAAATTTGTAAAAGGTCTCTGTAAGTGCAGTTCGATGGCCGTTGATGGAAATCGACTGTACGGGCCTTGATAAAATTATTAAAAATAGTAATAATTTGTTTAAAATCATAAGAAATGATTTGGGAAAAATTGGGATGAAAAACTCCATATTTGAAAAGATAAAAATTGATTTTTATCGAAATGAACTAGTTTTGAACTGAAATTAAAACCCATTTATTTTTAAATAAATAAATTGGATTTGAAATGGGTTTTAAATAGAATTGATTTGCGGGTTTATCGTGAAGGGTGTTTTATATAACACTTGTTCTTTAACTCGATAATAAATAGAATGTGATTTGGGTTTATCGTGAACTGTGTTTTAATTGACATTAGTTCTTTAACCCAGTAAAAGGAGTTTTAATTAATGTGTAATTAAATTGAAATGTGAATTGATAATGAAAATTATCAAATTTGGAAAGTGAGCAAGAATGGAGTATCACCAGTTTTACTCCAAAGCGATAGTTAAATCTTTAATTAGATTTGAATGTGAAATGGTAATTAGTTTTACCGATAACACCGTGGTGTTAGATATGGAGTGTTACCAGTTTTGCTTCATGGGATGAATAGGTTGGGATTGGGAAATAAAATAAATAATTACTTCGGTGTGGTTCGCTAATCCCGACTAGTTTGGAAAACCTTAACATGGTTTGAAATAACATCCAAAGGAAGATTAAAGAATAAATTTTAAAGAATTTATCTTTGATAAAATTAATGGGAACCTTTCCCTAAGAATTGAAATTTAGAAACTAGCTGTATGTTAGTTAAGAAGAATGATTTTCTGGTTATTGATCTGATGTTGGTTTCGGCCTTTGGGGTTGATATTTGGGGAATTGCTCTCTTACTGGTTTATGGTTAGTGACTAGTGAATTGGAATGAGGCGTATGTTGTGTTTGTGTAACATTTGTTTTTAATATACGCGGGTTGTTCGGAAAGGCCGGGTTTATACCTATTCTGAATAACCGATTCGACGATAAGTCGAGGATGATGACGATGGTCGAAGACCGGAAGTCTTCACATCGTTTGGATAATTACTGATGATCCTGATTGGGCTGTACACCCAAGAGGATGGAAATAGTCGGTGGTCGTCCCGACGTACTTGGAGATCAATGGATATGCGAGGAAAGTGCCTCCGGTTTCGCTCAGACCCAGAACGAACTTGTAAATGGATTATGTGTCTGACATTGGATTTTATTCTGTGTTGATTGATTTCTGTTAAATATATATCTTTTTGGCGGCGGAGAATTTATTCTCTTACTTAACGCCCTTCTCTGAGACGTACGAGCTTAGAGGTTATATATCGATAGATTTCAAATCGCATGGCATGAATTGCCTGTGTAGCCCGCTGAGTTGCATGGATCAAGGCTTCTGTTGAAAAGCAAATTCTTGTGGTTGAAGATCAAAGCACGGCCTTTGTGGCGTAGCTTTGTGTATAACGTGAATTCGCGAGCCTAACACCTCGGTATGAGTCAAAAACGGGATAAGGACTGCAGGGAGAGCACGACGTTTCTTTCTAGCTTTGGTGGTACCAGCCCTGACATTTATATACTTTTCACCTATGTGGTTGTAAGATGAGGCGCCTCGATTTTAGGTCTGTAAGGACCGGGAAACGTTTGTTCAGGAATTGCCAATCCTCAAACGTAAGAGAGGACCGGCCCTGAAGCATCCAGGGGTTACCCTGAGTGTGTAGTCCGGAGGCATTTGCTAGAGTGTCTCGAAGCAGAGAGGAGCTTGCCCCTTGCCTCGACTCATGACGGAAATCCAATTTCCAATACGTGATATTGCGGTTTTAATTATAGAACTAGTATGGCGACATGATATATGGTACCCATGCCGTCTATGATTTATATTTATGATTGAAAATATTTTGACACTATACACTTATTATAGTATCAAATGATTTGTTTTAAACGTACCAAGCATGTTTGGCTATTATAAGGGAAAACCCTATCCTCTGGCTTGCGTTGCATTGTGTGATGGGACTTGGGTCTTATAATAGCTTCATTTTTTGAAAAAGCATTGCGCTGTTTATTCTATGCACTGGTATTCTTGGGAGGAAACCCATTCCGTGTTATACGGCGTGGTCCCTTGAATTTCTTTCTTTTAAAGTAAAGTTTTAAATAACTGTTTTAGTTCTCACACCAGTCACATGACTGACCTGGAGTTTATTGTTTTAACCTAAACTCTGGGTGCCCTTATTTTCTATACGGGCAGCTAGTAGTTTTGGTTTTGCAGATTTATATTCACAGGATCCTGATTTACAGCTGGAACGATGCTCGAAAAGCTCTGTATCCGTGTATTACTTTCAGTTGTGCTTTGTATTATTTTTCCGTTGCAGTACTGTATTTAAATCTCTGATATTTATCGAATGTAATTTATTCATTTATACTCTGTATATTCTTGTATATGATGGAATTGTTGTAATAGCAATGAAATGTTCTTCCATCTGCGTTCATTTGTGTGTTGTTCTCAAAGTATCCGCTCTTTCCTTCATGGGGAAGTTACGGGTTCTTACAACTGGGCTGATTATAAGAGGTCAAATTAGCGGCGGTTGGTGCAGCAGTGCAGGTTCTAATGGAGTGCGGGCGTGCGCACACTTCGGCGCAGAAAATTTAGCCACTGGGCATCAGTAGGTATAAAGCTGTGCATCTTGATTGTGTCAGGGTTGCCACCATGGGACTTGATACACCCCATGGTGGGACCAGCACAGGTATCTACAAGTAGGGGTCGTGTGACACAAACTAGAACTAAGTCAAGTAGGGAGCCGATCGATAAGGTAGTAAGGGTGCATCGAATATATACATGGCCATTGGGGTGATCGAGGTGGAATCCTCAAAATCGATGTACACCTGAAGGCTACCATAATTGCGGGGATTGGGATCACGTTGTAATTATTATATAACACGGGCTACTAGTTGGGACACTAGTAGGGGGTACGGATCCTTGTTACACAGGACACTAGTTGGGATACTAGTAGGAGTATAGATCATTCCATGTAAGACGCTTATGAGGATGCTAGTTAGGTGGTGCAGAGCAAATAGTTATCGTTTTAATGGTAAAGCTTAGAAACCTTGCGATGTTACTCCTGATAGAAACCATGCGGTGGGATACTTGATAGGAATTATCGGATGTTATACTTGTTTCATCGTGCCCGAAGTTTATCTTGTTACCTTAGTTAATCTTGTTATCATAGTTTATCTTATTATCTTAGTTTATCTTGCCTACCTTGTCATCATGCTTATGTTTACTTTCAGTTTATTCATGCCAGGTTATCTTTACTCATTTTTATACTGAAAGTCACTAGGACTTACTCAGTCTTTATGACTGACCCGTTTTGTTTCGCCTCTTTTTCTTCCGTCTCCCCCCCCCCCCCCAGGTTCACAAGGTGGGAATACAGCTTAGTTCGGATCTTACCAAGCTCCAAGGCTCTTTCATGTATGGCTTGGATTTCTCTTGGCTATGGCTTGCTTTGCTTTATTGGGGAATACTGCAGTTTGTTTTTATGCTTCTTTGTTTTTGAGCAAGACAGATATTTTAACTATGAAATTGATTATTGGAAGTTGATGGGCTTTTCTTGTAAACATAGGCTTTTCTTGTAAACATTTATATTTAATAAATGATTTGAAGTACTTCCACTTTATTTTCCGCTGTTTTATATATGTCTGTCTTGTAATATTTCTGTTCCAGTACCCATAATACTCCATTGAAGTTAAGGCATTCCCTTTGTGAGTGACCTTAACAGATGTGGGTTGTTACATTTGGTATCAGAGCAGAAGGTTACCAGACTGGGCAAAAGTTTTCAAAAACCATCTGAAATTATCTTCAAAACATTTACAAAGAAGCAAATTTTCAAGAAAATTTTGTTT
Organism: Allium sativum; assembly: GCA_030737875.1. Lineage (NCBI taxonomy): Eukaryota > Viridiplantae > Streptophyta > Magnoliopsida > Asparagales > Amaryllidaceae > Allium > Allium sativum. Next base: position 157,354,606 of record CM060924.1, read on the forward strand.
TGATTAAAAGGCATATTCCCCAAAGCCATATGTACTATCTTTTGATTCTCTCTTGAAATTTCTTCTCTCTCTTTTCACCATAGTTTCGTAGGCATCCGACACAGGTCGGAGGGCAAAGGAGTGCCCAACCTCCATCTGTAGCCGCAGTAGTTCCATCTGCATCTAATCTTATTTCAAGTTGGGTAGAGTTGTCGTGCGTTGGAGGTAGCTTCGAGAGACTTGTCAACAAACTATACAAGGACAGTAAGAACAAGGAACTAGTTGTTATAGCTTAATCCACGAAGGAGGAAAAAGGTGAAAGGAAAGAGGCCTAAGTGAAAAAATAGAAAAACCCATGACAAGAGAGAGTATCTGTAGTGAGAAGGGACATGCAGTTAAGTATTATAGGACAAGGGCAAGGGACAAGATCATCGAGAGGGCAATTGAATGCTCTCACTACTAGCGTACCTAAGAGAGTGGTAACGTTTCTGTTAAAAGTTTAGCTTTTCCTTTCTATCATCCCACTAGAACTTTGTTTTAGTACATCGCATCCTTTTAATTCTGCTTCGAAAATTGAGTCTCTGCACCTTAGTACTAGCATAACAGAGGATCCCATTTTTGTCTCAAGTCATGTTGGGGAAATCGGCTCATTTATTCATGACTTGTTTGGATTTGAGAATGTCTATGCTAAGTGTAGAGTCTAGAAGTAATGTTTATGTTTTGGGCTATGAGTTGATTCTAGCAATGGAGTGGTTATCCAGTAAGGGTGACCTTCTCGGTTTTTAAAAATGGGGTAGTTAGACTCTTGACATGCCTCGGTAATACCCTCGAAGTCGCATGTAACCTTTAGGGTTCTATCATGATTTGTTACCTAGAATCTCTTGACACGTTTATTGGTAATTTGTAATCCGCTCGAGTAGTGTTCGCCACTAAGGCGGATGGGTCATTTCGCTTATTCATGAGTTGTAGAGAATCACCTTAGTAAGTACATTTGGCAGCATGGTTGGCATTTATTTTCAAGAGATAGTTCTTCTGGGTGGAATACCTGATAGTAAGTGGACGAGATCCAAGATTCACTAGTGAATTTTTGGAGAGCTTGCATGAAACCATGAGTACGCCGTTATGTTTGAGCCGAGTATACTAGAAGTAGAGTAAGTGAAAGAGGAACGAGAGGCAACAGTGAAATAGGTTCCAACTCATATTTTGGAAACAAGAATTAAGAAGCTACGAAATTGTGAAGTTAAAGACGGACAAGGCACAATGGAGTTAAGCTCAAGGAAATGCGACTTAGAAGATTGAAGACTAGATTCATGCATCATATCTGTTCTTAAGAGTATATCCTTGATCCCTCTCTTCCTCTCTTCCTGTAGAGCTTACTTGCATGCTATCTTTTGTGTATATCCTCTCGGTCCCATTCTCAATTCAATTTCTGTTGCAAACCCCATAGGGAGTATGACTCATCTGTTAGTAACACATGTAGGGGGCTTGAGGGTGTTCGTTGGTTTGACTAAACGTTTTGGGTTTTATAGGATATGGGTTGGTCTTAGGAAGGGATTCCCTTGTGACCTAAAAGGAGTCCATCATGCTTAGTTTCCCAGAATCATATATAGTGGTTGGGTTGAGTAATTCATTGGGTGTCAGTCTGATGTTGATTTCGGTCTTCGGGGCTGATGCTTAGAGAGTACTTCTCCTAATCAATATATATGTGGCATAGATTTCCAGTTTTGACATTGCCTAACGGGCACAAAGTTTTTACTTGCTTCTATCATTCGACTATACCTTTAGATATGAACAATTGGGTGTAAACATGTGTTTGAGACATGTTATGATTGATGGTTGCAAGTGGCTGCAAGTGGTTGCTAGTGGTTGCTCGTGGATGCATTTACACACATTAGGCACTATATCGGCACAATCACCTTTCAATTGCATATGCATGAGTGTTTACACTTGTTTGTGGATGAAATTGAATGTGTTATCATGTGAATGTTGCATATGGATGGATGTTTGTGCACACATATAGTGTTTATGTGACTAGGACTATTTGCATACATGTTGGACTCATGGCACTAAACATATTTTGCATTTAGAAGATCAATCAAGCCTGATCATTTGCATTAGACAAGGAACGTATACACACACTTGTTGCATATGTTCATACAGCATTAGAAATCTCTTAAGGACAATGAATGCCTGTGATTGATGATTGAGTAGATGGATGATGGATGGTAGAACACAATCTTCTTAACTTGAAGATTTCGGGGACGAAATCCTTTAAGGAGGGGAGAATGTAACACCCCGTATTTTTTATATAATTAAAAATGAAATAAAATATATGAAAATATGCTTATGATAGGTAAATAATGGTGATACATAAGGAGAATTAATTAATACATGGAAGAGAAGAAAAATTAATTCGATAACGACGTATGTAACGGAAAAGATAGTAAAATAAGGATAACTAATTCAAGAATCAAGAATTAGGTGAAATGGACGTCACCATTGTGTTCCTCTCGGAAAAATACGCGAAATAGAGTCCAGTTTTCAAAAATCGGAGTCCGTATGACCAAGATATGGCCAAAACAAGATTTCAGCAGACTTTTTGGCAGACTGACCCAGGTCGACCAAAGTGTCGACACTATAGTCGACCTGCCCCCCCCCCAGTCGACTGTAGTGTCGACCCCCCCTCTGTACAGGTCGACCTGGTCGGCCTGGGGTGGCCCAGAACCCATTTTTGAGGCCCGGGATGAGTTTTGATGGTCCGATTGACTCTAAGGTTGATCTAATGGCCTAAATGAGTTTCCTACACCTATAAAATAACACCTAGACCTAGCCTAACTCACAGAAATCATTCTTACACCATTATGCTGCTAAAATCTCTCTTGAGCCATGGCCGCCGTCTCCAAATTAAAGCTTAAGCGTCCAAACTAAAGATCAATGCTTCTACAACAAATTCAAGGGGATAGATCAATGACACTGCAACTTTCTAAGACAAATTCACTTCTTAATTCATTAGCCGTTCTCTGTAAGTGCTAGTTATTTTCAGATCTAAATATTTAATTTTAATATGGGCATGAAATGAAGTGGAATTGAATCTAAGTATGTTTATCAATTCAGATCTATTCCTTTTGCTTTTTAAATCTTTAGTTTTGAGGCTTGTCTACCTTTATTCTCATGACAAGTTTGTCATTTATTCAGCAGTTTCCTTGATTCATAATGATGTTATCATCAAGTTGTAATCTTTATGCCTATCATGATGTGTTTTCTCTCTGATCTATTTATTATGCAAATTTCTACCTACCCCTATTTTTTTTTGATGAACCTTGATCAACTTCGGACCTTGGCCTAAAATCGCAATTCACATATGAGATGTATACGGGGGAGATATGGGATTATTGCCTATATGGATATGATTAATAATTGGCAACATGAAATTGGATATTATCATTTAATTTGCAAGTTTGGGGTAGATCTGTAAAGTTTGGTATAATCTTGTTATGATAAAATTTGCATAAATATTATATACATGGAATTCGACATCAATTGGATCTATGTAAATTAAATCAAAAGATTGGGCTTATGTTAATTAGGCATATGTAGATTTGGGAATTTTAGCATGAAAGCGATTGTAAACTTTATAATTGGCATAAACATGTATTATGAACTTGGGCAACCGACATGTATTGAAACAAAAAAGATTATAGCTTGGGATAACTACATCATGAATCATCGGATTTGGGTATGAAACTTGATACATGTAATTTTGGCTAGATCTTAACATATGAAAAAAAGCATGAAACTTGGTATATATGAAAACTGACTAGAATTGGGTACATATATTAGTTGGTATGTAATAGCCTTAAAAGAGGGATAAATATAAATTGAGATAATTCGCCTTTAATGGCCTAAGATAAATTGTGGTAAAATTGGTATGATTTTGCATACCATTAATTGATGGACATAATTGAGTCAATTATGGACATCGTTAAATTAGGAATTAATTGATAATTTGAATAGGGGAAAAAAATTCAAATTGGGCTAAAAGATTATAAGTGATAATCAATGCTTAGGACACGAGGTTGGACTCGTTTGTGACGTAAACCTGCCCGGAACCGCCCGACGAATCCAGTAGTCACAAATGTCAGCCCAATGCGAGAGGTCCTAGGCCCAAATTAAAAGCGTAACAGTTGTAAAGACACGAGGTTAGACTCTTTTATGTTGTAAGACTGCCCGGACCCGCCCGGCAAATCCAGCTGCCATAAATGTCAGTCTAATGTGAGAGGTCTTTATAAGGTTACGGCCTTAATGAATTAAGAAATACTTAACCAGATAAACATGTGGTGGGACATGGGGGTTAAGTGGGTGACATGTGGGTGACATGTGGAAATACGAATAGTAATACTTAACCAACGTGACATGGTAATTAGACCAGTGGGTAGGGTTAAGTAAATAAGAACACTTAACCAATATGATATAAATGGGTGGGTTAAGTAATATGATTAGGTTAATCTGGACACTTAACCAATTTAATAAGTTGACTACGGGAGTGGGTAAGGTTAAGCAAATGTTTAACCATTATAACATGATTAAACTGGACTAGAGAGTGAGGTTAAGTTAATGAGAACACTTAACTAATACAATGGGTTAATTAGACAAGTGGTTGCGGTTAAGTAGTAACACTTAACCAACATAACAGGACAAGCGGGTGGGCTAAGTTAATTTGAATAAGTTGACAACACTTAACCATTATAATATGACTAGTGGATGGGGTTAAGTTAACATGCACTTAACCAATCTGATGTGATGCGTGGTAGGGTTAAGTAACACATAGGGTTAAGTTAACAAGAAAATTCTTAACCAATGTAACCAGATAGACGAACGGGGTTAAGTTAATAAACCACACTTAACCAATAAAACATAATAAGCGAGAAAGGTTAAGTTAACTAAGGTAAACACCTAACCATGGTAACATAACGAGTAGAAGGGTAAAGTACATATCGGGTTGGTGGGTTATATTAGTAAATATAGTCCCACATATACTTAACCATTAAATACACATGCTTGAATCAGTAGCGGGGTTAAGTACATATCGGGTTGGTGAGTAATATCAGAGAATATAGGCCCACATACTTAACCATTAAATACACATCAGTAGCGGGGTTAAGTACACATCAGGGTTGGTGGGTAATATAAGAGAATATAGGCCCACAGACTTTACCATTAGAAAAACCTAGTAACGGGGACCCATTTCAGCAGTAACCCACATTAGGTATCAACGGAACCCTGAGCTAGGCAGGGTGGGGCACGATTACTGGGCTGATTATAAGAGGTCAAATTAGCGGCGGTTGGTGCAGCATTACAGGGTCTAATGGAGTGCGGGCGTGCACACACTTCGGCGCAGAAAATTTAGCCACTGGGCATCAGTAGGTATAAAGCTGTGCATCTTGAGTGTGTCAGGGTTGCCACCATGGGACTTGATCACCCCATGGTGGGACCAGCACATGTATCTACAAGTAGGGGGCCGCGTGACACAAACGAGAACTAGGTCAAGTAGGGAGCCAATCGATAAGGTAGTAAGGGTGCATCGAATATATACATGGCCATTGGGGTGATCGAGGTGGAATCCTCAAAATCAATGTACACCTGAAGGCTACCATAATTGCGGGATTGGGATCACGTTGTAATTATTATATAACACGGGCTACTAGTTGGGACACTAGTAGGGGGTACGGATCCTTGTTACACAGGACACTAGTTGGGATACTAGTAGGAGTACAGATCATTCCATGTAAGACGCTTATAAGGATGCTAGTTAGGTGGTGCAGAGCAAATAGATATCGTTTTAATGGTAAAGCTTAGAAACCTTGCGATGTTACTCTTGATAGAAACCGTGCGGTGGGATACTTGATAGGAATTATCGGATGTTATACTTGTTTCATCGTGCCCGAAGTTTATCTTGTTACCTTAGTTAATCTTGTTATCATAGTTTATCTTAGTTTATCTTGCCTACCTTGTCATCATGCTTATGTTTACTTTCAGTTATTCATGCCAGGTTATCTTTACTCATTTTTATGCTGAAAGTCACTAGGACTTACTCAGTCTTTATGACTGACCCATTTTGTTTCGCCTCTTTTTCTTCCGTTCCCCCCCAGGTTCACAGGGTGGGAATACAGCTTAGTTCGGATCTTACCAAGCTCCAAGGCTCTTTCATGTATGGCTTGGATTTCTCTTGGCTATGGCTTGCTTTGCTTTATTGGGGAATACTGCAGTTTGTTTTTATGCTTCTTTGTTTTTGAGCAAGACAGATATTTTAACTATGAAATTAGGTATTGGAAGTTGATGGGATTTTCTTGTAAACATAAGCTTTTCTTGTAAACATTTATATTTAATAATTGATTTGAAGTACTTCCACTTTATTTTCCGTTATTTTATATAAGTCTGTCTTGTAATATTTCTGTTCCAGTACCCATAATACTCCATTGAAGTTAAGGCATTCCCTTTGTGAGTGACCTTAACAGATGTGGGGTGTTACAGTCTATTTTTCAGGAGTTGCCGTATTGGAAACATCTTCTGCTTTGTCGTAATATTGACGTGGTGCACAATGAGAAAAATGTAGTTAATAATGTCTTCAACACAGTTTTGAACGTTAAAGGGAAAACTAAAGATGATTTGAAATAAAGGTGCGATATAGAAGAATTATGCAAACATCCTGAGCTTCATATGAAACCAAATGACAGTAAAAAAGCCCAAAGCATGCTATGAATTAGATAATAATCAGGTCAAAGTTGTGTTAAAATGGGTTGAAGGGTTAAGATTTCCTGATGGGATTTCATCAAACCTTCTTAGATGTGTTGACTTCAAAAACGGTAAATTGAGCAGAATGAAAAGTCGTGATTGTCACATAATGACGGAGCATTTATTTCCCTTTATGTTCAAAGAACTACTGTCGTTAAAAGATTGGAAGGTATTAACGGAGCTTAGTTTTTTTACGAAGATCTTTGCTCGACTACTTTAAAGTGGAACGTTTACGCAAATTTGAAGTAGATATTCCAATATTGATTTGCAAATTGGAGAAAGTATTCCAGCAAGGTTTTTTTTAATGTAATGGAGCATTTACCTTTTAACCTTCCAATTGAAGCACGAGTTCGAGGTCCCGTCCAATATAGATGGATGTATCCATTTGATAGGAAAACATAAACATGTTACCTATTAATTTAATTACAGTTAAAAATATGAAATAATGTAAATTAATTTTGCATAGAAACCTGAATCATTTGAAGAAAAAAGTGAGGCAAAAAGTACAAGTTGAAGGCTCGATATGTAAATCTTACATTGAAGAAGAAGCTTCATTCTTTTTGTCTCATTATTTCAATGAGGATGTGAATATATCATTTGAAAATTTTCCTCGAAACGACGAAGGGGACGAACAACAATCGTCTCATACAGTTTTGTCTATTTTTAGACAACTTGGTCGACCTTCTGGGAAATGTGTAGATGTATGGCTAGACGAAAAAGATCTCCATGTAGCACACACTTATATTCTTCTAAATTGTGCTAAAGTTGCAATGTTTGTTAGGTAATCTGAAATATCAATTAGTGATTTATTCATTTCTACATTTTTGGGTATGTATGATTAATGTAAAATTTTATTTTTGTTTACTGCATTTATGAATGTGAACATCCAAACGGAGATATCGGTAAAGAATTTTTCGCTTGGTTTACAAATTATGTTTATGAACCCAAAAAATTTCTACTTGGTATTAAATTTATCTAAAATACAAAAATATATTTACTCGATAAGTAATGTATCAAATTTTGAATGAACAGGCAGAGTCAGAAAGAAACAATGCAAATTGGAATAAAAATCCAGTCATGCATCGAGGAGGATCGATGTCCTTTCAGCAGTATCGGCAGGAATTGGTAAAAAATTTTAAATTCCACTAATATAAAAATTAATATGCAATATAATTATGAAAATATAATAATTGTGTGTAATAATCAAATTCAGCAGGCTGAGGGGCAGGGTCCAATATCATATATGGATGTGTTCACCCGTATGCAGGCCATCGAGCATCTCGATTCAGAAGGGAACACCATATACACTTGGCATGACGATAAGTTTAGGGAGAGTCACGCAAGATTTCATTATATGTAGAAGTATTTATAGTAATTGTCAAATTATTATAATATAATATATCATGATATTAATTTTAGATACATTCTCATTTGGTCTTGCATGAGAAGTTTATGGAGCAACGTCAGAAACGTTTAGCTGAGTCTGGACAGGAGCAGCTCACTACCGACGAGGAGGACATCATCTTCCAATCAGTGATGGATCCAGCAACGCGGAGCAGACGTTATGTCTTCGGAAATCAGGTGGTAAAGGCTTTTTACCTTAATTTAATTTTTAGTTTAGAAATAAAATTCAGATTAGTGAAGTGTTCCATCAAACGTCATTCTCCTCTTCACGTTGATATAACTACATTGTATATACTTGTCAAAACGTGTGGAAGCACTCGTTCGTAGTACTACAATGTTCCATCAAACTTCTAACAATTTGCACTAACAATAATAAATTAATCGACAATTAAAGTATTGGTCGATGCTCTTTATTTTATGGATTTTCTGGGGTTCATTTGGTTTTACCTTAGTTTAATTTTCACTTGGTATTCAATAATTAGATCATATACGAGTATTCCATTTTGATTATAGTTAAACCATGATATGTTAATCATCAAGCCACCATAGTACATGATTAAAAGATTTTTAAATAATTGTTACAGTCCGCCAGTCAGCAGGCATGGAGTAGACAGAGTAGAGCTGCCATCGCAGAGATCGAAGAGCTGAGAGCTAGGGTGGCACAGCTTGAGGAGCAGAATCATCGTCAAGCCATTGAGACGACCCATCTTCTAGATCAACGCTTAGATGAGTTTGCGCAACAGTATGGGCGCTTCCCCTCATCATCCGGATCTGCTGAAGATGATGATCAGTAATGGTTGCACAGGTATGTCTTTTATTGTTGGGGAATATGTACATATATGACTGGGTTGCTATGACTATGGTATGGGTATGACTTTGGTTTAACTGTTTGTATGTATTATGGTTGCATACATGTTTTGGTACGGTTGATGTTGTAGACTTGCTATATGTTTTGTAGATGTGATGGTAAGCTTATGTACTTTGCACATATTTATGTTGTTTTTATGTTTTTCATGATCTTTTGGTTTATATGTCGTGTTTTGCATGAATTTTTGAGTGCTGGGTTGTAACATCCCATATTTTTTGATGGATAACGTTGGACAATTTAAAACGTTTAAATATTTGTTTTCAATTTAAAATGGACGTTGATAAGGAGTTTATCTATTTAATTTATTATATAAGAATAATTAAATCAAATTTAATTGTAAATCGTCGTTTAATATCTTTTCCATACGATCAAATAGGGCTTCGAAACCCATTCTAGTGTGTCCAAAACAGTGGTATAACCCGGGAAATGCCATTTGTTGCATTTAAATAGGAGTTCGAATACACATGATATTTCAAATACGGTAAAATCACATCAGTTCAACCAAAAATAAATAAATATTTTTATACATACATAAGCCAGTCTGTCTTTTGTTCTTTCATTTTAGTATGGTCTTCTTTTGTTCTTTCATTTCAGTATGGTCTTCTCTTTCATTTCAGTATGGTTGAGGTTGTCAATACATTGTAGCTTTACTTCTCCCTAATGTCAACACCTACAGCACCTTGGAAAGACGTTCTGCTTATCCATTATCTTTGCCTATATAATGAACTGAGCCTCTGTTATTCCTTCATTCCAAAATCTCACGGAAACATTCATTTTATTTCTCTCCTCCGTTCTTTTTTTCTCTGTCATTGAACTAAAAATCGTTTCCCAAATAAAAAAAAGAGTAGAAATGAAATTGCGATTTAAATGCTAGTTTGGTGAAGCTCGAATCTGGAGCTTGACGTGCTCATGTGTTATGGGATGGCGATTGAATATGTATCCCTGAATCTCGAACAAGCTCGAGTGTGATCTGGAAGCACTTGCAATTTCAGACATCATCAAGAAATCAAAATCGAAATCGCAAATTGGATCCGCGACGCTTCTTGGAACTCGAACCAAGACTGGAGCATCGCGAATTCCACAGAAGGCCGTTGACAACTGGAGGAGCGCACAAATTGGGGGGATGAAGTTGTTATGGGGATTTTGACCATCGTTGACTTGTGCGTTCAAGTGAACGATCACTGTAAGTTGAGAAGAGGTCGATGGTGGTTACGACAGTAGGGTTGACGTTGGCTGAAGAGGTGCGATGAACTAAGTAAGGACAATACAAGATGGGGAGTCCGTTGTTGATAGTTGCGACACTGTAGTGATGGGATTTGTGGAGTTCAAACTAAAGTTTTACCAGTATTTGGGGTAGTGGAGATTGAAGTAGGTGTTGATCTAAGGAGTGTGTATCTGTTTGAATGAGGAGTTGAAGTTATGGGTTACCTTTTTTCGATGGAGCTGTTGAACAGTGTGAGTTTGGTCTAGAGTTTAATTCTCGGAAGTCAGTCTGGTTTTGTGGGAATGGTGAGTCATTGTAGTGACATTACAGTGGAGTTCGAATGCATCGGGGATGAACTATGTGACTGAAATTTCAACAGTGGGAGACATGAATGATTTTCCGTGCTTTTGTTTTAAGAAGATATTGTGTTCAACATTGGGACTTTGCTATTGTTTATCCCTAATTGGTACATCAAATCTTCATAAGATATACATAACGATCACTGTAGACTTAGACATGCATGAACGATCCAAGATGCTCAGATCGTTCTGAACAGATCGACAAGGAGGAACACACAACATCTAAACTAATAAGTCCTGCACCGGTCATACAGTTTGATTCGACTACGCCAAAAGGTAATATGGCCCAGGAAAGCTTAGGAGATTTTTACTTGAAGTAAGGGTCGCCCGCTCTAATATCCAAGGGTCGTTTGCGCATAACCAAGAGCGCAACGAATGAGCACAGCTCAGAGGACCGACCGTTATGACCAAAGAAAGCATTCGCTCATATCAGGGAACACAAGAATATTAAAGAAGGTTGCATATGTACTCCTTGCACCGCTCATGGATTTCGACCTCAGACTCTCGTCTATCAATCATTAATGTTACAATCATTCGCTATCTATTAGCCAACCTAATATCAACTCCAGAAGACTCGCACATATGGTAACTCTACAAGCTTCAATCGGTCGGCATCCCATCATCAAATACAGATGCTCTAACCAGACAATTATAGAAGGCTTAGCATGATCCGGTCAGACATTCCCACACGGACCAGAAAGCTTTGACGAGACACGCGCATGCACTCATTGCTCGTCCTCCCGTTCAATATGCCAAGGCCTATGCAGTCACTCGTTCTTATATAACCACTTGCTCCAATGAAGTCGCTCAAACAGGACAGCTAGAAACAACAACCACCAGTTGGCTACAAATAAGCGGGGACATTGTTTGTCCCTAAAAAACCACACATATATTGGTCTATTATGTGTGTGTTAGCATTATGGGTCGAGCATCATTAGGCTCGGTCGTACAAAGAGCTATCCAATACACTCAAACAGCCTGTAAAGGGTCATGACCGACCACACATGACACAATAACAGCAAGACTCGCACATCCTGGAAGGGTTGCTCCGCTCACTCCCATTTCAAAGAGTTCGGTCGATTAGCCAGCCGAGGATCCAAGATATCAGGGATCGCACACATGCTCTATGTTTGCCGACAGATTACAGCTCTAGTCGCTCGCTCAATCTATCATTATTATTTCAACCAGGTTCTTCCCTCCAATTATAGAGATTGGTCACTCATTCATCTACAATCAAGCACGTCCACTCCAACCATCCCGCTCGCATGACTGGAATCGCTCGTCTAAACTATTCGGATTGAAAGCAGTCGCTCACTCTCAGAAAGTCGTTTTCTCCTGTAAAGTCGCTTATGCTGGATAACCAGAAACGATTACTAACAGCTGGCTACAACAAGGCAGCGGCATTTTAGTAATTAATGGGGTAACCGACCCGTATGAATTCCAGTTCAAACTTTCATAAGGGCTCAATTATAAATAGGCCGTGGTTGCCACTGGAATGGGGAACCTCCGGCCATCACGAAGTGCTTCGAAATTCCATCCTTAGCCATTCCTTATACATTTCAACCATGATCATCATCATCATCCAAATATTCTTCATCCATTTCGCCACGGCGTAAGTCAAAATCCTATAAGTCCAAGAGATCGAAGACATCCTTGTAACGTCCCGTATTTTCGGTATTCAGATATTTAATATATTTTGTTATTTTAAATTTTGATTTAGAATTTTAAAGGGGTTTGAAATATATAATTCGTTCGTATAACGAATTTTAAAACGTTAATTCATATATTAATATAAATCGAGCTCGAAATGGCGTGGTAGTTCGTAATTTACGATTTGAACTTCAATTGAGTGTACCAGATCCGATATAAGTTGGAATTCAGTGAAACCAGAAACTTTTGAATCGATTTGATAATAAATTTCATATGGAAGAGAAAAATCGATATTTTGTATTATAGTTTGTTAGTTATGTCCACTTCAAAAATTCAAATAGTCTATATGGAATTATAACAGTTTATAAAATTAATTTAATTCGATTTAAAAAGGGTTTTTGACCATAACTCGAGATAACGATCGAACTAAGCCACGAAACGAATTCTGTTGAATTCGTATTGACGTTTAGAGTTAGGATAGATATATTTTTTGTTATTTTTGGAGAGCGGATACTTTTGGTGTCCAAAATAGCGTCGTTTTATGCGTATAATTGAATAACGGATATGCAGACAATCTCTGTTTTCAGTGAAACTAAATTTTTTAAATTCGTAATGATAAGGTGTTGTAGTGTTTTAAGTTTCAAGTTATTTGGAGTTATTTTGTGACTGTGGGAAATTTAAACGCGTGTTTTTCACCTGTGATTTATAAAGGACTTTTCACAAACGACCTCGGAATTCGACGAAACTTGTTCCATCGTGTCCGGAATATTTTTTATGTGAAGATTACAATTCTCCGTCGAAAACTAAGATTGTATATGGCGGTTTTATCGCCTTACTTAGTGGCTAAGTTTCACAAATATTATTTTTATAATTTATAATCCCCTATATAAATACTTCCATAGTCCATACCCTAAAAATTTTATTTTGTGTGCTCAAAACATAATGGAGCCGCCACTCTTTAGAATGAATGAATAGCGTTCTTCAACCTTTCTCCTCCAAATTTCTTCTGATCCATTCATTAATTTGAAAACTCTTCAACTAAGAAAATGTGGAGCTTATCAAGTACTCCATGTACAACGATGGTAATGATGTTTGGGACTTCGTAATGGCGTGGATCTCGTCTCAAAGCAGCTGCGTCTCGGGGTTTACAACAAGCGAATGATAGTGTCGAGCTATCCAAGTACCACGTTCGAAGGAGAAGCAGACTCTGGCACTCGAAACAGCAGGGTTCAATCATCATCTGGTGACTGGAGCACAGTGCGGCAGGTGATTTGGCAAGGACGTGTTAACGATTAAGAAGGAATAAGCCTCGAACATGAATAAATGAAGTGTAGCAGGAATGTAACTGGACAACGTAGGGCTTCATTTAGTCAATGAAGCAGGGTAATGTATTTGGCCATATGTTTTGAACTGTATGTGCATGGCAAGTTGAAGGCAGACGCGGGTTTTTCTTTTGAACAAATGGAAGTTGAGCAAACCATGATGGAGCGGTGCAGTAAGTTGTAAACAAAGGAAGGCTGAAGGTTTCTGGGCACCCCTGTGTACGAATTGGTAAAAGGAGGAAGTTCCATATGAAAGAGAAGAATCAAAACAGAGTTGCAATCAAACATGAACACGGTGAACAAATGGTCACGAAGGAAGCATTGTGATTGGGTCATCATGCGTGAAGCATTAGAGAGGAAGGTTGTTTCCTGTGAAGAACAATAGGAGTGTCGGCCAAACAAAACCAGCTCGTGAGAAATTAAAATGGCAAAGGCGGTAAGTACTAAAATTAACAGAAGCACATGAGATCAAGGCTTACGGTTTTTGTTTCGTGAATGGTGTTATAGCAAGAAGAACAGCGGCACAGTATGGAAGTCGAGGAAGCGAAGAAGGCACGATGCTGTAGTTCGAAGCAGAGTTGTGATTTCGGAGAGAATTATCATTTCGGGTTTCTCTTCTTTCTAGAAGCAAAACTGTGAATACGAGGTGGACTTGTTTGTCAATAGGTGGCAGAAAGAAAATAAAGTAAGAACAAAAAGATGGGAGTAAGAAGGAAACGCGACCGTTTTGTTTTATGTTTGTGGAGGCGGTCTGTTAGTTCGATTGGAATTTGATTTAGAAATGGTAGAAGCTGTATGGTGAAGATTGAATGGGGTACCAAAATGAAGAACAAAATCGAGGGGCAACGTTATAACAAAGCAGTGAAGGCAATCCTGGAGATACTGTGAACCAATGAAATGTTTGGGAAGTTTGTAGCATATTGGGTGGATGGTTTGTTTGTGATTTTTGAAATTTGCCGATGGGATAAAACGGGTTTGTTTGTTCATGAAGAGTGGGGCTTGGTTTGTTGTGTCATTACGTAGTCAAAGTGCTGAAGAACAAAGTATGGGCGAAGATCAAGGAGGGATTTTTATGTGAGCAGTGAGTAGATTTGTAAAGTAAATGAAGCATGCGTGGATCATTGTATGGGGGGAGAGGAACGAAGTGGTAGTTTTGCAAGTGAAGTGTGAACTACACCATTGGTAGAAGCAGTGAGTAGATGTGTGCTTTGTTTGTTAATTGGTTGAAAGACACTATATATTTATTCGTATTAAACTGAACAGATTGAATTAAACGTTCGTTTAATTTAATCTGGGCAATCATTATTTTTAAACGATTATTTCCAAATGAGGTAACCTACCCCATTGGTTACATTTATAATAATATAAACGTATTAAATTAAAATAAGGAGGACTGAATTGCTATGATTTATTTATTGTTGAATATCATTTCTATTTATTGAAATTGAATAATATTATTTGAAATAACGTATTTGAATGCAGGGAAAGCAGGTTGGAGGGATCCAACTGGATTCCTCAAATTTATTGTTTATCTTCATATCACTCTTATATGAACTGTATGACCAACCTGATTTGATGATTGATTTGTTTATTTCTTGTTGAATAGTAATTCAACATTTATTATGATATTAACCAATGGACGGTATTGGTTAGGTAATTGGCATCACATGGCATATAAATCATTCATTTGATAAATATGGATTTACCGTCAGGTGAATCGAGAGAAAAGAAGTTATAAAATTTATTTTATAACTGAGAATAGATCTTGAAATCTATTATTTTAAGTTGAAGTTTTAAAAAAGGTAATTGTAACACCCCGTAATTTTAATATTAATGTTAACGAATTAAAGAATACTTAATTTCAAATGTGGGAATTAAGGGAAACGGGTCGCGCCATTACGTTCAACTCAGAATTCTGCTTGAGATAGAGTCCGAGTTTGCGTAAAACGGATACCATATGAAGAAGATATGGATGAACGAAGTTAGGCAGAAAAACCAGAACGGGCCAGAATGCACTGGCGCACTTGGGAAGTGCGCCAGAAAAAAATTACACTGGCGCACTTGAGAAGTGCGCCCATGCAAATTTTCACTGGCGCACTTGGCAGGTGCGCCCAGGCCGAGGTAAAAGCCTTCAGAGATTTCTGAGGCTTTGATTCGAACAGTGAGTCAGTGCTGAGCCATTTTTGACTAGTTAATGAATCATTAGGGTTTTTGTATAGTTCTAATCCAGACTGAATGGTTTTGGTTAACTCTAGGGTCATCCGACGGCTATAATTAAATTGAAATTCTGTATAAACATGTGTAGACTCAAACCCTAAAATCAAATCAAAATTAGATCAACGGCCGTCATGTTGTCACTCCAAACCCTAGAGTAGCCGTCACCAACTAGAAGCAAATTAAAGACAACAATTCAATTCAAATCAAGCCTAAAACTTCAACAACAAAGTTGTCTAAAACAAGGGAACACTAATCAATTACAGAATTCAGATCCTAGAACTCAATACCCCTTTTTCGGTGAGTTCTAGTCACTTTTAGGTTCAAATAAATAAAAGTGAATCGTGGTAGACTATGATTTGGGTATATGTTGTTTGTAGTTTTCCAAGTTTATTGTTGTTGTGGATCATGAAATTATACAAGTTTATTGTTATTGTGGATCATTAAATTATACAAGTTATTGTGTGATGAATTCATGAATTTATGCAAGTCGTTATCATGATTTTATGCAAGCCGTTATCATGAATCTATGCAAGTTTTTATCATGAATCTTTGCAAATTGTTATGAGATCATGCAAGTTATTATTCATGAAACTATGCAAGTTGTTATGTTATGCAAGTGGTTAAACATGTTGTAAATCATGAATCTATGTGAGTTGTTAATTATGTTGTTAATTCATGAACCTATGCAAGTCACCTATGCAAGTTGTTATGTTTCAAAATCATGAATCTATGCAAGTTGTTAGTTATGTGGTGAATCATAATTATATGCGAAGTTATCATGTCATTTTCCCTAGTTGTCGTGCTTATGCCAAAAATTGTACTGAAAACGATCACCTTGTCATTCCCTTTATTTTATTGTTACGGCGAGGCTACCTTGTAGCCTCGATGACGCCAAAAACGCAAGCGGTTACGCTAGTTAAGAAACGGGGAAAAGGGAAATTTGTAATAGACATAATTTACATAATGGTTATGTAAGTTGGACACATGATTCTAGTAGGGAAACATATAAATAATTACCTATTATGACATGGGTAAAAATGGTATAATTTGAATATGACCATTTATGGATAGGAAATTCAAATTTTTAATAAGATAGGTATTGACACCTATAAAAAGGAAAGGATTAATTTATTAACTTAATTAATCAAAAGAGGAATGTTTAAGCAATTAAAGTCTGAAGATTTAATATTGAGAATTGGCATAAATGCCTTAAATGGCATAAAATAAAATTGGGATGAAATTGGTATGACTTTACATACCATAAATAGATGGACATAATTGAATCAATTATGGCCATAGTTAAATTTGGAATTGATTGATAATTTGAATAGGGAGATTAATTCAAATTGGGGAATAATTAATTTTGTGTAATCAATCGTCTAAGGCATGAGGTTAGGCTCTTTTGTGGTGTAAGAATGGCCGAACCCTCCGACAAATCCAGCTGCCACAAATGCCAGTCTAATGTGGGAGGTCTTAGGCATAAAATAAATGTGTGACAGTTATGAAGACACGAGGCTAGGCTCTTTTGTGGTGTAAACTTCCCGGACTCGCCCGACAAGTCCAACTGCCACAAATGCCAGTCTAATGTGGGAGGTCTTTATAAGTTTACGGTCTTAATGAATTAAGAAATACTTAACCAGATAAACATGTAGTGGGACATGAGGGGTTAAGTGGGTGCCTTGGGTGGCATGTTGAATTAAGTGGGTGCCTTCGTTGGCATGCGAAATACGATTAGGTGTCTCAATAATTAATTAATGCTGATTAAAGACAAATATGGATGATAAACAGAAGTTTGGTTGAGTGAGTGATTCTCTGGGTAACGATCTGATGTTGATCTCGGTCTTCGGGGTTGGTACTTAGGGAGTTACTCTCATAACCAATGTATCTGTGGACTAAGAAGAACATAATCATAAACTAAGTGAAAAGGTTAAGACCAGCTTAACCAATAAATTGATAAATGGGTAGGTGGGTAATATTAGTATATATAGGCCCACAAACTTAACTATTAAATAAATAGAAGTAAATCAGTGGGTGGGTTAAGTACAACTGATGGGTAGGTGGGTAATATTAGTATATATAGGCCCATAAACTTAACCATTAAAAAGGGGTTATGTAATTTATGACACCTAATGGTATACATTACCGGGGCAAAATAGTAAAGTTATGTATTAAAGACACCCTTAGGGGTACACATAACTAATGGGAATAGATAGTGTTATGTATTAAAGACACCTATAGGTACGCATGACCGATAGGTAGAATAGGGGTTATGTAGTAAAGACACCTATAGGTACGCATAACTGATTGAGGGATATGTAATTCAAGACACCTTAGGGTATACATAGTCAGTAGAAAACCTAGTGGGGATAAGAGACTAAGGGCAGAGCTTGTATCATGTTGTGTGGGACCCATTTCAGTCAGTAACACGGAGGGGTATCAAAGTAAAGAACTCCGTACTAGGCGGGGAAGTGGCACGCATACTGATTGATTGTAAGAGATCCAAAACGAGATGGATGGTGTGGGTGGCCTAAACCGACCGGGGACATGTGGGTGCATGGCCTGGGCAGAGGGGGACAAGACGATCGTGACACCAACAGGTATAACTGTGCACACCTTGGTTTGCCACTTTAAGGAAGTGATACCCCCTAGTTGTGGGGCCAACACGGGGTATCTACAGAGTAGGGAGCCAATCGATTAGGGTAGTGGTTAGGGTATACTCGGACGTATACCCTAAGTCTACCAATTTATAATAGGAGGGTAGTGGGTACGACTAGTTGAGATAGGAGCAGGCGGCACCTATGACAATGGCTAGGAGTACATGAAACTACCACCATCATTATCGTTATTATGGTTAGCGGAAGGGATCATCCCATCTTGACTTGACTAGTAATAGTGCAGAGTAGTTTGTAGTGAAGCATACCTCTTACCTTATTTGTCCTGTCATACCTGCCATCTGTACCGTGAATCCTCTTATCCACTTTGTATGCTTGTCATGTTTACCTTTATTTATTTACTGGTTAAAAGTTACTGGACTCACCTGATGTATGTCTGACCTAGTTTGTTTCGCCTCTTTTTCTTCCGTTCCCCCCAGGTTCTTAGGGAGGAAACATCCAGGTTTAGTCAGGATTTGGATATCATCTTCTAGGAGCTACTTCTGAAGTATGGCTCGAGTCTCTGTCTCTTATATGGGTTGCTCTTTAATATGGGGAATGCTGTTTTTCTTTTAAATACCTATGTACTCTGATGATATAAGACAGAAGTGTTTTGTTGTAATGGTTTTACGACTCATGGTATTATGTAACAAAGTATTTTTGTGATTTAATAAAGCTGTTTATTTCTGCTGCAAAATTTTTATATCTATCTTGTGATATTCTGTGTCTGTTTACCTAAAAAGCTCCACTGAAGTTAAGGCATTCCCTTTGTGAGTGATCTTAATGGAGGTGGGGTGTTACACTTTGTATCAGAGCTGATGGTTACCAGATTAGATAAAAGTTTTGAAAATATTTTTCAAAAAGGTTTTAAAAGAAAGTATTTTCAAAAAGGAAAGCCTGTTTAAAAAAAAAATCCCTGAAAAGCCATATATAGTATCCTTCGATCCTTTTTCTAAAATCTCTCCATTTTTCTTCTTAGCATGTCTGAGGATCTTAAACTTTTAGAGGGTGTACCGGTACCAGGATGGTTTAGGAGGTATTTGGAAGCTAGGTCCACCGCCGCAGGTCCAGAAAATATTCCTCCTCCCCCAGCTACACCCGTTCCTCCTCCTCACCCTCCTCGTGTTGATACTTTTGCAAAAATATGTATGGACTTTCGGGCAATGGGCGGGAAACATTTTCACGGGTCAGAGACGTTTGTTGAAGCTCGAAATTGGCTAAAGGAGGTGGAAGAATTGTTTGGAATCTTTGAAGTAGAAGATGGAAGAAAGGTCCAGTTAGCTGCGTGGTTAATGAAGGATGAGGCCTAGTTTGGTGGGAGGTCACTAATGGAGAGCGTCCAATTGATACATGGCTGGATTTCAGGCATAGGTTTGAGGCAAAATTTCTCTCACAAGCAGATGAAAATCTATACATGGAAAGGTTCTTGGCTTTGAAGCAGGGGGATCTGTTAGTAAAAGAGTACGTCAACAAGTTCAATCAGTTGGCGAGGTTTGGCTTAGACTTGGTGAACACACCTGAGAGGAAGGCTTTGAGATTTGTTAAAGGCTTGAATGAGCTGCTACACGGATTGGCTATGACCCACGTTCCCATGGGGGCCACTTTTGAAAAGCTGGTGGATATGGCCCTAAAGCATGAAGATGATAAGGGAGCAAAGAAAGAGGAAAAAGTTGAAGGGACAATGAAAAATGAGAAGGCAGGACCTAAGAAAGGACAACAACAGCAACAACAGAACAAAGGCAAGAAGGATGATAAGGGAAAGGATAAGAGGAAATACCACTATTATGGGAAAGAAGGTCACCTAGTCAAAGAATGTAAAAGGAGGAAGTTCAATTGCTTTAAGTGCGGAGAGGTCGGATACTTCTCCAAGAAATGCCCGAAGGCGCAGGGATCGCAAGGGACTTCTGGAGGGCATGCGAATGCTCTCGTGGAAGATGGATAGGATAAAGATTGGAAAAATTTATGTAAAAGGTTTAATTTCCTTATAAGGTTAAGACTATTTTGAATTCTGGCATTTTGATTTTGTAGTTGAGACTCTGCACTTTAATACCAGTCTTGTTTCTAATCTCGTAGTTGTTTCAAACCCCTCTGGTGGTTCGGTTGGTGATTTGTAAGGGTTTGAAATTATCTGTGTTAGGCGTCAAAAATTTGAATGTGACATTTGTGTACTCAAGTTTATGGGCTATGGGTTGGTTCTAAATGGACCAGCTTTCTATGTAGAGGGCCGTTCTAGATTTTGAGAGGAGGGTCGTTAAGTTTCTAACTTGTCATGGGAAGACCCCCAAAGTTTCTTGTGACCCGCAAGGGTCTGTTATGTTTAGCTTTCTGAGAACCATTCTGTAATCTGATCTGTACCAGTAGTCTGTAAGTATCTGATTATTTCTGAAGGATAGGGGTTTCTACTCGAAGCATGAAGTATATTTTCAGATTTGACATTGTTTAATAGGGGTAATTCTCTAAGTGTCAGTCTAATTTTGATTTCGGTCTTTGGGGCTGAAACTTAGGGAATTATTCTCTTAACCGATGTCAAATGGGAACAGAGCTTTTGTTTTAGTTATATCATTTATTTGTACCCCATCAACCAAATCTTCGACCTTTAGATAGGAAATCCATGGATGTAAACATGTGTTTGAGACATGTTATGTTTGATGGTTGCAAGTGGATGTAAGTGTTTGCTAGTGGTTGCTCGTGGATGCATTTACACACACATTAGGCACTAGACCGGCTCAAATCACTTTCATATTGCATATAAAAATGTGTGTGCATATTTAGGGTAATGGATGAACAATGGTTGTGTTATCATATGGATGCTGCATTTGGATGAATGGTTGAGCACACATGTAGAAATATTATGTATCAATAGCATTCTTTCGCATACATAATGAACACACAACACAATCATGGTTTGCATTAAGGAGGTCAACTGAATCAGTAGACCGCCTGATTTTGCATTAGATAAGGAACATATACACACACTTTTTGCATAAGTTCATACGACATTAGAAATCTTTTAAGGACAACGGATGCCTGTGTTTGATGGTTGAGTAGATAGATGATTGTATGGTAGGATGCACATTCTTCTTGACTTGAAGATTTCGGGGACGAAAACATTTAAGGAGGGGAGAATGTAACACCCCGTAATTTTAATATTAATGTTAACGAATTAAAGAATACTTAATTTCAAATGTGGGAATTAAGGGAAATGGGTCGCGCCATTACGTTCATCTTGGAATTCTGCTTGAGATAGAGTCCAAGTTTGCGTAAAACGGATATCGTATGAAGAAGATATGGATGAACGAAGTTAGGCAGAAAAACCAGAAATGGGCCAGAATGCACTGGCGCACTTGGGAAGTGGGCCAGAACAAAATTGCACTGACGCACTTGGGAAGTGCGCCCATGCAAAGTTGCACTGGCGCACTTGGCAGGTGCGCCCAGGCTGAGGTAAAAGCATACACAGATTTCTAAGGCTCAGATTCGAACAGTGAGTCGGTGCTGAGTCATTTCTGGCTAGTTAATGAGTCAATAGGGTTTCTGGATAGTTATAATCTGGACTGAATGGTTGTGGTCAACTCTAGGGTCATCCGAAGGCTATAATTAAATTGAAATTCTATATAAACATGTGTAGACTCAAACCCTAAAATCAATTCAAAATTAGATCAATGGCCATTATGTTGTCACTCCAAACCCTAGAGTAGCCGCCACCAACTATAAGCAAATTAAAGACAACAATTCAATTCAAATTAAGCCTAAAACTACAACAACGAAATTGTCTACAACAAGGGAATGCTAATCAATTACAGAATTCAGATCCTAGAACTCAAGACCCCTTTTTCGATGAGTTCTAGTCACTTTTAGGTTTAAATAAATTACAGTGAATCGTGGTAGACTATGATTTGGGTATATGTTGTTTGTAGTTATGCAAGTTTATTGTTGTTGTGGATCATGAAATTATGCTAGTTTATTGTTATTGTGGATCATGAAATTATGTAAGTTATTGTGTGATGAATTCATGAATCTATGCAAGTTGTTATCATGAATCTATGCAAGTCGTTATCATGAATCTATGCAAGTTGTTATCATAAATCTATGCAAATTGTTATGAGATCATGCAAGTTATTATTCATGAAACAATGCAAGTTGTTATGTTATGCAAGTGGTTAAACATGTTGTAAATCATTAATCTATGTGAGTAGTTAATTATGTTGTTAATTCATGAACCTATGCAAGTCACCAATGCAAGTTGTTATGTTGCAAAATCATGAACCTATGCAAGTTGTTAATTATGTGGTGAATCATAATTATATGCGAAGTTATCATGTCATTTTCCCTAGTTGTCATGCTTATGCCAAAAATTGTACTGGAAACAATCATCTTCTCATTCCCTTTATTTTGTTGTTATCGCGAGGCTACCTTGTAGCCTCGATGACGCCAAAAAAGCAAACAGTTACGCTAGTAAAGAAACGGGGAAAAGGAGAATTTGTAATAGGCATAATTTACATAGTGATTATGTAAGTTGGACACATGATTCTAGTAGGGAAACATATAAATAATTACCTATTATGACATGGGTAAAATTGGGTAAAAATGGTGTAATTTGAATATGACCATTTATGGATAGGGAATTCAAATTGTTAATAAGATAGGTATTGACACCTATAAAAAGGAAAGGATTAATTTATTAACTTAATTAATCAAAAGAGGAATGTTTAAGCAATTAAAGTCTGAAGATTTAATATTGAGAATTGGCATAAATGCCTTAAATGGCATAAAATAAATTTGTGATGAAATTGGTATGACTTTACATACCATAAATAGATGGACATAATTGAGTCAATTATGGCCATAGTTAAATTTGGAATTGATTGATAATTTGAATAGGGAGATTAATTCAAATTGGGGAATAATTAATTTTGTGTAATTAATCGTCTAAGGCACGAGGTTAGGCTCTTTTGTGGTGTAAGACTAGCCGGACCCGCCCGGCAAATCCAGCTTCCACAAATGCCAGTCTAATGTGGGAGGTCTTAGGCATAAATTAAATGCGTGACAGTTGCAAAGACATGAAGTTAGGCTCTTTTGTGGTGTAAGACTGCCCGGACCCGCCCGACAAATCCAGCTGCAACAAATGCCAGTCTAATGTAGGAGGTCTTTATAAGGTTACGGTCTTAATGAATTAAGAAACACTTAACCAGATAAACATGTAGTGGGACATGTGGGGTTAAGTGGGTGCCTTAGGTGACATGTGGAATTAAGTGGGTGCCTTAGGTGGCATTTGAAATACGATTAGGTGTCTCAATAATTAATTAGTGCTAATTAAAGACAAATATGGATGATAAACAGAAGTTTGGTTGAGTGAGTGATTCTCTAGGTAACGATCTGATGTTGATCTCGGTCTTCGGGGTTAGAACTTAGGGAGTTATTCTCTTAACCAATGTATCTGTGGACTAAGAAGAACCTAATCATAAACTAAGTGAAAGGGTTAAGACCAACTTAACCAATAAATTGATAAATGGGTAGGTGGGTAATATTAGTATATATAGGCCCACAAACTTAACCATTAAATAAACATGATTAAATCAATGTGTGGGTTAAGTACAACTGATGGGTAATTGGGTAATATTAGTATATATAGGCCCACAAACTTAACCATTAAAAAGGGGTTATGTAATTTAAGACACCTAATGGTATACATAACCGGGCAGAATTGTAAAGTTATGTATTAAAGACACCCTTAGGGGTACGCATAAATAATGGGAATAGATAGAGTTGTGTATTAAAGACACCTATAGGTACGCATAACCGATAGGTAAAATAAGGGTTATGTATTAAAGACACCTATTGGTACGCATAACTGATTGAGGGCTATGTAATTAAAGACACCTTAGCGTATACATAGTCAGTAGAAAACCTAGTGGGGATACAAGACATAGGGGAGAGCTTGTATCATGTTGTGTGGGAACCATTTCAGTCAGTAACCCGGAGGGGTATCAAAGTAAAGAACTCCGTACTAGTCGGGGAAGGGGCGCGCTTACTGCTTGATTGTAAGAGATCCACAACGAGACGGATGGTGTGGGCGGCGCAAAACGACTGGGGGCATGTGCGTGCATGGGCCATGTAACACCACGTGAATTCTATAACGTTAAGCTTCACAAATTAAAGTATAATTAATTCTAAATAAAAGAATTAAGGGAAATGGTTACACCATTGCGTTTGTCTCGGAATTCTACTTCAGATAGAGTCTGAGTTTGCGCGAATCAGACTCTGTATGAAAAAGTTATGGCCTTTGGAAGTTTCAGAATCAAATTTGAATTTCAGGTTTAAACTGGGCTGGGCGGGAAAATTCCCGCTCAGAGAGCAGGTCGACCTGGTCACCCCAGGTCGACCATAGTGTCGACCTGGTCCCCCCCAGGTGACCATAGTGTCGACCTGCCTGGTCGACCTGGCTGGCTCGAATTTCCGTGGCTCTGTGTGTCACTAGTGTTTTGACCTGGCTCGAATTTCCGTGGCTCTGTGTGTCACTAGGGCTGACGTGTCACCTCTTGATTGGCCCTTTGAACTTTGAATTGTCTAGATTCCTCCTGTCTTCATCTAACGGCTCAAAACAACTTCAAAATCTATAAATACACCCTAAGTCTCTACTGAAAATTCACACAAAAAATGAGAAATGAGTCGTCATTTCGCTAGGGAGGAATTGAACATAGCCGTCAAGAGAAAAGCCTAGAGACGAATCAAATTAAGAAGAAGATTAAAGTTTAATCAAACTAATCAACGCAACGTTAGTCTACCCAAAGGAGCGCATCTCAATTTCAGAATTCAGAATCCAGAATTCAAGATTCTGAATTCGTTGTAAGTATAGTGACCTTTCAGAATATGAATAAAAATTGTGATGTGATTCGATGTCAATGAAAATAGAATAGTGTTATTGTATTGTATAAAATTCTATGTATTGTGAAGGTTCTACCGTGACTTGTGTATGGACGTTTGGGGCGTAAATTGATTGATGCAAGCCTACTGAACAATTGTATATGAAAACAATGGCACTTGCAAGTTTGTGGAAAAAATTAGAAATTGATCCCTTTATGTATATGTCGATGGAATGGACTATGTATATTCCCTTAGTCTAAATTAGAATTTATGTAAACATGTTTTAGACTTGAAACCTTTTATGCCTACATGACCCAAAACCTATGATATCATTCTCATGTCTATTTGCAAGTATAATTGGATCTATGTTAAGCATCGTTTGGGTTTCATAAATTATGCAAGTTCATGTTTATTTGCAAGTATAATTGTATCTATGTTAAGTATCGCTTGGGTTTCATAAACTATGCAAGTTCATTTTGAAATAGGCTGTGTGATTAGATGCTATAATTGGACATTTTGGTGAATATACAACATGCTAGTTTTGTGTTTGACGTTATGTTAAGTTAAACATGTTTAAACACAAGTTTGTATTAGCCTAAACTATGCCATTTCATATGTCACCTACTTAATTATACTTTGATTTGAATGCAATTCACATGACCCATCATTTATGTTAGTATCGCTAAATTGCAAGTTCATGTGCCACACACCCTTATATGTTGTAAAACATTACATGTTCTTGATTTCCCCTTTTCTTACGCTTATAAAGTTTGGCTGAATTGTGTCGAGCCCAACATTTGTTATAACGTTGCGAACATATAAACGGGAGTAATAACGTTGGGTGTAAAACATGAAAATATATGTTGGCATGTTTGGCACATGCCAATGATAATGACATTTAAGCGGTATGAAAAGATATACCCAAGCAAAAAATATATGACATTTACATATATAATTGAGAAGTAATAAAATATGTAAATTTAGAAAACACGATATGCTTAACCCGAGGTTGGATTGAGTTGTGATGTAAACCTGCCCGGAGCCCGGCTGTCCAGTAGTCACAACAATACCTATCCAATGTGGGTGGTTAAGCATTGAGCCCAATAATGAACTGAGGTTAGACCGAGCTACGGTGTAAACCTACCCAGAACCGACCGGCATATCCAGTAACCACAGCAATACCTGTCTAATGTGAGTGGTCATGTGTTCTTAAGAGGCTAAGGACAGATGGTAGGGTTAAGTCAACTGTAACACTTAACCAAATTCAACATGTTAACAAGAATCGATGGGTGGTGTTAGGTAAATACAGACACTTAACCACTTAACATGTTTGACTAGAAAATCCTGGTAACGAGGGACCCATTTCAGCTGTAACCCGAGTAAGGTATCAACGGTACCCTGAAACTAAGCAGGGTGGGACACGATTACTGGGCTGATTGTAAGCGGTCAAAACGACGGCGGTGGGTGCACATTGCATGTCTAACGGGTTGCGGGCGTGCACACACTCCGGAGCAGACAACCAGGGCACTGGGGACACTAGTAGTATAACCTATGCCTTCTAGAATTTGTGTCAGGGCCGCCACCATGGGTCTTGATACACCCTATGGTGGGACCAGCATATGTATCTACAATTCTTGGAGGCCGTATGACACATGTTAACGCGATTAGGAGCCGATCTTTTAATAAGAATGGGGATCACTTCACCCTCTACATGGGGTGCCAGTTGGAATAAAACTCAAGTAGGTGCAGAGATATAGTATGGGTGCGATGGTACATTCGACACTTCCTTAGCTTGTAACACTTTCCTATTTTCAGTATATATCTATCATGCCCTTTTCTTATTCACATACTGAAGAGTTACTAGATTTACTCAGGCTTTATGTCTAACCCTATTTTCTTTTCGTCTTCTTTTCTTTTGTCCCCCCAAGGTCCACAGGGAGGAAACAGCTCAGCTCAGTCAGGCTCTTTACAAGCTCCAAGAACATAGATGTATGATTTGGATCTCTTTTGCTTGGATTATGGCTTTCGATATCACTTTGGGGATTTTTGTCACTTTATTTATGTTTTATGCTTCTTTAATAATCAAGACAGTTATGAGGTTGTAATGATGGAAGTATTTTGAGACAATTATGGAATGTTATGTTTTGAACACGTATTGATGAAATAAAAGTCTGTTTTGGTTTCCGCCATTTAAAATATGTGTATTTATATCTGTCTTGAGTTTATCAGTGGCTTTTACTTATAAACCTCCACCAAAATTAAGGCATTCCCTTTGCGAGTGACCTTAACGGAGGTGGGGTGTTTCACTTGGTATCAGAGCATAGGTTTACTAGATAAGACAAAAGTTTTTGAAATTGTTTTCAAAAAGAAAGTTTAAAGAAGCATTTTTCAAGAAAAAAAGTGTTATGTTTATAAAAAGACAAAATCCCCCAAAGCCATGTGCCCTATCTATCTCTCTCTATCCTTCGTTTTGAATTTTTCCTTTCTGTTTCAGCATGTCTGGAGACCTTAACCTCTCAGAAGGAGTGCCGATTCCCAGCTGGTTTAGGAGGTACTTAGAAGCAAGTGCCAATGGCGCGGGCCCAGCAGACATCCCTCCTCCTGTGGCCGTGGTTCCTCCTCCTCCACCTCCTCGTGGAAATGCCTTCGCAAAAACATGTAGAGACTTTAAGGCTATGGGTGGAAAAGACTTTTATGGAACAGAGTCCTTTGTAGGGGGAAGAAACTGGCTAAAGGAAACTGAAGATCTGTTTGTCATCTTTGGAGTGGATGACAGGCAAAAGATACAACTAGCGGTATGGTTGCTTAAGGATGAAGCTTCCTATTGGTGGGAAGTTACCAATGCCCGGCGGGCAGTGGAAACATGGGAGGATTTCAGGACAAGGTTTGAGATGAAATTCCTTTCCCAAGCAGAAAGAAGCCTGCAAAATGGAGAAGTTTCTAACTCTGAAATAGGGAAGCATGACGATCACGGAATATGTTAATCAGTTTAATCAGCTGGCCAGATTTGGGTTAGGCTTAGTAAACACCCAACACAAGAAGGCACTTCGCTTCGTCAAGGGTTTGAATGAGCCCCTACACAGCCTTGCCATGACCCATGTATCCACGGGAGCGACTTATGAAAGCTTGGTGGACATGGCGTTGCTACACGAGGAAGACCACGGCAAGAAAGAAACTTAGGGGAAAGAGAAGAAAGAGGGTCTACAAGCAAAGAAAATAGACTTCAAGAAAGGAGGGAAAAATAATAAACCCCGTGAGAAGAGAAGGTGCAATTTCTGTGGCATTGTGGGACATATATCAAAAGACTGCCGAAAAAGGAAGGCGAAGATGGGTGGATGCTTCCATTGTGGACAGACTGGGCACGAAGCTAAGGACTGCCCAAAGAAGAAAGGGTAGGGACAGAAAGCCGGATCCACTTTAGGGGGTCAGGTTCATGCGCTAGTGGCACCTCAACAGGAACGAGGTAGTAATATTTCTGTAGAAAGTGTAGTCTATCTTTATGATCATCTAGTTCGTACACTTTTTGACTCTGGCGCATCACACTCTTTTATTTCATCTGCCTTAGTAGAATCTCTGCATCTAGACACCAGTATGGTAGAAGATCCCTTAGTAGTTTCAAATCCAATTGGGGGCTCCGCTTACTTGTCAATGGTTTGTTTGGGTTTGAAAATCTCTATTCTCAGTGTTGAGTTTAGTTGTAATGCCTTTGTCTTGGGTTTCTCGGGATATGGTTTGATCTTAGGCATGGACTGGTTATCCAGTAATAGTGCCATTCTTGATTGTGAGAAAAGAGTAGTAAGACTCTTAACTCGGCTTGGTAACACTCTAGAAATTTTTGTAATCCCTTGAATGCTGTTATGCTTAGTTATCTAGAGTCGCTTGATGCTTCTGATGAGAATTTGCAATCAGTAAGAGTAGTCCGGGAATATCCGGATGTCTTTGAGGAGGTGAAAGGCTTACCTTTGAGGTGGGAAATAGACTTCCATATATATCTTGTGGATAACGCAAAGCCTGCAACTTTACCTGTCAGACACAT
Organism: Allium sativum; assembly: GCA_030737875.1. NCBI lineage: Eukaryota > Viridiplantae > Streptophyta > Magnoliopsida > Asparagales > Amaryllidaceae > Allium > Allium sativum. Next base: position 157,383,949 of record CM060924.1, read on the forward strand.
GGCTCCAATGGAGAGAAAGGAGCTCAGTAAGCAGGTAAAAGAACTTCTTGAAAAAGGGTTCATTAGACGGAGCATTTCAGAATGGGGTGCTCGAGTGGTGTTCGCAACCAAAGCGGACGGCTCGCTTTGCCTTTGTGTCGACTATAGGGAGTTAAACAAATTGACCAAGAAAAATAGGCACCCTCTTTCCCGAATCGACGATTTGTTTGATCAGCTTGTTGGTGCGACGGTCTTCACCCAACTTGATCTGGCAACTGGGTTCCATCAGCTAAGAGTAGCTGAAGATAATATTGATAAGACAACGTTCAGAACCCCATACGGTTTCTTCGAGTGGCTTGTCATGCCTTTCGGCTTGACAAACGCACCCGCTTATTTCGTAGACATAATGAGCAGGGTGTTCAGGGAATTCCTCAACAAATTTGTGGTTGTCTTCGTAGATGATATCTTAATCTTCTCAAAGAGTGAGGAAGAATATGCTCAGCATCTGAAAGAAACCATGGAAACTCTTCGAGCTCATCAACTAAAAGCCAAATTCTCCAAGTGTCAATTCTGTAGAAACGAAGTAAGATTTCTGGGGCATATAGAGTCCAAAGAGGGGTTGGACGTGGACCCCGCGAAAGTGGTGCCAGTGCAAGATTGGAAGACACCAAGAAGTGCAACCGAAGTTCGAAGCTTTCTTAGGCTAGCCGGTTTTTACCGAAAGTTTATTAGGGATTTCGCGAAAATCTCAGCCCCACTCACAAGGCTAACAAAGAAGAATCTGGCGTTCACTTGGGATTTGGACTGCGAGTTTGCTTTCCAACGATTAAAAAGGGCTCTGACAACAGCCCTAGTTCTGACTTTGCCAGATGGAACCAAAATGTTCACAGTATACACGGATGCATCTGGAACGGGATAGGCGCTGTTCTAATGCAAGAAGGAAGGGTAGTAGCTTATGACGGAAGACAATTGAAAGTTCATGAAAAGAACTATCCAACCCACGACCTTGAGTTAGCCGCCATCGTCTTCGCGCTTAAGTCCTGGCGCCATTATCTCCTAGGTGAGAAGTTTGAATTATACACTGACCATAAATCATTGAAATATCTCTTCTCGTAGAAGGATCTTAACTTGAGGCAGCAAAGATGGATGGAGTTTCTTGCCTCATATGACTTTGAAATTTCATGTACTCCCGACAACAGCAGCGTAGTAGCAGACGCGTTGAGCCAAAAGAAACAGACCTTAAGCCCACTCTTCGTAGAGAGGCAAAGCTTGGAGTATATAGCCAGTTTTAACTTTAGGCCCTCCTCATATTTTGTACCGGGTTTGTTAGCATCTCTCGAAGTATGCCGTACTCTCTTAGACTCAATAGGGGTTGCACAACGTGAAGACCCTCAACTTGTTGATGTGATTGATAGACTTATTAGGGGTGAGACTTCTAGTCACCTCAGTAGATACGCCATCGACGATAAGGGTTGGCTAAGGCGAGATGGAAGATTATGCATCCCACAAGCAAGGGAGTTGACAAAGAAGGTTCTCGAGGAAGCGCATCATTCCAAGATGACTATACACCCTGGCGGTGATAAGATGTACAAGGATATAAAAAGGACTTTCTTTGGAGTGGCATGAAGCAAGACGTGGAAGATTTTGTTTCTAAGTGCATGACCTGCCAACGGGTCAAGGCGGAACAGAAGAAACCTGGAGGACTACTTCACTCTTTAGAGGTCCCATAGTGGAAGTGGGATAGCATTTCAATGGACTTGTTTGATGGACTACCTAGGTCGAGAAGAGGCAACACTAGCATTTGGGTAATAGTGGATAGGCTTACTAAAAGCGCCCATTTTGTACCTATCAAGAGTAGAAGGACTGCCGCATCTCTAGCATCCCTTTATCTCAAGGAAATAGTTCGACTCCACGGGATACCCTCCAACATTGTTAGTGACCGAGACCCTATCTTCACAAGCGAGTTTTGGCGGAGTCTGCAAGAAGCTGTAGGCACACAGTTATGTTTGAGTACGGCCTATCACCCCCAAACCGATGGCCAAACGGAAAGGGTGAATAGAATTTTAGAGGATCTTTTAAGACTTTGCGTTCTTGACTTTGGAGGGACTTGGGAGGACCACCTTCCTTTAGTTGAATTTTCCTATAACAACAGCTGCCAAGCTACCATCGGTATGGCACCCTTCGAAGCCTTGTACGGAAGACCGTGCAAATCACCAACTTGTTGGTGGGAGTCTACAGATAAACTTATACTTGGGCCAGATATGATTTGAGAGACTTCAGAGAAAGTGGACTTGATACGTAGTAGGATGAAGACAGCCCAAGACATACAAAAATCCTACGCCGACAAAAGAAGGACTGACCTTGAGTTTGAGGTTGGGGACAGGGTTTTCCTTAAGGTATCACCTTTAAGAAACGTCGTTCGTTTTGTATCCGCAGGAAAGCTAGCACCAAGATTTGTAGGACTGTTTCCTATTATCGAGAAGGTTGGAAAGATGGCCTATAGATTAGAGCTACCCGAGAGACTAGCCGGAGTTCACAACGTCTTTCATGTTTCTCACCTCCGGAAGTGTTTGCATGAGTCTGCAGAAGTGGTGGAACCTAGCATTCTAAAAGAAGCCGAAGTGGAACGCGAAGCAACTGTGAGGAGAGTTCCAACCTGCAACTTAGGAACTGAAGTGAAAAAGCTATGCAACAGTGAAGTCAAACTCGTTAATGTTCAGTGGAGTGACGCCGAGAAAGACGCGACTTGGGAAACTGAGGATAGAATACGTGCTGCCTACCCTCTTCTTTTTGAGGGTATATCTTTGATCTCTCTTTTTCCTTAAGTTATGCTTTATCTATCTTTTTAGGTATATCTCCTCGGTCCTTTTCCTAACTCCTTAGGTAGAAAACAAATGGATTCAAACATGTATTTGAAAACATGTTATGGATGATGGCTGCAAATGGTTGCTACTGATTGCTAGTGGTTGCTCGTGGATGCATATACACACGCACCCTAGGCTATAGATCGGCTCAGTCACTTCATATTGCATATGCATATATGTATTCTCATTTGTATATGGTTGAAACTTGATATGCTTTCATATTGTTGTCACATTTGTATGAATAGTTGTGCACACATGTAGAATTATGAATAGAAAAAAAATTTGCATACATAATGGATTCATGACACTTACATGATTCACATTAAGGAGGTCAACTGAATCAGTAGACCACCTGATTTCTACATTAGATAAGGACATATACACACACTATGCATATGATCATGAAGCATTAGAAGTCTTTTAAGGACAATGGACGCCTGTGTTTGTTGGTTGAGTAGATGGACTGTTGGATGGTAGGATATACATTCTTCCTAACTTGAAGTTTTCGAGGATGAAATCCTTTTAAGGGGGAAGAATGTATGTAACACCCCGTATGTTGAATAACTTGCTATAATATAAAACAGGGCAGAATTAAATTTAAAAATCTGAATCAGGGGAAACGTGCTATGCCATTGCGTTCGTCTCGGAAAAATACGCGAAATAGAGTCTGAGTTTTCTAAAATCGGAGTCCGTATGACCCAGATAAGGCCCAAAGAAGTTTTCAGAAATTTAAAAACAGATTTAAAAATAGAAATTTCAATTTTCAGAAGTGGCGGGAAAAATCCCGCCAGACCCGGGGGTCGACCTGGGGGTCGACTGGGGAGTCGACCTGCCCACCAGGTCGACTGGGGAGTCGACCCTAGGGTCGACCTGGGGGTCGACCTCCCTGGTCGAGCCCAGGTGACCTGGGTGCACCAGCTTGTCTTTAGGGCTGTGTTTTGGTGGCTAGGACGTGATCTGACGGCTCCAATCTGATTTAGGGTTAATCTAATGGCCTAAAACACCTAACTACTCTATAAATACACCCTAAGACTACCCTAATTCATACTAAAAATAGAAACAATGCCGTCATGCCGTCAAAATGCAACTTGAAGGAGCCTCCATCAATTTGTAGAGGAAGATAGCATCTCAAATCAATCTCTAATCAACTCTAGCAACTTAATCTTCTTCTTAGGAGTGCTAATCAACAAGTTGTGAGTTTTCCATAGCCTTAATGACCAATTATTGAAATGATTATGATAGGATATAATGAGGTTATGGCTATGAATGTGGATCAATGCAAGTTATGCAAGTTATAAGCTATGTGTTAATGATGTTATGCATGTTATGCAAGTTATATGCTATGTGTTAATGATGTTATGCATGTTATGCAAATTATGTGCTATATGTTCATGATGTTATGCAAGTTATGCATGTCATATGCTACATGTTCATGATGTTATGCAAGTTATGCAAGTCATATGCTACATGTTCATGATATTATGCAAGTTATGCAAGTCATATGTTACATGTTCATGATGTTATGCAAGTTATGCAAGTCATATGCTATGTGTTTGTGATGTTATGCAAGTTATGCAAGTCATATGAGAAACATTGATCCATTATGACACCATGATATGCAAGTTTGGTGTATGATTATATGCAAGTTCATATATGATATGTTATGCAAGTTTGGTGTATGATTATATGCAAGTCCATATATGATATGTTATGCAAGTTTGGTGTATGATTATATGCAAGTCCATATATGACATGTTATGCAAGTTTGGTGTTTGATGATATGCAAGTAACATGTGCAAGTTTACACCTTAGTATGATATGCATACATATGCAAGTTAACCCCTTTGTATGTCATACATACATATGCAAGTTTACCCCTTTGTATGACATAAATAACTTATGCAAGTTAACCTCCTTATGACATATGTGATTCATGTAAGTTTGGGTTGATTATTTATGCTAGTTGGGTTTGATGCTATATGCATGTTGACACCTTTAAACCCATGTTGATGCTAATGTTATGCAAGTTGAACCCATTATATTTGTGATGAATCTTCCCTTTTATGTCATGTTAGCGAATTACGTGGGGAACGATGGGGGTAAACATACATGTTAATGAAATGGTGAAGTTCGTATGATTATGCATACCATAAAGTGGATGGACATAATTGAGTCAATTATGTACATCATTAAAATTGGAATTAATTTGGGAAAATTAATTCGGGGGTGATTAATTAGGTTAATTAATCGACTAAGACACGAGGTTGGACCCTTTTGTAGCATAAGACAGCCCGGAACCGACCGGAAAATCCAGCGGCTACAAATGATTGGCCCAATGTGAGAGGTCTTAGGAACAAACTAAATACGTGACAAGTGTATAGACACGAGGTTAGACTCGGTTATGGCGTAAGGCTGCCCGAACCCAACCGGCAAATCCAGCTGCCATAAAAGATAGTCTAATGTGAGAGGTCTTTACAACGGTTACGTTCTTAATCAATTAAGAAACACTTAACCAGATAAGCATGTAGTGGGCATGAGGGGTTAAGTGGGTGCCTTGGGAGGCATGTGGAAATCAAGTAAGTGCCTTGGGTGGCATGAGGAAATCTAGTGGGTTGCCTTGGGTGGCAATTGAAAATACGATTAGAAGACTTAACCAAGTGGGAACATGTAATTAAACATGATTAAAGGGTTAAGTGGGATGCACTAGATAAATTGACAAGCTTAGGTGGTAGCTTGTGGGGGCCCATTTCAACCAGTAACCCATATGTATCTTATTGGGCTCGACCCATGTCGAGGACAGGACACGCGTACTGGGCTTGATTATAAGAGGCCAAAACGGGTTAGCAGTGGCAACTCAAGTCCAACGGGTTTCATATGCGTGTGTGGACCCGGGCTGGTAGGTAAGACGTTGTTGCATCGTGTAGGTATAAGCCGTGAACCATTTGTTGTATCGGGTTGCCACTTTGGGGAGTGATACACCCCATTGTGGGGCCAGCACGGGTATCTACGGTAGGGAGCCGATCGCTTGGGAGTAGTGGGTACACCTAGTGGAGATAGGGGCAGGCGGCACCTATGTAGTCAGCTAGGGGTACACGAAACTACTAGGTAAATTTTCTAAGTCCTTGGGAGGGATCAACCTTTAAGTAGGAATGACTGGTGTGGTGCAGTTAGTAATTACCCTTGGGTGGCTAGATGCTTCTTTACCGTTATCTTAGTTTATCCTATGTCTAGTGGGCTACTTAGTGTAGTCATCTATCCCCAGTCATCCCGTGCCAAGTTTATATCATACCCTAATTACTTTAATGATTGTGTTGTTAAAGTTATAGGGCTCACTCAGACTTATGTCTGACCCCGTTGTTTTTATCTTTTTCCCCCTCAGGTCCTCAGGTTGGGCCTAGCACTAGTGGGCTTTGATCAGATTTCTTTATCTATCTTCTGGAGCTTGGACCGTGATGTAAAGCCCAACTTATCTTTTCTTTTATGGCTATTGTTATGTAGTGGGATTATGTACTTATGTTTTTATCAGGATGGATATTTAGTACTTGACTCTTTATTGTGTTGTAACTAAACATGTTTACCTTCTGCTGCTATGAAATGATGTTTTAGATTTTCAAGTATTTATATCTGTCTTGTTGTAATTTTTCTGTTCTATACTCACTTAAAATGCTCCACCGAAGTTAAGGCATTCCCTCAATGAGTGACCTTAGCGGGTGTGGGGTGTTACACGTGGTATCAGAGCAAAGGTTACCGGAACAGATAAAATTTTTAGAAAACTATTTTTCTAAAAACATTTTTGGAAGAAGTATTTTCAAAAACATGTCTTTAAAGAGAAAAGTTTTTGAAAGAAAAGCATAATCCCCAATAGCCATATCTTTATCTTTCGAATTCTCCGTTTTGAATCTTTCCTTTTTCGTTTCAGCATGGCTGAGGATCTTAACTTTCCGGAGGGTGTGACGATACCAGTATGGTATAGGAGATTGATGGAGGCTAGGGCCGCCCCTACGGGTCCAGCAAATGTTCCTCCACCAACCATAGCACCCGATCTTCCTCCTCCCCCTCCTCCTCCTCGTACGGATACTTTTGCTAAGACTTGCAAGGAATTTAAGGCTATAGGAGGGAAACCTTTTCAAGGATCAGAAACTTTTGTGGAGGCTAGAGATTGGCTTAAGGAGGTGGAAGAGTTGATAGATATCTTTGAGATGGAAGAAGGAAAGAAAGTTAAGTTAGCTGCTTGGTTAATGAAGGGAGAGGCCTCATTCTGGTGGGAGGTCACTAATGGAGAGCGCCCCGTTGACTCTTGGGCGGATTTCAAGCAAAGATTTGTGGCAAAGTTTCTCTTAAGGGCGGAGGAAAACTTGTATATGGAAAGGTTCTTGACTCTAAAGCAAGGAAATCTCTCGGTGAAGGAATATGTCAACAAGTTTAATCAATTGGCAAGGTTTGGCATAGACATGGTGAATACACCGGAGAAGAAGGCTTTGAGGTTCGTTAAAGGCTTGAATGAACCGATGCATGGATTGGCTATGACTCATATCCCTATGGGGGCCACCTTTGAGAAGCTAGTTGACATGGCACTCATGCATGAGGAAGAGAAGGGTCCCAATGCTAATAAGGCACCCGAGAAGAAGGGAGATCAAAAGAGACCTCAACAGCAACAAAACAAAGGTGGGAAAGGCAACGGTGGCAAGGGAAAGAAGAAGTGCTTCAATTGCGGGATACCAGGCCACCTAAGCAAAGATTGTCGGAAGAAGAAGAAGACTGGCTGCTATCACTGTGGCGAAGCAGGGCATCTAGTGAAGGATTGCACTAAGAAGGGGCAAAGGGCGGGATCTACCTCAGGACGACAGGTGCAAGCTCTTTTGGCACCGGGTCAGGCAAGGGGGCAAGTTCAGGCTCTTGCGGTTCCACCAACTCAGGAAAGAGGTAGAACTATTTCCGTTGAAAGTCTGGTTTTTCTATTTGATCATCCAGTCCGTACATTGTTTGACTCTGGCGCATCGCATTCGTTTATCTCATCATCATTAGTTGAGTCACTGCACTTAGACACCAGTCTAGTAGATGATCCCTTGGTTGTTTCAAACCCAATTGGGGGCTCCACTTATTTGTCCATGATATGTTTGGGTTTGAAGATTTCTATACTTAGCATTGAGTTTAGGTGTGATGCTTTTGTTTTGGGCTTCACGGGCTATGGGTTGATTTTGGGCATGGACTGGTTATCCAGTAATGGTGCCGTTCTTGATTGCGAAAGGAGAGTTGTTAGGCTCATGACCCGCTTGGGGAACACTCTCGAGATCTCTTGTAATCCCATGGATTCTGTTATGCTAAGTTATCTTGAATCGCTTGACGCTTCGGTCGAGAGTTTGCGATCTGTTAGAGTGGTCCGGGAATACTCGGATGTGTTTGAGGAGGTGAAGGGCTTACCTCCGAGGCAGGAGATAGACTTCCAAATATATCTGATGGATAATGCTAAACCTGTATCTTTACCAGTGCGCCACAAGGCTCCTCGTGAGAGGAGGGAACTCCATAAGCAAGTAGGGGAGTTGCTTGAGAAGGGGTTCATAAGACGAAGTATATCGGAGTGGGGTGCTCCAGTAGTTTTTGCTACGAAGGCGGATGGGTCCCTCAGACTTTGTGTAGACTATAGAGAACTCAACAAGCTCACAAAGAAGAATAGACACCCATTGCCGAGGATTGATGATCTTTTTGATCAGTTGGTTGGCGCTTCAGTATTTTCTCAGTTGGACCTAGCCAAGGGGTTTCATCAGTTGAGGGTGGCTGAGGATAGCATAGACAAGACTGCCTTTAGGACTCCGGATGGTTTCTATGAGTGGCTGGTGATGCCATTTGGTTTGACGAACGCCCCTGCATATTTTGTTGATTTGATGAGTAGGGCGTTCAGGGAGTTCCTTAATAAGTTCGTGGTGGTCTTTGTGGATGACATCTTGATATTTTCTAAGAGTGAAGAAGAGCATGCCCTACATCTTAGGGAACTGTTGGAGACTCTTCGAGCGCATAGCCTTAAGGCTAAATTTTCTAAATGTCACTTCTGGAGGAAGGAAGTGCGGTTCTTGGGGCACGTGGTCTCCAAGGAAGGGATAGCTGTGGATCCCGCGAAGGTAGTATCAATTCATGATTGGAAGGTTCCAAAGAATGCTACCGAGGTGAGGAGTTTCTTGGGGTTGGCTGGCTACTATAGGAAGTTTATCAAGGACTTCGCGAAGATATCAGCCCCATTAACTCGCTTGACGAAGAAGAATCTAGTCTTCGCATGGGACGTAGATTGTGATGATGCGTTCCGACGGTTAAAGAGAGCTTTAACCACAGCTCCAGTCTTAGTGTTTCCAGATGGGAGTAAGCCATTTGTTGTCTATACCGATGCTTGTGGAACTGGACTGGGCGCAGTCTTAATGCAAGAGGGAAGAGTAATAGCCTATGGTGGAAGGCAGTTGAGAAAGCATGAGAAAAATTACCCTACCCATGATTTAGAGTTGGCCGCTATTGTTTTTGCGCTTAAGATTTGGCGCCATTATCTTCTGGGAGAGAGATTCGAATTATTCACTGACCACAAATCATTGAAGTACTTGTTTTGTCCGAAGGATTTGAACTTGAGACAGCAAAGGTGGATGGATTTCTTAGCATCCTATTATTTCGAGATAGCGTATACCCCTGGCAAAGGTAACGTGGTGGCGGACGCCTTGAGTAGAAAAACGTTGTCCTTGAGTCCATTGTTCGTGGAACGACAAAGCTTGGAATTTATCTCGATGTTTGATTTCAGACCTTCCGTTGATTATGTACCCGGTTTGCTAGCATCCTTGGAGGTCAGACCTACTCTTTTGGGACGGATTGCGAAGCACAGCGGGACAACCCGCAGTTGGTTGAGTTAGTAGAGAGGCTCATAAGGGGGGAGTCGTCCAGCCATTTGAGTAGGTACACCCTAGACGATAGAGGGTGCTTGCGTAGAGACGGTAGACTTTGTGTACCGCAAGACGAGGGTTTGAGGAAGGCTATTCTTGATGATGCACACCGTTCTAGGATGACCATTCATCCCGGTGGGGACAAGATGTACCAAGACATGAAGCGAGTTTTCTTTTGGGCTGGTATGAAGAAAGATGTGGCCGAGTATGTTGCTAGATGCTTGGTGTGCCAACAGGTGAAAGCGGAGCAAAAGAAACCAGGTGGGTTGCTTCACCCATTGGAAGTTCAGCAATGGAAGTGGGATAGCATCTCGATGGATTTTATTGATGGGTTACCGAGATCAAGGAAGGGTAATACGGGAATTTGGGTTGTTGTGGACAGGCTTACTAAGAGCGCCCATTTCATACCCGTGAAGAGCAAGAGGACTGCTCCATGGCTAGCTTCAGTATATCTTCGAGAGATAGTTCGATTGCATGGGGTACCCTCTAGCATAGTGAGTGATCGAGATCCTATCTTCGCTAGCGAGTTCTGGAAAAGTTTGCAAGAAGCAGTGGGGACTCAATTGTGACTGAGCACCGCATATCATCCTCAGACGGACGGCCAGACCGAGAGGGTGAATCGTGTTCTGGAAGACCTTTTGAGGCTTTGTATCTTAGATTTTGGAGGTACATGGGAAGAGCATCTTCCATTGGTGGAGTTCGCATATAATAACAGCTTTCAGTCCAGTATTGGTATGGCTCCTTTCGAAGCTCTTTATGGAAGGCCTTGTCGATCACCTACATGTTGGTGGGAATCTACGGATAAGATCTTGCTTGGGCTCGATATGGTTAGAGAGACTTCGGAAAATATTGATTTGATTCGAAGAAGGATGAAAGCAGCGCACGACATACAGAAATCTTACACGGATAAGAGGAGGACGGATCTGGAGTTTAATGTTGGGGGGACACGGTCTTTGTCAAAGTATCTCCATTAAGGAATGTTGTTCGCTTTGGGTCCGTTGGGAAGTTAGCTCCAAGATTTGTTGGGCCGTTTCCTATTAAGGAAAGGATTGGACGGATGGCATATAGAGTGGATTTACCCAAGAGACTTAGTGGGGTACATGACGTATTCCATGTGTCACAATTGAGGAAGTGCCTACATGAGACCGCAGAGGTGGTAGAGCCGAGCTTACTTAAAGAAGTGGAGGTAGAGCGTGATGCAACTATTCAACGAGCTCCTACCCGCATCCTTGGGTCAGAGATTAAGAAGTTGAGGAACAGAGAGGTGCGGCTAGTCAAAGTGCAATGGGGAGAAGATGAGAGCAATGCTACTTGGGAGACAGAAGCGAAGATGCGTTCATTATACCCATTCCTTTTTGAGGGTATGTCTTTTAACTTCTCCTTTATCGTTTGTCTAGTACTTATTTTATCTTTAGTATGTCCTCTCATTAGTACCTTTGACCTTTATATAGGGTAAAACCTATGGCTGAAACATGTGTTTGAGACATGTTATGTTTGATGGATGCGTGTGGATGCAAGTGTTTGCTAGTGGTTGCTCGTGGATGCATATACACACACTCTAGGCACTAGATCGGCTCAATCACTTCATATTGCATATTGCATAAAATTGTGAGTAGGTAGCTATATTAATGGATGTAAAATGGTTGTGCTATCATATGGATGATGCATTTTGGTGAATGGTTGTGCACGCATGTAGTAATAGTATGTGTCGATAAGGTTCTTTTGCATACATATTGGATGCATGGCACTATCATGGTTTGCATTAAGGAGGTCAACTGAATCAGTAGACCGCCTGATTTTGCATTAGACAGGGAACATATACACACACTTTTTGCATATGTTCATACAACATTAGAAACTCTAAGGACAATGGATGCCAGTGTTTGATGGTTTGAGTAGATGGTTGTTTGGATGGTAGGATACGTTCTTCTTGAATTAGAGATTTCGGGGACGAAATCCTTTAAGTAGGGGAAAATGTAACACCCTGTATGTTGAATAACTTGCTATAATATAAAACAGGGCAGAATTAAATTTAAAAATCTGAATCAGGGGAAACGGGCTATGCCATTGCGTTCGTCTCGGAAAAATACGCGAAATAGAGTCCGAGTTTTCGAAAATCGGAGTCCGTATGACCCAGATAAGGCCCAAAGAAGTTTTCAGAAATTTAAAAACAGATTTAAAAACAGAAATTTCAATTTTCAGAAGTGGCGGGAAAAATCCCGCCAGACCCAGGGGGTCGACCTGGGGGTCGACCTGCCCACCAGGTCGACTGGGGAGTCGACCCTAGGGTCGACCTGGGGGTCGACCTCCGTGGTCGAGCCCAGGTGACCTGGGTGCACCAGCTTGTCTTTTGGGCTGTGTTTTGGTGGCTAGGACGTGATCCGACAGCTCCAATCTGATTTAGGGTTAATCTAATGGCCTAAAACACCTAACTACTCTATAAATACACCCTAAGACTACCATTATTCATACTAAAAATAGAAACAATGCCGTCATGTCGTCAAAATGCAACTTGAAGGAGCCTACATCAATTTGTAGAGGAAGACAGCATCTCAAATCAATCTCTAATCAACTCTAGCAACTTAATCTTCTTCTTAGGAGTGCTAATCAACAAGTTGTGAGTTTTCTATAGCCTTAATGACCAATTATTGAAATGATTATGATAGGATATAATGAGGTTATGGCTATGAATGTGGATCAATGCAAGTTATGCAAGTTATATGCTATGTGTTAATGATGTTATGCATGTTATGCAAGTTATATGCTATGTGTTAATGATGTTATGCATGTTATGCAAGTTATGTGCTATATGTTCATGATGTTATGCAAGTTATGCAAGTCATATGCTACATGTTCATGATGTTATGCAAGTTATGCAAGTCATATGCTACATGTCCATGATGTTATGCAAGTTATGCAAGTCATATGTTACATGTTCATGATGTTATGCAAGTTATGCAAGTCATATGCTATGTGTTTGTGATGTTATGCAAGTTATGCAAGTCACATGAGAAACATTGATCCATTATGACACCATGATATGCAAGTTTGGTGTATGATTATATGCAAGTTCATATATGATATGTTATGCAAGTTCATATATGATATGTTATGCAAGTTTGGTGTATGATTATATGCAAGTCCATATATGACATGTTATGCAAGTTTGGTGTTTGATGATATGCAAGTAACATGTGCAAGTTTACACCTTAGTATGATATGCATACATATGCAAGTTAACCCCTTTGTATGTCATACATACATATGCAAGTTTACCCCTTTGTATGACATAAATAACTTATGCAAGTTAACCTCCTTATGACATATGTGATTCATGTAAGTTTGGGTTGATTATTTATGCTAGTTGGGTTTGATGCTATATGCATGTTGACACCTTTAAACCCATGTTGATGCTAATGTTATGCAAGTTGAACCCATTATATTTGTGATGAATCTTCCCTTTTATGTCATGTTAGCGAATTAAGTGGGGAACGATGGGGTTAACATACATGTTAATGAAATGGCGAAGTTGGTATGATTATGCATACCATAAAGTGGATGGACATAATTGAGTCAATTATGTACATCATTAAAATTGGAATTAATTAGGGAAAATTAATTCATGGGTGATTAATTAAGTGTAATTAATTGACTAAGACACGAGGTTGGACCCTTTTGTAGCATAAGACTGCCCGGAACCGATAGGAAAATCCAGCGGCTACAAATGATTGGCCCAATGTGAGAGGTCTTAGGCACAAACTAAATACGTGACAAGTGTATAGACACGAGGTTAGACTCGGTTATGGCGTAAGGCTGCCCGGACCCAACCGGAAAATCCAGCTGCCATAAAAGATAGTCTAATGTGAGAGGTCTTTACAACGGTTATGTTCTTAATCAATTAAGAAACACTTAACCCGATAAGCATGTAGTGGGCATGAGGGGTTAAGTGGGTGCCTTGGGTGGCATGTGGAAATCAAGTAAGTGCCTTGGGTGGCATGAGGAAATCTAGTGGGTTGCCTTGGGTGGCAATTGAAAATACGATTAGAAGACTTAACCAAGTGGGAACATGTAATTAAACATGATTAAAGGGTTAAGTGGGATGCACTAGATAAATTGACAAGCTTAGGTGGTAGCTTGTGGGGGCCCATTTCAACCAGTAACCCATATGTATCTTATTGGGCTCGACCCATGTCGAGGACGGGACACGCGTACTGGGCTTGATTATAAGAGGCCAAAACGGGTTAGCGGTGGCAACGCAAGTCCAACGGGTTTCATATGCGTGTGTGGACCCGGGCTGGTAGGTAAGACGTTGTTGCATCGTGTAGGTATAAGCCGTGCACCATTTGTTGTATCAGGTTGCCACTTTGGGGAGTGATACACCCCATTGTGGGGCCAACACGGGTATCTACGGTAGGGAGCCGATCGCTTGGGAGTAGTGGGTACACCTAGTGGAGATAGGGGCAGGCGGCACCTATGTAGTCAGCTAGGGGTACACGAAACTACTGGGTAAATTTTCTAAGTCCTTGGGAGGGATCAACCTTTAAGTAGGAATGACTGGTGTGGTGCAGTTAGTAATTACCCTTGGGTGGGTAGATGCGTCTTTACCGTTATCTTAGTTTATCCTATGTCTAGTGGGCTACTTAGTGTAGTCATCTATCCCTAGTCATCCCGTGCCAAGTTTATATCATACCCTAATTACTTTAATGATTGTGTTGTTAAAGTTATAGGGCTCACTCAGACTTATGTCTGACCCCGTTGTTTTTATCTTTTCCCCCCTCAGGTCCTCAGGTTGGGCCTAGCACTAGTGGGCTTTGATTAGATTTCTTTATCTATCTTCTGGAGCTTGGACCGTGATGTAAAGCCCAGCTTATCTTCTCTTTTATGGCTATTGTTATGTAGTGGGATTATGTACTTATGTTTTTATCAGGATGGATATTTAGTACTTGACTCTTTATGGTGTTGTAACTAAACATGTTTACCTTCTGCTGCTATGAAATGATGTTTTAGATTTTCAAGTATTTATATCTGTCTTGTTGTAATTTTTCTGTTCTATACTCACTTAAAATGCTCCACCGAAGTTAAGGCATTCCCTCAGTGAGTGACCTTAGCGGGTGTGGGGTGTTACAATGTAACACCCCGTGAATTCTATAACATTAATCTTCACAAATTAGAGTATAATTAATTCTAAATAAAAGAATTAAGGGAAATGGGTTATGCCTTTGCGTTCGTCTCGGAATTCTGCTTGAGATAGAGTCCGAGTTTGCGCGAATCGGACTCCGTATGAAGAAGTTATGCCCTTCGGAAGTTTCAGAATCAAATTTAAATTCAAACAGCTCAGCTTAAATTTCAAAATTTGAATTTCAGGTTTAAACTGGGGTGGGCAGGAAAATTCCCGCCCAGAGCCCAGATCGACCGTAGGGTCCCCCCTAGGTCGACCATAGTGTCGACCTGGGTGTCGACCTGCCTGGTTGACCTGGCTAGCCAGGTCTGGCTTTGGCTCGAATTTCTGTGGCTCTGTGTGTCACTAGGGCTGACGTGTCACCTCTTGATTGGCTCTTTGAACTTTGAATGGTCTAGATTCCTCCTGTCTTCATCTGACGGCTCAAAACAACTTAAAAATCTATAAATACACCCTAAGTCTCAACTGAAAATTCACACAAAAAAATGAGAAAGGAGTCGTCATGCCGCTAGGGAGGAATTGAACATAGCCATCAAGAGAAAATCCTAGAGAAGAATCAAATTAAGAAGAAGATTATAGTTTAATCAAACTAATCAATGCAACGTTAGTCTACCCAAAGGAGCGCATCTCAATTTCAGAATTCAGAATCTATAATTCAAGATTCTGCATTCGTTGTAAGTATAGTGACCTTTCAGAATATGAATAAAAATTGTGATGTGATTCGATGTCAATGAAAATAGAATTGTGTTATTGTATTGTATAAAATTCTGTATATTGTGAAGGTTCTACCATGACTTGTGTATGGACGTTTGTGGCATAAATTGATTGATGCAAGCCTATTGAGCAATTGTATATGAAAACAATGGCACTTGCAAGTTTGTGGCAAAAATTAGAAATTGATCCCTTTATGTATATGTCGATGGCATGGACTATGTATATTCCCTTAGTCTAAATTAGAATTTATGTAAACATGTTTTAGACTTGAAACCTTTTATGCCTACATGACCCAAAACCTATGATATCATTCTCATGTCTATTTGCAAGTATAATTGGATCTATGTTAAGCATCGTTTGGGTTTCATAAATTATGCAAGTTCATGTTTATTTGCAAGTATATTTGTATCTATGTTATGTATCGTTTGGGTTTCATAAACTATGCAAGTTCATGTTGAAATAGGCTGTGTGATTAGATGCTATAATTGGACATTTTGGTGAATATACAACATGCTAGTTTTGTGTTTGACGTTATGCCAAGTTAAACATGTTTAAACACAAGTTTGTATTAGCCTAAACTATGCCATTTCATATGTCACCTACTTTGTTATACTTTGATTTGAATGCAAGTTCACATGACCCATCATTTATGTTAGTATCGCTAAATTGCAAGTTCATGCGCCACACACCCTTATATGCTGTAAAACATTACATGTTCTTGGTTTCCCCTTTTCTTACGCTTACAAAGTTGGGCTGAATTGTGTCGAGCCTAACATTTGCTATAACGTTGCGAACGTAAAAATGGGGGTAATAACGTTGGGTGTAAAACATGAAAATATATGTTGGCATGTTTGGCACATGCCAATGACAATGACATTTAAGCGGTATGAATTGATATACCGAAGCATAAAAGATATGACATTTACATATATAATTGAGAAGTAATAAAATATGCAAATTTAGAAAACACGATATGCTTAACCCGAGGTTGGATTGAGTTGTGATGTAAACCTGCCCGGTACCGCCCGGCTATCCAGTAGTCACAACAATACCTGTCCAATGTGGGTGGTTAAGCATTGAGCCCAATAATGACCCGAGGTTAGACTGAGCTATGGTGTAAACCTACCCGGAACCGACCGGCATATCCAGCAACCGTAGCAATACCTGTCTAATGTGAGTGGTCAGGTGTGCCTAAGAGGCTAAGGACAGATGGTAGGGTTAAGTCAACTGTAACACTTAACCAAATTCAACATGTTAACAAGAATCGATGGGTGGGCTTAGGTAAATACAGACACTTAACCACTTAACATGTTTGACTAGATAATCCTGGTAACGAGGGACCCGTTTCAGCAGTAACCCAAGTTAGGTATCAACGGTACCCTGAAACTAGGCAGGGTGGGGCACGATTACTGGGCTGATTGTAAGCGGTCAAAACAACGGCGGTGGGTGCACAGTGCAGGTCTAACGGGGTGCAGGCGTGCACACACTCCGGAGCAGACAACCAGGGCACTGGGGACACTAGTAGTATAACCTATGCCTTCTAGAATTTGTGTCGAGGCCGCCACCATTGGTCTTGATACACCCCATGGTGTTACTAGCATAGGTATCTACAATTCTTGGGGGCCGTATGACACATGTTAACGCGAGTAAGAGCCGATCTTTTAATAAGAATGGGGATCACTTCACCCTCAACATGGGGTGCCAGTTGGAATAAAACTCAAGTAGGTGCAGAGATATAGTATGGGTGCGATAGTACATTCGACACTTCCTTAGCTTGTGACACTTTCCTATTTTCAGTATATATATATCATGCCCTTTTCTTATTCACATATTGAAGAGTTACTAGATTTACTCAGGCTTTATGTCTGACCCTATTTTCTTTTCGTCTTCTTTTATTTCGTTTCCCCCTGGTCTACAGGGAGGAAACATGTAACACCCCGAAAATTCTATAACTGTGAAATTAACAAATTAAAGTATAATTAATTTGAAATCAAAGAACTAAGGGAAACGGGATACGCCATTGCGTTCGTCTCGGAAAAATACGCGAAATAGAGTCCGAGTTTTCGAAAAACGGAGTCCGTATGAAGAAGATATGGCCTTCGGAAGTTTTGAATCAAATTTAAAATTCAAACAGAATAAAATAATTCGAAAATGGGGCCCAATGGGCCAGGACGGATGAACACCCGCCAAGGCCACCCAGGTCGACTGGGCTGTCGACCTGGGCTACCCATGTCGACAGGGCTGTCGACAGCCCTGTCGACAGGGGTGTCGACCTGGTCGAGCCCAGTCAACCTGGCTGGCCAGGTCTGTGTTTGGTCGAATTTCTGTGGTCTGCTTTGTCATTAGGGCTAGGTGGCGGGTTCTAATTGGTCTCTCTATCTAATGAATGGCTACGATCTAACCTAGCAACATCAATGGTCCTAATCAATTCCTAACCTCTATATAAACAACCCTAGACTAAACCCTAATCTATTCATTCAAATTAAGAACATAGCCGCCATGTTGCTGAGGAACGACTAAGAGTAGCCGCCGACTAGAGAGAGAATTAGAAAGAAAGTTCTAAAGCCTAAAGCGAATTCAAGCAACCTAAAGCCAATCAATTCAACAAAGGAATCGTATCTCTTAATTAGAGAATTCGCCGCAACCATTGTAAGTAGAGTATTACTTTGGTATAATAAACAACTGTGTTGATGTGTACGCTTGAATTATGGCAATGGAAGTAATTCATATTTGTGCGTTCTTATCAATTTATATACGTTTGGATATTCTTGAATTATATTATTCATTATAAAGAACTACATGCGGTAGTTCTATGCAAATATACGTTTGGAATATTGCGCAAATTATGTAGTCTATGTTGAAGCTACATGTATATAGTTGAGTGAAATTTATGCAAGTTTGGGCTTTGTTATTATGCCATCATGATGTATATTTTATGCATAAATCATTTTGCAAGTAATTGAAACAAGTTTGGTTGTTATAGTTCATATGAAACTATGTTGGAATTTTGACACCATAATCCATGTATTAAGTCATGCTTTTGCAAAACTTATGAATATGGCTAGGCTATGAATGATATTTGGCATAATTGAAATCTATGATTAAGTCTATCTTGTTTAAAAGAATTATATGATGACATATGTGAGACATGGCTAGGTTAGACTCAAAAATCCCTTTTTGCAAGTTTAAAGCAAACACCATGATTAGGAATATTTATGCATAAGTATGTTTATACCATCGTTATGTGATTAGACTTAAATTATGATTAAGTTGAACTATGCTTTTGTAGCAAAGTATCCCCTTTGTAAACACGTAGAAACCTTATGAACATGACTTGTTTATGTTTATGCCATGAACAAATTTAACTTTACTTATGCCATGTTTATGCTAAAAATATTTATGCCATGCTTATGTTTGATATTATGCTATGCTTATGCTAGAAATATTTATGACATGCTTATGTTTGACATTATGCCTAAATAAGAATATAGGTTCATGTTGTAGTTAAACCTATGCAAGTTCACATGCTTTGATTCATGTCACCTATGTTACCACTATGCAAGTACACCAATTTCTATTTTGTATTTCCAACGTCGTATTGCAAGTTCATGCGCTCACCTTCCCCTCTTTGTATGTAATCACGCCATAAGCCTCCCCTTTTCGCATGGCTAAATTGGGCTTTAAAAGGCTAAGCCCAATATATATATGAACGGACGTGTAAAACGGGGGAAAATAACGTTGGGTTAAAATTAATTAATGAATGAAAATATAAAATAGAAGGGCCCAAATTCAAGTATGGGTTGGGCCCATGGTTGGTGTAACCTTTACACCATTAACTTAATAATGGGCCGCAAATATTTACATATAAGAAATAAAGAGGAATGACAAAATATGTAAATGTAGAACATACGATGTGTTTAACCCGAGGTTGGATTGAGTTGTGATGTAAACCTGCCCGGAACCGCCCGGCTGTCCAGTAGTCACAACAATACCTATCCAATGTGGGAGGTTAAACATGGAGCCCAATAAGGACCCGAGGTTAGACTGAGTTGTGGCGTAAGACTGCCCGGAACCAACCGGCAACAGGCAGCCACAACAATACCTGTCTAATGTGAGAGGTCAGGGCCTTAATAAGACAATTAAGGCTGAGTCATGATTGTTAGGATTAAGTAAACTAAAGACTTAATCAAAATGGAACATGCTAAACTAAACGGACTGGTGGGGGTTAGGTTAGAAAACACTTAACCAACTTAGCATGTTGGCTAGAGATAGAAAACCTAGTAACGGGGGACCCTTTTCAGCAGTAACCCTAAAAGGTGTATCAGGATACCCTGAAACTAGGCAGGGTGGGGCACGATTACTGGGCTGATTGTAAGAGGTCAAAGCGACGGCGGTGGTGTAGCAGTGTAGGTTCTAACGGAGTGCGGGCGTGCACACACTCCGGTGCAGAAAAATAAGGCACTGGACACCAGTAGCATACCTGTGCACTCTAAGGTTGTGTCGGGTTGCCACTATGGGACTTGATACACCCCATGGTGGGACCAGCATAGGTAACTACAGACATCGGGGGCCGTAAGACACATGTAACTATGCGAGTAGGAGCCGATCATCATAGAATGGATCACATCACCCTGATTATGGGGTGCAAATTGGAAACTAGTTTATATGGGTTCAGAGATTAACATGGGGTACGATAGTATATTCGACCCTAGACAACTTAACCAAGTTTATTGTGCTTGCCCACTTCTTGCTTTACTTATCATACCCTGTTCTTTAATCATAGACAAAATAGTACTAGACTTACTCAGGCTTTATGTCTGACCCTATTTTCTTTCGTCTTCTTTCTTCCGTTTCCCCCCCCCCCCCAGGTCCTCAGGGAGGGAACACAGCAGCTTGACCAACCTCAACATCCAGCTTGAAGAAGAGAAATGTATTGCTTGGACTTTCCTGTTTTGAATTATGGCTTTGGACAATCCACTATGGGGCTTTTGCAGTTTATCTACGTTTTATTTATGCTTCTTTAAATAATGTACTCAAGACAGATTATGAAAGTGTTATGTTATGTTTTTGGAAAGGATGTTGTTGTAACACGTATTTGACTTTTTGAAATAAAGTTTGTTGTTCTTCCGCTGTTTACAAATATGTGTTCTTATATCTGTCTTGTATATCTGTGACTTGTACTTATAAACCTCCACCAAAATGAGGGCATTCCCTTTGAGAGTGACCCTAACGGAGGTGGGGTGTTTCACTTGGTATCAGAGCATAGGTTTACCAGATAAGATAAAAAGTTTTGAAAAAATTATTTTCAAAAAGGAAATTTAAAGAAGTATTTTTAAAAGAATATATTATTTTATTTTAAAAAGGCAAAGTCCACCCCCCAAAGCCATAGGAACTATCTCTATCCTTTGTTTTGAATCTATCCTTTTTGTTTCAGCATGTCCCAAGAACTTAACTTGCCAGAAGGGGTATCAATACCTGGTTGGTTTAGACAGTTCTTAGAAGCAAGGGTCACTCAGCCAGGTCCTACCATTCCTCCTCCCCCAGCGGAAGGAAATCATCCAGCTGCAGCAGCACCTTTTCCTCCACCTCCTCCTCGGGGAAACACATTCGCTAAGATATGCAAAGATTTTAAAGCTATGGGAGGAAGGGATTTCCATGGAACTGAGTCCTTCGTGGCAGCTAGAAATTGGCTGAAAAAAACGGAGGACCTATTCATCATCTTTGAGGTAGAAGATAGACAAAAAGTACAGTTGGCAGTGTGGCTATTGAAGGGCGAGGCTTCCTACTGGTGGGAAGTCACTAATGCTGAAAGACCAGTGGAGACATGGGAGGACTTTAGGGCAAGATTTGAGACTAAATTTCTCTCAGATGCGGAAAGAAGTTTGCAGTTGGAAAAATTCTTATTTCTTAAACAAGGGGACAAGACAGTCAGAGAATATGTGAATCAGTTCGATGAGCTGGCTAGGTTTGGACTTGACCTAGTCAACACCCCGCACAAGAAGGCTCTCCGTTTCGTCAAAGGGTTAAATGAGCCATTACACAGTTTGGCCATGACCCATATACCCATGGGAGCCACATATGAAAGATTGGTGCAAATGGCATTGCTGAATGAAGAGGACAAGGGCAAGAAGGAGACAAAGGCAGAAAGCTCTCAAGGGAAGAAAGAGGGTTTGCAGCCTAAGAAGACGGACTTTAAGAAAGGCGGGAAAGGCAACAAGGAGAAGAGGAAGTGCAATTTCTGTGGCAAAGTGGGGCACTTAGTAAAGGACTGCCGGAAAAAGAAGGCCAAAGGGAATGGTGGGTGCTTTTCGTGCGGTCAGACAGGCCACACGGCTAAGGACTGCCCAAGGAAACGAGGACAGGGGCAGGGCACTGGATCCACCCCAGGGGCACAGGTTCATGTGCTAGAAGCGCCACCATTGCAACAGCGAGGTATAAATACTTCTGTAGAAAGTGTAGTTTATCTTTATGATCACCCCGTTCGCACTTTGTTTGATTCTGGCGCATCACACTCCTTTATCTCGTCTGCTTTAGTAGAATCTCTGCACCTAAAAACTAGTATGGTAGAGGACCCCTTAATTGTTTCGAACCCAATTGGGGGCCCAGCTCATTTGTCTATGATCTGTTTGGAATTGAAAATTTCTATCCTAAGCGTAGAATTTCAATGTAGTGCCTTTGTTTTGGGCTTTTCGGGTTATGGTTTGATTTTGGGTATGGATTGGCTGTCCAGTAATGGGGCCATCCTTGATTGTGATAAAAGGGTTGTTAGGCTCCTAACCCAGCTCGGTAATACTTTGGAAATTTCTTGTAATCCCTCGTATGCGGTTATGCTTAGTTATCTTGAATCGCTAGATGCCTCTGTTGAAAATTTGCAATCAGTTAGAGTGGTCCGGGAATATCCGGATGTCTTCGAAGAGGTGAAGGGCTTGCCTCCGAAGCGGGAAATAGACTTCCGCATATATCTTGTAGATAATGCAAAGCCCGTTGCGTTGCCCGTTAGACATATGGCTCCACGAGAAAGGAAAGAGCTCAGTAAACAGATTAAAGAACTTCTAGAAAAGGGGTTCATTAGGAGAAGCATTTCAGAATGGGGCGCTCCAGTGGTGTTCGCTACGAAGGCGGATGGTTCACTCCGTCTATGTGTTGACTATAGGGAGCTCAACAAGCTAACGAAAAAGAATAGGCACCCTCTCCCTAGAATTGACGATTTATTTAACCAGCTTGTAGGAGCGTCTGTTTTCTCCCAACTCGATTTAGCAACCGGTTTTCATCAGCTAAGAGTGGCTGAAGATAGCATCGATAAAACGGCGTTCAGAACCCCAGACGGTTTCTTTGAATGGCTTGTCATGCCTTTCGGCTTGACAAATGCACCTGCGTACTTCGTGGACCTAATGAGTAGGGTATTTAGAGATTTCCTCAACAAATTCGTAGTGGTCTTCGTAGATGATATCCTTATCTTCTCAAAGAGTGAAGAGGAACATGCTCAACACTTAAGGGCAATCATGGAAACTTTGCGAGTCCATCAATTAAAAGCCAAATTCTCCAAATGCCACTTTTGGAGAGAAGAGGTAAGGTTCCTTGGGCACATAGTATCCAAACAAGGGTTAGCAGTGGACCCCGCTAAGGTAGTGGCGGTACAGGATTGGAAAACACCAAGGAATGCAACTGAGGTCCGAAGCTTCTTAGGACTAGCAGGTTTCTATCGAAAGTTTATAAGGGATTTTGCGAAAATCTCAGCTCCCCTCACGAAATTGACCAAGAAGAATCTAGTGTTCAATTGGGATTTGGATTGCGAATTTGCTTTCCAACGACTGAAAAGGGCTCTCACAACAGCCCCAGTTTTGACGCTGCCAGATGGGAGCAAGATGTTCACTGTTTATACGGATGCATGTGGGACAGGGCTAGGCGCCGTCTTAATGCAAGAAGGAAGGGTAGTAGCTTATGGCGGGAGACAGTTGAAAGTGCACGAAAAGAACTACCCAACCCACGATCTTGAGTTAGCCGCCATCGTCTTTGCACTCAAGTCTTGGCGACACTATCTCCTAGGTGAGAAGTTCGAACTTTACACTGACCATAAATCGTTGAAATATCTTTTCTCGCAGAAGGATCTTAACTTGAGGCAACAAAGATGGATGGAGTTTCTTGCCTCGTACGATTTCGAAATTTCCTATACTCCGGGCAAAGGCAACGTAGTGGCAGACGCATTGAGCCGAAAGAAATTGACCCTAAGCCCGTTGTTTGTTGAAAGACAAAGCCTAGAGTTTATAGCCAGCTTCGACTTTAGGCCTTCCTCCGATTTCGTACCGGGCCTGCTAGCATCTCTCGAAGTGCGCCCAACTTTAGTGGATTCAGTAGGGACATCACAACGCGAAGACCCTCAGCTTGTGGAAATAATTGATAGGCTAATTAGGGGTGAGACTTCAAGTCACCTCAACCGATACTCCATCGACGATAAGGGTTTGCTAAGGCGAGACGGAAGACTATGCGTCCCACAAGCAAAAGATTTAGTGAAAAAGGTTCTCGAGGAAGCACATCACTCCAAGATGACGATACACCCAGGCGGGGATAAAATGTACAAAGACGTAAAAAGGACTTTCTTTTGGAATGGCATGAAAAAGGACGTGGCAGAGTTCGTTTCTAAGTGCATGGTGTGCCAACAGGTTAAGGCGGAACAGAAAAAGCCTGGCGGACTACTACATCCTCTGGAGGTCCCGCAATGGAAGTGGGATAGCATCTCAATGGACTTCATCGATGGGCTGCCTAGGTCTAGGAGAGGCAACACTAGTATTTGGGTAATAGTGGATAGGCTTACTAAAAGCGCCCACTTTTTACCTGTCAAAAGTAAAAGGACTGCCTCATCCCTAGCATCACTTTACCTTAAGGAAATCGTTCGACTCCATGGAATACCATCTAGCATCGTTAGTGACCGAGACCCCATCTTCACCAGCGAGTTTTGGCGGAGTCTGCAAGAAGCAGTAGGAACGTAGTTATGCTTGAGCACAGCCTATCATCCCCAAACCGACGGCCAAACGGAGAGAGTGAATAGAGTTTTGGAAGACCTCTTAAGGCTATGCGTCCTTGACTTCGGAGGGACATGGGAAGACCACCTTCCTTTGGTGGAATTTGCCTACAACAACAGCTATCAAGCAACCATAGGAATGGCGCCCTTCGAAGCTTTATATGGAAGACCGTGCCGATCGCCCACTTGTTGGTGGGAGTCCACGGATAAGCTCATACTTGGACCAGACATGATCCGAGAGACTTCAGAGAAAGTAGACTTAATACGAAGAAGAATGAAGACGGCCCAAGACAGACAAAAGTCCTACGCCGACAAGAGGAGGACCGACCTTGAATTCGAGGTTGGAGACAGAGTTTTTCTCAAGGTATCACCGCTAAGGAACGTTGTTCGCTTTGGAACCACAGGAAAGCTAGCACCAAGATTCGTAGGGCCATTCCCTATCATCGAGAAAATTGGGAAAATGGCCTATAGATTAGAGCTACCCGAGAAGTTGGCTGGAGTCCACAACGTTTTTCACGTTTCACATCTCCGAAAATGTCTGCATGAGTCTGCTGAAGTGGTAGAGCCAAATATCCTCGAAGAGGCCGAAGTGGAACGCGAAGCAACCATAAGAAAAGTTCCAACCCGCATCTTAGGAACGGAAGTGAAGAAGCTACGCAACCGCGAAGTCAAGCTCGTCAAAGTCCAATGGAGCGACGCCGAGGGAGACGCGACTTGGGAAACTGAAACTAGAATACGTGCAGCCTACCCTTTTCTGTTCGAGGGTACATCCTTAATCTTTTCTTTACCTTAAGTTGCGCTTTTATCTATTTTTAGGTATATTTCCTCGACTGTATCTTTTAGGTAGAAACCCTTTGGATGGAAACATGTAGTTGAAACATGTTATGGATGATGGTTGCAAGTGGTTGCAAGTGATTGCTAGTGGTTGCTCGTGGTTGCATATACACACACAATCTAGGTTTTAGATCGGCTGAGTCACTTCATATTGCATATGCATATATGTTTGCTTTCGTATGTGGTAGAACATTAATATGTTGTCATGTGGATGCTGCATTTGTATTAAATGATTGTGCACTCATGTAGAATCAAGAATAGGGAAATTTGCATACATAATGGATTCATGGCACTTACATAATTCGCATTAAGGAGGTCAACTGAATCAGTAGACCGCCTGATTTTGCATTAGATAAGTACATGTACACACACACTTCGCATATGATCATGAAGCATTAGAAGTCTTTTAAGGACAATGGATGCTCGTGTTTGATGGATGAGTAGATGGATGATTGGATGTTAGGATATACATTCCTCCTAACTTGAAGATTTCGGGGACGAAATCCTTTTAAGTGGGGGAGAATGTAACACCCCGAAAATTCTATAACTGTGAAATTAACAAATTAAAGTATAATTAATTTGAAATCAAAGAACTAAGGGAAACGGGATACGCCATTGCGTTCGTCTCGGAAAAATACGCGAAATAGAGTCCGAGTTTTCGAAAAACGGAGTCCGTATGAAGAAGATATGGCCTTCGGAAGTTTTGAATCAAATTTAAAATTCAAACAGAATAAAATAATTCGAAAATGGGGCCCAATGGGCCAGGACGGATGAACACCCGCCAAGGCCACCCAGGTCGACTGGGCTGTCGACCTGGGCTACCCATGTCGACAGGGCTGTCGACAGCCCTGTCGACAGGGGTGTCGACCTGGTCGAGCCCAGTCAACCTGGCTGGCCAGGTCTGTGTTTGGTCGAATTTCTGTGGTCTGCTTTGTCATTAGGGCTAGGTGGCGGGTTCTAATTGGTCTCTCTATCTAATGAATGGCTACGATCTAACCTAGCAACATCAATGGTCCTAATCAATTCCTAACCTCTATATAAACAACCCTAGACTAAACCCTAATCTATTCATTCAAATTAAGAACATAGCCGCCATGTTGCTGAGGAACGACTAAGAGTAGCCGCCGACTAGAGAGAGAATTAGAAAGAAAGTTCTAAAGCCTAAAGCAAATTCAAGCAACCTAAAGCCAATCAATTCAACAAAGGAATCGTATCTCTTAATTAGAGAATTCGCCGCAACCATTGTAAGTAGAGTATTACTTTGGTATAATAAACAACTGTGTTGATGTGTACGCTTGAATTGTGGCAATGGAAGTAATTCATATTTGTGCGTTCTTATCAATTTATATACGTTTGGATATTCTTGAATTATATTATTCATTATAAAGAACTACATGCGGTAGTTCTATGCAAATATACGTTTGGAATATTGCGCAAATTATGTAGTCTATGTTGAAGCTACATGTATATAGTTGAGTGAAATTTATGCAAGTTTGGGCTTTGTTATTATGCCATCATGATGTATATTTTATGCATAAATCATTTTGCAAGTAATTGAAACAAGTTTGGTTGTTATAGTTCATATGAAACTATGTTGGAATTTTGACACCATAATCCATGTATTAAGTCATGCTTTTGCAAAACTTATGAATATGGCTAGGCTATGAATGATATTTGGCATAATTGAAATCTATGATTAAGTCTATCTTGTTTAAAAGAATTATATGATGACATATGTGAGACATGGCTAGGTTAGACTCAAAAATCCCTTTTTGCAAGTTTAAAGCAAACACCATGATTAGGAATATTTATGCATAAGTATGTTTATACCATCGTTATGTGATTAGACTTAAATTATGATTAAGTTGAACTATGCTTTTGTAGCAAAGTATCCCCTTTTTAAACATGTAGAAACCTTATGAACATGACTTGTTTATGTTTATGCCATGAACAAATTTAACTTTACTTATGCCATGTTTATGCTAAAAATATTTATGCCATGCTTATGTTTGATATTATGCTATGCTTATGCTAGAAATATTTATGACATGCTTATGTTTGACATTATGCCTAAATAAGAATATAGGTTCATGTTGTAGTTAAACCTATGCAAGTTCACATGCTTTGATTCATGTCACCTATGTTACCACTATGCAAGTACACCAATTTCTATTTTGTATTTCCAACGTCGTATTGCAAGTTCATGCGCTCACCTTCCCCTCTTTGTATGTAATCACGCCATAAGCCTCCCCTTTTCGCATGGCTAAATTGGGCTTTAAAAGGCTAAGCCCAATATATATATGAACGGACGTGTAAAACGGGGGAAAATAACGTTGGGTTAAAATTAATTAATGAATGAAAATATAAAATAGAAGGGCCCAAATTCAAGTATGGGTTGGGCCCATGGTTGGTGTAACCTTTACACCATTAACTTAATAATGGGCCGCAAATATTTACATATAAGAAATAAAGAGGAATGACAAAATATGTAAATGTAGAACATACGATGTGTTTAACCCGAGGTTGGATTGAGTTGTGATGTAAACCTGCCCGGAACCGCCCGGCTGTCCAGTAGTCACAACAATACCTATCCAATGTGGGAGGTTAAACATGGAGCCCAATAAGGACCCGAGGTTAGACTGAGTTGTGGCGTAAGACAGCCCGGAACCAACCGGCAACAGGCAGCCACAACAATACTTGTCTAATGTGAGAGGTCAGGGCCTTAATAAGACAATTAAGGCTGAGTCAGGATTGTTAGGATTAAGTAAACTAAAGACTTAATCAAAATGGAACATGCTAAACTAAACGGACTGGTGGGGGTTAGGTTAGAAAACACTTAACCAACTTAGCATGTTGGCTAGAGATAGAAAACCTAGTAACGGGGGACCCTTTTCAGCAGTAACCCTAAAAGGTGTATCAGGATACCCTGAAACTAGGCAGGGTGGGGCACGATTACTGGGCTGATTGTAAGAGGTCAAAGCGACGGCGGTGGTGTAGCAGTGTAGGTTCTAACGGAGTGCGGGCGTGCACACACTCCGGTGCAGAAAAATAAGGCACTGGACACCAGTAGCATACCTGTGCACTCTAAGGTTGTGTCGGGTTGCCACTATGGGACTTGATACACCCCATGGTGGGACCAGCATAGGTAACTACAGACATCGGGGGCCGTAAGACACATGTAACTATGCGAGTAGGAGCCGATCATCATAGAATGGATCACATCACCCTGATTATGGGGTGCAAATTGGAAACTAGTTTATATGGGTTCAGAGATTAACATGGGGTACGATAGTATATTCGACCCTAGACAACTTAACCAAGTTTATTGTGCTTGCCCACTTCTTGCTTTACTTATCATACCCAGTTCTTTATTCATAGACAAAATAGTACTAGACTTACTCAGGCTTTATGTCTGACCCTATTTGTTTTCGTCTTCTTTCTTCCGTTTCCCCCCCCCCCCCCCCCCCCAGGTCCTCAGGGAGGGAACACAGCAGCTTGACCAACCTCAACATCCAGCTTGAAGAAGAGAATTGTATTGCTTGGACTTTCCTGTTTTGAATTATGGCTTTGGACAATCCACTATGGGGCTTTTGCAGTTTATCTACGTTTTATTTATGCTTCTTTAAATAATGTACTCAAGACAGATTATGAAAGTGTTATGTTATGTTTTTGGAAAGGATGTTGTTGTAACACGTATTTGACTTTTTGAAATAAAGTTTGTTGTTCTTCCGCTGTTTACAAATATGTGTTCTTATATCTGTCTTGTATATCTGTGACTTGTACTTATAAACCTCCACCAAAATTAGGGCATTCCCTTTGAGAGTGACCCTAACGGAGGTGGGGTGTTTCAAAACAGCTCAGCTCAGTCAGGATCTTTACAAGCTCCAAGAACGTAGATGTATGATTTGGATCTCTTTTGCTCGAATTATGGCTTTCGATATCACTTTGCGGATTTTTGTCACTTTATTTATGTTTTATGCTTCTTTAATAATAAAGACAGTTATGAGGTTGTAATGATGGAAGTATTTTGAGACAATTATGGAATGTTATGTTTTAAACACGTATTGACGAAATACAAGTCTGTTTGGTTTCCGTTGTTTAAAATATGTGTATTTATATCTGTTTTGAGTTTATCAGTGGCTTTTACTTATAAACCTCCACCAAAATTAAGGCATTCCCTGAAAGTGACCTTAACGGAGGTGGAGTGTTTCAGGCCGGGCAGAGGGGGACAAGACGACCGTGACACCAGTAGGTATAACTGTGCATACCTTGGGTTGCCACTTTAGGGAAGTGATACCCCCTAGTTGTGGAACCATCACAGGGTATCTACAGAGTAGGGAGCCGATCAATTAGGGTAGTGGTTAGGGTATACCCGGACGTATGCCTAAGTATACCAATTTATAGTAGGAGGGTAGTGGGTATGACTAGTTGAGATAGGAGCAAGCGACACCTATGACAGCGGCTAGGAGTACACGAAACTACCACCATCTATATCGTTATTATGGTTAGCAGAAGGGATCATACCATTTTGATTTGACTAGTAACAGTGCAGAGTAGTTTGTAGTGAAGCATACATCTTACCTTATTTGTCCTGTCATAACTGCCATCTATACTGTGAATCCTCTTATCCACTTTGTATGCCTGTCATGTTTACCTTTATTTAGTTACTGGCTAAAAGTTACTGGACTCACCAGACATATGTCTAATCTAGTTTGTTTCACCTCTTTTTCTTCCATTTCCCTCCCCTTCCCCCAGGTTCTTAGGGAGGAAACATCCAGGTTTAGTAAGGATTTGGATATCATCTTCTAGGAGCTACTTCTGAAGTATGGTTCGAGTCTTTGTCTCTTATATGGCTTGCTCTTTAATATGGAGAATGATGTTTTTCTTTTAAATACCTATGTACTCTGATGATATAAGATAGAAGTGTTTTGTTGTAATGGTTTTATGACTCATGGTATTATGTAACAAAGTATTTTGGTGATTTAATAAAGCTGTTTACTTCCGCTGCAAAGTTTTTATATATGTCTTGTGATATTCTGTGTCTGTTTACCTAAAACGCTCCGCTGAAGTTAAGGCATTCCCTTTGTGAGTGACCTTAATGGAGGTGGGGTGTTACACTAATAAATATTTATTATTAATTATTTAAGTTTATAAATAATTATATAATGATTTTATAATGCAAATTCTTATGTAAATAAGATTAATAAGAAGTGCAGCAGAATTTAAAGTAACAATTAAGAATTTGGTTCAATTGTTTTAAGAAATAACTAAATGAAGTTATTTAAATTAATTATAATATCAATTAATCTAAAATGGAGAATTAATTGGAGTTGATTAACGAGAAAATCATGGGTTGAGTTGACTAATTTAATTATTTTGATTGAAATATGTTATTTGATTAATTTACTTTTAATTAATCAAATGAAATAGTTCAACGAATAGTTGTTTAATTGTAATAAGAGTTTAAAAAGGAAATTTATTATTTATTTAGTTAATAAAAAAATTAACTACTTCTATGGTAGTTAATAATAAAGTGAAATAATTATTTAATTAACAAGGATTTAAGTGATTATTATTTAAATGAAATTTGCATAAATAAGTAATCAAGTTTGAAATGGAATATCAGTAAGGTTTGAAAGGAGCAATGACTGGGTTATATTAAAACCCAGTTTTTTATAATTAAGTTATAAAAGAAATTTTATGCGAATATGACAACTTAAAAATAATGTTTACTTAATATTTTAAATTAAGTAAAAGAAGTCGAGATAAGAAGTTTATATTAAAACTTGAGATTTTTTTACAAACACGGGCTATAAAGGAGATGTGAAGTCGAAGTGTTGAT
This sequence comes from Allium sativum, assembly GCA_030737875.1. Lineage (NCBI taxonomy): Eukaryota > Viridiplantae > Streptophyta > Magnoliopsida > Asparagales > Amaryllidaceae > Allium > Allium sativum. The sequence continues at coordinate 157,415,294 of CM060924.1, forward strand.
TCCGAATTGACATTTCTTAATAATGAGATTAAGTGAAAGAGATGGAAATGAAATGATATTTTCAAATGGAAAATAGTCGAATGAATTAAAAATGGAATAGTGTGGGTTAATAACGAGTTAAGATAAGAATTGGAACCTAACAGGACATTGGTTGAGTTAAGTGATTTTCTGAATATTAATCTGATGTTAATTTCGGTCTTCAGGGTTGATACTTAGGGAATTGTTTGCTTGCCAATTCACAGTTAGGGACTAACGTTGAAATGTCGAAAGGAGTTTTAAGTTGTACATTAACCATTTTTAAAAATTTTTTAACTAAAGAAGGCAAGTGATGCAGAGTACTAAAACGATAAATCTATTTTTATTTTATGATTGAATGGCTGTTTTATTTGATAGTTAAATAACCGACTATCAAATCGGACCTGTACGATTGTTGGTACGGAAAGACCGGGATTGAATTTATGTTCGAAAACCATTCCGACCAGTAAATACGAAATGTTGAAGGTATAAGATACTGATCGAGATGGAGCAGTTGAAGACTATTGATCTTCAAGAGCGGAAGAGCCACTTGTTGAATTTCTCTGGTTTAACGGCCAGAGATATTTCGACAGTGATTCTGTCGTGATTGGAATCAATGGATTTGCAAGGATTACTCACTACTAATATATAGGATGACACCTAGGATATAATTGGAGAGTACCTTCGGTTCATCCTATTCCTGGATGACTGGTATGGACGAGTGTCTAACGGAGTATTTCTGAAGAGTCACGTACGTTGATTTCTACAAACGTATTTCTGTTGGTGGCGGAGAAGACATCTTCTCTTAGCTAGCACCCAAAATATTTTTGGGGTCGTCAATTAGTGATTTGGCGAATTTGACAAATTGGCATTCAAAGTGAATGTAATATGATGTTTCTAAAGGTAGTATAAAACCTCAAGCCTCTTCAATTGGGAAATGAAAAAAATCGTGTAACACCCCATAAATTTAAATATAAAGTTAACAAATTAAATAATACTTAATTTTAAATGTAAGAATCAAGGGAAATGGGTTACACCATTGTGTTCGTCTCGGAATTCTAGTTGAGATAGTTTAACGACCCATATTTTTTACTGTTCAAATCAACAATAAACCACACATGTCGACCCAAACAAATCACAAATACAGGCGGATATTGGGAAAAGAAGAAAAAGAAGAAAGAAGAGAAAAACAAATCTTAGAATCTCACAGCGAAAGGACAACATATAATAGACAAATAGCAGTTAAAAACAACCGGAATATATACATTTGACTATAGCGTACAAATGATAAATCAGAATTGCACATAAACATATATACACAACATGGCAACGGAAATAAGATGTAGCGGAAATATATATAATAGATATATACCAAATCTTCGTCTTCGGTCTCCAAGGCAAAGTAATATTCATTAACTGGAACATCTGCTGACCCGAGCGTATTACATAAAAGAAAACACAATAAACACTCGGATCAACACTAAATCATTCTCATATTAGTCAAATCAAAATATGAAATAACATCAGTGTCATGGGTGCAGTAACTCAAGAGATGTTACGGGATTTTTTCCATCTCTCAAGGATCCGTTAAACTAATACATAGATAGTATAATATGCTATTATAATAATGTCTACTCAGTAAAGTATAAATACTGAAAATAGCGTAAGCGGGATTACATTTTTACCATTACACCGTTTTTAATATTGTAGTCTATACAGCACCGTAAACCCACCATAAACGATGGCATCAGAGGGCACTCCATAGGTACGATACAAATCAAAATCGTATGGGACTCGATAAGGATAATATGACAAGGCACTCGAGGCAATGCTCAGGGTAGGATTCTACCAATTGCACTCCCGGACTGGTGGTAAAGCATAGCAGCCACTACCGCCCACCTAAGAACACACTCCCAAAGTCATAAATGGGTCCAAATCATCATCATCATAGTCCTAGAAAATAGTATCAAAGAAGTATGTCCGATCAAAGGTGCTACCTCAATTAGTCACGGTATAGCTCCTGTTTTAGTCATTTCAATTCTGAGACGAAGGTTAGGGCTATTTCGTCATCGTTCATCCACTTCGATTCAATAATCGCCTCCAAGTCATCATCTCATTCTGGATACATCATAACATTCACAGTTGTCAAAGTTGTATCAACACTGACAGAGAGTATGCCTTATGTCGACTCCGGTCTCTTTGACAACCAACGCTTACATCTTTCACATCGGTTGGTTCTTTTATATTTCACAAAGGTTCGATTCATCTCAAATTATCATATTCTGTTCGAACCAAGTTTATATTCAAATAGAATATATTTACATATTAACTGTTAAAAATCAAACCAAACCAATCATATTCTAAATTAGAATATATTTCCATATCCTTATATTATAATCATATAATATTTCAAAATCGACCTATATTCCAATAGAATATATTTTCCTCAAAGATTTCAATTTATCCCAAATCGATTTATGTTCGAAATACATTCATATTCAAATAGAATATATACTTTCACTTCAACTCATTTCACTTTCTTTGGAGGTCCATTTATATTCGAGAAGAATACATTTCCATATCAAAATCGGTTAAGAAATCGATTTATATTCAAATAGAACAAAATTATCTCAACTCCATTTGGACAACAGATTAGATCCAAACACTTTCTATTCGGAAGAAAATTACGATCATTTAATATAACTTGAAAAATAGATGCTTATAAATAAAAATCTTTATATAAAATGCTTATATATATATTAAATTAATTCCAACTAATTAGACCTTGCCACATCAGCAGCAATTTCTGCTCCTCCCTTCTCTCTCGAGTGTGACAGTAACGAACCGTGAAACCCATTTTTCACGTTGCTCTTTGACCGCCTATTTCCGCCAACTCCAACCACCATTCACTTCGAGACCACCGGTGTTCGAACGCCATCGACCAGACGTACCTCACAGCCCGAAGGCATCGCCTCCGGTCGAGCCTACCACTCGTGGGACGTTAGCAAAAACCCGGTTCCACAAACCCTAAAACACCCATTACCGCATCCTCTGACCAAATTACGACCAGTGACCATCCTAGATGAACTTCCGCGACCATCCTCTACAAAATCCACATCCCCAATTTGACGATTAACTCATAGATCAAAAATGCCCAATTCGCTACCTAGGGTTCCGCTTCCAGCAACTTTGACTATCGATTTTCCGGCAATCTAAGCTTTGCATGTTGAAATAAATTATACCAGCAGCTTAGTATCGTCGAGAGCTTCGATTTAGTATATTATATGTTGGTATTTGGAGGAGATTTGATTTTTGAGTTGGTATTTGTTTTTCTAGGGTTTTGAAAATTTGGTTCCATATTTGATTATTTACCAAATTTTAATTTTAATTTCAGTTTTAACTTAAACAACTCAAATTTCACCGTTTAACCAATCAATTGAAATTTCTTTTTAACTTAAATAACTTAAATTTATTTGATCATTTTAAAAATATAAATTCTCAAATCCCAACGTTCCCTAAATAAACTAAATTTTGAAAAATTTTATTCATACACAATTCAATCAATTATTATCATAATAATTAACAAAATTTGATTTCTCTCTACTATTATACCATTTTATTTATTTTAAATCGAAATTTAAAATATACAGAAAATGTGGGATGTTACTGATAGAGTCCGAGTTTGCGTAAATTGGACTTCGTATGAAGAATCTATGGCTGCCGGAAGTTTGCAGAAATTCTAATTTAAATTCAAAAACGAATTCAGACTCAGAACTGGGTAGGGCAGGAAATTTCCTGCCCAAGGATAGGTTGACCTGGGGGATGACCTTAGTGTCGACCTCCCCCTATATAGGTCGACCTAGGGGTCGACCTCCCCCCCCCCCCCCCCCCTCCAGGGCAGATCTGAGGGATGACGATTTTGTGACTCAGTGCTGAGTCATTAGGGCTGAGGTGTCACTCTATCTTGACTGGATGGTCTTGATTGATTCTAGGTTGATCGGATAGCCTAAATTAATACTAAATTCTATATAAACACATGTAAACTAAACCCCCAAAACAAAATAAAAATTAGAACCACGACCGTCATGCTATCTCCTTGCAACCTAGAGTAGCCGCCACTAACTAGAGGAAAAGTGAAGCTAATTAACTCAATTCAACTCAAATTTATAAAAACAACAACGAATTTGTCTACTTCAAAGGCAAGCTAAATCAATCTCAGAACTCAGATTCCAGAACTCAAGACCTTCTTTGAGTTGTGAGTTCAATTTCTTTAATAAAATAATTAATAAGTTAATTGGGTTGAGTTATAAATTGGATTATATGGCTATGTTTGTGAAAATTGTGATATTTTGTGAGTATATGCTAGTTGTTCATAATGATAGTTTTGTTTGGATCCCTTTTCATATGCCAAATCACCTATGTTCAACTTGATTCACGTTTGACATCATTTTATGTGCAAGTTTGGGTGTAGATTATATGCTAGTTTCTATATGAATAATACACCAGTTTACATGTGAATTAAATAAAGTGACTATATGCAAGTTCAGGTAGAAATTGGATTCACATATATGCAAGATTACACCTTTAGATTTAGATCTATGATGTACATAGTTTTATGCAAGTTTGTGACTATGGCCTATGAAAGTTTTAGGATGAAAACTATATTCATATATGCAAGTTTTAGGTGAAAAACTGTATTATATATATGCAAGTTCACACCTTTAGGCCTATGTTTGGATTCATGACAATACAAAGTTTATGCAAGTTTTGTTGTAATCCTTATTTGCAAGATTAGATCCATTTTGTGTGCTATGCAAATTTGCGATGTTTCTTTCCTTTTATGTGCTAGATTAATTGCTAGTCCAATATACATATATGTCGTGATAAACGAACGATCAACGTGGGGATGATGGAAGTAATATTGAATATACACATATTGAGAATTGGCATAATGGCCTTGAAAAGGCATATAATTAACTTAAGACATTAATTGGAAAAATTGGCATTTATGGACATAATTGAGACAATTATGGACATAAGTATATTTGGAATTCATTGACAAATTTGAATAGGGATATTAATCCAATTTGGGGTTAAATGAAGATGCGTAAAAATAAACCGCCTAAGACACGAGGTTAGACTCTTTTGTGGTGTAAGACTGCCCGGACCCGCCCGACAAATCCATCAGCCACAAATGCTAGTCTAATGTGAGAGGTCGAAGGCATGATTTAAATGCGTGACAGTTCTAAAGACACGAGGTTAGGCTCGTTTGTGGTGTAAGACTGCCCGGACCCGCCCGGCAAATCCAGCTGGCACACATACCAGTCTAATGTGGGAGGTCTTTACAAGGTTACAGTGTTAATGAATTAAGAAACACTTAACCAGATAAACATGTGGTGGGACATGAGGGGGTTAAGTGGGTGCTTTGGCCGGCTTGTGAAATTAAGAGGATGCCTCGAGTGGCATGTGAAATACGATTTGATGCACTTAACCAAGATTGAAACATGTAAGAAGACATGAATAAGAATGGGGTTAAGTGGAGAAAAACCTTAGAGGGGACCAAGCATAGGTGGAAAGCTTGTATCATGCATGGGGACCCTTTTCAAACCAGTAACCCATTAAGTATCTTTGTGGGCTCGATCCAAGTCGAGGACGCGACACGCGTACTGGGTTTGATTGTTGGAGGTCAAAACGGGTTAGAGGTGGCAACGCAAGTCCAACGGGGTTATATGCGTGTGTGGGCCCGGGCTGGTAGGAAAGACGTTGTTGCATCGTGTAGATATAAGTCGTGCATCTTAGTGATATCGGGTTACCACTTTGGGGAGTGATACACCCCACTGTGGGGCCAGCATGGCTATCTACGAGTTAGGGAGCCGATCGAATGAGGGTAGTGGGTACACCTAGTGGAGATAGGGGTTGACGACACCTATGAAGGCAGCTAGGGGTACACGAAACTACTATTATCGTTATTAAGTTCTGTAGGCAGGATCAACTTTTAGGGTGTTTTGTGTGGTGCAGTGTGGTAATTATCTTATAGTGATTAGGTGTGCCTTTAACGTTATTCTAGTTCATCTTATTTCCTTTGTTTTCTCTATCATACCCATTTGTTCACAGTCATTTCCTTATTTTCCAGCTTATGCTTTGTCCTATTTACTTAATGGTTATATTGTTAAAGTTATTGCACTCGCCAGACTTTATGTCTGACCCCTTTGTTTCCACCTCTTTTCTTCCTTCCTCCCCTCCCCCAGGTGCTCAGGGTGGGAGTAGCACTAGTGGAGCTTGATTTGGATAGCTTTATCTCTTTCTTTGGAAGTTGCTTGATCGCTGAAGTAAAAGTTCAGCCTATCTTACTTGTGGCCATTTTATTTTGGGGTTATGTCTTTCATTTTATGTACTCTGATTTAGTCAAGATGGATATTATGTACTTGACTCTAGTCTTTGTTTTTTTGATGATGTAATCAAACTTATTTGTTTACCGTTGCAATAAATGAAGTTTTAAATTTTTAAGTACTGTTTAATATCTGTCTTGTTATTAAGTTTCTGTTCTATACACACTTAAAACGCTCCATGGAAGTTAGTGCATTCCGTTTGTGAGTGACATTAATGGACGTGGGGTGTCACATGTGGTATCAGAGCTGAAGGTTACCAGAACAGATAAGATATTTTGAAAAACTATTTTTTAAAAGCATTTTATAAAGAAATACTTTCAAAAGTATGTTTTGAGAAGATTATCTTCAAGAGAAAAGTTTATCTTAAAAACATAACCCCAAGAGCCATATATCTTTCTTTCGAATTCTTCGTTTGAATCTCTTCATTTTCTTTCCAGCATGTCTGGAATTCCCGAAATACCCGAGGGGGTACCAATACCAAGATGGTTTAGATGGTATCTGGAAGCTAGGGCCCATGTCGCAGGCCCAGCAAATGCTCCTCCTCCTCCTCGTCGTGTTGACACTTTCGCAAAGATATGCAAGGACCTTAGGGCAATGGGCGGGAAACCTTTTCACGGGTCGGAGACGTTTATTGAAGCTCGAAATTGGCTAAAGGAGGTTGAAGAACTATTTGGAATCTTTGAGGTAGAAGATGGAAGAAAGGTCTAGTTAGCTGCCTGGTTAATGAAGGATGAGGCCTTGTTTTGGTGGGAGGTCACTAATGGAGAGCGTCCAATTGATACATGGCCGAATTTCAGGCGTAGGTTTGAGGCGAAGTTTCTCTCACGGGCTGAAGAAAATCTATACATGGAAAGGTTTTTGGCATTGAGGCAGGGGAATCTATCAGTGAAAGAATACGTCAACAAGTTCAATAAGTTGGCAAGATTTGGCTTGGACTTGGTGAATACACCCAAAAAGAAGGCCCTGAGATTTGTTAAGGGTTTGAACGATCTGCTACATGGGTTAGCTATGATCTACATCCTTATGGGGGTCACCTTTGAGAGACTAGTTGACATGGCGCTTATGCAAGAGGAGAAAGGCGCCAATGCCTTGGCACCTGAGAAGAAAGGGGATCAAAAGAAACCGCATCAGCAACAGAGAACAAGATGGGTGGTAGAGACAACAATGGTAAGGGAAAGAAAAGATGCTTTAACTGTGGGACACCTAGCTATCTAAGCAAAGACTGTAGGAAGAAGAAGAAGACTGGTTGTTTCCACTGTGGCGAGGCAAGACATCTGATTAAGGACTTCCCAAAGAAAGGGTAGAGGGAAGGGCCTACCTCTGGAGGGCAGATTCAGGCTCTCGCGGCACCAGGGCAGTCAAAGGGGCAGGTCTAGGCTCTCGTGGTTCCATCGCTGCAGGAACGAGGTAGAACATTTTCCGTTGAAAGTTTAGTTTACCTTGTCGATCATCCTGTTCGCACACTCTTTGATTCTGGCGCATCACACTCTTTTATATCCACTGCTTACCTAAACACCAGTATAGTAGACGATCCCTTAGTTGTTTCAATTCCAATTGGGGGCTCAACCTATTTTTCGATGATTTGTTTGGATTTGGAAATTTCTATACTTAGCGTTGGGTTTAGATGTGATGCTTATGTTTTGGGCTTCATGGGCTATAGGTTAATTTGGTCATAGATTGGCTATCCAGTAATGGAGCCATCCTAGATTGTGAAAAGAAAGAGGTTAGTCTTATGACTCGCTTGGGCAACACTTTCGAAATCTCTTGTAATCCCATGAATTCTGTTATGCTAAGTTATCTAGAATCGCTTGACGCATCTGTTGAGAATTTGCAGTCTGTTAGAGTGGTCCGTGAATAATCGGATGTCTTCGATGAAGTTCGAGGTTTACCCTCGAGGCGTGAGATAGACTTTTGAATATACTTAGTAGATAATGCAAAGCCAGTTGCATTACCAGTGTGCCACATGGCTCCGATAGAGAGAAGAAAACTTAATAAGCAAGTCAAAGAATTGCTTGAGAAGGGGTTCATAAGAAGAAGTATTTCGGAGTGGGGTGCTCCAGTCGTTTTTGCTACAAAAGCTAATGGTTCACTTAGATTGTGCGTGGACTATAGAGAGCTGAATAAGCTAACAAAGAAGAACAGACACCCGTTACCGAGGATAGACGATTTATTCGATCAGTTGGTGGGAGCTTCGGTTTTCTCGCAACTGGATTTGGCTATAGGTTTTCATCAGCTAAGGGTAGCTGAAGATAGCATCAATAAGATTGCATTTAGGACTCTTGACGGTTTCTTCCAGTGGCTCGTCATGCCTTTTGGTTTGACGAATGCACCCGCATACTTTGTTGACTTAATGAGTAGGCTGTTTAGGGAGTTTCTGAACAAGTTTGTGGTAGTCTTTGTGGACGACATTCTGGTTTTCTCTAAAAATGAAGAAGAACATGCCCTACATCTTAGTGAAGTCTTAGAGACCACACGAGCGCATCAACTTAAATCTAAGTTCTCCAATTGCCATTTTTGGAGAAAAGAAGTGAGGTTCTTAGGACATGTGGTCTCTAAACAAGGGATAGTTGTGGATCCCGCTAAGGTAGTGGCAATCCAAGATTGGAAAACGCCTAAGAATGCAACCGAAGTAAGAAGAATTTTAGGGCTGGTTGGCTATTATAGGAAGTTCATTAAGGACTTCGCGAAGATATCAGCCCCTCTCACTCGATTAACGAAGAAGAATTTGACATTTACTTAGGACATTGACTGTGACGATGCTTTCCAACGTCTGAAGAGAGCTTTGACGATTGCTCCGGTTTTAGTTTTGCCAGACGGGAGTAAGACATTCATGTATATACCGATGCTTGCAAGACAGGGCTTGGCGCAGTTTTAATGCAAGAGGAAAGGGTGATATGCTATGGTGGAAGGCAGTTGAAAATCCACGAGAAAAATTACCCTACCCACGACTTGGAGTTGGCAGCCATAGTTTTTGCGCTTAAGTCGTGGCGTCATTATTTGCTTGGCGAAAGGTTTGAGTTGTATACAGACCATAAGTCGCTAAAGTACTTATTCTCTCAGAAGGACCTAAACTTGAGGCAACAGAGATGGATGGAGTTTATGGCATCCTACGATTTTGAGATCGCATATACCCCTGGCAAGGGTAACGTTGTAGTTGATGCCCTAAGTAGAAAGAAGTTAACTTTAAGTCCTTTGTTTGTAGAGCGGCAGAGTTTGGAATATATCTCTTCCTTTGACTTCAGACCCTCTGTCGATTATCTACCCGGATTGTTGGCATCATTAGAGGTGCAACCTACACCTTTGGGTTGAGTTGGAGAGGCACAGCGAAACGGCCCACAATTGGTTGAGATAGTAGACAAGCTTATAGGAGGGGAGTCCTCAAGACATCTGGATAGATATGCTATAGATGAAATAGGTTGGCTACGTAGAGATGGAAGGCTTTGCGTACCACAAGATGAAAGTTTGAAGAAGGCAACTCTTGAAGATTCACATCGCTCTAAGATGACCATACATCCCGGTGGTGATAAGATGTATAGGGATATGAAGCGAGTTTTCTTTTGGGCTGGAATGAAAAAGGACGTGGCCGAGTTCGTTGCTAGATGCTTAGTGTGCCAGCAAGTCAAGGTAGAGCAAAAGAAGCCCGAAGGTTTGCTCCATCCCTTAGAGATTCCGCTTTGGAAATGGGAAAGCGTTTCCATGGATTTTGTAGATGGGTTACCAAGATCTTGGAAGGGTAATACAGGGATTTGTGTAATTGTAGTCTGGCTTAATAAAAGTGCCCATTTTATTCCCGTCAAAAGTAAAAGATCTGCCGCAAGGTTAGCAACTATTTACCTTCGAGAGATAGTTCGTTTGCACGGTATACCCTCCAGCATTGTGAGCGATAGAAATCCTATTTTCACAAGCGAATTTTGGAAGAGCTTACAAGAGGCGGTTGGAACGCAAGTATGCTTAAATACCACTTATCATCCTCAGATGGACGACCAAACTTAAAGGGTGAATCGGATTCTAGAAGACCTTCTGAGGCTATGCATTCTAGACTTTGGAGGAACATGGGAAGAACACCTACCACTAGTAGAGTTCGCCTATAATAATAGTTTTCAGGCGAGCATTGGCATGGCACCTTTTGAGGCTCTTTATTAATGACCATGCCAATCACCAACATGTTGGTGGGAATCCACAGATAAGTTTTTGCTTGGACCCGACATGATTAGGGAGAATTCGGAGGAGATAGACCTGATTCGATGACGAATAAAGATGACACAGGACTGACAGAAGTCATATTCTGATAAGAGACGAACCGATCTTGAGTTCGATGTTGGGGACATGGTTTTTATTAAGGTGTCACCGTTAAGAAACGTAGTCCGCTTTAGATCGGTAGGTAAGTTGGCACCAAGATTCGTAGGACCCTTTCCAATTACAGAGAGGATTTGGTGGATGGCGTACAGAATAAAATTACCAGAGAAGCTCAGCGGAGTTCATGACGTGTTTCACGTTTCACATTTGCGTAAGTGTTTACACGATACGGCGGAAGTGGTAGAGCTGATCACGCTCGAAGAAGTGGAAGTAGAGCGCAATGTCACTATCAGATGAGCTCCTACATGCATTCTTAGATCAGAGGTCAAAAAGCTTCGCAACAAAGAGGTCAAGTTGGTCAAAGTGCAATTTTGAGATGATCAAAGAGACGCGACTTGGGAGATGGAAGATAAGATGCGTACGTTGTACCCTTTCCTTTTTGAGGGTATGTTTTGATTTCTCCTCTTTCTACCGCTTTGTTGATACTTGTCCTATCTTTTAGTATTATCTTTGCGATGACATCTTCGATCTTTAGTTAGGAACAACCCTATGGTTGAAACATATGTTTGAGACATGTTATGTCTGATGGATGCAAATGGATGCAAGTGGTTGCTAGTGGTTGCTCGTGGATGCATATACACTCACCTTAGGCACTAGATCAACTCAATCGCCTTCATATTGCATATAAATATGTGTGCATATTTAATTTAATGGGTGTATAATGGTTGTGTCATCATATGGATGCTGCATTCTGATGAATGGTTGTTCACACATGTAGAAATAATATGCGTCGATAGGATTCTTTCGCATACATAATGGACGCATGGCACTATCATGATTTGCATTAAGGAGGTCAACTGGATCAGTAGACCGCCTGATTTTGCATTAGATAAGGAACATATACACACACTTCTTGGATATTTTCATATAGCATTAGAAATTTTGTAAGGACAATGGATGCCTGTGTTTGATGGTTGAGTAGATGGATGATTGGATGTTAGGATATGCATTCTCCTTAACTTGTAGATTTCGGGGGCGAAATCCTTTAAAGAGGGGAAAATGTAACACCCCGTAAATTTAAATATTAAAGTTAACAAATTAAAGAAATTTTAAATGTAAGAATCAAGGTAAACAGGTTACGCCATTGTGTTCGTCTCGGAATTCTGGTTGAGATTGTAACACCCCACCTCCGCTAAGGTCACTCACAAAGGGAATGCCCTAGTTTTGGAGAGGTATTATCGAGATAACATCACAGAATTATCACAAGACAGAACATAAATAAATAATTAAGTAAACAGCGGAAGAATTTCTGAGCAAAACAGAACTTCATTTCATTCCAAAATAAACCATGTCTTTTACAAACATTTCAAGTAACTTCATTACAACTGTCTTGTAATAATAGCCAAAGAAGCAGTAACTTAAAAACTGTAAAATAGCTTATTCCCCAAGTGCAGTAAAAAGAAGCAGCCATAGCAAACCGTACATGCTGAGCCAAAGCAAGTGATATCCAAGCTAAGAGCTAGTTATTCCTGCCTGAGAACCTGGGGGGGAAACGAAAGAAAAAGAGGCGAAAGGAAAAGGGTCAGTCATAAAGACTGAGTAAGTTCTAGTGACTTTCAGTGTAGAAACGGTTAAAACAACCTGTCATGTATGAACTGGAACTAAACTTAAGAATGGTGTCAAGGTGAACAAGATAGACTAAGGGTATCAGGATAAGTCAAGACAAGTCAAGTAAAGCATCACATGTTCGAGATTCGTTGCATCGACTGTACTAGTATACTAAGCCCATATCACAAATTAATCACGAAATAAATCCCACGGCCCAATATCATGAAATGACCCTGAAACGGGGTCTGACCCAAGTACGGGGTCCTACGGAGCGATTATCTAGTCGATCGGCTCCCTACAAGTTCTAGCTCGTCAAGTGTCTGTGTCATACGGCTAATCACGAATGTAGTCACCTGTGCTGGGTCCACTTTCAGGTGTATCAGCCCTAGGGTGTCAACCCCTGACACGATTCAAGATGCACAGATAAATCTACGGATACCCAGTGTCTGCCCCGGATACGTGCACGATCGTAGTCCACCGAACCTACACTGGCGTACCCCACTGCCGTCGTTCACCTCTTACAATCAGCCCAGTAATCGTGCCCCACCCAGCCTAGCCCCAGGGTACCTTGATACATCTAGAGGGTTACTACTGAAAGGGGTCGTGTCTAGGGTTTCGCCTAATAGATTAGGTCATGTAATTCGTGACCTAACCCGCCTAACAGATTAAGTCATGTAATTCGTGACTTAATCCTTTTCCAATCTAGTCATGTCAAGATGGTTAAGTATGTCATTTCAATTCGCGACTTAACCCGCCTATGTGTCATGTCAAGTTGGCTAAGTGTTGTCGTTTCAAGTTCATGACTTAGCCCTACAAATCGTGTTCAAGTTGGTTAAGTTGTCTTTTCATGTTCATGACTTAACCCTAATTGGCATTAATTGATTCGTTAATGCACCGAACCACTCACATTGGATCCTGTTGTTCGTAGCCACTGGATTTGCCGGGCAGTTCCAGGCAGGTTTACGCTACGAACTCAACCCAACCTCGGGTTTCAAGCGCGATGTGACCAACTACCCACATTGGATCCTATTGTTTGTAGCAACTGGATTTGCCGGGCGGTTCCGGACAGATTTACACTACAAACTCAACCCAACCTCGAGTTGGCCACTTTCTTGTTTTCTAAAGTCATGCCCATGTTCTTATCAGATTTTACGATATTTCCATAGCATGTTCATATGTCAATTTCGTGCCCAACTAAGGCATGTTTTAAGGTCAAGTTATGGCATGGTTCAAGTCAAGTTTTCGTGCCATATTTCACGTTCTACTTATGCCAAATTTCACAGTTTGTGCTTATAATTAATTCAAGTTTTGCCTATTCTACCCAATCGTATCCCCAACGTATATAAACGTACTTCGTTCACAAGCATAAACAATTCAAGAGATAAAGGGGAATAACACTAAACATGTGATAGGCATATGTGACAATTCCAACATCACTTGCATAATAAACAGGCTATAACATATCACATAGTTTCAATACTAGCATGATGATAATTTGGCATAGTAATGATTCCAACTTAATTTAACATGATGATTTCAACTTTACATCATAGGCATAATAATAATCATTGCGGGCATAATAATAATCTTATTACAAACATGAAACATTAAAGGCATATTAATCCTAATAGGCATAGTGGATTCCAATTTAGCATTTTTATCATAATAATTCTCATAAACATAATGATTCCAATTTATCATAATGATTCTCATCTAACATTATAAACATAATGGTTCCAACTTAGCATTTTTAACATAATGATCCTCAACTAACATTATAGACATAATCATTCCAATTTAGCGTTTTTAGCATAATGATTCTCAACTAACATTATAAACATAATGGTTCCAATTTAGCATTTTAACATAACGATTCTCAACTAACATTATAGACATAATGATTCCAATTTAGCGTTTTTAACATAATGATTCTCAATTAACATTATAGACATAATGATTCCAATTTAGCATTTTTAACATATTGATTCTCAATTAACATTATAGACATAACGATTCCAATTTAGCATTTTTAACATATCTAACATTATAAACATAATAATTCCAATTTTTCATCATAACCTAGCAATACCCAAATTTTTCATTAATCATGATGGGTATATTAACATCACAGGCATAATTCCATCAATAGTCATAGCCATGGTTTAATTAGCATCATAGGCATGGTTTAATCAACATAAAGATTTCAATAAACATAGTCATTCCATGGACATGTATTAGCCCAACTTGCCAAACAATTAAGCCCAAGTGATTCATAACAACATCAAAATCATGACAAGTTTAACTTGCAACGTTGCCATAACAATATCCCCAAATTATAATTCAAAGATAAACAATATAAACAATGGATTAACAATAGTTCCTAAATCCGGTTTCAATTCATGGCATGTCCATATTGTTTTAGCGTTTTTGCCTAAAAAGTAACATAGAACTTACAATATGAAGCAAATAATCCAAATAAAAATCCCAAATCAATTAGTCCCAAATTCGTTGTCTAAAGCGTCGTAGTTGTTGTAGCTTCTAGTTGTAGCCTTCAAGAATCGTCCTCCATCTTCTATAATTTTATTCTTTGTATTTTTAATTCAGAGCTCTAGGTTTAATGGCGGCGACCTGAGGCTAAAATGAAATAGTATGATTTATGCTAGGTCTAGGTGTTATTTTATAGGTGCATAGGGTGATTTAGAGCCTTCAGATCAGTCCAGAAGTCATCAGAATCGCACAGCTCGAATACACATCATCTAGCCACTCAAAAGAAGACACGTCACCTCAGAACACTCCAGAATTCGGTGCTGGAATTGTACGGGCGCACTTGGCAGGTGCGCCAGTGTATTTTTGTACTGGCGCACTTCACAAGTGCGCCAGTGTATTCTGGACTGTTTTCGGTTTTTCTGCCTAACTTCGTTCGTCCATATCTTCTTCATACTGTATCCGATTTTCGAAAACTCGGACTCTATTTCGCGTATTTTTCCGAGACGAATGCAATGGCGTAACCCATTTCCCTTGATTTCATCATTTATAATTAATTATACTTTAATTCGTGAAGCTTAATGTTATAGAATTCACGGGGTGTTACATTCTCCCCCACTTAAAAGGATTTCGTCCCCGAAATCTTCAAGTTCAGGAAGAATGTACATCCTAACATCCAAACATCCATCTACTCATCCATCAAACACGAGCATCCATTGTCCTTAAAAAAAACTTCTAATGCTTTATGATCATATGCGAAGTGTGTGTATATGTTCCTTAGCTAATGCTAATGATCAGGCCTGATTGATCTTCTAAATGCAAAATATGTTTAGTGAAATGAATCCAATATGTATGCAAATTTTTCCGATTATAATTCAGAATTTCTACATGAGTGCTCGAACATTCAATCATATGCAACAACCAAATGATAGCACAACCAAGTTTCCAAAATAAACACTCATGCATATGCAACATGAAAATGTGTCTGAGCCGATCTAGTGCCTAATGTGTATTCATGCATCCACGAGCAACCACTTGCAACCATTTCGCAATCATAACATGTTTCAATTACAAGTTTACATCCAAAAAGATTCTACCTATGGTTCTCAAGATAGGATCGAGGAGAGAAATAAGACAAACATGGATAGCAAAAGAAATGTATGTAAACTTATAGGAAAATAGATCGAAAATGTACCCTAAAAAAGAAATGGGTATAGCGCGCTTATCTTTTCTTCAATTTCCCAAGTTGCGTCTTCTAGGGCTTCACTGCACTGTATTTTAACTAGCTTGGCTTCTTGATTCCTTAGCTCCTAGATCTCCGTTCCTAAGACACGAATCAGAACTCGCCTCAATGTTTCCACTTTTACGCCTTCAAGGATGCTTGGCTCAACCACTCCGGAAGACTCATCCGCCTTATCTTCATTCTTATCACTCATACCTATCCTATATAAAAAGTTAACAAGCCTCACGAAAACTATCTCCATCATACGGGAAAACCCTCTACGAAGCTAGAAAGAAGATAACCCGCAGGTAAAGCTACTGCGACTACAGATGGAGAAAAGAAAGGGAAAGAGATTCAAACAAGGAAACAAAGGATAGTGTTAATGGCTTTTGGGGAATAGCTTTTAAAAACTTTTTCTTGGAAAATGCTTCTATGTAAATGGTTTTTAAAAAAAAATTCAAAAGGTTTTCGAAACTTTTGCCCAGTCTTGGTAACCTTCTGCTCTGATACCAAGTGTAACACCCCACCTCCGCTAAGGTCACTCACAAAGGGAATGCCCTAGTTTTGGAGAGGTATTATCGAGATAACATCACAGAATTATCACAAGACAGAACATAAATAAATAATTAAGTTAACAGCGGAAGAATTTCTGAGCAAAACAGAACTTCATTTCATTCCAAAATAAACCATGTCTTTTACAAACATTTCAGGTAACTTCATTACAACTGTCTTGTAATAATAGCCAAAGAAGCAGTAACTTAAAAACTGTAAAACAGCTTATTCCCCAAGTGTAGTAAAAAGAAGCAGCCATAGCAAACCGTACATGCTGAGCCAAAGTAAGTGATATCCAAGCTAAGAGCTAGTTATTCCTCCCTGAGAACCTGGGGGGGGGGGGGAACGAAAGAAAAAGAGGCGAAAGGAAAAGGGTCAGTCATAAAGTCTGAGTAAGTTCTAGTGGCTTTCAGTGTAGGAACGGTTAAAACAACCTGTCATGTATGAACTGGAAATAAACTTAAGAATGGTGTCAAGGTGAACAAGATAGACTAAGGTGATCAGGATAAGTCAAGACAAGTCAAGTAAAGCATCACATGTTCGAGATTCGTTGCATCGACTGTACTAGTATACTAAGCCCATATCACAAATTAATCACGAAATAAATCCTACGGCCCAATATCATGAAATGACCCTGAAACGGGGTCTGACCCAAGTACGGGGTCCTACGGAGCGATTATCTAGTCGATCGGCTCCCTACAAGTTCTAGCTCGTCAAGTGTCCGTGTCATACGGCTAATCACGAATGTAGTCACCTGTGCTGGGTCCACCTTTGGGTGTATCAGCCCTAGGGTGTCAACCCCTAACACGATTCAAGATGCACAGATAAATCTACGAATACCCAGTGTGTGCCCCGGATACGTGCACGATCGTAGTCCACCGAACCTACACTGGCGTACCCCACTGCCGTCGTTCACCTCTTACAATCAGCCCAGTAATCGTGCCCAACCCGGCCTAGCCCCAGGGTACCTTGATACATCTAGAGGGTTACTACTGAAAGGGGTCGTGTCTAGGGTTTCGCCTAATAGATTAGGTCATGTAATTCGTGACCTAACCCGCCTAACAGATTAAGTCATGTAATTCGTGACTTAATCCTTTTCCAATCTAGTCATGTCAAGATGGTTAAGTATGTCATTTCAATTCGCGACTTAACCCGCCTATGTGTCATGTCAAGTTGGCTAAGTGTTGTCGTTTCAAGTTCATGACTTAGCCCTACAAATCGTGTTCAAGTTGGTTAAGTTGTCTTTTCATGTTCATGACTTAACCCTAATTGGCATTAATTGATTCGTTAATGCACCGAACCACTCACATTGGATCCTGTTGTTCGTAGCCACTGGATTTGCCGGGCGGTTCCAGGCAGGTTTACGCTACGAACTCAACCCAACCTCGGGTTTCAAGCGCGATGTGACCAACTACCCACATTGGATCCTATTGTTTGTAGCAACTGGATTTGCCGGGCGGTTCCGGACAGATTTACACTACAAACTCAACCCAACCTCGAGTTGGCCACTTTCTTGTTTTCTAAAGTCATGCCCATGTTCTTATCAGATTTTACGATATTTCCATAGCATGTTCATATGTCAATTTCGTGCCCAACTAAGGCATGTTTTAAGGTCAAGTTATGGCATGGTTCAAGTCAAGTTTTCGTGCCATATTTCATGTTCTACTTATGCCAAATTTCACAGTTTGTGCTTATAATTAATTCAAGTTTTGCCTATTCTACCCAATCGTATCCCCAACGTATATAAACGTACTTCGTTCACAAGCATAAACAATTCAAGAGATAAAGGGGAATAACACTAAACATGTGATAGGCATATGTGACAATTCCAACATCACTTGCATAATAAACAGGCTATAACATATCACATAGTTTCAATACTTGCATGATGATAATTTGGCATAGTAATGATTCCAACTTAATTTAACATGATGATTTCAACTTTACATCATAGGCATAATAATAATCATTGCGGGCATAATAATAATCTTATTACAAACATGAAACATTAAAGGCATATTAATCCTAATAGGCATAGTGGATTCCAATTTAGCATTTTTATCATAATAATTCTCATAAACATAATGATTCCAATTTATCATAATGATTCTCATCTAACATTATAAACATAATGGTTCCAACTTAGCATTTTTAACATAATGATCCTCAACTAACATTATAGACATAATGATTCCAATTTAGCGTTTTTAGCATAATGATTCTCAACTAACATTATAAACCTAATGGTTCCAATTTAGCATTTTAACATAACGATTCTCAACTAACATTATAGACATAATGATTCCAATTTAGCGTTTTTAACATAATGATTCTCAATTAACATTATAGACATAATGATTCCAATTTAGCATTTTTAACATATTGATTCTCAATTAACATTATAGACATAATGATTCCAATTTATCATTTTTAACATATCTAACATTATAAACATAATAATTCCAACTTTTCATCATAACCTAGCAATACCCAAATTTTTCATTAATCATGATGGGTATATTAACATCACATGCATAATTCCATCAATAGTCATAGCCATGGTTTAATTAGCATCATAGGCATGGTTTAATCAACATAAAGATTTCAATAAACATAGTCATTCCATGGACATGTATTAGTCCAACTTGCCAAACAATTAAGCCCAAGTGATTCATAACAACATCAAAATCATGACAAGTTTAACTTGCAAAGTTGCCATAGCAATATCCCCAAATTATAATTCAAAGATAAACAATATAAACAATGGATTAACAATAGTTCCTAAATCCGGTTTCAATTCATGGCATGTCCATATTGTTTTAGCGTTTTTGCCTAAAAAGTAACATAGAACTTACAATATGAAGCAAATAATCCAAATAAAAATCCCAAATCAATTAGTCCCAAATTCGTTGTCTAAAGCGTCGTAGTTGTTGTAGCTTCTAGTTGTAGCCTTCAAGAATCGTCCTCCATCTTCTATAATTTTATTCTTTGTATTTTTAATTCAGAGCTCTAGGTTTAATGGCGGCGGCCTGAGGCTAAAATGAAATAGTATGATTTAGGCTAGGTCTAGGTGTTATTTTATAGGTGAATAGGGTGATTTAGAGCCTTCAGATCAGTCCAGAAGTCATCAGAATCGCACAGCTCGAATACACATCATCTAGCCACTCAAAAGAAGACACGTCACCTCAGAACACTCCAGAATTCGGTGCTGGAATTGTACGGGCGCACTTGGCAGGTGCGCCAGTGTATTTTTGTACTGGCGCACTTCACAAGTGCGCCAGTGTATTCTGGACTGTTTTCGGTTTTTCTGCCTAACTTCGTTCGTCCATATCTTCTTCATACGGTATCCGATTTTCGAAAACTCGGACTCTATTTCGCGTATTTTTCCGAGACGAACGCAATGGCATAACCCATTTCCCTTGATTTCATCATTTATAATTAATTATACTTTAATTCGTGAAGCTTAATGTTATAGAATTCACGGGGTGTTACATTCTCCCCCACTTAAAAGGATTTCGTCCCCGAAATCTTCAAGTTTAGGAAGAATGTACATCCTAACATCCAAACATCCATCTACTCATCCATCAAACACGAGCATCCATTATCCTTAAAAAAAACTTCTAATGCTTTATGATCATATGCGAAGTGTGTGTATATGTTCCTTAGCTAATGCTAATGATCAGGCCTGATTGATCTTCTAAATGAAAAATATGTTTAGTGAAATGAATCCAATATGTATGCAAATTATTCCTATTATAATTCATAATTTCTACATGAGTGCTCAAACATTCAATCATATGCAACAACCAAATGATAGCACAACCAAGTTTCCAAAATAAACACTCATGCATATGCAACATGAAAATGTGTCTGAGCCGATCTAGTGCCTAATGTGTATTCATGCATCCATGAGCAACCACTTGCAACCACTTGCAACCATTTCGCAATCATAACATGTTTCAATTACATGTTTACATCCAAAAAGATTCTACCTATGGTTCTCAAGATAGGATCGAGGAGAGAAATAAGACAAACATGGATAGCAAAAGAAATGTATGTAAACTTATAGGAAAATAGATCGAAAATGTACCCTAAAAAAGAAATGGGTATAGCGCGCTTATCTTTTCTTCAATTTCCCAAGTTGCGTCTTTTAGGGCTTCACTGCACTGTATTTTAACTAGCTTGGCTTCTTGATTCCTTAGCTCCTAGATCTCCGTTCCTAAGACACGAATCAGAACTCGCCTCAATGTTTCCACTTTTACGCCTTCAAGGATGCTTGGCTCAACCACTCCGGAAGACTCATCCGCCTTATCTTCATTCTTATCAATCATACCTATCCTACATAAAAAGTTAACAAGCCTCACGAAAACTATCTCCATCATACGGGAAAACCCTCTACGAAGCTAGAAAGAAGATTAGCCGCAGGTAAAGCAACTGCGACTACAGATGGAGAAAAGAAAGGGAAAGAGATTCAAACAAGGAAACAAAGGATAGTGCTAATGGCTTTTGGGGAATAGCCTTTAAAAACTTTTTCTTGGAAAATGCTTCTATGTAAATGGTTTTTAAAAAAAAATTCAAAAGGTTTTCGAAACTTTTGCCCAGTCTTGGTAACCTTCTGCTCTGATACCAAGTGTAACACCCCACCTCCGCTAAGGTCACTCCCAAAGGGAATGCCCTAGTTTTGGAGAGGTATTATCGAGATAACATCACAGAATTATCACAAGACAGAACATAAATAAATAATTAAGTAAACAGCGGAAGAATTTCTGAGCAAAACAGAACTTCATTTCATTCCAAAATAAACCATGTCTTTTACAAACATTTCAAGTAACTTCATTACAACTGTCTTGTAATAATAGCCAAAGAAGCAGTAACTTAAAAACTGTAAAACAGCTTATTCCCCAAGTGTAGTAAAAAGAAGCAGCCATAGCAAACCGTACATGCTGAGCCAAAGCAACTGATATCCAAGCTAAGAGCTAGTTATTCCTCCCTGAGAACCTGGGGGGGAAACGAAAGAAAAAGAGGCGAAAGGAAAAGGGTCAGTCATAAAGACTGAGTAAGTTCTAGTGACTTTCAGTGTAGAAACGGTTAAAACAACCTGTCATGTATGAACTGGAACTAAACTTAAGAATGGTGTCAAGGTGAACAAGATAGACTAAGGTGATCAGGATAAGTCAAGACAAGTCAAGTAAAGCATCACATGTTCGAGATTCGTTGCATCGACTGTACTAGTATACTAAGCCCATATCACAAATTAATCATGAAATAAATCCCATGGCCCAATATCATGAAATGACCCTGAAACGGGGTCTGACCCAAGTACGAGGTCCTACGGAGCGATTATCTAGTCGATCGGCTCCCTACAAGTTCTAGCTCGTCAAGTGTCCGTGTCGTACGGCTAATCACGAATGTAGTCACCTGTGCTGGGTTCACCTTCGGGTGTATCAGCCCTAGGGTGTCAACCCCTGACACGATTCAAGATGCACAGATAAATCTACGGATACCCAGTGTCTGCCCCGGATACGTGCACGATCGTACTCCACCGAACCTACACTGGCGTACCCCACTGCCGTCGTTCACCTCTTACAATCAGCCCAGTAATCGTGCCCCACCCGGCCTAGCCCCAGGGTACCTTGATACATCTAGAGGGTTACTACTGAAAGGGGTCGTGTCTAGGGTTTCGCCTAATAGATTAGGTCATGTAATTCGTGACCTAACCCGCCTAACAGATTAAGTCATGTAATTCGTGATTTAATCCTTTTCCAGTCTAGTCATGTCAAGATGGTTAAGTATGTCATTTCAATTCGCGACTTAACCCGCCTACGTGTCATGTCAAGTTGGCTAAGTGTTGTCATTTCAAGTTCATGACTTAGCCCTACAAATCGTGTTCAAGTTGGTTAAGTTGTCTTTTCATGTTCATGACTTAACCCTAATTGGCATTAATTGATTCGTTAATGCACCGAACCACTCACATTGGATCCTGTTGTTCGTAGCCACTGGATTTGCCGGGCGGTTCTGGGCAGGTTTACGCTACGAACTCAACCCAACCTCGGGTTTCAAGCGCGATGTGACCAACTACCCACATTGGATCCTATTGTTTGTAGCAACTGGATTTGCCGGGCGGTTCCGGGCAGATTTACACTACAAACTCAACCCAACCTCGAGTTGGCCACTTTCTTGTTTTCTAAAGTCATGCCCATGTTCTTATCAGATTTTACGATATTTCCATAGCATGTTCATATGTCAATTTCGTGCCCAACTAAGGCATGTTTTAAGGTCAACTTATGGCATGGTTCAAGTCAAGTTTTCGTGCCATATTTCATGTTCTACTTATGCCAAATTTCACAGTTTGTGCCTATAATTAATTCAAGTTTTGCCTATTCTACCCAATCGTATCCCCAACATATATAAACGTACTTCGTTCACAAGCATAAACAATTCAAGAGATAAAGGGGAATAACACTAAACATGTGATAGGCATATGTGACAATTCCAACATCACTTGCATAATAAACAGGCTATAACATATCACATAGTTTCAATACTAGCATGATGATAATTTGGCATAGTAATGATTCCAACTTAATTTAACATGATGATTTCAACTTTACATCATAGGCATAATAATAATCATTGCGGGCATAATAATAATCTTATTACAAACATGAAACATTAAAGGCAATTTAATCCTAATAGGCATAGTGGATTCCAATTTAGCATTTTTATCATAATAATTCTCATGAACATAATGATTCCAATTTATCATAATGATTCTCATCTAACATTATAAACATAATGGTTCCAACTTAGCATTTTTAACATAATGATCCTCAACTAACATTATAGACATTATGATTCCAATTTAGCGTTTTTAGCATAATGATTCTCAACTAACATTATAAACATAATGGTTCCAATTTAGCATTTTAACATAACGATTCTCAACTAACATTATAGACATAATGTTTCCAATTTAGCGTTTTTAACATAATGATTCTCAATTAACATTATAGACATAATGATTCCAATTTAGCATTTTTAACATATTGATTCTCAATTAACATTATAGACATAATGATTCCAATTTAGCATTTTTAACATATCTAACATTATAAACATAATAATTCCAACTTTTCATCATAACCTAGCAATACCCAAATTTTTCATTAATCATGATGGGTATATTAACATCACAGGCATAATTCCATCAATAGTCATAGCCATGGTTTAATTAGCATCATAGGCATGGTTTAATCAACATAAAGATTTCAATAAACATAGTGATTCCATGGACATGTATTAGTCCAACTTGCCAAACAATTAAGCCCAAGTGATTCATAACAACATCAAAATCATGACAAGTTTAACTTGCAACGTTGCCATAGCAATATCCCCAAATTATAATTCAAAGATAAACAATATAAACAATGGATTAACAATAGTTCCTAAATCCAGTTTCAATTCATGGCATGTCCATATTGTTTTAGCGTTTTTGCCTAAAAAGTAACATAGAACTTACAATATGAAGCAAATAATCCAAATAAAAATCCCAAATCAATTAGTCCCAAATTCGTTGTCTAAAGCGTCGTAGTTGTTGTAGCTTCTAGTTGTAGCCTTCAAGAATCGTCCTCCATCTTCTATAATTTTATTCTTTGTATTTTTAATTCATAGCTCTAGGTTTAATGGCGGCGGCCTGAGGCTAAAATGAAATAGTATGATTTAGGCTAGGTCTAGGTGTTATTTTATTGGTGAATAGGGTGATTTAGAGCCTTCAGATCAGTCCAGAAGTCATCAGAATCGCACAGCTCGAATACACATCATCTAGCCACTCAAAAGAAGACACGTCACCTCAGAACACTCCAGAGTTGGGTGCTGGATTTGTACGGGCGCACTTGGCAGGTGCGCCAGTGTATTTTTGTACTGGCGCACTTCACAAGTGCGCCAGTGTATTCTGGACTGTTTTCGGTTTTTCTGCCTAACTTCGTTCGTCCATATCTTCTTCATACGGTATCCGATTTTCGAAAACTCGGACTCTATTTCGCGTATTTTTCCGAGACGAACGCAATGGCGTAACCCATTTCATCATTTATAATTAATTATACTTTAATTCGTGAAGCTTAATGTTATAGAATTCACGGGGTGTTACAGAGATAGAGTCCGAGTTTGCGTAAATTGGACTTCGTATGAAGAAGTTATGGCTGTCAGAAGTTTCCAGAAATTCAAATTTAAATTCAAAAACGAATTCAGACTCATAACTGGGCAGGGCAGGAAATTTCCTCCTCATGGCAAGGACGACCTGGGGGTCGACCTTAGTGTCGACTAAATCTTATACAGGTCGACCTTACTGTCGACCTAGGGGTCGACCTGACAACCCCTCCCCCCCCCCCCGGCAGATGTGAGGGATGATGATTTTGTGACTCAATGCTGAGTGATTAGGGCTGAGGTGTCTCTCTATTTTGATCGGATGGCTTAAATTAATCCTAAATTCTACATAAACACCTGTAGACTCAAACCCTAAAACAAAATAAAAATTATAACCATGGTCGTCATGCTATCACCTTGCAACCTAGAGTAGCCGCCACTAACTAGAGGAAAAGTGAAGCTAATCAGCTTAATTCAACTCAAATTTATAACAACAACAACGAATTTGTCTACTTCAAAGGCGAGCTATATCAATTTCAGAACTCAGATTCCAGAACTCAAGACCTTCTTTGAGTTGTGAGTTCAATTTCTTTAATAAGATAATTAATAAGTTAATTGGGTTGAGTTATAAATTGGATTATATGGCTATGTTTGTGAAAAATGTGATATTTTGTGAATATATGCTAGTTGTTCATAATGATAATTTTGTTGTGGATCCCTTTTCATATGCCAAATCACCAATGTTCAACTTGATTCACGTTTGACATCATTTTGTGTGCAAGTTTGGGTGTAGACTATATGCTAGTTTCTATATGAATTATACACCAGTTTACATGTGAATTAAATAAAGTGACTATATGCAAGTTTAGGTAGAAACTGGATTCACATATATGCAAGATTACACCTTTAGATTTAGATCTATGATGTACATAGTTTTATGCAAGTTTGTGACTATGGCCTATGAAAGTTTTAGAATGAAAACTATATTCATATATGCAAGTTTTAGGTGAAAAACTGTTGTAACGACCCGCATTTTTCTTGGTATTATAATTAATTTATTTAATTATTTAACATGATTTAGAGAATTAAATGGCTGTTGAATTAAATTATATGTATTTATTTAATTAAAATAAATAATAGAATAATATATTTAATTCTAGAATAATCAAAAATAGTGGAATTTCACAGTATTGTAAATTTAGAAAATTTAAAGTATATATATCAGTTTAGAGTTGAATTATATTGGCGAATATATTATTTGATCGACAGTTGAACGTATAAATTATAATTTAATTATAATCGAGCTCGAAATGGCGCGGCAGTTTGCTATTTGGCGATTGGAACTTCAACTGGATATACAGAATTTGTTTTAACTCGGATTTCTGTGATACAAGAAACGTTAGGAGCTGGTGAAGTATATTTTTCTAGTGGAAGAGAAAAATCGAGATTTCATCATGTAGATTTTGGGTTATGTCCAAATCAAATTTTCAGAAAAACAGCGCCATTAAACCATAACGGTTTATTTAATTTTATATAAGAATTTAAATATAAAACGAGTATCAATATAACTCTGGTGATGAAATATCGAGCAGGGAATCCATATAGAATTTTTCTAGAGCTGTATGGATATATATTGTGGATATATACGATAATATATATTTATTTATGTTTAATTTAACTATTTTTAAATATATTTATATATTTAAAAGGATTATTTAGGGCTTATAAAATAGCCAGTTTTGCAAACGACCTCGGAATTCAACGAAACTAATTTTGTTGGATCTGAAATATTAAATTATTGTTAGATTCCAAGTTTGGTGATTTTTAGGGTCACTGTGTGGCCGTACGGATTTTTAGAGTGAAAAACAGTCAGTATTTCGATAGTTAAAAATACAATGTGTGAGCATACGAAGTCGGAATTCGACGAAACCAGTTTCGTATGGTCCGCAATGTCGAACTCTAGCTACATGTCCAGTTTCGTTTTTTTGGGAATTGTACGTGATCACAGGAATTTTAGAGGACAAAATAAAATAGCGTTGGCTTAAAAACAAATACGAAAATCGAATAAAAATATATAAAACCTCTCTATAAATTACCCTCATCCCTCTCTAACCCTAAACTAGTTTTGCTGAAACCAGAAACCGGCCTCCATTCCCTTTTTTTCTTTTAACCGTGTGAAATCTCCTCTTCTAAAATCAAGAGTAAATCAAAGGAATTTCTATAAATCCTTGTATATATATATGTATATATATATTCAAAATCCTTATGAGATTTCCTTCCAATCCATACCCATTTGAATGGGTGCGACGCAAATTTCTGGACCATTCGTTTTCTAAGAGCTATTTAGGGTTTGGGATTTAGGGAGTTTCAGGCGATTGGAGTTGGAGTGGATGGTGGATTTGATTTCATGGAGGAGAGTAGCTCGTCTTTGGAATTTTTGGTGAAGAACGAGACTGAAAAGTATCGATACAATTACTGTAGCGAGTTCAGGGAGATGGCGGACGCGAGATGCTGTGGGGGTGCGAGTTGAATAAGGTATATATGGGGAGAAAGAGTGCATGATGAGATGAATTGTAGTTATTTTTAAGTGATTTTAAAAAGAGTGGAAAGGAAGAGATAAGGGAAGAAATTCGGTGATGGAATTCTTGCATAGGAGAAGTGAAATCGGGGAAGAAGGATTAAGGTGTGGATCTGGGCTTACTAAATGGGGTGGGCTGGTTTCAAAAGGGTAAAGGCCCATTTTAATTTAAATTCCATGTTTTGTTTATTTAAAATATACACTAAACTTGTGAATATCATAACTTTGTCATATGGAGTCGAAAGCTCGAACCGTCAGTTGCGTTGGGATCGTATGAATGGTGGCTACACCATGGAACTGACCGGGAGTGAATTCGAGCTCGTTTGGATTTATGGTGGAATTTAATGCCTGAATCAAACCAATAACCAATTATCGTTATTTAACGGTAACCGTCCAATGTGAGTAACTCTCACTAACTCTGCTCAACCTATATTTTTATAACCCATTTTTGGAATTGAAATTATTGGTTGATTTGCTATGTGTTGGCTGTTTGGTTGAACTGCTATTCAGTTGATTGAAAATATCAATAATGATATATATAAATCGTATCGAAATATTGATTCTGTTTATCAGAATATTTTACCTTTATGTTATTTATGTTGACTGGCATCTGTGGATGCAGGGAAATAGGTCGGAGGAACCTGATTGGGTTCCTCACATTTATTTCTCTGTTTTTCATATATTGTGGTATATGATGGGATTTTTGACCTGTTGTTGATGATGTGTGTTGGTCATTGTTATTTGGTACCTTTAAATACCAAAGGAAATGCTAGAGTGTGGAAAAGGAAATTTCAACTATAAATTGAAACGAAATATTTATAGATATAAAATTAAAGGATTTTATATGAAAAGAAGTTGAAGTGGTTATTAAGTTGGGGAAAAGTTTATAAAATCCAAGAGTTAGTAAAAAGGAAAAAAAGGAAATTATTTGTAAACATTTACAAATAAAATTGGAAAGGAAAACATTTGTAAAATATTTACAAATGGGTTTGGGAAAGGCAATATTTGTAAAAACAATTTTCAAATAGAATTTAAAGGGGAAATATTTATAAAATATTTGCGAATAGATTAAATGGGAAATTTATTTAGAAATAAATAAAGTTATAAAAGAAAATATTTATTTAGAGAATAAATGGAATTATATAAAGGAAATATTTATATGAAGTAAATTGAGACAAATAGAAAAGGAAGTATTTGTAATCAATTAGAGTAATCGAATATTAGTTATTCGAATAAAGGGTTAACCAGATTGAGTTAATTGGACAGAGTTAATCGAATTAGGATTTAGTTGGATATTTGTTATTCAATTAGAGTTGATCGAATATAGTTATTTGAAATAGAGTTAGTCCAACATAGTTATTCAGGATGAGTACCATTTCGTACGACTGCTAGCGTAATTCACAGGGCTGCAAATAGCCTACGGCGGCCGGATGCTTCCTGAGGGAATCAGGTGTAACCATTGCGATCGCTGCAATCTGGAGTCAAGCGAATGGTGTTAAATCAAATAGTAGTTAATCGATAGAAGTTAATTAAGTCGAGTTAGTCAAATGGAGTTAATCAAGTTCGAGTTAGTCGAGTATTAGTAAATTGAATAGAGTTAGTAAAAAGGAATTAATCCAATAGCACTTATTTGAAGTAGAGTATTGAATATAGTTGATTCAAGAAGAGTAATCAAATATAAGTTATTCGAAGTGTGTTAAAAGATTTGAAAGGTGAACTTTGTCTATTTCGAGGTTAGAAATGTTGTTCAGTTAAGGTGTGAGAGGTAATTATACCCCAACTAGATTGACTTCAGTTTTAACTAAGAAGTTTGAAGGTTCAATAGTGAAAGTTGGTTAAGTAAATTGAGTTAATGACCGGAATGGGTTAGGTTGGCATAACGATGTTTATTTAAACATCTGTTTAAATCCAGTAAAGGAGGTTCCGAAATATTTTCCAATATAGGAGATAAGAAATGAAAGTAAATATGGAAATGTTCCAATGATTTATAAGGTATATTTTCTAAATTTAGAAAATAAGAATGTACGAATATATAGAAATGGATAAATTAAAGATAATTTCATATAAAGAGATAAGAGTTGATTAATGATTTGATCGATCGAATTTCTATCTGGAAATAAGATCGTTGGTTGTACACCTATTTTTCTTTGATAGTTAAATCATCGACTATCGAAGTTTTAGACCATTTTTACGTTGTTAATATGGAGAGACCGGGATCAGATTCATTTTCTGAAAACCACTCTATATGGACGTTAGCGTTGTGATCAAATATTGAAGATGGAGCTATGCAAGGGCTATCCTGTTTACAGAATAGTGCCACAAACGTGAATGCACGAATGTCTGACAGAGTATATCTAACGGATCGCGTAAGTTGATATCCTCAAAGTACTTATGTTTGGTGGCGGAGGAATTCGTTTCTCTTACCTTTATACCCGTGGTATTTTTGGGGGAATCAATTTGTGATTTGGCGGGCATGATGATGTGGCATTCAAAGTGAATTGTAGTCAGGTGTTTCAAAAGATACATAATGACCTCAAGCCTCATCAACCGGGAGATAACAGAAATCGGGCAGGCAACATGGCTATGTGGGTCGCACCCATTAGGGTGTATATCACATATCTAGATAAAATCCATTTCATTCTATTGTCAATTTCGATGCTGTCCCTTTTCGAGAGGACGGTGGGTAGCTCCCAACCGTTGGTGATATACATTCGATACACTCAAGCGAAATGAGTGGTCGGTCATGTGTGGTCCGGGTTGCAAGACGTTCTTGTTGAACCCAGTGTAGTCGCCTCTAGAGATACACTATCGGCAAGTGGTCCCATACCTTGTCAAGGTCAGAATCCAATTTCCAATAAGAGCCCGCGGTTTTTGTTTGTATACTATATATGTGGAACATGAGATGCAAGCGTTCTGCTAGATTCTAATTACTTGTGATTAGACATTATTATAATATCAGAAAAGTATTGATTTCCAAAACTGTTTTGGTTTATCATAAGGTAAAAACCATCTGTGTTTATGTGTGGATCGGTCTTACGATTATCTTTTCTTTTGAAAAGGATTTTGAAAAGTTAAACCGATGATTTGAGTTTACTCACATCAGTCCCATGACTGACCCAGAGTTTATTTTTGTTTTGTTTTCCCTAAACAGTTGGGTGCCCAAATTTGTACGTGCAGTCAAGTAGTTCAGGTCCTTATAGATATGCTTGAAGGAGCTTGAAGCGAGAGGCTTCAAGATTATGTAGCTATTGTTATTTCCGCTGTGTGTAAGTGTTGTACCCTGATAATGTTATTATACTGTTTTATTGCAAAGTTATGTTATATATTATATTTTGTTTGTTCCGCTATGAGATTCGTGTTTACTCTGATTGTGTTCTTCTTCTTCTATTCTAATTTTCTATCTTATCTATTCTCACCCTCTAACTTCTTTCTATTAATGATCTGGAATGTTCGATACCTGAATAATTAACATGGGTTTTATGTTGATTTTCTGGGTCGAAAACCCCAGTTCGGTACAACTGTATTATGTATATGCAAGTTCACACCTTTAGGCCAATGTTTAGATTCATGACAATACAAAGTTTATGCAAGTTATGTTGTAATCCTTATTTGCAAGATTAGATCCATTTTGTGTGTTATGCAAATTTGAGATGTTTCTTCCCTTTTATGTGCTAGACTAATTGCTAGTCTAATATACATATATATCATGATAAACGAACGAACAACGTGGGGACGATGCGGGTAATATTGAATATACACATATTGAGAATTGGCATAATGGCCTTGAAAAGGCATATAATTAATTTAAGACATTAATTGGAAAAATTGGCATTTACGGACATAATTGGGACAATTATGGACATAAGTATATTTTGAATTCCTTGACAAATTTGAATAGGGATATTAATCCAATTTGGGGTTAAATGAAGATGCGTAATAATAAACTGCCTAAGACACGAGGTTAGACTCTTTTGTGGTGTAAGACTGCCCGGACCTGCCCGGCAAATCCAGCAGCCACAAATGCCAGTCTAATGTGAGAGGTTGAATGCATGATTTAAATGCGTAACAGTTGTAAAGACACGAGGTTAGGCTCGTTTGTGGTGTAAGACTGCCCGGACCCTCCCTGCAAATCCAGCTGCCACAAATGCCAGTCTAATGCGGGAGGTCTTTACATGGTTACGGTGTTAATGAATTAAGAAACACTTAACCAGATAAACATGTGGTGGGACATGAGGGGGTTAAGTGGGTGCTTTGGGTGGCTTGTGAAATTAAGAGGGTGCCTTGGGTGGTATGTGAAATACTATTAGATGCACTTAACCAAGATTGAAACATGTAAGAAGACATGAATAAGAATGGGGTTAAATGGGGAAAAACCTTAGAGGGGACCAAGCATAGGTGGAAAGCTTGTGTCATGCATGGGGACCCTTTTCAAACCAATAACCGATTAAGTATCTGTGTGGGCTCGACCCAAGTCGAGGACGGGACACGCGTACTAGGTTTGATTGTAAGAGGTCAAAACGGGTTAGCGGTGGCAACACAAGTCCAACGGGGTCATATGCATGTGTGGGCCCAGGCTGGTAGGTAAGACGTTGTTGCATCGTGTAGATATAAGCTGTGCATCTTGGTGGTATCGGGTTGCCACTTTGGGGAGTGATACACCCGACTGTGGGGCCAGCACGGGTATCTACGAGTTAAGGAGCCAATCGAATGGGGTAGTGGGTACACCTAGTGGATATAGGGGCCGACGACACCTATGAAGGCAGCTAGGGGTACACGAAACTACCATTATCATTATTAAGTTTTGTAGGCGGGATCAACTTAGGGTGTTTTGTGTGGAGCAGTGTAGTAATTATCTTATAATGATTAACTGTGCCTTTAACGTTATTCTAGTTCATCTTATTTCCTTTGTTTGCTCTGTCATACCCATTTGTTCACAGTCATTTCCTTATTTTCCAACTTATTCCTTGTCCTATTTACTTAATGATTATATTGTTAAAGTTGTTGCACTCGCCAAACTTTATATCTGACCCCTTTGTTTCCACCTCTTTTCTTCCTCCCCCCCTTCCCCCAGGTGCTCAGGGTGGGACTAGTACTAGTGGAGCTTGATTCGGACAGCTTTTTCTCTATCTTTGGAAGTTGCTTGATCGCTGAAGTAAAAGTTCAGCCTATCTTACTTATGGCCATTTTATGTTGGGGTTATGTCTTTCATTTTATGTACTCTGATTTAGTCAAGATGGATATTATGTACTTGACTCTAGCCTTTGGGTTTTTTGATGATGTAATCAAACTTATTTGTTTACCACTGCAATAAATGAAGTTTTAAAATTTTAAGTACTGTTTTATATCTGTCTTGTTGTTAAGTTTCTGTTCTATACACACTTAAAACGCTCCATGGAAGTTAATGCATTCCCTTTGCGAGTGACATTAATGGATGCGGGGTGTCACAAATCGGGCAGGTAGCATGGCTAAGTGGGTAGCTCCCAAGTAGGGTGTATAATCACGTATCTAGAGAATTTCATTTCCTTCTTTAATTTATTTCAATGTTGTCCCTTATCAGGAAACAATGGGTCGCTCCCAATCGTTGGTGATATACATTCAATATACTCAAGCGAAATGAGCGGTCCGTCATGTGTGGCCAGGTTCCAAGATGTTCCTGTTGAACCCTTTGTGTTCGCCTCTAGAGATACACTACCGGAAGGTGGTTCCATACCTTGTCATAGTTGGAAATCCAATCTCCAATAAGACCCGTGGTTTTGAATGTATACAATATATGTGGGACGTGAGATGAAAGCGCTCTGCTAGATTGATATTTATTTGTGTTTAGACACTATTATAATATCAAAATAAGCTATGATTTCAAAAACAAATGGTTTGACTTTAAAATCAAGTTGGGTGATGTTTTTAAACTTAGTATGTTTTCTCGCTCTGGTGACCAGACTGATCTGGCATTTTGTAAATGCTCGGGTTAGACAGGGTTGTACAGGTTCAGGTTATCAGATGCTATGAAGTTCAGAGATGAACTGAAGTAGTTTAGACATATGATATCTATTAATTATTCAGCTGTGTGTTGTATACGAGGACAGATGAAAATAATTGTCCAGATGTATTGATGTACTCTGATGAATTGTAAGTTTTTATTTCAAAGCTCTCAATAAAGTTTTGTTTCTATTATATTTTATTCCGCTGCGATGTGAGACTCTGATGTTGTTGTGTTCTTCTTCTTCTATTCTAATATTTCTTTCTTTCTTATCACACCCTCTATTTTCTTTCATTTACTATCTGGTGTTTTCGATACTTAAGTTCTGGCAAGTAATACGGGTTTATGTATTATTGTTGTAATTAAGGCATCGAATTTTCCGGGTCATTACAGTGGTATCAGAGCAATGGTTTAGTAATCACCTTGGCTCTGTGGCATAACTCGATAGAGATGGGTTAGTAATACCCTAGATTGAGTTGAGTGTATATATATGAGAGCATATTTGAAAATTTTATATATACAAATGTTTTATATTGTGTTGCTTGATCGGTTCAAGTGCTGAGAAGCACTGAACTAGAGATGGACACGATATTGTTTTGTAAACAGGATAAATGAAATAATTTTACTTGAAATAAATTTTTGTATATAAAAGAAATAATTTTATCAAATTTTTTAGGTATTGGTTTATTTGATTGAGTTGAATCGGATTTAAATTGGATTAAAATTTGAATGGTTAATATAACCAAAAAGAGATTTCACATATGGAAATTGTGAATCAGAATTTTAATTTGGAATAGAAATTAATTAGAATTTAACTTAAAAATAAGTTAAATATGAACAGATTGGATGATATTTGGAATAAAAATCTGAATTTTGATTTTTGAAATGGAAATAAACTAATTTGAAAATAAATTAGTCAAATTGAATATTGGGATTGAAATTTAACTTGATTATGTAAGAACAAGTTGGAATGGAATCACATACGAATTAAAAATGGATTATTTAACCTTGTATTTACATATGAATGATGTCATATGTTTATTATGAGAATTTTTTTAGCTACATTGTTGATTAATGAAATGTTGTTTAGAATTTCATGTATTGGTTACTTACATGATGATTTAAGTTGAGTACAGGTGCCAGAAGGCTTTGAGATTGATTTTGGTTGAGTATATCGTAATGAATTGAGAAATTATGCTCAATAGCGCTCACATAAGGTACGCTTACGTGAAAATATAATTTTTGGGTTTTGGATTTTTTTTTTACTACCGTGTGGGTCGACGTATATATATTATTTGATCCTGCGATATCACAGAAGTCGCTTCGTACATGGGAGATTCTGCCAATTTTTTCAGGAATTTAACATGTTAGAAAATTTTCAATATCTTTGAAAAGATTTATTAACAATATTAAATTATTTTTCGATTTAAAATAAGTTGGAGTTTGGAAAGATTAATGGGTTGTAATGTTTATTCTACCTTAGTAATTTCAGGGACGAAATTTTTTTAAGGGGGAAGAATGTAACGTCCCGTATTTTCGGTAGTCGGATATTTAATATATTTTATTATTTTAAATATTGATTTAGAATTTTAAAGGGGTTTAAAATATATAATTCGTTTGTATAATGAAGTTTAAAACGTTAATTCATATATTAATATAAACAGAGCTCGAAATGGCGCAATAGTTCGTAATTTACGATTCGAACTTCAATTGAGTATACTGGATCCGATATAAGTTGGAATTCAGTGAAACAAGAAATGTTTGAATCTATTTGATAATAAATTTCATATGGAAGAGAAAAATCAAGATTTCATATTATAATTTGTTAGTTATGTCCAATTCAAAATTTCAAATAGTCGCTATGGAATTATAACGGTTTATTAAATTAATTTAATTCGATTTAAAAAGGGTTTTTGACCATAACTCGAGATAATGATCGAAGTGACCATGAAACGAATTCCATTGAATCCGTATTGACGTTTAGAATTAGGATAGATATGTGGTTTATTATTTTTGTAGACTGGATCTTTTTGGTGTCCAGAATAGCGTTGTTTTATACGTATAATTGGATAACGGATATGCAAACGATCTCCGTTTTCAGCGAAACAAAATTTGTTAAATCCGTAATGATGAGGTGTTGTAGTGTTTTAAGTTTCAAGTTATTTGGAGTTATTTTATGACCGTGGGAAATTTAAATGCATGTTTTTCACCTGTGATTTATAAAGGACTTTCACAAATGACCTCGGAATTCGACGAAACCTATTCCATCATGTCCGTAAAAATTTCTATTCTAAGATTACAATTCTCAGTCGAAAACGGAGATTGTATATGGCGGTTTTATCGCGTTACTTATTGGTTGAGTTTCACAAATATTATTTTAATAATTTATAATCCCTTGTATAAACACTTCCACAGTCCATACCCTAAATTTTTTATTCTGCGTGGTAAAAACATAATGGACCCGGCACGCTTTGGAATGAACAAACAACGTTCTTCAACCTTTCTCCTCCAAATTTCTTCTGATCCATTCATTTATTTAAAAACTCTTCAACTAAGAAAATGTGGAGCTCAACAAGTACTCCCTGTTCAACAATGGTGATGATGTTTGGGGCTTCGTAATGGCTTGGATTTCATATCAAAGCAACTGTGTCTCGGGGTTTACAGCAAGCGAATGACAATGTCGAGCTGTCCAAGTACCACGGTCGAAGGGGAAGCGGGCCGTGGCGCTCAAAAAGGCAGGGTTCAATCATCATCGGGTGACTGGAGCTCAGTGCAACAGGTGATTTAGCAAAGACGTGTTAACGGTTAAGAAGGAAGAAGTTTCGAATGTGAATAAATGAAGTGTAGCAGGAATGTAAATGGACAGCGTAGGGATTCATTTAGTCAACGAAGCAGGGTAATGTATTTGGCCATATGTTTGGAATAGTGCATGCATGGCAAGTTGAAGGCAGACATGTGTTTATCTTTTGAACAAATGGAAGTTGAACAAACCATGATGGAGCGGTGCAGTAAGTTGTAAACGAAAGAAGGCTGAATTATTCTGGGCACCGCAATGTATGAACTGGTAGAAGGAGGAAGTTCCACGTGAAAGAGAAGAATCAAAACAGATTTGGAAATCAAACATGAACACGGTGAAAAAATGGTCACGAAGGAAGCATTGTGATTGGGTCACCATGGATAAAGAATTAGAGAGGAAGGCTGTTTTCCCATGAAGAACAATAGGTGTGTCGGCCAAACAAAACCAGCTTGTGAGAAATTGAAATGGCAAAGCAACAAGTACTAAAATTAACAGAAGCATACAAGATCGAGGTTTATGGTTTTTGTTTCATGAGTGGTGTTATAGCAAGAAGAACAGTGGCACGACATGGAAGTCGAGGGAGCGAAGAAGGAACGATACTAAAGTTCGAAGTAGAGTTGTGATTTCAGGAAGAATTATCATTTAGGGTTTCTCCTCTTTCTGGAAGCAGAGCTGTGAATACGAGGTGGGCCTGTTTGTCAATAGGTGGAAAAAAGAAAACGAAGTAAGAACAAAAAGATGGGAGTAACAAGGAAACACGGCCTTTTTTTTATGTTGGTGGAGGCGATCTGTTTGTTTGATTGGAAGGTTATTTCGAAATGGTAGAAGCTGTATGGAGAAGATTGCGTGGGGTACCGAAACGAAGAACAAAATTGAGGGGCAATGTTATAACAAAGCGGTGAAGGCAAGCCTGGAGATATTGTGAACCAATGAAATGTTTGGGAAGTTTGTAACATACTGGTGGATGAAGAGTGAGGCTTGGCTTGTTGGGTCATGACGTGGTCAAAGTGATGAAGAACAAAGTATAGGCGAAGATCGAGGAGGGATTTTTATGTGAGTAGTGAGTAGATTTGTAAAGTAAATGAAGCAGGCATGGATCATTGTATGGGGAGAGCGGAACGAAGTGGTAGTTTTGCAAGTGAAGTGTGAACAGTATAAAAGTTGGGCAATATATTGGCAATGTGGTAAAGAATGGAAGCAATTGGGTGGAATTTTGTTCAAAGAAATTTAGATGAGAACTAAATAAGGCGTGTGATTCCAATGTTTTGAAAGGTAATGTTGGAGTTAACACGCATGCAGCATGATACATTGGTATGTAAGGAC
The DNA here is from genome assembly GCA_030737875.1 of Allium sativum. NCBI lineage: Eukaryota > Viridiplantae > Streptophyta > Magnoliopsida > Asparagales > Amaryllidaceae > Allium > Allium sativum. Next base: position 157,452,677 of record CM060924.1, read on the forward strand.
AAACAAAGAAGTGGATACGTGAAGCAGACCAGGCAAGTTTTGAAGAGCAGTATGGTTACAAAGATTAAAGGTTTGGTATTTCTTTTGTGGACAACTCATAGTCGGATTGGCCTGAATGACTGAAGTGAATAAAGTAAATTAGTAATTACTATAAAGTAAGTAATTAAGGAATATGATTGTTTAGTAAATTGCATAACTTATAATAGTTACAACTTTTACCTTCGTTGACAGAATGGAATGAAAACAAGCCTCACTGGAATCACGGCGACGAACGCAACTGTATGAAACCGATCCGGACAGTGTAGGAGAAAGACTGGAATTTACAGTTGAATTAAATGACAGTTTAGTTTAACAGAAATCGAACCTCTACAACGATAAAATGGAAATCAATGTGAGTTTAACTCACTCAGTTTACCCGCTTATATTTATACAAGTCAGGTTTATTATTTTTGAGATTTATTTGTTAATTAGTTGATTGATGCTATATATTTGTACATGTTAAACTAAACTGATTAAATTAAACATTTGTTTAATTTAATTTGAGCAATCGTTATTTTTAAACAATTATCTCCAAATGAGGTAACCTACTAAATTGGTTATGTTTATAATAATATAAACGTATTAAAATTAAAAAAGGAGGACAGAACATTGTTGAATATCATATCTTTATTATTGAAATTGAGTTATATTATTTGAAATAACGTATTTGGATGCAGGGAAAACAGGTTGGAGGGATCCAACTGGATTCCTCAAATTTATTGTTTATCTTCACATCACTGTTATATGAACTGTATAACCAACCAGACTTGATGATTGATTTATTTATTGTTTGTTGAATAGTAATTCAACATTTGTTATTATATTAACCAATAGACAATATTGGTTGGGTAATTGGCATAGATGGCGTATAAATCAATCATTTGACAAATATGGATTTACCGTCAGGTGAATCGACAGAAAAGAAGTTATAAAATTTATTTTATAACTGAGAATAGATCTTGAAATCTATTATTTTATATTGAAGTTTTTAAAAAGTTAATAAATATTTATTGTTAATTATTTAAGTTTATAAATAATTATATAATGATTTTATAACGCAAATTATTATGTAAATAAGATTAATAAGAAGTGGAGCATAATTTAAAGTAACAATTAAGAATTGGATTTAATTGTTTTAAGAAACAATTAAATGGAGTGGTTTAAATTAATTATATTATTAATTAATTTAAAGGTGACAATTAATTGGAGGTGATTAACGAGAAAATCATGGGTTGAGTTGACCAATTCAATTATTTTAATTGAAATCAGTTATTTGATTAATTTACTTTTAATTAATCAAATGAAATATTTGAACGAATGGTTATTTAATTGTAATAAGAGTTTAAAAAGTAAATTTATTATTTATTTAATTAATAAAGAATTCACTACTTCTATGGTATTTAATAATAATGTGAAATAATTATTTTAATTAATAAGAATTTAAGAGATAATTATTTAAATGAAATTTATTTAAATAAGTAATCAAGTTTGAAATGGAATATCTGTAAGGTTTAAAAGGAGCAATGACTAGGTTGTATTAAAACCCAGTTTTTTATAATTAAGTAATAAAAGGATTTTTAAGTGAATATGACAACTTAAAATTAATGTTTACTTAATATTTAAAATTAAGTAAAAGAAGTCGAGATAAGAAGTTTATATTAAAACTTGAGATTTTTTTATAAACGCGGTTTATAAAGGAGATGCGAAGTCGAAGTGTTGATTCCGAATTGACATTTCTTAATAATGAGATTAAGTGAAAGAGATGGAAATGAAACGATATTTTCAAATGGAATATAGTCGAATGAATTAAAAATGGAATATTATGGGTTAATAACGAGTTAAGATAAGAATTGGAACCTAACAGGAATTGGTTGAGCTAAATGATTTTCTAAATATTAGTCTGATGTTGATTTCAGTCTTCAGGATTGATACTTAGGGAATTGTTCGCTTGCCAATTCACGGTTAGGGACAAATGAATGTTGAAATATCGAAAGGAGTTTTAAGTTGTAAATTAACCATTTGTTAAATTGTTTTAATTAAAGAAGCCAAGTGATGCTGATTACTAAAATGGTAAATCTATTTTTATTTTATGATTGAATGGCTGTTTTATTTGGTAGTAAATAACCGTCTATCAAATCTGACCTGTACGATTTTTGGTACGGAAAGACCCGGATCGAATTTATATTCGAAAATCATTCCGACCAGCAAATATGAAATGTTGAAGGTTTAAGATACTGATCGAGATGGAGCAATTGAAGACTGTTGATCTCCAAGAGCGAAAGAGCCAATTATTAATTTATCTTGTTTAGCAGCCAAAGATATTACGACAATGATTCTGTCGTGATTAGAATCTATGGATTTGCAAGGACTACTCGCTACTAATCTTTAGGGTGACACCTAGGATGTGGTAGGAGAGTACCTTCGGTTCATCATGTTCCTGAATTACTGGTATGGACGAGTGTCTGACGGAGTATTACTTAAGAGTCACGTACGTTGATTTCTACAAACGTATTTCTATTGGAGGCGGAGATGACACCTTCTCTTAGCAAACACCCAGAATATTTTTAGGGTCATCAATTAGTGATTTGGCGGATCTGACAATGTGGCATTCAAAGTGAATGGTGATATAATATTTCTAAAGGTAATGTAAAACCTCAAGCCTCTTCAACTAGGAAATGACAAAAATTGGGCAGGTAGCATGGCTAAGTGCGTAGCTACCAAGTAGGGTATATAATCACCTATCTAGATAATTTCGTTTCCTTCTTTAATCTATTTCGATGTTATTCCTTATTGGGAAACGGTGGGTCGCTCCCAACCGTTGGTGATATACGTTTGATACACTCAAGCTAAATAAGTGGTCGGTCATGTGTGGCCGGGTTGCAAGATGTTCCTGTTGAACTTAGTGTGTTTGCCTCTAGAAATATACTATCAGAAGGTGGTTCCATACCTTATCATAGTTGGAAATCCAATCTCCAATGAGAGCCCACGGTTTGATTGTATACAATATATGTGGGACGTGAGATGAAAGCATTCCGCTAGATTGATATTTATTTATGTTTAGACACTATTATAATATCAAAATAAGATATTATTTCAAAAAGAAATGGTTTGACTTTAAAATCAAGTTGGGCAATGTTTTTAAACTTAGTGTGTTTTCTCACTCTGGTTCACTAGACAGATCTGGCATTTTGTAAATGCTCGGGTTAGACCAGGTTGTACAGGTTGAGGTTATCGGATGCTGTGAAGTCCGGAGATGAGATGAAGGAGTTCAAACGTATGATATCTAGTAATTATTCCGTTGTGTGTTGTATATGAGGATAGATTAAAATAACTATCCAGATGTATTGATGTACTATGATGAATTATAAGTTTTTATTTCAAAGCTCACAATAACGTTTTGTTTCTATTATATTTTTTTCCGCTGCGATGTGAGACTCTGATGTTGTTGTGTTCTTCTTCTTCTATTCTAATATTTCTTTCTTTCTTATCTCACTCTCTATTTTCTTTCGCTTACTATCTGGTGTTTTCGATACTTGAATTCTGGCAGGTAATATGGGTTTATGTATTATTTTTGTAATTCGGGCGTCGAATTTTCCAGGTCGTTACAGTGGTATCAGAGCAATGGTTTAGTAATCACCTTGGCTCTGTGGCATAACTCGATAGAGATGGGGTTAGTAATACCTTAGATTGAGTTGTGTGTGTGTGTGTATATATATATAAGAGCGTATTTGAAAATTTTATATATATAAATGTTTTGTATTGTGTTGCTTGATCGGATCAAGTGTTGAGAAGCATTGAACTGGAAATGGATGCAATATTGTTTTGTAAAAAGGAGAAATGAAATAATTTTACCCGAAATATATTTTTGTATATAAAAGAAATAATTTTATCAAATAATTTTGGTATTGGTTTGTTTGATTGAGTTGAATCAGATTCAAATTGGATTAAATTTTGAATGGTTAATATAACCCGAAGAGATTTCACATATGGAAACTGAGAATCAGAATTTCAATTTAGAACTGAAATTAATTAGAATTTAACTTAAAAATAAGTTAAATAAGAACAGATTGGATGATATTTGGAATAAAAATCTGTATTTGGATTTTTAAAATGGAAATTATCTAATTTAAAAATAAATTAGTCAATTTGAATATTGGGATTAAAACTTAACTTGGATAAGTAAGAATAAATTGGAATAGAATCATATATGAATTGAAAATGGATTATTTAACCTTGTATTTACATATGAATGATGCCATATGTTTATTATGAGAATTTATTTAACTACACTATTGATTAACGAAATGTTATTTAGAATTACATGTATTGGTTAGTTACATGATGAATTGAGTTGAGTACAAATGCCAGAAGGCTTTGAGATTGATTTTGGTTGAGTATATCATAATGAATTGAGCAAGTATGCTCAATAGCGCTCGCATAAGGTACGCTTATGCGAAAATATAATTTTTGGGTTTCGAATTTGTTTTCTGACCGTGTGGGTCGATGTATATATATTATTTGATCCTGCGATATCGCAGAAGTCACTCCGTACAGGGGATACTTTGCCAAATTTTTTCAGGAATTTAATGTGTTAGAAAATTTTCAATATCCTTGAAAAGTTTTATTAACAATAGTAAATTGGTTTTCGATCAAAAATTAACTAGAGTTTGGAAATATTAATGGGTTGTAACGTTTGTTTTATCTTAGTAATTTCGGGGACGAAATTCTTTTATGGGGGGAAGAATGTAATGTCCCGTATTTTTGGTAGTCAGATATTTAATATATTTTATTATTTTAAATATTGATTTAGAATTTTAAAGGGGTTTAAAATATATGATTCGTTTGTATAATGAAATTTAAAACATTAATTTATATATTAATATAAATAGAGCTCGAAATGGCGCTGTAGTTCGTAATTTACGATTTGAACTTCAATTAAGTATACCGGATCTGATATAAGTTGGAATTCAGTGAAACAAGAAACGTTTGAATCGATTTGATAATAAATTTCATATGGAAGAGAAAAACCAAGATTTCGTATTATAGTTTGTTAGTTATGTCCAATTCAAAAGTTCAAACAGAATTATAACGGTTTATTAAATTAATTTAATTCGATTTAAAAAGGGTTTTTGACCATAACTCGAGATAATGATCGAACTAAGCCACGAAACGAATTCCGGTGAATTCGTATTGATGTTTAGAGTTAAGATAGATATATTGTTTATTATTTTTGGAGACCGGATATTTTTGGTGTCCAAAATAGCGTTGTTTTATGCGTATAATTGATAACGGATATGCAAATGATCTCCGTTTTCAGCGAAACTAAATTTGTTTAATTTGTAATGATGAGGTATTGTAGTGTTTTAAGTTTCAAGTTATTTGGAGTTATTTAGTGACCGTGGGAAATTTAACCGCGTGTTTTTCACCTGTGATTTATGAAGGACTTTTCACAAACGACCTCAGAATTCGACGAAACCTATTCCATCATGTCCGTAATATTTTTCTATGCTAAGATTGTAATTATCCGTCGAAAACGGAGATAGCATATGGCGGTTTTATTGCGTTACTTAGTGGCTAAGTTTCACAAATATTATTTTAATAATTTATAATCCCATATATAAACACTTCCACAGTCCATACCCTAAAAATTTTATTCTGTGTGGTCAAAACATAATGGATCTGCCACTCTTTGGAATGAACAAACAGCGTTCTTCAACCTTTCTCCCCCAAATTTCTTCTGATCCATTCATTTATTTAAAAACTCTTTAACTAAGAAAATGTGGAGCTCAGCAAATACTCCCGGTTCAACGATGGTGATGATGTTTGGGGCTTTTTAATGGCATGGATCTCGTATTAAAGCAGCTGCTTCTCGGGTTTATAACAAGCGAATGATAGCGTCGAGCTGTCAAAGTACCACGGTCGAAGGGGAAGCGAGCTCTGGCTCTCAAACCGGTAGGGTTCGATCATCATCTGGTGACTGGAGCTCAGCGTGGCAGGTGATTTGGAAAAGACATGTTAACGGTTAGCAAGGAAGAAGCCTCGAATGTGAATAAATGAAGTGTAGCAAGAATGTAAACGGACAGCGTAGGGCTTCATTTAGTCAACGAAGCAGGGTAATGTATTTGGCCATATGTTTTAAACCGTACGGGCATGGAAAGTTGAAGGCAGACGTGGGTTTTTCTTTTGAACAAATGGAAGTTGAGAAAACCATGATGGAGCGGTGCATCAAGTTGTAAACGAAGGAAGGCTGAAGGTTTCTTGGCACCGCAGTGTACGAACAGGTAGAAGGAGGAAGTTCCGCGTGAAAGAGAAGAATCAAAACAGAGTTGGAAATCAAACATGAACGCGGTGAACAGATGGTCACGAAGGAAGCATTGTGATTAGGTCATCATGCGTGAAGCATTAGTGAAGAAGTTTGTTTTCCCGTGAAGAACAATTGGAGTGTCGTCCAAACAAAACCAGCTCGTGAGAAATTGAAATGACAAAGGCAGTAAGTACTAAGATTAACAGAAGCATACGGGATCGAGGCTTACAGATTTTATTTCATGAGAGGCGTTACAGTAGGAAGAACAGTGGCACGGCATGGAAGTCGAGGGAGTGAAGAAGGCACGATACTGCAGTTCGAAGTAGAGTTGTGATTTCGGGAAGAATTACCGTTTTGGGTTTCTCTTCTTTCTAGAAGTAGAGCTGTGAATATGAGGTGGGCCTATTTGTCAATAGGTGGCAGAAAGAAAATGAAGTAAGAACAAAAAGATGGGAGGAACAAGGAAACGCAACTGTTTTGTTTTATGTTGGTGGAGGCGGTCTGCTAGTTTGATTGGAAGGTGACTTCGAAATGGTAGAAGCTATATAGAGAAGATTGCGTAGGGTACCAAAATGAAGAATAAAATCGAGGGCCAATGTTATAACAAAGTGGTGATGGCAAGCCTGTAGATATTGTGAACCAATGAAAGTTTGGGAAGTTTGTAGCATACTGGGTGGATGGTTTGTTTGTGATTTCTGAAATTTGCTGATGGGATAAAAGGGGCTTGTTTGTTCATGAAGAGTGGGGCTTGGCTTGTTGGGACATGACGTGGTCAAAGTGGTGAAGTGTAAGGACCGAGGGATTTTCAGCCCCGGAAATCGACAAAATACCTTTACCGTAACTTATGTCGACCTTCCAAACACCGAAAACACTGGAACGTTATTAGAAAGAATTTAGAGGGCGAGATAAGAAAAAAAGAAATATTAGAATAGAAGAAGAAGAAACAACACAACACAAAATCAGAGTCTCATATCGCAGCGGAACAACATATAATACTGAAATATAACTTTATTGAGAGCTTTAAATAAAACTTACAATATCATAGTACATCAACACCGCTGGACAGTTATAATACTCTGTCCCATATACAACACATAGCGGAATAGTAGTTATATAATATCATACATCTGAACATCTCCAGCTCGTCTCTGGACTTCGCAGCATCTGATAACTTGAACTTGTACACCCCGGGCTATGCCACCTAATTTTGATACTTTTATATTCGAAATTGGTTTCTACAGCTGGAGCGATATTCGGAAGGCTCTGTATCTGTGTATTTCTTTCAGTTGTGTTTTGTATTATTTTTCCGCTGCTATTTAAATGTAATTTAAACTCTAATATTATTGTATTTCCAATGTATATTATTATTCATACTCTGGAAAATTCTTGTACTCTGATGTAATTGTTGTAACAGCAATAAAATGTTCTTCTATTTTGTGTTCTGATGTGTGTTGTTCTCAAAGCAATCCGGCTTTTCTTTACGGGGAAGTTTGGGTCGTTTCATTTGGCCCAAGCATTTAAAAAACACCGGGTCATTCTGGTAAACCAGAGTGAGATAAACACACTAAGTTTAAGGGTATCACATGACCTGATTTTTAAAGTTAAAATCTTTCAAAGAAAAGAATAATCGTACGACCAAATCCACACATAAATATAGACGGTTTTTACCTTACAATAACCCAAAACATTTTTGAAACCAATATCTTGTCTAATATATAATATTGTCTAAATACAAGTAAATATAATCTAGTAGAACACTTTCATCTAACACTCCACATACATAGTATACAAACAAAACCGCGGGCGCTTATTGGATATTGGATTCCGACTATGACAAGGTATAGGACCACCTGCCAATAGTGTATCTCTAGAGGCGAATACACTGGGTTCAACAAGAACGTCTTGCAACCCGGCCCTCGCATGACCAACCACTCATTTCGCTTGAGTGTATCGAATGTATATCACCAACGGTTGGGAGCTACCCACCGTTTCCCAAAAGAGACAGCATCGAAATAGAATAAAGAATGAAATGGAATTTCTCTAGATAGGTGATTATACACCCTAATGGGAGCGACCCACATAGCCATGCTACTTGCCCGATTTTTGTCATTTCCCGGTCGTTGAGGCTTGAGGTTTAAATTAACTTCTGGAACACATGGTCACCATTCACTTTGAATGCCACATCATCAGATCCATCAAGTCACTAGTTGACGTCCACAAATATACTCTGGGTATAAAAGAAGTGCCCCTCCTTACCACCACTTGGTAAATTTGTAAAAATCAATGTACGTGGTTTCAGGAAATATCTGTCAGACATTCGTCCATACAAGTCATCCTGGAACAGGATGAACCGAAGGTACTCTCCCACTGCATCCAATATGAGAATCACCACATGGTTCAGTAGCGAGAAGTCCTTGCAACCCATAGATTCCAACCACGACAGAACCACAATTTATCTCTGGCCGCAAAACCAGAGATTATTAGCAGTTCTTCCGTTTATACAATTCTACGTTCTTCAATGCTCCTTCTCGATCATCCTTTGATATCTTCACACAGTTGTTGGTCGGAATGATTTTAGAATATAAATTCGATCCCGGTCTTTCCGTACCAACAATCGTATTGGACATATTTGATAGTCAGTGATTTAACTATCAAAATAAATAGTGTTTCAATCATGACAATCTAGTGAGTTCACTGGTTCAGTATTCGGTCTCACTTGGCTTTTTAATTAAACAAATGTAAATTCAAAACCCTTAAATCTCTCGATATTAAAAATATAGTTTTCTCACTTCATATTTAACATAAGATTATTCTTTAACAAATTCTCTTTTCAATACCTAGGAAATCCTATATCATATTCAGTTATCTATTTGCACATTCAAACATTTTCCATGTAATTAGAATATTGGGAAATCATTTTAACTTATTACTCGTAAAATGACATTATGAAATATTATCCATTTCATTTCTTGAAACAATACAAATGCTTATTCTGATAGAATAAAACCCAACTTTACGTTTCCTTCTAACTTGAAAATATCGTTATAATTTCACGCAACCCCTTTTATTCACTTTTACTTTGGAATCTTCAATATATATATATATATATATATATATATATATACCAAATTTTCATTAAACATTGCATTATTATTCCTTTAATGGGAATAATAAATTATTACTAACCCCTTTCACCATTACCAATTAATATCATCCTCAGATAATCCTGAAGTCACTCAAGTTGTGGTATTTTAATTACCTCTTAGACCTTGATCAACAATGTTCATATCTTAAGATAAATACCAGTTGTAATCCAAACCCGATACTTCATTCCAATATCAATACAAAACCCATTTCACCATTTTATTCAAAATATGGTTTCATAAAACCTTCTTACGCTTTGAAAATCTCTTTCTCGGATATGACCATTCTTTCTTAATTCAAAAAAATTAAGTAACTTCTTTATAAACATCACTTTAAATCCGACCTCTTTAGCCAAGATCATTTAATTCGGATTTGGTTATCAAATCCTACAACCACTTTTTATCCAATTCACTTTCACCAATTCCTTTCCAAATCCATCCAACCATTTCTCGCTTTGAAACTCTTATTTTAAATTCCCTTCTTTTACTTAATCCCATTTTTAAGTAACCTTAATTTAGAATTAACGATATAACACCTCAAACCTCGGCTATATAATCCTGGTTTATCTCACACCTTTCATCTTAATTTCCTTTTACTTAATTCAATTAATTAAGTAACCTTTATTTTAAACCATAATAATCGTTTTAAAATTCCTTTTATAACTTTGTTATAAAACTCAGGTTTTAAACAAAACCCGTTCACAAACTCTTTCGTCATTCAATTGGATTCCATTTTTACTCAGATTACTCTTTAGATGAATTCCCATTAAAAAGTAATTTTTCTAAATTATTATTAATTACAATAATAATTTATTTCAACCATTAACTACATTAGTAGTTAATTTCTTTATTAACTAAAATAAACTGTAAATCCCTTTTTAAAATCTTATTATAATCTAAACAATAACTATTTTCTATCCAAAACATACTAATTTAGTAATCAATCCAATTAAAGAGTTGATTTAGTCACTCAAAACACGGTTATCTTATTAACTGATTCCAATTCGTTTTCCTTTTAAATTAATTAATAATATAACTAATTAATTTAAATAATTCCATTGGATTGTTTCTCAAGAACACAAGTACCCAAATTTAACCGTTTGGTTAACTTCCTTATTCTCACATTTTCAAATCTGATTAACATCAGATTTGATATTATAAAATCAATTTACAATTAATTATAACATAAATATTTATTTCCTTTTAATTAAATTTTGTTCAAAATATATATTTCAAAATCTATCTTTAGTTATAAAATAAATTTTATAACTTCAGTTCTATCAACTTACTTAATGGTAAATTGATATAAATAAAACAATTTACATTTGGGCCATCTACTGCCGATTACTCAACCAATACTGCCCATTGGTTAAAAGCAAAAACAGGTTGAATTTCCAGTCAATGATCAATACTCAAATCAATTACCCAAACATGACAGTTCATATGATAATATGAAATAAATAATATATTTTGAGGAATCCCGTTGGATTCCTCCAACCTGTTCTTTCCTGTATACAAATGGTTATCTTAAATCAGGTCATTCAACCATTTAACTGATAATAATAAATAACGACCATTTAATCCAACCACAAGCAATTCAAACAATTCAACCAATTAAACACGTTTATTTATAAATGTGGCCAACAAGGTAAGTTACCTTTATTGGAACTAGTCGTTAGAATAATGATTTGGTATTTCATTGAAACTGAATGACGGTTTAATTTCATCTGTTAAATCAACCAATAAATGTATGACTAGCAAACAGTCAACCATCGGCAAACAAAACTCACAAAATGAAAACCCAATTTATATAAAATATAAATGGGAAAAACTGAGTGAGTTTAACTCACCTTGACCTGATTCACTTACGGTTCGGTTACAGTTAAATTAAACGGTTATTTAATTTAACTATAAATTCCCACCATCTCCATTCCTGTCCAGATTAGCTCCATAATTTAGATCTCGTCAAGACGACCGTAACGCCCCTTGAATAATCCAATTCTGATTACACAATAAAATGTTATCCGACTTTTAGTACACGGGTTTTAAATTTAATTAGTCAACTCCTGATTATATTTTAGCTACATTAATTACTAATTGAATTACCTAATTCATAAATATAATTAGGTCTTAAATATTTATAACAGCGAATCCTTTTGGTCTTCACATACCGGTCTAACTGAGTTTAGAAATACAACCGAACTCAGTTTGGTTTAACTTCGCTAATCCTTTTGTTACTGTAGACTAGTTGCATGAATTAAGAATTTGACTTTTTTTTTTTAAGGAATTAAACCATTTACTTACTTTTTGAAATAGTTGGAAAAACCCTTTTTAACTTTCCAGTAAAAAGGAAACGTCCCTCTCTTTGTTCATGTTCGCATCCCCTTTCAAACAGCAGTGCCCAACATTCAACCTGCAACCATATATGTTTCAGTAAATACTGTTTTAATTATTGAACCATTAATTAATTAACTAACTCTTAACTACTATATTAACACTAATATAATTAGTTAAATAATTTATTTTGGCCAAACTGCTTTCACTTCTTTTGTCTCTGGTTCCCTTCAATCTCGTTCGAGACATTTTTCCACAGACCTTCACCACTATTCTGTCACTGGCTTTAATGTTAAGTACAACGTTGGTTCAGGCCTCTGTTACGACCAGAAATTTCGCTTGATCCGAATTAGTCGTTAAACCGACCAAGACCGTTCGAAACGCCTGATTGTTTTGAGAACACGACAAATTAGAACGCAGACAGAAGAACATTTCATTGCTTATTACAACAATTCCATCAGAATACAAGAATATACATAGTATTAACAAATAATATACATTATAAAATATCAGAGATTACAATACATAACATAGCAGCGGAAAATAATACAATGCACAATTGAAGGAAATATAGGGATATAGAGCTTTCCGGATATCATTCCAGCTGTAAATCAGGATCCTGTGAATATAAATCTAAAAAACCAAAATTACTAGCTGCCCTTGTCAAAATAAGGGCACCTAGAGTTTAGGTTAAAACAATAAACTCCAGGTCAGTCATGTGATTGGTGTGAGAATTAAAACAGTTATAAATCTTTATTTTAAAGTTAGGTAAATCAATTCCAATTAAATATTATTTAATTGGTACACTTCATTAAATCTAAATAAAAGATTTAATCTTTTTCTCAACTGGGCTCAAGAACAGTGTTAATAAAGACACTATTCACGACAAACCCAAATCACATTTGATATTAAATACAAGGCTCTGAATAGAAAATACATCGGATTATATTCAATATCAAATTCTACGACCAACAAATATCGTATTAGAAATAACGATATATATGTCTTTCAAATTTCCATAACAACATCTGTATAATCACGAAATCCAACATCGAACTATTCCGAAGTTGATTTCGATTCGAATCCATTCCAATTCAATTATTGGAAATCGTGGTTATTTTCAAAACCATTTCAAATCCAATTTATTTATTTCAAAAATAAATTGATTTTAATTCTAGTTCATTTCGATAAAAATCTATTTTTATCTTTTCAAATATGGAGTTTTTCATCCTAATTCTTCACAAATCATTTCTTATGATTTTACACAAATTATTACTATTTTTAATAATTTTATCAAGGCCCGTACAGTCGATTTCCATCAACGGCCATCGAACTGCACTTACATCGACTTTTTCTAAATTTGATTTGGACATAATTCCAAATCCAACCGTTAGATTTCAAATCTCTAATATTCATTAGAAGGCTCTTTTCGATACGAACCCAATGGTTCCGATTTTAGGAGAATCCGATGGTCGGATCTCCCGCAATATCCATTTGAAGTCAATGGTCGAAATTCGCGAACTGCCGCGGCGCGGCGTGTTCTATTCAAGCCATTATATTATATATATAATATATAATAAATATTTCGTCGATTTCCGTTTAAAACGTATTTTATAAATCGTTTTAAATTCGTTTTCAAAACGATCTCGACTTCCTTTTAAAATTCAAATCAAGATTGAATGTTTCAATATAAATTCGTTTTAATTTCATTTCAAATCGATTTCAAATCGATTTCAATTTAATTCGAATTTCAAATCTATTCAATTTAATTCGAATTTCAATTCCCTTTCAATTTAATTCGAATTTCAAATCTATTCAATTTAATTCGAACTTCAATTAACTTTCAATTTAATTCAAAATTTTCAAATCTATTCAATTTAATTCGAATTTCAATTCACTTTCAATTTAATTCTAATTTCAAATATATTCAATTTAATTCGAATTTCAATTCATTTCAATATTCATTGAAAATTGAATAAAATCGATATAAATATCGTTCACGTCAAAATGGCGTTAATCTAATCAACACGGCTTCATGTATTTCTATTTCCAAATATTCTATTTCAAATATTCTATTCAAAACTGGAATGAGGCCCAATCAATTACCATATAATGTTAATTATATGGATTTTCTACAACACATGTATAAAATAACAACGATAAATAATCAACCATCATCCAGAGTGCACCACTCAACTGCGTAAGCATTAAATATAAATAATTAGCGCTTACACAGTCTGTCAATCCATCGATTGACATACAACTAAACAATCGGGATTAGTGTACGTCAAATCTCATTCCCATACCCATGTGGGGTTTCAAACAATCAAACACAGATATTATTTGTGCAGTTGGGCGATGTGTAAAATTTATCGTCCCAATCAATATAAGTCAAATGTGTGTATATAAACAAATCTCCAATTTGTTTATTACAATTTATTTTATATACACGTTAAAAATTATATTTTTAACTATAAAATATTTTTAACTATATAAATATTTTATTTCGTTTCACATCACATCATACAATCAACTACACATCAAAATCAAACAAACAAGCATACAAGCCGTCCATGGTCTGTAGACGATGGGTGTCGGGTGCTACTAAACACCGTCTGCATCCTAGTATATATTTTTAACTAGAAATTTAAATTAAAGGTGAGGAGTTGTCACAAAGGGTTCCACTCTGTCGTGCTTTGCTTTTGAACTGCTGAACCGTCTGGATCGATTTGAAATTCCAATGCAGTTCTTTTCACGCGGTTCACAATAAAAATTATTTTTTTATTGCTTCATTTCAATAAATAAAAATCATATTTTATTCGTACTTCTTATATAAATATTGAATTTTTATCTTATTAGATATACGTGATAAAATTTATATTTTTCTCTAACTAAAAACAATATTTTCCTATCGCTTTTCAAATTATAAAAATCATATTTTTATTTCAACTTATATATAATAAAAATCAGATTTTTTATTTCGCTATATAAATAAAGATCCAATTTTTACTATCTATATAATATAAAAATCGTATTTTTAATATCTATATCATATAAAGATTTCTCCTTTCTTTGTATAAAAATATCGCCTTTCTACTAATAAAAATATCGTCTTTTTACTAATAAAAATATAAACTTTCCTTATATTCAAAACCAAATCTTTATGAAGTGAGAATCAAGTTTTTCTCTTCGCTAACCTCATATAAAAACCATGTTTTTACCTCTCTAACTTCGTAATCAAAATCAAATTTTTACATATAAAATTTCATACCTTTGATAAATTAAAAATTATATCTTTGCTTTTAAAAATCAAAACCTTGTTTAAAGAATAATCAGAAAATAATCGATGTGAATTTATATTTTTAACTAAACAAATATTATAATTTTAACTAAACAAAGACTATAATTTTAATTCTCTACTTACTTTGTTACTCAAAGAGGATGGAGGGTTCATGGTCCTCGGTAGGAGTTGCTGGAGGTGTTGGAGTCGCACGTCAAAAGGGAGAGGCTTCGCGAGCTTGAATCCAGCGTCGGGGGGGGGGGGGGGGGTCTAGGGCTTGCAGTCGCGGTTTTGGAGGTTGAGAGGGTTAAATCGAGAAGTGGGAGGTGGAGCTCGGTGAATCGAGGCGGCGGGCGGAGGCCAGGGGGCGCGCGCCTCTAGTGGCGCGGTTTTGAGGGTCTAGGGCACCGGGGTCTTCGATGCAGGCGGGAGAAGAGGGCGTAGGGGGGAGAAGACCAGAGGGGGCGCGGGTTCGTGGGTGGTGGCGCTGCCACCTCGGGCGGCGGATCGGTGATAGGGAGGCTCGATCGCGGGCGCCCTTTTTTTTTCATTTTTGTTCTAATCGTTGAAGAGAGGGAGGGAGTGGAGAGACAGGGTTGACCAAGTAATTAATTATATATAATAATTTAATTTAATTCTCTCATAAAGTAACTTTTTATTTTGATCTCAAAATCTAGCCCACCGACTGTAGTCCATAGCTAATTACCCCCATTCCTAACACAATGGGATATGTCTCGTAAGCTGATTCGATCGTTTCGATCAGTTTTCGTCAAAATCAAAATATAACTCTATATATGGAATTTGAACGCGCATTTCAATTTATCGGGGCCACATGCAGTCTCTAAAAATTCCCGAAAAATATTTTCTAGCTTCGTATTGACGATACGGTCCTAACAAAACTAATTTCGTCAGATTCTGAGATCGTTTGAAAAATGGCCATTTTCCAGTCGATTAAAATCTACTGAACTGGTCAAACGCATTTTCCTTTGCCACACTCACATATTGAATCGAAAAATTACGAATTTTGAAACCTAGAAATAATTAGACATCATGGATCCAACAAAAGTGGTTTCGTCGAAAACTGTGGTCATTTGCAAAATTTCTATTTTTAAGGGCCCGAATTCCATAGCGACTATTCTGAATTTTCAATTGGACATATCTTTTGATTCCTGCTATGAAATTTTGATTTCCCGGGTTCGTTGGAAAGATATTCTCAGTTAGATTCAAATATTTTTGGTTTCGCTAAAATCCGGTTTATTTTGAATCCTGTACATTCATTTGAATTTTGAAATCGAATTATCGAACTACCACGCCATTTTCAATTCCTTTTATAATTATAAATAATTATTTATATTCTAACGACGATTCGAATAAATATATACGTTCGAATTCTATTCAAAATAAATTTCTCGTCATTATTATTTAAAATAATTCATTTTAAATAATCAAAATCCATTAAAATAGCCAAAATAAAAATTTTAAATTGCCTTGGATTTCCGGGTTATTACAATCTCCCCAACTTAAAACTTTTCGTCCCCGAAAAAGAACGAAGCCGAAAGTTGTTTAACTAATCAACTCAACTTTCATCATCTTCTTTACGGCTTAAGTTCTTCAACTTTTTAGTTTCTAAGAACTTTTCAAATTTTTCGAAAAATTTGGCTAACACCCTAAATTTTCGAAAAATTTCGCCATAACCTCCCCTGCACCAGGGACTTCGAGATATTTCATATAGCCTCCCATGGCCTTCTTCAATCCAAAAGAAAAAGCCAAGCGGCTCTTAAAATCATCACCACCAAAACTAAATAGTAAATTATGATAAACATGTCCCTATTTGTCGGGCAAACAATTTTATTCTTCTGCTCTAGCCTCCTTACTATGACCTGCTCAATGTAAGTACGTGTACATGCTTGCATATTCGATAAATTTTCAATACAATTCACTTTTTGGTACAATTTGGCAAAAGGTTCAACATTCTAATTAATCAAACAATAATCAAATAACACAATCAGCAATCAATTAGTTGATTATCATTTCAAATTCATAACTTTGATATATAGTTAAAAATCACATTTTTGATGCCAAATCACAACAATAAGCCCAATCTAGTTTGGTTCTCAAACCAGTCAATTGGAAATATACAAAAATCACTCCTTCGAAACTCGAACACAAATACTAATAATGTCGCGACATCACCAGAATTATCCCCGAGCGACTAGAGCATGATTCTATATCTACCCAGTATATTAAAACTTCAAATATACGTTTGCAAGGCGTATATGCAAAATCGTTATATATTGGATTATCCAAATTCAATACAAATAAATATTCAAATACGTTGAATAAAGTTTAAATTTTCAAAACAAAATTTGTTTTCATTTTAAAAATATACTCTTCACACTCGTTCAAGGAAACTACTGATCCCATCTCTAGCGAGTCATTCTCATTGGATTTTACTAATCCAGTTTCTAATGAATTCTTTCATTCGGTTCTAATGTGTCTTATTCTCCGAGCTCTGTAAACCAAAGCTCTGATACCAAAATGTTACGACAAGAAATTTCACTCGATCCGAATCCGTTGCTAAACCGACCAAGACCGTTCGAAAAGTGAGACGACCCGAACTTCCCCGGTAAGGAATGCACGGATAGAATTGAGGACAAGACAAAATAGAGCGCAAACGGAAGGACATTTCCTTGTTATTACAACAATTCCGCCAGATACAAGAATATACAGAGTATGAATAAATATTATACAACAGAAAAATATCAGAGATTACAATAAATTACATAGCAGCGGAAAATAATACAAAACACAACTGAAAGTGATACACGGATACAGAGCTTTCCGAGCATCGTTTCAGCTGTAAATCAGGACTCTGTGAATATAAATCTGCAAAACCAAAACTACTAGCTGCCCGTGTAGAAAATAGGGGCACCCAGAGTTTAGGTTAAAACAATAAACTCCAGGTCAGTCATGGGACTGGTGTGAGAAATAAAATAGTTATTCAAAAATTTACTTTAAAAGAGAGTAATTCAAGGGACCACGCCGTATAACACGGAACGAGTTTCCTCCCAAGAATACTTGTGCATATAACAAAACAGCGCAATGCTCTTTGGAAAAATGAAGCTATTATAAGACCCAGGTCCCATCACACAATGCGACGCAAGCCAGAGGATAGGGTTTTCCCTTATAATAGCTAAACATTCTTGGTAAGTTTAAAACAAATCATTTGACACTATTATAAGCGAATAGTGTCAAAACAATTTCAATCATAAATATCAATCATAGACGGCATGGGTACCATATATCATGATGCCATACTAGTTCTACAATTAAAACCGCAATATCACGTATTGGAAATTCGATTTCCGTCATGAGTCGAGGCAAGGGGCAAGCTCCTCTCCGATTAGAGACACTCCAGCAAATGTATCAGGACCCCACTATGATCCTTTGGAACCTCTAAGGCCGGTCCTCTCTTACTTTTGAGGATTAGTTATTCCTGAACACACGTTTCCCGGTCCTTACAGACCTATATCCGAGGCGCCTCGTATCCAACAACCACACAGGTGAAAAGTATATAAATGTCAGGGCTGGTAGGTCACTGACACCGCCATAGCTAGAAAGAAACGTCGTGCACTCCTTGGGTCCGTATCCCGTTTTTGACTCATACCAAGGTGTGAGGCTCACGAATTCACGTTATACAAAAAGCTACGCCACACAGGCCATGCTTTGATCATCAACCACAAGATTTTGCTTTGCAACAGAAGCCTTGATCAATTGCCACTTACGCGTGCCACACTGGCAATTCACTCAATGCGACTGATGTCCATCGATATACAACCTCTGAGCTCATACGTCTCAGAGAAGGGCGTTAAGCAAGAGAATAAATTCTCCGCCGCCAAACAGATGTATATTTAATAGAGATCAATCAACACAGAGTAAAATCCAATGTCAGACACATAATCCATTTACAAGTTCACTCTGGGTCTGAACGAAATCGGAGGCACTTTCCTCGCATATCCATCCATCTCCAAGTACGTCTGGACGATCACCAACTGTTTCCCTCATCTTGGGTGTACAGCCCAATCGAGATCATAATTAATCACCCAAACGATGTGGAGACTTCTGGTCTTCAACCACCATCTTCCTCTTTGACATCTCGTCGAATCGGTTATTCAGAATGGGTATAAACCCGGCCTTTCTGAATAACCCACGTATATGATAAACAAATGTTATACAAACACAACAAACGCCTCATTCCAATTCAGAATGTTCTTTTATTCACAAAATCACATTCTTAGGGAAAGGTTCCCATTAATTTTATCCAAGATAAATTCTTCTAAATTTATTCATTAATCTACCTTTAGATATCATTTCAAACTAGTCGGGATTAGCGAACCACACCGAAGTAATTATTATTTTTATTTCCCAATCCCAACCTATTCATCCCATGGAGCAAAACTGGTAATACTCCATATCTAACACCACGGTGTTATCGGTAAAATTAATTACCATTTCACGTTCAAATCTAATTAAAGATTTAACTATCGCTTTGGAGCAAAAATGGTGGTACTCCATTATCGATCGCCTTTCAGATTTGATAATTTAAATTATCAATTCACATTTCAATCTAATTAAAGATTCATTAAAACACCACTTAGTTTTAATCTTTTCAAAAACCAATATCCTGTCTTTAATTAGGTTAAAGAACCATTGTCATTTAAAACACGATTCACGATAAACCCAAAATCACATTCTATTGTTAACCGGGTTAAGGAACAGGTGTTATTCAAAACACTGCTCACGATAAACCCAAGAACCAATTTAAATTCAATTCAAATTTATATTATTTAATTGGTACACCTCATTAAATCTAAACAGAAGGATTTAATATTTTTCTCTATTGGGCTTAAGAACAGTGTTAATGAAGACACCATACACGACAAACCCAAATCACATTTGATATTTAATAATAGGCTCTGAATAGAAAGTATACCGGCTTATATTCAATATCAAATCTTGAAACCAACAAATATCGTATTGGAAATAACGATATAAAATATATCTTTCAAATTCCCATAACAATATATGTATAGTCACGAAATCCAACATCGAACTATTCCGAAGAAAATTTCGATTCAACTCCAGTCCAATTCACGTATTGGGAATATTGATTATTTTTAAAATCACTTTCAAATTAATTTTATTTATTTCAAAAATAAATTGATTTCAATTCTAGTTCAAAACTGGTTCATTTCGACATTAATAATTTTAATAATTTTATCAAGGCCCGTACAGTCGATTTCCATCAACGACCATCGAACTGCACTTACAGCGACCTTTTCCAAATTTGATTTAGACATAATTCCAAATCCAACCGTTAGATTTCAAATTTCTAATATTCATTGGAAAGCTCTTTTCGATATGATCCCAACGATTCTAGTTTTAGGAGAATCCGACGGTCGGATCTCCCGCAACGTCAATTCGAAGTCAATGGTCGAAATTCACGAACTGCCGCGGCGCGGCGCGTTCTATTCAGGCATTATATATATATAATATATATATTATATATATTTCAACGATTTCTTTTTAAAACGTATTTTATAAATCGTTTTAACTTCGTTTTCAAAACCATTTCAACACTATTTCAATTTCTAATCAAAATTGAATATTTCATATCATTACTATATAAATGATAATATTTTTAAAACGTTATATTTTGAAATCATTTCTTTTTCTATATTCATTATAAAAACGAATATAATCGATATAAATATCGTTCACGTCAAAATGGCGCAACTCTAATCAACACTGGTTTATATATTTATTTCAATAAATTCGTCATTCTATTCAACAAATGAATATTTATTCTATTCAACACATGAATCTATATTTCTTTCAACACACGACTAATCTCAACACATGAGTACTGTCAACACACAACTATTTTTGTTATGTAAAATATTTTATAAAATTACGGTATCTACCGTTTGATTTTTAATTAGACTCCACCGTGAAGTAGATTCTAATTTTAAATATGATAAAGATGTAAATTTTATTATTAAAATATTTTACTCAACACATTAATAGTTGCAACACATGAACATCGTCAACATATGACTATTTATTCTATTCAACACATGAATATTTATATTTTATAATATTCCTTATTTTCCCGATTGGAATGAGGCCCAATCAATTACCATAAAACGTTAATTATATGGATTCCATACAACACATGTATATAATAGCAACGATAAACAATCAACCATCATCCAACGTGCACCACACAACTGCATAAGCATCAAACATAAATAATTAACGCTTACACAGCCTATCGACCAATCGATCGACATGCAATTAAATAATTGGGATTTGTGTACTCAAATATCATCCCAATACCCGTGTGGGGTTTCAAATCAACAAACACAGATTTTTATTTATGCAGTTGGGCGATGTGTAAAATTTATCGACCCAAGCAATATTTGTCAAATCAGTATATATAAACAAATCGGCCGATTTGTTTATAAATATTTATTTATTCACATTCACGTTAAAAATTATATTTTTAATGATAATTAATTTATTTCAACCATCTACATTTTATTATCGATTTCACATCAACATCACAAACAATTTTCACAACACATCAATCAAACAAACAAGCCATCCATGGTCTGTGGATGACGGGTGTCGGGTGCTGCTAAGCACCGTCTGCATCCTAGTGTATATATATATATATATAACTAGAAAAAGAAATTTAGAGTGAGAAGTTCTCACCAAAGCTATCCCAACTCCATGACTCTTCTATTGTAGGGAATCATCACTGTTCTCGCCTTTTGTCACTTTCGTTGCCCGTAGTCACTACATATATAAAATTACATTTTTATATTGTTGTTATGTTTATAAAAATCATATTTTTATAATTACTCCATATGGATAAAAATTCTATTTTTACATCGTTACTATATAGATAAAAATTCTATTTTTACATCAATACTATATAGATAAAAATTCTATTTTTACATCAATACTATGTAGATAAAAATTCTATTTTTACATCAATA
Organism: Allium sativum; assembly: GCA_030737875.1. NCBI lineage: Eukaryota > Viridiplantae > Streptophyta > Magnoliopsida > Asparagales > Amaryllidaceae > Allium > Allium sativum. Next base: position 157,474,841 of record CM060924.1, read on the forward strand.
GTATATAGATAAAAATTCTATTTTTATATCGATGTTTATATAATAAAGATTATATTTTTGTCACGCTATTCTCTATACAAAGACTTCGCCTTTTCAAATATAAAGATTTCGCCTTTTCAAATATAAAGATTTCGCCTTTTCAAATATAAATATTTCGCCTTTTCAATTATAAAGATTTCGCCTTTTCAAATATAAATATTTCGCCTTTTCATTCTCATGTAGTCTATAGAAAAATCGTGCTTTCACTTCTAATTTACACATATAAAAAATCTAATTTTTGCAAGTTAAAAATCAAATCCTTGACGCCATAACGATCTAATTTTTATTCATATGCATACCATATAAAACCCAATCTTTTATCATCAACGAAATTAGAAAGGAAAGAAGAAAAAAAGGAAAACACTCACAAAGTCCTAGGGTTTGGTCGCCGGAGGCTTGCTGATCGGCGCCGGGGTGCAGTAGGCCACGTCAGCGGAGGAGCGAAGGTGTTGAGGTGGCAGGGGTCTTCGCCGTTGGAGTTTTGGGGAGTGGTGTTTGGAGAATGCCGGAATTCGAACGGATAGAAGGAGGAGAGAGGCGCGGGGAGAAGAAGAGGAAGGGGGCAATGTTGGTGGTCGGCGACGCCGTCCTGATGGTGGCGCGGCGGAAGAAAGCGGCGGCGGGGAGGGGCGCTTCGACGAGGAGAGAAGAAGAAGGGGAGGTCGAATGGAGGGGGAGGTGAGGGGGCCAGCGCCCGAGGTGGCGCGCCTGATGGAGCGGCGGCGCCCCGATGGGAGGAGCGACGACGCTCCTCCCCCCCTCTTCGTCTTCTTTCTCTTTTTTTATTTTATTTCAATTCTGAAAACTGAGAATGAGGAGGGGGGGCAACGGTTTTAAGGGGAAGGGGAATTTTATTTTTAATTATTTTAATTATTTAATTTACAAAAAGTTGACTTTTTCATACGACCTATAAACTAGGCCCACCGCCTGTCGTCCATAACTAATTACCCCCATTCCGAACACAATGGGATATGTATCGTAAGCTGATTCGACTGTTTCGACCAGTTTCCGTTAAAATCAACATATAACTCTATATATTGAATTTGAACATGCATTTCAATTTACCGAGGTCACATACGAACTCTAAAAATTCCAGAAAAATATTTTCTAGCATCGTATTGACGATACGGTTCTAACAAAACTAATTTCGTCGAATTCTGAGACCGTTGGAAAAATGGCCAATTTCCCGTCGATTAAAATCAATTGAAACTGGTCAAACGCGTTTTCCTTTGCCACGCTCACATATTAACTCGAAAAATTACGAAACTTGGAATATAGTAATAATTTGACATCGCGGACCCAACAAAAGTGGTTTCGTCGAAATCCGAGGTCGTTTGCAAAATTTCCATTTTTATGGGCCTGAATTTCATAGCGACTATTCAGAATTTTCAACTGGACATATCTTTTGATCCCCGCTATGAAATTTCAATTTTTCGGATTCGTTGGAAAGATATTCTTAATTAGATTCAAATTTTTTGGTTCACTAAAATCCGGATTGTTTTGCACCCGGTATGTTCAATTGAAGTTAGAAATCGAATTATCGAACTACCGCGCCATTTTCAATTCCTTTTATAATTTAAAATAAATATTTATATTCTAACGACAACGTATATAAATATATACGTTCGAATCCTATTAAAAATAAATTTCTCGTTGATATTATTTAAAATAATCTATTTTAAATATTCAAAATTCGCTAAAATTGCCAAAATAAAAATTTCAAACTGGCTCGCATTTCCGGGTTGTTACAAAACGCCTGATTGTTTTGAGAACACGACAAATTAGAACGCAGACAGAAGAACATTTCATTGCTTATTACAACAATTCCATCAGAATACAAGAATATACAGAGTATTAACAAATAATATACATTATAAAATATCAGAGATTACAATACATTACATAGCAGCGGAAAGTAATACAACGCACAACTGAACGAGATATACGGATACATAGCTTTCCGGATATCATTCCAGTTGTAAATCAGGATCCTGTGAATATAAATCTACAAAACCAAAACTACTAGCTGCCCGTGTCAAAATAAGGGCACCCAGAGTTTAGGTTAAAACAATAAACTCCAGGTCAGTCATGTGACTGGTGTGAGAACTAAAACAGTTATAAATCCTTATTTTAAAGTTAGGTAAATCAATTCCAATTAAATATTATTTAATTGGTACACTTCATTACTAAATAAAAGATTTAATCTTTTCCTCAACTCGACTTAAGAACAGTGTTAATGAAGATACCATTCACGACAAACCCAAATCACATTTGATATTAAATACAAGGCTCCGAATAGAAAATACATCGGCTTATATTCAATATCAAATTCTACGACCAACAAATATCGTATTGGAAATAACGATATATATATATATATATCTTTCAAATTTCCGTAACAACATCTGTATAATCACGAAATCCAACATTGAATTATTCCGAAGATGATTTCGATTCAAATCCATTCCAATTCAATTATTGGAAATCCTTGTTATTTTCCAAATCAATTCAAATCCAATTTATTTATTTCAAAAATAAATTGATTTTAATTCTAGTTCAAAACTAGTTCATTTTGATAAAAATCTATTTTTATCTTTTCAAATATGGAGTTTTTCATCCCAATTCTTCACAACTCATTTCTTATGATTTTACATAAATTATTACTATTTTTAATAATTTTATCATGGCCCGTACAGTTGATTTCCATCAACGGCCATCGAACTGCACTTACAGCGACCTTTTCCAAATTTGATTTGGACATAATTCCAAATCCAACCATTAGATTTCAAATCTCTAATATTCATTAGAAATACCTTTTCGATACGAACCCAATGGTTCTGGTTTTAGGAGAATCCGACGGTCGGATCTCCCGCCATATTCATTCGAAGTCAATGTCCGAATTTCGCGAACTGCCGCGGCGCGACGCGTTCTATTCAGGCCATTGTATTATATATATAATATATATATTTCGTCGATTTCCTTTTAAAACATATTTTATAAATCATTTTAAATTCGTTTTCAAAACGATTTCAACTTCCTTTTCAATTTCAAATCAAGATTGAATTTTTCAATATAAATTCATTTTAATTTCATTTCAAATCGATTTCCATTCAATTTCAATTTAATTCGAATTTCAAATCTATTCAATTTAATTCGAATTTCAATTCACTTTCAATTTAATTCAAATTTCAAATCAATTCAATTTAATTCGAATTTCAATTCACTTTCAATTTAATTCTAATTTCAAATCTATTCAATTTAATTTGAATTTCAATTCATTTCAATATTCATTGAAAATTGAATAAAATCGATACAAATATCGTTCACGTCAAAATGGCGTCAATCTAATCAACAAGGCTTCAAGTATTTCCATTTTCAAATATTCTATTTAAAATATTCTATTCAAAACTGGAATGAGGCCCAATCAATTACCATATAATGTTAATTATATGGATTTTTTACAACACATGTATAAAATAACAATGATAAATAATCAACCATCATCCAGAGTGCACCACTCAACTACGTAAGCATTAAATATAAATAATTAGCGCTTACACAGTTTGTCAATCCATCGATTGACATACAACTAAACAATCGGGATTAGTGTACGTCAAATCTCATCCCCATACCCGTGTGGGGTTTCAAACAATCAAACATAGATTTTATTTGTGCAGTTGGGCGATGTGTAAAATTTATCGTCCCAATCAATATAAGTCAAATGTGTGTATATAAACAAATCTCCGATTTGTTTATTACTATTTATTTTATATACACGTTAAAAATTATATTTTTAACTGTAAAATATTTTTAACTATATAAATATTTTATTTCATTTCACATCACATCATAGAATCAACTACACATCAAAATAAAACAAACAAGCATACAAACCGTCCATGGTCTGTGGACGACGGGTGTCGGGTGCTACTAAACACCGTCTGCATGCTAGTATTTATTTTAACTGGAAATTTAAATTAAAGGTGAGGAGTTCTCACAGAGGGTTCCACTCCGCCGTGCTTTGCTTCTTAACTGCTGAACCGTCTGGATCTACTTGAAATTCCAATGCAGTTCTTTTCACGCTGTTCACAATAAAAATTATATTTTTATTGCTTCATTTCAATAAATAAAAGTCATATTTTTATTCCTACTTCTTATGTAAAGAATGATTTTTTATCTTATTAGATATACATGATAAAAATTATATTTTTCTCCAACTAAAAACAATATTTTCCTATCGCTCTTCAAATTATAAAAATCATATTTTTATTTCAAATTATATATAATAAAAATCAGACTTTTTATTTCGCTATATAAATAAAGATCAAATCTTTACTATCTATATAATAAAAAATTCGTATTTTTAATATCTATATCATATAAAAATTTTGCCTTTCTTTGTATAAAAATATCGCCTTTCTACTAATAAAAATATCATCTTTTTACTAATAAAAATATAAACTTTCCTTATATTCAAAACCATATCTTTATGAAGTGAGAATCAAGTTTTTCTCTTCGCTAACCTCATATAAAAACCATGTTTTTACTTCTCTAACTTCGTAATCAAAATCGAATTTTTACATATAAAAATTTCATACCTTTGATAAATTAAAATTCATATCTTTGCTTTTAAAAATTAAAACCTTGTTTAAAGAAAAATCAGAAAATAATCGATGCGAATTTATATTTTTAACCAAAAAAATATTATAATTTTAACTAAACAAAGACTATAATTTTAATTCTCTTCTTACGTTGTTACTAAAAGAGGGTGGAGGGTTCATGGTCCTCGGTAGGAGTTGCTGGAGGTGCTGGAGTCGCACGTCAGGAGGGAGGTGCTTCGCGAGCTCGAATCCAACGTTGAGGGTGGGGTCTTAGGCTTGTAGTCGCGGTTTTGGGGGTTGAGAGGGTTAAATCGAGAAGAGGGAGGCGGAGCTCGGTGGATCGAGGCGGCGGGCGGAGGCCAGGGGCGCGCGCCTCTAGTGGCGTGGTTTTGAGGGTCTAGGGCACCGGGGTATTCGATGCAGGCGGGAGAAGAGGGCGTAGGGGGGAGAAGACTAGAGGGGCGCGGGTTCGTGGGTGGTTGCGCTGCCACCTCGGGCGACGGATCGGTGATGGGGAGGCTCGATCGCGGGCACCCTTTTTTTTTCATTTATGTTCTGATCGTTGAAGAGATGGAGGGAGTAGAGAGATAGGGTTGACCAAGTAATTAATTATATATAATAATTTAATTTAATTCTCTCATAAAGTAACCTTTTATTTTGACCTTGAAATCAAACCCACCGACTGTCGTCCATAGCTAATTACGCCCATTCCGAACATAATGGGATATGTCTCGTAAGCTGATTCAATCGTTTCGATCAGTTTTCATCAAAATCAAATTATAACTCTGTATATTGAATTTGAATGCGCATTTCAATTTACCGAGGCCATATGCGGTATCTAAAATTTCCAGAAAAATACTTTCTAGCTTCGTATTGACGATACGGTCCTAACAAAACTAATTTCATCAGATTCTGAGACCGTTTGAAAAATGGCCACTTTCAAGTTGATTAAAATCAACTGAAACTGGTCAAACGCGTTTTCCTTTGCCACACTCACATATTGAATCGAAAAATTACGAATTTTGAAACCTAGCAATAACTAGACATCACGGATCCAACAAAAGAGGTTTCTTCGAAAACATAGGTCGTTTGCAAAATTTCTATTTTTAAGGGCCCGAATTTCATAGCGACTATTTTGAATTTTCAATTGGACATATCTTTTGATTCCCGCTATGAAATTTGGATTTCCCGGGTTCGTTGGAAAGATATTCTCAATTAGATTCAAATATTTTTGGTTTCGCTAAAATCCGGTTTATTTTGAATCCTGTACATTCATTTGAATTTTGAAATTGAATTATCGAACTACCTCGCCATTTTCAATTCCTTTTATAATTATAAATAATTATTTATATTCTAACGACGATTCGAATAAATATATACATTCGAATCCTATTCAAAATAAATTTCCCGTCATTATTATTTAAAATGATTCATTTTAAATAATCAAAATCCATTAAAATAGCCAAAATAAAAATTTTAAATTGGCTCGGATTTCTGGGTTATTACAGCCTCAAAGTCCAGAAGCCTGTAAAAGTCATGATATAAGTAATACCCTTAGTTATAAATACTGACTAATCCAAATTATGATAAGAATCGCATGATTTACTCTGACGGATGGACCAGTCTCGAACTACTTTGTTTCCTCCGTCCACATCTTCCAGTATTGACGTTTTGCTCACGCTCACACAAGAAAAGCTTCACCAAAACTGTGCTTCCCTTCGAACATTGGAGTAACGCCTTACCCCATTCATGAACGACTCATCAGAGGTCGCCCAGACCGGCGCCTCAACGTCCACGATCTTCGACGCAAGCACCGACCTCCGAAACTCCTCCACATGACAGCAGTTCGCCACTACCAGCAGCCACTTCGAGGCAGAATTCCAATCTCATTAATAAATACAGACCCATCATCATCATTCAGCTCATAGAGCTTGCCAAGATGAATAAGTTTACAGTTGAGGATTGGTAGAATGGGTAAACGGATTTGGAATTTTAGGTTGAAATGATTTGTAGGATAAGTGCCGTTCATATGTATGGAGGTAGAAATTTCCATTGCGTTAACCATCAGAAAACAAAACGAGGGTTTTTGACCGCATCCTAATATTTATAGTGGGATAAATGTATTATTTTAATTTAATGAAACTTCACCTCTAAGTAATAAGTGAAACTGACCAAAATCGACTTTTTTTATCTGATAAAAATGCTAATCCTAGCATAGAAAAATATTTTGGACCCAATGTGAAAAGTTTCGTTGAATTCCGACATCGTTTGAAAAAAAATTCCTTTATAAAATCAGTGAAAAACACGCATTAAAAGTTTCCACGATCACTAAATAAATCTGATCAACTTGAAACTTTGTAATCCTATAATAATTCTTCAGTACGAACCCAACGGCACCAGTTTCGTCGCATTCTGAGACTGTTTTCCCGGTAGGCTATTTTTATGCGCACCGCAATGCCATTTTGGACACCAAATTGCCCGGACTCCAAAAATAACAAATTATATACCTATCCTGACTATAATCGATGATACGAACTCAATGGAATTAGTTTTGTGGCTTAATTCGATCGTCTGCTCAAGTTGTGCCCAAATATCCCTTTATTAATTAAAGTACGCACTATAGAAATTGAACGGACGTTTGTGGCGGCCGTGGTCACATATGACATTGGTTTGCCATGCAATTCAACACCGTACAATAATTTTACATTACGGTCCCAATGAAACTGGTTCTGTTGAAATCGGGGACCGTTTGCTAAATGGTCATTTTAAGGCCTATAATTTAATAACGATTTCCATAGCGACTATTTCAAATTTTTGATTCGACCATAATTTACAAAATATAATACGAAATCTGGATTTTTCTCCTTCGTTTGAAAATTATAATCACCACGCTTCCAACATTTCTTGTTTCACAGAAATCCGACTTATATCGGATCCTGTATTCTCAGTTGAAGTTCAAAACCAAATATTGCGAACTATCACGCTAATTCTAGCTTGTTTTATATTATAACTAAATTAATGTTAAAACTTTGTTTTAATAATGAATTAAATATTAAAATCCTTAATGTTCCAAATATAATATTTAAAATAATAAGTTAATTAAATATTTAACTACCAAAAATATGGGACGTTACGTTCTTCCCCCCTTAAAATAATTTCATCCTCGAAATTGCTAAGATAGGAAAGAACGTTACAACCCATTAATTTCTAAATCCATTTTATTTTAAATCAAAACATTTTATTATAATCAATATAAATTTTCAAAAATATCGAAAATTTTCTAACGCATTAAATTCCTGGAAATTTTTTGGCAGAGTCTCCCCCGTATGGAGGACATCTGCAATATCGCAGGTTCCAGAAATATATATCCATCAACCAACCGGGTCAGAAAAATTCAAAAACCCAAATAAAAAACCAAAATTTCATATTCTGCATAGGCGTACCTTTTTGCGAGCATTATTATTCGGTAAGCAATATTTTATATTCGAGCTTGCTTGGTTATTATGCAGCTCTATTCAAACTGGATTAAATTAACTCCGGAATTTTCTCTTGGATGAATTTTAAAGCTGAATTGGCACTTCTGCACCTGTTCTCAACTTAAATAAATTTCATTAGTCCCTAAAACAACATCAATTAGTTTCAAACATCCATATCATACGATCCAACTAGTTCTACACACAATCTAATCCACATAAGATTATAATTATTTATAATCACTTCATTTCTTTAATTATCCATTTGGGTTTATTAATCTGGATTATTTATTTAACTTAATTCTTTAGGATTGGTTTTAAACTAAGTCTATCCATTTTCAGATTTATATTCAAGCAATCAACAACACAATCCAAACATATCATTTAAATCAACATTAACAAATCAATTGATTTACCATATTATAATAAATTGAGAAAATCATTACTTTTATTATAAAATAAATTGGGCAAAAATAAATTCAAAAATAATATTATATTAAATTACAAATACGTGCTCTCATATATATATATAACAAACTCAATCTAGGGTATTACTAATCCCATCTCTATTGAGTCACACCACAGAGCCAAGGTTAATACTAAACCAATAGCTCTGATACCATTGTAACGACAAAGGGATTTTCGGCCCCGGAAATCGACATAAATACCTTTACCATAACTCATGCCGACCTTCCAAACACCGAAAACACTGGAATGTTATTAGAAAGAATTTAGAGGGTGATATAAGAAAGAAAGAAATATTAGAATAGAAGAAGAAGAAGAAACAACACAACACAAAATCAGAGTCTCACACCACAGCGGAACAATATATAATACAGAAATAAAACTTTATTGAGAGCTTTAAATAAAACTTACAATATCAGAGTACATCAACACCACTGGACGGTTATAATAATCTATCCCATATACAACACACAACGGAATAGTAGTTATATAATATCATACGTCTGAACACCTCCAGCTCGTCCCTGGACTTCACAGCATCTGATAACTTGAACCTGTACACCCCGGGCTAACCGGAGCATTTACAAAACACCGAGTCAGTGTGGTGAACCAGAGTGAGATAAATACACTAAGTTTAAGGGTATCACACAACCTGATTTTTAAAGTTAAAATCTTTCAAAGAAAAGGATAATCGTAAGACCAAATCCACACATAAATACAGACGGTTTTTACCTTACGATAACCTAAAAGATTTTTGAAACCAATATCTTGTCTGATATTATAATAATGTCTAAATACAAGTAAATAGAATCTAGTAGAACGCTTGCATCTCACGCTCCACATATATAGTTTACAAACAAAAACCTCGGGCGCTTATTGGAGATTGGATTCCGACTATGACAAGGTATGGGACCACCTGCCAATAGTGTATCTCTAGTGGCGAATACACTTGGTTCAACAAGAACATCTTGCAATCCGGCCCTCATATGACCAACCACTCATTTCGCTTGAGTGTATCGAATGTATATCACCAATGGTTGGGAGCTACCCATCGTTTCCGAAAAAGGGACATCATCAAAATAGATTAAAGAATGAAATGGAATTTCTCAAGATAGGTGATTATACACCCTAATGGGAGCGACCCACATAGCCATGCTGCCTGCCCACTTTTTGTCATTTCTCGGTTGTTGAGGCTTGAGGTTTAAATTAACTCCTGGAACACATGGTCACCATTCACTTTGAATGCCACATCATCAGATCCGTCAAGTCACTAACTGACGTCCACAAATATACTCTGGGTATAAAAGAAGTGCCCCTCTTTATCACCACTCGGTATACTTGTAAAAATCAATGTACGTGGTTTCAAGAAATACTCTGTCGGACATTCGTCCATACAAGTCGTTGAGACGACCCGAAATCCCGTTTCTGACGGAGACAAGGGTTATCTTTGGAATATAACACAGAAACAGATAATAGCAGAACAAAATTAAATAAATACACCAGATAATGAACAATAGAATATACTGGATAAAGTAATCATCAGAGTTACACAGTATACAGGATCTTACCTAGTACAAATACAGTTCAGCTATACATAAATGTCTACAGTGGAAAAACAAACAAAATATGTACAATAGGAGATGAACAGCATAAAAAAAGAGATAAATGATAGAATCCATCTTCAGCTCCAGCTATCCAGAAAGAACCAGCTAAACCTGAATACAAGGCTGCCCGTGTAGAAAAAGGGGCACCCGAGTTTGAAAGTGAAACAAACTACGAGTCAGTCACGGGACTGGTATGAGAAATCTACTCAACACATATATTGTTTGGCTAATCACAGGACCACGCCACTTTCGTGGAACGGGTTTACTCCATTGGATTGCCAGTGCTTTAAAACAAATCTTTCTTTTAAACATCGCTATGCTTTTTATAAAAATGAAGCCGTTATAAGACTCAGTTCCCATCACACAATGCAACGCAAACCGGAGGATAGAGTTTTTACCTTATAACGACCAAATATGCTTGATACGAATAAAACAAAGGCATTTGATATTATTGCCAGTGTTTATATGTTTTTAAAACAATTTCAAATCATAACTATCAATCATAGACGGCATGGGTACCATATATCATGTCGCCATATATATATACAATCAAAACCGCACGATGTCGTATTTGGAAATTGGATTTCCGTCATGAACCAAGGCAAAAGATAGTCCTTACCGAATTCGTGACTCTCTAGCCCGAGCCACAGGAACAGCCGCAACTGCCCCTTGGAGCGACAGGGCCGGTCCACCGATGTGGATTATAGTGCCTGAACAATACGTTTCCCCGCCCTTTGGGGCGTAAATGAGCCAACGAATGACTCCATCGGACCCGGATCGTCCGACCAAACCGAGGCGCCTCACAACAACAACAACCACATAGGTGAAAAGTATATAAATGTCAGGGCTGGTAGGTCACTGACACCACCCTAGCCAGAATGAAACGCATGCCCTCCCTGAGGCCCTTCTCCCGTTTCTGGTTCATACTGGGGTGTGAGGCTCGCGAATTTACGTTATACGCAAAGCTACGCCACACAGGCGGTGCTTTGATCATCACCACAAGACTTTGCTTTACAACAGAATTCCTGATCACTGCATCTTAGCATGCCACACAAGCAGTTCATGCCGTGCGACTGATGTCCATCGATATACAACCTCTGAGCTCGTGCGTTTCAGAGAAGGGCGTTAAGCAAAAGAATAAATTCTCCGCCGCCAAACAGATGTATATTTAACAGAAATCAATCAACACAGAATAAACTCCAATGTCAGACACACAGTCCATTTACAAGTCCGTTCTGGGTCTGAACGAAACCGGAGGCACCAAATACCTCGCAAACCCCGATCACCACGTACGTCTGGACGATCACCACTCATTATCCATATTTCGAGATGCCTCCCAATCAGGACCTCGGTTACCATCCAAACGAGGTGAAGATCTCCGGTCTTCGACCATCGTCTTCATCTTCGAATTTCAATAGTCGGTCAATTATTTGAAATGAGAATTAACTCGGTCTTCTCAAATAATTCACGTATATTTAGAATTTCAAATCAATTTATTTCAATGGTTAAATTATTTGACAACACCAATCTTGTTCTTTAATGTAATTTTCACACCAAATACATTCAACCATCAAAAGCCACATAAATCGAGCAAATTCGGTTTATTTCCATTCCATATCGCTTATGATATTTTATAACTATTTATCGCTATTTTTATTTATTTAAAAATAGCCAATTTATTCAAAACGACGCTACGGGCCATAACGCGGCCGTGGCGCTGTTTTTCTTCAGATTTGATTTACACATATATGAAAATCTAACCGTTGGATCTTCACAAAATTTACATCCTTACAAAGGTCTTTTCAAAACGAATCCAACGGTTGCAGTTTCAGGAAAATCCGACGGTCGGATATCCCGGTATAATCGTTTGTATTTTCGATTTCAAAATACGAAATGCAGCGTCGTTATTCGATTAAATATATAATTATTTATATATATATATAAATATAATCGCTTCTGGCGCTGTTTTTCTTCAGATTTGAATTAAACATTCCAGACAATCCAACCGTTGGATTTTTACAAAGTTGGTGCCGTTGGGAAGATATTTCCAAGGCGAACCCGACGGTTGAGGTTTCGGGAAAATCCAATGGTCGGATTCCCCGTACTAGTTGTTTGAAATCACGGTTTCAAAATACGAACTGCACGGCTTCGTTTCGTTTTAATTTTATTTATATGTATATATTTATATAAATATAGTTTCTTCAAAAATTCCTATATCGTTTTCATTTCAAATATTTCACTAACACCTTAAAATTTTGGAAAATTTCGCCATAACCTCCCCTACACCGGGAGCATCGGGAAATCGCAAATAGCTTTCCCGGTCCTTCTAATCTCAAAAAGAAAAGAAAAAGCCAAGCGGCTAGCCAACAGGCTCATAAAATCATCACCCAAACAAAACAGTAAATGTGTACCTATTTGTCGGGCACAAAATTTTATTCCTCTTCTCTAGCCCCTTTGCTATAACCTATTCAATGAATATGCATGTACATATATATACAGTTCTTATCATTTATCATTCTCTATTCAACTTCATATTTGATTTCTATTTGGTTTAAAAACACCATTCATTCTAATGTTACATACATAGGTGCAAATCATTTCATTAGCTAATTAATGAATATTTCAACTCATATATGTTTATTTTGAACAAGTGGCTATTTTTAACACTTCACATTTCAACGATTCATGCATACAATAAAAATGTGATTTTTATTGTAAAACAATTCATTTCAAAACACTATTTTTCTATATAGTTCATATAGGTGACAAAAATAGGATTTTTATCATAAAACAATTTCTTTTAAAACGAGATTATTTTACACAGTTCATATAGTCGATAAAAGGTGGTTTTTTATTATCAAACAATTTATTTCAAAATATGAATACCATTCAACACATGAGTTTCCAATCAACGAATGAATATCGATTCAACACATGAAGGTTTTCTATAGTTTCTATATATAGATAAAAATGTGATTTTTATATTTAAAACGCGAATACCATTCAACACATGAATTTTTAATCAACGAATGAATATCAATTCAACACATGAAAGTTTTCTATTCAATGAATAAATATAGTTTAAGCAGATGAAAACAATTCAAACACACGAATATTATTCAAAATTTCGGCAGCATAACGGCAGGGTAGTTAAAACCGGGACCGTCCCTAGTACGGCTCCTAGCTCTACCTTAAAACCTCGCGGTTTTTGACAATGGGGATCATGCATCTAGTTCGCACGCAGGCGGCATGTATATATTTATTTCATTTCCACAAACTAATCCTATGTGGTTCCAAACAAATATTTCTCAACCACAAACGGGTATTTTTCAACCTCAATCAATCAATATCAACCACAAACAATCCCAAACAATCATTCGCTATCAATCAACTTTCACAACAATTTCAATCAATAAATATCGTCCATGGTTTGTGGACGAGGGGGCGTATATATATATATATATATAGTATTATATATAGCAATTCACTTTTATTTCCACACATATATATATATATGGCTAGAAAAAGAAATTGAAGAGTGAGAAATTCTCACGGATTAGCTAATTCAATCCCACGACTCTTCCTTTATAGAAATCTTCACCAATCTCGCCTTTTGTCGCTTTCGTTGCCCGTATTCTCTACATATGTAAAAATCGAATTTTTACTATGTTATTCAATATATAAAAATCGAATTTTTTTACTTTGCTATTCAATATATAAAAATCGAATTTTTACTACGCTATTCAATATATAAAAAATCGAATTTTTACTACGCTATTCAATATATAAAAATCTGATTTTTACTTCGACTTTCAATATAGAAAAATCTGATTTTTACTTCGACTTTCAATATAGAAAAAACTGATTTTTACTTCGACTTTCAATATAGAAAAATATGATTTTTACTTCGACTTTCAATATAGAAAAATCTGATTTTTACTTCGATGTTCAATATATAAAAATCATATTTTTACTTCACATTCCTATATAGAAAAAACGTATTTTTTTATTCAGCTACATACATGTAAAAATCATATATTTCTATTTGAAAACTATATATAAATAAATCTTATATATTTTTTTTCTCCCAAAGATCACATCTTCTCATACTTCAACACCATAGTCTTTAATCTCAAAAAAACAAAGCTTCTTATTTTCAAAAACCAAAGCTTTATATATTTAAAAATTCTGAAATTTCACAATGTTCTCATATGAATTAAATTAAACTAATTATATAAAATAAATTAAAATAGAAGCTTACCGGCAAAATTGGGGGGGGGGGGGGGCTCAGCGTCGAGGAAGCAGGCCAGTCGGGGCGGCTGACGTCAGGGGGTCGGGGAGTGGTGGCGGATGGCTGTGGCGGTCGGAGGCGGAGCACGCGCGAGGTCTGGGTTTGATTTGGGGTTATCGCGGTTTAGGGTTTCGGTCCAGAAGAGGGGCCGCGAGAGGAGAGGACCAGAGGAGCATAGGGGGGGCGCTGCGGTCGTGGGTGGAGTTTCGGTGATGGTGGCGTCGCGATTTTGGGGAGCAGCGCGTTGTTTGTTTTTTTTCCTGAATGAAGTAAGAGAGAGAGAGAGGGAGTGAATATATATATATATATTTTATTTCTTTTTAATTCAAAAAGTTGACTTTTCTATCGAACCCCAAACGAGACCCAACGACTGTCGTCCTTAGCTAATTACCCCCATTCTGAAAACAATGGGATATTTGTCGTAAGCTGATTCGATCATTTCGATTAGTTTCCGCCAAATTTAAAATATAAATCTGTATATTCAAATTTAAACGTACATTTCAATTACCGGGGTCACATACTAACTAGAAAAATTCCCGAAAAATATTTTCTAGCTTCGTATTGACGATACGGTCCTAACAAAACTAGTTTCGTCAAATTCTGAGACCGTTTGAAAAATGGCCAATTTCCAGTCGATTAAAATCAACTAAAACCGGTCAAACACGTTTTCCTTTGCCACGCTCACATATTGATTCGAAAAATTATGAAATTTGAAACCTAGCAATAATTTGACATCACGGATCCAACAAAAGTGGTTTCGTCGAAATCCGAGGTCGTTTGCAAAATGTCCATTTTTAAGGGCCTGAATTCCATAGCGACTATTCAGAATTTTCAACTGGACATATCTTTTGATTCCCGCTATGAAATCTTGATTTTTCAGATTCGTTGGAAAGGTATCCACTAACAGATTTAAATATTTTTGGTTTCACTAAAATTCGTTTTGTTTTGCACACGGTATAGTCCGACAAAGTTTGAATTCGATTTTTGAAACTACAGCGCCCTTTCAGGCCTTATTTATAATTGTAACTAATTATATTCGTTTTCAATTGTTGATTCAAACTCAGTTTTCATCGCCATTATTTAAAATATTTATTTTAAATATTTAAAATCCATTATTTTAGCCAATTTAAATTTTTTAAATTGGTTCAGATTTTCTGGGTCGTTACAATCTCCCCCACTTAAAACTTTTCGTCCCCGAAAAGGAATAAAGTCGAAAGTGGTTTGATAAATCTACAATCATACAACACAATAACCATTTTGTTTTTAACCTTCCAAAAACATACTAATCAAATCCCCTATTCCTTTTAAAAATCATTCAGACTATATAATTAAAAGTGCACATCTATGAAAAGAAAATAACAATAGAGTAGAGAATTGAATGGTAGTGCAAAGTAGGGTAAATGTACCTTGCACCGGAGTCAATCAGAGATATCCACTCGGCATCTAGGATAAGCCTTCCGAATGCTCTCCTCAGTTTCCCAAGTACAATCTCGCGGATCTCCACTCCATTGCACTTTGACTAAGTGAACCTTCTTGTTCCTCAGCTCTTTGGTTTCTTTGCCTATTATCTTTAGCGGCTCTCTTCTCACAGCTAATTCTGGGGTTATTTCAATGTCATGTTTAGCTGCTTCTTCCACGATCAAGTTTGGATCATGAACGTGCTTTCGAAGTTGAGATATGTGAAATACATCATGAATTTCAGGCAACCAATTAGGCAGTTTGACCCTATAAGCGAGAGTTCCGATCCGTTCCATAATAGGAAACGGTCCAATGAATTTGGGTGCCAACTTTCCAGTTTTACCGAACCGGATAACTCCTCTCATCGGCGATACTTTCAAATATACATAGTCGCCAACTTCAAAGGATATATCTCTTCTTCTTCTATCGGCATAGCTCTTTTGTCGGCTTTGAGCGGCGAGTAATCGCTTCTTAATAAAATCGACTTTGTCGGCAGCTTCGCGAATCATATCAGGCCCTAACACAAGTCTATTTCCAGGTTCGACCCAACAAGCAGGAGATCGGCACGGTCTACCATACAATACTTCGAATGGCGACATTGTCAGACTCGCCTGGTAGCTGTTGTTGTAAGAGAATTCAGCCAAATGCAGATTGTCTTCCCAGGATCCACCGAAATCTAGAACACAAGCCCGCAACAGATCTTCTAAAATGCGATTCACCCTCTCAGTCTGACCGTCTGTCTGAGGATGATAAGGGGTGCTCAAGTTTAACTTCGTTCCTTGCTCGACTTGAAATGCTTCCCAGAATTTGCTAGTGAATATTGTATCTCTATCACTGACAATACTGAGCGGCACTCCATGTAGTCTAACTATTTCCCTGAAGTAAATCTGCGCCAGACTCTGAGCAGTTCTGTTTGATCTGACAGGTATAAAATGGGCGGTCTTCGTGAAGCGATCTACGATCACCCAAATACTGTCATTTCCTTTTCTTGTTCTGGGCAAACCATCAATGAAATCCATAGAAATGTGTTCCCACTTCCAACCAGGAACTTCTAGTGGTTGTAACAATCCAGCCAATTTCTGTTGGTCGCTTTTAACTAGCTGGCAAGTAGGGCATCGGCTAACGTATATTGAAACGTCTCTTTTCATAGCCTTCCACCAGAATGTTCTTTTGAGATCGTTATACATTTTGGCCACACCAGGATGGATACTCAGCTTGGACTTGTGACACTCATCTAACACTTCCCTTTTTAGCTCAGGAACGTCAGGAACACAAATCCTTCCTTTTAACCTCAAGGTCTCATCGTTATCTATTTGAAAACACGAGGGTTCACCTTTCTGAATCCTTTTGATCATATCTTTTATAAAATTACCCTCCTTCTGAAGAATAGATATCTTGTCAATCAAGGATGTCGTGATAATAAAGCTGGCGATCATTACATTCTTTCTGCTCAGAGCATCGGCCACGACGTTGGCTTTTCCTGGAGTATATATAATTTCAAAGTCATATGCGGCAAGAAACTCCAGCCAACGTTGCTGCCTCAAATTCAAGTCCTTCTGAGTGAACAGATACTTTAACAACTGGTGATCTGTAAACAGTTCAAATCTCTCACCCAGAAGATATTGTCTCCAGATTTTCAAAGAGAATATGATAGCCAATAACTCAAGATCATGAGTTACATAGTTTTTCTCGTGCGGCTTTAGTTGACGGCTAGCATAAGCAATCACTTGACCCCTTTGCATTAACACTGCGCCAAGGCCTTCCCTAGAAGCATCAGTCCATACTTTTAAATCCTGGTTGCCATCGATGATGGTTAGCACTGGAGCAGTTGTTAATCTCAAGTTTAGCTCTTCAAAAGCCTCCTCACTTTCTGGAGTCCATTTGAATTTAGAATGCTTCTTTGTAAGCTTCGTTAAGTGACCAGATATCTTCGAAAAGTCTTTAACGAACTTCCGATAATAGCTAGCCAATCCTAGAAAACTGCGGACTTCAGTGGGGGTACTGGGCTGTTTCCAATTCTGAATGGCTGTGATTTTACTTGGATCCACAGCGATTCCTTCTTTCGATACAACATGGCCCAGAAATTTCACTTCATCTTGCCAGAAGATACATTTGGAAAATTTGGCTTTTAATACATTCCGCCTGAGAATTTCCAAAACCTGTTCCAGATGCTTTTCATGTTCGGCTTTTGATTTAGAGAAGATTAGAATATCGTCAATAAAAACCAGAACAAATTTATTCAATACTCCTCTGAATACTCTGTTCATTAGATCGACGAAGTAAGCGGGAGCGTTACATAAGCCGAATGGCATTACTAACCACTCGTAGAATAGGTCGGGACCTCTGAACGCTGTCATTGGAACACACTCTTCGGCAATTCGGAGTTGATGGAAACCTGTAGCTAGGTCCATTCTGGAAAATACTTGTGCTCCATTTAATCGATCCAACAAATCATCTATTCGCGGCAATGGATATTTATTCTTTATGGTCTGCTTGTTCAAATCACGATAATCCACACATAGCCGTAGAGTACCGTCAGATTTTGGGACAAAAACCACTGCTGCTCCCCAATCAGAGAAACTAGGCCTGATCAGACCTTTCCATACCAGCTGCCTTGTTTGATTGTCTAATTCCTCCTTCTCTTTCAAGGACATTCTTCGAATAACGTGAACTACCGGCCTTGCATTGGGAATTAAAGCAATTTTGAAATCTATTTCTCTCTGCGGAGGTAAGCGAACAACTTCTTCGAACACGTCCGCATAGTTCTTGACGACAGGAATGTCTTTGATGAGGTCAGGAATATTTTCTGAGGCTTCTGGGGTATTTTCTATTTGAGCTGGAGAAACATCCAAAGCTGCCCAGAAATCCTTTCTATTTGATGTTGGGCCTTCACAAGGTATGGTTATATAATTTCCCAATTGTGCTTTTGCCTTTACAACTCTCTCGGCGCATCTAACCTCCGCTTCATATTTGGTTAGCCAATCCAATCCCAGAATAAGATCGAATTCATTAAAATTCATGACAATAGAGATAATAGGGAATTTATAGCAAGAAAAAGAGACAGGTACTGCACAAATCCAACTGAGATTGACAGAACCCCCGACCAGATTCTGGACAGTCATTGGTTCCTTGAGCTTCCTCAAGTTCAAATCTAGTTTCTTAGCGGCACTCTTTGAAATAAAGCTTCGCGACGCACCTGTCTCAAAAAATACTTTAACTGGAATGTTTTTGACAGTAAGCGTGCCTTCTAAAACATCAGATCTTCCCTGATTATCTGAGGGTGCTGAGGTTTCTGCTACTTCATTTATTTGAGCCTCCTTGGTTACCTTTAACAGCCGGCAATCCTGTCTTACATGGCCAAACTGATGGCAAATGCTGCATTCTCTAGTATCTTGAAACTTCTTAATAGACTTAGATCCTTCCTTTCTTTGTTTCTTTAGAGATCGGCAACTTATCGAGAGATGTCCTTGCTTATTGCAGTTAGAGCATACAGTTGTCGTTACTGGTTTCTCCTCAGATTTGGCCCTTTTTCTCTTGGCACTGGCCTTCTTACTGATCTCAGACATTGTACTTGCCTCAAGATAATCAGTTTCAGACTCAATTTTATTACTAGAGCTGACTTCCTCTTCGTACTGTAGCATACCTTTCTTATCTAGATCTTCATATTGATAAGCCATATAAATCATTTCTGAAAAAGGAAGCTTCACATGCCCCAATACTTTATTCTGGTATTTCCTTTGAAGGCCATTGATAAATCTCAAATTCTTCCTCTTCAGATTTTGAATTAGATGAGGAGCAAAGTGAGAAAGTTCATTGAATTTCTTATGATATTCGGGAATTGTCATGTCTCCTTGTATCAAATAAGAAAATTCATCGCATAATCGCTCAGTTGCTTCGGGAGGAGTAAATCTTTCCAAGAAAATCACTTTGAATCTATCCCAGGTGATATCACCTTCTGGATTATCCTTAACAACAGAATCCCACCAGAACAAAGCTTCATCTTTGAGTGCCCAGGAGGCCAGTAATCTTTTCTGGTCATCCCTCAGCTTTAATGCTTCGAAGATTTTCTCAGCCGAACGAATCCAAGCTTGTGTCTTCATAATAGATTCTTCACCAGAGAACGGTATTCCACCCATATTTCGATATTTGATTAATAAGGCCTCAATATCCGGTTCTGCATTCCTTCTGCTTCTGACACTCATTTTTCTAGTACTTCTGCAAATGGCGGATCAAGTGTCAGGTCACAGAAAAGGTAGTTTAAAATATAGAAACACATACTTCAAATGTAAATGTGTCTATCAAGGTGTAATTTCATTCTGCTTTACTCATACTAGGATATTACTGATCCTATCTGTATTGAGTTGCCCGTCCTAGAACACTACTGGTTCTATTTCTGACGAGTTCGTTCAAATGTTATATTCCAGAACTTAGTTTAACCAAAGCTCTGATACCACGTTGAGACGACCCGAAATCCCGTTTCTGACGGAGACAAGGGTTATCTTTGGAATATAACACAGAAACAGATAATAGCAGAACAGAATTAAATAAATACACCAGATAATGAACAATAGAATATACTGGATAAAGTAATCATCAGAGTTAAACAGTATACAGGATCTTACTTAGTACAAATACAGTTCAGCTATACATAAATGTCTACAGCGGAAAAACAAACAAAATATGTACAATAGGAGCTGAACAACATAAAAAAAGAGATAAATGATAGAATCCATCTTCAGCTCCAGCTATCCAGAAAGAACCAGCTAAACCTGAATACAAGGCTGCCCGTGTAGAAAAAGGGGCACCCGAGTTTGAAAGTGAAACAAACTACGAGTTAGTCATGGGACTGGTATGAGAAATCTACTCAACACATATATTGTTTGGCTAATCACAGGACCACGCCACTTTCATGGAACGGGTTTACTCCATTGGATTGCCAGTGATTTAAAACAAATCTTTCTTTTAAACATCGCTATGCTTTTTATAAAAATGAGGCCGTTATAAGACTCAGTTCCCATCACACAATGCAACGCAAACCGGAGGATAGAGTTTTTACCTTATAACGACCAAATATGCTTGATACGAATAAAACAAAGGCATTTGATATTATTGCTAGTGTTTATATGTTTTGAAAACAATTTCAAATCATAACTATCAATCATAGACGGCATGGGTACCATATATCATGTCGCCATATATATACAATCAAAACCGCACGATGTCGTATTTGGAAATTGGATTTCCGTCATGAACCAAGGCAAAAGATAGTCCTTACCGAATTCGTGACTCTCTAGCCCGAGCCACCGGAACAGCCGCAACTGCCCCTTGGAGCGACAGGGCCGGTCCACCGATGTGGATTATAGTGCCTGAACAATACGTTTCCCCGCCCTTTGGGGCGTAAATGAGCCAACGAATGACTCCATCGGACCCGGATCGTCCGACCAAACCGAGGCGCCTCGCAACAGCAACAACCACATAGGTGAAAAGTATATAAATGTCAGGGCTGGTAGGTCACTGACACCACCCTAGCTAGAAAGAAACGCATGCCCTCCCTGAGGTCCTTCTCCCGTTTCTGGTTCATACCGGGGTGTGAGGCTCGCGAATTTACGTTATACACAAAGCTACGCCACACAGGCGGTGCTTTGATCATCACCACAAGACTTTGCTTTTCAACAGAAGTACTGATCACTGCATCTTAGCATGCCATACAGGCAGTTCATGCCGTGCGACTGATGTCCATCGATATACAACCTCTGAGCTCGTGCGTTTCAGAGAAGGGCGTTAAGCAAAAGAATAAATTCTCCGCCACCAAACAGATGTATATTTAACAGAAATCAATCAACACAGAATAAACTCCAATGTCAGACACACAGTCCATTTACAAGTCCGTTCTGGGTCTGAACGAAACTAGAGGCACTAAATACCTCGCAAACCCTTCGATCACCACGTACGTCTGGACGATCACCACTCATTATCCATATTTCGGGATGCCTCCCAATCAGGACCTCGGTTACCATCCAAACGAGGTGAAGATCTCCGGTCTTCGACCATCGTCTTCATCTTCGAATTTCAATCGTCGGTCAATTATTTGAAATGAGAATTAACTCGGCCTTCTCAAATAATTCACGTATATTTAGAATTTCAAATCAATTTATTTCAATGGTTAAATTATTTGACAACACCAATCTTGTTCTTTAATGTAATTTTCACACCAAACACATTCAACCATCAAAAGCCACATAAATCGAGCAAATTCAGTTTATTTCCATTCCATATCGCTTATGATATTTTATAACTATTTATCGCTATTTTTATTTATTTAAAAATAACCAATTTATTCAAAACGACGCTTCGGGCCATAACGCGGCCGTGGCGCTGTTTTTCTTCAGATTTGATTTACACATATATGAAAATCTAACCGTTGGATCTTCACAAAATTTACATCATTAGAAAGGTCTTTTCAAAACGAATCCAATGGTTCCAGTTTCAGGAAAATCCGACGGTCGGATCTCCCGGTATAATCGTTTGAATTTTCGATTTCAAAATACGAACTGCAGCGTCGTTATTCGATTAAATATATAATTATTTATATATATATAAATATAATCGCTTCTGGCGCTGTTTTTCTTCAGATTTGAATTAAACATTCCAGACAAACCAACCGTTGGATTTTTACAAAGTTGGTGCCGTTGGGAAGATATTTCCAAGGCGAACCCGACGGTTGATGTTTCGGGAAAATCCAATGGTCGGATTCCCCGTACTAGTTGTTTGAAATCACGGTTTCAAAATACAAACTGCACGGCTTCGTTTCGTTTTAATTTTATTTATATTTATATATTTATATAAATATAGTTTCTTCAAAAATTCCTATATCGTTTTCATTTCAAATATTTCACTAACGCCTTAAAATTTTGGAAAATTTCGCCATAACCTCCCCTGCACCGGGAGCATCGGGAAATCGCAAATAGCTTTCCCGGTCCTTCTAATCTCAAAAAGAAAAGAAAAAGCCAAGCGGCTAGCCAACAGGCTCATAAAATCATCACCCAAACAAAACAGTAAATGTATACCTATTTGTCGGGCACAAAATTTTATTCCTCTTCTCTAGCCCCTTTGCTATAACCTGTTCAATGAATATGCATGTACATATATATACAGTTCTTATCATTTATCATTCTCTATTCAACTTCATATTTGATTTCTATTTGGTTTAAAAACACCATTCATTCTAATGTTACATACATAGGTGCAAATCATTTCATTAGCTAACTAATGAATATTTCAACTCATATATGTTTATTTTGAACAAGTGGCTATTTTTAACACTTCACATTTCAACGATTCATGCATACAATAAAAATGTGATTTTTATTGTAAAACAATTCATTTCAAAATACTATTTTTCTATATAGTTCATATAGGTGAAAAAATAGGATTTTTATCATAAAACAATTTCTTTTAAAACGAGATTATTTTACACAGTTCATATAGTCGATAAAAGGTGATTTTTTATTATCAGACAATTTATTTCAAAATATGAATACCATTCAACACATGAATTTCCAATCAACGAATGAATATCGATTCAACACATGAAGGTTTTCTATAGTTTCTATATATAGATAAAAATGTGATTTTTATATTTAAAACGCGAATACCATTCAACACATGAATTTTTAATCAACGAATGAATATCAATTCAACACATGAAGGTTTTCTATTCAATGAATAAATATAGTTTAGGCAGATGAAAACAATTCAAACACACGAATATTATTCAAAATTTCGGCAGCATAACGGCAGGATAGTTAAAACCGGGACCGTCCCTAGTACGGCTCCTCGCTCTACCTTAAAACCTCGCGGTTTTTGACAATGGGGATCATGCATCTAGTTCGCACGCAGGCGGCATGTATATATTTATTTCATTTCCACAAACTAATCCTATGTGGTTCCAACCAAATATTTCTCAACCACAAACGGGTATTTTTCAACCTCAATCAATCAATATCAACCACAAACAATCCCAAACAATCATTCGCTATCAATCAATTTTCACAACAATTTCAATCAATAAATATCGTCCATGGTTTGTGGACGAGGGGGCGTATATATATATATATATATATATATATATATATATATATAGTATTATATATAGCAATTCACTTTTATTTCCACACATATATATATGGCTAGAAAAAGAAATTGAAGAGTGAGAAATTCTCACCGATTAGCTAATTCAATCCCACGACTCTTCCTTTATAGAAATCTTCGCCAATCTCGCCTTTTGTCGCTTTCGTTGCCCGTATTCTCTACATATGTAAAAATCGAATTTTTACTATGTTATTCAATATATAAAAATCGAATTTTTTTACTTTGCTATTCAATATATAAAAATCGAATTTTTACTACGCTATTCAATATATAAAAATCGAATTTTTACTACGCTATTCAATATATAAAAATCTGATTTTTACTTCGACTTTCAATATAGAAAAATCTGATTTTTACTTCGACTTTCAATATAGAAAAATCTGATTTTTACTTCGACTTTCAATATAGAAAAATCTGATTTTTACTTCGACTTTCAATATAGAAAAATCTGATTTTTACTTCGATGTTCAATATATAAAAATCATATTTTTACTTCACATTCCTATATAGAAAAAGCGTATTATTTTATTCAGCTACATACATGTAAAAATCATATATTTTTATTTGAAAACTATATATAAATAAATCCTATACATTTTTTTTTCTCCCAAAGATCACATCTTCTCATACTTCAACACCATAGTCTTTAATCTCAAAAAAACAAAGCTTCTTATTTTCAAAACCCAAAGCTTTATATATTTAAAAATTCTGAAATTTCACAATGTTCTCATATGAATTAAATTAAACTAATTATATAAAATAAATTAAAATAGAAGCTTACCGGTAAAATTGGGGGGGGGGGGGGCTCAGCATCGAGGAAGCAGGCCAGTCGGGGCGGTTGACGTCAGGGGGTCGGGGAGTGGTGGCGGATGGCTGTGGCGGTCGGAGGCGGAGCACGCGCGAGGTCTGGGTTCGATTTGGGGTAATCGCGGTTTAGGGTTTCGGTCCAGAAGAGGGGCCGCGAGAGGAGAGGATCAGAGGAGCGGAGGGGGGGCGCTGCGGTCGTGGGTGGAGTTTCGGTGGTGGTGGCGTCGCGATTTTGGGGAGCAGCGCGTTGTTTTTTTTTTTATTGAATGAAGTAAGAGAGAGAGAGAGAGAGGGAGTGAATATATATATATATATATTTTATTTCTTTTTAATTCAAAAAGTTGACTTTTCTATCGAACCCCAAACGAGACCCAACGACTGACGTCCTTAGCTAATTACCCCCATTCTGAACACAATGGGATATGTGTCGTAAGCTGATTCGATCATTTCGATTAGTTTCCGCCAAATTTAAAATATAAATCTGTATATTCAAATTTAAACGTACATTTCAATTTACCGGGGTCACATACTAACTAGAAAAATTCCCGAAAAATATTTTCTAGCTTCATATTGACGATACGGTCCTAACAAAACTAGTTTCGTCAAATTCTGAGACCGTTTGAAAAATGGCCAATTTTCAGTCGATTAAAATCAACTTAAACCGGTCAAACGCGTTTTCCTTTGCCATGCTCACATATTGATTCGAAATATTATGAAATTTGAAACCTAGCAATAATTTGACATCACGGATCCAACAAAAGTGGTTTCGTCGAAATCCGAGGTCGTTTGCAAAATGTCCATTTTTAAGGGCCTGAATTCCATAGCGACTATTCAGAATTTTCAACTGGACATATCTTTTGATTCCCGCTATGAAATCTCGATTTTTCAGATTCGTTGGAAAGGTATCCACTAACAGATTTAAATATTTTTGGTTTCACTAAAATTCGTTTTGTTTTGCACTCGGTATAGTCCGACAAAGTTTGAATTCGATTTTTGAAACTACAGCGCCCTTTCAGGCCTTATTTATAATTGTAATTAATTATATTCGTTTTCAATTGTTGATTCAAACTCAGTTTTCATCACCATTATTTAAAATATTTATTTTAAATATTTAAAATCCATTATTTTAGCCAATTTAAAATTTTTAAATTGGTTCAGATTTTCTGGGTCGTTACAGTCATCCACGAATAGGATGAACCGAAGGTACTCTCCTACTGCATCCAATATAAGAATCACCCCATGGATCAGTAGCGAGAAGTTCGTGCAACCCGTAGATTCCAACCACGACAGAACCCCAGTTTATCTCAGGCCGCTAAATCAGAGATTATTAGCAGTTCTTCCATTTATACAATTCTACGGTCTTCAATGCTCCATCTTGATCATCTTCTGATATCTTCACGTAGTTGTTGGTCGGAATGGTTTTCGAATATAAATTCGATCCCGGTCTTTCCGTACCAACAATCGTATTGGACATATTTGATATTCGTTGATTTAACTACCAAAAAAAACAGTGTTTCAATAATGACAATCAAGTGAGTTCACTGGTTCAGTATTCGTCTCAATTGGCCTTTTAATTAAACAAATGTAAATACAAAACCCTTAAATCTCTCGATATTAAAAAAATAGTTTTTCTCGCTTCTTATTTAACTTACGATTATTCTTCAACATATTCTCTTTTTAATACCTCGGAAATCATATATCATATTCAGTTATCTATTTTCACATTCAAACATTTGCCACGTAATTAGAATATTGGGAAATCATTTTAACTTATTACTCGTAAAATGACATTACGAAATATTATCTATTTCATTTCATGAAACAATACAAATGCCTATTCTGATAGAATAAAATTCAACTTTACGTTTCCTTCTAACTTGAAAATATCGTTAAAATTTCACGCAATGCCTTTTATTCCCTTTTAATTTGGAATCTTCAATATATATATATATATATACACACCAAATTATGAAAACGTTGCATTATTATTCCTTTAATGGCAATAATAAATTGTTAATAACCGCTTTCACCATTACCAACTAATATCATCCTCAGATAATCCTGAAGTCGTTCAAGTTGGGGTATTTTAATTACCTCTCAAACTTTGATCAACAATGTTCATATCTTAAGATAAATACCAGTTGTAATCCAAACCCGATACTTCATTCCAGTATTAATACAAAACCCGTTTCACCAATTTATTCAAAATATGGTTTCATAAAACCTTCTTACGCTTTGAAAATCTCTTTCTCGGATATGCCCATTCTTTCTTAATTCAAAAAAATTAAGTAACTTCTTTATAAACATCACTTTTAATCCGACTTGTTTAACCAAGCTCATTTAATTCAGATTTGGTTATCAAATCCTACAACCCGCTTTTTATCCAATTCACTTTCACCAATTCCTTTCCAAATCCATCCAACCATTTCTCGCTTTGAAACTCTTATTTTAAATTCCCTTCTTTTACTTAATCCCATTTTTAAGTAACGTTAATTTAGAATTAACGATATAACACCTCAAACCTCGGTTATATAATCCTGGTTTATCTCAAACCTTTCATCTTAATTTCCTTTTACTTAATTCAATTAATTAATTAACATTTATTTTAAACCATAATAATCATTCTAAAATTCCTTTTATAACTTTGTTAAAAAACTCAGGTTTTAAACGAAACCTATTCACAAACTCTTTCGTCATTCAATTGGATTCCATTTTTACTCAGATTACTCTTTAGATGAATTCCCATTAAAAAGTAATTTTTCTAAATTATTATTAATTACAATAATAATTTATTTCAATCATTGACTACATTAGTAGTTAATTTCTTTATTAACTAAAATAAACAGTAAATCCCTTTTAAAATCTTGTTATAATCTAAACAATATTCATTAAACTATTTTCTATCCAAAACATACTAATTTAGTAATCAATCCAATTAAATTGATTTAGTCACTCAAAACACGGTTATCTTATTAACCGATTCCAATTCATTTTCCTTTTAAATTAATTAATAATATAATGAATTAATTTAAATAATTCCACTGAATTGTTTCTCAACAACACAATTATCCAAATTTAACCGTTAGGTTAACTTCCTTATTCTCACATTTACAAATCTGATTTACATCAGATTTGATTTTATAAAATCAATTTACGATTAATTATAACATAAATATTTATTTCCTTTTAATAAAGTTTTGTTCAAAATATATATTTCAAAATCTATCTTTAGTTATAAAATACATTTTATAACTTCAGTTCTATCAACTTACGTAACGTTAAACCGACATAAATAAAACAATTTACTTTCGGGTCGTCTACTGCCGATTACTCAACCAATACTTCCCATTGGTTAAAACCAAACACAAGTTGAATTTCCAATCAATGATCAATACTCAATCCAATAACCCAAACATGACAATTCATATGATAATTTGAAAATAAATAATATATTTTGAGGAATCCCGTTTGATTCCTCAAACCTGTTCTTCCCTATATACAAATGGTTATCTCAAATCAGGTCATTCAACCATTTAACTGATAATAATAAATAATGACCATTTAATCCAACCACAAGAAATTCAAACAATTCAACCAATTAAACACGTTTATTTTATAAATGGGACCAATAAGGTAAGTTACCTTTATTGGAACCAGTCGCTAGAATAACGATTTGGTATTTCACTAAAATTGAACAACGATTTGGTTTCATCAGTTAAATCAACCTGTAAATGTATAACTAGAAAATATTCAACCATCGACAAATAGAACACACAAAATAAAAATCCAATTTATATCAAATATAAATTGGAAAAATATAGTGAGTTTAACTCACCTTGAGCTGATTCACTTACGGTTTAGTTACAGTTAAATTAAATAGTTATTTAATTTAACTATAAACTCCCATTGTCTCCATTCCTGTCCAGATTAGCTCCATAATTTAGATCTCGTCAAGACGACCGTAACACCCCTTCAATCATTCAATTTTGATTACACAGTAAAATGCTATCCGAGTTTTAGTACACGGGTTTTAATTTTAATTAGTCAATTCCTGATTATATTTTAGTTAAATTAATTACTAACTTAATTACCTAATTCATAAATATAATTAGGTCTTAAATATTTATAACAGCAGATCCTTTTGGTCTTCACATACAGGTCTAACTGATTTTAGAAATACATCTGAAATCAGTTTGGTTTAACTTCACTAATCCTTTTGTTTGCTATATACTAGTTGCGTGAATTAAGAATTTTACTTGTTTTTATCTTTTTAAGTAATTAAACCATTTACTTACGTCTTGAAATAGTTGGCAAAATCCTTTTTAACTTTCCAGTAAAAAGGAAATTACCTAAACAACAGTCAACCTGCATCCATATATGTTTCAGTTAATACTGTTTTAATTATTGAACCATTAATTAATTAACTAACTCTTAACTACTATATTAACACTTATATAATTAATTAAATAATTTATTTTGGCCAAACTGTTTTTACTTCGTTTGTCACTAGTTCCCTTTAATCTCGTTCGAGACATTTTTCCACATGCCTTCACCACTATTCTGTCACCTGCTTTAATGTTAAGTACAACGTTGGTTCAGGCCTCAAAGTCCCCAAGCCTGTACAAAGTCATGGTATTTGTAATACCCTTAGTTATAAATATTGACTAATCCAAATTATTATAAGAATCGTGTGAATTACTGTGACAGATGGACCAATCCCAAGCTACTTTGTTTCCTCCGTCCACGTCTTCCAGTATTGACGTTCTGCTCACGCTCACACAAGAAAAGTTTCACCAAAACTGTGCTTCCCTTCGAACATCGGAGTAACTCCTTACCCCGTTCATCGACGGCTCATCAGAGGTCGCCCAGACCGGTGCCTCAACGTCCTCGATCTTCGACGCAAGCACCGATCTCCCAAACTCCTCCACCTGACAGCAGTTCGCCACTAACAGCAGCCACTTCAAGGTAGAATTCCAACCTCATTACTAAATATAGACCCATCATCACCGTTTAGCTCATAGAGCTTGCCAAGGCGAATAAGTTACAGTTGAGGATTGGTAGAATGGGTAAACGGATTTGGAAATTTAAGTTGAAATGATTTGTAGGACAACCGCCGTTCATATGTGTAGAGGAGGAAATTTCCATTGCGTTAACCATTAGAAAACAAAACGAGGGTTTTTGACCGCATCCTAGTATTTATAGTGGAATAAATATCTTATTTTAATTTAATGAAACTTCACTACTAAGTAACAAGCGAAACTGACCAAAATCGACATCTGTTATCTGATAAAAATGTTAATCATAACATAGAAAAATATTCCTGACCCAATGGGACAAGTTTCGTCGAATTCCGACATCGTTTGAAAAAAAATTCCTTTATAAAATCAGGAAAAATACGCGATTAAAGTTTCCAGGATCACTAAATAAATCTGATCAACTTGAATCTTTGAAATCCTATAATAATTCTTCAATACGAACCAAACGGCACCAATTTCGCCGCGTTCGGAGACTGTTTTCCCGGTAGGCTATTTTTATGCGCACCTCGATGCCATTTTAGAAACCAAATTACCCAAATTCCAAAAATAACAAATTATATACCCATCCTGACTATAATCGATGATACGAACTCAACGGAATTGGTTTTGTGGCTTAATTCGATCATCTGCTCAAGTTGTGCCCAAATATCCCTTAATTAATTAAATTACGTGCTATAGAAATTGAACGGGCATTTATGGCTGTCGTGGTCACATACGACATTGGTTTGCCACGCAATTCAACATCGTACACTAATATAACGTTATGGTCCCAATGAAACTGGTTTCATTGGAATCGGGGACCATTTGCAAAATGGTCATTTTAAGGCCTATAATTTAATAACGATTTCCATAGCGACCATTTCAAATTTTTGATTTGACCATAACTTACAAACAATAATACAAAATCTGGATTTTTCTCTTTCATATGAAAATTATAGTCACCACGCTTCCAATGTTTCTTGTTTCACAGAAATCCGACTTGTATCGGATCCTGTATTCTCAGTTGAAGTTCAAAACCAAATATTACGAACTGCCACGCTAATTCGAGCTCGTTTTATATTATAAATAAAATTAACATTAAAACTTCATTTTAATAACGAATTAAATATTAAAATCCTTAATGTTCCAAATAAAATATTTAAAATAATAAATTAAATGTTTAACTGCAAAAAATATGGGACGTTACATGAAGAACAAAGTATGGGCAAAAATCAAGGAGGGATTTTTATTTGAGCAGTGAGTGGATTTGCAAAGTAAATGAAGCAGGCGTGGATCATTGTATGGGGAGAGAGGAATGAAGTGGTAGTTTTGCAAGTGAAGTGTGAACAGTATAAAAATTGGGGAATATATTGGCAACGTGGCAAAGAATGGAAGCAACTGGGTGCAATTTTGTTCAAAGAAATATAGATGAGAACTAAATAAGGTTTGTGATTCCATTGCTTTGAAAGGTAATGTTGGAGTTAACACACATGAGGCATGATACATTGGTATGTGAGGACAAAAAAAGAAGTGGGTACATGAAGCAGACCAGGCAAGTTTTGAAGAGTAGTATGGTTACAAAGATTAAAGGTTTGGTATTTCTTTGATGGACGACTCATACTCGGATTGGCCTGAATGACTGAAGTGAACAAAATAAATTAGTAATTATTATAAATTAAGTAATTAGGAATATGATTGTTAAATAAATCATATAACTTATAATAGTTATAACTTTAACCTTCGTTGGCAGAATGGGATGAAAACCAGCCTCACCGGAATCATGGCTACGAATGCAACCATATGAAACCGATCTGGATAGTGTAGAAGAAAGACTGGAATTTACATTTGAATTAAACGACAGTTTAATTTAACAGAAATCAAACCGCTACAGTGATAAAATGGAAATCAAAGTGGGTTTAACTCACTCAGTTCACCCACTTGTATTTATATAAGTCGAGTTTATTATTTGTGTGCTTTATTTGTTAATTGGTAGATGGATGCTATATATTTATACGTGTTAAATTGAACTGATTAGATTAAACATTCATTTAATTTAATCTGAGCAATCGTTATATTTAAACGATTATTTCCAAATGAGGTAACCTACCCCCATTGGTTACGTTTATAATAATATAAACGTATTAAAATAAAATAAGGAGAACTGAATTGCTGTGATTTATTTATTGTTGAATATCATATCTTTTTATTGAGATTGAATAATATTATTTGAAATAACATATTTGGATGCAGGGAAAACAAGTTGGAGGGATCCAACTGGATTCCTCAAATTTATTGTTTATCTTCATATCACTATTATATGAACTATATGACCAACCTGATTTGATGATTGATTTGTTTATTTTTTGTTGAATAGTAATTCAACATTTGTTATGATATTAACTAATGGACGGTATTGGTTGGGTAATTGGCATCACATGGCATATAAATCAATCATTTGATAAATACGGATTTACCGTCAGGTGAATCAACAGAAAAGAAGTTATAAAATTTATTTTATAACTGGGAACAGATCTTGAAATCTGTTATTTTAAATTGAAGTTTTTAAAAAGGTAATAAATATTTATTATTAATTATTTTAGTTTATAAATAATTATATAATGATTTTATATCGCAAATTCTTATGTAGATAAGATTAACAAGAAGTGGAGCAGAATTTAAAGTAACAATTAAAAATTGGATTTAATTGTTTTAAGAAACAATTAAATGGAGTTGTTTAAATTAATTATATTATTAATTAATTTAAATGGAAGAATTAATTGGAGTTGATTAACGAGAAAATCATAGGTTGAGTTGACTAATTCAATTATTTTAATTGAAATCGGTTATTTGATTAATTTACTTTATATTAATCAAATGAAATAGTTTAACGAATGGTTGTTTAATTGTAGTAAGAGTTTAAAAAGGAAGTTTATTATTTATTTAGTTAATAAATAATTTAACTACTTCTACGGTAGTTAATAATAAAGTGAAATTATTATTTTAATTAATAAGGATTTAAGTGATTATTATTTAAATGAAATTTATTTAAATAAGTAATCAAGTTAGAAATGGAATATCAATAAGGTTTGAAAGGAGCAATGACTGGGTTATATTAAAACCCAGTTTTTATAATTAAGTTATAAAAGGAATTTTAAGCGAATTTGACAGCTTAAAATAAATGTTTACTTAATATTTAAATTAAGTAAAAGAAGTTGAGATAAGAAGTTTATATTAAAACTTGAGATTTTTTTATAAACAAGGTTCATAAAGGAGATGTGAAGTCAAAGTGTTGATTCCGAATTGACATTTCTTAATAATGAGATTAAGTGAAAGTGATGGAAATGAAACGATATTTTCAAATGGAAAATAGTCGAATGAATTAAAAATGGAATAGTATGGGTTAATAACGAGTTAAGATAAGAATTGTAACCTAGCGGGACATTGGTTGAGTTAAGTGATTTTCTGAATATTAATCTGATGTTGATTTCGGTCTACGGAGTTGATACTTAGGGAATTGTTCAATTGCCAATTCACGGTTAGGGACGAATGAATATTGAAATATTAAAAGGAGTTTTTTGTTATAAATTAAAATATGCTTTTATTTTAATTAAAGAAGCCAAGTGATGTTGAGTACTAAAATGGTAAATCTATTTTTATTTTATGATGGAATGGTTGTTTTATTTGATAGTTAAATAACCGACTATCAAATCTGACCTGTACGATGGTTGGTACGGAAAGACCAGGATCGAATTTATATTCGAATACCATTCCGACTAGCAAATACAAAATGGTGAAGGTATAAGATACTGATCGAGATATAGCAATTAAAGACTGTTGATCTTCAAGAACGGAAGAGCCACTTATTGAATTTCTCTGGTTTAGCGGCCAGAGATATTTCAACAATGATTCTGTCATGATTGGAATCTATGGATTTGCAAGGACTACTCGCTACTAATCTATAGGGTGACACCTATGATGTTCTAGGAGAGTACCTTCGGTTCATCCTATTCCTGGATGACTTGTATGGACGAGTGTCTGGCAGAGTATTTCTTAAGAGTTACGCACGTTGATTTCTACAAATATATTTCTGTTGGTGGCAGAGAAGACACCTTCTCTTAGCTAACACCTAGAATATTTTTAGGGTCATCAATTAGTGATTTGGCGGATTTGACAATGTGGCATTCAAAGTGAATGGTGATATGATGTTTCTAAAGGTAGTGTAAAACCTCAAGCCTCTTCAACTGGGAAATGATAAAAATCGGGCAGGTAGCATGGCTAAGTGGGTTGCTCCCAAGTAGGGTGTATAATCACCTATCTAGAGAATTTTATTTCCTTCTTTAATCTATTTTGATGTTGTCCCTTATTGGGAAACGGTGGGTCGCTCCCAACCGTTGGTGATATACATTCGATACACTCAAGCGAAATGAGAGGTCGGTCATGTGTGGCCGGGTTGCAAGATGTTCTTGTTGAACCCAGTGTGTCCGCCTCTAGAGATAAACTATTGGAAGGTGGTTCCATACCTTGTCATAGTTGAAATCCAATCTCCTATAAGAGCATGTGGTTTTTATTATATACAATATATATGGGACGTGGGATGAAAATGTTCCGCTAGATTGATATTTATTTGTGTTTAGACACTATTATAATATCAGAATAAGCTATGATTTCAAAAAGAAATGGTTTGACTTTAACATCAAGTTGGGTGATGTTTTTAAACTTAGTGTGTTTTCTCACTCTGGTTCACCATACTGATCCGGTGTTTTGTAAATGCTCGGGTTAGACCGGGTTGTACAAGTTCAGGTTATCTGATGTTGTGAAGTCCGGAGATGAGCTGAAGGAGTTCAGACGCATGATATCTAGTAATTATTCCGCTATGTGTTGTATATGAGGAAAGATTAAAATAACTATTCAGATGTATTGATGTACTCTGATGAATTGTAAGTTTTTATTTCAAAGCTCTCAATAAAGTTTTGTTTCTGTTATATTTTATTCCGCAGCGATGTGAGACTCTGATGTTGTTGTGTTCTTCTTCTTCCTCTATTCTAATATTTCGTTCTTTCTTATCTCACCCTCTATTTTCTTTCGTTTACTATCTGGTGTTTTCGATACTTGAGTTCTGTCAAGTAATACAGGTTTATATATTATTGTTGTAATTCTATCGTTGAATTTTCTGGGTCGTTACAATCCTCCTCCTACGTCGCATGTCCGTCCTTCTTCATCATACACCCTGCCATTCCTCCATTGAATCTCGTGAATCAAAGAGAAATTTGTATGTAAAAGTGAGAATATATTGAGTAAATAAGAAGATGTCTAAAGAACAAGGGCTGATATGTCTTGTAATCATCATCATGATAATGCAAACTCCATTCATAGTGGATGTAGGCCTAACACAAGGTTGATTCACTATAAAACCTTGTCCCCATTTTGTTTTGTTTGCACTTTTAATTTCAATTGTTGCTGAGTGCGGCTCCATTTATTTTCAAACCATGTTGTTGAAGTACAATCCTTGTACCCTTGGTGTTTGAACCATTTTTGGTGAAAACATTTGGCACCCACCATGGGGTCGTATTTACATCTTTCCTTATTGAAGTCCAACGAGATTCCCTGAGAGGAACTTTGCTTGCTTGAATCATGAGTATGGCGAAGGAAGCCATTGGTTAAACCAACGACCCTACCAACAGTGTCAATATTGTCGACTCGCCCACTATCCGATTTGAAGTCGGAGAATCATCATAAATTGAGGAAGTTATAACTAGAAGAGAATTAAAAGAAGCAATGGCTGGACTGATGAGCCAGATAAACATCGCAAATGATGCAATGATGAAAAAACTTGAATCAGTGCTTGCTATTCAAGATGCTACCGCAAAAACCACACTAAGTGCCGCTTGTTTTCTACCCGCTCGAACAAGCCAAATATACGGTGCAGAATCCTATGCTTCAGGCATAAAACAACAAAATTCCGTTCAGAAAGTCACATATCATGTTAATCTGGACCATGGAATAGCTAGAGTGCCCATGCACAACCACCTCGACGACACAACCTCTCAAAGGGTAAGTGATCCTACAAAAGGGGCGTTTCTCTCAAAAGAGAGCCCATATTCCCCATCCCTAGATTGTACTTACACACTTGGGCAAGAAGTTGACAAGGAAGAAGGCGCTTATTCCATGGGTTGGAACAAAGAGCAGGAACATATTTAGAAATGGCATGTGAAATTGTGAAGGAGAACATGAAACAGGGGGATAATCGAAAGGAGTGGGAATTCTTTCCTACTAAGACCCCACTCACCGAAAGAATCAAAATGGCTATATATCCACAAGAATTTAAGCCTCCAACATTGCAAACCTATAAAGGAACAAGCAACCCCAATGTATTCCTGTGCAAATACGATCAGCATATGGATGTGGCGCACGCCACCGTTGAGATTAAATGCCTATACTCTCCGACTTATTTTGAGGGGTTGGCCTACCTCTGGTTCATAAAGCTACCGCCTAAGTCTATGTACGACTTCGCTACCTTGGCCAAATTATTCAGTATACAATTCAGATTCCAAGCAGTCAGAATACGGGATGTCATGGAGCTAAGTGAAATACAATAAAGACTAGGAGAGTCCGTCAAAGACTTTCTCACCCGCTTTAATATTGCAGTGAGTGAGGTTGAAAATTATGAACCCTGACTAGTGCTGATGGCCTTGAAGGGGGCCATACGTAGAAAGACCAGGTTAGGACGGTGGATTAAGAAGAAGAAACCAAGCACACTCGAGCAACTACTTAGTAAAGCCGAAGAATATATGAATATTGAACAGAATCCATTGTGTGAACATCAAAAAAGGAAAGGTGGTGCGCATAGTGACTTTAGCAGTCACAAAAGGAACAAAGAAGGAAAAGATAACCGGGCTAAGAAGAAGCTATGCTTCTTTAAGGATTCTGAGCTCACCCCACTCAATGACACCATAAGGAATATTTTCATGACAACTAAGGATACGGAGAAATATCCGATCTCGAAACTAATGCAAGTCTGAGATGCCACTATAAGATCATGAAGGTTTTGTCAATTTCATAACCAGCCAAGACATGATACTAATGATTGCAGGCACTTAAAATCATTAATTGACGGTCTGATCAGGAGGAAACATTTACAACAATGCATACGAGTTCATGAGCACTACCCCAACTGTAACGACCCGGATTTCGAGCGACTTTGGTTATCGACATAAGCCCGATGTCGATAACCAAAACGTCGAAAAATCCTGGTAATTAGTGAAAGAAATTAGAGGGTGAGGATAGATAAGATAGAAACTTAGAATAGAAGAAGAAGAAGAGGAACACAACATCAGAGTAACACGAACCTCACAGCGGAACGAATAAATATATTTCATAACATAACTTTGAAATACAAATCTGTACTGGAATATACATATCATTATCAAAGTACATCACTTACAACACAGCGGAAATAACTATAGCTATATGATCCTGAAGCCTCCTGCTCCAAGCTCTTCAAGTGTATCTGTAAAATCCCGACTACTTGACTGCCCATACAAATTTAGGCACCCAAGAGTTTAGGGAAAACAACAAAGTAAACTCCGGGTCAGTCATGGGACTGGTGTGAGTAAAACAGTTTAAAACAGTTCAAACAGGTAAACGATATCTCATAAGACCACACCTTATAACGGAACGGGTTTTTCCCTTATGAGAATCCAAAATAACTTTATATCAAAAACCTTTTGATATTATAATAATGTCTATCAACCATAGTATATATATAATCATCTAGCAGAAACGCTTTCATCTCACGTTCTACATACATAGTATACAATCAAGACCGCAAGCACGTATTGGGTAATGGGTTTCCCACTATGACAAGGTATGGAATCACCTTCCGCTTGTGTACCTCTAGAGAGGAATACACTGGGTTCAACAAGAACATCTTGCAACCCGGCCACACATGACCGACCACTCATTTCGCTTGAGTGTATCGAATGTATATCACCAACAGTTGGGATCAGCAACCGTTTCCCAAATGGGACAGCATCAACAATAGATTTTTAGAAGTAAATGAAACTCTAGATCAGGTGATTATACACCCTACTTCGGTGCGACCGACTTAGCCATGCTGCCTGCCCGATTTCTGTCATTTACCGATTTGATGAGGCTTGAGGTTACGCTTCATCATCACATCAGATTTACTTCGAATGTCACATCGTCAAATCCATCAAATCACCGATTGACGTCCTCAACCATACATTACGCGTTAGCTAAAGAAGTTTCCTTCTCCGCTTCCACTCTTGGTACGGTTGGAGAAATCAATATACGTGATTGTCTGGAAATACTCTGCCGGACATCCGTCCATACAAGTCATCCAGGAACAGGATGAACCGAAGGCACTATTCTGTAAACAGGATAGCCCTTGCATAACTCCGTCTTCAATTTCCTTTGGCATATATGATTCGCAACGGTTATGCCAATACAGAGTGGTTCTTCGGATAATAATCCAACCGGTCTCTCCATATTAACAACGTTAAAATGGTCAAAACTTCGATAGTCTGTGATTTAACTATCGAATAAAAATAGGTGTGCAACCAATGATATTATTTCCAAATGGAAATTATATCGATCAAACATTATTCAACATTTATCTCTTTAATTCATTAATTTTACTTATCTCTTGTTTCCCTATATTCAATATTTCTTATTTTCTAAATTTGGAAAATATACGTTATTAACAATGGAAAACATTTCCATTTCTCATTTTCTTTATTAGAAAACATTTCTGGTTTCTTATTTGGAAAACATTTCCAAAGCTTTTTCATTGGACTTAGACAGATGTTTAAACAAACCATCGCGATGCCAACTCAAACCATTTCCTTTACTACCGAACCTTAACTATTCCTTAGTTAAAAACGAAGCCAATCAAGTTGGGGTAGAACTACCTCTCAGACCTTAACTGAACAACATTTCTAACTTTGAAATAGGCAAAGTTCACCTTATATTCCTTAACAAACTTCCTTACTTAACCCTCCTTCAAATAACTATATTCGATTGACTCTTATCAATTAACTCTATTGGACTAACCCCTATCGATTAACTCTATTGGACTAACACTATTTGACTAACGCTATTTCTTTACTCATTTCACTTACTCTTTTCGAATAAACTATATTCGATGACTACTTTTACTTTCTTTGAATAAACTATATTCGATTAACTCCTTTGCTTCTATTCGAATAACTATATTCGATTAACTCATTTGCTTCTATTCGAATAACTATATTCGATTAACTCATTTGCTTCTATTGGAATAACTATATTCGATTAACTCATTTGCTTCTATTCGAATAACTATATTCGATTAACTCATTTGCTTTAACTCAAATCGATTAAACTAACATCGATTAGCTCCTTTTAACTTTTACTCTAATCGATTAACTAACATCGATTAACTCCCTTTTACTTTAACACTAATCGATTAAACTAACATCGATTTGCTCCTTTTGATAAACTACGTTTTCCGTTACAACTATTTCCTTTTTATAACGTTTACTCACCGTTACAATATTTCCTATTTATAACTTCTATTTACCGTTACAAATATTTCCCATTTATAACTTCTATTTACCGTTACAAATATTTCCGATTTATACTTCTATTTACCGTTACAAATATTTCCCATTTATAACTTCTATTTACCGTTACAAATATTTCCCATTTATAACTTCTATTTACCGTTACAAATATTTCTCATTTATACTTCTATTTACCGTTACAAATATTTCCCATTTATAACTTCTATTTACCGTTACAAATATTTCCCATTTATAACTTCTATTTACCGTTACAAATATTTCTCATTTATAACTTCTATTTATTTTCTAAATAAATATCCCTTTTCTATTTCTATTTATTTTCTAAATAAATATCCCTTTTATAAAACCGTGTTCGTTTTATAAATAATTCCTTTTATAAAATCCTGTGATTTTATAAAATTCCTTTATTTCAATATACATTGAAATACTTCTTTTTACATCCCAGGGTCTTTTATGATATTTACAATATCGAATAACAATGATCAACATCATTCCAACCCACATAATCCATAACAGATTATATAACACATCATATATCACAATATATGAAAACAGTAAAATAAATGTTGAGGAATCCAGTCGGATTCCTCCAACCTGTTTCCCTGCATCACAGATGTTAAACAATATAGATAACATCACTTTTCAGTTCTATATGATATATTCTGTTAAACAGAATCAATATAGAAAATTTAACTAACTGTCTAGCAGTTCAATCAAACAGTCAACATACAGTATCAGCCAATATCTAACAGTTCTAAAAATATAACATGAAATTATAAACTGTTCAAAGTTAGTGAGATTTACTCACATTGGACTGTTATCGTTAAAAACGATTTACTGTCTTTGATTCAGTCGGATAGACAATTTATTTCTCCATAAATTATAAACTGTTCAAAGTTAGTGACTTTTAAATTAACTAATTAAATTTTTCTTTGTAAACTTTGGGCCTCAACCTTATAAACTTCGGCCCGTTTTTGAATGATAGTCCACCGCTAACCATTATTTCTTCCTCGATGTAATTCAAACTCCAGCTCCTCACACAGACAACGCCGACTTTCATGCTTCCATTTCCCGTTGCAAACACCTCCGCCACCTTCCTTCCTTTCTTCACCGAAATTCAAAGCAAATCCACCATTAAACTCCTCATCGGATTCTCTACCTCACCATCCTACTATCCTCACACTCGATTCACTCTTCCTCCACGCGGGTTTCAGCTCGTTGACGCCCCAGATCGTGACAACGAACCAAGTTATAACCGATACCCACAAAATTCACATACCAGCCGTGGTTTGAACCCCTCATCCCAAATCCAACACCCAAAACCATAAATAAGCCTCGTATAACCCGATTTCTCCAACCCTAGCTTCACTTTTCACAAACCAAATCGACAGTAAAAGGACGCCGAGCTCCACAAATCTTCATATCAACGCGAAGAGGAATGTTTCAGCATCGAAAATATATATGGGTTTTGATTTAAAACATTTTATTTGGATTTTGTTTGAATTCTTTGTTGCTGGTTTTTTTTTTCC
Organism: Allium sativum; assembly: GCA_030737875.1. Lineage (NCBI taxonomy): Eukaryota > Viridiplantae > Streptophyta > Magnoliopsida > Asparagales > Amaryllidaceae > Allium > Allium sativum. The sequence continues at coordinate 157,515,858 of CM060924.1, forward strand.
TGTTTGATGAATGGGATGTGGTCCTTGCGTTTTAATCTGTTAGTGTGCGGTTAGAAAAGGAGGTGGCGTGGATTCCTTCTGATCAGAGAAAGTAGCTAGGATATTTTTGTGTTAATTATCTTATTGATTTTTGTTTTGCTATTGAGGTGTTTGGGCTTATTCAACATGTTTACTGTAGTATATAGAAGATTTCTTACTTCTCTTCATATTAGTCATTGGTGAATATATCACTGTATAGTAAGTAGTATGATGTGTAGTTGGTCTGAATATTTGTTTGTTTCCAACAGATTTCCTTGCTTCTTGTTCCCATAAATGTTACTAAGGAGCTTGTTTTCTCTTTAGAAAATAACAACTACAAGGGGCAAGTTTATTTTTTTGTTAAAGTAAATGCGGTCTCTGTTATAAAGAAAACCGTTTATTTATGGACTGCTAAAGACAGAGTTGAACATACCGTTGTGATGACCAACGTACCACGACCCCATAGATATAATAATACCCGAAGATCAACTCATATTGTGAAACCCCAAAATTGTTGATTAAGGGTGCAAAATACTCCAAATAAAAAGTTGCTTATTTAATTAATTAAAAATTACAGTAAAATCCTAAAAATTAAATTATCGTTATGTCCCAAAAGAACCTCGTCTAAATTCAAAGTCGATCTCTAGTTATATCGAATAAACCGATATGGTCGATAAACGATTGTATAGCGACTATTTCAAAAATTGATTTAGCCGTAAATCAAAATCTACACAATGAAATCCCGATTTTTCTCTTCCACTAGAAAGATATACTCCACCAGCTCCACACGTTTCTTGTTTCACAGAAATCCGATTTAAAACGAACTCTGTACATTCAGTTGAAGTTCAAATCGCCAAATAGCGAACTGCCGCGCCATTTCGTGCTTTATTTTAATTATATTATAATTATACGTTCAAACTGACGTCGACTGAATATATTCGTTATTCAAATTCAATTCCAAGCTGAATTAAATATCACAGATGATCCGGTTCACACCATATCGTCATTTCAGCCAATTCTGATTATTTCAGAATTAAATATATTATTTAATTTATTATTTTAATTAAATATTCACCATTATTTAATTCCATGACTATTAAATTCTCTAAACCACCATTAATATAATTAAATAAATTAATCATGATACCTCTGCCAATGCGGGTCATTACAATCTTCCCCACTTAAAATAATTTCGTCCTCGAAATTGCTAAAAAGTAGGGGACGACCCTATCGACTGGTTAGAACATATTTGTTCACTTCTTAACTTCAGTTTCCAACTGAACCAGTTTAATTTCAATTAAATTATTAATTAATTCTTATTATCGAAAATTTTCAAAAATCCTGAAAATTTTCTAACGCCTTAACCCTTCGAAAAATTTCGCCAGCACCCCCTTTGTACTGGTCCATTACGTCAAACTCCCACTCGCCTCTCTGGGCCATCTCCAACCCAAAAGAAAATCAAACAGCCAAGCGGCTTGCTAATTGGGCTCATAAATCTTATGTCCAATAGAAATATAAACTTGTACCTTTTGTCGGCATATCATTTTATCCTTTCCACATATTATCAATTCAGCGGATACAAGGGTCACCCCAATAAAATTCCAATCTACTTTTATCCACAACTCAACCATTCGCTTATATCTGAACCAAATATCATTTCAACTCGAGTTTCTTCTCGATTCCCAACTCTTAACTTGATTATCACATTACACTTCAAGTTTGAATCTCACAATCCAATTTGTCTTGATATCATTCTAATTCAATCTCAGTTACCACTTTAACTGGCTTTACTTTAATTCATATTTTCTTTCACAAATTTCTGTTAAATTTGCTTTTAATTCAAACAGTCTTTCACTGGGAGTTTTCAAACAGTTTACTCTTTTCAAAAAATCAAATTTTCTTTTTGAACATGTCACTGAGCCCTTAATTGATATCCCATTAGTTAAAACCCTTCTCTATTTCTTTATCAATATTTATTAACCAAATATTTGCAATAACCATATCGGCCCTTTTACGTTATTTGGAAAACTTTTCCGAATATCGCCTTCCTTTATTTTCTAAACTTCAGAAAATATATGCTATTTTATAATTGGAAAATATTCCAATTACTTATCTCTTTTCCGATCTCGTTTATTTCTATACTTAGGAAATATTCTTCATTCTATTTCCAAGTTTACACTTATTTGGGTTAAAACGGATGTTGTGTAAAACATCGTTACGACAACCCAAATACTATATTCAACTAACTCTTATTCAACATTGATCTTCGAGCTTGGAATCTTACTATTTATTTGTTAATAATGAAATCAATCAAGTTAGGGTATAACTACCTCTCAGACCTTGACTGAATAACATTTATAACGTCAAAACAGATATGACTACTTATTCGAATAATCAATACCATGCAACTACTTATTCACCTTTAAACACGTATACACTTCCTCTTTCTATCCTGACTAGATTTTATTCTAGACTTTCTTTTTGATTATACTATTCTAATTCTAAGTTCGTTTTCTTATCGACTTCTATATATATCGATACGTTGATTTCTAACTATCAAATTATCTTGAAAATATTCTAACTTCTTAAATTCCCGGAAAAATTTGCCGTAACCTCCTTTGTACTAAGAGCATCGGGAAAATCCCCAAACTGCCACACAGGCCTTCTCCAATCAAAAAGAAAAAGAAAAGCCAAGCGGCTAGCCGATACGGCGCATAAAATCTCATATATGAATTAAATACATACCTTTTCGTCGAGCATTCTATTTGTATACCTTCATACCTTGTCCATACATATCTCATGTATATTTATACATTTCTAATTCATTTCAACTTAATCCAATCATTTTAACTTAGTTCGATAAGTGATTTTCAAATTACTGGTTTGCCCATTTCACCTTCATATTTGAGTATAACATGTTCAAATATATGTTTAACTTACTTATAAACAAATCAAATTTTATCTTTTCAAACTCAGGTTTCATATTCGATTTCGAATATAAATCCTCAAACCCCCTTTTGAATGCTATATTCAAATTCCATTTGAATTCTATTTGAATCCTATATCCAAATTCCTTTTTAACTCTAATTGAATTTTCCTAATTAAAATTCTATTTGAATTTCATATATTTAATCTCCTTTAAATTTCTATGTTCAATTTGAATTACAAATATTCAAATTCCTTTTCAAATCCTTTATTCAATTTCTATACTTCATTTCAAATCTCTTATTCAAATCCCATATATGAATTTCATTTCAAATCTCTTATTCAAATCCCATACGATTTCTCTTATGTCAAATTTTATTCGATTTCTCATATGTCAAATTTTATTTGATTTCTATATTCGAATTTCCTCTATTCAAATTCTATATCACTTCCATTGAATTTCATATATTAAAACTCCCTTTGAATTTCTATATTCAATTTCTATTTGAATTCTCTTTATTCAAATCCCCTTTGAATTTTCTATATTCAAATCCTATGTTTGAACTTCCTTTCTCCAAATTCTTTTTCAAACTTTCTTTATTCATTCTTCACATAAGTCTCGATTTCAATTCCTTTTGAAATCGATATAACTACCTTTGGAAAATAGGTTCCCCTTTTCAATTTCATACTTGTATATTTTTTTTTTCTGAATTATCCAATGATAATTCTTTTCACTTCATTTTATAAACTTCGTTTATAAAAGAACTATTTATAAACTTCGTTTATAAAGGAACTTCTCGTTTTATTTCTTTTAAAACAAGTTAATATTTCAAATCTATTTCAAAATTCAAATTCTATATTTTAAATTCTATTTTGAAATTCAACACACTTGTCTTTCCCAAAACAAATTCAAAACAGTATCTTTGGTAGTAATTCGTCACTTACAACTCGAAAATGAATACTGATGATGCAGCTGTCATCATCAGAATCTATTTTCCAGCGATCGAAGTGAGTTCAATACTATAAAACCATTTCTAACCTTTCCACTTTGAAATTCATTTCAAAATATAATTCACGCTGCTTGTAAAACAATTTAAAATCTCCCAGGATCTTAAATTTTTCTTACCTTTAATCCACATCCATTTACAAACACTTATCCAGTTTTCCAGAATTTTAATTCAGTTTCGGGTTTAAATTTCATATTTAACTCATCTGATTTCACGTATTTCACTTATATGAATTCTGATTGGTTATTTACATAACCATTTAATTTATAATCTTACTCGATTATAATAACAACCAATATATCCATTATGTTATAATCATTTCAATATAAAGCCTTTATATCAAAAATCTAATTTGGGTAAAATTATATCGTTTACCCTCTTTTCAAAACATACTATGACGTTCCATCGTATTCGAGTGTTTAGTAACTCCTACCGATACAGTGGATCAAACTGATCGACCAGAACTCATAGACGACTCAACCAATGAATCTTCACAATATAAAACAAATTTTTATATCAAATACAAATACGTTCACTCGTATATATACACTCAATCTCAGTCTAGGGTATTGCTAACCCTATCTCTACCGAGTCACGCCACAGAGCCAAGTAATTCTTAACTTAAGCTCTGATACCAACTGTAACGACCCGGATTTCGAGCGACTTTGGTTATCGACATAAGCCCGATGTCGATAACCAAAACGTCGAAAAATCCTGGTAATTAGTGAAAGAAATTAGAGGGTGAGGATAGATAAGATAGAAACTTAGAATAGAAGAAGAAGAACACAACATCAGAGTAACACGAACCTCACAGCGGAACGAATAAATATATTTCATAACATAACTTTGAAATACAAATCTGTACTGGAATATACATATCATTATCAAAGTACAGCACTTACAACACAGCGGAAATAACTATAGCTATATGATCCTGAAGCCTCCTGCTCCAAGCTCTTCAAGTGTATCTGTAAAATCCCGACTACTTGACTGCCCATACAAATTTAGGCACCCAAGAGTTTAGGGAAAACAACAAAGTAAACTCCGGGTCAGTCATGGGACTGGTGTGAGTAAAACAGTTTAAAACAGTTCAAACAGGTAAACGATATCTCATAAGACCACGCCGTATAACGGAACGGGTTTTTCCCTTATGAGAATCCAAAATAACTTTATATCAAAAACCTTTTGATATTATAATAATGTCTATCAACCACAGTATATATATAATCATCTAGCAGAAACGCTTTCATCTCACGTTCTACATACATAGTATACAATCAAGACCGCAAGCACGTATTGGGTAATGGGTTTCCCACTATGACAAGGTATGGAATCACCTTCCGCTTGTGTACCTCTAGAGAGGAATACACTGGGTTCAACAAGAACATCTTGCAACCCGGCCACACATGACCGACCACTCATTTCGCTTGAGTGTATCGAATGTATATCACCAAAAGTTGGGATCAGCAACCGTTTCCCGAATGGGACAGCATCAACAATAGATTTTTAGAAGTAAATGAAACTCTAGATCAGGTGATTATACACCCTACTTCGGTGCGACCGACTTAGCCATGTTGCCTGCCCGATTTCTGTCATTTACCGATTTGATGAGGCTTGAGGTTACGCTTCATCATCACATCAGATTTACTTCGAATGTCACATCGTCAAATCCATCAAATCACCGATTGACGTCCTTAACCATATATTACGCGTTAGCTAAAGAAGTTTCCTTCTCCGCTTCCACTCTTGGTACGGTTGGAGAAATCAATATACGTGATTGTCTGGAAATACTCTGCCGGACATCCGTCCATACAAGTCATCCAGGAACAGGATGAACCGAAGGCACTATTCTGTAAACAGGATATCCCTTACATAACTCCGTCTTCAATTTCCTTTGGCATATATGATTCGCAACGGTTATGCCAATACATAGTGGTTCTTCGGATAATAATCCAACCGGTCTCTCCATATTAACAACGTTAAAATGGTCAAAACTTCGATAGTCTGTGATTTAACTATCGAATAAAAATAGGTGTGCAACCAATGATATTATTTCCAAATGGAAATTATATCGATCAAACATTATTCAACATTTATCTCTTTAATTCATTAATTTTACTTATCTCCTGTTTCCCTATATTCAATATTTCTTATTTTCTAAATTTGGAAAATATACGTTATTAACAATGGAAAACATTTCCATTTCTCGTTTTCTTTATTAGAAAACATTTCTGGTTTCTTATTTGGAAAACATTTCCAAAGCTTTTTCATTGGACTTAGACAGATGTTTAAACAAACCATCGCGATGCCAACTCAAACCATTTCCTTTACTACCGAACCTTAACTATTCCTTAGTTAACAACGAAGCCAATCAAGTTGGGGTAGAACTACCTCTCAGACCTTAACTGAACAACATTTCTAACTTTGAAATAGGCAAAGTTCACCTTATATTCCTTAACAAACTTCCTTACTTAACCCTCCTTCGAATAACTATATTCGATTGACTCTTATCAATTAACTCTATTGGACTAACCCCTATCGATTAACTCTATTGGACTAACACTATTTGACTAACGCTATTTCTTTACACATTTCACTTACTCTTTTCGAATAAACTATATTCGATGACTCCTTTTACTTTCTTTGAATAAACTATATTCGATTAACTCCTTTGCTTCTATTCTAATAACTATATTCGATTAACTCATTTGCTTCTATTCGAATAACTATATTCGATTAACTCATTTGCTTCTATTCGAATAACTATATTCGATTAACTCATTTGCTTCTATTCGAATAACTATATTCGATTAACTCATTTGCTTTAACTCAAATCGATTAAACTAACATCGATTAGCTCCTTTTAACTTTTACTCTAATCGATTAACTAACATCGATTAACTCCCTTTTACTTTAACACTAATCGATTAAACTAACATCGATTTTCTTCTTTTGATAAACTACGTTTTCCGTTACAACTATTTCCTTTTTATAACGTTTACTCACCGTTACAATATTTTCTATTTATAACTTCTATTTACCGTTACAAATATTTCCCATTTATAACTTCTATTTACCGTTACAAATATTTCCCATTTATACTTCTATTTACCGTTACAAATATTTCCCATTTATAACTTCTATTTACCGTTACAAATATTTCCCATTTATAACTTCTATTTACCGTTACAAATATTTCCCATTTATACTTCTATTTACCGTTACAAATATTTCCCATTTATAACTTCTATTTACCGTTACAAATATTTCTCATTTATAACTTCTATTTATTTTCTAAATAAATATCCCTTTTCCATTTCTATTTATTTTCTAAATAAATATCCCTTTTCTATTTCTATTTATTTTCTAAATAAATATCCCTTTTATAAAACCGTGTTCGTTTTATAAATAATTCCTTTTATAAAATCCTGTGATTTTATAAAATTCCTTTATTTCAATATACATTGAAATACTTCTTTTTACATCCCAGGGTCTTTTATGATATTTACAATATCGAATAACAATGATCAACATCATTCCAACCCACATAATCCATAACAGATTATATAACACATCATATATCACAATATATGAAAACAATAAAATAAATGTTGAGGAATCCAGTCGGATTCCTCCAACCTGTTTCCCTGCATCACAGATGTTAAACAATATAGATAACATCACTTTTCAGTTCTATATGATATATTCTGTTAAACAGAATCAATATAGAAAATTTAACTAACTGTCTAGCAGTTCAATCAAACAGTCAACATACAGTATCAGCCAATATCTAACAGTTCTAAAAATATAACATGAAATTATAAACTGTTCAAAGTTTGTGAGATTTACTCACATTGGACTGTTATCGTTAAAAACGATTTACTGTCTTTGATTCAGTCGGATAGACAATTTATTTCTCCATAAATTGTAACGAGCTTCGATTCGCTCCCAGTCAGTTCCAGTGTGTAGTGTCCGTCCATACAATCCCAATGGATCTTGTTTCGTTGAATTTCGATATCGTATGATAAAGCTATACATCATACAAGCTATTATACAACTTTTAAATTAACTAATTAAATTTTTCTTTGTAAACTTTGGGCCTCACCCTTATAAACTTCGGCCCGTTTTTGAATGATAGTCCACCGCTGACCATTATTACTTCCTTGATGTAATTCAAACTCCAGCTCCTCACACAGACAACGCCGACTTTCATGCTTCCATTTCCCGTTGCAAACACCTCCGCCACCTTCCTTCCTTTCTTCACCGAAATTCAAAGCGAATCCACCATTAAACTCCTCATCGGATTCTCTACCTCACCATCCTACTATCCTCACACTCGATTCACTCTTCCTCCTCGCGGGTTTCAGCTCGTTGACGCCCCAGATCGTGACAACGAACCAAGTTATAACCGATACCCACAAAATTCACATACCAGCCGTGGTTTGAACCACTCATCCCAAATCCAACACCCAAAACCGTAAATAAGCCTCGTATAACCCGATTTCTCCAACCCTAGCTTCACTTTTCACAAACCAAATCGACAGTAAAAGGACGCCGAGCTCCACAAATCTTCATGCCAACGCGAAGAGGAATGTTTCAGCATCGAAAATATATATGGGTTTTGATTTAAAACATTTTATTTGGATTTTGTTTGAATTCTTTGTTGCTGTGTTTTTTTTTCTGTTTGATGAATGGGATGTGGTCCTTGCGTTTTAATCTGTTAGTGTGCGGTTAGAAAAGGAGGTGGCGTGGATTCCTTCTGATCAGAGAAAGTAGCTAGGATATTTTTGTGTTAATTATCTTATTGATTTTTGTTTTGCTATTGAGGTGTATGGGCTTATTCAACATGTTTACTGTAGTATACAGAAGATTTCTTACTTCTCTTCATATTAGTCATTGGTGAATATATCACTGTATAGTAAGTAATATGATGTGTAGTTGGTCTGAATATTTGTTTGTTTCCAACAGATTTCCTTGCTTCTTGTTCCCATAAATGTTACTAAGGAGCTTGTTTTCTCTTTAGAAAATAACAACTACAAGGGGCAAGTTTATTTTTTTGTTAAAGTAAATGCGGTCTCTGTTATAAAGAAAACCGTTTATTTATGGACTGCTAAAGACAGAGTTGAACATACCGTTGTGATGACCAACGTACCACGACCCCATAGATATAATAATACCCGAAGATCAACTCATATTGTGAAACCCCAAAATTGCTGATTAAGGGTGCAAAATACTCCAAATAAAAAGTTGCTTATTTAATTAATTAAAAATTACAGTAAAATCCTAAAAATTAAATTATCGTTATGTCCCAAAAGAACCTCGTCTAAATTCAAAGTCGATCTCTAGTTATATCGAATAAACCGATATGGTCGATAAACGATTGTATAGCGACTATTTCAAAATTTGATTTAGCCGTAAATCAAAATCTACACAATGAAATCCCGATTTTTCTCTTCCACTAGAAAGATATACTCCACCAGCTCCACACGTTTCTTGTTTCACAGAAATCCGATTTAAAACGAACTCTGTACATTCAGTTGAAGTTCAAATCGCCAAATAGCGAACTGCCGCGCCATTTCGTGCTCTATTTTAATTATATTATAATTATACGTTCAAACTGACGTCGACTGAATATATTCGTTATTCAAATTCAATTCCAAGCTGAATTAAATATCACAGATGATCCGGTTCACACCATATCGTCATTTCAGCCAATTCTGATTATTTCAGAATTAAATATATTATTTAATTTATTATTTTAATTAAATATTCACCATTATTTGATTCCATGACTATTAAATTCTCTAAACCACCCTTAATATAATTAAATAAATTAATCATGATACCTCTGCCAATGCGGGTCATTACACCAACTCTCTACACGCAAGGGGCAACAAATAATGAGTAAATCGTTTAGACCAATCCAAAGCCGGTACTTACTTAAGGACCAGAAGTCAGCCTTCTGGTGTCAGCGACCCTGAATAAGCAACTCCCTTCGCTTTACCTTGCTCTATTACTTTTGTCTTGTTTTATTACTTAAGAACCAGTAGTTAGTCTATTCTACTTTGTAACTTGCTATATTCATGAAAGTAATCGATAGTTATTTACCTACAAATGCCCTATAAACCAAGAATTATGTGCTTACCTGAGTAACATACTTCCAATCTCAAGTTGGATTCTTAAAATGCAGGCATAATATAAGTGGTCCCACATTAACGACTAAACCATACCAGAAGGCTTCCAAAAGCTTGTTTCAAGCAAAGCAACTTGGGAGCCAAAAACATCATGCGAATTCTTTAAATAAAACAAAAACTCAATGAGAAGAATTAGCGGTCATTTCCCAGGACAAAGCATGAAGAAACAAAAATCAGAAATCCTAGCCGAAAGGGGTAACAAAATCAGAAATCCTAGCCGAAAGGGGGTAACAAAAACAGAAATCCTAGCTGAAAGGGGGTAACAAAATCAAAAATCCTAGCCGAATAGGGGTATCCATTCCAGGTCTTTCTTGAATTCAAAATAACAAGATCAAGTAGGATGTAGTGACCCGAAATTCCAGTCCAATTTGAGCTGACCAAATAACACAAGTCCAACCCCAATTACACTAGAAAATCAGAAAACTAATAGAAAGAAAATAGAGGGTAAGGAAAGATAAGATAGAAACTTAGAATAGAAGAAGAAGAACAACCAACATCAGAGTAAACACGAATCTCACAGCGGAACAAATAAATATATTTCATAACATAACTTTAAAATACAAACCTGTACTTGAATATACATATCATTTCCAAAGTACAGCACTTATAACACAGCGAAAATAAACAATAACTATATGATCCTGAAGCCTCCTGCTTCAGCTCTTCAAGTATCTGTAAATCCCGACTACTTGACTGCCCTACAAATTTAGGCACCCAAGAGTTTAGGGAAAACAAAACAAAATAAACTCCGGGTCAGTCATGGGACTGGTATGAGTAAAACAGTTTAAAACAGTTTGAACAAGTAACGATATCTCATAAGACCATGCCGTATAATGTAATGGGTTTTTCCCTTATGAGAATCCAAATTAATCTTTATATCAAATCCTTCTGATATTATAATAATGTCTATCAACCACAATATAATAATCATCTAGCAGAAACGCTTTCATCTCGCGTTCTACATATATAGTATACAATCAAAACCACAAGCACGTATTGGGTAATGGATTTCCAACTATGACAAGGTATGGAACCACCTTATGCTAGTGTACCTCTTGAGAGGAATACAATGGGTTCAACAAGAACATATTGCAACCCGGCCGCACATGACCGACCACTCATTTCGGTTTAGTGTATCGAATGTATATCACTAACGGTTGGGATCAACAACCGTTTCCCGAATGGGACAGCATCGACAATAGATTTTTAGAAGTAAATGAAACACTAGATCAGGTGATTATACACCCTAATAGGTTCAACCTACATAGCCATTCTGCCTGCCCGATTTCTGTCATTTCCCGATTGTGAGGCTAAAGGCCACGCTTATCTCTGACAGATCACACGTTAATTCACTTTGAATGTCACATCTTCATACCCACCAAATCACAAATGGATTTCCTCAAAAATACCACGGGTATACAGCTAAGAGAAATGAATTCCTCCGCCACCAAACGTGAATACGTTTGAAGAGATCAACTTACGCGATCTATTAGATATACTATGTCAGACATTCTTCCATATAGGTCGTCCTGGGACTGGACAAAACCGAAGGCACTGTTCAGTACATCCATCTTAGGCAATTGTTATCTAAGATTTATACAATAGACCTTGCACTTTACTCCGTCTTCAATTTTCTTTGGCATATATGATTCGCAACGCTTATGCCAATACGGAGTGGTTCTTTGGATAATAATCCAACTGGTCTCTCCATATTAACAACGTTAAAATGGTCAAAAACTTCGATTATCGGTGAGTTAACTATCAAAGAAAAACAAGTGTGCAAAAAACGATACTATTTCCAAGTGGAAATTATTACGATCAATCATCATCTAACATTTTTCTCTTACGTTCATTAATTTACTTATCTCCTGTTTCTATATATTCTAAATTCTTATTTTCTATTATCAGAAAACATTTATGATTCTCGTTTGGAAAACATTTCCAAAATTTCTTCACCGTCAAACCTTACCATTTCTTAGTTATGAAGGAAGTCAATCGAGTTGGGGTATAATTACCTCTCAGACCTTAATTGAATAACGTTTTAACTTCGAAATATTCAAAGTTTATCTTTTAAACGTTTTAACATCAGATCAACACTTTGAAATTCACTCAACTCAATCAACGTATAACAAGTTCCAATTACTCAAAAACCATACCCTATTCTCTTTACCATTTTTAAATCGATTCTATTATTTTCTAATAAATGTTACTTTTTATAAAATCCTTTGATTTTATAAATATTTCATTTTCAATAACTCTTTGAAAATTTCTCTTTCTATATCCAGTATTCCTTATGGTATTTAATATAGAAAAAAAACAATGATCGATATCATTTAAACACACATAATCAAATAGATCATATATCACATCATATATTACAATATATGAACAGAACAATATTATAAATATTGAAGAGTCCAGTTGGACCCCTCTAACCTGTATCCCTTCATCATAGATGTTAAATAACACGAATATAAAATATTCTGTTAAACAGAATCAATATTCGATTAACGATATATATATATATCGTTATATATGATTTCAATCAATACACAAACAATTTAACCAAACAGTTAACACACAGCAATCTGTCATCATTTATCAGTTCTAAATATACGTTATAAAAATAGAACTATTCATAGTTGGTGAGTTTAACTCACATTTCGCGTTAACCGTTATATAACGATTTGCGTCTATTGATTCAGAAGGACAATTTATTTTGCAATAAATTGTAATGAGGTGCAATTCACTTCCAGTCAGTTCCATTCTGTAGTTGTCGTCCATAGGGTCCTAACGGGTCTGACCGTTCGAAATTCTGACACAATATGATCGAGATATTGAATTTACAAGTAATACAATTATTAAATTAACCAAACTTGAATATTAATTATATCGGGCCTCACCCATTACTTCTTTGGCCCAAATTCCATTTCAAGCCGTTAATAACAGTGTACTCCTCTTCCCGCAAACACCGATCGGTCCCTGTCTATGCTTGCACTTCCTTGTTTACCCTATTTTCACCATTTTCCCAAACTAAAACTTTACCCACCTTTTACAAATAAAAAAATTGGTTTAATACAAACTTCATCATATATTTTTTATTAAAGTACCAGAACCGAAATGCATTCTTTCCCATATACAGTTCGATCTACTCCAAATGGGAAAAAACGTCACCTGCTCTTGTTGATAACACACAACAGAATGCCATTTCCATTTTCCATATCATATAAACCCATATTTCCTTATCTCAAGTAATCTCAAACAACCATTTCCAGGTTCAGCTCCAACTCACGTTTACCTTTCCAAACAACTGTTTAGAAATTCCCAACCGTTAAGGGTTGTTAAGTCACCATCCAATGTTATATAGTTCGAATATAAACACCGCTCCACCCTTTTGTACCACTACCGAACCCATTTTAGAAACTTGCTCCCACTTTCCAGTCCACGTTCTTCCCTTGCCTGTGTCCGCTCCTACATGAAACCCATCTTCATACTATCGTTCTCCGAACTGAAACCAGCCTCAAACTCCCCTTCTCGAGCAGTGTCACTCCAACATAACCAAGTCAAACTCGACATCACTATTCAGTTTAAACTTTCAGAGTTCTCGTTCGTGCTACAGTAAATACATCGACCCAAAAGTACACTAAAATCGTCGAACAGCCTTGCCCCACCCCCGTGAGCTACACACCACCATCGATCTGGTCATCCCCCCTTTGCCACGCACGTCGACCCTCTTTTGCTGCTCAGAAATCTTGGTTCCAGAAAACGCGAGCTTTAGGATGTTGATTTCATCGTAAAGGATAACCTTGCAGGAGCATTATGAATCAAAGGACTTATGATTTCCTTATGTATTAAATTTGTGGTGGCTTGTATATGCTGTTGACCAGGGAAGAAATTTGATGGTGGAATTAGGTTAGTGAAGTGTATTTATAAAAAGGGATGCTCAAAACTTAAGGCCATACAATCGGCCATGTGACGCGAGCACCAACCACATATTGTTTTGTTTGAGTTATAATATCAAGCGTACCCTGTTACATTGAATTCTACTTACGTACGGACAGAAATAAAAATACCATTGTGTCGAGATCCGTGTCCTAATCACAAAAATATAATAATATCGGAAGGTTAACTGATATTGTGGAACCCAAAAATCGCTGATACAGGGTGCAAAATACTCCAAATAAAAAGTTGCATATTTAGTTAATTAAAAATTACAGTAAAATTCTAAAAATTAAATTATCATTACGTCTCAAAAGAATCTTGTCTATATTCGAAACCGGTGTCTAGTTAAATCGAATAAACCGTTGCGATCGATAAACGATTCTGTAGCGACTATTTTAAATTTTGATTTGGATATAAATCAAAATCTACACGATGAAATCCCGATTTTTCTCTTCCACTATAAAAATATACTTCATCAGCTCCTAACGTTTCTTTTTTCATAGAAATCCGATTTAAAACGGAGCCTACATATTCAGTTGAAGTTCGAATCGCCGAATAACGAACTGCAGCACCCTTTCAAGCTCGATTATAATTAGAATATAATTATACGTTCAAACTACGTTTATATAATATATTTGTTATTATAATTCAACTCTAAACTGAATTATATATTTTAAATCGCCTAGTTCACACTAAAATGTCAATTAACTATTTCTGATTATATTCAGAAATTAAATATATTATTTAATTATTAAATTTAATTAAATATTCAACGTAATTTAATTAACGACCATTAAATCGCCTAAATCACTATATAAATAATTAAATAAATTAATTATTATACCGCTGAAAATGCGTGTCATTACATTCTTACCTACTTAAAATAATTTCGTCCTCGAAATTGCTAAGTTAGAAAACAAACCCTATTGACTGGTTAGAACTTATATGTTCACTTCTTAATTTCAGTTTAAATTGAACCAATTTAATTTCAATTAAAATATTAATTAATTCTTATCAATGAAAATTTTCAAAAATCCTGAAAATTTCCTAACACCTTAACCTTTCGAAAAATTTCGCCAACACCTCCTTTGTACTGGTTAATAGGTCAAACTCCAACTCGCCTCTCTGGGCCTTCTCTAGCACAAAAGAAAATCAAACAGCCAAGTGTCTTGCCAATTTGGCTCATAAATCTTATATCCAATAGAAATATAAACTTGTACCTTTTTGTTAGGCATATCATTATATCCTTTACATCTGCTGCTAATTCAGTATATACCAATGTTATCCCAATCAAACTCCAATCACTTTTATCTCCAACACAAACATTCGCTTATATCCAAGCCAACTATCATTAAAAACTGGAGCTTCATTCTCGATTCCCAACTCTTAACTTGGTTACAAAATTACACTTCAAATTCTAATCTCCCAAATCCAATTTGTCTCGATATCATTCAAATTCAATTTCAGTTACCCCTTAACTGAGTTTATTTTAATTCCAATTTGCTTTCCCAAATTTCTGTTCAAATTTGGTTTTTAAATCAAACAATATTTCCCTGGGAATTTTTAAATCACTTAGCTTTTCAAAAACCAAATATTCCTTTTCGGATTTCAACAACTTGTTTTTCTCATAACAAATTAAAAAACAAAACCTTTGGTCGTAATTCGTCATTTACCACTCAAAAATGAACACCGATGATGTCATGATCATCATCAGAATTTGTTTCCCAGTTATCGAAGTGAGTTCAATACTATATCATTTTTCAACACTGATGCTTTAAAAACTCTCATTTTGAAATCAACTTCAAAATACCATTCTCAAAACAATTTAAAATCTCCCAAGATTTTAAAATTCTCATATATTTAATCCAAATCCATTTACAAACACCTTTCCACTTTCTAGGGTTTTAATTCCAATCCAGATTTAATTTCAGATTTAACTCATTTCGATTTCATATATTTTACTTATATGAATTCTGATTGGTTATTTACATAACCATTTAATTTATAATCTTACTCGATTATAATAACAACCAATATATCCAATATATATATATATATATTCATTCCAATATATATTTATCTTCTCTATATCAAAATATAGTTTGGGTAAAATTATTCTGTTTACCCTCTTTCCAAAACATACCATGACGGTTCATCGTATTCGAGTTTTTAGCAACTCCTACCGATACAGTGGATCAAACTGATCGACTAGAATCCATAAACAACTCAACCAATAAATCTCCACAATATAAAATTATTTTTATACCAAATAACAAATACGTTCACTCGTATATATCCACTTAACTCAATCTAAGGTATTACTAACCCCATCTCTACTAATTCACGCCACAGAGCCAAGGTAATTCTTAAGTTAAACTCTGATACCAACTGTAGTGAACCGAAATTTCGGTCCAATTTGAGTTGACCAAATAACACAAGTCCAACCTCAATTACATTGGAAAATCAGAAAACTAATAGAAAGAAAACAGAGGGTGAGGAAAGATAAGATAGAAACTTAGAATAAAAGAAGAAGAAGAACATCCAACATCATAGTAAACACGAATCTCACAGCGGAACGAATAAATATATTTCATAACATAACTTTGAAATACAAATCTGTACTTGAACATACATATCATTTCCAAAGTACATCACTTACAACATAGCGGAAATAAACAATAGCTATATGATCGTGAAGCATCCTGCTCCAGCTCTTCAAGTATCTGTAAATCCCGACTACTTAACTGCCCGTACAAATTTAGGCACCCAAGAGTTTAGGGAAAACAAAACAAAATAAACTCCGGGTCAGTCATGGGACTGGCATGAGTAAAATAGTTTAAAACAGTTCGAACAAGTAAACGATATCTCATAAGACCACGTCGCATAACAGAACGGGTTTTCCCTTATGAGAATCCAAATTAATCTTTATATCAAATCCTTTTGATATTATAATAATGTCTATCAACCACAATATAATAATCATCTAGCAGAAACGCTTTCATCTCACGTTCTACATATATTGTATACAATCAAAACCACAAGCACGTATTGGATAATGGATTTCCAACTATAACAAGGTATGAAACCACCTTTCGCTAGTGTACCTCTAGAGAGGAATACACTGGGTTCAACAAGAACATCTTGTAACCCGACCACACATGACCGACCACTCATTTCGCTTGAGTGTATCGAATGTATATCACCAACGGTTGGGATCAGCAACCGTTTCCCGAATGGGACAGCATCGACAATGGATTTTTAGAAGTAAATGAAACTCTAGATTAGGTAATTATACACCCTAATAGGTGCGACCTACATAGCCATGCTGCCTGCCCGATTTCTGTCATTTCCCGGTTATAAGGCTAAATGCCATGCTTATCTCTGATAGATCACATGTTTATTCACTTTGAATGTCACATCGTCATACCCGCCAAATCACAAATGTATTTCCCCAAAAATACTATGGGTATACAGTTAAGAGAAACGAATTCCTCCGCCACCAAACGTGAATACGTTTGAAGAGATCAACTTACGCGGTCTATTAGATATACTCTGTCAGACATTCTTCCATACAGGTCGTCCTGGGACTGGACAAAACCAAAGGCACGATTCAGTACATCCATCTTAGGCAATTGTTATCTAATATTTATACAATAGCCCTTGCACTTTAATCCGTCTTCAATTTTCTTTGGCATATATGATTCGCAATGCTTATGCCAATACGGAGTGGTTCTTTGGATAATAATCCAACCGGTCTCTCCATATTAACAACGTTAAAAATGTCAAAAACTTCGATAGTTGGTGAGTTAACTATCAAAGAAAAACATGTGTGCAAACAACGATGTTATTTCCAAGTGGAAATTATATCGATCAATCATCACCCAACATTTTTCTCTTGCATTCATTAATTTACTTGTCTCCTGTTTCTATATATTCTAATTCTTATTTTCTATTATCAGAAAACATTTCTTATTCTCATTTGGAGAACATTTCCAAAACTCCTTCACTATCAAATCTTACCATTTCTTAGTTAAGAAGGATGTCAATCAAGTTGGGGTATAAATACCTCTCAGACCTTACATGAACAACGTTTTAACTTCGAAATAGTCAAAGTTTATATTTTAAACCTTTAACAAACCTCTTTATGTAAATCTCTTTCGAAAAATCTTTATTCGATAACTCCACCCTTCGAATAACTATATTCGATAATCTTTCTTACGAATAACTAGATTCGAAAACCTTTCTTTGAATAAACTATATTCGATTAACTCTTTTTATTAACTCCTTTCGAATAAACTATATTCGATAACTCCTTTAATTCTATTCGAATAAACTATATTCGATTAACTCATTTAATTCTATTCGAATACTCCTTTAACTCTATTTTCTAAATAAAAATCCTTTATTCTATTTATTTTACAAATATTTCTCTTTCGATTTTTATTATTTATTTTCTAAATAAAAGATCCTTTTATACTTCTATTTATTTAACAAATCAATATTTCATTTCAATTCTATTTGTTTTACAATAAATACTCCTTTATACCACTTCACTTTTATTTATTAGATCCTCATAATAAATTGGTAAGTGAATAAATTCCTCAATGTTAATCTCGAAGGCCGAAACCAACATCAGATCAACACTTTGAAATTCACTCAACTCAATCAACGTATAACAAGTTCCAATTACTCAAAACCATACCCTGTTCTCTTTACCATTTTTAAATCGATTCTATTTATTTTCTAATAAATGTTCCTTTTTCTAAAATCCTTTGATTTTATAAATGTTTCATTTTCAATAACTCTTTGAAAATTTCTCTTTCTATATTCAGTATTCCCTATGGTATTTAATATAGCAAACCACAATGATCGATATCATTTAGACACACATAATCAAACAGATCATATATCACATCATATATTACAATATATGAATAGAACAATATTATAAATTTTGAGGAGTCCAGTTGGACCCCTCCAAACTATTTCCCTGCATCACAGATGTTAAATAACACGAATATAAAATATTCTATTAAACATAATCAATATTCGATGAACGATTTATATATATATATATCGTTATCTATGATTTCAATCAATACACTAACAATTTAACCAAATAGTTAACACACAGCAATCAATCATCATTTATCAGTTCTAAATATACGTTATGAAAATAGAACTATTCAGAGTTGGTGAGTTTTACTCACATTTCGAGTTAACCGTTATATAACGATTTACGTCTGTTGGTTCAAACGGAAAATTTATTTTGCAATAAATTGTAACAAGCCGCAATTCACTTCCAGTCAGTTCCATTCTGTAGTCGTCGTCCATATGGTCCTAACGGGTCTGACCATTCGAAATTCTGACGCAATATGATCGAGATATGGAATTTACAAGTTATACAATTATTAAATTAACTAAACTTGAATATTAATTATATTGGGCCTCACCCGTTACTTCCTTGGCCCAAATTCCATTTCAAACCATTAATAACAGTGTACTGCTCTTACCCCAAACAATGATCACTTGTTGTGTATGCCTGTTCTTCCTTGTTTCCCTTATTTTCACCATTTTCTGAAACTAAAACTTAACCCACCTTCTACAAATAAAAAAATTGGTTTAAAACAAACTCCATCATATATTTTATTATTAATGTACCAAAACCGAAATGCATTCTTTCCCATATATAATTTGATCTACTCCAAATGGAAAAAACGTCGCCTGCTCTTGTTGATAACACATAACAGAATGCCATTTCCATTTTCCATAGCATATAAACCCATATCTCCTTATCTCAAGTAAGCTCGAACAACCATTTCCAGGTTCAGCTCCAACCCGCGTTTACCCTTCCAGACAACTGTTCAGAAATTCCCAACCGTTAAGGGTTGTTAAGTCACCAACCAATGTTATATAGTTCGAATATAAACACCGCTCCACCCTTTTGTACCACTACCGAACCCATTTTAGAAACTTTCTCCCACTTTCCAGTCCACGTTCATCCCTTGCCTGTGTCCGCTCCTACATGAAACCCATCTTCATATTATCGTTCTCCAAACCGAAACCAGCCTCAAACTCCCCTTCTCGAGAAGTGTCACTTCAACATAACCAAACAAACTCGACATCACTATTCAGTTTAAACTTTTAGGGTTCTCGTTCACGCTACAGTAAATACATCGACCCAAAAATACACTAAAATCGTCGAACAGCCTTGCCCCACCCCTCGTGAGCTACACAGCACCATCGATCTGGTCATTGCCCCATTTGCCACGCACGCCAACCCTCTTCTGCTACTCCGAAATCTTGGTTCCAGAAAATGCGAGCTTGAGGATGTTGATTTCATCGTAAAGGATAACCTTGCACGAGCTTTACGAATCAAAGGATTTATGATTTCCTTATGTTTTAAATTTGTGGTATATGCTGTTGACCAGGGAAGAAATTTGATGGTGGAATTATGTTTAGTGAAGTGTATTTGTAAAAAGAGATGCTCAAAACTTAACGCTATACAATCGGCCATGTGACGCAAGCACCAACCACATATTGTTTTGTTTGAGTTATAATATCAAGCGTACCCTGTTACATTGAATTCTACTTACGTACGGACAGAAATAAAAATACCGTTGTGTCGAGCACAATGCCCCGATCCAAAAAAATATAATAATATCGGTAGGTTAACTCATATTGTGAAACCCAAAAATCGCTGATGCAGGGTGCAAAATACTCAAAATAAAAAGTTGCATATTTAATTAATTAAAAATCACAGTAAAATTCTAAAAATTAGATTATCACTATGTCTCAAAAGAGTCTTGTCTAAATTCGAAACCGGTGTCTAGTTATATCAAATAAACTGTTATGGTCGATAAACGATTCTATAGCGACTATTTTAAAATTTGATTTGGATATAAATCAAAATCTACATGACAAAATCCCGATTTTTCTATTCCATTAGAAAAATATACTTCACCAGCTCCTAACGATTCTTGTTTCACAGAAATCCGATTTAAAACGGACCCTGTATATTCAGTTGAAGTTCGAATCGCCGAATAACGAACTGCAGCGCCCTTTCGAGCTCGATGATAATTATAATATAATTATACGTTCAAACTTCGTTTATATAATATATTCGTTATTATAATTCAACTCTAAACTGAATTATGTATTTTAAATCGCCCAGTTCACACTAAAATGTCAATTTACCATTTCTGATTATATTCAGAAATTAAATATATTATTTAATTATTAAATTTAATTAAATAATCAACATAATTTAATTAACCACCATTAAATCCCCTAAATCACTATATAAATAATTAAATAAATTAATTATTATACCACTGAAAATGCGGGTCATTACACAGGACCTAAAATGGATCGAAAACTGGAAACCCAATTCCTTCACCGGGGGCACGTATTCAAGACCAGTCTCCAAAAGGCTTGGGTCACCGAGTCAGTGAGATGAGGGGTTGAATACATTTCAAAAAAAATGCATATATATGTATAAGAATGTGTATTTAATCGAGTCTTCGAAAGGTTTGAGACATCGGGTCAGCGAAAAATGCAAATTAAATATGGAAAACATAAACCTCTTCGAGAGGCACGTTTTCAGGTTCGAACCCCGAGGGATTTGAATTAACAAGCTACTAAAGCACGGGTAAATGCGTGAACGTCTAAGATTATAATGGACTTTGATACGGGGGTTTAACCTTAACGTTAAAACAAACTACTAATATTAACATTGCAGGCCATAAGTTGGGAGCAGTCGTACGATTAACAAAATGCTCAACCATACAAGTGAACATTGATAAAGAGGTGTAACGTGCGACACACCAACGAGAAGGTAGATAAATTATATACATAAGTAAAGCTGCAGTACCATGAACCAAGGCATAAAGTCACCAACATAAGCGTGTGTTGATAAGCAGGGATGACACTTATATAAACAAGCCAGTCTAAGCACAACACATTAAGATAAACATCGGAAATAATAACAGATAAAAGCTAGCCAATTATGATTTTCAGGTTGAAAAAGCAATGGTCCTCTCCAAGGATTTACGGGCCTTGATAAGCTCAAACTTATCTTTTTCTAATGCATGAACTCGGTCGATGTTCTCCTTGTTCAACCTCTGAAGATCACCAGCAAGAGTATGCCAAGCGCCCAATTTCCTTACAATGTAATTCCTGACCTCCACAATAAGGCCTCCAACCAAACTTGGACGCACCTCCAGCTGGTTAAATTCAGCCATTATGCAGTCTTTCATAGCATCCATCTTACCAGCAACAATCCATTTGTCAAACGGATCTATGTTCAAGCCAGAGCATATACCTTCTAAACACCAACCTTCGAATCGTTTAGCAAGTATTGGATGCCACGGATTAGGGACATAACGAGGCCAACGTACGATTGTTGGAAGATCAGCGGAATTTGAGGTGATGGATGGAAAAGCCAAGGATGGTTGGTCAGAAGCAATTTGAGTATCCACGATGAGATGTTCGTCCAGTGTACGACATCTCTGGGGGACAATTTTGCCTAAATTCCTTCGACTCTTCGGCCTGCTATTCCTGCCAACCTTCTTCATTGTCTTCTTCCATGGCTTTCTTAACATAAAAGATTTCATCCTTGAGCCTAAAGAAAAGATTAAAAGAAATTTCATGGTGTGTCGAACATTAAAGGGCCATTTCGGTCTGAAGATTGGATGTTAATCAAAACAGCCCAACCAGGTTTAGGCGTAAGCAGAAGCGACATTTGGTTTAAGCAATGATGTTTGAGTCATTCCAGCAAATGATTTACAGGAAAAATAAAAAGTAAATATTTAAAAAAATGATGCTTTTTAGGTTCATAATGAAGAAACACCCTCGTCAACCAGACCCAATTGTTGCCAAAATCCCAATCCATATTCGAGTTGATCGAAGCTCACTTACGAACGCCTTAACTCGAATCTATCTGTGAAATCGGCAACTACTCGAGCAAAAAAAGACAAAGAGAAAAGCAAGAGCTCACCTAAAACAATCATGGTGCTGAAGAAAAGAGAGTTACTGGAAGCATTAAACAGAATAGTGAGCGAAAAGGAGCTGAGAATTTTTTAAGAAAAATCGAGGCAAAAAATTAAAGGGTGTGGATTACCTTGTAATGCTCACTAGAACAGTGTTACCATCGAGAAGATTTCTCCGGGAAAGAGGTAAAATGGGGAAGGCGTATAAACTAAATTAGCCCAAGATGTTCTTGCCACGTCAGCCTCGTCAAATTCAAAACGGCCCAGCTAAACAAGTATAATGACCCACTAAAACTAACTCGCCCGAACCACCATATTATGATTGGCGATACGAGCGAGTTAAGGGAGCTTTGATTTTGGTCAATCCAGAACAACCGAAAGCCATGAATAATTATCCCTTGGAAGATGAATATTTAATTCACCAAATCGCTATAGTTTCTTTCGAAGTCCGTAGTCTTCCGTGAAACTAGGAAATGATGAACTTTGAGGAGCAAGTGTCTATCCCTAATTGGTACATCAAATCTTCATAAGATATACATAACAATCACTGCATAGTTAAGACATGCATGAACGATCCAAGATGCTCAGATCGTTTTGAACAGATCGACAAGGAGGAACACACAACATCAAAACTAATAAGTCCCGCACCGGTCATACAGTTTGATTCGACTATGCCAAAAGGTAATAGGGCCCAGGCAAGCATAAGAGATTTGTACTTGAAGTAAGGGTCGCCCGCTCTAATATTCGAGGGTCGTTTGCGCATAACCAAGAGCGCAACGAACGAGCACAGCTCAGAGGAAAGACCATTTATGACCAAAGAAAGTAGTTGCTCATTTCAGGGAACACAAGAATATTAAAGAATGTCGCACATGTACTCCTTGCACCGCTCGTGGATTGCGACCTCAGACTCTCGTCCATCAATCATTAATGTTACAATCATACGCTATCTACTAGCCCGACAAATATCAACTCTAGAACACTTGCACATATGGCAGCTCTACAATCTTCGATCGGTCGCCCATCCACCATCAAATACAGATGCTCCAACCAGAAAATTACAAAAGGCTTATCATGATCCGGTCAGCCGCTCCTACACTGACTGGAAAGCTTTGACGAGACATGCCCATGCACTCATTGCCCGTCCGCCCGTTAATATGCCAAGGCCTATGCAGTCACTCATTCTTATACAACCACTCACTCCAATGAAGTCGCTCACACAGGACAGTTGGAAACAACAGCCACCAGGTGGCTACAACTAAGTGGGGACATTGTTTATCCCTAAAAATCCATACACATATTAGTCTATTAAGTGTGCGTTAGCATTATGGGTCGAGCATCATTAAGCGCGGTCGTACAAAGAGTTATCTAATACACTCAAACAGCCAGTAAAGGGTCATGACCGACTACACATGACACAATAACAGCAAGACTCGCACATCCTGGAAGGTTTGCTCCGCTCACTCCCATTTTAGAGAGTTTGGTCGCAAATCCCATTCCCGACTAGCCAGCCGAGGATCCAAGATATCAGGGGTCACACACGCTCTATGTCTTCTGACAAATTACAGCTCTAGTCACTCGCTCAATCTGTCATTACTATTTCAACCAGGCGCTTCCCTCCGATTATAGAGATTGGTCACCCATTCATCTGCAATCAAACATGTTTACTCCAACCAGCCTGCTCGCATGACTGGAATCGCTCGTCTAAACTATTCGGATCGAAAGAAGTTGCTCACTCTCAGAAAGTCATTTGCTCCTGTAAAGCCGCTTATGCTGGACATCTAGAAACGGTTACTGACAGCATGCTACAACAAGGTAGTGGCATTTGTTACCCGTATGAATTTCGGTTCAAACTTTCATGAGGGCTCAACTATAAATAGGCCGTGGCTGGCACTGGAATGGGACCTTCGGCTATCACAAGGTGCTGCTAAATTCCATCCTTAGCCATTCCTTAAACATTTTAACCATGATCATCATCATCATCCGAAGATTCTTCATCTATTTGGCCATGGCATCCGTCAAAATCCTATAAGTGCAGAAGATCGAAGACATCCTCCTCCTCTGTCGCTCGTCCGTTCTTCTTCATCATAGACCCTGCCATTCCTCCGTTGAATTTCGTGAATCTAAGCGAAATTTGTATGTAAAAGTGAGAATATATTGAGTAAGTAAGAAGATGTGTAAAGGACAAGAGCTGATATATCTTGTAATCATCATCATAATAATGCAGACTCCATTCACAGTGGATGTAGGCCTAACACAAGGCTGAACCACTGTAAAACCTCATCTCCCTATTGTTTTCTTTGCACTTTTACTTTCAGTTGTTGCTGAGTGCGGCTCCATTTATATTCTAACCATATTGGTGAAGTTCAATCCTTGTACCCTTTGTGTTTGAACCATTTTTGTTAAAAACGGCTATGAAATTGGAGAAGAAATGGTTACTGCCAATAAGATGTTTGGTAAAATGCCAACATGGTAAAAATCGGTTTTTGGAGCAGTTCTCAGTAAATGTGAATCGATTATTCTTGATGTGGTTTCATGGTCGATCGACGAAGTAAGGTATACTTTTTTTGGATCTAAAATACTTAGAATAATTTAATTATGTTATAGTTGGATTAAATTAACAATCGTTAATTAAAAATAAATAATCGTGGGAATAATTAATTCAGGATATTTCGAGACGGTTCGTAGCTGCATCGATTTGGAAATAACAGAATATCCAGCTAAGGAAAATCGAGGTGAGTTAAACTCACTCAGTTAAATTATTGGGAACTATTTTTAATAGTTCAAAATTTATTTATTGCTTGATGGATGATAATTTATTGCTATAAGGTGATAATTGTGTGTATATATAATATTATATAATAATATTGGTGATTGGTGATTGGATAATTCCCGCAGTATTATTAGCAGATGCCCGCAGTACTATTAGCGAATGATTTCGCTATACGCCCCACAATATATATAGTGGATGGCCTTCTATACCGTGATATCCTGCCTCTAAGCAAGGTATTATTATTGTTGACTAACTTCTGTGGATGCAGGAAAAACAGGTTGGAGGGATCCAACTGGATTCCTCAACATTTGTTTATTGTTTTTTCACATATATGCTATTATATGATATGATTGGTAACCTGTAATAGTATATGACCTGTTTGGATGTGTATTAACCCTGGACCTTGATTTTTGGTATTTTTGAATGTCAAAAATAATAAATGAATTTAGAAAAACAGAATTTAAATATATGAAAATATTTAAAAGGAGTTTTATTTGTAAATAGAAATATTATTTAAAACCAAATTATAAATGTAATTGAGCAGTAAAGTTTGATTGTAACAAATAAGACGAGAAGGTGATTTTATAAGCAACAGTTATAAAGAAGTGAATTATTATTATTATTATTAAAGAATTCAGAAAATATAATCTAAGTATGAATTAGGGAGATATATGGGGATTGAGTTTTAAAATCGATATTTGAAATAGATTTGAATTTTCCAAACTGCAAATGGAAATTTTAAATAAGATATATATATATATATATATATATATATATATATAACTCTATAATTAGAAGCTGAAAGTAGAATTTGAACTTGAAATGTCAATTATGAAATCAAGTCAATAATGAACTTTATGAAGAGACATTATTCACGGGTGAGGTGAATAGGGGTTAAAGTAAATGGTTTGCAAGTGGAATTTGTTAAAAGTAAATTAGAAAGGATTTTTGAAATTTATAAACTCTAATTGAATTTAAGAAGAACTGATTTGAATAATAATATAGATTTTATTAAAGAATTGTACAAATGGTTTATAAATAGTAAATATTATTATTTGCAAATGAGTTATATAAGTTAATTTTAGAAAAAAAAAGAATGGATTGAAGTTTTATCAAAATAAAACTGGAATGAGGGAGACAAACATATACAGATATTGTAAAGATCAATTATGGACTCCATATGTTATATAGAACTTGGTTTACGAAGATTGAAATGGAATTGAGTTGATTAATAAATATACATCGTTATAAGAAAAATCTTGTTTCAATTTAGAAGTAAATATTTAGCAAATATTTTGCAAATTGAATCCCTAAGAGAATACTTTATAATGGCTGTAACAATGTTTTGAAATGTTATTTATAAGTAAAATATCTGAATAGCTATAAAGTTGAGATAAATGTCTCATTTAAGTGATAAGTAATATTTGAGATTTCTATTCGTTAGAAATTAAGAAATGAAGTTAATGGGATTAGAACCTAACCAGAAATTAGATGAGATGAATATTTTTCTAAGTACCGATCTGATGTTGGTATCGACCTTCAGGGTTAGTACTTAGGGAATTATTCTCTTACTAGTGTACGGTTAGGGAATAATGACCAAGATGAGGGGAACGTTATTAAAGTGTTTTAAAGATGAACTAGTTTGAATATTCTTATAAATTAATATAAGAACCAGAACTGAGTATTTCAAAGTGTTGTGAAAGTAGTTTGATTAAACGAATGATTAGATCAAGAGGCTATTATTGAATCAATAAATGCAATTTTATTTTATGGATGAATGGTTGTTTTTATTTGATAGTTAAATAGCCAACTATCAAATCTGGCCTAAAATGATTGTTGGTACGGAAAGACCAGGTTCGAATTTATATTCGAAAACCATTCCGATTAGCAAACACGTAAAAGTTAAATATACCAGACGTTGATCGAGATGGAGCATTTGAAGATTGTAGATCTTCACAAAATGGAAGAACTACTTAAAATCTCTGATTTAGTGGCCAGAGATATACCGTGGTTCTGTCGTGGTTGGAATTTATGGATTGCAAGGACTTCTCCCTATTGATCCATAGGGTGATTCCTAGGATGTAGTAGGAGTGTGCCTTCGGTTTTCCCAGACCCAGGACAACTTGTAAGGACGAATGTATGACAGGGTACTTCCAAAAGAATCACTTACGTTGATTTTTACAAACGTATTTCTGTTAGGAGCGGAGGAGGGCACTTCTTTTAGCTTAACGACCAGAATATTTTGTGGACGTCAATTAGTGATTTGGCGAATCTGACGAATTGGCATTCAAAGTGAATGGTGGCCAGATGTTCTAAAACAATAAAAAAAATAAAAAAAATATGACCTCCAGCCTCATCAACCGGGAAATGACAAAAATCGAGCAGGCAGCATGGCTATGTGGGTCACACCCATTAGGGTGTATTGTCACCATCTAGAGAATATTCATATTTGTTACTTCTTTTCATTTCTGTATCTCCTAGGAAACGATAGCTGCAACCATAAGGTGACAATATATTCGATACACTCATTGAGTGGTCGGTCATGTGTGGGCCGGGTTGCAATACGTTCTTGTTGAAACAAGTGTTTTCCTCTCTAGAGATACACTATCGGCAGGTGGTTCCATACCTTTTCATAGTCAGAATCCAATCCCCAATAAGCACCCGCGATTTTGATTGTATATTATATATATAGAGCGTGATATGCAAGCGTTCTGCTAGATTCTATTTATTTGTATTTAGACACTATGATAATATCAAAACAAAATACTGATTTCAAAAATGGTTTGGGTTATCATAAGGTAAAAACCATCCGTGTTTATGTGTGGATTGGTCTTACGATTATCCTTTTATTTCGAAATGATTTTTAACATTAAAATCAATTTGGATGACACCAATAATTTAGTGGGTTTTTCTCACACTTGTTCACCAGACTGACCTGTGCGTTTGTAATGCTCGGGTCCGCCCAAGTACAGGTTCAGGATAAGATGATACGAACTTCATGAGACAAGTTGAAGGAGTTTAGACTTATGATTCGAATATAGAAATTATTCCGCTGTGTGTCATAAATAAGGACAGGCTGTTATAACTATCCAGATGTGATGAATGTCTATTGTACTCAAATGAATTGTAAGTGTTTTTTTCAAGTTTTTCAATAATGATTTTTTTCTGTACTATATTTTATTCCGCTACGATGTGAGACTGTGGATTATTGTTCTTCTTCTTTCTTCCAGTCTTAACTTTCTTTCTATTTCTCATCCTCATATTCTTTCTATTATCTTTTGGGATTTCGATACTTGGATTTAGACTTGGATTGTATTAGTGTCTAGATTCCAGAGTCGAAATTATCTTGGTCGCTACAGTTGATATTAGAGCAATGGTTTAGGAATAACCTTGGCTCTGTGGTATAACTCGATAGAGATGGGGTTAGTAATACCCTAGATTGAGTTGGGTGTGTATATATGTGTATATATATATGTGTATGTACATATATATATATATGTGTGTGTGTGTGTACGAGTGGAAACCCGTGCGATGCACGGGAGCATAGACTTTTGAGTGTTTTAGTTTGCATTCATCAATAATTGGTGAGAACTTATTATTAGACAGCAAGATATAAAATATAAGTGATACTCGTATGTGTTAGGATTATACTGAAGAAACTAAATTTTGCAGCAAAAAGTAAATAATGCATGTATAGCGAGTAGGTACAGGTTGTACGTAGGGTAAACATTATAAAATATTATGTATCTCTTTATAGGTGATGAAAAGATAAATGTACGAAATAGTAAATAAGCAACCATATTATGTGATATTCTGCATTGGTTGAACACAATGAGGATAGAAAATATGACTATAGAGTAGAAAAAAGTACATGCATAGAATTAAGCAGTTATGTCATATGAAGTAGACCACAGCATAACAGAGTGTACATTAATTACCTTTATCATATTTCATATTGAAAAATAAATAAAAGTTTGTACATCTCCACAAATATATAGCCATAAAATGGATCTTTAAACCTTGGGGAGGTGTGATTTTTCCATCCACACAAATTAACAGTTCAGTATGAGTTTTGAATATAAAGCGAAGTATGACTAAATAATTTAAATATAGGTAAATTGTAATGGCGCGATTTTCGATGCCTCGAAAGTCGTGTCATTATTGAAAGAATTTAGAAGATGAGATAGAAAAGATAGAACTAATAGAATAGAAGAATAAAAAGACATCAGAATCTTACAGCAGAATTTCACAAATACATAATATAATACATCATAGAGTCTGATACATCATAGTACACATCATAATACATCAACATAGTTCAACAACATAATTATATATTACGATACTATAACAACATAGATACTGAACTGGGTAATCAAAATAGATGTGCCACTAGGGTATTGAACTTGTATTTCATCATGTTCCACTTGCCTACCTGAATTTACTTGTCTACTCATAACAAAATATCATGAGTACCCAAGAGTTTAGGAAACACAGAAAATAAACTCTGGGTCAGTCAGGGGACTGGTTTGAGGAAACATAGTTATAAAGATGTAAACAGGGAAATAAGTAATAAGGTTTCATGTTGATTGATTTATTTACTTTAGAAATCGTTAGGCTAAACCATAACTAGCATATGGATAATGACCCAAATATTTTATATCAAAATGTTTGATATTACAATAGTTTATGTCAAATAAATAGTTATCCAGTAAAACGCTTGCACCTCACATTCACGTATACAGTATAAAATCGAAAAGTCGCAGAGCATTTTTTGGAGATTGGATTCCAACAGACATGGTATGGGAGCACCTACCGATCAGTGTACTCTAGATAGGATACACTGGGGTTCAACAAGAACGTCTTGTAACCCGATAAGTGTAACGAATATATTATCACTCCTACGGTTAAGCTCGATTTACCATTTCCGAAAGCTATAACAGGAAAAAAGATTTAAGAAGTAAAATATGGAAGTCCTCAAGATGGTGATGATATACCCTGCTTGGGTATGACCCAACTAGCCATGCTGCCTAGCCTAACTTTCGTTATTTCCGGGTTGTAAAGTTTTGAGGTCACGTTTCTCTTCTGACAGATTTATTTCTTAAATTACTTTGACTACCACATTGTAACACCCCGCCTCCGCTAGGGTCACTCGCAAAGGAATGCACTAGCTTTAGAGGGGCATTATTGGTAAACATGCACAGAAATATCACAGACAGAACATATATAAATAGCGGAAGTAAAATCAAACTTTCATAACATGAATAAATAAGGTCTAAAGCCTTTTACATCAGAGTACATCAAAACCTGTCTTGCAATAGTAAAGAAGCATAAAGACTTTTTAATAAATTATTCCCCAAGTAAAACCGTAAAGTAGCCATAGCCAAGAGAAGTCCAAGCCATCCATGATGACCTTCAAGCAGAAGAAGTCCGAACTAAACAGCATTGTTTCCTCCCTGAAACCTGGGGGGGGAACGGAAGAAAAGAGGCGAAACAAAATGGGTCAGTCAAAAAGACTAAGTAAGTCCTATCTACTTCCAGTATAAAACAGGTAAAGATAACATGACATGCATAAACTGAAAGTAAACATAAGGATAACTACAAGATAGATAAACCAGGGTAGCCGGTTGAACTACTGCGGCAAGGTAAACTAAGGTATCATGATAAACTATGGTGTTATGATAAGCCAAGGTATCACATCGTCAGATTTCTGTCGAGTACATTATCCCAAGGTATCTACCCCGTCTAACATCCCACGGTATCTATTGTGTATATTCTTCCTAGTTCTAACATGTATATTTGCTTTGCACCTCTCGTACTAGTATCCCTACCCGTGTCATGTGTTAACCATGAATGTCCCTTGCCCAAAATCGTGTAATGGTCCATGTCAACCTAATATCGCATATATAGGTTACTCAAATCATACGTTTCTTTCCATGTATATAAGTTCAGTCCTTTGTCGTGCCTCGTACGGGCTTCCTCATGTCGCATTATCCTTGAAATCGTTTGGACTGTCACCCTTGTTCTAGCTAGGCTCTTCCATATGAATCATCATTTGAACTACTAGGACTTACGCCACCTAGCACCACTAGGGATTACGCTTACCTATTGCACGCTTTCGTATTTCGGTTTGGGTTAAACCACCTAGGCCACTAGGGATTACGCTACCCCTCAACCGCGCCCTTTTTCCCACGCATTCATCGTGAATCGTTTTTCTATAACTGTATGCACATGTATCACATCGTGCCATCCGAGTCCTGTCACAGGACAAACCAAGAAATACAGGACTCGGTCGGGAGCTTTAGATTTATCTGCCGATGCAGATACTAAGGTCTGCTTTTCTAGACCGGGCTATGGTCCCACGAGACCCCTCCCTCAACTAGTGAAAGGCAACACAAGAGAAAATCTTGCATGAGAACTACACTCCGGCCAGCCCACACCCTACGGCCTACCTCACCCATAATTAGATAGCAATTATGGTCTGTTGGGTATTCCCTGCCTTTCTGTACGTACACGCTTGACTCAAGATGGTAGATGATCAACGAACTTGCTATCTCGGGCACCTTATGTATCCGCCAACTCACTGCTATCCACCCCAGTCTTTAGGTCGCTCGCATAGCAACCAAGGCATATTCTTGGTTCTTCTACCGCAGACTTCAACCTCTCGTGAGCCTAGTATAATGACCTGACAGCTCACAGAGGGATCCCAAGAATATCCTCACGTTCCCCGAAGCCGCTGCTTCGTTACCCAGTTCGTTGGAGCCTTTATCCAAATCAGATAGTCTGCTCCTACACGCATACTCTAACGTATCGGGTTACTGATCTATCTAAGAAATGGTCCAAATTTCCTTGACTAAGAATTATTACTTAGTTTCCCTTAACTAAGGTTTACTGATTGACATAGAAATGTGTTTATTTTATGCTCTTATATCTTGTCTTTTGTATATAAATAAATATTACTTGGGTATTGTTTTGTTATTTTTACAGATAGTCCAACCCAACCCGCATGCAACCAGAAATGTAGAGAAATAGAGTTCAATTTGCTGAGTATTTGCATTTTGAAGAATTGTAGATGAAGATATCACATCTAGTTGCTGTTGGACAAGAAAAGGAGTGATAAAAAGGCTTTGCACATCACAAATCAATGAAGAAGTGTCAAGAAAGCAAGAGGAAAAGAGAAAAGGCCCAAATTTGCTTTATTTATCAAAGGCCCATTTATGTTTCTCATTGTAACTAATTAGTGGTGTAATGACCAGGCCCATTTACCATTAGGGTTAGGGTTAGGGTTTGGCTATCTACCCTATATATACCCTTGTAATGGCATTGTAGCCACCATCCTATTCTATCTCATCTCTTATTCCATTGTTCTAATAAAAGTTCTTCTTTCTCTTTTATTTTCTGCATTTTTTTTAGCAACTAGTGTTGTCTACACGATTAGATTCGGTAGAACACTATTTGTATTTTGCACTTGTTTGCATTAGTGATTTACCGTCTGATTAGATTCAGCGGAAATCCTAATTTTAATTCTTGTTTGTTATTTCAATTTCTGCAATTTCAATTTCTGCTTTTTATTATTTTCTTAGGTCAAATTGGGTTTGATTAGATTCAAATCTAATTCATAGTTTCATTTGCTTTCCATTGAAATTGTGATTTGATCGTCGGTTCAGTTAGATCTGTTCTGAATCAAATTACAGTTTTAATTTTGTTTTGTTTTGCAAAATCAACCTCCAAAGTTCGTCTAACACGCCCACGAAACATATAAATAATAAAATTTAACTTTCCTCTCTGTGTTCGACCTGTATGCTACACACCTGTATGCTTGCAGAATTTATTACAAATGTCGCGCTTTTCTAATTCATAGATTAGCGTCGATCAAGTTTTTGGCGCCGTTGCCGGGGAGGTAACGATTGAATTTTATTATTTATTTAATTTCTGATTCGTGTTAGTTTTATTTTCCTTTGTTTTTGCGTATTCATATATTAAAAAAAAAAGAAAAAAAAATCATTTTTGGTTTTTATTTGATTTATTTCCTTTTCATTTCTCAATCTCTTCTTTTCTCTTACCATTTCTTCCTTCTTCTCAATTCAAAAAAAAAAAAAAAAAAAAAACTTGCAATTTTATCCTTGATTTCTTTCCCTCGTATACTTCTTTCTAATTTCTGACATACCTCTTCCTCTACAAGTTTCTCAAAAAAAAAAAAAAGTGTCTTCTGAAATTTTCTCTCTGTGTGCCTTTAGTTCTCTGCTCCAACAAGATCCTAATCGCCTTCTCCAACCTTCTCCCTTTTCATTACATCATCAACTCCACACCCTTTCAAACACTGCTCCTTTTCAATCACAACAACCTTTCCGTTCAAATCCGCACAGTCCACCTCGCACAAACATCTTCAACACGCAGCTTCACTATCAATTCGCCAAACAAACTGCCCTGACCACCATCCTCAGGCACTGCCAAGTTTTCTACCCTATCCACGATTCCAATCTACCCATAAGCCCCTCACAGTCAGATCAGCCAAGCCCGTCCTACATCAATCCCATCCCCTCTAGATCGCCTTTACCATCTTCAAACTTTACACAACGCCCTGTATCCGCACATCATCTCCCATCACATTTCAGAAATTCACACAAAAATTCCACCACCCCTCCACGTCATCACCAACAATACCCCACAACCAAAATACCACCTTCCTACAACCAAATCACGTCATCCCTCATCAACACAGGAACCATCTTCAACACCCACGCCGTATCCCTCTTCACCAAACCGCCACAAACATCTCATACCCGAACAGCAAGGATCAAATCCCAAACTCAGTAACGCAAGACCAAAAATCCGATCCGAGTATAAATCGCGATCCACAAGCCTCAGTTCCTGATTCAAGCCACCGAATCAAAACCAAAGTAGTCGAAGCCTAAATCGAAAATACCCGATTCGGAAGTTAAAACTCATTTGAATCTTTAAAAAAGGAAGAGCTTTACGGATGTCATGCGTATATTTTTTTTTTGGTTTTTCTCTGTATTGGTGAGCGCGTGGATTGGGAGATTTGAAGTGTTTTTTTTTTATTTTCTGTTGAATTCATCTTGAGTTCTTGAGGAAAAATAGGAGGTGTTTTATTTGTGGTGAAAAAGGCGTGTTATTTGAGAGACTGGGATTAGCCTTTGTTAAAATAGATTTGTTTCCAACTTTATCTTTTGAAAAAGATTTGTTTTGGGAAGATATAAGGGCAAGATTTATTGGCTGATGCCATTGGGTCTCGTCTGATAACAGGGGACGTGGTTTTCTTTGTTTTTCTTGGGTTCGATTCTTTGTATTGCCCTATTGAAGGTGGTTTTGTTTTAAGTGTAACACGCCTTTATCAGTGGGATTTTTTCAGTGCGTGGCCTTTTTCTGGTATCTAGTGCGCGTGGCATGTTAACCAGCGTGTGAACTGGTCAATGCTTGGTATATATTTTTCTATTTTTTTTAAGTTGAGTTTAGTTTATTTCTTTTACTTTATCTTGTCGTTTTTTTTAGTTTAGTTTTATTTTTAGTTCAAATTCAGTTTTCTTTTCTTTTCGTTTGATTCTTTGTTCTCCTTTCTTTTCTTTTCTTTTCTTTAAAAAAAAAAAAAAAAAAAATCAAAACCAGGTACAGCTGAAATTTAAAAAAAGGGTCTAAAAAATTTTTTTTCGGGCTCCTAGCCCGAACCCGTGCCGCAGCGCAATCAAGTAATTAATAGAAGGGGACAACAACAGAAAGCAGCGGACGATTCAGACGGTTTGGAGCGGGTGCACACCAAGTGGGGTGTGAACGCGCTAGCGCTTCCCAAATTCACTGGAGGACTGCCGATCAAGGTGAAAACTTTTAAAACTCTACAGGTGCTCTGCTGCAAAAGGAAAAAGAAAAAAATATATAGACAATTGTTGTAAAAAAATTTCTGCAGGGGCAGCGGCTTGAATGTAAATTTTAATTCTGCAATTTAAATTTCTGTGTCTGTTATGTGACTGATATTTCTGAATTTGTGGTGAGGAACGGTTTTCCATAACTAACCACTCTCATCGATTTTCAATTTTAACACGTGATTTTGATTTTCAAAATAATATAACTGAAAAGTGGTGCTTTGTGAATTTGACTGTCTCGTACAATTGGATCGCGGATATATATTAGTTCAATTTATTGAACTTTTAGCAAAAGAGGTTGCATACTACCCGCAAAACATTGGTCGTATCCCTTAGTTTTATACTATACGTGAACGGCCATAAGACCCTCTTCCCCCTTCCAATTGAGTCAGTTAATTAATAGAGCACAACTCATTCTTTTATATTATTTTGAAATTGGAATAATTTATGTCTTCTCTTGATTGCATTCAAATGTCTGATTCAAAAAAATCTTTGAGAGAAATGTGGAATTATAACCTGAGTAGACGTCCTCTTGAAGAGTATGAGTATGAATTACAACTCATAAAGCAAAATTTCCCGAATTTTTGTGAGTCCAATGCCAACAATTTTCAAAATTTTCAAAATGACCAACATTTTCAACATCATGAATATAATCGAAATGGCGATTTCAATTCAAATTTCAATAATTTCGATTATGGGCCACATCCGTCTCAAAACGACTTTGAATCCCAATATAGCTTTGATCCACAACAATATGGGGTTGGAAACCAATTCGGAAATAATTTTGAAAATGATTTTCAAATCGATCAAAATTTTCAAAACTACAACCCATATCCACATCTTGAAAATAACCAAAATTTCAATTTTCCATCGAATTTCAACAGTTTTGGTTATGACCCTAATTTTCAAAATCAAAATGATTTCCAATATCATTGTCATTTTTCTGAAGATTCAAACAACCACCACATTGGGAATGATATTGATCGTGAAATTGATGTGGACTATAATTTTGAGAATCAAGAAAGCCAAAACAAGAGCTTTCAAATCAACGATTCTGAAGAATATCATCTTAACATTCTCAGAGAGAGGGTAGAAAACCAAGATAGAAAGCTTGATGAACTCCTTTGCTTAATGAAATCTTTTAAAGAACAACAAGAGCAACAAAATAAAATGAGCATTGAATCAGAAAATAATCCAATTTCTACTGACATTGAAAATTTTCAAATAACAACGTTGGAAATTGAGAACAATCATCTTGATGAAGTTTTTCAAAATTCAGTAAACGATTTGGATTTCAACTCTTTTCAGGAAAAAGATTTAAACTCAGATTTTGATCTTCCTCTTTCAGGCTGTGAGACATTTGAAATTTTTGAAATTGAACAGAATAAAGATGTTGAATTTTTCAAAAACTCAGAAGTGGAGATGGATTTTAATGAACATGAATTTCTTGATTTGTACGAGGATGAATTGCCAAATAAGGAAGAAGTGGATTCATGTCACGAGTTCGAAAATTTTAACTTTGAGGAAATTTCAAATGAACTTGAGATTGTCAGTGTCGAAAATACGTTGACAATTAATGATGAGAAATGTGATCACATATTCTTGAACACCACTCAAAAGTCAAATTTCACTAAATTTATATACGATCACAAATTCTTGAAAAATTACACTGATAAATTTGTTGAACACATGAATTATCTTTGGAATGCTGGCTTGGTTGAAAAACTTCAGGTTAGGACGACCCTAGATATTTATCTCCTGGACTACAAATCTAGGTTCAAAGATGAGATGGTTTTCAAAAACTTTGGCTTGCTAGAAAACATGTCTAGACACAGTGGGAACGGGACTCATAGGGCAAGAACCAAGTGTGGGGGAAAACGTTGGTGGAATTCTTTGCATCGTGTGCACCGCAAACACATATATCATTGTACATATGATCCATTCTTACATATAGTTAGAATGCATTTCATTCTGCAAATCATTTTGCATCTAATCCATCTAGGGGTTTTATCTTTCAAATATAGAAATAATTACAGTGTGGACACTGTTTAGTTCTAGTGTGGGGGGGAGTCTGCATTTCATCCATTTTCATTTTTCTTTGTTTTTATTTCTTTTTATTTTCAGCCATTTAAGTAGGACCATCATACATTTTAGATTGTAGCAACATACCATAAATTTTTTTTTTTATATTTTTTTTTTGAAAAAACGACTCAATTTGGATTTGATACAACAAAATAAGTTAAGGATTATCAATCAGTTGATAGTATTTTTTTCTCTCAGCTAAGTTCGAATTTGAAATATAATGAAAAGTTTAATTTTGAGGGATAATAGTGTAACCGGTACATAGGGAGATTCTTAGGTGATGGCCATGAAATCTATTCTATATTGTAGACTTTGTTCAAATAAGTGGAGGACTTAAAATACTTATATTGGCTTTTCAAATCTTTAAAACTAAGTTGTGTTAAGTTGAATTCGCGTAACTCTCTTTTTGTGCTTATATTTTCGATAATAATAATAATAGTATTCCAAGGGTATCCAACATTGCTTGTATATCGAGCGTTGGTGTGCAAACCCGCCAAGCTCTATCCGACACGTTGTTGACAAAGTCAAAGTTGGAATATCTTGGTCTCATTTTATGGGATTGGACACCTAAGGATTACCGACACGTTGTTGACAAAGTCAAAGTCGGCCTGCACAATCCGCCAAGCTCTTTACCCACTCTCCGTTAGTCCGCGAGGCAGTGCATGGGTGGTAAACCTTGGTCTTTTTAGTTAGGTGTATGTACTTAATCATAAATCTTAAAATTTTATAGAATAAAGAATAAGCGATGATACCCAAACACTTCTTGACCTTATTGATTTGACTAGCCATACATGAGAAAATTAGAATACCACTTTGTAAACTGTGCCAAGCAAACTAAGAATTTATTTCATGGCTGCACTATGTTATCGACCGAACTAACTGGCCAAACTGGAATTTAACATTTGAAAACTTGATTTATATTGAAAATTTGTGACAAGTCGAGGTATCTAAAATAAAATCAACTGGCTAGAAATTATTAACTTAATTTATTGTACCACTTTCCTGAAATAAGTCATGTTGTCATTTTTCGTTTTTATTTTTGCATATGTCCATTGCATTCATGTAGTTTCATTAGAATCATAGCATACTGCATTTGGATTTTGTGGGTAGTATCCGCTGAAAACCCTCACGAGACACCACTCGTCCTACTAGGGACACCTAGAGGTTTAACGGCTTGTTGCATGCGCTCAATGCAATCGTGTTTCCTACGAAAGTGTGACCTATCTAGTTAGTTTTCCATTTTCTTTTTACTCGAGGACGAGTAAAAGATAAGTGTGGGGGTATTTGATTGACATAGAAATGTGTTTATTTTATGCTCTTATATCTTGTCTTTTGTATATAAATAAATATTACTTGGGTATTGTTTTGTTATTTTTACAGATAGTCCAACCCAACCCGCATGCAACCAGAAATGTAGAGAAATAGAGTTCAATTTGCTGAGTATTTGCATTTTGAAGAATTGTAGATGAAGATATCACATCTAGTTGCTGTTGGACAAGAAAAGGAGTGATAAAAAGGCTTTGCACATCACAAATCAATGAAGAAGTGTCAAGAAAGCAAGAGGAAAAGAGAAAAGGCCCAAATTTGCTTTATTTATCAAAGGCCCATTTATGTTTCTCATTGTAACTAATTAGTGGTGTAATGACCAGGCCCATTTACCATTAGGGTTAGGGTTAGGGTTTGGCTATCTACCCTATATATACCCTTGTAATGGCATTGTAGCCACCATCCTATTCTATCTCATCTCTTATTCCATTGTTCTAATAAAAGTTCTTCTTTCTCTTTTATTTTCTGCATTTTTTTTAGCAACTAGTGTTGTCTACACGATTAGATTCGGTAGAACACTATTTGTATTTTGCACTTGTTTGCATTAGTGATTTACCGTCTGATTAGATTCAGCGGAAATCCTAATTTTAATTCTTGTTTGTTATTTCAATTTCTGCAATTTCAATTTCTGCTTTTTATTATTTTCTTAGGTCAAATTGGGTTTGATTAGATTCAAATCTAATTCATAGTTTCATTTGCTTTCCATTGAAATTGTGATTTGATCGTCGGTTCAGTTAGATCTGTTCTGAATCAAATTACAGTTTTAATTTTGTTTTGTTTTGCAAAATCAACCTCCAAAGTTCGTCTAACACGCCCACGAAACATATAAATAATAAAATTTAACTTTCCTCTCTGTGTTCGACCTGTATGCTTGCAGAATTTATTACAAATGTCGCGCTTTTCTAATTCATAGATTAGCGTCGATCATTTACCACTTAGCCTTATTTCCATAATCCTTGTTAACTATGGTTATCTACCTAATCCTCCGAATTAGGGTTTATCTAATGGGTTAAGTGTCACTTAAGTTCACAACTTAACCCGTCTACAAAACATGTCGAAACTGGCTAAGTATCCAAATCCAACACTTAACCCTACAGACCATGTGTCAAGTTGGTTAAGTATATCAAGCAATCCATGGCTTAACCTCGTCTAATTATCATTTTAGATTGGTTAAGTATATATTAATTTGACCCCATCAAATTACCGAGTCAAATCAGTCAAGCGTATTCGAAACGATTCGTGACTTAGCCTTATCATGTTTTCATGTTAGATTGGTTAAGTATAGGTTAACTTAACCTCATCAAATTAACGAGTTAGATTGGTTAAGTATAGGTCACTTAACCTCATCAAATCATCGTGTTAAATTAGTTAAGTGTTTAACTTAACCCCATTAAACTACCAAGTTAAGTCGGTTAAGTATGGGTTACTTGACCTCATTGAATTATCAAGTTTAAATTGGTTAAGTGTTTAACTTAACCCTATCGAATTACCGTGTTTAGATTAGTTAAGCCTAATCTTAACCCCATCCATTAACTGTATTATACGGTTAAGTGTCATTAAGAAAATTTACTTAACCTTATCACGTTATCGTGTTGGATTGATTAAGTGTTGGTTAACTTAATCCCGTCCACTAGTCGTATAAAAATGGTCAAGTGTCATTAGGCAAATCAAGTTACTTAACCTACCCAAGCTTATCATGTTTTGTTAAGTATCATTAGCCTAATCAAATTACTTAACCAATTTGTCCATATCATATTTGGTTAAGCCTCATTAATCAAATTAACTTAACCCTATTATGTGGCATTAATTTAATTAATGCACCCTCAACCTCTCACATTAGACCTTGTTGTGGTTACTAGTTAAGCCGGGCGGGTCCGGGTAGATTTACACCACAACCTAGTCTAACCTCGGGTCTTAAGCACGACATGACCAACTTCTCACATTGGGTCCTATTGT
Source organism: Allium sativum (assembly GCA_030737875.1). Lineage (NCBI taxonomy): Eukaryota > Viridiplantae > Streptophyta > Magnoliopsida > Asparagales > Amaryllidaceae > Allium > Allium sativum. The sequence goes on from CM060924.1 coordinate 157,556,946, forward strand.
TTGCAACTACTAGTTAGGCCGGTCGGTTCCGGGTAGTTTTACGTTGCAAACTCAACCCAACCTCGAGTTGGCCACACTCATATTATCTAAGTTCATCATGTTTCCAAAACATGTTACAAGTTTTTCAAGCATTTGGGTAGACCTAACTTAATAGGTAAATTCCCAAGCTCATGTTTTTATGCATACTTACATGTCAACTTCCATGTTATCTTTCAAGTCACATGTCATACTCAAGTTAAGATTTTGCGACATGTTCATGTTTATCTAACTACCCAAAATCGTGTTTTCCCCACGCAAGCAAAGCGAGTCAACATAGTAAGGATACTATTGTCACATATTGGTCTCAAAACATGCATGATGCCAAAAAGGGCTTGGCTTCCACATGCATAACATCATAAAGGGATTGGCTATAAACATGCATAGTGTCATAAGGTAATTTGGCCACAAACATACATATTATCAAAAGGGGTTTGGCCATAAACATGCACAACTTAAAAGGGGGGATTGGCCACGAGCATGCATAATCTCATAAAGGATTTGGCCACAAACTTGCATGTTAGCATAAGGGGTTTGGGTTCATAAACATGCATAAGCCCCAAAATCTTGTCTTAGCCAATGTTTCACAGGTAAAGTGGTTCCTAAAGGTTCATGCTAGCATTTCATGCATAAAGATCCAAACTTGCAAGATAAACTAGGTTATGCATAGCATGAGAGGCATGATTAAGTTACTCACATGGCCTAAAATCATAAACATGAACACAAGAGGCAAGGTAAGGTTCATATAGGTTCGCATAATCATGTTTAGCCTCATTTTATCCCATGTCAACATTAAAAATACCGTTTTGATCCAAAAGTAGCTAGAACTTACTTAGTTAGGCCTAGGGAAAGGAGCATGAATCATCTCGGCTAAGAAAGGTGCCTCCTTTGTAGAAGAATCGTCATGGAACTCGCATAGGAATGTTGATTTGGCCTTGATTTGGTGTAGCAAGCTTGCACCTTTTGATTTGAACTTGATTTGAGTGCATAGGCTCTAGGGATTGGAGATGGAGGCCATGATCAAAATTAATTTTGGCAGCACTTAGTTGCTAGGTTTGATTTTTAGGGATTTAGGTTAGGTTTAGGGTCTTTTTATAGAGGTTAGGATAGTTTTAGGCCCTTAGATTAACCCTAGGATAGATTAGGACCATCAGATCTCGGAAGCTTCCAGACCCAGCCCAAGAACAAGACCAGGTGAGACAAACAGGTGTGCCAGGCTATTTGCCCCGGCCACCCCCTGTCGACAGGCAAGTCGACAGGGCTGTCGACTTGGTCTGGGCCCAAGTCGACAGGCCTGTCGACAGCCCTGTCGACATGGCCTAGGCGGGAAACTCCCCGCCTAGCCCCAGATCTGATTTCCAAAACTGTTTCCCAAATTCAAATTTCCAGAAATCTTCTTTGGGCCTTTAACGGGTCATACGGACTCCGATTCTCGAAAACTCGGACTCTATTTCGCGTATTTTTCCGAGACGAACGCAATGGCATAGCCCGTTTCACTTGATTCAGAATTTAAAATTAAATTCTGCCTTGATTCTCCTTTTAACATGTTATTAAAATACGGGTTGTTACATTCTCCCCACCTTTTTAGGATTTCGTCCCCGAAATCTCTAAGTTAGGAAGAACATATCCTACCATCCATCATCCATCTACCCAAAACATCATCCACAAGCAACCATTGTCCTTAGATGATTTCTAATGCTGTATGAATATATGCAAAACGTGTGTGTACATGTTCCTTAGCTAATGCTAATGATCAGGCCTGAATAATCTTTCTAATGCAAAATATGTATAGTGCCATGAATCCAACATGTATGCAAATAGTCCTAGCCATATATATACACTATATGCGTGCACAAACATTTATCCATATGCAACGTCCACATGGTAACACATTCAATTTCATCCATAAACAAGTATAAATACTCGTGTATATGCAACATGAAATGTGACCGCGTCAATCTAGTATCTAACGTGTATTCGCGCATCCACGAGCAACCACTTGCAATCATTTGCAACCATATCAACCATAACATGTTTCAAATACATGTTTACATCCATAGGGTTCTACCTAAGATTCCCTGAAACAGGGTCGAGAAGATAAACAAAACAAACTCCGTACGGGGTTTGTAACAGAGACAAGACCGAGAGGATATCCATAAAAGATAGCCTACAAGCAAGCTCAACAGAAAAACAGGGATCGAGGGTATACTCCCAAAAAGAGATATCATGCGCGTATCTAGTCTTTGACCATCAAAGTCGTACTTCCTTGAGCTCAATTCCATTGTGCCTTGACCGTCTTTGCGATTTCGTAGCTTCTTATTTCCTGTTTCCATAACATGAGCTGGAACTCATTCCTTCGTCGCCTCTCGTTCCACTTGCACTTATCCTTTTTCTAAAATACTTGACGCAAACATGACTGCGTACTCATGATCTCATGCAAGCTTTCCAAAATTCACTAATGAATCTCGGACCTCGTACCACAAGGTATACCACATAGAAGAACTTTCTCTTGAAAGTAAACAGATGCCAACCAGGTTATCAAGCGCACTTACTAAGGTGATTTCTATAAACCATGCATAAGTGAAATAAACCATCCGTCTTATCGGCGAACACCACTCGATTGGGCTTCCAATTTCCCATAAAGGCATCAAGGGATTCTAAGTAACTAACCATGACCGAACCCCAAAAAGGTTACACGGTACTTCGAGGGCATTACCAAGGCTAGTCAAAAGGTCTAACTACCCTCCTATCAAAACCGAGAGTGGCACCCCCTACTGGATAACCACTTCATCCCTAGAATCCATCCATAGCTTATAAACATAAGCATTATTTCCAAACTCAACACTTGGCATAGACATTCTCAAATCCAAACAAGTCATGTGTAAATGGACTGATTCTCCAATAGGACTTTGAGACAAAAATGGGATTCTCTATTATACTAGTACTAAGGTGCAGAGACTCAACTATCGAAGCGGATTTAAAAAGATGCGGTGATCAAAACAAAGTCTCGACGGGATGATAGAGAAGAAAAACTAAACCTTTAACAAGATCGTTACCCTCCTTCTGAGGTACCCTAGAAATGAGAGCACACTATTGCCCTCCGAATGATCTTGTCCCTGTTCCATGATACTTAACTATCCGTCCCGTTCACCATGCCAAAGGTACTCTCTCATCATGGGTTTCATTGTTCATCTTTCTCCCTCCTTTTAGGACTCAGCCATACCAACATGTTGCTTATCCCTGAGCTCGTATCCTTTATCCTTGTTCTTACTATCCTTTCATGCATAACTCTGCAACGGTCTCTCGAGAACCACCTCCATCGTATGGGAGACACTTACGCAGCTAGAAAGACTAGTCGCAGTCAAAACCACTGTGACTACAGATGGAGGAAAGAAAGGAAAAGAGATTAAATCAAGGAAACAAGGATGATGCTAATGGCCTTTGGGGAATAGCCTTTTTCTTTTTTCTTTTTTTTTTAAAAGAAAATTTTCTTGAAAAATGCTTCTTTGTAAACGGTTTTTCAAATAATTTTCAGAAGGTCTTTAAAAACTTTTGCCCAGTCTGGTAACCTTCTGCTCTGATACCAAATGTAACACCCCGCCTCCGCTAGGGTCACTCGCAAAGGAATGCACTAGCTTTAGAGGGGCATTATTGGTAAACATGCACAGAAATATCACAGACAGAACATATATAAATAGCGGAAGTAAAATCAAACTTTCATAACATGAATAAATAAGGTCTAAAGCCTTTTACATCAGAGTACATCAAAACCTGTCTTGCAATAGTAAAGAAGCATAAAGACTTTTTAATAAATTATTCCCCAAGTAAAACCGTAAAGTAGCCATAGCCAAGAGAAGTCCAAGCCATCCATGATGACCTTCAAGCAGAAGAAGTCCGAACTAAACAGCATTGTTTCCTCCCTGAAACCTAGGGGGGAACGGAAGAAAAGAGGCGAAACAAAACGGGTCAGTCAAAAAGACTGAGTAAGTCCTATCTACTTCCAGTATAAAACAGGTAAAGATAACATGACATGCATAAACTGAAAGTAAACATAAGGATAACTACAAGATAGATAAACCAGGGTAGCCGGTTGAACTACTGCGGCAAGGTAAACTAAGGTATCATGATAAACTACGGTGTTATGATAAGCCAAGGTATCACATCGTCAGATTTCTGTCGAGTACATTATCCCAAGGTATCTACCCCGTCTAACATCCCACGGTATCTATTGTGTATATTCTTCCTAGTTCTAACATGTATATTTGCTCTGCACCTCTCGTACTAGTATCCCTACCCGCGTCATGTGTTAACCATGAATGTCCCTTGCCCAAAGTCGTGTAATGGTCCATGTCAACCTAATATCACATATATAGGTTACTCAAATCATACGTTTCTTTCCATGTATATAAGTTCAGTCCTTTGCCGTGCCTCGTACGGGCTTCCTCATGTCGCATTATCCTTGAAATCGTTTGGACTGTCACCCTTGTTCTAGCTAGGCTCTTCCATATGAATCATCATTTGAACTACTAGGACTTACGCCACCTAGCACCACTAGGGATTACGCTTACCTATTGCACGCTTTCGTATTTCGGTTTGGGTTAAACCACCTAGGCCACTAGGGATTACGCTACCCCTCAACCGCGCCCTTTTTCCCACGCATTCATCGTGAATCGTTTTTCTATAACTGTATGCACATGTATCACATCGTGCCATCCGAGTCCTGTCACAGGACAAACCAAGAAATACAGGACTCGGTCGGGAGCTTTAGATTTATCTGCCGATGCAGATACTAAGGTCTGCTTTTCTACACGTGGCTATGGTCCCACGAGACCCCTCCCTCAACTAGTGAAAGGCAACACAAGAGAAAATCTTGCATGAGAACTACACTCCGGCCAGCCCACACCCTACGACCTACCTCACCCATAATTAGATAGCAATTATGGTCTGTTGGGTGTTCCCTGCCTTTCCGTACGTACACGCTTGACTCAAGATGGTAGATGATCGACGAACTTGCTATCTCGGGCACCTTATGTATCCGCCAACTCACTGCTATCCACCCCAGTCTTTAGGTCGCTCGCATAGCAACCAAGGCATATTCTTGGTTCTTCTACCGCAGACCTCAACCTCTCGTGAGCCTAGTATAATGACCTGACAGCTCACAGAGGGATCCCAAGAATATCCTCACGTTCCCCGAAGCCGCTGCTTCGTTACCCAGTTCGTTGGAGCCTTTATCCAAATCAGATAGTCTGCTCCTACACGCATACTCTAACGTATCGGGTTACTGATCTATCTAAGAAATGGTCCAAATTTCCTTGACTAAGAATTATTACTTAGTTTCCCTTAACTAAGGTTTACCACTTAGCCTTATTTCCATAATCCTTGTTAACTATGGTTATCTACCTAATCCTCCGAATTAGGGTTTATCTAATGGGTTAAGTGTCACTTAAGTTCACAACTTAACCCGTCTACAAAACATGTCGAAACTGGCTAAGTATCCAAATCCAAGACTTAACCCTACAGACCATGTGTCAAGTTGGTTAAGTATATCAAGCAATCCATGGCTTAACCTCGTCTAATTATCATTTTAGATTGGTTAAGTATATATTAATTTGACCCCATCAAATTACCGAGTCAAATCAGTCGAGCGTATTCGAAACGATTCGCGACTTAGCCTTATCATGTTTTCATGTTAGATTGGTTAAGTATAGGTTAACTTAACCTCATCAAATTAACGAGTTAGATTGGTTAAGTATAGGTCACTTAACCTCATCAAATCATCGTGTTAAATTAGTTAAGTGTTTAACCTAACCCCATTAAACTACCAAGTTAAGTCGGTTAAGTATGGGTTACTTGACCTCATTGAATTATCAAGTTTAAATTGGTTAAGTGTTTAACTTAACCCTATCGAATTACCGTGTTTAGATTAGTTAAGCCTAATCTTAACCCCATCCATTAACTGTATTATACGGTTAAGTGTCATTAAGAAAATTTACTTAACCTTATCACGTTATCGTGTTGGATTGATTAAGTGTTGGTTAACTTAATCCCGTCCACTAGTCATATAAAAATGGTCAAGTGTCCTTAGGCAAATCAAGTTACTTAACCTACCCAAGCTTATCATGTTTTGTTAAGTATCATTAGCCTAATCAAATTACTTAACCCATTTGTCCATATCATATTTGGTTAAGCCTCATTAATCAAATTAACTTAACCCTATTATGTGGCATTAATTTAATTAATGCACCCTCAACCTCTCACATTAGACCTTGTTGTGGTTACTAGTTAAGCCGGGCGGGTCCGGGTAGATTTACACCACAACCTAGTCTAACCTCGGGTCTTAAGCGCGACATGACCAACTTCTCACATTGGGTCCTATTGTTTGAAACTACTAGTTAGGCCGGTCGGTTCCGGGTAGTTTTACGTTGCTAACTCAACCCAACCTCGAGTTGGCCACACTCATATTATCTAAGTTCATCATGTTTCCAAAACATGTTACAAGTTTTTCAAGCATTTGGGTAGACCTAACTCAATAGGTAAATTCCCAAGCTCATGTTTTTATGCATACTTACATGTCAACTTCCATGTTATCTTTCAAGTCACATGTCATACTCAAGTTAAGATTTTGCGACATGTTCATGTTTATCTAACTACCCAAAATCGTGTTTTCCCCACGCAAGCAAAGCGAGTCAACATAGTAAGGATACTATTGTCACATATTGGTCTCAAAACATGCATGATGCCAAAAAGGGCTTGGCTTCCACATGCATTACATCATAAAGGGATTGGCCATAAACATGCATAGTGTCATAAGGTAATTTGGCCACAAACATACATATTATCAAAAGGGGTTTGGCCATAAACATGCACAACTTAAAAGGGGGGATTGGCCACGAGCATGCATAATCTCATAAAGGATTTGGCCACAAACTTGCATGTTAGCATAAGGGGTTTGGGTTCATAAACATGCATAAGCCCCAAAATCTTGTCTTAGCCAATGTTTCACACGTAAAGTGGTTCCTAAAGGTTCATGCTAGCATTTCATGCATAAAGATCCAAACTTGCAAGATAAACTAGGTTATGCATAGCATGAGAGGCATGATTAAGTTACTCACATGGCCTAAAATCATAAACATGAACACAAGAGGCAAGGTAAGGTTCATATAGGTTCGCATAATCATGTTTAGCCTCATTTTATCCCATGTCAACATTAAAAATACCGTTTTGATCCAAAAGTAGCTAGAACTTACTTAGTTAGGCCTAGGGAAAGGAGCATGAATCATCTCGGCTAAGAAAGGTGCCTCCTTTGTAGAAGAATCGTCATGGAACTCGCATAGGAATGTTGATTTGGCCTTGATTTGGTGTAGCAAGCTTGCACCTTTTGATTTGAACTTGATTTGAGTGCATAGGCTCTAGGGATTGGAGATGGAGGCCATGATCAAAATTAAATTTGGCAGCACTTAGTTGCTAGGTTTGATTTTTAGGGATTTAGGTTAGGTTTAGGGTCTTTTTATAGAGATTAGGATAGTTTTAGGCCCTTAGATTAACCCTAGGATAGATTAGGACCATCAGATCTCGGAAGCTTCCAGACCCAGCCCAAGAACAAGACCAGGTGAGACAAACAGGTGCGCCAGGCTATTTGCCCCGGCCACCCCCTGTCGATAGGCAAGTCGACAGGGCTGTCGACTTGGTCTGGGCCCAAGTCGATAGGCCTGTCGACAGCCCTGTCGACATGGCCTAGGCGGGAAACTCCCCGCCTAGCCCCAGATCTGATTTCCAAAACTGTTTCCCAAATTCAAATTTCCAAAAATCTTCTTTGGGCCTTTAACGGGTCATACGGACTCCGATTCTCGAAAACTCGGACTCTATTTCGCGTATTTTTCCGAGACGAACGCAATGGCATAGCCCATTTCACTTGATTCAGAATTTAAAATTAAATTCTGCCTTGATTCTCGTTTTAACATGTTATTAAAATACGGGTTGTTACACACATCGTCCTATCCGTCAGTAATACTCATTCGATTTCCCAAATATATTACGGGTAATAAAGCTAAGAGAAACGAATTTCTCTGCTACCAATGTAATATACTTACGTAAATTCGATGTATAGAATCTAACTGATATACGTTGTCAGACGCTTGTCCATTCGGGTTTGTCCTGGGACTGAACAGACCGAAAATACTTTTTAAAATCACTCTTGTACATCGTCGCCTTTAGTATTCTGACATGCGTCGTATACTTCGAGTCGAAGTGGAATATTTATTCCGGACTCTTCGAAACGATGTACGAATATCTTTTATAGTCGATGAATTTTTATCGACTTAATCATGATTATTATTCAGCTACAGATTAATTATCATAATACAAACATTGTTTGTTAACCTGGTTCATATCAGAATAGTTTAATTATATTTCAAAAATAATCAGTTAAGGTGTATGCATTTGCACACAGTGTTTATTTCAATTTTTATCCTTACTTGGGAATGAACAGGTAATGCACGTGCTTCGCACATGGCATTTTTACTTCTTTTATCATCGCTGCTCAGACGATGTTTCAAACTCTTCTTCCCTTTTTAAATCATCCCCTTATGTTTATTTAATTATAAGTAATTTAAATTAATAATTTAAATTAATTATTCGCCTTTTTTTTAAATTTCAAAACTGATCGAACCTCTACAGTCGAACTTTTCATTTTGATCTTCTGCTTCTTCTTTCCACTTTCCTTCGACTAATTAAATAAAAACACTTCTTTTTTATTTACTTAATTTATTTATTTTCAAATTTTATTTGTTTCCAAATTTTAAATTTTAAACTGTTTAAATTTAAAAATCTCGTTCAGATTTGCCAAAGTACCAGTTTCTGGTGAAGTACCAATTACCAGGTTTAAAAAACCCTTGCCACGACTGTCCGTTCCTTCAAAAATCACACGCGCTGCAAGGATTTGCAAAGTACCACTTGGTACTTGGCAAAGTGCCAAAGTACCAGTGGCCGAACCCAAAAACCCCTTGGTCACCTACAGCTATTATGCAAGAAAAGGTTTGTTTATTAAGGTTACATAGCCAATAGATTTGTACTAGGTTACCCCTTCTAGAAGCTTGAGTCATACCTTCATTAAACGCATGTATCCTCTATAGATTTTGAAGCATTATAAAAATGGGTTTTTCTTGTCTCTTTCTTTGCTGATATTTTCTTTTAGCAAGTGGTGCACAAGCAAAACTGAAAAAGAGGGATTTTAGGTGCTTGTATGGAATGGTTTGGTAAATCTTAGTCTTACTATTTATAGTATCACTCATTATTGGTTTTTGTCTCATATGTGCTTGTTTTTGTCTCATTGTTCAAGATATTTGTTTTTGGTAAAAAGATAAAATGTTTTATGTGCCATTTGTTCAAGTTATGGCCGAATTGCCTCTTGCCATATTCATACATGTTGTGCTGTTTTTGTTTAAAGTCCTTCTTTATCTTTAAAGTGAACAAAATACCCTTTATATAATTCATGTCATATGGCTTTTGTTTTATAGATAATTGCTTTTGTTAAAATGGTTAAACTATGAACTATTTATATTTATATATGTATTATCACTTATGATTTTTATTTGAATGTAGTATACTTGTTTTATATTTTCAAATCCTAAGATCAAACAAGTATTTACAATATTTTCTCTATTTTTACATACTTGTTATTTTTCCATCTAGACAAATTAACAGTTCAGTATGAGTTATAAATATAAAGCGAAGTAAGACTAAATAATTTAAATGTAGGTAAATGCAGCAGAAAAGGCATATTAAAGGGGGCATATACACTTTTTATGCATTGAGTTGTAAGCAGAAATTATAAGGTAGTGGTTGTCAAAAATATTGTTGAAAATTTTGAATGAACCCGACGGTGGAATCGCTCTTCTGTTGTTGTCCCAAAATTTTGTGGTTTTGCCCAATTCAATACTTTACTGTTTTTATCGTGCACATAACCTGCACAAAATTTTGTTTTAAAAAAACTAATGTTGATACTGAAATGTTAAGGGTGGTTAATTGAAAACAATGGTGCACATTAAAGATATAAAATTAGTAATATGCCTAATTCAAAATTTACAGGAGTTAAATCTGTATAACAAGTAGCTTAATTTGCGCGGAGCATAGACTTTCAAATTTTTTAGTTTGCATTTATGAATAAGGGGCGAGATCATGTTGCATGCTACAGGTGTCACATGAGAAGCTTAATTTATGGAAATGCATTATGTAATTTTATACATAGGGACTTACTATTTTTATACATCTATTAACATATATTTAAATATGAGAAATCAATGAAGGTTATAAATTTAAGAATAAATTTGCTAGGTACTGTTAAGTAAACTTCAATGCATGTATAAGTAAAATCGAAATGATACTATTTATAAAATCTAAATTATTGAAATTGTATCATACGGTAGATCTAGAGCATGAAATACATAACTACGTTCTAATTTCAATTAGAGAGGTTAAGCTAGGCAATAATTAATACACATTTGATGATGTTATGTGTATGCTTATCAAGTGTGGTGGATAATTAGTATTAATACAGGAGTATGTATATTCTTAGATGTGTTCTAATTCGAATAAGGCTAATTGTAAACTGCATATACATCTTGGTCAAAAGAAAACTTTGTCATCAAGATTTCAAATGTAACTTAGTAATAGTGAGATCAAGTTGATTTTTCATTATACCAAAAGTTCAACCAACTGTTGCATTTTAAACCATATTGGAATGCTTTCTTTTCAAATACTTCTGTTATATGGACAAACATACGCATATTACCTGACAATAACATACATGCAGGCATGTCAACATACATTTTGTATGTTTTGTTTGTATTGACTATTTTAAAAAAAAAGAACTAATCATATTATAAGATTATCTATATAATAAAAAGCCTTAAGTATTTGTTAAGTTCAAACTTAAATGTAAATGCATTCAAAAAAATATATTATATTATAAGATGAACATTTGTATAAGATTAGAGATACAAATTTGTTTCCAATTATTTTTCAACCAACATACACAAACTAAAAAATAACACCTGTACGTAGCAAATTAAAGTACGGGTTAGTTAAAAAAGAGAAACGTACTACTATTCCCCATGTCTAAATCCTTTGCATCTGTAATTTAGCAGTATCACAGCTTTGATCAATTTTGAACTTTGCATGTCGTAATATTAGCAAGTAAAATATAAGAAAACTTTAAAGGATCCCAGAAAATGAAAGAACAAAGTACTCCATTATTAAGTAAAGAGAGCATAGAAAATATGCTAATAGGAGCACTAAATTCCACAAAAATATCACATTCCATCTTGGTGCAGTGGATCTTTACATGAAAAGCTTAATTTATGGAAAATGCATCATGTAATTTTGTATATAAGGACTTACTATTTTTATACATCTATTGACATACATTTAAATATGAGACATTAATGAAGGTTATAAATTTACGAACAAATTTGTTAGGTACTGTTAAGTACACTTCAACACATATATAAGTAAAATCGAAATGATACTTTTTATAAAGTCTAAAATGTTTGAAATTGTATCGTACGTTAGATCAACAGCATGAAATATATAACTACGTTCAAATTGAAGCTAGAAAGGTTAATTACTGAATTTTAAATATATATGATATCCATTTTATAGAAACTTATGGATTCTTGAGGATAGGCTAAAAACATTCTGTAGTTATCGTGTGGTTTAGTAGAAATTCAATGAGGGAAAGATAAAAACGGAAAAAGAGCAAATAATCAAAATTTCAGTACCTAACGAATAGTCATATGTAGAAAAATTTCAGTACAATAATCAAAATTTGGGAAATCAAATCACCCGGAATGAAAATAAAAATACCAAATGGGACTACAAAATCCTACAGGAACACCTTATCAAAAATTAATGATAATCAATAAATTAAATTTACCTAATAGATATTTTCTTGTTGCAGAAGTTTGTATACGCAATTGCAAACATAGAGTCAATATTTTTGCAATCTCTTCATTTGTAGCGAATATTTTTACATGTCAGGACGTAAGATAAATTTTGAAGATGAAAGAGGGAAGCAGGGAGATGATGAAGCAGCTTTAGAGAGGTGGAAGCAGTGAAACGAATTATAAATGTGTCAGTACTTGCGGAAAATGAGGAGATCGTGGGAATAAATCGAATTATAAATGTGTGAGTGCTTTGCGCATGGACCATTGTACCTATAATATTTTGTAATATCATATTGAGGGTTTTGTAATTGCGTTAAATTTTGTTCAAAAAAAATTAGTTATCATCATAACTTAGTTGACATTCCACTATGATTTTATGCAGCGATACAAGATTTTGGATTTATTATTATGGCAATTAGGTTAGATAATGGAAAGTTATAAAAAAGGTCAGATTGGTGGTATAAGAAGAGTTGAGATGTATATGAAGATGTATAAGTTATCATCAAATGAAAATAACCTTATCTCCCAATCCAATCAGTAAACATTTTGAATCATATAATGAAGTGGAAATTACCCAAATTAAATAATCTTTAGAAACCATAGAATTTTATCACACTATCTGAACCTAACTTCAGTTTGATATTTTCGTCTAATAAATTTTGCAGAAACATGTCATTCTTAAAAATCATTTTGTTTACTGAGTAATATTTGGACAAACTATAGTTAGTGAGAATGATCCACCTTTAGTGAGTTAAGATTTTAAAATTTTATTATTTCAATGTTTGTTAATATTTCAAGGTAAAATAATGGGCTAAGATTTTGTAAAGCATTATTTGAACCTTATACATTTAGATTTACTAGCATTATATCTTGACCATGCATAAACTTCAATCAATATTACCCATGTATTATAAACTTACAACTTTTATCAATTCAATAAGGTCGAGCTGCATTTGGAGGATAACAACACACATTCATCATTAATACCACATACACATTTGCATTAGTTGTTTGTCCATGTGGGAAAAAATAGCTTTTATCAAACTCAAATAAAGAAGGATATACCCAAATCGCTGGATGTTGTTAGCTTCAATCTAAATATTTTCTAAATGTAAAAGAGGCAGAGAAATTGCAGTTCTAGAACTATGGCGTCTGCATAAAAAAACACACAACTAGTGCATCATTTTACTGACCGTAAGCAGCTTAAAAAGAGTGAAGTTATCAGTAGTCAAGTAATATATAATAAGTTAAAGAACAAAAACATCAGTACCATCATAAGTCAAAATCAATATGGAAACATTGCCATAAAATACATACTCATAAACAAAAAAAAATGTTTGCATACATGTTTGCACACATTTGCAAAGAACTCCTAGGAAAGTACAGTAAGCGAAGCGGAACATACATATCATGAAAATGCATGTTAAATTTTATTATAATGATTTGTAAAAACATGGGTAAGAACAAACCCAGTAAACATGAATGTAATGGTAAGGAAAATTAGATTCAACATACCTCAGTGGAAAAAACTATAACTATGCATATAATTTTTATATACGCATAGTTAATTACATACATAAGGGAAGTGTTTTCTGTCAGTTATCAATTATTGCTCAGTGAAAATCATTAAAAACTTCCACTTCGTTCTTTACCAGGTCCATGTTCATAGCTTGACCGCTTGAAACTATTAGTAACTTTTGTCTGTTGCTATGGTTGTAACATAATCTATCATTCTCTCTCAAGCTCATTTGACATTTCAAATAATTGTGACTTAGTTGAGAAGGCAACCAAGCTTACTTACACATAATGAACACAATCATGACATTGAACTATTGCATGACTCCAAGTGATTTTAGGAAAAAAGTGGTTATAAAAATGCACTACTGCTTAATGCAGGCATAGATACCTACATGTGTCTTGTTACTCTACTCTAACCCTATGTTCGCCTTCAGTAATATAAAAAAAAACATTTCTTATCACTATTTTTTGTTTCCTTCTGACCATACTTGATGTTGAAGAATTTAAACCATGAATTATTTCACATGTAATCATACTACTAACAGTACCAAGTCCTAAATCATCAAACACATAGAAATGCATACATAAGCAAACACAGTCAAAAAGAAAACCTAGTTTTAGGCACATCTGCTTTTCGACAGCATTAAATCACAACGGCTCGTTGTTCATTAATCTAGTTCTTCACTTCTGCTTGACAGTTTGTTCACCCTTTTATTTCAATTTGCTACCCAGATACTGCTCACTTTTATTTAAACTTAGGAAAATTTAGGGTTATAAGTTTTTGCTATGGAGAGAATATCGCTTGGTCATTTGAATTGAATGATCGAGAATTATTGTTTAAGATGGTGATGTAAAAAGGAGAAAATGGATGAATAAATGATGGTGGGGAGGGGAATTAAACATGGGGATGAAGCTCTATAAATCTGATGTTACAACTCCAACCATTTTTGGCACTTGCATACACCAACCAAACATGCACTTGAGATGCAAACAACTACAGCTTGGCCTAGGCTCAGCAAAACGCGAGCCAACTACGAAGCATCACAATTTAGATTGAATTAAAAAATGTAATAACTGTTGGTGAAAAAAAAGAGTTAAAGGATATGAATATAAAAAGAGCAGTTATAAGATCTGATCAAAACAGCAAGTCGATATCATCAAACATCTAAAAATCCATGCTGAAGAACATACATTCCAAAAAGAAAAAAGAAAAAAAACATGCGCTAAGTTTCAAAAGGTTTTCAACACAATAGAATCGCGGCACGATCGAATCGCAATGTCTCCTTTATTTCTTGTTTAGTTCTTCAATTTGCTTCACAATTTCTTCTCTCTTTGCGCTTAGTTATACCTGGTTTTTAACCTAATTCACGGCTCTGCCTTGGCTTAGCAAAACTTTAGCCAGATACAGAGCGTAACAATTCAGAGTTAATAAAAAAATATATACTAACAACTATTGGTAGAAAAAAAGTCAAGTAACTATAATCATGTGCGTGAACATACCCGCTTCACTTCTCAAAGTGTAGCTCCAGTTTTGAAACATATATCCAAATATTATAAAATTAAAGTCAACATTTTAATATACCGAATTTA
This sequence comes from Allium sativum, assembly GCA_030737875.1. NCBI lineage: Eukaryota > Viridiplantae > Streptophyta > Magnoliopsida > Asparagales > Amaryllidaceae > Allium > Allium sativum. The sequence goes on from CM060924.1 coordinate 157,572,032, forward strand.
AATCATCCTCAAAAAACAATACTAAAGTTCACATCATCTTCCTTACCTTGAAATCGTTTTACATATAGATCCTAACTAAAAATACAGTTAAGTGTTCAAAAGAAAAACTGTAAAAATTAAATCAGAATAGGAGGAGATGAAAACATAAATGAAAGGATTGAAAATCTGGTTACCTATGATCACAAAAATTAAAGCAACGGAATCTTATCTTCAAACCACGCATAAGTAATTTCCAGATATGATAATGTCCAAATCAGGGGTTTACCTGATTATTGAACGTTGTTCTTTGATTCAGTTGTAATCAGGGGTGAAAAATTGGGGGAAAAATATTGAAGACGGAGATAGGATAGAAACATGGATCGTGGTTACGGATCCATAATGAAAACAAGGGATCAGATTCAGCTGTAATAAGGGGTGAAAATTTTGGAAAAAAATGAAGATAGTTTAACGACCCGGAATATCTGAACCAATTTAAAATTTTCAAATTGGCTAAAATAATGGATTTTAAATATTTAAAATAAATATTTTAAATAATAGCGATGAAAAGTAAGTTTGAATCGACATTTGAAAACGAATATAATTAATTCTAATTATAAACAAGGCCTAAAATGGCACTGCAGTTTCAAAAATTGAATTCAAACTTTGTCGGACTGTACCGGGTGCAAAACAAAACAGTTTTGAGTGAAATAAAAAATATTTAAATCTATTAGTGAATACCTTTCTAACGAATCTGAAAAATCGAAGTTTCATAGTGGAAAGCAAAAGTTATGGCCAAATGAATTTTCAGAAAGGTCGCTATGGAATTTATATAGCCCGTGAAATTGGCCATTTGGCATACAACCTCGGAATTTGACGAAGCCACTTTTGTTGGATCCGGGATGAGAAGTTATTGCTAGGTTTCAAATTTCATAATTTTTTAAGCTAGTATGTGAGCGTGGCAAAGGAAAACGTGTTTTGGTCAATTACAGTTAAATTGGATCGACCAGAAATGGGACTTTTTGCAAACGGTCTCAAAATTCGACGAAACTAGTTTTGTTGGGACCGTATCGTCAAAACATAGCCAGATTTATTTTTCTGGAATTTTTCGAATCAGTTTGTGGCCTTGGCAAATTGAAATGTATGTTGAAATCAAATATTGAATGTTTTATATTTTAATTTGAAGGACAACCAACTGAAACATTCGAATCGGCCTATGAAACATATCCCATTGTGTTCGGAATGGGGGTAAAACGCTAGGGACGACAGTTGTTGGGTTCGGATTGGAGTTCGTGGCGAGAAACCCTAATTTTTTGAAATAAATACTCACCGGCCAATCATAATTTTTATAAAAAAAAAGAAAAAACCCTTTTCTCTCCCCCGATCTGAACGGCGCTCGAAGCTCGCCACTTCCCAGCCATTTTCCGACCACTCCGATCAACAAACTACCCAGCTCCAGTTAAGTTTTTTGTCCGCCTTGCCCTCCTCTTCAAATCAACCTCAGCCTCACCACCTCTCGTCGCGCCGCCAGTGAGCATCACCTCCGAAAACGTCGAGGGTTTGAGCCGCCGCTGCCGCCTGATCTTGCCGTCGAACCGGGGGAAAGTGCCATCGTCGGAGAGCTCTTTCCAAGCTTGGCAGCGTGGTCAAATCCGATTCCATCATCGTGCAACAGATTTTGTTGAAAATCGAGACCTAGTTTCGAATCAAAAACGAGGTATACGACCATATTAATTTTCAACAGTTTTAACACCTTCAAACCATTGCAAACTTTGAAAAATCATATCTTTTTAGTGTGTTAACGAAATTCGATGAAACAGGAAACATCGTGACCGTGTGGACGTCTTCTACATTCTAGAAGAGACCGCATATTTTTTTGAGCCTTCTGCTATTTTTTATGGAGTGGAACCCAATGTGAGATTTCTAATTTATAATCGATATGGAAAACGACGATGTATAAATTATATAGTCGATGTATGAGTTATATAAGCGTTGTACACCTCTTGTATAAGCGTTTTATAAGTTGTACGTTCGATGTATAAGTTGTATGTGCATTGTAAAAATTATATATGTGTTGAAATAGAAATGAAATGCTATATATATATATATACACGCTCCTCGTCCACAAACCATGGACGATATTTATTGGTTGTGATTGGTGTGAAAATTGATTGATAGCGAATGGTTGATTGGAATTGTTTGTGGTTGAAACTGATTGATTGTGGTTGAAAAATACCCGTTTGTGGTTGAGAAATATTTGGTTGAAACCACATAGGATTAGTTTGTGGAAATGAAATAAATATACATGCCGCCTGCGTGCGAACTAGATGCATGATTCCCCATTGTCAAAAACCGCGAGGTTTTAAGGTAGAGCGAGGAGTCGTACTAGGGACGGTCCTGGTATTAACTACCCTGCCGTTATGCTGCCGAAATTTTGAATAATATTCATGTGTTTGAATTATTTCCATTTGTCGAAACTATATTTATTCGTTGAATAGAAAACCTTCATGTGTTGAGTCGATATTCATTCGTTGGATAGAAATTTATGTGTTGAATGGTATTCGTGTTTTAAATATAAAAATCACCTTTTTATCGATATATATAAACTATAGAAAACCTTCATGTGTTGAATCGAAATTCATTCGTTGAATTGAAATTCATGTGTTGAATGGTATTCATATTTTGAAAGAAATTGTTTTATAATAAAAATCCCATTTTTAACATCAATATGAAATGTATAAAATAATCTCGTTTTGAAATAAATTGTTTTATAATAAAAATCATACTTTTATTACCTATATGAACTATATAAAATAATAGTGTTTTGAAATAAATTGTTGTACAATAAAAATCACATTTTCATTATATAAATGAATTGTTAAAAATAGTGAAGTGTTAAAATAGAAGACAGTTAGATAAAAATATCATTTTTATCAAATGTATGAAAAGAATATAGTTTTGAAATCGAAGAATCGATATATATATATATATATATATATATATATATATAAATAGAATTGAAATATATCAAATAACGATGCTGCAGTTCGTATTTTGAAACCGTGATTTCAAACGATTATACCGGGAGATCCGACCATCGGATTTTCCTGAAATTGCAACCGTTGGGTTCGCTTTGGAAATATCTTTCCAACGGCACCAACTTTGTAAAAATCCAACGGTTGGATTGTCTGGAATGTTTAATTCAAATCTGAAGAAAAACAGCACCAGAATCGATTATATTTATATATATATATATATATATATATATATAAATATAGTTATATTTAATCGAATAACGACGCTGCAGTTCGTATTTTGAAATTGAAACTTCAAACAATTATACCAGGAGATCCGACCGTCAAAATTTCCCTAAACCGGAACCGTTGGATTCGTTTTAAAAAGATCTTTCTAATGATGTAAATTTTGTGAAGATCCAACGGTTAGATTTTCAGATATGTGTAAATCAAATCTGAAGAAAAACAGCGCCACGACCGCGTTATGGCACGAAGCGTCGTTTTGAATAAATTGGCTATTTTAAAATAAATAAAAATAGAGATAAATCATTATAAAATATTATGAATGATATGGATGTGATTTAGAAATTAACTGAACGTTGGCTAAGTCGAATGGTTTCTTGGGTATTGATCTGATGTTGGTTTCGGCCTTCGGGGTTAATATTTGGGAAATCGTTCTCTTACTGATTGACGGTTAGTGACTAATGAATTGAAACGATGTGTGTGTATGTTAGTGTTGCACTTGTTTATTATATACGCGAGTTGCTCAGAAAGAACGGGTTTATCCCATTTTGAATAACTGAATCGACGATAAGAAATCGAAGATGAAGACGGTGGTCGAAGACCGGAGATCTTCACCTCGTTTGGATGGTAACCGCGGTCCTGATTGGGAGGCATCCCTAAATATGAATAATGAGTGGTGATCGTCCAGACGTACGTGGTGATCAATGGGTTTGCGAGGTATATAGTGCCTCCGATTTCATTCAGACCCAGAACGGACTTGCAAATGGACAGTGTGTTTGACATTGGAATTTATTCTGTGTGATTGATAGCCATCAGTTGCACGGTGTGAATTGCCTGTGTGGCATGCTAAGATGCAGTGATCAAAGGTTCTGTTGAAAAGCAAAGTCTTGTGGTGATGATCAAAGCACCGCCTGCGTGGCGTAGCTTTGTTTACAACGTGAATTCGCGAGCCTCACACCCCGGTATGAACTAGAAACGGGAGAGGACATCACGGAGGGCATGCGTTTCCTTCTAGTTAGAAGTGGCGTTAGTGGTTTTACACGCCCTGACGAGTTTGACTTATGTGGTTGTTGCTGTTGCGAGGCGCCTCGGTTTGATCGGACGATCCGGGTCAGATGGAGTTATTTGTTGGCTCGTTACGCCCAAAAGGGTGGGGAAACGCATTGTTCAGGCATTTTAATCCACGTCGGTGGACCGGCCCTGACGATCCAAGGGTCGATGCGCTCTGACCCTGAGACATGGGCTAGATTGTCTCGAAGTCGGAAAGGACTATCTTTTGCCTTGGTTCATGACGGAAATCCAATTTCCAAATACGTGACTGTGCGGTTTTGATTGTATACCCATATTTGGCGACATAGTGGCATGGGACGCTTATGTCGTCTATGATTGATAGTTATGATTCGAAATTGTTTTCGAAACATGTAAACACTAGTAATAATATCAAATGCTTTTTTTTATTCGTATCAAGCATATTTTGGCTATTATAAGGTAAAACTCTATCCTCCGGTTTGCGTTGCATTGTGTGATGGGAACTGAGTCTTTTAATGGCTTCATTTTTATAAAAAGCATTGCGATGTTTCAAAGAATTATTTGTTTTAAAGCACTGACGATCCGATGGAGTAAACCCGTTCCACGAAAGTGGCGTGGTCCTGTGATTAGCCATATTATAAATGTGTTGAGTAGATTTCTCATACCAGTCCCATGACTGACTCGTAGTTTGTTTCACTTTCAAACTCGGGTGCTGTAACAACCCGAAAATCTGGTCCAGTTTAAAAATTTTATTTTGGCAATTTTAGCGAATTTTGAATATTTAAAATAGATTATTTTAAATAATATCGACGGGAAATTTATTTTGAATAGAATTCGAACGTATATATTTATATAGCTCGTCGTTAGAATATAAATAATTATTTCAAATTATGAAAGGAATTGAAAATGGCGCGGTAGTTCGATAATTCGATTTCAAACTTCAAATGAATGTACAGGATTCAAAATAAACCGAAATTTAGCGAAACCAAAAATAATAGAATCTAACTGGGAATATCTTTCCAATGAATCTGAAAAATCAAAATTTCATAGCGGGAATCAAAAGATATGTCCAAATGAATTTTCAGAATAGTCGCTATTGAATTCTGGCCCTTAAAAATAGCCAATTTGGTAACGACCTTGGATTTCGACGAAACCACTTTTGTTGGATCCGTGATGTCAGGTTATTGCTAGATTCCAATTTTCATAATTTTTCGAATCAACATGTGAGCGTGGTAAAGGAAAACGCATTTGACCAGTTTCAGTTGATTTTAATCGACTGGAAAATGGCCATTTTTCAAACGGTCTCAGAATTTGACGAAACTAGTTTTGTTACGACCGTATCGTCAATACGAAGCTAGAAAATATTTTTCTGGAATTTTTCTGGTTAGTATGTGACCCCACTAAATTGAAATGCACGTTCAAATTCAATATATAGAGTTATATGTTGATTTTGACGGAAACTGATCGAAACGATCGAATCAGCCTACGATACATATCCCATTGTGTTCGGAATGGTGGTAATTAGCTATGGGTGATAGGCGTTGGGTTCCGTTTTGTAACACCCCACGTCCATTAATGTCACTCACAAAGGGAATGCATTAACTTCCATGGAGGTTTTAAGTGAATATAGAACAGTAAAATTACAACAAGACAGATATAAAATAGTACTTGGAAATTCAAAAACTTTATTTTCATTGTAGCAGAAGTCAAAACATGTTTGATTACATCATAACACCATATTCAATGTCAAGTACAATATCTATCTTGATAAAACAAGTACATAATCCCATTACATGAATAGCCATTAAAAAGAAAGATAACAAGCTGGACTTTACTTCAGCAGTCCAAGCTTTCCAGAAGATAAGCGATCCAACTAGACTCCACTAGAACTTGGCCCAACCTGCGGACCTGAAGGGAGAAAAAGGATGGAAAAGAGGGGGTCAGACATAAAGTCTGGTGAATATGATAATTCTACAATACTATTACCAAAATAACTGGACTAAGGCATAAGCTGGAAAACAAGAAAATGTCTATGAAGAGCAGATTAAGGACATAGACAATCGCTAAAGGCAACGTTATAGGCGCTCCTAAATACTAAAGGATAAACACTATACTGCACCACACCAGTCACCCTAAAGATTCATCCCACTTAGCTTCACTTAGAAACTTTCCCAATGGCTTTCCGTACCCCTAGCTGACTACATAGGTGTCGCCTGCCCCTATCTCCACTAGGTGTACCCTACTTCCCATTATTCGATCGGCTCCCTAACTCGTAGATACCCGTGCTGGCCCCACAGTGGGGTGTATCACTCCCCTAAAGTGGCAACCTGATACAACGGACATGCACGGCTTATACCTACACGATGCAACAACGTCTTACCTACCAGCCCGGGTCCACACACGCATATGAAACCCGTTGGACTTGCGTTGCCATCGCTCCCTGTTTTGGCCTCTTATAGTCAAACCCAGTATGCGTGTCCCGTCCTCGACTTGGGTCGAGCCCACAAAGATACGTTTTGGGATACTGGTTGAAATGGACCCCCACTATTTACCACAAGCATTCCACCTAAGCTTGTCCCCATTAGTCCATCCCACTTAACCCACTTAGTCATGTTCATTTACATGTGTGTTTGGTTAAGTCTAATCGTATTTCAAATGCCTCTAAAGGCAACCACCAGATTCCTCATGCCACCCAAGGCACCTACTTAACCCCCATGTCCCACCTTACATGATTATCTGGTTAAGTATTTCTTAGTTCATTAAGGCCATAACCTCATAAAGACCTCTCACATTAGACTGGCATTTATGGCAGCTGGATTTGTCGGGCGGGTCCGGGCAGTCTTACACCATAAAAGAGTCTAACCTCGTGTCTTTACAACTGTTATGCTTTAGTTTGGGCCTAGGACCTCTCACATTGGGCCGACATTTGTGACTACTGGATTTGCCGGGCGGGTCCGGGCAGGTTTACATCACAAACGGGTCCAACCTCGTGTCCTAAGCATTGATTATTAATAATAATCCACTTTCCCCCCAATTTTAATAATTCCCTACTTGAATTATTAATTACTTCCAATTTTTAACAATGTCCATAATTGACTCAATTATGGACATCCATTCATGGTATGCAAAATCTTACAAAATTGCACCCAATTTATTAATTCCTAATATTACCCCTACCCCACGTTTGAACGTTTATTCGCAAAATATATGTTAGACTCGAATAGCCTAACTCATAGCATAAAAGAGATTATCATAATAACAACATGTATATGTGACCAAATGAATCATAATAAGGGGTGAAACTTGCATATGTCCAACTTGCATAGATTATACATGTCATGGACCTAAAGGTGTCAACTTGTTCAAAATTCACCTAATATAATCTCAATCAATTTTCATAAACTTACATATGAACATGTGTGAATCAACATCATCTAATTTTTTAACAACATGGTTTTATATGGGTACACCTAACTCAATAGGCAAATTCCCATAATCAAGTTTTATTTAATTATAGTTTCAAGTTTATGGGTACACCTAACCTAATAGGCAAATTCCCATAAACAAGATCCATTTAAATTAAAAAAAACATAACTTTAAGCATGATCCAACAACATCATGATTTTTCAACATAATATAGCATGATTTATAACATGGCATAGTATGATAGTATAACATAGCTTGACATGATTCTCAACATAGCATGACATAGCATAAGAGAATTTACAACATAGCATGACATAGCATATATAATTTACATCATACGACAACATAATAACATAATAAGAGATCCACAATATATAGAATTTACAATTACAAATCACGTCACTTTCTTGTGATCCATTCATAACTGAGTCAAATTAGTTTGTAATAGTCTTGTGAGAATCATCATACTCACCAACAAAAGAAAAGAATTAGAGAAAGAGAGATCTTTTGATTTGATTTGTGTAGATTTAGTTGTAGATGATTAGGCTTCCTCTTCTTAGTTTGTGACGGCTACGCTGAACTCCATGGCAGCAGCATGACGGTAGCTTCTCTAATTTTACAAGTGATTTAGGTTTAGGGTCTACCCACTTATTTATAGATTTTAGAATGCATTTAGGCCATTAGATTTAACCTAGAAATAACCGCAGCCGTTCAGACAAGATGGGGTTTATCTTGTTGACTCAGCAATGAGTCAGAAGTGACTCAGCAAACACTGAGCAATATATATATATATATATATATATATATATATATATATATATATATTCTACAATGTACACATTAGATACATCCCCCCCCTTTTACACACTTATTATTGTTTTTATATACATATTAGATACATCCCCTCTCTTACACACTTATTAATATTTTTATATTCATATTAGATACATCCCCTCTCTTACATACTTATTAATATTTTTATATTCATAATAGATACATCCCCTCTCTTACATACTTATTAATATTTTTATATTCATATTAGATACATCCCCCCTCTTACACACTTTTATATTCATATTAGATACATCCCCCCTCTTACACACTTATTAATATTTTAGCAACTTTAGTGTTAATAGAAAATTCGGGGTGTTACATTCTCCCCTCCTTTTAGGATTTCGTCCCCGAAATCTTCAAGTCTGGAAGAATGTATATCCTACCATCCAAACGTCCATCTACTCATCCATCATACACAGGCATCCATTGTCCTTACAGACTTCTAATGCTTTCATGTTTAAATGCACAGTGTGTGTATATGTCCGTATCTAATGCAAAATCAGGCGGTCCACTGATTCAGTTGACCTCCTTAATGCAACTATGATCGTGCCATGCATCCATTATGTATGCAAAAGATTCTTAATGCTACATAATACTTCTATATGCGTGCACAACCATCATCTGAATGCAGCATCCACATGATAATACAACCTTCGTTCATCCATTTTACTAAATACATCCATATATATGCAATATGCAATATGTAGTGACTGAGCCGATCTAGTGCCTAAAGTGTGTGTATATATGCATCCACGAGCAACCACTAGCAAACACCTGCATCCATTTTGCATCCATCATACATAACATGTCTCAAACACATGTTTCAACCGTAGGATTATCCTAACTAAAGGTCAAAGATACTAATGAGAGGACATACTAAAGATAAGATAAGATAAGCTAAGCGATAAAGGAGAAATTAAAAGACATACCCTCAAAAAGAAAAGGGTACAACGAACGCATCTTCTCTTCTGTCTCCCAAGTTGCGTTGCTCTCATCATCTCCCCATTGCACTTTAACCAGTCTGACCTCTCGATTCCTCAACTTTTTGATCTCCGACCCAAGAATGCATGTAGGAGCTCGTCTAATTGTTGCATCACGCTCTATTTCCACCTCTTTAAGCAAGCTCGGCTCTACCACCTCCGCGGTCTTGTGCAAACACTTCCTCAAATGTGATACATGGAATACGTCGTGTACTCCACTAAGTTTCTCAGGCAACTACACCCTATATGCCATCTTCCCAATCCTGTCTTTTACAGGAAACGACCCTACAAACCTTGGTGCTAATTTCCCCATGGACCCAAAGCGAACAACATTCTGTAACAGAGATACTTTGATAAAAACCATGTCCCCAATGTCAAACTCAAGATCTGTCCTCCTCTTATCAACATACGATTTTTGCCTATCTTGTGCTGCTTTCATCCTCCTTCGAATCAACTCAATCTTCTCCGAGGTTTCCCTAACCATATCGGGCCCAAGTAGGATTTTATCGGTAGATTCCCACCAACATGTAGGCGAACGGCAAGGCCTTCCATAAAGAGCTTCGAAAGGTGCCATGCCAATACTAGACTGAAAGCTATTATTATATGCGAATTCTACTAACGGAAGGTGCTCTTCCCATGTACCCCCAAAGTCTAGGATACAAAGCCTTAAAAGATCCTCTAGAATGCGATTCACCCTCTCGGCCTGGCCGTCTGTCTGAGGATGATATGCGGTGCTCAAACATAGCTGAGTCCCTACCGCCTCTTGTAAACTCTTCCAAAATTCGCTAGTAAAGATGGGGTCACGGTCGCTTACTATACTAGAAGGAATACCGTGCAAACAAACTATCTCCTTAATGTATACAGAAGCCAACCACGGAGCAGTCCTCTTACTTTTCACGGGAATAAAATGGGCGCTTTTAGTAAGTCTATCTACTATAACCCAAATCCCCGTGTTACCCTTCCTTGATCTTGGTAATCCATCCACAAAATCCATTGAGATGCTTTCCCATTTCCATAGTGGAACTTCTAATGGGTGAAGCAACCCACCGGGTTTCTTTGTACATCTTATCCCCGCCGGGATGAATGGTCATTTTTGAGCGATGAGCATCATCAAGAATGGCCTTCCTTAAGTCTTCGTCTTGTGGTACACAAAGTCTATTATCCTTTCGTAACCAACCCTTATCGTCTAGGGTATACCTACGAAGATGGCTTGACGACTCCCCCCCTTTGAGCTTTTCTACTATCTCAACCAACTGTGGGTCGTCTCGCTGTGCCTCACCAACCCGTCCTAGAAGTGTAGGTCTAACCTCCAAGGATGCTAACAGACCGGGTACTAAGTCAACGGAGGGTCTAAAGTCAAACATAGAGATGAATTCTAAGCTTTGTCGTTCAACAAACAACGGACTCAAGGACAACCTTTTCCTACTTAAGGCGTCTGCCACCACGTTACCCTTGCCCGGGGTATATGCTATTTCAAAATCGTAGGAGGCTAAGAATTCCATCCACCGTTGCTGCCTTAAATTCAAATCCTTCTGAGAGAATAAGTATTTTAATGATTTGTGGTCAGTGAACAGTTCGAATTTCTCACCAAGAAGATAGTGACGCCAAGACTTAAGCGCGAAAACAATTGCGGCTAGCTCTAAGTCATGCGTGGGGTAATTCTTTTCATGAACCCTCAACTGCCTTCCACCATAGGCTATTACTCTTCCCTCTTGCATGAGGACCGCGCCAAGTCCCGTCCCACAAGCATCAGTATAGATGGTAAACGGTTTATTCCCGTCTGGCAGCACTAAGACTGGGGCTGAAGTTAAGGCTCTCTTTAAACGTTGGAACGCATCATCGCAATCTTTGTCCCACGTAAAAACCAGGTTCTTCTTCGTTAACCGTGTTAATGGAGCTGATATTTTTGCGAAGTCTTTGATAAACTTCCTATAATAGCCAGCCAACCCCAAGAAACTTCTTACTTCGGTTGCATTTTTAGGTACCTTCCAATCTTGGATGGCCACTACCTTTGCGGGATCCACTGCTATCCCTTCTTTGGAAACCACGTGCCCTAAGAACCGTACTTCCTTCCTCCAGAAGTGACACTTAGAAAATTTTGCCTTAAGGTTATGTGCTCGAAGGGTTTCCAGCACTTCCCTAAGATGTAGGGAGTGCTCTTCTTTATTCTTAGAAAAGACTAAGATGTCATCCACAAAGACTACCACGAATTTGTTAAGGTATTCCCTAAACACCCTACTCATCAAATCAACAAAATATGCAGCGGCGTTTGTCAAACCAAAGGGCATCACTAGCCATTCATAGAATCCGTCAGGAGTCCTAAAAGTAGTCTTATCTATACTATCCTCAGCCACTCTCAGTTGATGAAAGCCTGTGGCTAAGTCCAACTGCGAAAACACTGAGGCGCCAACTAACTGATCAAAGAGATCGTCAATCCTCGGCAGTGGGTGTCGGTTCTTTTTAGTAAGCTTGTTTAGTTCTCTATAGTCCATACAAAGTCTAAGAGACCCATCCGCCTTTGTGGCAAAAACTACTGGAGCACCCCACTCCGATATACTACGTCTTATGAACCCCTTCTCAAGCAACTCCTTTACTTGCTTATTGAGTTCCCTCCTTTCACGAGGAGCCATGTGGCGCACTGGCAAAGATACGGGTTTAGCATTATCCACAAGATAAATTCGAAAGTCTATCTCCCGCTTTGGAGGTAAGCCCTTCACCTCCTCAAACACATCCGGATATTCCCGGACCACTTCTACCGATCGCAGGTTCTCTACAGACGCGTCAAGCGATTCAAGATAACTTAGCATAACGGAATTTATGGGATTACAAAAGATGTCGAGAGCATTACCAAGGCGAGTCACAAGCCTAACTACTCTCCTTTCACAATCAAGAATGGCCCTATTTCTAGACAACCAATCCATTCCTAAAATTAGCCCATAGCCCGTGAAGCCCAATACATAAGCATCACATCTAAATTCAACGCTAAGTATAGAGATTTTCAAATCCAAACATATCATGGTCAAATGAGCCGAACCCCCAATTGGATTTGAAACGACCAAGGGATCCTCTACTAAACTGGTGTTCAAGTGCAGTGATTCAACTAATGATGCAGAGATAAACGAATGAGATGCGCCAGAATCGAATAAGGTACGGACAGGATGATCAAACAGAAAAACTAAGCTTTCAACAGAAATTGTTCTACCTCTTTCTTGCAGCGGTGGGGCCGCAATAGCCTGAACTTGCCCCCTTGCCTGCCCTGGTGCCATAAGAGCCTGCACCTGTCCTCCCGAGGTAGACCCTGCCCTCTTCCCCTTCTTTGGACAGTCCTTTACTAAATGTCCCGCATCTCCACAATGAAAACAACCAGTCTTCTTTTTCTTTCTACAATCATTGCTGAGATGGCCAGGCGTCCCACAATTGAAGCATTTCTTCTTCCCTTTGCCATTATTGTTTTTACCACCCTTCTTATTTTGCTGTTGGGGTTTCTTCTGATCCCCTTTCTTTTCAACTGCCTTATCCTCATGCATAAGTGCCATTTCTACTAGCTTTTTAAAGGTGGCTCCCATAGGGATGTGGGTCATAGCCAACCCTTGCAGCGGTTCATTCAAGCCTCTAACGAACCTCAAAGCTTTCTTCTCTGGCGTGTTCACCAACTCCAAGCCAAACCTTGCTAACTGATTAAATTTATTGACATATTCCTTTACTGATGAGCTCCCTTGCTTTAGTGCCAGGAATTTTTCCATATTTAAGTTCTCCTCTGCCCTTGAAAGAAACTTTGCCTCAAACCTTCGTCTGAAATCCGCCCATGAATCAACTGGACGTTCCCCGTTAGTGACCTCCCACCAAAACGAGGCCTCTCCCTTCATTAACCAAGCAGCTAAACGGACTTTCCTCCCATCTTCCACTTCAAAGATATCCAACAATTCCTCAGTCTCCTTAAGCCAATCTATGGCCTCCACAAACGTCTCAGTCCCTTGAAAAGTTTTTCCTCCCATAGCCTTGAATTCCTTGCACGTCTTTGCAAAAGTGTCAACACGAGGAGGAGGAGGAGGAGGAGGAATGGGTGCAACTAGGCGTGGAGGAGTATCCGCTGGGCCTGCAGTGGTGGCCCTAGCCTCCAAGTATCTCCTAAACCACCCTGGAATCGTCACACCTTCTGGGAGATTAAGATCTTCAGCCATGCTGAAACGAAAAAGGAAAGATTCAAAATGGAAAATTCGAAAGATAAAGATAAGGATGTGGCTATTTGGGATTATGTTTTTCATAAAAACTCTCTTTAAATAACATGTTTTTTTTTTTTTTTTTTTGAAAGCACTTCTTCCAAAAATACTTTAGAGAAAAAAAATATTTTTCTAAAAAAAATTTTATCTGTTCTGGTAACCTTATGCTCTGATACCACGTGTAACACCCCACGTCCATTAATGTCACTCACAAAGGGAATGCATTATCTTCCATGGAGGTTTTAAGTGAATATAGAACAGTAAAATTACAACAAGACAGATATAAAATAGTACTTGGAAATTCAAAAACTTTATTTTCATTGTAGCAGAAGTCAAAACATGTTTGATTACATCATAACACCATATTCAATGTCAAGTACAATATCTATCTTGATAAAACAAGTACATAATCCCATTACATGAATAGCCATTAAAAAGAAAGATAACAAGCTGGACTTTACTTCAGCAGTCCAAGCTTTCCAGAAGATAAGCAATCCAACTAGACTCCACTAGAACTTGGCCCAACCTGCGGACCTGAAGGGAGAAAAAGGATGGAAAAGAGGGGGTCAGACATAAAGTCTGGTGAATATGATAATTCTACAATACTATTACCAAAATAACTGGACTAAGGCATAAGCTGGAAAACAAGAAAATGTCTATGAAGAGCAGATTAAGGACATAGACAATCGCTAAAGGCAACGTTATAGGCGCTCCTAAATACTAAAGGATAAACACTATACTGCACCACACCAGTCACCCTAAAGATTCATCCCACTTAGCTTCACTTAGAAACTTTCCCAATGGCTTTCCGTACCCCTAGCTGACTACATAGGTGCCGCCTGCCCCTATCTCCACTAGGTGTACCCTACTTCCCATTATTCGATCGGCTCCCTAACTCGTAGATACCCGTGCTGGCCCCACAGTGGGGTGTATCACTCCCCTAAAGTGGCAACCTGATACAACGGACATGCACGGCTTATACCTACACGATGCAACAACGTCTTACCTACCAGCCCGGGTCCACACACGCATATGAAACCCGTTGGACTTGCGTTGCCATCGCTCCCTGTTTTGGCCTCTTATAGTCAAACCCAGTATGCGTGTCCCGTCCTCGACTTGGGTCGAGCCCACAAAGATACGTTTTGGGATACTGGTTGAAATGGACCCCTACTATTTACCACAAGCATTCCACCTAAGCTTGTCCCCATTAGTCCATCCCACTTAACCCATTTAGTCATGTTCATTTACATGTGTGTTTGGTTAAGTCTAATTGTATTTCAAATGCCTCTAAAGGCAACCACCAGATTCCTCATGCCACCCAAGGCACCTACTTAACCCCCATGTCCCACCTTACATGATTATCTGGTTAAGTATTTCTTAGTTCATTAAGGCCATAACCTCATAAAGACCTCTCACATTAGACTGGCATTTATGGCAGCTGGATTTGCCGGGCGGGTCCGGGCAGTCTTACACCATAAAAGAGTCTAACCTCGTGTCTTTACAACTGTTTTGCTTTAGTTTGGGCCTAGGACCTCTCACATTGGGCCGACATTTGTGACTACTGGATTTGCCGGGCGGGTCCGGGCAGGTTTACATCACAAACGGGCCCAACCTCGTGTCCTAAGCATTGATTATTAATAATAATCCACTTTCCCCCCAATTTTAATAATTCCCTACTTGAATTATTAATTACTTCCAATTTTTAACAATGTCCATAATTGACTCAATTATGGACATCCATTCATGGTATGCAAAATCTTACAAAATTGCACCCAATTTATTAATTCCTAATATTACCCCTACCCCACGTTTGAACGTTTATTCGCAAAATATATGTTAGACTCGAATAGCCTAACTCATAGCATAAAAGAGATTATCATAATAACAACATGTATATGTGACCAAATGAATCATAATAAGGGGTGAAACTTGCATATGTCCAACTTGCATAGATTATACATGTCATGGACCTAAAGGTGTCAACTTGTTCAAAATTCACCTAATATAATCTCAATCAATTTTCATAAACTTACATATGAACATGTGTGAATCAACATCATCTAATTTTTTAACAACATGGTTTTATATGGGTACACCTAACTCAATAGGCAAATTCCCATAATCAAGTTTTATTTAATTATAGTTTCAAGTTTATGGGTACACCTAACCTAATAGGCAAATTCCCATAAACAAGATCCATTTAAATTAAAAAAAACATAACTTTAAGCATGATCCAACAACATCATGATTTTTCAACATAATATAGCATGATTTATAACATGGCATAGTATGATAGTATAACATAGCTTGACATGATTCTCAACATAGCACGACATAGCATAAGAGAATTTACAACATAGCATGACATAGCATATATAATTTACATCATACGACAACATAATAACATAATAAGAGATCCACAATATATAGAATTTACAATTACAAATCACGTCACTTTCTTGTGATCCATTCATAACTGAGTCAAATTAGTTTGTAATAGTCTTGTGAGAATCATCATACTCACCAACAAAAGAAAAGAATTAGAGAAAGAGAGATCTTTTGATTTGATTTGTGTAGATTTAGTTGTAGATGATTAGGCTTCGTCTTCTTAGTTTGTGACGGCTACGCTGAACTCCATGGCAGCAGCATGACGGTAGCTTCTCTAATTTTACAAGTGATTTAGGTTTAGGGTCTACCCACTTATTTATAGATTTTAGAATGCATTTAGGCCATTAGATTTAACCTAGAAATAACCGCAGCCGTTCAGACAAGATGGGGTTTATCTTGTTGACTCAGCAATGAGTCAGAAGTGACTCAGCAAACACTAAGCAATATATATATATATATATATATATATATATATATATATATATTCTACAATGTACACATTAGATACATCCCCCCCTTTTACACACTTATTATTGTTTTTATATACATATTAGATACATCCCCTCTCTTACACACTTATTAATATTTTTATATTCATATTAGATACATCCCCTCTCTTACATACTTAATAATATTTTTATATTCATAATAGATACATCCCCTCTCTTACATACTTATTAATATTTTTATATTCATATTAGATACATCCCCCCTCTTACACACTTTTATATTCATATTAGATACATCCCCCCTCTTACACACTTATTAATATTTTAGCAACTTTAGTGTTAATAGAAAATTCGGGGTGTTACACGTTTCGAGTTCGAAATTTAAAGTTGCTTTTTGAAATTAAATATTTAAAATAATATAATTAAATTTTATACTTTAAACCCTACCCTCCCCTCTCTCCTCCTTATTCGTTCAGAACGAAATGAAAAAAAAAAATCAAGATTTCCACCCCGTCGAGCTCCCCCTCTGCTCGTCCATCGCCACCATCCTGCTCCCCTTCTCCCTCTCCTCTGCCACCGATGCAAACCCGAATCCATCCTCACCCAAATCGCCAGTCCCCGCCATCGCTACCCCCCAGACGCCCGCGATCCACCCTCCGACCAACCCACTGCCTCCCTTTTCTAGTGCGCCTCTCTCTCCCCTTTTCCTGAATGAAAACCGAGCCCAAGACCTCCTCCTTCACCCACTGTGACAGCTCTCCACTCCCCTCCTCCGATTAACGTTGTAAGTTTTAATTATTTAATTTTATTTTAAATAATCAGTTTTTTTATATATATATATAAATATTTTAAAGAACTAATTTTCATTTTCTTATAAAAAAATAATGATTTTTATAATGTAGGAATAATTAGAAAGATTCTATTTTGATCGTATGAAAGACAAGATTTTTTATACAAAGCAAGATGAGATTTTTATTAATGAAAAGTTGGGATTTTTGTTAAGGTTAAAAATATAATTTTTATAATATAGAAAAGCTAAAAATATAATTTTTATAATGTAGTGATATTAAAAATAAAATTTTTATAATGTAGTGATATTAAAAATATAATTTTTATTATAGTAGAAAAGCTAAAAATATAATTTTTATAATATAGAAAGGATAAAAATATAATTTTTATATAGAATGAAGTGTCGAAAATATATATGAAGAAGAAATAAAAATACGATTTTTATTTATTGAATGAAGTGATAGAAATATAATATTTTTATATTTCAACAGCGTGAAATGGACTGCAGTAGAATTTCAACTGATCCAGACGGTTCAGCAATTCAAAAGTAAAGCACGGTGGAGTGGAACCCTCTGTGAGAACTTCTCACCTTTTAATTTTGTTTTCTAGTTAAAATATATACTAGGATGCAGACGGTGTTTAGTAGCACCCGACACCCGTCGTCCGCAGACCATGGACGGCTTGTATGCTGGTTTGTTTGATTTTGATGTGTAGTTGATTGTGTGATGTGATGTGAAATGAAATAAAACATTTATATAGTTGAAATAAAATATTTTATAGTGGAAAATATTTTATAGTTAAAAATAGAACTTTTAACGTGTATATGAAATGAAATAAAAATAAACAAATCGGACGATTTGTTTATATACACACATTTGACTGATATTGATTGGGACGATAAATTTTACACATCACCCAACTGCACAAATAAAATCTGTGTTTGATTGTTTGAAACCCCACACGGGTACTGGGATGAGATTTGACATACACTAATCCCGATTGTTCAGTTGTATGTCGATCGATTGATTGACTGATTGTTATAAGCGTTAAATATTTATATTCGATGCTTATACAGGGTTGAATGCAATTTGGATGATGGTTGATTTTTCATCGTTGTTATTGTATACATGTGTTGTAGAAAATCCATATAATTAACATTATATGGTAATTGATTGGGCCTCATTCCATATTTGAAAAAGAAATATATGAAATAGAAATATTTGAAAAAGCAATATTTGAAATAGAAATATTTGAAAAAGAAATATTTGAAATAGAATATTTGAAAATAGAAATATATGAAGCCGTGTTGATTAGATTGACGCCATTTTGACGTGAATGATATTTATATCGATTTTATTCATTTTATAATGAATATCAAAAGTGATTTCAAAATCTGATGTTTTGAAAAGAATTGAAATTCGAATTAAATTGAATATAAATGAATTCGAATTGAAATAGAATATAAATGAATTCGAATTGAAATTGAATTGAATTGCAAACGAACTGAAATTGAATTAGAAATCAATTTGAATTGAAATCAATTTGAAATGAATTTAAAACGAAATTATAAGGAAAAAATCAATTTTGATTTGAATTAGAAATGAAGTTGAAATCGTTTCGAAACGAATTTAAAACGAATTATAAAAATACATTTTTAAAAGGTAATCGACGAAGTATATATTATATATTATATATATAATATAATGGCCTGAATAGAACGCGTCGCGCTGCGGTAGTTAGTGAATTTCGACCATTGACTTCAAATGGATATTGCGGGAGATCCGACCGTCGGATTCTCCTAAAACCGAAACCATTAGGTTCGTATCGAAAAGAGCTTTCTAAAGAATATTAGAAATTAGAAATCTAACGGTTGGATTTATAATTATGTCCAAATCAAATTTGGAAAAGGTTGTTGTAAGTGCAGTTCGATGGCCGTTGATGGAAATCGGCTGTACGTGCCTTGATAAAATGATTAAAAATAGTAATAATTTGTGTAAAATCATAAGAAATGATTTATGAAGAATTTGGATGAAAAATTCCATATTTGAAAAGATAAAAATTGATTTTTATCGAAATGAACTAGTTTTGAACTAGAATCATAATTCTATTTATTTTTAAATAAATAAATTGAATTTGAAAAGGGTTTTAAAAGTAACCAGAATTTCCAATAATTGAATTGGAATGGATTTGAATCGAAATTGTCTTAGGATTATTTCGATGTTGGGTTTCGTGACTATACAGATGTTGTTATGTAAATTTGAAAGATATATATTTATATCGTTATTTCCAATACGACATTTGTTAGTCATAGAATTTGATATTGAATATAAGCCGATATATTTTCTATTCAGAGCCTTGTATTTAATATCAAATGTGATTTGGGTTTGCCGTGAATGGTGTCTTCATTAACACTGTTCTTGAACCCAGTTGAGAAAAGGATTAAATCTTTTTATTTAGATTTAATGAAGTGTACCAATTAAATAATATTTAATTGGAATCGAATTGGTATTGATTTTTGGGTTTATCGTGAATAGTGTTTTAAATAACACTTGTTCTTTAACCTGATAATTAATGGAATGTGATTTTGGGTTGTCGTGAACGGTATCTTCAATAATATTGTTCCTAGACCTAAAGGAGTTAAGAAAATCAAAAACTAACTGGAGATTAGTTAAGTGAATGGTTTCTGAGGTATTGATCTGATGTTGGTTTCGGCCTTCGGGGTTAATATTTAGGGAATTGCTCACTTGCTAATTTACGGTTAGGGATTGATTGAATTGTGATGTGATTTTGGGGTTTATCGTGAACCGTGTTTTAAATGACACTGATTCTTTAACCCAGTTAAAGATTAAAACTAAGTGGAGTTTTAATGAATCTTTAATTAGATTAAAAAGATCGAGAATGGAGTATCACCAGTTTTGCTCTAGGCGATAGTTAAATCTTTAATTAGATTTGAACGTGAAATGGTAATTGAATTTACCGATAACACTGTGGTGTTAGATATGAAGTATGACCAGTTTTACTTCATGGGATAAATATGTTGGGATAGGGAAATTAAAACGAATGATTACTTCGGTAAGGTTCGCTAATCCCGACTAGTTTGAATTGATATTCAAAGGAAGATTAAAGAATAAATTTAAAAGAATTTATCTTTGATAAAATTAATGGGAACCTTTCCCTATGAATGTAAAATTTAGAAACTAACTGTAGGTTGGCTAAGATGAATCGTTTCCTGGGTATTGATCTGATGTTGGTTTCGGCCTTCGGAGTTAATACTTAGGGGATTATTCTCTTGATTAATTTACGGTTAGTGACTAATGAATTGGAATGAGGCGTATGTTGTGTTTGTGTAACACATGTTTATTATATACGCGAGTTATTCGGAAAGACCGGGTTTATCCCATTCTGAATAACTGATACGACGATAAGTTGAAGATGAAGAGAGTGGTCGAAGACTGGAGGTCTTCACGTCGTTTGGGTGATTACTGATGATCTTGATTGGGATGTACACCCAAGAAGATAGAAACAGTTGGTGATCGTCCAGACGTATTTGGAGATCGATGGATATGCGGGGTACTAGGTGCCTCCGGTTTCGTTCAGACCCAGAACGGATTTGTAAATGGACTGTGTGTCTGACTTTGGATTTTAGTCTGTGTGATTGATTTCTATTAAATATATATCTGTTTGGCGGCGGAGAATTTATTCTCTTGCTTAACGCCCTTCTCTGAGACGTACAAGCTCAGGGGTTATATACTGATGGATATCAAATGCATAGAGTGAATTGCCTGTGTGGCATGCCTAAGTGGTGAATGATCAAGGCTTCTGTTGAAAAACAAAGTCTTGTGGTTGATGATCGAAGCACGGTCTTTGTGGCGTAGCTTTGTGTAACGTTTACTTCGCGAGTTTCACACTCGGTATGAACCAAAAACGGAAGACGGACCTCAGGGAGGGCATGCGTTTCCTTCTAGCTAAAAAGTGGTGTCAGTGGTTTTACATGCCCTGACGAGTTTGACTTATGTAGTTATTGCTGTTGTGAGGCGCCTCGGTTTGAACGGACGATCCGGGTCCGATGGAGTCATTTGTTGGCTCACTTACGCCCCAAAGGGCGGGGAAATGCAGTGTTCAGGAATTTTAATCCACATCGGTGGACCGGCCCTGTCGCTCCAAGGATAACTCGAGCTCTGATCCTGAGACATGGGCTAGATTGTCTCGAATCGGTGAGGACTATTTTTTGCCTCGGTTCATAGATGGAAATCCAACTTCCAAATACGTGACATTTGCGGTTTTATTTGTAGAGCCTAGTATGGTGACATAGTGGGATGGGGCGCTTATGCCGCCTATGATTGATATTTATGATTTGAAGTTGTTTTATACAGTATACACTTATAGTAATAGTAAATGATTTGTTTTAAATGTATCAAGCATTCTTGGCTATTATAAGGTAAAAACCCTATCCTCCGGCTTGCGTTGCATTGTGTGATGGGAACTGGGTCTTATATTAGCTTCATTGTTCTTTATTTAGCATTGCGCTGTTGTTTTATGCACTGGTGTTCTTGGGAGGTAACCCGTTCCGTGTTATACGGCATGGTCCCTTGATTTACCTAACTTTAAAATAAAGATTTACAATTGTTTTAGTTCTCACACCAGTCACATGATTGACCTGGAGTTTATTGTTTTAACCTAAACTCTGGGTGCCCTTATTTTGACACGGGCAACTAGTAGTTTTGGTTTTGCAGATTTATATTCACAGGATCCTGATTTACAGTTGGAATGATACTCGGAAAGCTTTGTATCCGCGTATTACTTCTAGTTGTGTATTGTATTATTTTCCTCTACTATGTAATGTAATGTAATCTCTGATATTTATCGAATGTAATATTCATTTATACTCTGTATATTCTTGTATTTTGGTGGAATTGTTGTAATATACAATGAAATGTTCTTCCGTCTGCGTTCTTTTGTGGCTTGTTCTCGAACTATCCGCGCTTTCCTCACCGGGGAAGTTACGGGTTTTTACAGTTGGTATCAGAGCTTTGGTTTACAAATCTCAGAGAACAAGACACATTAGAACCATACGAAAGGATTCATCAGAAATTGGATTAGTAATATCCAACGAGAATGACTCGTTAGAGATAGGATCAGTAGTATCCTAGAACGAGTGTGAAGAGTATGTTTTTGATAAATAAAAGTGAAAACAATTTTTGTTTTGAAAATTTAAATCAATTATACGTATTTGAATATTTATTTGTATTGATTTGGACAGTCCAGTATATATAGACTTTGCGTATACGTCTGATCCATGCGTATTTGAAGTTTTAATATACTGGATAGATATAGAATCACACTCTAGTTGCCCGGAGACGATTCTGATGATAGTATAGACATCATCAGAATTGGTATTCGAGTTTCGATGATGTGATATCCATATATTTCCTATTGACTGGTGTGAGAATCAAAATTAGATAGGGCTTATTGTTGTGAATTGGCATCAAAAATGTGATTTTTTGACTATATATCAAAGTTATGAATTTGAAATGAAAATTCACTAATTGATTGCTGATTGTGTTGTTTGATTATAGTTTGATTAATTAAATGTTGAACCTTTAGCAAATTGACCATAAAGTGAATTGTATTGAAATTTGGTCACATTTGCTTGCATATACATGTACTTTCATTGAATAGGTCATAGCAAGGAGGCTAGAGCATAAGAATAAAATTGTTTGCCCGATAAATAGGTACATGTTTATCATAATTTACTGTTTTGTTTGGGTGATGATGATTTTATGAGCCGATTGGCTATCCGCTTGGCTTTTTCTTTTTCTTTTTGAGATCAGAAGGCCTGTATGGAAATTTCGGGATTTTCCCGGTGCTCCCGGTGCAGGGGAGGTTATGGCGAAATTTTTCGAAAATTTAGGATATTAGCCAAATTTTTGAAATTTTTGAAAAGTTCTTAGAAATTGAAAAGTTGAAGAACTTAAGCCATAATAAAAATAATGAAAGTTGAATCGGTATTTAAAACAACTTTCGGCTTCGTTCCTTTTCGGGGACGAAAAGTTTTAAGTAGGGGAGATTGTAACAACCCGAAAATCTGGGCCAGTTTAAAATTTTTATTTTGGCAATTTTAGCGAATTTTGAATATTTAAAATAGATTATTTTAAATAATATCGACGAGAAATTTATTTTGAATAGAATTCGAATGTATATATTTATATAGCTCGTCGTTAGAATATAAATAATTATTTCAAATTATAAAAGGAATTGAAAATGGCGCGGTAGTTCGATAATTCGATTTCAAACTTCAAATGAATGTACATGATTCAAAATAAACCGGAATTTAGCGAAACCAAAAATAATAGAATCTAATTGAGAATATCTTTCCAACGAATCCGAAAAATCAAAATTTCATAGTGGGAATCAAAAGATATGTCCAAATGAATTTTCAGAATAGTCGCTATGGAATTCTGGCCCTTAAAAATAGCCAATTTGCAAACGACCTAGGATTTTGACGAAACCACTTTGTTAGTTCCGTGATGTCAGTTTATTGCTAGATTCCAATTTTCATAATTTTTCGAATCAATATGTGAGCGTGGTAAAGGAAAACGCGTTTGACCAGTTTCAGTTGATTTTAATCGACTGGAAAATGGCGATTTTTCAAACGGTCTCAGAATTTGACGAAACTAGTTTTGTTAGGACCGAATCGTCAATACGAAGCTAGAAAATATATTTTTGGAATTTTTCTAGTTAGTATGTGACCCCAGTAAATTGAAATGCACGTTCAAATTCAATATATAGAGTTATATGTTGATTTTGATGGAAACTGATCGAAACGATCGAATCAGCCTACGATACATATCCCATTATGTTCGGAATGGGGGTAATTAGCTATGGGTGACAGGCGGTGGGTTCCGTTTCGAGTTCGAAATTTAAAGTTGCTTTTTGAAATTAAATAATTAAAATAATATAATTATATTTTATACTTTAAACCCTACCCTCCCCTCTCTCCTCCTTATTCATTCAGAACGAAATGGAAATAAAAAAAATCAAATCGCTCTAGCCGCCGCCTCGATTTCCACCCCGTCGAGCTCCCCCTCCGCTCGTCCATCGCCACCATCTTGCTCCCATTCTCCCTCTCCTCTGCCACCGATGCAAACCCGAATCCATCCTCACCCAAATCGCCGGTCCCTGCCATCGCTACCCCCCCCCCCCACTGACGCACGCGATCCACCCTCCGACCAACCCTCCCCCTCCCCTTTCTAGTGCGCCTCTCTCTCTCCCCTTTTCCTGAATGAAAACCGAGCCCAAGACCTCCTCCTTCACCCACTGCGACAGCTCTCTACTCCCCTCCTCCGATTAACGCTGTAAGTTTTAATTATTTAATTTTATTTTAAATAATCAGTTTTTTTATATATATAAATATTTTAAAGAACTGATTTTCTTTTGCTTATAAAAAATAATAATAATATGTTTTTTATCATGTAGGAAGAATTAGAAAGATTCGATTTTGATCGTATGAAAGATAAGATTTTTTATAAAAAGCAAGATGAGATTTTTATTAATGAAAAGTTAGGATTTTTGTTAAGGTTAAAAATAAAATTTTTATAATATAGAAAAGCTAAAAATATAATTTTTGTAATGTAGTGATATTAAAAATATAATTTTTATTAAAAAATATAATTTTTATTATAGTAGAAAAGCTAAAAATATAATTTTTATAATATAGAAAGGATAAAAATATAATTTTTATATAGAATGAAGTGTCGAAAATATATATGAAGAAGAAATAAAAATACGATTTTTATTTATTGAATGAAATGGTAGAAATATAATATTTTTATATTTGAACAGCGTGAAATGGACTACAGTAGAATTTCAACCGATCCAGATGGTTTAGCAGTTCAAAAGCAAAGCACGGCGGAGCGGAACCCTCTGTGAGAACTTCTCACCTTTTAATTTTGTTTTCTAGTTAAAATATATACTAGGATGCAGACGGTGTTTAGTAGCACCCGACACCCGTCGTCCACAGACCATGGACGGCTTGTATGCTGGTTTGTTTGATTTTGATGTGAGTTGATTGTGTGATGTGAAATGAAATAAAACATTTATATAGTTGAAATAAAATATTTTATAGTGGAAAATATTTTATAGTTAAAAATAGAACTTTTAACGTGTATATGAAATTAAATAAAAATAAACAAATCGGACGATTTGTTTATATACACACATTTGATTGATATTGATTGGGACGATAAATTTTACACATCGCCCAACTGCACAAATAAAATCTGTGTTTGATTGTTTGAAACCCCACATGGGTATTGGGATGAGATTTGACGTACACTAATCCCGATTGTTTAGTTGTATGTCGATCGATTGATTGACCGACTGTTATAAGCGTTAAATATTTATATTCGATGCTTATACAGTGTAGAATGCACTTTGGATGATGGTTGAGTATTCATCGTTGTTATTGTATACATGTGTTGTAGAAAATCCATATAATTAACATTATATGGTAATTGATTGGGCCTCATTCCATATTTGAAAAAGAAATATTTGAAATAGAAATATTTGAAAAAGCAATATTTGAAATAGAAATATTTGAAAAAGAAATATTTGAAATAAAATATTTGAAAATAGAAATATATGAAGCCGTGTTGATTAGATTGACGCCATTTTGACGTGAACGATATTTATATCGATTTTATTCATTTTATAATGAATATCGAAAGTGATTTCAAAATCTGATATTTTGAAAAGAATTGAAATTCGAATTAAATTGAATATAAATGAATTCGAATTGAAATTGAATATAAATGAATTCAAATTGAAATTGAATTGAATTGAAAACGAACTGAAATTGAATTAGAAATCAATTTGAAATGAATTTAAAACGAATTTATAAGGAAAAATTCAATTTTGATTTGAATTAGAAATGAAGTTGAAATCATTTCGAAACGAATTATAAAAAACGTTTTTAAAAGGTAATCGACGAAGTATATATTATATATATAATATAATAGCCTGAATAGAACGCAGCGCGCTGCGGTAGTTCGTGAATTTCGAACATTGACTTCAAATGGATTTTGGGGGAGATCTGACCGTCGGATTCTCCTAAAACCGGAACCGTTGGGTTCGTATCGAAAAGAGCTTTCTAACGAATATTAGAAATTTAAAATCTAACAGTTGGATTTGGAATTATGTCCAAATCAAATTTGGAAAAGGTCGTTGTAAGTGCAGTTCGATGGCCGTTGATGGAAATCGACTGTACGGGCCTTGATAAAATGATTAAAAATAGTAATAATTTGTGTAAAATCATGAGAAATGATTTGTGAAGAATTAGGAAGAAAAACTCCATATTTGAAAAGATAAAAATTGATTTTTATCGAAATGAACTAGTTTTGAACTAGAATCATAATTCTATTTATTTTTTAATAAATAAATTGAATTTGAAAAGGGTTTTAAAAGTAACAAGAATTTCCAATAATTGAATTGGAATGGATTTGAATCGAAATTGTCTTTGGATTATTTCGATGTTGGATTTCGTGACTATACAGATGTTGTTATGGAAATTTGAAAGATATATATTTATATCGTTATTTCCAATACGACATTTGTTAGTCGTAGAATTTGATATTGAATATAAGCCGATATATTTTCTATTCAAAGCCTTGTATTTAATATCAAATGTGATTTGGGTTTGTCGTGAATGGTGTCTTCATTAACACTGTTCTTGAACCCAGTTGAGAAAAGGATTAAATCTTTTTATTTAGATTTAACGAAGTGTACCAATTAAATAATATTTAATTGGAATCGAATTGGTATTGATTTTTGGGTTTATCATGTACAGTGTTTTAAATAACACTTGTTCTTTAACCCGATAATTAATGTAATGTGATTTTGGGTTGTCGTGAACGGTATCTTCAATAATTCTGTTCTTAGACCTAAAGGATTTAAGAAAATCAGAAACTAACTGGAGATTAGTTAAGTTGAATGGTTTCTAAGGTATTGATCTGATGTTGGTTTCGGCCTTCGGGGTTAATATTTAGGGAATTGCTTACTTGCTAATTTACAGTTAGGGACTGACTGAATTGTGATGTGATTTTGGGGTTTATCGTGAACCGTGTTTTAAATGACACTGATTCTTTAACCGAGTTAAAGATTAAAACTAAGTGGAGTTTTAATGAATCTTTAATTAGATTGAAAAGATCGAGAATGGAGTATCACCAGTTTTGCTCTAGGCGATAGTTAAATCTTTAATTAGATTTGAACGTGAAATGGTAATTGAATTTACCGATAACACCGTGGCGTTAGATATGAAGTATGACCAGTTTTACTTCATGGGATGAATAGGTTGGGATTGGGAAATTAAAACAAATGATTACTTCAGTAAGGTTCGCTAATCCCGACTAGTTTGAATTGATATTCAAAGGAAGATTAAAGAATAAATTTAAAGAATTTATCTTTGATACAATTAATGGGAACCTTTCCCTATGAATGTGAAATTTAGAAACTAACTGTAGGTTGGCTAAGATGAATCGTTTCCTGGGTATTGATCTGATGTTGGTTTCGGCCTTCGGAGTTAATATTTGGGGGATTATTCTCTTGATTAATTTACGGTTAGTGACTAATGAATTGGAATGAGGCGTATGTTGTGTTTATGTAACACATGTTTATTATATACGCGAGTTATTCGGAAAAACCGGGTTTATCCCATTCTAAATAACTGATATGACGATAAGTCGAAGATGAAGACGGTGGTCGAAGACCGGAGGTCTTCACGTCTTTTGGGTGATTACTGATGATCTTGATTGGGATGTACACCCAAGAAGATGGAAACAGTTGGTGATCGTCCAGACGTATTTGGAGATCGATGGATATGCGGGGTAGTAGGTGCCTCCGGTTTCGTTCAGACCCAGAACGGACTTGTAAATGGACTGTGTGTCTGACATTGGATTTTAGTCTGTGTTATTGATTTCTATTAAATATATATTTGTTTGGCGGCGGAGAATTTATTCTCTTGCTTAACGCCCTTCTCTAAGACGTACGAGCTCAGGGGTTATATACTGATGGATATCAAACGCATAGAGTGAATTGCTTGTGTGGCATGCCTAAGTGGCGAATAATCAAGGCTTCTGTTGAAAAACAAAGTCTTGTGGTTGATGATCGAAGCACGGGCTTTGTGGCGTAGCTTTGTGTAACGTTTACTTCGCGAGTTTCACACCCGGTATGAACCAAAAACGGGAGACCGACCTCAGGGAGGGCATGCGTTTCCTTCTAGCTAAAAAGTGGCGTCAGTGGTTTTACACGCCCTGACGAGTTTGACTTATGTGGTTGTTGCTGTTGCGAGGCGCCTCGGTTTGATCGGACGATCAGGGTCCGATGGAGTCATTTGTTGGCTCACTTACGCCTCAAAGGGCGGGGAAACGCAGTGTTCAGGAATTTTAATCCACATCGGTGGACCGACCCTGTTGCTCCAAGGGTCACTCGAGCTCTGATCCTGAGACATGGGCTAGATTGTCTCGAATCGGTGAGGACTATCTTTTGCCTCGGTTCATAGATGGAAATCCAACTTCCAAATATGTGACATTTGCGGTTTTATTTGTGGAGCCCAGTATGGCGACATAGTGGGATGGCGCGCTTATGCCACCTATGATTGATATTTATGATTTGAAGTTGTTTTATACACTATACACTTATAGTAATAGTAAATGATTTGTTTTAAACGTAACGAGCATTCTTGGCTATTATAAGGTAAAAACCCTATCCTCCGGCTTGCGTTGCATTGTGTGATGGGAACTGGGTCTTATAATAGCTTCATTGTTCTTTATTTAGCATTGCGTTGTTGTTTTATGCATTGGTGTTCTTGGGAGGAAACCCGTTCCGTGTTATACGGCGTGGTCCCTTGATTTACCTAACTTTAAAATAAAGATTTACAACTGTTTTAGTTCTCACACCAGTCACATGACTGACCTGAAGTTTATTGTTTTAACCTGAACTCTAGGTGCCCTTATTTTGACACGGGCAGCTAGTAGTTTTTGTTTTGCAGATTAATATTCATAGGATCCTGATTTACAGCTGGAACGATACTCGGAAAGCTTTGTATCCACGTATTACTTCTAGTTGTGTATTGTATTATTTTCCGCTGCTATGTAATGTAATGTAATCTCTGATATTTATCGAATGTAATATTCATTTATATTGTGTATATTCTTGTATTCTGGTGGAATTGTTGTAATATACAATGAAATGTTCCTCCGCCTGCGTTTTTTGTGGCTTATTCTCGAACTATCCACGCTTTACTCACCGGGAAAGTTACGGGTTTTTACAGGTGCCCCTTTTTCTACACGAGCAGCCTTATATTCAGGTTTAGCTGGCTCTTTCTGGTTAGCTGGATTTGAAGATGGATTCTATTATTTATCTCTTTTTATGCTGTTCAGCTCCTATTGTACATTATGTTTGTTTTCCGCTATAGACATTTATGTATACCTGAACTGTATTTATACTAAGTATGAGCCTGTGCTGTGTAACTCTGATGATTACGTTTATCCAGTATATTCTATTTTTCATTATCTGGTGTATTTATTTAATTATGCTCTGCTATTATCTGTTTATGTGTTATATTTCAAAGGATTACCCTTGCCTCCGTCAGTACGGGGTTTGGGTTCGTCTCAGATAGAGATGGGAAAGAAACATGGATCGTGGTTGCGGATCCATAATGAAAATATGAGATCATGCAAATAAACTGTAACGCATGTTTAAATTTGAGCCGCGTGTTAACATTGAAACCGCTTGATATGTTTGTCCATAACGAATCTCAGCCCCTCTTTGTCTTTTTATTTGTGCTACCAAGGGATTTTATTATATAGATATAAGAGAGCGTACTTGTATATTTTATATAAAAAATGTTTTGTAATGTGTCTCTTGATCGGTTCAATTCTGAACTGGCAAATGATATAATATTGTTTTATAAGAAGGGTAAATGAAATAATTTTTCCTAAATTATATTTTTATATAGAAATAAATTGTACAGTTTTCTTGGTTGTTGATTGATTTAAATGAAATTCTAGTAGGATTATGGAATTGAAATGGATTAATATAACCAGAAGATAAAATAAAGGATGTCTAGAATGAAAATCAGAACTTGGAAATATAAATTGGAAACTAAGAAAACAAATTCCAATACAATGAATTGAATGATTGAAACTTGATTTAAAAAGGGCAAGTTTTACAAAACTTGGAATTGTGTTATTAAATAAACATGGATTCAAGAGAATTGAATTAAAAGGATTTTTACAATAAGAATCAGATTCTGAAATGAAGATAGCTAATGTGAGAAATCAATTAGATATAATAAACTATAACTTGGCTAAAATAGGATCGATGAACTAATATGAGGTGAAAATGCTTGGATTCAAGTTGATACATCAATAAATTGAGTACGACTTAAAATAATATCCAATTGAGTTTGGGCTATGAAATTGAAGTGAATATGTGTGTATATATTGAATAGTGAATATAAACTCAGGTTATATAAAACTGAGTTGAATAGAAAATGAATAATGAATTGAATGGATTAGAACTTGATTAATGGTAAGTTAAAATAAAGTTTGATTGGAATTGGAATTATATTAAATTAAAATGATATATAAATTCAAATGGATGGATTTTAAGATAATGAAAATTAAATTTCCATAAGTAAAATTCGTAATTGAGTTACTAAATAAATATGATTGAAGCGAACTAAATAAATTGAATATCGATAAATGGAACTCAATACATATAAATTGAAAATGTTGAGTGTAATAAGAAATAAATTGAAATGAATCCAATTCAAACGAATAAAACTAAATATGACTTGGAAGAATAAATCAAATAAAGTTTGATTGAAATTAAAATTTGGACTCAAATGTAAATGGACTCATATATTAAAATTTTAACCTGGAACTTGAACTAAGTAAAACTTGACTTGCTTATAAGCAAGAGTATATATATTCGACCGTGGATGGTTTATCTGTCATTAGTTAAGAAAGAGAACAAATTGATGGATAAATTGGTGAATTTGAAGTAAGAAATTAATTTTTGTATAGTCAGTTAGAAATACAGGTGCATATGATTAAGCAGGGTTATGAGATGGAAGCGGATATGTGAGAATTATATGGGTTGCCCGACAAAAAGATACATGTTTAATTCAATATGGAATTTTATGAGCGCATTAGCAAGCCACTTGGTTTTTGCTTTTCTTTTTAACTGAAGAGGGCCCAAAGATGAATTTTGTAGTTGTACTGATCAGCCCGTACAAAGGAGGTGTTGGCAAAAAATTTCGAAAATTTAGGGAGTTAGAAATAATTTCAACAGTTTTGAAATTTTTGTTAACAAGAGGTTAATGTTCAATTGGAAATTGAAATTAGGAATTTTTGAGTAAATTGGAAAATAATAAGTTGATTGAGTAGTGAAATTTGTTGGGCTAAAGGACGTTGAGGTAAGTGTCAAGTTGCATGAATTGACTATGGGAAGTAATTAGGTGTAGCATTTTTTCCTGCTTAGAAATTTAGGGGATGAAATTCTTTTAAGGGGGAAGGAATGTAACGTCCCGTATTTTTCAGCAGATAACGTTGGATAATTCAAAACGTTTAAATATTTGTTTTGAATTTAAAATGGATGTTAGTAAGGAGTTTATCTATTTAATTTATTAAATAAGAATAATTAAATCGAATTTAATTGTAAATCATCGTTTAATATCTTTTCCATACGGTCAAATGGGGCTTGAAATCCATTCCAGTGTGTTCAGAACAGTGGTATAACCCTGGAAATGCCATTTGTTGCGTTTAAATAGGAGTTCGAATACACATGATGTTTAAAATAGGGTAAAATCACATCAGTTCAACCAAAAATAAATAAATATTTTCATACGTACATAAGCCAGTCCGTCATTTTCTTTCAGCTATCACCTATTAATTTCTATCGAAGAAAAATATGTGTATACTAACTTAGCTGACCTCTCCTTTCTTTTCATTCATTTTAGTATGGTCTTCTTTTGTTCTTTCATTTCAATATGGTCTTCTCTTTCATTTTAGTATGGTTGAGGTTACTAGTACATTGCACTCTTCTTCTCCCTAATGTCAACGCCTACCACACCTTGGAAAGACGTTCTACTTATCCATTATCTTCGCCTATATAATGAATCGAGCCTCTTTTATTCCTTCATTCCAAAATCTCACGAAAACATTCAT
Organism: Allium sativum; assembly: GCA_030737875.1. NCBI lineage: Eukaryota > Viridiplantae > Streptophyta > Magnoliopsida > Asparagales > Amaryllidaceae > Allium > Allium sativum. The sequence continues at coordinate 157,604,607 of CM060924.1, forward strand.
TTCATTTCTCTCCTCCGTTCTTTTTTTCTTTGTTAAACTAAAAATCGTTTCCCAAATTAAAAGAAAGAGTAGAATCGAAATCGCGATTTAAACGCTAGTTTGGTGAAGCTCGAATCTGGAGCTCGACGTGCTCATGTGTTAAGGGATCGCGATTGAATATGTATCCCTGAATCTCGAACAAGCTCGAGTGTGATGTGGAAGCACTTGCGATTCCAGACATCATCAAGAAATCAAAACCGGAATAGCAAATTTGATCTGCGACGCTTCCTGGAACTCGAACAAAGATTGGAGCATCGTGAGTTCCAAAGAAGGCCATCGAAAAGTGGAGGAGCTCGCAAATTGGGGGGATGAAGTTTTTTTGGAGATTTTGACCATCATTGAGTTGTGCGTTCAAGTGAATGATCACTGCAAGTTGAGAAGAGGTCAATGGTGGTTACGACAGTAGGGTTGACGTTGGCTGAAGAGGTGCGATGAACTAGGTAAGGACAATACAAGATGGGGAGTCCATTGTTGATAGTTGAGGCACTGTAGTGATGGGATTTGGGGAGTTCAAACTGAAGTTTTACCAGTATTTGGGGTAGTGGAGATCGAATTGGTTGTTGATATGAGGAGTGTGGATCTGTTTGAGTGAGGAGCTGAAGTTATGGGTTACCTTTTTTCGAATGAGCTATTGAACAGTGTGAGTTTGGTCCACAATTGAATTCTGGGAAGTCAGACTAGTTTTGGGGGAATGGTGAGTCATTGCAGTGACATCGCAGCGGAGTTTGAATGAATCATGGATGAACTGTGTGACTAAAATTTCAAAAGTGGGAGATATGAATGATTGTCCGTGCTTTTGTTTTAAAAAGATGTTGTGTTTGACACTGGGCTTTGCTATGAAACAGGAGAAGAAATGGTTACTACAAATAAAATATTTGGTAAAATGCCAAAATGGTAAAAATCGGTTTTTTGAGCAGTTCTCAGTAAGTGTGGATCGATTATTCTTGATGAGGTTTCATGGTCGGTCGACAAAGTACGATATACTTTTTTTGGAATCAAAATACTTAGAATAATTTAATTATGTTATAGTTGGATTAAATTAACAATCGTTAATTAAAAATAAATAATCGTAGGAATAATTAATTCAAGATATTTCGAGAGGTTCATAGCTGCGATGATCTGAAAATAAAAAGAATGCCCAACTAAGGGAAATCGAGGTGAGTTAAACTCACTCTGTTAAATTATTGGGAACTATTTTTAATAGTTCAAAATTTATTTATTGCTTGGTGGATAATAATTGAATGCTATAAAGTGATAATAGTATATATATATATATATATATATATATATATATAATATTATATAATAATATTGGTGATTGGTGATTGAATAATTCCGGTAGTATCATAAGCGGATGCTGGCAGTACCATTAGCGGATGATTTCCCTATACGCCCCACAATATATATAGTGGATGACCTTCTATACCGCGATATCCGGCCTCGAAGCAGGATGGGTATTATTATTTTGACTAACTTCTGTGGATGCAGGAAAAACAAGTTGGAGGGATCCAACTGGATTCCTATACATTTACTTATTGTTTTCACATATGTGTTGTTATATGATATGATTGGTAACCTGTAATAGAATATGACCTGTTTAGATGTGTATTAACCCTGGACATTGATTTTTGAATTTCAAAAATAATAAATGGATTTAAAAAAACAGAATTTAAATATATAAAAATATTTAAAAGGAATTTTATTTTCAAATAGAAATATTATTAAAAACCAAATTATAAACAGAATTGAGCAATAAAGTTTGATTTTAACAAATAAGATGAGAAGGTGATTTTATAAGCAACGGTTATAAAGAAGTGAATTATTATTATTATTATTATAAAAGAATTTAGAAAATATAATCTAAGTATGAATTGGGGAGATATATGGGGATTGAGTTTTAAAATCGATATTTGAAATAGATTTGAATTTTCCAAACTGCAAATGGAAGTTTTAAATAAGATATATATAACTCTATAATTATAAGTTGAAAGTAGAATTTGAACTTGAAATGTCAATTATGAAATCAAGTCAATAATGAATTTGTATTAAGAGACATTATTCAGGGGTGAGGTGAATAGGGGTTGAAGTAAATGGTTTGCAAGTGGAATTTGTTAAAAGTAAGTTAGAAAGGATTTTTGAAATTTATAAATTCTAATTGAATTTAAGTAGAATTGATTTGAATAATATAAGATAGATTTTATTAAAGAATTGTACACATGGTTATTAATAGTAAGTATTATTAAAATTTGCAAATAAGTTATATAACGTAATTTTAGAACAAATAGAATGGAATGAAGTTTTATCGAAATAAAACTGGAATGAGTGAGATAAACATATACAGATATTGTAAAGATCAATTATGGATTCCATATGTTATATAGAACTTGGTTTACGAAGATTAAAATGGAATTGAGTTGATTAATAAATATACATCATTATAAGAAAAATCTTGTTTCAATTTAGAAGTAAATATTTAGCAAATATTTTGCAAATCGAATCCTTAAGGGAATATTTTATAATGGTTGTAACAATGTTTTGCAAATGTTATTTATAAGTAAAATATCTGAATAGTTATAAAGTTGAGATAAATATCTCGTTTAAGTGATAAGTAATATTTGAGACTTCTGTTCGTTAGAAATTAAGAAATGAAGTTAATGGGATTATAACCTAACTGGAAATTAGATGAGATGAATAGTTTTCTAAGTATCGATCTGATGTTGGTTTCGAACTTCGAGGTTAGTATTTAGGGAATTATTCTCTTACTAGTGTACGGTTAGGGACTAATGACCAGGACAAGGGGAATTTTATTAAAGTGTTTTAAAGATAAACTAGTTTGAATATTCTTATATATTAATATAAGAACCAAAACTGAGTAATTCAAAGTGTTGTGATAATTAAGAAGTTTGATTAAACGAATGATTAGATCAAGAGGCAATTATTGAATCAATAAATGCAATTTTCTTTTATGGATGAGTGGTTGTTTTTATTTGATAGTTAAATAATAGACTATCAAATCTGGCCTAAAATGATTGTTGGTATGGAAAGACCAGGATCGAATTTTATATTCGAAAACCATTCGGTTAGCAAATACGTAAATGTTGAATATACCAGACGCTGATCAAGATGGAGCATTTAAAGATCGTATATCTTCATAAAACGGAAGAACTACTTAAAATCTCTGGTTTAGCGGCCAGAGATATACTGTGGTTCTGTCATGGTTGGAATTTACGGATTGCAAGGACTTCTCGCTATTGATCTATAGGGTGATTCCAAGGATGTGGTAGGAGGGTGCCTTCGGTTTGCCTAGACCCAGGACAACTTGTATGGATGAATGTCTGACAGGATATTTCCATTACATTGATTTTTACAAACATATTTCTGTTATGGGCGGAGAAGGGCACTTCTCTTAGCTTAACGACCAGAATATTTTTGTGGACGTCAATTAGTGATTTGGCGGATCTGACGATGTGGCATTCAAAGTGAATGGTATCCAGATGTTCTAAAAGAATAAAAATAAATAAACAGAAAAAAAATTATGACCTCAAGCCTCATCAACCGGGAAATGACAAAAATCGGGCAGGTAGCATGGCTATGTAGGTCGCACCCATTAGGGTGTATTGTCACTATCTGGAGAATATTCATATTTGTTAGTTCTGTACATTTCTGTATCTCCTAGTAAGGTGGCAATATATTCGATACACTCAAGAGAAATGAGTGGTCGGTCATGTGTGGGCCGGGTTGCAAGACGTTTTTGTTGAACCCAGTTTATTCCTCTCTAGAGATACACTATTAGAGTTGGTTCCATACCCTGTCATAGTCGAAATCCAATCCCCAATAAGAGCCCGCGGTTTTGATTGTATACTATATATAGAGAGCATGAGATGCAAGCGTTCTGCTAGATTCTATTTATTTGTATTTAGACACTATCATAATATCACAACAAATATTGATTTCAAAAATGGTTTGGGTTATGATAAGGTAAAAACCGTCTGTGTTTTTGTGTGGATTGGTCTTACGATTATCCTTTTCTTTCGAAATGATTTTTAACTTTAAAATCAATTTGGATGATACCAATAATTTAGTGGCTTTTTCTCACGCTGGTTCACCAGACTGACCTATGCGTTTGTAATGCTCGAGTCAGCTCGAGTACAGGTTCAGGATAAGATTATATGAACTTCAGGAGAAAAGCTGGAGGAGTTCAGTCTTATGATTCGAATATAGAAATTATTCCATTGTGTGTCATAAATGAGGACAGACTGTTATAACTGTCCAGATGTGATGAATGTCTACTTTACTTTAATGAATCGTAAGTATTGTTTCAAGTTTTTCAATAAAGATTTATTTCTGTATTATATTTTATTCCGCTGCGATGTGAGACTGTGTATTATTGTTCCACTTCTTTCTTCTATTCTTAACTTTCTTTCTTTTTATTTCTCATCCTCTTATTCTTTCTATTAGCATTCTGGGATTTCGATATTTGGATTTAGACTTGGATTGTATTAGTGTCCAGATTCCAGAGTCGAAATTTTCAAGGTCGCTACATGGGTTATTGACTGATGGTTTAGTATGATGGTTTGAGACAAATGTGTGATGGAAGGAAAAATATTACCAGAAATATGAAGAAAAAAATATGCAGGTTTTTCGATTGATTTCAGGTACACGAATGTACGACAGTTTCCGATGGCTTAGGATGACGTATTGGTTAATGATAGTAATGGTTTCTGACGGCTATCGACGACCATCGAAAACCGCCAGAAACCGACACCGACTGACTCTAGCCATAGGAAACATGAACGAAGGGTTGTATCGATAGCCGTCGGAAACCCTATTTACCGACACCTTAATTTGCGATGGGGATTTCCAATGGCTGTTGACGGTTTCCGACGGCCGCTGGTGGTTGACAGCCATCGGAAATCCATATATTTCTTGTAGTGACCTCTGCAAAAAAAGTTTTCCCCTTTTTGTATAACACGCATACAATATTAGAATCAAACTTTTTTTAGAAGATCTTCTCATCAATCGATAAGTTATAGATTTCATTTTATGTTCAAGATATGTCTATTGACATTTGGTTTTTTAGTTCATTACATATAGTTAAATTGTTGTTGTTTTGTATGTAGAATGACTCCTACCATATGTTATTATGATGGTGAATTGGTGGTAGATTATAATAACTTTGGAAAATACGTTGGAGGGTCGCATAAACCTACAAAAGCACTTCGCAGATGTAACTTGGTTCAGTTGGAAGATTAGGTATATAAATTGACTAAGATTAAATCCGATGAATTTGACATTGATTTGGTACGTAACCGGCCTACGGATGCTGGATCGAAAACTAATAAAATAGCCGATGATGATGATGTGGATATAATGTTTTTAGCAACAATGAAATCCATAGAGCTTTATGTTTTAAAGAGCAAACGGGTTCAACTACCAGAAGAAACGGCTTTCGTAGAAGTTAACCTTGAATGTCAAAATATTAATGATAGAATTGGTCATCGAAATGTATTATCAAGCATTAATCCTTCGAGCTTTAATATTACATCCTTAGAATTTCCACCGTGTACAAGCCACCAACAAGATGTTTGATACAATGATGAAGGTAAGATTTCAAAAAGAAACTGGTGCAGTAAATGCGAGGTTGTTGGTAATAAGAAGAATTGATGTACTTAAGCTATATAAATTCGTGTATTTGTAACTTTTCAGTATTGCATAAATCATATGAGTTTCATTCATAACCAATACGACAAAAGTCAATACATAATTCTCTAGCATATTACATAAAGTTTAGAATTAGTAGAGTTAGAACGCATTCATAATACAGTTACTTCCTATTACTTGGTGTTAGATCGAAATTTGGACCTAACACTCAAATTGTTATGAATGCTATAGAATTTCAAATGAAGAACGAGGAAAAAGAAAATAACACTCAGAATTTATAGTGGTTCGGCGTTAACGAGCCTACGTCCACTTTATGTATTATTGATTATGCTTTAATACAACAAGGATTTCTCTCAATATTTCAGTAGTTTGACAACAATGGCGGATTCAGTACTCAATATTGCCAAAAGATCCCGAAAAATGCCAAGCTCTGGGCTATTTATAGCTGATTTTGTCAGGCGGGTCGTGACAACACGTGGCACAAATCCCGAGAACATCGGATCGCATCGCCACCGTTGAGGAAATGGTCAAATTAGCCGTTGTGGACAGGTGTCGCGATCTGCTTGAAAATTGGATCGTGTAGATGGGGAAAATTGGTCCAGATGACGGTTAGGGACATGTGTTGCCAGATCCGTGCGATTCGGATCGCTGAAGACCAGCTCGCGCTTGAATGGGTCAGAGGGTTCGCCATGCACCAAAGGATCGGATCGGTTCGCTCTGGGCAACAATATAAGTTTGGATCGGATCGCGTGGATGTGCCGTTTGCTGATGAGATGGGGGTGATCCGTCGAGACGCGATCCTCGGTGGGCGAGTCGATAGAGTGTGATCCGTTCCTGGGCGAGTCGATAGAGTGCGATCCGTTCCTTCATATTCTTGGGGAACGTGGTTTCTTGCTTTCCTCTTACGAATGATCCTGGCTGGCTTGGTCAAAAAGCGAGCCAACATTTTGCCCCCTCGAAGTATGTTTTATCGATGATGGAACATGCTTCGAAGATTCTGATCTACCATTTCCTGAAAGGACGCAAATCATCAGTCGCATTGGTTCTAATCAACGTATGCATGAATCGGATCGCCATAGAGCGCCACGGTCCGAGTGGTCACGTGCTCGTCTCGAGCTGAGTACCTAGGCTTTTGTGCGAGACGCGGCAGACTTTTCTTCGAGCCGTGTTGGGCTTCGAGCTTGGTGGGCCATCGTTTGAGGCGGTCCATGGGCTTCTATGCGACACAAGCTTTGGATCGTGGCCTGTATGGTGTTTCGTGGACCGAATAGGACAAAGAAAGGGAGACAAACGGTCGCCCTCTTTGCCTATATAAGTCGACCCTCTCCTCTTCATTCTCCTTCTTCTTTCTTTCTGCCGAATCGTTTCGCCTGCTCCTTCGAGGAACGAACCCCAGTATTTCGAACCTTCAAATATCTGATCACTTTCCCAATTTTTTAGAAAGGTAATTCCACGGAAGACATCCTTACTTGTTAACGCTACTGTTTCACGAAATCTTTCGAATAATTTGTGGAAAAAACGATGGAAATTTGCGATCTTTGGAGAATCCACCGAGACACCATGGCTGATGGGCGTGGAGCTTGGAGTTCGAGGGTGAGAAGAAGAGACGGAAAACAAAAGACGAAGAAGAAGAGAGGAGGCCGGTTCGGATCGTGGGCAAGGAGAGAAGACGAAAGCAAGTGACGAGACGAAAGATCGTGGTGGCGGCAAAGGGATGTATCGTGGGGATCGCAACGGTTTGTGAAGGAGCGATCCCTTCACCCGGCGATTCGATGGGGGGCGATTCCTCTGCCCTGCGATCCAAAAGGGGCGATCCTTCTGCCATGCTAGTCGAAAGGGGCGATCCCTCTGCTTTGTGATCTGACTCATAGCTGACGATATGAAGAAATTTCAGACTTTAATCAACGCCTTGTCACCATAAAACTCTGAACAGTTAGGATAGAGCCTTGACGTTGGACTTTCTGGACTAATTGACCTCATAATTTGACTGCATACGACGACTAATGTTTTGATGATCTTGATTGCTTTCACGCTTTATTTTTAATGCACACACGAGCACACACACCAGTACTTGCACACACGGGGGACGGGTAGTGTTAATCTTATTGTTCATATTTTCTCGTCCTAGCAGCAATGTCGAATGATCACTCTTCTTCAAGATCCGTGACAGAAGCGGAATCCGAGATTCCTGAATAGTACAACCCTGAAATTCCTCCAATCAATCTGGGAGGTGAAGATTCTGGATCTGAGTACGAAGCCACAGAATCAGATTCGATAGAAAGTACTTCATCCAGCAACGATTCTGAGACTGATGAGCGAGCTCCTGACGAGATCCCAGGCGCACTTGGGATAGATAAATTTTCTGATTCTTTAGCATCCAAGCTTGACGAGATAAAACTTAAAAGAATCTGCTTAAGACACGGAATTCCTTGGGACGATGTCTTGACGCCTGGAAGCGAAGATAGACCCCACCTAGCACCGGAAGGGTATATGGCGATCAGTCGAACAATGTGTCTAGTAGGAGCTATTCCTCCGTTTCCTCCGATCGCCATCGAAACTTTAAGACGACTAGGTATTGCTCCAATGCAGCTTCATCCAAATGCCTATGCATCTCTATACTCTCTATATGTTGCATATGCGGAGATCCTACACGCCGAGCTTAAATTCAGAGATCTGGTGTTCTTCTTTCTTTTCAAGCACCGTTCTTCAGCAACTCCAAATTTCTCTTTCTTTGAATCGGTTGCGAATAGGAAAGTTCTGTACGACGGATACAGCAACATTGGGGATCCTAAGTACGACTGGTTTTATATAAGGAAACAGGCTGGATGCTCACGAAGATGGCTCAAATCAAGTAAACTTTGATCACCTAATCGAATATCTTGCTCAAGGAGTCTAAGTATTAACATTCTTCCGCTTTTTCCTTTGTCTTAAACAGATTACATCTTCCCGAAAACGGAGGGTCCGTTGTACAACCATCGGTTATCTATTCTTCATCAAAGCAGATCCGACTTCTTAAGGATCAAAAAATGCATTACTGATGACAATCTTCATAAGCATCGTCTTCTAGACAGAAGATTTGGACTTGGGACCGGCGGCAAACCTTATAAGTACGTGCCCCCAACGGAAGGAGAGGGAACTTCGCAAGCGGCAGAAACAACAAAGTTTCGCAAGAGTCCTTCTCTGATAGTCATCCAAGACGATGAGGACCTGAACATATACAAAGGGGAAGAGGTCCGCGATGACGTGTCTAAGGAAGTTCCTATCTCTGCTCCACTTGAAACCGTTGCTCACGATGACTTGACAGAAGAGCAGTTATTTGACGAGCTAAATAAAATCCCTCTACCCGATGTTGTATATACAGAAAAAGACTTTGAAGAGGGGCCTTTCTTCCTTGCTCCTGAAGAGATCAGGGTTCCAACTAGAGGACGAGAAACTAGTCAGACGAGCCTGTCTTCGGGCCCGGGTCTGTTAGGGGGAATTATATGGGATGCACACATCACACACGCTATCTGACCATGCACTCTTATATCGTGGGTATTCAAAGTTTTAATATGCTCTTCTCTCTTTTTTACAGGAACGATGTCCCGCAGGAAATCTTATTCGTATCGTTCTCTTCGTGAGGGCACACCCAGCCTTCGCCCGGATACTGAGCGCTCTCGCGGTCCTTCTCATAGGCCGAGTTCCTCGCAACCTCGATCTCCCCCAAAATCGACCTCTATCAAACCTTCCAGTCTCCCAGCAGTTCCTACAGGGGGAAAGAAGCTTCCTAAAGAGTTAACTCCTCCAAAGAGTGCTCCTTCTCACAGCCGGTCATCCAAGAGGCATCACGAATCTAAAGATATGGGCAAGGATTTGTCCAAAGAGTCTGAAAAGGAGAGAAGTGATGTTGTTCTTTCTAGTCAGCCAGAGTTGCCTCCCCCAGGGTCACGGGATTACATGCATGGTTCCGAGATTCAAGGCAGGTTGGAAAAGCTTTGGGAACAATTCCCAGACATATTCTTTGACCGGATGACATTTGTTCCAGCCTTGGAACCGGTCCCCAAGAACTGGGATAGCGAAGTTGTTAGACATATCCGCCATGTTGCCAGGCAATATGAGATGATGAAAAAACATGCGGTCAACCTTTCGGAAGTCGTCCGAACACTCGAAATAGAAGCACACAGATCTAAAGAGAAACTTGAAAATAACGAAAGGGCTAGGACAAAATTGGAGAAGGACCTGGAAGATGCTCAGGCCCAGCTTGCTTTAGCACGGAGGGACGCTGAAAATTACAAGACTGAATTAGAGAATGCCAAGCAGCGCTTTCATTCAGAACTGGACTCCAATAGCCAAGAGAAAATGGCCTTAAAGAAGGAGGTTGAAGATCTCAAAATGGCCAACATCGAGTTGAAAACAGCGCAAGGCCATTTTGAAACTGAAAAGGCTGCTTGGGAGGCAGAAAAAGCGAGTTTAAAAGAGAGTTTGGCTCTGGCTAAAGCAGAAAAGATGATTTTGAACGACTAGGTCTTGGACGTGGAGAGAAGGGCAGCCCTTGCCGAAAAGAACGTTGAAAGTGCCATTGAATTGGCCACTGCTTCTAACAACGAGCTCCTTGCAAGAGAGAAGGAGATTGAGGGGTTTGAAGAGATGATTTTCGATTTTCTTGGCCAGGTTCTCAAAACTCGTAACATCTCGTGGATCCCAGATTACCATGTTACTTTGGCCAATTTATGGGATGCCATTGTGGAGGGCGAAAAATACAGATTGGGGGTCGAAGAGATCGGTGAGGATGAATTGATGAAGAGCATCCTAAGAGACAATGAGCCTGAGGACCTGGCAGAGGGTCGTCGCCTAATCCTGGCGGAAATGGAAAAGGAGTGAACCTTGGCTAAAGGTAAAAGCAAAATTGACGAAGGTTCCAGTTCCGCCGCGAAGCCTAAAACCTCCGGAGTTGAGGAGTATCATCCTGATGATCCGCTAATCCCTTTGGGCCTAACTCCCGTGGTTGTTGGAGCCTCTGGAACTACTCAAGAGGGAGCATCTGCTGAAGGTATCTCTCTCTTTTCCCCGCAATTTGTTAAAGCAATTGCGAATTGTCGTTGTCTGTAAGAACAACCAATTGAATTAGTAATGTGTGCTCCTCATTATACAGGTGGCGAGCCCATCGACATGGGTACTGAAAAAGAAAAGGAAGCGGAGAAGGAGGCTGTCTCACAGGGTGTCGGTGCTGATCTATCAAGACAGGCTGAGGCCACAACAGCAGAAAGAAGCATCCCGGCCCCTAGCACTGATGTACCCACAGATGCTGAGACTATCGAAGCTTTGAAAGACATGGATGGTCGTCATGTAGATGACGAAGAGGACATTATCGGCACCAAAAAGGCCGATTATGATGACGAGGAAACCTTGGCCAGCCGAAAAGCCAGATAGGAGAAAGAGTTGGCTTCAAAGAAGGTGGGATATGAGGCTTTGGACGTAGTCCCTCTTGCAGAATTCGATCCCAAAACTGGGATGATTGTGAAAATCCAGCCCAAATCCATCAGCCGGCAGCTTCACTTCGCAAACCCCGATGACTTCCCGGCTTCCCTCTCTGGCAGAAGCAAGAGGAAAGAGGTGGAAGAGGAGACTTCAGAGGAGTCGGATGTTCCCCTCATAGACAAGCGGAAGAGGAAAAAAGGGGATCCATCTGAAGCCGACAAGGAGAGGCTGGAGAGGCAGAAGCAAGAGAAGAGGTCAAAGCGTAAATAGGATGTTTGTTGTTTGTTGATATTTTGTCTTTAGGTTTTCCACTGGCCAGGAAGTGTAATTGTTAGACTGGTCCTCACTTTTGTTTCTAGGTTGTTTTTCACTTTGTTGATTCGTAGTATATAAACAAGAGTTTATCTCTCCCTGCATCATTGTGTACCTGTATTCAAATGAACTTTCTATGTTTAGTCATTAGCCAACTATTAATAATTACAAATCAGTCAATCAACAGGAAGAAGAATTTTCATGCTATGTTACACTGCTGTATCAAAGTTTAGTGTATGCATACGAGTGCATGGTGCCCCCCAATCAGTTGTTACTGTAGCATCTGACTGGGGTTTACTAGGGATTGATTAGTACTGTCGGCAAGTTGCCCCCTATTTCTGAATATGGGGGCATAGGAGATTTCATGGGATAACAGTAGTTCAGTCAGCCCTTGTTCCTTTAGCAGGGAATAAGTTCTTTCTCAGCGCTCAATCAGAGACGCTTTTATACTGTCTCTCTCTCTGGAGAGTTAGATTTTTGCGCTCGGCGATTCATTCGGTCCCCGATCCTTCAGCGGGGAAGGAGCTATTTCTCAGCGCTCAATCGGAGATGCCTTTATACTCTCTCTCTCTCTCTCTGGAGAGTTAGAGTTCGAGCTCAGCGATTCACTCGCTCCCCGATCCTTCAGCGGGAAAGGAGCACTTTCTCAGCGCTCAATCGGAGACGCTTTTATACTCTCTCTCTCTCTGGAGAGTTAGAGTTCGAGCTCAGCGATTCACTCGCTCCCCGATCCTTCAGCGGGAAAGGATCTCTTTCTCAGCGCTCAATCGGAGACGCTTTTATACTCTCTCTCTCTGGAGAGTTAGAGTTTATGCTTAGGCAGCTCCGATCATGGTACACCGCCGTTATTCGTGGATGTCGATTTTCGTGTCCTTTATACTCTCTCTACTCTGGAGAGTTAGAGTCACGGATCAAGCAGTCTGCAATCATGCATTCTCATCAAACTCATCCTAGGTGTATACTTTAACCCATGCTCCATGGATTAAAGCCAGTCGGACAAGCAGTTGGAGCCTTTGCCAAAGCTTTGGGTTCCTCTGATTAGTCTACGGGAGGAACGGTTGGCACCGGACTTCGGGTACCTGCATTATTCACATTGATTTTCATAAAAATAAACAGGCAAATAAATAAAGATGCAATAAAGGCAAATGACACACAGTATTTTAATAGTGGTTCGGTCGAATCATGACCTACGTCCACTTTATAATCTCTTGCTTTAAGGAATCAGACTGTTCTAGGCAAGTCATGCCCTGTACATAGTTTTTTTTAACAAAGCAAAAGAATATATTTGAAACTCTCATGTTAAATATGGCCGTAAATGTTGGGCATTCCACACTCTGGGGATTTCCTTTCCATCTACGGTTGCCAGCTTGAAGGTTCCATTATCAAGCTTGCTCAGAATAGAGAATGGTCCTTCCCACTTCGCTCCCATATGAGTTGGGGGTGGAAAGACACATTTCAGAACCAAGTCTCCGGGTTCCTAGGTTCGGGCTCGGACCTTTTTGTTGTAATATCGGGCGACCTGTTGTTTGCATCTCAGGGCACGCAGGTCTGCTTCATCCCTCTTTTCTTCGATCATATCCAGGGACTCAAGGAGCAATTCATTATTGGTCATTGGATCATAATTGGTCACCCGATGAGAAGGCACCTTTATCTCAACCGGGATGACTGCTTCCGTTCCAAAAGCGAGGGAGAACGGGGTATGTCCTGTTGCCGATTTATATGTTGTCCTGTAGGCCCATAGTGCCAAGGGAAATTCATCAGCCCACATGGCTCTAGCCCGCTTCATTCTTATTTTCAGAATGGACTTAATTACTTTATGTGCCGCTTCGACTTGCCCGTTCGATTGTGGGTGCGCCACAGAGGTGTACCGATTCTCGATGTGGTATTTTTGGCAGAAGTTTCTGAATTCAGCACTATCGAACTGAGTTCCGTTGTCTGTTATTACAATCTTTGGAATCCCAAATCGACAGATGATGTTTCTCACAATGAAGTTGATCACTCGTTTGGTTGGGATTGTAGTTAGTGGTTCAGCCTCGACCCACTTAGTGAAATAATCTACGGCCACAATGGCGAACTTCGCTCCGCCCCTTGCTATGGGGAGACTTCCTATGATATCAATTCCCCACATAGCGAAAGGCCATGGACTCATCATTGTTTTTAACTGACTTGGAGGCGCTCTAGGTATCTTTGAAAATCTCTGGCACGCATCACATCGTCGTGCATATCTTACTGCATCCTTGTTTATGGTAGGCCAGAAATAACCATGCCGCAATACCTTTTTTGCCAAAGTTTGCCCTCCAGTGTGGTCGCCACATTCGCCTTTATGGACTTCTTGCAGCACACGTTTGATGTCATCGTGGGCTATACACCGAAGGAGGGGCATTGAAAACCCTTGTCTATAAAGAACTCCGCCTTGCAGAACGTATCGGGCGACTTTACGGATCACTTTACGCCTCTCGCTTTTCTTGGTCGGAAGCGTTCCATTCATCAGGAAATTCTTTAGAGGGGTCATCCAGGACTCCCTTTATGGTTCCGTCTCTAGTACTAGATCGATTTCCATCTGATCTATGCTAGGGGACCGAAGTACTTCAACGGGGGCTAGTCTAGTCACTTCAGGATCGTTAGAACTAGCCATCTTTGCCAACTTGTCTGCCTGCTGATTCTCTGACCGCGGAATATGAGATATGCTGTAGTGATCAAAATCATTCAGCAGTTCTTTCACTTTCTATAGGTATAGAATTAATCTTGCACTTTTAGCTTGGAATCTTCCAGTGACTTGATTCACAACTAACTTGGAGTCGCAGAAGATGTTCAGCTTTGTGACTTCTAGTTCCTTTGCAATCTTTAATCCGGCTATCAGAGCTTCATATTCGGAATCGTTGTTAGTGGCATGAAACTCCATTCGAATTGCATAGGTTATCAATCGTTTCTCGGGGGTTTCAAGCATTATTCCAACGCCGGATCTTTCATCGTTCCTAGCGCCATCAGTATACAATCTCCAGGCATTAGGATCGAAAAGTAACTTTGAAGGATCAACTTCCTCGTTTGCTGTATCTTCTTCAGGGACAGTGAACTCTGCTATGAAGTCGGCTATCACTTGCCCCCGAATTGACCGTCTGGGCTGAAAGTTCAAATCAAATTGACTTAACTCAATATTCCATTTGAGTAACCTTCCAGATGCTTCCGGTCTCTGTAAAACTTGCTTGAGTGGATGATCAGTGTATATGGTGATAGGATGTGCCTGAAAATAGTGCCGAAGTTTTCTAGAGGCAATCAGTAAACTATACGCCAGCTTTTCTATCCGTGGATAATTACGCTCTGCTGCTGTCAATTTTTTGCTCACATAATACACAGGTCTTTGGACCTTATCCTCTTCCCTTACCAATGCTGAGCTGATCGCATGGGATGACACTGCCAAATACACGAATAAATCCTCGTGATCTATTGGTTTAGATAAAATCGGAGGTTTCTCCAAGTGCCTGAGCAAATTCTGAAACGCTTCTACGCAGTCAGGTGTCCATTTAAAGTGGCATTTTCCTCGCTTTATTAATTCGAAGAATGGGATGCACTTATCCGTAGCCCTGGAGATAAATCTGCTTAGTGCGGCCACTTTTCCGGCAAGGCTTTGCACATCCCTAATTTGCCTAGGTTCCTGAATGTTTCTGATTGCCGCGATCTGGTCTGGATTAATCTCGATACCGCGAGAACTGACAATGAATCCCAAGAATTTTCCAGAAGCAACACTGTAACACCCCGCCTCCGCTAGGGTCACTCGCAAAGGAATGCACTAGCTTTAGAGGGGCATTATTGGTTAACATGCACAGAAATATCACAAGACAGAACATATAAAATAGCGGAAGTAAAATCGAACTTTCATAAACATGAATACATAAGGTCTAAAGCCTTTTACATCAGAGTACATCAAAACCTGTCTTGCAATAGTAAAGAAGCATAAAGACTTTTTTATAAATTATTCCCCAAATAAAAACAGTAAAGTAGCCATAGCCAGGAAAAGTCCAAGCCATCTGTAACGACCCGCATTCTGCGCATCATAGGATCGTAGAATATTTATTTCTTTCACATACGAAGTCGTATGGTCATGTAACTTTGGGGGACGACTATTGGGGTCATTTCCCATGTTCATGATTTTTCCCGATTTTTAAATGACCATTTTACCCCTAGTTGGCACTGTTTTGGCCATAACTTTTGACTGGAAAGGAATTTTGACCTGAAACCACTTCCATTGGCTTCGGATGATGGTTTCTCTTTCCGTAGAGTGGTCACATTAGCCAAACGGACTCACCGTTTGGGAGATATGGCTGAAACAAGTTTCAGGTGGTTAAAAACAGCTTAATTGGGCTTAACCGGGTGATTAGCAGCTAGGCCCAAGGGGAATTTCGGGTTTAGAGGTATAGGAGGTCTGATTAGGGTTAGGTTATCACTTTCATTTCAGTTTTGAGCCGCCACAAACCTCCTTGACACCTTAGTAATGGCTTCCTACATCTAAAACACCCCAAATCACTCTCTAACTGAAGATTAGGCTTAGTAACACCAAATTAAGGGGAAAAAGCACCAAAGCAAGGTTGGAACTGCTGTTGGACATCAGTACTCGCCCAAATCAGAGGAGTTTCAGTTCTGAGAATTTCATTTGTGGCCAAGGTGAGTGATAGCATCATTTTGACACTAATTACGGTTAATTAAGGGTAATTAGTAAGGATTAGCGAATTTATACGCAAATAAATTCTGGAAAAATTCTTAAAATTCTAAAATAATGTTTTAAGGCTCTGTTAGAAATTTGGCTTAATTTCGATGTATTTTGCTAATTGTATGCTTAGGTATGATTAAGAGTGCTTAAGGGAAAATATGAAGTTTTAGCTACTTTTAATCCATTTTGATTCATTTGAATTGTTGGTTGTTGTTTGTGGTTTCTATTACATGTTGCTATGACTCTGTGGTATGTTTCATGATTGATTAGAATAGTTAAATTGCTCGAAAACGTCGTCGAATGGCGTAGAAAGCTTGCTGGAAAATTGCA
The DNA here is from genome assembly GCA_030737875.1 of Allium sativum. Lineage (NCBI taxonomy): Eukaryota > Viridiplantae > Streptophyta > Magnoliopsida > Asparagales > Amaryllidaceae > Allium > Allium sativum. Next base: position 157,621,111 of record CM060924.1, read on the forward strand.
GAAGTGTGCAGGTTCCGAACCGGTTCGGATCGGAGAAAGGGGGTCGGATCGGATTTGTGAACTGACCAAGGGGATTCGAACTGGATTGGAACTTGTCGCTGGGGAAGGCTTGGTAAAAAGGAAGGCTGTTCACTTAGAGTTGGGGTGGACAAGGGGATCAGATCGGAGTAAGCTAGGGAGCGGAGCGGATCGGATCGGAAGAGTGATTGGAGGCCAGATCGGATCGATTGAGATGCAGGGCTCGGATCGGAAGCAAACACTCGGGAGAACTAGCAAGGGGGAAAGCCACGCGGATCGGATGGCCAGGAGGGATCGGATCGGAATACGTGAAGAAATAAGCTAGGGATCGGAGCGTTGGAAGGAAGGATACCCGACCCGACCTGGAGGAGGACCCCGACCCGAATCGAATGAAAGAAGACCCGAACCCAGAGGAAGATGGCACTCCGAACCGAACCAAGCATGGGTGACCGAACCGAACCGAATTCTAGAGCTGCTACTGCACGACAACTTTTCTGAAGACCCACTCCAATTCGACCAAACCCGAGATGCAAAGGAAGTCCAAATGAGAAGTTAGAGCTTAAGATTCAGATGGGAATCAACGAGTTCACTTCATGGTTGGGCTTTGCTGCGGGACGCGTGCTAAGGAATTATCGACGTCTGTAGCTTTGGGCCACTATGGTAGGAGGTACGAAGGCGGATTCAGGGCCATTATGGCATCGGTAGAACCAAGGGCTACGACCAATGAAGTGGGTCATTGAAATGTTTGGTCATGACTCCAAGTGTTTGGCTTGGTCATAGCAGGGTTTCTACAAGTCGGGATTCGTCGTTACCTCAGTTTGTCTAGTGTTCCAAAGTGGTAGATGTCGTACGCTTTACGCACTGAGTGAGAGATGTGAGGATGGTTGCTATGGATGAATTGTTTGCTATCATTGTGACATGCACACCCCACCCCCGTATTCTTACACTATTTACTATTGGCACCTTGGAGTATTGTACGGTATGTGGTACTAACTCTTTGGTTGCAGGTCCAGGTTCAGGTATGGTTTAGTATACCTGTTATTATTCTGTTTAGATGCTTATCGCTCATACCAGGCTTTATGTCTGACCCAGAGTTTTATGTCTCTTCTTATTACTCTGGGTGCTCACACGAGCAGACTAGAGACAGGTTAGCTGGTGATGCACGGGTAGATGATCCGGAGACGAGCAGGAGGCTTCCACGTACTATATACATAATATTCTCCCTGTGTTATTGAAGATCACTGCTTGGGCATTGTTGGTGTATCTTCTACTTCAGCTTTCTTTTGTTTAGAGACAGTAAATTTGGAAAATTGTAATAAGCTGTATATGGATTTCCGCTGCTCTGATGATTGATGTTGATTTTAGTTATCAGCTTATGCACTGTCTCGCCTGTTTTATGTCAAGTATGTTATTATTATATTTTATCCCATGCGCTGTGAGACATTCTACAGGTTCCTTGATTAGTTCATTCTCTTCTTTCCTTCTTTGGCGACTGTTCCGTGCTAGCCAGGCAGGTGTACAGCGCACTTTCGGAGGAAATGCCGGCTGGTGCGGGGCGGGCCGTCACACTTGGTATCAGAGCTCTAGGTTGCGTAGTTAATCTAGGGAAGTTATCAGGGAGAGATAATATACGTATACGAGAGAGCGTATTTGTGATTACTTTGGTTTTTAAAAGCTATATATATATATACTATTAGTAGTATAAGGATGAAGTCGTACTGCACTAGCACCACTATGGAGTCGTTAATCGTTTCCTTTTTCAGATTGACGATGAGCCGAGACACTAGAGGTGCTGGTAGGGGAGCCAATAATGGGAATGCTGCTGACATGAGGACAATGTTTACTGACCTCATGAGAGAGACGCTTAGAGATGTTCAGAGGGCAGCTCCCAATGGCGGAAATGGTGGTGGTCCAATAGTGCAGGCGCCAAGAGTCGACTTCGCCAAGCTGAATAAGGATTATACTAGCCTTGGTGGGAAGCCGTTCCACGGAACGGAGTCGGCTACGGATGTTCAAGATTGGTTGGATAGTTGCGAACGTATCTTCGAGGATTTGGGTATCGACGATGCGATGAAGAGGAGGCTAGCGTCCCGTCAGCTGCAAGGGCGGGCAATGAATTGGTGGAATGCTATAAAGGCAGCTACTCCCGAAGATCAGATTACTTGGGAGCAGTTTAAGGCTCGCTTTAGTGAGAAGTTCATTCCAGCTGCTCAGAAGTCAATGTTGTTTAAGAAGTTCTTAGAGCTCAAGCAGAATGGCAGGGCTGTCTCGGAGTATATTGCTGAATTTGACACTTTGTCAAAATATGGGTTATCTCTTATAGATACTGCCGAGAAGAAGAATGAGAAATTCATAACTGGTTTGGATCAATACTTGGGGGAAAAACTTATTAACCACATCGATGAGACGTTTGAATCGATTGTGGGGAAAGCGTTAAGATCGGAAAGTCTCTACCCTAAGCCGAAGACTGAAGTTGCATCCGCAGATGAGCCAAAGCCACAAGCTAGTGGTGGAGGCAAAGGTGGTTCCCAGAATAAGAGAAAGCAGAATCAGGCTAAGGATGGCCAGAAGAAAAAGAATAAGCAAGATGTGGAGTGCTTCAGCTGTGGTAAGAAGGGCCATTATGCTAGTAATTGTCGGGCCAAGCCAGCGGATAGGAAGTGCTTCAACTGTGGCCAAATGGGACACCACAAGGACAAGTGTCCACATCCCCCTAAAGAAAAGCAAATGGTGAAAGCATATGCTCTTAATGCTATTCCTTCTTCGTCGAATGCCCCAACTGCGGCGGAGAAGGGAAAGAATGTCGTCATTCAAGGTATGCTTTCTGTTTATGATGTTCCTGTTAGAGTTTTGTTTGATACCGGAGCTTCCAGTTCTTTCATATCTAGTGACCTGGTAGATAGGTTGGGATTGGAGCCCGAGATTGTCGATAGACCTTTAGTAGTGACGAACCCGATTGGTGGCTCGACTAGCCTTAGCATGATTTGTCGTAATGTGGTCTTATCGAGTCATGGATGCATGTTTGTTTGTGATTGCTTTGTTTTGGGCTTTACTGGGTTTGGCATTATTTTGGGAGTAGATTGGCTCCAAAGATACGGGGTGGTGGTAGACTGTGAGGGCTTGTTGGTGACAGCTAGAGCGGATGACGGGCGGAGGATAGTGTTTGGTGGCCTACCCAGTAAGGGGGTATTGGCTAGTTTTCTAAACTCCCTCGACATTCCGCATAGTGAGTTGTCAGGTTTGCCCGTGGTTAGCCAGTATCCGGATGTTTTCGAAGAAGTGACCGGACTTCCACCACACCGAGAGATTGAATTTCGTATTGATTTAGTAAAAGATGCCAGGCCTATAGTGATGCCACTTCGTCGTATGGCACCTAGGGAGCAGCGAGAGCTCGAGGTGCAAGTCAGCGATCTTTTGAAGAAGGGATTTATCAGAAGGAGTGTTTCTGAATGGGGAGCACCAGTTGTGTTTGCTACCAAGGCGGATGGTTCCCTTCGTTTGTGTGTAGACTACCGCGAGTTGAATAAAGTGACAAGGAAGAACAAGTATCCTCTACCGCGGATAGATGATTTGTTCGATCAGTTGAGTGGCGCGAGAGTATTTTCTCAGTTGGATCTCGCGACAGGTTTTCATCAGCTTAGAGTGGAAGCTGAGAGTATAGCTAAAACGGCATTTCGGACGCCGTCTGGGTTTTATGAGTGGTTGGTCATGCCATTCGGGCTGACCAATGCCCCAGCATATTTTGTGGATCTTATGAATAGGGTATTCAGAGATCAGTTGAATAAGTTTGTCCTTGTGTTTGTTGATGATATTTTGGTCTACTCGAGGACAGAGGAAGAACACAAGGGACATTTAAGAATAGTGATGGAGGTGTTGAGAAAACACCAATTGAAAGCAAAGTTTTCTAAGTGCCACTTCTGGAAGAGGGAAGTGAGGTTCTTGGGCCATGTTGTATCAGAGAATGGTATTGCCGTGGACCCGGCAAAGGTGGCTACGGTACAGGATTGGCCTACGCCCAAGAATGCAACTGATGTAAGAAGTTTCTTGGGGTTAGCGGGATATTATCGTAAGTTTATCCAAGGTTTCTCCAAGATAGCAGCACCATTGACCCAGTTGACCAAGAAGAATCAAGCTTTTGTCTGGGATGAAAGGTGCGAGGATGCATTTAAGAGTCTAAAGGACAAGTTGACAAGCGCACCAGTGTTAGTCATTCCTAAGGGGGATGAAGAGATGACGGTATACACGGATGCCTGTGGTACCGGACTGGGTGCTGTATTGATGCAAGGCGGTAGGGTTGTAGCTTATGCAAGTCGGCAATTGAAACCGCACGAGAGAAGATACCCTACCCATGATTTAGAATTGGCAGCAATTGTGTTCGCATTAAAGATGTGGAGACACTATCTCTTGGGAGAAAGATTTGAGTTGTTTACAGATCATAAGTCGTTAAAGTATCTATTCTCCCAGAAGGATTTAAATCTCCGTCAGCAGAGATGGTTAGAGTTCTTGGCTTCCTATGACTTTGACATCGCATACACACCAGGAAAGGGTAATGCGGTGGCCGATGCATTGAGTAGAAGACATGCCAGCTTAGGGGCTATGTTCCTTGAATGGAAGCACCTGGAGTTTATCGCGGGGTTTGATTTCAGACCAAAGTGCGAATTGGATCCAGAAATATTAGCAAGTTTGACGATCAGACCCACTTTGATTGAGCGGATCGGCTCTAGTCAGAGGGACGATCCTAACCTATTGGAAATCATCTCCAAGTTAGAGATGGATATCGATGAGGAGATGAACAAGTATGGGCTTGATCGAGAAGGATGGCTTAGAAAGAATGGAAAGCTTGTTGTACCCAATGTCAATGGATTGAGGGATGAAGTGCTTAGAGAATGTCATCACTCAAAGCTAACCATACACCCCGGTGGTAATAAGATGTATCGAGATATGAAGCAGACTTACTACTGGGAAGGGATGAAAAGAGACGTTGGGAAGTTTATATCCAAGTGCATGAATTGCCAGCTAGTTAAAGCCGAGCAAAAGAAGCCTAGTGGGTTGTTGCAACCATTAGAAATTCCCGAATGGAAATGGGAACAAGTCTCGATGGATTTCATCGATGGTTTACCAAGGACTAGATCGGGATATGACAGCATTTGGGTAATTGTAGATCGACTGACTAAAAGTGCAAGGTTTATACCAGTCAAATCGACAAGAACGGCAGCTAAGTTAGCAGAATTGTATATGAAGTGGGTAGTGAGATTTCATGGAGTACCTAAAAGCATTGTGAGCGACCGAGACCCGTTGTTCACTAGTGGGTTTTGGAAGAGCTTGCAAGAGGCGCTAGGGTCAGAATTACATCTCAGTACCGCATATCATCCTCAGACCGATGGTCAGACGGAAAGGGTGAATCGTATTTTGGAAGATCTCTTGAGAGCATGTATATTGGATTTTGGTGGATCATGGGATGACCATTTGCATCTAGTAGAGTTTGCATATAATAATAGCTACCAATCCAGTATCGGTATGGCTCCGTTTGAAGCTCTGTACGGAAGACCATGCAACTCACCATCATGTTGGATAGAGACTGGCGAGAAGTTTATGCTTGGACCAGATGTGGTAAGGGAAACTTCAGATAAGATTAAGATCATTCAACAACGAATGAAGGCTGCCCAGGATAGGCAGAAGAGTTATGCTGATAAGAGGAGAAGAGACTTAAAATTCTCCGTTGGCGACTTGGTGTTTGTCAAGATTTCTCCGTTGAAGAGCGTAATACGATTTGGCAGGAGAGGCAAGTTGACACCAAGGTTTGTTGGCCCATTCCCTGTTCTTGAACTAGTCGGGAATTTAGCATATAGAATTGACTTACCAGAGAAGATGGCAGGAGTTCATAATGTATTTCATGTTTCCCAACTAAGGAAGTTCGTTCACGACTCAGATATGACTATTTCACCTGATCAGTTAGAGGACTTCGAAGTAGAACCCGAGGCGGTTGGGAACCGCAGGCCGGCCCGTATTGTCGAGCACGACATGAAGCAACTTCGAAGGAAGGCGGTGAAACTAGTCAAGGTACAGTGGAGCGAGGACGAGAGTGATTGTACTTGGGAGACAGAGGAGGACATTAGGAAGACACACCCAGAACTCTTTGCCTGGTAAGATTTTGACTTCGATTTAGTTTTCCGCATGCTAGGATAGGCTTATTTGCTTGTTTTGCATGTTTGATTGTTGAATGTGGTTGTTAGGCGTGCGGGATCCTTTGTATGTTTTGGGTTAAGGAATTTCGGGGGCGAAATTTCTTAAGGGGGGGAGAGTGTAACGACCCGCATTCTGCGCATCATAGGATCGTAGAATATTTATTTCTTTCACATACGAAGTCGTATGGTCATGTAACTTTGGGGGACGACTATTGGGGTTATTTCCCATGTTCATGATTTTTCCCGATTTTTAAATGACCATTTTACCCCTAGTTAGCACTGTTTTGGCCATAACTTTTGACTGGAAAGGAATTTTGACCTGAAACCACTTCCATTGGCTTCGGATGATGGTTTCTCTTTCCGTAGAGTGGTCACATTAGCCAAACGGACTCACCGTTTGGGAGATATGGCTGAAACAAGTTTCAGGTGGTTAAAAACAGCTTAATTGGGCTTAACCGGGTGATTAGCAGCTAGGCCCAAGGGGAATTTCGGGTTTAGAGGTATAGGAGGTCTGATTAGGGTTAGGTTATCACTTTCATTTCAGTTTTGAGCCGCCACAAACCTCCTTGACACCTTAGTAATGGCTTCCTACATCTAAAACACCCCAAATCACTCTCTAACTGAAGATTAGGCTTAGTAACACCAAATTAAGGGGAAAAAGCACCAAAGCAAGGTTGGAACTGCTGTTGGACATCAGTACTCGCCCAAATCAGAGGAGTTTCAGTTCTGAGAATTTCATTTGTGGCCAAGGTGAGTGATAGCATCATTTTGACACTAATTACGGTTAATTAAGGGTAATTAGTAAGGATTAGCGAATTTATACGCAAATAAATTCTGGAAAAATTCTTAAAATTCTAAAATAATGTTTTAAGGCTCTGTTAGAAATTTGGCTTAATTTCGATGTATTTTGCTAATTGTATGCTTAGGTATGATTAAGAGTGCTTAAGAAAAAATATGAAGTTTTAGCTACTTTTAATCCATTTTGATTCATTTGAATTGTTGGTTGTTGTTTGTGGTTGCTATTACATGTTGCTATGACTCTGTGGTATGTTTCATGATTGATTAGAATAGTTAAATTGCTCGAAAACGTCGTCGAATGGCGTAGAAAGCTTGCTGGAAAATTGCAGAAGTGTGCAGGTTCCGAACCGGTTCGGATCGGAGAAAGGGGGTCGGATCGGATTTGTGAACTGACCAAGGGGATTCGAACTGGATTGGAACTTGTCGCTGGGGAAGGCTTGGTAAAAAGGAAGGCTGTTCACTTAGAGTTGGGGTGGACAAGGGGATCGGATCGGAGTAAGCTAGGGAGCGGAGCGGATCGGATCGGAAGAGTGATTGGAGGCCAGATCGGATCGATTGAGATGCAGGGCTCGGATCGGAAGCAAACACTCGGGAGAACTAGCAAGAGGGAAAGCCACGCGGATCGGATGGCCAGGAGGGATCGGATCGGAATACGTGAAGAAATAAGCTAGGGATCGGAGCGCTGGAAGGAAGGATACCCGACCCGACCTGGAGGAGGACCCCGACCCGAATCGAATGAAAGAAGACCCGAACCCAGAGGAAGATGGCACTCCGAACCGAACCGAGCATGGGTGACCGAACCGAACCGAATTCTAGAGCTGCTACTGCACGACAACTTTTCTGAAGACCCACTCCAATTCGACCAAACCCGAGATGCAAAGGAAGTCCAAATGAGAAGTTAGAGCTTAAGATTCAGATGGGAATCAACGAGTTCACTTCATGGTTGGGCTTTGCTGCGGGACGCGTGCTAAGGAATTATCGACGTCTGTAGCTTTGGGCCACTATGGTAGGAGGTACGAAGGCGGATTCAGGGCCATTATGGCATCGGTAGAACCAAGGGCTACGACCAATGAAGTGGGTCATTGAAATGTTTGGTCATGACTCCAAGTGTTTGGCTTGGTCATAGCAGGGTTTCTACAAGTCGGGATTCGTCGTTACCTCAGTTTGTCTAGTGTTCCAAAGTGGTAGATGTCGTACGCTTTACGCACTGAGTGAGAGATGTGAGGATGGTTGCTATGGATGAATTGTTTGCTATCATTGTGACATGCACACCCCACCCCCGTATTCTTACACTATTTACTATTGGCACCTTGGAGTATTGTACGGTATGTGGTACTAACTCTTTGGTTGCAGGTCCAGGTTCAGGTATGGTTTAGTATACCTGTTATTATTCTGTTTAGATGCTTATCGCTCATACCAGGCTTTATGTCTGACCCAGAGTTTTATGTCTCTTCTTATTACTCTGGGTGCTCACACGAGCAGACTAGAGACAGGTTAGCTGGTGATGCACGGGTAGATGATCCGGAGACGAGCAGGAGGCTTCCACGTACTATATACATAATATTCTCCCTGTGTTATTGAAGATCACTGCTTGGGCATTGTTGGTGTATCTTCTACTTCAGCTTTCTTTTGTTTAGAGACAGTAAATTTGGAAAATTGTAATAAGCTGTATATGGATTTCCGCTGCTCTGATGATTGATGTTGATTTTAGTTATCAGCTTATGCACTGTCTCGCCTGTTTTATGTCAAGTATGTTATTATTATATTTTATCCCATGCGCTGTGAGACATTCTACAGGTTCCTTGATTAGTTCATTCTCTTCTTTCCTTCTTTGGCGACTGTTCCGTGCTAGCCAGGCAGGTGTACAGCGCACTTTCGGAGGAAATGCCGGCTGGTGCGGGGCGGGCCGTCACACCATCCATGATGACCTTCAAGCAGAAGAAGTCCGAACTAAACAGCAGTGTTTCCTCCCTGTAACCTGGGGGGGAAACGGAAGAAAAGAGGCGAAACAAAACGGGTCAGTCAAAAAGACTGAGTAAGCCCTATCTACTATTAGTATAAAAACTAGTAAAGTTAACTGACATGAGAAACTGAGATGAACATAAGCATGATAACAAGATAGATAAGCTAAATCAAAATAACTGGATGAACTACTGAACTCAGATAAACTAGGGTGTCGTGATAAACTACGGTGTCAAGATAAAACAAGGTATCACATTGTCAGGTTTCTATCAAGTATAATATCCCAAGATATCTATCGCGTATAACGTCCCATGGCATCTATCCTGTATATCTGCTCTGCACCTACCGTACTAGTACCCCAACTGTATTACGTGTTATCCGTGAATGACCCTTACTCAAAAGTCGTGTAATGGTCCATGTCAACCTAATATGCCGCATATATAGGTTACTCAACTCATATGTTTCTTTCCATGTATAAGTTCAGTCCTTTGCCGTAGGCTGTACGGGCTTTCCCATGTAAACGGTTTATCCTTGAAGTTGTTTTGGACTGCAACCCTTGATCTAGTTGTGTTTCCTTACCATGAACTATCGCGCGTCCACTTAGGATTTATGCCACCTAGGACCGCTAGGGATTATGCTACCTAATGAACGTTTCCGTGTCTCGGTTTGGGTTTTGGTCGCCTAGGACCACTAGGGATTACGCCACCCGTCAACCGCGCCCTTGATCCCACGTATGTATCGTGAATCGTTTTCCATGTCTAGATGCACATGTTCCCCAATGTGCCATCCGAGTTCCGTGCCGGGGCAAATCAAGAAATACGGAACTCGGTCGGGAGCTTTAAATCGTCTGCCGATGCAGATATCAAGGTCTGTTTTTGTACCCGTGGCTATGGTCCCACGTGACCCCTCCCTCAACTACTGAAAGGCAATCCAAGAAAAATCATGTATAAGAACCACTCCACGGCCCCACTATAGCCCACTTTCCTACGGGCCAACCTCACCCATGACTCGATAGCAAGCACATGGTCTGTTGGGGGTTCCCTGCCTTTCCGCACGTACACGATTGACTAAAGATGGTAGGTAGTCGGCAATGCGCTATCCAGGGCAAAAACAAGAATCGTCGACTCCACGCTAATCCATCCCAGTCTTTAGGTTGCTCGCATAGCAACCAAGGCATACTCTTGGTCCTTCTAACGCAGACCTTAACCTCTCATGGGCCTAGTATAATTACCTGGCAGCCCACAGAGGGATCCCAAGAATATCCTCACGTCCCCCGAAGCTTCCACTTCGGCACCCAGTGCGCTGGAGCTTTTATCCAAGTCAGATAACTTGCTCCCCCTCGTATACTAAGTGATGACCTACCGTATTAGGTTACTCATCGTTTTGAGAATTAGTCCTATGTCCTTAGCTAAGAATTATTACTTAGTTACCCTTAACTAAGGTTTACCACTTAGCTTCTTTTCCCGTTATCCTTGATTAACAACGGTTTTCTACCTAGTTCTTCTAGCTAGGGTTTGTCTATTGGGTTAAGTGTTATCATTCAAGTCCATGACTTAACCCGCCCACGAATCACGTCAAAGATTGGCTAAGTATTTAAGTTCAAGACTTAGTCCCACAAGTTGGTTAAGTGTACCCAGAGGCTCATGACTTAACCCTATCAAGTCAAATTGGTCAAGTACTAGCTTACCTTAATCCTATCGGATTATCTTGCTAGATCGATTAAGCATAGATTATCTTAATCCCATCAAATTATCGAGTCGGATTGGTTAAGTATAGGTTGACTTAACCCCATACTCTAATCGTACTACAATGGTTAAGTATATTCTAAAAAGGTCTTGTGACTTAACCTTATCAGGTCCGCGTATTAGATTGGTTAAGTGTAAGTTACTTAACCCCATCAAATCATCATGTATAATTGGTTAAGTATAAGTTGCTTAACCCCATTAAATTATCACGTTAAGTTGGTTAAGTATTGGTTACTTAACCTCATTGAATTACCGAGTTTAAATTGGTTAAGTGTTTAACTTAACCCCATCGAATTACCGTGTTTAGATTAGTTAAGTGTGGATTACTTAACCCCATCTAATTACCATGTCGGATTAGTTAGGTGCAAATTACTTAACCCCATCCCCTAATCATCTTGTATGGTTAAGTGTCATTAAGAAAACTTACTTAACCTTGCCAAATTATCATGTTGGATTGATTAAGTGTTGGTTAACTTAATCCCCGTCCACTAGTCGTATAAAAATGGTTAAGCGTCATTAGGCAAATCAAATCACTTAACCTACCCAACCTTGTCATGTTTTGTTAAGTATCATTAGCCTAACCTATTTACTTAACCCATTTACCCATGTCATATTTGGTTAAGAGTCATTAATCAAATTAACTTAACCCTATCATGTGGCATTAATTACTTAATGCACCCCAACCTCTCACATTAGACTTTGTTGTGGTTACTAGTTAAGCCGGTCGGTTCCGGGTAGCTTTACACCACAACTTGGTCTAACATCGGGTTCAAGCACAACATGACCAACTTCTCACATTGGGTCCTATTGTTTGCAACTACTAGTTAGGCCGGTCGGTTCCGGGTAGTTTTACGTTGCAAACTCAACCCAACCTCGAGTTGGCCACTTTCATGTTTAGTCTAGTGTCATGTTCATAGTCAAGTTTTCAAGCAATTGGGTAGACCTAACTTAATAGGTAAATTCCCAATGGGTAGACCTAACTTAATAGGTAAATTCCCAAGCTTATGTTTTTATGCATACTTACATGTCAACTTCCATGTTATACTTCAAGTCATGTTTTCAAGTATAAACACATGTCATATTTAACGTTACATGTTGTCATGTTTATACCCATTTACCCAAGTCATATTCGTGTCATTATGTTTCCCCATAATGTGACCCCAACGCTTTTTAAACTAGCATATACGTTCGCAACAACGTGATGGATTAAAAGAAGAGACTTGGCAAAGGAATGACAAAAATGGGTATTAAGCCACAAGTTAATCATGGTGGCAAATGAGGCACAAATGTGTTCATTAGCTTGCATGTTACATTCTTAAGCCTCAAAAACATGCATCAACCCAAACTTGGTACATAAGCGAATCATGGTGACAAAAGACATGGAATGATGGCTAGAAACTCGCATATATCATCATATAAGGATTATGACTTCATATGCAAGTTGACATAATGATTATGAAGATTCTCATGTTGCATAATGCAACATTTCAACATAAAGGTTGTGGCTTTTAGTTCATAAGATCAAGATAATGACTTCATAAACTTGCATAACATGATAGCATGCATCATTCTAATTAATCAAACCCAAACTTTCAACATGAACATTTAACTTCATAGTTAATATCTAAGAGTAGGGAAGGGCTTACATAGCTATGAAGGCACAAATCGAAATGCAAAACAAAGATTGTGATGAAGCCTATGCATGCCATCACCCAAAAACCCAAAGATGAACACTCCAAATCAACAAAAATACCATCTTTATGAACAAAGATCAAAGCTTTTGCCTTGAAATCAACTTGAGAAGCTCTCATACTAACATAGGGACTCTCTAATACTCTCATGATCATGAAACCTCTCATAGAAATGAAGTGGAGGCTAGGATAGTTGAGTGGAGGCCATGAGAGTAGCAATTTTGCCATAGTTTAGTTGCATGAATGAATAATGAGGGTTTAGGGGTAGGTTAGGGGCTTATTTATAGATTAGGCAAGTGTTTTAGGCCATAGGATTAAACCTAAATTCAATCCAAGCCACCAAAGTATGTCTTGGGGAAGAAGTCAAGTGTAGGAACCATCTAGGGCCTTTAGATTAAAGATGAACCATGAGAACCATCCAAATGCAAAATCTGCATTTGAGCGAATCAGCCCACGGGTTGACAGCCAAACACCCTGGATTAACCCCTAGTCGACCCAGCGGGCTCGGGTCGACCTCAAAAATCGGCCGGTTCGGTTATTCCCCTCTCCCAATTCGCTGTTTTGAACATTTTTGCATATTTATTTATTTAATTTTCAATTATATATATATATATATATATCAATATATATATATTTCTCTGCGCAACCCATTTCACTTAATTAAGTATCCTTTAATTTGGGAATTTTTCGTGAAACTTCACGAGGCCATATCTTGGTCATACGGACTCCGATTTTCGAAAACTCGAACTCTATTTCGCGTATTTTTCCGAGACGAACGCAATGGCATAGCCCGTTTCACCTGATTCAGAATTTAAAATTAAATTCTGCCTTGATTCTCGTCTTAATCATGTTATCGAAATACGGGTTGTTACATTCTCCCCACCTTTTAGGATTTCGTCCCCGAAATCTCCAAGTTAGGAAGAACATATCCTACCGTCCATCATCCATCTACTCAAAACATCATCCACAAGCAACCATTGTCCTTAGATGATTTCTAATGCTGTATGAATATATGCAAGACGTGTGTGTGCATGTTCCTTAGCTAATGCTAATGATCAGGCCTGAATAATCTTTCTAATGCAAAAATATGTATAGTGCCATGTATCCAACGTGTATGCAAATAGTCCTAGTCATATAGATACTATATGCGTGCACGATCATTCATTCATATGCAACAACCGCATGATAATACACTCGATTTCATCCATAAACAAGTATAAATACTCGTGCATATGCAATATGAAATGTGACCGAGTCGAGCTAGTGTCTAATGTGTATTCGCGCATCCACGAGCAACCACTTGCAACCACTTGCAACCATATCAATCATAACATGTTTCAAGTACATGTTTACATCCATAGGGTTCTACCTAGGATTCCCTGAAACAGGGTCGAGAAGATAAACAAGACAAACTCCTTACGGGGTTTGTAACAGAAAATAGGACCGAGAGGATGTCCACAAAAGATAGCTTACAAGTAAGCTCTACCGAAAACAGGGATCAAGAATATACTCCCAAAAAGAGATATCATGCGCGTATCTAGTCTTTGACCATCAAAGTCGTCTTTCCTGAGCTTAATTCCATCGTGCCTTGACCGTCTTTTAACTTCACGATTTCGCAGCTTCTTATTTCCTGTTTCCATAACATGAGCTAGAACTCATTTCTTTGTCGCCTCTCGTTCCACTTGCACTTATCCTTTTCCTAGAATACTTGACGCAAACATGACTGCGTACTCATGATCTCATGCAAGCTTTCCAAAATTCACTAGTGAATCTCGGACCTCGTACCACAAGGTATTCCACGTAGAAGAACTTTCTCTTGAAAGTAAACAGATGCCAACCAGGTTATCAAGCGCACTTACTTGGGTGATTTCCATAACCCGTGCATAAGTGAAATAAACCATCCGTCTTATCGGCGAACACCACTCGATCGGGCTTCAAATTTCCAATAAAGGCATCAAGGGATTCTAAGTAATTAATCATGACCGAACCCAAAAAGGTTACACGAGACTTCGAGGGTATTACCAAGGCTAGTCAAAGAGTCTAACTACCCTCCTATCAAAACCGAGAGTGGCACCCCTTACTGGATAACCACTTCATCCATAACCGAGGCATGTTATTCTCAAATCCAAAACAAGTCATGAATAAATGGACCGGTTCTCCACAGGACTTGAGACAAAAATGGGATTCTCTATTACGCTAGTACTTAAGGTGCAGAGACTTAACTATCGAAGCAAACTTAAATGATGCGGGGATCAAAACAAAGTCTTGGCGGGATGATAGAAAAGAAGAGCTAAACTTTTAACAAGATCGTTACCCTCCTTCCGAGGTACCCTAGAAATAAGAGCATACTATTACCCTCCCGATGATCTTGTCCTTGTCCCATAATACTTAACTATCCACCTCGTTTTACCATGCCAAAGGCACTCTCTCGTCATGGGTTTCATTGTTCATCTTTCTCCCTCCTTTGAGGACTAAGCCATACCAACCAGTTGCTCATCCTTAAGCTCGTATCCTTTATCCTCTTTCTCACTATCCTTTCTTATAACGCGGCCACTGGTCTCTCGAGAACCACCTCCATCGCATGGAAAGCACTTTCGTAGATAAAAAAGACTAGTCGTAGTTAAAACCACTGTGACTACAGATGGAGGAAAGAAAGGAAAAGAGATTCAATTAAGGAAACAAGGATAGTGCTAATGGCCTTTGGGGAATAGCCTTTTTCTTTTAAAAGAAAATTTTCTTGAAAAATGCTTCTTTATAAACGATTTTCAAATAGTTTTCAGAAGGTCTTTAAAAAATTTTGCCCAGTCTGGTAACCTTCTGCTCTGATACCAAATGTAACACCCCGCCTCCGCTAGGGTCACTCGCAAAGGAATGCACTAGCTTTAGAGGGGCATTATTGGTAAACATGCACAGAAATATCACAAGACAGAACATATAAAATAGCGGAAGTAAAATCGAACTTTCATAAACATGAATACATAAGGTCTAAAGCCTTTTACATCAGAGTACATCAAAACCTGTCTTGCAATAGTAAAGAAGCATAAAGACTTTTTCATAAATTATTCCCCAAATGAAAACAGTAAAGTAGCCATAGCCAGGAAAAGTCCAAGCCATCCATGATGACCTTCAAGCAGAAGAAGTCCGAACTAAACAGCAGTGTTTCCTCCCTGTAACCTGGGGGGGAAACGGAAGAAAAGAGGCGAAACAAAACGGGTCAGTCAAAAAGACTGAGTAAGACCTATCTACTATTAGTATAAAAACTAGTAAAGTTAACTGACATGAGAAACTGAGATGAACATAAGCATGATAACAAGATAGATAAGCTAAATCAAAATAACAGGATGAACTACTGAACTCAGATAAACTAGGGTGTCGTGATAAACTACGGTGTCAAGATAAAACACGGTATCACATTGTCAGGTTTCTATCAAGTATAATATCCCAAGATATCTATCGCGTATAACGTCCCATGGCATCTATCCTGTATATCTGCTCTGCACCTACCGTACTAGTACCCCAACTGTATTACGTGTTGTCCGTGAATGACCCTTACTCAAAAGTCGTGTAATGGTCCATGTCAACCTAATATGCCGCATATATAGGTTACTCAACTCATATGTTTCTTTCCATGTATAAGTTCAGTCCTTTGCCGTAGGCTGTACGGGCTTTCCCATGTAAACGGTTTATCCTTGAAGTTGTTTTGGACTGCAACCCTTGATCTAGTTGTGTTTCCTTACCATGAACTATCGCGCGTCCACTTAGGATTTATGCCACCTAGGACCGCTAGGGACTATGCTACCTAATGAACGTTTCCGTGTCTCGGTTTGGGTTTTGGCCACCTAGGATCACTAGGGATTACGCCACCCGTCAACCGCGCCCTTGATCCCACGTATGTATCGTGAATCGTTTTCCATGTCTAGATGCACATGTTCCCCAATGTGCCATCCGAGTTCCGTGCCAGGGCAAATCAAGAAATACGGAACTCGGTCGGGAGCTTTAAATCGTCTGCCGATGCAGATATCAAGGTCTGTTTTTGTACCCGTGGCTATGGTCCCACGTGACCCCTCCCTCAACTACTGAAAGGCAATCCAAGAAAAATCATGTATAAGAACCACTCCACGGCCCCACTATAGCCCACTTTCCTACGGGCCAACCTCACCCATGACTCGATAGCAAGCACATGGTCTGTTGGGGGTTCCCTGCCTTTCCGCACGTACACGATTGACTAAAGATGGTAGGTAGTCGGCAATGCGCTATCCAGGGCAAAAACAAGAATCGTCGACTCCATGCTAATCCATCCCAGTCTTTAGGTTGCTCGCATAGCAACCAAGGCATACTCTTGGTCCTTCTAACGCAGACCTTAACCTCTCATGGGCCTAGTATAATTACCTGGCAGCCCACAGAGGGATCCCAAGAATATCCTCACGTCCCCCGAAGCTTCCACTTCGGCACCCAGTGCGCTGGAGCTTTTATCCAAGTCAGATAACTTGCTCCCCTTCGTATACTAAGTGATGACCTACCATATCAGGTTACTCATCGTTTTGAGAATTAGTCATATGTCCTTAGCTAAGAATTATTACTTAGTTACCCTTAACTAAGGTTTACCACTTAGCTTCCTTTCCCGTTATCCTTGATTAACCATGGTTTTCTACCTAGTTCTTCTAGCTAGGGTTTGTCTATTGGGTTAAGTGTTATCATTCAAGTCCAAGACTTAACCCGCCCACGAATCACGTCAAAGATTGGCTAAGTATTTAAGTTCAAGACTTAGTCCCACAAGTTGGTTAAGTGTACCCAGAGGCTCATGACTTAACCCTATCAAGTCAAATTGGTCAAGTACTAGCTTACCTTAATCCTATCGGATTATCTTGCTAGATCGATTAAGCATAGATTATCTTAATCCCATCAAATTATCGAGTCGGATTGGTTAAGTATAGGTTGACTTAACCCCATCCTCTAATCATACTACAATGGTTAAGTATATTCTAAAAAGGTCTTGTGACTTTACCTTATCAGGTCCGCGTATTAGATTGGTTAAGTGTAAGTTACTTAACCCCATCAAATCATCATGAATAATTGGTTAAGTATAAGTTGCTTAACCCCATTAAATTATCACGTTAAGTTGGTTAAGTATTGGTTACTTAACCTCATTGAATTACCGAGTTTAAATTGGTTAAGTGTTTAACTTAACCCCATCGAATTACCGTGTTTAGATTAGTTAAGTGTGGATTACTTAACCCCATCTAATTACCGTGTTGGATTAGTTAGGTGCAAATTACTTAACCCCATCCCCTAATCATCTTGTATGGTTAAGTGTCATTAAGAAAACTTACTTAACCTTGCCAAATTATCATGTTGGATTGATTAAGTGTTGGTTAACTTAATCCCCGTCCACTAGTCGTATAAAAATGGTTAAGCGTCATTAGGCAAATCAAATCACTTAACTTACCCAACCTTGTCATGTTTTGTTAAGTATCATTAGCCTAACCTATTTACTTAACCCATTTACCCATGTCATATTTGGTTAAGAGTCATTAATCAAATTAACTTAACCCTATCATGTGGCATTAATTACTTAATGCACCCCAACCTCTCACATTAGACTTTGTTGTGGTTACTAGTTAAGCCGGTCGGTTCCGGGTAGCTTTACACCACAACTTGGTCTAACATCGGGTTCAAGCACAACATGACCAACTTCTCACATTGGGTCCTATTGTTTGCAACTACTAGTTAGGCCGGTCGGTTTGGCCACTTTCATGTTTAGTCTAGTGTCATGTTCATAGTCAAGTTTTCAAGCAATTGGGTAGACCTAACTTAATAGGTAAATTCCCAATGGGTAGACCTAACTTAATAGGTAAATTCCCAAGCTTATGTTTTTATGCATACTTACATGTCAACTTCCATGTTATACTTCAAGTCATGTTTTCAAGTATAAACACATGTCATATTTAACGTTACATGTTGTCATGTTTATACCCATTTACCCAAGTCATATTCATGTCATTATGTTTCCCCATAATGTGACCCCAACGCTTTTTAAACTAGCATATACGTTCGCAACAACGTGATGGATTAAAAGAAGAGACTTGGCAAAGGAATGACAAAAATGGGTATTAAGCCACAAGTTAATCATGGTGGCAAATGAGGCACAAATGTGTTCATTAGCTTGCATGTTACATTCTTAAGCCTCAAAAACATGCATCAACCCAAACTTGGTACATAAGCGAATCATGGTGACAAAAGACATGGAATGATGGCTAGAAACTCGCATATATCATCATATAAGGATTATGACTTCATATGCAAGTTGACATAATGATTATGAAGATTCTCATGTTGCATAATGCAACATTTCAACATAAAGGTTGTGGCTTTTAGTTCATAAGATCAAGATAATGACTTCATAAACTTGCATAACATGATAGCATGCATCATTCTAATTAATCAAACCCAAACTTTCAACATGAACATTTAACTTCATAGTTAATATCTAAGAGTAGGGAAGGGCTTACATAGCTATGAAGGCACAAATCGAAATGCAAAACAAAGATTGTGATGAAGCCTATGCATGCCATCACCCAAAAACCCAAAGATGAACACTCCAAATCAACAAAAATACCATCTTTATGAACAAAGATCAAAGCTTTTGCCTTGAAATCAACTTGAGAAGCTCTCATACTAACATAGGGACTCTCTAATACTCTCATGATCATGAAACCTCTCATAGAAATGAAGTGGAGGCTAGGATAGTTGAGTGGAGGCCATGAGAGTAGCAATTTTGCCATAGTTTAGTTGCATGAATGAATAATGAGGGTTTAGGGGTAGGTTAGGGGCTTATTTATAGATTAGGCAAGTGTTTTAGGCCATAGGATTAAACCTAAATTCAATCCAAGCCACCAAAGTATGTCTTGGGGAAGAAGTCAAGTGTAGGAACCATCTAGGGCCTTTAGATTAAAGATGAACCATGAGAACCATCCAAATGCAAAATCTGCATTTGAGCGAATCGGCCCACGGGTTGACAGCCAAACATCCTGGATTAACCCCTAGTCGACCCAGCGAGCTCGGGTCGACCTCAAAAATCGGCTGGTTCGGTTATTCCCCTCTCCCAATTCGCTGTTTTGAACATTTTTGCATATTTATTTATTTAATTTTCAATTATATATATATATATATATATATCAATATATATATATATTTCTCTGTGCAACCCATTTCACTTAATTAAGTATCCTTTAATTTGGGAATTTTTCGTGAAACTTCGCGAGGCCATATCTTGGTCATACGGACTCCGATTTTCGAAAACTCGAACTCTATTTCGCGTATTTTTCCGAGACGAACGCAATGGCATAGCCCATTTCACCTGATTCAGAATTTAAAATTAAATTCTGCCTTAATTCTCGTCTTAATCATGTTATCGAAATACGGGTTGTTACAAACACCGAATGAACATTTGGTTGGATTGAGTTTCATCCCATACTTTCGAAGAATGCCGAACATCTCCGCCAAGTCAGTAGTGTGTTGAGAAGATTGCTTGGACTTAACCAACATATCGTCGACGTATACTTCCATTGTCTTCCCGATCTGGTTATAAAACATTCTGTTGACCAAACGTTGATATGTAGCGCCTGCGTTCTTCAATCCAAAGGGCATTACCACATAACAATATAATCCCAGATCCGTGATAAAACTAGTGTGCTCTTGATCTGGAACATGCATCGGAATCTGGTTGTATCCTAAATAAGCATCCATAAATGAGAGAAGCTCGTGACCTGCCGTCGAGTCTACCAACTGGTCAATCCGAGGTAACGGGAAACTATCTTTTGGACAGGCTTTGTTCAAATCCGAGAAGTCGATACACGTTCGCCACTTCCCGTTGGCCTTCTTTACCAGGACTGGATTCGAAATCCAGTCCGGGTAGGTCGAATCTCTGATAAATCCATTACTCTTTAGCTTTCCAACCTCTTCTTTCAAGGCAGCGGACCTCTCTGGGCCCAGCATTCGCCTTTTTTGCTTTACTGGGGGATGTTTTGGGTCAATGCTCAAGGAATGGCTCATGATTGATGGGGATATCCCACACATGTCCGCGTGGGTCCAAGCAAATACATCCAAATTGTTTTTTAAGAAATCCATCAATTCTTTAGCAAGATTCGGACTTAACTGGGATCCAATCTTAAGGACCTTCTCCGGGTCACTGTCATCGATCGGTACATCCACAGTTGTCTCGTTGGGAGTCGACATTCTGCCCCCGGGTTCTTGATCCTCTCTGGGATCTATATCCTCGGGCATCTCTCTGGGCGACTCTCCAACGATTATCCTCTTTGGTTGCTATAAGGTCTCCGCCCCCGAAGGGGGAGAGGTGCCTTTAGTCTCGATGTCCCTTCCATTGCGAAGTAACTTTAGTTCGGCAACATAACACGCTCGCGCAGCAGCTTGATCCCCTCTGACGATACCAATGCCAGCTTCTGTGGGGAATTTCAATAACAAGCACCAGGGGGCTATACAGGCTCTGAACTTTGCGAGGGCCGGTCGGCCGAAGAAGGCATTGTATGGCGATTCAACATCCAAAACCACAAAGGGAAGGATTCTCACTCTCTGGCGTTCTCCTTCCCCAAGTGTAACTGGCAACTCTACATAACCCATTGGAGCGGTGGATGCTCCGTTGAACCCACAGATCCATCCTTGGCAGGGTTTCAAGTCTTTTATTTCGAGATTCATCCGGTCAAAGGCCTTTTTGAAAAGATTATTAACGGAACTCCCATTGTCCACCAGAACCTTATGAACAGTGGCTGGCCCAATGGGTACTGTAATTACAAGTGGATCTTCAGTTGGAGCATGGACTCCGATGCTCTCTCGTTCTCGGAAAACAACATCATCGGTTATCATCTTCTGCTGCTTCACCGGGGTACTGTCCTCGGGGTTGCTACATTCCCCTACCTCGAGGTGTTGTTTGGCTGCATTGACGTATTGATCCAATGCTTTGGAACTGTGCCCAGCAAGATAAAGTCCTCCGATCATGGTATTGATAATAATATTCTTTCCTTTTAGCTGAGCAGTCGGCCTAGCAGCAAGTTGATTTTGATTCTGATTCGGGGCCTGCACTGCTTGCCCCATGTCCCTGGGCATTACTCTGTATTCATCTAGCTTTCCTTCTCGAAGCAGCCTTTCGACTACATCCCTTAGGTGACGACATTCATTCGTCGAATGGCCGTGAATTTGATGAAAGAGACAAAATTTCCTTGTTTCACGCTCTTTCTCTGTCGACTCTCTAGGAGGTGGCCTCTTATTCTGGAGGACTTCGTACGCATCCATGAAGATATTTTCCAGAGTATCACTTATTGGTGTATAACTTTCAAAGGCCCTGGGACAAGTCCTTCTCTGGGAGTCGTTCCCTCGGTTCCTCTTCCGGTTATTGCCGTTACCATTATTATTGTTGTTACCTGGCTGACGTCCACCCTGATTCTGATTTCCCACGTTAACTTCAACTTTCCCCGAGCTGTCTCCCGTCTGTTTGATGGCGACATTGCTCTGAATTTCCTCCTTATCAGATGTTTTAGCCTTTCGGTTAGCATACACCTCTTCCCGGCGTAAATGTACGTTGGCTTTCTCGTAGAATAACTCTCTAGTGTGGGGCGGTTTGCCTGCCAGGTACCTCCCGAATTCAGTGTCCATATCTATTCCGTCAATCAGTGCTGCGACAACGGTCGGTTCATGAGGATCTTTAACCTCAGTAGCGGACAAATTGAAACGATCCAGGTACACCTTTAAACTCTCGCCTGGTCGCTGCTTGACAAGGAATAAATCGATCACACTTTTTGTCTTCTACGCGTAGATACAGAATTGTTCTACGAACTTCTCGCTCAGATCCCTGAAGCTAGAAATTGATCTCGCCGGCAGGCGAGTAAACCATAATAAAGCCACGTCCTCCAGGAATATGGGAAACGCTTTGCACTTAACAGCGTCAGAGGCTGCGGCAGCGGTCATCGACCAAGAGTATCTCATTAGGTGCTGGACAGGATCAGATCTTCCCGCATATCGGTTCATTTGTGGCATGTTGAAACGCCTTGGAAAAGTCGCATCCAAAATATCATCGGTGAAAGGGGTGTGACTGCGGTCGATCCCCCAATCTTCGTTCCGCTGTCCATGGCTGTCTGCCAGAATCTGGTGGACCATGGCTGCAACATTTGCGCTGGTCAAAGGAGGTTCAGGGTCAGTACCTCTAGCCCGACGAGGTTCTCTGATCTCTCTTCGGGAAGCAGTCGCAAAATCCGGGGCTCGGACAGGGCTTCGCTGCCCCCTATTATCATGAGTATGTGTGCGGCGACGGGGCTGAGGTGGTCTGTTATGCACAGGACTATTCACATCTCGAGTCCTGAGAGCCGTTGCTTGACCATTCACATTACGGTTTGAGGGCTCCGCCCCTAGCGCTTCTTCTTCCTGTGAGGGCAGGGTTCCGAACCAAAGCTGTTCTATGTTTTCGGCTCTCTCATACGGTCGCCGCGGAGGTCTCGGCGATTCTTCAGACGAAGAAGAATATACTGGGGTGAGTGGACGAACCGGTGATGTTCTTTGCCTTGCTAGCTCATCAAGTCTTCTATCCATAGCCGTCAAATTTTGCCGCAGGATGGAACTTTCCTGCCTTTGGGCAGCCAACTCATCAAACAACCTATCCCACATTTCGGCGAAGCGAGAGAGATCCCCCTCAGTGACAGGAGCGGCAGGATCATATTGGTCATCATCACTCTCTCTCTTATGCGCAAAGAGCTCGAACCGGGTCGAGCAGAGGTTCCGGGACGATAAGAGTGGGTCATAGGTTCTTTTCTAGGTCGAGTTGTAGTCTGACCATCAGTTCGGATAGCTGCGGTTCGTGGATGGCGACTCGCTGCGCCCCCCTGAGGTCGACTCGTGGTCGTGGTACGCGGAGGCTGTGAGGCGTTACCTCGGGATCGAGTAACAACCCCTTCAGCGGCCTGGATCGTCTCGTTCTCATCGACACGGAACGCGGTGTCTTCATCGGATCGGTTCGCCCCCTGCGCTCCACGACCCAGAGTTTCTTCGTTGCCTAGTTCGTGCACACTCTCTTCAATCGTTTCGTTGGTCTGTGAAACATTAGATCTTTTTCCAGCCATGATATCCGAATCGCTGGAATCTTCAAAGAAGCAAACAGTGAAACTTTAGGACTGAGTTCTCAGTGAAAGCACCAAAAATGTTAGATCGAAATTTGGACCTTACACCCAAATTGTTATGAATGCTATAGAATTTCAAATGAAGAACGAGGAAAAAGAAAATAACACTCAGAATTTATTGTGGTTCGGCGTTAACGAGCCTACGTCCACTTTATATATTATTGATTATGCTTTAATACAACAAGGATTTCTCTCAATATTTCAGTAGTTTGACAACAATGGCGGATTCAGTACTCAATATTGCCAAAAGATCCCGAAAAATGCCAAGCTCTGGGCTATTTATAGCTGATTTTGTCAGGCGGGTCGTGACAACACGTGGTACAAATCCCGAGAATATCGGATCGCATCGCCACCGTTGAGGAAATGGTCAAATTAGCCGTTGTGGACAGGTGTCGCGATCTGCTTGAAAATCGGATCGTGCAGATGGGGAGAATTGGTCCAGATGACGGTTAGGGACACGTGTCGCCAGATCCGTGCGATTTGGATCGCTGAAGACCAGCTCGCGCTTGAATGGGTCAGAGGGTTCGCCATGCACCAAAGGATCAGATCGGTTCGCTCTGGGCAACAATATAAGTTTGGATCGGATCGCCTGGATGTGCCGTTTGCTGATGAGATGGGGGCGATCCATCGAGACGCGATCCTCGGTGGGCGAGTCGATAGAGTGCGATCCGTTCCTGGGCGAGTCGATAGAGTGCGATCTGTTCCTTCATATTCTTGGGGAACGTGGTTTCTTGCTTTCCTCTTACGAATGATCCTGGGTGGCTTGGTCAAAAAGCGAGCCAACACTTGGTCCAGCGACGGATCCATTAGGAATGTACTCTATAAATTTGTACCCTCGATTCATCGACGCGTTTCGATATTCTAGATTTTGTTTCTGCAATCGTTTGTTCTCTGCTTACATCTCCAATGCGTATTTAACCCCTCTAGGACACATCTTAGGATACAACCATTTGAAAAAATTGCAACATGGAATTTGTTAAGGACGAATTTTATGATCCTCATAATATTCGCAGCGGTAAAAACGACGTCCTGCATTCTTGTTGTAACATCCCATAATTTTCCACATATTTAAAACTTGAATTTAATTAAATAAAGTGAATAACATGGGTTTAAAAATCAAATTAGATGATTTATAATAATGAGGATTGTTGGGTTGGGTAAAATTAAATTTTCAAATTTAGTTATTAAGAATGTTGTAAAAGAGAATTTAATATTTTTAATAATTAATTGGATTTTAGTTGGTTAAGTGAAAAGGGAAATTTAAATTAAATTTTAAATTTGGTGAAATTCTAAGTTATTTAATAATAATTGAAATATAAGTTTAAATGGATATAGAAATTAATTCAGGAACTTAAAATATGTGAAATTGATTATAAAATTTTATTTGAGTTATAAATTGATTTAAATAGGATTTTATAGATATTTCAATTCGAATTAAAACAGTTAATCTAATAATTGAATATTTTATTTATTTAATTAGCTGTGGAATTTAACTATTTTGGCGACTGTCTCGGAATTCGACGAAACTGGCGCCATTGGATCCGGAACGGCGAATTATTGCAGGATTCCAATTTTTGTTAAGATCAGACTTGTCGTTTGACCGTACGAGAGAAAGTGTGAATAAAATCGAATGAACAAGATAATTGTGTGTTTATCATATTGGGCCTCATACATATATATAAATAAATCCTTTTACCCCTTCATTATCCCATTCTCACCATACTTTCCTCCATCAAAACTCATCATTAATGGCTGAATAAAATATTCAAACCCTAGTTTCAAAATGAAATCCAACTCAAAAAAAAATCAAATCTTCACAAACCCTATCGTATTACCTATCAAATCGAAGCTTTCAACGAGTAGAACTCAGATCTACAATTTATTCTAAAATGCGGTAAGCGGATTGACCGAAATCAGTGGTAAAAGCTACTGTTTTTCGAAACCATAAAGATCGAATTGGGGATTTTTAATTTCGGGGTTAATCAAAGAATTGACGATATGGGCTTGATGGAGATCGACGTCAGGAAGCTAATGGTGGTGTTCGTTGGTCATAATTCGGCCTGAGGTGGTCGGATTCCTCGTTTAGGGTTTAAAAACCCATCACGTTCATTGATACGTGGGCGGCGAATGACGCCACCGGAGGCGCCAGGTCTTGGTCAGGGGTGCGTCTCGACAAGAGAAGGAGAATGGCGGTGGTCTCAGGTCTTCAGGAGGTCGGGAAGCTTGGTA
Source organism: Allium sativum (assembly GCA_030737875.1). Lineage (NCBI taxonomy): Eukaryota > Viridiplantae > Streptophyta > Magnoliopsida > Asparagales > Amaryllidaceae > Allium > Allium sativum. The sequence goes on from CM060924.1 coordinate 157,646,919, forward strand.
ATCGGTGGTCAAAGTTGGGAGCTTTTCACGTTTGAATGGGTTTGTTTCACGTCATTTCCTGTAGCAAAAGGGAAAAGGAGCGGGAATAATACGTTGAGAGGGTGATGTGGCAGATCTTGGTTGGTGAGAAAGTTATTTATTAATTTATATATATTTAAAAATCCAAATCGTAAAATACCGATAACTTCTTCATATTAACTCGGATTTGGACACGGTTTGTTGCGATGGGATCGTAGAGGAATTGCGGACGTTTTGGCGCTGGTTTGGTTGCGATCTGAGACTGTCAAATTTTGGGCTTCTTTTGGACGTCCGATCCACTAAGGACGGAAAGGTGAGTGATTCTTCGCTCATGAATAACTGGATCTTTCCCATATTTATCAGATTAAAGTGTGAAATAAGTTGGTTGCATGGTTGTGTTTGGTCTGGTGTATGGTTGCTTAAATTTGACATGCAAGTGTGTTACAGGCAGTGAAATCGATAATTAGTTATTTGAATTTAATTTAAATTTCTTGTTAGAAAATCTCGACACTTGAAAATCAGTGGAATGATTTAACACTGACCATAGAATAAAGGTTGTTTGATGGATGCCTTGGTTGATTAGAATTACTGAATGAATACTGCTTGAATTGTCCCTTTATTCAGTACATGAATATTTGTGTGCTCATGTTGACGATTAATCCCATTTTCACCTTAGATGTTACGGGCATCGAATAAACCCGGGATTTAATCGATAGAAATCAATTAAGAACACACAGTGAAATGATAAATCTCTGTGACCCTGATTTGGATTGAAATGATAGATCCATCCCTAAATATCGAGAAATTGAAATTTAATCACTTGGCCATAGGGTAGCAAATTATATATGGACATCGGTTGGTTAAATGATTTTTTAATATTTGAAATTTTTAGTTTGATGGAAATTTCATTTAAGGGAAATGTATCGATTTTGATAAGCTTTATTCTTCCTTTGAAAATCTGAATCTTAAAGATTATTTGAAATGATTTAAGTGTTTTCCCAAAGTGAATTTGAAGGTCAAAGATTTAAATTTATATGATGTGGGATTTTCAAGGATTGGGTAGACTCAAATACAATAAATTCTTATTGAATTTAATATTGGAATTAAGATAATCGAGAATACTCGGGATTGTTTCAACTTAATACGAGTATAATATTGAATACTTGAATTTGAAAATGGGTTTGAAATGGGATTTGAAACAAGTCCTTTGAGCTAAGCAACTCCATTGAGACTAGAGTTTAGATTCAAGTATTGAAGTTCGGAAGAAAAAGTTAATGTTTAGCCAAAGAACTTTCTTATATATATATTACACTGTTTGAGTTCAAATAACTATTTTTATTATAATAAATTTTTTCTTATATTCTATTATTAATTTTTTTAGTAAACTTTCAATTTATATATATATATATATATATATATATATATATAGTGTTTCAAAATTTATCTTATCCTATTCTAACTATGATATTATATATATATATATATATTATAAAGGGGTTCCTTATAAATATCTATCTTTTAAAATTATATTTTTTTTATAAGTATAAGTTCTTCCGAATGGAAAGTGTTTGGGTCTGAACTGTTGTTCAAATGGAGTTGAGATAAATTTTATTCTATTTGAATATGAATCGATTTCTAAACCGATTTGGATATGGAAATGTAAATTATATTCTATTCGAATATAAATGGACCTCCTAAGGAATTGCGATGAGTTGAAGTGAAATTATATTCCATTTGAATATAAATGGATTTCAAACACAAATCGATTTGGAATAAATTGAAATCTTTGAGATAAAATATATCCTATTCGAATATAAGTTGATTGTGAAATATTATACGATTGTAATATAAGGATATGGAATATATTCTAGTTTAGAATATAATCGGGTTTGGAATGATTGAGATATTTTGATATGGAATTATATTCTATTTGAATACAAATGTGGTTCGAAACAGAATATGATATTTTGATATGAAACGAACCTTTGAGAAAATGTAAAAGAACCAACCGATGTGGAAAATGTAAGCGTTGGTTGTTAAAGAGACCGGAGTCGACATAAGACATACTCTCTGTCAGTGTCGATACCACTTTGACAACTGTGAATGTTATGACGTATCCAGAATGAGTATGATGACTTGGAGGCGATTATTGAATCGAAGATGATGAACGATGACGAAATAGCCCTGACCTTCGGGTCAGAATTGAAATGACTAAAACAGGAGCTATACCGTGACTAACTGAGGTAGCACCTTTGATCGGACACACTTCTTCGATAATATTCCTATGACTATGACGATGATGATGATTTGTGCCCATTTATGACTTTGGGAGTGTGATCCGAGGTGGGAGGTAGTGGCTGCTATGCGTTACCACCGGTTCGGGAGTGCAATTGGTAGAATCCTACCCTGGGCATTGCCTCGAGTGCCTTGTCATATATATCCATATCGAGCCCCATACGATTTTGATTTGTATCGTACCTATGGAGTGCCCTCTGATGCCATCGTTTACGGTGGGTTTACGGTACTGTATAGACTACGGTATTATAAACGGTGTAAGGGTAAAAACGTAATCCCGCTTACGCTATTTTCAGTATTTATACTTTACTGAGTAGACACTATCATAATAGCGTATTATTTATGTGTGTATTAGTTTAACGGATCCTCAAGAGATAGAAAAATCCCGTAACATCTCCTGAGTTACTGCACCCATGATACTGATGTTATTTCATAATTTGATTTGACTAATATGAGATGATTTAGTGCTGATTCGAGTGTTTGTTGTGTTTTCTTTTTATGCAATACGCTCGGTTCAGCAGATGTTGCAGTTAGCAAAGATTTCCTTGCCTTGGAGGACGAAGACGAAGTTTGGCGTACATGTCTATTATGAGTATGGTTTAACCACTGCATTTATTTTCGCTGCTTATTATGTACATCCGTATGTATATGTAACTCTGAAAATCATTGAATGTTATAACCAAAGTATACATTTCAACTGCTATTGTTTATTATATGTTGTCCTTCTGCTGTGAGATTCTGTGATTGGGTTTTCTTCTCTTCTTTCTTTCTTTTCTTCTTTTTCCCAATAACTACCTGCATTTGCGATTTGTTTGGGTCGACATGAGTGGTTTATTGTTGATTTGAACGGATAAAAATGTGGGTCGTTACATTTGGTATCAGAGCGATGGTTAGCGATAACCTTGGCTCTGTTGGGAATTAACTCATTAGATATGGAGATAGAAATGCCCTAGAATGAGTTTGAGTGATATGAGAGAGCGTACTTGTATTTGGTTATAAATTGGTTTATATTATGTTGAGTTGTTCTATTGAATATTTATGGATTCTGGTCGATATATGGGACGCCATAGAATCGATAGGGATCTCTAAATAATCGAAAGGAATGATCGATATAATATGGTTTCGATTTTTATTTTTAAAATATATCAAATATATATTATTGGTTCAAGTATGTATGTATTCGTTTTAGTAGGTGGTAATGTTAAGTTATTACCTATTATGGTTGATTAGATAATAATTATAATAAGGAAAATTTAATGTATCTAGAATATATTTGAAATGGAATACCTGTAGGTATAATTGGGCGAAAAGGTTTGTGATTGAAATGGAAATGAACTTGAAACTTGATCTTGGGTGTTTTCGAAGATTGTTGCTAAAGTTTGAAATAATATCGTATGATAGGAAATAGTTGGAAATGGTTTCAAAAGAAATAAGTGTATAATCCCTCCTCGGACATCAGAAATGACTTCGATAATGAGTGCACGCATTATCGACGTTCATTATGAAGTGTCTAAGTGGGGGAGACCACTCCGTACTTTCATGACTTGTTTGAAAAGAATTTTAGATCTAATTTCATAGGGTATGTAAAATGGACTTTTGACTTAACCAGGATTGAAATTTATTTGTTTTGTTAATTAAAGTTTGGATTTCAATTTATGGTACGTTTCTATAAATTTCATAAATACATATGTATTTTAAACTTGGTTAATAACCCGGAGTCAAGCATTTGGGTTCGTCTTAATTAATGGTATCAACTTGAGTACTAGAGTAAGTCCATTCATTAGAGTTTTGATTTTGAACCAAGGAATGGACTTAAATATTTTAAGGAGGAGGAATCGTCATTTAACGCTTAAACGGGGACAATAATTTAGTTCAAACAAACTCCAAATCGGTCGATAAAGGTGTTAAAAGAAATTGAAAATTTACCACGGAATATAAGTCAACCAAAGTCGACTAGAATAAAGTGGAAAGTTTGTTGTGTAAATAAATTGGCAATGGGTCTTGGATTGGAATAGTTGATAAGTGGATTCAACTAGTTCGAGAAGAAATAAAAGAACTTAGGTTAGATGATAAAATCTAAATGGTCGATAAAGTAAATTTGAAGGGAATAAATGGTGAGTTAGAGTATGTGAGAATGAATATATATAGAAAATCTAAATGGATTAAATCTCATTTGAACAATATATCAAACATGAATCTAAGTGTGGACGATGGAATGAATGGAATATAAATCATCTTGTCGTTTGAATATAACTTGGAATAGTAGAGTAATCGAGTTAAACAAAGTTAACTTAAGAATCGAATAATAATGGTTTGAGAACTAAGTATAAAAATTGGAGTCTTGAATAGTCCTTAATTCAACTCATGATTTGCAAATCAATAAATAAGTTGAGTTAATAGAATAGTTTAATTTAAGTGAAATGGGAATGAGTGAATAAGGTATAAGAAATATAAAACCAAGGTTCGAATTGATTAAATTGGGATATCGAGAATTTGGAGCTAAGTCGATTCATTGAAGTTAAATGAATTAGAATTGAACCAAAAGAAAACTTGGAAATATTTAAATGGTTAATTTAGAACCAAACGTAAACGGATGAAAATGAGGTGAGTAAATGATAACTGGAATGAATAACAATCGAGACTAACTTAAATAGAGGATTATCGAGTATGAGCAAACGGAGCAATAGTCGATTGAATACGAGTGAGATTGAGTATGAATATCTTGAGGCAACAAGAGGGTAAGTCATAAACTTCGTCAACTGAAATGAATCGGAAATATGAAAAGTTATAGGAAATTTAAACTGAGGTTGGATTTATAAAATTCGAATATCAAAAGAGTTGGGATTAAATGCATTAAATTAAGTCAAAGGACTAAAATTAGTGGAAGTGAACTTGAAAAGTTAGATTGGTCGATTGGAACTAAATATAAAATAAGGAATAAGGTTAATAAATTTAGTAAATGGAAAGAAACTTAAGAAATGAGTTGGAGCCGAGTCAAGTGAATCGAATCTATAAGAGTAACTTAGAAGATCGTATAAAGATCGGTTAATAAGTAGTACTTAGAAAATAAAATAAAATATATAAGAAATGAAATTGGAGAATCGATCCATGAAAATGAATTAATGATTTAGTATGATCGAATTAGTTCGGGAAATAACATGACTTCAAGTTTAACTAAAGTTTATACTTGTAATGAAACGGGAAATTGAATGGAGGTATGTCGGGAAGGAGTAAGCGATTAAATAAGAATCCATTTCTTGAGCAATGAAGTGATAACATTTTGAAGTGTTTAAGGTTTGCAAAATTTTGAAATCGGAAAGGTTGGAACTACCAATAAAAATGAAGCGACGTTAATGCAAAAATCTGAAATATACGTTAAGCTGAAGTAAAATGAGCATAACTTTTGAACGAATGATCGAAATTCGATGATTCCGGACTCTTCGGAAGCCTTATAAACTGAGCTAAAACATTCGTTCATAAAGCCATGTCGAATTCCTATGTTTACTAAGCTAGAATGCAAGTTTTAGACGTAGTTGTATGTGCAGGAAATTAAAAACCAAAGCAAATGTGCATATTTTTTTAACCATAACTTCCTAACGGAGCGTCGGATTTTGATGTGCGAGTACAATTCGGAAAGGCCAGAATCTGAACTAAAACTTTTCCCCATTATGCTTGTTGAAATTTTGCTATCTAAATGGCTAAAAGCTGGGTTGAACAACCCAGATCTGCATTTTTCTGTGTATGGGCTGAGGTGTTCGCCTTCACTAAAATAGTCATAACTTTTGAACGAATTGTAGGAATTCGACGAATCCGGACAATTCGGAAAGCTTAAAAGAAATGCTACCACTTTTCCTGTGTTTTTTAGTCAAATTCCATCATTTACAGGGTGATAATCGATGATTTGTTTGCTAGTCTGTCATGAATACTATAGTTTTGTGGTTAAAATGTCGATGATATGTTGTGAAAGTGATATGCATTTGCTATGTAGTGGATATATGTTTGATTCTCATGTATATGTGAGTATGTAGAAGGTGTAGGGAAGTCGTGCTACGCTTCGGAGCTCGCTTGCGCTAAATGCTAAATGCTAAGGTAAATAAAAATGCAAATAAACGCTAAGAAGGTACGTATGTAAGTTATAAAGTTTTGTAGTTACATATATATGGTGTCTTCCCCATTTTTGGGATGCCTCATCGAATGATGAGAGGTATATTTGAATTTTATATATGTTGTGATTTTCCGGACCTCTCCGAACAAAGGATATGCTGCCGAAATTTTCCGTGATTTCGGGAGTCAGAAAAAATTTATGAGTATTACAACTATATACTTATTTTGTAAATACTATTTTAAGTATGGATTTGAAATAGATATGTGCTTAATATCGTTTTGCTCCCTTTTCGAGGACGAAAAGATTTTTAAGTGGGGGAGAATGTAACATCCCATAATTTTCCACATATTTAAAACTTGAATTTAATTCAACAAATTGAATAACATGGGTTTAAAAATCAAATTAGATGATTTATAATAATGAGGATTGTTGGGTTGGGTAAAATTAAATTTTCAAATTTAGTTATTAAGAATGTTGTAAAAGGGAATTTAATATTTTTAATAATTAATTGGATTTTAGTTGGTTAAGTTAAAAGGGAAATTTAAATTAAATTTTAAATTTGGTGAATTGGTGAAATTCTAAGTTATTTAATAATAATTGAAATATAAGTTTAAATGGATAGATAAATTAATTCAGGAACTTAAAATATGTGAAATTGATTATAAAATTTTATTTGAGTTATAAATTGATTTAAATAGGATTTTATAGATATTTAAATTCGAATTAAAACAGTTAATCGAATAATTGAATATTTTATTTATTTAATTAACTGTGGAATTTAACTATTTTGGCAACTGTCTCGGAATTCGTCGAAACTAGCGCCATTGGATCCGAAACGGCGAATTATTGCAGGATTCCAATTTTTGTTAAGATCGGACTTGTCGTTTGACCGTACGAGAGAAAGTGTGAATAAAATCGAATGAACAAGATAATTGTTTGTTTATCATATTGGGCCTCATACATATATATAAATAAATCCTTTTACCCCTTCATTAGCCCATTCTCACCATACTTTCCTCCATCAAAACTCATCATTAATGGCTGAATAAAATATTCAAACCCTAGTTTCAAAATGAAATCCAACTCAAAAAAAATCAAATCTTCACAAACCCTATCGTATTACCTATCAAATCGAAGCTTTCAACGAGTAGAACTCAGATCTACAATTTATTCTGACATGCGGTAAGCGGATTGACCGAAATCAGTGGTCAAAGCTACTGTTTTTCGAAACCATAAAGATCGAATTGGGGATTTTTAATTTCGGGGTTAATCAAAGAATTGACAATATGGGTTTGATGGAGATCGACGTCAGGAAGCTAATGGTGGTGTTCGTTGGTCGTAATTCGGCCTGAGGTGGTCGGATTCCTCGTTTAGGGTTTAAAAACCCATCACGTTCATTGATACGTGGGCGGCGAATGACGCCACCGGAGGCGCCAGGTCTTGGTCAGGGGGTACGTCTCGACAGGAGAAGGAGAATGGTGGTGGTCTCAGGTCTTCAGGAGGTCGGGAAGCTTGGTAATCGGTGGTCAAAGTTGGGAGCTTTTCACGTTGGAATGGGTTTGTTTCACATCATTTCCTGTAGCAAAAGGGAAGAGAAGCGGGAAGAATATGTTGAGGGGGTGATGTGGCAAATCTTGGTTGGTGAGAAGGTTATTTATTAATTTATATATATTTAAAAATCCAAATCGTAAAATACTGATAACTTCTTCATATTAACTCGGATTTGGACGCGGTTTGTTGCGTTGGGATCGTAGCGGAATTGCGGACGTTTTGGCACGCGTTTGGTTGCGATCTAAGACTGTCAAATTTTGGGCTTCTTTTGGATGTCTGATCCACTAAGGACGGAAAGGTGAGTGATTCTTCGCTCACGAATAACTGGATCATTCCCATATTTATCAGATTAAAGTGTAAAATAAGTTGGTTGCATGGTTGTGTTTGGTCTGGTGAATGGTTGCTTAAATTTGACATGCAAGTGTGTTACAGGCAATGAAATCGATAATTAGTTATTTGAATTTAATTTAAATTTCTAGTTAGAAAATCTCGACACTTGAAAATCAGTGGATTGATTTAATACTGACCATAGAATAAAGGTTGTGTGATGGATGCCTTGGTTGATTAAAATTACTGAATGAATACTGCTTGAATTGTCCCTTTATTCAGTACATGAATATTTGTGTGCTCATGTTGACGATTAATCCCATTTTCACCTTAGATGTTACGGGCATCGGATAAACCCGGGATTTAATCGATTGTAATCAATTAAGAACACAGAGTGAAATGATAAATCTCTGTGACCCTGATTTGGATTGAAATGATAGATCCATCCCTAAATATCGAGAAATTGAAATTTAATCACTTGGCCATAGGGTAGCAAATTATATATGGACATCGGTTGGTTAAATGATTTTTTAATATTTGAAATTTTTATTTTGATGGAAATTTCATTTAAGGGAAATGTATCGATTTTGATAAGCTTTATTCTTCCTTTGAAAATCTGAATCTTAAAGATTATTTGAAATGATTTAAGTATTTTCCCAAAGTGAATTTGAAGGTCAAAGATTTAAATTTATATGATGTGGGATTTTCAAGGATTGGGCAGACTCAAATACAATAAATTCTTATTGAATTTAATATTGGAATTAAGATAATCGAGAATACCCGGGATTGTTTCAACTTAATACGAGTATAATATTGAATACTTGAATTTGAAAATGGGTTTGAAATGGGATTTGAAACAAGTCCTTTGAGCTAAGCAACTCGATTGACTGGAGTTTAGATTCAAGTATTGAAGTTCGGAAGAAAAAGTTAATGTTTAGCCAAAGAATTTTCTTATATATATATTACACTGTTTGAGTTCAAATAACTATTTTTATTATAATAAAATTTTTCTTATATTCTATTATTAAATTATTTAGTAAACTTTCAATTTATATATATATAGTGTTTCAAAATTTATCTTATCCTATTCTAACTATGATATTATATATATATATATATTTATAAAGGGGTTCCTTATAAATATCTATCTTTTAAAATTATATTTTTTTATAAGTATAAGTTCTTCCAAATGGAAAGTGTTTGGGTCTGAACTGTTGTTCAAATGGAGTTGAGATAAATTTTATTCTATTTGAATATGAATCGATTTCTAAACCGATTTGGATATGGAAATGTAAATTATATTCTATTCGAATATAAATGGGCCTTCTAAGGAATTGCAATGAGTTGAAGTGAAATTATATTCCATTTGAATATTAATGGATTTCAAACACAAATCGATTTGGAATAAATTGAAATCTTTGAGATAAAATATATCCTATTCGAATATAAGTTGATTGTGAAATATTATACGATTATAATATAAGGATATGGAATATATTCTAGTTTAGAATATAATCGGGTTTGGAATGATTGAGATATTTTGATATGGAATTATATTCTATTTGAATATAAATGTGGTTCGAAATAGAATATGATATTTTGATATGAAACGAACCTTTAAGAAAATGTAAAAGAACCAACCGATGTGGAAAATGTAAGCGTTAGTTGTTAAAGAGACCGGAGTCGACATAAGGCATACTCTCTGTCAGTGTCGATACCACTTTGACAACTGTGAACGTTATGACGTATCCAGAATGAGTATGATGACTTGGAGGCGATTATTGAATCGAAGATGATGAACGATGACGAAATAGCCCTGACCTTCGTGTCATAATTGAAATGACTAAAACCGGAGCTATACCGTGACTAACTGAGGTAGCACCTTTGATCGGACACACTTCTTCGATAATATTCCTATGACTATGACGATGATGATGATTTGGGCCCATTTATGACTTTGGGAGTGTAATCCGAGGTGGGCGGTAGTGGCTGTTATGCGTTACCACCGGTCCAGGAGTGTAATTGGTAGAATCCTACCCTGGGCATTGCCTCGAGTGCCTTGTCATATATATCCATATCGAGCCCCATACGATTTTGATTTGTATCGTACCTATGGAGTGCCCTCTGATGCCATCGTTTACGGTGGGTTTATGGTACTGTATAGACTACGGTATTATAAACGGTGTAAGGGTAAAAATGTAATCCCGCTTACGCTATTTTCAGTATTTATACTTTACTGAGTAGACACCATCATAATAGCGTATTATCTATGTATGTATTCGTTTAACGAATCCTCAAGAGATAGAAAAATCCCGTAACATCTCTTGAGTTACTGCACCCATGATACTGATGTTATTTCGTATTTTGATTTGACTAATATGAGATGATTTAGTGCTGATCCGAGTGTTTGTTGTGTTTTCTTTTTATGCAATACGCTCGGGTCAGCAGATGTTGCAGTTAGCAAAGATTTCCTTGCCTTGGAGGACGAAGACGAAGTTTGGCGTATATATCTATTATGAGTATGGTTTAACCACTGCATTTATTTCTGCTGCTTATTATGTACATCCGTATGTATATGTAACTCTGAAAATCATTGAATGTTATAACCAAATTATACATTTCAACTGCTATTGTTTATTATATGTTGTCCTCCCGCTGTGAGATTCTGTGATTGGGTTTTCTTCTCTTCTTTCTTTCTTTTCTTCTTTTTCCCAATAACTACCTGCATTTGCGATTTGTTTGGGTCGACATGAGTGGTTTATTGTTGATTTGAACGGTTAAAAATGTGGGTCGTTACACTTGTCATTTCTGCAAACAACTATATCGCATTCTACACAGCAATTACAATACACTTGAGGAGATTGTACACTGTTAAGAGCATATATGTTGCGATACGACACTATTGCATTTGTCACTCTACCTGGTAACCCCCGTCTTGGACGAACCAACCACTGCGTTATCTAAATTCTGTATCTGCGGATCCTGCTGCACAACTTAAGTTGTGTCTCAAGAACAAAAGCAATGTCGTTCGTTAAACCATCTCTACCACCCCACCAATATGATTTTTTTTCAAAGTTGACATAAATTTTCATCATTGTCTCATCATCAATTTCTCAATTATCCATTTTTTACCTACAATAAAGTAAGCTATATAGTAAAACTATAGAGAATTATGTAACATCCCGCACTTTTATCGGGTTGTATTTTGAATACTCAAATCAGTTTAAATATTGAATTCGCATTATAAATGAATTTGAACGTATAAAAATATATATTAAAAATAAACGAGCCCAAAATATCGCGGCAGTTCGTAATTTAATGGTTTGAACTTCAACTGAGTGTACAAGATCCATTATTAGTCGGATATCTTTGAAACAAGAAAAGTTGGAATTCGTTAAACTATATCTTTTTAACAGAAGTGAAAAATCAAGATTTCGTCTTATAGATTGCAAGATATGCCCAAATCAAATATTTAGAAAGTCGTTACAGCATCGTTTATCGACCATAACAATTTATTTGATATAACTAGATATCGATTTCGAATCGAGACAAGATTCTTTTGAGGCGTAGTGATAATTTAATTTTTAGAATTTTACTGTAAATTTTAATTAATTAGAAACGCAACTTTTTATTTGGTGTAGATGGCACCCTATATCAATATTTTGGGGTTTCACAATATAAGTTAAACTATCGATATTATTATATTTCTAGAATCGTGACACATTCCTCGATCCGAACGTACTTTTATTTTTGTCCATAGCAGATCGTTGCTGAATGAAAGCAAACAAATTGTAAACTGTGAAAACCAAAATGTGTACAGTCCTACTTTTATATGTGAAAAGTGAATGTTGCCATCCATCAAAGCACGGTCCTACACCTACTCTAAATATGAAGTGAAACGCATTGTGGACTGTACGTTTGAAATGAAGGTTTTTGCACAGCTACCGTGTTTTTCGAATCAAACTCTCCATCAAATGAAAAACCAATACGAGCAACTATACTGATTCGCTCTACTATCGACATTATAGCGTAGACAAGCCGTAAGAAAACTCATGAGTGCAACTACCAATATACTGCACACCTTCCTTCTTGCACATGTGCCTACTTGCACCTATTCTATTCTAAGCTGTCACTGTATCTACACATCTTGGAAAATTAGATTCAGCTACAAGAACGTGACGGCCAAGACTATTGAAACCGTGCCTCCCAAGGAATACACAACCGTGGTCTCCAAGCAACTTTAACCGTGGCCTCCACGTTTGTTCTTGCTTAAATACGGTACTCAGTATTCATTTTTCAGACAGAAAACGAAAAGAAAAGAAAAGAAAAGGAAAAAAAATATATATTTCTATACAACGAAAGGAAACTGAACGTGGAAGCCAGAGGGGGGATGAGTGAAGCTCGCATGGACCGTGAAGGAGGGATGTGCGGTGGAATGGGGTTCTGAGTGGGGAAGTTGCGACTAACAGAGTGATGGAAGTGGGGATTCCGGAGACAAACAAGAAGAGAGTCACGGTTTCAGAAATAATGTTGTGGAGAAGTTGGTTCGGTGGAGCTTGAATCACGGTGGAGAAAGGGTGGACGGTGCGCTATGGGGAGAGCTGAAGCTTCATGGAAGAAATATGAACAGCAGGTAATTACAAAAGAAAAGAGAACGAACGGTACATTTTTATAATATGCCCATCGAAACCAATGCCTAATCAAGGTTTAGGCTTGACTAATCAAAGCGGATAACATAAGATAACAAATTGCTTAGGATAATTTATTTATATATACATGCGGTTTGGGGTATATTAACAGGGACAGTAAAGTAACCACCTGGGAATATTAATGTGCCTAATTGCGTTCACTAATGGCTAATACTGTTATGAGAACTTAACCCAAAGTTAAACCATGCCCAACTGTTTTAATATGCCTAATGACACATGCACCTAACCCAGTATTTGTTTTGCCTGAATGTTTTTATACTATGACTAATCCTATTTGATATTCCCTAGCCCAAATACAAACCGCCTATGAACTAATATCCAAAACATGCTTTGATTTGTGCCAAACCTACCTTATACTCTGCCTAGTATAAGTTACACGTGCTTGAATTATAAAAATATATGATCTACCTGATAGTGTCAAATGGGACTAATCACTATTTAATTTTTCCTAGTTGTGTTTACCTCATTCCTAATGACGTTAGAGCATGTCATGATATAAATAAGTATATACGTTTTGTCTAATATAACGTCGGTTAAAGTTGCCTAAGTTTTGGTATATTTTGGCACATACAGAGTAGTACTGGAAAGTTCATATACCTAAATATTAGTCCGAATAGACCTTGTATATTAATGTAAGTAATAATGAAAGGTTAACAAGTAGTACAACATGTTGGGACTTAAATGTGAGCGGCAGTTTGACTCCATATTGGGACAACATTACCACTTAAACATCACTTCTTATAGCTAACTCACGCAAGGAGATACTTTTGTCTTCACTTAAGTTATCTTATTTACTCTCGTTTCATATTATTTCGTCAACTGCGTAATATATGGCATGCTAGAAAAAAACTGGAATAATACTGCATAGGACTAGACAGTTCATTGAAAATACAAATAAAACATGAGGGATGAACATCACACAAGTTTTAGCGTGTACCTGGTCAGTTTATAGCATGCCAAATTATGATTATATCTACCGTTAATTAGTTATCAGGTTAACTAAAATATTATTTAAGTTTTAAAAATATTAATCTATAAAGTGAATACCGTATTAATTTATAACTTGGTCGTGCAGTACCAGAATGAAACAAATCAGAGGACGTTAAAACCGTATCAACCTATGTAATGTTATAGAATGGGACGGATGGAGTTGAACGCAGCTGGAGACTTGTAAAACAAACCATTTCGACGACGACAAGGTGAGTTCAACTCACTCAGTTTTATCCCACTTATATTTTATATAAGTTGGGTTTAAATATTTGTGTGTTATGATTGTTAATTGGTTGATGGATGCTTGGATTGCTGTTATTATTTGATGGATGAATATTATATCCGTTATTTAAATAAATGATATTGTTAAAATAACGTATTTGGATGCAGGGAAAAAACAGGTTGGAGGGATCCAACTGGATTCCTCAAATTTATTGTATATTTTCATATCGCATTTATATGAACTATTTAACAAATATGATTGGATGATTGATTGATCATTGTTGTTGAATCCAAACTCAACGTTTGTTTTGTTTTAATAAAAAAAAAGAGTATTGGTTGAGTAATTGGTAACAGTTGGCCTATGAAAACAAATGGTGTTACAAATATTAATTTGTCGTCGGTTGAATCGATGGTAATAAAATTATGAAATTTATTTTATAATCGAAGATAGATTTTTAAATCTATATATTTAAACAAATAAAGGAAATTAATGTTATTATTTATTTTATAAGTTTTATATATTTTTAAATAGTTTACAAATCAAAGTCCTACGTCAATGCGATTAATAAGGAGATGAGCGGAAACTAATGCGATAGTTAAATTAATTGTCTCAAGGACAATTAAATGGAATTTATTTAAATTAATAATAGATTAATTAATTTAAAAGAATGAATAATTTGAATTGGATGAGCATGTTTTAGAATTGATTAGTTTAGTTTGGTATTAATGAATCTAATGAAATAGATTAATGAATATTGCTTTAATTTTAATAAGATTTTGAAAAGAAGTTTACGGGTTGTTTAGTTAAATGAAAAGTAACTATTTCTACGATAGTTAATGATGATGAAACTATCATTTTAATGAATAATGATGTAAGTGATCAATTCGAAATGAGATTCATTAAGGTAAGTGGTTATTGAAATATAATTGGATTTTGAATAGAATTTACTAATAAGTTTATATAAAGGTTTAGTTTTATAACCGAGTTGTAAAAAATTATTTTTAGCCAATGCAATAGTTTAATCTGAATGTTTACTCAAGGTTTGAATTAAAAAAGGAAAGTGGGATAAAGAGGTGTATGTTAAGCCTAAGTTTGATAAGCAACGTTATGTTTAAATTAACGTTACCTAGTAATGGAATTGGAATGAGATTTCCAACATTGAAAATGGTTGAATGATTAGGAGTGGGATAATATGAGCTGATATGGAGTTAAGTAATGAAAAGAAAAAGGGGTTTAAGAAGATAAATGATATTTCCAATGTAAATGAGATAAATGGGAAAAAAGAGATTTGGTCAGAATATCACCATATTATGAATGGAATGAGAGTGAACGGGTTTATTTAAAGGAAAATAAGTATTTGTTTTATTTTCCAGCAAAATGGAATCAAAGTTACTTTGTAACGATGTTTTTATTTGGAATTCGATTGAACTCAAATATTTGGTGTATGTATATATATATATATATATATATATATATATATATATATAAATTAATGTTAAAATGTTTAAAGAGGCTTTGCGAATATTCTTATAATAAAATAAGAAGTAAATATTGTGTTTTAAGATACTGAAAGGTTAAGAAGTTTTTAATTTGATGTAAATTAAAACGGGCCAAATGTAGCTAAGTACTGAATCAATGAATTCATTTATTTTCATGTTTGAATGTTATTTATTTGATAGTTAAATAACCAACTATCAAATCTGGCCAATACGATTGTTGGTACGGAAAGACCGAGATCGAATTTACGTTCGAAAACCATTCCGACCAATGAATAAGTAAACGTTGAAGATACAAGATGATGAGCGAGATGGAGCAATTGAAGACCGTGGATCTTCATAAGCGGAAGGATTATTTGTTGAATATTCTCTGGCTGTACAACCAAAGATATTCTGACGTGATTCGGTCGTGGTTGAGAATTTGCGGATTTGCAAGGATTACTCACTACTGATCCGTGGGGTAATTCAAGGATGCAGTAGGAGAGTGCCTTCGGTTTGTCCAGCCCCAGGACAACTTGTATAGACGGATGCCTGACAGGTATTTCAAAAAGAGATTACGTACGTTGATTTCCTCAAACGTATTTTTGTGTCGGCAGAGAAAACACCTTCTCTTAATTTAACAACCCGATTATTTTTGTGGAAATCAATTAGTGATTTCTGGAGGATTTGACGATGTGGCATTCAAAGTGAATGGTGACCAGGTGTTCCAAAAGATACGTTATGACCTCAAGCCTCACAACCGGGAAATGACAAAAATTGGGCAGGCAGCATGGCTATGTGGTTCGCTCCCATTAGACCGTATAATCACCTATCTAGAGAGATTCCTTTTACTTCTTTAATCTATCGATGCTGTCCCTTTTCGGGAAACGGTTGCTGATCCCAACCATTGGTGATATACATTCGATACACTCAAGAGAAATGAGTGGTCGGTCATGTATGGGCCAGGTTGCAAGATGTTCTTGTTGAACCCATTGTATTTGTCTCTAGAGATACACTATCGGCAGGTGGTCCCATACCTTGTCATAGTCGGAATCCAATCTCCAATAAGCGCCTGCGGTTTTGATTGTATATTATATATGTGGAGCGTGAGATGCAAGCGTTCCGCTAGATTGCTATTTATTTGCATTTAGACACTAATATAATATCAGACAAGTTTATGATTTCAAAATGATTTTGGTTATCGTAAGGTAAAAACCGTCTGTGTTTATGTATGTATTTAGTCTTACGATTATCCTTTTATTTCAAAAGATTTTGAACTTTAAAATCAAGTTGGATGATCCTCTTAAATTTTGGAGTTGTTCTCACTCTGGTTCACCAGACTGACCCGGTATTCGTAATGCTCGGGTTAGCCCGGGATGTACTGGTTCAGGTTATCAGATACTGTGAAGAGACGAGCTGAAAGAGTTCAGACATATGATGTTATATTATTCCGCTGTGTATATAGGGACAGATTATTATAACTGTCTAGATGTGTTGGCTGTAAGCTGTACTCTGATGTTTATAAGTATTTTTTTCAAGCTCTCAATAAAGATTTATTTCTATATTATAATTTGTTCCGCTGCGATGTGAGACTCTGTGATATATTAGTTCTTCTTTCTCTTCTATTCTAATATTTCTTTCTTTCTTATCTCACCCTGTATTTTCTTTCTAATAACTATCCGGTGTTTTCGATACTTGGATTTGGCAAGTAATTCGAGTTTTATGTATTATTGTCGAAGTTCGGGTGTCGAAATTGCTCGGCCGTTACAAATTATGAGAGAAACAAAATCTTTAACCTATCAAATCAAAGAACTTGGATATAAAATCTAACCTGATTTCCAGCTCAATCGCAAATACTTAGATACAAATTGGTAGGTTTTTGAAATAGAGAAGAGGTTGAAAATTGGGTTGCCATTTTTGGAGTTTTGGGAAAGCTCAAGATTGATAGAGAATAAGGAAAGTGGGTGTAAAAGTAGGTGAAAACGACTCCATTTGAGGCAGTGAGCATTTTTGATAGCATTATCAGGGATAACTCTAGTTAACGTTATTCGAGATAACGCTCTGCAAATGTTCACTGTCTTCAATTGAGGTAGTGCACATATGAAAAATGCACACAGCCTCAAATGGAGGCAGTGAACATTTGACAGAGCGTTATCTCGAGTAGGGCTAACTAGCGTTATCCCTGATAACGCTATTAAAAATGCTCACTACCTCTAATTTACACCCTAAAGACTACGAATGATGGTTGCAATAATGATATCCAATATATGAATGAAAGGAAGCAAGCACTTCTAAGGACTTCCATTCAACACACTCCAACCAAGTTATTAATATACTTGTAAGTGAAGTATAAAATAAATAGATAATGCTTGAATATTAATATTAGATATTACTATAAATAGACAGAAAATATATATATTATTGAAATATTGAGGGTTTTTCACTTCTTTTTTTCACATAAAGATAATTATTTACCCAAAGCAACATACATATCCAATTTTTAGCAGGTATATTAAAATGATGACAAACAAGATGGCGTTAAAGATGAACGACCACCTAATTTAGAACTAACTGCTTGGTATATCAAATGTTGCTTTGGGTGATAAACTTTTAGGTGAAGTGAACAACTTTTCAGATTATTATGACAAAATTGTTGTAGACGACCCTATTATCTCATAAGACGATGAATTTTCCATAGAACTCCACACTTTGTCCAAAATGAGTTAATATACGAAGTAAGAACTAATGTTTCCTTGAGATGTTGATATTTGAAATTGCATAAGGAATAAGAACTATCATTACAAAGAGAATATAAGATCAAGTTATGTTGCCTCTTTTAATCATTGCCTTATGTTATAGAAAACTAAAAGATATATATGTATACATACATACATATATATATATATGTATATATAGTCTGAGCATATCAGGATACACTAAAATATATAACCATATCAAATATATCATAATATAACCTAGTGAAATATGGAATATCAAATATATCCTAATATAACATGGTGACATATGTCATATCAAAGATATCCTAATATAACCAATTGCAAGATAATATTTCAAGTATTCAATATTTGTATTTTTACCATCCTCATGCAATATTTCTTACCCAGTAAATAATATGATTCTCTAAGTTAGTAGTTAATATTTTATTTCTTATGTCAGTAAAAAAATATTTCTTATCAGTAATTTTTATATGTTTCCCTGTTAACTTTGTATTTTCTAATATCACTTGTCATGAAAATCAACGATTTTATGCTTGCAGCTTAGCATATATTAATGAAATCTCTTATACTTAAATTCATTAATAGGATAAGCATATATTCAAAATGTGAATCGTCATTTTTGAAATTTGAAATGTTGCTTTTGAAATTTGAATCACTCGAAAATCATTTACTTTTAATTATAATTCATTTTAAAAGTATGTAGATCTTCTAAATTTAACCCATCAACTTTGAGTAGATCTTTTATATTATTAATTTTTTTTAAGAGAAATTCTAAATCCACTCGTGCATCAAGCGAGTGGATTATACTTGTGCATTTGGATTTGTTAGGCAAGCAATGGGGACCAGTTTTGATTCAACTTTCAAAAATAAAAATGTAAGAAAAGTTGTGCCGGACCAATTAAACACGCGAGTATAATTCACTCACCTGATGCACGAGTGTATTTAGTGTTTCTCTTCTTTTAACTATAACACACATGTAATTTTGTGCTACCTTTAATGTCTAGAATCATTTTAGTTTTTCTATAAAGTTCAAATTTGAAATGGTAATAGACAACGAACAGGTTCTAGATTTGAATACGATGCAAAATACAGTTTGTTGTTTTCAGATTGAATACGTAATAACAATGGTCAGTGTAACTAATAACTAATAACGTAAAAGTTTAAACAATCATAATTTCTCCGTTTGAACTCTATTTAGAAAACATTATATTTGAAAATTGATCAAATAATCGTCATGAACACAATAGTATAAGTTCCATGACTAAATTTCAACATTTAAAAAATGTTTGTTTTTCATTTTTTTATCAAATTTATTTTAAATATTTATCTTAAAAAGGCATTGTTATCTCCAAATGTAACGGCCTACAAATCTGTACTATCTGAGTTGACTAATAACACCATACGTCCAACCCAAATTGCACAGAAGTACGAATCATTATTAGAAAGAAGTTAGAGGATGAGAAATAGAAAGAAAGAATTATTAGAATAGAAGAAAAAATGAAGAACACAAATCTCACAGCGGAACAAATGAAATATATTAAATAACATAACTTTTGAAATACAAATCAGTAACTGTATATATATACCATTATCAGAGCACAACAATTATTCCTGGAACAGTTATAAACACATGTTTCCAGATACAACATAGTACACAGCGGAAATATGATAGTCTATAGCTAACTGGTGAAGCCTCCTGCTTCCAGCTTTTCCAAATGAATCTGAAAAATCCCAACTACTTGACTGCCCGTACAAATTTGGGCACCCAAGAGTTTAGGGAAAACAAAACAAAATAAACTCTAGTTCAGTCATGGGACTTGTGTGAGTAAACTCCAACCATTTGTTTAACTTTCAAAATCCTTTCGAAAGGAAAGATAATAGTAAGACTAGCCCACACATAAACATGGATGGTTTTTACCTTACTATAACCCAAAACACTTTGATACAAAAATCCAGTTATATTATAACAGTGTCTAAATCAAATAAATAGAATCTAGCGGAACGCTTGCATCTCACGCTCCACATACATAGTATAAAATCAAAAACCGCATGACGCTTATTAGAGATTGGATTTCCAACATGACAAGGTATGGAACCACCTTCCGATAGTGTATCTCTAGAGGAGAATACATTGGGTTCAACAGGAACATCTTGCAACCCGACCCACACATAACCGACCATTCATTTCGCTTGAGTGTATCGAATGTATATCACCAACGGCTGGGATCAGCAACCGTTTCCCGAATGGGACAGCATCGAATAGAATAAGGAATTAAATGAATCTCTAGATAAGTGATAATACACCCTAATGGGAGCGACCCACATAGCCATGCTGCCTGTCCGATTTTTGTCATTTCCCGGTTGTTGAGGCCTGAGGCTACGATTTATTGCAATTCATTGATAACACAATCACTTTGAATGCCACATTATTAGATCCGTTAATCACTACTTGATTTACACAAATATATTCTGAATATTATGCTAAGGGAATAAATCCGTTGCCACCATATATATATATATATATATATATATATATATACACACAGACCAACATATGCGATCATTGGAAATACTTTGTCAGACATTCGTCCATTTACGTTCGTTTTGGGATTGAACGAAACCGAAGGCACAATTTCTGTAAATAGAAAAAGCCCTTGCACTTTACTCTGTCTTCGATTATCTTCATATAATCTGATTTGCAACGCTACTGCCAATACAGAGTGGCTCTCGGATAATAATCAAACCGGTCTCTCCATATTGACAACAATATTGGTAAATACTTCGATATTCGGTTATTTAACTATCGAAGAAAAATTAACAAACATTCCAACCATCAAACAAATCACTGGCCTTTTAAATTAATATTTCGTTAATTTAGACATTTCTCCATTTCTTTTACCAACATTTGTTAACCAAATATTTTCAATAATCGTCTTGGTCTCTTACGCTGTTTGGAAAACATTTCCATATTTCGCCATCTTTTATTTCCTATACTTAGGAAATATATTCTATTTGCAATCGAAAACGATTTCATTCACTTATCTCTTTCCCAACTACTTTAATTATACTCAGGAAATATTTACTTTTATATTTCCAAAATTCCACCACTTGGGTTAAAACGAATGTTGTGTAAAACATCGTTACAACAATCCAGAATATTTAATTCAAATAACTCTTATTCAAACACTTCTCTTCGAGACTGGATCTTGTTATTTATCAATTAAAAACGAAATTAATCGAGCTGGGGTATAACTGTGACGACCCCAAACCCCGTACTGACGGTGGCAAGGGTAATCTTTGGAATATAATACATGAACAGATAATAGCATAATAGGAATAAGTAAATACACCAGATTAAGTACAAATAATACACTGGATAAAAATAATCACCTGAGTTACACAGTATACAGGATCATACTTAGTATAAATACAGTTCAGCTATACGTAAATGTCTACAGCGGAAAACAAAACATAATGTACAATAGGAGCTGAACAGCATAAAAAGAGATAATTGATAGAATCCATCTTCAGCTCCAGCTATCCAGAAAGAGCCTGCTAAAACCTGAAGACAAGGCTTCCCGTGTAGAAAAAGTGGCACCCGAGTTTGCAAGCGAAACAAACTACGAGTCAGTCATGGGACTGGTATGAGAAATCTACTTAACACATTTTTTGATATAGCTAATCACAGGACCACGCCACTTTCGCGGAACGGGTTTACTCCATTTGATTGCCAGTGCTTTAAAACAAATAATTCTTTTAAACATCGCAATGCTTTCTATAAAAATGAAGCCATTATAAGACTCAGTTCCCATCACACAATGCAACGCAAACCAGAGGATAGAGTTTTACCTTATAATGGCCAAAATATGTTTGATACGAATAAAACATTTAAAATGTAAATTTTATCGTTCAATTCTAAATCAGACTCCAACTATAAAATAGTAAGAGAACGATTCCCTAGGTATTAACCCCGAAGGCCGAAACCAACATCAGATCAAAACCTAGGAAACCAGTTGTCTTATCTCGTTTCCAGTTAGTTTCTAATTTCATACACAATAATAAATATCAATCATAGAAGGCATGGGTACCATATATCATGTCGCCATATATATATACAATCAAAACCGCACACGTCGTATTTGGAAATTGGATTTCCGTCATGAACCAAGGCAGACTTCGAGACTGCCTAGCCGAGCCTCAGGAACAGCCGCAACTGCCCCTTGGAGTGACAAGGCCGGTCCACCGATGTGGATTAAAAATTCCTGAAAACTGCGTTTCCCCGCCCTTTAGGGGCATAAACGAGCCAACGAATGACTCCATCGGTCCCGGATCGACCGATATAACCGAGGCGACTCGCAACAGCAACAATTACATAGGTGAAAATAATATAAATGTCAGCCAGTTTAAACACTGACACCACCTCTAGCTAGGAAGAAACGCATGTCCTCCTTGAGGTCCTCTCGCGTTTCTCGTTCATACCGGGGTGTGAGGCTCGCGAATTCACGTTATACACAAAGCTACGCCACATAGGCGGTGCTTTGATCATCAACCACAAGACCTTGCTTTTCAACAAAAGCCTCGATCACTGCATCTTAGCATGCCACACAGGCAATTCACACCATGCAACTGATGGCTATCAATCACACAGAATGAATTCCAATGTCAAACACACAGTCCATTTGTAAGTCCGTTCTGGGTCTGAACGAAACCGGAGGCACTATATACCTCGCATATCCATCGATCCCCACGTACGTCTGGACGATCACCACTCATTATCCATATTTCGGGATGCCCCCCAATCAGGACATCAGTTACCATCCAAACGAGGTGAAGAACTCTGGTCTTCGACCATCGTCTTCATCTTTGATTTCTTATCGTTGATTCAGTTATTCAGAATGGGATAAACCCGGTCTTTCTGAGCAACTCGCGTATATAAATAACTAGTGTTACACAAACACAACATACGCCTCATTCCAATTCATTAGTCAATAACCGTCAATCAGTAAGAGAACGATTTCCCAAGTATTAACCCCGAAGGACGAAACCAACATCAGATCAAAACCCAGGAAATCATTCGACTTAGCTAACCTTCAGTTAATTTCTAAATTTCACATTCTATATCGTTTATAATGTTTTATAACGATTTATCGCTATTTTTATTTATTTAAAATGGCTAATTTATTCAAACTACGCTTCGGGCCGTAACGCGGCCGTGGCGCTGTTTTTCCTTCAGATTTGATTTACACATATCTGACAGTCTAACTGTTGGATCTTCACAAATTTTACATCCTTAGAAAGATCTTTTCAAACGAATCCAACGGTTCTAGTTTTGGGAAAATCCGACGGTCGGATCTCCCGATACACTCGTTTGAAGTTTCGAATTCAAAATACGAACTGCAGCGTCGTTATTCGATTTAATATAATTATATATATATTTATATATATATATATATATATATATATATATTTGTTAGCCCACTTTGTTAACTGGGCAACACAAAGTCAAGAAATGAAATATTGAAGAACTTGAAAAACTCTGAAGCGGGTCGGATCGGAGCAGGATAGCGGTTCGGATAGGGTAAAGTCTGCTGTTCGGATCGGTGAACTATTACTCTTGGAATTTACGAAGCACAGCTATTCGGGTCGGAGGGGAATCTACTACCAGTCGGATCGGAAAGCCACCCAATTGCTACAGAGATAGGTCGGAGCGGAGCAGAGTAAAAAGAAGAGAGAATTGGTCCTCACTTAATCCTGTTCGGATCGGAGGTACCGATCCGAACCCCTGGAGACTACTCTTCCGATCCGAACCCATTTTCCATATCGCTCCCCTGCATGAGCGCCTGGATATCCGGATCGGCTATGACCAGTTCCTACCCTCAACGTCCACTACTCTGATGCGTTGTCAACATAGAAATTCACCCGAACCCGAGGCTGATGGGATGGATGACACGTGGCTCCGATCCGGATCGGATTCTGAGCAAATTCTCACCTATAAATACCCCGTCTGGAGACAAAGAAAAGGATCTTTTTTCTGGCACTTTGAGAGTTCAACCACCTTCATAATTCGAGTTCCAGCACTCCCGGAGAATCCAAATCTTCTTTCATTATTTGTTTTTAGTCAATTGAGTGATTGCAAGTGAGTTGTGAGAGAAATCAAGTAAATATTTCATTGTATTTGCAACTGAATCATTGAATATAGCAAAAGACAAGTGGACGTAGGCATTTCTTCGCCGAACCACTATAAATCCTGTGTGTTCATTTTTATTTTTATCTCATTTCATTTTCTTTTAATCAATTTGGGTGTTAGAACCACTTTTTGGTCTAACATTTTGGTGCTTTCACTGAGAAATCATCTGAATTCTTTGTTTTTCGGGATTATCGTTATACTTTTTGGACCGTTGAGTTCAAAGAAGTTAATCCTCAAGTTTCAACGCCCTTGGATATTTGTTGAAGTGATTGTCGAAGAATCATGGCCAAAGGAAAAGGCAAAGAATTTCAATCTGGTCGAGGAAATAGAGCTGGCTAAGATCAGCAAAATGCGGTTGTAACAAGGTCTCGTGGGCAGAGTTCAGCAGCAGGACGAACCAATGCAGGAAATCCGAACCGTCTTCAGGGGGAAAGCTCCGATCCGATCCGGGTAGGAGATTCTGAAGCAGTGCATTCCCCCAATCTGAACCGACCCGAGCAGCTTGCCATGTACCGACCCGATCAGACTCCCCAGCTCCGAACCGGCCCGACCTCCCATCTCCGATCCGATCCGACTCTTGGTGATGTTGGAACTTCTACTCGAGTCCCTACAAATGCTCCGATTCCAGCCGCCAGGGTCAGTGACCAGGTCAATCCATCTGCGCCCATTACTCAAGGAGATTTCTCGCGCTTACTTGACACGCTCGAGAGTACTAGGGAGGCTATGAAAGTCCACGAGCGCACTAATCTCATGATGCAGGAAAATATGAGGCTCATGAGCAGGGAGATTAGCGAACTATGTCGACAGAGAACCCCATCACCGGTTCGTCACACCCCAGTGGATCAGTCTTCATCTTCCGAGGAAGAGCAGCCCCGTGAACGAAGGCCACTCGAACGACCTCAGAATGTGGAGCAGCTAACATTCAGATCTTTGGGGTCTCGTGAGGATATTGCACGAGCACTAGGAAACAATGACCCCGCTCGGGGGCAAAGGCTCCAGTCCCCTCCTCCCGAGATCGACCGGGAGCGTAGGGAACGGGATAGAGTAGAAGCAGCTCGAAGAAGAAGGGCATCTCCCGAACAAGAGCCCAGAAGGAACCCAGATACTAGGGCCAAGGAACCTGAGCGGCCCCTAACTAATGCTGATGTACAGGCAATGGTGCGCCAGATCATGTTCGAGAGCCGGAACTATACAAATGAAGATTATGGCATTGAGCGAAGCCATACTCCTTTCACCGATAATATCCTCGACTTCCAATTTCCCCGGCATTTTAACCTGCCACAGATGGACAAGTACAACGGGAGAACTGATCCGGGACACCATTTGATGCGATACTCGTGGCTCATGAATGCTGCTGCTGCCCCTGATGAAGTGAAGTGTAAAGCATTCCCAATATATTTAGAAGATGTGGCGCTGTTCTGGTTTACCCGACTACCCCCTCGTTCGATTTCGAATTACAGGCAACTGAGCGAACGTTTTATGAATCAGTTCCGACTCCATGCTCGAAAGTCCAAAAGTGTTATTGAATTGTCAAGAATTAAGCAGGCGCCAGGAGAGTCTTTGAGGTCGTATCTTGACCGCTTCAACTTAGCTGTGACTGAAGTTAGTGATCCTCATGAGCCCACTATTCTGATGGCATTGAAAGAAGGAGTCGATCCTGAATCCGAGTTCGGGGACTACCTTTCTGGAAAGACGCCCTCCACGAGAGAAATATTCTATGAAAAGGCCGATATTTATTTAAGACGAGAGGAAGCCAGGGCAAATCGGAAGAGAAAGTCTGAAGCGGCATCAAAAGAAAATGTTCAGAGTAACATCGCCGTGAAGCAGTCTGGGGAAAGTTCCGGAAAAGTTGAAGTAAATGTGGGTAACAAGGGTGGAAACAACAATGCTGGAAGCGGGGGTAACAACAACAATAACCGTAATCCGAACGGTAACAGAAGAAATAGAAGTAGGGGAAGTGATCCCAACAAAAGACCCCGATTCTAGACCTACGAGAATTTTACACCATTGAACGACACCTTGGAGAATATTTACCTGGATACGTACAATGTTTTGCAGTACAAAAGACCGCCACCTCGTGATTCGACCGAGAAAGAAATGGCGATAGGGAAGTTTTGTTTGTTTCATGGAACTCATGGGCATTCAACCAATGAATGTCGGCATTTGAGGGATGTGATTGAGAAGCTGCTGCGTGAAGGGAAGTTGGATGAATAAAAGGTTGTCCCGAGGGACATGGGGCAAGGAGAGCAGGCTCCAAAACAGATTCTACCTGCTCCCAAGCCTACAGCGCAGCAGAAAGGTAAAGGAATTGTTATCAACTCCATAGTGGGCGGACCTCACCCGGAAATCCATAGTTTCAGATCAATGGATCAATATGTAAATGCTGCCAAGCACATAGATGCGAATGAAGGTGATGATCTGGAAGATATCACCCCCGTAAAACAACAGAAGACCATGTTTGACGACGTGGTGTTCCGCAGCAGAGATAATACTGGGATCAAATCACCCACTGATGATCCGTTGGTTATTACTACCACCATTGGGCCGGCCTTGGTTCATAAGGTATTAGTAGACAACGGAAGTTCCGTTAATATTTTGTTTAAAAAGTCATTTGATCAGATGAAGCTGGAATCTGAAGATTTGAAGCCATGTGAAGGATGGATCAGAGGCTTCAACGGGGCGTCAACAGCTCCCATGGGATACATAGAATTGCCCGTGACCTTGGGGCAAGGAGAACGCAGAAGAGTGCGGATGCTTCAGTTCGTAGTATTGGACGTAGATTCGCCTTATAATGCATTTTTGGGGAGGCCTGCCCTTGCTGAATTCAGAGCTTGTATCGCCCCTTGGTGTTTATTGCTTAAGTTCCCGACCGAAGCCGGAACCGGAGTAATGAGAGGGGATCAAGTTTTCGGACGGACCTGCTATGTGGCCGAATTAAAGATGTTGATGAAAGGACTTAACATCGAGAGTAAAGATGCCTCGTCTCCCTCAAAGGGAGGCTCGGCATAGCAATTAGAGAGATTGACCCCGAAGGAGTTGCCCAAAGGAACGCCCGAAGACCTAGATCCCAGAAAAGACGAGGAACCAGAGGCTAGGAATGAAACTGCTAATGAAGCGACAGTGGAAATTCCCATTGATGACGCTGATCCGACAAGAGTCTTGAAGATTGGGTCTTAATTGGATCCACGTCCAGCTAAAGAACTAACGGACTTCTTGAAGGCAAACTTGGACGTGTTTGCCTGGACTCAGGCTGACATGTGTGGGATATCGCCATCCATTATAAGTCACAAATTGAATGTAAACCCGAAACATCTGCCTGTGAAGCAAAAGAGACGCATGCTGGGCCCAGAGAGGTCGGCTGCTCTCAAAGAGGAAGTGGAGAAGTTGAAGCAGAATGGATTTATTGGAGATTCGACATATCCCGACTGGATATCGAATCCCGTCTTGGTAAAGAAGACGAATGGAAAGTGGCGGACTTGTATTGATTTTTCAGATTTGAACAAAGCCTGCCCTAAAGATAGTTTCCCACTTCCCAGAATTGACCATCTTGTAGATTCGACAGCAGATCATGAACTTCTCTCTTTCATGGATGCATATTCTAGGTACAACCAAATTCTTATGCACGTGCCAGACCAAGAGCATACGAGCTTCATTACGAATTTGGGATTATATTGTTATGTCGTAATGCCGTTCGGATTGAAAAATGCCGGAGCCACTTATCAGCGCTTGGTGAACAGAATGTTTTATAATCAAATAGGGAAGACTATGGAAGTTTACGTGGATGATATGCTTGTCAAATCGAAACAGTCCTCCAGCCATACGCAAGACTTGGCGGAAATGTTTGGTATCCTGCGAAAGTATCGGATGAAGTTGAATCCTCTGAAATGCTCATTTGGAGTGGCATCGGGAAAGTTCCTAGGCTTCATTGTGAGCTCCCGAGGAATTGAAATCAATCCTAGCCAGATAGCAGCGATTAGAAACATTGAAGAGCCGAGGAGAATTAAAGACGTCCAAAGTCTTGCAGGGAAAGTAGCCGCGTTGAGTAGATTCATCTCCAAAGCTACAGACAAATGCATTCCGTTTTTTGATTTGATTAAAAGAGGAAAGAAGAACTTCGAGTGGACTCCGGACTGTGTTGAGGCCTTTCGAAATTTACTGGAACTGCTAGAGAAACCGCCGATTTTGTCAAAGCCAGTGGATCACGAAGAATTGTTTGTTTACTTGGCAGTCTCGGCTCACGCCGTTAGCACAACCCTGGTTCAAGAAGAAGATAAAGTACAAAGGCCAGTATATTATGTAAGCAAGAAATTAGCAGCGGCAGAGCGCAACTACCCAAAGATTGAGAAGCTCGCTTACAGCCTCCTAATCGCATCCCGAAAGCTTCGTCATTATTTCCAAGCTCATCCAGTAACCATATACACCGACCAGCCCTTGAGGCAGGTGTTGCAGAGGCCCGAAGCATCGGGGAGGTTGATCAAATGGAATATAGAATTAAGCCAATTTGATTTAAATTTTCAACCACGAAAGTCGATCAGGGGGCAAGCTTTGGCAGACTTTATTGCGGAGTTCACCATCCCAGAGGAGGAAATAATCGATGACAGAGTGGTCAAGTCCGAAGATGAGTTGAAGATAGATCCATGGAAGCTATACACCGATGGAGCTAAGAACGACCGAAGGTCCGGAGATGGAATCGTCTTGGTTACTCCTGAAGGACGGTCGTTATATTACGCTCTACGATTAGAATTTTCGGCGACTAACAACGACTCTGAATACGAAGCCCTGATTGCCGGGCTAAAGCTTGCTAAAGACCTCGGAATAAAAATGTTGGACATATTCTGTGATTCTAAAATCGTTGTTTGCCAAGTGCGAGAGGAATTTGTTGCTCGGGGACCTCGACTCATCGCCTACCTCAGGAAAGTGAGAGAGCTATTGAGTAGCTTGGAGCGGTACGATATAACACACATCCCAAGAGCCGAAAACCAGAAGGCGGATAGGCTGGCAAAGCTAGCTAGTTCCGACAATCTAGAAGGGACTGAAGTAATTCCAATTGAAACGTTGGAATCGCCAAGCTTTGAGTCGATGGAAGTTGAGTTCGCTTTCGAAGCGGAACCGGAGAAGGAGTCGTGGATAACTCCAATTAAGAACTTCCTTAACAATGGGACACTCCCATCAAAGAAGAGTGAGAAAAGGGCTTTAGTTCGCAAGGCTACCAGATATGTCATACAAGATGATACTATAGGCAAGGATTTTCTATGCCCCTGTTACGATGTATAGCACACGACGACATCAAGCGTGTACCAAGAGAAGTACACGAAGGTGAGTGTGGAGATCATACAGGAGGTCAGACTTTAGCAAAAAAGATATTGCGATACGGATACTTCTGGCCTACAATTAATAAAGATGCAGCTGATTATTCAAGACGCTGCGATAAGTGCCAGAGATTCGCCAGAATCCCCAGAGCACCGTCGACCCAACTTAAATCAATGGTGAGTCCTTGGCCATTTGCCACATGGGGAATTGATATCATTGGAGTTCTACCGATTGCTAAAGGAGGAGCGAAATATGCAATAGTGGCCGTGGACTATTCTACGAAGTGGGTGGAAGCTGAGCCCTTGACCAAGATCACGGAAAGAAAGGTGATAAGTTTCGTGGTCAGAAATATTATATGCCGATTTGGGATCCCAAGGACGATTATAACTGACAACGGAACCCAATTTGATAGTACTGAATTCAGAAATTTCTGCCAGAAGTATAAGATTGACAAGCGATATACTGCAGTTGCCTATCCGCAGTCGAACGGGCAAGTAGAGGCAATAAACAAAGTAATAAAATCCATCCTTAAGAAACGGTTAGAGCGTGCAAAGGCAAAATGGGTTGACGAATTGCCCATAGCTTTGTGGGCATATCGAACAACATTTAAGACGGCCACCGGTCACACCCCTTTCTCTCTCTCCTTTGGCTCAGAAGCAGTAATCCCAGTTGAACTGGAAGTTCCTTCCCACAGGGTGACATATTATGACCCGATGACGAATCAGGCGCTCTTACTTGAGTCTCTTGATGAAGTCGAAGAAAAAAGGGATGAAGCAGATTTGCGTGCGGCAAGACATCGACGTCAGATGGCACGCTATTACGACAAAAAAGTTCGCCTCAGAACTTTTGAACCAGGAGATTTGGTGCTAAAGAGAGTCTTTCCATCCCTTCCTCACCTCGGTCCAAAGTGCGAAGGACCCTTTGTCATCCAACGGAAACTTGATAAAGGAACTGTAACACCCCGTGAATTCTATAACCGTGAAATTCATAAATTAAAGCATAACTAATTTCAAATCAAAGAATTAAGGGAAACGGGATACGCCATTGTGTTCGTCTCAGAAAAATACGTGAAATAGAGTCCGAGTTTTCGAAAAACGGAGTCCGTATGAAGAAGATATGGCCTCCGGAAGTTTCAGAATTCAGGTTAAAATTCAAACAGACGAAAACAGCTCAAAAAAACAAGTTTAAAATTCAAAAACGGGCCCAATTGGCCAGGGCGGGAAAATTACCGCCTAAGGCACCCAGGTCGACTTGGCAGTCGACCTGGGCTAGCCAGGTCGACAGGGCTGTCGACCTGGGTAACCCGTGTCGACTGGGCTGTCGACCTGGCCCCAGAGCCAGGTCGAACCCTGCCCACCCTGGCTGGCCTGGTCTATGTTTGGTCGATTTTCTGAGCCTTGCCTTGTCACTAGGGCTAGATGTCAGCTCCTGGTTGGTCTCTCCTTCAAACGAACGGCTATTATTGAACCAAGCTTCATCGACGGTCTAAATCAACTCACAAACTCTATAAAAAGGACCTAAGACTAACCCTAATTCACACAAACTAAAATGGAGCTGAGACCGTCATGTTGCTGAGGAGAGAATAAAGATTGCCGTCGGAAATTGAGAGGCAATTAGGAGAATAAGCAAAAGCTTAAAGCAACGTCAAATCAATCAAAACAACGCCTACAACAAAGGATAGCATCTCCAAATTCAGAATTCAGAATTCAGATTTCTGAATTAAAGATTCGCCATACGCTGTAAGTAGAGTGCTATTCCGATATGAATTTAATAATTGTGTTGATTTCTGTAATGTAAGAAATGGAATTGTGGCGATAATAATCTATATTTGTATGTTGCTTTGATGCAAAACGATTTGGGAATATTATGGTATACGATTGGATATTTGCAAGTACGCGATTTGCGTTGGAAACGAAATGGAATTGTGGCGATAATGACTTATATTTGTATGTTATTTTGATTCTAAAAGATTTGGCAATGACTATGGATAATTCATACAAGTATGTGGCTTATGTTGACAACCACATATTGTGGAATTTTGATTGAGACTTATGCAAGCATATGATTCATATTGAAAAACTACATGTTTGTGGTAGTTATTTACAACACCCATTTGATAATTGCAAGTATATGATTCATGTTAACAACTATATGTTGTAATAATTTATTTAAGATTCATGCAAGTACATGATTCATGTTAACAACTATATGTTATGATATTTTAATTGGAATTCATGCAAGTCCATGATCTATTGTTATGACAACATGATGTAAAATTCTAGGGTCATCTTTAGTGTAATTTGATTCACCTAAGCATTATGATTCAGATGAAGTTATGTTGGAATTGGCATCATAGTTCAAGTATAAAAATCATATTTTTGTGATAGTGACAAAAGCACGCATCTTTGTAAATTTGTATTAATTTTATGAACATGACTAAACTATGTTCGTTATTATGCCCAATTGAAAAACATGTTTTTAGGCTCATGTTGTTATCATAAGTTACATTAGAATTACATTAGAATTACATTCCTCTTGCAAGTTTACATAGATAAAATAAAAACCATGATGTAAGTTTAGATATGCTTATGCTATAATTCTATGAAGAGAATGAAGACCATGATTCATATAAGAATTAGATTGGGATAATTCTAGTTGAACCATACTTTTGTATTAGTGACAAAAGTAAGTACCTCTTTGTTAACACGTAGTGATTTTATGAACATGATTAGTTTATATTATGCCTAAATAAAAATATAGGCTTATATTTCTAGTCAAGACCATGTGCCAATAATAATGATATCTAATTTGGTTAGATTCTTAATTTCAAGTTTACATGGTTAGTTGAACCTATGATTCATGTTTAAGTTTATGCCATTACCATATGACTAAAATAATTCATGTTTAAGTATTGTCTATGCATTAACCATATGAATAAAATGATTCATGTATTATTTATGTCATGATTATATGAATAGAACGATGCATGTTTAAGTACCGCTTATACCATAATCATATGAATAAAATAATTCATGTTTAAGTATTGTCTATGCATTAACCATATGAATAAAATGATTCATGTATTATTTATGCCATGATTACATGAATAGATCAAAAACCATGATTTCATGTTTGGGTATATTTGTGCCATGATTATGTGAATAGATTAAAAATCATGATTAAGTTGGAATAATTCTAGTTGAACTATACTTTTGTATTAGTAACAAAAGTAAGCACCTTTGTAAGCATATAGTAATTTTATAAACATGATTTGCTTATGTTTGACATTATGCCTAAGTAAAAATATAGGTTTATGTTGTAGTTAAGACTATGTGACAATAATGATATCTAATTTAGTTAGATTCTTAACTTAACTACAAGTTTACATGGTTTGATTCATGTCACTTATGCTTTATGACCAAAGTATATGTTACTACAATGCAAGTACACCAGTTTCTATTTTGTAGTTCCAACGTTATGTTGCAAGTTCATGCGTTCACATTCCCCTTTTTGTGTATATAATCACGTTTCAAGCCTCCCCTTTTTCACGTGGCTAAGTTGGGCTTAAAAGGCTAAGCCCAACATATATTATAATAAACGAACGTATTAAACGGGGGAAATAGCGTTGGGCCAAATTAATTAATAAATGAAAATGTAAAAGTAGAGGGGCCCAAATTCAAGAATGGGTTGGGCCCATGATTGGTGTAAACCTTTACACCATTAGCTTAAATTGATTTTGAATAATGGGCCGCAAATATTTACATATAAGAAAACAAAGAAGAAAGACAAAATATGTAAATGTAAAAAAATACGATGTGTTTAACCCGAGGTTGGATTGAGTTGTGATGTAAACCTGCCCGGAACCGCCCGGCTGTCCAGTAGTCACAACAATACCTATCCAATGTGGGTGGTTAAACATGGAGCCCAATAAGGACCCGAGGTTAGACTGAGTTGTGGCGTAAGACTGCCCGGACCCAACCGGCAACAGACAGCCACAACAATACCTGTCTAATGTGAGAGGTCAAGGCTTTAATAAGACAATTAAGGCTGAGTCTGGATTGATAGGATTAAGTAAATTATATTAATACTTAATCAAAATGGAACATGCTAAACTAAACAGACTGATTGGGGGGTTAGGTTTATAAAACACTTAACCAACTTAGCATGTTGGCTAGAAATATAAAACCTAGTAGCGGAGGACCCTTTTCGCAGTAACCCTACAAGGTATCATGATACCCTGAAACTAGGCACGGTGGGGCACGATTACTGGGCTGATTGTAAGAGGTCAAATCGACAGCGGTGGTGCAGCAGTGTAGGTTCTAACGGGGTGTGGGCGTGCACACACTCCGGCGCAGAAAAATAAGGCACTGGGCACCAGTAGCATACCTGTGCATTCTAGGATTGTGTCGGGCCGCCACCATAGGACTTGATACACCCCATGGTGGGACCAGCATAGGTAACTACAACATCGGGGGCCGTAAGACACATGTAACTATGCGAGTAGGCGCCGATCATCATAAAATTGATACTTCACCCTGATTATGGGGTGCCTGTTGGGAACTAGTTTATATGGGTATAAAGATTAAAATGGGGTACGATAGTATATTCGACCCTAGACAACTTAACTAAGTTTATGGTGCTTTCCCATTTCTAGTTTATACTTATCATACCCAGTTCTTTATTCATAGACTGAATAGTCCTAGACTTACTCAGGCTTTATGTCTGGCTCTACTTTTCTTCCGTTTCCCCCCCCCCCCCCCAGGTCCACAGGGAGGGAATACCGCAGCTTGACCAGATTTCATATCCAGCTTGAAGAGAAAGAATGTATTGCTTGGATCTTTTCGTTTTGGACTATGGCTTTGGACAACAACTATGGGACTTTTGCAGTTTATTTATGTTTCCTTTATGCTTCTTTAAATAATGTAATCAAGACAGTTATGAAGATGTTATGTTTTTGGAAGTATTGTAAAACAAATTATGGCATGGATTGTGTAACACATATTTTAATGAAATAAAAGTTTGTTGTTTTCCGCTGTTCAAAAATATGTGTTCTTATATCTGTCTTGTATATCTGTGACTTATACTTATAAACCTCCACCAAAATTAGGGCATTCCCTTTGAGAGTGACCCTAACGGAGGTGGGGTGTTTCACTTGGTATCAGAGCATAGGTTTACCAGATAAGATAAAAAGTTTTGAAAATTTATTTTTCAAAAAGAAATTTAAAGAAGCATTTTTAAAAGATAAAATATTATTTTATTTTAAAAGGCAAAGTCCCCCCCAAAGCCATAGGTACTATCTTCTATCCTTCGTTTTGAATCTATCCTTTCTGTTTCAGCATGTCTGGAGACCTTACTCCCCAGCTGCTGACGCTTTCACTCCTCCTCCTCCACGTGAACCAGCAAGCTTAAGAGTCCCAGAGTAGGAAGACGAATAATAGTCAAACAAGAAAGGATCGTAATAAGAAACGAGAAAAAAAAGGAAATGAAATTTTTGTGGTACGGAAGGGCAAATAGCCAAGGATTGTAGAAAGAGGAAAAGAAAGAAGGGAGAATGTTTTCATTGTGGGGAGACTGGACACATCAGCAAAGACTGCCCTGAGAAGACAGACTTTGAGAAGGGCGGGAAAGACAACAAGTCCCAAGAAAAGAGGGAGTGTAAATTCTGTGGCAAAGTGGGGCACTTAGTGAAAGATTGCCGGAAAAAGAAGGCCAAGATGAATGGTCTGTGCTTTTCTTGCGGTGAGACAGGCCACAGGGCTAAGGACTGCCCAAAGAAACGAGGACAGGGGCAGAGGGCTGGATCCACCTCAGGGGCGCAGGTTCATGTGCTAGAAGCGCCACCTCTGCAACAGCGAGGTATAAATACTTCTGTAGAAAGTGCAGTTTATCTTTATGATCACCCCGTTCGCACTTTATTTGATTCTGGCGCATCACACTCCTTTATTTCTTCTGCTTTAGTAGAATCTCTGCACCTAAAAACTAGTACGGTAGAGGACCCCTTAATTGTTTCAAACCCAATTGGGGGCCCAGCTCATTTGTCTATGATCTGTGTGGGATTGAAAACTTCTATTCTAAGCATAGGGTTTAAATGTAGTGCCTTTGTTTTGGGCTTTTCGGGATATGGTTTGATTTTGGGCATGGATTGGCTATCCAGTAATGGGGCCATCCTTGATTGTGAGAAAAGGGTTGTTAGGCTCCTAACCCAGCTCGGTAATACTTTGGAAATTTCTTGTAATCCCTCGTATGCGGTTATGCTTAGTTACCTTGAATCGCTAGATGCCTCCGTTGAAAATTTGCAATCGGTTAGATTGGTCCGGGAATATCCGGATGTCTTCGAAGAGGTGAAGAGCTTGCCTCCGAAGCGGGAGATAGACTTCCGCATATACCTTGTAGATAATGCAAAGCCCGTTGCGTCTCCCGTTAGACACATGGCTCCACGGGAAAGGAAAGAGCTCAGTAAACAAATTAAAGAGCTTCTAGAGAAGGGATTCATTAGAAGGAGCATTTCAGAATGGGGCGCCCCAGTAGTGTTCGCCACTAAGGCAGAAGGTTCATTTCACTTATGCATGAGTCGTAAAGTATCACCTTAGTAAATACATTTGGCAACATAGTTGACATTTGTTTATTTTCAAGAGATAATTCATCTATGTGGAATACCTTCTAGTAAGTGAACAAGATCCAAGATTCACTAGTGAATTTTGGAGAGCTTGCATGGAACCATGAGTACGCAGTTATGCTTGAGCCAAGTATACTAGAAGGAGAATAAGTGAAAGTGGAACGAGAGGCAACAGTGAAATAGGTTCCAACTCATATTTTGGAAACAAGAATTAAGAAGCTACGAAATTGTGAAGTTAAAGACGGACAAAGCATAATGGAGTTAAGCTCAAGAAATGCGACCTAGAAGATTGAAGACTAGATTCGTGCATCATATCTCTTCTTAAGAATATATCCTTGATCCCTCTCTTCCTGTAGAGCTCACTTGCATGCTATCTTTTGTGTATATCCTCTCGGTCCTATTCTTAATCCAATTTCTGTTGCAAACCCCATAGGGAGTATAACTCATCTGTTAGTAACACATGTTGGGGCTCGAGGGTGTTCGTTGGTTTGACTAAACTTTTTGGGTTTTATAGGATACGGGTTGGTCTTAGGAAGGGACTCCCTTGTGACCTAAAAGGAGTCCATCATGCTTAGTTTCCTAGAATCATATATGATGGTTGGGTTGAGTAATTCTTTGGGTGTCAGTCTGATGTTGATTTTGGTCTTCGGGGCTGATGCTTAGAGAGTTCTTCTCCTAATCAATATATATGTGGCATAGATCTCCAGTTTTGACATTGCCTAATGGGCACAAAGTTTTTACTTGCTTCTATCTTTCGACTATACCTTTAGGTAGGACCATTTCCTATCATTGAGAAAATTGGGAAAATGGCCTATAGATTAGAGCTACCCGAAAATTGGCCAGAATCCCCAACGTCTTTCACGTTTCACATCTCCGAAAATGTCTACATGAGTCTGCTGAAGTGGTAGAGCCAAATATCCTAGAAGAAGCTGAAGTGGAACGCGAAGCAACCGTGAGGAAAGTTCCAACCCGCATATTAAAACGGAAGTAAAGAAGCTACGCAACCGCGAAGTCAAGCTCGTCAAAGTTCAGTGGAGCGATGCCGAGGGAGACGCAACTTGGGAAACTGAAGCTAGAATACGCACTGCCTACCCTTTTCTTTTCGAGGGTACATCCTTGATCTTTCTTTTTCCTTAAGTTGCGCTTTTATCTATCTTTAGGTATACTTCCTCAACCTTATCTTTTAGGTAGAAACCCTTTGGATGAAAACATGTAATTGAAACATGTTATGGATGATGGTTGCAAGTGGTTGCAAGTGATTGCTAGTGGTTGCTCGTGGTTGCATATACATACACAATCTAGGTTTTAGATCGGCTCAGTCACTTCATATTGCATATGCATATATGTTTGCATTCGTATATGGTTGAACTTTAATGTGTTGTCATATGGATGTTGCATTTGTATGAATGATTGTGCACTCATGTAGAATCATGAATAGGAAAATTTGCATACATAATGGATTCATGTCACTTACATAATTCGCATTAAGGAGGTCAACTGAATCAGTAGACCGCCTGATTTTGCATTAGATAAGTACATGTTCACACACACACTTCGCATATGATCATGAAGCATTAGAAGTCTTTTAAGGACAATGGATGCTCGTGTTTGTTGGATGAGTAGATGGATGATTGGATGTTAGGATATACATTCTTCCTAACTTGAAGATTTCGGGGACGAAATCCTTTTAAGTGGGGGAGAATGTAACACCCCTTGAATTCTATAACCGTGAAATTCATAAATTAAAGCATAACTAATTTCAAATCAAGGAATTAAGGGAAACGGGATACGCCATTGTGTTCGTCTCGGAAAAATACGCGAAATAGAGTCCGAGTTTTCGAAAAACGGAGTCCGTATGAAGAAGATATGGCCTCCGGAAGTTTCAGAATTCAGGTTAAAATTCAAACAGACGAAAACAGCTCAGAAAAACAAGTTTAAAATTCAAAATCGGGCCCAATTGGCCAGGGCGGGAAAATTCCCGCCTAAGGCACCCAGGTCGACTTGGCAGTCGACCTGGGCTAGCCAGGTCGACAGGGCTGTCGACCTGGGTAACCCGTGTCGACTGCCAAGTCGACACGGTGTCGACTGGGCTGTCGACCTGGCCCCAGACCCAGGTCGAACCCAGCCCACCCAGGCTGGCCTGGTCTGTGTTTGGTCGATTTTCTGAGCCTTGCCTTGTCACTAAGGCTATGTGTCAGCTCCTAGTTGGTCTCTCCTTCAAACGAACGGCTATTATTGAACCAAGCTTCATCGACGGTCTAAATCAACTCACAAACTCTATAAAAAGGACCTAAGACTAACCCTAATTCACACAAACTAAAATGGAGCTGAGATCGTCATGTTGCTGAGGAGAGACTAAAGATAGCCATCGGAAATTGAGACGCAATTCGGAGAATAAGCAAAAGCTTAAAGCAACGTCAAATCAATCAAAACAACGCCTACAACAAAGGATAGCATCTCCAAATTCAGAATTCAGATTTCTGAATTAAAGATTCGCCATACGCTGTAAGTAGAGTGCTATTCCGATATGAATTAAATAATTGTGTTGATTTGTGTAATGTAAGAAATGGAATTGTGGCGATAATAATCTATATTTGTATGTTGCTTTGATGCAAAACGATTTGGGAATATTATGGTATACGATTGGATATTTGCAAGTACGCGATTTGCATTGGAAACGAAATGGAATTGTGGCGATAATGACTTATATTTGTATGTAATTTTGATTCTAAAAGATTTGGCAATGACTATGGATTATTCATCCAAGTATGTGGCTTATGTTGACAACCACATATTGTGGAATTTTGATTGAGACTTATGCAAGCATATGATTCATATTGAAAAACTACATGTTTTTGGTAGTTATTTACAACTCCCATTTGATAATTGCAAGTATATGATTCATGTTAACAACTATATGTTGTAATAATTTATTTAAGATTCATGCAAGTATATGATTCATGTTAACAACTATATGTTATGATATTTTAATTGGAATTCATGCAAGTCAATGATCTATTGTTATGACAACATGATGTAAAATTCTAGGGTCATCTTTAGTGTAATTTGATTCACCTAAGCATTATGATTCAGATGAAGTTATGTTGGAATTGGCATCATAGTTCAAGTATAAAAATCATATTTTTGTGATAGTGACAAAAGCACGCATCTTTGTAAATTTGTATTAATTTTATGAACATGACTAAACTATGTTCGTTATTATGCCCAATTGAAAAACATGTTTTTAGGCTCATGTTGTTATCATAAGTTACATTAGAATTACATTAGAATTACATTCCTCTTGCAAGTTTACATAGATAAAATAAAAACCATGATGTAAGTTTAGATATGCT
The DNA here is from genome assembly GCA_030737875.1 of Allium sativum. Classification (NCBI taxonomy): domain Eukaryota; kingdom Viridiplantae; phylum Streptophyta; class Magnoliopsida; order Asparagales; family Amaryllidaceae; genus Allium; species Allium sativum. The sequence goes on from CM060924.1 coordinate 157,686,816, forward strand.
TATGCTATAATTCTATGAAGAGAATGAAGACCATGATTCATATAAGAATTAGATTGGGATAATTCTAGTTGAACCATACTTTTGTATTAGTGACAAAAGTAAGTACCTCTTTGTTAACACGTAGTGATTTTATGAACATGATTAGTTTATATTATGCCTAAATAAAAATATAGGCTTATATTTCTAGTCAAGACCATGTGCCAATAATAATGATATCTAATTTGGTTAGATTCTTAATTTCAAGTTTACATGGTTAGTTGAACCTATGATTCATGTTTAAGTTTATGCCATTATCATATGACTAAAATAATTCATGTTTAAGTATTGTCTATGCATTAACCATATGAATAAAATGATTCATGTATTATTTATGTCATGATTATATGAATAGAACGATGCATGTTTAAGTACTGCTTATACCATAATCATATGAATAAAATAATTCATGTTTAAGTATTGTCTATGCATTAACCATATGAATAAAATGATTCATGTATTATTTATGCCATGATTACATGAATAGATCAAAAACCATGATTTCATGTTTGGGTATATTTGTGCCATGATTATGTGAATAGATTAAAAATCATGATTAAGTTGGAATAATTCTAGTTGAACTATACTTTTGTATTAGTAACAAAAGTAAGCACCTTTGTAAGCATATAGTAATTTTATAAACATGATTTGCTTATGTTTGACATTATGCCTAAGTAAAAATATAGGTTTATGTTGTAGTTAAGACTATGTGATAATAATGATATCTAATTTAGTTAGATTCTTAACTTAACTACAAGTTTACATGGTTTGATTCATGTCACTTATGCTTTATGACCAAAGTATATGTTACTACAATGCAAGTACACCAGTTTCTATTTTGTAGTTCCAACGTTATGTTGCAAGTTCATGCGTTCACATTCCCCTTTTTGTGTATATAATCACGTTTCAAGCCTCCCCTTTTTCACGTGGCTAAGTTGGGCTTAAAAGGCTAAGCCCAACATATATTATAATAAACGAACGTATTAAACGGGGGAAATAGCGTTGGGCCAAATTAATTAATAAATGAAAATATAAAAGTAGAGGGGCCCAGATTGAAGAATGGGTTGGGCCCATGATTGGTGTAAACCTTTACACCATTAGCTTAAATTGATTTTGAATAATGGGCCGCAAATATTTACATATAAGAAAACAAAGAAGAAAGACAAAATATGTAAATGTAAAAAAATACGATGTGTTTAACCCGAGGTTGGATTGAGTTGTGATGTAAACCTACCCGGAACCGCCCGGCTGTCCAGTAGTCACAACAATACCTATCCAATGTGGGTGGTTAAACATGGAGCCCAATAAGGACCCGAGGTTAGACTGAGTTGTGGCGTAAGACTGCCCGGACCCAACCGACAACAGGCAGCCACAACAATACCTGTCTAATGTGAGAGGTCAAGGCTTTAATAAGACAATTAAGGCTGAGTCTGGATTGATAGGATTAAGTAAATTATATTAATACTTAATCAAAATGGAACATGCTAAACTAAACAGACTGATTGGGGGGTTAGGTTTATAAAACACTTAACCAACTTAGCATGTTGGCTAGAAATAGAAAACCTAGTAGCGGAGGACCCTTTTCGCAGTAACCCTACAAGGTATCATGATACCCTGAAACTAGGCACGGTGGGGCACGATTACTGGGCTGATTGTAAGAGGTCAAATCGACGGCGGTGGTGCAGCAGTGTAGGTTCTAACGGGGTGCGGGCGTGCACACACTCCGGCGCAGAAAAATAAGGCACTGGGCACCAGTAGCATACCTGTGCATTCTAGGATTGTGTCGGGCCGCCACCATGGGACTTGATACACCCCATGGTGGGACTAGCATAGGTAACTACAACATCGGGGGTCGTAAGACACATGTAACTATGCGAGTAGGAGCCGATCATCATAAAATGGATACTTCACCCTGATTATGGGGTGCCTGTTGGGAACTAGTTTATATGGGTATAAAGATTAAAATGGGGTACGATAGTATATTCGACCCTAGACAACTTAACTAAGTTTATGGTGCTTTCCCATTTCTAGTTTATACTTATCATACCCAGTTCTTTATTCATAGACTGAATAGTCCTAGACTTACTCAGGCTTTATGTCTGGCTCTACTTTTCTTCCGTTTCCCCCCCCCCAGGTCCACAGGGAGGGAATACCGCAGCTTGACCAGATTTCATATCCAGCTTGAAGAGAAAGAATGTATTGCTTGGATCTTTTCGTTTTGGACTGTGGCTTTGGATAGCAACTATGGGACTTTTGCAGTTTATTTATGTTTCCTTTATGCTTCTTTAAATAATGTAATCAAGACAGTTATGTAGATGTTATGTTTTTGGAAGTATTGTAAAACAAATTATGGCATGGATTGTGTAACACATATTTTAATGAAATAAAAGTTTGTTGTTTTCCGCTGTTCAAAAATATGTGTTCTTATATCTGTCTTGTATATCTGTGACTTATACTTATAAACCTCCACCAAAATTAGGGCATTCCCTTTGAGAGTGACCCTAACGGAGGTGGGGTGTTTCAGGAACCTTCAAGTTAACGACCGTAGATGGCGAAGAAGTCCCTCGAGCATGGAATGCCCAACACTTAATGCGATATTTGGATTAGAAATGTTGTACTCTTTGTTATTTTTCTTATGAACTCTGTAATATGGCACGACTTGCCTTGAGAAAATCTGACGATATGAATAAAGGACTATAAAGTGGATGTAGGCTACGACTTAGCCGAACCACTATAAAAATATTGTGTGTTATTTACTTTTATGCATTACATATATACATTCATCAATTATTCTGTTGTGATTATGGAATACAGGATGATTCAAAACCTGAAAAGGTTAAAGACAATTTAAACATAAGAAAAATCACAACGACTATTTGTGCGACAAGACATAAAAGAATGAGAAAACGACATTCTTAACTCTAACTCTCCAAAGAGAGAGAGAGTATAAAAGCGTCTCCGACTGAGCGCTGAAAAAGAAATTCTTCCCCTAACTCTAACTCTCCAGAGAGAGAGAGTATAAAAGCGTCTCCGACTGAGCGCTGAGAAAGAAATCTTTCCCCGCTGAAAGACAGGGGAATGAATAGATTGCTGAGCTCGAACTCTAACTCTCAAGAGAAAGAGAGAGAGTATAAAAGAAATGCCAGAAAAAACGACAGGTACTGACGACACAGGAAGTGCTATCCCGTCAGAAAATCGGGAGCATTCAGATTGCTTGATTAAGCATTAAATAATTTGTGGGAATTGACTGGGGGCATATATGTATACGCATATTTCTTCCCTCCGTAACTTCATTTCATAACTATAGTAAGACATGCATTTTTACATAAGTGCAGAACTACTGACAAACAGACAGTGCGGAAAATGAGTTATTTTTTATTTACAAATGAATGAATTTGTACAGGAAAATAGCTAAAAAAGAAAGCGCAGGAGCCACTCTTGTAGCAGCAATTGTTGGTTCACTAAATGCTAAAATAATACAAGGCAATCCACTATTTAGGTTTTGAGTGAGCCTTGGACTTCTTGGCGGCTTTCTCCGCATCCTTTGCTTCTTTCTCAGCCTCTGTCAAGATTCGTTTTGATTTCTTCTTTCCTGAAGATGCGGTGCTGGAGCCAGTAGATTTCTTCCCGGAGGGCGGAGCGCTGGAATCAAGAGAAGATTTTTTAGCGAGTTCCTCTGTAATAGATCTAGTTGAGAGCTTAACAACTAACCTTGATCCCGCATCCACAACTGCGAGGGGCTTGAGGGCTTCAGGGTCTAGTTCTTCGGCTTTTAATTGCAAGCGTTTGTCTTGATCAGCTTTCATTGCAGCCAAAGTAACATCATCAGCATTTTTTGACTCCCCGACTATTGCAACTTCTGGTTCCTCTTCCTGACCTCCGTCACCGCCATCATCCTTTAAAGCTGCTATCATTTCTTCATCATGGGGAGTGGCGACCTTAGTCGGCTCACTTCCTTCTCCCAAGTCTATAGGAGCAGCCTTGTCCTCCCCTCTTTTGTCCTTTTCTGCGGGCTTTGCCCCGGCGGTGGCTCCCTGAGTCACATCTGTCTTTTCGGATGGCTCAATACCTACAGAATGAGAAGCAACAGTTATCAACTCAGGCGAAAACAATGGGTTTTTCATCGATTGCTCAATCACGTGGCGAATGGTAGAAATAACCTTGACAAATTGAGGAGAAAAGGTAGGGATACCTTCCAAAGACTTCTCGGCAGGGGTGACTACTACCTCTGATGCTGTTTCAGGGATAGGGGATAGCAGAGTTGTTCGGGGAATTCCCGGATTTTCAGGATCATACCCCTCTACTTCAGAAGTCGCAGGGGCAGAAGAAGAGGAACCAGCTTCGAGAACATGCTTTTGTTTGGACTTCCGTCTCTCTTCTTCCATGGCCTCAGCAATGAGGCGGCGCCCTTCAGCTAGGCGCTCCGGTTCATCATCCCTGAAGAATTTCTCCATTAGCTTATCTTCATCGATGGAATCGACCTTAAGTTCCTCTTTTTCCCACTCGACGATCTGATTCCATACTCGAACTAGAGTGGATGGATAATCCTCGATCCAAGAAATGTTTCGGCGACGGATCATATGTGCGAAGAATTCAATCATTAATTCGTCGAAACCCTGAATATCAGCCTCCGCCTCTGACAGTTGTTTGCGGGCTTCCTCCGCAGATTTAATAGCACACTCCACATTGCCCTCAGCCAGGGCAGCTCTGTTCTCTGCCTCCAATAGCTTTGAAGCCAAGTCGGCATTCTTCTTTTCTAGTTCAGCACTCCTCTTTGCTAACTCGGCAATTTTCCGCTCGAGGTCAGCATAAGCAAGGCGTGTCTTAGCAGCTTCTGACTTAGCCTCATCAGCTTGCTTTTTTAACTCAGAACGCTCTTGAGTGTGAGATTCAAGCAAGTCATGATAACGTTTTTGCATGTCCTCAAATTGTTGTTTGAAGTTAGCAGCGTCCCTTTGAGCGACAGCTAGCTGAGCTTGAGTGTCTTCCAAGTCTTTTCCTAGAGCTTTTAAAGCCTTGGCATCCTCCTCCGCGGTCTTTTGCATTGAGTCTGTATTTGTGATTAGAGTGCGGATGATTCTGGAAAGGTTGCATGAATATTTAAACATCTCAGAATATTGTTTTTCCACCGCATCTATCTTTGCTTTGGCCTCATCTGCCCACTTAGAAGAAATAGGTTCAAGGGCAGGTAAAAAAGTCAAAGTCTCGAAGTAGTGTTCGGGAAATTGTTCCTCCAAATATGCCCGCTTTACTGCAGTTTCCGCATCTAGTGGGGGAGGAGCGGGGATTGTCAATTCGGTGTCCCTGTGTGAGGAGGATTCGGTAGTTTCTTTGTCTGTCCTAGGTCGTTTAGTAGCAGGGACCTTGTGCTTACTTCGAGACCCGGTTTCTTTTGGAGGACTTCTCTCTCTACTGCGCTTTTCATGGGAAGAAGTGGAGTCTTTAGATTGTGGTCTGTCCTCTTCCCTACGGCTTTGATAACCTTTGTATTTCTCTTGTTCCGGCCGAACGGGTGAGCGAGAACGTGAGGGTCGAGAACGATAGGGATCATAGGGCCTTCTCTCATCCCTACCACGATCATCACGGCGATCATACTCGATATCCTGAGGTGGATTGGACATGCTGCGGCGAAGCTTCCTGATATCATAGTAGGATCGAGACATCGTACCTACGCAGTAAGACAAACGAAATTTAGAATTAATGGATTCACGGAGAAAGAGGTGCAATGAATGCTAATGCTGTTGTATAAAGTGTGTCCTAAGTAGTGTGTTTCCCCCCAACCAACCCGAGTCTGAAGCTAGACTAGTACGGGCAGGCTCTTTGGCCTTAGCAGGAGTGGTCTCTTCAGAAGAGGTGAAGACTAAAGGATCCTTCCTAAAATCCTCTGAAGTGTATATAGTTTCAGGTAAGGGGAGATCCCCCAAACCCTGAAATATTTGATCATCAGTACTAGGGACATCCCCCTCGGAAGCATTAAGTGGCGACTCTTGGGAGGATGTTGACTTTTCCAGAGAAGTAGCCTCCTCGGGGGCAGTATATCCTTCACGATGCTTTTCGGCCAGGTTAGCCAATTCGTCATCTTGTGTAGAAGATGGAGAAGGTGAAGTTTGAAGAGGCACTGTAGGAACTCCCGAGCCTTCTCCTGTCTCTGGGACTACCTCCACTGGGGGAATATATACATATGGAGCCGTCCCATGACCAATGCTACGAAAAACGGATAACAGCCCATGAAAGTGAAGATATTCGTCTTTAAGGACTTCATCGATGGTCAAGAATTTCTGATCGCCATTAAGAAGTTGGTGCATCCGGTCAAAGAACACCTGATCTGATATTTGTTTGGGATTGTCGACTGCAAACAAAAAAAGAAAACAAGTTAAGGTGATGATCCAAGTGTATAGAGCCCGGATTTAGGAAATCGGTGCTTTACTTGATTTTGTCCACCTCCTGGCACATCCGGGTTGTCGCTTCACATAGAACCATTCCAGTCTGGAATCTCCAGCTTTACTGCTGAATGGTGCCGAGATTATCTTCCTTTTTGGAACTGACTCAAAATAGCAGAAAGATGGAGTCTCTCGAGTCCGATGCTTGAAGTTATAGAAGAAGTGAACGCCATCGAACGTGAGCTCTATGCCTAAGATCTCACGATATGTTATGTACAAAGTGAGCAAATAGGCATACGAATTGGGATGCAGCTGCATGGGGGCAATCCGCATTTGTCTTAAAAAGTCAACGATGAAGGGAGAGAATGGAGGGATAGCGCCGACCATACACATCAACCGAGTGACCACCACATATCCTTCTGGAGGGTTGTGGGGACGGTCAGAGCTTGAAGGCACTAGAGTGTCCCTTTTCATTATCCCGTACTTTAAGCAAATTCGGATAAGTCGATCGTTGTCGATTGTTGATTCAACGGAATCTGGAGGTGATTCCAATATAACGGCCGATTCAAATTCATCGGGGGCTCGATCGTCACCAATCCCTCCTTCCTCCTCAAAACCCAGAGAAACTTCATTCTCTAACGACACCTCGTTGCTTTCCCAATTTCCAATCCCGTAGTCTGGACCCTCATTGTCCCATTCTGGATCCGACGTAGAAGATATGTCTTCGAGAGTGATTTTGTTAGAGGTTTCCAGGGCTTCTTTCCTCTCAGCTAGTCTGGAAGAACGTCTGGGTCTCATGGTCATAGAACTATTGAAGAAGCAATAGCACAAATTAGAGCAAATTAGCCCGTATCCCCCCGTGCGTGTGTGTAAACTAAGGTGTGAACAGTGTATACAGAAAGTGCAAAGTAAATGTTTAAAAGTGCGACGCAAAAGTTTGGCAAGATATAAAGAGTTGAAGTAATTCTGGATGTCCAGTCACGTTCACAAGGCACCATCCTAACTGTCCATCAAATTGAAGGTCATGCCAAAAGCTGATTGGGCCAGTTAGACGAGTTTTTATGCGTTAAAGTAGACTGTGCTTCGGTTCGGTTCGGGTGCATTCATTGGGATCGGATCGGGGGCGTGGCCTTAGGCTTGGATGTCTCATTCAAACTCAGAAATCAAAATCGGATCGGTTCGGAGGCAGAGTCCCCTAACGGTTCGGATCGGATCACGTAGTTATACTTCTCCTCCGTCATCTTATGGTCCGACCCGATCCGGTTAGGAAAGCTCTTTTCCCCCCTTTTTTCTTAAATACTTGCCCCGACCCGATCCGATCTACTGAATTTCTTTTCTTTTTCCCTTTCTTTACTTGCCTTGCCCCGACCCGATCCGACTTCCTGAACCACTTTTCTTTTCCCTCTCATCCACCCTCGATACTCCAACCCGAACCGATCCCATTAATCCTCTTCTTCTTCTTCCCCTTCCTTAATTACAGTCAAATCCACGTCCATGTCCAAAGCTCCAGTTAAAGACGAGCGCATCCCCCACTTAACCTCTTAGCGCCTCGAGATGGTGGTAGAACCACCCACGACGACGGCAAGGGAGGAGGGAGACGCAATATCGAAGCAAGAGAGGAGTCATGTTCAAACCATTCAAAATTAACCGTAAATCTCAATTGAAACCCGTTGTTATAAAATTGATTGAAGTTTCAGAACCTACCGAGGTGTTTAAATTGAAGATTGGCGAGATAATTTCAGGTTTTTAAAGATTCTGAAAGTTCGGGTTTCAGAGTGAAATCGGTCAGGCGAAGAGCAATAAAGAAAGAAAGGTGGAGGAGGGTGAAGGCTAGGCTTATATAGGAAAACAAGGTGACTATTCGTCTCCCCGTTCGGACCAGATCGGTGGTCCAGAAATAAAGCTTGGCCCAATACTCCAGTGAAAGATAGAGAAAAGAGGGGATCTGTTCGGATCGGATTCCGAACCGAACCGAATTCTTTAGCTCAGCAACAAACTGAATTGAAATTTGAAGAAAAAGATAAAAACGCAAGGAAAATCAAAAGGGAAATTACCTCGAAGAGCGCTATGCATTGATGGTCAAAGCATGCTCCGTCTCCAACAGAAGCATCCTTTGAGGGGGCAAAATGTTAGCCCACTTTGTGAACTGGGCAACACAAAGTCAAGACATGAAATATTGAAGAACTTGAAAAACTCTGAAGCGGGTCGGATCGGAGCAGGATAGCGGTTCGGATAGGGTAAAGTCTGCTGTTCGGATCGGTGAACTATTACTCTTGGAATTAACGAAGCACAGCTATTCGGGTCGAAGGGGAATCTACTTCCAGTCGGATCGAAAAGCCACCCAATTGCTACAGAGATAGGTCGGAGCGGAGCGGAGCAGAGTAAAAAGAAGAGAGAATTGGTCCTCACTTAATCCTGTTCGGATCGGAGGTATCGATCCGAACCCCCGGAGACTACTCTTCCGATCCGAACCCATTTTCCACATCGCTCCCCTGCATGAGCGCCTGGATATCCGGATCGGCTATGACCAGTTCCTACCCTCAACGTCCACTACTCTGATGCGTAGTCAACATAGAAATTCACCCGAACCCGAGGCTGATGGGATGGATGACACGTGGCTCCGATCCGGATCGGATTCTGAGCAAATTCTCACCTATAAATACCCCGTCTGCAGACAAAGAAAAGGATCTTTTTTCTGGCACTTTGAGAGTTCAACCACCTTCATAATCCGAGTTCCAGCACTCCCGGAGAATCCAAATCTTCTTTCATTATTTGTTTTTAGTCAATTGAGTGATTGCAAGTGAGTTGTGAGAGAAATCAAGTGAATATTTCATTGTATTTGCAACTGAATCATTGAATATAGCAAAAGACAAGTGGACGTAGGCATTTCTTCGTCGAACCACTATAAATCCTGTGTGTTCATTTTTATTTTTATCTCATTTCATTTGCTTTTAATCAATTTGGGTGTTAGAACCACTTTTTGGTCTAACAATATTTATAAATATAATCGATTCTGGCGCTGTTTTTCTTCAGATTTGAATTAAACATTCCAGACAATCCAACCGTTGGATCTTCACAAAGTTGGTGTCGTTGGAAAGATATTTCCAAAGCGAACCCAACGGTTTCGGTTTCGGGAAAATCCGATGGTCGGATCTCCCGCACTAATCGTTTGAAATCACGGTTTCAAAATACGAACTGCAGCTTCGTTATTCGATTTATTTTAATTATATTTATATATATAAATAAATATAATCGATTCTTCGATTTCAAAACCAAATTCTTTTCATACCTTTGATAAAAATGATATTTTTATCCAATTGACTTCTATTTCAACACTTCACTATTTTTAACAATTCATGTATAAGATAATAATGTGATTTTCATTGTAAAACTATTTATTTCAAAACACGACTATTTTATATAATTCATATTGATGATAAAAATATGATTTCTATTATAAAACAATTTATTTCAAAACACGAATACCATTCATTCAACACATGAAGGTTTTCTATAGTTTGTATATATATGTAAAACGTGATTTTTGTTGTAAAATGATTTATTTCAAAACACTACTATTTTATATAGTTCATATAGATGATAAAAATATGATTTTTATTATAAAACAATTTATTTTAAAACATGAATACCATTAAACACATGAATTTCTATTCAACGAATGAATTTCTATTCAACACACGAATGTTTTCTATTCAACACATGAATATAGTTTCAACACATGAAAATAATTCTAACACATGAATATTATTCAAAATTTCGGCAGCATAACGGCAGGGTAGTTAAAACCAGGGTCGTCCCTAGTACGGCTCCTCACTCTACCTTAAAGCCTCACAGCTTTTGACAATGGGGATTTCATGCATCTAGTTCGCACGCAGGCGGCATGTATATTTTTTTCATTTCCACAAACTAATCCTATGTGGTTTCAACCAAATAATTCTCAACCACAAACGGGTATTTTTCAACCACAATCAATCAATTTCAACCACAAACAATTTTACTCAACCATTCGCTATCAACCAATTTTCACACCTATCACAACCAATAAATATCGTCCACGGTTTGTGGACGAGGGGCGTATATATATAAGTAAATTTCACTTCTATTCAACACATATATAATTTTTACAACACATATATAACTTATACATCGACCGTACAACTTATACAACGCTTATACATGTGGTGTGCAATGCTTATATATCTCATACATCGACTTTATAATTTATACATCGTCGTTTTCAATATCGTTTATAGTTTAGAAATCTTACTTTGGGTTCCATTCCACCAAAAATAGCAGAAGGCTCAGAAAAATATGCGGTCTCTTCTAGAATGTAGAATACGTCCACACGAGTCCACTGTCTCTTGTTTCACTGAATTTCGTCAAAAACGAAAAAGATATGATTTTTACAGTGAAATCAAAAACCGTAGTGCTTAAAACTGCTATAATATAGTTTAATTTAAAATAGCTGTATACCTTCGCAGTTTATTCAAAACTAGGGTTGATCTTTTCACCAAAACGAAGATGTTGTAGCTCGATCAGACCCTGCCACGTGTAGCGCCTACAAGAGCCGCTCCTCCTCCCTAAATCTTGGTGAACTCGACGCAGTGGTGGCGGAGGATTTTGGCCTCGAACGGTGCAACTTCCTAGCCCTGGATCTCGACGGAGAAGCAACGAGGGAGGGCGAGGTTAGGTCGGATTTGAAGGTGGTGGAAAGGGCTACAAAATTCTCCAGAGGGGCACTGGGTTTCATTGAGCGGTTGAGGAGGAATCAGAGGGGGAAGTTTTGAAGGTCAGCCACCGTTTATCGCGATCGAGAGGGAGAGAGAAAAGAGAGAGAGAGATAGGTGAGGTGGCCCAATGAATTTTTTTATATTTATAAAATTTTAAAATTCAAAAATACCCCTTGCCACACACGAATACCAATCCAAACACGACTGTCGTCCCTAGCGTTTTACCCCCATTCCGAACACAATGTGATATGTTTCGTAGGCCCATTCGACTGTTTCAGTCAGTTTTCCTTCAAATTAAAATACAAAGCATCCAATATTTAATTTGAACGTACATTTCAATTTGCCGGGGCCACATTCTGATACGAAAAATTCCAGAAAAATAAGTCTAGCTATGTTTTGATGATACGGTCCCAACAAAACTAGTTTCGTCGAATTCTGAGACCGTTTGAAAAATGGCCCATTTCTGGTCGATCCAATTTAACTTTAATTGACCAAAACACGTTTTCCTTTGCCACGCTCACATATTAACTTCAAAAATTATGAAATTTGAAACCTAGCAATAATTTAACATCCCGGATCTAACAAAAGTGGTTTCGTCGAATTCCGAGGTCGTTTGCAAAATGGCCATTTTCACGGGCTATATAAACTCTATAGCGACCTTTCTGAAAATTCATTTGGCCATAACTTTTGCTTCCCGCTATGAAACTTCGATTTTTCAGATTCATTAGAAAGGTATTCACTAACAGATTTAAATAATTTTGGTTTCACTCAAATCCATTTTGTTTTGCACCCGGTACAGTTAGTCAAAGTTTGAATTCAAATTTTGAAACTACCGCGCCATTTCAGGCCTTGTTTATAATTCAAAGTAATTATATTTATTTTCAACTTCGATTCAAACTTACTTTTCATCATTATTACTTAAAATATTTATTTTAAATACTTAAAATTCTCTATTTTAGCCAATTTAAATTTTTTAAATTGGTTCTGATTTTCCGAGTCGTTACAATAACTACCTCTCAAATCTTGACTAAAAATATCTTTAACTTCCCCATTATTCCCGAAAAATCAACACCGTACAAACCCACTATTCATTTTTAAATATATATATATATGTTTCTCTTTCTATTTCCAGACTATCGATTTCCTTTTTGTTTATAATATTCTATGTTAAATTCGTTTACTTATCGAATTCTATATATATCGATACATTGATTTCTAACTATCAAATTTTCTTAAAAATATTCTAACTCCTTAAATTTCCGGAAAATTTTGCCATAACCTCCTTTGTACCCGGAGCGTCGGGAAAATCCCCAAACTGCCACATAGGCCTCTCCAATCAAAAAGAAAAAGCCAAGCGGCTTGCCGATTCGGCACATAAAACCTCGTTTGAAATTTAAACGTGTACCTTTTGGTCGGGCATCTCAAGTTATAGCTCTTCATATACTTCATTCCAAACCTGTTTATCACATATGTGTCCATTTCTCATTTATTTCAACTCAAACCGATCATTTTCAACTTGCTTCGCTAATTTATGCTTTAATTAACTCTTTTGCCTATTTCACTTCTTATTTGAACATATCACGTTCAAATATAAATTACTTTGTTTATAAAACAATCAAATGTGATTTACAACTCAAATTTCAATATTCGATTTTAGATATGAATTTACAAGTTCAGTTCACTTATTCAAAGTCCAATTTTGATTCAAAATTACATTAACTAATTTTTATTCAAATTTGTTAATTCTATTTAATAATTAAAAATCTGATTTTTGTTTTCAAAAATCAATCCATTACTCCACTTGAGTTCACATATATTTTACAACTCAAATCTGAAAATTTTCTAAATAGAAAATTCGGATTTTATTCGCTTAAAATCCTTTTATAAAATTAAATAAACCGTTATGGTTTTTAAATGGTTATGGCATTATTTTTCTGAAAATTTGATTTTGACATAACTCAAAATCTATAAGAAGAAATCCAGATTTTTCTCTTCCATTAGAAAACTTTTATCTAATCGGCCCTGACGATTCTTGTTTCAAAGAATTCCAATTTAAATTGAGTTCTATATACTCATTAAAGTTCGAATCGCCAATTTACGAACTGCCGCGCTGCGGCGAATTCATTTTAATTATATTTATATATATAAACTTTTAAACTTCATTTAAAATACATTCAATTCCATTCTATTATATTTTAATATATATTAAACGAATTTTCCAAATATAATTTGATATTTCTGATTATTTATAATCGTCGACTTTTCATTTACTCGAGTATAAATTTAGTTATACTCAATTTGCTATATTAAATTCCAATTCTTTTTATAAATAAATTTAGTTATAAAATCCGATATAGTCGAATTCTAATTATAAATCCGTTTGATTTTTTTCTCACTTCAGTTTATATCCCAAACTCCGGAATATAATCAATCATTCCATTTTCAATACATTTTCCAATTTTACCTTTTTAAATTCTTACTTGAATTTGAAGTTACCAATTATCTCTTGATAATTTATTCACCATATTTATAAAAATTATTTATAAATTTACTTGTTCTATTTTTAAACAAGTCCATTTCGAAATCTACTTAAAATCAAAATCTTATTTTGGAATATTCTATATATTATAACTTATCTATATAAATATAGATATGTAGAATCTATTTTCAAATTTAAATTTAACTTCTATTTAATAAAATCCTAATATTTTCTAGACATGTTTTAGTTAAATAAATTCGAACTAATCGAATTCACATCATAAATCCTTACGGATTTATTTCAGTTCAGCTGATATTCTGAACATCAGAATAAACTTCATCTTTTACTACTTTAAAACAATTTCCCATTTCCATTTATAAATTCATATTTGAATTTTAAATATTCAAATTATCAAATGATAATTTTTCCACTTTCTATTTACAAACCCCATTTTTAAACAAGTCTCGCTTTCAAATAAAATATTTCTTCTTTCGAAAAATATATTTCCCTTCCAAAAGTCACACTTGTATTTTTATATTTCTGAATTATCCAATGATAATTCATTTCACTTAATTTATAAACTTTGTTTATAAATGAACTACTTGTTTTTATTATTTAAAACAAGTTAATATTTCAAATCTATTTAAAAAAATTCAAATTCTATATTAGAAAAATAGAAATTTCCCTTTTAAATCTCAAATATCCCTTTCATGATATTTTTATAAATTACCACTTAGGCCCAGTGATATTTCAACCAATCAAAATCACCCCATTATTTATCATGGGTTTTCAACACATCATATATGACAATATATATGGAAACAAACAAACAACAATATTTTTGAGGAATCCAGTTGGATCCCTTCAACCTGTTTTCCTGCATCCCCAGACGTTAGTCAATATAAATAATACCCATCCTTCTTTGTGGCAGGATATCGCGGTATAGAAGGTCATCCACTATCATAACGGTGGGGCGCATAGGGTAATCACCCGCTAATGGTACCGCGGGCATCCGCTAATGATACTGTGGGAAATCCAACCACCAATATATATATATATATATATATATATATATATATATATATATATATATAATAGCAACCACCAAGCCTAAATAACTTATATATTTTTAACAGCAACAAATAATATTTAAAGCATCCAAACAATCAACAAACAATTATTTTTAACTGATAAAAGAATTCAAAATAAAAATATGAGTGAGATTTACTCACCGTGATTTTAGTTGGTGGAATAAATCAGAGATGTCTGATCTAAATTTCATCTATCTCCAAGATATCCAAATCCATTTCCCGCTATAGATCCAACTCGATTTGCGCTAGCATTTTAGACCTTGTATAATTTAAGCACAATATTTCTAAGGAACCAATTAACTAAATTAGTAATTAAAACTCAATTAAGTAAATTAAATTAACTTTCATCTCATTCCCTATTCTCCTTTAATCATGTTTTACTTTTGTATTTATAAATTAACATGATTATATATATAATCCATTAAATAAATTTAACTAATTTATTTACATAAATAGGATATATATAAATTTATTTATTGATTAAACTATTTTAATTTAAACTAAATATTAAAATAACAATCTAATTTATGATTCGTAAAATGATTTACAAAATATTTTTTTCCCTTTTGGTTTCTAAATTCCAGATTAGCAGAAACTACATTCCTTTTCCAACGGTGGACTAATCTTTGTTTTAAATCGTATACTAAGCAAATTCAAATAAAAATTCACCTTCTGTTAATTTGAATTTCTCTGTCTTTGATCTTTCTCCCTACCGCAACATGTACAATTCGAGCCCAACATTTATTCTCCTTTTTTTTATGCTGACTTCGCTCATCTTCCTCACGCTCCTCTCACCAAAACTAAAATCGTAACCATGCCATGTTACTTCGTCGCTTCCACCAGTTCGAACACCAAACAGTGCTGCAACCACCATCAGAGTATCCACGTCTCTGCTTGCTACATCCATTAAAAATCGCACTTCCCCTCTCTAAAATCCGATCCGAAACTTCACCACATCCTACACCTCTCCACCTGAAATTCCAAGTACAACTTCGATTGAACCCCCGCCTTCCTCGACTTGTACCTAGGAAGATCTGCAGGTCGGTGCCACCATGGATCGTGACTCCTGATAGTATATCCTACCACAAGCTTCACTTCGAATTCGCACGCACCTAAATGGCGAGCTCCTTTATGCTGATGTCGAACTTCAGTTGGTTCACAAAGTCAAGGGTTTCCAATCGCGATTTGGATTTGAGGAAATAAAAATAAGGAACGGCTTTGATTTTTGAACACTAGAGATCGGCCATTTAATTTCTACTAAAGTGAACTGGTATTATGGTTTAGAGATCTTGTTTTCCAGTAGAGACAATCAAAGGAGAATAGTTCGATTTTATAGATGAAAATTTACCTAGACATTAAGGAAATAATGTAGTCTGCTGTGGGATTTTGAAAATATTAAGATAGATTTTGATGTGATATTAAAAATGTTTTAATTAGATTTGATTTGATTTTATAATTAATACGATTTAATATAAAGAGATCTTTGTTTTATTTAAATGGATTCTGATTTGATTACTGATTCGATTTTTGATTTTAACCATAAAAATATCTCAAAGTTCACACATGAACCACTATTTCAACGTACCGACCGACATTTCAATGTTATAACGTCATTTTGAATTGAACTGTACATATTCTAAAATTTAATTTGAACGTATGTACCATATTAAATTAATATAATATAATTTAAATTCATAAACTGTTAATCCTTCGATAATAAATTATTTATTGTTTTTGTTTATATTGAAATAGAATTTACATTACTCATTTGAATCATTTTGACTCCGTTTTAATCTCGAATTGAATTATTTCAAATTCTCGTATTTCGATAATTATTTATATTCGAAATAAATTGTATTTTGATTATTTACTTGATAATTGACTATAAAAATTCATTTATATTATAAACTCAATATCTAAATGATATTATATATTTAAAATAAACTATTCGAAAATCCAGGTCGTTACACCAAATTTGGTTAAGAGGTGGCTCATATTTTTTTAATTTACTAAGGGGAGCACATTAGAATGTAACCTACCCTTAAACTAAATTATAGTATGACCAAATTACCCTTAAAATATTCTTATTGACACTCCAAAAATGGTTAGGGGGACACAAATGAAATTCGACAAGGTTGAGTTTCACCCTTAAATTCAGTAAAGAGACGTCGAAAATGGAAAAAATAAATGTTTGGTATATATCGAATTTTATTTTTGATCTTGTGCCCCCTTAACCATTTTCGGAGTGTCAGTAATAATATCCCTGGGAAGAAAGCGATTTGGAAAAGTAAAGCAGGAGTATTTTCGTATACTAAATTTTTGTGTTTAGTGTGCCCCATAACAATTTTATATATGATTGGAGGGCCCTTAAAGTTGACCATCCCTTAACCAAATTTGGATTGCGAATAAAAAAGCCTTTTTAAAACATGACGTATTAAAGAAGTGTGTCTCAAAATAATATATCAATATATATATATATATATATCATTATATATATATATAAACCATGAAACACTAGGCATGGCTAGTCCTCTCCACAAATATGGCTCATGAGTAACTTGTGTTATCCGTAATAGGATATATTTGATATGACAGGTTATATTTGGATATATTTGATATGACACCATATTTAATATGGTACCATATAGAAAATTATAAGAAAATTAACCTTGCTTTTCATTACAAAATAGGATATATTTAATATGACACCATATTTAAGGATTTTTATTCAATTACGGTTTGGAGCAATGACTGAATTTCAATTATCCATTGTTGTTGACCATGACAAATTTGTCATTATATATCCAGTTCCTAAAACAATTGCATAGGTCATAATATATATAAGAAATCAATCACGTAAAACTATCATAACATATATAAATAACAATGAAACTTTAAATGACAGTCTAAATATAATATAACTGCAATTCAGAATGATAGTTTAAATATAATAATATAACTACAATTGAAATTAAAAAACATAGGCATCATGTCCATGTTGTTATGTATCCTTCTATCATCCAAATATTAAGAGTAAAAATTTCATGAAAATACCAAAATAGTTCTAGCAGAAAGTACAATCTAAGTCAGATAGTAGCTTATAAGAAAATTTCAAAGCAAATTTAAGCATGTGAATGATGGTTGCAATAATGATATGCAAGATGAATGAAGGGAAGCAAGCACTTCTAAGGACTGTCATTCAACACACTCCAACCAAGTTATTAATATGCTTGTAAATGAAGCATAGGAAATAAATAGATAATGCTTGAATATTAAAATAACCATCATTTTTTATCAAAGATACTAACATAAATAGATATAAAATAAATAGATTATTGAAATATTGACGATTTTTCACTTCTTCTTTTTTTACATACAGAAAATTATTTACCCAAAGAAACATACATATCTGATCTTCCGCAGGTATATTAAATCTGGCATTAAAGATGAACGACTACTAATTTAGAACTAACTGCTAGTGTATCAAATGTTGCTTTGGGTGATAAAATTTTAGGTGAAGTGCACACAACTTCTCAGATTATTATGACTAAGCTTTAACAATGGTTTAAATTGTAAAAATCTTGTCCAATAGTTAATACATGTGTGTAACAACCCATAAAATGCGAGCCAGTTTGAAATTTTTATTTTGGCGATTTTAGCGAATTTTGAATATTTAAAATAGATTATTTTAAATAATATCGACGAGAAATTTATTTTGAATATAATTAGAACGTATGTATTATATACGTCGTCGTTAGAATATATAATAATTATATATAATTATAAAAGGAATTGAAAATGGCGCGGTAGTTCGAAAATTCGATTTCTAATTTCAAATGAATATACAGAATTCAATATAAGTCAGAATTGAACGAAACAAGAAATATTTGAATCTGTATAACTATATCTTTGTAACGAAGTTAACAAACTGAGATTTCATCTTAGAAATGATAAGATATGTCCAGTTTAAAATTAGAAATAGTCGCTGTGGAATTTATATATATTTTTATATATATAAGGCCCTTAAGAATAGCAATTTTGCAAACGACCTCGGATTTCGATGAAACCAGTTTTGTTGGGTCCGTGATGTCAAGTTATTGCTAGGTTTCAAATTTCATAATTTTTCGAATCAATATGTGAGCGTGGCGAAGGAAAACGCGTTTGACCAGTTTCAGTTGATTTTAATCGACTGGAAAATGGCCATTTTTCAAACGATCTCAGAATTCGATGAAACTAGTTTTGATAGGACCGTATCGTCAATACGAAGCTAGAAAATATTTTTCTGGAATTTTTCGTGTTCGTATGTGACTCCGGTAATTTGAAATGTACGTTTAAAATTCAATATAGCAATTTAAAAGTAAATTTAACGGAAACTGATCGAAACGATCAAATCAGCTTGCGATACATATCCCATTGTGTTCGGAATGGGGGTAGAACGCTAGAGGCGACGGTCGTTGGGCCTCGTTTGGTGTTCGAATTAAAAGTCAACCTTCAAGGATTTAAAAATTAAAAATAAATAAAATAATATATACTTTTACATACACCCCCCTCCTTTTCTATATCGTTTGGTGTTCGAATTAAAACCCGCCCAACCCTAAATCGAAGTCGCCGCCGCCCCTGGGGCGCGCGCCACCCTCCGCGCCGCCGTCTAGGCCGCCCCACCTCGCCATCGCACCTCCCTCTCTCCCCTTGCTCCTCTGTAGAAATCGACCGCAGCCCCCCCCCCCCCAGTTTCGAAGCCCACCGCCGAGCTGCTCCACGCCAGGGCGCCTCCGACGAGTCCCTTTCCTCTTCCAGTCAACGACAACCATGAGTTCGGCCCCCTGAAAGATGCAGTATGTTTATCTTGCTTTTAATTTAGTTTAAGTTAGAAAAAAACTGATTTTTGTTAGAGAAAAAAAGTGATTTTTGTTAAAGAAAAAAAACTGATTTTTGTTAGAGAGAAAAACTGATTTTACAAGTTTTAAAAACTGATTTTAAATTTACTTTAAACCTGATTTGAAAAGTTTAAAACTGGTTTTATTTTAAAAAAAAAAAAGTTTAAAACTGGTTTTATTTTTTTAAAAAAAAGGTTAAAACTGTTTTTTTTTAAAGGAAATAAAAACTGGTTTTTAAAAGGGAAAAACTGATTTTTTTTATAGTAAATAACATAGTTTATTTTCAGATTTTAAAATAAAACTGCGTTGTTTATTTCCAGATTTGAAAGTAAAACTGCTTTGAATTTATTTTCAGATGTTAAAGATAATATAGCATTGTTTATCTTCAGTTTTAATTATATAGAATGCATTCAAAAAGAATAGACTTTTTATACAAGAAAAGAATAGATTTTTAGATCAAGATTTGGTTTTTAATTTGTAAAGGGATAAGATTTTAATATGAAAAAGGTTCGATATTTGATATGAAAAAGATTTGGTCTTTAGTTTAGAAAAGATTATATTTTTAAATAAAAAAAGATTTGGGTTTTGAAACCATAAAAATATGATCTTTATATTTTTAAAGAAATAAAAATAGAATTTTTATATGGTGAACTTAGAAATAAAAATAGAATTTTTATATGGTGAACTTAGAAATAAAAATAGAATTTTTATATGGTGAACTTAGAAATAAAAATTCGATTTTTATATATTGAACTTTGAAATAAAAATTCGATTTTTATATATTGAACTTTGAAATAAAAATTCGATTTTTATATATTGAACTTTGAACTAAAAATTCGATTTTTATATATTGAACTTTGAAATAAAAATTCGATTTTTATATATTGAACTTTGAAATAAAAATTCGATTTTTATATATTGAACTTCGAAATAAAAATGTGATTTTTATATATTGAACTTCGAAATAAAAATTCGATTTTTATATATTGAATAGCGAACTAAAAATTCGATTTTTATATATTGAATAGCGAACTAAAAATTCGATTTTTATATATTGAATAGCGAACTAAAAATTCGATTTTTATATATTGAATAGCGAACTAAAAATTCGATTTTTATATATTGAATAACGAAGTCAAAATTCGATTTTTACATATGTAGAGGATACGGGCAACGAAGATGACGAAGATGCGATAGCAATGAAGATTTCTATCAATGAAGTGCCGTGGAGCTAGGATAGCTATTTGTGAGAATTTCTCACCTTTCAATTTCTTTTCTAATTATATATATATATATATACTAGGATGCAGATGGTGCTTAGTAGCACCCGACATAATCGTCCACAGACCATGGACTTGTTTGTTTGGTTGCATAGATTAGTTATATGATTTGATTTGAATTTGGTTGTTTGGTGATTTTGATTGATGTGTGAATGGCGTGGGCCTTCACTAGACCGGGGATAAGGCTAGGCCTTGTCCCGTTTCTAGTATCGTGCCGTTATGCCGCCGAAATTTTCTAAAATAAGTTAGAAAAATAAAAATATCATTTTATTGAATAAATGAATTGAATAGAAATTCATAGGTTGAAATAAAATGTTTTATCGTTAAAAATATAATTTTTAACGTGAAGTGAATAAAATAAAATATTCATTTATAAACCGGACGGTTTGTTTATGTACACCTATTTGAATGACATTGATTGGGACGATAAATTTTACACATCGCCCAACAGCACAAATAAAATAGGTGTTTGATTGTTTGAAACCCCACACGGGTGTTGGGATGAAATTTGAAGTTCACTCATCCTGATTGATTAAATATGTCGATCGATTGATTGACAGGCTGTTATAAGCGTTGAATATCTATATTTGATGCTTATACAGTGTAGTGCACTTTGGTTGATGGTTGATTATTTTTCAATGCTATTATATACATGTGTTATATGGAAATCCATATAATTAACTTTATATGGTAATTGATTGGGCCTCATTCCAATTTGAAAAATAAAGAATATTATAAAATAAAAGTTCATGTATTGACAGTACTCATTCATTGAGATTGGTCATGTGTTGAACGAAATATTTTAGTAATAAAATTTACATCTTTATCAATATAAAATGAAAGTTCATGTGTTGACAGTACTCATTCATTGAGATTGGTCATGTGTTGAACGAAATATTTTGATAATAACAACTATTTTGAAAAAGAAATATTTGAAATAGAATATTTGAAAATGGAAATTTATGAAGCCGTGTTGATTAGATTGACGCCATTTTGACGTGAACGATATTTATATCGATTTGAAAACAATTTCGAAATGAATTGAATTGAAAACGATTTCGAAATGAATTGAATTGAAAACGATTTCGAAATGAATTGAATTGAAAACGATTTCGAAATGAATTGAATTGAAAACAATTTCGAAATGAATTGAATTGAAAACAATTTCGAAATGAATTGAATTGAAAACGATTTCGAAATGAATTGAATTGAAAACAATTTCGAAATGAATTGAATTGAAAACGATTTCGAAATGAATTGAATTGAAAACGATTTCGAAATGAATTGAATTGAAAACGATTTCGAAATGAACTGAATTGAAAACGATTTCGAAATGAACTGAATTGAAAACGATTTCGAAAGGAATTGAATTGAAAACGATTTCGAAATAAAATGAATTGAAAACGAATTCTAAAGGAAATGAATTGAAATGACCTTGAATTCGAAGTGAATTTAAAACGAATTGAAATGAATTCGAATTGAATTGAAATTTGAATTGAATAGAAATGAATTTTAAAACGAATTTATAAAGAAGAATTCAATTTTGATTTGAATTGAAATATAAGTTGAAATTGTTTTTGAAACGAATTTAAAACTATTTATATAATTCGTTTTAAATAGAAATCGACGAAATATATATTATATATATTATATATATATAATATAATGGCCTGAATAGAACGCGCCGCGCCGCGGCAGTTCGCGAATTTCGACCATTTATTTCAAACGGACATTACGGGAGATCCGACCGTCGGATTCTCCTAAAACCGGAACCGTTGGGTTCGTATCGAAAAGAGCTTTCTAATGAACATTAGAAATTCAAAATCTAACGGTTGGATTTGGAATTATGTCCAAATCAAATTTGAAAAAGGTCGCTGTAAGTGCAGTTCGATGGCCATTGATGGAAATCGACTGTACGGGCCTTGATAAAATTATTAAAAATAGTAATAATTAGTGTAAAATCATAAGAAATGATTTGAGAAGAATTAGGATGAAAAACTCCATATTTGAAAAGATAAAAATAGATTTTTATCGAAATGAACTAGTTTTGAACTAGAAATATAATTCTATTTATTTTTAAATAAATAAATTGAATATAAAAAGGGTTTTAAAAATAACCAGAATATCCAATGATTGCATTGGAGTGGATTTGAATCGAAATTGTCTTCGGAATATTTCGATGTTGGAATTCGTGATTATACAGGTGTTGTTATGGGAATTTGAAAGATATATATTTATATCGTTATTTCCAATACGACATTTGTTAGTCGTAGAATTTGATATTGAATATAAGCCGATATAGTTTCTATTCAGAGCCTTGTATTGAATATCGAATGTGATTTGGGTTTGCCGTGAATGGTGTCTTCACTAACACTGTTCTTGAACCCAGTTGAGAAATGATTAAATCTTTTTATTTAGATTTAATGAACGGTACCAATTAAATAATATTTAATTGAATTGATATTGATTTTTGGGTTTATCGTGAACAGTGTTTTAAATAACACTTGTTCTTTAACCCGATAATTAATGGAATGTGATTTTGGGTTTATCGTGAACCGTGTTTTAAATGACACTGATTCTTTAACCCAGTCGAAGATTAAAACTAAGTGGAGTTTTAATGAATCTTTAATTAGACTGAAATGATCGAGAATGGAGTATCACCAGTTTTGCTCCAGGCGATAGTTAAATCTTTAATTAGATTTGAACGTGAAATGGTAATTGAATTTACCGATAACACTGTGGTGTTAGATATGAAGTATTACCAGTTTTACTTCATGGGATAAATAGGTTGGGATTGGGAAATTAAAACAAATGATTACTTCGGTAAGGTTCGCTAATCCCGACTAGTATGAATTGAGATTCAAAAATAGAATAAAGAATAAATTCAAGGAATTTATCTTGGATAAAATTAATGGGAACCTTTTCCTATGAATGTGAAATTTAGAAACTAACTGTCGGTTAGCCAAGCAGAATGGTTTTCTGGATATTGATCTGATGTTGGTTTCGGCCTTCGGGGTTAATATTTGGGAAATTATTCTCTTGATTAATTTACGGTTAGTGACTGATGAATTGGAATGAGGCGTATGTTGTGTTTTTGTAACACTTATTTAAAATATACGTGAGTTATTCGGAAAGACCGGGTTTATCCCATTCTGAATAACTGATACGACGATAAGTCGAAGATGAAGACAGTGGTCGAAGACCGGAAGTCTTCACGTCGTTTGGGTGATTACTGACGATCTTGATTGGGCTGTACACCCAAGAAGATGGAAACAGTTGGTGATCGTCCAGACGTACTTGGAGATCGATGGATATGCGGGGTACTAGGTGCCTCCGGTTTCGTTCAGACCCAGAACGGACTTGTAAATGGACTGTGTGTCTGACATTGGATTTTAGTCTGTGTGATTGATTTCTATTAAATATATATCTGTTTGGCGGCGGAGAATTTATTCTCTTGCTTAACGCCCTTCTCTGAGACGTACGAGCTCAGGGGTTATATACTGATGGATATCAAACGCATAGAGTGAATTGCCTGTGTGGCATGCCTAAGTGGCAATTGATCAAGGCTTCTGTTGAAAAGCAAAGTCTTGTGGTGATGATCGAAGCACGGCCTTTGTGGCGTAGCTTTGTGTAAAGTTTGCTTCGCGAGTTTCGCACCCCGGTTGTGAACCAAAAACGGGAGAGGACCTCAGGGAGGGCATGCGTTTCTTTCTAGTTAGAAGTGGCGTTAGTGGTTTTACACGCCCTGACGAGTTTGACTTATGTGGTTGTTGCTGTTGCGAGGCGCCTCGGATTGATCGGTCGTTCTCGAACCGATGGAGTCATTTAGTTGGCTCATTTACGCCCCAAAGGGCGGGGAAATGTATTGTTCAGGCACTATAATCCACATCGGTGGACCGGCCCTGTCGCTCCATGGGGCAGTTGCGGCTGTTCCTGTGGCTCGGGCTAGAGAGTCACGAATCGGTAGAGGACGATCCCTGGCCTCGGTTCACAGACGGAAATCCAATTTCCAAATACGTGACATTTGCGGTTTTATTTGTAGAGCCTAGTATGGCGACATAGTGGGATGGGGCGCTCATGCCGCCTATGATCGATACTTATGATTTGAAGTTGTTTTATACACTATGCACTTATAATAGTATCAAACGATTTGTTTTAAACGTATCAAGCATTCTTTGGCTGTTATAAGGGAAAACCCTATCCTCGGCTGCGTTGCATTGTGTGA
The DNA here is from genome assembly GCA_030737875.1 of Allium sativum. Classification (NCBI taxonomy): domain Eukaryota; kingdom Viridiplantae; phylum Streptophyta; class Magnoliopsida; order Asparagales; family Amaryllidaceae; genus Allium; species Allium sativum. The sequence goes on from CM060924.1 coordinate 157,711,935, forward strand.
TGGGACCTGGGTCTTATAACAGCTTCATTTTTCTTTATTTAGCATTGCGCTGTTTGTTTTATGCACTGGTATTCTTGGGAGGAAACCCGTTCCGTGTTATACGGCGTGGTCCCTTGATTTACCTAATGATTTAAAATAAAGATTAATAACTGTTTTAGTTCTCACACCAGTCACATGACTGACCTGGAGTTTATTGTTTTAACCTAAACTCTGGGTGCCCTTATTTTGACCCGGGCAGCTAGTAGTTTTGGTTCTGCAGATTTATATTCACAGGATCCTAGTTTACAGCTGGAACGATATCCGGAAAGCTTTGTATCCGTATATCTCTTCTAGTTGTGTATTGTATTATTTTCCGCTGCTATGTATTTAAATGTAATTTAAATCTCTGATATTTCTGTGTAATATTCGTTTATACTCTGTATATTCTTGTAATCTGATGCATTGTTGTAATATACAATGAAATGTTCTTCTGTATGAGTTCAGTTGTGGCTTGTTCTCGAACTATCCAACGCTTTCCTTTACGGGGAAGTTATGGGTTTTCACAGTTGGTATCAGAGCTTTGGTTTACAAAGAAGAGAACAAGGCACATTAGAACCGTACGAAAGAATTCATCAGATATTAGATTAGTAATATCCAATTAGAATGACTCGTTAGAGATAGGATCAGTAGTATCCTAGAACGAGTGTGAAGAGTATATTTTCAAATGAAAATAATTATGTTTTGAAATTTAAACCATTTTAAAACGTATTTGATTATTTATTCTATATTGATTTGGACAGTCCAGTATATAAAGATTTTTCATATACGCCTTGCAAACGTGTATGTGAAGTTTTAATATACTGGATAGATATAGAATTACACTCTAATCACCCGGAGATGATTTTGATGATGGAGCTCCATCATTAGAATTTATATTCGAGTGACGAACGTGTAATATCTATATATTTCCTATTGACTGGTGTGAGAACCAAAATTAGATAGGGCCTATTGTAGTGATTTGGCGTCAAAAATATGATTTTTGTATATGTGTCAAAATTATGAATTTGAAACTCTAATTCACTAATTGATTGATGTTTGCGTTGTTTGTTTATTTGTTTGCTAATTTTTAGCCATTTAGCCTAATTGAATCACATATTGAATTAAACTGAAAATTAGTCGCATTTGCTTGCATATACATGTATATCATTGAACAGGTCATAGCAAGGAGGCTAGAGCAGAGAATAAAATTTGTTTGCCCGACAAATAGGTACATGTTTACTACATAATTTCCTGTTTTGTTTGGGTGATGATGATTTTGTGAGCCTATTGGCTAGCCGCTTGGCTTTTTCTTTTTCTTTTTGAGATTTGAAGGACCGGGGAAGCTATTTGAAATTCCCCGATGCTCCCGGTGCAGGGGAGGTTATGGCGAAATTTTTCAAAAATTTAGGGTGTTAGCCAAATTTTTGAAAATTTGAAAATTCTCAGAAACTGAAAAGTTGGAGAATGGAAGCCAGATCGAATGTAGAGCTGAATTATCAAACCACTTTCGACTTTGTTCCTTTTTGGGGACGAAAAGTTTTAAGTGGGGGAGATTGTAACAACCCGTAAAATGCGAGCCAGTTTGAAATTTTTATTTTGGCGATTTTAGCGAATTTTGAATATTTAAAATAGATTATTTTAAATAATATCGACGAGAAATTTATTTTGAATATAATTAGAACGTATATATTATATACGTCGTCGTTAGAATATATAATAATTATATATAATTATAAAAGGAATTGAAAATGGCGCGGTAGTTCGAAAATTCGATTTCTAATTTCAAATGAATATACAGAATTCAATATAAGTCAGAATTGAACGAAACAAGAAATATTTGAATCTGTATAACTATATCTTTGTAACGAAGTTAACAAACTGAGATTTCATCTTAGAAATGATAAGATATGTCCAGTTTAAAATTAGAAATAGTCGCTGTGGAATTTATATATATTTTTATATATATAAGGCCCTTAAGAATAGCAATTTTGCAAACGACCTCGGATTTCGACGAAACCAGTTTTGTTGGGTCCGTGATGTCAAGTTATTGCTAGGTTTCAAATTTCATAATTTTTCGAATCAATATGTGAGCGTGGCGAAGGAAAACGCGTTTGACCAGTTTCAGTTGATTTTAATCGACTGGAAAATGGCCATTTTTCAAACGATCTCAGAATTCGATGAAACTAGTTTTGATAGGACCGTATCGTCAATACGAAGCTAGAAAATATTTTTCTGGAATTTTTCGTGTTCGTATGTGACTCCGGTAATTTGAAATGTACGTTTAAAATTCAATATAGCAATTTAAAAGTAAATTTAACAGAAATTGATTGAAACGATCAAATCAGCTTGCGATACATATCCCATTGTGTTCGGAATGGGGGTAAAACGCTAGAGGCGACGGTCGTTGGGCCTCGTTTGGTGTTCGAATTAAAAGTCAACCTTCAAGGATTTAAAAATTAAAAATAAATAAAATAATATATACTTTTACATACACCCCCCCTCCTTTTCTATATCGTTCAGAACAGGAATTAAAAAAAAAAAAACCGCCCAACCCTAAATCGAAGTCGCCGCCGCCCCTGGGGCGCGCGCCACCCACCGCGCCGCCGTCTAGGCCGCCCCACCTCGCCATCGCACCTCCCTCTCTCCCCTTGCTCCTCTGTAGAAATCGACCACAGCCCCCCCCCCCCAGTTTCGAAGCCCACCGCCGAGCTGCTCCACGCCAGGGCGCCTCCGACGAGTCCCTCTCCTCTTCCAGTCAACGACAACCATGAGTTCGGCCCCCTGAAAGATGCAGTATGTTTATCTTGCTTTTAATTTAGTTTAAGTTAGAAAAAAACTGATTTTTGTTAGAGAAAAAAACTGATTTTTGTTAAAGAAAAAAAACTGATTTTTGTTAGAGAGAAAAACTGATTTTACAAGTTTTAAAAACTGATTTTAAATTTACTTTAAACCTGATTTGAAAAGTTTAAAACTGGTTTTATTTTTAAAAAAAAAAGTTTAAAACTGGTTTTATTTTTTAAAAAAAAAGGTTAAAACTGTTTTTTTTTTAAAGGAAATAAAAACTGGTTTTTAAAAGGGAAAAACTGATTTTTTTTATAGTAAATAACATAGTTTATTTTCAGATTTTAAAATAAAACTGCGTTGTTTATTTCCAGATTTTAAAGTAAAACTGCTTTGAATTTATTTTCAGATGTTAAAGATAATATAGCATTGTTTATCTTCAGTTTTAATTATATAGAATGCATTCAAAAAGAATAGACTTTTTATACAAGAAAAGAATAGATTTTTAGATCAAGATTTGGTTTTTAATTTGTAAAGGGATAAGATTTTAATATGAAAAAGGTTCGATATTTGATATGAAAAAGATTTGGTCTTTAGTTTAGAAAAGATTATATTTTTAAATAAAAAAAGATTTGGGTTTTGAAACCATAAAAATATGATCTTTATATTTTTAAAGAAATAAAAATAGATTTTTTATATGGTGAACTTAGAAATAAAAATAGAATTTTTATATGGTGAACTTAGAAATAAAAATTCGATTTTTATATATTGAACTTTGAAATAAAAATTCGATTTTTATATATTGAACTTTGAAATAAAAATTCGATTTTTATATATTGAACTTTGAACTAAAAATTCGATTTTTATATATTGAACTTTGAAATAAAAATTCGATTTTTATATATTGAACTTTGAAATAAAAATTCGATTTTTATATATTGAACTTCGAAATAAAAATGTGATTTTTATATATTGAACTTCGAAATAAAAATTCGATTTTTATATATTGAATAGAGAACTAAAAATTCGATTTTTATATATTGAATAGCGAACTAAAAATTCGATTTTTATATATTGAATAGCGAACTAAAAATTCGATTTTTATATATTGAATAGCGAACTAAAAATTCGATTTTTATATATTGAATAACGAAGTCAAAATTCGATTTTTACATATGTAGAGGATACGGGCAACGAAGATGACGAAGATGCGATAGCAACGAAGATTTCTATCAATGAAGTGCCGTGGAGCTAGGATAGCTATTTGTGAGAATTTCTCACCTTTCAATTTCTTTTCTAATTATATATATATATACTAGGATGCAGATGGTGCTTAGTAGCACCCGACACAATCGTCCACAGACCATGGACTTGTTTGTTTGGTTGCATAGATTAGTTATATGATTTGATTTGAATTTGGTTGTTGGTGATTTTGATTGATGTGTGAATGGCGTGGGCCTTCACTAGACCGGGGATAAGGCTAGGCCTTGTCCCGTTTCTAGTATCGTGCCGTTATGCCGCCGAAATTTTCTAAAATAAGTTAGAAAAATAAAAATATCATTTTATTGAATAAATGAATTGAATAGAAATTCATAGGTTGAAATAAAATGTTTTATCGTTAAAAATATAATTTTTAACGTGAAGTGAATAAAATAAAATATTCATTTATAAACCGGACGGTTTGTTTATGTACACCTATTTGAATGACATTGATTGGGACGATAAATTTTACACATCGCCCAACAGCACAAATAAAATAGGTGTTTGATTGTTTGAAACCCCACACGGGTGTTGGGATGAAATTTGAAGTTCACTCATCCTGATTGATTAAATATGTCGATCGATTGATTAACAGGCTGTTATAAGCGTTGAATATCTATATTTGATGCTTATACAGTGTAGTGCACTTTGGTTGATGGTTGATTATTTTTCAATGCTATTATATACATGTGTTGTATGGAAATCCATATAATTAACTTTATATGGTAATTGATTGGGCCTCATTCCAATTTGAAAAATAAAGAATATTATAAAATAAAAGTTCATGTATTGATAGTACTCATTCATTGAGATTGGTCATGTGTTGAACGAAATATTTTAGTAATAAAATTTACATCTTTATCAATATAAAATGAAAGTTCATGTGTTGACAGTACTCATTCATTGAGATTGGTCATGTGTTGAACGAAATATTTTGATAATAACAACTATTTTGAAAAAGAAATATTTGAAATAGAATATTTGAAAATGGAAATTTATGAAGCCGTGTTGATTAGATTGACGCCATTTTGACGTGAACGATATTTATATCGATTTGAAAACAATTTCGAAATGAATTGAATTGAAAACGATTTCGAAATGAATTGAATTGAAAACGATTTCGAAATGAATTGAATTGAAAACGATTTCGAAATGAATTGAATTGAAAACGATTTCGAAATGAATTGAATTGAAAACAATTTCGAAATGAATTGAATTGAAAACAATTTCGAAATGAATTGAATTGAAAACGATTTCGAAATGAATTGAATTGAAAACGATTTCGAAATGAATTGAATTGAAAACAATTTCGAAATGAATTGAATTGAAAACGATTTCGAAATGAATTGAATTGAAAACGATTTCGAAATGAATTGAATTGAAAACGATTTCGAAATGAATTGAATTGAAAACGATATCGAAATGAACTGAATTGAAAATGATTTCGAAATGAACTGAATTGAAAACGATTTCGAAAGGAATTGAATTGAAAACGATTTCGAAATAAAATGAATTGAAAACGAATTCTAAAGGAAATGAATTGAAACGACTTTGAATTCGAAGTGAATTTAAAACGAATTGAAATGAATTCGAATTGAATTGAAATTTGAATTGAATAGAAATGAATTTTAAAACGAATTTATAAAGAAGAATTCAATTTTGATTTGAATTGAAATATAAGTTGAAATTGTTTTTGAAACGAATTTAAAACTATTTATATAATTCGTTTTAAATAGAAATCGACGAAATATATATTATATATATTATATATATATAATATAATGGCCTGAATAGAACGCGCCGCGCCGCGGCAGTTCGCGAATTTCGACCATTTATTTCAAACGGACATTACGGGAGATCCGACCGTCGGATTCTCCTAAAACCGGAACCGTTGGGTTCGTATTGAAAAGAGCTTTCTAATGAATATTAGAAATTCAAAATCTAACGGTTGGATTTGGAATTATGTCCAAATCAAATTTGAAAAAGGTCGCTGTAAGTGCAGTTCGATGGCCATTGATGGAAATCGACTGTACGGGCCTTGATAAAATTATTAAAAATAGTAATAATTAGTGTAAAATCATAAGAAATGATTTGAGAAGAATTGGGATGAAAAACTCGATATTTGAAAAGATAAAAATAGATTTTTATCGAAATGAACTAGTTTTGAACTAGAAATATAATTCTATTTATTTTTAAATAAATAAATTGAATATAAAAAGGGTTTTAAAAATAACCAGAATATCCAATGATTGCATTGGAGTGGATTTGAATCGAAATTGTCTTCGGAATATTTCGATGTTGGAATTCGTGATTATACAGGTGTTGTTATGGGAATTTGAAAGATATATATTTATATCGTTATTTCCAATACGACATTTGTTAGTCGTAGAATTTGATATTGAATATAAGCCGATATAGTTTCTATTCAGAGCCTTGTATTGAATATCGAATGTGATTTGGGTTTGCCGTGAATGGTGTCTTCACTAACACTGTTCTTGAACCCAGTTGAGAAATGATTAAATCTTTTTATTTAGATTTAATGAACGGTACCAATTAAATAATATTTAATTGAATTGATATTGATTTTTGGGTTTATCGTGAACAGTGTTTTAAATAACACTTGTTCTTTAACCCGATAATTAATGGAATGTGATTTTGGGTTTATCGTGAACCGTGTTTTAAATGACACTGATTCTTTAACCCAGTCGAAGATTAAAACTAAGTGGAGTTTTAATTAATCTTTAATTAGACTGAAATGATCGAGAATGGAGTATCACCAGTTTTGCTCCAGGCGATAGTTAAATCTTTAATTAGATTTGAACGTGAAATGGTAATTGAATTTACCGATAACACTGTGGTGTTAGATATGAAGTATTACCAGTTTTACTTCATGGGATAAATAGGTTGGGATTGGGAAATTAAAACAAATGATTACTTCGGTAAGGTTCGCTAATCCCGACTAGTTTGAATTGAGATTCAAAAATAGAATAAAGAATAAATTCAAGGAATTTATCTTGGATAAAATTAATGGGAACCTTTTCCTATGAATGTGAAATTTAGAAACTAACTGTCGGTTAGCCAAGCAGAATGGTTTTCTAGATATTGATCTGATGTTGGTTTCGGCCTTCGGGGTTTATATTTGGGAAATTATTCTCTTGATTAATTTACGGTTAGTGACTGATGAATTGGAATGAGGCGTATGTTGTGTTTGTGTAACACTTATTTAAAATATACGTGAGTTATTCGGAAAGACCGGGTTTATCCCATTCTGAATAACTGATACGACGATAAGTCGAAGATGAAGACGGTGGTCGAAGACCGGAAGTCTTCACGTCGTTTGGGTGATTACTGATGATCTTGATTGGGCTGTACACCCAAGAAGATGGAAACAGTTGGTGATCGTCCAGACGTACTTGGAGATCGATGGATATGCGGGGTACTAGGTGCCTCCGGTTTCGTTCAGACCCAGAACGGACTTGTAAATGGACTGTGTGTCTGACATTGGATTTTAGTCTGTGTGATTGATTTCTATTAAATATATATCTGTTTGGCGGCGGAGAATTTATTCTCTTGCTTAACGCCCTTCTCTGAGACGTACGAGCTCAGGGGTTATATACTGATGGATATCAAACGCATAGAGTGAATTGCCTGTGTGGCATGCCTAAGTGGCAATTGATCAAGGCTTCTGTTGAAAAGCAAAGTCTTGTGGTGATGATCGAAGCACGGCCTTTGTGGCGTAGCTTTGTGTAACGTTTGCTTCGCGGGTTTCGCACCCCGGTTGTGAACCAAAAACGGGAGAGGACCTCAGGGAGGGCATGCGTTTCTTTCTAGTTAGAAGTGGCGTCAGTGGTTTTACACGCCCTGACAGGTTTGACTTATGTGGTTGTTGCTGTTGCGAGGCGCCTCGGATTGATCGGTCGTTCTCGAACCGATGGAGTCATTTAGTTGGCTCATTTACGCCCCAAAGGGCGGGGAAACGTATTGTTCAGGCACTATAATCCACATCGGTGGACCGGCCCTGTCGCTCCATGGGGCAGTTGCGGCTGTTCCTGTGGCTCGGGCTAGAGAGTCACGAATCGGTAGAGGACGATCCCTGGCCTCGGTTCACAGACGGAAATCCAATTTCCAAATACGTGACATTTGCGGTTTTATTTGTAGAGCCTAGTATGGCGACATAGTGGGATGGGGCGCTCATGCCGCCTATGATCGATACTTATGATTTGAAGTTGTTTTATACACTATGCACTTATAATAGTATCAAACGATTTGTTTTAAACGTATCAAGCATTCTTTGGCTGTTATAAGGGAAAACCCTATCCTCGGCTGCGTTGCATTATGTGATGGGACCTGGGTCTTATAACAGCTTCATTTTTCTTTATTTAGCATTGCGCTGTTTGTTTTATGCACTGGTATTCTTGGGAGGAAACCCGTTCCGTGTTATACGGCGTGGTCCCTTGATTTACCTAATGATTTAAAATAAAGATTAATAACTGTTTTAGTTCTCACACCAGTCACATGACTGACCTGGAGTTTATTGTTTTAACCTAAACTCTGGGTGCCCTTATTTTGACCCGGGCAGCTAGTAGTTTTGGTTCTGCAGATTTATATTCACAGGATCCTGGTTTACAGCTGGAACGATATCCGGAAAGCTTTGTATCCGTATATCTCTTCTAGTTGTGTATTGTATTATTTTCCGCTGCTATGTATTTAAATGTAATTTAAATCTCTGATATTTCTGTGTAATATTCGTTTATACTCTGTATATTCTTGTAATCTGATGCATTGTTGTAATATACAATGAAATGTTCTTCTGTATGAGTTCAGTTGTGGCTTGTTCTCGAACTATCCGACGCTTTCCTTTACGGGGAAGTTATGGGTTTTCACAATGTGGCATAGAAATACACTAACGTACACCTGCATATTATCTTGTTGCATTTCATGGAATACTATCACCTTATTTTCTATGAGTAATTTTTTTTTCATATTTCAAGTATTTCTTTTTGGCAGAAGTGACCGATTTTTATAGTGTTTCGTAACACTTTTTATTTATTAAAAAATAAAAGGTACAGTGAGGTGCAGGTGATATTTGATGCACATATCAACTAAGGGTTTTTAAGGTGGACCATCCACCAAATCTCTCACAACATACATCAACTAAATTAATCCAACCTTACATGGTATAGCATACATATTGACTTGTAATGGAGACATATTACAAGTAGCAAGACTTCTAACCAGCTTCATGTACGTTCTTCATTATCTCTTTCTTCATTCTACGAGTGATGGAAGTCTTCGGTAGCGCTTTCTCAGTAGAACTCGTAGAAAACTGATCACACAGAATATCAAGGGGCCTAGGCTTGTGCCTCGGTAAATAATATGATTCTATAAATAATATTTCTTACCCATCCTCATAAATATTCTCTAAATAATATTTCAAGTATTCAATATTTGTATTATTACCATCTCATGCAATATTTCTTACCCAGTATATAGTATGATTCTCTAAGTTAGTAGTTAATATTATATTTCTTATATCAGTAAAAAAAAATATTTTTATCAGTAATTTTTATATGTTTCCCTGTTAACCTTGTATTTTCTGATATCACTTGTCATGAAAATCAACTATTTTATGCTTGCAGCTTAGCATATATTAATGAAATCTCTTATACTTAAATTCATAAATAGGATGTGCATATATTCAAAATGTGAATCGTCATTTTTGAAATTTGAAATGTTGCTTTTGAAGTTTGAATCACTCGAAAATCATTTATTTTTAATTCTAATTCATTTAAAAAGTATGTAGAACTTCTAAATTTAAACTATCAACTTTGAGTAGATCTTTTATATTATCAGCATTCTTTTAACTATAACACACATGTAATTTTGTGCTACCTTTAATGCTTAGAATCATTTTAGTTTTTCTATAAACCTCAAATTTTAAATGGTAATAGACAACAAATAGGTTCTAGATTTTAATACGATGCAAAATACAGTTTGTTGTTTTCAGATTGAATACGTAATAATAATGGTTAGTGTAACTAATAACTAATAACGTAAAATTTTAAACAATCATAATTTATTTGTTTGAACTCTGTTTAGAAAACATTGTATTTGAAAATTGATCAAATAATCGTCATGAACACAACAGTATAAGTTCCATGACTAAATTTCAACATTTAAAAAATGTTCGTTTTTCAATTTTTTATTAAATTTATTTTAAAAATTTATCTTAAAAAGGCATGGTTATTCGCACTCCAAATTTGGTTAAGAGGTGGCTCATTTTTTTTTATGACTTAGGGGAGGACATTAGAATGTAACCTACCCTTAAAACTAAATTATAATATGACCAAATTACCCTTAAAATATTCTTACTGGCACTCCAAAAATAGTTAAGCGGGATACGAATGAAATTCGGCAAGATTGAGTTTCACACTTAAATTCGGTAAAGAGACGTCGAAAATGAAAAAAAAAAACGTTGGGTATATATTGAATTTTGTTTTCAATCATGTACCCCCTTAATCATTTTCGGAGTGTCAGTAATAACATCCCTAGGAAAAAAGCGATTTGGAAAAGTAAAGCAGGGGTATTTTCGCATACTAAATTTTTGTGTTTAGTATGCTCCATAACAATTTTAAATATGATAGGAGGGCCCTTAAAATTGACCATCCTTTAACCAAATTTGGATTGTGAATAAAAATGCCTTTTAAAAACATGACATGTTGGATGAGTGTGTCTCAAAATAATATATCACTGATATATATATATATATATATATACATACATATATACGTATATACACACACATATATATATATGTATATGTATATATATATATATATAACCACGAATCACTAGGTACAGCTAGACCTCTCCACAAATATGGCTCATGAATAACTCGTGTTATCCGTAATAGGATATATTTGATATGGCAGGTTATATCTGGATATATTTAATATGACACCGTATTTAATATGAAACCATATAGAAAATTTGGAGAAAATTAACCTTGCTTTTCGTTACAAAATAAACCCATATCAGGAAACACTAAAATATATAACCATATCAAGTATATCATAATATAACCTGGTGCAGTATGGCATATCAAATATATCTTAATATAACCTGATGACATATGACATATCAAATATATCCTAATATAACCAATTGCAATATGGCATTTCAAATATATGCTAATATAATCTTGTGCCATATTAAATATATCCAAATATAAACTGCTATATCAAATATAAACTATTAATCTGTAACAAGAGACAAATGAGAAACCTTCTTTAAAGAATTGGACTATTACCATAACATTTATACTCTTCTTATTTTCACCGACGGGAGATCGATATGGTAGCCCAAAAAATAGTGGATTTAAAAATATTCTTGACTGGGATAATTTATAAGGCTACTACTTTCTGCGTTACGTTTCATGTCAAAAACATTTTATCCCATGCACTTAGCAACTTATGTAGGTGCAATATTTAAGAACATGCTAAATATCTTGTTATTGCTATAAATGTTTGTTTTCATAAGGTATGATAAGGATAGGCGAATAGTTATAGCAGCATATTAACCCAACTTCATTTGAATGTCAGTATACCTACTGACTAGGAAGTCGTAAACCTAATGCAAATTAGATTATAAATGAAATGTGAAGGTAAATCAAATATAAATGGGTAACAATAACGTATCACTTAATGCGGTTTTTAAAACATTTAATTATTTTTGTTATGGCTGAAATGATGATAGCTAAATTTACGAAGATTTATTAGGGAAGCATGTATACATATAGCCACAAAATTAACGAAATAATGGATGACTGCATCAATTAATCATAGAAACAACTGATTTCGTTCTCCTTTTCTCAAATGAAAATTGCTTTGTTAAAAAATATTTAACAAGCAATGCTCAAAATTTTAAATGTTGGTTTTAATGCACATTTCTTAGATGTAATTGCTCTTTTAAAATTAATAAAGCAAACTTATAACAATACTTTATATGAACATTGTACTTGTATTTGTGAAATTTATGAAGTATGAGTAGTTCACAAAAGCCAAGAAATGGTAATATTAAAGAATAAAAAGAGGTAACTGAAGAGTAATACTTAACTACTAATGTATATTGTTCAGCTGTCTTTCATTGTAAACATATGTACACAAATAAAAAACAAAAAACCACAGTAAGAAAAGGATGAGCATTAATAATGAAGAAATCTTCACCCTGCAGTCGTTAGACAAAAATCATGCTCAATTTATCTAAACCAAATACCTTAGTATTAGCAATCTGTACAAAATGAATTAAATCGAAGTTTAAAATTAAACCTAAGATTATATAGCTTTACCTTGTAAATAATAATATGTATTTTTTTACCAATAATTCATACAACAATTTAACTAAACTCCTTTTTCTTTACTGTGGGATTAAATTTTTTATTTATTCGTTTGGATTGACTTGTTTTCTTTCATAAAACATAGAAGCATGGCTCGACCAGGTTATATTTGATATGACATGTTATATTTGGATATATTTAATATGACACCATATAGAAAATTAGGAGAAAATTAACCTTGCTTTTGGTTATCAAATAAAATAAACCCATATATGTACATATTCAATCCGAGCATGTTAGGAAATACTAAAATATATAATCATATCAAATATAGGATAATATAATCTGGTGCAATATGACATATCACACATATATATAGTAATATAATCTGCTGACATATGTCATATCAAATATATCCTAATATAACCAATTGCAAAATGGTGTATCAAATATATTCTAATATAATCTGATGTCATATTAAATATATCCAAATATAATCTTCCATATCGGATATATCCTATTAATCTGTAACAAGAAAACTATGAAAAATAATAAAAGTTATACTCTCTATGCGTTTTACTATAAATGCAGCACATCTGCCGCTTTGGACAAAGTAACGAAGTAAAAGTTAAAACAAAAGTTATAAATAAAGAGAAAACTATACCAATAGCTAGCAATGAACATGTCAAAGGTTGAAGTTGCATTACTTTTCATTGTATTTTTGGCTATCAGCTCAAGAGGTAATAAGTTTCAAATATGTTATTTTGAAACATCTATGTGTTTACATCGAATCGATTGTTTTACTGATGATGAACTTTTATAAACCCAATGTATTATTATGTATACAGCCCTCTCGGTCACCCCCGAATGTTGCACAGATTTTCTCACCAGGGGAGAAAACAACACGGTAGGATGTTTCGATGATGACGCTTGCAACATATGGTGTAGTAGTGCATGCAAAGGAGGATCATGCAAGATTCATAGCCAAGGGCATGTCTGTCACTGCTTGTGTTAATCAATCAAATCCTTGCCTTCTCTAATTAGTCTCTAGTCTAGTGAACTTTGTTTTGTTTGTCTCTTTCTGTCAAGTTTTATCAAACTTTCGTCATAGTTCACTGATCAACCTGTTTTTTGGTGTTTAACATTGTAATCTTCCTCTTTGAGAATGCTATTGTATTCTATTGTCTTCTTTTGATTTAAGGCCTGATTAAAATTTTGAACGTCACCATATTTTTATATTTTATGGTTAATTCGGAGTCGGTAATTAAGGGATCCTAATCCTCATTGTCTATCATAGTATAGTAACACCAGTACGTATTCATTGAAACTTATTACCTAAGCTCACTGTGTTGGGGAAATCTCGGTCTTTCCCGCTTCGTGAAGTTAAGATAGGCAATTAAGATTAAAAGTAACAACGGGTGCACAAGAGTTTATAATTCTCCAATATGGAGATTCTTCCACTATAAAAAGGAATAGTAGGATTACAAGAATTTGATTACAAAAGTAACTCACACTTGACTCAAGCTTAAGGATGGATACTTCTTAAGTTATCTCTCTTTTCTCTCAAAGAGGCTTACTAACTCTCAAGTATTTTTCTCACTCTAAGAAGTGGATTTCTTTCTTGGATTCTTGGATGGCTAGTAATAGGGCTCCTTCTCCTATTTATACTACTCAACCTCCATAATGAATGGTGGAGATTACTTGCATCCGACGATAGAGATTGATTCTCTAGAATGCTCCACACTCTCTAGGAATCTCTACACTCTTCCATTCCCTTCTTTATTCTTCCGTACTCTTCCGTAAGGTTCCAGAAGGTTCCACACGTCTCCAGAATATTCCAAAGGGTTCCACACTCTTCCACAAGCTTCTAGAGGGTTCTACACTTCTCTAGAGTTCTCCGGAACATTCTAGAAAATTTTAGATTTCTCTAGAAACGTCTAGAATTTTCTAGAAACTCTCCAATTAAGGAGGGATCCCAACAAATCTCCCCCTCCCGACTTAATTGGGGGGTAGTAGTACGCCGGCACCTTGACAACAATCTTCAAACTTCTTTGTCGGTACTACCTTGGTCATCATATCAGACCAGTTCTCATCCGTGTCAACCTTGTCAAGGTGTATTTGCTTTTCCTCGAGAACTCCTCGGATCCAGTGATATCTTGTATCAGTGTGCTTTGTGTGGGAATGAAATGTTGAATTCTTTGCCAAGTAAATTGCACTTTGATTGTTACACTTCAAGACATACTTTTCTTGATCCACTCCCAATTCATGCAACAAGTTCTTCACCCACAACATCTCTTTGCAAGCTTCAGTAGCTGCAATATACTCTGCCTCTGTAGTGGATAATGCAATACACTTTTGTAGCTTTGATTGCCATGAAATAGCTCTTGCTGCAAAAGTGATTAAGTATCCCGATGTTGATTTCCTTGAATCAATGTCACCAGCCAAGTCTGCATCTGTATATCCTTCCAACACGGGTTTTCCTTTTCCAAAGCATAAACATCTTTTGGAAGTTCCACGTAGATATCGGAGGATCCATTTGACTGCAACCCAATGCTCATTCCCTGGGTTAGCCAAGAAGCGACTGACAGCACCAACTGCATAAGCGATATCTGGTCTTGTGCATATCATTGCGTACATGAGACTTCCTACTACAGATGAGTATGGTTTCTTCTTCATCTCCGCCTTGTCTTTTTCACTTGTCGGACTCTACTTCGAACTTAGCTTGAAGTGCCCAGCTAGTGGAGTGTTAACCGGCTTTGATTTGTGCATGTTGAACCTTTCCAACACTTTCTCGATATATCTCTCTTGGGATAGCCACAACAGTCTTTTTGATCTATCACGAGTTATTCTCATCCCAAGGATTTGTTTAGCCGGTCCCAAATCTTTCATGGCAAAGCTCTTGCTTAGATCTTTCTTTAAAGCAGCTATCTTTATGCGATCTTGTCCAATGATTAGCATATCATCAACATAGAGCAGAAGTATGAGAAAGTCACCACTTACATACCTCTTTATGAAGACACAATGATCGCTTTCCGTCTTTTTGAAGTCATGTTCTGCCATGAATGCGTCGAACTTCTTGTACCATTGTCTTGGTGCTTGTTTAAGTCCATATAGACTCTTTGTGAGGCGGCACACTAGATCTTCTTTGCCTGGAACTTTGAATCCCTCAGGTTGTTCCATGTAGATCTCTTCCTCTAGGTCACCATGTAGAAATGTCATCTTGACATCGAGTTGTTCAATCTCCAAATCTTGCACGGCTGCTAGGCTAAGGACAACTCGGATTGATGACATCTTTACCACGGGAGAGAATATCTCTTCAAAGTCAGTACCTTTTTCTTGTCCAAATCCTTTAACGACTAACCGAGCTTTGTAGCGAGGCTTTGAACAGTTCTCTTCGGTCTTGATTCTATAAACCAACTTATTCTTCAAATCTCTTCTCCCTTTTGGTAGCTCCACTAGTTCATATGTATTATTCTCATGCAAGGATTGCATTTCTTCTTGCATGGCTATTCTCCACTCTTCTTTATGACAACCACTCATTGCTTCTTTACAGCTTTGAGGCTCCCCCTCATCAGTGAGCGTAACGTACTCCTCTGTGTTGTATCGGCTGGATGCTCTTCTGTCCCTTGAGGATCGTCTTGGCTCCGGTGCGATTGGAGTGCTAGATTAAGGTTCTTCCTGGACCGGTTCATCATGAGTTTCATGATCTTCAGCATCACTACTTTCTTGGGTGTTATTATCTTCATGTCGAACCAAAGTAGTTTCAGTATTCTTATGGCTTCTCAACCTTGGCCTCTCTGAATTCTTGATATCTTAAATTGTTTGGTCTTCGAAAAATACAACATCTCTACTGCGAATAACCTTCTTGTTAATTGGATCCCACAACCGGTACCCAAATTCATCCTTAGGTGAACGAAGATAGATACACTCCTTTGTCTTTGCATCAAGCTTAGCTCTCTCATCTTTTGGGATGTGAACAAATGCCCAGCACCCGAACACCTTGAGATGATTATATGAAGCCCTCTTGCCTATCCAAACTTCCTCAGGAATTGCCCCATCCAAAGGAACTGATGGTGTGAGGTTGACAATGTCGATCACAGCCATTATAGCTTCTCCCCAAAATGATTTGGGTAACTTAGCATGAGAGAGCACACAACGAACTCTTTCTTTAATGGTTCGATTCATTCTCTCAGCTAGCCCATTCAATTGTGGTGTCTTGGGTGGAGTCTTCTCTAACCTAATGCCATATTTATTACAATAGACTTCAAAAGGGCCTCTATACTCACCTCCGTTATCTGATCGTACACACTTGATCTTCCGTCCAGTCTCACGCTCCACTAGAGCATGGAATTCTTTGAAGGCATCAAGCACTTGATCCTTTGATTTTAACAGGTGCAACCATACTTTTTTTGAATGATCATCAATGAAGGTGACAAAATGTAGAGCACCACCAATGGATCTCTCAGACATCGAGCATACGTCAGTGTGCACGAGGTCTAGAATGTTCTTTCTCCTTGTGGGCGGAGAAGATCTTTGGAAAGCAACCCTGTGTTGTTTTCCAGCTAAACAATGAGCACAAGGATGAAGTGGTTTACCTTTCACGTTAGGGAGGAGCTGTTTCTGAATGAGTATGTGAAGACCTTGTTGGATCTAGAATAACCCTAGAGGGGGGGTGAATAGGGTTTTCACAGTTTTTAACAGAATTAAAAATTTAACAAGATATATATATATATATTAATAAACTGATCACAGAATATAGCAGAAACAAAATGCAGAAAATAAATCACACACAAATATACCCAGCTTCGGCAAAACCCTGCCTACTGCTGCATTTCTAAGGTTTCTACTAGGTGATAGAACAGTTTCCGCATACAAGACCATGTACACTCGCAAACCCTGCTCCTATTCTAACCCTACGCTCAAAACCGTAGACTGACCGATATCCACTCGATCAGAATTCACTGTTTACGACCCCGTAATCAATAACCCAAATTTTACAGACTCTGAAACTGACAGTCAACACCCTGACTGGATTCCTCTAGATTTTACAGACTCTAGAACTGTTCAGTCAACCCCCGACTGATTTCCCTGGTTTGACAAACTAGAAAACGAACGACGATTTCAAAAGAAAAACACAAAAAACAAAATACAAAGTAAATTAAAACAAAACCCTAGGAGATAAAAGAGAGGGTCATCCCCCTTTTAAAACAAAGATGGCCGGCCTCTTTTTTTATTTGTGTTGCACCCGTTCACTTTGCTCTCTATTCCTTTTGTCCTCAAAAAATGGCGGCGGTCCCTTAGAAAATGAATTAGGGTTTTTGTTTTTCCCCAAATCAAATCGACTTCGAATGATGGATAGATGGTTCTCTGCAGCTTAAAATCGTGTAGCTCCTTCGTCGTTGAATTGTCCCTCTCTGATATGGGAATATCTGGTGACCGAAACCCTAGAAGGAAAATGTGAGTTATCTGATGTTAATTTTTTATCTCGTCTGAATTTGTTCGGTTTCGATGTGTTTTTGCCAGTGATGATTGGTGATAATATATAGGATTATATAATCCTATTAACGCTCTCTGATTTCATCGATATGGCTTGGCCTGATTTTGTGGTTTCCTCTTTTGGTTTCTTCGATTGAATGTCTTGCGTGATTGTTGAAATATGTTGCCTTGAATATCTTGATGAATTAGATAATATCCTGGACTTGATTGTGTCCTTTTTTAAAAAAAAATCCCCTTTTTTGAATGAATCATTTCTGAAACAAATTGTCCACTATGTAAAACTGAATTTCTGGAATTAAAATGTTGTCATGCTTTCTTGCCATTTTTGCATATTGAAAAACTAGATGCAATTTTGAAATTCAAACTGTGGTCCCTCTGATTTTTACCATGAATGTCATTTCTGGAAACAATTTGTTGCCAAAAGAAAATTAAAAACTTCCCCCTTTTGCTCGACAATTTCTGGAATTAAATCTTTCCTGACTTTGCTTGATTGCTGGAACTTGAATTTGCCCCTTGCGTGTTGTTTACCATGATTTGTGAATTTCAGAAAATGTATTACTCACTTGCCAAAAATGTTGTTTACAGATATGTTTTCTTTAGCAAAATTTAATACCATTTCTTGCCAAGTATGCCATCAGATTCTTCCCATAACTTGTTTTGATGATTTTGGAAAACAAACCATATGAGCACTGATTATTCACCCATGCTGCTACATATATCCTTGCACTCATGTTCTCGAGATTGGTTGATTAAATTTCTACACTTTCATCCATAAAACAATATTGTTCTTGCCTGCATTTGATGGTGATTTCCTTGCACATTAAACCTGACTTGAACTATGCTCACGACCATATCACATGCTGAAAAATTGTATTTGGCCATTTTCTTATGTTTCTTGTCTGGTCCATGCTTTTACTTTGTGACCATTGGTTTGTATGAGAGTTTTGAGGAATCTGCTTGCACTCTTGAATTGTGACATTCCAGTTTTGATGTCTTGTTTGTATAAGGACATCCACCCATGACCATGCTTCCTTGATCTTCTATATGAGCTTGATTAATTGTCTTGTGCACGACCACTTGTACACATACAAAGATGCCTCGACACATTGATTTTTGAAAAAAATAGTGCTGAATCACCATTATGTTTTGACAGTACATATATGCATCAGATTTGACCAAGATTATGCTTTTGCCACTTTACTATGAGCATGTGCTCACTGTTGTATAAACTGATTTGATGCTGAAACCATTTTGCACTTTCACTTGAGTCCTTGCATCACCCACATTGTTTACTTGACTGCTGGTTTGAGCTCAGCCATATGAACTTGAAGCTGCATGACTTGTTTATGTTGACTGCTTTGGCTAAGTTGAAACTTACTTGACCATGCTCTGGTTTGATTGCACCATACCTTGTTGTTGGCTTGTTCCACACTTGTATTTCCCTTGAACAATGTTGAGCTGAATCATTGTTGTGCATGCTTTCTTGTGCTTGCTTTCACTATACTTGCTTTTTTGTCTTGTTTGAGCTCGACGCACTTTGGCATTTGCTTTGTTTGGTCTTCATTTTGCTGAACCTTTAGCTTGTTGTCTTTGAGCATGCTCGACCAATTTTTTTCTGCTGCATATATATATATATATATATATATATATATATATATATATATATATATATATATATATGACCCTTGTTTCATTCATACATGAAAGTGTTCATGCATTTGCTGCCATGTCGATTCTGCACTGTCCCTTGCTTGTGCACTGAGTTGAGCAGGTCCATGTGACTGCTCCACAACTATACACTGATCGGCGAGGCAGTGCACACGTGTATATGCATGCACGTGTGTACATGCAGCCATCAGTCAAGTTGTCCCTGTCCCTGCATTGAGATATATATATGTTGTCTGCCTTGTGGTATTTACAGTGTTTCACTGTGAATATCACAAGCTGTCTAGACACAGTCTTATGGTTTTATAAAACAGATCAAGTCATGAAAAATGATGAGAAACACACCAGAAAACTGAGGCAAATAAAATTTTAAAAATAAAATTTATATTTGCATAAATTTTGTAAATTATTTCTGTTCTATTCCTGTTGTGTGTACTGTGTGTTTGTTTCTATATATGATAGGTATGAAGACTGGACTGACTGTGAAGTGAAGACCGAAGACAGAAGAAAAAACAGAGTCAGTGAAATGTATAAATGTCAAAGTGCATGTAAACGAGTCAATGTGAATTGAAAGTATATATGAGTTGTATAAACAAGTGTTGTAGTGAGGAGCTGTACATGAAAAAAAATGATTGTACTGATTATTTGTAATAAACAAAATCTGTTTGAAATAAAATATCATTTCATTGTTGTCAAACAGACTTGTTTATTCTATTCTGTTGATTTATAAGTACAACACTTCTGTGAAGCGATTAAATAGTGGAGTTGTTAAATTTGTACTGTTGTGATAGTGAAATAAAATATTATATTTAAATATGAATATTATATTCCAGTCTGTGGTGTGATATAACAGTACAATAACAAACACATTCAAAATAATATATATATATATATACTTGTTTGTTATCATCAAACAAAAATCATATAATTGTGTATACAACACCGTTATATACAACAATCTCCCCCTTTTGATGATGACAAACAAATAACACATTTTGAATATAATAAATGTGTTTGTTCGTGAAAATTTGAACTCCCCCTATTTATTAGCTCCCCCTACAACAGAAAACTCCCCCTATAACTTTGCATGAGTGAATTGAATTAAATGATAATGAATATTTCAAAAGTAAAACTATTTATAAAATATTCACTCATAAATCAAAATCCAGTCCATTCTCCCCCTTTTGTTATCATCAAAAGGATACAGATTTTAAAACACCGATGAAAAATGACTAAAAATATAATTTCAGCTGAAAAGGAAGAATGGTCATCATAAATTTCAATCAGTCAAACAAAAATCATAATATTCTAAGAACAGGTGGCATATTTCACATTGTAGAAAATGACGGATATACGATGAATTTTATAAAAATGAGGAGAGTTATAAAAAATATGAATATTTCCCAATTATTTTCAAAAGAATTTTATAAAATTAAAGCACCAAAAACGGTGATGGATTTGGATTATAATTAAAAATTCAATTTAAGTGAGAAAATCGAATAATCTCAAATCTCAATATCTATCAATCAACAAATCATAATACGTCATAATATTTTCAACACATTTCACAGATTAGAGAGATGGATTGATAGGTTGATTTTTACACACCAAGGAGAATTTCAATTTTATTTCAGTTTTTAGCACATTTTTTTTTATTTATTTATTTAAGAGCACACTGACCACGCATAACCAGAGCTTGGATTTTTAAATAAGGTCAGTCGCAGCTTAAATTATAAGTTGTCTCTTAACCATGCATGACCAGAGCTTGGATTTTTAAATGAGGTTAGAGACACACTTATATATTTATTATATATATTTATCATTTCATCTTTTAAAAAGAAACACTCCTTGGTATAAAACCAATATATGGATGATAGAAAATGTGGTAGGTACAGAAATGGACTGTGAAATAAATTTCTAAATTAATTATATTATGAAATATGACCAACTGTACCGGGATTATTGAAAATTTTCAATTATCACTAATTCTGAATAATAATATAACCACAATTCCATCACAAATATTTTCACTGTTTATTTAAAATGATTTTAAGAAAAATTAAACTCTCCACATTTATATAAAATTATAACGGATGGCAGAAGGATGATAAGTAATGAAGATGGCCGTGAAATAATTGCCAGTTCAAAGATATTATAATAAATATTCAACCATCATGAAAATCTAAATAAAATTCTCCTCTTGTTGTGAAATATACTGCAGTCACAATTCATCACAATTTCTAAATCTGGTTATAATTTTGATGAATTATAAATACAGTTTAATTTGGATATTGATTTCAATTTCTGAAAGAATAATCAATAAATAATTTTAAAATTGAAAATCAATTACAAGAGGAATATGCTGATCTATACATGACAAGAGGGAAAAAAAATATATATACAGCAAAAAAAATATGCAGCACTTTTAAACTGATACCACATGGTGTCTCTACAAAGTGAAAAATCAGAACAGATGGATGAAAAAAAACTGATACCAAATGTAGTCTCCCTTATTGAGGAGATTAATTACACCATGATGGACTATCATGGACATCTCAGACCAAAGAAATTTAAACACAAATTCAGCCAGACAAATTTAGCACATTTATTTGTATAAGGCAAAAAAATATGTGTGGATCTATACAAGGTGAAGATTTGAATCTCAGTACAGATGGATGAGACAAATATAAGGCGCTTCTGATACCAAATGTTCTCGCTTTCTCGAGGATTTTAATGACACCCCGGTGGCAAACAATGGTACCTCAGTCAACAAAAAAGACTTAATTAAAAAGCAAGCAACTCAAGCACACAAATTTCATTTATCAGAGTACGATAAACCTTTGATACCAAATCAAGCAGTCCTCAAAAAAAAATATTTACAAATCAATTTCTTATAATCAGAGCAGCATGATTCCAAAACAAACATTTTTCAAAAACAGTATCAGAGCAGCACAGAGAAATCAGTATCACAACAGACTTGTCAAGATGTTGGTCACATAAGGTGGTTCATGATCCAAGATTTGCAAATATACTCTATTTTAAATCATTTGAAGAAATGTAAAAGTATTAGGATATAATGAATCAATCACACCAGGTTATATTTCAGATTCAAGATATGTGTGAGATCCAATAAATCAATAATTTCAAATGATTTTAAACAAACATATATTCAAATCAAATAATCATGAAATAACAATGATTTTCAAAGACCATTTTAAAAAAAAAACATTTTCAAGAATTTCTCAAAACTATTTCTGACAAGCCCAAGAGAAATTTCAGGTCATTTACATCAAATTTGAAAATATTCATGATCGGGATAATTTATTTGAAATCACATCAATCAATGTAAAGTTTTGGGATATAATGAATCAGTCACACAAGATTGACAATTTCAAAAAAATAAGAGGTGTGTGATATTCAAAATATCTAGAATTTCAGATGATTTCAGACAAACATATTTCAATATAATGATCATGAATAAAGATGAATTCCAAGATGTATCACTGATACAAGCCAATCTGAAAATCAATGAAATTATCACAACTGATAAATAACAGAGTGCTGTAATGAGTATAATATTTTGAGCTTTTCTAAAATGAATTAGAATAAACTCAGAACAGCAAAGGTGTGTGACATTTCATTAAATATTCAGATCTTCAAAAAATTTAGAATTCAAATTAACAATGTTCAAGATATGACATGAATTCTTCAGCACTGTTATGAATTCAAGAATAAAATAAACTTTTAAACAATTGCAGATAATTACAAGATTAAATTCAGAATCCGGAAATGATTATAAACAAGAGAGTTTTATTCAAATAAAATGAATTTCCAGAAAGTCATGAGACCTGCAATTGGAAGTTTAAGAAGCACAAAATAAACAAAGAGATATGGTAGTGACTAATCAAAGAAAAAAAAACAACCAGAAGAAAAAATAAAATAGAAGGGGAAGAAGAAGGAGAAATAAACCAAGAAAAAAAATATTTACAAGGATGAAGTTAGAAATCATACCTGACATATGATGAGAAACATAATTTCTAACTTATCGGACTTGGCTAAGAAACATTGAATGATTCAATGACATGAAGCAGTTTGAATCGTTTTCTCTTTTTAGCACAGTTGTTTCTCAGCCACTTCAGGTACCTAACAGTTTAGAGAATCGAGTGGTCTAACAAAATTTGTAAAACCACTCACATTTGAATTCATACGTTTTGGTACCCAGACCTGTTTATATAACAATCCATCTGAATTTACCTTTGTACCCTTCGGAACCCAAATCTGTTTGAATTTAACGAGGTTTGTTTTATCTCCTTTTGGGATCCAGGATTGTTTAGATGAATTATTACAAAACAAATTCAAATTTTGTTTTTGAAAAAATCCTTTGGAATTAACAAAGTTCAAATTAGCAAGATGATTCTTTTCAAAGAAAGTTGAAGGATTTTTAAAATCGTTTGAGCTTCTCCTTTCAGAAAACTCAGATTTCCCAAAACCAAGTCCACTTCTATTTCCCAATGAAAATTGATTTTTCAACAACATATTTAAAGATTTCTCACCATTTGAAAATTTTGCCAGGGTTGTTTCAAGTTGTTGAATTTTAGTTTTTAGATCACCATTTTCTTTCAATAAATCTGAACAATCATTTTCAGTGATCTTACATCTTTCAAAATTAGATTTCAAAACCAAAATTTCATTTTTAAGCAGATTAATTTTGGTTTGGGACTCAGCAATCTCAGACTCAAAAAGTTTTTGTTTTTCAAACCCAAATTTCTTGGATTTTTCAATCTCGTTTTCCAGTTCTTTCAAAATCAAATCGGATTTCAACAAATTCTCCTTTTCAGCAATTTCAAGTTTGGAATATATATCAGTCTTAAAACTTTCAAGTTCCTTTTTCAAAAGATTATTCAAATTTGATAACTCAGCCTTGTTCTCATTTAAGATCAAAATTTCATTTTCAAACTTTTCAATATTTTTATTGAAATGAACAAGATTGGTTTTCAATTTCAGACAATTTTTGCAAACTGAATTTGAAGAATTTTTAAAATAGTCAAGCTGTGATTCCAAATAATCAATTTTGCTGGTCAACTCAGAATTCCCAGATTTCAGAGATTTGTTTTTAGATTTGAGTTTATCAACAGATTTAGTTAAATCAACACACATATAAACCAAATCTTCGTATGAGAAATTTTCAACTTCAGCATCTGTTGATTCTTCATCATCTGATCCTTCTGAATTTTCATTTGTAAATCCTGTTAAACAGACTTCTGAATCTGAGTTGACTTTCTCTGGTTTTGAGCTGCAGTTGTCAATTTGTCCAAACTTTGTATTGAGAGCTATCCATATTTCCTGCGCAGTTAAACAATGGGAGATCAGACTGTATTGATCATTGTCAAGATAAGAATACAGAATATGTGTAGCACGAGAATTAAAAACTTTATCTACCATATCGTACCCATTGATAACAACATCCCAACATTTAATATTGACAGATTTTAAATAAAATTCCATTCTGGATTTCCAGTTTAAAAAATCTGTTCCAGTGAAAATAGTTGGAGATGAACTGGACTGACTCTCTATCGACTGACAACAAGGATTCACCATTTCTCTAGAGTTAAAGAAAACCTGCTCTGATACCACTTGTTGGATCTAGAATAACCCTAGAGGGAGGGTGAATAGGGTTTTCACAGTTTTTAACAGAATTAAAAATTTAACAAGATATATATATATATATATTAATAAACTGATCACAGAATATAGTAGAAACAAAATGCAGAAAATAAATCACACACAAATATACCCAGCTTCGGCAAAACCCTGCCTACTGCTGCATTTCTAAGGTTTCTACTAGGTGATAGAACAGTTTCCGCATACAAGACCATGTACACTCGCAAACCCTGCTCCTATTCTAACCCTACGCTCAAAACCGTAGACTGACCGATATCCACTCGATCAGAATTCACTGTTTACGACCCCGTAATCAATAACCCAGATTTTACTGACTCTGAAACTGACAGTCAACACCCTGACTGGATTCCTCTAGATTTTACAGACTCTAGAACTGTTCAGTCAACCCCCGACTGATTTCCCTGGTTTGACAAACTAGAAAACGAACGACGATTTCAAAAGAAAAACACAAAAAACAAAATACAAAGTAAATTAAAACAAAACCCTAGGAGATAAAAGAGAGGGTCATCCCCCTTTTAAAAAAAAGATGGCCGGCCTCTTTTTTTATTTGTGTTGCACCCGTTCACTTTGCTCTCTATTCCTTTTGTCCTCAAAAAATGGCGGCGGTCCCTTAGAAAATGAATTAGGGTTTTTGTTTTTCCCCAAATCAAATCGACTTCGAATGATGGATAGATGGTTCTCTGCAGCTTGAACTCGTGTAGCTCCTTCGTCGTTGAATTGTCCCTCTCTGATATGGGAATATCTGGCGACCGAAACCCTAGAAAGAAAATGTGAGTTATCTGATGTTAATTTTTTATCTCGTCTGAATTTGTTCGGTTTCGATGTGTTTTTGCCAGTGATGATTGGTGATAATATATAGGATTATATAATCCTATTAACGCTCTCTGATTTCATCGATATGGCTTGGCCTGATTTTGTGGTTTCCTCTTTTGGTTTCTTCGATTGAATGTCTTGCGTGATTGTTGAAATATGTTGCCTTGAATATCTTGATGAATTAGATAATATCCTGGACTTGATTGTGTCCTTTTTTTAAAAAAAAATCCCCTTTTTTGAATGAATCATTTCTGAAACAAATTGTCCACTATGTAAAACTGAATTTCTGGAATTAAAATGTTGTCATGCTTTCTTGCCATTTTTGCATATTGAAAAACTAGATGCAATTTTGAAATTCAAACTGTGGTCCCTCTGATTTTTACCATGAATGTCATTTCTGGAAACAATTTGTTGCCAAAAGAAAATTAAAAACTTCCCCCTTTTGCTCGACAATTTCTGGAATTAAATCTTTCCTGACTTTGCTTGATTGCTGGAACTTGAATTTGCCCCTTGCGTGTTGTTTACCATGATTTGTGAATTTCAGAAAATGTATTACTCACTTGCCAAAAATGTTGTTTACAGATATGTTTTCTTTAGCAAAATTTAATACCATTTCTTGCCAAGTATGCCATCAGATTCTTCCCATAACTTGTTTTGATGATTTTGGAAAACAAACCATATGAGCACTGATTATTCACCCATGCTGCTACATATATCCTTGCACTC
Source organism: Allium sativum (assembly GCA_030737875.1). NCBI lineage: Eukaryota > Viridiplantae > Streptophyta > Magnoliopsida > Asparagales > Amaryllidaceae > Allium > Allium sativum. Next base: position 157,738,711 of record CM060924.1, read on the forward strand.
ATGTTCTCGAGATTGGTTGATTAAATTTCTACACTTTCATCCATAAAACAATATTGTTCTTGCCTGCATTTGATGGTGATTTCCTTGCACATTAAACCTGACTTGAACTATGCTCACGACCATATCACATGCTGAAAAATTGTATTTGGCCATTTTCTTATGTTTCTTGTCTGGTCCATGCTTTTACTTTGTGACCATTGGTTTGTATGAGAGTTTTGAGGAATCTGCTTGCACTCTTGAATTGTGACATTCCAGTTTTGATGTCTTGTTTGTATAAGGACATCCACCCATGACCATGCTTCCTTGATCTTCTATATGAGCTTGATTAATTGTCTTGTGCACGACCACTTGTACACATACAAAGATGCCTCGACACATTGATTTTTGAAAAAAATAGTGCTGAATCACCATTATGTTTTGACAGTACATATATGCATCAGATTTGACCAAGATTATGCTTTTGCCACTTTACTATGAGCATGTGCTCACTGTTGTATAAACTGATTTGATGCTGAAACCATTTTGCACTTTCACTTGAGTCCTTGCATCACCCACATTGTTTACTTGACTGCTGGTTTGAGCTCAGCCATATGAACTTGAAGCTGCATGACTTGTTTATGTTGACTGCTTTGGCTAAGTTGAAACTTACTTGACCATGCTCTGGTTTGATTGCACCATACCTTGTTGTTGGCTTGTTCCACACTTGTATTTCCCTTGAACAATGTTGAGCTGAATCATTGTTGTGCATGCTTTCTTGTGCTTGCTTTCACTATACTTGCTTTTTTGTCTTGTTTGAGCTCGACGCACTTTGGCATTTGCTTTGTTTGGTCTTCATTTTGCTGAACCTTTAGCTTGTTGTCTTTGAGCATGCTCGACCAATTTTTTTCTGCTGCATATATATATATATATATATGACCCTTGTTTCATTCATACATGAAAGTGTTCATGCATTTGCTGCCATGTCGATTCTGCACTGTCCCTTGCTTGTGCACTGAGTCGAGCAGGTCCATGTGACTGCTCCACAACTATACACTGATCGGCGAGGCAGTGCACACGTGTATATGCATGCACGTGTGTACATGCAGCCATCAGTCAAGTTGTCCCTGTCCCTGCATTGAGATATATATATGTTGTCTGCCTTGTGGTATTTACAGTGTTTCACTGTGAATATCACAAGCTGTCTAGACACAGTCTTATGGTTTTATAAAACAGATCAAGTCATGAAAAATGATGAGAAACACACCAGAAAACTGAGGCAAATAAAATTTTAAAAATAAAATTTATATTTGCATAAATTTTGTAAATTATTTCTGTTCTATTCCTATTGTGTGTACTGTGTGTTTGTTTCTATATATGACAGGTATGAAGACTGGACTGACTGTGAAGTGAAGACCGAAGACAGAAGAAAAAACAGAGTCAGTGAAATGTATAAATGTCAAAGTGCATGTAAACGAGTCAATGTGAATTGAAAGTATATATGAGTTTTATAAACAAGTGTTGTAGTGAGGAGCTGTACATGAAAAAAAATGATTGTACTGATTATTTGTAATAAACAAAATCTGTTTGAAATAAAATATCATTTCATTGTTGTCAAACAGACTTGTTTATTCTATTCTGTTGATTTATAAGTACAACACTTCTGTGAAGCGATTAAATAGTGGAGTTGTTAAATTTGTACTGTTGTGATAGTGAAATAAAATATTATATTTAAATATGAATATTATATTCCAGTCTGTGGTGTGATATAACAGTACAATAACAAACACATTCAAAATAATATATATATATATACTTGTTTGTTATCATCAAACAAAAATCATATAATTGTGTATACAACACCGTTATATACAACAGACCTTTCTCACTAATGTGCCCAAGTCGTTGATGCCATATGTCCATATCATCAGTAGAGACATTTACTTCTTCTTTGCATAGCTTAGCTTGCATTACATACAATGAGCCTGCCTTCTTTCCTCGAGCCATGGTCAAACTTCCTTTGGTGAGCTTCCACTTTCCCTCACCAATGTAATTCATCAGACCATCAACATCTAGCTTTCCAGCGGAGATAAGACTGAGGCGCATGGTTGGGACATGCCTCACATCTTTCAAAATAAGCTTGCACTCGGTGCTTGTCGTCAGAGTGATGTCTCCTATTCCAACAATCTTGCTTCTATCTTGATTTCCCATTTGCACCGTGCCAAAGTCACCTCTTTGGTAGGATGAGAAGAAGTTTTCATGTGGAGTAACATGGAAGGAAGCACCAGAGTCAATAATCCAAGAACTCTCATCGCAAGCAAGGTTTAGAATGTTACTTTCACCAACGAGATATAGCAGATCTTCCTTCAATGCTATGGCAGTAGTACTCTTTTCTTCTTGCTTCTTCGTTAGGCTTATTTGGTCAGGCTTAACATTACCGGCCTTTTGGTCTCTTTTGAAGCTTCGACATTCCATTTTCTTGTGACCTATCTTTCCACAGTAATAGCATGTAATCTTCGAGCGTGACTTGGATCTTCCTCGAGATTGATGTGGATTTCGGCTCTTACTACGTCCACGAGTTTCATTCCTACCCGGATTGTCAACAACATTAGCTTCGGGATGAATAGACTCATCTCGTTCCATTTTCCTTGCTTCTTCACCAAGAAGGCTGTTACTGATGGTATCCATAGTTAACTTTCCTTCCGGAGCTGAGTTACTAAGTGGAACAACAAGTGTGTCCCAACTTTCCGGTAAGGAACTGAGGAGTAGAAGAGCTTGTAACTCATCATCAATCTTCATATCAATTTTTGTTAGTTGATTTACGAGCCCCTTGAAATTATTCAAGTGCTCAATCATACTATGACCATCCTTATACTCCAATTTCACCAACCGTCGAACTAAATTGGCCTTGTTGCGAGGCGTTTTCTTTTGAATCATGGACTCAAGCTTTGTCCATAATTCATAGGCATTTGTATAAGTAGAAACATGCTCGAAGAGAGTTTTGTCAATGTACTTATGGATCATAGCAACAGCCTTCCGGTTCAACAGTTCCCATTGAGCATCACTCTTCCCTGCCACTTTATCTTTGTAGATGATGGGCTCATGCAAACCTTACAATACAAGTGGTCTTCCATCATTGGCTTCCAATAGGAGTAGTTGTTGGCTGTGAACTTGAACATGTCTCCATCATGAGCGACATTATCCTCCATCTTGAACTTACACGAGCTTGATTACGACTACAGATGAACCTGACTCTGATACCACTGTTGGGGAAATCTCGGTCTTTCCCGCTTCGTGAAGTTAAGATAGGTAATTAAGATTAAAAGTAGCAACGGGTGCACAAGAGTTTATAGTTCTCCAATATGGAGATTCTTCCACTATACAAAGGAATAGTAGGATTACAAGAATTTGATTACAAAAGTAACTCGCACTTGACTCAAGCTTAAGGATGGATACTTCTTAAGCTATCTCTCTTTTCTCTCAAAGAGGCTTACTAACTCTCAAGTATTTTTCTCACTCTAAGAAGTGGATTTCTTTCTTGGATTCTTGGATGGCTAGTAATAGGGCTCCTTCTCCTATTTATACTACTCAACCTCCATAATGAATGGTGGAGATTACTTGCATCCGACGGTAGAGATTGATTCTCTAGAATGCTCCACACTCTCGAGGAATCTCTACACTCTTCCATTCCCTTCTTTATTCTTCCATACTCTTCTGTAAGGTTCCAGAAGGTTCCACACGTCTCCAGAATATTCCAAAGGGTTCCACACTCTTCCACAAGCTTCTAGATGGTTCTACACTTCTCTAGAGTTCTCCGGAACATTCTAGAAAATTCTAGATTTCTCTAGAAACATCTAGAATTTTCTAGAAACTCTCCAATTAAGGAGGGATCCCAACACACTGTATTATAGTGCAGAGCTGCTTTCCATGCTAATATATGAGATAGTCTATAATATATATATTACAAATATTCTCCATTAATTGTTCCGCATACTCAAGTATATAATGAACAGTAGTACTCTTTATTACTAATTCAGAAAAAGATAAATAGATATAGGAATATATAAATTGCATATGCTGCTTAATTTGCATATGAACTGGTGGTCAGCCAAACATACCCGAACATGAACTATCAAAATTGATAAATACTTCTTATGTAAGTAAAAAAAATACTTCTTATGAGTACTTCTTATATCTTTCCGTGTTAACTTTGTATTTTCTGATATTACATCTCATGAAAATCAACCATTTTATGCTTGCAGCTTAGCATATATTAATGAAATCACTTATACTTAAATTCATAAATGGCACTATCCCAAGCTTACTGGTATATTAGAAATGTGCTGCTATGAACCTAACACATACATTGGAATTGGTATATCTTAATTCGTATATTCATTTGTAATTCAAAAGAAACTCTATATATCTGGAAAAATATCATCTATTCCTACTACAGGTTAAATAAATATTATGAAAACCTCTACCTACACTTATAACTTTGTGCTTTTGAGATTAAGCAAATTGAGGACCATGTTTGGAATTTCAAACCATATTTGCATCGGGAAGATAGTGATATGTACATTTGGAATTTCAAACCTTCATTCATTTGAAGCTTGAAAACATACAAAAAGCTATAAATATCTATCAAAACCCATATTTGAAATTAAAAAAAAATACCACATTTGTGAAATAGTCATAAAGTTAATGCTTTCAAACTTCAAACTTTGAAATGAAGGACTCACATACTCTCATAAAAAAGTGAATCCTACCAAATCCAATGACTTTGATATGGAGCCTGTGTAACACCCCACCTCCGCCAGGGTGGCTCTTGCAAGCAACTCTGACTTCGGTGGGGCGTTTTTAAATAAGGTAAACATGCATAATGATATAGCAAGGCAGGACATGACATATATATGTAAATAAACAGAGTAAGTAGATAAAACAGCGGAAGATTTTTAAACCATTTCAAAACACAAGTCTGGTACATCAAAATGTCAATTTCCCAAAATTACAAGTCTAGATAAATACATCATCTGATAAACTGAAATACATAAGTACTATCCCCAAATAAGAGTGATAAACCATAGCGGCTCAAGTCCAAAGCATACTTGAGCTATCCAAGGAAGCGGCTACAAATCCAAGCTAGGCTCCAGTATTCCCTCCCTGAGAACCTGAGGGGGGGGGAAACGGAAGAAAAGAGGCGAAACAAAACGGGTCAGTCAAAAAGACTGAGTAAGCCCTGCTACGATCAGTCTATAAACTAATAAAGTTAACATCATGATGGAAACTGAGATATAGATATCAACATACTGGCATGATAAAGTAACTACAAGATAGATAGAGGTGTCATCGCATAAATAAGATTAAGTTTTGCACCACGGTGTACTAGCAAACCAACATAACAGGTATTGATCCCTTGGCCCAAGCTTTTAACCCAATAACATGAAGTGACCTTAATATAAGGTCCAGCCCAACGGTCTAGTCGATCGGCTCCCTATAAACCTAACACGTCAAGTGTTGGTGTCCATATGGCCCACATATGGTTGTAGTTAGACTGTGCTGGGTCCACCTTTGGGTGTATCAAGCCCTCGGGTGTCAACCCCAGACACTTAAGCAATAATGCACAGCCCTAACCTACTGGTACCCGTGCCTCGAGTTTGTCCAACACCGGACTACGTGCACGTCCGTAGCCCGCCTGGACCCGCACCGCTGTACCACTCAGCCATCGCCGTTTGGTCGCTTACATCCGTCCAGTAATCGTGCCCCGCCCTAGCCTAGTCTTCTAGGGTTGTGATGATACCAAACTGGGATTACTGCCGGAACAGACCCGCTGCTAGGGTTTTCTAAGAGGGTTAAGTGTGATTTAACCCTTCACTAATCATGGATTAAATTGGTTAAGTGTAACTTAACCACATTCTAATCCCTCGAACCCCCAATTGGATTAAACTGGTTAAGTGTAACCAACCGTTCACACTTAACCCCATTTCAATCCCTCTAATCCCCAAGTGGATTAAGTATTAGTGGACCCTGACTTAACCCTAATCATGAGGCATTAATTAACTTAATGCACCTTAACCTCTCACATTAGACTTTGTTGCGGTTACTAGTCAAGCCGGGTGGGTCCGGGTAGCTTTACACCACAACTTGGTCTAACCTCGGGTCTTGGCACCACATGACCAACTTCTCACATTGGGTCCTATTGTTTGTAGCCACTAGTTAAGCCGGTCGGTTCCGGGTAGAATTACGCTACAAACTCAACCCAACCTCGAGTTGGCCACACTTATGTTTTCTAAGTGTCATGTCCACTTTATTTCAAAACATAATTACAAGTTTAACAAATACTTGGGTAGACCTAACTTAATAGGTAAATTCCCAAGGGGTAGACCTAACTTAATAGGTAAATTCCCAATCTTATATTTTCATGTATTTTTAGTTTTACCCAAAACCCCCAACGTCATTACATCGCCTACATATTCGTAATAGCGCATAAAAGATAGGAAGAGGGAACTTGGCACAACATACATGATAAACTTGCACAACAATCATGCATAACATGTTAGACTTGCACAACTTAGCATAGCGAACTTGCATATTACCATAACATGCATAACTTGTCAAACATGCCCAACTTGTCATTTTAAACTTGCATAAGCATGCATAACTTGTCAAACATGCACAACTTGTCATTTTAAACTTGCATAAGCATGCATAACTTGTCAAACATGGCATAGTGGACTCGCATAAACATACATAACTAAATAAACTTGCAAAGATCCCAACTTTCATCACATATTAACTTTAGAGTTTCTAAAATGAAGGTAAGAGGGCTTACAATGCTTATGCGAACTCAAATGAGTATAGCAAATGTAAGAAACCCCTTATGCAACTAATTAAAACCCCCAAATGCAAGCAAACTTGATCAAAACTCCTCCTTTATGATGCCAATAGAGAAACAAGCCTTTAATGCAAGCTAAGGAGGATCATACAAGCCTAAATATACTTGTATGCATGGAAAATCACTTAGGGATTAATTTAGGAATTGTATGAAGAGGGTGGAGGCCATGAGAGTTTTGATTTTGCCATAGTTTAGTTGCTAGGATGAATAATGAATGATTTAGGGTAGGTTAGGGTCTTATTTATAGATTAGGTTAGTGATTTGGACCATAGGATTAACCCTAGATTCAATTAGGTCCATCAGATCCCGGAACTCTCTAGAACCAAGCCACAAGACCAAACCCAAATCAGAAATGGTGCACCAGGCTAAACAGCCCGGGCACCCCCTGTCGACAGGGCTGTCGACAGGGCAGTCGACATGCTGAGACCCCTGTCGACAGGCCTGTCGACATGGGGTCCTGGGCGGGAATTTTCCCCCCTGCCCAGTTTGCCCTAACCCTAGTTTCTTAATTTGAAATTTAAATCCGTTTTTACTTAGGAATTTTCTGCAAACTTCAATGGGCCTTAACTGGGTCATACAGACTCCGATTTTCGAAAACTCGGACTCTATTTCGCGTATTTTTCCGAGACGAACGCAATGGCATAGCCCGTTTCCCTTGATTCACATTTTATAATTAAATTCTGCCTCAATTTATGTTATAACAGGTTATTGAAAATACGGGTTGTTACATTCTCCCCTCCTTAAAGGATTTCGTCCCCGAAATCTTCAAGTTAGAAAGAACGTATCCTACCATCCAATCATCCATCTACTCAAAACATCATCCACGAGCAATCATTGTCCTTACAAGATTCTAAATGCTGGATGAACATATGCAGAGGTGTGTATATGTACTTATCTAATGCAAATATCATCAATGCGAATTATGTTAGTGAAATGAATCCATATGCATGCAATTCCTAACATAATGTATATCATCTATATGTGTGCACATAACATACACCCATATGCAACATCCATGTGATAACACACAATTTCCATCCATGAATAAGCATAAACACTCATGCATATGCAATATGAGGAGTGTGCGAGCCGATCTAGTGCCTAATCGTGTATAATGCATCCACGAGCAACCACTTGCAAACACTTGCAACCACTTGCAACCATCAACCATAACATGTTTCAAACACATGTTTTAACCAAAGGGTTTCTACCTAAGGTTCTCATGACAAGATAAACACGATAAACTAGATAAACATGGACAGAGAAATATGCTAAAAAGAGATCTTAGCAAGATAAAATCCTTTTTGGATTACAAGAAATCCATTCAAACTCTGACATATAGTACTAACCGATGAGTCATAACCCGCTTATGGAGTTTACAACAGAAATAAGATCGAGAATGGGACCGAGAGGATATATACCAAAGATAACTTGCAAGCAAGCTCCACAGAAAAACAAGGATCAGGGATGCACTCTAAAAAAAGAGATATGATGCGCGTGTCTAGTCTTCACTCTTCTTAGTCACGCCTCCTTGAGCTCAATTCCACTGTGCTTTGACTATCTTTCACTTCATGATTCCTTGGCTCCCTAACTCCTATTTCCCAAATTCGAGTTGGAACTCATTTCATTATCGCCTCTCGTCTTTCTTTTCCACTTATTCTTCTTCTGCATACTTGGCTTAAACATACTATAACCTCATGATTTCATGCAAGCTCTCCAAAATTCACTAGGGAATCCTGGATCTCGTCTGCTTACTATAAGGTATTCCGCGCAGCAGAACTTTTCTTTGAAAATACCAATCCCCGTTGCCAATTGCCCTTATAAACGTGATAACTCAGGCTTAATCGACATGAACCATCCGCCTATAGGCCGTACCTAGATTCAGTCGCCTACCCATGGCTTCTTGTAGGTTATTTCAAAACTGGCCAACTTCTTCAGGGTAAACCGTTGCTAATCATGATGCAGTCCTCTCGCTCTTTACCGTACTGAAATGTGCACTCTTCGTGAGTCTACCTATTATGACCCACATACCCATATTCCCTTTCTTTGATCTAGGTAGTCTATCCACATAATCTATCGAGATGTTTTCAAACTTCCCTTGCGAAACCTCCAATGGAGGTAATGGCCCGCTGGGCTTCTAGGACTTGGCCTTAACCTGGGGGCACATCATGCATCCTGAGACCAACTCGGCCACCTCCTCGAGTGATGCGTATCTTCAAGATCCTTCTTTACCAAGTCTTTCACTCGAGGAACACATAATCTCTCATCGCGCCTTAGTCATCCCTTGTCATCTATAATATACCTAGCGAGGTGACTTAACATCTCGCTTCGAATCGGCTGGTCCATGTTCTTGACCAACGGTGGGTTTTCTTCCTGTGAAACCCCCTTCTTGATCCAGAAGAGTAAGTCTAAGCTCCGGGAATGCTAACTAACTAGCCAAACGGAGGAGGCTTCTTACTTCAATTGCCCTCCTCAGAGTTTTCCGGTCTTAAACCGCAACCACTTTAGCGGAATCCACCGCTAAGCCTTACTTAAGAACTATGTGCCCAAGAAATCCAACTTCTTTCCTCCAAAGTGACATTTGGAGAACTTGACCTTCAACTGGTGGCTCTAAGCGTATCCATCTCCTCCTTGAGATGTATAGCATGTTCTTCCTCGTTCTTTTGAGGAGATCAAAATATCGTCTATGACGACCATGACAAACTTGTTCAAGGACTCCCTAAACACCCTACCCATCCAGTTTACGTAATATGTGGGTGCATTAGCCAAACCAAATAGTATGACTAGCCATTCTAAAACCCATCTAGAGTCCTAAACGCAGTCTTGTCAATTCCATCCTCAGCCATCCTAAGCTGATGGAATCCGGTAGCTAGATCAAAAGAAAACAGATGCTCCTATAAGCTGATCAGACAAATCATCGATCCTTGGTAACGGTTGTCTACTCTTCTCACGATAACCAACACATAAGCGAAGCAAACCGTCCCCATCAGTAACGAATACTACGGGAGCACCCTACTCGAAAATGCTTCGTCTCAGGAAGTTCTTCTCAAGCAACTCCTTGACTTGCTTTCTTAACTCTCATCTCGTGAGGTCATGTGCCTAACCGGCCTCGAAGCTGGCTGGGTATTACCAACCAGATAATACGGAAGTCTATCCCAAGATATCAGGATATTCTCGGACCACCCTCACAGATTGCAAACTATCGATAGACGAGTCGAGGGATTCAAGATAACATAACATGACGGGACCCATAGGGTTGCTAGAAATTCCTAGGGTATTACCGAGGCGAGTCATGAGCCTCACAACCCTATATACAAAAACCAAGAATGGCTCCAAAACAGGACAACCATTCCATGCCCAAAACCAACCCATATCCCCCGAAACCGAGAATATAAACATCCCACGAGAATTCTATACTCAAGATAGAGATTTTCAAATCCACTCAGGCCACAAACAGATGGGCAGAACCCCCAATTGGATTTGAAACACATACGGGATCCCCAACTAGACTAGTACTTAGGTGCAAACTTTCAACTTAGATCAGCTGAAATAAAACTATGCGATGTGCCAGAATCAAACAAAGTACGAACAGGGAAAATTAGAAAATGTAAACAAAACTTTCAACAGAAATGCCACCTTTATCATGAGCTGGAAGAACGATGTTGAGGGGATGAACTCGCCCTCCAGATAGTCCTGCATACTGAGTCTGACCTTGCCCTTGTTTCCTCGGGCAATCCTTGCTCAGATGTCCAGACTCACCACAATGAAAGCATTCGCCCCGCTTTCTCTTCTCCTTCTTCCTACATTCTCTGGCTATATGTCCAACTTCACCACAGAAGTTGCATTTCCTATTCCCTCTTGGCTTGCCCTTGCGGTTGTTGTTACTCTTGCCCCGTTTCCCGGAATTTACTCTCTTGCCTTGAGACTCACTCGCCTTGACCTCTTTCTTGTCATTGTTATCTTCTTCTTGAAGTAGGGCCATATTCACCAAATTCTCGAGAGTCGCCCCCAAGGGTATATGAGACATGGCCAAACCATGTAATGGCTCGTTTAATCCTAGAGCAAAGTGTAGGGCCTTCTTCTGAGCTGTATTAACCAAGTCTAAATCAACACGAGTCAGTTGATTAAACTTATCTATGTATTCCCTAATAGTCATGTCCCCTTGCTTCAGTGATAAGAACCTCAGTCCAAACCTTCCTCTAAAGTCATCCCAAGTCTCTATTGGCCTAGTAGCGGTGGTGACTACCCACCAACGTGCAGCTTCTTCCTTTAGCAACCATACTGCCAATAAAACCTTCCTGCGGTCACCTATATCAAAGGTGGCTAAAAGATCTTCGGTCTCCTTCAACCAATTCCTTGCCTCTACAAAAGTCTCGGTTCCAAAGAAATTCTTGCAACCCATCGCCTTAAAATCTTGGCAAATCTCTGCGAAGTCAGTTTGAGGATGCTGAGGGGAAGGAGGAAGAGGAACATCAACTACCGGAGGAGGAGTAATATTTGCGGGGCCGGCTTCGGTCGCCCTAGCCTCCAAAAGTCTCCTATACCAAACAGGTACGTGTACTCCCTCCGGAATGGCAAAGTTGTCGGCCATACTGGAAACGAAGAAAAAGATAGATTCAGAATGGAGAAAAACGAAGGAACTTTGCTAATGGCTTTTTGGGGAATAGCCTTTAAAATAAACTAGACTTTTCTTTGGAAAATACTTTATACTTGGTTTTGAAAATAGTTTTTCAAAAGTTTTAAAAAAACCTTTTTATCCCTTCTCGTAAACCTGGCTCTGATACCAAATGTAACACCCCACCTCCGCCAGGGTGGCTCTTGCAAGCAACTCTGACTTCGGTGGGGCGTTTTTAAATAAGGTAAACATGCATAATGATATAGCAAGGCAGGACATGACATATATATGTAAATAAACAGAGTAAGTAGATAAAACAGCGGAAGATTTTTAAACCATTTCAAAACACAAGTCTGGTACATCAAAATGTCAATTTCCCAAAATTACAAGTCTAGATAAATACATCATCTGATAAACTGAAATACATAAGTACTATCCCCAAATAAGAGTGATAAACCATAGCGGCTCAAGTCCAAAGCATACTTGAGCTATCCAAGGAAGCGGCTAAAAATCCAAGCTAGGCTCCAGTATTCCCTCCCTGAGAACCTGGGGGGGGGGGGAACGGAAGAAAAGAGGCGAAACAAAACGGGTCAGTCAAAAAGACTGAGTAAGCCCTGCTACGATCAGTCTATAAACTAATAAAGTTAACATCATGATGGAAACTGAGATATAGATATCAACATACTGGCATGATAAAGTAACTACAAGATAGATAGAGGTGTCATCGCATAAATAAGATTAAGTTTTGCACCACGGTGTACTAGCAAACCAACATAACAGGTATTGATCCCTTGGCCCAAGCTTTTAACCCAATAACATGAAGTGACCTTAATATAAGGTCCAGCCCAACGGTCTAGTCGATCGGCTCCTTATAAACCTAACACGTCAAGTGTTGGTGTCCATATAGCCCACATATGGTTGTAGTTAGACTGTGCTGGGTCCACCTTTGGGTGTATCAAGCCCTCGGGTGTCAACCCCAGACACTTAAGCAATAATGCACAGCCCTAACCTACTGGTACCCGTGCCTCGAGTTTGTCCAACACCGGACTACGTGCACGTCCGTAGCCCGCCTGGACCCGCACCGCTGTACCACTCAGCCATCGCCTTTTGGTCGCTTACATCCGTCCAGTAATCGTGCCCCGCCCTAGCCTAGTCTTCTAGGGTTGTGATGATACCAAACTGGGATTACTGCCGGAACAGACCCGCTGCTAGGGTTTTCTAAGAGGGTTAAGTGCGATTTAACCCTTCACTAATCATGGATTAAATTGGTTAAGTGTAACTTAACCCCATTCTAATCCCTCGAACCCCCAATTGGATTAAACTGGTTAAGTGTAACCAACCGTTCACACTTAACCCCATTTCAATCCCTCTAATCCCCAAGTGGATTAAGTATTAGTGGACCCTGACTTAACCCTAATCATGAGGCATTAATTAACTTAATGCACCTTAACCTCTCACATTAGACTTTGTTGCGGTTACTAGTTAAGCCGGGCGGGTCCGGGTAGCTTTACACCACAACTTGGTCTAACCTCGGGTCTTGGCACCACATGACCAACTTCTCACATTGGGTCCTATTGTTTGTAGCCACTAGTTAAGCCGGTCGGTTCCGGGTAGAATTACGCTACAAACTCAACCCAACCTCGAGTTGGCCACACTTATGTTTTCTAAGTGTCATGTCCACTTTATTTCAAAACATAATTACAAGTTTAACAAATACTTGGGTAGACCTAACTTAATAGGTAAATTCCCAAGGGGTAGACCTAACTTAATAGGTAAATTCCCAATCTTATATTTTCATGTATTTTTAGTTTTACCCAAAACCCCCAACGTCATTCCATCGCCTACATATTCGTAATAGCGCATAAAAGATAGGAAGAGGGAACTTGGCACAACATACATGATAAACTTGCACAACAATCATGCATAACATGTTAGACTTGCACAACTTAGCATAGCGAACTTGCATATTACCATAACATGCATAACTTGTCAAACATGCCCAACTTGTCATTTTAAACTTGCATAAGCATGCATAACTTGTCAAACATGCACAACTTGTCATTTTAAACTTGCATAAGCATGCATAACTTGTCAAACATGGCATAGTGGACTCGCATAAACATACATAACTAAATAAACTTGCAAAGATCCCAACTTTCATCACATATTAACATTAGAGTTTCTAAAATGAAGGTAAGAGGGCTTACAATGCTTATGCGAACTCAAATGAGTATAGCAAATGTAAGAAACCCCTTATGCAACTAATTAAAACCCCCAAATGCAAGCAAACTTGATCAAAACTCCTCCTTTATGATGCCAATAGAGAAACAAGCCTTTAATGCAAGCTAAGGAGGATCATACAAGCCTAAATATACTTGTATGCATGGAAAATCACTTAGGGATTAATTTAGGAATTGTATGAAGAGGGTGGAGGCCATGAGAGTTTTGATTTTGCCATAGTTTAGTTGCTAGGATGAATAATGAATGATTTAGGGTAGGTTAGGGTCTTATTTATAGATTAGGTTAGTGATTTGGACCATAGGATTAACCCTAGATTCAATTAGGTCCATCAGATCCCGGAACTCTCTAGAACCAAGCCACAAGACCAAACCCAAATCAGAAATGGTGCACCAGGCTAAACAGCCCGGGCACCCCCTGTCGACAGGGCTGTCGACAGGGCAGTCGACATGCTGAGACCCCTGTCGACAGGCCTGTCGACATGGGGTCCTGGGCGGGAATTTTTCCCCCCTGCCCAGTTTGCCCTAACCCTAGTTTCTTAATTTGAAATTTAAATCCGTTTTTACTTAGGAATTTTCTGCAAACTTCAATGGGCCTTAACTGGGTCATACGGACTCCGATTTTCGAAAACTCGGACTCTATTTCGCGTATTTTTCCGAGACGAACGCAATGACTTAGCCCGTTTCCCTTGATTCACATTTTATAATTAAATTCTGCCTCAATTTATGTTATAAAAGGTTATTGAAAATACGGGTTGTTACAGCCTGACTACCTATGTAATCGTGATTCTTCAAAATTCTTTACTTTCACTCCAAGATACGCAATGTTTAGCGACGGCATATAGCCGTCGGCGACCGACGCTAGCCTTCGCTATATGCCGTCGCTATTACTGTCGTCGCCAACATGAATAGAAACTATTTTAGCGAAGGCTCCGTCGCTAAATTAGCAACAGCTAGCAACGGCCTGTAGACATGTCACCTTACATGGCAAATCGTTTATTTGACCAGGAAGCCATCACTAACCGTCGCAAAACCGTTACAAATAGGCATTGCAAGCCGTCACTACTTAATGACCATACAGCCATCGCTAGCCTTCGCAAAACCTGAAGCATAAAATTTACAGCACACAGCAATTCATTTCCATCAAGCCACACAACAACAATTCAATCTAAAAACTAATACCACACCACTATCATCCCATTAATTCACCAATACTCATCAACAAACAACCATCATACCATACCATAATCAAATATAAAAAAAAAAATTAAAACCCCCATCATAACATAGCTCATTCAAATAACATTATACATCTCAAAACACAATATACCATCGTCCACAAACCGTCATACATGTCCAAACACATCATATACCATCGTACGTGCATCTAACATATAAAAAACCAAGTATATGTACATACCAGAGCATAAGTCAAAAAAATGAGCACCTACAGTACTACTCATCTTTGTCTTCCTCATCGTTGCCTTCGTCTTCCTCTCGATACACAGTATAATCGTCTCCCTATCCTCCCTCCCCAGGCATGAACCCATGCTCCTGAAAGTAAGCAGCGATGTGCTCGTCTATATCCTGTTGCATCTGGGTTTTTCGCCAGTCCATCAACTCATTCATTTTCTCCTACATCTGAGCAATAGTCGCCTCATCCATAGACCTCTTATAACCACGCTGAACGACCTGTGAAATAAATAAGTTCACATTAAAGTTATTTAAACATATTTTTACTAGCTTGTGTTAAACATGTATATAATATCAATACACACGTATATATCAATACACACATATAAATAACATTTTGTTTTTCTTAAGTAGAATTGCGAAATATAATATCAATACACATGTATATATCGCACATCTATTAACATGATATTTATAAACCATCGTGACTGCTGTGATTTATGTCTAAAAAAAGTCTTACCTCCTGATTGCCGAAACCATATCGACGTCCTTGAGTAGGTGGATCAGTGATAGAATGCCATATGTTATCAGACTCTGCAACTGTAAGCTTCCGTCCACTAGTCTCTATCACTTTAGCAGTCATTGCATCATACTTCCCCTGCAATAGCAATATAATTTTAAGACAAGTGCTATAAAATTTACTTATATACTGTGATATAAACGAGTATGAAACATTTTAATTTATACGGATAAACATATTTACCATTATATGTACACT
The DNA here is from genome assembly GCA_030737875.1 of Allium sativum. Taxonomy (NCBI): domain Eukaryota; kingdom Viridiplantae; phylum Streptophyta; class Magnoliopsida; order Asparagales; family Amaryllidaceae; genus Allium; species Allium sativum. The sequence goes on from CM060924.1 coordinate 157,754,625, forward strand.
CTTCGGATCCGCCTACTCATACGTAACATTTCCTTCATAATCGGTATGCTCCACCGCATGTGTGTGTCTGAACACGTCTGCCGGCGAAGGCTCTTTTCCGTGCTTTATAAACTGAGTAAATATACATTAATAAAATTATTAAAGATAAGACTGGATTATATACACTAAATTTTTATCTGAACATGTACTACAAATATTTAAAATTTATACCAAAGCCCTTCTGTGCTGTTGGAATGATTTTGAGCCACCGCGGTGTAGAGCAAGATTCTTATCTCTATTTGCTTTATTTCTAGCTGCTACTTTCTATTAAATTTGATACACGATGATGTAAAATAATGCAATCAATATTATAAATGTGAATGCTATCATTAAATCTTACTTTAGCTTCTTCCATGTCTCAGTACTTTTGAAAGTATGCCCAAACATCATCACTCTTAAATTAAGGCTTTTTTCTATATTTCTTGGCTCTAGAAATTGTCTCTCGATAATTCTTGCGCATCTTCGTATTCCAATAACTCAAAAAGGTAGGCATGTCCTGCTCCTCAGCACGTACGACAGTCTGCATATTACGTTTATTTTTAATTATTCCCAGTATATTAATTTTTAATATTAGTATAAAAAAATACTTACCAATAAATCGGCTAAAATGACATTCTTAATATGTGCTGGGATACTATCCTAATGCGGCCAAGCACCCTGCATTCTACTTGTGTAAGACTGCCTAGATACTTCTAAAATGAACTCCGATGGCTCAATCTCAAATCCCCTGTGTAGATGTTAATATAAACATTTCATATATTTTAATAATCTAAATTGAAATAAATTTGAACATTTACCCGACACTCTTTGGAACTATCTCCGCAACTCGGCGAAGATCTGACATTGAGCTGCTCGGACCTGCTCCTGATCATGCTCCAGGAGATGGTGAAGGAGTAGGCTGAGATGTACTCCTCGATCGTCGTCTATCGTCATACATATCTATTACAATAATATAATGTGCATACAAAATAGCTTGAATTATTAACATCAGTCATCATTATCATAACATAAATCGTAAATAAGAAGAGCAATAGTACTGCATAACATACATAGTCAACATTATCATTACATAAATGATACTAGTACAGAACGTAAGTAAATTCATAGCCAAGAACAATCAACATCGTTATTATTACATATCTCAGAATAGTACATAAATAACATAAGTATGTAACATTAGTCTTCATCATCTTCGGATCCAAACTCGGTCTCATACTCAATATCGTTTTCATCAGTACTTACGAATGCATCTACTAATACATTCGCTTCATCATTTAACGACCCAACATCAATGTCATCAGTACTTAATTCTGTTATAACACTCCAGATTTTTATAGGCAACAACTCCTTGAGAACCACTAGTAAAAAGTATTCGATTATGATATGGCAATAATGGCTTTTCATTCCACCCAATTTACTGTTTTTAAAGTCCATACATCTATGGAGGTTTGAAGAAACCCCATCAGGAAATCGTAATTCTTCCAATCACTTTAGCACGAGTTTTACTTGCATGTTGTCTAGCTCATAACATGCTTTAGGTTTTTTATTTTTGTCATACAAGTGCAATTTCGACCATTTACAAAAGTGTAATATATCGCGTCTTGAATTCGCATCATCTTTGGTTTTACCCTTTACATTCAAAACTGTATTAAAAACGTTGTCAAAAACTTTTTTTTTCATTATGCATCACGTCAATATTATGCCAAAGTTTTAGATTTTTCCAGTAAGGTAACTCCCAAAATATACTTTGTTTGCACCAAGTATGAATGTCCGATTTACCTGGAATTTCAACCTGCTCTCCAGTTCAATGTATCTTTGGGTACCCACTTACAACATCATATATCTCTTCACTTGTCCAAACTCTAGGCGGTAGCATAGTCTCTACTCTGTTAGCTTTGAAGTTCTTTTTATCCATTCTAAATTTATGATTAATACGGAGAAAACAACGATGACAGTCAAACCAAGAAATATTTTTTCCATACTTTAATGAAAATGCTCGTGTCTCCACCATACAATGAGGACATGCTAGACGTCCAACAGTGCACCATCCTGAAAGCATGCCATACGCGGGAAAATCACTAATATTCCATAATACAGAAGCAAACATATGAAAATTCCTTTTTCTCGAAATGTCGTATATACGTTTCGATTCCTTCATGCCATAGTGTTTTCAACACTTCAATCAACGGTTGTAGATAAACATCAATTCCTTGTGTCGGATCATCGGGACCCTGAACGATAACTGTAACACCCCACCTCCGTTAAGGTCACTCACAAACGGAATGTCTTAACTTCGGTGAAGAGTTTTAGGTAAAATATGCAGATAAATTACAAGACAGACAAATAAAGCAGCGGAAAATAAAGTCATTTCATAAACAATGTGGTTCAGTCAAGCTTTTACAACAATTGTCTCAATCATACTTAAAAGTAATACATAGAAATTCTATCTTGATTCAAAAATAAAACTTCTAAGTATAAAAGAAGAATAAAAATAACAATGATATTCCCCAATAAAGCATGAACCAGCCATAGCAGTGGAAGAGATAGTCCAAAGCAATACATCGACTATCTTTGAGCTTGGAAAGAAAACTGAGCTAAGTGGTAACATTTCCTCCCTGTGAACCTGGGGGGAGGCGGGAAACGGAAGAAAAGAGGTGAAACAAACTAGGTCAGACATAAGTCTGGTAAGTCCAGTGACTTTCAGCATGTAAATAGGCAAAAGCATCATGACATGAATAAACAGAATATAAGACAATACCGTGATAACAAGGATAACAAGATAACCTACTATTAGCATAGATATGATAAGGAAAGATAAACTGAATGCACTTCTACTCTTTCTCTGCTTCGCTACTACCCTGTTATTCTAATTTCTATATCTCTGCATCACCTAAATAGTGTCCCAACCAGTAATCTGTATAAAATGATCAAATGATAATGTGATCCAAATCCCTGCAATTATGGTAGTTCTTAGGTGTACATCTATTGTGAGGATTCCACCACAATCTGCCTAATTGCCATGAATATGTCAGATGTACCCTTACTACCCTATCGATTGGCTCCTTACTCGTATTAATTTTCCTTGTGTCTGTGTCAATGGGCCCTCTCTTGCATGTAGATACACTGTGTTGGTCCCACCATAAGGTGTACAGTCCCTATGATAGCAACCCGACACGATTCAAGATGCACAGTGTATAACTACGCGTACCCCCTGCCGCTATTTTGACCGCTTATAATCAGCCCAGTAATCATGCACCACCCTGCCTAGTTCAGGCTACCATGATACATCTATTTGGGTTACTGCTGAAATGGGTCCCCGTTACTAGGGTTTCCTACTGGTTAAGTTTGTGGGCCAATATAAACAAATATTACCCACCTACACGAGATGTACTTAACCCTCCCACCGATTCAAGCATGTTTATTTAATGGTTAAGTTCGTGGGCCTATATATACTAATATTACCCACCTACATGAGAAATACTTAACCCTCCCACCGATTCAAGCATGTTTATTTAACGATTAAGTTTGTTGGCCTATATATACACTAATATTACCCACCTACACGAGAAGTACTTAATCCTCCCACTGATCAAGTCAATACGTATTATTGGTTAAGCTTGCCTTAGCCCTATCTGCTCGTTCATGTAATATTGGTTAAGTGTTGCCCATAACCCACCCACACATCATGTTGTATTGGTTAAGTGTTTCCTGTTAACTTAACCCTGTTCATTCATCATGTTATATTGGTTAAGTGTTTCTTATTAACTTAACCCCACTCGTTCATCTTATTATATTGGTTAAGTGTTTCCCCTTAACTTAACCCTACTCATTCACATATTGGTTAAGTGTTTCCTTATTAACTTAACCCTACTCATTCATTATATCATATTGGTTAAGTGTTTCTTATTAACTTAACCCTACTCATTCATCATGTTTTAGGTATCATATTCATCTTTGATCAACATTAATTGATTATTAATGCACAGACCTCTCACATTAGGTCGATAGCTTGCGGCCACTGGATGTGCCGGGCAGTTCCGGGCAGACTTCTGACACAAGCCAGACCTAACCTCGTGTCTAATCATTTCTTAGTTATGCTTATGACCTCTCACATTAGACTGACCGTTTGCGGTTACTGGTTAGGCCGGTTGGTTCCGGGATGGTTTTTACCGCAAATGGAGTCTAACCTCGTGTCCCGGCATGTTTATCTTAGCCAATTGGTTCATTTTCAGATTATTCTAGCTTCAAGCTAGTTATGTCAATTTATTCATCTACATCGTAGGCTTTCCAATTACAGTATTCACTTTCAACAGATTTCAGCATATTAGTCAATTTAACAAACTAAACATAACTTAAAGTTCCATTAACATATCTCGCCTAATCATAAGTTAAGCCTATAAACTTACAAGCCCCAAAATCATGGTCATAATTCGCAATATAACACATGCCCTAAGGTTTAGTCATATTGTACCGTACGATATATTCTCCAAAAAACCCTAATCATGATTCACTGTATAAACTATGCCAAATTATAGCCTTTAATTACAGTGCATGCCAATTACCCAAAATCCCAATTTAGGCGTGTTCACATTTAATAGTTATCCCTATCTTACTATTGATTTTCATGCCTAAGCCATGTATCACTATACACAATAATCTCCTTCTTCCAAGTCATAAACTATCATATATAATATGTCCCAAATTTTAGGTCTTAAACCACAACATGTACTATGCCTTACATGTTTACAGTTCAATTTACGCCCCAAACTCCAAGTCATATGTCCAATATACTTTATGCCACAAATCTCAAGTCATATGTTCGATACACTTTATGTTTTAAGTACAACATGTGTTATGTCCTCAAATCCATTACAAATCAGTTATGCCCAACTATACATAATTTAATACTTATCCCAATTTTAGCGTCGGCCATGTCCAAATCATATATTATGCCTAATTTTTCCCAACGTACGTTCATCTCTTATGAGATTAGGCTCTGGATCGCAGTGGACTGGCTATAAAAACAAAAAGGGAAGAAGGAAAGAAGAGACAAAGAATGGACATAATAATATCAATGAGATAGATCCAGTGGATATAGAAAGACAGATAGAAACAGGCATAATCTCAGATTCAGATTTATTACAATGTCAGAATCACAATTAAATTTTATTTCTGAAAGTAACATGAACTCACAAATTACAGAACGGTCTTGAATTCTGGGATCTGATTTCTGAATTTGATTAGTTATTCCTTTGATGTAGACTTTGATTGTTAACTTGAAAACTCTAATTTGATTGATTAAGGTGGAGGCTAGGTCACTTCAGGTTTTAGCATCATATAGACGACTATTAATTCGTGTGGAGAAAACAATAGGTTTAGGGGTCTTTTTATAGGTGTAAAGGGAGATTTAGAGCCTTCAGATCAGTCTAAAAGTCATCAGAATCGTCCAGAGCAGAGTACCACGTCACACAGCGAATCAGAAAGCGACACGTGGCGAAACACGTCATCGGTCAGATCTGGGCCGACTGGGGTCGACTCCTCTATAGGGGGTCGACACTTATGTCGACACCCCTATAGGGGGGTCGACTCCCCCTGGGGGTGGGGTCGACATCCCTGAGCGGGAAATTTCTCGCTTAGCCTGCTTTGACCCAAATTCGAGATTTGAACCCTGTTTCGACTTCTGGAATTATTTTATATGTATAAATATACTTCCTTGGGCGTATACAAACTTCTAAGGCTTATAACTTCTTCATACGGTGTCCGATTTACGCAAACTCGGACTCTTCCCACTTTTAAAATTAAGTATTCTTTAATTCGTTACTTTAATATCCACAGGAAATACAGAGTGTTACATTCTCCCCTCCTTTAAAGGATTTCGTCCCCGAAATCTTTAAGTCAAGGAGAATGTAACCTAACATCCAACATCCATCTACTCAACCATTCAACTGCAGGCGTCCATTGTCCTTAAAAAGATTTCTAATGCTTTCATGATCATATGCATAGTATGTGTACATGTCCTTATCTAATGCAAAATCACGCGGTCTACTGATTCAGTTGACCTCCTTAATGTGAATATATGCTAGTGCCATGAGTCCATCATGTATGCAATTATTCCTAATCGTACTTTATAACTCCTACATGAGTGCTCAATCATTCATACAAATGCAACATCCATATGATAACATATTAAGTTTCAATCCATATTGTTAGACCAAAAAATGGTCCTAACACCCAAATCATCGTATTTCGAGCATAGGATATGAAGGAATAACTGAGAAATAAGAGAAAAAGCAAGACAACGGGATTTTTATAGTGGTTCGGCGTTAACGAGCCTACGTCCACTTCATATTTTCTCATTTCATTCACAGATTACAATTACAATAAAGATCGTCTCTCAATCATTTGAATTCAATGAATAATTCTCTTTGAATTCATTGATTTTATTGAGGAAGATGGTGGTTATTCATGGGGAAGTGTTAGCCATGGCATCCGTGTATGTTCAGATGCCAAAAGTCCCCTGAAAATGCTCCCTAGAGGTGTATTTATAGCTGTAGGAAAGCCCATATGGTGGTCAGGTCGTGGTAGGACACGTGGCATATGATCCGGGAAAGTAGGAGCAGTCATAGCCTCAAGAATAGGTCAACATTCATGCATAGAAGCAGGTTCGGTCCAGGCGTTTCGTGACCATGTTGTGCACCACATATCGGTTCATGGTCATGAGGGGCTCTACGAGTCGGATCGTGGATCATGGGTGTGTCACGAACGGATTGTGATGAGGGCGAGCCGAGGGGGGCGATCTAATGAGGGCTGAGCCGGTCCAGGAGGTGATGCTTCGTCACTTCATCCAAATGATTGCCAGATTACACCCATTCACAGAAACGGGCGTAACTTTCATACCGTAAGGCCGATTAGGCCAAACGAAAGCTCTACTTGAAGCTAATTCAGAGGGCTACAAGTAGTTAATGTGTTTAGATCCAAATGAGGTAGTTTGATAGGAGTTTCGGGCCAATTTATACTGATGTTGCGATTTTGACCAAATCACCCTGTGTCTTCTAATGATGCGTTCAATGCCGGAGAGTGATGCTATTCCACCATTTCAACCGAGCGATTGCTGATCAATTCATGTTCATATTCAAATCCTTTGCTTTGGGTAGCCTGGTCACAAAGCAGGCTAACACATATATATAAAAATTCACTCATGCATATGAAATATGGAAGTGACGGAGCCGATCTAGTGCCTAGTGTGTGTATATGTATCCACGAGTAACCACTAGAAACACATACATCTACTTGCATCCACCAAACATAACATGTCTCAAGCACATGTTTACATCCAATGGATTCTACCTAAGGATCGAGGATAGGACCGAGAGGATATACTTAAAAAAAAAGGCTAGCATGCAAATAAACTTTACAGAAAAAGAGAGATCAAGGATATACTCTCAAAAAGGGTATGATGCGCGTATCTAGTCTTCAGTCTTCTAAGTCGCATCTTCTTGAGCTTCACTCCATTGTGCTCTAACTATCTTAACTTATCCGTTGCGTCAACTATCTGAGAGTCTTTTCTTCGTGAAGTCCCTTTTTGATCCAAAAGCGTAGGTCTTACTCCTAGAGATGCCAACTACTAACTTAACCGAAGGTCGATATGTATTCTAAACTTTTCCTTTTCACATAAAGAGGACTTGAAGTCAACCTTTTTCTTCTTAAGGCATCCGCTATGACCTTACCCTTACATCAAAATGGCGCCTAGTCCCATGCCGCATGCATTCGTGTATACCGTAAGCCTTTTACTACTGTAAGGTAAAAGTCAAAACTAGGGCCGTTGTAAGAGCCCTCTTCGATTGTTGGAAATCAACATCACAACCAACATCCCGAGCAAAGGTTCGATTCTTCTTCGTCAATCTTGTAAGTGGGGCTAATACCTTCGCAAAGTCCTTAATAAACTTCCTATATTGGCCCGCTAGTCCAAGAAAGCTTCTTATTTCTGTTGCATTCCTTAGGACCTTCCAGTCTTGCACCATAACTACTTTTGCGGGATCTACTGCTATCCCTTCCTTGGATATCACTTGCCTTAGAAAACTTACTTTTTCCCTCCAAAAATGATATTTGGAGAACCTAGCCTTAAGCTGATGCGCTTGGAGGGTATCCGAGACTTCCCTTAGATGCAAAGCATGTTCTTCCTTACTGTCTGAGAAGATCAAAAATATCATCTATGCACAAGCGAAGTGAACCATCCGCCTTTGTAACGAAAACAACTGGAGCACCCCATTCAGAAATACTTCGCCTTATGAACCCTTTCTCAAGAAACTCTTTTACTTCTTTACTGATCACTTCCTTTCCCTTGGAGTTACGTGTCGTACAGGTAATGCAACTGGATTTGCATTGTCAACTAGATATATGTGGAAGTCTATCTCACGTTTTAGGGGACAAACCCCTAACCTAATCAAAAACATCTGCGTGCTCATGGTCTACTCTAACGGATCGCAAATCTTCGATAGATGCATCAAGTGATTCTAGGTAGCTAAGCCTAGTTGATCCCTTAAGATCGCACAAAATCTCGAGGGTACTCCCGAGGCAAGTCAAAAGTCTAACTACCCTCCTTTCACAATTACTAGCAAACCAATCCATGCATAGAATCGACCTATAGCCCATGAAACCAAAAACATAAGCATTACACTTAAACTCAATACTTAATATAGCTATTCTCAAATCCTTACAAACCAAAGATAAATGAGCCGAACCACCAATTGGATTTGAGACGATAATGGGATCTTCAACTATACAAGTACTAAGGTGTAAAGACTCAACTATGGAAGTAGATATAAACGAATGTGAAGCGCTAAAATCAAAAAGAGTACTAACAGGATGGTCAAAAAGTAAAACTAAACTTTTTCAACAGAAGCTTTACTACCTCTGTCTCAGGTACGCCGGCGGTGAGAGCATGTACTTGCCTTCCTGAAAATCCTGTCCTTCGTTCTTGCCCTTGTCCTTAGTTATATGACCCATTATACCATAATAAAGATACTTCCTCTTGTCTTAGGTTTTACTATTCTTTCCTTCTTGTGAACCAAGTCCATATCCATGAGTTTCTCGCTCTTGGGTTGTGCTCTTAGCCAAACTCCCTCATTCTCATATTTACCATCCTTGTGTAACATGTCAACAGATCTCTCGAAAGTTGCCTCCATCGCACGGAAAACCCTACAAAGCTTGAAAAAAAATTAGCCGCAGGTGAAACTACTGCGGCTATAGATGGAAGTTGGGCACTTCTTAGCCCTTTGACAGGTGTCATAGTCACATCAAGCCTACGGAACCATGTCGCGATGAGGTTACCTCCTAGAAAGCCAGGAGCCCTAGAGACTCAGTAAAGAAGGAAAACAAGGATTCAAATAGAGGATCAAAAGATAGTGCATATGGCTTTGGGGAATATGCCTTTAAAACAAAATTTTTCTTTAGAAAATGCTTCTTTTAAAACCGTCTTGAAACTAATTTTTCCAAATCTTTTATCTGATCCGGTAACCTTCAGCTTTAATATCACGTGTAACGCCCCACCTCCGTTAAGGTCACTCACAAAGGTAATGCCTTAACTTCGGTGGAGCGTTTTAGGTAAAAGATGCAGATAAATTACAAGACAGACAAATAAAGCAGCGGAAAATAAAGCCATTTCATAAACAATGTAGTTCAGTCAAGCTTTTAAAACAATTGTCTCAATCATACTTAAAAGTAATACATAGAACTTCTGTTTTGATTCAAAAAAAAAAACTTCCAAGTATAAAAGAAGCATAAAAATAACAATGATATTCCCCAATAAAGCATGAACCAGCCATAGCAGTGGAAGAGAGAGTCCAAAGCAATACATCGACTATCTTCGAGCTTGGAAAGAAAACTAAGCTAAGTGGTAACATTTCCTCCCTGTGAACCTGGGGAGGGGGGAGAACTAAAGAAAAAGGCGAAACAAACTAGGTCAGACATAAGTGTGGTAAGTCCAGTGACTTTCAACATGTAAATGGGCAAAAGTATCATGACATGAATAAACGGAATATAAGACAATACCGTGATAACAAGATAACCTACTATTAGCATAGATATGATAAGGCAAGATAAACTGAATGCACTCTACTCTTTCTTAGCTTCGCTACTACCCTGTTATTCTGATTTCTATATCTTTGCACCACCTAACTAGTGTCCCAACTAGTAATCTATATAAAATGAACATATGATAATGTGATCCCAATTCCCGCAATTGTGGTGGCCTTCAGGTGTACATCTATTGTGAGGATTCCACCTCAATCTTCCTAAGTGCCATGAATATGTTAGATGTACCCTTACTACCCTATCGATCGGCTCCTTACTCGTATTAATTTTACTTGTGTCTGTGTCAAACGGCCCTCTCTTGCGTGTAGATACCCTGTGCTGGTCCCACCATAAGGTGTATCAGTCCATATGATAGCAACCCAACACGATTCAAGATGCACAGTGTATAACTACTGGCACCCAGTGCCTTCTTTTTCCACTTTGGAGTATGTGCACGCCTGTAATCCATCAGAACCTACACTGACGTACCCATTTCCGCTATTTTGACCGCTTATAATCAGCCCAGTAATCGTGCCCCACCCTGCCTAGTTCAGGGTACCATGACACATCTATGTGGGTTACTGTTGAAATGGGTCCCCGTTACTAGGGTTTCCCACTGGTCAAGTTTGTGGGCCTATATATACAAATATTACCCACCTACACGAGATGTACTTAACCCTCCCACCGATTCAAGCATGTTTAGTTAATGGTTTAGTTTGTGGGCCTATATATACTAATATTCCCCACCTACATGAGAAGTACTTAACCCTCCCACTGATTCAAGCATGTTTATTTAATGGTTAAGTTTGTGGGCCTATATGTACTAGTATTACCCACCTACACGAGAAGTACTTAACCCTCACACTGATCAAGTCAATACGTATTATTGGTTAAGCTTGCCTCAGCCTATCCGCTTCGTTCATGTAATATTGGTTAAGTGTTGTCCATTCATGTTAACTTAACCCACCCACACATCATGTTGTATTAGTTAAGTGTTTCCCATTAACTTAACCCTGTTCATTCATCATGTTATATTGGTTAAGCGTTTCTTATTAACTTAACCCCACTCATTCATCTTGTTATATTGGTTAAGTGTTTCCCCTTAACTTAACCCTACTCATTCACATATTGGTTCAGTGTTTCCTTATTAACTTAACCCTACTCATTCATCATATCATATTGGTTAAGTGTTTCTTATTAACTTAACCCTACTCATTCATCATGTTTTAGGTATCATATTCATCTTTGATCAGCATTAATTAATTATTAATGCACATACCTCCCACATTAGGTCGATAGCTTGTGGCCGCGGATGTGCCGGGCGGTTCTGGGCAGACTTCTGACACAAGCCAGACCTAACCTCGTGTCTAAGCATTTCTTAGTTATGCCTACGACCTCTTACATTAGACTGACCATTTGCGGTTACTGGTTAGGCCGGTTGCTTCCGGGCAGGTTTCTACCGCAAATGGAGTCTAACCTCGTGTCTCGGCATGTTTATCTTAGCCAATTGGTTCATTTTCAAATTATTCCAGCTTCATGTTAGTTATGTCAATTTATTCATCTACATCGTAGGCTTTCCAATTACAGTATTCACTTTCAACAGATTTCAGCATATTATTTAGTTTAACAAATTAAACATCACTTAAAGTTCCATTAACATATCTCGCCTAATCATAAGTTAAGCCTATAAACTTACATGCCCCAAAATCATGGTCTTAATTCACAATAACACATACCCTAAGGTTTAGTCATATTGCACCGTACAAAATATTCTCCAAAAAGCCCCAATCATGATTCACAGTATAAACTATGCCAAATTATAGCCTTTAATTACAGTGCATGCCAATTACCCAAAATCCCAATTTAGGCGTGTTCACATTTAACAGTTATCCCTATCTTACTATAGGTTTTCATGCCTAAGCCATATATCACTATACACAATAATCTCCTTCTTCCAAGTCATAAACTATCATATATAATATGCCCCAAATTTTAGGTCTTAAACCACAACATGTATTATGCCTTACATGTTTACAGTTCAATTTACGCCCCAAACCCCAAGTCATATGTCCAATATACTTTATGCCTCAAATCTCAAGTTATATGTTCGATACACTTTATGTTTTAAATACAACATTTGTTATGTCCTCAAATGCGTTACAGATCAGTTATGCCCAATTATACATAATTTAATACTTATCCCAATTTTAGCGCTGACCATGTCCAAATCATATATTATGCCCAATTTTTCCCAACGTACGTTCATCTCTTATGAGATTTGGCTCAGGCTCGCAGTAGCCTAGCTATAAAAACAAAAAGGGAAGAAGGAAAGAAGAGGCAAAGAATGGACATAATAATATCAATGAGATAGATCCAATGGATATAGAAAGACAGATGGAAATAGGCATAATCTCAGATTCAGATTTATTACAATGTCAGAATCACAATTAAATTTTATTTCTGAAAGTAACATGAACTCACAAATTACAGAACGGTATTGAATTCTAGGATCTGATTTCTGAATTTGATTAGCTATTCCTTTGATGTAGATTTTGATTGTTAACTTGAAAACTCTAATTTGATTGATTAAGTTGGAGGCTAGGTCACTTAAGGTTTTAGTAGCATATAGACGCCTATGAATTCGTGTGGCTTAGGGCTCTTTTTATAGGTGTAAAGGGAGATTTAAAGCCTTTAGATCAGTCTAGAAGTCATCAGAATCATCTAGAGCAGAGCACCACATTGCACAATGAATTAGAAAGCGACACGTGGCGAAACACGTCATCGGTCAGATCTGGGCCGACAAGGGTCGACTCCCCTATAGGGGGTCGACACCTATGTCGACACCCCTGTAGGGGGGTCGAATCCTTTATCGACTCCCCTTGGGGGGGTCAACACCCCTGGGCGGGAAATTTCCCACTCAGTCTGCTTTGACCCAAATTCGAGATTTGAACCCTGTTTTGACTTCTAGAATTATTTTATATGTATATATATCTACTTCCTTAGGCGTATACAAACTTCTAAGACTTATAACTTTTTCATACGGTGTCCAATTTACACAAACTCGGACTCTATCCCAAGCAGAATTCCGAGACGAACGCAATGGCATAACCCATTTCCCTTAATTCCCACTTTTAAAATTAAGTATTCTTTAATTCATTACTTTAATGTCAACAAGAAATACAGGGTGTTACAACAACCGTTAAAAACATATACGGATTTTTCATACACATCCAGGGGTAAGTTATAAGGAGTAACAATGATAGGCCATGATGAATATGTACTATCAAACTGAGAAAATGGCGAAAATCCATCTCTACATAAATCGAGCCTAACATTATTGCTCTCTGCAGCAAATTCAATATAAGTCATATCAAAGTGTTTCCATGCTTCACCATTAGACGGATGTATCATAGTTCCTTCTTCTGATTTTCTGATGCTATGCCATCGCATATGACACGCTATAGCAGAAGATGCATATAGCCGTTGAAGTCTGGGAGTTATGGGTAGATAATGCATTCTTTTATATGGAACTTCTTTCCTTGGTTTATATCTATCTTCGTTGCAAAATTTGCATTTTCTACGGTTAGCGTATTCTTTCCAATACAACATGCAACCTTCAACACATGTATCTATCTTAAGAAAAGGTAGTCCAAAAGCGGACATAAGTTTTTTCACTTTATAATGTGTAATGACCCGTACTTTTACGGATAATAAATAATCTATTTAATTATTTAAATAAAGGTTTGGTAATTTAAAATGTCCAGAATTAAATAATAAGGAATATTTAATTAATATAATAATTAAATAATATATTTAAATTCCAAAATAGTCGGAAATAGTTGAGTTCACAATACTATGTGAATTGGATCATATATAAGCTATAATTCAGTTTGGAATTGAATTAGAATAACGAATGTATTATTTAAACGAAGTTTGAACGTATAATTATATTATAATTAAAATCGAGCTCCAAATGGCACGGCAGTTCGTAATTTGGCGATTTGAACTTCAACTGAATATATAGGGTTTATTTTAAATTGGATTTCTGTGAAATAAGAAACGTTCGGAGCTGGTAAAGTATATTTTTCTAATGGAAGAGAAAATTGGGGATTTCATTGTGTAGATTTTGATTTATGCCCAAATTAAATTTTTGAAAAGTCGCTATGGAATTCCTTTATAATTTATAACGATTTATAAAAGGATTTAAATATAAATCGAATATCGATATAACTCTGATGATGAAATATCGAGTTGTAAATCCATGTTGTAAATCCATATATATTTATTCTGGAGCTGTATGATATACCATGTGAATATGTATATGATAATATTTATTTTAAATATATAATTTAATTATTTTTAAATATATTTATATATTTAAATGGGTTATATGGAGCTTTAAAAATAACCAGTTTTGCAAACGACCTCCGTTTCCAACGAAACTAATATTGTTGGTTCTGTAATGTCAAATTATTGTTAGATTTCAAATTTCGTGATTTTTGGAGTCAGTGTGTGGCCGTACGGATTTTTAATGTGAAAAGCAGTCAGTATTTTGATGATTAAAAATACGCTTGTGAGCAAACGGAGTCGGAATTTGACAAAACTAGTTTCGTTGGGTCCGTAATGTCGAACTGATGGTGCATGTACATTTTTGTGATTTTTGGATATCTTGTGTGATCACAGGAATTTTTAAAGATAAATACAAATAGCGGTTGATTATAAATAAATATAAAATTTGAATATAAAAATATTAAAATATTTCTATAAATAACTTACACTAATTCAAAACCTAATTTCATTTCACTTCTTCTGGTCAACAAAAATCCGCCGCTGGTTTCTTTCAGCAAAACCAAAACGTGGAAATAAAAAATCCAAAAGAAATAGAAATAAATTCTTATAAATCAAAAGAGTTATATATTTTGGTTTCTGGTAATTCTCTCTTCATTTTGATATGGGTTTGGTGCCACTCGAACTCTATTTCCATCGAAGTCGAGTCTTCACAGTAAACTAGTGTAATAACCCGTATTTTTGATAACATGTTATAACATAAATCAAGGCAGAATTAGATGATATAATCTGAATCAAGGGAAACAGGCTTTGCCATTGCGTTCGTCTCGGAAAAATACGTGAAATAGAGTCCGAGTATTCGAAAATCGGAGTCCGTATGACCAAGTTATGGCCCGTCAAAGTTTTCAGAAAATTTCAAGTTCAAAAACAGTTCAAATTTGAATTCAGAATTCAAATTCAACCCAGACAGGCCAGGCGGGAAGATTCCCGCCAACCCCCAAGTCGACAGGGGTGTCGACTGGGGTGTCGACACACCCAGGGCCGTGTCGACTGCCCAGTCGACACGGGTGTCGACATGGTGGTTCGGCCAGTTTGACCTGGGTGCACCTGACTTGTTCCTCAAGACATGTTTTAAGGCTTGTGATGGATTTTAACGGCTCAGATCTGAATTAGGGTTAATCCTATGGCCTAAACTAACCTAAACTTCTATAAAAGGACCCTAATACCTAGCCTAAACCATCATAAATCAATCCTACAACTAGGTTATGCCAAAATGTTTAATCATGGCCTCCACCCTCTTGTCATAGTCTCCATCTTCATTCATATGAGAGTTTCTAAGCTTGTTTGAGAGTTTCTAAGTTTGATTCAAGGCCAAAGTTCAATCTTTCTTCATCAAAGCAAGGATCTTCTTCTTATTTCTCAAGGGTTTTCATTGGAGCTTATCATTTGGGGGTTTTTAGAGTTGCTAGTGGCTTCATCTCAATCTTATTTTATCTTATAAGTCTTTATAGCATTGTAAGCCCTATTCTACTCTTAGATTCTAACTATGAAGTTAAATATGACATGTTGCAAGTTTGAGTTTGGGCCTAAGTATGATTTGTGCTTTGATTCTATCATGTTATGCATAGATTTATTCTATGCATGTTTGTAAAGCTATCACCTTGACTTTGTGCATAGAAAGCTATGAGCTTTGATTTGAAATGTTGCATAAAGCAACATAGAAACTCTCATAACCCTTATGTTATCTTGCATATGATGTTATATGCAAATCACTAGCTATCATCCTATGTCATTTATGACCATGTTTCACCTATTTTGCTAAAGTTTGATATCATGCATGTTTGAGGCTTATAATGTAATATGCAAGTTTATGAACACCTTTGCCTCATATGCCACCATGTTTAACTTGTGGCCAAACCTTATTAATTATGTCATGCTTCTAAGTTCCCTCTTTGAGATCTATTTGCGTTTATACGAACTTACATGCGATGGGGTTACGTTATGGGTAAACTAAAATGACATAAAAACATGACTTGAAAAGATGACACGAAATATGACATGTGATTATGCTTGAAACATGAACATGAACTTGGACATGACTTCTAGAAAACATGAGAATGGCCAACTCGAGGTTGGGTTGAGTTTGTAGCATAAATCTACCCGGAACCGACCAGCTTAACTAGTGGCTACAAGCAATAGGACCCAATGTGAGTAGTTGGTCATGTCACACTTGAAACCCGAGGTTAGACTAAGCTGTGGTGTAAATCTACCCGGACCTTCCCGGCTTAACTAGTAACCACAACAAGGTCTAATGTGGGAGGTTGGGTGCATTAAATTAATTAATGCCACATGATAGGGTTAAGTCATGGACCACTTGAACACTTAACCAATTAAACACGATGGGTTGATAGGGTTAATTCATGAACCTTGGGTACACTTAACCAACTTGATACTTGATTGGATAGGGTTAACCACGTTTAACCCGTTAGAAACCCTAGTTACGTGGTCCTTTTGACCAGTAACCCTCTTGGTTGTATCATGATACCCTAGGGACTAGGCTAGGGTGGGGCACGATTACTGGGCTGACATGTAAGCGACCAAAACGACGACTGAGTTGGTGCGCCGGTGTAGGTTCAGGGGGACTATGGTCGTGCACATAGTCCGGAGTTGAAAAAGCAGACACGGGCACCAGTAGGTCTAGACTGTGCGTGCTTGATTTGTGTCCGTGGTTGGCACCCTATGGCTTGATACACCCTAGGGTGGACCTAGCACAGTTTGACTACGCTTCGTGATTGGGCCGTATGACACCGACACTTGATGGGTTAGGCTTTAGGGAGCCGATCGACTAGACCGTGTATTTGGACCTTGATTTAGGTCGTCTCGTGATATTGGGCCAAGATTGGGCCAAGGGATCACTTCTTGCTTATACTTGACATGGGTTGGAATACTAGTACACTTGGTGCAAAACTTAACCTTGTATATGATGCCACACTTGATCTACCCTGTTAACTTTTCACCATGCCAGTTATCATCCTATGTTTCATCTTTGTTTTACATGTCCAGTTAACATTATTAGTTTTTATACTAATAGTAGGTAGTACTTACCAGTCTTTTGACTGGCCCATTTTCTTTCGCCTCTTTTCTTTCGTTCCACCCCCCCCCCCCCCCCCCCAGGTTTACAGGGTGGGAACACTAGCACCTAGCTTGGATCTTTAGCTGCTTTTCTGGATAGCTCATGTACGGTTTGGACTTGAGCTTGCTATGGCTTTATTCTACTTTGGGGATAGTTACTTTATGTTTTTTTTCCAGTTTTCATTTGATGTTTCTAGACTTTGTTTTGTGGGAAAATAACGACCAAGTACTTTGATGTAACTTGACTATGGTTTTGAAATGTTAGTTTTTACCCGCTGCTTTGTTTACTCTGTTTTTACTTATATGTTCTGTCTTGTGATATCTGCATGCATGTTTACCTTGTTTAACGCCCCTCCAAAGCTAGTGTGCTTGCAAGAGTGACATTGGCGGAGGTGGGGTGTTACATTTGGTATCAGAGCATAAGGTTTTACTAGACCAGACAATAGTTTTAAAACCCTTTTGAAAAACTATTTTCAAAACCAATTAAGTATTCTCCAAGAAAAGTCTAGTTTATTTTAAAAGGCTATTCCCCAAAAGTCATTAGCACTATCCTTTGTTTCCTCGTTCTAAATCTATCTTTTCCTTTTTCAGCATGGTCGATCTTAACCTTCCCGAGGGAGTAACCATTCCCAGATGGTTCCGGAGGTACTTGGAAGCTAGGGCCAACGATGTGGGCCCATCAAACACTCCCACCGTAACTGAGGTTCCTCCTCCTCCTCCTCCTCAGCATCCACAAGCAGATTTCGCAAAGGTTTGCAAAGACTTTAAGGCGATGGGTGGCAAGAATTTTATTGGGACGGAGACTTTTGTTGAGGCGCAAAATTGGTTGAAAGAAACTGAAGATCTCTTCGCCATCTTTGATGTGGAAGACCGTAGAAAAGTTCTGTTGGCAGTATGGCTATTGAAAGAGGAAGCTACTTATTGGTGGGAGGTCACCAACGCTACTAGGCCTATAGAGACTTGGGCCGACTTTAGGATGAGGTTTGGGCTTAAGTTCCTATCATCTGCTGAGGAGAATCTCCAAATGGAGAGGTTAATATCTTTGAAGCAAGGGGACATGACAGTGAGGGAGTATGTGAATAAGTTAAACAGCTTGCTCGATTCGGTTTGGACATGGTTAATACTCCCCAGAAGAAGGTTCTACGCTTTGCACGAGGGTTGAATGAGCCATTACAAGGTTTAGTCATGTCACATATACCCATGGGGGCCACTTTTGTAAGCCTAGTTGACATGGCATTGCTTCAGGGAGACGATAAGGATGGCAAGAAAGAAGTCAAGCCTAATGAGACTCAAACCAAGAAGACGGACTCCAAGTGGGGAGGAAATCAGAGCAATCAGAACAACAAGAACAACAAGGGTAATAAGGACAACAACAACAAGGCAAAGGACACAAGAAAGTGCAACTTCTGCGGGATTGTTGGGCACATAGCCAAAGATTGTAGGAAGAAGAAGAGGAAGTTGGGCGAATGCTTTCATTGTGGAGAGACCGGACACTTTAGCAAGGATTGCCCTAAGAAGCAAGGACAAGGGCAAGGGCAGACTCAGCGTGCAGGACCTTCTGGAGGACAAGTGCATGCTCTCAACACTGCTCCAGCTCAGGACCGAGGTAGTATTTCTGTAGAAAGCCTTGTTTACATTTCTGATTTTCCTGTTCGCACTTTATTTGATTCTGGCGCATCGCATACCTTTATTTCTTCTGACATTGTTGAAAGTTTGCACCTAAGTACTAGTCTAGTTGAGGATCCCGTTAGTGTTTCGAATCCAATTTGGGGTTTCGCCCATCTATCTATGATTTGTATGGGTTTGAGGATTTCTATCTTGACCGTAGAATTCACGTGTAATGCTTATGTTCTCGGGTTCATGGGATACGGGTTGATTTTGGGCATGGATTGGTTGTCCAGTTATGGAGCCATTCTCGATTGTGAGCATAGGGTGGTGAGGCTCATGACTCGCCTCGGTAATACCCTAGAGATTTCTTGCAACCCGCTGGATCCCGTCATGTCATGTTATCTTGAATCTCTTGACTCGTCCATCGATGATCTGCAATCAATAAGGGTGGTCCGAGAATATCCTGATGTCTTTGAAGAGGTTAAGGGGTTACCCCCTAAACGAGAGATAGATTTCCGCATTTATCTTGTTGATAATGCCAAGCCAGTTTCATTGCCCGTTAGGCATATGGCCCCGTGAGAAAGAAGAGAGCTCAGTAAGCAAATCAAGGAGTTGCTTGAGAAGAATTTTATTAGGCGAAGCATTTCTGAATGGGGTGCTCCTGTGGTGTTCGCTACTAAGGCGGATGGTTCGCTTCATCTATGTGTTGATTATCGAGAGTTGAACAAGCTGACAAAGAAGAATAGGCACCCGTTACCGAGGATTGATGACCTCTTTGACCAGCTTGTTGGTGCTTCTGTTTTCTCTCAGCTCGATCTAGCCACCGGATTCCATCGGCTTAGAGTGGCTGAGGATAGTATTGATAAGACTGCGTTTAGGACTCCAAATGGATTCTTTGAATGGCTTGTCATGCCATTCGGTTTGACTAATGCACCCGCCTACTTCGTAGATTTGATGAGTAGGGTGTTCAGGGAGTTCCTTAACAAGTTTGTGGTTGTCTTCGTGGATGATATTCTGATCTTCTCAAAGGATGAGGAAGAACATGCTAGACATATCAAGGAAGTGATGGATACGCTTAGAGCTCATCAGTTGAAAGCCAAGTTCTCCAAATGCCATTTTTGAAGAAGGAGAGTTCGGTTTCTTGGACATATAGTTTCTAAGCAAGGCATAGCTGTGGATCCCGCGAAAGTGGTTGTGGTTCAAGACTGGAAGACTCCTAAGAATGCAACCGAAGTAAGAAGCTTTCTCGGTCTGGCAGGCTACTATAGGAAGTTCATTAAGGACTTCGCTAAAATTTCAGCCCATCTTACTAAGTTGACGAAGAAGAACTTAGTCTTTGCATGGGACTTAGAGTGTGAGCTTGCTTTTCAAAGGCTCAAGAGGGCCCTTACCACAGTTCCAGTTTTGGCATTACCCGATGGCGGTAAGATGTTTACCGTGTACACCGATGCATGTGGCACGGGGTTAGGAGCTGTTCTGAAGCAGGAAGGAAGAGTGATATGTTATGGGGTAGGCAACTTAAAGTCCATGAGAAGAACTATCCCACTCATGATTTGGAGTTGGCGGCGATCGTCTTTGCACTCAAATCCTGGCACCACTATCTTCTAGGCGAAAGATTTGAGTTATATACTGATCACAAGTCGCTCAAGTACCTCTTCTCGCAGAAAGATCTGAATCTAAGGCAACAAAGGTGGATGGAATTCTTGGCATCATATGACTTCGAGATAGCTTATACTCCTGGCAAGGGTAATGTTGTGGCAGATGCACTAAGCAGAAGAAGGTTGACTTTGAGTCCCTTGTTTGTTGAGATGAAGAGCCTAGAGTTCTTGGCAACCTTTGATTTCACAACAGTTGTTGAGTCGATGACGGGTTCATTAGCATCTCTTGAGCTTAGACCTACACTTCTTGATCAAGTAGGGACTTCGCAGAAGGAAGACATGCAGATAGTCGAGATCATGGACAAGTTGATTCGTGGTGAGATGTCTAGTCACCTTGCTAGATATACTTTTGATGACAAGGGTTGGCTAAGGCGTGATGGAAGGCTATGCGTTCCACAAGTAGGAGACTTGGTGCATAAAGTTCTCGAAGAAGCGCATCACTCGAAGATGACTATACATCCTGGAGGAGATAAGATGTATAGGGATATGAAGCGCATTTTCTTTTAGGCTGGAATGAAGAAGGATGTGGCAGAGTATGTTTCAAGGTGCATGGTGTTCCAACAAGTGAAAGCCGAGTCGAAGAAACCCGGTGGTCTATTACATCCATTGGAGGTCCCGCAATGGAAGTGGGAAAGTATCTCTATGGATTTTGTGGATGGATTGCCTAGGTCAAGGAAAGGGAATACGAGCAAATGGGTCATAGTTGATAGACTTACGAAGAGTGCTCATTTCATCCCAGTGAAGAGCAAGAGGACCGCATCATGGCTAGCATCTGTTTATCTTCGAGAGATAGTGCGATTGCATGGAGTTCCTTCTAGCATAGTTAGCGATCGTGACCCAATCTTCACTAGCCAGTTCTGGAATAGTTTGCAAGCAGCGATGGGTACGCGATTGAATCTAAGTACAGCCTATCACTCCCAGACGGATGGCCAAACCGAAAGGGTGAATAGAGTGCTAGAAGATCTTTTGAGGCTTTGTGTTCTTGACTTTGGTGGTACTTGGGAAGACCACCTTCCTCTTGTAGAGTTTGCTTATAATAATAGCTATCAAGCTAGCATAGGGATGGCACCATTTGAAGCTTTGTATGGGAGGCCGTGTAGGTCACCATCTTGTTGGTGGGAGACAACGGATAGGCTTATACTTGGGCCCGATATGATACGGGACACATCCGAGAAAGTTGAATTGGTGAGAAGACGAATGAAAACAGCCCAAGACAGACAGAAATCCTATGCTGACAAGCGAAGGACAGATTTGGAATTCGAAGTTGGAGATATGGTTTTCGTGAAGGTTTCTCCTTTGCGTAATGTGGTTCGTTTTGGAGCAGTTGGGAAGCTGGCACCAAGGTTCGTAGGACCCTTCCCTATCATAGAGAGAATTGGGAAGATGGCTTATAAGGTGGAATTGGCCGAGAAGCTGGCCGGAGTGCATAATGTCTTTCATGTTTCGCATCTCCGAAAGTGCCTACATGAGTCCGCTGAGGTGGTTGAACCTAGCATTCTTGAAGACGTGGAGGTAGAGAAAGAGGCAACCTTGAGGAGAGCTCCGATTCGTATCTTGGGAACGGAGATCAAGAAGCTAAGGAATCGAGAAGTCAAATTGGTGAAGGTTCAGTGGAGTGAGGCCGAAGAGGATGCAACTTGGGAAACCGAGGAGAAGATGCGTGGGCTTTATCCATTTCTTTTTTAGCGTACATTCTCGATCTCTTTTCCTTTTTAGCATATCTTTCTTTTTGCTATCCATGTTTATCCTGTTTATCTTGTAACTTCGTCAATCTTGTCATGAGAACCTTAGGTAGAAACCCTTTGGATGAAACATGTATTTGAAACATGTTATGTTTGATGTTTGCAAGTGGTTGCAAGTGTTTGCAAGTGGAAACTCGTGGATGCATGATACACGTTAGGCACTAAGATCGGCTCACACACTTTCATGTTGCATAGGCATGAGTGCTCATACTTATTCATGGATGAAACTTGTTATTCTATCACGTGGATGTTGCATATGGATGGATGTTCTGTGCACTCATGTAGGGATTATGAATTATGTTAGGAATTTGCATACATATGGACTCATTACACTAACATACATATGCATTAAGGAGGTTTACTGAATCAGTAACCGCCTGATTTTCGCATTAGATAAGTACATATACACACACCTTTGCATATAATCATACAGCATTTAGAATTTGTTAAGGACAGTGGTTACTTGTGGATGATGTTGTGAGTAGATGGATGATGGATGGTAGGATACATTCTTCCTAACTTAGAGATTTCGGGGACGAAATCCTTTAAGGATGGGAGAATGTAATAACCCGTATTTTTGATAACATGTTATAACATAAATCAAGGCAGAATTAGATGATAAAATCTGATTCAAGGGAAACGTTCTGTGCCATTGCGTTCGTCTCGGAAAAATACGCGAAATAGAGTCCAAGTTTTCGAATATCGGAGTCCGTATGACCAAGTTATGGCCCGTCAAAGTTTTCAGAAAATTTCAAGTTCAAAAACAGTTCAATTTTGAATTCAGAATTCAAATTCAACCCAAACAGGCCAGGCGGGAAGATTCCCGCCAATCCCCATGTCGACAGGGGTGTCGACTGGGGTGTCGACACACCCAGGGCCGTGTCGACTGCCCAATCGACACGGGTGTCGACATGGTGGTTCGGCCAGTTTGGCCTGGGTGCACCTGACTTGTTCCTCAAGACATGTTTTAAGGCTTGTGACGGATTTTAAAGGCTCAGATCTGAATTAGGGTTAATCCCATGGCCTAAACTAACCTAAACTTCTATAAAAGGACCCTAATACCTAGCCTAAACCATCATAAATCAATCCTACAACTAGGTTATGCCAAAATGTTTAATCATGGCCCCCACCCTCTTGTCATAGTCTCCATCTTTATTCATATGAGAGTTTCTAAGCTTGTTTGAGAGTTTCTAAGTTTGATTCAAGGCCAAAGTTCAATCTTTCTTCATCAAAGCAAGGATCTTCTTCTTATTTCTCAAGGGTTTTCATTGGAGCTTATCATTTGGGGGATTTTAGAGTTGCTAGTGGCTTCGTCTCAATCTTATTTTATCTTATAAGTCTTCATAGCATTGTAAGCCCTATTCTACTTTTAGATTCTAACTATGAAGTTAAATATGACTTGTTGCAAGTTTGAGTTTGGGCCTAAGTATGATTTGTGCTTTGATTCTATCATGTTATGCATAGATTTATTCTATGCATGTTTATAAAGCTATCACCTTGACTTTGTGCATAGAAAGCTATGAGCTTTGATTTGAAATGTTGCATAAAGAAACATAGAAACTCTCATAACCCTTATGTTATCTTGCATATGATGTTATATGCGAATCACTAGCTATCATCCTATGTCATTTATGACCATGTTTCACTATTTTGCTAAAGTTTGATATCATGCATGTTTGAGGCTTATAATGTAATATGAAAGTATATGAACACCTTTGCCTCATATGCCACCATGTTTAACTTGTGGCCAAACCTTATTAATTATGTCATGCTTCTAAGTTCCCTCTTTGAGATCTATTTGCGTTTATGCGAACTTACATGCGATGGGGTTACGTTATGGGTAAACTAAAATGACATAAAAACATGACTTGAAAAGATGACACGAAATATGACATGTGATTATGCTTGAAACATGAACATGAACTTGGACATGACTTCTAGAAAACATGAGAATGGCCAACTCGAGGTTGGGTTGAGTTTGTAGCATAAATCTACCCGGAACCGACCGGCTTAACTAGTGGCTACAAGCAATAGGACTCAATGTGGGTAGTTGGTCATGTCGCACTTGAAACCCGAGGTTAGACTAAGTTGTGGTGTAAAGCTACTCGGACCCGCCCGGCTTAACTAGTAACCACAACAAGGTCTAATGTGGGAGGTTGAGTGCATTAAATTAATTAATGCCACATGATAGGGTTAAGTCATGGACCACTTGAACACTTAACCAATTAAACACGATGGGTTGATAGGGTTAAGTCATGAACCTTGGGTACACTTAACCAACTTGATACTTGATTGGATAGGGTTAACCACGTTTAACCCGGTAGAAACCCTAGTTACGTGGTCCTTTTCACCAGTAACCCTCTTGGTTGTATCATGATACCCTAGGGACTAGGCTAGGGCGGGGCACGATTATTGGGATGACATGTAAGCGACCAAAACGACGGCTGAGTAGGTGCGCCGGTGTAGGTTCAGGCGGACTATGGTTGTGCACATAGTCCGGAGTTGAAAAAGCAGACACGGGCACCAATAGGTCTAGACTGTGCGTGCTTGATTTGTGTCCGTGGTTGGCACCCTAGGGCTTGATACACCATAGGGTGGACCTAGCACAGTTTGACTACACTTCGTGATTGGTCCGTATGACACCGACACTTGACAGGTTAGGCTTTAGGGAGCCGATCGACTAGACCGTGTTGTTGGACCTTGATTTAGGTCATCTCGTGATATTGGGCCAAGATTGGGCCAAGGGATCACTTCTTGCTTATACTTGACATGGGTTGGAATACTAGTACACTTGGTGCAAAACTTAACCTTGTATATGATGCCACACTTGATCTACCCTGTTAACTTTTCACCATGCCAGTTATCATCCTATGTTTCATCTATGTTTTACATGTCCAGTTAACTTTATTAGTTTTTATACTAATAGTAGGTAGGACTTACCAGTCTTTTGACTGACCCATTTTCTTTCGCCTCTTTTCTTTCGTCCCCCCCCCCCCCCCCCCAGGTTTACAGGGTGGGAACACTAGCACCTAGCTTGGATCTTTAGCTGCTTTTCTGGATAGCTCATGTACGGTTTGGACTTGAGCTTGCTATGGCTTTATTCTACTTTGGGGATAGTTACTTTATGTTTTTTTTTTCAGTTTTCAATTGATGTTTCTAGACTTTGTTTTGTGGGAAAATAACGACCAAGTACTTTGATGTAACTTGACTATGGTTTTGAAATGTTAGTTTTTACCCGCTGCTATGTTTACTCTGTTTTTACTTATATGTTCTGTCTTGTGATATCTGCATGCATGTTTACCTTGTTTAACGCCCCTCCAAAGCTAGTGTGCTTGCAAGAGTGACATTGGCGGAGGTGGGGTGTTACAACTAGGGTTCATAATTGTGAATGGTTGAAGCTGTAATTCGAGTTGTGTGTGTTGTTTTTGGGACCGGGAGGTGAATCCGCACCTTGTGTGCAATTTTGAGGAGGATCGATGATAATGGAGTTCGGTAGCTCCCAGTTACAGTCGCGACAAATGCTGAAGTCGAGTTTTGTTTTGGACGCACGAGTTGGTTGTGATCGATATAGGGTGGTGTAGTTTGTGAAGAGGAATGTTGTGGTGAAGACGGATTTCAGTTTAGTGAAGTGATGAGCGAGTTATGGGTGTATGTAATTGCGGAAATGGCCGGTTGGGGACTGGAAGAACACGCGGGCGTAGAAGATGAAGAGGAATGCGAGTTCGGTGTACCAGAACTGGAACGGTAGAGGAGAATGAAGTGGTGAGTTTGGTTTGAATTTATATAAAGTGAAGAAGGGTCTTGGAGGAGGTTTACAGCGACATTGGTATTTCATTTTTAAACGAGAAAGCTTGGAACGACTTACTGGAAGGAGGAGAGAAGGCATTAGCGGGTATGGGTTTAGATGGGCCGGATGTGGGGGTTAAGGCCCATATAGAATTAAATTCAAAGTTTATTTCAATTTAATATAGTATTAATTTGTATTGAGCACAACAAATTCATACGTGAACGAAATTCAGCAAAACAGGATCCATTGGGATTTTATGGACGGACACTTCACTACGGAACTGACTGGGTGTTAACTGGAGCTCGTTACAATTTATAGATAAATAAATTGTCTGTCTGAATCAAGCGATGGTTATCGTTATTAACGATGATCGTCCAATGTGAGTAAAACTCACCAACTCCATCAGTTATAATTTTATAACGTATTTTTAGAACTGATAGATGATGGTTGATTCTGTGTGTTGACTGTTTGGTTGAACTGCTAAGTGATTGGTTGAAATTATAGATAACGATATGTATATATATATACACATATATATCGTTAATCAAATATTGATTCTGTTTATCAGAATATTTCATATTGAAAAGAAGTTGATGTTAATTATATTGTTTAACATCTGTGATGCAGGGAAACAGGTTGGAGGGATCCAACTGTATTCTCAATATCTATAATACTGTTTTCATATATTGCAATATATGATGTGATATATAATCTGTTGTTGATTATGTGTGTTGAATGATATCGATCATTGTTATTTGGTATTTTAAATACTGTAAGAAATATGGGATGCAGAGAAAGGGATTTTCAAAGTGTATTTTTGAAAATAAATTATTTATATAAAATCAACGGATTTTATACATAAAAAGAAAAGGATTTTATAAAAGAAAATAATTATAAAATCAAGAACAAATAGAAAAGGAAATATTTGTGAAAACAAATAGAAAAGGAGTATTTGTTAAAACAAAATGAAAAGAAAATATTTGTAAAACATTTACAAATAGAATTGAAAAGGAAATATTTGTAAAACATTTACAAATAGAATTGAAAAGGAAATATTTGTGAAAACAAATTGAAAAGGAAATATTTGTAAAATATTTACAAATAGAATTGAAAAGGAAATATTTGTAAAACATTTACAAATAGAATTGAAAAGGAAATGATTGTAAAACATTTATAAATAGATTATAAAAGGAAAATATTTATTTGTTAAATAAATGGAATTGAAAAGGAAATATTTGTTGAACGAATAGAATGATAAAAGGAATATTTATTTGGGAAAATAAATAGAAAGATAAAAGGAATATTTATTTAGAAAATAAATAAGATATCATAAAAGGAAATATTTGGAAAGTAAGTAGGATTATAAAAGGGATTAGAGTTAGTCGAATAAAAGAAGTTAAATCGAATACAGTTAATTTGAAAGGAGTTATCGAATATTAGTTATTCGAAAGGGTTATCGAATATAGTTTATTCGAAAGGAGTTATCGAATATTAGTTATTCGGAAGGGTTATCGAATATAGTTTATTCGAAAGGAGTTATCGAATATTAGTTATTCGAAAGGAGTTAATCAAATATAGTTTATTCGAAAGGAGTTAATCAAATATAGTTTATTGAAAAGGAGTTAATCAAATTTAGTTTATTCGAAATGAGTTAATCAAATATAGTTTATTCG
Source organism: Allium sativum (assembly GCA_030737875.1). NCBI lineage: Eukaryota > Viridiplantae > Streptophyta > Magnoliopsida > Asparagales > Amaryllidaceae > Allium > Allium sativum. The sequence goes on from CM060924.1 coordinate 157,782,622, forward strand.
AAAGGTGTTAAGCCAATAGAGTTAACTGATTAGAGTTAATCAGAAGGAGTTAATCCAATAGAGTTAATTGATCAGAGTTAATTGATTAGAGTTAATCGAATAGAGTTAATCAAATAGAGTTAATTGAATAGAGTTAATCAAATAGAGTTAACCGATTAGAGTTAAATTGAATATTAGTTATTCGAATAAAGTTAATCGAATATAGTTTATTCGAAGAAAGGTTACCGAACATAGTTATTTGAAAGAGAGATTATAGTTTATTCGAAGGAAAGAGTTATCGAATAGAGATTATTCGAAAGAGATTATGTAAGGAAGTTTGTTAAAGAATTTAAAGGTGAACTTTGTCTATTTCGAGGTAAGAAATGTTGTTCAGTTAAGGTCTTAGAGGTAGTTATACCCCAACTTGATTGACATTCTTTTGAACTAAGGAATGGTTAAGGTTCGATAGTGGAGGTTGGTTAAGTGAATTAAGTTAATGAAGGTAATGATTTGAATTAGCATAGCGATGTTTTATTTAAACATCTGTTTAAATCCGATGAATGAGTTTTGGAAACATTTTTAAAATATAATCAGAGATATTTTCTAATCCTAGAAAATGAAATGTTGATGATAAAGAATACTGGAATGACAGTGATACGGGAAAAAAGAGATGGAAATTTTTTCCAATGATTAATAACGTATATTTTCTAAATTTAGAAAATAAGGAATGTTGAATATATGGAAACAGGAAATGAATAAATTTATGAACTAAAGAGATAAATGTTAAATGATGATTGATCGATGTAATTTCCATCTGGAAATAATATCGTTGTTTGCACACGTGTTTTCTTTGATAGTTAACTCATCGACTATCGTAGTTTTTGACCATTTTTCCGTCGTCAATACAGAGAGTCCGGGATCAGACTCATTATCTGAAAACCACTCTGCATGGGAATTAGCGTTGCGATCAAATATGATGAAGATAATTGGAGACGGAGTTATACAAGGCCTGTCCTGTTTACAGGATAATGCCTTCGGTTTGTCCAGACCCAGGACGACCTGTATCGAAGAGTGTCTGACAGAGTATATTTAATAGATCGCGTAAGTTGATCTCTTCAAAACGTATTTACGTTTGGTGGTAGAGGAATTCGTTTCTCTTAGCTATATACCCATCGTATTTTTGGGGAAATCAATTTGTGAATCGGCGGGTATGACGATGTGACATTCAAAGTGAATAATTGTGTGATCTGTCAAAGATAAGCGTGACCTCTACCCTCACAACCGGGAAATGACAAAAATCGGGCAGGCAGCATGGCTAAGTAGTTGGCTGCCAATTAGGGTGTATTATCACCTATCTGAGATATTCATTTCATTCTTTAATCTATTCGATGTTGTCCCATTCGGGAAACGGTTGCTGACCCCAATCGTTGGTGATATACATTCGATACACTCAAGCGAAATGAGTGGTCGGTCATGTGTGGCCGGTTGCAAGATGTTCTTGTTGAACCTAGTGTATTCCTCTCTAGAGGTACACTATCGGAAGGTGGTTTCATACCTTGTCATTGTTGGTAATCCATTTTCCAAGAAGTGCTCGCGTTTTGATTGTATACTATATATGTAGAACATGAGCTGAAAGCATTTCTGCTAGATGATTATTTAGTTGTGGTTGATAGACATTATTATAATATCAAAAGAGTTTTGATATAAAGTTTATCGTTTCTTTCAAAAGTATTTTGAAAGTTAAATCAAATGTTTTGGATTCTCATAAGGGAAAAACCCGTTCCGTTAGCGGCGTGGTCTTATGAGATGTCGTTTAATTGCTTAAACTGTTTTACTATCACACCAGTCCCATGACTGACCCAGAGTTTTTTTGTTTTGTTTCCCTAAACTCTTGGGTGCCCAATTTTGTATGAACAGTCAAGTAGTCAGGATTTTTCAGATATACTTAGAGAGCTTGGAATAGGAGGCTTCAGGATTATATAGCTATAGTTATTTCCGTTGTGTTGTAAGTGTTATACTCTAATAATGGTACTGTATACATATACTAATTTTATTTCAAAATTTTGTATCTATTATATGTTGTTTGTTCCGCTGTGAGATTCATATTTACTCTAATGTTGTATGTTCTTCTTCTTCTTCTATTCTAAGTTTCTATCTTATCTATTCTCACCCTCTAATTTCTTTCATGTACTATCCGGTGTTTCCGATGCTTGGGTAGTCAACATTGAGTTTATGTCGGCAACCAGGATTGTGAAAACCCGGGTCGTTACATAATGACTATCGCACATCAAATTATTGGGCGGCATATGTCATTTTCCAGTTTGTACAACTGCTCTAAATGCATCTTCTGTAAGATTAATTTTGATTTCATAGTGATGAATTCGGCGGTTACAGACAATTCGGTTCTGCTTGTACACCCTTCCCACAATGGCCCCTTAGCAGAATTCAATAAATCATTAAAAAATTTCGCTTCCGCCGTTGGTTCTTCAACATTTCCAGTCTCATCGTCGCCTTACTCAATGTTAGGAAACATTGATCGTGCTGCATCTTGCACCATATTTTCTATTGGATTCGGTATTGTATTATCGTTCATCATTGTACTATCGTCCTCTACCACTACAGGGTTAGACGTAGGTTGAACAAGTGATCCATGACGATCCCATAAGTGATAATTCGACACAAAACCAAATTTATACAGATGTACTTTTACTACATCTGGCTTCCAATGCTTCAGATGTCTGCACTTACTACACGGACAACGAATGTCTACGTTACTCCGATTATTAGATTTGGCGAATCTAATAAATTATTGGACTCCATTACAAAAATGTTCCTTTATCGACTCCTTCTTACTGGTTCGGGGTTGGTACATCCAACTGCGATCACGAAAATAATCAAATATTTTCCTGATTTGCAACAAATATGTTAGACAGTTCGATCGAACGTAACACTTTATACTATTTTAAATCTTGTAAATTTGATTTATAACTTTCGCATGTTTTCAGTTTTTTTGTTTATTTCTTTTTTACTTTGACGGACGGTCTACCTACTTCCCATTACAAATATAATAACGTAAAAATATTTTATAAATCATTTCAGTTTAAACGGTTCAACAAAATTTCAGCAGCACTTCCCTTCGGTCCCCATATCGTACACAAATGCGTGTACACAGGGAACAAAAAGGAAGTGCCATCGAAAATTTGTTAACCGTTTAAAGTGAAATAATTTATAAAATATGCTTATGTTATTATATTTGTAACTTGTCCAATACTACGACAAATCCAACGAATATTGTATCAAACGAATATACAATCTCTGTTTTGTGTAAAAACAAATACCCATATAACGATCATATACAACACTTGTCGGACGGGGCCAAATTTATCTAAAGGGTTCACATAAGTAGTCAAAAAAACATTCAACCTAAGTTTAAACCAAAAAACAATACAAATGAAAAAAGTGCGCTTTTTGGGATTTTTTGCGCTTCACTAACAGGTGCGCCTTAAGATTCAAAAAAGCTCCTTAGTTGCGCCTTGCGCCTTTTTCCGCCTGCGCATGCGCGTTAACTAAATAACGTCTATATAATATTTTTCAGTACGTTCAATTTGTAAAATAACATGACATTGAAAATTATGAAGTATAAATTAGTTTTAGTTATTTTTAGTTAATTTTAGTTTAAAGTATAAATTATGAAGTAAATTTTAGTTAATTAGTTTCAATTTTTGAAAGATAAACTAAGTTTTAAGTTTGTTAATATTATAGCAACAAATTTGTCAATTTTATTTTGTTTATATTATAACAACAAACTAAGTTTTCAAGTTTGTCAATTTTAGTTAATATTATATAGCAACATTTTTTTTTATTGCAAATGCATTCTTCAAATTTGTTTGGACCGACTATTCCTACATCCGATGATGACATAATTAATAGTGCATGCATAGAGGGACATCATTACACCGTTTCAATAGTCATAATCAAGTTACTACCGCTAAACAATCACATTTACTTCATTTTTTCCCAAATGATCTTAAAACACAATCAACGTAAGACCAATTACATACATGATAATCGTCATTTTCTTGCTCTTAAATTAAGTACATATGTGACAATTAATGTTTCCAACCTCCTAATCAATCACACTAATTCCAAATCAATCTATGGCATAATCAACATCATATGCATCTCACAAAACAACCACTTCCATTTTCATAAACATCCAATTAACAAAGCCATCATAACATGCAAATAAACCTTAATTATCCCTAATTAAGCATAGAATAGGGATTAGAAGACATACCTGAATAATTTGAGAAGATGGGAGTGTTGTTTTGATGAAGAAATCAGATCTCCAAGAGGTGGCGACGGCAGATAGGGTTTTAGCCCGATTTTGCTTCAGCGTGAAATGTTTTGGGGAAGAAGGTTACGGGTTTTGTTATCTTCAGATTAAGCGACGGCTAGCAATTACCGCTTTTTTAGCCATTGCTAGCCGTCGCCCATAGTTGTCGCAATTTGAACCTGTTCTAGTTGTGTTTCGAAATCCACTAACTTAAAAATTACTGTAGTAAGCTTAAAACTCTGGGCCTGGAGATTAATTCATAGTAAAATTTTGAATCTTACTTCTTTTTTGAAAGTACCCTTATATATTTCATTGAAATATGATGTGCATATATTCAAAATGTGAACCGTCCTTCTTGAATTTTGGAATGTTGCTTTTGAATTTTGAGTCACTCGAAAATCATTTACTTTTAACATGTGCTACGCACAAGAGTTTTTGCTATACGATGCGTTTACAACCGCCGTTGAATCTTCATTTTTCTCATTAGGTTAATATTGTATAACTCAACCAAAGTTGTTTTCTAAGGTGAAGGGCATTGTAAAAGTTGAATTTTATTATATAACTCAAACCGACGTATTAGCCTTTAATATTATTAAACTAAAAATAAGAGAAAATATGCTATGACAGCATAGCATATGTCTGTGGAACAAACTGTACTTGCATACAACAATACCAAAGATCGTATGTTTACTCAGTTGCATGAACAAATATAACATCCACGTGTTTTGTTTGAAAATATAGGAGATCGCTGAGGAATTTTAATGACAATACTTTGGATCGCTTAGTAGCTACAGTAAAGTTCATGTATATACCTTTAACATGAACTTATATGATAAACATGACTCTGTTTTGTATAGTCACCACCCTTGAGTTTGACCTACAGAACACATATTTACGTCAAATACACATAATACTACAATAACCTTTGCTGCCACAAAATATCAAAAAAAAAAAAAAAAAAAAAAAACAAATTATAATTTTCATCTCATAGTGGTGGCTTACATACGGCAACAAATAGAGACTTAGAAATTTTAAACTAAATAGGGAAGCAAATAATAATTAATAGACGGGTACGAAAGGAGATGATGGTTGCATTTGTGTAAATGTGAATCATTGTTATATAATATGGCGCCTCATATGTGCTAAACATGCAAGATATTTTGGGATAGATCACATATTTCATATTTGAACAAAGTAGTGGTCAAATACACATGGAAAGAGAGCCTAGTATGTTTAAGTAACAATTAAGCATAAGATTTGGTTGCAAATGATGTTAGAGTTTGAGCTAAATTCAACCACTTAGCATCGGTAGAGATAGAAGAATTATACTGAATCTTGAATCTTAATGCTACCGAATGTCAGTGCTTGAGAGCATAATAGCGTTTCATTCTTTTTGAGTTTGTGCATAAATATGTAAACTGCAGCGTATGCATAACTTGTGAAAAAAAAACTAAATAATTGACTTAATGAAAGAAAAAAAATAAATGTATTGTAAATGAAAAACATAAGCCTTGCTCTTTAGTTGAAAATATGACATTAAATTTAACTAACCTACATATGATGCTAGTAAGTTCAACATTACGCTTCAAGAAGTATAATTCCCATCAACAGTTCCAAACTTACGTTATAGAATATAAAAGATATATGTTGAAAACCTTTATGTATAAGACTGAAAATATATGGTACTGTGAAATGAGTTTAACCAATGGTGAGATAGAACTGTAATTTTACCAAAGAAACTATATAATTTTTGGAATATATGTAGTCATTGCAGACTTTTTTATTAGCTCTAGTTGTGTATCAAGACATGAGAAGAAACAAAGTAAGGTAGAAGTGCAAGTAATAAAATTAATCATTTTTCATGCATGGTAGTAGCACACGAAAAAGTTGAACTATTTCATTTAAAAGTCAGAAAAGATTGCAACAGTGGTGCCTTCTGCTATGTTATCAGCATTGAATCTACCTAGCATAAATTTGCTATAATAATCCGAGGTGTACATTGTTATGATAATCTTAAATATATACAGCAAAAAACCAAATTCTTGTGATGAAAGAGTTGAAGAAAATTAAACAAAAGCATGCAACGCAATACTTCCAGCAAACTATGAGGGGAAACATAACACAGCTTTTAAGTTAATTACATGATAGGCAAATACATCCGAGCATTCATTATTTTTGCATTGTCGATTGTTTAAATAAATACTACTCATGAATCAAAGAGTTCATAATCTTTAAATTTTGCACAAACTGGAAGAAGATTTTAGCTTCCCAACAATGAATAAAGTGACATGGATGTACATGGAAAGAGAACACGTCAACTGATTCTTTAATTAGTTACCTGAAGAAAATTTAATTTAAAAATGCTTCAATCAACTCCCAAAAGCTTTGGAAACTGGTATCCCATTGCCTGCCCATGTTGGCCTAACCTCTTCAACTACTTCATTCAACTTTCATTTTCCAGCTCCTCTTATGTCAAGCAAGTCTGGAACTCTGTAATCGCTAATTCTTTTCCCCAGTTGGATCTCAAAGTTTTTTGGAATGAACAGAGGAAAAATCACACAACCTCAGCTGTCTATAACGTGTTTATTCGCAACATTCCAACCCTCATCTTTTCTTTCTACGCCTTAGATGGAATTTTGGTAACCAGCTTAAGAAAATATCCTTCTTTGGAAGATCATGGCAAATGTTGTTAACACTAAATTGAACCTTCTCACCCATGGAGTTGTTAAATGTGATACATGTATTCTATGTGGCAATCAATTGGAAACTATTGTCCACTTACTCTAGAATGTCCACACTCACACTAGATTTAGTGCAAACATCTAGCAAATCGCAATTTTCATGGACCAATGAGGAGCTGTAGGGATGAATGGTTCAATATATTCAAGTGGATAAGATAGAAAACCCGTAAGACAAAAGCACTTCTAATTTTTATGAAATAATTTTTCATGACAATCTTGAAAGAAAGGAGTACTTGGTTTTTTGCTTTGACATATGCATCTGCTCCTTTCCTATCTACCTAACTTCACCATTGAATTACACAAAGAATTCAAGGCGCTGGATAATTTCTATGCTACTCTTATTTACCCTTTGCATCTGTTCAGATTTTTATTTTACCTTCTGACTAGGTTTTGGTAAGTAACCACCTGCAAAGGCCTTTGTTAGTTTAGGATTTCTTGTGGTGTAAATCTTTCTATAACTATTAGTATAGGCGGGTCGGACTTTAACTCATTACCATCCAAAAAGTATATCTTAAGAATACAAATAAATAAGTCATGAATAAGCAACGTGTTGATTTGTAGCAACTAAGCTCAATCAAAGAAAGAGGTTTTATTTCTAAATCATTAGCCAACACATCCACTATGAATCAATTTCCGGTAGGTGATGATTACAAAGTTGGAGATAATCTTTGTAAAAACAATTTGAGCATCTCAACATGCAAGCCACTTAGAAATATTAATGTTGAATTTTATTGCAGCTTCCTAAATTAATGTTTTTTGCTATAGATTAAGAAAATAATTAGGCATGAATAATTAGTTTGTACAATTTTTTTTTTTTTTTCCATATTCTTTCACAAACATATTTTTGTTGCATCTCGTTGAAATTTTCGAAACCTGGCTTATTTTTCAAAGTCCAAACCAAAAACTGTACCAAACTATCAATGCATGATTCAAATAAAGATCCATTCCAATAATATTTGAAAACATTAATATTTTTTTATCTCTTAAAATCTGAAATAATAACGGATGCAATGTCCTTATACCACAGTAGTTGTAGACATAATCAAATGGTGTGATGTAATAAAACATGATATCAATTATCAAATCCTGCCTTTCTTTTACTGCAACTTGGTTAACCCATTATAAAATGAATATAGCAGAAAAAATAGAAAATAAACTTTCTTTCTAAATGGAGCTGAAGAAAAATGTCAATGTAGTTATATTTTTTTTTTTTAAAATACAGTTATCTCATAAACACGTTGGTACATTTTGGGGATTGTTAAAGTGACTCCATTTTTTGTTAAGGGGGGACAATTTTTTAATTTTTGATGAATTGTTAAGGGGAGGACAAAATAAGTTAGCCCCCCCTTAACCATATAATTAAAATTTTCAGTACTATCCCTACAACAAAGAAAAACTAATGCACACCTGCAAATAACTATATAAATTTAAACACTTTAGCATAAGTCAGACCACACTTGCATGAATTCAAACACTTAAGCATGAGTCAGACCATCACTTATTAACATTTCTTGGTCTAATAAGATACATGAATAATTAACTCTGCAAATTGCAAAATAAATTTAGAAACAATATACACTGACCTTCTATAATTCAACTTAAAAGGAAAATAAAAAGAAATAACAATTAAACGAAGATCCTCCTCCTTTAACTCTCCCCAATTCAAACAAAGTTCATATAATCTCAATAATACAATTTCAATTTATACACCGAAAATCCCTCAACATACACCATTATTTTTTCTATAAAATTTTATTACTAAATTATCCTTTTCTCATAATTGATTTTTAAAACTTCTGGATATAAAAAGTCAAATTGTTCTTAAAAATATGGAAACATGATACGAACTAGATATGTTAATGAATTATTTATTCACGAAGTCTAAAGTTTCTATTAAAAAACATTCAGAAATAATGTCTAATTTAGAAGTGTTGATTTATTTTGTAGAATCATAGTAATTTTGTTGAAACTAGTTTTTTTTTCAAATTTTTTATAAAAGTTACAATATTAGTAAAAGAAATAAGTTTCATTTTGTTAAATTTACTCAATTTGATGCAAATAATTTCTAATTTTGGGTAATTTTGTTTTAAGTTCGAAAGAGGAAAGAAAAAGAAGACGAGAACATGAATAATTTAGTAAAAGAAATGGTGTACGTAAAGTAATACACGGTGTATAGTAGTTTATTATAATTTTTGGTATATATGTAGCAATTTTTGGTGTATAAATAGAATTAGCCTCTCAGTAATCCAGTTTAAATCATGCTTTTATCACTCATATATATAAATAAATAAATAATAGAGAAAATAAAAAACGATAATTACATGTCTTGCAAAAAGAAAAAAGAAAAAAAAAGAACGATAATTACAGTTGCATGCACCTTATATTTGGTAATGATATAAATAGCGTAGATGATTTTACGCAAGTATTCAAAGAAAGTCAATACCAAACATACACAAAAACAAGCCTGGAATTATGAGAAGTAATTAACAAACTAAAATATAGTTAATCATTGTATGTCTAATTAATTAATGGTACGAGAGGCAGTCTAGTCCATGCTTATTTTAAAATAAAAATAAAACAAACCCTCCCTTAACAATTTTTTTTTTAAGGTGGAGTCCCCTTAAAAATGTCCCTCCCTTAACCACCAAAATTAGTGGAGTCCCTTTAACAATCCCCTACATTTTATACTTTTATATTAAGGATGGAAAGGTGACATGAGAAGAATAAATAGAAATTAAACAGTTATATTTTTGTTTAAAATCAAACATTAATTGGAAGATTTGAATCTCTTAACTGGCAGTAAATGCAAATATTTATATGGTCTAATTTTAGCAGCTATGTTTATGAACAATTTTATCCCATATAAATGTAAGTAAATCATCTACTTTTGAACCGAGGATGGAAATGTTATCTCAGCGAAGAAGGAAAAAAAAATGTGTGTGTATGTATGTGTATATATATATACATATATATATATATATATATTTGTGTGTGTGTGTGTTTAAAATCAAACATTAATTGACGGATTTGAATCAGCATTAAATACTAATACTGGTATGGTCCAATGTTAGCGGTTAAGTTTACCAAAAATGTATAATCCAACAGGGAGATATTTTTCAAACAATCACCAACTCCAAATAACAGATGTAGTAATATATTTCATTTTAGACAAATGAACTACTACGCAAAAATTCGCGCAGACAATAAATGCATAAAAACCATGGGATTAGTGTTTAAATCACATATATTATTTTATGATAGTACTTCTCATCAGATCAAGGCTCATCTCAAGCCAATTCTATCTATATATCCTTTCTCCACAATCCCCACAAACAATACAAATACATCAATAGCAATCCAGCAGCACCTTCAAGTTTATTGTTTCTCAAAACATTCACCAAATTTTAAGGCCCAATAAGATAGTTATGAATATTTCAAATTCCAAATGTATATTAACATAGTACAACTTAATCTTAAAATTTTACCAACAAAATTAAGCTACACTTGTTTCGTTAAGTAAATATTAGAAAAAAGTTATTAACATCAGGACAATCTGGCTATAAAATCAGAATAAACAAAAGTTATATTCAAGAAGAAAAATATCCATATATTGTCAAATTTGCTACCATAAGAATTGATTTTCATAAATAACACCAAAGTACTCGCAAATCTTAATCTTTTATAATGCAAATATTTTTATTTATAGCAGTAAGCTCGTGCAATGGTATCATTATAATTCATTAATCAGTAGAAAATAATATTGGTTAATTTCTAAAAGTGCTAGATCAAAGGGATAGGCTGTAAAAAGGGGGAAAAACAATCTTCCCATGCAAGTTTTGCAATTAAAATTTTTACTTGATCTAAAGATCTCAATCTCTAGGAGATCATCACAATGAAACGCCATCAATATGATAAAATATATCAATAATCATCTCATCTGACAACAAACATCCCATTCGAGAATTATCATAATAGGCTAGCTATGACAAAGTTCATTAATTTTTGAATAGATAGCCAACAATGGAAAATAACTATACATATGTTTAACTATCCTAACCTAGGTGCAAAGATTAGAGAAATAATATGGTTTACATGGGAACTTATAAAAGATTATATGTTCAAAGAACTAACCAAATATACGATCACCCACACTATTTCATTTCAATAGAAAGGTCTCAAATGTGGGAAACTTGTAGGTTTGAGTTTCAATTACTTATGGGATGCTCAAGTGCAAAATGTGTGGCAGAATGTCCAATACGGAGGATTGGAGCTAAAAAATAATATGTAAGAAGAGAAATCGAGGACCCATATTATGCTTTATATATATATAAGAAATTGATTCAATTCACCAATCCATGTGCATCCAAAAAAAGAAAAAAATTTGAAATACTTGTGTTAATTAAACCTGATGGATTATGGGGAGTACATATGGTAAATGTTGGTCCTAAAACTGTTCATTTTCATCGATACTTTGAAGAATAAGAACCATTTCATACACATCCTATATAATAATAGTTCATGGTAGCAAAAATAATAAGATTAATTGTCAAGAATAATCCAAAGTTTAACGTGTCTTTCCATAATAATCCCAAGTTTGGATTATTTCTGAATAATCTGAAGTTTGGGGGTGTCTTCCTATAATGATCCCGATGACTTTTTGACGTGTTATTTTGGGATCAATATGGGAAGACTCCCTCGAACTTCGGATTAATATGAAAAGGCACCAGTAAATGAGATTAATATGGGAAGACACCCCCCAAAACTTCGAATTATTCAAAAATAATAAAAACTTGGGATTATTATGGGAAGACACGTTAAACTTCGGATTATTCTTGACAATTAATCCAAAATAATATAACCATGAACCGTTACTTTTTTAAGTTTCAAAGTTTATGCAAAAAATGTTTGTAAGGTATAAACGGTTTCCTTCTTGATCTCCTATTGTTTTTCCTTAGTCGGTAACTACTACACCTAAATGGTAAGATTTGGAAACATCATCATTGATGACATAGTTTTTGATTAAATAAACATTATAACAGCATCTTTACGCTCTTAAAATTTGGGCGATGTCCAGGCGGCATATAAAATCACATCAAAACTACTAAGTTTAACAGAAAATTTTGTCGAAGGTGTGTGTGACAATTGAAAATTTGCATAAAATATCGAAAGATACATGTCAGTTGAATCCATTCAATTCTTGCGAAGTTAGCATGTAACTGGACTAATGGACATCGAATCTATTGTGAATTTAAATTTAGCTTCCATTCTATTATAGTTTGCATACTTTATAGACATCCATTTTAAACTTGGTTAACAATCATACATTAATGATTAGATTAGGATTTAATTTTGGATAAAGATTTGAAAAAAATTGAACCAATTAATTTAATACATGCTAGTTGAAAAACATGGATAAGGTGAAAGGATACAGTAACAATTTGTATGATATATCCAACTTTTTTTTATTTTTAATATACTGTATATCTTCAATTAAGTAAGAATATGAGTAGCTTTTGATTTAATTTGATAATAAATGTTTGTCATATTGCCATATTACAATAATGAAAATTAATATAACTCTGGTTATATTTGTCGTTGTTTTCTCTACAATATCATTTTGAAAAGATAATACTTGACTGAGTATAGACAGAGATTAGCATAACAGAGATGTTGACCCATATCTAAAAACAATTTAATCTTTGTTGTAATATATATGAGTGAATATGCTCTTGTTATATTCTATTTAGTCCCACATCATGGGAATAAGTCTAACATCAGCTCCAAAGCCTATATATAAAGGAGCCAATGTAATAGAAATTGTACACACTTTAAGTGATAGAAATAAAAGTCTCTTCCCTATCTTTTCTGTTCTCTCTAATGTCTTCTTGTTTGACATATGTTCTGTTTTATTTTATAACACGTTATCAGCAAGAAACTCTATTAGAGCTATTGTTTGAAATATTCTAGATATATATTTATAGATCTATCATGTAAGTTATTTTTTTTTATGTTTTGAAATCACATAGATTTTCATATATGAACTTGTTGTATCTTCTGCTTAGATGTGATCCATTCTTCTAGATCACTTTTCTTTTCAGTTTTTGTAGATCTAGATTCTATTTTAGTGGGTCTAACTTTTTAGATCTAATTATCTATTATGGTCCTAAATATGTGTAGATATTTTCTTTCAATTCTTTGCAGATCTAATTTTGAGTTTTTCAAATGCAAATGGAGAATTGATTATATATGTATTGTTTACATTATTGATGATGTAGAGGTAGATCTAGTTTTATCCTTTCCGATCTACAATTATTTTTCATATGTATTTTTTTTTAGATAGACTAAACGCAGAATATTTCCTGAAAAAAAAATGATTTTTTTTTATGTATACGCAATAAAGACAGAATATGTCTTAAAAAAATGATTTTTTTATGTATATCCAACAGAGTTATGGGTATAGAATATAATGGTATAGCATTTAAATTCAATAGCAATATTTATTTATCACTGGAAATGAGATTGAAAACTCATGATTTAAACCAATTAGGAACCTGAAGTTCATATGTAAATGACCTGAAGTTCATATACAATTTTTTTTAAATAAGGAACCTGAAGTTCATATGCAAGTAAGGAACCTGAAGTTCATATGCAAATGAGGAACCTGAAGTTCATATGCAAATAAAGAACCTGAAGTTCATATGCAAATGAGAAAGATGAAACAAAAGCCCGAAGCTTTCTTAAAAGTTGTGACATAAAAAGATTGTACTTCCAGAAGAAGTTAAAAGAGACACACATTATAATATGTGACAAACAAATTAAATTCAATAGAAAATCTCTAAACATGTTTCATTTAACTGACATTACAGTCTATATTAATTGAATATCCTGAAGATATAGTATACATATTAATCTCTTGAAGAGATGTTTTAGAGATTTAACTTAATATAGCAAATCCAACATCCTAGAAGAGATGTTAGAATATTTTTTTTGTTGCATTGCAATTACATAAGTAAAAGATATTTTCAATGAAGGAATATCATACACTCCAGAAGTAGTGATTTCTTTTCTCATCTTATTTTTATTTAATGCACCTAATTTTGTTAATGCATTTAAGGTTTGAATGTATTTTTGTATATTGATATGACATTTCAATAGTTTTATATATTTATCTCTGGAAGAGATAAGTTCATCCCAGAAGTGGTGATAACAAATTATCTTTACAGGATATTTGTATATTTGGAAATGGTAAAATATCTCCATAAGAGATCTGTTTATTTGAAAATAATAAAATATCTCCAGAAGAGATTTCTACAATTAAAGGCGATAAATATTTGTAAAAAAAAATTGTATTAAAACTCCATAAATGGTGTTTATGGAATATCCCAGAAGCGATATTATATTCTGATATGTCTATAAAAGAATTTGCATTGAAATATTTTCAAATATCAAAGATGATGATGAAAATTTAATGACTAAAGAAAATATGCATCTCGAAGATCATTTAAGTTAAGATCTAAATATTGATCTTAATTTTGCACACCGGAAGTGAATGCAAAAGTAATTTTTGTTACAAAAATGAAAAACTTAGAACCTGCAGTTTCTGTGATGGTAAGAAGTAATTTCGATATAAAAAGAAAGATCTATATATGGATAGTATAATTTGAAACATGTAAAAAATAATTATGTTGTGAATTTTATGTATAGATCTGCAAGTTTTTCGAATCATTCATATTAAAGAATGTAAAATCTCGGTTCTATAATTATGCATTCCTACTCAATTCTGGATCTGATATTATGCATGTATATGGTATTTTATAAAATATGATTATTGGGAATGCAGTACAACTATAAGTTGTTTATTTCAGTTTTGATCAATACTGTAGCTAGATCCAAATTTTGTTATGTTGTTTTATGTAAAATTTATTTATTTGATTCATATATTTAGACCGTATAATGGTTATTTCCGTTATTTTTATAATAAATGCATTACA
Source organism: Allium sativum (assembly GCA_030737875.1). Taxonomy (NCBI): domain Eukaryota; kingdom Viridiplantae; phylum Streptophyta; class Magnoliopsida; order Asparagales; family Amaryllidaceae; genus Allium; species Allium sativum. The sequence continues at coordinate 157,797,669 of CM060924.1, forward strand.
TGTATCATTATGGTAATATATATTGTATTAGCGTATTATTATAAATGTATTAAAACCATTGGCTATTGTAAGTTAAATGATGTATGTTTGTATTTGGAATAAGAATAAACATATGTATTATTATTCGATGTATTTAGCCCGTAATAACTAGTGTTATGGCAGAAAGGATAGAACCACAACCCAAAGTTGTGCAAAGAAAATATTTATACAGGAAGTTGTATAACTCAAAATCTTGGACATGAAGTCTTGAATTATATATAATATATATATATATATATATAAACATTTTTGATAAAGCATACAAGTTTGAAATCTTATCAATTAGCAAAAATGTAAAAGCTTCTAAATTAAATATATGTTAGAAGATTGAGAACCAGAAGTTCATCATAAATTTGATATACATATGTATGTGTGTGTGTGTGTGTGTGTGTATATATATATATATGCATAGGAACCTGAAGCTCCTTAACCAATGAACTTGAAATACTTCATAATTTAAAAGCCTCAAGCTTTATTAAAACTATGTGAAATAATAACATTAATAAAATTGATATCCAAAAATTTCACAATTTTCAAAATGAATTGTATCTTGCTTATATATTTATATTTACATATTATATTGAAGAATAAATTTTAACAACTCGAAGTTGTTATATATTTTATTTGAACCAGAAGTTTAACTCAGTTGAACCAGAAGTTCAATACAGTGGAACCAGAAGTTCAATATAGTGGAATCATAAGTTCAATACAGTTGAACCAGAAGTTCAATACAGTTTAACAAAATTGAAATTGTTTATATATTATTTGAACCAGAGGTTCAATATGGATTAACAATTCAAAGTTGTTCATATATTTCATTTGAACCAGAAGTTCAATACAGTTCCAAATCAGATATTTTGGATATTATGAAACGATCTTTAAGATTCACGTTGACATTGCTTGATAAGAAAAAATTAATGATTGGAACATTATAAAAAGAAATTTTGTTTTAAAATCTATAACTTGAATGAGAAAACATATGCAAATCAATTACATATGTAATACTTGGATGCACATATATACACATATATGCAATATTTAGTTAACAACCTGAAGTCATGTGCATATTCAAATGATAGAAAATTCCTCCAAGTCATTAGATAATTGAAAGGGAATAAGCAATACAGTATGAATGCATCATATCAACTATTAAGAGCATTATCCTCCTACAATTGAACTACATCTAATGTATTTGCTAGCTATGATGCTATAATGGATCAAAAATGAATCCAAAGTACGTTTATTATTTAAAGTGACAATGTTTGTCAACATTGAAGGGGAGGATAAAGGAATCATCGATGTTAAATATTTGCTAACATACAGAATTATGCAAAGTATTAAGTAACTTGCATAAATTATCAATTATATCCCTAATAGACTTTCTCCAATATACATTTGAATCCCCGAAGGATCAAAAGCTGTAAATCACAACTGAAAATGTGATATAAAAGTCAGTTCAAAATATCTTTGGTGTAAGTCATAAAGATGCAAAATAAAGGAGGTGAGTGTTCCTAAAGAAACACTTACGGGTACTTTGAAAGAAACTCATTACATGATTGTCAAAATAACCCCAGAAGTGATTTAGATACCTTAAGCATGATAAGTTTTGAGATCTGAATAAATTATGTATAGAACTGACAAGAATTAATCATCGATGATAAATTAATAAATAATAAAGCGCTTATATTTATAAATGGATTAAAAATCTCATATTAGAGAGAAACATGATTGGCCATCATGAAATTCTCCTAAATAAGATATATGGACCTGTAGTCCATAAGATATGAACCTGTAGTTCATATGATAAAATTGAAATATAGACAATGACAAAAGCACATGAAAGTTACTGAAATACCATAGAGTGTCAAGTGCCATGAGCATTGTATTTTTCATAGATAATTGAATTGATTAAAGTGGTGAAAGTGTTTAAAACACTTACAATACCCTGAAGGTATAAACGATGAAAGTATACAAATTCTAGAAAAATTTGAATAACTTTGGTAGTGATAAAGAGCAAGAAATGTAGATTACAACATTCTTTTAAGTATTGTTGTGATGAAAATTTTGAAATAATTCATGATGAGTAGATCACTTCCTGCTTTCAAGAATTGTTGTAGTGAAACTCTTAATATCCATTGAAGTGGTAGCTGTGATATGCAAAAATTATTATAATATATAAGTTCCTGAAGAACATAAAGAATACAAAGAACATGTCCGATAGATTGCAGCATTCTTCTAAGTATTGTTGTAATGAAAATCTTGATATACTTCAAGATGAGTAGATTACTTCCTGCTTAGTGTTGTTGTAATGAAAGTTATCTCACTCATCAAATGTGTATTGCAATATTCAAGCCCGATTGAAACAGAAAATTATAAGCACCTGAAGTGTATTCATAAATGAATATTAGTATCATACAAATCACAAAAGGGAGGAGTTTTAAATAAGATAACATGCCTGAAGCATGGAAATGCACATGAAGTTTTAAAAGAAAAACTTCATTAAGAAGTATTTGTAAGCAATTTGAGTTATTGAAAGAAGAATACGAATTCAGAGAAAATTATTAAATCAGGGGGAGCATCCATAAGTATGATATAATGCACTCTTTTTCCTTAACTAAGTTTTTCCCCACTGGGTTTTCTTAGTACGGTTTTAATGAGGCATGCGTCATGATCCAGAAGTATCAACCCAAAGGTAACATACAAAAATAAGTTATAATATACTTTTTTTCCTTATTTAAGATTTTTTCCACTGGTTTTTTCTTATTAAGGTTTTAACGAGGCATTACATTGATCCAGAAGTATCATACTGCTTTTGACGTAGTAAATATGATATTGTACTCTTTTCCTTCACTAAGATTTTTCCCATTGGGTTTTTCTTAGTAAGGTTTTGACGAGGCAACATTTTGATCCATAAGTATCAAACATCTTTTGATGCAGTAGTCTATTATTTATGAAGAAGACAAGGCAGTTTACATGGCTCAGATTCAAGTGAATTATATCAAGGGTGATATGATGGAGCACATTTCTTCTAAATTTCCCTTCACACATGAATGAAAGGATAACAAGAAAGAGGAGAAACAAATTCAGTTCAAGAAAAGCGAGTAGATCTATTCTCAAAGGAAATTTCCAAATCAACATTCCAGAAGATGATGTACAAAATTGGCATGCGTCGAATACATCAATAGACTAATTGAATAATGAGTTATAAATAAGGAGGAGCATATAAAAATATGCTATAATGTACTCTTTTCCTTCACTAATATTTTTCCCATTGGGTTTTGTTAGTAAGGTTTTTAATGAGGCATTATCTTAATCCTGAAGTATCAACCCTTACGGCAACATTGTAAAACATGTTACCTAAAGATGAAATAAATTTGCACTCTTTTCCTTATTTATGATTTTTCCCATAGGGTTTTTCATAAAAAAGTTTTTAACGAGGCATTGTTTTGATCCTGAAGCATCAAACTCTTTTGAGGAATATCATTTTAATATGATATTCATAATGTCAGACACTGTACTCTTTTTCTCGTTCATGGTTTTTCCCATTGGGTTTCCTGATAGAGTTTTGAAGACAACAGACAATAGTTGTATTGACTGAACGGATAATTATAAGGGGGAGTAATCATCATATATGTTTTTAAAAGGGATAACTTCAAGTGAGTAAAGCATTCAAGATTTTGAAGACGCATATTCAATGGAGAGTGTTGTAATATATATGAGTGAATATGCTCTTGTTATATTCTATTTAGTCCCACATCATGGGAATAAGTCTAACATCAGCTACAAAGCCTATATATAAAGGAGCCAATGTAATAGAAATTGTACACACTTTAAGTGATAGAAATAAAAGTCTCTTCCGTATCTTTTTTGTTCTCACTAATGTCTTCTTGTTTGACATATGTTCTGTTTTATTTTATAACAATCTTGTAAAAGAGGATATATATTATAAATATAACAATTAAATTGTCTATCAAGTTTCTTCTTAGGCAAAATGAAACAAATGGCAAAAATCATGTGTAGGTCTCATTCTAAATCATGAGTGGTATTCTATAGATTGAGATAGACATGTACTCACGACATTAAACTCAATGGAAACATAAGGCTTGCAATTAACAACCAAAACATGATAATCAATTGTTAAAAGAGTCTTGCATTTTAATATATTAGATGGCATAAAGTCATTACGATATAGCACATCGCTGATAGTATACCTAGCTAAAAATTGCTTTCAAAAGGTATCATAAAAGACCCACACAAATTTTTTTTTAAAGAAAAGACATAATTTTACTTTACACATGCAACTGAGAGGGAATAATGGCAAAAAATATCACAATATTCACCGTCCAAATATGATATAACCCTCAATGAGAATAATTAATTATCTAAAATTTGTAATAGTTGAACTGATAACATATTTTTTGAGTCAAATGTATTTAAAATGAAACAAGAAACTTTGTTCGATCGTAAATTTTTTGAAATCGATAGAAAAATAGAAAACCTTCGCTTTTTACCGACTGAAATGACCATTTTTTTAATTTAATGTCAAATACAAATGTAAATCATAACACTAACATTCTGAGCTTAAAAGAAGATAGGTGGTCATGGAATAACAATGATTTGGTAGTGGTTTATTTACAGTCATTAAAATGTATGGCCGATTAAAGCATTTATCCAAATTTTGATGCAAAAATATTTGGAACTTTTTTCAGGTTCTAGGAACATAAATGATATGAAAAGATAAAAGAAGTTGGTAAGTATCAAAATGAAGTTGGTAGTAGATGCTCCTAAAAATAGGATAAGGTGGTTAAATATATTTATTATAAATTGCAATAGTGACTGCATCCATATTAAAAACCAATAAAAATGCAGTAATAAATGTGTGTGTTCAAAACCAAGCGAAAACTGAAAAGAGCAACATACGATATCAGGATAAATAGAATAGACGTGTTTATTGTACATAGTAGCAGTAGTTGTATGCATATTAAAAACAATCAAGAACAATAATAAATGTGTGTGCTTCAAAAGTTCAAAACCAATCAAATTTGAATAGGGAAACATAAAATTTTCTACAGATCAGAATCCTAATCATTTATACTACCAAGGAACACCTGTGTAATCATTGGTTTACAAACACTTCATGTCTATTAAGAAACATAAACAGGTAGAGTGATAAAAAGAACTTAAGTGCAATAAAACAGAATGAATATACTTGTTGTACAAGATTTAACTATGAAGTCCCCATCAAAAAGATTTGATTGTCATCGGCCCATCTCCATAAACTGATGGTAAAAGTGGATATCATCCAGTTGAATTGGGGTATTTTGTTTTGGTTGTGATTACGATTCTAGTTGAGTTTGCCTATAAATATTTGCATTATCAAACATGACAAATACAATCCTACTTTGGTTTGTCACCCAACTTGTGCAAGTAAGACAAATTGTAGCAAAATAAAAATATGAAATGAAGTGTGCAAATATAAGTATCTAAAATCATAATAAATCCTGGTAAACAAACAAAAAGTTAGATGAGGGAAAGATTGGGAACTTACACAAAAAACACCCTCAAATTTCAATTTTATCCGTCGTTTGTTGCTAATATCATATATTGCTATCATTCCCTTTGATAATACTATACATTACATTATTTCCCATGTTATTTATGCTTGTCAAGCAAAAAATTAGTTCAATCTAAAAATAAATATTTGTATCATTTCAGAATTGGTATAAAAAATCAAAGAGTTACCATATATATTATCAACATAGCTAATGGAATAATTAATGCATGAAAACTTTATGTAATAAAAGTGCAATTGGACGTATAAGAAGTACAATCTTAAATTTGTATGAAAATAAAGTTTTCAGGCTATACAACATAATGGGGAGATGTATGTGTGTGTGAGTGAGAGAGAGCGTGTGTGTGTGAGTGAGAGAGAGCGTGAAACGGAATTTGAACTTTTATCGAGAAATAACTTGTTTTTAAGATATAGCTAATAGAAAGTTTTGGCAAGCATGTAAAAGTTCCAAATTGAAATCTAGCTTATATTGATAATCAATTATACACTACAAATAATTTAAACTATTTTCATTGATAGATTAAGCATTAAATACCAGTTATTTACTTATGTACATAAACTAAACATCTATAGAATAGATAACCCAAATCATACCATTTGGAATCTTCATAATATATTCTCCCCCCAAAACAACATCTTCTCTATTTAAATTATCATTCTTAGCTTGCAATGCCACTGTAGATGAACTTTCAAGTTTTGGACCATTAAGCGTGACATATGTACTTTGAACCTACGTAAATATGTATAGGATAGCAAGTGGTAATACACATTGAAAAAATAATATCTCTAGATCATATATTCTACTTTAGAATGGTTACTATAATATCAAAGACATGAGTTTTCTCCATCTCCTAAACGAAGAATGATTTTGTCCTTTAATCACATTTTCATATCTATTAAAAGTTTGTATCCCGATCCTGATTTTCACCTCCACACACTGGTATTGATGAAGGAGACATATAGATTAGTTGAAAAAGTATACAAAATTAGTCAAGAAAAATGATTTAAAGATGATATGAGCATGTTATTACCAAGATATGAAGGAGGATCGATGTGAGTTACGGCATAAACACATGGTTGTAATTGCCCATGTAATTACGTCATAAACACATGTTGAAATATAAGAAAGATTATACGTTTGATGACAGTTATTGGAATACTGAAATAAAGATTCAAACTGTGCAACTATATTTGAAACTGATTTTATTCTTGTGGTAAGAGAGTTTAAGGAAACAGAAACACAAAGCATTGCGTCACTGCTATGGATATAATTATTTTTTTATAATTTCCAACATGCCTTTTGCTGGAAGGGTGTGAAAAACTACATCAATCCCGATACATGGAACTTCAAACAGAAATCTAAAATAAACATATTTGATAATGTATCAAAATTAGCATATGATGTAACTTCTCATAAGTTGCAACAACAACAAAAAAACAAAAAAAAACAAATGGTAAAATATTTTTTTAGCTAAGGTAGTTCCTTGTAAAATGAATATAGACAATTAAAATTTGACAATTAGCAAACTAATATTATTCCCTAAAAAGAAAATCAATTGCCCAACTTATATTATTGCCGCACATGAATAAGTGACTTGACTAAAATCCACAGCCGCACACACATTTGCAAACTAATAGCTTTTCTCTATATCAGTTGTAGACAAGAAAAGTAAATAATTCTTGGAAGAATGTTTGAGCTCCTGTTAATGGTGTCATCTTCCGATCCCTTTTCTTCTTCTCCCCCTCCGTTACCTTCCCCTCCTCCTCCTCCTCCACCTACTTCTCATCATCCTCCTCCTCCTCCCCTCCAGTCCCACCAGATCCTTCGAATTTGAATTCCGGTGTTTCTTTTGTCAATGTCAATTCTGATCTTCCTGAATCTGATTCTCTTGTGAAATCGAAATCTAGGGATACTAATCTTGACAACTCTCATTCACTTTCCAGTAATTCTGTTCATATCAATTCATCAAACATTTTGTTGTCCAATCCTCCTGTTCCAATTTACAGATCTGATAATCAAGAATTGGTCATTGGTAATCCTGGTAGTACTGTTAATGGTGGTTCTGCTCTTTTGAACCATAATCCTTCTGTTCCTCTTTGTGTCAATTCATCAAACAATTCTAAATATAAATCTTCTTCCTCCAAATCTGATTATCTTTCTCTTTTCAAAAAACTTCCTCGTAATGCTGGTGAGTATAAGCCAATGCAATTTGATATAGCTAGAGATGGTCGGTGTAACACCCCGAATTTCGGTTAATACTAAAATTCACAAATTAAAGAATAACTAATCCCAGATGTGGGAATCAAGGGAAACAGGCTGCGTCATTGCGTTCGTCTCGGAAAAATACGCGAAATAGAGTCTGAGTTTTCGAAAATCGGAGTCCGTATGGAGAAGATATGGACGAACGAAGTTAGGTAGAAAAACCCGAAACAGGCCAGAAATGCACTGGCGCACTTGTGAAGTGCGCCAGTACAAGAATGCACTGGCGCACTTGTGAAGTGCGCCAGTACAAGAATGCACTGGCGCACTTGTGAAGTGCGCCCGTGCCGAGCTAAGAAACCTGCACAGTTTCTAGAGAGTTCTGTGGTTGGGTGCACCAGTTTGGGGTTTGGGCTTGGTCTTAGGGCTGGTTTCTGGAAGGTGCCGAAATCTAAGGGTCCTAAACTAATCTAGGGTTAATCTAAGGGCCTAAAACACTACCTAATCCTATAAATAAGACCCCAACCCTACCCTAATTCATTCATAATTAGATCTTGTAACTAAACTATGGCAAAATGAAACTTGATCATGGCCTCCACAAATCAATGAAGAGAGTTGCAAGCTAATCAACTTCTAATCATCTTCTTCTTCATATTTGGCAACTAGTTCTACTTCATAAGTTTGCTAATCTTGGTTTTGGTGAGTTCCTATAGCTTTAATAATCAATTGTTAAATTGATTATGGTAGGATGTGATAAGACATGGCTATGTTTGTGGATAAATGAGTTTATGCAAGTTTGTATGATATGTAAATTGCAAGTTTTATGCCATATGCAAGTTTATTTCCATGTTTTATGATGCAAAACATTATGTTGAACATATTTGCATATGTAACATGTTATGCAAACTATATGTGAGAGTATATGCAAGTTATACGTAACATGATATGCAAGTTATGCATGTGGTTTTATGCATGCTAAGTGTTTGGTGTTATGCATGCTAAGTATTTGGTATTATGCATGCTAAGTATTTGATTTTATGCATACTAAGTATTTGGTTTTATGCATGCTAAGTGTTTGGTTTTATGCAAGTTTGTCTCTTTTTATGATATGCATAATGTATGCAAGTTGTCACTAAGTATGACATGTTATGCAAGTTCATAAGCAAGATAAGATGCAAGCTCATATGCAAGTTATGATATATGTTCATATGCAAGTTATGATGCAAGTTCAACATGTTATGTAAGTTATGTGTATGCTTATATGCAAGCTCAACATGTTATGCAAGTTATGTGTATGACGTTATGTAAGTTATGTGCATGTTGCTATGCAAGTTCATATGCAAGTTATGTGTATGATGTTATGCAAGTTATGTACATGATGCTATGCAAGTTATGTGTATGTTGATATGCAAGTTATGTTTATGATATTATGAAAGTTATGATGTTATGCAAGTTAACATGTAAAATGTTGTGCAAGTTCACACCTTTAAGACACATGCAAGTTCACCTTTGTATAACCTATGAACACTTATGCAAGTTGCCTTTATATATGACATATGTATGTTCATGCAAGTTGGGTTATTTAGCAATGCTAGTTGGGTTAATATTATGATGTAAGTGGACACCTTTTAACCCATGTTAATGCTAATGTATGCTAAGTGAAACCCATGTTGATTGAGAAAGAATCTTCTCTTGGAAATATGTCGTGTTAGCATAAGTACGTGGGGAAATGATGGGGTTAATAGACATGTTAATGAAATGGTGTGAAATGGTTATGATTAAGCATACCATAAAATGAATAAGCATAAGTGGGAATTTACCTATTGAGTTAGGTCTACCCCATGGGAATTTACCTATTGAGTTAGGTCTACCCATGTTATGAAAAACTTGATATTAATTAGGGATAATTAATATGGGGGTGATTAATTAGGTGTAATTAATCAACTAAGACACGAGGTTGGACCCTTTTGTAGCGGAAGTCTGCCCGGAACCGACCGGCCATCCAGCGGCTACAAATGATTGGCCCAATGTGAGAGGTCTTAGTCATAAATTAAATACATGATTAAAGTAAAGACACGAGGTTAGACCCTTTTGATGACAGAAGTCTGCCCGGAACCAACCGGCATATCCAGCAGTCACAAAAGACGGTCTAATGTGAGAGGTCTTTATGAGGTCATGATCTTAATTAATGAATTAAGAAACACTTAACCACATTAGCATGTAGTGGGGCATGAGGGGTTAAGTGGGTGCCTTGGGTGGCATGAGGAGACTAGTGGGTTGCCTTGGGTGGCAATAGAAAAAATACGATTAGAATACTTAACCAAAGTGGAACATGTAATTAAACATGATTAAAGGGTTAAGTAAGTGCCATGGGTGGCATGTGAAAATACGATTAGAATACTTAACCAAAGTGGAACATGTAATTAAACATGATTAAAGGGTTAAGTAAGTGCCATGGGTGGCATGTGAAAATACGATTAGAATACTTAACCAAAGTGCAACATGTAATTAAACATGATTAAAGGGTTAAGTAAGTGCCATGGGTGGCATGTGAAAATACGATTAGAATACTTAACCAAAGTGGAACATGTAATTAAAACATGGGTGAAGGGTTAAGTAAGTGCTTTGGGTGGCATGTGGAAATCTAGTGGGTGCCCTATGTGGCAATTGAAATATGATTAATGACTTAACCAAATCTTAACATGTAAGTGGGCATGACTATATAAGGGGTTAAGTGGGATGCACTAGATAAAAGTGGCAAGCTTAAGTAGTAGCTTGTGGGGGCCCATTTCAACCAATATCCCAAACGTATCTTTGTGGGCTCGACTCTAGTCGAGTGACGGGACACGCATATTGGGCTTGACTATAAGTGGCCAAAACGGGTTAGCGGTGGCAACGCAGGATCAACGGGTTTCATATGCGTGTGTGGACCCGGGCTGGTTGGTAAGTCATTGTTGCATCGTGTAGATATAAAGCCGTGCACCGTTGATATTATCAGGTAGCCACTTTGGGGAATGATACACCCCCTTTTGTGGGACCAGCACGGGTATCTACGGTAGGGAGCCGATCGCTTGGGAGTAGTGGGTACACCTAGTAAAGATAGGGGCAGACGGCACCTGTGTAGGGGTACAAGAAACTACTGGGTAAAAATTTCTAAGTACACTTAGTGGGATCAACCTTTAAGTAGGAATTACTCTTGGTGGGTAGAACTGGTGTGGTGCAGTGTAGGAATTACCCTTGGGTGGGTAGATCTGGGGTGGGGTAAGTTAGTAATTATCCTTGGGTGGATAAACGCGTCTTTTCGGTTATCGTAGTACATCCGATGTTTAGTTGGCTACTTAGTGTAGTCATTATCCCCAGAGGTACCGTACCTTGTTTATGTCATACCCTAATTACTTTAATGGTTGTATTGTTAGGGTTATAGGACTCACTCAGACTTATGTCTGACCCCGTTGTTTTTATCTTTTTCCCAACCCTCAGGTTATCAGAGTGGGCCCGGTACGAGTGGGCTTAGATCAGGCTGCTTTATTCTCTTTTGGAGCTTGGACCATAGATGTAGAGAGCTCAGCTTACCCTTTCTTTTATGGCTATCAGTTCATGTATTGGGATTATGTACTTTTATTTGTCAGGATGGATATTTTGTACTTGACTCTTATTATGGTTTTGTGATGTAACCAAACATGTTTTACTTTCCGCTGCAATGAAATGATGTTTTAAGATTTTCAAGTATTACTTATATCTGTCTTGTTGTAATTTTTCTGTTCTATATTCACTTAAAATACTCCACCGATGTTATGGCATTCCCTTAGCGAGTGACCATAGCGGGTGTGGGGTGTTACACGTGGTATCAGAGCTTAAGGTTACCAGAACAGATAAATTTTTTAGAAAAACTATTTTCTAAGAATATTTTTGGAAGGAGTATTTTCAAAAACATGTCTTTTAAGAGAAAAGTTTTCGAAAGAAAAGCATAATCCCCAATAGCCATATCTATATCTTTCGAATTCTCCATTTAGAATCTCTTCCTCTCTCTCATTTTGAGTTTCCCCTCTGAGTATAAATGATCTTTCTAAGATAGATAAGGATGGAAAACCACTTCAAGGGACTTAGACGTTAATCAGATTAGGAGTTGGTTCAAGAAGGAGGAGGACTGGTAGGTACCTATAGGATAGACGATGAGAGGAAGGCTCAAATAGTTGTTTTGTTAATAAAGGATGAAACCTCAGTAGTGGGAGGTTACGAGTGGAGAATGGGGAAGAAGAAGGCTAGTAGTTATCCTTTCGGGAGGAATATGACACCTTATTTGGATTGTCCAAAGAAGCAAGGGTAAGGTATGGAATCTTCTGGAGGGTAGTTGTATTCCCTCACGACTAGGGTACCAGATGGGGATAAGACCGTCTAGGTTGGAATTTGGATTTCTTTATTATCCGATTCAAACTTTATTTGATTCTGATATATCGAGTTCGTTTATCTCATCATTGTTAGTTGAGTCACTGCACTTAGACACCAGTTTGGTAGATGATCCCTTAGTTGTTTCAAACCCAATTGGGGCTCCCTGATGTGTTTGGGTTTGAAAGTTTCTATACTTAGCGTTGAGTTTAGATGTGATGCTTGTTGGGCTTCACGGGCTATGGGTTAGTTTTGGGCATGGACTGGTTATCCAGTAGGGGTGCCGTTCTTGATTTTGAAGGGAGAGTTGTTAGGCTTATGACCCGCTTGGGTAACACTCTCGAGATCTCTTGTAATCCCATGGAATCTGTTATGCTAAGTATCTAGAATCGCTTGACACGTCGGTCGGGAGTTTGCGATCTGTTAGAGTGGTCCGGGAATACTCGGATGTGTTTGAGGAGGTGAAGGGCTTACCTCCGGAGCGGGAGATTGACTTCCAAATATATCTGGTAGACAATGCCTAACCAGTGTCTTGGCCAGTGTGCCACGTGGCTCCTCGTGAGAGGAGGGAACTCCATAAGCAAGTAGGCAATTTGCTTGAGAAGGGGTTTAGAAGACGAAGTATATCGGAGTAGGGTGCTCCGGTAGTTTTTGCCATGAAGGCGGATGGGTCCCTCAGACTTTGTGTAGGCTAAAGAGAGCTAAATAAACTCACAAAGAAGAATAGACACCCATTGTCGAGGATTGATGATCTCTTTGATCAGTTAGTGGGCGCCTCAGTATTTTCGCAGTTGGACTTAGCCACGAGGTTTCGTCAGTTGAAGGTGGCTGAGGATAGTATAGAGAAAACTACCTTTAGGACTCCGGAGGGTTTTTATGAGTAGCGGGTGACGCCATTTGGTTTGATGAATGCCCCTGCATACTTTATTGATGAGAAGGGTGTTCAGGGAGTACCTAAATAAGTTCGTGATGGTCTTTGTGGATGACATCTTGGTCTTTTCTAGGAGCGAAATAAGTTTTCGTATGTGCTCAATAGGGTGAGCAAAGCCAGTTATGGGAAAAACGGTGGTTTTGGAGCGAAACTGGCGAGGACATCCAAAGTTGGTCAAAGGCTTAATTGTTTAGCCATTTTTACTAGTATCATCTCATAGGTCGCCTGAACTCAAAGGAGATATCCCTTGGGTGTTTGTCTGATATTGGTTTAGGCCTTTGGGGCTTGCATTTGGGGGATATCGAGCTCGACTAGGGTGGTCTGCGGGAGAGATGGATAGTTGTGACGATTTTGCATGGGAGAATATCCTGATTTTCTCTAGGAATGGAGAAGAACCTGCCCTACATCTTAGGGAAGTATTGGAGACTCTCTAGGCGCATAGTCTTAAGACAGCAAAAGTGAATAGGATTCTTAGCATCCTATGAGTTTGAGATAGCGTATACCCCTGGCAAGGGCAACGTGGTGGCAGACGCCTTAAGCAGAAGAAGGCTGTCTGTGAGTCCATTGTTCGTGGGATAACGAAGCTTGGAGTTTAATTCTATGTTTGACTTTAGACCTTCCGTTGACTCTGTACCCGGTTTGCTATCCTCTTTGGAGGTTAGGCCTACTCTTCTGGGACGGATTGGCGGAGCACAACGGGACGACCCACAGTTAGTTAAGTTGGTAGAGACGGTAGACTTTACGTACCGCAAGACAGGGGTTTGAGGAAGGCTATATTTGATGATGCACATCGGTCAAAGATGACCATTCATCCCGGTAGGGACAAGATGTACCAAGACATGAAGCGAGTTTTCTTTTGGGACGGTATGAAGAAAGACATGGCCGAGTATGTCGCTAGATGCTTGGTGAAAGCGGAGCAAAAGAAACCAAGTGGGTTTCTTCACCCAGTGGAAGTTCCGCTAAGGAAGTGGGATAGTGTCTCGAAGGATTACCGAAATCAAGGAAGGGTAATACGGGGATTTGGGTTTGGTAGATAGACTTACTAAGTGTGCCCATTTCATACCCGTGAAGAGCAAGAGGACTATTCCATGTCTAGCTTCAGTTTACATTCGAGAGATTATTAGATTGCATGATGTACCTTCCAGTATAGTGAGCGATCGAGATCCTATCTTCACTAAAGAATTTTGGAAAAGTTTGCAAGAGGCGGTAGGGACTCAGTTGTATTTGAGTACCGCATATCATCCTCAGATAGACGGCCAGACCGAGAGGGTGAATCGTATTTTAGAAGACCTTTTGAGGCTATGTATCTTGGATTTAGGAGGTACATGGGAAGAGCATCTTCCATTGGTGGGGTTGCCCGACAGACTTAGTGGTGTACATGATGTATTCCATGTGAGGAAGGGCCTACATAAGATCGTAGAGGCGATAGAGCCAAGCTTGCTTAAAGAAGTAAGGTAGAGCGTGATGTGATTATTCGACGAGCTCCTACCCGCATCCTTGGGTCAGAGATTAGGGAGTTGAGAAACAGAGAGGTTCGACTAGTCAAAATGGAAAAGGAGAGAAAGTGAAAGCAATGCTACTTGGGAGACAGAAGCGAAGATGCGTTCGTTATGCCCATTCCTTTTTGAGGGTATGTGCTTTAGACGTCTCCTTTATCGGTTGTCTAGTGCTTATCTTATCCTTAGTATGTCCTCTCGTTAGTACCTTTGACCTTCAGATAGGATAGTCCTATGGTTGAAACATGTGTTTGAGACATGTTATGTATGATGGATGCAAGAGGATGCAAGTGTTTGCTAGTGGTTGCTCGTGGATGCATATACACACACTCTAGGCACTAGATCGGCTCAATCACTTCATATTGCATATTGCATAAAATTGTGTGTAGGAAACTATATTTATGGATGTATAATGATTGTGTTATCATATGGATGATGCATTTTTGGTGAATGATTGTGCACTCATGTAGATATTGTATGTGTCGATAGGGTTCTCTCGCATACATAATGGATGCATGGCACTATCATGGTTTGCATATGTTCATACATTAGATAGGGAACATATACACACACTTTTTGCATATGCTCATACATCATTAGAAATTGTTTTAAGGACAATGGATGCCCGTGTTTGATGGATTGAGTAGATGGTTGTTTGGATGGTAGGATATGCATTCTCCTTAGCTTAGAGATTTCGGGGACGAAATCCTTTAAGGAGGGGAGAATGTAACACCCCGAATTTCGGTTAATACTAAAATTCACAAATTAAAGAATAACTAATCCCAGATGTGGGAATCAAGGGAAATGGGCTACGTCATTGCGTTCGTCTCGGAAAAATACGCGAAATAGAGTCTGAGTTTTCGAAAATCGGAGTCCGTATGAAGAAGATATGGACGAACGAAGTTAGGCAGAAAAACCCGAAACAGGCCAGAAATGCACTGGCGCACTTGTGAAGTGTGCCAGTACAAGAATGCACTGGCGCACTTGTGAAGTGCGCCAGTACAAAGATACACTGGCGCACTTGTGAAGTGCGCCCATGCCGAGCTAAGAAACCTGCACAGTTTCTAGAGAGTTCTGTGGTTGGGTGCACCAGTTTGGGGTTTGGGCTTGGTCTTAGGGCTGGTTTCTGGAAGGTGCCGAAATCTAAGGGTCCTAAACTAATCTAGGGTTAATCTAAGGGCCTAAAACACTACCTAATCCTATAAATAAGACCCCAACCCTACCCTAATTCATTCATAATTAGATCTTGTAACTAAACTATGGCAAAATGAAACTTGATCATGGCCTCCACAAATTAATGAAGAGAGTTGCAAGCTAATCAACTTCTAATCATCTTCTTCTTCATATTTGGCAACTAGTTCTACTTCATAAGTTTGCTAATCTTGGTTTTGGTGAGTTCCTATAGCTTTAATAATCAATTGTTAAATTGATTATGGTAGGATGTGATAAGACATGGCTATGTTTGTGGATAAATGAGTTTATGCAAGTTTGTATGATATGTAAATTGCAAGTTTTATGCCATATGCAAGTTTATTTCCATGTTTTATGATGCAAAACATTATGTTGAACATATTTGCATATGTAACATGTTATGCAAACTATATGTGAGAGTATATGCAAGTTATACGTAACATGATATGCAAGTTATGCATGTGGTTTTATGCATGCTAAGTGTTTGGTGTTATGCATGCTAAGTATTTGGTATTATGCATGCTAAGTATTTGATTTTATGCATACTAAGTATTTGGTTTTATGCATGCTAAGTGTTTGGTTTTATGCAAGTTTGTCTCTTTTTATGATATGCATAATGTATGCAAGTTGTCACTAAGTATGACATGTTATGCAAGTTCATAAGCAAGATAAGATGCAAGCTCATATGCAAGTTATGATATATGTTCATATGCAAGTTATGATGCAAGTTCAACATGTTATGTAAGTTATGTGTATGCTTATATGCAAGCTCAACATGTTATGCAAGTTATGTGTATGACGTTATGTAAGTTATGTGCATGTTGCTATGCAAGTTCATATGCAAGTTATGTGTATGATGTTATGCAAGTTATGTACATGATGCTATGCAAGTTATGTGTATGTTGATATGCAAGTTATGTTTATGATATTATGAAAGTTATGATGTTATGCAAGTTAACATGTAAAATGTTGTGCAAGTTCACACCTTTAAGACACATGCAAGTTCACCTTTGTATAACCTATGAACACTTATGCAAGTTGCCTTTATATATGACATATGTATGTTCATGCAAGTTGGGTTATTTAGCAATGCTAGTTGGGTTAATATTATGATGTAAGTGGACACCTTTTAACCCATGTTAATGCTAATGTATGCTAAGTGAAACCCATGTTGATTGAGAAAGAATCTTCTCTTGGAAATATGTCGTGTTAGCATAAGTACGTGGGGAAATGATGGGGTTAATAGACATGTTAATGAAATGGTGTGAAATGGTTATGATTAAGCATACCATAAAATGAATAAGCATAAGTGGGAATTTACCTATTGAGTTAGGTCTACCCCATGGGAATTTACCTATTGAGTTAGGTCTACCCATGTTATGAAAAACTTGATATTAATTAGGGATAATTAATATGGGGGTGATTAATTAGGTGTAATTAATCAACTAAGACACGAGGTTGGACCCTTTTGTAGCGGAAGTCTGCCCGGAACCGACCGGCCATCCAGCGGCTACAAATGATTGGCCCAATGTGAGAGGTCTTAGTCATAAATTAAATACATGATTAAAGTAAAGACACGAGGTTAGACCCTTTTGATGACAGAAGTCTGCCCGGAACCAACCGGCATATCCAGCAGTCACAAAAGACGGTCTAATGTGAGAGGTCTTTATGAGGTCATGATCTTAATTAATGAATTAAGAAACACTTAACCACATTAGCATGTAGTGGGGCATGAGGGGTTAAGTGGGTGCCTTGGGTGGCATGAGGAGACTAGTGGGTTGCCTTGGGTGGCAATAGAAAAAATACGATTAGAATACTTAACCAAAGTGGAACATGTAATTAAACATGATTAAAGGGTTAAGTAAGTGCCATGGGTGGCATGTGAAAATACGATTAGAATACTTAACCAAAGTGGAACATGTAATTAAACATGATTAAAGGGTTAAGTAAGTGCCATGGATGGCATGTGAAAATACGATTAGAATACTTAACCAAAGTGCCACATGTAATTAAACATGATTAAAGGGTTAAGTAAGTGCCATGGGTGGCATGTGAAAATACGATTAGAATACTTAACCAAAGTGGAACATGTAATTAAAACATGGGTGAAGGGTTAAGTAAGTGCTTTGGGTGGCATGTGGAAATCTAGTGGGTGCCCTATGTGGCAATTGAAATATGATTAATGACTTAACCAAATCTTAACATGTAAGTGGGCATGACTATATAAGGGGTTAAGTGGGATGCACTAGATAAAAGTGGCAAGCTTAAGTAGTAGCTTGTGGGGGCCCATTTCAACCAATATCCCAAACGTATCTTTGTGGGCTCGACTCTAGTCGAGTGACGGGACACGCATATTGGGCTTGACTATAAGTGGCCAAAACGGGTTAGCGGTGGCAACGCAGGATCAACGGGTTTCATATGCGTGTGTGGACCCGGGCTGGTTGGTAAGTCGTTGTTGCATCGTGTAGATATAAAGCCGTGCACCGTTGATATTATCAGGTAGCCACTTTGGGGAATGATACACCCCCTTTTGTGGGACCAGCACGGGTATCTACGGTAGGGAGCCGATCGCTTGGGAGTAGTGGGTACACCTAGTAAAGATAGGGGCAGACGGCACCTGTGTAGGGGTACAAGAAACTACTGGGTAAAAATTTCTAAGTACACTTAGTGGGATCAACCTTTAAGTAGGAATTACTCTTGGTGGGTAGAACTGGTGTGGTGCAGTGTAGGAATTACCCTTGGGTGGGTAGATCTGGGGTGGGGTAAGTTAGTAATTATCCTTGGGTGGATAAACGCGTCTTTTCGGTTATCGTAGTACATCCGATGTTTAGTTGGCTACTTAGTGTAGTCATTATCCCCAGAGGTACCGTACCTTGTTTATGTCATACCCTAATTACTTTAATGGTTGTATTGTTAGGGTTATAGGACTCACTCAGACTTATGTCTGACCCCGTTGTTTTTATCTTTTTCCCAACCCTCAGGTTATCAGAGTGGGCACGGTACGAGTGGGCTTAGATCAGGCTGCTTTATTCTCTTTTGGAGCTTGGACCATAGATGTAGAGAGCTCAGCTTACCCTTTCTTTTATGGCTATCAGTTCATGTATTGGGATTATGTACTTTTATTTGTCAGGATGGATATTTTGTACTTGACTCTTATTATGGTTTTGTGATGTAACCAAACATGTTTTACTTTCCGCTGCAATGAAATGATGTTTTAAGATTTTCAAATATTACTTATATCTGTCTTGTTGTAATTTTTCTGTTCTATATTCACTTAAAATACTCCACCGATGTTATGGCATTCCCTTAGCGAGTGACCATAGCGGGTGTGGGGTGTTACAGTCGGTCCAATGCTCTTCCTGATATAGTTAAATCTGAAGGCCTGAAATACTGGAAAGACTATTTGGTGGGCTTTTTCTTGGACAGTCGTCTCTCTTATCTTACTGTTGTGAATTTCTTGTTAGGTTACTGGAAACTTCAGCGTGGTGTTGATATTAAATCAGATGGAGTTAAATTTTTCTTCAAATTTGCTAATGAAATTGAAAGAGATAGGGTACTAAAATCGGATCCCATTTTTATTAAGGGCAGCATGTTCATAATTACGGAATGGGATCCTTCCATTGGAGATTCTCAATCACAAATTAAGAAGGTACCAATTTGGATTCTTCTTCAGCGAATTCCTCTTTTACTTTGGCCTATTCTTCATTCCCAGAGGAAGGGAGGTACTCTGGAAAAAAAATAACATTAGTGGGTATTAATTGGTTGTCATGCCATGTTGGACGGTTAATCTGTTTTGATTCAAGTACAGAGAGGCTTCAAATATTTAGTTATGCAAAAGCTTTGGCAGAAATATCCCCTGATTTTGAGTTACCAGAACTGATAGATATGAGTGTTTTAGATGAAAAATGTCCTCCTGTGCGAGTTTTATATGATTAGAGGCCTTTAATTTGTACTCATTGCAAAGTATTTGGGCATGCAACTAAATATTGTGAAGTTAATATGCATGAGGAGGATGTTCATTATGAAGATGGTAATTGATCAAGGCAACATGAAGTGGAGGTTTTAAAGAGTGATGTTGTTAGTGGTGGTAAATTTCTTGGCAGGAAAAATGATGTAGGTCAGTCAAAGAGTAAATCTATGATTGATGGTAATTCTCAAGGATGGAACAGGGTTGTGCACAAAAGAAAACAAATGTGGAAAATGAAGGAGAAAAGTGTTAATAATATAGTTGCAGATGAAGTCAATAAGTCACTAGAAGAAGTTGTGCAATTGGATGGTCTTGATCATTTGAAAGGAATTGTTGAGAAGAATAATGATGAGCCTATGGAAGTGAATAATGCTGTTTTAGGGAGAGATAATCAAAATATTGTAATAGTTGATGAGCATGGGAATTGCACCATTCAATGTAATAATGAATCATTTTCTAAGGGGAAAGACATTCAGAGCAATGTGCAGGAAGGTCATCAATCTTTTGAAAAAACACTTCAGGAAGCAGTGGTTAAGGAGTTTCATATTCACAATCCTTTTTCTGTATTGGATGATCATGATACCTGTAATGTTACTTCTGTTTAGAATGATCATTCATTACCATCTTCTTCTCTTAACACTTCATCTTATCCATCAACTACTTCATCTCTTTTGGTAGCCAATAACTCTTCAATTTCAACTCCTTGTGCACATCTCTCAACCCCTCCTCATATTATTCTACCTCCTCCAGCATTATCTTCTTCAACTTCAGCCAATTTGGTTTCCTCTTCTGTAGTTAATTATCCTATTAAAGGTAGTAAAAAGAAATGTAAAGGTAGGAAGAAAAAGGGCAAGAAGGTTAGTTTTGAGAAAAAAGAAGACCTCAGTGATGGGAAAGAGTACAATCCAGAGGATGTTATGCCAATTTCCGGTAGTACCAGTCATTCATCTGGGCACACAAGGAGTAATCCTTCTTGTATGGTTGAACCCCTTATTTTTAAATGAAGAATGCCATAGGGTTTGGAATATACGAGGAGAAAAACTGCCCTCAAAGCAAAGTGTGATTAAATCCTTGATTAAGGATAATTCTATTCAATTGTTATGTCTATCTGAAACTAAGTTTGATGCTGTATCAACAGTGAATGCTGCAAGATTCATTGCACCGACTTGGCAATTTTATAATAATCTCAGTAAAGCATCTTTTGGTAGATTATTAACTTTGTGGAATCCAAATTTTTTCTCTCCTTCCAAAATCTCGGAATTTGATCAATTCATTCATTACAGTTGTAACAACCCGGAAAATACCAGCCAATTTAAAATTTTTAAATTGGTTATTTCAATGCAATTTGAACAATTGAAATAGAAGATTTCAATAAAAGAATGAATTAGAAATAGTGAGGCAGTTTGAAAATTTGAATTCCAACTTTGACTGACTGCGCCGGGTGGAAAATATAACGGATTTTAGTGAAACCAAAAATATTTAAATCTATTTATGAATACCTTTCTAACGAATCTGAAAAATCGAAGTTTCATAGCGGGAATCAAAAGTTATGGCCAAATGAATTTTCAGAAAGGTCGCGATATAAAATATATAGCCCTTGAAAATAGACATTTTGCAAATGACCTCGGAATTTGACGAAACCACTTTTGTTGGGTCCGGGATGTCAAACTATTGTTAGGTTTCAAATTTCATAATTTTTGAAGTTAGTATGTGAGCGTAGCAAAAGAAAATGTGTTTGGTCAATTTCTGTTAAATTGGATCGACCAGAAAATGGCCATTTTTCAAACGATCTCAGAATTCGACGAAACAAGTTTTGTTGGGATCGTAGCATCAAAACATAGCTAGATTTAATTTTCTGGAATTTTTCGAATTAGTTTGTGGCCCTGGCAAATTGAAATGTACGTTCAAATTGAATATAAAATGTTTTATACTTTAATTTGAAAAATAACTGACTGTAACAGTTGAATTGGCCAACGAAACATATCCTATTGTGTCCGGGATGGGGGTATTTAAATAGGGGTGACAATCGTTGGGTTTGAAAAGGAGTTCGTTCGTGAAAACCCTAATTTTCTGAATAATATATACATGGGCGTATCAGAAAATTCCATTCATAAATTAAAAATTAAAAAAAACGCTCAGAAACCCTCACCTCTCTCGTTATCGACGGCGACGCGACTTCCATCCTTCCCGACCAGATTCCGACCGCCTCAGCCCCCTACCGACGCCGCCACAACCTGCAATCGACGCCGCCGCCTCCCCTCTTCAAATCCGACCCACCCTCGTCTCCACCCTCCTCCCCATCGACGAGAATGAGGCCCAGGAAGTTCCGACTTTCCCAGTGCCGCCTCCGCCGCTACAGGCGTTTGATCCAGCCAAGACCACCACTGACCGACTCCCCTCTCTTCCCTCTTCCACGCTGTACCTTCCGATCGTAGTATCGTGCCTCGGTTTTCGCGAAAACTGCAAACCTAGTTTTGAACCATCGTGAAAGGTGATACCTTTATTATATTTGAACTTTGAAAAATCATATCTTTTTCGTGTATTGACGAAATTCGATGAAACAGGAAACATCGTGACCGCAAGGAGGCTCTCTACCACATAGAAGAGACCGCGGATTTTTCTGAGCCATCTACGATTTTTAGCACTTCGAAAACCAATGTGAGAAATCTAAATTAAATGAAATTGAATGGAAAATGTCATGTATAAATTATATAAGCGAAATATAAATTATATACGTGTTGTATACCACATATACATGCGTAGTATAAGTTGTATGAGCGAAGTATGAATTATACATGCATTGTTTAAATGATATGTGTGTTTGAATGGAAAAATAGAATATATACATATATATATGTATGTATGTATATATATACACTCCTCTCGTCCACAAACCATGGACGATATTTATTGTTTGTGAATTGGTGTGAAAAATTGGGTGAATAATGCGAATGGTTGATAGAATTGTTTGTGGTTGATATTGTTTGGTTGTGGTTGAAAAATACCCATTGGTGATTGAAACAAATTTGAAATAATTGTGGAAATGAAAATAAAACATGCCGCCTGCGTGCGAACTAGATGCATGAAATCCCCATTGTCAAAAACCGCGAGGTTTTAAGGTAGAGCGAGGAGCCGTACTCGGGACAGTGCCGGTTTTAACTACCCTGCCGTTATGCTGCCGAAATTTTGAATAATATTCATGTGTTAGAATTATTTTCATATGTTGAAATTATTTTCATACGTTGAAACTAAAGTCATATGTTGAAACTATATCCATGTGTGGAAATGCTCATGTGTTGAGAAGTTATGTGTGAAAATTAAATTCATGTGTGAATGAATAAGGTGTTTAAACAATAAAAATCACATTTTTATAATATATATGAAGTACATAAAATATTCGCCTTATATATAAATAGTTTCAACAATAAAAATTTCATCTTTCATATATGAACAAACTATATAAAATATCCATGTGTGGAAATGCTCATGTGTTGAGAAGTGTGTGTGTTGGAAAGGTTCATGTATTGAATAAAAGATTGAACAATAAAAATTACATTTTTATTGAAATTATGAAGTGTTAAAAACATTCATGTGTTGAATAAATATTTTAGATGATGAAAATACTATTTTTATCATATTTGTTATTTGCTAAAAATATGCTAGTGGGAAATAAATATTTGTGAAGTGAATATTATTTTTAACATGTATGGGAATTAAATAAAATAGTCATGTGTTGAAATATATTTTAGTTCGCCAAAAATACCATTTTTATTGAAATGTGAAGTGTTAAAAATAACCACTTGTTCCAATAAATATGCATGAGTTGAAATATTCATTAATTAGCTAATGATACGATTTTTGCCTATGTATGCAACATTAGAATGAATGGCGACTTTATACCAAATTGAATCAAATTTGATGTTGAATGGAAAATGATAAGTGATAAGAATTACATATATGTGCATGCATATTTATTGAACAGGTTATAGCAAAGTGGCAAGAGAAGAGGAATAAAATTTTGTGCCCGACAAATAGGTACACGTTTACTGTTTCGTTTGGGTGATGATTTTATGAGCCTATTGGCTAGCCGCTTGGCTTTTTCTTTTTCCTTTGAGATGAGACGCCCGTGTGGCTATTTGGGAATTTTCCCAGCCCCTCCCGTACAAAGGAGGTTATGGAGAAATTTTCCAAAATTTAAAGGCATTAGTGAAATATTTGAAGTGAAAACGATATTGAAATCGTCGAATGAATTATATATATATATATATATATATATATATATATATATATATATATATATATAATTAAAACGAATCGTGGCCGTGCAGTTCGTAATTTGAAACCGTGATTTCAAACGACTAGTGCGGGAGATCCGACCATCGGATTTTCGCGAAACCGCAACCGTTGGGTTCGCCTTGGAAATATCTTTCCAACGGCAGCAACTTTGTGAAGATCCGACGGTTGGATTGTCTGGAATGTTTAATTCAAATCTGAAGAAAAACAGCGCCAGAATCGATTATATTTATATATAAATATAATTAAATTAAATCGAATAAAGACGCTGCAGTTCATAATTTGAAATCGTGATATCAAACGACTAGTGTAGGATATCCGACCGTCGGATTTTCCCAAAACTGAGACCGTTGGATTCGTTTTGAAATGATCTTTCTAATGATATAAACTTTGTGAAGATCCAACGGTTAGATTTTCAGATATGTGTAAAACAAATTTAGTGAAAAACAGCGCCAGTGCCTCGGCACGTCCTGAAATGTCGTTTAATTAAATATGGCCTTTTTTAAATAAATAAAAATGGCGATATATCGTTGAAAAATATTATCGACGATATATAATGGAAATAAACCGATTTTGCTTGATTTGATTGATATGTGATGGTTGAATGCATTTGACATGAAAATTACACTAAGGAACTGAAATGTGAATGTTAAATAATTTAACCATGTGAAGAATTGATTTGAAAATCTAAATATACGTGGATTATTTGAAAAGGCCGAGTTAATTCTCATTTCAAATAATCGATCGACGGTGAGAAGTCGAAGAGTTGAATACGGTTGAAGACCGACGATCTTCACATTGGATGGATGGGCGCTACTGATGCTCATGATTGGAGTAGCTACCTTGAAGGAGCTGAAGTAGTAGCCATCCGGACGTATTGTTGATTGTGCGGATAAGCGAGGAATTTGGTGCCTCCAGCTTCGTTCAAACCCAAAACGAACTTGTAAATGGACTGTGTGTCTGACATTTGATTTTGTTCTGTGCTGATTGATCTCTATTGAATATATATCTGTTTGGCGGTGGAGAATTTATTCTCTTGCTTAACGCCCTTCTCTGAGACATACGAGCTCAGAGGTTATATATAGATAGAAATCAGTCGCATGGAGTGGATTGCCTGTGTGGCACGCCTAAGTGGCATATGATCAAGGCTTCTGTTGCAAAGCAAAGTCTTGTAGTTGATGATCAAAGCATGGTCTGTGTGACGTAGCTTTGTGTATAGCGTGGATTCGCGAGCCTCACACCCCTGTATGAGTCAAAAACGGGAGAAGGACCCAAGGAGTGCACGACGTTTCTTTCTAGCTAAGGTGGTGTCAGTGACCTACCAACCCTGACATTATATATACTTTTCACCTGTGTGGTTGTTGGAATGCGAGGAGCCTCGATTATAGGTCTGTAAGGACCGGGAAACGTGTGTTCAGGAATAACTAATCCTCAAAAGTAAGAAAGGACCGACCTTGGAGGATCCAGGGATTGCTGTGTGCGGTCCTGAGGCATTTGCTAGAGTGTCTCGAACGGAGAGGAGCTTTCCCCTTGCCTCAACTCATGATGGAATCCAATTTCCAATACGAAATATGCGGATGTGATTGTATTACTAGTATGGTGACATAGTAGATGGTAGCTGTGCCGCCTAGGATTGATATTTATGATTAAATTCGCTTTTGAAACTTATATGCACTAGTGATAATATCAAACACTTTTGTTTTGTACGTATGAAGCATTTTGGCCATTATAAGGTAAAACTCTATCCTCCGGCTTGCGTTGCATTGTGTGATGGGACTTGAGTCTTATAATGGCTTCATTTGATAAAAAGCATTGCGATGATTTAACCGTTTACTTTATTTCATGCACTAGCACTCATTGGAGTAAACCCGTTCCGCGAAAGTGGTGTGGTCCTTTGATTTGCCTTATTATTGTTGTTTAGTAAGTTAAGTAGATTTATCATACCAGTCCCATGACTGACTCGTAGTTTGTTTCACCTTGCAAACTCGAGTGCCCTTATTTTCACACGGGCAGCCTAGTTACAGGTAGCTAACATATTTTGGGCATGGCACCGCGGTAGAGGTGTACTTTTGGCTTATGGCGAGGCTTGACAACATTGTGATGATTGTGACTTTTCCGCCATTATTGTATATGTGTTATGATTCCGCCACAGGCGATGTAGACTAATGTTTAGTTGTGTACTCTTTATGTATTATGATTCCGCCATTGGCGATGTTGACTAATTATGTATTATTATGCACTAAGTAGTATCCTGCACTGTGCTCTCTGATGTGGTGATATATATATGATTCCGCTGTCATATTGTGTAAATTATTCTATTTCTTGTTTATGCTATTTTTTGTACTCTGCTAATGATGATTAATGTGTTATATTCCAATGATTATCCCTAACACCATAGCACGGGGTTTTGGGATCGTCACAACAGTTGTATCTTTCTTCCTACTAATTCCGAATTCTTTCTCACATCAGTGTATGCTCATAATTCTATTTCTCTTCGTCAGCCTTTCTTTGAGCAAATTAAACTTTTGAATCCTTTGAACGAACCATGGCTGTTAGGGGGTGATTGTAATTGTATGTTTAGCAGTACTCATAAATTTGGTGGTTGTCCATTAACAGTTAAAGATTTGGCTCCTCTTAATCAAATGATTATTTCCTCTAATCTTTTTCCTGTAAAAGAATTTGGTTCCTCCTTTACATGGACTAACAGTTCAAGGAATAGTCCTCCTACTCTCTGCAAGCTTGATCATATTTTTGCTAATTCTTCTCTTTATAATCTCTGGCCCAATACAATTTATCATACTCTTGCTCCGCTTTTTTCTGATCATAATCCATTGTTATTTCAATAGGGTATTGATGACACTATTAACAGGGGTAAGACTTCATTTAAAATTTTCAAATTTTGGCTTAATCATCCAGATTTTTCTAACATTCTTATGCAAGTTTGGAGTTCTAATAAGTTCAGTAATCCTCTGACTGATCTTTTATACAAATTGAAGATTCTTAAAGGACAACTAAGGTCATGGTCCAATATCAGTTTTTGTAAAGGAGCTTTGAATTCAAATAATTTTAAAGATGAGCTTGAGTATGTCTAGTATGAGCTGCAAAGAAATCCTTATGACATTAGTTTGATTCATAGAGAGAATGAATTAAGAGGCCAGCTTAAAGATGCTCTGGATATGGAAATGCAAGGTACTCGTCAAATTGCTTATATCAGGAGGGAACTAGAAGGAGACAGGAATACAAAAAAAATTCACAACTCTATTAAAGTTCAGAAAGCAAGAGATTCTATTTTTTTGATTAAATATATGAATGGTGTTATTCATTCAGATGAAGGTATGATCAATGAATCTTTTATCCAATACTTTTCTTCTATCCTAGCCAACCCTATTTCTTCATTAAATATCTTGCCGTTATTCCACATTAATCTCCCAACATTATCATTTGTTCAAGCTAGCAATCTTATCCAAATTATTACCAATCAAGAGATTAAGGAGGCTGTTTTTGGACTGGATCCTAATAGTTGTGGGGGTCTAGATGGTTTCACTGCCTTTTTTCTACAAAAATGTTGGAATATTATTGGTGATGATGTTGTTAAAGCTATCCTTCATTTCTTTATGCATAATGATCTGCCTTCAAGTTTATCAGCCACTATGATTGCTCTTATACCCAAAGTTGAAAATCCATCTTCAGTTTCTGATTTCCGTCCAATCTCCTGTTGCAATGTTCTGTATAAAGTTATTTCAAAGATACTTGCAAATAGGATTCAAGTGGTTTTGCCTTTCATCATTACTCCAAACCAGGAAGCCTTCATTAAAGGCAGATCCATTTTTGACAATATTTTGTTAACACAAGAGTTGCTATATGGTTATAATAGAGCAAACATCTCGCCTAGATGTACGATGAAGCTTGATATTAGGAAGGCATTTGATTCAGTTGCATGGCACTCAATTCTAGAAATTTTGGCAAGAATGAACTTTCCTGTTCCTTTTATTGCTTGGATACATTCATTGATCTCTTCACCTTATTATTCTATTGCTAGGAAGGGATGTTTGCACGGTTATTTTAAAGGTTCTCAAGGAGTTCGCCAAGGTGATCCTATATCTCCTTACATTTTCATTATAGTAATGGAATTACTTAATGCCTTGCTAGCTGAACAAGTTTTGAATAAGAAGTTAGAATTGCATCCAAAATACAAACATCCATTGATAACTCATCTTTTATTTGTTGATGATTTAGTTATTTTTACCAAGCCATCATTTCATAATATTCAAAGTGTTTTAGAGACCCTTCAATTGTTTCATTCAATTACTGGCCTTCAAATCAATATTGGTAAATCAAATATTTTAGTTGCTGGTCTGTCGGAAGTTAGAAAGAAGGAAATTATTGATAGTTCTGGTTTGGTTGAGCTTCCTATGAATTCATCTTATCTGGGTTTACCTTTAATTAGCTCATGCATTACTAAAGCGAATTGTACTCCTTTATTTGAGAAAATCATTGCCAAGCTTCAGTAATGGCCGGCATGTAAACTCTCTTAAGCTGGAAGATTAGTTATTGTTCAGTCTGTAGTGTTGGCATTCACAACCTACTGGTCTCGGCATTATATATTACCTGTTAAACTAATCCAGATGATTGAATCGGCTCTAAACAGGATTTTATGGTTTGGGGATCCATATGCTAAAGGGTTAATTCCTATTTCTTTTTCCAAGCTATTTGAATCAAAAAAATTTGGTGGTTTGGGTATTACTAACTTGTCACTTTGGAATAAATCAGCTATATCATCATATATAGATAAACTGTTTGCTCATGAAGAAAGTTTATGGTCTCAATGGATTATCAAGAATTTAATTGGTAATAAGAAATTTTGGACAATGGCTGTTCCTCAAAATGCAAGTTGGAGTTAGCACAATATTTTGAAATTAAGAGATTCCTTTTTGCCTTTCATTCAATGTAATTACAAGGTTATTAAGAATCTTTCTTTCTGGTTTTCTCCTTGGGTCAAGCCTGGTTTGATTTTAAGTTCAATAGTTGATTTTAATTTGAGGCGTCAGTCTGGTATTGCTGAGAATACTATTGTTGATGATTACATCCATGATGGAAAATTAATTTTACCTTTCACAAGTTCAGCAAGGCTTAGAGCTCTCTGGTCTGATCTCACTGAAAGCTTCTGTGTTTGTGGAGATAGTGGTCTTCTTTGGGGAGGCAAAAGTCATAATGTTAAACAGGTTTACAAATTGTTGCAAGATGCAAAAGTCATAATGTTAAACAGATTCTTCAGCTAAAGAAAACTTGCATTTGTGGAAGGTCATGGCGAATGCGATTAATACAAAGGACAAGCTTCTCAAAATTGGTATTATATCTGATAATATTTGTTTGTTGTGCAAGTCTGCTGAGGAGTCAAATACCCATCTGTTTTTTGAATGTAGCTATTCATTTTTAGTATGGTCGCGGCTCTTGTCAGTTGGTGGCTTTCATAGGCCTGTTAATAATAGTAGAATTGAGTGGTTCAATGTATATAAAGCTACAAGGTGGAAGATAGGTGATTCTACAGCATTGTTAAAGATTTTGAAGACATTTTGTTATGAATTATGGTCGGAGAGAAATGAAAGAGCTTTTGGTCGGGCTGTTTATAATTCTAGTGAACTGTTCAATGTTATTTACAAGAAGATGGTGAAGAAGTTTGCTTCAGTGTAATAGTTGTGTTCAGTTTTCTTTTGATTAGTGTAATTTTGTTTTTCTTTTGTTAATCGAGCTGTATAGTTGTACAGTTGTGACTTTGTAATTTGTACTTGTGAATATGAAATATAATTCTGCCTTTCAAAACCACACAGACAACATTGCAAAAAAAAAGTACCATGTTTAAGACCGGAAATTCATACAATTAGCAGTCACCCGAAGCACGTGTAATGTGAAAGACATGGAAACAGTCTGAAACAATTTTTTCAATTATTGATAAAGACATAGCGATAGTAACTGTAAATAGCATGAAATAATTCAAACAAATGGGTTGAAATATAGTTGGTTGAAATATTTAGTTTTTAGCTCATACAGAAAAGTTTGAATATATGAAAATCAAACTATCAGAGACTAAAATATAAATGGTGTCAAAAAAAATGAAATGAAACCAAAAATTCCAAGCAACAAAAGCACTGTCTGGCTTGGAGATATTGATACACAGGCTATGATGAATGATAACACACCTATGGAGATATTTAACTACCATTTGAACATATATTCACTTTATTGAAGCATTATTTAAAGCAATACCAAAGCTATCAAATGAGAAATCGCCCTTTTCTCTAATTCAGTGACTTCAAAGACTACTTCTCTATTCTTACATTCACAATCAAATGATCAAACAAAAATAAGTTTATGCTATAGCAGATTATCCATTCCATACCATACTATCATGGAATGGAAAAAATGGATGTTCTTTTCACTAAAATCAGTAAGCACCCTACAAAAAATATATTAAAAATGCGAATTAATAATTGAATGAAATATACAAACAACTTCAAACTATAAACTTGTGTCATATTCAAACTCTTGCATAATCGACCATCCCATTAGCGATAAGATTTAACCACTCCATTTATTCTTTAGTGTGAAGAAATTAAACCTAAGATGACAAATTTATCTAATTAAATTTGAATAAGTTACGCTGAAGTTGGTTTTAAACCTAATAAGACAAATTTAACTAATTAAATTTGAATAAGTTACGTTGAAGTTGGTAAGCATGGTATGTCATGCTCACTGGTGCCAATATTTCCTAAACTAACCGAATACCACACTATTATGCCAGTTAGCTCTAACGTGGTTCGGAATAAGAATTCAAATTATACATGCAATTTGTATTCAATAATTCGTCAAATATTGAACCATATTACGAAGCTATGTTGGTCATAGATAAACCATTTTCAATGGAGATTTTATGGTAGTGTAGCTATTTCATGCATGCAAATCTAGAATCAACTATTTGCAATAACTAAGTAGTACATTTTTTTGGAGAGAATATAACATACTATATAATATTGCGGTGTGCATTGACTTCAAACTATGTAATCATATTATAAAATATATAATATACACAATTCGCATCTGCTTCTATAGTTTAATGAAATGTTTCTTATCAACCTGTAGAAGTTGCATATTGGAACTCTTTAAAGATGAAAAGTATTTCTTAAACGAACTATGTGTCTAAACTCAAGAAGAAAACTATTTACATGAATTAGTGGTTAAAAGTCAATGCTCACACCTACATTGGTAGAGACATACGAATGATAATCTACTTAATATCTTTAACCAAAATCATTTATAGTCCTGCCTCTGACAGAAACGAAGAATGCTAACATCTGAACATAGACCAAAATCATTTTCTAAACAAAAAGTTTGCTTTCACAAAGTAATAACAAATTCAGATGTATTTTGGAGGAGAATAAACATGCAAAACGTGTCAGTTAATGACAATATAGCTAGAAGTAAACATATAGACTAACAAAAATGATATAATAAGAGATTCAACCATACCTTAATTCTTAGCTTCTCATACCATCCCCTATATACCATGCAAACATATTTAAGTCATTTTTTTCTTCTTTGCACTATAACTGCTTTGATCTTTAATGAATAACATACTGGACAACTGAAGGTAAAAAGATAAAAATTATAGAAACGACTATTAAAACATTCAAAGATAACAAATTGAGCTAAAGTTGATATAAAACCGAGTTAAACTCAATCTTAAAACTGACCTTTAACACTGATTTTAAGTCAGTTCTAGACTAAACTAAACTCATTAAGCTAACAGTTTCATGACACAAACTTGACTTGATATATGTTAAAGAGGATTAGATTTGAGCCAATACCATATTTTGTAGCGTATCTCACGAAGAAACAGGAAAATCAGGATCATTGTATCTCATGAGTATACCCTATAGAGACACTATTGGCTATACCAAAACAGATAATCACATAGAGTGCGTGTGTATAACATGACAGTAATTATATTTATTTGACAATTAACTTTGACATTTGATCAATACCAAGGACACTATCTGATGTAAATTTCAACGAACCATCGTAACAATGGAATGAGAAATTTTTGAACATGGGATAATTTTGTGAGGAGTAGGTACGGTATAATTTGCAGTACAGAAAATGGGGAAATTTTTGCATTCAAAGTACTCATGGGCAACATTATCATAAAAGAAGAAGAATTCAAGAAATTGCAAAAATGAGTATTCTGTAAATGATGTCCATGTTGATCCTTGTAGATAAATTAGGAAAACATGAACACAAATAAATTACCAGTAAAATTATCCCAAATCAAAATAACACAATTAAATT
Organism: Allium sativum; assembly: GCA_030737875.1. NCBI lineage: Eukaryota > Viridiplantae > Streptophyta > Magnoliopsida > Asparagales > Amaryllidaceae > Allium > Allium sativum. Next base: position 157,830,087 of record CM060924.1, read on the forward strand.
TCCCAAAAAAGGAGAAATTGAATAACTAAATTACATGGAAGTTCACATACAATCCTCAAACGCTTAAATCATCTTTAAAATAAATTTCAATAATAAAAAATGTATCTAAATGTGAAAAAACCGGTGAGTAAAGCTGGAGGAAGGAGGGATGAGGAAGGCAAACCTGAAGGCGACGATGTTGGAGAAAACCGACATTAATATCGGGCATGAAAATGAAATTGAATCCGAAGCCAGGAATACGGGGTTGATGAAGGCATGGTTGTAATGGCGAGATTTTAGGATTTATTTAGACAACGGTAGAAATTACAGTCCATAATCATAGTCGCTTTGTTAAATTGTCTGATTGTTTCAGGGTTAAAAAAATGTGGAAGAAATTAGGGCACAGAAAGGGATATTAGCAGGAAAAATTTGGAATTTGGTGTAGGATTCAGTAAGATAGAGTTATCGAGAGAGAGAGAGAGAGAGAGAGAGAAGTAAAGAAGAAAAGGGTAGCGGGATAAGAAATGAGGAGGGCAAATCAGAAAGCAGTAAAAAAGCAAGAAAGAAAATACGCGACGGTTGAGTGCAAAATAGCAAGGAGCATTCTGCGCTCTCATTGATTTGTACAACATGCAATGTAACTTATATAGTATATATTATACCCTTCTCATCAAATCCCAAAAGTTCGTAGTCAAAAAATTAGCATTATAAAACACAACATGCAATGTAACTTATAAATTTAGCATAAGACAAGGGTAATAACTTTATTTGGTTATTTATTTTGGTTGCGGCCTTCTTTAGCTCTGTAATTGACTTGTACAAAGGACTGAAATTTACAGGCATTCCTCTAATCTCTTCTTCAAATGATTTTGTGATATTTTGGTTATTTATTTTGTGATATTCCTTGCCTTCTCTTAGTTTCTAATCTACTGAACTTTGTACTCCATTAATAAGCAATAAAATGAGTTAGCCATATGGTTGCCATTTTGTTTGTCCCTATCAAGTTTTATTAAACTTTCACAGTTCATGAACCTGTTTTTTAGTGTTTAACATTATTGTAATCTTCCTCTTTGAAAATGCTACTGTAGTATCTTCCTTTGATTTCGGTGGATGTGATAAGTTTGCCTTCCATAAAAGAATACAAATCTAATTGCTACCTGGAGTGTTAAATTTAGGTGATACAAAATCACAAATAGATGGAAAGTAAATATTTGGTTAATATGGAAATGCATGAATTAATTGATTTCATTTTCATGAGATGGAAAGAAATAAATGTAGACATTAATTTCTTCCATCTATGCTAAAGAAACGAATTGATTTACTTCCTATGTTTGCACATTTGTTGCTATGGTAATTTGCCTCCATTATATTATTACCATATGTTGGTAATTTAATTGATGACTCACATAGATTTGCACTGGTTATATATTGAGGGGTAAACTTTAGTGTAAATTCATCCTGGCATGGAGCCAGTGATCCCCAATGGTGTCTCTTCTTGTTAAGCCTATTTGAGGTTTGGAAATGTAAATTCTTATTTTTGTAATCTCTTGTAATTCTCTCATGTGGAATAAAATCTCTCTTTTTGGACTGGACGTACACTATCTCGGTGATAGTGGAACCGGTATAAATATTGTGTATCTATTTGTTTCTCTATTATATTTATTTACTATTTTGTTGATGTAATAGAATAATTTCTATCAGATTAGTTTGATGTTCAATTGGAAAATCTAGATCCTGTTTATTGTGCTTCCGCATTCGCGCAATCTTCTCGCACAACAGATTGGTATCAAAGTGAGGCGATTTGTTTTAAATTGTGCATCAATTATTTCTACAATGGTTGGTAGATTCAGTTGTGATTATGCTATTACTATTTTGGGAGAAAAGAAGTCTTTGGTGGAGAAGATTATATTGAAAGAGAAGAGTGTTCCAGGATCGGAACTTTGATGTAGATTGAGCTTTGGATCTCATTATGGTGGAGTTATATGTTTGTTCAAGAATGTGACTTCGTAGATAATAGCTTAGAGAAATTGCTTAGAGGTGGTAGCGACCAAAGACGAACCGCTGGAGGTGTTAGCGACCTTTCCAAGTGTTTGAGAACTGTATAACTTCAAGTTCAGTTGAGAAATGCTCACATTGTATGAGAGATAAAGAGTTTAATGTGTTGAAGGAACCACCGGGTTTAAAAACTGTATCTGATGTAGCTGGTTTTTGTGACGGATTTGATGCCATTGAGGCTTATCGACTTATGATGCCGTATTGGAGATTTCGGTTCATAGAGCTGATTTTGGCAGATTTGGTGCCACTGTGAAAAATCGTCGATTTTGTGATGTTGTCTTAAAGAAGGTACTACATGCAGATATATGGAAGGAGAGAGAATTATCTTGCACACAGAGATTTGGATTTTGGCTCGGTTTCTGAATTGGTAATTGAGGGAATTATTTTTGGCCTTGATGATGTTGAGATTATTTTGGAATCTGCCTTTTTTTTTTGGATATTTGCAACAATTTGTTAGCGGGCGGGGACATAGTCTGAGCTTGTTAACATGATATGATGGGGGATAGCTTTGCTGGAACCCATTAGGCAAATATTCATTTTTGGTTTCTATCTCATTGTGAGATTTTTGATTTAAGGTGGAGTTCTGTTGAAGAGTTTTGTGATGTGAAGATAATTTGATTGAAAATGGGATGTTGAAGATATGTGATTTTGCATCAAGGTGGAGTGTTAAATTTAGGTGATACAAAATCACAAATAAATGGAAAGTAAATATTTGGTTAATATGGAAATGCATGAATTAATTGATTGCATTTGCATGAGATGGAAAGAAATAAATGTAGACATTAATTTCTTCCATCTATGCTAAAGAAACGGATTGATTTACTTCATATGTTTGCACATTTGTTGCTATGGTAATTTGCCTCCATTATATTATTACCATATGTTGGTAATTTAATTGATGACTCCCATAGATTTGCACTGGTTATATATTGAGGGGTAGACTTTAGTGTAAATCCATCCTGGCATGGAGCAGTGATTCCCAATGGTATCTCTTCTTGTTAAGCCTGTTTGAGGTTTGGAAATGTAAACTCTTATTTTTGTAATCTCTTGTAATTCTCTCATGTGGAATAAAATCTCTCTCTTTTTGGACTGGACGTACACTATCTCGGTGATAGTGGAACCAGTATAAATATTTTGTATCTATTTGTTTCTCTGTTATAGTTATTTACTATTTTGTTGATGTAATAGAATAATTTCTATCAGATTAGTTTGATGTTCAATTGGCAAATCTAGATCCTGTTTATTGTGCTTCCGCATTCACGCAATCTTCTCGCACAACAACCTTCTTAACTATCCTTTGATTTTTTAAGAGAAAGTCAGAAAATTAAGCAATTTATTTAATTATGCAATTAATTTTTGTAGAAATAGCATATTTATTTATTTTAAAGAGGAAAAAGAACAACTTAATTTAAATTACCTTAAGAAATCTTAAATGAAAAAGAAATATTAGAAATAAGCAGCTGAAAAAGAGTAAATAACGACAAACTAACCTTAATCCATTAACATTGTTGGTGTTAGAATCTATTTTATTATACAATAAAACAAATATAGTGTTTTTTTTTCTTGCATATTATCTGTTTCGCTCAAATTCTTCACTCACATTCATTCTATAACAACCCGAATTTTTCATACTTGAATATTTGATTTATTTTAAATATTAAAATATTTAATTTAGATTAATAATAAATTGTGATAGATGAATGGCGAATTCATTTTGAATATTAATTTAAATACTGGGATTTCATGGATTTCTGAATTTTGAGGTTAATAAGATTTTGAAGTTCATTTAAAATTCTATTTAAATAAAAATGTTGATAATAAGTTATTATCGTACTATTGAAGCAATTTAAGATCGATTAATAATAACTTGATTTTATTAGCATGTGAAAATAGTCTTTTTACGAACTTTCTTGATTTCGACGAGATAGGTTCCATTAGATTCTGAGTAATATTTTATTGTAAGATGTCAAGTTTCATGATGATCAAACATAGTGTGTGATCGTGCGCGCTAGAAATGCATAACGTTTAAATTACCATTGGAACATTTTGTGAATTTATATATATATAAAAAATTCAAATTGAATTGTTATGAGTTAATAACGGTATCATATTTGTGCCATTATTATTTTGAGTTAATGTTGCAATTTTAGTAGAGAACATATTTATGAGCCATTAATGAATAGAGCCATTGGAAGCTATAAACGATATTATATTTTGTATTTCTAATTTTCTTTTGGAAGCTCTTACGTTTACATAAAAGTTACACACACACATGCTTGTATTTGATTGAGCTGTTACAAAATATAAATGACATTAACATGTTACCATGGATGATAAATTTAATAAATTTACTATCTTTTGTTATTTTTGGAATATATACAATTTACACTGTATAAGTTATAATCTTTTGTCCGTTTTCTTTATTTTAATACATGGTAATAAAATATTGCAATGAATGATAATAAATTAATATTTATTAACATTCATCTTTTTTGACACGTATGCAATTTACACGTTAAAAATTACAAGTTTTTTTTGAACGTATCTTTTATTTAATATGGCATTAATTGTGGTCCAATTTTCCTTCCACTAACATAGCTACCATTTCTTCTACGATTATGCTGCAGAGCCCGGAAATCAGGGTCGGGAAAGTACAACTTTTATCGTAATTCAGGGAGAAACGTTCATTTTGTAAGATGAATTAAATCTGAACTGTTTATTCTTCAAACCTGACAATTAGTCCTAAAATCTTTCGGGCTTTCTAGCATTTCTGTTTCTTCTATACATGAAATTGGTCATAAACAAGGAAACATACACAATACAGAGAGTATTGAAGAAAAACCATTTTTTTATCTACACCTCCACCATTCTTTTAGAAAATAAAAAGAAAGAAAACTTGAGCAGTAACATTTTAGAGTACAAATTAAAAAGAAAGAAAACTTGACCAGTATTATTTCTATACATGTTTTATCCTAGAGGCGGCGGCGAACACTACGACCTACTTTGCATCTTGACTTAGTCCACGACTCAGCCGAACTATTGTTTCCAACAATTACAGAATTCGAAATTAATATAATTCGACTTTAAATAGAAGAATTTTTGTGATTTTTTAGAATTTAATATCCAGTGTACATTATTTTTATTTTAAGGCCGGGTTAAAAATTTGAGCGTCACCGTATTTTTATTTTTATGGCTCAGAGTCGGTAAGGGAAAAAACATGTACAAAATTACCGAAAAATACAAATTTTACATATCTATTACGTATAATAATTACTTATAATAGAAAACAAAATGGTAGCCTTACTCATGTGTACTCTTCAAATGCCAGCATTATAAAATAAGACGATGCGATCGAAAGAAGTGGTAAAAAGCAGCGGATCCAAGATTAAACAAATGTAATTCAAGGGGAGTAAAAGATGGAATGGCCGGTTTCACTTCCGCAGAAAATGACATCTCGTTCCCACTTAATGCAACATCTTTGTTTAAAATATTGACGCCGGCGCAGTTCCTTAATTTCCTTTCGCAAAAAACACAACCAACTATATCCTTCTATACAAATATATTCTACCTAATTACTCATTCCACTTCTTCTTTAACTCTAAAGTCAACCCCAATTTCACAGATTTAACAATTTTTCTTCAATTATCCACATATTACCACCTTTTCCATAACTAAACCAAAACAGTACACATGCTTCTAACTAGCAGTAAAACCCCCAACTATGAGTTTCATGGCAATATGGTTTTTGGATGTCGAAAATTTCGACATAGAAGTTAGACCTGTCAAATGGGTCGAGTCGGGTCGTAATGGTTAGGTCAAAATTGACCTAACCCATTTAATATATTTATTAACATGATTAAATGATCTGATCCTCTTCATGTATAGGTCAACCCATTAAAGCCGTCTAAAACATGAAAATTTGAAAAATGAGAAAACACTGTATATACAAATGTCATGAAACTAAATAGACAAGACTACCTACGAAAATAGTTTTATGACGTATAAACTGCATATAATAACAGTTTCATTTGACATTTGCAAATTTCATACAATAAATAAGATGGATAAAACATCATCAAACACAAAATAAAAACTACATAAAGTAATTGTTTTCACTAAAACAACACTAAATGTCTTGAAAACAACAACAGTGTTGCAAAAACTACACCAAATAAGTTTTAAAACTAACGAAAAATGATACAAATAATGCATCAAATTACATGTTCTTCTCAAATATAAATCCTAAAGCATCCAAAGATAACCTTCTCAATTTCACAATGCACCATTGTATCTTTTTATAACACCTGCAAAACAAATAGACATATGCCAATTACTATCCTGAGGGCAATAAATGAACTCTAAAATGATTTTAGGTTGGACACACTTCAACATGATCTGGGTATAAAGTCGCTACGAACGTCAACAACTTCAACATGATCTGGGTATGAATCAAATACAAAAATGCACATTCTAAACTAATAGTTAATGTATCATGAAACTAAAGTTAAAAGCAAGACCGGCAAGATGAAAAGGCTCCAATACAGTTCACACATTATTAACAAATCAAATCCTTATTGGATAGTATAATATGTTTGGGCCATGGCCCAATACGGTCTTGTGTGGTTTATCTATTCTATTAACCCTTAGCCGATGGCTATATAAAAAGAGGCTGTGTACAACATTTCATTTGTTTTGTATCATTTCTAGCTATTGAATAAAATTAAATCAGTTCAAAACTTTATTTCTTAGTATAGTAAACAAAAAGAAGGCAAACAGAATATGATAAAAGTTACTAGCTAGTTCACTAATAAACTATTAGCATGCTAAAAGCCAGACATAAGAGTGCATGTTTAGTTGATATTTATATCAGTTCAAAGCCAACAAAAATCAAGAGTGTAATTACAATACAACAATTCAAACATGATTCAAATCTTGGACTCTTAGACTACAAAATAAAATGTTAAGCATATCATGGTCTGCCATAATAATTTTACTCCCAATGCTTGTGACTAACTAAAGAACCTATTTATAATTTATTAATATACACTGCATAATAGTAGTAATTTAGAAAAGAATTTGTGTTTTTTCTTCACACTAGATGACTTAACCAAAGTGTTCAATTAGTATAGTTGAACTTTATAAACTTCTTGTAAAATACTCGATTCTTTTGCATGTGACTGACATCACAACAAACAAAATAATTGCTTGCTAAAGTCAAAATTACTTTAAAATCCCAAAATAAAATCTGCTCCCAACAAAACATGTTATATTTTGCCATCATCTAAAGCCATGGCAAAATGGAGAGGGGCAAAAATTTGTTGTGGCCTAGAGCTGTAGCAGTATGATATTTTTCCATGGCTTTAGGCCGTGGCAAAATCACAATCTGCCACGACTCTGGTCCGTGGTAATTAACATCATAATTCTTTTAATATAATAGCCACGTCTCTAAGCCTTGGTTAAATCCAATCGGAAAAACTGCATATAAATCAAAAACCTCTAAGCCATGGCTATATTTAACCATTACATAGGGCCACACCAGATTTCCATTCAAGCACGGTTTGGAGAAGCGACTGAATTTCAATTAGCCACTGTTTTTGACCATGGCAAATTTATCTTTACATATCCAGCTCTTAAAACAACTACGTAGGTCATAATATATATAAGAAATCAATCACCTAAAACTATCATAATATATACAAATAATAATGATACTTTAAATGATAGTCTAAATATAATATAACTACAGTTTAGAATGATAGTATAAATTTAATAATGATACTACAGTTGAAATTGAAAAACATAGACATCATTTCCATGTAATGTATCCTTCTATCATCCAAATATTAAGAGTAAAAATTACATGAAAATACCAAAATAGTTCTAGCGGTAAGTACAGTCTAAGTCATATAGTAGCTTATAGGAAATTTTCAAAGCAAATTTGCACCCTAAAGCCTGTGAATTATGGTTGCAATAATGATAAAAGCAAAATGAATGAAGGGAAGCAAGCACTTCTAAGGACTGTCATTCAACACACTCTGACCAAGTTACTAGTATACTTGAAAATGAAGTATAGAAAACAAATAGATAATATTTTAAAATTATTTTTACATCTTATATAGTTAGATCCTCACATGACCAATAGAATCAAAGTTAACTAATAATTTTTTCATTTTCAAATAACATTTTTTCCAACCATTAGTATAATCAGACAATGCCTTATCTTAGCACCCAATTTATTGTGTGCATACGCACCAAAAGAATACCCAATAGGTCCCTCCTATCACAAGCCTGACTACAAAAAATGTGTTTTCATAATACTATGATTGCTTCTCTACGTATAAAAATAAGCACAAAATGATTCATATCATTGTACATTATTTTACTATCTACTGATAGAAAGCAACAATGTCAGCTAGAATGAAAACAACAATAATATCATTGTGCATTATTCAACTAGTATGCTAAGTTTTGTCGATTGAGAAAACAACAAAATAAGAAAAAAAATGTTTTCGGTTAAGTATGAAAGAGTAGAATAAAACCTATTGTCTAACTTTCATGATGAGCTCTTTTAAGTTCTTCACTATAAGGTGCACCATCCACTAAAGTAGCAAAGGCATAAATGCCTTGTCCTTTAACCTGGAATTAAGATACAATATTATATAATAGTTCTAAATTTTGAGAACACGTTATCATTTACAAACTAATAACTATACAGTTTTTTCTACCTAGTGCTCAATACCGACAACAGTGGCTTCTGCACACTGAGGATGAAAAAGTTTAATCTTTTTCCCTACGCTTACTATGAAATAACAACAATTACGGACCAATGATATCATAAACGTTTACGCGTCCATATCATGTTGCAGTGAAATATATAAAATCACCACTCAAATAATCTGCAACAGGATAAGAGGATATATGAATGAAACATCTCACAATCAGATGCTACATAATTATCCATGAAATATTACATTCTCTTTTGATGGCAACCTGAAATTATTCTAACTTTGATATCTCAATAATAACAATAACCTATTAGTGAACTTCATCTCAATGTACATTTAAAAAAACACTCATTTAAGCATCTTCAAACCCACACTCAACATGTAAACACATTGTGGAATTTCATAAAAGGATAAAAAATGAGAAATAAGAAAAACATAACACCTGTATCCATAAATAAAAGTTCAAGACAGTTCAAGAAGAAACCAATCAAATACAAGTTCATTTGATTTCCATAGTCCCACTGTCCATAAATAACCAAACTCGTTTGAGAATGTAATAAAAAATGTCATACAAAAAAAAATTAACATAAGGATTTGCAACAGCCAAATTAACTTATAATAATTGAAATAAAAATATCACATAAACTCATTCATGGCAATCAATCAGAAAATGAATACTCAGACAAAATTTTGGGCCTTGTAATGTTAATACATGTATCAATAATTAATACAATATATAATATGAATAAAACCAGGATCACTTATGGACCACGGTTATTGCCAGACTAGCAATTACTATGTAAAGTGTGACTGAAAGAATCAATTGATTTTAAAGATATTCTTTAATAGAGGGGTAATCTCCCTAAGCTTGAAAGTTCTCTTTTATAACCTACGAGACAAAGACAACCTACAAATTCAGAAAGCTTTACCAACTCGATCACTAAAATGTCCTCATAAAGCTTTAAACCCATAACTATGTTTAATTACCTGATATAAAACAAAATCGGATTTAAAATAAGACGAAGAAAAAAGGCTGTAATGTGTACAGTTATTGTAGCTAATTGATAGTGGAGAACTGACTATATGTCCCTTGATGGGTTTTCTAGTTTGAAATCCTTTGATTGCATTGATACTTTCATACCTAATCATGAAGTATTCATGATCAGAACACAGTTTTCTATTATTCTATGTATGTACTTCTTCTTAAGAATTTTTGACCACTAAATCATTTCTTCTTTATTTTAAAAATACAACATCTTTCACAAAAATATCTCTTACTTGGTTTTATCAACATCTGTATGAGTTGTCGATGCAAAATCTAAATGTTCAATAAAGAGCAGGAACAAAAAACACAAAAATAACAATCAATTACAGATTAATAAAATTAATTAGCAAGTTAATCAAATTAATTTCATTAATCGCATATGAAAACAGCAAGGTGCAAAACTTCAAATTGATTAAATATGATTGGGGAAAACCTATTGTTATTTTCTGTTGCAACAAGATAAGAGACAAGTTACATTTTATATTTCTTTGAAATGCTACTACACCTAGTTGGTATACAAATATATATACAAAATATGAATTAGTAGGAAATCCTAATACTCAAGTCATCATCAATCAACAGAAAAAGACCAAATTTATTAATATAATCATAACTGATAATTAGACCATAACCAACCATCCGTTCTGTTCACTTTTTCTCTTTCATCCAAACAAGCCACCAAGCAACCACCAATATAAAACTAGCCACAACCAGCCACAAACCACTTAAAAAATATATTATATAATACAAACAGTACAAAACACCAAACACCCCTTCCATCCAATATATCTCTTTTCACCGCACCAAACACCGTTTGCATGTTTTTTTTTTATTAAAAGTTTATAACGGCAAAGTGTTTGCCGTTATAAACTTATAACGGCAAATATTTTGCCGTTATAAACTTATAACGGCAAACACTTCGCCATTATAACCACTAGCCTCTGTTCACTCAACTGGACACGAACGGGTTCCAAACTAGCCACGGGGAAGTAAACAAGCCACACCTGGTTGCTCCGTGGCTTGTTTAGTAACTAAACAAGCCATGGTTGGTTGTGCTCTTAATAAAACTATAACCACTAGCAGCCATATCAATAAATCAGCGCAAAACGACTAGATGAACAAATTATATACCAAAATTCTTAAAGATTTACAAGCAGGTTGGTGAAGAGAAAACAAACTGCTATTTTCATCAAATAATTTTTCCTTTGGTATGACTCGACAGCTACTTCTGTCCTCGTTTTGTGAGAAAATGATCTAGAAATTTATAATTTTGGGGATTTTTTTCCTTTTGTCGTTGTTTTGGGAAATGAGCACACGACGTGTGGAAAATTAGATTTGAATTCACTGGAGGAGGAAGCAGTACGTTAGTGGTTCAGATTTGAGAGCAAAGAAGCAAATTTTAGGGTTGGATTAAAATTGCCGAGGGCGGTGGAATTTATAGAGTGCGTGAGAGATATACGAAAGATAGTCGGAGAAGATTTAGTCAAATGAATACGACGACAGGAAGATTTTGGGAAGAACCGGTATATGCGCGCGAAAGAGAAGGAAATCTGAGCGAAAGAGGAGGGAAAGAGCAACAACATGTCATTTGCGAAGTACATATCGCTTTTGGAGAAGAAAAAAATGGGTATTAGCTGGCTTCAAATGGACGGAATTCATCGAAAGCGCAGCAAAATTAAGAAAACCGACAAAGTTGGTTTGATAAACCCATATATATGCACGAGCGTGACGGCTCGCGCTTCGCACGCGGTCGTGGCAAGCGCTTCGCGCGTGGATTTTTATTCCTCGTATGTTATGTATTTTACATATGCAAGGAAAAAATAACTTGTACTAATGTTATGCATGATCAATAAACTGTCACTTCAAGAAAAAATAATAAGCAATGTAAATAAATTCAAATGAAATGATCACAAAATATCATTCAATTATTTTTTCTTTTAGCAATGTTTGAATTGTTAGTTCGAGCATAATGGCATGCGCTTCGCGCGTGGTGATGGCTCAAACTTCGTGCATGGTCATGACACCCGCTTCACGCGTGACGATGATACGCAATTCCCGCGGGGATTGTTATTCATCAAACATTGTGTATCTTACATATGAAAGGAAAAATGATTTGTACTAATATTACATGATCAATAAATTGTCACATCGTAATGAAAAAATAGTAAACAATATAAATAAATTCAAATGATCTTTTTTAGTAAATAAAACAAACAAAAAAAAAAGAAAAAAAAGCAAAGAGGGGAAGTGGAAAAAATAATGGAAAACAACTCAAAATTTACCATTAATTGACAGTTTTCATTTCAAAAGGCATCGAGCTAACAGTTCAAAAAAAAAATCAATCAAAAGCAAGGTAAACCAACGCCTTGATCTAAATATCCAAAGCCCTGCAAGTTGTGCATAAAGAGTCTTTATTCAAATGGATTGTTAAAATGAAAAAAAAAACAAAAATTGAATAAGAAGAATCTATACGTTTTTGGTTAAGAGATCCATAACTGCAGTATAAAAAATGCATCACGATATCTACCTTACAAGCGAAGCAGGTAAAGGAGAAGATGAGTCAGATAACATGAATGGGTAGACATAATGTCCTTGTAGTACGTTCTAGAATGAAAAATCATGGGATATTCATGGGATATTTAAATGTCCCAGTAGCACGTTCTACTATTTATTAATTGCTAATTTATACCGTAATGCACAATAATAAATGTCGTTATTCAAATTTGAATGCCTATTCAAATTATCGTTGAGTATGGAAAGGGAAATCTAATTATATTAATTGTCTATTTATAAACGTTACAACACTTATTTATAAACGTATATTTTTTTAAAATAATTTTAATTAGAGGATAATAGGTGGCAGTGAATAATATTGGTAATGTTAATATAAAAAGTAATAGACCAACTATAGAAGAGATGAAAGATGAAAGAGTTTGATTGAATTAATGAGTGAATCTTAAAGTGCAATAACTTATTTCCTTCATAAACTAACTGATAAAAATGAATAGTTTCAATCGTCAAAGTTTTATATTTATGACTAATAGAATAAGCAGTGAAACATTCGATGAAAAATGTTAAGAAAAATTTGCAATATCTCAATTAACATTAAATATAACAATGACAATCAATTTTATATCTACGACAAATAAAATAAGCAATGAAACGTTCAGTGGACAATTTGTGTGACATCCACGAGATTTGAACCCCTGACCTCTCGAAAATCAACACCACGCACTAACCACTGTGCTAAATGATCTTTGTGTTAGCTTTTCGAGCGGGGTGTTATAGATTACCCCCTTAAAGAGCCCAACGTCCTCGTTGGCTCATATCACTCACCACCCAGGCGTTGTGCATATAACCCGCATCAGTACCACACCGACTGACATCTGCATCATTACAAACACAATTCCGGCTGGGTATAGACTCTGCTGCCAAATGTGACACCCACGGGATTCGAACCCTGACCTCCCAAAAAGAAACACCACCACGCACTAACCACTGTGCTAAAAGATCTTTGTGTTAGCTTTTCGAGAGGGGTGTTACAATTTTAATATTGAGGTCCGCATAAATATGAGAATCAAGGGTGTGAATATGCAAGTTGTAAAGTTGAAATAATTCGAATACTTTTGCATTTTCTTCAAAATAATAACAGTTTTTATTGGTTAGGTAATTAATGATGATGTAATATCCTCCTTTTTATTGCTTGTTATTCCAATAAACATTGAATGCCAAAATGAAAAAATTTATGCTGAATATGGGTTTTGAACATAAATGTAACAATTCTAGGAAATGTTAAAATAGTTAAACAACATTCATTGCCCCTTCCTTTTAATTGTGGAAGAATAATTAAGTAAAAGGCATTTTTATCAATTCAGGTGTACACCAAAAAAGTGTGACGCCAAACTTATTCCGATTATTAGTAAAGAAAGATGTATTTTTCTTGCCTCTTATTATTTGAAATTTGTACTCCAAATAAAGTCCACTGCTCTTTTATTTGAAATTTGCTCTCCATAAATTTTCCCGATTACTTTTATTTCTAATTGTCTATTAGCAAACAACAACAACTGACGATATAATCATGCACAAAAATGTGTACAGATCTCAAAATTAAAATAAAATAGACCTGTTGGCTTATTCTGTAAAGTGTCTAAGGGAGCACAATTGCCCAAAAATACATTAGAAAAATATATACTTACTATCCAAATTAAAATTACAGTAAAATTCTATAAAATATTTTAAGACTATGCATACAGAAACAGAACGATTATTCTAAACTAATATTTAATTATAATTAATATTCGAACACCGATCATTTTAGCAATTATATCACACACCTTTACCGTTTCTTCAAAACGAACATTGTTTTAAACTAATTTAATTCAACAAAATGCATAACGACTCTTTATAAAATTCATAGGTTGTCAAAATAATATACATGTATGTATTTCACCAAAATACCATATATAATCAAAATAGTGTTACTTATATATATATATATATATATATATATATACACACACACACACACATATATCTTACACAATTTAAATATTTATGAAATTCCTATCATTGAAATATAGTTGATATAAATCTTAATATTCGAAATAAATTAGTAAAATCTCTATTCTTTACAAAATCTTATAATTCAAATCCTTTTAATTACTTATTAATATTAAAATTTATTTATTTATATCTTATGCTATTAAATCACATCTAAATAGTTCATATCTTATAAAATCCATATATTATAAAAATTAAATAATCTCATTACTTATAAAATCTTATAAATCAAACATATCCTAAAAATTTCAACTAAAATTTATTAAAACTAAATTATAAAGATTACTAAATCAATATTTGTGATTAATCCTGATTAAATTAAATTTATATTTAGAAACTCCAAATTAATTTCATATATTAAAATGTTGAAAATTTTGGATCGTTACATATATCCTAATATAACCTGGTGTAGTATGACATATCAAATATATCCTAATATAACCTAGTGACATATGTCATATGAAATATATCCTAACTAATATAACCAATTGCAATATGGCATATCAAATATATCCTAATATAACTTGGTGTCATATTAAATATATCCACATATAACCTGCCATATCAAATATATCCTAATATAACTTGGTGCTATATTAAATATATTCAAAAATAACCTGCCATATCAAATATATCCTATTAACCTGTAACAAGAAAACTATGAAGAATAATAAAGGGAAAATCTATTTAAACACAAAATGTTGACACAAATTTATATACAAGCAGTCTCAACCACAAGATCTCCCCCTGAATTACACCTCACACATAAAGAAAAACAAATCCTACGATCCAAATTTTGTGTCTTTAATTCTGTGTTTAATTTTATGTCCCAATAGCCGCTCCCAATAATAATTAAAAATTATTCTCTTTATATGTTTTACTATAAATACAACACATCTGGTATGGGCAAAGTAACTAAGTAAAAGTTAAAACAAAAGTTATAAAGAGAAAACTAGCAATAGCAATGAACATGTCAAAGGTTGAAGTTGCGTTACTTTTCATTGTATTTTTGGCTATCAGCTCAAGAGGTAATTAAGTTTCAAATGTTTCAACAAGTTATTTTGAAAGATGTGTGTTTACATGCATCGTTTTACTGATCAAGAACTTTTATAAACCCAATGTATTATGTATACAGCCCTCTCCGTCACCCCCAAATGTTGCACAGATTTTCACACATGGGGACTAAACAACACGGTAGGATGTTTTGATAATGACGCTTGCAACATATGGTGCAGAGCTGCATGCAAAGGAGGATCATGCAAGACTCGTAGCCAAGGGCATGTCTGTCACTGCTTATGTTAATCACTGAAATCCTTGCCTACTCTAATTAGTCTCTAATCTACCCAACTTTGTACTCGATTAATAAGCAATAAAATGAGTTAGCCATGGTTTCCATTTTGTTTCTCTCTGTCAAGTTTTATTAAACTTTCGCAGTTCATGAACGTACTTGTTTTTTGGTGTTTAACATTCTAATCTTCCTCTTTTTGAGAATGCTACTACTGTATTTATTATCTTCCTTTGATTTTGGTGGATGTGATAAGTTTGACATCCACAAAAGAATACAAATCTAGCTAATAGCTACCTTCTTAACCATCCTTTGATTTTTAAAAAGAGAATCAGAAAATTAAGCAATTTATTTTTGTAGAAACAACATGTTTATTTATTTTGAAGAAGAAAAAATAGCAAATTTTTAATTACCTTAAGAAATCTTAAATGAAAAAGCAATATTTGGAATAAGCAACTGAAAAAGAGTAAATAATGACAAACTAACATGCCGCCTAATCCATTAACATTGTTGGTGTTATAATCTATTTTATTATTATATAATTACGCAAATATGGTGTTCTATTTTCTTGCATATTATCTGTTTCGCTCAAATTCTTCACTCACATTCGTTTAACAACCGGAATTTTTCATACAGCTTGAATATTTGATTTATTTTAAATATTAAAATATTTAAGCTAGATCAATAAAAAATTGTGATTGATGAATTGCGAACTCATTTGGATTATCAAATACAATATAGCAATTTCGTGGATTTCTGAATTTTGAGGTTAAGATGATTTTGAAGTTTATTTAAAATCCTATTAAAATAACAATGTTGATAATAAATTATTATCGCACTATTCAAGCAATTTAAGATCGATTAATAATAACTTGTTTTAATTAGCTTGTGAAAATAGTCTTTTTACAAACTTTATCGGATTTCGATGAGATAAGTTGCATTAGATTCTGAGTAATATTTTATTGTAAGATGTCAAGTTTCGTGATGATCAGACATAGTGTGATCGTGCGCACTAGAAATGCATAGTGTTTAAATTACCGTTGGAAATTGAGCCGTTATGAGTTAATAACGTTAACATATTTGTGCCATTATTATTTTAAGATGTTGCAATTTTATTGCCTACAACCTATTTTTGCGCCAGTAATGCATAGATCCGTTGAAAGCTATAAACAGTATTATATTTTCTATCAGTAATTTTCTTTTGGAAGCTGTTACATTTACATAATAGTTTTATATATGTATGTATGTACACACACACACACATGCATGCTTGTATTTGATTGAGCTGTTACAAAATATAAATGGCATTAACATGTTACTATTGATGATAACAAATTTACTATCTTTTGTTATTTTTGGAATATATACAATTTACATTGTATAAGTTATAATATTTTTTTTCATTTTCTTTATTTTAATACATGGTAATAAAATATTGCAATGAATAATAATAAATTAATATTTATTAACATTCATCTCTTTTGAAATGTTTTTTTTGAATGTTACTTTTATTTAATATGACATTAATTGTGGTCCAATTTTCCTCCCACTAACATAGCTACCATTTCTACTATATGTGAAATCGGTTATAGACAAGAAAAACCATATATTTTTTATCTTCTCCTCTACCATTCTTTTACAAAATAAAAAGAAAAAACTTGAGCAGTATTATTTTAGAGTGCAAATAGAATCGGCTTCATATGTGCAAATGATCCGATATAAAAAGGAAAACCAAGGAAGATGATTTTTTACCTAAGAGGCGGCGGTGAACAGTACGACCTACTTTGCATCTTGAGTAGATCACCAAAACGTCTTCAGGAAAGTGACCTAGTCCACGACTCGGCCGAACCATTGTTTCCAACAATTACATAATTCGAAATTAATATAATTCGATTTAAATGGATAAATTTTTGTGATTTATTAGAATTTAATAACTAGTGTGCATTATTTTTATTTTAAGGCTTGGTTAAAATTCTAAACGTCACCATATTTTTATTTTTATGGTTTTGAGTCGATAAGGGATAAAACATGTACAGAAATGCCAAAAAATACAAATTTTACATATCTATTACGTATAATAATTACTTATAATAGAAAAAAATGGTAGCCTTGCTCACATGTACTCTTCAAATGCCAGTATTTTAAAATAAGTCGATGCAACCAAAAGTAGTAGTGAAAAGCAGTGGATCCAAGATTAAACAAATGTAATTCAAGGGGAGTAAAAGATGGAATGGCCGGTTTCACTCCCGCAGAAAATGACGTACTTGTTCCCAATTAATGCAGCATTTTTGTTTAAAATATTGACGCCTGCGCAGCTCCTTAATTTCCTTTTGCAAAAAACACAACCAACCATAATCGTCTATACACATATATTCTACCTAATTATTCATTCCACTTCTTCTTTAACTCTAAAATCAACCCTAATTTCGTAGATCTAACAATTTTTTCTTCAACTATCCACATATTACCACCTTTTCCATAACTAAAGCAAAACATTACACATGCTTCTAACTAGCAGTGCGAACCCCAACTATGAGTTTCGTGGCAAAACGGTTTTTGGATGTTGAAGATTTTGACATAGAAGTTAGGCCTGTCAAATGGGTCGAGTCGGGTTGTAATGGGTCAGGTCAAATTGACTCGACCCATTTTTTAACCCAACCCATTTAGTATATTTATTAAGAGGATCAATTGATCTGACCCTCTTCATGTATGGATCAACCCATTTAACCCGTCTAAAACATGAAAAATTTGAAAAATGAGAAAACACTGCAAATACAAGTGTCATGAAACTAAATAGACAAAACTACATACGAAAATAGTTTTATGACATAGATATTGCATATAATAACAGTTTTATTTGACATTTACAAATTGCATACAATAAATAAGATGAATAAAACATCATCAAACAAATAATAAAAACTGCATAAAGTAATTGTTTTCACTGAAACAACACTAAATGTCTTGAAAACAACAACAATGTTGCGAAAACTACACCAAATAAGTTTTAAAACTAACAGAAAATGATACGAATAATGCATCAAATTACATGATATTATCAAATATAAATCCTAAAGCAGCCAAAGATAACTTTCTCAATTTTACTATGCACCCTTGTATCTTTTTATAACACCTGCAAAAAAATAGACATATGCCAGTTACTATCCTGAGGGAAACAAATGAATTCTAAAATGATTTTATGTTGGACACGCTTCAACATGATCGGGTATAAAGTGGCTACTACCCAATGGCAACAATACTTCAACATGATCAGGGTATGAATCAAATACAAAAATGCACATTCTAAACTAATAATTAATGTAACATGAAACTAAAGTTAAAAGCAAGACCAGCAAGATGACAAACCTCCAATACAGCTCACACATTTTTAACAAATCAAATCCTTATTGAATTGTATAATATGTTTAGGCCATGGCCCAATACGGTCTTGTATGGTTTATTTATTTTGTTTGCCCTTAGCCGATGGCTATATAAACAGAGGCTGTCTACAACATTTCATTCGTTTTGTATCATTTCTAGCTATTGAATAAAATTACATCAGTTCAAAACTTTATTTTTCAGAATAGTAAACAAAAAGAAGTTACTAGCTAGTTCACCAATAAACTATTAGCATGCTGAAAGCCAGACAGTAGAGTGCATGTTTAGGGTATATATACACCAGTTCAAAGCTAATGGAAATCAAGAGTGCAATTACAATACAACAATTCAAACATAATTCAAATCCTAGACTCTTAGACTACAACATAAAATGGTAAGCATATCATGGTCTACCATAATGATTCTACTCCAAATGCTTGTGACTAACTAAAGAACCTTTTTATAATTTATTAATAAACAATGCATAATAGTAGTAAATTTAAAAAAGAATTTGCGTTTTTGCTTCACACTAGGTGACTTAACCAAAGTGTTCAATTAGTATAGTTTAACTTTATAAACTTTTTCTAATATACTTGATTCTTTTGCCTGTGACTGACATCACAACAAATAAAATAATTGCTTGCTAAAGTCAAATTTACTTTAAAATCTCAAAATAAAATTTACTCTCAGCAAAACATGTTATATTTTGCCATCATCTAAAGCCATGGCAAAATGGAGAAGGGCAAAATTTTGTTGTTGCCTAGAGCTGTAGCAGTATGACATTTTTCCTTGGCTTTAGGCCGTGGCAAAATCACAATCTGCCATCACTCTGGTCCGTGGTAATTAACATCATTCTTCTAATAATATAATTTAGCATGGCTCTAACCCTTGGTTAAATCCAATCGGAAAAACTACATATTAATCAGAAACTTCTAAGCTATGGCTATATTTAACCACTACATAGGCCCATACTAAATTTCCATTCAACCACGGTTCAGAGTGGCGACTGAATTTCAATTAGCCACTGTTGTTGACCAAGGCAAATTAGTCTTCATATATCCAGTTCCTAAAACAAATACGTAGGTCATAATATATATAAGAAATCAATCACCTAAAACTATCATAATTATAGAAATAATAATGATACTTTAAATGATAGTCTAAATATAATATAACTACAGTTTAGAACGATAGTATAAATATAATAATGATACTACAGTTGAAATTGAAAAACATAGACATCATTTCCATGTTATGTATCCTTCTATCATCCAAATATTAGGAGTAAAAATTACATGAAAATACCAAAGTAGTTCTAGCAGTAAGTACAGTCTAAGTCATATAGTAACTTATAGGAAATTTTCAAAGCAAATTTACAACCTAAAGCCTGTGAATGATGGTTGCAGTAATGATAAAAGCAAGATGAATGAAGGGAAGCAAGCACTTCTAAGGACTGTCATTCAACACACTGCAACCAAGTTATTAATATACTTGAAAATGAAGTATAGAAAATTAATAGATAATGGTTGAATATTAATATAACCATAATTTTTTATCAAATATATTATTATAAATAGACAGAAAATAAATAGATTATTGAAATATTGACGGTTTTTTACTTCTTCTTTTTTACATAAAGAAAATTATTTACCCAAAGCAACATACATATATCCAATCTTCAGTAGGTATATTAAAACTATGACAAACAAGACAGTGTAAAAGATGAATGACTGCTAATTTAGAACTAAATGCTAGTATATCAAATGTTGCTTTGGGTGATAAAATTTTAGGTGAAGTGCACAACTTCTCAGGTTTATGACAAAATTATTTAGACGACCCAGTTATCTCATAAGATGATGAAAGTGCTAGAAAAATACATGTAAGATGTAAGCGTTAACAATGCTTTAAATTTTAAAAATCTTGTCCAATAAGTAATACATGTGTCCATAGAAATACACTAACTTACACCTAGGGGTGGGTTCGGAAAATTTCCGTACCAGCCGAGCTATTTTCCTTCCCTTCCGATGATGGAACGAAAATCAATCTTTCAATTTCTGTTACACTAACTTTGGAATTCCAATTAACGGAAATTGGAAAAAGCAGCACGGAATGCGGAATTCCAATTTTTTCCGATTGAAGGAATCGAAAGCATAGACCTTACAACAGGTCTATACAAAGCAGACCGAGAATCACGAACAGAACACAATGAATTGCACTCACTATAAGAAACATTTTTATTTTCGATAGTATGTAGCGATGGCTTCCGACGGCTAATTTCCGACGGCTTTCGACGGGCCGTCAGCGGCCGTCGGAAGCCGTCGATTATAAACGCTTTATCATCCACCCGAGACCATTTTTGCTTCATTTATCCATCCCAAAACCCTTTTCCAGCACGATTTTTCCAACCCTACACCCCCAATTCGCGATTTCTGGCCTCCAAACACCCAAATTTTCACGTCCAATTGTCCACGCCTTCCACTCAAGCCTACAGCAAAAGCAATTTGAGGTATTATTTCGTTATTTGCTTAAAAGTTCAATTTTTACCTAAAACTAGATTTAGCAAATTAGGGTTAATTATTGATTGCAATTGGTTCCTATGGTGTTGTAGTAGGTTATATCATCATATTATACGTGTATTTCGTGTGCTATGCTGAAATTGAAAAAATTATGTTCAATATTCGGTTATTTGTCTATGTTACATTGAAAATTAGGCATGTTTTGGATAGGTTGTTGTAGGTGGTCAAAACAATTGTAAAAAGCTTGATCGATTAAATACAATGCTTATAGCAAAATAGAAAAGAAGAAGCAAACCATGTGTCAACTTTTAGAAATATAATATTTAGATATCGAAGTGATAATTTAATTGTATTCACGTGTCAAACTAATAATGTATGCACGTGTGTATGTATGTGTGTGTGTATATGTTTCAATTTAGTTTGGTTTTTGCCATTGTATAATTTAGGATATTTACGTACATGTGCGCCATTATGCGCATGTCATTCTTGTATGTGTTAGTTGACATACGAAAAATGAAAGGATTAACTGGGAATAGTACATCATGCAAATTTTGACTTATGCAAAAAAAAGATCATGAGTCTAAATTATAGTTGTGCTTATTGAAACGACAATAATAGTAATTTGGCTTTAAATTGATTGAAATGTCAAGCATATATGAGAAGATAAAATATTTTTTTGTTGCAGTAAAACGTATTTTTATAGTAAAATGCGCACATCTAATTGACTAATATCCCCTAGAGTGTTTTCGGCCCCGTCCGACGGATGTTGTATATGATCGTTATATAAATAGTCGTTTTTGTCAAATTAAAAAATGACCATTTATATTCATCTGGTACAATATTTGTTGGATTTGTCCTTGTATTGGACAAGTTATAAATGCACTAAGCATGTATATTTTGTATACTACTTCTTTTCAAAAGATTCACAAAATTTCGGTTCAATTTTTCTTTTTGTTTCCTATGTACATGTGTACAATGCAAGAAACAAAAGGGAAATGCTGCCGAAATTTTGTTGAATCGTTTGAGGCGAAGTAGTATACAATTGTAAATGTTTACTCTGTTTATAATGGGAAGTAGGCTGCCTGACCATGTAAAAGAGATGCAATAAAAAGAAGTGCCAAAGTAGATTTTTGTAATGACCCGGGTTTTTGACGATCTTGGTTATCCGATATACAACACATATCGAACATCCAAGGATCGAAAATACCGGTCATTAATGAAAGAAATTAGAGGGTGAGGAAAGACAAGATAGAAACTTAGAATAGAAGAAGAAGAAGAACACAACATCAGAGTAACACGAACCTCACAACAGAACGAATAACATATAATATATATAACATAACTTGAAATATACATCTGTACTTGAATATACATCATTATCAAAGTACAACACTTACAACACAGCAGAAATAACTATAGCTATATGATCCTGAAGCCTCTTGCTCCAGCTCTTCAAGAATCTGTAAATCCCGACTACTTGACTGTCCGTACAAAATTGGGCACCCAAGAGTTTAGGGAAAACAACAAAATAAACTCCGGGTCAGTCATGGGACTGGTATGAGTAAAATAGTTTTAAACGGCTTGAACAAGTAAACGATATCTCATATAGACCACGCCGTATAACGGAACGGGTTTTTCCCTTATGAGAAATCCAAAATATCTTTATATAAAAACCTTTTGATATTATAATAATGTCTATCAACGACAGTATAATAATCATCTAGCAGAAACGCTTTCATCTCACGTTCTACATATATAGTATACAATCAAAACCACAAGCACGTATTGGGAAATGGATTTCCAACTATGACATGGTGTGGAACCACCTTTCGCTAGTGTACCTCTAGATTGGAACACACTGGGTTCAACAAGAATATCTTGCAACCCGACCACACATGACCGACCACTCATTTCGCTTGAGTGTATCGAATGTATATCACCAACGGTTGGGATCAGCAACCGTTTCCCGAATGGGACAACATCAACAATAGATTTCTAGAAATATATAAAACTCTAGATCAGGTGATTATACACCCTACTTCGGAACGAACGACTTAGCCATGCTGCCTGCCCGATTTCTGTCATTTACCGGTTGATGAGGCTTGAGGTTACGCTTCATAATCACATCAGATTCACTTCGAATGCCACATTGTCAAATCCATCGAAAATCACTAATTGACGTCTACAATAGTACATTACGTGTTAGCTAAAGAAGTTTCCTTCTCCGCTTCCACTCTTGCTACGGTTGAAGAAATCAATGTACGTGACCTTTCTGGAAATACTCTGTCAGACATTCATCCATACAAGTCATCCAGGAACAGGATGAACCGAAGGCACTATTCAGTACATCCATCTTAGGTACTGTTATCTAAGACTTATACAATAGCCCTTGCACTTTACTCCGTCTTCAATTATCTTTGGCATATATGATTCGTAATGCTTATGCCAATACAGAGTGGTTCTTTGGATAATAATCCAACCGGTCTCTCCATATTAACAACGTTAAAATGGTCAAAACTTCGATAGTATGTGATTTAACTATCACAGAAAAATACATGTGCAAACAACGATATTATTTCCAGATGGAAATTATATCGAACAAACATCATTTAACATTTATATCCTTAGTTCATTTTCCATCTCCTGTTTCCCTATATTCAACATTTCTTATTTTCGAAAATATATGTTATTACCATTGGAAAACATTTCCAAAACTCCTTCATTGGACTTAGACTGATGTTTTAAACAAACCATCGCGATGCTAACTCAAACCATTACGCTTATTAACTAAATTCCTTTGACCACCTTCACTATCGAACCTTAACCATTCCTTAGTTAAAAATGAAGTCAATCAAGTTGGGGTAAAACTACATCTCAGACCATAACTGAACAACGTTTCTAACCTTGAAATTGACAAAGTTCACCTTTTAATTCTTTAACAAACTTCCTTACGTAACTCTCTTTCAAATCATCTCTATTCGATAATTCTTTCCTTCGAATAAGGTATAATCGATAACTCTATTCAATTTACTCTATTCGATTAACCCTTATCAATTAACTCTTTTGGACTAACGCTATTGGATTAACTCTATTTGATTTAACTCTAGTCGATAACTCCTTTAACTCTGTTCAATTTACTCTATTCTATTAACCCTTATCAATTAACTCTATTGGACTAACGCTATTGGATTAACTCTATTTGATTTAACTCTAGTCGATAACCCCTGTAACTCTATTCGAATAAACCAAATTTGATAACTCCTTTAATTCCATTAGAATAAACTATATTCGATTTATTCCTTTAACTCCATTTAACTCTATTCGAATAACTAATATTCGATAACTCTATTTACCTCTTATTTGAATAACTAATATTCGATAACTCCTTTCGATTAACTAATAATCGATAACTCCTTTGATTAACTAAAAATCGATAACTCCTTTACTTTAACTCTATTTGAATAAACTAATATTCGATAAACTCCATTTGAATAACTCTAGTTCAATTTAACTCTATCGATTTACTCTAATTGATTAACTCTAACTGGTTAACTCTAACTCATACTCTATTCGATTAACTCTAATCGAACAACTAATATTCGATTAACTCATTTCGATTAACTCTTTTGAATTAACTCCTTAAATTTATTCCTTTTCTATTGGTTTACTTAACAAATAACTATTCCCTTTTCAATTCTATTTATTTAACAAATAAATATTTCTTTTATCTTTTCTATTTGTAAATGGTTTACAAATATATCCCTTTCATCTCTATTTTAACATATTTATTCCCCATAAATATTTCTTTTCCAATTCTATTTTAACATATTTATTTCCTATAAATATTCCCTTTTCAATTCTATTTATTTAGCAAATAAATATCTCCTTTATTATTCTATTCTATTTATTCTAACAAATAAATATTTCCTTTATTATAATTTATCCTTCAACTTTATAATTATTTTCTTTTATAAAATCCTTTTTCCTTTTCTATATAAAATCCATCGATTTTATATAAATAATTCATTTTCAAAATACACTTTGAAAATCCCCTTTTCCACATCCAGTATTTCTTATGGTATTTAACATACCATATAACAACGATAAATATCGTCCAAACACACATAATCAACAACAGATTATATACCACATCATATATCACAATATATGAATCACAATAAAATAAATGTTGAGGAATCCAGTTGGATTCCTCCAACCTGTTTTCCTGCATCACAGATGTTAAACAATATAGATAACAACACTTTCAGTTCCATATGGTATATTCTGTTAAACAGAATCAATATAGATATTCAACTAACTGACTAGCAGTTCAATCAAACAGTCAACACACAGTCAATCAGCCAATATTTAACAGTTCTAAAAATACAACATGAAATTATAAACTGTTCAGAGTTAGTGAGATTTACTCACATTGGACGATCATAGTTGATAACGATAACCATCGCTTGATTCAGACAGACAATTTATTTTGCCATAAATTGTAACGAGCTCCAATGGACTTCCCGTTAGTTCCATCATGTAGTGTCCATCCATACGATCCCAACGGATCTTGGTTTGTTGAATTTCGATGTCGTATGAGTTAGATACAAAAATTTCAAGTTAATGCACATTTTAAATATAAATTAAACTAATTTAATTCTTGTTGGGCTTTACCATAAATAACCTGCCCACCATCACTTATACAACCCGACCCGTACTTCAGGCCTTCTTCCCCAAAATACCAGTCGCGTTTCCTGTACAATCCTCCACCATTCGATACCTTTGACCTCCTCAACCCCCTTCGTTCCTCCATCGTTAAATACCCCGTCTTCACCAAAACGTTCCCCTTCCAAAACTTCATCCACCTAGCTCCAAGGCGCCGAGCTCGTACCCACCCCCAATCACCAGGTTCTCAGACTGGCGAACCAGCTGATGCGACAAGAATGTCAACCAAAATTCCAACAAAACTCACAACGGCTTCAATTCGACTTCCTGAACTCGATTACAACCTCAAAACATCTATTTAAAGCTTGAATCTTTCCCGAATGGGACAGCATCAACAATAGATTTTTAGAAATAAATGAAACTCTAGATCAGGTGATTATACCCCCTACTTCGTAGCGACCGACTTAGCCATGCTGCCTGCCCAATTTCTGTCATTTACCGGTTGATGAAGCTTGAGGTTACCCTTCATCATTACATTAGATTCACTTCGAATGCCACATTGTCAGATCCATCGAAAATCACTAATTGACGTCTACAACAGTACATTACGTGTTAGCTAAAGAAGTTTTCTTCTCTGCTTCCACTCTTGGTACGGTTGAAGAAATCAATGTACGTGACCTTTCTGGAAATACTCTGTCAGACATTCATCCATACAAGTCGTCCAGGAACAGGATGAACCGAAGGCACTATTCAGTACATCCTTCTTAGGCACGGTTATCTAAGACTTGTACAATAGCCCTTGCACTTGACTCCGTCTTCAATTATCTTTGGCATATATGATTCGCAACGCTTATGCCAATACAGAGTGGTTCTTTGGATAATAATCCAACCGGTCTCTCCATATTAACAACGTTAAAATGGTAAAAACTTCGATAGTCTGTGATTTAACTATCAAAGAAAAATACGTGTGCAAACAACGATATTATTTCCAGATGGAAATTATATCGATCAAACATCATTTAACATTTATATCCTTAGTTCATTTTTCATCTCCTGTTTCCCTATATTCAACATTTCTTATTTTCGAAAATATATGTTATTACCATTGGAAAACATTTCCAAAACTCCTTCATTGGACTTAGACAGATGTTTTAAACAAACCATCCCGATACCAACTCAAACCATTATGCTTATTAACTAAATTCCTTTGACCCACCTTCACTATCGAACCTTAACCATTCCTTAGTTAAAAATGAAGTCAATCAAGTTGGGGTAATACTACCTCTCAGACCTTAACTGAACAACTTTTCTAACCTTGAAATAGACAAAGTTCACCTTTTAATTCTTTAACAAACTTCCTTACGTAACTCTCTTTCGAATCATCTCTATTTGATAATTCTTTCCTTCGAATAAGGTATATTCGATAACTGTAATGTCCCGCATTTTTATTGGTTTGGATTTGAATATTTGAAACAATTTAAATATTGAATTCGTAATATAAGTGGATTTATATATTAATTAAAACGGAGTTGAACGTATAAAAATATATATTAAATGTAATCGAGCTTATAACGACGCTGCAGTTCGTAATTTAACGTTTTGAACTTCAACTGAGTGTACATGACTCATTTTAAATCAGAATTCTGCGAAACAAGAAACGTTGGAATCTGTTGGACTGTATTTTTCTAATGGAGGTGAAAAATCGAATTTTTGAATTATATATTGCAAGATATATCCAAATCAAATATTCAAATAGTCGCTGTAGAATCGTTTATCGACCATAACGGTTTATTTGATATAACTAGATATCGGTTTCGAATTTAGACAAGGTTCTTTGAGACGTAGTGATAATTTAATTTTTAGAATTTTACTGTAATTTTTAATAAATTTAACACGCAACTTTTTATTTGGAGTATTTTGCACCCTATATCAATATTTTGGGATTTCAAAATATGAGTCAATCTACCGGTATTATTATGTTTTCGGGATCGTGACCCCTCATTCGACACAACCGTATTTTTATTTCTGTCTGTAGCTGCTCAGACAAAAATGAAATCTTTACATAGCAAGATACAGCTATTTTCTTACTTTAAAACGCACATGCTCATTCCTTTCTAAGACAACCTATGTTTCCTTATCAACATGCTAGCCATATGCTGATAATAAATTCACCCATACCCTATGGTGTAGCACGTTCCAGCTCCTTAGTCATTAAGTAATGTAGACATACGTAAATAGTAGCTACTCTACTAGCTAAAGAACATGCCTATCCTGTGTTTGTTTTCCAATGCCTGCTGTCGACTTATATGTTTTCACGTAGGCTACCGAGGGCAAATCAAGTCAATTCAATATTCATACTTTGCCATTAAGTTTCCATTCGTACTGCCTACCTTACAAAAGACTAAAAGTGATGTGAAAACTCGAACTAAAACAGTACATAAAGTAATGCCTACGAACATGGCTACCTATACCGTATGAAGCACGATATGAAGCATGGCCTATAGAAGAGATTACTGCAGATTTTGAAAACGAAAATACATAAGGACAGAAAGGAAAAATTGAAAGGGGCTCATGCGAAGTACCCTGAGCTATGTTTCCCTAGCCTATATCCTACAGCTCAAACTCCTTGGCCATCAAGGAATTGCTGCTATAAATATTGGTTGCCTCCATTGCCTTGTTTTATTTTTATCTTCTTCTGAAGTTAAAACCGAACTTCCTATAGTGCCAAATATATAATAAAAATCTGTTTCTTTATTACAAAAAAATAAAATCCAAACATATATATTTAAACTCCAGTGATGTTTCTCTACACCCTATGAAGTATTTAGTGGGTTCGGATCAACATTTTGTCGCTGGGATTTTACACAGGCGGACCATGGGTTTGGTGAGAAAACAGTTTGCATTGGTTGTCTGTGTGGACTGAGTAGGGGAAGTTTAAGGTCGCGGCAGTTTAGTAAAGTCTGGTGCAAATATTTTTCCAACAGAAGACGCGTTGGATCTGGCATTTTCAGCAGTACGGTTATGTGATGAGAGATCGGCATGCTAATGGGAACTGTAGGGAGGGCGTTCGGCTATGGAGATGGTGGCACGAGTTTTCAGGAAGAAAATATGAAGAAGGGACTGGTAAGTGTGGCAACGTAGAAGAAGTGCCGTGAGTACTTAGTCCATATGCAGCAGAAGGTAACATGCCTAATCCCACTTTAATTAACGTTATAACAGGAAATTAGTATGTAGGAAATTCCGTAATTAATTTGGTGAGTGGGGGAAGTATAGTAGAGAAGAATGAAACAAGTTGTGGCCTTGAAATTACTGTAGCAAGAAATAGCAGTGCGAATTATTTACTGAAGTGGATAGAATTAGACCACCAAAATAAAGAAAAAGTGTGGATGGTGTACTGTGTACTTGGCGGTATACTGGGAGAAGGGCGGCAAAATATTGGAGACGTACATGTGAATGGAGGTTAGTGTACATGAAGTCAGTATTGGCATTTGGAAACAGATTCTCGTAGAGGATAGTTGCAGATATTTTGGTGTGACTTTGGCGGGTGTTGGCATGGAGGCGTTTACAGTTGAACACATTGAAGGAAAGGGAAAGGCAGGAAGATTTTACAAACGTTATACATGATTGTGTATTGGAACGGTGTATAGTGAAGATATATGGTAACTAATGTGAAAAAAGGGGATGAACTCTCGGCAGTGGCAAGGACGGGCGGATGTGGTTGACATCAAGTGGTTTTGCATAGAGTACATGGTACTGCAGGCTTTTGGAGGAGCAGTTTTGGCGGAGTTCGCGGAAAAGAAAGGGTGCTTTGGGAATGATCAGTGGGATCTGAGTATTCAAATAAGTTGACGAACGACCCATCATGTAGAAACTGTATGAACGCACGTTGCACAACAAAGTTGAGTTGGAGCGCTTCAAAGCACGTTGGAATGTGAGGCAGAATAAAACGCCTGGTTAAATTGACCAATGCAAATCGTTATTTAACGGTTAACGCGCCAAGGTGAGTAAATTCACTAACTCTGTTTTATTTAAAATATTATAATCATATTTTAAGATAATGGTTGAATGCTGTGTGATGGTTGTTTAGGCAGATTATGGTTAGATTGGTTGAAATATTATATATCGTTGCATATGTACACATCACCGGTTGGATACTGATTCCATCGATTATAATATCTCCTAGTATGGAATCAGTGATAATTGTTTGACTAACATCTGTGGATGCGGAAACTGGTTGGGGGAATCCAACCAGATTCCTCAATATTTATATGTACTGTTTGTTTATGTAGATGCACTGTTTGAACCCAAATGACTTTTGAAACCTTGTGTTGATATTAGCGTTGAATGGAAATTCAAACGTTATTTTGATTTAATCAATAGAGGATATCGATTAAGAAAGTGGCAACAACCAACCATGAATGTATCATTTGTTTTAACCGCTATTGTTTTACCAAAATCCCACCGTGTGCGAAGCACGTGTTTCACCATACTTACTAGATGATTTGGTAAAGTGGATTCTTATATTAATAAAATTAATAAGTAAGTAGGAGGAGATTAACTGGATGATTAATAACAAGAATTTATTGTTTTAAGAACAATTAAATGAGATATTTGCAAATAGATTATGGTTGGTTTCATATTAAGTAAGATTAGTTAGAATCGATTATTGTTTATTTAATAGTAAATGAGGTTACTTAGAAATAAATTATTATTTTTATAGTAATCGATACAAGTGAAATTATTTGGATTAATTTATTCAAAATGAAAAGATTTGTTAGAATTCATTAGTGGGTTAATCATGGCTAAATATTTACCAAGCAAACTGTTTTGATCAATAATTGGTTATTTAATTAAATTAGATTGGGCTGATTAATCTAATGTAATAAATTAATGAATAGTGGATTTAGTTTAAATAAGATTTTAAAGTATAAGGAATTTGTCTAAAGAAGACAAAGCGAAGAGGAATGTTTAATAAGGGATTTTTCTAAGAAAGACGAAGCGGAGAGAAATGTTTAAAAATGGATTTGTATAAGCTAATGTAATAACCGAGTTTTCAAAATAAGGATGTGGCATCATAAAACCATATTTAAAATATAGCAAGAAGCACGTTTACTGATTTAAAAGTATAAGGGGTTAGAGTTACAAACTTATATTCATTCTAAGATAAGAACGTTGTCGATCAAGGTCTGAGAGGTAAATAAAATACCCCAACTTGAACGACTTCGCTATTATCGAGGGATGGTATTTGTTTTGTAACGAAAAGAGATGTCAAGATTTTTGTAACGAAAAGAGATGTCAAGACTTTTGTAACGGAAAGGGATGTCAAGATTTTTGTAACGGAAAGAGATGTCAATATTTTTGTAACAGAAAGAGATGTCAAGATTTTTGTAACGAAAAGAAGTGTCGAGATTAGTATAAAGGGGAATATGGCAGCGTATTACAAGTCTTAGAGCTATAGCGATAAAATAACGCTATTGACTAGGCTTAAGCGTGACTGTTATGTCAAGACTAGTTAAAGGGGAATATTTCAGCGTATGATAAGTTTTTAAACTATAACAATAAATTAGCGCTTTTGACCAAACTTAAGCGTGGTTGTGTGATGTTTAGTTATACATCAGAATGGATGTTTGTTTTTACTTCGATAGTTAAATAACCGACTATCGAAGTGTTTTGACCATCGTTGTCAATACGGAGAGACCAGTTGGATATATTATATAAAACCACTCCGTATAGGCATAAGCGCTGCGAATTTGATTATGCTGAAGACAATTGAAGATGGAGTGAAATACAAGGGTCGTCCTGTTCCAGAATGGTGCTTTCTGTTTGTCCAGACCCAGGACAACTTGTATGGACGAATGTCTGACAGAGTAATCCTAACGGTCACATAAGACAATCTTTTCAAGGTATTACGTCTGGTGGCGGAGAAATTCGTTTCTCTTAGCTTTTATACCCGTAATATTTTTGGGAATATCAACTAGTGATTTGAAGGGTTTGATGATGTGGCATTCAAAGTGTATGGTGGCCAAATGTTCTAAAAGCTAGACGTAGCCTCAAACTTCACAACCGGAAAATGGCAAAAATCGGGCAGGCAGCATGGCTATGTGGGTCGCTCCCATTAGGGTGTATAATCACCTATCTAGAGAAATTCCTTTTGTTTCTAAATCTATCGATTCTGCCCATTCGGGAACGGTGGTCTGAGCCCAACCGTTGGTGATATACATTCGATACACTCAAGCGAAATGAGTGGTCGGTCATGTGTGGGCCGGGTTGCAAGATGTTCTTGTTGAACCCAGTGTATTCGTCTCTAGAGATACACTATCGGTAGGTGGTCCCATACCTTGTCATAGTTGGAATCCAATCTCCAATAAGCGCCCTGCGGTTTTTGATTTTATACTATATATGTAGAGCGTGAGATGCAAGCGTTCTACTATTTGGTTATTTATTTGATTAGACATTATTATAATATCACTGGATTTTGATATCAAAGTGTTTTGGGTTATAGTAAGGTAAAAAAAAAACGTCCATGTTTATGTGTGGGCTGGTCTTACTATTATCCTTTCGTTTCAAAAGGATTTTCAAAGTTAAACCGTATGGTTGGAATTTACTCACACCAGTACCATGACTGACCCAGAGTTTATTTTGTTTGTTTTCCCTAAACTCTTGGGTGCCCAAATTTGTATGGGCAGTCAAGTGTTTCAGGCTTTTACAGATACACTTGGAGGAGCTGGAAGCAGAAGGCTTTACCATTAGTATTTAGAAATTATTTCCGCTGTGATATGATGTGTTGTACTCTGATATGGTATGTATATACAAAACAGATTTGTATATCAAAGTTATGTTATATAATATATTTTATTCGTTCCGCTGTGAGATTCGTGTTTACTTTGATTCTGCTCAGTTGTGTTCTTCTTCTTCTTCTTCTATTCTATTAGTTCTACCTTATCTTTCTCATCCTCTTATTTCTTTCTATTAATGACCTGGTATTTTTGATGTCTGAACAGTCGACGCTGGGTTTTGTATCGATTTTCGGAGTCGAAATTCCCCGGGTCGTTACAGTTGGTATCAGAGCTAAAGGTTAAGTGATTACCATGGCTCTGTGGCGTAACTCAATAGAGATGGAGTTAGTAATACTCTGGATTGAGTTTGAGTGTATAGATATGAGCGCGTAAATCAATATAAAAACTGTTTTATATTGTGTTGATTGATCTGTTGAGTGGTATATAAATTCTAGATCGACGCGTTTAGCTGACATGGTCGATAGGGATTTATAAACGTTTGGATAGAGAATTTCGACACAGTATGTTTTGAAAAGGGGTAAATAAAATAATTTTACCCAAAAATCTATTTTGAGATAAAAGGACTATAGATCTTGAGATCATTATAGTATATTGGGTGTGTTGATCGTTACTATAATCGAATAAGAGTATAAGTGGGTTGGTTATGTAAATAACCAATCGAAATTCATATGAGTATAAAATACAAAACAGATGAACTGAATCTGAATTTAAACCAGAATTGGAATTAAAATTCTGAAACATGAAATTGTTTGTAAATAAATTTTGAATTAAATATATGGAATTTTAAGGTCCTGGGGAAATTTTAAAATATTATCCAAGTTTCGAAAAGATATTTTTGAAGTAAATAAAAATATTTGAATATGAGTTTTGAAAGTAATATAGTATTGAACTCACTTTGATCGCTGGGAAATGAATTCCGATGATGAAGTCGACCATTATCGGTATTCATTTTCAAGTTCTAAGTGACGGATTATTACCAAAGATCTTGTTTAAAATAAGTTGTTCGGAAATTCAAATGTTTGAATTGCTAAGTTATGAATATATATGTATATGATTTCAAACTGATTTGAAATGAAAACCCCAGGAATTTGAATTCTGAAATTTAAAATTTACTTATGAAGTAAATAAACAGCGAATTTAAATAAGTCAAATAAAATTTGAGTTGAATTGATGCCAAGTAAGTGGAAATCGTACTGGAATAAGGATTTGACTTGGCAAAGTAGTTGAGTCGTGAATTGAGATTGGGAATGGAACCAAACTTGGTTGGGAAATTTGATTATTTGGAATTGGAATTGAACTGGAGCTTAAAAAAGAAATTTGAGTTGGGATGTAAGAGAATTATTGATTGAGGATAAACGGACTAGAGATCAGTTGGAGATGCATTTGGGTATGCTGAATGGATTGCAAATGGAAGCGAGAAAGTTGGATGCCCAATGAAGGGAGAAGGTCCATAGTGGCGTGTTGTAGTAGTACGAAATGAACCGTACAGCGGAGAGGTTGACGAAATTCTCCGAAAATTAAAATCTTCAGAATTTTGAAAATTTTCATTACAAAGAAGGGATTTAATATTTTGATCAGTTCAGTTGGAACTAAAATTATGAAGTAAACCAAAAAGATTTTAATCTGTTTACAATAGAAATTGTAGCATTTTCCCCATCTTAGCAATTTCGAGGACGAAATTATTTTAAGGGGGAAGGAATGTAATGTCCCGCATTTTTATTGGTTTGGATTTGAATATTTGAAACAATTTAAATATTGAATTCGTAATATAAGTGGATTTATATATTAATTAAAGCGAAGTTGAACGTATAAAAATATATATTAAATATAATCGAGCTTATAACGACGTTGCAGTTCGTAATTTAACGTTTTGAACTTCAACTGAGTGTACATGACTCATTTTAAATCAGAATTCTGCGAAACAAGAAACGTTGGAATCTGTTGAACTGTATTTTTCTAATGGAGGTGAAAAATCGAATTTTTGAATTATATATTGCAAGATATATCCAAATCAAATATTCAAATAGTCGCTGTAGAATCATTTATCGACCATAACGGTTTATTTGATATAACTAGATATCGGTTTCGAATTTAGACAAGGTTCTTTGAGACGTAATGATAATTTAATTTTTAGAATTTTACTGTAATTTTTAATAAATTTAACACGCAACTTTTTATTTGGAGTATTTTGCACCCTATATCAATATTTTGGGATTTCAAAATATGAGTCAATCTACCGGTATTATTATGTGTTCGGGATCGTGACACCTCATTCGACACAACCGTATTTTTATTTCTGTCTGTAGCTGCTCAGACAAAAATGAAATCTTTACATAGCAGGATACAGCTATTTTCTTACTTTAAAACGCACATGCTCATTCCTTTCTAAGACAACCTATGTTTCCTTATCAACATGCTAGCCATATGCTGATAATAAATTCACCCATACCCTATGGTGTAGCACGTTCCAGCTCCTTAGTCATTAAGTAATGTAGACATACGTAAATAGTAGCTACTCTACTAGCTAAAGAACATGCCTACCCTGTGTTTGTTTTCCAATGCCTGCTGTCGACTTATATGTTTTCACGTAGGCTACCGAGGGCAAATCAAGTCAATTCAATATTCATACTTTGCCATTAAGTTTCCATTCGTACTGCCTACCTTACAAAAGACTAAAAGTGATGTGAAAACTCGAACTAAAACAGTACATAAAGTAATGCCTACGAACATGGCTACCTATACCGTATGAAGCACGGTATGAAGCATGGCCTATAGAAGAGATTATTGCAGATTTTGAAAACGAAAATACATAAGGACAGAAAGGAAAAATTGAAAGGGGCTCATGCGAAGTACCCTGAGCTATGTTTCCCTAGCCTATATCCTACAGCTCAAACTCCTTGGCCATCAAGGAATTGCTGCTATAAATATTGGTTGCCTCCATTGCCTTGTTTTATTTTTATCTTCTTCTGAAGTTAAATCCAAACTTCCTATAGTGCCAATATATAATAAAAATCTGTTTCTTCATTACAAAAAAAATATCCAAACATATATATTTAAACTCCAGTGATGTTTCTCTACACCCTATGAAGTATTTAGTGGGTTCGGATCAACATTTTGTCGCTGGGATTTTACACAGGCGGACCATGGGTTTGGTGAGAAAACAGTTTGCATTGGTTGTCTGTGTGGACCGAGGAGGGGAAGTTTAAGGTCGCGGCAGTTTAGTAAAGTCTGGTGCAAATATTTTTCCAACAGAAGACGCGTTGGATCTGGCATTTTCAGCAGTACGGTTATGTGATGAGAGATCGGCATGCTAATGGGAACTGTAGGGAGGGCGTTCGGCTATGGAGATGGTGGCACGAGTTTTCAGGAAGAAAATATGAAGAAGGGACTGGTAAGTGTGGCAACGTAGAAGAAGTGCCGTGAGTACTTAGTCCATATGCAGCAGAAGGTAACATGCCTAATCCCACTTTAATTAACGTTATAACAGGAAATTAGTATGTAGGAAATTCCGTAATTAATTTGGTGAGTGGGGGAAGTATAGTAGAGAAGAATGAAACAAGTTGTGGCCTTGAAATTACTGTAGCAAGAAATAGCAGTGCGAATTATTTACTGAAGTGGATAGAATTAGACCACCAAAATAAAGAAAAAGTGTGGATGGTGTACTGTGTACTTGGCGGTATACTGGGAGAAGGGCAGCAAAATATTGGAGACGTACATGTGAATGGAGGTTAGTGTACATGAAGTCAGTATTGGCATTTGGAAACAGATTCTCGTAGAGGATAGTTGCAGATATTTTGGTGTGACTTTGGCGGGTGTTGGCATGGAGGCGTTTACAGTTGAACACATTGAAGGAAAGGGAAAGGCAGGAAGATTTTACAAACGTTATACATGATTGTGTATTGGAACGGTGTATAGTGAAGATATATGGTAACTAATGTGAAAAAAGGGGATGAACTCTCGGCAGTGGCAAGGACGGGCGGATGTGGTTGACATCAAGTGGTTTTGCATAGAGTACATGGTACTGCAGGCTTTTGGAGGAGCAGTTTTGGCGGAGTTCGCGGAAAAGAAAGGGTGCTTTGGGAATGATCAGTGGGATCTGAGTATTCAAATAAGTTGACGAACGACCCATCATGTAGAAACTGTATGAACGCACGTTGCACAACAAAGTTGAGTTGGAGCGCTTCAAAGCACGTTGGAATGTGAGGCAGAATAAAACGCCTGGTTAAATTGACCAATGCAAATCGTTATTTAACGGTTAACGCGCCAAGGTGAGTAAATTCACTAACTCTGTTTTATTTAAAATATTATAATCATATTTTAAGATAATGGTTGAATGCTGTGTGATGGTTGTTTAGGCAGATTATGGTTAGATTGGTTGAAATATTATATATCGTTGCATATGTACACATCACCGGTTGGATACTGATTCCATCGATTATAATATCTCCTAGTATGGAATCAGTGATAATTGTTTGACTAACATCTGTGGATGCGGAAACTGGTTGGGGGAATCCAACCAGATTCCTCAATATTTATATGTACTGTTTGTTTATGTAGATGCACTGTTTGAACCCAAATGACTTTTGAAACCTTGTGTTGATATTAGCGTTGAATGGAAATTCAAACGTTATTTTGATTTAATCAATAGAGGATATCGATTAAGAAAGTGGCAACAACCAACCATGAATGTATCATTTGTTTTAACCGCTATTGTTTTACCAAAATC
Organism: Allium sativum; assembly: GCA_030737875.1. NCBI lineage: Eukaryota > Viridiplantae > Streptophyta > Magnoliopsida > Asparagales > Amaryllidaceae > Allium > Allium sativum. Next base: position 157,867,818 of record CM060924.1, read on the forward strand.
CCACCGTGTGCGAAGCACGTGTTTCACCATACTTACAAGATGATTTGGTAAAATGGATTCTTATATTAATAAAATTAATAAGTAAGTAGGAGGAGATTAACTGGATGATTAATAACAAGAATTTATTGTTTTAAGAACAATTAAATGAGATATTTGCAAATAGATTATGGTTGGTTTCATATTAAGTAAGATTAGTTAGAATCGATTATTGTTTATTTAATAGTAAATGAGGTTACTTAGAAATAAATTATTATTTTTATAGTAATCGATACAAGTGAAATTATTTGGATTAATTTATTCAAAATGAAAAGATTTGTTAGAATTCATTAGTGGGTTAATCAGGGCTAAATATTTACCAAGCAAACTGTTTTGATCAATAATTGGTTATTTAATTAAATTAAATTGGGCTGATTAATCTAATGTAATAAATTAATGAATAGTGGATTTAGTTTAAATAAGATTTTAAAGTATAAGGAATTTGTCTAAAGAAGACAAAGCGAAGAGGAATGTTTAATAAGGGATTTGTCTAAGAAAGACGAAGCGGAGAGAAATGTTTAAAAATGGATTTGTATAAGCTAATGTAACAACCGAGTTTTCAAAATAAGGATGTGGCACCATAAAACCATATTTAAAATATAGCAAGAAGCACGTTTACTGATTTAAAAGTATAAGGGGTTAGAGTTACAAACTTATATCCATTCTAAGATAAGAACGTTGTCGATCAAGGTTTGAGAGGTAAATAAAATACCCCAACTTGAACGACTTCGCTATTATCGAGGGATGGTATTTGTTTTGTAACGAAAAGAGATGTCAAGATTTTTGTAACGAAAAGAGATGTCAAGACTTTTGTAACGGAAAGGGATGTCAAGATTTTTGTAACGGAAAGAGATGTCAATATTTTTGTAACAGAAAGAGATGTCAAGATTTTTGTAACGAAAAGAAGTGTCGAGATTAGTATAAAGGGGAATATGGCAGCGTATTACAAGTCTTAGAACTATAGCGATAAAATAACGCTGTTGACTAGGATTAAGCGTGACTGTTATGTCAAGACTAGTTAAAGGGGAATATTTCAGCGTTTGATAAGTTTTTAAACTATAACAATAAATTAGCGCTTTTGACCAAACTTAAGCGTGGTTGTGTGATGTTTAGTTATACATCAGAATGGATGTTTGTTTTTACTTCGATAGTTAAATAACCGACTATCGAAGTGTTTTGACCATCGTTGTCAATACGGAGAGACCGGTTGGATATATTATATAAAACCACTCCGTATAGGCATAAGCGCTGTGAATTTGATTATGCTGAAGACAATTGAAGATGGAGTGAAATACAAGGGTCGTCCTGTTCCAGAATGGTGCTTTCTGTTTGTCTAGACCCAGGACAACTTGTATGGATGAATGTCTGACAGAGTAATCCTAACGGTCACATAAGACAATCTTTTCAAGGTATTACGTCTGGTGGCGGAGAAATTCGTTTCTCTTAGCTTTTATACCCGTAATATTTTTGGGAATATCAACTAGTGATTTGAAGGGTTTGATGATGTGGCATTCAAAGTGTATGGTGGCCAAATGTTCTAAAAGCTAGACGTAGCCTCAAGCTTCACAACCGGAAAATGGCAAAAATCGGGCAGGCAGCATGGCTATGTGGGTCGCTCCCATTAGGGTGTATAATCACCTATCTAGAGAAATTCCTTTTGTTTCTAAATCTATCGATTCTGCCCATTCGGGAACGGTGGTTTGAGCCCAACCGTTGGTGATATACATTCGATACACTCAAGCGAAATGAGTGGTCTGTCATGTGTGGGCCGGGTTGCAAGATGTTCTTGTTGAACCCAGTGTATTCGTCTCTAGAGATACACTATCGGTAGGTGGTCCCATACCTTGTCATAGTTGGAATCCAATCTCCAATAAGCGCCCTCCGGTTTTTGATTTTATACTATATATGTAGAGCGTGAGATGCAAGCGTTCTACTATTTGGTTATTTATTTGATTAGACATTATTATAATATCACTGGATTTTGATATCAAAGTGTTTTGGGTTATAGTAAGGTAAAAAAAACCGTCCATGTTTATGTGTGGGTTGGTCTTACTATTATCCTTTCGTTTCAAAAGGATTTTCAAAGTTAAACCGTATGGTTGGAATTTACTCACACCAGTCCCATGACTGACCCAGAGTTTATTTTGTTTGTTTTCCCTAAACTCTTGGGTGCCCAAATTTGTACGGGCAGTCAAGTGTTTCAGGCTTTTACAAATACACTTGGAGGAGTTGGAAGCAGAAGGCTTCACCATTAGTATTTAGAGATTATTTCCGCTGTGATATGATGTGTTGTACTCTGATATGGTATGTATATACAAAACAGATTTGTATATCAAAGTTATGTTATATAATATATTTTATTCGTTCCGCTGTGAGATTCGTGTTTACTCTGATTCTGCTCAGTTGTGTTCTTCTTCTTCTTCTTCTTCTATTCTATTAGTTCTACCTTATCTTTCTCATCCTCTTATTTCTTTCTATTAATGACCTGGTATTTTCGATGTCTGAACAGTCGACGCTGGGTTTTGTGTCGATTTTCGGAGTCGAAATTCCCCGGGTCGTTACAATAACTCTATTCAATTTACTCTATTCGATTAACCCTTATCAATTAAGTCTATTGGACTAACGCTATTGGAATAACTCTACTTGATTTAACTCTAGTCGATAACTCCTTTAACTCTATTCAATTTACTCTATTCGATTAACCCTTATCAATTAACTCTATTGGACTAACGCTATTGGATTAACTCTATTTGATTTACTCTAGTCGATAACTCCTTTAACTCTATTCGAATAAACCAAATTTGATTAACTCCTTTAATTCCATTCGAATAAAATATATTCGATTTATTCCTTTAACTCCAATTAACTCTATTCGAATAACTAATATTCGATAACTCTATTTAACACTTATTCGAATAACTAATATTCGATAACTCCTTTCGATTAACTAATAATCGACAACTCCTTTGATTAACCAAAAATCGATAACTCCTTTTCTTTAACTCTATTCAAATAAACTAATATTCGATAAACTCCATTTGAATAACTCTAGTTCAATTTAACTCTATCGATTTACTTTAATTGATTAACTCTAACTGGTTAACTCTAACTCATACTCTATTCGATTAACTCTAATCGATTAACTCTAATCGAACAACTAATATTCGATTAACTCATTTCGATTAACTCTTTTGAATTAACTCCTTAAATTTATTCCTTTTCTATTTGTTTACTTAACAAATAACTATTCCCTTTTCAATTCTATTTATTTAACAAATAAATATTTCTTTTATCTTTTCTATTTGTAAATGGTTTACAAATAGATTCCTTTCATCTCTATTTTAACATATTTATTCCCCATAAATATTTCTTTTCCAATTCTATTTTAACATATTTACTTCCTATAAATATTCCCTTTTCAATTCTATTTATTTAACAAATAAATATCTCCTTTATTATTCTATTCTATTTATTCTAACAAATAAATATTTCCTTTATTACAACTTATCCTTCGACTTTATAATTATTTTCTTTTATAAAATCCTTTTTCCTTTTCTATATAAAATCCATCAATTTTATATAAATAATTCATTTTCAAAATACACTTTGAAAATCCCCTTTTCCACATCCAGTATTTCTTATGGTATTTAACATACCATATAACAACGATAAATATCGTCCAAACACACATAATCAACAACAGATTATATACCACATCATATATCACAATATATGAATCACAGTAAAATAAATGTTGAGGAATCCAATTGGATTCCTCCAACCTGTTTTCCTGCATCACAGATGTTAAACAATATAGATAACATCACTTTCAGTTCCACATGGTATATTCTGTTAAATAGAATCAATATAGAAATTCAACTAACTGACTAGCAGTTCAATCAAACAGTCAACACACAGTCAATCAGCCAATATTTAACAGTTCTAAAAATAAAACATGAAATTATAAACTGTTCAGAGTTAGTGAGATTTACTCACATTGGACGATCATAGTTGATAACGATAACCATCGCTTGATTCAGACAGACAATTTATTTTGCCATAAATTGTAACGAGCTCCAATGGACTTCCCGTTAGTTCCATCGTGTAGTGTCCATCCATACGATCCCAACGGATCTTGGTTTGTTGAATTTCGATGTCGTATGAGTTAGATACAAAAGTTTCAAGTTAATGCACATTTTAAATATGAAATTAAACTAATTTAATTCTTGTTGGGCTTTACCATAAATAACCGGCCCACCATCACTTATACAACCCGACCCGCACTTCAAGCCTTCTTCCGCAAAATACCAGTCGCGTTTCCTGTACAATCCTCCACCATTTGATACCTTTGACCTCCTCAACCCCCTTCGTTCCTCCATCGTTAAATACCCCGTCTTCACCAAAACATTCCCCTTCCAAAACTTCATCCACCTAGCTCCAAGGCGCCGAGCTCGCACCCACCCCCAATCACCAGGTTCCCAGACTGGCGAACCAGCTGATGCGACAAGAATGTCGACCAGAATTCCAGCAAAACTCACAACGGCTTCAATTCGACTTCCTGAACCCAATTACAACCTCAAAACATCTATTTAAAGCTTGAATCTTTCCGAACGTTGAACTCTAGCTTTGCTGCAACAATTTATGACACCGAGAGAACCTCGTCGAGTCCCACAAAAATGCCACTACGTTGAAGCTCTTCGATAAGTGAATCCGAATATCTATGTTACATGATTTATAGATTTTAGTTGAATTGTTTTTTTTTATTTTCCTTGCTCTCGTTTTAGCTGGAAATCAAAGAGGAAGTGGTGGCTCAAATGAAATGAATTTATAAGGGGACGGTATTGTTTGTGTGGTTTAAAAGATGAGTGGGTGGCCTCATTTTGACCAAGTATAGATTAGGATATTTTTATTTTATTTATTTTTGCTTTCTAAAATTTCGTGTGATCACACATGATACCCAAAAATCACCAAACTGGACATGTACCTTCAGTTCGACATTACGGTCCCAACGAAACTGGTTTCGTCGAATTCCGACTCTGTTTGCTCACACAACGTATTTTTAACCATCAAAATACTGACTGTTTCTCACTCTAAGAATCTGTACGACCACACAATGACTCTAAAAATCACGAAACTTGAAATCTAACAACTATTTGATGTTTCGGATCCAACAAAATTAGTTTTGTCGAATTCCGACTTCGTTTGCAAAACTGGCTATTTTTAAAGCTCTGAATGACCCATTTAAATATATAAATATATTTAAATATAATTAAATTAAATATTTAAAAATAAATATTATCGTCTATATTCACATTGGAATACCATACAGCTCTAGAATATTCCTATATGAATTTCTAACTTGATATTTCAAATCTAGGTCAACCCGATATTCGATTTATATTGAAATTCCTTATATAAATAATTCCTTTATAAATTATAGAGGAATTCCACAACGACTTTTCTAAAATTTGATTTGGACATAATTCAAAATCTACACGACGAAATCCCCATTTTTCTCTTCAACTAGAAGGATATACTCCACCAGCTCCACACGTTTCTTGTTTCACAGAAATCCGGCTTAAAACGAATCCTGTACATTCACTTGAAGTTCAAATCGCCAATTCACGAACTGCAGCGCCATTTCAAGCTCGATTTTAATTATAATATAATTATACGTTCAAACTGTCGTTCAAATAATATATTTGTTGTTCTAATTCAATTCCAAACTGAATTAAATATCACAGATGATCCAGTTCACACCATATCGCCATTTCAGCCAATTCTGATTATTTCAGAATTAAATATATTATTTAATTTATTATTTTAATTAAATATTCACCATTATTAAATTAAACCACCATTTAATTCACTATATCACTATTTATTTAATTAAACAAATTAATTATAATACCTCTGCAAATGCGGGTCATTACAATTTTTGTTTTAACTTAGTGAAAATGTTATTTGCTTTCAACCGTTACATATACGTGCGTTTTATGACCATAATTAAAAACAAGTTTTTTCGAATTTGAATTCTTGAAAATAAATATTAATTTTTGAACTTGTGACTAAATTTGTCAAATAGGAAAAATGATTGATTACTTTGTTGATCAGAGAAGTTGGATGTACCAAAGAAGAGGACAGAGAGGTTCAATAAAAGAAGATTTTTATAATGGTATAAATGTCGTTGTTGAATTTTCTTTAAGTAAAAACGGGAGTGATCCTGAAATTCGTTGTCCGTGTAGCAAGTGTAGACATTTGAAATATTTGTTACGCGACATTGTGAAAGTCCATTTATGCAAAAAATGGATTCATACCCGAGTATTATTTTTGGGATCGTCATGGAGAAGTTGTATCAAATACTCCTGTTGAGACTGAGGAGGAAAGTGCTGTTAATGAAAATAATAGTACGCCCCGTATTGAAAATATGGTCGAATACGCAACACGATCAATGTTTCCTATGAATGCAGTTGACGATGATGATGGAAATGATGAATAACCGAATATTGAATCTAAGAAAATTTATGATTTGTTGGATAATGCTAAGAAACCTATTTGGGATGGTTGTAAAAGCGGCACTCAGCTATCGGTAATCGCATAATACATTGCGATGAAGTCAAAATACAACATCACTGAAGCTGGGTTTACAGCTATTGTACAAGCTGCGAAAAGGTACATGCCGTCAGATAATTTAATGTGTGAAAATCACTACGAAGTTAAAAAACTTATGTCGGCATTTGGTTTACCTTATCAGAAAATAGATACATGTTTAAAAGGATGCATGTTGTTTTGAAAAGATGACGTAAACCTTAGAAATTGTAAAATATGTAACCAAGAAAGATATAAACCAAGAAAGAAAAAGGGAAAGGAAGTTCCATTCAAACGTATGCATTAATTACCCATTATTCCCAGGCTTCAAAGATTGTATGCATCTTTTATAATTGCATCTCATATGAGATGGCATAAGGTGAGATCGAAAGAAGAAGGCACGTTGACCCATCCGGCCGATGGGGAAGCATGGAAGCATTTCGATAAAACTTATCCGAATTTTGCAGCGAAGAGTCGTAATGTCAGACTAGGATTATATGTGGATGGTTTTTCACCATTTTCTCAATTTGGTTCTAAATACTCATCATGGCCCATTATCATCACACCTTATAATTTACCTCCATGGATATGTATGAAAACGCAATATATGTTTCTTACTGTTGTTGTTCTTGGCCTCGACGATCCAACACAAGGAATTGATGTTTATTTACAACCGTTAATTGAAGAATTAAAAACATTGTGAATCAAAGAAGTAGAAACATACGATGTTTGGAAGAAGAAATATTGTCGTATGTTTACTTCTTTGTTGTGGACTATAAATGTTTTTCCTGCCTATGCAATGCTTTCAGGATGGAGTACTACTGGTCGTCTCTCATGTTCATATTACATGGAAGAGACACAAGCGTTTTCCTCAGTACATGGTAAGAAAATTTCATGGTTTGACTTTTATCGATGTTTTCTCCATGTAAACCATCCTTTTAGAGTAGACAAGAATTATTTTTTGGCTAATAGCGTAGAAACCAGACAACCTCCAACACTATAGTCTAGTGAAGAAATATATGAAATGGTTGAAAATCATCCAAAGATATATGAAACTGTAGTTCAAACAAAAATTGAAGGCAAATCGATTTATCACAATTGGTGTAAACAGTCTATTTTTTGGGAGTTGCCGTATTGGAAACATCTTCTGCTTCGTCATAATATAGATGTGATGCACAATGAGAAAAATGTGTTTGATAATGTCTTTAACACAGTTTTGAATGTTAAAGGGAAAACTAAAGATGATTTGAGATCAAGGCGTGATATAGAAGAATTATGCAAACGTCCCGAGCTTCATATGAAACCAGATGACAGTAAAAAAACCCAGTGTATGTTATGAATTAGATAATAATCAAGCTAAAGTTGTGTTAAAATGGGTTGTAGGGTTAAGATTTCCTGATGAGATTTCATAAAACCTTTGTAGATGTGTTGACTTAAAAAATGGTAAATTGAACAGAAAAAAAAGTCACGATTGTCACATAATGATAGAGCATTTATTTCTCGTTATGTTCAAAGAACTACTGCTGTTAAAAGTGTGGAAGGTGTTAATGGATCTTAGTTTGTTTTACAAAGAGCTTTGTTCGACTACTTTAAAGGTGGAACGTTTAAGTAAATTCGAAGTAGATATTCCAATATTGCTTTGCAAATTGGAGAAAATATTCCCGCTAGGTTTTTTTTAATGTAATGGTGCGTTTACTGTTCACCTTCCAACTGAAGCACGACTTCGAGGTCCCGTCCAGTATGGATGGATGTATCCATTTGAGAGGTAAAATAAACATATGACCCATTAATTTAATTGCACTTAAAAATATGAAATAATGTAAATTAATTTTGTATAGATATCTGAATCATTTAAAGAAAAAAGTGAGACAAAAAGCACGAGTTGAAGGCTCGATATGTAAATCTTACATCGAAGAAGAAGCTTGGTTCTTTTTCTCTCATTATTTCAGTGATCATGTGAATATATCATTTGAAAGTGTTCCTCGAAACGACGAAGGAGACGAACAAGAATCATTTTAAATGGTTTTTTCTATTTTTAGACAACATGGTCGATCTTTTGGGAAATGTGTAGACGTAAGGCTAGACGATAAAGACCTCTATGTATCACACACTTATATTCTTCTAAATTGTGCTGAAGTTGCACGGTTTGTTAGGTAATATGTAATACCAAATAGTGCTTTATTCATTTCTACAAATTTTCTTATGTATGATAATTAATGTAAAATTTTATTTCTAGTTACAACGTTTATGAACGTGAACATCTAAACAGAGATATTGGTAAAGAATTTTCTACTTGATTTACAAATTATGTTTATGAACCCAAAAATTGTGTTGTTGATGAAGGGTTGAAACATATTGCAATGGGACCAAAAAGATTGTTCAAGACATATCCATTATATCTTGTTAATGGATATAAATTTAACACCAAAGAATACGGTGCTGAAAAATTAACGAACAATACAGGTGTACTCATTAAAGGCAGTGACGATCCTGAAAATCACATTAATGATTTTTATGGCATTTTAACACAAATTTTGCAACTAAAATATATCTAACGACCCGCGGAGGAGGTGTTTCTATTTAAATATTACTGGTTTAGCACTGTTCCAGGATCTGGGATTAATGTGCATAAGGATTATAATCTGATTGAAATAAAGCATACATCACACTATTACAAGTATGATCCTTTTGTACTAGCCAAACAAGCATTTCAAGTTTTTTATGCCCTTTACCCGTCTCTAAAAAGAGATAAAGCAGATTGGTCGGCAGTTTTTAAAACAAAGGACAGATTTACGTTCAACGGGAAGAGTATTCCAGACGAAGGAGCCTATCATGTAGAACTAGAACATAACAATGAAATACTAATTGAAGACGATCATGCAGATTTTGCAACTCTGGTCGATGAGACAAATGTTTTAGTAGAAGCGTTTAAGAGTGCGGAGGAAGATAATGTAGAATCTGAGGCCGAATCTGAATCAAAAGAAGATGATGACTGATTTGGATCATGATGAGTATTATCTATCTAGTTGTAATGTAATTATGGAGTATACGACGTACATTCTGCAATTCATGTAACTCTGTTTAATTTTCTAATATTATGATCATTTTTTTACATCTTTTATGTCATATGCAATTCATGTAACTTTGTTTTTCCTATTTATCTTAAATCTGCAATGTAAGATGTTACTCCTTGGAATATGAGACCTAATGAAATACAGGTATAAACGATTTCATTATGTTTTATGTCATTTATTTAGCAGCTTATATCGTTTGTGTAAGTTAGCCGTAAAATAAATTTGAATATGATGTTATTGTTATCTTTTAAAATGATTTGTATGTGACAGGTATGTCATCTAGTGGGAATTCTTCGGGAGAGGGTTCTGGATTGCAACCCTCTAAGTGTCCAGTCATCTCCTTGGTCCATACGAGTACAGGGTAAAAATTAAACTTTATTTAGACTTTTAATTATTTTGTACTATAAATTATGTATATCCTATTTAACACAGGGTTTTCGATCTGCAACCTTCGAAGGTTATTTTGGACGTTTCGAGAGCTGCATACAGGGCTCGGATGTCGAGGTGTTGGCCTAAGTGGGATCTAATCCCACCTCGCATACATGAGGTCATTTGGCAGGATGTGCTTGTAACGACCCAGATTTTTATCGATTTATTTTTGAATATTTAATATTTATTTTTAATATTTATTTGATAATATAAATGGATTTTATATTTAGTTTATCGACTAAATAATCGACATACGATTTATTTCAAATTTATATAATTATCGTGATATGAAAATGAAGTTAATTGAATTCAAAGTTAAAACTGAATTGAAAACAGTTCAAATGATCAATACAAAATTCTGTTTGTATTAGTATAATAATATTAAATTATTTTCGAGGAATTACTTGCTTTGAATTAAATTTATATTGATTTAAAATAATATCCTCTCCATATGATCGAATGAGGCTGTGAAATCTGTCCCAGTGTATTCAGAATAGCGGGTTAACCCTAGAAGCGTCAGTTATTGTGGTTCGATTGGAGTTCAGAACCTCGAAATGTATTATTATTAAATTTAAATGGATAAGAACAAAATCAAATCGATATCCTTTTAAATAAAATAAAAATAGCTTTACTTCTAATCACATTAATAACATTGTACCCTAGGCTGACCCTATTCCTTAGTTCCGAAGTTCTTTGTCTATAAAATTGCGACATTCTTCTTCCATTACTTCTGCTGAAAATTCGATCTCTTCATTCACTCCTCTGGAAATAAAATTAAAGACTTCAAAACGTGAAAATCCGCTTTTCTTTTTCAATTCAACTCAGAAGTTCCTCTTTCGAAAATCCAAATAGTGGATTTTGTTTTGATTCTCCCCCAATCAAAAGTGATCGATTCCACCGTAATACGAAAAGAAAAAAAAGAGAGAGGGAGATCAAATCGTGATTTCCATTTGATGCCGCGAGTTGTGTAGCAGTGAAGAGATAGGCCCTCAAAGTGAAATCAGGGAAAGACAGTGGAATTCGAAAGTGATTATCGTGGTGAGATTTGCTGGAAGGATTTGTTAGAGAGGCATGTGAATAGGTCATCGCGACTTCAAGAGGATCAGCATTGGAGGCCGTTCAAGTACATGCCACAATAAATAAAATTGGGGTATTGCGATTTTACAGGAAGTTTTAGGGTTTGGCGATATTTTCTATCACATCTTTTTTCTATAGGGAGGTAGTTCGTAATCTATAACAACGGATTTAGGTTTTGTTAGGACCATGGTTGATGGAGTGGCTATGGGAAGGTTTCGATGAGGTTTTTGTGCAGAAGAAATGGCGTTTCTCTGTTGTTGAACGACAAGGAAAAGATGTAGCTTCGTATATGGGGAAGTCTAAGAATTGAGTCTGTGATATTCTAGATTTTATTTTCATTTGCAAAAAGGGGGATTGAAAGAGAGTCTGATGATGAATATGGTGGAACTAGGGTACGTTGTTGAGGTGGTTGTATGTTGGGATGTTCGGAGGTGGAAAGTGTGGGAGTTCGAAGCTGATATTTTTGGAGAATGGAATAGTCTGCAAGGTGCTTGATGAAAGTTCGAAGAGGAATGGATCAGTTTTTGAGTTGCTTCAGCGAAAGTGGATCAATGATTTATTAATTGGTTTCATGGATTAGTCGAGTAAATGCAAGGAAGTAAGGTACTGTTCTTAGGAAATTTGATTTTTCAAAGATTTATTCATTTACTTTAGTTAATTTAAATAAATAAATATTTAATCATTAATTAAAAATAGATTATCGTAGGTTAAATAAATTTATTCGAGATAATTCGAGTTGATTCGTAGCTTTGAAGATTCGACATCTTATCGGATGTTTAGAAAATATAAAATCACGGTGAGTAAATCTCACTCATATTTTTATTTAGAATTATTTTGTTCGTTAAAATAATTATTCATTGGTTTTTTGCTTGCATTGAAATGTTATTGTGGCTATATATATATTAGTTATTTAGGATTGGTGATTGTGGTTATCATATATATATATATATATATATATATATATTGGTGGTTGGATTCCCGCAGTATCATTAGCGGATGCCCGCAATATCATTAGCGGATGACCCTATATGCCCCACGTTATGACAGTGGATGACCATCTTTACTGCGATATCCTGCATCGAAGCAAGATGGGTATAATTTATGTTAGTTAACGTCTGTGGATGCAGGAAAACAGGTTGGAGGGATCCAACTGGATTCCTCAAAATTTATTACTATTTGTTTCACATATATATTACCGTATATGATGTGTTGATTGGTAATTGGGTGGTTTGATTGTTTCAATATCACTAGGCCCAAAATGTTGATGTGACAAACCCCAAACTTCCATATTTTGAAAGCAAGGATAATCATAGGAATATAACATAATTACAACAACAGCAAATCTCAGATAATAGCATAACGCATAATCATTGAAATGTTTAATCATGGCCTCCACCCTCTTGTCATAGTCTCCATCTTTATTCATATGAGAGTTTCTAAGCTTGTTTGAGAGTTTCTAAGTTTGATTCAAGGCCAAAGTTCAATCTTTCTTCATCAAAGCAAGGATCTTCTTCTTATTTCTCAAGGGTTTTCATTGGAGCTTATCATTTGGGGGTTTTTAGAGTTGCTAGTGGCTTCGTCTCAATCTTATTTTATCTTATAAGTCTTCATAGCATTGTAAGCCCTATTCTACTCTTAGATTCTAACTATGAAGTTAAATATGACATGTTGCAAGTTTGAGTTTGGGCCTAAGTATGATTTGTGCTTTGATTCTATCATGTTATGCATAGATTTATTCTATGCATGTTTGTAAAGCTATCACCTTGACTTTGTGCATAGAAAGCTATGATCTTTGATTTGAAATGTTGCATAAAGCAACATAGAAACTCTCATAACCCTTATGTTATCTTGCATATGATGTTATATGCGAATCACTAGCTATCATCCTATGTCATTTATGACCATGTTTCACTATTTTGCTAAAGTTTGATATCATGCATGTTTGAGGCTTATAATGTAATATGCAAGTTTATGAACACCTTTGCCTCATATGCCACCATGTTTAACTTATGGACAAACCTTATTAATTATGTCATGCTTCTAAGTTCCCTCTTTGAGATCTATTTGCGTTTATGCGAACTTACATGCGATGGGGTTACGTTATGGGTAAACTAAAATGACATAAAAACATGACTTGAAAAGATGACACGAAATATGACATGTGATTATGCTTGAAACATGAACATGAACTTGGACATGACTTCTAGAAAACATGAGAATGGCCAACTCGAGGTTGGGTTGAGTTTGTAGCATAAATCTACCCGGAACCGACCGGCTTAACTAGTGGCTACAAGCAATAGGACCCAATGTGAGTAGTTGGTCATGTCGCACTTGAAATCCGAGGTTAGACTAAGTTGTGGTGTAAAGCTACTTGGACCCGCCCGGCTTAACTAGTAACCACAACAAGGTCTAATGTGGGAGGTTGGGTGCATTAAATTAATTAATGCCACATGATAGGGTTAAGTCATGGACCACTTGAACACTTAACCAATTAAACACGATGGGTTGATAGGGTTAAGTCATGAACCTTGGGTACACTTAACCAACTTGATACTTGATTGGATAGGGTTAACCACGTTTAACCCGTTAGAAACCCTAGTTACGTGGTCCTTTTCACCAGTAACCCTCTTGGTTGTATCATGATACCCTAGGGACTAGGCTAGGGCGGGGCACGATTACTGGGATGACATGTAAGCGACCAAAACGACGGCTGAGTAGGTGCGCCGGTGTAGGTTCAGGCGGACTATGGTCGTGCACATAGTCCGGAGTTGAAAAAGCAGACACGGGCACGAGTAGGTCTAGACTGTGCGTGCTTGATTTGTGTCCGTGGTTGGCACCCTAGGGCTTGATACACCCTAGGGTGGACCTAGCATAGTTTGACTACACTTCGTGATTGGTCCGTATGACACCGACACTTGACGGGTTAGGCTTTAGGGAGCCGATCGACTAGACCGTGTTGTTGGACCTTGATTTAGGTCATCTCGTGATATTGGGCCAAGATTGGGCCAAGGGATCACTTCTTGCTTATACTTGACATGGGTTGGAATACTAGTACACTTGGTGCAAAACTTAACCTTGTATATGATACCACACTTGATCTACCCTGTTAACTTTTCACCATGCCAGTTATCATCCTATGTTTCATCTCTGTTTTACATGTCCAGTTAACTTTATTAGTTTTTATACTAATAGTAGGTAGGACTTACCAGTCTTTTGACTGACCCATTTTCTTTCGCCTCTTTTCTTTCGTTCCCCCCCCCCCCCCCCCAGGTTTACAGGGTGGGAACACTAGCACCTAGCTTGGATCTTTAGCTGCTTTTCTGGATAGCTCATGTACGATTTGGACTTGAGCTTGCTATGGCTTTATTCTACTTTGGGGATAGTTACTTTATGTTTTTTTTTCCAGTTTTCAGTTGATGTTTCTAGACTTTGTTTTGTGGGAAAATAACGACCAAGTACTTTGATGTAACTTGACTATGGTTTTGAAATGTTAGTTTTTACCCGCTGCTATGTTTACTCTGTTTTTACTTATATGTTCTGTCTTGTGATATCTGCATGCATGTTTACCTTGTTTAACGCCCCTCCAAAGCTAGTGTGCTTGCAAGAGTGACATTGGCGGAGGTGGGGTGTTACAACTAGGGTTCATAATTGTGAATGGTTGAAGCTGTAATTCGAGTTGTGTGTGTTGTTTTTGGGACCGGGAGGTGAATCCGCACCTTGTGTGCAATTTTGAGGAGGATGGATGATAATGGAGTTCGGTAGCTCCCAGTTACAGTCGCGACAAATGCTGAAGTCGAGTTTTGTTTTGGACGCACGAGTTGGTTGTGATCGATATAGGGTGGTGTAGTTTGTGAAGAGGAATGTTGTGGTGAAGACGGATTTCAGTTTAGTGAAGTGATGAGCGAGTTATGGGTGTATGTGATTGCGGAAATGGCCGGTTGGGGACTGGAAGAACACGCGGGCGTAGAAGATGAAGAGGAATGCGAGTTCGGTGTACCAGAACTGGAACGGTAGAGGAGAATGAAGTGGTGAGTTTGGTTTGAATTTATATAAAGTGAAGAAGGGTCTTGGAGGAGGTTTACAGCGACATTGGTATTTCATTTTTAAACGAGAAAGCTTGGAACGACTTACTAGAAGGAGGAGAGAAGGCATTAGCGGGTATGGGTTTAGATGGGCCGGATGTGGGGCGTAAGGCCCATATAGAATTAAATTCAAAGTTTATTTCAATTTAATATAGTATTAATTTGTATTGAGCATAACAAATTCATACGTAAACGAAATTCAGCAAAACAGGATCCATTGGGATTTTATGGACGGACACTTCACTACGGAACTGACTGGGTGTTAACTGGAGTTCGTTACAATTTATAGAAAAATAAATTGTCTGTCTGAATCAAGCGATGGTTATCGTTATTAACGATGATCGTCCAATGTGAGTAAAACTCACCAACTCCATCAGTTATAATTTTATAACGTATTTTTAGAACTGATAGATGATGGTTGATTCTGTGTGTTGACTGTTTGGTTGAACTGCTAAGTGATTGGTTGAAATTATAGATAACGATATGTATATATATACACACATATATATCGTTAATCAAATATTGATTCTGTTTATCAGAATATTTCATATTGAAAAGAAGTTGATGTTAATTATATTGTTTAACATCTGTGATGCAGGGAAACAGGTTGGAGGGATCCAACTGTATTCTCAATATCTATAATACTGTTTTCATATATTGCAATATATGATGTGATATATAATCTGTTGTTGATTATGTGTGTTGAATGATATCGATCATTGTTATTTGGTATTTTAAATACTGTAAGAAATATGGGATGCAGAGAAAGGGATTTTCAAAGTGTATTTTTGAAAATAAATTATTTATATAAAATCAACGGATTTTATACACAAAAAGAAAAGGATTTTATAAAAGAAAATAATTATAAAATCAAGAACAAATAGAAAAGGAAATATTTGTGAAAACAAATAGAAAAGGAGTATTTGTTAAAACAAAATGAAAAGAAAATATTTGTAAAACATTTACAAATAGAATTGAAAAGGAAATATTTGTAAAACATTTACAAATAGAATTGAAAAGGAAATATTTTTGTAAAAACATTTACAAATAGAATTGAAAAGGAAATTTTTGTGAAAACAAATTGAAAAGGAAATATTTGTAAAATATTTACAAATAGAATTGAAAAGGAAATATTTGTAAAACATTTACAAATAGAATTGAAAAGGAAATAATTGTAAAACATTTATAAATAGATTATAAAAGGAAAATACTTATTTGTTAAATAAATAGAATTGAAAAGGAAATATTTGTTGAACGAATAGAAAGATAAAAGGAATATTTATTTGGGAAAATAAATAGAAAGATAAAAGGAATATTTATTTAGAAAATAAATAAGATATCATAAAAGGAAATATTTGGAAAGTAAGTAGGATTATAAAAGGGATTAGAGTTAGTCGAATAAAGAAGTTAAATCGAATATAGTTAATTTGAAAGGAGTTATCGAATATTAGTTATTCGAAAGGGTTATCGAATATAGTTTATTCGAAAGGAGTTATCGAATATTAGTTATTCGGAAGGGTTATCGAATATAGTTTATTCGAAAGGAGTTATCGAATATTAGTTATTCGAAAGGAGTTAATCAAATATAGTTTATTCGAAAGGAGTTAATCAAATATAGTTTATTGAAAAGGAGTTAATCAAATTTAGTTTATTCGAAATGAGTTAATCAAATATAGTTTATTCGAAAGGAGTTAAGCCAATAGAGTTAACTGATTAGAGTTAATCAGAAGGAGTTAATCCAATAGAGTTAATTGATCAGAGTTAATTGATTAGAGTTAATCGAATAGAGTTAATCAAATAGAGTTAATTGAATAGAGTTAATCAAATAGAGTTAACCGATTAGAGTTAAATTGAATATTAGTTATTCGAATAAAGTTAATCGAATATAGTTTATTCGAAGAAAGGTTACCGAACATAGTTATTTGAAAGAGAGATTATAGTTTATTCGAAGGAAAGAGTTATCGAATAGAGATTATTCGAAAGAGATTATGTAAGGAAGTTTGTTAAAGAATTTAAAGGTGAACTTTGTCTATTTCGAGGTAAGAAATGTTGTTCAGTTAAGGTCTTAGAGGTAGTTATACCCCAACTTGATTGACATTCTTTTGAACTAAGGAATGGTTAAGGTTCGATAGTGGAGGTTGGTTAAGTGAATTAAGTTAATGAAGGTAATGATTAGAATTAGCATAGCGATGTTTTATTTAAACATCTGTTTAAATCCGATGAATGAGTTTTGGAAACATTTTCAAAATATAATCAGAGATATTTTCTAATCCTTGAAAATGAAATGTTAATGATAAAGAATACTGGAATGACAGTGATACGTGAAAAAAGAGATGGAAATTTCTTCCAATGATTAATAACGTATATTTTCTAAATTTAGAAAATAAGGAATGTTGAATATATGGAAACAGGAAATGAATAAATTTATGAACTAAAGAGATAAATGTTAAATGATGATTGATCGATGTAATTTCCATCTGGAAATAATATCGTTGTTTGCACACGTGTTTTCTTTGATAGTTAACTCATCGACTATCGTAGTTTTTGACCATTTTTCCGTCGTCAATACGGAGAGACCGGGATCAGACTCATTACCTGAAAACCACTCTGCATGGGAATTAGCGTTGCGATCAAATATGATGAAGATAATTGGAGACGGAGTTATACAAGGCCTGTCCTGTTTACAGGATAATGCCTTCGGTTTGTCCAGACCCAGGACGACCTGTATCGAAGAGTGTCTGACAGAGTATATTTAATAGATCGCATAAGTTGATCTCTTCAAAATGTATTTACGTTTGGTGGCAGAGGAATTCGTTTCTCTTAGCTGTATACCCATCGTATTTTTGGGGAAATCAATTTGTGAATTGGCGGGTATGACGATGTGACATTCAAAGTGAATAATTGTGTGATCTGTCAAAGATAAGCGTGACCTCTACCCTCACAACCGGGAAATGACAAAAATCGGGCAGGCAGCATGGCTAAGTAATTGGCTGCCAATTAGGGTGTATTATCACCTATCTGAGATATTCATTTCATTCTTTAATCTATTCGATGCTGTCCCATTCGGGAAACGGTTGCTGACCCCAATCGTTGGTGATATACATTCGATACACTCAAGCGAAATGAGTGGTCGGTCATGTGTGGCCGGTTGCAAGATGTTCTTGTTGAACCTAGTGTATTCCTCTCTAGAGGTACACTATCGGAAGGTGGTTTCATACCTTGTCATTGTTGGTAATCCATTTTCCAAAAAGTGCTCGCGTTTTGATTGTATACTATATATGTAGAACGTGAGATGAAAGCATTTCTGCTAGATGATTATTTAGTTGTGGTTGATAGACATTATTATAATATCAAAAGAGTTTTGATATAAAGTTTATCATTTCTTTCAAAAGTATTTTGAAAGTTAAATCAAATGTTTTGGATTCTCATAAGGGAAAAACCCGTTCCGTTAGCGGCGTGGTCTTATGACATGTCGTTTAATTGCTTAAACTGTTTTACTATCACACCAGTCCCATGACTGACCCAGAGTTTTTTTGTTTTGTTTCCCTAAACTCTTGGGTGCCCAATTTTGTATAAACAGTCAAGTAGTCAGGATTTTTCAGATATACTTGGAGAGCTTGGAGTAGGAGGCTTCAGTATTATATAGCTATAGTTATTTCCGTTGTGTTGTAAGTGTTATACTCTGATAATGGTACTGTATACATATACTAATTTTATTTCAAAATTTTGTATCTATTATATGTTGTTTGTTCCGCTGTGAGATTCATATTTACTCTAATGTTGTATGTTCTTCTTCTTCTTCTATTCTAAGTTTCTATCTTATCTATTCTCACCCTCTAATTTCTTTCATGGACTATCCGGTGTTTCCAATGCTTGGGTAGTCAACATTGAGTTTATGTCGGCAACCAGGATTGCGAAAACCCGGGTCGTTACATAATGACTATCGCACATCAAATTATCGGGCGGCATATGTCATTTTCCAGTTTGTACAACTGCTGTAAATGCATCTTCTGTAAGATTAATTTTGATTTCATAGTGATGAATTCGGCGGTTACAGACAATTCGGTTCCGCTTGTACACCCTTCCCACAATGACCCCTTAGCAGAATTCAATAAATCATTAAAAAAATTCGCTTCCGCCGTTGGTTCTTCAACATTTCCAGTCTCATCGTCGCCTTACTCAATGTTAGGAAACATTGATTGTGCTGCATCTTGCACCATATTTTCTATTGGATTCGGTATTGTATTATCGTTCATCATTGTACTATCGTCCTCTACCACTACAGGGTTAGACGTAGGTTGAACAAGTGATCCATGACGATCCCATAAGTGATAATTCGACACAAAACCAAATTTATACAGATGTACTTTTACTACATCTGGCTTCCAATGCTTCAGATGTCTGCACTTACTACACGGACAACGAATGTCTACGTTACTCCGATTATTAGATTTGGCGAATCTAATAAATTATTGGACTCCATTACAAAAATGTTCCTTTATCGACCCCTTCTTACTGGTTCGGGGTTGGTACATCCAACTGCGATCACGAAAATAATCAAATATTTTCCTGATTTGCAACAAATATGTTAGACAGTTCGATCGAACGTAACACTTTATACTATTTTAAATCTTGTAAATTTGATTTATAACTATCGCATGTTTTCAGTTTTTTTGTTTATTTCTTTTTTACTTTGACGGACGGTCTACCTACTTCCCATTACAAATATAATAACGTAAATATATTTTATAAATCATTTCAGTTTAAACGGTTCAACAAAATTTCAGCAGCACTTCCCTTCGGTCCCCATATCGTACACAAATGCGTGTACACAGGGAACAAAAAGGAAGTGCCATCGAAAATTTGTTAACCGTTTAAAGTGAAATAATTTATAAAATATGCTTATGTTATTATATTTGTAACTTGTCCAATACTACGACAAATCCAACGAATATTGTATCAAACGAATATAGAATCTCTGTTTTGTGTAAAAACAAATACCCATATAACGATCATATACAACCCTTGTCGGACGGGGCCAAATTTATCTAAAGGGTTCACATAAGTAGTCAAAAAAACATTCAACCTAAGTTTAAACCAAAAAACAATACAAATGAAAAAAGTGCGCTTTTTGGGATTTTTTGCGCTTCACTAACAGGTGCGCCTTAAGATTCAAAAAAGCTCCTTAGTTGCGCCTTGCGCCTTTTTCCGCCTGCGCATGCGCGTTAACTAAATAACGTCTATATAATATTTTTCAGTACGTTCAATTTGTAAAATAACATGACATTGAAAATTATGAAGTATAAATTAGTTTTAGTTATTTTTAGTTAATTTTAGTTTAAAGTATAAATTATGAAGTACATTTTAGTTAATTAGTTTCAATTTTTGAAAGATAAACTAAGTTTTAAGTTTGTTAATATTATAGCAACAAATTTGTCAATTTTAGTTTGTTTATATTATAACAACAAACTAAGTTTTCAAGTTTGTCAATTTTAGTTAATATTATATAGCAACATTTTTTTTTTATTGCAAATGCATTCTTCAAATTTGTTTGGACCGACTATTCCTACATCCGATGATGACATAATTAATAGTGCATGCATAGAGGGACATCATTACACCGTTTCAATAGTCATAATCAAGTTACTACCGCTAAACAATCACATTTACTTCATTTTTTTCCAAATGATCTTAAAACACAATCAACGTAAGACCAATTACATACATGATAATCGTCATTTTCTTTCTCTTAAATCAAGTACATATGTGACAATTAATGTTTCCAACCTCCTAATCAATCACACTAATTCCAAATCAATCTATGGCATAATCAACATCGTATGCATCTCACAAAACAACCACTTCCATTTTCATAAACATCCAACTAACAAAGCCATCATAACATGCAAATAAACCTTAATTATCCCTAATTAAGCATAAAATAGGAATTAGAAGACATACATGAATAATTTGAGAAGATGGGAGTGTTGTTTTGATGAAGAAATCAGATCTCCAAGAGGTGGCGACGGCAGATAGGGTTTTAGCCCGATTTTGCTTCAGCGTGAAATGTTTTGGGGAAGAAGGTTACGGGTTTTGTTATCTTCAGATTAAGCGACGGCTAGCAATTACCGCTTTTTTAGCCATTGCTAGCCGTCGCCCATAGTTGTCGCAATTTGAACCTGTTCTAGTTGTGTTTCGAAATCCACTAACTTAAAAATTACTGTAGTAAGCTTAAAACTCTGGGCCTGGAGATTAATTCATAGTAAAATTTTGAATCTTACTTCTTTTTTGAAAGTACCCTTATATATTTCATTGAAATATGATGTGCATATATTCAAAATGTGAACCGTCCTTCTTGAATTTTGGAATGTTGCTTTTGAATTTTGAATCACTCGAAAATCATTTACTTTTAACATGTGCGAACATGTGCTACGCACACGAGTTTTTGCTATATGATGCATTTACAACCGCCGTTGAATCTTCATTTTTCTCATTAGGTTAATATTGTATAACTCAACCAATGTTGTTTTCTACGGTGAAGGGCATTGTAAATGTTGAATTTTATTATATAACTCAAACCGACGTATTAGCCTTTAATATTATTAAACTAAAAATAAGAGAAAATATGCTATGACAGCATAGCATATGTCTGTGGAACAAACTGTACTTGCATACAACAATACCAAAGATCGTATGTTTACTCAGTTGCATGAACAAATATAACATCCACGTGTTTTGTTTGAAAATATAGGAGATCGCTGAGGAATTCTAATGACAATACTTTGGATCACTTAGTAGCTACAGTAAAGTTCATGTATATACCTTTAACATGAACTTATATGATAAACATGACTCTGTTTTGTATAGTCACCACCCTTGAGTTTGACCTACAGAACACATATTTACGTCAAATACACATAATACTACAATAACCTTTGCTGCCACAAAATAACAAAAAAAAAAAAAAAAAAAAAAAAAAAAAAAAAAAAAAACAACAAATTATAATTTTCATCTCATAGTGGTGGCTTACATACGGCAACAAATAGAGACGTAGAAATTTTAAACTAAATAGGGAAGAAAATAATAATTAATAGACGGGTACGAAAGGAGATGATGGTTGCATTTATGTAAATGTGAATCATTGTTATATAATATGGCGCCTCATATGTGCTAAACATGCAAGATATTTTGGGATAGATCACATATTTCATATTTGAACAAAGTAGTGGTCAAATACACATGGAAAGAGAGCCTAGTATGTTTAAGTAACAATTAAGCATAAGATTTGGTTGCAAATGATGTTAGAGTTTGAGCTAAATTCAACCACTTAGCATCGGTAGAGATAGAAGAATTATACTGAATCTTGAATCTTAATGCTACCGAATGTCAGTGCTTGAGAGCATAATAGCGTTTTATTCTCCTTGAGTTTGTGCATAAATATGTAAACTGCAGCATATGCATAACTTGTGAAAAAAAAACTAAATAATTGACTTAATGAAAGAAAAAAAATAAATGTATTGTAAATGAAAAACATAAGCCTTGCTCTTTAGTTGAAAATATGACATTAAATTTAACTAACCTACATATGATGCTAGTAAGTTCAACATTACGCTTCAAGAAGTATAATTCCCATCAACAGTTCCAAACTTACGTTATAGAATATAAAAGATATATGTTGAAAACCTTTATGTATAAGACTGAAAATATATGGTACTGTGAAATGAGTTTAACCAATGGTGAGATAGAACTGTAATTTTACCAAAGAAACTATATAATTTTTGGAATATATGTAGTCATTGCAGACTTTTTTATTAGCTCTAGTTGTGTATCAAGACATGAGAAGAAACAAAGTAAGGTAGAAGTGCAAGTAATAAAATTAATCATTTTTCATGCATGGTAGTAGCACACGAAAAAGTTGAACTATTTCATTTAAAAGTCAGAAAAGATTGCAACAGTGGTGCCTTCTGCTATGTTATCAGCATTGAATCTACCTAGCATAAATTTGCTATAATAATCCGAGGTGTACATTGTTATGATAATCTTGAATATATACAGCAAAAAACCAAATTCTTGTGATGAAAGAGTTGAAGAAAATTAAACAAAAGCATGCAACGCAATACTTCCAGCAAACTATGAGGGGAAACATAACACAGCTTTTAAGTTAATTACATGATAGGCAAATACATCCGAGCATTCATTATTTTTGCATTGTCGATTGTTTAAATAAATATTACTCATGAATCAAAGAGTTCATAATCTTTAAATTTTGCACAAACTGGAAGAAGATTTTAGCTTCCCAACAATGAATAAAGTGACATGGATGTACATGGAAAGAGAACACGTCAACTGATTCTTTAATTAGTTACCTGAAGAAAATTTAATTAAAAATGCTTCAATCATATCAACTCCCAAAAGCTTTGGAAACTGGTATCCCATTGCCTGCCCATGTTGGCCTAACCTCTTCAACTACTTCATTCAATGTTAGACCCAAAAGTGGTTCTAACACCCGAATTGATTAAAAGCAAATAAGATGAGATAAAAATAAAAATGAACACACAGGATTTATAGTGGTTCGGCGAAGAAATGCCTACGTCCACTTATCTTTCACTATATTCAATGATTCAGTTGCAAATACAATGTAATTGTCACTTGATTTCACTCACAACTCGCTTATATTCACTCAATAGATTAAAACAAATAATGAAAGAAGATTTGGATTCTTCGGGAGCAATGGAGTTCGGATTATGGAGGTAGTTGAATTCTCAAAGTGCCTAAAAGATCCTTCTCTTTGTCTCCAGACGGGGTATTTATAGGTGTGAATTTGCTTGAAACTTGATCCGGGTCGGGGCCACATGTCGTCCATCCCACTATCTTCGGGTTCGGATGAATTATTATGTTGACAACGCATCAAAGGAACGGACGTTACGAGTAGGAACTGGTCACAACCGGTCCGGATATCCAGGCGCTTTTGTAGGAGAATAACATGGAACATGGACTCGGGTCGGAGATGCACAGACAAGGGGTTCGGATCGGGATATCTGATCCGAACCGGATTGGCTTGGATGCAACGCTCTCTTCTTCTCTAATCTGCTCCGCTCCGATCCATTTTCGTGGCAAACAGGTGGCTTTCCGATCCAATTGAAATCATGTTGCCCGCCGATCCGATTAGATATACCTTACCAATTTCCTCGGCAGCAGTTCATCGATCCGAACAGAGGACTCTATCCGACCCGAACCGATATGTTGCTCTGACCCGACCCGAACAGCTGCTGCTATCCAATCTAGATTGTAGTGTCTTCTCCAATCCGAACCGAAGTCTTCTAATTAAAAATGCTCTTCAATGTCTGGTTTCTTGACTTTGTGGTGCCTAGTTCACAAAGTAGGCTAACACTTTGCCCCCTCAAAGGATGCTTCTTGGGGAACGGAGCTTGCTTTGACTACCATAGCGCAAAAGCTTCATCTTTCCTTTTGAATTCACACGTTAAGTTGTCGTACTTCATCCTGTTCGGTTCGGATTCCGACCCGAACGGATTTCTGGCTTGGGTTCCGACCCGAACAGATCTTTTTCCTCCTGTACTCTGCGATGAACCAGTGGGCCAAGCTGTATTACTGGGCTTTTCAAGCCGGTCCGATCGGGAATACGAATAGTCAGCTTGTTGTTTATATAAATTCACTTCTTCTTTCTTCTTTTCTTTCATTTATCGTTTTCGTTTATCCGAACCGATTCCTTATCGAAGCTCCAGCTTTTCCAAGAAACTTCAAAGTTTTCGCTTCCGTCTTCGAATCAAACACATAGGTAGTCTTGTAATCTTGAATCCTGCTGCCATAATCGCTTTTAATTTACCTTCACGGTTAATTTGAACGACTTTAACAAGGTAATTGAATAATTCCATCACTGCGCCTTCTTCCTTCCTCCGCCTTCGTCGTCAATGACATCGACGCCATTTCGAAGCATTGGAGGAAAGTATTGACACTTGAGTACTCAATCTCTCGACTTTAATTAAAGCTTGGGATTTCGAGTTGGGTTCGCTATTTAAGAGGAGGAAGAGGAAGAAAACTGAAGAAGGTTGGTTCGGGTAGGGGAACAGTAGGAGGAAAAGAGGAAAAGAGGGAAATTTACAGAGCCGGATCGGGTCGGAGCAATAGGGCCAAGGAATGGGTCTTAAACTGCTTGACCGGGTCGGGTCGGATCTACGAATACAATGAAGGTCACGACTTATGCGCTCGGATCGGACCCGATTGAAAAACAAAAGAGAGAATAGGGGTCTGGTTATCCAAGCTAATCCGACCCGCTCCGGGTGTCAATCTCCGAACCGATCCGGATATATCTCTCTGAGCATGGGCCTTTGCTCATCCAATCCGAACCCGTTGTCTGCACCCGAACCGAACACCACTCAATGTAAAACACAAGCTTTCGTCCAACTATTTAAAAGATATTACTTCCAACTTTACGAACAGTTAGGATAGTGCCTTGCGGACATAAGTGAACATTATGAACTACTCTGACTATCACTTTCTCTTCAAAGTTTCGTCTTACATTGCTGCACTTTTACTTTGCATTTCTCACATTCACGGCACACATTTTAGTTCACACACATACACAGGGGGGTACGGGCTAATTTACTCTAATCCGTGCTATTGCTTCTTCAATAGTTCTATGACAATGAGGCCCAGACGCTCTTCCCGACTAGCTGAGAGGAAAGAAGCCCCGGAAACTTCTAACAAAATCACTCTTGAGGATATATCTTCTTCGTCTGATCCAGAATGGGACAGTGAGGGTCCAGACTACGGGGTTGGAAGTCGAGAAAGCAACGAGGCGTCTTCGGAGAACGAGGTTTCTCTGGGTTTCGAGGAGGAAGGAGGGATTGGTGACGATAGAGCCCCTGACGAATTTGAATCAGCCATTATATTGGAATCACCTCCAGACTCCGTTGAATCGACAATTGACAACGATCGACTTGTCCGAATTTGCTTAAAGTATGGAATAATGAAAAGGGACACTCTAGTGCCTTCACGCTCTGACCGTCCCCACAACCCTCCAGAAGGATATATGACGGTCACTCGATTGATGTGCATGGTCGGTGCCATTCCTCCATTCTCTCCCTTCATTGTTGACTTTTTAAGACAAATGCGGATTGCCCCCATGCAGTTGCATCCCAATTCATATGCCTATCTGCACACCTTGTACATAGCATATCGTGAAATCCTAGGCATAGAGCTCACGTTCGATGACGTTCACTTCTTCTATAATTTCAAGCATCGGACTCGAGAGACTCCATCCTTCTGCTACTTTGAATCAGTCCCAAAAAGGAAGATAATCTCTGCACCATTCAGCAGTAAAGCTGGAGATTCCAGACTAGAATGGTTCTACGTGAAGCAACAGCCTGGATGCGCCAGGAGATGGACAAAATCAAGTAAAGCGTTGATTTTCTAAATCCGGACTCCATACACTTGAATCATCACCCTGACCCGTTTTCCTTTTTATTTGCAGTCGACAATCCCAAACAGATATCAGATCAGGTGTTCTTTGATCGGATGCACCGACTTCTTAATGGCGATCAAAAATTCTTGACTATCGACGAGGTCCTTAAAGATGAATACCTTCACTTTCATGGGTTGCTATCCGTTTTTCGTAGCATCGGTCATGGGACGGTCCCTTACGCATACATTCCTCCAGTGGATATAGTTCCAGAGACAGGAGAAGGCTCGGGAATTCCTACAGTGCCTCTTCAACCTTCACCTTCCCCATCTTCCACACAAGATGATGAATTGTCTAATCTGGCCGAAAAGCATCGTGAAGGGTATATTGCCCCCGAAGAAACTACTTCTCTAGACAAGTCAAAATCCTCCCAAGAGTCGCCACTTTATGCTTCCGAAGGGGATGTTCCTAGTACTGATGAGCACATATTTCAGGGTTTGGGGTATCTCCCCTTACCTGAGACTATATATACTTCAGAGGATTTCAGGAAGGATCCTTTAGTCTTCACCTCTTCTGAAGAGACCACTCCCGCTAAGGCCAAAGAGCCTGCCCGCACTAGTCTAGCTTCAGACTCGGGTTGGTTGGGGGGAAACACACCACTTAGGATACACTTTACACCACAGCATTAGCATTCATTGCACTTCTTTCTCCATGAATCCATTAATTCTAAACTTCGTTTATTTTATCATGCAGGTACAATGTCTCGATCCTACTACGATATAAGAAAACTTCGTCGCAGCATGTCCAATCCTCCTCAGGATGTCGAGTATGATCGCCGGGATGATCGTGGTAGGGAGGAGAGAAGACCTTATGATCCCTATCGTTCTCGACCCTCACGTTCCCGCTCACCAGTTCGACCGGAACAAGAGAAATATAAGAGCTATCAAAGCCGCAGGGAGGAGGACAGACCACCATCTAAAGACTCCACTTCCTCCCACGAAAAGCGGAGTAGAGAGAGAGCTCCTCCAAAAGAAACCGGGTCTCGAAGTAAGCACAAAGTCCCTGCCACTAAACGGCCTAGAACGGACAAAGAGACTACTGAATTCTCTTCTCGTAGGGACACCGAATTATCAATTCCCGCTCCTCCCCCACCAGATGCGGGAACCGCAGTCAAGCTGGCATATTTGGAGGAGCAATTTCCTGAGCACTACTTCGAGACTTTGACCTTTCTACCTACCCTTGAACCTATTTCTTCTAATTGGGCAGATGAGGCCAAAGCAAAGATTGATTTGGTGGAAAAACAATATACCGAAATGTTCAAGTATTCACGCAATCTTTCTAGAATCATCCGCACTCTAATCACAAATGCCAATTCAATGCAAAAGACCGCAGAGGAGGACGCTAAGGCCTTAAAAGCTCTAGGAAAAAATTTGGAAGACACTCAAGCTCAGCTAGCGGTCGCTCAAAGGGACGCTTCTAATTTCAAACAACAATTCGAGGGCATGCAAAAGCGCTATCACGATTTGCTTGAATCTCATACTCAGGAGCGTTCTGAATTAAAAAAGCAAGCTGACGAGGCCAAGTCAGAAGCTGCTAAGACACGCCAAGCTTATGCTGAGCTTGAGCGAAAAAACGCCGAGTTAGCAAAGAGGAGTGCTGAATTAGAAAAGAAGAATGCTGACTTGGCTTCAGAGTTGTTGGAGGCAGAGAACAGGGCTGCTCTGGCCGAGGGCAATGTGGAGTGTGCTATTAAATCTGCGGAGGAAGCCCGCAAGTAACTATCAGAGGCGGAGGCTGATATTCAGGGCTTCGGCGAGCTAATGATTGAATTCTTCGCACACATTATTCGTCGTCGAAACATTTCTTGGATCGAGGACTATCCATCCACTCTGGTTCAAGTATGGAATCAAATCGTTGAGTGGGAAAAAGAGGAACTTAAGGTCGATTCCCTCGATGAAGATAAACTGATGGAGAAATACTTGAGAGATGATGAACCGGAGCGCCTAGCTGAAGGGCGCCGCCTCATTGCTGAGGCCATGGAAGAAGAGAGACGGAAGTCTAAACAAAAAACCATTCTCGAAGCTGGTTCCTCTTCTTCTGCTCCTGCAACTCCCAAAGTAGAAGGGTATGATCCCGAAAATCCGGGAATTCCCCGAACAACTCTGCTATCTCCCATTCCTGAAGCAACACCAGAGGCAGTAGCCACCCCCGCAGAAAAGCCTTCGGAAGGTATCCCTACCTTTTCTCCTCAATTTGCCAAGGCTATTTCTACTTTTCGCCACGTGATCGATCAATCGATGAAAGACCCATTGTTTTCGCCTGAGTTGATAACTGTTGCTTCTCATTCTGTAGGTGTTGAACCATCCGTAAAGACAGATGTGACTCAGGGAGTCACCGCTGGGACAAAGCCCGCAGACAAGGCCAAAAAAGGGGAAGACACGGCTGCTTCTATAGACTTGGAAGAAGGAAGTGAGCCGACTAAGGTCGCCACTCCTCATGATGAAGAAATGATAGCAGCTTTAAAGGATGACGGAGGAGATGGGGGGCATGAAGAGGAACCAGAAGTTGCAATAACCGGGGAGTCAAAAAGTGCTGATGACGTTACCTTGGCTGCAATGAAGGCTGACCAAGACAAGCGTTTGCAATTAAAGGCCGAAGAACTAGACCCTGAGGTCCTCAAGCCCCTCGCAGTTGTGGATGCGGGTTCAAGGTTAGTTGTTAAGCTCTCAACTAGATCTATTACAGAAGAACTTGCTAAAAAATATTCTCTTGATTCCAGTGCCCCGCCCTCCGGGAAGAAGTCTACTGGCTCCAGTACCGCATCTTCAGGGAAAAAGAAATCAAAACGAATCTTGACTGAAGCTGAGAAGGAAGCAAAGGATGCGGAGAAAGCCGCCAAAAAATCCAAGGCTCATTCCAAATCTAAATAGTGGATTGCCCTGTATCTTTTTAGCATCTTTGTGAACCAATAATTGCTGCTACAAAAGCAGCTCCTGCACTTTCTTTTTTTTTTTTTTTTTTTTTAGCTATTTCCCTGTACAAATTCATTCATCTGTAAATAAAAATAACTCATTTTTTGCAATGTTTATTTGTCGGTAGTTCTGCACTTATGTTGAAATGCATGTCTATAGTTATGAAACGAAGTTGTGGAGGGGGAAATATGCGTGTACATAAGTATCCCCAGTCAATTTCCACAAGTTATTTAATGCTTAATAAAGCAATCTGAATGCTCCCGATTCTCCGACGGGATAACACTTCCTGTGTTGTCAGTACCTGTCGTTTTTTCTGGCATTTCTTTTATACTCTCTCTCTTTTTCTTGGGAGTTAGAGTTCGAGCTCAGTCATCTATTTATCCCTTGGCCTTTCAACGGAGAAAGATTTCTTTCTCGGCGCTCAGTCGGAGACGCCTTTATACTCTCTCTCTTTCTCTGGAGAGTTAGAGTTAGGAAGAGAATTTCTTTTTCAGCGCTCAGTCAGAGACGCTTTTATACTCTCTCTCTTTCTCTGGAGAGTTAGAGTTAGGAAGAGAATTTCTTTTTCAGCGCTCAGTCGGAGACGCTTTTATACTCTCTCTCTTTCTCTGGAGAGTTAGAGTTAAGAATGTCGTTTTCTCATTCTTTTATGTCTTATTGCACAAATAATCGTTGTGCTTCTTTTTATGTCTAAACTGTTTTCAACCTTTTTAGGCTCTGAGTTATCCTGTATTTTATAATCGCAACAGAATAACTGATGAATGTAAATGCATAAAAGTAAATAACACGCAATATTTTTATAGTGGTTCGGCTAAGTCGTAGCCTACATCCACTTTATAGTTCTTCATTCATATCTTCAGATTTTCCCAAGGCAATTCGTACCTTATTACAAAGTTCATAAGAAAAATAACACAAAGTACAACATCTCTAATTCAAATATCGCATTAAGTGTTGGGCATTCCATGCTCTGGGGACTTCTTCGCCATCCACGGTCGTTAACTTGAAGGTTCCTTTTTCAAGTTTCCGTTGAATGACAAAGGGCCCTTCCCATTTTGGACCAAGGTGAGGAAGGGATGGAAAGACTCTCTTTAGCACCAAATCTCCTGGTTCAAAAGTCTTGAGGCGAACTTTTTTGTCGTAATAGCGTGCCATCTGACACCGATGTCTTGCTGCACGCAAATCTGCTTCGTCCCTTTTCTCTTCGACTTCATCAAGAGACTCAAGTAAAAGTGCCCGATTTGTCATCGGGTCATAATATGTCACCCTGTGGGAAGGAACTTCTAGTTCAACTGGAATTACAGCTTCTGAGCCAAAGGAGAGAGAGAAAGGGGTATGACCGGTGGCCGTTTTAAATGTTGTTCGATATGCCCACAAAGCTAGAGGCAATTCGTCAACCCATCTCGCCTTTGCACGCTCTAACCGTTTCTTGAGGATGGATTTTATTACTTTGTTTATTGCCTCTACTTGCTCGTTTGACTGCGGATAGGCAACTGCAGTATATCGCTTGTCTATCTTATACTTCTAACAGAAATTTCTGAATTCAGTACTATCAAACTGGGTTCCGTTGTCAGTTATAATCGTCCTTGGAATCCCGAACCGGCATATAATATTTCTGACCACAAAACTTATCACCTTTCTTGCTGTGATCTTGGTCAAGGGCTCAGCTTCCACCCACTTCGTAAAATAGTCCACGGCTACTATTGCATATTTAGCTCCTCCTTTAGCAATTGGTAGAACTCCAATGATATCAATTCCCCATGTGGCAAATGGCCAAGGACTCACCATTGATTTAAGTTGGGTCGACGGTGCCCTGGGGATTTTGGCGAATCTCTGGCACTTATCGCAGCGTCGAGAATAATCAGCTGCATCTTTATTGATCGTAGGCCAGAAATATCCGTATCGCAGTATCTTCTTTGCTAAAGTTTGACCTCCTGTATGATCTCCACACTCACCTTCGTGTACTTCTCTTAGTACACGCTTGATGTCGTCGTGTGCGATACATCGTAACAGGGGCATAGAAAATCCTTGCCGATAGAGAGTATCGCCTTGTATGACGTATCTGGTAGCTTTGCGAACTACAGCTCTTTCCTCACTCTTCTTTGATGGGAGTGTCCCATTCTTGAGGAAATTCTTAATTGGAGTCATCCACGACTCCTTCTCTGGTTCTGCTTCAAAGGTGAATTCAATTTCCATTGACTCAAAGCTTGGCGACTCCAACGTTTCAATTGGAATTACTTCGTTCTCTTCTGGATTGTCGGAACTAGCCAGCTTTGCCAGTCTATCCGCTTTTTGGTTTTCAACTCTGGGAATATGTGTTATGTTGTACCGCTCTAAGCTATTCAATAGCTCTTTCACTTTCTTGAAGTAGGCGATAAGTCGAGGTCCTCGAGCCACGAATTCCTCTCGCACTTGACAAACAACAATTTTAGAGTCACAAAATATGTCCATCATTTTTACTCCGAGGTCTTTAGCAAGCTTCAGCCCGGCAATCAGGGCTTCATATTCTGAGTCATTGTTAGTTGCCGAAAATTCTAATCGCAGGGCGTAATATAACGACCGTCCCTCGGGAGTGACTAAGACAATTCCAGCTCCGGACCTTCGATCATTCTTGGCTCCATCTGTATATAGTTTCCACGGATTCATCTTTAGTTCATCCTCGGATTTAACCACTCTGTCATTGATTATTTCCTCCTCTGGAATGGTGAATTCCGCAATAAAGTCTGCTAGAGCTTGCCCCCTGATTGACTTTCGTGGTTGAAAATTCAAATCAAACTGACTTAGTTCTATGTTCCATTTGATCAACCTTCCCGATGCCTCAGGCCTCTGTAACACCTGCCTTAACGGCTGGTCGGTGTATATGGTTATTGGATGGGCTTGGAAATAGTGACGAAGTTTTCGTGATGCGATCAGGAGGCTGTAAGCAAGCTTCTCAATTTTTGGGTAGTTGCGCTCTGCCGCTGCTAATTTCTTGCTTACATAATACACTGGCCTTTGTACTTTGTTTTCTTCTCTAACCAGGGCTGTGCTGACAACGTGAGCCGAGACTGCCAAGTAAACAAACAATTCTTCATGATCTACGGGCTTTGATAAAATCGGCGGTTTCTCTAGCAGTTCCAACAGATTTCGAAAGGCCTCAACACAATCCGGAGTCCACTCGAAGTTCTTCTTTCCCCTTTTAATCAAATCAAAAAACGGAACACATTTATCTGTGGCTTTGGAGATGAATCTACTCAGCGCCGCTACTTTCCCTGCAAGACTTTGGACGTCCTTAATTCTCCTCGGTTCTTGGATATTTCTAATTGCTGCTATCTGGCTAGGGTTGATTTCAGTTCCTCGGGAACTCACAATGAAGCCAAGGAACTTTCCCGATGCCACTCCAAACGAGCATTTCAGAGGATTCAATTTCATCCGGTACTTTCGCAAGATACCAAACATTTCCGCCAAGTCTTGCGTATGGCTGGAAGACTGCTTTGATTTGACAAGCATATCATCCACATAAACTTCCATAGTTTTTCCTATTTGATCATAAAACATTCTGTTTACCAAGCGCTGATAAGTAGCTCCAGCGTTTTTTAATCCGAATGGCATTACAACATAACAATATAACCCCAAATTCGTAATGAAGCTCGTATGTTCTTGGTCTGGTACGTGCATAGGAATTTGGTTGTATCCAGAATATGCGTCCATGAAAGAGAGAAGTTCATGACCTGTTGTCGAGTCTACAAGCTGGTCAATCCTGGGAAGTGGGAAACTATCTTTCGGGCAAGCTTTATTTAAATCTGAAAAGTCAATGCAAGTCCGCCACTTTCCGTTTGGCTTCTTTACCAAGACGGGATTCGATATCCAGTCGGGATATGTCGAATCTCGAATAAATCCATTCTGCTTCAACTTCTCTACTTCCTCTTTGAGAGCAGCCGACCTCTCTGGGCCCAGCATGCGTCTCTTTTGCTTCACAGGCGGATGCTTCGGATTTACATTCAATTTGTGACTTATAATGGATGGCGATATCCCACACATATCAGCATGGGTCCAGGCAAACACGTCTAGGTTTGCCTTCAAGAAGTCCGTTAGTTCTTTAGCTCGACGTGGATCCAATTGAGAACCAATTTTCAAAACTTTTGTCGAATCAGCTTCATCAATGGGAATTTCCACTGTCGCTTCATTAGGAGTTGCATTCCTAGCCTCTGGTTCCTCGTCTTTTCTGGGATCCAGGTCTTCAGGTGTTCCTTTGGGCAACTCCTTTGGGGTCAATTTCTCTAATTGCTATGCCGAGTCCCCTTTTGAGGGAGACGAGGCATCCTTACTCTCAGCGTTAAGTCCTTTCATCAACATCTTTAACTCGGCCACGTAGCAGGCCCGTCCGGAAACCTGATCCCCCCTCATTACTCCAGTTCCGGCATCGGTTGGGAACTTAAGTAACAGGCACCAAGGGGCGATACAAACTCTAAATTCAGCGAGGGCAGGTCTCCCCAAAAATGCGTTATAAGGCGAATCTACGTCCAATACTACGAATTGAAGCATTCGCACTCTTCTACGTTCTCCTTGCCCCAGGGTCACGGGCAACTCTATGTATCCCATGGGAGCTGTCGACGCCCCGTTGAAGCCTCTGATCCATCCTTCACAAGGCTTCAGATCTTCGGACTCAAGCTTCATCTGATCAAATGACTTCTTGAACAAAATATTAACGGAACTTCCGTTGTCTACTAATACCTTATGGACCAAGGCCGGCCCAATGGTGGTAGTAATAACCAACGGATCATTGGTGGGTGATTGTATCCCAGTATTGTCTCGGCTTCGAAATACCACGTCGTCAAACATGGTCTTCTGTTGTTTTATTGGGGTGACATCTTCCAAATCATCACCTTCATTCACGTCTAGATGCTTGGCAGCATTCACATATTGATCCATTGATCTGAAACTTCGGATTGCCAGGTGAGGTCCGCCTACTATGGAGTTGATGACAATTCCTTTACCTTTCTGCTGCGCTGTAGGCTTGGGAGCAGGTAGGATCTGTTCTGGAGCCTGCTCTCCTTGCCCCCTGTCCCTCGGGGCAACCTTGTACTCATCCAACTTTCCTTCACGCAGCAGCTTCTCAATCACATCCCTCAAATGCCGACATTCATTGGTCGAATGCCCATGAGTTCCGTGAAACAAGCAAAATTTCCCTGTCGCCATTTCTTTCTCGGTCGAATCACGAGGTGGCGGTCTTTTGTACTGTAACACATTGTACGTATCCAGGTAAATATTTTCCAGGGTGTCGTTCAATGGTGTATAATTCTCATAGTTCTGGAACCGGGGTCTTTTGTTAGGATCACTTCCCCTATTTCTGTTTCTTCTGTTACCGTTTGGATTACGATTATTGTTGTTGTTACCCCCGCTTCCAGCATTGCTGTTTCCACCCTTGTTTCCTACATTTACTTCAACCTTGCCAGAACTTTCCCCAGACTGCTTCACGGCGATATTACTCTGCACATTCTCCTTTGAAGCCGTCTCAGACTTTCTCTTTCGGTTTGCCCTGGCCTCCTCTCGTCTTAAATAAATATCGGCTTTTTCGTAGAATATCTCCCTTGTGGAAGGTGTTTTCCCAGAAAGGTAATCTCCAAACTCAGATTTAGGATCAACTCCTTCCTTCAATGCCATCAGGATAGTGGGCTCGTGCGGGTCACTAACCTCAGTCACAGCTTGATTAAAACGGTCAAGATATGCCCTCAAAGACTCTCCTGGTGCCTGTTTAATTCTCGATAATTCAATAACACTTTTGGACTTTCGGGCATGGAGACGGAACTGGTTCATGAAACGCTCGCTTAGTTCCTTGTAATTTGAAATCGAACGAGGAGGAAGTCGGGTAAACCAGAACAGTGCCACATCTTCTAAGTAGATTGGGAACGCTTTGCACTTCACTTCATCAGGGGCAGCAGCAGCATTCATGAGCCAAGAGTACCGCATTAAATGCTGTCCCGGATCAGTCCTTCCGTTGTATTTGTCCATCTGTGGCAAGTTAAAGCGTCGGGGAAATTGGAAGTCGAGGATATCATCGGTGAAGGGAGTATGGCTTCGCTCAATGCTATAATCTTCATTTGTATAATTCCGGCTCTCGGACATGATCTGGCGAACCATTGCCTGTACATCAGCATTAGTTAGGGGTCGCTCAGGTTCCCTGGCCCTAGTATCCGAATTCCTTCTGGGCTCTTGTTCAGGAGATGCTCTTCTTCTTCGTGCTGCCTCTGCTCGATTCCGTTCCCTGCGCTCCCGGTCGATCTCGGGAGGAGGGGACTGGAGTCTTTGCCCCCTGGTGGGGTCATTGTTTCCTAATGCTCGTGCAATATCCTCACGAGATCCCAAAGATCCAAATGTCAGCTGCTCCACGTTCTGAGGTCGTTCGAGTGGCCTTCGTTCACGGGGCCTCTCTTCCTCGGAAGATGAAGATTGATCAACTGGTGTGTGACGAACCGGTGATGGAGTTCTCTGTCGACGGAGTTCACTAATCTCCCGACTCATGAGTCTCATATTTTCCTGCATCAGGAGATTAGTTCGCTCGTGAACCTTCATATCCTCCCTTGTGCTCTCAAGCATGTCAAGCAAGCGCGAGAAATCTCCTTGAGTGATGGGCGCAGATGGATTGACCTGATCACCAACCCTGGTGGCTGGAATTGGAGCATTCGTAGGGACTCGAGTAGAGGTTCCAGCTTCACCAAGCATCAGGTCGGATCGGAGGTAGGAGGCCGGATCGGTTCGGAGCTGGGGGGCTTGGTCGGATCGGTATGTGGCAAGCAGCTCGGGTCGGTTCAGATTGGGGGAATACACTGCTTCAGAATCTCCTACTCGGATCGGATCGGAGCTCTCCCCCTGCTGGCGGCTCGGATTTCCTGCATTGGTTCTTCCTGCTGCTGAACTCTGCCCCCGAGACCTTGTTACAACAGCATTTTGCTGATCTTCGCCAGCTCCATTTCCTCGAACAGACTGAACTTCCTTGCCTTTTCCTTTGGCCATGAGTCTTTTACAATCACTTCAACAAATATGAAAGAGCGAAAAAACTTAAGGATTAACTTCTTTGAACCCAACGGTCCAAAAAGTAGAAAGGAATCCCGGAAAATGAAGAATTTAGATGATGAATTCTCAATGAAAGCACCAAAATGTTAGACCCAAAAGTGGTTCTAACACCCGAATTGATTAAAAGCAAATAAGATGAGATAAAAATAAAAATGAACACACAGGATTTATAGTGG
The DNA here is from genome assembly GCA_030737875.1 of Allium sativum. NCBI lineage: Eukaryota > Viridiplantae > Streptophyta > Magnoliopsida > Asparagales > Amaryllidaceae > Allium > Allium sativum. The sequence continues at coordinate 157,904,721 of CM060924.1, forward strand.
TTCGGCGAAGAAATGCCTACGTCCACTTATCTTTCACTATATTCAATGATTCAGTTGCAAATACAATGTAATTGTCACTTGATTTCACTCACAACTCACTTATATTCACTCAATAGATTAAAACAAATAATGAAAGAAGATTTGGATTCTCCGGGAGCAATGGAGTTCGGATTATGGAGGTAGTTGAATTCTCAAAGTGCCTAAAAGATCCTTCTCTTTGTCTCCAGACGGGGTATTTATAGGTGTGAATTTGCTTGAAACTTGATCCGGGTCGGGGCCACATGTCGTCCATCCCACTATCTTCGGGTTCGGATGAATTATTATGTTGACAACGCATCAAAGGAACGGACGTTACGAGTAGGAACTGGTCACAACCGGTCCGGATATCCAGGCGCTTTTGTAGGAGAATAACATGGAACATGGACTCGGGTCGGAGATGCACAGACAAGGGGTTCGGATCGGGATATCCGATCCGAACCGGATTGGCTTGGATGCAACGCTCTCTTCTTCACTAATCTGCTCCGCTCCGATCCATTTTCGTGGCAAACAGGTGGCTTTCCGATCCAATTGAAATCATGTTGCCCGCCGATCCGATTAGATATACCTTACCAATTTCCTCGGCAGCAGTTCATCGATCCGAACAGAGGACTCTATCCGACCCGAACCGATATGTTGCTCTGACCCGACCCGAACAGCTGCTGCTATCCAATCTAGATTGTAGTGTCTTCTCCAATCCGAACCGAAGTCTTCTAATTAAAAATGCTCTTCAATGTCTGGTTTCTTGACTTTGTGGTGCCTAGTTCACAAAGTAGGCTAACATTCAACTTTCATTTTCCAGCTCCTCTTATGTCAAGCAAGTCTGGAACTCTGTAATCGCTAATTCTTTTCCCCAGTTGGATCTCAAAGTTTTTTGGAATGAACAGAGGAAAAATCACACAACCTCAGCTGTCTATAACGTGTTTATTCGCAACATTCCAACCCTCATCTTTTCTTTCTACGCCTTAGATGGAATTTTGGTAACCAGCTTAAGAAAATATCCTTCTTTGGAAGATCATGGCAAATGTTGTTAACACTAAATTGAACCTTCTCACCCATGGAGTTGTTAAATGTGATACATGTATTCTATGTGGCAATCAATTGGAAACTATTGTCCACTTACTCTAGAATGTCCACACTCACACTAGATTTAGTGCAAACATCTAGCAAATCGCAATTTTCATGGACCAATGAGGAGCTTTAGGGATGAATGGTTCAATATATTCAAGTGGATAAGATTGAAAACCCATAAGACAAAAGCACTTCTAATTTTTATGAAATAATTTTTCATGACAATCTTGAAAGAAAGGAGTACTTGGTTTTTTGCTTTGACATATGCATCTGCTCCTTTCCTATCTACCTAACTTCACCATTGAATTACACAAAGAATTCAAGGCACTGGATAATTTCTATGCTACTCTTATTTACCCTTTGCATCTGTTCAGATTTTTATTTTACCTTCTGACTAGGTTTTGGTAACTAACCACCTGCAAAGGCCTTTGTTAGTTTAGGATTTCTTGTGGTGTAAATCTTTCTATAACTATTAGTATAGGCGGGTCGGACTTTAACTCATTACCATCCAAAAAGTATATGTTAAGAATACAAATAAATAAGTCATGAATAAGCAACGTGTTGATTTGTAGCAACTAAGCTCAATCAAAGAAAGAGGTTTTATTTCCAAATCATTAGCCAACACATCCACTATGAATCAATTTCCGGTAGGTGATGATTACAAAGTTGGAGATAATCTTTGTAAGAACTATTTGAGCATCTCAACATGCAAGCCTCTTAGAAATATTAATGTTGAATTTTATTGCAGCTTCCTAAATTAATGTTTTTTGCTATAGATTAAGAAAATAATTAGGCATGAATAATTAGTTTGTACAAAATCTTTTTTTTCCATATTCTTTCACAAACATATTTTTGTTGCATCTCGTTGAAATTTTCGAAACCTGGCTTATTTTTCAAAGTCCAAACCAAAAACTGTACCAAACTATCAATGCATGATTCAAATAAAGATCCATTCCAATAATATTTGAAAACATTAATATTTTTTATCTCTTAAAATCTGAAATAATAACGGATGCAATGTCCTTATACCACAGTAGTTGTAGACATAATCAAATGGTGTGATGTAATAAAACATGATATCAATTTATCAAATCCTGCCTTTCTTTTACTGCAACTTGGTTAACCCATTATAAAATGAATATAGCAGAAAAAATTGAAAATAAACTTTCTTTCTAAATGGAGCTGAAGAAAAATGTCAATGTAGTTATATTTTTTTTTTAAATACAGTTATCTCATAAACACGTTGGTACATTTTGGGGATTGTTAAAGTGACTTCATTTTTTGTTAAGGGGGGGGGGGGACAATTTTTTAATTTTTGATGAATTGTTAAGGGGAGGACAAAATAAGTTAGCCCCCCCTTAACCATATAATTAAAATTTCCAGTACTATCCCTACAACAAAGAAAAACTAATGCACACCTGCAAATAACTATATAAATTTAAACACTTAAGCATAAGTCAGACCACACTTGCATGAATTCAAACACTTAAGCATGAGTCAGACCATCACTTATTAACATTTGTTGGTCTAATAAGATACATGAATAATTAACTCTGCAAATTGCAAAATAAATTTAGAAACAATATACACTGACCTTCTATAATTCAACTTAAAAGGAAAATAAAAAGAAATAACAATTAAACGAAGATCCTCCTCCTTCAACTCTCCCCAATTCAAACAAAGTTCATATTATCTCAATAATACAATTTCAATTTATACACCGAAAATCCCTCAACATACACCATTATTTTTTCTATAAAATTTTATTACTAAATTACCCATTTCTCATAATTGATTTTTAAAACTTCTGGATATAAAAAGTCAAATTGTTCTTAAAAATATGGAAACATGATACAAACTAGATATGTTAATGAATTATTTATTCACGAAGTCTAAAGTTTCTATTAAAAAACATTCAGAAATAATGTCTAATTTAGAAGTGTTGATTTATTTTGTAGAATCATAGTAATTTTGTTGAAACTAGTTTTTTTTTCAAATTTTTTATAAAAGTTACAATATTAGTAAAAGAAATAAGTTTCATTTTGTTAAATTTACTCAATTTGATGCAAATAATTTCTAATTTTGGGTAATTTTGTTTTAAGTTCGAAAAAGGAAAGAAAAAGAAGACGAGAACATGAATAATTTAGTAAAAGAAATGGTGTACGTAAAGTAATAAACGGTGTATAGTAGTTTATTATAATTTTTGGTATATATGTAGCAATTTTTGGTGTATAAATAGAATTAGCCTCTCAGTAATCCAGTTTAAATCATGCTTTTATCACTCATATATATAAATAAATAAATAAATAATAGAGAAAATAAAAAACGATAATTACATGTCTTGCAAAAAGAAAAAAAGAAAAAAAAGGGCGATAATTACAGTTGCATGCACCTTATATTTGGTAATGATATAAATAGCGTAGATGATTTTACGCAAGTATTCAAAGAAAGTCAATACCAAACATACCCAAAAACAAGCCTGGAATTATGAGAAGTAATTAACAAACTAAAATATAGTTAATCATTGTATGTCTAATTAATTAATGGTACGAGGGGCAGTCTAGTCCATGCTTATTTTAAAATAAAAATAAAACAAACCCTCCCTTAACAAATTTTTTTTTAAGGTGGAGTCCCCTTAAAAATGTCCCTCCCTTAACCACCAAAAGTGGAGTCCCTTTAACAATCCCCTACATTTTATACTTTTATATTAAGGATGGAAAGGTGACATGAGAAGAATAAATAGAAAGTAAACAGTTATATTTTTGTTTAAAATCAAACATTAATTGGAAGATTTGAATCTCTTAACTGGCAGTAAATGCAAATATTTATATGGTCTAATTTTAGCAGCTATGTTTATGAACAATTTTATCCCATATAAATGTAAGTAAATCATCTACTTTTGAACCGAGGATGGAAATGTTATCTCAGCGAAGAAGGAAAAAAATAATGTGTGTGTATGTATGTGTGTATATATATATATATATATTTGTGTGTGTGTGTGTGTTTAAAATCAAACATTAATTGACGGATTTGAATCAGCATTAAATGCTAATACTGGTATGGTCCAATGTTAGCGGTTAAGTTTACCAAAAATGTATAATCCAACAGGGAGATATTTTTCAAACAATCACCAACTCCAAATAACAGATGTAGTAATATATTTCATTTTAGACAAATGAACTACTACGCAAAAATTCGCGCAGACAATAAATGCATAAAAACCATGGGATTAGTGTTTAAATCACATATATTATTTTATGATAGTACTTCTCATCAGATCAAGGCTCATCTCAAGCCAATTCTATCTATATATCCTTTCTCCACAATCCCCACAAACAATACAAATACATCAATAGAAACCCAGCAGCACCTTCAAGTTTATTGTTTCTCAAAACATTCACCAAATTTTAAGGCCCAATAAGATAGTTATGAATATTTCAAATTCCAAATGTATATTAACATAGTACAACTTAATCTTAAAATTTTACCAACAAAATTAAGCTACACTTGTTTCGTTAAGTAAATATTAGAAAAAAGTTAATAACATCAGGACAATCTGGCTATAAAATCAGAATAAACAAAAGTTATATTCAAGAAGAAAAATATCCATATATTGTCAAATTTGCTACCATAAGAATTGATTTTCATAAATAACACCAAAGTACTCGCAAATCTTAATCTTTTATAATGCAAATATTTTTATTTATAGCAGTAAGCTCGTGCAATGGTATCGTTATAATTCATTAATCAGTAGAAAATAATATTGGTTAATTTCTAAAAGTGCTAGATCAAAGGGATAGGCTGTAAAAAGGGGGAAAAACAATCTTCCCATGCAAGTTTTGCAATTAAAATTTTTACTTGATCTAAAGATCTCAAGCTCTAGGAGATCATCACAATGAAACGCCATCAATATGATAAAATATATCAATAATCATCTCATTTGACAACAAACATCCCATTCTAGAATTATCATAATAGGCTAGCTATGACAAAGTTCATTAATTTTTGAATAGATAGCCAACAATGGAAAATAACTATACATATGTTTAACTATCCTAACCTAGGTGCAAAGATTAGAGAAATAATATGGTTTACATGGGAACTTATAAAAGATTATATGTTCAAAGAACTAACCAAATATTACGATCACCCACACTATTTCATTTCAATAGAAAGGTCTCAAATGTGGGAAACTTGTAGGTTTGAGTTTCAATTACTTATGGGATGCTCAAGTGCAAAATGTGTGGCAGAATGTCCAATACGGAGGATTGGAGCTAAAAAATAATATGTAAGAAGAGAAATCTAGGACCCATATTATGCTTTATATATATATATATATAAGAAATTGATTCAATTCACCAATCCATGTGCATCCAAAAAAAAAAAAAATTTGAAATTCTTGTGTTAATTAAACCTGATGGATTATGGGGAGTACATATGGTAAATGTTGGTCCTAAAACTGTTCATTTTCATCGATACTTTGAAGAATAAGAACCATTTCATACACATCCTATATAATAATAGTTCATGGTAGCAAAAATAATAAGATTAATTGTCAAGAATAATCCAAAGTTTAACGTGTCTTTCCATAATAATCCTAAGTTTGGATTATTTCTGAATAATCTAAAGTTTGGGGGTGTCTTCCTATAATGATCCTGATGACTTTTTGACGTGTTATTTTGGGATCAATATGGGAAGACTCCCTCAAACTTCGGATTAATATGAAAAGACACCAGTAAATGAGATTAATATGGGAAGACACCCGCCAAAACTTCGAATTATTCAAAAATAATAAAAACTTGGGATTATTATGGGAAGACACGTTAAACTTCGGATTATTCTTGACAATTAATCCAAAATAATATAACCATGAACCATTAATTTTTTAAGTTTAAAAGTTTATGCAAAAAATGTTTATAAGGTATAAACGGTTTCCTTCTTGATCTCCTATTGTTTTTCCTTAGTCGGTAACTACTACACCTAAATGGTAAGATTTGGAAATATCATCATTGATGACATAGTTTTTGATTAAATAAACATTATAGCAGCATCTTTACGCTCTTAAAATTTGGGCGATGTCCAGGCGGCATATAAAATCACATCAAAACTACTAAGTTTAACAGAAAATTTTGTCGAAGGTGTGTGTGACAATTGAAAATTTGCATAAAATATCGAAAGATACATGTCAGTTGAATCCATTCAATTCTTGCGAAGTTAGCATGTAACTGGACTAATGGACATCGAATCTATTGTGAATTTAAATTTAGCTTCCATTCTATTATAGTTTGCATACTTTATAGACATCCATTTTAAACTTGGTTAACAATCATACATTAATGATTAGATTAGGATTTAATTTTGGATAAAGATTTGAAAAAAATTGAACCAATTAATTTAATACATGCTAGTTGAAAAACATGGATAAGGTGAAAGGATACAGTAACAATTTGTATGATATATCCAACTTTTTTTTATTTTTTATATACTGTATATCTTCAATTAAGTAAGAATATGAGTAGCTTTTGATTTAATTTGATAATAAATGTTTGTCATATTGCCATATTACAATAATGAAAATTAATATAACTCTGGTTATATTTGTCGTTGTTTGCTCTACAATATCATTTTGAAAAGATAATACTTGACTGAGTATAGACAGAGATTAGCATAACAGAGATGTTGACCCATATCTAAAAACAATTTAATCTTTTTTTGTAATATATATGAGTGAACATGCTCTTGTTATATTCTATTTAGTCCCACATCATGGGAATAAGTCTAACATCAGCTCCAAAGCCTATATATAAAGGAGACAATGTAATAGAAATTGTACACACTTTAAGTGATAGAAATAAAAGTCTCTTCCCTATCTTTTCTGTTCTCTCTAATGTCTTCTTGTTTGACATATGTTCTGATTTATTTTATAACACGTTATCAGCAAGAAACTCTATTAGAGCTATTGTTTGTAATATTCTAGATATATATTTATAGATCTATCATGTAAGTTATTTTTTTTTATGTTTTGAAATCACATAGATTTTCATATATGAACTTGTTGTATCTTCTGCTTAGATGTGATCCATTCTTCTAGATCACTTTTCTTTTCAGTTTTTGTAGATCTAGATTCTATTTTAGTGGGTCTAACTTTTTAGATCTAATTATCTATTCTGGTCCTAAATATGTGTAGATATTTTCTTTCAATTCTTTGCAGATCTAATTTTGAGTTTTTCAAATGCAAATGGAGAATTGATTATATATGTATTGTTTACATTATTGATGATGTAGAGGTAGATCTAGTTTTATCCTTTCCGATCTACAATTATTTTTCATATGTATTTTTTTTTAGATAGAATAAACACAGAATATTTCCTGAAAAAAAATGATTTTTTTTATGTATACCCAATAAAGACAGAATATGTCTTAAAAAAATGATTTTTTATGTATATCCCACAGAGTTATGGGTATAGAATATAATGGTATAGCATTTAAATTCAATAGCAATATTTATTTATCACTGGAAATGAGATTGAAAACTCATGATTTAAACCAATTAGGAACCTGAAGTTCATATGTAAATGACCTGAAGTTCATATACAATTTTTTTAAAATAAGGAACCTGAAGTTCATATGCAAGTAAGGAACCTGAAGTTCATATGCAAATGAGGAACCTGAAGTTCATATGCAAATAAAGAACCTGAAGTTCATATGCAAATGAGAAAGATGAAACAAAAGCCCGAAGCTTTCTTAAAAGTTGTGACATAAAAAGATTGTACTTCCAGAAGAAGTTAAAAGAGACACACATTATAATATGTGACAAAAACATTAAATTCAATAGAAAATTCTAAACATGTTTCATTTAACTGACATTACAGTCTATATTAATTGAATATCCTGAAGATATAGTATACATATTAATCTCTTGAAGAGATGTTTTAGAGATTTAACTTAATATAGCAAATCCAACATCCTAGAAGAGATGTTAGAATTTTTTTTTGTTGCATTTCAATTACATAAGTAAAAGATATTTTCAATGAAGGAATATCATACACTCCAGAAGTAGTGATTTCTTTTCTCATCTTATTTTTATTTAATGCACCTAATTTTGTTAATGCATTTAAGGTTTGAATGTATTTTTGTATATTGATATGACATTTCAATAGTTTTATATATTTATCTCTGGAAGAGATAAGTTCATCCCAGAAGTGGTGATAACAAATTATCTTTACAGGATATTTGTATATTTGGAAATGGTGAAATATCTCCAGAAGAGATCTGTTTATTTGAAAATAATAAAATATCTCCAGAAGAGATTTCTACAATTAAAGGCGATAAATATTTGTAAAAAAAATTGTATTAAAACTCCATAAATGGTGTTTATGGAATATCCCAGAAGCGATATTATATTCTGATATGTCTATAAAAGAATTTGCATTGAAATATTTTCAAATATCAAAGATGATGATGCAAATTTAATGACTAAAGAAAATATGCATCTCGAAGATCATTTAAGTTAAGATCTAAATATTGATCTTAATTTTGCACACCGGAAGTGAATGCAAAAGTAATTTTTGTTACAAAAATGAAAAACTTAGAACCTGCAGTTTCTGTGATGGTAAGAAGTAATTTCGATATAAAAAGAAAGATCTATATATGGATAGTATAATTTGAAACATGTAAAAAATAATTATGTTGTGAATTTTATGTATAGATCTGCAAGTTTTTCGAATCATTCATATTAAAGAATGTAAAATCGCGGTTCTATAATTATGCATTCCTACTCAATTCTGGATCTGATATTATGCATGTATATGGTATTTTATAAAATATGATTGTTGGGAATGCAGTACAACTATAAGTTGTTTATTTCAGTTTTGATCAATACTGTAGCTAGATCCAAATTTTGTTATGTTGTTTTATGTAAAATTTATTTATTTGATTCATATATTTAGACCGTATAATGGTTATTTCCGTTATTTTTATAATAAATGCATTACATGTATCATTATGGTAATATATATTGTATTAGCGTATTATTATAAATGTATTAAAAGCATTGGCTATTGTAAGTTAAATGATGTATGTTTGTATTTGGAATAAGAATAAACATATGTATTATTATTCGATGTGTTTAGCCCGTAATAACTAGTGTTATGGAAGAAAGGATAGAACCACAACCCAAAGTTGTGCAAAGAAAATATTTATACAGGAAGTTGTATAACTCAAAATCTTGGACATGAAGTCTTGAATTATATAATATATATATATATATATATAAACATTTTTGATAAAGCATACAAGTTTGAAATCTTATCAATTAGCAAAAATGTAAAAGCTTCTAAATTAAATATATGTTAGAAGATAGGGAACCAGAAGTTCATCATAAATTTGATATACATATGTATGTGTGTGTGTGTGTGTGTGTGTGTGTGTGTGTGTGTGTGTATATATATATATATGCATAGGAACCTGAAGTTCCTTAACCAATGAACTTGAAATACTTCATAATTTAAAAGCCTCAAGCTTTATTAAAACTATGTGAAATAATAACATTAATAAAATTGATATCCAAAAATTTCACAATTTTCAAAATGAATTTTATCTTGCTTATATATTTATATTTACATATTATATTGAAGAATAAATTTTAACAACTCGAAGTTGTTATATATTTTATTTGAACCAGAAGTTTAACTCAGTTGAACCAGAAGTTCAATACAGTGGAACCAGAAGTTCAATATAGTGGAATCATAAGTTCAATACAATTGAACCAGAAGTTCAATACAGTTTAACAAAATTGAAATTGTTTATATATTATTTGAACCAGAGGTTCAATATGGATTAACAATTCAAAGTTGTTCATATATTTCATTTGAACCAGAAGTTCAATACAGTTCCAAATCAGATATTTTGGATATTATGAAACGGTCTTTAAGATTCACGTTGACATTGCTTGATAAGAAAAAATTAATGATTGGAACATTATAAAAAGAATTTTTTTTTAAAATCTATAACTTGAATGAGAAAACATATGCAAATCAATTACATATGTAATACGTGGATGCACATATATACACATATATGCGATATTTAGTTAACAACCTGAAGTCGTGTGCATATTCAAATGATAGAAAATTCCTCCAAGTCATTAGATAATTGAAAGGGAATAAGCAATACAGTATGAATGCATCATATCAACTATTAAGAGCATTATCCTCCTACAATTGAACTACATCTAATGTATTTGCTAGCTATGATGCTATAATGGATCAAAAATGAATCCAAAGTACGTTTAATATTTAAAGTGACAATGTTTGTCAACATTGAAGGGGAGGATAAAGGAATCATCGATGTTAAATATTTGCTAACATACAGAATTATGCAAAGTATTAAGTAACTTGCATAAATTATCAATTATATCCCTAATAGACTTTCTCCAATATACATTTGAATCCCCGAAGGATCAAAAGGTGTAAATCACAACTAAAAATGTGATATAAAAGTCAGTTCAAAATATCTTTGGTGTAAGTCATAAAGATGCAAAATAAAGGAGGTGAGTGTTCCTAAAGAAACACTTACGGGTACTTTGAAAGAAACCCATTACATGATTGTCAAAATAACCCCAGAAGTGATTTAGATACCTTAAGCATGATAAGTTTTGAGATCTGAATAAATTATGTATAGAACTGACAAGAAATAATCATCGATGATAAATTAATAAATAATAAAGCTCTTATATTTATAAATGGATTAAAAATCTCATATTAGAGAGAAACATGATTGGCCATCATGAAATTCTTCTAAATAAGATATATGGACCTGTAGTCCATAAGATATGAACCTGTAGTTCATATGATAAAATTGAAATATAGACAATGACAAAAGCACATGAAAGTTACTGAAATACCATAGAGTGTCAAGTGCCATGAGCATTGTATTTTTCAGAGATAATTGAATTGATTAAAGTGGTGAAAGTGTTTAAAACACTTACAATACCCTCAAGGTATAAACGATGAAAGTATACAAATTCTAGAAAAATTTGAATAACTTTGGTAGTGATAAAGAGCAAGGAATGTAGATTACAACATTCTTTTAAGTATTGTTGTGATGAAAATTTTGAAATAATTCATGATGAGTAGATCACTTCCTGCTTTCAAGAATTGTTGTAGTGAAACTCTTAATATCCATTGAAGTGGTAGCTGTGATATGCAAAAATTATTATAATATATATGTTCCTGAAGAACATAAAGAATACAAAGAACATGTCCGATAGATTGCATCATTCTTCTAAGTATTGTTGTAATGAAAATCTTGATATACTTCAAGATGAGTAGATTACTTCCTGCTTAGTGTTGTTGTAATGAAAGTTATCTCACTCATCAAATGTGTATTGCAATATTCAAGCCCGATTGAAACAGAAAATTATAAGCACCTGAAGTGTATTCATAAATGAATATTAGTATCATACAAATCACAAAAGGGAGGAGTTTTAAATAAGATAGCATGCCTGAAGCATGGAAATGCACATGAAGTTTTAAACGAAAAACTTCATTAAGAAGTATTTGTAAGCAATTTGAGTTATTGAAAGAAGAATACGAATTCAGAGAAAATTATAAAATCAGGGGAAGCATCCATAAGTATGATATAATGCACTCTTTTTCCTTAACTAAGTTTTTCCCCACTGGGTTTTCTTAGTAAGGTTTTAATGAGGCATGCGTCATGATCCAGAAGTATCAACCCAAAGGTAACATACAAAAATAAGTTATAATATACTTTTTTCCTTATTTAAGATTTTTTCCACTGGTTTTTTCTTATTAAGGTTTTAACGAGGCATTACATTGATCCAGAAGTATCATACTGCTTTTGACGTAGTAAATATGATATTGTACTCTTTTCCTACACTAAGATTTTTCCCATCGGGTTTTTCTTAGTAAGGTTTTGACGAGGCAACATTTTGATCCATAAGTATCAAACATCTTTTGATGCAGTAGTCTATTATTTATGAAGAAGACAAGGCAGTTTACATGGCTCAGATTCAAGTGAATTATATCAAGGGTGATATGATGGAGCACATTTCTTCTAAATTTCCCTTCACACATGAATGAAAGGATAACAAGAAAGAGGAGAAACAAATTCAGTTCAAGAAAAGCGAGTAGATCTATTCTCAAAGGAAATTTCCAAATCAACATTCCAGAAGATGATGTACAAAATTGGCATGCGTCGAATACATCAATAGACTAATTGAATAATGAGTTATAAATAAGGAGGAGCATATAAAAATATGCTATAATGTACTCTTTTCCTTCACTAATATTTTTCCCACTGGGTTTTGTTAGTAAGGTTTTTAATGAGGCATTATCTTTATCCTGAAGTATCAACCCTTACGGCAACATTGTAAAACATGTTACCTAAAGATGAAATAAATTTGCACTCTTTTCCTTATTTATGATTTTTCCCATAGGGTTTTTCATAAAAAAGTTTTTAATGAGGCATTGTTTTGATCCTGAAGCATCAAACTCTTTTGAGGAATATCATTTTAATATGATATTCATAATGTCAGACACTGTACTCTTTTTCTCATTCAAGGTTTTTCCCATTAGGTTTCCTGATAGAGTTTTGAAGACAACAGACAATAGTTGTATTGACTGAACGGATAATTATAAGGGGGAGTAATCATCATATATGTTTTTAAAAGGGATAACTTCAAGTGAGTAGAGCATTCAAGATTTTGAAGACGCATATTCAAGGGAGAGTGTTGTAATATATATGAGTGAATATGCTCTTGTTATATTCTATTTAGTCCCACATCATGGGAATAAGTCTAACATCAGCTCCAAAGCCTATATATAGAGGAGCCAATGTAATAGAAATTGTACACACTTTAAGTGATAGAAATAAAAGTCTCTTCCGTATCTTTTTTGTTCTCTCTAATGTCTTCTTGTTTGACATATGTTCTGTTTTATTTTATAACAATCTTGTAAAAGAGGATATATATTATAAATATAACAATTAAATTGTCTATCAAGTTTCTTCTTAGGCAAAATGAAACAAATAGCAAAAATCATGTGTAGGTCTCATTCTAAATCATGAGTGGTATTCTATAGATTGAGATAGACATGTACTCACGACATTAAACTCAATGGAAACATAAGGCTTGCAATTAACAACCAAAACATGATAATCAATTGCTAAAAGAGTCTTGCATTTTAATATATTAGATGGCATAAAGTCATTACGATATAGCGCATCGCCGATAGTATACCTAGCTAAAAATTGCTTTCAAAAGGTATTATAAAAGACCCATACAATTTTTTTTAAAGAAAAGACATAATTTTACTTTACACATGCAACTGAGAGGGAATAATGGCAAAAAATATCACAATATTCACCGTCCAAATATGATATAACCCTCAATGAGAATAATTAATTATCTAAAATTTGTAATAGTTGAACTGATAACATATTTTTTGAGTCAAATGTATTTAAAATGAAACAGGAAACTTTGTTCGGTCGTAAATTTTTTGAAATCGATAGAAAAATAGAAAACCTTTGCTTTTTACCGACTGAAATGACCATTTTTTTTAATTAAATGTCAAATACAAATGTAAATCATAACACTAACATTCTGAGCTTAAAAGAAGATAGGTGGTCATGGAATAACAAAGATTTGGTAGTGGTTTATTTACAGTCATTAAAATGTATGGCCGATTAAAGCATTTATCCAAATTTTGATGCAAAATATTTGGAACTTTTTTCAAGTTCTAGGAACATAAATGATATGAAAAGATAAAAGAAGTTGGTAAGTATCAAAATAAAGTTGGTAGTAGATGCTCCTAAAAATAGGATAAGGTGGTTAAATATATTTATTATAAATTGCAATAGTGACTGCATCCATATTAAAAACCAATAAAAATGCAGTAATAAATGTGTGTGTTCAAAACCAAGCAAAAACTGAAAAGAGCAACATACGATATCAGGATAAATAGAATAGACGTGTTTATTGTACATAGTAGCAGTAGTTGTATGCATATTAAAAACAATCAAGAACAACAATAAATGTGTGTGCTTCAAAAGTTCAAAACCAATCAAATTTGAATAGGGAAACATAAAATTTTCTACAGATCAGAATCCTAATCATTTATACTACCAAGGAACACCTGTGTAATCATTAGTTTACAACCACTTCATGTCTATTAAGAAACATAAACAGGTAGAGTGATAAAAAGAACTTAAGTGCAATAAAACAGAATGAATATACTTGTTGTACATGATTTAACTATGAAGTCCCCATCAAAAAGATTTGATTGTCATCGGCCCATCTCCATAAACTGATGGTAAAAGTGGATATCATCCAGTTGAATTGGGGTATTTTGTTTTGGTTGTGATTACGATTCTGGTTGAGTTTGCCTTTAAATATTCGCATTATCAAACATGACAAATACAATCCTACTTTGGTTTGTCACCCAACTTGTGCAAGTAAGACAAATTGTAGCAAAATAAAAATATGAAATGAAGTGTGCAAATATAAGTATCTAAAATCATAATAAATCCTGGTAAACAAACAAAAAGTTAGATGAGGGAAAGATTGGGAACTTACACAAAAAACACCCTCAAATTTCATTTTTATCCGTCGTTTGTTGCTAATATCATATATTGCTATCATTCCCTTTGATAATACTATACATTACATTATTTCCCATGTTATTTATGCTAGTCAAGCAAAAAATTAGTTCAATCTAAAAATAAATATTTGTATCATTTCAGAATTGGTATAAAAAATCAAAGAGTTACCATATATATTATCAACATAGCTAATGGAATAATTAATGCATGAAAACTTTATGTAATAAAAGTGCAATTGGACGTATAAGAAGTACAATCTTAAATTTGTATGAAAATAAAGTTTTCAGGCTATACAACCGAATGGGGAGATGTATGTGTGTGTGAGTTAGAGAGAGCGTGTGTGTGTGAGTGAGAGAGAGCGTGAAACGGAATTTGAACTTTTATCGAGAAATAACTTGTTTTTAAGATATAGCTAATAGAAAGTTTTGGCAAGCATGTAAAAGTTCCAAATTGAAATCTGGCATATATTGATAATCAATTATACACTACAAATAATTTAAACTATTTTCATTGATAGATTAAGCATTAAATACCAGTTATTTACTTATGTACATAAACTAAACATCTATAGAATAGATAACCCAAATCATACCATTTGGAATCTTCATAATATATTCTCCCCCCAAAACAACATCTTCTCTATTTAAATTATCATTCTTAGCTTGCAATGCCACTGTAGATGAACTTTCAAGTTTTGGACCATTAAGCGTGACATATGTACTTTGAACCTACGTAAATATGTATAGGATAGCAATTGGTAATACACATTGAAAAAATAATATCTCTAGATCATATATTCTACTTTAGAATGGTTACTATAATATCAAAGACATGAGTTTTCTCCATCTCCTAAACGAAGAATGATTTTGTCCTTCAATCACATTTTCATATCTATTAAAAGTTTGTATCCCGATCCTGATTTTCACCTCCACACACTGGTATTGATGAAGGAGACATATAGATTAGTTGAAAAAGTATACAAAATTAGTCAAGAAAAATGATTTAAAGATGATATGAGCATGTTATTATTAAGATATAAAGGAGGATCGATGTGAGTTACGGCATAAACACATGGTTGTAATTGCCCATGTAATTACGTCATAAACACATGTTGAAATATAAGAAAGATTATACGTTTGATGACAGTTATTGGAATACTGAAATAAAGATTCAAACTGTGCAACTATATTTGAAACTGATTTTATTATTTTGGTAAGAGAGTTTAAGGAAATAGAAACACAAAGCATTGCGTCATTGCTATGGATATAATTATTTTTTTATAATTTCCAACATGCCTTTTGCTGGAAGGGTGTGAAAAACTACATCAATCCCGATACATGGAACTTCAAACAGAAATCTAAAATAAACATATTTGATAATGTATCAAAATTAGCATATGATGTAACTTCTCATAAGTTGCAACAACAACAAAAAAAAACAAAAAACAAAACAGATGGTAAAATATTTTTTTAGCTAAGGTAGTTCCTTGTAAAATGAATATAGACAATTAAAATTTGACAATTAGCAAACTAATATTATTCCCTAAAAAGAAAATCAATTGCCCAACTTATATTATTGCCGCACATGAATAAGTGACTTGACTAAAATCCACAGCCGCACACACATTTGCAAACTAATAGCTTTTCTCTATATCAGTTGTAGACAAGAAAAGTAAATAATTCTTAGAAGAACGTTGGAGCTCCTGTTAATGGTGTCATCTTCCGATCCCTTTTCTTCTTCTCCCCCTCCGTTACCTTCCCCTCCTCCTCCTCCTCCACCTACTTCTCATCATCCTCCTCCTCCTCCCCTCCGGTCCCACCAGATCCTTCGAATTTGAATTCCGGTGTTTCTTTTGTCAATGTCAATTCTGATCTTCCTGAATCTGATTCTCTTGTGAAATCGAAATCTAGGGATACTAATCTTGACAACTCTCATTCACTTTCCAGTAATTCTGTTCATATCAATTCATCAAACATTTTGTTGTCCAATCCTCCTGTTCCAATTTACAGATCTGATAATCAAGAATCGGTCATTGGTAATCCAGGTAGTACTGTTAATGGTGGTTCTGCTCTTCTGAACCATAATCCTTCTGTTCCTCTTTGTGTCAATTCATCAAACAATTCTAAATATAAATCTTCTTCCTCCAAATCTGATTATCTTTCTCTTTTCAAAAAACTTCCTCGTAATGCTGGTGAGTATAAGCCAATGCAATTTGATATAGCTAGAGATGGTCGGTCCAATGCTCTTCCTGATATAGTTAAATCTGAAGGCCTGAAATACTAGAAAGACTATTTGGTGGGCTTTTTCTTGGACAGTAGTCTCTCTTATCTTACTGTTGTGAATTTCTTGTTAGGTTACTGGAAACTTCAGCGTGATGTTGATATTAAATCAGATGGAGTTAAATTTTTCTTCAAATTTGCTAATGAAATTGAAAGAGATAGGGTACTAAAATCGGATCCCATTTTTATTAAGGGCAGCATGTTCATAATTACGGAATGGGATCCTTCCATTGGAGATTCTCAATCACAAATTAAGAAGGTACCAATTTGGATTCATCTTCAGCGAATTCCTCTTTTACTTTGGCCTATTCTTCTTTCTCAGAGGAAGGGAGGTACTCTGGAAAAAAAATAACATTAGTGGGTATTAATTGGTTGTCATGCCATGTTGGACGGTTAATCTGTTTTGATTCAAGTACAGAGAGGCTTCAAATATTTAGTTATGCAAAAGCTTTGGTAGAAATATCCCCTGATTTTGAGTTACCAGAACTGATAGATATGAGTGTTTTAGATGAAAAATGTCCTCCTGTGCGAGTTTTATATGATTAGAGGCCTTTAATTTGTACTCATTGCAAAGTATTTGGGCATGCAACTAAATATTGTGAAGTTAATATGCATGAGGAGGATGTTCATTATGAAGATGGTAATTGATCAAGGCAACATGAAGTGGAGGTTTTAAAGAGTGATGTTGTTAGTGGTGGTAAATTTCTTGGCAGGAAAAATGATGTAGGTCAGTCAAAGAGTAAATCTATGATTGATGGTAATTCTCAAGGATGGAACAGGGTTGTGCACAAAAGAAAACAAATGTGGAAAATGAAGAAGAAAAGTGTTAATAATATAGTTGCAGATGAAGTCAATAAGTCACTAGAAGAAGTTGTGCAATTGGATGGTCTTGATCATTTGAAAGGAATTGTTGAGAAGAATAATGATGAGCCTATGGAAGTGAATAATGCTGTTTTAGGGAGAGATAATCAAAATATTGTAATAGTTAATGAGCATGGGAATTGCACCATTCAATGTAATAATGAATCATTTTCTAAGGGGAAAGACATTCAGAGCAATGTGCAGGAAGGTCATCAATCTTTTGAAAAAATACTTCAGGAAGTAGTGGTTAAGGAGTTTCATATTCACAATCCTTTTTCTGTATTGGATGATCATGATACCTGTAATGTTACTTCTGTTCAGAATGATCATTCATTACCATCTTCTTCTCTTAACACTTCATCTTATCCATCAACTACTTCATCTCTTTTGGTAGCCAATAACTCTTCAATTTCAACTCCTTGTGCACATCTCTCAACCCCTCCTCATATTATTCTACCTCCTCCAGCATTATCTTCTTCAACTTCAGCCAATTTGGTTTCCTCTTCTGTAGTTAATTATCCTATTAAAGGTAGTAAAAAGAAATGTAAAGGTAGGAAGAAAAAGGGCAAGAAGGTTAGTTTTGAGAAAAAAGAAGACCTCAGTGATGGGAAAGAGTACAATCCAGAGGATGTTATGCCAATTTCCGGTAGTACCAGTCATTCATCTGGGCACACAAGGAGTAATCCTTCTTGTATGGTTGAACCCCTTATTTTTAAATGAAGAATGCCATAGGGTTTGGAATATACGAGGAGAAAATCTGCCCTCAAAGCAAAGTGTGATTAAATCCTTGATTAAGGATAATTCTATTCAATTGTTATGTCTATCTGAAACTAAGTTTGATGCTGTATCAACAGTGAATGCTGCAAGATTCATTGCACCGACTTGGCAATTTTATAATAATCTCAGTAAAGCATCTTTTGGTAGATTATTAACTTTGTGGAATCCAAATTTTTTCTCTCCTTCCAAAATCTCGGAATTTGATCAATTCATTCATTACAGTTGTAACAACCCGGAAAATACCAGCCAATTTAAAATTTTTAAATTGGTTATTTCAATGCAATTTGAACAATTGAAATAGAAGATTTCAATAAAAGAATGAATTAGAAATAGTGAGGCAGTTTGAAAATTTGAATTCCAACTTTGACTGACTGCGCCGGGTGGAAAATATAAAGGATTTTAGTGAAACCAAAAATATTTAAATCTATTTATGAATACCTTTCTAACGAATCTGAAAAATCGAAGTTTCATAGCGGGAATCAAAAGGTATGGCCAAATGAATTTTCAGAAAGGTCGCGATATAAAATATATAGCCCTTGAAAATAGACATTTTGCAAATGACCTCGGAATTTGACGAAACCACTTTTGTTGGGTCCGGGATGTCAAACTATTGTTAGGTTTCAAATTTCATAATTTTTGAAGCTAGTATGTGAGCGTAGCAAAAGAAAATGTGTTTGGTCAATTTCTGTTAAATTGGATCGACCAAAAAATGACCATTTTTCAAACGATCTCAGAATTCGACGAAACAAGTTTTGTTGGGATCGTAGCATCAAAACATAGCCAGATTTAATTTTCCGGAATTTTTCGAATTAGTTTGTGGCCCTGGCAAATTGAAATGTACGTTCAAATTGAATATAAAATGTTTTATACTTTAATTTGAAAAATAACTGACTGTAACAGTTGAATTGGCCAACGAAACATATCCTATTGTGTCCGGGATGGGGGTATTTAAATAGGGGTGACAGTCGTTGGGTTTGAAAAGGAGTTCGTTCGTGAAAACCCTAATTTTCTGAATAATATATACATGGGCGAATCAGAAAATTCCATTCATAAATTAAAAATAAAAAAAAACGCTCAGAAACCCTCACCTCTCTCGTTATCGACGGCGACGCGACTTCCATCCTTCCTGACCAGATTCCGACCGCCTCAGCCCCCTACCGACGCCGCCACAACCTGCAATCGACGCCGCCGCCTCCCCTCTTCAAATCCGACCCACCCTCGTCTCCACCCTCCTCCCCATCGACGAGAATGAGGCCCAGGAAGTTCCGACTTTCCCAGTGCCGCCTCCGCCGCTACAGGCGTTTGATCCAGCCAAGACCACCACTGACCGACTCCCCTCTCTTCCCTCTTCCACGCTGTACCTTCCAATCGTAGTATCGTGCCTCGGTTTTCGCGAAAACTGCAAACCTAGTTTTGAACCATCGTGAAAGGTGATACCTTTATTATATTTGAACTTTGAAAAATCATATCTTTTTCGTGTATTGACGAAATTCGATGAAACAGGAAACATCGTGACCGCAAGGAGGCTCTCTACCACATAGAAGAGGCCGCGGATTTTTCTGAGCCATCTACGATTTTTAGCACTTCGAAAACCAATGTGAGAAATCTAAATTAAATGATATTGAATGGAAAATGTCATGTATAAATTATATAAGCGAAATATAAATTATATACGTGTTGTATACCACATATACATGCGTAGTATAAGTTGTATGAGCGAAGTATGAATTATACATGCATTGTTTAAATGATATGTGTGTTTGAATGGAAAAATAAAATATATACATATGTATATATACATATATATATATATGTATGTATATATATATACACTCCTCTCGTCCACAAACCATGGACGATATTTATTGTTTGTGAATTGGTGTGAAAAATTGGGTGAATAATGCGAATGGTTGATAGAATTGTTTGTGGTTGATATTGTTTGGTTGTGGTTGAAAAATACCCATTGGTGATTGAAACAAATTTGAAATAATTGTGGAAATGAAAATAAAACATGCCGCCTGCGTGTGAACTAGATGCATGAAATCCCCATTGTCAAAAACCGCGAGGTTTTAAGGTAGAGCGAGGAGCCGTACTCGGGACAGTGCCGGTTTTAACTACCCTGCCGTTATGCTGCCGAAATTTTGAATAATATTCATGTGTTAGAATTATTTTCATATGTTGAAATTATTTTCATACGTTGAAACTAAAGTCATATGTTGAAACTATATCCATGTGTGGAAATGCTCATGTGTTGAGAAGTGATGTGTGAAAATTAAATTCATGTGTGAATGAATAAGGTGTTTAAACAATAAAAATCACATTTTTATAATATATATGAAGTATGTAAAATATTCGCCTTATATATAAATAGTTTTAACAATAAAAATTTCATCTTTCATATATGAACAAACTATATAAAATATCCATGTGTGGAAATGCTCATGTGTTGAGAAGTGTGTGTGTTGGAAAGGTTCATGTGTTGAATAAAAGATTGAACAATAAAAATTACATTTTTATTGAAATTATGAAGTGTTAAAAACATTCATGTGTTGAATAAATATTTTAGATGATGAAAATACTATTTTTATCATATTTGTTATTTGCTAAAAATATGCTAGTGGGAAATAAATATTTGTGAAGTGAATATTATTTTTAACATGTATGGGAATTAAATAAAATAGTCATGTGTTGAAATATATTTTAGTTCGCCAAAAATACCATTTTTATTGAAATGTGAAGTGTTAAAAATAACCACTTGTTCAAATAAATATGCATGAGTTGAAATATTCATTAATTAGCTAATGATATGATTTTTGCCTATGTATGCAACATTAGAATGAATGACGACTTTATACCAAATTGAATCAAATTTGAAGTTGAATGGAAAATGATAAGTGATAAGAATTACATATATGTGCATGCATATTTATTGAACAGGTTATAGCAAAGTGGCAAGAGAAGAGGAATAAAATTTTGTGCCCGACAAATAGGTACACGTTTACTGTTTCGTTTGGGTAATGATTTTATGAGCCTATTGGCTAGCCGCTTGGCTTTTTCTTTTTCTTTTGAGATGAGACGCCCGTGTGGCTATTTGGGAATTTTCCCAGCCCCTCCCGTACAAAGGAGGTTATGGAGAAATTTTCCAAAATTTAAAGGCGTTAGTGAAATATTTGAAGTGAAAACGATATTGAAATCGTCGAATGAATTATATTTATATATATATATATATATATATATATATATATAATTAAAACAAATCGTGGCCGTGCAGTTCGTAATTTGAAACCGTGATTTCAAACGACTAGTGCGGGAGATCCGACCATCGGATTTTCGCGAAACCGCAACCGTTGGGTTCGCCTTGGAAATATCTTTCCAACGGCAGCAACTTTGTGAAGATCCGACGGTTGGATTGTCTGGAATGTTTAATTCAAATCTGAAGAAAAACAGCGCCATAATCGATTATATTTATATATAAATATAATTAAATTAAATCGAACAAAGACGCTGCCGTTCGTAATTTGAAATCGTGATATCATACGACTAGTGTGGGATATCCGACCGTCGGATTTTCCCAAAACTGAGACCGTTGGATTCGTTTTGAAATGATCTTTCTAATGATATAAACTTTGTGAAGATCCAACAGTTAGATTTTCAGATATGTGTAAAACAAATTTAGTGAAAAACAGCGCCAGTGCCTCGGCACGTCCTGAAATGTCGTTTAATTAAATATGGCCGTTTTTAAATAAATAAAAATGGCGATATATCATTGAAAAATATTATCGACGATATAGAATGGAAATAAACCGATTTTGTTTGATTTGATTGATATGTGATGGTTGAATGCATTTGACATGAAAATTACACTAAGGAACTGAAATGTGAATGTTAAATAATTTAACCATGTGAAGAATTGATTTGAAAATCTAAATATACGTGGATTATTTGAAAAGGCCGAGTTAATTCTCATTTCGAATAATCGATCGACGGTGAGAAGTCGAAGAGTTGAATACGGTTGAACACCGACGATCTTCACATTGGATGGATGGGCGCTACTGATGCTCATGATTGGAGTAGCTACCTTGAAGGAGCTGAAGTAGTAGCCATCCGGACGTATTGTTGATTGTGCGGATAGGCGAGGGATTTGGTGCCTCCAGCTTCGTTCAAACCCAAAACGAACTTGTAAATGGACTGTGTGTCTGACATTTGATTTTGTTCTGTGCTGATTGATCTCTATTGAATATATATCTGTTTGGCGGTGGAGAATTTATTCTCTTGCTTAACGCCCTTCTCTGAGACATACGAGCTCAGAGGTTATATATAGATAGAAATCAGTCGCATGGAGTGGATTGCCTGTGTGGCACGCCTAAGTGGCATATGATCAAGGCTTCTGTTGCAAAGCAAAGTCTTGTGGTTGATGATCAAAGCATGGTCTGTGTGACGTAGCTTTGTGTATAGCGTGGATTCGCGAGCCTCACACCCCTGTATGAGTCAAAAACGGGAGAAGGACCCAAGGAGTGCACGACGTTTCTTTCTAGCTAAGGTGGTGTCAGTGACCTACCAACCCTGACATTATATATACTTTTCACCTGTGTGTTGTTGGAATGCGAGGAGCCTCGATTATAGGTCTGTAAGGACCGGGAAACGTGTGTTCAGGAATAACTAATCCTCAAAAGTAAGAAAGGACCGACCTTGGAGGATCCAGGGATTGCTGTGTGCGGTCCTGAGGCATTTGCTAGAGTGTCTCGAACGGAGAGGAGCTTGCCCCTTGCCTCAACTCATGATGGAATCCAATTTCCAATACGAAATATGCGGATGTGATTGTATTACTAGTATGGTGACATAGTAGATGGTAGCTGTGCCGCCTAGGATTGATATTTATGATTAAATTCGCTTTTGAAACTTATATGCACTAGTGATAATATCAAACACTTTTGTTTTGTACGTATGAAGCATTTTTGGCCATTATAAGGTAAAACTCTATCCTCCGGCTTGCGTTGCATTGTGTATTGGGACTTGAGTCTTATAATGGCTTCATTTGATAAAAATCATTACGATGATTTAACCGTTTACTTTATTTCATGCACTAGCACTCATTGGAGTAAACCCGTTCCGCGAAAGTGGCGTGGTCCTTTGATTTGCCTTATTATTGTTGTTTAGTAAGTTAAGTAGATTTCTCATACCAGTCCCATGACTGACTCGTAGTTTGTTTCACCTTGCAAACTCGAGTGCCCTTATTTTCACACGGGCAGCCTAGTTACAGGTAGCTAACATATTTTGGGCATGGTACCGCGGTAGAGGTGCACTTTTGGCTTATGGCGATGCTTGACAACATTGTGATGATTGTGACTTTTCCGCCATTATTGTATATGTGTTATGATTCCGCCACAGGCGATGTAGACTAATGTTTAGTTGTGTACTGTTTATGTATTATGATTCCGCCATTGGCGATGTTGACTAATTATGTATTATTATGCACTAAGTAGTATCCTGCACTGTGCTCTCTGATGTGGTGATATATATATGATTCCGCTGTCATATTGTGTAAATTATTCTATTTCTTGTTTATGCTATTTTTTGTACTCTGCTAATGATGATTAATGTGTTATATTCCAATGATTATCCCTAACACCATAGCACGGGGTTTTGGGATCGTCACAACAGTTGTATCTTTCTTCCTACTAATTCTGAATTCTTTCTCACATCAGTGTATGCTCATAATTCTATTTCTCTTCGTCAGCCTTTATTTGAGCAAATTAAACTTTTGAATCCTTTGAAGGAACCCTGGCTGTTAGGGGGTGATTGTAATTGTATGTTTAGCAGTACTCATAAATTTGGTGGTTGTCCATTAACAGATAAAGATTTGGCTCCTCTTAATCAAATGATTATTTCCTCTAATCTTTTTCCTGTAAAAGAATTTGGTTCCTCCTTTACATGGACTAACAGTTCAAGGAATAGTCCTCCTACTCTCTGCAAGCTTGATCATATTTTTGCTAATTCTTCTCTTTATAATCTCTGGCCCAATACAATTTGTCATAATCTTGCTCCTCTTTTTTCTGATCATAATCCATTGTTATTTCAATAGGGTATTGATGACACTATTAACAGGGGTAAGACTTCATTTAAAATTTTCAAATTTTGGCTTAATCATCCAGATTTTTCTAATATTCTTATGCAAGTTTGGAGTTCTAATAAGTTCAGTAATCCTCTGACTGATCTTTTATACAAATTGAAGATTCTTAAAGGGCAACTAAGGTCATGGTCCAATATCAGTTTTTGTAAAGGAGCTTTGAATTCAAATAATTTTAAAGATGAGCTTGAGTATGTCTAGTATGAGCTGCAAAGAAATCCTTATGACATTAGTTTGATTCATAGAGAGAATGAATTAAGAGGCCAGCTTAAAGATGCTCTGGATATGGAAATGCAAGGTACTCGTCAAATTGCTTATATCAGGAGGGAACTGGAAGGAGACAGGAATACAAAAAAATTTCACAACTCTATTAAAGTTCAGAAAGCAAGAGATTCTATTTTTTTGATTAAAGATATGAATGGTGTTATTCATTCAGATGAAGGTATGATCAATGAATCTTTTACCCAATACTTTTCTTCTATCCTAGCCAACCCTATTTCTTCATTAGATATCTTGCCGTTATTCCACATTAACCTCCCAACATTATCATTTGTTCAAGCTAGCAGTCTTATCCAAATTATTACCAATCAAGAGATTAAGGAGGCTGTTTTTGGACTGGATCCTAATAGTTGTGGGGGTCTAGATGGTTTCACTGCCTTTTTTCTACAAAAATGTTGGAATATTATTGGTGATGATGTTGTTAAAGCTATCCTTCATTTCTTTATGCATAATGATCTGCCTTCAAGTTTATCAGCCACTATGATTGCTCTTATACCCAAAGTTGAAAATCCATCTTCAGTTTCTGATTTCCGTCCAATCTCCTGTTGCAATGTTCTGTATAAAGTTATTTCAAAGATACTTGCAAATAGGATTCAAGTGGTTTTGCCTTTCATTATTGCTCCAAACCAGGCAGCCTTCATTAAAGGCAGATCCATTTTTGACAATATTTTGTTAACACAAGAGTTGCTATATGGTTATAATAGAGCAAACATCTCGCCTAGATGTACGATGAAGCTTGATATTAGGAAGGCATTTGATTCAGTAGCATGGCACTCAATTCTAGCAATTTTGGCAAGAATGAACTTTCCTGTTCCTTTTATTGCTTGGATACATTCATTGATCTCTTCACCTTATTATTTTATTGCTAGGAAGGGATGTTTGCACGGTTATTTTAAAGGTTCTCAAGGAGTTCGCCAAGGTGATCCTATATCTCCTTACATTTTCATTATAGTAATGGAATTACTTAATGCCTTGCTAGCTGAACAAGTTTTGAATAAGAAGTTAGACTTGCATCCAAAATACAAACATCCATTGATAACTCATCTTTTATTTGTTGATGATTTAGTTATTTTTACCAAGCCATCATTTCATAATATTCAAAGTGTTTTAGAGACCCTTCAATTGTTTCATTCAATTACTGGCCTTCAAATCAATATTGGTAAATCAAATATTTTAGTTGCTGGTCTGTCGGAAGTTAGAAAGAAGGAAATTATTGATAGTTCTGGTTTGGTTGAGCTTCCTATGAATTCATCTTATCTGGGTTTACCTTTAATTAGCTCATGCATTACTAAAGCGAATTGTACTCCTTTATTTGAGAAAATCATTGCCAAGCTTCAGTAATGGCCGGCATGTAAACTCTCTTAAGCTGGAAGATTAGTTATTGTTCAGTCTGTAGTGTTGGCATTCACAACCTACTGGTCTCGGCATTATATATTACCTGTTAAACTAATCCAGATGATTGAATCGGCTCTAAACAGGATTTTATGGTTTGGGGATCCATATGCTAAAGGGTTAATTCCTATTTCTTTTTCCAAGCTATTTGAATCAAAAAAAATTGGTGGTTTGGGTATTACTAACTTGTCACTTTGGAATAAATCAGCTATATCATCATATATAGATAAACTGTTTGCTCATGAAGAAAGTTTATGGTCTCAATGGATTATCAAGAATTTAATTGGTAACAAGAAAATTTGGACAATGGCTGTTCCTCAAAATGCAAGTTGGAGTTGGCACAAAATTTTGAAATTAAGAGATTCCTTTTTGCCTTTCATTCAATGTAATTAAAAGGTTATTAAGAATCTTTCTTTCTGGTTTTCTCCTTGGGTCAAGCCTGGTTTGATTTTAAGTTAAATAGTTGATTTTAATTTGAGGCGTCAGTCTGGTATTGCTGAGAATACTATTGTTGATGATTACATCCATGATGGCAAATTTCACTGAAAGCTTCTGTGTTTGTGGAGATAGTGGTCTTCTTTGGGGAGGCAAAAGTCATAATGTTAAACAGGTTTACAAATTGTTGCAAGATGCAAAAGTCATAATGTTAAACAGGTTCTTCAGCTAAAGAAAACTTGCATTTGTGGAAGGTCATGGCGAATGCGATTAATACAAAGGACATGCTTCTCAAAATTGGTATTATATCTGATAATATTTGTTTGTTGTGCAAGTCTGCTGAGGAGTCAAATACCCATCTGTTTTTTGAATGTAGCTATTCATTTTTAGTATGGTCGCGGCTCTTGTCAGTTGGTGGCTTTCATAGGCCTGTTAATAATAGTAGAATTGAGTGGTTCAATGTATATAAAGCTACAAGGTGGAAGATAGGTGATTCTACAGCATTGTTAAAGATTTTGAAGACATTTTGTTATGAATTATGGTCGGAGAGAAATGAAAGAGCTTTTGGTCGGGCTGTTTATAATTCTAGTGAACTGTTCAATGTTATTTACAAGAAGATGGTGAAGAAGTTTGCTTCAGTGTAATAGTTGTGTTCAGTTTTCTTTTGATTAGTGTAATTTTGTTTTTCTTTTGTTAATCGAGCTGTATAGTTGTACAGTTGTGACTTTGTAATTTGTACTTGTGAATATGAAATATAATTCTGCCTTTCAAAACCACACAGACAACATTGCAAAAAAAAAGTACCATGTTTAAGACTAGAAATTCATACAATTAGCAGTCACCCGAAGCACGTGTAATGTGAAAGACATAGAAACAGTCTGAAACCATTTTTTCAATTATTGATAAAGACATAGCGATAGTAACTGTAAATAGCATGAAATAATTCAAACAAATGGGTTGAAATATAGTTGGTTGAAATATTTAGTTTTTAGCTCATACAGAAAAGTTTGAATATATGAAAATCAAACTATCAGAGACCAAAATATAAATGGTGTCAAAAAAAATGAAATGAAACCAAAAATTCCAAGCAACAAAAGCACTGTCTGGCTTGGAGATATTGATACACAGGCTATGATGAATGATAACCCACCTATGGAGATATTTAACTACCATTTGAGCATATATTCACTTTATTGAAGCATTCTTTAAAGCAATACCAAAGCTATCAAATGAGAAATCGCCCTTTTCTCTAATTCAGTGACTTCAAAGACTACTTCTCTATTCTTACATTCACAATCAAATGATCAAACAAAAATAAGTTTATGCTATAGCAGATTATCCATTCCATACCATACTATCATGGAATGGAAAAAATGGATGTTCTTTTCACTAAAATCAGTAAGCAACCTACAAAAAATATATTAAAAATGCGAATTAATAATTGAATGAAATATACAAACAACTTCAAACTATAAACTTGTGTCATATTCAAACTCTTGCATAATCGACCATCCCATTAGCGATAAGATTTAACCACTCCATTTATTCTTTAGTGTGAAGAAATTAAACCTAAGATGACAAATTTATCTAATTAAATTTGAATAAGTTACGCTGAAGTTGGTTTTAAACCTAATAAGACAAATTTAACTAATTAAATTTGAATAAGTTACGTTGAAGTTGGTAAGCATGGTATGTCATGCTCACTGGTGCCAATATTTCCTAAACTAACCTAATACCACACTATTATGCCAGTTAGCTCTAACGTGGTTCGGAATAAGAATTCAAATTATACATGCAATTTGTATTCAATAATTCGTCAAATATTGAACCATATTACGAAGCTATGTTGGTCGTAGATAAACCATTTTCAATGGAGATTTTATGGTAGTGTAGCTATTTCATGCATGCAAATCTAGAATCAACTATTTGCAATAACTAAGTAGTACATTTTTTTGGAGAGAATATAACATACTATATAATATTGCGGTGTGCATTGACTTCAAACTATGTAATCATATAATAAAATATATAATATACACAATTCGCATCTGCTTCTATAGTTTAATGAAATGTTTCTTATCAACCTGTAGAAGTTGCATATTGGAACTCTTTAAAGATGAAAAGTATTTCTTAAACGAACTATGTGTCTAAACTCAAGAAGAAAAATATTTACATGAATTAGTGGTTAAAAGTCAATGCTCACACCTACATTGGTAGAGACATACGAATGATAATCTACTTAATATCTTTAACCAAAATCATTTATAGTCCTGCCTCTGACAGAAACAAAGAATGCTAACATCTGAACATAGACCAAAATCATTTTCTAAACAAAAAGTTTGCTTTCACAAAGTAATAACAAATTCAGATGTATTTTGGAGGAGAATAAACATGCAAAACGTGTCAGTTAATGACAATATAGCTAGAAGTAAACATATAGACTAACAAAAATGATATAATAAGAGATTCAACCATACCTTAATTCTTAGCTTCTCATACCATCCCCTGTATACCATGCAAACATATTTAAGTCATTTTTTTCTTCTTTGCACTATAACTGCTTTGATCTTTAATGAATAACATACTGGACAACTGAAGGTAAAAAGATAAAAATTATAGAAACGACTATTAAAACATTCAAAGATAACAAAATTGAGCTAAAGTTGATATAAAACTGAGTTAAACTCAATCTTAAAACTGACCTTTAACACTGATTTTAAGTCAGTTCTAGACTAAACTAAACTCATTAAACTAACAGTTTCATGACACAAACTTGACTTGATATATGTCAAAGAGGATTAGATTTGAGCAAATACCATATTTTGTAGCGTATCTCACGAAGAAACAGGAAAATCAGGATCATTGTATCTCATGAGTATACCCTATAGAGACACTATTGGCTGTACCAAAACAGATAATCACATAGAGTGCGTGTGTATAACATGATAGTAATTATATTTATTTGACAATTAACTTTGACATTTGATCAATACCAAGAACACTATCTGATGTAAATTTCAACGAACCATCGTAACAATGGAATGAGAAAATTTTGAACATGGGATAATTTTGTGAGGAGTAGGTACGGTATAATTTGCAGTACAGAAAATGGGGAAATTTTTGCATTCAAAGTACTCATGGGCAACATTATCATAAAAGAAGAAGAATTCAAGAAATTGCAAAAATGAGTATTCTGTAAATGATGTCCATGTTGATCCTTGTAGATAAATTAGGAAAACATGAACACAAATAAATTACCAGTAAAATTATCCCAAATCAAAATAACACAATTAAATTTCCCAAAAAAGGAGAAATTGAATAACTAAATTACATGGAAGTTCACATACAATCCTCGAACGCTTAAATCATCTTTAAAATAAATTTCAATAATAAAAAACGTATCTAAATGTGAAAAAAACGGTGAGTAAAGCTGGAGGAAGGAGGGATGAGGAAGGCAAACCTGAAGGCGACGATATTGGAGAAAACCGACATTAATATCGGGCATGAAAATGAAATTGAATCCGAAGCCAGGAATATGGGGTTGATGAAGGCATGGTTGTAATGGCGAGATTTTAGGATTTATTTAGACAATGGTAGAAATTACAGTCCATAATCGTAGTCGCTTTGTTAAATTGTCTGATTGTTTCAGGGTTAAAAAAATGTGGAAGAAATTAGGGCACGGAAAGGGATATTAGCAGGAAAAATTTGGAATTTGGTGTAGGATTCAGTAAGATAGAGTAATCGAGAGAGAGAGAGAGAGAGAGAGAGAGAGAGAGAGAGAGAGAGAAGAAAAGAAGAAAAGGGTAGCGGGATAAGAAATGAGGAGGGCAAATCAGAAAGCGGTAAAAAAGCAAGAAAGAAAATACGTGACGGTTGAGTGCAAAATAGCAAGGAGCATTCTGCGCTCTCATTGACTTGTACAACATGCAATGTAACTTATACAGTATATATTATACCCTTCTCATCAAATCCCAAAAGTTCGTAGTCTAAAAAAATTAGCATTATAAAACACAACATGCAATGTAACTTATAAATTTAGCATAAGACAAGGGTAATAACTTTATTTGGTTATTTATTTTGGTTGCGGCCTTCTTTAGCTCTGTAATTGACTTGTACAAAGGACTGAAATTTACAGGCATTCCTCTAACCTCTTCTTCAAATGATTTTGTGATATTTTGGTTATTTATTTTGTGATATTCCTTGCCTTCTCTTAGTTTCTAATCTACTGAACTTTGTACTCCATTAATAAGCAATAAAATGAGTTAGCCATATGGTTGCCATTTTGTTTGTCTCTATCAAGTTTTATTAAACTTTCACAGTTCATGAACCTGTTTTTTAGTGTTTAACATTATTGTAATCTTCCTCTTTGAAAATGCTACTGTAGTATCTTCCTTTGATTTTGGTGGATGTGATAAGTTTGCCTTCCATAAAAGAATACAAATCTAATAGCTACCTGGAGTGTTAAATTTAGGTGATACAAAATCACAAATAGATGGAAAGTAAATATTTGGTTAATATGGAAATGCATGAATTAATTGATTGCATTTTCATGAGATGGAAAGAAATAAATGTAGACATTAATTTCTTCCATCTATGCTAAAGAAACGAATTGATTTACTTCCTATGTTTGCACATTTGTTGCTATGGTAATTTGCCTCCATTATATTATTACCATATGTTGGTAATTTAATTGATGACTCACATAGATTTGCACTGGTTATATATTGAGGGGTAGACTTTAGTGTAAATCCATCCTGGCATGGAGCCAGTGATCCCCAATGGTGTCTCTTCTTGTTAAGCCTATTTGAGGTTTGGAAATGTAAATTCTTATTTTTGTAATCTCTTGTAATTCTCTCATGTGGAATAAAATCTCTCTTTTTGGACTGGACGTATACTATCTCGGTGATAGTGGAACCGATATAAATATTGTGTATCTATTTGTTTCTCTATTATAGTTATTTACTATTTTGTTGATGTAATAGAATAATTTCTATCAGATTAGTTTGATGTTCAATTGGCAAATCTAGATCCTGTTTATTGTGCTTCCGCATTCGCGCAATCTTCTCGCACAACAGATTGGTATCAAAGTGAGGCGATTTGTTTTAAATTGTGCATCAATTATTTCTACAATGGTTGGAAGATTCAGTTGTGATTATGCTATTACTATTTTGGGAGAAAAGAAGTCTTTGGTGGAGAAGATTATATTGAAAGAGAAGAGTGTTCCAGGATCGGAACTTTGATGTAGATTGAGCTTTGGATCTCATTATGGTGGAGTTATATGTTTGTTCAAGAATGTGACTTTGTAGATAATAGCTTGGAGAAATTGGTTAGAGGTGGTAGCGACCAAAGACGAACCGCTGGAGGTGTTAGCGACCTTTCCAAGTGTTTGAGAACTGTATAACTTCAAGTTCAGTTGAGAAATGCTCACATTGTATGAGAGATAAAGAGTTTAATGTGTTGAAGGAACCATCGGGTTTAAAAACTGTATCTGATGTAGCTGGTTTTTGTGACGGATTTGATGCCATTGAGGCTTATCGACTTATGATGCCGTATTGGAGAGTTCAGTTCATAGAGCTGATTTTGGCAGATTTGGTGCCACTGTGAAAATCATCGATTTTGTGATGTTGTCTTAAAGAAGGTACTACATGCAGATATATGGAAGGAGAGAGAATTATCTTGCATACAGAGATTTGGATTTTGGCTCGGTTTCTGAATTGGTAATTGAGGGAATTATTTTTGGCCTTGATGATGTTGAGATTATTTTGGAATCTGCCTTTTTTTTTTTTGGATATTTGCAACAATTTGTTAGCGGGCGGGGACATAGTCTGAGCTTGTTAACATGATATGATGGGGGATAGCTTTGCTGGAACCCATTAGGCAAATATTCATTTTTGGTTTCTATCTCATTGTGAGATTTTTGATTTAAGGTGGAGTTCTGTTGAAGAGTTTTGTGATGTGAAGATAATTTGATTGTAAATGGGATGTTGAAGATATGTGATTTTGCATCAAGGTGGAGTGTTAAATTTAGGTGATACAAAATCACAAATAAATGGAAAGTAAATATTTGGTTAATATGGAAATGCATGAATTAATTGATTGCATTTGCATGAGATGGAAAGAAATAAATGTAGACATTAATTTCTTCCATCTATGCTAAAGAAACGGATTGATTTACTTCCTATGTTTGCACATTTGTTGCTATGGTAATTTGCCTCCATTATATTATTACCATATGTTGGTAATTTATTTGATGACTCCCATAGATTTGCACTGGTTATATATTGAGGGGTAGACTTTAGTGTAAATCCATCCTGGCATGGAGCAGTGATCCCCAATGGTGTCTCTTCTTGTTAAGCCTGTTTGAGGTTTGGAAATGTAAACTCTTATTTTTGTAATCTCTTGTAATTCTCTCATGTGGAATAAAATCTCTCTCTTTTTGGACTGGACGTACACTATCTCGGTGATAGTGGAACCAGTATAAATATTTTGTATCTATTTGTTTCTCTGTTATAGTTATTTACTATTTTGTTGATGTAATAGAATAATTTCTATCAGATTAGTTTGATTTTCAATTGGCAAATCTAGATCCTGTTTATTGTGCTTCCGCATTCACGCAATCTTCTCGCACAACAACCTTCTTAACCATCCTTTGATTTTTAAAGAGAAAGTCAGAAAATTAAGCAATTTATTTAATTATGCAATTAATTTTTGTAGAAATAGCATATTTATTTATTTTAAAGAGGAAAACGAACAACTTAATTTAAATTACCTTAAGAAATCTTAAATGAAAAAGAAATATTAGAAATAAGCAACTAAAAAAGAGTAAATAACGACAAACTAACCTTAATCCATTAACATTGTTGGTGTTAGAATCTATTTTATTCAACAATAAAACAAATATGGTGTTTTTTTTCTTGCATATTATCTATTTCGCTCAAATTCTTCACTCACATTCATTCTATAACAACCCGAATTTTTCATACTTGAATATTTGATTTATTTTAAATATTAAAATATTTAATTTAGATCAATAATAAATTGTGATAGATGAATGGCGAATTCATTTTGAATATCAATTTAAATACTGGGATTTCATGTATTTCTAAATTTTGAGGTTAATAAGATTTTGAATTTCATTTAAAATTCTATTTAAATAAAAATGTTGATAATAAGTTATTATCGTACTATTGAAGCAATTTAAGATCAATTAATAATAACTTGATTTTATTAGCATGTGAAAATAGTCTTTTTACGAACTTTCTTGATTTCGACGAGATAGGTTCCATTAGATTCTGAGTAATATTCTATTGTAAGATGTCAAGTTTCATGATGATCAAACATAGTGTGTGATCGTGCGCGCTAGAAATGCATAACGTTTAAATTACCATTTGAACATTTTGTGAATTTATATATATAAAAAATTCAAATTGAATTGTTATGAGTTAATAACGGTATCATATTTGTGCCATTATTATTTTGAGTTAATGTTGCAATTTTAGTAGAGAACATATTTATGAGCCATTAATGAATAGAGCCATTGGAAGCTATAAACGATATTATATTTTGTATTTGTAATTTTCTTTTGGAAGCTCTTACATTTACATAAAAGTTACACACACACATGCTTGTATTTGATTGAGCTGTTACAAAATATAAATGGCATTAACATGTTACCATGGATGATAAATTTAATAAATTTACTATCTTTTGTTATTTTTGGAATATATACAATTTACACTGTATAAGTTATAATCTTTTGTCCGTTTTCTTTATTTTAATACATGGTAATAAAATATTGCAATGAATGATAATAAATTAATATTTATTAACATTCATCTTTTTTGACACGTATGCAATTTACACGTTAAAAATTACAAGTTTTTTTTGAACGTATCTTTTATTTAATATGGCATTAATTGTGGTCCAATTTTCCTTCCACTAACATAGCTACCATTTCTTCTACGATTATGCTGCAGAGCCCGGAAATCAGGGTCGGGAAAGTACAACTTTTATCGTAATTCAGGGAGAAACGTTCATTTTGTAAGATGAATTAAATCTGAACTGTTTATTCCTCAAACCTGACAATTAGTCCTAAAAACTTTCGGGCTTTCTAGCATTTCTGTTTCTTCTATACATGAAATTGGTCATAAACAAGGAAACATACACAATACAGAGAGTATTGAAGAAAAACCATTTTTTTATCTACTCCTCCACCATTCTTTTAGAAAATAAAAAGAAAGAAAACTTGAGCAGTAACATTTTAGAGTACAAATTAAAAAGAAAGAAAACTTGACCAGTATTATTTCTATACATGTTTTATCCTAGAGGCGGCGGCGAACACTACGACCTACTTTGCATCTTGACTTAGTCCACGACTCAGCCGAACTATTGTTTCCAACAATTACAGAATTCGAAATTAATATAATTCGACTTTAAATAGAAGAATTTTTGTGATTTTTTAGAATTTAATATCCAGTGTACATTATTTTTATTTTAAGGCCGGGTTAAAAATTTGAGCGTCACCGTATTTTTATTTTTATGGCTCGGAGTCGGTAAAGGAAAAAACATGTACAAAATTACCAAAAAATACAAATTTTACATATCTATTACGTATAATAATTACTTATAATAGAAAACAAAATGGTATCCTTACTCATGTGTACTCTTCAAATGCCAGCATTATAAAATAAGACGATGCGACCGAAAGAAGTGGTAAAAAGCAGCTGATCCAAGATTAAACAAATGTAATTCAAGGGGAGTAAAAGATGGAATGGCCGGTTTCACTTCCACAGAAAATGACATACTCGTTCCCACTTAATGCAAAATCTTTGTTTAAAATATTGACGCCGGCGCAGTTCCTTAATTTCCTTTCGCAAAAAACACAACCAACTATATCCGTCTATACAAATATATTCTACCTAATTACTCATTCCACTTCTTCTTTAACTCTAAAGTCAACCCCAATTTCACAGATTTAACAATTTTTCTTCAATTATCCACATATTACCACCTTTTCCATAACTAAACCAAAACAGTACACATGCTTCTAACTAGCAGTAAAACCCCCAACTATGAGTTTCATGGCAATACGGTTTTTGGATGTCGAAAATTTCGATATAGAAGTTAGACCTGTCAAATGGGTCGAGTCGGGTCGTAATGATCAGGTCAAAATTGACCTAACCCATTTAATATATTTATTAACATGATAAAATGATCTGATCCTCTTCATGTATAGGTCAACCCATTTAAGCCGTCTAAAACATGAAAATTTGAAAAATGAGAAAACACTGTATATACAAATGTCATGAAACTAAATAGACAAGACTACCTACGAAAATAGTTTTATGACATATAAACTGCATATAATAACAGTTTTATTTGACATTTGCAAATTTCATACAATAAATAAGATGGATAAAACATCATCAAACACAAAATAAAAACTACATAAAGTAATTGTTTTCACTAAAACAACACTAAATGTCTTGAAAACAACAACAGTGCTGCAAAAACTACACCAAATAAGTTTTAAAACTAACGAAAAATGATACAAATAATGCATCAAATTACATGTTCTTCTCAAATATAAATCCTAAAGCATCCAAAGATAACCTTCTCAATTTCACAATGCACCATTGTATCTTTTTATAACACCTGCAAAACAAATAGACATATGCCAATTACTATCCTGAGGGCAATAAATGAACTCTAAAATGATTTTAGGTTGGACACACTTCAACATGATCTGGGTATAATGTCGCTACGAACGTCAACAACTTCAACATGATCTGGGTATGAATCAAATACAAAAATGCACATTCTAAACTAATAGTTAATGTATCATGAAACTAAAGTTAAATGCAAGACCGGCAAGATGAAAAGGCTCCAATACAGTTCACACATTATTAACAAATCAAATCCTTATTGAATAGTATAATATGTTTGGGCCATGGCCCAATACGGTCTTGTATGGTTTATCTATTCTATTAACCCTTAGCCGATGGCTATATAAAAAGAGGCTGTGTACAACATTTCATTTGTTTTGTATCATTTCTAGCTATTGAATAAAATTAAATCAGTTCAAAACTTTATTTCTTAGTATAGTAAACAAAAAGAAGGCAAACAGAATATGTTAAAAGTTACTAGCTAGTTCACTAATAAATTATTAGCATGCTAAAAGCCAGACATAAGAGTGCATGTTTAGTTGATATTTATATCAGTTCAAAGCCAACAAAAATCAAGAGTGTAATTACAATACAACAATTCAAACATGATTCAAATCTTGGACTCTTAGACTACAAAATAAAATGTTAAGCATATCATGGTCTGCCATAATAATTTTACTCCCAATGCTTGTGACTAACTAAAGAACCTATTTATAATTTATTAATATACACTGCATAATAGTAGTAATTTAGAAAAGAATTTGTGTTTTTTCTTCACACTAGATGACTTAACCAAAGTGTTCAATTAGTATAGTTGAACTTTATAAACTTCTTGTAAAATACTCGATTCTTTTGAATGTGACTGACATCACAACAAACAAAATAATTGCTTGCTAAAGTCAAAATTACTTTAAAATCCCAAAATAAAATCTGCTCCCAACAAAACATGTTATATTTCGCCATCATCTAAAGCCATGGCAAAATGGAGAGGGGCAAAAATTTGTTGTGGCCTAGAGCTGTAGCAGTATGATATTTTTCCATGGCTTTAGGCCGTGGCAAAATCACAATCTGCCACGACTCTGGTCCGTGGTAATTAACATCATAATTCTTTTAATATAATAGCCACGTCTCTAAGCCTTGGTTAAATCCAATCGGAAAAACTGCATATAAATCAAAAACCTCTAAGCCATGGCTATATTTAACCATTACATAGGGCCACACCAGATTTCCATTCAAGCATGGTTTGGAGCAGCGACTGAATTTCAATTAGCCACTTTTGTTGACCACGGCAAATTTATCTTTACATATCCAGCTCTTAAAACAACTACGTAGGTCATAATATATATAAGAAATCAATCACCTAAAACTATCATAATATATACAAATAATAATGATACTTTAAATGATAGTCTAAATATAATATAACTACAGTTTAGAATGATAGTATAAATTTAATAATGATACTACAGTTGAAATTGAAAAACATAGACATCATTTCCATGTTATGTATCCTTCTATCATCCAAATATTAAGAGTAAAAATTACATGAAAATACCAAAATAGTTCTAGCGGTAAGTACAGTCTAAGTCATATAGTAGCTTATAGGAAATTTTCAAAGCAAATTTGCACCCTAAAGCCTGTGAATTATGGTTGCAATAATGATAAAAGCAAAATGAATGAAGGGAAGCAAGCACTTCTAAGGACTGTCATTCAACACACTCTGACCAAGTTACTAATATACTTGAAAATGAAGTATAGAAAACAAATAGATAATACTTTAAAATTATTTTACATCTTATATAGTTAGATCCTTACATGACCAATAGAATCAAAGTTAACTAATAATTTTTTCATTTTCAGATAACATTTTTTCCAACCATTAGTATAATCAGACAATGTCTTATCTTAGCACCCAATTTATTGTGTGCATACGCACCAAAAGAATACCCAATAGGTCCCTCCTATCACAAGCCTGACTACAAAAAATGTGTTTTCATAATACTATGATTGCTTCTCTACGTATAAAAATAAGCACAAAATGATTCATATCATTGTACATTATTTTACTATCTGCTGATAGAAAGCAACAATGTCAGCTAGAATGAAAACAACATTAATATCATTGTGCATTATTCAACTAGTATGCTAAGTTTTGTCGATTGAGAAAACAACAAAATAAGAAAAAAAATGTTTTCGGTTAAGTATGAAAGAGTAGAATAAAACCTATTGTCTAACTTTCATGATGAGCTCTTTTAAGTTCTTCACTATAAGGTGCACCATCCACTAAAGTAGCAAAGGCATAAATGCCTTGTCCTTTAACCTGGAATTAAGATACAATATTATATAATAGTTCTAAATTTTGAGAACACGTTATCATTTACAAACTAATAACTATACAGTTTTTTCTACCTAGTGCTCAATACCGACAACAGTGGCTTCTGCACACTGAGGATGAAAAAGTTTAATCTTTTTCCCTACGCTTACTATGAAATATCAACTATTACGGACCAATGATATCATAAACGTTTACGCGTCCATATCATGTTGCAGTGAAATATATAAAATCACCACTCAAATAATCTGCAACAGGATAAGAGGATATATGAATGAAACATCTCACAATCAGATGCTACATAATTATCCATGAAATATTACATTCTCTTTTGATGGCAACCTGAAATTATTCTAACTTTGATATCTCAATAATAACAACAACCTATTAGTGAACTTCATCTCAATGTACATTAAAAAAAACACTCATTTAAGCATCTTCAAACCCACACTCAACATGTAAACACATTGTGGAATTTCATAAAAGGATAAAAAATGAGAAAGAAGAAAAACATAACACCTGTATCCATAAATAAAAGTTCAAGACAGTTCAAGAAGAAACCAATCAAATACAAGTTCATTTGATTTCCATAGTCCCACTGTCCATAAATAACCAAACTCGTTTGAGAATGTAATAAAAAATGTTATACAAAAAAAAAAGTTTAACATAAGGATTTGCAACAGCCAAATTAACTTATAATAATTGAAATAAAAATATCACATAAACTCATTCATGGCAATCAATCAGAAAATGAATACTCAGACAAAATTATGGGCCTTGTAATGTTAATACATGTATCAATAATTAATACAATATATTATATGAATAAAACCAGGATCACTTATGGACCACGGTTATTGCCAGACTAGCAATTGCTATGTAAAGTGTGACTGAAAGAATCAACTGATTTTAAAGATATTCTTTAATAGAGGAGTAATCTCCCTAAGCTTGAAAGTTCTCTTTTATAACCTACGAGACAAAGACAACCTACAAATTCAGAAAGCTTTACCAACTCGATCACCAAAATATCCTCATAAAGCTTTAAACCCATAACTATGTTTAATTACCTGATATAAAACAAAATCGGATTTAAAATAAGACGAAGAAAAAAGGCTGTAATGTGTACAGTTATTGTAGCTAATTGATAGTGGAGAACTGACTATATGTCCCTTGATGGGTTTTCTAGTTTGAAATCCTTTGATTGCATTGATACTTTTGTTAATTCTAATAAAGAGGTAATAAAGAGGTCTAAAGCAATTCATTTATTCATCTACACCATTACAGTACAAGGCAGATGACGGCTAAAAGAAGAGAAAGTCTCAACCCTAAAACAACACAAGAGGCCTTTATATATAGGCAAAACATAAAACAAAAGACTATATTGCCCTTAATTATGCTAACATCCCCCCTCAAACTCATGATGCGATAGCAATGAGCATCGAGAGTTTGTCAGTCAAAAACCGAAAGCGTGAAGATGACAAAGATTTAGTAAACAAATCTGCAAGTTGCAAGGAGGAAGAGACAAAAGGCAATGTCAATGTGCCGTTCTGAAGGTGGTGGCGAGTAATATGGCAGTCAATCTCAATATGCTTGGTCCTTTCGTGAAAAACGGAGTTATGAGCAATCTGAATAGCACTCTTATTATCACAGTGTAAAGGAGTTGGTCGCCGTAAGAAAACACCCATATCCGCAAGCAACCGTCGTAGCCAAACAATTTCACAAGTAGTAGAAGCCATAGCACGGTATTCTGCCTCTGTTGAAGACCGAGAGATAACATCCTGCTTCTTACTTATCCAAGAGATTAGAGAATCTCCTAGAAAAATACAAAAGCCAGTAGTGGATTTGCGATCAGTAGGATCACCAGCCTAATCTGCGTCAGAGTAAGCACATAACTCTAAAGATGAAGTAGAAGAAAGCAAAAGAGTCTGAAACTGAGTGCCACGGAGATATCTCAAAATGCGAATAACAGCAGCCCAATGAACTGTAGTAGGAGAAGTAACAAACTGACTGACTATGTGAACATCATATGCAATGTCAGGGCGAGTGATAGTGAGATAAACCAAACTTCCAACAATCTTCCTATAAAGATTAGGATCTGGCAATGGAGATCCATCAGAAATAGAGTATCGAGCATTGAGCTCAATAGGTTTATCAACAGTCTTATTATCTGAGAGACGAGCGTGCTCAAAAATGTCAGAAATGTACTTAGATTGAGAAAGAAGATAACCTTTTGGAGAAGAAGCAACTTCAATACCCAAGAAGTAACGAAGGGGACCCAAGTCTTTCATAGCAAAACATCGAGTTAACTCAGACTTTAACAAGTTAATCCCAACAACATCATCGCCTGTAATAATCATATCGTCAACAT
This sequence comes from Allium sativum, assembly GCA_030737875.1. NCBI lineage: Eukaryota > Viridiplantae > Streptophyta > Magnoliopsida > Asparagales > Amaryllidaceae > Allium > Allium sativum. The sequence goes on from CM060924.1 coordinate 157,945,963, forward strand.
AAAGAGAAAGCAAAATTCGACCAGCCGAAGTACACTTGACAAACAAAGCGGAATCATTGTTACTCGGGCAAAAACCAAGAGAAGTAACCACAGTAGAGAATTTCTCAAACCAAGCACGGGGAGCCTGTTTGAGACCATAAAGAGCTTTTCTAAGTTTGCAGACTTCACCAGGTTGATGATCAGTACCAGGAGGGGGAACCATATAGACTTCTTCATGAAGATCTCCATTCAAAAAGGCATTTTTAACATCCATTTGAGTAATATTCCAGTGGCGAACAGAAGCAACCGCAATAAGGGTTCGAACTGTAGTCATTTTTGCAACAGGAGCAAAAGTCTCCTCATAATCCATACCATATTCTTGAGAATAACCTTTAGCAACCAATCGAGCTTTATACCTTTCAATAGATCCATCAGCTTTAGTTTTAATCTTATAGATCCAACGAGAACCAATAGCACGTTTTCCTGCAGGAAGAGGTACTAAATCCCAAGTATGAGTTTGATGAAGAGCAGTCAGTTCCTCAGCCATAGCACGTTGCCAAAGAGGATCACGAACTGCATCCTTGAAAGATGAAGGCTCAGAGATACAATGTATAGAAGCAAGAAATGAAGAAAATGAACTGGAAAGACAAGAATATTCAAAATCAGGTCGTCTAGTAGACTGACGGTTTCGGATAGGATATCGACGTTCACTAGTATCTACTGTCTCAGAAGGTGATTGGATGGTTGGGGAGTCAATAGAAGTGTCTGGATTTGCAGCAGGAGGTAGCTCATCATCATCAGCAGTGAAAGGATCAATATGAACAAGGTCAGGCATAGATATATTGTGAGTACGATCAGGAATTGTAAAATAAGGAATATGTTCAAGAAAAACAGCATGTCGAGAAACATACAGCTTATGAATGACTGGATCAAAACAATGATATCCTTTTTGTCCTGCACCATAACCAAGAAAAACACATATAGCAGATCGTGAGGTCAGCTTACTCCGTTGCACATGAGGAAGAAGAACAAAGCATGTAGAACCAAAAACTCGAAGAGAAGAGTAATCTGGTGGACAACCATACAATTTCTCATAGGGGGACAAGCCAGAATTATGAGAAGTAGGAATTCTATTAATCAAATAAACAGAGGTAAGAGTTGCCTCCCCCCAAAATTCACTTGGAACACTAGCAGACAATAACAGTGACCTAGCAGTCTCAAGAATATGTCTATGTTTCCTTTCAGCAACCCCATTTTGTTCAGGAGTATCAGTACAAGAAGTCTGATAAATTGTGCCATCTAACGCAAGAAGTTCCTTAAAAGCATGATAAGTATATTCACCTCCTAAATCGCATCTAAAACATTTAATAACAGCTGCATGCTTAGTTTTGATAAGAGATCGAAACTCATTATAGATGCCAAAGAATTCTGAGCGACATTTCATAAGATAAATCCAACAATAACGAGTGTAATCATCAATAAAAGAGACATAATAACGAGAGCCTCCCTTTGTAGAAACAGGAGATGGTCCCCAAACATCAGAGTGAATAAGATCAAAAGGTGCAGTAGAGAATGTATTACTTTGAGAAAAAGGCAAAGCAGAAAATTTTGCAAGTTTACAGCCACTACAATCAGAAATGTCATGAGTCTTCAAATTTCCTAAAGCTCCTGTAGATACTAAGAATTGTAATCGAGACTTGGATACATGACCCAGACGAGAATGCCACAAATAAAACAAAGAAGATGACTGGCTCAAACGAAAAGACGAAACATCCACACCTGGAACAGAAGCTGCAATCTCTGAAATTTTAGGATCTTTGAGCTGATCCAATACATAAAGTCCCCCTTCTCTATGGCCGGTCCCAATTACTTTCTGAGACTTTGGATCCTGAACATAACATTCAGACGAAGAAAAAGAAACCAAGTAGCCATTATCACAAATTTGACCAACAGAAGCAAGATTTAATGTAAGTCTAGGAATGTGATAGACATTAGATAAGGACAAAGAAGGTGTAATGACTGAACCAACACCTTGCACGGGCATAGATGTACCACTAGCACTCATGACAGGCACAGAAACTTTAGGAGCCAAAGAAGTGAAAGCGGATAAATTAGGTGACATATGATTCGAAGCACCAGAATCTAAAATCCAGGTAGAGGAAGATATACCTGATGAACTAGATGACAAATCTATTTGAGACGAAGCTGATATGGCATGTGGCTGTGATGCAAGGAACTTCTGAAATTGTTCAATCATTGATGGATCTAAGGCAGAATAAACAGAATTCCAATACGCATAATTTTTACCATCTTCTTGAAGCGAATTATCTCTACTAACTGCCATTTTAATAAAATACAGAGGAAACACACCAAAAAGGGAATTCTGGTCAACAAACTTTAACTCAATACAGATAAAACAAACGAGAATAAAACACTTCGGGTCTGACAACGGCTTCGGGTATGTATAGAAATCTGGATAGAAATCTGAAGGCTTTCTGGTCTAGACGTCAATCACGGTCTGGGTATTTGGGTAGATTTCGGTTTTGGGTCTGGAAACTTCGGTTTGGGTTTTGGGTTTGGGAAAGCTTCGGGTCTGGTCTGGAAAACTTCGGCTTTGGGTCTGGAAAACTTCGGTTTGGATTTTGAGTTTGGGAAAACTTCGGTCTTGGTTGCTTAGATCGGATGAACGTGCTGAGGTTGCTCGGATGGACGTGCTGAGATGCTGAAACTGCTGAAGCTTGCCGAGATTGACTTCGTGGATTTGCTGAGAGGAGATTACCAGATACTTGCCGAGATTGAGAAGGAATTCGTGGATTTGCTGAGAGGAGATTACCAGATCGAGATGCTGAAACTTGAGCGAGAGGGTAAAACCATATTAGATCAGGACTGTGGATTTTATTGGCTCTGATACCATGTTAATTCTAATAAAGAGGTCTAAAGCAATTCATTTATACATCTACACCATTACAGTACAAGGCAGATGACGGCTAAAAGAAGAGAAAGTCTCAACCCTAAAACAACACAAGAGGCCTTTATATATAGGCAAAACATAAAACAAAAGACTGTATTGCCCTTAATTATGCTAACAACTTTCATACCTAATCATGAAGTATTCATGATCAGAACACAGTTTTGTATTATTCTATGTATGTACTTCTTCTTAAGAATTTTTGACCACTAAATCATTTCTTCTTTATTTTAAAAATATAACATCCTTCACAAAAATATCTCTTACTTGGTTTTATCAACATCTGTATGAGTTGTCGATGCAAAATCTAAATGTTCAATAAAGAGCAGGAACAAAAAACACAAAAATAACAATCAATTACAGATTAATAAAATTAATTAGCAACTTAATCAAATTAATTTCATTAACCGCATATGCAAATAGCAAGGTGCAAAACTTCAAATTGATTAAATATGACTGGGGAAAACCTATTGTTATTTTCTGTTGCAACAAGATAAGAGACAAGTTACATTTTATATTTCTTTGAAACGCTACTGCACCTAGTTGGTATACAAATATATATACAAAATATGAATTAGTAGGAAATCCTAATACTCAAGTCATCGTCAATCAACAGAAAAAGACCAAATTTATTAATATAATCATAACTGATAATTAGACCATAACCAACCATCCGTTCTGTTCACTTTTTCTCTTTCATCCAAACAAGCCACCAAGCAACCAGCAATACAAAACTAGCCATAACCAGCCACAAACCACTTAAAATATATATTATATAATACAAACAGTACAAAACACCAAACACCCCTTCCATCCAATATATCTCTTTTCACCGCACCAAACACCGTTTGCATGTTTTTTTATATTAAAAGTTTATAACGGCAAAGTGTTTGCCGTTATAAACTTATAACGGCAAAGACTTTGCCGTTATAAACTTATAATGGCAAACACTTCGCCGTTATAACCACTAGCCTCTGTTCACTCAACTGGACACGAACGGGTTTCAAACTAGCCACGGGGAAGTAAACAAGCCACACCTGGTTGCTCTGTGGCTTGTTTAGTAACTAAACAAGCCATGGTTGGTTGTGCTCTTAATAAAACTATAACCACTAGCAGCCATATCAATAAATCAGCGCAAAACGACTAGATGAACTAATTATATACCAAAATTCTTAAAGATTTACAAGCAGATTGATGAAGAGAAAACAAACCGCTATTTTCATCAAATAATTTTTCCTTTGGTATGACTCGACAGCTACTTCTGTCCTCGTTTTGTGAGAAAATGATCTAGAAATTTATAATTTTTGGGATTTTTTTTCCATTTGTCGTTGTTTTGGGAAATGAGCACACGACGTGTGGAAAATTAGATTTGAATTCACTGGAGGAGGAAGCAGTACGTTAGTGGATCAGATTTGAGAGCAAAGAAGCAAATTTTAGGGTTGGATTAAAATTGCCGAGGGCGGTGGAATTTATAGAGTGCGTGAGAGATATAAGAAAGATAGTCGGAGAAGATTTAGTCAAATGAATACGACGACAGGAAGATTTTGGGAAGAACCGGTATATGCGCGCGAAAGAGAAGGAAATCTGAGCGAAAGAGGAGGGAAGGAGCAACAACATGTCATTTGCGAAGTACATGATCGCTTTTGGAGAAGAAAAAAATGGGTATTGGCTGGCTTCAAACGGACGGAACTTATCGAGAGCGCAGCAAAATTAAGAAAACCGACAAAGTTGGTTTGATAAACCCATATATATGCACGAGCATTACGGCTCGCGCTTCGCACGTGGTCATTGCAAGCGCTTCGCGCGTGGATTTTTATTCCTCGTATGTTATGTATTTTACATATGCAAGGAAAAATAACTTGTACTAGTGTTATGCATGATCAATAAATTGTCACTTCAAGAAAAAATAATAAGCAATGTAAATAAATTCAAATGAAATGATCACAAAATATCATTCAATTATTTTTTCTTTTAGCAATGTTTGAATTGTTAGTTCGAACATAATGGCATGCGCTTTGCGCGTGGTGATGGCTCAAACTTCGTGCATGGTCATGACACCCGCCTCACGCGTGACGATGATACACAATTCCCGCGGGGATTGTTATTCATCAAACATTGTGTATCTTACATATGAAAGGAAAAATGATTTGTACTAATATTACATGATCAATAAATTGTCACATCGTAATGAAAAAATAGTAAACAATATAAATAAATTCAAATGATCTTTTTTAGTAAATAAAACAAACAAAAAAAAAGAAAAAAAAAAAGCAAAGAGGAGAAGTGGAAAAAATAATGGAAAACAACTGAAAATTTACCATTAATTGACAGTTTTCATTTCAAAAGGCATCGAGCTAACAGTTCAAAAAAAAAATCAATCAAAAGCAAGGTAAACCAACGCCTTGATCTAAATATCCAAAGCTCTGCAAGTTGTGCATAAAGAGTCTTTATTCAAATGGATTGTTAAAATGAAAAAAAAAACAAAAATTGAATAAGAAGAATCTATACGTTTTTGGTTAAGAGATCCATAACTGCAGTATAAAAAATGCATCACGATATCTACCTTACAAGCGAAGCAGGTAAAGGAGAAGATGAGTCATTTTTCAAGGAAACGTGGAGATTAATAACAAAAGGGAGGTGAATAGAAGAAGCATGAGAGGATGTGAGTGAGATAACATGAATGGGTAGACATAATGTCCTTGTAGTACGTTCTAGAATGAAAAATCATGGGATATTCATGGGATATTTAAATGTCCCAGTAGCACGTTCTACTATTTATTAATTGCTAATTTATATCGTAATGCACAATAATAAATGTCGTTATTCAAATTTAAATGCCTATTCAAATTGTCGTTGAGTATGGAAAGGGAAATCTAATTATATTAATTGCCTATTTATAAACGTTACAACACTTATTTATAAACGCATATTTTTTTAAAACAATTTTAATTAGAGGGTAATAGGTGGCAGTGAATAATATTGGTAATGTTAATATAAAAAGTCATAGACCAACTATAGAAGAGATGAAAGATGAAAGAGTTTGATTGAATTAATGAGTGAATCTTAAAGTGTAATAACTTACTTCCTTCATAAACTAACTGATAAAAATGAATAGTTTCAATCGTCAAAGTTTTATATTTATGACTAATAGAATAAGCAGTGAAACATTCGATGAAAAATGTTAAGAAAAATTTGCAATATCTCAATTAACATTAAATATAACAATGACAATCAATTTTATATCTACGACAAATAAAATAAGCAATGAAACGTTCAGTGGACAATTTGTGTGACATCCACGAGATTTGAACCCCTGACCTCTCGAAAAGCAACACCACGCACTAACCACTGTGCTAAATGATCTTTGTGTTAGCTTCTCGAGCAGGGTGTTACAGATTACCCCCTTAAAGAGCCCAACGTCCTCGTTGGCTCATATCACTCACCACCCAGGCGTTGTGCATGTAACCCGCATCAGTACCACACCGACTGACATCTGCATCATTACACACACAATTCCGGCTGGGTATAGACTCTGTTGCCAAATGTGACACCCACGGGATTCGAACCCCGACCTCCCAAAAAGAAACACCACCACGCACTAACCACTGTGCTAAAAGATCTTTGTGTTAGCTTTTGGAGAGGGGTGTTAGAATTTTAATATTGAGGTCCCACTACAACAAAACAGTCCTTTTACAACGGCCAAAAACCGTTGTAATATGTATTTCACAACTGGCATATGCCCGTCTTATTATGACCCGTCGTAATAGCTCCTGACTATTTGACAACGGGCAATGACTGTTGTAAAAGACCGTTGTAATAACTGGCTCTGTCACGTGCAATGACTCAATGACAATGGTTATTAACCCGTTGTAATAGCTAATAAATTACAAGCGGCCTTTTCCCGTTGTAATACAGTATATTACAACAGTTTTTGCCCGTTGTAATAGAAAATTTAAATATAACTGCTGCGATATGCATCCATAATAATAATGAATATTTTAACATGCAATAAATACTGTAATGCAACAATCAAAATCACATAATAACGCATACTAAAAGACTGAAGCAAGAATCATATAATTCCAACACATTTCAAAAAGTTCGATAAGTTTATACTCCAAAAGACTAGATAAGTTTACATTCCAAAAGGTTACATAAGTTACGTCGACATAGTTCTAACATAAATTACATAACTAGTTTCATAAGTACCAAAACTAGACCAAGAAATGTAATCTTTGTGCCACGCGACGGCAGATCCAACGGCCTGTTGATCTTGAGACTGCATATATTTACTAGCACGGTGTGACTGCAAAAAAAGAAAAAAAGTTACCACATTTTGATGAGGAATTAGCATTACCCAAATAAACCTTTGTAGCATGCATGTCCACTGGTATGGAAATTATCTCTGCAAATACCAATTTTGATGAGGAATTAGCATTATCCACATATCTAAGTTGTTCTAAAAATTAAGGCATAACTATTTATTGATTTGAAGGCAATTTTTAGACCCATTAATCTGAAATGCATTCTGTAATCAACTACATCAAGGCTATGTAACGGATGTGTTTATGTATATAACCAAATGACATAATCGGGGGAGGGTAAGAAACTCGTATATGCTCTGTCTATAATCTTACAGATATCAATAGTAATTCTTACCACATTAGTTTAGTATCAATCAAATTAAGCTGATCAAAGAACCTAAAAGATTTGATGCATCAGCCACTAATTGGTAGTAATAGAAGAGGGAAAATTTGCTAAATAATTTATCCCTTATTGACTAATGTTTCATTTGCAAGAAGTGAAATGACTAACTTTATTCTTAAATCCCAAGTCCAACCCAAAATTAGACATTAATAGGGATGAGCAACATCTCTATTATTAAGTTAATGATGTACTCCCAAATTATAAATGCTTTTCTTAACGATCTATCCATTAATATTGTGTTTTCAACTAAATTTTGAATAAGAACAATTCTTAACATTTTATGGGTCTTGTTGATTTCAGATTTATAGAGAGAAAATGCTGCGCTAAAATTTTGTATAACATATGAAACTTTTTATTTTAAGATTTTGCAATGCTTTTTTACACATGTATATTTATTTAAGACTGGAGGTGCTTTCTTTCCTTTTCTTTTCTTTATATCAATAGTTCGCAAAATAAAATTCACTTATTGCTTCAGACGGATCTGGATGCTTATTATTTGGTCCAATGTTATTTACACTAAAAAAGTTGCATGCACACGCATACCCATACCAAAACTACAGGTAGCAAAAAATTATAAATTAATCATAGGAACATTTGCAGGAACAACATTTGTATGCTGGTTAGGAAATGATGTTTATTGATACAACTAAAAATAAATAAATAAATCCCCTTACCAGAAACCAACGGTAAATTGAACTTCTCTCTTCTCCTCCCCAGTATTTCTTCTCAGCGGTTAGTTTAGTGCCTTTGACGCAACTGCCCAATATACGGAGAGACAACAATCTCGGACTTCCTACAAAATTGAAGGAAAAAGGATTATTATCACTCTGGGACAACAAATCTCGGAGAGACAACATTTGTAATAACACATTTCCTATGTTCTGAGAATGAAAATAATAGTAGAGCTAAATATATTGTTACAAACAAACTGCAAATTCTGCTAAATATGCACCATACCTTAAGCTTGCTTCTGCTAGAGCCAGCACAGCTTGATTGCAATGTCGGATTGATGCAATGTGAATGTTCTTCAGTTTTTTCAGCTTGATTGCAATGTCCTATTGATGCAATGTGAATGTTCTTCATTTATGACAAGACTGACCAAGACGCCCGATTATGCTAACAAGATATGTAAAATCCTCTTGTGTAGAAAAATCAAGAGATATCACTCTGGGACAACTACTAGCCTAGAAAGTGAGAATAAAAACGTTAATAATAATAAAGGCTAACAAAAGAAAAAGAAAATAACATGTGAAAGTTGCTTTTTTGAAAAATCAGTTGCATGGGCTACCAAACCTATAATGGTATAAGAAATTAAAATAACAAATATTAGTTTAGTTCCATCTCCACAACAACAAGAAGAAGACAACAATAACAAGAATCATTTTACCGCAGATTAACATGGAGTCGGTTTGCGACAGAAGTCGCAAACTTGACTCAGTTTGCGATTTCTGTCGCAAACTGATCCAATTTGCGACTTCTGTTCACAAACTGATGCAGTCCAAACTGATCCAATTTGCGACTTCTGTTCATAAACTGATGCAGTTTGCGACTTCAGTCGCAACAGTTTGCAACTCAGTCACAAACTGGACTCAGTTTGCGACAGAAGCCGCAAACTGAGTCCAACTCAGTTTGTGATTCAGTTGCAAATTGGACTCCAGTTTGCAACTCAGTCGCAAACTGGACTCAGTTTGCGGCTTCAATCGCAAACTGAGTCAAGTTTGCGACAAAAGTAGTGTGGATATCCTTTGTATTTTGGTTTATAAGCTTTCAAATATATTTTGATACATTAAACATGTATAATCATCAAACCTGAAAAGCAGCAAACAGAACTTTGTTATAAGTTATAACTTTTGTTCGTTTAGCATGATTTTGCAAAATTTCATGTTGAATTAGTCTACCAAACCTATACATAGAAAAAATATGTGGAAATCAAGGATCATTTAAGGTGCATCCCTTTCAATGTCTGTAACAACCCGAAAATCTGGGCCAGTTTAAAATTTTTATTTTGGCAATTTTAGCGAGTTTTTATTATTTAAAATGAATTATTTTAAATAATATCGACGAGAAATTTATTTTGAAAATAAATAGAACGTATATATTATATACGTCGTCGTTAGAATATAAATATTTATATATAATTATAAATAGAATTGAAAATGGCGCGGTAGTTCGATAATTCGATTTCAAACTTCAATTGAATGTACCGGGTGCAAAATAATCCGGATTTTAGTGAAACCAAAAACATTAGGATCTAATTGGTATTATCTTTCCAACGAATCCGAAAAATCAAGATTTCATAGCGGGAATCAAAAGAAATGTCCTTTTGTATGCGTTCTGTTTTGTCGTGTTCTCAAACGATAGGGCGTTTCGAACGGCCTGGATCGGTTTAGCGACTGGTTCGGACCGAGCGAAATTCCTTGCCGTCACATTTCCAATTTTTCGAAAAATTTCGCCATAACCTCCCCTGCACCGGGAGCATCGGGGAATTTCAAATAGCTTCCCCGGTCCTTCAGATCTCAAAAAGAAAAAGCCAAGCGGCTAGCCAATAGGCTCACAAAATCATCATCACCCAAACAAAACAGTAAATTATGTAGTAAACATGTACCTATTTGTCGGGCAAACAAATTTTATTCTCCGGCTCTAGCCTCCTTGCTATGACCTGTTCAATGATATACATGTATGCAAGCAAATGCGACCAAATTTCAATACAAGTCGATATTTGATTCAGTTAGGCATAATGGTTCAACATTAGCAAACAAATGAACAAACAACACAAACATCAATCAATTAGTGGATTAACGTTTCAAATTCATAATTTTGATATATATAAAGAAAATCATGTTTTGATGCCAAATCACAACAATGTATTCTAGCTATATTAGTTTTGGTTCTCACACCAGTCTAATGGAAATATATAGAAAATCACACCTTCGAAACTCGAACATAAATGTTGATGATGCGATCGCTATCATCAATATCATCTTCGGGCGACTAGAGTGTGATGCTATATCTATCCAATATATTAAAACCTTGAATATACGTTTGCAAGGCGTATATGCAAATTCTTTATATACTGGACTGTCCAAAATCAATATAAAATAAAGGTTCATGTGTTGACAGTACTCATCCATTGAGATTGGTCATGTGTTGAACGAAGTATTTTGATAACAACAACTATTTTGAAAAAGAAATATTTGAAAAAGAATATTTGAAAATAGAAATATATGAAGCCGTGTTGATTAGATTGACGCCATTTTGACGTGAACGATATTTATATCGATTTTATTCATTTTGAAATGAATTGAATTGAAAACGATTTCGAAATGAATTGAATTGAAAACGATTTCGAAATTAATTGAATTGAAAACGATTTCGAAATGAATTGAATTGAAAACGACTTCGAAATGAATTGAATTGAAAACGATTTCGAAATGAATTGAATTGAAAACGATTTCGAAATGAATTGAATTGAAAACGATTTCGAAATGAATTGAATTGAAAACGATTTCGAAATGAATTGAATTGAAAACGATTTCGAAATGAATTGAATTGAAACGATTTCGAAATGAATTAAATTGAAAACGAATTCAAATTGAATTGAAAGCGAATTTAAATGAATTCAAATTGAATTGAAATTTGAATTGAATAGAAATGAATTTTAAAACGAATTTATAAAGAAGAATTCAATTTTGATTTGAATTGAAAAGGAAGTTGAAATTGCTTTTGAAACGAATTTAAAACTATTTATATAATTCGTTTTAAATAGAAATCGAAGAAATATATATTATATATATTATATATATAATATAATGGCCTGAATAGAACGCGCCGCGCCGCGGCAGTTCGCGAATTTCGACCATTTATTTCAAACGGACATTACGGGAGATCAGACCGTCGGATCCTCCTAAAACCGGAACCGTTGGGTTCGTATCGAAAAGAGCTTTCTAACGAATATTAGAAATTAAAAATCTAACGGTTGGATTTGGAATTATGTCCAAATCAAATTTGAAAAAGGTCGCTATAAGTGCAGTTCGATGGCCATTGATGGAAATCGACTGTACGGGCCTTGATAAAATTATTAAAAATAGTAATAATTTGTGTAAAATCATAAGAAATGATTTAGAAAGAATTGGGATGAAAAACTCCATATTTGAAAAGATAAAAATAGATTTTTATCGAAATGAACTAGTTTTGAACTAGAATTATAATTCTATTTATTTTTAAATAAATAAATTGAATTTGAAATGGTTTTGAAAATAACCAAAATTTCCAATGATTGCATTGGAATGGATTTGAATCGAAATTGTCTTCGGAATATTTCGATGTTGGATTTCGTGATTATACAAATGTTGTTATGGAAATTTGAAAGATATATATATATATATATATATCGTTATTTCCAATGCGATATTTGTTAGTCGTAGAATTTGATATTGAATATAAGCCGGTATATTTTCTATTCAGATCCTTGTATTGAATATCAAATGTGATTTGGGTTTGTCGTGAATGGTGTCTTCACTAACACTGTTCTTGAACCCAGTTGAGAAAAGATTAAATCTTTTTATTTAGATTTAATGAAGTGTACCAATTAAATAATATTTAATTGGAATTGAATTGATATTGATTTTTGGGTTTATCGTGAACAGTGTTTTAAACAACACTCGTTCTTTAACCCGATAATTAATGAATGTGATTTTGGGTTTATCGTGAACTGTGTTTTTAAATGACACGGATTCTTTAACCCAGTCGAAGATTAAAACTAAGTGGAGTTTTAATGAATCTTTAATTAGATTGAAATGATCGAAAATGGAGTATCACCAGTTTTGCTCCAGGCGATAGTTAAATCTTTAATTAGATTTGAACGTGAAATGGTAATTGAATTTACCGATAACACTGTGGTGTTAGATATGAAGTATCACCAGTTTTACTTCATGGGATGAATAGGTTGGGATGGGGAAATTAAAATAAATGATTACTTCGGTAAGGTTCGCTAATCCCGACTAGTTTGAATTGAGATTCAAAAATAGAATAAATAATAAATTCAAGGAATTTATCTTGGATAAAATTAATGGGGCCTTTCCCTATGAATGTGAAATTTAGAAACTAACTGTCGGTTAGCCAAGCATAATGGTTTTCTGGATATTGATCTGATGTTGGTTTCGGCCTTCGGGGTTAATATTTGGGGAATTATTCTCTTGATTAATTTACGGTTAGTGACTGATGAATTGGAATGAGGCGTATGTTGTGTTTGTGTAACACTTATTTAAAATATACGCGAGTTATTCGGAAAGACCGGGTTTATCCCATTCTGAATAACTGATACGACGATAAGTCGAAGATGAAGACGATGGTCGAAGACCGGAGGTCTTCACGTCGTTTGGGTAATTACTGATGATCTTGATTGGGCTGTACACCCAAGAAGATGGAAACAGTTAGTGATCGTCCAGACGTATTTGGAGATCAATGGATATGCGGGGTACTAGGTGCCTCCGGTTTCGTTCAGACCCAGAACGGACTTGTAAATGGACTGTGTGTCTGACATTGGCTTTTAGTCCGTGTGATTGATCTCTATCAAATATATATCTGTTTGGCGGTGGAGGATTTATTCTCTTGCTTAACGCCCTTCTCTGAGACGTACGAGCTCAGGGGTTATATATTGATGGATATCAATCGCATGGAGTGAATTGCCTGTGTGGCATGCTAAGATGCAAATGATCAAGGCTTCTGTTGAAAAGCAAAGTCTTGTGGTTGATGATCGAAGCACGGCCTTTGTGGCGTAGCTTTGTGTAACGTTGATTCGCGAGTATCACACCCGGTATGAATCAAAAACGGGAGACGGACCTCAGGGAGGACATGCGTTTCTTTCTAGTTATGAGTGGCGTCAGTGCTTGAACTGGCTGATGAGTTTGACTCATGTGGATGTTACTTATTATTACTTGCTGAAAAGCGAGGCGCCTCGTGATATCGGTTTCGGCCGATGCTTCTGGTCGGCTGACGGGCCAGGCTTACGCCCCAAAGGGCGGGGAAACGTAGTGTTCAGGCATAATAATCCACATCGGTGGACCGGCCCTGACGATCCAAGGGGCAGTTGCGGCTGTTCCTGAGGGGCGGACTAGAGCGTCTTGAATCGGTTGAGGATCTTGCCTTTAGCCTCGGTTCATACCATAAATGATAACCCAACTTCCAATACGACGTCTTGCGGTTTTTGTAAAAACCCGTAACTTCCCCGTAAAGGAAAGCGTCGGATAGTTCGAGAACAAACCACAACGGAACGCATACGGAAGAATAGTTCATTGTATATTACAACAATGCATCAGATTACAAGAATATACAGAGTATAAAAGAATATTACACAGAAATATCAGAGATTTAAATTACATTAAATACATAGCAGCGGAAAATAATACAATACACAACTAGAAGGAGATATACGGATACAAAGCTTTCCGGATATCGTTCCAGCTGTAAACCAGGATCCTGTGAATATAAATCTGCAAAACCAAAACTACTAGCTGCCCGTGTCAAAATAGGGGCACCCAGAGTTTAGGTTAAAACAATAAACTCCAGGTCTGTCATGTGACTGGTGTGAGAACTAAAACAGTTATTTATCTTTATTTTCAAAATTAGGCAAATCAAGGGACCACGCCGTATAACACGGAACGGGTTTCCTCCCAAGAATACCAGTGCATAAAACAACAGCGCAATGCTAAATAAAGAAAAATGAAGCTGTTATAAGACCCAGGTCCTATCACACAATGCAACACAAGCCGGGGGATAGGGTTTTCCCTTATAACAGCCAAAGAATGCTTGATACGTTTAAAACAAATCATTTGATACTATAATAAGTGCATAGTGTATAAAACAACTTCACATCATAAGTATCAATCATAGGCGGCATGGGTACCATATATCATGTCGCCATACTAGGCTCTATAAATAAAACCGCAAATGTCACGTATTTGGAAATTGGATTTCCATCTATGAACCGAGGCAAAAGATAGTCCTCAACCGATTTGAGACTGCCTAGCCCGAGCCTCAGGACCCAGACTCAGGTGGGCCCTTGGATCGTCAGGGCCGGTCCACCGATGTGGATTAAAATGCCTGAACATGCGTTTCCCCGCCCTTTGGGGCGTAAATGAGCCAACTAAATGACTCCATCGGTTCGAGAACGACCGATCAATCCGAGGCGCCTCGCAACAGCAACAACCACATAAGTCAAACTCGTCAGGGCGTGTAAAACCACTGACGCCACTTCTAACTAGGAAGAAACGCAAGTCCTCCCTGATGTCCCCTCCCGTTTTTGGTTCATACCGGGTGTGAAACTCGCGAAGCAAACGTTACACAAAGCTACGCCACAAAGGCCGTGCTTTGATCATCACCACAAGACTTTGCTTTTCAACAGAAGCCTCGATCAATTGCCACTTAGGCATGCCACACAGGCAATTCACTCCATGCGTTTGATATCCATCAATATATAACCCCTGAGCTCGTACGTCTCAGAGAAGGGCGTTAAGCAAGAGAATAAATTCTGCGCCGCCAAACAGATATATATTTAATAGAAATCAATCACACAGACTAAAATCCAATGTCAGACACACAGTCCATTTACAAGTCCGTTCTGGGTCTGAACGAAACCGGAGGCACCTAGTACCCCGCATGTCCATCGATCTCCAAGTACGTCTGGACGATCACCAACTGTTTCCATCTTCTTGGGTGTACAGCCCAATCAAGATCATCAGTTATCACCCAAACGACGTGAAGACTTCTGGTCTTCGACCACCGTCTTCATCTTCGACTTATCGTCGCATCAGTTATTCAGAATGGGATAAACCCGGTCTTTCCGAATAACTCACGTATATTTTAAATAAGTGTTACACAAACACAACATACGCCTCATTCCAATTCATCAGTCACTAACCATAAATTAATCAAGAGAATAATTTCCCAAACATTAACCCCGAAGGCCGAAACCAACATCAGATCAATATCCAGGAAACCCTTCTGCTTAGCTAACCGACATTTAGTTTCTAAATTTCACATTCATAGGGAAAGGTTCCCATTAATTTTATCAAAGATAAATTCTTGAATTTATTCTTTAATCTACTTTTGAATATCAATTCAAACTAGTCAGGATTAGCGAACCTTACCGAAGTAATCATTTGTTTTAATTTCCCAATCCCAACCTATTCATCCCATGAAGTAAAACTGGTAATACTTCATATCTAACACCACAGTGTTATCGGTAAATTCAATTACCATTTCACGTTCAAATCTAATTAAAGATTTAACTATCGCCTGGAGCAAAACTGGTGATACTCCATTTTCGATCATTTCAATCTAATTAAAGATTCATTAAAACTCCACTTAGTTTTAATCTTCGACTGGGTTAAAGAATCAGTGTCATTTAAAACACGGTTCACGATAAACCCAAAATCCCATTCATTAATTATCGGGTTAAAGAACGAGTGCTATTTAAAAACACTGTTCACGATAAACCCAAAAATCAATATCAATATCAATTCAATTCCAATTAAATATTATTTAATTGGTAAACTTCATTAAATCTAAATAAAAAGATTTAATCTTTTCTCAACTGGGTTCAAGAACAGTGTTAGTGAAGACACCATTCACGACAAACCCAAATCACATTCGATATTCAATACAAGGCTCTGAATAGAAAATATATCGGCTTATATTCAATATCGAATTCTACGACTAACAAATGTCGTATTGGAAATAACGATATACATATATATCTTTCAAATTTCCATAACAACACCTGTATAATCACGAATTCCAACATCGAAATATTCCGAAGACAATTTCGATTCAAATCCACTCCAATGCAATCATTGGAATTTTGGTTACTTTTAAAACCCTTTTCGAATTCAATTTATTTATTTAAAAATAAATAGAATTATAATTCTAGTTCAAAACTAGTTCATTTCGATAAAAATCTATTTTTATCTTTTCAAATATGGAGTTTTTCATCCCAATTCTTTCTAAATCATTTCTTATGATTTTACACAAATTATTACTATTTTTAATAATTTTATCAAGGCCCGTACAGTCGATTTCCAACAATGGCCATCGAACTGCACTTACAGCGACCTTTTTCGAATTTGATTTGGACGTAATTCCAAATCCAACCGTTAGGTTTCAAATTTCTCATATTCATTAGAAAGCTCTTTACGATACGAACCCAACGGTTCCGGTTTTAGGAGAATCCGACGGTCGGATCTCCCGTAATGTCCGTTTGAAATAAATGGTCGAAATTCACGAACTGCCGCGGCGCGGCGCGTTCTATTCAGGCCATTATATTATATATATAATATATATAATATATATTTCGTCGATTTCTATTTAAAACGAATTATATAAATAGTTTAAAATTGTTTCAAAAGCAATTTCAACTTTCTTTTCAATTCAAATCAAAATTGAATTCTTCTTTATAAATTCGTTTTAAAATTCATTTCTATTCAACTCAAATTTCAATTCAATTTCAATTCCTTTTCAATTCGCTTTCAATTCAATTCGAAATCGTTTTCAATTCAATTCATTTCGAAATCGTTTTCAATTCAATTCATTTCGAAATCGTTTTCAATTCAATTCATTTCGAAATCGTTTTCAATTCAATTCATTTCGAAATCGTTTTCAATTCAATTCATTTCGAAATCGTTTTCAATTCAATTCATTTCGATATCGTTTTCAATTCAATTCATTTCATTTCGAAATCGTTTTCAATTCAATTCATTTCATTTCGAAATCGTTTTCAATTCAATTCATTTCGAAATCGATAAAATCGATATAAATATCGTTCACGTCAAAATGGCGTCAATCTAATCAACACGGCTTCATAAATTTCTATTTCAAATATTTTATTTCAAGTATTTCTTTTTCAAAATAGTTGTTATTATCAAAATATTTCGTTCAACACATGACCAATCTCAAAGGATGAGTACTGTCAACACATGAACCGTTATTTTATATTGTTCTTTATTTTCTAAATTGGAATGAGGCCCAATCAATCACCATATAATGTTAATTATATGGATTTTCATACAACACATGTATCTAATAGCATTGAAAAATAATCGACCATCAACCAAAGTGCACTACACTGTATAAGCATCAAATATAGACATTTAACGCTTATAGCAGCTTGTCAATCAATCGATCGACATATTTAATCAATCAGGATGAGTGAACTTCAAGTTTCATCCCAACACCCGTATGGGGTTTCAAACAATCAAACAAATATTTCATTCGTGCAGTTGGGCGATGTGTAAAATTTATCGTCCCGATCAATGTCCTTCAAATAGGTGTACATAAACAAACCGTCTGGTTTGTAAATGAATATTTATTTATTCACATTCACGTTAAAAATTATATTTTTAACGATAAAACATTTTATTCCAACATATGAATTTCTATTCAGTTCCTTCTTTAAACAAAATGATATTTTTATTTTTCTAACATATTTTAGAAAATTTCGGCGGCATAACGGCACGATACTAGAAACGGGACAAGGCCTAGCCTTATCCCCGGTCTAGTGAAGGCCCACGCCATTCACACATCAATCAAATTCACCAAACAACCAAATTCAAATCAAATCATATAACTAAGCTATGCAACCAAACAAACAAGTCCATGGTCTGTGGACGATTGTGTCGGGTGCTACTAAGCACCGTCTGCATCCTAGTATATATATAAATAGAAATGAAATTGAAAGGTGAGAAATTCTCACAAAAAGCTATCCAACCATCTTGACTCTACTTTGATAGAAATCTTCATCGTTATCGCCTCTTCGTCATCTTCGTTGCCCGTAGTCACTATATATATAAAAATCACATTTTTATTTCTCTATTCAATATATAAAAATCATATTTTTATTTCGAAGTTCAATATATAAAAATCGAATTTTTAGTTCAAAGTTCAATATATAAAAATCGAATTTTTAGTTCAAAGTTCAATATATAAAAATCGAATTTTTAGTTTGAAGTTCAATAGATAAAAATCATTTTTTTTATTTCTTCTACCCAATAAAAATTTCGCCTTTTCTATTTTAAAAATATGATCTTTCCTATTCTAAAAACCCGATCTTTTCAATTTTAAAGTTCAAACCTTTTTCTAAAAATCAGTTTTTAAATTCTTATAAAGTCAGTTTTTACTTTTAATTTAAAATCAGTTTTTATTCTCATTTTAAAAATTCAGTTTTTTTAAAATTCTTTAAATTCAGTTTTTACTTTTAATTTAAAATCAGTTTTTATTCTCATTTTAAAAATTCAGTTTTTAAAATTCTTTAAATTACAGTTTTTAAAATTCTTTAAATTACAGTTTTTAAAATTCTTTAAATTACAGTTTTTAAAATATAAACAAATCAGTTTTTCAGAATTGTAAATAAAAATAAAATAAAATAAAGAGAAAAAAAAAAGCTTACCGCATCGAAGAAAAAAGGGGGGGGGGGGGTGGCTTCGCTGTTGAGCTTCGAAAGGGGGGGGGGGGGAAGATGGCGACGGGAAGGGAGGGCTAGGGTTAGGGTCTTCCTGGGGGTGCGGTGCTCGATTGCCGACTGGGGGGGGGGGGGGTGCTGCGCGTTGCGGTCGAGGTGGAAGAGGGGGGGTCTCCGATGAGGCGCGGTGGCCCTTGGGGAGGGCGGCGGCTCCTCCCCGCCTTCGTCGCCTCCGTCATCTTCTTTTTTTTTTTTTTTCTAGAATGTAACGAACCGGGGGGGGGGGGGCAGAAAGATAAAGGGAGGAGAGAGTTTCTTTTTTTTTTATTATTATTATTTAATTATTTAATTCAACCTAAAGTTGACTTTTTCATACGACCTCGAAATGAGGCCCACCGCCTGTCGTCCCTAGCGTTTTACCCCCATTCCGAACACAATGGGATGTGTATCGTAAGCCGATCCGATTGTTACAATCAGTTTCCTTTGAATTTACATTTAAATCACTATATTGAATTTTAAACATACATTTCAAATTACCGGGATCACATACTAACCAGAAAAATTCCATAAAAATATTTTCTAGCTTCGTATTGACGATACGGTCCTAACAAAACTAGTTTCGTCGAATTCTGAGACCGTTTGAAAAATGGCCAATTTCCAGTCGATTAAAATCAACTGAAACTGGCCAAACGCGTTTTCCTTTGCCACGCTCACATATTGATTCGAAAAATTATGAAATTTGAAACCTAGCAATAATTTGACATCACGGACCCAACAAAACTGGTTTCGTCGAAATCCGAGGTCGTTTGCAAAATTGCTATTTTTAAGGGCCTTATATATATAAAAATATATATAAATTCCACAGCGACTATTTCTAATTTTAAACTGGACATATCTTATCATTTCTAAGATGAAATCTCAGTTTGTTAACTTCGTTACAAAGATATTGTTATACAGATTCAAATATTTCTTGTTTCGTTCAATTCTGACTTATTTTGAATTCTGTATATTCATTTGAAATTAGAAATCGAATTTTCGAACTACCGCGCCATTTTCAATTCCTTTTACAGTTATATATAATTATTATATTCTAACGACGACGTATATAATATATATGTTCGAATTCTATTCAAAATAAATTTTTCGTCGATATTATTTAAAATAATTCATTTTAAATATTCAAAATTCGCTAAAATTGCCAAATTAAAAATTTTAAACTGGCCCAGATTTTCCGGGTTATTACAATCTCCCCCACTTAAAACTTTTCGTCCCCGAAAAGGAACAAAGTCGAAAGTGGTTTGATAATTCAACTCTACGTTCGATCTGGCTTCCATTCTCCAACTCTTTAGTTTCTGAGAATTTTCAAAATTTCAAAAATTTGGCTAACACCCTAAATTTTCGAAAAATTTCGCCATAACCTCCCCTGCACCGGGAGCATCGGGGAATTTCAAATAGCTTCCCCGGTCCTTCAGATCTCAAAAAGAAAAAGAAAAGGCCAAGCGGCTAGCCAATAGGCTCACAAAATCATCATCACCCAAACAAAACAGGAAATTATGTAGTAAACATGTACCTATTTGTCGGGCAAACAAATTTTATTCTCTGCTCTAGCCTCCTTGCTATGACATGTTCAATGATATACATGTATATGCAAGCGAATGCGACCAATTTCAATACAGTTCAATATTCGATTCAATTAGGCCAAATGGTTCAAAATTATCAAACAATTAAACAAACAACACAAACATCAATCAATTAGTGCCTTAGAGTTTCAAATTCATAATTTTGATACATATACAAAAATCATGTTTTTGATGCCAATTCACAACAATGTGTTCCTAACTATATAAGTTTTGGTTCTCACACCAGTCTAATGGAAATATATAGAAATCACACCTTCGTCACTCGAAAATAAATGCTGATGATGTTTCGAACCACCATCAGAACATTGTCGGGCTACTAGAGTACGGTTCTATATCTACCCGGTATATTAAAACTTCGAATATACGCGGATCAGACGTATACGCAAAATCTATATATACTGGATTGTCCAAATCAATATAAATAAATAATCAACTACGAATAATTGATTTAAATTTTCAAAACAAAATTTTGTTTTCATTTTAAAAATATACTCTTCACACTCGTTCTAGGATACTACTGATCCTATCTCTAACGAGTCATTCCCATTGGATATTGCTAATCCAATATCTGATGAATTCTTTCGTATGTTTCTAATGTGTCTTGTTCTCTGGCTTTGTAAACCAAAGCTCTGATACCAACTGTAAAAACCGGTAACTTCCCCGTAAAGGAAAGCGTCGGATAGTTCGAGAACAAACCACAACGGAACGCATACGGAAGAACAGTTCATTGTATATTACAACAATGCATCAGATTACAAGAATATACAGAGTATAAAAGAATATTACACAGAAATATCAGAGATTTAAATTACATTTAAATACATAGCAGTGGAAAATAATACAATACACAACTAGAAGGAGATATACGGATACAAAGCTTTCCGGATATCGTTCCAGCTGTAAACCAGGATCCTGTGAATATAAATCTGCAAAACCAAAACTACTAGCTGCCCGTGTCAAAATAGGGGCACCCAGAGTTTAGGTTAAAACAATAAACTCCAGGTCAGTCATGTGACTGGTGTGAGAACTAAAACAGTTATTTATCTTTATTTTCAAAATTAGGCAAATCAAGGGACCACGCCGTATAACACGGAACGGGTTTCCTCCCAAGAATACCAGTGCATAAAACAACAGCGCAATGCTAAATAAAGAAAAATGAAGCTGTTATAAGACCCAGGTCCTATCACACAATGCAACACAAGCCGGGGGATAGGGTTTTCCCTTATAACAGCCAAAGAATGCTTGATACGTTTAAAACAAATCATTTGATACTATAATAAGTGCATAGTGTATAAAACAACTTCACATCATAAGTATCAATCATAGGCGGCATGGGTACCATATATCATGTCGCCATACTAGGCTCTACAAATAAAACCGCAAATGTCACGTATTTGGAAATTGGATTTCCATCTATGAACCGAGGCAAAAGATAGTCCTCAACCGATTTGAGACTGCCTAGCCCGAGCCTCAGGACCCAGACTCAGGTGGGCCCTTGGATCGTCAGGGCCGGTCCACCGATGTGGATTAAAATGCCTGAACATGCGTTTCCCCGCCCTTTGGGGCGTAAATGAGCCAACTAAATGACTCCATCGGTTCGAGAACGACCGATCAATCCGAGGCGCCTCGCAACAGCAACAACCACATAAGTCAAACTCGTCAGGGCGTGTAAAACCACTGACGCCACTTCTAACTAGGAAGAAACGCAAGTCCTCCCTGATGTCCCCTCCCGTTTTTGGTTCATACCGGGTGTGAAACTCGCGAAGCAAACGTTACACAAAGCTACGCCACAAAGGCCGTGCTTTGATCATCACCACAAGACTTTGCTTTTCAACAGAAGCCTCGATCAATTGCCACTTAGGCATGCCACACAGGCAATTCACTCCATGCGTTTGATATCCATCAATATATAACCCCTGAGCTCGTACGTCTCAGAGAAGGGCGTTAAGCAAGAGAATAAATTCTCCGCCGCCAAACAGATATATATTTAATAGAAATCAATCACACAGACAAAAATCCAATGCCAGACACACAGTCCATTTACAAGTCCGTTCTGGGTCTGAACGAAACCGGAGGCACCTAGTACCCCGCATGTCCATCGATCTCCAAGTACGTCTGGACGATCACCAACTGTTTCCATCTTCTTGGGTGTACAGCCCAATCAAGATCATCAGTTATCACCCAAACGACGTGAAGACTTCTGGTCTTCGACCACCGTCTTCATCTTCGACTTATCGTCGCATCAGTTATTCAGAATGGGATAAACCCGGTCTTTCCGAATAACTCGCGTATATTTTAAATAAGTGTTACACAAACACAACATACGCCTCATTCCAATTCATCAGTCACTAACCATAAATTAATCAAGAGAATAATTTCCCAAACATTAACCCCGAAGGCCGAAACCAACATCAGATCAATATCCAGGAAACCCTTCTGCTTAGCTAACCGACAGTTAGTTTCTAAATTTCACATTCATAGGGAAAGGTTCCCATTAATTTTATCAAAGATAAATTCTTGAATTTATTCTTTAATCTACTTTTGAATATCAATTCAAACTAGTCGGGATTAGCGAACCTTACCGAAGTAATCATTTGTTTTAATTTCTCAATCCCAACCTATTCATCCCATGAAGTAAAACTGGTAATACTTCATATCTAACACCACAGTGTTATCGGTAAATTCAATTACCATTTCACGTTCAAATCTAATTAAAGATTTAACTATCACCTGGAGCAAAACTGGTGATACTCCATTTTCGATCATTTCAATCTAATTAAAGATTCATTAAAACTCCACTTAGTTTTAATCTTCGAATGGGTTAAAGAATCAGTGTCATTTAAAACACGGTTCACGATAAACCCAAAATCCCATTCATTAATTATCGGGTTAAAGAACGAGTGCTATTTAAAAACACTGTTCACGATAAACCCAAAAATCAATATCAATTCAATTCCAATTAAATATTATTTAATTGGTAAACTTCATTAAATCTAAATAAAAAGATTTAATCTTTTCTCAACTGGGTTCAAGAACAGTGTTAGTGAAGACACCATTCACGACAAACCCAAATCACATTCGATATTCAATACAAGGCTCTGAATAGAAAATATATCGGCTTATATTCAATATCGAATTCTACGACTAACAAATGTCGTATTGGAAATAACGATATACATATATATCTTTCAAATTTCCATAACAACACCTGTATAATCACGAATTCCAACATCGAAATATTCCGAAGACAATTTCGATTCAAATCCACTCCAATGCAATCATTGGAATTTTGGTTACTTTTAAAACCCTTTTCGAATTCAATTTATTTATTTAAAAATAAATAGAATTATAATTCTAGTTCAAAACTAGTTCATTTCGATAAAAATCTATTTTTATCTTTTCAAATATGGAGTTTTTCATCCCAATTCTTTCTAAATCATTTCTTATGATTTTACACAAATTATTACTATTTTTAATAATTTTATCAAGGCCCGTACAGTCGATTTCCAACAATGGCCATCGAACTGCACTTACAGCGACCTTTTTCGAATTTGATTTGGACGTAATTCCAAATCCAACCGTTAGGTTTCAAATTTCTCATATTCATTAGAAAGCTCTTTTCGATACGAACCCAACGGTTCCGGTTTCAGGAGAATCCGACGGTCGGATCTCCCGTAATGTCCGTTTGAAATAAATGGTCGAAATTCACGAACTGCCGCGGCGCGGCGCGTTCTATTCAGGCCATTATATTATATATATAATATATATAATATATATTTCGTCGATTTCTATTTAAAACGAATTATATAAATAGTTTAAAACTGTTTCAAAAGCAATTTCAACTTTCTTTTCAATTCAAATCAAAATTGAATTCTTCTTTATAAATTCATTTTAAAATTCATTTCTATTCAACTCAAATTTCAATTCAATTTGAATTCCTTTTCAATTCGCTTTCAATTCAATTCGAAATCGTTTTCAATTCAATTCATTTCAAAATCGTTTTCAATTCAATTCATTTCGAAATCGTTTTCAATTCAATTCATTTCGAAATCGTTTTCAATTCAATTCATTTCGAAATCGTTTTCAATTCAATTCATTTCGAAATCGTTTTCAATTCAATTCATTTCGAAATCGTTTTCAATTCAATTCATTTCATTTCGAAATCGTTTTCAATTCAATTCATTTCATTTCGAAATCGTTTTCAATTCAATTCATTTCGAAATCGATAAAATCGATATAAATATCGTTCACGTCAAAATGGCGTCAATCTAATCAACACGGCTTCATAAATTTCTATTTCAAATATTTTATTTCAAGTATTTCTTTTTCAAAATAGTTGTTATTATCAAAATATTTCGTTCAACACATGACCAATCTCAAAGGATGAGTACTGTCAACACATGAACCGTTATTTTATATTGTTCTTTATTTTCTAAATTGGAATGAGGCCCAATCAATCAACATATAATGTTAATTATATGGATTTTCATACAACACATGTATCTAATAGCATTGAAAAATAATCGACCATCAACCAAAGTGCACTACACTGTATAAGCATCAAATATAGACATTTAACGCTTATAGCAGCTTGTCAATCAATCGATCGACATATTTAATCAATCAGGATGAGTGAACTTCAAGTTTCATCCCAACACCCGTATGGGGTTTCAAACAATCAAACAAATATTTCATTCGTGCAGTTGGGCGATGTGTAAAATTTATCGTCCCGATCAATGTCCTTCAAATAGGTGTACATAAACAAACCGTCTGGTTTGTAAATGAATATTTATTTATTCACATTCACGTTAAAAATTATATTTTTAACGATAAAACATTTTATTCCAACATATGAATTTCTATTCAGTTCCTTCTTTAAACAAAATGATATTTTTATTTTTCTAACATATTTTAGAAAATTTCGGCGGCATAACAGCACGATACTAGAAACGGGACAAGGCCTAGCCTTATCCCCGGTCTAGTGAAGGCCCACGCCATTCACACATCAATCAAATTCACCAAACAACCAAATTCAAATCAAATCATATAACTAAGCTATGCAACCAAACAAACAAGTGCATGGTCTGTGGACGATTGTGTCGGGTGCTACTAAGCACCGTCTGCATCCTAGTATATATATAAATAGAAATGAAATTGAAAGGTGAGAAATTCTCACAAAAAGCTATCCAACCATCTTGACTCTACTTTGATAGAAATCTTCATCGTTATCGCCTCTTCGTCATCTTCGTTGCCCGTAGTCACTATATATATAAAAATCACATTTTTATTTCTCTATTCAATATATAAAAATCATATTTTTATTTCGAAGTTCAATATATAAAAATCGAATTTTTAGTTCAAAGTTCAATATATAAAAATCGAATTTTTAGTTCAAAGTTCAATATATAAAAATCGAATTTTTAGTTTGAAGTTCAATAGATAAAAATCATTTTTTTTATTTCTTCTACCCAATAAAAATTTCGCCTTTTCTATTTTAAAAATATGATCTTTCCTATTCTAAAAACCCGATCTTTTCAATTTTAAAGTTCAAACCTTTTTCTAAAAATCAGTTTTTAAATTCTTATAAAGTCAGTTTTTACTTTTAATTTAAAATCAGTTTTTATTCTCATTTTAAAAATTCAGTTTTTTTAAAATTCTTTAAATTCAGTTTTTACTTTTATTTTAAAATCAGTTTTTATTCTCACTTTAAAAATTCAGTTTTTAAAATTCTTTAAATTACAGTTTTTAAAATTCTTTAAATTACAGTTTTTAAAATTCTTTAAATTACAGTTTTTAAAATATAAACAAATCAGTTTTTCAGAATTGTAAATAAAAATAAAATAAAATAAAGTAAAGAGAAAAAAAAAAGCTTACCGCATCGAAGAAAAAAGGGGGGGTGGCTTCGCTGTTGAGCTTCGAAAGGGGGGGGGGGGGAAGATGGCGACGGGAAGGGAGGGCTAGGGTTAGGGTCTTCCTGGGGGTGCGGTGCTCGATTGCCGACTGGGGGGGGGGGGGGTGCTGCGCGTTGCGGTCGAGGTGGAAGAGGGGGGGGGTCTCCGATGAGGCGCGGTGGCCCTTGGGGAGGGCGGCGGCTCCTCCCCGCCTTCGTCGCCTCCGTCATCTTCTTCTTCTTCTTTTTTTTTTCTTTTCTAGAATGTAACGAACCGGGGGGGGGGGGGGGCAGAAAGATAAAGGGAGGAGAGAGTTTCTTTTTTATTTATTATTATTATTTAATTATTTAATTCAACCTAAAGTTGACTTTTTCATACGACCTCGAAATGAGGCCCACCGCCTGTCGTCCCTAGCGTTTTACCCCCATTCCGAACACAATGGGATGTGTATCGTAAGCCGATCCGATTGTTACAATCAGTTTCCTTTGAATTTACATTTAAATCACTATATTGAATTTTAAACGTACATTTCAAATTACCGGGATCACATACTAACCAGAAAAATTCCCTAAAAATATTTTCTAGCTTCGTATTGACGATACGGTCCTAACAAAACTAGTTTCGTCGAATTCTGAGACCGTTTGAAAAATGGCCAATTTCCAGTCGATTAAAATCAACTGAAACTGGCCAAACGCGTTTTCCTTTGCCACGCTCACATATTGATTCGAAAAATTATGAAATTTGAAACCTAGCAATAATTTGACATCACGGACCCAACAAAAATGGTTTCGTCGAAATCCGAGGTCGTTTGCAAAATTGCTATTTTTAAGGGCCTTATATATATAAAAATATATATAAATTCCACAGCGACTATTTCTAATTTTAAACTGGACATATCTTATCATTTCTAAGATGAAATCTCAGTTTGTTAACTTCGTTACAAAGATATAGTTATACAGATTCAAATATTTCTTGTTTCGTTCAATTCTGACTTATTTTGAATTCTGTATATTCATTTGAAATTAGAAATCGAATTTTCGAACTACCGCGCCATTTTCAATTCCTTTTACAGTTATATATAATTATTATATTCTAACGACGACGTATATAATATATATGTTCGAATTCTATTCAAAATAAATTTTTCGTCGATATTATTTAAAATAATTCATTTTAAATATTCAAAATTCGCTAAAATTGCCAAATTAAAAATTTTAAACTGGCCCAGATTTTCCGGGTTATTACAGTTTTGATTGTAAACTTATATATGGCGACATAGTGTTATGGGGCATTCATGCCGCCTATGATTGATACTTATGATTTGAAGTTGTTTTATACACTATGCACTTATTATAGTATCAAATGATTTGCTTTAAACGTATCAAGCATTCTTTGGCTGTTATAAGGGAAAACCCTATCCTTGGCTGCGTTGCATTGTGTGATGGGACCTGGGTCTTATAACAGCTTCATTTTTCTTTATTTAGCATTGCGCTGTTTGTTTTATGCACTGGTATTCTTGGGAGGAAACCCGTTCCGTGTTATACGGCGTGATCCCTTGATTTACCTAACTTTTAAAATAAAGAATAATAACTGTTTTAGTTCTCACACCAGTCACATGACTGACCTGGAGTTTATTGTTTTAACCTAAACTCTGGGTGCCCCTATTTTGACACGGGCAGCTAGTAGTTTTGGTTTTGCAGATTTATATTCACAGGATCCTGGTTTACAGCTGGAACGATATCCGGAAAGCTTTGTATCCGTATATCTCTTCTAGTTGTGTATTGAATTATTTTCCGCTGCTATGTATTTAAATGTAATTTAAATCTCTGATATTTCTGTGTAATATTTATTCATACTCTGTATATTCTTGTAATCTGATGCATTGTTGTAATATACAATGAAATGTTCTTTTATATGCGTACTATTGTGGCTTGTTCTCGAACTATCCGACGCTTTCCTTTACGGGGAAGTTACGGGTTTTTACAATGTCTCTCATGAAGAGATTGCAGTCATGTACCATTTTGCCAACTTCTAACAAAAACTATTTTTTTTCTAAGGATTTGTTCAATTTGGCTTTCTTTTTGCACTGTGAAATATGACGATATATTAAGCATTAATTATACATGATGTTGATTTCATCTCATTGTTTGGTGATACAAATCTATGTTTCATAATGTAACTTGCATGACTATAAACTATCTATCATCAACATTACCTACATAGTGAATTTTAAGTCATCTGTGGAGAAGTCGTCACCTGTAGCTAATTGAACTTCAAACAAAAGTTTGTAACTATTAATGAGTGGCTTAAAATGGGGTGCTACAAAATAGGGATGCTGGACACCCCTGCATTGCATATGTACATAGATTTTTCTTACTATTTGCTCTTTGTTCTTTTAAATAAGGTAGATTTGCTAGTATATGTAACCTCGTTTACTGGATATAGTGTCCATGCGTTCCAGTGTATCATGCGTTTATTTAGCTCGCTAAATTTTCTGTACAACTTTAGATGCCAATCACAATATATATAACTTTAGTATTGGAATCAACAGCACCTTAAAACCGAGTCCTACAATTAACGCATATGTAAGCTTCGGACAAATTTGGGAGATTAAAGCTTCTAAAAATGTCATACTGGGTCTACAAAAATATTATGCGCAACAAAGGACTTGCTGGTCTTTTTGGAAATTAAAGACAGAAGGTATAGTGTTACATAGTCAACTTCAAGTGCAAAATTAAAGCTATTAGAGTTTTACTGTCACATGGTTAGAATATAAGTTTAAAATTATTTGAACTAAATTTGCGTACCTAGTATATTTAGAAGCTGACATCGATACCTTCCTCAAGTCAACTATTTCAATAAGCTTCAAAATGAAAAATAGCTTTCTAAAGATGTAGAATTATAGGTCTGCACAATTTGTACATACCAAAGAAAGGTCAATTGAAGATACCCATAGCATCGACCAGTTGAATGTTTGCGCTACTCCTGCATTTAAATGACAGAACTAAGAACCAGTTCAGTAATTATATTACTTAAGATTTCCACTGTGTACTTCATATAGTTCTAAGCTGTTTTGTAAAAAACAACTAAATTTCATAAGTAATAAAATATAATATTTAATACCATATAGCAATGAGTTTTTACTTTTGAAAATCGATGCTTTGCTGATAATATGTCAATTACTTTTGAAAATCATGCTTTGCTGATAATATGTCAAAAAAATAAAAATATTTCATAAATGATATACTACAACTGCAGAAAGAATAACAAACAAAAAGTTAAAAGATCAATTTTGTGCCTCTTATGCGACAAATTACCTGTTCACACAACAATTATCTTGGGATAAATTATGTGTATTGGAATCATAAAGGGTGTAAATCATGGTATGATGGCAAAATATCGGTTTACATCCACATTCGTAAGTAGAGCAAATATTTTAAAATATCAACGAGTGAGTATTTCATGTAGAGCCTATTGACAATGGCCGAAGGGATGAAATATCAGTTATGATAGGTACACAAAATCGATTGAGAAGCACAAAACTCTAAGTAGTCGGAAATTCCCTAAGGTTCTAATTTGGAAATTATGAAACGGATGTATTAAAAATGTACTCTCTATTTTAATAGGTGAGATTCCAAATTCAATTGATATTTGTATGTTAGCAATAACTATGGAAATTGGTACATACCTTAAACAGGAACATAAACTGGAAAGCCACGATACAAAATATGATGAATATTCTTGGAGCAGGAAAGTATTTATGTGTTCAATTTTAAACGTAGTTGCACAACGAATGAAAACTGTTAAAAAATATCTCATTTTGTGACAATCGAGTAAAAAAAATATATGTCATTATTCATATCAGTTTTGTTTTAGGTAACAAAAAAATATACAGAACTCTTGAATGGATTTATTTTCATATGAAATCATTCCTCCATTTTTGATTTTGTCTTTGTTAATCAATGCAAAAATATTCAATATTTAGAACAGCTATGTGCATTCATACTAAAACCTATTCTAGTTCCTAAAACACATTGAAACTTGAGTCCCATCTTTAGTATTGGATTTCGGTCTACACTTAACAACTTTGTGTGATATAGGGGAAAGCTTAATTAGAACTTATTTGTATAGCTCCTCAAAACAACATGAAGCATAATGATCAACAACTTGAAATCAAAAGATAATCAAATTATCATTCATATCTAATATAAAATATTAATAAATTAAATAAGAAGTCACATTAAAAATTGATTCAATAGTCTTACGATTCGTGGAGGAAGAATTTCTTTATATTTCATCATTATTTTAATGGACAAAGAGAATTTCCTTCGACTATTGCTAGTTGCATACATCATACAAAGCAGGTCGGATAAATTAAGGATAAGGTTCTTTTCATACTTTGGAAAGAGATAATAAGTTAAAAGGGATAGTGCGCATGATATTGGGAAATGAACTAATTCAGCAGAATGGTTTTATTTTTAAATGCCAAAGAATAGTCTTATTTTCATATATATTTCTCAAAATCTGTTAGCAAAACAGATAGCTATTAAGCAACTCTTTCATATTATAAATCACAGGAAGAGATAAATTTCAATGCCATTTGTTCATGATTCATGGTCAGACTGTGTGTGCGCGCGTATAATATATTTACAAATATACCGAGGGGGGGTGTTGTGTGTGTCACTACAATCATGAACCACATTCTGAAGTTCTACTAATGATGCTAGTTAATCTGCAAAGGTAAATACATCTAAAGACTGTTTTGTGAATTCAAAATTATGTAGACATTAGAAACACCATAATAATAATAATAATAATAAGAAGAAGAACCAAGTGACTACATGTTATTTAAAAAAATAGATAGTGATAATCATATTTTTCATCAGTGTTATACAGTTAAAGACAAGAGTATGACTAATAGCTTAGTAATAAGTAGTAAGATCATAACAAGTAATAGAAACTCACCAGCACAAAGCATATAGTCAAAGTTCATATGGGTTATGCACTAATCACAGCAGAAGAAGATTATCCACTTACGAAAGCAGCCAGATGCAGTGTAGAACGGTGCTATTAGATAAACCTCTTTTCCTGTGATGTTTACCAGTAATCTTGTTCTTAACCATACCTGAGTCGAGCTGTTCATCTCCAACATCCTAGCTGTGGCATATTAAAATAGCAAAACTGTCAGTGTTAAAGTTAGTAGGTGCATGGTTAGGGTTGTAAGTTGGCACATAAATCAAATATAGCAAACAAAGTATATGTATTAAAAAATGAAATAAAAGTGTTATAGCAGAGGAAATACGAAGTATACATATTACTGAAAGATGTTAATATACTCCGAAGAAAACACAGTTAAACCAAACACGTTGCTGCCTAGGGACATGTCGCTGATATTCAATCGCATAGTACTTTATATATGGCACAACAACTGAAATATGTAGACAAATATGCCATAACTGTGACAATGCTTTTCATGTAATTGCTTCATTACATGTTCAATCATAATAGTCTACAATTTATAATAAGAAATCAGAATAGAATACAAGTACATAGCCTCATTAACAAACTAGGGTTGTTCTCGGCTGAAGAAAACATGCTTGCAGATGAAATAGTGAATCGTTTCATCGAATTGTCTAATTCTCAAGGAATATTAGAAAAATTATAGAACAGAATATGACATTTTTTTTAGTGATAAACGCTAAAAATGACCAAATACTCAGATTGTAAAACAAATTGATTAGGTACTTAGGTTTACTCCATATTCAGATCAAAATAATTAGGTAAAAGTAGTAAATAAATCAAATCTAAAGGAATTAAGGTTACTGTATCTATAGCATGAAAAGGCAATGATGGCACAGAAACTCAACTCAGGTGGCAGCGGATCTCGAATTGCAGAGGAGCTCGATTTTCAGATTGTTGCAGATGAGTCTGGCTTTCAATTGCAAGGTAGTGGAGAAGATCGTAATTGATAGACTATCACAGGAGGTTTGTCCAAGTGGTTCCACCATTAAGCACCTACAAGAGATAATAATTTAGGGAATTTAGGGATTTGATGGAGAAATCACGAGAGACCGAATTTAGGGTTAGAGGAGAACGTGATTTTTTTTAATTCGATGTTTTTCGCATATGAGCCCCTCAAAAATAGCATGGTTCGAACAAGTCAATTTGAAAGAACGGTTCAGATCTACTTTTAAAGTTGGTATGGATTGCTAAAACTTTTTTTTTTTTTGCAAGGCAAACTAAAACCTTTTTTCCTAAAACAAAAATATATCAAGTTGAAATATTAGAATTTATAACATTAATCAAAAGTTGTATAATCGTAACAACGTATAACAAACGTAGTCCTAAATATGGATTGACATAACGTTATGATAATGTTGTAAAATAATAAATAAATAGAATTTACAACTATTTATTGCTGTTGATCAACTTCGAGTTTACAATATTTGGTAAATATCGTTGAATACTACAGACTTACAATGTTTAAAAAATAAAAAATAAAAAACAACCTTCAAAATTAAAAATTAGCATAAATTATTAATGTTTATTGTTAATTAGCATAAATTTATATGATCATTGTAAAATTAACATCGGTTAAAATGATTATTTTTCATATAGTGTAGTAATATTATTAATCATAAATTATTAATGTTTATTGTTAATTATAAATTATTGATATTGATTACTGGATATATATTATTTACTAATAACTGGAAAGTAAAATTAAGTTTGTTGGAATATTGATTATATATAATAATTAATAATTAGAGATTATTTATTAATAATCATTAATTATTATAATTTATAAATGATTAATATAATATTATTAATGATTGATTATTAAATATTAATAAATAATATAATATATTAATGATTAGTAATTAGTAATATGATATTATACTTAATAATAAGTAATATATGATTAATGATTAATTATTAAATAATTAAAATTAATTTTATGGAAGTATTGTAATTATTAATTGTCAAAAATTAGTGTCTATTACAACGGACATTTTGTGACCGTTGTAAAATAGACATCTATTACAATGGGCGTTTTGTGACCGTTGTAAAATAGATATTTATTACAACGGGCCTAAAAATGACCGTTGTAATATCATTTATTACAACGGGCATTCTATGCCCGTTGTAGAAAGGGTGTTGTACATGCATCTATTACAACGGTCCAGAAAATGACCCGTTGTAACAGCAGTCTATTACAACGGGCAGCAAACGCCCGTTGTAAAATGGACGTTGTATTAGATCTGTTTTGCCGTAGTGTCCGCATAAATATGAGAATCAAGGGTGTGAATATGCAAGTTGTAAAGTTGAAATAATTCGAATACTTTTGCATTTTCTTCAAAATAATAACAGTTTTTATTGGTTATGTAATTAATGATGATGTAATATCCTCCTTTTTATTGCTTGCTATTCCAATGAACATTGAATGCCAAAATGAAAAAAATTTATGCTGAATATGGGTTTTGAACATAAATGTAACAATTCTAGGAAATGTTAAAATAGTTAAACAACATTCATTGCCCCTTCCTTTTAATTGTGGAAGAATAATTAAGTAAAGGGCATTTTCATCAATTCAGGTGTACACCAAAAAAGTGTGATGCCAAACTTATTCCGATTATTAGTAAAGAAAGATGTATTTTTCTTGCCTCTTATTATTTGAAATTTGTACTCCAAATATAGTCCACTGCTCTTTTATTTGAAATTTGCTCTCCATAAATTTTCCCGATTACTTTTATTTCTAATTATCTATTAGCAAACAACAACAACTGACGATATAATCATGCACAAAAATGTGTATAGATCTCAAAATTAAAATAAAATAGACCTATTGGCTTATTCTGTAAAGTGTCTAAGCGAGCACAATTGCCCTAAAATACATTAGAAAAATATATACTTACTATCCAAATTAAAATTACAGTAAAATTCTATAAAATATTTTAAGACTACGCATACAGAAACTGAACGATTATTCTAAACTGATATTTAATTATAATTAATATACGAATACCGATCATTTTAGCAATTATATCACACACCTTTACCGTTTCTTCAAAACGAACATTGTTTTAAACTAATTTAATTCAACAAAATGCATAACGACTCTTTATAAAATTCATAGGTTGTCAAAATAATATACATGTATGTATTTCACCAAAATACCATATATAATCAAAATAGTGTTACTTATATATATCTTACACAATTTAAATATTTATGAAATTCCTATCATTGAAATATAGTTGATATAAATCTTAATATTCGAAATAAATTAGTAAAATCTCTATTCTTTACAAAAATCTTATAATTCAAATCCTTTTAATTACTTATTAATATTAAAATTTATGTATTTATATCTTATGCTATTAAATCACATCTAAATAGTTCATATCTTATAAAATCCATATATTATAAAAGTTAAATAACATATCCTAAAAATTTCAACTAAAATTTATTCAAACTAAATTATAAAGATTACTAAATCAATATTTGTGATTAATCCTGATTAAATTAAATTTATATTTAGAAACTCCAAATTAATTTCATATATTAAAATGTTGAAAATTTAGGATCGTTACATATATCCTAATATAACCTGGTGCAGTATGACATATCAAATATATCCTAATATAACCTAGTGACATATGTCATATCAAATATATCCTAACTAATATAACCAATTGCAATATGGCATATCAAATATATCCTAATATAACCTGGTGCCATATTAAATATATCCAAATATAACCTGCCATATAAAATATATCCTAATATAATTTGGTGCTATATTAAATATATTCAAAAATAACCTGCCATATCAAATATATCCTATTAATCTGTACAAGAAAACTATGAAGAATAATAAAGGGAAAATCTATTTAAACACAAAATTTTGACACAAATTTAGAAACAAGCAGTCTCAACCACAAGATCTCCCCCTGAATTACACCTCACAGAAACAAATCCTACGATCCAAATTTTGTGTCTTTAATTCTGTGTTTAATTTTGTGTCCCAATAGCCGCTCCCAATAATAATTAAAAATTATTCTCTTTATATGTTTTACTATAAATACAACACATCTGGTATGGGCAAAGTAACGAAGTAAAAGTTAAAACAAAAGTTATAAAGAGAAAACTAGCAATAGCAATAAACATGTCAAAGGTTGAAGTTGCGTTACTTTTCATTGTATTTTTGGCTATCAGCTCAAGAGGTAATTAAGTTTCAAATGTTTCAACATGTTATTTTGAAAGATGTGTGTTTACATGCATCGTTATACTGATCATGAACTTTTATAAACCCAATGTATTATGTATACAGCCTTCTCCGTCACCCCCAAATGTTGCACAGATTTTCACACATGGGGACTAAACAACACGGTAGGATGTTTTGATAATGACGCTTGCAACATATGGTGCAGAGCTGCATGCAAAGGAGGATCATGCAAGACTCGTAGCCAAGGGCATGTCTGTCACTGCTTATGTTAATCACTGAAATCCTTGCCTACTCTAATTAGTCTCTAATCTACCCAACTTTGTACTCGATTAATAAGCAATAAAATGAGTTAGCCATGGTTTCCATTTTGTTTCTCTCTGTCAAGTTTTATTAAACTTTCGCAGTTCATGAACGTACTTGTTTTTTGGTGTTTAACATTCTAATCTTCCTCTTTTTGAGAATGCTACTACTGTATTTATTATCTTCCTTTGATTTCGGTGGATGTGATAAGTTTGACTTCCACAAAAGAATACAAATCTAGCTAATAACTACCTTCTAAACCATCCTTTGATTTTTAAAGAGAGAATCAGAAAATTAAGCAATTTATTTTTGTAGAAACAACATGTTTATTTATTTTAAAGAAGAAAAAATAGCATATTTTTAATTACCTTAAGAAATCTTAAATGAAAAAGCAATATTTGGAAAAAGCAACTGAAAAAGAGTAAATAATGACAAACTAACATGCTGCCTAATCCATTAACATTGTTGGTGTTATAATCTATTTTATTATTGTATAATTACGCAAATATGGTGTTCTATTTTCTTGCATATTATCTGTTTCGCTCAAATTCTTCACTCACATTCGTTTAACAACCGGAATTTTTCATACATCTTGAATATTTGATTTATTTTAAATATTAAAATATTTAAGCTAGATCAATAAAAAATTGTGATTGATGAATTGCGAACTCATTTGGATTATCAAATACAATATAGCAATTTCGTGGATTTCTGAATTTTGAGGTTAAGATGATTTTAAAGTTTATTTAAAATCCTATTAAAATAACAATGTTGATAATAAATTATTATCACACTATTCAAGCAATTTAAGATCGATTAATAATAACTTGTTTTAATTAGCTTGTGAAAATAGTCTTTTTACAAACTTTATCGGATTTCGACGAGATAAGTTGCATTAGATTCTGAGTAATATTTTATTGTAAGATGTCAAGTTTCGTGATGATCAGACATAGTGTGATCGTGCGCACTAGAAATGCATAGTGTTTAAATTACCGTTGGATCGTTTTGTGAATTTATAAAATAAAAATAAGAATAAATACAAATTGAGCCGTTATGAGTTAATAACGTTAACATATTTGTGCCATTATTATTTTAAGATGTTGCAATTTTATTGCCGACAACCTATTTTTGCGCCAGTAATGCATAGATCCGTTGAAAGCTATAAACAGTATTATATTTTCTATCAGTAATTTTCTTTTGGAAGCTGTTACATTTACATAATAGTTTTATATATGTATGTATGTATACACACACACACACACACACATGCATGCTTGTATTTGATTGAGCTGTTACAAAATATAAATGGCATTAACATGTTACCATGGATGATGACAAATTTACTATCTTTTGTTATTTTTGGAATATATACAATTTACATTATATAAGTTATAATATTTTTTTTCATTTTCTTTATTTTAATACATGGTAATAAAATATTGCAATGAATAATAATAAATTAATATTTATTAACATTCATCTCTTTTGAAATGTTTTTTTTGAATGTTACTTTTATTTAATATGACATTAATTGTGGTCCAATTTTCCTCCCACTAACATAGCTACCATTTCTACTATATGTGAAATCGGTTATAGACAAGAAAAACCATATATTTTTTATCTTCTCCTCTACCATTCTTTTACAAAATAAAAAGAAAAAACTTGAGCAGTATTATTTTAGAGTGCAAACAGAATCGGCTTCATATGTGCAAATGATCCGATATAAAAAGGAAAACCAAGGAAGATGATTTTTTACCTAAGAGGCGGCGGCGAACAGTACGACCTACTTTGCATCTTGAGTAGATCGCCAAAACGTCTTCAGGAAAGTGACCTAGTCCACGACTCGGCCGAACCATTGTTTCCAACAATTACATAATTCGAAATTAATATAATTCGATTTAAATGGATAAATTTTTGTGATTTATTAGAATTTAATAACT
The DNA here is from genome assembly GCA_030737875.1 of Allium sativum. Taxonomy (NCBI): domain Eukaryota; kingdom Viridiplantae; phylum Streptophyta; class Magnoliopsida; order Asparagales; family Amaryllidaceae; genus Allium; species Allium sativum. Next base: position 157,984,069 of record CM060924.1, read on the forward strand.
AGTGTGCATTATTTTTATTTTAAGGCTTGGTTAAAATTCTAAACGTCACCATATTTTTATTTTTATGGTTTTGAGTCGATAAGGGATAAAACATGTACAGAAATGCCAAAAAATACAAATTTTACATATCTATTACGTATAATAATTACTTATAATAGAAAAAAATGGTAGCCTTGCTCACATGTACTCTTCAAATGCCAGTATTTTAAAATAAGACGATGCAACCAAAAGCAGTAGTGAAAAACAGCGGATCCAAGATTAAACAAATGTAATTCAAGGGGAGTAAAAGATGGAATGGCCGGTTTCACTCCCGCAGAAAATGACATACTTGTTCCCAGTTAATGCAGCATTTTTGTTTAAAATATTGACGCCTGCGCAGCTCCTTAATTTCCTTTTGCAAAAAACACAACCAACCATAATCGTCTATACACATATATTCTACCTAATTATTCATTCCACTTCTTCTTTAACTCTAAAATCAACCCTAATTTCGTAGATCTAACAATTTTTTCTTCAACCATCCACATATTACCACCTTTTCCATAACTAAAGCAAAACATTACACATGCTTCTAACTAGCAGTGCAAACCCCAACTATGAGTTTCGTGGCAAAACGGTTTTTGGATGTTGAAGATTTTGACATAGAAGTTAGGCCTGTCAAATGGGTCGAGTCGGGTTGTAATGGGTCAGGTCAAATTGACTCGACCCATTTTTTAACCCAACCCATTTAGTATATTTATTAAGAGGATCAATTGATCTGGCCCTCTTCATGTATGGGTCAACCCATTTAACCCGTCTAAAACATGACAAATTTGAAAAATTTGAAAAATGAGAAAACACTGCAAATACAAGTGTCATGAAACTAAATAGACAAAACTACATTAGAAAATAGTTTTATGACATAGATATTGCATATAATAACAGTTTTATTTGACATTTACAAATTGCATACAATAAATAAGAGGAATAAAACATCATCAAACAAATAATAAAAACTGCATAAAGTAATTGTTTTCACTGAAACAACACTAAATGTCTTGAAAACAACAACAATGTTGCGAAAACTACACCAAATAAGTTTTAAAACTAACAGAAAATGATACGAATAATGCATCAAATTACATGATATTATCAAATATAAATCCTAAAGCAGCCAAAGATAACTTTCTCAATTTTACAATGCACCCTTGTATCTTTTTATAACACCTGCAAAAAAATAGACATATGCCAGTTACTATCCTGAGGGAAACAAATGAATTCTAAAATGATTTTATGTTGGACACACTTCAACATGATCGGGTATAAAGTGGCTACTACCCAATGGCAACAATACTTCAACATGATCAGGGTATGAATCAAATACAAAAATGCACATTCTAAACTAATAATTAATGTAACATGAAACTAAAGTTAAAAGCAAGACCAGCAAGATGACAAGCCTCCAATACAGCTCACACATTTTTAACAAATCAAATCCTTATTGAATTGTATAATATGTTTAGGCCATGGCCCAATACGGTCTTGTATGGTTTATTTATTTTGTTTGCCCTTAGCCGATGGCTATATAAACAGAGGCTGTCTACAACATTTCATTCATTTTGTATCATTTCTAGCTATTGAATAAAATTACATCAGTTCAAAACTTTATTTTTCAGAATAGTAAACAAAAAGAAGTTACTAGCTAGTTCACCAATAAACTATTAGCATGCTGAAAGCCAGACAGTAGAGTGCATGTTTAGGGTATATTTATACCAGTTCAAAGCTAATGGAAATCAAGAGTGCAATTACAATACAACAATTCAAACATAATTCAAATCCTGGACTCTTAGACTACAACATAAAATGGTAAGCATATCATGGTCTACCATAATGATTCTACTCCAAATGCTTGTGACTAACTAAAGAACCTTTTTATAATTTATTAATAAACAATGCATAATAGTAGTAAATTTAAAAAATAATTTGCGTTTTTGCTTCACACTAGGTGACTTAACCAAAGTGTTCAATTAGTATAGTTGAACTTTATAAACTTTTTCTAATATACTTGATTCTTTTGCATGTGACTGACATCACAACAAATAAAATAATTGCTTGCTAAAGTCAAATTTACTTTAAAATCTCAAAATAAAATTTACTCTCAGCAAAACATGTTATATTTTGCCATCGTCTAATGTAACGACCCGTGTTTTTCGACCATTTGAATATGAATATTTAAATTAGTTTTAAATATTTTATTTGGAATCTCGATGGAGTTTAATATTTAATTCGTTATTAAAAACGAAGTTGAACGTTATAATTTATATATATTATAATTCGAGCTTGAAATGGCGTGCAGTTCGTAAATTGGAGTTTTAAACTTCAACTGAGAATACAGAATTCGATATAAGTCGGATTTCTGTGAAACAAGACACGTTGGAGCCGTATTGGCAATAGTTTTCATATGAAAGAGAAAAATCCATATTCCGTGTTATAGATTGCGAGTTATGGCCAAATCAAATTTTGAAATAGTCGCTATGGAAATAAGTTATTTAATTATAGGCCTTTAAAATGACCGTTTTGCAAACGGACTCAGATTTCGACGAAATCAGTTTCATTAGAACCGTATCGCTAAATTATTGTACGGTGGTGAATTGCGTGGAAAACCAATGTCGTATGTGGCCACGGTAGCCGTAATCGCCCATTCATTTTCTATAGCGCGTAATTTATATAATAAATGGATATTTGAGTGTAACTTGAGCAAACGATCGAATTAGGCCACGAAACCAGTTCCGTTGAATTCGTATCGTCGATTAGAGTCAGGATATGTATATAGTTTGTTATTTTTAGAGATCGAGGAATTTGGCGTTAAAAAGGGTAGGGCGGTTCGGGGTAAAAACAGCCTACCGGGGCAACAGTCTCAGAATGCGACGAAAGTAGTGTCGTTGGGTTCGTATCGAAAAGTTATTTTCAGACTTCGCAGTTTCAAGTTGATTTGATTTATCTGGTGACCGTAGAAAAATTAAACGTGTGTTCATTTCCGGTTTCATAAAGAAAATTTTTCCATACGACCTCGGATTGCGACGAAACTTGTCCCATTGGATCCGGAATATCATTTTACTTCAAGAACAGCCTTTTTATCAGTAAAGGAAAATCGTCTGTAGTGATTTTTAACACGGTTTCTCCACGACGAAGTTTCGTACCTTATAACATGAATAAAACTATCCATTCTTTGTTGCTATAGCTTGTTCTCTTCTATACTTGCTGGCCAAACTGTCCATCCGTGTTGTTCAAGGAAACGGGCCACCCAACATTTCTTTTCTTTGTCTACCATTACACAGACACCTTGCCGACCAAGTAATTCTGAAGTCTCCATCTTCGCACATGCTATGATAACGTAGCAGCAGACCTAATGAATATACAAATGCATATCTTGACGTGGCCACTACGTTGTCCTCCTATTTATAGGGCCAGACATCTTCTTTTCCTCACTGTAAATTTAAAACAAAATGAAAACCCTCCTTAATAATGAACGAACACAAATCCCCTCCATTCGATTCACCTTTCTCCCAAAGCATCGATTTCCTTTCCGAACTTTCTACTACATAATCAAAGCACTCAACCTGCTTTCCAAATCCTACCTGTGATAATCGAAGTTTTTTTCTCGAGGTGGCGGAAATTTGAGGATGGAGGCGCTGCATTCGAGGTGAGATAGCGGACGAGTAGGGAGGTTGTTTGATGAAGTTAATAGGGGACTGACGTGGGGGTAGGTTGGGCTCGCAGATGGGTTCATGCATGTGAGGGGATTCGGTGGTTTTACCAGAAAAGGAGAATGGCGCTTGGTCCCAGAAGTTGAAGTGGGCTCAGCATGGGTTCATTTTTGCGAAAAAAAAAAAAAAAAAAAAAAAAAAAAAAAAAAAAAAAAGATGCTCGGTGGACTTATTGGAGCGTGCAGATGACGTTAAGCGTGGGGGTACTTTTGTAAATGAAGGGGACGGATGGCTGTGGCGTTGATCAGCATACATGGCGCGGGAGGGGGAAATCTTGTTTGCGAACTGGGGTAAGGAAGAAATGAACAGTAAGTTCATATACATTATATACCCAATTTATGGTTAAAACGCCTAGTTAAGTGTTACGTGACTAATAATCAGTTTAAGTCCTAATTTAGTTAATAATATATAATAATTAGTTAGTATATTACAGACATGAGTTTACTAAAAGGATAAATGCAGTCTTATTATACCGTAACTAAATTGGCAGTACACAGTTTGATAAAGTCAAATCTTTATTTACTTTATAGGGTACATCACGGGATCAGGTTTAATCAGGATCGTGTGCCAGTCGATTGTTTAATAGCCGGTGTTAGTTTGACTAAAAAAAAAAAAAAAAAAAAAAAAAAAAGTTAGTAACGTGTTCGAGTAGAAGGACAAGGTTGTACGTGTCCATTTAGGTAAATAAGGTGATGGGAGTTTATTTAAATATGCCTAACTGATAAGTCTTGTACATGCTAAACTAACGTGGCCTAGTAGCAAACGTTTAAATGTTCTTTTGTAGTGCCTAATTACCTTACATGTTGCCAAGACGTTTTAAATTATTATAGTAAAACTAATACTACTCAGTATTGTTTCTAATATCTTAACATGGCCTTAAGCATTTCCAAAATGCCTAATCACCCAAGTTAACCATATATAAGCCTCATTATAATGTGCCTAATCGCCCTTAATTATCACAAGTGAGATGTAAACAATATAACATATAAATTAAGTTATTATAAACGTAAGTTAATATTTAACTCAACTAATATTTGTAGTAGGTGTTAACAGTATAACGTGGACAAGTAAAATTGTAAGTGTGATTTAGTTTGCATCTTAATATACCAACCATACCGATTACATATATGTTTAGTTAATTATGTGAATTAAAATTAAATTAAAGTTAGATTAATTTAATTTAAACCAAATGTGTATAAATTCTGTAGCATATCAAAATCCGACAAGACCGGAGGTGGTGAAGCCGTACGACGAACACTGCATTACAAAGCGGTTTTGTCGAAATTGAACGCAGACGAAAGCTGGGAAAAACAAACCGTGACAACGAAAGAAAACCAAGGTGAGTTAAACTCACTCAGTTACCCTTTTTATATTTTATATAAATTGGGTGTTTTTATTTTGTGTGCTCTGCTTGCCAATGGTTGACTGCTTTGCTAGTTATCTATTTAACTGTTGATTTAACCGATGAAATTAAACTGTGTTTAATTTCAGTCAAATATCAAATCGTTATTTTTAACGATTGGTTCCAATAAAGGTAACTCACCTTGGTTGGTCACGTTTATAAAACAAACGTGTTTTCGGTTGAACTGGAGGAACTGATGAAAATGTTTTATTGGTTGGTTGATATAAAATGGTTGCTAATTGCTATGATATATCCGTTAAATGGGATTGTTTGACCTGGTTTGTGATAACCGTTTGAATACAGGGAAGAACAGGTTGGAGGGATCCAACCGGATTCCTCAAATGTATTATTTATTTTCATATGCTCATATATGAACTGATCTGTTTGTGTGATTGATTTGATGGTCGATTGTTGACTGGATATTCAACATCTGTTTGGTTTAAACCAATGGGCGATATTGGTTAAGTGTTTGGCAGAGTATGGCCTTTAAAAATCAATCGGGTTACAGATATTGATTCACCGTCAGGTGAATCGATAGAGATGCAGTTATAAAATTTATTTTTATAACTAGAAATAGATTTTTGAATACTATTTGAATAAAAATTATATAAAGAGAAAAAAATGAATAGTTTACTTATTTAAAACTTTGATTTATTATTAAGTGATTTTAGAAATTTAATCAGATTTGATAAGTATGGAAATAAGAAATAAGCCGAATGGTTTAGCTTGGACAATTAATTGGTCAAGCAATTGTTAGTCTGATTAATGATAATTTAGAAAAGTACCTTTTAAATGAAAATGCATTTAAAGGTAATCAAATTGAAGTGAAATACAACCAAATGGCGAAAGGAGTTCCTGAATAGGTTTTATTTTAAACCTAGGTTTTATAACGAAGTTATAAAAGGAATTTTTAGCGAGAATGAGAGCTTGAATTAAATATTACTTAATCATTTGAATTAAGTCGAAGGAGATTTCGATAAAAGGGTTTAAGATAAACCAAAACATATCAATAAGTTTCAAAGTGTTAAGACGTTAATTTTACATTAACGTTATTTGAAAACGAGATCTAGTAAAAAGGAGAATTTTAAATGAGATTTCAAATGGGAAATTGAATATAGTTATTCGAGATAGAATTAGCCAAAAATAATTATTCGGCTAAGTTGCCATTTTGTACGACTGCTAGCGTAATTCGCAGGGCTGCAGATAGCCTACGGCGGTCGGATGTTTCCTGAGGGAATCAGGCGTAACCATTGTGATCGCTGTGATCTAGAGTCAAGCGAATGGAGTTAAGACGAATGTTAATTAATCAATTAGAGTTATTCAAATATCGTATTTTTGAATATTTAAAGGATTGGAAGTTTCAAATTTAACAAAAAGTAAATTAGTTTGTTAAAGGCCAAGTGATGCTGAATACTGGACCAGTGAACTCATTGGAGTGTCATGTTTGAAACACTGTATATTTTGATAGTTAAAACACCGACTATCAAATCTGGCCAATACGATTGTTGGTATGGAAAGACCGGGATCGAATGTATATTCGAAAACCATTCCGACCAACAAATACGTGAAGATCTCAGAAGATGATCGAGATGGAGCATTGAAGACCGTGGTTTTTCATAAACGGAAGAACCACTAATATTCTCTGCCTGGCAAGCAGAGATAAACTGTGATTTTGTCGTAGTTGAAATCGACGGATTGCAAGGACTACTCGCTACTGATCCATGGGGTGATTCCTATATGGATGCGGTAGGAGAGTGCCTTCGGTTCATCCTGTTCCTGGATGACGTATATGGACGGATGTCTGACAGAGTATTTCCAAAGGGTCACGTACGTTGATTTCTTCAAACGTACGATAGTTGTTGGCAGGGAATGGCCATTCTCTAGCTTTCAGCTAGAGTATTTTTGTGGACGTCAATTAGTGATATCTGACGGATCTGACGATGTGGCATTCAAAGTAAATGGCGACCAGATGTCAAGGGTAAATTCTGGCCTCAAGCCTCATCAACCGGGAAATGACAAAAATCGGGCAGGCAGCATGGCTATGTGGGTCGCTCCCATTAGGGTGTATGATCACCTATCTAGAGGAAGTCCTATTTGTTTCTTAAATCTATGTTTCGATGCTGTCCCTTTTCGGGCAGACGGTTGCTGATCCCAACCGTCGGTGATATACATTCGATACACTCAAGCGAAATGAGTGGTCGGTCATGTGAGGGCCGGGTTGCAAGAAGTTCTTGTTGAACCCAGTGTATTCATCTCTAGAGATACACTATCGGCAGGTGGTCCCATACCTTGTCAAGGTCGGAATCCAATTTCCAATAAGCGCCCGCGGTTTTGATTGTATACCATATATGTGGAGCGTGAGATGCAAGCGTTCCACTAGATTCTATTTACTTGTATTTAGACATTATTATAATATCAGAACAAGATATTGGTTTCAAAACTGTTTTGGGTTATCGTAAGGTAAAAACCGTCCGTGTTTATGTGTGGATTTGGTCTTACGATTATCCTTTTTCTTTTGAAAAGGTTTTTGAACTCTAAAATCAAGTTGGATGATTACCCTTTATACTGTGCGAGTTTATCTCACTCTGGTTCACCAGACTGACCCGGTGTTTCGTAAATGCTCGGGTTAGGCCGGGTTGTACAGGTTCAGGTTATCGACTGCTATGAAGAGACGAGCTGGAAGAGTCCAGACGTATGATATTATATAGCTGCTATTCCGCTGTGTGTTGTATATGGGAACAGGCTAGTATAACTATTCCAGTGTATGATGTACTCTGATACTGTAAGTATTTTAAAGCTTTCAATAAAGATTATTTCTGTATTATATTTTTGTTCCGCTGCGATGTGAGACTCTGTGTGTGGTGTTCTTGTTCTTCTTCTTCTTCTTCTATTCTATTATTTCTTTCTTTCTTATCTCACCCTCTAACTTCTTTCTATTAATGATCTGGAATGTTCGATGTCTGAATGGTCAACATGGTAGTTTTGATGTTGATTTTCGGAGTCGAAAATCCCGGTTCGTTACAGTGGTATCAGAGCTGGTTGCTTAATTGGTACGGATGATAGGGGGTTCTCGCTTCGCGTTTGGTGGCGAACGGGAGACTCTTACCCCTACATCTCCCGACAATGTGGGTTGGTCGAGTCGAGAGGCTGGCCGTAAAAGCAGTTCTGAGGTATCTCTGTAAGCCACGCTGGGAGGTTAGCCCAGTGCCGAGGGAGGAGAGGATGGTTGAAAAGCCTACTCGAAACCCCGGTTCGTTACAGTGGTATCAGAGCTGAAGGTTAAGTGATTACCTTGGCTCTGTGGCGTGACTCAGTAGAGATGGGGTTAGCAATACCCTAGATTGAGTTTGAGTGTATATATACGAGTGAACGTATTTGTAGATTTTATAAAAAAATTGTTTTGTATTGTGGAGATTTATTTGTTTGAGCTGTCTGGGAGTTCTGGTCGATCAGTTTGATCCACTGTATCGATAGGAGTTTCTAAACACTCAAGTATGATAAACCGACACAGTATGTTTTGAAAGAGGGTAAATGAAAGAATTTACCCAAAATTATATTTTAATATAAAGAAATAATATATATTGGAAATATTATAATATATTGGATGTGTTGGTTGATTATAATTGAAATGGTTATATAAATAACCAATTAGAATTCGTATAATATTAAGGCGGATTTATTAAATCTAAAATTAAAGTCAGAATTGGAATTAAATTCCTAAAAAAGGTGAAAAGGGTGATTGCAAATGGAATTGGGTTAAATATATGGAAATTTTAAGATCCTGGGAGATTTTAAATTTGTTTCACAAGCATTGTGTTTAGTATTTTGAAATAGATTTCAAAATGAAAGTGTTTAAATTTGGAGTTTTGAAATGATATAGTATTGAACTCACTTCGATAGCTGGGAAATAACTCTGATGATGCTGGCCACATCATCAGTGTTCATTTCCGAGTTCTGAGTGACAGATTACTACCAAAGATTTTGGTTTGAATTGCTTTGAGAAAGACAAGTTGTTTTGAACCCTGAAAGGGAATATTTAATTTTTGAAAGAGCTGAACTGTTTAAAAACTCCCAGGGAAATTGTTTGAAAGACAAAATTAAATAAAAGTTTGTGAAAGCAAATATGGATTGAATTGAAACCGATTAACTGGGAACTGAATCGGGAGATAATATATCGAGTAGAATCAGATTTTGAAATTTGTGAAACAAGAATCTGAAATAGTGTTTGGTGGGAATTGATGATGGATGATGATTGAGTTAAGAATTGTATTTGGCTTGGACGCGTGAAGGATTTGGTTCTGAGGATAAAAGTTGGAATTTTGGGGATGCATTTGTATATGCTGACAGAGTAGCAGACGGGAAAGATATAGTGATATGCCCGACAAAAAGGTACACGTTTATTTTTATATGGGTTTGATGATTTATGAGCCTATTTGGCAAGCCGCTTGGCTGTTTCATTTTCTTTTGGGTTGGAGAAGGCCCAGAGAGGCGAGTTGTGGTTGTACCGATTGAGCCATACAGAGGAGGTGCTGGCGAAATTTTTGGAAATTTAAGGTGTTAGAAAATTTTCAATATTTTTGAAAATATTTATTTACAGTATTGAATTGGTTTCTAATTTAATATAAAATTGGATTTGAAATTTAATGAGTTTATAACGTTCTTTCTTACCTTAACAATTTCGAGGACGAAATTATTTTAAGGGGGGAAGAATGTAACGACCCGTGTTTTTCGACCATTTGAATATGAATATTTAAATTAGTTTTAAATATTTTATTTGGAATCTCGATGGAGTTTAATATTTAATTCGTTATTAAAAACGAAGTTGAACGTTATAATTTATATATATTATAATTCGAGCTTGAAAATGGCGTGCAGTTCGTAAATTGGAGTTTTAAACTTCAACTGAGAATACAGAATTCGATATAAGTCGGATTTCTGTGAAACAAGACACGTTGGAGCCGTATTGGCAATAGTTTTCATATGAAAGAGAAAAATCCATATTCCGTGTTATAGATTGCGAGTTATGGCCAAATCAAATTTTGAAATAGTCGCTATGGAAATAAGTTATTTAATTATAGGCCTTTAAAATGACCGTTTTGCAAACGGACTCAGATTTCGACGAAATCAGTTTCATTAGAACCGTATCGCTAAATTATTGTACGGTGGTGAATTGCGTGGAAAACCAATGTCGTATGTGGCCACGGTAGCCGTAATCGCCCATTCATTTTCTATAGCGCGTAATTTATATAATAAATGGATATTTGAGTGTAACTTGAGCAAACGATCGAATTAGGCCACGAAACCAGTTCCGTTGAATTCGTATCGTCGATTAGAGTCAGGATATGTATATAGTTTGTTATTTTTAGAGATCGAGGAATTTGGCGTTAAAAAGGGTAGGGCGGTTCGGGGTAAAAACAGCCTACCGGGGCAACAGTCTCAGAATGCGACGAAAGTAGTGTCGTTGGGTTCGTATCGAAAAGTTATTTTCAGACTTCGCAGTTTCAAGTTGATTTGATTTATCTGGTGACCGTAGAAAAATTAAACGTGTGTTCATTTCCGGTTTCATAAAGAAAATTTTTCCATACGACCTCGGATTGCGACGAAACTTGTCCCATTGGATCCGGAATATCATTTTACTTCAAGAACAGCCTTTTTATCAGTAAAGGAAAATCGTCTGTAGTGATTTTTAACACGGTTTCTCCACGACGAAGTTTCGTACCTTATAACATGAATAAAACTATCCATTCTTTGTTGCTATAGCTTGTTCTCTTCTATACTTGCTGGCCAAACTGTCCATCCGTGTTGTTCAAGGAAACGGGCCACCCAACATTTCTTTTCTTTGTCTACCATTACACAGACACCTTGCCGACCAAGTAATTCTGAAGTCTCCATCTTCGCACATGCTATGATAACGTAGCAGCAGACCTAATGAATATACAAATGCATATCTTGACGTGGCCACTACGTTGTCCTTCTATTTATAGGGCCAGACATCTTCTTTTCCTCACTGTAAATTTAAAACAAAATGAAAACCCTCCTTAATAATGAACGAACACAAATCCCCTCCATTCGATTCACCTTTCTCCCAAAGCATCGATTTCCTTTCCGAACTTTCTACTACATAATCAAAGCACTCAACCTGCTTTCCAAATCCTACCTGTGATAATCGAAGTTTTTTTCTCGAGGTGGCGGAAATTTGAGGATGGAGGCGCTGCATTCGAGGTGAGATAGCGGACGAGTAGGGAGGTTGTTTGATGAAGTTAATAGGGGACTGACGTGGGGGTAGGTTGGGCTCGCAGATGGGTTCATGCATGTGAGGGGATTCGGTGGTTTTACCAGAAAAGGAGAATGGCGCTTGGTCCCAGAAGTTGAAGTGGGCTCAGCATGGGTTCATTTTTGCGAAAAAAAAAAAAAAAAAAAAAAAAAAAAAAAGATGCTCGGTGGACTTATTGGAGCGTGCAGATGACGTTAAGCGTGGGGGTACTTTTGTAAATGAAGGGGACGGATGGCTGTGGCGTTGATCAGCATACATGGCGCGGGAGGGGGAAATCTTGTTTGCGAACTGGGGTAAGGAAGAAATGAACAGTAAGTTCATATACATTATATACCCAATTTATGGTTAAAACGCCTAGTTAAGTGTTACGTGACTAATAATCAGTTTAAGTCCTAATTTAGTTAATAATATATAATAATTAGTTAGTATATTACAGACATGAGTTTACTAAAAGGATAAATGCAGTCTTATTATACCGTAACTAAATTGGCAGTACACAGTTTGATAAAGTCAAATCTTTATTTACTTTATAGGGTACATCACGGGATCAGGTTTAATCAGGATCGTGTGCCAGTCGATTGTTTAATAGCCGGTGTTAGTTTGACTAAAAAAAAAAAAAAAAAAAAAAAAAAAGTTAGTAACGTGTTCGAGTAGAAGGACAAGGTTGTACGTGTCCATTTAGGTAAATAAGGTGATGGGAGTTTATTTAAATATGCCTAACTGATAAGTCTTGTACATGCTAAACTAACGTGGCCTAGTAGCAAACGTTTAAATGTTCTTTTGTAGTGCCTAATTACCTTACATGTTGCCAAGACGTTTTAAATTATTATAGTAAAACTAATACTACTCAGTATTGTTTCTAATATCTTAACATGGCCTTAAGCATTTCCAAAATGCCTAATCACCCAAGTTAACCATATATAAGCCTCATTATAATGTGCCTAATCGCCCTTAATTATCACAAGTGAGATGTAAACAATATAACATATAAATTAAGTTATTATAAACGTAAGTTAATATTTAACTCAACTAATATTTGTAGTAGGTGTTAACAGTATAACGTGGACAAGTAAAATTGTAAGTGTGATTTAGTTTGCATCTTAATATACCAACCATACCGATTACATATATGTTTAGTTAATTATGTGAATTAAAATTAAATTAAAGTTAGATTAATTTAATTTAAACCAAATGTGTATAAATTCTGTAGCATATCAAAATCCGACAAGACCGGAGGTGGTGAAGCCGTACGACGAACACTGCATTACAAAGCGGTTTTGTCGAAATTGAACGCAGACGAAAGCTGGGAAAAACAAACCGTGACAACGAAAGAAAACCAAGGTGAGTTAAACTCACTCAGTTACCCTTTTTATATTTTATATAAATTGGGTGTTTTTATTTTGTGTGCTCTGCTTGCCAATGGTTGACTGCTTTGCTAGTTATCTATTTAACTGTTGATTTAACCGATGAAATTAAACTGTGTTTAATTTCAGTCAAATATCAAATCGTTATTTTTAACGATTGGTTCCAATAAAGGTAACTCACCTTGGTTGGTCACGTTTATAAAACAAACGTGTTTTCGGTTGAACTGGAGGAACTGATGAAAATGTTTTATTGGTTGGTTGATATAAAATGGTTGCTAATTGCTATGATATATCCGTTAAATGGGATTGTTTGACCTGGTTTGTGATAACCGTTTGAATACAGGGAAGAACAGGTTGGAGGGATCCAACCGGATTCCTCAAATGTATTATTTATTTTCATATGCTCATATATGAACTGATCTGTTTGTGTGATTGATTTGATGGTCGATTGTTGACTGGATATTCAACATCTGTTTGGTTTAAACCAATGGGCGATATTGGTTAAGTGTTTGGCAGAGTATGGCCTTTAAAAATCAATCGGGTTACAGATATTGATTCACCGTCAGGTGAATCGATAGAGATGCAGTTATAAAATTTATTTTTATAACTAGAAATAGATTTTTGAATACTATTTGAATAAAAATTATATAAAGAGAAAAAAATGAATAGTTTACTTATTTAAAACTTTGATTTATTATTAAGTGATTTTAGAAATTTAATCAGATTTGATAAGTATGGAAATAAGAAATAAGCCGAATGGTTTAGCTTGGACAATTAATTGGTCAAGCAATTGTTAGTCTGATTAATGATAATTTAGAAAAGTACCTTTTAAATGAAAATGCATTTAAAGGTAATCAAATTGAAGTGAAATACAACCAAATGGCGAAAGGAGTTCCTGAATAGGTTTTATTTTAAACCTAGGTTTTATAACGAAGTTATAAAAGGAATTTTTAGCGAGAATGAGAGCTTGAATTAAATATTACTTAATCATTTGAATTAAGTCGAAGGAGATTTCGATAAAAGGGTTTAAGATAAACCAAAACATATCAATAAGTTTCAAAGTGTTAAGACGTTAATTTTACATTAACGTTATTTGAAAACGAGATCTAGTAAAAAGGAGAATTTTAAATGAGATTTCAAATGGGAAATTGAATATAGTTATTCGAGATAGAATTAGCCAAAAATAATTATTCGGCTAAGTTGCCATTTTGTACGACTGCTAGCGTAATTCGCAGGGCTGCAGATAGCCTACGGCGGTCGGATGTTTCCTGAGGGAATCAGGCGTAACCATTGTGATCGCTGTGATCTAGAGTCAAGCGAATGGAGTTAAGACGAATGTTAATTAATCAATTAGAGTTATTCAAATATCGTATTTTTGAATATTTAAAGGATTGGAAGTTTCAAATTTAACAAAAAGTAAATTAGTTTGTTAAAGGCCAAGTGATGCTGAATACTGGACCAGTGAACTCATTGGAGTGTCATGTTTGAAACACTGTATATTTTGATAGTTAAAACACCGACTATCAAATCTGGCCAATACGATTGTTGGTATGGAAAGACCGGGATCGAATGTATATTCGAAAACCATTCCGACCAACAAATACGTGAAGATCTCAGAAGATGATCGAGATGGAGCATTGAAGACCGTGGTTTTTCATAAACGGAAGAACCACTAATATTCTCTGCCTGGCAAGCAGAGATAAACTGTGATTTTGTCGTAGTTGAAATCGACGGATTGCAAGGACTACTCGCTACTGATCCATGGGGTGATTCCTATATGGATGCGGTAGGAGAGTGCCTTCGGTTCATCCTGTTCCTGGATGACGTATATGGACGGATGTCTGACAGAGTATTTCCAAAGGGTCACGTACGTTGATTTCTTCAAACGTACGATAGTTGTTGGCAGGGAATGGCCATTCTCTAGCTTTCAGCTAGAGTATTTTTGTGGACGTCAATTAGTGATATCTGACGGATCTGACGATGTGGCATTCAAAGTAAATGGCGACCAGATGTCAAGGGTAAATTCTGGCCTCAAGCCTCATCAACCGGGAAATGACAAAAATCGGGCAGGCAGCATGGCTATGTGGGTCGCTCCCATTAGGGTGTATGATCACCTATCTAGAGGAAGTCCTATTTGTTTCTTAAATCTATGTTTCGATGCTGTCCCTTTTCGGGCAGACGGTTGCTGATCCCAACCGTCGGTGATATACATTCGATACACTCAAGCGAAATGAGTGGTCGGTCATGTGAGGGCCGGGTTGCAAGAAGTTCTTGTTGAACCCAGTGTATTCATCTCTAGAGATACACTATCGGCAGGTGGTCCCATACCTTGTCAAGGTCGGAATCCAATTTCCAATAAGCGCCCGCGGTTTTGATTGTATACCATATATGTGGAGCGTGAGATGCAAGCGTTCCACTAGATTCTATTTACTTGTATTTAGACATTATTATAATATCAGAACAAGATATTGGTTTCAAAACTGTTTTGGGTTATCGTAAGGTAAAAACCGTCCGTGTTTATGTGTGGATTTGGTCTTACGATTATCCTTTTTCTTTTGAAAAGGTTTTTGAACTCTAAAATCAAGTTGGATGATTACCCTTTATACTGTGCGAGTTTATCTCACTCTGGTTCACCAGACTGACCCGGTGTTTCGTAAATGCTCGGGTTAGGCCGGGTTGTACAGGTTCAGGTTATCGACTGCTATGAAGAGACGAGCTGGAAGAGTCCAGACGTATGATATTATATAGCTGCTATTCCGCTGTGTGTTGTATATGGGAACAGGCTAGTATAACTATTCCAGTGTATGATGTACTCTGATACTGTAAGTATTTTAAAGCTTTCAATAAAGATTATTTCTGTATTATATTTTTGTTCCGCTGCGATGTGAGACTCTGTGTGTGGTGTTCTTGTTCTTCTTCTTCTTCTTCTATTCTATTATTTCTTTCTTTCTTATCTCACCCTCTAACTTCTTTCTATTAATGATCTGGAATGTTCGATGTCTGAATGGTCAACATGGTAGTTTTGATGTTGATTTTCGGAGTCGAAAATCCCGGTTCGTTACAGTGGTATCAGAGCTGGTTGCTTAATTGGTACGGATGATAGGGGGTTCTCGCTTCGCGTTTGGTGGCGAACGGGAGACTCTTACCCCTACATCTCCCGACAATGTGGGTTGGTCGAGTCGAGAGGCTGGCCGTAAAAGCAGTTCTGAGGTATCTCTGTAAGCCACGCTGGGAGGTTAGCCCAGTGCCGAGGGAGGAGAGGATGGTTGAAAAGCCTACTCGAAACCCCGGTTCGTTACAGTGGTATCAGAGCTGAAGGTTAAGTGATTACCTTGGCTCTGTGGCGTGACTCAGTAGAGATGGGGTTAGCAATACCCTAGATTGAGTTTGAGTGTATATATACGAGTGAACGTATTTGTAGATTTTATAAAAAAATTGTTTTGTATTGTGGAGATTTATTTGTTTGAGCTGTCTGGGAGTTCTGGTCGATCAGTTTGATCCACTGTATCGATAGGAGTTTCTAAACACTCAAGTATGATAAACCGACACAGTATGTTTTGAAAGAGGGTAAATGAAAGAATTTACCCAAAATTATATTTTAATATAAAGAAATAATATATATTGGAAATATTATAATATATTGGATGTGTTGGTTGATTATAATTGAAATGGTTATATAAATAACCAATTAGAATTCGTATAATATTAAGGCGGATTTATTAAATCTAAAATTAAAGTCAGAATTGGAATTAAATTCCTAAAAAAGGTGAAAAGGGTGATTGCAAATGGAATTGGGTTAAATATATGGAAATTTTAAGATCCTGGGAGATTTTAAATTTGTTTCACAAGCATTGTGTTTAGTATTTTGAAATAGATTTCAAAATGAAAGTGTTTAAATTTGGAGTTTTGAAATGATATAGTATTGAACTCACTTCGATAGCTGGGAAATAACTCTGATGATGCTGGCCACATCATCAGTGTTCATTTCCGAGTTCTGAGTGACAGATTACTACCAAAGATTTTGGTTTGAATTGCTTTGAGAAAGACAAGTTGTTTTGAACCCTGAAAGGGAATATTTAATTTTTGAAAGAGCTGAACTGTTTAAAAACTCCCAGGGAAATTGTTTGAAAGACAAAATTAAATAAAAGTTTGTGAAAGCAAATATGGATTGAATTGAAACCGATTAACTGGGAACTGAATCGGGAGATAATATATCGAGTAGAATCAGATTTTGAAATTTGTGAAACAAGAATCTGAAATAGTGTTTGGTGGGAATTGATGATGGATGATGATTGAGTTAAGAATTGTATTTGGCTTGGACGCGTGAAGGATTTGGTTCTGAGGATAAAAGTTGGAATTTTGGGGATGCATTTGTATATGCTGACAGAGTAGCAGACGGGAAAGATATAGTGATATGCCCGACAAAAAGGTACACGTTTATTTTTATATGGGTTTGATGATTTATGAGCCTATTTGGCAAGCCGCTTGGCTGTTTCATTTTCTTTTGGGTTGGAGAAGGCCCAGAGAGGCGAGTTGTGGTTGTACCGATTGAGCCATACAGAGGAGGTGCTGGCGAAATTTTTGGAAATTTAAGGTGTTAGAAAATTTTCAATATTTTTGAAAATATTTATTTACAGTATTGAATTGGTTTCTAATTTAATATAAAATTGGATTTGAAATTTAATGAGTTTATAACGTTCTTTCTTACCTTAACAATTTCGAGGACGAAATTATTTTAAGGGGGGAAGAATGTAACGACCCGTGTTTTTCGACCATTTGAATATGAATATTTAAATTAGTTTTAAATATTTTATTTGGAATCTCGATGGAGTTTAATATTTAATTCGTTATTAAAAACGAAGTTGAACGTTATAATTTATATATATTATAATTCGAGCTTGAAAATGGCGTGCAGTTCGTAAATTGGAGTTTTAAACTTCAACTGAGAATACAGAATTCGATATAAGTCGGATTTCTGTGAAACAAGACACGTTGGAGCCGTATTGGCAATAGTTTTCATATGAAAGAGAAAAATCCATATTCCGTGTTATAGATTGCGAGTTATGGCCAAATCAAATTTTGAAATAGTCGCTATGGAAATAAGTTATTTAATTATAGGCCTTTAAAATGACCGTTTTGCAAACGGACTCAGATTTCGACGAAATCAGTTTCATTAGAACCGTATCGCTAAATTATTGTACGGTGGTGAATTGCGTGGAAAACCAATGTCGTATGTGGCCACGGTAGCCGTAATCGCCCATTCATTTTCTATAGCGCGTAATTTATATAATAAATGGATATTTGAGTGTAACTTGAGCAAACGATCGAATTAGGCCACGAAACCAGTTCCGTTGAATTCGTATCGTCGATTAGAGTCAGGATATGTATATAGTTTGTTATTTTTAGAGATCGAGGAATTTGGCGTTAAAAAGGGTAGGGCGGTTCGGGGTAAAAACAGCCTACCGGGGCAACAGTCTCAGAATGCGACGAAAGTAGTGTCGTTGGGTTCGTATCGAAAAGTTATTTTCAGACTTCGCAGTTTCAAGTTGATTTGATTTATCTGGTGACCGTAGAAAAATTAAACGTGTGTTCATTTCCGGTTTCATAAAGAAAATTTTTCCATACGACCTCGGATTGCGACGAAACTTGTCCCATTGGATCCGGAATATCATTTTACTTCAAGAACAGCCTTTTTATCAGTAAAGGAAAATCGTCTGTAGTGATTTTTAACACGGTTTCTCCACGACGAAGTTTCGTACCTTATAACATGAATAAAACTATCCATTCTTTGTTGCTATAGCTTGTTCTCTTCTATACTTGCTGGCCAAACTGTCCATCCGTGTTGTTCAAGGAAACGGGCCACCCAACATTTCTTTTCTTTGTCTACCATTACACAGACACCTTGCCGACCAAGTAATTCTGAAGTCTCCATCTTCGCACATGCTATGATAACGTAGCAGCAGACCTAATGAATATACAAATGCATATCTTGACGTGGCCACTACGTTGTCCTTCTATTTATAGGGCCAGACATCTTCTTTTCCTCACTGTAAATTTAAAACAAAATGAAAACCCTCCTTAATAATGAACGAACACAAATCCCCTCCATTCGATTCACCTTTCTCCCAAAGCATCGATTTCCTTTCCGAACTTTCTACTACATAATCAAAGCACTCAACCTGCTTTCCAAATCCTACCTGTGATAATCGAAGTTTTTTTCTCGAGGTGGCGGAAATTTGAGGATGGAGGCGCTGCATTCGAGGTGAGATAGCGGACGAGTAGGGAGGTTGTTTGATGAAGTTAATAGGGGACTGACGTGGGGGTAGGTTGGGCTCGCAGATGGGTTCATGCATGTGAGGGGATTCGGTGGTTTTACCAGAAAAGGAGAATGGCGCTTGGTCCCAGAAGTTGAAGTGGGCTCAGCATGGGTTCATTTTTGCGAAAAAAAAAAAAAAAAAAAAAAAAAAAAAAAAAAAAAAAGATGCTCGGTGGACTTATTGGAGCGTGCAGATGACGTTAAGCGTGGGGGTACTTTTGTAAATGAAGGGGACGGATGGCTGTGGCGTTGATCAGCATACATGGCGCGGGAGGGGGAAATCTTGTTTGCGAACTGGGGTAAGGAAGAAATGAACAGTAAGTTCATATACATTATATACCCAATTTATGGTTAAAACGCCTAGTTAAGTGTTACGTGACTAATAATCAGTTTAAGTCCTAATTTAGTTAATAATATATAATAATTAGTTAGTATATTACAGACATGAGTTTACTAAAAGGATAAATGCAGTCTTATTATACCGTAACTAAATTGGCAGTACACAGTTTGATAAAGTCAAATCTTTATTTACTTTATAGGGTACATCACGGGATCAGGTTTAATCAGGATCGTGTGCCAGTCGATTGTTTAATAGCCGGTGTTAGTTTGACTAAAAAAAAAAAAAAAAAAAAAAAAAAAAGTTAGTAACGTGTTCGAGTAGAAGGACAAGGTTGTACGTGTCCATTTAGGTAAATAAGGTGATGGGAGTTTATTTAAATATGCCTAACTGATAAGTCTTGTACATGCTAAACTAACGTGGCCTAGTAGCAAACGTTTAAATGTTCTTTTGTAGTGCCTAATTACCTTACATGTTGCCAAGACGTTTTAAATTATTATAGTAAAACTAATACTACTCAGTATTGTTTCTAATATCTTAACATGGCCTTAAGCATTTCCAAAATGCCTAATCACCCAAGTTAACCATATATAAGCCTCATTATAATGTGCCTAATCGCCCTTAATTATCACAAGTGAGATGTAAACAATATAACATATAAATTAAGTTATTATAAACGTAAGTTAATATTTAACTCAACTAATATTTGTAGTAGGTGTTAACAGTATAACGTGGACAAGTAAAATTGTAAGTGTGATTTAGTTTGCATCTTAATATACCAACCATACCGATTACATATATGTTTAGTTAATTATGTGAATTAAAATTAAATTAAAGTTAGATTAATTTAATTTAAACCAAATGTGTATAAATTCTGTAGCATATCAAAATCCGACAAGACCGGAGGTGGTGAAGCCGTACGACGAACACTGCATTACAAAGCGGTTTTGTCGAAATTGAACGCAGACGAAAGCTGGGAAAAACAAACCGTGACAACGAAAGAAAACCAAGGTGAGTTAAACTCACTCAGTTACCCTTTTTATATTTTATATAAATTGGGTGTTTTTATTTTGTGTGCTCTGCTTGCCAATGGTTGACTGCTTTGCTAGTTATCTATTTAACTGTTGATTTAACCGATGAAATTAAACTGTGTTTAATTTCAGTCAAATATCAAATCGTTATTTTTAACGATTGGTTCCAATAAAGGTAACTCACCTTGGTTGGTCACGTTTATAAAACAAACGTGTTTTCGGTTGAACTGGAGGAACTGATGAAAATGTTTTATTGGTTGGTTGATATAAAATGGTTGCTAATTGCTATGATATATCCGTTAAATGGGATTGTTTGACCTGGTTTGTGATAACCGTTTGAATACAGGGAAGAACAGGTTGGAGGGATCCAACCGGATTCCTCAAATGTATTATTTATTTTCATATGCTCATATATGAACTGATCTGTTTGTGTGATTGATTTGATGGTCGATTGTTGACTGGATATTCAACATCTGTTTGGTTTAAACCAATGGGCGATATTGGTTAAGTGTTTGGCAGAGTATGGCCTTTAAAAATCAATCGGGTTACAGATATTGATTCACCGTCAGGTGAATCGATAGAGATGCAGTTATAAAATTTATTTTTATAACTAGAAATAGATTTTTGAATACTATTTGAATAAAAATTATATAAAGAGAAAAAAATGAATAGTTTACTTATTTAAAACTTTGATTTATTATTAAGTGATTTTAGAAATTTAATCAGATTTGATAAGTATGGAAATAAGAAATAAGCCGAATGGTTTAGCTTGGACAATTAATTGGTCAAGCAATTGTTAGTCTGATTAATGATAATTTAGAAAAGTACCTTTTAAATGAAAATGCATTTAAAGGTAATCAAATTGAAGTGAAATACAACCAAATGGCGAAAGGAGTTCCTGAATAGGTTTTATTTTAAACCTAGGTTTTATAACGAAGTTATAAAAGGAATTTTTAGCGAGAATGAGAGCTTGAATTAAATATTACTTAATCATTTGAATTAAGTCGAAGGAGATTTCGATAAAAGGGTTTAAGATAAACCAAAACATATCAATAAGTTTCAAAGTGTTAAGACGTTAATTTTACATTAACGTTATTTGAAAACGAGATCTAGTAAAAAGGAGAATTTTAAATGAGATTTCAAATGGGAAATTGAATATAGTTATTCGAGATAGAATTAGCCAAAAATAATTATTCGGCTAAGTTGCCATTTTGTACGACTGCTAGCGTAATTCGCAGGGCTGCAGATAGCCTACGGCGGTCGGATGTTTCCTGAGGGAATCAGGCGTAACCATTGTGATCGCTGTGATCTAGAGTCAAGCGAATGGAGTTAAGACGAATGTTAATTAATCAATTAGAGTTATTCAAATATCGTATTTTTGAATATTTAAAGGATTGGAAGTTTCAAATTTAACAAAAAGTAAATTAGTTTGTTAAAGGCCAAGTGATGCTGAATACTGGACCAGTGAACTCATTGGAGTGTCATGTTTGAAACACTGTATATTTTGATAGTTAAAACACCGACTATCAAATCTGGCCAATACGATTGTTGGTATGGAAAGACCGGGATCGAATGTATATTCGAAAACCATTCCGACCAACAAATACGTGAAGATCTCAGAAGATGATCGAGATGGAGCATTGAAGACCGTGGTTTTTCATAAACGGAAGAACCACTAATATTCTCTGCCTGGCAAGCAGAGATAAACTGTGATTTTGTCGTAGTTGAAATCGACGGATTGCAAGGACTACTCGCTACTGATCCATGGGGTGATTCCTATATGGATGCGGTAGGAGAGTGCCTTCGGTTCATCCTGTTCCTGGATGACGTATATGGACGGATGTCTGACAGAGTATTTCCAAAGGGTCACGTACGTTGATTTCTTCAAACGTACGATAGTTGTTGGCAGGGAATGGCCATTCTCTAGCTTTCAGCTAGAGTATTTTTGTGGACGTCAATTAGTGATATCTGACGGATCTGACGATGTGGCATTCAAAGTAAATGGCGACCAGATGTCAAGGGTAAATTCTGGCCTCAAGCCTCATCAACCGGGAAATGACAAAAATCGGGCAGGCAGCATGGCTATGTGGGTCGCTCCCATTAGGGTGTATGATCACCTATCTAGAGGAAGTCCTATTTGTTTCTTAAATCTATGTTTCGATGCTGTCCCTTTTCGGGCAGACGGTTGCTGATCCCAACCGTCGGTGATATACATTCGATACACTCAAGCGAAATGAGTGGTCGGTCATGTGAGGGCCGGGTTGCAAGAAGTTCTTGTTGAACCCAGTGTATTCATCTCTAGAGATACACTATCGGCAGGTGGTCCCATACCTTGTCAAGGTCGGAATCCAATTTCCAATAAGCGCCCGCGGTTTTGATTGTATACCATATATGTGGAGCGTGAGATGCAAGCGTTCCACTAGATTCTATTTACTTGTATTTAGACATTATTATAATATCAGAACAAGATATTGGTTTCAAAACTGTTTTGGGTTATCGTAAGGTAAAAACCGTCCGTGTTTATGTGTGGATTTGGTCTTACGATTATCCTTTTTCTTTTGAAAAGGTTTTTGAACTCTAAAATCAAGTTGGATGATTACCCTTTATACTGTGCGAGTTTATCTCACTCTGGTTCACCAGACTGACCCGGTGTTTCGTAAATGCTCGGGTTAGGCCGGGTTGTACAGGTTCAGGTTATCGACTGCTATGAAGAGACGAGCTGGAAGAGTCCAGACGTATGATATTATATAGCTGCTATTCCGCTGTGTGTTGTATATGGGAACAGGCTAGTATAACTATTCCAGTGTATGATGTACTCTGATACTGTAAGTATTTTAAAGCTTTCAATAAAGATTATTTCTGTATTATATTTTTGTTCCGCTGCGATGTGAGACTCTGTGTGTGGTGTTCTTGTTCTTCTTCTTCTTCTTCTATTCTATTATTTCTTTCTTTCTTATCTCACCCTCTAACTTCTTTCTATTAATGATCTGGAATGTTCGATGTCTGAATGGTCAACATGGTAGTTTTGATGTTGATTTTCGGAGTCGAAAATCCCGGTTCGTTACATCTAAAGCCATGGCAAAATGGAGAAGGGCAAAATTTTGTTGTTGCCTAGAGCTGTAGCATATGACATTTTTCCATGGCTTTAGGCCGTGGCAAAATCACAATCTGCCATGACTCTGGTCCGTGGTAATTAACATCATTCTTCTAATAATATAATTTAGCATGGCTCTAACCCTTGGTTAAATCCAATCGGAAAAACTACATATTAATCAGAAACCTCTAAGCTATGGCTATATTTAACCACTACATAGGCCCATACTAAATTTCCATTCAATCACGGTTCAGAGTAGCGGCTGAATTTCAATTAGCCACTGTTGTTGACCAAGGCAAATTAGTCTTCATATATCCAGTTCCTAAAACAAATACGTAGGTCATAGTATATATAAGAAATCAA
The DNA here is from genome assembly GCA_030737875.1 of Allium sativum. Taxonomy (NCBI): domain Eukaryota; kingdom Viridiplantae; phylum Streptophyta; class Magnoliopsida; order Asparagales; family Amaryllidaceae; genus Allium; species Allium sativum. The sequence continues at coordinate 158,007,996 of CM060924.1, forward strand.
TCACCTAAAACTATCATAATATATAGAAATAATAATGATACTTTAAATGATAGTCTAAATATAATATAACTACAGTTTAGAATGATAGTATAAATATAATAATGATACTACAGTTGAAATTGAAAAACATAGACATCATTTCCATGTTATGTATCCTTCTATCATCCAAATATTAGGAGTAAAAATTACATGAAAATACCAAAGTAGTTCTAGCAGTAAGTACAGTCTAAGTCATATAGTAACTTATAGGAAATTTTCAAAGCAAATTTACACCCTAAAGCCTGTGAATGATGGTTGCAGTAATGATAAAAGCAAGATGAATGAAGGGAAGCAAGCACTTCTAAGGACTGTCATTCAACACACTGCAACCAAGTTATTAATATACTTGAAAATGAAGTATAGAAAATAAATAGATAATGGTTGAATATTAATATAACCATAATTTTTTTATCAAATATATTATTATAAATAGACAGAAAATAAATAGATTATTGAAATATTGACGGTTTTTTACTTCTTCTTTTTACATAAAGAAAATTATTTACCCAAAGCAACATACATATATCCAATCTTCAGTAGGTATATTAAAACTATGACAAATAAGACAGTGTAAAAAATGAATGACTGCTAATTTAGAACTAAATGCTAGTATATCAAATGTTGCTTTGGGTGATAAAATTTTAGGTGAAGTGCACAACTTCTCAGGTTTATGACAAAATTATTTAGACGACCCAGTTATCTCATAAGATGGTGAAAGTGCTAGAAAAATACATGTAAGATGTAAGCGTTAACAATGCTTTAAATTGTAAAAATCTTGTCCAATAAGTAATACATGTGTCCATAGAAATACACTAACTTACACCTAGGGGTGGGTTCAGAAAATTTCCGTACCAGCCGAACTATTTTCCTTCCCTTCCGATGATGGAACGAAAATCTATCTTTCAATTTCTGTTACACTAACTTCAGAATCCCAATTAACGGAAATTGGAAAAAGCAGCACGGAATGCGGAATTCCAATTTTTTCCAATTGAAGGAATCGAATGCATAGACCTTACAATAGGTCTATACAAAGCAGACCGAGAGTCGTGAATAGAACACAATGAATTGCACTCACTATAAGAAACTTTTTTATTTTCGATAGTATGTAGCGATGGCTTCCAACGGCTAATTTTCGACGGCTTTCGACGGGCCGTCAGAGGCCGTCGGAAGCCGTCGATTATAAACGCTTTATCATCCACCCGAGACCATTTTTGCTTCATTTATCCATCCCAAAACCCTTTTCCAGCACGATTTTTCCAACCCTACACCCCCAATTCGCGATTTCTGGCCTCCAAACACCCAAATTTTCACGTCCAATTGTCCCCGCCTTCCACTCAAGCCTACAGCAAGAGCAATTTGAGGTATTATTTCGTTTTTTGCTTAAAAGTTCAATTTTTACCTAAAACTAAATTTAGCAAATTAGGGTTAATTATTGATTGCAATTGGTACCTATGGTGTTGTAGTAGGTTATATCATCATATTATATGTGTATTTCGTGTGCTATGCTGAAATTGAAAAAATTATGTTCAATATTCGGTTATTTGTCTATGTTACATTGAAAATTAGGCATGTTTTGGATAGGTTGTTGTAGGTGGTCAAAACAATTGTAAAAAGCTCGATCGATTAAATACAATGCTTATAGCAAAATAGAAAAGAAGAAGCAAACCATGTGTCAACTTTTAGAAATATAATATTTAGATATCGAAGTGATGATTTAATTGTATTCACGTGTCAAACTAATAATGTATGCACGTGTGTATGTATGTGTGTGTGTGTATATGTTTCAATTTAGTTTGGTTTTTGCCATTGTATAATTTAGGATATTTACGTACATGTGCGCCATTATGCGCATGTCATTCTTGTATGTGTTAGTTGACATATGAAAAAATGAAAGGATTAACTGGGAATAGTACATCGTGCAAATTTTGACTTATGCAAAAAAAAGATCATGAGTCTAAATTATAGTTGTGCTTATTGAAACGACAATAATAGTAATTTGGCTTTAAATTGATTGAAATGTCAAGCATATATGAGAAGATAAAATATTTTTTTGTTGCAGTAAAACGTATTTTTATAGTAAAATGCGCACATCTAATTGACTAATATCCCCTAGAGTGTTTTCGGCCCCGTCTGACGGATGTTGTATATGATCGTTATATAAATAGTCGTTTTTGTCAAATTAAAAAATGACCGTTTATATTCATCTGGTACAATATTTGTTGGATTTGTCCTTGTATTGGACAAGTTATAAATGCAGTAAGCATGTATATTTTTTATACTACTTCTTTTCAAAAGATTCACAAAATTTCGGTTCAATTTTTCTTTTTGTTTCCTGTGTACATGTGTACAATGCAAGAAACAAAAGGGAAATGCTGCCGAAATTTTGTTGAATCGTTTGAGGCGAAGTAGTATACAATTGTAAATGTTTACTCTGTTTAGAATGGGAAGTAGGATGCCTGACCATGTAAAAGAGTTGCAATAAAAAAAAGTGCCAAAGTAGATTTTTGTAATGACCCGGGTTTTTGACGATCTTGGTTATCCGATATACAACACATATCGAACATCCAAGGATCGAAAATACCGGCCATTAATGAAAGAAATTAGAGGGTGAGGAAAGACAAGATAGAAATGTAGAATAGAAGAAGAAGAAGAACACAACATCAGAGTAACACGAACTTCACAACAGAACAAATAACATATAATATATATAACATAACTTGAAATATACATCTGTACTTGAATATACATCATTATCAAAGTACAACACTTACAACACAGCAGAAATAACTATAGCTATATGATCCTGAAGCCTCTTGCTCCAGCTCTTCAAGTATCTGTAAATCCCGACTACTTGACTGCCCGTACAAAATTGGGCACCCAAGAGTTTAGGGAAAACAACAAAATAAACTCCGGGTCAGTCATGGGACTGGTATGAGTAAAATAGTTTTAAACGGTTTGAACAAGTAAACGATATCTCATATAGACCACGCCGTATAACGGAATGGGTTTTTCCCTTATGAGAAATCCAAAATATCTTTATATCAAAACCTTTTGATATTATAATAATGTCTATCAACGACAGTATAATAATCATCTAGCAGAAACGCTTTCATCTCACGTTCTACATATATAGTATACAATCAAAACCGCAAGCACGTATTGGGAAATGGATTTCCAACTATGACATGGTATGGAACCACCTTTCGCTAGTGTACCTCTAGAAAGGAATACACTGGGTTCAACAAGAACATCTTGCAACCCGACCACACATGACCGACCACTCATTTCGCTTGAGTGTATCGAATGTATATCACCAACGGTTGGGATCAGCAACCGTTTCCCGAATGGGACAACATCAACAATAGATTTTTAGAAATATATAAAACTCTAGATCAGGTGATTATACACCCTACTTCGGAGCGACCGACTTAGCCATGCTCCCTGCCCGATTTCTGTCATTTAACGGTTGATAAGGCTTGAGGTTACACTTCATAATCACATCAGATTCACTTCGAATGCCACATTGTCAAATCCATCGAAAATCACTAATTGACGTCTACAACAGTACATTACGTGTTAGCTAAAGAAGTTTCCTTCTCCGCTTCCACTCTTGCTACGGTTGAATAAATCAATGTACGTGACCTTTCTGGAAATACTCTGTCAGACATTCATCCATACAAGTCATCCAGGAACAGGATGAACCGAAGGCACTATTCAGTACATCCATCTTAGGCACTGTTATCTAAGACTTGTACAATATCCCTTGCACTTTACTCCGTCTTCAATTATCTTTGGCATATATGATTCGCAACGCTTATGCCAATACAGAGTGGTTCTTTGGATAATAATCCAACCGGTCTCTCCATATTAACAACGTTAAAATGGTCAAAACTTCGATAGTATATGATTTAACTATCATAGAAAAATACATGTGCAAACAACGATATTATTTCCAGATGGAAATTATATCGATCAACATCATTTAACATTTATATCCTTAGTTCATTTTTCATCTCCTGTTTCCCTATATTCAACATTTCTTATTTTCGAAAATATATGTTATTACCATTGGAAAACATTTCCAAAACTCCTTCATTGGACTTAGACAGATGTTTTAAACAAACCATCGCGATGCCAACTCAAACCATTACGCTTATTAACTAAATTCCTTTGACCACCTTCACTATCGAACCTTAACCATTCCTTAGTTAAAAATGAAGTCATTCAAGTTGGGGTAAAACTACCTCTCAGACCTTAACTGAACAACGTTTCTAACCTTGAAATAGACAAAGTTCACCTTTTAATTCTTTAACAAACTTCCTTATGTAACTCTCTTTCGAATCATCTCTATTCGATAATTCTTTCCTTCGAATAAGGTATATTCGATAACTCTATTCAATTTACTCTATTCGATTAACCCTTATCAATTAACTCTTTTGGACTAACGGTATTGGAATAACTCTATTTGATTTAACTCTAGTCGATAACTCCTTTAACTCTATTCAATTTACTCTATTCTATTAACCCTTATCAATTAACTCTGTTGGACTAACGCTATTGGATTAACTCTATTTGATTTAACTCTAGTCGATAACCCCTTTAACTCTATTCGAATAAACCAAATTTGATAACTCCTTTAATTCCATTAGAATAAACTATATTTGATTTATTCCTTTAACTCCATTTAACTCTATTCGAATAACTAATATTCGATAACTCTATTTAACTCTTATTTGAATAACTAATATTCGATAACTCCTTTCGATTAACTAATAATCGATAACTCCTTTGATTAACTAAAAATCGATAACTCCTTTACTTTAACTCTATTCGAATAAACTAATATTCGATAAACTCCATTTGAATAACTCTAGTTCAATTTAACTCTATCGATTTACTCTAATTGATTAACTCTAACTGGTTAACTCTAACTCACACTCTATTCGATTAACTCTAATCGAACAACTAATATTCGATTAACTCATTTCGATTAACTCTTTTGAATTAACTCCTTAAATTTATTCCTTTTCTATTTGTTTACTTAACAAATAACTATTCCCTTTTCAATTCTATTTATTTAACAAATAAATATTTCTTTTATCTTTTCTATTTATAAATGGTTTACAAATAGATCCCTTTCATCTCTATTTTAACATATTTATTCCCCATAAATATTTCTTTTCCAATTCTATTTTAACATATTTATTTCCTATAAATATTCCCTTTTCAATTCTATTTATTTAACAAATAAATATCTCCTTTATTATTCTATTCTATTTATTCTAACAAATAAATATTTCCTTTATTATAATTTATCCTTCAACTTTATAATTATTTTCTTTTATAAAATCCTTTTTCCTTTTCTATATAAAATCCATCGATTTTATATAAATAATTCATTTTCAAAATACACTTTGAAAATCCCCTTTTCCACATCCAGTATTTCTTATGGTATTTAACATACCATATAACAACGATAAATATCGTCCAAACACACATAATCAACAACAGATTATATACCACATCATATATCACAATATATGAATCACTGTAAAATAAATGTTGAGGAATCCAGTTGGATTCCTCCAACCTGTTTTCCTGCATCACAGATGTTAAACAATATAGATAACATCACTTTCAGTTCCATATGGTATATTCTGTTAAACAGAATAAATATAGAAATTCAACTAACTGACTAGCAGTTCAATCAAACAGTCAACACACAGTCAATCAGCCAATATTTAACAGTTCTAAATATACAACATGAAATTATAAACTGTTCAGAGTTAGTGAGATTTACTCACATTGGACGATCATAGTTGATAACGATAACAATCGCTTGATTCAGACGAACAATTTATTTTGCCATAAATTGTAACGAGCTCCAATGGACTTCCCGTTAGTTCCATCGTGTAGTGTCCATCCATACGATCCCAACGGATCTTGGTTTGTTGAATTTCGATGTCGTATGAGTTAGATACAAAAATTTCAAGTTAATGCACAATTTAAATATGAAATTAAACTAATTTAATTCTTGTTGGGCTTTACCATAAATAATCGGCCCACCATCACTTATACAACCCGACCCGCACTTCAAGCCTTCTTCCCCAAAATACCAGTCGCGTTTCCTGTACAATCCTCCACCATTCGATACCTTTGACCTCCTCAACCCACTTCGTTCCTCCATCGTTAAATACTCCGTCTTCACCAAAACGTTCCCCTTCCAAAACTTCATCCACCTAGCTCCAAGGCGCCGAGCTCGTACCCACCCCCAATCACCGGGTTCTCAGACTGGCGAACCAGCTGATGCGACAAGAATGTCGACCAGAATTCCAACAAAACTCACAACGGCTTCAATTCGACTTCCTGAACCCGATTACAACCTCAAAACATCTATTTAAAGCTTGAATCTTTCCCGAATGGGACAGCATCAACAATAGATTTTTAGAAATAAATGAAACTCTAGATCAGGTGATTATACACCCTACTTCGGAGCGACCGACTTAGCCATGCTGCCTGCCCAATTTCTGTCATTTACCGGTTGATGAGGCTTGAGGTTACGCTTCATCATTACATCAGATTCACTACGAATGCCACATTGTCAGATCCATCGAAAATCACTAATTGACGTCTACAACAGTACATTACGTGTTAGCTAAAGAAGTTTCCTTCTCTGCTTCCACTCTTGGTACGGTTGAAGAAATCAATGTACGTGACCTTTCTGGAAATACTCTGTCAGACATTCATCCATACAAGTCATCCAGGAACAGGATGAACCGAAGGCACTATTCAGTACATCCATCTTAGGCACTGTTATCTAAGACTTGTACAATAGCCCTTGCACTTGACTCCGTCTTCAATTATCTTTGGCATATATGATTCGCAACGCTTATGCCAATACAGAGTGGTTCTTTGGATAATAATCCAACCGGTCTCTCCATATTAACAACGTTAAAATGGTCAAAACTTCGATAGTCTGTGATTTAACTATCAAAGAAAAATACATGTGCAAACAACGATATTATTTCCAGATGGAAATTATATCGATCAAACATCATTTAACATTTATATCCTTAGTTCATTTTTCATCTCCTGTTTCCCTATATTCAACATTTCTTATTTTCGAAAATATATGTTATTACCATTGGAAAACATTTCCAAAACTCCTTCATTGGACTTAGACAGATGTTTTAAACAAACCATCGCGATGCCAACTCAAACCATTATGCTTATTAACTAAATTCCTTTGACCCACCTTCACTATCGAACCTTAACCATTCCTTAGTTAAAAATGAAGTCAACCAAGTTGGGGTAATACTACCTCTCAGACCTTAACTGAACAACGTTTCTAACCTTGAAATAGACAAAGTTCACCTTTTAATTCTTTAACAAACTTCCTTACGTAACTCTCTTTCGAATCATCTCTATTTGATAATTCTTTCCTTCGAATAAGGTATATTCGATAACTCTATTCAATTTACTCTATTCGATTAACCCTTATCAATTAACTCTATTGGACTAACGCTATTGGAATAACTCTACTTGATTTAACTCTAGTCGATAACTCCTTTAACTCTATTCAATTTACTCCATTCGATTAACCCTTATCAATTAACTCTATTGGACTAACGCTATTGGATTAACTCTATTTGATTTAACTCTAGTCGATAACTCCTTTAACTCTATTCGAATAAACCAAATCTGATTAACTCCCTTAATTCCATTCGAATAAACTATATTCGGTTTATTCCTTTAACTCCAATTAACTCTATTCGAATAACTAATATTCGATAACTCTATTTAACACTTATTCGAATAACTAATATTTGATAACTCCTTTCAATTAACTAATAATCGACAACTCCTTTGATTAACCAAAAATCGATAACTCCTTTCCTTTAACTCTATTCAAATAAACTAATATTCGATAAACTCCATTTGAATAACTCTAGTTCAATTTAACTCTATCGATTTACTTTAATTGATTAACTCTAACTGGTTAACTCTAACTCATACTCTATTCGATTAACTCTAATCGATTAACTCTAATCGATTAACTCTAATCGAACAACTAATATTCGATTAACTCATTTCGATTAACTCTTTTGAATTAACTCCTTAAATTTATTCCTTTTCTATTTGTTTACTTAACAAATAACTATTCCCTTTTCAATTCTATTTATTTAACAAATAAATATTTCTTTTATCTTTTCTATTTGTAAATGGTTTACAAATATATCCCTTTCATCTCTATTTTAACATATTAATTCCCCATAAATATTTCTTTTCCAATTCAATTTTAACATATTTATTTCCTATAAATATTCCCTTTTCAATTCTATTTATTTAACAAATAAATATCTCCTTTATTATTCTATTCTATTTATTCTAACAAATAAATATTTCCTTTATTTCAACTTATCCTTCGACTTTATAATTATTTTCTTTTATAAAATCCTTTTTCCTTTTTTATATAAAGTCCATCGAATTTATATAATTAATTAATTTTCAAAATACACTTTGAAAATCCCCTTTTCCACATCCAGTATTTCTTATGGTATTTAACATATCATATAACAACGATAAATATCGTCCAAACACACATAATCAACAACAGATTATATACCACATCATATATCACAATACATGAATCACAGTAAAATAAATGTTGAGGAATCCAGTTGGATTCCTCCAACCTGTTTTCCTGCATCATAGATGTTAAACAATATAGATAACATCACTTTCAGTTCCATATGGTATATTCTGTTAAACAGAATCAATATAGAAATTCAACTAACTGACTAGTAGTTCAATCAAACAGTCAACACACAGTCAATCAACCAATATTTAACAGTTCTAAATATACAACATGAAATTATAAACTGTTCAGAGTTAGTGAGATTTACTCACATTGGACGATCATAGTTGATAACGATGACCATCGCTTGATTCAGACGGACAATTTATTTTGCCATAAATTGTAACGAGCTCCAATGGACTTCCCGTTAGTTCCATCGTGCAGTGTCCATCCATACGATCCCAACGGATCTTGGTTTGTTGAATTTCGATGTCGTATGAGTTAGATACTAAAATTTCAAGTTAATGCACATTTTAAATATGAAATTAAACTAATTTAATTCTTGTTGGGCTTTACCATAAATAACCGGCCCACCATCACTTATACAACCCGACCTGCACTTCAAGCCTTCTTCCCCAAAATACCAGTCGCGTTTCCTGTACAATCCTCCACCATTCGATACCTTTGACCTCCTCAACCCCCTTTGTTCCTACATCGTTAAATACCCCGTCTTCACCAAAACGTTCCCCTTCCAAAACTTCATCCACCTAGCTCCAAAGCGCCGAGCTCGCACCCACCCCAATCACCAGGTTCTCAGACTGGCGAACCAGCTGATGCGACAAGAATGTCGACCAGAATTCCAACAAAACTCACAACGACTTCAATTCGACTTCCTGAACCCAATTACATCCTCAAAACATCTATTTAAAGCTTGAATCTTTCCGAACGTTGAACTCTAGCTTTGCTGCAACAATTTCTGACACCGAGAGAACCTCGTCGAGTCCCATAAAAATGCCACTGCGTTGAAGCTCTTCGAGAAGTGAATTCGAATATCTATGTTAAATGATTTATAAATTTTAGTTGAATTGTTTTTTTTTTATTTTCCTTGCTCTCGTTTTAGCTGGAAATCAAAGAGGAAGTGGCGGCTCAAATGAAATGAATTTATAAGGGGACGGTATTGTTTGTGTGGTTTAAAAGATGAGTGGGTGGCCTCATTTTGACCAAGTATAGATTAGGATATTTTTATTTTATTTATTTTTGCTTTCTAAAATTTCGTGTGATCACACATGATACCCAAAAATCACCAAACTGGACATGTACCTTCAGTTCGACATTACGGTCCCAACGAAACTGGTTTCATCGAATTCCGACTCCGTTTGCTCACACAACGTATTTTTAACCATCGAAATACTGACTGTTTCTCACTCTAAGAATCTGTACGACCACACAATGACTCTAAAAATCACGAAACTTGAAATCTAACAACTATTTGATGTTTCAGATCCAACAAAATTAGTTTTGTCGAATTCCGACTTCGTTTGCAAAACTGGCTATTTTTAAAGCTCTGAATGACCCATTTAAATATATAAATATATTTAAATATAATTAAATTAAATATTTAAAAATAAATATTATCGTCTATATTCATAGTGGAATAACATACAGCTCTAGAATATTCCTATATGAATTTCTAACTTGATATTTCAAATCTTGGTCAACCCGATATTCGATTTATATTGAAATTCCTTATATAAATAATTCCTTTATAAATTATAGAGGAATTCCACAACAACTTTTCTAAAATTTGATTTGGACATAATTCAAAATCTACACGACGAAATCCCCATTTTTCTCTTCCACTAGAAGGATATACTCCACCAGCTCCACACATTTCTTGTTTTACAGAAATCCGGCTTAAAACGAATGCTATACATTCAGTTGAAGTTCAAATCGCCAATTCACGAACTGCAGCGCCATTTCAAGCTCAATTTTAATTATAATATAATTATACGTTCAAACTATCGTTCAAATAATATATTCGTTGTTCTAATTCAATTCCAAACTGAATTAAATATCACAGATGATCCAGTTCACACCATATCGTCATTTCAGCCAATTCTGATTATTTCAGAATTAAATATATTATTTAATTTATTATTTTAATTAAATATTCACCATTATTAAATTAAACCACCATTTAATTCACTATATCACTATTTATATAATTAAACAAATTAATTATAATACCTCTGCAAATGCGGGTCATTACAATTTTTGTTTTAACTTAGTGAAAATGTTATTTGCTCTCAACCGTTATATATACGTGCGTTTTATGACCATAATTAAAAACAAGTTTTTTCGAATTTGAATTCTTGAAAATAAATATTAATTTTTGAACTTATGACTAAATTTGTCAAATAGGAAAAATGATTGATTACTTTGTTGATCAGAGGAGTTGGATGTACCAAAGAAGAGGACAGAGAGGTTCAATAAAAGAAGATTTTTATAATGGTATAAATGTCGTTGTTGAATTTTCTTTAAGTAAAAACGGAAGTGATCCTAAAATTCGTTGTCCGTGTAGCAAGTGTAGACATTTGAAATATTTGTTACGCGATGTTGTGAAAGTCCATTTATGCAAAAAACGGATTCATACCCGAGTATTATTTTTGGGATCGTCATGGAGAAGTTGTATCAAATACTCCTGTTGAGACTGAGGAGGAAAGTGCTGTTAATGAAAATAATAGTATGCCCCATATTGAAAATATGGTCGAATACGCAACACGATCAATGTTTCCTATGAATGCGGTTGACGATGATGATGGAAATGATGAATAACCGAATATTGAATCTAAGAAAATTTATGATTTGTTGGATAATGCTAAGAAACCTATTTGGGATGGTTGTAAAAGCGGCACTCAGCTATCGGTAATCGCATAATACATTGCGATGAAGTCAAAATACAACATCACTGAAGCTGGGTTTACAGCTATTGTACAAGCTGTAAAAAGGTACATGCCGTCAGATAATTTAATGTGTGAAAATCACTACGAAGTTAAAAAGCTTATGTCGGCATTTGGTTTACCTTATCAGAAAATAGATACATGTTTAAAAGGATGCATGTTGTTTTGAAAAGATGACGTAAACCTTAGAAATTGTAAAATATGTAATCAAGAAAGATATAAACCAAGAAAGAAAAAGGGAAAGGAAGTTCCATTCAAACGTATGCATTAATTGCCCATTATTCCCAGGCTTCAAAGATTGTATGCATCTTCTATAATTGCATCTCATATGAGATGGCATAAGGTGAGATCGAAAGAAGAAGGCACGTTGACCCATCCGGCCGATGGGGAAGCATGGAAGCATTTCGATAAAACTTATCCGAATTTTGCAGCGAAGAGTCGTAATGTCAGACTAGGATTATGTATGGATGGTTTTTCACCATTTTCTCAATTTGGTTCTAAATACTCATCATGGCCCATTATCATCACACCTTATAATTTACCTCCATGGATATGTATGAAAATGCAATATATGTTTCTTACTGTTGTTGTTCTTGGCCTCGACGATCCAACACAAGGAATTGATGTTTATTTACAACCGTTAATTGAAGAATTAAAAACATTGTGAATCAAAAGAGTAGAAACATACGATGTTTGGAAGAAGAAATATTTTCGTATGTTTACTTCTTTGTTGTGGACTATAAATGTTTTTCCTGCCTATGCAATGCTTTCAGGATGGAGTACTACTGGTCGTCTCTCATGTTCATATTACATGGAAGAGACACAAGCGTTTTCCTCACTACATGGTAAGAAAATTTCATGGTTTGACTTTTATCGATGTTTTCTCCATGTAAACCATCCATTTAGAGTAGACAAGAATTTTTTTTTGGCTAATAGCGTAGAAACCAGACAACCTCCAACACTATAGTCTAGTGAAGAAATATATGAAATGGTTGAAAATCATCCAAAGATATATGAAACTGTAGTTCAAACAAAAATTGAAGGCAAATCGATTTATCACAATTGGTGTAAACAGTCTATTTTTTGGGAGTTGCCGTATTGGAAACATCTTCTGCTTCGTCATAATATAGATGTGATGCACAATGAGAAAAATGTGTTTGATAATGTCTTTAACACAGTTTTGAATGATAAAGGGAAAACTAAAGATGATTTGAGATCAAGGCGTGATATAGAAGAATTATGCAAACGTCCCGAGCTTCATATGAAACCAGATGACAGTAAAAAAAACCAGTGTATGTTATGAATTAGATAATAATCAGGCTAAAGTTGTGTTAAAATGGGTTGTAGGGTTAAGATTTCCTGATGGGATTTCATAAAACCTTTGTAGATGTGTTGACTTAAAAAATGGTAAATTGAACAGAAAAAAGTCACGATTGTCACATAATGATAGAGCATTTATTTCCCGTTATGTTCAAAGAACTACTGCTGTTAAAAGTGTGGAAGGTGTTGATGGAGCTTAGTTTGTTTTACAAAGAGCTTTGTTCGACTACTTTAAAGGTGGAGCGTTTAAGTAAATTCGAAGTAGATATTCCAATATTGCTTTGCAAATTGGAGAAAATATTCCCGCTAGTTTTTTTTAATGTAATGGTGCGTTTACCTGCTCACCTTCCAACTGAAGCACGACTTCGAGGTCCCGTCCAGTATGGATGGATGTATCCATTTGAGAGGTAAAATAAACATATGACCCATTAATTTAATTGCACTTAAAAATATGAAATAATGTAAATTAATTTTGTATAGATATCTGAATCATTTAAAGAAAAAAGTGAGACAAAAAGCACGAGTTGAAGGCTCGATATGTAAATCTTACATCGAAGAAGAAGCTTGGTTCTTTTTCTCTCATTATTTCAGTGATCATGTGAATATATCATTTGAAAGTGTTCCTCGAAACAACGAAGGAGACGAACAAGAATCATTTTAAATAGTTTTTTCTATTTTTAGACAACATGGTCGACCTTTTGGGAAATGTGTAGACGTATGGCTAGACGATAAAGACCTCTATGTATCACACACTTATATTCTTCTAAATTGTGCTGAAGTTGCACGGTTTGTTAGGTAATCTGTAATACCAAATAGTGCTTTATTCATTTCTACAATTTTGCTTATGTATGATAATTAATGTAAAATTTTATTTTTAGTTACAACGTTTATGAACGTGAACATCTAAACAGAGATATTGGTAAAGAATTTTCTACTTGATTTACAAATTATGTTTAAGAACCCAAAAATTGTGTTGTTGATAAAGGGTTGAAACATATTGCAATGGGACCAAAAAGATTGTTCAAGACATATCCATTATATCTTGTTAATGGATATAAATTTAACACCAAAGAATACGGTGCTGAAAAATTAACGAACAATACAGGTGTACTCATTAAAGGCAGTGACGATCCTGAAAATCACATTAATGATTTTTATGGCATTTTAACACAAATTTTGCAACTGAAATATATCTAACGACCCACGGAGGAGGTGTTTCTATTTAAATATGACTGGTTTAGCACTGTTCCAGGATCTGGGATTAATGTGCATAAGGATTATAATCTGATTGAAATAAAGCATACATCACACTATTACAAGTATGATCCTTTTGTACTAGCCAAACAAGCATTTCAAGTTTTTTATGCCCTTTACCCGTCTCTAAAAAGAGATAAAGCAGATTGGTCGGCAGTTTTTAAAACAAAGGCCAGATTTACGTTCAACGGGAAGAATATTCCAGACGAAGGAGCCTATCATGTAGAACTAGAACATAACAATGAAATACTAATTGAAGACGATCATGCAGATTTTGCAACTCTGGTCGATGAGACAAATGTTTTAGTAGAAGCGTTTAAGAGTGCGGAGGAAGATAATGTAGAATCTGAGGCCGAATCTGAATCAGAAGAAGATGATAACTGATTTGGATCATGATGAGTATTATCTATCTAGTTGTAATGTAATTATGGAGTATACGACGTACATTCTGCAATTCATGTAACTCTGTTTAATTTTCTAATATTATGATCATTTTTTTACATCTTTTATGTCATATGCAATTCATGTAACTTTGTTTTTCCTATTTATCTTAAATCTGCAATGTAAGATGTTACTCCTTGGAATATGAGACCTAATGAAATACAGGTATAAACGATTTCATTATGTTTTATGTCATTTATTTAGCAGCTTATATCGTTTGTGTAAGTTAGCCGTAAAATAAATTTGAATATGATGTTATTGTTATCTTTTAAAATGATTTGTATGTGACAGGTATGTCATCTAGTGGGAATTCTTCGGGAGAGGGTTCTGGATTGCAACCCTCTAAGTGTCCAGTCATCTCCTTGGTCCATACGAGTACAGGGTAAAAATTAAACTTTATTTAGACTTTTAATTATTTTGTACTATAACTTATGTTTATCCTATTTAACGCAGGGTTTTCGATCTGCAACCTTCGAAGGTTATTTTGGACGTTTCGAGAGCTGCATACAGGGATCGGATGTCGAGGTGTTGGCCTAAGTGGGATCTAATCCCACCTCGCATACATGAGGTCATTTGGCAGGATATGTTTGTAACGACCCAGATTTTTATCGATTTATTTTTGAATATTTAATATTTATTTTTAAAATTTATTTGATAATATAAATGGATTTTATATTTAGTTTATCGACTAAATAATCGACATACGATTTATTTCAAATTTATATAATTATCGTAATATGAAAATGAAGTTAATTGAATTCAAAGTTAAAACTGAATTGAAAACAGTTCAAATGATCAATACAAAATTCTGTTTGTATTAGTATAATAATATTAAATTATTTTCGAGGAATTACTTGCTTTGAATTAAATTTATATCGATTTAAAATAATATCCTCTCCATATGATCGAATGAGGCTGTGAAATCTGTCCCAGTGTATTCAGAATAGCGGGTTAACCCTAGAAGCGTCAGTTATTGTGGTTCGATTGGAGTTCAGAACCTCGAAAAATATTATTATTAAATTTAAATGGATAAGAACAAAATCAAATCGATATCCTTTTAAATAAAATAAAAATAGCTTTACTTCTAATCACATTAATAACATTGTACCTAGGCTGACCCTATTCCTTAGTTCCTAAGTTTTTTGTCTATAAAATTGCGACATTCTTCTTCCATTACTTCTGCTGAAAATTCGATCTCTTCATTCACTCCTCTGGAAATAAAATTGAAGACTTCAAAACGTGAAAATCCGCTTTTCTTTTTCAATTCAACTCAGAAGTTCCTCTTTCGAAAATCCAAACAGTGGATTTTGTTTTGATTCTCCCCCAATCAAAAGTGATCGATTCCACCGTAATACGAAAAGAAAAAAAAGAGAGAGGGAGATCAAATCGTGATTTCCATTTGATGCCGCGAGTTGTGTAGCAGTGAAGAGATAGGCCCTCAAAGTGAAATCAGGGCGAGACAGTGGAATTCGAAAGTGATTATCGCTGTGAGATTTGCTGGAAGGATTCGTTAGAGAGGCATGTGAATAGGTCATCGCGACTTCAAGAGGATCAGCATTGGAGGCCGTTCAAGTACGGGCCACAATAAATAAAATTGGGGTATTGCGATTTTACAGGAAGTTTTAGGGTTTGGCGATATTTTCTATCACATCTTTTTTCTATAGGGAGGAAGTTCGTAATCTATAACAACGGATTTAGGTTTTGTTAGGACCATGGTTGATGGAGTGGCTGTGGGAAGGTTTCGATGAGGTTTTTGTGCAGAAGAAATGGCGTTTCTCTGTTGTTGAATGACAAGGAAAAGATGTAGCTTCGTATATGGGGAAGTCTGAGAATCGGGTCTGTGATATTCTAGATTTTATTTTCATTTGCAAAAAGGGGGATTGAAAGAGAGTCTGATGATGAATGTGGTGGAACTAGGGTACGTTGTTGAGGTAGTTGTATGTTGGGATGTTCGGAGGTGGAAAGTGTGGGAGTTCGAAGCTGATTTTTTTGGAGAATGGAATAGTCTGCAAGGTGCTTGATGAAAGTTCGAAGAGGAATGGATCAGTTTTTGAGTTGCTTCAGCGAAAGTGGATCAATGATTTATTAATTAGTTTCATGGATTAGTCGAGTAAATGCAAGGAAGTAAGGTACTGTTCTTAGGAAATTTGAATTTTCAAAGATTTATTCATTTACTTTAGTTAATTTAAATAAATAAATATTTATTCGTTAATTAAAAATAAATTATCGTAGGTTAAATAAATTTATTCGAGATATTTCGAGTTGATTCGTAGCTTTGAAGATTCGACATCTTGTCGGATGTTTAGAAAATATAAAATCACGGTGAGTAAATCTCACTCATATTTTTATTTAGAATTATTTTGTTCGTTAAAATAATTGTTCATTGGTTGTTTGCTTGCATTGAAATGTTATTGTGGCTATATATATATATATATATATATATATTAGTTATTTAGGATTGGTGATTGTGGTTATCATATATATATATTGGTGGTTGGATTCCCGCAGTATCGTTAGCGGATGCCCGCAATATCATTAGCGGATGACCCTATACGCCCCACGTTATGATAGTGGATGACCTTCTTTACTGCGATATCCTGCATCGAAGCAAGATGGGTATAATTTATGTTAGCTAACGTCTGTGGATGCAGGAAAACAAGTTGGAGGGATCCAACTGGATTCCTCAAAATTTATTTCTATTTGTTTCACATATATATTACCGTTATGATGTGTTGATTGGTAATTGGGTGGTTTGATTGTTTCAATATCACTAGGCCCAAAATGTTGATGTGACAAACCCCAAACTTCCATATTTCGAAAGCAAGGATAATCATAGGAATATAACATAATTACAACAACAGCAAATCTCAGATAATAGCATAACGCATAATCATTGCGGCGGAAATAAGAATGTCATCACAACATAACATCAAAGACATCAGAGTACGCAGTTACATGATACACTTAGTAAATAGAAGTCCCAACAAAAAGAGAAATAAGTCTCACCTCCATTAAATATATCAAAGATCAATAATGTTTAAATGTCTCAAGTAGAAATAAAAAGATAAAAAGGAAAAGGTTCTTCATCTTCTTCCTTAAGCAAGCTTCAATCCAGAATGTGTCCATACCTAAACCTGTCATTTGGCTGCCCGTGCGGAAAGAGGGCACCCGAGTTTGCAAAGTGAAACAAATTACGAGTCAGTCATGGGACTGGTATGAGAAATCTTTCTCAACTAACAATATGGCTAATCACAGGACCACGCCGCTAACGCGGAACGGGTTTATTCCATTGGATTGCCAGTGCATATGTTTAATAAATTTTATTACAAAACGCAATGCTTTTTTTAGAGAACGAAATCATTATAAGACTCAAGTCCCATCATACAATGCAAAGCAAATCGGAGGATAGAGTTTTACCTTATAATGATCAAAAATGCTTGATACGTGGAAAATAATGTTTGTAATATTATTATTAGTGTCTAATCAGTTTTGAAATACTTCAAAGTAAATGTATTAATCCTAAACGGCAGAGTACCCCATCCTACTGTGTCACCATATATAGGTTTACAATCAAAACCATAATGTTGTATTGGAGATTGGGTTTCCATCATGAGTCAAGGCTAGGGACGATCTCCTTACCGATTCGAGGCACTCTAGCAATGCCTCAGGATTCCCCGCAGTGAACTTTTGGATCCTGCAGGGCCGGTCCACAAATATACCTTAGTGGATTGGCAATTCCTGAACACACGTTTCCCGGTCCTATTGAACCTATAAAATGGTCACAATCGACCAATAAATCCGAGGCGCCTCATTCCGTCAACCATATATGTAAAATGTCAGGGCTTGCAAAACTCTGATACCACTTCTAGCTAGAAAGAATCGTGTGCACTCCCTGCGTTTCCATGTCCCGTTTCTGACTCTTACCGGGGTGTGGGGCTCGCGAGGTAACTTTATACACAAAGCTATGCCGAAATAGGCTATGCTTTGATCATCATCCACAAGGCTCTGCTTTTCAATAAAAGCCTCGATCAATTGCATCTTAGCATGTCACATTGACAATTCACGCCATGCGATCGATAACTACCAATATATAACCTCTGAGCTCATGCGTCTCATAAAAGGGTGTTAAGCAAGAGAATAAATTCTCCGCCACCCACAGATATATATTAAATAGAAATCAATTTACATGGAATAAAATCCAATGTCGGACACACATCCATTTACAAGTTCGTTCTGGGTCTGAACGAAACCAGAGTCACCTTATTCCTCGTCCCGTATGTCCAATACGGAAGAGAGGTGCTCGCATATCCGGACAATCAACAAGTGCGTCCGGATAACTACCACTTTAACCCTTTACTGGGAGCTAACCATGTCGGGCATCAGTAGTTATCCTTTCGATGTGAAGATCGTCGGTCTTCAATCGCCGTCTTTAATATCTTCGATTTAGATCGTCGTATAATCATTTGAAATGAGATTGAACTCGGTCTTTTCACATGATTCTCGCATGTATATAGTTTAAAATCATCTCATATCGTTAAGAGTATTTAATAACGATTTATCGCCATTTATATATATATATATATATATATATATATATATATATATATATATATATAAATAGCTAAACTAATTTAACGACGCTTCGGGTTAATAGGCGGCCCTGGCGCTGTTTTTATCAAAATTTGATTTACACTTATCTCGAAATCTCACTGTTGGATTTTAACAAAGTTTATATCGTTGGAAAGATCTTTCCAAAGACGTCCTAACGGTTCCAGTTTTGAGAAAATCCGACGGTCGGATCTTTCGGTATAATCATTTAAAGTTACGATTCCGAAATGCGAACTACCGTGCGCGATTCATTTAATTTTAATTTTAATTTATATATATAATTATATATAAATATAAATCATTAGACGATTCCTCTAACGTGTTTAACATGCCAAAAAGAATGTTTTTATTGGCGTATCAAATCTACATCGTGCCAAACAAATTACATTTCATCCACATGAAAATTGAACCAATGACAAATAAAAGTTAATTTTTATTTGTATTTCTATTTTTAACTTTAACAAATAAAAAAATGGAATATTTTTTTTGTATAAAGTTTTCAGTGAATGTTTTTACAACAAAAATAATTTGTACAGATTATAATGTACGTATTGTCATTAAAATGATATTTTACTCTTGCATATAAATTCTGGTATATGCATTATCAATAAAAGTGGAGTCTCAACTATGCATATAAATTATAATATATGCAATGTAAGTATAAATGTAAATTTAACAATGCATATAAATTCTAATATATGCAATGTAAATATAAATGTAAATTTAACAATGCATATAAATTCTAATATATGCAATGTAAATATAAATGTAAATTTAACAATACATATAAATTCTAATATATGCAATGTAAATATAAATGTCAATTTAACAATGCATATAAATTCTAATATATGCAATGTAAATATAAATGTGATTTTAACAATGCATATATTTTGATCATTTCAACTTGTTAAACAATTCTACTTTTAAACAAAATGTATGAAAGCGATGTTTTCATTTTCCTTTTTCCTAGCATGTTAAAAATAGTGTTTTAACATACAAATGTTCTCTAACCTATGTTTACTACTGAATCACTTTTATATAAAAAATGGAATTTTTAATGTTGTAACATCTTTATTCAAACAGTCAATATTCCCAATAAATCAACTTTACATTAAAAAATATGATTTTAATGTTTCAGCACTTTTATTCAAACATGAACAATTTTTATATGAATCATTCTTTTATAAAGAATGATATTTTTAATGTTAACATGCCTATGTTTCAAAAATGACCATTTTCTAGTGATTTATTCATTTCATTAAAAATAAAGTTTTAATGTAAACATGTTTTATTTTAAAACATGAATGTTTGTCCAACTTCTATTATTACATTAAAAAGTGAATTTTTAATGTAAACCATGTTTTATTTAAAAACATGAATCTTTGTCTACACTCTATTAATACATTAAAAAGTGAGTTTTTAATGTAAAACATGTTTTCATTTTAAAACATGAATCTTTGCACTAATTTCTAATAGTATATTTTTGATGTAATCATGTTTTGATTTAAAACATGAACACTTTTCTTATTTTTATAACATTACATTAAAAATGTTAATTCGAAGGTAATCATGTTTTTATCCTAAACATGAACATTTTTCTATATTTCATTCTTGACACTAAAATATGAATTTTTAATGAAATCATGTTTTTATTCAAAACATGAACATTTTCTATTCTTGTCATTAAAAATGTAAATTTTTAATGAAATCAGGTTTTTATTCAAAACATGTAAATTTTCTATATTCTAATATTACATTAAAAATATGAACTTTTTAATGTAACGCTCTTATTATTTTTTTATTTTTTAAAAACATGAACATTTCTATTTTTGTGATAATTCCATAAAATGATAGAAATTTATATTTCTTTTTGATTGAAAATTCTAACTCAATCAAATAACAAAAGTGTATGATTTATTTTTGTTGAAAATTTTGATTCAACAAAATGAATAAAAGGGAATATTTCATTTTGATTGAAAATTCTAATTCAGTCAAAGTGTCAAAATGTATGATTTATTTTTATTGCAAACTAAATTCCAACAAAATATAATAAAGGCGATACTTCATTTTTGTTGAATGTTTTGATTCAACAAAAAAACAACAAAAATGTTTGATTCATTTTTATTGCAAATTTAATTCCAACAAAATATAATAAAGGTGATACTTCATTTTTTTGTTGAATTTTTTGATTCAACAAAAACAACAAAAATGTTTGAGTCATTTTTATTGCAAATTTTATTCCAACAAAATATAATAAAGGTGATACTTCATTTTTTTGTTGAATGTTTTGATTCAAAAAAAAAAAACAAAAATATTTGATTCATTTTTATTGCAAATTTAATTCCAACAAAATGTAATAAAGGTGATACTTCATTTTTGTTGAATGTTTTGATTCAACAAAAATGTTTGATTCGTTTTTATTGCAAATTTAATCATAACACAATATCACCCAAAATAACAGATCTACACATAAAATACAGATCAAATCACGTAGCATAGCATGTAGAAATTTACAGAGGATCGATGATAATACAGTCATGGTTAATTCTAATTATTTAAAAAAAATAGAATTCTCACAGTCGTTTAAATCTGAATTGTTCAGATCTGCAATTTTGGCTAAAATTTGATCAGCTCAGAATTGGTCCTAGTTAGTCGTGGAGTGTAGATCTCAGACTAACGATCGTAACACTTCAGAAATTGATCAATTCTGATTCAGTATGTAACAACCGGTAATTTTTAACGATTTAAAATCCGATTTAAATCAAAATTTTATTTTGAAATTATTCTATGGTTTTTCATAACGGGAATTCGAAATTTGTAATACGTACAGTGAGATGTAGCAACTGTAAAAAAAAAAAAAAATCATCGGAAAATTTGACTGTTGTCGGTCGTGCAATTTTCAGTGCAAAGCTGCACATAACAGATCAAATTTTAGCGATTTTAAAATTTCTCCAAAACCAGTTCGGACAAACACGAAAAATATTCTATTCGTTGTCACGAATCCGACGGTGGAATTCGTTTCGCGAAAATCGGACGTTTTGACCTCCTTTTTTTGTCCGCATTTTTACGTCAAAGGGGTCCGTAACGCGCTTTTGAACGGAGCATCCTGACACTGCAAATTATACACCGTTGTGTCCGTCTCGTCGAGCTGATTACCAAAATATATTTATTTGTCAGTTTCGGTGCTCGGTTCGCGCTGAAACTGCGAAAAGGCTTGCGTAGTTCATTTTTGAAACAGTGACGTTTGAGTTCGATGTGTCCCTTTTCCGATCTTACATACTTTTCTAACTGTTTTGGGTCTGCAAAACATGTCTTTTTATTTCATTAAAACACCAATTTAATTTATTTTTTTTGGCCTTGTAAGGATACATATATGTTCAAGAACATTCATTTTACCATGCATGCGTACATGCCATTTCAATTCTAAATGCTATTCATTATTTTGTTCATTTTCAAACCTATCTCTTTGTATTTGCACAAATCCGGCCTTTTACACTTGAACTTTAAACCTCTGCACATTGCATTTACATCCTAAAAACCACGCATGCACATATTGTTCCCACTTTCAAAACATGCATGCGTTCTTACATTTCAATGTTTTCTCCTAACCAAAAATTCATGCCTTTTAACTCTTACCTTTCTAATATTCCAATTGCATGCACGTTTCATTTTGTTTCCATTCCATGCAAACCATGCCATGCATCATTTGTTTTTTTCCAATTCCATGCGTTTCTGACATTTGCATTTACATTTGGATGCGTTGTTTCCTATCCCAAGTGTTGAAACGTTCATTTGTGCACCATATTTTTCTGATGCCGTTTCACTTTTATTTTATAAAAAAAAACTTGGTTCAAATTCTATTCGAACTGTTCAGATCCACATCATCTTTAATGCCGAAATGCCTGGATAAAACCGCTCCATTCTTCCCACATATTTATCTTCTCAAGCCTCCGTTCCTTTTTAATTATTCCCATCAACAAATAAAAGCAACCTCCATTGCCTACCTCACAAAACCAGTGCGATCTGCCCCTTCACCACAGCTGCTACCTGATTCTTTCCCCTTTCCCATCGCATTCCTTTTCTCTCCACCGCATGCTCTTTCTCCATCCGAACTCCAACTCCATCGGTCTGAAGCCGACCCTCTGCATGAAGCCGCCAACCGATCTTCCCACTCCAATCACCTCTGCCATACTCTGACCACGCCCATTCCCATAGACCGGATCCGACCGTCTCCTACTGTTTGCAGCGTCAAAACACCGACCATTTTTCCATCACCGTTCTTACTATTTACTCCTGCGTCCTCACAAAATTTCATCCCGCCTGAAAGTAGTCACCGTTCTTACCATATTCTCCACAGTCCGTGTGATTTTATTATTTTGTTTTTGTTTTATATATATGTTTATTAGTTGGTGTGTGTTTGAGTATATGTGTGTGAGTCTAGGTTCATGCGACTCTGTGTATTTTAACATCGTATGTGTGTGAGCGTGAGTGAGTTTTGAATATGTGTGTATTTTGAGTTGTGTGCGTGGACCAATTATAATATACACATATATTTTGTGGTGTCTATATATATATATATACATACATATATATATATGGTTTTGATGTCCGTCGATTTTTAAAAATATATATACGTTATGTTTTTTTTAATTGCATATAATATTTTGTAAAATATTATTGTGTTTATTTTTAGTTGAATTGGGTTAGTGTTGAGTCGAGTGTGGTGTTGAGTTCAGAAATCATCCAAAATCCAATACCTGTGCCGATCCATTGAGAACTTCCTTTACCTCCTCTTATAAAATAATAAATTATATTGAGTGCTCATCAAGTTGAATCCATTCTAAGGCGAGCCTGGAGATTTTCGTCTCATTCAGTGTCCATTCGTTTGTCGTCTCCTTCTCTGTGCCACGGAAGGTGAGTTTATCTCACACCTGACTCACATTTTTCATCGATGTTAGATCAATAATGAACTGTTATATGAAATGTATAAGATTGTTGTTAGAAATTGTTTGATTTGATATGTATGCACATTTCATATGCAACATGATATATTCATATGACACGTAGTTGCACTGATGATATATATGTTGTGATTGATACTATGTGATTGTTGATACCCTAGTTTTAGGAAATTCACTAAGGGTTGAAATGATACATACCCGAACGAACATTAGAATAGGAAAAATCGTTATGGGTTGAAATGATAGATCTAAACGATTTTTATTGAATTTGGGATCGCGGGTTGAAATGATAGACCCGTAGAAATTTTATCAATTGCGGGTTGAAATGATAAATATCCGTATCACTTGACCATAGGGTAGAAAACTATATACGGATACCGTCGGTCATGTTTTCGAAGTAAAATGAGTTTTATTTTAAAATATTTACTTAAGACTTTATATATTTATATTTATATTTATATTCATATTTTATTTAAATATAAATTATTTGTATATTTAAAATTATGAGTTTTAAAATGATTTATTTGTAAATAGGGATTTAAATGTTTATTTAAGATTTACTTAGAAATTTATTTATTTTAAACCATATAATCGATTCCTATAAGTATTTTAACTTTTTTATATTATTATAAATATTTCTTTAAATCTATTTTTATATTATTTTAAACTTATATATGTTTATAATCTATTTCTAATTTATTTTAGAGTTTTATAAACTTATATATATATACATATCTATTTTTCAAAGTTAATTTTCTTATATATATATTTTATAAACTTTAATAAAGTCAAGATGGATAGTTTATATTTTGCGATTTAAATTCGAAGTTTAAAGATGTAAATCTATATAACGATATTTGAATAACGATTGAACTCATATTAAGTTATGAATTGGAATCGAAACGAATTTTGTAGAGATGAACTTGAATTGGTAAATTTAAGAAATTGAATTTGATTTGGTTTCAATTATGAACCTTGATAAGAAATGAATGTGAATTGGGTAAATTGATTTATTTTGAATTTATAGTCGATAAGAATTAAATTCAATTTTAAGTGATTAATTATGAATTGGAATATATAGATGTTATATGCGGAATTGATTTTTATATCGTTTGGTTTGAATTAAGAATTTGTTAAATCAATGTATAAGAATGGTTTTAAATCATAATTTGGTTGAATGGAAATATAAGATTTTGATTTGAAATGTAGAAGTGATAGTTTTGAACTATATAACTTGAATTATAGTTATAAGAAGATTTGGTTTATATTGAAGTTTAAGATTTTGTTTTAAATTATATAAAAGGAAATTTGAACCTAAGTGTCGAATTTCATTAATCGACTAAAATGATGAGTTGTTTTCAAAATTTAATATATTCGAAGTTAGATATTTAATTTTGAATTCAAATTCGAATATTAGAATTCGTATAAACTATTTTATAAATTGATTTATAAAATAATGACCACGGTGTGAAAAATGTAAACGATTGGTTGTTAAAGAGACCGAGATCGGCTATTGTCATACTCTCTGCCAATACCGAAAACCACTTTAACAACTGTGTACGCGGTGGAGTTCCAGAATGAAGGGGATGATTGGCGAACGACTCCATTTTTGTATTTCATATTAATTACGAGACCCTGACTACCTTGAGTCAGCTTGATGTGACTAAAACAGGAGCTACGCACGGACCAAGTGAGGTCATACCTCTTATCGAGCACACTTCTTCGATATTATTCTATTACTGTTGAGATTCGATTTGGGCCCTTTTGATTTTGGGAGTGTGTATCGAGGTGGGCGGTAGTTGCGGCTATGCGTTACCACCAGTCCGGCTCTGCAAACGGTGAATCCACCCTGGCATTCCTTGCGTGCCTTGTCACATGCCTTACACGAGCCCACTACGATTTTGTTTTGTACTGTTTTATATGGAGTGCCCTCTGATCAACCTCCAGTTTACGGAGGAATTACGGTACTGTATATACTCTGGGAATATATAAACGGTGTAAGGGTAATCATGGTAATCCCGCTTACGCTATTTTGATATTTTTACTTTACTGATAGACACTATTGTATATAGCGTATTATACTATACAGTATTAGTTTGACGGATCCTTAGAGGATGGTGATCCCAAACATCCTCTAAGTTACTGATTGCATTTCATCGAACATTTCATTTGAGTTGATTTACTTCCATGAGAATGTTAGTCCTGATCCGAGTTGTTTTGTTTTGCATTATTGCTCGGGTCAGATCGAGTATTACAGTTTCGAGATTTACTCTTGGAGTTGGAGCTTATGTTGGATTTTGCTCATCTATATCTACTTGTCCAGTTGACCCAGTTCTAGCTATTCTTGTCATTTCTGTTTTTGTAGTTATCTTTCATTTACTGTATTAGTCTTCCGCTGTATTATTTATGTAAACTCTGATGTAAAACTTATTTTGTAGCTTCATGAACTACTATTGTATTTTGTAATTCCCGCTGTGAGATATTATGTTACTCTGTATATGTATCTGTGATCTGTGATTCTGTGATTTATTCTATTTACCTCAGAAGCTAATAACAATCTGTTGTTTTGGACGTTCCGGGTTAACATGTTTTGTCGATTCGGAACGATCAAAATGGCGGGTCGTTACAAGTGGTATCAGAGCTTTGGTTTTTCAAAGCTTTAGCCTATGGGGTAAAAGCTCATTAGAGATAGGGTAGTGATACCCTAGAATGAGTGGAATCATTTGCAGAATCCTTCTTGAGAGAGCGTATTTTTAAAGTAAAAATCGTTTTCAAAATGGTTTTTAAAATGTTTTTAAATAAGTTTCGAATATAAAATTCTGTTTAATATTTAAATCTTCTTCTGAGTTTCCTTTCCATTTGAATCTATCTTCCTTCATAGATCCTCTTTGTTTAGGTTCTTTTGTTCTTTCAGCTTTTACCTCGAAATCTATAATTTATACTTGTCCATTTCAAGGTAAGAAGTAGAAGAAGAGTATAAGTCTTCTAGCCAGTCTGTCTTTATTAAATTTTGGTTTGAAATTTATAGTTTGAAAGATATTATTATATAAGATCTTCTTAATGTAATATTTAATTTGATATTTGTAAATAATTTGGTAATACCAATGGTTTGTAAAGATTTTATGTGTAAGGTATTCATATGTTAACTTATAGAATTAATTAAGTGTTATAAGTTTAAATATTGATAACATGAATTTGAAAAGATTTAGATATAATATATAATGATTTTGTTATATATTTGATTTAATAATAATATTGTTGTATATTTATTAAGAATTGTAATTGAATTTTAACAAATAAATGAGTAGGGGAGAGATACATTTTCCCTACTTGAAATTTTAATGATTTGAAATATATTATTTATAATATATGATTTAGAGTGTGGTATATATTCTATCTAAATATAAAAAGATGTTTTGAGTACTTATTTGACGTTAAAATTGGCCTATCGAATACTTAGTGACTTGGTGTATACGTCTGATCAACGTCTATGTTAAATCCTATACGTATTAGATAGATATAGAGTCACACCCTAGTCGCTTGAAAATGATTCTGGTGATGACCGCGGCATCATCGATATCTATTTTCGGGTTTCGAAAGTGGGATAAATATATATAGCCAATCGTAACGTCGAGTGAATACTTGAAATGTTTGAAATGTTTGAAAATATTTTATCATTTGATTTATATATATATTTAAAATTATATATGTATAGGGATAAATATGAACCATTGGTTTAAATATATTAATTATTTAATTACTATTTCCCTACCTCGTTCCTTTTCGGGGACGAAAAGTTTTGAGTAGGGGAGATTGTAACAACCGGTAATTTTTAACGATTTAAAATCCGATTTAAATCAAAATTTTATTTTGAAATTATTCTATGGTTTTTCATAACGGGAATTCGAAATTTGTAATACGTACAGTGAGATGTAGCAACTGTTAAAAAAAAAAAAATCATCGGAAAATTTGACTGTTGTCGGTCGTGCAATTTTCAGTGCAAAGCTGCACATAACAGATCAAATTTTAGCGATTTTAAAATTTCTCCAAAACCAGTTCGGACAAACACGAAAAATATTCTATTCGTTGTCACGAATCCGACGGTGGAATTCGTTTCGCGAAAATCGGACGTTTTGACCTCCTTTTTTTGTCCGCATTTTTACGTCAAAGGGGTCCGTAACGCGCTTTTGAACGGAGCATCCTGACACTGCAAATTATACACCGTTGTGTCCGTCTCGTTGAGCTGATTACCAAAATATATTTATTTGTCAGTTTCGGTGCTCGGTTCGCGCTGAAACTGCGAAAAGGCTTGCGTAGTTCATTTTTGAAACAGTGACGTTTGAGTTCGATGTGTCCCTTTTCCGATCTTACATACTTTTCTAACTGTTTTGGGTCTGCAAAACATGTCTTTTTATTTCATTAAAACACCAATTTAATTTATTTTTTTTGGCCTTGTAAGGATACATATATGTTCAAGAACATTCATTTTACCATGCATGCGTACATGCCATTTCAATTCTAAATGCTATTCATTATTTTGTTCATTTTCAAACCTATCTCTTTGTATTTGCACAAATCCGGCCTTTTACACTTGAACTTTAAACCTCTGCACATTGCATTTACATCCTAAAAACCACGCATGCTCATATTGTTCCCACTTTCAAAACATGCATGCGTTCTTACATTTCAATGTTTTCTCCTAACCAAAAATTCATGCCTTTTAACTCTTACCTTTCTAATATTCCAATAGCATGCACGTTTCATTTTGTTTCCATTCCATGCAAACCATGCCATGCATCATTTGTTTTTTTCCAATTCCATGCGTTTCTGACATTTGCATTTACATTTGGATGCGTTGTTTCCTATCCCAAGTGTTGAAACGTTCATTTGTGCACCATATTTTTCTGATGCCGTTTCACTTTTATTTTATAAAAAAAAACTTGGTTCAAATTCTATTCGAACTGTTCAGATCCACATCATCTTTAATGCCGAAATGCCTGGATAAAACCGCTCCATTCTTCCCACATATTTATCTTCTCAAGCCTCCGTTCCTTTTTAATTATTCCCATCAACAAATAAAAGCAACCTCCATTGCCTACCTCACAAAACCAGTGCGATCTGCCCCTTCACCACAGCTGCTACCTGATTCTTTCCCCTTTCCCATCGCATTCCTTTTCTCTCCACCGCATGCTCTTTCTCCATCCGAACTCCAACTCCATCGGTCTGAAGCCGACCCTCTGCATGAAGCCGCCAACCGATCTTCCCACTCCAATCACCTCTGCCATACTCTGACCACGCCCATTCCCATAGACCGGATCCGACCGTCTCCTACTGTTTGCAGCGTCAAAACACCGACCATTTTTCCATCACCGTTCTTACTATTTACTCCTGCGTCCTCACAAAATTTCATCCCGCCTGAAAGTAGTCACCGTTCTTACCATATTCTCCACAGTCCGTGTGATTTTATTATTTTGTTTTTGTTTTATATATATGTTTATTAGTTGGTGTGTGTTTGAGTATATGTGTGTGAGTCTAGGTTCATGCGACTCTGTGTATTTTAACATCGTATGTGTGTGAGCGTGAGTGAGTTTTGAATATGTGTGTATTTTGAGTTGTGTGCGTGGACCAATTATAATATACACATATATTTTGTGGTGTCTATATATATATATATATATATATACATACATATATATATATGGTTTTGATGTCCGTCGATTTTTAAAAATATATATACGTTATGTTTTTTTTAATTGCATATAATATTTTGTAAAATATTATTGTGTTTATTTTTAGTTGAATTGGGTTAGTGTTGAGTCGAGTGTGGTGTTGAGTTCAGAAATCATCCAAAATCCAATACCTGTGCCGATCCATTGAGAACTTCCTTTACCTCCTCTTATAAAATAATAAATTATATTGAGTGCTCATCAAGTTGAATCCATTCTAAGGCGAGCCTGGAGATTGTCGTCTCATTCAGTGTCCATTCGTTTGTCGTCTCCTTCTCTGTGCCACGGAAGGTGAGTTTATCTCACACCTGACTCACATTTTTCATCGATGTTAGATCAATAATGAACTGTTATATGAAATGTATAAGATTGTTGTTAGAAATTGTTTGATTTGATATGTATGCACATTTCATATGCAACATGATATATTCATATGACACGTAGTTGCACTGATGATATATATTTTGTGATTGATACTATGTGATTGTTGATACCCTAGTTTTAGGAAATTCACTAAGGGTTGAAATGATACATACCCGAACGAACATTAGAATAGGAAAAATCGTTATGGGTTGAAATGATAGATCTAAACGATTTTTATTGAATTTGGGATCGCGGGTTGAAATGATAGACCCGTAGAAATTTTATCAATTGCGGGTTGAAATGATAAATATCCGTATCACTTGACCATAGGGTAGAAAACTATATACGGATACCGTCGGTCATGTTTTCGAAGTAAAATGAGTTTTATTTTAAAATATTTACTTAAGACTTTATATATTTATATTTATATTTATATTCATATTTTATTTAAATATAAATTATTTGTATATTTAAAATTATGAGTTTTAAAATGATTTATTTGTAAATAGGGATTTAAATGTTTATTTAAGATTTACTTAGAAATTTATTTATTTTAAACCATATAATCGATTCCTATAAGTATTTTAACTTTTTTATATTATTATAAATATTTCTTTAAATCTATTTTTATATTATTTTAAACTTATATATGTTTATAATCTATTTCTAATTTATTTTAGAGTTTTATAAACTTATATATATATATACATATCTATTTTTCAAAGTTAATTTTCTTATATATATATTTTATAAACTTTAATAAAGTCAAGATGGATAGTTTATATTTTGCGATTTAAATTCGAAGTTTAAAGATGTAAATCTATATAACGATATTTGAATAACGATTGAACTCATATTAAGTTATGAATTGGAATCGAAACGAATTTTGTAGAGATGAACTTGAATTGGTAAATTTAAGAAATTGAATTTGATTTGGTTTCAATTATGAACCTTGATAAGAAATGAATGTGAATTGGGTAAATTGATTTATTTTGAATTTATAGTCGATAAGAATTAAATTCAATTTTAAGTGATTAATTATGAATTGGAATATATAGATGTTATATGCGGAATTGATTTTTATATCGTTTGGTTTGAATTAAGAATTTGTTAAATCAATGTATAAGAATGGTTTTAAATCATAATTTGGTTGAATGGAAATATAAGATTTTGATTTGAAATGTAGAAGTGATAGTTTTGAACTATATAACTTGAATTATAGTTATAAGAAGATTTGGTTTATATTGAAGTTTAAGATTTTGTTTTAAATTATATAAAAGGAAATTTGAACCTAAGTGTCGAATTTCATTAATCGACTAAAATGATGAGTTGTTTTCAAAATTTAATATATTCGAAGTTAGATATTTAATTTTGAATTCAAATTCGAATATTAGAATTCGTATAAACTATTTTATAAATTGATTTATAAAATAATGACCACGGTGTGAAAAATGTAAACGATTGGTTGTTAAAGAGACCGAGATCGGCTATTGTCATACTCTCTGCCAATACCGAAAACCACTTTAACAACTGTGTACGCGGTGGAGTTCCAGAATGAAGGGGATGATTGGCGAACGACTCCATTTTTGTATTTCATATTAATTACGAGACCCTGACTACCTTGAGTCAGCTTGATGTGACTAAAACAGGAGCTACGCACGGACCAAGTGAGGTCATACCTCTTATCGAGCACACTTCTTCGATATTATTCTATTACTGTTGAGATTCGATTTGGGCCCTTTTGATTTTGGGAGTGTGTATCGAGGTGGGCGGTAGTTGCGGCTATGCGTTACCACCAGTCCGGCTCTGCAAACGGTGAATCCACCCTGGCATTCCTTGCGTGCCTTGTCACATGCCTTACACGAGCCCACTACGATTTTGTTTTGTACTGTTTTATATGGAGTGCCCTCTGATCAACCTCCAGTTTACGGAGGAATTACGGTACTGTATATACTCTGGGAATATATAAACGGTGTAAGGGTAATCATGGTAATCCCGCTTACGCTATTTTGATATTTTTACTTTACTGATAGGCACTATTGTATATAGCGTATTATACTATACAGTATTAGTTTGACGGATCCTTAGAGGATGGTGATCCCAAACATCCTCTAAGTTACTGATTGCATTTCATCGAACATTTCATTTGAGTTGATTTACTTCCATGAGAATGTTAGTCCTGATCCGAGTTGTTTTGTTTTGCATTATTGCTCGGGTCAGATCGAGTATTACAGTTTCGAGATTTACTCTTGGAGTTGGAGCTTATGTTGGATTTTGCTCATCTATATCTACTTGTCCAGTTGACCCAGTTCTAGCTATTCTTGTCATTTCTGTTTTTGTAGTTATCTTTCATTTACTGTATTAGTCTTCCGCTGTATTATTTATGTAAACTCTGATGTAAAACTTATTTAGTAGCTTCATGAACTACTATTGTATTTTGTAATTCCCGCTGTGAGATATTATGTTACTCTGTATATGTATCTGTGATCTGTGATTCTGTGATTTATTCTATTTACCTCAGAAGCTAATAACAATCTGTTGTTTTGGACGTTCCGGGTTAACATGTTTTGTCGATTCGGAACGATCAAAATGGCGGGTCGTTACACAGTATGAGCGAGTTATGATTTTTTTATGTTTATACAATTTCAAATTAAATTAATAAAATAATGTAATAGGTTTTATCCTCTTCTTCTTCCACTACAGATAATCAGCCGTGAATTTTTCCCTTTCGTTCAAACCTAGGGCTCAACATCTCGATCACCTCGCTTTACTACGCGATGATCCAAGACCACCAAGCCGGAGAGGAGCAGGCGGCACGCAGGGGGGTCCCACCGATGGCAGGTGCGATCGGGGCTAGGCGGAGCGGTGGCATGCGAAACGGAGTGGCTTCGTGGTGCTGGTTTTCTTCGGACACTCAATGAAAAATTGCAAACTTGGTATGGATTCATAAAGGAAGAACTTCTCTACAAAAACCTTAATTGGGGCCAGGGATTTCATTAAAGGAATTTTGAGTTATTGGTGGAAAACGTTTTGAACAATTTCAGCCATAATTATCGGGGGCGGCGACTTATTGTGTAGTGTACTAGGGTTTTGAAATCTAGGGTTATTTATATTAATATAATATTTAATGTTCTAATTTACAAAAAAATCCATTAATCTCTGATAACTCCAATTCCAGCCCAATAGATGTTGTTCCCACCTAATTGCCCCCGTTTCGGAACCAATGGGCTAGGTCCTGTCGGGCCAAACAATCGTTTTCAGCTTGTTTTATTTAATTTAAAATTTAAATCATTTATTTAATTAATTCGATCATACATTTAAATTCACCCGTGCCACATACGGACTCCGAAAATTCCCGAAAAATAAATCTAGCTATGTTTTGACGATACGGTCCTAACAAAATTAACTTCGTTGAATTTGGAGACCGTTTGAAAAATGGCCTTTTTAACGGTCGATCAAATTCAATAGAAATTATCAAATCAATGTTTAATTTACTACGTTCACAAATTAATTCCAAAAATTCTGGAAAATTAAACAATAATTTGACATTCCGGATCCGACAAAAGTGGTTTCGTCGGAAACGAAGGTCGTTTGTATAATAGCCATTTATACGGGCTATAAATTATACTATATTCCATAGCGACTATTCTGAATATTCAACTGGCCATTACTTTTTATTCCCGCTATGAAATTTCGATTTTTTGGATTCGTTGGAAAGATATTTTTAAACAGATTTAGATATTTTTGGTTTTACTAAAATCCGTTAAATTTTGAATCCTGTACATTCAGTCAAAGTTCAGATTTGACTTTTCAAACTACCGTGCTATTTCTAATTCCTTTTAAAATTAAAATAAATATATTCGTTCTAACTTCGATTTAAATAAATTTTTAATCGTTATTATTTAAAATAAATTATTTTAACTATTCAAAATTCGTTGAAATAGCAAAAATAAAAATTATAAATTGGTTCTGAATTTTCTGGTTATTACAATCTCCCCCACTTAAAAGCTTTTTCTTCCTTGAAAAGGAAACAATAGTAAAGTGGGAAACAAAATGGAAAATGCAAGGTATTGCAAATGTTCCTCTACACAAGAGTTACTCAGAGATGTCCACTCTGCACTTGGGATAAGCCTGTTTGATACTATCCTCAGTCTCTCATGTACAGTCTCTAGGATTCCCGCTCCACTAAACTTTGACTAAGTGGATCCTCTTGTTCCTCAGAACTCGGGTCTCTTTGCCAACAAACTGGCTCCCTTCTCACTGCTAAGCTTGGGGTAATATCCAAATCTTGTTGTGTTGCTTCCTCCACAACTAAGTCTGGATCATGAACATGCTTCCGGAGTTGAGACACATGGAATACATCGTGAACCCCTAGCAACCAGTCAGGCAACTACACCCTATAAGCGACAGTTCCAATCCTCTCGAGAATAGGGATTGGACCAATGAATCTTGGCGCCAATTTCCCAGTCTTCCCAAATCGAATTACACCTCTTAGTGGGAAACCCTCAAGTACACAAGATCACCAACAGAAAATTCTAAATCCCTTTTTAGTGAGTCTGCATAGCTCTTCTGTCGGCTTTGAGCAGTCAGCAATCGCTTCTTAATAAAGCAACTTTATCTGATGCTTCACGAATCATGTCGGGACCCACTACTAATCGATTGTCGGGTTCCACCCAACATGCAGGAGATCTGCATGGCCTGCCATATAATGCTTCAAATGGCGACATCTGCAAGTTTTCTTGGTGACTGTTATTATAGGAGAACTTAACCAAGTGCAAGTGATCTTCCCATGACCTGCCAAAATCAAGAATGCATGCTCGCAACAAGTCTTCTAATATGCATTTCACCCTCTCAGTCTGGCCATCTATTTGAGGATGATAAGTGGTGCTCATATTCAACTTGGTCCCAAGCTCTTCTTGGAATGTTTCTCAGAATTTGCAAGCAAATATCGGATCGCGATCACTAACAATGCTACTGGGAACTCCATGTAGTCTGACAATCTCTCTAAAATAAAGCTGCTCCAGACTTCGAGCTTTTCTATTAGATATGACAGGGATATAATGGGCAGTATTTGTGAAACGATCTACAATCACCCATATACTATCATTGTCTTTTCTAGTTCGGGGCAAGCCATCAATAAAATCCATAGAAATTTGGTCCCACTTCCAACCTGGAACCTCTAGCGGTTGCAACAATCCTGCTAGCTTCTACTGATCGCTTTTGACTTGTTGGCAGGTAGGACATCTAGCAACATATATAGAAATGTCTCTCTTCATCGCCTTCCACCAAAAAGTACGCTTAAGATCATGATACATCTTGCTTACTCCTGGATTGATGCTGATCTTAGATTTGTGACATTCATCCATAACTTCTCTTTTTAGCTAAGGAATATCTGGCACACATATTCGCCCTTGCAATCTAAGGGTCCCTTGCTGTCTATTAGGAAGCTTGATGCTTCGCCCTTTCGAACTCATTCACTAATCACCTGAATAAATTTATCAACTTTTTGAAGAGCAGAGACCTTATCCATCAGTGTAGGCATAATGATAAGACTGGTGATGATAAGATTGGTGTTGGCCGTATTCTTCCTTTTGAGCGCATCGGCTACAACATTGGCTTTTCGTGGAGTATATAAGATGTCCAGGTCATAGGCCGCAACAAATTCCACCCAACGTTGCTGCCTCAAATTCAAATCCCTTTGGATGAACAGATACTTCAAGGATTTGTGATTAGTATACACTTCGAACTTCTCACCCAAGAGATAGTGCCTCCATATCTTTAGAGCAAATACGATGGCCATCAACTCAACATCATGAGTGGGGTATTTCTTCTCAAGCGGTTTCAATTAATGGCTAGCATATGCAACTACTTTGTCCCTTTGCATTAGCACCACACCAATACCTTAAACAGTTAAAAAGGATAACATGTTAAAATAAGTTTTGACATTAAAAAATGTCATCACTGACATGTTTATTTAGATAAAAAAAAATAACCTTCTCTAGAAGCATCTGTCCAGACTTTCAAATTCTGATTGCCATCAATAATGGTCAACACAGGAGCAGTGGTCAACCTTCGTTTCAGCTCTTGGAAAGATGCCTCACATTCGGGTGTCCAAATGAACTTTGTATGCTTCTTAGTTAGCTTTGTCAATGGACAAGATAATTTCAAAAATCTTTAACGAATTTCAGATAATAGCCAGCCAGTCCTAAGAAACTTCTGACTTCTGTGGGAGTGCAAGGCTGCTTCCAATCTTGGATGGCTGAGAACTTTCCTGGATCTACTGAAATGTCTTCCTTTGATACAACATGGCCGAGGTATTTCACCTCTTCTTGCCAGAATATACATTTGGAGAATTAGGCTTTCAACACATTTCTTCGCAAAATCTCCAAGACTTCTTTCAAATGCTTTTCGTGTTCAGCTGTGGATTTAGAAAAGATTAGGATGTCATTGATGAACACCAGCACGAATTTATTTAAAACATCTCGAAATACTTTGTTCATTAGATCAATAAAGTATGCTGGCACGTTACATAAGCGAAGGGCATAACTAGCCATTCATAGAATAAGTCTGGCCCTTTGAAAGCTGTAAAAGGAACACATTCTTCGGCAATGCGTAATTGGTGGAAACCTGTAGCTAGGTCCATCCTAGAGAATACTTGTGCTCCATTCAAGTGGTCCAGCAGGTCATAAATACGTGGCAGTTGATATTATTTTTCAACGTTTGCTTATTTAGGTCATAGTAGTCCACAAATAGCCTGAGAGTACCGTATGACTTTAGGACAAACACCACTGCTGCACCCCAATTTGAGAAGCTAGGCCTGATCGGAACCTTCCACAAAATATGTTTAGTTTGATTGCTAAACTCCTCTTTTTCTTTCAGCGTCATTCTCCAAATAGGATGCACAACGGGCCTTGCTTTAGGAACCAAGTCAATCCTGAAGTCGATTTCTCTGCGCGGAGGTAAGCTGTCAACTTCTTCAAACACATCCGCATAATCTCTGACGACAGGAATATCCTCAATAGAAGTAGGAGTGACTTCTAGACAAGACCAAAATTCTTTCCTATCAGTGGCTGAGCCGTGGCATGGAATAGCAATAATATCCCCGAATTTGGTTTTGATTCTGACTACTCTTTCAGCGCATTATAGCTTAGCTTTATACTTTGTTAGCCAATCTAGTCCAAGTATGATATCGTATCCAGAAAAACTCATAACGATCAAGTCAAAAGGAAATGGGAAGAAGGAATAAGAAACAGGCACTCTACAATACTGATCGAGCATAAGTGAACCTCCTATCAGACTATGGGCCCTTATCGATTCTTTAAGTTTTCTTGGTTTTAGTTTTAGCTTTTTTATTATGTCACTAGATATGAAACTTCTTGATGCACTAATGTTAAACAAAACTGTAATAGGAATGTTCTTAATATTAAGAGTACCTCCTAAAACATCAGGTGCTCCTTCTGAAGAAGCAGGTGCAGCCGCTCCGTCATAGACATGTGCCACCTGAGAATTCTTCAGCAATGGGCAGTTTGGGTTGATGTTCCCCTTCTGGTGATAATTATAGCACTCCCTCTTTTCCTGAGAACTTTGACTAGGCCCAGACTCATTTCTTCTTGGCCTTTTGGGAGCTCGACATTCGTAGTCGAAGTGCCCCATCTTCTGGCAATTGAAGCATTTCATCTTGGATTTGTCTCTTTTCCTTTTCCCTTGGGGCCTGGCGGTAGAAGAATCGCTCGCCTCTGCTTTCTTGTCATCTTGCTTTCTTTTGTTGTTATTCTGTTTCTTTTCACGCTCCTGCTGTGCATTTCTGTCATTATCCTCATAACGGCAAGCCATCTCGATCACTTCATTAAAGGGGAGCTTGATGCGAGCAGTGACCCTGTTCAGGTATTTCTTGGAGAGGCCATTGCTGAATCTTTTGTTTTTCTGCACTGGTTCCTGAACTAAGTCTGGGGCGTAATGTGAGAGTTCCTCAAACTTCCGCACATATTCTAAAATAGTCATTTCTCCCTGATGTAAATTGACAAATTGATCATAGAGCCGCTCAACTTCTTGCGGAGGGATATACTTATCGTTGAAGACTTCTTTGAATCTAGCCTCAGACATGTCGGCCACATTATTGCCAATTTTGACTATATCCCACCAATTTTCACCTTCGTCTTTCAATAGCCATGTTGCCAAAAAGTGCTCGCGATGATCTTCCAATTCCAAGCTTCAAATATTTTCTCGCAGTTCTTTAGCCATGCCTGTGCCTTAATCACCGTCTCTCGCCCAGTAAAGGATGCACCCCCTAGATTTCTGAACTTCTTGGACATTTTATACAAATCAAACGGCTACGAGGGTGGAGGTGGTGTTACAGCCTCGGGAGTGGGTTGTCCCTGAGTTGTGGGAGTCTCATCTCTAGCTGTTCCTCTAGCCCCACCTCTGCCTCGAGCTCTAGCTCGCGCTCTAGTGTTCATTTCCTAGTTAGTTCTGTACCATCAAGGAAAGAGTCAGACTAACAGAAACGATAATTTTGAAGGAAAGGTTAAAAGTAGAGACATATGATAAGATGATAATGATGTAATGACTGATTAATATGTGCTATTCTGCTATGCTCATTCTAAGACATTTCTAATCCTACCTCTAATGAGCTACTCGTCTTAGAATACTACTGATTCTATC
The DNA here is from genome assembly GCA_030737875.1 of Allium sativum. Classification (NCBI taxonomy): domain Eukaryota; kingdom Viridiplantae; phylum Streptophyta; class Magnoliopsida; order Asparagales; family Amaryllidaceae; genus Allium; species Allium sativum. The sequence continues at coordinate 158,046,910 of CM060924.1, forward strand.
TAGACGAATTGTTTTAAAAATGTTATAATCCGAAGCTAAGGTTAACCTTTATCTCTGATACCAACTGTGACAAACCCCAAACTTCTGTAGTTCGAAAGCAAGGATAATCATAGGAATATAACATAATTACAACAATATCAGATCTTAGATAATAGTGTAACACATAATCATTGCAGCGGAAATAAGAATGTCATCACAACACAACATCAAAGACATCAGAGTACGCAGTTATAGGATACGCTAAGCAAATAGAAGTTTCAATAAAAAGAGAAATAAGTCTCAACTCCATCAAATACATCAAAGATCAATAATGTCTAAATGTCTCAAATAAGCCTGTGATAAGCTACATGATGGCCATTGCTGCAGTTTTGTCACAATCTTTTCAAAGAGTGGTAGACAGTCATTCTTTGTTATACGAGAACTGATTAAGGGAAGACCCAAATATGTAGTATTATGTGGCATTTCCTTAAGACCGGACTTAGATATTAATTCATACTTTCTAACACTTAAAACACCATCAATAAGGATGTGAGATTTTTTAAACTCTTTGTTGATTGCAAGACCCTCATTTTGTGAGTTCGATTTCTTTAATAAGATAGTTATCAATTTAATTGGATTGAGCTATGATTTGGATTATATGGTTATGTTGTGAATCACTGACCGTATGTTATTATCTATGTTGTAAATCTATGATGTTATGATCTATGTTGTAAAGCTGTGATGTTACCATCTATGTTGCAAATCTATGTTAATTGTTGGCCTATGTACAATCAGTTCATAACGATGTTTCATATGCTAGATTGGTTATGTTGTTGGAACTAATTCATATGTTAAATCACATGTATGTATGCAAGTTTAGATGCTAATTTAGATATGAATCATGTGCAAGTTAGCGAGAATCATATACAGCCTTACATGTCTCATGACATCTATTTTATGTGTAAATTGGATCTAAAGTTAGGCTATGACATGTGTGAGTTAGATGCAAGTTTACATCATAGTCTATGTTGTATAAATCACATATGCAAGTATATATATAATGGAGTATGAATCATGTAATGTAAGTTTGTGACTATTGCCTATGCAAGTTTACACCTTATGATTAGATCTATGACATCCATAGTTTATGCAAGTTTGTAACTTTGGCCTATGCAAGTTTTAGATGAAAAACCTTATTCACACATGCAAGTTCACCCCTTATGTTTAGATCTAGTTTTTATTCTATGCATGTTGTGATGCTTTTTCTTTATTTCATAAGTTAGACTATTCGAGTCTAATGTATATTTTACGTTAAACGAACGAACGTATAACGTGGGGCAATGGGATAACATTAAAAGAATTAATATTGAGAATTGGCATAAATGCCTTAAATGTGATGTTAATTGGTATAATTTTATATACCATAAATAGATGGACATAATTGAGTCAATTATAGACATAGTTAACTTTGTAATTGATTGGAAATTTGAATAGGGAAATTAATTCAAATTGGGGGTAATTAATTAGGTGTAATTAATCGCCTAAGACACGAGGTTAAACTCTTTTGTGGTGTAAGACTGCCCGGACCCGCCTGGCAAATCCAGCTGCCACAAATGCCAGTCTAATGTGGGAGGTTTTAGGCATAAATTAAATGCGTAACAGTTGTAAAGACACGAGGTTAGGCTCGTTTGTGGTGTAAGACTTCCCGGACCCGCCCGGCAAATCCAGCTGCCACAAATGCCAGTCTAATGTGGGAGGTCTTTACAAGGTTACAGTCTTAATTAATTAAGAAACACTTAAATAGATAAACATGTAGTGGGACATGAGGGGGTTAAGTGGGTGCCTTGGGTGGCATGTGGAATTTAGTGGGTGCCTTGGGTGGCATTTGAAATACGATTAGACGCACTTAGCCAAGATTGAAACATGTAAGAAGACATGAATAAGAATGGGGTTAAGTAGGGAAAAACCTTAGAGGGGACCAAGCATAGGTGGAAAGCTTGTGTCATGCATGGGGGCCCTTTTCAAACCAGTAACCCATTAAGTATCTTTGTGGGCTCGTCCCAAGTCGAGGACGGGACACATGTACTGGATTTGATTGTAAGTGGTCAAAACGGGTCAGCGGTGGCAACGCAAGTCCAACGGGTTCATATGTGTGTGTGGTCCCGGGCTGGTGGGTAAGACGTTGTTGCATCGTGTAGATATAAGCCGTGCATTTTTGGTTGTATCGGGTTGCCACTTTGGGGAGTGATACACCCCACTGTGGGGCCAGCACAGGTATCTACGAGTTTGGGAGCCGATCGAATGGGTGTAGTGGGTACACCTAGTGGAGATAGGGGCAGACGGAACCTATGAAGGTAGCTGGGGGTACACTAAACTACCATTATCATTATTAAGTTCTGTAGGCGGGATCAACCATTAAGGGTGACTAGTGGTGGTGCAGTGTAGTAATCATCTTATAGTGATTAGGGGCGCCTTTAACGTTATCTTTATTCGTCTTGTTTCCCTGTCATACCCAATTGTTCACGGTCATTTCCTTATTTTCCAACTTATGCCTTAGCCTAGTTATTTTTATAATTATATTGTTAAAGTTATCGCACTCGCCAGACTTTATGTCTGACCCCCTTTTCTTTCCACCTCTTTTCTTCCTTTCCCCCCTCAGGTTTGCAAGGAGGGAGTACTACAGCTTAGTGCCGATTTCTTTCAGTTGCTTGAAGATAGTAGATGTATCGCTTGGTACTCTCTCATCTTTATGGATTTGCTTATGCTCAGTGGGGATTTATGCATTTATGTTATTTAAGTGTTTGCTTCTTTATGTACTTTGAAGTTTTTGGAAAAGACTACTGATCCTGTTGTAATGGTTTTGGAATTTACTTATGTAAACTCGTTTGATGAAATAAAATAAGTTTTATCTTCCGTTGTGTTGTTTTATTTATTTATTCTTGCAATTTATCTGTCCTATACAAACAACAACGCTTCATGGACATTGATGCATTCCCTTTGTGAGTGACATTAATGGACGTGGGGTGTTACACGTGGTATCAGAGCTATGGTTACAAGAACAGATAAAAAGTTTTGAAAAGTGTTTTCAAAAGTATTTTTTTCATAGAAAGTATTTTCAAAAACTTGTTTTAAAGAAGCTATTTTCAAGGAAAGTTTACTTAAAAGAGCATAATCCCTGCAAGCCATACATCTCTCTTTCGCTTCCCTTGTTTTAAAACTCTTTCGTTTTCTTTTCAGCATGTCTGGAGCATCTGAGATACCAGAGGGTGTTCATGTACCCGATTGTTTTCGTCAATATCTCGAGGCTAGGGCCGCTGCCGCGGGACCGGCCAACGTTCCTCCTCCTCCTCCCCCAGCTCCAGTCATTCCTCCGCGTGGAGATACTTTCTCCAAGATATGTAAAGACTTTCGTTCGATGGGTGGAAAATCTTTTAGTGCGTCTGAAACATTCATTGAAGCTAGAAATTGGTTGAAAGAAGTAGAGGATCTGTTGGGCATTTTCGATTTGGACGATTGTAAGAAAGTCCAATTGGCTGCTTGGTTGATAAAGGACGAAGCTTCGTTTTGGTGGGAGGTCACTAATGGAGAGCATCCAGTTGATTCTGGCCGGATTTCAGGCATAGGTTTGAGGAAAAGTTTCTCTCACGGGCTGAAGAGAACTTATATATGGAAAGATTTTTGGCGTTAAAGCAACGGAATCTATCAGTGAAAGAATACGTCAACAAGTTCAATCAATTGGCAAGATTTGGCTTGGACTTGGTGAATACACTCGAAAAGAAGGACCTGGGATTTGTTAAGGGTTTGAATGAGCCACTACATGGGTTAGCTATGACCCACGTCCCTATGGGGGCCACCTTTGAGACGCTAGTTGATATGGTGCTTATCCATGAAGAGGAGAAAGGCGCCAATGCTAATAAGGCACCCCAGAAGAAAGGGGATCAAAAGAAACCGCAACAACAACAACAAAACAAGAAAGGCGGGAAGAACAATAATGGCAAAGGAAAGAAGAAGTGCTTTAATTGTGGGACACCGGGCCATCTGAGTAAAGACTGTAGGAAAAAGAAGAAGACTGGCTGTTTCCACTGTGGAGAGGTAGGTCATCTAGTTAAGGACTGCCCAAGGAAACAGGGACAAGGGCGAAGAACTTCTGGAGGGCAGCTTCAGGCTCTCATGGCACCAGGGCAGGCAAGGGAGCAGGTCCAGGCTCTCGCAGTCCCACCGCTGCAAGAACGAATAGAAACATTTCCATTGAGAGTTTAGTTTTTCTATTTGATCATCCTGTCCGTACCTTATTCGATTCTGATGCATCACATTCGTTTATCTCTACATCATTAGTTGAAACACTGCACTTAGATACTAGTCTTGTTGTTGATCCCATTGTAGTCTCAAATCCTATTGGTGGGTCGGCTCGTTTATCCATGGTCTATAGGGATTTGAGATTGTATATCTTAGGCGTTGGTTTTGAATGTAATGCTTTTGTGCTTGGTTTCATGGGCTATGGGTTGATTCTGGGGATGGATTCGCTGGCCCGATATGGCGCCATCCTAGATTCTGAATGAAGGGTAGTAAAATTGTTGACTCGTAGCAGAAAGACCCTTGACATTTCTTGTGACCCTAGAGGACCTGTGATGCTTAGTTATCTTGAGTCACTTGATGCTTCCAATGATGATTTACATTCTGTTCATATAGTCCATGAATATGTTGATGTCTTCGATGAGGTGAGGGGTCTACCCCCAAAACGTGAGATAGACTTTCATATTTATCTTGTAGACAATGCAAAACCAGTACCTCTGCCAGTGCGCCATATGGCTCCTCGTGAGAGGAGGGATCTCAATAAGCAAGTAGGGGAGTTGCTTGAGAAAGGGTTCAAAAGACGTAGTATATCAGAGTGGGGTGCTCCAGTGGTATTTTCCACGAAAGCGGATGGGTCCCTTAGACTTTGTGTGGACTACAGAGAACTTAATAAACTTACTAAGAAGAATAAGCACCCACTGCCGAGGATTGACGATCTCTTCGATCAGTTAGTTGGCGGCTTAGTGTTTTCGCAGTTGGACTTAGCCACTGGTTTCCATCAGTTGAGGTTGGCTGAGGATAGCATAGACAAGACTGCCTTTAGGACTCCAGACGGTTTCTATGAATGGCTTAAGATGCCCTTCGGTTTGACAAATGCCCCCGCATACTTTGTTGACTTGATGAGTAGGGTGTTTAGGGAGTACCTTAATAAATTCGTGGTGGTCTTTGTGGATGACATCTTGGTCTTTCCTAAGAGCGAGGAAGAGCATGCCCTACATCTTAGGGAAGTGTTGGAGAACCTTCGAGCGCATAACCTTAAAGCTAAATTTTCTAAATGTCACTTTTGGAGGAAGGAAGTGCGATTCTTAGGGCATGTGGTTTCCAAAGAAGGGATAGCTGTGGATCCCGCGAAGGTGGTGGCTATCCAAGATTGGATGGTCACTAAAAATGCTATCGAGGTGAGGAGTTTCTTGGGGTTGGCAGGTTACTATAGGAAGTTTATCAAGGACTTCGCAAAAATATCAGCCCCATTAACACGCTTGACAAAGAAGAACCTAGTTTTCACGTGGGACGTAGATTGTGATGATGCGTTCCAACGTTTAAAGAGAGCTTTGACCACAACCCCAGTCTTAGTGTTGCCAGATGGGAGTAAGCCATTTATCGTTTATACCGATGCTTGTGGGACATGACTAGGCGCAGTCTTAATGCAAGAGGGAAGGGTAATATCCTATGGAGGAAGGTAGTTGAGAGTACATGAGAGAAATTACCCTACGCATGACCTAGAGTTGGCCGCTATTGTTTTCGCGCTTAAGTCTTGGCGCCATTATCTTCTTGGCGAGAAATTTGAATTGTTCACTGACCACAAATCACTAAAATATTTGTTCTCTCAGAAGGACTTGAACTTAAGGTAGCAAAGGTGGATGGAATTCTTAGAGTCCTACGATTTCGAGATAGCATATACCCCTGGCAAGGGTAACGTGGTGGCAGACACCTTAAGTACGAAAAGATTGTCCTTAAGTCCATTGTTTGTTGAACGATGAAGCATAGAGTTCATCTCTACGTTTGACTTTAGACCTTCCATTGACTTTGTACCCGGTTTGCTAGCATCCTTAGAGATCAGACCTACGCTTTTGGGGCGGATTGGTGAGGCACAGCGAGATGACCCACAGTTGGTTGAGTTAGTAGAGAAGCTCATAAGGGGGAGTCATCGAGCCATCTCAGTAGGTATACCCTAGATGATAAGGATTGGTTACGTAGGGACGGTAGACTTTGTGCACCACGAGACGAGGACTTGAGGAAGACCATTCTTGATGATGAACATCGTTCGAAGATGACCATTCATCCCGGCGGGGACAAGATGTACATGGACATGAGACGAGTTTACTTTTGGGCCGGTATGAAGAAGGATGTGGTCGAGTTTGTCACTAGATGCTTGGTGTGCCAACAAGTAAAAGCAGAGCAAAAGAAGCTCGGTGGGTTGCTTCACCCATTGGAGATCCCACAATGGAAGTGGGAGGGTGTCTCGATGGACTTTGTTGACGGGTTACCGAGATCGAGGAAGGGTAATACTGGGATTTGGGTCGTGGTAGACAGACTTACTAAGAGCGCCCATTTCATTCCCGTGAAGTGTAAGAGGTCTGCTCCATGGTTAGCCTCCTTATACATTCGAGAAATAGTTCGTTTGCACGGTGTTCCTTCTAGCATAGTGAGCGATCGCGATCCTATCTTTACTAGCGAGTTTTGGAAGAGCTTGCAAGAGGCGGTAGGGACTCAGTTATGTTTGAGCACCGCATATCATCCTCAGATGGACGGCCAGACCGAGAGGATGAATCGTATTCTAGAGGACCTTTTGAGGCTATATGTTTTAGACTTCGGAGGTACATGGGAGGAGCATCTTCCTTTGGTAGAGTTCGCATATAATAATAGCTTTTAGTCTAGCATTGGCATGGCACCTTTCGAGGCTCTTTATGGACGGCCGTGTCGTTCGCCTACATGTTGGTGGGAATCTACGGATAAGATCTTACTTGGGCCCGATATGATTAGAGAGACTTCGGAAAAGATCGATTTGATCCGAAGGAGGATGAAGACGGCACAAGATAGGCAGAAATCTTATGCGGACAAGAGGAGGACAGATCTTGAGTTTGACATTGGAGACATGGTCTTTATCAAGGTGTCTCCATTATGGAATGTTGTTCACTTTGGGTCCGTTGGGGAGTTAGCACCAAGGTTCGTAAGGCCGTTTCCTATTAAGGAGAGGATTGGACAGATGGCGTATAGAGTGGAGTTGCCCGAGAGACTCAGTGGTGTACACGACGTATTCCATGTATCACATTTGAGGAAGTGCTTGCACGAGACCGCGGAAGTGGTAGAGCCGAGATTGCTTAGAGAGGTGGAGATAGAGCGTGATGCAATGATTCGACGAGCTCCTACGTGCATTCTTGGGTCGGAGATTAAGAAGTTGAGGAATCGAGAGGTCAAGCTAGTCAAAGTGCAATGGGGAGATGATAAGAGCAACGCTACTTGGGAGACGGAAGAGAAGATGCGTTCATTGTACCCTTTTCTTTTCAAGGGTATGTCTTTTAATTTCTCCTTTATCGCCTAGCTTTTACTTATTTTATCCTTAGTATGTCCTCTCGCTAGTATCTTTGACCTTTAGATAGGGTAGTCCTATGGTTGAAACATGTGTTTGAGACATGTTACGTATGATGGATGCATGTGGATGGAAGTGTTTGCTAGTGGTTGCTCGTGGATGCATATACACACACTTTAGGCTCTAGATCGGCTCAGTCACTTTCATATTGCATATTGCATATAAATGGATGTATTTAGTAAAATGAATGTACAGTGAATGTGTGTATCTGTGACGGCAAGGAATTTCGCTCGGTCCGAACCAGTCGCTAAACCGACCCAGACCGTTCGAAACGCCCTATCGTTTGAGAACACGACAAAACAGAACGCATACAGAAGAACATTTCATTGTATATTACAACAATGCATCAGATTACAAGAATATACAGAGTATAAATGAATAAATATTACACAGAAATTATCAGAGATTACAATAAAGTACATAGCTGCGGAAAATAATAAAATACACAACTAGAAGAGATATACGGATACAAGCTTTCCGGATATCGTTCCAGCTGTAAACCAGGATCCTGTGAATATAAATCTGCAAAAACCAAAACTACTAGCTGCCCGTGTCAAAAATAAGGGCACCCAGAGTTTAGGTTAAAACAATAAACTCCAGGTCAGTCATGTGACTGGTGTGAGAACTAAAACAGTTATTAATCTTTATTTTAAATCATTAGGTAAATCAAGGGACCACGCCGTATAACACGGAACGGGTTTCCTCCCAAGAATACCAGTGCATAAAACAAACAGCGCAATGCTAAATAAAGAAAAATGAAGCTGTTATAAGACCCAGGTCCTATCACACAATGCAACGCAAGCCGGGGGATAGGGTTTTTACCTTATAACAGCCAAAGAATGCTTGATACGTTTAAAACGAATCATTTGATACTATTATAAGTGCATAGTGTATAAAACAACTTCAAATCATAAGTATCAATCATAGGCGGCATGAATGCCCCATACCACTATGTCGCCATATATAGGTTTATAAATAAAACCGCAAATGTCACGTATTTGGAAATTGGATTTCCGTCTATGAACCGAGGCAAAAGATAGTCCTCAACCGTTTTCGTGACTCTCTAGCCCGAGCCACAGGGTCAGAGCGCATCGGCCCTTGGATCGTCAGGGCCGGTCCACACGGAGTGGATTATTATGCCTGAACAATACGTCTCCCCACCCTATGGGGTGTAAGTCTGGTCCGTCAGCCGACCAGAATGCATCGGCCGAAACCGATATAACCGAGGCGCCTCGCAACAGCAACAACCACATAAGTCAAACTCGTCAGGGCGTGTAAAACCACTGACGCCACTTCTAGCTAGAAAGAAACGCAAGTCCTCCCTGAGGTCCGTCTCCCGTTTTTGGTTCATACCTGGTGTGAAACACGCGAGGTAAACGTTACACAAAGCTACGCCACAAAGGTCGTGCTTTGATCATCACCACAAGACTTTGCTTTTCAACAGAAGCCTTGATCATTTGCATCTTAGCATGCCACACAGGCAAACCATCCTATATAACCGATATCAGTCACACAGAATGAAATCCGATGTCAGACACACAGTCCATTTACAAGTCCGTTCTGGGTCTGAACGAAACCGGAGGCACCTAGTACCCCGCATATCCATCGATCTCCAAGTACGTCTGGACGATCACTAACTGTTTCCATCTTCTTGGGTGTACAGCCCAATCAAGATCATCAGTTATCACCCAAACGACGTGAAGACTTCCGGTCTTCGACCATCGTCTTCATCTTCGACTTATCGTCGTATCAGTTATTCAGAATGGGATAAACCCGGTCTTTCCGAATAACTCGCGTATATATTATAAAAGTGTTACACAAACACAACATACGCCTCATTCCAATTCATTAGTCACTAACCGTAAATTAATCAAGATAATAATTCCCCAAATATTAACCCCGAAGGCCGAAACCAACATCAGATCAATATCCAGAAAACCATTCTGCTTAGCTAACCGACAGTTAGTTTCTAAATTTCACATTCATAGGGAAAGGTTCCCATTAATTTTATCCAAGATAAATTTCTTGAATTTATTCTTTAATCTGATCTTTTGAATATCAATTCAAAACTAGTCGGAATTAGCGAACCTTACCGAAGTAATCATTGGTTTTAATTTCCCAATCCCAACCTATTCATCCCATGAAGTAAAAACTGGTAATACTTCATATCTAACACCATGGTGTTATCGGTAAATTCAATTACCATTTCACGTTCAAATCTAATTAAAGATTTAACTAACGTCTGGAGTAAAACTGGCGATACTCCATTTCGACTTTTACAATCTAATTAAAGATTCATTAAAACTCCACTTATTTTTAATCTTCGACTGGGTTAAAGAATCAGTGTCATTTAAAACACGGTTCACGATAAACCCAAAATCACATTCCATTAATTATTGGGTTAAAGAACGAGTGTTATTTAAAACACTGTTCACGATAAACCCAAAAATCAATATCGATTCAATTCCAATTAAATATTATTTAATTGGTACACTTCATTAAATCTAAATAAAAAGATTTAATCTTTTCTCAACTGGGTTCAAGAACAGTGTTAGTGAAGACACCATTCACGACAAACCCAAATCACATTCGATATTCAATACAAGGCTCTGAATAGAAAATATATCGGCTTATATTCAATATCGAATTCTACGACTAACAAATGTCGTATTGGAAATAACGATATAAATATATATCTTTCAAATTTCCATAACAACACCTGTATAATCCCGAATTCCAACATCGAAATATTCCGAAGACAATTTCGATTCAAATCCACTCCAATGCAATCATTGGAATTTTGGTTACTTTTAAAACCCTTTTCGAATTCAATTTATTTATTTAAAAATAAATAGAATTATAATTCTAGTTCAAAACTAGTTCATTTCGATAAAAATCTATTTTCGTCTTTTCAAATATGGAGTTTTTCATCCCAAACTTTCACAAATCATTTCTTATGATTTTACACAAATTATTACTATTTTTAATAATTTTATCAAGGCCCGTACAGTCAATTTCCATTAACGGCCATCGAACTGCACTTACAGCGACCTTTTTCGAATTTGATTTGGACGTACCTCCAAATCCAACCGTTAGATTTCAAATTTCTAACATTCATTAGAAAGCTCTTTTCGATACGAACCCAACGGTTCCGGTTTTAGGAGAATCCGACGGTCGGATCTCCCGCAATGTCCGTTTGAAATAAATGGTCGAAATTCACGAACTGCCGCGGCGCGGCGCGTTCTATTCAGGCCATTATATTATATATATAATATATATAATATATACTTCGTCGATTTCTATTTAAAACGAATTATATAAATAGTTTTAAATTCGTTTCAAAAGCAATTTCAACTTCCTTTTCAATTCAAATCAAAATGGAATTCTTCTTTATAAATTCGTTTCAAAATTCATTTCTATTCAATTCAAATTTCAATTCAATTTGAATTCATTTTCAATTCATTTCGAAATCGTTTTCAATTCAATTCATTTCGAAATCGTTTTCAATTCAATTCATTTCGAAATCGTTTTCAATTCAATTCATTTCGAAATCGTTTTCAATTCAATTCATTTCGAAATCGTTTTCAATTCAATTCATTTCGAAATCGTTTTCAATTCAATTCATTTCGAAATCGTTTTCAATTCAATTCATTATATTCGATTTCGAAATCACTTTTCAATATTCATTTTTAAGATGAATAAAATCGATATAAATATCGTTCACGTCAAAATGGCGTCAATCTAATCAACACGGCTTCATAAATTTCTATTTTCAAATATTCTATTTCAAATATTTCTTTTTCAAAATAGTTGTTATTATCAAAATATTTCGTTCAACACATGACCAATCTCAATGAATGAGTACTGTCAACACATGAACTTTTATTTTATATCGATAAAGATGTAAATTTTATTACTAAAATATTTCGTTCAACACATGACCAATCTCAATGAATGAGTACTGTCAACACATGAACTTTTATTTTATAATATTCTTTATTTTTCAAATTGAAATGAGGCCCAATCAATTACCATATAAAGTTAATTATATGGATTTTCATACAACACATGTATATAATTACATTGACAAATAATCAACCATCAACCAAAGTGCACTACACTGTATAAGCATCAAATATAGATATTCAACGCTTATAACAGCATGTCAATCAATCGATCGACACATTTAATCAATCAGGATGAGTGAACTTCAAGTTTCATCCCAACACCCGTGTGGGGTTTCAAACAATCAAACAAATATTTTATTCGTGCAGTTGGGCGATGTGTAAAATTTATCGTCCCAATCAATGTCCTTCAAATAGGTGTATATAAACAAACCGTCTGGTTTGTAAATGAATATTTATTTATTCACATTCACGTTAAAAATTATATTTTTAACGATAAAACATTTTATTCCAACATATGAATTTCTATTAAGTTCATTCTTTAAATAAAATGATATTTTTATTTTTCTAACACATTTTAGAAAATTTCGGCGGCATAACGGCACGATACTAGAAACGGGACAAGGCCTAGCCTTATCCCCGGTCTAGTGAAGGCCCACGCCATTCACTCATCAATCAAATCAATTTCATTATGCAAACCACAAAATTTGGAGTAAGGGTCTAACCTAGCCTTACTCCTTCGCCTTATAACGGCGCACGTCTAATCCTAACCAATTCATCGATTCGATTTTCCACACCACAAACCACATTCAAACCAATATCGCAATCAATCACCAAACAGCCAAACAAACAAGTCCATGGTCTGTGGACGATTGTGTCGGGTGCTACTAAGCACCGTCTGCATCCTAGTATAAATATATAACTAGAAAAGAAATAGAAAGGTGAGAAATTCTCACATATAGCTATCCAGCTCCACGGCACTTCCTTTGCAGAAGTCTTCGTAGTTTCGCATTCTGGTCACCTTCGTTGACCGTAGCCACTACATATGTAAAAATCAAATTTTTTACTTCACTATTCGATATATAAAAATCATATTTTTACTTCGCTATTCAATATGTAAAAATCGTATTTTTACTTCGCTATTCTATATATAAAAATCGAATTTTTATTTCAAAGTTCAATATATAAAAATCGAATTTTTATTTCAAAGTTCAATATATAAAAATCGAATTTTTATTTCAAAGTTCAATATATAAAAATCGAATTTTTATTTCAAAGTTCAATATATAAAAATCGAATTTTTATTTCAAAGTTCAATATATAAAAATCGAATTTTTATTTCAAAGTTCAATATATAAAAATCGAATTTTTATTTCAAAGTTCAATATATAAAAATCGAATTTTTATTTCAAAGTTCAATATATAAAAATCAAATTTTTATTTCAAAGTTCAACATATAAAAATCGAATTTTTATTTCAAAGTTCAATATATAAAAATCGAATTTTTATTTCAAAGTTCATTATATAAAAATCGAATTTTTATTTCAAAGTTCAATATATAAAAATCGAATTTTTATTTCAAAGTTCAACATATAAAAATCGAATTTTTATTTCAAAGTTCAATATATAAAAATCGAATTTTTATTTCAAAGTTCAATATATAAAAATCGAATTTTTATTTCAAAGTTCAATATATAAAAATCGAATTTTTATTTCAAAGTTCAATATATAAAAATCGAATTTTTATTTCAAAGTTCAATATATAAAAATCGAATTTTTATTTCAAAGATTATATCTTTTCTTTTACTTTTCAAAATTCAATCTTTTTTCTATTTAAACAAAAATCAGTTTTTCCGCTTTATTAAAATTCAGTTTTTCTACCTTATTAAAATTCAGTTTTCAACTTTATTAAAATTCAGTTTTCAACTTTATTAAAATTCAGTTTTCAACTTTATTAAAATTCAGTTTTCCACTTTATTAAAATTCAGTTTTCCACTTTATTAAAATTCAGTTTTCCACTTTATTAAAATTCAGTTTTCCACTTTATTAAAATTCAGTTTTCAACTTCTAAAAATTTCAGTTTTTCTTCTTCTAAAAATATCAGTTTTAATCTAAACGAAATCAGTATATAAATCTAAACTAAATCAGTATTTAAATCTAAACTAAAATCAGTATTTAAATCTAAACTAAAATCAGTATTTTTTAAAAACTTACGGGTCCTCTCTTTCGGGGGGGGGGGGGGGGGGCGCTGGTGGTTGCTCAGAGGGGGTCGGAGGTTGCTCGCCGGGGAAGGGCTGCTCTGTCGTGGCGGATGACGGGGAGGGGCACTGCGGTCTATCGCGGAGGAGGAGAGAGCGAGAGGACGTCGGGGAGATGGCGGCTCAGCAACTGGAGGAAGTGGCCGTGAACGTCGAGGCGGCGATGGGGTGAACGGAGGTGGGGTTTCGTCTCGATTCGATCTTTTTTTTTTTTTTTTCTGTTCTTCGAAAACTCAATCGAAAAAACTTCGGGGGGGGCCTGGTTAAAAGGGGAAGAGAGATAATTTTTTTTTTATTATTATTATTTAATTATTTTAAATTTTACTTTATAAAGCAACCTTTATTTTCGACCTCAAAACGAGGCCCACCGCCTGTCGTCCATAGCGTTTTACCCCCATTCCGAACACAATGGGATATGTATCGCAAGCTGATTTGATCGTTACAATCAGTTTCCTTTGAATTTACATTTAAATCACTATATTGAATTTTAAACGTACATTTCAAATTACCGGGGTCACATACTAACTAGAAAAATTCCAGAAAAATATTTTCTAGCTTCGTATTGACGATACGGTCCTAACAAAACTAGTTTCATCGAATTCTGAGACCGTTTGAAAAATGGCCAATTTCCAGTCGATTAAAATCAACTGAAACTGGTCAAACGCGTTTTCCTTTGCCATGCTCACATATTGATTCGAAAAATTATGAAATTTGAAACCTAGCAATAACTTAACATCACGGACCCAACAAAACTGGTTTCGTCGAAATCCGAGGTCGTTTGCAAAATTGCTATTTTTAAGGGCCTTATATTATATTAAAATATATATAAATTCCACAGCGACTATTTCTAAATTTCAACTGGACATATCTCATCATTTATAAAGTGAAATCACAGTTTCTCAACTTCGTTGGAAAGATATCATCAATTAGATCCTAATGTTTTTGGTTTCACAAAAATCTGGATTGTTTTGCACCCGGTACATTCAATTGAATTTTGAAATCGAATTATCGAACTACCGCGCCATTTTTAATTCTATTTATAATTATATATAAATATTTATATTCTAACGACGACGCGTATAATATATACGTTCGAATTCTATTCAAAATAAGTTTCTCGTCGATATTATTTAAAATAATTCATTTTAAATAATCAAAATTCGCTAAAATTGCCAAAATAAAAATTTTAAACTGGCCCAGATTTTACGGGTTGTTACAATCTCCCCCACTTAAAACTTTTCGTCCCCGAAAAGGAACAAAGTCGAAAGTGGTTTGATTAATCAACTCTACGCTCGATCTGGCTTCTATTCTCCAACTCTTTAGTTTCTGAGAATTTTCAAAATTTCAAAAATTTGGCTAACACCCTAAATTTCTGAAAAATTTCGCCATAACCTCCCCTGCAATGGGAGCATCGGGGAATTTCAAATAGCTTCCCCGGTCCTTCAGATCTCAAAAAGAAAAAGAAAAGGCCAAGCGGCTAGCCAATAGGCTCACAAAATCATCATCACCCAAACAAAACAGGAAATTATGTAGTAAACATGTACCTATTTGTCGGGCAAACAAATTTTATTCTCTGCTCTAGCCTCCTTGCTATGACCTGTTCAATGATATACAAGTATATGCAAGCAAATGCGACCAAATTTCAATACAAGTTAATATTTGATTCAGTTAGGCATAATGGTTCAAAATTATCAAACAATTAAACAAGCAACACAAACATCAATCAATTAGTGAATTAGAGTTTCAAATTCATAATTTTGATACATATACTAAAATCGTGTTTTTGATGCCAATTCACAACAATAGGCCCTATCTAATTTTGGTTCTCACACCAGTCTAATGGAAATATATAGAAATCTCACCTTCGAAACACGAAAATAAATTCTAATGATGACGCGTCAATCATTAGAATCATGTCCGAGCGACTAGAGTGTGATTCTATATCTATCGAATATATTTGAGGCTCCAATACACGTGGATCAGACGTATACTAAAATCTCTATATATTTGATTGTCCAAATCAATGTAAATAAATAATCAAATACGTATAATTGATTTAAATTTTCAAAACAAAGATTGTTTTCACTTTCAAAATATACTCTTCACACTCGTTCTAGGATACTACTGATCCCATCTCTAACGAGTCATTCTAATTGGATATTACTAATCCAATATCTGATGAATTCTGTCGTATGGTTCTAATGTGTCTTGTCCTCTGAGCTTTGTAAACCAAAGCTCTGATACCAAATGTGACGGCAAGGAATTTCGCTCGGTCCGAACCAGTCGCTAAACCGACCCAGACCGTTCGAAACGCCCTATCGTTTGAGAACACGACAAAACAGAACGCATACAGAAGAACATTTCATTGTATATTACAACAATGCATCAGATTACAAGAATATACAGAGTATAAATGAATAAATATTACACAGAAATTATCAGAGATTACAATAAAGTACATAGCAGCGGAAAATAATAAAATACACAACTAGAAGAGATATACGGATACAAGCTTTCCGGATATCGTTCCAGCTGTAAACCAGGATCCTGTGAATATAAATCTGCAAAAACCAAAACTACTAGCTGCCCGTGTCAAAAATAAGGGCACCCAGAGTTTAGGTTAAAACAATAAACTCCAGGTCAGTCATGTGACTGGTGTGAGAACTAAAACAGTTATTAATCTTTATTTTAAATCATTAGGTAAATCAAGGGACCACGCCGTATAACACGGAACGAGTTTCCTCCCAAGAATACCAGTGCATAAAACAAACAGCGCAATGCTAAATAAAGAAAAATGAAGCTGTTATAAGACCCAGGTCCTATCACACAATGCAACGCAAGCCGGGGGATAGGGTTTTTACCTTATAACAACCAAAGAATGCTTGATACGTTTAAAACGAATCATTTGATACTATTATAAGTGCATAGTGTATAAAACAACTTCAAATCATAAGTATCAATCATAGGCGGCATGAATGCCCCATATCACTATGTCGCCATATATAGGTTTATAAATAAAACCGCAAATGTCACGTATTTGGAAATTGGATTTCCGTCTATGAACCGAGGCAAAAGATAGTCCTCAACCGTTTTCGTGACTCTCTAGCCCGAGCCACAGGGTCAGAGCGCATCGACCCTTGGATCGTCAGGGCCGGTCCACACGGAGTGGATTATTATGCCTGAACAATACGTCTCCCCACCCTATGGGGTGTAAGTCTGGTCCGTCAGCCGACCAGAATGCATCGGCCGAAACCGATATAACCGAGGCGCCTCGCAACAGCAACAACCACATAAGTCAAACTCGTCAGGGCGTGTAAAACCACTGACGCCACTTCTAGCTAGAAAGAAACGCAAGTCCTCCCTGAGGTCCGTCTCCCATTTTTGGTTCATACCTGGTGTGAAACACGCGAGGTAAACGTTACACAAAGCTACGCCACAAAGGCCGTGCTTTGATCATCACCACAAGACTTTGCTTTTCAACAGAAGCCGTGATCATTTGCATCTTAGCATGCCACACAGGCAAACCATCCTATGCAACCGATATCAGTCACACAGAATGAAATCCGATGTCAGACACACAGTCCATTTACAAGTCCGTTCTGGGTCTGAACGAAACCGGAGGCACCTAGTACCCCGCATATCCATCGATCTCCAAGTACGTATGGACGATCACTAACTGTTTCCATCTTCTTGGGTGTACAGCCCAATCAAGATCATCAGTTATCACCCAAACGACGTGAAGACTTCCGGTCTTCGACCATCGTCTTCATCTTCGACTTATCGTCGTATCAGTTATTCAGAATGGGATAAACCCGGTCTTTCCGAATAACTCGCGTATATATTATAAAAGTGTTACACAAACACAACATACGCCTCATTCCAATTCATTAGTCACTAACCGTAAATTAATCAAGAGAATAATTCCCCAAATATTAACCCCGAAGGCCGAAACCAACATCAGATCAATATCCAGAAAACCATTCTGCTTAGCTAACCGACAGTTAGTTTCTAAATTTCACATTCATAGGGAAAGGTTCCCATTAATTTTATCCAAGATAAATTTCTTGAATTTATTCTTTAATCTGATCTTTTGAATATCAATTCAAAACTAGTCGGAATTAGCGAACCTTACCGAAGTAATCATTGGTTTTAATTTCCCAATCCCAACCTATTCATCCCATGAAGTAAAAACTGGTAATACTTCATATCTAACACCACGGTGTTATCGGTAAATTCAATTACCATTTCACGTTCAAATCTAATTAAAGATTTAACTAACGTCTGGAGTAAAACTGGCGATACTCCATTTCGACTTTTACAATCTAATTAAAGATTCATTAAAACTCCACTTAGTTTTAATCTTCGACTGGGTTAAAGAATCAGTGTCATTTAAAACACGGTTCACGATAAACCCAAAATCACATTCCATTAATTATTGGGTTAAAGAACGAGTGTTATTTAAAACACTGTTCACGATAAACCCCAAAATCAATATCGATTCAATTCCAATTAAATATTATTTAATTGGTACACTTCATTAAATCTAAATAAAAAGATTTAATCTTTTCTCAACTGGGTTCAAGAACAGTGTTAGTGAAGACACCATTCACGACAAACCCAAATCACATTCGATATTCAATACAAGGCTCTGAATAGAAAATATATCGGCTTATATTCAATATCGAATTCTACGACTAACAAATGTCGTATTGGAAATAACGATATAAATATATATCTTTCAAATTTCCATAACAACACCTGTATAATCCCGAATTCCAACATCGAAATATTCCGAAGACAATTTCGATTCAAATCCACTCCAATGCAATCATTGGAATTTTGGTTACTTTTAAAACCCTTTTCGAATTCAATTTATTTATTTAAAAATAAATAGAATTATAATTCTAGTTCAAAACTAGTTCATTTCGATAAAAATCTATTTTCATCTTTTCAAATATGGAGTTTTTCATCCCAAACTTTCACAAATCATTTCTTATGATTTTACACAAATTATTACTATTTTTAATAATTTTATCAAGGCCCGTACAGTCAATTTCCATTAACGGCCATCGAACTGCACTTACAGCGACCTTTTTCGAATTTGATTTGGACGTACCTCCAAATCCAACCGTTAGATTTCAAATTTCTAACATTCATTAGAAAGCTCTTTTCGATACGAACCCAACGGTTCTGGTTTTAGGAGAATCCGACGGTCGGATCTCCCGCAATGTCCGTTTGAAATAAATGGTCGAAATTCACGAACTGCCGCGGCGCGGCGCGTTCTATTCAGGCCATTATATTATATATATAATATATATAATATATACTTCGTCAATTTCTATTTAAAACGAATTATATAAATAGTTTTAAATTCGTTTCAAAAGCAATTTCAACTTCCTTTTCAATTCAAATCAAAATGGAATTCTTCTTTATAAATTCGTTTCAAAATTCATTTCTATTCAATTCAAATTTCAATTCAATTTGAATTCATTTTCAATTCATTTCGAAATCGTTTTCAATTCAATTCATTTCGAAATCGTTTTCAATTCAATTCATTTCGAAATCGTTTTCAATTCAATTCATTTCGAAATCGTTTTCAATTCAATTCATTTCGAAATCGTTTTCAATTCAATTCATTTCGAAATCGTTTTCAATTCAATTCATTTCGAAATCGTTTTCAATTCAATTCATTTCGAAATCGTTTTCAATTCAATTCATTATATTCGATTTCGAAATCACTTTTCAATATTCATTTTTAAGATGAATAAAATCGATATAAATATCGTTCACGTCAAAATGGCGTCAATCTAATCAACACGGCTTCATAAATTTCTATTTTCAAATATTCTATTTCAAATATTTCTTTTTCAAAATAGTTGTTATTATCAAAATATTTCGTTCAACACATGACCAATCTCAATGAATGAGTACTGTCAACACATGAACTTTTATTTTATATCGATAAAGATGTAAATTTTATTACTAAAATATTTCGTTCAACACATGACCAATCTCAATGAATGAGTACTGTCAACACATGAACTTTTATTTTATAATATTCTTTATTTTTCAAATTGAAATGAGGCCCAATCAATTACCATATAAAGTTAATTATATGGATTTTCATACAACACATGTATATAATTACATTGACAAATAATCAACCATCAACCAAAGTGCACTACACTGTATAAGCATCAAATATAGATATTCAACGCTTATAACAGCATGTCAATCAATCGATCGACACATTTAATCAATCAGGATGAGTGAACTTCAAGTTTCATCCCAACACCCGTGTGGGGTTTCAAACAATCAAACAAATATTTTATTCGTGCAGTTGGGCGATGTGTAAAATTTATCGTCCCAATCAATGTCCTTCAAATAGGTGTATATAAACAAACCGTCTGGTTTGTAAATGAATATTTATTTATTCACATTCACGTTAAAAATTATATTTTTAACGATAAAACATTTTATTCCAACATATGAATTTCTATTAAGTTCATTCTTTAAATAAAATGATATTTTTATTTTTCTAACACATTTTAGAAAATTTCGGCGGCATAACGGCACGATACTAGAAACGGGACAAGGCCTAGCCTTATCCCCGGTCTAGTGAAGGCCCACGCCATTCACTCATCAATCAAATCAATTTCATTATGCAAACCACAAAATTTGGAGTAAGGGTCTAACCTAGCCTTACTCCTTCGCCTTATAACGGCGCACGTCTAATCCTAACCAATTCATCGATTCGATTTTCCACACCACAAACCACATTCAAACCAATATCGCAATCAATCACCAAACAGCCAAACAAACAAGTCCATGGTCTGTGGACGATTGTGTCGGGTGCTACTAAGCACCGTCTGCATCCTAGTATAAATATATAACTAGAAAAGAAATAGAAAGGTGAGAAATTCTCACATATAGCTATCCAGCTCCACGGCACTTCCTTTGCAGAAGTCTTCGTCGTTTCGCATTCTGGTCACCTTCGTTGACCGTAGCCACTACATATGTAAAAATCAAATTTTTTACTTCACTATTCGATATATAAAAATCATATTTTTACTTCACTATTCAATATGTAAAAATCGTATTTTTACTTCGCTATTCTATATATAAAAATCGAATTTTTATTTCAAAGTTCAATATATAAAAATCGAATTTTTATTTCAAAGTTCAATATATAAAAATCGAATTTTTATTTCAAAGTTCAATATATAAAAATCGAATTTTTATTTCAAAGTTCAATATATAAAAATCGAATTTTTATTTCAAAGTTCAATATATAAAAATCGAATTTTTATTTCAAAGTTCAATATATAAAAATCGAATTTTTATTTCAAAGTTCAATATATAAAAATCGAATTTTTATTTCAAAGTTCAACATATAAAAATCGAATTTTTATTTCAAAGTTCAACATATAAAAATCGAATTTTTATTTCAAAGTTCAATATATAAAAATCGAATTTTTATTTCAAAGTTCAATATATAAAAATCGAATTTTTATTTCAAAGTTCAATATATAAAAATCGAATTTTTATTTCAAAGTTCAACATATAAAAATTGAATTTTTATTTCAAAGTTCAATATATAAAAATCGAATTTTTATTTCAAAGTTCAATATATAAAAATCGAATTTTTATTTCAAAGTTCAATATATAAAAATCGAATTTTTATTTCAAAGTTCAATATATAAAAATCGAATTTTTATTTCAAAGATTATATCTTTTCTTTTACTTTTCAAAATTCAATCTTTTTTCTATTTAAACAAAAATCAGTTTTTCCGCTTTATTAAAATTCAGTTTTTCTACCTTATTAAAATTCAGTTTTCAACTTTATTAAAATTCAGTTTTCAACTTTATTAAAATTCAGTTTTCAACTTTATTAAAATTCAGTTTTCCACTTTATTAAAATTCAGTTTTCCACTTTATTAAAATTCAGTTTTCAACTTCTAAAAATTTCAGTTTTTCTTCTTCTAAAAATATCAGTTTTAATCTAAACGAAATCAGTATATAAATCTAAACTAAATCAGTATTTAAATCTAAACTAAAATCAGTATTTAAATCTAAACTAAAATCAGTATTTTTTAAAAACTTACGGGTCCTCTCTTTCGGGGGGGGGGGGGGCGCTGGTGGTTGCTCAGAGGGGGTCGGAGGTTGCTCGCCGGGGAAGGGCTGCTCTGTCGTGGCGGATGACGGGGAGGGGCGCTGCGGTCTATCGCGGAGGAGGAGAGAGCGAGAGGACGTCGGGGAGATGGCGGCTCAGCAACTGGAGGAAGTGGCCGTGAACGTCGAGGCGGCGATGGGGTGAACGGAGGTGGGGTTTCGTCTCGATTCGATCTTCTTTTTTTTTTTTTTTCTGTTCTTCGAAAACTCAATTGAAAAAACTTCGGGGGGGGGCCTGGTTAAAAGGGGAAGAGAGATAATTTTTTTTTATTATTATTATTTAATTATTTTAAATTTTACTTTATAAAGCAACCTTTATTTTCGACCTCAAAACGAGGCCCACCGCCTGTTGTCCATAGCGTTTTACCCCCATTCCGAACACAATGGGATATGTATCGCAAGCTGATTTGATCGTTACAATCAGTTTCCTTTGAATTTACATTTAAATCACTATATTGAATTTTAAACGTACATTTCAAATTACCGGGGTCACATACTAACTAGAAAAATTCCAGAAAAATATTTTCTAGCTTCGTATTGACGATACGGTCCTAACAAAACTAGTTTCATCGAATTCTGAGACCGTTTGAAAAATGGCCAATTTCCAGTCGATTAAAATCAACTGAAACTGGTCAAACGCGTTTTCCTTTGCCATGCTCACATATTGATTCGAAAAATTATGAAATTTGAAACCTAGCAATAACTTAACATCACGGACCCAACAAAACTGGTTTCGTCGAAATCCGAGGTCGTTTGCAAAATTGCTATTTTTAAGGGCCTTATATTATATTAAAATATATATAAATTCCACAGCGACTATTTCTAAATTTCAACTGGACATATCTCATCATTTATAAAGTGAAATCTCAGTTTCTCAACTTCGTTGGAAAGATATCATCAATTAGATCCTAATGTTTTTGGTTTCACAAAAATCCGGATTGTTTTGCACCCGGTACATTCAATTGAAGTTTGAAATCGAATTATCGAACTACCGCGCCATTTTTAATTCTATTTATAATTATATATAAATATTTATATTCTAACGACGACGCGTATAATATATACGTTCGAATTCTATTCAAAATAAGTTTCTCGTCGATATTATTTAAAATAATTCATTTTAAATAATCAAAATTCGCTAAAATTGCCAAAATAAAAATTTTAAACTGGCCCAGATTTTACGGGTTGTTACAGTATCATACGGATGTTGCATTTAAATGGATGGTTGTGCACACATGTAGTAATGATATGTATAGAATTCTTTGCATACATGATGGATACATGGCACTATCATTATTTGGATTAAGGAGGTCGACTGAATCAGTGGACCACCTGATTTAGCATTAATATACGGACATATACGCACACTATGCATATGTACATGAAAAGCATTAGAAATCTTTTAAGGACCATGGTTTCTAGTGGTTGATGGTTGAGTAGATGGATGATTGGATGGTAGGATACGTTCTTCTTGACTTAGAGATTTCGAGGACGAAATCCTTTAAGTAGGGGAGAATGTAACACCCCGAATTTTTGAATAATCGAATTAACTAAATTTAAGAATAATTAATCTCAGACGTGAGAATTAAGGGAAACGGTTTGCGCCATTTTGTTCGTCTCGGAATTCTGGTTGAGATAGAGTCCGAGTTTGCGTAAAACGGACACCGGATGAAGGGGATATGGACGAACGAAGTTAGGCGGGAGAATCAGAAAAAAAAAATTGCACTGGCGCACTTGGGAAGTGCGCCAGTACAAATGTTGCACTAGCGCACCTGCCAAGTGCGCCCATACCGAGCAGAAAGCCTGCACAGCTTTCTGGTGCAATCTGATCCATACTGTGACTCATTGCTGAGTCCTTTCTGACTCCTTACTGAGTCATTAGGGCTGAGTGTCACCCTATCCTGACTGAGTGGTTTTGATTAACCCTAAGATCATCCGACGACTATAATTAAATTGAAATTCATTATAAACATGGGTAGACTCAAACCCTAAAATCAAATAAAAATCTGAATCATGGCCGTCATGCTGTCATCTTGTAACCTAGAGTAGCCGCCACCAACTAGAGGGAAATCAAAGTTAATCAATTCAGTTCTATTCAACTCTAGTCTAAACAATAACGAATCTACTACAAAGGCGAGCTAAATCAATTTCAGAACTCAGATTTCAGAATGCAAGACCCTCTTTTTGTGAATTCGATTTCTTTAATAAGCTAATTAACAATTTAATTGGATTGAGCTATGAATTGGATTATATGGTTATGTTGTGAATCATTGACCTATATTATTATCTATGTTGCAAATCTATGATGTTATGATTTATGTTGTAAAGCTGTGATGTTACCATCTATGTTGTAAATCTATGTTAATTGTAGGCCTATGTACAATCAATTCATAATGATGTTTCGTATGCTAGATTGGTTATGTTGTTGGAACTAATTCATATGTTAAATCACATGTATGTATGCAAGTTTAGATGCTAATTTAGATATGAATCATGTGCAAGTTAGCGAGAATCATATACAACCTTACATGTTTCATGACATCTATTTTATGTGTAAATTGGATCTAAAGTTAGGCTATGACATGTGTGAGTTAGATGCAAGTTTACATCATAGTCTATACTGTATAAATCACATATGCAAGTATATATATATTGGAGTATGAATCATTTAATGTAAGTTTATGACTATTGCCTATGCAAGTTTACACCTTATGATTAGATCTATGACATCCATAGTTTGTGCAAGTTTGTAACTTTGGCCTATGCAAGTTTTAGATGAAAAACCTTATTCACACATGCAAGTTCACCCCTTATGTTTAGATCTAGCTTTTATTCTATGCATGTTGTGATGCATTCTCTTTATTTCATAAGTTAGACTATTCGAGTCTAATGTATATTTTACGTTAAACGAACGAACGTATAACGTGGGGCAATGGGATAATATTAAAAGATTTAATATTGAGAATTGGTCAAACTTCCGCACATATTCTGAAATAGTCATTTCTCCCTGCTGTAAATTGGCGAATTGATCATAGAGCCGCTCTACTTCTTGCGGAGGGATATACTTATCGTTGAAGAGTTCTTTGAATCTAGCCTAAGACATGTCGGCCACATTATTGCCAATTTTGACTATATCCCACCAATTTTCAGCTTCGTCTTTCAATAGCCATGTTGCCAAAAAGTGCTCGCGATGATCTTCCAATTCCAGGCTTCAAATATTTTCTCGCAGTTCTTTAGCCATGCCTGTGCCTTAATCACTGTCTCTCGCCCAGTAAAGGATGCACCCCCTAGATTTCTGAACTTCTTGGATATTTTATACAAATCAAACGGCTACGGAGGTGGAGGTGGTGTTACAGCCTCGGGAGTGGGTTGTCCCTTAGTTGTGGGAGTCTCATCTCTAGCTGTTCCTCTAGCCCTACCTCTGCCTCGAGCTCTAGCTCGCGCTCAGGTGCTCATTTCCTAGTTAGTTCTGTACCATCAAGGAAAGAGTTAGACCAACAGAAATGATAATTTTGAAGGAAAGGTTAAAAGTAGAGACATATGATAAGATGATAATGATGTAATGACTGATTAATATATGCTATTCTGCTATGCTCATTCTAGGACATTTCTAATCCTACCTCTAATGAGCTACTCGTCCTAGAATACTACTGATTCTATCTAGACGAATTTTTTAAAAATGTTATAATCCGAAGCTAAGGTTAACCTTTAGCTCTGATACCAACTGTGACAAACCCCAAACTTCTGTAGTTCGAAAGCAAGGATAATCATAGGAATATAACATAATTACAACAATAGCAGATCTCAGATAATAGTGTAACACATAATCATTGCAGCAAAAATAAGAATGTCATCACAACACAACATCAAAGACATCAGAGTACGCAGTTATAGGATACGCTAAGCAAATAGAAGTTTCAACAAAAAGAGAAATAAGTCTCAACTCCATCAAATACATCAAAGATCAATAATGTCTAAATGTCTCAAATAAGCCTGTGATAAGCTACATGATGGCCATTGCTGCAGTTTTGTCACAATCTTTTCAAAGAGTGGTAGACAGTCATTCTTTGTTATACGAGAACTGATTAAGGGAAGACCCAAATATGTAGTATTATGTGGCATTTCCTTAAGACCGGACTTAGATATTAATTCATACTTTCTAGCACTTGAAAGACCATCAATAAGGATGTGGAATTTTTTAAACTCTTTGTTGATTGCAAGACCCTCTTTTTGTGAGTTCGATTTCTTTAATAAGATAATTAACAATTTAATTGGATTGAGCTATGATTTGGATTATATGGTTATGTTGTGAATCATTCACCGTATGTTATTATCTATGTGGTAAATCTATGATGTTATGATCTATGTTGTAAAGCTGTGATGTTACCTTCTATGTTGTAAATCTATGTTAATTGTTGGCCTATGTACAATCAATTCATAATGATGTTTCATATGCTAGATTGGTTATGTTGTTGGAACTAATTCATATGTTAAATCACATGTATGTATGCAAGTTTAGATGCTAATTTAGATATGAATCATGTGCAAGTTAGCGAGAATCATATACAACCTTACATGTTTCATGACATCTATTTTATGTGTAAATTGGATATAAAGTTAGGCTATGACATGTGTGAGTTAGATGCAAGTTTACATCATAGTCTATGTTGTATAAATCACATATGCAAGTATATATATAATGGAGTATGAATCATGTAATGTAAGTTTTTCACTATTGCCTATGCAAGTTTACACCTTATGATTAGATCTATGACATCTATAGTTTATGCAAGTTTGTAACTTTGTCCTATGCAAGTTTTAGATGAAAAACCTTATTCACACATGCAAGTTCACCCCTTATGTTTAGATCTAGTTTTTATTCTATGCATGTTGTGATGCTTTTTCTTTATTTCATAAGTTAGACTATTTGAGTCTAATGTATATTTTACGTTAAACGAACGAACGTATAACGTGGGGCAATGGGATAATATTAAAAGATTTAATATTGAGAATTGGCATAAATGCCTTAAATGTGATGTTAATTGGTATAATTTTATATACCATAAATAGATGGACATAATTGAGTCAATTATAGACATAGTTAAATTTGTAATTGATTGGAAATTTTAATAGGGAAATTAATTCAAATTGGGGGTAATTAATTAGGTGTAATTAATCGCCTAAGACACGAGGTTAGACTCTTTTGTGGTGTAAGACTGCCCGGACCCGCCTGGCAAATCCAGCTGCCACAAATGCCAGTCTAATGTGGGAGGTCTTAGGCATAAATTAAATGCGTAACAGTTGTAAAGACACGAGTTTAGGCTCGTTTGTGGTGTAAGACTTCCCGGAACCGCCCGGCAAATCCAGCTGCCACAAATGCCAGTCTAATGTGGGAGGTCTTTACAAGGTTACGGTCTTAATTAATTAAGAAACACTTAAACAGATAAACATGTATTGGGACATGAGGGGGTTAAGTGGGTGCCTTGGGTGGCATGTGGAATTTAGTGGGTGCCTTGGGTGGCATTTGAAATACGATTAGATGCACTTAGCCAAGATTGAAACATGTAAGAAGACATGAATAAGAATGGGGTTAAGTGGGGAAAAACCTTAGAGGGGACGAAGCATAGGTGGAAAGCTTGTGTCATGCATGGGGGCCCTTTTCAAACCAGTAACCCATTACGTATCTTTGTGGGCTCGACCCAAGTCCAGGATGGGACACATGTACTGGATTGGATTGTAAGAGGTCAAAATGGATCAGCGGTGGCAACGCAAGTCCAAAGGGTTCATATGTGTGTGTGGGCCCGGGCTGGTAGGTAAGACGTTGTTGCATCGTGTAGATATAAGCCGTGCATTTTTGGTTGTATCGGGTTGCCACTTTGGGGAGTGATACACCCCACTGTGGGGCCAGCACGGGTATCTATGAGTTAGGGAGCCGATCGAATGGGGGTAGTGGGTACACCTAGTGGAGATAGGGGCAGACGACACCTATGAAGGTAGCTAGGGGTACACTAAACTACCATTATCATTATTAAGTTCTGTAGGAGGGATCAACCTTTAAGGGTGACTAGTGGTGGTGCAGTGTAGTAATCATCTTATAGTGATTAGGGCGCCTTTAACGTTATCTTTATTCGTCTTGTTTCCCTGTCATACCCAATTGTTCACGGTCATTTCCTTATTTTCCAGCTTATGCCTTAGCCTAGTTATTTTGATAATTATATTGTTAAAGTTATCGCACTCGCCAGACTTTATGTCTGACCCCCTTTTCTTTCCACCTCTTTTCTTCCTTTCCCCCCTCAGGTTTGCAAGGAGGGAGTACTACAACTTAGTGCCGATTTCTTTCAGTTGCTTGAAGATAGTAGATGTATCGCTTGGGACTCTCTCAACTTTGTGGCTTTGCTTATTCTTAGTGGGGATTTATGCATTTATGTTATTTAAGTGTTTGCTTCTTTATGTACTTTGAAGTTTTTGGAAAAGACTACTGATCCTGTTGTAATGGTTTTGGAATCTACTTATGTAAACTCATTTTGACTTATAATGAAATAAAATAAGTTTTATCTTCTGCTATGTTGTTTTATTTATTTATTCTTGTAATTTATTTGTACTATACAAACAATAACGCTTCATGGACATTGATGCATTCCCTTTGTCAGTGACATTAATCAACTAATTGATTGATGGTTGTGTAGTGTAATTATTAGTTCAACTAATAAAATTATAGAAATGAATAAAAGAATGAAAATTTAGTTAGTTAATTAAACAACTTTTAGCATAGTTCCTTTTCGAGGACGAAAAGTTTTTAAGTGGGAGAGACTGTAACAACCCTGAATTTTGGGGTAAATTTAAAAATTTATTTTAACTAATTTTAATGGGTTTTGATATTTAAAATAATTTTTTTAAAATAATAATGATTAAAAATTTATTGTATTTAATTTATTGAAATTTATCTTCCGCTGTAATTTTAAATCAATGTACTCTGATATGTTCTGTACTCTGATGTAACATTACTGTAATGTTTATAAAAGTCTGCTGTTATTGTCCTGATGTTGTTGTATTCCCAAAGTTAACGTATTCGGGTTTTGTACGGTCTTAGTCGATTTTGCCAATCTTTATATTCCTACGTGTAACACCCCACTTCCATTAATGTCACTCACAAAGGGAATGCATCAATGTCCATGAAGCGTTATTGTTTGTATAGAACAGATAAATTACAAGAATAAATAAATAAAACAACACAGCGGAAGATAAAACTTATTTTATTTCATCATAACTCAAAACGAGTTTACATAAGTAGTTTCCAAAGCCATTACAACAGGATCAGTAGTCTTTTTCAAAAACTTCAAAGTACATAAAGAAGCAAACACTTAAATAACATAAATGCATAAATCCCCACTGAGCATAATCAAAGCCATAAGGATGAGAGAGTCCCAAGCGATACATCTACTCTCTTCAAGCAACTGAAAGAAATCGGCACTAAGCTGTAGTATTCCCTCCTTGCAAACCTGAGGGTGGAGGGGAAGGAAGAGAAGAGGTGGAAAGAAAAGGGGGTCAGACATAAAGTCTATATATTGGAAATTCTGGTTATTTTTAAAACCAATTCAAATCCAATTTATTTATTTTAAAAATAAATGGATTATAGTTCTAGTTCAAAACTAGTTCGTTTCGATAAAAATCTATTTTTATCTTTTCAAATATGGAATTTTTCATGCTAATTCTTTCCAAATCATTTCTTATGATTTTACACAAATTATTGCTATTTTTAATAATTTTATCAAGGCCCGTACAGTCGATTTCCATCAACGACCATCGAATTGCACTTACAACGACCTTTTCCAAATTTGATTTGGACATAATTCCAAATCCAACCGTTAGATTTCTAATTTCTTGCATTCATTAGAAAGCTCTTTTCGAAACGAACCCAACGGTTCCGATTTTAGGAGAATCCGACGGTCGGATCTCCCATAATGTCTATTCGAAGTCAATGGCCGAAATTCATGAACTGCCGCAGCGCGGCGCGTTCTATTCAGGCCATTATATATATATATATATAATATTATATATATTTCGTCGATTTCCATTTAAATCGTATTTTATAAATCATTTTAAATTCGTTTTCAAAATGATTTCAACTTCATATTCAATTTCTAATCAAAATTGAATATTCCGTATCATCAATATATAAATGATAATATTTTCAAAACATGATATTTTGAAATCAATTCCTTTTCGATATTCATTATAAAATGAATAAAATCGATATAAATATTATTCACGTCAAAATGGCGTCAATCTAATCAACACGGCTTTATATATATTTAAATATATTCGTGTCCATCCCAAATCGGACATCAAAATCATATTTTGATTCTTTTCTGAATATTATTTGAAAATTATTCGTTATTTTAAAATAATCGTTATTTTAAAATATTCATTCTTTCTGAACTGGAATCAGACACACTCAATTACCATATAATGTGATTATATGGATTTTCACACAACAAATGTGTATAACAACAATGAAAACAGCAGTCCATCATCCAGAGTGCATTCTACACTACATAAGCATCAAATATAAATATTTAACGCTTATAATAGCCTGCCAATCAATCGATCGATATACAGCTACTTATTGGGATTAGTGTATGTCCAGTTTCATCCCAACACCCGTGTGGAGTTTCAAACAATCAAACACTGGTTTTATTTGTGCAGTCGGGCGATGTGTAAAATTTATCGTCCCAATCAATATCAGTCAAATGTGTGTACATTCCACATCACACAATCAATATTCACGCCATAAACAACAAACAAACAAGTCATCCATGGTCTGTGGACAACGGGTGTCGGGTGCTGCTAAGCACCATCTGCATCCTAGTATATATTTCAATTAGAAAACAAATTAAAAGTGAGGAGTTCTCACCGAGAAGCTATACCAAACGCCACGACTCTTCATATGTAGGGAATCTTCGTCGTGCTCGCCTTTTGTCACTTTCGTTGTCTGTATCCACTACATATATAAAAATCGCATCTTTGTATTGTTTCTATGTATATAAAAATCACATTTTTATAACTACACTATATGGATAAAAATTCTATTTTCATACTGCTACTATATAGATAAAAATTCTATTTTTAACTTCGCACTTATATAAAAATATAAAATTATATTTTTGTTATTCTAAAAATCAAACCTTTAATTCGCTACATACATATAAAAGATCATATTTTTACATTGCTACTTCTATATATATATATATATATAAATCGAATTTTTATATCGTTGTCACACATATAAAAATCACATTTTTATATGCTAAAAATCGCATCTTTCTACCTTTAAAAATCTAACCCTTTTGTGATTAAAAATATAATCTATACTTCATTAAAAATCAAAACTTTATATGAATGAAAATCGAAACTTCATATTGATAAAAATCTAATTTTTTCCTAATCCAAACTTTTCTTAAGCAAAAATATAATCTTTTATATGGTAAAACTAAAATCTTTCTATATGATAAAAATATAATCATTCTATATGATAAAAATATAATCTTTTATCATATAAAAAATCCTAGTTTTTATCACATTAAAATCCTAGTTTTTATCAAAAATAAAAGTTAGTTTTTATCACAAAGAAAATAGTTTTTATATAAATAAAAATAATAAAAAGAAAAACTTACAGCTAAAGGCGAAAAGGGGGGGTCGCAGTGTCGCCGGCTTCTTGAAGTAGTGGTGTTGCGCTGGCGACGGTGGGCCTGGGGAAACCGGGGCAGCGGTCTTGGCGTTCGGGATTGGGGGATTTAGAGGAGAGAGGTCGAGCGGAGGAGAGAGCGGGTGGTTGGCCGACGGGGGGAGGGGGTGTGGAGCAATGGCGGGTCACGCGAGGGGGGCTGAGGTCTGGCGTCGTGAATCGCCTGTGCGATTTGGGGGAGGAAGAGTCAACGCGGGCTTTTTTATTGTGAGGGAGAGAGAAAGTATTGGGGGGGTTTATTTAATTATTTTATTTCATTTTATTACTTTAAAAAGCAACTTTTTATTTCAAACTAGAAATCGAACCCACCGACTGTCGCCCCTAGCTAATTACCCCCATTCCGAACACAACGGTGTATGTTTCGTAACCCAATTCGGCTGTTACGGTCAGTTTTTCTCAAAATTAAAATATAAATCAGTTTATATTTAATTTTAACGCACTTTTCAATTTACCAGGTGTTTTTCACAAAATTGGGCTAAACACCAAGAATGCAAGGAAAAAAGTCCCACAAAAAAAATGAAAAGTGGAGCCAAACAATTATTAGAATGCAAGTAGAAGACACAAGCCTTTATAGTGGTTCGATACAATAAGGATCTACATCCACTTTCATAAGAAATTCCATTATCAATATGAGGATTACAAGATTAACTTCTCTCTTACGATACTTTTATCACTCTTTTACGCACAAATCACACCCAAATCCATTAGAGATGATGAAGAAGCATGTAGATCTGCGGAGATTTGATGAAGATGGTTTAGGATTGGTAGACTTCCTGTTTGAACATAAGCTCATTTAATCAATCCTCAATTCGCAAGTCACTTGGATGCATTTGATAGAAATCATGATCCATGGATTAATCTTCAATCTATGATGTTTGATAGATGTTGGAATTGTTGTGGAATATTTTTGACAGCACTTCGTGGCCTCAAGATTCGATCCCCCCAAATGAAGAAGTGTGGGGGGGTATTTATAGAAAATTTATAGACCAAATGGCAGTTCTGTAATTATGCAGAAAAACGCCATGACTCATGTCGCCGTCGACATGACTTGGATCTTTGCTATAACTCATGTCTCCTGTCGCATGGCGGGTTAACTCTCTGCGCCTTGAGCTTGCGACACGACATGAATCTCCTTGGCTTGATTCATATCGTTCTGACGATAGCTGTTGACAACCTGGTATAAGCTGGATGCGACATGAGTAGGTCTCGAAATGGTTCGCTATGATATGAATCGTCTCGTTCGGATGATTCTATATTTACTGGAAGCGACATGAGTGGGGCGCAGCATGGCTTATCTTCAGACTTTAAATAGTGATCGACCCTTTATGTTGTAGAACGACATTATGGCAGGGTGGTATGACTCATGTCGTACGTCCCATCTCGACATCATATTCTTTCCACGACTTATACACCATGTCGCTGAGCGACACGGATAGCAGTAGTATAACATCATGTCGCTGATCGACATGATTCAAAGGAGTTACGGCTGCGGCATGGTTCATATTGAGATCTTTAAGTGTCAGCTTTCCCCTCATGTCGCTTAATGATATGGGGGCAGGGGGGGTGGATGGCATGGCGTGTTTCATGAAGCCGACCTGGATTTTCCGACATGGCTTTATACCGACATGAATGATAGTTGAGATAACAACTTGCGGCATGACTGCTAGGTCGACCCAGTCTTCTCGGAGTGTCATAGTGAGACACGACACGGCGTAATGTTATTCACTTCCTGACGATACGACCTTGAAGCGCCTTGATGTCTACGCTATGAATCTAAGTTCAACTTGATTTTCTTTCATGTAACTCCAACGAATTGATTTATATCTACATGATTTTTATATCATCCTTTACTCATATTTTATGGGTTAACATTTTTCCCCTCGAAGTTCGTGTTATTAAAAATGATACGAGCTTCGAATTTGTAATTTCCAATGTTGTCTAGGACATGTTTGTGTCAAATCGTTAGAAGTTTTTGGAAGTCAATCTGTTCAATTATCATGTCGTAAGTTGTACACACAATTTTATCATATTGTGAACCGCTTGAAATATCTGAGTTATCTGTGGGCTTTAAGTCATGTTGGGCTTTGAAAGGTTTTAACTTGGTCCAAAAACCCCTCACACCTTTATATTATCCCAACCCCTATATCCATTTACACTTTATCATTCAAGGGAAACCTCTTAACCCGTTAATGGCGGTCGAGTTTTGAAGGAAGGCTTTGTTTCTGCTTCAATCAACTCAACTAAGCATCTCCCTATATCGTCGATCAGATTTCTACTTCAGCTCGATCAAGTCATTACTCGGAGCCACTTCGAACTACCTCGACACCTTCATCATCAAAACTGAAGCCCTCCTCCATCCCAGTCATTTAGAGGTTAGTGTAAAGAAATCCTACTTGTTTCTCAGGTTTTGATCTTGTTTTTTGTTCTTCTGAATGCTATGATTTGTATAAAATCGAGGATTTCTATTTGCTTCTGACACAGTGATGATTGCATAAATTGATTTTGATTGTTTTGTGTTATTGAAATGTTTGTGAATCAAAAATGAATTGGAATGGGATGGATTAATTATGTATGAAGGCTCTGAAATTCTTCGATTCTCTTTGATCCCTGATTTTTACGAATTGAGCCGTATACTGTTTCGACGACATGAGTTTCAGACCGTGCCTAGCTGACTTAAATTCCGTTAACGACTTGGTTTTCTTTTTAATCTCGAGTATCCTCATTGTTGTCTCGATTTGTCCATACCGCTTATGCGATTTGGATAACCATGCCCAGGAGACATAACTTTAATGCTATAAAATGCCCCGTTTTGGTTTTTGACATGATGATGATCATATGGACTATCTTTGAATACCATGAACCTTTGTCGTTTCATCATAGCCGTGACACGTTTTCGTTTTGGGTAGCTCCCATGGTAAGTTTACGGCATGCCTTAAATTGTGTTTATTCGACAATCTATGTCATTATGCCCATGTGAGTTACCAGTCCGTAGCTGTAATTCAAGTCGGTCGAGGTGACATGTCGCATGAACGACTTGAGTTTGGGAACCGGTCAAACAAGTTGATTCTCTGGTGGCTTTAGCTTAAGGTTTCATGTCGTGAAATGATATGTCTCGCATGTCGTGGACCGACATGGACCTCAAGCCGTGGACCGTCATGAGTATCATGTCGTGAATCGACATGAGTACCATGCCGTGAACCGACATGAGTACCACGTTGTGAACCAACATGGGTTCCATGCCATAACGACTTAATTCCATTTCCAACAAACGCCTTACCACGATGTTTGTCTCCTTTATTTCGAAGTTTTGATGTGTTTTCATATTTTTATCCTTCAACTTTTGCTTTTAGAAAATTGAAATGTATTCGAATATATCTGTGTAGGATGACTACTGAAAAGCGAACTCTTCCTCAAAGTAAAGAGACCTAATCGGCACAAACTGATCCCTCTTTAAACAAGGTTTCTAAGACTTAAACAGCTACTATCTTTAGCCAAGTTTTCGCCCCCTTCCTTCGGACCTTCTCCCGATTAAAGATAGGGATCAAGAGAGACAATCTACCATCCTAACTCAGGAGCAATATGAACTATTGTGTGGTCAATATGGAATTCCTCTTCCGGAAGCGATTTTACCAAAAGATGGCGTATTTGCTGACGACCCTCCTACTGGATATGTTGCCGTAAGAAAACAAATGCTTGCAGCTGGTGCTATTCCCCCGTTTAATCCTTTTCTAGGGCGAATCCTAAACCATCTAGGCATCACTCCTTTCAAACTCCATCCTAATGGCTACACGGTTCTACTGGGCCTTTATGTCCTTTTCATGGATATAACAAAGCAAGAGCCTACTTTCCAGGATCTTCGGTACTTGTGTTCTTTCAAGAGTAGGAAGGACACCCCCTCTATTATGCATGTTGAAGGTGCCATAAATCGGAAGCTGGTTCTTGAATTACCGGACAATGTTTCAGGGTTTTAAGCCAATTCTTCTTCGTCAGATGCCCCGAGCCATTCCGAGGGCAATGGACAGATGGAGGTATGCATATCTTATTCAGAGGTCTTGACTTTACTTTTATTTAAGTTATACATTCTTACATCATTTCCTTTTGAAATGCAGTACTCCCCACCCTGATTAAGGACAGCAAAGCACCCCCTTCTATTAAAGCCACATACGAAACACTAAAAGCTATTGACGAGGCTAGGAGAAGCAGAAATCTTTTAATTACAGATAGCATTCTTCACCAATACGACCTACTCCATCCCTTAAGGAAGTTTTTATGTAAGGCTGGACCTTCCACTCCTAAACCTAACCTTACAAAATCAGATTTAGTAAATCCAGACGACAGGAGTGTAACTCAAGTTGATCGAAACCCTTCCATTGACCCTTCCTTGAAAAGATGTTCTGGGTCTGTTAGTGGAAAAACGTCGCCCTCATCGAAGACTTTGGATAAGGATGAAGACTCTAACTGTCATAGAGGCGAAGATCCCACAACGTCGGTTGAGTTGATTGAGAAAGAAAATATTTCCTCGCATCTTGAGCCAGAATTAGATTTCGAACAGGTTAGAAGAGATGATAGGGAAGTGAATCCTTCTAAACTTGAGTGCAGGATTGAACATGATGGTGAAGACGTAGTTGTATTAGAAACCGATCCAAATACTGCGACTATAACTGGAGATTCTCCTACTAAAAATGTAGCTAAGGAATATTCTGCAGGTACATTTGACAATTTGAGTGATCTCAACTCTGCTAGATATCTTAGTTAGGATGGTTCGGTTACTCAGCCTCTCAACCCTCAAACAATAGAAACCGGACTTAGGGATGCAGCCTCAACTGAGTCAGAAAGGCCTCTTAATTTTTTAGGAATTCCCTTAAACTCAGAGGATATGACTGGTCTCTTAACAATAATACCTTTTAAAGAAATTCATCCTGTGTATTTCAATTATTTTCCTATGTTGGTATCTTGCTTTAGCATTCTTAGACACTGTATAGTTTCAAGTATCGAAAACTCATGCATGTCTCATTTCAGGTTTAGACATGTACGGGAAACGCTCGTCAAAAATCAGATCGGATTTCAGTAAGAGGAGCAAAGCTATCGATCCGAAGCACTTACTATAATCCGAACCTCGGCAATCATCCCGTCACCATGAGTAGTCCCATCCTCCTCCGCCTTCGAAGCCCTCTTCTCAGTCTTTTCATGTATCAGAATCTGTTCTGACTGAGGAACAAAGAAAGATGATATGCGAGGAAGAAGCGGAAGAGGCTAGAAGGCGCAGTTGGCTAAGGGAAGACACTCCCGATGAAAGGGAGCGAGGAAGAAAATGAGAAAGGGATTGTTCTTATAAGCATTCCCAAGTAGAGGAGCTGCCTATTAAACCCCGACTTCCTTCATCCTCTGGCCCTCCTGGTCATTCAGCTGAGATCCATTCGATTATCAATAAACCTCGCCATACTCATGGCTCAACGAACATCTCCTTTACCGAAAAGCTCCCGGGTTGGAACTTGAAAGGAATTTACTTTGATCGTGGAGTAAGTATAACCGACGCCGATGATTTTCTTAAAGAGGTGGATGCGGTTATAAGTCAAACACACACCCAGCTCAATACTGCTAAGAGTCAACTTGAGACAAAATGGAATATCGTAAGAGATATCTTTTACCAAAAGTTGCGTGGATGGGAGAAACTTGGTGATGACCTCCAAAAGCGCCATGATTCTCATCTTACGAAA
This sequence comes from Allium sativum, assembly GCA_030737875.1. Taxonomy (NCBI): domain Eukaryota; kingdom Viridiplantae; phylum Streptophyta; class Magnoliopsida; order Asparagales; family Amaryllidaceae; genus Allium; species Allium sativum. The sequence goes on from CM060924.1 coordinate 158,084,349, forward strand.
ATTGCTGAGCTGGAGGATGATAAAGTCAAATCGAAGAAGGTTTTGGATGATCGTGACGCTACCATCGCAATTCTTAATAAAAGAGTCGCAGAGTTGGGGGCATCAGACAACGAGATTAAAAAACTCCGGGAAGAACTCGAGGCTTCCAAACGAAGAGAAAAAGAAGCCATAGCTGCCAAGCGCGATGTTGATGCTAAATTGGTTGTGGAGAAGGATTTCTCCAAACAATATCGGGAAGATGCCGCTAATCTCCGTAAGGAGGTAAAATCTCTGAAGGCTTCCAACCAGACACTCATGGCCAAGGTCGAATCCCTTGAGAAGGAAAAGACAACTGTAGAAGAAACTCACAAGCAAGCTATGGACGAAGCTGATGATGACATGTTCCATTTCTATGTCTATAGCGTCATGAGTCGTGGGAGCTTGCATTACCTAGGGGATAGTTTTGCACGTACTTTGGCGCTTGTTTGGGAGCGAGTGCTTGAGATTAATGGTGATGATTGTAGCAAGGACGAACTCATTGACAAACTTTTAGACGATAGGTCCAAAGAGGCTTTGGCGGAAGGAAAGGCACAACTAATGGACGAGAGGACCAGTACTTCTGGTGAGAAAGTTCACACTCAACCAGATGTCAACCTTCCTGTTGATCCCTCGGCCTTTGAAGCTTCTGGCTCACAGACATTAGCTAACCCGGATGATGCTCCTAAAGGCAAAAATGTCACCATTGAGGGGGATATCAATACAGAGGATATTGCTAATGAGCATGGTGAAAACGTTGAGGCTGATGATGACAATCCCAACCATCGGAGAATCGAGCATAGGGATCCCTCAGAGAATCTTCTAGATACAGGTAAAATTGAAACTAACTTTACCCTGTCGTGCTTAGAGTCCATTTTCGATTCACCTGGGTCCCTTGCTTATTATGCTCAATGTTTCCATACTTTGAATTTAAATTCACCCCTGTCTTCTCCTGCCGTAGGCAATGCATTAACAACATGAGCTATTAAGGCTGACTCACCATTGACAACTTTTCCTCTTACTTCTATCATTACTCCCCCTCCTCCTAGTAACACACCCTTGCTTGTTGCAGCACCTGGGTCACACGATGCAAAGATCGGTGCCTTCTCAGATTTGGATGTCGTTGACTATAGCCTTAGTGACGATCTTGAAGTTATTAATGCAGATGAGAGTCCCCGGGTTACTATCAAGGAGAAGGGAAAGAAGTCTACCAAGTCTTCATTGTCTAAGAAGAAGAGGAAGAGGAAGAAGGAGATGGAGGCTACCGCTTTTTCTTCTCAAGAGAACCGGAGTAACGTAGAAGAGACCCCTCCACCTTTGGCTAACAAGCCAACTTTGAGATCAAGTGATAGTAAGAAATGACTGCGCTTTGTAGTAGCTTAATTTTAGTTGTTAACTATTTCCTTTTGCATGTTGTCCTCAGGCCGGTTGTATATGCGGGCGCCGGTCCCCGCTCGTTACTTTTGTACTTGTTGTCTTTATGCACTCTATCATCTGACATTTTGCATTTTAGCCTGTGACTTTATGATATAATTCTGCTTTGTTGTCTAGAAATTGTGTCCTACTTTCCATGCTTTAAATTTCGCTTTCAGTCTTGCTACTTCTCCATTCTGCATTTCATGCCTACTTTACATTTGCAATATAGATTCTGCATCACAAATTGTTTGTTATTATAGACTGAGTTAACCCAACCAACAAGATTAGATTTTCCCAACCTTGACTGAGATGATGTTCAAAATCTTTTCGCATAAATAACTATTTTACTAGGATCTTTGATTTCACCTTAGTCATTTCAGGAAATCTAGTTTTGTTGGTTGGGATGATCCAATGCCGAGTTTTCATAGAATTATGACCAGATTGTGGTATGTTCTTAGGAGAGCATTATTAGATTTCATTAATGCGATGGTAATTCCCCCATACCACAAATGGTTTCAATACTTCGGAAATTTAGGCATGGTATTTACATTTAGATAAAGGAATCTGTTATTCTTGGTAACTGAGTGGGTCAGTTACTTGTTGTTTTTTATCAGATAACTTTGAGGGAAATTTTTGGTTCCGTTACTAACCGAATTCGGAAGATTCGGCTTATGACCGGGTGCCCTTGAAAGGATTTTTGATCAGTCATTCGTTGAGTCTGAATAAGTCAGACGTTTGTTGAACTTGTCGGATGCCTCCTAAGAGGTCTTTGGGTCCGTCGGTAACTGGGTTTGGAGGACCCAGAATCAATAGCTGAATTTGGAAGATCCAGCATCTGAGCGGATGCCTCCAAAGTGGTCTTTGAAAACCCTATATTTGTATCGCTGTCCAGCCATAGCTTAATGGCATTGGCGATGACCCGGGTTCCCCTCGGGGAGGTCTTGGGTTAAAGAGCCCGGTGTTTGTGTCGCTATCCATCCATATCTTAATGGCGTCGGCGATGAACCGGGTGCCTCTCAGGGAGGTCTTGGGTTAAAGAACCCGGTGTTTGTGTCGCTATCCAGCCATATCTTAATGGCATCGACGATGAACCGGGTGCCCCTTAGGGAGGTCTTGGGTTAAAGAGTCCGGTCTTTGTGTCACTATCCAACCATATCTTAATGGCGTCGGCGATGAACCGTGTGCCCCTCGAGGAGGTCTTTGGTTTATCGCCCGGTGTTTGTGCCGCTATCCAGCCATATCTTAATGGCGTCGGAGATGAACCGAGTGCCCCTCGGGGAGGTCTTGGGTTAATTGTCACACTGTTTCTGGGGGCTGACTCTAGTTTATTTGTCGAGTTCTCATTGTGAATCTTTAGATCTAGAACTTCGAACTCTGTTAAGAATGTGCCCCTACGGTGAAATTCAAAGCTTGGTCCGTGGTCTGGGTGTCACATCGTTTAGGTTTAGAGTTCTTGATGCCCTTTATTTATGGCTTCATATTTTATACCCTTTGTAATTAAAATCGACGTTAGCAGCTTGATATTAAAACTTGCAGATGTACGATTTTAGACAGGTAAAGTAGTTTCTTTCATTAATTTGTACATACTTTGCATGATATTCACAATGCATGATATATTTTCAATTCATGATGTATGTATAATGAGTTCAAGCAAAATAACGGCGAAGGTGGATGCTATTCCATGCCCGAGGGAGTGCGATTCCGTCTGTTGTTTTTAGCTCAAAAGTGACATCTGCAAACTTCTGGCTAATCGTGTACGCCCCCTCCCAATTGTGTCCGAATACCCCAGTTCCTTTCATAACTCTTTTCAGGACGAGGTCCCCGATTTGAAAAGTTCTTAGCTTGACTTTTGTATTGAAATATCTGGCTACTTTCCGTTGATGGGCCGCTATGTTAAGCTCTGATTTTCTTCGCTTTCCCTCGAATAAATCAAGTGCTTCCAATTGCAGCTTTTCATTCTCCTTCTGGTTAAAGTGGATTCTGTGGTGAGTTGGCACTTCTAGCTCCACTGGGATCATAGCTTCTGAGCCGAGTGCAAGTGAGAATGGGGTGTGCCCCTTAGCGGTTTTATGTGTTGTCCAATATGACCATAACGCAAAGGGAAGTTCATCAGCCCAGTTGCCTTTGTCTTTTTCAAGACGCTTCTTGATGGTTGACTTTAGTATTTTGTTGATGGCTTCCACTTTCCCGTTTGCTTGTGGATGGGCTACATCTGCAAAACTCTTTTCGATCTTATATTTTGCGCAGAAGTCTAGGAATTCATTGCTTTCGAATTAGGTTCCATTATCGGTAATGATCTTTTGCGGTACTCCAAACCTGCAAATTATGTTTTTTAAGAAAAAATTGATCACTTTCTTTGTTGTGATTGTAGCTAAAAGTTCTGCTTCAGCCCATTTGGTAAAGTAGTCAACAACTACTATAGCGTATCTCATATTTGCTTTTGCGGTGGGTAATATCCCAATTAAATCTATGCCCCAGACCGCAAATGGCCACGGGCTAACCATATGAGTTAGCTCCGTGGGAGGTTCTCTTGGAATTTTAGCGAATCTCTGGCATCTATCACACTTCTTTACATAGGTCATGGCATCTAGATTTACATCAGGCCATAAACAGCCATATCACAGAATCTTATTGGCTAACGTTTGACCGCTAGTGTGTCCTCCGGATTCTCCCTCGTGCAACTCTGCCAAAATCGCTCTAGATTCCTTCTTAGTCACACATCGCAGCAAGGGCATGGAGAATCCTCGTCGGTACAGCCTTCCATCTTGAATGAGGTAAAGAGGGGCCTTGCACAATATTTTCCTTTTGTCTTTTAGTTCTTTAGGAAGTGTCCCGTTGAGGATATATTCTTTGATTGGAGTCATCCATGATGTAGGTTCCTCAGTGGTTTCCATTATCCAGTCAATACTCGCTTCCTCAATAGTAGGGGTAGAAAGGACTTCGATGGGGATTAAACCAATCAGTTGAGCATCTGATGAACTAGCATACTTGGCAAGAGAATCCGCTTTTGAGTTCTTTTCTCTTGGGATGTGAGATATAACATAGTGATCAAGATTGTTTAGAAGTTCCATAGCTTTGATTAGATAAGAGGGTAGATTCCCAGTTTTGGTTTGGAACTCTTCGAGCACTTGACCCACCACCAACTGAGAGTCGCTAAGAATTTGCAAAGTTTTTAGGTTTAGCTCTTTTGCCAACTTTAGCCCTGTTATTAACGCTTCATATTCGGCCTCATTATTAGTTGATGGAAATTCTAATCTTAATGCGTAGCATAAAGAATGACCCTCTGGGGTTTCCAAGACAATTCCAGCCCCTGAACAATACTCGTTTCTAGATCCATCAAAATGTAGTTTCCAAATGGTCTCTGTTTCCGCTGGTTCCTCGATCTCTTCTCCTCTGTCTGTAAACTCAGCAATAAAATCTGCTAGGGCTTGGCCATTAATCGCTCTTCGAGGATGGTAAGTGATGTCATATTGAATCAGCTCGATGTTCCATTTTAGTAACCTTCCTGAAGTTTCTGGGCGAAAGAGAACTTGCCTTAACGAGAACCTTGATAGGGTGAGATTGGAAATATGGTCTCGACTTTTTTGAGGTAACGAGGAGGAAATATGCGAGCTTCTCTAGCTTAGGGTAATTCAATTCGGCCCCGGTAAGTCTTTTACTGATGTAATACACTGGCAATTGCACCCCTGCTTCTTCTCGGATTAGTGCTACACTCAAAGCATGTGATGAGACTGCCAAGAATAAAAATAGATCCTCCCCATCTTTAGATTTCGATAACATTGGCAGTGATTCCATATGTCTTATCAGTTCCTCGAAAGCCTCCTGGCACTCCGAGGTCCACTGGAAGTCCTTCTTTCCTTTTTTCAAGGCATCGAAAAGCGGGATACAGCGATCTGTTGCTTTGGAAATGAACCGGTTTAATGCTGCTACCTTTCCATTTAAGCTTTGGAGTTCCTTTTTGGTCTTCGGAGCCCGCATTTCCCTTAAAGCCGCAATTTGAGAGGGATTTGCTTCGATGCCTCTAGCATTGACGATAAACCCGAGAAATTTCCCTAAAGAGACTCCGAACGAACATTACAACGGGTTTAGTTTCATCCCGTATTTCCTGAGTATGTGAAACATTTCCGCCAAATCCTCGAGATGATTTTCGACCTTCTTTGATTTGACTAGCATATCTTCCACATATACTTCCATTGTATTCCCTATTTGAGATTTAAACATGGAGTTTACGAGACGTTGGTAGGTTGCTCCCGCGTTTTTCAGTCCAAACGGCATGACCCTATAACAGTATAGCCCTCTATCCATTATGAAACTCGTGTTCTCCTAGTCCGGCTTGTATATCATAATTTGATTATATCCAAAATATGCATCCATAAAAGATAGTAACCCATGACCCGCTGTAGCATCTACAAGTTGGTCAATCCGGGGCAAAGGAAAGCTATCTTTTGGGCACGCTTTATTAAGGTCTGAGTAGTCTATACACACTCTCCACTTTCCATTGGACTTTTTAACAAGAACTGGGTTAGAGACCCAATCTGGATATGTAGCTTCTCATATGAAATTATTTTTGAGTAATCTATCTACTTCTTCTTTTAGAGCCTCAAATCTCTCAAGTCCCTGCATTCGCCTTTTTTTGTTTTATAGGAGTCAATTTTTGATTTATATTCAACTTGTGAACAATTACATTCGGTGGGATCCCAAACATATCTGAGTGTTCCCAGGCAAATACATCTAGGTTTACTTTAAAAAACAAGATTAATTCCTTCCGCAGGTTCGTGCCTAGCTGAGAACCTATCTTCAGGACTTGGTTAGGGTCTTTGGATACTGGAACGGGGATAGTATCTTCGTCCGACGCTGCTCTATTTTCCCCCATACTGTTTTTCCTTGGATTAATTTCCTTTCGAGCGCCACTGTGCTCACCAGTATGGGGTTTTTGCTTTAGTTGCTATAAGAGGGGTTTCTGGATGCAAATCGACGTCTCTACGTCCTTCTTCAATTCCATCTTCCTTGCTTCTGCCAATTCAACCAAATAACACTCTCTTGTTGCTTGTTGATCTCCTATAACTGTGCCAACACCATTCTCCGTTGGAATTTTCATAGTGAGGCACCACGGAGCCATAGTTATTCTGAATGCTGAGAGAGTAGGTCTTCCTAGAAAGGCGTTGTCAGCAGAGGGTTCATCGATTATAACAAAGTCCTGTACCCGTGCGGCTTTCTGCTCTCCTTCCCCAAGCTCCACCAGCAGACTGATGACACCAATTGGTTGAACAGCTTGACCAGTGAATCCATGGACCTTGTTCTGACAGGCTTTTACATCGCCCATGGAAAGCTTCATCCTATGGAATGCGCTAAAGAAGAGGATATTAACTAAGGCTCTGCTATCGACTAACACCCTTCTTACTATGGCTGAGCCCAGACTATCGGTTATTACCATTAGATCCTCTGTAGGTGTTATGATCCCAGTCGGATCTTCATCTTTAAATGTGATGTCGTCTCGCAGGATTCTTGGTACTTTTGTCGATAAAACTTCGTCTATGGTCATGAGTTCACCTTTTTTCGTAAAGTTCTTCACCTCATGAACATACTTCACCATATCCCGCCAGCTTTTCCCAACCGGGTAGGGGCCTCCTGAAATGGTGTTTATGATCATCCTTGGTATAGCAGCAATCAAAGCGTTCTCATTCTATTTAGGCTGTCTTACAGAGGCTCCTTGGTCTTGAGTTCCCTGAGCATTCTGGGAGTTCTTTATGTACTGTTGATGCCTGTTTTTCCTTATCAGTTCCTCAATTAAGCTTTTCAAATGTCTACATTCGATCATGCTATGCTCTAGCTGGTTGTGAAATCGACATAACCTGCCAGACTTTATTGCGTTATCAGTGACTCTTAACTTCCCGGGCTCTGGGTACTCTTCAGTGTCTTTGGTCGCCATATAAATGTTCTCTATGGTGTCGTTAAGAGGAGTCATTTCGGAATTCTTGAAGAAACGAAGCTTTTTGTTGTTTCGACCATCTTTCCCTTTATTCCCCCTTTTCTGATTTCCTCCGGTGTTTTTCTGTCCTCCTTGCACATTTACATCTCTCTTTTCTGATGGCTCCTTATTTTCTGTAGCTTCCATTGTATAGGCCGGATCCTCATCCACGCCTATATACTCCTCTGCCTTGTCAAATAGTTCTTCGAGAGTGGCAGGCTTCTTCTTCTTGATCCACCGCCCGAGTTTGGTCTTTTTACCTATGCCTCCCTTTAGAGCCATCAAAGCCAAACTTGGCTCATAGTTTCCAACTTCGGTCGCGGCTGTGTTAAAATGAGAAAGGAAGGCCTTAATGGACTCCCCCGGCCCTTGTTCCAGTTCATTCAATTCCATTACATCACGCACCTTGGTTGCTTGAAGCCTGAATTGCTATCTGAACAGCTTGGCCAAGGTAGCGAAGTCATCCACGGATTTCGGCGGGAGTTTTGTGAACCAAAGTGAAGCTACGCCTTCCAGGTAGGTAAGGAAGTACAAACACTTGAGATAATTAGTAGCACGTGCCCCATCCATGTGCTGATCGTATTTGAATAGGAACACGTTTGGATTGCCAGTTCCATCGTAGGCTTGTACAACTGGGGGTTTGAATTTATTTGGATATGGCGCCATTTTATTCTTTCTATAGTGGGGTTTTTGTAGGAGCAAATCCCCATTCCTTTTCATCATCCACCTTTTTCTGGCTCTCAGTCATGATCTTCCGTACCATTCCGAATATTCGCTCCTCCTCATTGAGTTGGTCCATGGGGTGGACACCTTCCTCTTTACCGGATGTTTGCTACGCAAACGATCGCGGTTCAGATTTCGGGGCCCTGGACCTCCCGCATGGGGAAGTGCGCATTTGGTGGAACCAAATGCTTGTTGAGGAGTTTCTTTTCCAGAGTGGTTATGAATAGGTGGCCTCATTCCCTTATGATTAGGATTTGCAACCTCCTGGATAGAATTTCCTTTATTTGGACTTGAGGAAGATGATCCAGTATCTTCCGTTCCAGTGGTTTTAGCAGTTCTGAGACGGCTTGCACTCTTGGTAATTTTGTCCATTGCGGCTTACATGGCGAACATGGTTTCAAGCTTCTTCATCATGGCCTCGTTCGCAACATCAATTCGACTTGTCAGTCCTGCTGCCACTTCGTCCAACTCCCACCTTGTTACAACAGCTCCGGCTTTAGAACTTTCACCGACTTCAAACTGATTAGCAGGCAGGGTTTCTTCTGTGTTAGTGGCATTATTGACATCTTCGATGCTTTTACTTGTAACTTTCTTCGTTGGCCTACCTAGTTTGCCTATGGCTTTTGAGATAAGTATTTCAACTCGGACAACTTAGATGATCAGAGTGGATTCAAAATTCCAATGCAAGGCCTTCTACCTTGTGAAAGAGCGAGAAATGGATTGGCAATTCGGGCCCCAAGGTGGGCACCAAATGTTTTTCCCAAAATTGGGCTAAACACCAAGAATGCGAGGAAAAAAGTCTCACAAAAAAAAATTGAAAAGTGGACCCACACAATTATTAGAATGCAAGTAGAAGACACAAGCCTTTATAGTGGTTCAATCCAATAAGGATCTACATCCACTTACATAAAAAATTCCATTATCAATATGAGGATTACAAGATTAACTTCTCTCTTACGATACTTTTATCACTCTTTTACTCACAAATCACACCCAAATCCATTAGGATGATGAAGAAGCATGTAGATCTACGGAGATTTGATGAAGATGGTGTAGGATTGGTAGACTTCCTCTTTGAACATAAGCTCATTTAATCAATCCTCAATTCGCAAGTCACTTGGATGCATTTGATAGAAATCATGATCCATGGATTAATCTTCATTCTATGATGTTTGATAGATGTTGGAATTGTTGTGGAATATTTTTGACAGCACTTCGTGGCCTCAAGATTCGATCCCTTCAAATGAAGAAGTGTGGGGGGGGGGGGGGGGGGTATTTATAGGAAATTTATAGACCAGATGGCAGTTCTGTAATTATGCAGAAAAACGCCATGACTCATGTCGCCGTCGACATGACTTGGATCTTTACTATAACTCATGTCGCCAAAGACATGACTCATGTCGCATGGCGGGTTAACTCTCGGCGCCTTGAGCTTGCGACGCGGCATGACTCCCCTTGGAATGATTCATATCGTTCTGATGATAGCTGTTGACAACCTGGTATAAGCTGGATGCGACATGAGTAGGTCTCGACATGGTTCGCTATGATATGAATCGTCTCGTTCGGATGATTCTATATTTAATGGAAGCGACATGAGTGGGGCGCGGCATGACTTATCTTCAGACTTTAAATAGTGATCGACCCTTTATGTCATAGAACGACATGGTGGCAGGGCGGTATGACTCTTGTCGTACGTCCCTATGTTTCGTAGCGCCTTGAGCTTATGACGCGGCATGATCCTGCTACATGCGTCTTGTCGTGCTCGTTATGTCCCGTGAGCTCCAGTACGGCATGATGTGACTCGACTCATCTTGGTTACGATATAATGTCACTCCCATCTCAACATCATATTCTTTCCACGACTTATACACCATGTTGTTGAGCGACACAGATAGCAGTAGTATAACATTATGTCGCTGATCGACATGATTCAAAAGAGTTATGAATGCTACATGGTTCATATTGAGATCTTTAAGTGTCAGCTTGCCCCTCATGTCACTTAACGATATGGGGGGGGGGGTTGGATGGCATGGCATGTTTCATGAAACCGACCTGGATTTTCTGACATGGCTTTAGACCGACATGAATAATAGTTGAGATAATAACTTACGGTATGACTGCTAGGTCAACCCAGTCTTCTCGGAGTGTCATAGTGAGGCACGACACGGCTTAATGTTATTCACTTCCTGACGATATGACCTTGAAGCGCCTTGATGTCTACGCTATGAATCTAAGTTCAACTTGATTTTCTTTCGTGTAACCCCAACGACTTGATTTATATCAACATGATTTTTATATCATCCTTGACTCATATTTTATGGGTTAACACCGGGGCCACATACGGACTCTAAAAATTCCCGAAAAATATTTTCTAGCTTCGTATTGACGATACGGTACTAACAAAACTAATTTCGTCAAATTCTGAAATCGTTTGAAAAATGGCCATTTTCTGGTCGATCGAAATTGATAGAAACTATCAAAACACGTTTTCCTTTGCCACGCTCACATATTGCTTTCAAAAATTATGAATTTTGGAATCTAGCAATAACTAGACATCCCGGATCCAACAAAAGTGTTTTTGTCGAAAACCGAGGTAGTTTGCAAAATTTCCATTTTTAAGGGCCAGAATTCCATAGCGACTATTCTGAATTTTCAAATGGACGTAACTTTTGATTCCCGCTATGAAATTTTAATTTTTCGAATTTGGTGGAAAGATATCTTCAAATAGATTCTAATATATTTGGTTTCGCTAAAATCCGGTTTATTTTGAATCCTGTACATTCATTTGAACTTTGAAATTGAATTTTCGAACTACCGCACCATTTTCAATTCCTTTTATAATTGAAATAAAATATTTATATTCTAACGACGATTCAAATAAATATATACATTCTAATTCTATTCAAAATAAATTTCTCGTCGCTATTATTTAAAATAAATCATTATAAATATTCAAAACTCGCTAAGATTGCCAAAATAAAATTTTTAAATTGGCTCGGATTTCCGGTTTATTACAATCTCCCCCACATAAAACTTTTCGTCCCCGAAAAGAACGAAGCTGAAAGTTGTTTTACAAACAAACTCAACTTCCAGTATTTTCATTATGGCTTAAGTTCCTCAACTTTTCAGTTTCTAAGAACTTTTCAATTTTTTCAAAAATTTGGCTAACCCCCTAATTTTTCGAAAAATTTCGCCACAACCTCCCCTACACGGGAGCACCGGGAAAATCCCGAAATTTCCGTAGAGGCCTCTCCAATCGAAAAAGAAAAAGAAACAGCCAAGCGGCTAGCTAATCGGCTCATAAAATCATCCAAAACCCAAGAAATACAATAAACATGTACCTATTTGTCGGGCAAACAATTTTATTCCTCTTCTCTAGCCTCCTTGCTATGACCTGTTTAATGTATATACATGTACATGTATGCAAATTCAAACAATTTTCAATACAGTTCAATATTTGATCCAATTTGGGCTAAATGGTTAAAAATATCAAACCAATAATCAAACAACACAACCATCAATCAATTAGTTGATTAGTTTTTCAAATTCATAATTTTGATATATAGTCAAAATCACATTTTTGATGCCAAATCACAACAATAGACCCTATCTAATTTTGGTTCTCACACCAGTCAATTGGAAATATATAGAAATCCCACTTTCGTCACTCGAACATAAATTATGATGACGAGTACTCAATCATCAGAATCACCTTCGGGCTACTAGAGTATGATTTAATATCTATCGAATATATTTGAGGCTTCTAATACACCTGGATCAGACGTATATTAAAATCTCTATATACTCGATTGTCCAAATCAATTTAAAATAAATACTCAAATATGAATAATTGATTTAAATTTTCAAAACAAAACTTGTTTTCAATTTTATTTTAAAAACATCACTCTTCACACTCGTTCTAGGATACTACTGATCCTATCTCTAACGATTCATTCTCGTTGGATACTACTAATCCTATTTCTGATGAATTCTTTCATACGGTTCTAACGTGTCTTGTTCTCTGTGCTCTGTAAACCAAAGCTCTGATACCAAATGTAACGATATGGGTTTCGCCCGGACCTAATCGATCGCTAAACCAATCAAGACCGTTCAAAACCCGAATCGTAATGAGGACAAGACAAATCAGAACCCAAACAGAAGGACATTTCATCGCTTTTTACAAAAATTTCATTAGAATACAAGAATATACAGAGTATGAATGAATAAAATACATTCAATAAATATCAGAGATTCACGATACATTACATAGCAGCGCAAAATAATACAAAACACAACTTGAAAAGAATATACGAATACAGAGCATTCCGAATATCATTCCAGCTGCAAACTAGGATCCTTTGAATATAAATCTGCAAAACCAAAACTACCAGCTGCCCGTGTCAAAAATAAGGGCACCCAGAGTTTAGGTTAAAACAATAAACTCTAGGTCAGTCATGTCATTGGTGTGAGATATAAAACAGTTATTAATCTTTATTTTAAAGTCAGGTATTTCAAGGGACCACGCCGTATAACACGGAACGGGTTTCCTCCTTAGAATACCAGTGCATAAAACAACAACGCAATGCTAAATAAGGAACAATGAAGCTATTATAAGACCCAGGTCCCATCACACAATGCAAAACAAGCTGGAGGAAAGGGTTATACCTTATAATAGCCAAAGAATGCTTGATACGCTAAATCTCATCTTTTATTATTACTATAAGTGTATAGTGTCAAAACAATTTCAATCATAAGTATCAATCATGGACTGCATGCGTACCATATATCATGTCGCCATATATCGGTTTACAATCAGAACCACAAAGTCACGTATTGGAAGTTGGATTTCCATCTGTGAACCAAGGCAAGGGATCGTCCTCACCGCTTTGAGACAATCTAGCCCGTGTCTCAGGAACAGCCGCAACTGCCCTATGGATCGTCAGGGCCGGTTCACTCGATGTGGATTATAATGTCTGAACACTGCGTTTCCCCGCCATATGGGGCGTAAATGAGTCCAATGACACCATCGGACCCAGATCGTCCGATCTAACCGAGGCACCTCGCAATCCATCATCCACATAAGTAAAATGTTTGGGCTTGTAAAACCCAAAACACCACTCCTAGCTAGAAGGAAATGCGTGCCCTCCTTGATGTCCTCTCCCGTTTCTGGTTCACACTGGGTATGAGGCTCGCGAATTAACACTACACAAAGCTACGCCACAAAGGACGTGCTTTGATCATCAACCACAAGACTCTACTTTTCAACAGAAGCCTTGATCATTTGCATCTCAGTATGCCACACAGGCAATTCACGCTATGCAACCGATATCAATCACACAGAATGAAATCCGATGTCAGACACACATCCATTTACAAGTCCGTTCTGGGTCTGAACGAAACCGGAGGTACCTTATTCCTCGCATATCCATCGATCTCCAAGTACGTCTGGACGCTCACCAACTTATTCCCTCCACTTGGGTGTACAACCCAATCAAGATCATCATAAATCATCCGAACGATATGAAGACCTCCGGTCTTCTACCACCGTCTTCATCTTCGACTTATCGTCGTATCAGTTATTCAGAATGGGATAAACCCGGCCTTTCCGAATAATTCACGTATATAATAAACAAGTGTTACACAAACACAACATAAGCCTCATTCCAATTCATCAGTCACTAACCGTAAATTGGTAAGAGAACAATTCCCTAAATATTAACCCCGAAGGCCGAAACCAACATCAGATCAATACCCAGGAAACCCTTCATTTTAACTAATCTTCAGTTAGTTGCTAAATTTCACATTCTTAGGGAAAGGTTCCCATTAATTTTATCAAAGATAAATTCTTTAAATGTATTCTTTAATCTTCTTTTGAATATCAATTCAAACTAAATTATGGTTTATCCAAACTAGTCGGGATTAACGAACCTTACCGAAGTAATCAATTATTTTAATTTCCCAATCCCAACCTATTCATCTCATGAAGTAAAACTGGTAATACTTCATATCTAACACCACGGTGTTATCGGTAAATTCAATTACCATTTCACGTTCAAATCTAATTAAAGATTTAACTATCGTCTGGAGTAAAACTGGTGGTACTCCATTCTCGATCATTTCTTAAATTTGATAATTTTAGTTATCAAATTCACCTTTCAATCTATTCAAAGATTCATTAAAACTATATTTCAGTTTTAATTTCCAAAAATAATTGCTTTTTGATTATTCAAATCCAGGAAATAAATCCTGTCTTTAACTGGGTTAAAGAACTAATGTCATTTAAAACACAGCTCACGATAAACTCAAAGTCACATTCCATTTCAATTCCAATTAAATATTATTTAATTGGTATACTTCATTAAATCTAAATAAAAAGATTTAATCTTTTTCTCAACTGGGTTAAAGAACAGTGTTAATGAAGACACCATTAACAACAAACCCAAATCCCATTTGATATTAAATACAAGGCTCTGAATAGAAAATATACCGGCTTATATTCAATATCAAATTCTACGACCAACAAATATTGTATGGGAAATAACGATATAAATATATCTTTCAATTTTCCATACCAATATCTGTATAACCGCGAAATCCAACATCGAAATATTATGAAGACAATTTCGATTCAAATCCATTTCCAATCTATGTATTGGAAATTCTGGTTATTTTTAAAACCAATTCAAATCCAATTTATTTATTTTAAAAATAAATGGATTATAGTTCTAGTTCAAAACTAGTTCATTTCGATAAAAATCTATTTTTATCTTTTCAAATATGGAATTTTTCATCCCATTTCTTTCCAAATCATTTATTATGATTTTACACAAATTATTGCTATTTTTAATAACTTTAACAAGGCCCGTACAGTCGATTTCCATCAACGTCCATCGAACTGCACTTACAACGACCTTTTCCAAATTTGATTTGGACATAATTCCAAATACAACCGTTAGATTTCTAATTTCTTGCATTCGTTAGAAAGCTCTTTTCGATACGAACCCAACGGTTCCGGTTTTAGGAGAATCCGACGGTCAGATCTCCCGTAAAGTCCATTCGAAGTCAATGGTCGAAATTCACGAACTGCCGCAGCGCGGCGCGTTCTATTCAGGCCATTATATATATATATATAATATTATATATATTTCGTCGATTTCCATTTAAATCGTATTTTATAAATTGTTTTAAATCCGTTTTCAAAACGATTTCAACTTCATATTCAATTTCTAACCAAAATTGAATATTTCATATCATCAATATATAAATGATAATATTTTCGAAACATGATATTTTGAAATCAATTCCTTTTCGATATTCATTATAAAATGAATAAAATCGATATAAATATCGTTCACGTCAAAATGGCGTCAATCTAATCAACACGGCTTTATATATATTTAAATA
The DNA here is from genome assembly GCA_030737875.1 of Allium sativum. Lineage (NCBI taxonomy): Eukaryota > Viridiplantae > Streptophyta > Magnoliopsida > Asparagales > Amaryllidaceae > Allium > Allium sativum. The sequence goes on from CM060924.1 coordinate 158,099,875, forward strand.
TATTCGTGTCCATCCCAAATCGGACATCAAAATCATATTTTGATTCTTTTCTAAATATTATTTGAAAAATATTCGTTATTTTAAAATAATCGTTATTTTAAAATATTCATTCTTTCTGAACTGGAATCAGACACAGTCAATTACCATATAATGTGATTATATGGGTTTTCAAACAACAAATGTGTATAACAACAATGAAAAAAGCAATCCATCATCCAGAGTGCATTCTACACCACATAAGCATCAAACATAAATATTTAATGCTTATAACAGCCTGTCAATCAATCGATCGACACACATCTAATTATTGGGATTAGTGTATGTCCAATTTCATCCCAACACCCATGTGGGGTTTCAAACAATCAAACACAAGTTTTATTTGTGCAGCCGGGCGATGTGTAAAATTTATCGTCCCAATCAACATCAGTCAAATGTGTGTACATAAACAAATCGTCCGATTTGTTTATAAATATTTATTTTGTATACACGTTAAAAATTATATTTTTAACAATAAAATAATTTATTCCATTCTACATCACACAATTAATATTCACACCACAAAAAATAAACAAACAAGTCGTCCATGGTCTCTGGACAACGGGTGTCGGGTGCTGCTAAGCACCGTTTGTATCCTAGTATATATTTCAATTAGAAAACAAATTAAAAGTGAGGAGTTCTCACCGAGAAGCTAAACCAAATGCCACGACTCTTCATATGTAGGGAATCTTCGTCGTGCTCGCCTTTTGTCACTTTCGTTGTCCGTATCCACTACATATATAAAAATCGCATCTTTATATTGTTTCTATGTATATAAAAATCACATTTTTATAACTACGCGATATGGATAAAAATTCTATTTTCATATCGCTACTATATAGATAAAAATTCTATTTTTAACTTCATACTTATATAAAAATATAAAATTATATTTTTATTATTCTAAAAATCAAATCTTTAATTCGCTACATACATATAAAAGATCGTATTTTTACATTGCTACTTCTATATATATAAAAATCGAATTTTTATATCGTTGTCACACATATAAAAATCATATTTTTATATGCTAAAAATGGCATCTTTCTACCTTTAAAAAACTAACCTTTTTATGATTAAAAATATAATCTTTACTTCATTAAAAATCAAAACTTTATATGAATGAAAATCTAAACTTCATATTGATAAAAATCTAATTTTTTCGTAATCTAAAAATCTAAACTTTTCTTAAGCAAAAATATAATCTTTTATATGTTAAAAATGAAATCTTTCTATATGATAAAAATATAATCTTTATATATGATAAAAATATAATCTTTTATCATATAAAAAATCCTAGTTTTTATCACATTAAAATCCTAGTTTTTATCACAAAGAAAAATTAGTTTTTATCACAATTAAAACAGTTTTTATATAAATAAAAATAATAAAAAGAAAAACTTACAGCTAAAGGCGAAAAGGGGGGGGGTCGCCGGCTTCCTGAAGTGGTCATGTTGCGCTGGCCACGGCGGGCCAGGGGAAACCGAAGCAGCGGTCTTGGCGTCCAGGATTGGGGGATTAACAGGAGAGAGGTCGAGCGGAGGAGAGAGGGGGTGGTTGGCCGACGGGGGGAGGGGGTGTGGAGCGATGGCGGGTCAGGCGAGGGGGGCTGAGGTCTGGCATCGTGAATCGCCTGTGCGATTTGGGAGAGGAAGAGTCAACGCGGTCTTTTTTATTGTGAGGGAGAGAGAAAGTATTGGGGGGTTATATTTAATTATTTTATTTCATTTTATAATTCAAAAAGCAACTTTTTATTTCGAACTCGAAATCGAACCCACCGAATGTCGCCCCTAGCTAATTACCACCATTCCGAACACAACGGGATATGTTTCGTAACCCAGTTCGGCTGTTACGATCAATTTTTCTCAAAACCAAAATATAAATCATTTTATATTTAATTTTAACGCACTTTTCAATATACCGGGGCCACATACGGACTCTAAAAATTCCCAAAAAATATTTTCTAGCTTCGTATTGATGATACGATCCAAACAAATCTAATTTCGTCAAATTATGAAATCGTTTGAAAAATGGCCATTTTCTGGTCAATTGAAATTGACAAAAACTGTCAAAACACGTTTTCCTTTGCCACGCTCACATATTGCTTTCAAAAATTACGAATTTTGGAATCTAGCAATAACTAGACATCCCGGATCCAACAAAAGTGGTTTCGTTGAAAACCGAGGTGGTTTGCAAAATTTCCGTTTTTAAGGGCCAGAATTCAATAGCGACTATTCTGAATTTTCAACTGGACGTAACTTTTGATTCCCGCTATGAAATTTTGATTTTTCGTATTCGTTGGAAAGATATCTTCAAATAGATTCTAATATTTTTTATTTACCTAAAATCCGGTTTATTTTGAATCCCGTACATTCATTTGAACTTTGAAATCGAATTTTCGAACTACCACGCGATTTTCAATTCCTTTTATAATTAAAATAAAATATTTATATTCTAACGACGATTCAAATAAATAAATACGTTCTAATACTATTCAAAATAAATTTATCGTCGTTATTATTTAAAATGAATCATTTTAAATATTCAAAACTAGCTAAAATTGCCAAAATAAAAATTTGAAATTGGCTCGGATTTCTGGGTTATTACAACTGATATCCAGAATGTAAATTAAACTAAAAATAAATCCATATTAATTTATGATTTGAATTCGATTAGATCAAATTTATTTAAATAAATGTAATAACCCGCAAATTCTGAGCCAGTTTTAAAATTTTATTTTGGCAATTTCAGCGAATTTTGAACATTTAAAATAGATTATTTTAAATAAAATCGACGAGAAATTTTTTTTGAATATAATTCGAACGTATATATTATATACGTCGTCGTTAGAATATAAATATTTATATATAATTATAAATAGAATTGAAAATGGCGCGGTAGTTCGATAATTCGATTTCAAACTTCAATGGAATGTACCGGGTGCAAAACAATCCGTATTTTAGTGAAACAAAAAACATTAGGATCTAATTGACAATATCTTTCCAACAAATCCGAAAAATCAAAATTTCATAGCGGGAATCAAAAGATATGTCCAGTTGAAAATTCTGAATAGTCGCTATGGAATTCAGGCCCTTAAAAATGGACATTTTGCAAATGACCTCGGATTTCGACGAAACCACTTTTGTTGGGTCCGTGATGTCAAGTTATTGCTAGATTCCAAATTTCATAATTTTTCGAATCAATATGTGAGCGTGGCAAAGGAAAACGCATTTGACCAGTTTCAGTTGATTTTAATCGACTGAAAATTGGCCATTTTTCAAACGGTCTCAGAATTCGACGAAACTAGTTTTGTTAGGACCGTATCGTCAATACGAAGCTAGAAAATATTTTTATGGAATTTTTAGAGTTAGTGTGTGACCCCGGTGATTTGAAATGTATGTTTAAAATTCAATATAATGATTTAAATGTAAATTCAACGGAAACTAATCGAAACGATCAAATCAGCTTGTGATACATATCCCATTGTGTTCGGAATGGGGGTAAAACGCTATGGACGATAGGCGGTGGGCCTCGTTTAGAGGTCGTATGCAAAAGTCAATATTTTGGTAATTAAAATAATAAGAGAAAAAAATTCTCTTTCCTTCCCCCCCTTAACTTCTCTCTGCCCCCCCCCCCCCCCCAATTCATTCGTTCATAACGAGGAAAAAAGAAAAAGAAAAACACGAATCGGAATCGAGCCGCCAGCCCCCCCTCCTCGCCAGAGGCGGCGCGAAGGACCCCCCCCCCCTCCTCGCCAGAGGCGGCGCGAAGGACCCCCCCCCTCCTCGCCAGAGGCGGAGCGAAGGACCCCCCCCCCCCCCCCCCCACAATCGAAGCACCGACGCAGTTGTCCCCCGCCTAGCCTCGCGATACCCCTCCGACCGCTCCACCATCCTCCTCCGCCTCCAACAACCCTAGCCGCACCTCCTCCTCTGCCTACCGCCGCATCAGCCCCCTCTGTAAGTTAACTGATTTTTATTTGTTTTAAAAACTGATTTTATTAGGAATAAAAACTGATTTTCCTGTTTTTATACATAGGATTATGAAATAAAAGTTCAATTTTTATGAAGAACATTGGTTTGAATTTTTTTTAAAGAATGTTATTTTTGAAATATATAAAGCTTAGATTTTAAATGCGGAAAAAAAAATATAATTTTCATATTATATAGATAATAAAAATATAATCTTTTATATTGTAGAAGGATAAAAATATGATTTTTACATAGTAGGAACTATAAAGATATAATCTTTGTAAGATAGAGAATATAAAAATATCATCTTTGTATATGTAGCGAAATAAAAATCTGATTTTTATTATATATACGTTGAAATAAAGAGGTGATTTTTATAATGATGAAATCTTTATATTTGAAAAGGCGAAATCTTTATTTTTGAAAAGGCGGAAACTTTATATAGAGAATAGCGTGATAAAATAGAATTCTTATCCATATAGCGTCGAAGTAAAAATTCGATTTTTATATATTGAATAGCGAAGTAAAAATTCGATCTTTATATATTGAACAGCGAAGTAAAAATTCGATTTTTATATACTGAATAGCGAAGTAAAAATTCGATTTTTATATATTGAATAGCGAGGTAAAAATTCGATTTTTATATATTGAATAGCGAGGTAAAAATTCCATTTTTATATATTGAATAGCGGAGTGAAAATTCGATTTAGAAATGTATGAAGCGATTATAAAAATATGATTTTTAAATTGAAGTGAATAAATAAAAATATGATTTTTATTTTAAAGACATCAAGATATAAAAATGTGTGATTTTTACATATGTAGAGAATACGGGCAACGAAGATGACGAAGATGCGATAACGATGAAGATTTCTATCTATGAAGTGTCGTGGAGTTGGATAGCTATCGGTGAGAACTTCTCACTCTTCAATTTCTTTTTCTAGTTATATATATATACTAGGATGCAAACGGTGTTTAGTAGCACCCGACACCCGTCATCCACAGACCATGGATGGCTTGTTTGTTAAATTGTTTGGTTGTGTAGTTGATTAGATGATTTGATTTGAAATTGAATTGTTTGGTGAAATAAATTGATTTGATTGATGTGTGAATGGCGTGGGCCTTCACTAGACCGGGGATAAGGCTAGGCCTCGTCCCGTATCTAGTATCGTGTCGTTATGCCGCCGAAATTTTCTAAAATAAGTTAGAAAAATAGAAAATATCATTTTATTTAAAGAATGAACTGAATAGAAATTCATAAGTTAAAATAAAATGTTTTGTCGTTAAAAATATAATTTTTAACGTGAAGTGAATAAAATAAAATATTCATTTACAAACCCGATGGTTTGTTTATGTACACCTATTTGAAGGACATTGATTGGGTCGATAAATTTTACACATCGCCCAACTGCACAAATAAAATATTTGTTTGATTGTTTGAAACCCCACACGGGTGTTGGGATGAAATATGAAGTTCACTCATCCTGATTGATTAAATATGTCGATCGATTGATTGATAGGCTGTTATAAGCGTTAGATACCTATATTTGATGCTTATACAGTGTAGTGCACTTTGGTTGATGGTTGATTATTTTTCAATGCTATTATATACATGTGTTGTATGAAAATCCATATAATTAACTTTATATGGTAATTGATTAGGCCTCATTCCAATTTAGAAAATAAAGAATTTTATAAAATAAAAGTTCATGTGTTGACTGTACTCATCCGTTGAGATTAGTCATGTGTTGAACGAAATATTTTAACAATAAAATTTATACCTTTGTCACTATAAAATAAAAGTTCATGTGTTGACCGTACTCATCCGTTGAGATTAGTCATGTGTTGAACGAAATAATTTAACAAAAATAGTCACACGTCGACAGTACTCATTCGTTGAGATTAGTCGTGTGTTGACAAAAATAAATATTCATTTGTTGAATAGAATATTTGAAAATAGAAATGTATGAAGCCGTGTTGGTTAGATTGACGCCATTTGGATGTGAACGATATTTATACCGATTTATTCATTTCGAAATGAATATTGAAAAACGATTTCGAAATGAATATTGAAAAACGATTTCGAAATGAATATTTAAAAACGATTTCGAAATGAATATTGAAAAACGATTTCGAAATGAATTGAATTGAAAACGATTTCGAAATGAATTGAATTGAAAACGATTTCGAAATGAATTGAATTGAAAACGATTTCGAAATGAATTGAATTGAAAACGATTTCGAAATGAATTGAATTTATAACGAATTTGAATCGAATAGAAAACCACTTTGAATTGAATCGAATTGAAAACGAATTCGAATTGATTTGAAAACGAATTGAAATGAATTCAAATTGAATTGAAATTTGAATTAAATAGAAATGAATTTTAAAAACGAATTTATAGGGAAAATTCAATTTTGATTCGAATTGAAATGGAGGTTGAAAAAGTTTTTAAAACGAAACTAAAACAATTTATAAAATTCGTTTTAAATAGAAATCGATGAAATATATATTATATATATTATATATATAATATAATGGCCTGAATAGAACGCGCCGCGCCACAGCAGTTCGTGAATTTCGACCATTTATTTCAAACGGACATTACGGGAGATCCGACCGTCGGATTCTCCTAAAAACGGAACCGTTGGGTTCGTATCGAAAAGAGCTTTCTAACGAATATTAGAAATTAGAAATCTAACGGTTGGATTTGGAATTATGTCCAAATCAAATTTGAAAAAGGTCGCTGTAAGTGCAGTTCGATGGCCATTGATGGAAATCGACTGTACGGGCCTTGATAAAATTATTAAAAATAGTAATAATTTGTGTAAAATCATAAGAAATGATTTAGAAAGAATCAGGATGAAAAACTCCATATTTGAAAAGATAAAAATAGATTTTTATCGAAATAAGCTAGTTTTGAACTCGAACTATAATTCTATTTATTTTTAAATAAATAAATTGAATTTGAAAAGGGTTTTAAAGATAACAAGAATTTCCAATGATTGCATTGGAGTGGATTTGAATCGAAATTGTCTTCGAAATATTTCGATGTTGGAATTCGTGATTATACAGATGTGGTTATGGAAATTTGAAAGATATATATTTATATCGTTATTTCCAATACGACATTTGTTAATCGTAGAATTTGATATTGAATATAAGGCGATATATTTTCTATTCAGAGCCTTGTATTGAATATCAAATGTGATTTGGGTTTGTCGTGAATGGTGTCTTCATTAACACTGTTCTTGAACCCAGTTGAGAAAAGATTAAATCTTTTATTTAGATTTAATGAAGTGTACCAATTAAATAATATTTAATTGGAATTGAATCGATATTGATTTTTGGGTTTATCGTGGACAGTGTTTTAAATAACACTCGTTCTTTAACCCGATAATCAATGGAATGTGATTTTGGGTTTATCGTGAACCGTGTTTTAAATGACACTGATTCTTTAACCCAGTCAAATTTTAAAACTAAGTGGAGTTTTAATGAATCTTTAATTAGATTGAAATAATCGAAATGGAGTATCACCAGTTTTGCTCCAGGCGATAGTTAAATCTTTAATTAGATTTGAACGTGAAATGGTAATTGAATTTACCGATAACACCGTGGTGTTAGATATGAAGTATTACCAGTTTTTACTTCATGGGATAAATAGGTTGGTATTGGGAAATTAAAACAAATGATTACTTCGGTAAGCATCGTTAATCCCGACTAGTTGAATCGAAATTCAAAAGGATAGATTAAAGAATAAATATAAAGAATTTATCTTGGATAAAATTAATGGGAACCTTTCCCTATGAATGTGAAATTTAGAAACTAACCGTCGGTTAGCCAAGCAGAATGGTTTTCTGGATATTGATCTGATGTTGGTTTCGGCCTTCGGGGTTAATATTTGGGGAATTATTCTCTTGATTAATTTACGGTTAGTGACTGATGAGTTGGAATGAGGCTTATGTTGTGTTTGTGTAACACTTATTTAAAATATACGCGAGTTATTCGGGAAGACCGGGTTTATCCCATTTTGAATAACTGATACGACGATAAGTCGAAGATGAAGACGGTGGTCGAAGACCGGAAGTCTTCACGTCGTTTGGATAATTACTGATGATCTTGATTGGGATGTACACCCAAGAAGATGGAAACAGTTGGTGATCGTACAGACGTATTTGGAGATCGATGGATATGCGGGGTACTAGGTGCCTCCGGTTTCGTTCAAACCCAGAACGGACTTGTAAATGGACTGTGTGTCTGACATTGGATTTTAGTCCGTGTGATTGATCTCTATTAAATATATATCTGTTTGGCGGCGGAGAATTTATTCTCTTGCTTAACGCCCTTCTCTAAGACGTACGAGCTCAGGGGTTATATATTGATGGATATCAAACGCATGGAGTGAATTGCCTGTGTGGCATGCCTAAGTGGCGAATGATCAAGGCTTTTGTTGAAAAGCAAAGTCTTGTGGTTGATGATCGAAGCACGGCCTTTGTGGCGTAGCTTTGTGTAACGTTTACTTCGCGAGTTTCACACCCCGGTATGAACCAGAAACGGGAGAAAGGACCTCAGGGAGGGCCTACGTTTCCTCCTAGCTAGAAGTGGCGTCAGTGGTTTTACACGCCCTGACGAGTTTGACTTATGTGGTTGTTGCTGTTGCGAGGCGCCTCGGTTAGATCGGGCGATCCGGGTCCGATGGAGTCATTCGTTGGCTCGCTTACGCCCCAAAGGGCGGTGAAACGTAGTGCTCAGGTATAATAATCCACATCGGTGGACTGGCCCTGACGATCCAAGGCTTGCCTGCGCGCTTGCCTGAGACTCGGGCTAGGCAGTCTCGAATTCGGTAAGGACTATCTTTTGCCTTGGTTCATGACGGAAATCCAATTTCCAAATACGTGCCCTTTGCGGTTTTATTTGTAGAGCGTAGTATGGCGACATGATATATGGTACCCATGCCGCCTATGATTGATACTTATGATTTGAAGTTGTTTTATACACTTTGCACTTATAATAGTATCAAATGATTTGTTTTAAACGTATCAAGCATTCTTTGGCTGTTATAAGGGAAAACCCTATCCCCCGGCTTGCGTTGCATTGTGTGATAGGACCTGGGTCTTATAACAGCTTCATTTTTCTTTATTTAGCATTGCGTTGTTTGTTTTATGCACTGGTATTCTTGGGAGGAAACCCGTTCCGTGTTATACGGCGTGGTCCCTTGATTTACCTAACTTTAAAAACAAAGATAAAAAAACTGTTTTAGTTCTCACACCAGTCACATGACTGACCTGGAGTTTATTGTTTTAACCTAAACTCTGGGTGCCCTTATTTTGGCACGGGCAGCTAGTAGTTTTGGTTTTGCAGATTTATATTCACAGGATCCTGGTTTACAGCTGGAACGATATCCGGAAATCTTTGTATCCGTATATCTTCTTCTAGTTGTGTATTGTATTATTTTCCGCTGCGATGTGTTTAAATGTAATTTAAATCTCTGATATTTCTGTGTAATATTCATTTATACTCTGTACATTCTTGTAATCTGATGCATTGTTGTAATATACAGTGAAATGTTCTTTCGTTTACGTTTTGTTGTGGCTTGTTCTCGAACTATCCGCGCTTACCTCACCGGGGAAGTTACGGGTTTTTACAATAAATTATATTAAAAAGGATATTGGAATTACGTTAGATAGAAACTAAAATAAAATATGTAAATTAGTACATGTATAAGTTATAATAAATGGAATATTCCAAAATAAGATTTTGGTTTTAAATAGATTTCGCAATGGACTTGTTTAAATGTAAAACAAGTAAATTTATAAACAATGTTATAAATATGGTGAATTAATTATCAAGAGGTAATCGGTAACTTTAAATTCAAGTATGAATTTAAAAATAAAATTTTAAATCATTTAGAAAAGTGAATAACGACTTTTATTTCTGAATTTGGAATACGGAATGAATTGGGTTTCAAATGGATTTGAAATGGGAATTTGTTTTAATATATAAAAGAAGGAAGTTGAATTTATAAACGATGTTTATAAATCTGGTGAAAATAAATTATCATGAGATAATATAGCAGTTTAAATTCAAATATGAATTTAAAAATGAATTGGAAAGTGTTTTGAAATGGGATGATTGATTATATTTTGGAATTTGAAATATAAACTGAAATGAGAAAAAATACAACGGATTTATAAATGAAATTCGATTTATATCGAACTTTATAAAATAATTATTCCAAAAAGGATTGGAATTTAATATCGAAGAATGAGTTATAACTAAATTTATAACTGAATTATGAAATAATCGATGATTAGAAATAATCTAGAATATTAACTTGAATTTGGTAAAGTAGACGAATTTATATTAAAAAATATATATGAATGGAGTTGAATTTATTATAAGTGAAGTTTAAACGTTTATATGTATTAATATAATTAAAACGAACTCCCCGCAGCGCGGTAGTTCATAAATTGACATCTCGAACTTCAATTGAGTGTACATAACTCAATTTATGTCAGAACTCTTTAAAACAAGAATTGTCAGGACCGATTGAATAATAGTTTTCTAATGGAAGAGAAAAAACTGGATTTCGTCCTACAGATTTTGAGTTATGTCAAAATCAAATTTTCAGAAAAACAACGCCATAACCATTATTAAACCACAACGGATTATTTAAGTAAATAAAAGGATTTTAAGTAAATAAAATCCGAATTTCCATTAGAAATAATCCAGACTTGAGATACGAACTCAAGTGGAGTAAGTGAACTAATTTTTGAAACAAAAATCAGATTTTTAATTATCGAATAGAATTAACTAACTTGAAAAATAATTAGTTAATCGTGTTTTGAATCGAAGTAAGGCATTGGATAAGTGAATGGGATTTATGAATTTATATTCGAAATCGAATATAAAACTCGAGTTGAATGTAATTAGATTGGGTTTTAAATAAATTAGAAATATATCCGAATGTGTTAAGTTCAAATAAAAAGTGAAATAGGCAAAATAGCTAATTAAAAAACTAACTAGCGAATTGATTTAAAAAGACCAGACTAAATTGGAATAAATTAGAAATGGACGCATATGTGTTAAGCAGGTATGGAATGAAGAGAATGAAGTTTATAAATTTAGTGCCCGACAAAAAGGTACGTGTTTAAACTCCATATGAAGTTTTATGCGCCGAATCGGCAAGCCTCTTGGCTTTTTAATTTTCTTTTTGAATGGAAAGGGCCTAGAGAGGCGTTTTGTAATTGTACCGAGTGACCCATACAAAGGAGGTTATGGCGAAATTTTGCGGAAATTTAGGGAGTTAGAATATTTTTAAGAAAATTTGATAGTTAGAAATCAATGTACCAATATATATAGAATTCGATAAGGAAATGAACTTAAAAATAGAATATTATAAACAAAAAGAAAATATATAATTAAATCTAGTAGAAATAGAAAGAGAAGCGTATATGTGTTTTAAAAATGGATAATTGGGTTTTTATGATATTTATTATTCGAGATAAACAGTCTTGTCCGTTTGGAAGTTAAGAATGTTATCCAGTCAAGGTCTGAGTGGTAGTTATATCCCAACTTGATTGATTTCATTTTAATCGATAAATAGCAAGATTTAGTCTCGAACATCAATGATTGAATAAGAGTTAGTTGAATGCAATATTGTGGGTTGTTTGTAACAATGTTTTATACAACATTCGTTTTAACCTAAGGAAGTAAAATTTTGGAAATATAATAAATAGATATTTCCTGGGTGTAGAAATGAACGAGCGTGAAAGAGATAAGTAATTGGAATGTTCTCCAATTAAAACTAGAAGATATTTTCCAAGTATAGAAAATAAAAGAAGGCGATATATGGAAATGTTTTCCAAATAGCGTAAGAGGCCAAGATGATTATCGAAAATATTGTGTTAACAAATATTGATAAGTAAATGGAGAAATGTTTTAAATTAATGAAATATTAATTAAAAGGACCAGTCATTTGTTTAATGCTTTGAATGGATGTTTGTTTTTCTTCGATAGTTAAATAACCGACTATCGAAGTGTTTGCAAATATCGTTGTTAATATGGAGAGACCGGTTGGATTATTATCCGAGAACCACTCCATATTGGCAGTAGCATTGCGAATCAGATTATATGAAGATAATCGAAGACGGAATAAAGTGCGAGGACTTTTTCTATTAATAGAAATTGTGCCTTCGGTTTCGTCCAGTCCCAGAACGAAGTGTATGGACGAATGTCTGATAGAGTATTTCCAATGATCGCACATGTTGGTCTGTATAGATATATATGATGGTGGAGAATTTATTCTCTTAGCATAATATCCAGAATATATTTATGCAAATCAATTAATGATTAACGGATCTGACAATGTGGCATTCAAAGTGATTGTGTTATCAATGAATGATAAGTAATCGTAGCCTCAGGCATCAACAATCAGGAAATGACAAAAATCGGGCAGGCAACATGGCTATGTGGGTAGCTCTCATTAGGGTGTATTGTCACCTATTTAGAGAAATTCATTTAATTCCTTATTTTATTTGATTCTGTCCCATTCGGGAAAACGGTTGATGATCCAAACTGTTGGTGATATACACTCGATACACTCAAGCGAAAATGAGTGGTCGGTCATGTGTGGCCGGGTTACAAGATGTTCTTGTTGAACCTAGTGTATTCTCCTTTAGAGATACACTATCGGAAGGTGGTTCCATACCTTGTCATAGTTGGAAATTCATTACCCAATAATTGCTCGCGGTTTTGATTATGTATTATGTATACGTGTAGCGTGAGATGAAAGCGTTCCACTAGATTTCTATTTATCTAATTTAGACACTATTATAGTATCAAAAGAGTTTTGATATAAAGATTGTCGTTTCTTTCAAAAGGATTTTGAAAGTCAAATCAAGTGTTTTGGATTCTCATAAGAGAAAAACCCGTTCTGTGTTATATGGCGTGGTCCTATGAGATATAGTTTATTTTCTCATACTATTTTAAATAGCTTACTCATACCAGTCCCATGACTGACCCAGAGTTTATTTTGTTTTGTTTTACCTAAACTCTTGGGTGCCCAAATTTGTATGGGCAGTTAAGTAGTTCAGGATTTTACAGATCTATCTAAAGGAGCTTGGAGCAAGAGGCTTCAGTGTTATATATATAGTATTTTTATTTCCGCTGTTTTGTAAGTGTTGTACTCTGATAATTGTATGTTATACTATTAAAATTTTGTATTTCAAAAGTTATGATACATTATATTTTTTTCGCTGCGATGTGAGATTCTGTGTTGTTATTTCTGTTCTTCTTCTACCTTTTTCTTCTAAAAAAAATTGATTTGTATTTTCGTGATATCTGGGTTGGACGTGTGATGTATGTAGTCAACTCTGATAGTACGTATTTGCGGGCCATTACAGTGCTAGTAAGTATTTTCTTATATATTTTTTGCATTTTAATTTCTTTTAATCACTGATATACTTTACATATTTAATAGTAATGTTTTTTTAACGTTAAATACAGGTTGAGGTGGATATAGAGACTCATGATTTACAGCAGGCTCGGACATACTGGATGTAGAAAATGAGAAAAAATTATAAAGATGGCATATCAACAATGTAGAAAAGCATGAAAAAACCTCCATGGGTGGCAGCCGTTTGGGAAGGATTTCTAAAGTATTGGGAAAGTGATGAAGCGAAGGTTAGTATACTAACTTTTTTTTTAAAATATAAAAAATATTTACTCGATAAGTTATGTATCAAATTTTGAATGAACAGACGGATTCAGAAAGAAACAATGCAAATCGGAATAAAAATCCAGTCACGCATCGAGGACGATCGATGTCCTTTCAGCAGTATCGACAGGAATTGGTAAATTTTTTTAAATGCGACTTATATAAAAATTAATGTGCTATACAATTTTGAAAATATAATAATTGCGTGTAATAATCAAATTTAGGAGGCTGAGGGGCAGGGTCCAGTCTCATATATGGATGTGTTCACCCGTACGCATGGCATCGAGCGTCTCGATTCAGAAAGGAACACCATATACACATGGCATGACGACAAGTCTAGGAAGAGCCACGTATGATTTCATTATATGTAGAAGTATTTGTAGTATTTGTTAAATTATAATATATCATGATATTAATTTTAGATACATTCTTATTTGGTCTTGCAAGAGAAGTATATGGAGCAACGTCAGCAGCGCCTAGCTGATACTGGACAGGAGCAGCTCACTACCGACGATGAGGACATCATCTTCCAGTCAGTGATGGATCCAGTGACGCAGAATAGACGTTATGGATTCGGAAATCAAGTGGTAAAGGCTTTTTACCTTAATTAAATTTTTAGTTTAGAAATAAAATTCAGATTAGTGCAATGTTCCATCAAACGTCATTCCCCTCTTCACGTTGATATAACAACATTGTATATACTTGTCAAAATGTGGGGAAACACTCGTTCCTAATAGTGTGATGTTCCATCAAACATTTAACAGCTTGCACTAATAATAACCAATTAATCGACAATTAAAGTAATGGTTGATACTCTTTGTTTAATAGATTTTGTGGGGTTCATTTGGATTTACCTTAGTTTAATTTTCATTTGGTATTTAATAATTAGATCAAATATGAGTATTCCATTTTGATTATAGTTAAACCATTATATGTTAATCATCAAGCCACCATAGTACATCATTAAAAGATTTTTAAATGATTGTTACAGTCCACCAGTCAGTAGGTATGGAGTAGACAGAGTAGAGCTGACACCACATAGATTGAGGAGTTGAGAGCTAGGTTGGCATAGCTTGAGGAGCAGAATCGTCGTCAAGCCATTGAGATGACTCAACTTCTAGATCGGCGCTTAGCGGAGTTTGCGCAACAGTATGGGCGCTTCACCCATCAGCCGGATCTGCTGAAGATGACGATGAAGAAGATGACAATCAGTGATGGTTAGATAGGTATGTTTTTAGTTGTTGGGGGGCATATGTACATATATGACTGGGTTGCTATGACTATGGTATGGGTATGACTTTCGTTTGTATGTATTATGACGGTAGACATGTTTTGGTACGGTTGTAGACTTGCTTTATGTTTTGTTGATGTGATGGTAACTTATGTATTTTGTTCGTATTTATGTTGTTTTTTAGGATTTTTTGGTAGATATGTTGTGTTTTGCATGATTTTTTAATTGATGGTTTATAGACTGATGGTCTAGTATGATGATTTGAGATGAATGTGTGCTGGAAAGCTAAATATTAGCAGAAATACAAAAAAATTATGTAGGATTTCCATTGGCTTTTGGGTTCATGAATGTACAACGGTTTCCGACGGCTAGGGACGGCGTATTGGTTAATAATAGTAACGGTTTCCAACGGCTATCGACGCCCGTTGGAAACTGTTACCAATGGATTCACGCCGTGGGAAACGTGAACGACGAGTTGTGTCGATAACTGTCGAAAAACCTGTTTACCAACGCCTTAATTTGTGACGATGATTTCCGACGGTTGTCGACGGCTTCCGACGGCTGACAGTCATCAGATATCCGTATGTTTCTTATAGTGATTGATTCACAACGCATACACAGGTTTTTACAAAATATGGTATTACAAAAGGTGGGACAAAGCTGAATACATTTTCACAGAACAATGAATGAAAGCTGTTATTGCTTACTTCGGCAAAATAAAGGAAATTTGTAAATCCAAAGGATCCAAGCCATCAATCATGATCAGTAATTAAGAATTAATATCTCAATAAATAATTCTTATTCCCAGTCGGTCCTTTGGTCAGTAAGTTGGCCAAAAAAAAATGTACAGCAAAATTTTATAATTATTTTTCTAAATTACAACTGTATTTGTCCAGAACTTGAAACATACAAATTTCGTGGAAATTGTAGCACTGTACTTTTATTTCGGAAGAAAGGGAATACCGTGAATATTGCGGAAATTTTCCGACTTTCTTCAGCTTTTTATTGGAAGGAATTCCTTCGGAATTATTTGTCTCGAAAAAAGAGAAAACAGGAAATTTCGGAAATAGTTGGAAGGAAATTAACGAAAAAAACGGAAAAATGGAAAAATACCTAGCACTACTTACACCTGCATATTATCTTGCTGCATTTCTTGGAATACTATCACCTTATTTTCTATGAGTATTTTTTTCATATTTCAAGTATTCAATATTTATATTATTACCATCCTCATTCAATATTTCTTACCAAGTAAATAATATGATTCTCTAAATTAGTAGTTAATATTATATTTCTTATGTCAGTAGAAAATATTTCTTATGAGTAATTTTAATATGTTTCCCTGTTAACTTTGTATTTTCTGATATCACTTGTCATGAAAATCAACCATTTTATGCTTGCAGTTTAGCATATATTAATGAAATCTCTTATACCTAAATTCATAAATAGCACTATCTAAAGCTTACTGGTATATTAGTAATGTGCTTCCATGAACCTAACACATACATTGGAATTGGTATATCCTAATTTGTATAATCATTTGTAATTCAAAAGAAACTCTTTATATTTGAAAAAATATCATCTATTTCTATTGCAGGTTAAATAAATATTATGAAAATCATTTACTTTTAATTAAAATTTATTTTAAAAGTATGTAGATCTTCTAAATTTAAACCACCAGCTTTGAGTAGATCTTTTATATTATCAACATTCTTTTAATTATAACACATGTAATTTTGTGCTACAATTAATGTCTAGAATCATTTTGGTTTTTCTATAAACTTCAAATTTTAAATGGTAATAGACAAGGAATAGGTTCTAGATTTGAATGCGATGCAAAATGCTACTGTTTTTTTGTTTTCTGATTGAATATGTAATAATAATGGTCAATGTAACTAATAACGTAAATAATGATGTTTTTTACACCCATAGACAGTACCATGGTCGTTCATAAAGACCGACACGATCACTAAAGGTGCGCTCAACCATTATTATACTACCATTTAACTCTCTAATTTCAGTTATACCCTTTTCATCATATCGCAAGAGTTTGTACCTGATGTCTAAAAAAAATTAGCATTATAAAACACAACATGCAATGTAACTTATAAATTTAGCATAAGACAAGGGTTATACCTTTATTTAGTTATTTATTTCGGTTGCGACTTTCTTTAGCTCTGTAACTGACTTGTACAAAGGACTAAAAATTTACAGGCATTCCTCTAACCTCTTCTTCTAATGATTTTGTGATTTTATATGTAGAAAACAGCTAAAATTAACAAATGAACTTCATGCCTTTTAAGTTTGCATAAGATTCCGGAGTCATTCAATATCTTCCTGACATATATGCATATACTAGCTGCAGCTCAGAAGGATAATTGACATAATCAAAGGGTTGGAATTTTTCATCTGTAAGTTTTATTGTAAGAAATCATCAAATTCTCGCAACTACGCAAGGAAAAAAAGAAGAAGATTCAGTGATCGTAAGGTGTACATATATTTCCACACATAGAATTTTCCATAGAACTCCACACTTTGTCCAAAATGAGTTAATATACGAAGTAAGAACAAGCCTTTCCTCGAGATGTTGATATTTGAAATTGCATAAGGAATAAGAACTATCATTATAAAGAGAATATGATTTCAAGTTATGTTGCCTCTTTTAATCATTGCTTTATGTTATAGAAAACTGGAAGATATATAATTTTACTAATGCATTTAGGGAGTACCTACAACATTCCTATAAAACAAAGGATCCCCAAATTTTTGCATCCATACAAAATTACCGCACATAGAATGATACAGGGGATGTGCTGCTTTATTGACGCTAAAATTTTAAACAGTTATAACTTCTCCGTTTGAACTCCGTTTAGAAAACATTATATTTGAAAATTGATCAAATAATCGTCATGAACACAATAGTATAAGTACCATGACTAAATTTCAACATTTATAAAAGTCTATTTTTCATTTTTTTATTAAATTTATTTTAAATATTTATTTTAAAAAGGCATTGTTATTCGCACTCCAAATTTGGTTATGGGATGACTCATTTTTTTTTTAAATTTACTAAGGGAGAGGACATTAGAATGTAGGAAAATTCTATTTCAACCCAGCAATTTGCTGAGTAGCCCCCCAGTTTTATAAAAAAATTCAAGGACGAAACTGCCCCTTTTCAGTTATATTTTTTTTCCAGTTTTCAGTCTACCTCGTAGTGCCTATACGTGGTTTTGTGGCGAACCTTGTAGGGGAACTGCATGGTAACTAATGATACCACGTAGAGGCTCTACGTTGTATCATTACTTACCACGCAGTGGCCATACGAGGTTCACTATAAAACCACGTAGAGGCACTACGAGGAAGGGTATTATTGGATTTTTTAAAATAAAAGGGGGCTACTCAGCAAAATGATGGGTTTACTCGATTTTAATATACTTTGGGGGGCTACTCAACAATTAGCGGGGTTGAAATAGAATTACCTCCTCTTAAAACTTAAATTATAATATGACCGAATTACTCTTAAAATATTCTTAATAACACTCGAAAATAGTTAAGTGGGGACACAGAGAAATTCGGAAAGTCTTTGCCGCATTTGTTATCCAAATTCGGTGGGGGTATGGCTGAGTTTCATCCTTGAATTCGGCAAAGGGACGTCTAACATGAAAAATAAAACAAAAAACGGTGGGTGTATACCGAATTTTGTTTTCGATCGTGTACCACCTTAATCATTTTTGGAATGTCAGTAATAATACCTGAGAAAAAAGCGATTTGTAAAAGTAAAGTAGGGGTATTTTCGTATACTAAATTTTTATGTTTAGTACGCTCCATACCAATTTTAAATTTGACTGGAGTGCCCTAAAAATTGACCACCCCTTAACCAAATTTAGAGTGAATAATAATGCCTTTTTAAAAACATGACGTGTTAAAGGAATGTGTCTCAAAATAATATATCATTGATATATATATATATATATATATATATATATATATATATATATATATATATATATATGTATATATATATTTATAAACCATGAATCAGTAGGTATAGCTAGTTGTCTTCACAAATATGGCTCATGAGTAACTCTGTGTTATCCGTAATACGATATATTTGATATGACCTGTTATATTTGGATATATTTAATATGACACCATATAGCAAATTATGAGAAAAATAACCTTGCTATTCATTATAAAACTAGTAATATCGCACAACGATGACAAAACCGACTTTGTAATACTGTTAAAATGACAAAAGAATGTATTTTATTGTAGTTTTTTAATTACTTGAAACTACATATAAGTGACAATATATGAAAACAGGTTCATACATTATTAAAACTAAAAATAATTATTTTAACCAATCATGCAAGCACAGAGATTAAATACACAAATAAATATTCATGAAAAAATATCAAAAAAATTGATATAGTGATTCAAATATCGTAGACCTTTGATATCTCGGTAATAATATAATTAGTGAAAATTAGGCTCACATCTGTATTTTCAAACTTAATTAGGCTCACATGCCCCCTATGTTTATAATTCAAACCCGCCCCCAATTTTTAGCTGCCGCCACATTTTTTTGCCAAACTTCCGCCTTTTGTTTTCAAATGTTACGCCTCCTTCATTTTGTGCAAAAAAAAAAAAAGCGCTACCAACTAAAAAAAATATTATAAAATCTGCATATGTTCTTGGAAGTCCACTGAAATTAAAAAAAATAAAGTTGCATACATGTATGCAACTATTGTCAATAGATGCATACATGTATGCATCTATTTGAATACACATGTAAGAATATGTGCACGCCTGCTGAATAATTTCATACAAGTATGCATTTATTTAGAATAACTGCATAATTGTATGCAAGAATGTTCATAGAACTGAGGCATGAAAATATTTGCACACGTGTACATAGGTTTTTATGTATAACTACATACGAGTATGCAAATATATGTTGCTGGATGTTTTACGTGCAGAATTTGAATATTTTGCATGAAATCATGCATGTATTTCATGAAATCTGCATACATGTATGCATATATACTGTTGTATGTTGCAGAATTGAAATAGATGTATGCAACTGTTTGAAATATATGCATGTTTACATGCAATTAACTTCATTTTGGTTGATTTCGTGTATTTTTTGATTTTGACGTGTTTTTTGAATGTTTTTCCACTTGATTTTTTTTGACGTGTACTTATTTTATTTAAATATTAATTTTCTTGATTTTTTATATTTTTTAAATTTTATTTCAGTGTATTTTCGAAAAATAGGGATGTAATTTACAACAAGTTTATGACCGGATGTGAGCCTAATTTTGAAACTTAATAGGGACCTATAAAAAATGCACCCTTAAATCTACATTGAGTTGATAAAACATGTTTAAATTCACCACACTCGCATACTAACTCCAAAAAATACAAAAATTTAAACCTAACTATAATTTGACATTCCGGATCGAACAAAAGTGGTTTCATCGAAAACGGAGGTTGTTTGCAAAATGGCTATTTTTAAGGGCTATATATAATATAAAAATATATATAAATTCCATAACGACTATTTTGAATTTTAAATTGGTCATAACTTACAATTTATAAAGTGAAATCTCAATTTTCCACATTCGTTAGAAAGATATTATTAAACAGATTCAAATGTTTCCGGTTTTACTGAAAACCGATTTATTTTGAATCCTGTACATTCATTTGAAATTTAAAATCGAATTTTCAAACTACCGCGTCATTTCAGGCTCATTTTATAAATAAATTAAATTTATACGTTCTAACTTCGATTTAAATAAATTTTAAATCATTAATTCTCAAAATAATTCATTTTAAATTTTCAAAATCCATTAAAATTTTAAATTGGTACAGAAATTTCGGGTTGTTAAAATCTCCCCCACTTAAAATCTTTTCGTCCTCGAAAAGGAATGGAGCTGAAAGTTGTTTAATTAATCAACTCAACTTTCATTTTGGCTTTCATTCTTCAACTTTACGGTTTATAAGAATTTATAATTTCTCAAAAATTTGTCTAACACCCTAAATATTTAAAAAAATTTGCCATATCCTCCTTTGTACGGGTTGATCATTAAAACCCCAACTTGCCTCACATGGTCCTCATCAATCAAAAATAAAAATAAAAAGCGAAGTGGCTTGCCAATCGGCTCATAAAATCGTCAATCCCAATGAATATAGTAAACAAGTACCTATTTTCGGGCATACAATTTTATTCCTCTTCTTTGCTTCTACGTAGTAACATGTACAACATATATATACATGTCTATGTATGCAATTTCAATCAATTTTCAATTCAGCTCAATATTTGACTCGATTTGGCTCAATTTGCCTTTATTCTCTTATTGGTTTTATTATTCCAGCATTTTTATTAGTTAAATTAATAATCACATCGCAACCAGCAATTAATTAGTTGATTAGCTTTTCAAACATATATAACTTCTATATGCTCAAAAATCACATTTTTGGTGTCAAATCACAAACAATAAATTCTAACTAAGTTTTGGTTTTCACACCAGTCAATTGGAAATATATACATACCCACCTTCGAAACTCGAACATAAATACTGATGATGGGGCCCCATCATTAGAATCATCTCCGACAACTATAGTGTGATTATATATTTACCTAGTATACTTGAGACTTCATATACATGTGGATCAGACGTATATTAAAAATCTCTTTATACCCGATAGTCCAAAATCAATTTAAAATAAATTACTCAAATACGTATAATAAGGTATAATTTTCAAAACTAAATTGTTTTTAGAAATAGCACTCTTCAAACTCATTCTAGGGCATTACTAACCCTATCTCTAATGAGTTATTCTTATAGGATATTACTAATCCTATCTCTGATGAATTCTCTTATTTGGTTCTAATATGTCTTGTTCTCGAGCTTTGTAAACCAAAGCTTTAATACCAAAATGAAACGACCCAAACTTCCCTGGTATGGGAAAGCCCGGATTGAGTTGAGAACACGACGCATCAGAACACAAACACTAGAACATTTCATTGCTATTTCAATAATTTACATCAGAGTACAAGGATATATCAGAGTATGAATAAATATTATACAACGGAAAATAAATATCAGAGATTTACAAATTACAAAGCAGCGAAAAATATATACATAAATATAACGTACAACGGAAAAATACATCAACTAGCACAACTGAAAGAAATACACGAATACAGAGCTTTTCGAATATAGCTCCAGCTGTAAATCCAGGATCTTGTTAAATAGAAATCTGCAAAACCAAAACTGGCGATTGCCCATGTGGAAAATATGAGCACCCAGAGTTTAGGTTAAAACAATGAACTTTGAGTCAGTCATGGGACTGGTGTGAGAACTAAAACAGTTATTAGCTTGATTTTAAAGTTAGGTAAATCACGGGACCACGCCGTATAACACGGAACGGCTTTATCCCCCATGAATACCGGTGCATAAAAACAAATAGGGCAATGCTAAACAGAAAAATGAACCTATTATAAGACTCAGGTCCCATCACACAATGAACGCAGTCGAGGATAAAGTTTTCCCTTATAATAGCCAAATATGCTTGATATGAGAAATTTCATCATTTCTTATTACTATAAGTGAAGAAATCAACTTCAAATATAAATGTATCAATCATAGGTGGCGTAGGTACCATTATAATACGTCGCCATATAGGTTTACAACTAAAACCGTAAAATCACGTATTGGAAATTGGGTTTCCATCTATGAACCAAGGCAAGCGATCCTCCTTACTAATTCAAGACACACTAGCAATGGCTCAGGACTCAGACGCTGGCGAGCGCTAGGTTAGCTGCATGGTCGGTCATCCGTCGATGAATAGTTATGCCATAAACTATATGTTAGTCGGTTCTATCAAATCTCCAAAATGGGTCAGTATGTCAACCACTCAAGAGCCACTAGGAACTCAATATCACAGAGCCTTTCAATCGGCCCAATAATCGAGGTAACTCGCTTTCCATCAATAAAGTTTTCCAACATCCACATGAGTAAACAGTCCGGGCTCCATACCATGACGTTACTCGTAGCTAGAAACTAACATATGTCCGTTTCATACGTTCCTCATCCTGTTTCTGGTTCATATCGGGGTGTGAAGCTCGCGAATTAACGTTACACGAAGCTATGCTAATTAAAGCTGTTCTTTGACCATCAACCACAAGACTCTTCTTTTCAACAAAAGCCTTGATCATGTGCATCTTAGCATGCCACACCGTCAGTCCATACCGTACCATTGGTTTCCACCAATATATAACCTCTATGCTCGTACGTCTCAAAGAAGGGTGTTAAGCAAGAAAATGAATTCTCCGCCACCAAACAGATATATATTTAGCAGAGATCAACGAATCAGTATAAAGGAATACAACGTCAGGCACACCATCCATTTTCAAGTCTATTCTGGGTCTGAAAGAAACTGGAGGCACCTTATTCCTCGTCCCATATGTCCAATACACGAGAGAGGCCCTCGCATATCTGGTCGATCTCCAAGTACGTCTGGGCGATCACCAATTATTACCTTGTCTTAGGTTTACATCCCAATCAAAACATCAGTAATCATCCGAACGATGTGAAGATCTCTGGTCTTCAACCACCGCCATCAATTCTCCGACTTTTAGTTGTTGTACCAATTAGTAAGAATGGGTTAAACCCGGTCTTTCCGAATAACTCGCGTATTTTATAATCAAGTGCTATAAAAACACATCATACACCTCATTCCAATCCAGAATATTCTTTTATTCAAATATTCACATCTTTAGGGAAAGGTTCCCATTAATTTTATCAAAGGTAAACTCTTTTAAATTTATTATTTAATCTTCCTTTGGATATCAGTTTCAAAAGATTTTATTTTATCTTTCCACAATTCTAAACAAGATTAAGGTTTATAAAACTAGTCGGGATTATCGAGCCATACCGAAGTAATCATTTATTTATTAATCCCAATCCCAAACTATTCATCCCACGGAGCAAAACTGGTAGTACCCCATAACTAACACCCACGTTGTTATCAGTAAATTTAATTACCATTTCACGTTCAAATCTAATTAAAGATTTAACTATCGCCTAGAGTAAAACTGGTGGTACTCCATTCTCTATCATTTCATGAATTCGATAAATTTAATTACCCCATTCTCATCCCAATCTAATTAAAGATTCATAAAATCTCTAGTCCAGTTTTAATCTCAAAAATCATTACTTTATGATTATTCAACTTCAAGAAATTAATCTTGTCTTTAACTGGGTTAAAAAGCCAATGTTATTAAAAACATAGTTCACAATAAATCCAAATCAACTTCCATTCAAATGGAATCTTTACGGAAAATAGATCAATATATAATCGACATAAATTTCCGTATCAGACTATTACTATAAATGGAATAATGGCAAAGCCCTTTGAATTCCATATATAGTAACGGTCTTCCTTCATAGAAGTTCATCTCGATTATTACCAAATCGAATTCCATTCAATTCCAATTTAATATATTAAATTGGAAAACTTTGCTTTGGAAAATCCCATTAAATCTTAATAAAATGATTTATAAATTCCAAATCATTTCTTCTTTGTTAATTGGGTTAAAGAACAAGTGTTATTTAAAACACCATTGACGATAAACCCAAAAGTCTAATTTCAATTCAATTCCAATTAAATATTAATTAATTGTTAAACTCCTCTAAATCTTGTTTACAATATTTATTCTTTTCTCATTGGGGTTTAAGAACAGTGTTATTTAAGACACCATTCACGAAAAACCCAAAATCCAATCTGGTATTAAATACAAGGCTCTAAACAGAAATTATATCGGCATATATTCAATACCAAATTCTAAAACCAACGGATATTGTATAGGAAATAACGATATATGTATCTTCCAAATTCCCACAACAATATCCGTATAATCATGGAATCCAATATCGAAATATTCCGCAGATTATTTCCATTTAAATCCATTCCAACTCATATGTTGGAATTCTTGGTTATTTCAAAACCATTTACAAATCCAATATATTTATTTAAAAACATTGGATTTTTATACTAGTTAATAACTAGTTCATTTCGATAAAAATATCATTTATCTTTTCGAAACTTGGAATTTTTTATCCAAAATCTTTCCAAATCATTTATTATGATTTTACATAATTTTTCCATATTTTTAATAATTTTAATAAGGCCCATCAGTCGGTTTCCAAAAACGGCCACTGAACTGCATCTAAAGCGACCTTTTCTGAAATTGATTTGGACATATCTCAAAATATAACCGTTAGATTTCAACTTCCGTATATTCATTGGAAAGCTATTTTCAATACAAACCCAACGGTTCTGGTTTTAGGAGAATCCGATGGTCGGATCTCCCGTAACATCAATTTGAAGTTAATGGCTGAGATTCGCGAACGGTCGCTGTGCGACGCATTTTATTCAAACCATTGTATATATATATATATTTATATTGTCGAGTACCATTTAAAATGTATTTTATAAAATATTTATAAATTTATTTTAAATCGATTTTAACTTCATTTTAAATTTTAAATCAAAATTGGATATTCCATATCATTATAATATTAAAATGATAATATTTTTTAAATATCATATTTTGAAGTCAATTCTTTTCGATATTATTTTAAAATGAATAAAATCGATTGATAAACCCGTTAGGGTTAAAAATAGCATTTCTATACTTAACCCGACTTCATATTTTCATATATTTTCGTGTCCATCCAAAATCGAACATCAAAATATTCCTTACTTCTGAATCAGAATGCGACTCAATCAATTACCATATAATTTCAGTTATATGGATTTAATACATGGCATGTATTCACAATAATGATAAATAATCATTTCACAATCAAATATCATCCAAAGTGCATTCTACAGTTGTATAAGCATTAAAATAAATAAATAAATAATGCTCATCACACCCTGTCAACCCATCGATTGACATACAACTAAACAAATGGGATTAGTGTATGTCAAATATCATCCCAATACCTGTGCGTGGTTTTCAAGCAACAAATACTGATTATTATTTATGCACCTGAGTGATGTGTAAAAATTATCGTCCCAATCAATATCAGTTAAATCGGTGCACATAAACAAGTCGTTCGACCTGTAAATGGATATTTAATCTCATTTTACTATTTAAATTATAAATGGATATTCATAATCTAATTTCAATTACCACAATAATATTAACATTATTTTTAATATGTTAAACATTCCGACATCACAAACAAAATACAATACAGTTAATTAAATCATCCATGGTCTATGGACGAGGGAGGTGAGCTAACAGGCACCGTATACAATTTATAATGATTAAACTGACAAAAATCTACACTAGCAATTCTATATATTTTTATACATGAATACAATAACATGATAAAATAATTTTTGAGAGAGAAGGAGTTCTCACTTTGATTTCCACTCCGTCAGTCTTTAAACGATGATTTTATTCTTTTCGAATTTAAATTCATCTCAAATTCTGATTTGCTCCAAATTTGTTCCAGCCAGTTCCATTGCATAAAGTTCATTGATGCGATCTGAACGCAACTGAAATCACTGCGTTTGGACCTCATATGAAGAAGATATGTGATTAATACATTGGATAACATTAACAAATAATTAAAATATAATTAATTAACTATTCCCCTTAACTACTTTTATTGGTGGAGACGAGGTGCCCCTTCTTTCTTTTCCATCGTTCTTCATCAATTCCCCAAACCCGTCGCTCAAACCTAACACTCACCGTCGCTCGCCAATATACCCCACCAGACTCCAATCAGCTAGCACCCTGACATTGGCCTTTCCGTCGCCTTCCACCGACCCTGACCACGTTGCGACGACCCGAAATCCCGTTCTCACGGAGACAGGTTTATCTTTGGAATATAACACAGAAACAGATAATTGCAGAACAGAATTAAATAAATACACCAGATAAAGAACAATAAAATATACTAGATAAAAGTAATCATCAGAGTTACACAGTATACAGGATCTTACTTAGCACAAATACAGTTCAGCTATACATAAATGTCAACAGCGGAAATAAACAAAATATGTACAATAGGAGCTGAACAGCATAAAAAGAGATAAATGATAGAATCCATCTTCAGCTCCAGCTATCCAGAAAGAACCAGCTAAACCTGAATACAAGGATGCCCGTGTGGAAAAAGGGGCACCCGAGTTTGAGAGTGAAACAAACTACGAGTCAGTCATGGGACTGGTAAGAGAAATCTACTCAACATATATATAATTTGGCTAATCATAGGACCACGCCACTTTCGTGGAACGGGTTTACTCCATTGGATTGCCAGTGCTTTAAAACAAATCGTTCTTTTAAACATCGCTATGCTTTTTATAAAAAATGAAGCCATTATAAGACTCAGTTCCCATCACACAATGCAACGCAAACCAGAGGATAGAGTTTTACCTTATAATGGTCAAAATATGCTTGATACGAATAAAACAAAGGCATTTGATATTATTGCTAGTGTCAATATGTTTTGAAAACAATTTCAAATCATAACTGTCAATCATAGACGGCATTAATGCCCCATACCACTATGTCGCCATATATATAGGTATACAATCAAAACCGCACGATGTCGTATTTGGAAATTGGATTTCCGTCATGAACCAAGGCAAAAGATAGTCCTTACCGAATTCGAGACTGCCTAGCCCGAGTCTCAGGCAAGCGCGCAGGCAAGCCTTGGAGCGACAGCGCCGGTCCACCGATGTGGATTATTATACCTGAGCACTACGTTTCGCCGCCCTTTGGGGCGTAAGCGATCCAACGAATGACTCCATCGGACCCGGATCGTCCGATCTAACCGAGGCGCCTCGCAACAGCAACAACCACATAAGTCAAACTCGTCAGGGCATGTAAAACCACTGACGCCACTTTTAGCTAGGAGGAAACGTAGGCCCTCCCTGAGGTCCTTCTCCCGTTTTAGGTTCATACCGGGGTGTGAGGCTCGCGAATTCACGTTATACACAAAGCTACGCCACACAGGCGGTGCTTTGATCATCACCACAAGACTTTGCTTTTCAACAGAAGCCCTGATCACTGCATCTTAGCATGCCACACAGAATAAATCCTATGTCAGACACACAGTCCATTTACAAGTCCGTTCTGGGTCTGAACGAAACCGAAGGCACTAAATACCTCGCAAACCCATCGATCACCACGTACGTCTGGACGATCACCACTCATTATCCATATTTCGGGATGCCTCCCAATCAGGACCTCGGTTACCATCCAAACGAGGTGAAGATCTCCGGTCTTCGACCACCGTCTTCATCTTCGACTTTCAATCGTCGATCGATTATTTGAAATGAGAATTAACTCGGCCTTTTCAAATAATTCACGTATATTTAGAATTTCAAATCAATTTATTTTAATGGTTAAATTATTCGATAACATCAATTTTGTTCTTTAATGTAATTTTCACACCAAACACATTCAACCATCAAAAGCCACATAAATCGAGCAAATTCAGTTTATTTCCATTCCATATTGCTTATGATATTTTATAACTATTTATCGCTATTTTTATTTATTTTAAAATAGCTATTTTATTCAAAACGACGCTTCGGGCCATAAAGCGGCCGTGACGCTGTTTTTCTTCAGATTTGATTTACACATATCTGAAAATCTAACCGTTGGATCTTCATAAAATTTACATCATTAGAAAGGTCTTTTCAAAACGAATCCAACGGTTCCAGTTTCGGGAAAATCCGACGGTCGGATCTCCCGGTACAATCGTTTGAAGTTTCGATTTCAAAATACGAACTGCAGCGTCGTTATTCGATTAAATATATAATTATATTTATATATATATATAAATATAATCGCTTCTGGCGCTGTTTTTCTTCAGATTTGAATTAAACATTCCAGACAATCCAACCGTTGGATTTTTGCAAAGTTGGTGCCGTTGGGAAGATATTTCCAAGGCGAACCCGACGGTTGAGGTTTCGGGAAAATCCAATGGTCGGATTTCCCGCACTAGTTGTTTGAAATCACGGTTTCAAAATACGAACTGCACGGCCTCGTTTCGTTTTTATTTTATTTATATTTATATAATTATATAAATATAGTTCATTCAACAATTTCAATATCGTTTCCACTTCAAATATTTCACTAACGCCTTAAAATTTTGGAAAATTTCGCCATAACCTCCCCTGCACCGGGAGCATCGGGAAATCGCAAATAGCTTTCCCGGTCCTTCTAGTCTCAAAAAGAAAAAGAAAAAGCCAAGCGGCTAGCCAACAGGCTCATAAAATCATCACCCAAACAAAACAGTAAATGTGTACCTATTTGTCGGGCACAAAATTTTATTCCTCTTCTCTAGCCCCTTTGCTATAACCTGTTCAATGAATATGCATGTACATATATATACAGTTCTTATCATTTATTATTTTCTATTCAACTTCATATTTGATTTCTATTTGGTTTAAAAACACCCTTCATTCTAATGTTACATAAATAGGTGCAAATCATTTCATTAGCTAATTAATGAATATTTCAACTCATATATGTTTATTTTGAACAAGTGGCTATTTTTAACACTTCACATTTCAACGATTTATGCATACAATAAAAATGTGATTTTTATTGTAAAACAATTCATTTCAAAACACTATTTTTCTATATAGTTCATATAGGTGACAAAAATAGGATTTTATATATAGATAAAAGGTATTTTTATTATCAAACAATTTATTTCAAAATATGAATACCATTCAACACATGAATTTCTAATCAACGAATGAATATCAATTCAACACATGAATGTTTTCTATAGTTTCTATATATAGATAAAAGGTGATTTTTATTATCAAACAATTTATTTCAAAATATGAATACCATTCAACACATGAATTTCTAATCAACGAATGAATATCAATTCAACACATGAATGTTTTCTATAGTTTCTATATATAGATAAAAATGTGATTTTTATTATCAAACAATTTATTTCAAAATATGAATACCATTCAACACATGAATTTCTAATCAACGAATGAATATCAATTCAACACATGAATGTTTTCTATTCAGTGAATAAATATAGTTTAAGCATACGAAAATAATTCAAACACACGAATATTATTCAAAATTTCGGCAGCATAACGGCAGGGTAGTTAAAACCGGGACCGTCCCTAGTACGGCTCCTCGCTCTACCTTAAAACCTCGCGGTTTTTGACAATGGGGATCATGCATCTAGTTCGCACGCAGGCGGCATGTATATATTTATTTCATTTCCACAAACTAATCCTATGTGGTTTCAACCCAATATTTCTCAATCACAAATGGGTATTTTTCAACCACAATCAACCAATATCTACCACAAACAATCCCAAACAATCATTCGCTATCAATCAATTTTCACAACAATTTCAACCAATAAATATCATCCATGGTTTGTGGACGAGGGGCGTATATATATATATATATATTTATATATCGCAATTCACTTTTATTTCAACACATATATATAATTATAGAAAAGAAATTGAAGAGTGAGAAATTCTCACCAATAGTTATCCAATTACAACTCTTCCTTTAGAAAAATCTTCGCCAATCTCGCCTTTCGTCGCTTTCGTCCGTATCCTCTACCTATGTAAAAATCGAATTTTTACTATGTTATTCAATATATAAAAATCGAATATTGACTTCACTATTCAATATATAAAAATCGAATTTTTATTATGCTATTCAATATATAAAAATCGAATTTCAAAAATATAGATTCTGCCTTTTCAAAAATAAAGATTATATTTTTAATATTCCTATGATGTAAAAATTATATTTTTATTACTTTAAAAATATAAAAATCATATCTTACTTCTTCTACTTAATAAAAATTCCGTCTTTTCTATTTTAAAAATATGATCTTTTCTATTTTAAAAATATGATCTTTTCTATTCTAAAAATCTGATCTTTTCTATTCTAAAAATCTGATCTTTTTCTTTTTAAAGTTCTAATCTTTTTCTATTTAAAGTTCAAATCTTTTTCTATTTTAAAGTTCAAATCTTTTTCTATTTAAAGTTTAAATCTTTTCTTTTTAAAGTTTAAATCTTTTCTTTTTAAAGTTTAAATCTTAAAATAAAAATCAGTTTTTAAACCTTTTAAAAATCAGTTTTATATGCTTTTAAAAATCAGTTTTATATGCTTTTAAAAATCAGTTTTAAATGCTTTTTTTTTTCTTTTTTTTAAAATCAGTATTTTCAGAATTAAAAATAAAAATAAAATAAAATAAAAACAACTTACATTGATCTGCGAAGAAAGGGGGGTCGATGTCAGGGTCGGCGGCAAGAGGCGTCAGGGCGGAGCTGGCTTCGAGGGGGCGGCGGATGCGTCGCGATGCTTCAGGGGGGGGGGGGGGGTTTGGGTGCGTCGCGATGCTTCGGGGGGGGGGGGGGGTTTGGGTGCGTCGCGAGGTGGAGAGGATCGGGAAGGAGGAGATGGAGGCACGGCGGTCGTGGGTCGTTAGGGCGGTGGCGTCGATTGTTTTAGGTTTTTTTTTCTTTTTCTTTTATTGGTTTGAAATTGAAATGAACCGGGGGGGGGGGGGCAGAAAGAAAGATAAAGGGAGGGAATTAAATTATTTTTTTTCTTTTTATTATTTAATTATTTAATTTTGCAAAAAGGTTGACTTTTACATACGACCTCGAAACGAGGCCTACCGCCTGTCGTCCATAGCGTTTTACCCCCATCCCGAACACAATGGGATATGTACCGTAAGCTCATTTGATCATTACAATCAGTTTCCATTGAATTTACATTTAAATCACTATATTGAATTCTAAACGTACATTTCAAATTACCGGGGTCACATACTAACTCTAAAAATTCCAGAAAAATATTTTCTAGCTTCGTATTGACGATACGGTCCTAACAAAACTAGTTTCTTCGAATTCTGAGACCGTTGGAAAAATGGCCAATTTCCAGTCGATTAAAATCAACTGAAACTGGTCAAACACGTTTTCTTTTGCCACGCTCATATATTGATTCGAAAAATAATGAAATTTGAAACCTAGCAATAACTTGACATCACAGATCCAACAAAAGTGGTTTCGTCGAAATCCGAGGTCGTATGCAAAATGTCCATTTTTAAGGGCCTGAATTCCATAGCGACTATTCAGAATTTTCAACTGGACATATCTTTTGATTCCCGCTATCAAATTTCGATTTGTCAGATTCGTTGGAAAGGTATTCACTAACAGATTTAAATATTTTTGGTTTCACTAAAATCCGGATTGTTTTGCACCCGGTACAGTCCGACAAAGTTTGAATTCAATTTTTGAAACTACCACGCCATTTCAGGCCTTGTTTATAATTATAATTAATTATATTCGTTTTCGATTGTCGATTCAAACTCAGTTTTCATCGCCATTATTTAAAATACTTATTTTAAATATTTAAAATCTATAATTTTAGCCAAATTAAATTTTTTTTAAATTGGTTCAGATTTTCTGGGTCGTTACAATCTCCCCCACTTAAAACTTTTCGTCCCCGAAAAGGAACAAAGTCGAAAGTGGTTTGATAAATCTACAATCACACAACACAACAACCAATCCAATTGTTTTTAATCTTCAAAAATATAATAATCAAATCCTGTACCCCTTTTAAAAATCATTTAGAGTATAGAATAATTAGTGCACATCCATGGGAAGAAAATAGCAATAGAATAGAGAATTAAATGGTAATGCAAAGTAGGTTAAATGTACCTTGCACCGGAGTCAATCAGAGATATCTACTCGGCATCTGGGATAAGCTTTCTGAATGCTCTCCTCAGTTTCCCAGGTACAATCTCGTGGATCTCCACTCCATTGCACTTTGACTAAGCAAACCTTCTTGTTCCTCAGCTCTTTGGTTTCTTTGCCTATTATCTTTAGCGGCTCTCGCCTCACAGCTAATTCTGGAGTAATTTCAATATCCTGCTGAGCTGCTTCTTCCATGATCAAGTCTGGATCATGAACGTGCTTTCGAAGTTGAGATATATGAAATACATCATGCACTCCAGGCAACCAGTCTGGCAATTTAACTTTATATGCGAGAGTCCCGATCCGTTCCAGAATAGGGAACGGACCAATAAATTTGGGTGCCAACTTTCCAGTTTTACCGAACCGGATTACTCCTCTCATCGGCGATACTTTCAAATATACATAGTCGCCAACTTCAAAGGATATATCTCTTCTTCTTCTATCGGCACAGCTCTTTTGTCGGCTTTGAGCGGCGAGTAATCGCTTCTTAATAAAATCGACTTTGTTGGCAGCTTCGCGAATCATATCAGGCCCTAACACAAGTCTATTTCCAGGCTCGACCCAACAAGCAGGAGATCGGCAAGGTCTACCATATAATGCTTCGAATGGCGACATTTTCAGACTCGCCTGGTAGCTGTTGTTATAAGAGAATTCAGCCAAATGCAGATGGTCTTCCCATGATCCACCGAAATCTAGAACACAAGCCCGCAATAGATCTTCTAAAATGCGATTCACCCTCTCAGTCTGACCGTCTGTCTGAGGATGATACGCGGTGCTCAAGTTCAACTTTGTCCCTAGCTCGACTTGAAATGCTTCCCAGAATTTGCTAGTGAACATTGTATCTCTATCACTGACTATACTGAGCGGCACTCCATGCAGTC
This sequence comes from Allium sativum, assembly GCA_030737875.1. Lineage (NCBI taxonomy): Eukaryota > Viridiplantae > Streptophyta > Magnoliopsida > Asparagales > Amaryllidaceae > Allium > Allium sativum. The sequence goes on from CM060924.1 coordinate 158,133,512, forward strand.
TAACTATTTCCCTGAAGTAAATCTGCGCCAGACTCTGAGCTGTTCTGTTTGATCTGACAGGTATGAAATGGGCGGTCTTCGTGAAGCGATCTACGATCACCCAAATACTGTCATTCCCTTTCCTGGTTCTAGGCAGACCATCGATGAAATCCATAGAAATATGCTCCCACTTCCAACCAGGAACTTCTAGTGGTAGTAACAATCCAGCCAATTTCTGTTGGTCGCTTTTAACTAGCTGGCAAGTAGGGCATCGGCTAACGTATATTGAAACGTCTCTTTTCATAGCCTTCCACCAGAATGTTCTTTTGAGATCGTTATACATTTTGGCCACGCCAGGATGGATACTCAGCTTGGACTTGTGACACTCGTCTAGCACTTCCCTTTTTAACTCTGGGATGTCAGGAACACAAATCCTTCCTTTCAACCTCAAGGTCTCGTCGTTATCTATTTGAAAACACGAGGGTTCGCCTTTCTGAATCCTTTTGATCATATCTTTAATAAAGTTATCCTCCTTCTGAAGAATAGATATTTTGTCAATCAAGGATGTCGTGATAATAAAGCTGGCGATCATTACATTCTTTCTGCTTAACGCATCAGCCACGACATTGGCTTTTCCTGGAGTATATATAATTTCAAAGTCATATGCTGCAAGAAACTCCAGCCAACGTTGCTGCCTCAAGTTCAAGTCCTTCTGAGTGAACAGATACTTTAACGACTGGTGATCTGTAAACAGTTCAAATCTCTCGCCCAGAAGATAGTGTCTCCAGATTTTCAAAGCGAACACAATAGCCAATAACTCAAGATCATGAGTTACGTAGTTCTTCTCGTGTGGCTTCAGTTGACGGCTAGCATAAGCAATTACTTGGCCTCTTTGCATTAACACTGCGCCAAGGCCTTCTCTAGACGCATCAGTCCAGACTTTTAGATCTTGGTTGCCATCAATGATTGTTAACACTGGAGTTGTCGTTAGTCTTAACTTTAGCTCTTCGAAAGCTTCCTCACTTTCTGGAGTCCACTTGAATTTAGAGTGCTTCTTTGTAAGCTTCGTTAAGTGACCAGATATCTTCGAAAAGTCTTTAACGAACTTCCGATAATAGCTAGCCAATCCGAGAAAACTGCGGACTTCAGTGGGGGTACTGGGCTGTTTCCAATTTTGAATGGCCGTGATTTTACTTGGATCAACAGCGATTCCTTCTTTCGATACAACATGGCCCAGAAATTTCACTTCATCCTGCCAGAATATACACTTGGAAAACTTTGCTTTCAATACATTTCTCCTGAGGATTTCTAACACTTGTTCCAAATGTTTTTCATGTTCGGCTTTCGATTTAGAGAAGATTAGAATATCATCAATAAAAATCAGAACAAATTTATTCAAAACTCCTATGAATACTCTGTTCATTAGATCGACGAAATAAGCTAGAGCGTTACATAAGCCGAACGGCATTACTAACCACTCGTAGAATAAGTCGGGACCTCTGAATGCTGTCATTGGAACACACTCTTCGGCTATTCGAAGTTGATGGAAGCCCGTAGCTAGGTCCATTCGTGAAAATACTTGTGCTCCATTTAATCGATCCAACAAATCATCAATCCACGGCAATGGATACTTGTTCTTTATTGTCTGTTTGTTCAGATCACGATAGTCCACGCACAGCCGTAGAGTACCGTCATATTTTGGGACAAAAACCACTGCTGCACCCCAATCAGAGAAACTAGGCCTGATCAGACCCTTCCATACTAGCTGTCGTGTTTGATTGTCTAATTCCTCCTTCTCTTTCAAGGACATTCTTCGAATAGCGTGAACTACCGGCCTTGCATTGGGAATTAAAGCAATTTTGAAATCTATTTCTCTCTGCGGAGGTAAGCGAACAACTTCTTCGAACACATCCGCATAGTTCTTGACGACAGGAAGGTCTTTGATGTGGTCAGGAATATTCTCTGTGACCTCAGGGATATTTTCTATTTGAGCTGGAGAAACATCGAGAGCTGACCAGAAATCTTTTCTATTTGAAGTCGGGCCTTCACATGGTATGGTTATATAATTCCCCGATTGGGCCTTTGCTTTAACCACTCTCTCGGCGCATTTAACTTCAGCTTCATATCTAGTTAGCCAATCCAATCCCAGAATAAGATCGAATTCATTAAAATTCATGACGAGAGAGATAATAGGGAATTTATAGCAAGAAAAAGAGACAGGTACTGCACAAATCCAACGGAGATTGATGGAACCTCCAACTGGATTTTGCACAGTCATTGGCTCTTTGAGCTTCTTCAAATTCAAATCCAGTTTCTTGACTGCACTCTTTGCAATAAAGCTTCTTGACGCGCCTGTGTCAAACAGTACTTTTACTGGAATGTTTTTGACATTGAGCGTGCCTTCTAAAACATCAGATCTTTCCTGAACAGAGGAGGATGCAGGTACTTCGGCCACTTCATTTACCCGGGCCTCTTTGGTCTTTCTTAACAGCCAGCAATCTCGCTTTATATGACCGGCCTGATGACAAAGATTGCACTCTCGAGTCACAGGAAATTTGCCCTTGGATTTAGACCCACCCTCCCTTCGCTTCTTCGAGGTTCTACACTTCCTAGTCAGATGCCCCTGTTTATTGCAGTTACTGCATATGGCAGTCGTGACAGGTTCCTTTTCAGATCTAGCCCTTTTTCGATTTACTTTAGGCTCTTTACTGACCTCAGACCTCGTACTGACTTCAGGGATATCAGTTTCCGACTCTTCTTTGTCACTACAACAAACTTCTTCTTCGTCGCGTAACATTCCTTTCTTATGGAGATCTTCATACTGATAAGCCATATAAATCATTTCAGAAAAGGGGAGCTTCACGTTCCTCATTACACTATTCTGATATCTCCTTTGAAGGACATGGATAAATCTCAGGTTTTTCCTCTTTGGATCTTGAATCAGATGAGGAGCAAAGTGAGCAAGTTCGTTAAATTTCTTATGATATTCTGGGATGGTCATATCACCTTGTATCAAATAAGAAAATTCATCACATAATCTCTTGGTTGCTTCGGGAGGAGTAAATCTTTCTAGGAAAATCACTTTGAATCTGTCCCAGGTGATATCACCTTCTGGATTAATTTTGACGATTGTTTCCCACCAGATTAAAGCTTCTTCTTTAAGCGCCCAAGATGCTACTAACCGTTTCTGGTCATCTCTTAGCTGGATATGCTCAAATATTCTTTTGACAGAACTCATCCAAGCTTGAGTTTGAATAATAGATTCATTGCCCGAGAATTGTGCTCCACCCAGATTTCGATATCTCTTGAATAGAGCCTCTAGATCGGGTTCTGTATTCCTTCTGTTTCTGGCACTCATTTTTCTAGTACTTCTGCAATTAGCAGATCAAGTGTCAGGTCACAGAAAAGGTATTTTAAAATATAGAGACAAATACTTCTAGTGTAAATGCGTCTATCGAGGTGTAATTTCATTCTGCTTTACTCATACAAGGATATTGCTGATCCTATCTGTATAGAGTTACCCGTCCTAGAACACTACTGGTTCTATTTCTGACGAGTTTGTTCAAATATTATATTCCAGAACTAAGCTTAACCAAAGCTCTGATACCACGTTGCGACGACCCGAAATCCCGTTCTCACGGAGACAGGGTTATCTTTGGAATATAACACAGAAACAGATAATTGCAGAACAGAATTAAATAAATACACCAGATAAAGAACAATAAAATATACTGGATAAAAGTAATCATCAGAGTTACACAGTATACAGGATCTTACTTAGCACAAATACAGTTCAGCTATACATAAATGTCTACAGCGGAAATAAAGAAAATATGTACAATAGGAGCTGAACAGCATAAAAAGAGATAAATGATAGAATCCATCTTCAGCTCCAGCTATCCAGAAAGAACCAGCTAAACCTGAATACAAGGCTGCCCGTGTGGAAAAAGGGGCACCCGAGTTTGAGAGTGAAACAAACTACGAGTCAGTCATGGGACTGGTATGAGAAATCTACTCAACATATATATAATTTGGCTAATCACAGGACCACGCCACTTTCGTGGAACGGGTTTACTCTATTGGATTGCCAGTGCTTTAAAACAAATCGTTCTTTTAAACATCGCTATGCTTTTTATAAAAAATGAAGCCATTATAAGACTCAGTTCCCATCACACAATGCAACGCAAACCGGAGGATAGAGTTTTACCTTATAATGGTCAAAATATGCTTGATACGAATAAAACAAAGGCATTTGATATTATTGCTAGTGTCAATATGTTTTGAAAACAATTTCAAATCATAACTATCAATCATAGACGGCATTAATGCCCCATACCACTATGTCGCCATATATATATAGGTATACAATCAAAACCGCACGATGTCGTATTTGGAAATTGGATTTCCGTCATGAACCAAGGCAAAAGATAGTCCTTACCGAATTCGAGACTGCCTAGCCCGAGTCTCAGGCAAGCGCGCAGGCAAGCGCGCAGGCAAGCCTTGGAGCGACAGGGCCGGTCCACCGATGTGGATTATTATACCTGAGCACTACGTTTCGCCGCCCTTTGGGGCGTAAGCGAGCCAACGAATGACTCCATCGGACCCGGATCGTCCGATCTAACCGAGGCGCCTTGCAACAGCAACAACCACATAAGTCAAACTCGTCAGGGCGTGTAAAACCACTGACGCCACTTTTAGCTAGGAGGAAACGTAGGCCCTCCCTGAGGTCCTTCTCCCGTTTTAGGTTCATACCGGGGTGTGAGGCTCGCGAATTCACGTTATACACAAAGCTACGCCACACAGGCGGTGCTTTGATCATCACCACAAGACTTTGCTCTTCAACAGAAGCCCTGATCACTGCATCTTAGCATGCCACACAGAATAAATCCTATGTCAGACACACAGTCCATTTACAAGTCCGTTCTGGGTCTGAACGAAACCAGAGGCACTAAATACCTCGCAAACCCATCGATCACCACGTACGTCTGGACGATCACCACTCATTATCCATATTTCGGGATGCCTCCCAATCAGGAACTCGGTTACCATCCAAACGAGGTGAAGATCTCCGGTCTTCGACCACCGTCTTCATCTTCGACTTTCAATCGTTGATCGATTATTTGAAATGAGAATTAACTCGGCCTTTTCAAATAATTCACGTATATTTAGAATTTCAAATCAATTTATTTTAATGGTTAAATTATTCGACAACATCAATTTTGTTCTTTAATGTAATTTTCTCACCAAACACATTCAACCATCAAAAGCCACATAAATCGAGCAAATTCAGTTTATTTCCATTCCATATTGCTTATGATATTTTATAACTATTTATCGCTATTTTTATTTATTTTAAAATAGCTATTTTATTCAAAACGACGCTTCGGGCCATAAAGCGCCCGTGGCGCTGTTTTTCTTCAGATTTGATTTACACATATCTGAAAATCTAAACGTTGGATCTTCATAAAATTTACATCATTAGAAAGGTCTTTTCAAAATGAATCCAACGGTTCCAGTTTCGGGAAAATCCGACGGTCGGATCTCCCGGTACAATCGTTTGAAGTTTCGATTTCAAAATACGAACTGCAGCGTCGTTATTCGATTAAATATATAATTATATTTATATATATATATATATATATATATAATCGCTTCTGGCGCTGTTTTTCTTTAGATTTGAATTAAACATTTTAGACAATCCAACCGTTGGATTTTTGCAAAGTTGGTGCCGTTGGGAAGATATTTCCAAGGCGAACCCGACGGTTGAGGTTTCGGGAAAATCCAATGGTCGGATTTCCCGCACTAGTTGTTTGAAATCACGGTTTCAAAATACGAACTGCACGGCCTCGTTTCGTTTTTATTTTATTTATATTTGTATAATTATATAAATATAGTTCATTCAACAATTTCAATATCGTTTCCACTTCAAATATTTCACTAACGCCTTAAAATTTTGGAAAATTTCGCCATAACCTCCCCTGCACCGGGAGCATCGGGAAATCGCAAATAGCTTTCCCGGTCCTTCTAGTCTCAAAAAGAAAAAGAAAAAGCCAAGCGGCTAGCCAACAGGCTCATAAAATCATCACCCAAACAAAACAGTAAATGTGTACCTATTTGTCGGGCACAAAATTTTATTCCTCTTCTCTAGCCCCTTTGCTATAACCTGTTTAATGAATATGCATGTACATATATATACAGTTCTTATCATTTATCATTTTCTATTCAACTTCATATTTGATTTCTATTTGGTTTAAAAACACCCTTCATTCTAATGTTACATAAATAGGTGCAAATCATTTCATTAGCTAATTAATGAATATTTCAACTCATATATGTTTATTTTGAAAATGTGGCTATTTTTAACACTTCACATTTCAACGATTTATGCATACAATAAAAATGTGATTTTTATTGTAAAACAATTCATTTCAAAACACTATTTTTCTATATAGTTCATATAGGTGACAAAAATAGGATTTTATATATAGATAAAAGGTATTTTTATTATCAAACAATTTATTTCAAAATATGAATACCATTCAACACATGAATTTCTAATCAACGAATGAATATCAATTCAACACATGAATGTTTTCTATAGTTTCTATATATAGATAAAAGGTGATTTTTATTATCAAACAATTTATTTCAAAATATGAATACCATTCAACACATGAATTTCTAATCAACGAATGAATATCAATTCAACACATGAATGTTTTCTATAGTTTCTATATATAGATAAAAATGTGATTTTTATTATCAAACAATTTATTTCAAAATATGAATACCATTCAACACATGAATTTCTAATCAACGAATGAATATCAATTCAACACATGAATGTTTTCTATAGTTTCTATATTTAGATAAAAATGTGATTTTTATTATCAAACAATTTATTTCAAAATATGAATACCATTCAACACATGAATTTCTAATCAACGAATGAATATCAATTCAACACATGAATGTTTTCTATTCAATGAATAAATATATTTTAAGCATATGAAAATAATTCAAACACATGAATATTATTCAAAATTTCGGCAGCATAACGACAGGGTAGTTAAAACCGGGACCGTCCCTAGTACGGCTCCTCGCTCTACCTTAAAACCTCGCGGTTTTTGACAATGGGGATCATGCATCTAGTTCGCACGTAGGCGGCATGTATATATTTATTTCATTTCCACAAACTAATCCTATGTGGTTTCAACCCAATATTTCTCAATCACAAATGGGTATTTTTCAACCACAATCAACCAATACCTACCACAAACAATCCCAAACAATCATTCGCTATCAATCAATTTTCACAACAATTTCAACCAATAAATATCGTCCATGGTTTGTGGACGAGGGGCGTATATATATATATATTTATATATAGCAATTCACTTTTATTTCAACACATATATATAATTATAGAAAAGAAATTGAAGAGTGAGAAATTCTCACCAATAGCTATCCAATTACGACTGTTCCTTTAGAAAAATCTTCGCCAATCTCGCCTTTCGTCGCTTTCGTCCGTATCCTCTACCTATGTAAAAATCGAATTTTTACTATGTTATTCAATATATAAAAATCGAATATTGACTTCACTATTCAATATATAAAAATCAAATTTTTATTATGCTATTCAATATATAAAAATCGAATTTCAAAAATATAGATTCCGCCTTTTCAAAAATAAAGATTATATTTTTAATATTCCTATGATGTAAAAATTATATTTTTATTACTTTAAAAATATAAAAATCATATCTTACTTCTTCTACTTAATAAAAATTCCGTCTTTTCTATTTTAAAAATATGATCTTTTCTATTTTAAAAATATGATCTTTTCTATTCTAAAAATCTGATCTTTTCTATTCTAAAAATCTGATCTTTTTCTTTTTAAAGTTCTAATCTTTTTCTATTTAAAGTTCAAATCTTTTTCTATTTTAAAGTTCAAATCTTTTTCTATTTAAAGTTTAAATCTTTTCTTTTTAAAGTTTAAATCTTTTGTTTTTAAAGTTTAAATCTTAAAATAAAAATCAGTTTTTAAACCCTTTAAAAATCAGTTTTATATGCTTTTAAAAATCAGTTTTATATGCTTTTAAAAATCAGTTTTAAAGGCTTTTTTTTCATTTTTTTAAAATCAGTATTTTCAGAATTAAAAATAAAAATAAAATAAAATAAAAACAACTTACATTGATCTGCGAAGAAAGGGGGGGTCGATGTCAGGGTCGGCGGCAAGAGGCGTCAGGGCGGAGCTGGCTTCGAGGGGGCGGCGGATGCGTCGCGATGCTTCAGGGGGGGGGGGGGGGTTGGGTGCGTCGCGATGCTTCAGGGGGGGTTTGGGTGCGTCGCGAGGTGGAAAGGATCGGGAAGGAGGAGATGGAGGCGCGGCGGTCGTGGGTCGCCAGGGCGGTGGCGTCGATTGTTTTAGGTTTTTTTTTCTTTTATTGGTTTGAAATTGAAATGAATGGGGGGGGGGGCAGAAAGAAAGATAAAGGGAGGGAATTTTTTTTTTCTTTTTATTATTTAATTTTGCAAAAAGGTTGACTTTTACATACGACCTCGAAACGAGGCCTACCGCCTGTCGTCCATAGCGTTTTACCCCCATCCCGAACACAATGGGATATGTATCGTAAGCTCATTTGATCGTTACAATCAGTTTCCGTTGAATTTACATTTAAATCACTATATTGAATTCTAAACGTACATTTCAAATTACCGGGGTCACATACTAACTCTAAAAATTCCAGAAAAATATTTTATAGCTTCGTATTGACGATACGGTCCTAACAAAACTAGTTTCGTCGAATTCTGAGACCGTTGGAAAAATGGCCAATTTCCAGTCGATTAAAATCAACTGAAACTGGTCAAACACGTTTTCTTTTTCCACGCTCACATATTGATTCGAAAAATTATGAAATTTGAAACCTAGCAATAACTTGACATGACGGATCCAACAAAAGTGGTTTCGTCGAAATCCGAGGTCGTATGCAAAATGTCCTTTTTAAGGGCCTGAATTCCATAGCGACTATTCAGAATTTTCAACTGGACATATCTTTTGATTCCCGCTATCAAATTTCGATTTGTCAGATTCGTTGGAAAGGTATTCACTAACAGATTTAAATATTTTTTGTTTCACTAAAATCCGGATTGTTTTGCACCCGGTACAGTCCGACAAAGTTTGAATTCAATTTTTGAAACTGCCACGCCATTTCAGGCCTTGTTTATAATTATAATTAATTATATTCGTTTTCGATTGTCGATTCAAACTCAGTTTTCATCGCCATTATTTAAAATATTTATTTAAAATATTTAAAATCTATTATTTTAGCCAAATTAATTTTTTTTAAATTGGTTCAGATTTTCTGGGTCGTTACAATCTCCCCCACTTAAAACTTTTCGTCCCCGAAAAGGAACAAAGTCGAAAGTGGTTTGATAAATCTACAATCACACAACACAACAACCAATCCAATTGTTTTTTATCTTCAAAAATATACTAATCAAATCCTATACCCCTTTTAAAAATCATTTAGAGTATAGAATAATTAGTGCACATCCATGGGAAGAAAATAGCAATAGAATAGAGAATTAAATGGTAATGCAAAGTAGGTTAAATGTACCTTGCACCGGAGTCAATCAGAGATATCTACTCGGCATCTGGGATAAGCTTTCTGAATGCTCTCCTCAGTTTCCCAGGTACAATCTCGCGGATCTCCACTCCATTGCACTTTGACTAAGCGAACCTTCTTGTTCCTCAGCTCTTTGGTTTCTTTGCCTATTATCTTTAGCGGCTCTCGCCTCACAGCTAATTCTGGAGTAATTTCAATATCCTGCTGAGCTGCTTCTTCCACGATCAAGTTTGGATCATGAACGTGCTTTCGAAGTTGAGATATATGAAATACATCATGCACTCTAGGAAACCAGTCTGGCAATTTAACTTTATATGCGAGAGTCCCGATCCGTTCCAGAATAGGGAACGGACCAATAAATTTGGGTGCCAACTTTCCAGTTTTACCGAACCGGATTACTCCTCTCATCGGCGATACTTCCAAATATACACAGTCGCCAACTTCAAAGGATATATCTCTTCTTCTTCTATCGGCATAGCTCTTTTGTCGGCTTTGAGCGGCGAGTAATCGCTTCTTAATAAAATCGACTTTGTCGGCAGCTTCGCGAATCATATCAGGCCCTAACACAAGTCTATTTCCAGGCTCGACCCAACAAGCAGGAGATCGGCAAGGTCTACCATATAATGCTTCGAATGGCGACATTGTCAGACTCGCCTGGTAGCTGTTGTTATAAGAGAATTCAGCCAAATGCAGATGGTCTTCCCATGATCCACCGAAATCTAGAACACAAGCCCGCAATAGATCTTCTAAAATGCGATTCACCCTCTCAGTCTGACCGTCTGTCTGAGGATGATACGCGGTGCTCAAGTTCAACTTCGTCCCTAGCTCGACTTGAAATGCTTCCCAGAATTTGCTAGTGAATATTGTATCTCTATCACTGACTATACTGAGCGGCACTCCATGCAGTCTAACTATTTCCCTGAAGTAAATCTGCGCCAGACTCTGAGCTGTTCTGTTTGATCTGACAGGTATGAAATGGGCGGTCTTCGTGAAGCGATCTACGATCACCCAAATACTGTCATTCCCTTTCCTGGTTCTAGGCAGACCATCGATGAAATCCATAGAAATATGCTCCCACTTCCAACCAGGAACTTCTAGTGGTAGTAACAATCCAGCCAATTTCTGTTGGTCGCTTTTAACTAGCTGGCAAGTAGGGCATCGGCTAACGTATATTGAAACGTCTCTTTTCATAGCCTTCCACCAGAATGTTCTTTTGAGATCGTTATACATTTTGGCCACGCCAGGATGGATACTCAGCTTGGACTTGTGACACTCGTCTAGCACTTCCCTTTTTAACTCTGGGATGTCAGGAACACAAATCCTTCCTTTCAACCTCAAGGTCTCGTCGTTATCTATTTGAAAACACGAGGGTTCGCCTTTCTGAATCCTTTTGATCATATCTTTAATAAAGTTATCCTCCTTCTGAAGAATAGATATTTTGTCAATCAAGGATGTCGTGATAATAAAGCTGGCGATCATTACATTCTTTCTGCTTAACGCATCAGCCACGACATTGGCTTTTCCTGGAGTATATATAATTTCAAAGTCATATGCTGCAAGAAACTCCAGCCAACGTTGCTGCCTCAAGTTCAAGTCCTTCTGAGTGAACAGATACTTTAACGACTGGTGATCTGTAAACAGTTCAAATCTCTCGCCCAGAAGATATCGTCTCCAGATTTTCAAAGCGAACACATTAGCCAATAACTCAAGATCATGAGTTACGTAGTTCTTCTCGTGTGGCTTCAGTTGACGGCTAGCATAAGCAATTACTTGGCCTCCTTGCATTAACACTGCGCCAAGGCCTTCTCTAGACGCATCAGTCCAGACTTTTAGATCTTGGTTGCCATCAATGATGGTTAACACTGGAGCTGTCGTTAGTCTTAACTTTAGCTCTTCGAAAGCTTCCTCACTTTCTGGAGTCCACTTGAATTTAGAGTGCTTCTTTGTAAGCTTCGTTAAGTGACCAGATATCTTCGAAAAGTCTTTAACGAACTTCCGATAATAGCTAGCCAATCCGAGAAAACTACGGACTTCAGTGGGGGTACTGGGCTGTTTCCAATTTTGAATGGCCGTGATTTTACTTGGATCAACAACGATTCCTTCTTTCGATACAACATGGCCCAGAAATTTCACTTCATCCTGCCAGAATATACACTTGGAAAACTTTGCTTTCAATACATTTCTCCTGAGGATTTCTAACACTTGTTCCAAATGTTTTTCATGTTTGGCTTTCGATTTAGAGAAGATTAGAATATCATCAATAAAAACCAGAACAAATTTATTCAAAACTCCTCTGAATACTCTGTTCATTAGATCGACGAAATAAGCTGGAGCGTTACATAAGCCGAACGGCATTACTAACCACTCGTAGAATAAGTCGGGACCTCTGAATGCTATCATTGGAACACACTCTTCGGCTATTCGAAGTTGATGGAAGCGCGTAGCTAGGTCCATTCGTGAAAATACTTGTGCTCCATTTAATCGATCCAACAATTCATCAATCCGCGGCAATGGATACTTGTTCTTTATTGTCTGTTTGTTCAGATCACGATAGTCCACGCACAGCCGTAGGGTACCGTCATATTTTGGGACAAAAACCACTGCTGCACCCCAATCAGAGAAACTAGGCCTGATCAGACCCTTCCATACTAGCTGTCGTGTTTGATTGTCTAATTCCTCCTTCTCTTTCAAGGACATTCTTCGAATAGCGTGAACTACCGGCCTTGCATTGGGAATTAAAGCAATTTTGAAATCTATTTCTCTCTGCGGAGGTAAGCGAACAACTTCTTCGAACACATCCGCATAGTTCTTGACGACAGGAATGTCTTTGATGAGGTCAGGAATATTCTCTGTGACCTCAGGGATATTTTCTATTTGAGCTGGAGAAACATCGAGAGCTGACCAGAAATCTTTTCTATTTGAAGTCGGGCCTTCACATGGTATGGTTATATAATTCCCCGATTGGGCCTTTGCTTTAACCACTCTCTCGGCGCATTTAACTTCAGCTTCATATCTAGTTAGCCAATCCAATCCCAAAATAAGATCGAATTCATTAAAATTCATGACGATAGAGATAATAGGGAATTTATAGCAAGAAAAAGAGACAGGTACTGCACAAATCCAACTGAGATTGATGGAACCTCCAACTGGATTTTGCACAGTCATTGGCTGTTTGAGCTTCTTCAAATTCAAATCCAGTTTCTTGACTGCACTCTTTGCAATAAAGCTTCTTGACGCACCTGTGTCAAACAGTACTTTTACTGGAATGTTTTTGACATTGAGCGTGCCTTCTAAAACATCAGATCTTTCCTGAACAGACGAGGATGCAGGTACTTCGGCCACTTCATTTACCCGGGCCTCTTTGGTCTTTCTTAACAGCCAGCAATCACGCTTTATATGACCGGCCTGATGACAAAGATTGCACTCTCGAGTCACAGGAAATTTGCCCTTGGATTTAGACCCACCCTCCCTTCACTTCTTCGAGGTTCTACACTTCCTAGTCAGATGCCCCTGTTTATTGCAGTTACTGCATATGGCAGTCGTGACAGGTTCCTTTTCAGATCTAGCCCTTTTTCGATTTACTTTAGGCTCTTTACTGACCTCAGACCTCGTACTGACTTCAGGGATATCAGTTTCCGACTCTTCTTTGTCACTACAACAAACTTCTTCTTCGTCGCGTAACATTCCTTTCTTATGGAGATCTTCAAACTGATAAGCCATATAAATCATTTCAGAAAAGGGGAGCTTCACGTTCCTCATTACACTATTCTGATATCTCCTTTGCAGGCCATGGATAAATCTCAGGTTTTCCTCTTTGGATCTTGAATCAGATGAGGAGCAGAGTGAGCAAGTTCGTTAAATTTCTTATGATATTCTGGGATGGTCATATCACCTTGTATCAAATAAGAAAATTCATCACATAATCTCTCGGTTGCTTCGGGAGGAGTAAATCTTTCTAGGAAAATCACTTTGAATCTGTCCCAGGTGATATCACCTTCTGGATTAATTTTGACGATTGTTTCCCACCAGATTAAAGCTTCTTCTTTAAGCGCCCAAGATGCTACTAACCGTTTCTGGTCATCTCTTAGCTGGATATGCTCAAAGATTCTTTCGACAGAACTCATCCAAGCTTGAGTTTGAATAATAGATTCATTGCCCGAGAATTGTGCTCCACCCAGATTTCGATATCTCTTGAATAGAGCCTCTAGATCGGGTTCTGTATTCCTTCTGTTTCTGGCACTCATTTTTCTAGTACTTCTGCAATTAGCAGATCAAGTGTCAGGTCACAGAAAAGGTATTTTAAAATATAGAGACAAATACTTCTAGTGTAAATGCGTCTATCGAGGTGTAATTTCATTCTGCTTTACTCATACAAGGATATTGCTGATCCTATTTATATAGAGTTACCCGTCCTAGAACACTACTGGTTCTATTTCTGACGAGTTTGTTCAAATATTATATTCCAGAACTAAGCTTAACCAAAGCTCTGATACCACGTTGCGACGACCCAAAATCCCGTTCTCACGGAGACAGGGTTATCTTTGGAATATAACACAGAAACAGATAATTGCAGAACAGAATTAAATAAATACACCAGATAAAGAACAATAAAATATACTGGATAAAAGTAATCATCAGAGTTACACAGTATACAGGATCTTACTTAGCACAAATACAGTTCAGCTATACATAAATGTCTACAGCGGAAATAAACAAAATATGTACAATAGGAGCTGAACAGCATAAAAAGAGATAAATGATAGAATCCATCTTCAGCTCCAGCTATCCAGAAAGAACCAGCTAAACCAGAATACAAGGCTGCCCGTGTGGAAAAAGGGGCACCCGAGTTTGAGAGTGAAACAAACTACGAGTCAGTCATGGGACTGGTATGAGAAATCTACTCAACATATATATAATTTGGCTAATCACAGGACCACGCCACTTTCGTGGAACGGGTTTACTCCATTGGATTGCCAGTGCTTTAAAACAAATCGTTCTTTTAAACATCGCTATGCTTTTTATAAAAAATGAAGCCATTATAAGACTCAGTTCCCATCACACAATGCAACGCAAACCGGAGGATAGAGTTTTACCTTATAATGGTCAAAATATGCTTGATACGAATAAAACAAAGGCATTTGATATTATTGCTAGTGTCAATATGTTTTGAAAACAATTTCAAATCATAACTATCAATCATAGACGGCATTAATGCCCCATACCACTATGTCGCCATATATATAGGTATACAATCAAAACCGCACGATGTCGTATTTGGAAATTGGATTTCCGTCATGAACCAAGGCAAAAGATAGTCCTTACGGAATTCGAGACTGCCTAGCCCGAGTCTCAGGCAAGCGCGCAGGCAAGCCTTGGAGCGACAGGGCCGGTCCACCGATGTGGATTATTATACCTGAGCACTACGTTTCGCCGCCCTTTGGGGCGTAAGCGAGCCAACGAATGACTCCATCGGACCCGGATCGTCCGATCTAACCGAGGCGCCTCGCAACAGCAACAACCACATAAGTCAAACTCGTCAGGGCGTGTAAAACCACTGACTCCACTTTTAGCTAGGAGGAAACGTAGGCCCTCCCTGAGGTCCTTCTCCCGTTTTAGGTTCATACCGGGGTGTGAGGCTCGCGAATTCACGTTATACACAAAGCTACGTGTAACACCCCACTCCCGCTATGGTCACTCGCTAAAGGAATGCCATAACATCGGTGGAGTATTTTAGTGAATATAGAACAGAAAAATTACAACAAGACAGATATAAATAGTACTTGAAATTTTAAAGCATCATCTCATAACAACGGAAATAAACATGTCTGGTTACATCATAAAACCATGATAAAAGTCAAATACAATATCCGTCAAAATAAAGAAGTACATAATCCCACTCTTTAATACAATGGCCAAGACAAAAGGGAAGATAACTGGGAACTGGAGCTTTACATCTATCCAAGCTCCTAAAGACGGGAACAGCAATCCGATCAAGCTCTACTGCTGCTAGGATCCACCGTAGGACCTGAGGGCTGGGAAAAAGATAAAAACAACGGGGTCAGACATAAGTCTGAGCGAGTCCTATAACTTTAACAGTACAATCATTAAAGTAACCAGAGAAGACATAAACTTGACCTACGGTAATGTCTGGGGATGAATGGCTACACTAAGCAGCTTGATAGACTTAGGATAAACTAAGATAACCGTAAAGACGCATCTACCCACCCAAGGATAATTACTAACTGCACCACACCAGTCATTCCTACTTAAAGGTTGATCCCTCCAAGGACTTAGAAAATTTCCCCAGTAGTTTCGTGTACTCCTAGCCCACTACATAGGTGCCGTCTGCCCCTATCTCCACTAGGTGTACCTAGTAATTTTACCCAGTAGTTTCGTGTACCCCTACATAGGTGCCGTCTGCCCCTATCTTTATTAGGTGTACCCACTACTCCCCATCGATCGGCTCCCTACCGTAGATACCCGTGCTGGTCCCACAGTGGGGTGTATCACTCCCCTAAAGTGGCAACCCAATACTATCAACGGTGCACGGCTTTATATCTACACGATGCAACAACGGCTTATCTACCAGCCCGGGCCCACACACGCATATGAAACCCGTTGGACTTGCGTTGCCACCGCTAACCCGTTTTGGCCTCTTATAGTCAAGCCCAATATGCGTGTCCCGTCACTCGACATGGGTCGAGCCCACAAAGATACGTTTGGGATATTGGTTGAAATGGGCCCCCACAAGCTACCCACCTTAGCTTGTCACTTATCTAGTGTACCCCACTTAACCCTTTAATCATGTTTAATTACATGTTTCACTTGGTTAAGTATTCTAATCGTATTTTCTATTGCCACCCAAGGCAACCCACTAGATTCCACATGCCACCCAAGGCAACCACTAAATTTCCACATGCCACCCAAGGCACCCACTTAACCCCTCATGTCCCACTACATGCTAATATGGTTAAGTGTTTCTTAATTAATTAAGACCGTGATCTCCCATAAAGACCTCCCACATTAGACTGGCTGTTATGACCGCCTGGTTAAGCCGGTAGGGTCCGGGCAGTCTTACGTCATAACAGATTCTAAACTCGTGTCTTTACTTTAATCACGTATTTAATTTTATGGCTAAGACCCCTCACATTGGGCTGACATTTGTAGCAACTGGTTAAGCCGGTTGGGTCCGGGCAGTTTTACACTACAAATGAGTCCAACCTCGTGTCTTAGTCGATTAATTACACCTAATTAATCACCCCCATATTAATTATCCCTAATTAATATCAAGTTTTCCATAACATGGGTAGACCTAACTCAATAGGTAAATTCCCATGGGGTAGACCTAACTCAATAGGTAAATTCCCACTTATGGTAATTTATTTTTATGGTATGTTTAATCATACCCAATCATCCTTTTATTAACATATTTACCCACCCCATCGTTCCCCACGCAAATCGTTCACATTTCATGACATAATAAAAGGGGAAGATCCATCACAAATATCATGGGTTTAGCATATAACTTTGTCATGGGTTAAGAGGTTTTCAACTTGCATATATGAGCACATATTAACCCAACTACATTTAACCCAAACTTGCATATTATCATATACATATCTTGCATAATATGTGGAACTTGTATATAAGCATTCTCACAACTTGCATAACATGTTAAACATGCATTTAAGCATACACATAACTTGCATAAGCATTCACATACTTGCATAAGCATCCACATACTTGCATAAGCATTCACATACTCGCATAAGCATGCATAACTTGCATATCATATTAAACTTGCATTTAAGCATATACACAACTTGCATAAGCATTCATACACTTGCATAAGCATGCATAACTTGCATATCATGTTAAACTTGCATTTAAGCATATACACAACTTGCATATGAACTTGCATATCAACCTACACATAACCTATATAACATCATACACATGACTTGCATATGAACTTGCATAACTCACTTTGTTAAACATGCATAAATCCACTTGTTAAATATGCATAAACCCACATATTAAACATGCATAAACCCTCTTGTCAAATATGCATAAACCAACTTGTTAAGCATGCATAAACCAACTTATTAAACATGCATAAACTCACTTATTAATTATGCATAAACATCGAAAAACATAGAGTAGCATATCATTACAAATGATTCAAACTCACTAATCCGCATTTAAGACCATAAGTCTCATTACACCCAATCTACTTACTTTAACAATTGATGTTAAAGTGATAGAAACTCACCAAACCCAAGATTAGCAAACTTATGAAGTGGAATTAGTTGCTAAATATGAAGATGGTGATGATTAGAGATTGATTAGAGGGTGATTAGCTTGCAACTTCCTTCATAAACTAGTGGAGGCTCTCTCTAGGATTTAATTTGGCGGCATGAGGCCATCATTTCTATTTTTAGTATGGATTAGGGTAGGTTTAGGGTGTATTTATAGATTAGGTGAGTGTTTTAGGCCCTTAGATTAACCCTAGATTAGATTAGGACCCTTAGATTTCGGCACCTTCCAGAAACTAGCCCTAAGACCAAGCCCAAACCCCAAACTGGTGCACCCAACCACAGAACTCTCTAGAAACTGTGCAGGTTTCTTGGCTCGGCACGGGCGCACTTCCCAAGTGCGCCAGTGTATCTTTGTACTGGCGCACTTCACAAGTGCGCCAGTGCATCTTTGTTCTGGCGCACTTCACAAGTGCGCCAGTGCAATTCTGGCCTGTTTCTGGTTTTTCTGCCTAACTTCGTTCGTCCATATCTCTTTCATACGGTACCCGTTTTACGCAAACTCGGACTCTATTTCGCATATTTTTCCGAGACGAACGCAATGACACAGCCCGTTTCCCCTAATTCCCACATCTGAGATTATTTATCCTGTAATTAGTGAATTTTAGTATTAACTAAAATTCGGGGTGTTACATTCTCCCCTCCTTAAAGGATTTCGTCCCCGAAATCTCTAAGCTAAGGAGAATGCATATCCTACCATCCAAGCAACCATCTACTCAATCCATCAAACACGGGCATCCATTGTCCTTAAAACAGTTTCTAATGATGTATGAGCATATGCAAAAAGTGTGTGTATATGTTCCCTATCTAATGTATGAACATATGCAAACCATGATAGTGCCATGCATCCATTATGTATGCGAGAAAACCCTATCGACACATACAATATCTACATGAGTGCACAATCATCCACCCAAAATGCATCATCCATGTGATAACACAATCATTATACATCCATAAATATAGCTTTCTACACACAATTTTATGCAATATGCAATATGAAGTGACTGAGCCGATCTAGTGCCTAGAGTGTGTGTATATGCATCCACGAGCAACCACTAGCAAACACTTGCATCCACTTGCATCCATCAACCATAACATGTCTCAAACACATGTTTCAACCATAGGTTTACTCTATCTAAAGGTCAAAAAGTACTAACGAGAGGACATACTAAAGATAAGATAAGTACTAGACAACGATAGAGGAGAAAGTAAAGACATACCCTCAAAAAGAAATGGGTACAATGAACGCATCTTCGCTTCCGTCTCCCAAGTTGCGTTGCTCTCATCTTCTCCCCATTGCACTTTGACTAGTTGAACCTCTCGATTCCTCAATTTCCTAGTCTCTGACCCAAGGATGCGAGTAGGAGCTCGTCGAATAGTCGCATCTCGCTCTACTTCCACATCTCTAAGCAAGCTCGGCTCTACCACCTCTGCGGTCTCATGTAAGCATTTCCTCAGATGTGATACATGGAATACATCATGAACACCACTAAGTCTGTCGGGCAACTCCACCCTATATGCCATCCGTCCAATCCTTTCCTTAATAGGAAACGGCCCAAAAAACCTTGGTGCTAACTTCCCAACAGATCCAAAGCGAACCACATTTCGTAACGGAGACACCTTGACAAAGACCATGTCCCCAACTTCAAACTCAAGATCTGTCCTCCTCTTGTCCGCATAAGATTTTTGCCTATCCTGCGCTGCTTTCATCCTTCTTCGAATCAAGTCAATCTTCTCAGAAGTCTCCCTAACCATATCAGGCCCAAGCAAGATCTTATCCGTAGATTCCCACCAACATGCAAGTGATCGACAAGGCCTTCCATAGAGAGCTTCGAAAGGAGCCATACCAATACTGGACTGAAAGCTGTTATTATATGCGAACTCCACCAATGGAAGATGCTCTTCCCATGTACCTCCAAAATCTAAGATACAAAGCCTAAAAAGGTCTTCTAGAACACGATTCACCCTCTCAGTCTGGCCGTCCGTCTGAGGATGATATGCGGTGCTCAGACACAATTGAGTCCCCACTGCTTCTTGCAAACTCCTCCAGAACTCGCTAGTGAAGATAGGATCTCGATCACTCACTATGCTAGAGGGTACCCCATGTAATCGAACTATCTCTCGAAGATATACAGAAGCTAACCATGGAGCGGTCCTCTTGCTCTTCACAGGTATGAAATGGGCGCTCTTAGTAAGTCTATCTACCACCACCCAAATTCCTGTATTACCCTTCCTCGATCTGGGTAACCCGTCAATAAAATCCATCGAGACGCTATCCCACTTCCATTGCGGAACCTCCAATGGGTGAAGCAACCCACCTAGTTTCCTTTGCTCCGCCTTCACTTGCTGGCACACCAAGCATTGAGCGACATACTCCGCCACATCTTTCTTCATACCGGCCCAGAAGAAAACCCTCTTCATGTCTTGATACATCTTGTCCCCACCGGGATGAATGGTCATCCTAGAACGGTGTGCATCATCAAGAATAACCTTCCTCAAATCCTCGTCTTGCGGTACACAAAGTCTACCGTCTCTACGCAAGCACCCCCTATCGTCTAGGGTGCACCTACTCAAATGGCTGGACGACACCCCCCTTATGAGCTTCTCCACCAACTCAACCAACTGTGGGTCGTCCCTCTGTGCTTCACCAATCCGCCCCAAAAGAGTAGGTCTAACTTCCAAGGAAGCTAGTAAACCGGGTACATAATCAACGGAAGGTCTGAAATCAAACATCGAGATAAATTCCAAGCTTCGTCGTTCCACGAACAATGGACTCAAGGACAACCTCTTCCTACTCAAGGCGTCCGCCACCACGTTACCCTTGCCAGGGGTATACGCTATCTCGAAATCATAGGATGCTAAGAATTCCATCCACCTTTGCTGTCTTAAGTTTAAATCCTTCTGAGAGAATAAGAACTTCAATGATTTATGGTCAGTGAACAACTCGAATCTCTCACCAAGAAGATAATGGCGCCAAATCTTAAGCGCAAAAACAATAGCGGCCAGCTCTAGATCATGGGTAGGGTAATTTTTCTCATGTGCCCTCAACTGCCTTCCACCATAGGCTATTACCCTTCCCTCTTGCATTAAGACTGCGCCAAGTCCTGTCCCACAGGCGTCGGTATAGACAACAAATGGCTTGCTCCCATCTGGCAACACTAAAACTGGAGCAGTGGTTAAAGCTCTCTTTAACCATCGGAACGCATCATCACAATCTACGTCCCATTTGAAAACAAGATTCTTCTTCGTTAAGCGGGTTAATGGGGCTGATATCTTCGCGAAGTCTTTAATAAACTTCCTATAATAACCCGCCAACCCCAAGAAACTTCTTACTTCGGTAGCATTCTTCGGAACCTTCCAATCCTGAATTGATACTACCTTCGCGGGATCCACAGCTATCCCTTCCTTGGAGACCACGTGCCCCAAGAACCGCACCTCCTTCCTCCAGAAGTGACATTTAGAGAATTTAGCCTTAAGGCTATGTGCTCGAAGAGTCTTTAATACCTCCCCAAGATGTAGGGCATGCTCTTCTTCACTCTTAGAAAATACTAAGATATCATCCACAAAGACCACCACGAATTTATTAAGGAACTCCCTGAACACCCTACTCATCAAATCAACAAAGTATGCAGGGGCGTTTGTCAACCCAAATGGCATCACCAGCCACTCATAGAAACCATCCGGAGTTCTAAAGGCAGTCTTGTCTATGCTATCCTCAGCCACCCTCAACTGATGAAACCCCGTGGCTAAGTCCAACTGAGAAAATACTGAAGCGCCAACCAACTGATTGAAAAGATCATCAATCCTCGGAAATGGGTGTCTATTCTTCTTTGTGAGCTTGTTGAGTTCTCTATAGTCTACACAAAGTCTGAGGGACCCATCCGCCTTCGTAGCAAATACCACTGGAGCACCCCACTCCGATATACTTCGTCTTATGAACCCCTTCTCAAGAAACTCCCCTACTTGCTTATGGAGTTCCCTCCTCTCACGAGGAGCCATGTGGCGCACTGGTAAAGATACAGGTTTAGCATTATCCACCAGATATATTCGGAAGTCAATCTCCCGCTTCGGAGGTAAGCCCTTCACCTCCACAAACACATCCGGATATTCCCGGACCGCTCTAACAGATTGCAAACTCTCGACCGAGGCGTCAAGCGATTCAAGATAACTTAGCATAACAGAGTCCATGGGATTACAAGATATCTCGAGAGTGTTACCCAAGCGGGTCATGAGCCTAACAACTCTCCTTTCGCAATCAAGAACGGCACCATTACTGGATAACCAGTCCATGCCCAAAATCAACCCATAGCCCGTGAAGCCCAACACAAAAGCATCACATCTAAACTCAATGCTAAGTATAGAAATCTTCAAACCCAAACATATCATGGACAAATAAGTGGAGCCCCCAATTGGGTTTGAAACAACCAAGGGATCATCTACCAGACTGGTGTCTAAGTGCAGTGACTCAACTAATGATGATGAGATAAACGAATGCGATGCGCCTGAATCAAACAATGTACGGACAGGATGATCAAATAGAAAAACCAGACTTTCAACGGAAATAGTTCTACCTCTCTCCTGAATCGGTGGAACTGCGAGAGCCTGTACTTGCCCCCTAACCTGACCCGGTGCGATAAGAGCTTGCACCTGTCCTCCTGAGGTACACCCCGTCCTTTGCCCCTTCTTAGGACAGTCTTTCACTAGATGCCCTGCTTCGCCACAGTGGAAGCAGCCAGTCTTCTTCTTCTTGCGACAATCCTTGCTTAGGTGGCCAGGTGTCCCACAATTGAAACACTTCTTCTTCTTGCCCTTGCCACCGTTGCCTTTCCCCCCTTTATTTTGCTGTTGTTGCTGAGGTTTCTTTTGATCTCCCTTCTTCTCGGGTGCCCTATTAGCATTGGGACCCTTCTCTTCTTCATGCATGAGTGCCATGTCAACTAACTTCTCAAAGGTGGCCCCCATAGGGATATGAGTCATAGCCAACCCATGCATTGGTTCATTCAAGCCTTTCACGAACCTCAAAGCCTTCTTCTCCGGTGTATTCACCATGTCTAGGACAAATCTTGCCAATTGATTAAACTTGTTGACATATTCCTTCACCGAGAGATTTCCTTGCTTTAGAGTCAAGAATCTTTCCATATACAAGTTTTCCTCCGCCCTTGAGAGAAACTTTACCACAAATCTTTGCCTAAAATCCGCCCAAGAGTCAACGGGGCGTTCTCCATTAGTGACCTCCCACCAGAATGAGGCCTCTCCCTACAGTAACCAAGCAGCCAACTTGACTTTCTTTCCTTCTTCCATCTCAAAGATATCTATCAACTCTTCCACCTCTTTCAGCCAATCTCTAGCCTCCACAAAAGTTTCAGATCCTTGAAAAGGTTTTCCTCCCATAGCTTTAAATTCCTTGCAAGTCTTAGCAAAAGTATCAGTGCGAGGAGGAGGGGGAGGAGGAAGATCGGGTGCTACGATTGGTGGAGGAACATTTGCTGGACCCGCAGTGGTGGCCCTAGCCTCCATCAATCTCCTATACCATGCTGGTACCGTCACACCCTCCGGAAAGTTAAGATTCTCGGCCATGCTGAAACGAAAAAGGAAAGAATCAAAACGGAGAATTCGAAGGATATAGATATGGCTATTGGGGATTATGCTTTTCCTTCAAAAACCTTTCTCTTTAAAGACATGTTTTTGAAAATATCTCTTCCAAAAATGTTTTTATAAAAATAGTTTTCTAAAATTTTATCTGTTCCGGTAACCTTTGCTCTGATACCACGTGTAACACCCCACTCCCGCTATGGTCACTCACTAAAGGAATGCCATAGCATCGGTGGAGTATTTTAGTGAATATAGAACAGAAAAATTACAACAAGACAGATATAAATAGTACTTGAAATTTTAAAGCATCATCTCATAACAGCGGAAATAAACATATCTGGTTACATCATAAAACCATGATAAAAGTCAAATACAATATCCGTCAAAATAAAGAAGTACATAATCCCACTCTTTAATACAATAGCCAAGACAAAAGGGAAGATAACTGGGAACTGGAGCTTTACATCTATCCAAGCTCCTAAAGACGGGAACAGCAATCCGATCAAGCTCTACTGCTGCTAGGATCCACCGTAGGACCTGAGGGTTGGGAAAAAGATAAAAACAACGGGGTCAGACATAAGTCTGAGCGAGTCCTATAACTTTAACAGTACAATCATTAAAGTAACCAGAGAAGACATAAACTTGACCTACGGTAATGTCTGGGGATGAATGGCCACACTAAGCAGCTTGATAGACTTAGGATAAACTAAGATAACCGTAAAGACGCATCTACCCACCCAAGGATAATTACTAAGTGCACCACACCAGTCATTCCTACTTAAAGGTTGATCCCTCCAAGGACTTAGAAAATTTCCCCAGTAGTTTCGTGTACTCCTAGCCCACTACATAGGTGCCGTCTGCCCCTATCTCCACTAGGTGTACCTAGTAATTTTACCCAGTAGTTTCGTGTACCCCTACATAGGTGCCGTCTGCCCCTATCTTTATTAGGTGTACCCACTACTCCCCATCGATCGGCTCCCTACCGTAGATACCCGTGCTGGTCCCACAGTGGGGTGTATCACTCCCCTAAAGTGGCAACCCAATACTATCAACGGTGCACGGCTTTATATCTACACGATGCAACAACGGCTTATCTACCAGCCCGGGCCCACACACGCATATGAAACCCGTTGGACTTGCGTTGCCACCGCTAACCCGTTTTGGCCTCTTATAGTCAAGCCCAATATGCGTGTCCCGTCACTCGACATGGGTCGAGCCCACAAAGATACGTTTGGGATATTGGTTGAAATGGGCCCCCACAAGCTACCCACCTTAGCTTGTCACTTATCCAGTGTACCCCACTTAACCCTTTAATCATGTTTAATTACATGTTTCACTTGGTTAAGTATTCTAATCGTATTTTCTATTGCCACCCAAGGCAACCCACTAGATTCCACATGCCACCCAAGGCAACCACTAAATTTCCACATGCCACCCAAGGCACCCACTTAACCCCTCATGTCCCACTACATGCTAATATGGTTAAGTGTTTCTTAATTAATTAAGACCGTGATCTCCCATAAAGACCTCACACATTAGACTGGCTGTTATGACCGCCTGGTTAAGCCGGTAGGGTCCGGGCAGTCTTACGTCATAACAGAGTCTAACCTCGTGTCTTTACTTTAATCACGTATTTAATTTTATGGCTAAGACCCCTCACATTGGGCTGACATTTGTAGCAACTGGTTAAGCCGGTTGGGTCCGGGCAGTTTTACACTACAAATGAGTCCAACCTCGTGTCTTAGTCGATTAATTACACCTAATTAATCACCCCCATATTAATTATCCCTAATTAATATCAAGTTTTCCATAACATGGGTAGACCTAACTCAATAGGTAAATTCCCATGGGGTAGACCTAACTCAATAGGTAAATTCCCACTTATGGTAATTTATTTTTATGGTATGCTTAATCATACCCAATCATCCTTTTATTAACATATTTACCCACCCCATCGTTCCCCACGTAAATCGTTCACATTTCATGACATAATAAAAGGGGAAGATCCATCACAAATATCATGGGTTTAGCATATAACTTTGTCATGGGTTAAGAGGTTGTCAACTTGCATATATGAGCACATATTAACCCAACTACATTTAACCCAAACTTGCATATTATCATATACATATCTTGCATAATATGTGGAACTTGTATATAAGAATTCTCACAACTTGCATAACATGTTAAACATGCATTTAAGCATACACATAACTTGCATAAGCATCCACATACTTGCATAAGCATCCACATACTTGCATAAGCATTCACATACTCGCATAAGCATGCATAACTTGCATATCATATTAAACTTGCATTTAAGCATATACACAACTTGCATAAGCATTCATACACTTGCATAAGCATGCATAACTTGCATATCATGTTAAACTTGCATTTAAGCATATACACAACTTGCATATGAACTTGCATATCAACCTACACATAACCTATATAACATCATACACATGACTTGCATATGAACTTGCATAACTCACTTTGTTAAACATGCATAAATCCACTTGTTAAATATGCATAAACCCACATATTAAACATGCATAAACCCTCTTGTCAAATATGCATAAACCAACTTGTTAAGCATGCATAAACCAACTTATTAAACATGCATAAACTCACTTATTAATTATGCATAAACATAGAAAAACATAGAGTAGCATATCATTACAAATGATTCAAACTCACTAATCCGCATTTAAGACCATAAGTCTCATTACACCCAATCTACTTACTTTAACAATTGATGTTAAAGTGATAGAAACTCACCAAACCCAAGATTAGCAAACTTATGAAGTGGAATTAGTTGCTAAATATGAAGATGGTGATGATTAGAGATTGATTAGAGGGTGATTAGCTTGCAACTTCCTTCATAAACTAGTGGAGGCTCTCTCTAGGATTTAATTTGGCGGCATGAGGCCATCATTTCTATTTTTAGTATGGATTAGGGTAGGTTTAGGGTGTATTTATAGATTAGGTGAGTGTTTTAGGCCCTTAGATTAACCCTAGATTAGATTAGGACCCTTAGATTTCGGCACCTTCCAGAAACTAGCCCTAAGACCAAGCCCAAACCCCAAACTGGTGCACCCAACCACAGAACTCTCTAGAAACTGTGCAGGTTTCTTGGCTCGGCACGGGCGCACTTCCCAAGTGCGCCAGTGTATCTTTGTACTGGCGGACTTCACAAGTGCGCCAGTGCATCTTTGTTCTGGCGCACTTCACAAGTGCGCCAGTGCAATTCTGGCCTGTTTCTGGTTTTTCTGCCTAACTTCGTTCGTCCATATCTCTTTCATACGATACCCGTTTTACGCAAACTCGGACTCTATTTCGCATATTTTTCCGAGATGAACGCAATGACGCAGCCCGTTTCCCCTAATTCCCACATCTGAGATTATTTATCCTGTAATTAGTGAATTTTAGTATTAACTAAAATTCGGGGTGTTACACTACGCCACACAGGCGGTGCTTTGATCATCACCACAAGACTTTGCTTTTCAACAGAAGCCCTGATCACTGCATCTTAGCATGCCACACAGAATAAATCCTATGTCAGACACACAGTCCATTTACAAGTCCGTTCTGGGTCTGAACGAAACCGGAGGCACTAAATACCTCGCAAACCCATCGATCACCACGTACGTCTGGACGATCACCACTCATTATCCATATTTCGGGATGCCTCCCAATCAGGACCTCGGTTACCATCCAAACGAGGTGAAGATCTCCGGTCTTCGACCACCGTCTTCATCTTCGACTTTCAATCATCGATCGATTATTTGAAATGAGAATTAACTCGGCCTTTTCAAATAATTCACGTATATTTAGAATTTCAAATCAATTTATTTTAATGGTTAAATTATTCGACAACATCAATTTTGTTCATTAATGTAATTTTCACACCAAACACATTCAACCATCAAAAGCCACATAAATCGAGCAAATTCCGTTTATTTCCATTCCATATTGCTTATGATATTTTATAACTATTTATCGCTATTTTTATTTATTTTAAAATGGCTATTTTATTCAAAACGACGCTTCGGGCCATAAAGCGGCCGTGGCGCTGTTTTTCTTCAGATTTGATTTACACATATCTGAAAATCTAACCGTTGGATCTTCATAAAATTTACATCATTAGAAAGGTCTTTTCAAAACGAATCCAACGGTTCCAGTTTCGGGAAAATCCGACTGTCGGATCTCCCGGTACAATCGTTTGAAGTTTCGATTTCAAAATACGAACTGCAGCGTCGTTATTCGATTAAATATATAATTATATTTATATATATATAAATATAATCGCTTCTGGCGCTGTTTTTCTTCAGATTTGAATTAAACATTCCAGACAATCCAACCGTTGGATTTTTGCAAAGTTGGTGCCGTTGGGAAGATATTTCCAAGGCGAACCCGACGGTTGAGGTTTCGGGAAAATCCAATGGTCGGATTTCCCGCACTAGTTGTTTGAAATCACGGTTTCAAAATACGAACTGCACGGCCTCGTTACGTTTTTATTTTATTTAATTTATATAATTATATAAATATAGTTCATTCAACAATTTCAATATCGTTTCCACTTCAAATATTTCACTAACGCCTTAAAATTTTGGAAAATTTCGCCATAACCTCCCCTGCACCGGGAGCATCGGGAAATCGCAAATAGCTTTCCCGGTCCTTCTAGTCTCAAAAAGAAAAAGAAAAAGCCAAGCGGCTAGCCAACAGGCTCATAAAATCATCACCCAAACAAAACAGTAAATGTGTACCTATTTGTCGGGCACAAAATTTTATTCCTCTTCTCTAGCCCCTTTGCTATAACCTGTTCAATGAATATGCATGTACATATATATACAGTTCTTATCATTTATCATTTTCTATTCAACTTCATATTTGATTTCTATTTGGTTTAAAAACACCCTTCATTCTAATGTTACATAAATAGGTGCAAATCATTTCATTAGCTAATTAATGAATATTTCAACTCATATATGTTTATTTTGAACAAGTGGCTATTTTTAACACTTTACATTTCAACGATTTATGCATACAATAAAAATGTGATTTTTATTGTAAAACAATTCATTTCAAAACACTATTTTTCTATATAGTTTATATAGGTGACAAAAATAGGATTTTATATATAGATAAAAGGTATTTTTATTATCAAACAATTTATTTCAAAATATGAATACCATTCAACACATGAATTTCTAATCAACGAATGAATATCAATTCAACACATGAATGTTTTCTATAGTTTCTATATATAGATAAAAGGTGATTTTTATTATCAAACAATTTATTTCAAAATATGAATACCATTCAACACATGAATTTCTAATCAACGAATGAATATCAATTCAACACATGAATGTTTTCTATAGTTTCTATATATAGATAAAAATGTGATTTTTATTATCAAACAATTTATTTCAAAATATGAATACCATTCAACACATGAATTTCTAATCAACGAATGAATATCAATTCAACACATGAATGTTTCTATAGTTTCTATATATAGATAAAAATGTGATTTTTATTATCAAACAATTTATTTCAAAATATGAATACCATTCAACACATGAATTTCTAATCAACGAATGAATATCAATTCAACACATGAATGTTTTCTATTCAATGAATAAATATAGTTTAAGCATATGAAAATAATTCAAACACACGAATATTATTCAAAATTTCGGCAGCATAACGGCAGGGTAGTTAAAACCGGGACCGTCCCTAGTACGGCTCCTCGCTCTCCTTAAAACCTCGCGGTTTTTGACAATGGGGATCATGCATCTAGTTCGCACGCAGGCGGCATGTATATATTTATTTCATTTCCACAAACTAATCCTATGTGGTTTCAACCCAATATTTCTCAATCACAAATGGGTATTTTTCAACCACAATCAACCAATATCTACCACAAACAATCCCAAACAATCATTCGCTATCAATCAATTTTCCCAACAATTTCAACCAATAAATATCGTCCATGGTTTGTGGACGAGGGGCGTATATATATATATATATATATATTTATATATAGCAATTCACTTTTATTTCAACACATATATATAATTATAGAAAAGAAATTGAAGAGTGAGAAATTCTCACCAATAGCTATCCAATTACGACTCTTCCTTTAGAAAAATCTTCGCCAATCTCGCCTTTCGTCGCTTTCGTCCGTATCCTCTACCTATGTAAAAATCGAATTTTTACTATGTTATTCAATATATAAAAATCGAATATTGACTTCACTATTCAATATATAAAAATCGAATTTTTATTATGCTATTCAATATATAAAAATCGAATTTCAAAAATATAGATTCCGCCTTTTCAAAAATAAAGATTATATTTTTAATATTCCTATGATGTAAAAATTATATTTTTATTACTTTAAAAATATAAAAATCATATCTTACTTCTTCTACTTAATAAAAATTCCGTCTTTTCTATTTTAAAAATATGATCTTTTATATTTTAAAAATATGATGTTTTCTATTCTAAAAATCTGATCTTTTCTATTCTAAAAATCTGATCTTTTTCTTTTTAAAGTTCTAATCTTTTTCTATTTAAAGTTCAAATCTTTTTCTATTTTAAAGTTCAAATCTTTTTCTATTTAAAGTTTAAATCTTTTCTTTTTAAAGTTTAAATCTTTTCTTTTTAAAGTTTAAATCTTAAAATAAAAATCAGTTTTTAAACCCTTTAAAAATCAGTTTTATATGCTT
Organism: Allium sativum; assembly: GCA_030737875.1. NCBI lineage: Eukaryota > Viridiplantae > Streptophyta > Magnoliopsida > Asparagales > Amaryllidaceae > Allium > Allium sativum. The sequence continues at coordinate 158,163,773 of CM060924.1, forward strand.
TTAAAAATCAGTTTTATATGCTTTTAAAAATCAGTTTTAAATGCTTTTTTTTTCTTTTTTTTAAAAATCAGTATTTTCAGAATTAAAAATAAAAATAAAATAAAATAAAAACAACTTACATTGATCTGCGAAGAAAGGGGGGGTCGATGTCAGGGTCGGCGGCAAGAGGCGTCAGGGCGGAGCTGGCTTCGAGGGGGCGGCGGATGCGTCGCGATGCTTCAGGGGGGGGGGTTTGGGTGCGTCGCGATGCTTCAGGGGGGGGGGGGGGTTTGGGTGCGTCGCGAGGTGGAGAGGATCGGGAAGGAGGAGATGGAGGCGCGGCGGTCGTGGGTCGTCATGGCGGTGGCGTCGATTGTTTTAGGTTTTTTTTTCTTTTATTGGTTTGAAATTGAAATGAACAGGGGGGGGGGGGGGGGGCAGAAAGAAAGATAAAGGGAGGGAATTAAATTATTATTTTTCTTTTTATTATTTAATTATTTAATTTTGCAAAAAGGTTTACTTTTACATACGACCTCGAAACGAGGCCTACCGCCTGTCGTCCATAGCGTTTTACCCCCCGTCCTGAACACAATGGGATATGTATCGTAAGCTCATTTGATCGTTACAATCAGTTTCCGTTGAATTTACATTTAAATCACTATATTGAATTCTAAACGTACATTTCAAATTACCGGGGTCACATACTAACTCTAAAAATTCCAGAAAAATATTTTCTAGCTTCGTATTGACGATACGGTCCTAACAAAACTAGTTTCGTCGAATTCTGAGACCGTTGGAAAAATGGCCAATTTCCAGTCGATTAAAATCAACTTAAACTGGTCAAACACATTTTCTTTTGCCACGCTCACATATTGATTCGAAAAATTATGAAATTTGAAACTTAGCAATAACTTGACATCATGGATCCAACAAAAGTGGTTTCGTCGAAATCCGAGGTCGTATGCAAAATGTCCATTTTTAAGGGCCTGAATTCCATAGCGACTATTCAGAATTTTCAACTGGACATATCTTTTGATTCCCGCTATCAAATTTCGATTTGTCAGATTCGTTGGAAAGGTATTCACTAACAGATTTAAATATTTTTGGTTTCACTAAAATCCGGATTGTTTTGCACCCGGTACAGTCTGACAAAGTTTGAATTCAATTTTTGAAACTGCCACGCCATTTCAGGCCTTGTTTATAATTATAATTAATTATAATTGTTTTCGATTATCGATTCAAACTCAGTTTTCATCGCCATTATTTAAAATATTTATTTTAAATATTTACAATCTATTATTTTAGCCAAATTAAAAAAATTTAAATTGGTTCAGATTTTCTGGGTCGTTACATATCGCCACACTCAGAGGTCTCCGCAGCCATAAAAATCATTTCAAAACCGCCGCCATTGAGGTCAAATTCCGACCACCACACGCTATTATTTCAGATCTTAACCATTCAATACGTGGATCTCGTTAAGGCAAACCATTTTCGTTTTATAAATTTCATGAAATAATTCGCTGATTGAGAGATTAGTGAGGAAGGAGGGAGTACTCAGTTCGTCGGTTCTCCACTTGAGCAGCGGCTGAAAGAGAGTGTAAAAAACTAGGGTTTTTAATGGATGTTTATTTATACTATTTTTATTATTATTTAATTCATTTAATTACTTTATTATAAAATTCCGCGTTTGAACTCCAATTTAAATCCAACGATTGTCGCCCCTAGCCAAATACCCTTTTCCGGACATAATGGGAAATTTTTCATAAGCCCTTTTGACTGTTTCGATCAGTTTTTATCAAAATAAAAATATAAATCAACATATTTTGAATTTAAATGTACATTTTAATTTTCTGGGGCTACATACTGACTCCAAAAACTACAGAAAAATAAATCTAGCTATGTTTTGATGATACCGTCCTAACAAAACTATCTTGGTCAAATTTGGATGCCGTTTGAAAAATGGTCATTTTCCAGTCGATTAAATTTACATTGAATTGACAAAACACGTTTAAATTCACCATGCTCACATATTAACTCCAAAAATTACGAAAATTGAAACCTGACTATAATTTGACATTCCGGATCCAACAAAAGTGGTTTCGTAAAAAACGGAGGTCGTTTGCAAAATGGCTATTTTTAAAGGCTATATATAATAAAAAAATATACATAAATTCCATAGAGACTATTTTTAATTTTAAACTAGTCATAACTTACAATTTATAAAGTGAAATCTCAATTTTCCACATTCGTTAGAAAGATATTATTAAAAAGATTCAAATGTTTCTAGTTTTACTGAAATCCGATTTATTTTGAATCCTGTACATTCATTTGAAATTTAAAATCGAATTTTCAAACTACCACGCCATTTCAAGTTCGTTTTATAATTAAAATAAATTTATACGTTCTAACTTCGATTTAAATAAATTTTAAATCGTTAATTCTCAAAATAATTCATTTTAAATTTTCAAAATCCATTAAAATAGCTAAAATTAAAATTTTAAATTTGTTCAGAAATTTTGAGTTGTTACAGTATTAGTTTATAAACGAGAGTAATTGAGGGAAACATAAGTTATGATTTCCGTAAATAATATTAAAAAATGTATTCGAAAAGTTTACAAGTGAATGAAATAATTTTTAAGAATATTCTTAATTATAATAAGAAGTAAAAGACAAACTCCAAATATTGGAAGATTTAAAGAATATAATTAACAGAAGTTTAATTAAAGAGGCCAAGTAATGCCGAATACTGAATCAGTAAACTCATTTCATTCTCATGATTATTTATTTGATAGTTAAATAACCGACTGCAAATCAGGCCAAATATGATTGTTGGTACGGAAAGACCATAATCGAATTATATTCGAAAATCATTCCGACCGGCAAATACGTGGAAGATGTTGATTGCAGATAGAGCATTGAAGACCAAGGATCTTCATAAACGAAAGAACCACTTGTTGAATTTCTCTGGTTTAGCAGCCAGAGATATTTCGGCAGTGCTTCTGTCGTGAGTGAATTCTGCGGATTTCAAGGACTACTCGCTACCAATCCTTGGGGTGATACCTATATAGAATATGGGAGAAGGGTGTCTTCGGTTCATCCTGTTCCTGGAAGACTTGTATGTACGAGTGTCTGACAAAGTATTTCCAAAGGGGTTACGTACATTGATTTCTTCAAACGTACCAAGTTGATGGCAAGGAGTGTGCACTTCTTTTAGCTTAACAACTAGAGTATTTTTTGGGGGCGTCAATTGGTGATTTTCTGGGGGATCCGACCAGATGTTCTAAAAAGTAAGTATGACCTCAAGCCTCATCAACCGGGAAATGGTACAAAATCGGGTAGGTCGCATGGCTATGTTGGCCGCACCCATCAAAAGGGTATATCATTACCTAATCTAGAGAAATCAAATGCCTTCTGTTGTACCGTTTATTTTTGTATGTGTGCTATCGGTTCGGTTGGCTGGCCCCCAACCATGGCAATGTGTAACGACCTGGATTTTTAGACGATTAATTTTAATTATTTAATATGGTTTTAAATATTGAGTTGATAATATAAACCAATTTTTATATTGACTTGTCGATTTAATAATCGAAATACGATTTATTTCGAATATATCAAATTATCGTAATACGAAAATGAATTTAATTGAATTCAAGATTTAAAACTGAATTGAAAACAGTTCAGATAATCAATACAAACTTTTGTTTGAATTAGAATAATAAAATTAATTTGTCATTGAATAATTAATTGTTTTGAATTTAATTTATATCGATTGAACTTAATATCTTTTTCAGATGATCAATTGAGGCTTTAAAACATGTCCTAGTGTGTCCAGAATAGGGGTATAACCCTAAAAATGTCGGTTGTTGGGTTCAGTAAGGAGTTCGAAATCACGAGGTATTTTAATTAAAAGCGTATCGGTTCGAACTAAAATAAAATTAATTAATTAAAAAATATAATACCTTCATTCCTAAGCTTAATCGAGTACAATGTACAATACGTAAATTCCTTAATGCTTAAGTCTTTATCATCTATAAAATCACGCACATGCTCTTTACTGTATTTCTTCTGCAAACTATTCGATCAGAGCTTCAAATTAACTTGACCGTTCTGTATATAATCATGTTTCCTCTTCTACCATTTTTAATTCAGCAATAAGAGAACTGAAAGCATTAAATAGCTTTTCCGCAAAATTCTTTCCAAACAAAATTCATACTCAAATCCATTTAAATAACGGCTCTAGGTCCTCACCTCTCCTCTAAGACGCTCGTCCAAATCATCATAAGAAATCGAAATCGAGATTTGCGGTTTGGAACCTCGTGATATCCGAAGGCTCGATCTAGGACCAGAAACGCATCGTGACTAAGAGTGAATTGCGAGTTCAGAAGGAATAATCGCATGCGTGTAAGGCATTTCGATGCCCTGATTTATGAAGAAAGGATCGCGAGTTTAGTATTGAAGTCGCGATGGGTTTCAGGTCGAGGTGATAGGAGCAGCAGGTTTCTGGGCTTGGCGCGGCGTTCGCAGTGGTAAGGAGCAATGTTCGGCAGAAATTGAAGTCACTCGATACATTAGGGCTGCTGGGGGTCTGTCGCTATTTCTAGAATAGCTCGGAGTTTGCATTTTTCAAGCGTGAGTTAGCGTGTCATTGTAAGGTGATTTAGGAGACGAAGGGGAACATGGTTGATGGTGTTAAAATCAATGGTTGGTTACAGTGATAAAATTGAGTTAAGAAATGCAGTTTGAAGGACCAAGAAGGATTGGAGCACTGGAGTTCAATACTTAGTGGAGTAGTCTCGATACTGAAATGTTTGGAATGGTGCAGATGTTGATTTGCAGTGGAGGAGTGGTGTAGCTCTGTGAGAGGGAGATTATGATGATGACAGTTGTCGAAGTATAGTTAGGCAGATTTGGAAGGAATATCATAGCGTGAATGTTCACCAAGGAAAAGACAGATTTTTAAAGTGGGCTAAAGGTATAAATTTGATAATTAACTTAATTTATTCGTTTAATGTTATATAATCTAAAAATTTATAATATCGTATATTTATTTATACATGGGTGGAAAAAAGCAAGAAGTAACTCATTTAAAGTTAGTCGGGATTTACCAGTATTTAATTAAAAATCGAATGGTATTCGATATTCGACTATTAAAATCACGGTGAGTAAATCTCACTCTATTTATTATTTAGAATTATTTTAGTCGTTAAAAATAATTGATGGTTGTTTGATTGCATTAAAATATTACTGTGGCTATAATTAAATATATATTAGTTATTTAGGATTGGTGTTTGTGGTTACTATATATATGTTGGTGATTGGATAGTTCTCCCAGTACCATTAGCGGATGCCCGCAGTATCATTAGCAGATGACCCTATACGCTCCACGCTATGATAGTGGATGACCTTCTATACAGCGATATCCTACCTCGAAGTAGGATGGGTATTATTTATGTTGGTTAACGTCTGTGGATGCAGGAAAATAGGTTGAAGGGATCCAACTGGATTCCTCAAAAATATTATTATTTGTTTGTTTCATATATATTATCATATATGATGTGCTAGAAAACATGTGATTGATAACTGAGTGTTTTGCGGTGTTTAAACATCACTGGGGCCTAAATATTGATTTATAAAAATATAGTAAAAAGAATATTTTGAGATTTAAAAGGGAAATATATTTTTCTAAAAAGAATATTTTGAATTTATAAATGGCATTTATAAATTAGATAATGTAGTGAATTTATAAACAGTGTTTATAAATAAAATGGAAAGATTTTCATTGGATAATCAGTGTTAACTCATAAAATACGAGTTAGTTATGACATAGAACTCATGCTGTTGCTAGTCAAGTCATTGCATTCATGTGTGATAACCGAAATGAAACTCGGATTCATATCGAGTCGTTTCCCACCATGTCGCATTGAGTAAACCAGGTCAACCCGAAGTCATGCCGCAGTTCATTTATGATGACGAGGTAAAATAAAAGCACCTAGCAATCATTTCGTCATAGTGCAAGACATAATTTCGGATATCGATCACGTCGATTCTGAACCATGTCGTGAAAGCTAAGTCATATATCACCATATCGCAACCATAGCTCCTCTGAATCATGTCGTAGTTCGTCAAGGCGATCCCGGAAGGTTAAGTCGTTACTGAGTTGTGTCGTGCCTGCTTTATGGCATCAAGAGGAAGCTAAAGCATTCGACAGTCATGCCGCTCTAATGAGATGACATAGAATAAGGCTAAGATTCATGTCGGTCGGCGACATGACGTTATACTATTGTTATCCATGTCGTTCAGCGACATGGTGTACAAATAATTCATGTCGACCGTAAACCATGTCAAGAGAGCCAGGTCAGACTCAGGAAACACGCCATGTCATCCATCCCGAAGTCGTTCAGCGACATAAGGAGCAAGCTGCTACTTAAAATCTCAAAACGAACCATGTCGTGACCCACTCGCGCCGCATTCAGCTATTACTAGGTTGTTGACAGCTATGATCTGAACAACATTAACCATGTCGGGGAGAGTCATGTCGTGCCACAAACCCAAGGCGCCAAGGGCTAACCCGCCATTTGACATAAGTCATGTCGTTGGCGACATGAGTTGTAGCGAAGACCCATGTCATGTCGGTGGCGACATGTGTCATGGTGTTTTTCTGCATAATTACAGAACTGCCATCTGGTCTGGAAATCTCCTATAAATACCCCCCTCACTTCTTCATTAGGGGTAATCTAGTCTTGAGACCACGAAGTGCTGTTGGAAATATTCTATAACAATCCTAACATCTATCCAACATCATAAATGGAAGATTAATCTATGTATCTCGATCTTGATCAAACACATTCAAGTGATTCAAGAGTTTAAGATTGATGAATTGAGCTTGTGCGCAAAAAGGAATTCTTCCAACTCTACCACATCAACACCATATCTTCGCTGATTAATATGATTTTTTATCATCTTTAATAGATTTAAAAATGGTTCATGAGTAAGGGAGTGATGGAAATGTTTTTAGAGAGAAGTTAATCTTGTAATTTTCACATTGTTAATGAAATCTCTTATGAGAGTGGATGTAGATACGTATTAGATTGAACCACTATAAAGCTTTGTGTCTTATACTTGCATTTCAATCATTGTGTGGCTCCACTTATCATTTTTTGTGAGACATTTTCTTCACATTTTTGGTGTTAAGCCCAATTTTAGGGAAAACATTTGGCGCCCACCGTGGGGCCCAGATTGATAATCCATTTCTTGCTCTCTCACAAGGTAGAAGGCCTTGCATTGGAATTATAAATACGCTCCGATTATCTAAGTTGTCCGAATTCAAATTCTTATCCAAAGTCAGGGGTAAGCCAGGTAGACCACCGAAGAAAACTACAAGTAAAAGTGCCGATAATGCCACTAACACGGAAAACACTCCGCCCACTAACCAGTTTGAAGTTGGCGAAAGTTCTAAAGCCGGAACTGCTGTAACAAGAAGGTAATTGGATGAAGTGGCAGTAGGACTGACAAATCGAATCAATATCGCGAATGAAGCTATGATGAAGAAACTTGAAACCGTGTTCGCTATGCAAGACACAATGGCTAAGATTACCATGACTGCAACCCATCTTAAATCTACTAAAACCACTCCAACGGAAGATATTGGATCTTCTTCCTCAAGCCCGAATCGAGGAAATTCTATCCAAGAGGTCGCAGATCCTAGTCATAAGGGAACAAACCCTCCTTCTCATAATCACTCTGGAAAAGCAACTCCTCAACAAGCGTTTGGTTCCGCCAAAGGGGCACTTCCCCATGCAGGAGGTCCAGGGCCCCGGAATCTGAACCGTGACCGTTTGCTCAGGTAAACATCCGGTAAAGAGGAAGGTGTTCGCCCCGTGGGCCAACTCAATGAGGAGGAGCGTATATCTGGGATGATACGAAAGATCATGAAGGAGGACCAGAAAAAGGTGGACGATGAGAAGGAATGGGGGTTTGCTCCCACAAAAACCCCACTTACGGAAAGAATAAAAATGGCGCCATATCCGAATAAATTCAAACCTCCTGTTATGCAAGCTTATAATGGGACTGGCGATCCTTCTTATTCAAGTATGATCAACACATGGATGGGACACGTGCTACTGATGAGCTCAAATGTCTATACTTCCCTACTTATTTGGAAGGGGTAGCTTCACTTTGGTTCATGAAGCTTCCGCCAAAATCCATGGACGACTTTGCCACCTTGGCCAAGTTGTTCAGGCAGCAGTTCAGGCTTCAAGCAACTAAGGTGTGTGATGTAATGGAACTGAATGAGTTGGAACAAGGGCCTGGGGAATCCATTAAAGCATTTATATCTCGTTTCAACACAGTTGCGGCTGAAGTCGGAAACTATGAGCCACGTTTGGCCTTGATGGCTCTAAAAGGAGGTATGAATAAAAGGACCAAACTTGGGTGGTGGATCAAGAAAAAGAAGCCCACTACTGTCGAAGAGCTATTTGATAAGGCAGGAGAATATATAGGCGTGGATGAGGATCCGGCCTATACATTGGAAGCTCCAGAAAATGATGAGCCGTCTGAGAAAAAAGACATAAACGTGCAAGGAGGACAGAAAAACGCTGGAGGAAATCAGAAAAGGGGGAATGAAGGGAAAGATGGTCGAAACAACAAAAAGCTTCGTTTCTTCAAGAAGTCTGAAATGACTCCCCTTAATGATACCATAGAAAATATTTATATGGCGACCAAAGACACGGAGGAATACCCAGAACCAGGGAAGTTAAGAGTCACCGATAACGCAATAAAGTCCGACAGATTCTGTCGATTCCACAACCAACCGGGACATAGCACAAATGAGTGTAGACATTTGAAAAGCTTAATTGAGGAGTTAATAAGGAAAAACAGGCTTCAGTAGTACACAAAGAACCCCAGAATTCTCAGGGAGCTCAAGACCAAGGAGCCTCTGCGGGACAACCTAAACAAAATGTGAATGCTTCAGTTGCTGCTATACCAAGGATGATCATAAACACCATCTCAGGAGGCCCATATCCGGTTGGGAAAAGATGGGGGGACATGGTAAAGTATGCTCATGGGGTGAAAGACTTCACAAAAAGAGGTGAACTCATGATCGTGAATGAGGCTTTATCAGCAAAAATACCAAGAATCCCGCGAGATGAGATCACATTTAAAGATGAGGATCCAAACGGGATCATAACGCCTACAGAGGATCCAATGGTGATAACCATTGGTTTGGGCCCAGCCATAGTTATAAGGGTTTTGGTCGATAGTGGGGCATCTGTTAATGTCCTATTCATTAGCGCATTCCATAGGATGAAGCTCTCCATGAACAACATAAGAGCCCGCCAGAACAAAGTCCACGGATTCACAGGTTAAGCTGTTCAACCAATTGGTGTTATCAGTTTACTAGTCGAACTCGGAGAAGGGGGGCAGAAAGCCGCGCTAGAACATGATTTCGTTATAATTGATGAATTCTCCGCTTAAAATGCCTTCCTAGGAAGACCTACTCTTGTAGCATTTAGAGTAATTATGGCTCCGTGGTGCCTCACTATGAAATTCCCAACAGAGAATGGTATTGGCACAGTTATTGTTGATCAATAAGCGGCAAGAGAATGTTATTTGGTTGAATTGTCAGAGGCAAGGAAGAAGGGATTGAAGAAGGATGTAGAGCCGTCGCTCCGCATCCAAAAACCCCCTTATAGCAATTAAAGCAAAGCCCCCATACTGGAGAGCACAGTGGCACTCAAAAAGCAATTGACCCAAGGAAAAACAGTATAGGGGAAAATAGAGCAGCGCCTGCCAAAGATACTATCCCCGTTCCAATATCCGATAAAGATCCCAACCAGGTCCGATAAAGAACCCAACCAGGTCCTAAAGATAGGATCACAGCTAGGTATGAAGCTGCAAAAGGAATTAATCTTGTTTTTGAAAGCGAATCTAGATGTATTTTCCTGGGCACACTCGGATATGTGTGGGATCCCATCGAATGTAATTTTTCACAAATTGAATATAAATCAAAAATTGACTCTTGTGAAACAAAAGAGACGAATGCAAGGATTTGAATGATCTGTAGCTCTAAAGGAGGAAGTAGATAAACTACACGAAAACAATTTCATATGAGAATCTACATATCCAGATTGGGTTTCAAACCCAGTCCTTGTCAAAAAGTCCAACGGAAAGCGGAGAGTGTGTACAGATTATCAGACCTTAATAAAGCATGCACAAAAGACAGTTTTCCTTTGCCCCGGATTGACTAACTCGTAGATGGAACAGTGGGGCATGGGTTGCTATCTTTTATGGATGCATATTCCGGATATAGTCAAAATATGATGCATGAGCCGGATGAGGAGAACACGAGTTTCATAACAGATAGAGGGCTATATTTCTATAAAGTCATGCCGTTTGGACTGAAAAACGCAGGAGCGACTTACCAACGTCTTGTAAACTCCATGTTTAAATATCAAATAGCGAATACAATGGAAGTATATGTAGATGATATGCTAGTCAAATCAAAGAAGGCCGAAGATCATCTCGAGGATCTGGCCGAGATGTTTCACATACTCAGGAAATACGAGATGAAACTAAACTCATTAAAGTGTTCATTCGGGGTCTCTTCGGGGAAATTTCTCGGGTTTATCGTCAATGCTAGGGGCATCGAAGAGAATCCTTCTTAAATTGCGGCTTTAAGGGAAATGCGGGCTCCAAGGACGAAAAAGGAACTCTAAAGCCTAAATGGAAAGGTGGCAGCATTGAATCAGTTCGTATCCAAAGCAATTGATCGGTGTATTCCGCTTTTTGATGCCTTGAAAAAAGGAAGAAAGGACTTCCAGTGGACCTCAGAGTGCCAGGGGGCGTTCGAGGAATTGCTTAGACATATGGAATCACCGCCAATGTTATCAAAACCTAAAGATGGGGATGATCTATTTTTGTATCTAGCAATTTCATCACATGCTTTGAGCGCTGCGCTAATCCGAGAAGAATCAAGGGTGCAATTGCCAGTATATTACATCAGTAAGAGACTTGCCGGGGCCGAATTAAATTACCCTAAGCTAGATAAGCTCTCATACTGCCTCCTTGTTGCCTCAAAAAAAGTTGCGACCGTATTTCCAATCTCACCCTATCAAAGTTCTCACCGATCAACCATTAAGGCAAATTCTCTTTCGCCCAGAAACTTTAGGAAGGTTACTAAAGTGGAACATTGAGCTAAGTCAGTATGACATCACTTATCATCCTCGAAGAGCCATTAATGGCCAAGCCCTAGAAGATTTTATTGCTGAGTTTACGGACAGAGGAGAAGAGATCGAGGAACCAGCAGAAACGGAGGCTAGTTGGAAACTATACTTTGATGGGTCTAGAAACGACTATTGCTCAGGGGCCGGAATTGTCTTAGAAACCGCAGAAGGTAACTCGTTACGCTATGCCTTGAGATTGGAATTTCCGTCAACTAATAATGAGGCCGAATATGAAGCGTTAATAACAGGGTTAAAGTTGGTGAAAGCGTTAAACCTGAAAACCTTGCATATTCTCAGCGATTCTCAAGTAGTGGTGGGTCAAGTGCACAAAGAGTTCCAAACCAAGACTGAGAACCTTCCTTCTTATCTAATCAAAGCTATGGAACTTTTAAACGATCTTGATCATTATGTTATATCTCACATCCCTAGAAAGCATAATTCAAAAGCGGATTCTCTTGCCAAGTATGCTAGTTCATCAGACGCTCAACTACTGGGTTTAATCCCCATCGAAGTCCTTTCTACCCATACCATTGAGGAAGCGGGTATTGACTGGATAATGGAAACCGCTGAAGAACCTACGCCATGGATGACTCCAATCAAGGAGTATATCCTTAATGGGACACTTCCTGAAGACCGAAAAAAGAAAAGGAAAATATTGCGCAAGGCCCCTCTGTACCTCGTTCAAGATGGGAGGCTTTACCGACGAGGATTTTCCACACCATTGCTGCGATGTGGAACCAAAGAGGAATATAGAGCAATTTTGGCAGAGTTGCATGAGGGAGAATATGGAGGGCACGCCGGAGGTCAAACGTTAGCCAAGAAGATTCTGCGATACGACAATTTTTGGCCTGATGTAAATCTAGATGCCATGTCCTATGTAAAGATGTGTGACAAGTGCCAGAGATTCGCTAAGATTCCAAGAGCACCTCCCACGGAGCTAACTCAAATGGTCAGTCCATGGTCGTTTGCGGTCTGGGACATAGATTTAATTGGGATATTACCCACTGCAAAATCGAATATGAAATACGCTATAGTATCTTTCGAATACTTTACCAAATGGGCTGAAGCAGAACCTTTAGCTACTATCACATCAAAGAAAGTGATCAATTTCATTTTAAAAAACTTCATTTATAGGTTTGGAGTGCCACAAAAAGATCATTACCGATAACGGAACCCAGTTTGAAAGCAATGAATTCCTCTGTGCTAAATATAAAATCAAAAAGAGTTTTGCAGCTGTGGACCATCCGCAAGCAAACGGGCAAGTGGAAGCCACCAACAAAATACTAAAGTCAACCATCAAAAAGCGTCTTGAAAAAGCCAAAGGCAACTGGGTTGACGAACTTCCCTTGGCACTAGGGGCATACCGGACAACACATAAAACTGCCACGGGGCACACGCCATTCTCACTTGCGTTCGGGTCAGGAGCTATGATCCCGGTGGAATTGGAGGTACCCACTCACCGTAGAATCCACTTTAATCAGAAGGAGAATGAAAAGCTGCAGCTTGAGTCACTTGATTTGCTTGAGGAAAAGCGGAAAGAAGCAGAGCTTAGGATAACGGCCTATCAACGGAAAATAGCTAGACATTTCAATACAAAAGTCAAGCAAAGAACTTTTCAAGTCGGGGACCTCATCCCGAAGAAAATTATGACAGGAACCGGGGTATTCGAACCCACTTGGGAGGGGCTATACATGATAAGCCAGAAATTTGCAGATGGCACTTTTGAGCTAAAGACAACAGATGGAATCGCACTTGCTCGAGCATGGAATAACATTCACCTTTACCGTTATTTTGTTTGAGGTTTCTTTCACATATTACGCATTATTCATACATCATGAATTGTAAATATATCATGCATTGTGAATCTTATGTAAAGTTTGTACAAATTAATGAAAGAAATTACTTTGCCTGTCTGAAATCGTACATTTGCAAGTTTTTGATTTCAAGCTGCTAACGTCAATTTTAATTACAGGCCTTTTAAGTAGGCAAAAGAACATTTATAACCAAATAGAGCCTGGTGAATGCTACAGCACATCCCAATAGGGAGGGCTCAAGCGCCCATTGCTTAATACTCAAACATCCTCACATTTTTGCTATGGAGGGTGTGAAGTACAAATCCATAAACGAGGGGCACCTGGTTTATCACCGATGCCATTAATACATGGCTGGATAGTGATACAAATACCAGGTTTTTAAACCAAAGACCTCCCCGAGGGGCACCTGGTTTATCACCGATGTCGTTAATACATGGCTAGATAGTGATACAAACACCGGGTTTTTAAACCAAAGACTTCCCCGAGGGGCACCTGGTTTATCACCGATACCATTAATACATGGCTGGATAGTGATACAAACACTGGGTTTTAAACCAAAGACCTCCCCGAGGGGCACCGGGTTTATCACTGATGCCATTAATACATGGCTGGATAGTGATATAGACACCGGGTTTTTAAAACAAAGATCTCCTCGAGGGGCACCTAGTTCATCACCGATTCCATTGATACATGACTGGATAGTGATGCAAACACTGGGCTTTTAAACCAAAGACCTCCCTAAGGGGCACCCGGTTGATCGCCAGCACTATTAGTGCATAGCCGGATAACGATATAAACACTGGATTTTCAAAGACCTCTTCGGAGTCATCCGCTCAGATGATGGATCTTCCAAATCCAGTTATTGACTCTGGGTCTTCCAAATCCAGTTACTGACGGACCTAAAGACCTCTTGGGACGCGTCTGACAAGTTCAGTAAGCGTCTAAATTATTCAGACTCAACGAACAACGGATCAAAGATCCTTTCGGGGGCTTCTGATCATAAGCCGAATCTTCCAAATTCAGTTAGTGACGGAACCAAAGAAGTCATTTAATAAATTCTACAAGTAACTGGCCCGCTCAGTTGCCAGGACTAACAGATTTCTTTATTTAACTATAAATATCATGCATGATTTTCAAAATATTGAAACCAATTGTAATGACCTGCATTTTTAGCAGTCGAATAATTTGTTTATTTAATTATTAATTATCAATTTATCGATATCAATAACTGGAATTAAATAATATTTATATTCAATTAATATAAATAATAGAAAATAATATATTGCTGGAATAATCGAAAATAACAGAATTCATGATATGGTGTGAATTGGAAGATATAAAATATATAACTCAGTTTATATTGAATTATATTGATGAATATATTATTTAAACGAAGTCTGAACATATAATATATATTATAATAAAAATCGAGCTTGAAATGGCACGACAGTTCGTAATTTGGCGATTTGAACTTTAACTGAATGTACAGGTTTCGTTTTAAATCGGATTTCTGTGAAACAAGAAACGTTAGGAGCTAGTGAAGTATATTTTTCTAGTGGAAGAGAAAAATCAGGATTTCATCATGTAGATTTTGATTTATGTCCAAATCAAATTTTAGAAAAGTCATTATGGAATTCCTTTGACATTTATAAATATATATATTTATATTATATAAGGACTTTTAATATAAATCGAATATTGATATAACTGGGAATTTTGAAATATTGAGTTATAAATCCAATGGAAGCAGTATGATATTCCACTGTGAATATATACGATAATATATATTTATTGATATTTAATTTAATTATTCAGAATTATATAAATATTTAAAAGAGTTTATTTCGAGCTTTAAAAATAGCCAGATTTGCAAACGACCTTCGTTTTCGACGAAACTAATTTTGTTGGATGGGTAATGTCAAATTATTGCTAGATTTCAGGTTTCGTGATTCTTGGTGTCAGTGTGTGATTATAGGAATTTCTATACAATAAAGCAAATGGAAATGGGATACAAAGTAATAAAATAATGAATATAAATTTTCCCTTTTTAATTTTGTCTATAAGTATCCTACATTACTTCTCAACCTAATCCAATCTCTTTTTCAACCCGTGGTCAACAGCAATAACACGCCGCAAGTTTCTAAATGAAAACGTGGAAGGAAATCATCTTCATAAAATCACTTTAAAACCTTATAACCTAATCACTTTATCTCAGCGATCAAAAGGGGAGCCGCCATCGTCTTCTTTTCCTCTAAACAAATCGCCACTTCATAAAATCCAAACAATTTAAGAAAAATCCAATAAATCCCCAAACAATTTTAATCGAGTTTGTATAATGTGCCTCTTCGACCCTATAGTGTTTTTATGGGGTTAGGAGATCGTTTCTCTTCGCTGGAATATTCGGGGGCAGAAGTTAGGGTTGGGGTATTCGTAGATATTGAGCATCTGTTGGCGAAGATAGGTTTGTTTTAGGTTCCTGACGCCGAGCAGCACCGGCGCGTACACTTTGGTGTGGATCCGTTATGGAAGATGTCGATGTCCTCCTATAGTAGCGTGAGGCTGAGCTGACAACCGCAAGGCATGAGGTGAGCTCGAGTTGTGTGTTTATGGGTTGAGGTCGAAGAGGTTTCGAGGAGAAGTAGTTTGGTGATTTCGGGTTGCGGAATGAAGGAGCGGGTGGATTACTGGAGCAGATTTTTCTGTTTGTTTGATATGGGATTCACCGAAGATTGGGAAGGAGATTGGGAGTGGACGTATGCTTACCTGTGTAGTATTGGGTTGATTTATCATCTTGTGTAAAGGGAGATGTGTGTTCGTGGAAATTTGGTGAAGTAAGATACTATTATGGAGCGGATATATGTATTGTAAAAGAAGGGGAAACATGGGATCGAGATACACAGAAGCATCATGGAAAAGTTTTGAAGAGGAGGAGCAGCGTTATTTTGTTGGAATCTGGAAGAAGGATACATGCGGTTGCGGGTGGATTTGAGTATGCAGTTTGGGTCGTTGATTCAACACATATGAATGGGGGGATGGGCTGACTTTGATAAATGGGTGAGGCCCATTGGATAATAACTTAGGTTGTTTTAGTTTAATTAATACATAAGCCTGTAATCACAGTATCTTATTCATACGGTATCGAAATTCAGCAAAACAAGATCCGTTGGGATCGTACGGACGACGACTACGAAATGGGACAGACTGGGAGTGAATCGGAGCTCATTACAATTTATAGCGAAATAAATTGTCAGTCTGAATCAAGCTATGGTTATCGTTAAACGATGATCGTCCAATGTGAGTAAAACTCACCAACTCTAAACAGTTATATTTTTGTAACGTATTCTTAGAACTGGTAATTATCTGTTGATTGCTGTGTGTTAACTGTTGGTTGAATTTCTTATACATTGGTTGAAAACATAGATAACGATATATATATGAACGGTTAGTCAAATATTGATTCTGTTTAACAGTATATTTCATATTGAAATGAAATCGATGTAAATAATATTGTTTAACTTCTATGATGCAGGGAAACAGGTTGGAGGATTCCAACTGGACTCCTCAATATTTATAATACTGTTCTGTTCATGTATTGTAATATATGATGTGATATATAATCTGTGGTGGATTATGTGTGTTGAATCATATCGATCACTGTTAATTGGTATTTTAAATACCGTAATAAATACTGGGATGTAGAAAAGGGGATTTTCAAAGTATATTTTGAAAATAAATTATTATATAAAATTAATGGATTTTATATATAAAAGGAAAAGGATTTTATAAAAGGAGATAATTATAAAAAAATCAAAGAGTTGAAAAGGAAAAAGATTTATAAAACAAATATAAAGGAAATTATTTGTAAAACAAAGATAAGGGAAAATATTTGTAAAACAAAATTGAAAAGAATTATTTATTTGTTAAATAAATAGAATTGAAATTGAATATTTATTTTAGAAATAAATAGAAGTATAAAAGGGTTATTTATTTAGAAAATAAATAAAATAAATATAAAAAGGAAATATTTGTAAACCATTTACAAATAGAATTGGAAAGGTAATATTTGTAAAACATTACAAATGGAATTGAAAAGGAAATATTTATTTAGGGAATAAATAAAGATAAAAGAATTATTTATTGGTTAAATAAATAGAAAAGATAAAAGAATTATTTATTGGTTAAATAAATAGAAAAGATAAAAGAATTATTTATTGGTTAAATAAAAAGAAAAGATAAAAGAATTATTTATTGGTTAAATAAATAGAAAAGATAAAAGAATTATTTATTGGTTAAATAAATAGAAAAGATAAAAGAAATATTTATTTGTTAAATAAATAGAATTGAAAGGGAAATAGTTATTTGTTTAGTAAACAAATAGAAAAGGAATTAATCAAAGGAGATAATTCAAAGGAATAAATCAAAGGAGATAATTCAAAGGAATAAATCGAAGGAGATAATTCAAGGGAATTAATCAAAGGAGATAATTCAAAGGAATAAATCAAAGGATATAATTCAAGGGAATTAACCAGAGGAGATAATTCAAAGGAATAAATCAGTAAGAGTTAACCAGTTAGAGTTAATCGGTTAGAGTTAACCAGATAGCGTTAACTAGTTAGAGTTAATCAGTTAGAGTTAATCAGTTAGAGTTAATCAATTTGAGTTAAATAAGTCGAGTTAATCGAATTAGGAGTTATTGAATATTAGTTATTCGAATAGAGTTAAAGGAGTTAATCGAATATAGTTTATTCGAATAGAGTTAAAGGAGTTAATCGAATATAGTTTATTCGTATAGATTTAATGGAGTTAATCGAATATAGTTTATTCGAATAGAGTTAATGAAACGACCCGCAAATCCGAGCTATCTGAGTTGACTAAATACAACACATGTCCAACCCAAATAACACAGAAATACGAACCATTAATAGAAAGAAGTTAGAGGATGAGAAATAGAAAGAAAGAAATATTAGAATAGAAGAAAACGAAGATCACAAACTCACAGCGGAACGAATAAAATATATTCTATAACATAACTTTTGAAATACAAATCTGTTTTGTACATAAATACATACCATCATCAGAGTACACATAACATTTGATTCAGCGGAAGTAACTCTAAATAACTAACGTTGAAGCCTCCAGCTTCAAGCTCCTCCAAGTGTATCTGTAAAAGCCTGAAACACTTGACTGCCCGTACAAATTTGGGCACCCAAGAGTTTAGGGAAAACAAAACAAAATAAACTCTGGGTCAGTCATGGGACTGGTGTGAGTAAACTCCAATCACTTGTTTAACTTTTAAAAATCCTTTCAAAAGAAAAGATAATAGTAAGACCAGCCCACACATAAACATGGACGGTTTTTACCTTACTATAACCCAAAACACTTTGATACAAAAATCCAGTGATATTATAATAATGTCTACATCAAGTAAATAACCAAATAATAGAACGCTTGCATCTCACGCTCCACATATATTATAAAATCAAAACCCGCATGGCGCTTATTGGAGATTGGATTTCCAACATGACAAGGTATGGAACCACCTTCCGATGATGTATCTCTAGAGACGAATACACCTGGGTTCAACAAGAACTTCTTGCAACCCGGCCCACACATGACCGACCACCCATTTCGCTTGAGTGTATCGAATGTATATCACCAACGGTTGGACTCAAACCACCGTTTCCCGAATGGGCAGAATCGATAGATTTAGAAACAAAAGGAATTTCTCTAGATAGGTGATTATACACCCTAATGGGTGCGACCCACATAGCCATGCTGCCTGCCCGATTTTTGTCCTTTCCCGGTTGTTGAGGCCTGAGGCTACGCATACTTACCATTCCTTGATTAACACAATCACTTTGAATGCCACATTGTCAGATCCGTTAATCACTAGTTGAGTTTGCACAAATATTCTGGATGTTATGCTAAGGGATAAATCCGTTGCAACCATATATATTCATACAGACCAACCCATTTGATCATTGGAAATACTCTGTCAGACATTCGTCCATTTACGTTCGTTCTGGGACTGAACGAAACCGAAGGCACTATTTCTATTACTAGAAAAGCCCTTGCACTTTACTCCGTCTTCAATATATTCAGCATACTTGGTTCGCAACGCTTATGCCGATACGGAGTGGTTCTTCGGATAATAATCCAACCGGTCTCTCCATATTGACAACGATGGTCAAAAACTTCGATAGTCTGTGATTTAACTATCGAATAAAAACAAGTGTTCATCCAAACATATCAAACAAATCACTGGGCTCTTTAATTAATATTCCATTAATTAAATCTCTTTTCCATTTCCTTAACGATATTCGTTTACCAAATATTTCAATACTCAATCTTGGCCTTTTACGCTATTTTTGATTTCGTTTCCTTATCGAATTCTATATATATCGATATATAGATTTCTAATTGTCAAAAATATTCTAACTCCTTAAATTCCCGGAAAATTTCGCCATAACCTCCCCTGTATCGGGAGCATCGGGAAATTTCAAATAACATCCCGGTATCTTCTAATCTCAAAAAGAAAAGGAAGAAGCCAAGCGGCTAGCCGATACGGCGCATAAAACCTCATATATGAATTAAACATGTACCTTTTTGTCGAGCATTACGTTTATAAACTCCATATACCTCATCCCATACCTGTCTAACACCTGTTCACCTGGTTTCCAATTCAATTCAATACCATCTAGTCGTTTGAATTCAGTTTTGAATCGTTTGAATTCAGTTTCGCTCAATTATTCTTTAATTAGCCCTTTTTGCATATTTCACTTCTTTGTTTAACATAACATGTTCAAACAAATTATTTAACTCGTTCATAACCAAATTGAATTTCAATTTCAATTCTAGTTTCCTCTTCTATTTCGAATATAAATTCTCAAATCGAATTTACTTATTCAAATCCCAATATCCATTCAAAAACTCATTAACTAATTTTTATTCAATTTAGTTAATTCTATTCAATAAATCAAAATCTGGTTTCTGTTTCAAAAATCATATTCATTTACACAACTTGAATTCGCATATATTTTACAACTCAACTCTGAAATTCTCTAAATAGAAACTTCGGATTTTATTTGCTTAAAATCCCTTTAAAATATTAAATAAACCATTATGGTCGTTAAATAGTTCTGGCGCTGTTTTTCTGAAAATTTGATTTTGACATATCTCAAAATCTATACGACGAAATTCAGATTTTTCTCCTTCATTAGAAAACTATTATCAAACTGGTCCTGACGTTTCTTGTTTCGAAGAATTTCGACTTCAATTGAGTTCTGTATATTCGATTGAAGTTCGAATCGCTATTTTACGAACTGCAGCGCTGCGGCGAGTTCGTTTTAATTATATTTATAAATATAAAACTTTAAACTTCTTTAAAATGGATTCGACTTCATCTAATATATATATATAGTCATATATATTTCAAATTCCATTCGAATCTTTACATTTCAAATTTCATAGTTTTAAATCCTGTATTTAAATCCCATTTGAAATCCTTTATTCGAATTTCATTTCAAATTCACTATTCGAATCCCATTTCAAATCCTTTATTTTAATTTTCACTTTATTTCGATTCCTTTTTGAATTTCTATATTTGAAATTCATACTCGAATTTAAATATCCAAACTCCCTTTTAAATTTCTATTTGAAATTCTAAATGTTTCCAATTCCATTTGAACTTCTATATTCCAATTCCTATATTTGAATTCTATTGAAATTCAATATTCAACTCCTTTTTAAATTTCTATATTCAAATTTCCATAGTTTAAAACCCATTTGAAATCCTATTTTTGAAATTCCATTTTCCATTCTACTTTGAAATCCTATTTTCAAAGTTTATTTCAAATTCTATTTTGAAATCGCATATTCAAATTTCTACTTGAATTTCTGTATTCAATTCCATGTTCAAATTCAATACTCGCATTTCTATTTCAAATCTCTATTCAAATTTCACATTTGAATTCCAATTCAAATCTTTATTCAAATTTCATATTGAATTCCAATTCCAATCTCTATTTAATTCTTCTTTGAAATTCTATTTTCAAAGTCTATTTCAAATTCTCTTTTGAAAATTCTATTTTGAAATTCTATTTCAAATTCCATTTGGAAAATTTTATTTCAAATTCTCTATATTCAACACCATTGCACGTTCTATATTCAAATCCACCTTGGGTTTTCTATTTGAATTCTAAATTCAAATTTTCTATTTCCTTTTCTATTTGAATTCAAATTTCCATTTCCTTTTCTATTTGAATTCAAATTCTCCATTTCCTTTTTCTTTTGGAATTCAAAATTCCATTTTTAAATTTCCTTTTGAATCATATTTTCAAAACACTTGTATTTCTATATTTTGAATTATCAAATGATAATTCTTTTCACTTCATTTATAACTTCGTTATAAAAGAACTATTTATAACTCCGTTTAAAAAGGAACTACTTGTTTTATTTTTCAAAACAAGTTTTATATTTTTAATTCCATTTAAAAATTCAAATTCTATTTAAAAATAGAATTTTCCCTTTTTAAATCTCAAATCTCCTTTTTATTGGCCCAGTGATATTTAAACACACAAAGCAACGAATTATTTATTTTTCTAACCCGTCATATATAACTATATATATATGCAAACAAATAAACAAACAGATAATATATTTTTGAGGAATCCAGTTGGATTCCTCCAACCTGTTTTCCTGCATCCACAGATGTTAGCACATAAATAATACCCATTCTGCTTCGTGGCAGAATATCGCGGTATAGAAGGTCATCCACTAATCATAGCGTGGGGCGTATAGGGTAATCATCCGCTATGAAACTGCGGGCATCCGCTAATGAGACTGCGGGAATCCAACCAATCAATCAACCCAATATATATATATATATAGCCTAAATAACTAATATATATAAAACAAGCAGAACCATTCAAACAAGCAACAACAATTATTTTTAACGAAATAAAAATAATTAGAAATAAAAGGTGAGTGAGATTTACTCACTATTATTTTCCTTGCCGAGTATCTTGATAAATCTCGTAACGTCACGGCTATGAATCTACTCGAATGAAACCCATTTGTTTCCTTGCTCCGAAGCAAACCAAACAAGCGATGATCCTCAATCAACCGCAAAAACACTGCTTCTACCTCTTCGGCATTTCGTCGAACATGTTACAGGCAACATCATCGCTGCCACATCACCAATGTATTTCTCCTCAACTTCACTGCAGATCCCTGCTCGAGTCACCAAGTCCTCATCTTCATTGGACCCATCATCCTATGCTTCCGAACCCCAACTCCACACAGTACGTCCTCGATCACGACAAAGACAAGATCGACCTCCAAGCAGATTCCTAGATCGAGGCTTCTAACTTGTACACCGCACCCCTAAACAGGCTCTGCTCAAACTCACAATAACACTGACAGGCCCTTTGAACCCATTGACAGCCAACTTTACTCGCGATCCACCCTCTTGACCAAGAACCCATGTTTGAAATTAACATCGCACCCTTCTGCTGTACCTCATAACCGAATCCACTTCGATCTGCTCAAGCTAGATCCATTTCCGCACCTCCTAACGCGAGCGGCTTGGCGACAGGGCTTTGGTAACCTCGCGATTTCGATTCCTCTTCTCTAATCGCTAGTGGTTCAGCGTTCGTTTGCAACTCCAGAAAATCGAGCGGTCTTCGATTTAAAACGGTTTTGAATCGCGTTCCCATTCTGTTGATTTCCCCCCTTTTTTATGCCGAGGGTCCATTTTAATTTTTTATAGAGGAAAAGAAAATGAACGAGGAAAAGAAGGCTTGCATTTGTTTCGTGAATTAGAAATGGGAAATACGAAGGTGAGGCTTCAATTTATATAAGGCAAACAACAGACAGAAGTACAACGCCATTAAATTTGTTGCTTCCTGGATATTGAGGTTGGGAAACAAAATTGTCTGCTCGAGATGGAAATAAGCAACGTGATTTGATTTTGAAATGAACGATGGTCGGCTTTGTTTAATTGATTAGACTAGTTAGGATTTTGTTTTATAAACTGTACCAAAATATCTCACGGTCCCTTAACTTCAACCATGGAACCCTATGTAAATTTAACGACCGTCATTTTCGAGATTATATGCTATTTTAAACTTAACGGAATTGGTTTTAAAATGGAATACTAGTAAATTAAGTTAAACCGTTTAGAAATGTAAATCGATTTTTAAACGAATAAATTCATCGAAAATAAATTATTATCTTTTTAAGTCAATACGGAATTTATATTAGTCAACTGAATTGTTCTGATTTAGTGTTACACTGGGAATTCAATTGTTACTATTACGATAATTAAATATATTCGATATAAAATCATATATCGATAATTAAATTGACAAATCTAATATAAAATTCATTTATATTATGAATTCAATATTTAAAACCATACTAAATATTTAAAATAAACTGTTCAAAAAATCTGGGTCGTTACATTCTTCCCCCCTTAAAATAATTTCGTCCTCGAAATTGCTAGGGTAGGAAAAGTGATACAAATCTATTTCTTTTCAACGTCTCACTTATGTTGAAACTCAACTCCTCATATTTCTATGACTTTATTTTCAACCAAAACTTTTGGTCTTCTTCCTTTCACATGCCTTCACGTCAATTCATATTTATTTCAATTTATTTCAATAAATCTATTTAAATTGATTCTAATCAATTCATTCACTTCGACCCATTTAACTTGTTTAAGTTAAATTTAAATTCCAAAATTCAAATCCCTGGGTTTTCTTTCAAATTCTTTTGAAATCCCATAAATATATATATATATATATATATATATTCTCATTTCAAATTCAAAACATTTGAATTTTCAAACCACTTGTTTTCTTTCAAAACAAATTTCCATCAAAATTTTCTAAGGTAGCAACCCATCACTTAGAACTTGAAAATGAACACTGATGATGTTGCAATCATCATCAGAATTATTTCCCAGCCACTGAAGTGAGTTCAGTGCTTTATTATTTCAAAATTCATCTAAAATGATCTTCTTTCAAATCCTTTAAAACAAAGCTATATTATTTTAATATACTTTGAAAAATATTTTCAACTTCCCAGGATTTTGAATTCTTAATTCTGGCTTGAATTTAATTCTAATTCATCTTATTTGTATATTCAATTTCTATACAAATTCTATTTGGTTATAAATAACCATTCCAAATTTATAATCTCATTTGACCAACATCCAACACATCCATATAATAATAATTCTAGAAAATTATTCTTTCTATATCAAAATAGAAATTTTGGGTAAAATTATTTCATTTACCCACTTTAAAACAATATTATGTCGATTCTTCTGTCCAAGTGTTTACAAACTCCTATCGACGTCGTGGCGTCCCACGATTCGACCAGAATTCATAAACCACTCACAGACTAGTCAACACAATATAAAACAACTTTTATATCAATTTACAAATACGCTCTCTCGTATATATACTCAACTCATTCTAGGGTACTACTGACCCTATCTCTAATGAGCACATGCCACACAAAGCCTAGGTATTCGTTCAACCTAAGCTCTGATACCAACTGAAACGACCCGCAAATCCGAGCTATCTGAGTTGACTAAATACAACACATGTCCAACCCAAATAACACAGAAATACGAACCATTAATAGAAAGAAGTTAGAGGATGAGAAATAGAAAGAAAGAAATATTAGAATAGAAGAAAACGAAGATCACAAACTCACAGCGGAACGAATAAAATATATTCTATAACATAACTTTTGAAATACAAATCTGTTTTGTACATAAATACATACCATCATCAGAGTACACATAACATTTGATTCAGCGGAAGTAACTCTAAATAACTAACGTTGAAGCCTCCAGCTTCAAGCTCCTCCAAGTGTATCTGTAAAAGCCTGAAACACTTGACTGCCCGTACAAATTTGGGCACCCAAGAGTTTAGGGAAAACAAAACAAAATAAACTCTGGGTCAGTCATGGGACTGGTGTGAGTAAACTCCAATCACTTGTTTAACTTTTAAAAATCCTTTCAAAAGAAAAGATAATAGTAAGACCAGCCCACACATAAACATGGACGGTTTTTACCTTACTATAACCCAAAACACTTTGATACAAAAATCCAGTGATATTATAATAATGTCTACATCAAGTAAATAACCAAATAGTAGAACGCTTGCATCTCACGCTCCACATATATTATAAAATCAAAACCCGCATGGCGCTTATTGGAGATTGGATTTCCAACATGACAAGGTATGGAACCACCTTCCGATGATGTATCTCTAGAGACGAATACACCTGGGTTCAACAAGAACTTCTTGCAACCCGGCCCACACATGACCGACCACCCATTTCGCTTGAGTGTATCGAATGTATATCACCAACGGTTGGACTCAAACCACCGTTTCCCGAATGGGCAGAATCGATAGATTTAGAAACAAAAGGAATTTCTCTAGATAGGTGATTATACACCCTAATGGGTGCGACCCACATAGCCATGCTGCCTGCCCGATTTTTGTCCTTTCCCGGTTGTTGAGGCCTGAGGCTACGCATACTTACCATTCCTTGATTAACACAATCACTTTGAATGCCACATTGTCAGATCCGTTAATCACTAGTTGAGTTTGCACAAATATTCTGGATGTTATGCTAAGGGATAAATCCGTTGCAACCATATATATTCATACAGACCAACCCATTTGATCATTGGAAATACTCTGTCAGACATTCGTCCATTTACGTTCGTTCTGGGACTGAACGAAACCGAAGGCACTATTTCTATTACTAGAAAAGCCCTTGCACTTTACTCCGTCTTCAATATATTCAGCATACTTGGTTCGCAACGCTTATGCCGATACGGAGTGGTTCTTCGGATAATAATCCAACCGGTCTCTCCATATTGACAACGATGGTCAAAAACTTCGATAGTCTGTGATTTAACTATCGAATAAAAACAAGTGTTCATCCAAACATATCAAACAAATCACTGGGCTCTTTAATTAATATTCCATTAATTAAATCTCTTTTCCATTTCCTTAACGATATTCGTTTACCAAATATTTCAATACTCAATCTTGGCCTTTTACGCTATTTTTGATTTCGTTTCCTTATCGAATTCTATATATATCGATATATAGATTTCTAATTGTCAAAAATATTCTAACTCCTTAAATTCCCGGAAAATTTCGCCATAACCTCCCCTGTATCGGGAGCATCGGGAAATTTCAAATAACATCCCGGTATCTTCTAATCTCAAAAAGAAAAGGAAGAAGCCAAGCGGCTAGCCGATACGGCGCATAAAACCTCATATATGAATTAAACATGTACCTTTTTGTCGAGCATTACGTTTATAAACTCCATATACCTCATCCCATACCTGTCTAACACCTGTTCACCTGGTTTCCAATTCAATTCAATACCATCTAGTCGTTTGAATTCAGTTTTGAATCGTTTGAATTCAGTTTCGCTCAATTATTCTTTAATTAGCCCTTTTTGCATATTTCACTTCTTTGTTTAACATAACATGTTCAAACAAATTATTTAACTCGTTCATAACCAAATTGAATTTCAATTTCAATTCTAGTTTCCTCTTCTATTTCGAATATAAATTCTCAAATCGAATTTACTTATTCAAATCCCAATATCCATTCAAAAACTCATTAACTAATTTTTATTCAATTTAGTTAATTCTATTCAATAAATCAAAATCTGGTTTCTGTTTCAAAAATCATATTCATTTACACAACTTGAATTCGCATATATTTTACAACTCAACTCTGAAATTCTCTAAATAGAAACTTCGGATTTTATTTGCTTAAAATCCCTTTAAAATATTAAATAAACCATTATGGTCGTTAAATAGTTCTGGCGCTGTTTTTCTGAAAATTTGATTTTGACATATCTCAAAATCTATACGACGAAATTCAGATTTTTCTCCTTCATTAGAAAACTATTATCAAACTGGTCCTGACGTTTCTTGTTTCGAAGAATTTCGACTTCAATTGAGTTCTGTATATTCGATTGAAGTTCGAATCGCTATTTTACGAACTGCAGCGCTGCGGCGAGTTCGTTTTAATTATATTTATAAATATAAAACTTTAAACTTCTTTAAAATGGATTCGACTTCATCTAATATATATATATAGTCATATATATTTCAAATTCCATTCGAATCTTTACATTTCAAATTTCATAGTTTTAAATCCTGTATTTAAATCCCATTTGAAATCCTTTATTCGAATTTCATTTCAAATTCACTATTCGAATCCCATTTCAAATCCTTTATTTTAATTTTCACTTTATTTCGATTCCTTTTTGAATTTCTATATTTGAAATTCATACTCGAATTTAAATATCCAAACTCCCTTTTAAATTTCTATTTGAAATTCTAAATGTTTCCAATTCCATTTGAACTTCTATATTCCAATTCCTATATTTGAATTCTATTGAAATTCAATATTCAACTCCTTTTTAAATTTCTATATTCAAATTTCCATAGTTTAAAACCCATTTGAAATCCTATTTTTGAAATTCCATTTTCCATTCTACTTTGAAATCCTATTTTCAAAGTTTATTTCAAATTCTATTTTGAAATCGCATATTCAAATTTCTACTTGAATTTCTGTATTCAATTCCATGTTCAAATTCAATACTCGCATTTCTATTTCAAATCTCTATTCAAATTTCACATTTGAATTCCAATTCAAATCTTTATTCAAATTTCATATTGAATTCCAATTCCAATCTCTATTTAATTCTTCTTTGAAATTCTATTTTCAAAGTCTATTTCAAATTCTCTTTTGAAAATTCTATTTTGAAATTCTATTTCAAATTCCATTTGGAAAATTTTATTTCAAATTCTCTATATTCAACACCATTGCACGTTCTATATTCAAATCCACCTTGGGTTTTCTATTTGAATTCTAAATTCAAATTTTCTATTTCCTTTTCTATTTGAATTCAAATTTCCATTTCCTTTTCTATTTGAATTCAAATTCTCCATTTCCTTTTTCTTTTGGAATTCAAAATTCCATTTTTAAATTTCCTTTTGAATCATATTTTCAAAACACTTGTATTTCTATATTTTGAATTATCAAATGATAATTCTTTTCACTTCATTTATAACTTCGTTATAAAAGAACTATTTATAACTCCGTTTAAAAAGGAACTACTTGTTTTATTTTTCAAAACAAGTTTTATATTTTTAATTCCATTTAAAAATTCAAATTCTATTTAAAAATAGAATTTTCCCTTTTTAAATCTCAAATCTCCTTTTTATTGGCCCAGTGATATTTAAACACACAAAGCAACGAATTATTTATTTTTCTAACCCGTCATATATAACTATATATATATGCAAACAAATAAACAAACAGATAATATATTTTTGAGGAATCCAGTTGGATTCCTCCAACCTGTTTTCCTGCATCCACAGATGTTAGCACATAAATAATACCCATTCTGCTTCGTGGCAGAATATCGCGGTATAGAAGGTCATCCACTAATCATAGCGTGGGGCGTATAGGGTAATCATCCGCTATGAAACTGCGGGCATCCGCTAATGAGACTGCGGGAATCCAACCAATCAATCAACCCAATATATATATATATATAGCCTAAATAACTAATATATATAAAACAAGCAGAACCATTCAAACAAGCAACAACAATTATTTTTAACGAAATAAAAATAATTAGAAATAAAAGGTGAGTGAGATTTACTCACTATTATTTTCCTTGCCGAGTATCTTGATAAATCTCGTAACGTCACGGCTATGAATCTACTCGAATGAAACCCATTTGTTTCCTTGCTCCGAAGCAAACCAAACAAGCGATGATCCTCAATCAACCGCAAAAACACTGCTTCTACCTCTTCGGCATTTCGTCGAACATGTTACAGGCAACATCATCGCTGCCACATCACCAATGTATTTCTCCTCAACTTCACTGCAGATCCCTGCTCGAGTCACCAAGTCCTCATCTTCATTGGACCCATCATCCTATGCTTCCGAACCCCAACTCCACACAGTACGTCCTCGATCACGACAAAGACAAGATCGACCTCCAAGCAGATTCCTAGATCGAGGCTTCTAACTTGTACACCGCACCCCTAAATAGGCTCTGCTCAAACTCACAATAACACTGACAGGCCCTTTGAACCCATTGACAGCCAACTTTACTCGCGATCCACCCTCTTGACCAAGAACCCATGTTTGAAATTAACATCGCACCCTTCTGCTGTACCTCATAACCGAATCCACTTCGATCTGCTCAAGCTAGATCCATTTCCGCACCTCCTAACGCGAGCGGCTTGGCGACAGGGCTTTGGTAACCTCGCGATTTCGATTCCTCTTCTCTAATCGCTAGTGGTTCAGCGTTCGTTTGCAACTCCAGAAAATCGAGCGGTCTTCGATTTAAAACGGTTTTGAATCGCGTTCC
Organism: Allium sativum; assembly: GCA_030737875.1. Lineage (NCBI taxonomy): Eukaryota > Viridiplantae > Streptophyta > Magnoliopsida > Asparagales > Amaryllidaceae > Allium > Allium sativum. The sequence goes on from CM060924.1 coordinate 158,193,228, forward strand.
CATTCTGTTGATTTCCCCCCTTTTTTATGCCGAGGGTCCATTTTAATTTTTTATAGAGGAAAAGAAAATGAACGAGGAAAAGAAGGCTTGCATTTGTTTCGTGAATTAGAAATGGGAAATACGAAGGTGAGGCTTCAATTTATATAAGGCAAACAACAGACAGAAGTACAACGCCATTAAATTTGTTGCTTCCTGGATATTGAGGTTGGGAAACAAAATTGTCTGCTCGAGATGGAAATAAGCAACGTGATTTGATTTTGAAATGAACGATGGTCGGCTTTGTTTAATTGATTAGACTAGTTAGGATTTTGTTTTATAAACTGTACCAAAATATCTCACGGTCCCTTAACTTCAACCATGGAACCCTATGTAAATTTAACGACCGTCATTTTCGAGATTATATGCTATTTTAAACTTAACGGAATTGGTTTTAAAATGGAATACTAGTAAATTAAGTTAAACCGTTTAGAAATGTAAATCGATTTTTAAACGAATAAATTCATCGAAAATAAATTATTATCTTTTTAAGTCAATACGGAATTTATATTAGTCAACTGAATTGTTCTGATTTAGTGTTACACTGGGAATTCAATTGTTACTATTACGATAATTAAATATATTCGATATAAAATCATATATCGATAATTAAATTGACAAATCTAATATAAAATTCATTTATATTATGAATTCAATATTTAAAACCATACTAAATATTTAAAATAAACTGTTCAAAAAATCTGGGTCGTTACAGTTAAAGTAGTTAATCGATTATAGTTAAACCGAAAGGAGTAATCGAATACAAGTTATTCGAAAGGAGATTATCGAATATAGCGTATTCGAATGAAAGAGATCGAATATAGTTTATTCGAAAGAGTGAGTAAATCGAATATAAGTTATTCGAAGTGAGATAATCAAATATAACTTATTCAAAGTGAATTAATCGAATATTGGTTATTCGAAGAGATCGAATATAGGTTATTTGAAGATGAGTTAATCAAATAGAGATTACTCGAAATAGAATCATATGTATAATTAAATTATATCGAATTCGGGAAAGTAATATTTACTTCCCGGTTTTTAAATCAAGAGTATATACTAGTAAATTAGGGTTTTGTTGAACGATTCGAATTAAGGAATAAGGGTTACATTTTGAAGTTAAATATTTCAGAAGTAGGGATTATAACGCTATAGTTATAATCAATGTTTTCAATAAAGAAGTGGATACATAGATAGAATCCGAGAGTTACGTAAGGAAGTTTGTTAAAGATTTAAAAGATAAACTTTGACTATTTCGAAGTTAAAACGTTGTTCAGTTAAGGTCTGAGAGGTAATTATACCCCAACTTGATTGACTTCCTTCTTAACTAAGGAATGGTAAGGTTTGATAGTGAATGATGGTTAAGTGAATTCAGTAAATGGTTTGAGTTGGCATAGCGATGTTTTATTTAAACATCTGTTTAAATCCAATGAAGGAACATTGGAAATGTTTTCCAAATAATAAATCATAAATGTTTTCTAATATAGAAAACAGGAAATGGAAATGTTTTCCATTGTTAATGACGTATATTTTCTAAAATTAGAAAATAAGAAATGTTGAAAATATGGAAACAGGAGATACGTAAATTAATGAACTAAAGAGGAAAATGTTAAATGATAATTGATCGATATAATTTCCATTTGGAAATAATATCGTTGTTTGCACATGTGTTTTTCTTTGATAGTCAACTCACCGATTATCGAAGTTTTCGACCATTTTAACGTTGTTATTATGGAGAGACCGGTTGGATTATTATCCGAATAACCACTCCGTATTGGCATAAGCGTTGCGAATCATATATGCAAAAGAAAATTGAAGACGGAGTAAAGTGCAAGGGTTGTTTTATAAATCTTAGGTAAAGATTGCCTAAGATGGGTGTACTGAATCGTGCCTTCGGTCTGTCGAGTCCCAGGACGACCTGTCTGGAAGAATGTCTGACATAGTATAATTAATAGATCGCGTAAGTTGATCTCTTCAAACGTATTTACGTTTGGTGGTGGAGGAATTCGTTTCTCTTAGCTGTATACCCATGGTATTTTTGGGGAAATCAATTTGTGATTTGGCGGGTATGACGATGTGACATTCGAAGTGAATAAATGTGTGATCTGTCAGAGATAAGCGTGGCCTCTAGCCTCACAACCGGGAAATTACAAAAATCGGGAAGGTAGCATGGCTATGCAGGTCACACCTAATAGGGTGTATAATCACCTGATCTAGAGTTTCATTTACTTCTAAAAATCTATTGTCGATGCTGTCCCATTCAGGAAACGATTGCTGATCCCAACCATTGGTGATATACATTCGATACACTTAAGCGAAATGAGTGGTCGGTCATGTGTTGCCAGGTTGCAAGATGTTCTTGTTGAACCCAGTGTATTCCTCTCTAGAGGTACACTAGCGAAAGGTGGTTCCATACCTTGTCATAGTTGGAAATCCATTACCCAATACGTGCTTGCGGTTTTGATTGTATACTATATGTGTAGAACGTGAGATGAAAGCGTTTCTGCTAGATGATTATTATATTGTGGTTGATAGACACTATTATAATATCAACGAGTTTTGATATAAAGATTATTTTGGATTCTCATAAAGGAAAAACGCGTTCCGTTATATGGCATGTTCTTATGAGATATCGTTTAATGGCTCAAATTGTTTTAAACTTTTTTACTCATACCAGTCCCATGACTGACCCGGAGTTTATTTTGTTTTGTTTTCCCTAAACTCTTGGGTGCCCAATTTTATACGGGCAGTCAAGTAGTCAGGATTTTACAGATATACTTGGAGAGCTTGGAGCAGGAGACTTCAGGATTATATAGCTATAGTTATTTCCGCTGTGTTGTAAGTGTTGTACTCTGATAATGTTACTGTATACATATACTGATTTTATTTCAAGGATATGTTATCTATTATATGTTGTTCATTCCGCTATGAGATTCGTGTTACTCGGATGTTGTATCTTCTTCTTCTATTCTAAGTTTCTATCTTATCTTTCCTCACCCTCTAATTTCTTTCATTAACCATTTGGTTATTTTCGATCCTTGGATGTTCGATATGTGTTGTATATCGGATAACCAAGATCGACTTTTTCCGGGTCGTTAAAGTTGGTATCAGAGCTTAAGGTTAAGTGAATTACCTTTGCTCTGTGGCGTGACTCAGTAGAGATAGGGTTAGTAACACCCTAGATTGAGTTCAGTGTATATATACGAGTGAACGTATTTGATATAAACGGTTTTATATTGAGTAGATTTATTGGTTGAGTGGCATATGAATTCTGGTCAATGGTGGGGCACCAAAATATCGATAAGGGTTTCTAAACACTCGAATACGATGGGTCGACACGATATGTTTTGAAAAGAGGGAAAACAGAATAATTTTACCCAAAGTATAATTTGATATAAAGAAAATATATATATTGAATTAATAATATATGGGATATATTGGTTGTTATTATAATCGAGTAAGATTATAAAAAGTGAAATGGTTATGTAAATAACCAATCAGAATTCATATAAGTGAAATACGCGGAATCAGATGAATTAAATCTGAAGTTAAAATCAGAATTGAAACTAAAACCCTGGAAAATTTGAAATGTGTTTGTAAATGGATTTGGATTGAATATATGAGAATTTTAAAATCCTGGGAGATTTTAAATTGTTTAGAGAATGATATTTTGAATTGATTTCAAAATGGAAATGTTTAAATATGAGTTTTAAAAAAAAAAGTGATATAGTATTGAACTCACTTTGATAGCTGGGAAATAACTCTGATGAGTGTGGCCACATCATCAGCGTTCATTTTCGAGTTGTAAATGATGGATTACTACCAAAGATTTTGTTTTTGAATTGTTTTTAGGAAACAAGTTGTTTAGAAATTCAAAGGTTTTGAATTGGTATTATGATTTCAAATTTGATTTGAAAGAAAAATCCAGGAATTTAAAATTTCTGGAATTTAAATTTAACTTGTAAAGTTAAGTATGAGGAGACTGATAAAAGTATTTAAAATCTGGAATTGATCAGAGAATAATCTGAACTGGAATTGAGGGATAAGTTAAGAGTTCGGAAAATTTTGATTCGGGGTTAGAATGAAATTGGGCTTCGATATAAGCGAATAATTGTGTTGAGATTTTGTTGATTGAAATTGATTGGAAATCGATTGGTATAGATGGATATATGGTCTACAGGTATTGAGTAGAAGCAAGTGAAAGTGATTTAATGATATACCCGACAAAAAGGTACAAGTATATATTTCATATGAGTTTGGTGATTTATGAGCCGATTTGGCAAGCCGCCTGGCTGTTTGATTTTCTTTTGCGTTGGAGAAGGCCTAGAGAGGCGAGTTGTGGTTTTACCGATAGGGCTGTACAAAGGAGGTTATGGCGAAATTTTCCGAAAAAATTTAGGCATTAGAAAATTTTCAGAATTTTTGAAAATTTTAGTTAATCGGAATAAATTAATATTTTAGTCGATATTAATTGGTTCAGTTGAAACTGAAGTTAAGGGGTAAACCGATAAATATTTACCCAGTAGATAGGGTCGTCTTCTAGCTTAGCAATTTCGAGGACGAAATTATTTTAAGGGGGAAAGATTGTAATGACCCACATTTTCAGCAGTCGAATAATTTCTTTACTTAATTACTAATTATTGATTTAACGATATTGATAACTAGAATTAAATAATATTTATATTTAATTAATATAAATAATAGAAAATAGTATATTTTCGGAATTATCGGAAATAACATAATTCATGATTTGGTGTGAATTGGACGATATAAAACATATAACTCAGTTTATATTGAATTATATTGACGAATATATTATTTAAATGAAGTCTGAATGTATAATATATATTATAATTAAAATCGAGCTTGAAATGGCATGGCAGTTCGTAATTTGGCGATTTGAACTTCAACTGAATGTACAAGATTCGTTTTAAATTGGATTTCTGTGAAACAAGAAACGTTAGGAGCTGGTGAAGTATATTTTCCTTGTGGAAGAGAAAACTCGGGATTTCGTCGTGTAGATTTTGATTTATGTCCAAATCAAATTTTAGAAAAGTCGTTATGGAATTCCTTTTAAATTTATAAATATATATATTTATATTATATAAGGATTTTTAATATAAATCGAGTATCGATATAACTGGGAATTTTGAAATATCGAGTTATAAATCCAATGGAAGTAGTATGATATTCTGCTGTGAATATATATGATGATATATATTTATTGATATTTAATTTAATTATTCAGGATTATATAAATATTTAAAAGGGTTTATTTCGAGCTTTAAAAATAGCCAGTTTTGCAAACGACCTTCGTTTTCGACGAAACTAATTCTGTTGGATCCGTAATGTCAAATTATTGCTAGATTTCATGTTTCGTGATTCTTGGGGTCAGTGTGTGATTATAGGAATTCCTATTCAACAAAGCAAATGGAAAAGGAATACAAAGTAATAAAATAATGAATATAAATTTTCCCTTTTTAATTTTGCCTATAAGTACCCTACATTACTTCTCAACCTAATCCTATCTCTTTTTCGACCCATGGTCAAAAGAAATAACACGCCGCAAGCTTTTAAATGAAAACGTGGAAGGAAATCATCTTCATAAAATCACTTTAAAACCTTATAACTTAATCACTTTATCTCAGCGATCAAAATGGCAGCCGCCATCGTCTTCTTTTCCTCTAAACAAATCGCCACTTCATAAAATCCAAACAATTTAAGAAAAATCCAATAAATCCCCAAACAAGTTTAATCAAGTTCGTATGATGTGCCTCTTCGACCCTATAGTGTTTTTATGGGGTTAGGAGATTGTTTCTCTTCGCTGGAATATTCGAGGGGCGGAAGTTTGGGTTGGGGTATTCGCAGATATTGAGCATCTATTAGCGAAGATAGGTTTATTTCTAGGTTCCTGACGCCGAGCAGCACTGGCGCGTACACTTTGGTGAGGATCCGTTATGAAGATGTCAACGTCTTCCTACAGTAGCATGAGGCTGAGCTGACAACCGCAAGGCATGAGGTGAGATCGAGTTGTGTGTTTATGGGTTGAGGTCTAAGAGGTTTCAAGGAGAAGTAGTTTGATGATTTCAGGTTGCGGAATGAAGGAGTGGGTGGATTACTGGAGAGGATTTTTCTGGTTGTTTGATACGGGATTCACTGAATAGGGGGAAGGAGATTAGGAGCGGACATATGTTTATCTGGGTAGTATTGGATTGATTTATGATGTCATGTGAAGGGAGGTGTGTGTTCGTGGAAATTTGGTGAAGTAAGATACTATTATGTAGCGGATATATGTATTGTAAAAGAAGGGGAAACATGGGATCGAGATACACAGAAGCAGCATGGAAAAGTTTTGAAGAGGAGGAGCAGCGTTATTTTGTTGGAATCTGGAAGAAGGATACATGCGGTTGCGGGTGGATTTGAGTATGCAGTTTGGGCCGTTGATTCAAAACTTATGAATGGGGGGATGAGCTGACTTTGATAAATAGGTGAGGCCCATTGGATAATAACTTAAGTTATTTTAGTTTAAATTAATACATAAGCTTGTAATCACAATATCTTATTCATACGGTATTGAAATTCAGCTAAACAAGATCCGTTGGGATCGTACGGACGACGACTACAAAATGGGACAGACAGGGAGTGAATCGGAGCTCATTACAATTTACAGTGAAATAAATTGTTAGTCTGAATCAAGCGATGGTTATCGTTATTAACGATGATCGTCCAATGTGAGTAAAACTCACCAAATCTGAACAATTATATTTTTATAACGTATTCTTAGAACTGATAATTATCTTTTGATTGTTGTGTGTTAACTGTTGATTGAATTCCTTATGTATTGGTTGAAAATATAGATAATGATATATATATAAATCGTTATTCAAATATTGATTCTGTTTAACAGAATATTTCATATTGAAATGAAATCGATGTTAATAATATTGTTTAACATCTGTGATGCAGGGAAACAGGTTAGAGGGGTCCAACTGGACTCCTCTGTATTTATAATACTGTTATGTTCATGTACTGTAATATATGATGTGATATATTGAAACGACCCGAACTTCCCCGTTCTCCGAAGAGAAGAGAAAGAACGAATTGTTTTGAGAACACGACAAAGAAGAACGCAGACGGAAGAACATTTCAATGTATATTACAACAATGCATCAGAATACAAGAATATACAGAGTATAAATGAGTATTACACAGAAATATCAGAGATTTAAATTACATTTAAATACATAGCAGCGGAAAATAATACAATACACAACTAGAAGAGATATACGGATACAAAGCTTTCCGGATATCGTTCCAGCTGTAAACCAGGATCCTGTGAATATAAATCTGCAAAACCAAAACTACTAGCTGCCCGTGTCAAAATAAGGGCACCCAGAGTTTAGGTTAAAACAATAAACTCCAGGTCAGTCATGGGACTGGTGTGAGAACTAAAGCAGTTATTAATCTTTATTTTTAAAGTTCGGTAAATCAAGGGACCACGAGGTACAACACGGAACGGGTTTCCTCCCAAGAATACCAGTGCATAAAACAACAGCGCAATGCTAAATAAAGAAAAATGAAGCTATTATAAGACCCATATCCTATCACACAATGCAACGCAAGCCGGGGGATAGGGTTTTTACCTTATAATAGCCAAGAATGCTTGATACGTTTAAAACAAATCATTTGATACTATTATAAGTGCATAGTGTATAAAACAACTTCAAATCATAAATATCAATCATAGGCGGCATGAATGCCCCATACCACTATGTCGCCATATATAGGTTATACAATCAAAATCGCAAAGTCATGTATTTGGAAACTGGATTTCCATCTATGAACCGAGGCCAGGGATCGTCCTCAACCGATTCGAGACTCTCTAGCCCGAGCCTCAGGACCCAGACTCAGGTGGGCCCTTGGAGCGATAGGGCCGGTCCACCGATGTTGATTAAAATGCCTGAACACTGCGTTTCCCCGCCCTTTGGGGCGTAAATGAGCCAATGAATGGCTCCATCGGACCCGGATCGTCCGATCTAACCGAGGCGCCTCGCAACAGCAACAACCACGCAGGTGAAAAGTATATAAATGTCAGGGCTGGAAGGTCACTGACACCACCCTAGCTAGAAAGAAACGCATTCCCTCCCTGAGGTCCTCTCCCGTTTTTGGTTCACAACCGGGGTGCGAAACTCGCGAAGTAAACGTTACACAAAGCTACGCCACAAAGGCCGTGCTTTGATCATCACCACAAGACTTTGCTTTTCAACAGAAGCCTCGATCAATTGCCACTTAGGCATGCCACACAGTCAATTCACTCCATGCGTTTGATATCCATCAATATATAACCCCTGAGCTCGTACGTCTCAAAGAAGGGCGTTAAGCAAGAGAATAAATTCTCCGCCGCCAAACAGATGTATATTTAATAGAGATCAATCGCACGGACTAAAATCCAATGTCAGACACACAGTCCATTTACAAGTCCGTTCTAGGCCTGAACGAAACCGGAGGCACCTAGTACCCTGCATATCCATCGATCTCCAAGCACGTCTGGACGATCACCAACTGTTTCCATCTTCTTGGGTGTACAGCCCAATCAAGATCATCAGTAATCACCCAAACGACGTGAAGACCTCCGGTCTTCGACCATCGTCTTCATCTTCTACTTATCGTCGTATCAGTTATTCAGAATGGGATAAACCCGGTCTTTCCGAATAACTCGCGCATATTTTAAGTAAGTGTTACACAAACACAACATACGCCTCATTCCAATTCATCAGTCACTAATCGTAAATTAATCAAGAGAATAATTCCCCAAATATTAACCCCGAAGGCCGAAACCAACATCAGATCAATATCTAGAAAACCATTCTGCTTGGCTAACCGACAGTTAGTTTCTAAATTTCACATTCATAGGGAGAGGTTCCCATTAATTTTATCAAAGATAAATTCCTTGAATTTGTTCTCTAATCTTCTTTTGAATTTTGATTCAACTAGTCGGGATTAACAAACCTTACCGAAGTAATCATTTGTTTTAATTTCCCAATCCCGACCTATTCATCCCATGAAGTAAAACTGGTAATACTTCATATCTAACACCACAGTGTTATCGGTAAATTCAATTACCATTTCACGTTCAAATCTAATTGAAGATTTAACTATCGCCTGGAGTAAAACTGGTGATACTCCATATTCGATTATTTCAATCTAATTAAAGATTCATTAAAACTCCACTTAGTTTTAATCTTTAACTGGGTTAAAAAATCAGTGTCATTTAAAACATAGTTCACGATAAACCCAAAATCACATTCCATTAATTATCGTGTTTAAGAACGAGTGTTATTTAAAACACTGTCCACGATAAACCCAAAAATCAATATCAATTCAATTCCATTTAAATATTATTTAATTGGTACACTTCATTAAATCCAAATAAAAAGATTTAATCTTTTCTTAACTGGGTTCAAGAACAGTGTTAGTCAAGACACCATTCACGACAAACCCAAATCACATTTGATATTAAATACAAGGCTCTGAATAGAAAATATATCGGCTTATATTCAGTATCAAATTCTACGACCAATAGATATCGCATTGGAAATAACGATATATATATCTATATCTTTCAAATTTCCATAATAACATCTGTATAATCACGAAATCCAACATCGAAATATTCCGAAGACAATTTCGATTCAAATCCATTCCAATGCAATCATTGGAAATTCTGGTTACTTTCAAAACCATTTCAAATTCAATTTATTTATTTAAAAATAAATAAAATTATAATTCTAGTTCAAAACTAGTTCATTTCGATAAAAATCTATTTTTCTCTTTTCAAATATGGAGTTTTACATCCCAATTCTTTCTAAATCATTTCTTATGATTTTACACAAATTATTACTATTTTTAATAATTTTATCAAGGCCCGTACAGTCGATTTCCATCAACGGTCATCGAACTGCACTTACAACGACCCTTTTCCAAATTTGATTTGGACATAATTCCAAATCCAACCGTTAGATTTCAAACTTCTAATATATCCTAGAAAGCTCTTTTCGATACGAACCCAACGGTTCCGGTTTCAGGAGAATCCGACGGTCGGATCTCCCGTAATATCCGTTCGAAGTCAATGGTCGAAATTCGCGAACTGCCGTGGCGCGGCGCGTTCTATTCAGGCCATTATATTATATATATAATATATATAATATATACTTCGTCGATTTCCTTTCAAAAGGAATTTTATAAATCGTTTTAAATTCATTTTCAAAACGGTTTCAACTTAATATCCAATTTCAAATCAAAATTGAATATTCCAATATAAATTCATTTTAAATTCATTTCAAATCGATTTCAATTTAATTTCAATTTGAATTCATTTATATTCAATTTCAATTCGTTTTAAATTCAATTCAAAACGATTTCAATCTAATTCGAATTTCAATTCCTTTCAGTTTAATTCGAATTTCATTTCATTTCAATTTAATTCGAATTTCAATTCCTTTCAAATGTCAAATTTTGAAATCACTTTCGATATTCATTTTAAAACGAATGAAATAGTTATCTTTATTTTTCTAACTCATTTTTAGGAAATTTCGGCGGCATAACGGCACGATACTAGAAACGGGACAAGGCCTAGCCTTATCCCCGGTCTAGTGAAGGCCTACGCCATTCACACATCAATCAAATCAATCTCATTCCACCAAACAATTCAATTCAAACCAAATAATCTAACCAACTACACAACCAAACACTTAAACAAACAAGCCATCCATGGTCTGTGGATGACGGGTGTCGGGTGCTACTAAACACCGTCTGCATCCTAGTATATATATATAATTAGAAAATTAAATTAAAGAGTGAGAGATTCTCACCGAAAGCTATCCCAACTTCACGACATTCCTATTGTAGAGATCTTCGTCGTTCTCGCCTTTTCGTCGCCCATAGCCACTACATATGTAAAAATCTAATTTTTACTTTGCTATTCAATATATAAAAATCGAATTTTTACTTCGCTATTCAATATATAAAAATCGAATTTTTACTACGTTATTCAATATATAAAAATCGAATTTTTACTTCGCTATTCAATATATAAAAATCAAATTTTTACTATATTTAAAAATCTCACCTTAACACTTTTAAAAATATCGCCTTTTCATATTTAAAAATATAATCTTTTCGTATATAAAAATCTATACTTTTACCATACAAAAATCTATTCTTTCTGCTAATGTTCATATAAGAAAAATCAAATCTTTTCCCTTGCTAATTTATTTTTAAAACTGAAAATAAATCAATGTTCTATACATTTTTAAATCTTTGTTTATCTAAAAATCTTATCTTTCTTTAAATAAACATCACTTCTTTACTAACTATGCTAAAACTGATTTTTTTATACGTTGCTAAGACTAATTACTTTGAATTAAAATTAAAATATAAGGTAAAAACTTACTTTAATTTCCGTTTTCTGAGGAGTGGGGCGCTGCATACGAGATGTCAACTTGGGGAGGTGCTGGGCGATGAGGGGGAGGTCGGAGATGGTTGCGGCGAGGGGGTCCGGTCTGGTGGTTGCGTAGGCGGAGTAGTGGGGTTCGATTTGGGCAGGAGGCGGGTGGGTTTCCGATTCGATGTGGAAAAGGGGGGGGGGGCTTTGCTGTAACCGAGAGGAGGGGGAGACGAGGGTAGGGGGGTCACCTGAGAGGGCGGCGGAGGAGTGGAGGCCAGCGGCGACGAGGTGCGAGATCCGGGCACGAGCGCGATTTCGTTCGATGATGTTTTTTTTCATTTGATCTGAGGAAATGAACGTAGGGGGGGGGGGGAGAGAATATAGGGGGTTGACCAAATTTTATATAATTATATAATTATTTTCTTCTCCAAAAAGTTGCTTTTTATTTCGACCTCCAAATGAGACCCACCGACTATCGTCCATAGCGTTTTACCCCCATTCCGAACACAATGGGATATGTATCGCAAGCTGATTCGACTGTTTCGATCAGTTTTCGTCAAATTTACATTTAAATCATTATATTGAATTTTAAACGTACATTTCAATTTACCGGGCCCACATACGGGCTCTTAAAATTCCCGAAAAATATTTTCTAACTTCGTATTGACGATACGGTCCTAACAAAACTAGTTTCATCGAATTCCGAGACCGTTGGAAAAATGGCCATTTTCCAGTCGATTAAAATCAACTGAAATTGGTCAAACGCGTTTTCTTTGCCACGCTCACATATTTACTCGAAAAATTATGAAATTTGGAATCTAGCAATAACTTTACATCACGGACCCAACAAAAGCGGTTTCGTCGAAATCCGAGGTCGTTTGCAAAATGTCCATTTTAAGGGCCTGAATTCCATAGCGACTATTCAGAATTTTCAACTGGACATATCTTTTGATTCCCGCTATGAAATTTTGACTTTTCGGATTCGTTGGAAAGAGATCACTAATTAGATCCTAATGTTTTTGGTTTCACTAAAATCCGGATTGTTTTGCACCCGGTACATTCAATTGAATTTTGAAATCGAATTATCGAACTACCGCGCCATATTCAATTCCTTTTATAATTATATATAAATATTTATATTCTAACGACGACGTATATAATATATATACGTTCGAATTCTATTGAAAATAAATTTCTCATCGATATTATTTAAAATTATCTATTTTAAATATTCAAAATTCGCTAAAATTGCCAAAATAAAAATTTTAAACTGGCCCAGATTTTCGGGTTGTTACAATCTCCCCCACTTAAAACTTTTCGTCCCCGAAAAGGAACAAAGTCGAAAGTGGTTTGATTAATCAACTCTACGTTCGATCTGGCTTCCATTCTCCAACTTTTCAGTTTCTGAGAATTTTCAAATTTTCAAAAATTTGGCTAACACCCTAAATTTTTGAAAAATTTCGCCATAACCTCCCCTGCACCGGGAGCCACGGGAAAATACCGAAATTGCCATATAGGCCTTCTGATCTCAAAAAGAAAAAGAAAAAGCCAAGCGGCTAGCCAATAGGCTCATAAAATCATCATCACCCAAACAAAACAGTAAATTATGTAGTAAACATGTACCTATTTGTCGGGCAAACAAATTTTATTCTCTGGCTCTAGCCTCCTTTCTATGACCTGTTCAATTGTAAGTATATGTATATGCAAGCAAATGCGACCAAATTTTCAATACGATTCAATATTTGATACAATTAGGCGTAATGGTTCAAAATCATCAAACAATTAAACAAACAACACAAACATCAATCAATTAGTGACTTAGAGTTTCAAATTCATAATTTTGATACATATACAAAAATCATGTTTTTGATGCCAAATCACAACAATAAATCCTATCTAGTTTCCGTTCTCACACCAGTCAATAGGAAATATATAGAAATCTCACTTTCGTCACTCGAAAATAAATACTGGCGACGGTGCCCCATCACCAGAATTATCCCCGGGCAACTAGAGTATGATTCTATAACTATCCAATACATTAAAACTTCGAATACACGTTTGCAAGACATATATGCAAAATCTCTATATATTGGATTGTCCCGATCAATATAGAATAAATAATCAAATACAAACAGTTGATTTAAATTTTCAAAACAAAAATCGTTTTATTTTAAAAATATACTCTTCACACTCGTTCTAGGATTCTACTGATCCCATCTCTAACGAGTCATTCCCATTGGATATTACTAATCCAATATCGGATGAATCCTTTCGTATGGTTCTAATGTGTCATGTTCTCTGCTTTGTTAACCAAAGCTCTGATACCACGATGAAACGACCCGAACTTCCCCGGTCTCCGAAGAGAAGAGAAAGAACGAATTGTTTTGAGAACACGACAAAGCAGAACGCAGACGGAAGAACATTTCATTGTATATTACAACAATGCATCAGAATACAAGAATATACAGAGTATAAATGAGTATTACACAGAAATATCAGAGATTTAAATTACATTTAAATACATAGCAGCGGAAAATAATACAATACACAACTAGAAGAGATATACGGATACAAAGCTTTCCGGATATCGTTCCAGCTGTAAACCAGGATCCTGTGAATATAAATCTGCAAAACCAAAACTACTAGCTGCCCGTGTCAAAATAAGGGCACCCAGAGTTTAGGTTAAAACAATAAACTCCAGGTCAGTCATGGGACTGGTGTGAGAACTAAAGCAGTTATTAATCTTTATTTTTAAAGTTCGGTAAATCAAGGGACCACGCCGTATAACACGGAACGGGTTTCCTCTCAAGAATACTAGTGCATAAAACAACAGCGCAATGCTAAATAAAGAAAAATGAAGCTATTATAAGACCTAGGTCCTATCACACAATGCAACGCAAGCCGGGGGATAGGGTTTTTACCTTATAATAGCCAAGAATGCTTGATACGTTTAAAACAAATCATTTGATACTATTATAAGTGCGTAGTGTATAAAACAACTTCAAATCATAAATATCAATCATAGGCGGCATGAATGCCCCATACCACTATGTCGCCATATATAGGTTATACAATCAAAATCGCAAAGTCACGTATTTGGAAATTGGATTTCCATCTATGAACCGAGGCCAGGGATCGTCCTCAACCGATTCGAGACTCTCTAGCCCGAGCCTCAGGACCCAGACTCAGGTGGGCCCTTGGAGCGACAGGGCCGGTCCACCGATGTGGATTAAAATGCCTGAACACTGCGTTTCCCCGCCCTTTGGGGAGTAAATGAGCCAACGAATGGCTCCATCGGACCCGGATCGTCCGATCTAACCGAGGATCCTCGCAACAGCAACAACCACGCAGGTGAAAAGTATATAAATGTCAAGGCTGGAAGGTCACTGACACCACCCTAGCTAGAAAGAAACGCATGCCCTCCCTGAGGTCCTCTCCCGTTTTTGGTTCACAACCGGGGTGCGAAACTCGCGAAGTAAACATTACACAAAGCTACGCCACAAAGGCCGTGCTTTGATCATCACCACAAGACTTTGCTTTTCAACAGAAGCCTCGATCAATTGCCACTTAGGCATGCCACACAGGCAATTCACTCCATGCGTTTGATATCCATCAATATATAACCCGTGAGCTCGTACGTCTCAGAGAAGGGTGTTAAGCAAGAGAATAAATTCTCCGCCGCCAAACAGATGTATATTTAATAGAGATCAATCGCACGGACTAAAATCCAATGTCAGACACACAGTCCATTTACAAGTCCGTTCTAGGCTTGAACGAAACCGAAGGCACCTAGTACCCCGCATATCCATCGATCTCCAAGCACGTCTGGACGATCACCAACTGTTTCCATCTTCTTGGGTGTACAGCCCAATCAAGATCATCAGTAATCACCCAAACGACGTGAAGACCTCCGGTCTTCGACCATTGTCTTCATCTTCGACTTATCGTCGTATCAGTTATTCAGAATGGGATAAACCCGGTCTTTCCGAATAACTCGCGTATATTTTAAGAAAGTGTTACACAAACACAACATACGCCTCATTCCAATTCATCAGTCACTAATCGTAAATTAATCAAGAGAATAATTCCCCAAATATTAACCCCGAAGGCCGAAACCAACATCAGATCAATATCTAGAAAACCATTCTGCTTGGCTAACCGACAGTTAGTTTCTAAATTTCACATTCATAGGGAGAGGTTCCCATTAATTTTATCAAAGATAAATTCCTTGAATTTATTCTCTAATCTTCTTTTGAATTTTGATTCAACTAGTCGGGATTAACGAACCTTACCGAAGTAATCATTTGTTTTAATTTCCCAATCCCAACCTATTCATCCCATGAAGTAAAACTGGTAATACTTCATATCTAACACCACAGTGTTATCGGTAAATTCAATTAACATTTCACGTTCAAATCTAATTGAAGATTTAACTATCGCCTGGAGTAAAACTGGTGATACTCCATTTTCGATTATTTCAATCTAATTAAAGATTCATTAAAACTCCACTTTGTTTTAATCTTTAACTGGGTTAAAGAATCAGTGTCATTTAAAACACAGTTCACGATAAACCCAAAATCACATTCCATTAATTATCGGGTTAAAGAACGAGTGTTATTTAAAACACTGTCCACGATAAACCCAAAAATCAATATCAATTCAATTCCATTTAAATATTATTTAATTGGTACACTTCATTAAATCCAAATAAAAAGATTTAATCTTTTCCTAACTGGGTTCAAGAACAGTGTTAGTCAAGACACCATTCACGACAAACCCAAATCACATTTTATATTAAATACAAGGCTCTGAATAGAAAATATATCGGCTTATATTCAGTATCAAATTCTACGACCAACAGATATCGTATTGGAAATAACGATATATATATATATATCTATATCTTTCAAATTTCCATAACAACATCTGTATAATCACGAAATCCAACATCGAAATATTCCGAAGACAATTTCGATTCAAATCCATTCCAATGCAATCATTGGAAATTCTGGTTACATTCAAAACCATTTCAAATTCAATTTATTTATTTAAAAATAAATAAAATTATAATTCTAGTTCAAAACTAGTTCATTTCGATAAAAATCTATTTTTCTCTTTTCAAATATGGAGTTTTACATCCCAATTTTTTCTAAATCATTTCTTATGATTTTACACAAATTATTACTATTTTTAATAATTTTATCAAGGCTCGTACAGTCGATTTCCATCAACGGTCATCGAACTGCACTTACAGCGACCCTTTTCCAAATTTGATTTGGACATAATTCCAAATCCAACCGTTAGATTTCGAACTTCTAATATTCGTTAGAAAGCTCTTTTCGATACGAACCCAACGGTTCCGGTTTCAGGAGAATCCAACGGTCGGATCTCCCTTAATATCCGTTCGAAGTCAATGGTCGAAATTCGCGAACTACCGTGGCGCGGCGCGTTCTATTCAGGCCATTATATTATATATATAATATATATAATATATACTTCATCGATTTCCTTTCAAAACGAATTTTATAAATCGTTTTAAATTCATTTTCAAAACGGTTTCAACTTAATATCCAATTTCAAATCAAAATTGAAAATTCCAATATAAATTCATTTTAAATTGATTTCAAATTGATTTCAATTTAATTTCAATTTGAATTCATTTATATTCAATTTCAATTCGTTTTAAATTCAATTCAAAACGATTTCAATCTAATTCGAATTTCAATTCCTTTCAGTTTAATTCGAATTTCATTTCATTTCAATTTAATTCGAATTTCAATTCCTTTCAAAATGTCAAAATTTGAAATCACTTTCGATATTCATTTTAAAACGAATAAAATCGATATAAGTATCGTTCACGTCAAAATGGCATAAATCTAATCGACACGGCTTCATATGTTTCTATTTTCTAATATTCTATTTCAAATATTTTTATTTCAAATATTTCAATTTCAAAACTGGAATGAGGCCCTATCAATTACCATATAATGTTAACTATATGGATTTTCTACACACGTGTATATATCAACAACGATGAATAATCAACCATCATCCAAAGTGCATTCTACACTGTATAAGCATCAAATATAAATATACAACGCTTATAACAGTCTGTCAATCAATCGATCGACATACAACTAAAAAATCGGGATTAGTGTACTTCGAATATCATCCCAATACCCGTGTGGGGTTTCAAACAATCAAACACAGATTTTATTCATGCAGTTGGGCGATGTGTAAAATTTATCGTCCCAATCAATGTCCTTCAAATAGGTGTACATAAACAAACCGTCCGGTTTGTAAATGAATATTTATTTTTCACATTCACGTTAAAAATTATATTTTTAACGATCAAACTATTTTATTCAACCTATGAATATTTTATTTGGTTCATTTCTTAAATAAAAAGTTATCTTTATTTTTCTAACTCATTTTTAGGAAATTTCGGCGGCATAACGGCACGATACTACAAACGGGAAAAGGCCTAGCCTTATCCCCGGTCTAGTGAAGGCCCACGCCATTCAGACATCAATCAAATCAATCTCATTTCACCAAACAATTCAATTCAAACCAAATAATCTAACCAACTACACAACCAAACACTTAAATAAACAAGCCATCCATGGCCTGTGGATGACGGGTGTCGGGTGCTACTAAACACCGTCTGCATCCTAGTATATATATATATATAACTAGAAAATTAAATTAAAGAGTGAGAGATTCTCACCGAAAGCTATCCCAACTTCACGACATTCCTATTGTAGAGATCTTCGTCGTTCTCGCCTTTTCGTCCTCTTCGTCACCCGTAGCCACTACATATGTAAAAATCGAATTTTTACTTCGCTATTCAATATATAAAAATCAAATTTTTACTACGCTATTCAATATATAAAAATCGAATTTTTACTTCGCTATTCAATATATAAAAATCAAATTTTTACTATATTTAAAAATCTCGCCTTAACACTTTTAAAAATATCGCCTTCTCATATTTAAAAATATAATCTTTTCGTATATAAAAATCTATACTTTTACCATACAAAAATCTATTCTTTCTGCTAATGTTCATATAAGAAAAATCAAATCTTTTCCCTTGCTAATTTATTTTTAAAACTTAAAATAAATCAATGTTCTATACATTTTTAAATCTTTGTTTATCTAAAAATCTTATCTTTCTTTAAATAAACATCACTTCTTTACTAACTATGCTAAAACTGATTTTTTTATATGTTGCTAAGACTAATTACTTTGAATTAAAATTAAAATATAAGTTAAAAACTTACTTTAATTTCCGTTTTCTGAGGAGTGGGGCGCTGAATACGAGATGGCAACTTGGGGAGGTGCTGGGCGATGAGGGGGAGGTCGGAGATGGTCGCGGCGAGGGGGTCCGGTCTGCTGGTTGTGCAGGCGGAGTAGTGGGGTTCGATTTGGGCAGGTGGCGGGTGGGTTTCCGATTCGAAGTGGAAAAAGGGGGGGGGCTCGCTGTAATCGAGCGGAGGGGGAGATGGGGGGGGGGGTTCACCTGAGAGGGCGGCGGAGGAGTGGAGGCCGGCGGTGACGAGGTGCGAGATCCGGGCACGAGCGCGATTTCGTTCGATGATGTTTTTTTATTTGATCTGAGGAAATGAACGTGGGGGGGGGGGGGGGGGAGGGGAAGAGAATATAGGGGGTTGACCAAATTTTATATAATTATATAATTATTTTCTTCTCCAAAAAGTTGCTTTTTATTTCGACCTCCAAATGAGACCCACCGACTATCGTCCATAGCGTTTCACCCCCATTCCGAACACAATGGGATATGTATCGCAAGCTGATTCGACCGTTTCGATCAGTTTTCGTCAAATTTACATTTAAATCATTATATTGAATTTTAAACGTACATTTCAATTTACTGGGCCCACATACGGGCTCTAAAAATTCCCGAAAAATATTTTCTAACTTTGTATTGACGATACGGTCCTAACAAAACTAGTTTCATCGAATTCCGAGACCGTTGGAAAAATGGCCATTTTCCAGTCGATTAAAATCAACTGAAATTGGTCAAACGCGTTTTCCTTTGCCACGCTCACATATTGACTCGAAAAATTATGAAATTTGGAATCTAGCAATAACTTTACGTCACGGACCCAACATAAGTGGTTTCGTCGAAATCCGAGGTCGTTTGCAAAATGTCCATTTTTAAGGGCCTAAATTCCATAGCGACTATTCAGAATTTTCAACTGGACATATCTTTTGATTCCCGCTATGAAATTTTGATTTTTCGGATTCGTTGGAAAGATATCACTAATTAGATCCTAATGTTTTTGGTTTCACAAAAATCCGGATTGTTTTGCACCCGGTACATTCAATTGAATTTTGAAATCAAATTATCGAACTACCGCGCCATTTTCAATTTCTTTTATAATTATATATAAATATTTATATTCTAACGACGACGTATATAATATATATACGTTCGAGTTCTATTGAAAATAAATTTCTCGTCGATATTATTTAAAATTATCTATTTTAAATATTCAAAATTCGCTAAAATTGCCAAAATAAAAATTTTAAACTGGCCCAGATTTTCGGGTTGTTACATATATAATCTGTTGTGGATTACGTGTGTTGAATCATATATATCACTGTTAATTGGTATTTTAAATACTGTAAGAAATACTGGGATGTATAAAAAGGGGATTTTCAAAGTATATTTTGAAAATAAATTATTATATAAAATCAATGGATTTTATATATAAAAGGAAAAGGATTTTATAAAAGGAGATAATTAAAAAAAAATCAAAGAGTTAAAAAGGAAAAAAATTTGTAAAACAAATATAAAGGAAATTATTTGTAAAACAAAGATAAGGGAAAATATTTGTAAAACAAAATTGAAAAGAATTATATATTTGTTAAATAAATAGAATTAAAATGGAATATTTATTTAAGAAATAAATAGAATTATAAAAGGGTTATTTATTTAGAAAATAAATAAAATAAATATAAAAAGGAAATATTTGTAAACCATTTACAAAAAGAATTGGAAAGGGAATATTTGTAAAACATTACAAATGGAATTGAAAAGGAAATATTTATTTAGGGAATAAATAAAGATAAAAGAATTATTTATTGGTTAAATAAGTAGAAAAGATAAAAGAATTATTTATTGGTTAAATAAATAGAAAAGATAAAAGAATTATTTATTGGTTAAATAAATAGAAAAGATAAAAGAATTATTTATTGGTTAAATAAATAGAAAAGATAAAAGAGATATTTATTTGTTAAATAAATAGAATTGAAAGGGAAATAGTTATTTGTTTAGCAAACAAATAGAAAAGGAATTAATCAAAGGAGATAATTCAAAGGAATAAATTAAAGGAGATAATTCAAAGGAATAAATCAAAGGAGATAATTCAAGGGAATTAATCAAAGGACATAATTCAAAGGAATAAATCAAAGGAGATAATTCAAGGGAATTAATCAAAGGAGATAATTCAAAGGAATAAACCAGTAAGAGTTAACCAGTTAGAGTTAATCAATTAGAGTTAACCAGTTAGAGTTAACCAGTTAGAGTTATTCAGTTAGAGTTAACCGAGTTGAGTTAAATAAGTCAAGTTAATCGAATTAGGAGTTATCGAATATTAGTTATTCGAATAGAGTTAAAGGAGTTAATCGAATATAGTTTATTCGAATAGAGTTAAAAGAGTTAATAGAATATAGTTTATTCGAATAGAGTTAAAGGAGTTAATCGAATATAGTTTATTCGAATAGAGTTAAAGGAGTTAATCGATTATAGTTAAATCGAAAGGAGTAGTCGAATACAAGTTATTCGAAAGGAGATTATCGTATATAGCGTATTTGAAAGAAAGAGATTGAATATAATTTATTCGAAAGAGTGAGTAAATCGAATATAAGTTATTCGAAGTGAGATAGTTGAATATAAGTTATTCGAAGTGAATTAATCGAATATTGGTTATTCGAAGAGAGATAATCGAATATAGGTTATTCGAAGAAGAGTTAATCAAATAGAGATTACTCGAAAGAGAATTATACGTCGAATTCAATTATATCGAATTCGGGAAAGTAATATTTACTTTCCGGTTTTTAAATCAAGAGTATATATGAATAAATTAGGGTTTTGTTGAATGATTCGAATTAAGGAATAAGGGTTACATTTTGAAGTTAGATATTTTGGAAGTAGGGATTATAACGCTATAGTTATAATCAGTGTTTTCAATAAAGAAGTTGATACGTAGATAGAATCCGAGAGTTACATAAGGAAGTTTGTTAAAGATTTAAAAGAAAAACTTTGACTACTTCGAAGTTAAAACATTGTTCATTTAAGGTCTGAGAGGTAATTATACTCCAACTTGATTGACTTCCTTCTAAACTAAGGAATGGTAAGGTTTGGTAGTGAATGATGGTTAAGTGAATTTAGTAAATGGTTTGAGTTAGCATAGCGATGTTTTATTTAAACATCTGTTTAAATCCAATGAAGGAACTTTGGAAATGTTTTCCAAATAAGAAATCAGAAATGTTTTCTAATATAGAAAACAGGAAATGGAAATGTTTTCCATTGTTAATGACGTATATTTTCTAAAATTAGAAAATAAGAAATGTTAAATATATGGAAACAGGAGATAAGTATATAAATGAACTAAAGAGAAAAATGTTAAATGATGATTGATCGATATAATTTCCATTTGGAAATAATATCGTTGTTTGCACACCTGTTTTTCTTTGATAGTTAACTCACCGACTGTCGAAGTTTTCGACCATTTTAACGTTGTTAATATGGAGAGACCGGTTGGATTATTATCCGAAGAACCACTCCGAATTGACAAAAGCGTTGCGAATCATATAAGCCAAAGATAACTGAAGACAGAGTAAAGTGCAAGGGCTGTTGTATAAATCTTAGGTAAAGATTGCCTAAGATGGGTGTACAGAATAGTGCCTTCGGTTTGTCCAGTCCCAGGACGACCTGTATGGAAGAATGTCTGACACCGTATATTTAATAGATCGCGTAAGTTGATCAATTCAAACGTATTTACGTTTGGTAGTGGAGGAATTCGTTTCTCTTAGCTGTATACCCGTGGTATTTTAAGGGAAATCAATTTGTGATTTGGCGGGTATGACGATGTGACATTCAAAGTGAATAAATGTGTAATCTGTCAGAGATAAGTGTGGCCTCTAGCCTCACAACCGGGAAATGACAAAAATTGGGCAGGCAGCATGGCTATGTAGGTCGCACCTATTAGGGTGTATAATCACCTAATCTAGAGTTTCATTTACTTCTAAAAATCTATTGTCGATGTTGTCCCATTCGGGAAACGGTTGCTGATCCCAACCGTTGTTGATATACATTCGATGCACTCAAGCGAAATGAGTGGTCGGTCATGTGTGGCCGGGTTGCAAGATGTTCTTGTTGAACCAAGTGTATTCCTCTCTAGAGGTACACTAGCGAAAGGTGGTTCCATACCTTGTCATAGTTGGAAATCCATTATCTAATACGTGCTTGCGGTTTTGATTGTATACTATATATGTAGAACGTGAGATGAAAGCGTTTCTGCTAGATGATTATTAAATTGTGGTTGATAGACACTATTATAATATCAACGAGTTTTGATATAAAGATTATTTTGGATTCTCATAAGGGAAAAACCCGTTCCGTTATACGTCGTTGTCTTATGAGATATTGTTTAATGGCTCAAACTGTTTTAAACTGTTTTACTCATACCAGTCCCATGACTGACCTGGAGTTTATTTTGTTTTGTTTTCCCTAAACTCTTGGGTGCCCAATTTTATACGGCCAGTGAAGTAGTCAGGATTTTACAGATATACTTGGAGAGCTTGGAGCAGGAGGCTTCAGGATTATATATCTATAGTTATTTCCGCTGTGTTGTAAGTGTTATACTCTGATAATGTTACTGTATACATATACTGATTTTATTTCAAGGATATGTTTTCTATTATATGTTTTTCGTTCCGCTGTGAGATTCGTGTTACTCTGATGTTGTATCTTCTTCTTCTATTCTAAGTTTCTATCTTATCTTTCCTCAACCTCTAATTTCTTTCATTAACCATCTGGTTATTTTCGATCGTTGGATGTTCGATATGTGTTGTATATCGAATAACCAAGAATGACTTTTCCGGGTCGTTACACCAATTGTGGTATGGGGCATTACCATCGCATTAATGAAATCTAATGACGCTCTCTTAAACATACTACAATCCGGTCACAATTTCATGAAAACTCGGCAATAGATCATTCCAACCAACAAAACTAGATTTTTTGGAATGATAAGATGAAATTAAAGATCCTAATAAATTGGTTATCCATGCAAAATGGTTTTGGGCATCGTCTTAGTCGAGATCAGGAAAATCCAATAAAGTTGGTTGGATTAACTCAGCATGTCATAACAAACAATTTGTGATGCAGAATCTGTATTGCAAATACGAAACATGCCTGAAATGCAAGGTAAAGAAGTACAACGAGATTAAAAGCGAAATTTAAAGAATGAAAGGAAGGACGCAATTTCCCGACATCAAAGCAGAGTTATATCATAAAGTCACAGGCTAAAGTGCAAAATATCAAACAACAGAGTGCATAAAGACGACAAGTGTAAGAGTAATAAGCGGGGACCGGTGCCCGCATATACAACCAGCCTGAATACAACTTATAAAAGAAAGTAATTAGCAACCAGATTAAGCTACCACTAAGCATGATCATTTCTTCCTGTCGCTTGATCTCAAAGCTGGCTTGTTAGGTAAAGGTGGAGGGGTCTCTTCCACATTACTCTGGTTCTCTTGAGAAGATAAAGCAATAGCCTCCATATCCTTCTTCTTCTTAGATGATGAGGAGTTGGTAGGCTTTTTCCCTTTAACCTTGGCAGTATCTTGGGGGCTTCCATCTACTTCGATGCCCTCAAGGTCATCACTAAGGCTGTAGTCAACAACATCTAAATCCAGGAAGGCACCAATTTTTGTATCTTGAGACCCGGGAGCTGTAATAAGCAAGGGTGCGTTACTAGGAGGAGGGGGAGTAATGAAAAAAGTAAGAGGGAATGTTTTCAGTGGTGAGTTAGTCCTAGTAGCTCCTGTTGTCGTTGCATTGCCTATGGTAGGAGAAGACATGGGTGAAATTAAATTCAAAGTATGGAAACATTGAGCATAATAAGAAAGGGACCCAGGTGAATCGAAAATGGACTCTAAGCATGACAGGGTATAGTTGGTTTCAATTTTACCTATATCTAGAAGATTTTCCGAGGGATCCCTGTGCTCAATTCTCCAATGATCAGGATTGTCATCATCAGCCTCATCATCTTCACCGTGCTCTTCAACAACATTACCTGTATTGATATTCCCCTCAGTAGCAACATCTTTATCTTTAGGAGCATCAACTGGCTTATCTAATGTCTGTGAGCCAGAAGCTTCAAAGGACGAGGTATCAATAGGAAGGTTGACATCGGGTTGGTTTTGAACTTGCTCACCGGAAGTACCGGTCCTCTCGTCTATTAGTTGTGCCTTTCCTTCTGCCAAAGCCTCTTTGGACCTGTCATCTAGGAGTTTGTCAATGAGTTCATCCTCGCTACAATCTTCACCGTTAATCTCGAGCACTCGCTCCTAAACAAGCACCAAAGTACGTGCAAAACTATCCCCTAAGTAATGTAAACTCCCACGGCTCATGACACTATATACATAGAAGTGGAATATGTCATCTTCAGCTTCGTCCGTAGCCTGTTTGTGAGTTTCTTCTACAGTTATCTTTTCCTTCTCAAGAGACTCGACCCTGGCCATCAATGACTGGTTGGAAGCCTTCAGAGATTTTACCTCCTTATGAAGATTAGCGGCATCTTCCCAATATTGTTTGGAGAAATCCTTCTCTACAGTTAATATGGCATCAACATTACACTTGGCAGTTATGGCATCTTTTTCTCTTTGTTTGGAAGCATCGAGTTCTTCCCAGAGCTTCTTGATCTCGTTATCTGATGCTTCTAACTCTGTGACTCTTTTATTGAGAACTGCGATAGTGGCGTCACAATCATCCATAACATTTTCCCATTTGACTTTATCACCCTCCAACTCGGCAATTTTTGTGAGATGGGAATCGTGGCGCTTTTGGCGGTCGTCACCAATTTGTTCTCATCCACGCAACTTTTTGTAAAAAAAAAAATATCTCTTACGATGTTCCATTTTGTTTCGAGTTGACTCTTAGTAGTATCAAACTGGGTGTGTGTTTGGCTTATAACCGCTTCCACCTCCTTAATAAAGTCATCGGCGTCGGTTATACCTACTCCACGATCAAAGTAAAGCCCTTTCAAGTTCCAACCTGGGAGCCTTTTGGAATAAGAGATGTTCTTTGAACCAGGATTATGGCGAGGTTTATTAATAATAGAACGGATCTCGCCTGAAGAACCGGGAGGGCCTGTAACACCCCACCTCCACCAGGGTGGCTCTTGCAAGCACTCTGACTTTGGAGGGGGCGTTTGAATCAGGTAAACATGCATAATGATATATCAAGGCAGAACAAGAACATATGTATATATGTAAACAGAGTAAATAACATAGATAAAACAACGGAAGATTTCAAAACATTTCAAAACAAGTCTGGTACAACATAGCTTTCCAAATAAACAAGTCTAGATAAAACAACATCAACTGAAAAACTGAAATAAATAAGTGCTATCCCCAATTAAGTGGTAACCATAGCTAGCTTCATGTCGAAACCGTACATGAGCTGAAATCCCACAAGCAAGAAATCCGAAATCCAAGCTAAGCTCCAGTATTCCCTCCCTGAGAACCTGGGGGGGGGGGGAAACGGAAGAAAAGAGGCGAAAGAAAACAGGACAGTCAAAAAGACTGAGTAAGTCCTACTACAATCAATGTAAACTGATAAAGTTAACTGGCATGAGCAGCAGGGATGAACATAAGGATAACAATATACTAGCATGATGATTAACTAACAAGGTAGATAAAGGTGTCATCGCATAATCAGGATTAAGGTTTTGCACCACAGGTGTACTAGCAAACTAACATGACTTGAATAAACAAGTATTGATCCCTTGGCCCAAGCTTTGGCCCAATAACATGAAATGACCCTAATACAAGGTCCAACCAAACGGTCTAGTCGATCGGCTCCCTAAGCCTAACTCGTCACGTGTTGGTGTCAATACGGCCCAATCATAATTGTAGCCGAACTGTGCCGGGTCCACCCTTCGGGTGTATCAAGCCCTAGGGTGTCAACCCCTGGACACCATGAACATGAGTGCACAGTCCCGATCTACTGGTACCCGTGCATGTTTTCTCCGGCTACGGACTATGTGCACGACCAGAGTCCGCCCGGAACTACACCGGCGTACCCTCTGCCGTCGCTTTTGGTCACTTACCTCCAGTCCAGTAATCGTGCCCCCACCCTAGCCTAGTCCCTAGGGTCATGATGATACTAACTTGGGATTACTGCTGGAGTGGGCCCCCATTGCTAGGATTTTTCTAGTGGGTTAAGTACGGTTTAACCCTCTTGCTAATCCTGGATTAACTTGGTTAAGTGTAACGATGAGTTCACGACTTAACCCCGATTAATCTACCAAGCCCAAATTGGTTAAGTATTAAGTGGACCATGACTTAACCCTAATCACGAGGCATTAATTAATTTAATGCGCCTTAACCTCTCACATTAGACCTTGTTGTGGTTACTAGTTAAGCCGGGCGGGTCCGGGTAGCTTTACACCACAACTTGGTCTAACCTCGGGTTCAAGGTACAACATGACCAACTTCTCACATTGGGTCCTATTGTTTGTAGCAACTAGTTAAGCCGGTCGGTTCCGGGTAGGTTTACGCTACAAACTCAACCCAACCTCGAATTGGCCACACTTATCTTTTCTAAGTGTCATGTCCATCATGTTTCCAAAACATGTTACAATTTTTCAAGCAATTGGGTAGACCTAACTTAATAGGTAAATTCCCAATGGGTAGACCTAACTTAATAGGTAAATTCCCAAGCTTATGTTTTATGTCTTTTAAGTTTACCCAACCTGTAACACCCCACGTCCATTAATGTCACTCACAAAGGGAATGCATTAACTTCCATGGAGGTTTTAAGTGAATATAGAACAGTAAAATTACAACAAGACAGATATAAAATAGTACTTGGAAATTCAAAAACTTTATTTCATTGTAGCAGAAGTCAAAACATGTTTGATTACATCATAACACCATATTCAATGTCAAGTACAATATCTATCTTGACAAAACAAGTACATAATCCCATTACATGAATAGCCATTAAAAAGAAAGATAACAAGCTGGACTTTACTTCAGCAGTCCAAGCTTTCCAGAAGATAAGCGATCCAACTAGACTCCACTAGAACTTGGCCCAACCTGCGGACCTGAAGGGAGAAAAAGGATGGAAAAGAGGGGGTCAGACATAAAGTCTGGTGAATATAATAATTCTACAATACTATTACCAAAATAACTGGACTAAGGCATAAGCTGGAAAACAAGAAAATGTCTATGAAGAGCAGATTAAGGACATAGACAATTGCTAAAGGCAACGTTATAGGCGCTCCTAAATACTAAAGGATAAACACTATACTGCACCACACCAGTCACCCTAAAGATTCATCCCACTTAGCTTCACTTAGAAACTTTCCCAATGGCTTTACGTACCCCTAGCTGACTACATAGGTGTCGCCTTCCCCTATCTCCACTAGGTGTACCCTACTTCCCATTATTCGATCGGCTCCCTAACTCGTAGATACCCGTGCTGGCCCCACAGTGGGGTGTATCACTCCCCTAAAGTGGCAACCTGATACAACGGACATGCACGACTTATACCTACACGATGCAACAACGTCTTACCTACCAGCCCGGGTCCACACACGCATATGAAACCCGTTGGACTTGCGTTGCCACCGCTCCCTGTTTTGGCCTCTTATAGTCAAACCCAGTATGCGTGTCCCGTCCTCGACTTGGGTCGAGCCCACAAAGATACGTTTTGGGCTATTGGTTGAAATGGGCCCCCACTATTTACACAAGCATTCCACCTAAGCTTGTCCCCATTAGTCCATCCCACTTAACCCACTTAGTCATGTTCATTTACATGTGTGTTTGGTTAAGTCTAATCGTATTTCAAATGCCTCTAAAGGCAACCACCAGATTCCTCATGCCACCCAAGGCACCTACTTAACCCCCATGTCCCACCTTACATGATTATCTGGTTAAGTATTTCTTAGTTCATTAAGGCCATAACCTCATAAAGACCTCTCACATTAGACTGGCATTTATGGCAGCTGGATTTGCCGGGCGGATCCGGGCAGTCTTACACCATAAAAGAGTCTAACCTCGTGTCTTTACAACTGTTATGCTTTAGTTTGGGCCTAGGACCTCTCACATTGGGCGACATTTGTGACTGCTGGATTTGCCGGGCGGGTCCGGGCAGGTTTACATCACAAACGGGTCCAACCTCGTGTCCTAAGCATTGATTATTAATAATAATCCACTTTCCCCCAATTTTAATAATTCCCTACTTGAATTATTAATTACTTCCAATTTTTAACAATGTCCATAATTGACTCAATTATGGACATCCATTCATGGTATGCAAAATCTTACAAAATTGCACCCAATTTATTAATTCCTAATAATAACCCTACCCCACGTTTGAACGTTTATTCGCAAAATATATGTTAGACTCGAATAGCCTAACTCATAGCATAAAAGAGATTATCATAATAACAACATGTATATGTGACCAAATGAATCATAATAAGGGGTGAAACTTGCATATGTCCAACTTGCATAGATTATACATGTCATGGACCTAAAGGTGTCAACTTGTTCAAAATTCACCTAATATAATCTCAATCGATTTTCATAAACTTACATATGAACATGTGTGAATCAACATCATCTAATTTTTTTACAACATGGTTTTATATGGGTACACCTAACTCAATAGGCAAATTCCCATAATCAAGTTTTATTTAATTATAGTTTCAAGTTTATGGGTACACCTAACTTAATAGGCAAATTCCCGTAAACAAGATCCATTTAAATTAAAAAAAACATAACTTTAAGCATGTTCCAACAACATCATGATTTTACAACATAATATAGCATGATTTATAACATGGCATAGTATGATAGTATAACATAGCTTGACATGATTCTCAACATAGCACGACATAGCATAAGAGAATTTACAACATAGCATGACATAGCATATATAATTTACATCATACGACAACAATATAACATAATAAGAGATCCACAATATATAGAATTTACAATTACAAATCACATCACTTTCTTGTGATCCATTCATAACTGAGTCAAATTAGTTTGTAATAGTCTTGTGTGAATCATCATACTCACCAACAAAAGAAAAGAATTAGAGAAAGAGAGATCTTTTGATTTGATTTGTGTAGATTTAGTTGTAGATGATTAGGCTTCCTCTTCTTAGTTTGTGACGGCTATGCTGAACTCCATGGCAGCAGCATGACGGTAGCTTCTCTAATTTTACAAGTGATTTAGGTCTAGGGTCTACCCACTTATTTATAGATTTTAGAATTCATTTAGGCCATTAGATTTAACCTAGAAATAACCGCAGCCGTTCAGACAAGATGGGGTTTATCTTGTTGATCAGCAATGAGTCAGAAGTGACTCAGCAAACACTCAGCATATTAATAAACTTCTATTCATGTCATAAATATATATATATTTTCTACAATGTACATATTAGATACATCCCCCTTTACTTATTATTGTTTTTATATACATATTAGATACATCCCCTCTCTCACACACTTATTAATATTTTTATATTCATATTAGATACATCCCCTCTCTTACACACTTATTAATATTTTTATATTCATATTAGATACATCCCCTCTCTTACACACTTATTAATATTTTTATATTCATATTAGATACATCCCCTCTCTTACACACTTATCAATATTTTTATATTCATATTAGATACATCCCCTCTCTTACACACTTATTAATATTTTAGCAACTTTAGTGTTAATAGAAAATTCGGGGTGTTACATTCTCCCCTCCTTTTAGGATTTCGTCCCCGAAATCTTCATGTCTGGAAGAATGTATATCCTACCATCCAAACGTCCATCTACTCATCCATCATACACAGGCATCCATTGTCCTTAAAAGACTTCTAATGCTTTATGATCATATGCAAGTGTGTGTACATGTCCTTACCTAATGCGAAATCAGGCGGTCTACTGATTCAGTTGACCTCCTTAATGCAAATTATGTAAGTGTCATGAATCCATTATGTATGCAAAAGATCCTAATTGCTTACATACTACTTCTATATGCTTGCACACCCATTCAACCGAATGCAGCATCCATATGATGGTACAACCATTATACATCCATTATACGAAATACATCCATATATATGCAATATGCAATATGAAGTGACTGAGCCGATCTAGTGCCTAAAGTGTGTGTATATATGCATCCACGAGCAACCACTAGCAAACACTTGCATCCATTTTGCATCCATCATACATAACATGTCTCAAACACATGTTTCAACCATAGGATTATCCTAACTAAAGGTCAAAGATACTAATGAGAGGACATACTAAAGATAAGATAAGATAAGCTAAGCGATAAAGGAGAAATTAAAAGACATACCCTCAAAAAGAAAAGGGTACAACGAACGCATCTTCTCTTCTGTCTCCCAAGTTGCGTTGCTCTCATCGTCTCCCCATTGCACTTTAACCAGTCTGACCTCTCGATTCCTCAACTTTTTGATCTCCGACCCAAGAATGCATGTAGGAGCTCGTCTAATTGTTGCATCACGCTCTATTTCCACCTCTTTAAGCAAGCTCGGCTCTACCACCTCCGCGGTCTTGTGCAAACACTTCCTCAAATGTGATACATGGAATACGTCGTGTACTCCACTAAGTTTCTCAGGCAACTCCACCCTATATGCCATGTTCCCAATCCTGTTTTTTACAGGAAACGGCCCTACAAACCTTGGCGCTAATTTCCCCACGGACCCAAAGCGAACAACATTCTGTAACGGAGATACTTTGATAAAAACCATGCCCCCAATGTCAAACTCAAGATCTGTCCTCCTCTTATCAGCATACGATTTTTGCCTATCTTGTGCTGCTTTCATCCTCCTTCGAATCAACTCAATCTTCTCCGAGGTTTCCCTAACCATATCGGGCCCAAGTAGGATTTTATCGGTAGATTCCCACCAACATGTAGGCGAACGGCAAGGCCTTCCATAAAGAGCTTCGAAAGGTGCCATGCCAATACTAGACTGAAAGCTATTATTATATGCGAATTCTACTAACGGAAGGTGCTCTTCCCATGTACCCCCAAAGTCTAGGATACAAAGCCTTAAAAGATCCTCTAGAATGCGATTCACCCTCTCGGTCTGGCCGTCTGTCCGAGGATGATATGCGGTGCTCAAACATAGCTGAGTCCCTACCACCTCTTGTAAACTCTTCCAAAATTCGCTAGTAAAGATGGGGTCACGGTCGCTTACTATACTAGAAGGAATACCGTGCAAACGAACTATCTCCTTAATGTATACGGAAGCCAACCACGGAGCAGTCCTCTTACTTTTCACGGGAATAAAATGGGCGCTTTTAGTAAGTCTATCTACTATAACCCAAATCCCCATGTTACCCTTTGAGCTTTTCTACTATCTCAACCAACTGTGGGTCGTCTCGCTGTGCCTCACCAACCCGTCCTAGAAGTGTAGGTCTAACCTCCAAGGATGCTAACAGACCGGGTACTAAGTCAACGGAGGGTCTAAAGTCAAACATAGAGATGAACTCTAAGCTTTGTCGTTCAACAAACAACGGACTCAAGGACAACCTTTTCATACTTAAGGCGTCTGCCACCACGTTACCCTTGCTCGGGGTATATGCTATTTCAAAATCGTAGGAGGCTAAGAATTCCATCCACCGTTGCTGCCTTAAATTCAAATCCTTCTGAGAGAATAAGTATTTTAATGATTTGTGGTCAGTGAACAGTTCGAATTTCTCACCAAGAAGATAGTGACGCCAAGACTTAAGTGCGAAAACAATTGCGGCTAGCTCTAAGTCATGCGTGGGGTAATTCTTTTCATGAACCCTCAACTGCCTTCCACCATAGGCTATTACTCTTCCCTCTTGCATGACGACCACGCCAAGTCCCGTCCCACAAGCATCAGTATAGATGGTAAACGGTTTATTCCCGTCTGGCAGCACTAAGACTGGGGCTGAAGTTAAGGCTCTCTTTAAACGTTGGAACGCATCATCGCAATCTTTGTCCCACGTAAAAACCAGGTTCTTCTTCGTTAACCGTGTTAATGGAGCTGATATTTTTGCGAAGTCTTTGATAAACTTCCTATAATAGCCAGCCAACCCCAAGAAACTTCTTACTTCGGTTGCATTTTTAGGGACCTTCCAATCTTGGATGGCCACCACCTTTGCGGGATCCACTGCTATCCCTTCTTTGGAAACCACGTGCCCTAAGAACCGTACTTCCTTCCTCCAGAAGTGACACTTAGAAAATTTTGCCTTAAGGTTATGCGCTCGAAGGGTTTCCAACACTTCCCTAAGATGTAGGGAGTGCTTTTCTTTATTCTTAGAAAAGACTAAGATGTCATCCACAAAGACTACCACGAATTTGTTAAGGTATTCCCTAAACACCCTACTCATCAAATCAACAAAATATGCAGGGGCGTTTGTCAAACCAAAGGGCATCACTAGCCATTCATAGAATCCGTCAGGAGTCCTAAAAGCAGTCTTATCTATACTATCCTCAGCCACTCTCAGTTGATGAAAGCCAGTGGCTAAGTCCAACTGCGAAAACACTGAGGCGCCAACTAACTGATCAAAGAGATCGTCAATCCTCGGCAGTGGGTGTCGGTTCTTTTTAGTAAGCTTGTTTAGTTCTCTATAGTCCATACAAAGTCTAAGAGACCCATCCGCCTTTGTGGCAAAAACTACTGGAGCACCCCACTCCGATATACTACGTCTTATGAACCCCTTCTCAAGCAACTCCTTTACTTGCTTATTGAGTTCCCTCCTTTCACGGGGAGCCATGTGGCGCACTGGCAAAGATACGGGTTTAGCATTATCCACAAGATAAATTCGAAAGTCTATCTCCTGCTTTGGAGGTAAGCCCTTCACCTCCTCAAACACATCCGGATATTCCCGGACCACTTCTACCGATCGCAGGTTCTCTACAGACGCGTCAAGCGATTCAAGATAACTTAGCATAACGAAATTTATGGGATTACAAAAAATGTCGAGAGCATTACCAAGGCGAGTCACAAGCCTAACTACTCTCCTTTCACAATCAAGAATGGCCCTATTTCTAGACAACCAATCCATTCCTAAAATTAGCCCATAGCCCGTGAAGCCCAATACATAAGCATCACATCTAAATTCAACGCTAAGTATAGAGATTTTCAAATCCAAACATATCATGGTCAAATGAGCCGAACCCCTAATTGGATTTGAAACGACCAGGGGATCCTCTACTAAACTGGTGTTCAAGTGCAGTGATTCAACAAATGATGCAGAGATAAACGAATGAGATGCGCCAGAATCGAATAAGGTACGGACAGGATGATCAAACAGAAAAACTAAGCTTTCAACAGAAATTGTTCTACCTCTTTCTTGCAGCGGTGGGGCCGCAATAGCCTAAACTTGCCCCCTTGCCTGCCCTGGTGCCATAAGAGCCTGCACCTGTCCTCCCGAGGTAGACCCTGCCCTCTGCCCCTTCTTTGGACAGTCCTTCACTAAATGTCCCGCATCTCCACAATGAAAACAACCAGTCTTCTTTTTCTTTCTACAATCTTTGCTGAGATGGCCAGGCGTCCCACAATTGAAGCATTTCTTCTTCCCTTTGCCATTATTGTTTTTACCACCCTTCTTATTTTGCTGTTGGGGTTTCTTCTGATCCCCTTTCTTTTCAACTGCCTTATCCTCATGCATAAGTGCCATTTCTACTAGCTTTTCATAGGTGGCTCCCATAGGGATGTGGGTCATAGCCAACCCTTGCAACGGTTCATTCAAGCCTCTAACGAACCTCAAAGCTTTCTTCTCTGGCGTGTTCACCAGCTCCAAGCCAAACCTTGCTAACTGATTAAATTTATTGACATATTCCTTTACTGATGAGCTCCCTTGCTTTAGTGCCAGGAATTTTTCCATATTTAAGTTCTCCTCTGCCCTTGAAAGAAACTTTGCCTCAAACCTTCGTCTGAAATCCGCCCATGAATCAACTGGACGTTCCCCGTTAGTGACCTCCCACCAAAACGAGGCCTCTCCCTTCATTAACCAAGCAGCTAAACGGACTTTCCTCCCATCTTCCACTTCAAAGATATCCAACAATTCCTCAGTCTCCTTAAGCCAATCTCTGGCCTCCACAAACGTCTCAGTCCCTTGAAAAGTTTTTCCTCCCATAGCCTTGAATTCCTTGCACGTCTTTGCAAAAGTGTCAACACGAGGAGGAGGAGGAATGGGTGCAACTAGGGGTGGAGGAGTATCTGCTGGGCCTGCAGTGGTGGCCCTAGCCTCCAAGTATCTCCTAAACCACCCTGGAATCGTCACACCTTCTGGGAGATTAAGATCTTCAGCCATGCTGAAACGAAAAAGGAAAGATTCAAAATGGAGAATTCGAAAGATAAAGATAAGGATGTGGCTATTTGGGATTATGTTTTTCATAAAAACTCTCTTTAAATAACATGTTTTTTTTTTTGAAAGCACTTCTTCCAAAAATACTTTAGAAAAAAAAATATTTTTCTAAAAAAAATTTTTATCTGTTCTGGTAACCTTATGCTCTGATACCACGTGTAACACCCCACGTCCATTAATGTCACTCACAAAGGGAATGCATTAACTTCCATGGAGGTTTTAAGTGAATATAGAATAGTAAAATTACAACAAGACATATATAAAATAGTACTTGGAAATTCAAAAACTTTATTTCATTGTAGCAGAAGTCAAAACATGTTTGATTACATCATAACACCATATTCAATGTCAAGTACAATATCTATCTTGATAAAACAAGTACATAATCCCATTACATGAATAGCCATTAAAAAGAAAGATAACAAGATGGACTTTACTTCAGCAGTCCAAGCTTTCCAGAAGATAAGCGATCCAACTAGACTCCACTAGAACTTGGCCCAACCTGCGGACCTGAAGGGAGAAGAAGGATGGAAAAGAGGGGGTCAGACATAAAGTCTGGTGAATATGATAATTCTACAATACTATTACCAAAATAACTGGACTAAGGCATAAGCTGGAAAACAAGAAAATGTCTATGAAGAGCAGATTAAGGACATAGACAATCGCTAAAGGCAACGTTATAGGCGCTACTAAATACTAAAGGATAAACACTATACTGCACCACACCAGTCACCCTAAAGATTCATCCCACTTAGCTTCACTTAGAAACTTTCCCAATGGCTTTACGTACCCCTAGCTGACTACATAGGTGCCGCCTGCCCCTATCTCCACTAGGTGTACCCTACTTCCCATTATTCGATCGGCTCCCTAACTCGTAGATACCCGTGCTGGCCCCACAGTGGGGTGTATCACTCCCCTAAAGTGGCAACCTGATACAACGGACATGCACGGCTTATACCTACACGATGCAACAACGTCTTACCTACCAGCCCGGGTCCACACACGCATATGAAACCCGTTGGACTTGCGTTGCCACCGCTCCCTGTTTTGGCCTCTTATAGTCAAACCCAGTATGCGTGTCCCGTCCTCGACTTGGAT
This sequence comes from Allium sativum, assembly GCA_030737875.1. Classification (NCBI taxonomy): domain Eukaryota; kingdom Viridiplantae; phylum Streptophyta; class Magnoliopsida; order Asparagales; family Amaryllidaceae; genus Allium; species Allium sativum. Next base: position 158,229,459 of record CM060924.1, read on the forward strand.
CGAGCCCACAAAGATACGTTTTGGGCTACTGGTTGAAATGGGCCCCCACTATTTACACAAGCATTCCACCTAAGCTTGTCCCCATTAGTCCATCCCACTTAACCCACTTAGTCATGTTCATTTACATGTGTGTTTGGTTAAGTCTAATCGTATTTCAAATGCCTCTAAAGGCAACCACCAGATTCCTCATGCCACCCAAGGCACCTACTTAACCCCCATGTCCCACCTTACATGATTATCTGGTTAAGTATTTCTTAGTTCATTAAGGCCATAACCTCATAAAGACCTCTCACATTAGACTGGCATTTATGGCAGCTGGATTTGCCGGGCGGGTCCGGGCAGTCTTACACCATAAAAGAGTCTAACCTCGTGTCTTTACAACTGTTATGCTTTAGTTTGGGCCTAGGACCTCTCACATTGGGCGACATTTGTGACTACTGGATTTGCCGGGCGGGTCCGGGCAGGTTTACATCACAAACGGGTCCAACCTCGTGTCCTAAGCATTGATTATTAATAATAATCCACTTTCCCCCAATTTTAATAATTCCCTACTTGAATTATTAATTACTTCCAATTTTTAACAATGTCCATAATTGACTCAATTATGGACATTCATTCATGGTATGCAAAATCTTACAAAATTGCACCCAATTTATTAATTCCTAATAATAACCCTACCCCACGTTTGAACGTTTATTCGCAAAATATATGTTAGACTCGAATAGCCTAACTCATAGCATAAAAGAGATTATCATAATAACAACATGTATATGTGACCAAATGAATCATAATAAGGGGTGAAACTTGCATATGTCCAACTTGCATAGATTATACATGTCATGGACCTAAAGGTGTCAACTTGTTCAAAATTCACCTAATATAATCTCAATCAATTTTCATAAACTTACATATGAACATGTGTGAATCAACATCATCTAATTTTTTTACAACATGGTTTTATATGGGTACACCTAACTCAATAGGCAAATTCCCATAATCAAGTTTTATTTAATTATAGTTTCAAGTTTATGGGTACACCTAACCTAATAGGCAAATTCCCATAAACAAGATCCATTTAAATTAAAAAAAAACATAACTTTAAGCATGTTCCAACAACATCACGATTTTACAACATAATATAGCATGATTTATAACATGGCATAGTATGATAGTATAACATAGCTTGACATGATTCTCAACATAGCACGACATAGCATAAGAGAATTTACAACATAGCATGACATAGCATATATAATTTACATCATACGACAACAATATAACATAATAAGAGATCCACAATATATAGAATTTACAATTACAAATCACATCACTTTCTTGTGATCCATTCATAACTGAGTCAAATTAGTTTGTAATAGTCTTGTGAGAATCGTCATACTCACCAACAAAAGAAAAGAATTATAGAAAGAGAGATCTTTTGATTTGATTTATGTAAATTTAGTTGTAGATGATTAGGCTTCCTCTTCTTAGTTTGTGACGGCTATGCTGAACTCCATGGCAGCAGCATGACGGTAGCTTCTCTAATTTTACAAGTGATTTAGGTCTAGGGTCTACCCACTTATTTATAGATTTTAGAATTCATTTAGGCCATTAGATTTAACCTAGAAATAACCGCAGCCGTTCAGACAAGATGGGGTTTATCTTGTTGACTCAGCAATGAGTCAGAAGTGACTCAGCAAACACTCAGCATATTAATAAACTTCTATTCATGTCATAAATATATATATTTTCTACAATGTACATATTAGATACATCCCCCTTTACTTATTATTGTTTTTATATACATATTAGATACATCCCCTCTCTCACACACTTATTAATATTTTTATATTCATATTAGATACATCCCCTCTCTTACACACTTATTAATATTTTTATATTCATATTAGATACATCCCCTCTCTTACACACTTATTAATATTTTTATATTCATATTAGATACATCCCCTCTCTTACACACTTATTAATATTTTTATATTCATATTAGATACATCCCCTCTCTTACACACTTATTAATATTTTAGCAACTTTAGTTTTAATAGAAAATTCGGGGTGTTACACAACCCCAAACGCAATCCCATCGCTTACATATCGCAATAGCGCATAAAGGATAGAAAGAGGGAACTTGGTATAATCATGACATAAAGGTATTGAAGCCACAAGCTTAACATGGTGGCATATGAAATGTTCATATGTTCATACACTTGCATATTACATTTTTAGGCCTCAAAAGCATGCATAAAACCAAACTTAGCATATTGGTGATACATGGTGCTAAATGACATGTAGAGATGGCCATAAGTTCGCATTTAGCCTCACATGCAAGTTATCATAAGAGATACGATAACTTACATGTTGCTAAAATGCAACCTTTGGCATAAAGCTTAAAGCTTTATGTTCATAAACCCAAAATAAGCTTGCATAACATGATAGCATGAACAAAATGTTCAACCCAAACTTGCATAACATAACTTGGCATACTTGCATATAAACTTGCATATCACAACATGATAAACTTGCATATAAACTTGCATATCACAACATGATAAACTTGCATATAAACTTGCATATCACAACATGATAAACTTGCATATAAACTTGCATATCATACATTTAACTTTAGAGTTTAAGTATGAAAGTAGAATAGGGCTTACAATGCTTAAGAAGTCACAAAAATATGACAAAGCCCTTATGAAATCAATTAAACCCAAAATGCAAGCAAAACTCTTGAGCCAAAATGATCAAGACTCTTTCTTTATGATGCAAATATATAAACTTGACTTGAATGCAAGCTAATGATGCTCATACAAGTTTGAAAACACTTGTATGCATGGAAAATCACTTAGGAATTTATTTAGGAATTTTATGAAGAGAGTGGAGGCCATGAGAGGATTGATTTTGCCATAGTTTAGTTGTATGAATGAATAATGATGATTTAGGGTAGGTTAGGGTCTTATTTATAGATTAGGCAAGTGTTTTAGGCCATAGGATTAAACCTAGATTCAATCCAAGCCATCAAAGCATGTCTTGGGGAAGAAGTCAAGTGTAGGAACCATCTAGGGCCTTTAGATTAAAGATGAACCATGAGAACCATTCAAATGAAAAATCTTTATTTGAGCGAATCGGCCCATGGGTTGACAGCCAAACACCCTGGATTAACCCCTAGTCGACCCAGCAGGCTCGGGTCGACCTCAAAAATCGTCCTGTTCGGTTATTCCCCTCTCCCAATTCACTGTTTTGAACATTTTTGCATATTTATTTATTTATTTTTCAATTATATATATATATATATATATATATCAATATATATATATTTCTCTGCGCAACCCATTTCACTTAATTAAGTATACTTTAATTTGGGAATTTTTCGTGAAACTTTGCGAGGCCATATCTTGGTCATACGGACTCCGATTTTCGAAAACTCGGACTCTATTTCGCGTATTTTTCCGAGACGAACGCAATGGCATTGCCCGTTTCCCTTGATTCAGATTTTACAGTTTAATTCTACATCCATTTATGTTATAACATGTTATTCAAAAATACGGGTTGTTACATTCTCCCCTCCTTAAAGGATTTCGTCCCCGAAATCTCCAAGTTAGGAAGAACGTATCCTACCATCCATCATCCATCTACTCAAAACATCATCCACGAGCAATCATTGTCCTTAAAAGGTTCTAAATGCTGTATGATCATATGCAAAGGTGTGTGTATATGTACTTATCTAATGCGAAAATCAGGAGCTTACTGATTCAGTAAACCCCCTTAATGCAAAATATGTTAGTGAAATGAGTCCATATGTATGCAAATTCCTAACATAATTTATAATCTCTACATGAGTGCACATAACATTCATCCATATGCAACATCCACGTGATAGCATAACAAGTTTTCATCCATGAATAAGCATAAACACTCATGCATATGCGGTATGAAAGTGTGTGAGCCGATCTTAGTGCCTAACGTGTATTATGCATCCACGAGTATCCACTTGCAAACACTTGCAACCACTTGCAACCATCAAGCATAACATGTTTCAAACACATGTTTCATCCAAAGGGTTTCTACCTAAGGTTCTCATGACAAGATTAACACGATAAACTAGATAAACATGGATAACAAAGAGAAATATATGCTAACAAAGAAAAGAGATTGAGAGTGTACCCTCAAAAAGGAATGGATAAAGCCCACGCATCTTCTCCTCGGTTTCCCAAGTTGCGTCTTCTTCGGCTTCACCCCATTAAACCTTCACCAATTTGACCTCTCGATTCCTTAGCTTCTTGGTCTCCGTCCCCAAGATACGAATCGGAGCTCTCCTCAAGGTAGCCTCTTTCTCCACTTCTACATCTTTTAGAACACTTGGCTCAACAACCTCTGCTGATTCATGTAAACACTTCTGGAGATGCGAGACATGAAAAACATCGTGTACTCCAGCAAGCTTCTCGGGCAACTTCACTCTATAAGCCATCTGCCCGATCCTCTCTATAATAGGGAATGGTCCAACAAACCTCGGCGCCAACTTCCCAACAGCTCCAAATCGGACCACATTCCGCAAAGGAGAAACCTTCACGAAAACCATATCCCCAACATCAAACTCCAAATCCGTTCTTCGCTTATCAGCATAGGATTTCTGTCGGTCTTGGGCCGCTTTCATCCGTCTCTGAATCAACTCGATCTTCTCGGATGTATCTCTGATCATATCAGGCCCAAGTATAAGCTCATCTGTAGTCTCCCACCAACATGTAGGCGACTTGTACGGCCTCCCATATAAAGCTTCAAATGGTGCCATCCCTATGCTTGCCTGATAACTGTTATTATATGCAAACTCAACAAGAGGAAGATGGTCTTCCCAAGCACAACCAAAATCCAGAATACAAAGCCTCAACAGATCCTCGAGTACCATATTCACCCTTTCGGTTTGACCGTCCATCTGTGGGTAATAAGCCGTACTTAGATTCAACCTTGTGCCCATAGCTTATTGCAAGCTATTCCAGAATTGACTTGTAAAGATTGGGTCACGGTCACTGACTATACTAGAAGGGACTCCATGTAGTCTCACAATCTCACGAAGATATACAGACGCTAGCCAAGATGCGGTCCTCTTTCTCTTCACCGGAATGAAATGAGCACTCTTCGTAAGTCTATCCACAATAACCCAAATGCTCGTATTCCCTTTCCTTGACCTTGGTAGCCCATCGATAAAATCCATGGAAATACTCTCCCACTTCCATAGTGGAACGTCTAGAGGATGCAATAGCCCACCGGGCTTCTTCGACTCGGCCTTAACTTGCTGGCAAATGATACATCTAGAGACAAATTCTGCCACATCCTTCTTCATCCCAGGCCAAAAGAAAATGCGCTTCATATCTTTATACATCTTATCTCCGCCCGGATGTATAGTCAACTTAGAGCGATGCGCTTCCTCAAGAACTCTTCTTACTAGATCTTCTACCATAGGAACACATAACCTTCCGTCTCTCCTCAGCCAACCCTTGTCATCAATAGAATATCGAGCGAGATGACTAGACGTCTCTCCTCGAATTAGCTTATCCATAATCTCAACTATCTGAGGGTCTTCTCTCTGCGAAGCCCCAACTTGATCAAGAAGGGTAGGTCTGAGTTCCAGTGATGCTAAAGAACCGGTCATCGACTCAATCGCCAAAGAGAAATCAAAGGTTACCACATACTCTAAATTCTTCATCTCAACGAATAGAGGACTTACGGTCAACCTTCTTCTACTCAATGCATCTGCTACCACATTCCCCTTGCCAGGGGTATAAGCTATCTCAAAATTGTAGGACGCCAAGAATTCCATCCATCTTTGTTGCCTCAGATTCAGATCCTTCTGAGAAAAGAGATACTTCAATGACTTGTGATCGGTATAAAGCTCAAATCTTTCTCCCATAAGGTAATGGCGCCAAGCCTTGAGTGCATATACTATTGCTTCCAACTCTAAGTCATGAGTGGGATAATTCTTCTCATGCACTTTGAGTTGTCTACCGCCAAAGCATATCACTCTTCCTTCTTGCATAAGAACAGCTCCTAACCCCGTGCCACATGCATCGGTGTATACGGTAAATAACTTCCCTCCATCGGGCAAAGCTAGAACAGGTGCTGATGTGAGGGCTCTCTTGAGCTTCTGAAAAGCAAGCTCGCATTCTATGCTCCAAGCAAAAACTAAATTCTTCTTCGTCAATTTAGTGAGAGGAGCGGATATCTTTGCGAAGTCCTTGATGAACTTCCGGTAAAAACCCGCAAGACCTAGAAAACTTCTCACTTCGGTTGCATTCCTTGGAGTCTTCCAATCCTGAACTGCCACTACCTTAGCGGGATCCACCGCTAAGCCTTGCTTAGATACTATATGCCCAAGGAATCTAACTTCCCTTCTCCAAAAGTGACACTTGGAGAACTTGGCCTTCAACTGATGCGCTCTAAGCGTATCCATCACCTCCATGAGATGCCTTGCGTGCTCTTCCTCATCCTTAGAGAAGATCAGAATATCATCTACGAAGACCACGACAAACTTGTTCAAGAACTCCCTGAACACCCTACTCATCAAGTCCACGAAATATGCGGGTGCATTAGTCAAGCCGAACGGCATGACAAGCCATTCAAAGAATCCATCTGGAGTTCTGAATGCAGTCTTGTCTATACTATCTTCAGCTACCCTGAGCTGATGGAACCCCGTAGCAAGATCAAGCTGAGAGAAAACAGAAGCACCGACAAGCTGGTCAAAGAGATCATCAATCCTCGGTAACGGGTGTCTGTTCTTCTTAGTCAGCTTATTCAACTCTCGATAGTCAACGCAAAGTCGGAGAGAACCATCCGCCTTGGTAGCAAATACCACAGGCGCTCCCCATTCAGATATACTTTGTCTAATGAAGTTCTTCTCAAGCAACTCTTTCACTTGCTTACTTAGCTCCCGCCTTTCACGCGGAGCCATGTGCCGAACGGGCAAAGAAACAGGCTTTGCATTATCCACCAGATAAATGCGGAAATCAATCTCTCGCTTAGGGGGCAACCCCCTAACTTCATCGAAAACATCCGGATACTCTCGAACCACTCTCACAGACTGAAGAGTTTCCATTGACGAGTCGAGTGATTCCAGATAGCACAACATGATGGGACCTCTCGGATCACAAGAAATCTCTAGGGTGTTTCCGAGGCGAGTCACGAGCCTCACAACCCTATGCTCACAATCAAGAATGGCTCCATATCTGGACAGCCAATCCATGCCCAATATCAATCCGTATCCCCTAAAACCAAGAACATAAGCACTGCACAAGAACTCTACACTCAGTATAGAGATCCTCAAATCCCCACATATCATAGACAAATGGGCGGAACCCCCAATAGGATTTGAGACACAGACGGGATCATCTACCAAGCTAGTACTAAGGTGCAAACTATCAACAAGATCAGATGAGATAAAGCTGTGCGATGCACCAGAATCAAACAAGGTACGAACTGGAAAATCAGAAATATATACAAGGCTCTCAACAGAAATACTACCTCGATCGGGAACTGGAGCGACATTGAGAGCATGAACTTGCCCTCCTGAAGGTCCAGCACGCTGAGTCTGACCCTGGCCTTGCCCTTGCTTCCTCGGGCAATCCTTACTGAAATGTCCAGTCTCACCGCAGAAAAAGCATTCACCATACTTCCTTTTCCTCTTCTTACAATCCTTAATAAGATGCCCAACTGAACCGCAATAATGGCACTTCTCCTTGTTGTTCTTGCCCTTGTTGTTCTTGCCTTTGTTGTTGTTCCCCTTGTTGCCTTGACTCTTGTTCTTGTTCTGATTGCCTTGACTGCTCTGACCACTTGGATTACCCTGATTTCCTTTTCCCTGGGAATCAGTCTTCTTGGCTTGAGTATCATTCATCTTGGTTTCTTTCTTGACATCTCCCTGAAGTAACGCCATATCAACCAAACTCTCAAACGTGGCCCCATGGGGAATATGTAACATAGCCAATCCCTGCAACGGCTCATTCAATCCTCTAGCAAAACGAAGAGCCTTCTTCTGAGGAGTATTCACCATATCCAAGCCAAAATGAGCTAACTGATTGAACTTGTTCACATATTCTTTGACAGACATATCTCCTTGTTTCAAAGTTATGAACCTCTCCATTTGTAGATTCTCCTCAGCAGAAGATAGAAACTTAAGCATGAACCTTGCCCTGAAATCGGCCCAAGTCTCAACAAGCCTAGTACCATTGGTGACTTCCCACCAATAAGTGGCTTCATCCTTCATAAGCCAAACCGCCAACAAGAGCTTCTTCTGATCGTCTAACCCAAAGATAGCAAACAAATCCTCGGTCTCTTTCAACCAATTTCTGGCCTCTACAAAAGTCTCAGTGCCTTGAAAGTTCTTGCCACCCATTGCATTGAAATCTTTGCAAGTCTTTGCGAAGTCCACTTGAGGATGCTGAGGGGGAGGAGGAAGAGGAACCTCAGCGACAGGAGGAGGAGGAACATTAACCACCAGAGGAGGAGGAGGAGGAACATTAACTACCGGAGGAGGAGGAGGAGGAACATCTGCGGGGCCGGCTTCGGTCGCCCTAGCCTCCAAAAGTCACCTATACCAAACAGGTACGTGTACTCCCTCCGGAATAGCAAAGTTATCGGCCATACTGAAAACGAAGAAAAAGACAGATTCAGAATGGAGAAAAACGAAGGAATTTTGCTAATGGCTTTTTGGGGAATAGCCTTTAAAATAAACTAGACTTTTCTTTGGAAAATACTTTATACTTGGTTTTGAAAATAGTTTTCCAAAAGTTTTCTAAAAGCCTTTTTGTTCCTTCTCGTACCATATGCTCTGATACCAAATGTAACACCCCACCTCCACCAGGGTGGCTCTTGCAAGCACTCTGACTTTGGAGGGGCGTTTGAATCAGGTAAACATGCATAATGATATATCAAGGCAGAACAAGAACATATGTATATATGTAAACAGAGTAAATAACATAGATAAAACAGCGGAAGATTTCAAAACATTTCAAAACAAGTCTGGTACAACATAGCTTTCCAAATAAACAAGTCTAGATAAAACAACATCAACTGAAAAACTGAAATAAATAAGTGCTATCCCCAATTAAGTGGTAACCATAGCTAGCTTCATGTCGAAACCGTACATGAGCTGAAATCCCACAAGTAAGCAATCCGAAATCCAAGCTAAGCTCCAGTATTCCCTCCCTGAGAACCTGGGGTGGGGGGGAACGGAAGAAAAGAGGCGAAAGAAAACAGGTCAGTCAAAAAGACTGAGTAAGCCCTACTACAATCAATGTAAACTGATAAAGTTAACTGGCATGAGCAGCAGGGATGAACATAAGGATTACAATATACTAGCATGATGATTAACTAACAAGGTAGATAAAGGTGTCATCGCATAATCAGGATTAAGGTTTTGCACCACAGGTGTACTAGCAAACTAACATGACTTGAATAAACAAGTATTGATCCCTTGGCCCAAGCTTTGGTCCAATAACATGAAATGACCCTAATACAAGGTCCAACCAAACGGTCTAGTCGATCGGCTCCCTAAGCCTAACTCGTCACGTGTTGGTGTCAATACGGCCCAATCATAATTGTAGTCGAACTGTGCCGGGTCCACCCTTCGGGTGTATCAAGCCCTAGGGTGTCAACCCCTGAACACCATGAACATGAGTGCACAGTCCCGATCTACTGGTACCCGTGCATGTTTTCTCCGGCTACGGACTATGTGCACGACCAGAGTCCGCCCGGAACTACACCGGTGTACCCTCTGCCGTCGCTTTTGGTCACTTACCTCCAGTCCAGTAATCGTGCCCCCACCCTAGCCAAGTCCCTAGGGTCATGATGATACTAACTTGGGATTACTGCTGGAGTGGGCCCCCATTGCTAGGATTTTTCTAGTGGGTTAAGTACGGTTTAACCCTCTTGCTAATCCTGGATTAACTTGGTTAAGTGTAACGATGAGTTCACGACTTAACCCCGATTAATCTACCAAGCCCAAATTGGTTAAGTATTAAGTGGACCATGAATTAACCCTAATCACGAGGCATTAATTAATTTAATGCGCCTTAACCTCTCACATTAGACCTTGTTGTGGTTACTAGTTAAGCCGGGCGGGTCCGGGTAGCTTTACACCACAACTTGGTCTAACCTCGGGTTCAAGGTACAACATGACCAACTTCTCACATTGGGTCCTATTGTTTGTAGCAACTAGTTAAGTCGGTCGGTTCCGGGTAGGTTTACGCTACAAACTCAACCCAACCTCGAGTTGGCCACACTTATCTTTTCTAAGTGTCATGTCCATCATGTTTCCAAAACATGTTACAAGTTTTCAAGCAATTGGGTAGACCTAACTTAATAGGTAAATTCCCAATGGGTAGGCCTAACTTAATAGGTAAATTCCCAAGCTTATGTTTTATGTCTTTTAAGTTTACCCAACCCCAAACGCAATCCCATCGCTTACATATCGCAATAGCGCATAAAGGATAGAAAGAGGGAACTTGGCATAATCATGACATAAAGGTATTGAAGCCACAAGCTTAACATGGTGGCATATGAAATGTTCATATGTTCATAAAATTGCATATTACATTTTTAGGCCTCAAAAGCATGCATAAAACTAAACTTAGCATATTGGTGATACATGGTGCTAAACGACATGTAGAGATGGCCATAAGTTCGCATTTAGCCTCACATGCAAGTTATCATAAGAGATATGATAACTTACATGTTGCTAAAATGCAACCTTTGGCATAAAGCTTAAAGCTTTATGTTCATAAAACCAAAATAAGCTTGCATAACATGATAGCATGAACAAAATGTTCAACCCAAACTTGCATAACATAACTTGGCATACTTGCATATAAACTTGCATATCACAACATAATAAACTTGCATATAAACTTGCATATCACAACATGATAAACTTGCATATAAACTTGCATATCACAACATGATAAACTTGCATATAAACTTGCATATCATACATTTAACTTTAGAGTTTAAGTATGAAAGTAGATTAGGGCTTACAATGCTTAAGAAGTCACAAAAATATGACAAAGCCCTTATGAAATCAATTAAACCCAAAATGCAAGCAAAACCCTAGAGCCAAAATGATCAAGACTCTTTCTTTATGATGCAAATATATAAACTTGACTTGAATGCAAGCTAATGATGCTCATACAAGTTTGAAAACACTTGTATGCATGGAAAATCACTTAGGAATTTATTTAGGAATTTTATGAAGAGAGTGGAGGCCATGAGAGGATTGATTTTGCCATAGTTTAGTTGTATGAATGAATAATGATGATTTAGGGTAGGTTAGGGTCTTATTTATAGATTAGGCAAGTGTTTTAGGCCATAGGATTAAACCTAGATTCAATCCAAGCCATCAAAGCATGTCTTGGGGAAGAAGTCAAGTGTAGGAACCATCTAGGGCCTTTAGATTAAAGATGAACCATGAGAACCATTCAAATGCAAAATCTGCATTTGAGCGAATCGGCCCACGGGTTGACAGCCAAACACCCTGGATTAACCCCTAGTCGACCCAACGGGCTCGGGTCGACCTCAAAAATCGGCCGGTTCGGTTATTCCCCTCTCCCAATTCGTTGTTTTGAACATTTTTGCATATTTATTTATTTAATTTTCAATTATATATATATATATATATCAATATATATATTTCTCTGCGCAACCCATTTCACTTAATTAAGTATACTTTAATTTGGGAATTTTTCGTGAAACTTCGCGAGGCCATATCTTGGTCATACGAACTCCAATTTTCGAAAACTCGGACTCTATTTCGCGTATTTTTCCGAGACGAACGCAATGGCATAGCCCGTTTCCCTTGATTCAGATTTTACAGTTTAATTCTACCTCCATTTATGGTATAACATGTTATTCAAAAATACGGGTTGTTACCGGGCCAGAGGATGGAGGAAGTAGAGGCTTAATGGGTAGCTTTTCTACTCGGGAGTGCTTATAAGAACCATCACTTCCTCGTTTACTCCCTCGCTCCCTTTCATTGGGGGTGTCTTCTCTTAGCCAACTGCGTCTTCTAGCCTCTTCCTCCTCTTCCTTACGTATCTTTTCTCTCTGTTCCTCAGTCAGGTCCGATCCTGATGCATGTAAGGACTGAGAAGAGTGTATAAAGGGAGGAGGAGGATGGAACTGCTCGTGGTGATGCGATGGTTGTTGGGGCTTGGATCGCAATAAGTACTTCGGATCGATAGCTTTGCTCTTTTTACTAAAATTCGATCTGATTCCCGACGAGCGTCTCCCGTGCATGTCTAAACCTGAAAAAAGATATGGATGAGTTTTCGATACTTGAAACTACGAAGTACCTAAAAATTCTACGGCAAGATACAAAGACAGAAAAGAAACCAAAATGTAAGAGGTGTATTTTCTTAAAAAAGAAGACACCATTATTGACAGACCAGTTCTTTCCCCTGGGTCTAAGGGAATTCCTAAAGAGTTAAGATGCCTTCCTGACTCAGTTGTGGCTGCATCCCTAAGTCCAGTTTCCATGGTTTGAGGGTTGAGAGGCTGAGTAACCGCACCATCCTGACTAAGATATTTAGCGGAGTTGAGATCACTCAAATTGTCAAATGTACCTGCAGAATCTTCCTTAGCTGCGTTTTCAGTAAGGGAATCTCCAGTTATAGTCCCGATATTTGGATCGGTTTCTAATGCAATTACATCTTCCCCATCACATTCAGTCCCACGCTTGGATTTAGAAGTATTCACTTCCCTATTGTCTTTCTCAACCTATTCGGAACCTGATCCTGACTCAGAATGCGGGGAAGTGTTCTCTTTTTCGGCCAATTCAGCCGATGTTGTAGGATCTTCGCCCCCACGACGGTTGGAATCTTCATCCTTGCTCAAAGTCATTGACAAGGGCAACGTTCTTCCACTAGTAGGCCCTGAACATCTTTTTAAGGAAGGGTCAATGGTAGGGTTTTGATCGGCTTGAGTTACATTCCTGTCGTCAGGATTTCCAATGTCCGACTCTGCAAGGTTGGGTTTAGGAGTGGAAGGTCCAGCCTTACATAAGAATTTTCTCAAGGGATGAAGCAGTTCATATTGGCGAAGAATGTTACCCGTAATTAAAAGTTTTCTACTTCTCTTCGTCTCGTCAATAGCTTTCAGTGTTTCGTATGTGGCTTTAAGAGAAGAGGATGCCTTGTTATACTTAATTGGAGCAGGAATTACTGCACTCCAAAAGGAATTCCATCTGTCCACTGCCCTCGAAATGGTTCGGGGCATCTAACAAAGAAGAATTGACTGAAAAATCCTGAAACACTGTCCGGTAATTCGATAACAAGCCTCCGATTCCTGGCACCTTTGACATGTATAATATAAGGGGTAGGGGGTATCCTTCCTACTCTTAAAAGAACACAGATAACGAAGCTCTTGAAAAGTAGGTTCTTGCTTTCTTGTATTCATGAAAAGAACATAAAGGCCCAGTAAAACAGTATAACCATTAGGATGGAGTTGGAAAGGAGCAATGGCTAAACGGTTTAAAGTTCGCCCTAAAAAAGGATTAAATGGGGGGATGGCACCAACTGCTAGCATTTGTTTGTTTACAGCAACATATCCAACAGGAGGGTTGTCAGCGAAAACGCCTTTGTTTTGTGATATTGCATCTGTAAGAGGAATTCTGTATTGTCCACACAATAGTTCATATTGCTCCTGAGTTAGTGTGGTAGACTGTCTCTCTTGATCCCTAGCTTTAATCAGGTGAAGTTCCGAAGGAAGGGAGGCAGAAGCTTGGCTAGAGGTTATGGTTGTTTCAGTTTCGGAAGCCTTGCTTAAAGAGGGATCAGTTTGAGCCAAAGAAGTATCTTCATTTTGAGGGAGAACTTGCTTTTTGGTAGTCATTCTACACAAGTGTACTTGAATAAATTTCAGTTCTTTTGCAGCAAGATTCGAAGAATAAAAATGTGAAAACACATCTAAGCATTAAAAAAAAAAGATGACAAACATCGAAGCAAGGCGTTTGATGACATTAGGGTTAAGTCGTTAAGGCATAGTCCCCTATGCCGAAGCAGCAACATGACGAATTGCTCATATCGTTGCCACGGCTTGGAACTCATGTCGGTTCACGGCATGGAACTCATGTCGGTCCACGGCTTGGGATTCATGTCGGACCGCGACATGAGACCCATGCCAATTCATGACATGAGACCTTAAAAGAAATTCAACGTCAACACAGAGGTCTTAGCGTTGAAAGGAGGTGTTCAAACATTATCACGAGTAAATATTCATACTGCTATTACATCTTACGACCTACGGCCTAAGTCATTATCACAATTTGAAACTCATATCAACCTACGGCCTGAGACTCATGTCGGTCAACAACTTGAGAGTTAAACAATTCTTGGGAATGAGACTCACATCACTTCTACTGGTTAATGATTCGTTCCCACGACTTGAATTGCCTTGACGACTTAGGTATCTCGTCAATTCATATGACTTGGAATCAAAATGGCCACTTAAACAAATTTAGAACCTATTCCAGATTTCTACTGTAAGTTTGCTGGTCAAAGAAAATTAATTCCAATCATCTGCAACTCAAAAACATGCAAAAACAAATTGATGACAAATAGTCGAGCGACATGGTTCAAACATGTTACCGAAATACAACTTGCATGCATTACACAAAAATTAGAACTTAAAGAAGATCAAAGGATTTCGAAGCCCTTATACATGGTATACCCATTCTAATTTAACTCGTTTTCGATTCATAAACATAAAAAAAAAACACGAAACATCCAAAATTAGTTAATGGGGACATCATTGTGTCAACAATGACTGAAATCCTTGAATTCTATACAAGTCCTAGCATTCAAAAAAATCAAAGAGGAATTTAGATCCTAAAATTACTTGCAATAAGTTCTGAAATAATCGTTGAAGGAAGAATTCTCCAAAATCGAAGGTATAGGTGTTGAATTGGATTAACAGAGCTCGTCGAAGTCGGTCAGAGTTTGGTCGCGATGATTTTACTGAAGGTGTCGGCTTGATTGAATAAGTCACCTATGAGGAAGGCGATGATATCTCTCTGATCCAACCCGCCATTAACGAGATGAAGCTTTAGAATGAGAAGAGGAATTGGAATAAACATACGGGTTGGGGATAATATATGAAGTGCTAAAGTAACCGGGCCGAGGTCAGTTCAGAATGAAGCCCAAAACGGCTTAGAGGGTCTCATGCGACATGAAAAAGCTAAAGCGAGTCACGACATGATGTTAACTTGCGACATGAATCCAAGAGTACCTTAACGACTTAACTAAAATACATGGAAAAGATGTCATAAAATATAAGGATTCGAAGCCCATGCTATTTCTAATAACATGAACTTCGAGAGGCAAAATGTTAACTCATAAAATACGAGTCAGTTATGACATAGAACTCATGCTGTTGCTAGCCAAGCCGTTGGATTCATGTGTGATAACCCAAATGAAACTCGAATTCATATCGAGTCGTTTCCCACCATGTCGCATTGAGTTAACCAAGTCAACCCGAAGTCAATTCGCAGTTCATTTATGATGACGAGGTAAAATAAAAGCACCTAGCAATCATTTCATCATAGTGCAAGACATAATTTCGGATATCGATCATGTTGATTCTGAACCAACTCGTGAAAGCTAAGTCATATATCACCATTTCGCAACCATAGCTCCTCTGAATCATGTCGTAGTTCGTCAAGGCGATCTCGGAAGGCTAAGTCGTTACCGAGTTGTGTCGTACCGGCTTTATGGCGTCAAGAGGAAGCTAAAGCATTTGACAGTCATGCCGCTATAATGGAATGACATAGAATAAGGCTAAGATTCATGTCGGTCAGCGACATGAAGTTATACTATTGTTATCCATGTCGTTCAGCGACATCGTGTACAAGTAGTTCATGTCGGCCTTAAACCATGTCAAGAGAGCCAGGTCAGATTCAGGAAACATGCTATGTCATCCATCCCCCATGTCATTCAACGACATAAGGAGCAAGCTGCTACTTAAAATCTCAAAACGAACCATGTCGTGACCCACTCATGCCGCATCCTGCTATTACCAGGTTGTTGACAACTATCATCCGAACGACATGAACTATGTCGGGGAGAGTCATGTCGTGCCGCAAACCCAAGGCGCCAAGGGTTAACCCGCCATACGACATAAGTCATGTCATTGGCGAAATGAGTTGTAGCGAAGATCCATGTCATGTCGGTGGCGACATGAGTCATGGTGTTTTTCTGCATAATTACAGAACTGCCATCTGGTCATCTCCTATAAATACCCCCCTCACTTCTTCATTAGGGGGGATCGAGTCTTGAGACCACGAAGTGCTATTGGAAATATTCTATAACAATCGTAACATCTATCCAACATCATAAATGGAAGATTAATTTATGGAACATTCAAGTGATTCAAGAGCTGAAGATTGATGAAGTGAAGCTTGTGCGCAAAAAGGAATTCTTCCAGCTCTACCACATCAACACCATATCTTCGCTGATTAATACGCTTCTTTATCATCTTTAATAGATTTAAACATGGTTCATGAGTAAGGGAGTGATGAAAATATTTTAAGAGAGAAGTTTATCTTGTAATTTGCACATTGTTAATGAAATCTCTTATGAGAGTGGATGTAGATCCATATTGGATAGAACCACTATAAAGCTTTGTGTCTTCTACCTGCATTTTAATCATGGTGTGGCTCCACTTATCATTTTTTGTGAGACATTTTCTTCACATTTTTGGTGTTAAGCCCAAATTTAGGGAAAACAATCAGGGAATTGAAATGAATTTATAAACAATGTTTATAAATAAAACGAAAAAATTTATCATTTGATAAATTCAAATATGAATTTAAAAACAAAAATGGGAAATCGTTTTAAAGAAGTAAAAGATGAAATTTATTCTGATGTTCAAAATGTAAATTGAACAAAAAATAAATCCGTATGGATTTATGATTTGAATTCGATTAGATCGAATTTGGTTAAATAAAATATTTACAAAAAAGATATTAGGATTGTTTTAAATAGAAGTTTAAATTTAAATATGGAAATAGATTCTATATTTATATAGATAAGTTATAATAAATAGAATATTCCAAAATAAGATTTTGGTTTAAATAGATTTCGAAATGGAACTTGTTGGAATTTACAAAACAAGTAAATTTATAAACAATGTTTATAAATATAGTGAATTAATTATCTGGAGATATTATGAAATTTTAAATTCAAGTATCAATTCAAGATATAAGTTGAAATCATTTCAAAAAGGGAAAGGCGATTTTTATTCCGGAATTCGGAATATAAAAGGAATTGAGTTTTAAATAGAAATTTTGAAATGGAAACTTGTTTTAATATATAAAACAAGGAAGTTAAATTTATAAACGATGTTATAAATTAAGTGAGATAATTATCAATTGGATAATTTAAATATTTAAATTCAAACATGAATTTAAAAGTAAATTAGGAAGTGTTTTGAAACGTAACGATTGATTATATTTTGGAATTTGAAATATAAACTGAACTGAGAAAAATCCAATGGATTATAATTAGAATCGTTTTCATCAAATTTTATTAATTTATTTATTTCTAAGGGAAATAGAAAATAATAACAGAAATGGAGTTTTAATTGAATTGATAACCGAGTAATGAAAAATCGACGATTAGAGATAATTGGAAATATTAAGTTGGATTTGAAACTGGATTTAATATATATTAAAAATATATATTAGAATGGAGTTGATGTTTGTTTATAAATGAAGTTTAAACGTTTTGTAACAACCCGGAAAATCATAACCAATTTAATTTTCTATCTTGGCAATTTTAACGATTTTTGAATATTTAAAATGAATTATTTAAAATGATTACGATGGTAAATTTATTTTGAATAGAATTAGAATGTATATGTTTATCTAACTTGAAGTTATAATAAAAATATTTATTTTTAATTATAAAAGGAATTGGAAATGGCGCGGTAATTTGAAAATTTAATTTCAAATTTCAAACGAATGTGCAGGATTCAAAATGAACCGGATTTTAGTGAAACCAAAAATATTTGAATCTATTCGAAAGTATCCTTCCAACGAATCCGAAAAATTGAAATTTCATAGTGGGAATAAAAAGTTATGTCCAGTTGAAAATTCATAATAGTCGTTATGGAAATATAGCCCTTAAAAGTAGCCATTTCGCAAACGACCTCCGTTTTTGACGAAACCAATTTTGTTGGTTCCGGAATGTCAAGTTATTGCTAGATTCCAAAATTCATAATTTTTGGGATTAATATGTGATCATGGCAAAAGAAAACGTGTTTTGACAGTTTTAGTCAATTTGGATCGACCGGAAAGTGGCCATTTTCCAAATGGTCTTCAAATTCTATGAAATTAGTTTTGTTAAGACCATATCATCAAAACATAGCCAGATTTATTTTTCTGGAATTTTTAGAGTTAGTATGTGGTCCCGATAAATTGAAATGTGCGTTTGAAATTAAATATATAGATTTATATTTTAAATTGAATGAAAACTGATTGTAACAGTCGAATGGGCTTACCGGACATGACCCATTGTGTTCGGAATGGGGGTATTCCGCTAGCGGTGGCAGTCGTTGGGTCTGATTTGGAGTTAGTGGCATTAAATAATATTTTTTAGAATAAAATAAAAATGAATTATAAATACCCCATTGGTCAAACAAACCCTAGAACCCCATTCCCTAGTCAACGCGGAAATAGACCCGCGCCTCCACTTGAATTCAATGGTCGAAATCGTCGATTCTCTTCCTCCAGTTTCTGAAAAATCCACATAGAATCATTCCCCTCTTCTTACACAAAAATGAAGGCCCTTTTCCAAGCTTCGATTTAGCAGCAGTATGATCGTATACCCCTAGGTGTGCTATGAAAATTCGAAGCTCTAATGTCGGATGTTCGAGCGCGACTCGAGCGCGATAAAGGGGTGCGGACCTCGAGCTCTTCTGGGTGCAGGGCGGCGACGCCTTATGCTACGGCGTGAAGCGTTCAGATCGGCCTCCGTTCATCTCAGGTGGCGGCGGCGGCTAAAGAATCTGGTCGAGCTTTTAAGGTTCGAATTTTACAAAGGGGCTCGGGTTTTTCAGATGTTTAAACATGGAAGGTAATTAAAATTTAACTAATTTTTTATTAATTCATTCTAGGTTAATTTAATTGAGGTAATTAACATATTTTAAAATCTGAAAATAATATTTATATATATACATTGTAATTAAAATAGCAAATGTTTTGTAAATTAAAATAGCAAATGTTTTATAAATTAAAATAGAAAATGTTTAATAAATTAAAATAGCAAATTTTCTATAAATAAAAATATCAAATTTTAATATAGTTTAAATAACATTGTTTTGAAAAGATAAATTGGATGATTTTTAAAACAAATAACATGAGCATATAAAAATAAAATGATGTGATTTTTAACCATAAAAGATGTGATTTTTGTGATTTTTAAGATGTGAAGAACAAAAAAAAAATATACATTGCTTGAAAATATAAAAATATACATTGTTTGAAAATATAAATATATACATTGTTTGAAAATATAAAGCAACGTTTAAAATGTGAATTTTCAATATAATGACACTGTTAGAAAAATGTAATATTATAAAGAAATGTCTTAAATAAACATGTGATTTCTAATTATATATAGCATCGTATTGAAAATATGATTTTTAATATATATACCGCGTGAAACAGATGGGATGGAACTGACGGGCAGTGAACATAATCCAAACCGTTAAATTAAAGAATGGCGGAGTGGAACCCCAAGGTGAGAACTTCTCACTTTAATTCATTTTCTAGATAGAAACATATACTAGGATGCAGACGGTGCTTAGCAGCACCTGACACCGTCGTCCACAGACCATGTACGACTTGTTTGTTTGGTTGTGTGGTGATTGGATTATTTGTTTGAATTTGGTTGTTTGGGTGAAATGAATTGGTTAGAATTTGTATGTATATGGCGTGAGCCATTAGTAGGCGAGGGATAAGGCTAGACCTTATTCCGGTTCTAGTATCGTGCCATTGTGCTGTCGAAATTTTCTAAAATTGTTTAAATAATAAAAATATCATTTTTATTGTATAATTGAACTGTATAAAATATTCATGAGTTAAAATAAATATTTTATAGTTAAAAATATAATTTTTAACGTGTGTATAAATAAAATAAATATTCATTTACAAATCGGACGATTTGTTTATGTACACATATTTGACTAATATTGATTGGGACGATATACTTTACACATCGCCCAACTGCACAAATAATAATCAACGTTTGTTGTTTGAAAACCCCATACGGGTATTGGGATGATATTGGACATACACTAATCCCAATATTTAGTTGTATGTCGATCGGTTGGTTGACAAGCTGTTGTAAGCGTTGATTATTTATATTTAACGCTTATGCAGTTGTGTAATGCACTATGGATGATGGTTGACTGTGTTTATTATTGTTGTGTACACGTGTGTTTGAAATCCATATAAATAATATTATATGGTAATTGACTGTGTTTGATTCCAATTCAGAACGAACGAATATTTTAAAATAACGAATATTTGAAAATAAGGAATATTTTAAAATAATATTCAGTAAAAGAAAAATATCGGATTTTGATGTCTGATTTGGGATGGACACAAATACATTTAAATATATAAAGCAGTGTTGATTATAACGCCATTTTCACGTAAACGATATTTATATCGATTTTATTCATTTTATAATGAATATCGAAAAGGAAGTGATTTCAAAATCTAATGTTTTGAAAATATTATCATTTATATATTAATGATATGGAATATTCAATTTTGATTTGAAATTGAATATGAAGTTGAAATCGTTTTGAAAACGAATTTAAAACGATTTATAAAATACGTTTTAAATGGAAATCAACAAAATATATATTATATATATACATAATATAATGGCCTGAATAGAATGCGCCGCGCTGCGATAGTTCGCGAATTTCGACCATTGACTTCGAATGGACATTACGGGAGATCCGACTGTCGGATTCTCCTAAAACCGGAACCGTTGGGTTCGTATCGAAAAGAGCTTTCTAACGAATATTAGAGATTTGAAATCTAACAGTTAGATTTGGAATTATGTCCAAATAAAATTTGGAAAAGGTCGCTATAAGTGCAGTTCGATGGCCATTTATGGAAATTGACTATACGGGCCTTGATAAAATTATTAAAAATATCAATAATTGGTGTGAAATCTTAAGAAATGATTTGGAAAGAATTGGGATGAAAATTTCCATAGTTAAAAAGATAAAAATAGATTTTTATCGAAATGAACTAGTTACGAACTAGATATTTTTAAATAAATAAATTGGATTTGAAATGGTTTTAAAAATAACCAGAATTTCCAATATATGAATTGGAATGGATTTGAATCGAAATTATCTTTGGAATATTTCGATATTGGATCCCGTGATTATATGGGCATTGTGAAGGAATTTGGAAGATATATATAGATATATCGTTATTCCAATACGATGTTTGTTGAGTTTAGAATTTGATAATGAATATAAGCCGATATATTTACTATTCAGAGCCTTGTATTTAATATCAAATAGGATTTTAGGTTTGTGTGAATGGTGTCTTCACTAACACTGTTCTTAAACCCAATGGAGTTAAGGAAATTAGAAACTAAATGGAGGTTAGCTAAGTTGAATGGTATCTCGGGTATTGATCTGATGTTGGTTTCGGCCTTCGGGATTAATACTTAGGGAAATATTCTCTTACTAATTTGACTAATGAAATGGTGTCTTCATTAACACTGTTCTGAAACCCCATGTGAAAAGAATAAGTCTTTTAACTATGATTTAAAGAAGAATTACCAATTAATGAACATTTAATTGGAATTGTAATGGAATGTAAATCGAGTTTATTGTAAACTATGTTTTAACGACATTCGTTCTTTAACCCGATTTGCAGTGAAATGTGATTTGGAATTTATAAATCTTTATTCTAAGATTTAATGGAATTTCCAAAGTAAAGTTTTCCAGTTTAATAAAATAAATTGGAATGGAGTGGGATACGATTTGATAATAATTGAAATGAACTTCTGTGGAGGAAGACTGATAATATATATGGAATTTAAAAGGCTTTGCCGTTGTTCCGTTTATAATTTTAGTCGGATACGGAAATTGATATCGATTATATATTGGTTTGTTTTTCCATGAAAATTCCATAATTAATGGAATGTGATTTTGGGTTTATCGTGAACTGTGTTTTAAATGACATTGGTTCTTTAACCCAGTTAAGGACAGGATTTATTTCATGAATTGGAAAATCATTAAGTAATGATAGTTGGAAATTAAAACTGAATTAGATTTTTAATGAATCTTTAAATAGATTGAAAGGTGAATTTGATAACTAAAATTATCAAATCCAAGAAATGATCGAGAATGGAGTATCACCAGTTTTTCTCCAAGCGTTAGTTAAATTTTTAATTAGATTTGAATGTGAAATGGTAATTAATTTTACCAATAACATCGCGGTGTAAGATATGAAGTATTACCAGTTTTACTTCATGGGATGAATAGGTTGGGAATGGGAAATTAAAACAAATGATTACTTCGGTAAGGTTCGCTAATCCCAACTAGTTTGGATAAACAAATCCCAACTAGTTTGGATAAACCATAATTTGGTATGGATTGATTTCCAAAGGAAGATTAAAGAATAAATTTAAAGAATTTATCTCTGATAAAATTAATGGGAACCTTTCCCAAAGGATATGAATATTTAAATAAAAGAATATTCAGAATTGGAATGAGGCGTATGTTGTGTTTTTATAGCACTTGTTTATTTATACGCGAGTTATTCAGAAAAACCGGGTTTATACCATTCTGAATAACTGAATCGGCGATGAGTCGACGATGAAGACGGTGGTTGAAGACCGGAGGTCTTCACATCGTTTGGATGATTACTGATGACTTGATTGGGCTGCACACCCAAGAAAGGTAAAAAGTGGTGATTGTTTCAGACGTACTTGGAGATCGACTGGATATGCAAGGACCTCTCTCCTGTATTGGGCATACAGGACAAGGAATAAGTTGGCTCTGATTTTGTTCAGACACAGAACGAACTTGTAAATGGATGTGTGCCTGACATCGGATTTCATTCTGTGTTACTGATAGACATCGGTTGCATAGCGTGAATTTCCTGTGTGGCATGATGAGATGCAAATGATCAAGGCTTCTGTTGAAAAGCAGAGTCTTGTGGTTGATGATCAAAGCACGGCTTTAATATAGCATAGCTTTGTGTAGCGTTAATTCGCAATCCTCACACCCCGCCGTGAACCAGAAACGGGAGAGGACATCAGGGAGGGCATGCGTTTCCTTCTAGCTAGGAGTGGTGTTTGGGTTTTGCACATCCAGGCGTTTTACTTATGTGGATGATGGATAGCAAGGCGCCTTGGTTATATCGGCACTACGGTGCCGATGGATGATATGGTCTTTATACAGACCAGACTTACGCCCCATAGGGCGGGGAAACGCATGTTCTGGCATTTTAATTCACCCTTTGCACTTCGGGTGGACTGGCCCTGATGATCCAAGGGTCACTCGAGCTCTTATCCTAAGGGCGGGCTAGAGCATCTCGAAGCGGTAAGGACAATCCCTTGCCTTGGTTCACAGACAGAAATCCAACTTCTAATACGTGGCATTGAGGTTTTGATTGTAGAGCCTAGTATTGGCGACATGATATACGGTCCCCATGCCGTCAATGATTGATACATTTATATTTGAAGTTGTTTTATACACTTTACACTATAATAGTATCAAATGATTTGTTTTTACGTACCAAGCATTTTTGGCTATAATAAGGGAAAACCCTATCCTCCGTCTTGCGTTGTATTGTGTGATGGGGCCTGGGTCTTATAATAGCCTCATTTATTCAAAAAGCAATGCACTGTTTTGTTATATGCACTGGTATTCTTGGGAGGAAACCCGTTCCGTGTTATACGGCGTGTTCCCTTGATATATCTGATTTAAAGTAAAGTTTTAAATAACTGTTTTAGTTCTCACACCAGTCACATGACTGACCTGGGGTTTATTGTTTTAACCTAAACTCTGGGTGCCCCTATTTTCCACATGCACAGCTAGTAGTTTTGGTTTAGCAGACTTATATTCACAGGATCTTGGTTTACAGCTGGAATGATATTCGGAAAGCTCTGTGTCCATATATTCCTTTCAGTTGTGTTTTGAATTATTTTCCGCTGCATTGTAAATTTAATTCTCTGATATTTATCAAATGTGTAATATTTTTTCACACTCTGGTATATTGTTGTAATCTGATGAAATTGTTGTAATAAGCAATGAAATGTTCTTCTGTTTGTGTTCTGATTTGTCATGTTCTCAATTCAATCCGTGCTTTCCTTTATGGGGGAAGTTCGGGTCGTGTCACGTTTATATGTAATTATAATTAAAACGAACTCGCCACAGCGCGGTAGTTCGTAATTTGTCGTTACGAACTTCAATTGAGTATATAGAACTCAATTTAAGTCGGAATTCTGTGAAACAAGAATCATCAGGAACGATTGAATAATAGTTTTCTAATGGAAGAGAAAAATTAGGATTTCATCTTACAGATTTTGAGTTATATCAAAATCAAATTTTCAAAAAAAACAGCGTCATAACCATTATAAAACCATAATGGTTTATTTAAATAAATAAAAGGATTTTTAGTAAATAAAAATCCGAATTTTCATCAGAAAAATCCAGACTGGAGATATAAAATAAATATGAAATCCAGTGAAGTATGAGAAATGATTTTTGAAACAAAAATCAGATTTTTATTTATTGAATAGAACTAACTTATTTGAATAATAATTAGTTAATCGAAATTTAATACGAAATTGGGTTATGAATAAGAAAAGGTGATTTGAGAAATTATATTCGAAATCGAAAAGGAAACTTGAATTGAAAGTGGAATTCAATTTATTTATAAGCAAGTTAATATTTTATTTGAACATGTTATGTTCAAAAAAAGATGCAAAATAGGCAAAATAGCTAATTAGAAAATAAATTAGTGAATTGGGTTAAGACGATTGGATTGAGTTGAAACCAAATGGGAATATTTGGATATGTGTTAAGCTGGTTTGGAATGAAGTATATGAAGAAATATAAATTGAAATGCCCAACCAAAAGGTACATATTTAATTTAATATGAGATTTTATGCGCCGAATCGGCAAGCCGCTTGGCTTTTTGATTTTCTTTTTCAATGGAAAGGGCCTAGAGTGGCGTTTTGTAGTTGTACCGAGTGACCCGTACAAAGGAGGTTATGGCGAAATTTTCCGGAAATTTAAGGATTTAGAATATATTTAAGAAAATTTGATAGTTAGAAATCATGTATCGATATGTATAAAATTCGACAAGGAAACAAACTGAAAAATAGAATATTATAAACAAAAAGGGGATCTATAATTAAATCTGATAAAACTAGAAAGAGAAACGTACAGGGGTTCAAAAATGAGTAATTGGTTTTTTATGGTGTTGATGATTTGTGATAAGTGGTCTTGTCTGTTTTGAAGTTAAAATGTTATTCAGTCAAGGTCTGAGAGGTAATTATACCCCAACTAGATTGATTTCATTATTAACTCATAAATAGCAAGATTCAATCTCAAAGAGAGACGTTTAAAGATTTTAGTTGAATGCAGTATTTTGGGTTGTTGTAACAATGTTTTACTCAACATTTGTCTTAACCCAATAAGTGGAATTTTGGAAATATAATAATAAATATTTCATAAGTCTAAAAATGAATGGTTGCGAAGGAGATAAATAACTAGAATGTTCTCCAATTATAAATAAAAGATATTTTCTACGTATAGAAAATAAAAAGGAGTCGATATATGGAAACATTTTCCAAATAGTGTAAGTGGCCAAGATAATTGTCGAAAATATTTGTTTAACAAATATTGATAAGGAAACGGAGAAGTGGTGTAATTAATGAAATAATAATTAAGGGGGCCAGTGACTATTTGATATTTTGAATGGATGTTTGTTTTTCTTCGATAATTAAATAACTGACTATCGAAGTATTTGCCAATATCATTGTCAATATGGAGAGACCAGTTGGATTATTATCCCAGAACCACTCCGTATTGGCAGTAGCTTTGCGAATCAGATTTTATGAAGATAATCGAAGACGGAGTAAAGTGCAAGGGCTTTTTCTATTTAATGGAAATTGTAGCTTCGATTTCGCTCAATCCTAGAGCGAACGTATATGGACGAATGTCTGACAGAGTATTTCCAATGATCGCATATTTTGGTCTGTATAAATATATATGGTGGCAGAGAATTTATTCTCTTAGCACAATATCCCGAATATATTTGTAAAAATTAGTTAATGATTAACGGATCTGACAATGTGGCATTCAAAGTGATTGTGCTATCAATGAATGATAAACAATCGTAGCCTCAGGCCTCAACAGCAGGGAAATGACAAAAATCGGGCAGGTAGCATGGCTAAGTGGGTAGCTTCCAATTAGGGTGTATTGTCACCAATCTAGAGAAATTCATTTCATTCTTTATTCTATTCGATGTTGTCCCATTCGGGAAATGGTTGCTGATCCCAACCGTTGGTGATATACATTCGATACACTCAAGCGAAATGAGTGGTCGGTCATGTGTGGCCGGGTTACAAGATGTTCTTGTTGAACCCAGTGTATACGCTCTAGAGATACACTATTGGAAGATGGTTCCATACCTTGTCATATTTGGAAATTCATTACCCTATTAGTGCTCGTGGTTTTGATTGTATATTATGTATATGTGGAGCGTGAGATGAAAGCGTTCCACTAGATATCTTTTCATTTTGATGTAGAAACTATTATAATATCAAAAGAGTTTTGACATAAAGATTATCGTTTTCTTTCAAAAGGATTTGAAAGTTAAATCAAGTGTTTTCGATTCTCATAAGGGAAAAACCCGTTCCGTGTTATACGGCGTAGTCTTATGAGATATCGTTTATTTTCTCAAACTGTTTTAAATTGTTTACTCATACCAGTCCCATGACTGACCCGAATTTATTTTCTATGTTTTCCCTAAACTCTTGGGTGCCTAAATTTGTGCGGGCAGTCAAGTAGTTCAGGTATTTACAGATATATTTAGAGGAGCTTAGAGCAAGAGGCTTCAGCATATTTGGTTACTGTTTTTCCTCTGTGTTGTAAGTGTTGTACTCTGATGATGATATGTATATATTGAAAAAAATTGTATTCCAAAGCTGATATATAGTATATTTTTTTCCGCTACGATGTGATATTCTGTGTTGTTATTGTTGTTCTTCTTCTACCTTTTTCTTCAAAAAAAATGATTCGTATTTCTGTAATATTTGGGTTGGATGTGTGATGTATGTAGTCAACTCAAATAGTATGGATTTGCGGTTTGTTACAGTTCGTATCAGAGCTTAGGTTGAGCGAATACCTAGGCTTTGGTGGGATGTGCTCATTAGGGATAGGGTCAGTAGTACCCTAGAATGAGTTGAGTGTATATATACGATAGCGTATTTGTTAATTAATATAAAAAATTAGTTTATATTGTGTTGGCTAGTCTGTTGAGTGGTTTAAGTATTCTGATCGAATATTGGGATGCCATGAAGCCGATAAGAATTTCTAAACACTTGAATAGAAAATTTCGACATAATATTGTTTTAAAGTGGGAAAAGAAATAATTTTACCTAAAATTCTATTTTGATAGAAAAAGGAATAATTTTCTGAAATTTTTAAATATGGATGCGTTGATTGCTATCGTTATAACCAGATAAGATTATAAAATTGGAATGGTTATATATAACCAAATAAAATTTGTATGTGAATGAAATATTCAAATAAAATGAACTGGAATTGGATTTAAATCGGAACTTGGAATTTAAATCCTAGGAAGTTAGAAAATATTTTTTTGAAGTATATTTAAAATAATATAGCTTTGTTTTGAAAGGGATTTTTGAATGAAAATCATTTTTAAAGAGTTTTTGGAATTGTTTAAGCACTGAACTCACTTCAGTGGCTGGAAAATAATTCTGATGATGGCTGCAGCATCATCAGTGTTCATTTTCGAGTTTCTAAGTGATCGATTGCAACCTTCGAAAAGTTTTTGGTGGAAATTTATTTGAAAGAGGACAAATTTTTCTGGAAAATTCAAATGTTTTAAATTTGAGATGGTTATAAATATATGTATATAT
This sequence comes from Allium sativum, assembly GCA_030737875.1. Classification (NCBI taxonomy): domain Eukaryota; kingdom Viridiplantae; phylum Streptophyta; class Magnoliopsida; order Asparagales; family Amaryllidaceae; genus Allium; species Allium sativum. The sequence continues at coordinate 158,257,670 of CM060924.1, forward strand.
TTATGGGTTTTCAAATGGATTTGAATTAAAACCTATGGATTTGAATTCTGGAATTTAAAATTTAACTTAAGCAAGTAAAATGAATTGAAGTGAATAAATTGACTAGAAGCAATTTGAATAGATCAATGGAATACAGATTGGATGTAAATGTATTAATTATAGATCATTCGAATTAAGTGAATGAAAACCAAAAGTTTTGGTGGAATTAAATTTGTTGAAATTTGAAAAGTTCAGTTTCAACATAAGTATGTCTTTTAAAAGTTAATGGATTCGTACCATTTTTTCCTACCTTAGTCATTTCGGGGACGAAATTCTTTTAAGGGGGGAAGAATGTAACGACCCGAATTTAGATGATTAATTTTAAATATTCAATACGTTTTTAAATATTGAGTTTATAATATAAATCTCTTTTTATATTGACTTATCGATTTAATAATCAAAATACATTTTATTTCAAACATATTAAATTATCATAATATGAAAATGAATTAATTGAATTCAAGATTTAAAACTGAATAGAAAACAGTTCAGATAATTAATACAAACTTCTGTTTGAATTAGAATAATAGTACTAATTTATGGTGTTGATGATTTTAGATAAGTGGTCTTGTCTGTTTTGAAGTCAAAGATGTTATTCAGTCAAGGTCTGAGAGGAAATTATACCTCAACTTGATTGATTTCATTATTAACTCATAAATAGCAAGATTCAGTCTCAAAGAGAGATTTTTGAGGAGTTTAGTTGAATGCAGTATTTTGGGTTGTTGTAACGATGTTTTACACAACATTTGTTTTAACCCAATAAGTGGAATTCTGGAAATATAATAATAAATATTTCCTAAGTCTAAAAATGAATGGCCGTGAAGGAGATAGATGATTGGAATGTTCTCCAATTATATATAAATGATATTTTCTACGTATAGAAAATAAAATGAATCGATATATGGAAATGTTTTCCAAATAGTGTAAGAGGCCAAGATAATTGCCGAAAATATTTGTTTAACAAATATTGATAAGGAAATGGAGAAGTGGTGTAATTAATGAAATATTTATTAAAGGGCCCAGTGACTGTTTGATGTTTTGAATGGATGTTTGTTTTTTTGATAGTTAATGTAACAACCTGGAAATTCTGAACCAATTTAAATTTTTTATTTTAACCGTTTTAATGAATTTAGTATATTTTAAATAATTTATTTTAAATAATAACAACTAGAAATTTATTTAAAATGAAGATAAAATGAATAAATTTATTTTAATTATATAACGAGTTTGAAATGGCGCGGTAGTTTGAAAATTTGAATTTAAATTTCAAATGAATGTACAAGATTCAAAATAAATCGGATTTCGGTAAAACCTGAAATATTGGAATCTGTTTAACAATATCTTTTTAACAAATGTGAAAAATCCATATTTCATAACGGGAATAAAAAGTTATGTCCAGTTTAAAATTAATGCGGATTTGATCGGATTCAGGGGAGAAGGCTGCTCAGTTTTTGACCTCGAAGTCAACCCGTTCGAGGCGAGTTTCAGCGATGAAGAGGGAACTGAGTAGGCTCGATCTTGGGGCGCGAGCAGCTGTTGCGGGAGAGCTGGGGAGGGTGGAGTCTGATCGTGGTCTGGTGTAGGGTGGTGCCCAGAATTTTGAACCCTAACGGTGGGGCATGTTTCGAATGACGTCGGCTGGAAATTCATGAAGTGGAAGGAGAAGTATTTTTAATTTAATTAATTATTAATTAATTTAATTGTAATCAAATATTTAAATAACGATATCTTGTTCATAGGGAAACGAAATCGAACAATTTCGAATACGTTGAAATCAGAAAAATGAGAGCTTCACGATGGAACTGACTAGAACCAAAACGGAGCACGTGGGAATTTGACGCAATTTCAAACAGAACAGAAATCAGAAATAAAAACCGACGAAGTGGATAATGAAGGTGAAAACTCTTTCTCACCAAATTATTTTTTATCGTGTCATTATATTCATGTATAAAAATTTATAGAATTGCCAGTATTGATTTTTATCAGTTTGATCATTATAAATTTTATATGGTGCATGTTAGATCACCTCCCTCGTCCACAGACCATGGACGATTTAAATTGACTATATTGTGTGTTGTTGTGATGTTGAAATGTTTAGCACATTGAAAATAATGTTAATATTAATGTGATAGTGAAATTAAATTATAAATATTCATTTATAATCTGAACAGTGAAAATGGTTAAAGAGAAAATAATTCAAACTGAATTAGAATTGGTTAAATTTATTAACCAATGATTTATTTATATAAAATGTTGTTGTTTGAAAACCCCACATGGGTATTGGGACGATATTTGACATACACTAGGCCCAATATTTAGTTGTATATCAATCGATAGTTTGACAGTCTGTGATGAGCGTTATTTATTTATTTTAATGCTCACACAGTTGTGAATTTCACTCCAGATGTGAACGGACTGTTTATTTATTATTTATATTTATTGTTGCATACATGCGATGTATGAAATCCATATAACTGAAATTATATGGTAACTGATTGAGTCGCATTCCGATTCAGAAATAAAAGAGCATTTTTAAATAAAAGAGCATTTTTAAATAAAAGAGAATTTTTAAATAAAAGAGCATTTTTTACATAAAAGAACATTTCAATGTAAAAAACACTTAAATGTAAAAGAAACATTTTTATATAAAAGAAACATTTTTATGAAAAGAACCATTTTAATGTAAAAGAACCATTTTTGTATAAAAGAAACATTTTTATGAAAAGAACCATTTTAATATAAATGAACATTTTTATATAAAAGAAACATTTTTATGAAAAGAACAATTTTAATGTAAAAGAACCATTTTTATATAAAAGAAACATTTTTATGTAAAAGAAACATTTTAATGTAAAGAACTATTTTTATATAAAAGAAACATTTTTATGTAAAAGAACCATTTTTATGTAAAGAACCATTTTTGTATAAAAGAACATTTCAATGTAAAAGAAACATTTTTATGTAAAAGTACCATTTTTATGTAAAGAACCATTTTTATATAAAAGAACATTTCAATGTAAAAGAAACATTTTAATGTAAAAAACCATTTTTATTTAAAAGAAACATTTTTATGTAAAAGTACCAAATTTATGTAAAGAACCATTTTTATATAAAGAACATTTCAATGTAAACATTTTAATGTAAAAGAACCATTTTTATATAAAAGAAACATTTTTATGAAAAGAACCAATTTAATGTAAAAGAACCATTTTTATATAAAAGAAACATTTTTATGTAAAAGAACCATTTTTATGTAAAGAACCATTTTTATTTAAAAGAACATTTCAATGTAAAAAAAACATTTTTATGTAAAGAGCCATTTTTATATAAAAGAACCATTTCAATGTAAAAGAAATTTTTTAATGTAAAGAAACATTTTTTATGTAAAAGAAACATTTTAATGAAAAGAACATTTTAATGAAAAGAAACATTTTTATATAAAAGAACATTTCAATGTAGAAGAACATTTTATATTAGTGAAGAATGAAATTATGATTTCGATGTTCGTTTTTAGATGGACACAAAAATATAAAAATATGAAGCCGGGTTAATTATAGAAACGCCATTCTAACCCGAACAGGTTTATCGACTTATTTTACTCATTTTATAATGAATATCGAAAAGAAGTGATTTCAAAATCTATTATTTTGAAAATGTTATCATTTTAATATGATAAAGATATAGAATATTCAATTTTGACTTAAAATTGAAAGAGAAGTTGGAATCGTTTTAAAACAAGTTTATAAACGACTTATAAATTTCGTTTTAAACGGAAATCGATAAAATATATATGATATATATATTATATATATTTAACGGCCTGAATAGAACACGCCGCGCAGCGACCGTTCGCGAATTTCGACCATTAACTTCAAATTGATGTACAAGGAGATCCGACCGTCGGATTCTCTTAAAATTAGAACCGCTGGGTTCGTATCGAAAAGAGATTTACAATGAATATAAGAGATTTGAAATCTAATAGTTGGATTTGGAAATATGTCCAAATCAATTTTGGAAAAGGTCGTTGTAAATACAGTTCGGTGACCGTTATTGGAAACCGACTGTAAGGGCCTTAATAAAATTATTAAAAATATGGAAAAATAATGTAAAATCATAATAAATGATTTGGAAAGAATTTGGATGAAAAAATTCTAATTTTGTAAAGATAAAATTATATTTTTATCAGAATGAACTAGTTATTAACTAGAATAATAATCAAATGTACGAGCCTAACACCATTCTCTGAGATGTACGAGCTTAGAGGTTATATATTGGAAGAAATCAATGGTATGGTATGGATTGACAATGTGGCATGCTAAGATGCAAATGATCAAGGATTTTGTTGAAAAGCAGAGTCTTATGAATGAGGATCAAAGCACAACTTTAGTTAGCACAGCTTTGTGAACAACGATACTTCGCGAGCCTCACACCTCGGTATGGACCAGAAACGGGGGAGGACTACAGGGAGAACATGCATTTCCTCTTAGCTAGGAGTGGTGTTATGGTGTAGAGCCCAGACATTTTACTTATGTGGATGATGGAATGAGGCGCCTTAGATATTGAGTCCCTAGTGGCTCAGATTTATGCCCCATAGGGCGGGGAAACGTTGTTCAGGCATAACTATCCCACTAAAGTATTCGTGGATTGGCCCTGAAGATCCAAGGGTCACTCAAGCTCTGATCTTGAGGCGTAGGCTAGAGTGTCTCGAATCCGGTAAGGACGACCCCTTGCCTTGGTTCATAGATGGAAATCCAACTTCTAATACGACATCATGTGGTTTTGACTGTAGAACTAGTATGGCGATATGATATATGGTACCCATGTCGTCTATGATTGATACATTTATATTTAAAGTTGTTTTTAAACACTATGAACTTATACCAATATCCAAATGATTTGTTTTATACGTATTAAGAATGTTTGGTTATTATAAGGGAAATCTCTATCCTCCGGCTTGCATTGCATTGTGTGATGAGACCTGAATCTTATAATAGCTTCATTTTTCAAAATCATTGCGTTGTTTTATTTTAAAATAAGATTCATGTGGAGTAAAACAGTTCCGTGTTATACGTCGTCGTCCCATGATTTCCCCACTTTTAAATTAAAGATTAATGACTGTTTTAGTTCTCACACTAGTCCCATGACTGACCTGGAGTTTATTTTTTTAACCTAAACTCTGGGTGCTCCTATTTTCCATGTGGGAAGTTAGTAGTTTTGGTTTTGCAGATATTACATTCACAGGATCCTGGTATAGCTGAAGCGATATTCAGAAAGCTCTGTATCCGTGCATTTCTTTCAGTTGTGTTTTGTATTATTTTTTCGCTTCTATTTAAATGTAATTTAAGTCTCTGATATTTTTCTGGTGTATAATATATATTTGTACTCTGATATATTATTGTAATCTGATGTAATTGTTGTAATAAGCAATGAAATGTTCTTCTGTTTATGTTCTGATTTGTCATGTTCTCAATTCAATCCGGACTTTCCTTTACGGGGAAGTTTGGGTCGTTTCATTTGGTGTTAGAGCTTTGGTTTAAAAAGATAGAGAACAAGACACATTAGAACCGAATGAAAGAATTCATCAGAGATTGGATTAGTAATATCCAATAAGATTGACTCGTTAGAGATAGGATCAGTAGTATCCTAGAACGTGTGTGAAGAGTATTATTTTCAAAATTAAATTAGTTTTAAAACTTTAAATCAATTATTCGTATTTGAATATTTTATTTTAAATTGAATTTGGACAATTTAGTATAGGGAGATTTTGAGTATATGCCTGACGAGATGTATATTTGAAGCCTTAGATACTGGATAGATATAGAATCACACTCTATTCGCCCGAAGATGGTTCTGATAATGACCGTGGCATCATCAGCATTAATGTTTGAGTTTCGAAAGTGGGATTCTATATATTTCCAAATGACTGGTGTGAGAAGCAAAATATAGTTAGAGTATATTGTTGTGATTTGCACTAAAAATATGATTTTTGTACTGCTTTTGTTAGAAAATAAAGTGAACCAATTTTCAAAAAAAAAAAAAACTAACTGATTGCTGGTTGTGATGTTTGATTATTAGTTTAACAAAGAAAATATTGGAATGATAATTAATTTAAACCAATATATGAATGAAAGGATAAATTAATCCAAATCGAATCCAATATTGAACTGAATTAAAAATTTATTGCCATTGTATACATATACATGTATATATAATGAACAGGTCATAGAAAGGAGGCAAGAAGAGGAATAAAATTGTTTTCCCGACAAATAGGTACATATTTATTGTATTCATTTGGGTTGGATGATTTTATGAGTTGATTGGCTAGCCGGTTGGATTTTTCCTTTTCTTTTGGATTGATGAGGGCCCTGTGAGGCTAGTTGCGGTTTTATATATCAAACCGTACAAAGGAGGTTATGGCGAAATTTTTCAGAAATTTAGGGTGTAAGCCAAATTTTTGATAGATTAGAAAATTCTTAAAAACTGAAAAGTTTAAGAGTGAAAACCAAAATGAAAGTTGAATTGGTTAGTTAACTAACTTTCAGCTCCGTTCCTTTTCGAGGACGAAAAGATTTTAAGTGAGGGAGTTTGTAACAGCCCGGAAATTCTGAACCAATTTTTTTTTTAATTTTAATCGTTTTAATTAATTTTGTATATTTAAAATAATTTATTTTAAATAATAACAACTAATTTATCTAAAGAGAAGTTAAAACGAATAAATTTATTTTGATTATATAACGAGCTTGAAATGGCGCGGTAGTTTGAAAATTCAATTTTAAATTTCAAATGTATGTACAAGATTCAAAATAAATCGGATTTCGGTAAAACAAGAAATATTAGAATATGTTTACAATATCTTTCTAACGAATGTGAAAAATCTAGATTTCGTAACGGGAATAAAAAGTTATGTCCAGTTTAAATTTTAAAATAGTCGCTATGGAATTTGTATATATATTTTAATATAATATATAGCCATTTTGCAAACGACCTCCGTTTTTGATGAAAATAGTATTGTTGGATCCGGAATGTCAAATTATTGCTAGATTCTAATTTTCATAATTTTTGGAATTAATATGTGAGCGTGTCAGATTAAAACGTGTTTTGTCAATTTCAGTTGAATTGGATCGACCAGAAAATGGCCATTTTTCAAACGGTCTCCAAATTCGACAAAATTAGTTTTATTAGGACCGTATCATCAAAACATAGCTATATTTATTTTCGGAAATTTTTGGAGTCAGTATGTGGCCCTAGTAAATTAGAATGTACATTTATATTCAATATATATTGATTTATATATTAATTTTGATGAAAACTGATCGAAATGATTGAATTGGCTCACGAAACATAACTTATTGTGTCCGAAACGGGGGTATTTAGCTAGGGGCGACAGTGGTTAGGTCTGATTTGGAGCTCAGATAAATTAGCAACTAATTTGGTAATCAAAATAATAATTAAATTAATATATATTTATATAAATATAGCCATAACCCTAATTCTCCTATCGCACAAACGCAGTCGCTGCTTCAGATTTCGATGGCTCCAAAGCTCCAAAACAAAACCCTTAAATTCTCTTAAATCAAACCGAATTGTATCATGAAATCAAAACAGAAACAATAGAGATTGCTGAGGGCTATAAATCAAAAAGGATTTGATCGGGTTTGGGGGAGAAGGTTGCTCGGTTTTTGACCTCAAAGTCAACCCATTCGAGGCGAGTTTCGGAGATGAAGGAGGAATCGGGTTGGCTCGGTCTTGGGGTGCGAGTAGCCGCCGCGGAGGCGTTGGGGAGGGTGGAGTCTGATCGGGGTCTGGTGCAGGGTGGTGGCCAGAATTTTGAACCCTAACGATGGAGCATGTTTCGAATGACGTCGGCTGGAAATTCATGAAGAGGAAGGAGAAGTATATTTAATTTAATTAATTATTAATTAATTTAAACATAATCAAATGTTTAAATAACGATATCTTGTTCATACGGAAACAGAATAGAACGATTTCAAATTCGTTGAAATCAGAAAAATGAGAGCTTCACGATGGAACTGACCAGAACCCAAACGAAGCACGTGGGAATTTGACGCAATTTCAAACAGAATAGAAATTAGAAATAAAAACTGATGGAGTTGAAACTAAAGGTGAGAACTTTTTCTCACTAAATTATATTTTATCATGTCATAATATTCATGTATAGAAATATATAGAATTGCCAGTACAGATTTTTATCAGTTTAATCATTATAAATTGTATACGGTGCATGTTAGACCACCTTCCTCGTCCACATACCATGGATGATTTAAATTGACTATATTGTGTGTTGTTGTGATGTTGAAATGTTTAGCACATTAAAAACAATGTTAATGTGATAGTGAAATTAAATTATAAATATTCATTTATAATCAGAACAATGAAAATGGTTAAATAGAAAATAATTCAAACTGAAATAGAATTGTTTAAATTTATTAACCAAATATTTATTTAAATAAAATGTTGTTGTTTGAAAACCCCACACGGGTATTGGGACGATATTTGAAATACACTAGGTCCAATATTTAGTTGTATGTCAATTGATAGATTGACGGTCTTTGATGAGCGTTATTTATTTATTTTAATGCTCACACAGTGTAATGTCCCGGTTTTTCGCTAGTATTTGTTAACGATAAATATTGATCATAAAATATGTTCGCTTAACTAAAACAAGTATAAATATATGTGAGTGTATACACTAGTAATATGATTAGTTATGTTTGAAAACATAACACGAGTATGCAACTAAAATACAAAGGCATAACACTAAATCATAACATGAATGCATGTGACAACATATGAAAAGAAGGAAGCAAAGTCAATAAGCATTAATGGGATTAGCCGTGAATAGAAAGGCTAAAAATAGGATATAAGCTATCACCTAAGAACCTCATGCAATTTGCAAGTAATAAAATAATTTCTAGAAAAATATCTAAATACTTAGAGGGTAAGAAAACATTTTTATAATGCAAACAAGATCTAATGAAATCTAAACCATGTGCAACAAGTAAATGAAAGTATGGTTTGGAGATCATGCTTGTAGAAGAGAATCATATGACAAGATGATTGGTAAATATCTAAATAAACAATTCCATTCTTAATGCATAAGTATTCCTAAACAAATGGTATAGGAATAGAGAGGGGTAAGCCTAACCTAAAGGGGATTTAAATACTATAGCTTAAAATGTAAGCAAAATATTAAATAATAAAATGGCCCTATATATAGCACTAGAGAAAACCATATTCTCCTCATACATAACAATGGAGTTGAAATAAAAATAATGAAACCAGAGAAGATTTAAAGGAAAGCCGCAGATTATAGGAATAAGGGAAAGCTAAATATGTGAGTAAACTAAACATATACGATCTTTACTTTAAAGTTCTAAGATAATGCAAGTTCGATATAAAACAGTGTATATATCATATTACTAGAATGTTAAGGATGATTAAAAACTTTCCTGTGAAACCTTAATTCATATTCCCTGTTTAAAACCTCTAAGTAAACTAAACTGTTAAACTCTTTACCTTGGGTGTTAGCTAGTGTTTAATTTACATTGCATACTGATATGTGTTAAGCCCCTGTATATATAAACAGAAACATAGAAAATACCCACTGATCCTCTATTAAAATCATGACATGATCATTTGTCAAAAAAATGATACTCATGTATATATGTTTGCACTAGTATATGTATCGGTTAAACACATTTCAGGGACAAACATTTAGAACTAACCCTGTGACTTCTTGTATTGATTAACTGTTGGGTATTGATAAACATAAAACCTGTCAAACACCTTAAAATCAATTACATATATTCTAGTGGATTATAGATGTTGTTAACTGAGTGAGTGACGGTTGTAAAAGTCTAATATATTTGTTAAAAATAATACCAACTCAAGATAAGCTGCATAGGTATAAATAAGTATAAGATACAGTAAGAAGCTTTGAAAACATAGTTTTTCGATCAAGTAAAAATCCAGTTTCAGGTATATGGTTGGATCCGAAATAACAAACCATGAATTTAGGTATAAATTTCACGATTTTTAAAGTTAAGGTTGAGGAGAATTTTATGGTTTGTAACACCTCACATCCGTTAGTGTCACTCGCAAAGGGAATGCACTAAGTTCTGTGGAGCATTTAGGGTAAAAGATGCAGATAAATTACAAGACAGACAGAAATTAAACAGCGGAAAATAAAACTTTGCTTTATTGATAAAATAGTCTGTACAATGATTCCTTTACAATATCAGAGTATCATCTGTCTTACAAAATAAAGAAGCATAAAACAACATTTATATTCCCCAATTTTAGCAAGAGCCAGCCAAAGCATCTAAAAAGAGAATCTAAGCAAAACTTCAACAAATCTTCAAGCTGGGAAAGAGTGACAGTCCAAATTAACCTGAGCTATACTACTCCCTCCTTTACTACCTGGGGGGGGGGGGGGAATGGAAGAAAAGAAGACGAAAGAAAAACAGAGTCAGACATAAAGCCTGAGTAAGTTCAGTAACTTCTAGCATGTGAACATGGAAAACAAAACGACATGAATTAACTGAATACAAGATAACACCATGATGATAGGGTCAGCAAGATTAGACAGGATAATCACAAGATATGCTAAGATAAGATAAACTGGATATGCTCTAATACTTTCGTCGCTTCGCTATTTCCTTGTTATACTGGTTTCTATATCTCTGCACCACCTAACTAGTGTCCCAACTAGTAACGATAACGTGATCCCAATCCCTGTAGTTTCCATTTCCTTCAGGCATACATTTATTATTTATTACCTAGATCTAATCTAGGGTTTTCCATCACGTGCTTTCTAGATTCAACTAGAGTTTAGGCTATCTGCTGAACGCTTCTCGGATTCAGGGTTTATGCCACCTAGTCCAACTAGGGATTATGCTACCTGTCGAACGATGCCCCCAAGTCTAGGACACACTACCCAGAGTGGTATATGTTCCTATACTTCCCCACGCATGTATCGCGAATCGTTATCGCTTGGCTAGATGCACATGTCCTGTAATGTGCGGCCCGAGTCCTGTGGCAGGGCAAATCAAGAAACACAGAACTCGGTCGAGAGCTTTCAGATATCTGTCGATGCAGATGTTAAGGTCTGTTTTTATTCCAGTGGCTATGGTCGCACTCGACCCCTCCCTCAACTAATGAAAGGCACACCTTGAAAAATGAGAACTATACGCAGGCCCCCTATGCCCCACTGTCCTATGGCCATCCGCAACCATAACTAGATAGCAAGTATATGGTCTTTTGGAGTTCTCCGCCTTTCCGCTTCACGTATCTCGATTGACTGAAGATGGATGGTAGACGACGAGTTTCTATCACAGGGCTACCGATTTCTCACCGAATCACGCTGGTCCATCCTAGTCTTTAGGTTGCCATATTTTGCAACCAAGGCATACCCTTGGTTCTTCTACGCAGACCTTAACCTCTGTGAGCCCAGGAGGATCATCCGCAGCCTCACAGAGGGATACCAAGAGTACCCTCACATCCCCTCGAAGCCTCGGGCTTCGTAACCCAATTCATCGGAGCCTTCGTTTTAATCAGACAGACGTTCTCTCCTTCCCGTGTTATACTAAGAATTACTACTTAGTTCTACTAACTATGGTTTACCACTTAGTTTCCAGAATCGTTGTTTTCTTAACTAAGGTTTACTACTTAGCTCCTTTTAACTAAGGTTTACTACTTAGTTCTCTTTCCCGTCAATTTGGATTGGTTAAGTGTCATTAGTCAATTCAAGCTAATTTAACCCTCTTCATTTATCTTGTTAAACTTGTTAAGTGTTATCAGTAATTCATGTTGACTTAACCCTCTCACAAACCAAGTTATACAGGTTAAGTATTTCTTATTACTTAACCCTACCCATTCATCCTGTATTGGTTAAGTGTTCCTTTTTAACTTAACCTTGCCCGTCTGTTTTAACTAACATGTTATTAATGGTTAAGTATTATCCCTTCATGTTTTAGACTTAACCCTATTCCTTTATCACAATCTGATGGTTAAGTGTTCAAGTTTACTTAACCCTACGGTCTAGCCCAACTAACATATCAAATTGGCTAAGTGTGTTAAATCTTGCTTAACCCCAACCTCTAGTCTAGTTAACATGTTAATTTGGCTAACTGTATTAACTTTACTTAACCCCACCTTCTAGTCTAGTTAAGATGTTAATTTGGCTAAGTGTTTTCTTAGTTACTTAACCCCTACAAATCTTGTCTTGTTACCATGTTAAGGTTGGTTAAGTGTCCTTATGGACTTAGCCTTCCCATTCTAGCTTAACTCTGTTAAGTGTCTGTATGAACCTAACCCCACCCACCGGTCTGGTTATCATGTTGAATTGGTTAAGTGTCTTAGCTAACTTAACCCTACCATTCTTGTTCTAGCTTTAACTAAACAGATTAAAGCCGCTACCACTCACATTAGACAGATATTGTTGCGACTACTGGATGTGCCGGTTGGTTTCGGGCAGGTTTACATCGCAACTCAGTCTAACCTCGGGTTAGGCATATTCGTGTTTTCTAAGTTCAAAGGGTTTTGATTAATTTTCAAATCAGGTTTTGAAAGTAACCATCCCGTCCGTCGAATCAGTTAGGGATAGCCAGGGAGAGCAGGAAACTTGTATTTTCCAAACCCAAGCCTAGACACTATCCTCTCTATCACCCTAGAACTTTCTGGTGTGTTATTAAAAGAGATGTCGTTAATAAACCTTTAATTTGTCTAAATTTACATTTTCTTATTTAGGACAAATTCTATAAGTAAATCATTCCTAATTTACTTATTTCCTAATTACTCTTTTAATGTAAATTGTCAACATTCATTCTTATGGCCCATTTCCCCCTCTAAATCATATTTGTGCTTTTTGGTATGTAAACTATACCAAATTAAGTGTCACTAACCATGATTTTTCTAAACGTGACAATTACTCACAATTATGGCCAATTTCAAGTATATGCCAATATACTTATCATGCCAAATTAGCTAATCCAATTCTGATTTAACATTCTAATTACAGTTCATGGCAAACTAGACTTATTATTCTAGTTCACAATTCATGTAAATGTTAGATTTACAAGTCAATTCTAGATTCAAATTACACATCCTATAATTCATGTCAAATTTATCCAATTTGCATTAAAAACTACGTTTCTAGTAAATTTCATATTTTGCCCAAATCGTATTCCCACCGCTCTTATAATCGTGATTCAATCTAGATTATAGATAAATCTAGATTCGTAGAAAATAGGGAATGAACCAAAGATGCTATGAAAAATATAGACATAATAACTGGCATAAAATGATAATTTACTAATTACAGACCTAACTAATTACACTAAAATTGATCTAAAACAACAAGGTCCTATAGGTCTGAAAATCTTATGACATAAAAAGGGTTGAATAACGACGGAGGTTCAAGAGCATGGGTAGACCTAACTTAATAGGTAAATTCCCACGATCTAAAACCAAAGAAAACAAAGAATAGACAGAATAGACAATCGGGTTTAGACCCAATTTCACAGTCACAAAACTTAAGCAAGTCATGAATCATAGGTGTTTAATCACAGTTATCCTTGTTATGTCATAGGCAATAGTCTATGTTTCCTAATCAAAAGCATAGGCTTTTTTTCATAGTCAAGGAAATAATTCTCATAGTCACAGTCACAGTCATAGGCAATGTTCATAGTCATAGGCAATGCCTAATTGGTCATCGAATCATAACAGTTCTTAATTAGGTCCAAGAATATAAGCACTTATAGAAAGATTTGGCATATTCTTTTATTCCTTTAATTTCATGTCACGAATAGAGAAAGCGTTCAAATCTAAAAAGTAACCGACTTACAGAATTTAGATTAGATTCATAGAAAAACAGTCGTCGAAGTCGTTTGAATCTTCACTTGAATCCTAGCTTGACTTGAATCTCCTCTTGAAAGTATTGAGCAACATTTCCTCGTCTTGATTTATTTTATATATTATTTATTCATACATTTTCTCAGAGGCAGCATAAGGATAGAAAAGAATTGTGAATAGAGAAGGAGACTAGGGCTGTTTATATAGGATTAGGCGGACGAACCTAGGCAGAAAACGTGACCAAATACATCAGAACGAACCAGGTTCAGAAAGCTGGATTTCGGGGGCAGGTCGACTACCCAGTCGACCTGCCCCAGGTCGACTACCTAGTCGACCTGGGTCTTCGCCCAGCCCAATCTGGGTCCGATTTTGAATTTTGAACTTGTTTCTGACCTGTTCGAATTTTAAATCGAATTCTGAAACTTCTGAAGACCATAACCCCTTCATACGGAGTCCGATTAATGCAAATCCGGACTCTATCTCATGCAGAATTTTGAGACGAACGCAATGTCGCAGCCCGTTTCCCTTGATTTTGATTTTAAAATTTAATTCTGCCTTGATTTATGAATCTTAATGTTACAGAATTATGGGGTGTTACATTCTCCCCCACTTAAAAGGATTTCGTCCCCGAAATCTTCAAGTTAGGAAGAATGTGTCCTACCATCCAATCGCCCATCTACTCAACCATTCAATCACAGGCATCCATTGTCCTTAAAAGATTTCTAATGCTTTCATGTTCATATGCATATTGTGTGTATATGTCTTTATCTAATGCAAAATCAGGCGGTCTACTGATTCAGTTGACCTCCCTAATGCGAATCATGTCAGTGCCATGCGTCCAATCATGTATGCAAGCATCCCTAGTTATGTAAATACTACATGTGTGCATAGCCATTCATCCATATGCAACATCCATATGATAACATATCAAGCTCAACTTACTAACAAATACATATTTGTAAATGCAATATGAAAGCGTCCGAACTGATCTAGTGCCTAATACGTATGCATATGCATTCAATAGCAACCATTAGCAACCACTTGCAACCATCAACCATAACATGTTTCAAATACATGTTTACATCCATTGGCTTCTACCTAAGGATCAAAGATACGACCTAGAGGATATACTTTGGAAAGAGAGAAACAATTATGCGTAAAGCTCCTACAAATGAAGAAATTAAGAATGCACCCTTAAGGAAAAGGGTATGTTACTAGTATCTAGCCTTCTTGAGCTTTACTCCACTCTATCTTAACTAATTTAAATTCACGATTGTGAAGTTCCTGATCTCCATTTCCAAAATAAACAGATGTCAATCACGGAACCAAGTATATGCACTAAGATGATTAGAGGTCTCTCTCTTATCCACCATGCCATAACTATGAGGGTCAAAAGGTCACTACGTGCTTTTTAGAGTGCCTGCCACAACTATTCATCTCTCATGCAAACCATCCTAGTCGAACTCGACATTCCTCAAGTACAAGACCCAAAGGCTTAAACCCATATCAGACAAGCACCCAAGGAATATCTCCATCGAATTTAGACGATCTATGTGAGATGATATAAGCAAACTCGATAGCTATTCTCAAATCCCTACTAACCAAAAATAAACTGGTCGGACCACCAATTGGATTTGAGACTCTAGTGGGATCTTTCTTCTATACAAGTACTATGGTGCAGAGACTCAACTATGGAAGTGGATATGAACAAATGCGAAGCGCTAAAACCAAAGGAAAGAGTACGGACAGCAAAACTAGACTCTTCCAACAGAACTTTACTACCTTTCTCCTAGGTACGCTTGGTGGTGAAAGTATGTACTTGCCCTTCTGAAAATCTTGTCCTTGGCCCTTAATTACATGCCCTATTACACCATAGTAAAGATACTTCCTCTTGTCTTAGGTTTTATAATTTCTTCCTCCTTCGTGAGCTAAATCTACATCCTCATCCTAGGGTTGTGCTCCCTAGCCAAACTCATCACCTTCCGTGTGTAACCATGTTGACAAATATCTCAAAAGCTACCTCCATCGTACGGAAAACCCTATATGCTTTGAAAGAAAACTGCCCGTAGGTGAAACAACTACGGCTATGGATGGAAGCCGGGGCACTACATCGCCCTTCGATGAGGTTACCTCCCAGAAAGCCAGGAGCCCCAGAGACTCAAGAAAGAAGGAGACCAGAATTCAAACAGAGGAAGAGAAGATAGTGCATATGGCTTTGTGGAATAAGCCTTTAAAACAAATCTTTTCTTTTGAAAATGCTTCTTTTAAAACCGTTTTGAAAATAAATTTTCAAATCCTTTATCTGATCTGGTAACCTTCAGCTCTAATACCACGTGTAACACCCCACATCCATTAGTGTCACTCGCAAAGGGAATGCACTAAGTTCTGTGGAGCATTTAGGGTAAAAGATGTAGATAAATTACAAGACAGACAGAAATTAAACAGCGGAAAATAAAACTTTGCTTTATTGATAAAATAGTTTGTACAATGATTCCTTTCCAATATCAGAGTATCATCTGTCTTACAAAATAAAGAAGCATAAAACAACATTTATATTCCCCAATTTTAGCAAGAGCCAGCCATAGCATCTGAAAAGAGAATCCAAGCAAAACTTCGACAAATCTTCAAGCTGAGAAAGAGTGACAATCCAACTTAACCTGAGCTATACTATTCCCTCATTTACTACCTTGGGGGGGGGGGAACGGAAGAAAAGAAGACGAAAGAAAAACAGAGTCAGACATAAAGCCTGAGTAAGTTCAGTAACTTCTAGCATGTGAATATGGAAAACAAAACGACATGAATTAACTGAATACAAGATAACACCATAATGATAGGGTCAGCAAGATTAGACAAGATAATCACAAGATATGCTAAGATAAGATAAACTGGATATGCTCTAATACTTTCGCCGCTTCGCTATTTCCTTGTTATATTGGTTTCTATATCTCTGCACCACCTAACTAGTGTCCCAACTAGTAACGATAACGTGATCCCAATCCCTGTAGTTTCCATTTCCTTCAGGCATACATTTATTATTTATTACCTAGATCTAATCTAGGGTTTTCCATCAAGTGCTTTCTAGATTCAACTAGAGTTTACGCTATCTACTGAACGCTTCTCGGATTCAGGGTTTATGCCACCTAGTCCAACTAGGGATTATGCTACCTGTCGAACGATGCTTCCAAGTCTAGGACACACTACCCAGAGTGGTATATGTTCCTATACTTCCCCACGCATGTATCGCGAATCTTTATCGCTTGTCTAGATGCACATGTCTTGTAATGTGCGGCCTGAGTCCTGTGGCAGGGCAAATCAAGAAACACATAACTCGGTTGGAAGCTTTCAGATATCTGTCGATGTAGATGTTAAGATCTGTTTTTATTCCAGTGGCTATGGTCCCACTCGACCGCTCCCTCAACTAATGAAAGGCACACGTTGAAAAATGAGAACTATACGCAGGCCCCCTATGCCCCACTGTCCTATGGCCATCCGCAACCATAACTAGATAGCAAGTATATGGTCTTTTGGAGTTCTCCGCCTTTCTGCTTCACGTATCTCGATTGACTGAAGATGGATGGTAGACGACGAGTTGCTATCACAGGGCTACCGATTTCTCACCGAATCACGCTGGTCCATCCTAGTCTTTAGGTTGCCATATTTTGCAACCAAGGCATACCCTTGGTTCTTCTACCGCAGACCTTAACCTCTGTGAGCCCAGGAGGATCATCTGCAGCCTCACAGAGGGATACCAAGAGTACCCTCACGTCCCCTCGAAGCTTGGGCTTCGTAACCCAATTCGTTGGAGCCTTCATTTTAATCAGACGGACGTTCGCTCCTTCCCGTGTTATACTAAGAATTACTACTTAGTTCTACTAACTAAGGTTTACCACTTAGTTTCCAGAATCGTTGTTTTCTTAACTAAGGTTTACTACTTAGCTCCTTTTAACTAAGGTTTACAACTTAGTTCTCTTTCCCGTCAATTTGGATTGGTTAAGTGTCATTAGTCAATTCAAGCTAACTTAACCCTCTTCATTTATCCTGTTAAACTGGTTAAGTGTTATAAGTAATTCATGTTGACTTAACCCTCCCACAAACCAAGTTATACTGGTTAAGTATTTCTTATTACTTAACCCTACCCATTCATCCTATATTGGTTAAGTGTTCCTTTTTAACTTAACCTTGCCCGTCTGTTTTAACTAACATGTTATTAATGGTTAAGTATTATCCCTTCGTGTTTTAGACTTAACCCTATTCCTTTATCACAATCTGATGGTTAAGTGTTCAAGTTTACTTAACCCTAAAGTCTAGCCCAAGTAACATATCAAATTGGCTAAGTGTATTAAATCTTGCTTAACCCCAACCTCTAGTCTAGTTAACATGTTAATTTGGCTAAGTGTATTAACTTTACTTAACCCCACCTTCTAGTCTAGTTAACATGTTAATTTGGCTAAGTGTTTTCTTACTTACTTAACCCCTACAAATCTTGCCTTGTTACCATGTTAAGGTTGGTTAAGTGTCCCTATGGACTTAGCCCTCCCATTCTAGCGTAACTGTGTTAAGTGTCTGTATGAACCTAACCCCACCCACCAGTCTGGTTATCATGTTGAATTGGTTAAGTGTCTTAGCTAACTTAACCCTACCATTCTTGTTCTAGCTTTAACTAAATAGATTAAAGCCGCTACCACTCACATTAGACAGATATTGTTGCGACTACTGGATGTGCCGGTTGGTTCCGGGCAGGTTTACATCGCAACTCAGTCTAACCTCGGGTTAGGCATATTCGTGTTTTCTAAGTTCAAAGGGTTTTGATTAATTTTCAAACCAGGTTTTGAAAGTAACCATCCCGTCCGTCGGATCAGTTAGTGATAGCCAGGGAGAGCAGGAAACTTGTATTTTCCAAACCCAAGCCTAGACACTATCCTCTCTGTCACCCTAGAACTTTCTGGTGTGTTATTAAAAGAGATGTCGTTAATAAACCTTTAACTTGCCTAAATTTACATTTTCTTATTTAGGACAAATTCTATAAGTAAATCATTCCTAATTTACTTATTTCCTAATTACTCTTTTAATGTAAATTGTCAACATTCATTCTTATGGCCCATTTCCCCCTCTAAATCATATTTGTGCTTTTTGGTATGTAAACTATACCAAATTAAGTTTCACTAACCATGATTTTTCTAAACGTGACAGTTACTCACAATTATGGCCAATTTCAAGTTTATGCCAATATACTTATCATGCCAAATTAGCTAATCCAATTCTGATTTAACATTCTAATTACAGTTCATGGCAAACTAAACTTATTATTCTAGTTCACAATTCATGTAAATGTTAGATTTACAGGTCAATACTAGATTCAAATTACACATCCTATAATTCATGTCAAATTTATCCAATTTGCATTAAAAACTACGTTTCTAGTAAATTTCATATTTTGCCCAAATCGTATTCCCACCGCTCGTATAATCGTGATTCAATCAAGATTATAGATAAATCTAGATTCGTAGAAAATAGGGAATGAACCAAAAATGCTATGAAAAAGATAGACATAATAACTGGCATAAAATGATAATTTACTAATTACAGACCTAACGAATTACACTAAAATTGATCTAAAACATCTAGGGCCTATAGTTCTGAAAATCTTATGACATAAAAAGGTTGAATAACGACGGAGGTTCAAGAGCATAGGTAGACCTAACTTAATAGGTAAATTCCCATGATCTAAAACCAAAGAAAACAAAGAATGACAGAATAGACAATCGGGTTTAGACCCAATTTCACAGTCACAAAACTTAAGCAAGTCATGAATCAAAGGTGTTTAATCACAGTTATCCTTGTTATGTCATAGGCAATAGTCTATGTTTCCTAATCAAAGGCATAGGCTTGTGTTCATAGTCAAGGAAATAATTCTCATAGTCACAGTCACAGTCATAGGCAATGTTCATAGTCATAGGCAATGTTCATAGTCATAGGCAATGTTCATAGTCATAGGTAATGTTCATAGTCATAGGCAATGCCTAATTGGTCATCGAATCATAACAGTTCTTAATAAGGTCCAAGAATATAAGCACTGATAGAAAGATTTGGCATATTCTTTTATTCCTTTAATTTCATGTCACGAATAGAGAAAGCATTCAAATCTAAAAAGTAACCGACTTACAGAATTTAGATTAGATTCGTAGAAAAACAGTCGTCGAAGTCGTTTGAATCTTCACTTGAATCCTAGCTTGACTTGAATCTCCTCTTGAAAGTCTTGAGCAGCATTTCCTCATCTTGATTTATTTTATATATTATTTATTCATACATTTTCTCAGAGGCAGCATAAGGATAAAAAAGAATTGTGAACAGAGAAGGAGACTAGGGCTGTTTATATAGGATTAGGTGGACGAACCTAGGCAGAAAACGTGACCAAATACATCAGAACGAACCAGCTTCAGAAAGCTGGATTTCGGGGGCAGGTCGACCCCCAGGTCGACTACCCAGTCGACCTGCCCAATCTGGGTCCGATTTTGAATTTTGAACTTGTTTCAGACCTGTTTGAATTTTAAATCGAATTCTGAAACTTCTGAAGACCGTAACTCCTTCATACGGAGTCCGATTAACGCAAACCCAGACTCTATCTCATGCAGAATTCCGAGACGAACGCAATGGTGCAGCCCGTTTCCCTTAATTTTGATTTTAAAATTTAATTCTGCCTTGATTTGTGAATCTTAGTGTTAAATAATTACGGGGTGTTACATGGTTCATCAGAAAACCTATTTTGGTCAAATTCCGGCGACTTCGTCGATGGTGGATCATGGAGTTTGGTCAGAAGGTGTGTGAAACATCAGGGAATCATAGGAAAATGTCAAATAAAATTTTAATGGGACAGATTTCAAGAACAAGGTTTAAATAGGAGTCTTAGACCCGATTTTTAGGTTTAGTTCATCGTCAAACTGCGCCAGCGCTATGGGGTTTCAGGTGATCGCACCTGGGGGAGTTTGGAGAGGAGTATGTTGGCGAGTTCAAGGCGAAGTCTGGTGAGGACTGGACTAGTGATGTGACCCGACGAAGCGGTTTTGTCAGCGACGTTTTTTTAGCTCCAACTTGAACGTCGAATTTTGATTCAAAAGAGGGCTGGGATTTCTGATGTATGGATTGGTTTCAGATGGTGTTGTTGCATTTGTGACGGGGGTCGGGAAGGTGAGATGGCCAAGAGGGCGGTTGTGCATGTGCACACGTACACCGTGCACAAGCAAATAAAGGAGGAAGAAGAAACATGAGGAGAAGAATTGCACTGAAGTATAGATGGAAACACAGGAATGAAAAAAGAAGAAAAAGGCAAGGGTGAAAGAAGAAAAATGGAAAGCAAGAGTGGCATGATTTTTGGTCTGGTGCGTGACCTTTATAGGTGCGTGGTACCCTTTGTATACATACAGACTATTGGGCTTGGCAAGATTAAAAAGAAAAAAAACATGTTAAGCCATTAAGTAGAAGAAAAATAATCGAACATTTGAAGAGAAAGGAGTAGCAATAGGAATAAAAGAAGGGATTACAAGGAGATAGAAATAAAGGATAAAAGGGAAAATAGAAATTAAGGAAAGGAAATTTGGGCCAAAATATTGGGCCTTAAGGGTTTTAGCAAATTAAATTAACTAAAACGAAGATGTAAATTAGTAAAGAAAATATAAAACAAGGAGTAGAAAGGGATTTAAAGGGTATAAGGTAATTACACAAAATCGATACATAAGGAAAGAAATTAGTCAGGTTAGAAGGAAAGAAGAAGTAGCTGAAAGAATAGAAGAAGAAGGGGATGGCAACTAAGGAGGAGGAAATAAGGGTACACGGGATTAAGGCATTCAAGAAATGTGAAAACAAATTGGAAATAGAAAATGGCAGGAAGATCAAGTACAGAAGTTGACCGGGGAATTCCTACGAGTTTGAAATGTAGAAATATAAAGAAAATAAATTAAATAAATTATTAAATTAATTAATTTAAGATAAATTAGAAGTAATCAACTAACTTACCAGAAGAAATGGAATATTGAACATCGTTTAAACATCGACGATGGACGAAGCAAAATACCATGTGCGAAGCACGTGCTTTATTTATCCATTTCTAGATAATGTGCAAAACTGAATAGAATACCGTGTGCAATACACACACTTTAACTGTTCATTTTTAAAGGACAATACTAATATCCAAATATGAACAAGATAAACATATACTATTTGTATGATGATAATTAATGTGTAAACTGAATAATAATCATGATTAAGCTGATAATTATTTATCGACTATAAAAGACATTTCGTACATCGTTTCGAAGAGTCCGGAATAAATATTCCACTTCAACTTGACGTATACGACGTCTGTTAAAGATATTAAAGACAAAGATATGCAAGGACTATTTTAAATAGTACCTTTGGTCTGTTCAGTCCCAGGACAAACCGAATAGACGAGTGTCTGACAACGTGTATCATTTAGATTCTACACATCGAATTTACGTAAGTATATTACGTTGGTGGCGGAGAAATTCGTTTCTCTTAGCTTTATTGCCCGCAATATATTTGGGTAATCGAATGAGTGTTTCTGACGGATATGACGATGTGGCATTCAAAGTAATTGAAGAAATGAATCTGTCAGAAGAATAAACGTTACCTCAAAACCTCACAACCAGTAAGTAACAAAAGTTGGGCTAGGCAGCATGGCTAGTTGGGTCATACCCAAGCAGGGTATATTATCACCATCTAGAGAATATTCATATTTATTACTTCTTTTCATTTCTGTATCTCCCGGGAATGGTTATGTTGGTACCAACCGTAGAGGTGGTAACATATTCGTTACACTCAAGCCAAATGAGTGGACGATCATGTGTGGCCGGGTTGCAAGACGTTCTTGTTGAACCCTAGTGTATCATCTCCAGAGTACACTGATCGGCAGGTGCTCCCATACCTTGTCTGTTGGAATCCAATCTCCAATAAGCGCTCTGCGACTTTTGATTTTATACTATATACGTGAACGTGAGATGCAAGCGTTTCACTAGGTGATTATTTATTTGATAAAAACTATCGTAATATCAAACGTTTTGATATAAAATACTTGAATCATTATCCATATATTACTCATGGATTGGTCTAAAGATTTCTAAAGTAAATGAACCTAGAAAACCTTATTTCACTGTTTACATCTTTTAACTGAGTTTACTCACACTAGTCCCCTGCTGACCCAGAGTTTATTTTCTGTGTTTTCCTAAACTCTTGGGTACTCATAATATTTGTTATGAGTAGACAAGTAATCTAGGTAGGCAAATGGGACCTCTGAAGTTCAAGTCAAGACTAGTCTAGAAGTTATATCTATCTCTAAGTATCCAGTTTATGTATTGGGCCAGTATCAAGCATGATGTTGTATTCGAATGATGTACTCTGATGTAACAAACTCTGTTATATAATATATTATGTATTTTGTGAAATTCCGTTATGAGATTAATTCTGCTGTGTAATTCGGATGTTCTTCTTACTCTTCTATTCTATCTTTTCTATCACATCTTCTAAATTCTTTCAATAATGACACGACTTTCGAGGCATCGAAAATCACGCTGTTACAGTTGGTATCAGAGCTATTGGTTGAGTAGCAACCTTGGCTCTGTGACAGAACTCAGTAGAGATAGGGTTAGTAACACCCTAGATTGAGTTGAGTATATATATACAAGAGAGTGTGTTTTTTTCGAAAACTATAAAATAAATTATATAGGACAACTAGAGTATCGACTTATGTCACCGTTAAATAAACCTTCCGATTAAGTTTGATTTTCAAGCTATTATAATCAGATAGTTGAAAATGAGTAGGACCACCACAACAACCGATGGAATGAGTTAAAATAAGGTCAGCCCAGGATGAGTTTAACAACATTGAATTATATTTAGAAAATATCCAGTAAATAAAATTGGTATTTCCCGATAGAAAAGACCAGACTTGAGTTATTGGTTGGATATAGACCCATATAGCTGATTTTGAAATAAAATCAGAATCTTGGATTTCAGAAAATAGTTAATTTAAATAAGAAATCTATCCGGAAGTTATGGTAGATAGTGATGGATATGTTTGACTTTAGTTAAAACTAAGATCTACACGTGACTCTTTAATTTCGGGGATGAAATTCTTTTAAGGGGGGTGGTCTGTAATGTCCCGGTTTTTCGCTAGTATTTGTTAACGATAAATATTGATTTAATAGGTAATTAAATCATAAAATATGTTCGCTTAACTAAAACAAGTATAAATATATGTGAGTGTATACACTAGTAATATGATTAGTTATGTTTGAAAACATAACACGATTATGCAACTAAAATACAAAGGCATAACACTAAATCATAACATGAATGCATGTGACAACATACGAAAAGAAGGAAGCAAAGTCAATAAGCATTAATGGGATTAGCCGTGAATAGAAAGGCTAAAAATAGGATATCAGCTATCACCTAAGAACCTCATGCAACTTGCAAGTAATAAAATAATTTCTAGAAAAATATCTATATACTTAGAGGGTAAGAAAACATTTTTATAATGCAAACAAGATCTAATGAAATCTAAACCATGTGCAACAAGTAAATGAAAGTATGGTTTGGAGATCATGCTTGTAGAAGAGAATCATATGACAAGATGATTGGTAAATATCTAAATAAACAATTCCATTCTTAATGCATAAGTATTCCTAAACAAA
Organism: Allium sativum; assembly: GCA_030737875.1. Taxonomy (NCBI): domain Eukaryota; kingdom Viridiplantae; phylum Streptophyta; class Magnoliopsida; order Asparagales; family Amaryllidaceae; genus Allium; species Allium sativum. Next base: position 158,282,287 of record CM060924.1, read on the forward strand.
TGGTATAGGAACAGAGAGGGGTAAGCCTAACCTAAAGGGGATTTAAATAATATAGCTTAAAATGTAAACAAAATATTTAATAATAAAATGGCCCTATATACAGCACTAGAGAAAACTATATTCTCCTCACACATAACAATGGAGTTGAAACAAAAAGAATGAAACCAGAGAAGATTTAAAGGGAAGCCGCAGATTATAGGAACAGGGGAAAGATAAATATGTGAGTAAACTAAACATATACGATCTTTACTTTAAAGTTCTAAGCTAATGCAAGTTCGATATAAAACAGTGTATATATCATATTACTAGAATGTTAAGGATGATTAAAAACTTTCCTGTGAAACCTTAATTCATATTCCCTATTTACCTCAAAGTAAACTAAAATGTTAAACTCTTTACCTTGGGTGTTTGCTAGTGTTTAATTTACATTGCATACTGATATGTGTTAAACCCCTGTATATATAAACAGAAACATAGAAAATACCCACTGATCCTCTATTAAAATCATGACATGATCATATGTAAAAAATTGATACTCATGTATATATGTTTGCACTAGTATATGTATCGGTTAAACACATTTTAGGGACAAACATTTAGAACTAACCCTGTGACTTCTTGTATTGATTAACTGTTGGGTATTGATAAACATAAAACCTGTCAAACACCTTAAAATCAATTACCTATATTCTAGTGGATTATAGATGTTGTTAACTGAGTGAGTGACGGTTGTAAAGATCTAATATATTTGTTAAAAATAATACCAACTCAAGATAAACTTCATAGGTATAAATAAGTATAAGATATAGTAAGAAGCTTTGAAAACATAGTTTTTCGATCAAGTAAAAATCCAGTTTCAGGTATATGGTTGGATCCGAAATAACAAACCATGAATTTAGGTATAAATTTCATGATTTTTAGAGTTAAGGTTGAGGATAATTTTAAGGTTCATCAGAAAACCTATTTTGATCAAATTCCGGCGACTTCGTCGATGGTGGATCATGGCTTTTGGTCAGAAGGTGTGTGGAACATCAGGGAATCATAGAAAAATGTCAAATAAAATTTTAATGGGACAGATTTCAAGAACGAGGTTTAAATAGGAGTCTTAGACCCGATTTTTAGGCTTAGGTCATTGTCAAACTGCGCCGACGCTATGGGTTTTCAGGTGATCGCACCTGGGGGAGTGTGGAGAGGAGTATGTTAGCGAGTTCAAGGCGAAGTCTGGTAAGGACTGGTGATGTAACCTGACGAAGCGGTTCTGTCCACGACGTTTTTTTAGCTCCAGCTTTAACATCGAATTTTGATTCAAAAGAGGGTTGGGATTTCTGATGTACGGATTGGTTTCAGATGGTGTTGTGGCATTTGTAATGTGGGTCGGGAAGGTGAGATGGCCAGGAGGGCGGTTGTGCATGTGCACAAGTACACCGTGCATAAGCAAATAAAGGAGGAAGAAGAAACATGAGGAGAAGAATTGCACTGAAGTATAGATGGAAACACAGGAATGAAAAAAGAAGAAAAAGGCAAGGGTGAAAGAAGAAAAATGGAAAGCAAGAGTGGCGTGATTTTTGGTCTGGTGCGTGACCTTTATAGGTGCATGGTACCCTTTGTATACATACAGACTATTAGGCTTGGCAAGATTAAAAAGAAAAAAAACATGTTAAGTCATTAAGTAGAAGAAAAATAATGGAACATTTGAAGAGAAAGGAGTAGAAATAGGAATGAAAGAAGGGATTACAAGGAGATAGAAATAAAGGATAAAAGGGAAAATAGAAATTAAGGAAAGGAAATTTGGGCCGAAATATTGGGCCTTAAGGGTTTTAGCAAATTAAATTAACTAAAAAGAAGATGTAAATTAGTAAAGAAAATACAAAACAAGGAGTAGAAAGGGATTTTAAGGGTATAAGGTAAATTACACAAAATCGATACATAAGGAAAGAAATTAGTCAGGTTAGAAGGAAAGAAGAAGTAGCTGAAAGAATAGAAGAAGAAGGGGATGGAAACTAAGGAGGAGGAAGTAAGGGTACACGGGATTAAGGCCTTCAAGAAATGTGAAAACAAATTGGAAATAGAAAATGGAAGGAAGATCAAGTACAGAAGTTGACCGGGGAATTCCTACGAGTTTGAAATGTAGAAATATAAAGAAAATAAATTAAATAAATTATTAAATTAATTTATTTAAGATAAATTACAAGTAATCAACTAACTTACTAGAAGAAATGGAATACTGAACATCGTTTAAACATCGACGATGGACGAAGCAAAATACCGTGTGCGAAGCACGTGCTTTATTTATCCATTTCTAGATAATGTGCAAAACTGAATAGAATACCGTGTGCAATACACACACTTTAACTGTTCATTTTTAAAGGACAATACTAATATCCAGATATGAACAAGATAAACATATACTATTTGTATGATGATAATTAATGTGTAAACTGAATAATAATCATGATTAAGCTGATAATTATTTATCGACTATAAAAGACATTTCGTACATCGTTTCGAAGGGTCCGGAATAAATATTCCACTTCGACTTGACGTATACGACGTCTGTTAAAGATATTAAAGACGAAGATATGCAAGTACTATTTTAAATAGTACCTTTGGTCTGTTTAGTCCCAGGACAAACCCGAATGGACGAGTGTCAGACAACGTGTATCATTTAGATTCTACACATCGAATTTACATAAGTATATTACGTTGGTAGCGGAGAAATTCGTTTCTCTTAGCTTTATTGCCCACAATATATTTGGGTAATCGAATGAGTGTTTCTGACGGATATGACGATGTGGCATTCAAAGTAATTGAAAAAATGAATCTGTCAGAAGAATAAACGTTACCTAAAAACCTCACAACTAGTAAGTAACAAAAGTTGGGCTAGGCAGCATGGCTAGTTGGGTCATACCCAAGCAGGGTATATTATCACCATCTAGAGAATATTCATATTTGTTACTTCTTTTCAATTCTGTATCTCCCGGGAACGGTTATGTTGGTACCAACCGTAGAGGTGGTAATATATTCGTTACACTCAAGCTAAGTGAGTGGATGGTCATGTGTGGTCGGGTTGCAAGACGTTCTTGTTGAACACTAGTGTATCATCTCTAGAGTACACTGATCGGCAGGTGCTCCCATACCTTGTCTTTTGGAATCCAATCTCCAATAAGTGCTCTGCGACTTTTGATTTTATATTATATACGTGAACGTGAGATGCAAGCGTTTCACTAGATGATTATTTATTTTATAAAAACTATCGTAATATCAAACGTTTTGATATAAAATACTTAAGTCATTATCCATATACTTGTCATGGATTGGTCTAAAGATTTCTAAAGTAAATGAACCTGGAAAACCTTATTTCACAGTTTACATATTTTAACTGTGTTTACTCACACCAGTCCCCTGACTGACCCAGAGTTTATTTTCTGTGTTTTCCTAAACTCTTGTGTAACGACCGGTAATTTCCGCTCGATCCGAATCAGTCGCTAAACCGGTCAAGACCGTTCGAAACGCCTGATTGTTTGAGAACACGACAAATTAGAACGCAGACAGAAGAACCTTTCATTGTTTATTACAATAATTCCATCAGAATACAAGAATATACAGAGTATGAATAAATGTTACACAGAAAATAACAGAGATTTTAATTACATTTAAATACATCGCAGCGGAAAATAATACAAAACAAAACTAGAAAGAGATATACGGATACAAAGCTTTCCGGATATCGTTGCAGCTGTAAACCAGGATCCTGTGAATATAAATCTGCAAAACCAAAACTACTAGCTGCCCGTGTCAAAATAAGGGCACCCAGAGTTTAGGTTAAAACAATAAACTCCAGGTCAGTCATTGTAACGACCCGTATTTTTGGTCAATTAATTTTAAATATTTAATATGATTTTAAATATTGTGATTGATAATATAAATCGATATATGATTTATTTTGAATATATATATATATATAATTATTTAATTTGAAATAATTATAATAATATGAATTTAATTGAATTCAAAATTTAAACTGGAGTCAAAATGATGTGTATGAAATTTTATTTGAATATAAACGATAATAATAATTTATTATCAAGAAAATGATTAGTTTTGAATTTGAATTTTAGTATATTAATTTAATATGGTATATGTGTTCAAATTAAAATTCAAAAAAATATATTTAGTTCAGTATAACGCTATAATATTGAAACGAAGGTCGGTACGCTAGAATAACGGTTCACGATTTTTAATTTTGAACCCCGAGATATTTATAATGGATAAAATCGAAATCGAATCGAAAATCAAATCGATATCTATTTAAAAAGAATATAAAAATCCCTTTATATCAAGTCGTATTAAATACGAAATCAAATCAAATTAATGGGAAAATCTTTTTAAATAAATAAAAAGGATTTGCTTGTACTTTTGCCGACATCACTTAAATGGCTTTAGTACGTCTGGTTCCTCACTCTTCTATAAATCGCGATGCCCTCTTCATTTTGGCCATTTCGTTCTTTATCAGGAATTAATGAAAATCTCAGATCCACTCTTCAAAAGGAATTTAGGGGAAAATGAATATGAAAGCTTCCTTTGTTTCTCTTTTTAATGGTCGTTCATTTTCATTATACCACGAATTTTCCCCATTCCATATTGTCCCTATTTGGCCCTCCTGACGAATCGTATTCAATCGCAAGTCCTAGAAGAAGAAAATCGGCTCCTTCATATTCGAAATCAATCCACTTTTAACTCACGCGCCCAGATTCTTCATGCGATAGGATTTATAGTTTGAAGTTCGAACTGGCGATAATTAGGGCAGTCAATTTTTGGGGGGTCGCGATCATCAGAAGACCGCAAGCTCGACAGTGGGTTAGGGCATCTCGAGGTCGAGCTCGACCTGGAAGCGATCGCGATAGGTTCTGGTATCGAGGGTGCGGGGTATGAAGGGGGTCGTAGTGCTCAGAAGCAGTTCGATGTAGAGAAAGGGATCGACAGCTAAAGAGGGGGAGTTCGGTGTACTATAAATGAAGGTTTGCTTGAACGATATTCATGTTGATGTTTCAGACTTGCAATGAAGCATTGGTGAGTTGGAGGCGGAATTTTGGTTGTTATATCGATTTGATAATGAAGAATTATGGTGATGACTAGGTGTAACGGCGAAGAATGATAGTCGCTGTGGATGTGTAGAGAGTTCGAGTTGTAGAAGTGATGAAACGCAGTTAAAGGAGGTCAAAATGCTAGTTGATAATTAGGAAGATGCAGTTTTGTGGAAACAGCATAATGGGTAATCGGATGGCAATGGGATAGTATAATAGTTATGTGAAGTCGTAGTGACGGAACAGAATAAGCAGTAAGGTATACTTTGTTTTTCCGAAATGTTAAAATACTTAGATAGTTTATTTATTTACTTCATTAATTAATTTAAATAAATAATAGCTTGATCGATTTATAAATTTAAATAACCATAGGTACAAGACGGATTCAACTCGAGTAGTTCGTAGCTGCGATGTTACAGATTTAAACAGATATTCGACAAACAAAAAAAACCACGGTGAGTAAATCTCACTCACCTTTAGAATTATTTTTATTTCCTTAAAAATAATTGTTTGTTGCTTGTGTGAATGTTTTATGGTTGCTTTATATATATTAGTTATTTAGGCTATATATATATATTGGGTTGATTGATTGGTTGGATTCCCGCAGTCTCATTAGCGGATGCCCGCGGTTTCATAGCGGATGATTACCCTATACGCCCCACGCTATGATTAGTGGATGACCTTCTATACCGCGATATTCTGCCACGAAGCAGAATGGGTATTATTTATGTGCTAACATCTGTGGATGCAGGTAAACAGGTTGGAGGAATCCAACTGGATTCCTCAAAAATATATTATCTGTTGTGTTGTTTGTTGTTTGCTTGATTTCATATATTAATATATGACGTGTTAAAAATCAAATGATTGAAAAATGGAGTGATTTGATTGCTTTAAATATCACTGGGCCAAGTGTTAATTTATTAAAATATCATGAGAAAGATATTTGAGGTTTAAAAGAAAAATTCTATTTTTCCCAAATAGAATTTGAAATTCAAGTAGAATTTGAAAATATAGAATTTCAAATGGAATATTGAAATAAAAATTTCAAAATAGAATTTTGAAATGAAATTTCAAAATAGAACTTCAAAATAGAATTTTCAAAAGAGAATTTGAAATAGACTTTGGAAATAGAATTTCAAAAATAGAATTGCAAGGTAGAATCGTAATGAAATTTGAAATATAGAATTTCAAAGAAAAATTAAATAGAATTTGAAATATAGTATTTCAAGGAAGAATTCAAATGTGAAATTTGAATAGAGATTTGAATGGAATTCAAATATGAAATTTGAATTGAGATTTGAAATAGAAATTCAAGTATTGAATTTGAACATGGAATTGAATATAGAAATTCAAGTAGAAATTTGAATATGAGATTTCAAAATAGAATTTGAAATAAACTTTGAAAGTAGGATTTCAAAGTAGGATTGAAATAGGATTTCAAAATAGGAAATCCAAATAGTTTTGAAATGGAATTTGAATTCAAGGGAATCCAAATGAATTTGAATAATAGAAATTCAAATGGTGTTGAAAATGAATTTGAATAATAGAAATTCAAATGGGTTTTAAACTATGGGAATTTGAATATAGAATTCAAATAAAAGTGAGATTGGAATTTGAATCAAGGAATTCAAATGGAGTTAAATGAAGTTGAATTCACTTTAAAGAAGTTTAACGTTTATATTTATAAATATAATTAAAACGAACTCGCCGCAGCGCTGCAGTTCGTAAATTGACGTTTCGAACTTCAATTGAGCATACAGCACTCAAATTAAGTCGAAATTCTTTGAAACAAGAAACGTCAGGACCGGTTTGATAATAGTTTTCTAATGGAAGAAAAAAATCTGAATTTCGTCGTATAAATTTTGAGTTATGTCAAAATCAATTTTTCAGAAAAACAGCGCCAGAACTATTTAAAAACCATAATGGTTTATTTAAGGTTATAAAAGGATTTTAAGCAGGTAAAATCCGAAGTTTCTATTTAGAAAATTTCAGAGTTGAGTTGTAAAATATATGCGAATTCGAGTTGTGTAAATGAATATGATTTTTGAAACAGAAATCAGATTTTTGATATTGAATAGAATTAACTAATTCGAATAGAAATTAGCAAATGAGATTTTGAATGGATTTGGAGCTTTAAATAAGAAAATTCGATTTGAAATTTATATTCGAAATAGAAAAGAGAACTAGAATTGAAATTGAAATTCAATTTGGTTATGAACGAGTTAAATATTTTGTTTGAAATGCTATGTTCAAACAAAGGAGTAAAATAGGCAAAATGGCCGATTTAAAGAATAAATGGCGAAACTGAATTCAAACGATTAGATAGTGTTGAATTGAATTGAAAACAGGTGAACATGTGTAAACAGGTATGGGATGAGGTATATGAAGTTTATAAACGTAATGCCCGACAAAAAGGTACATGTTTAATTCATATATGGGTTTTATGCGCCGTATCGGCAAGCCGCTTGGCTTCTTCTTTTTCTTTTTGAGATTAGAAGATACCGGGATGCTATTTGAAATTTCCCGATGCTCCCGATACAGGGGAGGTTATGGCGAAATTTTCCGGAAATTTAAGGAGTTAGAATATTTTAAGATATTTTGATAATTTGAAATCATTGTATCGACGTATTGAATTCGATAGTAAAGTGAATATAAAAATCGAATGTTGTAAACAAAAGGGGATAGAGATAAATGATTGAAAGTGTTTTCAATTGCAAATAGAGATTTTTCTAATATATAGAAGATAAAAGAAGTTGATATTTGGAAACGTTTTCCCAAATGGCATAAAGGGCCAATATGGTTATTGAAAATATTTGGTAAACAAATATTGATAAGGAAATGGAGAAGAGGTTTTAATCAATGAATATTAATTAAAGAGCCCAGTGATTTGTTTGATATGTTGGATGAACACTTGTTTTTATTCGATAGTTAAATCACAGACTATCGAAGTTTTTGACCATCGTTGTCAATATGGAGAGACCGGTTGGATTATTATCCGAAGAACCACTCCGTATCGGCATAAGCGTTGCGAACCAAGTATGCTGAATATAGTGAAGACGGAGTGAAGTGCAAGGGCTTTTCTATTTAATAGAAATAGTGCCTTCGGTTTCGTTCAGTCCCAGAACGAACGTAAAGGGACGAATGTCTGACAGAGTATTTCCAATGATCAAATGGGTTGGTCTGTATGAATATATATGGTTGCAACGGATTTATCACTTAGCATAATATCCAGAATATTTGTGCAAACTCAACTAGTGATTAACGGATCTGACGATGTGGCATTCAAAGTGATTGTGTTATCGATGAATGGTAAGTATGCGTAGCCTCAGGCCTCAACAACCGGGAAAGGACAAAAATCGGGCAGGCAGCATGGCTATGTGGGTCGCACCCATTAGGGTGTATAATCACCTATCTAGAGAAATTCCTTTTGTTTCTAAATCTATCGATTCTGCCCATTCGGGAAACGGTGGTTTGAGTCCAACCGTTGGTGATATACATTCGATACACTCAAGCGAAATGAGTGGTCGGTCATGTGTGGGCCGGGTTGCAAGACGTTCTTGTTGAACCCAGGTGTATTTGCCTCTAGAGATACATCATCGGAAGGTGGTCCCATACCTTGTCATGTTGGAAATCCAATCTCCAATAAGCGACATGCGGTTTTTGATTTTATACTATATATGTGGAGCGTGAGATGCAAGCGTTCTGCTATTTGGTTATTTATTTGAGGTAGACATTATTATAATATCATTGGATTTGATATCAAAATGGTTTGGGTTATAGTAAGGTAAAAACCGTCCATGTTTATGTGTGGCTGGTCTTACTATTATCTTTTCTTTCGAAAAGAGTTTTGAAAGTTAAACAAGTGGTTGGAGTTTACTCACACCAGTCCCATGACTGACCCAGAGTTTATTTTGTTTTGTTTTCCCTAAACTCTTGGGTGCCCAAATTTGTACGGGCAGTCAAGTGTTTCAGGCTTTTACAGATACACTTGGAGGAGCTTGAAGAAGGAGGCTTCAACGTTAGTTATTTAGAGTTACTTCCGCTGAATCAAATGTTATGTGTACTCTGATGATGGTATGTGTATATGTACAAAACAGATTTGTATTTCAAAGTATGTTATAGAATATATTTTATTTGTTCCGCTGTGAGTTGTGATCTTCGTTTTTTCTTCTATTCTAATATTTCTTTCTTTCTATTTCTCATCCTCTAACTTCTTTCTAATAATGAGTCGTATTTCTGTGTTATTTGGGTTGGACGTGTGGTGTATTTAGTCAACTCAGGTAGCTCGGATTTGCGGGTCGTTTCAGTTGGTATCAGAGCTTAGGTTGAGCGAACACCTAGGCTTGTGTGGCATGTGCTCATTAGAGATAGGGTCAGCAGTACCCTAGAATGAGTTGAGCGTATATATACGAGAGAGCGTATTTGTTAATTAATATAAAATTGTTTTATATTGTGTTGGCTAGTCTGTTGAGTGATTTATGAATTCTGGTCGAATCGTGGGACGCCACGACGTCGATAGGAGTTTCTAAACACTTGAACAGGAGATTGAACACGATATTGTTTTTAAGTGGGTAAATGAAATAATTTTACCCAAAATTCTATTTTTGATATAGAAAGAATATTTTTCTGAAATTATTATAATATATGGATGTGTGATTGTTAGGATTATAATCAATGGGATTATAAAATTGAAATGGTTATTTATAACCAAATAGAATTTGTATAGGGAATAAATATACAAATGTGATGAATTAGAATTAAATCCAAACCAAAATTGAGAATTTTAATCCTGGGAAGTTGAAAATATTTTTCAAAGTATATTAAAGTAATACAGCTTTGTTTTAGAAGGAATTGAAAGAAAATCATTTTAGATGGATTTTGAAATAATAAAGCACTGAACTCACTTCAGTGGCTGGGAAATAATTCTGATGATGATTGCAACATCATCAGTGTTCATTTCCGAGTTTCTAAGTGATGAATTGCTGCCTTAGAAAAAGTTTTGATGGAAATTTGTTTGAAAGAAAACAAATTGGTTTGAATATTCAAATGTTTTGAATTTGAAATGAAAATAAATATATGTATATATTTATGGGATTTTAGAAGAATTTGAAAATAAAAACCCTGGGATTTGGATTCTGGAATTAAGATTTAACTTAAGCAAGTTAAATGGTTCGGGGTGAATCAATTGACTAGAATCAATTTGAATTAGTTAAATAGAATATAGATTGAATATAAATGGATTAATTGTAGATCATTCGAATTGAATGAAGAAGACCAAAAGTTTTGGTAGAACTAAAAGTTGTAGAAATATGTAGAGTTGAGTTCAACATAAATGAGTTTATGAAAAGTAATGGGTTCGTTTGATTTTCCCTACCTTAGCAATTTCGGGGACGAAATTATTTTAAGGGGGGAAGAATGTAACGACCCGTATTTTTGGTCAATTAATTTTAAATATTTAATATGATTTTAAATATTGTGATTGATAATATAAATCGATATATGATTTATTTTGAATATATATATATAATTATTTAATTTGAAATAATTATAATAATATGAATTTAATTGAATTCAAAATTTAAACTGGAGTCAAAATGATGTGTATGAAATTTTATTTGAATATAAACGATAATAATAATTTATTATCAAGAAAATGATTAGTTTTGAATTTGAATTTTAGTATATTAATTTAATATGGTATATGTGTTCAAATTAAAATTCAAAAAAATATATTTAGTTCAGTATAACGCTATAATATTGAAACGAAGGTCGGTACGCTAGAATAACGGTTCACGATTTTTAATTTTGAACCCCGAGATATTTATAATGGATAAAATCGAAATCGAATCGAAAATCAAATCGATATCTATTTAAAAAGAATATAAAAATCCCTTTATATCAAGTCGTATTAAATACGAAATCAAATCAAATTAATGGGAAAATCTTTTTAAATAAATAAAAAGGATTTGCTTGTACTTTTTCCGACATCACTTAAATGGCTTTAGTACGTCTGGTTCCTCACTCTTCTATAAATCGCGATGCCCTCTTCATTTTGGCCATTTCGTTCTTTATCAGGAATTAATGAAAACCTCAGATCCACTCTTCAAAAGGAATTTAGGGGAAAATGAATATGAAAGCTTCCTTTGTTTCTCTTTTTAATGGTCGTTCATTTTCATTATACCACGAATTTTCCCCATTCCTTATTGTCCCTATTTGGCCCTCCTGACGAATCGTATTCAATCGCAAGTCCTAGAAGAAGAAAATCGGCTCCTTCATATTCGAAATCCATCCACTTTTAACTCACGCGCCCAGATTCTTCATGCGATAGGATTTATAGTTTGAAGTTCGAACTGGCGATAATTAGGGCAGTCAATTTTTGGGGGGTCGCGATCATCAGAAGACCGCAAGCTCGACAGTGGGTTAGGGCATCTCGAGGTCGAGCTCGACCTGGAAGCGATCGCGATAGGTTCTGGTATCGAGGGTGCGGGGTATGAAGGGGGTCGTAGTGCTCAGAAGCAGTTCGATGTAGAGAAAGGGATCGACAGCTAAAGAGGGGGAGTTCGGTGTACTGTAAATGAAGGTTTGCTTGAATGATATTCATGTTGATGTTTCAGACTAGCAATGAAGCATTGGTGAGTTGGAGGCGGAATTTTGGTTGTTATATCGATTTGATAATGAAGACTTATGGTGATGACTAGGTGTAACGGCGAAGAATGATAGTCGCTGTGGATGTGTAGAGAGTTCGAGTTGTAGAAGTGATGAAACGCAGTTAAAGGAGGTCAAAATGCTAGTTGATAATTAGGAAGATGCAGTTTTGTGGAAACAGCATAATGGGTAATCGGATGGCAATGGGATAGTATAATAGCTATGTGAAGTCGTAGTGACCGGAACAGAATAAGCAGTAAGGTATACTTTGTTTTTCCGAAATGTTAAAATACTTAGATAGTTTATTTATTTACTTCATTAATTAATTTAAATAAATAATAGCTTGATCGATTTATAAAATTAAATAACCATAGGTACAAGACGGATTCAACTCGAGTAGTTCGTAGCTGCGATGTTACAGATTTAAACAGATATTCGACAAACAAAAAAAACCACGGTGAGTAAATCTCACTCACCTTTAGAATTATTTTTATTTCCTTAAAAATAATTGTTTGTTGCTTGTGTGAATGTTTTATGGTTGCTTTATATATATTAGTTATTTAGGCTATATATATATATTGGGTTGATTGATTGGTTGGATTCCCGCAGTCTCATTAGCGGATGCCCGCAGTTTCATAGCGGATGATTACCCTATACGCCCCACGCTATGATTAGTGGATGACCTTCTATACCGCGATATTCTGCCACGAAGCAGAATGGGTATTATTTATGTGCTAACATCTGTGGATGCAGGTAAACAGGTTGGAGGAATCCATCTGGATTGCTCAAAAATATATTGTCTGTTGTGTTGTTTGTTGTTTGCTTGATTTCATATATTAATATATGACGTGTTAAAAATCAAATGATTGAAAAATGGAGTGATTTGATTGCTTTAAATATCACTGGGCCAAGTGTTAATTTATTAAAATATCATGAGAAAGATATTTGAGGTTTAAAAGAAAAATTCTATTTTTCCCAAATAGAATTTGAAATTCAAGTAGAATTTGAAAATATAGAATTTCAAATGGAATATTGAAATAAAAATTTCAAAATAGAATTTTGAAATGAAATTTCAAAATAGAACTTCAAAATAGAATTTTCAAAAGAGAATTTGAAATAGACTTTGGAAATAGAATTTCAAAAATAGAATTGCAAGGTAGAATCGTAATGAAATTTGAAATATAGAATTTCAAAGAAAAATTAAATAGAATTTGAAATATAGTATTTCAAGGAAGAATTCAAATGTGAAATTTGAATAGAGATTTGAATGGAATTCAAATATGAAATTTGAATTGAGATTTGAAATAGAAATTCAAGTATTGAATTTGAACATGGAATTGAATATAGAAATTCAAGTAGAAATTTGAATATGAGATTTCAAAATAGAATTTGAAATAAACTTTGAAAGTAGGATTTCAAAGTAGGATTGAAATAGGATTTCAAAATAGGAAATCCAAATAGTTTTGAAATGGAATTTGAATTCAAGGGAATCCAAATGAATTTGAATAATAGAAATTCAAATGGTGTTGAAAATGAATTTGAATAATAGAAATTCAAATGGGTTTTAAACTATGGGAATTTGAATATAGAATTCAAATAAAAGTGAGATTGGAATTTGAATCAAGGAATTCAAATGGAGTTAAATGAAGTTGAATTCACTTTAAAGAAGTTTAACGTTTATATTTATAAATATAATTAAAACGAACTCGCCGCAGCGCTGCAGTTCGTAAATTGACGTTTCGAACTTCAATTGAGCATACAGCACTCAAATTAAGTCGAAATTCTTTGAAACAAGAAACGTCAGGACCGGTTTGATAATAGTTTTCTAATGGAAGAAAAAAATCTGAATTTCGTCGTATAAATTTTGAGTTATGTCAAAATCAAATTTTCAGAAAAACAGCGCCAGAAGTATTTAAAAACCATAATGGTTTATTTAAGGTAATAAAAGGATTTTAAGCAGGTAAAATCCGAAGTTTCTATTTAGAAAATTTCAGAGTTGAGTTGTAAAATATATGCGAATTCGAGTTGTGTAAATGAATATGATTTTTGAAACAGAAATCAGATTTTTGATATTGAATAGAATTAACTAATTCGAATAGAAATTAGCAAATGAGATTTTGAATGGATATGGAGCTTTAAATAAGAAAATTCGATTTGAAATTTATATTCGAAATAGAAAAGAGAACTAGAATTGAAATTGAAATTCAATTTGGTTATGAACGAGTTAAATATTTTGTTTGAAATGCTATGTTCAAACAAAGGAGTAAAATAGGCAAAATGGCCGATTTAAAGAATAAATGGCGAAACTGAATTCAAACGATTAGATAGTGTTGAATTGAATTGAAAATAGGTGAACATGTGTAAACAGGTATGGGATGAGGTATATGAAGTTTATAAACGTAATGCCCGACAAAAAGGTACATGTTTTATTCATATATGGGTTTTATGCGCCGTATCGGCAAGCCGCTTGGCTTCTTCTTTTTCTTTTTGAGATTAGAAGATACCGGGATGCTATTTGAAATTTCCCGATGCTCCCGATACAGGGGAGGTTATGGCGAAATTTTCCGGAAATTTAAGGAGTTAGAATATTTTAAGATATTTTGATAATTTGAAATCATTGTATCGACGTATTGAATTCGATAGTAAAGTGAATATAAAAATCAAATGTTGTAAACAAAAGGGGATAGAGATAAATGATTGAAAGTGTTTTCAATTGCAAATAGAGATTTTTCTAATATATAGAAGATAAAAGAAGTTGATATTTGGAAACGTTTTCCCAAATGGCATAAAGGGCCAATATGGTTATTGAAAATATTTGGTAAACAAATATTGATAAGGAAATGGAGAAGAGGTTTTAATCAATGAATATTAATTAAAGAGCCCAGTGATTTGTTTGATATGTTGGATGAACACTTGTTTTTATTCGATAGTTAAATCACAGACTATCGAAGTTTTTGACCATCGTTGTCAATATGGAGAGACCGGTTGGATTATTATCCGAAGAACCACTCCGTATCGGCATAAGCGTTGCGAACCAAGTATGCTGAATATAGTGAAGACGGAGTGAAGTGCAAGGGCTTTTCTATTTAATAGAAATAGTGCCTTCGGTTTCGTTCAGTCCCAGAACGAACGTAAAGGGACGAATGTCTGACAGAGTATTTCCAATGATCAAATGGGTTGGTCTGTATGAATATATATGGTTGCAACGGATTTATCCCTTAGCATAATATCCAGAATATTTGTGCAAACTCAACTAGTGATTAACGGATCTGACGATGTGGCATTCAAAGTGATTGTGTTATCGATGAATGGTAAGTATGCGTAGCCTCAGGCCTCAACAACCGGGAAAGGACAAAAATCGGGCAGGCAACATGGCTATGTGGGTCACACCCATTAGGGTGTATAATCACCTATCTAGAGAAATTCCTTTTGTTTCTAAATCTATCGATTCTGCCCATTCGGGAAACGGTGGTTTGAGTCCAACCGTTGGTGATATACATTCGATACACTCAAGCGAAATGAGTGGTCGGTCATGTGTGGGCCGGGTTGCAAGACGTTCTTGTTGAACCCAGGTGTATTTGCCTCTAGAGATACATCATCGGAAGGTGGTCCCATACCTTGTCATGTTGGAAATCCAATCTCCAATAAGCGACATGCGGTTTTTGATTTTATACTATATATGTGGAGCGTGAGATGCAAGCGTTCTGCTGTTTGGTTATTTATTTGAGGTAGACATTATTATAATATCATTGGATTTGATATCAAAATGGTTTGGGTTATAGTAAGGTAAAAACCGTCCATGTTTATGTGTGGCTGGTCTTACTATTATCTTTTCTTTCGAAAAGAGTTTTGAAAGTTAAACAAGTGGTTGGAGTTTACTCACACCAGTCCCATGACTGACCCAGAGTTTATTTTGTTTTGTTTTCCCTAAACTCTTGGGTGCCCAAATTTGTACGGGCAGTCAAGTGTTTCAGGCTTTTACAGATACACTTGGCGGAGCTTGAAGAAGGAGGCTTCAACGTTAGTTATTTAGAGTTACTTCCGCTGAATCAAATGTTATGTGTACTCTGATGATGGTATGTGTATATGTACAAAACATATTTGTATTTCAAAGTATGTTATAGAATATATTTTATTTGTTCCACTGTGAGTTGTGATCTTCGTTTTTTCTTCTATTCTAATATTTCTTTCTTTCTATTTCTCATCCTCTAACTTCTTTCTAATAATGAGTCGTATTTCTGTGTTATTTGGGTTGGACGTGTGGTGTATTTAGTCAACTCAGGTAGCTCGGATTTGCGGGTCGTTTCAGTCATGGGACTGGTGTGAGAACTAAAACAGTTATTAATCTTTATTTTAAAGTTAGGTAAATCAAGTGACCACGCCGTATAACACGGAACGGGTTTCCTCCCAAGAACACCAGTGCATAAAACAACAGTGCAATGCTAAATAAAGAAAAATGAAGCTAATATAAGACCCAAGTCCCATCACACAATGCAACACAAACCGGAGGATAGGGTTTTCCCTTATAATAGCCAAAGCATGCTTGATACGTTTAAAACAAGTCATTTAATACTATAATAAGTGTATAGTGTTTAAATCAATTTCAATCATAAGTATCAATCATAGACGGCATGTGTATCATATATCATGTCGCCATACTAGGCTCTACAATCAAAACCGCAAAGTCACGTATTTGGAAATTGGATTTCCGTCTGTGAACCGAGGACAGGGATCGTCCTCTACCGGTTCGAGACAATCTAGCCTACCATGTCTTAGGAACAGCCGCAACTGCACCTTGGAGCGACAGGGCCGGTCCACCGATGTGGATTAAAATGCCTGAACACTACGTTTCCTCGCCCTATGGGGCGCAAATGAGCCAACGAATGACTCCAACGGCTTCACATAGTAACCGATAAATCCGAGGCGCCTCCCAACAGCAAAAACCACATAAGTCAAACTCGTCAGGGCGTGTAAAACCACTGACGCCACTTCTAGCTAGAAAGAAACGCATGCCCTCCCTGAAGTCCTCTCCCGTTTCTGGTTCACAACCGGGGTGTGAGGCTCGCGAATTCACGTTACACAAAGCTATGCCACACAGGCTGTGCTTTGATCATCACCACAAGACTTTGCTTTTCAACAGAAGCCTTGATCATTTGCCACTTAGGCATGCCACACAGGCAATTCACTCCATGCGTTTGATATCCATCAATATATAACCCCTGAGATCGTACGTCTCAGAGAAGGGCGTTAAGCAAGAGAATAAATTCTCCGCCGCCAAACAGATATACATTTAATAGAAATCAATCACACAGATTAAAATCCAATGTCAGACACACAATCCATTTACAAGTTCGTTCTGGGTCTGAACGAAACCGGAGGCAGCTAGTACCTCGCATATCCATCGATCTCCAAGTACGTCTGGACGATCACCAACTGATTCTCTCCTCTTGGGTGTATAGCCCAATCAAGATCATCAGTAATTATCCAAACGACGTGAAGACCTCCGGTCTTCAACCACCGTCTTCATCTTCGACACCACGTCGAATTAGTTATTCAGAATGGGATAAACCCTGTCTTTCTGAATAACTCGCGTTTATAATAAACAAGTGTTACACAAACACAACATACGCCTCATTCCAATTCAGAATATTCTTTTATTCAAATATTCTTATACTTTGGAAAAGGTTCCCATTAATTTTATCAAAGATAAATTCTTTAAATTTATTCTTTAATCTCCTTTGAATATCAATTCAAACTAGTCGGGATTAGCGAACCACACCGAAGTAATCATTTATTTTAATTTCCCAATCCCAACCTATTCATCCCATGAAGTAAAACTGGTAATACTTCATATCTAACACCACGGTGTTATCGGTAAATTCAATTACCATTTCACGTTCAAATCTAATTAAAGATTTAACTATCGCCTGGAGTAAAACTGGTGATATTCCATTCTCGATCTTTTCAATCTAATTAAAGATTCATTAAAACTCCACCTAGTTTTAATCTTTAACTGGGTTAATGAATCAGTGTCATTTAAAACACGGTTCACGATAAACCCAAAATCACATTCCATTAATTATCGGGTTAAAGAACAAGTGTTATTTAAAACACTGTTCACGATAAACCCAAAAATCAATACCAATTTAATTCCAATTAAATATCATTTAATTGGTACATTTCATTAAATATAAATAAAAAGATTTAATCTCTTTCTCAACTGGGCTTAAGAACAATGTTAATGAAGACACCATTCACGACAAACCCAAATCACATTTGATATTAAATACAAGGCTCTGAGTAGAAAATATATCGGCTTATATTCAATATCAAGTTCTACGACCCATAAATATCGTATTGGAAATAACGATATATATATATATATATCTTTCAAATTTCCATAACAATATCTGTATTATCACGAAATCCACCATCGAAATATTCCGAAGACAATTTCGATTCAAATCCATTCCAATGCAATTATTGGAAATTCTGGTTATTTTCAAAACCATTTCAAATCCACTTTATTTATTTTAAAAATAAATAGAATTATAATTCTAGTTCAAAACTAGTTCATTTCGATAAAAATCTATTTTTATCTTTTCAAATATGGAATTTTTCATCCCAATTATTCAGAAATCATTTCTTCTGATTTTACACAAATTATTAATATTTTTAATAATTTTATCATGGCCCGTACAGTCGATTTCCATCAACGGCCATCGAACTGCACTTACAGCGACCTTTTCCAAATTTGATTTGGACATAATTACAAATCCAACTGTTAGATTTCAAATATCTAATATTCGTTAAAAATCTCTTTTCGATACGAACCTAACGGTTCCGGTTTTAGGAGAATCCGATGGTCGGATCTCCCGTAATATCCATTCGAAGTCAACGGTCGAAATTCACGAACTACCACAGCGCGGTGCGTTCTATTCAGGCCATTATATTATATATATAATATATATAATATATACTTCGTCGATTTCATTTCAAAATGTTTTTTATAAATCGTATTCAAAACAGTTTCAACTTCATATTTAATTTTAAATCAAAATTGAATTTTTCCTTATAAATTCCTTTCAAATTCATTTCAAATTGATTTCAATTCAAATTGATTTCTACTTCAAATTTCAGTTCGTTTTCAATTCAATTTCAATTCGAATTCATTTATATTCAATTTCAATTCGAATTCATTTCTATTTAATTTCAATTCGATTTTCAATTCTTTTCAAAATATCAAATTTTGAAATCACTTTCGATATTCATTATAAAATGAATAAAATCGATATAAATATCGTTCACGTCAAAATGGCGTCAATCAAACCAACACGGCTTCATATATTTCAATTTTCAAATATTCTATTTCAAACATTTCTTTTTCAAATATTCCTATTCAGATAGTCCTCTTCAAATATTCTATTTCAAAACTGGAATGAGGCCCAATCAATTACCATAGATTTTATTTCTATGGACTTCCATACAACACATGTATATATCGACAACGACAAATAATCAACCATCATCCAAAGTGCATTCTACACTGTATAAGCATCAAATATAAATATTCAATGCTTATAATAGTCTGTTAATCAATCGATCGACATACAACTAATTATTGGGATTAGTGTATGTCATATATCATCCCAATACCCGTGTGGGGTTTCAATCAATCAAACACAGATTTTATTTGTGCAGTTGGGTGATGTGTAAAATTTATCGTCCCAATCAATATCAGTCAAATGTGTGTATATAAACAAATCGCCCGATTTGTTTATATTTATTTCATTTTAAATACACGTTAAAAATTCTATTTTCAACTATAAAATATTTTTAACAATATAAATATTTTATTTCCTTTCACCTCACATCACACAATCAACTACACATCAAAATCAAACAAACAAGCATACAAGCCGTCCATGGTCTGTAGACGACGGATGTCGGGTGCTACTAAACACCGTCTGCATCCTATTATATATTTTAACTAGAAAACAAAATTAAAAGGTGTGAAGTTCTCACCGACTAGCTAATCCAAACGCCTCGACTCTTCTTATATAGAAGTCATCGCTGTTCTCGCCTTTTGTCACTTTCGCTACCCGTAGCCACTACATATATAAAAAATCACATTTTTATATTGTTGCTATGTATATAAAAATCATATTTTTTTATAATCACTCCTTATGGATAAAAATCACATTTTTATGTCGCTAATCTACAGATAAAAATTCTATTTTTACACCGCTGCTATATAGATAAAAATTCTATTTTTACACCGCTACTATATAGATAAAAAATCTATTTTTACAACGATGTTCATATAATAAAGATTATATTTTTAACCTTTCTATATTATAAAAATAATATTCTTATATGCCAAAAGTCGCATCTTTCTTCTTTAAAAATCTCACCTTTCTATGATTAAAAATATAATCTTTACTTCTTTATAAAAACCGAATTTTAACTTTGCTATTCAATATATAAAGATTGAATTTTTACTTTACCATTCAATATATAAAGATCGAATTTTTACTTTGCTATTCAATATATAAAAATCATTTCTTTATCTCTTCTATGAATTAAAAATCAAATTTTTATTCTTTCTAGAATATAAAAATCATATTTTATATCGTTACTTCGTATATAAAAATTATATTTTATATACCGCTACTTATAAAATAAAGTTTGTATCTTTATAATGGTTCATATAAAATAAAGTTTATATCTTTATAAATAAAAATCATAGCTTTATCATTCATATGTTTTCAGTTTTAAAATCCCATAAGGTTTTAAAATAAATAAAGTAAACAAAATAGATTGAAAACTTACAGTTAAAAAAGGAAGGAAGGGGATTGGTTGCCGTAGGTTCGTCAGCGCGTCGGAGGGTGTTGATGGCGTCGGCGCCGGGTCCTGGTGGAGGAGGATGGCTCGACGTCGGGCTGCTGCGGGATTGGGGCTCGGTTTAGGGTTTGGGGACATCGGGGAGGAGCGGTCAAATCAGAGTGGAGCGGGGAAAGGCAGGGGCGCGAGGGGAGGCGGTTGGTCGTCTCCGAGGTGGAGGAGGAGGCGGGCTTAGGTGATGCGGTGCGAGGGGGGCAGCGATCTAGAGCGATTTTTTTTTCTAACTGTGAACGATTAAAGAGAGGGAGAGAGATAAGTAAAGGGGAGGGCCTAGTTATAATTTATTTAATTAATATTTTATTCTATAAAAGTCAACTTTTTTATTCGAACTCAAAATCAAACCCACCGCCTGTCGTCCCTAGCTAATTACCCTCATTCCGAACACAATGGGATATGTATCATAGGCCAATTCGACCGTTTCGATCAGTTTCCGTCAAAATCAAAATATAACTCTATATATTGAATTTGAACACGCATTTCAATTTACCGGGGCCACATACGGACTTTAAAAATTCCAGAAAAATATTTTCTAGCTTCGTATTGGCGATACAGTCCTAACAAAACTAGTTTCGTTGAATTCTGAGACCGTTTGGAAAATGGCCATTTTCCAGTCGATTAAAATCAACTGAAACTGGTCAAACGCGTTTTCCTTCGCCACACTCACATATTGTAACGACCCAGAAAATCTGAACAAATTTAAAAATTTTAAATTGGCTAAAATAATGGGTTTTAAATATTTAAAATAAATATTTTCAATAATAGAGATGAAAACTGAGTTTGAATCGACAATTGAAAACGAACATAATTAATTATAATTATAAACAGGGCTTGAAAAGGCGCTGCAGTTTCAAAAATTGAATTCAAACTTTGTCGGACTGTACCGAGTGCAAAACAATCCGGGTTTTAGTGAAACCAAAAATAATGGAATCTAATTGATAATATCTTTCCAACGAATCTGACAAATCGAAATTTGATAGCGGGAATCAAAAGATATGTCCTGTTGAAAATTCTGAATAGTCGCTATGGAATTCAGGCCCTTAAAAATGGGCATTTTGCAAACGACCTCGGATTTCGACGAAACCACTTTTGTTGGATCCGTGATGTCAAATTATTTCTAGGTTTCAAATTTCATAATTTTTCGAATCAATATGTGAGCGTGGCAAAGGAAAACGCGTTTGACCGGTTTTAGTTGATTTTAATCGACTGGAAATTGGTCATTTTTCAAACAGTCTCAGAATTCGACGAAACTAGTTTTGTTGGGACCGTATCGTCCCAACATAGCCTGATTTATTTTTGGGGAATTTTTAGAATTAGTATGTGACCCCGGTAAATTGTAATGTCCGTTTAAATTGAATATATAAAGAATTATACTTTAAATTCAACGGAAATTGATTCAAACAGTGGAATTGGCCTACGATACATATCCTATTGTGTTCGGAATGCGGATAAAACGCTAGGGATGACAGTCGGTGGGTTTAATTTCGTGTTCGTATTAAAAAGTTACCTTTTTGTAATTAAAAATATTAAAATAGTATATAAATAACCCTTCCCTTTAACTACCTCCCTCTCCCCTTACCGTTGACCATTCCAAATCAGATCAAAAAAGAAAAAAGAAAAAAAATGGGTTTCCCCCAAATCGAAGTGGCGACGCCTTCGTCATCGCCACCCCCCCCCCCCCACCTCGCGCACACGCCGACACCGCCCTCCCCCACAACCACCTCACTCCGCCTCGAGACCGCCCCCCCTCTCGTTCTCTCTCTCTCCTCCTTCAGGCGAACTCCCATTCGCGCCGCCGAGGCCAACGACCACCGCCCTCCTCCGCAAGCCCCCAGCCACCACTAGCGCCACTTCCGACGTCCCCAGCCCCCCGGCGCGCCTCAGCCCTCCTCCGACAGTGAGCCTTTCTGTCGTGACTTCCTGGAGCAAAACAGTGAGAGTTTCTTCCTCTTTTTATTTAAATAATTAAGCACTGAACTTCCTTTTCAGAAACTGATTTTTATATGCGATATTAACATAGAAAATAAACTGATTTTTATATGCGATATTAACATAGAAAGGTCGGATTTTTATATGCGATATTAACATAGAAAGGTCGGATTTTTATATGCGATATTATCATAGAAAGATCGGATTTTTATATGCGATATTAACATAGAAAGGTCAGATTTTTATATGCGATATTAACATAGAAAGGTCGGATTTTTATATGCGATATTAACATTGAAAGGTCGGATATATATATGCGATATTAACATAGAAAGGTCGGATTTTTATATGCGATATTAACATAGAAAGGTCGGATTTTTAATGAAGTAAAGTTTTGATTTTTCAAAATGAAAAGATTATATTTTTATACGAAGAAAGTTATGATTTTTCTTCATAGAAAAGATCGAATTTTCCATATGGAACAGTGAAGTAAAAATTAGTTTTCTCCAGATAGAAGTGGCGATAAATATTATATTTTTATAAATATGAAATGGCGATGGAAAAATTCTATTTTTACATTATTGAAGTAGCGAAAAAAAATTCGATTTTTCTATATATGAATGTGAAGTAAAAATTCGATTTTTATTATATATGTAGCGAAATAAAAATTCAATTTTTATATATAGGAATTGAAATAAAAAAAATAATGTTTATATAGAATGAAGCGTCGAAACTATATATGAAGAAATAAAAATATGTTTTTATTTATTAGAATGAAGCAATAAAAATATAATTTTTATTATGAATAGTGGGACAAAGAACTGCATTGGGATTTCAAGCAGATCTAGACGGTTCAACAGTTCAGAAGCAAAGCACGGCGGAGTGGAACCCAATGTGAGATTTCTGATTTAAAAACAATATGGAAAACGATGATGTATAAATTATATAGTCGATGTATGAGTTATATAAACGTTGTACACCTCATGTATAAGCGTTGTATAAGTTGTACGTTCGATGTATAAGTTATATATGCGTTGTAAAAATTATATATGTGTTGAAATAAAAGTGAACTGCTATATATATATATATATATATATACGCCCCTCGTCCACAAACCATGGACGATATTTATTGATTGTGATTGGTGTGAAAATTGATTGATAGCGAATGACTGTTTGGGATTGTTTGTGGTTGATATTGATTGATTGAGGTTGAAAAATACCCGTTTGTGGTTGAGAAACCACATAGGATTAGTTTGTGGAAATGAAATAAATATATACATGCCGCCTGCGTGCGAACTAGATGCATGATCCCCATTGTCAAAAACCGCGAGGTTTTAAGGTAGAGCGAGGAGCCGTACTAGGGACGGTCCCGGTTTTAACTACCCTGCCGTTATGCTGCCGAAATTTTGAATAATATTCGTGTGTTTGAATTATTTTCATTTGCTTAAACTATATTTATTCATTGAATAGAAAACATTCATGTGTTGAATTGATATTCATTCGTTGATTAGAAATTCATGTGTTGAATGGTATTCGCGTTTTAAATATAAAAATCACATTTTTATCTATATATAGAAACTATAGAAAACCTTCATGTGTTGAATCGATATTCATTCGTTGATTTGAAATTCATGTGTTGAATGGTATTCATATTTTGAAATAAATTGTTTGATAATAAAAATCACCTTTTATCGACTATATGAACTGTGTAAAATAATCTCGTTTTGAAAGAAATTGTTTTATAAGAAAAATCCTATTTTTATCACCAATATGAAATATATAAAATAATAGTGTTTTGAAATGAGTTGTTTTACAATAAAAATCACATTTTTATTTTATGCATGAATCGTTGAAACGTGAAGTGTTAAAAATAGCCACTCGTTCAAATAAACATATAGGAGTTGTAATATTCATTAATTAGCTAATGATATGATTTGTACCTATGTATGTAACATTAGAATGAATGGTGTTTTTTTAAACCAAATAGAAATCAAAAATGAAGTTGAAGAGAAAGTGATAAATGATAGGAACTATATATATATGTACATGCATATTCATTGAACAGGTTATAGCAAAGGGGCTAGAGAAGAGGAATAAAATTTTGTGCCCGACAAATAGGTACACATTTACTGTTTTGTTTGGGTGATGATTTTATGAGCCTGTTGGCTAGCCGCTTGGCTTTTTCTTTTTCTTTTTGAGATTAGAAGGACCAGGGAAGCTATTTGAGATTTCCCGATGCTCCCGGTGCAAGGGAGGTTATGGCGAAATTTTCCAAAATTTTAAGGCGTTAGTGAAATATTTGAAGTGAAAACGATATTGAAATCATTGAACGAACTATATTTATATAAATATATAAATATAAATAAAATTAAAACGAAACGTAGTCGTGCAGTTCACATTTTGAAACCATGATTTCAAACAACTAGTGCGGGAAATCCGACCATTTGATTTTCCCGAAACCGCAACCGTCGGGTTCGCCTTGGAAATATCTTCCCAACGGCACCAACTTTGTAAAAATCCAACGGTTGGATTGTCTGGAATGTTTAATTCAAATCCGATGAAAAACAGCGCCAGAAGCGATTATATTTATATATATATATATATATATATATAATTACATATTTAATCGAATAACGACGCTGCAGTTCGTATTTTGAAATCGAAAATTCAAACGATTGTACCGGGAGATCCGACCGTCGGATTTTCCCGAAACTGGAATCGTTGGATTCGTTTTAAAAAGACCTTTCTAATGATGTAAATTTTATAAAGATCCAACGGTTATATTTTCATATATATGTAAATCAAATCTGAAGAAAAACAGCGCCACGGCCGCGTTATGGCCCGAAGCGTCGTTTTGAATAAATTGGCTATTTTAAAATAAATAAAAATAGCGATAAATCGTTATAAAATATCATAAACGATATGGAATAGAAATAAACTGAATTAGCTCGATTTATGTAGTATTTGATGGTTGAATGTGTTTGGTGTGAAAATTACATTAAAGATCAAAATTGCTGTTGTTGAATGATTTAACCACTAAAGTAAATTGATTTGAAATTCTAAATGTACGTGAATTATTTGAGAAGGCCGAGTTAATTCTCATTTCAAATAATTGACCGACGATTGAAAGTCGAAGATGAAGACGGTGGTCGAAGACCGGAGATCTTCACCTCGTTTGGATGGTAACTGAGGTCCTGATTGGGAGGCATCCCGAAATATGGATAATGAGTGGTGATCGTCCAGACGTACGTGGTGATCGATGGGTTTGCGAGGTATTTAGTGCCTCCGGTTTCGTTCAGACCCAGAACGGACTTGTAAATTGGATTGTGTGTCAGACATCGGATTTTCTTCTGTGTTGATTGATCTCTATTAAATATACATCTGTTTGGTGGCGGAGAATTTATTCTTTTGCTTAACGCCCTTCTCTGAAACGCACGAGCTCAGAGGTTGTATATCGATGGACATCAGTCGCATGGCATGAACTGCCTGTGTGGCATGCTAAGATGCAGTGATCAGGGCTTCTGTTGAAAAGCAAAGCCTTGTGGGGATGATCAAAGCACCGCCTGTGTGGCGTAGCTTTGTGTATAACGTGAATTCGCAAGCCTCACACCCCGGTATGGACCAGAAACGGGAGAAGGACCTCAGGGAGGGCATGCGTTTCTTTCTAGCTAGGGTGGTGTCAGTGACCTACCAGCCCTGACATTTATATACTTTTCACCTATGTGGTTGTTGCTGTTGCGAGGCGCCTCGGTTTGATCGGACGATCTGGGTCCGATGGAGTCATTCGTTGGCTCGTTGACGCCCCAAAGGGCGGGGAAACGTATTGTTCAGGTATAATAATCCACATCGGTGGACCGGCCCTGTCGCTCTAAGGCTTGCTTGCGCGCTTGCCTGAGACACGGGCTAGAGCGTCTCGAATTCGGTAAGGACTATCTTTTGCCTTGGTTCATGACGGAAATCCAATTTCCAAATACGTGACTGTGCGGTTTTGATTGTATACCTATATATATGGCGACATAGTGGTATGGGGCATTAATGCCGTCTAAGATTGATAGTTATGATTTGAAATTGTTTTCAAAACATATAAACACTAGCAATAATATCAATTGCCTTTGTTTTATTCATATCAAGCATATTTTGGCCATTATAAGGTAAAAACTCTATCCTCCGGTTTGCGTTGCATTGTGTGATGGGAACTGAGTCTTATAACGGCTTCATTTTTATAAAAAGCATAGCGATGTTTAAAAGAAAGATTTGTTTTTAAAGCACTGGCAATCCAATGGAGTAAACCCGTTCCACGAAAGTGGCGTGGTCCTGTGATTAGCCAAATTATATATATGTGTTGAATAGATTTCTCATACCAGTCCCATGACTGACTCGTAGTTTGTTTCACTCTCAAACTCGGGTGCCACTTTTTCTACATAGGCAGCCTTGTATTCAGGTTTAGCTGGTTCTTTCTGGATAGCTGGAGCTGAAGATGGATTCTATCATTTATCTCTTTTTATGCTGTTCAGCTCCTATTGTACATATTTTGTTTATTTCCGCTGTAGACATTTATGTATAGCTGAACTGTATTTGTACTAAGTAAGACCCTGTATACTGTGTAACTCTGATGATTACTTTTATCCAGTATATTCTATTGTTTATTATCTAGTTCTGTGTTATATTCCAAAAGATAACCCTTGTCTCCGTCTGAACGGGATTTCGGGTCGTCTCAACGTGGTATCGGAGCTTTGGTTAAGCTTAGTTCTGGAATATAACATTTGAACGAACTCGTCAGAAATAGAACCAGTAGTGTTCTAGGACGGGTAACTCTATACAGATAGGATCAATGATATCCTAGTCTGAGTAAAGCAGAATGAAATTACACCTCGATAGACACATTTACACTTGAGGTATATGTTTCTATGTTTGAAATTTTTCTTTTCTGTGACCTAACACTTGATCTGCCATTTGCAGAAGTACTAGAAAAATGAGTGCCAGAAACAGGAGAAATGCAGAACCCGATCTAGAGGCTCTGTTAAAGAGATATCGAAATCTGAACGGAGCACAGTTCTCGGGCAATGAATCTATAATTCAAACTCAAGCTTCGATGAGTTCTGTCGAAAGAATTTTTGAGCGTATACAACTGAGGGATGACCAGAAACGGTTAGTAACATCTTGGGCGCTCAAAGAAGAAGCTTTAATCTGGTGGGAAACGATCATCAAAGATAATCCAGAAGGTGATATCACCTGGGACAGATTCAAAGTGATTTTCCTGGAAAGATTTACTCCTCCCGAAGCAACCGAGAGATTATGTGATGAATTTTCTTATCTAATACAAGGAGATATGACCATCCCAGAATATCATAAGAAATTCAACGAACTTGCTCACTTTGCTCCTCATCTGATTCAAGACCCAAAGAGGAAAAATCTGAGATTTATTCATGGCCTGCAAAGGAGATATCAGAACAGTGAAATGAGGAATGTGAAGCTTCCTTTTTCTAAAATGATTTATATGGCTTATCAGTATGAAGATCTCCATAGGAAAGGCATGTTGCGAGATGAAGAAGAAGTCAGTTGTAGCGATAAGGTTGAATTAGAAACTGATCTTCCTGAGGCCAGTATCATGTCTGAGGTCAGTAAGGAACCCAAAGTCAATCGAAAAAGGGCCAGATCAAGAAAAGAACCGGTAACGACCACCGTATGCAATAACTGCCATCTGAAAGGGCATTTGTCGATAAACTGCGGGCCTTTAAAGAAGCGATTAAAAGGTGGACTTCGATCCAAAGAAGGATTTCAAGCGAATAGAAAATGCAATCTCTGCCATCGGTCCGGTCATATAAAGCGAGATTGCTGGCTGTTAAAAAGGGCCAAGGAAGCTTAGGTAAATGAAGTGGCCGAAGTGCCTGCATCTTCATCTGATCAGGAAAGGGCTGATGTTTTAGAGGGAACGCTTACTGTCAAAAACATTCCAGTCAAAGTACTGTTTGACACAGGTGCGTCCCAAAGCTTTATTGCCAAGAGTGCAGCCAAGAAGCTAGATTTGAATTTGAGGAAGCTCAAGGAACCAATGACTGTCCAAAATCCGGTTGGGGGTTCAATTGATCTCAGTTGAATTTGTGCAGTACCTGTCTCCTTTTCCTGCTATAAATTCCCTATTATCTCTATCATCATGAATTTTAATGAATTCGATCTTATTCTCGGATTGGATTGGCTGACCAAATATGAAGCTGAGGTTAAATGCGCCGAGAGAGTTGTTAAGGCGAAGGCACAATCGGGGAATTATATAACCATACCATGCGAAGGCCCGACTTCAAATAGAAAAGACTTCTGGGCAGCTTTGAATGTTTCTCCATCCCAAATAGAAAATGTCCCTGAGATCACAGAGAATATTCTCGATCTAGTGAAAGATATTCCTGTCGTCAAGAACTATGCGGATGTGTTCGAAGAAATTGTTCGCTTACCTCCGCAGAGAGAAATAGATTTCAAGATTGCTTTGATTCCGAATGCAAGGCCGGTAGTTCACGCTATTCGAAGAATGTCCTTGAAAGAGAAGGAGGAATTAGACAATCAAACACGACGGCTAGTATGGAAAGGTCTGATCAGGCCTAGTTTCTCAGATTGGGGTGCATCAGTGGTATTTGTCCCAAAATCTGACGGTACTCTACGGCTATGCGTGGACTATCGTGATCTGAACAAGCAGACAATAAAGAACAAGTATCCATTGCTGTGGATTAATGATTTGTTGGATCGATTAAATGGGGCACAAGTATTCTCAAGAATGGACCTAGCTACAGGCTTCCATCAACTTCGAATTGCCGAAGAGTGTGTTCCAATGACAGCATTCAGAGGCCCCGACTTATTCTACGAGTGGTTAGTAATGCCATTCGGCTTATGTAACGCTCCAGCTTACTTCGTCGATCTGATGAACAGAGTATTCAGAGGAGTATTGAATAAATTTGTTCTGGTTTTTATTGACGATATTCTAATCTTCTCTAAATCAAAGGCCGAACATGAAAAACATCTGGAACAAGTGTTAGAAATTCTCAGACGGAATGTACTAAAAGCCAAATTTTCCAAGTGTATCTTCTGGCAAGATGAAGTAAAATTTCTGGGCCACGTTGTATCGAGAGAAGGAATTGCTGTGGATCCAAGCAAAATCACAGCTATTCAGAATTGGAAACAGCCCAGTACACCCACTGAAGTCCGCAGTTTTCTCGGATTGGCTAGCTATTACCGGAAGTTCGTTAAAAACTTTTTGAAGATATCCGGTCATTTAACGAAGCTTACAAAGAAGTATTCTAAGTTCAAATGGACTCCAGAAAGTGAGGAAGCTTTCGAAGAGCTAAAGTTAAGACTAACGACTGCTCCAGTGTTAACCATCATCGATGGCAACCAGGATCTAAAAGTCTGGACTGATGCTTCTAGAGAAGGCCTTGGCGCATTGTTAATGCAAAGAGGTCAAGTGATTGCTTATGCTAGCCGTCAACTGAAGCCGCACGAGAAAAACTATGTAACTCATGATCTTGAGTTATTGGCTATCATATTCTCTTTGAAAATCTGGAGACACTATCTTCTGGGCGAGAGATTTGAACTGTTTACAGATCACCAGTCGTTAAAGTATCTGTTCACTCAAAAGGACTTG
Organism: Allium sativum; assembly: GCA_030737875.1. NCBI lineage: Eukaryota > Viridiplantae > Streptophyta > Magnoliopsida > Asparagales > Amaryllidaceae > Allium > Allium sativum. The sequence goes on from CM060924.1 coordinate 158,312,475, forward strand.
AACTTGAGGCAGCAACGTTGGCTGGAGTTTCTTGCAGCATATGACTTTGAAATTATATATACTCCAGGAAAAGCCAATGTCGTGGCTGATGCGTTAAGCAGAAAGAATGTAATGATCGCCAGCTTTATTATCACGACATCCTTGATTGACAAAATATCTATTCTTCAGAAGGAGGATAACTTTATTAAGGATATGTTCAAAAGGATTCAGAAAGGCGAACCCTCGTGTTTTCAAATAGATAACGACGAGACCTTGAGGTTAAAAGGAAGGATTTGTATTCCTGACATTCCTGAGCTAAAAAGGGAAGTGTTAGACGAGTGTCACAAGTCCAAGCTGAGTATCCATCCTGGCGTGGCAAAATGTATAACGATCTCAAAAGAACATTCTGGTGGAAGGCTATGAAGAGAGATGTTTCAATATATGTTAGCCGGTGCCCTACTTGCCAGCTAGTCAAAAGTGACCAACAGAAATTGGCTGGATTATTACAACCGCTGGAAGTTCCGGGTTGGAAGTGGGAACATATTTCAATGGATTTCATTGATGGTCTGCCTAGAACCAGAAAAGGAAATGACAGTATTTGGGTGATCGTAGATCGCTTCACGAAGACCGCCCATTTCATACCTTTCAGATCAAACAGAACTGCTCAGAGTCTGGCGCAGATTTACTTCAAGGAAATAGTTAGACTACATGGAGTGCCGCTCAGTATAGTCAGTGATAGAGATACAATATTCACTAGCAAATTCTGGGAAGTATTTCAAGTCGAGCTGGGAACGAAGTTAAACTTGAGCACCGCTTATCATCCTCAGACAGATGGTCAGACTGAGAGGGTGAATCGCATTTTAGAAGATCTATTGCGGGCTTGTGTTCTAGATTTCGGTGGATCATGGGAAGACCATCTGCATTTGGCTGAATTCTCTTATAACAACAGCTACCAGGCGAGTCTGACAATGTCGCCATTCGAAGCATTGTACGGTAGACCGTGCTGATCTCCTGCTTGTTGGGTCGAGCCTGGAAATAGACTTGTGTTAGGGCCTGATATGATCCGAGAAGCTGCCGACAAAGTCGATTTTATTAAGAAGCGATTACTTGCCGCTCAAAGCCGACAAAAGAGCTATGCCGATAGAAGAAGAAGAGATATATCCTTTGAAGTTGGCGACTATGTATATTTGAAAGTATCGCCGATGAGAGGAGTTATCCGGTTCGGTAAAACTGGAAAGTTGGCGCCCAAATTCATTGGTCCGTTTCCTATTCTGGAACGGATCGGTACTCTCGCTTTTAGGGTCAAACTGCCTAATTGGTTACCTGGAGTTCATGATGTATTTCACATATCTCAACTTCGAAAGCACGTTCATGATCTAGACTTGATCGTGGAAGAAGCAGCTCAACATGACATTGAAATAACCCCAGAATTAGCTGTGAGAAGAGAGCCGCTAAAGATAATAGGCAAAGAAACCAAAGAGCTGAGGAACAAGAAGGTTCGCTTAGTCAAAGTGCAATGGAGTGGAGATCCGCGAGATTGTACTTGGGAAACTGAGGAGAGCATTCAGAAGGCTTATCCTAGATGCCGAGTAGATATCTCTGATTGACTCTGGTGCAAGGTACATTTACCCTACTTTGCACTACCATTCAATTCTCTACTCTATTGTTATTTTCTTTTCATGGATGTGCACTTTTAATTATATATTCTGAATTATTTTTAAAGGGTATAGAAGTTGATCAGTATATTTTTGAAAGGTTAAAATGATTTGATTGTTGGTTGTGTTGTGGGACTGTAGATTTATCAAACCACTTTCGACTTTGTTCCTTTTCGGGGACGAAAAGTTTTAAGTGGGGGAGATTGTAACGACCCAGAAAATCTGAACCAATTTAAAAATTTTAAATTGGCTAAAATAATGGGTTTTAAATATTTAAAATAAATATTTTCAATAATAGAGATGACAACTGAGTTTGAATCGACAATTGAAAACGAATATAATTAATTATAATTATAAACAGGGCTTGAAAAGGCGCTGCAGTTTCAAAAATTGAATTCAAACTTTGTCGGACTGTACCGGGTGCAAAACAATCCGGATTTTAGTGAAACCAAAAATAATGGAATCTAATTGATAATATCTTTCCAACGAATCTGACAAATCGAAATTTGATAGCGGGAATCAAAAGATATGTCCTGTTGAAAATTCTGAATAGTCGCTATGGAATTCAGGCCCTTAAAAATGGGCATTTTGCAAACGACCTCGGATTTCGACGAAACCACTTTTGTTGGATCCGTGATGTCAAATTATTGCTAGGTTTCAAATTTCATAATTTTTCGAATCAATATGTGAGCGTGGCAAAGGAAAACGCGTTTGATCGGTTTTAGTTGATTTTAATCGACTGGAAATTGGTCATTTTTCAAACAGTCTCAGAATTCGACGAAACTAGTTTTGTTGGGACCGTATCGTCCCAACATAGCCAGATTTATTTTTGGGGAATTTTTAGAATTGTATGTGACCCCGGTAAATTGAAATGTCCATTTAAATTGAATATATAAAGAAATATACTTTAAATTCAACGGAAATTGATTCAAACAGTCGAATTGGCCTACGATACATATCCCATTGTGTTCGAAATGGGGATAAAACGCTAGGGACGACAGTCGGTGGGTTTAATTTCGTGTTCGTATTAAAAAGTTACCTTTTTGTAATTAAAAATATTAAAATAATATATAAATAACCCTTCCCTTTAACTACCTCCCTCTCCCCTTACCGTTGACCATTCCAAATCAGATCAAAAAAGAAAAGAAAAGAAAAAATGGGTTTCCCCCAAATCGAAGTGGCAACGCCTTCGTCATCGCCACCCCCCCACCTCGCGCACACGCCGACACCGCCCTCCCCCACAACCACCTCGCTCCGCTTCGAGACCCCCCCTCTCGTTCTCTCTCTCTCCTCCTTCAGGTGAACTCCCATTTGCGCCGCCGAGGCCAACGACCACCGCCCTCCTCCGCAAGCCCCCAGCCACCACTAGCGCCACAACCGACGTCCCCAGCCCCCCCGGCGCGCCTCAGCCCTCCTCCGACAGTGAGCCTTTCTGTCGTGACTTCTTGAAGCAAAACAGTGATCGTTCCTTGCTCTTTTTATTTAAATAATTAAACACTGAACTTCCTTTTCAGAAACTGATTTTTATATGCGATATTAACATAGAAAATAAACTGATTTTTATATGCGATATTAACATAGAAAGATCGGATTTTTATATGCGATATTAGCATAGAAAGGTCGGATTTTTATATGCGATATTAACATAGAAAGGTCGGATTTTTATATGCGATATTAACATCGAAAGATCGGATTTTTATATGCGATATTAACATAGAAAGGTCGGATTTTTATATGTGATATTAACATAGAAAGGTCGGATTTTTATATGCGATATTAACATAGAAAGGTCGGATTTTTATATGCGATATTAACATAGAAAGGTCGGATTTTTATATGCGATATTAACATAGAAAGGTCGGATTTTTAATGAAGTAAAGTTTTGATTTTTCAAAATGAAAAGATTAGATTTTTATACGAAGAAAGTTATGATTTTTCTTCATAGAAAAGATCGAATTTTCCATATGGAACAGTGAAGTAAAAATTAGTTTTCCCCAGATAGAAGTGGCGATAAATATTATATTTTTATAAATATGAAATGGCGATGGAAAAATTCTATTTTTACATTATAGAAGTAGCGAAAAAAAAATCGATTTTTCTATATATGAATGTGAAGTAAAAATTCGATTTTTATTATATATGTAGCGAAATAAAAATTCGATTTTTATATATAGGAATTGAAATAAAAAAATATAATGTTTATATAGAATGAAGCGTCGAAACTATATATGAAGAAATAAAAATATGATTTTTATTTATTAGAATGAAGCAATAAAAATATAATTTTTATTATGAACAGCGGGACAAAGAACTGCATTGGGATTTCAAGCAGATCCAGACGGTTCAACAGTTCAGAAGCAAAGCACGGCGGAGTGGAACCCAATGTGAGATTTCTGATTTAAAAACAATATGGAAAACGATGATGTATAAATTATATTGTCGATGTATGAGTTATATAAACGTTGTACACCTCATGTATAAGCGTTGTATAAGTTGTACGTTCGATGTATAAGTTATATATGCGTTGTAAAAATTATATATGTGTTGAAATAAAAGTGAACTGCTATATATAAATATATATATATATATATATATATATATATATATATATATATATATATATATATACACGCCCCTCGTCCACAAACCATGGACGATATTTATTGATTGTGATTGGTGTGAAAATTGATTGATAGCGAATGATTGTTTGGGATTGTTTGTGGTTGATATTGATTGATTGAGGTTGAAAAATACCCGTTTGTGGTTGAGAAATATTTGGTTGAAACAACATAGGATTAGTTTGTGGAAATGAAATAAATATATACATGCCGCCTGCGTGCGAACTAGATGCATGATCCCCATTGTCAAAAACCGCGAGGTTTTAAGGTAGAGCGAGGAGCCGTACTAGGGACGGTCCCGGTTTTAACTACCCTGCCGTTATGCTGCCGAAATTTTGAATAATATTCGTGTGTTTGAATTATTTTCATTTGCTTAAACTATATTTATTCATTGAATAGAAAACATTCATGTGTTGAATTGATATTCATTCGTTGATTAGAAATTCATGTGTTGAATGGTATTCGCGTTTTAAATATAAAAATCACATTTTTATCTATATATAGAAACTATAGAAAACCTTCATGTGTTGAATCGATATTCATTCGTTGATTTGAAATTCATGTGTTGAATGGTATTCATATTTTGAAATAAATTGTTTGATAATAAAAATCACCTTTTATCGACTATATGAACTGTGTAAAATAATCTCGTTTTGAAAGAAATTGTTTTATAAGAAAAATCCTATTTTTATCACCAATATGAAATATATAAAATAATAGTGTTTTGAAATGAGTTGTTTTACAATAAAAATCACATTTTTATTTTATGCATGAATCGTTGAAACGTGAAGTGTTAAAAATAGCCACTCGTTCAAATAAACATATAGGAGTTGTAATATTCATTAATTAGCTAATGATATGATTTGTACCTATGTATGTAACATTAGAATGAATGGTGTTTTTTTAAACCAAATAGAAATCAAATATGAAGTTGAAGAGAAAGTGATAAATGATAGGAACTATATATATATGTACATGCATATTCATTGAACAGGTTATAGCAAAGGGGCTAGAGAAGAGGAATAAAATTTTGTGCCCGACAAATAGGTACACATTTACTGTTTTGTTTGGGTGATGATTTTATGAGCCTGTTGGCTAGCCGCTTGGCTTTTTCTTTTTCTTTTTGAGATTAGAAGGACCGGGGAAGCTATTTGAGATTTCCCGATGCTCCCGGTGCAGGGGAGGTTATGGCGAAATTTTCCAAAATTTTAAGGCGTTAGTGAAATATTTGAAGTGAAAACAATATTGAAATCATTGAATGAGCTATATTTATTTAAATATATAAATATAAATAAAATTAAAATGAAACGTAGTCGTGCAGTTCGCATTTTGAAACCATGATTTCAAACAACTAGTGCGGGAAATCCGACCATTTGATTTTCCCGAAACCGCAACCGTCGGGTTCGCCTTGGAAATATCTTCCCAACGGCACCAACTTTGTAAAAATCCAACGGTTGGATTGTCTGGAATGTTTAATTCAAATCTGATGAAAAACAGCTCCAGAAGCGATTATATTTATATATATATATAAATATAATTACATATTTAATCGAATAACGACACTGCAGTTCGTATTTTGAAATCGAAAATTCAAACGATTGTACCGGGAGATCCGACCGTCGGATTTTCCCGAAACTGGAACCGTTGGATTCGTTTTAAAAAGACCTTTCTAATGATGTAAATTTTATAAAGATCCAACGGTTATATTTTCATATATGTGTAAATCAAATCTGAAGAAAAACAGCGCCACGGCCGCGTTATGGCCCGAAGCGTCGTTTTGAATAAATTGGCTATTTTAAAATAAATAAAAATAGCGATAAATCGTTATAAAATATCATAAACGATATGGAATAGAAATAAACTGAATTAGCTCGATTTATGTAGTATTTGATGGTTGAATGTGTTTGGTGTGAAAATTACATTAAAGATCAAAATTGCTGTTGTCGAATGATTTAACCATTAAAGTAAATTGATTTGAAATTCTAAATGTACGTGAATTATTTGAGAAGGCCGAGTTAATTCTCATTTCAAATAATTGACCGACGATTGAAAGTCGAAGATGAAGACGGTGGTTGAAGACCGGAGATCTTCACCTCATTTGGATGGTAACCGAGGTCCTGATTGGGAGGCATCCCGAAATATGGATAATGAGTGGTGATCGTCCAGACGTACGTGTTGATCGATGGGTTTGCGAGGTATTTAGTGCCTCCGGTTTCGTTCAGACCCAGAACGGACTTGTAAATGGATTGTGTGTCAGACATCGGATTTTCTTCTGTGTTGATTGATCTCTATTAAATATACATCTGTTTGGCGGCGGAGAATTTATTCTTTTGCTTAACGCCCTTCTCTGAAACGCGCGAGCTCAGAGGTTGTATATCGATGGACATCAGTCACATGGCATGAACTGCCTGTGTGGCATGCTAAGATGCAGTGATCAGGGCTTCTGTTGAAAAGCAAAGCCTTGTGGGGATGATCAAAGCATCGCCTGTGTGGCGTAGCTTTGTGTATAACGTGAATTCGCAAGCCTCACACCCCGGTATGGACCAGAAACGGGAGAAGGACCTCAGGGAGGGCATGCGTTTCTTTCTAGCTAGGGTGGTATCAATGACCTACCAGCCCTGACATTTATATACTTTTCACCTATGTGGTTGTTGCTGTTGCGAGGCGCCTCAGTTTGATCGGACGATCCGGGTCCGATGGAGTCATTCGTTGGCTTGTTGACGCCCCAAAGGGCGGGGAAACGTATTGTTCAGTTATAATAATCCACATCGGTGGACCGGCCCTGTCGCTCCAAGGCTTGCCTACGCGCTTGCCTGAGACACGGGCTAGAGCGTCTCGAATTCGGTAAGGACTATCTTTTGCCTTGGTTCATGACGGAAATCCAATTTCCAAATACGTGACTGTGCGATTTTGATTGTATACCTATATATATGGCGACATAGTGGTATGGGGCATTAATGCCGTCTATCATTGATAGTTATGATTTGAAATTGTTTTCAAAACATATAAACACTAGCAATAATATCAATTTCCTTTGTTTTATTCGTATCAAGCATATTTTGGCCATTATAAGGTAAAAACTCTATCCTCCGGTTTGCGTTGCATTGTGTGATGGGAACTGAGTCTTATAACGGCTTCATTTTTATAAAAAGCATAGCGATGTTTAAAAGAAAGATTTGTTTTTAAAGCACTGGCAATCCAATGGAGTAAACCCGCTCCACGAAAGTGGCGTGGTCCTGTGATTAGCCAAATTATATATATGTGTTGAATAGATTTCTCATACCAGTCCCATGACTGACTCGTAGTTTGTTTCACTCTCAAACTCGGGTGCCCCTTTTTCTACACGGGCAGCCTTGTATTCAGGTTTAGCTGGTTCTTTCTGGATAGCTGGAGCTGAAGATGGATTCTATCATTTATCTCGTTTTATGCTGTTCAGCTCCTATTGTACATATTTTGTTTATTTCCGCTGTAGACATTTATGTATAGCTGAACTGTATTTGTACTAAGTAAGACCCTGTATACTGTGTAACTCTGATGATTACTTTTATCCAGTATATTCTATTGTTTATTATCTGTTTTTGTGTTATATTCCATTAGATAACCCTTGTCTCCGTCTGAACGGGATTTCAGGTCGTCTCACATATTGATTCGAAAAATTACGAATTTTGGAATCTAGAAATAACTTGCCATCACGGATCCAACAAAAGTGGTTTCGTCTAAATCTGAGGTCGTTTGCAAAATTGCTATATTTAAGGGCCGAAATTCCATAGCGACTATTCTGAAGTTTCAACTGGACATAACTTTTGATTCCCGCTATGAAATTTTGATTCTTCAGATTTGTTGGAAAGATATTCACAAATAGATTCTAATATTTTTGGTTTCACTAAAATCCGGTTTATTTTGCACCCGGTACATTCATTTGAAGTTTGAAATCGAATTATCGAACTACCGCGCTGTTTTCAATTCCTTTTATAATTAAAATAAATTATTTATATTCTGACGACGATCTATATAAATATATACGTTCGTATTCTATTCAAAATAAATTTTTCGTTGTTATTATTTAAAATAATTCATTTTAAATAATCAAAATTCGCTAAAATCGCCAAAATAAAAATTTTAAATTGGCCTAGATTTCCGGGTTATTACAATCTCCCCTACTTAAAACTTTTTGTCCCAGAAAAGGAACGAAGCCGAAAGTTGTTTAACAAATCAACTCAACTTCCATTATTTTCACTATGGCTTAAGTTTTTCAACTTTTCAGTTTCTAAAAGCTTTTCAAAATTTTCAAAAATTTGGCTAACACCCTAAATTTTCGAAAAATTTCGCCATAACCTCCCCTGCACCGGGGACTTCGGGATATTTCATATAGCCTCCCATGGCCTTCTTTAATCCAAAAGAAAAAGAAAAAGCCAAGCGGCTAGCCAATCGGCTCATAAAATCATCATCACCCAAACAAAACAGTAAATTATGGTAAACACGTACCTATTTGTCAGGCAAATAAATTTTATTCTTCTGCTCTAGCCTCCTTGCTATGACCTGTTCAATGTAAGTACATGTTTTTGCAGGCAATTGCGACTAATTTTCAATACACTTCACTATTTGATTCCATTAGGCTAAATGGTTAAAAATTTAATTAATCAACCAATAATCAAACAACACAATCAGCAATCAATTAGTGAATTATCATTTCAAATTCATAACTTTGATATATAGTCAAAAATCACATTTTTGGTGCCAAATCACAACAATAATCCCTTTCTAGTTTCGGTTCTCACACCAGTCGATTGGAAATATATAGAAATTCCACTTTCGTCGCTCGAACACAAATGCTGATGATGGTCGACCGATCATCAGAGTAATCCCCGGGCGACTAGAGCGTGATTCTATATCTATCCAGTATATTAAAACTCCAAATACACGCGGATCAGACGTATACGCAAAATCTATATATACTGGATCATCCAAATTCAATATAAATAAATAATCAAATATGAATAGTTGATTTAAATTTCAAAACAAAATTTGTTTTCATTTGCAAAGATATACTCTTCACACTCGTTCTAGGATACTACTGATCCCATCTTTAACGAGTCGTTCTCATTGGATATTACTAATCCAATATCTGATGAATTCTTTCGTATGGTTCTAATGTGTCTAGTTCTCTGAGCTTTGTAAACCAAAGCTCTGATACCACGCTGTAACGACCGGCAATTTCCGCTCGATCCGAATCAGTCGCTAAACCGATCAAGACCGTTCGAAACGCCTGAATGTTTTGAGAACTTGACAAATTAGAACGCAGACAGAACAACCTTTCATTGTTTATTACAACAATTCCATCAGAATACAAGAATGTGCAGAGTATGAATAAATGTTACAAAGAAAATAACAGAGATTTAAATTACATTTAAATACATCACTGCAGAAAATAATACCAAACACAACTAGAAGGAGATATACGGATACAAAGCTTTCCGGATATCGTTCCAGCTGTAAACCAGGATCCCGTGAATATAAATTTGCAAAACCAAAACTACTAGCTGCCCGTGTCAAAAAAAGGGCACCTAGATTTTAGGTTAAAACAATAAACTCTAGGTCAGTCATGGGACTGGTGTGAGAACTAAAACAGTTATTAATCTTTATTTTAAAGTTAGGTAAATCAAGGGACCACGTCGTATAACACGGAACGGGTTTCCTCCCAAGAACACCAGTGCATAAAACAACAGCGCAATGCTAAATAAAGAAAAATGAAGCTATTATTAGACCCAGGTCCCATCACACAATGCAACACAAACCGGAGGATAGGGTTTTCCCTTATAATAGCCAAAGCATGCTTGATACGTTTAAAACAAGTCATTTAATACTATAATAAGTGTATAGTGTTTAAATCAATTTCAATCATAAGTATCAATCATAGACGGCATGGGTACCATATATCATGTCGCCATAATAGGCTCTACAACCAAAACCGCAAAGTCACGTATTTGGAAATTGGATTTCCGTCTGTGAACCGAGGACAGGGATCGTCCTCTACCGATTCGAGACAATCTAGCCTACCATGTCTCAGGAACAGCCGCAACTGCACCTTGGAGCGACAGGGCCGGTCCGTCGATGTGGATTAAAATGCCTGAACACTACGTTTCCCGGCCCTATAGGGCACAAACGAGCCAGCGAATGAATCCATCAGCTTCACATAGTGACCGATAAATCCGAGGCGCCTCGCATCAGTAACAACCACATAAGTCAAACTCGTCAGGGCGTGTAAAACCATTGACGCCACTTCTAGCTAGAAAGAAATGCATGCCCTCCCTGAAGTCCTCTCCCGTTTCTGGTTCACAACCGGGGTGTGAGGCTCGCGAATTCACGTTACACAAATCTATGCCACACAGGCTGTGCTTTGGTCATCACCACAAGAATTTGCTTTTCAACAGAAGTCTTGATCATTTGCCACTTAGGCATGCCACACAGGCAATTCACTCCATGCGTTTGATATCCATCAATATATAACCCTTGAGCTCGTACGTCTCAGAGAAGGGCATTAAGCAAGAGAATAAATTCTACGCCGCCAAACAGATATACATTTAATAGAAATCAATCACACAGATTAAAATCCAATGTCAGACACACAATCCATTTACAAGTTCGTTCTGGGTCTGAACGAAACCGGAGGCACCTAGTACCCCGCATATCCATCGATCTCCAAGTACGTCTGGACGTCACCAACTGATTCTCTCCTCTTGGGTGTACGGCCCAATCAAGATCATCAGTAATTATCCAAATGACGTGAAGACCTCCGGTCTTCAATCACCGTCTTCATCTTCGACACCACGTCGAATTAGTTATTCAGAATTGGATAAACCCGGTCTTTCTGAATAACTCGCGTATATAATAAACAAGTGTTACACAAACACAACATACGCCTCATTCCAATTCAGAATATTCTTTTATTTAAATACTCTTATACTTTGGGAAAGGTTCCTATTAATTTTATCAAAGATAAATTCTTTAAATTTATTCTTTAATCTCCTTTGAATATCAATTCAAACTAGTCGGGATTAGCGAACCACACCGAAGTAATCATTTGTTTTAATTTCCCAATCCCAACCTATTCATCCCATGATGTAAAACTGGTAATATTTCATATCTAACACCACGGTGTTATTGGTAAATTCAATTACCATTTCACGTTCAAATCTAATTAAAGATTTAACTATCGCCTGGAGTAAAACTGGTGATACTCCATTCTCGATCTTTTCAATCTAATTAAAGATTCATTAAAACTCCACTTTGTTTTAATCTTTAACTGGGTTAAAGAATCAGTGTCATTTAAAACACGGTTCACGATAAACCCAAAATCACATTCCATTAATTATCGGGTTAAAGAACAAGTGTTATTTAAAACACTGTTCATGATAAACCCAAAAATCAATACCAATTCAATTCCAATTTAATATTATTTAATTGGTACATTTCATTAAATCTAAATAAAAAGATTTAATCTCTTTCTCAACTGGCCTTAAGAACAGTGTTAATGAAGACACCATTCACGACAAACCCAAATCACATTTGATATTAAATACAAGGCTCTGAATAGAAAATATATCGGCTTATATTCAATATCAAATTCTACGACCCACAAATATCGTATTGGAAATAACGATATATATATATATCTCTTTCAAATTTCCATAACAATATCTATATAATCACGAAATCCACCATCGAAATATTCCGAAGACAATTTTGATTCAAATCCATTCCAATGCAATTATTGGAAATTCTGGTTATTTTCAAAACCATTTCAAATCCACTTTATTTCTTTTAAAAATAAATAGAATTATAATTCTAGTTCAAAACTAGTTCATTTTGATAAAAATCTATTTTTATCTTTTCAAATATGGAATTTTTCATCCCAATTCTTCACAAATCATTTTTTCTGATTTTACACAAATTATTACTATTTTTAATAATTTTATCAGGGCCCGTACAGTCGATTTCCATCAACGGCCATCGAACTGCACTTACAGCGACCTTTTCCAAATTTGATTTGACAAAATTCCAAATCCAACCGTTAGATTTCAAATCTATAATATTCGTTAAAAATCTCTTTTCGATACGAACCCAACAGTTCCGGTTTTAGGAGAATCCGACGGTCGGATCTCCCGTAATATCTATTCGAAGTCAACGGTCGAAATTCACGAACTATGTAACACCCCACGTCCATTAATGTCACTCACAAAGGGAATGAATTAACATCTATGGAGGTTTTAGGTGAATTTAGAACAGTAAAATTTCAACAAGACAGATATAAAATAGTACTTGGAAATTTAAAAACTTTATTTCAATTGCAGCAGAAGTCAAAACATGTTTGATTACATCATAACACCATAATCAAAGTCAAGTACAATATCTATCTTGATAAAACAAGTACATAATCCCATTACATAAATAGCCATTAAAAAGATAGATAACAAGCTGGACTTTACTTCAGCAGTCCAAGCTTTCCAAGAGATAAGCAATCCAATCAGACTCCACTGGAACTTGGCCCAACCTGAGGACCTGAAGGGAGAAAAGGATGAAAAAGAGGGGGGGGGGTCAGACACAAAGTCTGGCGAGTATGATAATTCTACAATACTATTATCAAAATAACTGGACTAAGGCATAAGCTGGAAAACAAGGAAATGTCTATGAAAGAGCAGATTAAGGACATAGACCATCGCTAAAGGAAACGTTATAGGCGCTCCTAAATACTAAAGGATAAACACTATACTGCACCACACCAGTCACCCTAAAGATTGATTCCACTTAGCTTCACTTAGAAACTTTCTTAATGGCTTTACGTACTCCTAGCTGACTACATAGGTGCCGCCTGCCCCTATCTCCACTAGGTGTACCCCACTTTCCATTTTTCGACCGGCTCCCTACTCATAGATAACCGTGCTGGCCCCACAGTGGGGTGTATCATTCCACTAAAGTAGCAACCCGATATAACGGAGATGCACGGCTTATACCTACACGATGCAACAACGTCTTACCTACCAGCCCGGGTCCACACATGCATATGAAACCCGTTGGACTTGCGTTGCCACCGCTCCCTGTTTTGGCCTCTTATAGTCAAACCCAGTATGCGTGTCCCGTCCTCGACTTGGGTCGAGCCCACAAAGATACGTTTTGGGATACTGGTTGAAATGGGCCCCCATTATTTCCCACAAGCATTCCACCTAAGCTTGTCCCATTAGTCCATCCACTAAACCCACTTAGTCATGTTCATTTACATGTGTATTTGGTTAAGTCTAATCGTATTTCAAATGCCTCTAAAGGCAACCACTAGATTCCTCATGACACCCAAGGCACCTACTTAACCCCTATGTCCCACCTTACATGATTATCTGGCTAAGTATTTATTAATTCATTTAGGCCATAACCTCATAAAGACCTCTCACATTAGACTGGCATTTATGGCAGCTGGATTTGCCGGGCGGGTCCGGGCAGTCTTACACCATAAAAGAGTCTAACCTCGTGTCTTTACAACTGTTATGCTTTAGTTTGGGCCTAGGACCTCTCACATTGGGCCGACATTTGTGACTACTGGATTTGCCGGGCGGGTCCGGGCAAGTTTACGTCACAAACGGGTCCAACCTCGTGTCCTAAGCATTGATTATTATTAATAATCCACTTTCCCCAATTTTAATAATTCCCTACTTGAATTATTAATTAATTCCAAATTTAACAATGTCCATAATTGACTCAATTATGGACATCCATTTAAGGCATGCAAAATCATATCAATTGCACCCCAATTTATTAATTTCCTAATATTACCCTTACCCCACGTTTGAACGTTTATTCGCAAAATGTATGCCAGACCCTATTAGTCTAACTCATAGCATAAAAGAAAATATTCACAACAACAACATATATATGTGACTAAATAAATCATAACAAGGGGTAAAACTCGCATACATTACAACTTGCATAAGGTTATACATGTCATGGATCTAAGGGTGTCAACTTATTCATAATTCACATAATATGATTTTGATAAAATTTCATAAACTTGTATAGGACATGTGTGAATCAACATCATTAACAATATGGTTTTATATGGGTACACCTAACTCAATATGCAAATTCCCAAAAATCAAAATTCATTTAATCATAGATTCATGTATATGGGTACACCTAATTTAATAGGAAAATTCCCATATTCAAGATCCAATTAATTTGTAGATTCATGTATATGGGTACACCTAACCCAATAGGCAAATTACCATAATCAAGATCTAATATAAAAAAAACATAAACTTTAAACATGATCCAATTCGCATAAATACTAACATCATGATTTTACAACTTGTATGATTCAACACAACTTAACATGACATCATTATCATATAACATAAGTATTTCAACATATGTGATAATATGAGATCTACAACATATATAAGATTTACAACATAACATATCATAATTTGCAACATAGCATGATATGATTTACAACATAGCATAGCATGATTAATCACATGTGACATAGCATAGGATTATTTACAACATAATCACTACAACATAACAACATATATATGATAACATAATAGCATAACAAGAGATCCACAACATAATTTACAAATACATAACAATTCATATCACTTTCTTGTGATCCATTCATAAATTAATCAAATTATTTTATAATAATATTGTGAGATTCATCATACTCACAATTTTAAAGAAGAGAAATAGAAAGAGAGAGAGCTTTTGATTTGATTTGAGTAGATTTAGTTTGTAGATTAGGCCTTCTTCTTCTTTAGTTTGTGACGGCTATGCTGAACTCCATGGCAACAGCATGTCGGTAGCTCTCCAATTTTTCAAGTGATTTAGGGTTAGAGTCTACCCACTTATTTATAGATGTTAGGATTCATTTAGGCCATTAGATTTAACCTAGAAATAACCGCAGCCATTCAGACCAAATGGGGTTTATCTTATTGACTCAGCAATGAGTCAGATGTGACTCAGCAAACACTCAGCAAATTAATAAACTTCTATTCATGTTTACATTAACTGCCCATATATATATAAATATATATATACACACACACGCACCTATTCATGAATTCAAATTAATCCATAAATAACTTATGACCATTTCTACACATTAATTTTCCAATTAATGTATTAATTCCATTTTTCGCCTTTTAAGGCAATTCACATATCTCAAATTTGTTATATGCCTTTTTAAGGCTATTTCATGCAAATTCTCAATATTAATTCTTTTAATTTGTGAATATTAGTATTAACAGAAATACGGGGTGTTACATTCTCCCCTCCTTAAGAGATTTCGACCCCGAAATCTTCAAGTTTATATCCTATCATCAACCATCTACTCAATCAACAAACACTGGCATCCATTGTCCTTATAGACTTCTAATGCTTTCATGTTTAAATACACAGTGTGTGTCTATGTCCGTATCTAATGCAAAATCAGGCGGTCCACTGATTCAGTTGACCTCCTTGATGCAATTCATGATAGTGCCATGCATCCATTATGTATGCAAAAGATCCTAATTGCTTACAAACTACTTCTATATGCGTGCACATCCATTCAACCGAATGCAGCATCTATATGATGGTACAACCATTATACATCCATTATACTAAATACATTCATTTATGCAATATGCAATATGTAGTGACTGAGCCGATCTAGTGCCTAAAGTGTGTGTATATATGCATCCACGAGCAACCACTAGCAACCACTTGCATCCATTTTGCATCCATCATACATAACATGTCTCAAACACATGTTTCAACCATAGGATTATCCTAACTAAAGGTCAAAGATACTAATGAGAGGACATACTAAAGATAAGATAAGATAAGCTAAGCTATAAAGGAGAAATTAAAAGACATACCCTCAAAAAGAAAAGGGTATAGCGAACACATCTTCCCTTCTGTCTCCCAAGTAGCGTTGCTCTCATCATCTCCCCATTGCACTTTAATTAGTTTGACCTCTCGATTTCTCAACTTTTTGATCTCCGACCCAAGAATGCATGTAGGAGCTCGTCTAATTGTTGCATCACGCTCTATTTCCACCTCTTTAAGCAAGCTCGGCTCTACCACCTCCGCGGTCTTGTGCAAACACTTCCTCAAATGTGATACATGGAATACGTCGTGTACTCCACTAAGTTTCTCAGGCAACTCCACCCTATACGCCATCTTCCCAATCCTGTCTTTTATAGGAAACGTCCCTACAAACCTTGGCGCTAATTTCCCAACGGATCCAAAGCGAACAACATTCCGTAACGGAGACACGTTGATAAAAACCATGTCCCCAATGTCAAACTCAAGATCTGTCCTCCTCTTATCAGCATACCATTTCTGCCTATCTTGTGCTGCTTTCATCCTCCTTCGAATCAAATCAATCTTCTCCGAGGTTTCCCTGACCATATTGGGCCCATGTAGGATTTTATCGGTAGATTCCCACCAACATTTAGGTGAACGACAAGGCCTTCCATAAAGAGCTTCGAAAGGTGCCATGCCAATACTAGACTGAAAGCTATTATTATATGCGAATTCTACCAACGGAAGGTTCTCTTCCCATGTACCCCCAAAGTCTAGGATACAAAGCCTTAATAGGTCCTCTAGAATACGATTCACCCTCTCGGTCTGGCCGTCCGTCCGAGGATGATATGCGATGCTCAAACATAGCTGAGTCCCTACCGCCTCTTGTAAACTCTTCCAAAATTCGCTAGTGAAGATGGGATCACAGTCGCTTACTATACTAGAAGGAATACCGTGCAAATGAACTATCTCTTTAATGTATACAGAAGCCAACCACGGAGCAGTCCTCTTACTTTTTACGGGAATAAAATGGGCGCTCTTAGTAAGTCTATCTACTATAACCCAAATCCCCGTATTACCCTTCCTTGATCTTGGTAATCCATCCACAAAATCCATTGAGACGCTTTCCCATTTCCATAGTGGAACTTCCAATGGGTGAAGCAACCCACCGGGTTTCTTTTGTTCCCTTTTACTCGTTGACACACCAAGCATCTAGCGACGTACTCGGCCACATCCTTTTTCATACCGGCCCAAAAGAAAACCCGCTTCATATCTTTGTACATCTTGTCTCCGCCGGGATGAATGGTCATCTTTGAGCGATGAGCATCATCAAGAATGGCCTTCCTTAAGTCTTCATCTTGTGGTACACAAAGTCTATTATCCCTTCGTAACCAACCCTTATCGTCTTGGGTATACCTACAAAGATGGCTAGACGACTCCCCTCCTTTGAGCTTTTCTACTATCTCAACCAACTGGGGGTCGTCTTGCTGTGCCTTACCAACTCGTCCTAGAAGTGTAGGTCTAACCTCCAAGGATGCTAACAAACCAGGTACTAGGTCAACGGAGGGTCTAAAGTCAAACATGGAGATGAATTCTAAGCTTCGTCGTTCAACAAACAACGGACTCAAGGACAACCTTTTCCTACTTAAGGCGTCTGCTACCACGTTACCCTTTCCCGGGGTATATGCTATTTCAAAATCGTAGGAGGCTAGGAATTCCATCCACCGTTGCTGCCTTAAATTCAAATCCTTCTGAGAGAATAAGTATTTTAATGATTTGTGGTCAGTGAACAGTTCGAATTTCTCACCAAGAAGATAGTGACGCCAAGACTTAAGCGCGAAAACAATTGCGGCTAACTCAAGGTCATGCGTAGGGTAATTCTTTTCATGAACCCTCAACTGCCTTCCACCATAGGCTATTACTCTTCCCTCTTGCATGAGGACCGCGCCAAGTCCCGTCCCACAAGCATCAGTATAGACGGTAAACGGTTTATTCCCGTCTGGTAGCACTAAGACTGGGGGTGAAGTTAAGGCTCTCTTTAAACGTTGGAATGCATCATCACAATCTTCGTCCCACGTAAAAACCAGGTTCTTCTTCGTTAACCGTGTTAATGGAGCTGATATTTTTGTGAAGTCTTTGATAAACTTCCTATAATAGCCAGCCAACCCCAAGAAACTTCTTACTTCGGTTACATTTTTAGGGACCTTCCAATCTTGGATGGCCACCACCTTTGCGGGATCCACTGCTATCCCTTCCTTGGAAACCACGTGCCCTAAGAACCGTACTTCTTTCCTCCAGAAGTGACACTTAGAAAATTTTGCCTTAAGGTTATGCGCTCGAAGGGTTTCCAACACTTCCCTAAGATGTAGGGCATGCTCTTCTTCATTCTTAGAAAAGACTAAGATGTCATCCACAAAGACTACCACGAATTGGTTAAGGTACTCCCTAAACACCCTACTCATCAAATCAACAAAATATGCGGGGGCGTTTGTCAAACCAAAGGGCATCACTAGCCATTCATAGAATCCGTCAGGAGTCCTAAAAGCAGTCTAATCTATACTATCCTCAGCCACTCTCAGTTGATGAAAGCCAGTGGCTAAGTCCAACTGCGAAAACACTGAGGCGCCATCTAACTGATCCAAGAGATCGTCAATCCTCGGCAGTTGGTGTCGGTTCTTTTTAGTAAGCTTGTTTAGTTCTCTATAGTCCACACAAAGTCTAAGGGACCCATCCGCCTTTGTAGCAAATACTACTGGAGCACCCCACTCTGATATACTACGTCTTATGAACCCCTTCTCAAGCAACTCCTTCACTTGCTTATTGAGTTCCCTCCTTTCACGAGGAGCCATGTGGCGCACTGGCAAAGATACGGGTTTAGCATTATCCACAAGATAAATTCGAAAGTCTATCTCCCGCTTTGGAGGTAAGCCCTTCACCTCCTCAAACACATCCGGATATTCCCGGACCACCTCTACCGTTCGTAGATTCTCTACAGACGCGTCAAGCGATTCAAGATAACTTAGCATAACGGAATTTATGGGACTACAAAAGATGTCGAGAGCATTACCAAGGCGAGTCACAAGCCTAACTACTCTCCTTTCACAATCAAGAATGGCCCCATTTCTAGATAACCAATCCATTCCTAAAATTAGCCCATAGCCCGTGAAGCCCAATACATAAGCATCACATCTAAATTCAACGCTAAGTATAGAGATTTTCAAATCCAAACATATCATGGTCAAATGAGCCGAACCCCCGATTGGATTTGAAACAACCAAGGGATCCTCTACTAAACTGGTGTTCAAGTGCAGTAATTCAGCTAATGATGCAGAGATAAACGAATGAGATGCGCCAGAATCGAATAAGGTACGGACAGGATGATCAAACAGAAAAACTAAGCTTTCAACAGAAATTGTTCTACCTCTTTCTTGCAGCGGTGGGGCCGCAATAGCCTGAACTTGCCCCCTTGCCTGCCCTGGTGCCATAAGAGCCTGCACCTGTCCTCCCGAGGTAGACCCTGCCCTCTGCCCCTTCTTTGGGCAGTCCTTCACCAAATGTCCCACATCTCCACAATGAAAACAACCAGTCTTCTTTTTCTTTCTACAATCTTTGCTGAGATGGCCAGGCGTCCCACAATTGAAGCTTCTCTTCTTCCCTTTGCCATTATTTTTTTTACCACCCTTCTTATTTTGCTGTTGGGGTTTCTTCTGATCCCCTTTCTTTTCAACTGCCTTATCCTCATGCATAAGTGCCATTTCTACTAGCCTTTCAAAGGTGGCTCCCATAGGGATGTGGGTCATAGCCAACCCTTGCAACGGTTCATTCAAGCCTCTAACGAACCTCAAAGCTTTCTTCTCCGGCGTGTTCACCAACTCCAAGCCAAACCTTGCTAACTGATTAAATTTATTGACATACTCCTTCACTGATAAGCTCCCTTGCTTTAATGTCAGGAATTTTTCCATATTTAAATTCTCTTGTGCCCTTGAAAGAAACTTTGCCTCAAACCTTCGTCTGAAATCCGCCCATGAATCAACTGGACGTTCCCCGTTAGTGACCTCCCACCAAAACGAGGCCTCTCCCTTCATTAACCAAGCAGCTAAACGGACTTTCCTCCCATCTTCCACTTCAAAGATATCCAACAATTCCTAAGTCTCCTTAAGCCAGTCTCTGGCCTCCACAAACGTCTCAGTCCCTTGAAAAGTTTTTCCTCCCATAGCCTTAAATTCCTTGCACGTCTTTGCAAAAGTGTCAACACAAGGAGGAGGAGGAGGAATGGGTGCAACTGGGGGTGGAGGAACATCTGCTGGGCCTGCAGTGGTGGCCCTAGCCTCCAAATATCTCCTAAACCACCCTGGAACCGTCACACCTTCTGGGAGATTAAGATCTTCAGCCATGCTGAAACGAAAAAAGGAAAGATTCAAAATGGAGAATTCGAAAGATAAAGATAAGGATATGGCTATTTGGGGTTATGTTTTTCATAAAAACTTTATCTAAATAACATGTTTTTGAAAGCACTTCTTCCAAAAATACTTTAGAAAAATATTTTTCTAAAAATTTTATCTGTTTTGGTAACCTTATGCTCTGATACCACGTGTAACACCCCACGTCCATTAATGTCACTCACAAAGGGAATGCATTAACTTCTATGGAGGTTTTAGGTGAATATAGAACAGTAAAATTTCAACAAGATAGATATAAAATATTACTTGGAAATTTAAAAAGTTTATTTCAATTGCAGCAGAAGTCAAAACATGTTTGATTACATCATAACACCATAATCAAAGTCAAGTACAATATCTATCTTGATAAAACAAGTACATAATCCCATTACATAAATAGCCATTAAAAAGAAAGATAACAAGCTGGACTTTACTTCAGCAGTCCAAGCTTTCCAAGAGATAAGCAATCCAATAAGACTCCACTGGAACTTGGCCCAACCTGAGGACCTGAAGGGAGAAAAGGATGAAAAAGAGGGGGGGTCAGACACAAAGTCTGGCGAGTATGATAATTCTACAATACTATTATCAAAATAACTGGACTAAGGCATAAGCTGGAAAGCAAGGAAATGTCTATGAAAGAGCAGATTAAGGACATAGACCATCGCTAAAGGAAACGTTATAGGCGCTCCTAAATACTAAAGGATAAACACTATACTGCACCACACCAGTCACCCTAAAGATTGATTCCACTTAGCTTCACTTAGAAACTTTCTTAATGGCTTTACGTACTCCTAGCTGACTACATAGGTGCCGCCTGCCCCTATCTCCACTAGGTGTACCCCACTTTCCATTTTTCGATCGGCTCCCTACTCGTAGATACCCGTGCTGGCCCCACAGTGGGGTGTATCATTCCCCTAAAGTGGCAACTCGATATAACGGAGATGCACGGCTTATACCTACACGATGCAAAAACGTCTTACCTACCAGCCTGGGTCCACACACGCATATGAAACCCGTTGGACTTGCGTTGCCACCGCTCCCTGTTTTGGCCTCTTATAGTCAAACCCAGTATGCGTGTCCCGTCCTCGACTTGGGTCGAGCCCACAAAGATACGTTTTGGGATACTGTTTGAACTGGGCCCCCATTATTTCCCACAAGAATTCCACCTAAGCTTGTCCCATTAGTCCATCCACTTAACCCACTTAGTCATGTTCATTTACATGTGTATTTGGTTAAGTCTAATCGTATTTCAAATGCCTCTAAAGGCAACCACTAGATTCCTCATGCCACCCAAGGCACCTACTTAACCCCCATGTCCCACCTTACATGATTATCTGTCTAAGTATTTCTTAATTCATTAAGGCCATAACCTTATAAAGACCTCTCACATTAGACTGGCATTTATGGCAGCTGGATTTGCCGGGCGGGTCCGGGCAGTCTTACACCATAAAAGAGTCTAACCTCGTGTCTTTACAACTGTTATGCTTTAGTTTGGGCCTAGGACCACTCACATTGGGCCGACATTTGTGACTACTGGATTTGCCGGGCGGGTCCGGGCAGGTTTACGTCACAAACGGGTCCAACCTCGTGTCCTAAGCATTGATTATTATTAATAATCCACTTTCCCCAATTTTAATAATTCCCTACTTGAATTATTAATTAATTCCAAATTTAACAATGTCCATAATTGACTCAATTATGGACATCCATTGAAGGCATGCAAAATCATATCAATTGCACCCCAATTTATTAATTTCCTAATATTACCCCTACCCCACGTTTGAACGTTTATTCGCAAAATGTATGCTAGACCCTATTAGTCTAACTCATAGCATAAAAGAAAATATTCACAACAACAACATATATATGTGACTAAATAAATCATAACAAGGGGTAAAACTTGCATACATTACAACTTGCATAAGGTTATACATGTCATGGATCTAAAGGTGTCAACTTATTCATAATTCACATAATATGATTTTGATAAAATTTCATAAACTTGTATAGGACATGTGTGAATCAACATCATTAACAATATGGTTTTATATGGGTACACCTAACTCAATAGGCAAATTCCCAAAAATCAAAATTCATTTAATCATAGATTCATGTATATGGGTACACCTAACTTAATAGGCAAATTCCCATATTCAAGATCCAATTAATTTGTAGATTCATGTATATGGGTACACCTAACCCAATAGGCAAATTTCCATAATCAAGATCTATTATAAAAAAAACATAAACTTTAAACATGATCCAATTCGCATAAATACTAACATCATGATTTTACAACTTGTATGATTCAACACAACTTAACATGACATCATTATCATATAACATAAGTATTTCAACATATGTGATAATATGAGATCTACAACATATATAAGATTTACAACATAGCATATCATAATTTGCAACATAGCATGATATGATTTACAACATAGCATAGCATGATTAATCACATGTGACATAGCATAGGATTATTTACAACATAATCACTACAACATAACAACATATATATGATAACATAATAGCATAACAAGAGATCCACAACATAATTTACAAATACATAACAATTCATATCACTTTCTTGTGATCCATTCATAACTTAATCAAATTATTTTATAATAATATTGTGAGATTCATCATACTCACATTTTTAAAGAAGAGAAATAGAAAGAGAGGGAGCTTTTGATTTGATTTGAGTAGATTTAGTTTGTAGATTAGGCCTTCTTCTTCTTTAGTTTGTGACGGCTATGCTGAACTCCATGGCAACGGCATGTCGGTAGCTCTCCAATTTTTCAAGTGATTTAGGGTTAGAGTCTACCCACTTATTTATAGATGTTAGGATTCATTTAGGCCATTAGATTTAACCTAGAAATAACCGCAGCCATTCAGACCAGATGGGGTTTATCTTATTGACTCAGCGATGAGTCAGAAGTGACTCAGCAAACGCTCAACAAATTAATAAACTTCTATTCATGTTTACATTAACTGCCCATATATATAAATATATATATATATACACACGCACCTATTCATGAATTCAAATTAATCCATAATTAACTTATGACCATTTCTACACATTAATTTTCCAATTAATGTCTTAATTCCATTTTTCGCCTTTTAAGGCAATTCACATATCTCAAATTTGTTATATGCCTTTTTAAGGCTATTTCGTGCAAATTCTCAATATTAATTCTTTTAATTTGTGAATATTAGTATTAACAGAAATACGGGGTATTACAAACTACCGCAGCGCGGTGCGTTCTATTCAGGCCATTATATTATATATATAATATATATAATATATACTTCATCGATTTCCTTTCAAAACATCTTTTATAATTCGTTTTCAAAACAGTTTCAACTTCATATTCAATTTTAAATCAAAATTGAATTTTTTCTTATAAATTCATTTCAAATTCATTTCAAATTGATTTCAGTTCAAATTGATTTCTACTTCAAATTTCAGTTCGTTTTCAATTCAATTTCAATTCGAATTCATTTATATTCAATTTCAATTCGAATTCATTTCTATTTAATTTCAATTCGATTTTCAATTCTTTTCAAAATATCAGATTTTGAAATCACTTTCGATATTCATTATAAAATGAATAAAATCGATATAAATATTGTTCACGTCAAAATGGCGTAATCAACACGGCTTCATATATTTCAATTTTCAAATATTCTATTTCAAACATTTCTTTTTCAAATATTCCTATTCAAATAGTCCTCTTCGAATATTCTATTTCAAAACTGGAATGAGGCCCAATCAATTACCATAGATTTTATTTCTATGGACTTCCATACAACACATGTATATATCGACAACGACAAATAATCAACCATCATCCAAAGTGCATTCTACACTGTATAAGCATCAAATATAAATATTCAATGCTTATAATAGTCTGTCAATCAATCGATCGGCATACAACTAATTATTGGGATTAGTGTATGTCATATATCATCCCAATACCGGTGTGGGGTTTCAATCAATCAAACACAGATTTTATTTGTGCAGTTGGGCGATGTGTAAAATTTATCGTCCCAATCAATATCAGTCAAATGTGTGTATATAAACAAATCGTCCGATTTGTTTATATTTATTTCATTTTAAATACACGTTAAAAATTCTATTTTCAACTATAAAATATTTTTAACTATATAAATATTTTATTTCCTTTCACATCACATCACACAATCAACTACACATCAAAATCAAACAAACATGCATACAAGCCGTCCATGGTCTGTGGACGATGGGTGTCGGGTGCTATTAAACACCGTCTGCATCCTTGTATATATTTTAACTAGAAAACAAAATTAAAAGGTGAGAAGTTCTCACCGACTAGCTAGTCCAAACGCCTCGACTCTTCTTATGTAGAAGTCATCGTTGTTCTCGCCTTTTGTCACTTTCGCTGCCCGTAGCCACTACATATATAAAAAATCACATTTTTATATTGTTGCTATGTATATAAAAATCATATTTTTTTATAATCACTCCTTATGGATAAAAATCACATTTTTATGCCGCTAATCTATAGATAAAAATTCTATTTTTACACCGCTACTATATAGATAAAAATTCTATTTTTACACCGCTATTATATAGATAAAAATTCTATTTTTACAACGATGTTCATATAATAAAGATTATATTTTTAACCTTTCTATATTATAAAAATTATATTCTTATATGCCAAAAGTCGCATCTTTCTTCTTTTAAAAATCTCACCTTTCTATGATTAAAAATATAATCTTTACTTCTTTATAAAAACCGAATTTTAACTTTGCTATTCAATATATAAAGATCGAATTTTTACTTTGCTATTCAATATATAAAGATCAAATTTTTACTTAGCTATTCAATATATAAAAATTGTTTCTTTATCTCTTCTATGAATTAAAAATCAATTTTTTATATTTTATACTGTTACTTCGTATATAAAAAATTATATTTTATATACCGCTACTTATAAAATAAAGTTTGTATCTTTACAATGGTTCATATAAAATAAAGTTTATATCTTTATAAATAAAAATCATAGCTTTATTATTCATATGTTTTCAGTTTTAAAATCCCATAAGTTTTAAAAATAAATAAAGTAAACAAAATATATTGAAAACTTACAGTTAAAAAAGGAAGGAAGGGGATGGGTTGCCGCAGGTTCGTCAGTGCGTCGGAGGGTGTTGATGGCGTCGGCGCCGGGTGCTGATGGAGGAGGATGGCTTGACGTCGGGCTGCTGTGGCATTGGGGCTCGGTTTAGGGTTTGGGGACATCGGGGAGGAGAGGTCAAATCAGAGGGGAGCGGGGAAAGGCAGGGGCGCGAGGGGAGGCAGTTGGTCGTCTCCGAGGTGGAGGAGGAGGCGGCCTTAGGTGATGCGGCGCGAGGGGGCAGCGATGTGAAGCGATTTTTTTTTCTAACTGTGAACGATTAAAGAGAGGGAGAGAGATAAGTAAAGGGGAGAGCCTAGTTATAATTTATTTAATTAATATTTTATTCTCTAAAAGTCAACTTTTTTATTCGAACTCAAAATCGAACCCACCGCCTGTCGTCCCTAGCTAATTACCCTCATTCCGAACACAATGGGATATGTATCGTAGGCCAATTCGACCGTTTCGATCAGTTTCCGTCAAAATCAAAATATAACTCTATATATTGAATTTGAACGCGAATTTCAATTTACCGGGGCCACATACAGACTTTGAAAATTCCAAAAAAATATTGTCTAACTTCGTATTGGCGATACGGTCCTAACAAAACTAGTTTCGTTGAATTCTGAGACCGTTTGAAAAATGGCCATTTTCCAGTCGATTAAAATCAACTGAAACTAGTCAAACGCGTTTTCCTTCGCCACGCTCACATATTGATTCGAAAAATTACGAATTTTGGAATCTTGCAATAACTTGACATCACGGATCCAAAAAAAGTGGTTTCGTCGGAATCCGAGGTCGTTTGCAAAATTGCTATTTTTAAGGGCCGAAATTCCATAGCGACTATTCTGAAGTTTCAACTGGACATAACTTTTGATTTCCGCTATGAAATTTCGATTCTTCGGATTTGTTGGAAAGATATTCACAAATAGATTCTAATATTTTTGGTTTCACTAAAATTCGGTTTATTTTGCACCCGATACATTCATTTGAAGTTTGAAATCGAATTATCGAACTACCACGCCGTTTTCAATTCCTTTTATAATTAAAATAAATTATTTATATTCTGACGATGATCTATATAAATATATACGTTCGAATTCTATTCAAAATAAAATTTTCATCGTTATTGTTTAAAATAATTCATTTTAAATAATCAAAATTCGCTAAGATCACCAAAATAAAATTTTTAAATTGGCCCATATTTCCGGGTTATTACATCTTCGGTACTCATAATATTTGTTACGAGTAGACAAGTAGTCCAGGTAGGCAAGTGGAACCTCTGAAGTTCAAGTCAAGACCAGTCTAGAAGTTATATCTATCTCTAAGTATCCAGTTTATGTATTGGTCCAGTATCAAGCATGATGTTGTATTGGCATGATGTACTCTGATGTAACAAACTCTGTTATATAATATATTATGTATTTCGTGAAATTCCGCTGTGAGATTAATTCCGCTATGTAATTCTGATGTTATTCTTACTCTTCTATTCTATCAGTTCTATCTTTTCTATCTCATCTTCTAAATACTTCTAATAATGACACGACTTTCAAGGCATTGAAAATCGCGCCGTTACACACAGTTGTAAATTTCACTCTAGATGTGAATGGACTATTTGTTGATTATTTATCATTATTGTTGCATATATGCGATGTATAATGTAATGTCCCGTATTTTTACGATATAATAATTAATTAACTTAATTATTTAATTAGTGATTTAGAGAATTAAATGGTTGTTTAATTAAATAATGTTGAATATTTGATTAATATAAATAATGGAATAATATATTTAATTCTGAAATAGTCAGAAATAGTGAATTGACAATATAATGTGAACAGGACAATTTAAAATATTTAATTCAGCTTAGAATTTGAATTAGAATATGAATATATTATTTGAACAGTAGTTGAACGTATAATTTATATTATAATTATAATCGAGCTCGAAATGGATCGGCAGTTCACCATTTGGCGATTCGAACTTTAAATGAATATACATAATCCGTTTTAAATCTGATTTTTGTGAAACAAGAAATGTTCGGAGCTGGTGAAGTATATTTTTCTATTTGAAGAGAAAAAAGGGGATTTCATCATGTAGATTTTGATTTATGATCAAATCAAATTTTTGAAAAGTCGATATGGAATTCCTTCATTATTTATAGCAATTTATTTATATTATAAATGGATTTTTCAATATAAACTGAATACCGATTCAACGGGGAATTGAATATCGAGTTATAAATCAAAATGGAGTTGTGTGGTATTCTATTGTGAATATATATGATAATATTTATTCATAAATTATAAATTTAATTATTTTTAAATATATTAATATTTAAAAGGGTTTATTTACAGCTTTAAAAATAGCCAGTTTTGCAAACGAACTCCGTTTCCGACGAAACTAATTTTTTTGGATCTGTAATATTAAATTATTGTTAGATTCCAAGTTTCGTGATTTTTGGAGTCAGTATGTGGATGTACGGATTTTTCTGTGAAAAACAGTCAGTATTTTGACGGTTAAAAATATGCTGTGTGAGCAAACGAAGTCGGAATTCGATGAAACCAATTTCGTTGGATCCGTATTGTCGAATAGAAGGTGAATGCCCATTTTTATGATTTTTGGATATTGTATGTAATTATAGAAATTTTTAAAGGACATAAACATATAACGATTGCTTAAAATCGAATATAATAATCGATTAAAATATTATTATTTTTCCCTATATATATAATCTCATTCCTAACCTAAGCCCTCCTCATTTCTTGCCGTAGTCAACAGGAATAATACGCCGCCACCATCGAAATCAAAACCGCGATTTTGGAAAATAAAATCAATTCAAATAAAATCCTAAAAATCTTCAAACTTGTATATTCGAAACCTTCATCACTTGCTCTCCGTTTCTATGTACTTTTTGTTTAGTTCGACAGACTTTGGGTTCTCTGGAAATATGGAAGACGCAACCTAGGGTTGTGGCCAAACATCAATGGTGAAGGCCGGAAGAGGGATCGAGGGCGAAGTTGTGATCAACTTGAGAAGGCGCATCAATAGGTAATTCTTTTGTGAGGATCCATCGAATTTGATGTCGCATGTTTTCCTCCATGTAGTGCAAACTACAATGCAGACTTGTTCTGCAAAGAGGGATCGAACTATGTGATTATGGCATGGAATTGACGAGGATCGGATGAGAAGTGTTATGGTATAATTAGATTGAATTTTCATGATGAATTGGAGGGTGCAGTGAAGTTTAATGAAGTGGAAATGGCGGGTAGGGCACCAGTCGGTCATCAAGGAGAATTCGAGTTCATCGTTTGGTGATGGAAGTACATGAGATTTTGATGGAGTGAATATTTGTGTGTGCCGTTGGATTTATAGTGGAGTAAAAAGTAGAGTTTGGATTTCTTTTTGAAATGGAAATGGTAGAAGATAGCGATGGATACTTCAGTGAAGAAGGAGGAAGTATCGGAGGCGGGTTTATTCATTTTGAAGTGGGATTTAGCAAGTGGATGGGCCGGATGGAAGGAAGGTGAGGCCCGAAACAAATGATTATAGTTTAAATTAAAATTAAATTGTGTATGGACTTGTAAAATGTATATCTCTCACATACGTGATCAGAATTGGACGCGACTGGATCCGTTAGGATCATATGGACGGGGGCTACACCATGGAACTAACTGGCAGTGAATTGGAGCTCGTTACAATTCATAGTGAAATAAATTGTCCAATCTGAATCGACAATCAATTATTGTTATTTATTTAACCGACCAATGTGAGTAAAACTCACCAACTCTACCAGTTCATATTTTTATAATGTATTCTTATAAGAGATAAATGATGATTGATTGTTGTGTGTTGACTGTTTGGTTGAATTGCTAATTGGTTGGTTAAAAATATAGATAACGATATAGATATATATATTGTTAATCAAATATTGATTTTGTTTATCAGAATATTTCATATTGAAATGAAGTTGATGTTAATTATATTGTTTAAAATCTATGATGCAGGGAAACAGGTTGGAGGGATCCAACTGGATTCCTCAATATTTATAATACTGTTATTTTCATATACTATAATATACGATGTGATATATATAATCTGTTCTTGATTATGTGTGTTTGAATGATATCGATCATTGTGAATTGGTATTTTAAATACCGTAAGCAATACTGGGATATAGAAAAGGGGATTTTCAAAGTGTATTTTGAAAATAAATTATTTATATAAAATTAATGGATTTTATAAAAGGAAAAGGATTTTATAAAAGAAAATAATTATAAAATCAAAGGAGTTATAAAAGAAATATTTATTTGTTAAATAAATAGAATTGAAAAGGAATATTTATTTGTCAAATAAATAAAATAGAAAAGGAAATAATTGTTAAACAAATAGAAAGAGGGAATATCTGTAAAACAAATAGAAGAGGAAATATTTAAAACAAATAGAAAAGGAAATAGTTGGAAAATAAAAGGAATTACGTATAAAATCAATGGATTTTATATAAAAAGGAAATATTTTATAAAATAAATAGAATTATCAAAAGCAATTTATTTGGTAAATAAATAGATTACAAAAGGAAATACTTGAAAAATGAATAGAATAGTATAAAAAGAGAATTTTATATTTGAAATGTTTAGACCCATGCTTCGCGCACGGTTATAACATGATATGGATTGAAAGAAAAGATTTTAAATAGAATCTGTTCTAACCGATAGATTGAGAAGATTAATTTATAAATAATATTTTATAAATTAAATAAAATTTTATCATTGGATAAAAAGAATATATATGCCAGGACTTATATAGAGAAGTAAGAATCGATTTCAACATCGATATTTGACACTGAATATGGACGTAGAGTTAATCAAATGTGTTAATCAAAATGTGTTAATCAAAATGAGTTAGAGGAGTTAATCGAATTATAGTTAATCGATTAGTGTTAGAGTCAATCGATTAGAGTTAGAGTTAATTGATAGAGTAAATCGATTAGAGTTAATCAAATAGAGTTAATCGATTGGAGTTAGAGTCAATTGATTAGAGTTAGAGTTAATTTATAGAGTAAATCGATTAGAGTTAATCAAATAGAGTTAATTGATTAGAGTTAATTAAACAGAGTTAATGGGATTAGAGATTATTGAATATTAGTTGTTCGAATAGAGATTACCGTATATTAGTTCGAAGAGAGATTTTCGAATATAGTTTATTCGGAAAGGAGTTAATCGAATATAAGTTAATCGAAAGGAGTTAATCGAATATCGTTTATTCGAGAGTTGTTAATCGAATATAGTTTATTCGAGAGGAGTTAATCGAAAATAGTTTATTCGAAAGGAGTTAATCGAGTATAGTTTATTCGAAAGGAGTTAATCGAATATAGTTTATTCGAAAGGAGTTAATCGAATATAGTTTATTTGAAAGGAGTTAATCGACTATAGTTATTCGAAAAGGAGTTACCAAATAGAGATTATTCGAAAGAGAGTTATACGTAGAAATTAGATTATATCAAAGTTAGGAAAGTACTATTCACTTTCCATTTTTAATCAAGATTTATTTATTTATAAATAACTTAGTTGTTTGTTTATTTATCCAAATTAATAAATAAAAGTTATACTTAAGTTATTATATTTCGGAAGCATGGGATTATAAAACTATTGTTATAATCAAATGATTCCTGTAAAAGAAGTGGATTCGTAAATAGAATCCGAGAGTTACGTAAGGAAGTTTGTTAAAGATTTAGAAGGTGAACGTTGTCTATTTTCAAAGTTAGAAATGTTGTTCAGTTAAGGTCTGAGAGGTAGTTATACCCCAACTTGATTGACTCTATTTGTAACTAAGGAATGGTTAAGGTTTGATAGTAAAGTTTGGTTAAGTGAATTTAGTTATTGAGTTTACTATTTTGAGTTGGCATAGCGATGTTTTATATAAACATCTGTTTAAATCCAACCGTAGGAAATAAACAGGAAATGGAAAATGGATAAATTAGTGATAAATTAATTTAAGAGATAAATGATGATTGATCGATAGAATTTCCATCTGGAAATAATATCGTTGTTTGCACACGTGTTTTTCATTAATAGTTAACTCACAGACTATCGAAGTTTTTGACCATTTTTCCGTTGTTAATACGGAGAGACCGGGATCGGATTCATTATCTGAAAAACCACTCCGTATGGGCGTTAGCGTTGCGATCAAATATGATGAAGATAATTAAAGACGGAGTTATGCAAGGGTTGTCCTGTTTACAGAATAGTAACTTCAGTTTGTCCAGCCCTAGTACGACCTCTATGGAAGAATGTCTAACAGAGTATATGTAAAGGATCGCGTAAGTTGATCTCTTCAAACGTATTTAAGATTGATGGCGGAGGAATTCGTTTCTCTTAGCTGTATACCCATTGTATTTTTGGGGAAATCAATTTTTGATTTGGCGGGTATGACGATGTGGCATTCAAGGTGAATAAATGTGTGATCTGTCAGAGATAAGCATGGCATCTAGCCTCACAACCGGTAAATGATAAAAATCGGGCAGGCAGCATAGCTAAGTGGTTGGCTGCCAATTAGGGTGTGTTTTCACCTATCTAGAGATATTCATTTCATTCTTTAATCTATTCGATGCTGTCCCATTCGAGAAACGGTTGTTGATCCCAAACGTTGGTGATATACATTCGGTGCACTCAAGCGAAATGAGTGGTCGGTCATGTGTGGCTGGGTTGCTAGATGTTCTTGTTGAACCCAGTGTATTCCTATCTAGAGGTACACTATCGGAAGGTGGTTCCATACCTTGTCAAAGTTGGTAATCCATTATCCAATAAGTGCTCGCGGTTTTGATTGTAACTATATATGTAGAACGTGAGATGAAAGTGTTTTTGCTAGATGATTATTTAGTTGTGGTTGATAGACATTATTATAATATCAAAAGAGTTTTGATATAAAGTTTATTGTTACTTTCAAAAGGATTTTGAAAGTTAAATCAAATGTTTTGGATTCTCATAAGGGAAAAACCCGTTCCGTTATACGGCGTGGTCTTATGAGATATCGTTTAATTGCTCAAACTGTTTTAAACCATTTTACTCACACTAGTCCCATGACTGACCCAGAGTTTGTTTTGTTTTGTTTTCCCTAAACTCTTGGGTGCCCAATTTTGCACGGGCAGTCAAGTAGTCAGGAATTTATAGATATACTCGGAGAGCTTGGAGCAGGAGGCTTCAGGATTATATAGCTATTGTTTATTCCATTGTGCTGTAAGTGTTGTACTCTGATAATGTTAATGTATACATATACTGATTTTATTTCAAAGATATGTTATATATTATATGTTGTTCGTTCCGCTGTGAGATTCGTGTTACTCTGATGTTGTATATTCTTCTTCTTCTTCTATTCTAAGTTTATATCTTATCTATTCTCACCCTATAATTTCTTTCATGGACTATCCAGTGTTTCCGATGCTTGAATAGTCGACATAGTGTTGTATGCCGATATCCAGGGTCGCGAAAACCCGGTTCGTTACAGTGGTATCAGAGCTGAAGGTTATGTTCTTACCTTGGCTCTGTGGCGTGACTCAGTAGAGATGGGATAGCAATACCCTAGATTGTATTTGAGTGTATATATATGAGCGCGTATTTGTTGACGAATATAAAATGATTTTGTATAGTGGAGATTTATTGGTTGAGTTGTTTACGAATTCGGGTCGATTAGTTTGATCCACTGTATCATAGGAGTTTATAAACACTCGAATACGATAAACCAACACTGTGTGTGTTCAAAAAGGGTAAATGTAATAATTTTACCCAAATTATATTTTGATATAAACAAAGTATAGATATTTAAAGTATTATAGTATATTGGATGTGTTGGTTGTGATTATAATCGAATAAGACTATAAAATGTGAAATGGTTATGTAAATAGCCAATCAGAATTCATATAAGTGAAATACGTGAAATCAGATGAATTAAAACTGAATTTAAATCAGAATTGGAATTAAAACCCTGGAAGGTTATAAAAATGTTTGTAAATGAATCTGGGTTAAATATATGTGAAATTAAATATCCTGGGAGATTTTAAATTTTTTACAAGCATTGGAAAAGATATTTTGAAATGGATTTCAAAATGAAAGTGTTTAGAAATGATTTTCAAAGTGATATAGTATT
Organism: Allium sativum; assembly: GCA_030737875.1. Lineage (NCBI taxonomy): Eukaryota > Viridiplantae > Streptophyta > Magnoliopsida > Asparagales > Amaryllidaceae > Allium > Allium sativum. The sequence goes on from CM060924.1 coordinate 158,346,314, forward strand.
GAACTCACTTAGATAGCTGGAAATAGATTCTGATGATGATCATGACATTATCGGTATTCATTTTTGAGTTGTAAGTGACGGATTACTACAAAATTGATTTTGTTTTTTTGAATTGTTTTGGGAAAAACAAGTTGTTTTGGATCCTAAAAAAAGGAAAGTTTGATTTTTGATATGGTAAATGGTTTAAATTCCCAGGAAGAGATTGTTTGAATTAGAAACAAATTAAGTAGAAATTTGTGAAAACAAATTGAAATTGAATTGGAATAGAACGATATTAAGAAAAGTTGGATTCTTGAATAAAATTGGACACATGTGAATTGAGTTGATTTTTGAAATAAAAATCAAAATTTAATTATGAGATAAAGATAACTGATTAGTGAAATTAACCAGTTAATGAAATATTTGGATGGAACTTAACGAGATTAAGTATATTGGATTAGTGAGTTAAGAGTTTGAAAATCAAGAATGGTACTTGAAATGGAGAATGGAATTCGACTTGGATATAAGCGAATGATTGTGTGTGAGGTTAAACTGATTGGAGTTTGATTGGGAATTCATTGGTATATGCTAAATTGATAGCAGAGTTGAATGCCCGATAAAAAGTTACACATTTATATTCATATGAGCTTGATGAGATTTATGAGCCTGTTTGGCAAGCCGCTTGGCTGTTTGATTTTCTTTTGGATTGGAGAAGACCCAGAGAAGTGAGTTGTAGTTGTACCGATTGAGCCGTACAAAGGAGGTATTGGCGAAATTTTTCGAAAATTTAAAGTGTTAGAAAATTGTCAGAATTTTTGAAAATTTTGGTTAATCGGTTTGAATTAATAAATTAATTAAAATTCATTGGTTCAGTTGAAACTGAAGTTAAGAAGTAAACAAATAAAATTTAACCTAGCAATAGGGTTTGTTTCCTACCTTAGCAATTTCGAGGACGAAATTATTTTAAGGGGGGAAGAATGTAATGTCCCGTATTTTTACAGTATAATAATTAATTTATCTAGTTATTTAATTAGTGATTTAGAGAATTAAATGGTTGTTTAATTTAATAATGTTGAATATTTAATTAATATAAATAATAGAATAATATATTTAATTCTGAAATAGCCGGAAATAGTGAATTGACAATATAATGTGAACTGGACAATTTAAAATGTTTAATTCAACTTAGAATTTGAATTAGAATAACGAATATATTATTTGAATGACAGTTGAACGTATAATTTATATTATAATTATAATCGAGCTCGAAATGGCGCGACAGTTCGTTATTTGGCGATTAGAACTTTAAATAAATATACAAAATCCGTTTTTTGTGAAACAAGAAACGTTCGGAGCTGGTGAAGTAGATTTTTCAATTGGAAGAGAAAAATTCGGATTTCATCATGTTGATTTTGATTTATGATCAAATCAAATTTTCGAAAAGTCGCTATGGAATTCCTTTATAATTTATAGCGATTTATTTATATTATAAATGGATTTTTTAGTTTAAACTGAATATCGATTCAACCAGGATTTGAATATCGAGTTATAAATCCAATTGGAGCTGTATGGTATTCTATTGTGAATATATACGATAATACTTATTTATAAATATCAAATTTAATTATTTTTAAATATATTAATATTTAAAAGGGTTTATTTAGAGCTTTAAAAATAGTTAGTTTTGCAAACGAACTCCGTTTTCGACGAAACTAATTTTGTTGGATCCATAATATTAAATTATTGTTAGATTCCAAGTTACGTGATTTTTGGAGTCAGTATGTGACAGTATGGATTTTTACTGTGAAAAACAGTCGGTATTTTGACGGTTAAAAACACGCTGTGTGAGCAAACGAAGTCGGAATTCGATGAAACCAATTTCGTTGGATCTGTATTGTCGAATAGAAGGTGCATGCCCATTTTCATGATTTTTGGATATTGTATGTAATTATAGAAATTTTTAAAGGACGTATACATATAACGACTGCTTAAAATCGAATACAATAATCTATTAAAATATTATTATTTTTCCCTATAAATATAATCTCATTCCTAACCTAAACCCTCCTCATTTCTTGCTGTAGTCAACAGGAATAATACGCCGCCACCATCGAAACCAAAACCGTGATTTTGGAAAATAAAATCAATTTGAATAAAATCCTAAAAATCTCCAAACTTGTATATTCAAAACCCTCATCACTTGCTCCCCGTTTCCGTGTACTTTTTGTTTAGTTCGACAGACTTTGGGATCACTGGAAATATGGAAGATGCAACCTAGGGCTGAGGCGCAACATCAATGGTGAAGGCCGGAAGAGGGATCGAGGGCGAAGTTGTGGTCTGGGTGAGAAGGCGCATCATTTGGTAATTCTTTTGTGATGATTCGTCGAATTTGATGTCGCATGTTTTCCTCCCTGTAGTGCGAATTACAATGCAGACGCGTTCTGCAAAGGGGGATCGAACTGTGTGATTATGGCATGGAATTGATGAGGATCGGATGAGAAGTGTTATGTTATAATTAGATTGAATTTTCATGATGAATTGGAAGGTGCAGTGAAGTTTAATGAAGTGGAAATGGCGGGTAGGGCACCAGGTCGGTCATCAGGGAGAAGTCGAGTTCATCGTTTGGAGATGGAAGGACATGAGATTTCGATGGAGTGAATTTTGGTGTGTGCCATTGGATTTATAGTGGAGTAAAAAGTAGAGTTTGGATTTCTTTTTGAAATGGAAAAGGTAGAAGATAGCGATGGATACTTCGGGGAAGAAGGAGGAAGTATCGGAGGCGGGTTTATTCATTTTGAAGTGGGCTTTAGCAAGTGGATGGGCCGGATGGAAGGAAGGCGAGGCCCGAAACAAATGATTATAGTTTAAATTAAAATTAAATAGTGTATTGACTTGTAAAATGTATATCTCTCGCATACGTGATTAGAATTGGACGTGACTGGATCCATTAGGATCGTATGGATGAGGGCTACACCATGGAACTGAGTGGGAGTGAATTGGAACTCGTTGCAATTTATAGTGAAATAAAGTGTCCAATCTGAATAGATAATCGATTATCGTTATTTAACGGTACCGACCAATGTGAGTAAAATTCACCAACTCTACCAGTTCATATTTTTATAACGTATTTTTAGAACTGATAAATGAAGATTGATTGTTGTGTGTTGACTGTTTGGTTGAACTTCTAATTGGTTGGTTAAAAATATAGATAACGATATATATATATATATACATGTATCGTTAGTCAAATATTGATTTTGTTTATCAGAATATTTCATATTGAAATGAAGTTGATGTTAATTATATTGTTTAAAATCTATGACGCAGGGAAATAGGTTGGAGGGATCCAACTGGATTCCTCAATATTTATAATACTGTTCTTTTCATATACTGTAATATATGATGTGATATATATAATCTGTTGTTGATTATGTGTGTTGGAATGATATCGATCACTATGAATTGGTATTTTAAATACCATAAGAAACACTGGGATATAGAAAAGGGGATTTTCCAAGTGTATTTTGAAAATAAATTATTTATATAAAATCAATGGATTTTATATATAAAAGGAAAAGGATTTTATAAAAGAAAATAGTTATAAAATCAAAGGAGCTATAAAAGAAATATTTATTTGTTAAATAAATAGAATTGAAAAGGAATATTTATTTGTCAAATAAATAGAATAGAAAAGGAAATAATTGTAAAACAAATAGAAAGAGGAAATATTTGTAAAACAAATAGAAGAAGAAATATTTAAAACAAATGGAAAAGGAAATAGTTGGAAAATAAAAGGAATTAATCATAAAACCAATGGATTTTATATAAAAAGAAATATTTTCTAAAATAAATAGAATTATCAAAAGAGATTTATTTGGTAAATAAATAGATTATAAAAGGAAATACTTGAAAAATGAATAGAATAGTATAAAAAGAGAATTTTATATTTGAAAGGTTTAGACCCGTGCTTTGCGCTCGGGTATAACATGATATGGATTTAAAGCAAAGATTTTAAGTAGAATTTGTTCTAATCGATAGATTGAGAAGATTAATTTATAAATAATATTTTATAAATTAAATAAAATGTTTATCATTGGATAAATAGAATATATAAGTCAGGATTTATATACAGAAGTAAGAATCGATTTCAACATCGATATTTGAAACTGAATATGGACGTAGAGTTAAACAAATGTGTTAATCAAAATGAGTTAGAGGAGTTAATCGAATTATAGTTAATCGATTAGAGTTAGAGTCAATTGATTAGAGTTAGAGTTAATTGATAGAGTAAATCGATTAGAGTTAAGCAAATAGAGTTAATCGATTGGAGTTAGAGTCAATCGATTAGAGTTAGAGTTAATTGATAGAGTAAATCGATTAGAGTTAATCAAATAGAGTTAATTGATTAGAGTTAATTAAACAGAGTTAATCAGATTAGAGATTGTCGAATATTAGTTGTTCGAATAGAGATTATCGAATATTAGTTGTTTGAAGAGAGATTTTCGAATATAGTTTATTCGAAAAGAGTTAATCGAATATAGTTTATTCGAAAGGAGTTAATCGAATATAGTTTATTCGAAAGGATTTAATCGAATATAGTTAATTCGAAAGGAGTTAATCGAATATAGTTTATTTGAATGCAGTTAATCGGATATAGTTTATTCGAAAGGAGTTAATCGAATGTAGTTTATTCGAAAGCAGTTAATCGAATATAATTTATTCGAAAGGAGTTAATCGAATATAGTTTATTCGAAAGCAGTTAATCGAATATAGTTTATTCGAAAGGAGTTAATCGAATATAGTTTATTCGAAAGCAGTTAATCGAATATAGTTTATTCGAAAGGAGTTAATCGAATAGAGATTATTCGAAAGAGAGTTATACATAGAAATTCGATTATATCGAATTCGGGAAAGTACTATTCACTTTTCGTTTTTAATCAAGATTTATTTATTTATAAATAAATTAGTTGTTTGTTTATTTATCCAAATTAATAAATAAAAGTTATACTTAAGTTATTATATTTCGGAAGCATGCGATTATAACACTATTGTTATAATCAAATGATTCGGTAAAAGAAGTGGATTCGTAAATAGAATCCGAGAGTTACGTAAGGAAGTTTGTTAAAGATTTAGAAGGTGAATTTGTCTATTTTCGACGTTAGAAATGTTGTTCAGTTAAGGTCTGAGAGGTATTTATACCCCAACTTGATTGACTCCATTTGTAACTAGGGAATGGTTAAGGTTAGAGAGTAAAGTATGGTTAAGTGAATTTAGTTAATGTGTAACGACCCAGGCATTTTCGGCCCCGAAAATCGACATAAATACCTTTACCATAACTTATGCCGATCCTCCAAGCACCGAAAAACACTCGATATTTATTAGAAAGAAATTAGAAGGTGAGATAAGAAAGAAAGAAAGTTAGAATAAAAGAAGAAGAAGGATCAACACAGAGTCTCACATCGCAGTGGAACAAAATATAATACAGAAATAAATCTTTATTGAGAGCTTTTAAAAATACTTACAATATCAGAGTACATCAATATCTTTGGACAGTTATAATAATCTGTCCTCATATATAATCACACAGCGGAATAGTAATCACATCATACATCTGTACACCTTCAGCTTATCACTGGTCTTCACAGTACCTGATAACCTGAAGCTGTACACTCCGGGCTAACCCGAGCATTTACAAAACCCCGGGTCAGTCTGGTGAACCAGAGTGAGAAAAAAACTCGCACAGTATTAAGGTATCACACAACTTGATTTTTAAGTTAAAATCCTTTCAAAGGAAAAGGATAATCGTAAGACCGATCCACACATAATACGGACGGTTTTTACCTTACGATAACCCAAAATAGTTTTCGAAATCAATATCTTTTCTGATATTATAATAGTGTCTAAATACAAGTAAATATCAATCTAGTGGAACGCTTGCATCTCACATTCCATGTATGTATATGCAAACAAAACCGTGATCACTTATTGGAGATTGGATTCCAACTATGACAAGGTATGGGACCACCTACCGATCGTGTATCTCTAGAGGCAAATACACTGGGTTCAACAAGAACGTCTTGCAACCCGGCCCTCACATGGCCGACCACTCATTTCGCTTGAGTGTATCGAATGTATATCACCAACGGATTGACTCAAACCACCGTTTCCTGAAAAGGAACAGCATCGAAATAGACTAAAGAATGAAATGGATTTTCACTAGATAGGTGATTATACACCCTAATGGGAGCGACCCACATAGCCATGCTGCCTGCCCGATTTCTATCATTTCCTGGTTGATGAGGCTTGAGGTCAGAATTTACTTTTAAACATCCGGTCACCATTCACTTTGAATGCCACATCGTCAGATCTGTCAAATCACTAATTGACATCCACAAATATACTCTGGGTTTTAAAGAAGGGCCATTCTTCGCCACCAACTCGGTATATTTGTAAAAATCAACGTACGTGTTTTAAGGAAATACTCCGTCAGACATTCGTCCATACAAGTCATCCAGGAACAGGATGAACCGAAGGTAATCTCCTACTGCATCCAATATAGGAATCACCCCATGGATCAGTAGGGATAGTCCTTGCACTCCACAGATTTCAACCACGATAGAACCCAGTATATCTCTGGGTCGAATCTGAGATTGTAAGTGGTTCTTCTGCTTTATGAAGATCTATGGTCTTCACATGCTCCATCTCGATCGTCGCCCGATAACTTTTATATATTTTGTATTTGTTTGTCAGAATGGTTTTCGAATATATAAATTCGATCCCGGTCTTTCCATACCAACAATCGTAAAGGTCAAGTTTGATAGTCAGTTATTTAACTATCAAGTAAGCATCCATGAAATCACAAAAATAGATTCACTGGTCTGGTACTCAGCATCACTTGATTTTTAAAATGTATCACCCAATCTTCTTTTAATTCTGTTTCTAGGTAAAATATCATCTCATATCATTTGCACTACTTTGGAAATCTTAACATACATTCTTGCCATTACCAACTAGTATTTCCCTTGGATAGTCCCAAAGTCGTTCAAGTTGGGGTATTTTAATTACCTCTCAGACCTTGATCAACAACGTTCTTATCTTCAGATAAATATGAGTTGTAATTCAAGAACCGATATTCAATTTAATATCAAAACACATCCCACTTATCTTGTTTATTTAAAATATTGCCTTATAGTTCTTCTTACCCTCTTTGGACGTTTCTCTTTTTAATTATTTGCTTACTAAACATTTCTTTTATTACTCTCGACTTATTAAAATAAATTTGGTTTAAACTGGATTATCATTTCAACTCCTATTCTCAACTTCATTTATCGTGTTTGATTTCAATCCCCTTTCCAATCTCCTTTCTTTCGGGAAATCCCTTTTCAATTCCCTTAACTTAATTTCATTCTCAAGTATTCCAAATTTAAAACAACGCTTTAATCTCACATTCCCTTTATAACTATGTTTATACATCTTAGGTTTAACCTAAACCCCTTTATATCTCCAAAACAATTACTTACTTAAATATATCTCATTTAAGAAGTAATTAATTAAACTAAGCAAATAATTTACTTTTACATTTGTAAAATCAGTTTTATTTACGAAGATAAATAATAAAAATCTCTTTTAAAATCTTCTTTAAATTAACCAATTATTTGTCAGGTCATTTATTTTAGTTCATTAACAACAAACTAATAAAAAGCTCTAACTTTGTTAAAATGGTCGACTCGGTCAATCCAAAACATGATTATTTCTTTAACCAACTCCAGTTAATTCCTTCTTTAAATTAATTAGAATATAATTAATTTAATTGTTCACTTGACGTGATTAATGAAATTCTTAACCCATAGGTTATTTCTTCCTATTTGCTTATAATTCTTATTAATATAAGAATTTGTTTTATAAAACAATCTCATAATTCCTTATAAACCTTGAATAAATAAATAATTAAATATTTATTTCCTTTTTAAATAACCTTTCAATGTAATAACTTTCAAAACCTATTTTCGTTATAAAATATATTTATAACTTAAATATTATCGATTCACTGTCGATCAAACCCATATTTTATAAATCGATTGATTTATAAGCCAGGTGATGCCAATTACCCAACCATACTACTCATTGGTTACTATCAGAACAAATGTTGAAACATGGTTCAACAATCAACAATAATCAATCATTTCTTTTATTTGACTGAAAATTTCTATAACGATTAACAATCAATTAACAGATCATTCAACAATTCAAACCATTTAAAACACGTTTATAAACGTGACCAATCAAGGGAAAGTACCTTATTCGGGTCAAATCAAAATGATTGGTATTTCCTGAAATTAACCGACCGTTTAATTTCAGTGGTTGAGTCAACAATAGACATGTTTAACTAGCAAACAGTCAACTACTAACAATCAGAACACGCAAAATAAAAACCCAATTTATATAAAATATAAACGGGAAGAGCTGAGTGAGTTTTAACTCACCTGGATTTCAATCCATCGATAAATTTCTGGTTTTTAGTCAAATTAAATAGCTGTTTAACTTGACTAGAATTTCCAGTTGCTCCTAATCCTGCCTAGCTCTGCTCCATCTCGAAGTCCTTGTTTTTACGGTTCCAACGCAACTGACCGCGCTTGAATCTGATAACGTATGAGCACAATATGAATTTATGAAGTACTCGAGTATTTAAACATGAATTTAGATTTAAATTTATTCGGGCCTTTACCTTAATCTTCGGCCCAAAACAACCCGACCCGCTTCCCATCTTAAAACCCTCATTTCGATCCTTCGGTAAGCCGCCTCCATCAGTTACTCAAAGCCGAAAAAAAACCCTAAGCCCCTTTCCCTATTCTATGGCGTCACCACCTCCTCCGTATACCCAATCGTACTCCGGTTCTACCCTCCCTTCGATCGACCTGTGGAACAACACTTCGATAAGCTCTACCGAATCACGATGAACCCTACCACTTCCACAGCCAGCATGGCTTCTCCAGTCCACCCCAACCCCCCCCCCCCCCCCAGAATGAAACGGCTTCCTCTTCACCAACTACAGACAGCTGACTGAACCCTAGTCCCTTGGGTCCGAACCAACACAACGAAACAGATAAGTATTTTAATTATAGTATATTTTTTCTTTCTCGCCTTGATTTTTCGTTTGTGGATTCGAATGGTTGATGAACCAACACTGGGTGATAGCGTATTTAATGTTGCGGTTTTATTTTCGATAAGTTCAACGTCCAACAGTGGCTACGAATTGTTATTTCAATCGCGATTCGAACATATAGGTTAGATTTTGGTTCGGTTTTAGTATAGGATTTCCCATCACTTGTTGATCTGTTCGAAATCGATTGTGGCTATGAGTTGTATAAATCAATATACAGATCCGAAAGTGTATTGTCGATTCAGGTTGGGTTTTCAATGTATGTTACAGTAAATTTCAAAGTAGATTTTTTTACTGTATTTTTTTCCTTTTTTGATTTTGCTGTACGATTGAAATACATACACATATGTTTCTAGCTGTCTTAGTTATTCGAGTAGCTATTCTTAGCTGTCTTTGTAGACTAGACAATACATCTATAGGTTAGATTTTAGCTGTGGATTTTATTTTATTAGTTACTTCATTTTACTATCCTGATGATGTTCATCACAATTCCTTTGAGCTGTTTTGATGGGAATATATACTATTCTAACCATATTTTTCCTTTTCCTCTTGCAGATTTTGATTTTTACTAGTGATGACAGATGGGTTGCGTGATGAATCTGGTTGATTTTAGTAGGATTTTCAGTACATAAATAGTTGTAAAGATCTTATGTCCATACATTTAGCTGGTATTTGATGTATCAATGTATATGTTTAGCTAGGTAGCTGTTTATTTCTTTAGATGCCTGAGATGTATACATGTAGATGTTTTCAGTCAAATATATCAGTTATGTATGTATTAATTTAGCTGTTTTTTTTATTTTTGTACTATCTTCCCTTTTTGTTCACGTAAGGGTTGATCAGCAGTATGTATAAAAATATACAAATATATTTTTTAGTTTTGTTTTACTGTTTATCATTGAAAGAAAAAGCGTGTTGTACTCGAGAATTAGAATGAGCTGTTTTGTTCGTTAGGTTCAACATTTGCACAAACAGATTAATGATATATGCGGGTTTTTACTAAATCCTACTTAAGTTTATTAACTTTGTTTTGGCATGATCGGGAATCATCTTGGCATATGTAATAACACTTACCAAATCGAAAAGTTTTGGTCACGTAACATATACACTTATAAACTTGGACATGTTATTCGCAGTATGACTTAAGTTATAATCATGACTGGTTTAGGCATTTAGGATCTTCTGACAGGCATACTTGTGAACTTAGTTAAATGTAATATACAATATGGTTTGACATGTCACATATTTAAACTGATGATTATTAAATATATTGTATAAAACATGATCACCTACATCTCTGACCACTGCATCATCATCGTTAAGTTGGTATGTATATCAAAATCGTTTAATATTTATAAATAAATCGATAAAATTTTAAAACGATTTCACAGCGACTATTTGAAAATTTGAATAAAACATAACTTGAAACTTATAAGCTAAAATCTCGATTTTTCTCTTTTATTAGAAAAATATAGTCGAACCGGTCCAAACGTGTCTTGTTTCACAGAAATCCGACTTATATCGGGTCCTGTATACTCAGTTAAAGTTCAAATCGAAAATTTCGAACTACCGCGACGTTTTGAGCTAGTTTTAATTAATATATAAATATATATATTCGAACTCCATTTTAAATAAATAAATTCGATTAAAAATCCATTATATTTCAAATATAATATATAAACTTATTTAAATATTCTATTTTAATTGGCCAAAAAATCTGGGACGTTACATTCTTCCCCCCTAAAAATAATTTCGTCCTCGAAATTGGATAGTAAGAAGAATATTTCAAACTGTATTATTTTAAAATCATTACCCTTGCATTAATTTCAAAGTATATTCGAACTCTAAAAATTTTCTAAAAATCTGCCAGCACCTCCTCTGCATGGCTTGATTAGTATGATTACAACTGCCACTCTGGACCTTAAATTCTTCAAAAAGAAAATTCAAAATCCAAATGGCAACTCACTCAGGGTATAAAATTAATCGCTTAACCCATAATATTAAGGTTTACCTTTTTGTTCGAGCATTCCAACTCAAATTCCAATTTCCAAAGCGTATCAAGTATCTACTCATCGTCGGCATTTCCAGTCTGTATAACCAAATCATCTCCACAGCCTTCAAGATTTTGCACTTATTCCACTTATAATGCAAATAATAATCTATGTTAAATAATCCTGTTTTCACTCCACCGCCAAGCTTGTTTTCAATCCCCTATACCGGGATTTATCTCCTTGCTTTCCAATCATAAAATTTCTCATTAACTCCAAATGGTTTGATTAAATTAATATTCAATATCTTGTTTGCATCTGCTTCGGTTAACATTCATTAATATCAATCAAATTAATTCCTATTAAATATCCATTTAATTTTTCAAATCCCAATTTATTTATGTTCACTCTTTTTGAATTTATTATTAAATTGGTTTTACTTAACCAGGTTCAGTTTCACTTTCATATTCGATTCAATTGACCTATTGGTTTTTTAATCAGTTCAATTTTATTTCCTATTTCAAATTTGATTTCAAATCAATTTAATCAGAACAAACAAACATCCCACATTACTATAATGTAGAAAATTATTTCTCTTTTCTATATAAAAACATATCTTGGGTAAAATTATTTCATTTACCATCTTTATAAAACAATATCGTATCCATTCGCTAGTTCAATGCTTCTCAACACTTGAACCAGTCAAATAACACAATACAAAACATTTGTATATAAAATCTTATAAATACGCTCTCATATATATACACTCAACTGAATCTAGGGTGTTACTAACCCCATCTCTATTGAGTTACACTACAGAGCCAAGGTTACTACTAAGCCAATAGCTATGATACCACTGTAATAACCTAGGCATTTTCGGCCCCGAAAATCGACATAAGTACCTTTACCATAACTTATGCCAATCCTCCAAGCCCCGAAAAACACTGGATATTTATTAGAAAGAAATTAAAGGGTGGGATAAGAAAGAAAGAAAGTTAGAATAGAAGAAGAAGGAGGATCAACACAGAGTCTCACATCACAGCGGAACAAAATATAATACAGAAATAAATCTTTATTGAGAGCTTTTAAAAATACTTACAATATCATAGTACATCAATATCTTTGGACAGTTATAATAATCTTTCCTCCTATATAATCACACAGCGGAATAGTAATCACATAATACATCTGTACACCTTCAGCTTGTCATTGGTCTTTACAGTACCGGATAACCTAAACCTGTAACATCACAGAATTATCACAAGACAGAACATAAATAAATAATTAAGTAAACAACGAAAGAATTTATGAGCAAAACAGAACTTCATTTCATTCCAAAATAAACCATGTCTTTTACAAACATTTCAAATAACTTCATTACAACTATCTTGTAATAATAGCCAAAGAAGAAATAACTTAAGAACAGAAAAACAACTTATTCCCCAAGTGCAGTAAAATGAAGCAACCATAGCAAACCGTACATGATGAGCCAAAGCAAGTGATATCCAAGCTAAGAGCTAGTGCTTCCTCCCTGAGAACCGGGGGGGGGGGGGGGGGGAGGGGGGACGAAAGAAAAAGAGGCGAAAGGAAAAGGGTCAGTCATAAAGACTGAGTAAGTCCTAGTGACTTTCAGTGTAAAAACGGTTAAAACAACCTGTCATGTATGAACTGGAACTAAACTTAAGAATGGTGTCAAGGTGAACAAGATAGACTAAGGTGATCAGGATAAGTCGAGACAAGTCAACTAAAGCATCACATGTTCGAGATTCGTTGCATCGACTGTACTAGTATACTAAGTCCATGTCTCAAGTTAATCACGAAATAAATCCCACGGCCCAATATCGTGAAATGACCCTGAAACGGGGTCTGTCCCAAGTACGGAGTCCTACGGAGCGATTATCTAGTCGATCGGCTCCCTACAAGTTCTAGCTCGTCAAGTGTCCGTGTCATACGACTAATCACGAATGTAGTCACCTGTGCTGGGTCCACCTTCGGGTGTATCAGCCCTAGGGTGTCAACCCCTGACACGATTCAAGATGCACAGATAAATCTACGGATACCCAGTATCTGCCCCGGAATACGTGCACGACCGTAGCCCACCGAACCTACACTGGCGTACCCCACTGCTGTCGTTCACCTCTTACAATCATCCCAGTAATCGTGCCCCACCCGGCCTAGCCCCAGGGTACCTTGATACATCTAGAGGGTTACTGCTGAAAGGGATCGTGTCTAGGGTTTCGCCTAATAGATTAGGTCATGTAATTCGTGACCTAACCCGCCTAACCGATTAAGTCATGTAATTCGTGACTTAATCCTTTTCCAGTCTAGTCATGTCAAGATGGTTAAGTATGTCATTTAAATTCGTGACTTAACCCGCTTACGTGTCATGTCAAGTTGGCTAAGTGTTGTCGTTTCAAGTCCATGACTTAGCCCTACAAATCGTGTTCAAGTTGGTTAAGTTGTCTTTTCATGTTCATGACTTAACCCTAATTGGCATTAATTGATTCGTTAATGCACCGAACCACTCACATTGGATCTTATTGTTCGTAGCCACTGGATTTGCCGGGCGGTTCCGGGTAGGTTTACGCTACGAACTCAACCCAACCTCGGGTTTCAAGCGCGATGTGACCAACTACCCACATTGGATCCTATTGTTTGTAGCAACTGGATTTGCCGGGCGGTTCCGGGCAGATTTACACTACAAATTCAACCCAACCTCGAGTTGGCCACTTTCTTGTTTTCTAAAGTCATGCCCATGTTCTTATCAGATTCGTGCTATTTTCATAGCATGTTCATATGTCAATTTCGTGCCCAACTAAGGCATGTTTCAAGTCAAGTCATAGAATATTCAAGTCAAGTTTTTCGTGCCATATTTCATGTTCTACTTATGCCAAATTTCATGGTTTATGATTATAACCAATTCAAGTTTTGCCTATTCTACCCAATCGTATCCCCAACGCATATAAACGTACTTCGTTCACAAGCATAAACAATTCAAGAGATAAAGGGGAATAACACCAAACATGTGATAGGCATATGTGACAATTCCACCATCACTTGCATAATAAACAGGCTATAACATATCACATGGTTTCAATACTAGCATGATGATAACTTGGCATAGTAATGGTTCCAACTTAGTTCAACATGATGAATTCAACTTTACATCATATGCATAATAATCATTGCGGGCATAATAATAATTTTATTACAAACATGAAACATTAAAGGCATGGTAATTCTAATAGGCATAGTGGATTCCAATTTAGTATTTTTAACATAATGATTCTCATTTAGCATTATAAACATAATGATTCCAACTTTTCATCATAACTTAGCGATTCCCAATTTAACATGATATGTATATTAACATCACAGGCATAGTTTCATTAATATCATAGACATGGTTTAATTAGCATCGTAGGCATGGTTTAATCAACATGAGGATTTCAATGAACATAATGATTCCATGGACATGTATTTGTTCAACTTGCAATAAAATTAAGCCCAAGTGATTCATAACAACATCAACATCATGATAAGTTTAACTTGCAACATTAACATAGCAATATTCCCAAATTTTGATTCAAAGTTAAACAATATAAACATGGATTAATAATAGTTCTTAAATCCGGTTTCAATTCATAGCATGTCCATGTTATTTTAGCGTTTTTGCCTAAAAAGTGACATAGAACTTACAATATGAAGCAAGCAATCCAAATCAAAACTTTAAATCAAATAGCCCCAAATCCGTTATCTAAAGCGTCGTAGTTGTTGTAGCTTCTAGTTGTAGCCTTCAAGAATCATCCTTCGTCTTCTTTAATTTTTGTTCTTTGTATTTTTAATTTAGAGTTCTAGGTCTAATGGCGTCTGCATGAGTGCTAAAATGAAATAGTATGATTTAGGCTAGGTCTTAGGGTCTTTAAATAGCTGTAGGCAATTGATTTCAGCTTTTAGATTAACCCTAGTATAGATCTGAGCCATCCAAGATTGTCATAAGCCCCCAAAACAAGACGTAGGAGCCAAAACAGGTGTACCAGGCCGACATGGCCGACCAGGGAGGTCGACACCCAGGTCGACTCCCCAGTCGACCTGGGGGGGAGGTCGACCCCCAGGTCGACTCTAGTGTCGACCTGGTTGCGGGGGAGGTCGACCCTAGTGTCGACCCCCCTGTCGACATGTCTGGGCAGGATTTTTCCCGCCTACCCTGAATTCTGAAAATTTGAATCTATTTTTGAATTTGAATTTTTCGTGAAACTTTGCGAGGCCATATCTTGATCATACGGACTCCGATTTATGAAATTTCGGACTCTGTTTCGCGTATTTTTCCGAGACGAACGCAATGGCGCAACCTGTTTTCCCTGATTCAGATTTTAACATTTAATTCTGCCTTGATTCTTGTCTTAACATGTTGTTAAAATTCGGGTTGTTACATTCTCCCCTCCTTTAAGGATTTCGTCCCCGAAATCTCCAAGTTAGGAAGAACGCATCCTACCATCCATCATCCATCTACTCAAAACATCATCCACAAGCAACCATGGTACTTAAAAGGCTTCTAATGTTTTATGAACACATGCAAAGAGTGTGTGTATATGTTCCTTAGCTAATGCTAATGATCAGGCCTGATTGATTTTCTAAATGCAAAATATGTTTAGTGAAATGAATCCAATATGTATGCAAAATTTTCCTATTATAATTCATAATTTCTACATGAGTGCACAAACATTCAATCATATGCAACAACCAAATGATAGCACAACCAAGTTTCAAAAATAAACACTCATGCATATGCAAGTATGAATCTGTGACTGAGCCGATCTAGTGCCTAATGTGTATTCATGCATCCACGAGCAACCACTTGCGACCACTTGCAACCATTTTGCAATCATAACATGTTTCAATTACATGTTTACATCCAAAAAGATTCTATCTATGGTTCTCAAGATAGGATCGAGGAGATAACAAGATAAAACAAAGCATCTAGAAAAAGAAGTTAAAGATGTACCCCCGGAAGGTCCGGTCTGCTTCTTAGGGCAATCCTTGCTGATGTGTCCAGTCTCCCTACAATGAAAACATTCACCTTGATTTCTCTTCCTCTTTCTACAATCCTTGGCTATGTGCCCTTCCGTACCACAGAAATTGCATTTCCTTTTATCACGTGAGTTGTCGTTCTTACCTCCTTTCTCAGAGTCTACCTTCTTATTCTGAGAATCGTTGGGCTTGACCTCTTTCTTGCCCTTCTTATCTTCCTCATACAGTAGGGCCATATCCACCAAGCTTTAAAAGGCCGCCCCCATGGGCACATGAGTCATGGCCAAACCATGTAGTGGCTCGTTCAAGCATCGTGTAAAATGTAGCGCCTTTTTCTGAGGAGTGTTGACTAACTCCAATCCGAAGCGAGCAAGCTGATTGAAACGGTTCACGTATTCTTTAACTGTCATATTTCCTTGTTTAAGGGCCAAAAACCGTTCCATTTGGAGACTCTCCTCTGCCGATGACAAGAACTTAAGCCCAAATCTCCCTCTAAAGTCCGCCCAAGTCTCAATGGGCCTAGTAGCGTTGGTGACTTCCCACCAATAAGAAGCTTCCTCTTTCATGAGCCACGCCGCCAACTGTACTTTCCTATTGTCCTCTACCTCAAAGATAACAAACAAGTCTACGGTTTCCTTCAACCAATTCCGTTCCTCAACAAAAGTCCCAGTTCCTAGGAAATCCTTTCCGCCCATGGCCTTAAAGTTCTTGCATATCTTTGAAAAAGTGGTTTCTCGTAGAGGTTGAGGAGGATAAGGAGGAGGATTAGCTGGGCCTGCCACATTAGCCCGAGCCTCGAGGAAACGATGGAACCAAGTAGGTATATTGACCCCCTCGGGAAGATTAAGGTCGTCGGCCATGATAAGCTGAAAACGAAAAAGGAAAAGATTCAAACGAGGAAACAAAGATAGTGCTAATGGCTTTGGGGAATATGCCTTTTAATCAAAACAAAATTTTCTTGAAAATTTGCTTCTTTGTAAATGGTTTTGAAAAGAAATTCAAAAGGTTTTCAAAACTTTTGCCCAGTCTTGGTAACCTTCTGCTCTGATACCAAGTGTAACATCACAGAATTATCACAAGACAGAACATAAATAAATAATTAAGTAAACAGCGAAAGAATTTATGAGCAAAACAGAACTTCATTTCATTCCAAAATAAACCATGTCTTTTACAAACATTTCAAATAACTTCATCACAATTGTCTTGTAATAATAGCCAAAGAAGCAATAACTTAAAAACAGAAAAACAGCTTATTCCCCAAGTGCAGTAAAATGAAGCAGCCATAGCAAACCGTACATGCTGAGCCAAAGCTAGTGATATCCAAGCTAAGAGCTAGTGTTTCCTCCCTGAGAACCTGGGGGGGGGGGAACGAAAGGAAAAGGGTCAGTCATAAAGACTGAGTAAGTCCTGGTGACTTTCAGTGTAAAAACGGTTAAAACAACCTGTCATGTATGGACTGGAACTAAACTAAAGAATTGTGTCAAGGTGAACAAGATAGACTAAGGTGATCAGGATAAGTCAAGACAAGTCAAGTAAAGCATCACATGTTCGAGATTCGTTGCATCGACTGTACTACTATACTAAGTCCATGTCACAAGTTAATCACGAAATAAATCCCACGGCCCAATATCGTGAAATGACCCTGAAACAGGGTCTGTCCCAAGTACGGACTCCTACGGAGCGATTATCTAGTCGATCGGCTCCCTACAAGTTCTAGCTCGTCAAGTGTCCGTGTCATACGGCTAATCACGAATGTAGTCACCTGTGCTGGGTCCACCTTCGGGTGTATCAGCCCTAGGGTGTCAACCCCTGACACGATGCACAGATAAATCTACGGATACCCAGTGTCTGCCCCGGAATACGTGCACGGCCGTAGCCCACCGAACCTACACTGGCGTACCCCACTGCCGTCGTTCACCTCTTACAATCAGCCCAGTAATCGTGCCCCACCCGGCCTAGCCCCAGGGTACCTTGATACATCTAGAGGGTTACTGTTGAATGGGGTCGTGTCTAGGGTTTCGCCTAACAAATTTGGTCATGTAATTCATGACCTAACCCGCCTAACCGATTAAGTCATGTAATTCGTGACTTGATCCTTTTCCAGTCTAGTCATGTCAAGATGGTTAAGTATGTCATTTAAATTCGTGACTTAACCCGCTTACGTGTCATGTCAAGTTGGCTAAGTGTTGTCGTTTCAAGTCCATGACTTAGCCCTACAAATCGTGTTCAAGTTGGTTAAGTTGTCTTTTCATGTTCATGACTTAACCCTAATTGGCATTAATTGATTCGTTAATGCACCGAACCACTCACATTGGATCTTATTGTTCGTAGCCACTGGATTTGCCGGGCGGTTCCGGGCAGGTTTACGCTACGAACTCAACCCAACCTCGGGTTTCAAGCACGATGTGACCAACTACCCACATTGGATCCTATTGTTTGTAGCAACTGGATTTGCCGGGCGGTTCCGGGCAGATTTACACTACAAACTCAACCCAACCTCGAGTTAGCCACTTTCTTGTTTTCTAAAGTCATGCCCATGTTCTTATCAGATTCGTGCTATTTTCATAGCATGTTCATATGTCAATTTCGTGCCCAACTAAGGCATGTTTCAAGTCAAGTCATAGAATATTCAAGTCAAGTTTTTTGTGCCATATTTCATGTTCTACTTATGCCAAATTTCATGGTTTATGATTATAACCAATTCAAGTTTTGCCTATTCTACCCAATCGTATCCCCAACGCATATAAACGTACTTCGTTCACAAGCATAAACAATTCAAGAGATAAAGGGGAATAACACCAAACATGTGATAGGCATATGTGACAATTCCACCATCACTTGCATAATAAACAGGCTATAACATATCACATGGTTTCAATACTAGCATGATGATAACTTGGCATAGTAATGGTTCCAACATAGTTCAACATGATGAATTCAACTTTACATCATAGGCATAATAATCATTGCGGGCATAATAATAATTTTATTACAAACATGAAACATTAAAGGCATGGTAATTCTAATAGGCATAGTGGATTCCAATTTAGTATTTTTAACATAATGATTCTCATCTAGCATTATAAACATAATGATTCCAACTTTTCATCATAACCTAGCGATTCCCAATTTAACATGATAAGTATATTAACATCACAGGCATAGTTTCATTAATATCATAGACATGGTTTAATTAGCATCATAGGCATAGTTTAATCAACATGAGGATTTCAATGAACATAATGATTCCATGGACATGTATTTGTTCAACTTGCAAAAAAATTAAGCCCAAGTGATTCATAACAACATCAACATCATGATAAGTTTAACTTGCAACATTAACATAGCAATATTCCCAAATTTTGATTCAAAGTTAAACAATATAAACATGGATTAATAATAGTTCTTAAATCCGGTTTCAATTCATAGCATGTCCATGCTATTTTAGCATTTTTGCCTAAAAAGTGACATAGAACTTACAATATGAAGCAAGCAATCCAAATCAAAACTTTAAATCAAATAGCCCCAAATCCGTTGTCTAAAGCGTCGTAGTTGTTGTAGCTTCTAGTTGTAGCCTTCAAGAATCATCCTACGTCTTCTTTAATTTTTGTTCTTTGTATTTTTAATTTAGAGTTCTAGGTTTAATGGCGGCTGCATGAGTGCTAAAATGAAATAGTATGATTTAGGCTAGGTCTTAGGGTCTTTAAATAGTTGTAGGCAATTGATTTCAGCTTTTAGATTAACCCTAGAATAGATCTGAGCCATCCAAGATCGTCACAAGCCCCCAAAACAAGACCTAGGAGCCAAAACAGGTGTACCAGGCCGACCTGGCCGACCAGGGAGGTCGACACCCAGGTCGACTCCCTAGTCGACCTGGGGAGGAGGTCGACCCTCAGGTCGACTCTAGTGTCGACCTGGTTGGGGGGGAGGTCGACCATAGTGTCGACCCCCCTGTCGACCTGTCTGGGCTGGATTTTTCCCGCCTACCCTGAATTCTGAAAATTTGAATCTGTTTTTGAATTTGATTTTTTCGTGAAACTTTGCGAGGCCATATCTTGATCATACAGACTCCGATTTACGAAATTTTGGACTCTTTTTCGCGTATTTTTCCGAGACGAACGCAATGGCGCAACCCATTTTCCCTGATTCAGAATTAACATTTAATTCTGCCTTGATTCTTGTCTTAACATGTTGTTAAAATTTGGGTTGTTACATTCTCCCCTCCTTTAAGGATTTCGTCACCGAAATCTCCAAGTTAGGAAGAACGCATCCTACCATCCATCATACATGTACTCAAAACATCGTCCACAAGCAACCATGGTCCTTAAAAGACTTCTAATGTTTTATGAACACATGCAAAGAGTGTGTGTATATGTTCCTTAGCTAATGCTAATGATCAGGCCTGATTGATTTTCTAAATGCAAAATATGTTTAGTGAAGTGAATCCAATATGTATGCAAAATTTTCCTATTATAATTCATAATTTCTACATGAGTGCACAAACATTCAATCATATGCAACAACCAAATGATAGCACAACCAAGTTTCCAAAATAAACACTCATGCATATGCAAGTATGAAACTGTGACTGAGCCGATCTAGTGCCTAATGTGTATTCATGCATCCACGAGCAACCACTTGCGACCACTTGCAACCATTTTGCAATCATAAAATGTTTCAATTACATGTTTACATCCAAAAAGATTCTACCTATGGTTCTCAAGATAGGATCGAGGAGATAACAAGATAAAACAAAGCATCTAGAAAAAGAAGTTAAAGATGTACCCCCGGAAGGTCCGGTCTGCTTCTTAGGGCAGTCCTTGCTGATGTGTCCAGTCTCCCCGCAATGAAAACATTCACCTTGCTTTCTCTTCCTCTTTCTACAATGCTTGGCTATGTGCCCTTCCGTACCACAGAAATTGCATTTCCTTTTATCACGTGAGTTGTCGTTCTTACCTCCTTTCTCAGAGTCTAACTTCTTATTCTGAGAATCGTTGGGCTTGACCTCTTTCTTGCCCTTCTTATCTTCCTCATACAGTAGGGCCATATCCACCAAGCTTTCAAAGGTCGCCCCTATGGGCACATGAGTCATGGCCAAACCATGTAGTGGCTCGTTCAAGCCTCGTGCAAAACGTAGCGCCTTTTTATGAGTAGTGTTGACTAACTCCAATCCGAAGCGAGCAAGCTGATTGAAACGGTTCACGTATTCTTTAACTGTCATATTTCCTTGTTTAAGGGCCAAAAACCGTTCCATTTGGAGACTCTCCTCTGCCGATGACAAGAACTTAAGCCCAAATCTCCCTCTAAAGTCCGCCCAAGTCTCAATGGGCCTAGTAGCGTTGGTGACTTCCCACCAATAAGAAGCTTCCTCTTTCATGAGCCACGCCGCCAAATGTACTTTCCTATTGTCCTCTACCACAAAGATAACAAACAAATCTTTGGTTTCCTTCAACCAATTCCGTGCCTAAACAAAAGTCTCAGTTCCTAGGAAATCCTTTCCGCCCATGGCCTTAAAGTCCTTGCATATCTTTGAAAAAGCGGTTTCTCGCGGAGATTGAGGAGGATGAGGAGGAGGATTAGCTGGGTCTGCCACATTAGCCCGAGCCTCGAGGAAACGACGGAATCAAGTGGGTATATTGACCCCCTCGGGAAGATTAAGGTCGTCGGCCATGATAAGCTGAAAATGAAAAAGGAAAAGAATCAAACGAGGAAACAAAGATAGTGCTAATGGCTTTAGGGAATATGCCTTTTAATCAAAACAAATTTTTCTTGAAAATTTGCTTCTTTGTAAATGGTTTTGAAAAGAAATTCAAAAGGTTTTCAAAACTTTTGCCCAGTCTTGGTAACCTTCTGCTCTGATACCAAGTGTAACATCACAGAATTATCACAAGACAGAACATAAATAAATAATTAAGTAAACAGCGAAAGAATTTATGAGCAAAACATAACTTCATTTCATTCCAAAATAAACCATGTCTTTTACAAACATTTCAAATAACTTCATTACAACTGTCTTGTAATAATAGCCAAAGAAGCAATAACTTAAAAACAGAAAAACAGCTTATTCCCCAAGTGCAGTAAAATGAAGTAGCCATAGCAAACCGTACATGCTGAGCCAAAGCTAGTGATATCCAAGCTAAGAGCTAGTGTTTCCTCCCTAAGAACCTTGCGGGGGGGGGGGGGGGGGGGAACGAAAGAAAAAGAGGCGAAAGGAAAAGGGTCAGTCATAAAGACTAAGTAAGTCCTAGTGACTTTCAGTGTAAAAACGGTTAAAACAACCTGTCATGTATGAACTGGAACTAAACTTAAGAATGGTGTCAAGGTGAACAAGATAGACTAAGGTGATCAGGATAAGTCGAGACAAGACAAGTAAAGCATCACATGTTCGAGATTCGTTGCATCGACTGTACTAGTATACTAAGTCCATGTCACAAGTTAATCACGAAATAAATCCCACGGCCCAATATCGTGAAATGACCCTGAAACGGGGTCTGTCCCAAGTACGGAGTCCTATGGAGCGATTATCTAGTCGATCGGCTCCCTACAAGTTCTAGCTTGTCAAGTGTCCGTGTCATACGGCTAATCACGAATGTAGTCACCTGTGCTGGGTCCACCTTCGGGTGTATCAGCCCTAGGGTGTCAACCCCTGACACGATTCAAGATGCACAGATAAATCTATGGATACCCAGTGTCTGCCCTGGAATACGTGCACGACCATAGCCCACCGAACCTACACTGGCGTACCCCACTGCCGTCGTTCACCTCTTACAATCAGCCCAATAACACACACCAAAAATGCCAATTTGGCAGTGCTCATGGCCATATCAAAATCGATTTGGCAGTGCCCTGGACCGTATCAAAAAATGGCGTCTCTGTTGCTTTGATACGATTAAAAACCGTATCAAATTAATAAATTGATACGGTTTTGAACCGTATTAAATTGATAAATAGATACGGTTTTAAACCGTATTAATTTAGAAATTTGATACGGTAAAACCGTATCAAATCAGCATGCGGGCACTGTCCAACTTCTAATTTGATACGGTTTTAAGCCGTATCAAATTGGTATGCTGGCACTGTCAACTTCATAGATCGATACGGTTTTAAGCCGTATCAATTGACAAATTTGATACGGCTTAAAACCGTATTAAACTAGTATACTGATACGGCTTAAAACCGTGTTTAATGCCTCACTCCTACAATGATAACAATGAATTAGATATGGCTTTTAACCGTATCAAAATCGGTATATCATATATGCAATATACAAAATCACTGCACCCATTGAAAAATATATACACACACAATAAAGAAGATACACTACACCCATATAACAGTATATAAAGAAGATATACTAAGCATAATTCAATTAATACATAAACCATAACTTCAGTTAATACAAACCACATAACACGGTATATACAAAGCATAATGTTCACAGTTCTTCCTCTAAAAAAAAGACAACAAAACTGCAATTGTCGAGCCCATACAACTCATGCTTGTTCCAAAGCCTGAAAAGAAATTAAAATAACAAACATCAGTTTAGTTTCGCCTCCACAACAAAAAGTTCTGATTTCACAACTAACACTAAATATGCACAGCAAAATATAATATCATTGCAGCAAAGCCTTACACAATAACAAGTTCTGATTTCACCTGAGCCTTACGGCTCAGTTTCAACTTCAGATAAAAATTGGCTAAAAAATGAATTCAAATAGCTTCAGCACAGCATGAAAGCTTTATAAAAAGCACTGGACTACATCATAAGTAACTTCAGATAAAAAACTAAAATATCAGCTACTTCAACATGAACAAATATAATAATTAATTAACTTAGAAATCAAATGTATATGTGCATACACTTCCTTTGGTAAAGCAATTTAAGGCTTATAATAGATAACATCTTTATACCATAGGTTCAGGAAAAATCCTTAGTCAATTTGATTTTTCTATTTTTCTGAATTGAGACAGCCATACAAACAGAACATCAAAGGAATAATACATAAAAATGAGTCTATCCATTAAGTAGGATTGAGTGACGTAATTCTAGACCAAGATGTTTTATATAGACATTTAATAATACTCAAAAAAAAAACAATTACATTGTACCTACACTCTAGGGTCTACTCTTAGCAATAATATTGGGACCATGGTCATACTCGATAAATTAATATGACACCCTTATGAACTAGACTATTATTAGAAAACAATCAAAATATACCATAAACAACCATATATAATATACAATGTGTGAACAGAAATTTGTGTCCAAAGAACTCAAGACAAAGAGCAACTAAATGTTGCCTATTACATAACATGTGAAGCAAAAGTTCTATGCAAAGAATTCAACTAAAACGAAGCTATATACCACTAATTGTTTTCCTTGCGCTGAAGCACAAACTAAAATGCATTTCCTAAAAGCTTACACTTTCAATAACTATTACTAAACTAAATTGTATACGAATAATTCATAATACTAATTTGATACAAAGCGACAATAAATCCACCTGTATTAGGTTAAGTGAGCTGTTAGGCTCTTAGGCTTCTAGCATTAGATCTGTCTACTTTGTATGTGTTCTAAAGGTATCCACTGGTTTGCACAACCCTAGACAACATTGCAATAGAGTGTAGTAACAAAAAGGAAAATATGTAGACATAAAAACTTTTTTAGGCTCAACTCATATATAGTTAAATAATAGTACGGATGAATCTAATAT
Source organism: Allium sativum (assembly GCA_030737875.1). Taxonomy (NCBI): domain Eukaryota; kingdom Viridiplantae; phylum Streptophyta; class Magnoliopsida; order Asparagales; family Amaryllidaceae; genus Allium; species Allium sativum. The sequence continues at coordinate 158,371,189 of CM060924.1, forward strand.
CAGTATGGTATATATACTGTGTAGAGGAAGATGCTAATAAAGTCCAAGAATATGAGAGATTTTTACCAGGTTTAAGGAGAAATGATAGCTTTTTAAAGAAGAAATGATTCTCAATCTGGACAGTACACAGTTGTTAAGAGCTGTTGTATAAGGAGAAGCCTGAGGTTCTCGTATTCAGCGAAACTGAGCCTTACGCTCAGTTTCAACTGAGCCGTGAAGCTCAGTTTCGTTGAGCCAAAAGGCTCAGTTTCAATTGAGCATTACGGGTCAGTTTCAGCTGAGCCTTAAGGCTCAGCGAAACTGGGCCTCAAGGAATCACAACCTATAGTCTTTAGCAGCAATAGCAAAAATGCAAAAGTTATCCTACAGGTAGATATAATTTCCCAAGTGTCCCAAATGTTCAAACTATTTTTCAAGCATACAACTATAACTGGTTTAATGTAAGCTTAAAATTCTTGGGATGAAACCTAATAATAGCGAGTACCTGATAATCCCGTTATAGAATTAAACTATGCTTATTTATAAAACTCAACATATATATGATCGATTACCAATTATAATCAGTGTATAAAAGAATGTTTCTAGCAAGGAAGCATTTGTTTATCCGAAATTCATTCTGGGGCAACACACAGTTTTATTGTTCTTCTGAAAATCACAGTTTGGGTTAGGAATTCGCAAACAGTTTTTGGCGAGAATTATTTTGACATTCTTGAAATGAAACACGTGGTTCACAGCAACAAGTATATTCCAGTTTACAAAAGACACAACATGTCCAGTTTTTTTTTCTTTTCTTTTTTTCCGAAGTATGCAAACATGTTTGGGACAAAAATCAATTCCATTTGATTCCATAAATCACGTGGGTACGTGGCAATAATCACATAATATTGTCGAGAAAATCATCCATTCGTGGCCGATTAAATCAAGGCCAACAAAAGGAATTTTACACAACCATTCGATCAAGGCCAATAAAGCGAAGCTGAGCCTTACGCTCAGTTGAAACTGATCCGTAAAGCTCAGTTTCAACTGAGCCTTACGACTTAGCGAAACTGAGCCTTACACTCAGTTTCAACTGAGCCTTATGGCTCAGTTTCGCTGAGTCGAAAGGCTCGGTTTCAACTCAACAACAACATCCAAGGAACATTAACAATTTTCAACCATTAAACTCAACAACATCCATGTTATTGCTAATATAATTTATATGTATGTGGGTATATACGCAGTCATAGATCAACATAAACGAGCTTCATGAAAAACAAGGGTAGAAAGGTACCTGAAACCGAATAGATTGAATAACCGAATCCTGAAGATAATCAGGACGACCAAGTGACACGAATGCAAATTTCCACTGCACCAACAGTATACAAGACAAACTATCCATTAGCCCATTGGTTTAATTACAACTACCTCTCGGATAACTAACTTATGTGATCAAGTATAATTGCAACTACCTCTCATATAACTAACAAAACATAAAAACATACCTCAAGGCCAAAAAAGGATGAAGAAAAATGTCGAGAAAACAAAATTTAAGCAACTAAATTTTATAAGAGCGAAACCATACCTGAAATAGCTCTGAAACAAGAATTGCTTCGGTAACGCCACTGGAATAAGAAGTGCAATACTTGAAATAAGCAATGCAAGCAATGTATAAGTGAATCAAGATAAACCGATCCTTTGTTATCGAATATGCAATACCCTGGATAGTACACACATGTGCGTGTGTACACACACACATACATACATATTAGAAATCTAATATACATTATGCTTCCTCATACCAAACCGATCCTTTGTTATCGAATATTAGAAATCTAATATTAGAAAGCAACAGTTTTGACTGGAAAGCTATGATTAAATGAGAGATGGTATTCTTCCTCATACCAAACCGATCCTTTGTTATCAAAGCAATGTAAAATTTCGAACAGTGCCTTGTCTTAGAAAACAAGAAATAATACATTTTCGTTTAACAATATGCACAAATTTCATTTTAGGCCTGCCATGTAAATATGCGTTTTTAGGCTAGTAAATGACAAAATTTCACGAAATACTTAAATAAAAGTTGTAGCTTAAGTCCTAAGCTTTCCGGAATGCATAAGATCGTCAAATTCGGACAAACCAATCAAAAGTTATGACCACAATGGTTTCAGCTCAGATTTTTTTTCAATTATGCAAATGCAGGTCAGCGCTTCCAAAGCGCGGTTTCGGACCTAGCAAACAACAAAATTTCATGCAACACTTCAAATGAAAGTTGTACTTTATATTCTAAGCTTTCCGGAATGCATAAACGTATCGAAATCGGATCAACGGTTTACAAGTTATAATCAGTACAGTTCAGCCCATATCAAAATCCTCTAATTGTATTCACACTAGAGTGAGTACAGTATACAAAATAACCAAAATCAAGACTAAGATAAACCATCTCTATCACAAACTAAATGGCATGGATAGGTTTCTCAACTATACCAAGAGGTGTTCGGCAAGTATCTATTATCTATAATAAGAGAAGAAACAAAGTGGTGTACTTTAGTAACCTCATGTGTCCATTATTATTTGTTCAAAAATAAACAAGAAATGTCAGCCTATTTGACACAAGAAAATGTAAATGTAATATTATAGAATCCTAATTTCTTAGTTTACAGATCATGTATAGCCTTTGATTGAACATGCATGGCTACCCTAGGATGTATGCACACATAAACTAAGATATTTAATAATTAGCATTCTAAAATACTGTATTACCGCACAACGGTGGGAAAAAACCGACCGTTAAGTCGTATAATACTAAAAAAAGTCTTCCTTAATCTTTTTTCTTAATTATGAATTTTGATGAAAAATTACTTACATTTTTGGAAAAAATGACATCTAATTTGCTCCGACAGGAGTGTGTGTCTAAATTATAATCAAACTGAAAGCAAAATTGATGTCATTCCACAGTGAAAGGTTTAAGTTTTATTTAATTTAAATGTAAAAATATATCTTAAGTATTGATTGCTAAAGCTTGCAAAGATATTATACAAAGCCAATCACAAAAACAGGACAAATACATGTTTAGTGCTATAAACTTGTAGATATTTTTTCTTGCTAAAACAGGTTTGAGCAACATACCAATATTTTTTTTTCCACAACAATACGGTTAAGCAGATAAGATTAGAAATGACACGTTTGATTTAACAAATGTAAATAAAAATAGTAAAGCAAAAGAATCTCTCATCCCATTTGTTTGTAGATCCACGCATCCTTCAAGTATATTGTACTTATTATATCAACATACGAATAATCTTCTTCCAGACTAACAAAACAAAATGACACAATATCTAATAGCCAGATTTAATTCAACAAATTCAATACACAGTTGATGGTACCAACTCTAGTAAACAAACTGCAACTTCTGCCAAAATGATTTTTTTAAAAAAGGTGGAAACTAGAGTAAGATTTATTAAATGGACAATAAAAACTATGAAATTTCTAGAATGTTGAAGGAATTCCAAGTCGTAGTATTCACGTTTATACATCTCATTTGATTCTCATCTCTTCCCATAACGCCTAATTGAACCAGATTAGTTCAAATGTCTGAGAAAAAGAAATACGCAACCGCTTAAATGAAATGAAGGAACATAAAATACAAATCAATTTCAGTAAGAAGAATTAGGTAAAATAAATAAATAAAAACCAAAATGTGGAAAAAGATATATATACGATAGTTTTTCCATTTTCTGCAGTAGGAAAAATGATATATATGATAGTTTTGCCATTTTCTGCAGTAGGAAAAATGATATATACACATTTAATTTATCTAAGCTGGATTGCAAACTTACTGAATATATTCAGCCACTCAACAATAATTTTAATACTCATTGACTCGATCGTTATACATAATGGTTGATTCTTGTATATAGAAAAATAAAATTTACAAATTATGGACTGCATCCAGACGGTATCACAAATATTTTGCATCAAAATAATTTATCTTTTTCTTTTTATTTAATCAACCAATTGATTTTGACCCAACTTAAAGCAAAATTGATGGGGCCATTTTGTCCCATTAGTTTGGAGAACAGTCTTTTCTGTTCTTTCACATGTGGCCTTTATACGTTTCTTGTTAATGAAACTTCAAGTTTGCCTTAACTACATTTGCAAAACCTAGCCTTATATATCTTTAAAAAACAACTAACATCAAATGTTTAAACTGCCACCCATCTGAATACACAATATCATAGTCAATGGAAGACCTTAATCTATCACCAACATCCATTAATTTGTCATGAAACTCATTATCCCCGATACTAGAAGAATCCACAACCGGTTTAAGAAGCACACTATCAAACTAAGTAGCCACAAGTATACTGTGCCCAACCCCCTAAAACAGGCAAATGGAAAGATGAAGTTACAACAAAGTCCTAAAATTTTGGTAACACATATGTCAGTACAGTTAAATTTTCATATGGACAGATGTTGTCCAGGGTAGTGAAGTGTCCGCAAATGGTCATATAAATGCTGGTGCCGAACAAACAATGTATTAAGTTAGCTATAAATTAAAACCATGTACTAATACATACCTTGCTCTAATTATTTTATTCAAATATATTTCAAGATTCTGTGAACTTTCAAACAATAAGGTGGGTTGTATATTTTAAATAATTAGGGCAACAAAATTTGTAAAAAAAACTTTTCCTTACCTCATTCATTACGTGCAATTCAATTCATAGGATACAAGGTCATGTACTTCATTGTTAAGAGTAAAAAAAGGTACTTCATGAAAACATGAAAAGAAATGTAAAAGCATGTACCAGTACAAACATTGAAACATTACGTTCATTTCAATTCTCAGGTTATAAGGACATGCACCAATACAAACATGAAAACAAATAGCTTCAGTATTGAGAAAAAAATAATATCAATGTTCAGAATGCCAAGGATCCTCCCACCGAAAAAAAAAGAATTAAAAAACACATTTGAAAATTGTAAACAACACATGAACTCAAGCTGCAGGAAAATAACACAAAAATGCATCTCATATTTCATGAAAATTACTCCACTGAAGCACATTTAGATCTTAATTTTTTTGCAATTGATCATTATCAACAGGACAATCTACAGGTGATTTTAAAAAAAATCAACAAACAGGGAGGTTAACGACTTGGGAAAAGAAATCAATTGATTTTAATATTGCAGATGACGAATAAAAGAAATTAAGATGCACTGGAAATATAAAAATTGAACTACTCGCCTTTTGAAAAATCTTATGACTGTTAAGTGAATAAAGATATCTCGTTTATGACGACTAATTTTGACACTGAAAATAAAATTAATTTACGTTTTGCAGTTTATACCTGTGAATGTGAGATCCATGAAAAAAATGGATTTCGAAAAATGACAACGATATCAACTTACTATTAAAGGAGATAATGAAATCAACTCAAATGAACTTACTATTACAGGTCAAATGTATCTCAATTCAACTTTTTTGTCCCTCGCAAAAGCTAGATTATTCTGAAGCTCTAATACCTGCAAGTAACAAACCCATATTCAGACACCAAGCATGTAATCTAAATTCAATTTGTTTCCTGTTGATACTATAATAGTCTAAGGTAGACATATTTATACATTTTGTTAAACGACTGAAACACTATAGAAGGAAAATCACATTTATGATATCACCAGAAGCACGTAATATCAAAAGTGTGTGAGTGCTTGTCATACAGTCCAACTTCAACTATATAGTATAATCATAAAACAATTATTCAGACGGCTCAGTTTCACTGAGCTTAACGCTCAGTGAAACTGAGCCGTAAGGCTCAGTTTCAGCTGAGCATTACGGCTCAATTTCAACTGAGCCGTAAAGCTCAGTTTCAACTGAGCCGTAAGGCTCAGTTTCAGCTGAGCCTTAAGGCTCAGCGAAACTGAGCCTTACGCTCAGTTTCAACTGAGCCATGAAGCTAATGACAGGCATAAGTCGCTCGAAGAGTTCGCAAAACCTTCTGTAGGCCATGCTCTTCCCCTAAGTATGAAACCATATTCACATATTTTTTAGTAAAAATATAATCGTTCAGTTAAACACAATGAGATTTTCCCTTGACTTAAATAAATTTCTCCTACACATAAAGCCAATCAAATCCGCAGATTACATGTTAACAAATAACAAGTACACATAAAATCCATGAAATCCGCAGATTACATGTTAATAAATAACAAGTATGCATAAAATCCGTGAAATCCTAAAACTTGGTATGGGAATCAACTTCGTAACCCTAGTTTGATGCAGTTTGAAAGAAATAATCATCGAACAAATAAGTATTTACCAGATCTGTAACCCTAAAACATCAAATCCATGAAATCCATAACGATTTACTAAACACTAACGATGTAACCCTAAAACTTGGTATGGAAACAAATAACCATCGAATCAAATAAGTAATTACCAGATTTGTAAAACTGAGAGCAGGAATTTTTCTATTTCCAACTTTTTCCGATCGCAATTCGATAGAGGGAACGGTTGAGGGAAATTAGAAAAAAAGGGGGAAATAATGCGTGAGAGGGAAATGAAAAAAAGGGAGAAGCAAGTCTGCGTTGCCAAAAAATTTATTCCTAAGTTTGATACGGTCAAAACTTGGGCCAAATTCAAATTAGGCTCTAAGCCTTTTCAAAATAGAAAGGCACGGCTTAGAGCCCTCTCTAATTTGATATGGCTATAGACCGTATCAAATTTAGAGGATGGGGGAGTGACAAAATAGGCTTTGTGGTGTAGTGTAATCGTGCCCCACCCGGCCTAGCCCCAGGGTACCTTGATACATCGAGAGGGTTACTGCTGAAAGGGGTCGTGTCTAGGGTTTCGCCTAACAGATTAGGTCATGTAATTCGTGACCTAACCCGCCTAACCGATTAAGTCATGTAATTCGTGACTTAATCCTTTTCCAGTCTAGTCATGTCATAGCGGGAATCAAAAGATATGTCCAGTTGAAAATTCTGAATAGTCGCTATGGAATTCAGGCCCTTAAAAATAGCCATTTTGCAAACGACCTCGGATTTCGATGAAACCACTTTTGTTGGATCTGTGGTGTCAAATTATTGCTAGGTTTCAAATTTCATAATTTTTCGAATCAATATGTGAGCGTGGAAAAGGAAAACGTGTTTGACCAGTTTTAGTTGATTTTAATCGACTGGAAAATGGCCATTTTTCCAACGGTCTCAGAATTCGACGAAACTAGGTTTGTTAGGACCGTATCGTCAATACGAAGCTAGAAAATATTTTTCTGAAATTTTTAGGGTTAATATGTGGCCCCGGTAAATAGAAATGCACGTTCAAATTCAATATATAGAGTTTTATGTGGATTTTAACGGAAACTGACCGAAATGATCGAATCAGCTTACGATACATATCCCATTGTGTTCGGAATGGGGGTAATTAGCTATTGACGACAGGCGGTGGGCCTCGTTTAGAGGTCGTATGTAAAAGTCAAATTTTTGAAATTAAAATAATAAAAAAATAAATAAAACCTCTCTCCTCCACCTTACTTCCTCTCAGCCCCCCCATAATTTCAAAACCGGAAGAAAAAAAAGAAAAAAAACCCTAGGAGACGAATCGCGCAGCCCCCCTGGCGATCGCCACCCCGACGTGCCTACTCCCCCCTCTGCTAAATAGCACGCCGTGCCCCCCTCCCCCCGTCACCTGACCCCGCGCACCACCCCCTCCTTCTCCTTCTTCCTCCGCTTCTCCTCCCCTTCCGACTACGACCGCGCCCGACCCCACAGCCAGCGCCACCAGCCACCGCCTCACCTCCGCCCAATGCTTTCCCCCTGCGACGGTCGGCCTCCGGCCAACACTCCTACAACACAATAAAAACCCCTTCCTCGATTAAACAATGTGAGTTTTCCTTTATTGATTGTTAAATTTTCTTTTTTCAGTTTTATAGAAATTATCTAGGATATGATTTCTCAATATATGAAGGCTTCGATTTTTATATGTATGAAGAGTTTGAAAAGAAAAGATTTTTAACTTGAGAAAGGTTTGATTTTTAACATTAGAGGGATTCGATTTTCAAAATGAAAAAGATTTTATTTTTATATAAGGAAAAACGTAATTTTTATATAATAGAGAATATAAAAATATTATCTTTATATATGTAGCGAAATAAAAAATCTGATTTTTATTATATATATGTTGCAATAAAAATGTGATTTTTATAGTGATGTAATAAAAAGGCGAAATCTTTATATAGAGAATAGCGTGATAAAAATATAATCTTTATTATATGAACACCGATGTAAAAATAGAATTTTTTATCTATATAGTAGCGATGTAAAAATAGAATTTTTATCTATATAGTAACGATGTAAAAATAGAATTTTTGTCTATATAGTAGCGATGTAAAATTAGGATTTTTATCTATATAGTAGCAAGGTAAAAATAGGATTTTTATCTATATAGTAGCGATGTAAAAATAGAATTTTTATCTATATAGTAGCGATGTAAAAATAGAATTTTTATCCATATGGAGTGATAATGAAAATATGATTTTTATATACATAGCAATAATATAAAAATGTGATTTTTCTATATGTAGTGGCTACGGGCAACGAAAGTGACAAAAGGCGAGAACAGTGATGATTCCCTACAATAGAAGTGTCGTGGAGTTGGGATAGCTATTGGTGAGAACTTCTCACTCTAAATTTCTTTTTCTAGTTATATATATATACTAGGATGCAGACGGTGCTTAGCAGCACCCGACACCCGTCATCCACAGACCATGGATGGCTTGTTTGTTTGATTGATGTGTTGTGAAAATTTATTGTGTTGTGGAATGATTGAATAATAAAATATTTGTGTGTTGAAAGAAATATAGATTCATGTGTTGAATAGAATATATATTCATTTGTTGAATAGAATAACGAATCTATTGAAATATATAAAGCCGTGTTGATTAGAGTTGCGCTATTTTGACGTGAACGATATTTATATCGATTATATTCGTTTTTATAATGAATACTGAAAAGGAAGTGATTTCAAAATATAACGTTTTGAAGATATTATCATTTATATAGTAATGATATAAAATATTCAATTTTGATTTGAAATTGAATATAGAGTTGAAATGGTTTTGAAAACGAATTTAAAACGATTTATAAAATACGTTTTAAAAGGAAATCGGCGAAATATATATAATATATATATTACATATATAATGTCCTGAATAGAACGCGCCGCGCCGCGGTAGTTCGTGAATTTCGACCATTGACTTCGAATTGACGTTGCGGGAGATCCGACAGTCGGATTCTCCTAAAACCGGAATCGTTGGAATTTGAAATCTAACGGTTGGATTTGGAATTACATCCAAATCAAATTTGGAAAAGGTCGCTGTAAGTGCAGTTCGATGGCCGTTGATGGAAATCGACTGTACGGGCCTTGATAAAATTATTAGAAATATCAATATTTTGTGTAAATTCATAATATATGAATTGGAAGGAACTAGGATGAAAATTTCCACATTTGAAAAGATAAAAATAGATTTTTATCGAAATGAACTAGTTTTGAACTAGAATTAAAGTCAATTTATTTAATAAATAAATAAATAAATAAATTAAATTTGAAAGTGATTTAAAAAATAATCAATATTCCCAATACGTGAATTGGACTGGAGTTGAATCAAAATTGAAGTGACCCGAACTTCCCCGGTCTCCGAAGAGATGAGAAAGAACGAATTACTGTGAGGACAGGACAAAACAGAACGCAGACGGGAGAACATTTCATTGCTATTACAACAATTCCATCAGATACAAGAATATACAGAGTATAAATGAGTAAATTACATTCGATAAATATCAGAGATTACAATAAATTACATAGCAGCGGAAAATAATACAAAGCACAACTGAAGGTGATATACGGATATAGAGCTTTCCGGATATCATTCCAGTAGTAAACCAGGATCCTGTGAATATAAATCTGCAAAACCAAAACTACTAGCTGCCCGTGCGGAAAATAGGGGCACCCAGAGTTTAGGTTAAAACAATAAACTCCAGCTCAGTCATGTGACTGGTGTGAGAACTAAAACAGTTATTAATATTGGTTTTAAAGTTAGGTAAATCAAGGGACCACGCCGTATAACACGGAACGGGTTTCCTCCCAAGAATACCAGTGCATAGAACAAACAGCGCAATGCTAAATAAAGAAAAATGAAGCTGTTATAAGACCCAGGTCCCATCACACAATGCAACGCAAGCCGGAGAATAGGGTTTTCCCTTATAACAGCCAAAGCATGCTTGATACGTTTAAAACACGTTTGATACTATATTAAGTGTATAGTGTCAAAACAATTTCAATCATAAATAACAATCATAGGCGGCATAGCTACCATCTACTACGTCGCCATACTAGTTCTACAATTAAAACCGCAATACACGTATTGAAAGTTTGATTTCCGTCATGAGTCGAGGCAAGGGGCAAGCTCCTCTCCGCGTTCGAGACACTCTAGCAAATGTCCCAGGGTTACACACTCTGGGCAACCCCTGGATCTTCAGGGTCGGTCCTCACTTACGTTAGAGGATTAGTTATGCCTGAACACACGTTTCCCGGTCCTTACAGACCTAAAATCGAGGCGCCTCGCATTCCAACAACCACATAGGTGAAAAGTATATAAATGTCAGGGCTGGTAAGTCACTGACACCACCAAAGCTAGAAAGAAACGTCGTGCTCTCCCTGCAGTCCGTATCCCGTTTTTAACTCATACCGAGGTGTGAGGCTCGCGAATTCACGCTATACACAAAGCTGCCACGTAGGCTGTGCTTTGATCATCAACCACAAGACTCTGCTTTTCAACAAAAGCCTTGATCATTGCATCTTAGCGTGCCACACAGGCAATTCATGCCATGCGACTGATGTCCATCGATATACAATCTCTGAGCTCATACGTCTCAGAGAAGGGCGTTAAGCAAAAGAATAAATTCTCCGTCGCCAAACAGATGTATGTTTAATAGAAATCAATCAACACAGAATAAAATCCAATGTCAGACACACAATCCATTTACAAGTCCGTTCTGGGTCTGAACGAAACCGGAGGCACTTTCCTCGCATATCCATCCATCTCCAAGTACGTCTGGACGACCACCAACTATTTCCATCCTCTTGGGTGTACAGCTCAATCAGGATCGTCAGTAATTATCCAAACGATGTGAAGACTTCCGGCCTTCAACCACCGTCTTCATCTTCGACATATCGTCGAATCGGTTATTCAGAATGGGTATAAACCCGGACTTTCCGAACAACCCGCGTATATTAAAAACAAATGTTACACAAACACAACATATGCCTCATTCCAATTCATATTCTCAGGGAAAGGTTCCCATTAATTTTATCAAAGATAAATTCTTTAAATTTATCCTTTAATCTTCCTTTGGATGTCATATTAAACCAAATTATGGTTTTCCAAACTAGTCGAGATTAGCGAATCACATCGGAGTAATTATTTATTTTATTTCCCAATCCCAACCAATTCATCCCATGAAGCAAAACTGGTAATACTCCATATCTAACACCACGGTGTTGTCGGTAAAATTAATTACCATTTCACGTTCAAATCTAATTAAAGATTTAACTATCGCTTGGGAGCAAAACTGATGATACTCCATTCTCGCTCAATTTCTAAATTTGATAATTTAGATTATCAATTCACATTTCAATTTAATTGCAAATTCATTAAAACTCCTTTTACAGGGTTAGAGAACTAGTGTCATTTAAAACACAGTTCACGATAAACCCAAATCACATTCTATTTATTATCGGGTTAAAGAACTAGTGTTATTTAAAACAAAGTTCACGAAAAACCCATGAATAAATTCTATTTAAACCCATTTCAAATCCAATTTATTTGTTTAAAAATAAATGGGTTTTAATTTCAGTTCAAAACTAGTTCATTTCGATAAAAATCTATTTTTATCTTTTCAAATGTGGAGTTTTTCATCCCAACTTTTCCCAAATCATTTCTTATGATTTTACACAAATTATTGATATTTTTAATAATTTTATCAAGGCACGTACAGTCGATTTCCATCAACGGCCATCGAACTGCACTTACAGCGACCTTTTACAAATTTGATTTGGACGTATCTCCAAATCCAACCGTTAGATTTTGAATTTCTAATACTCATTAGAAAGCACTTTTCGATACGAACCCAACGGTTCCGGTTTTAGGAGAATCCGACGGTCGGATCTCCCATAATGACCGTTTGAAATAAATGGTCGAAATTCGCGAACTGCCGCGGCGCGGCGCGTTCTATTCAGGCCATTATATTATATATATTATATATATATAATATATATAATATATATTTCGTCGATTACTATTCAAAATGAAATTTATAAATAGTTTTGAATTCGTTTCAAAAACAATTTCAACCTATTCTTTTCTATTCAATTCAAATTTCAATTCAATTTGAATTCAATTCAATTCGTTTTCAATTCAATTCGAATTCGTTTTCAATTCAATTCAAATCCGTTTTCTTTTTGATTCAATTCAAATTGGTTTTCTATTCAATTCAAATTTGAATTCAATTAAATTCGTTTTCAATTCAATTCGAATTCGTTTTCAATTCAATTCAAATTCGTTTTCTATTTGATTCAATTCAAATTGGTTTTCTATTCGATTCAATTCAAATTGGTTTTCTATTCTATTCAATTCAAATTGGTTTTCTATTCGATTCAATTCAAATTAGTTTTCTATTCGATTCAATTCAAATTGGTTTTCTATTCGATTCATTTCGAAATCGTTTTATATTCAATTCATTTCGAAATCGTTTTATATTCAATTCATTTCGAAATCGTTTTTCAATATTCATTTCAAAATGAATAAAATCGATATAAATATCGTTCACGTCAAAATGGCGTTAATCTAATCAACATGGCTTCATATATTCCTTCATTCTATTCAGCAAATGAATATTTATTTTTGTCAACACACGACTAATCTCAACGAATGAGTACTGTCCACGTGTGACTATTTTTGTTAAATTATTTCGTTCAACACATGACTAATCTCAACGGATGAGTACAGTCAACACATGAACCTTTATTTTATAGTGATAAGGATATAAAATTTATTGTTAAAATATTACGTTCAACACATGACTAATCTCAACGGATGAGTACAGTCAACACATGAACCTTTATTTTATAGTATTCTTTATCTTCTAAATTGGAATGAGGCCCAATCAATTACCATATAAAATTAATTATATGGATTTTCATACAACACATGTATATAATAGCATTGAAAAATAATCAACCATCAACCAAAGTGCACTACACTGTATAAGCATCAAATATAGATATCTAACGCTTATAACAGCCTGTCAATCAATCGATCGACATATTTAATCAATCAGGATGAGTGAACATCATATTTCATCCCAACACCCGTGTGGGGTTTCAAACAATCAAACGCATATTTTATTTGTGCAGTTGGGCGATGTGTAAAATTTATCGACCCAATCAATGTCAGTCAAATCAGTGTACATAAACAAACCGTCCGGTTTGTAAACGAATATTTTATCTTGTTCACTTCACGTTAAAAAATATATTTTTAACGATAAAATATTTTATTTCAACACATGAATTTTTATTCAGTTCATTTACACAATTAAAATGATATTTTTATTTTTCTAACATATTTTAGAAAATTTCGGCGGCATAACGACACGATACTAGAAACGGGACGAGGCCTAGCCTTATCCCCGGTCTAGTGAAGGCCCACGCCATTCACACATCAATCAAATCGATTCCATTTCACCAAACAATTCAATTCAAACCAAATAATCTAACCAACTACACAACCAAACAATTAAACAAACAAGCCATCCATGGTCTGTGGATGATGGGTGTCGGGTGCTACTAAACACCGTCTGCATCCTAGTATATATATATAACTAGAAAAGGAAATTGAAGAGTGAGAAGTTCTCACCGATAGCTATCCAATATCACGACTCTTCATTTATAGAAATCTTCGTCATTCTCGCCTTTTTGTCAGCTTCGTTTTCCCGTAGCCACTACATATATAAAAATCACACATTTTTATATTTTGATGTCTTTAAAATAAAAATCATATTTTTATAATCGCTTCATACATTTAAAAATCGAATTTTCACTTCGCTATTCAATATATAAAAATCGAATTTTTACTTCGTTATTCAATATGTAAAAATCAAATTTTTTAATTTGCTATTCAATATATAAAAATCGAATTTTTATTTTGCTATTCAATATATAAAAATCGAATTTTTACTCTGCTATTCAATATATAAAAATCGAATTTTTATTTTGCTATTCAATATATAAAAATCGAATTTTTATTATCACGCTATATGGATAAAAATTCTATTTTTACATTGCTACCATATAGATAAAAATTATATTTTTACCTCGCTATTCTCTATATAAAGATTTCGCCTTTTCAAATATATCATTATAAAAATCACATTTTTATTTTTCTACACATATAAAGATGATATTTTCAATATTCCTATCATGTAAAAATTATATTTTTAATTCTCTACATAAACAAAAAATCATATTTTTACATCTTCTACATAATAAAGATTATATTTTTAATACTTTAAAAATATAAAAATCATATTTACACTAACAAAAACATACATTTTCAGTTTTTAAAAAATCATATATTTTCTGATTAAATAAAATTGATTGTAAACAATTGTTTTTATCCAAAACAAAATTAAAATCACTGCAAACAATTAAATTCCTAATTGTAATACCCATGAATTTCAGATTTGAATAAATAAAATAAAATAAAACATACCGGATCAAAGGAAGGGGTTTCTGGTTCGCTGCGGTGGTCAGAAGCTCGGCGACGGCGAAGGGGAGAGAGGGGGGGCTGTCACGAGGCAAATCGAGGGGGGGGGGGGGTGGCTGCGTCGGTTCCTTCGAGGGGCTCGGTGGCTTTCAGTTGGAAGGAGAGAGAGGAGCAGGAGGAGGAGGGTGGAGCGGGGGAAGGATGAGGCGGGTGCGCCTCAGCTGCGTCGCGATGGTCGATGCAAGGGGGGGCGCCGCTTTGTCGATCGCGGTTTCCATTTTTTCTTTTTTTTTCTTTCTGACTTAGGTTTTTAACGGAGGGGGGGGGGACAGAGTGAATATAGAGGGGAGAGAGAATGTTTTTTTTTATTTGTAAAAAGTTGACTTTTACATACGACCTCTAAACGAGGCCCACCGTCTGTCGTCCATAGCGTTTTACCCCAATTCCGAACACAATGGGATGTATATCGCAAGCTGATTCGATCGTTACAATCAGTTTCCATTAAAATCAACATATAACTCTATATATTGAATTTGAACGCGCATTTCAATTTACCGGGGTCACATACTAACTCTATAAATCCCATAAAAATATTTTCTAGCTTCGTATTGACGATACGGTCCTAACAAAACTAGTTTCGTCGAATTCCGAGACCGCTGGAAAAATGGCCAATTTCCAGTTGATTAAAATCAACTGAAACTGGTCAAACGCGTTTTCCTTTGCCAAGCTCACATATTGATTCGAAAAATTATGAAATTTGGAATCTAGCAATAATTTGACATCACGGACCCAACAAAAGTGGTTTCGTCGAAATCCGAGGTCGTTTGCAAAATGTCTATTTTTAAGGGCCTGAATTCCATTGCGGCTATTCAGAATTTTCAGCTGGACATATCTTTTGATTCCCGCTATGAAATTTCGATTTGTCGGATTCGTTGGAAATATATTATCAATTAGATCCTAATGTTTTTGGTTTCACTAAAATCCGGATTGTTTTGCACCTGGTACATTCATTTGAAGTTTGAAATCGAATTATCGAACTACCGTGCCATTTTCAATTCTATTTATAATTATATATACAAATATTTATATTCTAACGACGCGTATATAATATATATGTTCTAATACCATTCAAAATAAATTTCTCGTCGATATCATTTAAAATAATCTATTTTAAATATTCAAAATTTGTTAAAATTGCCGAAATAAAAATTTTAAACTGGCTCAGATTTTCCGGGTTATTACAGAAATTATCTTCGGAATATTTTGATGTTGGATTTCGTGACTATACAGATATTGTTATGGGAATTTGAAAGATATATTTTATATCGTTATTTCCAATACGATATTTGTTGGTTTCAAGATTTGATATTGAATATAAGCCGGTATATTTTCTATTCAGAGCCTTGTATTTAATATCAAATGTGATTTGGGTTTATCGTGAATGGTGTTTCATTAACACTGTTCTTAAGCCCAATAGGGAAAAAGATTAAATCTTTCTATTTAGATTTAATGAAGTGTATCAATTAAATAATATTTAATTGAAATTGAATTTGAATTGGTTTTTGGGTTTATCGTGAGTGGTGTTTTGAACAACACCTGTTCTTTAACCCGATTAACAATAGAGTGTGATTTTGGGTTTATCGTGAATCGTGTTTTAGATGACATTGGTTCTTTAACCCAGTTAAAGGCAGGATATTGATTTTTGAAAGGAATAAAACTAAGTGGAGTTTTAATGAATCTTTAATTAGATTGAAATGTGAATTGATAATTTAAATTATCAAATCTGAAAGGTGATCGAGAATGGAGTACCACCAGTTTTGCTCCAAAGCGATAGTTAAATCTTTAATTAGATTCGAACATGAGATGGTAATTAATTTTACCGATAACACCGTGGTGTTAGATATGGAGTATTACCCGTTTTCTCCATGGGATATATAGGTTGGGATTAGGAAATAAAATAAATATTTACTTCGGTGTGGTTCGCTAATCCCGACTAGTTTGAAATGATATCCAAAGGAAGATTAAAGAATAAATTTAGAAGAATTTATCTTGGATAAAATTAATGGGAACCTTTCCCTAAGAATGTGATTTTGTGAATAAAAGAATATTCTGAATTGGAATGAGGCGTTTGTTGTGTTTGTGTAACATTTGTTTATCATATACGTGGGTTATTCAGAAAGGCCGGGTTCATACGCATTCTGAATAACCGATTCGACAAAATATCGAAGATGAAGATGGTGGTTGAAGACCGGAAGTCTTCACATCGTTTGGGTGATTACTGATGATCTTGATTGGGCTGTACACCTAGGATGAGGGAAACAGTTGGTGATCGTTCAGACGTACTTGGAGATGGATGGATATGCGAGGAAAGTGCCTCCGGTTTCGTTCAGACCCAGAACGAACTTGTAAATGGATTGTGTGTAAGAACCCGTAACTTCCCCGTGAAGGAAAGTGCGGATACTTTGAGAACAACACACATCGGAACGCAGACGGAAGATCATTTCATTGTATATTACAACAATTCCATCAGATACAAGAATATACAGAGTATAAATGAATAATATACATTCGATAAATATCAGAGATTATAATAAATTACATTGCAGCGGAAATATATACAAAACACAACTGAAAGTGATACACGGATACAGAGCTTCCCGAGCATCGTTCCAGCTGTAAATCAGGACCCTGTGAATATAAATCTTCAAAACCAAAACTACTAGCTGCCCGTGCGGAAAATAGGGGCACCCAGAGTTTAGGTTAAAACAATAAACTCCAGGTCAGTCATGTGACTGGTGTGAGAATTAAAACAGTTATTTAAAACTTTACTTTAGAAGAGAGTAATTCAAGGGACCACGCCGTATAACACGGAACGGGTTTCCTCCCAAGAATACTAGTGCATATAACAAATCAGCGCAATGCTTTTTGGAAAAATGAAGCTATTATAAGACCCAGGTCCCATCAAACAATGCAACGCAAGCCGGAGGATAGGGTTTTCCCTTATAATAGCCAAACATGCTTGGTACATTTAAAACAAATCATTTGATATTATTATAAGTGTATAGTGTCAAAACAATTTCATTCATAAATATCAATCATAGGCGGCATGAGTACCGTCTATCATGTCGCCATACTAGTTCTACAATTAAAACTGCAATATCACGTAATGGAAATTGGATTTCCGTCATGAGCCGAGGCAAGGGGCAAGCTCCTCTCCGATTCGAGACACTCTAGCAAATGTCCCAGGACCCCACTTTGATCCTTGGATCTTCAGGGCCGGTAATCTCTTACTTTTGAGGATTAGTTATTCCTGAACACACGTTTCTCGGTCCTTACAGACCTATATCTGAGGTGCCTCATATCCAACAACCACACAGGTGAAAAGTATATAAATGTCAGGGCTGGTAGCTCACTGACACCACCCTAGCTAGAAAGAAACTTCGTGCTCTCCCTGCAGTCACTATCCCGTTTTTGACTCATACCGAGGTGTGAGGCACGCGAATTCATGTTATACACAAAGCTACGCCACACAGGCCGTGCTTTGATCATCAACCACAAGACTTTGCTTTCCAATAGAAGCCTTGATCAATTGCCACTTACGCGTTCCACACTGGCAATTCACTCCATGCGACTGATGTCCATCAATATACAACCTCTGAGCTCGTACGTCTCAGAGAAGGGCGTTAAGCAAGAGAATAAATTCTCCGCCACCAAACAGATGTATATTTAATAGAGATCAATCAACACAGAATAAAATCCAATGTCAGACACACAATCCATTTACTAGTTCGTTCTGGGTCTGAACGAAACCGAAGGCACTTTCCTCGCATATCCATCCATCTCCAAGTACGTCTGGGTGACTACCAACTATTTCCCTCATCTTGGGTGTACAGCCCAATCGAGATCATCAGTAATCACCCAAACGATGTGAAGACTTCCGGTCTTCAACCACCGTCTTCATCTTCGACATCTCGTCGAATCGGTTATTCAGAATGGGTATAAACCCGACCTTTCTGAATATCCCACGTATATGGTAAACAAATGGTACACAAACACAACGAACGCCTCATTCCAATTCAGAATATTCTTTTATTCACAAAATCACATTCTTAGGGAAAGGTTCCCATTAATTTATCCAAGATAAATTATTCTAAATTTATTCTATAATCTTCCTTTGGATATCATTTCTAACTAGTCGGGATTAGCGAACCACACCGAAGTAATTATTTATTTTATTTCCCAATCCCAACCTATATATCCCATGGAGAAAACTGGTAATACTCCAAATCTAACACCACGGTGCTATCGGTAAAATTAATTACCATTTCACGCTCAAATGTAATTAAAGATTTAACTATCGCTTTGGAGCAAAACTGGTGGTACTCCATTCTCGATCACCTTTCAGATTTTATAAATTAAATTATCAATTCACTTTTTAATCTAATTAAAGATTCATTAAAACTCCACTTAGTTTCAATCTTTTCAAAAATCAATATCCTGCCTTTAACTGGGTTAAATAACCAATGTCATCTAAAACACGATTCACGACAAACCCAAATCATATTTGATATTAAATACAAGGTGTAACGACCCGGATTTTTGGCCGTTGAATTCTGAATATTTAAATTTGTTTTAAGAATTTTAATTGAATTACATATAGGGATTTATTAATTAAAAACGAAGTTTGAACGTAAATTTATAATATAATTATAAAACGAGCTCGAAATCGCGCGGCAGTTCGTAATATAGAGTTTTGAACTTCAACTGAGGATACAGGATCCGATATAAGTCGGATTTCTGTGAAACAAGACACGTTGGAACCGTATTGATTATAATTTTCATATAGAAGAGAAAAATTCAGATTTCGTGTTATAATTTGTTAGTTATGGTCAAATCAAATTTTGAAATAGTCGCTGTGGAAATCGTTATTTAAAATATACGCATTAAAATAGCCGTTTTGTAAACGGACTCAGATTTCGACGAAATCAGTTTCATTGGGACCGTATCGTTAAATTATTGTACGGTGTTGAATTGCGTGTCAAACCGATGTCGTATGTAACCACGGTAGCCGTAAACGCTCGTTCAGTGCAATTAAATTAATTCAACTGAATAAAGGGATATTAGAGTGTAACTTGAACAGACGATCGAATCAGGCCACGAAACCAGTTCCGGTGAATTCGTAGCATCGGATATAGTCAGGGTAGGTATATGGTTTGTTATTTTTAGAGATCGGCAAATTTGGTGTTCAGAAGGGCAGTGCGGTACGCGCCAAAAACAGTCTACCGGGGCAACAGTCTCAGAATGCGACGAAACTAGTGCCGTTGGGTTCGTATCGAAAAGTTATTGTCGGTGTTCGCAGTTTCAAGTTGATTTGATTTATCTGGTGATCGTGAAAAATTTAAACGCGTGTTCATTTCTGGTTTTATAAAGGAATTTTTTTCAAACGATGTCGGAATTCGACGAAACTTGTCCCATTGTGTTCAGAATACTTTTTTACACCAAGATTAGCTTTTTTATCAGTAGACAGAAGTAGACTGTGGTTAGTTTTATTTGATACTTCACCGTGAAGTTTCATATAACATAATATAATATAAAACTTTATTTTCCTGTACGTTTAAAACCAGCGTGACAATCTAATCAGACAACCCGTGCTTTACAATTTTTCAAGACCGTGTTGCTCAAGGAATTACAAACCGTGACCCCCAAGTGTTTGACTCCGTGCATCCCAAGTAAATGATACCGTGCCTTCCAATCCACTTAAAACCGTGGGTGCCAAACAATCAGATCCGTGCTCCCCAAGGTGTTAAAGCCGTGTCACCCAAGCTTCTCCTCTTTAAATACTGTACTTCTTCTTCCCATTTCCCGAATAGAAAAATCAAAATGCAAATAAATAAATAAAACGAAAATCTCCCATTCAATAAAATAATAAATAAAACCCATCCGTAATCCCTAAATTCCTTCCCTATATTTCATCTCTTCTGATCCATTTCAAGTTCACATGTTTATCCTTAGCGCAATAGTTTTCAGCTGGGCTTCCACCAGTGCCTTGCTAAGGCTCGGCTCGAGGTCAGGACGGAAGGAGGCTGGGCGTAGTAAGGGCGGAGATGAAGTCATGGGGAAAGGGTTAGCGTTCGCGCACAGGTCGAGGAGTTCAGGTCTTCGACGGTGTCGGCATGGTGATGGGGTTAGTCTCCGATCGTCGGTGGGTGTGGTAGTAAGTGCTGAAGAAGAGGAAGCAAGGTAATAATATATATTAGCTCATTGTGTGGAATACTGGAATGAGTTTGCGGTAGAAAAATTTTCGCATCTGTGAAGTCCGGAGTTCGCTGGCTTGGGATCTCGTTCAGGAGAGGAAGGCGACGGGTTGAATGTTTTGGGTATGGTGAGAAAGCTGGTGTGATGGACAAAGGAGTTGTGGCAGTCCTGGTAAGGCCAGTGATGTTGGGTGAGGTTAACTTTATTAGGAGAGTAATGTGATGGGTGGTTTCCGGTGAGAACCTCCGTAGCAAGTGGCGAACGATATATTGGTGGGTACCGCGAGTTAGTGGAGGAGGAATGGATGGGGAGTGCGGAAGAAGTGAAGGGCCTGTAGCGAATTTTGAATAACAGAAGAGGAGAAAGGTTAGTGAAGGTAATTATTTAATAATGGTGCGTACGGTTTAAGGTAAAGGAAATGGATATGGTTCTGGGAAGGGGTATGGGCGTTAGTTGTTTTGAAAAGAGGTCATGACCGTGAAAATCATGAAGCACCATGGAAAAAAAAGGGGATTGCAAGTACAACTGTGTTGAAGGAAGATGGTAAAGCCATGAAATTCAATTCAAACGAAAGCAAGGAAATTAGATGAAAGAAAAGAGACCATCTTATTGATTCAAGCGAATCCAATGAAGTCGGTCACGTGGGAATTGTGGCGACAAGGCCGACTTTGTGGAGCTAATGCCGTCGAAGGACAAAGTTATCAGAATTTCGTAGAAAAATTAAAAGTCTGTTTCATTTTGAATGAAACAAAAGCAGAATCATCAACTGCAAAAGCAAGGTGAGTAAACTCACTCGTTTAAAATTATTTTATAATGTGAAATGGTTGCTTGGTTGAATAGTTGATAAATTGGTTGATATAATCACATCGTTGATTGTTTTTTTTTCATTAATGCGATATTTTTGATGTTACTAACATCTGTGGACGCAGGGAAACAGGTTGGAGGGATCCAACTGGATCCCTCAACATTTTATTTACTGTTTTATTTGATGGTGATATATGTTATGCTGCATTATCCATGGTTGAATTTGTGTGTTTGGTTTACCCTGGCCTTAGGAACCTGGTATTTTAGATACCGTAAAATATCATCGAATGTGAAAAAGGAAATTAGAATTTAAAAGCAGAGTTTATTTCCAAATTAGAAATAATTTCTTTTTCATTGAGTTGCAAATGGAAACCTATCCCATTGGGTAAACCAAGAAAAATGTTATAAATAAAGATATAAATTAAGTGGATCATTAACCATTGGATAAATTAAAAGGTGAGTTCAAATATGAATGTATATTTGAGAGTGAGTATCGGTTTTGAAACCAATATTTGGAAATGGATCCGAATTTAGCAAATTACAGAGGAAAGTTTAAAGAAAGATTTTCAAATGCTTAAAATAAAAGAATAAATAGTTTAAAACAAGGAAATATTTTGCAAATAAAATGTATATAAAAAGGGGATTTATAGAAATCGAATTAAGTGGTTAGAAGAATGTATAGTTTATAAATATGTTTAAAGGAGAACTTGAATTGTTTAAAATAAACAGAGTTTATAAATGAACAACGGAAGCGTGTGCGCCGCACACGGTATTTTATTCAAAACAGCAATCATAACGCTGTTGTTATAAGAAATGCTTTTATAATTTTAAACAGCGATTTTAACGCTGTCTTTGTAAGGAATGCTTTTATAAAACTAAACAGTGATTTTAGCGCTGTTATTATAATAGATGTTGTAAATCTATACAGCAATTTTAGACGCTGCTGTTATAATAAATGTCTTGGTAAATCTAAATAGCAATTTTAACGCTGCCGTTATAATAAATGTTTTAATAGCAATATTAATGCTATGGTTATGATAAGTGTTCTATAATGCTAGATAGCGGTTTTGACGCTGTTGTTGAAAGCAAGGTTGTATAAACCAAACATTTGAAGACAGCGATTATAACGCTACCGTTATAATCAATATTTTTATAAAGAAGGTGTGTTCGTAGATCAAATCCGAGAGTCGCGTAAGCAATGTTTGGTTTAAAGTTGTGAGCTCTGACTATTTCAAAGTTAAGAATGTCGTTCAGTAAGGTCTGAGAGGTAATTATACCCCAACTTGACTAACTGCATTATTGATGGAGAAATGGTTAAGGCGATAACAAAGGTTGGTTAGTGATATCGTTAGTTAACGAATGATTTATGATTTGAGTTATAATAACGATGTTTATAACATCAGTTAATTCAAAGGATTTAAGAATGTTTCCTAACTGGAGTAAAAGATATTTTCTCAATAAAGGAATTATATATATTGGAAATGTTTCTCAATAATCGAGAGAGAAAATAGAGCTTTGAAAGAACGCGAAAGATGGGAAATGAGATTTTGGAAATGATAATGAAATAAAGAAGTAATATAAAAAGGGCCCAGTGTTGTTTGATGCTTGATTGATAGAATTTCCATTGGGAAATAGGACCGTTAATTGTATGGATGTTTCTTTGATAGTTAAATCACCGACTATCAAAGTTTTGATTTATTTTATACCTCCGTTGTCAATATGGAGAGACCGGGATCAGATTTGATATCTGAAAACCACTCCGTATTGGCGTAAGCGTTATGAAGCAACATATGCTGAAGAAAATTGAAGACGGAGTTATGCAAGGGCTATCCTGTTTACGAGATAGTGCCTTCGGTTTGTCCAGACCCAGGACAACTTGTATGGACAAGTGTCTGACAGAGTATTTCCAAAGGGGGTTACGTACGTTGATTCCTTCAAACGTACGAAGTTAGTGGCATAGAAGGGAAACTTCTTTAGCCTAACAATCTGAGTATTTTTGTGGGAATCAATTAGTGATTTCCGATGGATCTGACGATGTGGAATTCCAAGTGAATGATGGCCAGATGTTCTGGAAGATAATTCAAACCTCAAGCCTCATCAACCCGGAATTGGACAAAAATCGGGCAGGCAGCATGGCTATGTGGGTCGCACCCATTAGGATGTATGACCATCTATCTAGAGAAATTCCTTTTGCTTCTTAAATCTATCGATGCTGTCCCTTATCGGGAGGCGGTTGCTGATCCCAACCGTCGGTGGTATACATTCGATACACTCAAGCGAAATGAGTGGTCGGTCATGTGTGGGCCGGGTTGCAAGATGTTCTTGTTGAACCCAGTGTATTCGTCTCTAGAGATACACTATCGGAAGGTGGTCCCATACCTTGTCATGTTGGAAATCCAATCTCCAATAAGCGCCCTGCGGTCTTCGATTTTATATTATATATGGAGCGTGAGATGCAAGCGTTCCACTAGATTCTATTTATTTGATGTAGACATTATTATAATAGCACTGGATTTGATATCAAAATATTTTTGGTTATCGTAAGATAAAAACCATCCATGTTTATGTGTGGATCGGTCTTACGATTATCATTTCTTTCGAAAGGATTTTGAAAGTTAAACAAGTGGTTGGATTTTACTCACACCAGTCCCATGACTGACCCAGAGTTTATTTTGTTTGTTTTCCCTAAACTCTTGGGTGCCCAAATTTGTACGGGCAGTCAAGTAGTCGGGATTTTTCAGATTCACTTGGAGAAGATTGAAGCAGGAGGCTTTACCTGTTAGCTATAGACTATCATACTTCCCGCTGTGTATTTTGTTGTATCTGGAACAGGTGTTTATAACTGTTCCAAAGATAACTGTTGTGCTCTGATGATGGTATGTATATATACAGTTATTGTTTTATATTTCAAAAGTATGTTATCTAATATATTTCATTCGTTCCGCTGTGAGTTTGTGATCTTCGTTTTTCTTCTATTCTAATATTTCTTTCTTTCTAATTCTCACCCTCTAACTTCTTTCTAATAATGATTCGTATTTCTGTGCAATTTGAGTAGGACGTGTGGTGTTATTAGTCGACTCAAAGAGTACGGAAGTTCAGGTCGTTTCATTTGGTATCAGAGCTGAAGGTTAAGTGATTACCTTGGCTCTGTGGCGTAACTCAATAGAGATGGGGTTAGTAATACCCTAGATTGGGTTTGAGTGTATATATATATGAGGGAGCGTATTTGTAGATTTGATATAAAATTGTTTTATATTGTGTTGGCTGGTTTGTTGAGTGATTTATGAATTCTGGTCGATACAGGATGTACAACTGTATCGATAGGTGTTTCTAAACTCTCGAACAGAACAATTTGACACGGTATTGTTATAATGATGGGTAAGTGAAATAATTTTGCCCAAAGGATATTTTGATACAAAAGAGATAATTTTCTGAAATTATCGAATGTGTTGATTGTTATTACAATCAAATGGAATTATAAAATATTGAAGTGGTTATATATATAACCAAATTGAATTTGTATATAAGCTATATTGGAATTGGATTCAACCAAAAATTGTGGAATTTAAATTCCGGGTGTTTAGAAAAATCTTTTATGAGGTATTATAAAGTAGTATAACATTACTTTAAAGTGTTTTGGATAAAACGTTTTTAAATGGATTTTTAAAGGGATTAAGCACTGAAATCACTTCAGTGGCGAGAAAATAATTCTGATAATGGACTACAGCATTATCAGTATTCATTTTCAAGTTTCTGAGTGACGGATTGCTACCAGGGTAATTTAGGAATGAAAAAAAAATTTGTTTAAAAAGGAAGTGATGATTTAGAAATTCAAATGTTTCGAATTGAGTTGATTATAAATATGTGTATAAATATATATATGATTTCAAACTAATTTGAAATAAAACCCGGGAATTTGAATTCTGAAATTTTTAACTTGAAAAAGTTGAATAGATTGAAAATGGTCAAAATGTATCAAATGAATTGGGATTTAACTTAAGTTAAATAAAACTGGATTGAATTAGAAGTAATCCCGAATGAAATTAAGTATAGAGATGTTGAAATTCGAAATATTAAAATAGATTCGACTTATACTAAACAAGTTGAATACTTATATTGTATGTCGTTAATTGGAGTTAAGTTATTTTTGAGCCCAAGCAGAATAAGAGGGTTGACTTTGGAAAATAGAACTCAGTTTGGATTAGTGAAATGGAAGTGATCCAATCAGAAGTTAAAGATCAAAGGTTGGATTGATTTGAAACCAACTGGAAATGAATATATGTATGCTGAGCAGATATTGAATGGAAGCAAATGCAAGAGATAGAATTATGCCCGACAAAAAGGTACATGTTTACAATATTACTTGGGTTTGATGGTTTTATGACCCTATGAGGCAAGCCACTTGGCTTTTTGATTTTCTTTTGGATTGGAGAAGGCCTAGATAGGCGAGTTGTGGTTGTACCGATTGAGCCGTGCAGTGGAGATGCTGCCGAAATTTTTCAGAATTTAAAGTGTTAGAAAATTTTCAGAATTCTTGAAAATGTTCGTTAGTAAGAATAAATAAATATTTTTAATTGAAATAAATTGGCTGTAACACCACGCCTCCGCTAGGGTCACTCGCAAGGGAATGCACTAGCTTTAGAGGGGCATTATTGGTGAACATCCACAGAAATATCACAAGACAGAACATATAAAAATAGCGGAAGTAAAAACAAACTTTCATAACATTAATAATTAAGGTCTAAAGCCTTTTACATCAGAGTACATCAAAACCTGTCTTGCAATAATAAAGAAGCATAAAAACCTTTTCATAAATTATTCCCCAAAGTAAAGCGGTGAGGCAGCCATAGCCAAGAGAAGACCAAGCTATACATCAAGCCATACATGATGAACTTCAACAGAAGAAGTCCGAACTAAACAGCATTGTTTCCTCCCTGAAACCTGGGGGGAAACGGAAGAAAAGAGCCGAAACAAAACGGGTCAGTCAAAAAGACTGAGTAAGTCCTATCTACTTCCAGTATAAAAACAGGTAAAGGTAACATGACATGCATAAACTGAAAGTAAACATAAGGATAACTACAAGATAGATAAACCAGGGTAGCCGGTTGAACTACTGTGGCAAGGTAAACTAAGGTATCATGATAATCTACGGTGTTATGATAAATCAAGGTATCACATCGTCAGATTTCTATCGAGTACATTATCCCAAGGTATCTACCCCGTCTAACATCCCACGGTATCTATTATGTATATTCTTCCTAGTTCTAACATGTATATTTGCTCTGCACCTCTCGTACTAGTATCCCTACCCGCGTCATGTGTTAACCATGAATGTCCCTTACTCAAAGTCGTGTAATGGTCCATGTCAACCTAATATATCGCATATATAAGTTACTCAAATCATATGTTTCTTTCCATGTATATAAGTTCAGTCCTTTACCGTACCTCGTACGGGCTTCCTCATGTCGTATTATCCTTGAAATCGTTTGGACTGTCACCCTTGTTCTAGCTAGGCTCTTCCATATGAATCATCGTTTGAACTACCAGGACTTACGCCACCTAGCACCACTAGGGATTACGCTTACCTATTACACGCTTTCGTATTTCGGTTTGGGTTAAACCACCTAGGCCACTAGGGATTACGCTAACCCTCAACCGTGCCCTTTTTCCCACGCATTCATCGTGAATCGTTTTTCTATAACTGTATGCACGTGTATCACATCGTGCCATCCGAGTCCTGTCACCGGCCAAGACAAGAAATACAGGACTCGGTCGGGAGCTTTAGATTTATCTGCCGATGCAGATACTAAGGTCTGCTTTTCTACACGTGGCTATGGTCCCACGAGACCCCTCCCTCAGCTAGTGAAAGGCAACACAAGAGAAAATCTTGCATGAGAACTACATTCCGGCCAGCCCACATCCTACGGCCTACCTCACCCATAATTAGATAGCAATTATGGTCTGTTGGGTGTTCCCTGCCTTTCCGTACGTACACGCTTGACTCAAGATGGTAGATGATCGACGAACTTGCTATCTCGGGCACCTTATGTATCCGTCGACTCACTGCTATCCACCCCAGTCTTTAGGTCGCTCGCATAGCAACCAAGGCATATTCTTGGTTCTTCTACCGCAGACCTCAACCTCTCGTGGGCCTAGTATAATGACCTGGCAGCTCACAGAGGGATCCCAAGAATATCCTCACGTTCCCCGAAGCCGCTGCTCCGTTACCCAGTTCGCTGGAGCCTTTATCTAAATCAGATGGCCTGCTCCTACACGTATACTTAAACGATGACCTACCGTATCGGGTTACTCATCTATCTAAGAAGTGGTCCAAATTTCCTTGACTAAGAATTATTACTTCGTTTCCCTTAACTAAGGTTTACCACTTAGCCTTATTTCCATTATCCTTGTTAACTATGGTTATTTACCTAATCCTCCGAATTAGGGTTTATCTAATGGGTTAAGTGTCACTTAAGTTCACAACTTAACCCGTCTACAAAACATGTCGAAACTGGTTAAGTATCCAAGTCCAAGACTTAACCCTACAGACCATGTGTCAAGTTGGTTAAGTATATCAAGGAATTCATGACTTAACCTCGTCTAATTATCATTTTAGATTGGTTAATTATATAAATTAACTTGACCTTGTCATCAAATCGGTCAAGCGTATTCAAGTGATTCGTGACTTAGCCTTATCATGTTTTCACGTTAGATTGGTTAAGTATAGATTAACTTAACCTCATCAAATTAACGAGTTAGATTGGTTAAGTATAGGTCACTTAACCTCATCAAATCATCGTGTTAAATTAGTTAAGTGTTTAACTTAACCCCATTAATTACCAAGTTGGATTAATTAAGTCTAGGCTAACTTAACCCCATCCGATTACCATGTTTAGATTAGTTAAGCCTAATCTTAACCCCATCCATTAACTGTATTATACGGTTAAGTGTCATTAAGAAAATTTACTTAACCTTATCACGTTATCGTGTTGGATTGATTAAGTGTTGGTTAACTTAATCCCGTCCACTAGTCGTATAAAAATGGTCAAGTGTCATTAGGCAAATCAAGTTACTTAACCTACCCAAGCTTATCATGTTTTGTTATGTATCATTAGCCTAATCAAATTACTTAACCCATTTGTCCATATCATATTTGGTTAAGCCTCATTAATCAAATTAACTTAACCCTATTATGTGGCATTAACTTAATTAATGCACCCTCAACCTCTCACATTAGACCTTGTTGTGGTTACTAGTTAAGCCGGGCGGGTCCGGGTAGACTTACACCACAACCTAGTCTAACCTCGGGTCTTAAGCGCGACATGACCAACTTCTCACATTGGATCCTATTGTTTGCAACTACTAGTTAGGCCGGTCGGTTCCGGGTAGTTTTACGTTGCACACTCAACCCAACCTCGAGTTGGCCACACTTATATTATCTAAGTTCATCATGTTTCCAAAACATGTTACAAGTTTTCAAGCATTTGGGTAGACCTAACTTAATAGGTAAATTCCCAAAGGGTAGACCTAACTTAATAGGTAAATTCCCAAGCTCAGGTTTTTATGCATACTTACATGCCAACTTCCATGTTATCTTTCAAGTCATATTTTCAAGTATAAACACATGTCATATTCAAGTTAAGATTTTGCGACATGTTCATGTTTATCTAACTACCCAAAATCGTGTTTTCCCCACGCAAGCAAAGCGAGTCAACATAGTAAGGATACTATGTCACATATTGGTCTCAAAACATGCATGATGCCAAAAAGGGCTTGGCTTCCACATGCATATCATCATAAAGGGATTGGCCATAAACATGCATAGTGTCATAAGGTAATTTGGCCACAAACATGCATATTATCAAAAGGGGTTTGGCCATAAACATGCACAACTTAAAAGAGGGGATTGGCCACGAGCATGCATAATCTCATAGAGGATTTGGCCACAAACTTGCATGTTAGCATAAGGGGTTTGGGTTCATAAACATGCATAAGCCCCAAAATCTTGTCTTAGCCAATGTTTCACAAGTAAAGTGGTTCCTAAGGGTTCATGCTAGCATTTCATGCATAAAGATCCAAACTTGCAAGTTAAACTAGGTTATGCATAGCATGAGAGGCATGATTAAGTCACTCACAAGGCCTAAAATCATAAACATGAACACAACAGGCAAGGTAAGGTTCATATAGGTTCACATAATCATGTTTAGCCTCATTTTATCCCATGTCATTATCAAAACTACCGTTTCCATCTAGAAGTAGCTAGAACTTACATAGTTAGGCCTAGGGAAAGAAGCATGAATCATCTTGGCTAAGAAAGGTGCCTCCTTTGTTGAAGAATCGTCATGGAACTCGCATAGCAACGTTGATTTGGCCTCTATTTGGTGTAGCAAGCTTGCACCTTTTGATTTGAACCCGATTTGAATGCATAGGCTCTAGGGATTTGAGATGGAGGCCATGAGAGTAGAAATTTGGCCATAGTTTAGTTACATGAGTGAATAATGAGGGTTTAGGGGTAGGTTTAGGGTCTTTTTATAGAGATTAGGATAGTTTTAGGCCCTTAGATTAACCCTAGGACCAACCTGAACCGTCAGATTTCAAACCAGGCCCAAAAACCTAGCCAAGATAGAAAATAGGTGCACCAGATCAGGATCAGCCGACAGGGCAAGTCGACAGCCCTGTCGACATGCCTGTCGACTTGTCTGGGCGGGAATTTTCCCGCCTGGCCCCATTTCTGCACGTTTCGAAATTCAAATTTCCCGAAAACTTCTTTGGGCCTTAACCGGGTCATACGGACTCCGATTTTCGAAAACTCGGACTCTATTTCGCGTATTTTTCCGAGACGAACGCAATGGCATAGCCCATTTTACTTGATTCAGAATTTAAAATTAAATTCTGCCTTGATTCTCGTTTTAACACGTTATTGAAATACGGGTTGTTACATTCTCCCCACCTTTTAGGATTTCGTCCCCGAAATCTCTAAGTTAGGAAGAACATATCCTACCATCCATCATCCATCTACTCAAACCATCATCCACAAGCAACCATTGTCCTTAGACGACTCCTAATGCTTTATGAATGTATGCAAAACGTGTGTGTACATGTTCCTTAGCTAATGCTAATGATCAGGCCTGAAAAAATCTTTTGAATGCAAAAATATGTTTAGTGCTATGAATCCATCATGTATGCAAATAGTCCTAGTCATATACACTATATGCGTGCACAAACATTCAACCATATGCAACATCCGCATGATAACACATTCAATTTCATCCATAAACAAGTATAAATACTCGTGCATATGCAATATGAAATGTGACCGAGTCGAGCTAATATCTAATGTAAATTCGCGCATCCACGAGCAACCACTTGCAACCATTTGCAACCATATCAACCATAACATGTTTCAAATACATGTTTACATCCATAGGGTTCTACCTAAGATTCCCTGAAACAGGGTCGAGAAGATAAACAAAACAAACTCCGTACGGGGTTTGTAACAGAAATAGGACCGAGGGGATATCCATAAAAGATAGCCTACAAGCAAGCTCAACAGAAAACAGGGATCGAGGGTATACTCTTAAAAAGAGATATCATGCGCGCATCTAGTCTTCAGTCTTTTGAGTCGCACCTCCTTGAGCTTAGTTCCATCGTGCCTTGACCGTCCCATGACTTCATGATTTCCCGTTTCCATAACATGGGTTGGAACTCATTCCCTCGTCGCCTCCCATTCCACTTGCACTTCTTCTCCTTCTAGAACACTTGGCGCAAACAGGACTTCGTACTCATGATTCCACGTAAGCTTTCCAAAATTTCATTAGTGAATCCTGGACCTTGTACCCCAAGGTATTCCACGTAGAAAAACTTTCTCTTGAAAGTAGACAGGTTGCCATGCGCACTTACTAGGGTAATTCCCATAACCCATACATAATCGAAGTAAACCATCTGTCTTATTAGCGAACACCATTCGATCGGGTTTCTAATTTCCAACAAAGGCATCTAGGGATTCTAAGTAACTAATCATGACAGAACCAAAAAGGTTACGCGATACTTCAAGGGTATTACCAAAGCAAGCCAAGGGTCTAACTACCCTCCTTCTAAAACCGAGAGTGGCACCTCTTACTGGATAACCACTTCATCCCTAGAATCCATCCACAACTTATAAACATAAGCATTATTTCCAAGCTCAACACTTGATATAGACATTCTCAAATCCAAACAAGCCATGAGTAAATGGACCGATCTTCCAATAGGACTTGAGACAAAAGCGGGATCCTCTACTACGCTAGTACTAAGGTGCAGAGACTCACTACCGGAGCGGACTTAAAAGATGCGGTGATCAAAACAAAGTCCCGACAGGATGATAGAGAAGAAAAGCTAAACCTTTAACAAGATCGTTACCCTCCTTCTGAGGTACCCTAGAAATGAGAGCATACTATTGCCCTCCGAATGATCTTGTCCCTGTTCCATGATACTTAACTATCCTTTCATGCATAACTCTGCAACGGTCTCTCGAGAACCACCTCCATCGTACGGGAAACACTTATGCAGCTAGAAAGACTAGTCGCAGTCAAAACCACTGTGACTACAGATGGAGGAAAGAAAGGAAAAGAGATTCAATCAAGGAAACAAGGATAATGCTAATGGCCTTTGGGGAATAGCCTTTTTCTTTTCAAAAGAAAATTTTCTTGAAAAATGCTTCTTTGTAAACGGTTTTTCAAATAATTTTCAGAAGGTCTTTAAAAACTTTTGCCCAGTCTGGTAACCTTCTGCTCTGATACCAAATGTAACACCCCGCCTCCGCTAGGGTCACTCGCAAGGGAATGCACTAGCTTTAGAGGGGCATTATTGGTGAACATCCACAGAAATATCACAAGACAGAACATATAAAAATAGCGGAAGTAAAAACAAACTTTCATAACATTAATAATTAAGGTCTAAAGCCTTTTACATCAGAGTACATAAAAACCTGTCTTGCAATAATAAAGAAGCATAAAAACCTTTTCATAAATTATTCCCCAAAGTAAAGCGGTGAGGCAGCCATAGCCAAGAGAAGACCAAGCTATACATCAAGCCATACATGATGACCTTCAACAGAAGAAGTCCGAACTAAACAGCATTGTTTCCTCCCTGAAACCTGGGGGGGGGGAACGGAAGAAAAGAGGCGAAACAAAACGGGTCAGTCAAAAAGACTGAGTAAGTCCTATCTACTTCCAGTATAAAAACAGGTAAAGGTAACATGACATGCATAAACTGAAAGTAAACATAAGGATAACTACAAGATAGATAAACCAGGGTAGCCGGTTGAACTACTGTGGCAAGGTAAACTAAGGTATCATGATAATCTACGGTGTTATGATAAATCAAGGTATCACATCGTCAGATTTCTATCGAGTACATTATCCCAAGGTATCTACCCCATCTAACATCGCACGGTATCTATTATGTATATTCTTCCTAGTTCTAACATGTATATTTGCTCTGCACCTCTCGTACTAGTATCCCTACCCGTGTCATGTGTTAACCATGAATGTCCCTTACTCAAAGTCATGTAATGGTCCATGTCAACCTAATATATCGCATATATAGGTTACTCAAATCATATGTTTCTTTCCATGTATATAAGTTCAGTCCTTTACCGTACCTCGTACGGGCTTCCTCATGTCGTATTATCCTTGAAATCGTTTGGACTGTCACCCTTGTTCTAGCTAGGCTCTTCCATATGAATCATCGTTTGAACTACCAGGACTTACGCCACCTAGCACCACTAGGGATTACGCTTACCTATTGCACGCTTTCGTATTTCGGTTTGGGTTAAACCACCTAGGCCACTAGGGATTACGCTAACCCTCAACCGCGCCCTTTTTCCCACGCATTCATCGTGAATCGTTTTTCTATAACTGTATGCACATGTATCACATCGTGCCATCCGAGTCCTATCACCGGCCAAGACAAGAAATACAGGACTCGGTCGGGAGCTTTAGATTTATCTGCCGATGTAGATACTAAGGTCTGCTTTTCTACACGTGGCTATGGTCCCACGAGACCCCTCCCTCAGCTAGTGAAAGGCAACACAAGAGAAAATCTTGCATGAGAACTACACTCCGGCCAGCCCACATCCTACGGCCTGCCTCACCCATAATTAGATAGCAATTATGGTCTGTTGGGTGTTCCCTGCCTTTCCGTACGTACACGCTTGACTCAAGATGGTAGATGATCGACGAACTTGCTATCTCGGGCACCTTATGTATCCGTCGACTCACTGCTATCCACCCCAGTCTTTAGGTCGCTCGCATAGCAACCAAGGCATATTCTTGGTTCTTCTACCGCAGACCTCAACCTCTCGTGGGCCTAGTATAATGACCTGGCAGCTCACAGAGGGATCCCAAGAATATCCTCACGTTCCCCGAAGCCGCTGCTCCGTTACCCAGTTCGCTGGAGCCTTTATCTAAATCAGATAGCCTGCTCCTACACGTATACTTAAACGATGACCTACCGTATCGGGTTACTCATCTATCTAAGAAGTGGTCCAAATTTCCTTGACTAAGAATTATTACTTAGTTTCCCTTAACTAAGGTTTACCACTTAGCCTTATTTCCATTATCCTTGTTAACTATGGTTATTTACCTAATCCTCCGAATTAGGGTTTATCTAATGGGTTAAGTGTCACTTAAGTTCACAACTTAACCCGTCTACAAAACATGTCGAAACTGGATAAGTATCCAAGTCCAAGACTTAACCCTAATGACCATGTGTCAAGTTGGTTAAGTATATCAAGGAATTCATGACTTAACCTCGTCTAATTATCATTTTAGATTGGTTAATTATATAAATTAACTTGACCTTGTCATCAAATCGGTCAAGCGTATTCAAGTGATTCGTGACTTAGCCTTATCATGTTTTCACGTTAGATTGGTTAAGTATAGATTAACTTAACCTCATCAAATTAACGATTTAGATTGGTTAAGTATAGGTCACTTAACCTCATCAAATCATCGTGTTAAATTAGTTAAGTGTTTAACTTAACCCCATTAAATTACCAAGTTGGATTAATTAAGTCTAGGCTAACTTAACCCCATCCGATTACCATGTTTAGATTAGTTAAGCCTAATCTTAACCCCATCCGTTAACTGTATTATACGGTTAAGTGTCATTAAGAAAATTTACTTAACCTTATCACGTTATCGTGTTGGATTGATTAAGTGTTGGTTAACTTAATCCCGTCCACTAGTCGTATAAAAATGGTCAAGTGTCATTAGGCAAATCAAGTTACTTAACCTACCCAAGCTTATCATGTTTTGTTAAGTATCATTAGCCTAATCAAATTACTTAACCCATTTGTCCATATCATATTTGGTTAAGCCTCATTAATCAAATTAACTTAACCCTATTATGTGGCATTAACTTAATTAATGCACCCTCAACCTCTCACATTAGACCTTGTTGTGGTTACTAGTTAAGCCGGGCGGGTCCGGGTAGATTTACACCACAACCTAGTCTAACCTCGGGTCTTAAGCACGACATGACCAACTTCTCACATTGGGTCCTATTGTTTGCAACTACTAGTTAGGCCGGTCGGTTCCGGGTAGTTTTACGTTGCACACTCAACCCAACCTCGAGTTGGCCACACTTATATTATCTAAGTTCATCATGTTTCCAAAACATGTTACAAGTTTTCAAGCATTTGGGTAGACCTAACTTAATAGGTAAATTCCCAAAGGGTAGACCTAACTTAATAGGTAAATTCCCAAGCTCATGTTTTTATGCATACTTACATGCCAACTTCCATGTTATCTTTCAAGTCATATTTTCAAGTATAAACACATGTCATATTCAAGTTAAGATTTTGCGACATGTTCATGTTTATCTAACTACCCAAAATCGTGTTTTCCCCACGCAAGCAAAGCGAGTCAACATAGTAAGGATACTATGTCACATATTGGTCTCAAAACATGCATGATGCCAAAAAGGGCTTGGCTTCCACATGCATACCATCATAAAGGGATTGGCCATAAACATGCATAGTGTCATAAGGTAATTTGGCCCCAAACATGCATATTATCAAAAGGGGTTTGGCCATAAACATGCACAACTTAAAAGAGGGGATTGGCCACGAGCATGCATAGTCTCATAAAGGATTTGGCCACAAACTTGCATGTTAGCATAAGGGGTTTGGGTTCATAAACATGCATAAGCCCCAAAATCTTGTCTTAGCCAATGTTTCACAAGTAAAGTGGTTCCTAAGGGTTCATGCTAGCATTTCATGCATAAAGATCCAAACTTGCAAGTTAAACTAGGTTATGCATAGCATGAGAGGCATGATTAAGTCACTCACAAGGCCTAAAATCATAAACATGAACACAAGAGGCAAGGTAAGGTTCATATAGGTTCGCATAATCATGTTTAGCCTAATTTTATCCCATGTCATTATCAAAACTACCGTTTCCATCTAAAAGTAGCTAGAACTTACATAGTTAGGCCTAGGGAAAGAAGCATGAATCATCTTGGCTAAGAAAGGTGCCTCCTTTGTTGAAGAATCGTCATGGAACTCGCATAGCAACGTTGATTTGGCCTCTATTTGGTGTAGCAAGCTTGCACCTTTTGATTTGAACCCGATTTGAATGCATAGGCTCTAGGGATTTGAGATGGAGGCCATGAGAGTAGAAATTTGGCCATAGTTTAGTTACATGAGTGAATAATGAGGGTTTAGGGGTAGGTTTAGGGTCTTTTTATAGAGATTAGGATAGTTTTAGGCCCTTAGATTAACCCTAGGACCAACCTGAACCGTCAGATTTCAAACCAGGCCCAAAAACCTAGCCAAGATAGAAAATAGGTGCACCAGATCAGGATCAGCCGACAGGGCAAGTCGACAGCCCTGTCGACATGCCTGTCGACTTGTCTGGGCGGGAATTTTCCCGCCTGGCCCCATTTCTGCATGTTTCGAAATTCAAATTTCCCGAAAACTTCTTTGGGCCTTAACCGGGTCATACGGACTCCGATTTTCAAAAACTCGGACTCTATTTCGCGTATTTTTCCGAGACGAACGCAATGGCACAGCCCGTTTTACTTGATTCAGAATTTAAAATTAAATTCTGCCTTGATTCTCGTTTTAACACGTTATTGAAATACGGGTTGTTACATTGGCCCAGTTAAACTAAAGTTAAGAAGTGAACAAAAGGGATTTGTGGATCGAGTTAATAGGGTATGTGGTGTCTTTTCCTACCTTAGCAATTTCGAGGACGAAATTATTTTAAGGGGGAAGGAATGTAACGACCCGGATTTTTGGCCGTTGAATTCTGAATATTTAAATTTGTTTTAAGAATTTTAATTGAATTACATATAGGGATTTATTAATTAAAAACGAAGTTTGAACGTAAATTTATAATATAATTATAAAACGAGCTCGAAATCGCGCGGCAGTTCGTAATATAGAGTTTTGAACTTCAACTGAGGATACAGGATCCGATATAAGTCGGATTTCTGTGAAACAAGACACGTTGGAACCGTATTGATTATAATTTTCATATAGAAGAGAAAAATTCAGATTTCGTGTTATAATTTGTTAGTTATGGTCAAATCAAATTTTGAAATAGTCGCTGTGGAAATCGTTATTTAAAATATACGCGTTAAAATAGCCATTTTGTAAACGGACTCAGATTTCGACGAAATCAGTTTCATTGGGACCGTATCGTTAAATTATTGTACGGTGTTGAATTGCGTGTCAAACCGATGTCGTATGTAACCACGGTAGCCGTAAACGCTCGTTCAGTGCAATTAAATTAATTCAACTGAATAAAGGGATATTAGAGTGTAACTTGAACAGACGATCGAATCAGGCCACGAA
This sequence comes from Allium sativum, assembly GCA_030737875.1. NCBI lineage: Eukaryota > Viridiplantae > Streptophyta > Magnoliopsida > Asparagales > Amaryllidaceae > Allium > Allium sativum. Next base: position 158,408,887 of record CM060924.1, read on the forward strand.
ACCAGTTCCGATGAATTCGTAGTGTCGGATATAGTCAGGGTAGGTATATGGTTTGTTATTTTTAGAGATCGGCAAATTTGGTGTTCAGAAGGGCAGTGTGGTACGCGCCAAAAACAGTCTACCGGGGCAACAGTCTCAGAATGCGACGAAACTAGTGTCGTTGGGTTCGTATCGAAAAGTTATTGTCGGTGTTCGCAGTTTCAAGTTGATTTGATTTATCTGGTGATCGTGAAAAATTTAAACGCGTGTTCATTTCTGGTTTTATAAAGGAATTTTTTTCAAACGATGTCGGAATTCGACGAAACTTGTCCCATTGGGTTCAGAAAACTTTTTTACACCAAGATTAGCTTTTTTATCAGTAGACAGAAGTCGACTGTGGTTAGTTTTATTTGATACTTCACCGTGAAGTTTCATATAACATAATATAATATAAAACTTTATTTTCCTGTACGTTTAAAACCAACGTGACAATCTAATCAAACAACCCGTGCTTTACAATTTTTCAAGACCGTGTTGCTCAAGGAATTACAAACCGTGACCCCCAAGTGTTTGACTCCGTGCATCCCAAGTAAATGATACCGTGCCTTCCAATCCACTTAAAACCGTGGGTGCCAAACAATCAGATCCGTGCTCCCCAAGGTGTTAAAGCCGTGTCACCCAAGCTTCTCCTCTTTAAATACTGTACTTCTTCTTCCCATTTCCCGAATAGAAAAATCAAAATGCAAATAAATAAATAAAACGAAAATCTCCCATTCAATAAAATAATAAATAAAACCCATCCGTAATCCCTAAATTCCTTCCCTATATTTCATCTCTTCTGATCCATTTCAAGTTCACATGTTTATCCTTAGCGCAATAGTTTTCAGCTGGGCTTCCACCAGCGCCTTGCTAAGGCTCGGCTCGAGGTCAGGACGGAAGGAGGATGGGCGTAGTAAGGGCGGAGATGAAGTCATGGGGCAAGGGTTAGCGTTCGCGCACAGGTCGAGGAGTTCAGGTCTTCGACGGTGTCGGCATGGTGATGGGGTTAGTCTCCGATCATCGGTGGGTGTGGTAGTAAGTGCTGAAGAAGAGGAAGCAAGGTAATAATATATATTAGTTCATTGTGTGGAATACTGGAATGAGTTTGCGGTAGAAATTTTTTCGCATCTGTGAAGTCCGGAGTTCGCTGGCTTGGGATCTCGTTCAGGGGAGGAAGGCGACGGGTTGAATGTTTTGGGTATGGTGAGAAAGCTGGTGTGATGGACAGAGGAGTTGTGGCAGTCCTGGTAAGGCCAGTGATGTTGGGTGAGGTTAATGTTATTAGGAGAGTAATGTGATGGGTGGTTTCCGGTGAGAACCTCCGTAGCAAGTGGCGAACGATATATTGGTGGGTACCGCGAGTTAGTGGAGGAGGAATGGATGGGGAGTGCGGAAGAAGTGAAGGGCCTGTAGCGAATTTTGAATAACAGAAGAGGAGAAAGGTTAGTGAAGGTAATTATTTAATAATGGTGCGTACGGTTTAAGGTAAAGGAAATGGATATGGTTCTGGGAAGGGGTATGGGCGTTAGTTGTTTTGAAAAGAGGTCATGACCGTGAAAATCATGAAGCACCATGGAAAAAAAAAGGGGATTGCAAGTACAACTGTGTTGAAGGAAGATGGTAAAGCCATGAAATTCAATTCAAACGAAAGCAAGGAAATTAGATGAAAGAAAAGAGACCATCTTATTGATTCATGCGAATCCAATGAAGTCGGTCACGTGGGAATTGTGGCGACAAGGCCGACTTTGTGGAGCTAATGCCGTCGAAGCACAAAGTTATCAGAATTTCATAGAAAAATTAAAAGTCTGTTTCATTTTAAATGAAACAAAAGCAGAATCATCAACTGCAAAAGCAAGGTGAGTAAACTCACTCGTTTAAAATTATTTTATAATGTGAGATGGTTGCTTGGTTGAATAGTTGATAAATTGGTTGATATAATCACATCGTTGATTGTTTTTTTTTTCATTAATGCGATATTTTTGATGTTACTAACATCTGTGGATGCAGGGAAACAGGTTGGAGGGATCCAACTGGATCCCTCAACATTTTATTTACTGTTTTATTTGATGGTGATATATGTTATGCTACATTATCCATGGTTGAATTTGTGTGTTCGGTTTACCCTGGCCTTAGGAACCTGGTATTTTAGATACCGTAAAATATCATCGAATGTGAAAAAGGAAATTAGAATTTAAAAGCAGAGTTTATTTCCAAATTAGAAATAATTTCTTTTTCATTGAGTTGCAAATGGAAACCTATTCCATTGGGTAAACCAAGAAAAATGTTATAAATAAAGATATAAATTAAGTGGATCATTAACCATTGGATAAATTAAAAGGTGAGTTCAAATATGAATGTATATTTGAAAGTGAGTATCGGTTTTGAAACCAATATTTGGAAATGGATCCGAATTTAGCAAATTACAGAGGAAAGTTTAAAGAAAGATTTTCAAATGCTTAAAATAAAAGAATAAATAGTTTAAAACAAGGAAATATTTTGCAAATAAAATGTATATAAAAAGGGGATTTATAGAAATCGAATTAAGTGGTTAGAAGAATGTATAGTTTATAAATATGTTTAAAGGAGAACTTGAATTGTTTAAAATAAACAGAGTTTATAAATGAACAACGGAAGCGTGTGCGCCGCACACGGTATTTTATTCAAAACAACAATCATAACGCTGTTGTTATAAGAAATGCTTTTATAATTTTAAACAGCGATTTTAACGCTGTCTTTGTAAGGAATGCTTTTATAAAACTAAACAGTGATTTTAGCGCTGTTATTATAATAGATGTTGTAAATCTATACAGCAATTTTAGACGCTGCTGTTATAATAAATGTCTTGGTAAATCTAAATAGCAATTTTAACGCTGCCGTTATAACAAATGTTTTAATAGCAATCTTAATGCTATGGTTATGATAAGTGTTCTATAATGCTAGATAGCGGTTTTAACGCTGTTGTTGAAAGCAAGGTTGTATAAACCAAACATTTGAAGACAGCGATTATAACGCTACCGTTATAATCAATATTTTTATAAAGAAGGTGTGTTCGTAAATCAAATCCGAGAGTCGCGTAAGCAATGTTTGGTTTAAAGTTGTGAGCTCTGACTATTTCAAAGTTAAGAATGTCGTTCAGTAAGGTCTGAGAGGTAATTATACCCCAACTTGACTAACTGCATTATTGATGGAGAAATGGTTAAGGCGATAGCAAGGGTTGGTTAGTGATATCTTTAGTTAACGAATGATTTATGATTTGAGTTATAATAACGATGTTTATAACATCAGTTAATTCAAAGGATTTAAGAATGTTTCCTAACTAGAGTAAAAGATATTTTCTCAATAAAGGAATTATATATATTGGAAATGTTTCTCAATAATCGAGAGAGAAAATAGAGCTTTGAAAGAACGCGAAAGATGGGAAATGAGATTTTGGAAATGATAATGAAATAAAGAACTAATATAAAAAGGGCCCAGTGTTGTTTGATGCTTGATTGATAGAATTTCCATTGGGAAATAGGACCGTTAATTGTATGGATGTTTCTTTGATAGTTAAATCACCGACTATCAAAGTTTTGATTTATTTTATACCTCCGTTGTCAATATGGAGAGACCGGGATCAGATTTGATATCTGAAAACCACTCCGTATTGGCGTAAGCATTATGAAGCAACTTATGCAGAAGAAAATTGAAGACGGAGTTATGCAAGGGCTATCCTGTTTACGAGATAGTGCCTTCGGTTTGTCCAGACCCAGGACAACTTGTATAGACAAGTGTCTGACAGAGTATTTCCAAAGGGGGTTACGTACGTTGATTCCTTCAAACGTACGAAGTTAGTGGCATAGAAGGGAAACTTCTTTAGCCTAACAATCTGAGTATTTTTGTGGGAATCAATTAGTGATTTCCGATGGATCTGACGATGTGGCATTCCAAGTGAATGATGGCCAGATGTTCTGGAAGATAATTCAAACCTCAAGCCTCATCAACCCGGAATTGGACAAAAATCGGGCAGGCAGCATGGCTATGTGGGTCGCACCCATTAGGATGTATGACCATCTATCTAGAGAAATTCCTTTTGCTTCTTAAATCTATCGATGATGTCCCTTATCGGGAGGCGGTTGCTGATCCCAACCGTCGGTGGTATACATTCGATACACTCAAGCGAAATGAGTGGTCGGTCATGTGTGGGTCGGGTTGCAAGATGTTCTTGTTGAACCCAGTGTATTCGTCTCTAGAGATACACTATCGGAAGGTGGTCCCATACCTTGTCATGTTGGAAATCCAATCTCCAATAAGCGCCCTGCGGTCTTCGATTTTATATTATATATGGAGCGTGAGATGCAAGCGTTCCACTAGATTCTATTTATTTGATGTAGACATTATTATAATAGCACTGGATTTGATATCAAAATATTTTTGGTTATCGTAAGATAAAAACCATCCGTGTTTATGTGTGGATCGGTCTTACGATTATCATTTCTTTCGAAAGGATTTTGAAAGTTAAACAAGTGGTTGGAGTTTACTCACACCAGTCCCATGATTGACCCAGAGTTTATTTTGTTTGTTTTCCCTAAACTCTTGGGTGCCCAAATTTGTACGGGCAGTCAAGTAGTCGGGATTTTTCAGATTCACTTGGAGAAGATTGAAGCAGGAGGCTTTACCTGTTAGCTATAGACTATCATACTTCCCGCTGTGTATTTTGTTGTATCTGGAACAGGTGTTTATAACTGTTCCAAAGATAACTGTTGTGCTCTGATGATGGTATGTATATATACAGTTATTGTTTTATATTTCAAAAGTATGTTACTAATATATTTCATTCGTTCCGCTGTGAGTTTGTGATCTTCGTTTTTCTTCTATTCTAATATTTCTTTCTTTCTAATTCTCACCCTCTAACTTCTTTCTAATAATGATTCGTATTTCTGTGCAATTTGAGTAGGACGTGTGGTGTTATTAGTCGACTCAAAGAGTACGGAAGTTCGGGTCGTTTCACAAGGCTCTGAATAGAAAATATATCGGCTTATATTCAATATCAAATTCAGAAACCAACATATATCGTATTGGAAATAACGATATAAAATATATCTTTCAAATTCCCATAACAATATCTGTATAGTCACGAAATCCAACATCGAAATATTCCGAATATAATTTCGATTCAACTCCAGTCCAATTCACGTATTGGGAATATTGATTGTTTTTTAAATCACTTTCAAATTCAATTCATTTATTTCAAAAATAAATTGATTTTAATTCTAGTTCACAACTAGTTCATTTCGATAAAAAATCTATTTTTATCATTTCAAATGTGGAGTTTTTCATCCCAGTTCTTTCCAATGCACATATTATGATTTTACACAAATTATCAATATTTTTGATAATTTTATCAAGGCCCGTACAGTCGATTTCCAACAACGGCCATCGAACTGCACTTACAGTGACCTTTTCTGAAATTGATTTGGACATAATTCCAATTCCAACCATTAGATTTCAAATTTCTAATATTCATTGGAAAGCTCTTTTCGATACGAACCCAACGGTTCCGGTTTTAGGAGAATCCGACGGTCGAATCTCCCACAACGTCAATTCGAAGTCAATGGTCGAAATTCACGAACTGCCGCGGCGCGTTCTTTTCATGCCATTATATATATAATATATATATATTATATATATTTCGTCGATTTCCTTTTAAAACGTATTTTATAAATCGTTTTAAATTCGTTTTTAAAACCATTTCAACACTATTTCAATTTCAAATCAAAATTGAATATTTAATATCATTACTATATAAATGATAATATTTTCAAAATGTTATATTTTGAAATCACTATCTTTTCAATATTCATTATAAAAATGAATATAATCGATATAAATATCGTTCACGTCAAAATGGCGGAACTCCAATCCACACGGGTTTATATATTTCAATAAATTCTTTATTCTATTCAACAAATGAATATTTATTCCATTCAAGACATGAATCTATATTCTTTCAACACACGACTAATCTCAACATATGAGTATTGTCACCACACGACTATTTTTGCTACGTAAAATATTTTATAAAACTATGGTATCTATCGTTTGATTTTTAAATTAGACTCCACCGTGAAGTAGTTCTAATTTTAAATATGATGAAGATGTAAATTTTATTATTAAAATATTTTACTCAACACATAAATAGTTTCAATACATGAATTTTCTTTTATAATATTCATTATTTTCGCGATTGGAATGAGGCCCAATCAATCACCATATAATGTTAATTATATGGATTCCATACAACACATGTATATAATAGAAATGATAAACAATCAACCATCATCCAAGGTGCACCACACAACTGCATAAGCATCAAATATAAATAATCGACGCTTACACAGTCTATCGACCTATCGATCGACATATAATTAAATAATTGGGATGAGTCTACCCAAATATCATCCCAACACCCGTGTGGGGTTTCAAATCAACAAACACATATTTTTATTCGTGCAGTTGGGCGATGTGTAAAATTTATCATACCAATCAATATCAGTCAAATCAGCGTATATAAACAAATCGACCGATTTGTTTATAATTATTTATTTCTTCACATTCTCGTTAAAAATTATATTTTTAACGATAAAATATTTTTAACGACAATTAATTTATTTCAACCATCTACATTTTATTATCGATTTCACATCAACATTACAAACAATTTTCACAGCACATCAATCAAACAAACAAGCCATCCATGGTCTGTGGATGACAGGTGTCGGGTGCTGCTAAGCACCATCTGCATCCTAGTATATATATATATATATAACTAGAAAAAGAAATTAAAGTGAGAAGTTCTCACCAGCTAATCCAATCATCTCGACACTTCTTATGTAGAAAATCTCCGCCGTTTCTTCTTTCGTCACTTTCGTCATCCGTATTGACTACATATATAAAAATCGAATTTTTACTTTGCTATTCAATATATAAAAATCGAATTTTTACTTCGCTATTCAATATATAAAAATCCTATTTTTACTTCGCTATTATATAGATAAAAATTATATTTTTACATCGCTATTATATAGATAAAAATTCTATTTTTATCACGCTATTCTATAGATAAAAATTCTATTTTTATCACGCTATTCTTTATAAAAAGAATTCGCCTTTTCAAATATAAAGATTTTGCCTTTTCAAATGTAAAGATTTCACCTTTTCAAATATAAAGACTTCACCTTTTTAAATATAAAGACTTCACCTTTTCAAATATAAAGATTTCACCTTTTCAAATATAAAGATTTCGCCTTCTTATTTCATCGCTATAAAAATCCTTTTTTTTTCAATGTATATATAATAAAAATCAGATTTTTATTTCGCTAGATATACAAAGATGATATTTTTACATTCTCTATCTTATAAAGATTATATTTTTATAATTCCTACTATGTAAAAATCATATTTTTATTACCTATACTATATAAAAATCATATTTTTAATATGCCACTAAAATCATTAATATTTTTACTATAAATAAAATCCATGCTCTTTTAATTTATAAAAATCTAATTATAGTTCATTTATTAATTTAAATAACTGATTATATAGTAATTAAAATAAAATAAAATAACATGAAAAAAGGAAGAAGACTCACATCGTTTGCAAAAGGAAGGGGGTGGAATTGCTGTGTCGGCTGCAATGGAGGAGGGGGCGAATCAAGGGCGCGGGGGTCTTCGACGTTGGTGCGGCTGTGTCCGGAGTGGAGGCGGAGCAGAAGGGGAGAAGGGCGGCGGTGGGTTTGGGGAAGAGGAGGGCGTCGTGAGGGAGAAGGGAAGAAGGAGGGGGAGGTGAAGAGGGGGACGGGGCTGAGGGGGTGATGGCGGCGCGGTGATTGGGGGGGCTTCAAGCTCCTCCGATCTTTTTTTTTTTAATTTTGAAAACCGACGAGAATGAAGAGGGGGGGCGCCTGTGTGATGTAAGGAGAGGAGAGAGAGATGGATTTATTTTATTAATTAATTTATTTTATTTCAAAAAGCAACTTTTATTTTCGAACTCGAAACGAGGCCCACCGCCTGTCGCCCATAGCTAATTACCCCCATTCCGAACACAATGGGATATGAATCGTAGGCTGGTTCGATCGTTATAATCAGTTTTCATCAAAATCATCATATAACTCTATATATTGAGTTTGAACGCGCATTTCAATTTACTGGGGTCACATACGAACTCTATAAATCCGAAAAAAATATTTTCTAGCTTCGTATTGATGATACGGTTCTAACGAAACTAGTTTCATCGAATTCTGAGACCGTTGGAAAAATGGCCATTTTCCAGTCGATTAAAATCAACTGAAACTGGTCAAACCCGTTTTCCTTTTCCACGCTCACATAGTGATTCGAAAAATTATGAAATTTGGAATCTAACAATAATTTGACATCATGGATCCAACAAAAGTGGTTTCGTTGAAATCCGAGGTCGTTTGCAAAATTCCCATTTTTAAGGGCCTGAATTCCATAGCGACTATTCAGAATTTTCAAATGGACATATCTTTTGATTCCCGCTATGAAATCTCAATTTTTCGGATTCGTTGGAAAGATATCCTCACATAGATCCTATTGTTTTTGGTTTCACTAAAATCCGGATTATTTTGCACCCGGTACATTCAATTGAAGTTTAAAATTGAATTATCGAACTACCGCGCCATTTTCAATTCTATATATAATTATATTTATATATAATTATTTATATTCTAACGACGACGTGTATAAATATGTATGTTGAATTATATTCAAAATAAATTTTCCGTCGATATTATTTAAAATAATTCATTTTAAATATTCAAACTTCGCTAAAAATGACAAAATAAAAATTTTAAACTGGCCCAGATTTTTGGGTTGTTACATTGTGTGTCTGACATTGGATTTTATTCTGTGTTGATCGATCTCTATTAAATATACATCTGTTTGGCGGCGGAGAATTTATTCTTTTGCTTAACGCCCATCTCCGAGACGTACGAGCTCAGAGGTTGTATATCGATGGACATCAGTCGCATGAAGTGAATTGCCAGTGTGGCACGCGTAAGTGGAAATTGATCAAGGCTTCTGTTGAAAAGCAAAGTCTTGTGGTTGATGATCAAAGCACGGCCTGTGTGGCGTAGCTTTGTGTATAACGTGAATTCGCGAGCCTCACACCTCGGTATGAGTCATAAATGGGATACAGACCCAAGGAGTGTACGACGTTTCTTTCTAGCTATGGTGGTGTCAGTGACCTACCAGCTCTGGAATTTATATACTTTCACCTGTGTGGTTGTTGGATACGAGGCGCCTCGGATATAGGTCTGTAAGGACCGGGAAACGTGTGTTCAGGAATAATTAATCCTCAAAAGTAAGAGAGGACCGGCCTTAGAGGTTCCAAAGGATCATAGTGGGGTCCTGAGGCATTTGCTAGAGTGTCTCGAATCGGAGAGGAGCTTGCCCCTTGCCTCGACTCATGAAGGAAATCCAATTTACAATGCGTGATATTGCGGTTTTAATTGTAGAACTAGTATGGCGACATGATAGATGGTACCCATGCCGCCTATGATTGATATTTATGTTTTGAATTGTTTTGACACTATACACTTATTATAGTATTAAATGATTTGTTTTAAACGTACCAAGCATGTTTGGCTATTATAAGGGAAAACCCTATCCTCCGGCTTGCGTTGCATTGTGTGATGGGACCTGGGTCTTATAATAGCTTCATTTTTTCAAAGAGCATTGCGCTGTTTTGTTATATGCACTAGTATTCTTAGGATGCGCTGTTTTGTTATATGCACTAGTATTCTTGGGAGGAAACCCGTTCCGTGTTATGCGGCGTGGTCCCTTGAATTACTTTCTTCTAAAGTAAAGTTTTAAATAACTGTTTTAGTTCTCACACCAGTCACATGACTGACCTGGAGTTTATTGTTTTAACCTAAACTCTGGGTGCCCCTATTTTCCACACGGGCAGCAAGTAGTTTTGGTTTTGTAGATTTAAATTCACAGGATCCTGATTTACAACTGGAACGATGCTCGGAAAGCTCTGTATCCGTGCATTACTTCTAGTTGTGCTTTTGTATTATTTTCCGCTGCGATGTATTTAAATGTAATTTAAATCCCTGTTATTTGTCGAATGTAATTTATTTATTCATACACTGTATATTCTTGTATCTGATGGAATTGTTGTAATAACAATGAAATCTTCTTCCGTCTGCATTCTTTTGTGTGTTGTTCTCAAAGTATCCGCTCTTTCCTTCACCGGGAAGTTACGGGTCCTTACAGTGGTATCAGAGCTTTGGTTTACAGAGCTCGAGAACAAGACACATTGGAACCATACGAAAGAATTCATCAGATGTTGGATTAGTAATGTCCAATTAGAATGACTCGTTAGAAATAGGATCAGTAGTATCCTAGAACGAGTGTAAAGAGTATATTTGTCAAATGAAAACAAATTTTTTTTTGAAAATTTAAATTGATTTTTACGTATTTGAATATTTATTTATTTTGAATTTGGACAATCGAGTATATAAAGACTTCGCGTATACGCGTCATGAACGTATAGTCGAAGTTTTAATATACTGGGTAGATATAGAATCACATTCTAGACATCCGGGGATAATTCTGATGATGTGGCCACATCATTAGTAATTATGTTCGTGTTTCGAAGGTGTGATATCTATATATTTCCATTTGGCTGGTGTGAGAACCAAAACTTATATAGATAGATTCATTTGTTGTGGATTGGCATCAAAAACATGATTTTCTGTATATATGTATCAAAATTATGAATTTGAAACTCTAATCACTAAATGATATTTGTTTATTAATGTTGAACCATTTAGCCTAATTGAATCACATATTGAATTGTATTGAAAATTGGTCGCATTTGCTTGCATATACAAGTACTTACATTGAACAGGTCATAGCAAGGAGGCTAGAGCAGAGAATAAAAATTGTTTGCCCGAAAAATAGTTACATGTTTACTATAATTTACTGTTTTGTTTGGGTGATGATAATTTTATGAGCCGATTGGCTAGCCGCTTGGCTTTTTCTTTTTCTTTTTGAGATCAGAAGGCATGTATGGCAATTTCGGGATTTTCCCGTTGCTTCAGGTGCAGGGGAGGTTATGGCGAAATTTTTCGAAAATTTAGGGTATTAGCCAAATTTTTGAAAAATTTGAAAAGTTCTTAAAAACTGAAAAGTTGAAGAACTTAAGCCGTAGTCAAAGTAATGGAAGTTGAGTTGATTTGTTAAACAACTTTCGGCTTCGTTCCTTTTCGGCTTCCATTGTTATGTTCCTTTTCGGCCATTGATTTAGGGAAGACTAGAATATCATCAATAAAAACCAGAACAAATATATTCAGTTAAATCAAACATTGAACTGATTAGAAAATAGTTAGAAATATATACTTGTGCGTTATATATGTTTGAACAGGAAATTGGATAGCTGTTGAGTAAAGATTTTATTTGCGTGCCCGGCAAATACGTAAACCTTGATGAGTTGGATGCGAAATATTATTATATCAACTCCTGTGAATGCCCTTGGATGCGGAGTGCCGGTTATTCTGTGTGAAATAATAAACATCGCCATAGGATAGCAACAATTAATTTTGAATTACATTACATGGCATACTTCTGGAAGATAGGCATACTTCATCATATACCACATAAGCATTTGGAGCTTGTGTGACGAGGTGGATGATTTACCATAGGAGCGAGAGGCTTGTATGGCGATGACTATATTTTACTGGTTGAACTGATGACTGATATGAACTATTTAAATTGTAACGATAAAATTGCCAGATTAATAAAAACCCCACACGGGTCTAGAGTTGACAATAATCACGTCTCTCTAGTTATTAGATACGGCACATGGACTATTTATTTCCCACATGGGACGAGGTGACGAGGATTTATCCTCTGGAGCATTTAAAATACACACTCCCTCAAGCTTTGACAGGGTGACGAGAATTTATTCTTTGGAGTTATTATCAATACACGCTCCCCTGTAAACACCAGAATATATCACTATAAATATGTGTATGCTTATTAGAATTTATTGGGTACCTAATACGGCCCAATAAATTTCCAAACCTCTCCCCGACAAAGGAGGTTATGCCGAAATTTTTCGAAAATTCCGGGTGTTAGCCAAATTTTTGAAGAATTTAAAAATTCTCAGAAACTGAAAAGTTGGAGAATGGAAGCCAGATCGAACGTAGAGTTGATTAATCAAACCACTTTCGACTTTGTTCCTTTTCGGGGATGAAAAGTTTTAAGTGGGGGAGACTGTAACAACCCGAAAATCTGGGCCAGTTTAAAATTTTTATTTTGGCAATTTTAACGAATTTTGAACGTTTAAAATGAATTATTTTAAATAATAACAACGAGAAATTTATTTTGAATAGAAATAGAATGTATATATTGTTGTATATAACGGTGTTGTATACACAATTATATGATTTTTGTTTGATGATAACAAACAAGTATATATTATCTTAAATGTGTTTGTCACTGTACTGTTTTATATTCACCTCAAACAAGAATATAATATTTATATTTAAGTGAAATACTACTGTACAGACATTCAAATATTAACACAGTATTTTATTTAAATATAATATTTTATCTCTAACATTTAAACAGTACAACTCTGTATAACTCCACTATTTAAACATTCACTGTATATTGTACTTGTATATAAACAGAATATAATAGACAAGTTCATTTGACAATAAAATGATATTTTATTTCAATCAAATTTGTTTATTACATATATCTGTACAATTCTCTCACAGCTCCTCAGTGCAGTTTATTCATTGTCACTCAGTCATACATATACACAGTTACATTTCATATATATCCATTTTCACTTGTATATACAGACTCATACATTCATTGACACCACACACTGTCTTCTTATCCTCAGCTTTCAGTCCAGTCATTGTCAGTCCAGTCATCACAGTCAGTCCAGTCATCCCCGCTTACCTGTCACACATGAAACAGAAACACACAGTATACTGCAATCGAAATAGTACTGAATATATGCAAATATAAATTTTGTTTTTAGAATTTTATTTGCCTCAGATTTCTGGTGTGTTTCTCATCATTTTTCTTGACTTGATCTGAATTATAAAACCTTCAATCTGTGTCTAGACAGCTTGTGATATTCACAGTGATACACTGTAAATACCACAAGGTAGACAGTATGTATATAAAGTGCAGGGACAGAAAAATTTGTCTGATGGCTGCATATACACACATGTATAAAATATACACGTGTGCACTGCCTCGCCAATCAGTTTGCGACTGAGGAGTAGCCACGTGGACCTGCTCGACTCAGTACACATGGAGCCAAAGTCAACATGAAGCCAAAAATACAAAAATTCAAATCAGCAAATCCATAAATCAAGCAGCAAATTGCTTCAGCAAAAATGGTTCAAAATAGTGGTGCATGCCAAGTCGACATGGTCGTGCAACATGAAAGTCCAAAATATCACATGGAATTCAAATCAACAAAGTTCAGCAAAGCTCAAGTATAAGTTCAAAATCAACAAGTAAGTGGCAAGGCCGAGCAGCATGATGAATAGCAGCAGCATATTTCAAAAGAAAATGCATAGTAGTGTACACAGCTAACATGAATAGCCAATGTTCAAGTGAAGTGGTGTTGCCATATGTGGTTCACAGCAAATACAGTTTAAAGTGGTCGAGGCATATCAAGACAGTGGACAAGCACAAAGCCCACTAATGGTCAGTACAAAAGTGGATACATGGTGCACAAGCAAGGGGTGTTTTTTTCAAGACAGAAACAAAGCAATTCAGCAATTCACAAACATAAACACTTTCAGCAAACACATGCTCAAATGGGTTCAAGTGAACATTTCAAGCAAGCACAGTGGAGCAAGTTCAAGTGCACACAGTAAAAGACAAAAGTAGGGTTCATGTGATCATTATAAATTGTGCAACAACATGTGTACACAGCAAGATGTAACAAGTCTAGGTGATACACAAATAAGACAGATTGAATGAAGCATACACAACATGAACAAGTGTGAGTCAAAGCAGAGAAGTCATACAAATAACAGTGCACACAGCATTCAGTCCAAATAAACATGAACAATTGTAAGACCGATGACACAGCTATGGATTGGTCACATGACCATGATACATGGTGGACACAAAACTACAATACTAGAAGTGGTTCGGTTCAAGATAAATGTACAACAAATCTGAAGCAGCAGATATGCACAAGGACACAAGAATGATCATGTGCACATACTTGTGTGTAGGGTAAATCAGTGATCAAAACTGAACAAGGCTAATAACTCATTCAAGTATATGGCATTTACGTTCAAAGTGAAATAGCAAGCATGGTTTAAATATCTGCATTTGTCAAATTTGAAGAGAATTGCATCAGAAAATCGAGGAGCCATGTTTTTGACAAGGACTTTTTATTTCTTTCCAAAAATGATCCAAAGTATTAAGAGTTTTCCAAAATTAAACATGCAAATTTGTGTTTGGCAATTTTCAGAAATTTTGCAAACTGGTTTGGCAAACAAAAATTATGTTTCCAGTATTGGGGATGCTTATTTTTGGCAAGAAAGAATTTTGTATTGCCAGAAATCATAGGGCAAAGTTTGACAAGTTTTGACAAAGATTTGAATTTTTTTTGGGCTCAAGTATTTTTCAAAATAAATCGCACAAGGGAAATGGAAATTCCTTTCCAGTTTTTTTTTGTTCAAGACCGAGTTCAATTCAGGCAACAAAAGGCAACAAACAATCACAGCAAACATTTTTGGGAAAAATTCATGTCTGTTTTCAAATTGTTTTTCCAAATATATACGGTGCTAAATCAAAGAACAAATCTGTTTTCTTTCTTAAGGGATTGAATCAATACTTTCCTGTTTTTTTTTATAAATATGCTTTCATAAAAATTCAAGGCATCATTCAAAAGAAGAAAACAATTCAAAGCAGAATTTATCAGCAAAAGCCGACGCATCAAAAAAAGGGAAAACCGCAATCTCAGATCCAAGTCATACAGCGAAATCAGAGTTGATTGAGGATTTCAAATCCTATTTTATCACACCATTTCATCATCGGCAAATATAGAAGATCGAATCCCACAAAATCAGATCGAATCATTCAAGAAATCAGAGCGCAAGTTAAGGATATGAAATCCTATATGACACCACATCATCACAGGCAGTTTATGCATCGAAACCACACAACAACTCACAAGAAATTAAAAGCCAGAAAATTGAGAAAACTCACGGTTTTCGATCGCAGAAGCAAAACCCCAAATCAGTAACGAGAAAGAGAGCCAAGTATTGTTCAAGCTTCAGAGAATCAATTAAACCATCATCGAGATCACGATTTGGATTGGATTTCAGAAACCCTAGCAATCGCCGCCGCCATTTCTGTTTCCCAGAGCTAAAGCAAGGATTGGGAAAATAAATTACAAAAGGGGCCGGCCAAGTATTCATGGGCTAAGCCATGTTTGCCAATGAAAAAGGGATGACCCCCTTTGTTTTAAATCCTTAAGGGTTTAATTTCTTTTTATTTTGTTTTTTTTTTTAATTCGTGTTGTAAAAAAAAAAATCAAATGAACAGGTGTCTAGATCTGTGAAGTCTAGGTAAAACAGTCAGGGTGTTGACTGTCAGTTTCAGAGTCTGTAAAATTCTGGGATAAGGATTACGGGGTTGTAATTCGGGGAATCTGATCGAGGGGACATCGTTCAGTCTAGGGTTTTGAGCGTAGGGTTGGAATAGGAGCAGGGTTTGCGAGTATGCATGGTCTTGTATGCGGGATCTGTTCTATCACCAAGTAAAAACCTTAGGAATGCAGCAGTAGGCAGGAATTTGCCGAAGCTGGGTATCTCTTGTGTCATTTACTTTCTGCATTTCTGTTTCTGCTATTATCAGTGATCTGTTTATTGTTGTTAATATCCCGTAATATTTGAACTCTGTTAAAAATTGTAATAAACCCTATTCACCCCCCCCCCCTCTAGGGTTAATCTAGATCCAACAAGTGGTATCAGAGCTGGTTAGAGAATGTGATAGGGGGTTCTCGCTTGGCTGTTTGGTGGCGAGCAGGAGACTCTTACCCCTACACATCCCAATGGGAAGATTGGGTTGGTTGTTGCAGTCGAGAGGCTGGCCGTAAAATCAGTTCTGAGGTATCACTGTATGTCACGGTGGGAGGTTAGCCCACTGCCTGATGGTTGCAAAGCCTAGGGCTGTTACATGTGGTATCAGAGCAGGTATTTAACTCTAGAGTAATGGTGATTCCTAGTTGTCAGTCGATAGAGAGTCAGTCCAGTTCATCTCCAACTATTTTCACTGGAACGGATTTTTTAAACTGGAAATCTAAAATGGAATTTTATTTAAAATCTGTTAATATTAAATGTTGGGATGCTGTTATCAATGGGAGTGATATGTCTGATAATAGAAACATTGTTTTCGATTCTCGTGCTATGAATATCATATTTGATTATCTCAGTACAGAACATTTTGTTCACATATCTCATTGTTTGACTGCGCAGGATGTCTGGAGAACTCTAAACACGCTCTATGGAAAATCTGACGACTGCTCAAAACCCCAGAATGTCAACTCTGATTCAGATCTGTGTTTAAAAGGAGAAACAGATGAATCAATCAAAGGAGATTCAACAGACGATGAGACAGGAAATTTTTCATACGAAGATTTAGTTTATATGTGTACTGATCTAACTAAAGCTGTTGATAAACTCCAATCTAGAAACAAATCTCTGAAATTTAAAAATCTTGAGTTGACCAGCAAAATTGATGATTTGGAATCACAACTTGAACACTTTAAAAATTCCTCAAATTCAGATTGTAAAAATTGTTTGAAATTGAAAACCAATCTTGTTCATCTCAATAAGAATATTCAAAAGTTTGAAAAAGAAATTCTGATCTTAAAAGAGAACAAGATTGAGTTATCAAGTTTGAATAATTGTTTACAAAAAGAATTTGAAATCTTTAAGACAGATATATATTCCAAATTTGAAATTGCTGAAAAGGAGAATTTGTTGAAATCCGATTTGATTTTGAAAGAACTTGAAAATGAGATTGAAAAATCCAAGAAGTTTGAGTCGGAAAAGCAAAAACAATTTGAACTTGAAATTTCCGAATCCCAAGCCAAAATTAGATCGTTAGAAAATGAGAATTTGGTTTTGAAACAGACCAATGCTGAACAGATGATCGCTATAAATAATTGCTCAAATTTATTAAAAGAAAATAGCGATCTGAAATCCAAAATTCAACGATTAGAATCAACATTGGATAAATTTTCTAATGGGGAAAGATCGTTGAATATGCTGTTACAAAACCAAGTTTATCGTGGAAATAAATCTGGACTTGGATTCGAGAAAAACGATGTTTTTACAAATCAAAATTCTTGTGATTTTAAAAATCCCTCAAATCACTTTAGAAATGTTTGTTTTGAAAATTTTAACTATGAAAACTTCAAAGGATTTGTAAATCACAATCAAGATGATGATTTGTTTTATAACAAACCATTTAAACATTCTTGGATCTTAAATGGAAATAAATCAGGTTTTGTTAAATTCAAATCGATTTGGGTTCCTAAGGGTACAAAAGTTAATTCTAATGGTTTGTTGTATAAGCAAGTCTGGGTACCAAAACGTATGAATACAACTGTGAGTGGTTTTACTAATTTTGTTAGACCACTTGATTCCTTGAACTGTTAGGTACCAGTGGAGGCTGAGGAACTGCCATGCAAATAGAAATGTGAAATCAAGTTGGTTTATACTTCTGTATCATTCACAGTTTCTCCAGCCATGATTTGTTGAGTTAGAGATTCTGCTTTACATTGGATTCTGGTATGATCTCTAAACTCACCTTTGTATATTCTCTTTGTTTGTTTTTTATTTTCTGTTTTTATTCATTCCTCTATCTCCTTTTTTTTTTTGTTTTTTATTTGACACTGCCATATTCTTCTTTGTCTGTACTTCATAAACTTCCAGTTGCAGAATTAATGATTCTCTGGAAATTTGCCTTACTTGTATAAAATCATCATTTGTTAATCTTTTCCATATCCTGAATTTGAACTTGTATATATCTGCAATTGTTTTGAATTTTATTTTCTGATTGTTGAATTCATAACAGTGTTGATGCATTCATATCATATCTTGAACACTGTTAATTAGAATTCTAAATTTTTGAAGATCTGAATAATTAATGAAATTTCACACACTTATACTGTTTTGAGTCCCTTCCAATTCATTTTGGAAACGCTTGAAATATTACACTCATTACAGCACTCTATTATTGATTAGTAGTGATATTTTCATTATTTTTCAGATTGGCTTTGAAAATTTAAATTGTCTAGAATCTCAGTGATACATCTTAGAATTCATCTTTGTTCATGATTATTATGGTTGAAATTAGTTTGTTTGAAATCATCTGAAATTCCTGATATTTTGAATATCACACACCTCTTAAAATTTGAAATAATCAACCTTGTGTGACTGATTCATTATATCTCAAACCTAACATTGATTCAAGTGATTTCAAATAAATTATTCTTAATTTCTTGTATCATGAATACCTCTCAGATTTGATGTAAATGATCTGGTATTTCCATTGGGCTTGTAAGAAATAGTTTTTGAGAAATTCTTGAAAAGTTCTTTTTGAAAATGGTCTTTGAAAATCATTGATATTTCATGATTAATTGATTTAAATATTTATTTGTTTAAAATCATTTGAAATTATTGATTTATTGAATCACACACATATCTTGAATCTGACATTAATAATTTGGTGTAATCGATTCATTGAATCTAGAGTATTTCATATTCATCAAATGATTTAAAAATAAATGGTATTTTTAATCTTGGATCATGAACCATCTTATGTTACCATCATTCTGACAAGTTTGTTTCTGAAACTATTTTTGTGCTGCTCTGATACTGTTTTCAAATAACTGCCTGTTTTGATTTGTCTGTTGCTTGCCAAATTTGTAAGTCTTGTCTGCGAGGGCTCTGTGTTTGAAACTCTTTGATATCCTTGTTCGTCTCAAGTGTCAATTTTTAATCCTCGAGAAGAGAGAACAATTGGTATCAGATGTGCAGTTTTTTTGTCTTGCTGTATATTTTTTAATTCTCTCGTGCTTTGTAGAGATCTTTCTTATCCCTCTTGTAATTGTTTTGTCAATTTTAAAATTATTTATTGATTATTCATTCAGAAATTGAAATCAATATCCAAATCGAACTGTATCTATAGTTCATCAAAATTATTTTTAGATTGTGATGAATTGGGACTGCAATATATTTCACAACAAGAGGAGATTTTTCTTTAATTTTCATGATTGTTGAACATTTATTATAATGTCTTTGAACTGGCAAATTATTTCACGACCATCTTCATTATCTTTCATCATTCTGCCATCCATGATATTTTTTTTAATGTGGAGAGTTTAATATTTTTTTTAAAAAAAAAAATCACCTTGAACAAACAGTGAAAATAGTTGTGATGGAATTGTGGTTATGCTATTTTTTCAGAATTAGTGTCAATTGAAAATTTTCAATAATCCCGGTACAGTTGGTCATATTTCATAATATAATTAATTTAGAAATTTATTTCACAGTCCATTTCTATACCTATCACATTTCTATCATTCATATTGGTTGTATATACTGGGGAGTAGTTTTTCCTTTAAAAATAATAAATATAATTAATATATAAGTGTGTCTCTAACCTCATTTAAAAATCCAAGCTCTGGTCATGCATGGTTATGAGACAACTTATAATTTAAGCTGCGACTGACCTCATTTAAAAATCCAAGCTCTGGTTATGCGTGGTCAGGGTGCTCTTAAATCAAAAGAAAAAGAAAAGAAAATAATTTGCAATAAATAAATTTTTATGTGAAATTCTCCTTGGTGTATAATAACCAGCCTATCAATCCACTTTCTAATCTGTGAAGTGTGTTAATATCTTATGAAGTATTATGTTTTGTTGATTGATAGCGATTGGGATTTGAGATTATTTGTTTTTGTCACTTAAATTGAATTATTAACTATAGTCCAAAATCCATCACTGTTTTTGAATCTCATTTTAAAAAAAAAAAAAAAAATTCTTTGGAAAATAATTGGAACTCATTTTTTTTAACTCTCCCCGTTTATATAAATTTCATCGTAAATCAGTCATTTTCTGCAATGTGAAATACGCCATTAGTTCTCAGTTTATTATGATTTTTGTTTGACTGATTGAAAATTATGATGACCGTTCTTCTTCTTCAGCTGAAATTATATTTTTAGTCAATTTTCATCTGTATTTTAAACTCTGTATCCTTTTGATGATAACAAAAGGGGGAGAATGGGTAGGGATGGCAATGGGGTGGGTCTAGGGTCCAAACCCGCTTGACCCGCACCTGTTTTGACCCATTTAGACCCGCCCCATAGGGTCTTCGGGGCGGGTAGACCCGCGACCCGCTTTTGGAGGTCCGGGTCTAGGGTCGGGTCTGGGGCATGGCTAACCCGCCCCAACCCGACCCGCATGATCGAAACATCATTCAAACTCTTTATAACTATTACTTGTTAATCTTCTTAGATTTACATGGTTGTAACTTGAATATTATATTCTTTCAATTGACAAACTATAAAATTTTCATTGTATTAAGTTGCATCAATGATAATCATACAATAACAAATGCATACATTTTGAACTATTATCTTGCAACTCATTTTATAATATTCTCTTGTCATTGTGAACACATTATAATATGCATATAATTTATCATTTAGTGATAAAAAAATATAAATATATAACTTTGTATACACTAGAACATAATATCACCGGGTCGCGGGGCGGGTCGGGTCTACCCTGACCCGTACAGGTTTCGGGTACGGGGCGAAATTACAGACCCGCACCGGGTCTACGGGACGGGTCTGGGGCGGGGTTTAAAAAGTCCGGGTCGGGTATGGGGCATGAGAAACCCGCCCCAACCCGCCCCATTGCCATTCCTAAGAATGGGTTTAGATTTTGATTTATGAGTGAATATTTGATAAATATTTTTAATTTTGAAAATTCATTATTATTCATACATTTGACTCATGCACAGTTATAGGGGGAGTTATCTGTTGTAGGGGGAGCAAATAAATAGGGGGAGTTCAATATTCACTGTCAAACACATTTATTATATACAAAATCTTTTATTTGTTTGTCATCATCAAAAGGGGGAGATTGTTGTATATAACGGTGTTGTATACACAATTATATGATTTTTGTTTGATGATAACAAACAAGTATATATTATCTTAAATGTGTTTGTCACTGTACTGTTTTATATTCACCTCAAACAAGAATATAATATTTATATTTAAGTAAAATACTACTGTACAGACATTCAAATATTAACACAGTATTTTATTTAAATATAATATTTTATCTCTAACATTTAAACAGTACAACTCTGTATAACTCCACTATTTAAACATTCACTGTATATTGTACTTGTATATAAACAGAATATAATAGACAAGTTCGTTTGACAATAAAATGATATTTTATTTCAATCAAATTTGTTTATTACATATATCTGTACAATTCTCTCACAGCTCCTCAGTACAGTTTATTCATTGTCACTCAGTCATACATATACACAGTTACATTTCATATATATCCATTTTCACTTGTATATACAGACTCATACATTCATTGACACCACACACTGTCTTCTTATCCTCAGCTTTCAGTCCAGTCATTGTCAGTCCAGTCATCACAGTCAGTCCAGTCATCCCCGCTTACCTGTCACACATGAAACAGAAACACACAGTATTACTGCAATAGAATAATACTGAATATATGCAAATATAAATTTTGTTTTTAGAATTTTATTTGCCTCAGATTTCTGGTGTGTTTCTCATCATTTTTCTTGACTTGATCTGAATTATAAAACCTTCAATCTGTGTCTAGACAGCTTGTGATATTCATAGTGATACACTGTAAATACCACAAGATAGACAGTATGTATATAAAGTGCAGGGACAGAAAAATTTGTCTGATGGCTGCATATACACACATGTATAAAATATACACGTGTGCACTGCCTCGCCAATCAGTTTGCGACTGAGGAGTAGCCACGTGGACCTGCTCGACTCAGTACACATGGAGCCAAAGTCAACATGAAGCCAAAAATACAAAAATTCAAATCAGCAAATCCATAAATCAAGCAGCAAATTGCTTCAGCAAAAATGGTTCAAAATAGTGGTGCATGCCAAGTCGACATGGTCGTGCAACATGAAAGTCTAAAATATCACATGGAATTCAAATCAACAAAGTTCAGCAAAGCTCAAGTATAAGTTCAAAATCAACAAGTAAGTGGCAAGGCCGAGCAGCATGATGAATAGCAGCAGCATATTTCAAAAGAAAATGCATAGTAGTGTACACAGCTAACATGAATAGCCAATGTTCAAGTGAAGTGGTGTTGCCATATGTGGTTCACAGCAAATACAGTTTAAAGTGGTCGAGGCATATCAAGACAGTGGACAAGCACAAAGCCCACTAATGGTCAGTACAATAGTGGATACATGGTGCACAACCAAGGGGTGTTTTTTTCAAGACAGAAACAAAGCAATTCAGCAATTCACAAACATAAACACTTTCAGCAAACACATGCTCAAATGGGTTCAAGTGAACATTTCAAGCAAGCACAGTGGAGCAAGTTCAAGTGCACACAGTAAAAGACAAAAGTAGGGTTCATGTGATCATTATAAATTGTGCAACAACATGTGTACACAGCAAGATGTAACAAGTCTAGGTGATACACAAATAAGACAGATTGAATGAAGCATACACAACATGGACAAGTGTGAGTCAAAGCAGAGAAGTCATACAAATAACAGTGCACACAGCATTCAGTCCAAATAAACATGAACAAGTGTAAGACCGATGACACAGCTATGGATTGGTCACATGACCATGATACATGGTGGACACAAAACTACAATACTAGAAGTGGTTCGGTTCAAGATAAATGTACAACAAATCTGAAGCAGCAGATATGCACAAGGACACAAGAATGATCATGTGCACATACTTGTTTGTAGGGTAAATCAGTGATCAAAACTGAACAAGGCTAATAACTCATTCAAGTATATGGCATTTACGTTCAAAGTGAAATAGCAAGCATGGTTTAAATATCTGCATTTGTCAAATTTGAAGAGAATTGCATCAGAAAATCGAGGAGCCATGTTTTTGACAAGGACTTTTTATTTCTTTCCAAAAATGATCCAAAGTATTAAGAGTTTTCCAAAATTAAACATGCAAATTTGTGTTTGGCAATTTTCAGAAATTTTGCAAACTGGTTTGGCAAACAAAAATAATGTTTCCAGTATTGGGGATGCTTATTTTTGGCAAGAAAGAATTTTGTATTGCCAGAAATCATAGGGCAAAGTTTGACAAGTTTTGACAAAGATTTGAATTTTTTTTGGGCTCAAGTATTTTTCAAAATAAATCGCACAAGGGAAATGGAAATTCCTTTCCAGTTTTTTTTTGTTCAAGACCGAGTTCAATTCAGGCAACAAAAGGCAACAAACAATCACAGCAAACATTTTTGGGAAAAATTCATGTCTGTTTTCAAATTGTTTTTCCAAATATATACGGTGCTAAATCAAAGAACAAATCTGTTTTCTTTCTTAAGGGATTGAATCAATACTTTCCTGTTTTTTTTTATAAATATGCTTTCATAAAAATTCAAGGCATCATTCAAAAGAAGAAAACAATTCAAAGCAGAATTTATCAGCAAAAGCCGACGCATCAAAAAAAGGGAAAACCGCAATCTCAGATCCAAGTCATACAGCGAAATCAGAGTTGATTGAGGATTTCAAATCCTATTTTATCACACCATTTCATCATCGGCAAATATAGAAGATCGAATCCCACAAAATCAGATCGAATCATTCAAGAAATCAGAGCGCAAGTTAAGGATATGAAATCATATATGACACCACATCATCACAGGCAGTTTATGCATCGAAACCACACAACAACTCACAAGAAATTAAAAGCCAGAAAATTGAGAAAACTCACGGTTTTCGATCGCAGAAGCAAAACCCCAAATCAGTAACGAGAAAGAGAGCCAAGTATTGTTCAAGCTTCAGAGAATCAATTAAACCATCATCGAGATCACGATTTGGATTGGATTTCAGAAACCCTAGCAATCGCCGCCGCCATTTCTGTTTCCCAGAGCTAAAGCAAGGATTGGGAAAATAAATTACAAAAGGGGCCGGCCAAGTATTCATGGGCTAAGCCATGTTTGCCAATGAAAAAGGGATGACCCCTTTGTTTTAAATCCTTAAGGGTTTAATTTCTTTTTATTTTGTTTTTTTTTAATTCGTGTTGTAAAAAAAAAAAAAAATCAAACGAACAGGTATCTAGATCTGTGAAGTCTAGGTAAAACAGTCAGGGTGTTGACTGTCAGTTTCAGAGTCTGTAAAATTCTGGGATAAGGATTACGGGGTTGTAATTCGGGGAATCTGATCGAGGGGACATCGTTCAGTCTAGGGTTTTGAGCGTAGGGTTGGAATAGGAGCAGGGTTTGCGAGTATGCATGGTCTTGTATGCGGGATCTGTTCTATCACCTAGTAAAAACCTTAGGAATGCAGCAGTAGGCAGGAATTTGCCGAAGCTGGGTATCTCTTGTGTCATTTACTTTCTGCATTTCTGTTTCTGCTATTATCAGTGATCTGTTTATTGTTGTTAATATCCCGTGATATTTGAACTCTGTTAAAAATTGTAATAAACCCTATTCACCCCCCCTCTAGGGTTAATCTAGATCCAACATATATTATATACGTCATCGTTAGAATATAAATAATTATTTATAATTATAAAAGGAATTGAAAATGGCGCGGTAGTTCGATAATTCGATTTCAAACTTCAATTGAATGTACCGGGTGCAAAACAATCCGGATTTTAGTGAATCCAAAAACATTAGGATCTATTTGAGGTTATCATTCAAACGAATCCGAAAAATTGAGATTTCATAGCGGGAATCAAAAGATATGTCCAGTTGAAAATTCTGAATAGTCGTTATGGAATTCAGGCCCTTAAAAATAGCCATTTTGCAAACGACCTCGGATTTCGACGAAACCACTTTTGTTGGATCCGTGGTGTCAAATTATTGCTAGGTTTCAAATTTCATAATTTTTCGAATCAATATGTGAGCATGGCAAAGGAAAACGTATTTGACCAGTTTTAGTTGATTTTAATCGACTGGAAAATGGCCATTTTTCCAACGGTCTCAGAATTCGACGAAACTAGTTTTGTTAGGGCCATATCGTCAATACGAAGCTAGAAAATATTTTTCTGAAATTTTTAGAGTTAATATGTGGCCCCGGTAAATAGAAATGTACGTTCAAATTCAATATATAGAGTGATATGTGGATTTTAACGGAAACTGATCGAAACGGTCGAATCAGCTTACAATACATATCCCATTGTGTTCGGAATAGGGGTAATTAGCTATGGACGACAGGCGGTGGGCGTCGTTTAGAGGTCGTATGTAAAAGCCAACTTTTTGAAATAAAAATAAAAAAAACCTCTCTCCTCCACCTTACTTCCTCTCAGCCCCCCCCCCCACCCCCCGTATCATTTCAAAACCGGAAGAAAAAAAACCCTAGGAGACGAATCGCGCAGCCCCCCCCCCCCCCCCCCGGGCGATCGCCACCCCGACGCGCCTCCTCCCCCCTCTGCTAAATCGCACGCCGTGCCCCCCCTCCCGTCGCCTGACCCCGCGCACCACCCCCTCCTTCTCCTTCTTCCTCCGCTTCTCCTCCCCCTTCCGACTACGACAGCACCCACGCCCGACCCCACAGCCCGCGCCACCAGCCACCGCCTCACCTCCGCCCAATGCTTTCCCCCCTGCGACGGTCGGCCTCCGGCCATCACTCCTCCAGCACAACAAAAACCCCCTTCCTCGATTAAACAATGTGAGTTTTCCTTTATTGATTGTTTAATTTTCTTTTTTCATTTTTATAGAAATTATCTAGGATATGATTTCTCAATATATGAAGGCTTCGATTTTTATATGTATGAAGAGTTTGAAAAGAAAATATTTTTAACTTGAGAAAGGTTTGATTTTTAACATTAGAGGGATTCGATTTTCAAAATGAAAAAGATTTTATTTTTATATAAGGAAAAATATAATTTTTATATGATAAAGAATATAAAAATATTATCTTTATATATGTAGCGAAATAAAAAATCTGATTTTTATTATATATATGTTGCAATAAAAATGTGATTTTTATAGTGATGTAGTAAAAAGGCGAAATCTTTAAATAGAGAATAGCGTGATAAAAATATTATCTTTATTATATGAACACCGATGTAAAAATAGAATTTTTATCTATATAGTAGCGATGTAAAAATAGAATTTTTATCTATATAGTAACGATGTAAAAATAGAATTTTTGTCTATATAGTAGCGATGTAAAAATAGGATTTTTATCTATATAGTAGCGAGGTAAAAATATGATTTTTATCTATATAGTAGCGATGTAAATATAGAATTTTTATCTACATAGTAGCGATGTAAAAATAGAATTTTTATCCATATGGAGTGATAATAAAAATTTGATTTTTATATACATAGCAACAATATAAAAATGTGATTTTTATATATGTAGTGGCTACGGGCAATGAAAGTGACAAAAAGCGAGAACAGTGATGATTCCCTACAAAAGAAGTGTCGTGGAGTTGGGATAGCTATTTTTGAGAACTTCTCACTCTAAATTTCCTTTTCTAGTTATATATATATATACTAGGATGCAGACGGTGCTTAGCAGCACCCGACACCCGTCATCCACAGACCATGGATGGCTTGTTTGTTTGATTGATATGTTGTGAAAATTTATTGTGTTGTGGAATGGTTGAATAATAAAATATTCGTGTGTTGAAAGAAATATAGATTCATGTGTTGAATAGAGTATATATTCATTTGTTGAATAGAATAATGAATTTATTGAAATATATAAAGCCGTGTTGACTAGAGTTGCGCTATTTTGACGTGAACGATATTTATATCGATTATATTTGTTTTTATAATGAATACTGAAAAGGAAGTGATTTCAAAATATAACATTTTGAAAATATTATCATTTATATAGTAATGATATAAAATATTCAATTTTGATTTGAAATTGAATATAGAGTTGAAATGGTTTTGAAAACGAATTTAAAATGATTTATAAAATACGTTTTAAAAGGAAATCGACGAAATATAATATATATATATTATATATATATATATAATGGCCTGAATAGAACGCGTTGCACCGCGACAGTTCGTGAATTTCGACCATTGACTTCGAATTGACGTTGCGGGAGATCCGACAGTCGGATTCTCCTAAAAACCGAACCGTTGGGTTCGTATCGAAAAGAGCTTTCCAATGAATATTTGAAATTTGAAATCTAACGGTTGGATTTGGAATTACGTCCAAATCAAATTTGGAAAAGGTCGCGGTAAGTGCAGTTCGATGGCTGTTGATGGAAATCGACAGTACGGGCCTTGATAAATTTATTAAAAATATCAATAATTTGTGTAAAATCATAATATATGAATTGGAAAGAACTGGGATGAAAATTTCCACATTTGAAAAGATAAAAATAGATTTTTATCGAGATGAACTAGTTTTGAACTAGAATTAAAATCAATTTATTTAACAAATAAATAAATTGAATTTGAAAGTGATTTTAAAAATAATCAATATTCCCAATACGTGAATTGGACTGGAGTTGAATCGAAATTATCTTCGGAATATTTCGATGTTGGATTTCGTGACTATACAGATATTGTTATGGGAATTTGAAAGATATATTTTATAACGTTATTTCCAATACGATATTTGTTGGTTTCAAGATTTGATATTGAATATAAGTCGGTATATTTTTTATTCAGAGCCTTGTATTTAATATCAAATGTGATTTGGGTTTGTCGTGAATGGTGTCTTCATTAACACCATTCTTAAGCCCAATAGGGAAAAAGATTAAATCTTTCTATTTAGATTTAATGAAGTGTATCAATTAAATAATATTTAATTGAAATTGAATTTGAATTGGTTTTTGGGTTTATCGTGAGCGGTGTTTTGAACAACACCTGTTCTTTAACCCGATTAACAATTGAGTCTGATTTTGGGTTTATTGTGAATCGTGTTTTAGATGACATTGGTTCTTTAACCCAGTTAAAGGAAGGATATTGATTTTTGAAAAGATTAAAACTAAGTGGAGTTTTAATGAATCTTCAACTAGATTGAAATGTGAATTGATAATTTAAATTATCAAATCTGAAAGGTGATCGAGAATGGAGTACCACCAGTTTTTCTCCAAAGCGATAGTTAAATCTTTAATTAGATTCGAACGTGAGATGGTAATTAATTTTACCGATAACACCGTGGTGTTAGATATGGAGTATTACCCGTTTTCTCCATGGGATATATAGGTTGGGATTGGGAAATAAAATAAATAATTACTTCGGTGTGATTTGCTAATCCCGACTAGTTTGAAATGATATCCAAAGGAAGATTAAAGAATAAATTTAGAAGAATTTATCTTGGATAAAATTAATGGGAACCTTTCGAATGTGATTTTGTGAATAAAAGAATATTCTGAATTGGAATGAGGCGTTTGTTGTGTTTGTGTAACATTTGTTTATCATATACGTGGGTTATTCAGAAAGGCCGGGTTCATACCCATTCTGAATAACCGATTCGACGAAATGTCGAAGATGAAGATGGTTGTTGAAGACCGGAAGTCTTCACATCGTTTGGGTGATTACTGATGATCTTGATTGGGCTGTACACCCAGGATGAGGGAAACAGTTGGTGATCGTTCAGACGTACTTGGAGATGGATGGATATGCGAGGAAAGTGCCTCCGGTTTCGTTCAGACCCAGAACGAACTTGTAAATGGATTGTGTGTCTGACATTGGATTTTATTCTGTGTTGATCGATCTCTATTAAATATACATCTATTTGGCGGCAGAGAATTTATTCTTTTGCTTAACGCCCTTCTCAGAGACGTACGAGCTCAGAGGTTGTATATCGATGGGCATCAGTCGCATGGAGTGAATTGCCAATGTGGCACGCGTAAGTGGCAATTGATCAAGGCTTCTGTTGAAAAGCAAAGTCTTGTGGTTGATGATCAAACCATGGCCTGTGTGACGTAGCTTTGTGTATAACGTGAATTCGCGAGCCTCACACCTCGGTATGAGTCAAAAACGGGATACGGACCCAAGGAGTGCACGACGTTTCTTTCTAGCTATGGTGGTGTCAGTGACCTACCAGCCCTGACATTTATATACTTTTCACCTGTGTGGTTGTTGGATACGAGGCGCCTCGGATATAGGTCTGTAAGGAATGGGAAATGTGTGTTCAGGAATAATTAATCCTCAAAATTAAGAGAGGACTGGCCTTGGAGGTTCTAAAGGATCATAGTGGGGTCCTGAGGCATTTGCTAGAGTGTCTCGAATCGGAGAGGAGCTTGCCCCTTTCCTCGACTCATTGCGAAAATCCAATTTCCAATACGTGATATTGCGGTTTTAATTGTAGAACTAGTATGGCGACATGATAGATGGTACCCATGACGCCTATGATTGATATTTATGATTTGAATTGTTTTGACACTATACACTTATTATAGTATCAAATGATTTGTTTTAAACGTAGCAAGCATGTTTGGCTATTATAAGGGAAAACCCTATCCTGCGGCTTGCGTTGCATTGTGTGATGGGACCTGGGTCTT
This sequence comes from Allium sativum, assembly GCA_030737875.1. NCBI lineage: Eukaryota > Viridiplantae > Streptophyta > Magnoliopsida > Asparagales > Amaryllidaceae > Allium > Allium sativum. Next base: position 158,438,682 of record CM060924.1, read on the forward strand.
TTAATAGCTTCATTTTTCCAAAGAGCATTGCGCTGTTTTGTTATATGCACTAGTATTCTTGGGAGGAAACCCGTTCCGTGTTATACGGCGTGGTCCCTTGAATTACTTTCTTCTAAAGTAAAGTTTTAAATAACTGTTTTAGTTCTCACACCAGTCACATGACTGACCTGGAGTTTATTGTTTTAACCTAAACTCTGGGTGCCCCTAGTTTCCACACTGCCAGCTAGTAGTTTTGGTTTTGCAGATTTAAATTCACAAGATCCTGATTTATAGCTGGAACGATGCTCGGAAAGCTCTGTATCCATGCATTACTTCTAGTTGTGCTTTTGTATTATTTTCTGCTGCGATGTATTTAAATGTAATTTAAATCCCTGTTATTTGTTGAATGTAATTTATTTATTCATACTCTGTGTATTATTGTATCTGATGGAATTGTTGTAATAACAATGAAATGTTCTTCCGTCTGCGTTCTTTTGTGTGTTGTTCTCAAAGTATCCGCTCTTTCCTTCACCGGGAAGTTACGGGTCCTTACATGGATTTTCTCTAGATAGGTGATTATACACCCTAATGGGAGCGACCCACATAGCCATGCTGCCTGCCCGATTTCTGTCATTTCTTGGTTGATGAGGCTTGAGGTCAGAATTTACTTTTAAACATCTGGTCAACATTCACTTTGAATGCCACATCATCATATCCTTCAAATCACTAATTGACGTCCACAAATATACTCCGGGTTTTAAAGAAGGGCCATTCTTCGCCAACAACTCGGTATATTTGTAAAAATCAACTTATGGGGTTTTAAGGAAATAGCCCGTCAGACATTCGTCCATACAAGTCATCCAGGAACAGGATGAACCGAAGGTAATCTCCTACTGCATCCAATATAGAAATCACCCCATGGATCAGTAGCGATAGTCCTTGCACTCCACAGATTTCAACCACGACAGAACCCTATTATATCTCCGGGTCGAATCAGAGATTGTAAGTGGTTCTTCCGCTTTAGGAAGAACTATGGTCTTCACATGCTCCATTTCGATCGTCGCCCGATATCTTTTATATATTTCGTATTTGTTGGTCAGAATGGTTTTCGAATATAAAAATTCGGTCCCAGTCTTTCCATACCAACAATCGTAAAGGTCAAGTTTGATAGTCGGTTATTTAACTATCAAGTAAGCATCCGTGAAATCACAAAAATAGATTCACTGGTCTGGTACTCAGCATCACTTGGCTTTTAAAATGTATCGCCCAATCTCCTTTTAATTCTGTTTCTAGGTAAAATGTCATCTCATATCATTTGCACTACTTTGGAAATCTTAACATACATTCTTGCCATTACCAACTAGTATTTCCCTTGGATAGTCCCGAAGTCGTTCAAGTTGGGGTATTTTAATTACCTCTCAGACCTTGATCAACAACGTTCTTATCTTCAGATAAATACGAGTTGTAATTCAAGAACCGATATTCAATTTAATATCAAAACACATCCCACTTATCTTGTTTATTTAAAATATTGCCTTATAGTTCTTCTTACCCTCTTTGGAAGTTTCTCTTTTTAATTATTTGCTTACTAAACATTTCTTTTATTACTTTCGACTTATTAAAATAACTTTGGTTTAAACTGGACTATCATTTCAAATCCTATTCTCAACTTCGTTTACCAAGTTTGATTTCAATCCCCTTTCCAATCTCCTTTCTTTCGGAAAATCCCTTTTCAATTAGCTTAACTTAATTCCATTCTCAAGTATTCTCAATTCAAAACAACGCTTTAATCTCACATTCCCTTTATAACTATGTTTATACATCTCAGGTTTAACCTAAACCCCTTTATATCTCCAAAACAATTACTTACTTAAATATATCTCGTTTAAGAAGTAATTAATTAAACTAAGCAAATAATTTACTTTTACATTTGTAAAATCAGTTTTATTTACGAAGATAAATAATAAAAATCTCTTTTAAAATCTTCTTTAAATTAACCAATTATTCGTCAGGTCATTTATTTTAGTTCATTAACAACAAACTAATAAAAAGGACTAACTTTGTTAAAATGGTTGACTCGGTCAATCCAAAACATGATTATTTCTTTAACCAACTCAAGTTAATTCCTTCTTTAAATTAATTAGAATATAATTAATTTAATTGTTCACTTGAAGTGATTAATGAAATTCTTAACCCCTAGGTTATTTCTTCCTATTTGCTTATAATTCTTATTAACATAAGAATTTGGTTTATAAAACAATTTCATAATTCTTTATAAACTTTAAATAAATAAATATTTATTTATTTCCTTTTTAAATAACCTTTCAATGTAATAACTTTCAAAACCTATTTCGTTATAAAATATATTTATAACTTAAATATTATCAATTCACTGTCGATCAAACCCGTATTTTATAAATCGATTGATTTATAAGCTAGGTGATGCCAATTACCCAACCATACTACTCATTGGTTACTATCAGAACAAATGTTGAAACATGGTTCAACAATCAACAATAATCAATCATTTCTTTTATTTGACTGAAAATTTCTATAACGATCAACAATCAATTAACATATCATTCAACAATTCAAACAATTTCAAACATGTTTATAAACGTGACCAATCAAGGGAAACTACCTTATTCGGGTCAAATCAAAATGATTGGTATTTTCTTGAAATTAACCAACCATTTAATTTCAGTGGTTGAGTCAACAATAAATATATTTAACTAGCAAACAGTCAACTACTAACAATCAGAACATGCAAAATAAAAACCCAATTTATATAAAATATAATCGGGAAGAGCTGAGTGAGTTTTAACTCACCTGGATTTAAATCTGTCGATAAATTTCTAGTTTTTAGTCAACTTACATAGCTGTTTAACTTGACTAGAATTTCCAGTTGCTCCTGATCCTGTCTAGATCTGCTTCATCTCGAAGTCCTTGTTTTTCCGGTTCCAACGCAACTGACCGCGCTTGAATCTGATAACGTATGAGCACGATATGAATTTATGAAGTAATTCGAGTATTTAAACATGAATTTAGATTTAAATTTATTTGGGCCTTTACCTTAATCTTCAGCCCAAAACAACCCGACCCGCTTCACATCTTAAAACCCTCATTTCGATCCTTTGGTAAGCCGCCTCCATCAGTTACTCAAAGTTGAAAAAAAATACCCTAAGCCCCTTTCCCTGTTCGATGGCATCGCCACCTCCTCCGTCTACCCAATCGTACTCCGGTTCTACCCTCCCTTCGATCGACCTGTCGAACAACACTTCGACAACCTCTACCGAAACACGATGAACCCTACCACTTCCATAGCCACAACGGCTTCGCCTGTCCACCCAAAACCCCCCCATAATGAAACGGCTTCCTCTTCACTAACTACAGACAGCTGACCGAACCCTAGTCCCTTGGGTCAGACCCAACACAACGAAACAGATAAGTATTTTAATTATAGTATATTTTTCTTTCTTGCCTTGATTTTTCGTTTGTGGTTTCGAATGGTTGATGAACCAACACTGGGTGATAGCGTATTTATAGTTGCGGTTTTATTTTAGATAAGTTCAACGTCCAACAGTGGCTTCGAATTGTTATTTCAATCATGATTCGAATCTATAGGTTAGATTTTGGTTCGGATTTAGTATAGGATTTCCCAGCACTTCTTGATCTGTTCGAAATCGATTGTGGCTATGAGTTGTATAAATCAATATACAGACCCGAAAGTGTATTGTCGATTCAGGTTGGGTTTTCAATGTATGTAACAGTAAATTTCAAAGTAGATTTTTTAACTGTATTTTTTTCCTGTTTTGATTTTGCTATACGATTGAAATACATACACATCTGTTTGTAGCTGTCTTAGTTATTCGAGTAGCTATTCTTAGCTATCTTTATAGATTAGACAATACATATATAGGTTAGATTTTAGCTGTGGATTTTATTTTATTAGCTACTTCATTTTACTGTCCTGATGACGTTCATCACAATTTCTTTGAGCTTTTTTGATGGGAATATATACTATTAAAACCATATTTTTCCTTTTCCTCTTATAGATTTTGATTTTTTTCTAGTGATGGCAGATGGGTTGCGTGATGAATCTGGTTGATTTTAGTAGGATTTTCAGTATATAAATAGTTGTAAAGATCTTATGTACATACATTTAGCTGGTATTTGATGTATTGATCGACGCTAGTCTATGAATTAGAAAAGCGCGACATTTGTAATAAATTCTGCAAGCATACAGGTGTGTAGCATACAGGTCGAACACAGGGAGGAAAGTTAAATTTTATTATTTATATGTTTCGTGGGCGTGTTAGATAGAACTTTGGGGGTTGTTTTCAATGTTGTTGAAATAATGTTATTGAAATCGCTACAAATCTGAATCTAATCAGACGTATATCAAATTCAACAACAGGAAAGAAAATAACAAGTACTAGCAAAAACAACAAAAGTAAATAATAACTGGAACAATAACAGAGAATTAAAAATAGAGTTGCTGTTGAAACTAATCAAACAGTCAACACTAGTATGCAGTAACAAAGACAATAACAATATGTGTTCTACCGAATCTAATCGTGTAGATACACAAATTGTTTTAAAGAAAAGTAAATAACTAGAACAAGAAAATTTTATTAAACTAATGGCAGTACAGAATTATGAGATGCCTTTTTACAATGGTTACAATCACATATTTATAGATGAGAAGGGGAAAACCCTAACTAGGTCTATGAATAAATGGCCCTCCTTATTCATGAATATTTCTTGCCTTCCTTGACCACCTGATTGGAGAAAATCTGGGCATATCATGGAAAATATTTTCCATATCTTTCAATTTTCCCATGTGGCTTGATTGATAGAAGATTGCATCCAATTAACTCTTCCAAACAAGGACGCTTATCAGACTCCAAAGGCAATATAAGATAAAATCTTCAAAATTGGTTTTTCTTCTTGGCAGCAATTCAATCAGAAATTCTTCTAATTGCAATTGAATGATTTGAATTTACTTCCATGATGAGAATATGGCTATTGCTGAGATGTTAATTGGTGCACATCATAAATATATACACATGAATATGTGTATGTATATATATAACATAACACTAATCTAGATATTTCTCAAAGCAAAGGGGCCAGTGTGAACGCGCTCCGTTTCTTTGGCAAAAAGTGAGCTTGACGGGGTTCGAACTCAGGTCTCTCAACACCAATTCCTATGCCTTTACCAGTGAGCTACTACTTCTTTTGCAATTGAAATGAATTTGATGTGAGGAAGTAGCTCTTTCTTGTAGTTGGCCTTTGATTTGAATTGAAGGAGGCATTTTTTGACATCCTGTAACAACATACAAAAGTAACCAAAGTATCATTTATTTATTTACAAAAGATAAAGCATAAGAGTAATAAAATAAACACTTTTCAGTGTCAATCAAATACCCCCACACTTATCTTTTACTCGTCCTCGAGTAAAACAAAAAATGAAAAACTAAACTAGATAGGTCACACTTTCGTAGGAAACACGATTGCATTGAGCGTATGCAACAAGCCGTTAAACCTCTAGGTGTCCCTAGTAGGACGAGTGGTGTCTCGTGAGGGTTTTCAGCGGATACTACCCACAAAATCCAAATGCAGTATGTTATAATTCTAATGAAACTACATGAATGCAATGGACATATGCAAAAAATAAAAGTGAAAAATGACAACACGACTTATTTCAGGAAAGTGGTACAACAAGTTAAGTTAATAATTTCTAACCAGTTGATTTTATTTTAGATACCTCGACTTGTCACAAATTTTCAATATAAATCAAGTTTTCAAATGTTAAATTCCAGTTTGGCCAGTTAGTTCGGTCGATAACATAGTGCAGCCATGAAATAAATTCTTAGTTTGCTTGGCACAGTTTGTAAAGTGGTATTCTAATTTTCTCATGTATGGCTAGTCAAATCAATAAGGTCAAGAAGTGTTTGGGTATCATCGCTTATTCTTTATTCTATAAAATTTTAAGATTTATGATTAAGTACATACACCTAAAAAGACCAAGGTTTACCACCCATGCACTGCCTCGCGGACTAACGGAGAGTGGGTAAAGAGCTTGGCGGATTGTGCAGGCCGACTTTGACTTTGTCAACAACGTGTCGGTAATCCTTAGGTGTCCAATCCCATTAAATTAGACCAAGATATTCCAACTTTGACTTTGTCAACAACGTGTCGGATAGAGCTTGGCGGGTTTGCACACCAACGCTCGATATACAAGCAATGTTGGATACCCTTGGAATACTATTATTATTATTATCGAAAATATAAGCACAAAAGAGAGTTATGCGAATTCAACTTAACACAACTTAGTTTTAAAGATTTGAAAATCCAATATAAGTATTTTAAGTCCTCCACTTATTTAAACAAAGTCTACAATATAGAATAGATTTCATGGCCATCACCTAAGAATCTCCCTATGTACCGGTTACACTATTATCCCTCAAAATTAAACTTTTCATTATATTTCAAATTCGATCTAAGTTGAGAGAGAAAAATACTATCAACTGGCTAAAAATTGTAAACTTATTTTGTTGTATCAATTGAAAATGAGTCGTATTTTCCAAAAAAAAAAAATTATGGTATGTTACTACAATCTAAAATGTATGAAGGTCCTACTCAAATGGCTGAAAATAAAAAGAAATAAAAACAAAGAAAAATGAAAATGGATGAAATGCAGACTCCCCCCCACACTTGATTCAGACAGTGTCCCAACTGTCTAAGGCAGAAAAACAAAAATAAAATGAAAAAACTGAAAAAGAAAAGAAAAAGAAAAAGAACGTGTACCACCTGATTTCATGGTGGATGATCATGCAGATCGATAGAGTCATCTTCGTCATATTGCTCGAATTCCAAAAATGGTTTCAGTCGTTGACCGTTTACTTTGAAGACTCTTCCATCCCTAGGATTTTCAATTTCAACCGCTCCATGAGGGTATACTGTTTTCACGACATAAGGTCTAGTCCATCGAGATCTGAGTTTTCCTGGAAACAAGTGAAGTCTAGAGTCGTATAAAAGAACTTTTTGACCTACGTTGAATTCCTTACGAAGTATGTTTTTGTCGTGTTGGGCTTTGGTTCTTTCTTTGTAGATTTTCGCATTTTCATACGCCTCATTTCTTAATTCCTCCAATTCAGAAATTTGTAACTTCCTATGTGAGCCGGCCTTTTCTAAGTCAAAGTTCAAAAATTTTATGGCCCAAAGAGCGCGATGCTCTAATTCAAGAGGTAAGTGACAGGCCTTTCCAAAGACTAATCGATATGGTGACATCCCTAGATTGGTTTTATAAGCAGTGCGAAAAGCCCAAAGTGCATCAATCAGTTTTACGGACCAATCTTTTCTGTTGGAATTCACGGTTTTCTCAAGAATTTGTTTGATTTGTCTATTGGAAACTTCTACTTGCCCACTCGTTTGTGGATGGTAGGGGGTCGACAGCTTGTGTGTGATTGAGTATTTCTTGAGTAAGGACTCAAAAGCACGATTACAGAAATGAGTGCCATTATCGCTAATGATAGCTCGAGGTGTGCCAAAGCGTGAAAAGATGTTTTCTTTGAGGAATTTGACAACAACCTTGTTGTCATTGGTTTTGGTCGGAATGGCTTCAACCCATTTTGAGACATAATCTACCGCAAGTAAGATGTAAAGATTCCCAAATGAATTAGGGAATGGTCCCATGAAATCGATGCCCCAAACATCGAATAACTCAATCACTAAAATGGGGTTGAGAGGCATCATGTTTCGCTTAGAGATTCGACCCGTTCTTTGACATCGCTCACATTTAGAGCAAAATTCGAAAGCGTCACGGAAGAGTGTGGGCCAATAAAAACCACTTTGCAAAACCTTTGCAGCAGTTTTTCTTGCACTAAAATGACCGCCACAAGCATGGTCATGTGAGAAAGAGAGAATACTTTGGTGTTCATGATCAGGCACACACCTTCGAATGATTTGGTCGGGACAGTATTTGAAAAGATATGGGTTGTCCCAATAGAAGTTTCGAACTTTCGAGAGAAATTTTTGTTTATCTTGTTTCGACCATTCAGCGGGCATTTGCTGTGTGACAAGATAATTCACAATGTCAGCGTACCAAGGGGTGTTAGAGATCGAAAGGAGTTGTTCGTCAGGAAAATAGTCATCGATTTGGGTATCGTTATCATTTTCGTGCACAATTCGAGAGAGATGATCAGCTACTACATTTTCAGAACCCTTTTTATCTCGTATTTCTATGTCGAATTCTTGAAGAAGAAGGATCCAACGGATCAAGCGGGCCTTGGCATCCTTCTTAGAAAGCAAATATCGTAAGGCAGCATGGTCAGTGTAAACTATGACTTTGGATCCTATGAGATATGGTCTGAATTTCTCAAGAGCGAAGACAACTGCCAAAAATTCCTTTTCAGTAGTTGAGTAATTAAGTTGGGCCTCGTTTAAGGTTTTGCTGGCGTAATAAATGACTCGAGGGAGTTTATCAATACGCTGACCCAAGATGGCTCCAATTGCAAAGTCAGAAGCGTCGCACATAAGTTCAAAGGGTTGAGTCCAATCAGGAGGTTGAATGATGGGAGTTGTGGTCAAGAGTGATTTAAGAGTTTCAAAAGATGTTTTGCAATCATTGGAAAATTCAAACTTTACGTCTTTGGCAAGTAAATTTGAGAGAGGTTTTGAAATTTTTGAGAAATCCTTAATGAATCTTCTATAGAATCCTGCATGGCCAAGAAATGAACGAACATCTTTGACAGACTTAGGAGGAGGTAAATTAGCAATCAAATCGATTTTGGATTTATCGACTTCTAGGCCATCTTTGGAGACGACATGACCTAGAACTATCCCCCTTTTTACCATAAAGTGGCATTTCTCCCAATTAAGCACGAGTGATTTCTCCTTACAACGCTTAAGGACGAGTTCTAGATGAGTGAGACATTGGGAAAAAGATGATCCATATATTGAAAAATCGTCCATGAATATTTCCAAGAATTCTTCCACCATATCAGAGAAAATACTCATCATACACCTTTGGAAAGTCGCGGGGGCATTACAAAGACCGAAAGGCATGCGACGATAAGCAAAGGTTCCAAAGGGACAAGTAAAGGTGGTCTTATGTTGATCCTCTAAAGCAACAGGGATTTGGTTATAGCCAGAGTATCCATCGAGAAAACAGTAGTACTCATGTCCCGCTAAGCGTTCGAGCATTTGGTCAATAAAAGGCAAGGGAAAATGGTCTTTTCGTGTGGCTGAGTTAAGCTTTCGATAGTCGATGCACACACGCCATTTGGTTTTGATTTTTGTTGGGACGAGTTCATCACTGTCGTTTTTGATCACTGTGACTCCTGACTTCTTTGGTACAACTTGTACCGGACTCACCCAAGTACTGTCAGAGATGGGATAGATGATGTTATTGTCTAGACATTTGATTATCTCCTCCTTGACCACTTCTCTCATGTTTGGGTTTAATCGCCTTTGAGCCTCACGGGTGGGTTTAGCCTCATCAACTAAATGTATGCGATGTTCCACGATTGATGGGCTAATTCCTTTTATATCGCTAATTTCCCACCCCAAGGCGTCTTTATTTTCCCGCAAAATTTCTAGGAGTTTTTCTTCTTGGTCCTTGGTAAGATCAGAAGCCAAGATAACGGGAAGAGTTTCTAAAGAGTCTAAGTATGCGTATTTAAGATCTGTTGGCAAGGGTTTGAGGTCTAACTTAGGAAGTTCTTGTGTATCAACTTTGGTCAACATTCCTTGATTAGATTCAGGTGACGAAGTGTTGGAGTCAAGAATTTTGTTTAGTTCAGAAATGTATTCGAGTTCATCGAAATCAGAGTCGAAATGGTCAAGACACATTTTTAAAGCTTCAGAAGTGTCATTAGAGGTTTCATCAACTGTGGTTTGAATCATGTCAATTTCATCGATCTCAAAATCCCTAGGCTGCTTGTTGAGATTAAAGATGTTTAGCTCAATGGTTAGGTGCCCGAAGGAAAGTCGAAGTTGACCATTCCTACAATTAATGACAGCATTAGAGGTTGCTAAGAAAGGGCGTCCTAAGATCAATGGTATTTGAACGTTGGGATTTGAGACAGGCTCTGTTTCTAGAACTATAAAATCGACAGGGAAGTAAAACTGTTCGATCTGTATCAAGACGTCTTCGATAATTCCCAATGGCTTTTTGACAGATCGATCGGCTAGTTGAAGTGTGATGTTTGTTGGTTTAATCTCCCCTAGTCCAAGTTGACGATAGACAGTACAGGGAAGAAGATTTACACTGGCACCAAGGTCAAGTAGAGCACGAGAGATATGGGTGTTCCCTATTTTACAATCAATCGTAGGGCAGCCAGGGTCTTTATACTTGACTGGGGCAAGATTCGAAAGAACAGAGCTTGTATTCGCAGTTAGAAAGGCGGTTTTTGGGACATTGGTCGCACGTTTTTGTGTACACAATTCCTTAAGACATTTAGCATATTGAGGGATTTGTTCAATGGTGTCTAAAAGAGGAATGTTCACACGGACTTGTTTGAAAATTTCCAAGATTTTATCGAAGTTTGCAGCTTTCTTCTTATTATTGAGTCTATGGGGAAAAGGAGCAACTGGTTTTTCGACTCTACGATCAGTTTCATCATTCGAAGAAGAAGGTGGTAGGGGTGTAGAAGATGAAATGTTGGGATTGCCAACATTGGTTGTCAAAGGTGGGTCGGGTTTGCCGACACAAGGAGAAGAACTGTTGGGATTGCCAACATTTAAGGGAATTTGAGGTTCAGAAGAATTGGCATTCGAAGCCAATGGATGATCATCAAGATTAGGGATTGGGGTCGAGTTAGAAGGTTCGCCAGGGTTGCCCACGTTATTATCAATCCTCTTTCCAGATCGAAGGGTTGTAATAGCGTTGACTGGATTATGGTTTTCGTCCTCACAAGAATTTACAGTACGAGAGTTATATTTTGGATTCACCTCAGGTTGACTAGGCAACTTTCCTTTCTCGTTATTTTTCGCTAGTTCCTTTATCATATTCATCATTTGTTCCATTTGTTTTTCTAAACGCACAATGTCTGGTGACGGTTGAGAAGATTGAGATGATTGGTTTGAGGATTGAAAATTGGGGTGTCTATAAGGTTGTTTGGATTGAGGTGTAGCTTGAGAGGTTTGAGAATTGGGGGGTGGACCTTGGTAATTCGGATTGGGAATAAAGGGTTGCACGTGAGATGGGTTTGCCGAATTATTAGGGTTTGACCAAGAAAAGTTTGGGTGGTTCCTCCAACCAGGATTGTACGTGGCTGAGTAAGGGTTATTTTGAGCTATAGCATTGGCTTGGTCCTGAGAGTAGTAGTGGGGTAACCCTTCTCCGGCTTGAGGAGTTTGATTTTCTACGGGAATTTGATTTGGGTCAACGACATGCACTCCTCTAGTAGAAGTACGATTTGGAACGCGAATTGATTCCCATTGCATGTCCTTTTCAGAATAATCTTCTAAGAACCGCCAAGCTTCATCGGCTGTTTTAGACATAAAATCTCCTCCACACATTGATTCTAGTTGAGTTTTAGACTGATAGTTAAGCCCTTCATATACAATTTGACACAAGTTGTCTTTTAGAATTCCATGATGAGGACAACTATACAGTAGTTGGTTGAATCTCTCAAAATATTTTGAAAAGGTTTCCCCCTCATTTTGACAAAATTGATTTATCTCAGTTCGGATTTTGAGAGTTTTATGGAAAGGGAAAAACTTTTTCAAAAATGCAGTGACAAATTCATCCCAACTTCTTATGGAATGTTTTGGAAGAGAATTTAGCCATCTTTTAGCGCTTTCAAGTAGTGCAAATGGGATTAGCCTTAGCTTGATCGATTCGTTAGATAATTGTTGCATTTTTGTTGTGGACGCATACAATTCAAATTCACTTAGAAATTCATAAGCATTTTCAGACCCAGTAAATTTTGGTACCCCTTGAATAAAAGAATGTTTCAACTCAAAATTGTTTCCTTCAGCTGGTGGAAAAATGATGACAGGGGGTTGGACGGTCCTAGTTGGATAACATCGTTCACGAAGAGACAGGGGTCTATCCATTTGGATATTGAGGTTCTGAAAATTTTGATTTATTTGGTTTTGATCCCCAAAGTTTGGAAAGTTTTGATTCACTCGATTTTGATCCAATTCGGTTGGAAAATTTTGGTTGATTCGAGAACCCCTAGGAGAATTTTGTTGGCTAACACTTTTTTCACTCATTGTTGTTGAATGCAAGCACAGAAATTAGCTACAATGAAGTTTTCTGTCCTTATTGGCTCTTAACCCAAAATTATAAAGTGACACGTTTGATTACTTAGATCAAAAGATTTCTCAGCCAGTTAACGGACAGGAGTTATCGGTGCACCAGGAATCACCCTAGCAATGCAGCCGAAGGTTTAAGTACCTTCAGAGTAACAACCGATATAATATTTACGAATCACCGTAATATTTATAAACGGTTATTTCTCTGCCGTAGTCTAGACACCAAGAAATAATTCGTTCCAAATGAATCAACTATCACAATATAATTAAGCCCTAGATGAGCCCGTGACTCCCTTAAGTCCAATGTCTAACCGTTATTATCAGTCAGATTCTACGATGAAAGGCAATTTGTGGGCCAAGGAAAGGGTGATGAAATCCCTCACCTTATGTGAATTGGGGTATTGCCCTTAACAGAATGAATAAAAGATGCAGAAACAACAGCAATCACACAAAATAACTGCAGAAATTAAAAATTGTACATTCAAATCCGTTGCCCCTGCAGAAAAGTTTTACAACAATTGTCTATATTTTTGCAGCAGAGCACCTGTAGAGTTAAAAGAAATTTACAGTGGGGTATGGCTGTCCATCCAGAAAAATGAGTAGCGTCAATGATTGAAATCTCACTATTTGCAATTTCTTCTGATTTCTGAATTCTTGATTTGTTGCTTGAACTCCAGTCACTTTGTCCTTGGTTTGAAACTCTTTTTTTTTATTTTTTGGGCTTTTTTTTAATGAAGTAAATAACAAAAAAAAAGCACAAGAAAATATGAGGCTGTGGTAGGTTAAAAAAAAAAGTTGGAATTTTTTTTTGAGAGAATGCTTGTGGATGGGGTTGGTTTGTGCGTTGTGGCAGAAGTGTGGTGGGAAGGAGGGATTGAAGAAGATGGTGCTGAAGTGTAGATTGAAAAAAAAAATGTGGTGAAATGAGATTGTGTGAGAGAGAGGGGTATTTGATCAGAGGGGAAAAAATGAAGCAGGGAAGAATAATGGAAAAAAATTATGTCCTTGCCTTTTTTTTTATTAGTGTTGAAAAGCGGACAAATAGGAAAGAAACAAATGACAAAAAAAATGGGAAGAGAGATTTCAGAAAAGAAAGAGAATTGTAAAGGAAGAAAGAAAAGTAATTGTAAAAGATTTGGAAAAGAAATTGAGAAGGGAAAGCAATAAAAGAGAAGACAAAAACAGAAAGAATTTTTTCTTTTGTTTATTGTTGTAAAATTAGAAGAGAGAGAAAAAAATGAGAAAGGAAAAACTTGAAAAGGGAAAGAAATAAATGGAGAAAGAAAGAAAATCAATTACAAGGCAGAGAAGAGAAATTTATAAAAGGATTTTTTTTTTCTTCAGCAAATTGTAAAAGAAGAAAGGATGTGAGATATTAGTAAGAGGAGAAACAAATGAAAGGAAGGAGAAAGAAGTTGAAAATAGGGAAGAATTAAAAGAAAAATGGCAAGATTTTTTTTTTTTTTTTTTTTTTTTTTTTGAACTTGTAAAAGAAGAATGAGAAGTAATTATGTAGAAAATTGGAAAGGAGGAATAAAGAGGAAAGAAATCAAAAGAGGTTTTTTTTTTTTTTTTTTTTTGAAAAGAAAGGAAATTTGTAAGAGAAGAAAAGAAATCAATGTATTGAGAACAAGAAAGACAAAAGAAGAAAGGAAAAAAAGTTGCAAAAGAGGAATCGTTTTTTTTTATTGAAATTTGCAAAAAGAAAAAGACAATTGGATAGAAAGTGGAAAGATGGAAAGAATAAAGGAAAATTGATAGTTGTTTTTTTTTTTAATGAAGGAGAGAGCAGGAAAGAAATAAATGAAAAAATGGAAAGAGAGATTGTAAAAGGTTAATGAGAAATGCAATTGGAAAGAAATTTAAAAAAAAAATGCAAGTTTTTTTTTATGAAAATTTGAACAAGAAGAAAGGGAAAGAAATGAATGGGAAAAAGCAAAACAAAAATGGAAAAAAATAATAAAAGAGGAAGGAAATAAGAGAAAAAAGCAAGGTTTTTTGAGTAGAGAGGAAGGGTAGAAGAAATTGAGGAAAGAAATAAAAGCAGACAAAAACAAGAAAGAAATCAAAGTAGGCAGAGAAGAAATTGCAATTTTTTTTTTTTTTTTTTTTAGAAAGTTGTAGACAAAAGATGGAAACAAATAAAAAGAAAAGGAAAGAGAAAAGAAAAATGTGAAAATCAGCAAGGTGGTAGAAAGATGGAAAGAAATTGAAGAAAAATTAGCAACTTTCTTTTTTTTATATATATATATTTTTTTTCTTCTTGAAGGAATTAGATTGGAAGAAATGCAAAATAAAAAAAGGAAAGAAATAAATGAAAAAAAGAAGGAAAATTAAAAAAAAGCAAGTTTTTTTTTTTTGAAAGATTGTAAAAGAAGAAATGAATATAAAAGTAGGAAGGAGGATTGAAAAATGGAAAGGAATAATTGAAAATAGGAAAAGAAATTGAAAGAAAATAAAGGCAAGAAATTATTTTTTTTCTCTTGCTTAGTTCATGACAGTATCAATGTAATTAATACGCCACATCACTAATTGAGATTTTTTCTATATGTACAAGAAACAAAAATATATACAAAATAAAATAAAACTAACACGAATCGAAAATTAAATAAACAATAAAATTCAATCGTTACCTCCCCGGCAACGGCGCCAAAAACTTGATCGACGCTAGTCTATGAATTAGAAAAGCGCGATATTTGTAATAAATTCTGCAAGCATACAGGTGTGTAGCATACAGGTCGAACACAGGGAGGAAAGTTAAATTTTATTATTTATATGTTTCGTGGGCATGTTAGACAGAACTTTGGGGGTTGTTTTCAATGTTGTTGAAATAATGTTATTGAAATCGCTACAAATCTGAATCTAATCAGACGTATATCAAATTCAACAACAGGAAAGAAAATAACAAGTACTAGCAAAAACAACAAAAGTAAATAATAACTGGAACAATAACAGAGAATTAAAAATAGAGTTGCTGTTGAAACTAATCAAACAGTCAACACTAGTATGCAGTAACAAAGACAATAACAATATGTGTTCTACCGAATCTAATCGTGTAGATACACAAATTGTTTTAAAGAAAAGTA
Organism: Allium sativum; assembly: GCA_030737875.1. Lineage (NCBI taxonomy): Eukaryota > Viridiplantae > Streptophyta > Magnoliopsida > Asparagales > Amaryllidaceae > Allium > Allium sativum. Next base: position 158,454,017 of record CM060924.1, read on the forward strand.
AATAACTAGAACAAGAAAATTTTATTAAACTAATGGCAGTACAGAATTATGAGATGCCTTTTTACAATGGTTACAATCACATATTTATAGATGAGAAGGGGAAAACCCTAACTAGGTCTATGAATAAATGGCCCTCCTTATTCATGAATATTTCTTGCCTTCCTTGACCACCTGATTGGAGAAAATCTGGGCATATCATGGAAAATATTTTCCATATCTTTCAATTTTCCCATGTGGCTTGATTGATAGAAGATTGCATCCAATTAACTCTTCCAAACAAGGACGCTTATCAGACTCCAAAGGCAATATAAGATAAAATCTTCAAAATTGGTTTTTCTTCTTGGCAGCAATTCAATCAGAAATTCTTCTAATTGCAATTGAATGATTTGAATTTACTTCCATGATGAGAATATGGCTATTGCTGAGATGTTAATTGGTGCACATCATAAATATATACACATGAATATGTGTATGTATATATATAACATAACACTAATCTAGATATTTCTCAAAGCAAAGGGGCCAGTGTGAACGCGCTCCGTTTCTTTGGCAAAAAGTGAGCTTGACGGGGTTCGAACTCAAGTCTCTCAGCACCAATTCCTATGCCTTTACCAGTGAGCTACTACTTCTTTTGCAATTGAAATGAATTTGATGTGAGGAAGTAGCTCTTTCTTGTAGTTGGCCTTTGATTTGAATTGAAGGAGGCATTTTTTGACATCCTGTAACAACATACAAAAGTAACCAAAGTATCATTTATTTATTTACAAAAGATAAAGCATAAGAGTAATAAAATAAACACTTTTCAGTGTCAATCATGTATCAATGTATAGGTTTAGCTAGGTAGCTGTTTATTTCTTTAGATGCCTGAGATGTATACATGTAGATGTTTTCAATCAAATATATCAGTTATGTATGTATTAATTTAGCTGTTTTATTATTTTTGTACTATCTTCCCTTTTTGTTCACGTAAGGGTTGATCAGTAGTATGTATAAAAATATACAAATATATTTTGTTGTTTTGTTTTGCTGTTTACCATTGAAAGAAAAAGCATGCTGTACTCGAGAATTAGAACGAGCTGTTTTGTTCGTTAGGTTCAACATTTGTACAAACAGATTAATGATATATGCGGGTTTTTACTAAATCCTACTTAAGTTTATTAACTTTATTTTGGCATGAACGGGAATCATCTTGGCATATGTAATAACACTTACCAAATCGAAAAGTTTTGGTCACGTAACATATACATTTATAAACTTGGACATGTTATTCGCAATATGACTTAAGTTATAATCATGACTGGTTTAGGCATTTAGGATCTTCTTTCAGGCATACTTGTGAACTTAGTTAAATGTAATATACGATATGGTTTGACATGTCACATATTTAAACTGATGATTATTAAATATATTGTATAAAACATGATCACCTACATCTCTGACCACTGCATCATCATCATTAAGTTGGTATGTACATCAAAATCGTTTAATATCTATAAATAAAGAGGTAAAATTTTAAAACGATTTCACAGCGACTATTTGAAAATTTGAATTGAACATAACTTGAGACTTATAAGCTAAAATCTCGATTTTTCTCTTTTATTAGAAAAATATAATCGAAACGGTCCAAACGTGTCTCGTTTCACAGAAATCCGACTTATATCGGGTCCTGTATACTTAGTTAAAGTTCAAATCGAAAATTTCGAATTACCGTGACGTTTCGATCTCGTTTTAATTAAAATATAAATATATATATTCGAACTCCATTTTAAATAAATAAATTCGAATAAAAATCCATTATATTTCAAATATAATATATAAACTGATTTAAATATTCTATTTTAAATGGCCAAAAAATCTGGGACGTTACATAATGAGTGTACTGTTTTGAGTTGGCATAGCGATGTTTTATTTAAACATCTGTTTAAATCCAAATGTAGGAGTTTTGGAAATGTTTTCCAAATAAGAATCAGAAATATTTTCTAATATAGAAAATAAGAAATGTTGTATATATGGAAACAGGAAATGGAGAACGAATAAATTAATGATAAATTAATTTAAGAGATAAATGATGATTGATTGATAGAATTTCCATCTGGAAATAATATCGCTGTTTGCACACGTGTTTTCCTTTGATAGTTAACTCACCGACTATCGAAGTTTTTGACCATTTTTTCGTTGTCAATACGGAGAGAATGGGATCAGATTCATTATCTGAAAAACCACTCCGTATGGGCGTTAGCGTTGCGATCAAATATGATAAAGATAAGTAAAGACGGAGTCATGCAAGGGCTGTCCTGTTTAAAGAATAGTACCTTCAGTTTGTCCAGTCCCAGGATGACCTGTATGGAAGAATGTCTGACAGAGTATATTTAATGGATCACGTAAGTTGATCTCTTCAAACGTATTTACGTTTGGTGGCGGAGGAATTCATTTCTCTTAGCTGTATACCCGTTGTATTTTTGGGGAAATCAATTTGTGATTTGGTGGGTATGACGATGTGACATTCAAAGTGAATAAATGTGTGATCTGTCAGAGATAAGCGTGGCCTCTAGCCTCACAACTGGGAAATGACAAAAATCGGGCAGGCAGCATGGCTAAGTGGTTGGCTGCCAATTAGGGTGTATTATCACCTATCTAGAGATATTCATTTCATTCTTTAATCTATTCGATGTTGTCCCATTCGGGAAACGGTTGCTGATCCCAACCGTTGGTGATATACATTCGATACACTCAAGCGAAATAAGTGGTCGGTCATGTGTAGCTGGGTTGCAAGATGTTCTTGTTGAACCCATTGTATTCCTCTCTAGAGGTATACTATCAGAAGGTGGTTCCATACCTTATAATAGTTGGTAATCCATTATCCAATAAGTGCCCGCGGTTTTGATTGTAACTATATACGTAGAACGTGAGATGAAAGCGTTTCTGCTATGATTATTTATTTGTGGTTGATAGACATTATTATAATATCGAAAGAGTTTTGATATAAAGTTTATCGTTTCTTTCAAAAGGATTTTGAAAGTTAAATTAAATGTTTTTGATTCTCATAAGGGAAAAACCCGTTCCGTTATACGGCGTGGTCTTATGAGATATCGTTTAATTGCTCAAACTGTTTTAAACTGTTTTACTCACACTAGTCCCATGACTGACCCAAAGTTTGTTTTGTTTTGTTTTCCCTAAACTCTTGGGTGCCCAATTTTGTACGGGCAATCAAGTAGTCAGGAATTTACAGATATACTTGGAGAGCTTGGAGACGGAGGCTTCAGGATTATATAGCTATTGTTTATTCTGCTGTGTTGTAAGTGTTGTACTATGATAATGTTACTGTATACATATACTGATTTTATTTCAAAGATATGTTATCTATTATAGGTTGTTCATTCCGCTGTGAGATTCATGTTACTCTGATGTTGTATGTTCTTCTTCTTCTTCTATTCTAAGTTTCTATCTTATCTATTCTCACCCTCTAATTTCTTTATTGGACTATCCAGTGTTTCCGATGCTTGAATAGTTGACATAGTGTTGTATGCCGATATCCAGGATCACGAAAACCCAGGTCGTTACATATAAAATCCATATAACTGAAATTATATGGTAATTGATTATGCTGCATTCCGATTCAGAAATAAGAGAGCATTTTTAAATAAAAGAGCATTTCAATGTAAAAGAAACATTTTAATGTAAAAGAATCATTTTTATATAAAAGAAACATTTTTATGAAAAGAACCATTTTAATGTAAAAGAACCATTTTTATATAAAAGAAACATTTTTATGAAAAGAAACATTTTAATGTAAAAGAACCATTTTTATATAAAATAAACATTTTTATGAAACAAACCATTTTAATGTAAAAGAAACATTTTTATATAAAAGAAACATTTTTATGTAAAAGAAACATTTTAATGTAAAGAACCATTTTTATATAAAAGAAACATTTTTATGTAAAAGAACCACTTTTATGTAAAGAACCATTTTTATATAAAAGAACATTTCAATGTAAAAGAAACATTTTTATGTAAAAGAACCATTTTTATGTAAAGAACCATTTTTATATAAAAGAACATTTCAATGTAAAAGAAACATTTTAATGTAAAAAACTATTTTTATATAAAAGAAACATTTTTATGTAAAATAACCATTTTTATGTAAAAAACCATTTTTATATAAAAGAACCTTCAATGTAAAAGGAAAATTTTAATGTAAAAGAACCATTTTTATATAAAAGAAACATTTTTATGAAAAGAACAATTTTTATGAAAAAGAACCATTTTTATATAAAAGAAACATTTTAATGTAAAAGAACCATTTTTATGTAAAGAACCATTTTTATATAAAAGAACATTTCAATGTAAAAGAAACGTTTTTATGTAAAGAATCATTTTTATATAAAAGAACCATTTCAATGTAAAAGAAACATTTTAATGTAAAGAAACATTTTTTATGTAAAAGAAACATTTTAATGAAAAGAACCATTTTTATATAAAAGAACATTTCAGTGTAAAAGAATAATTTTTTTGTAAAAGAACATTTAAATGTAAAAGATCATTTTAATATAAAGAATTTTTTTAATAAAGAATATTTTAAAATAATATTCAGTGAAGAATAGAATTATGATATCAGTCTCTATTTTTAGATGGACACAAAAATATAAAAATATGAAGCCGGGTTAAGTATAGAAACGCCATTCTAACCCGAACGGGTTTATCAAACGATTTTATTCATTTTATAATGAGTATCAAAAAGAAGTGATTTCAAAATCTATTATTTTGAAAATTTATCATTTTAATATGATAAAGATATAGAATATTCAATTTTGACTTAAAATTGAAAGAGAAGTTGGAATCGTTTTAAAACGAGTTTATAAATGATTTATAAATTTTGTTTTAAATGGAAATCGACGAAATATATATATAATATGTATATTATACATATTTAATGGCCTGAATAGAACGCGTCGCGCAGCGATAGTTCGCGAATTTCGACCATTAACTTCAAATTGATGTACCAGGAGATCCGGCCATTGGATTCTCCTAAAATCGAAATTGTTGGGTTCGTATCGAAAAGTGCTTTCCAAAGGATATAAGAGATATGAAATCTAACGGTTGGATTTGGAAATATGTCCAAATCAATTTTGGAAAATGTTGTTGTAAATGCAGTTCGGTGACCGTTATTGGAAACCGACTGTAAGGACCTTAATAAAATTATTAAAAATATGTAAAAAATAATGTAAAATCATAATAAATGATTTGGAAAGAATTTGGATGAAAAAATTCCAATTCTGTAAAGACAAATATATATTTTTATCAAATGAACTAGTTATTAACTAGAATAATAATCAAATGTTTTTGAATAAAAGAATGGGATTTTGGGTTTGTCGTGAATGGTGTCTTCAATAACACTGTTCTTAAACCCCGTATGAAAAGAATAAATCTTTTAATTAATATTATTATAGTTTCCAATTATATTTAGTAATTGGAATAAAATGAAATGTAAATTGGGTTTATTGTGAACTATGTTTTTAACGATATTCGTTCTTTAACCCGATTTACAGTGAAAATATAATTTGGAATTTATAAATTTTTTATCAAGATTTAATGAAAATTTTCCGAAGTAAAGTTTTCCAATTTAATATATTAAATTGGAATTGAATGGAATTCAATTCGGTAATAATCGAGATGAGCTTCTGTGAATGAAGACCATTACTATATATGGAATTTAAAAGGCCTTGCCTCTATTCCATTTATATTATTAGTTTGACTCGGGAATTTATATCGATTATGGACCGTTATGATTTCCGTGTAGATTCCATTTTGATGGAAGACGACTTTGGATTTATCGTGAACTATGTTTTAAATGACATTAGTTCTTTAACCCAGTTAAGGGAAGATAAGAATAATTTCTTAAATTTGAATAATCATAAAGTAATGATTTTTGATATTAAAACTAAATTGGAGTTTTAATAAATTTTAATAAGATTGAAATGGGAATAGATAATTAAATTTATCGAATTCTTGAAATGAAGGAGAATGGAGTACCACCAGTTTTACTCCAGGCGATAATAAAATCTTTATTTAGATTTGAACGTGAAATGGTAATTAATTTTACCGATAACACCTTGGTGTTAGATACGGAGTATTACTAGTTTTGCTCCAAAGGGTGAATAGGTTGAGATTAGGAAATAATAAATGATTATTATGGTAATGTTCGATAATCCCGACTAGTTAACAAAATCTTTTGAAATTGATATCCAAAGGCAGATTAAAGAATTTATCTTTGATAAAATTAATGGGAACCTTTTCCTAATAATGTGAATATTTTGTTTAAAAAAATATTCTGAATTGGAATGAGGCATATGATATGTTTTTATAGCACTTGATTATAAAATATGCGTGTTATTCGGAAAGACCGGGTTTAACCCATTCTGAATAATTACTACGACGATTAAAAGTCGATGATGTAGACGGTGGTTGAAGACCGGAGTTCTTCACGTCGTTTGGATGATTACTGATGTCTTGATTGGGATGTACACCCAAGACAAGGTAATAAGTGGTGATCGTCTAGACGTACTTGGAGATCGACGAATATGCGAGGACCTCCCTCCTGTATTGGACATATGGGACGAGGAATAAGGTGCCTCCGGTTTTGTTCAGACTCATAACGGACTTTTAAACAGATGGTATGTCTGACGTTGTATTCCTTTATGCTGTATTCGTTGATCTCTTCTAAATATATATCTGTTTGGTGGCGAAGAATTTATTCTCTTGCTTAACACCCTTTCTGAGACGTACAAGCTTAGAGGTTGTATATTGGCAGAAATCAATGGGATGGTATGGATTGACAATGTGGCATGTTAAGATGCAAATGATCAAGGATTTTGTTGAAAAGCAGAGTCTTGTGGATGAGTATCAAAGTACAGCTTTAGTTAGCACAACTTTGTGTGTAGCGATACTTCGCGAGCCTCACACCCCTGTTTGGACAAGAAACGGGAGAGGACTGCAGGGAGAACATGCGTTTCCTTCTAGCTAGGAGTGGTGTCATGGTATGGAGCCCAGACATTTTACTTATGTGGATAATGGAATGAGGCGCCTCGGATATTGAGTCCCTAGTGGCTCAGATTTACGCCCCATAGGGCAGGGAAACGTATTGTTCGAGCATAACTAATCCACTAAAGTATTTGTGGACCGGCCCTGAAGATCCAAGGGTCACTCGATCTCTGATCCCGAGGCACGGGCTAGATTGTCTCGAATCTAGTAAGGATGATCCCTACCTTGGTTCATAAATGGAAATCCTACTTCCAATACGACATCATGCAGTTTTGATTGTAGAACTAGTATGGCGACATGATATGTGGTACCCATGCCATCTATGATTGATACATTTATATTTGAAGTTGCTTTTAAACACTATGCACTTATAGTAATAACAAAATGATTTGTTTTATACGTATCAAGCATGTTTGGCTATTATAAGGGAAAATTCTATCCTCCGGCTTGCGTTGCACTGTGTGAAGGGACCTAGGTCTTATAATAGCTTCATTTTTCAAAAAGCATTGCGTTTTTTATTTTAAACTAAGATTAATGTGGAGTAAACCCGTTCCGTGTTATATGGCATGGCCCCATGATTTTCCCACTTTTAAATTAAAGATTAATAACTGTTTTAATTCTCACATCAATCCCATGACTGGCCCGAAGTTTATTGTTTTAACCTAAACTCTGGGTGCCCCTATTTTCCACATGGGCAGGTAGTAGTGTTGGTTTTGTAGATAGTACATTCACAGCATCCTGGCATAGCTGAAGCGATATTCAGAAAGCTCTGTTTCCGTGCATTTCTTTCAGTTGTGTTTTGTATTATTTTTCCGCTGCTATTTAAATGTACTTTAAGTCTCTGATATTTCTCTGGTGTATAATATATATTCGTACTCTGATATATTCTTGTACTCTGATGTAATTGTTGTAATAAGCAACGAAATGTACTTCTGTTTGTGTTTTGATTTGTCGTGTTCTCAATTCAATCCGGACTTTCCTTTACGGGGAAGTTTGGGTCGTTTCATTTGGTATCAGAGCTTTGGTTTACAAAGCTAGAGAACAAGACACATTAGAACTGAATGAAAGAATTCATCAGAGATTGGTTTAGTAATATCCAATAAGAATGACTCGTTAGAGATAGGATCAACAGTATCCTAGAACGTGTGTGAAGGGTGTTATTTTCAAAATCAAATTAGTTTTAAAACTTTAAATCAATTATTCATATTTGAATATTTTATTTTAAATTGAATTTGGACAATCTAGTATAGGGAGATTTTGAGTATATGCCCGACGAGATGTATATTTGAAGCCTCGGATACTGGATAGATATAGAATCACACTCTAGTCACCCGGAGATGGTTCTGATGATGACCATGGCATCATCATCATTTATGTTCGAGTTTCGAAAGTGGGATATCTATATATTTCCAATTGACTGGTGTGAGAACCAAAATATAGTTAGAATATATTGCTATGATTTGCACTAAAAATATGATTTTTCGACTATATAAAAATTATATATATTTGAAAATTTAATTAACTAATTGATTGCTGGCTGTGATGTTTGATTATTAGTTTAACAAATAAAAATATTGGAATGATAGTTAATTTAAACCAATATAAGAATGAAAGGATAAATTAAGCCAAATCGAATCCAATATTTTTTTTGTAAGGCTTACGGGGTTGAGTGGACCCCTACCACATTTATTAAAGAACCGAAGAAAAAAAAAAGAAAATACAACACACACAATAATACGCAGACACACGGTTCTCTAAGCACAAGAAGACAAAACAAGCAACACAAAGGATTACAATAGTTTGGTTAGAATTACCAGGTCAAAGGTGAAGTTAAGAACTCTAACTCCATCTCTTATTTCCCTCCTAACATAACTTCGTGGCTGAGTATTATTCCTTGCTTTGTCGCGATCGAAAACATGAGTATTTTTTTCCCTCCAAACAGTGTAAATGAATTTTTTCAGCACAAAATTAAGTAACCTTCCTCTAACTCTTCTAGTCCCGGTTTGATTTACAATTTTCTCCACTGTAAGAAAGAGTCTTGACATGCATCGTCTCTCCAAATATTAGACAAAACTTCTTCTCAGATTTTAAAAGAACACTACATTGGAAAAGTAAGTGCTCCATATTTTCATTATCAGCACAACAAAAAACACACACTTAATCGCATGTAATACCACGCTGAAGAAGCTTACCTTTGGTGAACAAATATTCGTTAACGACTTTCCACAGCATAAGATTCCCACTTGCGGGGTTATCTTTCTTCTAGATCTTCATACTCCAAGAGCAGGACGACAAATTACATATGCCAGTTATGAAGTTGTAAAGCTTATTAATGCTAAACTTGTTCCCTTTGTTACACCAGAAAGTGACGCTTAAGTCCTCACTGATGAGTTTAATCTGATGAGCTTTGCACATAAGGAGTTAATAGTAGTAACCGAAGACTGAGGCAGACAGATAATACCCTCCTTCATGTAATCAACGATCTTGGCATGATGACTAATACCAATGGATAAAATTTCCAAGTGAGAGAGAGTTTTACTTAAAATCAAGCCATTTTCAAGCCATGGTTCCTCCCATAAAAGAACCTTCGAATTCTCCAAGACCGCATATTTGAAGCAAGGCAATACAGTTTCTCTTATTTTGAAAAGGCTTCTCCATATCCAACTTAAATTCTATGGTTGTGGCATGGTCCATAGGCATCTACCCTTTATTGCATTATTAGTTGACCAGAGAACCCAAATACTGTTAGTTCCATTAAGAAAGTCATCTAAATGCTTAACCAGAGCAGCTTTATTCCATTGTTTTAAGTTTAACATCCACAGTCCACCTTTATGAAGAGGACGTTCAATCTTATTGAATGCAACCGGCGCCAAATATCTCCCAGCAATTGTCCCCTTCCAAAGAAATTTCATCATAGCTGTCTGAATCATAGAAACCAACTTAGTTGGGAGGATAAATGTCCTGGCCCAGTATACTTGCATAGAAAAGATGACAGACTTAAAAGAGTTAATCTACCTGCATGGCTCAGTAGTCTAGTAGTCCAGTTGTTAAGTCTAGCCGTAATTTTATCTAGGAGAGGCAAGCATTGCGTAACCGATATTCTTGATGTGACGAGAGGAAGACCAAGATAAGATAAAGTGTGAGCACAACATGTTAAACCAGTTCTGGATTGAATGCCCTGCATTTGCGAATCTAAGATGCCGACGGCTTTCATATTTGATTTTTGAATATTCACTCTCAATAAAGTCATTGCATAGAAGTCATCATTCGAATATAGCATTTATGGTCTGAATTATAGGATTACAAAAGATTACCAGGTCATCGGCGAACATTAAAGAGGAAACTCTTGGATGCTGGCACATCGGATGCAATTTAAACGAACCTTCATCAATCTTCTGATTCAACATTTGAGTAAATACCTCCATCACTGCAATGAAAATATACAAAGAGGTCGGGTCTCCTTGCCTTATACCTTGTTTGCTTTTAAAATATCCGACGGGAGAGTCATTGATGAGTATGGAGAAATGAGCTGACGATATGCATGTTAGAATCCAGTTGACAAAATGATGTGGGAAGTTCATGTAGCCAAAGATTCTAACGATAGAATCCCACTGTATCATATCAAACGCTTTCATAATGTCAAGTTTGAACATTGCCCGTGGACTAATGTTCGAATGGTTGTAACCATTTAAAAGTTCATGCGAAAGAAGAACATTATATAAAATACTCCTACCAGGCAAATATGCTGCTTGATTAGGAGAAATTAAAGACGAGAGCGCTTTTTTCATCCTAGAAGCAATAATTTTTGAAATTCACTTATAAAGCGTGCTGCAGCAGGAGATAGGTCTATAATCGGAGACTTTCGTGGGATTCTTCACCTTAAGAATGAGCGCGATATTCGTGGCATTGAAAGAAGGCAGCATACTGGACTTTAAGAATACATGCCGAACATCATTACACACATCTCGACCAATTATTGCCCAGCAAGAAGAGTAGAAAATGCATTGAATCCATCCGAACCACTAGCAGATTTACAATTGAGAGACAGCATAGCTTCACGGACTTCACTATCATTGACTTCAGTATATAGAGACTGACGATCACAAGTAGATAATTTGGGTAGAATATATGGATCCACCCACTCAATATTAGGATGGAAGTGGTCACTGTTACCAAAAAGGTTAGAGAAATGAAGAACAAAAGCTTTATTGACATCACCTTGCGTAACATGAGTAACACCGTCTCTGTCGACAATTCTAACGATGTTATCTCTGCATTGCTTATTTTATAGAGATGCGTGAAAGAACGAGCTATTGCTATCACCATCAATCCTCCATTTGATACGTGCTTTTTGCTTGATCATTGCATCTTCCTCGTTGAGCAATCTATTATACTTCTTAGTGGCTTCACTTTCATTGATTGAGTGATAAGGGTTCATCAGATCTGCCATCATTTCTGTTTGTATTTGTTTTAATTTTTCTCTCCAAATGGTGGTTTGGTTGTTACCGCCACCATACTTTTGTTTCGTCCAGTCTTTAAGTTGATTCTTTGTGCTCTTCATCTTCGCCTGCAAAACAACACGAGGATTACCATAGTATGGTTTCTCCCAAGTTCCTTTGACAAGATCTAAGAATTTAGGGTCATCAACCCAATTGTTAAAAAATTTAAAACTTGGCTTGCCTTTCATGTTTTGCTCACTCAGGTGAAGGATAAGGGGGAATGGTCGAAAAGGATTGGAGGTGGCATGTTACATTGGAGGGCAGGCCAAAAGTCAAAGGTTTAACATTGCAAAAACCATGATCAATAAGGGAAAAAGTACGCGGACCATCCCTTTTTTTATTGTTCCAAGAGTAAGGCATTCTAGAACACATTATGTTGATAAGATCTGCATGATGTAGAGTGTCTCTAAGCGGTTGGATTTCTGGAATAGAAAGGGGATTACGACCAACCCTTTGAGTGATTTCACAACAACAATTAAAGTCGCCAAGAAGGAACCAAGGATGTGAAGACTTTCTTAATGAGAGGATAGATTTAAACAAAAAATTTCTGGGAGAAGAGCTACTAGCTGCATAAATGAAGGTCAGGTAGTAGGAGTGCTGGTTACTAAGATTAACTGCGTGGCAATGGGTATGCTGATCTGAGGAGTGAAGCGGAGTTAAGGACACAATATTTGGGTTAAAGAGAATGAGAATGAGACCATAAGGAGCCTCAGCGAGGTTATGAATGTAATTTCAAGTGTGATTTATGAAATTAGCTGCCCTTAAGGTCAAAGCATGGTTGAGTTTAGTTTCGACGATGGCGAGGATACTTAACTTAAATTCAGAGATCAAAATTCTGCATTGAACAAGTTTAATGTCACGATGACAACCCCGGATGTTCCATACACCGATAGTTTTCACCATTAATTAAACAACAGGGGGTTGAGTTATCTTCATTTTCATACTCCTTGTCAAGTACTGGCGACTTGCGGAACTAGGAGTTGAAGTATTAGGAGCATTGACAGTTATGTCAGGTGGTTTAGTATTGAAAGAGTCTAGCAGTGGTTCTTTGAAAGCAAGTGGGGGTTGGATTTTGGCGTAGACATTGCTGACATGTTGAGGAGTTGTGGAAGTTGGTCTGGTTGCCAAGGTTATATTAGGGTCATGGGTTGGTGAAAGAAACGGGGAGGCTTGCATGCATGGAATATTGACACGGGTTGGAGATTTGGTAGGTAAGACATTAACTTCACTTATATCAAGGGTGCAACAACCTGCTGTGTCATTACTCTGGTTATTAGTTGCTTCATTTATCACATTTATCACTTTAGTCGCTTTAGCTTTTCCTTCCTTTATTTCTCTTCTTCTATCCTTTAAACATTCTTGCATTATCAACTCACGAAAAAAGTTATTAATTTCCTCTTCTACTTCCCTTTCTTCATCAGTATCATTTCGCATTAACAGTTCATTGTGAATGACTATTGGATGATGGCTTTGTGCATTTACATGGCTTTCAAGAGTCGGCAAAGGAATGTCAGCTATGTCTTGCATGTCAAAATTAACGAATTCATCTTCGGTTTCATTGCACTCATCAATCAAAATAGTCTCATCTTCAATTTCCCCTTCTTCAAGAAGAGAAAAACTGTTAGTTTTTTGAACCTCCTCGACCACTTTGTTTTTCATCACCCAACTGCTAGTTCTTGCCTAATCATTACTTTTTTCACTTGCAAACTTGGCTTTGATGTTCCTTCTATTGTTTACATTTTGCCAATTTTGGCTCTGTCTATTTACCAGAGCTTTGTTATTGTTCTGAGCACCTTGTTTAGCAAATACCATAATGTTAGGTTGTTAATTCGCCAACACAACATTCTCCCTTCTTTCTACGTTGGTTCTACTTTCTCTATTCTCATTACCTTTGTCACGGTTCTCATTTGAATGACCAAAAGATTGAAAAATACTACATATGTCCGGCTTCCACAGATATTCAACATATATCCGCTGGACACCTCCTTCAACCGTCTCAACAAGAAAGTCATCAACTAGTTCCCTATTCGGTTTAACTTCAATTAAACACTTGGCGTACTGCAGCCTGTGTCTACTTTCAGTTATCTCATCCATGCAAAGCAGGTTCCCCAACATACTACTAATCTAATTTATCCCGAAGTTAGACCAGGCAACTAACGGAATGTTGTAAAATTTAACCTATACTGGAACGGATTTCACTTTGCCACACACGTTACTGATTGAAGGACCAAACTTCTTTATGATGAAGACCTTCTTGTTCATTATTATTGGGTCAACTTGTAGTATTCTATTCCGATCTTCATTGCAAGTGAAGTCAAATAAAAACAACACTCCATCTGATTTAACACTCACCGAACCATTTAGTCTCCACAGAGAATTGAGTTTAGCAACAACAGCTGTGTATGAGAGAGGTTTATCCAAGAAAACCCCCACTACAGAGTCGTTCCAGACTTCGGTTCCAACTTCAGGAATTTCTTGAATCATTTTCAGAGTGTCATCGACGATTGTTGGGGTCAACTCAACAGGAATGTACTTCCCAGCATTTAACGGTTTATGCTTAAAGAGGAAAGAAGTCTATGGCTGTTGAATTACTTTATCATGGCTGAGGGGAGCAGAGGTTGATGGGTTATTACGTGGAATAGAAGAAGGTGGGTTAGGGTAGGTTGCTAGGTTGATCGGTATAGGTGGAACAGCTGGCGAAGGGTCTAGCGGGATTGGGGGAGGGTCTGGAGGCGAGGGTAACTTAGGAGAATGGCTCGAAGATGCGAGAGATGGGACATGTTCGGCGATGGGATAGGGTATGAAAAGAGGCGTGGGAGCAGACATGAAAGACTTTTTTTTTTGAATCGAATCCAATATTGAACTGAATTAAAAATTTATTGCCATTGTATACATATACATGTATATATAATGAACAGGTCATAGCAAGGAGGCCAAGAAGAGGAATAAAATTGTTTGCCTGACAAATAGGTACATATTTACTGTATTCATTTGGGTTGGATGATTTTATGAGCCGATTGGCTAGCCGCTTGGCGTTTTCTTTTTCTTTTGGATTGATGAGGTCCCAGTGAGGCTAGTTGCGGTTTTAAATATCAACCCGTACAAAGGAAGTTATGGCGATTTTTTTCAGAAATTTAGGGTGTTAGCCAAATTTTTCATAGATTAGAAAATTCTTAGAAACTAAAAAGTTGAAGAGCGAAAACCAGAATGAAAGTTGAGTTGGTTTGTTAAACAACTTTCAGCTCCGTTCCTTTTCGAGGACGAAAAGATTTTAAGTGGGGGAGATTGTAACAACCCAGAAATTCTGAACCAATTTAACATATTTATTTTAACTGTTTTAATTAATTTTATATATTCAAAATAGTTTATTTTAAATAATAACAACTAAAAAATTGTTTAAAACGAAGTTAAAACGAATAAATTTATTTTAATTATATAACGAGCTTGAAATGGCGCGGTAGTTTGAAAATTCGATTTTAAATTTCAAATGAATGTACAGGATTTAACATAAATTAGATTTCGGTAAAAAAAGAAATATTTGAATCTGTTTAACAATATCTTTCTAACGAGTGTAAAAAATCCAGATTTCATTACGGGAATAAAAAGTTATGTCCAGTTTAAAATTTAAAATAGTCGCTATGGAATATATATATATATATATATATATTAATATAATATACAGCCATTTTGCAAACGACCTTCGTTTTTGATGAAACCACTTTTTTTGGATTCGAAATGTCAAATTATTGCTAGATTCAAATTTTCATAATTTTTGGAATTAATATGTGAGCGTGGCAAATCAAAACGTGTTTTGTCAATTTCAGTTGAACTGGATCGACTAGAACATGACCATTTTTCAAACAGTCTCCAAATTCGACAAAATTAGTTTTATTAGTACCGTATCATCAAAACATAGCTAGATTTATTTTTTGGGAAATTTTGGAGTCAGTATGTGGCCCTAGTAAATTAAAATGTCGTTTAAATTCAATATATATTGATTTATATATTAATTTTGATGAAAACTGATCTATATGATAAAATTGGCTCATAAAACATATTTCATTGTGTTCGGAACGGGGGTGATTAGCTAGGGGTGACAGTCATTAGGTTCGATTTGGAGCTCGGATAAATTAGCAACTAATTAGAGAATTAGAATAATAATTAAATTAATATATATTTACATAAATATAGCCATAACCCTAATTCTCCTATCGCACAAACGCAACCGCCACTTCAGAATTCGATGGCTCCAAAGCTCCAAAACAAAACCCTTAAATTCTCTTAAATCAAACCGAATTATATCATGAAATAAAAAAAAACGATAGAGATTGTTGAGGGCTATAAATCAATGCGGATTTGATCGGATTTAGGGGAGAAGGTTGCTCAGTTTTTGACCTCGAAGTCAACCCGTTCGAGGCAAGTTTCAGCAATGAAGGGGGAACCGAGTTGGCTCGGTCTTGGGGTGCGAGCAGCCACCGCGGAGGCGCTGGGGAGGGTGGAGTCTAATCGTGGTCTGGTGCAGGGTGGTGGCCAGAATTTTGAACCCTAACGATGGAGCATGTTTCGAATGACATCGGCTGGAAATTCATGAAGAGGAAGGAGAAGTATATTTAATTTAATTAATTATTAATTAATTTAAATGTAATCAAATGTTTACATAACGATATCTTTTTCATATGGAAACGGAATCAAACGATTTCAGATCCATTGAAATCAGAAAAATGAGAGCTTCATGATGGAACTGATCAGAACTAAAACGGAGCACGTGGGAATTTGACACAATTTCAAACAGAATAGAATTGAGAAATAAAAACTGATGGAGTGGAAACTGAAGTGAGAACTCTTTCTCACTAAATTATATTTTATCATGTCATTATATTCATGTATAAAAATATATAGAATTACCAGTATAGTTTTTTATCAGTTTAATCATTATAAATTGTATTCGGTGCATATTAGATCACCTTTCTCGTCCACAAACCATGAACGATTTAAATTGACTATATTGTGTGTTGTTGTGATGTTGAAATGTTTAGCAGATTAAAAATAATGTTAATACTAATGTGATAGTGAAATTAAATTATAAATATTCATTTATAATCTGAACAGTGAAAATGGTTAAATAGAAAATAATTCAAACTGAAACATAATTGTTTAAATTTATTAACCAATAATTTATTTAAATAAAATGTTGTTGTTTAAAAATCCCACACGGGTATTGGGACGATATTTGACATACACTAGGCCCAATATTTAGTTGTATGTCAATCGGTAGATTGACAGTCTTTGATGAGCGTTATTTATTTTAACGCTAACACAGTTGTAAATTTCACTCTGGATGTGAATGGACTATTTGTTGATTATTTTTTATTATTATTGCATACATGCGATGTATAAAATCCGTATAACTGAAATTATATGGTAGTTGATTGAGTCGCATTCCGATTCAGAAATAAAAGAGCATTTTTAAATAAAAGTGCATTTTTTAATAAAAGAGCAATTTTATATAAAAGAACATTTCAATGAAATAGAAACATTTTAACGTAAAAGAACCATTTTTATATAAAAGAAACATCTATGAAAAGAACCATTTTAATGTAAAAGAACCATTTTTATATAAAAGAAACATTTTTGTGAAAAAACCATTTTAATGTAAAAGAACCATTTTTATATAAAAGAAACATTTTTATGAAAAAAACTATTTAATGTAAAAGAAACATTTTTATATAAAAGAAACATTTTTTTGTCAAAGAAACATTTCAATGTAAAGAACCATTTTTATATAAAAGAAATATTTTTATGTAAAAGAACCATTTTTAAGTAAAGAACCCTTTTTATACAAAAGAACATTTCAATGTAAAAGAAACATTTTTATGTAAAAGAACCATTTTTATGTAAAGAACCATTTTTATATAAAAGAACATTTCAATGTAAAAGAAGCATTTTAATGTAAAGAAACATTTTTATATAAAAGAAACATTTTTTTGTAAAAGAACCATTTTTATATAAAAGAACATTCCAATGTAAAAGAAACTTTTTAATGTAAAAGAACCATTTTTATTTAAAAGAAACATTTTTATGAAAAGAACAAATTTAATGTAAAAGAACCATTTTTATATAAAAGAAATATTTTTATGTAAAAGAACCATTTTTATGTAAAGAACCATTTTTATATAAAAGAACATTTCAATGTAAAAGAAACATTTGTATGTAAAGAACCATTTTTATATGAAAGAACCATTTCAGTGTAAAAGAAATATTTTAATGTAAAGAAACATTTTTTGTGTAAAAGAAACATTTTAATGAAAAGAACATTTTAATGAAAAGAACCAATTTTTTTATAAAAGAACATTAAAATGTAAAAGAACATTTTTATGTAAAAGAACATTTTAATGTAAAAGATCATTTTAATATAAAGATTTTTTTTAATAAAGAATATTTTAAAATAACGAATATTTTAAAATAATATTCAGTGAAGAATAAAATTATGATTTCAATGTCGGTTTTTAGATGGACACAAAAATATAAAAATATGAAGCCGGGTTAAGTATAGAAACGCCATTCTAACCCGAACGGGTTTATCGATTGGTTTTATTCATTTTATAATGAATATCGAAAAGATGTGATTTCAAAATCTAATATTTTGAAAATTTTATCACTTTAATATGATAAAGATATAGAATATTCAATTTTGACTTAAAATTGAAAGAGAAGTTGGAATCGTTTTAAAAAAATTATAAACGATTTATAAATTTCATTTTAAATGGAAATCGATGAAATATATATTATGTATTTTTAATGGCCTGAATAGAACGTGTAATAACCCGGAAATCCGAGCCAATTTAAAATTTTTATTTTGGCAATTTTGACGAATTTTGAATATTTAAAATGATTATTTTAAATAATAACGACGAGAAATTTAATTTGAATGGGATTCGAACGTATATATTTATATAGATCGTCGTTAGAATATAAATATTTATTTATAATTATAAAAGGAATTGAAAATGGCGCGGTAGTTCGATAATTCGATTTCAAATTTCAAATGAACATACCGGGTGCAAAATAATCTGGATTTTAATGAAACCAAAAATATTTGAATCTAATTGAGAATATCTTTCCAACGAATCCGAAAAATCGAAATTTCACAGCGGAAATCAAAAGATATGTCCAGTTGAAAATTCAGAATAGTCGCTATGGAATTCTGGCCCTTAAAAATGGGAATTTTGCAAACGACCTCGGTTTTCGACGAAACCACTTTTATTGGATCCGTGATGTCAATTTATAGCTAGGTTTCAAAATTCGTAAATTTTTCGAATCAATATGTGAGCGTGGCTGCGACGACCCGAAATCCCGTTCAGACGGAAACAAGGGTTATCTTTGGAATATAACACAGAAACAGATAATAGCAGAACAGAATTAAATAAATACACCAGAAATGAACAATAAAATATACTGGATAAAAGTAATCATCAGAGTTACACAGTATACAGGATCTTACTTAGTACAAATACAGTTCAGCTATACATAAATGTCTACAGCGGAAATAAACAAAATATGTACAATAGGAGCTGAACAGCATAAAAAGAAATAAATGATAGAATCCATCTTCAGCTCCAGCTATCCAGAAAGAACCAGCTAAACCTGAATACAAGGCTGCCCGTGTAGAAAAAGGGGCACCCGAGTTTGAAAGTGAAACAAACTACGAGTCAGTCATGGGACTGGTATGAGAAATCCACTCAACACATATATAATTGGCTAATCACAGGACCACGCCACTTTCGTGGAACGGGTTTACTCCATTGGATTGCCAGTGCTTTAAAACAAATCTTTCTTTTAAACATCGCTATGCTTTTTATAAAAATGAAGCCGTTATAAGACTCAGTTCCCATCACACAATGCAACGCAAACCGGAGGATAGAGTTTTTACCTTATAACGGCCAAAATATGCTTGATACGAATAAAGCAAGGCATTTGATATTATTGCTAGTGTTTATATGTTTCGAAAACAATTTCAAATCATAACTATCAATCATAGACGACATGAGAGTCCCATGCCACTATGTCGCCAAATATCTATACAATCAAAACCGCACAGTCACGTATTTGGAAATTCGATTTCCGTCATGAACCAAGGCAAAAGATAGTCCTTACCGAATTCGAGACGCTCTAGCCCGTGTCTCAGGATCAGAGCTCGAGTGACCCTAGAATCGTCAGGGCCGGTCCACCGATGTGGATTAAAATTCCTGAACACTGCGTTTCCCCGCCCTTTGGGGCGTCAACGAGCCAACGAATGACTCCATCGGACTCGGATCGTCCGATCAAACCGAGGTGCCTCGCAACAGCAACAACCACATAGGTGAAAAGTATATAAATGTCAGGGCTGGTAGGTCGCTGACACCACCCTAGATAGAAAGAAACGCATGCCCTCCCTGAGGTCCTTCTCCCGTTTTAGGTTCATACCGGGGTGTGAGGCTCGCGAATTCACGTTATACACAAAGCTACGCCACACAGGCGGTGCTTTGATCATCACCACAAGACTTTGCTTTTCAACAGAAGCCCTGATCACTGCATCTTAGCATGCCACATGGGCAATTCATGCCATGCGACTGATGTCCATCGATATACAACCTCTGAGCTCGTGCGTCTCAAAGAAGGGCGTTAAGCAAAAGAATAAATTCTTCGCCGCCAAACAGATGTATATTTAACAGAGATCAATCAACACAGAATAAACTCCAATGTCAGACACACAGTCCATTTACAAGTCCGTTCTGGGTCTGAACGAAACCGGAGGCACTAAATACCTCGCAAACCCTTCGATCACCACGTACGTCTGGACGATCACCACTCATTATCCATATTTCGGGATGCCTCCCAATCAGGACCTTGGTTACCATCCAAACGAGGTGAAGATCTCCGGTCTTCGACCACCGTCTTTATCTTCGACTTTCAATCGTCGGTCAATTATTTGAAATGAGAATTAACTCGGCCTTTTCAAATAATTCACGTATATTTAGAATTTAAATTCGATTTATTTCAATGGTTAAATTATCCGATAACACCAATTTTGTTCTTTAATGTATTTTCACACCAAACACATTCAACCATCAAATACAACATAAATCGAGCAAATTCAGTTTATTTCCACTCCATATTGTTTATGGTATTTTATAACTATTTATCGCTATTTTTATTTATTTTAAAATAGCCAATTTATTCAAACGACGCTTCGGGCCATAAAGCGGCCGTGGCGCTGTTTTTCTTCTGATTTGATTTACACATATCTGAAAATCTAACCGTTGGATCTTCGCAAAATTTACATCTTTAGAAAGGTCTTTTCAAAACGAATCCAATGGTTCCAGTTTCGGGAAAATCCGACGGTCGGATCTCCCGGTACAATCGTTTGAAATTTCGATTTCAAAATACGAACTGCAGCGTCGTTATTCGATTAAATATATAATTATATATATATATATATATATATAAGTATAATCGCTTCTGGCGCTGTTTTTCTTCAGATTTGAATTAAACATTCCAGACAATCCAACCGTTGGATTTTTACAAGGTTGGTGCCGTTGGAAAGATTATTCCAAGGCGAACCCGACGGTTGAGGTTTTGGGAAAATCCAATGGTCGGATTTCCCGTACTAGTCGTTTGAAATCACGGTTTCAAAATACGAACTGCACGGCCTCGTTTCGTTTTAATTTTATTTATATTTATATAAATATAGTTCATTCAATGATTTCTATATCGTTTTCACTTCAAATATTTTTCTAACACCTTAAAATTTTGGAAAATTTCGCCATAACCTCCCTTGCACCAGGAGCATCGGGAAATCGCAAATAGCTTTCCCGGTCCTTCTAATCTCAAAAAGAAAAAGAAAAAGCCAAGCGGCTAGCCAACAGGCTCATAAAATCATCACCCAAACAAAGCAGTAAATGTGTACCTATTTGTCGGGCACAAAATTTTATTCCTCTTCTCTAGCCCCTTTGCTATAACCTGTTCAATGAATATGCATGTACATATATATACAGTTCTTATCATTATCATTTTCTATTCAACTTCATATTTGATTTCTATTTGGTTTAAAAACACCATTCATTCTAATGTTACATAAATAGGTGCAAATCATTTCATTAGCTAATTAATGAATATTTCAACTCATATATGTTTATTTTGAACAAGTGGTTATTTTTAACACTTCACATTTCAACGATTTATGCATACAATAAAAATGTGATTTTTATTGTAAAACAATTCATTTCAAAACACTATTTTTCTATATAGTTCATGTTGGTGATAAAAATGGGATTTTTATCATAAAACAATTTCATTTAAGACGAGATTATTTTACACAGTTCATATAGTCGATAAAAGGTGATTTTTATTATCAAACAATTTATTTCAAAATATGAATACCATTCAACATATGAATTTCTAATCGACGAATGAATATCAATTCAACACATGAATGTTTTCTATAGTTTCTATATATAGATAAAAATGTGATTTTTATTATCAAACAATTTATTTCAAAATATGAATACCATTCAACACATGAATTTCTAATCAACGAATGAATATCAATTCAACACATGAAGGTTTTCTATTCAATGAATAAATATAGTTTAAGCATATGAAAATAATTCAAACACACGAATATTATTCAAAATTTCGGCAGCATAACGGCAGGGTAGTTAAAACCGGGACCGTCCCTAGTACGGCTCCTCGCTCTACCTTAAAACCTCGCGGTTTTTGACAATGGGGTTCATGCATCTAGTTCGCACGCAGGCGGCATGTATACATTTATTTCATTTCCACAAACTAATCCTATGTGGTTTCAACCAAATATTTTCCAATCACAAACGGGTATTTTTCAACCTCAATCAACCAATATCAATCACAAACAATCCCAAACAATCATTCGCTATCAACCAATTTTCACAACAATTTCAACCAATAAATATCGTCCATGGTTTGTGGACGAGGGGCGTATATATATATATATATATATATATATATGTTTATATATAGCAATTTACTTTTACTTCAACGCATATATGTTTATAGAAAAAGAAATTGAAGAGTGAGAAATTCTCACCAATAGCTATCCAATACTACGACTCTTCCTTTAGAAATCTTCGCCAATCTCGCCTTTTTGTCGCTTTCGCCCGTATTCTCTACATATGTAAAAATAGAATTTTTACTATGTTATTCAATATATAAAAATCGAACTTTGACTTCGCTATTCAATATATAAAGATTATATTTTTAATATTCCTATGATGTAAAAATTATATTTTTATTGCTTTAAAAATATAAATTTTCATATCTTACTTCTTTTACTTAATAAAAATTCCGCCTTTTCTATTTTAAAAATATGATCTTTTCCATTCTAAAAATCTGATCTTTTCTATTTTAAAATTCAAACCTTTTCTATTTTAAAGCTCAAACCTTTTCTATTTTAAAGTTCAAACCTTTTCTATTTTAAAGTTCAAACCTTTTCTATTTTAAATTTCAAACCTTTTCTATTTTAAAGTTCAAACCTTTTCTATTTTAAAGCTCAAACCTTTTTGAAATTCTTTTGAAAATCAGTTTTTAAATTCTTTTTAAAATCAGTTTTTATAACCCTTTAAAATCAGTTTTAAATTCTTTTTAAAATCAGTTTTTAAATGCTTTTAAATCAGTTTTAAATTATTTTTAAAATCAGTTTTTAAATGCTTTTTTTAAAAATCAGTTTTAAACCTAATTAAAATTCAGTTTTAAACCTAATTAAAATTCAGTTTTTAAATCATTTCTAAAATCAGTTTTTTTTTCTTGTTTATATAAAAATAAAAATAAAATAAAAAAACTTACAGAGAGGGGGGGGGTTTTCCGCAGTTCGTCGGAGGGGAGGCGGAGTCTGGCTTCGAGAGGGCCGGCGCTAGGGTTTCGAACGGGGGAGGCGGCTTCGAGGTCTCGAATGGCTTCGGGGGGGTCGGATTGAAGGAGGAGGAGGGAGCGAGTGCAAGGAAGGGGGGGGAGAAGATCGGAGGGCGCGGTGGAGGTCTGGTCGACGTCTGAAGGCGGGCGGCTGCTGCTGCTTTCTTCTTCTTCTTTTTTTATTTTTTTTTGTTTTCTGTTTACTGAAATCGGGGGGGGGGGGGCCAAGAAGAAGAAAAGGGAGGGAATTAAAATAATATTTTTTTTCCTTTTTATTATTTAATTATTTAATTTTGCAAAAAGGTTGACTTTTACATACGACCTCGAAATGAGGCCTACCGCCTGTCGTCCATAGCGTTTTACCCCCATTCCGGACACAATGGGATATGTATCGCAAGCTGATTTGATCGTTACAATCAGTTTCCGTTGAATTTACATTTAAATCAACATATTGAATTTTAAACGTACATTTCAAATTACCGGGGCCACATACTAACTAGAAAAATTCCAAAAAAATATTTTCTAGCTTCGTATTGACGATATGGTCCTAACAAAACTAGTTTCGTCGAATTCTGAGACCGTTTGAAAAATGGCCAATTTCCAGTCGATTAAAATCAACTGAAACTGGTCAAACGCGTTTTCCTTTGCCACGCTCACATATTGATTCGAAAAATTATGAAATTTGAAACCTAGCAATAACTTGACACTGCGGATCCAACAAAGGTGGTTTCGTCGAAATCCGAGGTCATCTGCAAAATGTCCATTTTTAAGGGCCTGAATTCCATAGCGACTATTCAGAATTTTCAACTGGACATATCTTTTGATTCCCGCTATCAAATTTCGATTGGTCAGATTCGTTGGAAAGATATCATCAATTAGATCCTAATGTTTTTGGTTTCACTAAAATCCGGATTGTTTTGCACCCGGTACAGTCCGACAAAGTTTGAATTCAATTTTTGAAACTGCCACGCCATTTCAGGCCTTGTTTATAATTATAATTAATTATATTTGTTTTCAATTGTCGATTCAAACTTAGATTTCATCGCCATTATTTAAAATATTTATTTTAAATATTTAAAATCCATTATTTTAGCCAATTTAAAAATTTTAAATTGGTTCTGATTTTCTGGGTCGTTACAATCTCCCCCACTTAAAACTTTTCGTCCCCGAAAAGGAACAAAGTCGAAAGTGGTTTGATAAATCTACAATCACACAACACAACAACCAATCAAATTGTTTTTAACCTTTTTAACTTTTCAAATATATATCTTTTATATATTCAAAAATTATATTTCTAAAACCAGACTATATATATATAATCACAAATACGTTATTTAAAAACATATTACTCTCGACTCGTTCTGAGGCACTTCTGACCCCATCTCTAACGAGTTGTTCTGATTCTGCTATACTCATACTAGGATATTGCTGATCCTATCTGTATTGAGTTACTCGTCCTAGAACACTACTGGTTCTATTTCTGACAAGTTCGTTCAAATGTTATATTCCAGAACTAAGCTTAACCAAAGCTCTGATACCACGTTGCGACGACCCGAAATCCCGTTCAGACGGAAACAAGGGTTATCTTTGGAATATAACACAGAAACAGATAATAGCAGAACAGAATTAAATAAATACACCAGAAATGAACAATAAAATATACTGGATAAAAGTAATCATCAGAGTTACACAGTATACAGGATCTTACTTAGTACAAATACAGTTCAGCTATACATAAATGTCTACAGCGGAAATAAACAAAATATGTACAATAGGAGCTGAACAGCATAAAAAGAAATAAATGATAAAATCCATCTTCAGCTCCAGCTATCCAGAAAGAACCAGCTAAACCTGAATACAAGGCTGCCCGTGTAGAAAAAGGGGCACCCGAGTTTGAAAGTGAAACAAACTACGAGTCAGTCATGGGACTGGTATGAGAAATCCACTCAACACATATATAATTGGCTAATCACAGGACCACGCCACTTTCGTGGAACGGGTTTACTCCATTGGATTGCCAGTGCTTTAAAACAAATCTTTCTTTTAAACATCGCTATGCTTTTTATAAAAATGAAGCCGTTATAAGACTCAGTTCCCATCACACAATGCAACGCAAACCGGAGTATAGAGTTTTTACCTTATAACGGCCAAAATATGCTTGATACGAATAAAGCAAGGCATTTGATATTATTGCTAGTGTTTATATGTTTCGAAAACAATTTCAAATCATAACTATCAATCGTAGACGACATGAGCGTCCCATGCCACTATGTCGCCAAATATCTATACAATCAAAACCGCACAGTCACGTATTTGGAAATTCGATTTCCGTCATGAACCAAGGCAAAAGATAGTCCTTACCGAATTCGAGACGCTCTAGCCCGTGTCTCAGGATCAGAGCTCGAGTGACCCTAGAATCGTCAGGGCCGGTCCACCGATGTGGATTAAAATTCCTGAACACTGCGTTTCCCCGCCCTTTGGGGCGTCAACGAGCCAACGAATGACTCCATCGGACTCGGATCGTCCGATCAAACCGAGGCGCCTCGCAACAGCAACAACCACATAGGTGAAAAGTATATAAATGTCAGGGCTGGTAGGTCGCTGACACCACCCTAGATAGAAAGAAACGCATGCCCTCCCTGAGGTCCTTCTCCCGTTTTAGGTTCATACCGGGGTGTGAGGCTCGCGAATTCACGTTATACACAAAGCTACGCCACACAGGCGGTGCTTTGATCATCACCACAAGACTTTGCTTTTCAACAGAAGCCCTGATCACTGCATCTTAGCATGCCACATGGGCAATTCATGCCATGCGACTGATGTCCATCGATATACAACCTCTGAGCTCGTGCGTCTCAAAGAAGGGCGTTAAGCAAAAGAATAAATTCTTCGCCGCCAAACAGATGTATATTTAACAGAGATCAATCAACACAGAATAAACTCCAATGTCAGACACACAGTCCATTTACAAGTCCGTTCTGGGTCTGAACGAAACCGGAGGCACTAAATACCTCGCAAACCCTTCGATCACCACGTACGTCTGGACGATCACCACTCATTATCCATATTTCGGGATGCCTCCCAATCAGGACCTCGGTTACCATCCAAACGAGGTGAAGATCTCCGGTCTTCGACCACCGTCTTTATCTTCGACTTTCAATCGTCGGTCAATTATTTGAAATGAGAATTAACTCGGCCTTTTCAAATAATTCACATATATTTAGAATTTAAATTCGATTTATTTCAATGGTTAAATTATTCGACAACACCAATTTTGTTCTTTAATGTATTTTCACACCAAACACATTCAACCATCAAATACAACATAAATCGAGCAAATTCAGTTTATTTCCACTCCATATTGTTTATGGTATTTTATAACTATTTATCGCTATTTTATTTATTTTAAAATAGCCAATTTATTCAAACGACGCTTCGGGCCATAAAGCGGCCGTGGCGCTGTTTTTCTTCAGATTTGATTTACACATATCTGAAAATCTAACCGTTGGATCTTCGCAAAATTTACATCTTTAGAAAGGTCTTTTCAAAACGAATCCAACGGTTCCAGTTTCGGGAAAATCCGACGGTCGGATCTCCCGATACAATCGTTTGAAATTTCGATTTCAAAATACGAACTGCAGCGTCGTTATTCGATTAAATATATAATTATATTTATACATATATAAATATAATCGCTTCTGGCGCTGTTTTTCTTCAGATTTGAATTAAACATTCCAGACAATCCAACCGTTGGATTTTTACAAGGTTGGTGCCGTCGAAAAGATTATTCCAAGGCGAACCCGACGGTTGAGGTTTCGGGAAAATCCAATGGTCGGATTTCCCGTACTAGTCGTTTGAAATCACGGTTTCAAAATACGAACTGCACGGCCTCGTTTCGTTTTAATTTTATTTATATTTATATATTTATATAAATATAGTTCATTCAATGATTTCTATATCGTTTTCACTTCAAATATTTTTCTAACACCTTAAAATTTTGGAAAATTTCGCCATAACCTCCCCTGCACCGGGAGCATCGGGAAATCGCAAATAGCTTTCCCGGTCCTTCTAATCTCAAAAAGAAAAAGAAAAAGCCAAGCGGCTAGCCAACAGGCTCATAAAATCATCACCCAAACAAAGCAGTAAATGTGTACCTATTTGTCGGGCACAAAATTTTATTCCTCTTCTCTAGCCCCTTTGCTATAACCTGTTCAATGAATATGCATGTACATATATATACGGTTCTTATCATTATCATTTTCTATTCAACTTCATATTTGATTTCTATTTGGTTTAAAAACACCATTCATTCTAATGTTACATAAATAGGTGCAAATCATTTCATTAGCTAATTAATGAATATTTCAACTCATATATGTTTATTTTGAACAAGTGGTTATTTTTAACACTTCACATTTCAACGATTTATGCATACAATAAAAATGTGATTTTTATTGTAAAACAATTCATTTCAAAACACTATTTTCTATATAGTTCATGTTGGTGATAAAAATGGGATTTTTATCATAAAACAATTTCTTTTAAGACGAGATTATTTTACACAGTTCATATAGTCGATAAAAGGTGATTTTTATTATCAAACAATTTATTTCAAAATATGAATACCATTCAACACATGAATTTCTAATCGACGAATGAATATCAATTCAACACATGAATGTTTTCTATAGTTTCTATATATAGATAAAAATGTGATTTTTATTATCAAACAATTTATTTCAAAATATGAATACCATTCAACACATGAATTTCTAATCAACGAATGAATATCAATTCAACACATGAAGGTTTTCTATTCAATGAATAAATATAGTTTAAGCATATGAAAATAATTCAAACACACGAATATTATTCAAAATTTCGGCAGCATAACGGCAGGGTAGTTAAAACCGGGACCGTCCCTAGTACGGCTCCTCGCTCTACCTTAAAACCTCGCGGTTTTTGACAATGGGGTTCATGCATCTAGTTCGCACGCAGGCGGCATGTATATATTTATTTCATTTCCACAAACTAATCCTATGTGGTTTCAACCAAATATTTTTCAATCACAAACGGGTATTTTTCAACCTCAATCAACCAATATCAATCACAAACAATCCCAAACAATCATTCGCTATCAACCAATTTTCACAACAATTTCAACCAATAAATATCGTCCATGGTTTGTGGACGAGGGGCGTATATATATATATATATATATATATATATATATATATATATTTATAGCAATTTACTTTTACTTCAACGCATATATGATTATAGAAAAAGAAATTGAAGAGTGAGAAATTCTCACCAATAGCTATCCAATACTACGACTCTTCCTTTAGAAATCTTCGCCAATCTCGCCTTTTTGTCGCTTTCGCCCGTATTCTCTACATATGTAAAAATCGAATTTTTACTATGTTATTCAATATATAAAAATCGAACTTTGACTTCGCTATTCAATATATAAAGATTATATTTTTAATATTCCTATGATGTAAAAATTATATTTTTATTGCTTTAAAAATATAAATTTTCATATCTTACTTCTTTTACTTAATAAAAATTCCGCCTTTTCTATTTTAAAAATATGATCTTTTCCATTCTAAAAATCTGATCTTTTCTATTTTAAAGTTCAAACCTTTTCTATTTTAAAGCTCAAACCTTTTCTATTTTAAAGTTCAAACCTTTTCTATTTTAAAGTTCAAACCTTTTCTATTTTAAAGTTCAAACCTTTTCTATTTTAAAGCTCAAACCTTTTTGAAATTCTTTTGAAAATCAGTTTTTAAATTCTTTTTAAAATCAGTTTTTATAACCCTTTAAAATCAGTTTTAAATTCTTTTTAAAATCAGTTTTTATATGCTTTAAAATCAGTTTTAAAATCAGTTTTTAAATGCTTTTTTTAAAAATCAGTTTTAAACCAAATTAAAATTCAGTTTTTAAATCATTTCTAAAATCAGTTTTTTTTCCTGTTTATATAAAAATAAAAATAAAATAAAAAAACTTACAGAGAGGGGGGGGGGGTTTCCGTAGTTCGTCGGAGGGGAGGCGGAGTCTGGCTTCGAGAGGGGCGGCGCTAGGGTTTCGAACGGGGGAGGCGGCTTCGAGGTCTCGAACGGCTTCGGGGGGGGGGGGTCGGATTGAAGGAGGAGGAGGGAGCGATTGCAAGGAAGAGGGGGGGAGAAGATCGGAGGGCGCGGTGGAGGTCTGGTCGACGTCTGAAGGCGGGCGGCTGCTGCTGCTTTCTTCTTCTTCTTTTTTTATTTTTTTTTTGTTTTCTGTTTACTGAAATCGGGGGGGGGGGGGCAAGAAGAAGAAAAGGGAGGGAATTAAAATAATATTTTTTTTCCTTTTTATTATTTAATTATTTAATTTTGCAAAAAGGTTGACTTTTACATACGACCTCGAAACGAGGCCTACCGCCTGTCGTCCATAGCGTTTTACCCTCATTCCGGACACAATGGGATATGTATCGCAAGCTAATTTGATCGTTACAATCAGTTGCCGTTGAATTTACATTTAAATCAGCATATTGAATTTTAAACGTACATTTCAAATTACCGGGGCCACATACTAACTAGAAAAATTCCAGAAAAATATTTTCTAGCTTCATATTGACGATACGGTCCTAACAAAACTAGTTTCGTCGAATTCTGAGACCGTTTGAAAAATGGCCAATTTCCAGTCGATTAAAATCAACTGAAACTGGTCAAACGCGTTTTCCTTTGCCACGCTCACATATTGATTCGAAAAATTATGAAATTTGAAACCTAGCAATAACTTGACACTGCGGATCCAACAAAGGTGGTTTCGTCGAAATCCGAGGTCATCTGCAAAATGTCCATTTTTAAGGGCCTGAATTCCATAGCGACTATTCAGAATTTTCAACTGGACATATCTTTTGATTCCCGCTATCAAATTTCGATTGGTCAGATTCGTTGGAAAGATATCATCAATTAGATCCTAATGTTTTTGGTTTCACTAAAATCCGGATTGTTTTGCACCCGGTACAGTCCGACAAAGTTTGAATTCAATTTTTGAAACTGCCACGCCATTTCAGGCCTTGTTTATAATTATAATTAATTATATTTGTTTTCAATTGTCGATTCAAACTTAGTTTTCATCGCCATTATTTAAAATATTTATTTTAAATATTTAAAATCCATTATTTTAGCCAATTTAAAATTTTTAAATTGGTTCAGATTTTCTGGGTCGTTATAGTGGCAAATAAAAACGCGTTTGACCAGGTTCAATTGATTTTAATCGACTGGAAAATGGCCATTTTTCAAACGATCTCAGAATTCGATGAAACTAGTTTTGTTAGGACCGTATCGTTTATACGAAGCTGGAAAATATTTTTTGGGAATTTTTAGAGTTCGTATGTTGCCCCGGTAAATTGAAATGTGCATTCAAATTCAATATATAGAGTTACATGTTGATTTGGATGAAAACTAATCGAAACGATTGAATCAGCTTACTATACATATCCCATTGTGTTTAGAATGGGGGTAATTAGCTATGGACGACAGTCGGTGGGTCTCGTTTCGAAGTCCAAACAAAAAGTTGCTTTTTGAAATTAATTGATTAAATAAATAAAATAAATATATAAACATTATCTCCTATGCCCCCTCCCGTTACTTCCAAATCAGGAAACAAAGAAAATTTAAAAAAAAAGAAAGGGGCGACGGAGGGGGGAATCGCCGCCGCGCTCCATCGCCACCCCCCCCAAGGAGGCGCGCCGCCCAATCCTCCTCTCCCCACCGCCTCCGCTCCTCCCTACTCTTTCCCTCCTCCTCTTCCCCATCGCTCTAGGACCCTCCATAGACCCTAAGCCCCAAAGCCCCGACCCTCCTCCTTCCTTCTTCTCCGCTTCCCTTCCTCCTTCCCCCAGCGGAGAAGATCCACACCCCCTTCTTCTCCGCTTCCCTTCCTCCTTCCTCCAGCTCGACGCCTGAAACCCCGAGATCCCCAACGCCGAGCACCCTCAAACCATCCCCCTTCGCCGGAATGAAAGAAAGTTTTATTTTAAATTAATTTATTTAATTTCTATAGGATTTTTGTTCAATGCGAAAAGATTTTATTTTGGTTCAATTAAAAATATTTGACTTTGTTCGATTAAGTAGATTAATAAAAGTTCAATTTTTATATTAGAGGAAGATAGGATTTTTATCGATCTAAAGATTGGATTTATATTTATGTAAAGACGAGATTTTTAGCGATGTAAAGGTTGGATTTTTAATCGAATAAAGAAGTGATTTTTACCATATAGAGATTTGGTTTTTACATAAGGAAAAGATTTGATTTTGAAATGAAAGATGAGATTTTTATTGTATAAGAAGTATAAAAATATTATTTTTATATCATGAGAAGTATAAAAATATGATTTTTTATATTGTAGAAGTAATAAAAATATGATTTTTATATTATAGAAGTATTAAAAATTCGATCTTTATTATGTAGGAGATATAAAAATATGATTTTTTTCATGTAGAGTAATAAAAATACAATTTTTATTATATTGCTAGCGTGATAAAAAATATAATCTTTAATATATGAGTAGCGATGTAAAAATAGAATTTTTTTCTATATAGTAACAATATAAAAATATGATTTTTATATATGTAGTGGCTACGGGCGACGAAAGTGACAAAAGGCAAGAACGACGAAGATTTCTACATATGAAGAGTCGTGGCGTTTGGTTTAGCTTGGGTGAGAATTTCTCACTTTAAATTTTCTTTTCTAGTTAAAAATATATACTAGGATGCAGACGGTGCTTAGCAGCACCCGACACCCGTCGTCCACAGACCATGGATGGCTTGTATGTTTGATTGTTTGTTGTGGTGAAAATTTATTGTGTGTTGTGAGATGAAATAAAATATTTATACAGTTAAAAATATTTTGTCGTTAAAGATATAATTTTTAACGGGTATGTGAATAAATAAAAATCTGTGTTTGTTGATTTGAAACTCCACACGGGTATTGGGATAAAATACGGCATACACTAATCCCAATAATTAGTGGAATGTCGATCAATTGATTGACAGGCTGTTATAAGTGTTAGATATCTATATTTGATGCTTATACTGTGTAGTACACTTTCGATGATGGTTGATTATTTGTCTGTGCTATTATATACATGTGTTATGGGGAAACCATATAGTTAACATTATATGGTAATTGATTGGGCCTCATTCCAATTGGGGAAATAAAGAATATTATAAAATAAAAATAATCATGTGTTGAAAATTATCATGTGTTGAAAGAAATATTTTAACAATAAAATTTACATCTTTATCATATTTAAAGTTAGAAACTAACTGGAGAATAGATAAGATGAGTGGTTTCCTGGGTATTGATCTGATATTGGTTTCGGCCTTCGGGGTTAATACTTAGGGAATCATCCTCTTACTACTTTACAATTGGAGTCTGATTAAAAATCAAACGATAGATACCGTAATTTTATAAAATATATTAAATAATAGAAATAGTCATGTGTTGACAGTGTCCATGTGTTGAGAATATTCATGTGTTGAAAGAAATATATATTCATGTGTTGAATAAAATAAATATTCATTTGTTGAATAGAATAACGAATTTATTGAAATATATAAAGCCGTGTTAATTAGACATGCGCCATTTTGAAGTGAGCGATAGTTATATCGATTATATTCGTTTTTAAAATGAATATGAAAAAAGAAGTGATTTCAAAATATAACGTTTTGAAAATATTATCATTTGTATATCGATGATGTGGAATATTCAATTTCGATTCGAAATTGAATATGAGGATGAAATCGTTTCGAAAACGAATTTAAAATGATTTATAAAATACCTTTTAAAAGGAAATCGACGAAATAGATATATTATATATATATTATATATATAATGGCCTGAATAGAACGCGTCGCGCTGCGACAGTTCGTGAATTTCAACCATTGACTTCGAATTGACGTTGCGGGAGATCCGACTGTTAGATCCTCTTGAAACCAGAATCGTTGGGTTCGTATCGAAAAGAGCTTTCCAATGAATATTAGAAATTTGAAATCTAACGGTTGGTTTTGGAATTATGTCCAAATCAAATTTGGAAAAGGTCGCTGTAGGTGCAGTTCGATGTCCATTGGTGGAAATCGACTGTACGGGCCTTGACAAATTTTTTAAAAATAATAATAATTTGTGTAAAATCATAAGAAATGATTTGAAAAGAATTGGGATGAAAAATTCCACATTTGAAAGGATAAAAATAGATTTTTATCGAAATGAACTAGTTTTGAACTAGAATTAAAATCAATTTATTTTTGATTTAATGAAGTGTGATTTGGGTTTGTCGTGAATGGTGTCTTCATTAACACTGTTCTTAAACCCAGTTGAGAAGAGGATTAAATCTTTCTATTTAGATTTAATGAAGTGTACTAATTAAATAATATTAATTGGAATTGAATTTAAATTGGTTTTTGGGTTTATCGTGAGCGGTGTTTTGAATAACACCTGTTCTTTAACCCGATTAACAATAGAATGTGATTTTGGGTTTATTGTGAACCGTGTTTTAGATGACATTGGTTCTTTAACCCAGTTAAATACTAGGATATTGATTTTTGGGAAGATTAAAACTAAGTGGAGTTTTAATGAATCTTTAATTAGATTGAAATGTGAATTGATAATTTAAATTATCAAATCTGAAAAGTGATCGAGAATGGAGTACCACCAGTTTTGCTACAAAGCGATAGTTAAATCTTTAATTAGATTCGAACGTGAAATGGTAATTAATATTTACCGATAACACCGTGGTGTTATCTATGGAGTATTACCAGTTTTCTCCATGGGATGAATAGGTTGGGATTGGGAAATAAAACAAATAATTACTTCGGTGTAGTTCGCTAATCCCGACTAGTTTGGAAAACCATAAAATGGTTTGAAATGATATCCAAAGGAAGATTAAAGAATAAATTTAGAAGAATTTATCTTTGATAAAATTAATGGGAACCTTTCCCTAGGAATGTGAAAATTTGAATAAAAGAATATTCTGAATTGGAATGAGGCGTATGTTGTGTTTGTGTAACATTTGTTTATTATATACGCGGGTTATTCGGAAAGGCCGGGTTTATACCCATTCTGAATAACCGATTCGACGATATGTTGAAGATGAAGACGGCGGTTGAAGACCGGAAGTGTTCACATCGTTTGGGTGATTGCTGATGATCTTGATTGGGCTGTACACCCAAGATGAGGGAATCAGTTGGTGATCGTCCAGACGTACTTGGAGATCGATGGATATGCGAGGAAAGTGCCTCCGGTTTCGTTAAGACCTAGAACGAACTTGTAAATGGACTATGTGTCTGACATTGGATTTTATTCTATGTTGATTGATCTCTATTAAATATACATCTGTTTGGCGGTGGAGAATTTATTCTCTTGCTTAATGCCCTTCTCTGAGACGTACGAGCTTAGAGGTTGTATATCGATGGACATCAGTCGCATGGAGTGAATTGCCTATGTGGCACGCCTAAGTGGCAGATGATCAAGGCTTCTGTTGAAAAGCAAAGTCTTGTGGTTGATGATCAAAGGACGGCCTGTGTGGCGCAGCTTTGTGTATAACGTGAATTCGCGAGCCTCACACCTCGGTATGAGTCAAAAACGGGATACAGGCCGTTGGGAGAACACGACGTTTCTTTCTAGCTAGTGGTGGTGTCAGTGCTTAAAGTGGCTGACATTTATATACTTTTCACCTGTGTGGTTGTAGGAATGTGAGGCGCCTCGGATATAGGTCTTTTAGGACCGGGAAACGTGTGTTCAGGAATAACTTATCCTCTAAAGTTAGGTGAGGACTGACCCAACCGATTCCAAGGATCATAGTGGGGTCCTGAGACATTTGCTAGAGTGTCTCGAACGGAGAGGAGCTTGCCCCTTGCCTCGATTCATGACGGAAATCCAATTTCCAATACGTGATATTGCGGTTTTATTTGTAGAACCTAGTATGGCACATAGTGGTATGGGTCATTAATGCCGCCTATGATTGATATTTATGATTGAAATTGTTTTGACACTATACACTTATAGTAATATCAAAATAATGTGTTTTTAACGTATCAAGCATGCTTTGGCTATTATAAAGTAAAAACCCTATCCTACGGCTTCCGTTGCATTGTGTGATGGGACCTGGGTCTTATAATAGCTTCATTTTTCTTTATTTAGCATTGCGCGGTTTGTTTTATGCACTGGTGTTCTTGGGAGGAAACCCGTTCCGTGTTATACGGCGTGGTCCCTTGATTTACCAAACTTTAAAATAAAAATTTATGACTGTTTTAGTTCTCACACCAGTCCCATGACGGACCTGGAGTTTATTGTTTTAACCTAAACTCTGGGTGCCCTTATTTTCGACACAGGCAGCTAGTAGTTTTGGTTTTGCATATTTATATTCACAGGATCCTAATTTACAGCTGGAACGATACTCGGAAAGCTCTGTATCCGTGTATTACTTCTAGTTGTGTTTGTATTATTTTCCGCTGCTATGTAATTTAAATCTCTGATATTAGTCAATTGTGTAATATTTATTCATACTCTGTATATTCTTGTATCCTGATGGAATTGTTGTAATAGACAATGAAATGTTCTTCTGTTTGCATTCTATTTTGTCGTGTTCTCAACGCAATCCGCACTTTCCTTCACGGGGAAGTTCGGATCGTGTCAGTTTGGTATCAGAGATTTGGTTTACAGAGCTCGAGAACAAGACACATTTGAACCGAACGAAAGAATTCATCAGATATTGGATTAGTAATATCCAATTAGAATAACTCGTTAGAGATGGGATCAGTAGTATCCTAAAACGAGTGTGAATAGTATATTTTTCAAATGAAAACAATTTGTTTTGAAATTTAAATCGTTTTATATGTATTTGAATATTTATTTATATTGAATTGGACAATCCAATATATAAAGATTTTACATATACGCGTCATGAACGTATATTCATAGTTTTAATATACTGGATAGATATAGTATCACACTCTAGTCGCCCGGACATGGTCCTGATGATGAAGTATACCATCACCAGTATTTATTTTCGAGTGACGAAGGTGTGATATCTATATATTTCCATTAGACTGGTGTGAGAACCAAAATATAGATAGATTTATTGTTGTGATTTGGCATCAAAAACAAGATTTTCTGTATATATATATATATATATATATATCAAAGTTATGTGATTGAAATTCTAATTCACTAATTGATTGCTGGTTGTGTTGTTTGATAGTTGGTTTCATTTATTTGAAAATTTGAACCATTAGGCCAAATTGAACTAAATATTGAACTGTATTGAAAAATGATTACAAATGCATGCATATACATGTACTTACATTGAACAGGTCATAACAAGGAGGCTAAAGCATGGAATAAAATTGTTTGCCCGACAAATAGGTACATGTTTATTGTATTTCTTTGGGTGATGATGATTTTATGAGCCGATTGGCTTTTTCTTTTTCTTTTGGATTGAAGAATGCCATGGGAGGCTATATGAAATATCCCGAAGTCCCCGGTGCAGCGGAGGTTATGGCAAAAAAATTGGAAAATTTAGGGTGTTAGCCAAACTTTTGAAAAATTTGAAAAGTTCTTAGAAACTGAAAAGTTGAAGAACTTAAGCCATAAAGAAAATAATGGATGTTGAGTTGATTAGTTAAACATCTTTCGGCTTCGTTCCTTTTCGGGGACGAAAAGTTTTAAGTGGGGGAGATTGTAATAACCCGGAAATCCGAGCCAATTTAAAATTTTTATTTTGGCAATTTTGACGAATTTTGAGTATTTAAAATGATTATTTTAAATAATAACGACGAGAAATTTAATTTGAATGGGATTCGAGCGTATATATTTATATAGATCGTCGTTAGAATATAAATATTTATTTATAATTATTAAAGGAATTGAAAATGGCGTGGTAGCTCGATAATTCGATTTCAAATTTCAAATGAACATATCGGGTGCAAAATAATCCTGATTTTAGTGAAACCAAAAATATTTGAATCTAATTGAGAATATCTTTCCAACGAATCCGAAAAATCGAAATTTCATAGCGGGAATCAAAAGATATGTCCAGTTGAAAATTCAGATTGGTCGCTATGGAATTCTGGCCCTTAAAAATGGGAATTTTGCAAACGACCTCGGTTTTCGACGAAACCACTTTTGTTGGATCCGTGATGTCAAGTTATTGCTAGGTTTCAAAATTCGTAAATTTTTCGAATCAATATGTGAGCGTGGCAAAGAAAAACGTGTTTGACCGGTTTCAGTTGATTTTAATCGACTGGAAAATGGCCATTTTTCAAACGGTCTCAGAATTCGATGAAACTAGCTTTGTTAGGACCGTATCGTCAATACGAAGCTAGAAAATATTTTTTAGGAATTTTTAGAGTTCGTATGCTGCCCCGGTAAATTGAAATGTGCGTTCAAATTCAATATATAGAGTTATATGTTGATTTGGACGAAAACTGATCGAAACGATCGAATCAGCTTACGATACATATCCCATTGTATTCAGAATGGAGGTAATTAGCTATGGACGACAGTCAGTGGGTCTCGTTTCGAAATCGAAACAAAAAGTTGCTTTTTGAAATTAATTGATTAAATAAATAAATAAAAAATATAAACATTATCTCCTATGCCCCCTTCCGTTACTTCCAAATCAGAAAACAAAGAAAAAAAGGGCGACGGAGGGGGGGGGGGGCGAATCGCCGCCGTGCTCCATCGCGCCCCCCCCAGGAGGCGCGCCGCCCCATCCTCCTCTCCCTACCGCCTCCGCTCCTCCCTAATCTTTCCCTCCTCCTCTTTCTCATCGCTCCAGGACCCTCCACAAACCCTAAGCCCCAAAGCCCGACCCTCCTCTGTCTGCATCGAAGATCCGCACCCCTGAAGCGACCCGAACTTCCCCGGTCTCCAAAGAGAAGAGAAAGAACAAATTGTTTTGAGAACACGACAAAATAGAACGCAGACGGGAGAACATTTCATTGTATATAACAACAATTCCATCAGAACAAAAGAATATACAGAGTATGAATAAATATTACACAGAAATATCAGAGAATTAAATTACATTTAAATACATCGCAGCGGAAAGTAATACAATACACAACTAGAAGAGATATACGGATACAAAGCTTTCCTGATATCATTCCAGCTGTAAACCGGGATCCTGTGAATATAAATCTACAAAACCAAAACTACTAGCTGCCCGTGTCAAAATAGGGGCACCCAGAGTTTAGGTTATAACAATAAACTCCAAGTCAGTCACGGGACTGGTGTGAGAACTAAAACAATTATAAATCTTTATTTTAAAGTTAGGTAAATCAAGGGACCATGCCGTATAACACGGAATGGGTTTCCTTCCAAGAACACCAGTGTATAAAACAAACAGCGCAATGCTAAATAAAGAACAATGAAGCTATTATAAGACCCAGGTCCTATCACACAATGCAACGCAAGCCGAGGGATAGGGTTTTCCCTTATAATAGCCAAATCATGCTTGATAAGTTTTAAAACAAGTCATTTAATACTATAATAAGTGTATAGTGTTTAAAACAATTTCCATCATAAATATCAATCACAGACGGCATGGGTACCATATATCATGTCGCCATACTAGGCTCTACAATCAAAACCACAAATGTCACGTATTTGGAAGTTGGATTTCCATCTGTGAACCGAGGCAAAAGATAGTGCTCTACCGATTC
This sequence comes from Allium sativum, assembly GCA_030737875.1. Lineage (NCBI taxonomy): Eukaryota > Viridiplantae > Streptophyta > Magnoliopsida > Asparagales > Amaryllidaceae > Allium > Allium sativum. Next base: position 158,493,195 of record CM060924.1, read on the forward strand.
GAGATGCTCTAGCCCGTGTCTCAGAAACAGCCGCAACTGTCCCTTGGATCGTCAGGGCCAGTCCACCGATGTGGATTATAATGCCTGAACACTATCTTTCCCCACCCTATGGGGTGTAAGTCTGGTTCGTCTGCTGACCAGAATGCATCGGCCGAAACCGATATAACCGAGGCGCCTCGCAACAGCAACAACCACATAAGTCAAAATCGTCAGGGCGTGTAAAACCAATGACGCCACTTCTAGCTAGAAAGAAACGCATGTCCCCCCTGAGGTCCTTCTCCCGTTTTTAGTTCACAACCGTGGTGTGAGGCTCGCGAATCCACGCTACACAAAGCTATGCCACACAGGCTATGCTTTGATCATCAACCACAAGACTCTGCTTTTCAACAGAACCCTTGATCATTTGCATCTTAGCATTCCACACAGGCAAACCACTCCATGCAACCGATATCCATCAATCACACAGAATGATATCCAATGTCAGACAAACAGTCCATTTACAAGTCCGTTCTGGGTCTGAACGAAACCGGAGGTACCTAGTACCCCGCATATCCATCGATCTCCAAGTACGTCTGGACGATCACCAACTGTTTCCATCTTCTTGGGTGTACAGCCCAATCAAGATCATCAGCAATTATCCAGACGATGTGAAGACCTCCGGTCTTCGACCACCGTCTTCATCTTCAACACCACGTCAAATCAGTTATTCAGAATGGGATAAACCCGGTCTTTCTGAATAACTCGCGTATATAATAAACACGGGTTACACAAACACAACATACGCTTCATTCCAATTCAGAATATTCTTTTGTTCCAATATTCTTATACTTTGGGAAAGGTTCCCATTAATTTTATCAAAGATAAATTCTTTAAATTTATTCTTTAATCTTCTTTGAATATCAATTCAAACTAGTCGGGATTAGCGAATCACACCGGAATAATCAATTATTTTATTTCCCAATCCCCACCTATTTATCCCATGAAGTAAAACTCGTAATACTTCATATCTAACACCACGGTGTTATCGGTAAATTCAATTACCATTTCACGTTCAAATCTAATTAAAGATTTAACTATCGCCTGGAGTAAAACTGGTGATACTCCATTCTCGATCATTTCAATCTAATTAATGATTGATTAAAAATCCACTTAGTTTTAATCTTCACAGAAATCAATATCCTGTCTTTAACTGGGTAAAAGAACGAATGTTATTTAAAACATGGCCCACAATAAACCCCAAAATCACATTCATTAATTATCGGGTTAAAGAACAAGTGTTATTTAAAACACTGTTCAGGATAAACCCAAAAATCAATACCAGTTCAATTCCAATTAAATATTATTTAATTGGTACACTTCATTAAGTCTAAATAGAAATATTTAATCTTTTTTCTCAACTGGGCTTAAGAACAGTGTTAATGAAGACACCATTCACGACGAACACAAATCCCATTTGATATTAAATACAAGGCTCTGAATAGAAAATATATCGGCTTATATCCAATATCAAATTCTACGACCAACAAATATCGTATTGGAAATAACAGTATATATATATATATATATATATATATATATATATCTTTCAAATTCCCAAAACAATATATGTATCATCCCGAAATCCAACATCGAAATATCCCGAAGACAATTTCGATTCAAATCCCTTCCAATTCAATTATCGGAAATTCTGGTTATTTTCAAAACCATTTTCAAATCCAATTTATTTATTTAAGAAAAAATAAATAAATTACTATTCTAGTTCAAAACTAGTTCATTTCGATAAAAATCTATTTTTATCTTTTCAAATATGGAGTTTTTTTTTTCATCTCAATTCTTCACAAATCATTTCTTATGATTTTACACAAATTATTGATATTTTTATAATTTTATCAAGGCCCGCACAGTCGATTTCCATCAACGGCCATCGAACTGCACTTACAGCGACCTTTTCCAAATTTGATTCGGACACAATTCCAAATCCATCCATTATATTTATAATTTCTAATATTCGTTAGAAAGCTCTTTTCGATACGAACCCAACGGTTTCGGTTTTAGTAGAATCCGGCGGTTGGATGTCTCGTAATGTCCGTTCGAAGTCAATGGTCGAAATTCGCGAACTGCCGTGGCGCGGCGCGTTCTATTCAGGCCATTATATTATATATATAATATATATAATATATACTTCATCGATTTCCTTTCGAAACGAATTTCATAAATCGTTTTAAATTCGTTTTCAAAACGATTTCAACATCTTTTTCAAATTCAAATCAAAATTGAATTTTCCCTTACAAATTCGTTTTGAATTCATTTCAAATTGATTTCAATTCAAATCGATTTTTAATTCAATTTCAGTTCGAATTCATTTCTATTCAATTCGAATTCATTTTCTTTTCAATTTTAATTTGAATTCATTTCTATTCAGTTTCAGTTCGAATTTCAATTCTTTTCAAAATATCAGATTTTGAAATCACTTTCGATATTCATTAAAAAAATGAATAAAATCGATATAAATATCGTTCACGTCAAAATGGCGTCAATCTAATCAACACGGCTTTATATATTTCTATTTTCAAATATTCTATTTCAAATATTTCTTTTTCAAATATTTCTATTTCAAAACTGGAATGAGGCCCAATCAATTACCATATAATGTTAATTATATGAATTTTCTACAACACATGTATATAATAACAACGATGAATAATCAACCACCATCCAAAGTGCATTCTGCACTGTATAAGCATCAAATATAAATATTCAACGTTTACAACAGTCTGTCAATAAATCGATTGACATACAACTAAACAAGCGGGATTAGTGTACGTCAAATATCATCCCAATACCCGTGTGGGGTTTCAAACAATCAAACACAGATTTTATTTGTGTAGTTGGGCAATGTGTAAAATTTATCGTCCCAATCAATATCAGTCCAATGTGTGTATATAAACAAATCGTCTGATTTGTTTATTTTTATTTCATTTCATATACACGTTAAAAATTCTATTTTTAACTATAAAATATTTTCCACTATAAAATATTTTATTTCAACTATCTAAATATTCTATTTCATTTCACATCACATCACGCAATCAACTACACATCAAAATCAAACAAACAAGCATACAAGCCGTCCATGGTCTGTGGACGATGGGTGTCGGGTGCTACTAAACACCGTCTGCATCCTAGTATATATTTAACTAGAAAATTAAATAAAAGGTGAGGAGTTCTCACAGAATAGCTAATCCAACGCCATGCCTCTTCTTAGGTAGAAACCTTCATCGTTCTCGCCCTTTTGTCAATTTTCACTGTCCGTGGTCACTACATATATAAAAATCACATTTTTACACCGCTATTCAATATATAAAAATCAAATTTTTACTTTGCTATTCAATATATAAAAATCAAATTTTTACTTTGCTATTCAATATATAAAAATCGAATTTTTACTTTGCTATTCAATATATAAAAATCGAATTTTTTACCTTGCTATTCAATATATAAAAATCTTGTCTTTCCTTGACTAAAAATCCAACCTTTCTTCTAAATAAAAATCAATCTTTCTTCAAACAAAAAGACTAATCTTTTTATATTTGCTAATTCATATAAAACAAACTGATTATATAAATGCTAATTATATAAAATAAATTAAAAACAAAACTTACATACATCGAAGAAGGAAAGAAAAGAAGGAGCTTCGTTGTTGTCTGGTGGCTCAAAGAGGAAAAGAGAGGAGCTGGGGTCTTCACGTCAGTCGAGGAGCACGAAGGGAGGTCGGAGCTGGAGAGGGGGGGGTGCGTCGCTCAGGTGGAGAGAGGGGGATATCGCGGCGCTCAGGTGGAAAGAAGGGGGGTGCGTCGCTCAGGTGGAGAGAGGGGGGGTATCGCGGCGGCGGCGACGCCTTGGGGGGGGTGCAATCGGTTAGGTTAGGGTTTTTTTTCTTTCTGTAAACCGATTTCTGAATAGAGAGAGGGAGGTGAGGGTTTAAAAAGGAAAAAATATATATTATTTTATTTATTAAATTAATTCTAAAAAGCAACTTTTATATTCGAAACCCAAACTAGACCCAACGACCGTCGACCCTAGCTAAACACCCCCATTCCGAACACAATGGGATATGTTTCGTAAGCCAGTTTGGCTGTTACGATCGGTTTCCGTCAAAATCAAAATATAACTCTATATATTGAATTTGAATGCGCATTTCAATTTAATGGGGCCACATACTAACTCGAAAAATTCCCGAAAAATTATTTCTAGCTTTGTATTGACGATACGGTCCTAACAAAACAAGTTTCGTCAAATTCTGAGACAATTTGAAAAATGATCATTTTTTAGTCGATTAAAATTAGTTGAAAATGGTCAAACGCGTTTTCTTTTGCCACGCCCACATATTGATTCGAAAAATTACAAAAATTGGAATCTAGCAATAACTTGACATCCCGGATCCAACAAAAGTGGTTTCGTCGAAATCCGAGGTCGTTTGCAAAATGTCTATTTTTAAGGGCCAGAATTCCATAGCGACTATTCTGAATTTTCATTTGGACATAACTTTTGATTCCCGCTATGAAATTTTAATTTTTCGGATTCGTTGGAAAGATATTCTCAATTAGATTCTAATATTTTCAGTTTCACTAAATTTCGGTTTATTTTGAATCCTGTACATTCATTTGAAGTTTGAAATCGAATTTTCGAACTACCGCGCCATTTTCAATTCCTTTTATAATTATAAATAATTATTTATATTCTAACGACGATCTACATAAATATATATGTTCGAATTCTATTCAAAATAAATTTCTCGTTGATATTACTTAAAATAATTCATTTTAAATATACAAAATTCGCTAAAATTGCCAAAATAAAAATTTTAAATTGGCTTGGATTTCCGGGTCGTTACAATCTCCCCCACTTAAAACTTTTCGTCCCCGAAAAGAAACGAAGCCGAAAGTTGTTTAACTAATCAACTCAACCTTCACTATTTTCGTTACGGCTTACGTTCTTCAACTTTTCAGTTTCTAAGAACTTTTCCAATTTTTCAATAATTTGGCTAACACCCTAAATTTCCGAAAAATTTCGCCATAACCTCCCCTGCACCTGGAGCACGCGAAAATCCCGAACTTGCCATACAGGCCTTCTGATCTCAAAAAGAAAAAGAAAAAGCCAAGCGGCTCATAAAATCATCATCACCCAAACAAAACAGTAAATTATGGTAAACATGTACCTATTTGTCGGGCAAACAATTTTATTCTTCTGCTCTAGCCTCTTTGCTAAGACCTGTTCAATGTAAGTACATGTATATGCAAGCAAATGCGACAAATTTTCAGTACAATTCACTATTTGATTCAGTTTGTCTAATTGGTACAAATTTTAATAAATCAACCAAAAATCAACAACACAACCATCAATCAATTAGTTGATTAGCTTTTGAAATTCATAACTTTGATACATAGTCAAAAATCACATTTTTGATGCCAAATCGCAACAATAGGCCCTATCTAATTTCGGTTCTCATACCAGTCAATTGGAAATATATAGAAATCTCACTTTCGTCGCTCGAAAATAAATACTGGCGATGGTGCCCCGTCACCCGAATTATCCCCGGGCAACTAGAGTGCGATTCTATAACTATCCAATACATTAAAACTTTAAATACACGTTTGCAAGACGTATATGCAAATCTTTATATATTGGATTGCCCAAATCAATTTAAAATAAATAATCAAGTACGAATAATTGATTTAAATTTTCAAAACAAAACTTGTTTTCAATTTTAAAAATATTCTCTTCACACTCGTTCTAGGATACTACTGGTCCCATCTCTAACGAGTCATTCCCATTGGATATTACTAATCCAATATCTGATGAATTCTTTCGTTCGGTTCCAATGTGCCTTGTTCTCTAAGCTTTGTAAACCAAAGCTCTGATACCAACTGAAGCGACCCGAACTTCCCCGGTCTCCGAAGAGAAGAGAAAGAACGAATTGTTTTGAGAACACGACAAAATAGAGCGCAGACGGGAGAACATTTCATTGTATATAACAACAATTCCATCAGAATACAAGAATATACAGAGTATGAAAAAATATTAAACAGAAATATCAGGGATTTAAATTACATTTAAATACATCGCAGCGGAAAATAATACAATACACAACTAGAAATGGATATACGGATACAAAGCTTTCCGGATATCATTCCAGCTGTAAACCAAGATCCTGTGAATATAAATCTGCAAAACCAAAAATACTAGCTGCCCGTGTCAAAATAGGGGCACCCAGAGTTTAGGTTATAACAATAAACTCCAGGTCAGTCATGGGACTGGTGTGAGAACTAAAACAGTTATAAATCTTTATTTTAAAGTTAGGTAAATCAAGGGACCACACCGTATAACATGGAATGGGTTTCCTTCCAAGAACACCAGTGCATAAAACAAACAAAGCAATGCTAAATAAAGAACAATGAAGTTATTATAAGACCCGGGTCCTATCACACAATGCAACGCAAGCCGAGGGATAGGGTTTTCCCTTATAATAGCCAAAGCATGCTTGATACGTTTTAAAACAAGTCATTTGATTCTATAATAAGTGTATAGTGTTTAAAACAATTTCAATCATAAATATCAATCATAGACGGCATGCGTACCATATATCATGTCGCCATACTAGGCTCTACAATCAAAACCGCAAATGTCACGTATTTGGAAGTTGGATTTCCATCTGTGAACCGAGGCAAAAGATAGTCCTCTACCGATTCGAGACGCTCTAGCTCGTGTCTCAGGAACAGCCGCAACTGCCCCTTGGATCGTCAGGGCCGGTCCGCCGATGTGGATTATAATGCCTGAACACTACGTTTCCCCACCCTATGGGGTGTAAGTCTGGTCCGTCTGCCGACCAGAATGCATCAGCCGAAACCGATATAACCGAGGCGCCTCGCAACAGCAACAACCACATAAGTCAAACTCATCAGGGCGTGTAAAACCACTGACGCCACTTCTAGCTAGAAAGAAACGCATGTCTGTGACGAAGAGGAATTTCGCTCGGTCCGAACCAGTCGCTAAACCGATCTAGACCGTTCGAAACGCCCGATCGTTTTGAGGACAAGACAAAATAGAACGCAGACGGAAGAACATTTCATTGTATATTACAACAATGCATCAGATTACAAGAATATACAGAGTATAAATGAATAAATATTACACAGAAATATCAGAGATTACAATAAATTACATAGCAGCGGAAAATAATACAATACACAACTAGAAATGGATATACGGATACAAAGCTTTCCGGATATCGTTCCAGCTATAAACCAGGATCCTGTGAATATAAATCTGCAAAACCAAAACTACTAGCTGCCCGTGTCAAAATAGGGGCACCCAGAGTTTAGGTTAAAACAATAAACTCCAGGTCAGTCATGGGAATGGTGCGAGAACTAAAACAGTTATAAATCTTTATTTTAAAGTTAGGCAAATCAAGGGACCACGCCGTATAACACGGAACGGGTTTCCTCCCAAGAATACCAGTGCATAAAACAAACAGCGCAATGCTAAATAAAGAAAATGAAGCTGTTATAAGACCCAGGTCCTATCACACAATGCAACGCAAGCCGGGGGATAGGGTTTTCCCTTATAACAGCCAAAGAATGCTTGATACGTTTAAAACAAATCATTTGATACTATAATAAGTGCATAGTGTATAAAACAATTTCAAATCATAAGTATCAATCATAGGCGACATGAGCGTCCCATGCCACTATGTCGCCATATATAGGTTTACAAATAAAACCGCAAATGTCACGTATTTGGAAATTGGATTTCCTTCTATGAACCGAGGCAAAAGATAGTCCTCTACCGATTCGAGACAATCTAGCCCATGTCTCAGGATCAAAGCTCGAGTGACCCTTGGAGCGACAGGGCCGGTCCACCGATGTGGATTAAAATGCCTGAACACTACGTTTCCCCGCCCTTTGGGGCGTAAATGAGCCAACTAAATAACTCCATCGGTTCGAGAACGACCGATCAATCCGAGGCGCCTCGCAACAGCAACAACCACATAAGTCAAACTCGTCAGGGCGTGTAAAACCACTGACGCCACTTTTTAGCTAGAAGGAAACACATGCCCTCCCTGAGGTTCGTCTCCCGTTTTTGGTTCATACCGGGTGTGAAACTCGCGAAGTAAACGTTACACAAAGCTACGCCACAAAGGCCGTGCTTCGATCATCAACCACAAGACTTTGCTTTTCAACAGAAGCCTCGATCAATTTCCACTTAGGTATGCCACACAGGCAATTCACTCCATGCGTTTGATATCCATCAATATATAACCCCTGAGCTCGTACGTCTTAGAGAAGGGCGTTAAGCAAGAGAATAAATTCTCCACCGCCAAACAGATATATATTTAATAGAGATCAATCACACGGACTAAAATCCAATGTCAGACACACAGTCCATTTACAAGTCCGTTCTGGGTCTGAACGAAACCGGAGGCACCTAGTACCCCGCATATCCATCGATCTCCAAGTACGTCTGGACGATCACCAACTGTTTCCATCTTCTTGGGTGTACAGCCCAATCAAGATCATCAGTAATCACCCAAACGACGTGAAGACTTCCGGTCTTCGACCACCGTCTTCATCTTCGACTTATCGTCGTATCAGTTATTCAGAATGGGATAAACCCGGTCTTTCCGAATAACTCTCGTATATTTTAAATAAGTGTTACACAAACACAACATACGCCTCATTCCAATTCATCAGTCACTAACCGTAAATTAATCAAGAGAATAATTTCCCAAATATTAACCCCGAAGGCCGAAACCAACATCAGATCAATATCCATAACCCCATTCTGCTTGGCTAACCGATAGTTAGTTTCTAAATTTCACATTCGTAGGGAAAGGTTCCCATTAATTTTATCAAAGATAAATTCTTTATATTTATTCTTTAATCTATTTTTTTTTAATATCAATTCGACTAGTCGGGATTAACGAACCTTACCGAAGTAATCATTTGTTTTAATTTACCAATCCCAACCTATTCATCCCATGAAGTAAAACTGGTAATACTTCATATCTAACACCACAGTGTTATCGGTAAATTCAATTACAATTTCACGTTCAAATCTAATTAAAGATTTAACTATCTCCTGGAGTAAAACTAGTGATACTCCATTCTCGATCTTTTCAATCTAATTAAAGATTCATTAAAACTCCACTTAGTTTTAATCTTTAACGGGGTTAAAGAATCAGTGTCATTTAAAAACACTGTTCACGATAAACCCCAAGATCACATTACATTAATTATTGGGTTAAAGAACAAGTGTTATTTAAAACACTACTCACGATAAACCCAAAAATTAATTCGAATTCAATTCCAATTAAATATTATTTAATCGGTACACTTCATTAAATCTAAATAAAAAGATTTAATCTTTTCTCAACGGGGTTCAAGAACAGTGTTAATGAAGACACCATTCATGACAAACCCAAATCACATTTGATATTCAATACAAGGCTCTGAATAGAAAATATATCGGCTTATATTCAATATCAAATTCTACGATTAACAAATGTCGTATTGGAAATAACGATATATATATATCTTTCAAATATCCATAACAACATTTGTATAATCACGAATTACAACATCGAAATATTCCGAAGACAATTTCGATTCAAATCCACTCCAATGCAATCATTGGAAATTCGCGTTATTTTTAAAACCCTTTTCAAATTCAATTTATTTATTTAAAAATAAATAGAATTATAATTCTAGTTCAAACTAGTTCATTTCGATAAAAATCTATTTTTATCTTTTCAAATATGGAATTTTTCATCACAATCCTTTCTAAATCATTTCTTATGATTTTACACAAATTATTACTATTTTTAATAATTTTATCAAGGCCCGTACAGTCGATTTCCACCAATGGCCATCGAACTGCACTTACAGCGACCTTTTTCAAATTTGATTTGGACATAATTCCAAATCCAACCGTTAGATTTCTAATTTCTAATATTCGTTAGAAAGCTCTTTTCGATACGAACCCAACGGTTCCGGTTTTAGGAGAATCCGACGGTCAGATCTCCCGTAATATCAGTTCGAAGTCAATGGTCGAAATTCGCGAACTGCCGCGGCGCGGCGCGTTCTATTCAGGCCATTATATTATATATATAATATATATAATATATACTTCGTCGATTTCCTTTAAAACGTGCTTTATAAATCATTTTAAATTCATTTTCCAAAACGGTTTCAACTTCATACTCAATTTCAAATCAAAATTGAATATTTCAATTTAAATTCATTTTAAATTCATTTCAAATTGATTTCAATTCAAATTGATTTCTAATTCAATTTCAGTTCGTTTTCAATTCAATTCAATTTCAATTCGAATTCATTTCTATTCAATTTCAATTCGAATTCATTTCTTTTCGAATTTCAAATCATTTCAGTGTATTTCGAATTTCAAATCAATTCAGTTTAATTCGAATTTCAATTCACTTTAAATATAATTCGAATTTCAAATCTATTCAATTTCAAATCTATTCAATATTCATCGAAGAATGAATAAAATCGATATAAATATCGTTCACGTCGAAATGGCGTCAATCTAACCAACACGGCTTCATATGTTTCTATTTTCAAATATTCTATTTCAAATATTTCTATTTCAAATATTTCTATTCAAATATTCCTCTTCAAATATTTCTATTTCAAATATTTCTATTTCAAATATTTCTATTTCGAAACTGGAATGAGGCCCAATCAATTACCATATAATGTTAATTATATGGATTTTCTACAATACATGTATACAATAACAACGATGAATAATCAACCATCATCCAAAGTGCATTCTACATTGTATAAGCATCAAATATAAATATTCAACGCTTATAACAGCCTGTCGATCAATCGATCGACATACAACTAAACAATCGGGATTAGTGTACACCAAATATCATCCCAATACCCATGTGGGGTTTCAAGCAATCAAACACAGATTTTTATTTGTGCAGTTGGGCGATGTGTAAAATTTATCGTCCCAATCAATGTCCTTCAAATAGGTGTACATAAACAAACCGTCCGGTTTGTAAATGAATATTTATTTATTCACATTCACGTTAAAAATTATATTTTTAACGATAAAATATTTTATCTTAACACATGGATTTTATTCAGTTCATTTACAAAATAAAAATGATATTTATTTTTCTAAGTTATTTTAGAAAATTTCGGCGGCATAACGACACGATACTAGAAACGGGACAAGGGCTAGCTTTATCCCCGGTCTAGTGAAGGCCCACGCCATTCACACATCAATCAAATCAATTTCATTTTACCAAACTATTCAAACAAAATAATCTAACCAACTACACAACCAAACAATTAAACAAACAAGCCATCCATGGTCTGTGGATGATGGGTGTCGGGTGCTACTAAACACCGTCTACATCCTAGTATATATATAACTAGAAAAAGAAATTGAAAGGTGAGAAATTCTCACAAATTTGCCAAGTCCAAACGCCTCGACTCTTCTGATGTAGAACACCTTCGCCGTGCTTCCACTTGGTCTGTTCAACACGGTATACGTTAAAAATCATATTTTTAACATCGCTAAATGTGTAGAAAAGATTATATTTTTACAACTCTATTTATACACAAAAGATTATATTTTTACACCGCTATTTTAAATATAAAGATTATATTTTTACTCGATAAACACGCTATAAAGTTTATATTCTTATATCGTTAAAATATATATAAAAGATTATATTTTTAACTCACTTTAATCGATATATAAAAATTCTCGTCTTTATATATTTAAAATTTGATTTTTATAAATTAAAAATCTGTGCTTTTATGAATCAAAAACTGAAATTAAACAAGTGTTACATCTCTAAATTCTACACGAAAGAAAACAAAATAAACAAACGAGTAAAAAGTAGAGCTTACAGCGTTTGTTGTATTCAAAGGGGAGGAAGAAGGCTACGCTCGCGGTGGTGCAGGTCGGAAAGGGCCCACGCTGGTGTGGTACTCGCGAGTTGATTTGAGGTGGTGCCGTGGAATTTGGGGCTCGCGGATCTAGAGGGGAGCGGGCGGGGTCGTGGACTGTTCGGAGGAGGGAGGCGCAGGGAGGGTGTCGTCATGCGGTGGAGGCAGTCGCAGGTGGTGGCGGGCTTTCCAGGTGGCGGGTGCGACTTCGTTTGGGCTCGCGGGTGCTGAGGAGGGGCTCGCGCTATGCGTCGGAGGAGGGGAGAGAGGTGGGGGTCGCGGCGATCTGGGCTGGCCAGCGATGGTGGCGGTCGAAGGGGGAGGGAATCGGGTTTTACAATTTGGGGCTGGTTGACTTTGTGGGAGAGAGAGAGGGAATTGGGGTGTTATATAATAATATATTAATTAATTAATTACTTAATTTCTCCCAAAAGTTGTTTTTTCGAATCGACCTCCAAATCGGACCCAACGACTGTCATCCCCAGGGTAACACCCCCATTCCGAACACAATGGGATATGCCACGCAAGCCAATTCGACTGTTGCGATAGGTTTTTATCAAATTTAAAACATAAATCAGTACATATTCAATTTAAACGCACATTTCAAATTACCTGGGACATATACGAACTCTAAAAATTCCAGAAAAATACTTTCTGGCATCGTATCGACGATACGGTCCTAACAAAACTAATTTCGTCAAATTCTGAGACCGTTTGAAAAATGGCCATTTTCCGGTCGATTAAATTCAACTGAAACTGGTCAAACGCATTTAACTGCGCCACGCTCACATATTGATTCGAAAAATTATGAAAATTGGAATCTAGCTATAATTTGACAACACGGATCCAACAAAACTAGTTTCGTTGAAATCCGATGTCGTTTGCAAAATGGCTATTTTTAAGGGCCTGAATTCCATAGCGACTATTCAGAATTTTCAACCGGACATATCTTTTGTTTCCCGCTATGAAATTTCGATTATTCGGATTCGTTGGAAAGATATCATCAATTAGATCCTAATGTTTTTGGTTTCACTAAAATCCGGATTGTTTTGCACCCGGTACATTCAATTGAAGTTTGAAATCGAATTATCGAACTACCGCGCCATTTTCAATTTCTTTTATAAATATAAATAAATATTTATATTCTATCTTCGATCTATATAACTATATACGATTGAATTTTATTCAAAAGAAATTTTCTTGTCGATATTATTTAAAATAATTCATTTTAAATAATCAAAATTCGCTAAAATTGTCAAAATAAAAATTTTAAACTGGCCCAGATTTTCGGGTTGTTTCAATCTCCCCCACTTAAAACTTTTCGTCCCCGAAAAGGAACAAAGTCGAAAGTGGTTTGATTAATCAACTCTACGTTCGATCTGGCTTCCATTCTCCAACTTTTCAGTTTCTGAGAATTTTCAAATTCTTCAAAAATTTGGCTAAGACCCTAAATTTTCGAAAAATTTCGCCATAACCTCCCCTGCACCGGGAGCCACGGGAAAATCCCGAAATTGCCATACAGGCCTTCTGATCTCAAAAAGAAAAAGAAAAAGCCAAGCGGCTAGCAAATAGGCTCATAAAATCATCATCACCCAAACAAAACAGTAAATTATGTAGTAAACATGTACCTATTTGTCGGGCAAACAAATTTTATTCTCTGCTCTAGCCTCCTTGCTATGACCTGTTCAATGTAAGTACATGTATATGCAAGCAAATGCAACTAATTTCCAATATAATTCAATATGTGATTCAATTAGGCTAAATGGCTAAAAATTAGCAAACAAATAAACAAACAAGACAAACATCAATCAATTAGTGAATTAGGGTTTCAAATTCATAATTTTGATACATATACAAAAATCATGTTTTTAATGCCAAATCACAACAATAAGCACTATCTAGTTTTGGTTCTCACACCAGTCTAATTGAAATATATAGAAATCCCACCTTCGAAACTCGAACATAAATGTTGATGATGCGATCGCTATCATCAATATCATCTCCGGGCGACCAGAGTGTGATGCTATATCTATCCAATATATTAAAATTTTGAATATACGTTTGCAAGGCGTATATGCAAATTCTTTATATACTGAATTGTCCAAAATCAATATAAATAAATTATTCAAATATGTGTAAAACGATTTAAATTTCAAAACAGAATTGTTTTCATTTGAAAAATATACCCTTCACACTCGTTCTAGGATACTACTGATCCCATCTCTAACGAGTCATTCCATTGGGTATTACTAATCCAATATCTGATGAATCCTGTCGTATGGTTCTAAGGTGTCTTGTTCTCTAAGCTTTGTAAACCAAAGCTCTGGTACCAAATGTGACGAAGAGGAATTTCGCTCGGTCCGAACCAGTCGCTAAACCGATCTAGACCGTTCGAAACGCCCGATCGTTTTGAGGACAAGACAAAATAGAACGCAGACGGAAGAACATTTCATTGTATATTACAACAATGCATCAGATTACAAGAATATACAGAGTATAAATGAATAAATATTACACAGAAATATCAGAGATTACAATAAATACATAGCAGCGGAAAATAATACAATACACAACTAGAAATGGATATACGGATACAAAGCTTTCCGGATATCGTTCCAGCTGTAAACTAGGATCCTGTGAATATAAATCTGCAAAACCAAAACTACTAGCTGCCCGTGTCAAAATAGGGGCACCCAGAGTTTAGGTTAAAACAATAAACTCCAAGTCAGTCATGGGACTGTTGTGAGAACTAAAACAGTTATAAATCTTTATTTTAAAGTTAGGCAAATCAAGGGACCACGCCGTATAACACGGAACGGGTTTCCTCCCAAGAATACCAGTGCATAAAACAAACAGCGCAATGCTAAATAAAGAAAAATGAAGCTGTTATAAGACCCAGGTCCTATCACACAATGCAACGCAAGCCGGGGGATAGGGTTTTCCCTTATAACAGCCAAAGAATGCTTGATACGTTTAAAACAAATCATTTGATACTATAATAAGTGCATAGTGTATAAAACAACTTCAAATCATAAGTATCAATCATAGGCGACATGAGCGTCCCATGCCACTATGTCGCCATATATAGGTTTACAAATAAAACCGCAAATGTCACGTATTTGGAAATTGGATTTCCTTCTATGAACCGAGGCAAAAGATAGTCCTCTACCGATTCGAGACAATCTAGCCCATGTCTCAGGATCAGAGCTCGAGTGACCCTTGGAGCGACAGGGCCGGTCCACCGATGTGGATTAAAATGCCTGAACACTACGATTCCCCGCCCTTTGGGGCGTAAATGAGCCAACTAAATGACTCCATCGGTTCGAGAACGACCGATCAATCCGAGGCGCCTCGCAACAACAACAACCACATAAGTCAAACTCGTCAGGGCGTGTAAAACCACTGACGCCACTTTTTAGCTAGAAGGAAACGCATGCCCTCCCTGAGGTCCGTCTCCCTTTTTGGTTCATACCGGGTGTGAAACTCGCGATGTAAACGTTACACAAAGCTACGCCACAAAGGTCGTGCTTCGATCATCAACCACAAGACTTTGCTTCTCAACAGAAGCCTCGATCAATTGCCACTTAGGTATGCCACACAGGCAATTCACTCCATGCGTTTGATATCCATCAATATATAACTCCTGAGCTCGTACGTCTCAAAGAAGGGCGTTAAGCAAGAGAATAAATTCTCCGCCGCCAAACAGATATATATTTAATAGAGATCAATCACACGGACTAAAATCCAATGTCAGACACACAGTCCATTTACAAGTCCGTTCTGGGTCTGAACGAAACCGGAGGCACCTAGTACCCCGCATATCCATCGATCTCCAAGTACGTCTGGATGATCACCAACTGTTTCCATCTTCTTGGGTGTACAGCCCAATCAAGATCATCAGTAATCACCCAAACGACGTGAAGACTTCCGGTCTTCGACCACCGTCTTCATCTTCGACTTATCGTCGTATCAGTTATTCAGAATGGGATAAACCCGGTCTTTCCGAATAACTCGCGTATATTTTAAATAAGTGTTACACAAACACAACATACGCCTCATTCCAATTCATCAGTCACTAACCGTAAATTAATCAAGAGAATAATTTCCCAAATATTAACCCCGAAGGCCGAAACCAACATCAGATCAATATCCGGAACCCCATTCTGCTTGGCTAACCGACAGTTAGTTTCTAAATTTCACATTCATAGGGAAAGGTTCCCATTAATTTTATCAAAGATAAATTCTTTATATTTATTCTTTAATCTTTTTTTTTTTTGAATATCAATTCAACTAGTCGGGATTAACGAACCTTACCGAAGTAATCATTTGTTTTAATTTACCAATCCCAACCTATTCATCCCATGAAGTAAAACTGGTAATACTTCATATCTAACACCACAGTGTTATCGGTAAATTCAATTACCATTTCACGTTCAAATCTAATTAAAGATTTAACTATCGCCTGGAGTAAAACTGGTTATACTCCATTCTCGATATTTTCAATCTAATTAAATATTCATTAAAACTCCACTTAGTTTTAATCTTTAACGGGGTTAAAGAATCAGTGTCATTTAAAAACACTGTTCACGATAAACCCCAAGATCACATTCCATTAATTATTGGGTTAAAGAACAAGTGTTATTTAAAACACTGCTCACGATAAACCCAAAAATTAATTCGAATTCAATTCGAATTCAATTCCAATTAAATATTATTTAATCGGTACACTTCATTAAATCTAAATAAAAAGATTTAATCTTTTCTCAACGGGGTTCAAGAACAGTGTTAATGAAGACACCATTCACGACAAACCCAAATCACATTTGATATTCAATACAAGGCTCTGAATAGAAAATATATCGGGTTCTATTCAATATCAAATTCTACGATTAACAAATGTCGTATTGGAAATAACGATATATATATATATATCTTTCAAATATCCATAACAACATTTGTATAATCACGAATTCCAACATCGAAATATTCCGAAGACAATTTCGATTCAAATCCACTCCAATGCAATCATTGGAAATTCGCGTTATTTTTAAAACCCTTTTCAAATTCAATTTATTTATTCAAAAATAAATAGAATTATAATTCTAGTTCAAACTAGTTCATTTCGATAAAAATCTATTTTTATCTTTTCAAATATGGAGTTTTTCATCCCAATCCTTTCTAAATCATTTCCTATGATTTTACACAAATTATTAATATTTTTAATAATTTTATCAAGGCCCGTACAGTCGATTTCCACCAATGGCCATCGAACTGCACTTACAGCGACCTTTTTCAAATTTGATTTGGACATAATTCCAAATCCAACCGTTAGATTTCTAATTTCTAATATTCGTTAGAAAGCTCTTTTCGATACAAACCCAACGGTTCCGGTTTTAGGAGAATCCGACGGTCGGATCTCCCGTAATATCCGTTCGAAGTCAATGGTCGAAATTCGCGAACTGCCGCGGCGCGGCGCGTTCTATTCAGGCCATTATATTATATATATAATATATATAATATATACTTCGTCGATTTCCTTTAAAACGTGCTTTATAAATCGTTTTAAATTCATTTTCCAAAACGGTTTCAACTTCATACTCAATTTCAAATCAAAATTGAATATTTCAATTTAAATTCATTTTAAATTCATTTCAAATTGATTTCAATTCAAATTGATTTCTAATTCAATTTCAGTTCGTTTTCAATTCAATTCAATTTCAATTCGAATTCATTTCTATTCAATTTCAATTCGAATTCATTTCTTTTCGAATTTCAAATCATTTCAGTGTAATTCGAATTTCAAATCTATTCAGTTTAATTCGAATTTCAATTCACTTTAAATATAATTCGAATTTCAAATCTATTCAATTTCAAATCTATTCAATATTCATCGAAGAATGAATAAAATCGATATAAATATCGTTCACGTCGAAATGGCGTCAATCTAACCAACACGGCTTCATATGTTTCTATTTTCAAATATTCTATTTCAAATATTTCTATTTCAAATATTTCTATTCAAATATTCCTCTTCAAATATTTCTTTTTCAAATATTTCTATTTCAAATATTTCTATTTCGAAACTGGAATGAGGCCCAATCAATTACCATATAATGTTAATTATATGGATTTTCTACAATACATGTATACAATAACAACGATGAATAATCAACCATCATCCAAAGTGCATTCTACACTGTATAAGCATCAAATATAAATATTCAACGCTTATAACAACCTGTCGATTAATCGATCGACATACAACTAAACAATCGGGATTAGTGTACACCAAATATCATCCCAATACCCGTGTGGGGTTTCAAGCAATCAAACACAGATTTTTATTTGTGCAGTTGGGCGATGTGTAATATTTATCGTCCCAATCAATGTCCTTCAAATAGGTGTACATAAACAAACCGTCCGGTTTGTAAATGAATATTTATTTATTCACATTCACGTTAAAAATTATATTTTTAACGATAAAATATTTTATCTTAACACATGGATTTTATTCAGTTCATTTACAAAATAAAAATGATATTTATTTTTCTAACTTATTTTAGAAAATTTCGGCGGCATAACGGCACGATACTAGAAACGGGACAAGGCCTAGCCTTATCCTCGGTCTAGTGAAGGCCCACGCCATTCGCACATCAATCAAATCAATTTCATTTTACCAAACAATTCAAACCAAATAATCTAACCAACTACACAACCAAACAATTAAACAAACAAGCCATCCATGGTCTGTGGATGACGGGTGTCGGGTGCTACTAAACACCGTCTACATCCTAGTATATATATAACTAGAAAAAGAAATTGAAAGGTGAGAAATTCTCACAAATTTGCTAAGTCCAAACGCCTCGACTCTTCTGATGTAGAACACCTTCGCCGTGCTTCCACTTGGTCTGTTCAACACTGTATACGTTAAAAATCACATTTTTAACATCGCTATATGTGTTGAAAAGATTATATTTTTACTACTCTATTTATACACAAAAGATTATATTTTTACACCGCTATTTTAAATATAAAGATTATATTTTTACTCGATAAACACGCTATAAAGTTTATATTCTTATATCGTTAAAATATATATAAAAGATTATATTTTTAACTCACTTTAATCGATATATAAAAATTCTCGTCTTTATATATTTAAAATTTGATTTTTATAAACTAAAAATCCGTGCTTTTATGGATCAAAAACTAAATTAAACAAGTGTTACATCTCTAAATTCTACACGAAAGAAAACAAAATAAACAAACGAGTAAAAAGTAGAGCTTACAGCGTTTGGTGTATTCAAAGGGGGGGGGGGGAAGAAGGCTGCGCTCGCGGTGGTGCAGGTCGGAGGGGGCCCACGCTGGTGTGGTACTCGCGATTTGATTTGAGGTGGTGCCGTGGAATTTGGGGCTCGCGGATCTAGAGAGGAGCGGGCGGGGTCGTGGACTGTTCGGAGGAGGGAGGCGCAGGGAGGGTGTCGTCATGCGGTGGAGGCAGTCGCAGGTGGTGGTGGGCTTTCCAGGTGGCGGGTGCGACTTCGTTTGGGCTCGCGGGTGCTGAGGAGGGGCTCGCGCTATGCGTCGGAGGAGGGGAGAGAGGTGGGGGTCGCGGCGATCTGGGCTGGCCAGCGATGGTGGCGGTCGACGGGGGAGGGAATCGGGTTTTACAATTTGGGGCTGGTTGACTTTGTGGGAGAGAGAGAGAGGGAATTGGGGTGTTATATAATAATATATTAATTAATTACTTAATTTCTCCCAAAAGTTGTTTTTTCGAATCGACCTCAAAATCGGACCCAACGACTGTCGTCCCCAGGGTAACACCCCCATTCCAAACACAATGGGATATGCCACGCAAGCCAATTAGGCTGTTATGATAGGTTTTTATCAAATTTAAAACATAAATCAGTACATATTCAATTTAAACGCACATTTCAAATTACCGGGGACGTATACGAACTCTAAAAATTCCAGAAAAATACTTTCTGGCATCGTTCGACGATACGGTCCTAACAAAACTAATTTCGTCAAATTATGAGACCGTTTGAAAAATGGCCATTTTCCGGTCGATTAAATTCAACTGAAACTGGTCAAATGCGTTTAACTGCGCCACGCTCACATATTGATTCGAAAATTATGAAAATTGGAATCTAGCTATAATTTGACAACACGGATCCAACAAAACTGGTTTCGTCGAAATCCGAGGTCGTTTTTGCAAAATGGTTATTTTTAAGGGCCTGAATTCCATAGCGACTATTCAGAATTTTCAACCGGACATATCTTTTGTTTCCCGCTATGAAATTTCGATTATTCGGATTCGTTGGAAAGATATCATCAATTAGATCCTAATGTTTTTGGTTTCACTAAAATC
Source organism: Allium sativum (assembly GCA_030737875.1). Taxonomy (NCBI): domain Eukaryota; kingdom Viridiplantae; phylum Streptophyta; class Magnoliopsida; order Asparagales; family Amaryllidaceae; genus Allium; species Allium sativum. Next base: position 158,513,556 of record CM060924.1, read on the forward strand.
CGGATTGTTTTGCACCCGGTACATTCAATTGAAGTTTGAAATCGAATTATTGTACTACCGCGCCATTTTCAATTTCTTTTATAAATATAAATAAATATTTATATTCTATCGTCGATCTATATAACTATATACGATTGAATTTTATTCAAAATAAATTTTCTCGTCGATATTATTTAAAATAATTCATTTTAAATAATCAAAATTCGCTAAAATTGTCAAAATAAAAATTTTAAACAGGCCCATATTTTCGGGTTGTTACAATGTCCCCCCTGAGGTCCTTCTCCCGTTTTTAGTTCACAACCGGGGTGTGAAGCTCACGAATCCACGCTACACAAAGCTATGTCACACAGGCTGTGCTTTGATCATCAACCACAAGACTCTGCTTTTCAACAGAAGCCTTGATCATTTGCATCTTAGCATGCCACACAGGCAAACCACTCCATGCAACCGATATCCATCAATCACACAGAATGATATCCAATGTCAGACACAGAGTCCATTTACAAGTCCGTTCTGGGTCAGAACGAAACCGGAGGCACCTAGTACCCCGCATATCCATCGATCTCCAAGTACGTCTGGACGATCACCAACAGTTTCCATCTTCTTGGGTGTACAGCCCAATCAAGATCATCAGCAATTATCCAGACGACGTGAAGACCTCCGGTCTTTGACCACTGTCTTCATCTTCGACACCACGTCGAATCAGTTATTCAGAATGGGATAAACCCGGTCTTTCTGAAAAACTCGCGTATATAAAAACACGTGTTACACAAACACAACATACGCTTCATTCCAATTTAGAATATTCTTTTGTTCCAATATTCTTATACTTTGTGAAAGGTTCCCATTAATTTTATCAAAGATAAATTCTTTAAATTTATTCTTAAATCTTCTTTGAATATCAATTCAAACTAGTCGGGATTAGCGAATCACACCGGAATAATCATTTATTTTATTTCCCAATCCCCACCTATTCACCCCATGAAGTAAAACTGGTAATACTTCATATCTAACACCACGGTGTTATCGGTAAATTCAATTACCATTTCATGTTCAAATCTAATTAAAGATTTAACTATCGCCTGGAGTAAAACTGGTGATACTCCATTCTCGATCATTTCAATCTAATTAAAGATTCATTAAAACTCCACTTAGTTTTAATCTTCACAGAAATCAATATCCTGTCTTTAACTGGGTAAAAGAACCAATGTCATTGAAAACACGACCCACAATAAACCCCAAAATCACATTCATTAATTATCGGGTTAAAGGACAAGTGTTATTTAAAACACTGTTCACGATAAACCCAAAAATCAATACTAGTTCAATTCCAATTAAATATTATTTAATTGGTACACTTCATTAAATCTAAATAGAAAGATTTAATCTTTTTTCTCAACTGGGCTTAAGAACAGTGTTAATGAAGACACTATTCACGACAAACCCAAATCCCATTTGATATTAAATACAAGGCTCTGAATAGAAAATATATCGGCTTATATCTAATATCAAATTCTACGACCAACAAATATCGTATTGGAAATAACGATATATATATATTTTTCAAATTCCCAAAACAATATCTGTATCATCGCGAAATCCAACATCGAAATATTCCGAAGACAATTTCGATTCAAATCCCTTCCAATTCAATTATTGGAAATTCTGGTTATTTTCAAAACCATTTTCAAATCCAATTTATTTATTTAAGAAAAAATAAATAATTTACTATTCTAGTTCAAAACTTGTTCATTTCGATAAAAAACTATTTTTATCTTTTCAAATATGGAGGTTTTTTTCATCTCAAATCTTCACAAATCATTTCTTATGATTTCACACAAATTATTGATATTTTTATAATTTTATCAAGGCCCGCACAGTCGATTTCCATCAACGGCCATCGAACTGCACTTACAACGACCTTTTTCAAATTTGATTTGGGCATAATTCCAAATCCAACCGTTAGATATCTAATTTCTAATATTCGTTAGAAAGCTCTTTTCGATACTAACCCAACGGTTCCGGTTTTAGGAGAATCCGACGGTCGGATCTCCCGTAATGTCCGTTCGAAGTGAATGGTCAAAATTCGCGAACTGCCGCGGCGCGGCGCGTTCTATTCAGGCCATTATATTATATATAATATATAATATATTCTTCGTCGATTTCCTTTCGACACGAATTTTATAAATCGTTTTAAATTCGTTTTCAATACGATTTCAAATACGTTTTCAAATTCAAATCAAAATTAAGTTTTCCCTTACAAATTCGTTTTGAATTCGTTTCAACTTGATTTCAATTCAAATCAATTTTTAATTCAATTTCAGTTCGAATTCATTTCTATTCAATTTCAATTCGAATTCATTTTCTTTTCAATTTTAATTCGAATTCCTTTCTATTCAGTTTCAGTTCGAATTTCAATTCTTTTCAAAATATCAGATTTTGAAATCACTTTCGATATTCATTAAAAAAATGAATAAAATCGATATAAATATCGTTCACGTCAAAATGGCGTCAATCTAATCAACACGGCTTCATATATTTCTATTTTCAAATATTCTATTTTAAATATTTCTTTTTCAAATATTTCTATTTCAAAACTGGAATGAGGCCCAATCAATTACCATATAATGTTAATTATATGAATTTTCTACAACATATGTGTAACACCCACCTCCGCCAGGGTGGCTCTGGCAAGCACTCTGACTTTGGAGGGGCGTTTGAATCAGGTAAACACGCATAATGGTATATCAAGGCAGAACAAGAACATATGTATATATGTAAACAGAGTAAATAAGATAAGTAAAACGGCGGAAGATTTCAAACTATTTCAAAACAAGTCTGGTACAACATAATGTCAACTTTCCAAATACACAAGTCTAGATAAAAAACAACATCACTGAAAAACTGAAATACATAAGTACTATCCCCAAAAAAGTGATAACCATAGCTAGCTTCATGTCAAGACCGTACATGAGCTAAAATCCCACAAGCAAGCGATCATAAATCCAAGCTAAGCTCCAATATTCCCACCCTGAGAACCTGGGGGGGGGGGGGGAACGGAAGAAAAGAGGCGAAAGAAAAACAGGTCAGTCAAAAAGACTGAGTAAGCCCTACTACAATCAATGTAAACTGATAAAGTTAACTGGCATGAGAAGCAGGAATGAACATAAGGATAACTACATACTAGCATGATAGATAAAGTTGTCATCGCATAATCAGGTTTAAGGTTTTGCACCACAGGTGTACTAGCAAACTAACATGACTTGAATAAACAAGTATTGATCCATTGGCCCAAGCTTTGGCCCAATAACATGAAATGACCCTAATATGAGGTCCAACCAAACGGTCTAATCGATCGGCTCCCTAAGCCTAACTCGTCACGTGTTGGTGTCAATACGGCCCAAACACAATTGTAGTCGGACTGTGCCGGGTCCACCCTTCCGGTGTATCAAGCCCTAGGGTGTAAACCCCTGGACACCATAAACATAAGTGCACAGTCTCGATCTACTGGTACCCGTGCATGTTTTATCCGGCTACGAACTACGTGCACCACCATAGTCCGTCCGGAACTACACCGGCGTACCACTCTGCCGTCGTTTTTGGTCACTTACCTCAAGTCCAATAATCGTGCCCCCTCCCTAGCCTAGTCCCTAGGGTCTTAATGATACAAACTTGGGATTACTGCCGGAGTGGACCCCCATTGCTAGGATTTTCTAGTGGGTTAAGTACGGTTTAACCCTCTTGCTAATCATGGATTAACTTGGTTAAGTGTAACGATGAGTTCACGACTTAACCCTGATTAATCTACCAAGCCCACATTGATTAAGTATTAAGTGGACCATGACTTAAATCCTAATCATGAGGCATTAATTAATTAATGTGCCTTAACCTCTCACATTAGACTTCGTTGCGGTTACTAGTTAAGCCGGTCGGTTCCGGGTAGCTTTATACTACAACTTGGTCTAACCTCGGGTTCAAGGTACAACATGACCAACTTCTCACATTAGGTCCTATTGTTTGTAGCAACTAGTTAAGCCGGTCGGTTCCGGGTAGGTTTACGCTACAAACTCAACCCAACCTCGAGTTGGTCACACTTATATTTTCTAAGTGTCATGTCCATTATGTTTCCAAAACATATTACAATTTTTCAAGCATTTGGGTAGACCTAACTTAATAGGAAAATTCCCAATGGGTAGACCTAACTTAATAGGTAAATTCCCAATCTTATGTTTTTATGTCTTTTAAGTTTACCCAACCCCAAACGCAATCCCATCGCTTACATATCGCAATAGCGCATAAAGGATAGAAAGAGGGAGCTTGGCATAATCATGACATAAAGGTGTTGAAGCCACAAGTTTAACATGGTGGCATATGAAATGTACATATGTTCATATACTTGCATATTACATTTTTAGGCCTCAAAAGCATGCATAAAACCAAACTTAGCATATTGGTGATACATGGTGATAAATGACATGTAGAAATGGCCATAAGTTCGCATTTAGCCTCACATGCAAGTTATCATAAGAGATATGATAACTTACATGTTGCCAAAATGCAACCTTTATTATAAAGCTTGAAGCTTTATGTTCATAAACCCAAGATAAGCCTGCATAACATGATAACATGAACAAAATGATCAACCCAAACTTGCATAACATAACTTGCATATCGTATGGCAAACTTGCATATCAAACTTGCATAACATAACATGATAAACTTGCATATCATAACATGGCATACTTGCATAACATAACATGATAAACTTGCATATCATAATGATCAAAATCAACTTGCATCATTCACTAACTTTAGAGTTTAAATGTGAAAGTAGAAAAGGGCTTACAATGCTTATGAAGACACAAAAATATATATCGATTGAGACAAAGCCCTTATGAAATCAAATAAACCCAAAATGCAAGCTCCAATAGAAAAACCCTTGAGCAAAAATGATCAAAACCCTTGCTTTATGATGTAAATATGGAAACTTGACTTGAATGCAAGCTAATGACACTCATACAAGCTTGAAAACACTTGTATGCATGGAAAATCTCTCATAGAAATAACTTAGAATTTTATGAAGAGAGTGGAGGCCATGAGAGGAATAATTTTGCCATAGTTTAGTTGTAGGGTTGAATAATGATGATTTAGGGTTAGGTTAGGGGCTTATTTATAGAGATTAGGATTAGTTTCAACCTTAGGATTAAACCCTAATTCCAATCTCAGCCCTTAAAACCGAATCTGGCCCCAAAACCTAACCAAAACCCCAAAATGGTGCACCAGGCAAAACTGCCCGGCTGAACCAAGTCGACAGCCAAGTCGACAGGGCTGTCGACTTGGGTCCAACCAAGTCGACTGCCAAGTCGATAGGCCTGTCGACTTGGTTGGCTTGGCGGGAAATTTCCCGCCTGGCCTTCCAGACCCGAAATTCGAAATTTGAACTTGAAATTCAAATCTGTTTTGAACTTGAAATTTTCTGAAAACTTCATTGGGCCTTAATCGGGTCATACGGACTCCGATTTTCGAAAACTCGGACTCTATTTCGCGTATTTTTCTGAGACGAACGCAATGGCATAGCCCTTTTCCCTTGATTCAGATTTATAAATTAAATTCTGCCTCGATTTACATTATAACAGGTTATTGAAAATACGGGTTGTTACATTCTCCCCTCCTTAAAGGATTTCGTCCCCGAAATCTTCAAGTTAGGAAGAACGTATCCTACCATCCTACATCCATCTACTCAAAACATCATCCACGAGCAATCATTGTCCTTACAAGATTCTAAATGTTGTATGAACATATGCAAAGGTGTGTGTATATGTACTTATCTAATGCAAATATCATCAATGCAAATTATGTTAGTGAAATGAATCCATATGTATGTAATTCCTAACATAATGTATAACATCTATATGTGTGCACATAACATACATCCATATGCAACATCCATGTGATAACACAAAAATTTTCATCCATGAATAAATATAAACACTCATGCATATGCAATATGAGGAGTGTGTGAGCCGATCTAGTGCCTAATGTGTATAATGCATCCACGAGTAACCACTTGCAAACACTTGCAACCACTTGCAAACATCAAGCATAACATGTTTCAAACACATGTTTCATCCAAAGGGTTTCTACCTAAGGTTCTCATGACGAGATTAACACGATAAACTAGATAAACATGGATAGCAAAGAGAAAGATATGCTAACAAAGAAAAGAGATTGAGAGTGTACCCTCAAAAAGGAATGGATAAAGCCCACGCATCTTCTCCTCGGTTTCCCAAGTTGCGTCTTCTTCGGCTTCACCCCATTGAACCTTCACCAACTTGACCTCTCGATTCCTTAGCTTCTTGGTCTCCGTCCCCAAGATACGAATCGGAGCTCTCCTCAAGGTAGCCTCTTTCTCCACTTCCACATCTTTCAGAACACTTGGCTCAACAACCTCTGCTGATTCATGTAAACACTTCCGGAGATGCGAGACATGAAAAACATCGTGTACTCCGGCAAGCTTCTCGGGCAACTCCACTCTATAAGCCATCTGCCCGATCCTCTCTATAATAGGGAATGGTCCAACAAACCTCGGTGCTAACTTCCCAACGGCTCCAAATCGGACCACATTCCGCAAAGGAGAAACCTTCACGAAAACCATATCCCCAACATCAAACTCCAAATCAGTTCTTCGCTTATCAGCATAGGATTTCTGTCGGTCTTGGGCCACTTTCATCCGTCTCCGAATCAACTCGACCTTCTCGGCTGTATCTCTGATCATATCAGGCCCAAGTATAAGCTCATCTGTAGTCTCCCACCAACATGTAGGCGACTTGCACGGCCTCCCATATAAAGCTTCAAATGGTGCCATCCCTATGCTTGCCTGATAACTATTATTATATGCAAACTCAACAAGAGGAAGATGGCCTTCCCAAGTACCACCAAAATCCAGAATACAAAGCCTCAACAGATGCTCGAGTACCCTATTCACCCTTTCGGTTTGACCGTCCGTCTGTGGGTGATAAGCCGAACTTAGATTCAACCTCGTGCCCATAGCTTCTTGCAAGCTATTCCAGAACTGACTTGTAAAGATTGGGTCACGGTCACTGACTATACTAGAAGGGACTCCATGTAGTCTCACAATCTCACGAAGATATATAGACGCTAGCCAAGATGCGGTCCTCTTGCTCTTCACCGGAATGAAATGAGCACTCTTCGTAAGTCTATCCACAATAACCCAAATGCTTGTATTCCCTTTCCTTGACCTTGGTAGCCCATCGATAAAATCCATGGAAATACTCTCCCACTTCCATAGTGAAACGTCTAGAGGATGCAATAGCCCACCGGGCTTCTTCGACTCGACCTTAACTTGCTGGCAAATGATACATCTAGAGACAAACTCTGCCACATCCTTCTTCATCCCAGGCCAAAATAAAATGCGCTTCATATCTTTATACATCTTATCTCCGCCCGGATGTATAGTCAACTTAGAGCGATGCGCTTCCTCAAGAACTTTTCTTACTAAATTTTCTACCATTGGAACACATAACCTTCCGTCTCTCCTCAGCCAACCATTGTCATCAATAGAATATCGAGCGAGATGACTAGACGCCTCTCCTTGAATCAGCTTATCCATAATCTCAATTATCTGAGGGTCTTCTCTCTGCGAAGCCCCAACTTGATCAAGAAGGGTAGGTCTGAGTTCCAGAGATGCTAAAGAACCGGTCATCGACTCAATCGCCAAAGAGAAATCAAAGGTTGCCACATACTCTAAATTCTTCATCTTAACGAATAGAGGACTCAGAGTCAACCTTCTTCTACTCAATGCATCTGCTACCACATTCCCCTTGCCAGGGGTATAAGCTATCTCAAAATCGTAGGACGCCAAGAATTCCATCCGTCTTTGTTGCCTCAGATTCAGATCCTTCTGAGAAAAGAGATACCTCAATGACTTGTGATCGGTATAAAGCTCAAATCTTTCTCCCAGAAGATAATGGCGCCAAGCCTTGAGTGCATATATTATTGCTGCCAACTCTAAGTCATGAGTGGGATAATTCTTCTCATGCACTTTGAGTTGTCTACCGCCAAAGCATATCACTCTTCCTTCTTGCATCAGAACAGCTCCTAACCCCGTGCCACACGCATCGGTGTATACTGTAAATAACTTCCCTCCATCGGGCAAAGCTAGAACAGGTGCTGATGTGAGAGCTCTCTTGAGCCTCTGAAAAGCATGTTCGCATTCTATGCTCCAAGCAAAAACTAAATTCTTCTTCGTCAATTTAGTGAGAGGAGCAGAAATCTTCGCGAAGTCCTTGATGAACTTCCGGTAAAAGCCTGCAAGACCTAGAAAACTTCTCACTTCGGTTGCATTCCTTGGAGTCTTCCAATCCTGAACTGCAACTACCTTAGCGGGATCCACCGCTAAGCCTTGCTTAGATACTATATGCCCAAGGAATCTAACTTCCCTTCTCCAAAAGTGACACTTGGAGAACTTGGCCTTCAACTGATGCGCTCTAAGCGTATCCATCACCTCCACGAGATGCCTTGCGTGCTCTTCCTCATCCTAAGAGAAGATCAGAATATCATCTACGAAGACCACGACAAACTTGTTCAAGAACTCCCTGAACACCCTACTCATCAAGTCCATGAAATATGCGGGTGCATTAGTCAAGCCGAATGGCATGACAAGCCATTCGAAGACAGTCTTGTCTATACTATCTTCAGCTACCCTGAGCTGATGGATTCCAGTAGCAAGATCAAGCTGAGAGAAAACAGAAGCACCGATAAGCTGGTCAAAGAGATCATCAATCCTCGGTAATGGGTGTCTGTTCTTCTTAGTCAGCTTATTCAACTCTCGATAGTCAACACAAAGTCGGAGAGAACCATCTGCCTTGGTCGCAAATACCACAGGCGCTCCCCATTCAGATATACTTCGTCTAATGAAATTCTTCTCAAGCAACTCCTTCACTTGCTTACTTAGCTCCCGCCTTTCATGCAGAGCCATGTGCCGAACGGGCAAAGAAACCGGCTTTGCATTATCCACTAGATAAATGCGGAAATCAATCTCTCGCTTAGGGGGCAACCCCCTAACTTCCTCGAAAACATCCGGATACTCTCGAACCACTCTCACAGACTGAAGAGTTTCCATTGACGAGTCTAGTGATTCAAGATAGCACAACATGACGGGACCTCTCGGATTACAAGAAATTTCTAGGGTGTTTCCTAGGCGAGTCACGAGCCTCACAACCCTATGCTCACAATCAAGGATGGCTCCATATCTGGACAACCAATCCATGCCGAATATCAATCCGTATCCCCTAAAACCAAGAACATAAGCACTACACAAGAACTCTACACTCAGTATCGAGATCCTCAAATCCCCACATATCATAGACAGATGGACGGAACCCCCAATAGGATTTGAGACACAGACGGGATCATCTACCAAGCTAGTACTAAGGTGCAAACTATCAACAAGATCAGATGAGATAAAGCTATGTGATGCACCAGAATCAAACAAGGTACGAACTGGAAAATCAGAAATATATACAAGGCTCTCAACAGAAATACTAACTCGATCGGGAACTGGAGCGACATTGAGAGCATGAACTTGCCCTCCTGAAGGTCCAGCACGCTGAGTCTGACCCTGGCCTTGCCCTTGCTTCTTCGGGCAATCCTTACTGAAATGGCCAGTCTCACTGCAGAAAAAGCATTCACCATTCTTCCTTTTCCTCTTCTTACAATCCTTAATAAGATGCCCAACTGAACCGCAATAATGGCACTTCCCCTTGTTGCTATTGCCCTTGTTGTTGTTCCCCTTGTTGCCTTGACTCTTGTTCTTGTTCTTGTTTTGATTGCCTTGACTGTTCTGACCACCTGGATTACCCTGATTTCCTTTCCACTGGGAATCAGTCTTCTTGGCTTGAGTATCATTCGTCTTGATCTCTTTCTTGACATCTCCCTGAAGTAACGCCATATCAACCAAGCTCTCAAACGTGGCCCCATGGGGAATATGTGACATAGCTAATCCCTGCAACGGCTCATTCAATCGCCTAGCAAAACGAAGAGCCTTCTTCTGAGGAGTACTCACCATATCCAAGCCAAAACGAGCTAACTGATTGAACTTGTTCACATATTCTTTGACAGACATATCTCCTTGTTTCAAAGTTATGAACCTTTCCATTTGCAGATTCTCCTCAGCAGAAGATAGAAACTTAAGCACGAACCTTGCCCTGAAATCGGCCCAAGTCTCAACAGGCCTAGTACCATTGGTGACTTCCCACCAATAAGCGGCTTCATCCTTCATAAGCCAAACCGCCAACAAGATCTTCCTCTGATCGTCTAACCCAAAGATAGCAAATAAATCCTCGGTCTCTTTCAACCAATTTCTGGTCTCTACAAAAGTCTCAGTGCCTTGAAAGTTCTTGCCACCCATTGCTTTGAAATCTTTGCAAGTCTTTGCGAAGTCAGCTTGAGGATGCTGAGGGGGAGGAGGAAGAGGAACCTCAGCGACAGGAGGAGGAGGAACATTAACTACCGGAGGAGGAGGAGGAGGAACATTAACTACCGGAGGAGGAGGAGGAGGAACATCTGCGCGGCCGGCTTCGGTCGCCCTAGCCTCCAAAAGTCTCCTATACCAAACAGGTACGTGTACTCCCTCCGGAATAGCAAAGTTATCGGCCATACTGAAAACGAAAAAAGACAGATTCAGAATGGAGAAAAACGAAGGAATTTTGCTAATGGCTTTTTGGTGAATAGCTTTTAAAATAAACTAGACTTTTCTTTGGAAAATACTTTATACTTGGTTTTGAAAATAGTTTTTCAAAAGTTTTTTAAAAACCTTTTTGTTCCTTCTCGTAAACCATATGCTCTGATACCAAATGTAACACCCCACCTCCGCCAGGGTGGCTCTGGCAAGCACTCTGACTTTGGAGGGGCGTTTGAATCAGGTAAACATGCATAATGATATATCAAGGCAGAACAAGAACATATGTATATATGTAAACAGAGTAAATAAGATAAGTAAAACAGCGGAAGATTTCAAACTATTTCAAAACAAGTCTGGTACAACATAATGTCAACTTTCCAAATACACAAGTCTAGATAAAAAACAACATCACTGAAAAACTGAAATACATAAGTACTATCCCCAAAATAAGTGATAACCATAGCTAGCTTCATGTCAAGACCGTACATGAGCTAAAATCCCACAAGCAAGCGATCAGAAATCCAAGCTAAGCTCCAATATTCCCACCTTGAGAACCTTGGGGGGGGAACGGAAGAAAAGAGGCGAAAGAAAAACAGGTCAGTCAAAAAGACTGAGTAAGCCCTACTACAATCAATGTAAACTGATAAAGTTAACTGGCATGAGAAGCAGGAATGAACATAAGGATAACTACATACTAGCATGATAGATAAAGGTGTCATCGCATAATCAGGTTTAAGGTTTTGCACCACAGGTGTACTAGCAAACTAACATGACTTGAATAAACAAGTATTGATCCATTGGCCCAAGCTTTGGCCCAATAACTTGAAATGACCCTAATACGAGGTCCAATCAAACGGTCTAATCGATCGGCTCCCTAAGCCTAACTCGTCACGTGTTGGTGTCAATACGGCCCAAACACAATTGTAGTCGGACTGTGCCGGGTCCACCCTTCGGGTGTATCAAGCCCTAGGGTGTAAACCCCTGGACACCATAAACATAAGTGCACAGTCTCGATCTACTGGTACCCATGCATGTTTTCTCCGGCTACGGACTACGTGCACGACCATAGTCCGTCCGGAACTACACCGGCGTACCACTCTGCCGTCGTTTTTGGTCACATACCTCAAGTCCAGTAATCGTGCCCCCTCCCAAGCCTAGTCCCTAGGGTCTTAATGATGCAAACTTGGGATTACTGCTGGAGTGGGCCCCCATTGCTAGGATTTTCTAGTGGGTTAAGTACGGTTTAACCCTCTTGCTAATCATGGATTAACTTGGTTAAGTGTAACGATGAGTTCACGACTTAACCCTGATTAATCTACCAAGCCCACATTGATTAAGTATTAAGTGGACCATGACTTAAATCCTAATCATGAGGCATTAATTAATTAATGTGCCTTAACCTCTCACATTAGACTTCGTTGCGGTTACTAGTTAAGCCGGTCGGTTCCGGGTAGCTTTATACCACAACTTGGTCTAACCTCGGGTTCAAGGTACAACATGACCAACTTCTCACATTGGGTCCTATTGTTTGTAGCAACTAGTTAAGCCGGTCGGTTCCGGGTAGGTTTAAGCTACAAACTCAACCCAACCTCGAGTTGGTCACACTTATATTTTCTAAGTGTCATGTCCATTATGTTTCCAAAACATATTACAATTTTTCAAGCATTTGGGTAGACCTAACTTAATAGGTAAATTCCCAATGGGTAGACCTAACTTAATAGGTAAATTCCCAATCATATGTTTTTATGTCTTTTAAGTTTACCAACCCCAAACGCTATCCCATCGCTTACATATCGCAATAGCGCATAAAGGATAGAAAGAGGGAACTTGGCATAATCATGACATAAAGGTGTTGAAGCCACAAGTTTAACATGGTGGCATATGAAATGTACATATGTTCATATACTTGCATATTACATTTTTAGGCCTCAAAAGCATGCATAAAACCAAACTTAGCATATTGGTGATACATGGTGATAAATGAAATGTAGAAATGGCCATAAGTTCGCATTTAGCCTCACATGCAAGTTATCATAAGAGATATGATAACTTACATGTTGCCAAAATGCAACCTTTATCATAAAGCTTGAAGCTTTATGTTCATAAACCCAAGATAAGCTTGCATAACATGATAACATGAACAAAATGATCAACCCAAACTTGCATAACATAACTTGCATATCATATGGCAAACTTGCATATCAAACTTGCATAACATAACATGATAAACTTGCATATCATAACATGGCATACTTGCATAACATAACATGATAAACTTGCATATCATAATGATCAAACACAACTTGCATCTTTCACTAACTTTAGAGTTTAAATATGAAAGTAGAAAAGGGCTTACAATGCTTATGAAGACACAAAAATATATATCGATTGAGACAAAGCCCTTATGAAATCAAATAAACCCAAAATGCAAGCTCCAATAGAAAAACCCTTGAGCAAAAATGATCAAAACCCTTGCTTTATGATGTAAATATGGAAACCTGACTTGAATGCAAGCTAATGACACTCATACAAGCTTGAAAACACTTGTATGCATGGAAAATCTCTCATAGAAATAACTTAGAATTTTATGAAGAGAGTGGAGGCCATGAGAGGAATAATTTTGCCATAGTTTAGTTGTAGGGTTGAATAATGATGATTTAGGGTTAGGTTAGGGGCTTATTTATAGAGATTCGGATTAGTTTCAACCTTAGGATTAAACCCTAATTCCAATCTCAGCCCTTAAAACCGAATCTGGCCCCAAAACCTAACCAAAACCCCAAAATGGTGCACCAGGCAAAACTGCCCGGCTGAACCAAGTCGACAGGGCTGTCGACTTGGGTCCAACCAAGTCGACTGCCAAGTCGACAGGCCTGTCGACTTGGTTGGCTTGGCGGGAAATTTCCCGCCTGGCCTTCCAGACCCGAAATTCGAAATTTGAACTTGAAATTCAAATCTGTTTTGAACTTGAAATTTTCTGAAAACTTCATTGGGCCTTAATCGGGTCATACAGACTCCGATTTTCGAAATCTCGGACTCTATTTCGCGTATTTTTCCGAGACGAACACAATGGCATAGCCCGTTTCCCTTGATTCAGATTTATAAATTAAACTCTGCCTCGATTTACGTTATAACAGGTTATTGAAAATACGGGTTGTTACAACATGTATACAATAACAACAAAGAATAATCAACCATCATCCAAAGTGCATTCTACACTGTATAAGGATCAAATATAAATATTCAACGCTTATAACAGTCTGTCAATCAATCGATCGACATACCACTAAACAGTCGGGATTAGTGTACGTCAAATATCATCCCAATACCCGTGTGGGGTTTCAAACAATCAAACACAGATTTTATTTGTGAAGTTGGGCGATGTGTAAAATTTATCGTCCCAATCAATATCAGTCCAATGTGTGTATATAAACAAATCGTCTGATTTGTTTATTTTTATTTCATTTCATATACACGTTAAAAATTCTATTTTTAACTATAAAATATTTTCCACTGTAAAATATTTTATTTCAACTATCTAAATATTCTATTTCATTTCACATCACATCAAGCAATCAACTACACATCAAAATCAAACAAACAAGCATACAAGCCGTCCATGGTCTGTAGCGACGGGTGTCGGGTGCTACTAAACACCGTCTACATCCTAGTTTATATTTAACTAGAAAATTAAATAAAAGGTGAGGAGTTCTCACAGAATAGCTAATCCAACGCCACGCTTCTTCTTAGGTAGAAACCTTCGTCGTTCTCGCCCTTTAGTCAAATTTCACTGTCCGTGGTCACTACATATATAAAAATCACATTTTTACGGCGCTATTCAATATATAAAAATCGAATTTTTACTTTGCTATTCAATATATAAAAATCGAATTTTTACATTGCTATTCAGTATATAAAAATCGAATTTTTACTTTGCTATTCAATATATAAAAATCGAATTTTTACTTTGCTATTCAATATATAAGTCGAATTTTTACTTTGCTATTCAATATATAAAAATCGAATTTTTACTTTGCTATTCAATATATAAAAATCGAATTTTTTACTTTGCTATTCAATATATAAAAATCTTGTCTTTCCTTGACTAAAAATCCGACCTTTCTTCTAAATAAAAATCAATCTTTCTTCAAACAAAAAGACTAATCTTTTTATATTTGCTAATTCATATAAAACAAACTGATTTATAAATGCTAATTATATAAAATAAATTAAAAACAAAACTTACATACATTGAAGAAGGAAAGAAAAGAAGGAGCTTGGTTGTTGTCTTATGGCTCAAAGAGGAAAAGAGAGGAGCTGGGGTCTTCACGTCAGTCGAGGAGCACGAAGGGAGGTCGGAGCTGGAGAGGGGGGGTGCGTCGCTCAAGTGGAGAGAGGGGGGGGGGTATCGCGGTGCTCAGGTGGAAAGAAGGGGGGTGTGTCGCTCAGGTGGAGAGAGGGGGGGTATCGCGGCGGCGGCGCCGCCTAGGGGAGGGGGGGCGCGATCGGTTAGGCTAGGTTTTTTTTCTTTCTGTGAACCGATTTTTGAATAGAGAGAGGGAGGTGAGGGTTTAAAAAGGAAAAATATATATTATTTTATTTATTAAATTAATTCTAAAAAGCAACTTTTATATTCGAAACCCAAACCGGACCCAACGACCGTCGACCTTTGCTAAATACCCCCATTCCGAACACAATGGGATATGTTTCGTAAGCCAGTTCGGCTGTTACGATCGGTTTCCATCAAAATCAAAATATAACTCTATATATTGAATTTAAACGCGCATTTCAATTTACTGGGGCCACATACTAACTCGAAAAATTCACGAAAAATTATTTCTAGCTTCATATTGATGATATGGTCCTAACAAAACAAGTTTCGTCAAATTCTGAGACCGTTTGAAAAATGATCATTTTTCAGTCGATTAAAATCATCTTAAACTGGTCAAACGCGTTTTCTTTTGCCACGCCCACGTATTGATTCGAAAAATTACAAAAATTGGAATCTAGCAATAACTTGACATCCCGGATCCAACAAAAATGGTTTCGTCGAAATCCGAGGTCGTTTGCAAAATGTCTATTTTTAAGGGCCAGAATTCCATAGCGATTATTCTGAATTTTCATTTGGACATAACTTTTTATTCCCGCTATGAAATTTTAATTTTTCGGATTCATTGGAAAGATATTCTCAATTAGATTCTAATATTTTCAGTTTCACTAAATTTCGGTTTATTTTGAATCCTATGCATACATTTGAAGTTTGAAATCGAATTTTCGAACTACCGCGCCATTTCCAATTCCTTTTATAATTATAAATAATTATTTATATTCTAACGACAATCTATATAAATATATACGTTCGAATTCTATTCAAAATAAATTTCTCGTCGATATTATTTAAAATAATTCATTTTAAATATACAAAATTCGCTAAAATTGCCAAAATAAATTTTTTTAAATTGGCTCTGATTTCCGGGTCGTTACAACCCCCCCCCCCCTTCTTCTCCGCTTCCCTTCCACCTTCCTTCAGCTCGACGCCTGAAACCCCGAGATCCCCAACGCCGAGCACCCTCAAACCATCCCCCTTCGCTGGAATGAAAGTAAGTTTTATTTTAAATTAATTTATTTAATTTCTATAGGATTTTTGTTCAATGCGAAAAGATTTGATTTTGGTTCAACAAAAAAGATTTGACTTTGTTCGATTAAGTAGAGTAATAAAAGTTCAATTTTTATATTAGAGGAAGATAGGATTTTTATTGATCTAAAGATTGGATTTATATTTATGTAAAGACGAGATTTTTAGCGATGTAAAGGTTGGATTTTTAATCGAGTAAAGAAGTGATTTTTACCATATAGAGATTTGGTTTTTACATAAGGAAAAGATTTGATTTTGAAATGAAATATGAGATTTTTATTGTATAAGAAGTATAAAAATATTATTTTTATATCATGAGAAGTATAAAAATATGTTTTTTTTATATTGTAGAAGTAATAAAAATATGATTTTTATATTATAGAAGTATTAAAAATTCGATCTTTATTTTGTAGGAGATATAAAAATATGATTTTTATTCATGTAGAGTAATAAAAATACAATTTTTATTATATTGCTAGCGTGATAAAAATATAATCTTTATTATATGAGTAGCGATGTAAAAACAGAATTTTTATCTGTATAGTAACAATATAAAAATATGATTTTTATATATGTAGTGGCTACGGGCAACGAAAGTGACAAAAGGCGAGAATGACGAAGATTTCTACATATGAAGAGTCATGGCATTTGGTTTAGCTTGGGTGAGAACTTCTCACTTTAAATTTTCTTCTCTAGTTAAATATATATACTAGGATGCAGACGGTGCTTAGCAGCACCCGACACCCGTCATCCACAGACCATGGATGGCTTATATGTTTGATTGTTTTTTGTGGTGAAAATTTATTGTGTGTTGTGAGATGAAATAAAATATTTATATAGGTAAAAATATTTTGTCGTTAAAAATATAATTTTTAACGGGTATGTGAATAAATAAAAATACGTGTTTATTGATTTGAAACTCCACACGGGTATTGGGATAAAATACGACATACACTAATCCCAATAATCAGTAGAATGTCGATCGATTGATTGACAGGCTGTTATAAGCGTTATATATCTATATTTGATGCTTATACAGTGTAGTGCACTTTCGATGATGGTTGATTATTTGTCAGTGCTATTATATACATGTGTTGTGGGGAAACCATATAATTAATCTTATATGGTAATTGATTGGGCCTCATTCCAATTGGGGAAATAAAGAATATTATAAAATAAAAATAATCATGTGTTGAAAGAAATATTTTAACAATAAAATTTACATCTTTATCATATTTAAAGTTAGAAACTAACTGGAGAATAGATAAGATGAGTGGTTTCCTGGGTATTGATCTGATATTGGTTTCGGCCTTCGGGGTTAATACTTAGGGAATCATCCTCTTACTACTTTACAGTTGGAGTCTGATTAAAAATCAAACGATAGATACCATAATTTTATAAAATATATTAAATAATAGAAATAGTCATGTGTTGACAGTGCCCATGTGTTGAGAATATTCATGTGTTGAAAGAAATAAATATTCATGTGTTGAATAAAATAAATATTCATTTGTTGAATAGAATAACGAATTTATTGAAATATATAAAGCCGTGTTGATTGGAGATGCGCCATTTTGACGTGAGCGATATTTAAATCGATTATATTCGTTTTTAAAATGAATATGGAAAAAGAAGTGATTTCAAAATATAACGTTTTGAAAATATTATCATTTGTATATCGATGATGTGGAATATTCAATTTCGATTCAAAATTGAATATGAGGTTGAAATCGTTTCAAAAACGAATTTAAAATGATTTATAAAATACGTTTTAAAAGGAAATCAACGAAATATATATAATATATATGTATTATATATATAATGGCCCGAATAGAACACACCGCATTGCGGCAGTTCATGAATTTCGACCATTGACTTCGAATTGATGTTGCGGGAGATCCGACCGTCGGATCCTCCTGAAACCAGAATCGTTGGGTTCGTATCGAAAAGATATTTCCAATAAATATTAGAAATTTGAAATCTAACAGTTGGATTTCGAATTATGTCCAAATCAAATTTGGAAAAGATCGCTGTAGGTGCAGTTCGACGGCCATTGGTGGAAATCGACTGTACGGGCCTTGATAAAATTATTAAAAATAATAATAATTTGCGTAAAATCATAAGAAATGATTTGAAAAGAACTGGGATGAAAAATTCCACATTTGAAAGGATAAAAATAGGTTTTTATCGAAATGAACTAGTTTTGAACTAGAATTAAAATCAATTTATTTTTGAAATAAATAAATTGAATTTGAAGTGGTTTTAAAAATAATCAGAATTTCCAATACGTGAATTGGGATGGATTTGAATCGAAATTATCTTCGGAATATTTCGATGTTGGATTTCGTGATTATACAGATATTGTTATGGGAATTTGAAAGATATATTTATATCGTTATTTCCAATATGATATTTGTTGGTCGTAGAATTTGATATTGAATATAAGCCGATATATTTTCTTTTCAGAGCCTTGTATTTAATGTCAAATGTGATTTGGGTTTGTCGTGAATGGTGTCTTAATTAACACTGTTCTTAAACCTAGTTGAGAAGAAGATTAAATCTTTCTATTTAGATCTAAGGAAGTGTACCAATTAAATAATATTAATTGGAATCGAATTTAAATTGGTTTTTTGGGTTTATCGTGAGCGATGTTTTGAATAACACCTGTTCTTTAACCCGATTAACAATAGAATGTGATTTTGGGTTTATTGTGAACCGTGTTTTAGATGACATTGGTTCTTTAACCCAGTTAAATACCAGGATATTGATTTTTGGGAAGATTAAAACTAAGTGGAGTTTTAATGAATCTTTAATTAGATTGAAATGTGAATTGATAATTTAAATTATCAAATCTAAAAAGTGATCGAGAATGGAGTACCACCAGTTTTGCTCCAAAGCGATAGTTAAATCTTTAATTAGATTTGAACGTGAAATGGTAATTAATATTTACCGATAACACCATGGTGCTACATATGGAGTACTACCAGTTTTCCCCATGGGATGAATAGGTTGGGATTGGGAAATAAAACAAATAATTACTTCGGTGTAGTTCGCTAATCCCGACTAGTTTGGAAAACCATAAAATGGTTTGAAATGATATCCAAAGGAAGATTAAAGAATAAATTTAGAAGAATTTATCTTTGATAAAATTAATGGGAACCTTTCCCTAGGAATGTGAAAATTTGAATAAAAGAATATTCTGAATTGGAATGAGGCGTATGTTGTGTTTGTGTAACATTTGTTTATTATATACGCGGGTTATTCGGAAAGGTCGGGTTTATACCCATTCTGAATAACCGATTCGACGATATGTTGAAGATGAAGACGGTGGTTGAAGACCGGAAGTCTTCACATCGTTTGGGTGATTACTGGTGATCTTGATTGGGCTGTACACCCAAGATGAGGGAATCAGTTGGTGATCGTCCAGACGTACTTGGAGATCGATGGATATGCGAGGAAAGTGCCTCCGGTTTCGTTCAGACCAAGAACGAACTTGTAAATGGACTGTGTGTCTGACATTGGATTTTATTCAGTGTTGATTGATCTCTATTAAATATACATCTGTTTGGCGACAGAGAATTTATTCTCTTGCTTAACGCCCTTCTCTAAGACGTACGAGCTCAGAGGTTGTATATCGATGGACATCAGTCGCATGGAGTGAATTGCTTGTGTGGCACGCCTAAGTGGCAGATGATCAAGGCTTCTGTTGAAAAGCAAAGTCTTGTGGTTGATGATCAAAGCACGGCCTGTGTGGCGCAGCTTTGTGTATAACGTGAATTCGCGAGCCTCACACCTCGGTATGAGTTAAAAATGGGATACAGACTGTTGGGAGAACACGACGTTTCTTTCTAGCTATTGGTGGTGTCAGTGCTTAAACTGGCTGACATTTATATACTTTTCACCTATATGGTTGTTGGAATGCGAGGTGCCTCGGATATAGGTCTGTCAGGACCGGGAAATGTGTGTTCAGGAATAATAATCCTCCAAAGTTAGGTGAGGACCGGCCCAACCGATTCCAAGGATCATAGTGGGGTCTTGAGACATTTGCTAGAGTGTCTCGAATGGAGAGGAGCTTTCCCCTTGCCTCGACTCATGACGGAAATCCAATTTCCAATACGTGATATTGCGGTTTTATTCGTAGAACCTAGTATGGCGACATAGTGGTATGGGTCATTAATGCCGCCTATGATTGATATTTATGATTGAAATTGTTTTGACACTATACACTTATAGTAATATCAAAATAATGTGTTTTTAACGTATCAAGCATGCTTTGGCTATTATAAGGTAAAAACCCTATCCTCCGGCTTGTGTTGCATTGTGTGATGGGACCTGGGTCTTATAATAGCTTCATTTTTCTTTATTTAGCATTGCGCTGTTTGTTTTATGCACTGGTGTTCTTGGGAGGAAACCCGTTCTGTGTTATACGGCGTGGTCCCTTGATTTACCGAACTTTAAAATAAAGATTTATGACTGTTTTAGTTCTCACACCAGTCCCATGACCGACCTGGAGTTTATTGTTTTAACCTAAACTTTGGGTGCCCTTATTTTCGACACGGGCAGCTAGTAGTTTTGGTTTTGCAGATTTATATTCACAGGATCCTGATTTACAGCTGGAACGATACTCGGAAAGCTCTGTATCCGTGTATTACTTCTAGTTGTGTTTGTATTATTTTCCGTTGCTATGTAATTTAAATCTCTGATATTTGTCAATTGTGTAATATTTATTCATACTCTGTATATTCTTGTATTCTGATGGAATTGTTGTAATAGACAATGAAATGTTCTTCTATTTGCATTCCATTTTGTCGTGTTCTCAATGCAATCCGCGCTTTCCTTCATGGGGAAGTTCGGGTCGTGTCAGAACGCGCCGCGCAGCGACCATTCGCAAATTTCGACCATTAAATTCAAATTGATGTACCAGGAGATCTGACCGTCGGATTCTCCTAAAATCAAAACCGTTGGGTCCGTATCGAAAAGAGCTTTCCAATAAATATAAGAGATTTGAAATCTAATGGTTGGATTTGGAAATATGTCCAAATAAATTTTGGAAAGGTCGTTGTAAATGTAGTTCGGTGACCGTTGTTGGAAACCGACTATAAGGGCCTTAATAAAATTATTAAAAATATTTAAAAATAATATAAAATTATAATAAATGATTTGGAAAGAATTTGGATGAAAATATTCCAATTCTGTAAGGATAAAAAAGTATTTTAAGCAAAATGAACTAGTTATTAACTAGAATAATAATCAAATGTTTTTGAATAAAAGAATGAGATTTTGGGTTTGTCGTGAATGGTGTGTTCAATAACACTGTTCTTAAACCGCGTATGAAAAGAATAAATCTTTTATTTAAGATTATTAGAGTTTCCAGTTATATTTAGTAATTGGAATAAAATGAAATGTGAATTGGGTTTATTGTGAACTATGTTTTTAAAGACATTCATTCTTTAACCTGATTTACAGTGAAAATATAATTTGGAATTTATAAATCTTTTTATTAAGATCTAATGAAAATTTTCCGAAGTAAAGTTTTCCAATTTAATATATTAAATTGGAATTGAATGGAATTCAATTCAGTAATAATCGAGATGAGCTTCTGTGAATGAAGATTGTTACTATATATCGAATTTAAAAGGCCTTGCTGCTATTCCATTTATATTATTAGTTTGACTCGGGAATTTATATCGATTATGGGCTGTTATGATTTTTGTGTAGATTCCATTTTGATGGAAGATGAATTTAGGTTTATTGTGAACTGTGTTTTAAGTGCCATTAGTTCTTTAAGCCAGTTAAGAGAAGATAAGATTAATTTCTTAAATTTGAATAATCATAAAGTAATGATTTTTGATATTAAAAATAAATTGGAGTTTTAATAAATTTTAATAATATTGAAATGGGAATGAGATAATTGAATTTATCAAATTCTTGAAATGAACGAGAATGGAATACCACCAGTTTTACCCCAGGCGATAATAAAATATTTAATTAGATTTGAATGTGAAATGGTAATTAATTTTACCGATAACACCTTGGTGTTAGATAAGGAGTATTACCAGTTTTGCTCCAAAGTGTGAATAGGTTGGGATTAGGAAATAATAAATGATTATTACGGTAAGGTTCGATAATCCCGACTAGTTAACAAAATCTTTTGAAATTGATATCCAAAGGAAGATTAAAGAATAAATTTAAAAGAATTTATCTTTAATAAAATTAATTGGAACCTTTCCCTAATAATGTGAATATTTTATTTAAAAGAATATTATTAATTGGAATGAGGCGTACGATGTGTTTTTTTAGCACTTGATTATAAAATACACGTGTTATTCGAAAAGATCGAGTTTAACCCATTCTGAATAATTACTACGATGATTAAAAGTCGATGATTATGACGGTGGTTGAAGACCAGAGTTATTCACATCATTTGGATGATTACTGATGTCTTAATTCGGCTGTACACCCAAGATAAGGTAATAAGTGGTGATCGTCCAGATGTACTTGGAGATCGACGGATATGCGAGGACCTCTCTCCTGTATTGGGCATATGCGACGAGGAATAAGGTGCCTCCGGTATCGTTCAGACCCATAATGGACTTGTAAATGGATGGTTTGTCTGACGTTGTATTCCTTTATGCTGTATTCATTGATCTCTGCTAAATATATATCTGTTTGGTGGCAGAGAATATATTCTCTTGCTTAACACCCTTCTCTGAGATGTATGAGCTTAGAGTTTATATATTGGTAGAAATCAATGGGATGGTATGGATTGACAATGTGGCATGATAAGATGCAAATGATCAAGTCTTTTGTTGAAAAGCAAACTCTTGTGGATGAGGATCAAAGCACAGCTTTAGTTAGCACAACTTTGTGTATAAGATACTTCGCGAGCCTCACACCCCGGTATGTACCAGAAGCGGGAGAGGACTGCGGGAAGAACATGCGTTTCCTTCTAGCTAGGAGTGGTGTCATGGTATGGAGCCTAGACATTTTACTTATGTGGATGATGGAATGAGGCGCCTCGAATATTGAGTCCCTAGTGGCTTAGATATACGCCCCATAGGGCGGGGAAACGTATTGTTCAGGCATAACTAATCCATTAAAGTATTTGTGGACTGGCCTTGAAGATCCAAGGGTCACTCGAGCTATGATCCTAAGGCACGGGCTAGAGCGTCTCAAATCTGGTAAGGACGATCCCTTGCCATGGTTCATAGACGGAAATTCAACTTCCAATACGACATCATGCGGTTTTGATTGTAGAACTACTAAGGCGACATGATATATGGTACCCATGCCATCTATGATTGATACATTTATATTTGAAGTTGTTTTTAAACACTATGCACTTATAGTAATAAAAAAATGATTTGTTTTATATGTATCAAGCATGTTTGGCTATTATAAGGGAAAACTCTATCCTCCGTCTTGCGTTGCATTGTGTGATGGGACCTGAGTCTTATAATAGCTACATTTTTCAAAAAGCATTGCGTTGTTTTATTTTAAACAAAGATTCATGTGGAGTAAACTCGTTCCGTGTTATACGGCGTGGTCCCATGATTTCCCCACCTTTAAATTAAAGATTAATAACTGTTTTAGTTCTCACACCAGTCCCATGACTATCCGGGAGTTTATTGTTTTAACCTAAACTCTGGGTGCCCCTATTTTCCACACGGGCAACTAGTAGTTTTGGTTTTGCAGATATTACATTCACAGGATCCTGGTATAGCTCAACCGATATTCGAAAAGCTCTGTATCCGTGCATTTCTTTCAGTTGTGTTTTGTATTATTTTCCCGCTGTTATTTAAATGTAATTTAAGTCTCTAATATTTTTCTGACATATAATATATATTCGTACTCTGATATATAATTGTACTCTAACGTAATTGTTGTAATAAGAAATGAAATGTTCTTCTGTTTGTGTTCTGATTTGTCGTGTTCTCAATTCAAACCAGACTTTCCTTTACAGGGAAGTTCATGTCGTTTCAGTTAAATAACCCACTTTCGAAGTATTTGCCAATATCATTGTCAATATGGAGAGACCGGTTGGATTATTATCCGAGAATCGCTCCGTATTGGCAGTAGCGTTGCGAATCAGATTTGATGATGATAATCGAAGATGGAGTAAAGTGCAAGGGCTTTTTCTATTTAATGGAAATTGTGCCTTCAATTTCGTTCAATCCCAGAACGAACGTATATGGACGAATGTCTGACAGATTATTTCCAATGATCGCATATGTTGGTTTGCACAAATATATATGGTGGTGAAGAATTCATTCTCTTAGCGTAATATCCAGAATATATTTGTGCAAATCAATTAATGATTAACGGATCTGACAATGTGGCATTCAAAGTGAATGAATGGTAAACAATCGTAGCATCAGACCTCAACAGTCAGGAAATGATAAAAATCGGGCAGGCAACATGGCTAAGTGGGTAGCTCCCAATTAGGGTGTATTATCACCTATCTAGAGAAGTTCATTTCATTCTTTATTCTATTCGATGCTGTCCCATTAGGAAAAACGGTTACTGATCCCAACTGTTGGTGATATATATATTCGATACACTCAATCGAAATGAGTAGTCGGTCATATGTGGCCGGGTTACAAGATGTTCTTGCTAAACCCAGTGTATTTTATTTAGAGATACACTATCGGAAGGTGGTTCCATACCTTTTCATTGTTGGAAATTCATTACCCAATAAGTGCTCACGATTTTGGTATATTATGTATATGTGGAGCGTGAGATGAAAGCGTTCCACTAGATTTCTATTTATTTGATTTAGACACTCTTATAATATCAAAAGAGTTTTGATATAAAGATTATCATTTTCTTTCAAACGGATTTGAAATTTAAATATAGTGTTTTGGATTCTCATAAGGTAAAACACCGTTCCGTGTTATATGGCGTGGTCTTATGAGATATTGTTTATTTTCTCAAACTGTTTTAAGTTATTTTCTCATACCAGTCCCATGACTGAGCCAGATTTATTTTCTATGTTTTCCCTAAACTCGTGGGTGCCCAAATTTTGTGGGCAGTCAAGTAGTTCGGGTATTTACAGATATATTTGGAGTAGCTTAGAGCAGGAGGCTTCAACGTATTTGGTTATTGTTTTTCTGCTGTGTTTTAAGCGTTGCACTATGATGATGATATGTATATATAGAAAAAAAATTGTACTCCAAAGCTGATATATATTATATTTTGTACCGTTGCGATGTGAGATTCTGTGTTGTTATTTTTTTCTTCTTAAAAAAAATTGATTAGTATTTCTGTGATATTTGGGTTGGATGTGTAATGTATGTAGTCAACTCAGATAGTACGGATTTGCGGTTCGTTACAGTTGGTATCATAGCTTAGGTTGAGCGAACAGCTAGGCTTTGGTGGGATGTGTTCATTAGAGATAGGGTCAGTAGTAACCTAGAATGAGTTGAGTGTATATATACGAGAGCATATTTGTTAATTGATATAAAAAATTATTTTATATTGTGTTGGCTAGTTGGTTGAGTGGTTTATGAATTATGATCGAATCGTGGGATGCCACGAAGCCGATAAGAATTTCTAAACACTTGAATAGAAAATTTCGACATAATATTGTTTTAAAGTGGGTAAATGAAATAATTTTACCCAAAATTCTATTTTGATAGAAAAAGGAATTATTTTCAGAAATTTTTATATATGGATTCGTTGATTGCTATTATTATAACCAGATAAGATTATAAATTGGAATGGTTATATATAACCAAATAAAATTTGTATGTGAATGAAATATACAAATAAAATGAACTTGAATTGGATTTAATTCAGAACTTGGAATTTAAATTCTGGGAAGTTGGAAAATATTTTTCTGAAGTATATTAAAATAATATAGCTTTGTTTTGAAAGGGATTTTTGAATGAAAATCTTTTTTAAAGTGATTTTGGAATTGTTAAAGCACTTAACTCACTTCAGTGGCTGGAAATAATTTTGATGATGATTGCAGCATCATCAATGTTCATTTTTGAGTTTCTGAGTGATGGATTGCAACCTTAGAAAAGTTTTTTGTGGAAATTTATTTGAAAGAGGGCAAATTGTTTTGGAAAATTCAAATGTTTTAAATTTGATATGGTTATAAATATATGTATATATTTATGGGTTTTCAAATGGATTTGAAATGAAAACCTATGGATTTGAATTCTCGAATTTAAAATTTAACTTAAGCAAGTAAAATGGATTGAAGTGAATAAATTGACTAGAAGCAATTTGAATAGATCAATGGAATACAGATTGGATGTAAATGTATTAATTATAGATCATTCGAATTAAATGAATGAAAACCAAAAGTTTTGTTGGAATTAAATTTGTTGAAATTTGAAGAGTTCAGTTTCAACATAAGTATGTCTTTGAAAAGTTAATGGGTTCGTACCATTTTTTCCTACCTTAGTAATTTCAGGGACGAAATACTTTTAAAGGGGGAAGAATGTAACGACCCAGATTTTTAGATGATTAATTTTAAATATTTAATATGGTTTTAAATATTGAGTTGATAATATGAATCAATTTTTATATTGAATTATCAATTTAATAATTGAAATACGATTTATTTCAAATATATTTAATTATCGTAATACGAAAATTAATTTAATTGATTTGAAGATTTAAAACTAAATTGAAAATAGTTCAGACAATCAATATAAACTTCTATTTGAATTAGAATAATAATTTATTATTGAAGAATTAATTATTTTGAATTTAATTTGTATCGATTTAAATTAATATCTTTTTCAAATGATCAATTGAGGCTTTGAAACTTGTCCCAATGTGTCCAGAATAGGGGTATAAACCTAAAATTGTCGGTTGTTGGGTTCTGAAAGGAGTTCGAAATCACGGGGTATTTTAATTAAAAGCGTATCGGTTCAAACTAAAATAAAATAAATAAATTAATTAAAAAATATAATACCTTCGTCCCTAAGCTAAGTTAATCAAGTACAATGTACAATACGCAAATTCCTTAATGCTTAAGTCTTTATCATCTATAAAATCACGCACATCCTCTCCGCTGTATTTCTTCTGCTAACTATTCGATCGGAGCTTCAAATTAACTTGATCGTTCTGTATATAATCATGTTTCCTCTTCTACCATTTTTCGTTCGGCAATAAGAGACCAAAAGCATTAAAATGGCTTTTCTCCAAAATTCTTTCCAAACAAAAATCATACTCAAATCCATTCAAATGACGACTACTGGTCCTCACCTCTCCTCTAAGACGCTCGTTCAAATCATCACGAGAAATCGAAATCGAGATTTGCGGTTTGGAATCTCATGATATCCGAAGGCTCGATATAGGACCAGACATGCATCGTGAAGAAGAGAGAATCGCGAGTTCAGAGAGGAATAAGCGCAGTCCTGTAAGGCATTTCGAAGCCCTGATCTGTGAAGAAAGGATCGTGAGTTAAATATTGAAGTCGCGATGGGTTTCGGGTCGATGTGATTGGAGGAGAAGGGTTCTGGGCTTGGCGCGGCGTTCGCAGTGGTAAGAAGCAATGTTCGGCAAAAATTGAAGTCACACGATACATTAGGGCTGTAGGTGGTCTGTCATGATGTTTGAAATAGCTCGGAATCGGCATTTGTCAAACGCGAGTTAGCGTGTCATTGGCAGGTGATTTAGGAGCCGAAGGGGAACAGGGTTGATGGTGTTAAAATCAGTGGTTGGTTACAGTTATAAAGTTGAGTTAAGAATTGCAGTTTGAAGGACCAGTAAAAATTGGAGCCCTGGAGTTCAATACTTTGTGGAGTAGTCTCGATACTGAAATGTTTGGAATGGTGCAGATGTTGATTTGCAGTGGAGGAGTGGTGTAGCTCTGTGAGAGGGAGATTATGATGATGATAGTTGTCGAAGTATGGTTGGGCGGAGTTGGAAGGAATATCGTAGCGTGAATGTTCACCAAGGAAAAGACAGATTTTTAAAGTGGGCTAAAGGTATAAATTTGATAATTAATTTAATTAATTCGTTTAATGTTATATAATCTAAAAATTTATAATATGACATATTTATTTATAAAAGGGTGGTAAAAAGCGTGAAGTAACTCATTTAAAGTCAGTCGGGATTTAGTAGGATTTAATTTAAAATTGAATGGTATTCGATATTCGGTAATTAAAATCATGGTGAGTAATTCTCACTCAATTTATTAATTAGAATTATTTTATTCATTAAAAATAATTGCTGGTTGTTTGATTGCATTAAAATATTACTGTGGCTATTATTAAATATATATTAGTTATTTAGGATTGGTGTTTGTGGTTACTATATATATGTTAGTGATTGGGTAGTTCCCACAGTACCATTAGCGGATGCCTACACTATCATTAGCGGATGACCCTATACGCCCTTTTTCTATGATAGTGGATGACCTTCTATACCGCAATATCCGGCCTCGAAGTAGGACGGGTATTATTTATGTTGGCTAACGTCTGTGGATGTAGGAAAACAGGTTGGAGGGATCCAACTTGATTCCTAAAAAATATTATTATTTATTTATTCCATATATATTATCATATATGATGTGTTAGAAAACCTGTGATTGATAACTGGGTGTTTTGGGGTGTTTAAACATTACTGGGGCCTGAATATTGATTTATAAAAATATCGTAAAAAGAATATTTTGAGATTTAAAACAAAAATCTATTTTTCTAAAATTAGAATTCGAATTTCGAATGGACTAGAAATATTAACTTGTTTTGTAAAATAAAAAAAGTATTGAATTTACAAACGACATTTATAAATTAGATAATGTAGTGAATTTATAAACAGTGTTTATAAATAAAATGGAATGATTGTCATTGGATAATCAGGGAATTGAAATGAATTTATAAACAATGTTTATAAATAAACAAAAAAAATATCATTTGATAATTTGAATATTTAAATTCGAATATGAATTTAAAAACAGAAATGGGGAATCGTTTTAAAGAAGTCAAAGATGAAATTTATTCTGATGTTCAGAATGTAAATTGAACTAAAAATAAATCCGTATGGATTTATGATTTGAATTCGATTAGAGCGAATTTGGTTAAATAAAATATTTTCAGAAAAGATATTAGGATTGTATTAAATAGAAGATTAAATTTAAATATGGAAATAGATTCTATATTTATAAAGATAAGTTATAATAAATAGAATATTCCATAATAAGATTTTGGTTTAAATAGATTTCGAAATGGAACTTATTGGAATTTACAAAACAAGTAAATTTATAAACAATGTTTATAACTATAGTGAATTACTTATCTAGAGATATTATGAAATTTTAAATTTAAGTATGAATTTAAGATATAAGTTGAAATCATTTCAAAAAGGGAACGACAGTTTTATTCCGGAATTCAGAATATAAAAGGAATGGAATTTTAAATAGAAATTTTGAAATGGAAACTTGTTTTAATATATAAAACAAGGAAGTTAAATTTATAAACGATGTTATAAATTAAGTGAGATAATTTTCAATTGGATAATTTAAATATTTAAATTCAAACATGAGTTTAAAAGTAAATTGGGAAGTGTTTTGAAATAGAACGATTGATTATATTTCGGAATTATAAACTGAACTAAGAAAAATCCAACAGATTTTAATTAGAATTCGATTTCATCTAACTTTATGAATAAATTTATTTCTAATGTAATTAAAAATAATAAAAGAAATGGAGTTGTAATTGTATTGATAACTGAGTAATGAAAAATCGACAATTAGAGAAAATCGGAAATATTAAGTTGGATTTGAAACTAGATTTAATATATATTAAAAATATATATTAGAATGGAGTTGAAATTTATTTACAAAAGATGTTTAAATGTTTATATTTAATTATAATTAAAACGAACTCGCCGCAGAGCAGTAGTTCGTAATTTAGCGTTTCGAACTTCAATTGAGTATATAGAACTCAATTTAAATCGGAATTCTGTGAAACAAGAATCGTCAGGATCGACTGAATATTTGTTTTCTAATGGAAGAGAAAAATCAGGATTTTGTCTTATAGATTTTGAGTTATGTCAAAATCAAATTTTCAGAAAAACAGTGCCATAACCATTATAAAACCATAAAGGTTTATTGAAGTAAATAAAAGGATTTTTAGTAAATAAAAATCTGAATTTTCATTAGAAAATTCCAGACCGGAGATATAAAATAAGTATGAAATCCAGTGCAGTAAGTGAAATGATTTTTGAAACAAAAATCAGATTTTTAGTCATTGAATAGAACTAACTAATTTGAATAATAATTAGTTAATCGAAATTAATACGAAAATGGGTTTTGAATAAGAAAAGGTGATACCCGACACTCCTAGCTCAGTTGGTTAGAGGTGGGCGAATTGGGATGAGACATAGGTCTCTGGTTCGAGGGCCACATCTGCCAATTTCTAGGAGTGACTACCCAGGTAGTGTGAAGGCGTTGAAAAATTGGGGTATATCACTATCCGTGGGGTTTACTAAGACCGACAAATAATGGTTCGAGTGAAGTCTTCGGTTCCACACGTAAATCAAAAATAAGAAAAGGTGATTTGAGAAATTATATTCGAAATCGAAAAGGAAACTTGAAATGAAAATGGAATTCAATTTGTTTTTAAGCAGGTTAATATTTTATTTGAACATGATATGTTCAAACAAAGTAGTGAAATAGGCAAAACAACTAATTAGAAAATAAATTAGCGAATTGGGTTAAGACGAATGGATTGAGTTGAAATTAAATGGACTATGTGTCTGACATTGGATTTTATTCTATGTTGATTGATCTCTATTAAATATACATCTGTTTGGCGGTGGAGAATTTATTCTCTTGCTTAATGCCCTTCTCTGAGACGTACGAGCTTAGAGGTTGTATATCGATGGACATCAGTCGCATGGAGTGAATTGCCTATGTGGCACGCCTAAGTGGCAGATGATCAAGGCTTCTGTTGAAAAGCAAAGTCTTGTGGTTGATGATCAAAGGACGGCCTGTGTGGCGCAGCTTTGTGTATAACGTGAATTCGCGAGCCTCACACCTCGGTATGAGTCAAAAACGGGATACAGGCCGTTGGGAGAACACGACGTTTCTTTCTAGCTAGTGGTGGTGTCAGTGCTTAAAGTGGCTGACATTTATATACTTTTCACCTGTGTGGTTGTAGGAATGTGAGGCGCCTCGGATATAGGACTTTTAGGACCGGGAAACGTGTGTTCAGGAATAACTTATCCTCTAAAGTTAGGTGAGGACTGACCCAACCGATTCCAAGGATCATAGTGGGGTCCTGAGACATTTGCTAGAGTGTCTCGAACGGAGAGGAGCTTGCCCCTTGCCTCGATTCATGACGGAAATCCAATTTCCAATACGTGATATTGCGGTTTTATTTGTAGAACCTAGTATGGCACATAGTGGTATGGGTCATTAATGCCGCCTATGATTGATATTTATGATTGAAATTGTTTTGACACTATACACTTATAGTAATATCAAAATAATGTGTTTTTAACGTATCAAGCATGCTTTGGCTATTATAAAGTAAAAACCCTATCCTACGGCTTCCGTTGCATTGTGTGATGGGACCTGGGTCTTATAATAGCTTCATTTTTCTTTATTTAGCATTGCGCGGTTTGTTTTATGCACTGGTGTTCTTGGGAGGAAACCCGTTCCGTGTTATACGGCGTGGTCCCTTGATTTACCAAACTTTAAAATAAAAATTTATGACTGTTTTAGTTCTCACACCAGTCCCATGACGGACCTGGAGTTTATTGTTTTAACCTAAACTCTGGGTGCCCTTATTTTCGACACAGGCAGCTAGTAGTTTTGGTTTTGCATATTTATATTCACAGGATCCTAATTTACAGCTGGAACGATACTCGGAAAGCTCTGTATCCGTGTATTACTTCTAGTTGTGTTTGTATTATTTTCCGCTGCTATGTAATTTAAATCTCTGATATTAGTCAATTGTGTAATATTTATTCATACTCTGTATATTCTTGTATCCTGATGGAATTGTTGTAATAGACAATGAAATGTTCTTCTGTTTGCATTCTATTTTGTCGTGTTCTCAACGCAATCCGCACTTTCCTTCACGGGGAAGTTCGGATCGTGTCAGTTTGGTATCAGAGATTTGGTTTACAGACCTCGAGAACAAGACACATTTGAACCGAACGAAAGAATTCATCAGATATTGGATTAGTAATATCCAATTAGAATAACTCGTTAGAGATGGGATCAGTAGTATCCTAAAACGAGTGTGAATAGTATATTTTTCAAATGAAAACAATTTGTTTTGAAATTTAAATCGTTTTATATGTATTTGAATATTTATTTATATTGAATTGGACAATCCAATATATAAAGATTTTGCATATACGCGTCATGAACGTATATTCATAGTTTTAATATACTGGATAGATATAGTATCACACTCTAGTCGCCCGGACATGGTCCTGATGATGAAGTATACCATCACCAGTATTTATTTTCGAGTGACGAAGGTGTGATATCTATATATTTCCATTAGACTGGTGTGAGAACCAAAATATAGATAGATTTATTGTTGTGATTTGGCATCAAAAACAAGATTTTCTGTATATATATATATATATCAAAGTTATGTGATTGAAATTCTAATTCACTAATTGATTGCTGGTTGTGTTGTTTGATAGTTGGTTTCATTTATTTGAAAATTTGAACCATTAGGCCAAATTGAACTAAATATTGAACTGTATTGAAAAATGATTACAAATGCATGCATATACATGTACTTACATTGAACAGGTCATAACAAGGAGGCTAAAGCATGGAATAAAATTGTTTGCCCGACAAATAGGTACATGTTTATTGTATTTCTTTGGGTGATGATGATTTTATGAGCCGATTGGCTTTTTCTTTTTCTTTTGGATTGAAGAATGCCATGGGAGGCTATATGAAATATCCCGAAGTCCCCGGTGCAGCGGAGGTTATGGCAAAAAAATTGGAAAATTTAGGGTGTTAGCCAAACTTTTGAAAAATTTGAAAAGTTCTTAGAAACTGAAAAGTTGAAGAACTTAAGCCATAAAGAAAATAATGGATGTTGAGTTGATTAGTTAAACATCTTTCGGCTTCGTTCCTTTTCGGGGACGAAAAGTTTTAAGTGGGGGAGATTGTAATAACCCGGAAATCCGAGCCAATTTAAAATTTTTATTTTGGCAATTTTGACGAATTTTGAGTATTTAAAATGATTATTTTAAATAATAACGACGAGAAATTTAATTTGAATGGGATTCGAGCGTATATATTTATATAGATCGTCGTTAGAATATAAATATTTATTTATAATTATTAAAGGAATTGAAAATGGCGTGGTAGTTCGATAATTCGATTTCAAATTTCAAATGAACATATCGGGTGCAAAATAATCCTGATTTTAGTGAAACCAAAAATATTTGAATCTAATTGAGAATATCTTTCCAACGAATCCGAAAAATCGAAATTTCATAGCGGGAATCAAAAGATATGTCCAGTTGAAAATTCAGATTGGTCGCTATGGAATTCTGGCCCTTAAAAATGGGAATTTTGCAAACGACCTCGGTTTTCGACGAAACCACTTTTGTTGGATCCGTGATGTCAAGTTATTGCTAGGTTTCAAAATTCGTAAATTTTTCGAATCAATATGTGAGCGTGGCAAAGAAAAACGTGTTTGACCAGTTTCAGTTAATTTTAATCGACTGGAAAATGGCCATTTTTCAAACGGTCTCAGAATTCGATGAAACTAGCTTTGTTAGGACCGTATCGTCAATACGAAGCTAGAAAATATTTTTTAGGAATTTTTAGAGTTCGTATGCTGCCCCGGTAAATTGAAATGTGCGTTCAAATTCAATATATAGAGTTATATGTTGATTTGGACGAAAACTGATCGAAACGATCGAATCAGCTTACGATACATATCCCATTGTATTCAGAATGGAGGTAATTAGCTATGGACGACAGTCAGTGGGTCTCGTTTCGAAATCGAAACAAAAAGTTGCTTTTTGAAATTAATTGATTAAATAAATAAATAAAAAATATAAACATTATCTCCTATGCCCCCTTCCGTTACTTCCAAATCAGAAAACAAAGAAAAAAAAGGGCGACGGAGGGGGGGGGGGCGAATCGCCGCCGTGCTCCATCGCGCCCCCCCCAGGAGGCGCGCCGCCCCATCCTCCTCTCCCTACCGCCTCCGCTCCTCCCTAATCTTTCCCTCCTCCTCTTTCTCATCGCTCCAGGACCCTCCACAAACCCTAAGCCCCAAAGCCCGACCCTCCTCTGTCTGCATCGAAGATCCGCACCCCTGAAGCGACCCGAACTTCCCCGGTCTCCAAAGAGAAGAGAAAGAACAAATTGTTTTGAGAACACGACAAAATAGAACGCTGACGGGAGAACATTTCATTGTATATAACAACAATTCCATCAGAACAAAAGAATATACAGAGTATGAATAAATATTACACAGAAATATCAGAGAATTAAATTACATTTAAATACATCGCAGCGGAAAGTAATACAATACACAACTAGAAGAGATATACGGATACAAAGCTTTCCTGATATCATTCCAGCTGTAAACCGGGATCCTGTGAATATAAATCTACAAAACCAAAACTACTAGCTGCCCGTGTCAAAATAGGGGCACCCAGAGTTTAGGTTATAACAATAAACTCCAAGTCAGTCACGGGACTGGTGTGAGAACTAAAACAGTTATAAATCTTTATTTTAAAGTTAGGTAAATCAAGGGACCATGCCGTATAACACGGAATGGGTTTCCTTCCAAGAACACCAGTGTATAAAACAAACAGCGCAATGCTAAATAAAGAACAATGAAGCTATTATAAGACCCAGGTCCTATCACACAATGCAACGCAAGCCGAGGGATAGGGTTTTCCCTTATAAAAGCCAAATCATGCTTGATAAGTTTTAAAACAAGTCATTTAATACTATAATAAGTGTATAGTGTTTAAAACAATTTCCATCATAAATATCAATCACAGACGGCATGGGTACCATATATCATGTCGCCATACTAGGCTCTACAATCAAAACCACAAATGTCACGTATTTGGAAGTTGGATTTCCATCTGTGAACCGAGGCAAAAGATAGTGCTCTACCGATTCGAGATGCTCTAGCCCGTGTCTCAGAAACAGCCGCAACTGTCCCTTGGATCGTCAGGGCCAGTCCACCGATGTGGATTATAATGCCTGAACACTATCTTTCCCCACCCTATGGGGTGTAAGTCTGGTTCGTCTGCTGACCAGAATGCATCGGCCGAAACCGATATAACCGAGGCGCCTCGCAACAGCAACAACCACATAAGTCAAAATCGTCAGGGCGTGTAAAACCAATGACGCCACTTCTAGCTAGAAAGAAACGCATGTCCCCCCTGAGGTCCTTCTCCCGTTTTTAGTTCACAACCGTGGTGTGAGGCTCGCGAATCCACGCTACACAAAGCTATGCCACACAGGCTATGCTTTGATCATCAACCACAAGACTCTGCTTTTCAACAGAACCCTTGATCATTTGCATCTTAGCATTCCACACAGGCAAACCACTCCATGCAACCGATATCCATCAATCACACAGAATGATATCCAATGTCAGACACACAGTCCATTTACAAGTCCGTTCTGGGTCTGAACGAAACCGGAGGTACCTAGTACCCCGCATATCCATCGATCTCCAAGTACGTCTGGACGATCACCAACTGTTTCCATCTTCTTGGGTGTACAGCCCAATCAAGATCATCAGCAATTATCCAGACGACGTGAAGACCTCCGGTCTTCGACCACCGTCTTCATCTTCAACACCACGTCAAATCAGTTATTCAGAATGGGATAAACCCGGTCTTTCTGAATAACTCGCGTATATAATAAACACGGGTGACACAAACACAACATACGCTTCATTCCAATTCAGAATATTCTTTTGTTCCAATATTCTTATACTTTGGGAAAGGTTCCCATTAATTTTATCAAAGATAAATTCTTTAAATTTATTCTTTAATCTTCTTTGAATATCAATTCAAACTAGTCGGGATTAGCGAATCACACCGGAATAATCAATTATTTTATTTCCCAATCCCCACCTATTTATCCCATGAAGTAAAACTGGTAATACTTCATATCTAACACCACGGTGTTATCGGTAAATTCAATTACCATTTCACGTTCAAATCTAATTAAAGATTTAACTATCGCCTGGAGTAAAACTGGTGATACTCCATTCTCGATCATTTCAATCTAATTAATGATTGATTAAAAATCCACTTAGTTTTAATCTTCACAGAAATCAATATCCTGTCTTTAACTGGGTAAAAGAACGAATGTCATTTAAAACATGGCCCACAATAAACCCCAAAATCACATTCATTAATTATCGGGTTAAAGAACAAGTGTTATTTAAAACACTGTTCAGGATAAACCCAAAAATCAATACCAGTTCAATTCCAATTAAATATTATTTAATTGGTACACTTCATTAAATCTAAATAGAAATATTTAATCTTTTTTCTCAACTGGGCTTAAGAACAGTGTTAATGAAGACACCATTCACGACGAACACAAATCCCATTTGATATTAAATACAAGGCTCTGAATAGAAAATATATCAGCTTATATCCAATATCAAATTCTACGACCAACAAATATCGTATTGGAAATAACAGTATATATATATATATATCTTTCAAATTCCCAAAACAATATATGTATCATCCCGAAATCCAACATCGAAATATCCCGAAGACAATTTCGATTCAAATCCCTTCCAATTCAATTATCGGAAATTCTGGTTATTTTCAAAACCATTTTCAAATCCAATTTATTTATTTAAGAAAAAATAAATAAATTACTATTCTAGTTCAAAACTAGTTCATTTCGATAAAAATCTATTTTTATCTTTTCAAATATGGAGTTTTTTTTTTCATCTCAATTCTTCACAAATCATTTCTTATGATTTTACACAAATTATTGATATTTTTATAATTTTATCAAGGCCCGCACAGTCGATTTCCATCAACGGCCATCGAACTGCACTTACAGCGACCTTTTCCAAATTTGATTCGGACACAATTCCAAATCCATCCATTATATTTATAATTTCTAATATTCGTTAGAAAGCTCTTTTCGATACGAACCCAACGGTTTCGGTTTTAGTAGAATCCGGCGGTTGGATGTCTCGTAATGTCCGTTCGAAGTCAATGGTCGAAATTCGCGAACTGCCGTGGCGCGGCGCGTTCTATTCAGGCCATTATATTATATATATAATATATATAATATATACTTCATCGATTTCCTTTCGAAACGAATTTCATAAATCGTTTTAAATTCGTTTTCAAAACGATTTCAACATCTTTTTCAAATTCAAATCAAAATTGAATTTTCCCTTACAAATTCGTTTTGAATTCATTTCAAATTGATTTCAATTCAAATCGATTTTTAATTCAATTTCAGTTCGAATTCATTTCTATTCAATTCGAATTCATTTTCTTTTCAATTTTAATTTGAATTCATTTCTATTCAGTTTCAGTTCGAATTTCAATTCTTTTCAAAATATCAGATTTTGAAATCACTTTCGATATTCATTAAAAAAATGA
Source organism: Allium sativum (assembly GCA_030737875.1). NCBI lineage: Eukaryota > Viridiplantae > Streptophyta > Magnoliopsida > Asparagales > Amaryllidaceae > Allium > Allium sativum. Next base: position 158,551,457 of record CM060924.1, read on the forward strand.
ATAAAATCGATATAAATATCGTTCACGTCAAAATGGCGTCAATCTAATCAACACGGCTTTATATATTTCTATTTTCAAATATTCTATTTCAAATATTTCTTTTTCAAATATTTCTATTTCAAAACTGGAATGAGGCCCAATCAATTACCATATAATGTTAATTATATGAATTTTCTACAACACATGTATATAATAACAACGATGAATAATCAACCACCATCCAAAGTGCATTCTGCACTGTATAAGCATCAAATATAAATATTCAACGTTTACAACAGTCTGTCAATCAATCGATTGACATACAACTAAACAAGCGGGATTAGTGTACGTCAAATATCATCCCAATACCCGTGTGGGGTTTCAAACAATCAAACACAGATTTTATTTGTGTAGTTGGGCAATGTGTAAAATTTATCGTCCCAATCAATATCAGTCCAATGTGTGTATATAAACAAATCGTCTGATTTGTTTATTTTTATTTCATTTCATATACACGTTAAAAATTCTATTTTTAACTATAAAATATTTTCCACTATAAAATATTTTATTTCAACTATCTAAATATTCTATTTCATTTCACATCACATCACGCAATCAACTACACATCAAAATCAAACAAACAAGCATACAAGCCGTCCATGGTCTGTGGACGATGGGTGTCGGGTGCTACTAAACACCGTCTGCATCCTAGTATATATTTAACTAGAAAATTAAATAAAAGGTGAGGAGTTCTCACAGAATAGCTAATCCAACGCCATGCCTCTTCTTAGGTAGAAACCTTCATCGTTCTCGCCCTTTTGTCAATTTTCACTGTCCGTGGTCACTACATATATAAAAATCACATTTTTACACCGCTATTCAATATATAAAAATCAAATTTTTACTTTGCTATTCAATATATAAAAATCAAATTTTTACTTTGCTATTCAATATATAAAAATCGAATTTTTACTTTGCTATTCAATATATAAAAATCGAATTTTTTACTTTGCTGTTCAATATATAAAAATCTTGTCTTTCCTTGACTAAAAATCCAACCTTTCTTCTAAATAAAAATCAATCTTTCTTCAAACAAAAAGACTAATCTTTTTATATTTGCTAATTCATATAAAACAAACTGATTATATAAATGCTAATTATATAAAATAAATTAAAAACAAAACTTACATACATCGAAGAAGGAAAGAAAAGAAGGAGCTTCGTTGTTGTCTGGTGGCTCAAAGAGGAAAAGAGAGGAGCTGGGGTCTTCACGTCAGTCGAGGAGCACGAAGGGAGGTCGGAGCTGGAGAGGGGGGGTGCGTCGCTCAGGTGGAGAGAGGGGGATATCGCGGCGCTCAGGTGGAAAGAAGGGGGGTGCGTCGCTCAGGTGGAGAGAGGGGGGGTATCGCGGCGGCGGCGACGCCTTGGGGGGGGGGGGGGTGCAATCGGTTAGGTTAGGGTTTTTTTTCTTTCTGTAAACCGATTTCTGAATAGAGAGAGGGAGGTGAGGGTTTAAAAAGGAAAAAATATATATTATTTTATTTATTAAATTAATTCTAAAAAGCAACTTTTATATTCGAAACCCAAACTGGACCCAACGACCGTCGACCCTAGCTAAACACCCCCATTCCGAACACAATGGGTTATGTTTCGTAAGCCAGTTTGGCTGTTACGATCGGTTTCCGTCAAAATCAAAATATAACTCTATATATTGAATTTGAATGCGCATTTCAATTTAATGGGGCCACATACTAACTCGAAAAATTCCCGAAAAATTATTTCTAGCTTTGTATTGACGATACGGTCCTAACAAAACAAGTTTCGTCAAATTCTGAGACAATTTGAAAAATGATCATTTTTTAGTCGATTAAAATTAGTTGAAAATGGTCAAACGCGTTTTCTTTTGCCACGCCCACATATTGATTCGAAAAATTACAAAAATTGGAATCTAGCAATAACTTGACATCCCGGATCCAACAAAAGTGGTTTCGTCGAAATCCGAGGTCGTTTGCAAAATGTCTATTTTTAAGGGCCAGAATTCCATAGCGACTATTCTGAATTTTCATTTGGACATAACTTTTGATTCCCGCTATGAAGTTTTAATTTTTCGGATTCGTTGGAAAGATATTCTCAATTAGATTCTAATATTTTCAGTTTCACTAAATTTCGGTTTATTTTGAATCCTGTACATTCATTTGAAGTTTGAAATCGAATTTTCGAACTACCGCGCCATTTCCAATTCCTTTTATAATTATAAATAATTATTTATATTCTAACGACGATCTACATAAATATATATGTTCGAATTCTATTCAAAATAAATTTCTCGTTGATATTACTTAAAATAATTCATTTTAAATATACAAAATTCGCTAAAATTGCCAAAATAAAAATTTTAAATTGGCTTGGATTTCCGGGTCGTTACAATCTCCCCCACTTAAAACTTTTCGTCCCCGAAAAGAAACGAAGCCGAAAGTTGTTTAACTAATCAACTCAACCTTCACTATTTTCGTTACGGCTTACGTTCTTCAACTTTTCAGTTTCTAAGAACTTTTCCAATTTTTCAATAATTTGGCTAACACCCTAAATTTCCGAAAAATTTCGCCATAACCTCCCCTGCACCTGGAGCACGGGAAAATCCCGAACTTGCCATACAGGCCTTCTGATCTCAAAAAGAAAAAGAAAAAGCCAAGCGGCTCATAAAATCATCATCACCCAAACAAAACAGTAAATTATGGTAAACATGTACCTATTTGTCGGGCAAACAATTTTATTCTTCTGCTCTAGCCTCTTTGCTAAGACCTGTTCAATGTAAGTACATGTATATGCAAGCAAATGCGACAAATTTTCAGTACAATTCACTATTTGATTCAGTTTGTCTAATTGGTACAAATTTTAATAAATCAACCAAAAATCAACAACACAACCATCAATCAATTAGTTGATTAGCTTTTGAAATTCATAACTTTGATACATAGTCAAAAATCACATTTTTGATGCCAAATCGCAACAATAGGCCCTATCTAATTTCGGTTCTCATACCAGTCAATTGGAAATATATAGAAATCTCACTTTCGTCGCTCGAAAATAAATACTGGCGATGGTGCCCCGTCACCCGAATTATCCCCGGGCAACTAGAGTGCGATTCTATAACTATCCAATACATTAAAACTTCAAATACACGTTTGCAAAACGTATATGCAAATCTTTATATATTGGATTGCCCAAATCAATTTAAAATAAATAATCAAATACGAATAATTGATTTAAATTTTCAAAACAAAACTTGTTTTCAATTTTAAAAATATTCTCTTCACACTCGTTCTAGGATACTACTGGTCCCATCTCTAACGAGTCATTCCCATTGGATATTACTAATCCAATATCTGATGAATTCTTTCGTTCGGTTCCAATGTGCCTTGTTCTCTAAGCTTTGTAAACCAAAGCTCTGATACCAACTGAAGCGACCCGAACTTCCCCGGTCTCCGAAGAGAAGAGAAAGAACGAATTGTTTTGAGAACACGACAAAATAGAGCGCAGACGGGAGAACATTTCATTGTATATAACAACAATTCCATCAGAATACAAGAATATACAGAGTATGAAAAAATATTAAACAGAAATATCAGGGATTTAAATTACATTTAAATACATCGCAGCGGAAAATAATACAATACACAACTAGAAATGGATATACGGATACAAAGCTTTCCGGATATCATTCCAGCTGTAAACCAAGATCCTGTGAATATAAATCTGCAAAACCAAAAATACTAGCTGCCCGTGTCAAAATAGGGGCACCCAGAGTTTAGGTTATAACAATAAACTCCAGGTCAGTCATGGGACTGGTGTGAGAACTAAAACAGTTATAAATCTTTATTTTAAAGTTAGGTAAATCAAGGGACCACACCGTATAACATGGAATGGGTTTCCTTCCAAGAACACCAGTGCATAAAACAAACAAAGCAATGCTAAATAAAGAACAATGAAGTTATTATAAGACCCGGGTCCTATCACACAATGCAACGCAAGCCGAGGGATAGGGTTTTCCCTTATAATAGCCAAAGCATGCTTGATACGTTTTAAAACAAGTCATTTGATTCTATAATAAGTGTATAGTGTTTAAAACAATTTCAATCATAAATATCAATCATAGACGGCATGCGTACCATATATCATGTCGCCATACTAGGCTCTACAATCAAAACCGCAAATGTCACGTATTTGGAAGTTGGATTTCCATCTGTGAACCGAGGCAAAAGATAGTCCTCTACCGATTCGAGACGCTCTAGCTCGTGTCTCAGGAACAGCCGCAACTGCCCCTTGGATCGTCAGGGCCGGTCCGCCGATGTGGATTATAATGCCTGAACACTACGTTTCCCCACCCTATGGGGTGTAAGTCTGGTCCGTCTGCCGACCAGAATGCATCAGCCGAAACCGATATAACCGAGGCGCCTCGCAACAGCAACAACCACATAAGTCAAACTCATCAGGGCGTGTAAAACCACTGACGCCACTTCTAGCTAGAAAGAAACGCATGTCTGTGACGAAGAGGAATTTCGCTCGGTCCGAACCAGTCGCTAAACCGATCTAGACCGTTCGAAACGCCCGATCGTTTTGAGGACAAGACAAAATAGAACGCAGACGGAAGAACATTTCATTGTATATTACAACAATGCATCAGATTACAAGAATATACAGAGTATAAATGAATAAATATTACACAGAAATATCAGAGATTACAATAAATTACATAGCAGCGGAAAATAATACAATACACAACTAGAAATGGATATACGGATACAAAGCTTTCCGGATATCGTTCCAGCTATAAACCAGGATCCTGTGAATATAAATCTGCAAAACCAAAACTACTAGCTGCCCGTGTCAAAATAGGGGCACCCAGAGTTTAGGTTAAAACAATAAACTCCAGGTCAGTCATGGGAATGGTGTGAGAACTAAAACAGTTATAAATCTTTATTTTAAAGTTAGGCAAATCAAGGGACCACGCCGTATAACACGGAACGGGTTTCCTCCCAAGAATACCAGTGCATAAAACAAACAGCGCAATGCTAAATAAAGAAAAATGAAGTTGTTATAAGACCCAGGTCCTATCACACAATGCAACGCAAGCCGGGGGATAGGGTTTTCCCTTATAACAGCCAAAGAATGCTTGATACGTTTAAAACAAATCATTTGATACTATAATAAGTGCATAGTGTATAAAACAATTTCAAATCATAAGTATCAATCATAGGCGACATGAGCGTCCCATGCCACTATGTCGCCATATATAGGTTTACAAATAAAACCGCAAATGTCACGTATTTGGAAATTGGATTTCCTTCTATGAACCGAGGCAAAAGATAGTCCTCTACCGATTCGAGACAATCTAGCCCATGTCTCAGGATCAAAGCTCGAGTGACCCTTGGAGCGACAGGGCCGGTCCACCGATGTGGATTAAAATGCCTGAACACTACGTTTCCCCGCCCTTTGGGGCGTAAATGAGCCAACTAAATAACTCCATCGGTTCGAGAACGACCGATCAATCCGAGGCGCCTCGCAACAGCAACAACCACATAAGTCAAACTCGTCAGGGCGTGTAAAACCACTGACGCCACTTTTTAGCTAGAAGGAAACACATGCCCTCCCTGAGGTTCGTCTCCCGTTTTTGGTTCATACCGAGTGTGAAACTCGCGAAGTAAACGTTACACAAAGCTACGCCACAAAGGCCGTGCTTCGATCATCAACCACAAGACTTTGCTTTTCAACAGAAGCCTCGATCAATTTCCACTTAGGTATGCCACACAGGCAATTCACTCCATGCGTTTGATATCCATCAATATATAACCCCTGAGCTCGTACGTCTTAGAGAAGGGCGTTAAGCAAGAGAATAAATTCTCCACCGCCAAACAGATATATATTTAATAGAGATCAATCACACGGACTAAAATCCAATGTCAGACACACAGTCCATTTACAAGTCCGTTCTGGGTCTGAACGAAACCGGAGGCACCTAGTACCCCGCATATCCATCGATCTCCAAGTACGTCTGGACGATCACCAACTGTTTCCATCTTCTTGGGTGTACAGCCCAATCAAGATCATCAGTAATCACCCAAACGACGTGAAGACTTCCGGTCTTCGACCACCGTCTTCATCTTCGACTTATCGTCGTATCAGTTATTCAGAATGGGATAAACCCGGTCTTTCCGAATAACTCTCGTATATTTTAAATAAGTGTTACACAAACACAACATACGCCTCATTCCAATTCATCAGTCACTAACCGTAAATTAATCAAGAGAATAATTTCCCAAATATTAACCCCGAAGGCCGAAACCAACATCAGATCAATATCCATAACCCCATTCTGCTTGGCTAACCGATAGTTAGTTTCTAAATTTCACATTCGTAGGGAAAGGTTCCCATTAATTTTATCAAAGATAAATTCTTTATATTTATTCTTTAATCTATTTTTTTTTAATATCAATTCGACTAGTCGGGATTAACGAACCTTACCGAAGTAATCATTTGTTTTAATTTACCAATCCCAACCTATTCATCCCATGAAGTAAAACTGGTAATACTTCATATCTAACACCACAGTGTTATCGGTAAATTCAATTACAATTTCACGTTCAAACCTAATTAAAGATTTAACTATCTCCTGGAGTAAAACTAGTGATACTCCATTCTCGATCTTTTCAATCTAATTAAAGATTCATTAAAACTCCACTTAGTTTTAATCTTTAACGGGGTTAAAGAATCAGTGTCATTTAAAAACACTGTTCACGATAAACCCCAAGATCACATTACATTAATTATTGGGTTAAAGAACAAGTGTTATTTAAAACACTACTCACGATAAACCCAAAAATTAATTCGAATTCAATTCCAATTAAATATTATTTAATCGGTACACTTCATTAAATCTAAATAAAAAGATTTAATCTTTTCTCAACGGGGTTCAAGAACAGTGTTAATGAAGACACCATTCATGACAAACCCAAATCACATTTGATATTCAATACAAGGCTCTGAATAGAAAATATATCGGCTTATATTCAATATCAAATTCTACGATTAACAAATGTCGTATTGGAAATAACGATATATATATATCTTTCAAATATCCATAACAACATTTGTATAATCACGAATTACAACATCGAAATATTCCGAAGACAATTTCGATTCAAATCCACTCCAATGCAATCATTGGAAATTCGCGTTATTTTTAAAACCCTTTTCAAATTCAATTTATTTATTTAAAAATAAATAGAATTATAATTCTAGTTCAAACTAGTTCATTTCGATAAAAATCTATTTTTATCTTTTCAAATATGGAATTTTTCATCACAATCCTTTCTAAATCATTTCTTATGATTTTACACAAATTATTACTATTTTTAATAATTTTATCAAGGCCCGTACAGTCGATTTCCACCAATGGCCATCGAACTGCACTTACAGCGACCTTTTTCAAATTTGATTTGGACATAATTCCAAATCCAACCGTTAGATTTCTAATTTCTAATATTCGTTAGAAAGCTCTTTTCGATACGAACCCAACGGTTCCGGTTTTAGGAGAATCCGACGGTCAGATCTCCCGTAATATCAGTTCGAAGTCAATGGTCGAAATTCGCGAACTGCCGCGGCGCGGCGCGTTCTATTCAGGCCATTATATTATATATATAATATATATAATATATACTTCGTCGATTTCCTTTAAAACGTGCTTTATAAATCGTTTTAAATTCATTTTCCAAAACGGTTTCAACTTCATACTCAATTTCAAATCAAAATTGAATATTTCAATTTAAATTCATTTTAAATTCATTTCAAATTGATTTCAATTCAAATTGATTTCTAATTCAATTTCAGTTCGTTTTCAATTCAATTCAATTTCAATTCGAATTCATTTCTATTCAATTTCAATTCGAATTCATTTCTTTTCGAATTTCAAATCATTTCAGTGTATTTCGAATTTCAAATCAATTCAGTTTAATTCGAATTTCAATTCACTTTAAATATAATTCGAATTTCAAATCTATTCAATTTCAAATCTATTCAATATTCATCGAAGAATGAATAAAATCGATATAAATATCGTTCACGTCGAAATGGCGTCAATCTAACCAACACGGCTTCATATGTTTCTATTTTCAAATATTCTATTTCAAATATTTCTATTTCAAATATTTCTATTCAAATATTCCTCTTCAAATATTTCTATTTCAAATATTTCTATTTCAAATATTTCTATTTCGAAACTGGAATGAGGCCCAATCAATTACCATATAATGTTAATTATATGGATTTTCTACAATACATGTATACAATAACAACGATGAATAATCAACCATCATCCAAAGTGCATTCTACATTGTATAAGCATCAAATATAAATATTCAACGCTTATAACAGCCTGTCGATCAATCGATCGACATACAACTAAACAATCGGGATTAGTGTACACCAAATATCATCCCAATACCCATGTGGGGTTTCAAGCAATCAAACACAGATTTTTATTTGTGCAGTTGGGCGATGTGTAAAATTTATCGTCCCAATCAATGTCCTTCAAATAGGTGTACATAAACAAACCGTCCGGTTTGTAAATGAATATTTATTTATTCACATTCACGTTAAAAATTATATTTTTAACGATAAAATATTTTATCTTAACACATGGATTTTATTCAGTTCATTTACAAAATAAAAATGATATTTATTTTTCTAAGTTATTTTAGAAAATTTCGGCGGCATAACGACACGATACTAGAAACGGGACAAGGGCTAGCTTTATCCCCGGTCTAGTGAAGGCCCACGCCATTCACACATCAATCAAATCAATTTCATTTTACCAAACTATTCAAACAAAATAATCTAACCAACTACACAACCAAACAATTAAACAAACAAGCCATCCATGGTCTGTGGATGATGGGTGTCGGGTGCTACTAAACACCGTCTACATCCTAGTATATATATATATAACTAGAAAAAGAAATTGAAAGGTGAGAAATTCTCACAAATTTGCCAAGTCCAAACGCCTCGACTCTTCTGATGTAGAACACCTTCGCCGTGCTTCCACTTGGTCTGTTCAACACGGTATACGTTAAAAATCATATTTTTAACATCGCTAAATGTGTAGAAAAGATTAAATTTTTACAACTCTATTTATACACAAAAGATTATATTTTTACACCGCTATTTTAAATATAAAGATTATATTTTTACTCGATAAACACGCTATAAAGTTTATATTCTTATATCGTTAAAATATATATAAAAGATTATATTTTTAACTCACTTTAATCGATATATAAAAATTCTCGTCTTTATATATTTAAAATTTGATTTTTATAAATTAAAAATCTGTGCTTTTATGAATCAAAAACTGAAATTAAACAAGTGTTACATCTCTAAATTCTACACGAAAGAAAACAAAATAAACAAACGAGTAAAAAGTAGAGCTTACAGCGTTTGTTGTATTCAAAGGGGGGGAAGAAGGCTGCGCTCGCGGTGGTGCAGGTCGGAAAGGGCCCACGCTGGTGTGGTACTCGCGAGTTGATTTGAGGTGGTGCCGTGGAATTTGGGGCTCGCGGATCTAGAGGGGAGCGGGCGGGGTCGTGGACTGTTCGGAGGAGGGAGGCGCAGGGAGGGTGTCGTCATGCGGTGGAGGCAGTCGCAGGTGGTGGCGGGCTTTCCAGGTGGCGGGTGCGACTTCGTTTGGGCTCGCGGGTGCTGAGGAGGGGCTCGCGCTATGCGTCGGAGGAGGGGAGAGAGGTGGGGGTCGCGGCGATCTGGGCTGGCCAGCGATGGTGGCGGTCGAAGGGGGAGGGAATCGGGTTTTACAATTTGGGGCTGGTTGACTTTGTGGGAGAGAGAGAGGGAATTGGGGTGTTATATAATAATATATTAATTAATTAATTACTTAATTTCTCCCAAAAGTTGTTTTTTCGAATCGACCTCCAAATCGGACCCAACGACTGTCATCCCCAGGGTAACACCCCCATTCCGAACACAATGGGATATGCCACGCAAGCCAATTCGACTGTTGCGATAGGTTTTTATCAAATTTAAAACATAAATCAGTACATATTCAATTTAAACGCACATTTCAAATTACCAGGGACATATACGAACTCTAAAAATTCCAGAAAAATACTTTCTGGCATCGTATCGACGATACGGTCCTAACAAAACTAATTTCGTCAAATTCTGAGACCGTTTGAAAAATGGCCATTTTCCGGTCGATTAAATTCAACTGAAACTGGTCAAACGCATTTAACTGCGCCACGCTCACATATTGATTCGAAAAATTATGAAAATTGGAATCTAGCTATAATTTGACAACACGGATCCAACAAAACTAGTTTCGTTGAAATCCGAGGTCGTTTGCAAAATGGCTATTTTTAAGGGCCTGAATTCCATAGCGACTATTCAGAATTTTCAACCGGACATATCTTTTGTTTCCCGCTATGAAATTTCGATTATTCGGATTCGTTGGAAAGATATCATCAATTAGATCCTAATGTTTTTGGTTTCACTAAAATCCGGATTGTTTTGCTCCCGGTACATTCAATTGAAGTTTGAAATCGAATTATCGAACTACCGCGCCATTTTCAATTTCTTTTATAAATATAAATAAATATTTATATTCTATCTTCGATCTATATAACTATATACGATTGAATTTTATTCAAAAGAAATTTTCTTGTCGATATTATTTAAAATAATTCATTTTAAATAATCAAAATTCGCTAAAATTGTCAAAATAAAAATTTTAAACTGGCCCAGATTTTCGGGTTGTTTCAATCTCCCCCACTTAAAACTTTTCGTCCCCGAAAAGGAACAAAGTCGAAAGTGGTTTGATTAATCAACTCTACGTTCGATCTGGCTTCCATTCTCCAACTTTTCAGTTTCTGAGAATTTTCAAATTCTTCAAAAATTTGGCTAAGACCCTAAATTTTCGAAAAATTTCGCCATAACCTCCCCTGCACCGGGAGCCACGGGAAAATCCCGAAATTGCCATACAGGCCTTCTGATCTCAAAAAGAAAAAGAAAAAGCCAAGCGGCTAGCAAATAGGCTCATAAAATCATCATCACCCAAACAAAACAGTAAATTATGTAGTAAACATGTACCTATTTGTCGGGCAAACAAATTTTATTCTCTGCTCTAGCCTCCTTGCTATGACCTGTTCAATGTAAGTACATGTATATGCAAGCAAATGCAACTAATTTCCAATATAATTCAATATGTGATTCAATTAGGCTAAATGGCTAAAAATTAGCAAACAAATAAACAAACAAGACAAACACCAATCAATTAGTGAATTAGGGTTTCAAATTCATAATTTTGATACATATACAAAAATCATGTTTTTAATGCCAAATCACAACAATAAGCACTATCTAGTTTTGGTTCTCACACCAGTCTAATTGAAATATATAGAAATCCCACCTTCGAAACTCGAACATAAATGTTGATGATGCGATCGCTATCATCAATATCATCTCCGGGCGACTAGAGTGTGATGCTATATCTATCCAATATATTAAAATTTTGAATATACGTTTGCAAGGCGTATATGCAAATTCTTTATATACTGAATTGTCCAAAATCAATATAAATAAATTATTCAAATATGTGTAAAACGATTTAAATTTCAAAACAGAATTGTTTTCATTTGAAAAATATACCCTTCACACTCGTTCTAGGATACTACTGATCCCATCTCTAACGAGTCATTCCATTGGGTATTACTAATCCAATAACTGATGAATCCTGTCGTATGGTTCTAAGGTGTCTTGTTCTCTAAGCTTTGTAAACCAAAGCTCTGGTACCAAATGTGACGAAGAGGAATTTCGCTCGGTCCGAACCAGTCGCTAAACCGATCTAGACCGTTCGGAACGCCCGATCGTTTTGAGGACAAGACAAAATAGAACGCAGACGGAAGAACATTTCATTGTATATTACAACAATGCATCAGATTACAAGAATATACAGAGTATAAATGAATAAATATTACACAGAAATATCAGAGATTACAATAAATACATAGCAGCGGAAAATAATACAATACACAACTAGAAATGGATATACGGATACAAAGCTTTCCGGATATCGTTCCAGCTGTAAACTAGGATCCTGTGAATATAAATCTGCAAAACCAAAACTACTAGCTGCCCATGTCAAAATAGGGGCACCCAGAGTTTAGGTTAAAACAATAAACTCCAAGTCAGTCATGGGACTGTTGTGAGAACTAAAACAGTTATAAATCTTTATTTTAAAGTTAGGCAAATCAAGGGACCACGCCGTATAACACGGAACGGGTTTCCTCCCAAGAATACCAGTGCATAAAACAAACAGCGCAATGCTAAATAAAGAAAAATGAAGCTGTTATAAGACCCAGGTCCTATCACACAATGCAACGCAAGCCGGGGGATAGGGTTTTCCCTTATAACAGCCAAAGAATGCTTGATACGTTTAAAACAAATCATTTGATACTATAATAAGTGCATAGTGTATAAAACAACTTCAAATCATAAGTATCAATCATAGGCGACATGAGCGTCCCATGCCACTATGTCGCCATATATAGGTTTACAAATAAAACCGCAAATGTCACGTATTTGGAAATTGGATTTCCTTCTATGAACCGAGGCAAAAGATAGTCCTCTACCGATTCGAGACAATCTAGCCCATGTCTCAGGATCAGAGCTCGAGTGACCCTTGGAGCGACAGGGCCGGTCCACCGATGTGGATTAAAATGCCTGAACACTACGATTCCCTGCCCTTTGGGGCGTAAATGAGCCAACTAAATGACTCCATCGGTTCGAGAACGACCGATCAATCCGAGGCGCCTCGCAACAACAACAACCACATAAGTCAAACTCGTCAGGGCGTGTAAAACCACTGACGCAACTTTTTAGCTAGAAGGAAACGCATGCCCTCCCTGAGGTCCGTCTCCCTTTTTGGTTCATACCGGGTGTGAAACTCGCGATGTAAACGTTACACAAAGCTACGCCACAAAGGTCGTGCTTCGATCATCAACCACAAGACTTTGCTTTTCAACAGAAGCCTCGATCAATTGCCACTTAGGTATGCCACACAGGCAATTCACTCCATGCGTTTGATATCCATCAATATATAACCCCTGAGCTCGTACGTCTCAAAGAAGGGCGTTAAGCAAGAGAATAAATTCTCCGCCGCCAAACAGATATATATTTAATAGAGATCAATCACACGGACTAAAATCCAATGTCAGACACACAGTCCATTTACAAGTCCGTTCTGGGTCTGAACGAAACCGGAGGCACCTAGTACCCCGCATATCCATCGATCTCCAAGTACGTCTGGATGATCACCAACTGTTTCCATCTTCTTGGGTGTACAGCCCAATCAAGATCATCAGTAATCACCCAAACGACGTGAAGACTTCCGGTCTTCGACCACCGTCTTCATCTTCGACTTATCGTCGTATCAGTTATTCAGAATGGGATAAACCCGGTCTTTCCGAATAACTCGCGTATATTTTAAATAAGTGTTACACAAACACAACATACGCCTCATTCCAATTCATCAGTCACTAACCGTAAATTAATCAAGAGAATAATTTCCCAAATATTAACCCCGAAGGCCGAAACCAACATCAGATCAATATCCGGAACCCCATTCTGCTTGGCTAACCGACAGTTAGTTTCTAAATTTCACATTCATAGGGAAAGGTTCCCATTAATTTTATCAAAGATAAATTCTTTATATTTATTCTTTAATCTTTTTTTTTTGAATATCAATTCAACTAGTCGGGATTAACGAACCTTACCGAAGTAATCATTTGTTTTAATTTACCAATCCCAACCTATTCATCCCATGAAGTAAAACTGGTAATACTTCATATCTAACACCACAGTGTTATCGGTAAATTCAATTACCATTTCACGTTCAAATCTAATTAAAGATTTAATTATCGCCTGGAGTAAAACTGGTTATACTCCATTCTCGATATTTTCAATCTAATTAAATATTCATTAAAACTCCACTTAGTTTTAATCTTTAACGGGGTTAAAGAATCAGTGTCATTTAAAAACACTGTTCACGATAAACCCCAAGATCACATTCCATTAATTATTGGGTTAAAGAACAAGTGTTATTTAAAACACTGCTCACGATAAACCCAAAAATTAATTCGAATTCAATTCGAATTCAATTCCAATTAAATATTATTTAATCGGTACACTTCATTAAATCTAAATAAAAAGATTTAATCTTTTCTCAACGGGGTTCAAGAACAGTGTTAATGAAGACACCATTCACGACAAACCCAAATCACATTTGATATTCAATACAAGGCTCTGAATAGAAAATATATCGGGTTCTATTCAATATCAAATTCTACGATTAACAAATGTCGTATTGGAAATAACGATATATATATATATATATATATATATATATCTTTCAAATATCCATAACAACATTTGTATAATCACGAATTCCAACATCGAAATATTCCGAAGACAATTTCGATTCAAATCCACTCCAATGCAATCATTTGGAAATTCGCGTTATTTTTAAAACCCTTTTCAAATTCAATTTATTTATTCAAAAATAAATAGAATTATAATTCTAGTTCAAACTAGTTCATTTCGATAAAAATCTATTTTTATCTTTTCAAATATGGAGTTTTTCATCCCAATCCTTTCTAAATCATTTCTTATGATTTTACACAAATTATTACTATTTTTAATAATTTTATCAAGGCCCGTACAGTCGATTTCCACCAATGGCCATCGAACTGCACTTACAGCGACCTTTTTCAAATTTGATTTGGACATAATTCCAAATCCAACCGTTAGATTTCTAAATTCTAATATTCGTTAGAAAGCTCTTTTCGATACGAACCCAACGGTTCCGGTTTTAGGAGAATCCGACGGTCGGATCTCCCGTAATATCCGTTCGAAGTCAATGGTCGAAATTCGCGAACTGCCGCGGCGCGGCGCGTTCTATTCAGGCCATTATATTATATATATAATATATATAATATATACTTCGTCGATTTCCTTTAAAACGTGCTTTATAAATCGTTTTAAATTCATTTTCCAAAACGGTTTCAACTTCATACTCAATTTCAAATCAAAATTGAATATTTCAATTTAAATTCATTTTAAATTCATTTCAAATTGATTTCAATTCAAATTGATTTCTAATTCAATTTCAGTTCGTTTTCAATTCAATTCAATTTCAATTCGAATTCATTTCTATTCAATTTCAATTCGAATTCATTTCTTTTCGAATTTCAAATCATTTCAGTGTAATTCGAATTTCAAATCTATTCAGTTTAATTCGAATTTCAATTCACTTTAAATATAATTCGAATTTCAAATCTATTCAATTTCAAATCTATTCAATATTCATCGAAGAATGAATAAAATCGATATAAATATCGTTCACGTCGAAATGGCGTCAATCTAACCAACACGGCTTCATATGTTTCTATTTTCAAATATTCTATTTCAAATATTTCTATTTCAAATATTTCTATTCAAATATTCCTCTTCAAATATTTCTTTTTCAAATATTTCTATTTCAAATATTTCTATTTCGAAACTGGAATGAGGCCCAATCAATTACCATATAATGTTAATTATATGGATTTTCTACAATACATGTATACAATAACAACGATGAATAATCAACCATCATCCAAAGTGCATTCTACACTGTATAAGCATCAAATATAAATATTCAACGCTTATAACAACCTGTCGATTAATCGATCGACATACAACTAAACAATCGGGATTAGTGTACACCAAATATCATCCCAATACCCGTGTGGGGTTTCAAGCAATCAAACACAGATTTTTATTTGTGCAGTTGGGCGATGTGTAATATTTATCGTCCCAATCAATGTCCTTCAAATAGGTGTACATAAACAAACCGTCCGGTTTGTAAATGAATATTTATTTATTCACATTCACGTTAAAAATTATATTTTTAACGATAAAATATTTTATCTTAACACATGGATTTTATTCAGTTCATTTACAAAATAAAAATGATATTTATTTTTCTAACTTATTTTAGAAAATTTCGGCGGCATAACGGCACGATACTAGAAACGGGACAAGGCCTAGCCTTATCCTCGGTCTAGTGAAGGCCCACGCCATTCACACATCAATCAAATCAATTTCATTTTACCAAACAATTCAAACCAAATAATCTAACCAACTACACAACCAAACAATTAAACAAACAAGCCATCCATGGTCTGTGGATGACGGGTGTCGGGTGCTACTAAACACCGTCTACATCCTAGTATATATATAACTAGAAAAAGAAATTGAAAGGTGAGAAATTCTCACAAATTTGCTAAGTCCAAACGCCTCGACTCTTCTGATGTAGAACACCTTCGCCGTGCTTCCACTTGGTCTGTTCAACACTGTATACGTTAAAAATCACATTTTTAACATCGCTATATGTGTTGAAAAGATTATATTTTTACTACTCTATTTATACACAAAAGATTATATTTTTACACCGCTATTTTAAATATAAAGATTATATTTTTACTCGATAAACACGCTATAAAGTTTATATTCTTATATCGTTAAAATATATATAAAAGATTATATTTTTAACTCACTTTAATCGATATATAAAAATTCTCGTCTTTATATATTTAAAATTTGATTTTTATAAACTAAAAATCCGTGCTTTTATGAATCAAAAACTAAATTAAACAAGTGTTACATCTCTAAATTCTACACGAAAGAAAACAAAATAAACAAACGAGTAAAAAGTAGAGCTTACAGCGTTTGGTGTATTCAAAGGGGGGGGGGGGGGGGAAGAAGGCTGCGCTCGCGGTGGTGCAGGTCGGAGGGGGCCCACGCTGGTGTGGTACTCGCGATTTGATTTGAGGTGGTGCCGTGGAATTTGGGGCTCGCGGATCTAGAGAGGAGCGGGCGGGGTCGTGGACTGTTCGGAGGAGGGAGGCACAGGGAGGGTGTCGTCATGCGGTGGAGGCAGTCGCAGGTGGTGGCGGGCTTTCCAGGTGGCGGGTGCGACTTCGTTTGGGCTCGCGGGTGCTGAGGAGGGGCTCGCGCTATGCGTCGGAGGAGGGGAGAGAGGTGGGGGTCGCGGCGATCTGGGCTGGCCAGCGATGGTGGCGGTCGACGGGGGAGGGAATCGGGTTTTACAATTTGGGGCTGGTTGACTTTGTGGGAGAGAGAGAGAGGGAATTGGGGTGTTATATAATAATATATTAATTAATTACTTAATTTCTCCCAAAAGTTGTTTTTTCGAATCGACCTCAAAATCGGACCCAACGACTGTCGTCCCCAGGGTAACACCCCCATTCCAAACACAATGGGATATGCCACGCAAGCCAATTAGGCTGTTATGATAGGTTTTTATCAAATTTAAAACATAAATCAGTACATATTCAATTTAAACGCACATTTCAAATTACCGGGGACGTATACGAACTCTAAAAATTCCAGAAAAATACTTTCTGGCATCGTTCGACGATACGGTCCTAACAAAACTAATTTCGTCAAATTATGAGACCGTTTGAAAAATGGCCATTTTCCGGTCGATTAAATTCAACTGAAACTGGTCAAATGCGTTTAACTGCGCCACGCTCACATATTGATTCGAAAATTATGAAAATTGGAATCTAGCTATAATTTGACAACACGGATCCAACAAAACTGGTTTCGTCGAAATCCGAGGTCGTTTTTGCAAAATGGTTATTTTTAAGGGCCTGAATTCCATAGCGACTATTCAGAATTTTCAACCGGACATATCTTTTGTTTCCCGCTATGAAATTTCGATTATTCGGATTCGTTGGAAAGATATCATCAATTAGATCCTAATGTTTTTGGTTTCACTAAAATCCGGATTGTTTTGCACCCGGTACATTCAATTGAAGTTTGAAATCGAATTATTGTACTACCGCGCCATTTTCAATTTCTTTTATAAATATAAATAAATATTTATATTCTATCGTCGATCTATATAACTATATACGATTGAATTTTATTCAAAATAAATTTTCTCGTCGATATTATTTAAAATAATTCATTTTAAATAATCAAAATTCGCTAAAATTGTCAAAATAAAAATTTTAAACAGGCCCATATTTTCCGGTTGTTACAATGTCCCCCCTGAGGTCCTTCTCCCGTTTTTAGTTCACAACCGGGGTGTGAAGCTCACGAATCCACGCTACACAAAGCTATGTCACACAGGCTGTGCTTTGATCATCAACCACAAGACTCTGCTTTTCAACAGAAGCCTTGATCATTTGCATCTTAGCATGCCACACAGGCAAACCACTCCATGCAACCGATATCCATCAATCACACAGAATGATATCCAATGTCAGACACAGAGTCCATTTACAAGTCCGTTCTGGGTCTGAACGAAACCGGAGGCACCTAGTACCCCGCATATCCATCGATCTCCAAGTACGTCTGGACGATCACCAACAGTTTCCATCTTCTTGGGTGTACAGCCCAATCAAGATCATCAGCAATTATCCAGACGACGTGAAGACCTCCGGTCTTTGACCACTGTCTTCATCTTCGACACCACGTCGAATCAGTTATTCAGAATGGGATAAACCCGGTCTTTCTGAAAAACTCGCGTATATAATAAACACGTGTTACACAAACACAACATACGCTTCATTCCAATTTAGAATATTCTTTTGTTCCAATATTCTTATACTTTGTGAAAGGTTCCCATTAATTTTATCAAAGATAAATTCTTTAAATTTATTCTTAAATCTTCTTTGAATATCAATTCAAACTAGTCGGGATTAGCGAATCACACCGGAATAATCATTTATTTTATTTCCCAATCCCCACCTATTCATCCCATGAAGTAAAACTGGTAATACTTCATATCTAACACCACGGTGTTATCGGTAAATTCAATTACCATTTCATGTTCAAATCTAATTAAAGATTTAACTATCGCCTGGAGTAAAACTGGTGATACTCCATTCTCGATCATTTCAATCTAATTAAAGATTCATTAAAACTCCACTTAGTTTTAATCTTCACAGAAATCAATATCCTGTCTTTAACTGGGTAAAAGAACCAATGTCATTGAAAACACGACCCACAATAAACCCCAAAATCACATTCATTAATTATCGGGTTAAAGGACAAGTGTTATTTAAAACACTGTTCACGATAAACCCAAAAATCAATACTAGTTCAATTCCAATTAAATATTATTTAATTGGTACACTTCATTAAATCTAAATAGAAAGATTTAATCTTTTTTCTCAACTGGGCTTAAGAACAGTGTTAATGAAGACACTATTCACGACAAACCCAAATCCCATTTGATATTAAATACAAGGCTCTGAATAGAAAATATATCGGCTTATATCTAATATCAAATTCTACGACCAACAAATATCGTATTGGAAATAACGATATATATATATTTTTCAAATTCCCAAAACAATATCTGTATCATCGCGAAATCCAACATCGAAATATTCCGAAGACAATTTCGATTCAAATCCCTTCCAATTCAATTATTGGAAATTCTGGTTATTTTCAAAACCATTTTCAAATCCAATTTATTTATTTAAGAAAAAATAAATAAATTACTATTCTAGTTCAAAACTTGTTCATTTCGATAAAAAACTATTTTTATCTTTTCAAATATGGAGTTTTTTTTCATCTCAAATCTTCACAAATCATTTCTTATGATTTCACACAAATTATTGATATTTTTATAATTTTATCAAGGCCCGCACAGTCGATTTCCATCAACGGCCATCGAACTGCACTTACAACGACCTTTTTCAAATTTGATTTGGGCATAATTCCAAATCCAACCGTTAGATATCTAATTTCTAATATTCGTTAGAAAGCTCTTTTCGATACTAACCCAACGGTTCCGGTTTTAGGAGAATCCGACGGTCGGATCTCCCGTAATGTCCGTTCGAAGTGAATGGTCAAAATTCGCGAACTGCCGCGGCGCGGCGCGTTCTATTCAGGCCATTATATTATATATAATATATAATATATTATTCGTCGATTTCCTTTCGACACGAATTTTATAAATCGTTTTAAATTCGTTTTCAATACGATTTCAAATACGTTTTCAAATTCAAATCAAAATTAAGTTTTCCCTTACAAATTCGTTTTGAATTCGTTTCAACTTGATTTCAATTCAAATCAATTTTTAATTCAATTTCAGTTCGAATTCATTTCTATTCAATTTCAATTCGAATTCATTTTCTTTTCAATTTTAATTCGAATTCATTTCTATTCAGTTTCAGTTCGAATTTCAATTCTTTTCAAAATATCAGATTTTGAAATCACTTTCGATATTCATTAAAAAAATGAATAAAATCGATATAAATATCGTTCACGTCAAAATGGCGTCAATCTAATCAACACGGCTTCATATATTTCTATTTTCAAATATTCTATTTTAAATATTTCTTTTTCAAATATTTCTATTTCAAAACTGGAATGAGGCCCAATCAATTACCATATAATGTTAATTATATGAATTTTCTACAACATATGTGTAACACCCACCTCCGCCAGGGTGGCTCTGGCAAGCACTCTGACTTTGGAGGGGCGTTTGAATCAGGTAAACACGCATAATGATATATCAAGGCAGAACAAGAACATATGTATATATGTAAACAGAGTAAATAAGATAAGTAAAACGGCGGAAGATTTCAAACTATTTCAAAACAAGTCTGGTACAACATAATGTCAACTTTCCAAATACACAAGTCTAGATAAAAAACAACATCACTGAAAAACTGAAATACATAAGTACTATCCCCAAAAAAGTGATAACCATAGCTAGCTTCATGTCAAGACCGTACATGAGCTAAAATCCCACAAGCAAGCGATCATAAATCCAAGCTAAGCTCCAATATTCCCACCCTGAGAACCTGGGGGGGGGGGGGGGGGGGGGAACGGAAGAAAAGAGGCGAAAGAAAAACAGGTCAGTCAAAAAGACTGAGTAAGCCCTACTACAATCAATGTAAACTGATAAAGTTAACTGGCATGAGAAGCAGGAATGAACATAAGGATAACTACATACTAGCATGATAGATAAAGTTGTCATCGCATAATCAGGTTTAAGGTTTTGCACCACAGGTGTATTAGCAAACTAACATGACTTGAATAAACAAGTATTGATCCATTGGCCCAAGCTTTGGCCCAATAACATGAAATGACCCTAATATGAGGTCCAACCAAACGGTCTAATCGATCGGCTCCCTAAGCCTAACTCGTCACGTGTTGGTGTCAATACGGCCCAAACACAATTGTAGTCGGACTGTGCCGGGTCCACCCTTCGGGTGTATCAAGCCCTAGGGTGTAAACCCCTGGACACCATAAACATAAGTGCACAGTCTCGATCTACTGGTACCCGTGCATGTTTTATCCGGCTACGAACTACGTGCACCACCATAGTCCGTCCGGAACTACACCGGCGTACCACTCTGCCGTCGTTTTTGGTCACTTACCTCAAGTCCAATAATCGTGCCCCCTCCCTAGCCTAGTCCCTAGGGTCTTAATGATACAAACTTGGGATTACTGCCGGAGTGGACCCCCATTGCTAGGATTTTCTAGTGGGTTAAGTACGGTTTAACCCTCTTGCTAATCATGGATTAACTTGGTTAAGTGTAACGATGAGTTCACGACTTAACCCTGATTAATCTACCAAGCCCACATTGATTAAGTATTAAGTGGACCATGACTTAAATCCTAATCATGAGGCATTAATTAATTAATGTGCCTTAACCTCTCACATTAGACTTCGTTGCGGTTACTAGTTAAGCCGGTCGGTTCCGGGTAGCTTTATACTACAACTTGGTCTAACCTCGGGTTCAAGGTACAACATGACCAACTTCTCACATTAGGTCCTATTGTTTGTAGCAACTAGTTAAGCCGGTCGGTTCCGGGTAGGTTTACGCTACAAACTCAACCCAACCTCGAGTTGGTCACACTTATATTTTCTAAGTGTCATGTCCATTATGTTTCCAAAACATATTACAATTTTTCAAGCATTTGGGTAGACCTAACTTAATAGGAAAATTCCCAATGGGTAGACCTAACTTAATAGGTAAATTCCCAATCTTATGTTTTTATGTCTTTTAAGTTTACCCAACCCCAAACGCAATCCCATCGCTTACATATCGCAATAGCGCATAAAGGATAGAAAGAGGGAGCTTGGCATAATCATGACATAAAGGTGTTGAAGCCACAAGTTTAACATGGTGGCATATGAAATGTACATATGTTCATATACTTGCATATTACATTTTTAGGCCTCAAAAGCATGCATAAAACCAAACTTAGCATATTGGTGATACATGGTGATAAATGACATGTAGAAATGGCCATAAGTTCGCATTTAGCCTCACATGCAAGTTATCATAAGAGATATGATAACTTACATGTTGCCAAAATGCAACCTTTATTATAAAGCTTGAAGCTTTATGTTCATAAACCCAAGATAAGCCTGCATAACATGATCACATGAACAAAATGATCAACCCAAACTTGCATAACATAACTTGCATATCATATGGCAAACTTGCATATCAAACTTGCATAACATAACATGATAAACTTGCATATCATAACATGGCATACTTGCATAACATAACATGATAAACTTGCATATCATAATGATCAAAATCAACTTGCATCATTCACTAACTTTAGAGTTTAAATGTGAAAGTAGAAAAGGGCTTACAATGCTTATGAAGACACAAAAATATATATCGATTGAGACAAAGCCCTTATGAAATCAAATAAACCCAAAATGCAAGCTCCAATAGAAAAACCCTTGAGCAAAAATGATCAAAACCCTTGCTTTATGATGTAAATATGGAAACTTGACTTGAATGCAAGCTAATGACACTCATACAAGCTTGAAAACACTTGTATGCATGGAAAATCTCTCATAGAAATAACTTAGAATTTTATGAAGAGAGTGGAGGCCATGAGAGGAATAATTTTGCCATAGTTTAGTTGTAGGGTTGAATAATGATGATTTAGGGTTAGGTTAGGGGCTTATTTATAGAGATTAGGATTAGTTTCAACCTTAGGATTAAACCCTAATTCCAATCTCAGCCCTTAAAACCGAATCTGGCCCCAAAACCTAACCAAAACCCCAAAATGGTGCACCAGGCAAAACTGCCCGGCTGAACCAAGTCGACAGCCAAGTCGACAGGGCTGTCGACTTGGGTCCAACCAAGTCGACTGCCAAGTCGACAGGCCTGTCGACTTGGTTGGCTTGGCGGGAAATTTCCCGCCTGGCCTTCCAGACCCGAAATTCGAAATTTGAACTTGAAATTCAAATCTGTTTTGAACTTGAAATTTTCTGAAAACTTCATTGGGCCTTAATCGGGTCATACGGACTCCGATTTTCGAAAACTCGGACTCTATTTCGCGTATTTTTCTGAGACGAACGCAATGGCATAGCCCGTTTCCCTTGATTCAGATTTATAAATTAAATTCTGCCTCGATTTACGTTATAACAGGTTATTGAAAATACGGGTTGTTACATTCTCCCCTCCTTAAAGGATTTCGTCCCCGAAATCTTCAAGTTAGGAAGAACGTATCCTACCATCCTACATCCATCTACTCAAAACATCATCCACGAGCAATCATTGTCCTTACAAGATTCTAAATGTTGTATGAACATATGCAAAGGTGTGTGTATATGTACTTATCTAATGCAAATATCATCAATGCAAATTATGTTAGTGAAATGAATCCATATGTATGTAATACCTAACATAATGTATAACATCTATATGTGTGCACATAACATACATCCATATGCAACATCCATGTGATAACACAAAAATTTTCATCCATGAATAAATATAAACACTCATGCATATGCAATATGAGGAGTGTGTGAGCCGATCTAGTGCCTAATGTGTATAATGCATCCACTAGTAACCACTTGCAAACACTTGCAACCACTTGCAAACATCAAGCATAACATGTTTCAAACACATGTTTCATCCAAAGGGTTTCTACCTAAGGTTCTCATGACGAGATTAACACGATAAACTAGATAAACATGGATAGCAAAGAGAAAGATATGCTAACAAAGAAAAGAGATTGAGAGTGTACCCTCAAAAAGGAATGGATAAAGCCCACGCATCTTCTCCTCGGTTTCCCAAGTTGCGTCTTCTTCGGCTTCACCCCATTGAACCTTCACCAACTTGACCTCTCGATTCCTTAGCTTCTTGGTCTCCGTCCCCAAGATACGAATCGGAGCTCTCCTCAAGGTAGCCTCTTTCTCCACTTCCACATCTTTCAGAACACTTGGCTCAACAACCTCTGCTGATTCATGTAAACACTTCCGGAGATGCGAGACATGAAAAACATCGTGTACTCCGGCAAGCTTCTCGGGCAACTCCACTCTATAAGCCATCTGCCCGATCCTCTCTATAATAGGGAATGGTCCAACAAACCTCGGTGCTAACTTCCCAACGGCTCCAAATCGGACCACATTCCGCAAAGGAGAAACCTTCACGAAAACCATATCCCCAACATCAAACTCCAAATCAGTTCTTCGCTTATCAGCATAGGATTTCTGTCGGTCTTGGGCCGCTTTCATCCGTCTCCGAATCAACTCGACCTTCTCGGCTGTATCTCTGATCATATCAAGCCCAAGTATAAGCTCATCTGTAGTCTCCCACCAACATGTAGGCGACTTGCACGGCCTCCCATATAAAGCTTCAAATGGTGCCATCCCTATGCTTGCCTGATAACTATTATTATATGCAAACTCAACAAGAGGAAGATGGCCTTCCCAAGTACCACCAAAATCCAGAATACAAAGCCTCAACAGATGCTCGAGTACCCTATTCACCCTTTCGGTTTGACCGTCCGTCTGTGGGTGATAAGCCGAACTTAGATTCAACCTCGTGCCCATAGCTTCTTGCAAGCTATTCCAGAACTGACTTGTAAAGATTGGGTCACGGTCACTGACTATACTAGAAGGGACTCCATGTAGTCTCACAATCTCACGAAGATATATAGACGCTAGCCAAGATGCGGTCCTCTTGCTCTTCACCGGAATGAAATGAGCACTCTTCGTAAGTCTATCCACAATAACCCAAATGCTTGTATTCCCTTTCCTTGACCTTGGTAGCCCATCGATAAAATCCATGGAAATACTCTCCCACTTCCATAGTGGAACGTCTAGAGGATGCAATAGCCCACCGGGCTTCTTCGACTCGACCTTAACTTGCTGGCAAATGATACATCTAGAGACAAACTCTGCCACATCCTTCTTCATCCCAGGCCAAAATAAAATGCGCTTCATATCTTTATACATCTTATCTCCGCCCGGATGTATAGTCAACTTAGAGCGATGCGCTTCCTCAAGAACTTTTCTTACTAAATTTTCTACCATTGGAACACATAACCTTCCGTCTCTCCTCAGCCAACCATTGTCATCAATAGAATATCGAGCGAGATGACTAGACGCCTCTCCTTGAATCAGCTTATCCATAATCTCAATTATCTGAGGGTCTTCTCTCTGCGAAGCCCCAACTTGATCAAGAAGGGTAGGTCTGAGTTCCAGAGATGCTAAAGAACCGGTCATCGACTCAATCGCCAAAGAGAAATCAAAGGTTGCCACATACTCTAAATTCTTCATCTTAACGAATAGAGGACTCAGAGTCAACCTTTTTCTACTCAATGCATCTGCTACCACATTCCCCTTGCCAGGGGTATAAGCTATCTCAAAATCGTAGGACGCCAAGAATTCCATCCATCTTTGTTGCCTCAGATTCAGATCCTTCTGAGAAAAGAGATACCTCAATGACTTGTGATCGGTATAAAGCTCAAATCTTTCTCCCAGAAGATAATGGCGCCAAGCCTTGAGTGCATATATTATTGCTGCCAACTCTAAGTCATGAGTGGGATAATTCTTCTCATGCACTTTGAGTTGTCTACCGCCAAAGCATATCACTCTTCCTTCTTGCATCAGAACAGCTCCTAACCCCGTGCCACACGCATCGGTGTATACTGTAAATAACTTCCCTCCATCGGGCAAAGCTAGAACAGGTGCTGATGTGAGAGCTCTCTTGAGCCTCTGAAAAGCATGTTCGCATTCTATGCTCCAAGCAAAAACTAAATTCTTCTTCGTCAATTTAGTGAGAGGAGCAGAAATCTTCGCGAAGTCCTTGATGAACTTCCGGTAAAAGCCTGCAAGACCTAGAAAACTTCTCACTTCGGTTGCATTCCTTGGAGTCTTCCAATCCTGAACTGCAACCACCTTAGCGGGATCCACCGCTAAGCCTTGCTTAGATACTATATGCCCAAGGAATCTAACTTCCCTTCTCCAAAAGTGACACTTGGAGAACTTGGCCTTCAACTGATGCGCTCTAAGCGTATCCATCACCTCCACGAGATGCCTTGCGTGCTCTTCCTCATCCTAAGAGAAGATCAGAATATCATCTACGAAGACCACGACAAACTTGTTCAAGAACTCCCTGAACACCCTACTCATCAAGTCCATGAAATATGCGGGTGCATTAGTCAAGCCGAATGGCATGACAAGCCATTCGAAGACAGTCTTGTCTATACTATCTTCAGCTACCCTGAGCTGATGGATTCCAGTAGCAAGATCAAGCTGAGAGAAAACAGAAGCACCGATAAGCTGGTCAAAGAGATCATCAATCCTCGGTAATGGGTGTCTGTTCTTCTTAGTCAGCTTATTCAACTCTCGATAGTCAACACAAAGTCGGAGAGAACCATCTGCCTTGGTCGCAAATACCACAGGCGCTCCCCATTCAGATATACTTCGTCTAATGAAATTCTTCTCAAGCAACTCCTTCACTTGCTTACTTAGCTCCCGCCTTTCATGCAGAGCCATGTGCCGAACGGGCAAAGAAACCGGCTTTGCATTATCCACTAGATAAATGCGGAAATCAATCTCTCGCTTAGGGGGCAACCCCCTAACTTCCTCGAAAACATCCGGATACTCTCGAACCACTCTCACAGACTGAAGAGTTTCCATTGACGAGTCGAGTGATTCAAGATAGCACAACATGACGGGACCTCTCGGATTACAAGAAATTTCTAGGGTGTTTCCTAGGCGAGTCACGAGCCTCACAACCCTATGCTCACAATCAAGGATGGCTCCATATCTGGACAACCAATCCATGCCGAATATCAATCCGTATCCCCTAAAACCAAGAACATAAGCACTACACAAGAACTCTACACTTAGTATCGAGATCCTCAAATCCCCACATATCATAGACAGATGGACGGAACCCCCAATAGGATTTGAGACACAGACGGGATCATCTACCAAGCTAGTACTAAGGTGCAAACTATCAACAAGATCAGATGAGATAAAGCTATGTGATGCACCAGAATCAAACAAGGTACGAACTGGAAAATCAGAAATATATACAAGGCTCTCAACAGAAATACTACCTCGATCGGGAACTGGAGCGACATTGAGAGCATGAACTTGCCCTCCTGAAGGTCCAGCACGCTGAGTCTGACCCTGGCCTTGCCCTTGCTTCTTCGGGCAATCCTTACTGAAATGGCCAGTCTCACTGCAGAAAAAGCATTCACCATTCTTCCTTTTCCTCTTCTTACAATCCTTAATAAGATGCCCAACTGAACCGCAATAATGGCACTTCCCCTTGTTGCTATTGCCCTTGTTGTTGTTCCCCTTGTTGCCTTGACTCTTGTTCTTGTTCTTGTTTTGATTGCCTTGACTGTTCTGACCACCTGGATTACCCTGATTTCCTTTCCACTGGGAATCAGTCTTCTTGGCTTGAGTATCATTCATCTTGATCTCTTTCTTGACATCTCCCTGAAGTAACGCCATATCAACCAAGCTCTCAAACGTGGCCCCATGGGGAATATGTGACATAGCTAATCCCTGCAACGGCTCATTCAATCGCCTAGCAAAACGAAGAGCCTTCTTCTGAGGAGTACTCACCATATCCAAGCCAAAACGAGCTAACTGATTGAACTTGTTCACATATTCTTTGACAGACATATCTCCTTGTTTCAAAGTTATGAACCTTTCCATTTGCAGATTCTCCTCAGCAGAAGATAGAAACTTAAGCACGAACCTTGCCCTGAAATCGGCCCAAGTCTCAACAGGCCTAGTACCATTGGTGACTTCCCACCAATAAGCGGCTTCATCCTTCATAAGCCAAACCGCCAACAAGATCTTCCTCTGATCGTCTAACCCAAAGATAGCAAAAAAATCCTCGGTCTCTTTCAACCAATTTCTGGTCTCTACAAAAGTCTCAGTGCCTTGAAAGTTCTTGCCACCCATTGCTTTGAAATCTTTGCAAGTCTTTGCGAAGTCAGCTTGAGGATGCTGAGGGGGAGGAGGAAGAGGAACCTCAGCGACAGGAGGAGGAGGAACATTAACTACCGGAGGAGGAGGAGGAGGAACATTAACTACCGGAGGAGGAGGAGGAGGAACATCTGCGCGGCCGGCTTCGGTCGCCCTAGCCTCCAAAAGTCTCCTATACCAAACAGGTACGTGTACTCCCTCCGGAATAGCAAAGTTATCGGCCATACTGAAAACGAAAAAAGACAGATTCAGAATGGAGAAAAACGAAGGAATTTTGCTAATGGCTTTTTGGTGAATAGCTTTTAAAATAAACTAGACTTTTCTTTGGAAAATACTTTATACTTGGTTTTGAAAATAGTTTTTCAAAAGTTTTTTAAAAACCTTTTTGTTCCTTCTCGTAAACCATATGCTCTGATACCAAATGTAACACCCCACCTCCGCCAGGGTGGCTCTGGCAAGCACTCTGACTTTGGAGGGGCGTTTGAATCAGGTAAACATGCATAATGATATATCAAGGCAGAACAAGAACATATGTATATATGTAAACAGAGTAAATAAGATAAGTAAAACAGCGGAAGATTTCAAACTATTTCAAAACAAGTCTGGTACAACATAATGTCAACTTTCCAAATACACAAGTCTAGATAAAAAACAACATCACTGAAAAACTGAAATACATAAGTACTATCCCCAAAATAAGTGAGAACCATAGCTAGCTTCATGTCAAGACCGTACATGAGCTAAAATCCCACAAGCAAGCGATCAGAAATCCAAGCTAAGCTCCAATATTCCCACCCTGAGAACCTTGGGGGGGGGGGGGGAACGGAAGAAAAGAGGCGAAAGAAAAACAGGTCAGTCAAAAAGACTGAGTAAGCCCTACTACAATCAATGTAAACTGATAAAGTTAACTGGCATGAGAAGCAGGAATGAACATAAGGATAACTACATACTAGCATGATAGATAAAGGTGTCATCGCATAATCAGGTTTAAGGTTTTGCACCACAGGTGTACTAGCAAACTAACATGACTTGAATAAACAAGTATTGATCCATTGGCCCAAGCTTTGGCCCAATAACTTGAAATGACCCTAATACGAGGTCCAATCAAACGGTCTAATCGATCGGCTCCCTAAGCCTAACTCGTCACGTGTTGGTGTCAATACGGCCCAAACACAATTGTAGTCGGACTGTGCCGGGTCCACCCTTCGGGTGTATCAAGCCCTAGGGTGTAAACCCCTGGACACCATAAACATAAGTGCACAGTCTCGATCTACTGGTACCCATGCATGTTTTCTCCGGCTACGGACTACGTGCACGACCATAGTCCGTCCGGAACTACACCGGCGTACCACTCTGCCGTCGTTTTTGGTCACATACCTCAAGTCCAGTAATCGTGCCCCCTCCCAAGCCTAGTCCCTAGGGTCTTAATGATGCAAACTTGGGATTACTGCTGGAGTGGGCCCCCATTGCTAGGATTTTATAGTGGGTTAAGTACGGTTTAACCCTCTTGCTAATCATGGATTAACTTGGTTAAGTGTAACGATGAGTTCACGACTTAACCCTGATTAATCTACCAAGCCCACATTGATTAAGTATTAAGTGGACCATGACTTAAATCCTAATCATGAGGCATTAATTAATTAATGTGCCTTAACCTCTCACATTAGACTTCGTTGCGGTTACTAGTTAAGCCGGTCGGTTCCGGGTAGCTTTATACCACAACTTGGTCTAACCTCGGGTTCAAGGTACAACATGACCAACTTCTCACATTGGGTCCTATTGTTTGTAGCAACTAGTTAAGCCGGTCGGTTCCGGGTAGGTTTAAGCTACAAACTCAACCCAACCTCGAGTTGGTCACACTTATATTTTCTAAGTGTCATGTCCATTATGTTTCCAAAACATATTACAATTTTTCAAGCATTTGGGTAGACCTAACTTAATAGGTAAATTCCCAATGGGTAGACCTAACTTAATAGGTAAATTCCCAATCATATGTTTTTATGTCTTTTAAGTTTACCAACCCCAAACGCTATCCCATCGCTTACATATCGCAATAGCGCATAAAGGATAGAAAGAGGGAACTTGGCATAATCATGACATAAAGGTGTTGAAGCCACAAGTTTAACATGGTGGCATATGAAATGTACATATGTTCATATACTTGCATATTACATTTTTAGGCCTCAAAAGCATGCATAAAACCAAACTTAGCATATTGGTGATAAATGAAATGTAGAAATGGCCATAAGTTCGCATTTAGCCTCACATGCAAGTTATCATAAGAGATATGATAACTTACATGTTGCCAAAATGCAACCTTTATCATAAAGCTTGAAGCTTTATGTTCATAAACCCAAGATAAGCTTGCATAACATGATAACATGAACAAAATGATCAACCCAAACTTGCATAACATAACTTGCATATCATATGGCAAACTTGCATATCAAACTTGCATAACATAACATGATAAACTTGCATATCATAACATGGCATACTTGCATAACATAACATGATAAACTTGCATATCATAATGATCAAACACAACTTGCATCTTTCACTAACTTTAGAGTTTAAATATGAAAGTAGAAAAGGGCTTACAATGCTTATGAAGACACAAAAATATATATCGATTGAGACAAAGCCCTTATGAAATCAAATAAACCCAAAATGCAAGCTCCAATAGAAAAACCCTTGAGCAAAAATGATCAAAACCCTTGCTTTATGATGTAAATATGGAAACCTGACTTGAATGCAAGCTAATGACACTCATACAAGCTTGAAAACACTTGTATGCATGGAAAATCTCTCATAGAAATAACTTAGAATTTTATGAAGAGAGTGGAGGCCATGAGAGGAATAATTTTGCCATAGTTTAGTTGTAGGGTTGAATAATGATGATTTAGGGTTAGGTTAGGGGCTTATTTATAGAGATTCGGATTAGTTTCAACCTTAGGATTAAACCCTAATTCCAATCTCAGCCCTTAAAACCGAATCTGGCCCCAAAACCTAACCAAAACCCCAAAATGGTGCACCAGGCAAAACTGCCCGGCTGAACCAAGTCGACAGCCAAGTCGACAGGGCTGTCGACTTGGGTCCAACCAAGTCGACTGCCAAGTCGACAGGCCTGTCGACTTGGTTGGCTTGGCGGGAAATTTCCCGCCTGGCCTTCCAGACCCGAAATTCGAAATTTGAACTTGAAATTCAAATCTGTTTTGAACTTGAAATTTTCTGAAAACTTCATTGGGCCTTAATCGGGTCATACATACTCCGATTTTCGAAATCTCGGACTCTATTTCGCGTATTTTTCCGAGACGAACACAATGGCATAGCCCGTTTCCCTTGATTCAGATTTATAAATTAAACTCTGCCTCGATTTACGTTATAACAGGTTATTGAAAATACGGGTTGTTACAACATGTATACAATAACAACAAAGAATAATCAACCATCATCCAAAGTGCATTCTACACTGTATAAGGATCAAATATAAATATTCAACGCTTATAACAGTCTGTCAATCAATCGATCGACATACCACTAAACAGTCGGGATTAGTGTACGTCAAATATCATCCCAATACCCGTGTGGGGTTTCAAACAATCAAACACAGATTTTATTTGTGAAGTTGGGCGATGTGTAAAATTTATCGTCCCAATCAATATCAGTCCAATGTGTGTATATAAACAAATCGTCTGATTTGTTTATTTTTATTTCATTTCATATACACGTTAAAAATTCTATTTTTAACTATAAAATATTTTCCACTGTAAAATATTTTATTTCAACTATCTAAATATTCTATTTCATTTCACATCACATCAAGCAATCAACTACACATCAAAATCAAACAAACAAGCATACAAGCCGTCCATGGTCTGTAGCGACGGGTGTCGGGTGCTACTAAACACCGTCTACATCCTAGTTTATATTTAACTAGAAAATTAAATAAAAGGTGAGGAGTTCTCACAGAATAGCTAATCCAACGCCACGCTTCTTCTTAGGTAGAAACCTTCGTCGTTCTCGCCCTTTAGTCAAATTTCACTGTCCGTGGTCACTACATATATAAAAATCACATTTTTACGGCGCTATTCAATATATAAAAATCGAATTTTTACTTTGCTATTCAATATATAAAAATCGAATTTTTACATTGCTATTCAGTATATAAAAATCGAATTTTTACTTTGCTATTCAATATATAAAAATCGAATTTTTACTTTGCTATTCAATATATAAATCGAATTTTTACTTTGCTATTCAATATATAAAAATCGAATTTTTACTTTGCTATTCAATATATAAAAATCGAATTTTTTACTTTGCTATTCAATATATAAAAATCTTGTCTTTCCTTGACTAAAAATCCGACCTTTCTTCTAAATAAAAATCAATCTTTCTTCAAACAAAAAGACTAATCTTTTTATATTTGCTAATTTATATAAAACAAACTGATTTATAAATGCTAATTATATAAAATAAATTAAAAACAAAACTTACATACATTGAAGAAGGAAAGAAAAGAAGGAGCTTGGTTGTTGTCTTATGGCTCAAAGAGGAAAAGAGAGGAGCTGGGGTCTTCACGTCAGTCGAGGAGCACGAAGGGAGGTCGGAGCTGGAGAGGGGGGGTGCGTCGCTCAAGTGGAGAGAGGGGGGGGGGTATCGCGGTGCTCAGGTGGAAAGAAGGGGGGTGTGTCGCTCAGGTGGAGAGAGGGGGGGTATCGCGGCGGCGACGCCGCCTAGGGGAGGGGGGGCGCGATCGGTTAGGCTAGGTTTTTTTTCTTTCTGTGAACCGATTTTTGAATAGAGAGAGGGAGGTGAGGGTTTAAAAAGGAAAAATATATATTATTTTATTTATTAAATTAATTCTAAAAAGCAACTTTTATACTCGAAACCCAAACCGGACCCAACGACCGTCGACCTTTGCTAAATACCCCCATTCCGAACACAATGGGATATGTTTCGTAAGCCAGTTCGGCTGTTACGATCGGTTTCCATCAAAATCAAAATATAACTCTATATATTGAATTTAAACGCGCATTTCAATTTACTGGGGCCACATACTAACTCGAAAAATTCACGAAAAATTATTTCTAGCTTCATATTGATGATATGGTCCTAACAAAACAAGTTTCGTCAAATTCTGAGACCGTTTGAAAAATGATCATTTTTCAGTCGATTAAAATCATCTGAAACTGGTCAAACGCGTTTTCTTTTGCCACGCCCACGTATTGATTCGAAAAATTACAAAAATTGGAATCTAGCAATAACTTGACATCCCGGATCCAACAAAAATGGTTTCGTCGAAATCCGAGGTCGTTTGCAAAATGTCTATTTTTAAGGGCCAGAATTCCATAGCGATTATTCTGAATTTTCATTTGGACATAACTTTTTATTCCCGCTATGAAATTTTAATTTTTCGGATTCATTGGAAAGATATTCTCAATTAGATTCTAATATTTTCAGTTTCACTAAATTTCGGTTTATTTTGAATCCTATGCATACATTTGAAGTTTGAAATCGAATTTTCGAACTACCGCGCCATTTCCAATTCCTTTTATAATTATAAATAATTATTTATATTCTAACGACGATCTATATAAATATATACGTTCGAATTCTATTCAAAATAAATTTCTCGTCGATATTATTTAAAATAATTCATTTTAAATATACAAAATTCGCTAAAATTGCCAAAATAAAATTTTTTAAATTGGCTCTGATTTCCGGGTCGTTACAACCCCCCCCCCCCTTCTTCTCCGCTTCCCTTCCACCTTCCTTCAGCTCGACGCCTGAAACCCCGAGATCCCCAACGCCGAGCACCCTCAAACCATCCCCCTTCGCTGGAATGAAAGTAAGTTTTATTTTAAATTAATTTATTTAATTTCTATAGGATTTTTGTTCAATGCGAAAAGATTTGATTTTGGTTCAACAAAAAAGATTTGACTTTGTTCGATTAAGTAGAGTAATAAAAGTTCAATTTTTATATTAGAGGAAGATAGGATTTTTATTGATCTAAAGATTGGATTTATATTTATGTAAAGACGAGATTTTTAGCGATGTAAAGGTTGGATTTTTAATCGAGTAAAGAAGTGATTTTTACCATATAGAGATTTGGTTTTTACATAAGGAAAAGATTTGATTTTGAAATGAAAGATGAGATTTTTATTGAAAAAGAAGTATAAAAATATTATTTTTATATCATGAGAAGTATAAAAATATGTTTTTTTTATATTGTAGAAGTAATAAAAATATGATTTTTATATTATAGAAGTATTAAAAATTCGATCTTTATTTTGTAGGAGATATAAAAATATGATTTTTATTCATGTAGAGTAATAAAAATACAATTTTTATTATATTGCTAGCGTGATAAAAATATAATCTTTATTATATGAGTAGCGATGTAAAAACAGAATTTTTATCTGTATAGTAACAATATAAAAATATGATTTTTATATATGTAGTGGCTACGGGCAACGAAAGTGACAAAAGGCGAGAATGACGAAGATTTCTACATATGAAGAGTCATGGCATTTGGTTTAGCTTGGGTGAGAACTTCTCACTTTAAATTTTCTTCTCTAGTTAAATATATATACTAGGATGCAGACGGTGCTTAGCAGCACCCGACACCCGTCATCCACAGACCATGGATGGCTTATATGTTTGATTGTTTTTTGTGGTGAAAATTTATTGTGTGTTGTGAGATGAAATAAAATATTTATATAGGTAAAAATATTTTGTCGTTAAAAATATAATTTTTAACGGGTATGTGAATAAATAAAAATACGTGTTTATTGATTTGAAACTCCACACGGGTATTGGGATAAAATACGACATACACTAATCCCAATAATCAGTAGAATGTCGATCGATTGATTGACAGGCTGTTATAAGCGTTATATATCTATATTTGATGCTTATACAGTGTAGTGCACTTTCGATGATGGTTGATTATTTGTCAGTGCTATTATATACATGTGTTGTGGGGAAACCATATAATTAATCTTATATGGTAATTGATTGGGCCTCATTCCAATTGGGGAAATAAAGAATATTATAAAATAAAAATAATCATGTGTTGAAAGAAATATTTTAACAATAAAATTTACATCTTTATCATATTTAAAGTTAGAAACTAACTGGAGAATAGATAAGATGAGTGGTTTCCTGGGTATTGATCTGATATTGGTTTCGGCCTTCGGGGTTAATACTTAGGGAATCATCCTCTTACTACTTTACAGTTGGAGTCTGATTAAAAATCAAACGATAGATACCATAATTTTATAAAATATATTAAATAATAGAAATAGTCATGTGTTGACAGTGCCCATGTGTTGAGAATATTCATGTGTTGAAAGAAATAAATATTCATGTGTTGAATAAAATAAATATTCATTTGTTGAATAGAATAACGAATTTATTGAAATATATAAAGCCGTGTTGATTGGAGATGCGCCATTTTGACGTGAGCGATATTTATATCGATTATATTCGTTTTTAAAATGAATATAGAAAAAGAAGTGATTTCAAAATATAACGTTTTGAAAATATTATCATTTGTATATCGATGATGTGGAATATTCAATTTCGATTCAAAATTGAATATGAGGTTGAAATCGTTTCAAAAACGAATTTAAAATGATTTATAAAATACGTTTTAAAAGGAAATCAACGAAATATATATAATATATATGTATTATATATATAATGGCCCGAATAGAACACACCGCATTGCGGCAGTTCATGAATTTCGACCATTGACTTCGAATTGATGTTGCGGGAGATCCGACCGTCGGATCCTCCTGAAACCAGAATCGTTGGGTTCGTATCGAAAAGATATTTCCAATAAATATTAGAAATTTGAAATCTAACAGTTGGATTTCGAATTATGTCCAAATCAAATTTGGAAAAGATCGCTGTAGGTGCAGTTCGACGGCCATTGGTGGAAATCGACTGTACGGGCCTTGATAAAATTATTAAAAATAATAATAATTTGCGTAAAATCATAAGAAATGATTAGAAAAGAACTGGGATGAAAAATTCCACATTTGAAAGGATAAAAATAGGTTTTTATCGAAATGAACTAGTTTTGAACTAGAATTAAAATCAATTTATTTTTGAAATAAATAAATTGAATTTGAAGTGGTTTTAAAAATAATCAGAATTTCCAATACGTGAATTGGGATGGATTTGAATCGAAATTATCTTCGGAATATTTCGATGTTGGATTTCGTGATTATACAGATATTGTTATGGGAATTTGAAAGATATATTTATATCGTTATTTCTAATACGATATTTGTTGGTCGTAGAATTTGATATTGAATATAAGCCGATATATTTTCTTTTCAGAGCCTTGTATTTAATGTCAAATGTGATTTGGGTTTGTCGTGAATGGTGTCTTAATTAACACTGTTCTTAAACCTAGTTGAGAAGAAGATTAAATCTTTCTATTTAGATCTAAGGAAGTGTACCAATTAAATAATATTAATTGGAATCGAATTTAAATTGGTTTTTTGGGTTTATCGTGAGCGATGTTTTGAATAACACCTGTTCTTTAACCCGATTAACAATAGAATGTGATTTTGGGTTTATTGTGAACCGCGTTTTAGATGACATTGGTTCTTTAACCCAGTTAAATACTAGGATATTGATTTTTGGGAAGATTAAAACTAAGTGGAGTTTTAATGAATCTTTAATTAGATTGAAATGTGAATTGATAATTTAAATTATCAAATCTAAAAAGTGATCGAGAATGGAGTACCACCAGTTTTGCTCCAAAGCGATAGTTAAATCTTTAATTAGATTTGAACGTGAAATGGTAATTAATATTTACCGATAACACCATGGTGCTACATATGGAGTACTACCAGTTTTCCCCATGGGATGAATAGGTTGGGATTGGGAAATAAAACAAATAATTACTTCAGTGTAGTTCGCTAATCCCGACTAGTTTGGAAAACCATAAAATGGTTTGAAATGATATCCAAAGGAAGATTAAAGAATAAATTTAGAAGAATTTATCTTTGATAAAATTAATGGGAACCTTTCCCTAGGAATGTGAAAATTTGAATAAAAGAATATTCTGAATTGGAATGAGGCGTATGTTGTGTTTGTGTAACATTTGTTTATTATATACGCGGGTTATTCGGAAAGGTCGGGTTTATACCCATTCTGAATAACCGATTCGACGATATGTTGAAGATGAAGACGGTGGTTGAAGACCGGAAGTCTTCACATCGTTTGGGTGATTACTGGTGATCTTGATTGGGCTGTACACCCAAGATGAGGGAATCAGTTGGTGATCGTCCAGACGTACTTGGAGATCGATGGATATGCGAGGAAAGTGCCTCCGGTTTCGTTCAGACCAAGAACGAACTTGTAAATGGACTGTGTGTCTGACATTGGATTTTATTCAGTGTTGATTGATCTCTATTAAATATACATCTGTTTGGCGACAGAGAATTTATTCTCTTGCTTAACGCCCTTCTCTAAGACGTACGAGCTCAGAGGTTGTATATCGATGGACATCAGTCGCATGGAGTGAATTGCTTGTGTGGCACGCCTAAGTGGCAGATGATCAAGGCTTCTGTTGAAAAGCAAAGTCTTGTGGTTGATGATCAAAGCACGGCCTGTGTGGCGCAGCTTTGTGTATAACGTGAATTCGCGAGCCTCACACCTCGGTATGAGTTAAAAATGGGATACAGACTGTTGGGAGAACACGACGTTTCTTTCTAGCTATTGGTGGTGTCAGTGCTTAAACTGGCTGACATTTATATACTTTTCACCTATATGGTTGTTGGAATGCGAGGTGCCTCGGATATAGGTCTGTCAGGACCGGGAAATGTGTGTTCAGGAATAATAATCCTCCAAAGTTAGGTGAGGACCGGCCCAACCGATTCCAAGGATCATAGTGGGGTCTTGAGACATTTGCTAGAGTGTCTCGAATGGAGAGGAGCTTTCCCCTTGCCTCGACTCATGACGGAAATCCAATTTCCAATACGTGATATTGCGGTTTTATTCGTAGAACCTAGTATGGCGACATAGTGGTATGGGTCATTAATGCCGCCTATGATTGATATTTATGATTGAAATTGTTTTGACACTATACACTTATAGTAATATCAAAATAATGTGTTTTTAACGTATCAAGCATGCTTTGGCTATTATAAGGTAAAAACCCTATCCTCCGGCTTGTGTTGCATTGTGTGATGGGACCTGGGTCTTATAATAGCTTCATTTTTCTTTATTTAGCATTGCGCTGTTTGTTTTATGCACTGGTGTTCTTGGGAGGAAACCCGTTCTGTGTTATACGGCGTGGTCCCTTGATTTACCGAACTTTAAAATAAAGATTTATGACTGTTTTAGTTCTCACACCAGTCCCATGACCGACCTGGAGTTTATTGTTTTAACCTAAACTTTGGGTGCCCTTATTTTCGACACGGGCAGCTAGTAGTTTTGGTTTTGCAGATTTATATTCACAGGATCCTGATTTACAGCTGGAACGATACTCGGAAAGCTCTGTATCCGTGTATTACTTCTAGTTGTGTTTGTATTATTTTCCGTTGCTATGTAATTTAAATCTCTGATATTTGTCAATTGTGTAATATTTATTCATACTCTGTATATTCTTGTATTCTGATGGAATTGTTGTAATAGACAATGAAATGTTCTTCTATTTGCATTCCATTTTGTCGTGTTCTCAATGCAATCCGCGCTTTCCTTCATGGGGAAGTTCGGGTCGTGTCAGAACGCGCCGCGCAGCGACCGTTCGCAAATTTCGACCATTAAATTCAAATTGATGTACCAGGAGATCTGACCGTCGGATTCTCCTAAAATCAAAACCGTTGGGTCCGTATCGAAAAGAGCTTTCCAATAAATATAAGAGATTTGAAATCTAATGGTTGGATTTGGAAATATGTCCAAATAAATTTTGGAAAGGTCGTTGTAAATGTAGTTCGATGACCGTTGTTGGAAACCGACTATAAGGGCCTTAATAAAATTATTAAAAATATTTAAAAATAATATAAAATTATAATAAATGATTTGGAAAGAATTTGGATGAAAATATTCCAATTCTGTAAGGATAAAAAAGTATTTTAAGCAAAATGAACTAGTTATTAACTAGAATAATAATCAAATGTTTTTGAATAAAAGAATGGGATTTTGGGTTTGTCGTGAATGGTGTGTTCAATAACACTGTTCTTAAACCGCGTATGAAAAGAATAAATCTTTTATTTAAGATTATTAGAGTTTCCAGTTATATTTAGTAATTGGAATAAAATGAAATGTGAATTGGGTTTATTGTGAACTATGTTTTTAAAGACATTCATTCTTTAACCTGATTTACAGTGAAAATATAATTTGGAATTTATAACTCTTTTTATTAAGATCTAATGAAAATTTTCCGAAGTAAAGTTTTCCAATTTAATATATTAAATTGGAATTGAATGGAATTCAATTCAGTAATAATCGAGATGAGCTTCTGTGAATGAAGATTGTTACTATATATCGATTTTAAAAGGCCTTGCTGCTATTCCATTTATATTATTAGTTTGACTCGGGAATTTATATCGATTATGGGCTGTTATGATTTTTGTGTAGATTCCATTTTGATGGAAGATGAATTTAGGTTTATTGTGAACTGTGTTTTAAGTGCCATTAGTTCTTTAAGCCAGTTAAGAGAAGATAAGATTAATTTCTTAAATTTGAATAATCATAAAGTAATGATTTTTGATATTAAAAATAAATTGGAGTTTTAATAAATTTTAATAATATTGAAATGGGAATGAGATAATTGAATTTATCAAATTCTTGAAATGAACGAGAATGGAATACCACCAGTTTTACCCCAGGCGATAATAAAATATTTAATTAGATTTGAATGTGAAATGGTAATTAATTTTACCGATAACACCTTGGTGTTAGATAAGGAGTATTACCAGTTTTGCTCCAAAGTGTGAATAGGTTGGGATTAGGAAATAATAAATGATTATTACGGTAAGGTTCGATAATCCCGACTAGTTAACAAAATCTTTTGAAATTGATATCCAAAGGAAGATTAAAGAATAAATTTAAAAGAATTTATCTTTAATAAAATTAATTGGAACCTTTCCCTAATAATGTGAATATTTTATTTAAAAGAATATTATTAATTGGAATGAGGCGTACGATGTGTTTTTTTAGCACTTGATTATAAAATACACGTGTTATTCGAAAAGATCGAGTTTAACCCATTCTGAATAATTACTACGATGATTAAAAGTCGATGATTATGACGGTGGTTGAAGACCAGAGTTATTCACATCATTCGGATGATTACTGATGTCTTAATTCGGCTGTACACCCAAGATAAGGTAATAAGTGGTGATCGTCCAGATGTACTTGGAGATCGACGGATATGCGAGGACCTCTCTCCTGTATTGGGCATATGCGACGAGGAATAAGGTGCCTCCGGTATCGTTCAGACCCATAATGGACTTGTAAATGGATGGTTTGTCTGACGTTGTATTCCTTTATGCTGTATTCATTGATCTTTGCTAAATATATATCTGTTTGGTGGCAGAGAATATATTCTCTTGCTTAACACCCTTCTCTGAGATGTATGAGCTTAGAGTTTATATATTGGTAGAAATCAATGGGATGGTATGGATTGACAATGTGGCATGATAAGATGCAAATGATCAAGTCTTTTGTTGAAAAGCAAAGTCTTGTGGATGAGGATCAAAGCACAGCTTTAGTTAGCACAACTTTGTGTATAAGATACTTCGCGAGCCTCACACCCCGGTATGTACCAGAAGCGGGAGAGGACTGCGGGAAGAACATGCGTTTCCTTCTAGCTAGGAGTGGTGTCATGGTATGGAGCCTAGACATTTTACTTATGTGGATGATGGAATGAGGCGCCTCGAATATT
The DNA here is from genome assembly GCA_030737875.1 of Allium sativum. Classification (NCBI taxonomy): domain Eukaryota; kingdom Viridiplantae; phylum Streptophyta; class Magnoliopsida; order Asparagales; family Amaryllidaceae; genus Allium; species Allium sativum. The sequence goes on from CM060924.1 coordinate 158,592,727, forward strand.
GAGTCCCTAGTGGCTTAGATATACGCCCCATAGGGCGGGGAAACGTATTGTTCAGGCATAACTAATCCATTAAAGTATTTGTGGACTGGCCTTGAAGATCCAAGGGTCACTCGAGCTATGATCCTAAGGCACGGGCTAGAGCGTCTCAAATCTGGTAAGGACGATCCCTTGCCATGGTTCATAGACGGAAATTCAACTTCCAATACGACATCATGCGGTTTTGATTGTAGAACTACTAAGGCGACATGATATATGGTACCCATGCCATCTATGATTGATACATTTATATTTGAAGTTGTTTTTAAACACTATGCACTTATAGTAATAAAAAAATGATTTGTTTTATATGTATCAAGCATGTTTGGCTATTATAAGGGAAAACTCTATCCTCCGTCTTGCGTTGCATTGTGTGATGGGACCTGAGTCTTATAATAGCTACATTTTTCAAAAAGCATTGCGTTGTTTTATTTTAAACAAAGATTCATGTGGAGTAAACTCGTTCCGTGTTATACGGCGTGGTCCCATGATTTCCCCACCTTTAAATTAAAGATTAATAACTGTTTTAGTTCTCACACCAGTCCCATGACTATCCGGGAGTTTATTGTTTTAACCTAAACTCTGGGTGCCCCTATTTTCCACACGGGCAACTAGTAGTTTTGGTTTTGCAGATATTACATTCACAGGATCCTGGTATAGCTCAACCGATATTCGAAAAGCTCTGTATCCGTGCATTTCTTTCAGTTGTGTTTTGTATTATTTTCCCGCTGTTATTTAAATGTAATTTAAGTCTCTAATATTTTTCTGACATATAATATATATTCGTACTCTGATATATAATTGTACTCTAACGTAATTGTTGTAATAAGAAATGAAATGTTCTTCTGTTTGTGTTCTGATTTGTCTTGTTCTCAATTCAAACCAGACTTTCCTTTACAGGGAAGTTCATGTCGTTTCAGTTAAATAACCCACTTTCGAAGTATTTGCCAATATCATTGTCAATATGGAGAGACCGGTTGGATTATTATCCGAGAATCGCTCCGTATTGGCAGTAGCGTTGCGAATCAGATTTGATGATGATAATCGAAGATGGAGTAAAGTGCAAGGGCTTTTTCTATTTAATGGAAATTGTGCCTTCAATTTCGTTCAATCCCAGAACGAACGTATATGGACGAATGTCTGACAGATTATTTCCAATGATCGCATATGTTGGTTTGCACAAATATATATGGTGGTGAAGAATTCATTCTCTTAGCGTAATATCCAGAATATATTTGTGCAAATCAATTAATGATTAACGGATCTGACAATGTGGCATTCAAAGTGAATGAATGGTAAACAATCGTAGCATCAGACCTCAACAGTCAGGAAATGATAAAAATCGGGCAGGCAACATGGCTAAGTGGGTAGCTCCCAATTAGGGTGTATTATCACCTATCTAGAGAAGTTCATTTCATTCTTTATTCTATTCGATGCTGTCCCATTAGGAAAAACGGTTACTGATCCCAACTGTTGGTGATATATATATTCGATACACTCAATCGAAATGAGTAGTCGGTCATATGTGGCCGGGTTACAAGATGTTCTTGCTAAACCCAGTGTATTCTATTTAGAGATACACTATCGGAAGGTGGTTCCATACCTTTTCATTGTTGGAAATTCATTACCCAATAAGTGCTCACGATTTTGGTATATTATGTATATGTGGAGCGTGAGATGAAAGCGTTCCACTAGATTTCTATTTATTTGATTTAGACACTCTTATAATATCAAAAGAGTTTTGATATAAAGATTATCATTTTCTTTCAAACGGATTTGAAATTTAAATATAGTGTTTTGGATTCTCATAAGGAAAAACACCGTTCCGTGTTATATGGCGTGGTCTTATGAGATATTGTTTATTTTCTCAAACTGTTTTAAGTTATTTTCTCATACCAGTCCCATGACTGAGCCAGAGTTATTTTCTATGTTTTCCCTAAACTCGTGGGTGCCCAAATTTTGTGGGCAGTCAAGTAGTTCGGGTATTTACAGATATATTTGGAGTAGCTTAGAGCAGGAGGCTTCAACGTATTTGGTTATTGTTTTTCTGCTGTGTTTTAAGCGTTGCACTATGATGATGATATGTATATATAGAAAAAAAATTGTACTCCAAAGCTGATATATATTATATTTTGTACCGTTGCGATGTGAGATTCTGTGTTGTTATTTTTTTCTTCTTAAAAAAAATTGATTAGTATTTCTGTGATATTTGGGTTGGATGTGTAATGTATGTAGTCAACTCAGATAGTACGGATTTGCGGTTCGTTACAGTTGGTATCATAGCTTAGGTTGAGCGAACAGCTAGGCTTTGGTGGGATGTGTTCATTAGAGATAGGGTCAGTAGTAACCTAGAATGAGTTGAGTGTATATATACGAGAGCATATTTGTTAATTGATATAAAAAATTATTTTATATTGTGTTGGCTAGTTGGTTGAGTGGTTTATGAATTATGATCGAATCGTGGGATGCCACGAAGCCGATAAGAATTTCTAAACACTTGAATAGAAAATTTCGACATAATATTGTTTTAAAGTGGGTAAATGAAATAATTTTACCCAAAATTCTATTTTGATAGAAAAAGGAATTATTTTCAGAAATTTTTATATATGGATTCGTTGATTGCTATTATTATAACCAGATAAGATTATAAATTGGAATGGTTATATATAACCAAATAAAATTTGTATGTGAATGAAATATACAAATAAAATGAACTTGAATTGGATTTAATTCAGAACTTGGAATTTAAATTCTGGGAAGTTGGAAAATATTTTTCTGAAGTATATTAAAATAATATAGCTTTGTTTTGAAAGGGATTTTTGAATGAAAATCTTTTTTAAAGTGATTTTGGAATTGTTAAAGCACTTAACTCACTTCAGTGGCTGGAAATAATTTTGATGATGATTGCAGCATCATCAATGTTCATTTTTGAGTTTCTGAGTGATGGATTGCAACCTTAGAAAAGTTTTTTGTGGAAATTTATTTGAAAGAGGGCAAATTGTTTTGGAAAATTCAAATGTTTTAAATTTGATATGGTTATAAATATATGTATATATTTATGGGTTTTCAAATGGATTTGAAATGAAAACCTATGGATTTGAATTCTCGAATTTAAAATTTAACTTAAGCAAGTAAAATGGATTGAAGTGAATAAATTGACTAGAAGCAATTTGAATAGATCAATGGAATACAGATTGGATGTAAATGTATTAATTATAGATCATTCGAATTAAATGAATGAAAACCAAAAGTTTTGTTGGAATTAAATTTGTTGAAATTTGAAGAGTTCAGTTTCAACATAAGTATGTCTTTGAAAAGTTAATGGGTTCGTACCATTTTTTCCTACCTTAGTAATTTCAGGGACGAAATACTTTTAAAGGGGGAAGAATGTAACGACCCAGATTTTTAGATGATTAATTTTAAATATTTAATATGGTTTTAAATATTGAGTTGATAATATGAATCAATTTTTATATTGAATTATCAATTTAATAATTGAAATACGATTTATTTCAAATATATTTAATTATCGTAATACGAAAATTAATTTAATTGATTTGAAGATTTAAAACTAAATTGAAAATAGTTCAGACAATCAATATAAACTTCTATTTGAATTAGAATAATAATTTATTATTGAAGAATTAATTATTTTGAATTTAATTTGTATCGATTTAAATTAATATCTTTTTCAAATGATCAATTGAGGCTTTGAAACTTGTCCCAATGTGTCCAGAATAGGGGTATAAACCTAAAATTGTCGGTTGTTGGGTTCTGAAAGGAGTTCGAAATCACGGGGTATTTTAATTAAAAGCGTATCGGTTCAAACTAAAATAAAATAAATAAATTAATTAAAAAATATAATACCTTCGTCCCTAAGCTAAGTTAATCAAGTACAATGTACAATACGCAAATTCCTTAATGCTTAAGTCTTTATCATCTATAAAATCACGCACATCCTCTCCGCTGTATTTCTTCTGCTAACTATTCGATCGGAGCTTCAAATTAACTTGATCGTTCTGTATATAATCATGTTTCCTCTTCTACCATTTTTCGTTCGGCAATAAGAGACCAAAAGCATTAAAATGGCTTTTCTCCAAAATTCTTTCCAAACAAAAATCATACTCAAATCCATTCAAATGACGACTACTGGTCCTCACCTCTCCTCTAAGACGCTCGTTCAAATCATCACGAGAAATCGAAATTTGCGGTTTGGAATCTCATGATATCCGAAGGCTCGATATAGGACCAGACATGCATCGTGAAGAAGAGAGAATCGCGAGTTCAGAGAGGAATAAGCGCAGTCCTGTAAGGCATTTCGAAGCCCTGATCTGTGAAGAAAGGATCGTGAGTTAAATATTGAAGTCGCGATGGGTTTCGGGTCGATGTGATTGGAGGAGAAGGGTTCTGGGCTTGGCGCGGCGTTCGCAGTGGTAAGAAGCAATGTTCGGCAAAAATTGAAGTCACACGATACATTAGGGCTGTAGGTGGTCTGTCATGATGTTTGAAATAGCTCGGAATCGGCATTTGTCAAACGCGAGTTAGCGTGTCATTGGCAGGTGATTTAGGAGCCGAAGGGGAACAGGGTTGATGGTGTTAAAATCAGTGGTTGGTTACAGTTATAAAGTTGAGTTAAGAATTGCAGTTTGAAGGACCAGTAAAAATTGGAGCCCTGGAGTTCAATACTTTGTGGAGTAGCCTCGATACTGAAATGTTTGGAATGGTGCAGATGTTGATTTGCAGTGGAGGAGTGGTGTAGCTCTGTGAGAGGGAGATTATGATGATGATAGTTGTCGAAGTATGGTTGGGCGGAGTTGGAAGGAATATCGTAGCGTGAATGTTCACCAAGGAAAAGACAGATTTTTAAAGTGGGCTAAAGGTATAAATTTGATAATTAATTTAATTAATTCGTTTAATGTTATATAATCTAAAAATTTATAATATGACATATTTATTTATAAAAGGGTGGTAAAAAGCGTGAAGTAACTCATTTAAAGTCAGTCGGGATTTAGTAGGATTTAATTTAAAATTGAATGGTATTCGATATTCGGTAATTAAAATCATGGTGAGTAATTCTCACTCAATTTATTAATTAGAATTATTTTATTCATTAAAAATAATTGCTGGTTGTTTGATTGCATTAAAATATTACTGTGGCTATTATTAAATATATATTAGTTATTTAGGATTGGTGTTTGTGGTTACTATATATATGTTGGTGATTGGGTAGTTCCCACAGTACCATTAGCGGATGCCTACACTATCATTAGCGGATGACCCTATACGCCCTTTTGCTATGATAGTGGATGACCTTCTATACCGCAATATCCGGCCTCGAAGTAGGACGGGTATTATTTATGTTGGCTAACGTCTGTGGATGTAGGAAAACAGGTTGGAGGGATCCAACTGGATTCCTAAAAAATATTATTATTTATTTATTCCATATATATTATCATATATGATGTGTTAGAAAACCTGTGATTGATAACTGGGTGTTTTGGGGTGTTTAAACATTACTGGGGCCTGAATATTGATTTATAAAAATATCGTAAAAAGAATATTTTGAGATTTAAAACAAAAATCTATTTTTCTAAAATTAGAATTCGAATTTCGAATGGACAAGAAATATTGACTTGTTTTGTAAAATAAAAAAAGTATTGAATTTACAAACGACATTTATAAATTAGATAATGTAGTGAATTTATAAACAGTGTTTATAAATAAAATGGAATGATTGTCATTGGATAATCAGGGAATTGAAATGAATTTATAAACAATGTTTATAAATAAACAAAAAAAATATCATTTGATAATTTGAATATTTAAATTCGAATATGAATTTAAAAACAGAAATGGGGAATCGTTTTAAAGAAGTCAAAGATGAAATTTATTCTGATGTTCAGAATGTAAATTGAACTAAAAATAAATCCGTATGGATTTATGATTTGAATTCGATTAGAGCGAATTTGGTTAAATAAAATATTTTCAGAAAAGATATTAGGATTGTATTAAATAGAAGATTAAATTTAAATATGGAAATAGATTCTATATTTATAAAGATAAGTTATAATAAATAGAATATTCCAAAATAAGATTTTGGTTTAAATAGATTTCGAAATGGAACTTATTGGAATTTACAAAACAAGTAAATTTATAAACAATGTTTATAACTATAGTGAATTACTTATCTAGAGATATTATGAAATTTTAAATTTAAGTATGAATTTAAGATATAAGTTGAAATCATTTCAAAAAGGGAACGACAGTTTTATTCCGGAATTCAGAATATAAAAGGAATGGAATTTTAAATAGAAATTTTGAAATGGAAACTTGTTTTAATATATAAAACAAGGAAGTTAAATTTATAAACGATGTTATAAATTAAGTGAGATAATTTTCAATTGGATAATTTAAATATTTAAATTCAAACATGAGTTTAAAAGTAAATTGGGAAGTGTTTTGAAATAGAACGATTGATTATATTTCGGAATTATAAACTGAACTAAGAAAAATCCAACAGATTTTAATTAGAATTCGATTTCATCTAACTTTATGAATAAATTTATTTCTAATGTAATTAAAAATAATAAAAGAAATGGAGTTGTAATTGTATTGATAACTGAGTAATGAAAAATCGACAATTAGAGAAAATCGGAAATATTAAGTTGGATTTGAAACTAGATTTAATATATATTAAAAATATATATTAGAATGGAGTTGAAATTTATTTACAAAAGATGTTTAAATGTTTATATTTAATTATAATTAAAACGAACTCGCCGCAGAGCGGTAGTTCGTAATTTAGCGTTTCGAACTTCAATTGAGTATATAGAACTCAATTTAAATCGGAATTCTGTGAAACAAGAATCGTCAGGATCGACTGAATATTTGTTTTCTAATGGAAGAGAAAAATCAGGATTTTGTCTTATAGATTTTGAGTTATGTCAAAATCAAATTTTCAGAAAAACATTGCCATAACCATTATAAAACCATAAAGGTTTATTGAAGTAAATAAAAGGATTTTTAGTAAATAAAAATCTGAATTTTCATTAGAAAATTCCAGACCGGAGATATAAAATAAGTATGAAATCCAGTGCAGTAAGTGAAATGATTTTTGAAACAAAAATCAGATTTTTAGTCATTGAATAGAACTAACTAATTTGAATAATAATTAGTTAATCGAAATTAATACGAAAATGGGTTTTGAATAAGAAAAGGTGATACCCGACACTCCTAGCTCAGTTGGTTAGAGGTGGGCGAATTGGGATGAGACATAGGTCTCTGGTTCGAGGGCCACATCTGCCAATTTCTAGGAGTGACTACCCAGGTAGTGTGAAGGCGTTGAAAAATTGGGGTATATCACTATCCGTGGGGTTTACTAAGACCGACAAATAATGGTTCGAGTGAAGTCTTCGGTTCCACACGTAAATCAAAAATAAGAAAAGGTGATTTGAGAAATTATATTCGAAATCGAAAAGGAAACTTGAAATGAAAATGGAATTCAATTTGTTTTTAAGCAGGTTAATATTTTATTTGAACATGATATGTTCAAACAAAGTAGTGAAATAGGCAAAACAACTAATTAGAAAATAAATTAGCGAATTGGGTTAAGACGAATGGATTGAGTTGAAATTAAATGGGAATATTTGGATATGTGTTAAGCAGGTTTTGAATGAAGTATATGAAGAGATATAAATTGAAATGCCTGACAAAAAGGTGCATATTAAATTTAATATGAGATTTTATGCGCCGAATTGGCAAGCCGCTTGGCTTTTTGATTTTCTTTTTGAATGGAAAGGGCCCAGAGACACGTTTTGTAGTTGTACCGAGTGACCCGTACAAAGGAGGTTATGGAGAAATTTTCTGAAAATTTAATAAGTTAGAACATTTTTAAGAAAATTTGATAGTTAGAAATCAATGTATCGATATATATAAAATTCGATAAGGAAACAAACTTAAAAATAGAATATTATAAAAAAAAAAGTGGATATAATTAATTCTGACAAAATTAGAAAGAGAAACATATACGGGTTTAAAAATGAATAATTGGCTTTTTATGGTGTTGATGATTTGAGATAAGTGGTCTTGTCTGTTTTGAAGTTAAAGATGTTATTCAGTCAAGGTCTGAGAGGTAATTATACCCCAACTTGATTGATTTCATTATTAACTCATAAATAGTAAGATTCAGTCTCAAAGAGAGATGTTTAAAGAGTTTTGTTGAATGCAGTATTTTGGGTTGTTGTAACGATGTTTTACAGAACATTTGTTTTAACCCAATAAGTGGATTTTTGGAAACATAATAATAAATATTTCCTAAGTCTAAAAATGAATGGTCGTGAAGGAGATAAATAATTGGAATGTTCTCCAATTATAAATAAAAGATAATTTCTACATATAGAAAATAAAAATGAGTCGATATATGGAAATCTTTTCCAAATAGTGTAAGAGGCCAAGATAATTGTCGAAAATATTTATTTAACAAATATTGATAAGGAAATGTAGAATTAGTGTAATAAATGAAATATTAATTAAGGTTCCTAGTGACTGTTTGATGTTTCGAATGGATGTTTGTTTTTCTTCGATAGTTAAATAACCGACTATCGGAGTATTTGCCAATATCGTTGTCAATATGGAGAGACTGGTTGGATTACTATCCGAGAACCAGTTCATATTGGCAATAGCATTGCGAATCAGATTTTATGAAGATAATCAAAGCCAGATTAAAGTGCGAGGGATTTTTCTATTTAATGGAAATTGTCCCTTCGATTTCATTCAATCCCAGAACGAACGTATATGGACAAATGTCTGACAGAGTATTTCCAATGATCGCATATGTTGGTCTGTATAAATATATATGGTGGCGGAGATTTTATTCTCTTAGCATATTATCCAGAATATATTTGTGCAAATCAATTAATGATTAACAGATCTGACAATGTGGAATTCAAAGTGATTGTGCTATCAATGAATGGTAAACTATCATAGCCTCAGGCCTCAACAGCCGGGAAATGACAAAAATCGGGTAGGTAGCATGGCTAAGTGGGTAGTTCCCAATTAGGGTGTATTATCACTTATCTAGAGAAATTCATTTCATTCTTCATTCTATTCGATGATGTCCAATTCGGGAAAATGGTTGCTAATCCCAACCGTTGGTGATATACATTCAATACAGTCAAGCGAAATGAGTGGTCGGTCATGTGTGGCCGGGTTACAAGATGTTCTTATTGAACCCAGTGTATTCTCTCTAGAGATACACTATCGGAAGGTGGTTCCATACCTTGTCATAATTGGAAATTCATTACCTAATAAGTGCTTGCGGTTTTGATTGTATATTATGTATACGTGGAGCATGAGATTAAAGCATTCTTGTAACGACCCGTGTTTTTAGCAGTCAAATATTTTATTTATTTTATTATTTCAAATATTATATTTGGAGTATTAATGGATTTTAATATTTAAATCGTTATAAAAACCGAGATCAAACGCTATATGTTTATATAATATAAATCGAGTTTGAAAATGGCGTGCAGTTCGCAATATGGAGTTTTGAACTTCAACTGAGAATATAGGATCCGATATAAGTCGGATTTATGTGAAATGAGAAACATTGGAACCGTCTTGATTATAATTTTCATATGAAAGAGAAAAATCCAGATTTCGTGTTATAGATTTGAAGTTATGGCCAAATCAAATTTTAAAATAGTCGTTGTGAAAAATCGTTATTTAAATATCGGCCTTTAAAACGGCCATTTTGCAAACGGTCTCTGTTTTCGACGAAATCAGTTTCATTAGCACCGTATCGTTAAATTATTGTACGGTGTTAAATGGCGTGGCAGACCAATGTCGTATTTGGCCACGGTAGCCACAAACGCCTGTTCAATTTCTATAGTGCGTAATTATTTTAATAAAGAGATATTTGAGTATAACTTGAGCAGACGATCGAATTAGGCCGCGAAACCAATTCCGTTGAGTTTGTACCATCGATTGTAGTCAGGATAGGTATATAGTTTGTTATTTTTAGAGACCGGTAAATTTGGTGTCCAAAAGGGCATTGCGGTGCACGTAAAAGTAGCCTACCGGGGAAATAGTCTCAGAATGCGACGAAACTAGTGCCGTTGGGTTCGTATTGAAGAATTATTATAGGATTGCAAGGTTTCAAGATGATTTGATTTATCTGGTGATCGTGAAAAAATTAAACGCGTGTTTATTTCTGGTTTTATAAAGGAATTTTTTTCAAACGATGTTGAAATTCGACGAAACTTGTCCCATTGGGTCCGGAATACCTTTTTACATTAAGATTAATTTTTTTATCATTAAACAGAAAGTGTTTGTGGTGGTTTTAACACGATACTTAGCGGTGAAGTTTCACGAATAATAAAAAAATAATTTGTCCTCACTATATATATACCCCTCTTTTAACTAAACCCTAAATTACTTCCGCCGCCACCCTTAGTAATGAATGAACCCTATTTCTTCAATCTCTCTTCCCATTTAATCCCTCAAACCTTGCACTAAATCGAACCAAACTCAACATGAAACTCTTGAGCTATGTGGGATCTTCCAATCCAACGGTGATGATCGAATTTAAATCACCGTGGTGGCTGAAAAGCTGTTCGAATGTCAGGATGTTCATCTAATATCTGGAGGCGGTAGGCAGAATGGAGGAGGGCGTGGCTCAGGTCAAGGCACGGAGGGGCTCAGGCGCATCGGTCACCGGTTTCAGATCATGTTCTATACGTTGGTGGTGGATTTTTGGCGGTGCAAGGAGGGTGGTATCATGGCTGCGTGGGTTCCTTAGTGGGGGTAGTAACGAGGGGAACAATATTGAGAAGTATACAAAGCATACGGGAGAAATTCATTTAGAAAGGGTCGGTGGAATTGCATGTATACTGTTCAGTTTTGATGCATGGTTTTCGAATAGTACGTTGGGGGAGAGAAGATCTGGGAATGAAATGGTATTGCCATGAAGGGAGAGCATGGGATGTAAAGCTTGAAGCTTGTGAGATCAGAGATTATACGGGATGAAACAGTTTTGAAAATCAGGAAGGAAGGGGCCGATCTTTTGGTATCCTACAAAATGGATTATGTGATTTCTCTTTTTAATTACGGATTAATCATTATAATTAGAAAGGGTATTATAGTTGCTAAGGCAGTAACTGGTGACTTTGATACAGAAAGGATGCCGTGCTAGTTCTGAGCAACGTTGAAATAAGAAGAAAGTCGGACACGGGAGAAGTATGGAATTGACTTTCTTATCTGAGTAAAGTAATTAACCGTTAACTAAAATTTAATTAATAATTAAGAGGTTAATTATGATGATATTAATGTTAAAACAGGAATTTATCGAGGTTGGATAATTTGGCCTGAGCCGAGGACAAGGCGACATGAACAAGAATTAAAGGATAAAATCGTCTGTTGATGGGTAATTAACGTAATCAGTTACAGTGAACTTTTAAGTAAGGGAAATAAATTGTTTGAAACAAATTATATAAACCATAAACTTATATTATTTATAATTCATGACTGTGTTATCAGAATTGAACCAAACAAGCTTCATTGGAACTGTATTTCTGAGATCTACATTCTGGAGTTTGTCTGGACAGACCTGAAAGCATCTGAGAATTTTAGTTGAATTAAACATTGGTTTAATTTAATTAAACTGGATCGTTTAAGCGACAGATTAAATCAAGGTGAGTTAAACTCACTCAATTTTCCCATTTATATTTTATATAAATTGGGATTTTATTTTTGTGTGCTCCGCTTGCTGATAGTTGACTGTTCGCTAATTATATTGGTTGATTTGATTGGTGAAATTAAACCGACGTTTAATTTCAGTTAAATACTAAATCGTTATTCTAACAATTGGTTCCAATAAAGGTAACTTACCTTGCTGGTCACGTTTATAAAATAAACGTGTTTAATTGGTTGAATTGTTTGAATGGCTTGTGGTTGGATTAAATGGTCGTTGTTTGTTATTATCAGTTAAATGGTTGAATGACCTGATTTGAGATAATCATTTGTATACAGGGAAGAACAGGTTGGAGGGATCCAACGGGATTCATCAAATTATATGATTTATTTCCATATCATAATATGAACTGTCATGTTTGGGTGATTTATTGGAGTTGTGATCATTGATTGGAAAGTCAACCTATGCTGCGTTTTAACCAATAGGCTATATTGGTTGAGTAATCGGTAGTAAATGGCTTAAAAGTAAATTATTCTATTTATATCGATTTACCGTCGGGTAAATCGATCGAACTGAAGTTATAAAATTTATTTATAACTAAATATAGAATTTGAATTTATATTTTGAATAAAGATTTATTAAAAGGAAATAAATATTTATTACTTATCATTTGAGTTAATGATCGAAGTAAATTATTATTTTATTTAATAATTTAGAAAATTACCTTTTAACTCAAATTCATTTAAAGGGTATAGAAATGGTAATAAAATCTAGTTGAATGGTGAAAGGAGACTATGTACGGGATTTATATTTAAAACCCAAATTCTTATAACGAAGTTATAAAAGGAATTTCAAGCGAATATAATAGCTTGAAATAAACGTTACTTAATTATACATATTAAGTTAATGGAGATTGAGATAAAATGGTTTATATTAAACCAGAGTTAGATAAATGAAGTTTAAAGTGTTAAAGCATTAATTTTACATTAACGTTATGTAATAATGGGATTAGGTAAAAGTGAGGTATTGGAATGTGAGTATAAAGGGGGAAATGGTCGAATGGAGTTGGAAAAGTGGATTTATAAAAGAAGTTGATCGCAGGATTTTGTAATAAATCTGAATTATAAAAAGAATTTGTTTAAAGAGGTCGAGGTTTAAATGTGGTATTTTATAGGAAATTATTTAATTATTGAATTAAGGAATAATAGGGAAGAGATTTTCAAAAGGGTAGGAAGGTTGTATGAGATCATGTTTTGATCAAAAATAGTTAAATGGAAAATTTGTATTTATATTTGAATGAAATGTGGGTTTGGATTACAAATCGTATTTATCTTAGGATATGAACGTTGTTGATCAAGGTCTGAGAGGTAATTAAAATACCCCAACTTGAACGACATCAGGATGATCTGAGGATGATATTAGTTGTAATGGTAAAGAGGTTAGTAAATATATATTATTTCCATTAGAGAAATAATAGTGCAACGATTAATGGAAATGTGGGGAATATACAAAGGGGGTTCCAAAGAAAAAGGGAAGTAAAAGGGGTTGCATGAAAACATAATGATATGTTCGAGTTAGAAAGGGAAATGTAAAAGATGAGATTTATGCTCTAAGAATAAACATTGGATTTTGTTTTCAAGTAAAGAATAAAATATATCTCGTAATGTTGTTTTACAAGTAATAAATTGAACCGATTTCCCAATATGAGGTCACAATGTGGCAAATGGTTTGAAAGTGGAAATAGGAAACTGGATATATAAAAGGGAATTTGTTAAAGTAAAATCTTATGCTAAATAGGTAGCGAAACTATGTTCGTAATAGCGAAGTGTTTGAAAGTTTTAAATTTACATTTGTTTAATTAAAAAGGCCAAGTGGTGCTAAATACTGAACCAGTGAACTCATTGGATTGTCATGATTTAAACACTGTTTATTTTGATAGTTAAATCACTGACTATCAAATCTGACCCATACGATTTGTTGGTGAGGAAAGACCGGGATCGAACCTAGGTTCGAAAACCATTCCGACCAAAAGATACGTGAAGATATTAGAAGACGGTCGAGATGGAACATTGAAGACTGTGGATCTTCATAAGCGGAAGGATTACATATAATCTCTGGCTTAGCGGCCCGAGATAAACTGTGATTCTGTCGTGGTCGTAATCTACGGTTTGCAAGGAATTCTCGCTACTGATCCATGGGTTGATTCCTATGTTGGATGCAGTAGGAGGGTACCTTCGGTTCATCCTGTTCCTGGATGACTTGTATGGACGAATTTTTGACAGAGTATTTCCTAAAAACCACATACATTGATTTTTTCAAACATACCGAGTTGGTGGCGAAGAAGGCGCGCTTCTTTTAAACCCTGTATATGTTTGTGGACGTCAATTAGTGATTTGGCGGATCTGATGATGTGACATTCAAAGTAAATGGTGACCAAATATTCCAAAAGGAAATTCAAACCTCAAGCCTCATCAACCGGGAAATGACAGAAATCAGGCAGGCAGCATGGCTATGTGGGTCGCTCCCATTAGGGTGTATAATCACCTATCTAGAGAAATTCCTATTGCTTCTTTAATCTACTTCGATGTTGTCCCTTTTCGGGAAACGGTGGTTTGAGCCCAACCGTTGGTGATATACATTCGATACACTCAAGCGAAATGAGTGGTCGGTCATGTGAGGGCCGGGTTGCCAGACGTTCTTGTTGAATCCAGTGTATTCGCCTCTAGAGATACACTACCGGCAGGTGGTCCCATACCTTGTCATAGTCGGAATCCAATCTCCAATAAGCGCCCGCGGTTTTGATTATATACTATATGTGGAGCGTGAGATTCAAGCATTCCACTAGATTCTATTTACTTGTATTTAGACACTATCATAATATCAGAAAAGATATTGATTTCAAAAATGGTTGGGTTATCGTAAGGTAAGAACCGTCCGTGTTTATGTGTGGATTTAGTCTTACGATTATCCTTTTCTTTTGAAAAGATTTTTGACTTTAAAATCAAGTTGTGTGATACCCTTAATATTGTGCGAGTTTTTCTCACTCTGGTTCACCAGACCGACCCGGTGTTTTGTAAATGCTCAGGTTAGCCCGGGATGTACAGGTTCAGGTTATCGAATGCTGTGAAATCCAGAGACGAGCTGGAGATGTTCAGACGTATGATATTATGTAGCAACTATTCCGCTGTGTGTTGTATATGGGAACAGGTTATTATAACTTTCCCGTTGTGTGATGTACTCTGATATTGTAAGTATTTTTAAAAGCTCTCTGTAAAGATTTCTTTTTGTATTATATTTTGTTCCGCTGCGATGTGAGACTCTAATTCTGTGTTGTCTTGGTTCTTCTTCTTCTTCTTCTATTCTAACATTTCTTTCTTTCTTATCTCACCCTCTAAATTCTTTCTAATAATGTCCAGTGTTTTCGGTGTTTGAAAGGTCGGCATGTGTCACGGTAAAGGTATTTATGTCGATTTTCAAGGCCGAAAATTCCTGGGTTATTACAGTGGTATCAGAGCTATTGGTTTAGTCATAACCTTGGCTCTATGGTGTAACTCGATAGAGATTGAGTTAGAAATGTCCTAGATCGAGATTGAGTGCATATATATATATATATATATATATATATATATATATATATATGAGAGCGTATTTGTAAATTTTATATACAAATGTTTTGTATTGTGTTGGTTGATCGGTTCAAGTGTTGAGAAGCATTGAACTGACCATTGATACAGTATTGTTTTAAAAAGAGGGTTAATGAAATAATTTTACCTAAATTGTATTTTTGTATAGAAAAGCAATGATTTTATTTAAATTATTTAGATATTAGTGTATTTGGTCGGTTTGAATGGAATTCAAATTAAATTGGAAATTTGATTTGCAACTTAACTTAGTTAAGTGAAATTAAACTAATAATGAGACTGAAATTAAATAAATTGGAAATTTGATAAATAAATCATAATCAAATAGAAATAAATCGATAGGTGTTCGAATATGTGAAATCAAAATAAAATATTAATAATGGAATATAAATTCAATTGATTTGGTCGTGTATTGGTTGTGGATTGTGAATTGGTTGTTGTTGGATGGTAGATTGTTTGAATGAAAAGAATTAACGAGTAAATGAAGTTGAATAAATTATAAACTAAAGTAAATAAATTCCAGTATGATAAAACTAGATTAAACTTCGTGTGAACTCAGATTAAGGATATAAACCTGTATTGGCAAATAAATTGATGTGCATGTTTGAATTTGTGAATTTGTGAAGTTATACTTACAAATAAATGAAATGTTATTTGGAATCTCATGCATCTGTAACTTACATGTTCATTGAGTTAAGTACAGGTGGCAGGAGACTTGAGATTAGATTTTGGTTGCGTAGATTGAAATAAAATGTGCAAACATGCTCAATAGCGCTTGCAAAAAGGTACGCCTACGCGAAAATATAAAATTTTGAATTTTGGGGTTTTGATTTCTGTTTTCCGACCGAATGGGTCGATGAATATATATTATTTGTTCCTACGATATCACAGATGTCACTCCGTGTAGGGGAGACTCTACCAAATTTTCCCGGGAATTTAAAGTGTTAGAAAATTTTCGAAATTTTTGAAAATTTATATTGATGGTTTTGATTTAAAATAAAATGGATTTAGAAATTAATCGGTTTGTAACGTTCTTTCTTACCTTAGCAATTTCGAGGACGAAATTATTTTAAGGGGGGAAGAATGTAACGACACGTGTTTTTGGCAGTCAAATATTTTATTTAATTTATTATTTTAAATATTATATTTGGAGTATTAATGGATTTTAATATTTAAATCATTATTTAAAACGAGATCGAACGCAATATGTTTATATAATATAAAACGAGTTTGAAAATGGCTTGCAGTTCGCAATATGGAGTTTTGAACTTCAACTGAGAATACAGGATCCGATATAAGTCTGATTTCTGTGAAACGAGAAATGTTGGAACCGTGTTGATTATAATTTTCATATGAAAGAGAAAAATCCAGATTTCGTGTTATAGATTAGAAGTTATGGCCAAATCAAATTTTAAAATAGTCGCTGTGAAAAATCATTATTTAAATATCGGCCTTTAAAATGGCCATTTTGCAAACAGTCTCTGTTTTCGACGAAATCAGTTTCATTAGAACTGCATCATTAAATTATTGTACGGTGTTAAATGGCGTGGAAGACCAATGTCGTATGTGGCCACGGTAGCCACAAACGCCCGTTCAATTTCTATAGCACGTAATTATTTTAATAAAGAGATATTTAAGTATAACATGAGCAGACGATCGAATTAGGCCGCGAAATTAATTCCGTTGAGTTCGTATCGTCGATTGTAGTCCGGATAGGTATATAGTTTGTTATTTTTAGAGACCAGTAAATTTGGTCTTCAAAAGGGCATTGCGGTGCACGTAAAAGTAGCCTACCGGGGAAACAGTCTCAGAATGCGACGAAACTGGTGCTGTTGGGTTCGTATTGAAGAATTATTATGGGATTGCAAGGTTTCAAGTTGATTTGATTTATCTGGTGATCGTGAAAAAATTAAACGCGTGTTTATTTCTGGCTTTATAAAGGAATTTTTTTCAAACGATGTCGAAATTCGACGAAACTTGTCCCATTGGGTCCGGAATACCTTTTTACATTAAGATTAATTTTTTTATCAGTAAACAGAAAGTGTTTGTGGTGGTTTTAACGCGATATTTAGCGGTGAAGTTTCACGAATAATAAAATAATAATTTGTCCTCACTATATATATACCCCTCTTTTAACTAAACCCTAAATTATTTCCGCCGCCACCGTCAGTAATGAACGAACCCTATTTCTTCAATCTTTCTTCCCATTTAATCCCTCAAACCGTGCACTAAATCGAACCAATCTCAACATGAAACTCTTGAGCTATGTGGGATCTTCCAATCCACCGGTGATGATCGGATTTAAATCACCGTGGTGGATGAAAAGCTGTTCGAATGTCGGGACGTTCATCTAAGAACTGGAGGCGGTAGGCAGAATGGAGGAGGGCGTGGCTCAGGTCAAGGCACGGAGGGGCTCAGGCGCATCGGTCGCCGGTTTCAGATCATGTTCTGATCTGTCGGTGGTGGATTTTTGGCGGTGCAATGAGGGTGGTATCGTGGCTGCGTGGGTTCCTGAGTGGGGGTAGTAACGAGGGGAACAATATTGAGAAGTATACAAAGTATACGGGAGCAATTCATTTAGAAAGGGTCGATGGAATTGCATGTATACTGTTCAGTTTTGATGCATGGTTTTCGAATAGAACGTTGGGGGAGAGAAGTTCTGGGAACGAAATGGTATTGCTGTGAAGGGAGAGCGTGGGTTGTAAAGCTTGAAGCTTGTGAGATCAGAGATTATAGGGATGAAACAGTTTTGAAAATATGGAAGGAAGGGGCCAGTCTTTTGGTATCCTAAAAAATGAATTACGTGATTTCTCTTTTTAATTAAGGATTAAACATTATAATTAGAAAGGGTATTATAGTTGCTAAGGCCGTAACTGGTGACTTTGATATAGGAAGGATATCGTGCTAGTTGTGAGCAACGTTGAAATAAGAAGAAAGTCGGACACGGGAGAAGTATGGAATCTTCTTTCTTATCTGAGTAAAGTAATTAACCGTTAACTAAAATTTAATTAATAATTAAGAGTTTAAGTACGAAGATATTAATGTTAAAACAGGAATTTATCGAGCTTGGATAATTTGGTCTGAGCCGATGACAAGGCGACATGAACGAGAATTAAAGGATAAAATCGATTGCTGTTGGGTAATTAACTTAATCAGTTACAGTTAACTTTTAAGTAAGGGAAATAAATTGTTTGAAACAGGTTATATAAACCATAAACTTATATTATTTATAATTCATGACTGTGTTATCAGAATTGAACCAAACAAGCTTCATTGGAACTGTATTGCTGAGATCTACATTCCGGAGTTTGTCTGGACAGACCTGAAAGCATCTGAGAATTTTAGTTGAATTAAACATTGGTTTAATTTAATTAAACCGGATCGTTTAAGCGACAGATTAAATCAAGGTGAGTTAAACTCACTTAGTTTTCCCATTTATATTTTATATAAATTGGGTTTTTTATTTTTGTGTGCTCTGCTTGCTGATGGTTGACTGTTTGATAATTATATTGGTTGATTTGATTTAAACCGTCGTTTAATTTCAGTGAAATACTAAATCGTTATTCTAACAATTGGTTCCAATAAAGGTAACTTACCTTGTTGGTCACATTTATAAAATAAACGTGTTTGATTAGTTGAATTGTTTGAATGGCTTGTGGTTGGATTAAATGGTCATTATTTGTTATTTTCAGTTAAATGGTTGAATGACCTAATTTGAGATAATCATTTGTATACAAGGAAGAATAGGTTGGAGAGATCCAACGGGATTCCTCAAATTATATGATTTATTTTCATATTATCATATGAACTGTCATGTTTGGGTGATTGATTGGAGTAGTGATCATTGATTGGAAAGTCAACCTGTGTTGTGTTTTAACCAACGGGCTATATTGGTTGAGTAATCGGCAGTAAATGGCCTAAAAGTAAATTATTCTATTTATATCGATTTACCGTCGGGTAAATCGATCGAACTGAAGTTATAAAATTAATTTATAACTAAAGATAGATTTTGAATTTATATTTTGAATAAAGCTTTATTAAAAGAAAATAAATATTTATTACTTATCATTTAAGTTAATGATCGAAGTAAATTATTTTTGTAATTAATAATTTAGAAAATTACCTTTTAACTGAAATTCATTTAAAGGGAATAGAAATGGTAATAAAATCTAGTTGAATGGTGAAAGGAGACTATGTACGGGATTTATATTTAAAACCCAAATTCTTATAACGAAGTTATAAAAGGAATTTCAAGCGAATATAATAGCTTGAAATAAACGTTACTTAATTATATAAATTAAGTCAAAGGAGATTGAGATAAAATGGTTTATATTAAACCAGAGTAAGATAAATGAAGTTTAAAGTGTTTATTTTACATTAACGTTATGTAATAATAGGATTAAGTAAAAGTGAGGTATTGAAATGTGAATTTAAAGGGGGAAATTGTAATAACCGGGAAATCTGGGCCAGTTTAAAAATTTTATTCTGACAATTTTAGCGAATTTTGATTATTTAAAATGAATTATTTTAAATAATATCGACGAGAAATTTATTTTGAATTGAATTCGAACGTATATATTATATAGATCTTCGTTGGAATATAAATATTTATTTTAAATTATAAAAGGAATTGAAAATGGCGCGGTAGTTCGATAATTCGATTTCAAACTTCAAATGAATGTAACGGGTGCAAAATAAACCGGATTTTAGTGAAACCAAAAATAATAGGATCTATTTGAGGATATGTTTCCAACGAATCCGTTAAATCAAGATTTAATAGCGGGGATCAAAAGATATGTCCAGTTGAAAATTCAGAATAATCGCTATGGAATTCTGGCCCTTAAAAATGGAAATTTTGCAAACGACCTCGGATTTCGACGAAACCACTTTTGTTGGGTCCGTGATGTCAAGTTATTGCTAGATTTCAAATTTCATAATTTTTCGAATCAATATGTGAGCGTGGCAAAGGAAAACGCGTTTGACCAGTTTTAGTTGATTTTAGCCGACTGGAAAATGGCCATTTTTCCAACGGTCTTAGAATTCAACGAAACTAGTTTTGTTAGGACCGTATCGTCAATACGAAGCTAGAAAATATTTTTCTGGAATTTATAGAGTTAGTATGTGACCCCAGTAAATTGAAATGCGCGTTCAAATTCAATATATAGAATTATATGTTGATTTTGACGGAAACTGATCGAAATGATCGAATCAGCCTACGACACATATCTCATTGTGTTCGGAATGGGGGTAATTAGCAATGGACGACAGGCGGTGGGTCCCGTTTCGAGTCCGAAATTTTAAGTTACTTTTGGTGGAAAATAAAATAAAATATAATATAAAAAATCCTCTCCACTCCTTTTCACTCTCCTCCTTTTTACCTTTACCCCCCCCCCCCTCTCGTTCATTTCAGAATTAAAGAAGAAAAAAGAAAAAAACCGCACAGTCGAGATCCCGTCCTCCCTCCTCCACATCGCCGTCGAGATCCCCCCTCCCCCATCTGCCGCGTCGAACGAAAACCCCCCCCCCCCTCCATCTGCCGCCCGCGAAACTCCCCCCTCCTCCATCTGCCGCATCGATCGAAACACCCCCCTTTTCCTTGCTGAGACGCGCACACCACCCCTTCCGCCGCCTGCAACCCCACCCGCCGCCACCGCTCCGTCCATCTCCACCAAATCCGACTGAAACCCATCCTTCTTCTGATAAATAAAGTGAGTTTTATTTATTATTTTAGTGTAGAAAATTATCATTTTTCCTATATGTTTTAGGGTAGAAAAATATTATTTTTCATATGTGTATAGATCCGCAATAAAGATAGGATTTTTAACCTAAGTTAGAAATATTTTTAAAACAGAAAAGATTAGATTTTTAAAATAGAAAAGATTAGATTTTTAAAATAGGAAAGATACGATTTTTAGTGGTGTAAAACTAGGATTTTTATATATTGAATAGCATAGTAAAAATTCGATTTTTATATATTGAGTAGCATAGTAAAAATTCGATTTTTATATATTGAATAGCATAGTAAAAATTCGATTTTTATATATTGAATAGCGAAGTAAAAATTCGATTTTTATATATTGAATAGCGAAGTAAAAATTCGATTTTTAAATATGTAGCGAAAGCGGGCAAAGAAAGTGACAAGAGGCAAGAACGGCGAAGATTTCTACATAAGAAGAATAGTGGAATTGGATTGGCTAATCAGTAAGAATTTCTCACTCTTTAATTTAATTTTCTAGTTGAAATATATACTAGGATGCAGACGGTGTTTAGTAGCACCCGACACCCGTCGTCCACAGACCATGGACGGCTTGTATGCTTGTTTGTTTGATATTGATGTGTAGTTGATTGTGTGATGTGATGTGAAATGAAATAAAACATTTATATAGTTGAAATAAAATATTTTATAGTGGAAAATATTTTATAGTTAAAAATAGAATTTTTAACGTGTATATGAAATGAAATAAAAATAAACAAATCGGACGATTTGTTTATATACACACATTTGACTGATATTGATTGGGACGATAAATTTTACACATCGCCCAACTGCACAAATAAAATCTGTGTTTGATTGTTTGAAACCCCACACGGGTATTGGGATGATATATGACATACACTAATCCCAATAATTAGTAGTATGTCGATCGTTTGATTGACAGACTGTTATAAGCGTTGAATATTCATATTTGATGCTTATACAGTGTAGAACGCACTTTGGATGATGAATGATGATTTATCGTTGTTGTTATATACATTTGGTAGAAAATCCATATAATTAACATTATATGGTAATTGATTGGGCCTCATTCCAGTTTGGAAAAAGAAATATTTGAAATAGAAATATTTGAAAAAGAAATATTTGAAAAAGAAATATTTGAAAAAGAATATTTGAAAATAGAAATATATGAAGCCGTGTTGATTAGATTGACGCCATTTTGATGTGAACGATATTTATATCGATTTTATTCATTTTTCAATGAATATTGAAATAGATTTGAAATTCGAATTAAATTGAATAGATTTGAAATACGAATTAAATTGAATAGATTTGAAATCGAATAGATTTGAAATTCGAATTATATTGAAATGAATTGAAATTCGAATTATATTTAAAGTGAATGGAAATTCGAATTAAAATGAAATGATTTGAAATTCGAAATACACTGAAATGATTTGAAATTCGAATAGAATTGAAATCCGAATTGAAATCAAAAGGAATTGAATTCAAATTGAAATTGAAAAGAAATTCGAATTAAATTGAAATTGAATTGAAATCAATTTGAAATGAATTTAAAACGAATTTATATTGGAATATTCAATTTTGATTTGAAATTGAATATGAAGTTGAAACCGTTTTGAAAATGAATTTAAAACGATTTATAAAGCACGTTTTGAATTGAAATCGACAAAGTATATATTATATATATTATATATATAATATAATGGCCTGAATAGTACGCGCCGCGCAGCGGCAGTTCGCGAATTTCGACCATTGACTTCGAACAGATATTAAGGGAGATCTGATCGTTGGATTCTCCTAAAACCGGAACCGTTGGGTTCGTATCGAAAAGAGCTTTCTAACGAATATTAGAAATTAGAAACCTAACGGTTGGATTTGCAATTATGTCCAAATCAAATTTGAAAAAGGTCGCTGTAAGTGCAGTTCGATGGCAATTGATGGAAATCGACTGTATGGGCCTTGATAAAATTATTAAAAATAGTAATAATTTGTGTAAAATCATAAGAAATGATTTGTGAAGAATTGGGATGAAAAATTCCATATTTGAAAACATAAAAATAGATTTTTATCGAAATGAACTAGTTTTGAACTAGAATTATAGTTCTTTTTATTTCTAAAATAAATAAAGTGGACTTGAAATTGTTTTGAAAATAACCAGAATTTCCAATATATAAAGTGGGACTGGATTTGAATCGAAATTGTCTTTGGAATATTTCGATGTTGGATTTCGTGATTATACAGATGTTCTTATGGAAATTTGAAAGATATATATATATATATATATATCGTTATTTTCAATACGATATTTGTTGGTCGTAGAATTTGATATTGAATATAAGCCGGTATATTTTCTATTCAGAGCCTTCTATTTAATATCAAATGTGATTTGGGTTTATCGTGAACCGTGTTTTAAAATGACACTGATTCTTTAACCCAGTTAAAGATTAAAACTAAGTGGAGTTTTAATGAATCTTTAATTAGATTGAAAAGATCGAGAATGGACTATCACCAGTTTTGCCCCAGGCGATAGTTAAATCTTTAATTAGATTTGAACGTGAAATGGTAATTGAATTTACCGATAACACTGTGGTGTTAGATATGAAGTATTACCGGTTTTACTTCATGGGATGAATAGGTTGGGATTGGGAAATAAAATAAATGATTACTTCGGTGTGGTTCGCTAATCCCGACTAGTTTGAATTGATATTCAAAGGAGATTAAAGAATAAATTTAAAGAATTTATCTTTGATAAAATTAATGGGAACTTTTCCCAAAGTATAGGAATATTTGAATAAAAGAATATTCTGAATTGGAATGAGGCGTATGTTGTGTTTGTGTAACACTTGTTTAATATATACGCGAGTTATTCAGAAAGACCAGGTTTATCCCATTCTTAATCACTGTTTCGACGTGGTGTCGAAGATGAAGACGGTGGTTAAAGACCGAAAGTCTTCACATCGTTTGGGTGATTACTGATGATCTTGATTGGGCTGTACACCCAAGATGAGGGAATCAGTCGGTGGTCGTCCAGATGTGCTTGGAGATCGATGGATATGCGAGGAAAGTGCCTCCGGTTTCGTTCAGACCCAGAACAGACTTGTAAATGGACTGTGTTTCTGACATTGGATTTTAGTCTGTGTGATTGATTTCTATTAAATATATATTTGTTTGGCGGCGGAGAATTTATTCTCTTGCTTAACGCCCTTCTCTGAGACGTACGAGCTCAAGGGTTATATACTGATGGATATCAAACGCATAGAATGAATTGCCTGTGTGGCAAATGATCGAGGCTTCTGTTGAAAAGCAAAGTATTGTGGTTGATGATCAAAGCACCGCCTGTGTGGCATAGCTTTGTGTAACGTGAATTCGCAAGCCTCACACCCCGGTTGTGAACCAGAAACGGGAGAGGACCTCAGGGAGGGCATGCGTTTCCTTCAAGCTATGGTGGTGTCAGTGACCTAC
Organism: Allium sativum; assembly: GCA_030737875.1. Lineage (NCBI taxonomy): Eukaryota > Viridiplantae > Streptophyta > Magnoliopsida > Asparagales > Amaryllidaceae > Allium > Allium sativum. The sequence goes on from CM060924.1 coordinate 158,617,295, forward strand.
CAGCCCTGACATTTATATACTTTTCACCTGTGTGGTTGTTGCTGTTGCGAGGCGCCTCGGTTAGATAGGACAATCCGGGTTCGATGGAGCCATTCGTTTGCTCATTTACGCCCCAAAGGGTGGGGAAACGCAGTGTTCAGGCATTTTAATCCACATCGATGGACCGGCCCTGATGATCCAAGGGTCACTCGAGCTTTGATCCTGAGACATGGGCTAGATTGTCTCGAATCGGTAGATGACTATCTTTTGCCTCGTTTCATAGATGGAAATCCAACTTCCTAATACGTGACATTTGCGGTTTTATTTGTAGAGCCTAGTATGGCGACATAGTGGGATGGGGCGCTTATGCCGTCTATGATTGATAGTTATGATTTGAATTTGTTTTATACACTATGCACTTATAATAGTATCAAATGATTTGTTTTAAACGTATCAAGCATTCTTGGCTATTATAAGGTAAAAACCCTATCCCCCGGCTTGCGTTGCATTGTGTGATAGGACCTGGGTCTTATAATAGCTTCATTCTTCTTTATTTAGCATTGCGCTGTTTGTTTTATGTACTGATATTCTTGGGAGGAAACCCGTTCCGTGATATACGGCGTGGTCCCTTGATTTACCAAACTTTAAAATAAAGATTAATAACTGTTTTAGTTCTCACACCAGTCCCATGACTGACCTGGAGTTTATTGTTTTAACCTAAACTCTGGGTGCCCTTATTTTGACCCGGGAAGCTAGTAGTTTTGGTTTTGCAGATTTATATTCACAGGATCCTGGTTTACAACTGGAATGATATCCGGAAAGCTTTGTATCCGTATATCTCTTCTAGTTGTGTTGTATTATTTTCCGCTGCTATGTATTTAAAAGTAATTTAAATCTCTGATATTTCTGTGTAATATATATTCATTTATACTCTGTATATTCTTGTATTCTGATGGGATTGTTGTAATATACAATGAAATGTTCTTCTGTCTGCGTTCTGTTGTGGCTTGTTCTTGAATTATCCGCTCTTTCCTTTACGGGGAAGTTACGGGTTTTCACAGTTGGTATCGGAGCTTTGGTTTACAAAGCTCAGAGAACAGGACACACTAGAACCATACGAAAGAATTCATCAGATATTTGATTAGTAATATCCAATGAGAATGACTCGTTAGAGATGGGATTAGTAGTATCCTAGAACGTGTGTGAAGAGTAAATTTTTAAAATAAAAAAATGAAAACCCATTTTATTTTGAAAATTTAAATCAATTATTAGTATTTGATTATTTATTTTATATTGATTTGGACAGTCCAGTATATAAAGATTTGCTTATGCGCCTTGCAAGCGTGTATTCGAAGTTTTAATATACTGGATAGATATAGATTCATACTCTAGTCGCCCGGAGATGATTCTGATGATTCTAGCTACATCATCAGAATTATTGTTCGAGTGTCGAAGGTGTGATATTTATATATCTCCTATTGACTGGTGTGAGAACCAAAATTAGATAGGGCTATTGTTGTGATTTGGCATCAAAAATCTGATTTTTGACTATATATCAAAGTTATGAATTTGAAAGCCTAACCAACTAATTGATTGATGGTTGTGTTGTTTGATTATTGTTTGATTAATTAAAATTTGTACCATTTAGCCAAATTGTATCAAATAGTGAATTGTATTGAAAATTAGTCTCATTTGCTTGCATATACATGCACTTACATTGAACAGGTCATAGCAAAGAGGCTAGAGCAGAAGAATAAAATTGTTTGCCCGACAAATAGGTACATGTTTACAATAATTTACTGTTTTGCTTGGGTGATGATGATTTTATGAGCCGCTTGGCTTTTTCTTTTTGAGATCAGAAGGCCTATATGGCAATTTCGGGATTTTCCCGTGCTCCCGGTGCAGGGGATGTTATGGCGAAATTTTTCGAAAATTTAGGGTGTTAGCAAAATTTTTGAAAAATTTGAAAAGTTCTTAGAAACAGAAAAGTTGAAGAACTTAAGCCGTAATCAAAACAATGAAAGTTGAGTTGATTTGTGAAACAACTTTAGGCTTTGTTCCTTTTCGGGGACGAAAAGTTTTAAGTGGGGGAGATTGTAATAACCCGGAAATCTGGGCCAGTTTAAAATTTTTATTCTAGCAATTTTAGCGAATTTTGATTATTTAAAATGAATTATTTTAAATAATATCGACGAGAAATTTATTTTGAATTGAATTCGAACGTATATATTATATAGATCGTCGTTAGAATATAAATATTTATTTTAAATTATAAAAGGAATTGAAAATGGCGCGGTAGTTCGATAATTCGATTTCAAACTTCAAATGAATGTACCGGGTGCAAAATAAACCGGATTTTAGTGAAACCAAAAATAATAGGATCTATATGAAGATATCTTTCCAACGAATCCGAAAAATCAAGATTTCATAGCGGGGATCAAAAGATATGTCCAGTTGAAAATTCAGAATAGTCGCTATGGAATTCTGGCCCTTAAAAATGGAAATTTTGCAAACGACCTCGGATTTCGACGAAACCACTTTTGTTGGGTCCGTGATGTCAAGTTATTGCTAGATTTCAAATTTCATAATTTTTCGAGTCAATATGCGAGCGTGGAAAAGGAAAACGCGTTTGACCAGTTTTAGTTGATTTTAATCGACTGGAAAATGGCCATTTTTCCAACAGTCTCAGAATTCGACGAAACTAGTTTTGTTAGGACCGTATCGTCAATACGAAGCTAGAAAATATTTTTCTGGAATTTATAGAGTTAGTATGTGACCCCAGTAAATTGAAATGCGCGTTCAAATTCAATATATAGAGTTATATTTTGATTTTGATGGAAACTGATCAAAACGATCGAATCAGCCTACGATACATATCCCATTGTGTTCGGAATGGGGGTAATTAGCTATGGACGACAGGCGGTGGGTCCCGTTTCGAGTCCGAAATTTTAAGTTACTTTTGGTGGAAAACAAAACAAAATAAAATATATAAAATCCTCTCCACTCCTTTTTTCTCTCCTCCTTTTTACCTTTACCCCCCCCCCCCCCCCCACTCGTTCATTTCAGAATTAAAGAAGAAAAAAAAACCGCACAGTCGAGATCCCATCCTCCCTCCTCCACATCGCCGTCGAGACCCCCCTCCTCCATCTTCCGCATCGATCGAAACCCCCCCCCTCCATCTATCGCCTGCGAAACCCCTCACCTCCTACATCTGCCGCATCGATCGAAACACCCCCCTTTTCCCTGCTGAGACGCGCACACCCCCCTTCCGCCGCCTGCAGCCCCACCCGCCGCCACCGCTCCGTCCATCTCCACCAAATCCGACTGAAACCCATCCTTCTTCTGATAAATAAAGTGAGTTTTATTTATTATTTTTAGTGTAGAAAATTAACATTTTTCCTATATGTTTTAGGGTAGAAAAATATGATTATTCATATGTGTATTGATCCACAATAAAGATAGGATTTTTATCATAAGTTAGAAATATTTTTAAAATAGAAAAGATTAGATTTTTAAAATAGAAAAGATTAGATTTTTAAAATAGGAAAGATACAATTTTTAGCGGTGTAAAACTAGGATTTTTATATATTGAATAGCATAGTAAAAATTCGATTTTTATATATTGAATAGCATAGTAAAAATTCAATTTTTATATATTGAATAGCATAGTAAAAATTCGATTTTTATATATTGAATAGCATAGTAAAAAATCGATTTTTATATATTGAATAGCGAAGTAAAAATTCGATTTTTATATATTGAATAGCGAAGTAAAAATTTCGATTTTTACATATGTAGCGAAAGCGGGCAAAGAAAGTGACAAGAGGCAAGAACGACGAAGATTTCTACATAAGAAGAATAGTGGAATTGGATTGGCTAATCAGTGAGAATTTCTCACTCTTTAATTTAATTTTCTAGTTGAAATATATACTAGGATGAAGACGGTGTTTAGTAGCACCCGACACCCATCGTCCACAGACCATGGACGGCTTGTATGCTTGTTTGTTTGATGTTGATGTGTAGTTGATTATGTGATGTGAAATGAAATAAAACATTTATATAGTTGAAATAAAATATTTTATAGTGGAAAATATTTTATAGTTAAAAATAGAATTTTTAACGTGTATATGAAATGAAATAAAAATAAACAAATCGGACGATTTGTTTATATACACACATTTGACTGATATTGATTGGGACGATAAATTTTACACATCGCCCAACTGCACAAATTAAATCTGTGTTTGATTGTTTGAAACCCCACACGGGTATTGGGATGATATATGACATACACTAATCCCAATAATTAGTAGTATGTCGATCATTTGATTGACAGACTGTTATAAGCGTTGAATATTCATATTTGATGCTTATACAGTGTAGAACGCACTTTGGATGATGGATGATGATTTATCGTTGCTGTTATATACATGTGGTAGAAAATCCATATAATTAACATTATATGGTAATTGATTGGGCCTCATTCCAGTTTGGAAAAAGAAATATTTGAAATAGAAATATTTGAAACAGAAATATTTGAAAAAGAATATTTGAAAATAGAAATATATGAAGCCGTGTTGATTAGATTGATGCCATTTTGACGTGAACGATATTTATATCGATTTTATTCATTTTTCAATGAATATTGAAATAGATTTGAAATTCGAATTAAATTGAATAGATTTGAAATTCAAATTAAATTGAATAGATTTGAAATCGAATAGATTTGAAATTTCGAATTATATTTAAAGTGAATGGCAATTCGAATTAAACTGAATTGATTTGAAATTCGAAATACACTGAAATGATTTGAAATTCGAATAGAATTGAAATCCGAATTGAAATCGAAAGGAATTGAATTCAAATTGAAATTGAAAAGAAATTCGAATTAAATTGTAATTGAATTGAAATCAATTTGAAATGAATTTAAAACGAATTTATATTGGAATATTCAATTTTGATTTGAAATTGAATATGAAGTTGAAACTATTTTGAAAATGAATTTAAAACGATTTATAAAGCACATTTTGAATTGAAATCGATGAAGTATATATTATATATATTATATATATATATAATATAATGGCCTGAATAGAACGCGCCGCGCCGCGGCAGTTCGCAAATTTCGACCATTGACTTCGAACGGATATTGCGGGAGATCCGACCGTTGGATTCTCCTAAAACCGGAACCGTTGGGTTCGTATCGAAAAGAGCCTGCTAACGAATATTAGAAATTAGAAACCTAATGGTTGGATTTGGAATTATGTCCAAATCAAATTTGAAAAAGGTCGCTGTAAGTGTAGTTCGATGGCTATTGATGGAAATCGACTGTACGGGCCTTGATAAAATTATTGAAAATAGTAATAATTTGTGTAAAATCATAAGAAATGATTTGTGAAGAATTGGGATGAAAAAATCCATATTTGAAAAGATAAAAACAGATTTTTATCGAAATGAACTAGTTTTGAACTAGAATTATAGTTCTATTTATTTCTAAAATAAATAAAGTGGATTTGAAATGGTTTTGAAAATAACCAGAATTTCCAATATATAAAGTGGGAATGGATTTGAATCGAAATTGTCTTTGGAATATTTCGATGGTGGATTTCGTGATTATACAGATGTTGTTATGGAAATTTGAAATATATATATATATATCGTTATTTCCAATACGATATTTGTTGTTCGTAGAATTTGATATTGAATATAAGCTGGTATATTTTCTATTCAGAGCCTTGTATTTAATATCAAATGTGATTTGGGTTTATCGTGAACCGTGTTTTAAAATGACACTGATTCTTTAACCCAGTTAAAGATTAAAACTAAGTGGAGTTTTAATGAATCTTTAATTAGATTGAAAAGATCGAGAATGGAGTATCACCAGTTTTGCTCCAGGCGATAGTTAAATCTTTAATTAGATTTGAACTTGAAATGGTAATTGAATTTACCGATAACACTGTGGTGTTAGATATGAAGTATTACCAGTTTTACTTCATGGGATGAATAGGTTGGGATTGGGAAATAAAATAAATGATTACTTCGGTGTGGTTCGCTAATCCCGACTAGTTTGAATTGATATTCAAAGGAGATTAAAGAATAAATTTAAAGAATTTATCTTTGATAAAATTAATGGGAACTTTTCCCAAAGTATAGGAATATTTCAATAAAAGAATATTCTGAATTGGAATGAGGCGTATGTTGTGTTTGTGTAACACTTGGTTAATATATACGCGAGTTATTCAGAAAGACCGGGTTTATCCCATTCTGAATCACTGTTTCGACGTGGTGTCGAAGATGAAGACGGTGGTTGAAGACCGGAAGTCTTCACATCGTTTGGGTGATTACTGATGATCTTGATTGGGCTGTACACCCAAGATGAAGGAATCAGTCGGTGGTCGTCCAGATGTGCTTGGAGATCGATGGATATGCGAGGAAAGTGCCTCCGGTTTCGTTCAGACCCAGAACGGACTTGTAAATGGACTGTGTGTCTGACATTGGATTTTAGTCTATGTGATTGATTTCTATTAAATATATATCTGTTTGGCGGTGGAGAATTTATTATCTTGCTTAACGCCCTTCTCTGAGACGTATGAGCTCAGGGGATATATACTGATGGATATCAAACGCATAGAATGAATTGCCTGTGTGGCATGCCTAAGTGGCAAATGATCGAGGCTTATGTTGAAAAGCAAAGTCTTGTGGTTGATGATTAAAGCACCGCCTGTGTGGCATAGCTTTGTGTAACGTGAATTCGCGTGCCTCACACCTCGGTTGTGAACCAGAAACGGGAGAGGACCTCAGGGAGGGCATGCGTTTCCTTCTAGTTAGGATGGTGTCAGTGACCTACCAGTCCTGACATTTATATACTTTTCACATATGTGGTTGTTGCTGTTACGAGGTGCCTCGGTTAGATCGGACGATCTGGGTCCGATGGACCCATTCGTTGGCCCATTTACGCCCCAAAGGGCGGGGAAACGCAGTGTTCAGGCATTTTAATCCATGGTGGACCAGCCCTGACGATCCAAGGGTCACTCGAGCTCTGATGCTGAGACATGGGCTAGATTGTCTCGAATCGGTAGAGGACTATCTTTTGCCTCGGTTCATAGATGGAAATCCAACTTCCCAATACGTGACATTTGCGGTTTTATTTGTAGAGCCTAGTATGGCGACATAGTGGGATGGGGCGCTTATGCCGTCTATGATTGATACTTATGATTTGAAGTTTTTTTATACATTATGCAATTATAATAGTATCAAATGATTTGTTTTAAACGTATCAAGCATTCTTGGCTATTATAAGGTAAAAACCCTATCCCCTGGCTTGCGTTGCATTGTGTGATAGGACATGGGTCTTATAATAGCTTCATTCTTCTTTATTTAGCATTGCGCTGTTTGTTTTATGCACTGGTATTCTTGGGAGGAAACCCGTTCCGTGATATACGGCGTGGTCCCTTGATTTACCTAACTTTAAAATAAAGATTAATAACTGTTTTAGTTCTCACACCAGTCCCATGACTGACCTGGAGTTTATTGTTTTAACCTAAACTCTGGGTGCCCTTATTTTGACACGGGCACCTAGTAGTTTTGGTTTTGCAGATTTATATTCACAGGATCCTGGTTTATAGCTGGAATGATATCCGGAAAGCTTTGTATCCCTATATCTCTTCTAGTTGTGTTGTATTATTTTCCGCTGCTATGTATTTAAAAGTAATTTAAATCTCTGATATTTCTGTGTAATATATATTCATTTATACTCTGTATATTCTTGTATTCTGATGGGATTGTTGTAATATACAATGAAATGTTCTTCCGTCTTCGTTCTGTTGTGGCTTGTTCTCGAACTATCCGCTCTTTCCTTTACGGGGAGGTTACGGGTTTTCACAGAAATGGTCGAAAGGATTTGAAAAGGAGTTGGAAAAGTGGATTTATAAAAGAAGTTGATCGCATGATTTTGTAATAAATCTGAATTATAAAAAGAATTTGTTTAAAGAGGTCGAGGTTTAAATGTGGTATTTTATAGGAAATTATTTAATTATTGAATTAAGGAATAATAGGGAAGAGATTTTCAAAAGGGTAGGAAGGTTGTATGAGATCATGTTTTGATCAAAAATAGTTAAATGGAAAATTTGTATTTATATTTGAATGAAATGTGGGTTTGGATTACAACTCGTATTTATCTTAGGATATGAACGTTGTTGATCAAGGTCTGAGAGGTAATTAAAATACCCCAACTTGAACGACATCAGGATGATCTGAGGATGATATTAGTTGTAATGGTAAAGAGGTTAGTAAATATATATTATGTCCATTAGAGAAATTATAGTGCAATGATTAATTGAAATGTGGGGAATATACAACGGGAGTTCCAAAGAAAAAGGGAAGTAAAAGGGGTTGCGTGAAAACATAATGATAGGTTCGAGTTAGAAAGGGAAATGTAAAAGATGAGTTTTATGCTCTAAGAATAAACATTGGATTTTGTTTTCAAGTAAGGAATAAAAGATATCTCGTAATGTTGTTTTACAAGTAATAAATTGAACTGATTTCCCAATATGAGGTAACAATGTGGCAAATGGTTTGAAATTGGAAATAGGAAACTGGATATATAAAAGGGAATTTGTTAAAGTAAAATCTTATGTTAAATAGGTAGCGAAACTATGTTCATAATAGCAAAGTGTTTGTAAGTTTTAAATTTACATTTGTTTAATTGAAAAGGCCAAGTGGTGCTGAATACTGAACCAGTGAACTCATTGGATTGTCATGATTTAAACACTGTTTATTTTGATAGTTAAATCACCGACTATCAAATCTGACCCACACGATTTGTCGGTGAGGAAAGACCGGGATCGAACCTAGGTTCGAAAACCATTCTGACCAAAAAATACGTGAAGATATCAGAAGACGGTCGAGATGGAACATTGAAGACCGTGGATCTTCATAAGCGGAAGGACTACTTATAATCTCTGGCTTAGCGGCCCGAGATAAACTATGATTCTGTCGTGGTTGTAATCTACGGTTTGCAAGGACTTCTCGCTACTAGTCCATGGGGTGATTCCTATGTTGGATGCAGTAGGAGAGTACCTTCGGTTCATCCGGTTCCTGGATGACTTGTATGGACGAATATCTGACTGTATTTCCTAAAAGCCACGTACGTTGATTTTTACAAACATACCGAGCCGGTGGTGAAGAAGGCGCACTTCTTTTAAACCCAGTATATGTTTGTGGACGTCAATTAGTGATTTGGTGGATCTGATGATGTGAAATTCAAAGTAAATGGTGACCAAATATTCCAAAAGGAAATTCAAACCTCAAGCCTCATCAACTGGGAAATGACAGAAATCGGGCAGGCAGCATGGCTATGTGGGTCGCTCCCATTAGGGTGTATAATCACCTATCTAGAGAAATTCCTATTTCTTCTTTAATCTACTTCGATATTGTCCCTTTTCGGGAAACGGTGGTTTGAGCCCAACCGTTGGTGATATACATTCGATACACTCAAGCGAAATGAGTGGTCGGTCATGTGAGGGCTGGGTTGCAAGACGTTCTTGTTGAACCCAGTGTATTCGCCTCTAGAGATACACTACCGGCAGGTGGTCCCATACCTTGTCATAGTCGGAATCCAATCTCCAATAAGCGCCCGCGGTTTTGATTATATACTATATATGTGGAGCGTGAGAATCAAGTGTTCCACTAGATTCTATTTACTTGTATTTAGACACTATCACGATATCAGAAAAGATATTGATTTCAAAAATGGTTTGGGTTATCGTAAGGTAAGAACCGTCCGTGTTTATGTGTGGATTTAGTCTTACGATTATCCTTTTCTTTTGAAAATATTTTTGACTTTAAAATCAAGTTGTGTGATACCCTTAATACTGCGAGTTTTTCTCACTCTGGTTCACCAGACCGACCCGGTGTTCTGTAAATGCTCGGGTTAGCCCGGAATGTACAGGTTCAGGTTATCGAATGCTGTGAAATCCAGAGACGAGCTGGAGATGTTCAGACGTATGATATTATGTAGCTACTATTCCTCTATGTGTTGTATATGGGAACAGGTTATTATAACTGTCCCGTTGTGTGATGTACTCTGATATTGTAAGTATTTTTAAAAGCTCTCGGTAAAGATTACTTTTTGTATTATATTTTGTTCCGCTGCGATGTGAGACTCTGATTCTGTGTTGTCTTGGTTCTTCTTCTTCTTCTATTCTAACATTTCTTTCTTTCTTATCTCACCCTCTAAATTCTTTCTAATAACGTCCAGTGTTTTCGGTGTTTGAAAGGTCGACATGAGTTACGGTAAAGGTATTTATGTCGATTTTCGGGGCTGAAAATTTCTTGGTTGTTGCAGTTCCACTAGATTTCTATTTATTTGATTTAGACACTATTATAATATCAAAAAAGTTTGGATATAAAGATTATCGTTTTCTTTCAAAATGATTTGAAAGTTAAATCAAGTGTTTTGGATTCTCATAAGGGAAAAACCCGTTCCATGTTATACGGCGTGGTCTTTTGAAATATCGTTTATTTTCTCAAACTGTTTTAAATTGTTTACTCATACCAGTCTCATGACTGACCCAGAGTTATTTTCTATGTTTTCCCTAAAATCTTGGGTGCCCAAGTGTGTACGGGCAGTCAAGTAGTTCAGGTATTTACAGAAATATTTGGAGGAGCTTGGAGCAGGAGGCTTCAGCGTATTTAGTTCTTGTTTTCCCGATGTGTTGTAAGTATTATACTCTGATGATGATATGTATACATTGAAAAAAATTGTACTCCAAAGCTGATATATATAATATTTTTTTCCCCTACGATGTGAGATTTTGTGTTGTTATTTTTGTTCTTCTTCTACCTTTTCTTCTTAAAAAAATTGATTCGTATTTTTGTGATATTTGGGTTGGATGTGTGATGTATGTAGTCAACTCAGATAGTACGGATTTGCGGTTCGTTACAAAATGATATATTCATTACTCTCAAGAGAAGTGAGGGGCCGGTTATGTTTAGCCGGGGTTGCAAGATGTTCTTGTTAAACCCCAATGTATTCATCGCCAGAGGTACATTGTTGGGAAGGTGGTCCCATTCCTTGCTAGGAAATCCATTCCCTAATAAGAGCTCGTCGTTTTGATTGTATACTATGTATGTAGAGCGTGAGATGCAAGCGTTTTGCAAGATTGATATTTATTTGTATTTAGACACTATTATAATATAAGAAAAGATATTGATTTCAAAAAAATTTGGGTTATCGTAAGGTAAAAACCGTCTATATTTATGTGTGGATTTGGTCTTACGATTATACTTTCCTTTAGAAAACATTTTGACTTTAAAATCATGTTGTGTGATACCTTTAAACTTAGTGGGTTTTTCTCACTCTGGTTCACCAGATTGATCCGGTGTTTGTAATGCTCAGGTTATACCGGGTTGTACATGTTCAGTTATCGAATTCACTGAAGAGACGAGCTAGAAGAGTTCAGACATATGATATTATATAGCTGTGATTCCGCTGTGTGTTGTATATGAGGACAAATCATTATAACTGTCCAGATGTGTGGTGTACTCTGATGATTGTAAGTCTATATATTTCAAGCTCTCAATAAAGATTTATTTCTATATTATATTTTGTTCCACTGCGATGTGAGACTCTGATTATGTGTTGGTTCTCCTCCCTCTTCTATTCTAAAATTTCTTTCTTTCTTATCTCACCCTCTAACTTCTTTCTATTGACATCTGGGTTTCAGTGCTTTTTGGGTTGGACTTGTGCTATTTGGTCAGCTTAAAAGGTACTGGATTTTTGAGTCATCAAAAATAAACTATTAGCATGCAAAAAGCCAGACATAAGTGTAGCGTCCCAGGAATTTCGACACTCGAATCCAGACATTTATACAATCCTTGTCCAACTCAAGTATCGAAGACCGAGAAAGCTAATAGAAAGAAATAAGAGGGTGAGATAAGAAAGTTAAGAAAAGAAGAATAATAAGAACTAATACATCATAGAGTCTTACATCGCAGCGGAATAAAATATAATGTATAAGTAATTTTTATTGAGATCTTGAAATAATACTTACAACATCAGAGTACATCAATACATCTGGTCAGTTATAACAATCTGTCCTCATATATATAACCCACAGTGGAATAATAATGGTATACATCATACGTCTGAACTCCTTCAGCTCATCTTTGGACTTCACTGCATCCGATAACCTTAACCTGTACAACCTGGTCTAACCCGAGCATTACTAACACCGGGTCAGTCTGGTGAACCAGAGTGAGATAAACTCGCTAAGTTTTAAGGGGAATCATCCAACTTGATTTTGATGTTAAAAAATCTTTTCGAAAGAAAAAGATAATCGTAAGACCAAATCCACACATAAATACGGACGGTTTTTACCTTACGATAACCCAAAACATTTTGAAATCATATATTAGTCTGATATTATAATAGTGTCTAAATACAAATAAATAGAATCTAGCAGAACGCTTGCATCTTACGCTCCACATATACAGTATACAAACAAAACCGCGACCGCTTATTGGAGATTGGATTCTGATTATGACAAGGTATGGAGCCACCTACCGATAGTGTATCTCTAGAGGGGAATACACTGGGTTCAACAAGAACGTCTTGCAACCCGGCCCACACATGACCGACCACTAATTTTACTTGAGTGTATCGAATGTATATCACAAACGGTTTGGATCAAACCACCGTTTCCCAAAAGGGACAGCATCGAAATAGATTAAAGAAGGAAATGGATTTTCTCTAGATAAGTTATAATACACCCTAATGGGAGCGAACCACATAGCCATGCTGCCTGCCCGATTTTTGTCATTTCCCGGTTGATGAGGCTCAAGGTATAAATTACCTTTTTAAAACATCTGGTCACCATTCATTTTGAATGCCACATCGTCAGATATTAGTAATTGATGTCTACAAAAATACTCCAGTTGGGAGCTACCCAACTATAACACGTTTGAAAAAATCAACGTACGTGACCATGTTGGAAATAGTCTGTCAGACGTTCGTCCATACATGTCATCCTGGAATAGGATTAACCGAAGGCACCCTCCTACCACATCCTAGGAATCACACTAAAGACCAGTAGCGAGTAGTCCTTGCAATCCGTAAATTCTAATCACGAGAGAAGCATAGTTAACTCCAGGGATCAACCAGAGATATTTAACAATGGTTCTTCTGCTCATGAAGATTTGCGGTCTTCCATTGCTCCATCTTTAATTTGTATCTTTCGCGTACTCGCTGGTTCAGAATGGTTTTCGAATGTAAATTCGATCTCGGTCTTTCCGTACCAACAACGCATTGGGCATGATTTTTGATAGTCGATTATTTACCTATCAAAATAAAAAATCAAAAAATAAATCCACTAGTTTATTACACATCGTCACTTGGCCATTAAAAATAATATATCAGTTGTAATACCAAAGATAATATATATAATTGTTTTTAATATATAAGTATTTTCAAATTGTTTTATTTAAATACTTTGAAAAAATATACTAAAATCAATATCCCATTTCCTGTTAACTACCATTTCAACCCATTTGTTACAATGTTACTTATTATTTAAAATTGGGAAACCAATTCAATTTATAACTTCAAATAATTGTTACGATATCTTCTTTGTTTCGTTATTTGAACTCCGTAATCGTCCCGTTCCCTTTTAGAATAAACTCATTCCAAATCCCAACTCCTTATTTTGAAAATATCGTTATATTTTCACCAATCTCCTTTTTATTCCTTTATAATGGAAATACCGTTTCATATCCCAAACCCTTTATATTCACTTTTATTTCTGGAATCCCATTTTATATATCCCTAAATTCTTCAAATAACGTTACATTATTATTCCTCATAATAAATTACTTCAAACAGCTCCACTATTACAACTAATATCATCTTTCGATAATTTTGAAGTCGTTCAAGTTGGGGTATTTTAATTACCTCTCAGACCTTGATCAACAATGTTCATATCTTAAGAAAAATATGAATTGTAATTCAAAAACACATATTCATTCTAATACCAACAAATACCATTTAACTATTTTATTTACCATACGGTTTTATAAAACCTTATTACTTTTGAAATCTCCTTTTTGAGTATATTATTATTACCAAATTTATTGATTTAGTAAATGATAAATAAAAATATCAACTTTTAAACCTTAACTTCTTTAAACTGTTTGTTTCATTATCCGGATTTTATTACAAATCCTATTACTCCAATTTTTTTCAAATTTATGAATGAGAGTCCTTTTTCTAAACCATTCAATCATTCCCTCTGGAAATTCTCATTTCAAAACTCATCCATTTCACTTAATGTCATTATTAAGTAACGTTAAATTAAAATTAACACTTTACCTTCCCATCTTCCTTTATAAACTCGTTTATACAACTTTGGTTAATATAAACCCTTTTTGTCTCGCTTCCCCTTTCCTAATTCAAACATTTATTTTAAGCATAACGCATTTACTTAAAAGCCCTTTTATAACTTAATTTACCAAACTCAGTTTAAAGGTAACCGTTCATAAACTCACTTTGAAATTCAATTTATATTTTATTACTAACCTTGATTACTTACTTGAACGAACTTCATTTAAGAAGTAATTCCTTTAAATTATTGTAAATTTACTTTATCATTAACTGGAATAAATATCCAAATTTCTTTTTTAAAATCTTGTTAAGTTAAACAACTATTCGTCAAGTTATTTAATTAGATTGATCGACACAAATTAATTTAAATCAATTTCTGTTAAAATAGCTGGATTGGTAAATTTTAAAACATGGTTAAACCATTGATCTAACCTACCTTTCCATTTAAATTAATAAGTAATATTATTAGTTTAAGTAATCTCATTTACTTCGATTATTATTAGATAAATAATAATCAATCACAAAATAATCCCATTTAATTGTTTCTTAAAAACAGTTAATCCCAGTTACAAATCATTACATTAATCTCTGCTCATTTGCTTATCAATCTTACTAATATAAGAATTAGCTTTATAAATCACTTAATAATTTAGATGAGGCACGTGATTTGTACACGAATAGATTTTTGTACCAAAAATGGTGATTGGTGAGTAAAACAATCAATATATATGGTTTATTTCCTTTTTATAAACTTCATTTTAATAATATATTTAAAAATCTATATTCAGTTATAAAATAAATTTCATAACTTCATTTCTATTGATTCACCTAACGGTAAATCAATCTTTATAAAACAGTTTGTATTTGGCCATCTGCTATAAATTCCTTAACCAATATCACGCACTGGTTAATAACCAACAAATGTTAACTTGGGTTTAACAAATCAATAACCAATTCAATAATCCAATCATATGTGTTCAACAGTTCATATAATGATCATATGCAAATAAATAATCAACTCAACTGATAGCGGTCAACTAATAATAATCATTCAAGCATCCAATTTACTTTAAATATGTTTATATTATTATAAACGTAACCAATAAGGTAAGTTACCTCCATTGATAATAATCGTTAAGAATAACGATTGGTTTTTGATTAAATTAAACTAATGTTTAATTTAAATCAGTTATATGACATACATCCAACAATAAATAAATCAATCAACAAATAGCAAGCATAGAACACAAACAAATAACCCGACTTATAATAAATATAAGTGGGACAGCTAAGTGAGTTTAACTCACCTTGGTTTTATCGGTCGATTAAAATGCTTGTTTTAATTGAATCTTCCTATTGCTTCCAATCCTGATCAAACCAGCTCCATCTTGAAGCCTACATCCATTCGGTTCCAATGAGTTCGTCCATGCAAAATTCTAATAATCGATAATTAAGATATTTAAAAAATAAAATTATAATAATTTAAATTATAATTAACTTTATGTTTTCATTCAAAAGGCCTTGACTAATCATGTTAATTAACTTTACTTAAATATAAACAAACATAACTTGTTTTTATTGGGTTGTAGATTAAGCCTGCCCGCATATATCCGTTATTCCATGTTTAAATAAATCAACCTACCCTAATGCATGTTAAGGTTACGCATTTTAATTATCACTAGACACGAAATAAACTTCTTCCATGTTCTTTTTTTTCACGCAGTACCTTATTAGAAGACCCCAAAGCATGTAAATACCTCCCCATACACATGTTCCAACCCTCCACGCCATCCCACATCCAAAATATAGTAGCCCACTATTTTTTCTTTTTCTTCTTCTTTTAGGCCCAACAACCCATCCTGAAAATGACAGCCTTCCTCCCCATAGCCTTTCTTCTACGTTGCATTACAACACTTCAGATATTTATATTCCCACACGCATTTTCACCTTCCTCTCCCAACGCAACTCCTTCTGCCACTATTCCTCCTTCACCGACCCATTGCTGCTTGTCTCTACTTCTTCTATTTTCAATTCTACTCTCGAGTACATTTTTTTAAAAACGGGGCTCGAAGCCCACCTCCTAACCCCCACTTCCATTTTGAAAGGAATACTCCAGGAAGAAACTGACTCCATGTAGTACTCCTCACAACCAATTATCTTAACGCGTCCTCCCCCTTTACATTCCTATTCCAGTTCCATTTCGCTTCTTTCCCCTTTCTATTCTCTTTTTTAATTACTACTTCTTCCATCAAATTGTAAAACCAGTTCAGTACGGCCTCCGCGTGCGGTCCTCACCATACTGCATGCCTGCACCATAGCACCAGTCAACCCACCACTTCGCCACATTACGCCTGCATCGCCTTCCATTCTAGTACCGAACTCCGACCAAGATGTTACGCCCCTGATGGCCACCATCCTTCGTCGAGACACACACAAAATCTCCCAATTCTCCTCTGGCCACTACTCTACTGCCGCTGGAGGCACCTCCTGACATCTCTTCACCAGAAAACAAAAGTTGCTGTTGGAGACACACACATAGAAGAGAAGTTTTCAATTCGTGAATGGGGTTTGAGTTGTACATGGAGGAAGGACTTTCGTTATATTTGTTTTTTTAGGGATCGCAATTTTTTTTATTTCTTTACTTTTTTATCTGGAGAACTCAAAGCTGTTGGTATATATAAGGAATGAAGTCGTGGCCATCACAGTGAGATACTTGGTAGGCACAATTTGTAGGTGGGTAGGTATCTAGGTAGGGAAAGTAGTGAGTTTTCTTTTCTCTGTAGCGTTTTCATTTCGCTCAACATCAGCTTTGATAAGGACTAAACAATGTGTAGTCATAGAGTAGGAGAAAAGAAAACTTCAGAGCATACTTCTCTTCTAAGGTTTTTATTAGGGTAGGCTTCTTAGCTGTTTATATTAGATCTGTGCGATTTGATTTTCATGTTCCTGTAGTCTGTGTGGTTTTTTTCCTCTCAACAAGCTATACTGATTGATTAAGATTCGCCTGTTATTTTATCTTTGCCGTTGTGTTTTCACTTTATTAACTACGTGATGTATTTTCTCCCTACTAGGCCATGTGATTCATGTCCGCTGTTGGGTTAGTAGAATGTCCGCTTCGATCTCATCGTAGATGTGCTTGCTTTTCTCTCCTTGGTACATGTACAACTTAGAGTGTACAAAAATATCACTGTAGTCTGTTAGCAAAATATAAGTAGGCTCCTTTCGAAAAGATAAGACATGGTGTAGGCATGTCCGAATAGAACTGACAGCATTGTTTTTCTTTTCAAAATAGGATAGGATGGCTACTTTACTTAGAAAGAAACGATTGGTGATGTGGACAACACGATATATATTTACTTATATTTTTAGTTTACTTAAGGGTTAAGTTATTTTTTTGTATGTGGTCAAACAAAATTCGCACCGCTAACCAAAAATATATACACCTCCACTCACTGGCCTTAAACTCAATGAAATTAAATACATTGCGGTCCCAATGAAATTAATTTCGTTAAAAACGAACTTCTTTTGCAAAACGGCGCTATTTAGATCCCAATCATCCATCGGTTTACCTTTAAATTTCGTCTACCGAAAAAAATAACTCCTATTGGCCCCAAACTGGAAATATAGCAAAAACTGGGCATACGTATTCCAATATAATTCATTTCGTCGAAAACGGAGGTTGTTTGAAAAAAATAACTATCTAAATAGATTATATAATACCGATAAAATTTAAATAAATTACAAAATAATTAAATATAATAATAATAAATTATTATTACCCCATATATCGAAATAAAATAGTATATCATTTCAAATATAAACCAATATAGAACTCAAAAATTTACGTATTCGAGTTTTAACGATGCCCAAATTCTATGGAAAATCTCTTTAAACGTTATCGTTTATAAACGATTTCCGTAGTGACTATTTTAAATTTTGATTTGGAAATATCTCACAAAAAATAAGCTAAAATCCCGAGTTTTCTCTTTTACCAGAAAATTATAATCTACTAGATTCTAAAATTTCTTGTGAATCACATAATTCCGATTTAAAACGGATTTTGTACATTCAGTTGAAGTTCAAAACCCAATATTACGAACTACCGCGTCGTTACGAGTTCATTTTGAATGAAATAAAAAAAAATTGTTTAATCGTTCGTTTTATAAAAAAATTCAATATTAAATATCCATTATATTTTCCAAAATAATACTTAAACTAATTTAAAATATTCGAATCCAATGCCCAAAAAATCCGGATCGTTACATTCTTCCCCCTTAAAAGAATTTCGTGCCCGAAATTACTAAGTAAGATGAATGCTCCAAACCCAATTATTCCAAAATAATCAATTAAAAATATTATCAAAAATATTTCAAAGCCTTAAATTTTTTACGAAAAATTCGTCAGCACCTCCTCTATAATGTTTGATCTAAAAAACCACAATTCACCACTCCAGGCCGCACATTGATCAAAAGTAAATCAAAGCCAAGCAGCTACCCAACTCAGGGGTATAAAATAAATCACCAAACTCAATAAATTAAGGTTTACATAATTGTCGGGCAACCATACTCTAGTCATGAGGCAAATCAACCAATAGCTCATCCTCTTTCCAACCTGCACTTCACTCAATATCCATTACCGATAATAGATACAGGGTCAAATCATTTCAATTTCATTCATAAGTGATTCTATCTAAATTTGTTGTATTCAAATTTATCTCCTCGTTTTCAATTCATTTAATTGTTGATGAATTCTATTATTCAATCAATCCATAATCCAACAAAAAACCAATCAACACACCCAAATCATCCCATTATTTACTTAACTTTAAGTTAAGTTCTGATTCATTTAAATTCATCCATTAAAATTTTTGTTCACACATTATTCTGATTATATTTAGATTATTCAAATTTACAATCCTATTGGAAATCCCATTCAAATCAATCAACCAATCAATAATCTGATAAAATTATTTCCTTTATATATGAAAATATGATTTAGGCAAAATTATTTCATTTACCCCCTTTACAAAACAATATTGTATCAATTTGTCAGTTCAACCTGAACCGATCAAACAACACAACACAAAACATTTGAACATAAAATTTATAAATACGCTCTCGTATATATACACTTCATCTCGATTTAGGGTATTACTATCCCAATCTCTATCGAGCTACGCCACAGATCCAAGATTATTACTAAACCATTATTCTGATACCAACTGTAGCATCCCGAGAATTTCGATACTCGAATCCAGAAATTTATACATTCCTTGTCCAACTCAAGTATCGAAGACCCAGAAAGCTAATAGAAAGAAATAAGAGGGTAAGATAAGAAAGAAAGTTAAGAAAAGAAGAACAATAAGAAATAATACATCATAGAGTCTCACAACGTAGCGGGACAAAATATAGTATATTAGTAATTTTTATTGAGATCTTAAAATAATACTTACAACATCAGAGTACATCAATACATCTGGTCAGTTATAATAGTGTGTCCTCATATATATAAGCCACAGCGGAATAATAACGGTATAACATCATTCGTCTGAACTCCTTCAGCTCGACTTTGGACTTCGCATCATCCGATAACCTGAACGTGTACAGCCCGGTCTAACCCGAGCATTACAAACACCAGGTCAGTCTGGTGAACCAGAGTGAGATAAACTCGCTAAGTTTTAAGGGGAATCATCCAACTTGATTTTAAAGTTCGAAAATCTTTTCGAAATAAAAAATAATCGTAAGACCAAATCCACACATAAATACGGACGGATTTTACCTTACGATAACCCAAAACATTTTGAAATCATATATTAGTCTGATATTATAATAGTGTCTAAATACAAATAAATCGAATCTAGTAGAACACTTGAATCTCACGCTCCACATATAATACAAACAAAACCGCGACCGCTTATTGGATATTGGATTCCGACTATGACAAGGTATGGAACCATCTGCCGATAGTGTATCTCTAGAAGGGAATACACTGGGTTCAACAAGAACGCCTTGCAACCCGGTCCACACATGACTGACCACTCATTTCACTTGAGTGTATCGAATGTATATCACAAACGGTTGGGCTCAAACCACTATTTCTCGAAAGGGACAGCATCGAAATAGATTAAAAAAGGAAATGGATTTTCTCTAGATAGGTAATAATACAACCTAATGGGAGCGACCCAAATAGCCATACCACCTGCCCGATTTTTGTCATTTCCCGGTTGATGAGCCTCGAGGTTTAAATTATCCTGTTAAAACGTCTGGTCACCATTCACTTTGAATGCCACCTCGTCAAATATCAGTAATTGACGTCCACAAAAATACTCTAGTTAAGAGCTACCCAACTATGACACGTTTGAAAAAATAAAATTACGTGAACTTGTTGGAAATACTCTAACAGACATTCGTCCATACAAGTTATCCAAGAACATGATGAACCAAAGGCACCATCCAACCACATCCTAGGAATCACCCTGAAGATCAGTAGCGAGTAGTCCTTGCAATCCGTAAATTCCAATCACGACAGAAGCATTGTTGACTCCAGGGATCAGCCAGAGATATTTAACAATGGTTCTTTTGCTCATGAAGATTTATGGTCTTCCATTGCTGCAACAACCCGGAAAATCAAAACCAATTTAAAAAATTTATTTTGTGTAATTTTTGCCGAAATTTGGTCAAAATCTGAAAATTCCATTTTTAAATAACAACGAAGCCCTTAAAAATAGCCATTTTGCAAACAACATCCATTTTCAATGAAACCACTTTGGTTGGATCCGAAATATCAAATTATTAAAAGGTTCAAATTTCCATAATTTTTGGAATTAATATGTGAGTGTGGTAAATTAAAACGCGTTTGGTAATTTCAGTTTGAATTGGATCGACCAGAAAATGGCCATTTTTCAAACTATCTCCAAATTCGATGAAATTAATTTTGTCCAGCCCGTTTCTTCCCAACATAGATAGATTTATTTTTGGGGAATTTTTTGAGTCAGTATGTGGCCCCGATAAATTAAAATGTACGTTCAATTCTAATATTTAATGTTTTATATTTTAATTTTAAGAATAAATGACTAAAACAGTCGAATTGGCTTATGAAACATATTCCATTGCGTCCGGAATAGGGGTATTTAGCTAGGGCGACAGTTGTTGGGTTTGATTTGGAGTTCGTATGGATTTATGAGTATTTTTGGAATTAAATTAAAATAAAAATAATTATATATATCAGCCAATTAGAATTCAACGTTGGCTAAATTCATATCACTCAAAACCCGATACCTCTCAAAATGAATGGCGGTGGCAGCTGAAATCTTCTCTCCTCCATAATTTCTGATTCACGCAACAAAATCGAATGGTCCTTTACAAGATTTGTAGATCTCATCCTCCTCTCCAAATCCATACTTGTCGGGTATTTTTTCGTGGAGAATTCCCCGCGAATCACCTCCCTGAAGTCACCTCGTTCATCGCTAGATCCGCCACTACCGTGCCGTTGATCTCGACTTGACCACCAATGCCTGGAGCACTGTTCCAAGCACTACGACGTGGTGCGAGCCGATCGTCACCATGCTCTAAGGTTTGCACGAAAAATCGGAACCTAGTTTCGAACCATTTGCTGGGAGGTACAGGTTTTATATTTTAAACCGTTTACAACATATAAAAGCGTTGCAAAGATTGATTATCAAATAAAAATCATATCATTTTCGTATGTTGTCAAAATCCAGTGAAACAAGAGACATTGGGAACGTGACATCGTACACTGCAATCTACAAGAGACTAGAACGCATTCGGAGCTCGCTACAATTTTAGAAGGAGTAGAACCCAATGTGAAATTTCTAAATTCAAATTGGAATGTATAAGCGTTGTATAAATTATATAAGTGATGTATAAATTATATACGCGTTGTATATCTCACATACAAGCGTTGTATAAATTATATATGCGATGTATAAATTATATGTGCGTTGTATAAACCATATATGCGTTGAATGGAATTGAAATGGAAATGAAATATATATATATATATATATATATATATATATATATATATATATATATATATATAGACACACACTCCCCACGTCCACATACCACGGACGATATAAATTGTTTGGATTGTGATTGTGAATGATTGATTATGGTTGCAACAATATTGGTTGTGTTTGTGGTATATTCATATATTTGAAATAAATTATTTGAACAATAAAAATCACATTTATATTACATGTATGAAGTATAAAAAATATTCATGTTTGAAATAAATTGTTTGAACAGTAAAAATAACATTTTTACTGCATGTATGAAGTATATAAAATATTCATTTTTGAAATAAATTGTTTGAACAATAAAAATAACATTTTTATTGCATGTATGAAGTATATATAATATTCATGTTTGAAATAAATTGTTTAAACAATAAAAATCACACTTTTATTACATGTATGAAGTATATAAAGTATTCATGTTTGAAATAAATGGTTTGAACAAAAAAAAAATTGTTTGCACAATAAAAATCACATTTTTATTGCATGTATGAAGTATATAAAATATTCATTTTTGTAATAAATTGTTTGAACAATAAAATAAAATTTATATTGCATGTATGAAGTATATAAAATATTCATGTTTGAACTAAAGTGTTTGAACAATAAAAATCACATTTTTATTGTGTATATGAAGCAAATAAAATATTCATGTTCGAAATAAATTGTTTGAAAAATAATAATCAAATTTTTATTGTGTATATGAAGTATATAAAATATTCATATGCTGAATAAATTGATGGAACAATAAGAATCACATTTTTATTGTGTATATGAAGTAAATAAAATATTCATGGGTTGAGTAAATGGTATGAACAATAAAAATAACATTTTTATTGTAAGAATGAACCATTAAAAATAATTATGAGTGGAAATTAATGTTTGTTCATTGAAAATATTATTTTTAACATGTATATGAAGTGTTAAAAATAATCGTAAGTCGATAAATATGTTTATTCATTGAAAATAATATTTTTAACATATATATGAAGTGTTAAAAATACTTATGAGTTAAAATAATTGTTTGTTCATTGAAAATATTATTTTTAACATGTATATGAAGCGTTAAAAATAATCATGAGTCAATAAAAATGTTTATTCATTGAAAATAATATTTTTAACATATATATGAAGCGTTAAAAATACTTATGATTTAAAATAAATGTTTGTTCATTGAAAAAATTATTTTTAACATGTATATGAAGCGTTAACAATAGTCATGATCCGATAAAAATGTTTATTCATTGAAAATAATATTTTTAACATATATATGAAGTGTTAAAAATACTTATGAGTTAAAATAAATGTTTGTTCATTGAAAATATTATTTTTAACATGTATATGAAGCGCTAAAAATAATCATGAGTCGATAAAAATGTTTGTTCATTGAAAATTATATTTTTAACATGTATACGAAGTGTTAAAAATAATCGTGTGTTAAAATAAATATTGGTTAGTTAAAAATATTATTTTTAACATGTGAATGAAGTGAATAAAATTGTCATGTATGGAAATAAATATTTATTCACTAAAATATTATTTTTAGCGTAGATATGCATATATATATATATATATATATATATATTCATATGCTGAATGGGAAAATGGACTGGCTGTTGAGTAAAGAATTAATTTGCATGCTCGACAAATAGGTAAGCCTTAATGAGTTGGCTGCGCAATTTTATTTATAGTATAAACTCTTATGAATGCCATTGGATACGGTGTGCTGGTTGTTCTATGTGAGATTATAATCAACTTCATAGAATAACACCAATTAATTTTGAACTACACTGCATGGCATACTTCGTGAAGATAGCATACTCTATCATATACCACATAAGCATTTGGAGCTTATGTCACGAGGTGTGGATTACCATGTGGGCAAGACGCTCGTATGGCGATGATTGAATTGCAGGTTGAACTGAGGACTGATATGGACTAAATAAAACATACTAGTAAATTGCCAGATTTAATAAAACCCCCATATGGGTCTGAAGTGGACAATAATCACGTCTCTCTAGTTATTAGATATGACACATGGATTATTTATTTCCAACACTGGACAAGGCGATGAGATTTATCTCTGGAGTTATTATACACACTCCCTTGGGCATAGATAGGTCACTAAAAATTATGTGTGCTTGTACCAGATTTATTTGGTGCCTAATACGGCCCAATAAGTTTCCAAACCCATCTCCGTACAAAGGAGGCTATGGCGAAATTTTTCAAAATTTAATGGCGTTAATCAAAATTTTGAAGCGAAAAAGGTTCGGAAATTGTCGAATGAATTATATTTTATATATATATATATATATATAAATTAAAATAAAATGAATCGCGCAGCTGCAGTTCGCGTTTTGGAGTCGTAACTTTAAACGATTATACCGAGAAATCCGACCGTCAGTTTTTCCTGAAACCAGAACCTTTGGGTTCGCTTTGGAAAGATATTTCCAACAATATAAAATTTGTTAAGATCCAACGGTTAGATTTTGAGAAATGTGTAAATCAATTCTGAAGAAAAACAGCGCTAGGGCCATCGAATGACTTGAAACATCATTTGACGAAAATAGGCTATTTTTAAATAAATAAAAATAGCAATAAATCATTATAAAATATTGTAAACGATAAGGAATGGAAATAAACTGATTTTACTCGGTTTATTTGATATTCAGATGGTTAGATGTATTTGACATGAAATTATTATAATGAATTGAAACGTGAATGTCAAATGGTTTAACCATGAAAAGAATTGATTTGAATTCTATTTATATACGTGAATTATTTGAAAAGGCCGAGTTAATTCTCATTTCAAATAATCGATCGACGATTAAAAGTCGAAGATATGAAGATAGTGCAAGACCAGTGATTTTCACATCGAATGGATTACTACTAATGCCCCGGATCGGTTAGCTCCCAGGAGGGGTTACAGTGGTAGTGGTCCGGATGTATTTGTTGATTGTTCGGATGTGCAAGGGCCTCTCTCCTGTATTGGACATGTGGGACGAGGAATAAGGTGCCTCCGGTTTCGTTCAGACCCAAAACGAACTGGTAAATGGATGTGTGTCTAACATTAGATTTTATTCTATGCTGATTGATTTCTATTAAATATATATCTATTTTGTGGCAGAGAATTTATTCTCTTTCTTATCACCCTTCTCTAAGACGTACGAGCTTAGAGGTTATATATCGATAGACATCAGTTGCATGGCGTGGAATGTCAATGTGGCATACTGAGATGCAAGTGATCAAGGCTTTTGTTTAAAAACAGAGCCTTGTTGTTGATGATCAAAGCACGACTTTAAATAGCATAGCTTTGTGTATAACGCTAACTCGCGAGCATCACACCCCGGTATGGACCAGAAATGGGAGAGGACTGCAGGGAGGACATGCGTTTCTTTCTAGCTAGAAGTGGTGTCATGGAATGGAGACCATACATTTTTACTTATGTGGATGATGGAAAGCGAGGCGCCTCGGATATATCGGTCACTATGGGGCCGATGGATGGTATGGTCGTACTAACCATATTTACGCCCCATAGGGCGAGGAAACGTATTGTTCAGGGATTATTAATCCACCTTGTGTGGACCGGTCCTGAAGATCCAAGGTGCAGTTGCAACTATATCCTGAGGCTCGGGCTAGACAGTCTCGAATTCAGTAATGA
Source organism: Allium sativum (assembly GCA_030737875.1). Classification (NCBI taxonomy): domain Eukaryota; kingdom Viridiplantae; phylum Streptophyta; class Magnoliopsida; order Asparagales; family Amaryllidaceae; genus Allium; species Allium sativum. Next base: position 158,643,350 of record CM060924.1, read on the forward strand.
TGATCCCTTGCCTTGGTTCATGATGGAAATCCAACTTGCAATACGACATCATGTGATTTCGATTGTAAACCTATATATGGCAACATGATATATGGTACCCATGCCGTCTATGATTGATACATTATGATTGAAATTGTTTTTGAAACATATATGTACTAGTAATAACATCTAATGATTTCAATGTATACATATCAAGCATATTTTGGACATTATAAGATAAAACTCTATCCTTCGGTTTGCGTTGCATTGTGTGATGGGACTAGAGTCTTATAATGGCTTCGTTTTTCTAAAAAACATTGTGTTGTTTAAAGATTTACTTTATGATATGCACTGGCAATCCAATGGAGTAAACCCGTTCCGCGTTAGCGGTGTGGTCCTGTGATTAGCCTTCTTATAAAATAAGTTAAGTAGATTTCTCATACCAGTCCCATGACTGACTCGTAGTTTGTTTCACTTTGCAAACTCTGGTGCCCCTATTTTCTACACGGACTGCATTATATTCAGGTTTTGGCTTGGTTCATTTTAGCTATGGATGGAAACATTGGAAGCTGATGATGGTCCTTTATCATTTTTATTGTACTGTTTCAGACACTCTTATGTATATTATGTTTGATTCCGCTGCAGACATTGTATATTAAACTGAAACCATATTCTGTACTAAGTATGATTCTATTATGTTGTGTAACTCTGATATTGATATTATTTCCAGTGTAATTTGATGTACATTATCTAGTGTAATGATATATTTCTCTTCTGCTGTTATTGTTTATGTGTTATATTCCAATGATTATCCTTGCCTTCGTGGCATGGGGGTTTGGGGTCATCATAGTTTGGTATCAGAGCCTTTGTTAATCTTAGTTCCGGAATATAATATATTCACGAACTTGTCAGAAATATAATCAGTAGTATTCTAGGGCGAGTAACTCAATATAAATTGGATTAGTAATGTCCTAGAATGAGTATAACAGAATGAAATACACCCCAACAGAGGCATTTATGTTTAAATATATGTCTCTATTCTTTACAATGTCTTTTCTATTGGCCTGACACTTTGCCTGCTATTTGCAGACATAGTAGAAAATGAGTGGTAGAAGCAGAAGAAGTAATTCTATGATTCAGCAATCTAATTAGCCAATCGTTCTCCACAGTCAGAACCAGATCTAGAAGCTCTAGTAAAGAAGTATTGAAATCTGGGTGGAGCACCCTTCGTGGGCAAAGAATCTGTAATTGAAGCACAAGCCTGGATGCGTTCTTCTAAGAGAATTTTTCAGGGCTTAAAGCTGAGAGATGATCAGAAAATATTACTGGCATCTTGGGCACTCAAAGATGAAGCTTTAATCTGGTGGGAAACGGTTACTATGGATAATCCATAAGGTATAATTACCTAGGATAGATTTAAAGAAATTTTCAAAGAAAGTTTTATTCCTCCAAAAGCACCTGAGCAGCTATACGATGAGTTCTACAATCTGAAACAAGGAGACATGACCATTCGGGAGTACCAGAATAAATTTAGTGAACTTTCTCGTTTTGGCCTGCAGCTAATTCAAGATCCTTTAAGGAAGAATCTGAGGTTCATTAATAGACTTCAAAGAAAATACGAAAGTAGAGTAACTGCACATGTTAATTTTCCTTTTTCTAAGATTATAGAAATGGCTTGTCGCTATGAGAATCTTGATAAGCAAGGTGTTTTGGACGACGAAGAGGAAGGCAGTTCTAATAACAAAAGGAAGTTTGAAACTGATAGCCCTGAGGCAAGTACAAAACCGAGGCTAGTGAGAACCCTGAAGCCAATAAGAAAAGGGTAAAGATAGTCGTATGCTTCAACTGCAATAAGAAAGAGCATTTCAACAGAAAATGTAAATCTTTAAAAATGCAGAAGTGGGATGGATCTAAATCCGGTGAGAAGGTTCAAGAGAATAGAGAATGCAACATTTTCCATCAGTTTGGTCACATAAAGCGAGATTGTCGGCTTTTAAAAGGGACCACAGTAGCTCGGGTCAATAAAGTGGCAGAAGCTCCAGCACCCTCAGCTAGTCTGGAAAGACCAAATGTTTTGAAAGACACTCTTACTATTAAAAATATTCTTGTTACAGTATTATTTGATATGGGTGCGTCAAGAAGTTTCATTTCTAGTAACACAGTTGAAAATTTAATATTAAAAGCGAGAAATCTTAAAGAAGAGATTAGTGTTCATAATCCGATAGGAGGTTCTCTTGTTCTCAGTTTATATTGTAGAGTGCGATCTCTTATTCTTGTTACCAGTTTGCTATTTATTAGATTGTCAAGAAATTTTCTGAGTTCGATGTTATTCTTGGGATGGAATGGTTAACGAAATATGAGGCCGAAGTTAAATATGATGAAACAATTGTTAAGGTTAAAACGAAGCTGGGAGATATTATTATACCATGTGCAGGCTCAGATTCAAATAGGAAAGAATTTTGGATTGCTCTGGATGTTACTCCCACTACTATTGAAAATATTCCAGTCGTTAGAAACTATGTGGATGTGTTTGAAGAAGTTGATAGCTTATCGCTGCGAAGGGAAATTGACTTCAAGATTGATTTAATGTCGAATGCAAGGCCAGTAGTGCACGCAATTCGAAGAATGACCTTAAAGGAGAAAGAAGAGTCGGGATATCAAACACGACAATTGTTATGGAAGGGTCTGATCAGACCTAGTTTTTTGAATTGGGGTGCAGTAGTAGTGTTTGTTTCAAAGTCAGATGGTACTCTTAGATTATGTGTTGATTACCGAGACCTCAACAAGAAGACGCTTAAGAATAAATATCCATTACCCCGTATAGATGATTTATTGGATCATTTGAATGGAGCGAAAGTATTTTCTAGAACTGACCAAGCTATAGGTTTCCATCAACTTCGTATTGCCGAAGAATGTGTTCCTTTGACAGCATTAAGAGGTCCAGACTTATTCTATGAGTGGTTAGTAATGTCTTTCGGCTTATGTAACGCTCCAGCTTATTTCGTTGGTTTAATGAATAGAGTATTCCGTGAAGTCTTGAATACATTCGTACTAGTTTTCAATGATGATATATTGATCTTCTCTAAGTCTGCTAGCGAGCATGCTAAACATTTGGAACAAGTTTTGGAAATTCTGAGAAAGAACGTATTAAAAGCCAAAATTTCCAAATGTATATTCTGGCAAGAAGAAGTGAAGTTCCTTGGTCATGTTGTATCAAAGGAAGGAATTTAAGTGTATCCAAGCAAAATTACAGCTATTCAAGATTGGAAACAGCCTAGCATGCCTATAGAAGTCAGAAGTTTTCTAGGATTGGCTAGTAATTATCGGAAATTCGTTAAGGATTTATGTTATCTAGTCCAATGATACAACTTACTGAGAAGCATGCAAGATTTAATTGGACTCCAGAATGTGAAGCAGCTTTCCAAGAGCTAAAATTAAGATTGACTACTGCTCTAGTGTTGACCATTATTGATGGCAATCAAGATTTGATAATTTATACAGATGCTTCTCTTGAAGGAGTAGGTGCGGTATTGATGCAAAGAGGCCAAGTAGTTGCTTATGCTAGCCGTCAGTTGAAACCGCATAAGAAGAGATATGCTACTCATGATCTTGAGTTGTTAGCCATCGTATTTGATTTAAAGATATAGAGGCACTATCTTTTCGATGAGAAGTTCAAATTATATACAAATCATAAATCGTTGAAGTATTTGTTCAACCAGAAGGATTTGAATTTGAGACAGCAACGTTGGCTAGAATTTCTTGCAGCGTACAATCTAGATATTTTGTATACTCTGGGGAAAGCCAATGTTGTGGCTGATGTGCTTAGTAGAAAGAATGTAATCATCAAAAATCTTATTATTACGCCTTCATTGATTGGTAAAATCTCTGCTCTTCAGAAGGATGATCACTTCATTCAGAGTATCGAAGAGGGAGTTCAGAAAGGAAAAGCCTTGAGTTTTCGGATAGATAACAAGGGAGTTATGAGGTTAAAAGGCCGAATTTGTGTTCAGAATATTTCTGAGCTCATAAGGGAAGTATGTAACAAACCGGAAATGCGAGCCAGTTTAAAATTTTTATTTTGGCAATTTCGATGAATTTTGAATATTTAAAATGAATTATTTTAAATAAAAACGACGGAAATTTATTTTGAATAGAATTAGAACCTATATATTTATTTGATCGTCGTTAGAATATAATTATTTTATTTTAAATTATAAACGGAATTGAAAATGGCGTGGTAGATCGATAATTCGATTTCAAACTTCAATTGAATGTACTGGGTGCAAAACAAACCGGATTTTAGTGAAACCAAAAATAATTGAATCTAATTGAGAATATCTTTCCAACGAATCCGAAAAATCGAAATTTCATAGCGGGAAGCAAAAGTTATGTCCAGTTGAAAATTCAGAATAGTCGCTATGGAATTATGGCCCTTAAAAATGGAAATTTTGCAATCGACCTCGGATTTTGATGAAACCACTTTTGTTGGATCCGCGATGTCAAGTTATTGCTAGGTTTCAAATTTCGTAATTTTTCGAATCAATATGTGAGCGTGGCAAAGGAAAACGCGTTTGACCAGTTTCAGTTGATTTTAATCGACTGGAAAATGGCCATTTTTCCAACGGTCTTAGAATTTGGCGAAACTAGTTTTGTTAGGACCGTATCGTCAATACAAATCTAGAAAATATTTTTCTGGAATTTTTAGAGGCTGTATGTGGCCCCGGTAATTTGAAATGTACGTTTAAAATTCAGTATAATGATTTAAATGTAAATTCAACGGAAACTGATCGTAATGATCGAATTCGCCTTCGTAAAATATCTCATTGTGTTCGGAATGGGGGTAATATGCTAGGGATGACAGTCGGCAGGCTTGATTTCGAGGTCGTATAAAAAGTCAACTTTAGAGAATTAAAAATAATATATAATTTCCTTTAAACACCCTCCTCTTATATATCCTTCCCCCAAATCATAATTACAGAAAAAAAAAGAAAAAAAACCTACAACCCCGTCATTCGTCGACGATTGTAGCCCCCTCCCTCACGTCGATCATCGTGCGCCGCCTCCCCCGATCTCGTGGAGCCCCCCTCGACCTCTTACCTCGCGCAGCCGTGCCGTAGCCCAGAACCGCGATCGACGCCACCACCTCATGTCAGACCATGGCGCCCCCTCCACCGTCGACAGTACCTCTCCAACCTCCGCCTGCTCCGCCTCCAAGCCGCGATTCATCTCAGCGAAGCCCTCCCCCCCCCCTCCCACTCGCTAATTATACTGTAAGTATTTATATATTTCTTTTATATTTTTTGTATGAAATCAGTTTTGAAAAATCAGTTTTCCTTGTATAAAGTAGCAAGATAACAATATGGATTTTATGTATGATCTCAAAATAAAAAGCTAGGATTTTAAAAATGCTCAAAGCTATGATTTTTAACTTAGGACAGGTGATATTTTTACATTAGAAAGCAATGTTTTTTTTACTCATATGAAGTTTTGATTTTTAATATAAAGAAAGTTTAGATTTTTATAGAAGCAAAGTTATGATTTCTATCATGAAGTTAGAGAAGAAAAATATAATTTTTATTATAGTTAGAGAAGAAAAATATAATTTTTATTATTGTAGAAAAGTTAAAAATATAATTTTTATACTAGTGGCATATTAAAAATATGACCTTTATATAATAGAAGATATAAAAATACTATTTTTATATAAGTAGTGTATTGAAAATAAAAATTTTATATAATAGAGAATATAAAAATATCATCTTTATATATGTAGCGAAATAAAAATCTGATTTTAATTATATATACGTTGAAATAAAAATGTGATTTTTATAGTGATGAAATAAAAAGGCGAAATCTTTATATTTGAAAAAGAAAAATCTTTATATAGAGAATAGCGTGATAAAAATGTAATCTTTATAATATGAACATCGGTGTAAAAATAGAATTTTTATCTATACAGTAGCGATGTAAAAATAGAATTTTTATCTACATATTAGCGGTGTAAAAATAGAATTTTTATCTATATAGTAGCGGTGTAAATATAGAATTTTTATCTATATAGTAGCGGTGTAAAAATAGAATTTTTATCTATATAGTAGCGATATAAAAATATGATTTTCATATACATAGCCACAATATAAAAATGTGATTTTTATCTATGTAGTGGTTACGGACGACGAAATAGACAAAAGGCGAGCACGATGGAGATTTCCTACATATGAAGAGTCGTGGAGTTTGAATTAGCTAGTTGGTGAGAACTTCTCACTTTAAATCTTCTTTTCTAGTTAAAATATATACTAGGATGCAGACGGTGCTTAGCAGCACCCGACACCTGTCATCCACAGACCATGGATGGCTTGTATGTTTGATTGTTTGTTGTGGTGAAAATTGATTGTATGATGTGAAAGGAAATAAAATATTTATATAGTTAAAAATATTTTATCGTCAAAAATATAATTTTTAACGGGTATGTGAATGAATAAAAATTTGTGTTTGTTGATTTGAAACCCCACACGGATATTGGGATGATATTTTTCATACACTAATCCCAATTATTTCATAGTATGTCTATCGATTGGTCGACAGACTGTGTACGCGTTAATTATTTATATTTAATGCTTATGCTGTTGTGTAGTGCACTTTGGATGATGGTTAATTATTTATCGTTGCTATTTATATACATGTATTGTATGGAATCCATATAATTAACATTATATGGTGATTGATTGGGCCTCATTCAAATTGGGAAATAATGAATATTATAAAAGAAAACTCATGTGTTGAATAGAATAAATAGTCATGTGTTGACGATGTTCAGGTGTTGAGAATTCATGTGTTGAAAGTGTATTCATGTGTTGAATAAAATATTTATACAATAAAATTTACCTTTTTATTGTAAGTAGGAAGAAATATAGATTCATGTGTTGAATGGAATAAATATTCATTTGTTGAGTAGAATAACGAATTTATTGAAATATATAAAGCCGTGTTGATTAGAGATGCGCCATTTTGACGTGAACGAAATTTATATCGATTTTATTCATTTTTTTATGAATATCGAAAAGTGATTTCAAAATCGAATATATAGAAATGAATTCGAATTGAAATTGAATTAATTTGAAATTCAAATTGAATTGAAATTGAGTTAAAAATCGATTTGAAATGAATTTAAAACGAATTTATAAAGGAAAATTCAATTTTGATTTGAAATTGAAAGAGAAGTTGAAATCGTTTCGAAAACGAATTTAAAACAATTTATAAAATACGTTTTAAAAGGAAATCGATGAAATATATATAATATAAATATATATATATATATTATATATATAATGGCCTGAATAGAATTGTAATGACCCAGATCCTTATGGTTTAATTTTAAATATTTAATATGGATTTAAATATTGGGAAGGGATAATATAAATGGAATTTTATATTATGTTATTAGTTTAATAATCGATTTCGATTTAAAATCGAATATATTAAATTATCAGAATAAGAAAATGGATTTAGTTGAATTCAAATTTAAATTTGAATTGAAAACAGTTCAAATAAATAATATGAAATTTTAACGGTAATAATATTTGAATATTATCGAGGAGAATAAATAGTTTAAAATTTGATTTATATCAATATAAATTTTATCTTCTACGGACAATCGAATTGGATTCCGTGACCTATCACAGTGTGTCCGGAACATGGGTATTACCCTAAGTTTGTCAGTTGTTGAGTTCAGAAAGGGGTTCGAAATCAACGGAAAAATTTAATTAGTTAAATCACATTGGTTAATTAAATAATAAAATAAAATATCCTTGATTTTGTGGACCTGAACAAAACATCAAGCAGAAAAGAAATGACCACGTCTTCCCCTTTCTAAAACCACAAATAAATTGGCCTCTCTGCCCCATTTAATACCACACCCCTCTTTTATTTATAAACCGCACCCTCCTCGTTAAAATCAGAAACCAAAAACTGAATCTCCTCTTTCATTTATAACTCCACCAATTCGAAGTACTCAGGAAAACCGAACTCCCTCAAATCAAAATCGAAACCCCCAATTCAAAAATCCAACGCGTCTGTATATAACAGAGAGAAACCGGAACCTCTACTTCAAATCGCGAGGTACTGGAGTTCTTCGATAAAGCTGGAAGTCGCGAACGCTTCTAGTCATGAGTGCTCGAGTCAGTTGAGGGTGCGGTTGAGTGGCAAGGTCGATGTCGATGCTGGGAGATTGGAGATGGATTTTTGAGGGCCGGCGTTGAGGGTTAGCGACTGAGGAAGTCGCGATGGAGTTTTTCGAACTAGTGACGAGGGAGCATCATTCGAAGATCGCGATGCTACTTCCAGGGTTTGTGAGGATCTCGGGCTCGGGTAGAAATCGCGATGGGATGGAGCGTGAAACTGATGTAGGTATTGGCGAAGTGGGATGACCAGCGTGGTAGCTAGGAGAGGTAGGAGGAAGTCAATGTTGGTTGCAGGAGGGTCTGGAGTTGGTCAGTATGGGTGCAGATGCAGAAATTAAGAAGCACCGATAATGAACATCAGTCGTTCGATGAAATGCCAAGAAGGAGAGGATTTGCAAAATCATTAAGTAATTAAGGAAAAGATTTTTATTCGAGATTTCATTCAAGAAGATGGAATGGCATTTGACTGCGAGATGTTCGATGAATCTCCGGAGTGGGGCCGACTATAGTTTTGGAGCGGTGCAAGGTTATGTCATGGAGTGGTAGACTAATCGGCAAGGCCATAAGGTACAAAATGAAATGTGTTCGAGACAATTTGAATAGATTCGTAGCCGATGGTTTGGAATTTAACAGGATATTCGACAACTGCAAAAACAGTGAGTAAAATTTCACTCATTTAATTTGTTTTAGCATCAAAATAAATTGTTGGTTGTTTTGTTGATGGTTGGACGCATTTAAATATTTATTCGTTGCTATAACTATATAGTTACATAGGCTTACTATTATATATATATATATTGGTTTGATGATTGGTTGGATTCCCACAGTCTCATTAGTGGATGCCCGCGGTACCATAGCGGATGATTACCCTATAGGCCCCACGCTATGATTATTGGATGACCTTCTATACCGCGATATCCTGCCTCGAAGCAGGATGGGTATTACTATGTTAACTAACGTCTGTGGATGCAGGAAAACAGGTTAGAGGAATCCAGCTGGATTCCTCAAAAAAAAATATTATCTGTTTGTTGTTTGTTTGATTTCATATATATTCATATATGATGTGTTAAAAATCAAATGATTGAAAATTGGCTGATTTGATTGTTTAAATATCACTGGGGCTTGGGATATTGATTTATAAAAATATCAAAAAGGGTATTTGAAATTTAAAAGGGGAATTCTATTTTTATAAATAGAATTTGAATTTTAAATGAAGTATAGAAACATTAACTTGTTTTGAATACATATGAACAAGTAATTGAATTTATAAACTTTGTTTATAAATGAAAATATGGGATTTGAATGGAATTTATAAACGTTGTTTATAAATGAAAGATGGGATTTGAATCGAATTTATAAACTGTGTTTATAAATGAAAATATGGGATTTGAATGGAATTTATAAACGTTTTTTATAAATGGAAAGGTGGGATTTTAAGTAAAGTTATAAACGTTGTTTATAAATAAATGCAGAGAATTCAAATAGAATTTGAATAGATTTGAATATAGAAATTCAAATGGACTTTAAACTATGAGTTTGAATATAGAAATTCAAATGGACTTTAAACTATGAGTTTGAATATAGAAATTCAAATGGACTTTAAACGATTTGAATATAGGATTCAAATGGAATTTAAACAATAGAATTTGAATATAGAATTCAAATGAAGTTTAAATATAGGGATGCAAATGAAGTTAAATAAAGAGAATTCAAATAGAATTGAATTGGAATTTGAATAGAGAAGTCGATAAGGAAACGAGAGTATGAGTATAATTAGAATTTGTTAATATGCAGTTAAAATATATTTGAACATGTCATGTTCAAATATGAAGGTGAAATAGACTGAAAAGTTAATTAATAGATTTAATTAACAAATTTAGTTAAAACGATTGGTATAGTTAAAATAGATTGGACAGGTATAGACATACAGGAGACAGGTATGGAATAAAGTATAGAAGTGAAATAAATAGAATGCCCAACAAAAAGGTACGTATTTAATTCATATATGAGATTTTATGCGCCGTATCGGCAAGCCGCTTTGCTTTTTCTTTTTGAGATGAGAAGGACCGGGAAAGCTATTTGAAATTTCCCGATGCTCCCGGTACAAAGGAGGTTATGGCGAATTTTTCCGGGAATTTAAGGAGATAGAATATTTTTAAGATAATTTGATAGTTAGAAATTAACATATCAAATTATATAGAAGTCGATAAGGAAACGAACTTAGAAATAGAATAGTATAATTAAAAAGGGAAGTATAAGAAAAAAATCTCGTAGGAATAGAAAGAGAAAATGTATATGTGTTTAAAAGTGAATAATCAGTTGTATGGTATTGATTATTCGAGTAAGTAGTTTTGTCTGTTTTGACGTTAAATGTTATTCAGTCAAGGTCTGAGAGGTAATTATACCCCAACTTGATTGATTTCATGATATACCGATAAGTAGCAAGATTCAGGCTCGAAGATCAATGTGGAATAAGAATTAGTTAAATACTATATTTGGGTTGTCGTAACGATGTTTTACACAACATCTGTTTTAACCCAAATATGTGCAAAGCTTGGAAATAGAATAATGAATATTTCCTAGTATAGAAAATAAAGGAAGGCGATATATGGAAATGTTTTCCTAAGAACGTATAAGGCCAATATGGTTTTTGAAAATATTTGGTTAACAAATATTGATAAAGAAATAGAGAAGAGATTTAATTAATGGAATATTAATTAAAGGCTCACTGATTGTTGGATGTTTGGATGAACACTTGTTTTATTCGATAGTTAAATCATCGACTATCGAAACACTTGTTTTATTCGATAGTTAAATCACAGACTATCGAAGTTTTGACCATCGTTGTCAATATGGAGAGACCGGTTGGATTATTATCCGAAGAACCACTCCGTATTGGCAGTAGCGTTGCGAATCAGATTATATAAAGATAATCGAAGACGGAGTATAGTGCAAGGACTTTTTCTATTAATAGAAATTGTGCTTTCGGTTCATCCTGTTCCTGGGTGACCTGTATGGATGGATGTCTGACAGAGAATTTCCAGAAAGGTCACGTACATTGATTTCTCCAACCGTACCAAGAGTGGAAGCGGAGAAGGAAACTTCTTTTAGCTAACACGTAATGTACTGTTGAGGACGTCAATCGGTGATTTGATGGATTTGACGATGTGGCATTCGAAGTGAATCTGGTGTGATGATAAAGCGTAGCCTCTGGCCTCATCATCCGGTATATGACAGAAATCGGGCAGGCAGCATGGCTAAGTCGGTCGCACCGAAGTAGGTTGTATAATCACCTGATCTAGAGTTTCATTTACTTCTAAAAATCTATTGTTGATGCTGTCCCATTCGGGAAACGGTTGCTGATCCCAACTGTTGGTGATATACATTCGATACACTCAAGCGAAATGAGTGGTCGGTCATGTGTGGCCGGGTTGCAAGATGTTCTTGTTGAACCCGGTGTATTCCTCTCTAGAGGTACATTAGCGAAAGGTGGTTCCATACCTTGTCATAGTTGGAAATCCATTACCCAATACGTGCTTGCGGTTTTGATTGTATACTATATATGTAGAACGTGAGATGAAAGCGTTTCTGCTAGATGATTATATATATGCTATGGTTGATAGACATTATTATAATATCAAAAGGTTTTTGATATAAAGATATTTTGGATTCTCATAAGGGAAAAACCCATTCCGTTATGCGGCGTGGTCTTATGAGATATCGTTTACTTGTTCGAACTATTTTTAAACTGTTTTACTCATACCAGTCCCATGACTGACCCGGAGTTTACTTTGTTGTTTTCCCTAAACTCTTGGGTGCCTAAATTTGTACGGGCAGTCAAGTAGTCGGGAATTTACAGATATACTGGAAGAGCTTGGAGCAGGAGGCTTCAGGATCATATAGCTATAGTTATTTCCGCTGTGTTGTAAGTGATGTACTTTGATATTGATGTATATTCAAGTACAGATGTATATTTCAAGTTATGTTATATATATTATATGTTATTCGTTCCGCTGTGAGATTCGTGTTACTCTGATGTTGTGTTCTTCTTCTTCTTCTATTCTAAGTTTCTATCTTATCTTTCCTCACCCTCTAATTTCTTTCACTAATTTCCAGGCTTTTTCGATGTTTTGGTTATCGACATCGAGCTTATGCCGATAACCAAAGTCGCTCAAAATCCGGGTCGTTACAGTTGGTATCAGAGCTTAAGTTAAGAATTACTTGGCTCTGTGGCGTGACTCGGTAGAGATAGGGTTAGTAATACCCTAGATTGAGTTATAGTGTATATATATACGAGAGAGCGTATTTGTTATTTGATATAAAAACCGTTTTATATTGTGTTGACTAGTCTGTTGAGTGGATTATAAATTTTGGTCGAATCGTGGGACACCACGATGTCGATAGGAGTTTAAAAACACTTGAACAGAAGATTGGACACGATATTGTTTTTAAATAGTTAAGTTGATTGTTAAGATTATAATCAAATTAGATTATAAAACAGAAATAGTTATATATATAACCAATGAAATTTGTATATGAAATCAAATATACAAATGTGCTAAACTGAAATTGAATTCCAACCAGAATTCAGAATTTAAAATCCTGGGAGTTTGGAAAATATTTTCTAAATGGAGTTTGGAAAAAAAAGGGTACTGAACTCATTCAGTGGCTGGAAAATAATTCTGATGATGGTCGCAACATCACCAGTGTTCATTTACGAGTTTCTAAGTGACGAATTGCTGCCTTAGAAAAGTTTTTGATGGAAATTTGTTTGAAAAGAAACAAGTTGTTTGAAAATTCAAATGTTTTGAATTTGGGATATATATATATATATATATGGATATATTTATATAACTTCAAAGGAATTCAAATAGGAATTGAAGATAAGGAATTCAAATAGGAATTGAAGATAAGGAATTCAAATAGGAATTGAAGATAAGGAATTCAAATAGAATTTGAAGATAAGAAATTCAAATGGAAATTGAATATTGCAAATATAGAAGGAAATTCCAATATAGAGTTTGAATAAAGAAATTCAAATGAAATTCGAATATTTCAAATGTATAGGATTTTAATATTAGAAGTGAAATAGATCGAAAATATTATGTTGAAATGGAAACTTGGATTGGATATATATTAAAAATATATCAGAATGGAGTTGAATTTATTATAAACAAAGTTAAAACGTTTATATTTATAAATATAATTAAAACGAGCTCGCCATAGCGCGGCCGTTCGTAAATTGGCGATTCGAACTTCAATTTAGTATACAGAACTCAGTTGAAGTCGGAATTCTTTGAAACAAGAATCGTCGGGACCGGTTGAACAATAGTTTTCTAATGAAAGAGAAAAATCTGGATTTCATCGTATAGATTTTGAGTTATGTCAAAATAAAATTTTTAGAAAAGCAGCGCCAGAACCATTATAAAACAATAACGGTTTAATTAAATAAATAATGGGATTTTTAGGAAATAAAATCCGAATTGGCATTAAAAAAATCCAGACTGGAGATATAAAATAAACATGAACTTCAGTGAAGTAAGTGAAATGATTTCTAAGACAAAAATCATATTTTAAATGGTTAAATAGAATTAACTAAATGGGAGAATAATTAGTTAAAGGAAATTTGAATCGAAATTGGGTTTTTGGATAAGTGAAAGAGATTGAGGATTTATATTCGAAATCGAATATATTACCCGAGTTGAAAATATATTTAGATTAGTTTATAATTAAGTTGACATATATTTGAACAAGTTATATTCAAATAAAATGGGTGAAATAGGCAAAACAGTTAATTAGCAACTAGTTAATGGGAATTTGAATGGTTGAAATTAAATTTAACTTAAGTAAGTTAAATGGATCGAAACGAATAAATTGAGAAAAATCATGTGAATGAAATATGAATTGGGTTTGAATAAAGGAAAAACCAAAAGAGTTAAAAAGGAAATATATTTGTAACACAAATACAAAGGAAGTTATGTGCAAACAAATAGAAGGAGAAATATTTGTAAAAACATTTACAAATAGAATTTAGAAAGGAATATTGGTAAAACATTTACAAATAGATTCAATGGAAATATTTATTTATAGAAAATAAATAGAATGGTATAAATGAGATATTTATTTGTTAAATAAATAGAAATTAATCAAAGGAATATTTAGAAGATGAATAGAAAATGGAAATCTGTTTTTAACAGATAAATAGAAAAGATCTATTTATAAATAACAGTTTATAAATTAAATTAAATATTTATCATTCGACAGATGGAATATATAAGTCTGAACTTATATAGAGAAGAGATATTGGTTTTTAACACCAATAGTTTTAAATAGATGGGGTACACAACACTTGTATAAGTGAAGTAACGTTATTAAAGAGAACATTTATAAAGTGAAGAACCGTTACTAAAAGTAAATCTATATAAATGAATAAACGTTATCCAATAGGAGTTATTCGAATAGGATAAGTCGATTAGAGTTAGAAATAATCGATTAGAGTTAGAATAAATCGATTAGAGTAAGAATTAACCAGTTAGAGTTGATCAGTTAGGATTAATCCGTAGAGTTAATTGAATATTAGTGATTCAATCAGAATTCATCGAATATTTGTTATTCAAATAAAGAGTTAACCAGATAAAGTTAATTGAACATAATTAATCGAATTAGAATTTAATCGAATGTTAGTTATTCAATTAAAGTTGATCGAATATAGTATTGAGATAGAATTAGTCAAACATAGTTACTCAGGATAAGTTGCCATTTCGTACGACTGCTAGCGTATTTCGCAGGGCTGCAGATAGCTTAGGGCGGTCGGATGTTTCCTGGGGGAATCAGGCGTAACCATTGTGATCGCTGCGATCTAGAGTCAAGCGAGTGGAGTTAAATTGAATATTAGTTTATTCGAAAGAAGTTATCGAATATAGTTTATTCGAAAGGAGTTATCGAATATAGTTTATTCGAAAGGAATTATCGGTTATAGTTTAATCGGAAAGAGTTATCGGTTAGTTTAATCGATGTGAGTTATAGAATATTGGTTATTCGAAGGAGTTATCGAATTTAGTTATTCGATGGAGTTAATCGAAAAGAGTTAAATCCAATAGAGTTAATTGATAAGAGTAAATTGAATAGAGTAAATCAAATATGGTTTATTCGAAGAAAGGTTTTCGAATCTAGTTATTCGAAAGAGAGATTATCGAATATAGTTATTCGAAGGGAGGAGTTATCGAATAAGGATTTATTCAAAAGAGAGTTATGCAAGAAAAGAGTTTGAAATGTTGAGTATCAACATAAATAAGTTTTGGAAAAGTTAATGGGTTTGTAGCACTTTTTCTACCTTAGCAATTTCGAGGACGAAATTATTTTAAGTAGGGAAGATTGTAATGACCCGGATCCTTATGGTTTAATTTTAAATATTTAATATGGATTTAAATATTGGGAGGGGATAATATAAATGGAATTTTATATTATGTTATTAGTTTAATAATCGATTTCGATTTAAAATCGAATATATTAAATTATCAGAATAAGAAAATGGATTTAGTTGAATTCAAATTTTAATTTGAATTGAAAACAGTTCAAATGATTAATATGAAATTTTAACGGTAATAATATTTGAATATTATCGAGGAGAATAAATAGTTTAAAATTTGATTTATATCAATATAAATTTTATCTTCTACAGACAATCGAATTGGATTCCGTGACCTATCCCAGTGTGTCAGGAACATGGGTATTACCCTAAGTTTGTCAGTTGTTGAGTTCAGAAAGGGGTTCGAAATCAACGGAAAAATTTAATTAGTTAAATCACATTGGTTAATTAAATAATAAAATAAAATATCCTTGATTTTGTGGACCTGAACAAAACATCAAGCAGAAAAGAAATGACCACGTCTTCCCCTTTCTAAAACCACAAATAAATTGGCCTCTCTGCCCCCATTTAATACCACACCCCTCTTCTATTTATAAACCGCACCCTCCTCGTTAAAATCAGAAACCAAAAACCGAATCTCCTCTTTCATTTATATCTCCACCAATTCGAAGTACTCAGGAAAATCGAACTCCCTCAAATCAAAATCGAAACCCCCAATTCAAAAATCCAACGCGTCTGTATATAACAGAGAGAAACCGGAACCTCTACTTCAAATCGCGAGGTACTGGAGTTCTTCGATAAAGCTGGAAGTCGCGAACGCTTCTAGTCAAGAGTGCTCGAGTCAGTTGAGGGTGCGGTTGAGTGGCAAGGTCGATGTCGATGCTGGGAGATTGGAGATGGATTTTTGAGGGCCGGCGTTGAGGGTTAGCGACTAAGGAAGTCGCGATGGAGTTTTTCGAACTAGTGACGAGGGAGCATCATTCGAAGATCGCGATGCTACTTCCAGGGTTTGTGAGGATCTCGGGCTCGGGTAGAAATCGCGATGGGATGGAGCGTGAAACTGATGTAGGTATTGGCGAAGTGGGATGACCAGCGTGGTAGCTAGGAGAGGTAGGAGGAAGTCAATGTTGGTTGCAGGAGGGTCTGGAGTTGGTCAGTATGGGTGCAGATGCAGAAATTAAGAAGCGCCGATAATGAACATCAGTCGTTCGATGAAATGCCAAGAAGGAGAGGATTTGCAAAATCATTAAGTAATTAAGGAAAAGATTTTTATTCGAGATTTCATTCAAGAAGATGGAATGGCATTTGACTGCGAGATGTTCGATGAATCTCCGGAGTGGGGCCGACTATAGTTTTGGAGCGGTGCAAGGTTATGTCATGGAGTGGTAGACTAATCGGCAAGGCCATAAGGTACAAAATGAAATGTGTTCGAGACAATTTGAATAGATTCATAGCCGATGGTTTGGAATTTAACTGGATATTCGACAACTGTAAAAACAGTGAGTAAAATCTCACTCATTTAATTTATTTTAGCATCAAAATAAATTGTTAGTTGTTTTGTTGATGGTTGGACGCATTTAAATATTTATTCGTTGCTATAACTATATAGTTATATAGGCTTACTATTATATATATATTGGTTTGATGATTGGTTGGATTCCCGCAGTCTCATTAGCGGATGCCCGCGGTACCATAGCAGATGATTACCCTATACGCCCCACGCTATGATTAGTGGATGACCTTCTATACCGCGATATCCTGCCTCGAAGCAGGATGGGTATTACTATGTTGACTAACGTCTGTGGATGCAGGAAAACAGGTTGGAGGAATCCAACTGGATTCCTCAAAAAAAAAATATTATCTGTTTTTTGTTTGTTTGATTTCATATATATTCATATATGATGGGTTAAAAATCAAACGATTGAAAAATGGCTGATTTGATTGTTTAAATATCACTAGGGCTTGGGATATTGATTTATAAAAATATCAAAAAGGGTATTTGAAATTTAAAAGGGGAATTCTATTTTTATAAATAGAATTTGAATTTTAAATGAAGTATAGAAACATTAACTTGTTTTGAATACATATGAACAAGTAATTGAATTTATAAACTTTGTTTATAAATGAAAATATGGGATTTGAATGGAATTTATAAACGTTGTTTATAAATGAAAAGATGGGATTTGAATCGAATTTATAAACTGTGTTTATAAATGAAAATATGGGATTTGAATGGAATTTATAAACGTTGTTTATAAATGGAAAGGTGGGATTTTAAGTAAAGTTATAAACGTTGTTTATAAATAAATGCAGAGAATTCAAATAGAATTTGAATAGATTTGAATATAGAAATTCAAATGGACTTTAAACTATGAGTTTGAATATAGAAATTCAAATGGACTTTAAACTATGAGTTTGAATATAGAAATTCAAATGGACTTTAAACGATTTGAATATAGGATTCAAATGGAATTTAAACAATAGAATTTGAATATAGAATTCAAATGAAGTTTAAATATAGGGATGCAAATCGAATTCAAATGAAGTTAAATAAAGAGAATTCAAATAGAATTGAATTGGAATTTGAATAGAGAAGTCGATAAGGAAACGAGAGTATGAGTATAATTAGAATTTGTTAATATGCAGTTAAAATATATTTGAACATGTCATGTTCAAATATGAAGGTGAAATAGACTGAAAAGTTAATTAACAGATTTAATTAACAAATTTAGTTAAAACTATTGGTATAGTTAAAATAGATTGGACAGGTATAGACATACAGGAGACAGGTATGTAACAAAGTATAGAAGTGAAATAAATAGAATGCCCGACAAAAAGGTACGTATTTAATTCATATATGAGATTTTATGCGCCGTATCGGCAAGCCACTTGGTTTTTCCTTTTTCTTTTTGAGATGAGAAGGACCGGGAAAGCTATTTGAAATTTCCCGATGCTCCCGGTACAAAGGAGGTTATGGCGAATTTTTCCGGGAATTTAAGGAGATAGAATATTTTTAAGATAATTTGATAGTTAGAAATTAACATATCAAATTATATAGAAGTCGATAAGGAAACGAACTTAGAAATAGAATAGTATAATTAAAAAGGGAAGTATAAGAAAAAAACCTCGTAGGAATAGAAAGAGAAAATGTATATGTGTTTAAAAGTGAATAATCAGTTGTATGGTATTGATTATTCGAGTAAGTAGTCTTGTCTGTTTTGACGTTAAATGTTATTCAGTCAAGGTCTGAGAGGTAATTATACCCCAACTTGATTGATTTCATGATATACCGATAAGTAGCAAGATTCAGGCTCGAAGATCAATGTGGAATAAGAATTAGTTAAATACTGTATTTGGGTTGTCGTAACGATGTTTTACACAACATCTGTTTTAACCCAAATATGTGCAAAGCTTGGAAATAGAATAATGAATATTTCCTAGTATAGAAAATAAAGGAAGGCGATATATGGAAATGTTTTCAAAAGAACGTATAAGGCCAATATGGTTATTGAAAATATTTGGTTAACAAATATTGATAAAGAAATAGAGAAGAGATTTAATTAATGGAATATTAATTAAAGGCTCACTGATTGTTGGTTGTTTGGATGAACACTTGTTTTATTCGATAGTTAAATCATCGACTATCGAAACACTTGTTTTATTCGATAGTTAAATCACAGACTATCGAAGTTTTGACCATCGTTGTCAATATGGAGAGACCGATTGGATTATTATCCGAAGAACCACTCCGTATTGGCAGTAGCGTTGCGAATCAGATTATATAAAGATAATCGAAGACGGAGTATAGTGCAAGGACTTTTTCTATTAATAGAAATTGTGCTTTCGGTTCATCCTGTTCCTGGGTGACCTGTATGGATGGATGTCTGACAGAGAATTTCCAGAAAGGTCACGTACATTGATTTCTCCAACCGTACCAAGAGTGGAAGCGGAGAAGGAAACTTCTTTTAGCTAACACGTAATGTACTGTTGAGGACGTCAATCGGTGATTTGATGGATTTGACGATGTGGCATTCGAAGTGAATCTGGTGTGATGATAAAGCGTAGCCTCTGGCCTCATCATCCGGTAAATGACAGAAATCGGGCAGGCAGCATGGCTAAGTCGGTCGCACCGAAGTAGGGTGTATAATCACCTGATCTAGAGTTTCATTTACTTCTAAAAATCTATTGTTGATGCTGTCCCATTCGGGAAACGGTTGCTGATCCCAACTGTTGGTGATATACATTCGATACACTCAAGCGAAATGAGTGGTCGGTCATGTGTGGCCGGGTTGCAAGATGTTCTTGTTGAACCCAGTGTATTCCTCTCTAGAGGTACATTAGCGAAAGGTGGTTCCATACCTTGTCATAGTTGGAAATCCATTACCCAATACGTGCTTGCGGTTTTGATTGTATACTATATATGTAGAACGTGAGATGAAAGCGTTTCTGCTAGATGATTATATATATACTATGGTTGATGGACATTATTATAATATCAAAAGGTTTTTGATATAAAGATATTTTGGATTCTCATAAGGGAAAAACCCGTTCTGTTATGCGGCGTGGTCTTATGAGATATCGTTTACTTGTTCGAACTATTTTTAAACTGTTTTACTCATACCAGTCCCATGACTGACCCGGAGTTTACTTTGTTGTTTTCCCTAAACTCTTGGGTGCCTAAATTTGTACGGGCAGTAAAGTAGTCGGGAATTTACAGATATACTGGAAGAGCTTGGAGCAGGAGGCTTCAGGATCATATAGCTATAGTTATTTCCGCTGTGTTGTAAGTGATGTACTTTGATATTGATGTATATTCAAGTACAGATGTATATTTCAAGTTATGTTATATATATTATATGTTATTCGTTCCGCTGTGAGATTCGTGTTACTCTGATGTTGTGTTCTTCTTCTTCTTCTATTCTAAGTTTCTATCTTATCTTTCCTCACCCTCTAATTTCTTTCACTAATTTCCAGGATTTTTCGATGTTTTGGTTATCGACATCGAGCTTATGCCAATAACCAAAGTGGTTCAAAATCCGGGTCGTTACAAGAATGCGCCGTGCCGCGGCAGTTCATGAGTTTCGACCATTGACTTTGAATTGACGTCGCGGGAGATCCGACCGTCGGATTCTCCTGAAACAAGAATCGTTGGGTTCGTATCGAAAAGAGATTTCTAATGATTATTAGAAATTTGAAATCTAACGGTTGGATTTGGAATTATGTCCAAATCAAATTTGGAAAAGGTCGTTGTACGTGCAGTTCGATGGCCATTGGTGGAAATCGACTGTACGGGCCTTGATAAAATTATTAAAAATATCTATAATTTGTGTAAAATCATAAGAAATGATTTGGGAAAATTTGGGATGAAAAACTCAACATTTGAAAAGATAAAAATATATTTTTATCGAAATGAACTAGTTTTGAACTAGAATTAAAAATCAATTTATTTTGAAATAAATAAATTGAATTTGAAGTGGTTTTAAAAATAATCAGAATTTCCAATAATTGAAGTGGAAATGGATTTGAATCGAAATTATCTTCGAAATATTTCGATGTTGGATTTTGTGATTATACAGATATGGTTATGGAAATTTGAAAGATACATTCATATCGTTATTTCCAATACGATATTTGTTGGTTTCAGAATTTGATATTGAATATAAACCGGTATATTTTCTATTCAGAGCCTTATATTTAATATCAAACGTGATTTGGGTTTGTCGTGAATGGTGTCTTCATTAACACCGTTCTTAAGCCCAATAGAGAAAAAGATTAAATCTTTCTATTTAGATTTAATGAAATGTATCAATTAAATAATATTTAATTGGAATTGAATTTGAATTGGTTTTTGGGTTTATGGGGAGCGGTGTTTTGAACAACACCTGTTCTTTAACCCGATTAACAATAGAGTGTGATTTTGGGTTTATCGTGAATCGTGTTTTAGATGACATTGGTTCTTTAACCCAGTTAAAGACAGGATATTGATTTTTGAAAAGATTAAAACTAAGTGGAGTTTTAATGAACCTTTAATTAGATTGAAATGTGAATTGATAATTTAAATTATCAAATCCGAAAGGTGATCGAGAATGGAGTACCACCAGTTTTGCTCCAGAGCGATAGTTAAATCTTTACTTAGATTTGAACGTGAAATGGTAATTAATTTTACCGATAATACCGTGGTGTTGGATATGGAGTATTACCAGTTTTCTCCATGGGATGAATAGGTTGGGATTAGGAAATAAAATAAATAATTACTTCGGTGTAGTTCGCTAATCCCGACTATGTTGGAAAACGATAATATGGTTTGAAATGATATCCAAAGGAAGATTAAAGAATAAATTTAGAAGAATTTATCTTAGATAAAATTAATGGGAACCTTTCCCTAAGAATGTGGATTTTTGAATAAAAGAATATTCTGAATTGGAATGAGGCGTTTGTTGTGTTTGTGTAACACGTGTTTATTATATACGCGGGTTATTCGGAAAGGCCGGGTTATACCCATTCTGAATAACCGATTCGACGATATGTCAAAGATGAAGACGGTGGTTGAAGACCGGAAGTCTTCACATCGTTTGGGTGATTACTGATGATCTTGATTGGGCTGTACACCCAAGATGAGGGAATCAGTTGGTGATCGTCTAGACGTACTTGGAGATCGATGGATATGCAAGGAAAGTGCCTCCGGTTTCGTTCAGACCCAGAACGAACTTGTAAATGGATTGTGTGTCTGACATTAGATTTTATTCTGTGTTGATTGATCTCTATTAAATATACATCTGTTTGGCGACGGAGAATTTATTCTCTTGCTTAACGCCCTTCTCTGAGACGTACGAGCTCAGAGGTTGTATATCGATGGACATCAGTCGCATGGAGTGAAATGCCAGTGTAGCACGCGTAAGTGGCAATTGATCAAGGCTTCTGTTGAAAAGCAAAGTGTTGTGGTTGATGATCAAAGCACGGCTTGTGTGGCGCAGCTTTGTGTATAGCGTGAATTCGCGAGCCTCACACCTCGGTATGAGTCAAAAACGGGATAGTGACTACAGGGAGAGCACGACGTTTCTTTCTAGCAATGGGTGGTTTCAGTGCTTAAACTGGCTGATATTTATATACTTTTCACCTTTGTGGTTGTTGGATACGAGGCGCCTCGGATATAGGTCTGTTAGGACCGGGAAACGTGTGTTCAGGAATAACTAATCCTCAAAAGTAAGAGAGGACCAGCCCTGAAGATCCAAGGATTGCTGTGTGCGGTCCTGAGACATTTACTAGAGTATCTCGAATCGGAGAGGAGCTTGCCCCTTGCCTAGACTCATGATGGAATCCAATTTCCAATACGTGATATTGTGGTTTTATTTGTAGAACCTAGTATGGCGACATAGTAGATGGTATCTATGTCGCCTATGATTGATACTTATGATTGAAATTGTTTTGACACTATACACTTATTATAATATCAAAATAATGTGTTTTAAACGTATCAAGCATGCTTTAGCTATTATAAGGTAAAAACCCTATCCTACGGCTTGCGTTGCATTGTGTGATGGGACCTGGGTCTTATAATAGCTTCATTTTTCTTTATTTAGCATTGCGTTGTTTGTTTTAAGCACTGATATTCTTGGGAGGAAACCCGTTCCATGTTATACGGCGTGGTCCCTTGATTTACCGAACTTTAAAATAAAGATTTATAACTGTTTTAGTTCTCGCACCAGTCACATGACTGACCTGGAGTTTATTGTTTTAACCAGAACTCTGGGTGCCCCTATTTTCCACACGGGCAGCTAGTAGTTTTGGTTTTGCAGATTTATATTCATAGGATCCTGAATTTCAGTTGGAACGATGCTCGGAAAGCTCTGTATCCGTGTATTACTTTCAATTGTTTTTTGTATTGTTTTTCCGCTGCTATGTAATTTATAGTAATCTCTGATATTTATCGAATGAGACGAAAAGGAATTTCGCCCGATCCGAATCAGTCGCTAAACCGATTAAGACTGTTCGAAACGCCTGATCGCTTTGAGAACATGACAAATCAGAACCCAAACAGAAGAACATTTCATTGCTTATTACAACAATTCCATCAGAATACAAGAATATACAGAGTATAAATCAATATTACACATTATAAAATATCAGAGATTACAATACATTACATAGCAGCGGAAAATAATACAATACACAACTAGAAGTAATACACGGACACAGAGTTTTCCGAGTATTGTTCCAGCTGTAAATCAGGATCCTGTGAATATAAATCTACAAAACCAAAACTACTAGCTGCCCGTGTCAAAATAAGGGCACCCAAAGTTTAGGTTAAAACAATAAACTCCAGGTCAGTCATAGGACTGGTGTGAGAACTAAAACAGTTATTAATCTTTATTTTAAAGTTAGGTAAATCAAGGGACCACGCCGCATAACACGGAACGGGTTTCCTCCCAAGAATAGCAGTGCATAAAACAAACAGGGCAATGCTAAATAAAGAAAAATGAAGCCATTATAAGACCCAGATCCCATCACACAATGCAACGCAAGCCGGAGGATAGGGTTTTTACCTTATAATAGCCATGAATGCTTGATACGTTTAAAACACATCATTTATTATTACTATAAGTGTATAGTGTATAAAACAACTTCAAATCGTAAGTATCAATCATAGACGGCATAAGCGTCCCATGCCACTATGTCGCCATATATAGGATTACAAATAAAATCGAAACGTCACATATTGGAAGTTGGATTTCCATCTGTGAACCGAGGCAAAAAATATTCCTTTACCGAATTCGAAACTCTCTAGCCCGATCCCCAGGCAAGGGCGCAGGCAAGCCTTGGAGCGACAGGGCCGGTCCACTGATGTGGATTATTTTTCCTGAACACTATGTTTCCCCGCCCTTTGGGGCGTAAATGAGCCAACGAATGACTCCATCAAACCCGGATAGTCCGATCTAACCGAGGCGTCTCGCAACAGCAACAACCACATAAGCCAAACTCATCAGGGCATTTAAAACCACTGACGCCACTTCTAACTAGAAAGAAACGCATGTCCTCCCTGAGGTCCTCTCCCGTTTTTGGTTCACCACCGGGGTGTGTGGCTCGCGAATTCACGTTACACAAAGCTGTGCCACACAGACTGTGCTTTGATCATCACCCACAAGACTTTGCTTTTCAACAGAAGCCTTGATCATATTGCCCCTTAGGCATGCCACACAGGCAATTCACTCCATGTGTTTGATATCCATCAATATATAACCTCTGAGCTCGTACGTCTTAGAGAGGGGCGTTAAGCAAGAGAATAAATTCTCCTCCGCCAAACAGATATATATTTAATAGAAACCAACCACACAGAATAAAATCCAATGACAGACACACAGTCCATTTACAAGTTCGTTCTGGGTCTGAACGAAACCGGAGGCACCAAGTACCCCGCATATCCATCGATCTCCTAGTATGTCTGGACGATCACCAACTGATTCCATCCTCTTGGGTGTACGGCCCAATCAAGATCATCAGTAATTATCCAAATGACGTGAAGACCTCCGGTCTTCAACCATCATCTTCATCTTCGACTAATCATCGAATCAGTTATTCAGAATGGGGCAAATCTGGTCTTTCTGAATAACTCGCGTATATAATAAACAAGTGTTACACAAACACAACATACGCCTCATTCCAATCCAGAATATTCTTTTATTCAAATATTCTTATAATTTGGGAAAGGTTCCCATTAATTTTATCAAAGATAAATTCTTTAAATTTATTCTTTAATCTTCTTTAAACATCAATTCAAACTAGTCGGGATTAGCAAACTACACCGAAGTAATCATTTATTTTATTTCCCAATCCCCACCTATTCATCCCATGAAGTAAAACTGGTAATAATTCATATCTAATACCACGTTGTTATCAGTAAATTCAATTATCATTTCATGTTCAAATCTAATTAAAGATTTAACTATTGCCTGGAGTAAAACTGGTGATACCTCATTCTCGATCTTTTCAATCTAATTAAAGATTCATTAAAACTCCACTTAGTTTTAATCTTTAACTGGGTTAAAGAATCAGTGTCTTTTAAAACACAGTTCACGATAAACCGAAAATCACATTCCATTAATTATCGAGCTAAAGAACAAGTGTTATTTAAAACACTATTCACGATAAACCCAAAAATCAATACCAATTCAATTCCAATTAAATATTATTTAATTGGTACACTTCATTAAATCTAAATAAAAAGATTTAATCTTTTTCTCAAATGGGCTTAAGAACAGTGTTAATGAAGACACCATTCACGACAAACCCAAATCACATTTGATATTAAATACAAGGCTCTGAATAGAAAATATATCGGCTTATATTCAATATCAAATTCTACAACCAACAAATATCGTATTGGAAATAACGATATAAATATATCTTTCAAATTCCCATAACAATATCTGTATCATCACGAAATCCAACATCGAAATATTCCAAAGATAATTTCGATTCAAATCCATTCCAATTCAATTATTGGAAATCCTGGTTACTTTTAAAACCCCTTTCAAATCCACTTTATTTATTTTAAAAACAAATAGAGTTATAACTCTAGTTCAAAACTAGTTCATTTCAATAAAAATCAATTTTTATCTTTTCAAATATGGAGTTTTTCATCCGAATTCTTCACAAATCACTTCTTATGATTTTACACAAATTATTTCTTTTTGTAGTAATTTTTATCAAGGCCCGTACAGTCGATTTCCATCAACGGCCATCGAACTGCTCTTACAGCGACATTTTCCAAATTTGATTTGGACATAATTCCAAATCCAACCGTTAGATTTCAAATCTCTAATATTCATTGGAAAGCCCTTTTCGATACGAACCCAAAGGTTCCAGTTTTAGGAGAATCCGACGGTCGGATCTCCCGTAATATCCGTTCGAAGTCAATGGTCGAAATTCGTGAACTACCGCAGCGCGGCGCGTTCTATTCAGGCCATTATAACATATATATTATATACTTTGTCGATTTCCTTTTTAAAACGTATTTTATAAATCGTTTTAAATTTGTTTTCAAAACGATTTCAACTTCCTTTTCAAATTCAAATCAAAATTGAATTTTCCCTTACAAATTCGTTTTAAATTCATTTCAAATCGATTTCCATTCTATTTCAATTTAATTCGAATTTCAATTCTCTTCAAATTGCAATTCACTTCAATATTCATTTCAATTTGAATAAAATCGATATAAATATCGTTCACGTCAAAATGGCGCAAATCTAATCAACATGGCTTTATATATTTCTATTTCAAATATTTCCATTTCGAATATTTCTGTTTCAAATATTTCTATTTCAAATATTCCTATTTCAAATATTTCTATTTAAAAAACTGGAATTAGACCCAATCAATTACCATATAATGTTGATTATATGGGTTTTCTACAACACATGTATATATAAACAATGACAAATAATCAACCATCATCCAAAGTGCATTCTACACTGTATAAGCATCAAATATAAATATTTAACGCTTATGACAGTATGTCAATCAATCGATCGACACACAACTAATTATTGGGATTAGTGTATGTCATATATCATCCCAATACCCGTGTGGGGTTTCAATCAATAAAACAAGATTTTATTTGTGTAGTTGGGTGATGTGTAAAATTTATCGTCCCAATCAATATTAGTCAAATGTGTGTATATAAACAAATCGTTCGATTTGTTTATATTAGTTTATTTCATATACACGTTAAAAATTCTATTTTTAACTATAAAATATTTTTAACTATATAAATATTTTATTTTATTTTCACATCACATCACACAATCAACTACACATCAAAATCAAACAAACAAGCATACAAGCCGTCCATGGTCTGTGGACGACTGGTGTCGGGTGCTACTAAACACCGTCTGCATCCTAGTATATATTTTAACTAGAAAATAAAATTAAAAGGTGAGGAGTTCTCACAGAGGGTTCCACTCCGCCGTGCTTTGCTTTTGAACTGCTGGACCATCTGGAATTCCAATGCAGTTCTTTGTCCCGCTGTTTATAATAAAAATTATATTTTTATTATCTACATTTCAATAAATAAAATCATATTTTATTCTTTCTATAATATAAAAATCATATTTTTATGTCGCTACTTCGTTATAAAAATTATATTTTTAGCTCGCTAACTTCAGAATAAAATTATATTTTTAGTTCGCTAACCAACAAGTAAAAATCACATTTTTATCATTATTTTAAACAAATCAAAACCCCATCTTTATGGTGAAGTTCATATAATAAAAATTCAATCTTTTCGTTTCTAAAAACCTGATTTTTCTTCTATAAAAATCTCATTTTTATTATATATAAAAGAAACTAATTTTGCTTATTTTAAAAACAAAAACTTTATTTTTCTAAAAACATAAATAAAAATCATATTTTGATATGAGTAAAAGTCCCATTTTAACTCGATTAAAAATCGTATCTTTTCATGTATTAAAAATATAATCTTTCATAAATAATAAAACTAAATTTATAAATTAAAACTGATTTTATAAATAAAAAATCACCTTGGTTATCACAGGAGGTAGGAGATGGAAGTTCAGGTGGTGAGGGGGTAATGGCGGCGCTGGCGGTTCCGGCCGGGGGTTGGGGGCGGCGGCCTAAGGTTCCTCGATTCTTCCAGGTGGGCGCGACTTTTCAATCGGAGAAGAAGGAGAGCGAAGGGAGGAAGGAGAAGAAGGAGAGGGGGTCAGCGGTTGTGGAGCGCAGGTCGGAGGGGCGATCGATCCTCGACGGTGGCGGTTAGGGCAGAAGGGGATGAGCGGGTTTTTTATTTTAATTTGACCGTGTTTGACTTTGGGAAGGGAGAGAGGAAAGGAGAGAGTATATATAATTATATATATTTAATTAATTTAATTTTCAAAAAGCAACTTTTTATTTCGAACTCGAAATCGAACCCACCGACTGTCATCCCTAGCGTATTACCCTCATTCCGAACACAATGGGATATGTATCGTACGCTGATTCGATCGTTTTTGTCAAAATCAAAATATAACTCTATATATTGAATTTGAACGCGCATTCCAATTTATTGGGGTCACATACTAACTTGAAAATTTCCCAAAAAAATATTTTCTAGCTTCGTATCGACGATACAGTCCTAACAAAACTAGTTTCGTCAAATTCTGAGACCGTTTGAAAAATGCCCATTTTCCAGTCGATTAAAATCAACTGAAAATGGTCAAACGCATTTTACTTCGCCACGCTCACATATTGATTCGAAAAATTATGAATTTTGGAATCTAGCAATAACTTTACATCACGGATCCAACAAAAGTGGTTTCGTCGAAAACCGAGGTCATTTGCAAAAGTCCCATTTTTAAGGGCTAGAATTCCATAACGACTATTCTGAATTTTCAACTGGGCTTAACTTTTGATTCCTGCTATGAAATTTTGAATTTTCGGATTCGTTGGAAAGATATTCTCAATTAGATTCTAATAATTTTGGTTTCACTAAAATCCAGTTTATTTTGAATCCTGTACATTCATTTGAACTTTGAAATCAAATTATCGAACTACCACGCCATTTTCAATTTCTTTTATAGTTATAAATAAATATTTATATTCTAATGATGATTCGATTAAATATATACGTTCGACTTCTATTCAAAATAAATTTCTCGTCGTTTTTATTTAAAATAATTCATTTTAAATAATCAAAATTCACTAAAATCGCCAAAATAAAAATTTTAAATTGCCTTAGATTTCCGGGTTATTACAATCTCCCCCACTAAAAACTTTTCATCCCCGAAAAGGAACAAAGCCGAAAGTTGTTTCACAAACCAACTCAACTTCCACTATTTTGATTACGGCTTAAGTTCTTCAACTTTTCAGTTTCTAAGAACTTTTCAAATTTTTCAAAAATTTGGCTAACACCCTAAATTTTCGAAAAATTTCGCCATAACCTCCCCTGCACCGGGGACTTCGGGATATTTCATATAGCCTCCCATGGCCTTCTTCAATCCAAAAGAAAAAGAAAAGGCCAAGCAGCTCACAAAATCACCCAAAACTCAAGAAATACAATAAACATGTACCTATTTGTCGGGCAAACAATTTTATTCCTCTGCTCTAGCCTCCTTGCAATGACCTGTTCACACATATATATGTACATGCATGCATATTCAAACAAATTTCAATACAATTCAATATTTGGTTCAATTTAGCCTAAATTTACCGTTCATTCACATAATGGTTTAAATGAATAATCATACAACACAATCATCAATCAATTAGTGAATTAACATTTCAAATTCATAACTTTGATATATAGTTAAAAATCACATTTTTGATGCCAATCCACAACAATAGGCCCTATCTAATTTTGGTTCTCACACCAGTCAGTTGGAATCATATAGAAATCCCACTTTCGACACATGAATATAAATTCTGATGATACTCGAGTAATCATCAGAATCATCTCCGGGCGACTAGAGTGTGATACTATATATATCCAGTATATTAAAATTTCGAATACACGTTTGCAAGACGCATATGCAAAATCTCAATATATCGGATTGTCCAAATTCAATACAAATAAATATTCAAATATGTATAAAACGATTTAAATTTTCAAAACAATTTGTTTTCATTTTAAAAATATACTCTTTACACTCATTCTAGGATACTACTGATCCCATCTCTAACGAGTCATTCTTATTGGATATTTTTAATCCAATTTCTGATGAATTCTTTTGTTTGGTTCTAACGTGTCTTGTTCTCTGAGCTTTGTAAACCAAAGCTCTGATACCAAATGAGACGAAAATAAATTTCGCTCGATCCGAATCAATCGCTAAACCGATTAAGACCGTTCGAAATGCCTGATCGCTTTGAGAACACGACAAATCAGAACCCAAACAGAAGAACATTTCATTGCTTATTACAACAATTCCATCAGAATACAAGAATATGCAGAGTATAAATCAATATTACACATTATAAAATATCAGAGATTACAATACATTACATAGCAGCGGAAAATAATACAATACACAACTAGAAATAATACACGGATACAGAGCTTTCCGAGTATCGTTCCAGCTGTAAATCAGGATCCCGTGAATATAAATCTACAAAACCAAAACTACTAGCTGCCCGTGTCAAAATAAGGGCACCCGGAGTTTAGGTTAAAATAATAAACTCCAGGTCAGTCATGGGACTTGTGTGAGAACTAAAACAGTTATTAACCTTTATTTTAAATTTCGGTAAATCAAGGGACCACGCCGCATAACACGGAACGGGTTTCCTCCCAAGAATACCAGTGCATAAAACAAACAGCACAATGATAAATAAAAAAAATGAAGCTATTATAAGACCCAGGTCCCATCACACAATGCAACGCAAGCCGGAGGATAGGGTTTTTACCTTATAATAGCCAAGAATGCTTGATACGTTTAAAACACATCATTTATTATTACTATAAGTGTATAGTGTATAAAACAACTTCAAATCATAAGTATCAATCATAGACGGCATAAACGTCCCATGCCACTATGTCGCCATATATAGGATTACAACTAAAATCGAAACGTCACGTATTGGAAGTTGGATTTTCATCTGTGAACCGAGGCAAAAGATAGTCCTCTATCGAATTAGAGACTCTCTAGCCCGAGCCTCAGGCAAGCGCGCAGGCAAGCCTTGGAGCGACAGGGCCGGTCCACCGATGTGGATTATTATGCCTGAACACTACGTTTCTCCGCCCATTGGGGCGTAAATGAGCCAACGAATGACTCCATCGGACTCGGTTCGTCCGATTTAACTGAGGCGCCTCGCAACAGCAACAACCACATAAGTCAAACTCGTCAGGGCATGTAAAACCACTGACACCACTTCTAACTAGAAAGAAACGCATGTCCTCCCTTAGGTCCTCTCCCGTTTTTGGTTCACCACCGGGGTGTGAGGTTCGCGAATTCACGTTACACAAAGATGTGCCACACAGGCTATGCTTTGATCATCACCCACAAGACTTTGCTTTTCAACAGAAGCCTTGATCATATTGCCCCTTAGGCATGACACACAGGCAATTCACTCCATGCGTTTGATATCGATCAATATATAACCTCTGAGCTCGTACGTCTCAGAGAGGGGCGTTAAGCAAGAGAATAAATTCTCCGCCGCCAAACAGATATATATTTAATAAAAATCAACCACATAGAATAAAATCCAATGTCAGACACACAGTCCATTTAGAAGTTAGTTCTGGGTCTGAACGAAACCGGAGGCACCTAGTACCCCGCATATCCATCGATCTCCAAGTACGTATGGACGATCACCAACTGATTCCCTCCTCTTGGGTGTACGGCCCAATCAAGACCATCAGTAATTATCCAAACGACATGAAGACCTCCGGTCTTTAACCATCGTCTTCATCTTCGACTAATCGTCGAATCAGTTATTCAGAATGGGACAAACCCGGTCTTTCTGAATTACTCGCGTATATAATAAACAAGTGTTACACAAACACAACATACACCTCATTCTAATCCAGAATATTCTTTTGTTCAAATATTCTTATAATTTGGGAAAGGTTCCCATTAATTTTATCAAAGATAAATTCTTTAAATTTATTCTTTAATCTTCTTTGAACATCAATTCAAACTAGTCAGGATTAGCGAACCACACCGAAGTAATCATTTATTTTATTTCCCAATCCCCACCTATTCATCCCATGAAGTAAAACTGGTAATACTTCATATCTAACACCACGGTTTTATCGGTAAATTCAATTACTATTTCACGTTAAAATCTAATTAAATATTTAACTATCGCCTGGAGTAAAACTGGTGATACTCCATTCTCGATCTTTTCAATCTAATTAAAGATTCATTAAAACTCCACTTAGTTTTAATCTTTAACTGGGTTAAAGAATCAGTGTCTTTTAAAACACAGTTCACGATAAACCCAAAATCACATTCCATTAATTATCGGGTTAAAGAACAAGTGTTATTTAAAACACTATTCACGATAAACCCAAAAATCAATACCAATTCAATTCCAATTAAATATTATTTAATTGGTACACTTCATTAAATCTAAATAAAAAGATTTAATCCTTTTCTCAACTGGGCTTAAGAACAGTGTTAATGAAGACACCATTCACGACAAACCCAAATCACATTTGATATTAAATACAAGGTTCTGAATAGAAAATATATCGGCTTATATTCAATATCAAATTCTACGACCAACAAATATCGTATTGGAAATAACGATATTAATATATCTTTCAAATTCCCATAACAATATCTGTATCAACACGAAATCCAACATCGAAATATTCCAAAGATAATTTCGATTCAAATCCATTCCAATTCAATAATTGGAAATCCTGGTTACTTTTAAAACCCTTTCAAATCCACTTTATTTATTTTAAAAATAAATAGAATTATAACTCTAGTTCAAAACTGGTTCATTTCAATAAAAATCAATTTTAATCTTTTCAAATATGGAGTTTTTCATCCCAATTCTTCACAAATCACTTCTTGTGATTTTACACAAATTATTACTATTTTTAATAATTTTTATCAAGGCCCGTACAGTCGATTTCCATCAATGGCCATCGAACTGCACTTACAACGACCTTTTCCAAATTTTATTTGGACATAATTCCAAATCCAACCGTTAGATTTCAAATCTCTAATATTCATTGGAAAGCCCTTTTCGATACGAACCCAACAGTTCCAGTTTTAGGAGAATCCGACGGTCAGATCTCCCGTAATATCCGTTCGAAGTCAATGGTCGAAATTCGCAAACTGCCGGGGCGCGGCGCGTTCTATTCAGGCCATTATAATATATATATATATATATATATATATATATATATATATATATAATATACTTCGTCGATTTCCTTTTTAAAACGTATTTTATAAATCGTTTTAAATTCGTTTTCAAAACGATTTCAACTTCCTTTTTAAATTCAAATCAAAATTGAATTTTACCTTACAAATTCATTTTAAATTCATTTCAAATTGATTTCCATTCTATTTCAATTTAATTTGAATTTCAATTCTATTCGAATTGCAATTCACTTCAATATTCTTTTCAATTTGAATAAAATTGATATAAATATCGTTCACGTCAAAATGGCGCAAATCTAATCAACACGGCTTTATATATTTCTATTTCAAATATTTCTATTTCAAATATTTCTTTTTCAAATATTTCTATTTCAAATATTCCTATTTCATAAACTGGAATGAGACCCAATCAATTACCATATAATGTTGATTATATGGGTTTTCTACAACATATGTATATATCAACAATGACAAATAATCAACCATCATCCAAAGTGCATTCTACACTGTATAAGCATCAAAGATAAATATTTAACGCTTATGACAGTCTGTCAATCAATCGATCGACTCACAACTAGTTATTGGGATTAGTGTATGTCATATATCATCCCAATAACTGTGTGGGGTTTCAATCAATCAAACACAGATTTTATTTGTGCAGTTGGGCGATGTGTAAAATTTATCGTCCCAATCAATATCAGTCAAATGTGTGTATATAAACAAATTGTTCGATTTGTTTATATTAGTTTATTTCATATACACGTTAAAAATTCTATTTTTAACTATAAAATATTTTTAACTATATAAATATTTTATTTTATTTTCACATCACATCACACAATCAACTACACATCAAAATCAAATAAACAAGCATACAAGCTGTCCATGGTCTGTGGACGACGGGTGTCAGGTGCTATTAAACACCGTCTGCATCCTAGTATATATTTTAACTAGAAAATAAAATTAAAAGGTGAGGAGTTCTCACAGAGGGTTCCACTCCGCCATGCTTTTCTTTTGAACTGCTGGACCATCTGGAATTCCAATGCAGTTATTTGTCCCGCTGTTTATAATAAAAATTATATTTTTATTATCTACATTTCAATAAATAAAATCATATTTTATTCTTTCTATAATATAAAAATCATATTTTTATGTTGCTATTACGTTATAAAAATTATATTTTTAGCTCGCTAACTTAATAAAATTATATTTTTAGTTCGCTAACCAACAAGTAAAAATCACATTTTTATCATTATTTTAAACAAATCAAAACCCCATCTTTATGGTGAAGTTCATATAATAAAAATTCAATCTTTTCATTTCTAAAAACCTGTGTTTTCTTCTATAAAAATCTCATTTTTCTTACATATAAAAAAAACTAATTTTGCTTATTTCAAAAACCAAAACTGTAAAGACCCACTATTTTTAACACTCCAAAATCAATTATAAACGTCATCAAACAAGCTTATAACTAGTTTTAGATATTAAAAGTAGCAGACCTTAAAAAAATATACTAGAGATGATTAATAATATGGAAGATAAAATAATTACATAACTAAAACATCATAATCCATTTTTTTACATTGAACATTCACAAAACAAAATAGCAGCGATACAGTAAGAAGAGAATTTAAATGACAACCTCTAGATCCAACATGCAGGCTAGGCTCCTTTCTTCTTTGTTATTTTTCTTTTGTCATCTCGTATCTTCCAACTTTACAAATTCTGTTCAAAGAGGAAAAAGAGTTTCAACTATGTTTGGACTGCGCCTAACCCTATACACCCCGACCCAATCTAAGGGTTCCGATGGCTATCGCATAGGAAAAGACTGCCTACGTACCCCTTTTGAGGGATCAAGCCCACGTAGTTCTATTTCCTGCTCTTCTCCTGCATCCAAATACTCATTAGTACATCATAACCATGGCATCCATTCAACCATTTCATCCATTCAACCATTTCATCCATTCAACCATTGAAATCAATACGGTTCAATATAATCAGTGAAATCTTCGAAATTGATGCAATCAGCATAATTAATACAATCACTAAGTTAACGTAACCAAATAAGAGCAGAAAATAGCATCATACTAATCTATCACAACATCTCACCACATGAAGTAATTAACATGTGGTCTTCAAAAAAAACAATAACACCCCATAGCAACTCCAACTTATAAAATAAAAGGTAATAACACTAGCATACTTACACAATTATTATTCATCAATCAATAATTGTTCGCCATCAATGCAAACATAAACCATTTTGTGTATACTAATCATTCAAAAATAGTAATACGGTCATCAATGCATAGTAATTCAATCAATGTTGGTTATACAACATTCACCATTAAATAACCATAACTTAATACACATCAATTTGTAGTAATTAATGGTATAAAATCGCATAAATATCCTTAATGCGATCCATCAATGTGAAATAAAACATAATGTATTAGAACCAATTACATTTACCACAATTGTTTTATTACAAGTCAAAGATTATGATATTATTGTTCATTGTAAGGGAAGCTTTCTTATCTTTCAAAACATTATGTTTTATCAAAATATAACATCGTCAATTCACTTTGGAAATCAATTGTGGTTTTATTTTATGCTAAAATAATAGTGATTTTATACTAAATTCTTTTAATATACCAGAAAGTCATTTTATCTCCATTTATTCCAAAACTGTGAAATTTTCAGTAAAACTATGTCATCAATTATAAATCTTATTTTGTTGAACAATAATATTTATGATATTATTCCGGAATTAGTAAATAATAACCATATTTAACATCTCTAATTAATTTCATTTTTTCTTTTCTTTTCAAACAACATTAATGCATATAAACATGGATAATCATACTTTTCATTTATTTAGCATATTTCAAGGTCATTACTCAATTTCATGATTTTTTTTTATCAATAACTCATATATTCCATTCTGAAACTTATTAAAATTCTAATAGTGCAATAATCAGTAATTTTTGACACAACCACTCAAAATGTCTCAAATATCAAACAATTGTTAACATATCACATCGTATCATAAACTAATATTCATAAATATGCATCAAGAGAACACAATAGTTTGAATTCAATTAGTTAAGTTAAAAAAAACTCATACCAATGCTTTTGCAAATAGTCTTCAACTCATACAATCCATACATGTGTACCTTCTCCATTTTATCTAACGCACGTTCTCCTTTGCCAGCAAATTTAGTTGCATAAGCTTTCTTCCTTTTTCTCTTTATTCCGTCCATTCACTATTCTTTATTCAGCATGTAACCTTTTTATTATTTCTAATCAGAAAATTTGGAGAAGAAAATAGAATGTGTTTTTAAAGATTTTTCAAGGAGGAAGAAGGAAGAAAAAGAAGATTGATGTTTATGGTTAGGTTTTGCTCACTTATATAGTAGTTAGGGATTGATGTAGTACAATAGATTAACACTAGGAATTCTCAAATTAAATCACAACCGCTCTTTTATTTACTTCGAAATGAAGTAATTTCTTATGGCATATTTTATATGTCTATTACTATTATTTTTAACTAACCCATGATAAAAAGGCATTTGAATAAACCAAATCTTATTAAAAAGTTACCGTTTATACAAGAGAATTTATTTCTAGTCTTAAGGAAATAAATTCCTAATAAAAACAAATCAATTCACCTATATATGAACCAATGTCTAATTAATCCTCACATGCACAATTAATCAAAATATTTACATAAGTGGATTAATCCCAGTCTTTAAGAAATAAATCTCTAATAAAATAAAATGCATGTCAATCAATGCCTACTAAATCTTTACATGCGCAATTATTCAGTTATTGAACCATAATGTATAAAATTACCACATTTACACATTTATCCATGTATAATGAAATTTAAATTTATACCAATTAATGCCTAGCATTTGCACGAATATGCAATAAATCCCTTAACCATCCGTACATAAAATA
Source organism: Allium sativum (assembly GCA_030737875.1). Taxonomy (NCBI): domain Eukaryota; kingdom Viridiplantae; phylum Streptophyta; class Magnoliopsida; order Asparagales; family Amaryllidaceae; genus Allium; species Allium sativum. The sequence goes on from CM060924.1 coordinate 158,680,666, forward strand.
TATTAACAATTAATGTAAATTAATTCTTAACTTAATAAAAAGAAAGATATTTGTGTGTGTGTGTATATATATATGCATAGGACGATTTGAATCTTACTAATTAATTGCATGAATATGCAATTAATCCTTCCTCCATAATATGTAAAGTCAATAAATGTCTAACAAATGGAATATATTGACAACTAATGCAAATGGATTGTTTACCTATTTTCAAAAGTAGAAATCAGTTATATAAATTTAATTCCCTCTTTCTTTCTTTTTTCTTCTTTTTCTACTTTCCCCGTAGCATATAAAGTCAATGAAAAATCAAGTTATACACATGCATATATATATTATATCCACACGCATAGGATTTGAATAACATGTTAATAAATGTGCAATTAACTCACAGCCTATAAAAGTAAGGTATTATAATTCGGAAACAACATACGCCCTATATGTTTGTATACATACTTACAAATATATATATATATATATATATACATTACACATACATATAAAATCTTTACTTATTTGCAACTTTTAATCCTATATATCTCCTATTTTTATATGCATCCATACTCGCATACTTCTTACTTGGAACAAATATCTATTTGTTTGTTTTACTTAAAATTCAAAAATATGTCAATGACAGGAATCAAACTTATGATTTCATGTGTCCGAGTCCACTAACTTAACAACTACACCAAACACATTTCCTGTTCATAAAATTAGAACATTGAAAATTAATGGTTTCATGTGCGTATCTTTCATTCTAAAAAAAGAAATATCTTGTAAATGATAATTTTAAATATGTCAAAATTATATATCAAACTGATCGTCTCGGAAAGACCTTCGCAATGGTAATAGACACGATATCTAGTTTATCATCAAGTAATAATTAATTCTTAATTACTTAACTTTTAGAACCTTAAATGTTGCGGGATGTTACATTCTTCCCCCCTCAAAAGAATTGCGCCCTCGCAATTCCCCAAATATAAAACTCATCCAAAATAATAAATCTTTCATTTGGATTTTAAAAATAAAATCATCCGTCATATGTTAACTTCCCATGTGTAATAACCCATAGTTTTTACCAATCACAACACACTATATGTATTTTCTTGTCATTCTATGGAACATGTGGTGTAAAAATAAAAATCCATCAACAAAAAATAGTTATTACAACACCCTCATACACACTCATAAATTGACAATCAACGTGGTTCACAATAATAAAGCATATGCAAACCAAAAGAACAATTAACACATCATCAAACTAACAATGAACACGTGTATGTTTATTAATGTGCTAACCATATAATCATCCTAATGTGATGAAATTCCTTAAAGCCTCATATTTGTATTAATGATGTGTCCTTTCTTTCTTTCCTCTTTAAGAATATCTTATGCACCCACTTATGGTCATTCCTTCAAAATAATAAGTGCACTTTCATAAATCATTATATTGATTAGTACGACATCTCCAATTACTACTTTGTCCATCATTCATTATGACATTTACTCACTCAGCGCGTAAAGCGTATGGAACTCCTCACATGGTGGAGTCCCCTACCTTCCCTATACCAACCTCTTAAGGATGCACAGATGTCTCAAACGCCAACCGCCCCTCTGCAAACGTCCTGCAGCAAAGCCCAAATTTGGAAGTTGACACATTGGTTCCTACTTGAACACTTGGTTCCCACTTGAACCCCTTGATTCCATCTAGGATCCTTTGGTCCCCACTTGGGCCTTTAAAGACAACTTCCTTCTTGAGCTACCTTTGCATCTCGGATTTTAATTGATTAGAGTTTATCTTCAAAAGAGTTCTTCGTTGATGCATTGAGTAATGATAATTCATATATAACAAGTTCCTTCTTTTGGTGATAAAGTTAAACTGTCTAAAATACCAAAGAGGGATCGACTAGATATGAGTTCTTCATATGTCTTTTAAGATTTTGCTTTCAAATCAAAACTTCCATCTATGGTTAAAATAAATAGAAATCCTTCGGAAAAATTCTCAAGTTCATAAAACTTTTTTTTTTTTTTTTTGAAGTTATGGAAGCTGGTAATTATTTGAAAAAAAAAAGTTTAATCTTAATAAATATGTATTATGAAACACTCCAACATTCATATTGATTCCTCAGTGGTAAACATTAAGTCTTTAATCACCTAAAGATTTCCAATTACTATTTTCACCTTTAAGGAGCAAGTGTAAAACTTTTAGTCATACTAGTCTTCCCCAGCATAGAAGACTATGTTATCACACTATGACTAAACTAATCATGTCCCCCTTCAATTCTTATTGTTTCTCTACTGTAAACCCAATCAATAGTCAACACTAGATAACAATCTAATCATATAATTAACATAAACAACAAACAATCAAATAACACACTAGCAAGCTAACCATATTAAATAAGAAGAAAATAATCAATTCAATTAAAATAATTAATCCAAATAATCTTGACATGAACTAACAAGCAAACATCAAACATAGAGTGCAAAGTGGAACTGTGTGTGTCATGGTGCTAGTAAGCAAACATCAAACATAGAGTGTAAAGTGGAAGTGTGCGTGTCATGGTGCTAGCAAACCACTCAGTGCATAAAGCATACGATATCCACCACTTCGATCACCAGACTATTTGGGGTCATGAAAACTATTGCTATGACCTCTTTGCTCTTACTGCACTGGTCTAAAGTCATTAACCTCTCACAATGGTGGACCAAAGTTATAGCTATCGATAACAAACATCAAACATAGAAGTTATCCTCACATCTCTCACTCAGTGCATAAAGCCTACGATGTCCACCATTGTCAATCACTAGACCCATCGAAGTAGTGATAGAGTTCGACTTGTACAACTACTGCTACTACCAAGCTTACCACATGGAGTCATGACCAAATCTTTACAAATGACCCCACTTCATTGGTTTATAGCCCCTTAGTCGTACCTAGGCCACTATGGCCCTGAATCTGTTCACGTACTTCCTACACATAGTGATCCAAAGTTACGGACATCGACAACCCCTTAGCACACGTCCCGCAGCAAAGCCCGGCTCATTGGTTCCCAACTGGATCCTGAGTCAAAGCTCCTCGTTTGGACTTCCTTTGCATCTCGGGTTTTGGTCGAATTGGAATTGGTCTTCAGAAGAGTTCACGATCATCATCGCGTGGTAGTGGTAAAAGCTCGAATCCGGTTCGGTTCAGTATTCTGGTTCGGCTCGTCCAGTTCGGTTCAGCGCTCCGGTTTGGCTCCTCCATTTTGATATGGTTCGGTGCTCCACTCTAACTCCAAACCTATGCAACTGGCCTTCCTTTTTTCCGTGTTCCAGTTCGGTTTGGTTCGTCTTAACTGATCCGATCCGGATCCTGCATAATTTCTAGCAAGCTATTTTCAACCGTTCTAACTTTTCTATGCAATCATAAAACATACCAAACAGTAGTAATAACATGTAGGTTTAATCAAAAAGATCAAAACAACATTCATGTTCATAGAATGTGACTAATTAATCCTAACAAAAAATCCAAATCAACTCAATTTCATATATGTTACATAAAATATGATTTTAGAATTTATGCATAATTTTTGGATGTATAATTTCGCTAATTATCACTAATCATCCCTAATTAGCCGTAATTAGTTATAAACTTGCAAATCACTAATAAATGACCATTTTCTATTAACTAGTGAGATAGCTTTCAAATAAAGGATATATGTTAAAAACAATAATTTTAGACCATTGTTGTTCTCTTAGAATGATTCTATCTTTACTAGGCTTTGGTTTTAATTGCAACCTAATCACCATGTGTGTGTCATTTAGGTTATAACAAACACATAACCTACCTCATAAGTGTCTATCTTGCCTCACTCTTTTTTTCTTTATCCTCCACAAAAGGTTTTTTCATGAATCAGCAACATTGTAGAGTGAGCTGATAATGACCAAACAAACAGTACACACACTTCAAGCATGTAAAAAAAAAATTCTTTCATATGTAAACTAACCTTAAGGTGCAAATCATTACAATGTAACGGTTAAACCTACCCATGGCTCAGGTAATCGCCAAACTTAAGCTCTGATACCAAATGTAAAGACCCACTATTTTTAACACTCCAAAATCAATTATAAACGTCATCAAACAAGCTTATAACTAGTTTTAGATATTAAAAGTAGCAGACCTTAAAAAAATATACTAGAGATGATTAATAATATGGAAGATAAAATAATTACATAACTAAAACATCATAATCCATTTTTTTACATTGAACATTCACAAAACAAAATAGCAGCGATACAGTAAGAAGAGAATTTAAATGACAACCTCTAGATCCAACATGCAGGCTAGGCTCCTTTCTTCTTTGTTATTTTTCTTTTGTCATCTCGTATCTTCCAACTTTACAAATTCTGTTCAAAGAGGAAAAAGAGTTTCAACTATGTTTGGACTGCGCCTAACCCTATACACCCCGACCCAATCTAAGGGTTCCGATGGCTATCGCATAGGAAAAGACTGCCTACGTACCCCTTTTGAGGGATCAAGCCCACGTAGTTCTATTTCCTGCTCTTCTCCTGCATCCAAATACTCATTAGTACATCATAACCATGGCATCCATTCAACCATTTCATCCATTCAACCATTTCATCCATTCAACCATTGAAATCAATACGGTTCAATATAATCAGTGAAATCTTCGAAATTGATGCAATCAGCATAATTAATACAATCACTAAGTTAACGTAACCAAATAAGAGCAGAAAATAGCATCATACTAATCTATCACAACATCTCACCACATGAAGTAATTAACATGTGGTCTTCAAAAAAAACAATAACACCCCATAGCAACTCCAACTTATAAAATAAAAGGTAACAACACTAGCATACTTACACAATTATTATTCATCAATCAATAATTGTTCGCCATCAATGCAAACATAAACCATTTTGTGTATACTAATCATTCAAAAATAGTAATACGGTCACCAATGCATAGTAATTCAATCAATGTTGGTTATACAACATTCACCATTAAATAACCATAACTTAATACACATCAATTTGTAGTAATTAATGGTATAAAATCGCATAAATATCCTTAATGCGATCCATCAATGTGAAATAAAACATAATGTATTAGAACCAATTACATTTACCACAATTGTTTTATTACAAGTCAAAGATTATGATATTATTGTTCATTGTAAGGGAAGCTTTCTTATCTTTCAAAACATTATGTTTTATCAAAATATAACATCGTCAATTCACTTTGGAAATCAATTGTGGTTTTATTTTATGCTAAAATAATAGTGATTTTATACTAAATTCTTTTAATATACCAGAAAGTCATTTTATCTCCATTTATTCCAAAACTGTGAAATTTTCAGTAAAACTATGTCATCAATTATAAATCTTATTTTGTTGAACAATAATATTTATGATATTATTCCGGAATTAGTAAATAATAACCATATTTAACATCTCTAATTAATTTCATTTTTTCTTTTCTTTTCAAACAACATTAATGCATATAAACATGGATAATCATACTTTTCATTTATTTAGCATATTTCAAGGTCATTACTCAATTTCATGATTTTTTTTTTATCAATAACTCATATATTCCATTCTGAAACTTATTAAAATTCTAATAGTGCAATAATCAGTAATTTTTGACACAACCACTCAAAATGTCTCAAATATCAAACAATTGTTAACATATCACATCGTATCATAAACTAATATTCATAAATATGCATCAAGAGAACACAATAGTTTGAATTCAATTAGTTAAGTTAAAAAAAACTCATACCAATGCTTTTGCAAATAGTCTTCAACTCATACAATCCATACATGTGTACCTTCTCCATTTTATCTAACGCACGTTCTCCTTTGCCAGCAAATTTAGTTGCATAAGCTTTCTTCCTTTTTCTCTTTATTCCGTCCATTCACTATTCTTTATTCAGCATGTAACCTTTTTATTATTTCTAATCAGAAAATTTGGAGAAGAAAATAGAATGTGTTTTTAAAGATTTTTCAAGGAGGAAGAAGGAAGAAAAAGAAGATTGATGTTTATGGTTAGGTTTTGCTCACTTATATAGTAGTTAGGGATTGATGTATTACAATAGATTAACACTAGGAATTCTCAAATTAAATCACAACCGCTCTTTTATTTACTTCGAAATGAAGTAATTTCTTATGGCATATTTTATATGTCTATTACTATTATTTTTAACTAACCCATGATAAAAAGGCATTTGAATAAACCAAATCTTATTAAAAAGTTACCGTTTATACAAGAGAATTTATTTCTAGTCTTAAGGAAATAAATTCCTAATAAAAACAAATCAATTCACCTATATATGAACCAATGTCTAATTAATCCTCACATGCACAATTAATCAAAATATTTACATAAGAGGATTAATCCCAGTCTTTAAGAAATAAATCTCTAATAAAATAAAATGCATGTCAATCAATGCCTACTAAATCTTTACATGCGCAATTATTCAGTTATTGAACCATAATGTATAAAATTACCACATTTACACATTTATCCATGTATAATGAAATTTAAATTTATACCAATTAATGCCTAGCATTTGCACGAATATGCAATAAATCCCTTAACCATCCGTACATAAAATATATTAACAATTAATGTAAATTAATTCTTAACTTAATAAAAAGAAAGATATTTGTGTGTGTGTGTATATATATATGCATAGGACGATTTGAATCTTACTAATTAATTGCATGAATATGCAATTAATCCTTCCTCCATAATATGTAAAGTCAATAAATGTCTAACAAATGGAATATATTGACAACTAATGCAAATGGATTGTTTACCTATTTTCAAAAGTAGAAATCAGTTATATAAATTTAATTCCCTCTTTCTTTCTTTTTTCTTCTTTTTCTACTTTCCCCGTAGCATATAAAGTCAATGAAAAATCAAGTTATACACATGCATATATATATTATATGCACACGCATAGGATTTGAATAACATGTTAATAAATGTGCAATTAACTCACAGCCTATAAAAGTAAGGTATTATAATTCGGAAACAACATACGCCCTATATGTTTGTATACATACTTACAAATATATATATATATATATATATATACATTACACATACATATAAAATCTTTACTTATTTGCAACTTTTAATCCTATATATCTCCTATTTTTATATGCATCCATACTCGCATACTTCTTACTTGGAACAAATATCTATTTGTTTGTTTTACTTAAAATTCAAAAATATGTCAATGACAGGAATCAAACTTATGATTTCATGTGTCCGAGTCCACTAACTTAACAACTACACCAAACACATTTCCTGTTCATAAAATTAGAACATTGAAAATTAATGGTTACATGCGCGTATCTTTCATTCTAAAAAAAGAAATATCTTGTAAATGATAATTTTAAATATGTCAAAATTATATATCAAACTGATCGTCTCGGAAAGACCTTCGCAATGGTAATAGACACGATATCTAGTTTATCATCAAGTAATAATTAATTCTTAATTACTTAACTTTTAGAACCTTAAATGTTGCGGGATGTTACAAAAACTTTATATTTCTAAAAACATAAATAAAAATCATATTTTGATATGAGTAAAAGTCCCATTTTAACTCGATTAAAAATCGTATCTTTTCATGTACTAAAAATATAATCTTTCATAAATAATAAAACTAAATTTATAAATTAAAACTGATTTTTATAAATAAAAAATCACCTTGGTTATCACAGGAGCCGGAGATGGAAGTTCAGGCGGTGAGGGGGTGATGGCGGCGCTCGCGGTTCCGGCTGGGGGTTGGGTGCAGCGGCCTAGGGTTCCTCGATTCTTCGAGGTGGGCGCGGCTTTTCAATCGGAGAAGAAGGAGAGTGAAGGGAGGAAGGAGAAGAAGGAGAGGGGGTCAGCGGTTGTGGAGCGTAGGTCGGAGGGGCGATCGATCCTCGACGGTGGCGGCTAGGGAAGAAGGGGATGAGCGGGTTTTTTATTTTAATTTGACCATGTTTGACTTTGTGAAGGGAAAGAGAAAAGGAGAGAGTATATATAATTATATATATTTAATTAATTTAATTTTCAGAAAGCAACTTTTTATTTTCAACTCGAAATCGAACCCACCGACTGTCGTCCATAGCGTATTACCCCCATTCCGAACACAATGGGATATGTATCGTAGGCTGATTCGATCGTTTTCGATCAGTTTTTGTCAAAATCCAAATATAACTCTATATATTGAATTTGAACGCGCATTCCAATTTACTGGGGTCACATACTAACTCGAAAAATTCCCAAAAATATATTTTCTAGCTTCGTATCGACAATACGGTCGTAATAAAACTAGTTTCATCAAATTCTGAGACCGTTTGAAAAATGGCCATTTTCCAGTCGATTAAAATCAACTGAAAATGGTCAAACGCGTTTTACTTCGCCACGCTCAAATATTGATTTGAAAAACTATGAATTTTGGAATCTAGCAATAACTTTACATCACGGATCCAACAAAAGTGGTTTCGTCGAAAAACGAGGTCATTTGCAAAAGTCCCATTTTTAAAGGCTAGAATTCCATAGCGACTATTCTGAATTTTCAACTGGGCATGTCTTTTGATTCCCATTATGAAATTTTGATTTTTAGGATTCGTTGGAAAGATATTCTCAATTAGATTCTAATATTTTTGGTTTCCCTAAAATCCGGTTTATTTTGAATCCTGTACATTCATTTGAACTTTGAAATCGAATTATCGAACTACCGCGCCATTTTCAATTTCTTTTATAATTATAAATGAATATTTATATTCTAACGACGATTCGAATAAATATATACGTTCGAATTCTACTCAAAATAAATTTCTCATCGTTTTTATTTAGAATAATTCATTTTAAATAATCAAAATTCACTAAAATCGCCGAAATAAAAAATTTAAATTGGCTCAGATTTCCGGGTTATTACATCGAATGTAATATTTATACTCTGTATATTCTTGTATTCTGATGGAATTGTTGTAATAAACAGTGAAATGTTCTTCTATCTGTGTTCTATTTTGTCTTGTCCTCAATTCAATCCATGCTTTCCTTACCAGGGAAGTTCGGGTCGTCTCAAAGTACTAGATGAATGTCACAAATCTAAGCTTAGTATCCATCCTGGTGTGAGTAAAATGTATAATGATCTCAAGCGCACGTTCTTGTGGAGATCTATGAAAAGGGACATTTCTATATATATTAGCCGGTGTTCTACATGTCAGCAAGTCAAAAGCGATCAACAGAAGCTTGCCGGATTGTTACAACCAATGGAGATTCCAGATTTGAAGTAGGATAAAATCTCCATGGATTTCATAGATGGTTTTCCCCGAACCAAGAAAGGAAATGACAGTACATGGGTGATCGTAGATCGTTTCACGGAGACTGCCCATTTTATTCATGTCAGATCGACTAGAATAGCTCAAAGTCTGGCGCAAATTTATTTTAAAGAAATTGTGAGACTACATGAAGTTCCCAGTAGTATTGTTAGTGATCGTGATCCGATATTCGCTAGTAAATTATGCGAAGTATTCTAGGAAGAATTGGGAACAAGGTTAAATGTTAGTACCGCATATCACCCTCAAAGAGATGGCCAAACTGAGAAGGTAAATCATATATTAGAAGATTTATTGTGGGCATGTATTCTTGATTTTGGCGGATCATGGGAAGATCACTTGCATTTGGCAGAGTTCTCATATAATAACAGCAAACAAACGAGCCTTGGAATGTCACCATTCGAAGCATTGTATGGTTGACCATGTAGATCTCCCGCATGTTGGGTGGAACCTGGTAATCGACTAGTATTGTGTAAAGACCCGCAAATTCCCGCCCTTTGAATCGACCATAAACCACACAGGTCTGACCCAAAAGGTGAAAATCTACGAATAGTTTAACTTTGGGCATACAACACATCAGAACAAAAACACAGACTTTTATAACATCAATAATAAATGTTACATCAGAGTACAGAATATACATATCAGAGTACATTGGAATATAATTACAGCGGAAGAATAAATTACAATAAATGAATACATTGCAGCGGAACTAATCTCGGTGGAAGGCTATCAACACTATGGCCACAGCTTCAATCTTCAATCCAGGATCATGTTTTATCTATCTGTCAAATAAGCTACTCGACTGCCCGTGTGGAAAGAGGGCACCCGAGTTTGCAAAGTGAAACAAACTACAGGTCAGTCGTGGGACTGGTGTGAGAATTCTTAACTTAACTTATCTAATAAGTAGGCTAATCACAGGACCACGCCGCTAACGCGGAACGGGTTTACTCCATTGGATTGCCAGCGCATAATTAAAGTAAATCGTCAAATAACGTAATGCTTTTTAGAAAAATGAAACCATTATAAGACCCAAGTCCCATCACACAATGCAACGCAAACCGGAGGATAGGGTTTTACCTTATAATGATCAAAAGATGCTTGATACGATAAACACGGTATTATATAATAATAGTGTGCAACCAATTTGAAATACATCAAAGTAAATATATCAATCCTAGACGGCATAAGTGCCCCATCCCACTATGTCGCCATATATAGGTATACAATCAAAACCACGTGATGTCGTATTGGAAATTTGGGTTTCCATCTGAGTCAAGGCTAGGGAGGAGATCCTTACCGATTCGAGACACTCTAGCAAATGCCCCAGGATTGGTACTCTGTCCAACCCTTGGATCCTGCAGGGCCGGTCCACACTTGCTTTTGTGGATTGGCAATTCCTGAACACACGTTTCCCGGTCCTTTTGGACCTATACTACGGCCAGTAGCGACCGCATAAACCGAGGCCTCGAAAAATCCAACAACCACAATGAATAAATGCCAGCGCTGGTAGGTCCCTGGCACCACTCTAGCTAGAAAGAAACGTGTGCACTCCCTGCGTTCCCTTCTCCCGTTTTAGACTCTACCGGTGTGTGAGGCTCGCGAAGTCACGATATACACAAAGCTATGCCTAAATAGACTGTGCTTTGATCATCAACCACAAGGCCTGCTTTTCAACAAAGCCTTGATCAATTGCATCTTAGCATGCCACATTGTCAGACTCTACCATATCATTGATCATCTACCAATATATATATAACCTCCAAGCTCATACGTCTTAGAGAAGGGTGTTAAACACCAAACAGAAATATATAATTAGTAGCGTTCAACAAATACAGTAGAAAAGAATACAATGTCAGACACGCAATCCATTTACAAGTCCGCTCTGGGTCTGAGTGAAACATCGTGTCCGTCGATCTCCAAATGCGTTTGGACGATCATTACCAAATACCTTGCCTTGGAAGGCCAATTCCAATTCAAGATACCAGTCATCATCATCCCAACGATGTGAAAACCTTCGGTCTTCAATCACCGTCTCAGTCTTCGACTCTTGATCGTCGTGTTGATTATTCAGAATGGGTTAAACCCGGTCTTTCTAAATAACTTGCGTAATTTGGGATTAAAAACAAATATTGGAAAATCACACATTTCGTCACATCCCAACTCAGAATATTCTTTTTAATAAGATATTCAATTAAAAAGATTCTCATTAATTTTATCAAAGATAAATATTTAAAACAAAATCTATAAATCAATTTCTAAAAATATGGAATTCCACAGAAATCCAATCAATACATAATCGATATAGATTTCTGTATCAGACTAACAATATACATGGAATAATGGCAAAGCCTCTTAAATTCCATATATAATATCGGTCTTCTATTACAGAAGCCCATCTCGATTATTACCAATCGAATTTTCCACTTAATTCCCAATTGAATATATATTAAATTGGATAACTAGATTTTTAGGAAATGCTCTTTTTAAATCTATAAATAGATTTATAAATTCCCAATAATAATTTCAATGCAAATTGGATTAAAGGATAGATGTCATTTAAAATATCGTCCACGGTAAATCCACTTCACATCTCAATTTATTTCATATCACAAAATATGATTGCAAATGCTAGTAATCTTTTAAAAACATATTTTAAAATAATCATAAAAATATTCTTTATATAAAAGATTCTAAATGAGAAGTATTCTTTATTTTACAAATCTTTATCTTCTACAAATATTCCTTGTTTTAACATATACTTAATTAAAAATCTATATTTTTTTTTCTTAAATATATATACTTTATATAAAAAGGATTTCTAATGTAAAAATAGTCTTATTTAAAAGAACACTTGTAATAACCCGAAAATGCGAGCCAGTTTGAAATTTTTATTTTGGCAATTTTAATGAATTTTGCACATTTAAAATAGATTATTTTAAATAATATCGACGAGAAATTTATTTTGAATGGAATTCGACGTATATATTATATACGTCGTCGTTAGAATATAAATAATTATATATAATTATAAATAGAATTGAAAATGGCGCGGTAGTTCGATAATTCGATTTCAAACTTCAATTGAGTGTACCGGGTGCAAAACAATCCGGATTTTAGTGAAACCAAAAACAATAGGATCTAATTGATGATATCTTTCTAACGGATGTAAGAAGCTGATATTTCACTTTAAAAATTGAAAGATATGTCCAGTTGAAAATTCTGAATAGTCGCTATGGAATTCAGGCCCTTAAAAATGGACATTTTGCAAATGACCTCGTATTTCGACGAAACCACTTTTGTTGGGTCCGTGATGTTGAATTATTGCTAGGTTTCAAATTTCATAATTTTTCGAATCAATATGTGAGCGTGGCATAGGAAAATGTGCTTTGACCATTTCAGTTGATTTTAATCGACTGGAAATTGGCCATTTTTCTAACGGTCTCAGAATTCGACGAAACTAGTTTTGTTAGGACCGTATCGTCAATACGAAGCTAGAAAATATTTTTCTGCAATTTATAGAGTTAATATGTGACCCCGGTAATTTGAAACGTACGTTTAAACTTCAATTTAGTGATTTACATGTATATTTAACGGAAACTGATTCAAACGATCGAATCAGCCTACGATACATATCCCATTGTGTTCGGAATGGGGGTAATACGCTATGGGCGACAGGCGGTGGGCCTCGTTTAGAGGTCGTATGGAAAAAGTCAACTTTTGCATAATAAAATATAAATAAATAAATATATAATTCCCCACATACCCTTTCCCCCTTTTATTTCCCGTCACCATCGATTTTCAGAAAAAAGAAAAAAAAAGGGAAAATATTGCGCTGCCCTAGCCCTCGACGGAGCCGCCGCCACCGACGTCCACCTCCTCCGCCGCCGCTCGCAGTCAGCCCCCCCCCCCCCCCCCCCGAATCGATCTCCTCTCCTCCGAATAGAAGCCCTCGCCCGAACCCCCCCATCTCCAATCGCGACACCCCCAGACCCTTTCGAGCACCGCACCCCCTAAACCTCCTCCGCGCCTCCCACCAGAAGACCGACGCCCCCTCAACCCTCCTCGCAACCTCCTCCGTGCCTCTGGCCACTCACCGACGCCAAGAACCCCCCCTGTAAGTCCTTTTTCCTTTTTATTTATTATTTTCTTTTTGTTTTTATAAACTGAAATTAAATTAAATACTGTTTTTATTTTAAATTTCAAAACTAATTTCTGATTTTAAAAGATTTAAAACTGAATTTTTTTTTTAAGAGAATAAAACTGATCTTTACTTTATTTTTAAAACTGATTTTTACTTTATATTTAAAAGTGATAAAAATATAGTTTTTATATTTTTAAAGTATTAAAAATATAATCTTTACTATATAGAAATATTAAAAATAGGATTTTTATATTTTTAAAGTATTAAAAATATAATCTTTATAGGATAGAAAATATAAAAATATCATCTTTGTGTATGTGGCGAAATAAAAATCTGATTTTTATTTTATATACGTTGAGATAAAGTGGTTAAATTTAAAAGGTGAAATCTTTAAATTTAAAAAGGTGAAATCTTTAAATTTAAAAAGGTGAAATCTTTAAATTTAAAAAGGTGAAATCTTTAAATTTAAAAAGGTGAAATCTTTAAATTTAAAAAGGCGAAATCTTTATATAGAGAATAGCGTTATAAAAATATAATTTTTATCCATATAGCATAGTGAAAAATTCGATTTTTAAATATATGAAGTGATTATAAAAATATGACTTTTAAATTGAAAGTGAATAAATAAAAATGTGACTTTTATTTTGAAGACATCAAAATATAAAAATGTGATTTTTATATATATAGTGACTACGGGCAACGAAGATGGGAGGATAGGATAACGACGAAGATTTTCTACAAAAGAAGTGTCGTGAAGTTGGATAGCTTTCGGTGAGAACTTCTCACTCTTAATTCTCTTTTTCTAGATATATATATATATATATACTAGGATGCAGACGGTGCTTATTAGAAGCACCCGACACCCGTCCACATACCATGGACTTGTTTGTTTGGATGTTTGGTGATTGATTGAGATATTGGTTTGAATGTGGTTTGTGGTGTGAAAAATCGAATCGATAAATTGGTTAGGATTAGACGTGCGCCGTTATAAGGCGAAGGAGTAAGACTAGGTTAGACTCTTACTCCAAATTTTGTGGTTTGCATAACGAAAGTGATTTGATTGATGTGTGAATGGCGTGGGCCTTCACTAGACCGGGGATAAGGCTAGGCCTCGTCCCGTTTCTAGTATCGTGCCGTTATGCCGCCGAAATTTTCTAAAATATGTTAGAAAAATAAAAATATCATTTTATTGAATAAATGAACTGAATAGAAATTCAAGTGTTAAGATAAATTGTTTTATCGTTAAAAATATAATTTTTAACGTGAAAGTGAATAAATAAATATTTATAAACAAATCGGTCGATTTGTTTATATACACTGATTTGACTGATATTGATTGGGTTGATAAATTTTACACATCGCCCAACTGCACAAATAAAATCTGTGTTTGATTGTTTGAAACCCCACAAGGGTGTTGGGATGAAATTTGAAGTTCACTCATCCTGATTGATTAAATATGTCGATCGATTGATTGACAGGCTGTTATAAGCGTTAGATATCTATATTTGATGCTTATACAGCGTAGTGCACTTTGGTTGATGGTTGATTGTTTATTAATGCTGTTAAATACATGTGTTGTATGGAATCCATATAATTAACGTTATATGGTGATTGATTGGGCCTCATTCCAATCGGAAAACTAATGAATATTATAAAAGAAAATTCATGTGTTGAATATAAAAATAGTCATGTGTTGACGGTATTCATGTGTTGAATATAAAAATAGTCATGTGTTGACGATGTTCATGTGTTGAGTGAAATATTTTAAATAAAATAAATTACATCTTTATCATATTTAAAATTAGAACTACTTCCTAGTAGAAGTCTAATTAAAAATCAAACGATAGATACCATAGTTTTATAAAATATTTTACATAACAAAAATAGTGATGTGTTGACAGTACTCATGTGTTGAGATTAGTCGTGTATTGAAAGAAATATAGATTCATGTGTTGAATGGGATAAATATTCATTTGTTGGATAGAATAAAGGAGTTTTGAAAAATATAAAGCCGTGTTGATTAGAGATGCGTTATTTCGACGTGAACGATATTTATATCGATTTGAAAACGATTTCGAAATGAATTGAATTGAAAACGATTTCGAAATGAATTGAATTGAAAACGATTTCGAAATGAATTGAATTGAAAACGATTTCGAAATGAATTGAATTGAAAACGATTTCGAAACGAATTGAATTGAAAACGATTTCGAAATGAATTGAATTGAAAACGATTTCGAAATGAATGGAATTGAAAACGAATTCAAATTGAATTGAAAGTGAATTGAAATGAATTCAAATTGAATTAAAATTTGAATTGAATAGAAACGAATTTCAAAACGAATTTATAGAGAAGAATTCAATTTTGATTTGAATTGAAATGGAAGTTGAAATTGCTTTTGAAACGAATTCAAAACTATTTTTAAAATTCGTTTTAAAAGGAAATCGACGAAATATATATTATATATATTATATATATAATATAATGGCCTGAATAGAACGCGCCGCGCCGCGGCAGTTCGTGAATTTCGACCATTTATTTCAAACGGACATTGCGGGAGATCCGACCGTCGGATTCTCCTAAAACCGGAACCGTTGGGTTCGTATCGAAAAGAGCTTTCCAATGAATATTAGAAATTTGAAATCTAACGGTTGGATTTGGAATTATGTCCAAATCAAATTCGAAAAAGGTCGCTGTAAGTGCAGTTCGATGGCCGTTGTTGGAAATCGACTGTACGGGCCTTGATAAAATTATTAAAAATATCTATAATTTGTGTAAAATTATAATATGTGAATTGGAAAGATTTGGGCTGGAAAATTCCACATTTGAAAAGATAAAAATAGATTTTTATCGAAATGAACTAGTTTTGAAACTAGAATTGAAATCAATTTATTTTTAAAATAAATAAATTGAATTTGAAAGTGATTTTGAAAATAATCGATAATTTCCAATACGTGGATTGGACTGGAGCTGAATCGAAATTATCTTCGGGATATTTCGATGTTGGATTTCGTGACTATACAAATATTGTTATGGGGATTTGAAAGATATTTTATATCATTATTTCCAATACGATATTTGTTGGTTTCAGAATTTGATATTGAATATAAGCCGATATATTTTCTATTCAGAGCCTTGTATTTAATATCAAATGTGATTTGGTTTGTCGTGAATCGTGTTTTTGATGACATTGGTTCTTTAACCCAGTTAAAGGCAGAATATTGATTTTTGAGAAGATTAAAACTAAGTGGAGTTTTAATGAATCTTTAATTAGATTGAAAAGTGAATTGATAATTTAAATTATCAAATCTGAAAAGTGATCGAGAGTGGAGTATCACCAGTTTTGCTCCAAAGCGATAGTTAAATCTTTAATTAGATTTGAACGTGAAATGGTAATTAATTTTACCGATAACACCGTGGTGTTAGATGTGGAGTATTACCAGTTTTCTCCATGGGATATATAGGTTGGGATTGGGAAATAAAATAAATAATTACTTCGGTGTGGTTCGTTAATCCCGACTAGTTTGAAATGATATCCAAAGGAAGATTATAGGATAAATTTAGAAGAATTTATCTTGGATAAAATTAATGGGAACCTTTCTCTAAGAATGTGATTCTGTGAATAAAAGAATATTCTGAATTGGAGTGAGGCGTTTGTTGTGTTTGTGTAACATTCGTTTATTATATACGTGGGTTATTCAGAAAGGCCGGGTTTATACCCATTCTGAATAACCGATTCGACGAGATGTCGAAGATGAAGACGGTGGTTGAAGACCGGAAGTCTTCACATCGTTTGGGTGATTACTGATGATCTTGATTGGGCTGTACACCCAAGATGAGGGAAACAGTCGGTGATCGTCCAGACGTACTTGGAGATCGATGGATATGCGAGGAAAGTGCCTCCGGTTTCGTTCAGACCCAGAACGGACTAGTAAATGGACTGTGTGTCTGACATTGGATTTTAGTCCGTGTGATTGATCTCTATTAAATATATATCTGTTTGGCGGCGGAGAATTTATTCTCTTGCTTAACGCCCTTCTCTGAGACGTACGAGCTCAGGGGTTATATATTGATGGATATCAAGCGCATGGAGTGAATTGCCTGTGTGGCATGCGTAAGTGGCAATTGATCAAGGCTTCTGTTGAAAAGCAAAGTCTTGTGGTTGATGATCAAAGCACGGCCTGTGTGGCATAGCTTTGTGTATAACATGAATTCGCGAGCCTCACACCTCGGTATGAGTCAAAAACGGGATAGTGACTGCAGGGAGAGCACGACGTTTCTTTCTAGCTAGGGTGGTGTCAGTGACCTACCAGCCCTGACATTTATATACTTTTCACCTGTGTGGTTGTTGGAATGCGAGGCGCCTCGGATATAGGTCTGTAAGGACCGGGAAACGTGTGTTCAGGAATTGCCAATCCTCAAAAGTAAGAGAGGACCGGCCCTGAAGATCCAAGGATCATAGTGGGGTCCTGGGACATTTGCTAGAGTGTCTCGAACGCGGAGAGGAGCTTGCCCCTTGCCTCGACTCATGACGGAAATCCAATTTCCAATACGTGTATTGCGGTTTTAATTGTAGAACTAGTACGGCGACATGATATATGGTACCCATGCCGTCTATGATTGATATTTATGATGTGAAATTGTTTTGACACTATACACTTATTATAGTATCAAATAATGTGTTTTAAACGTATCAAGCATGCTTTGGCTGTTATAAGGGAAAACCCTATCCTCCGGCTTGCGTTGCATTGTGTGATGGGACCTGGGTCTTATAACAGCTTCATTTCTCTTTATTTAGCATTGCGCTGTTTGTTCTATGCACTGGTATTCTTGGGAGGAAACCCGTTCCGTGTTATACGGCGTGGTCCCTTGATTTACCAAACTTTAAAACCAATATTAATAACTGTTTTAGTTCTCACACCAGTCACATGACTGACCTGGAGTTTATTGTTTTAACCTAAACTCTGGGTGCCCCTATTTTCCGCACGGGCAGCTAGTAGTTTTGGTTTTGCAGATTTATATTCACAGGGTCCTGATTTACAGCTGGAACGATGCTCGGAAAGCTCTGTATCCGTGTATCACTTCTAGTTGTGCTTTTGTATTATTTTCCGCTGCTATGTCATTTATTGTAATCTCTGATATTTATCGAATGTAATTTATTCATTTATACTCTGTATATTCTTGTATCTGATGGAATTGTTGTAATAACAATGAAATGTTCTTCCGTATGCGCTCATTTGTGTGTTGTTCTCAAAGTATTCGTGCTTTCCTTCACGGGGAAGTTACGGGTTCTTTCAGTTGGTATCGGAGCTTTGGTTTACAGAGATCGAGAACAAGGCACATTAGAACCATACGAAAGAATTCATCAGATATTGGATTAGCAATATCCAATTAGAATGACTCGTTAGAGATAGGATCAGTAGTATCCTAGAACGAGTGTGAAGAGTATATTTTTCAAATGAAAACAATTTTGTTTTGAAAATTTAAACCGCTTTATACGTATTTGATTATTTATTTATATTGAATATGGACAATCGAGTATATATAGATTTCGCGTATACGCGTCATGAACGTATATTCGAAGTTTTAATATACTGGATAGATATAGTATTACACTCTAGTCGCTCGGAGATGATTTTGTTGATGGAGCTCCATCATCAGAATTTATATTCGAGTTTCGAAGGTGTGATTTTCTATATATTTCCATTAGACTGGTGTGAGAACCAAAACTAATATAGTTAGAACACTTTGTTGTGAATTGGCATCAAAACATGATTTTTGTATATGTATCAAAATTATGAATTTGAAAACTCTAATCCACTAATTGATTGATGTTTGTGTTGTTTGTTTATTTGTTTCCCAATTTTTAACCATTTATGCCTAATTAAACCAAATATTGATTTGTATTGATAATTGGTCGCGTTTGCTTGCATATACATATACTTACATTGAACAGGTCATAGCAAGGAGGCTAGAGCCAGAGAATAAAATTTGTTTGCCCGACAAATAGGTACATGTTTACTACATAATTTCCTGTTTTGTTTGGGTGATGATGATTTTGTGAGCCTATTGGCTAGCCGCTTGGCTTTTTCTTTTTCTTTTTGAGATCTGAAGGACCGGGGAAGCTATTTGAAATTCCCCGATGCTCCCATTGCAGGGGAGGTTATGGCGAAATTTTTCAAAAATTTAGGGTGTTAGCCAAATTTTTGAAATTTTGAAAATTCTCAGAAACTAAAGAGTTGGAGAATGGAAGCCAGATCGAACATAGTGTTGAATAATCAAACCACTTCCAACTTTATTCCTTTTCGGGGACGAAAAGTTTTAAGTGGGGGAGATTGTAATAACCCGAAAATGCGAGCCAGTTTGAAATTTTTATTTTGGCAATTTTAATGAATTTTGCACATTTAAAATAGATTATTTTAAATAATATCGACGAGAAATTTATTTTGAATGGAATTCGACGTATATATTATATACGTCGTCGTTAGAATATAAATAATTATATATAATTATAAATAGAATTGAAAATGGCGCGGTAGTTCGATAATTCGATTTCAAACTTCAATTGAGTGTACCGGGTGCAAAACAATCCGGATTTTAGTGAAACCAAAAACAATAGGATCTAATTGATGATATCTTTCTAACGGATGTAAGAAGCTGATATTTCACTTTAAAAATTGAAAGATATGTCCAGTTGAAAATTCTGAATAGTCGCTATGGAATTCAGGCCCTTAAAAATGGACATTTTGCAAATGACCTCGTATTTCGACGAAACCACTTTTGTTGGGTCCGTGATGTTGAATTATTGCTAGGTTTCAAATTTCATAATTTTTCGAATCAATATGTGAGCGTGGCATAGGAAAATGTGCTTTGACCATTTCAGTTGATTTTAATCGACTGGAAATTGGCCATTTTTCTAACGGTCTCAGAATTCGACGAAACTAGTTTTGTTAGGACCGTATCGTCAATACGAAGCTAGAAAATATTTTTCTGCAATTTATAGAGTTAATATGTGACCCCGGTAATTTGAAACGTACGTTTAAACTTCAATTTAGTGATTTACATGTATATTTAACGGAAACTGATTCAAACGATCGAATCAGCCTACGATACATATCCCATTGTGTTCGGAATGGGGGTAATACGCTATGGGCGACAGGCGGTGGGCCTCGTTTAGAGGTCGTATGGAAAAAGTCAACTTTTGCATAATAAAATATAAATAAATAAATATATAATTCCCCACATACCCTTTCCCCCTTTTATTTCCCGTCACCATCGATTTTCAGAAAAAAGAAAAAAAAAAGGGAAAATATTGCGCTGCCCTAGCCCTCGACGGAGCCGCCGCCACCGACGTCCACCTCCTCCGCCGCCGCTCGCAGTCAGCCCCCCCCCCCGAATCGATCTCCTCTCCTCCGAATAGAAGCCCTCGCCCGAACCCCCCCCATCTCCAATCGCGACACCCCCAGACCCTTTCGAGCACCGCACCCCCTAAACCTCCTCCGCGCCTCCCACCAGAAGACCGACGCCCCCTCAACCCTCCTCGCAACCTCCTCCGCGCCTCTGGCCACTCACCGACGCCAAGAACCCCCCCCTGTAAGTCCTTTTTCCTTTTTATTTATTATTTTCTTTTTGTTTTTATAAACTGAAATTAAATTAAATACTGTTTTTATTTTAAATTTCAAAACTAATTTCTGATTTTAAAAGATTTAAAACTGAATTTTTTTTTTAAGAGAATAAAACTGATCTTTACTTTATTTTTAAAACTGATTTTTACTTTATATTTAAAAGTGATAAAAATATAGTTTTTATATTTTTAAAGTATTAAAAATATAATCTTTACTATATAGAAATATTAAAAATAGGATTTTTATATTTTTAAAGTATTAAAAATATAATCTTTATAGGATAGAAAATATAAAAATATCATCTTTGTGTATGTGGCGAAATAAAAATCTGATTTTTATTTTATATACGTTGAGATAAAGTGGTTAAATTTAAAAGGTGAAATCTTTAAATTTAAAAAGGTGAAATCTTTAAATTTAAAAAGGTGAAATCTTTAAATTTAAAAAGGTGAAATCTTTAAATTTAAAAAGGTGAAATCTTTAAATTTAAAAAGGCGAAATCTTTATATAGAGAATAGCGCTATAAAAATATAATTTTTATCCATATAGCATAGTGAAAAATTCGATTTTTAAATATATGAAGTGATTATAAAAATATGACTTTTAAATTGAAAGTGAATAAATAAAAATGTGACTTTTATTTTGAAGACATCAAAATATAAAAATGTGATTTTTATATATATAGTGACTACGGGCAACGAAGATGGGAGGATAGGATAACGACGAAGATTTTCTACAAAAGAAGTGTCGTGAAGTTGGATAGCTTTCGGTGAGAACTTCTCACTCTTAATTCTCTTTTTCTAGATATATATATATATACTAGGATGCAGACGGTGCTTATTAGAAGCACCCGACACCCGTCCACATACCATGGACTTGTTTGTTTGGATGTTTGGTGATTGATTGAGATATTGGTTTGAATGTGGTTTGTGGTGTGAAAAATCGAATCGATAAATTGGTTAGGATTAGACGTGCGCCGTTATAAGGCGAAGGAGTAAGACTAGGTTAGACTCTTACTCCAAATTTTGTGGTTTGCATAACGAAAGTGATTTGATTGATGTGTGAATGGCGTGGGCCTTCACTAGACCGGGGATAAGGCTAGGCCTCGTCCCGTTTCTAGTATCGTGCCGTTATGCCGCCGAAATTTTCTAAAATATGTTAGAAAAATAAAAATATCATTTTATTGAATAAATGAACTGAATAGAAATTCAAGTGTTAAGATAAATTGTTTTATCGTTAAAAATATAATTTTTAACGTGAAAGTGAATAAATAAATATTTATAAACAAATCGGTCGATTTGTTTATATACACTGATTTGACTGATATTGATTGGGTCGATAAATTTTACACATCGCCCAACTGCACAAATAAAATCTGTGTTTGATTGTTTGAAACCCCACAAGGGTGTTGGGATGAAATTTGAAGTTCACTCATCCTGATTGATTAAATATGTCGATCGATTGATTGACAGGCTGTTATAAGCGTTAGATATCTATATTTGATGCTTATACAGCGTAGTGCACTTTGGTTGATGGTTGATTGTTTATTAATGCTGTTAAATACATGTGTTGTATGGAATCCATATAATTAACGTTATATGGTGATTGATTGGGCCTCATTCCAATCGGAAAACTAATGAATATTATAAAAGAAAATTCATGTGTTGAATATAAAAATAGTCATGTGTTGACGGTATTCATGTGTTGAATATAAAAATAGTCATGTGTTGACGATGTTCATGTGTTGAGTGAAATATTTTAAATAAAATAAATTACATCTTTATCATATTTAAAATTAGAACTACTTCCTAGTAGAAGTCTAATTAAAAATCAAACGATAGATACCATAGTTTTATAAAATATTTTACATAACAAAAATAGTGATGTGTTGACAGTACTCATGTGTTGAGATTAGTCGTGTATTGAAAGAAATATAGATTCATGTGTTGAATGGGATAAATATTCATTTGTTGGATAGAATAAAGGAGTTTTGAAAAATATAAAGCCGTGTTGATTAGAGATGCGTTATTTCGACGTGAACGATATTTATATCGATTTGAAAACGATTTCGAAATGAATTGAATTGAAAACGATTTCGAAATGAATTGAATTGAAAACGATTTCGAAATGAATTGAATTGAAAACGATTTCGAAATGAATTGAATTGAAAACGATTTCGAAACGAATTGAATTGAAAACGATTTCGAAATGAATTGAATTGAAAACGATTTCGAAATGAATGGAATTGAAAACGAATTCAAATTGAATTGAAAGTGAATTGAAATGAATTCAAATTGAATTAAAATTTGAATTGAATAGAAACGAATTTCAAAACGAATTTATAGAGAAGAATTCAATTTTGATTTGAATTGAAATGGAAGTTGAAATTGCTTTTGAAACGAATTCAAAACTATTTTTAAAATTCGTTTTAAAAGGAAATCGACGAAATATATATTATATATATTATATATATAATATAATGGCCTGAATAGAACGCGCCGCGCCGCGGCAGTTCGTGAATTTCGACCATTTATTTCAAACGGACATTGCGGGAGATCCGACCGTCGGATTCTCCTAAAACCGGAACCGTTGGGTTCGTATCGAAAAGAGCTTTCCAATGAATATTAGAAATTTGAAATCTAACGGTTGGATTTGGAATTATGTCCAAATCAAATTCGAAAAAGGTCGCTGTAAGTGCAGTTCGATGGCCGTTGTTGGAAATCGACTGTACGGGCCTTGATAAAATTATTAAAAATATCTATAATTTGTGTAAAATTATAATATGTGAATTGGAAAGATTTGGGCTGGAAAATTCCACATTTGAAAAGATAAAAATAGATTTTTATCGAAATGAACTAGTTTTGAAACTAGAATTGAAATCAATTTATTTTTAAAATAAATAAATTGAATTTGAAAGTGATTTTGAAAATAATCGATAATTTCCAATACGTGGATTGGACTGGAGCTGAATCGAAATTATCTTCGGGATATTTCGATGTTGGATTTCGTGACTATACAAATATTGTTATGGGGATTTGAAAGATATTTTATATCATTATTTCCAATACGATATTTGTTGGTTTCAGAATTTGATATTGAATATAAGCCGATATATTTTCTATTCAGAGCCTTGTATTTAATATCAAATGTGATTTGGTTTGTCGTGAATCGTGTTTTTGATGACATTGGTTCTTTAACCCAGTTAAAGGCAGAATATTGATTTTTGAGAAGATTAAAACTAAGTGGAGTTTTAATGAATCTTTAATTAGATTGAAAAGTGAATTGATAATTTAAATTATCAAATCTGAAAAGTGATCGAGAGTGGAGTATCACCAGTTTTGCTCCAAAGCGATAGTTAAATCTTTAATTAGATTTGAACGTGAAATGGTAATTAATTTTACCGATAACACCGTGGTGTTAGATGTGGAGTATTACCAGTTTTCTCCATGGGATATATAGGTTGGGATTGGGAAATAAAATAAATAATTACTTCGGTGTGGTTCGTTAATCCCGACTAGTTTGAAATGATATCCAAAGGAAGATTATAGGATAAATTTAGAAGAATTTATCTTGGATAAAATTAATGGGAACCTTTCTCTAAGAATGTGATTCTGTGAATAAAAGAATATTCTGAATTGGAGTGAGGCGTTTGTTGTGTTTGTGTAACATTCGTTTATTATATACGTGGGTTATTCAGAAAGGCCGGGTTTATACCCATTCTGAATAACCGATTCGACGAGATGTCGAAGATGAAGACGGTGGTTGAAGACCGGAAGTCTTCACATCGTTTGGGTGATTACTGATGATCTTGATTGGGCTGTACACCCAAGATGAGGGAAACAGTCGGTGATCGTCCAGACGTACTTGGAGATCGATGGATATGCGAGGAAAGTGCCTCCGGTTTCGTTCAGACCCAGAACGGACTAGTAAATGGACTGTGTGTCTGACATTGGATTTTAGTCCGTGTGATTGATCTCTATTAAATATATATCTGTTTGGCGGCGGAGAATTTATTCTCTTGCTTAACGCCCTTCTCTGAGACGTACGAGCTCAGGGGTTATATATTGATGGATATCAAGCGCATGGAGTGAATTGCCTGTGTGGCATGCGTAAGTGGCAATTGATCAAGGCTTCTGTTGAAAAGCAAAGTCTTGTGGTTGATGATCAAAGCACGGCCTGTGTGGCATAGCTTTGTGTATAACGTGAATTCGCGAGCCTCACACCTCGGTATGAGTCAAAAACGGGATAGTGACTGCAGGGAGAGCACGACGTTTCTTTCTAGCTAGGGTGGTGTCAGTGACCTACCAGCCCTGACATTTATATACTTTTCACCTGTGTGGTTGTTGGAATGCGAGGCGCCTCGGATATAGGTCTGTAAGGACCGGGAAACGTGTGTTCAGGAATTGCCAATCCTCAAAAGTAAGAGAGGACCGGCCCTGAAGATCCAAGGATCATAGTGGGGTCCTGGGACATTTGCTAGAGTGTCTCGAACGCGGAGAGGAGCTTGCCCCTTGCCTCGACTCATGACGGAAATCCAATTTCCAATACGTGTATTGCGGTTTTAATTGTAGAACTAGTACGGCGACATGATATATGGTACCCATGCCGTCTATGATTGATATTTATGATGTGAAATTGTTTTGACACTATACACTTATTATAGTATCAAATAATGTGTTTTAAACGTATCAAGCATGCTTTGGCTGTTATAAGGGAAAACCCTATCCTCCGGCTTGCGTTGCATTGTGTGATGGGACCTGGGTCTTATAACAGCTTCATTTCTCTTTATTTAGCATTGCGCTGTTTGTTCTATGCACTGGTATTCTTGGGAGGAAACCCGTTCCGTGTTATACGGCGTGGTCCCTTGATTTACCAAACTTTAAAACCAATATTAATAATTGTTTTAGTTCTCACACCAGTCACATGACTGACCTGGAGTTTATTGTTTTAACCTAAACTCTGGGTGCCCCTATTTTCCGCACGGGCAGCTAGTAGTTTTGGTTTTGCAGATTTATATTCACAGGGTCCTGATTTACAGCTGGAACGATGCTCGGAAAGCTCTGTATCCGTGTATCACTTCTAGTTGTGCTTTTGTATTATTTTCCGCTGCTATGTCATTTATTGTAATCTCTGATATTTATCGAATGTAATTTATTCATTTATACTCTGTATATTCTTGTATCTGATGGAATTGTTGTAATAACAATGAAATGTTCTTCCGTATGCGCTCATTTGTGTGTTGTTCTCAAAGTATTCGTGCTTTCCTTCACGGGGAAGTTACGGGTTCTTTCAACACTTGAATCGAAATGCGACTCAAACATTTACCATATAATTTGGATTATATGGATTTCACACACATCATATATATGACAATAACAGTATAATCATCAAGTCATCCATTACATCCAAAGTGTAATTTCCACTGTGTAAGCGTTAAAATTAAATAATAACGCTCATCACAGCCTGTCGATCTAACGATCAACATACAACTAAATATTGGGATTAGTGTATGTGAATTTTCATCCCAACACCCGTGTGGGGTTTTCAACCAATCAAGCAAATGATAAACTAATTTGTGCACTTGGGCGATGTGTGAAAATTATCGTCCCAATCACATACACAAGTCGGGTAACTTGTCTATGGAAGTGTATTACACAATATATAACACGACGATAAAAATGTCTCTTTTATTTATATTCCTTTTATTGCCTATAAACGGTCAATAAAAATGTGATCTTTATTTCTATACTTTTTATTGTAATTTACATTTTTACTTAACAAAATGTCCTTTTTATTTTAACTTACATTTTGAATGTAATTTTTCTTTTTATTTTTTATTTACATCAAAATGTAAATGTTCCCTTTTTCATTGTTTATTATTAACAGCAAAAATCTCGTCTTCTATATTTATTCTTTTCAATGAAAGCAATTTTACATAGAATTGTAATTCTTTAATTTTATTCTTTTTATTGTCTCTAGAAAGACAATAGAATGTAACACAAAAATATATTCTTTTTATCGCATCTAAAATGATGATAAAAATGTAACATCAACATTGCTATTTTTATCGCATCAAAAATGCCGATAAAAATGAACCACTAACATTGTCTATTTTTATCGCACCAAAAATGTCGATAAAATGAATCACTAACATTGTCTATTTTTATCGCACCAAAAATGTCGATAAAATGAATCACTAACATTGTCTATTTTTATCGCACCAAAAATGT
This sequence comes from Allium sativum, assembly GCA_030737875.1. Classification (NCBI taxonomy): domain Eukaryota; kingdom Viridiplantae; phylum Streptophyta; class Magnoliopsida; order Asparagales; family Amaryllidaceae; genus Allium; species Allium sativum. The sequence continues at coordinate 158,708,018 of CM060924.1, forward strand.
CGATAAAAATGAATCACTAACAATTCTATTTTCACCGCATTCAAAATGACGATAAAATATTCAACATTAACAATTCTATCTTTACCGCATTCAAAATGACGATAAAATATTCAACATTAACAATTCTATTTTTACCGCATTCAAAATGACGATAAAATATTCAACATTAACAATTCTATTTTTACCGCATTCAAAATGACGATAAAATATTCAACATTAACAATTCTATTTTTACCGCATTCAAAATGACGATAAAATATTCAACATAAGAAATGAAAGCAAAATGTTCTTTTTATTGCTAAAAGGAAAAAACAACAAAGATGCTTCTTTTAATGCTAAAAAGAAACATGACATAAAAATGTTCTTTTAATGTTAAAAAGAAGGAGCGACAAAATGACCTTTTTTATGTTAAAAAGAAAAGGGTGACAAAATATGTTTTTTTTATTCTAAAAAGCAAAAGCGACAAAAATTATCTTTTTATTCTAATGCGATATCTTTACAAAAGTGTTATTTTAATATCAATGCGAATTTTCAATTTTTTACTACATATAAAAATGTAAACTTTATTTTACAATTATATATCCCATCATAAATTACATATAAAAATGTAAGTTTATTTTTTTTATCGCAAATCCCCATTCTAATCGCATATAAAAATGTACTTTTTATTTTACATTGTAAATTGCATATAAAAGGTAGGTTCTATCCTTATGTTGTATTTGCATTATAAAAAGCAAATGAAAAGGTAAGTTTTACTTTCAATGTGATATTCGTATTATAAAGTGCAAATAAAAATGTAAATTTTATTTTCAAGTTCTATTCTCATTATAGTATACAAATAATAAAAATAGCTTTATCATCAAGTTATATTCACATCATGAAATGTTAACAAAAATGTAAGTTTTGTATTCAAGACTCATTTGCATTATAATATGCAAATAATAAAATAAGTTTTAGTTTTCAGGTCACATTTACATTATAAAATATAAATAAAAAGGTAAGTTTTATTCTCAAGTGATATTTACATTAGGAAATGTAAATAAATAAATAAAAATAAGTTTTGTTTCAAGTTCATTTGTGTCTTGAAAACACAAATAAAAATAAAAATTTTAATGTAAATCTTTATTTCAATACTTTGTTCGCGTCAAGGGATGCAAACAAAATATAATTCTCTTTTTATTTAAACATTTTGTTTGCATTGAGAAATGCAAGAAAAATATAATTCTTTTTATTCTAAATGTAAATCTATATTTTGTCATTTTGCTCGCATCAAGGGAAGCAAACAAAATACAATCTTTTTATTCCTTCGTACATTTCTGTTTGAGAAATGCAAACAAAACACAATCCTTTTTTTTCTTCAATATTGAATTGATATTTCACATCAATTCAAATAAAAGGAAAATTTCTTCTTTTTTTTTTTTTCATTTTCTTTTTCTTTTACATCAATTCTATATGTGCATTTTCAAAGTTCACTCATTCTATATGGATTTTTGTTTCATCTTTATTCAATGACAAAAATATGAATTTTTGTTTCTTTTTACTCAACGACAAAAATATGAATTTTTGTTTGTTAACTTTTAATGCAACAAAATTAAGAGTTTTTGTTTTCTTTTTATGCAACCAAAAATGAGAACTTTGTTGGTTAACCTTTAAGGCAAACAAAAAGAAATATATTTTATTCATTGTTCATAGTCTATTGTAAACAAACAAATAAAAATAATATTCTATTTGTCGTTCAAATTTCATTGTGACATCAACAAATACAAATAAAGTTTTATTTGTCGTTCCATTTCTTTGTTCATTTCAGAAAAATGAAAAGGACATTAAAATAAAATAAATTAGAACGTCTAGATTTGAATAAAATATATTTTAAATCTAAATTTAGATTTAATTTTCCAACTGCAATTTAAACTCAATAACATATACAATTTAAAGACGGATTTAAGCATAACATGAACAATAAGCACACCACAAGCAACAATCGATAATTCATACATACCAAACATTTCAGAACTAAATCATCATCATCATACAGTTATTTTCATGTGGGAAAATAAATTAATAATTAATTAAATAATAAAGATTTTGAATTCTCACCTCAAATTTTGGCTAAAAATCAACTGTCTCAGAATCAGGTGTGGTCTGCGCCATCGCGAAGAGCTCGGAAAGACGAGTCCAGCGCAATTTACGGTTTGTCAAACGGACCTCGTATGAGAGAGTTATGAATTTTTAAACATCGGATAATTTAAATATTTAAATAATAAAATAATATAAAAAAAAAAAAATCGGGACCTTCTTCCTCCCCATCGTGAAACGCACGGCCGAAACCCAAAGCCGCTCCCTCCCATTTCTGCACGCACCACCAACGAAGCCCCCGTTCGCCGATCCAACACCACCACCGCGAAGACCATCTCGAGACACACCCACGGCCTGAACCCCTCGAATTCCGGTCCCCTATCTTGCCCAGAAAACACCCAGAAACGCAGCGACTTTGGCCTCGAAATTCGTGAAATCCGTGAACCTAATGATGATCATAGCCGTATAGATTGAAAGGTCTCTGAATTCTCTTCGATTTGGTAGGTCATACGTCAAATTTCGTCGAACGGATTGGGAGATATTAGCGTTTGAAGATCGAGCAATTCTGGCCTTCAAAAATAGGTGGCGGCGGCCATGAACAGTATTAGGGTTAGGGTTTTTTCGGATTTTTATATTATTTTAATATTAAATTCCGAATTTCGTGAAATAAAGTGGATTTTTGAACTTTCTCGGATTTGGGCCTGCTTACTGTCGATCTTAACATTTTGAGGCCTTCTGAACGCGATGGGCTATGTCCCAATGTCCAATTCTGATGTCTACACGTTTTATTTTCGGTTTTAATTGAAAATACAATATTAAATTAATTATTTAATTCCTACCGTACATTTAAATGTGCCGGGGCCACATACGACCTCAGAAAATTCTAAAAAAAATATTTTTAGCTTTCTTATGACGATACGAATCCAACAAAATTATTTTCGTCGAATTCTGAGACTGTTTGAAAAATGGCTATTTTTAAGGCGTTCAAATTTAACTGTAATTGTCAAAACACATTTTATTTCGCCACGCTCACATATTAATTCGAAAAAATCTGAAAATTGAAACCTAGCAATAATTTGACATTCCGGTTCCAACAAAAGTGGTTTCGTCGAAAACGGAGGTCGTTTGAAAAATGACTATTTTTAAGGCCAATATATTTAATATTAAAAATATATTTTTAAACAAATAAATCCCGAAACTCAAAATATATAAGTGTTTACTGTTTTTCAATGTAGAAATGTCATTCCGAACTCAATGGAAGTGGTTTCGAGTTGAAATTCCTACATATGTGAAAAGTAGCCTTTCGGGCCCTATATATTCTACAACGACCTTTCTAAAAATTGAATTGGCCATAACTTTTGATTTCCGTTATGAAATTTCGATTTTTCAGATTCGTTAGAAAGATATTTTTTAAATAGATTCTAATATTTTTGGTTTCACTAAAATCCGTTAAATTTTGCATCCTGTACGGTCAGTCAAAGTTCAAGTTTGACTTTTCAAACTACCGCGCTATTTCTAACTCTTTTGTTAATTAAAATTAAATCATTCATTCTAACTTCGATTTAAATCAAATTTGTGATCATTATTATTTAAATAAATTATTTTATATTGTCAAAACTCATTAAAATTTCCTAAAATAAAATTTTTAAATTGGTTCTGATTTTGCGGGTTGTTACAATCGCCCCCACTTAAAAACTTTTCGTCCTCGAAAAGGAACGTAGCTAAAAATTGTAAAATTAACTATCTCAATTTTAAATTTTAATGGTTGATTATCTTTTCAAAATATATAACTTTATATTTATAAAAATCATATTTCAAAGAATAGATTATAAATATCAAAAATACGTTAATTATAAATTCGTAACTCTTAACTCGTTCTAGGGCATTACTAACCCCATCTCTAACGAGCTCACTCATTCTAGGATACTGCTGATCCTATCTCTAATGAGTATTCTTATTGGATATTACTAATCCAATCTCTGATGAGTCTTCCGTTCAGTTCTAACGAGTTGTACCTCAAAGATTTGAGCTAACCTGAGCTCTGATACCAACTGTAAAGACCCGCAAATTCCCGCCCTTTGAATCGACCATAAACCACACAGGTCTGACCCAAAAGGTGAAAATCTACGAATACTTTAACTTTGGGCATACAACACATCAGAACAAAAACACAGACTTTTATAACATCAATAATAAATGTTACATCAGAGTACAGAATATACATATCAGAGTACATTGGAATATAATTACAGCGGAAGAATAAATTACAATAAATGAATACATTGCAGCGGAACTAATCTCGGTGGAAGGCTATCAACACTATGGCCACAGCTTCAATCTTCAATCCAGGATCTTGTTTTATCTATCTGTCAAATAAGCTACTCGACTGCCCGTGTGGAAAGAGGGCACCCGAGTTTGCAAAGTGAAACAAACTACAGGTCAGTCATGGGACTGGTGTGAGAATTCTTAACTTAACTTATCTAATAAGTAGGCTAATCACAGGACCACGCCGCTAACGCGGAACGGGTTTACTCCATTGGATTGCCAGTGCATAATTAAAGTAAATCGTCAAATAACGTAATGCTTTTTAGAAAAATGAAACCATTATAAGACCCAAGTCCCATCACACAATGCAACGCAAACCGGAGGATAGGGTTTTACCTTATAATGATCAAAAGATGCTTGATACGATAAACACGGTATTATATAATAATAGTGTGCAACCAATTTGAAATACATCAAAGTAAATATATCAATCCTAGACGGCATAAGTGCCCCATCCCACTATGTCGCCATATATAGGTATACAATCAAAACCACGTGATGTCGTATTGGAAATTTGGGTTTCCATCTGAGTCAAGGCTAGGGAGGAGATCCTTACCGATTCGAGACACTCTAGCAAATGCCCCAGGATTGGTACTCTGTCCAACCCTTGGATCCTGCAGGGCCGGTCCACACTTGCTTTTGTGGATTGGCAATTCCTGAACACACGTTTCCCGGTCCTTTTGGACCTATACTACGGCCAGTAGCGACCGCATAAACCGAGGCCTCGAAAAATCCAACAACCACAATGAATAAATGCCAGCGCTGGTAGGTCCCTGGCACCACTCTAGCTAGAAAGAAACGTGTGCACTCCCTGCGTTCCCTTCTCCCGTTTTAGACTCTACCGGTGTGTGAGGCTCGCGAAGTCACGATATACACAAAGCTATGCCTAAATAGACTGTGCTTTGATCATCAACCACAAGGCCTGCTTTTCAACAAAGCCTTGATCAATTGCATCTTAGCATGCCACATTGTCAGACTCTACCATATCATTGATCATCTACCAATATATATATAACCTCCAAGCTCATACGTCTTAGAGAAGGGTGTTAAACACCAAACAGAAATATATAATTAGTAGCGTTCAACAAATACAGTAGAAAAGAATACAATGTCAGACACGCAATCCATTTACAAGTCCGCTCTGGGTCTGAGTGAAACATCGTGTCCGTCGATCTCCAAATGCGTTTGGACGATCATTACCAAATACCTTGCCTTGGAAGGCCAATTCCAATTCAAGATACCAGTCATCATCATCCCAACGATGTGAAAACCTTCGGTCTTCAATCACCGTCTCAGTCTTCGACTCTTGATCGTCGTGTTGATTATTCAGAATGGGTTAAACCCGGTCTTTCTAAATAACTTGCGTAATTTGGGATTAAAAACAAATATTGGAAAATCACACATTTCGTCACATCCCAACTCAGAATATTCTTTTTAATAAGATATTCAATTAAAAAGATTCTCATTAATTTTATCAAAGATAAATATTTAAAACAAAATCTATAAATCAATTTCTAAAAATATGGAATTCCACAGAAATCCAATCAATACATAATCGATATAGATTTCTGTATCAGACTAACAATATACATGGAATAATGGCAAAGCCTCTTAAATTCCATATATAATATCGGTCTTCTATTACAGAAGCCCATCTCGATTATTACCAATCGAATTTTCCACTTAATTCCCAATTGAATATATATTAAATTGGAAAACTAGATTTTTAGGAAATGCTCTTTTTAAATCTATAAATAGATTTATAAATTCCAAATAATAATTTCAATGCAAATTGGATTAAAGGATAGATGTCGTTTAAAATATCGTCCACGGTAAATCCACTTCACATCTCAATTTATTTCATATCACAAAATATGATTGCAAATGCTAGTAATCTTTTAAAAACATATTTTAAAATAATCATAAAAATATTCTTTATATAAAAGATTCTAAATGAGAAGTATTCTTTATTTTACAAATCTTTATCTTCTACAAATATTCCTTGTTTTAACATATACTTAATTAAAAATCTATATTTTTTTTTCTTAAATATATATACTTTATATAAAAAGGATTTCTAATGTAAAAATAGTCTTATTTAAAAGAACACTTGAATCGAAATGCGACTCAAACATTTACCATATAATTTGGATTATATGGATTTCACACACATCATATATATGACAATAACAGTATAATCATCAAGTCATCCATTACATCCAAAGTGTAATTTCCACTGTGTAAGCGTTAAAATTAAATAATAACGCTCATCACAGCCTGTCGATCTAACGATCAACATACAACTAAATATTGGGATTAGTGTATGTGAATTTTCATCCCAACACCCGTGTGGGGTTTTCAACCAATCAAGCAAATGATAAACTAATTTGTGCACTTGGGCGATGTGTGAAAATTATCGTCCCAATCACATACACAAGTCGGGTAACTTGTCTATGGAAGTGTATTACACAATATATAACACGACGATAAAAATGTCTCTTTTATTTATATTCCTTTTATTGCCTATAAACGGTCAATAAAAATGTGATCTTTATTTCTATACTTTTTATTGTAATTTACATTTTTACTTAACAAAATGTCCTTTTTATTTTAACTTACATTTTGAATGTAATTTTTCTTTTTATTTTTTTATTTACATCAAAATGTAAATGTTCCCTTTTTCATTGTTTATTATTAACAGCAAAAATCTCGTCTTCTATATTTATTCTTTTCAATGAAAGCAATTTTACATAGAATTGTAATTCTTTAATTTTATTCTTTTTATTGTCTCTAGAAAGACAATAGAATGTAACACAAAAATATATTCTTTTTATCGCATCTAAAATGATGATAGAAATGTAACATCAACATTGCTATTTTTATCGCATCAAAAATGCCGATAAAAATGAACCACTAACATTGTCTATTTTTATCGCACCAAAAATGTCGATAAAATGAATCACTAACATTGTCTATTTTTATCGCACCAAAAATGTCGATAAAATGAATCACTAACATTGTCTATTTTTATCGCACCAAAAATGTCGATAAAAATGAATCACTAACAATTCTATTTTCACCGCATTCAAAATGACGATAAAATATTCAACATTAACAATTCTATCTTTACCGCATTCAAAATGACGATAAAATATTCAACATTAACAATTCTATTTTTACCGCATTCAAAATGACGATAAAATATTCAACATTAACAATTCTATTTTTACCGCATTCAAAATGACGATAAAATATTCAACATTAACAATTCTATTTTTACCGCATTCAAAATGACGATAAAATATTCAACATAAGAAATGAAAGCAAAATGTTCTTTTTATTGCTAAAAGGAAAAAACAACAAAGATGCTTCTTTTAATGCTAAAAAGAAACATGACATAAAAATGTTCTTTTAATGTTAAAAAGAAGGAGCGACAAAATGACCTTTTTTATGTTAAAAAGAAAAGGGTGACAAAATATGTTTTTTTTATTCTAAAAAGCAAAAGCGACAAAAATTATCTTTTTATTCTAATGCGATATCTTTACAAAAGTGTTATTTTAATATCAATGCGAATTTTCAATTTTTTACTACATATAAAAATGTAAACTTTATTTTACAATTATATATCCCATCATAAATTACATATAAAAATGTAAGTTTATTTTTTTTATCGCAAATCCCCATTCTAATTACATATAAAAATGTACTTTTTATTTTACATTGTAAATTGCATATAAAAGGTAGGTTCTATCCTTATGTTGTATTTGCATTATAAAAAGCAAATGAAAAGGTAAGTTTTACTTTCAATGTGATATTCGTATTATAAAGTGCAAATAAAAATGTAAATTTTATTTTCAAGTTCTATTCTCATTATAGTATACAAATAATAGAAATAGCTTTATCATCAAGTTATATTCACATCATGAAATGTTAACAAAAATGTAAGTTTTGTATTCAAGACTCATTTGCATTATAATATGCAAATAATAAAATAAGTTTTAGTTTTCAGGTCACATTTACATTATAAAATATAAATAAAAAGGTAAGTTTTATTCTCAAGTGATATTTACATTAGGAAATGTAAATAAATAAATAAAAATAAGTTTTGTTTCAAGTTCATTTGTGTCTTGAAAACACAAATAAAAATAAAATTTTTAATGTAAATCTTTATTTCAATACTTTGTTCGCGTCAAGGGATGCAAACAAAATATAATTCTCTTTTTATTTAAACATTTTGTTTGCATTGAGAAATGCAAGAAAAATATAATTCTTTTTATTCTAAATGTAAATCTATATTTTGTCATTTTGCTCGCATCAAGGGAAGCAAACAAAATACAATCTTTTTATTCCTTCGTACATTTCTGTTTGAGAAATGCAAACAAAACACAATCCTTTTTTTTCTTCAATATTGAATTGATATTTCACATCAATTCAAATAAAAGGAAAATTTCTTCTTTTTTTTTTTTCATTTTCTTTTTCTTTTACATCAATTCTATATGTGCATTTTCAAAGTTCACTCATTCTATATGGATTTTTGTTTCATCTTTATTCAATGACAAAAATATGAATTTTTGTTTCTTTTTACTCAACGACAAAAATATGAATTTTTGTTTGTTAACTTTTAATGCAACAAAATTAAGAGTTTTTGTTTTCTTTTTATGCAACCAAAAATGAGAACTTTGTTGGTTAACCTTTAAGGCAAACAAAAAGAAATATATTTTATTCATTGTTCATAGTCTATTGTAAACAAACAAATAAAAATAATATTCTATTTGTCGTTCAAATTTCATTGTAACATCAACAAATACAAATAAAGTTTTATTTGTCGTTCCATTTCTTTGTTCATTTCAGAAAAATGAAAAGGACATTAAAATAAAATAAATTAGAACGTCTAGATTTGAATAAAATATATTTTAAATCTAAATTTAGATTTAATTTTCCAACTGCAATTTAAACTCAATAACATATACAATTTAAAGACGGATTTAAGCATAACATGAACAATAAGCACACCACAAGCAACAATCGATAATTCATACATACCAAACATTTCAGAACTAAATCATCATCATCATACAGTTATTTTCATGTGGGAAAATAAATTAATAATTAATTAAATAATAAAGATTTTGAATTCTCACCTCAAATTTTGGCTAAAAATCAACTGTCTCAGAATCAGGTGTGGTCTGCGCCATCGCGAAGAGCTCGGAAAGACGAGTCCAGCGCAATTTACGGTTTGTCAAACGGACCTCGTATGAGAGAGTTATGAATTTTTAAACATCGGATAATTTAAATATTTAAATAATAAAATAATATAAAAAAAAAAAATCGGGACCTTCTTCCTCCCCATCGTGAAACGCACGGCCGAAACCCAAAGCCGCTCCCTCCCATTTCTGCACGCACCACCAACGAAGCCCCCGTTCGCCGATCCAACACCACCACCGCGAAGACCATCTCGAGACACACCCACGGCCTGAACCCCTCGAATTCCGGTCCCCTATCTTGCCCAGAAAACACCCAGAAACGCAGCGACTTTGGCCTCGAAATTCGTGAAATCCGTGAACCTAATGATGATCATAGCCGTATAGATTGAAAGGTCTCTGAATTCTCTTCGATTTGGTAGGTCATACGTCAAATTTCGTCGAACGGATTGGGAGATATTAGCGTTTGAAGATCGAGCAATTCTGGCCTTCAAAAATAGGTGGCGGCGGCCATGAACAGTATTAGGGTTAGGGTTTTTTTCGGATTTTTATATTATTTTAATATTAAATTCCGAATTTCGTGAAATAAAGTGGATTTTTGAACTTTCTCGGATTTGGGCCTGCTTACTGTCGATCTTAACATTTTGAGGCCTTCTGAACGCGATGGGCTATGTCCCAATGTCCAATTCTGATGTCTACACGTTTTATTTTCGGTTTTAATTGAAAATACAATATTAAATTAATTATTTAATTCCTACCGTACATTTAAATGTGCCGGGGCCACATACGACCTCAGAAAATTCTAAAAAAAATATTTTTAGCTTTCTTATGATGATACGAATCCAACAAAATTATTTTCGTCGAATTCTGAGACTGTTTGAAAAATGGCTATTTTTAAGGCGTTCAAATTTAACTGTAATTGTCAAAACACATTTTATTTCGCCACGCTCACATATTAATTCGAAAAAATCTGAAAATTGAAACCTAGCAATAATTTGACATTCCGGTTCCAACAAAAGTGGTTTCGTCGAAAACGGAGGTCGTTTGAAAAATGACTATTTTTAAGGCCAATATATTTAATATTAAAAATATATTTTTAAACAAATAAATCCCGAAACTCAAAATATATAAGTGTTTACTGTTTTTCAATGTAGAAATGTCATTCCGAACTCAATGGAAGTGGTTTCGAGTTGAAATTCCTACATATGTGAAAAGTAGCCTTTCGGGCCCTATATATTCTACAACGACCTTTCTAAAAATTGAATTGGCCATAACTTTTGATTTCCGTTATGAAATTTCGATTTTTCAGATTCGTTAGAAAGATATTTTTTAAATAGATTCTAATATTTTTGGTTTCACTAAAATCCGTTAAATTTTGCATCCTGTACGGTCAGTCAAAGTTCAAGTTTGACTTTTCAAACTACCGCGCTATTTCTAACTCTTTTGTTAATTAAAATTAAATCATTCATTCTAACTTCGATTTAAATCAAATTTGTGACCATTATTATTTAAATAAATTATTTTATATTGTCAAAACTCATTAAAATTTCCTAAAATAAAATTTTTAAATTGGTTCTGATTTTGCGGGTTGTTACATATTGGGTCCCGGCATGATTTGTGAAGCTGCAGATAAAGTCGATTTCATTAAGAAGCGACTGCAAATAGCTCAGAGCCGATAGAAAACTGATGCAGATTCGAGAAGAAGAGATTTAGTATTTCCTGTACTTGAGAGTTTCTCCGAAGAGAGGAGTAGTCCGATTCGGGAAGACAAGGAAGTTGGCGCCAAGATTTATTGGTCCATTTCCTATACTTGAAAGGATTGGAACTCTTGCTTATAGGGTTCAATTGCCTGACTGGTTGCCCGGAGTACATGATGTATTTCACGTGTCTCAACTTTGAAAGCATGTGAAAGATCCAGATCTGATTGTAGAAGAAGTAGAACAACACGATTTGGAAATTACTCCAAAATTAATAGTGAGAAGAGAGCCACTGAAAATTATTACAAAGAAACCAAGGTTCCTAGAAACAAGAAGGTTCACTTAGTCAAAGTGCAGTGGAGAGGAGATTCTAGAGACTATAAATGGGAGACTGAAGATAGCATTAGACAGGCTTATCCGACATTAGACAGGATTATCCCAAGTGCAGAGTGGACATCTCTGATTAGCTCTGGTGCAAGGTACATTTAAAACATTTTGCATTTCCATTTTGTTTCCTACTCTACTGTTGTTTCCTTTTCGGGGGCGAAAAGTTTTAAGTGGAGGAGATTGTAACAACCTGGAAAATCAGAACCAATTTAAATTTTTTATTTCGAGTAATTTTGGAAGAAATTTGGTCAGAATTTAAAAATTCCATTTTTAAATAACAACGAACCCTTAAAAATAGCCATTTTGCAAACGACCTCCGTTTTCGATGAAACCACCTTGGTTGGATCCGAAATGTCAAATTATTGCTAGGATTAAAATTCCATAATTTTTGGAATTAATATGTGAGCGTGGTAAATTAAAACGCGTTTGGTAATTTCAGTTTAAATTGGATCGACCAGAAAATGACCATTTTTCAAACAGTCTCCAAATTCGACGAAATTAATTTTGTTAGGACCGTATCGTCCCAGTATAGCTAGATTTAGTTTTCGGGGATTTTTAGAGTTAGTATGTGGCCCCGGTAAATTAAAATGTACACTCAAATCTAATGTTGAATGTTTTATATTTTAACTTGAAGAATAACTGACTGAAACAGTCGAATGGGCATACGAAACATATTCCGTTGTGTCCGGAATATGGGTATATAGCTGGGGGCGACATTCATTGGGTTTGATCTGGTGTTCATACGGATTTATGGGTATTTTTGGAATTAAATGAAAATAAAATAATTATATATATATATATATATATTAGCCAATTAGAATTCAACGTTGACTAAATTCATATCACTCAAAACCTGATACCTCCCAAAACGACGGCGGTGGGAGGTGAAATCTTCTCTCCTCCATAATTTGTGATTCATGCAAAAAAATCGAATGGTCCTTTATAAGATTTTATAGATCTCATCCTCCTCTCCAAATCCATAATTGTCTAGTATTTTTTCCTGGAGAATTCCACGTGAATCACCTTGAAGTCGTCTCATTCATAGCCAAAATCCGCCGCAACCGTGTCGTCGATCTCGACTTGACCACCAGTGCCTGGAGCGCCGTTCCAAGCACTACAAAGTGGTGCGAGTCGATCGTCACCAAGCTCTACGGTTTGCGTGGAAAATGGAAACCTAGTTTTGAACCATTTGCTGAGATGTACAGGTTTTATATTTTAAACCACTTACGACGTATAAAAGCGTTGCAAAGTTTGATTATCGAATAAAAATCATATCTTTTTTGTATGTCGTCAAAATTCAGTGAAACAAGAGATAATGGGACTGTGACATCATACACTACATTCTAGAAGTGACTAGAACGTATTCTGAGCTTGCTACATTTTCCGAAGGAGTTGAACCAATGTGAGATTTCTAAATTCAAATCGGAATGTATACGTATTATTAAATTATATACGTGATGTATAAATTATATACGCATTGTATATCTCACATACAAGCGTTGTTTAAATTATATATGCGATGTATAAATTATATATGCATTGTACAAACCATATATGCGTTGAATGGAATTGAAATGGAAAAGAAATATATTTATATACATACATACACTGCCCTCGTCCACAGACCACGGACGATATAAATTGTTTGGATTGGGATTGTGAATGATTGATTGTGGTTGCAACAAAATTGGTTGTGTTTGTGGTATATTCATATGTTTGAAATAATTTGTTTGAACAATAAAAATCACATTTTTATTGCATGTATGAAGTATTAAAAATATTCATGTTTGAAATAAATTGATTGAACAATAAAAATAATATTTTTATTGCATGTATGAAGTATATGAAATATTCATGTTTGAAATAAATTGGTTGAACAATAAAATAACATTTTTATTGCATGTATGTAGTATATAAAATATTCATGTTTGAAATAAATTGTTTGAACAATAAAAATCACAATTTTATTGCATGTATGAAGTATATAAAATATTCATGTTTGAAATAAATTGTTTTAATAATAAAAATCACATTTTTATTGCATGTATGAAGTATATAAAATATTCATGTTTGAAATAAATTGTTTGAACAATAAAAATCACATTTTTGTTGCATGTATGAAGTATATAAAATATTCATATCTGAAATAAATTGTTTGAACAATAAAATTCACATTTTTATTGCATGTATGATGAATATAAAATATTCATGTTTGAAACAAATTGTTTAAACGATAAAAATAACATTTTTATTGCATGTATTAAGTATATAAAATATTCATGTTTGAAATTCATTGTTTAAATAATAAAAATCACATTTTTATTGTGTATATGAAGTATATAAAATATTCATGTTTGAAATAAATTGTTTGAACAATAAAAATCACATTTTTATTGTGTATATGAAGTACATAAAATATTCATATGTTGAATAAATTGTTAGAACAATAAAAATCACATTTTTATTGTGTATATGAAGTAAATAAAATATTCATGGGTTGAATAAATGGTTTGAACAATACAATTTACATTTTTATTGCATGAATGAACCACTAAAAATAATTATGAGTGGAAATAAATGTTTGTTTATTGAAAATATTATTTTTAACATATATATGAAGCATTAAAAATAATTATGAGTCGATAAAAATGTTTATGCATTGAAAATGATATTTTTAACATATATATGAAGTGTTAAAAATATTTATAAGTTAAAATAAATGTATGTTCATTGAAAACATTACTCTTAACATGTATATGAAGCATTAAAGTAATCATGAGTCGATAAAAATGTTTATTCATTGAAAATAATATTTTTAACATATATATGAAGTGTTAAAATAGCTTATGAGTTAAAATAAATGTTTGTTCATTGAAAATATTATTTTTAACATGTATATGAAATGTTAAAGTAATCATGAGTCGATAAAAATGTTTGTTCATTGAAAATAATATTTTTAACATGTATATGAAGTGTTAAAAATAATCGTGTGTTAAAATAAATATTGGTAAGTTAAAAAATTTATTTTTAACATGCGAATGAAGTGAATAAAATTGTCATGTATGGAAATAAATATTTATTCGTTAAATATTGTTTTTAGTGTAGATATGCATATATATTCATATGCTGAATGGGAAAATGGATTGGTTGTTGAGTAAAGAATTTATGTGCATGCCCGACAAATAGGTAAGCCTTAATGAGTTGGTTGCACAATTTTATTTATCATATCAACTCATGTGAATGCCATTGGATGCGGCGTGCTGGTTGTTCTGTGTCAGATTATAAACAAGGCCATAGAATAACAGCAATTAATTTTGAACTAAACTACATGGCATACTTCGTGAAGATAGCATACTCTATCATATAGCAGTAAGCATTTGGAGTTTATGTGACAAGGTTGGGATTACCATGCGAGCAGGACGCTCATATGGCGATGATTGAATTGCAGGTTGAACTGAGGACTGATATGGACTAAATAAAACATGCCGGTAAATTGCCCGATTTAATAAAAACCCCACACGGGTCTGGAGTTGACAATAATCATGTCTCTCTAGTTATTAGATACGCCACATGGATTATTTATGTCCAACAGTAGACAAGGTGACGAGATTTAACACTGGAGTTATTATACACACTCCCTTGGGCATGGATAGGTCACTAAAAATTGTGTCTGCTTATACTGGATTTATTGGGTGCCTAATACGACCCAATAAATTTCCAAACCCCTCTCCGTACAAAGGAACCTATGGCGAAATTTTTCAAAATTTAAGGCGTTTGCCAAATTTTTGAAGCGAAAATGGTTCAAAAATCATCGAATGAATAATATATATATATATATATATATATATATATATATATATATATATAAATTAAAATATAACGAATCGCGCAGCTGCAGTTCGTGTTTTGGAATCGTAACTTTAAACGATTATACCGAGAGATCCGACCGTCGGATTTTCCCGAAACAGGAACCGTTGGGTTTGCTTTGGAACGATCTTTTCAATGATATAAAATTTGTTAAGATCCAACGGTTAGATTTTGAGAAATATGTAAATCAAATCTGAAGAAAAACAACGCTAGGGCCATCGAATGACCTGAAACATCGTTCGACGAAAATGGGCTATTTTTAAATAAATAAAAATAGAGAAAAATCATTTTATAAAATATTATAAATGATATGGAATGGAAATAAACCGATTTTACTTGGTTTGTTGGATATTCTGATGGTTAGATGTATTTGACATGAAATTATTATAATGAATTGAAATGTGAATGTCAAATAGTTTAACCATGAAAAGAATTGATTTGAATTCTATTTATACATGAAATATTTGAAAAGGCCGAGATAATTCTCATTCCAAATAATTGATCGACGATTAAAAGTCGAAGATATGAGACGATGCAAGACCGGTGATCTTCACATCGAATAGATTACTACTGATTCCCTGGATCGGTTAGCTCCCAGGAGGGTTACGGTGGTAGTGGTCCGGACGTATTTGTTGATTGTTTGGCTGTGCGAGGCCCTCTCTCTTATATTGGCCATATGGGACGAGGAATAAGGTACCTCCGGTTTCGTTCAGACCCAGAACAAACAAGTAAATGGATGTGTGTCTAACATCGGATGTTATTCTGTGCTGATTGATTTCTATTAAATAAATATATATATATATATATATATATATCTGTTTGGCGGCGGAGAATTGATTCTCTTGCTTAGCACCTTTCTCTAAGACGTACGAGCTTAGAGGTTATATATTGATAGACATCAGTCGCATGGCATGGAATGTCAATGTGGCATGCTGAGATGCAAGTGATCAACGCTTTTGTGGAAAAGCATAGCCTTGTGGTTGATGATTAAAGCACGGCTTTAAATAGCATAGCTTTGTGTATAGCGTTAATTCGCGAGCCTCACACCCCGGTATGAACCAGAAATGGGAGAGGACTGTAGGGAGGACATGAGTTTCTTTCTAGCTAGAAGTGGTGTCATGGTATAGAGCCCAAACATTTTTACTTATATGGATGATGGAAATCGAGGCACCTCGGATATATCGGTCACTACGGGGCTGATGGATGGTATGGTTGTACTGACCAGATTTATGCCTCATATGACAGGGAAACGTATTGTTTAGGGATTATTAATCCACATTGTGTGGACCGACCCTGAAGATCCAAGGTGTAGTTGCGACTGTATCCTGAGGCTCGGGCTAGACAGTCTCGAATTCGGTAAGGACGATCCCTTGCATTGGTTCATGATGGAAATCCAACTTCCAATATGACATCATGCGATTTTGAATGTAAACCTATATATGGCGACATGATATATGGTACCCATGCCGTCTATGATTGATACATTATGATTGAAATTGTTTTTGAAACATATATGCACTAGTAATAACATCAAACGATTATGATTTATACGTATCAAGCATATTTTGGCCATTATAAGGTAAAACGCTATCTGTTATGTCCCGTATTTTTTTGGTATAATAATTAATTTATTTAATTAGTGATTTAGAGAATTAAAGGGTTGTTTAAATAAATAATATTGAATATTTAATTAATTTAAATAATAGAATAATATATTTAATTCCAAGATAGTCGGAAATAGTGAATTGACAATATAATCTGAACTAGACAATTTAAAATATTTAATTCAGCTTAGTATTTGAATTAGAATAACGAATATATTATTTGAACGATAGTTGAACGTATAATTATATTATAATTTTAATCGAGCCCGAAATGGCGCGGCAGTTCGTAATTTGGCGATTCAAACTTTAAACGAATATACAGAATCCGTTTTAAGTCGGATTTCTATAAAACAAGAAACGTTCGGAGCTGGGGAAGTATATTTTTCCAATGGAAGAGAAAAATCGAGATTTCATTGTGTAGAATTTGAGTTACGTCCAAATCAAATTTCCAAATAGTCACTATGGAATTCATATATAAATTATAACGATATATAAAAGGAATTTCATTATAAATCGAATATCGGTTTAATCGGGATTTGAAATATCAAGTTAGAAATTCATATAAGATTATTCTGGAATTGTATGATATTCTATTATGAATATATACGATAGTATTTATTTTTATAAATTTAATTTAATTATTTTTAATTATTTTTAAATATATTTATATATTTGAATGGGTTATTTAGAGCTTTAAAAATAGCAAGTTTTTGCAAAGGACCTCCGTTTTCGACGAAACTAATTTTGTTGGATCCGGAATATTAAATTATTGTTAGATTTCAAGTTTCGTGATTTTTGGAGTCAGTATGTGGCCGTACGGATTTTTAATGTGAAAAACAGTCAGTATTTTGATGGTTAAAAATGCGCTGTGTGAGCAACTGGAGTCGGGATTCGACGAAACCAGTTTTGTTGGGTCCGTAATGTCAAACTCTAGTTGTATGTCCATTTTTACGATTTTTAGATATTGTATGTGATTATAGGAATTTATATTCAACAATACAAATAGCGGTAGCTTAAAAACAAAAATAATAATGAATATAAAAATAATATATTTCTTCTATATATACTTCTCCAAATTTCCTAAACCTAATTCCTATTTCCTATGGTCAACACAAAAAAAAATCCGCCATTGTGTTCTTCACTTTTCCAATGAAACCATGGAGTTTAGAAATAAAAAACAAATGGGAGAAAATTCTATAAATCAAAACTATTATATATTTAAACTCCTGAGACGATCCTCTTTATCCTCAAATAAGTTTCACTGGGTGCGATTCATCTTATGTTCGCAGCATTTAACAACCGTGAGTCTAGGGTTTTAATATTTGAGAAACTTGAGCTTCGATCTGGGTGTTGGATATCGTATTCGAGATGGTGATCAATTTTGACATCTTGGTGATGATTTTTGTGGGATTTCATGTCAAAAAGGTTCGATGCTTTCACTGTTTCATTTGTTGGTGACCGGAGAACCCATCGCTGATGATGCACGCGGGTTTGAGCTATTAGGGATAGAAGTGAAGTGCTCGCGAAGGGGAAGAGAACCGTATGCGTGGTGTTCGATTCAATGCAGCATGGAGGGAAAATGGATCGAATGGAATTTCTGTAAATGGCGATGAAAAAGGATTCAGGTTCGAAGCTTTTGGGTAGATGGAGAAATATGCTGTAGCAAGCAGATATTGGGCTGAGATGGGTCGGATAAGGAAAAGGTTAAAGCCCAATAGAATAAAATAAATCCATGTTTTATTTTAGTTAAATTTGTACAAATTTGTTTATATCATATCTAATTCATACGTAAACGAATTCGAACAAAACAGGATCCGTTGGGATCGTGTGGACGACGCCTACACAATGGAACTGACTGAGAGTGAAATGGAGCTCGTTACAATTTACAGCGAAATAAATTGTCGGTCTGAATCAACCAACAGTTTAGCGTTATTTAACGATGAACTGCCAATGTGAGTAAAACTTACTAACTCTATCATTTTATATTTTTATAAATTTAATCTAGTAATGATAAACGTTGATTGACTGTTGTATGATGATTGTTTGGTAGGATTGCATATGTATTGGTTGGAATTATAGATAACGATCTATGTATAAATCATTAATAAAATATTGATTCTGTTTATTAGAATATTTCATATTGAAATGAAATTAATGTGAATTATATTGTGTAACATCTGTGGATGCAGGGAAACAGGTCGGAGTAATCCAACTGGATTCCTCAACATTTATTTTATTGTTTTTCATATATTGTGTTATATGATGTGATATGAAATTTGTTGCTGATTTTGTATGTTTGAATGATACTGGTCATTGTTATATGGTACGTTAAATACCATAAGGAATACTGGAATGTTAAAAAGGAAATTTTCAATGTTATATTGAAAAAGAAATATTTATAAAATCAAAAGATTTTATAAAAAAGAAACATTTTTAAAATAAATAGATTATAAAAGAAATAATTATTTTGAAAATAAATATAGAGAATTGAAAAGGAAATATTTGTAAAACATTTACAAATTGAATTGAAAAGGAAATATTTGTAAAACATTTACATATAGAATTGAAAAGGAAATATTTTTAAAACATTTACAAATAGAATTGAAAAAGAATACTTATTTGTTAACTAAAAAGAATTGAATAGGAAATAATTATTTGTCAAATAAATAAAATTATAAAAGGAATATTTATTTGGAAAATAAATAGGATTATAAAAGGGAATTAACGAGATATAAAAGAGTAAATTGAATGGAGTTAATCGAATTAGAATTTATCAAATAGAGTTAATTGAATAAAGTTATCGATTAGAGTTATTGAATAGAGTTAATTGAATAGAGTTAATCGAATTAGAATTTATCAGATAGAGTTAATTGAATAGAGTTATCGATTAGAGTTATTGAATAGAGTTAATTGAATAGAGTTAATCGAATTAGAATTTATCAAATAGAGTTAATTGAATAGCATGATCGATTAGAGTTATTGAATAGAGTTAATCGAATTAGAATTTATCAAATAGAGTTAATTGAATAGAGTTATCGATTAGAGTTATTGAATAGAGTTAATTGAATAGAATTAATCGAATTAGAATTTATCAAATAGAGTTAATTGAACAGAGTTATCGATTAGAGTTATTGAGTATAGTTAATTGAATAGAGTTAATCGAATTAGAATTTATCAAATAGAGTTAATTGAATAGAGTTATTTGTTAGAGTCATTGAATCGAGTTAATTAAACAAAGTTGATCGAACTAGAATTAATCAAATAGAGTTAATTGATAGAGTTAATCGATTAGAGTAAATCGAATAGAGTTAATTGAAGAAAGGTTATCGAATATAGTTATTCGAAACGGAGTTAATCGAATATAGTTTATTCGAAAAGGAGTTAATCGAATATAGTTTATCCGAAAGGAGTTAATCGAATATAATTTATTCGAAAGGAGTTAATCGAATATAGTTTATTCAAAAGGAGTTAATCGAATATAGTTTATTCAAAAGAAGTAAATCGAATATAGTTTACTCGAAATGAGTTAATCGAATATAGTTTATTCGAAAGGAGTTAATCGAATATAGTTTATTCGAAAGGTGTTATCGAATAGAGATTATTCGAATGAGAGTTATATGTTGAAATTCGATTATATCGAATTCGAGATAGTACTATTCACTTTCCGTTTTAATCAAGATTTATTTATTTAAAAATAAATTAGTTGTTTGTTTATTTATCCAAATTAATAAATTAAAGTTAAATTGAAGTTATTATATTTCAGAAGCATGGGATTATAACACTACTGTTAAAATCAAATGATATTCTGTAAAAGAAGTGGATTCGTAAATAGAATTCGAGAGTTTCGTAAGGAAGTTTGTTACAGATTTAAAAGGGGAACTTTGTCTATTTCGAGGTTAGAAATGTTGTTCAATTAAGGTCTGAGAGGTAGTTATAGCCCAACTTGATTGACTCCATTTTTAACTAAGGAATAGTTAATGTTCGATAGTGAAGGTCGGTTAAGTGAATTTAGTAAATGAGTGTAATGTTTTGAGTTGGCATAGCGATGTTTATTTAAACAACGATTTAAATCCAAATGTAGGAGTTTTGGAAATGTTTTCCAAATAAGAATCAGAAATGTTTCCTAATATATAAAATAAGAAATGGAAATGTTTTTTCCAATGTTAATAACGTATATTTTCTAAATATAAAAAATAAGAAATGTTGAATATATGGAAACAGGAAATGAAAAAAATAAAAAAAATAATGAAGTAAAGAGATAAATGTTCAATGATGATTGATCGATAAAATTTCCATCTGGAAATAATATCGTTGTTTGCACACATGTTTTTCTTTGATAGTTAACTCATCGACTATCAATGTTTTTGACCATTTTTCCGTCGTCAATACGGAGAGACCGGGACCAGATTCATTATCTGAAAACCACTCTGTATGGGCGTTAGCGTTGCAATAAAATATGATGAAGATAATTGAAGATGAGTTTGTGCAAGGGTCATTCTATCAAATCCTAGTTAGAAATTGCTTAAGATGGATTTACAGAATAGTGCCTTCGGTTTGTCCAGTCCCGGGACAACCTGTATAGAAGAATGTCTAATAGAGTATATTTAATGGATCACATAAGTTGATCTCTTCAAATATATGTACGTTTGGTGGTGGAGGAATTCGTTTCTCTTAGCAGTATACCCGTTGTATTTTTGGGGAAATCAATTTGTGATTTGGCGGTATGACGATGTGACATTCAAAGTGAATAATTGTGCGACCTGTCAAAGATAAGCGTGGCCTCTAGCCTCACAACCGGAAAATGACAAAAATCGGGCAGGCAGTATGGCTATGTGGGTTGCTTCCATTAGGGTGTATTATCACCTATCTAGAGATATTCATTTCATTCTTTAATCTATTCGATGCTGTCCCATTCGGGAAATGGTTGCTGATCCCAACCGTTGGTGATTTACATTCGATACACTCAAGCACAATGAGTGGTCGGTCATGTGTGGCCGGGTTGCAAGATGTTCTTGTTGAACCCAGTGTATTCCTCTCTAGAGGTACACTATCGGAAGGCGGTTCCATACCTTGTCATAGTTGGAATTCCATTACCCAATAAGTGCTCACGGTTTTGATTGTATACTATGTATGTAGAACGTGAGATGAAAGCATTTCTGCTAGATGATCATTATATTGTGGTTGATAGACACTATTATAATATCAATGAGTTTTGATATAAAGATTTTTGTTTTCTTTCAAAATGATTTGAAAGTTAAATCAAATTGATTTTGATTCTCATAAGGGAAAAACCCGTTCCATTATACGGCGTGGTCTTATGAGATATCGTTTAATTACTCAAACTGTTTTAAATTGTTTTACTCACACCAGTCCCATGACTGACCCAGAGTTTATTTTGTTTTGTTTTACCTAAACTCTTGGGTGCCCAAATTTGTACGGGCAGTCAAGTAGTCAGGTTTTATAGATATACTTGGAGAGCTTGGAGCAGGGGGCTTCAGGATTATATAGCTATTGTTTATTCCAAGGTATTATAAGTGTTATACTCTGATAATGTTACTATATACATATACTGATTTTATTTCAAAATTATGTATCTGTTATATGTTGTTCGTCCCGCTGTGAGATTCGTGTTTACTCTGATGTTGTATGTTCTTCTTCTTCTTCTATTCTAAGTTTCTATCTTATCTATTCTTACCCTCTAATTTCTTTCATGGACTATCCGGTGTTTCGGATGCTTGGGTAGTCGACATTGATTTTATGTCGATAACCAAGATCGCGAAATCCCCGGGTCGTTACAGTGGTATCGGATCTAAAGGTTAAGTGATTACCTTGGCTCCGTGGCGTGACTCAGTAGAGACGGGGTTTGCAATACCCTAGATTGAGTTGAGTGTATATATATAAGCATGTATTTGTTATTCAATATAAAATTGTTTTATATTGTAGAGATTTATTTATTGAGTTGTTTATAAGTTCTGGTCGATCAGTTTGATCCACTGTATCGGTAGGGGTTTATAAACAATCGAATATGATGAACCGACATGATATGTTTTGAAAAGAGGGTAAATGATGTAATTTTACCCAAATCATATTTTGATATAAAAGTATGATTAATATTTGAAGTATTATCTTATATTGAATGTGTTGGTTGTGATTATAATCAGATAAGATTATAATTGAAACGGTTATGTAAATAACCAATCAGATTTTGTATAAGTATTACGGAGTGAATTAAATCTGAATTTAAATCAAAATTGAAATTAAAACTTTGGAAATTTTAATAAGTGTTTGTAAATGAATATGTATTGGATATAAGAGAATTTTAATATCCTGGGAGATTTTGGAAATGTTTTCAAACATTGTGAAGGATATTTTGAACTGATTTCAAAATAGAAGTGTTTGACTATGAGTTTTGAAAAGTGATATAGTATTGAACTCACTTCGATCGTTGGAAAATAGTTTCCGATGATGATCAGGACATTATCGGTGTTCATTTTCGAGTATGTAAGTGACGGATTGCTACCAAAGATTTTGTTTTTGAATTGTTTTGAGAAAAACAAGTTGTTTGAAATCCTAAAAAAGGAAAGTTTGATTTTGAGAAAAGAAAAGCTGTTTAAAACTCCCAGGAAGAGACTGTGAGTTAAAACCAAATTTAAATAGAAATTTTGAAAGCAAACTGGAATTGAACTGAAATCAGTTAAGTGGTAATTGAAATTGAATTAGATTACAATTATATCGAATACAATTGTATTGGGAGATAGGAATTTGAAATGGAAATACATTAATGGATTATGAGTTTGGAATCAAGAATGAAACTTGAGTTGAAAGGGAATTTGGTTTGGATATAAGCGAATAGCTGTGTTGAACAAATATTGATTGGAAGTTGATTATAAGTACATTGGTATATGCTTAAATGGGTGACAGATGCAAAGGATATAATGATTTGCCCGACAGAAAGGTACAAGTTATATTTCTATTGGTAAGATTTATGAGCCGAATTGGCAAGCCGCTTGGCTGTTTGATTTTCTTTTGGGTTGGAGAAGGCCTAGAGAGGCGAGTTGTAGTTGTACCGATTGAGCCGTACAAAGGAGGTGCTGGCGAAATTTTTCGAAAATTTCGGATGTTAGAATATTTTCAGGAATTTTTAAAATTTTCGTTAATAAAAATGAATTAATATTTAATTGAAATTAATTGGTATAGTGATATTGAAATTAAAGAAGTAAACAAATATTTTTAACCAGTCAATAGGGTTAGTTTTCTAACATAGCAATTTCGAGGACGAAATTATTTTAAAGGGGGAAGAATGTAATGTCCCGTATTTTTACGATATAATAATTAATTTATTTAGTTATTTAATTAGAGATTTAGAGAATTAAAGGGTTGTTTAATTAAATAATATTGAATAGTTGATTAATTTAAATAATAAAATAAAATATTTAATTCCGAGATAGTCGGAAATAGTGAATTGACAATATAATGTGAATTGGACAATTTAAAATATTTAATTCAGCTTAGAAATTGAATTAGAATAACGAATATATTATTTGAACGACAGTTGAACGTATAATTGTATTATAATTATAATTATAATCGAGAACGAAATGGCGCGGCAATTCGTAATTTGGCGATTCGAACTTTAAACGAATATACAGAATCCGTTTTAAGTCGGATTTCTATGAAATAAGAAACGTTCGGAGCTGGTGAAGTATATTTTTCTAATGGAAGAGAAAAATCGAGATTTCATTGTGTAAATTTTGAGTTATATCCAAATCAAATTTCCAAATAGTCGCTATGGAATTCATATATAAATTATAATGATATATAAAAGGAATTTCATTATAAATCGAATATCGATTTAATCGGGATTTGAGATATCAAGTTAGAAATTCATATAGGATTATTCTGGAGCTGTATGATATTCTATTATGAATATATGTTATAATATTTATTTTTAAATATTTAATTTATTTATTTTTATATATATTTATATATTTAAATGGGTTATTTAGAGCTTTAAAAATAGCTAGTTTTTGCAAACGACCTCCGTTTTCAACGACACTAATTTTTCGGATCCGGAATATTAAATTATTGTTAGATTTCAAGTTTCCTTATTTTTGGAGTCATTATGTGGCCGTACGTATTTTTATTATGAAAATTAGTCAGTACTTTGACGGTTAAAAATACGCTGCGAGAGCAAATGGAGTCGGAATTCGATGAACCAGTTTCGTTGGGTCCGTAATGTCAAACTCTAGTTGTTTGTCCATTTTCATGATTTTTGGATATTGTATGTGATTATAGGAATTTTTATTCAACAATAAAAATAGAGGTAGCTTAAAAAAAATATAATAATGAATATAAAAATAATATATTTCTTCTATAAATACTTCTCCAAATTTCCTAAACCTTATTCCTATTTCCTCTGGTCAACACAAAAAAAATCCGCCGTTGTGTTCTTCACTTTTCCAATGAAATCATGGAGTCTAGAAATCAAAAACAAATGGTGGAAAATTCTATAAATCAAAACTCGTATATATTTAAACTCCTGAGACGATCCTCTTCATCCTCAAATAAGTTTCACTGGGTGTGATTCATCTTATGTTTGCATCATTTAACAACCGTAAGTCTAGGGTTTTGATATTTGAGAAACTTGAGTTTCGATATGGGTTTTGGATATCGTATTCGAGATGGTGATCGATTTTGACATCCTGGTGATGATTTTTGTGGGATTTCATGTCAAAAAGGTTCGATGGTTTCACTGCGTCATTTGTTGGTGACCAGAGAACCCATCGCTGATGATGCACGCAGGTTTGAGCTATTGGGGATGTAAGCGAAGTGCTCGCGAAGGGAAAGAGAACCGCAGGCGTGGTGTTCGATTTGATGCAACGTGGAGGGAAAATGGATCGAATGGAATTTCTGTAAATGGCGATGAAAAAGGAGTCGGGTTCAAAGCTTTTGGGTAGAAGGAGAAATACGCTGTAGCAAGCGGATATTGGGTTGAGATGGGCCAGATAAGGAAAAGGTTAAAGCCTAATATAATAAAATAAATCCATGTTTTATTTTAGTTAAATTTGTACAAACTTGTTTATATCATATCTAATTCATACTAAACGAAATCGAACAAAACAGGATCCGTTGGGATCGTATGGACGACGCCTACACAATGGAACTGACTGAGAGTGAAATGAAGCTCGTTATAATTTATAGCAAAATAAAATGTCGGTCTGAATCAACCAACAGTTTAGCATTATTTAACGATGAACTGCCAATGTGAGTAAAACTCACTAACTCTATCAGTTTGTACTTTTATAAATATAATCTAGTAATGATAAATGCTGATTGGCTGTGGTATGATGATTATTTGGTTGGATTGCTTATGTATTGGTTGAAATTATAGATAATGATACATATATAAATCGTTACTCAAATATTGATTCTATTTATCAGAATATTTAATACTGAAATGAAATTGATGTGAATTATATTGTGTAACATCTGTGTATGCAGGGAAATAGGTCGGAGGAATCCAACTGGATTCCTCAACATTTATTTTACTATTTTTCATATATTGTGTTATCTGATGTGATATGAAATTTGTTGTTGATTTTTTATGTTTGAATGATACCGATCATTGTTATATGGTAAGTTAAATACCATAAGGAATACTGGAATGTTAAAAAGGAAATTTGCAATGTTATATTGACAAAGAAATATTTATAAAATCAAAAGATTTTATAGAAAAGAAACATTTTTAAAATAAATAGATAATAAAAGAAATAATTTATAGAGAATTGAAAAGGAAATATTTGTAAAACATTTACAAATAGAATTAAAAAGGAAATATTTGTAAAACATTTACAAATAGAATTGAAAAAGAATATTTATTTGTTAAATAAATAGAATTGAAAAGGAAATATTTATATATTAAATAAATAAAACTATAAAAGTAATATTTATTTAGAAAATAAATAGGATTATAAAAGGGAATTAACAAGATATAAAAGAGTTAATTGAACATAGTTAATCGAATTATAATTTATCAAATAGAGTTAATTTAATAGAGTTATCGATTAGAGTTATTGAATAGAGTTAATTGAATAGAGTTAATCGAATTAGAATTTATCAAATAGAATTAATTGAATAGAGTTATCGATTAGAGTTATTGAATAGAGTTAATTGAATAGAGTTAATCGAATTAGAATTTATCAAATAGAGTTAATTGAATAGAGTTATCGATTAGAGTTATTGAATAAAGTTAATTGAATAGAGTTAATCGAATTAGAATTTATCAAATAGAGTTAATTGAATAGAGTTATCGATTAAAGTTATTGGATAGAGTTAATTGAATAGAGTTAATTGAATAGAGTTGATCGAATTAGAATTAATCAAATATAGTTAATTGTTAGAGTTAATCGAGTAGAGTTAATTAAAGAAAGGTTATCGAATATAGTTATTCGAAATGGAGTTAATCGAATATAGTTTATTCGAAAGGAGTTAATCGAATATAGTTTATTCGAAAGGAGTTAATCGAATATAGTTTATTTGAAAGGAGTTAATCGAATATATTTTATTCGAAAGAAGTAAATCGAATATAGTTTATTCAAAAGGAGTTAATCGAATATAGTTTATTCGAAAGAAGTTAATCGAATATAGTTTATTCGTAAGGAGTTATCGAATAGAGGTTATTCGAATGACAGTTGTACGTTGAAATTCGATTATATCGAATTCTGGATAGTACTATCCACTTTCCATTTTAATCAAGATTTATTTATTTATAAATAAATTGGTTGTTTTTTTATTTATCCAAATTAATAAATAAAAGTTATATTGAAGTTATTGTATTTCAGAAGCATGGGATTATAACACTACTATTAAAATCAAATGATATTCTATAAAAGAAGTGGATTTGTAAATAGAATCTGAGAGTTTCGTAAGGAAGTTTGTTAAAGATTTAAAAGGGGAACTTTGTCTATTTCAAGGTTAGAAATGTTTTTCTGTTAAGGTCTGAGAGGTAGTTATACCCCAACTTGATTGACTCCATTTTTAACTAAGGAATGGTTAAGGTTTGATAGTGAAGGTTGGTTAAGTGAATTTAGTTAATGAGTGTAATGTTTTGAGTTAGCATAGCGATGTTTTATTTAAACAATGATTTAAATCCAAATGTAGGAGTTTTAGAAATGTTTTCAAATAAGAATCAGAAATGTTTCCTAATATCGAAAATAAGAAATGGAAATGTTTTTTCCAATGTTAATAACGTATATTTTCTAAATTTAGAAAATAAGAATTGTTGAATGCATGGAAACAGGAAATGAAAAAATGAATAAATTAATGAACTAGAGAGATAAATGTTCAATGATGATTGATTGATAAAATTTTCATCTGGAAATAATATCGTTGTTTGCGCACGTGTTTTTCTTTGATAGTTAACTCACTGACTATCGAAGTTTTTCACCATTTTTTCGTCATCAATACGGGGAGACCGGGATCAGATTCATTATCTGAAAACCACTCTGTATAGGCATTAGCGTTGTGGTCAAATATGATGAAGATAATTGAAGACGGAGTTTATGCAAGGGTCATTCTGTCAAATCCTAGGTAGAAACTGCCTAAGAATGATTTATAGAATAGTGCCTTCGGTTTGTCCAGTCCTAGGACAACCTGTATAGAAGAATGTCTGATATAGTATATTTAATGGATCACGTAAGTTGATCTCTTCAAACGTATGTACGTTTGGTGGCGGAGGAATTCGTTTCTCTTAGCTATATACCCGTTGTATTTTTGGGAAATTAATTTGTGATTTGGCGGGAATGACAATGTGACATTCAAAGAGAATAATTTTGTGATCTATCAGAGATAAGCGTGGCCTCCAGCCTCACAACCGAAAAATGACAAAAATAGGGCAGGCAGCATGGCTATGTGGGTTGCTTCCATTAGGGTGTATTATCACTCATCTAGAGATATTCATTTCATTCTATATTCTATTCGATGTTGTCCCATTCGCGAAACGGTTGCTGATCCCAACCATTGGTGATATACATTCGATACACTCAGGTGAAAAGATGTTCTTGTTGAACCCAGTGTATTCCTCTCTAGAGGTACACTATCGGAAGGTGGTTACATACTTTGTCATAGTTGGAAATCCATTACCCAATAAGTGCTCGTGGTTTTGAATGTATACTATGTATGTAGAATGTGAGATGAAAGCGTTTCTGCTAGATGATTAGTATATTGTGGTTGATAGACACTATTATAATATCAATGAGTTTTGATATAAAGATTTCCGTTTTCTTTCAAAATGATTTGAAAGTTAAATCAAATTGATTTGGATTCTCATAAGGGAAAAACCCGTTCCGTTATACGGCGTGGTCTTATGAGATATCGTTTAATTACTCAAACTATTTTAAATTGTTTTACTCACACCAGTCCCATGACTGACCCAGAGTTTATTTTGTTTTGTTTTCCCTAAACTCTTGGGTGCCCAAATTTGTACGGGCAGTCAAGTAGTCAGATTTTACAGATATACTTAGGGAGCTTGGAGCATGGGGCTTCATGATTACATAGCTATTATTTATTCCGCTGTGTTGTAATTGTTATACTCTGATAATGTTACTGTATACATATACTGGTTTTATTTCAAAATTATGTATCAATTATATGTTGTTCGTCCCGCTGTGAGATTCGTATTTACTCTGATGTTGTATGTTCTTCTTCTTCTTCTATTCTAAGTTTCTATCTTATCTATTCTCGCCCTCTAATTTCTTTCATGGACTATCCAGTGTTTCTGATGCTTGGGTAGTCGACATTGAGTTTTTGTCGATAACCAGGATCGCGAAATCCCCGGGTCGTTACACTATCCTTCGGTTTGCATTGCATTGTGTGATGGGACTTGAGTCCTATAATGGCTTCATTTTTCTAAAAAGCATTGCCTTGTTTAAAGATTTACTTTATGATATGCAATGGCAATCCAATGGTGTAAACCCCGTTCCATGTTAGTGACGTAGTCCTGTGATTAGCCTTGTTATAAAACATGTTAAGTAGATTTCTCATACCAGTCCCATGACTGACTCGTAGTTTGTTTCACTTTGCAAACTCGGGTGCCCCTTTTTTCTGCACGAGCAAACTTGTATTCAGGTTTTGGCTTGGTTCATTTTGGCTATGGATGGAAGCTGTGGAAGCTGATGATGGTCCTTTATCATTTTAATTGTATTGTTTCAGACACGCTTATGTATATTTTGTTTGATTCCGCTGCAGACATTGTATATTAAACTGAAACCGTATTATATGCTAAGTATGATTCTATTATGTTGTGTAACTCTGATATTGATATTATTTCCAGTGTAATTTGTTGAATATTATATGGTGTAATGATACATTTTTGTTCTGCTGTTATTGTTTATGTGTTATATTCAAATGATTATCCTTACTTCCGTGGCATGGGGGTTTGGGGTCATCACAATTGCTCCATCTTCAATTAGTATCTTTCACGTATTCACTGGTTCGGAATTATTTTCGAATATAAATTCGATCTTGGCCTTTCCGTACCCACAACACATTAGGCATGATTTTTGATACTCGGTTATTAACCTATCAAAATAAACAATCATAAAATAAATCTACTGGTTTATTACACAGCGTCACTTGGCCATTAAAAATAATATATCAGTTGTAATACTAAAGATAATATATTTGTTTTTAATATATAAGTATTTTCAAATTGTTTTATTTAAATACTTAGAAAAAATATCCTAAAATCAATATCCCATTTCCTGTTAACTACCATTCCAACCCATTTAATACAACGTTACTTATTATTTAAAATTGGGAAACCAATTCAATTTATCATTTCAAACAATCGTTACGATATCTTCTTTATTTCGTTATTTGAACTCCGTAATCGTCCCTTTCCCTTTTAGAATAAACTCACTCTAAATCCCAACTCCTTATTTTGAAAATATCGTTATATTTTTACCAATCTCCTTTTTATTTCTTTACCATGGAAATACCATTTCATATCCCAAAGCCTTTATATTTACTTTTATTTCGGGAATCCCATTTTAGGTATCCCTAAATTCTTCAGATAACGTTACATTATTATTCCTCACAATAAATTACTTCGAACAGCTCCACTATTACAAATAATATCATCTTTCGTTAATCCTGAAGTAGTTCAAGTTGGGGTATTTTAATTAACTCTCAGACCTTGATTAACAACGTTCTTATCTTAAGATAAATATGAATTGTAATTCAAAAACTCATATTCATTCTAATACCAACAAATACCATTTAACTATCTTATTTACCATATGGTTTTATAAAATCTTATTACTTTTGAAATCTCCTTTTTGAATATATTATTATTACCAAATTTATTGATTTAGTAAATGATAAATAAAAATATCGACTTTTAAACCTCGGCTTCTTTAAACTGTTTGTTTCATTATCCAGATTTTATTACAAATCATATTACTCCATTTTTTTTCAAATTCAAGAACGAGAGTCCTTTTTCTAAACCCTTTAATCATTCCCTATGGAAAATCTCATTTCAAAACTCATCCATTTCAGTTAATGTCATTATTAAGTATCATTAAATAAAAATTAACACGTTACCTTCCCATTTTCCTTCATAAACTTGTTTATACAACTTTGGTTAATATAAATCCTTTTTGTCTTGCTTTCCCTTTACTAATTCAAACATTTATTTTAAGCTTATCTTATTTTCTTAAAAACCCTTTTATAACTTAATTTACCAAACTCGGTTTAAAGGTAAACCGTTCATAAATTCACTTTGAAATTCAATTTATATTTTATTACTAACCTTGATCATTTACTTAAATGAACTTCATTTAAGAAGTAATTCCTTTAAATTATTATAAATTTACTTTACCACTAACTGCAAAAAATATCCAAATTTCTTTTTTAAAATCTCGTTAAGTTAAACAACTATTCATCAAATTATTTCACTAGACTGATCGACACAAATTAATTTAAATCAATTTCCGTTAAAATAGATGGATTGGTAAATTTTAAAAAATGGTTAAACCGTTGATCTAGCTCGCCTTTCCATTTAAATTAATAAGTAATATTATTAATTTAAATAATCTCATTTACTTCGATTATTATTAAATAAATAATAATCAACCTCAAAATTATCCCATTTAATTGTTTCTTAAAAACAATCACTACTACAAAAGTGGGCATATTCGACACTAATTTGTGTGCGTTGCATGAAAAGTGTGGCGAAAGCTATGCATTCTTTGATCTTCTGCAACAACATTCATTTTTTGTTGCATTAGATGTGAATGCAGTGTTGCGGTTGGAATTCTTTTGCTGTGACGTGCAACACCAGGTCAAAGTGTTGCATTACATAAATACATGCCAAGTCAGCGATCCGCATTATCAGTTTAAACAAATATATAACCATAGATGTAGACTAATCCAAGGGTTCAAGATGATCCTTGCTACAATAGTTCAAAGTGTTGCATTAGATAAATACATGCCAAGTCAGGATCCGCGTTATCAGTTTAAAAAAATGAAGAACCGTAGATGTAGATTAATCCAACGGTTCAAGCCGATCCTTGCTACAGCTTAGTGAAAATTTGGCGCGATAGTTTACCCATTCACGAAATACTTCCCCCCAAAACAAATTTCTGCCGTACTCCTCCTTCAGTCCGTTTCTCTCTCCGCGAAATCCGTCCAAGAACACCTCTATCCGATTGCTACTGTAAGTCTGTACCTCCGGTTACAAACTATAAACCTTCGATTGCTCCTAATTTACAAACTTTACACCTCCAATTTGGATCATTTAGGAAAATTACAGGTAGTTAGGGCTTCATCATTTCGGTTTTATTTAGTTGATTTCATCGCTAACTTATTTTGGTCAACGTTCAAAGTCTCTTGGTGATTTGGGTATACCGATTGCCTTAAATTAGGCTTTTTAATACAAATGTTGTATTTATATGTTTGAATGTGTTGAAATTATGCAAGTTCTGTATTTTTATGTTTGTTAAACCATTGATATATTGGTAAATAATGCTTATTTCGACAGGTGGAAACAAAATTTAAAGACAAAAGAAATCCAATTTAAATGTTTAAATGTCTATTTCTGTTTGTAGTTAAATAATGCCTATTTCTCTTCCTACATCATATAACTACGAAGATACCCTGGGCATGGGTGATCTAGGATTGTCAAACCCATCATCACCAGAAACCCCTATTGATTTTTATATAGAGATGCAAGAAAGGCACTACGATGATTTGCTTGAGTATGAACTAGAGCAAGAAGAACTCCGAAGACAACGGCTAGAAGAAGAACGATGTGAAGAAAGTGCGATGCGACGGCATAGTCGTGCTGCCTTGCGTCATCAGCATCAAAACAACCAAGTGGTTAACGAACAGCAAGTTGACTTACCAATCATAAAGTGTGATTGTGCGTATGCCGCTGTAGAAGATGTTATTTCGATTGGATTCAACATTGGTCGTCGTTATTTTAGATGTCGTGTTTACGGGAGTACCTTTTGCCAGTGGATTGACCAACAGTTTCCAAGTCGAGCCACTGAGTACGCAAATGAATTACAACATCAACTTACAATGCTGCAAAATCGAGTTATTGGTTTTCGAACTGACATTAGTAGACTTAACGACCAGCTTCAAGCGCTAATCATTAGAATACAAAATTAAATTATTGCATCGTTGTTTGTATTAGGTACAACTGCATCGTCTTTGTGTCACCTATATGGTCTTTTTATCTGTACTGTTTTGTTTTGGTGCAGTCATGTAATGTTATGAATTTGTGTTCAGTATCCTTATTTGCTTGTTTTATGTATTATCCTGATAACTCAGTTCCAAAATTTAGCGATAATTCATATCAAAACAATCGTCTTTGTATCATCACACTAATTATGTATATTTGTAAATTATTAACTTGTTTTGTTTTTATTTCTAATTTAGCCAAACCTTACAGGGTAGCCCTTGTTCGTGTCTTGAGAATATTAGTGGTATCAAATTTGGTCTTGCTAGGTCGTGGTTAGATTATGTCAATGGATAGTGAGTATTACATATGGATAGGACTTCCGAGATCGAGTACAGAATATGTATGAGGGGTAACAGCTTTTTTAAGGAATGCATTTCCCATTTATAAAGTAGGTGATGATATGAAGTGCCCCTGCAAAAAATGTACAGAACGTAATTGGTATTATGAAAATGTGATATACGATCATCTTATTTTTAATGGCCCTTCTCCATTACATAACCGATGGATTTGTGAAGTTTCACAGACGAAATTATTAGGTGTTGATGACCATATGGATTGTGCAACGGAGATGGATTTTGAGGATAATTTGGATGTGATGTTCAAATGTGCGGGTTACAAATTTGGTCAAAATCCCAGGGACTTTGTAGTAGAACCAAATCCAGAGGCCGAGAAATTTTATCGGCATGTTAAAGAAGGAAAAAAAACCGTTATATCTTGGCTGCACTAAATTTTCTCGACTAACTTTCTTGATCAGGCTTTATCATTTAAAGTGTGCTTATGGAATTAACGAGCTTGCGTCTGGGGAATTACTAAAGCTTACAAAAGAAGCCTTTCCTGATGCCCAGTTGCCTTTGTCTTCCTACGCTGCAAAGAATGTCATTAAGGATTTAGGTCTTGCTTACCATAAAATACATGCATGCCCAAACCATTGCATGTTATATTGGGCAGAGAATAAAGATAAAGAGTATTATGACATTTGTGGTTTTTCGAGGTGGGCTGTAAAAGAAAAAGAAGACATCGTTGATAATAATGATCCACCAAAGTCGATTCCCAAAGTGCCGGCAAATGTTATGTGGTACTTTCCTCTAAGACCAAGGTTACAAAGGATGTTTATGTGCAAAGAATTTTCCAAACTTATGAGATGGCACCATGTGGAACGAAAAGAAGATGGAAAACTAAGACATCTGGCTGATGGTGTGGCATGGAAGATGATGGATGCTTGCTATCCTGATTTTTCATCAAAAAATCATAATGTTAGATTGGGTCTAGCATCTGATGGATTTAATCCATATCGTTCAATGAATTCAAGTAATAGTACATGGCCAATTCTGTTGGTAAACTACAATCTTCCTCCTTGGTTATGTATGAAACAAGAGAATTTGATTCTTTCAACATTAATATCTGGTCCAGATTCTACATAGAACAGTATTGACGTATATATGCAGCCTTTAATTGCGGAATTGAAAGCGTTATGGAATGTTGGCGTCGAAACATATGATTCCTTGACTGATGGGAATTTTAATTTACGTGCAAGCGTCTTATGGACCATTAGTGATTTTACGGGATATGCCATGTTGTCAAGTTGGAGAACGAAGGGGAAACTAGCGTGTCCAGTATGCCATTATGAAACTTCTTCAAATTATTTGAAGCATAGCAAAAAAATGTGTTATATGCACCATAGAAAGTTTCTTGATCCGACACATAAGTGGAGGATCGATAAGAGGAGATTTAATGGTGAAATTGAAATGGGGAGCATTCCATAAATATTATCAGGAACTGATATTGAAGAGTTATTGCGGGGGTTCAAAAATCGGTTTGGGGATAAGACGAAGAAACCTGGTAAAACTGATGGCCCTTTTAAAAAAAGGTCAATACTGTTTGACTTACCATATTGGTGTCATAATCCCCTTCGACATAACCTGGATGCCATGCACATAGAGAAGAATATATGCGACAAAATATTAGGTACTTTACTTAATATAGGTCGCATGTCGAAGGATCACCTAAACGCTCGTTTGGATTTACAGGAATTGGGCATAAGGAAGGACCTTCATCCTGTTGAATGTGGTGACGGAAAGCATGTTGAAATTAGAGCTGCAATATTTGATATGACAAACGAGGAAAAATAAATCTTTTGCTTTGTACTGAAGTGTAACAACCCGAAAATCTGGGCCAGTTTAAAATTTTTATTTTGGCAATTTTAACGAATTTTGAATATTTAAAATGGATTATTTTAAATAAAATCGACGAGAAATTTATTTTGAATAGAATTCGACGTATATATTATACGCGTCGTCGTTAGAATATAAATATTTATATATAATTATAAATAGAATTGAAAATGGCGCGGTAGTTCGATAATTCGATTTCAAACTTCAATTGAACGTACCGGGTGCAAAACAATCCGGATTTTAGTAAAACCAAAAACATTAGGATCTAATTGATGATATCTTCCAACGAATCCGAAAAATTGAAATTTCATAGCGGGAATCAAAAGATATGTCTAGTTGAAAATTCTGAATAGTCGCAATGGAATTCAGGCCCTTAAAAATGGAAATTTTGCAAACGACCTCGGATTTCGACAAAACCACTTTTGTTGGGTCCGTGATGTAAAATGTGACGGCAAGGAATTTCGCTCGGTCCGAACCAGTCGCTAAACCGATCCAGGCCGTTCGAAACGCCCTATCGTTTGAGAACACGACAAAATAGAACGCATACAGAAGAACATTTCACTGTATATTACAACAATGCACCAGATTACAAGAATATACAGAGTATAAAAGAATATTACACAGAAATATCAGAGATTTAAATACATCGCAGCGGAAAATAATACAATACACAACTAGAATGGGATATACGGATACAAAGCTTTCCGGATATCGTTCCAGCTGTAAACCAGGATCTTGTGAATATAAATCTGCAAAAACCAAAACTACTAGCTGCCCGTGTCAAAATAAGGGCACCCAGAGTTTTGGTTAAAACAATAAACTCCAGGTCAGTCATGTGACTGGTGTGAGAACTAAAACAGTTATAAATCTTTATTTTCAAAGCTAGGTAAATCAAGGGACCACGCCGTATAACACGGAACGGGTTTCCTCCCAAGAATACCAGTGCATAAAACAAACATCGCAATGTTAAATAAAGAAAAATGAAGCTGTTATAAGACCCAGGTCCTATCACACAATGCAACGCAAGCCGGGGGATAGGGTTTTCCCTTATAACAGCCAAAGAATGCTTGATACGTTTAAACAAATCATTTGATACTATAATAAGTGCATAGTGTATAAAACAACTTCAAATCATAAGTATCAATCATAGGCGGCATAAGCGCCCCATCCCACTATGTCGCCATATATAGGATTACAACTAAAACCGCAAATGTCACGTATTTGGAAATTGGATTTCCATCTATGAACCGAGGCAAAAGATAGTCCTCAACCGATTCGTGACTCTCTAGCCCGAGCCACAGGATCAGAACGCATCAACCCTTTAGATCGTCAGGGCCGGTCCACACGGAGTGGATTATTATGCCTGAACAATACGTCTCCCCACCCTATGGGGTGTAAGTCTGGTCCGTCAGCCGACCAGAATGCATTCGGCCGAAACCGATATAACCGAAGCGCCTCGCAACCGCAACAACCACATAAGTCAAACTCGTCAGGGCGTGTAAAACCACTGACGCCACTTCTAGCTAGAAAGAAACGCAAGTCCTCCCTGATGTCCTCTCCCGTTTTTGGTTCATACCGGGTGTGAAACTCGCGATGCAAACGTTACACAAAGCTACGCCACAAAGGCCGTGCTTTGATCATCACCACAAGACTTTGCTTTTCAACAGAAGCCTCGATCAATTGCCACTTAGGCATGCCACACAGGCAATTCACTCCATGCGTTTGATATCCATCAATATATATTTAATAGAGATCAATCACACAGACTAAAATCCAATGTCAGACACACAGTCCATTTACAAGTCCGTTCTGGGTCTGAACGAAACCGGAGGCACCTAGTACCCCGCATATCCATCGATCTCCAAGTACGTCTGGACGATCACTAACTGTTTCCATCTTCTTGGGTGTACAGCCCAATCAAGATCATCAGTTATCACCCACACGACGTGAAGACCTCCGGTCTTCGACCATCGTCTTCATCTTCGACTTATCGTCGTATCAGTTATTCAGAATGGGATAAACCCGGTCTTCCCGAATAACTCGCGTATATTTTAAATAAGTGTTACACAAACACAACATACGCCTCATTCCAATTCATTAGTCACTAACCGTAAATTAATCAAGAGAATAATTTCCCAAATATTAACCCCGAAGGCCGAAACCAACATCAGATCAATATCCAGAAAACCATTCTGCTTGGCCAACCGACAGTTAGTTTCTAAATTTCACATTCATAGGGAAAGGTTCCCATTAATTTTTATCAAAGATAAATTCTTGAATTTATGCTTTAATCTACTTTTGAATATCAATTCAAACTAGTCGGGATTAGCGAACCTTACCGAAGTAATCATTTGTTTTAATTTCCCAATCCCAACCTATTCATCCCATGAAGTAAAACTGGCTTTACTTCATATCTAACACCACGGTTTATCGGTAAATTCAATTACCATTTCACGTTCAAATCTAATTAAAGATTTAACTATCGCCTGGAGCAAAACTGGTGATACTCCATTTCGATTATTTCAATCTAATTAAAGATTCATTAAAACTCCACTTAGTTTTAATCTTTAACTGGGTTAAAGAATCAGTGTCATTTAAAAACACAGTTCACGATAAACCCAAAATCACATTCATTAATTATCGGGTTAAAGAACGAGTGTTATTTAAAACACTGTTCACGATAAACCCAAAAATCAATACCAATTCAGTTCCAATTAAATATAATTTAATTGGTACACTTCATTAAATCTAAATAAAAAGATTTAATCTTTTCTCAGCTGGGTTCAAGAACAGTGTTAGTGAAGACACCACTCGCGACAAACCCAAATCACATTTGATATTCAATATAAGGCTCTGAATAGAAAATATATCGGCCTATATTCAATATCAAATTCTACGATCAACAAATGTCGTATTGGAAATAACGATATAAATATATATCTTTCAAATTTCCATAACAACACCTGTATAATCACGAATTCCAAAATCGAAATATTCCGAAGACAATTTCGATTCAAATCCACTCCAATGCAATCATTGGAAATTTTGGTTATTTTCAAAACCCTTTTCGAATTCAATTTATTTATTTAAAAATAAATAGAATTATATTTCTAGTTCAAAACTAGTTCATTTCGATAAAAATCTATTTTTATCTTTTCAAATATGGAGTTTTTCATCCCAAATCTTCACAAATCATTTCTTATGATTTTACACAAATTATTACTATTTTTAATAATTTTATCAAGGCCCGTACAGTCGATTTCCAACAACGGCCATCGAACTGCACTTACAGCGACCTTTTTCCAATTTGATTTGGACATAATTCCAAATCCAACCGTTAGATTTCTGATTTATCACATTCGTTAGAAAGCTCTTTTCGATACGAACCAAACGGTTCCGGTTTTAGGAGAATCCGACGGTCGGATCTCCCGTAATGTCCGTTTGAAATCAATGGTCGAAATTCGCGAACTGCCGCGGCGCGGCGCGTTCTATTCAGGCCATTTATATTATATATATAATATATATTTCGTCGATTCCTATTTAAAACGAATTATATAAATAGTTTTGAATTCGTTTCAAAAACTTTTTCAACTTCCATTTCAATTCAAATCAAAATTGAATTCTTCTTTATAAATTCGTTTTAAAATCCATTTCTATTTAATTCAAATTTCAATTCAATTTGAATTCGTTTTCAATTCAATTCATTTCGAAATCGTTTTCAATTCATTTCATTTCGAAATCGTTTTCAATTCAATTCGTTTCGAAATCGTTTTCAATTCATTTCATTTCGAAATCGTTTTCAATTCATTTCTATTCGAAATCGTTTTAATCGATATAAATATCGTTCACGTCAAAATGGCGTCAATCTAATCAACACGGCTTCATAAATTTCTATTTTCCAATATTCTATTTCAAATATTTCTTTTTCAAAAATAGTTGTTATTATCAAAATATTTCGTTCAACACATGACCAATCTCAATGGATGAGTACTGTCAACACATGAACTTTTATTTTATATTGATAAAGGTGTAAATTTTATTACTAAAATATTTCGTTCAACACATGACCAATCTCAATGAATGAGTACTGTCAACACATGAACTTTTATTTTATAATATTGATAAAGGTGTAAATTTTATTACTAAAATATTTCGTTCAACACATGACCAATTTCAATGAATGAGTACTGTCAACACATGAACTTTTATTTTATAATATTCTTTATTTTTCAAATTGGAATGAGGCCCAATCAATTACCATATAAAGTTAATTATATGGATTTCCATACAACACATGTATATAATAGCATTGAAAAATAA
This sequence comes from Allium sativum, assembly GCA_030737875.1. NCBI lineage: Eukaryota > Viridiplantae > Streptophyta > Magnoliopsida > Asparagales > Amaryllidaceae > Allium > Allium sativum. The sequence continues at coordinate 158,748,410 of CM060924.1, forward strand.
TCAACCATCAACCAAAGTGCACTACACTGTATAAGCATCAAATATAGATATTCAACGCTTATAACAGCCTGTCAATCAATCGATCGACATATTTAGTCAATCAGGATGAGTGAACTTCAAATTTCATCCCAACACCCGTGTGGGGTTTCAAACAATCACACGCATATTTTATTTGTGCAGTTGGGCGATGTGTAAAATTTATCGTCCCAATCAATGTCATTCAAATAGATGTACATAAACAAACCGTCCGGTTTATAGATGAATATTTTATTTTATTCACTTCACGTTAAAAATTATATTTTTAACGATAAAACATTTTATTTCAACCTATGAATTTCTATTCAATTCATTTATTCAATAAAAGGATATTTTTATTTTTCTAACATATTTTAGAAAATTTCGGCGGCATAACGGCACGATACTAGAAACGGGACGAGGCCTAGCCTTATCCCTGGTCTAGTGAAGGCCCACGCCATTCACACATCAATCAAATCATTCAATTTCACTCAAACAATTCAATTCAATCATCTTGACTCTCCTTTGATAGAAATCTTCATTGTTTTCGCATCTTCGTCAGCTTCGTTGCCCGTAGCCACTATATATATAAAAATCGAATTTTTACTTCGTTATTCACTATATAAAAATCGAATTTTTATTATACTATTCAATATATAAAAATCAAACTTTTACTTTTAAAAATCTAATCTTTTGCATTTTAAAAATCTAATCTTTATTTTAAAAATCTAATCTTTATTTTATAACGCCTAAAGATTATACTTTTATACATAAGAAAAATCCCATTTTCCTTTACATAAAAAAAAAAAATCATATTTTTCTTTCGAAGTTCTACATATAAAAATCATATTTTTATTGAATAAAAAAACTCGTCTTTATAGAAATAACAATCTAATCTTTTCTAAATAAAAAATCTAATTTTTTCCTAAATCAAAACTATGATCTTTTCTAAACAAAAATATGAACTTTTCTTAGATAAAAATCCTATCTTTATTCTCTAATCATTTTAAAAAAAATCAAATCTTTTATATCTCAAAAATCACATCTTTTATAACTCAAAATAAAATCAGTTTTTAAATTATGTTAAAATCAGTTTTAAAATCCCTAAATAAAAAAAAATCAGTTTTCTTTTTAAAACATACAAATCAGTTTTTCTTTTATTTCCAAAAATTCTATTCTATTTTTATTTCTAAAAATTCAAATCTATTTTTCAAGAACAATGCTTTTAAAAACTGAGAATCGTATGTTTTTTTTTTATAACTAAACAAAAAAAAAAAAACAGTTTTTTATATAAATCAGAAATTAAAACTCACCTTTGTTCGAGTTGGAAGGGGGGGGGGGGAAATCGACGTTGTTTGCAACGTCAAAGGGGAGAAGGAGTTACTGAGGCGCTGGATGGTGGTGCAGGGGGGGTGGCGGTGGCTGCTATGGGGACTCCGTCGATGGGATTGAGCGAGAGGGTTTCGCGGTCTTCGATGGAGGGGGCTGGACGAAGTGGAGGCGGAGCGAAGGGAGGGTGGTTGCCACGGCGATCGATGGCGGAGGCGAAGTCTGGAGCTCGAGCGGTTTTTTTTTTCTTTTCGATTTTCAGAATGAAAAGGGGGGGGGGGGTCGGCTGTTAAAAAGGAGAAGGGGTTTATTATATATATATATTTTTTTATTTAATTATTTAATTTAGCAAAGAGTTGACTTTTTCATATGACCTCGAAACGAGGCCCACCGCCTGTCGCCCATAGCGTTTTACCCCCATTCCGAACACAATGGGATATGTATCGCAAGCTGATTCGATTGTTACAATCAGTTTCCTTTTGAATTTACCTTTAAATCACTATATTGAATTTTAAACGTACATTTCAAATTACCGGGGCCACATACTAACTAGAAAAATTCCAGAAAAATACTTTCTAGCTTCGTATTGACGATACGATCCTAACAAAACTAGTTTCGTCGAATTCCGAGACCGTATGAAAAATGGCCATTTTCCAGTCGACTAAAATCAACTGAAAATGGTCAAACGCATTTTCCTTTGCCACGCTCACATACTGATTCGGAAAATTATGAAATTTGGAATCTAGCAATAACTTGACACCACGGACCCAACAAAACTGGTTTCGTCGAAATCCGAGGTCATTTGCAAAATGTCCATTTTTAAGGGCCTGAATTCCATAGCGACTATTCAGAATTTTTAACTGGACATATCTTTTGATTCCCGCTACTAAATTTTGATTATTCGGATTCGTTGGAAAGATATTATCAATTAGATCCCATTATTTTTGGTTTCACTAAAATCCGGATTGTTTTGCACCCGGTACATTCAATTGAAGTTTGAAATCGAATTATCGAACTACCGCGCCATTTTCAATTCCTTTTATATTTATATATAATTATTTATATTCTAACGACGACGCGTATAAATATATACGTTCGAATTATATTCAAAATAAATTTCTCGTCGATATTATTTAAAATAATTCATTTTAAATAATCAAAACTCGCTAAAATTGCCAAAATAAAAATTTTAAACTGGCCCAGATTTTCGGGTTGTTACAATCTCCCCCACTTAAAACTTTTCGTCCCCGAAAAGGAACAAAGTCGAAAGTGGTTTGATTATTCAGCTCTACTCTTGATCAGGCTTCCATTCTCTAACTTTTCAGTTTCTGAGAATTTTCTAAAATTTCAAAAATTTGGCTAACACCCTAAATTTTCGAAAAATTTCGCCATAACCTCCCCTGCAATGGGAGCATCGGGGAATTTCAAATAGCTTCCCCGGTCCTTCAGATCTCAAAAAGAAAAAGAAAAAGAAAAAGCCAAGCGGCTAGCCAATAGGCTCACAAAATCATCATCACCCAAACAAAACAGGAAATTATGTAGTAAACATGTACCTATTTGTCGGGCAAACAAATTTTATTCTCTGGCTCTAGCCTCCTTGCTATGACCTGTTCAATGATATATATGTATATGCAAGCAGATGCGACCAATTTTCAATATCGTTCAATATTTGATATAATTAGGCTAAACGGTTCAAAATTATCAAACAATTAAACAAACAACACAAACATCAATCAATTAGTGAATTAGAGTTTCAAATTCATAATTTTGATACATATACAAAAATCATGTTTTTGATGCCAATTCACAACAAAGTGTTCTAGTTATATAAGATTCGGTTCTCACACCAGCCTAATGGAAATATATAGAAATCACACCTTCGAAACTCGAACATAAATGTTGATGATGCGATCGCTATCATCAATATCATCTTCGGGCGACTAGAGTGTGATTCTATAACTATCCAATATATTAAAATTTCAAATACACGCGGATCAGACGTATACGCAAAATCTATATATATTTGATTGTCCACATCAATATAATTAAATAATCAAATACGAATAAGTGATTTAAATTTTCAAAACAAAAATTTGTTTTCATTTTCAAAAATATACTCTTCTCACTCGTTCTAGGATACTACTGATCCTATCTCTAACGAGTCATCCCATTGGATATTACTAATCCAATTATCTGATGAATTCTTTCTTATGGTTCTAATGTGCCTTGTTCTCTGAGCTTTGTAAACCAAAGCTCTGATACCAACTGTGACGGCAAGGAATTTCGCTCGGTCCGAACCAGTCGCTAAACCGATCCAGGCCGTTCGAAACGCCCTATCGTTTGAGAACACGACAAAATAGAACGCATACAGAAGAACATTTCACTGTATATTACAACAATGCACCAGATTACAAGAATATACAGAGTATAAAAGAATATTACACAGAAATATCAGAGATTTAAATACATCGCAGCGGAAAATAATACAATACACAAATAGAATGGGATATACGGATACAAAGCTTTCCGGATATCGTTCCAGCTGTAAACCAGGATCCTGTGAATATAAATCTGCAAAAACCAAAACTACTAGCTGCCCGTGTCAAAATAAGGGCACCCAGAGTTTAGCTTAAAACAATAAACTCCAGGTCAGTCATGTGACTGGTGTGAGAACTAAAACAGTTATAAATCTTTATTTTCAAAGCTAGGTAAATCAAGGGACCACGCCGTATAACACGGAACGGGTTTCCTCCCAAGAATACCAGTGCATAAAACAAACAGCACAATGTTAAATAAAGAAAAATGAAGCTGTTATAAGACCCAGGTCCTATCACACAATGCAACGCAAGCCGGGGGATAGGGTTTTCCCATATAACAGCCAAAGAATGCTTGATACGTTTAAACAAATCATTTGATACTATAATAAGTGCATAGTGTATAAAACAACTTCAAATCATAGGCGGCATAAGCGCCCCATCCCACTATGTCGCCATATATAGGATTACAACTAAAACCGCAAATGTCACGTATTTGGAAATTGGATTTCCATCTATGAACCGAGGCAAAAGATAGTCCTCAACCGATTCGTGACTCTCTAGCCCGAGCCATAGGATCAGAACGCATCAACCCTTTAGATCGTCAGGGCAGGTCCACACGGAGTGGATTATTATGACTGAATAATACGTCTCCCCACCCTATGGGGTGTAAGTCTGGTCCGTCAGCCAACCAGAATGCATTCGGCCGAAACCGATATAACCGAGGCGCCTCGCAACCGCAACAACCACATAAGTCAAACTCGTCAGGGCGTGTAAAACCACTGACGCCACTTCTAGCTAGAAAGAAACGCAAGTCCTCCCTGATGTCCTCTCCCGTTTTTGGTTCATACCGGGTGTGAAACTCGCGATGCAAACGTTACACAAAGCTACGCCACAAAGGCCGTGCTTTGATCATCACCACAAGACTTTGCTTTTCAACAGAAGCCTCGATCAATTGCCACTTAGGCATGCCACACAGGCAATTCACTCCATGCGTTTGATATCCATCAATATATATTTAATAGAGATCAATCACACAGACTAAAATCCAATGTCAGACACACAGTCCATTTACAAGTCCGTTCTGGGTCTGAACGAAACCGGAGGCACCTAGTACCCCGCATATCCATCGATCTCCAAGTACGTCTGGACGATCACTAACTGTTTCCATCTTCTTGGGTGTACAGCCCAATCAAGATCATCAGTTATCACCCACACGACGTGAAGACCTCCGGTCTTCGACCATCGTCTTCATCTTCGACTTATCGTCGTATCAGTTATTCAGAATGGGATAAACCCGGTCTTCCCGAATAACTCGCGTATATTTTAAATAAGTGTTACACAAACACAACATACGCCTCATTCCAATTCATTAGTCACTAACCGTAAATTAATCAAGAGAATAATTTCCCAAATATTAACCCCGAAGGCCGAAACCAACATCAGATCAATATCCAGAAAACCATTCTGCTTGGCCAACCGACAGTTAGTTTCTAAATTTCACATTCATAGGGAAAGGTTCCCATTAATTTTTATCAAAGATAAATTCTTGAATTTATGCTTTAATCTACTTTTGAATATCAATTCAAACTAGTCGGGATTAGCGAACCTTACCGAAGTAATCATTTGTTTTAATTTCCCAATCCCAACCTATTCATCCCATGAAGTAAAACTGGCTTTACTTCATATCTAACACCACGGTGTTATCGGTAAATTCAATTACCATTTCACGTTCAAATCTAATTAAAGATTTAACTATCGCCTGGAGCAAAACTGGTGATACTCCATTTCGATTATTTCAATCTAATTAAAGATTCATTAAAACTCCACTTAGTTTTAATCTTTAACTGGGTTAAAGAATCAGTGTCATTTAAAAACAGTTCACGATAAACCCAAAATCACATTCATTAATTATCGGGTTAAAGAACGAGTGTTATTTAAAACACTGTTCACGATAAACCCAAAAATCAATACCAATTCAGTTCCAATTAAATATAATTTAATTGGTACACTTCATTAAATCTAAATAAAAAGATTTAATCTTTTCTCAACTGGGTTCAAGAACAGTGTTAGTGAAGACACCATTCGCGACAAACCCAAATCACATTTGATATTCAATATAAGGCTCTGAATAGAAAATATATCGGCCTATATTCAATATCAAATTCTACGATCAACAAATGTCGTATTGGAAATAACGATATAAATATATATCTTTCAAATTTCCATAACAACACCTGTATAATCACGAATTCCAACATCGAAATATTCCGAAGACAATTTCGATTCAAATCCACTCCAATGCAATCATTGGAAATTTTGGTTATTTTCAAAACCCTTTTCGAATTCAATTTATTTATTTAAAAATAAATAGAATTATATTTCTAGTTCAAAACTAGTTCATTTCGATAAAAATCTATTTTTATCTTTTCAAATATGGAGTTTTTCATCCCAAATCTTCACAAATCATTTCTTATGATTTTACACAAATTATTACTATTTTTAATAATTTTATCAAGGCCCGTACAGTCGATTTCCAACAACGTCCATCGAACTGCACTTACAGCGACCTTTTTCCAATTTGATTTGGACATAATTCCAAATCCAACCATTAGATTTCTGATTTATCACATTCGTTAGAAAGCTCTTTTCGATACGAACCCAACGGTTCCGGTTTTAGGAGAATCCGACGGTCGGATCTCCCGTAATGTCCGTTTGAAATCAATGGTCGAAATTCGCGAACTGCCGTGGCGCGGCGCGTTCTATTCAGGCCATTTATATTATATATATAATATATATAATATATATTTCGTCGATTCCTATTTAAAACGAATTATATAAATAGTTTTGAATTCATTTCAAAAACTTTTTCAACTTCCATTTCAATTCAAATCAAAATTGAATTCTTCTTTATAAATTCGTTTTAAAATCCATTTCTATTTAATTCAAATTTCAATTCAATTTGAATTCGTTTTCAATTCAATTCATTTCGAAATCGTTTTCAATTCATTTCATTTCGAAATCGTTTTCAATTCAATTCGTTTCGAAATCGTTTTCAATTCATTTCATTTCGAAATCGTTTTCAATTCATTTCTATTCGAAATCGTTTTAATCGATATAAATATCGTTCACGTCAAAATGGCGTCAATCTAATCAACACGGCTTCATAAATTTCTATTTTCCAATATTCTATTTCAAATATTTCTTTTTCAAAAATAGTTGTTATTATCAAAATATTTCGTTCAACACATGACCAATCTTAATGGATGAGTACTGTCAACACATGAACTTTTATTTTATATTGATAAAGGTGTAAATTTTATTACTAAAATATTTCGTTCAACACATGACCAATCTCAATGAATGAGTACTGTCAACACATGAACTTTTATTTTATAATATTGATAAAGGTGTAAATTTTATTACTAAAATATTTCGTTCAACACATGACCAATCTCAATGAATGAGTACTGTCAACACATGAACTTTTATTTTATAATATTCTTTATTTTTCAAATTGGAATGAGGCCCAATCAATTACCATATAAAGTTAATTATATGGATTTCCATACAACACATGTATATAATAGCATTGAAAAATAATCAACCATCAACCAAAGTGCACTACACTGTATAAGCATCAAATATAGATATTCAACGCTTATAACAGCCTGTCAATCAATCGATCGACATATTTAGTCAATCAGGATGAGTGAACTTCAAATTTCATCCCAACACCCGTGTGGGGTTTCAAACAATCACACGCATATTTTATTTGTGCAGTTGGGCGATGTGTAAAATTTATCGTCCCAATCAATGTCATTCAAATAGGTGTACATAAACAAACCGTCCGGTTTATAGATGAATATTTTATTTTATTCACTTCACGTTAAAAATTATATTTTTAACGATAAAACATTTTATTCCAACCTATGAATTTCTATTCAATTCATTTATTCAATAAAAGGATATTTTTATTTTTCTAACATATTTTAGAAAATTTCGGCGGCATAACGGCACGATACTAGAAACGGGACGAGGCCTAGCCTTATCCCCGGTCTAGTGAAGGCCCACGCCATTCACACATCAATCAAATCATTCAATTTCACTCAAACAATTCAATTCAATCATCTTGACTCTCCTTTGATAGAAATCTTCATTGTTTTCGCATCTTCGTCAGCTTCGTTGCCCGTAGCCACTATATATATAAAAATCGAATTTTTACTTCGTTATTCACTATATAAAAATCGAATTTTTATTATACTATTCAATATATAAAAATCAAACTTTTACTTTTAAAAATCTAATCTTTTGCATTTTAAAAATCTAATCTTTATTTTAAAAATCTAATCTTTATTTTATAACGCCTAAAGATTATACTTTTATACATAAGAAAAATCCCATTTTCCTTTACATAAAAAAAAAAATCATATTTTTCTTTCGAAGTTCTACATATAAAAATCATATTTTTATTGAATAAAAAAACTCGTCTTTATAGAAATAACAATCTAATCTTTTCTAAATCAAAAATCTAATTTTTTCCTAAATCAAAACTATGATCTTTTCTAAACAAAAATATGAACTTTTTCTTAGATAAAAATCCTATCTTTATTCTCTAATCATTTTAAAAAAAATCAAATCTTTTATATCTCAAAAATCACATCTTTTATAACTCAAAATAAAATCAGTTTTTAAATTATGTTAAAATCAGTTTTAAAATCCCTAAATAAAAAAAAAATCAGTTTTCTTTTTAAAACATACAAATCAGTTTTTCTTTTATTTCCAAAAATTCTATTCTATTTTTATTTCTAAAAATTCAAATCTATTTTTCAAGAACAATGCTTTTAAAAACTGAGAATCGTATGTTTTTTTTTATAACTAAACAAAAAAAAAACAGTTTTTTATATAAATCAGAAATTAAAACTCACCTTTGTTCGAGTTGGAAGGGGGGGAAATCGACGTTGTTTGCAACGTCAAAGGGGAGAAGGAGTTACTGAGGCGCTGGATGGTGGTGCAGGGGGGGTGGCGGTGGCTGCTATGGGGACTCCGTCGATGGGATTGAGCGAGAGGGTTTCGCGGTCTTCGATGGAGGGGGCTGGACGAAGTGGAGGCGGAGCGAAGGGAGGGTGGTTGCCACGGCGATCGATGGCGGAGGCGAAGTCTGGAGCTCGAGCGTTTTTTTTTTCTTTTCGATTTTCAGAATGAAAATGGGGGGGGGGGGGGTCGGCTGTTAAAAAGGAGAAGGGGTTTATTATATTTTTTTTATTTATTTAATTATTTAATTTAGCAAAGAGTTGACTTTTTCATATGACCTCGAAACGAGGCCCACCGCCTGTCGCCCATAGCGTTTTACCCCCATTCCGAACACAATGGGATATGTATCGCAAGCTGATTCGATTGTTACAATCAGTTTCCTTTTGAATTTACCTTTAAATCACTATATTGAATTTTAAACGTACATTTCAAATTACCGGGGCCACATACTAACTAGAAAAATTCCAGAAAAATACTTTCTAGCTTCGTATTGACGATACGATCCTAACAAAACTAGTTTCGTCGAATTCCGAGACCGTATGAAAAATGGCCATTTTCCAGTCGACTAAAATCAACTGAAAATGGTCAAACGCATTTTCCTTTGCCACGCTCACATACTGATTCAGAAAATTATGAAATTTGGAATCTAGCAATAACTTGACACCACGGACCCAACAAAACTGGTTTCGTCGAAATCCGAGGTCATTTGCAAAATGTCCATTTTTAAGGGCCTGAATTCCATAGCGACTATTCAGAATTTTTAACTGGACATATCTTTTGATTCCCGCTACGAAATTTTGATTATTCGGATTCGTTGGAAAGATATTATCAATTAGATCCCATTATTTTTGGTTTCACTAAAATCCGGATTGTTTTGCACCCGGTACATTCAATTGAAGTTTGAAATCGAATTATCAAACTACCGCGCCATTTTCAATTCCTTTTATATTTATATATAATTATTTATATTCTAACGACGACGCGTATAAATATATACGTTCGAATTATATTCAAAATAAATTTCTCGTCGATATTATTTAAAATAATTCATTTTAAATAATCAAAACTCGCTAAAATTGCCAAAATAAAAATTTTAAACTGGCCCAGATTTTCGGGTTGTTACAATAAATTATTACTAGGTTTTAAATTTCATAATTTTTCGAATCAATATGTGAGCGTGGCGAAGGAACACGCGTTTAACCAGTTTCAGTTGATTTTAATCGACTGGAAAATGGCCATTTTTCAAACGGTCTCAGAATTTGACGAAATTAGTTTTGTTAGGACCGTATCGTCAATACGAAGCTAGAAAATATTTTTCGGGAATTTTTCTAGTTACTATGTGACCCCGGTAAATTGAAATGCGCGTTCAAATTCAATATATAGAGTTATATGTTGATTTTAACGGAAACTGATCGAAACGATCAAATCAGCTTACGGTACATATCCCATTGTGTTCGGAATAGGAGTATTTGGCTAGGGGCGGCAGTCGTTGTGCTTGGATTGGAGTTCGTATCATTAAACAAGCAATTTTTGAATTAAATAATAATAATATATTTACATAAAAGGTCAATTGGGTCAAAGAAACCCTTTCTCTCTCTCACGCGGTCAAACCCGCTCCTCCCAACGTCGAACGACGATTTTCGTTCAAACCTTCCCCCTTGTTTTCCTCTTAATCTACACAATAAAATCCAACCCTCTTGAAGGGAAAATCGAAGAGAAACCCACGAGCTTTGAATCCATCTAAATTGGAAGAACTATCGTAGAGCGTGGAGTGAGAATTTCGAGACCAAAGTCGGCGCCTTCGCACCCCTTTTCTGGCGCCGTCCGTACACCGAGCCAGTCGCCCCTCCTGGCGAAGGTGGCGCACCCCTAGGTCGTCAACGACGTGGCCTCCGATCCCTCTCTGGCGCATGGTGGTGGCTGCAGCGGCGAACCCTAGGATTGAAGGCGATGGGTTTTTGGGCTCGATGGTTTCAGAAGCGGGTTATACAGAGGAAGATGAAGATTAAAGTGAGCTCCTTTCTATCTTTATTTTGCTTGTAAATTACAAAGGATTAAAATCCAAAATTTTAAATATATTACATGGTTTTAAAATCTAAAATTTTAAATAAAGTACAGTGATAAAAGTTGAATTTTTTGAATATAAAAATTTGAGTTTTTAAATTCGTTTCTATTTAAAGCAACATTGTTTTAAAAATAGGATCTCTTATGGAAAGATCATTGTAAATAAAAATATGAATTTGAAAATAAAATTACCTTTGTTTTGAAAATAAAATTAACCTTGTTTTGAAAATAAAAATATTGTATTTTAAAAATAAAAATAGAATGTGCAGTGAGTTTTAAAAATAAATAACTTTGTTTTAAAAATAGAAATCGCTTTGTTTTAAAAATAGAATTTTATCCATATAGCATTGAAATAAAAATGTGATTTTTATATAGGAACAGCATGAAAAAGGAAGTTGGAATTTTGTGCAAATCTAAATTGTTCAGATATTCGCAAATAGAAATGGCGGAGTGGATCCCAAATGTGAGAATTCCTCGCCTTTCAATTTCTTTTTCTAGTTATATATATATACTAGGATGCAGACGGTGTTTAGTAGCACCCGACACAATCGTCCACAGACCATGGACTTGTTTGTTTGGTTGCATAGATTAGTTGGATTATTTGTTTGAATTGAATTGTTTGGTGAGATGAAATTGATTTGATTGATGTGTGAATGGCGTGGGCCTTCACTAGACCGGGGATAAGGCTAGGCCTTGTCCCGTTTCTAGTATCGTGCCGTTATGCCGCCGAAATTTTCTAAAAATAAGTTAGAAAAATAAAAATACCATTTTATTTGAAGAATGAACTGAATAGAGATTCATATGTTAAAATAAAATGTTTTATCGTTAAAAATATAATTTTTAACATGAAGTGAATAAAATAAAATATTCATTTACAAACCGGACGGTTTGTTTATGTACACCTATTTGAAGGACATTGATTGGGTCGATAAATTTTACACATCGCCCAACTGCACAAATAAAATATTTGTTTGATTGTTTGAAACCCCACACGGGTGTTGGGAAGAAATATGAAGTTCACTCATCCTGATTGATTAAATATGTCGGTCGATCGATTGACAAGCTGTTATAAGCGTTAGATATCTATATTTGATGCTTATACAGTGTAGCGCACTTTGGTTGATGGTTGATTATCTATCGTTGCTATTATATACATTTGTTGTATGGAATCCATATAATTAACTTTATATGGTAATTGATTGGGCCTCATTCCAATTTAGAAAATAATGAATATTATAAAATAAAGGTTCATGTGTTGACTGTACTCATCCGTTGAGATTAGTCATGTGTTGAACGAAATAATTTAACAAAAATAGTCACATGTGGACAGTACTCATTCGTTGAGATTAATCGTGTATTGACAAAAATAAATATTCATTTGTTGAATAAAATAAAGGAATATATGAAGCCGTGTTGATTAGATTGACGCCATTTTGACGTGAACGATATTGATATCGATTCAAAACGATTTCGAAATGAATTGAATTGAAAACGATTTCGAAATGAATTGAATTGAAAACGATTTCGAAATGAATTGAATTGAAAACGATTTCGAAATGAATTGAATTGAAAACGATTTCGAAATGAATTGAATTGAAAACGATTTCGAAATGAATTGAATTGAAAACGATTTCGAAATGAATTGAATTGAAAACGATTTCGAAATGAATTGAATTGAAAACGATTTCGAAATGAATTGAATTGAAAACGATTTCGAAATGAATTGAATTGAAAACGATTTCGAAATGAATTGAATTGAAAACGATTTCGAAATGAATTGAATTGAAAACGATTTCGAAATGAATTGAATTGAAAACGATTTCGAAATGAATTGAATTGAAAACGATTTCGAAATGAATTGAATTGAAAACGATTTCGAAATGAATTGAAAGCGAATTGAAATGAATTCAAATTGAATTGAAATTTGAATTGAATAGAAATGAATTTTAAAACGAATTTATAAAGAAGAATTCAATTTTGATTTGAATTGAAATGGAAGTTGAAATTGCTTATGGAACGAATTTTAAAACTATTTATATAATTCGTTTTAAATAGAAATCGACGAAATATATAATATATATATTATATATATATATAATATAATGGCCTGAATAGAACGCGCCGCGCCGCGGCAGTTCGTGAATTTCGACCATTTATTTCAAACGGACATTACGGGAGATCCGACCGTCGGATTCTCCTAAAACCGGAACCGTTGGGTTCGTATCGAAAAGAGCTTTCTAACGAATATTAGAAATTAGAAATCTAACGGTTGGATTTGGAGAGACGTCCAAATCAAATTCGAAAAAGGTCGCTGTAAGAGCAGTTCGATGACCGTTGATGGAAATCGACTGTACGGGCCTTGATAAAATTATTAAAAATAGTAATAATTTGTGTAAAATCATAAGAAATGGTTTAGAAAGAATTGGGATGAAAAACTCCATATTTGAAAAGATAAAAATAGATTTTTATCTAAATGAACTAGTTTTGAACTAGAATTATAATTCTATTTATTTTTAAATAAATAAATTGAATATGAAAAGGGTTTTAAAAATAACCAGCATTTCCAATGATTACATCAGAGTGGATTTGAATCGAAATTGTCTTCGGAATATTTCGATGTTGGAATTCGTGATTATACAGATGTTGTTATGGAAATTTGAATGATATATATTTATATCGTTATTTCCAATACGACATTTGTTAGTCGTAGAATTTGATATTGAATATAAGCCGATATATTTTCTATTCAGAGCCTTGTATTGAATATCAAATGTGATTTGGGTTTGTCGTGAATGGTGTCTTCACTAACACTGTTCTTGAACCCAGTTGAGAAAAGATTAAATCTTTTTATTTAGATTTAATGAAGTGTACCAATTAAGCAATATTTAATTGGAATTGAACTGATATTGATTCTTGGGTTTATTGTAACAACCCGTATTTTCAATAACCTGTTATAGCGTAAATCGAGGCAGAATTTAATTCTAAAATCTGAATCAAGGGAAACGGCCTATGCCATTGCGTTCGTCTCGGAAAAATACGCGAAATAGAGTCCGAGTTTTCGAAAATCGGAGTCCGTATGACCCGATTAAGGCCCAACGAAGTTTTCTAAAAATTTCAAAGTAAAAACAGATTTCAAATTCAAATCTGAATTTGGAAATTGGGGATTATTGGGCCAGGCGGGAAGATTCCCGCCACAGTACCCAAGTCGACAGCCCTGTCGACTTGGGAGTCGACTTGGTTGGACCAAGTCGACAGCCCTGTCGACTTGGCTGTCGACTTGGCTCAGCCGGGCTGTTTAGCCTGGTGCACCATTTTGAGATTGTATTGAGCTTGGGGGCCAGATTCGGTTTTGAGGGCTGAGATTGGAACTAGGGTTTAATCCTATGGCCTAAAACACTTGCCTAATCTATAAATAAGACCCTAACCTACCCTAAATCATCATTAATCTATCCTACAACTAAACTATGCCAAAATCAATCCTCTCATGGCCTCCACTCTCTTCATAAAATCCTAAATAAATTTCTATGAGATTTTCCATGCATACAAGTGTTTTTAGACTTGTATGATCATCATTAGCTTGCATTCAAGTCAAGTCTCTATATTAGCATCATAGAGAAGGAGTTTTGATCATTTTGGCTTAAGGGTTTTGCTTGCATTTTGGGTTTTTTGGTTGCATAAGGGCTTTCTTGTATTTGCTATACTCATTTGAGTCCGCATAAGCATTGTAAGCCCTATTCCTTTCATACTTAAACTCTAAAGTTAAATGTATGATATGCAAGTTTGCTATGATATGCAAGTCCACTATGATGTGATATGCAAGTTCATCAAGTTATGTATGCAAGTTTGATATGCAAGTTGTCATATGATATGCAAGTTATGCTATGCAAGTTTGGGTTGAACATTTTGGTCATGCTATCATGTCATGCAAGCTTATCTTGGGCTTATGAATATAAAGCTTCAAGCTTTATGCCAAAGGTTGCATTTTGGCAACATGTAAGTTATCATATCTCTTATGATAACTTGCATGTGAGGCTAAATGCGAACTTATGGCCATTTTTACATGTCATTTAGCACCATGTATCACCAATATGATAAGTTTGGTTTTATGCATGCTTTTGAGGCCTAATGCAAGTATATGAACATATGTACATTTCATATGCCACCATATTGAACTTGTGGCTTCAACACTTTTATGTCATGATTATGCCAAGTTCCCTCTTTCTATCCTTTATGCGCTATTGCGATATGTAAGCGATGGGATTGCGTTTGGGGTTGGGTAAACTTAAAAGACATAGAAACATAAGCTTGGGAATTTACCTATTAAGTTAGGTCTACCCATTGGAAATTTACCAATTAAGTTAGGTCTACCCAATTGCTTTGAAATTTGTAACATGTTTTGGAAACATGATGGACATGACACTAAGAAAAGATAAGTGTGGCCAACTCGAGGTTGGGTTGAGTTTGTAGCGTAAACCTACCCGGAACCGACCGGCTTAACTAGTTGCTACAAACAATAGGACCCAATGTGAGAAGTTGGTCATGTGGTACCTTGGACCCGAGGTTAGACCAAATTGTGGTGTAAAGCTACCCGGAACCGACCGGCTTAACTAGTAACCGCAACAAAGTCTAATGTGAGAGGTTAAGGTGCATTAATTAATTAATGCCTCATGATTAGGGTTAAGTCATGGTCCATGTAAAACTTAACCAATTTGGGCTTGGTAGATTAATCGGGGTTAAGTCGTGAACTCATCGTTACACTTAACCAAGTTAATCCATGATTACTGAAGGTGTTAAACCGTACTTAACCCATTAGAAAAATCCTAGCAATGGGGTGTCCACTCCAGCTGTAATCCCTAGTTTGTATCATCATGACCCTAGGGACTAGGCTAGGGTGGGGGCACGATTACTGGGCTGGAGGTAAGGGACCAATAAACGACGGCAGGGCGGTACGCCGGTGTAGTTCCGGGCGGACTCTGGTCGTGCACATAGTCCGTAGCCGGAGAAAACATGCACGGGTACCAGTAGATCTAGACTGTGCACTCATGTTCATGGTGTCCAGGGGTTGACACCCTAGGGCTTGATACACCCGAAGGGTGGACCCGGCACAGTTCGACTACAATTATGTTTGGGCCGTATTGACACCAACACGTGACGAGTTAGGCTTAGGGAGCCGATCGACTAGACCGTTTGGTTGGACCTCGTATGAGGGTCACTTCATGTTATTGGGCCAAAGCTTGGGCCAAGGGATCAATACTGGTTTATTCAAGTCATGTTAGTTTGCTAGTACACCTGTGGTGCAAAACCTTAATCCTGATTATGCGATGACACCTTTATCTACCTTGTTAGTTAATCATCATGCTAGTATGTTGTTATCCTTTTGTTCATCCCTGCTGCTCATACCAGTTAACTTTATCAGTTTACATTGATTGTAGTAGGGCTTACTCAGTCTTTTTGACTGACCTGTTTTCTTTCGCCTCTTTTCTTCCGTTCCCCCCCCCCCAGGTTCTCAGGGAGGGAATACTGGAGCCTAGCTTGGATTTTGGATTGCTTGCTTGAGGGATTTAGCTCATGTACGGTTTGACATGAAGCTAGTTATGGCTATCACTTCTTTTGGGGATTAGTACTTATGTATTTCAGTTTTTCAGTTGATGTTGTTTTATCTAGACTTGTTTATTTGGAAAGTTGACATTATGTTGTACCTGACTGGTTTTGAAATGGTTTGAAATCTTCCGCTGTTTTATCTATGTTATTTACTCTGTTTACATGTATACATATGTTCTTGTTCTGCCTTGATATATCATTATGCATGTTTACCTGATTCAAACGCCCCTCCAAAGTCAGAGTGCTTGCAAGAGACACCTTGGCGGAGGCGGGGTGTTACATTTGGTATCAGAGCATATGGTTTACGAGAAGGAACAAAAAGGTTTTTAGAAAACTTTTGGAAAACTATTTTCAAAACTAAGTATAAAGTATTTTCCAAAGAAAAGTCTAGTTTATTTTAAAGGCCATTAGCAAAATCCCTTCGTTTTTCTCTATTCTGAATCTGTCTTTTTCTTCATTTTCAGTATGGCCGATAACTTTGCTATTCCAGAGGGAGTACACGTACCTGTTTGGTATAGGAGACTTTTGGAGGCTAGGGCGACCGAAGCCGGCCCCGCAGATGTTCCTCCTCCTCCTCCAGTAGTTAATATTCCTCCTCCTCCTGTCAATAATGTTCCTCCTCCTCCTGTCGCTGAGGTTCCTCTTCCTCCTCCCCCTCAGCATCCTCAAGCTGACTTCGCAAAGACTTGCAAAGATTTCAAAGCAATAGGTGGCAAGAATTTTCAAGGCACTGAGACTTTTGTAGAGGCCAGAAATTGGTTGAAAGAGACCGAGGATTTATTTGCTATCTTTGGGTTAGATGATCAGAGGAAGACCTTGTTGGCGGTTTGACTTATGAAGGATGAAGCCGCTTATTGGTGGGAAGTCACCAATGGTACTAGGCCTGTTGAGACTTGGGCCGATTTTTCATGCTTAAGTTTCTATCTTCTGCTGAGGAGAATCTGCAAATGGAAAGGTTCATAACTTTGAGGCAAGGAGATATATTTGTCAAAGTGTATGTGAACAAGTTCAACCAGTTAGCTCGTTTTGGCTTGGATATGGTGAATACTCCTCAAAAGAAGGCTCTTCGTTTTGCTAGAGGATTAAATGAGCCGTTGCAGGGATTGGCTATGTCACATATTCCCCATGGGGCCACGTTTGAAAGTTTGGTTGATATGGCATTACTTCAGGGAGATGTCAAGAAAGAGATCAAGACGAATGATACCCAAGCCAAGAAGACTGATTCCCAGGGGAAAGTAAATTAGGGTAATCCAAGTAGTCAAAGCAGTCAAGGCAATCAGAACAAGAACAAGGGTCAAGGCAACAAGGGAAACAACAACAAGGGCAAGAACGTCAAGGGGAAGTGCCATTATTGCGGTTCAGTTGGGCATCTTATCAAGGATTGTAAGAAGAGAAAAAGGAAGAATGGTGAATGCTTTTTCTGCGGTGAGACTGGGCATTTCAGTAAGGATTGCCCGAAGAAGCGAGGGCAAGGCCAGGGTCAGACTCAGCGTGTTGGACCTTCAGGAGGGCAAGTTCTTGCTCTCAATACCGCTCCAGTTCCCGATCGAGGTAGTATTTCTGTTGAGAGCCTTGTATATATTTCTGATTTTCCAGTTCGTACTTTGTTTGATTCTGGTGCATCGCATAGCTTTATCTCATCTGATCTTGTTGATAGTTTGCACCTTAGTACTAGCTTGGTAGATGATCCCGTCTGTGTCTCAAATCCTATTGGGGGTTCCGCCCATTTGTCTATGATATGTGGGGATTTGAGGATCTCTATACTGAGTGTAGAGTTCTTGTGCAGTGCTTATGTTCTTGGTTTCAGGGGATACGGATTGATATTGGGCATGGATTGGCTATCCAGATATGGAGCCATTCTTGATTGTGAGCATAGGGTTGTGAGGCTCGTGACTCGACTCGGAAACACCCAAGAGATTTCTTGTGATCCGAGAGGTCCCGTCATGTTGTGCTATCTGGAATCACTCGACTCGTCAATGGAAACTCTTCAGTCTGTGAGAGTGGTTCGAGAGTATCCGGATGTTTTTGATGAAGTTAGGGGGTTGCCCCCTAAGTGAGAGATTGATTTCCGCATTTATCTGGTGGATAATGCAAAGCCTGTTTCTTTGCCCGTTCGGCACATGGCTCCGCGTGAAAGGCGGGAGCTAAGTAAGCAAGTGAAAGAGTTGCTTGAGAAGAACTTCATTAGACGAAGTATATCTGAATGGGGAGCGCCTGTGGTATTTGCTACCAAGGCAGATGGTTCTCTCCGACTTTGTGTTGACTATCGAGAGTTGAATAAGCTGACCAAGAAGAACAGACACCCGTTACCGAGGATTGATGATCTCTTTGACCAGCTTGTCGGTGCTTCTGTTTTCTCTCAGCTTGATCTTGCTACTGGATTCCATCAGCTCAGGGTAGCTGAGGATAGTATGGACAAGACTGCGTTTAGAACTCCAGTTGGATTCTTTGAGTGGCTTGTCATGCCGTTCGGCTTGACGAATGCACCCGCATATTTCATGGACTTGATGAGTAGGGTGTTCAGGGAGTTCTTGAACAAGTTTGTCGTGGTCTTTGTAGATGATATTCTGATCTTCTCTAAGGATGAGGAAGAGCACGCAAGGCATCTTGTGGAGGTGATGGATATGCTTAGAGCGCATCAGTTGAAGGCCAAGTTCTCCAAGTGTCACTTTTGGAGGAGGGAAGTTAGATTCCTTGGGCATATAGTATCTAAGCAAGGCTTAGCAGTGGATCCTGCTAAGGTAGTTGCAGTTCAGGATTGGAAGACTCCAAGGAATGCAACCGAAGTTAGAAGTTTTCTGGGTCTTACGGGTTTTTACCGGAAGTTCATCAAGGACTTCGCGAAGATATCTGCTCCTCTCACTAAATTGACGAAGAAGAATTTAGTTTTTGCTTGGAGCATAGAATGCGAGCTTGCTTTTCAGAAGCTCAAGAGAGCTCTCACATCAGCACCTGTTCTAGCTTTGCCCGATGGAGGGAAGTTATTTACAGTATACACCGATGCATGTGGCACGGGATTAGGAGCTGTTCTGATGCAAGAAGGAAGAGTGATATGCTTTGGCGGTAGACAACTCAAAGTGCATGAGAAGAATTATCCCACTCATGACATAGAGTTGGCAGCAATAGTATATGCACTCGAGGCTTGGCGCCATTATCTTCTGGGCGAAAGATTTGAGCTTTATACCGATCACAAGTCATTGAAGTATCTCTTTTCCCAGAAGGATCTAAATCTGAGGCAACAAAGATGGATGGAATTCTTGGCATCCTATGATTTTGAGATAGCTTATACCCCTGGCAAGGGGAATGTGGTAGCAGATGCGTTGAGTAGAAAAAGGTTGACTCTGAGTCCTCTATTCGTTAAGATGAAGAATTTAGAGTATGTGGCAACCTTTGATTTCTCTTTGGCGATTGAGTCGATGACCGGTTCTTTAGCATCTCTGGAACTCAGACCTACCCTTCTTGATCAATTTGGGGCTTCGCAGAGAGAAGATCCTCAGATAGTTGAGATTATGGATAAGCTGATTCGAGGAGAGGCGTCTAGTCATCTCGCTCGATATTCTATGGATGACAAGGGTTGGCTGAGGAGAGACGGAAGGTTATGTGTTCCAAAGGTAGAAGATTTAGTAAGAAAAGTTCTTAAGGAGGCACATCGCTCTAAGTTGACTATACATCCGGGCGGAGATAAGATGTATAAGGATATGAAGCGTATTTTCTTTTGGCCTGGGATGAAGAAGGATGTGGCAGAGTTTGTCTCTAGATGTATCATTTGCCAGCAAGTTAAGGCCGAATCAAAGAAGCCCGGTGGGCTATTGCATCCTCTAGATGTTCCACAATGGAAGTGGGAGAGTATCTCCATGGATTTTATCGATGGGCTGCCGAG
This sequence comes from Allium sativum, assembly GCA_030737875.1. NCBI lineage: Eukaryota > Viridiplantae > Streptophyta > Magnoliopsida > Asparagales > Amaryllidaceae > Allium > Allium sativum. Next base: position 158,768,867 of record CM060924.1, read on the forward strand.
GTCAAGGAAAGGGAATACGAGCATTTGGGTTATTGTGGACAGACTTACGAAGAGTGCTCATTTCATTCCGGTAAAGAGCAAGAGGACCGCATCTTGGCTAGTGTCTGTATATCTTCGTGAGATTGTGAGACTTCATGGAGTCCCTTCTAGTATTGTCAGTGACCGTGACCCAATCTTTACAAGTCAATTCTGGAATAGCTTGCAAGAAGCCATGGGCACGAGGTTGAATCTAAGTACTGCTTATCACCTACAGACGGACGGTCAAACCGAAAGGGTGAATAGGGTACTCGAGGATCTGTTGAGGCTTTGTATTCTGGATTTTGGTGGTACTTGGGAAGACCATCTTCCTCTTGTTGAGTTTGCATATAATAACAGTTATCAGGCAAGCATAGGGATGGTACCATTTGAAGCTTTATATGGGAGGCCGTGCAAGTCGCCTACAAGTTGGTGGGAGACTACAGATAAGCTTATACTTGGGCCTGATATGATCAGAGATACATCCGAGAAGGTCGAGTTGATTCGGAGACGGATGAAAAAGCCCAAGACCGACAGAAATCCTATGCTGATAAGCGAAGAACTGATTTGGAGTTTGATGTTGGGGATATGGTTTTCGTGAAGGTTTCTCCTTTGCGGAATGTGGTCCGATTTGGAGCCGTTGGGAAGTTAGCACCGAGGTTTGTTGGACCATTCACTATTATAGAGAGGATCGGGCAGATGGCTTATAGAGTGAAGTTGCCCGAGAAGCTTGCCGGAGTGCACGATGTTTTTCATATCTCGCATCTCCGGAAGTGTTTACATGAATCAGCAGAGGTGGTTGAGCCAAGTGTTCTGAAAGATGTGGAAGTGGAGAAAGAGGCTACCTTAAGGAGAGCTCCGATTCGTATCTTGGGGACGGAGACCAAGAAGCTAAGGAATCGAGAGGTCAAATTGGTGAAGGTTCAATGGGGTGAAGCCGAAGAAGACGCAACTTGGGAAACCGAGGAGAAGATGCGTGGGCTTTATCCATTCCTTTTTGAGGGTACACTCTCAATCTCTTTTCTTTGTTAGCATATCTTTCTCTTTGCTATCCATGTTTATCTAGTTTATCGTGTTAATCTTGTCATGAGAACCTTAGGTAGAAACCCTTTGGATGAAACATGTGTTTGAAACATGTTATGCTTGATGGTTGCAAGTGGTTGCAAGTGTTTGCAAGTGGTTACTCGCGGATGCATTATACACGATTAGGCACTAGATCGGCTCACACACTCCTCATATTGCATATGCATGAGTGTTTATGCTTATTTGTAATAACCCGGAAAATGTGAACCAGTTTAAAATTTTTAAGTTAGGTTATTAACAAGAAATTTGAATGATTAAAATAGCCTATTTCCATAAAATATAGAATTGTGTATAATATGGCCGAATGAATTTTCAGAAGAGTCGATATATAGAATATATAGGCCTGGAAAATTGATATTTTGCATATGGCCTCGGAATTCGACGAAACCACTTTTGTTGGGTCCGGGATGTCAAACTATTGCTAGGTTTCAAATTTCATAATTTTTCGAATCAATATGTGAGCGTGGAAAAGGAAAACGCGTTTGACCAGTTTCTGTTAAATTTAATCGACAGGAAATTGGCCATTTTTCAAACGGTCTCAGAATTCGACGAAACTAGTTTTGTTAGGACCGTATCGTCAATACGAAGCTAGAAAATATTTTTCGGGAATTTTTCTAGTTAGTATGTGACCCCGGTAATTTGAAATGTACGTTTAAAATTCAATATAAGGATTTAAATTGTAAATTCAACGGAAACTGATTGTAACGATCAAACCAGCTTACGATACATATCCCATTGTGTTCGGAATGGGGGTAAAACGCTATGGACGACAGGCGGTAGGCATCGTTTCGAGGACGTATGTAAAAGTCAACCTTTTTACAAATTAAATAATTAATTAATAAAAAAATATATTATTTTAATTTCCTTTTCCCCCCTTTTTCTTCTTCATTGGCCCCCCCCGATTCATTGTTCATTTACCAGATAAAAAAAAAAAAAAAACCTAAAACCTAATCGAGCCGCCGCCTTACCTGGAAGCCACCGCCGACGAACCTATCGCCGCCCACCCCTCCGCACGACCTCCTCCTTCCAACGAAGACCTCGAACCACATCTCGAAGTCGCCGACACCCCGAAGCAACACCGCACCTCCCTGAACCACCGAGCACCACACCACACCGCCGACGCTCCTTCCCTCCTCCACTTCGAAACCTCGGTGAGCGTTTAGGTTATTTTATTTTTGCTTTTGTTTTTGTTTTGCAGTAAATTGAAAACTGTTTTTTTTAAAAAGATGTATAAACTATTTTTTTTAGAAATAAAAACTGATTTATACGAATTTAAAAACTGATTTTAAGGTTGCATAAAAACTGAATTTTTTTAAAAGATAAAAACTGAATTTTTAAAAAGAAAGTAAAACTGATTTAAAAAAAAAGATTTTTAAAACAGATTTTATAAAAGATTTTAAAAACTGTTTTTTTTAAAAGAAACTGAAAACTGGATTTTTAAAAAGATAAAAACTGGATTTTTAAAAAGATAAAAACTGAATTTTTAAAAAGATAAAAACTGATTTTATAAAAAAATTTAAAAACTGTTTTTTTATATAAAGTTTTAAAAACTGATTTGCAAAGAAATAAATAAAACTGATTTTATTTTAAAGGTTTAATCTTTTAATAGAAAAAGATTGGAACTTGCAAAAATAAAGATCATATTTTTAAAAAGAGAAAAGACGGGATTTTTATTACGTAGAAGGAGCAAGACATGATTTTTGTATTTTTAAAAATAATTAAAATATAATTGTTATATCATAAGAATAATAAAAATATAATCTTTATATTTAATAGCGAAGTCAAAATGCAATCTTTATATATGAGTAACATAGTAAAAATTCGATTTTTACCTATGTAGAGAGTACGGGCAACGAAAGCAACAAGAAGGCGAAATAGGCGAAGATTTCTATTAAGGAAGAATCGTGTTAGTGGATAGCTATTGGTGAGGATTTCTCACTCTTCAATTTCTTTTTATAATTATATATATATGTTGAACATGAAAGTGAATTGCTATATATAAATATCTATATATATATATATATATATATATATATATATATATATACATACGCCCCTCGTCCACAAACCATGGACGATATTTATTGGTTGAAATTGTTGTGGAAATTGATTGATAGCGAATGATTGTTTGGGATTGTTTGTGATTGATATTGGTTGATTGCGGTTGAAAAATACCCGTTTGTGATTGGAAAATATTTGGTTGAAACCACATAGGATTAGTTTGTGGAAATGAAATAAATATAAACATGCCGCCTGCGTGCGAACTAGATGCATGATTCCCATTGTCAAAAACCGCGAGGTTTTAAGGTAGAGCGAGGAGCCGTACTAGGGACGGTGCCGGTGTAACTACCCTGCCGTTATGCTGCCGAAATTTTGAATAATATTCTTGTGTTTGAATTATTTTCATATGCTTAAACTATATTTATTCATTGAATAGAAAACATTCATGTGTTGAATTGATATTCATTCGTTGATTAGAAATTCATGTGTTGAATGGTATTCATATTTTGAAATAAATTGTTCGATAATAAAAATCACATTTTTATCTATATATAGAAACTATAGAAAACATTCATGTGTTGAATTGATATTCATTCGTTGATTAGAAATTCATGTGTTGAATGGTATTCATATTTTGAAATAAATTGTTCGATAATAAAAATCACATTTTTATCTATATATAGAAACTATAGAAAACATTCATGTGTTGAATTGATATTCATTCGTTGATTAGAAATTCATGTGTTGTATTCATATTTTGAAATAAACTGTTCGATAATAAAAATCACCTTTTATCGACTATATGAACTGTGTAAAATAATCTCGTCTTAAAAGAAATTGTTTTATGATAAAAATCCCATTTTATCACCAACTTGAACTATATAGAAGAATAGTGTTTTGAAATGAATTGTTTTACAATAAAAATCACATTTTTATTGTATGCATAAATGGTTGAAATGTGAAGTGTTAAGAATAGCCACTTGTTCAAAATAAACATATATGAGATGAAATATTCATTAATTAGCCAATGAAATGATTTGCACCTATTTATGTAACATTAGAATGAATGGTGTTTTTAAACCAAACAGAAATCAAATATGAAGTTGAATAGAAAATGATAATTGATAAAAACTGTATATATATGTACCTGCATATTTATTGAACAGGTTATAGCAAAGGGGCTAGAGAAGAGGAATAAAATTTGTGCCCAACAAATAGGTACACATTTACTGCTTTGTTTGGGTGATGATTTTATGAGCCTGTTGGCTAACCGCTTGGCTTTTTCTTTTTCTTTTTGAGATTAGAAGGACCGGGAACGCTATTTGCGATTTCCCGATGCTCCCGGTGCAGGGGAGGTTATGGAGAAATTTTCCAAAATTTTAGGGTGTTAGAAAAATATTTGAAGTGAAAACGATATAGAAATCATTGAATGAACTATATTTATATAAATATATAAATATAAATAGAATTAAAACGAAACGTGGCCGTGCAGTTCGTATTTTGAAACCGTGATTTCAAACGACTAGTGCGGAAGATCCGACCATTGGATTTTCCCGAAACCTCAACCATCGGGTTCGCCTTGGAATAATCTTTCCAACGGCACCAACCTTGTAAAAATCCAACGGTTGGATTGTCTGGAATGTTTAATTCAAAATTAAGGAAAAACAGCGCCAGAAACGATTATATATATATATATATATATATATATATATAAATATAATTAAATTTAATCGAATAACGACGCTGCAGTTCGTAAATTGAAATCGTAACTTCAAATGGTTAGTGTGGAAGATCCGACCGTCGGATTTTCCCAAAACTGGAATCGTTGGGTTCGTTTTGAAAAGACCTTCCTAATGATGTAAAATTTGTGAAGATCCAACGGTTAGATTTTCCGATATGTGTAAAACAAATTAAGGGAAAAACAGCGTCAGTGACACGAAACGACCTGAAACGTCGTTTAATTAAATATGGCCATTTTAAAATAAATAAAAATGGCGAAAAATCGTTATAAAATATTATAAGCAACATAGGTTGCAAATAAACCAATTGGGCTTGAATTGTTTGATATTTGATGGTTGTATGTGTATGACATGAAAATAACACTAAATAACCGAAAGATGGATGTCGAATAATATAACCATATAAAGAATCGATTTAAATTCTAATGACGTGAATTATTTGAAAAGGCCGAGCTAACCCTCATTTCAAATAATTCATCGAGCGATTCGAATTGGAAAATGCAAAGACGATTCAAGACCGACGATCTTCGTATCGGTTGGATGGGCGCTACTGAGGTTCCTAACCGGAGTAGCTACCGGAAAGGGACGGAAGTAGTAGCCGTCTGAACGCATATGTTGATTGGACGGATATACGAGGAATTTGACGCCTCCGGTTTCGTTCAGACCCAGGACGGACTTGTAAATGGACTGTGTGTCTGACATTGGATTTTGTTCTATACTGATTGATCTCTATAAAATATATATCTGTTTGGCGGCGGAGAATTTATTCTCTTGCTTAACGCCCTTCTCTGAGATGTACGAGCTTAGAGGTTATATATCGATGGAAATCAATCGTATGGAGTGGACTGCCTATATGGCATGCTAAGATGTTGTGATCAAGGCTTCTGTTGCAAAGCAAAGTCTTGTGGATGATGATCAAAGCAAGGCCTACGTGGCCTAGCTTTGTGTATTTCGTAGATTCGCGAACCTCACACCCCGGTATGAGTTAAAAACGGGATACGGACCGCTGGGAGAGCACGACGTTTCTTTCTAGCTATGGTGGTGTCAGTGACTTACCAGCCCTGACATATATATCTACTTTTCAGCTTTGTGGTTGTTGGAATGCGAGGCGCCTCGATTATAGGTCTGTAAGGACCGGGAAACGTGTGTTCAGGCATAATTAATCCTCTAACGTAAGTGAGGACCGGCCCAGCCGAATCCAGGGGTTACCCAGTGTGCGTAATCCTGAGGCATTTGCTAGAGTGTCTCGAAGCGGAGAGGAGCTTGCCCCTTGCCTCGACTCATGACGGAAATCCAATTTCCAATACGAGATAACGGATTTGATTGTAGAACTAGTATGGAGACATAGTAGATGGTAGCTATGCCGCCTATGATTGATATTTATGATGCTATTCGTTTTTGAAACATATACGCACTAGTAAAAATATCAAATGATTTCTCTTGATACGTATCAAGCATATTTGGCCCTTATAAGGTAAAACTCTATCCTCCGGCTTGCGTTGCATTGTGTGATGGGACCTGAGTCTTATAATAGCTTCATTCTTTCTAAAAGCATTGCGTTGTCTTAAAAAGAATTTACTTTGTTTTAAATGCACTAGCAATCACTGGTGTAAACCCGTTCCGCGAAAGTGGCGTGGTCCTAGGATTTGCTATTACTATTGTTTAACTATTAAATAGATTCCTCATACCAGTCCCCATGACTGACTCGTTGTTTGTTTCACTTTGCAAACGCGGGTGCCCTTATTTTCACACGGGCAGCCTAGTACACAGGTGACAGGTGGTTTTTGGTTCTGCACTGCTGCACAGCATGCACTTTTGGCTCATGGCGAGGCTGACTTCGTAGAGATGACTTAGATATTTTCCGCCATTCCTGTATTTATGTTATGATTCCGCCACTGGCGATGTAGACTGATTTACTTTCCGTATTTCTCACTATATGTATATGTATTCCGCCTCTGGCGATGATGACTGACCACTTGCCTTTCTTTTTACTAAGTATATCCCACGTTATGCTATTCTGATATTCCTACATGTTGTGATTCCGCTGTCATATCCATGTAAAAATTTATTTTATTTATTGTTTCTGCTATTATCTGTACTCTGCTATGATGATTAATGTGTTATTTCCTAATGATTATCCTTAATACCGCCCCTCGGATTTTGGGATCGTCACAGTTGGTATCAGAGCTTTGGTTAACCTTAGCTCCGGGATCTAACACATTAAACACCTCGTCAGAATAGAATCAGTAGTGTTCTAATGCGAGTAGCTCATTAGAGATAGGATTAGCAATGTCCTAGAATGAGCTAAACAGATTAGCAAAACAATTTGATCAGTACATCATCATTATCTTTCCTTGTATTTCCTTGCTTTATCATTTATGAAAATTATCAAATCTGTGAGCTTGACTCTTTTCTTGCTTATACAGTACTCTTAGATGGCTACACGAGCAGCAGCAGCCAGAGGAGGCCGTGGAGGCCGAGGAGATGCAGCAGGAGGACGGGGGAATATCCCCGTAGCTGTAGAGATCCCTATTATTCAGCCGCCAACACCAGAAGACTTTGAGTTGGATAAAGTGGCAAAGAGATACCGAAATCTTGGAGGGAAACCTTTTACTGGCACAGGCACAGTGACCGAAGCTATCGCTTGGCTGAAGACCTGTGAGAAAATCTTCGAAGGTATGGGCATGGGAACTAACAACAAAGCCCGACTTGGCATTTGGCTCCTTCAGGAAGAGGCAGAGCTGTGGTGGGATGCCATTACCTCTGGAGATGCAGCTGGTACTATCCGAACTTGGGAGCAGTTCAAGACTTTATTCAATGAGAAGTTTGTGCCAGAACAAGCTCTTGAGAGGATGCGGGAGCAATTTGCTAATCTCCAGCAGGGAGACCTCTCTATTCAAGACTATCTGAATAAGTTCAATCAGCTATCGCGCTATGCTCCAGAGTTGGTTTTGACCGACAAAGCGAAGAATAAGAGATTCATTTTTGGGCTAAAGCGCAAATACCATGATAGAGCTATGAGCAACATCAAACTTTCTTTTACAGAACTCGTAGAGATGGCTTGCAACTACGAGGACATGGATGAGAGGCATGCTAGCCAAGACCGCGCTAAGAGCCAAGCAGCGAATAAGCGCAAGACTTCAACTGACCAACCCGGATCTAGCATTACCGCGGCCGCTACTCAAAAACCCGCAAAGATCCCGAAAGGAAACTGCTAAAATTGCGGGAAGCCCGGTCATTTCTCTAATGTATGCAAAGCCCCAAAGAAGCCAAGGGCCAGTGACTCAGTTGAATGCCACAATTGCCACAAGAAGGGGCACTATAGCAAGAATTGTCCTTTGAAGAAGAGCGCACAAGTGGCCCATGTTTATGACGGGAATACCCCGCCAGCTACCACCGATGGATCAGGTAAACCCGATGTCTTGGGAGGTACCCTTACTATTAAAAATATTCCTGTTTCTGTACTTTTTGATATTGGTGCATCACGTAGCTTCATTTCTGGTAAAATTGTACACAAGTTAAAATTGAAACAAAGAATTCTAAAGGAACCAATTAAAGTTCAAAACCCGATAGGAGGTTCTGTTAGTCTCAGTATATACTGCAGAGTGCCTATCTCTTATTCACGTTACAAGTTTCCCATCCACTTAATTGTCATGGATTTATCAGAATTCGATGTTATTCTCGGTTTGGAATGGTTAACCAAATATAAGGCTGAAGTTAGATGTGCAGAAAGAATCGTTAAAGTCGAAACGAAGCTTGGACCTATATATATACCATGCCAAGGCTCAGAAATAAATAGGACAGAATTCTGGGCTTCTTTAGAAATTACTCCCCCTTCAATAGAAAAGATACCGGTCGTGAAAAATTATGCGGATGTGTTTGAAGAAGTAGAAAACTTACCGCCGCAAAGAGAAATTGAGTTTAGAATTGATCTAATTCCGAAAGCTCGACCAGTAGTTCATCCAATAAGAAGAATGGCCCCGAAAGAAAAAGAAGAGCTAAGTAGCCAAACCCGAGAATTACTTTGGAAAGGTCTAATCAGACCAAGCTTTTCAGCATGGGGAGCCGCAGTAGTATTTGTCCCTAAATCAGACGGTACTCTAAGACTTTGCGTTGATTACCGGGATCTCAATAAACAAACACTGAAGAACAAATATCCTTTGCCCTGAATAGACGATCTGTTAGATCAATTAAATGGAGCAACCGTATTCTCCATAATGGACCTAGCTACAGGTTTCCACCAATTGCGTATAGCCGAAGACTGTGTTCCTTTGACAGCCTTCAGGGGTCCCGATTTATTCTACGAATGGTTAGTAATGCCGTTCGGTTTGTGCAACGCTCCGGCATACTTCGTTGATCTTATGAACAGAGTGTTCCGTGGTGTGTTGAATAAATTTGTTCTAGTCTTCATCGATGACATTCTAATCTACTCTAAGTCGGAAGAAGAACATGCAAAACATTTAGAACAAGTGTTGGAAATTCTGAGAAGAAATGTCTTGAAAGCTAAATTTTCTAAGTGTGTCTTCTGGCAGAATGAAGTTAAATTCCTTGGCCACGTCGTATCAAAAGAAGGAATTGCTGTAGATCCAAGCTAAATTACAACGATTCAGAACTGGAAACAACCTACTACACCCACTGAAGTTCGAAGTTTCCTTGGATTAGCTAGTTACTATCGGAAATTCGTTCAGGATTTTTCAAAGATATCAGGAGTACTGACAAAGCTTACAAAGAAGCATGAGAAATTCAAATGGACTCCCGAATGTGAAGAAGCTTTCCAGGAGATGAAACTGAAGTTGACAACCGCTCCGGTATTGACAATAATAGAAGGTAACCAAGACTTGACAGTATGGACAGATGCTTCTATTAGAGGGCTAGGAGAAGTGTTAATGAAAAAAGGCCAAGTGATCGCATATGCCAGCCGCCAACTAAAGCCGCATGAAAGAAACTATGCTACTCATGATCTTGAGTTATTAGCCATCGTGTTTGCTTTAAGAATATGGAGGCATTATTTATTGGGTGAGAAATTCGAACTATATACCGATCATCAATCCTTGAAATACCTTTTCACCCAGAAAGATCTAAACTTGAGACAACAGCGTTGGTTAGAATTCCTTGCAGCATACGATTTTGAAATTATATACACTCCAGGGAAAGCCAATGTTGTAGCAGATGCGCTCAGCAGAAAGAATGAAATCATCGCCAGTTTTGTCATCACGTCTTCATTAATAGACAGGATCTCGACTCTTCAGAATGACGATGGATTTATTCAGAGAATCAGTCAAAGAATCAAAGGAGGTGAACCCACAAGTTTTCGACTTGATGACAAGGGAGTTCTAAGATTAAAGGGTAGAATTTGCATCCCAAACCTTCCCGAGCTCAGAAGAGAAATACTTGATGAGTGCCACAAATCCAAATTAAGTATCCATCCCGGTGTGAGCAAAATGTATAACGATATCAAACGCACATTCTGGTGGAGAGCTATGAAAAGAGATATCTCATTATATGTTAGCAGATGCCCCACTTGTCAGCTAGTTAAGAGTGATCAGCAGAAATTGGCTGGGTTATTGCAACCATTAGAAATTCCAGGATGGAAGTGGGAACAAATTTCGATGGATTTCATTGATGGCCTGCCTCAGACTAGAAAAGGAAACGACAGTATATGGGTAATCGTAGATCGCTTCACGAAGACTGCCCATTTCATACCTGTCCGATCCAACAGAACGGCTCAAAGTCTGGCACAGATTTACTTCAAAGAAATTGTTAAACTTCATGGAGTACCGCTCAGTATAGTCAGCGATAGAGATCCCCTGTTCACTAGCAAATTCTGGGAAGCATTCCAAGAAGAATTGGGAACCAAATTAAATCTAAGCACCGCTTATCACCCTCAGACAGACGGCCAAACTGAGCGGGTGAACAGAATTTTGGAAGATTTGCTGCGGGCTTGCATTATTGATTTTGGAGGCTCATGGGAAGATCATTTACATTTAGCAGAATTCTCTTACAACAATAGCTATCAAGCAAGTTTGGGAATGTCCCCATTTGAAGCACTATACGGTAGACCGTGCAGATCTCCCGCATGTTGGGTAGAACCTGGCAACAGACTTGTGTTAGGGCCCGATATGATTCAAGAAGCATCGGATAAAGTCGATTTCATTAAGAAGCGATTAAAAACCGCGCAGAGCCGACAGAAAATTTATGCTGATGCGAGAAGAAGGGATATATCGTTTGCCGTTGGCGATTATGTTTATTTAAGAGTTTCTCCAATGCGAGGAGTAATCAGGTTTGGCAAGACTGGGAAGTTGGCACCGAGATTTATTGGTCCCTTTCCTATACTTGAACGGATTGGAACTCTTGCATATAGGGTTTCATTACCTAATTGGTTGCCTGGTGTACATAATGTGTTCCACGTATCTCAACTCAGAAAACATGTTCATGATCCAGATCTTGTTGTGGAAGAAGCAGCACAACAGGATATTGACATAACTCCAGAATTAGCACTCAAAAGAGATCCATTAATGATAGTTGGCAAAGAAACCAGAGAGCTAAGGAGGAAAAAGATCCATTTAGTCAAAGTGCAGTGGAGTAGTGATCCTAGAGACTGTACTTGGGAAACTGAGGAAAGCATTAAACAAGCCTATCCCAAATGCAGAGTGGACATCTCTGACTAACTCCGGTGCAAGGTACCTATACAATACTTTGCATTTACATTTTATTTCCTACTTAACTATTATTTCCTTTTCGAGGACGAAAAGTTTTAAGTGGGGGAGATTGTAATAACCCGGAAAATGTGAACCAGTTTAAAATTTTTAAGTTAGGTTATTAACAAGAAATTTGAATGATTAAAATAGCCTATTTCCATAAAATATAGAATTGTGTATAATATGGCCGAATGAATTTTCAGAAGAGTCGATATATAGAATATATAGGCCTGGAAAATTGATATTTTGCATATGGCCTCGGAATTCGACGAAACCACTTTTGTTGGGTCCGGGATGTCAAACTATTGCTAGGTTTCAAATTTCATAATTTTTCGAATCAATATGTGAGCGTGGCAAAAGAAAACGCGTTTGACCAGTTTCTGTTAAATTTAATCGACAGGAAATTGGCCATTTTTCAAACGGTCTCAGAATTCGACGAAACTAGTTTTGTTAGGACCGTATCGTCAATACGAAGCAAGAAAATATTTTTTGGGAATTTTTCTAGTTAGTATGTGACCCCGGTAATTTGAAATGTACGTTTAAAATTCAATATAAGGATTTAAATTGTAAATTCAACGGAAACTGATTGTAACGATCAAACCAGCTTACGATACATATCCCATTGTGTTCGGAATGGGGGTAAAACGCTATGGACGACAGGCGGTAGGCCTCGTTTCGAGGACGTATGTAAAAGTCAACCTTTTTACAAATTAAATAATTAATTAATAAAAAAATATATTATTTTAATTTCCTTTTCCCCCCTTTTTCTTCTTCATTGCCCCCCCCCCGATTCATTGTTCATTTACCAGATAAAAAAAAAACCTAAAACCTAATCGAGCCGCCGCCTTACCTGGAAGCCACCGCCGACGAACCTATCGCCGCCCACCCCTCCGCACGACCTCCTCCTTCCAGCGAAGACCTCGAACCACATCTCGAAGTCGCCGACACCCCGAAGCAACACCGCACCTCCCTGAACCACCGTGCACCACACCACACCGCCGACGCTCCTTCCCTCCTCCACTTCGAAATCTCGGTGAGCGTTTAGGTTATTTTATTTTTGCTTTTGTTTTTGTTTTGCAGTAAATTGAAAACTGTTTTTTTTAAAAAGATGTATAAACTGTTTTTTTTTAGAAATAAAAACTGATTTATACGAATTTAAAAACTGATTTTAAGGTTGCATAAAAACTGAATTTTTTTAAAAGATAAAAACTGAATTTTTAAAAAGAAAGTAAAACTGATTTAAAAAAAAAAGATTTTTAAAACAGATTTTATAAAAGATTTTAAAAACTGTTTTTTTTAAAAGAAACTGAAAACTGGATTTTTAAAAAGATAAAAACTGGATTTTTAAAAAGATAAAAACTGAATTTTTAAAAAGATAAAAACAGATTTTATAAAAAAATTTAAAAACTGTTTTTTTTATATAAAGTTTTAAAAACTGATTTGAAAAGAAATAAATAAAACTGATTTTATTTTAAAGGTTTAATCTTTTAATAGAAAAAGATTGGAACTTGCAAAAATAAAGATCATATTTTTAAAAAGAGAAAAGACGGGATTTTTATTACGTAGAAGGAGCAAGACATGATTTTTGTATTTTTAAAAATAATTAAAATATAATTGTTATATCATAAGAATAATAAAAATATAATCTTTATATTTAATAGCGAAGTCAAAATGCAATCTTTATATATGAGTAACATAGTAAAAATTCGATTTTTACCTATGTAGAGAGTACGGGCAACGAAAGCAACAAGAAGGCGAAATAGGCGAAGATTTCTATTAAGGAAGAATCGTGTTAGTGGATAGCTATTGGTGAGGATTTCTCACTCTTCAATTTCTTTTTATAATTATATATATATGTTGAACATGAAAGTGAATTGCTATATATAAATATCTATATATATATATATACGCCCCTCGTCCACAAACCATGGACGATATTTATTGGTTGAAATTGTTGTGGAAATTGATTGATAGCGAATGATTGTTTGGGATTGTTTGTGATTGATATTGGTTGATTGCGGTTGAAAAATACCCGTTTGTGATTGGAAAATATTTGGTTGAAACCACATAGGATTAGTTTGTGGAAATGAAATAAATATAAACATGCCGCCTGCGTGCGAACTAGATGCATGATTCCCATTGTCAAAAACCGCGAGGTTTTAAGGTAGAGCGAGGAGCCGTACTAGGGACGGTGCCGGTGTAACTACCCTGCCGTTATGCTGCCGAAATTTTGAATAATATTCTTGTGTTTGAATTATTTTCATATGCTTAAACTATATTTATTCATTGAATAGAAAACATTCATGTGTTGAATTGATATTCATTCGTTGATTAGAAATTCATGTGTTGAATGGTATTCATATTTTGAAATAAATTGTTCGATAATAAAAATCACATTTTTATCTATATATAGAAACTATAGAAAACATTCATGTGTTGAATTGATATTCATTCGTTGATTAGAAATTCATGTGTTGAATGATATTCATATTTTGAAATAAATTGTTCGATAATAAAAATCACATTTTTATCTATATATAGAAACTATAGAAAACATTCATGTGTTGAATTGATATTCATTCGTTGATTAGAAATTCATGTGTTGAATGGTATTCATATTTTGAAATAAACTGTTCGATAATAAAAATCACCTTTTATGGACTATATGAACTGTGTAAAATAATCTCGTCTTAAAAGAAATTGTTTTATGATAAAAATCCCATTTTATCACCAACTTGAACTATATAGAAGAATAGTGTTTTGAAATGAATTGTTTTACAATAAAAATCACATTTTTATTGTATGCATAAATGGTTGAAATGTGAAGTGTTAAGAATAGCCACTTGTTCAAAATAAACATATATGAGATGAAATATTCATTAATTAGCCAATGAAATGATTTGCACCTATTTATGTAACATTAGAATGAATGGTGTTTTTAAACCAAACAGAAATCAAATATGAAGTTGAATAGAAAATGATAATTGATAAAAACTGTATATATATGTACCTGCATATTTATTGAACAGGTTATAGCAAAGGGGCTAGAGAAGAGGAATAAAATTTGTGCCCGACAAATAGGTACACATTTACTGCTTTGTTTGGGTGATGATTTTATGAGCCTGTTGGCTAGCCGCTTGGCTTTTTCTTTTTGAGATTAGAAGGACCGGGAACGCTATTTGCGATTTCCCGATGCTCCCGGTGCAGGGGAGGTTATGGCGAAATTTTCCAAAATTTTAGGGTGTTAGAAAAATATTTGAAGTGAAAACGATATAGAAATCATTGAATGAACTATATTTATATAAATATATAAATATAAATAGAATTAAAACGAAACGTGGCCGTGCAGTTCGTATTTTGAAACCGTGATTTCAAACGACTAGTGCGGAAGATCCGACCATTGGATTTTCCCGAAACCTCAACCGTCGGGTTCGCCTTGGAATAATCTTTCCAACGGCACCAACCTTGTAAAAATCCAACGGTTGGATTGTCTGGAATGTTTAATTCAAAATTAAGGAAAAACAGCGCCAGAAACGATTATATTTATATATATATATAAATATAATTAAATTTAATCGAATAACGACGCTGCAGTTCGTAAATTGAAATCGTAACTTCAAATGGTTAGTGTGGAAGATCCGACCGTCGGATTTTCCCAAAACTGGAATCGTTGGGTTCGTTTTGAAAAGACCTTCCTAATGATGTAAAATTTGTGAAGATCCAACGGTTAGATTTTCCGATATGTGTAAAACAAATTAAGGGAAAAACAGCGCCAGTGACACGAAACGACCTGAAACGTCGTTTAATTAAATATGGCCATTTTAAAATAAATAAAAATGGCGAAAAATCGTTATAAAATATTATAAGCAACATAGGTTGCAAATAAACCAATTGGGCTTGAATTGTTTGATATTTGATGGTTGTATGTGTATGACATGAAAATAACACTAAATAACCGAAAGATGGATGTCGAATAATATAACCATATAAAGAATCGATTTAAATTCTAATGACGTGAATTATTTGAAAAGGCCGAGCTAACCCTCATTTCAAATAATTCATCGAGCGATTCGAATTGGAAAATGCAAAGACGATTCAAGACCGACGATCTTCGTATCGGTTGGATGGGCGCTACTGAGGTTCCTAACCGGAGTAGCTACCGGAAAGGGACGGAAGTAGTAGCCGTCTGAACGCATATGTTGATTGGACGGATATACGAGGAATTTGACGCCTCCGGTTTCGTTCAGACCCAGGACGGACTTGTAAATGGACTGTGTGTCTGACATTGGATTTTGTTCTATACTGATTGATCTCTGTTAAATATATATCTGTTTGGCGGCGGAGAATTTATTCTCTTGCTTAACGCCCTTCTCTGAGACGTACGAGCTTAGAGGTTATATATCGATGGAAATCAATCGTATGGAGTGGACTGCCTATGTGGCATGCTAAGATGCTGTGATCAAGGCTTCTGTTGCAAAGCAAAGTCTTGTGGATGATGATCAAAGCAAGGCCTACGTGGCCTAGCTTTGTGTATTTCGTAGATTCGCGAACCTCACACCCCGGTATGAGTTAAAAACGGGATACGGACCGCTGGGAGAGCACGACGTTTCTTTCTAGCTATGGTGGTGTCAGTGACTTACCAGCCCTGACATATATATCTACTTTTCACCTTTGTGGTTGTTGGAATGCGAGGCGCCTCGATTATAGGTCTGTAAGGACCGGGAAACGTGTGTTCAGGCATAATTAATCCTCTAACGTAAGTGAGGACCGGCCCAGCCGAATCCAGGGGTTACCCAGTGTGCGTAATCCTGAGGCATTTGCTAGAGTGTCTCGAAGCGGAGAGGAGCTTGCCCCTTGCCTCGACTCATGACGGAAATCCAATTTCCAATACGAGATAACGGATTTGATTGTAGAACTAGTATGGAGACATAGTAGATGGTAGCTATGCCGCCTATGATTGATATTTATGATGCTATTCGTTTTTGAAACATATACGCACTAGTAAAAATATCAAATGATTTCTCTTGATACGTATCAAGCATATTTGGCCCTTATAAGGTAAAACTCTATCCTCCGGCTTGCGTTGCATTGTGTGATGGGACCTGAGTCTTATAATAGCTTCATTCTTTCTAAAAGCATTGCGTTGTCTTAAAAAGAATTTACTTTGTTTTAAATGCACTAGCAATCACTGGAGTAAACCCGTTCCGCGAAAGTGGCGTGGTCCTAGGATTTGCTATTACTGTTGTTTAACTGTTAAATAGATTCCTCATACCAGTCCCCATGACTGACTCGTTGTTTGTTTCACTTTGCAAACGCGGGTGCCCTTATTTTCACACGGGCAGCCTAGTACACAGGTGACAGGTGGTTTTTGGTTTTGCACTGCTGCACAGCATGCACTTTTGGCTCATGGCGAGGCTGACTTCGTAGAGATGACTTAGATATTTTCCGCCATTCCTGTATTTATGTTATGATTCCGCCACTGGCGATGCAGACTGATTTACTTTCCGTATTTCTCACTATATGTATATGTATTCCGCCTCTGGCGATGATGACTGATCATTTCCCTTTCTTTTTACTAAGTATATCCCACGTTATGCTATTCTGATATTCCTACATGTTGTGATTCCGCTGTCATATCCATGTAAAAATTTATTTTATTTATTGTTTCTGCTATTATCTGTACTCTGCTATGATGATTAATGTGTTATTTCCTAATGATTATCCTTAATACCGCCCCTCGGATTTTGGGATCGTCACATTATTCATGGATGAAAATTTTTTGTGTTATCACATGGATGTTGCATATGGATGTATGTGATGTGCACACATATAGATGTTATACATTATGTTAGGAATTGCATACATATGGATTCATTTCACTAACATAATTTGCATTGATGATATTTGCATTAGATAAGTACATATACACACACCTTTGCATATGTTCATACAACATTTAGAATCTTGTAACGACAATGATTGCTCGTGGATGATGTTTTGAGTAGATGGATGATTGGACGGTAGGATACGTTCTTCCTAACTTGAAGATTTCGGGGACGAAATCCTTTAAGGAGGGGAGAATGTAACAACCTGTATTTTCAATAACCTGTTATAGCGTAAATCGAGGCAGAATTTAATTCTAAAATCTGAATCAAGGGAAACGGGCTATGCCATTGCGTTCGTCTCGGAAAAATACGCGAAATAGAGTCTGAGTTTTCAAAAATCGGAGTCCGTATGATCCGATTAAGGCCCAACGAAGTTTTCTAAAAATTTCAAAGTAAAAACAGATTTCAAATTCAAATCTGAATTTGGAAATTGGGGATTATTGGGCCAGGCGGGAAGATTCCCGCCACAGTACCCAAGTCGACAGCCCTGTCGACTTGGGAGTCGACTTGGTTGGACCAAGTCGACAGCCTTGTCGACTTGGCTGTCGACTTGGCTCAGCCGGGCTGTTTAGCCTGGTGCACCATTTTGAGATTGTGTTGAGCTTGGGGGCCAGATTCGGTTTTGAGGGCTGAGATTGGAACTAGGGTTTAATCCTATGGCCTAAAACACTTGCCTAATCTATAAATAAGACCCTAACCTACCCTAAATCATCATTAATCTATCCTACAACTAAACTATGGCAAAATCAATCCTCTCATGGCCTCCACTCTCTTCATAAAATCCTAAATAAATTTATATCAGATTTTCCAAGCATACAAGTGTTTTTAGACTTGTATGATCATCATTAGCTTGCATTCAAGTCAAGTCTCTATATTAGCATCATAAAGAAGGAGTTTTGATCATTTTGGCTTAAGGGTTTTGCTTGCATTTTGGGTTTTTTGGTTGCATAAGGGGTTTCTTGTATTTGCTATACTCATTTGAGTCCGCATAAGCATTGTAAGCCCTATTCCTTTCATACTTAAACTCTAAAGTTAAATGTATGATATGCAAGTTTGCTATGATATGCAAGTCCACTATGATGTGATATGCAAGTTCATCAAGTTATGTATGCAAGTTTGATATGCAAGTTGTCATATGATATGCAAGTTATGCTATGCAAGTTTGGGTTGAACATTTTGTTCATGCTATCATGTTATGCAAGCTTATCTTGGGCTTATGAACATAAAGCTTCAAGCTTTATGCCAAAGGTTGCATTTTGGCAACATGTAAGTTATCATATCTCTTATGATAACTTGCATGTGAGGCTAAATGCGAACTTATGGCCATTTTTACATGTCATTTAGCACCATGTATCACCAATATGATAAGTTTGGTTTTATGCATGCTTTTGAGGCCTAATGCAAGTATATGAACATATGTACATTTCATATGCCACCATGTTGAACTTGTGGCTTCAACACTTTTATGTCATGATTATGCCAAGTTCCCTCTTTCTATCCTTTATGCGCTATTGCGATATGTAAGCGATGGGATTGCGTTTGGGGTTGGGTAAACTTAAAAGACATAGAAACATAAGCTTGGGAATTTACCTATTAAGTTAGGTCTACCCATTGGGAATTTACCTATTAAGTTAGGTCTACCCAATTGCTTTGAAATTTGTAACATGTTTTGGAAACATGATGGACATGACACTTAGAAAAGATAAGTGTGGCCAACTCGAGGTTAGGTTGAGTTTGTAGCGTAAACCTACCCGGAACCGACCGGCTTAACTAGTTGCTACAAACAATAGGACCCAATGTGAGAAGTTGGTCATGTGGTACCTTGGACCCGAGGTTAGACCAAGTTGTGGTGTAAAGCTACCCGGAACCGACCGGCTTAACTAGTAACCGCAACAAAGTCTAATGTGAGAGGTTAAGGTGCATTAATTAATTAATGCCTCATGATTAGGGTTAAGTCATGGTCCATGTAAAACTTAACCAATTTGGGCTTGGTAGATTAATCGGGGTTAAGTCGTGAACTCATCGTTACACTTAACCAAGTTAATCCATGATTAGTGAAGGGGTTAAACCGTACTTAACCCATTAGAAAAATCCTAGCAATGGGGGGTCCACTCCAGCAGTAATCCCTAGTTTGTATCATCATGACCCTAGGGACTAGGCTAGGGTGGGGGCACGATTACTGGGCTGGAGGTAAGCGACCAATAAACGACGGCAGGGCGGTACGCCGGTGTAGTTCCGGGCGGACTCTGGTCGTGCACATAGTCCGTAGCCGGAGAAAACATGCACGGGTACCAGTAGATCTAGACTGTGCACTCATGTTCATGGTGTCCAGGGGTTGACACCCTAGGGCTTGATACACCCGAAGGGTGGACCCGGCACAGTTCGACTACAATTTTGTTGGGGCCGTATTGACACCAACACGTGACGAGTTAGGCTTAGGGAGCCGATCGACTAGACCGTTTGGTTGGACCTCGTATGAGGGTCACTTCATGTTATTGGGCCAAAGCTTGGGCCAAGGGATCAATACTGGTTTATTCAAGTCATGTTAGTTTGCTAGTACACCTGTGGTGCAAAACCTTAATCCTGATTATGCGATGACACCTTTATCTACCTTGTTAGTTAATCATCATGCTAGTATGTTGTTATCCTTATGTTCATCCCTGCTGCTCATACCAGTTAACTTTATTAGTTTACATTGATTGTAGTAGGGCTTACTCAGTCTTTTTGACTGACCTGTTTTCTTTTGCCTCTTTTCTTCCGTTTCCCCACCCAGTTTCTCAGGGAGGGAATACTGGAGCCTAGCTTGGATTTTGGATTGCTTGCTTGAGGGATTTAGCTCATGTACGGTTTGACATGAAGCTAGTTATGGCTATCACTTCTTTTGGGGATTAGTACTTATTTATTTTAGTTTTTCAGTTGATGTTGTTTTATCTAGACTTGTTTATTTGGAAAGTTGACATTATGTTGTACCTGACTGGTTTTGAAATGGTTTGAAATCTTCCGCTGTTTTATCTATGTTATTTACTCTGTTTACATGTATACATATGTTCTTGTTCTGCCTTGATATATCATTATGCATGTTTACCTGATTCAAATGCCTCTCCAAAGTCAGAGTGCTTGCAAGAGACACCTTGGCGGAGGCGGGGTGTTACATTTATCGTGAATGGTGTTTTTAAATAACACTCGTTCTTTAACCCGATAATTAATGGAAATGTGATTTTGGGTTTATCGTGAACCGTGTTTTAAATGACACTGATTCTTTAACCCAGTCACAGATTAAAACTAAGTGGAGTTTTAATGAATCTTTAATTAGATTGAAAAGATCAAAAATGGAGTGTCACCAGTTTGCTCCAGGCGATAGTTAAATCTTTAATTAGATTTGAACGTGAAATGGTAATTGAATTTACCGATAACACTGTGGTGTTAGATATGAATTATTACCAGTTTTACTTCATGGGATGAATAGGTTGGGATTGGGAAATTAAAATAAATGATTACTTCGGTAAGGTTCGCTAATCCCGACTAGTTTGAATTGAGATTCAAAAATAGAATAAAGAATAAATTCAAGAAATTTATCTTTGATAAAATTAATGGGAACCTTTCCCTATGAACGTGAAATTTAAAAACTAACTGTCGGTTAGCCAAGCAGAATGGTTTTCTGGATATTGATCTGATGTTGGTTTCGGCCTTCGGGGTTAATATTTGGGGAATTATTCTCTTGATTAATTTACGGTTAGTGACTGATGAATTGGAATGAGGCGTATGTTGTGTTTGTGTAACACTTATTTAAAATATACGCGAGTTATTCGGAAAGACCGGGTTTATCCCATTCTGAATAACTGATACGACGATAAGTCGAAGATGAAGACGGTGGTCGAAGACCAGAAGTCTTCACGTCGTTTGGGTGATTACTGATGATCTTGATTGGGCTGTACACCCAAGAAGATGGAAACAGTTGGTGATCGTCCAGACGTACTTGGAGATCGATGGATATGCGGGGCACTAGGTTCCTCCGGTTTCGTTCAGACCCAGAACGGACTTGTAAATGGATTGTGTGTCTGACATTGGATTTTAGTCCGTGTGATTGATCTCTATTAAATATATATCTGTTTGGCGGCGGCGAATTTATTCTCTTGCTTAACGCCCTTCTCTGAGACGTACGAGCTCAGGGGTTATATATTGATGGATATCAAACGCATGGAGTGAATTGCCTGTGTGGCATGCCTAAGTGGCAATTGATCGAGGTTTCTGTTGAAAAGCAAAGTCTTGTGTTTGATGATCAAAGCATGGCCCTTGTGGCATAGCTTTGTGTAACTTTGATTCGCGAGCTTCACACCCGGTATGAACCAAAAACGGGAGAGGACGTCAGGGAGGGAATGCGTTTCTTTCTAGCTAGAAGTGGCGTCAGTGGTTTTACACGCTCTGACGAGTTTGACTTATGTGGTTGTTGCTGTTGCGAGGCGCCTCGGATTGATCGGTCGTTCTCGAACCGATGGAGTCATTTAGTTGGGCGGGGAAATGCATGTTCAGGCATTTTAATCCACTCCGTGTGGACCGGCCCTGAGGATCCAAGGGTCACTCGAGCTCTGATCCTGAGGGGCGGGCTAGAGCGTCTCGAATCCGTTGAGGACTATCTTTTGCCTCGGTTCATAGACGGAAATCCAATTTCCAAATACGTGACATTTGCGATTTTATTTGTAAACCTATATATGGCGACATGATATATGGTACCCATGCCGCCTATGATTGATACTTATGATTTGAAGTTGTTTTATACACTATGCACTTATAATAGTATCAAATGATTTGTTTTAAACGTATCAAGCATTCTTTGGCTGTTATAAGGGAAAACCCTATCCCCCGGCTTGCGTTGCATTGTGTGATAGGACCTGGGTCTTATAACAGCTCCATTTTTCTTTATTTAGCATTGCGCTGTTTGTTTTATGCACTGGTATTCTTGGGAGGAATCCCGTTCCGCGTTAGCGGCGTGGTCCCTTGATTTACCTAACTTTAAAAACAAAGATTAATAACTGTTTTAGTTCTCACACCAGTCACATGACTGACCTGGAGTTTATTGTTTTGACCTAAACTCTGGGTGCCCCCTATTTTGACACGGGCAGCTAGTAGTTTTGGTTTTACAGATCTATATTTACAGGATCCTGGTTTACAGCTAGAACGATATCCGGAAAGCTTTGTATCCGTATATCTCATTCTAGTTGTGTATTGTATTATTTTCCGCTGCTATGTATTTAAATGTAATTTAAATCTCTGATATTTCTGTGTAATATTCATTTATACTCTGTATATTCTTGTAATCTGATGCATTGTTGTAATATACAATGAAATGTTCTTTCGTCTGCGTTCTGTTGTGGCTTGTTCTCGAACTATCCGCCACTTTCCTTTACGGGGAAGTTACGGGTCTTCACAGTTGGTATCAGAGCTTTGGTTTACGAAGCTCAGAGAACAAGACACATTAGAACCGTACGAAAGAATTCATCAGATATTGGATTAGTAATATCCAATGAGAATGACTCGTTAGAGATGGGATCAGTAGTATCCTAGAACGAGAGTGGAGAGTATATTTTTCAAATGAAAACAATTCTGTTTTGAAATTTAGATCGTTTTACACGTATTTGAATAATTTATTTATATTGATTGTGGACAATTCAGTATATAAACAATTTGCATATACGCCTTGCAAACGTATATTCAAAGTTTTAATATATTGGATAGATATAGCATCGCACTCTAGTCACCCGAAGATGATATTGATGATAGCGATCGCATCATCAACATTTATGTTCGAGTTTCGAAGGTGTGATTTTCTATATATTTCCGTTAGACTGGTGTGAGAACCAAAACTAATATAGTTAGAACACATTGTTGTGAATTGGCATCAAAAACATGATTTTCTGTATATGTATCGAAATTATCACTTTGAAACTCTAATTCACTAATTGATTGATGTTTGTGTTGTTTGCCTATTTGTTTGCTAATTTTGAACCATTATGCCTAACAACATCACATATTGAATTGTATTGAAAATTGGTTGCGTTTTCTTGCATGCATGTACTTACATTGAACAAGTCATAGCAAGGAGGCTAGAGCAGAGAATAAAATTTGTTTGCCCGACAAATAGGTACATGTTTACTACATAATTTACTGTTTTGTTTGGGTGATGATGATTTTATGAGCCTATTGGCTAGCCGCTTGGCTTTTTCTTTTTCTTTTTGAGATCTGAAGGACCGGGGAAGCTATTTGAAATTCCCCGATGCTCCCGGTGCAGGGGAGGTTATGGCGAAATTTTTCGAAAATTTAGGGTGTTAGCCAAATTTTTGAAGAATTTGAAAATTCTCAGAAACTGAAAAGTTGGAGAATGAAAGCCAGATCGAACGTTGAGTTGATTAATCAAACCACTTTCGACTTTGTTCCTTTTCGGGGACGAAAAGTTTTAAGTGGGGGAGATTGTAACAACCCGAAAATCTGGGCCAGTTTAAAATTTTTATTTTGGCAATTTTAACGAATTTTGAATATTTAAAATGGATTATTTTAAATAAAACAGGAAAATATTGTGAAGGACAAAAATATTGGGCTTTTTGTTCATAAGGACAGTCCATTTATTTTTTTTTCTCCAGGACAATATATAAGATTTTCTCGCATATCTAGCGCGCGCAATTACCTCTTTAAGAAACATTCTCGTTACCCTAATTTCGCATCTTCTCAAGAGAAAATCGATTTGCAAATTTGCGTTTGAAAATTCTGTGCGCGTCTTCTCCAATTCAGATTTTCAGACGCGATTACTCAGGCACCTTTGCAAAATCAATTTTCCTGTGCGCGATTGGGCTATTTGTTAGGTGCGATTTTCTTTTGAGCGATTATAATTTTCCTGTGCGCGATTGGGCTATTTGTTACGTGCGATTTTCTTTTGAGCGATTATTTTTTGCTTTCCCTGTTCTGAAATTCCTTTGCGCGATCTTTTTCAGTTTTTAATTTTTTTTATGTGATCGATTCTCTTCAGGTTTTCTCGGATTGATTTGAATTGGTTGATTAATGGATTCGATTAGCAGCACCAGCAGGTTATATGTTTTACTCTCAGCAATTTTTTTTTTCCTTTACATTGTGTTCATAGATGTATCAAATTGTCCTCACTTTTTGGTTGTTTTCATGTAGATTACGGTATTTGTATTGTGTTATGCTATGTGGTTAATGGATATGCTATCAGTTTTATTCTGTCAAATATTATAAGTTGTAGTAGCTCTATATTGCAATCTCTTAAGGCATGTTGTATTGGTGTTATGTTCATAAATATTATGTTTATATCTGGGTATCAGTTTTATGTCATTGGTGGTATCAGTTTGTTCTCTGTTGTTAATTGTACAGCATTACAATATCAGTTTTATGTCATTTGTGGTATCAGTTTGTTCACTGTTGTTAAGTGTACAGCAATGCAGTATCAGTTTTATGTCATTGATGGTATCAGTTTATTATCTGTTGTTAAGTGTACAACAATACAGTATCAGTTTTGAATCAAAATTTGTAACAGTTATATAATAATTTGCTGACTTCTTTTTTTTTCTTCCTTTTTTTCTTTTTTTTTCAGTGGTGATGATAGTCTTTTGGTTTTGTTTTTGTTCAACAATCTTACCTTCAGTACTCGGTTGACCGTTAAAAGTTCATTATATGATTTGAAGAATGAATTATGCCATCATTGGTCTCAACTTACTCCTGATTCAATCGAGATTAGTTATTTGCTTGAGAACAAATTAACATTTGTTGATACTAATTCCGATCTTCAAAGTGCAATCTGCTTTCAACTATATAAAAAGAGTGCTTTCTTTTCTTTCACTATTAAGCGGAAGGATTGTCATCTCCAAAATATTGATACAAGTTCTCATTCAACTGCATCTGAAGTTTCGTCTAATGCATCTTTGTGTTCTACAATTGTTGTACATGGAAAAAGTTACTTAAAAGACATGATGAAGAGAGGATCTAATCTTTCCATTTCTGATTTTAAAGGGTTCTGTTTTGGTAGTGCTATTGACTTTAGGGGATTATTGATGGCATATCAAATTCAGACAGGATATGAACTAATTTTTTTAAAGAATACTTCTTCTAGGATAACAGTTGTTTGCTCTTCTTTTTCGTCTACTGGATGTCAATTTAAAGTTCATGCTACTTGTGATTCCACCCAACTTAATAGGTTTTTCATACGGAATTTAGTTAGTGAGCATTCTTGTGGTGGTGGACTTAAAAATTTGAGCAATCCGAATATTTCTAGCTCGTTTATTAAATTATTGATTATAGATGAAATTCGTGATCATCCAAGCAAGAAGCCTAAGGATATCATAGATGATTTTCGTAGAGAATATAATATTGAGTTGAATTATCCGGTTGTTTACTCTGCAAAAAAACTTGCTTTGGCTGAATTGTATGGTAATGATGCTATGTCTTATGATGACTTGAGATGGTATTTGGAGGCACTACAACATCATAACCCTGGTAGTTATGTTGATTTAGAGGTTAATGCCAGTACTAACCAATTTGAGAGAGTGTTTATTGCTCTTTCTGCATGTATACGTGGGTTTGAGTACTACCGACCCATGATTTTTTTGGATGCTACTCACTTAAAGGGACGACCAGGTGTACTGATGGGAGCTACTACAAAGAATGGTAATCAAGGTATTTTTTGTTTTGTTTTATGTGTTCAAGTTTTTTTATTTTCTTACATATTGGTGTTAGGCGACATGTAGTATTCGCTTATGTTAAGTCTTATTTTAAATTGTTTTTATATATCATTTTTAGAAGCCTGATAGTATCAGTTTCTTTAAGTATTAGTTAATGTTTATTTTTGTAGTTACTTGGTATCACTTTTCATATCATGATAGTATCAGTTTTTATGATGTCTTGTTAAAAAATAATTTTCCAGTTTTCAGGTATCAGTTTTATGTGTCTGGCAGTATCAGTTTTTTAAATTTTTACTTAATAATTATTTTTTCCAATTTCCTGATATCAGTTTTCATATCCTGGTAGTATCTGTTTTTATGATTCTTGTAACAAATTTAATTTCCAGTTTTCTGGTATCAGTTTTATGTTCCTGATAGTATCAGTTTTTTTTTACATGTAATTTGATTGTCTATTTGGCTGTTATTTAATTTGCAGGCTTTTTCCCCTTAGCTATGGGTGTAGTCTCCATTGAAAATGTGGATAATTGGAGATGGTTTTTAAGGCACTTGAAGAAAATGCTTGAAGAAACTCGTGATTTGGTTTTTATTTCAGATCGTCATCAAGGGTTAGTTTTGGGTATTCGTGAAGTTTTCCCTAACGCATTTCATAGTTTTTGTTATCTTCATATGGAACAAAACTGGCTTTCAGCTGTTAAGTCAAAGAATACAAATGTTTCGATTGTTGAGTTGTTTAAGTTGTGTTCTCGAGCTTCAAATTTAAATGAATTTGAAGCTGCATATTCTAAATTTTTGGATGTTGGAGGTACTGCAGCTATGAACTTTTTAAAGGATAAACCGTTTGATAAGTGGACTGATTTGTTTTTTAAGGGTAAACGATATGGAGAGTATAGTTCAAATGTAGCTGAAAGTTTTAATAGTTGGATTATACAGGAAAGAGCGTTGCCAATTACTTCATGCTTAGATGGAATTAGGATTAAAATTATGGAACAAATGGCTAAAAGGAGAGAGGAGTGTCATTTGTGGACTACCATTCTTTGTCCATCTATGGAGCATAGGTTAAAAGGGTTGATTGATGAAGGGTTTGGTTGGGTTGTTTATAAATCTTCGGAATTCATATTTGAAGTCAAGTCTCCATCTTCGCATCATGTTGATCTTCAAAATCGAAGTTGTACTTGCAATCAATGGAAAGTTACCGGATTTCCTTGTGCTCATGCTATCAAGTGCATTACTAAATCTAAACTTCGGGTATACGATTTTGTTGAACACTATTTCACCGTAGATGCTTATCGATCTTCTTATGCTAATCCAGTGAATCCAATTCCGAACTATGATAAGCCCATTGTTGATCCTTGCAATGAAGATTTCATTAAGCCTCCTAAAGACAAACGTGGTGCTGGTAGACCTTCTACCAAACGAAAAGGTGGATTCGCATTTTTTCAGAATAAACAAAATCAGTGTGGTATGTGTAAGCAATATGGCCACAACAAGCGCAACTGCCAAGCTTTGAAGAATTGATATTTTCTTACAATTGTATTACAGATTTTATAGTTTTTCCCTTCACTTTATGCATTCAAATTTGGAAATGTAATAAATTTGAGATTAGTTGTGAGTATTCATTGAATTTTTCGTTTACTAGCATGTTTTAGTTGATGCTTTTATATATATATATATATATATGTATATATATATATATATATATGTATATATATATATATATATGTATATATATATATATATGTATATGTATATATGTTTGTTTGTTCTGTGTCTATTTTATGTTGCTTGTTTTGTAGATGTCAATTATTGATGATATTGGTATCATTCAATGTTGTAATATACTGTTTCCGGTATCAGTTTTGAATCATAATGGTATCAGTTTTGGTACTGTGATGATATTGGTATCATTCAATGTTGTAATTAACTGTTTCTGGTATCAGTTTTGAATCATAATGGTATCAGTTTTGGTACTGTGATGATATTGGTATCAATCAATGTTGTAATATACTGTTTCTGGTATCAGTTTTGAATCATAATGGTATCAGTTTTGGTACTGTGATGATATTGGTATCAATCAATGTTGTAATATACTGTTTCTGGTATCAGTTTTGAATCATAATGGTATCAGTTTTGGTACTGTGATGATATTGGTATCAATCAATGTTGTAATATATTGTTTCTGGTATCAGTTTTGAATCATAATGGTATCAGTTTTGGTACTGTGATGATATTGGTATCAATCAATGTTGTAATATACTGTTTCTGGTATCAGTTTTGAATCATAATGGTATCAGTTTTGGTACTGTGATGATATTGGTATCAATCAATGTTGTAATATACTGTTTCTGGTATCAGTTTTGAATCATAATGGTATCAGTTTTGGTACTGTGATGATATTGGTATCATTCAATGTTGTAATATACTGTTTCTGGTATCAGTTTTGAATCATAATGGTATTAGTTTTGGTACTGTGATTATGTTTACACCAATGTGGTATCAGACTTTCAAGCTAACTGATATCTGTTTTGATAGTGAGATTTGTTTATGTTAATATGGTATATTTTTGTCAAATTACCTGGTATCTGTTTTGAACGAAATCTGGTATCATTTTTTGACTGTGACCTTATTTACATGATTAAGGCATCCTTTTGATATAAAAATAGGTTGGTATATGAATTTTAAAGCCATAGTTACTTGATTAGCTTTTTCTATAAGACATATTTTATGTGCGATAGGTATGTACTTGGTTTAAGAATTCCTATGAGGTATGGTTTTGTTCTCAATCATGGGCTATTATATGTTGTAATAACATAGTCAAGGTATTACTTTTGGAAGCACGTTAATAATATAGTATCAGATTTCTTTCTGAATTTATGTATACATTAACATGGTATTAAATTATATATACATTAACATGGTATCAGATTTGTTTCTGAAACTATGTATACATTAATATGGTATGACCGAGCTCATAATCGAGTTCATGACTGGACAGTTGACCGAGCATGTGAATGAGCACATGATTTTGAACATAACCAAGCCCTTAACGGAGCCCATAACTGAGTCTATGATCGGACACTTGATCGAACCCTTGAGCTGGTACATTATTGAGCACTTGACTGAGGATATGATCGAGAACGCGACAAATTACATGACCAAGCCCATGACTTTTCCCATAACCAAGCACATAACCGAACACATAACCAAGCACATGATCGAGCACATGACCAAGTGCATGGTTAAGCATATAACAAATCACGTGGTGGTATAAGTTATGGTATAGTTAGTAGTTTTCTAGTATCGGTTTTTCATTCATGCTGGTATCAGTTTGGGATATTTATATTTAACATCAGTAGGGTATCTGTTTTGAGCTATTTCATCTTTTATCATGTTTTGTTAAAATTATAGTAATTTGGTATCAGTTTTGTGTTAAATCTGGTATCAGTTTTTTTTTTTTTTTTTTTTTTTTACATATACATGTCAATTTGGAAAAAATGAGATATCAGTTTCATAGATACAACCATAAAACAGTTCACAACACGTGATTCAATGCATTTTGACAGCATAAAACTCATTTGTAACATCGCAGCAATTTCAAACTAATATAATATCATGATATAAAAAAAATTCCCACAAGAAATGTTGAACATTTGCAACATTTGACGTCCATTACAATAGCTAAAAACAAGTAGTTTTGAAACAAATATCATCATATATACATTTCTAACAACCAACCAATTTCGACTACCAACTACAATCATTTTTCCTCCTAAGAAAGATTAGACATAAAGTCTGCTAAATCCCAACAATAACCATTGCTTGCCAAAATTTCATACACTAGCTGCGCTCTACATTTCAACATGTTCTTCGGAGCAACCGTTAGAGGAATAGCTGTTTTGTTCATTGATATTATAAAAACCATAACATATATCGCACAGTCAAGCCTGTACAAAGGAAATCATGATGTTAGTTGTATAAATACTCATTCATGCTGAGTATTAAAATTAATATATGGTAAAGAATTACGTGTTACAGCCTTGTTGTGCGCATTTTTCTTGAAGCATTTCGGATGTGCTGAGTTGCTTATTTGTAACATTATGTTTTTGCCATAACTGCGGCAGTAATTCCTCAACTACAGCTCTCTGTAAAACATAAGCAGGTTATATGTTAGTGATATAACTACAACAGTAGTTTCAAACATATTCAAGTAGTGACTTCGTACCAATGCTAGTGCGGCTTTCAAACTTCCATTAGTGTTCGTGGTTGATCTTCTAGGCCGATTGGAATCGAAATGTGCCCACTGCATATTTGCATATGATAAAGTCACTAGCGTCCAGTGATCTTCACAATGCAATGGAAAGTAAATAATCTCCGTCATCTCGTTTATCACGGCCTTTTCTAAAATGGGAACAGCTATTGCCTTTATAAGTGATTCGATTTTGTCAGCCAGTGCTTTCTATTCATAAAAAATATTGTTATTGTTATTTACTAATTTTAAGAAATATTATTGCACAAAAGTGACCTGAAATTTTACTTACCGTTCCCATCGTCGGCATTGCATAATTGTTTTCTGTTAAAGCACAATACCTTGTAAACCAGTCGATAATCTGTAATATACATACATATGTGTATAAGAAGTCATATGATATTGCGAAATAAATATGATACTATCAGGCTATGAAAACTTATATCAAAATACTGGTAAAATAATTTTTAACTAGAAATAAAAACAAACTGATACTACCAGTCTATGAATCTGAAATCACGATACTGGAAAAATAATTTTTACCATGTAATCAAAAAAACTGATACTACCAGTCTATGAAATCTGATACCACGATACTGGAAAAATAATTTTTACCACGTAATCAGAAAGACTGATACTACCAGTCTATGAAATCTGATACCACGATACTGGAAAAATAATTTTTACCACGTAATCAGAAAGACTGATACTACCAGTCTATGAAATCTGATACCACGATACTGGAAAAATAATTTTTACCACGTAATCAGAAAGACTGATACTACCAGTCTATGAAATCTCATATGTTAAAACTGATACAGGTCTAGTTAAAATTTATGTAAAGTACAAGATGGACCAAGCAATTCAACAGTATGGACACCTATAATTCAATTGCATAACGAAACAGCTAGGTCTAGTTAAAGTGTGAACCAGAGTGCAGCAAGAGTATGCAATATTGAAAACAAGGTGGTAAAGCATCACAATCTGACACAGGTGCAACAACGCACAGACATGACAAGTTCAGATTTATGTCTGTGAGTGTACACATAAATGTCCATCATTTCAACTTAAACACGTGCACAATCAAACATGCACACAATGCATGTACAAGTAGATCAGTATCAAAAACAGAGATGCTCACTAGTTAAAATTTACTACAAA
Source organism: Allium sativum (assembly GCA_030737875.1). Taxonomy (NCBI): domain Eukaryota; kingdom Viridiplantae; phylum Streptophyta; class Magnoliopsida; order Asparagales; family Amaryllidaceae; genus Allium; species Allium sativum. The sequence continues at coordinate 158,800,376 of CM060924.1, forward strand.
TAAATTTTTACCAGAAATTAAAAAAACTGATACTAACAGGCTATTAAAACAGATACCAAGAAACTGCAAAAATAAAATTTACTATAACTCAAAAAAAAAATGATACTAGCAGGCATTGAAAATAGATACTAACAAGCATATATATGGTACCTGTCCGTCCGTGAAGGTCCCTTCCAGAACATTAACAAGCATACGTTTCGTTATGACGCAACCACCTAAAATTGTGTCATCATTTATCATAACATCCCTGTTATGTAGAAATGAAAATTATAGTTAAGTTTTGAACGAATCTCTAGTAATATCGATAGAAAAAAGGTGTACTTACAAATTTCTTGCTTTTGCAACAGAGAATTTTTCTTTAACCAAGGCTGCTTGTTTTTTATTCAGATATTTAACACTGTCGCAATGCGACAAATTCAATTCTGCCCATGATGCTTCCACAATAGCTAGTGGCTTTTCAACTCTAATTGGTTCTTGCTCTACATTTTTCTCTGTTTTCTCACTTTGTTTTTCTTCATGCTGCTGCTCTTCGTTTTTTCCTTTTTCTGATTCTTCTCTAGGTTGATCTTCCCTGTTTTTTCCTGCTTCAATACTTGTTTTTTTTCCTTTTTTTTTTGGAATTGTAGGATAGTCAAATGAATCTCTTCTAGTCTTCTTCCTTTCTCTCTTTTTTATTCTGTTTACATATGATGGCGGATCGTCTTTTGATGGCATTTTTTTTTCTTGTTGCTCGGCCGATTTTCTTTCTTCTTGTATTTCCTTAATTATTTGTGTGATACCAAAGTCGAAGTTGGGTGGATTGACTTCAACCGATACATTTTTTCTGATTTTTGAGCTTTGTTCATCTGGATTTGTTTTTTCTGCAGTTTCAAAATTTTCATTTTCATTCTCAACATTCTCATTCTCAACATTCTCATTGTCATTGTCAACATTCTCATTGTCGCTTTTTCCTCCTTCATCATTATGTTGAGAATGTGAATCACTTTTAGTCTTTTCTGAATCGGATTTCGGAAGTTCCGTTTGAACTTTAATTCTTCCTTGCAACTGTTGTTCCAAACTAACAACCTTTTTTTCTGCTTCTCTTCTCAAAAATCTTTCATTTGTCAAATCTTTTTTCAGTTTCTTGTTTTCAGCTTCAATTTTGTCAATATGAATTTTCAACACTCTCATACTCACATTGTCCTCAAAAGAATCCATTTGTGTTTGCTGTTCTCGACATTTTCTTTTTTTTGATGCTGGGCGTTCTTCTGATCTCTTTGATTTAGAAGAAATTTCATCTGCTGTTTCCAATTTTTTCAATTCATGTGGCTGCATGTCTGAAATTTCATGAACCTAAAAAAATAAATTTGTTTTGATAACATCAGTTTTGATAATAAAAATGTTAAAGTTCTAATACCAGTCGACACTTTAGAATGAAACCGTGAATGTGAAAAATTAAATTTCAGTTAACAAAAAGAAAAACAGATACTACCATCCTAATAAAACTGATACTATGCTACTGGACAAATAAATATACTGGGAAAATTGATAACACTAGGCTAGTAAAATTGATACCACCAGGCTAGCACCCAAAAAAACTGATACCACCAGGCTAATAAAACTGATATCAATATACTGGGAAAAATAATTTTTAAGCAGGACTAAAAATACTGATACTCCAGTCTCCTATAACTGATACCAAGAAAATGCAAAATTAAATTTTAACTAAAACTGATACTACCAGTCCAGTAAAACTGATACTACATAAAGACCTGAAAATTTTATTTATACACGAAATCATAAGAAATAATACTACCATAATCCTAAAACTGGTACAACTGAAATTAAAAAACATATACCTCTCCTTCATTGATGTCATTCAGGAACTTTTCGGTAACATATTCCTTCAAGCCTCGTAGATCCCATCTAGCAAATCTTGGGTATTTCTCGCTAACTGAGCATCGTGGCTTTATTATCTTCATTTTCTCACATATGCAATACTTTGTTAAAAAAAAAAAAGTTAATAAAAGTTGTGCCAAATTCACAAATGTTAGAAAAAATCAAATAAAAAACAAATAAATTACCAACGGAAGCATTGCACATCCAGACATATTCCTTGGATTATGAATGAAACTTTTAACAAATTTATGGAAATTCTTTTCAATGGTCAATGGCCAAGAAACTGTTTTCATTTTCTCCATATCACACAAGTACTGCAGAAGTCCCCATCTCAATTTTTGTTGATTATTTGGGAAGAAAAAAGTAACTACAATGTCCATGATGAGAAGAGTAGGTAAGTCTTCCATCTTGTACTCCTTCTCTTTATCTATTATTTTCTTTATTCTATCTTCAATCACAGGTCTTGTGATATATGTCGATGATCCAAAATTCCGTAAAGCGTAACTTTTACAAGCTAATGGAATTGTTTTGCTAGTCATCATTTTGGGAGGCTCTATATTATTTCCAAGCATTGGCAACCCAAAAAGTAAGCTAATATCTTTGGCCGTTACTGTCATTTTTTCTTTGCCAAAGATAAAAGCTCCTTCTTCCGCTGAATAACACTTATAAATCGCATCCAAATTTTCCGTATATTTCTTACATTCCTTCAAACTTATTTTTCCTTCATAGAAAACATTGAAAAGGTTGAAGAATGGTGATCTTTTCAATAGTTCTAGTTGTTTTTTGCTTAATGCTTTTTTCTCCTTCACAAGCTTTATGATTTTATAAGAAGGTTGTAGCCCACATCTATACGCAGATTCAGTTTTATCTTTTTCGGCTTTTGCGGTTGTTTTATCTTTTGGTTCTCGTGGCCGAGGATTAGCAAAATCATCGTCCTAATGTAAAATAGAAACATTATTGAAAACTAATAAATTACTATTTAGATAACAAAATGACACTATATTCATGTAAATAAAATTTCAGTAATAATACTGATACCATATTGGATTCAAAACTGATAACAAATGCTTTCAAAAATTGAACCATTAATCTAAATTTCAAAACTGATACCAGTTAACTGGAAGAACTGATACCACATACACATAAACCAATTTTTATTAACATAACTGATACTAGTGTGATTCCATAACAGATACCAGGTATCAGTTTTTATACTACAACATTAAAGCTCACTAGTTAATTGTTCCCAGTTATGATACTACAATTCTTATTTTTATGATTATGGTATCAGTTTTCCAAATTACGTAGTATCAGTTTGATACTGAAGGTAATCTAGCAATTTCCAAAGCATTCTGGTATCATAGTTTTAAAAATTTGTGGTATCATTTCTAAAACAACATGCTAACTATAAGTTTTAATACCACAAGACACTTCAGAATGAAACCGATACTACTATCCTTATAAAACTGATACTACCATCCTAATTAAATTTTAGTTAAGAAAAACAAAAACAGATACTACCATCCTAATAAAACTGATACTATGCTACTGAACAAATAAATTTAATTAGCACTCAAAAAAACTGATATCAGAGTTTTTAATATATTTATACTGAGTTTTCTTCTCCGCTTTTAGCCTCTTCAATCTTCTTTCTAGTAGTTCTTTGATCTTTCATAGCACTTTCTCTATCATTTCTTTTTTTGCTTCTTCTCTCTCTTTGTTGAACTACTTTTTGTTGCATTTGTGCTAGGGTTTCGTCATCTTTTTCTGTTTCTGTAGGGTTAGTCATCGACTTTTGCCCTTCCGTACTCAGACTGGCCTCTCCTTCTGGCTCGTCGATTTCTAGGGTTCCAGCGGCTTGATTAGTTGGGATTTCCATGGTTTTGGTACGATTCAAATCGGCTTGATTCAAATCGGCTTGATTTTTTCCTATTTCTAGGGTTTCAGCTTCCGTCTGAACTTGATCAATAGGTATTTCGGGTTGATTTTCCGCCGAATCAACTTGTGCCGATTTAGATTGAATGTCTGGCGATTTAGTTTGCTCTTCTTCAACAATCAAATTCGTAGGGTTTTCGGATGACATTTTTGTATGAAATTTTGAAAGTACGAACGATCAATTTTGTGAAGTAAAACGGAATGCAGAGAGTTTTTTGAGAGAACGGACGGATGTGTTTTTTGATTGAATTGTGTTACTGGACTGGGCTTTTGTCCTTCACATAAATTTTTTAAAGACCTGTCCTTTTGGATAAATAATTTATATTTTTTGTCCTTATCAATTTTTTTCCCTAAATAAAATCGATGAGAAATTTATTTTTAATAGAATTCGACGTATATATTATACGCATCGTCGTTAGAATATAAATATTTATATATAATTATAAATAGAATTGAAAATGGCGCGGTAGTTCGATAATTCGATTTCAAACTTCAATTGAATGTACCGGGTGCAAAACAATCCAGATTTTAGTGAAACCAAAAACATTAGGATCTAATTAATGATATCTTTCCAACGAATCCGAAAAATTGAAATTTCATAGCGGGAATCAAAAGATATGTCTAGTTGAAAATTCTGAATAGTCGCTATGGAATTCAGGCCCTTAAAAATGGAAATTTTGCAAACGACCTCGGATTTCGACGAAACCACTTTTGTTGGGTCCGTGATGTAAAATTATTGCTAGGTTTTAAATTTCATAATTTTTCGAATCAATATGTGAGCGTGGCGAAGGAAAACGCGTTTAACCAGTTTCAGTTGATTTTAATCGACTGGAAAATGGCCATTTTTCAAACGGTCTCAGAATTTGACGAAATTAGTTTTGTTAGGACCGTATCGTCAATACGAAGCTAGAAAATATTTTTCGGGAATTTTTCTAGTTAGTATGTGACCCCGGTAAATTGAAATGCGCGTTCAAATTCAATATATAGAGTTATATGTTGATTTTAACGGAAACTGATCGAAACGATCAAATCAGCTTACGGTACATATCCCATTGTGTTCGGAATAGGAGTATTTGGCTAGGGACGGCAGTCGTTGTGCTTGGATTGGAGTTCGTATCATTAAACAAGCAATTTTTGAATTAAATAACAATAATATATTTACATAAAAGGTCAATTGGGTCAAAGAAACCCTTTCTCTCTCTCACGCGGTCAAACCCGCTCCTCCCAACGTCGAACGACGGTTTTCGTTCAAACCTTCCCCCTTGTTTTCCTCTTAATCTACACAATATAATCCAACCCTCCTGAAGGGAAAATCGAAGAGAAACCCACGAGCTTTGAATCCATCTAAATTGGAAGAACTATCGTGGAGCGTGGAGTGAGAATTTCGAGACCAAAGTCCGCGCCTTCGCACCCCTTTTCTGGCGCCGTCCGTACACCGAGCCTGTCGCCCCTCCTGGCGAAGGTGGCGCACCCCTAGGTCGTCAACGACGTGGCCTCCGATCCCTCTCTGGCGCACGGTGGTGGCTGCAGCGGCGAACCCTAGGATTGAAGGCGATGGGTTTTTGGGCTCGATGGTTTCAGAAGCGGGTTATACAGAGGAAGATGAAGATTAAAGTGAGCTCCTTTCTATCTTTATTTTGCTTGTAAATTACATAGGATTAAAATCCAAAATTTTAAATATATTACATGGTTTTAAAATCTAAAATTTTAAATAAAGTACAGTGATAAAAGTTGAATTTTTTGAATATAAAAATTTGAGTTTTTAAATTCGTTTCTATTTAAAGCAACATTGTTTTAAAAATAGGATCTCTTATGGAAAGATCATTGTAAATAAAAATATGAATTTGAAAATAAAATTACCTTTGTTTTGAAAATAAAAGTAACCTTGTTTTGAAAATAAAAATATTGTATTTTAAAAATAAAAATATAATGTGCAGTGAGTTTTAAAAATAAATAACTTTGTTTTAAAAATAAAAATCGCTTTGTTTTAAAAATAGAATTTTATCCATATAGCATTGAAATAAAAATGTGATCTTTATATAGGAACAGCATGAAAAAGGAAGTTGGAATTTTGTGCAAATCTAAATTGTTCAGATATTCGCAAATAGAAATGGCGGAGTGGATCCCAAATGTGAGAATTCCTCGCCTTTCAATTTCTTTTTCTAGTTATATATATATACTAGGATGCAGACGGTGTTTAGTAGCACCCGACACAATCGTCCACAGACCATGGACTTGTTTGTTTGGTTGCATAGATTAGTTGGATTATTTGTTTGAATTGAATTGTTTGGTGAGATGAAATTGATTTGATTGATGTGTGAATGGCGTGGGCCTTCACTAGACCGGGGATAAGGCTAGGCCTTGTCCCGTTTCTAGTATCGTGCCGTTATGCCGCCGAAATTTTCTAAAAATAAGTTAGAAAAATAAAAATACATTTTATTTGAAGAATGAACTGAATAGAGATTCATATGTTAAAATAAAATGTTTTATCGTTAAAAATATAATTTTTAACGTGAAGTGAATAAAATAAAATATTCATTTACAAACCGGACGGTTTGTTTATGTACACCTATTTGAAGGACATTGATTGGGTCGATAAATTTTACACATCGCCCAACTGCACAAATAAAATATTTGTTTGATTATTTGAAACCCCACACGGGTGTTGGGATGAAATATGAAGTTCACTCATCCTGATTGATTAAATATGTCGGTCGATCGATTGACAAGCTGTTATAAGCGTTAGATATCTATATTTGATGCTTATACAGTGTAGTGCACTTTGGTTGATGGTTGATTATCTATCGTTGCTATTATATACATTTGTTGTATGGAATCCATATAATTAACTTTATATGGTAATTGATTGGGCCTCATTCCAATTTAGAAAATAAAGAATATTATAAAATAAAGGTTCATGTGTTGACTGTACTCATCCGTTGAGATTAGTCATGTGTTGAACGAAATAATTTAACAAAAATAGTCACATGTGGACAGTACTCATTCGTTGAGATTAGTCGTGTGTTGACAAAAATAAATATTCATTTATTGAATAAAATAAAGGAATATATGAAGTCGTGTTGATTAGATTGACGCCATTTTGACGTGAACGATATTGATATCGATTCAAAACGATTTCGAAATGAATTGAATTGAAAACGATTTCGAAATGAATTGAATTGAAAACGATTTCGAAATGAATTGAATTGAAAACGATTTCGAAATGAATTGAATTGAAAACGATTTCGAAATGAATTGAATTGAAAACGATTTCGAAATGAATTGAATTGAAAACGATTTCGAAATGAATTGAATTGAAAACGATTTCGAAATGAATTGAATTGAAAACGATTTCGAAATGAATTGAATTGAAAACGATTTCGAAATGAATTGTATTGAAAACGATTTCGAAATGAATTGAATTGAAAACGATTTCGAAATGAATTGAATTGAAAACGATTTCGAAATGAATTGAATTGAAAACGATTTCGAAATGAATTGAAAGCGAATTGAAATGAATTCAAATTGAATTGAAATTTGAATTGAATAGAAATGAATTTTAAAACGAATTTATAAAGAAGAATTCAATTTTGATTTGAATTGAAATGGAAGTTGAAATTGCTTTTGAAACGAATTTTAAAACTATTTATATAATTCGTTTTAAATAGAAATCGACGAAATATATATTATATATATTATATATATAATATAATGGCCTGAATAGAACGCGCCGCGCCGCGGCAGTTCGTGAATTTCGACCATTTATTTCAAACGGACATTACGGGAGATCCGACCGTCGGATTCTCCTAAAACAGGAACCGTTGGGTTTGTACCGAAAAGAGCTTTGTAACGAATATTAGAAATTAGAAATCTAACGGTTGGATTTGGAGATACGTCCAAATCAAATTCGAAAAAGGTCGCTGTAAGTGCAGTTCGATGACCGTTGATGGAAATCGACTGTACGGGCCTTGATAAAATTATTAAAAATAGTAATAATTTGTGTAAAATCATAAGAAATGGTTTAGAAAGGATTAGGATGAAAAACTCCATACTTGAAAAGATAAAAATAGATTTTTATCTAAATGAACTAGTTTTGAACTAGAATTATAATTCTATTTATTTTTAAATAAATAAATTGAATATGAAAAGGGTTTTAAAAATTACCAGCATTTCCAATGATTACATCAGAGTGGATTTGAATCGAAATTGTCTTCGGAATATTTCGATGTTGGAATTCGTGATTATACAGATGTTGTTATGGAAATTTGAAAGATATATATTTATATCGTTATTTCCAATACGACATTTGTTAGTCGTAGAATTTGATATTGAATATAAGCCGATATATTTTCTATTCAGAGCCTTGTATTGAATATCAAATGTGATTTGGGTTTGTCGTGAATGGTGTCTTCACTAACACTGTTCTTGAACCCAGTTGAGAAAAGATTAAATCTTTTTATTTAGATTTAATGAAGTGTACCAATTAAGCAATATTTAATTGGAATTGAACTGATATTGATTCTTGGGTTTATCGTGAATGGTGTTTTTAAATAACACTCGTTCTTTAACCCGATAATTAATGGAAATGTGATTTTGGGTTTATCGTGAACCGTGTTTTAAATGGCACTGATTCTTTAACCCAGTCACAGATTAAAACTAAGTGGAGTTTTAATGAATCTTTAATTAGATTGAAAAGATCGAAAATGGAGTGTCACCAGTTTGCTCCAGGCGATAGTTAAATCTTTAATTAGATTTGAACGTGAAATGGTAATTGAATTTACCGATAACACTGTGGTGTTAGATATGAAGTATTACCAGTTTTACTTCATGGGATGAATAGGTTGGGATTGGGAAATTAAAATAAATGATTACTTCGGTAAGGTTCGCTAATCCCGACTAGTTTGAATTGAGATTCAAAAATAGAATAAAGAATAAATTCAAGAAATTTATCTTCGATAAAATTAATGGGAACCTTTCCCTATGAACGTGAAATTTAAAAACTAACTGTCGGTTAGCCAAGCAGAATGGTTTTCTGGATATTGATCTGATGTTGGTTTCGGCCTTCGGGGTTAATATTTGGGGAATTATTCTCTTGATTAATTTACGGTTAGTGACTGTTGAATTGGAATGAGGCGTATGTTGTGTTTGTGTAACACTTATTTAAAATATACGCGAATTATTCGGAAAGACCAGGTTTATCCCATTCTGAATAACTGATACGACGATAAGTCGAAGATGAAGACGGTGGTCGAAGACCAGAAGTCTTCACGTCGTTTGGGTGATTACTGATGATCTTGATTGGGCTGTACACCCAAGAAGATGGAAACAGTTGGTGATCGTCCAGACGTACTTGGAGATCGATGGATATGCGGGGTACTAGGTGCCTCCGGTTTCGTTCAGACCCAGAACGGACTTGTAAATGGACTGTGTGTCTGACATTGGATTTTAGTCCGTGTGATTGATCTCTATTAAATATATATCTGTTTGGCGGCGGCGAATTTATTCTCTTGCTTAACGCCCTTCTCTGAGACGTACGAGCTCAGGGGTTATATATTGATGGATATCAAACGCATTGAGTGAATTGCCTGTGTGGCATACCTAAGTGGCAATTGATCGAGGCTTCTGTTGAAAAGCAAAGTCTTGTGGTTGATGATCAAAGCACGGCCTTTGTGGCATAGCTTTGTGTAACGTTGATTCGCGAGCTTCACACCCGGTATGAACCAAAAACGGGAGAGGACGTCAGGGAGGGCATGCGTTTCTTTCTAGCTAGAAGTGGCGTCAGTGGTTTTACACGCCCTGACGAGTTTGACTTATGTGGTTGTTGCTGTTGCGAGGCGCCTCGGATTGATCGGTCGTTCTCGAACCGATGGAGTCATTTAGTTTGCTCGTTTACGCCCCATAGGGCGGGGAAACGCATGTTCAGGCATTTTAATCCACTCCGTGTGGACCGACCCTGCGGATCCAAGGGTCACTCGAGCTCTGATCCTGAGGGGCGGGCTAGAGCATCTCGAATCGGTTGAGGACTATCTTTTGCCTCGGTTCATAGACGGAAATCCAATTTCCAAATACGTGACATTTGCGGTTTTATTTGTAAACCTATATATGGCGACATGATATATGGTACCCATGACGCCTATGATTGATACTTATGATTTGAAGTTGTTTTATTCACTATGCACTTATAATAGTATCAAATGATTTGTTTTAAACGTATCAAGCATTCTTTGGCTGTTATAAGGGAAAACCCTATCCCCCGGCTTGCGTTGCATTGTGTGATAGGACCTGGGTCTTATAACAACTCCATTTTTCTTTATTTAGCATTGCGCTGTTTGTTTTATGCACTGGTATTCTTGGGAGGAAACCCGTTTCGCGTTAGCGGCGTGGTCCCTTGATTTACCTAACTTTAAAAACAAAGATAAATAACTGTTTTAGTTCTCACACCAGTCACATGACTGACCTGGAGTTTATTGTTTTGACCTAAACTCTGGGTGCCCCCTATTTTGACACGCGGAGCTAGTAGTTTTGGTTTTGCATATCTATATTTACAGGATCCTGGTTTACAGCTGGAACGATATCCGGAAAGCTTTGTATCCGTATATCTCATTCTAGTTGTGTATTGTATTATTTTCCGCTGCTATGTATTTAAATGTAATTTAAATCTCTGATATTTCTGTGTAATATTCATTTATACTCTGTATATTCTTGTAATCTGATGCATTGTTGTAATATACAATGAAATGTTCTTTCGTCTGCGTTCTGTTGTGGCTTGTTCTCGAACTATCCGCCACTTTCCTTTACGGGGAAGTTACGGGTCTTCACATGAAGAACGCCAAACTTCCCTATGGTTGTGCCTCGAATGTTAGTCGGTACGTGCACATAAAAGAGAGAACGGTTGTGGGATATAAGAGCCATGATGCTCATTTCATACTCCACTATTTGTTACAATTTGCCGTGAATAAAGAGTCAAAACCCGAGGTTGTATTATCAATGATCAGATTTAGTGCATTCCTTAGAGGACTACGGAGCAAGGTTATCGAAGTGGATGATATCAAGAGGCTGCAAAAAGAAATTGTCGAGATACTTTGTCATTTTGAAATGATTTTTCCACAGGCTTTTCTTGGATATAATGGTACACTTGCCTGTTCATCTATGCAGAGAAATCGAATACGGCGGGCCTGAACATCTTAGATGCATGTATCCAATTGAGTGATATCTAGGAAAGTTGAAATCTTATGAGCGAAATAGAAACAAACCGGAAGGTTCGATTGCAGAAGGTTACTTGGTAGAAGAGTGTGTGACCTTCTGTTCAAGATTTTTAAGCATTGATGGAGAAACAGAAAACACATCGATTGATTTTGGAAGATGTCCAACAGATTTGGAATATCATATTGGAACAAAGAAGAATAAAGATGGGAAGATGTTCAATTTGAAAGATGCAGAGTGGAAGGCAACGCATCGCTATATTCTGTTCAATTCTGGTAATAAAGAAATTGAGAGTTTGATCGAGTAAGTTCTTAAGTTCCTATATCATTTTCCTTAACTATAAATTAACATCTTCATTTCGTAGTTTTTTGACCTTAATTATTATTCAGGGTTCATCAAGCTATTGTGGATGGTCTTGCAAATCCAAGAAGATACAAGAGGGAACGAGAACATTTCAAAGAGTTTTGGAATTGGCTTAAAGAAGAGGTTCTGAAAAAGGGAAATATTTCAACAGATTTAGAGGTGTTTGCATTAGGTCCTAATCAAGTAGCTAGGAAGTTTACCGATTATATAGTAAATAGACACATATTCCACACAAAATTTAGAGATTCTCGATGTACCACTCAAAATAGTGGGGTATTTTTTACTTCTAAAACCACCAGCTTTGCAAGTTCGAAAGACCAAAACCCAATAGTAGGTGATGTCAATTATTACGGATCAATCGAAGAAATTTTTGAGCTTGATTATTGGGGAGCTTTCACAGTGGTCCTTTTTAAGTGTTGCTGGTACCAAGAGGAAAAAGATTCATATGGTCGTACTCGAGTAAATTTTAGCAAGTGCCATAAAACTGAGCCTTATGTCCTGTCTTCACAAGTGCAGCAAGTATTTTATGTGGAAGATGCAGTTGAAAAGAACAGTCATTAGGTTATTAAAAAATTGCAGCTAGATTGGTGTGATACTGAAAATCAGAATGCAATGGAAGAAGACATGAGCAATACGCAATCACATGATATGGGCATAGGTGGTGAACTAGAACCATAAGTTGATGATATGGGTTGGATTAGGGATGATGTCCCCGTAATACAACTAGAAACAGAAGTAGAAGCAGAAGTTCCTGATCCTGTTCCGTCTTATTAGGATAAAAAATTCCTCTTTCTTATCGCTTTAATTTGTTATAATTTATGATGTATTTGGCACTTATTGTTTTAGCTGGGAACTATTATCTTTGATGAATGTATTTGTCACTCTTTTCTCATAACGCAATCTACACTGTTCACATGTTTTATGATTAAATGTCTTTCTTTACTATCATCTGACTGTGGTTATAGACCAAAATGTTATAGTTGTTGTTTTTTGTCCACTTAAACATGCTTGTACCTTGTTCTAATGTATTTATTTTGTACAGGATGGATGAACTTATTAATATCCGACTGCAACATGGCAGACAGTTTCGAAAGAGATGTTACGTTGGTGGAGAACCCTTCGTAGTAACAAATTTTGATGTAGACCGCTTATCTTACAGTGTGCTTATGGACTTTATTAAAGATGCTCTCCATTACACTGAAATAGGAGGAGTCTATATCTTCAGCAAAGGAACGAGGGGTGGCTGGCAGCTAATATTGAATGACAAGGACGTAAACGAGTACATACAGGGCTGCATTGATAAGCCAGAAGAAGTGGTTTTTTACATTGACAACACCATTGACAAAGACATTGAATCGGTGACTCAACTGCAGCCACATGCAATCATACGGCCGAGGAAAATAATAATTCAAGGTATATAGTATATGTAATATAGATCCGTTCTTATATATATATATATATATATATATATATATGTGTGTGTGTGTGTGTGTGTAAAGAACTACGAAGGAGGCCATCGTTTCGGTTTTTTTTTTGTTCCAGGTTCTGATAAGAAGGCGATTGCAAATCGCATGTATATTACTGCACATAGACTTCAGCAGCAACACAAAATGATGAAAAACAACCCAACTCAAGTTGGTCAGAAGAAACTATCGCCGGAGCCTGATATGAATAAGGATGAAGAAGATGTTACTGTGACGGACAAAGGAACCAGGAGGAAATTAAATGTAGAAAATGAAACAGATAATGATGATGATACCCGAGAGAATGAAGCTGATGTTCAGGTATTTTTTATTTTTCATTTCAGTTTTATTAATCCAGATGAAATCTTTTATTTCAAACTACCTTTTATTAAAATTCTGCACGTAAAAGCAAGAACTGGATTTTAGTTGTTTTCTATTACTGTGTTGATGTCCTATTCCGACCATGAAGGCTGCAGCAAATTCAAGTAACTATTTGTTCTTTGTGCATACATTCTATCAAAATAGCAAGAATTGTTTATACGTTGACTCTATTTGGTTAACTAGCTTAAATTTATCATCGATGGTGCATAATAATGCTAATCTGCTTGCAGTTCTCACAACCATCAGTTTTGATGAAGTATGAACAAGAGCAAATCGCGCGAATGCAAGAAAACGATGCAGTTAGTAGATCACTTGGGGTGCCTTCATTGGTTAGTTGTATGCAAGAGTTTGCCAGACGAAATAAGAAAGATAAAGGTAAAGATGTTGCTGGACGTGATGAATACATCCCAGAAAATGCTGGCGAAGACGTCACTGATGGTTCATCGGATTCGGAGATATAAAGAAGTTATTTGTTTATTACTTATTGTCTTTCCCTTTATGAATGTAAAAAATCTTGACCTTGACTTAATTGTGGAGAATCAAAATTGTTAAGTCAAACGAGCCTTTACCTGGACTAAGAACTCATTCACGAATCATTGCAGCCATTGAAATTGAGAAGGAAGCGATGACCTGCACCCCCCCTCCAAAGAAATCTGGCTCCAACAGGGAGTTGATCAAGACACACACTCCCACTCCAAAGAAAATGAATAACCAGGAGAAATTCGCAGAAACATTAACGAAATTGACGAAACCTACACCGTCTTTTTCAGGAGTTTTAAAACCTACAACGTCTCGTCCATCCGTTTTAAAACCTACATGTACCAAATTATTGAAACAATCATCCACTTGATGTGAAGTTGCTGGTTCAGTTGCTGCTTATTTAGCGATGCGGAAACGTCAAAAGCAGAATGTTGAAGCGCCTGAAACAATGGGAAATATTACCGATCGATTAGAGTAGGAATGGATTGCACAGGAAGATGAAGCATGTACAGGTACAATATAATGTTTCTTTATCTGTGCAATGCACTGCACTGTTGACTGTGTCTGTTTTCTAAAGTACAAGGTCCAAAAAAAAACTAGAGGGAAGTCAAAAATGACCAAGGTGCGTGCTAGAACTCCTGATGATAAAGTAGTCATTGAGTTGAATGAGGATGGTTAGCCAGTATCTGATAATATTACAGAGTTAAGCAATTTTCTTGGGACAATAGCAAAGGATAATGTGTCTCTAACTTACATCAATTGGCATGTTGTTCCAGATCAATTAAAGCGACAAATGTTGGATTATGCTCTGGTACAATCTAATTTCCTTAACCATATCAACTGACTTCCTAAATGTTTGGTTTTAATTGATTAGTTTGTTTCCTGAATTTTGTGGTTGATATATTGTAGGCTAGGTATGTCATTCCGGAAGAAAGACACAAGTGGGTGTTGAACACGCTTAACGACTCTTGGAGGAAGTACATGTCTCGCATCAAAGCAAGGTATTATAAAAAAAATTCAACTGATGAGGAAAGGCTTGCAAATAGGTCGAGTACAATTCCGTTGGAGGATTTTAAAATGCTCTTGGAATACTGGGGGGATGAAGCAGTTTAGGTACGGCTTTAATGATATTCACATTTGTATAATGTTTAGTAGTTCACATTATCTTGTTTAGTGCTAATCTTTTCTTTAGTAGTTTGCATTATCCTTGTTTAATGGTTTTTTTTTTTTTTGGATTTCCAGGCACTAGCTGATACTAATTCTGCGCATCGTAATTCACTAAATGAGACACATACCATGGGTCCCAAAACTCATGCAGTAGCCAAAGAAAAGATAGTATGTGTTTTTTTGAACTTAAGTTATTTTTTTGTGTGATTGAGTTGAATTGGCCGCATGATAATTCTATTTTGTTATATCATTAAATTATATTTTATATTTCATTGTCACAATGTTCATAGGCAGCAGCTAGATCTATAAATTTTTAACATTGAATGTTAAAAATTGTGTTTAATTTTTAGTAATCCTAATAATTGACAGAGAAAGGACCCATAAAAAGCCTCCCCATCCGCTGCCTTGGTTTATTTGGAAATATATAAACGAGAACCGGGTAGAAGTTAAAAGACTAACACGGATGAACTAAAGGCCAAATACGTGAGTACATATATAATTAGATACTGAAATAGCAATACTTGTGACTGTATAATTGGGACATTGTACGTTTGTTAGAGCTGTTTATTAAATCAAACACATAGTTAGTTTGAGAGAAAACAAGTTCTGTTAATAATTTCATTCCTACCAGCTGCCTATATATATATATATATGTCCTTGCGTGGTTTTCATTTTGTAGGCGAAGGTTCAAGCAATGGTGGATGCAGGAAACATTGCTGAGGCAGATGCACTTGTTTCTGGTGGGAGGAGCCACACGCGGAACTGGCTTGTAGGAAGTCGAGGAAAAATGGCCGAAAAGTCTCCAACGACACCTGGTTCTTCGGACAGTTATGTGCAAGAGCTGGCCCAAAAAATAAGGCAAGAGCTTGAGGCAGATTAGGAAGAAAAGATGAACAGAAAAGTGAAAGAGAATGTGTCATTGGTATTAAAAATGCTTAGTGAAGCCAATCCAGATCTTAATTTAGATGTCGGAGACTTTTGTGTCACCACAACAATTGATGAAGATGACCTTGTTACCCCTGTAACCCCGACAACTGACTGAAGTATTTGGATGGTATGTGTTAGCACTTGTGATATGTTCTGTTCTTTTAAATTATGGCACCTGTGGTATGTGTTCGTGATGGCACATTTGGTATGTTTGGATGATGGCACTTGTGGTATTTGTTGCTGAAGACACTTGTGAGTTGGTATATATAAATGGTTGGTCTGACTGTGGTTATGAATGTTTTATAGGATTTATTGTATGAATATTTTGGTATATATGTATGAAAGTGGTACAATGTTTTGGATTGAATATATGTACCGCATATTGTAATTACAGGGTTGCATTTGATTTATTTCTGGTGTTGCATTTGATTTATTTTACCATTGCAGTTGATGTTTTCTGGTGTTGCAGTACAATATTGTGGTGTCGTATTATATGGCACTGTGGTGTTGCATTAGATTGATGTGGTGTTGCATTAGAATGTGCTGTGGTGTTGCATTAAGTGTACTATTATTAATTTCACAATGGTACGACACGTGGGTCCCACACCGTACGTGGTGCCACGTGGATAGCTGACATGGCATGTGACACATGTGCAGCTGAGTGGAGAGACGACGTGGCATGTGACACGTTGGCAACTGACGTGGAAAGTGCATGTGGCCCCCACTACCATGACCTGGAAACCAGGCTCTGGCTTCTACTTAAGGCAACGTTGTATGTTGTTGCATTACATGCATATACGGTTGCAATAGGGTTATAATGCAACACTTTCTTTCTGTGGCCGTAGATGTGCAAAAGCGTTGTCTTAGAAGCCTAATGCAACGGCCGCGGATGCCACGACCCCTTGGTGTTGCCTATTTGAAAAAATGGCCTACGGCAACGCTTTTCTGACCTACGGCCACAGTAAAATAGTGTCGAATATTCCTACTTTTGTAGTAGTGAATTAATCTTAGTTACAAATCATTACATTAATCTCTTCTCGTTTGCTTATCAATCTTAGTAATATAAGAATTAAATTTATAAATCACTTAATAATTTAGATGAGGCATGTGCTTCGTACACGGATAGATTTTCGTACCAAAAATGGTGATTGGTGAGTAAAGCAATCAATATATATGTGGTTGGTTTATTTCCTTTTTATAAACTTCGTTTTAAATAATATACTTAAAAATCTATATTCAGTTATAAAATAAATTTAATAACTTCATTTTTATCGATTCACCTAACGGTAAATCAATCTTTAAAAAACAGTTTGTATTTGGCCATCTGCTATAAGTTCCTCAACCAATATCACGCAATGGTTAAAAACCAACAAATGTTGACTTTGGGTTTAACAAATCAATAACCAATTCAATAATCCGATTATATGGGTCCAACAGTTCATATAGTGATCATATGCAAATATATAATCAATTCAACTGATAGCGGTCAACTAATAATAATCATTCAAGCATCCAATTTACTTTAAATATGTTTAAATTATTATAAACGTAACCAACAAGGTAAGTTACCTCTATTGGCAATAATCGTTAAAAATAACGATTGGATTTAACTTAAACTAATGTTTAATTTAAATCAGTTATATGATATACATCTAACAATAAATAAATAAATCAACAAATAGCAAGCATAGCGCACAAACAAATAACCCGACTTATAGTAAATATAAGTGGGACAACTGAGTGAGTTTAACTCACCGTGGTCTTATCGGTCGATTAAAACACTTGTTTTAATTAAATTACACTTGTGTTTATTTAATTAAAAATTCATGTTGCTTCCAATCCTGATCAAACCAGCTCCATCTTGAAGCCTACATCAATTCGGTTCCAATGAGATCGTCAATGCGAAATTCTGATAATCGATAATTGAGATATTTAACAAATAAAATTATAATAATTTAAATTATAATTAACTTTATGTTTTAATTCAAAAGGCCTTAACTAATCATGTTTATTAACTTTACTTAAATATAAAAAAACATAACTTGTTTTCATTGGGTTGTAGATAAAGCCCGCCCGCAATATAAATCAATCCGTTATTCCATGTTTGAATAAATCAACCTACCCTTATGCATGTTAAGGTTAAGCATTTTAATTATCGCTAGACACGAAATAAACTTCTTCCATGTTCTTTGTTTCACGGAGTAACTTAGTAGCAAACCCCAAAGCATGTAAATGCCTCCCCATACACAAGTTCCAACCCTCCACGCCATTCCACATCCAAAATATAGCAGCACACTTTTTTTCTTCTTCTTCTTCTTTTAGGCCCAACAACCTATCCCTGAAAATGACGACCTTCCTCCCCATAGCCTTGCCCTATGTTGGATTACAATACTTCAGATATTTATATTCCCACATGCATTTTCACCTTCCACTCCTAACGCAACTCCTTCTGCCACTATTCCTCCTTCACCGACCCATTCTGCTTGCCTCTCATTCTTCTTATTTCAGTTGTACTCTCCAATACATTTTTTATAACTGGGCCCGAAGCCCACCTCCTAACCCCCACCTCCATTTCGAAAGGAACACTCCAGGAAGAAACTGACTCCATGTAGTACTCCTCACAACTAGTTATCTTAACGCATCCTCCCCCTTCACATTCCAATTCCAGTTCCATTTCGCTTCTGTCCCCTTACTATTCTTTTTTTAATTACCGCTTCTTCCATCAAATTGAACACACCAGTTCAGTACGGCCTCCGCATGCGGTCCTCACCATGCAGCACCTGTGATGACCCCAAACTCCCATGCCACAGAAGCAAGGATAATCTGTAACAACCCTGATTTTCAGAACAAATTTAATTTTTTTATTTTGGCTATTTTAATGAATTTTGAATATTTAAAATGGTTTATTTTAAATAATAACGACTAGAAATTTATTTTGAATAGAATTAGAACGTATAAATTAATTTTAATTATATAACGAGCCTGAAATGGCGCGACAATTTGAAATTTTGAACTTTAACTGAATGTACAGGATTCAAAATAAATCGGATTTCAGTAAAACCAGAAAAGTTGTAATCTATTTAATTGTATCTTTCTAACGAATGTGAAAAATTCAGATTTCATTACGGGAATAAAAAATTATGTCCAGTTTAAAATTGAAAATAGTTGCTATGGAATTTAATTATATTTTCATTATACTATGTATGGCCCAAAAAGTCACATTTTGCATACGGTTGAATTTGGACTCGAAACCACTTCCATTGAGTTCAAAATGCCGTTTGCGTCTTCGAAAAGTATAAACTACGACATATTCCGAGATCCAGAATAGTGGCAATTGGATGGGGTTTTCAGTTAACAATACATAGCCCTTAAAAAGTGAAATTTTGTGTATGAGCTTATAATTTGACGAGATAAATTTTTCTGGATTCATAACGACAAATCAATGTTGAGTTCCAAAATGCGTGTTGAACGGAGTTAGTATGTGGTCGTGCGAGCTAAAACAGTTCAGGGTAAAACAACCAGTCATTTTACAAAGGAACATTATTGTGACGATCTCAGAATTCAATTTCGTTTTTTTTTGGATTAGTTTGCCTAATAATGGTTGAATCCAAAAGGGTATGATTTTTGGAGTTAGCATGTGAGCGTGCAAGAAGAAAATGTGCGCTAAAATCGTGTTTTCGAACAATATCTGAGCATCATTGACAATTTTAACGGACGGTCAAACGTACTCGGAATTCGACGAAATTTGTTTCGTTGGACTCGTCTTGACGTCTACTATCTCGTATCCTAAATCCATAGCAAACGGAGATCGTTTGTATTCGCACAATATGTGAGAAACGAGCATATATTCACTTTTCCTCCTTCCCTTTTGTTCATTTTCTTCATCTTCCTCCTTTCTTCATTTTCCTCTTTAATGAGGAGCGCCCCCTCCTGCCGCCGCTGCCGCCCCTTCCTCCTCCCCTACCACAGTCGTCGGCCTCCCTCCTCCTTCCTCCTCTCTTTCCTCCACTTTCCCTCTTCTAATTTGGAAAACCTAAGCTCCCCCGGCCTCCTACACCACCACCACCCGTCGCCGCCCTCCAGCACCACCCCCACGCCCAATCAGGTCCTACGCTGCCACCCACCACGCAGCTCCGGCCGTGGGCCCCCTCCTTCAAAACCACGCTTTTCACAAATTCCCGTTTTGCAAATAACACCCTATCGCTATTTGGCCAATAACTCCCAAACCGTGCAACTCTAGCCAAAACTCCAAAGTACCAAAGTTGAAGAGCACGATTTTCTCTTCGATTTGGGTATATGGAAGTCCTATTTTGGATTGCGGAGCTATCCGAAAAATGCGTCCGAAGATCGCAGATCTACTGCTGTTTTTCGTGATTTCCGGCGAATTGGTGCAGTTTTGGAAGAAAATCCACTAGGCAAAAGTTGTCTGGAATGGCGCGTTTAGGCTTGTCACAAAGTTGGGTGAAGAATGGAGGCCGTATGAAGATTCTAGAACAAAAGAGGCGAAATCGGATGATGGAAACGACAAAACGGAGACCGCATGACCAAATTCTATAGTCGAAGTAGAAGCATCTCGATTAGTTTATACCATTTGTAATTGTAAACGAAAAGGATTGTTGATGCTCTGCTTGTACACAACAAGAATTACTATAGTGTCGAGGCGATTAGTATAGCTTGGGTGAGAACTTCTCACACTAATTTAGTTTACAGTTAAATATATACTAGGATGCAAACGGTGCTTAGAAGCACCCGACACCTTTGACTGAAACCATTGATGTTTGGTTGTTTGTGTTGATTGATTTAATTGATTGAATATGGTTTGTGTATGGCGCGAGCCAGTATTAGGCGAGGGATAAGGCTAGACCTTATTCCGATTCTAGTATCGCGTCGCCAAAATTTTCTAAAAATGTTATAACAATAAAATATCATTTTTATTGTATAAATGAACTGTATAAAATATTCATGTGTTGAAATAAATATTTTATAGTTAAAAATATAATGTTAACGTGTATATGAGTAAAATAAATATTCATTTACAAATCGGACGATTTGTTTATGAACACCTACTTGACTGATATTGATTGGGACGATAAATTTTACACATCGCCCAACTGCATAAATAATATTCAGTATTTGTTGGTTGAAACCACACATGGGTATTGGGATGATATTTGGCATACAATAATCCCAATTGTTTAGTTGTATGTCAATCGATTGGTTGACAGACTGTTGTAAGCGTTAAATATTTATATTTAATGTTTATGTGGTTGTGTAAGGCACTTTAGATGATGGTTGATTTTGTATCATTGTTGTTGTATACATGTGTTGTCTGAAATCCATATAAAAACATTATATGATAATTAACTGTGTCTTATTCTAATTCAGAAATAACGAATATTTTGAAATGACGAATATTTTAAAATAATATTCAAAAATGGATCAAAATATGATTTTGATGTTCGATTTGGGATGGACACGAAAATATTGAAATATATGAAGCTATGTTGTTTAGATTTGAGCCATTTTTATGCGAACGATATTTATATCGATTTTATTCATTCTTATAATGATTATCTAAAAGGAAATGATTTCAAAATCTGATATTTTGAAAATATTATCATATATATATATTATAATGATATAGAATATTCAATTTTGGTTCAAAATTGAAAATGAAGTTGGAATCATTTTTAAAACGAATTTAAAACAATTTATAAAATACGTTTTAAATGGAAATCGACGAAATATATATAATATATATTATATATAATATAATGGCCTGGATAGAACGCGCTGCGCCGCGACCGTTCGCGAATTTCGACCATTGACTTCGAATTGGTATTATGGGAGATCCGGCCGTCGGATTCTCCTAAAACCGGAACCGTTGGGTTCATATCGAGAAGAGATTTCCAAAGAATATAAGAGATTTGAAATCTAACAGTTGGATTTGGAATTAAGTCCAAATAAATTTGGAAAAGGTAGTTGTAAGTGCAGTTCGATGACCGTTTATGGAAATCGACTGAATGGGCCTTAACAAAATTATTAAAAATATTAATAATTTGTGTAAAATCATAATAAATGATTGGGAAAGAACTGTGAGAAAAAAATACATATTTGAAAACATAAAAAATTATTTTATCGAAATGAACTAGTTATTAACTAGTATTATAATCCAATTATTTTTAAATAAATAAATTGGAAAAAGAATAGTTTTAATATAACCACAAATTTCCAGCGAACAAATTGGAATGAATTTGAATGGAAATTATCTTCAGAATATTTGAATATTTGATTACGTGATAATATAGATATTGTTATGGAAATTTGGAAGATATATTTATATCGTTATTTCCAATACGATATTTGTTGGTTTCAGAATTTGATATTGAATATAAGCCGATATAATTTATATTCAGAGCCTTGTATTTGATATCAAATGGGATTTTGGGTTTGTCGTGAATGGTGTCTTCAATAACACTGTTCTTAAACCCAGTTGAGAAAAAGAATAAATCTTTTCATTAATATTTGGTGAAGTTTTCCAATTAATTAATATTTAATTGGAATTGAATAAAAGAATTGGATTTTGGGTTTGTCGTGAATGGTGTCTACAAAAACACTGTTCTTAAACCCCGTGTGAAAAGAATAAATCTTTTAATTAAGATTATTAGTGTTTCCAGTTAATTAGCATTTAATTAGAATAAAATGGAATGTGAATTGGGTTTATTGTGATCTGTATGGTTGATCTCTGCTAAATATATATCTGTTTGGTGGTGGAGAATTTATTCTCTTGCGTAACACCCTTCTCTAAGACGTACGAGTTTAGAGGTTATATATAGGCAGAAATCAATTGTACGGTGTAGATTGTCAATGTGGCATGTTTGATTTCCCAAAGTTAAATAATCATTAATATTGATTTTTGGGAAGATTAAAACTAAGTGGAGTTTTAACGAATCTTTAATTAGGTTAAAATGCGAATGTGATAATTTAAATTATCAAATTTGGGAAATGATCGAGAATGGAGCATCACCAGTTTTACTTCAGGCGATAGTTAAATCTTTAATTAGAATTGAACATGAAATGTTAATTAATTTTACCGATAACACTGTGGTGTTAGATATGGAGTATTACCAGTTTTGCTCCATGGGATGAATAGGTCGGGTTTGGGAAATTAAACAAATGATTACTTCGATAAGGTGCGCTAATCCCGACTAGTTTGGATAAATCTTAATTTGATTTGAATTGATATCCAAAGGAAGATTAAAGAATAAATTTAAAGAATTTATCTTTGATAAAATTAATGGGAACCTTTCCCAAAGTATAAGAATATTTGAATAAAATAATATTCTGGATTGAAATGAGGCGTATGTTGTGTTTTTATAGCACTTGTTTATTATATACTCGAGTTATTCAGAAAGGCTGAGTTTATACCCATTCTGAATAATTGATTCGTCGATAAGTCGACGATGAAGACGGTGGTTGAAGACCGGAGGTCTTCACATCGTTTGGATGATTACTGATGTCTTAATTGGTTTGTACAACCAAGACAAGGTAATAAGTGGTGATCGTCTAGACGTACTTGGAGATCGACCGGATATGCGAGGACCTCTCTCTTGTATTGGACATACGGGACGAGCAATAAGGTCCCTCTCGTTTTGTTTAAACCCAGAACGAACTATTAAATGGATGTGTGTCTGACATTGGATTTTTTTCTGTGTTGATTGATCTCTATTAAATATATATTTGTTTGGTGGAGGAGAATTATTCTTTTGCTTAACACCCTTCTTTGAGACGTACTGAGACGACCCAATTTCCCGCTCTCACAGAAACAAGGTTATCTTTGGAATATAACACAGAAACAGATAATAGCAGAACAGAATTAAATAAATACACCAGATAATGAACAACAAAATATACTGGATAAAAGTAATCATCAGAGTTACACAGTATACAGGATCTTACTTAGTACAAATACAGTTCAGCTATACATAAATGTCTACATCGGAAATAAACAAAATATGTACAATAGGAGCTGAACAGCACAAAAAGAAATAAATGATAGAATCCATCTTCAGCTCCAGCTATCCAGAAAGAACCAGCTAAACCTGAATACAAGGCTGCCCGTGTAGAAAAAGGGGCACCCGAGTTTGAGAGTGAAACAAACTACGAGTCAGTCATGGGACTGGTATGAGAAATCCACTCTACACATATATAATTGGCTAATCACAGGACCACGCCACTTTCGTGGAACGGGTTTACTCCATTGGATTGCCAGTGCTTTAAAACAAATCTTTCTTTTAAACATCGCTATGCTTTTTATAAAAATGAAGTCGTTATAAGACTCAGTTCCCATCACACAATGCAACGCAAACCGGAGGATAGAGTTTTTACCTTATAACGGCCAAGATTTGCTTGATACGAATAAAACAAAGGCATTTGATATTATTACTAGTGTTTATATGTTCTGAAAATAATTTCAAATCATAACTATCAATCATAGACGACATGAGCGTCCCATGCCACTATGTCGCCAAATGTATATATACAATCGAAACCGCATCGTCACGTATTTGGAAATTGGATTTCCGTCATGAACCAAGGCAAAAGATAGTCCTTACCGCATTCGAGACTGCCTAGCCCGAGTCTCAGGATCAGAGCTCGAGTGACCCTTGGATCGTCAGGGCCGGTCCACCGATGTGGATTAAAATGCCTGAACCATGCGTTTCCCCGCCCTTTGGGGCGTAAACGAGCCAACGAATGACTCCATCGGACCCGGATCGTCCGATCAAACCGAGGCGCCTCGCAACAGCAACAACCACATAGGTGAAAAGTATATAAATGTCAGGGCTGGTAGGTCACTGACACCACCCTAGCTAGGAAGAAACGCAGGCCCTCCCTGATGTCCTCTCCCGTTTTAGGTTCATACCGGGGTGTGAGGCTCGCGAATTCACGTTATACACAAAGCTACGCCACACAGGCGGTGCTTTGATCATCACCACAAGACTTTGCTTTTCAACAGAAGCCCTGATCACTGCATCTTAGCATGCCACACAGGCAATTCATGCCATGCGACTGATGTCCATCGATATACAACCCCTGAGCTCGTGCGTCTCAGAGAAGGGCGTTAAGCAAAAGAATAAATTCTTCGCCGCCAAACAGATGTATATTTAACAGAAATCAATCAACACAGAATAAACTCCAATGTCAGACACACAGTCCATTTACAAGTCCGTTCTGGGTCTGAACGAAACCGGAGGCACCAAATACCTCGCAAACCCATCGATCACCACGTACGTCTGGACGATCACCACTCATTATCCATATTTCGGGATGCCTCCCAATCAGGACCTCGGTTACCATCCAAACGAGGTGAAGATCTCCGGTCTTCGACCATCGTCTTCATCTTCGACTTTCAATCGTCGATCAATTATTTGAAATGAGAATTAACTCGGCTTTTTCAAATAATTCACGTATATTTAGAATTTCAAATCAATTTATTTCAATGGTTAAATTATTCGACAACACCAATTTCGTTCTTTAATGTAATTTTCACACCAAACACATTCAACCATCAAAAGCCACATAAATCAAGCAAATTCAGTTTATTTCCATTCCATATCGCTTACGATATTTTATAACTATTTATCGCTATTTTTATTTATTTTAAAATAGCCATTTTATTCAAAACGACGCTTCGGGCCATAACGCGGCCGTGGCGCTGTTTTTCTTCAGATTTGATTTACACATATCTGAAAATCTAACCGTTGGATCTTCACAAAATTTACATCATTAGAAAGGTCTTTTCAAAACGAATCCAACGGTTCCAGTTTCGGGAAAATCCGACGGTCGGATCTCCCGGTACAATCGTTTGAAGTTTCGATTTCAAAATACGAACTGCAGCGTCGTTATTCGATTAAATATAATTATATTTATATATATATAAATATAATCGCTTCTGGCGCTGTTTTTCTTCAGATTTGAATTAAACATTCCAGACAATCCAACCGTTGGATTTCTACAAAGTTGGTGCCGTTAGGAAGATATTTCCAAGGCGAACCCGACGGTTGAGGTTTCGAGAAAATCCAATGGTCGGATTTCCCGTACTAGTTGTTTGAAAACACGGTTTCAAAACACGAACTACACGGCTCCGTTTCGTTTTAATTTTATTTATATTTATATATTTATATAAATATAGTTCATTCAATGATTTCCATATCGTTTTAACTTCAAATATTTTTCTAACACCTTAAATTTTGGAAAAATTTCGCCATAACCTCCCCTGCACCGGGAGCATCGGGAAATCGCAAATAGCTTTCCCGGTCCTTCTAATCTCAAAAAGAAAAAGAAAAAGCCAAGCGGCTCAAAATCATCACCCAAACAAATCAGTAAATGTGTACCTATTTGTCGGGCACAAAATTTTATTCCTCTTCTCTAGCCCCTTTGCTATAACCTGTTCAATGAATATTGCATGTACATATATATACAGTTCTTATCATTTATCAATTTCTATTCGACTTCATATTTGATTTCTATTTGGTATAAAAACTCCATTCATTCTAATGTTACATAAATAGGTGCAAATCATTTCATTAGCTAATTAATGAATATTTCAACTCATATATGTTTATTTTGAACAAGTGGCTATTTTTAACACTTCACATTTCAACGATTTATGCATACAATAAAAATGTGATTTTTATTGTAAAACAATTAATTTCAAAACACTACTTTTCTATATAGTTCATATAGTCGATAAAAGGTGATTTTTATTATCAAACAATTTATTTCAAAATATGAATACCATTCAACACATGAATTTCTAAACAACGAATGAATATCAATTCAACACATGAATTTCTAAACAACGAATGAATATCAATTCAACACATGAATGTTTTCTATGGTTTTTTATATATAGGTAAAAATGTGATTTTTAGTATCGAACAATTTATTTCAAAATATGAATACCATTCAACACATGAATTTCTAAACAACGAATGAATATCAATTCAACACATGAATGTTTTCTATGGTTTCTATATATAGATAAAAATGTGATTTTTATTATTGAACAATTTATTTCAAAATATGAATACCATTCAACACATGAATTTCTAAACAACGAATGAATATTAATTCAACACATGAATGTTTTCTATACAATGAATAAATATAGTTTAAGCATATAAAAATAATTCAAACACACAAATATTATTCAAAATTTCGGCAGCATAACGGCAGGGTAGTTAAACCGGCACCGTCCCTAGTACGGCTCCTCGCTCTACCTTAAAACCTCGCGGTTTTTGACAATGGGGATCATGCATCTAGTTCGTACGCAGGCGGCATGTATATATTTGTTTCATTTCCACAAACTAATCCTATGTGGTTTCAACCAAATATTTCTCAACCACAAACGGGTATTTTTCAACCACAATCAACCAATATCAATCACAAACAATCCCAAACAATCAATCGCTATCAATCAATTTTCACAACAGTTTCAACCAATAAATATCGTCCATGGTTTGTGGACGAGGGGCGTATATATATATAGATATTCATATATAGCTATTCACTTTCATTTCACACATATATAATATTTTTAAATCAGAAATCTCACCAATAGCTATCCAACTGCACGACTCTTCACTTAGAGAAATCTTCGCCAATCTCGCCTTTTTGTCGCTTTCGCCCATATTCTCTACATATGTAAAAATCGAATTTTTTACTACGCTATTCAATATATAAAAATATGATTTTTGACTTCGCTATTCAATATATATAAAAATCTGATTTTTACTTCTTAAAGTTCAAATCCTTTTTCTCTTTAAAGATTAAAACTTTTTCCTTTTTAAAGTTTTTACTTTTAAAACATCAGTTTTTATTCTTTAAAAAAAATCAGTTTTTTTTTATACTCTTAAAAATTCAGTTTTATACTTTTTAAAAATTTCAGTTTCATACTTTAAAAAAATATAAATAAAAATAAAATAAAAATACTTACAGATAGGGGGGGTTTCCGCAGTTCGTCGGCGGCAAGGCCGCAAAGCGGAGGGGTCTCGAACGGGGCTCGCGAATTGGTGTCGCGACGGCTTCTGGGGGCTCGTCACTGGTTCGATGAACGGGGGGGGAGCGGGTGCGGTGATGGGCGGCGGTGGCGTCGAAGCTCCAGGGGGCGTCGATCGATAGTCCTAGGGTTTTCTTTTTTTTTTCTTTTTTTTTTCTCTGCCGATTTTATTTTTGAAAGGGGGGGGGGCAGAATGAATAAGGGGAGGGAAGGAAATTAAAATATATATATATATTTTTTTTAATTATTAAATTTTGCAAAAAGTTGACTTTTACATACGACCTCGAAACGAGGCCCACCGCCTGCCGTCCATAACGTTTTACCCCCATTCCGAACACAATGGGATATGTATCGCAAGCTGATTTGATCGTTACAATCAGTTTCCGTTGAATTTACCTTTAAATCACTATATTGAATTTTAAACGTACATTTCAAATTACCGGGGCCACATACTGACTAGAAAAATTCCAAAAAAATATTTTCTAGCTTCGTATTGACGATACGGTCCTAACAAAACTAGTTTCGTCGAATTCTGAGACCGTTTGAAAAATGGCCAATTTCCAGTCGATTAAAATCAACTAAAACCGGTCAAACGCGTTTTCCTTTGCCACGCTCACATATTGATTCGAAAAATTATGAAATTTGAAACCTAACAATAACTTGACCCCGCGGATCCAACAAAAGTGGTTTCGTGGAAATCCGAGGTCATTTGCAAAATGTCCATTTTTAAGGGCCTGAATTCCATAGCGACTATTCAGAATTTTCAACTGGACACATCTTTTGATTCCCGCTATCAAATTTCGATTGGTCGGATTCGTTAGAAAGATATTCACTAACAGATTTAAATACTTTTAGTTTCACTAAAATCCGGATTGTTTTGCACCCGGTATATTCAATTGAAGTTTGAAATCGAATTATCGAACTACCGCGCCATTTTCAATTCTATATATAATTATAATTAATTATATTCGTTTTCAAATGTCGATTCAAACTCAGTTTTCATCGCCATTATCTAAAATATTTATTTTAAATATTTAAAATCCATTATTTTAGCCAATTTAAAAAATTTAAATTGGTTCAGATTTTCTGGGTCGTTACACGTACAAGCTCAGAAGTTATATATCGATAGACATCAGTTGCATGGCGTGAATTGCCAGTGGGGCATGCAGAGATGCAGTGATCAAGGCTTTTGTTGAAAAGCAGAGTCTTGTGGTTGATGATTGATTGATATAGAAATGTGTTTATTTTATGCTCTTATATCTTGTCTTTTGTATATAAATAAATATTACTTGGGCATTGTTTTGTTACTTTCACAGATATTCCAACTCAGCCCGCATGCAACCAGAAAAGTAGAGAAATGGAGATCAGATTGCTATATATTTACGTTTTGAAGAATTGTAGAGGAAGATCCCACATCTAGTTGCTGTTGGACAACAAAATGATTTATAAAAAGGCCATGCACATCTCAAATCAAGGGAGGCTTGTCAAAGAACCAAGAGAAAAAGAAGAAAGGCCAAAAATTTAATAGATATAACTAAAGCCTATTTGAGATTCTCTTTGTAAACTCTTTTGGTGAACTCCCTAAGGCCCATCTATCATTGTATTAGGGTTAGGGTTTGGTTATCCCCTATATATACCCTTGTAATATCATTGTAGCCACCATCCTATCATATATTCTGTATTCTATTTTCTCCATTAATAAAGTTCTTCTTCTTTTTATTTTCTAGCATTTTTCTATTTTCTTAGCGATTAGTGTTATCTACATGATTAGATTCGGTAGAGCACCAATTGTATTTTACACTTTTTTTATTAGTGATTAGTCGTTTGATTAGTTTCAACGACAATCCTAATTTTATTTTTTGTTGTTCTTCTTTTTCTGCAATTTTAATTTCTGCATTTTATTTCTATTTTGCATTTTAATTTCCAATTGATTATTGTGATTTGATCTTCAGTTCAATTAGATTTGTTCTGAATCGGATCGCAGTTTCAATTTCTATTGTTTTCATAATCAGCCTCCAAAATTCGTCTAACTCGCCCAAGAGATTAGATGAATAATTTGATTTTAATCTACCTCCCTGTGTTCGACCTACATACTACACAACCTGTGCGCTTGCAGAATTTATTACAATATCACGCTTTTCTAGCGTCGATCAAGTTTTTGGCGCCGTTGCCGGGGAGGCAACGATTAAATTTTATTATTTATTTAATTTCTGATTCGTGTTTGTTTTATTTTATTTTTGTTTTCTTGTATATATTAAAAAAAATCTTGATTGGTTTGATTTGGTATTATATATTGATACTATAATCTCCATAACAAGAGAAAAAAAACAAGTCTCAAAATTCCTTGATTTTATTTCCCGTTTTCATCTATTTCCCTATTTATATTTCTCATCTACAAGTCCCTTCCTTTTCTTACAAACCTTTTTTTCCTCTTAAAAGAAAAAATAATAACTTGTCGTTTCTTTTTCAATTTCTTTCCCAATATTCGTTCTAATTATTTTCCTTTTTTCTTTCCATTAAAGAATCTTTCCTTTCCTTCTTACAATTAAAAAAAAGAAACATACAAATTTCCTATATTTCTTCACTGCCGAGACCTTTTTACCATCTGCATCAACTCCTTTTTCTTGCCATAGAACAAACCATCTCCTCATCCCAAATTCATTCACACCGCTATCATCTTCATCCCCTCCTACAACCATACTTCGCATCACAGAAAACTCTTGCCTCACCACCATACCACCTTATGCCTAAAAACTACAAATACAGACAACAATCCCCAAGCCCGTACACCGCTCATCCACCCATACAGCCCTCACCACCTTCCTCAAGCCATAACTTAACGTTCACAGCAACAGTACATTGCCACACTCCTGTTTCCCATCATACTCCTCTTCGATCACATCAGCAACAGTTCGCACAAGTTCACCACTGCAAAACAGTTACATCTCTCAATTCCATCAGTCGTACAATCCACCATCTTTGACAAAACCATCACCACAAAAGCCGCACTGCAACACCGGTCACCAACCAAACTTCCTTTCATCTTCTCATCCACCAAAACGCCACCATCTCAATCTCCAATCCAACTACAACAATTCCTTCTCCAAAAACCAGTCGCCCCCTTCAGAAATTACCATACACCGCATCTAAAAACTCACAAACCCGTACCCTTCGTGCATCTGAAAATCTATCACGCCATCACCTCGAACTGCTCGAGACCGAAGCCAAACCCTACTTGCAACATCCTCAAAACCAATTCGAAACTCACACAACTGACGACCTAAAATCACCAGTACAATTCGAAACCCTGACCGATCATCAGCCAAATCCGATTTGACACGTAGCCGATTCGAATTCAATTAGCACTTTTTGAGTTTATTCGAATTAGTTTTTTTTGTGATTGTGGAGTTTTATAGACAAAAAGAAAGAAATGAAGAAAAAAATACAATCAGGATTTGTTTTTCCAATTTCTGGTTTTGTGAGATAGGAAATTGTGCTTTATATTTGAACGGTGGCCTCACCTTTTGTGGCGTCTGTGAAGTGTTTGTTTTAGTTTCTTGGTTCTCCCTCTTCTTCTCTTAAGTAGCTTAGTTTAATTTTTCAGACTTTTTTTTTTGGTTTAGTTTAGTTTTTTTTCCATTCCACTCTTTTTTATTATTTGCTTTCAAAAATAAAAAAAAGAGATCAAAATCAAAGAGCAACTTCGAAGTGAATCGTTCAAGCAACGAACAAAAAAATTCAGAGGTCAAGCGATTTTCAAATAATGGAGTTTCAAAGGGTTCAGGCTACTCAAATTTTTCAGGAAAGACTGCCAAACCACTGTAAAATTTTCTAACTCTACAGGTGCTGCAGTTGCTGAAAAATGTAGAAACTGCTTGTAAAAAATCTTCTGTAGGGGCAGCGGCTTGCTATGTACAATTTTTAATTTCTGCAATTACTCTGTCTGATTGTAGTGAGTTGAAATTTCCATAACTACTGTCATCATTTTCATCATTTTCAACAATAAAATCTGATTAGATATTTCAAAATAATATAATTGAAAAGTGGTGCTTTGTGAAGTTGACTGTCTCATATAATTGGATCGCGGATATATAGTAGCTCAATTTATTGAACTATTAGCAAAAGAGGTTGCATACTACCCGTAAAACATTGGTCGTATCCCTTAGTATTCGTACTATATGTGAACGGCCATAAGACCCTCTTCCCCCTTCTAATTGAGTCAGTTAATAAATAGAGCACAGCTTAGTATTTTATACTGTTTTGTAGTGAGAATAATTTCTGTCTTACCGTGACTTCTTTAAAATGTCTGATTCAAAAAAATTATTGAGAGAAATGTGGGATAATAATCGTAGTAGATGTCCTCTTGAAGATTATGAGTATGAATTAAAACTCATGAAACAAGATTTTCCCAAATTCTATGAGCCCAATATCAACAATTTCCAAAATTTTCCAAATGACCAACATTTTCGAAATCATGAATATGATCGAAATTTTGATTGCAATTCAAATTTCAATAATTTCGACTATGGGCCACATCCACATACAATAGCTTTGAATCTCAGTATGGAGTTGATCCACATCAATATTGGGTTGTAAATCAATTCGAAAATTATTTTGAAAATGAAAATGATTTTCAAATCGTTCAAAATTTTGAAAATTACAACCCATATCAACATTTTAAAATAACCAAAATTTCAATTTTCCATCGAATTTCAACAGTTTTGGTTATGACCCTAATTTTCAAAATCAAAATGATTTCCAATATCATTGTCATTTTTCTGAATATTCAAACAACCACCACATTGGGAATGATATTGATCGTGAAATTGATGTGGACTATAATTTTGAGAATCAAAAAATTCAGAACTAGAGCTTTCAAATCAACGATTCTAAAGAATATCATCTTAACATTCTTAGAGAGAGGGTAGAAAACCAAGATAGACAGCTTGATGAAAAAGATAGAAAGCTTGATGAACTTCTTTGTTTAATGACATCTTTTAAAGAACAACTCGAAAAACAAAATCAAATTCAAACATGCGATGAATCAGAAAATAGTCCATTCTTTACTGATAGTGAAAATTTTCAAACAACAACTTTGGAAATTGATAATAACGAACTAAATAAAGCTGTTCAAAATTCAGTAAATGATTTGGACTTCAACTCTTTTGAGGAAAAAGATTTAAGCTCAGATTTTGATATCTCTCTTTCAGGCTGCGAGAAACTTGAAATTTTAGATATTGAACAGAATAAAAATGTTGAATTTTTCAATTCAAATTTAGGAAAGGATTTTAATGAACATGAATTTTTTGGATTGTGTGAGGATGAAAGCCTTAATTCGGTCAACCCGATCACCACCCTTAGGCCCGGAAAAACGATTGGAAATAATATCGACAATCTCGATAAACCTTCGATCCCAACCTCAAATCAAAATCTTGACATTCTACTGATGGCAACCAAGGCCAATTCTTCTGAACCTTCCAAATCTCCATCTTCATCAAATGTTGGCAACCCCAACTCTTCTTCTTGTAATGTCGGCAACCCTGACAACATCTCTCTTTCTAATGTCGGCAACCCCGACGAAATCTCTTCTTCTAATGTTAGCAATCCCAACCATTCATCTTCTATACCTTTACCTCTTTCACTTACCGTGTCAATCCCTTTTTCTTCGAATGACCAAAATTCTAAAACACGACAATTCGACATGATAAAAACCATTGTTGATGACACGATAAGTTTACCATTTCATAAAGTCGCTCACACTTTACTAGATGTATCTACTATATCTTTTGAAGAGCTTTTTGAAGACGAACTCAAACTTTTAAATGATGAGAATGAATATATGGAACGTCTCAAAGATAATCTTAAGCCAATGTCATCGAATGATATTGACATGCCTCTTGTACCTCAAAAATCAGGTACGAAATCATCGTACATCGTTTTCGATAGAGGCAAGAATAGGGGTAAAAGGAAATTTCATTTTTCACAAAACATGCACCATCATTATAGATTTCATTCTTCATATGATTGGCACTCACATATCATTGCTAAACTTCATTTCATTCTTCAAATAATTTTGCATCTCATTCACCTTTGGGTACGATCTTTCAAATTTAGGAAACGTATACAGTGTGGACACTGTTTGGTTCTAGTGTGGGGGGAGTCTGCATTACATCCTTTTATTTTTCTTTTAATTTTTTTCTTTCTTTCATTTCATATAGGACCATCATGCATTTTAGATCATAGTAACATGCCTTTTTTTTTTGAAACATGACTCATTTTAGATTGATACAACAAAATAAGTTAAGGATTATTAATCAGTTGATAGTATTTTTTTCTCTCAACTTAGATCGAATAAGAAATTTAATGAAAAGTTTAATTTTGAGGGATATTAGTGTAACCGGTACATAGGGAGATTCTTAGGTGATGGCCATGAAATATATTCTATATTGTAGACTTTGTTTAAATAAGTGGAGGACTTAAAATACTTATATTGGCTTTTCGAATCTTTAAAACTAAGTTGTGTTAAGTTGAATTCGCGTAACTCTCTTTTGTGCTTATATTTTCAATAATAATAATAGTAATCCAAGGGTATCCAACATTGCTTGTATATCTAGCATTGGTGTGCAAACCCGCCAAGCTCTATCCGACATGTTGTTGACAAAGTCAGCGTTGGAATATCTTGGTCTCATTTTATGAGATTGGACACCTAAGGATTACCGACACGTTGTTGACAAAGTCAAAGTCGGCCTGCACAATCCGCCAAGCTCTTTACCCACTCTCCGTTAGTCCATGAGGCAGTGCATGGGTGGTAAACCTTGGTCTTCCAAGTTAGGTGTATGTACTTAATCATAAATTTTAAAATTTCATAGAATAGAGAGTAAGAGATGATGCCCAAACACTTCTTGACCTTATTGATTTTACTAGCCATACACAAGGAAATAATAATACCACTTTACAAACTGTGCCAAGCAAACTAAGAATTTATTTCATGCCTGCACTATGTTATCGACCGAACCAACTTGCCAAACTGGAATTTAACATTTGAAAACTTGATTTATGTTGAAAATTTGTGAAAAGTTGAGGTATCTAAAGTATAATCAACTGATCAGAAATTGTTAATTTAATTTGTTGGGCCACTTTCCTGAAATAAGTCGTGTTTTCATCTATACTTTCATTTGCATATCTATGTTTCATTCATGTAGTTCCATTAGAATCATAGCATACTGCATTTGGATTTTGTGGGTAGTATCCGCTGAAAACCCTCATGAGACACCACTCGTCCTACTAGGGACACTTAGAGGTTTAACGGCTTGTTGGATACGCTAAATGCAATCGTGTTTCCTACGAAAGTGTGACCTATCTAGTTAGTTTTTAATTTTTGTTTTACTCGAGGACGAGTAAAAGATAAGTGTGGGGGTATTTGATTGACATAGAAATGTGTTTATTTTATGCCCTTATATCTTGTCTTTTGTATATAAATAAATATTACTTGGGCATTGTTTTGTTACTTTCACAGATATTCCAACCCAGCCTGCATGCAACCAGAAAATTAGAGAAATTGAGATCAGATTGCTATATATTTACATTTTGAAGAATTGTAGAGGAAGATCCCACATCTAGTTGCTGTTGGACAACAAAATGATTTATAAAAAGGCCATGCACATCTCAAATCAAGGGAGGCTTGTCAAAGAACCAAGAGAAAAAGAAGAAAGGCCAAAAATTTAATAGATATAACTAAAGCCCATTTGAGATTCTCATTGTAAACTCTTTTGTTGAACTCCCTAAGGCCCATCTATCATTGTATTAGGGTTAGGGTTAGGGTTTGGTTATCCTCTATATATACCCTTGTAATATCATTGTAGCCACCATCCTATCCTATATTCTATATTCTATTTTCTCCATTAATAAAGTTCTTCTTCTTTTTATTTTATAGCATTTTTCTATTTTCTTAGCGATTAGTGTTATCTACACGATTAAATTCGGTAGAGCACCAATTGTATTTTACACTTTTTTTATTAGTGATTAGTCGTTTGATTAGTTTCAACGACAATCCTAATTTTATTTTTTGTTGTTCTTCTTTTTCTGTAATTTTTATTTCTGCATTTTATTTCTGTTTTGCATTTTAATTTCCAATTGATAATTGTGATTTGATCATCGGTTCAATTAGATTTATTCTGAATCAGATCGCAGTTTCAATTTCTATTTTTTTCAAAATCAGCCTCCAAAAGTCGTCTAAATTGCCAAACAGATTAGATAAATAGTTTGATTTTAATCTACCTCCCTGTGTTCGACTTGCATACTACACAACCTGTGCGCTTGCAGAATTTATTACAATATCACGCTTTTCTAGCGTCGATCAATGATCAAAGCACGACCCTAAAGGGCATAACTTTGTGTATTGCGTTAATTCTCGAGCCTTACACCTCGGTATGAGTCAAAACGGGATCAGGGACGCAAGGAGGACATGACGTTTCCTTCTAGCTACGGGTGGTGTTATGGTATGGAGCCCAGACATTTATTTATTTTTAACTATGTGGATGATGGATAGTGAGGCACCTATGATATATCGGCTACTACGGAGCCGATGGATAGGTCCTACAGGACTGGGAAACAAGTGTTCAGGAACAACTAATCCTCAAACATAAGGGAGGACCGACCCTGTAGGATCCAGGGTTCCTTGCGAGGAATCCTAAGGCATTTGCTAGAGAGTCTCAAAGCCGGTGAGGATGACCCCTTGCCTCGACTCATGACGGAAATCCAATTTCCAATATGTGACATTTCAGTTTTGATTGTAAACCTATATGGCGACATAGTAGCATGGGATAATATGCCGTCTATGATTGATACATTTATATTTGAAGCTGTTTGATAAACTATGCACTTATAGTGATATCAAAATGATTTTTTTAAACGTACCAAGCATGTTTGGCTATTATAAGGTAAAACTCTATCCTCCAATTCGCATTGCATTTTGTGATGGGACCTGGGTCTTATAATAGCTTCATTCTTCCAAAAAGCATTGCGCTGTTTATTTTATGCACTGGTATTCTTGGAAGGAAACCCGTTTCGTGTTATATGGCGTGGTCCCTTGATTTAATTTTAAAGTAAAAGATTTAATAATTGTTTTTATTTCGCACAACAATCACGTGACTGACCTGGAGTATATTATTTTAACCTAAACTCTGGGTGCCCCTATTTTCCATACAAGCAGCTAATAGTTTTGGTTTTGCAGATTATTTCTTTTCCAGGATCCTAGATTTACAGCTGGAGCTATACTCGGAATGCTCTGTATCCGTGTATTCCTTTCAGTTTTGTTTTGTATTTTTTTTCGCTGCTTTGTAATTTGAATCTCTGATATTTGTCAAATGTATAATATTTATTCATACTCTGTTATATTCTTGTACCCTGATGTAATTGTTGTAATAAGCAATGCGATGTTATTCTGTTTGTGTTCTGATTTGTCATGTTCTCAACTCAATCCGGGCTTTCCCTTACGGGCGAGTTTGGGTCGTTTCAGTTGGTATCAGAGCTTTGGTTTAAAGAGCTCGAGAACAAGACACATTGGAACCAAACGAAAGAATTCATCAGTTGGATTAGTAATATCAAATGAGAATGACTCATTAGAGATAGGATCAGTAGTATCCTAAAATGAGTTGAAAGAGTGTTGTTTTAAAAATAAAAATGAAAACAAATTTTGTTTTGAAAATTTAATCTAATTACACGTATTTGGGTATATTATTTTGGACAATCGAGTATATGAGATTTTGCATATATGCGTCATGAACGTATATTCGAAGTCTCAAATATACTTGATAGATATAGAATCACACTCTAGATGCCCGGGGATGATTCTGATGATGTGGCCACATCATCAGTATTTATGCTCGAGTTTCAAAAGTGTGATATCTATATATTTCCAATTGACTAGTGTGAGAACCAAAACTAGATAGGGTTATTTGTGGTGAATTGGCCTCAAAAACATGATTTTTGACTATATAAAAATTATGAATTTGAACATTTAATCAACTAATTGATTGCTGGTTGTGATGTTTGATTATTTGTTAACTAATAAAACCAACATGAAAATGGAAGGAAAATTTAGCCAAATCGAGCAAATATTGAACTGAATTTAATTTTTTTTGGAATTGTATGCATGTATATATATATGTGTGAACAGGTCATAGCAGGGAAGCTAAGAAGAGGAATAAAATTGTATGCCTGACAAATAGGTACATGTTTAATGTATTTCTTGGGTTTGGATGATTTTATGAGCCGATAGGCTTTTTCTTTTTTTTGGATGATGAGGGCCCTACGTGGCTAGTTGCGGTTTTAAAGAGCTCCCCGTACAAAGGAGGTTATGGCGAATTTTTTCGAAAATTAGGGTGTTAGCCAAATTTTTGAAAAATTAGAAAATTTTTAGAAACTGAAAAGTTGAAGAATGAAAGTCAGAATGAAAGTTGACTTGGTTAGTTAAACAAATTTCATCTTTGTTCCTTTTCGAGGACGAAAAAATTTGAAGTGCGGGAGATTGTAACAACCCGGATTTTCAGAACCGACTGAAATTTTTATTTTGACTATTTTAATGAATTTTGAATATTTAAAATGATTTATTTTATATAATAATGACTAGAAATTTATTTTGAGTAGAATTAGAACGTATAAATTAATTTTAATTATATAACGATCCTGAAATGGCGCGGCAGTTTGAAAATTTGATTTTGAACTTTAACTGAATGTACAGGATTCAAAATAAATCGAATTTTAGCAAAACCAGAAACGTTGGAATCTATTTAATTGTATATTTCTAACGAATGTGAAAAATTCTGATTTTATAACGGGAATAATAAGTTATGTCCAGTTTAAAATTGAAAATAGTCGCTACGGAATTTAATTACGTTTTCATTATATTTTTTATGGCCTAAAAAGTCACATTTTGCATACGGATGAATTTGGACACGCAACCACTTCCACTGAATTCAAAATTCCGTTTGCGACTACGAAAAATATAAACTTTGACATATTCCGAGATCCGGAATAGTGGCAATTGTATGGGGTTTTCGGTTAGCAATACATTGCCC
Source organism: Allium sativum (assembly GCA_030737875.1). Taxonomy (NCBI): domain Eukaryota; kingdom Viridiplantae; phylum Streptophyta; class Magnoliopsida; order Asparagales; family Amaryllidaceae; genus Allium; species Allium sativum. The sequence continues at coordinate 158,839,312 of CM060924.1, forward strand.
TTAAAAAGTGAAATTTTGCGTATGAGCTTAGAACTCAACGAGATAAATTATTTTGGATTCATAATAACAAATCATTGTTGAGTTCCAAAATGCATGTCGAACGAAGTTAGTATGTGGTCGTGCGAGCTAAAATAATTCAGGGTAAAACAAGCAGTCATTTTACAAAGGAACATTATTGTGATGATCTCGGAATTCAATTCCATTTTTTTCTAGATTAGTATCGCATAATAATGGTTAAATCCAAAAGGGTATGATTTTTGGAGTTAGCATGTGTGCATGCAAGAAGAAAATGTACACTAAAATCGTGTTTTTGAGCAATATCTGAGCATCTTTGACAATTTTAACGGACGGTCAAACGAACTCAAAATTCGATGAAACTAGTTTCTTGGACTCGTCTTGACGTCTACTATCTCTTGTCCAAAATCCGTAGCAAAAGGAGATTGTTTGTATTCGAACAATATGCGAAAAACGAGCATATATTCACTTTTCCTACTCTTTATTCATTTTCTTCCTCTTCCTCCTTTCTTCATTTTCTTCTTTAATGGGGAGCTCCACCTCCTGCTGCCACCACTTCCTCCTCCCCTACCACCGCCGTCGGCCTCCCTCCTCCTCTTCCTCCTCCTCTTTCTCCTCCTCTTTCTCTCTTCTAATTTGGAAAACCCCAGCACCCCCAGCCTCCTCCTCCACCACCACCACCCGTTGCCGTCCTCCAGCACCACGCCCAGTCAGGTCCGACGCCGCCACCCACCACCCCAGGCCTGGCCGTGGGCCCCCTCCTCCAAAACCCCTCTTTTCACAAATTTCCCGTTTTGTAAATAACACTCTGTCATTATTTCGCCAATAACTCCAAAATGTGCATTTCTAGCCAAAACTCCAAAGTACCAAAGTCGAAGAGAACGATTTTATCTTCGATATGGGTATATGGAAGTCCTATTTTGGATTGCGGAGCCATCCGGAAAACGCATCCGAAGATCGCGGATTTGAGGCTTTTTTCGCGATTTCCGGCGAATTTGCGCAGTTTTGGAAGAAAGTCCACTAGGCAAAAGTTTTCCAGAATGGCGTGTTTAGGCTAGTGACAAAGTTTGGTGATGATTGGAAGCCATATGAAGATTCCAGAACAAAAGAGGCGAAATCGACGACGGAAAAGACGAAACGGAGACGGCACGACCAAATTCTACAGTAGAAGTGTCGAGGCGATTGGTATAGCTTGGGTGAGAACTTCTCACTCTAATTTAGTTTATAGTTAAATATATACTAGGATGCAGACGGCGCTTAGAAGCACTCGACACCTTTGATTGAAACCATTGATGTTTGGTTGTTTGTGTTGATTGATTTAATTGATTGAATTTGGTTTGTGTATGGTGCGAGCCAGTATTAGGCGAGGGATAAGGCTAGACCTTATTCCAGTTCTAGTATCGCACCGTTATGCTATCAAAATTTTCTAAAAAATTTAGAATAATAAAAATATCATTTTTATTGTATAAATGAACTGTATAAAATAATCATGTGTTGAAATAAATATTTAATAGTTATAAATATAATTTTAGCGTGTATATGAATAAAATAAATATTATTTACAAATCAGACAATTTGTTTATGTACACCTATTTGACTGATATTGATTGGGACAATAAATTTTACACACCGCCCAACTGCACAAATAATATTCAGTATCTGTTGGTTGAAACCCCACACGGGTATTGGGATGATATTTGGCACACTAATCCCAATTGTTTAGTTGTATGTCAATCGATTGGTTAACAGACTATTGTAAGCGTTAAATATTTATACTTAATGCTTATGCAGTTGTGTAAGACACTCTAGATGATGGTTGATTGTGTATCATTGTTGTTGTATACATGTGTTGTTTGAAATCCATATAAATAACATTATATGGTAATTGATTGTGTCTGATTCCAATTCAGAATTAACAAATATTTCGAAATAACGAATATTTTAAAATAATATTTAAAAATGAATCAAAATATGGTTTTGATGTCCAATTTGGGATGGACACGAAAATATCGAAATATATGAAGCTGTGTTTTTTAGATTTGCGTCATTTTGACGCGAACGATATTTATATCGATTTTATTCATTCTTATAATGATTATCGAAATGGAAATGATTTCAAAATCTAATATTTTAAAAATATTACCTTATATATATTATAATGATATAGAATATTCAATTTTGGTTTATAATTGAAAATGAAGTTGGAATCGTTTTTAAAACGATTTATAAAATGCGTTTTAAATGGAAATCGACAAAATATATATATAACATATTATATATATAATGGCCTGAATAGAACGGGCTATGCCGCGACCGTTCACGAATTTCAACCATTGGCTTCGAATTGATACTACGGGAGATTCTACCATCGGATTCTCCTAAAACCGGAACCGTTGGGTTCATATCGAAAAGAGATTTCCAACGAATATAAGAGATTTGAAATCTAATGGTTGGATTTGGAATTAAGTCTAAATAAAATTTGGAAAAGGTCGTTGTAAGTGCAATTCGATGACCGTTTATGGAAATCGACTGAAAAGGCCTTAATAAAATTATTAAAAATATTAATAATTTGTGTAAAATCATGATAAATGATTGGGAAATAATTGGGATAAAAAATTCCATATTTGAAAAGATAAAAATATATTTTTATTGTAATGAACTAGTTATTAACTAAAATCATAATCCAATTATTTTTAAATAAATAAATTGGATAGAGAATGGTTTTAATATAACCAGAAATTTCCAATGAACAAATTGGAATGGATTTGAATGGAAATCATCTTCGGAATATTTCTATATTGGATTCCGTGATTATACAGATATTGTCATGGAAATTTGGAAGATATATTTATATCGTTATTTCCAATACGATAGTTGTTGGTTTCAGAATTTGATATTGAATATAAGATGATATAATTTCTATTCAAAGCCTTGTATTTGATATCAAATGGGATTTTGGGTTTGTCATGAATGGTGTCTTCAGTAACACTGTTCTTAAACCCAGTTGAGAAAAAGGATAAATCTTTTAATAAAGATTTAGTGAAGTTTTCCAATTAATTAATATTTAATTGGAATTGAATAAAAGAATTGGATTTTGGGTTTGTCGTGAATGGTGTCTTCAAAAACACTGTTCTTAAACCCCGTGTGAAAAGAATAAATCTTTTAATTAAGATTATTAGTGTTTCCAGTTAATTAATATTTAATTGGAATAAAATAGAATGTGAACTGGGTTAATTGTGAACTATGTTTTAATGACATTCGTTCTTTAACCCGATTTGCAGTGAAATGTGATATGGAATATATAAATCTTTTATTAAGATTTAATGGTATTTTCCAAAGGAAAATTTTTCAATTTAATATATTAAATTGGAATTGAATCTAATTCGATTGGTAATAATCGAAGTGAGCTTCCGTGGAGGAAGACTGTTAATATATATGGAATTTAAAAGGCTTTGTCATTATTCCATTTATATTATTGGTCGGAGATGGAAACTGATATCGATTATATATTGATTTGTTTTTCCATGAAGATTCCATTTTTATGGAAGAGGATTTGGGCTTATCGTGAACTGTGTTTTAAATGACATTAATTCTTTAACCCAATTAAAGACAGGATTACATGTCTATTATTGTATTTAGAACTGTATGGTTGATCTCTGCTAAATATATATCTGTTTGGTGCGAAGTATTTAATCTCTTGCTTAACACCCTTCTCTAAGACGTATGAGCTTAGAGGTTATATATAGGCAGAAATCAATAGTACGGTGTAGATTGTCAATGTGGCATGTTTGATTTCCCAAAATTAAATAATCATTAATATTGATTTTTGGGAAGATTAAAACTAAGTGGAGTTTAAATGAATCTTTAATTAGATTGAAATGCGAATGTGATAATTTTAATTATTAACTTCAGGAAATGATCGAGAATGGAGTATCACCAGTTTTACTTCAGGTGATAGTTAAATCTTTAGTTAAATTTGAACGTGAAATGGTAATTAATTTTACCGATAACCCCGTGGTGTTAGATATGGAGTATTACTAGTTTTTCTCCATGGGATGAATAGGGTGGGATTGGGAAACTAGACAAATGATTACTTTGGTAAGGTACGCTAATCCTAACTAGTTTGGATAAACCATAATTTGGTTTGAATTGATATCCAAAGGAAGATTAAAGAATAAATTTAAAGAATTTATCTTTGATAAAATTAATGGGAACCTTCCCCAAAGTATAAGAATATTTGAATAATAGAATATTCTAGATTGAAATGAGGCGTATGTTGTGTTTTTATAGCACTTGTTTATTATGTAAGCGAGTTATTCAAAAAGGTCGGGTTTATACCCATTCTGCATAATTGATTCGACGATAAGTCGACGATGAAGACGGTGGTTGAAGACCGGAGGTCTTCACATCGTTTGGATGATTACTGATGTCTTGATTGGGCTATACACCCAAGATAAGGTAATAAGTGGTGATCGTCCAAACGTACTTGGAGATCGACCGGACATGCGAGGACCTCTCTCCTGTAATGGACATACGGGACGCCTCCGGTTTCGTTCAGATCCAGAACGAACTATTAAATGGATGTCTGTCTAACATTGGATTTTATTCTGTGTTGATCGATCTCTATTAAATATATACCTATTTGGGGGTGGATAATTTATTCTCTTGCTTAACACCCTTCTCTGAGAAGTACGAGCTAAGAGGTTATATATCAATAGACATCAGTTGCATGGTGTGAATTGCCAGTGTGGCATGCAGAGATGTAGTGATCAAGGCTTTTGTTGAAAAGCAGAGTCTTGTGGTTGATGATCAAAGCACGACCTTAAAGGGCTTAGCTTTGTGTATAGCGTTAATTTGCGAGCCTCACACCTTGTTATGGGTCAAAAACAGGATTAGGGACATAGGGAGGACATGACGTTTCTTTCTAGCTACGGTGGTGTCGTGGTATGAAGCCCAGACATTTATTTATTTTTACCTATGTGGATGATGGATAGTGAGGCGCCTCTGATATATAGCTTACTACAGAGCCGAGGGATAGGTCCTATAGGACAGGGAAACATGTGTTCAGGAATAACTAATCCTCAAACGTAAGGGAGGACCTGCCCTGCAGGATCCAGGGTTCCTTGCGAGGAATCCCGAAGCATTTGCTAGAGTGTCTCGAAGCCGGTGAGGATGACCGCTTGCCTCGACTCATGACGGAAATCCAGTTTCCAATACGTGACATTTCGGTTTTGATTGTAAACATATATAGTGACATAGTAGCATGGGATACTATGACGTTTATGATTGATACATTTATATTTGAAGCTGTTTGATACACTATGCACTTATAGTAATGTCAAAATGATTTGTTTTAAATGTACCAAGCATGTTTGGCTATTATAAGGTAAAACTCAATCCTCCGGCTTGCGTTGCATTGTGTGATGGCTATTATATGGCGTGGTCCCTTGATTTACTTTTAAAGTAAAAGATTTTATAACTGTTTTTAGTTCTCACACCAGTCACATAACTGACCTGGAGTTTATTGTTTTAACCTAAACTCTAGGTGCCCATATTTTCCCCACGGGAAACTAGAAGTTTTGGTTTTGCAAATTATTTCTTTCCCAGGATCCTGTATTTACAGCTGGAGCTATACTCAGAATGCTCTGTATCTGTGTATTCCTTTCAGTTGTGTTATATATTATTTTTCCTCTACTTTGTAATTTGAATCTATGATATTTGTCAAATGTATATTATTTATTCATACTCTGTTATATTCTTGTACTCTGATGTAATTGTTGTAATAAGCAATGAGATGTTCTTCTGCTTGTGTTCATATTTGTCATGTTCTCAACTCAATCCGGGCTTTCCGTTGCGGGCAAGTTTGGGTCGGTTCACAATCATTGGAATATAACACATTTATCACAACAGCAGATTATAGATAAAAACATAACACATGAAATCATAGGATAGTATCATTATCATAGCAGCGGAATCATAAATGTCATCAACATCAGAGTTGCACAGACACAAGACACTACTTAGTACATAATAAGTTCAAACAGATAGAAAATAAGTCTAGAACATCCTCAAATACAACATAAGTGATGTCTAAATGTCCCAAAATAGAGATAAAAGATAAAGACAGTCTTTGTCTTCTGCCAAAAGAGCACACCATACTGTGGTGAATATCCAAAATAAGCCTGTTACCTATTTACTTGGCTTGTGTAAAAATAAGGGCACCCGAGTTTGCAAGTGAAAACAAACTACGAGTCAGTCATGGGACTGGTATGAGAAATCATACTTAACTTATCTAATAATAAGGCTAATCGCAGGACCACGCCGCTAACGCGGAACAGGTTTACTCCATTAGATTTTCAGTGCATAAAATAAGTAAATCTTTTAAAACAATGCAATGCTTTTTAGAAAAATGAACCCATTATAAGACTCAAGTCCCAGCACATAATGCAATGCAAACCGGAGGATAGAGTTTTACCTAATAATGATCAAACATGAATGATATGTATAAAACAATAATCATTTGATATTATTATTACTGTCTAATCAGTTTAAAACATTTTCAAAGTAAATGTATCAATCCTAGACGGCATAGTACCCCATCCTACTGTCTAATCAGCTTAGAAAAAAGAACACACGTTTCTTGGTCCTATCGGACCTATCATTTGGCCAGTAGCGACCAATATACCGAGGGCCCTCTCAATCCATCATCCACATAAGCAAAAATGTCTGGGCTCATACCATGAGACCACTTCTAGCTAGAAAGAAACGCATGCACTCCCTGCAGTCATGATCCCGTTTTTGACTCATACCGGGGTGTGAGGCTCGCGAAGTAATGCTATACACAAAGCTATGCTAATTAAAACAGTGCTTCGATCATTAACCACAAGGCTCTGCTTTTTAACAAAAGCCTTGATCATTTGCATCTTGGCATGCCACATTGATAATCCATGCCATACGACTGATGTCTATCACTATATAACCTGTAAGCTCGTACGTCTCAAAGAAGGGTGTTAAGCAAGAGAATAAATTCTCCGCCACCAAACAGATATATATTAAATACTAATCATTTCACATAGAACGAAATTCAATGTCAGACACACATCCATTTACAAGTCCGTTTTGGGTTTGAACGATACCGAAGACACCTTATTCCTCGTCCCGTATATCCAATACGGAAGAGAGGTTCTCGCAAATCCGGACAGTCAACAAGTATGTCCGGACAACTACCACTTTAACCATTTCAAGGCAGCAACTCCAATCAAAGTCATCAGTAGTCGTCCATTCGATGTGAAGATCGTCGGTCTTCAACCACCGTCTTCAACCACCGCCTTCAATGTCTTCGATTATAAATCATCGTATATTTATTTGAAATGACATTGAACTCGGTCTTTTCAAATAATTCTCGAATATATATAATTCAAATCAATTCCTTTCAATCCATATCGTTTATAATAATTTATAACGATTTATCGCTATTTTTTTATATAAAAATGGCACCTTTTAATTTAACGATGCTTCAGGTCAATACGCGGCCCTGGCGTTGTTTTTATCCAAATTTGAATTACACATTTTTCGAAATCTAACCGTTGGATCTTAACAAAATTAATATCATTGGAAAGATATTTCCAAAGCGAACCTAACGGTTCCAGTTTTGGGAAAATCCGACGGTTGGATCTTTCAGTATAATCGTTTAAAGTTATGATTCCGAAACGCGAACTACCACGCACGATTCGTTTAATTTAAATTTAAATTTATATATTATATATATAATTATAAATCATTCGACGATTTCACTAACATGTTAAAAGTGATGTTTTCAACAAACAAACATATATTAACATATAAACATTTTCCTACTTTGCTAACATGTTAATGACAAGTTCCATTTTAATATGTCATTCTTTTTAATCCAAACGAACATGTTAAATGTAACATTTTTGATTACAAATCCTATTTTAACATGTAATACGTTTTATCTATTTAATCAAAACATACACTAAAAATGTCAATTTTAATGTTTAAACAATTTCTAATGAAAATGCCATTTTAACAATGAATCCTTTTTAATGAAACTAAACATACTTAAAAATGTTCTTTTTAATCCCTAAACAATTTCTAATGAACATGTCAATTTTAATAATGAATCATTTTTAATGAAACTGAACATACATTAAAAATGTTCTTTTTAATCTCTAAACAATTTCTAGTGAACATGTCAATTTTAATAATGAAACATTTTTAATGAAACTAAACATACATTAAAAATGTTCTTTTTAATCTCTAAACAATTTCTAGTGAACATGTCAATTTTAATAATGAATCATTTTTAATGAAACTAAACATACATTAAAAATGTTCTTTTTAATCTCTAAACAATTTCTTGTGAACATGTCAATAATAATAATGAATCATTTTTAATGAAACTAAACAATTTTCCCTAAACATGATTCTTTTTAATAATGAATCTAAATATATTTTAAAAGACTCATTTTTAATGTTTCAACAATTTTCTATAAACATGATTAATTTATGATTCATATATATACAATAAAAAGTAATTTTTATTGTATAAATAATTATTTCCAACACGACAATTCCTATGGTCCATATATACAATAAAAAGGAAATTTTTTTATTCCATAAACAATTATCACCAATTCTATGATTCATACATACAATAAAAGATAATTTTATTGTATAAATATTTTTGACAAATTCTATTTTCACATATACAATAAAAAGATAAATTTTATTGTATAAACTATTTTGACAGTTCCTGCGTTCACATATACAATAAAAAGGTAATTTTTATTGTATAAACTATTTTGACAATTCCTATGTTCACATATACAATAAAAAGAGAAATTTATTTATATACACAACTTCTGTGTTTCACATATACAATAAAAAAAGGAATTTTATTGTATAACAATTTCTATGTTTAATATGTACAATAAAAAAAAGAATTTTACTGTATACACAATTTCTATGTTTCATATGTACAATAAAAAGAGAATTTTATTGTATACACAATTTCAATGTTTCACATATACAATAAAAAAAGGAATTTTATTGTATAACAATTTCTATGTTTCATATGTACAATAAAAAGATAATTTTTATTGTATAACAATTTCTATGTTTGACATATACAATAAAAAAAAGGAATTTTATTGTATAACAATTTCTATGTTTCATATGTATAATAAAACATATAATTTTATTGTATACACAATTTCTATGTTTCACATATACAATAAAAAAAGGGAATTTTATTGCATTAAAATTTCTATGTTTCACATGTACAATAAAAAAAAGAATTTAATTGTATATACAATTTCTTTGTTTCACATATACAATAAAAAAAGGAATTTTATTGTATAACAATTTCTATGTTTCATATGTGCAATAGAAAAATAATTTGTATTGTATAACAATTTCTATGTTTCACATAGACAATAAAAAAGGAATTTTATTGTATAACAATTTCTATGTTTCATATGTACAATAAAAAAAGAATTTTATTGTATGCACAATTTCTATGTTTCACATGTACAATAAAAAATAGAATTTTATTGTATAACAATTTCTATGTTTCATATGCACAATAAAAATATAATTTTTATTGAATAATAATTTCTATGTTCCACATATACAATAAAAAAAGGAATTTTATTGTAGAACAATTTCTCTGTTTCACATATACAATAAAAAAAGGAATTTTATTATATACTCAATTTCTATGTTTCACATGTACAATTAAAAAAAAGAATTTTATTGTATAACAATTTCTATGTTTCATATGTACAATAAAAAGATAATTTTTATTGTATAACAATTTCTATGTTTCATATGTACAATAGAAAGATAATTTTTATTGTATAACAATTTTAACAATTATGAATAATTTATTTTCATATATATATATATATATATATATACAATAAAAAAATGATTTTTATTGTATGAACAATTTCTAACAAACATGAATCTTTTTATGTCCTAACATACACGGTTCAATCCATTCGTTCATCGCAATCACAAACAATCATCTCAAATTTTATACCACGCATATATGAATTTCACATCGGAATCAATAATAATAAATTTTATTTTAAATTAGAGATCTCACAGTGCTTTGGAATTCTTCAAAAATTATAGATCTCTCTAAATTTCCCAGGTCACTTCTAAAATATAGTTGACACTGCCATGATCCCAACGGTCCTATTTCATATGATTCCGAGATCCTACCAACAAGTTATGATTTTTATCGTATTAATAATATTTTAAATTTAATTAGTAAATTAATTAAACTAAAATTACCTTCTTCTACCTCTCAGATAACCAAGGCCGCACCCTTTTCGTTTTTGTTCAAATATAAGGTTTCACTTTTCGCGAGGCTGGAGGCAGGAGAGGGAAATCGGGTGGCACCACTACAATGGGGGAGGAACGACGCTCCTATCGCCGGTGGTGGGGCCTAGTTCAACGGCGCATAGGTGATGCGGCGGTGGTCTGAATGGCCGAACTTCCTGGCCTTGGTGCAAGGAAAATACAACCCTCCAGGCGATCTCACTGTACGGATGTGAAGAGGAAGAGGAGGGCTACAATATTGCCTTAAGGATGGGATGAGTTTATAGAGAGGATGGAGAGATTTAAATGGAGGAAGTTCAGATATTCATAGCCATGGAAAAAGGAAGATGGCAGTGGCTTACAGAGAAGAGATTAGGGTTTTGTTAATCCTATATTTATAATATAATATTATTTAATTCTCCAAATTTCAAAAAAAGCCAGTTAACAGATACAAACTCCAAATTAAGCCCAGCGACTATCGCCCCAAGCCAAATACCCCCATTCGAAACACAATGGACTAGGTTTCTTCAGCCCATTTGACCGTTTCAGCCTATTTTTCTTTGAATTAAAATATAAAACATTTTAATATTAAATTTGAACATACATTTTAATTTACCGGGGCCACATACTGACTCCAAAAATTCCCGAAAAATAAATCTAGCTATGTTTTGACGATACGGTCCTAATAAAATTAATTTCATCGATTTTGGAGACAGTTTGAAAAATGGCCTTTTTAATGGTCGATCCAATTCAATAGAAATTATCAAACGCATTTTAATTTACCACGCCCACATATTAATTCCAAAAATTATGGAAATTTAATCCTGGCAATAATTTGACATTCCAGATCCAACAAAAATGGGTTTGTCAAAAATGGAGGTCATTTGCAAAATGGCTATTTTTAATTGCTTTATTATTATTTAAAAATGTAATTTTTAAATTCTGACACATTTTCTGTCAAAATTTCTTAAAATATAATTTTAAATTGGTAGTGATTTTCCGGGTTGTTACAATCTCCCCCACTTAAAAACTTTTCGTCACCGAAAAGGAAACAAAACAGAAAATGCAAAATATTGTAAATGTACCTCAACACAAGAGCTAATCAGAGAGATCCACTCTGCACTTGGGGTAAGCCTCTTTTATGTTATCCTTGGTTTCCCATGTACAGTCTCTAGGATCTCTACTCCATTGCACTTTGACAAAATGGATCCTCTTATTTCTCAAAACTCTGGTTTCTTTGCCAATGATTTTCATTGGCTCTCTTCTCACTGCTAAGCTTGGGGTAATCTCCAAATCTTGTTGTGCTGCTTCCTCCATAATCAAGTTTGGATCATGTACATGCTTTCGAAGTTGAGACACGTGAAATTCATCATGTACCCCTGGAAACCAGTCAAGCAACTGAATCCTGTAAGCGAGAGTCCCAATCCTTTTGAGTATAGGGAGTGGACCAACGAATCTGGACGCCAACTTTCCCATCTTTCCGAAACGAACTACTCCTCTCAATGGGGAAACTCTCAAGTACACATAATCATCAACCACAAATTCTAAATCCCTTCTTCTTGAATCTGATAAATCTTCTGTCGGCTCTGTTTATTTGCAAATGCTTCTTAATGAATTCGACTTTGTCCGAAGCTTCTCGAATCATGTCGGGACCCAATACTAGTCGATTGCCTGGTTCTACCCGACATGCGGGAGATCTACATGGCCTGCCATACATTGCTTCGAGTGGCGACATTTGTAAGCTTGCTTGGTAACTGTTATTATATGAAAAATCAACCAAATGCAAGCGATCTTCCCATGACCCGCCAAAATCAAGAATACATGCTCGCAACAAGTCTTCTGGTATACGATTCACCATCTCAGTCTGGCCATCTGTTTGAGAATGATAAGCGGTGCTCATATTCAACTTTGTCCCCAGCTCCTCTTGGAACGCTTCCCATAATTTACTAGCAATTATCGGGTCAAGATCACTAACAATGCTACTAGGAACTACATGTAGTCTGACAATTTCTCTGAAATAAATCTGTGCCAGATTTTGAGCTGTTCTAGTAGATCTGACAAGAATGAAATGGGCGGTCTTTGTTAAACGATCTACGATCACCCATATACTATCATTGCCTTTCCTATTTTGGGGCAAACCATCAATGAAATCCATGGAAATTTGATCCCACTTCCAATTTGGAACCTCTAGTGGTTGCAGCAATCCTGCGAGCTTTTGTTGATCGCTTTTGACTTGTTGGCAAGTAAAACACCTGCTAACATATATGGAAATGTCTCTCTTCATCCCCTTCCACTAGAACGTGCGCTTGAGATCATGATACATTTTACTTACTCCTAGATGGATGCTGCATTTAGATTTCTGACATTCATCCATTACTTCTCTTTTAAGCTCAGGAATATCAAGAACACAGATTCGCCATTGAAATCTAAGAGTCCCTTTGCCATCAATTTGGAAGCTTGAAGCTTCGCCCTTTCGAACTCATTCACTGAGCATCTGAATAAACTTATCGTCTTTCTGAAGAGCAAAGATTTTATCAATTAATGAAGGCGTAATGATAAGATTGGCGATGATCGTATTCTTCCTGCTGAGCGCATCAGCTACAACATTGGCTTTCCCTGGAGTATACAAAATATCTAGATTGTGTAATGCAAAAAATTCTAACCAACGCTGCTGTCTCAAATTAAAGTCCTTCTGGGTGAACAGATACTTCAATGACTTATGATCTGTATATAATTCGAACTTCTCACCCAAAAGATAGTGCCTCCATATTTTCAAAGCAAACACAACCGCTAACAAAACAAGATCATGAATAGGATATCTCTTCTCATGCGGCTTTAACCGATGGATAGCTCAAGCAAACACTTTGCCCCTTTGCATCAATACTGCACCAACACCTTCAAGAGAAGCATCTGTATAGACGGTCAAATCTTGATTTCCATCAATAATGGTCAATACTGGAGCAGTTGCCAACCTTAATTTCAGCTCTTGGAAAGCTGACTCACATTCAGACGTCTAATTAAACTTTGTATTCTTCTTGATCAACTTTGTTAATGGAAAAGATAGCTTTGAAAAGTCTTTCATGATTTTCTGATAATAGCCAGCTAATCCTATAAAACTTCTAACTTCTGTAGGAGTGCTAGGTTGCTTCCAATCTCGAATGACTGTGATTTTGCCTGGGTCCACTAAAATTCCTTTCTTCGATACTACATGACTGAGGAATTTTACTTCTTCTTTCCAGAATATGCATTTAGAAAATTTGGCTTTTAATACATTCTTTCTCAGAATTTCCAAAACTTCTTCCAAATGCTTTGCATGCTCGTCAGTGGACTAAGAAAAGATTAAAATGTCGTCAATGAAAACCAACACAAATTTATTCAAGACATCGCAGAATACTTAGTTCATCAAATCGACAAAGTAAGCAGGAGCGTTACATAAGCCGAACGACATTACTAACCACTCATAGAATAAGTCTGGCCCTCTGAAAGCTGTCCAAGGAACACATTCTTCGGCAATGCGCAATTGATGTAACCCTGTAGCTAGGTCCATTCTAGAGAACACTTGCGCTCCATTCATGCGATTTAATAAATCATCAATACGAGACAATGGATATTTGTTCTTCAGTGTCTGATTATTGAGGTCTCAGTAATCCACACATAGTCTGAGAGTACCGTCTAACTTCGGAACAAACACCACTGCTGCACCCCAATTTGAGAAGCAAGGCTTGATCAGACCTTTTCATAAAAGCTGTTTAGTTTAATTTCTCAATTCTTCTTTCTCTTTCAACATCATTCTTCGAATAGCATGTAAAACTGGCCTTGCATTCGATACTAAATCGATCCTGAAGTCAATTTCTCTTCGTGGAGGTAAGCTATCAACTTCTTCAAACACATCCGCATAATTTTTAACAACAGGAATATTGTCAATAAAAGGAGGAGAAACTTCTAGAGAAGACCAGAATTCTTTTCTATTAGTTTCTGAGCAGTGACATGGTATAATAATATTTCCAAGCTTCATTTTAACCTTAACAATTCTTTCGGCACATAATACTTCAGCCTCATTCTTCGTTAACCAATCCAGCCCAAGAATAACGTCGTACTCAGAAAAATTCATGACGATTAAATCAAAAGAAAACCAGTAGAAAGAATAAGTGATCGACACTCTACAGTATAAACCGAGGACAAGGGAACCTCCTATCGGATTATGGACATTAATCGATTCTTTATGATGTCTTTGTTTAAAATTTAACATTTTAACTGTGTTACTAGAAATGAAACTTTGTGATGCACCAGTGTCAAATAATACTGTAATAGGAACATTCTAAATAGTAGCGTACCTCCCAAAACATCTGGTTTACCTGCTCCTCTAGAAGAAGCTAATGCACTCGCTCCATCATATACGTGAGCCACTTCGGATTTCTTGAGCAATGGACAGTCCTTGATAAGATGTCCGGGTCGTGACAATCGAAGCACTCCTTAGTACCACGAGGATTCTGAAGAGGATTCTGACTGGGCCCTGATTCACTCCTCCTTGGCCTCTTTGGAGCTTTGCGTTCATAATTATAGTGTCCGAGTTTCTAGTAGTTGAAACATTTGACCTTGGCCCTTTTACTCTATTGAGGCTTAGCGGCTGCAGTGTTGCTCGCCACTGGCTTCTTATCAGAATGTTTCCTCTTGTTATTAGCTTGATTTCTTTCACGGTCCCGCTGAAAATTTCTCTAGTCAATCTCCTTGTATCTACAAGCCATCTCAATCACTTTGGCAAATGGGAGCTCAATATTTGTCGTCATCCTGTTGTGATACTTCCTCGAAAGACCATTAATGAATCTGTTGTTTTTCTGGAGCGGGTCCTGAATAGAGGCAGATACATATCGGAAATGTTCCTCGAATTTTCTCCAATACTCAGTAACAGTTCTATCCCCTTGCTAGAGATTAGCAAATTCATCATGAAAGCGCTCGACTTCTTGCCGAGCGATGAACTTCTCATTAAAGAGCTCTTTGAACTTCTCCCAAGTCATATCAGCATCAATATCTTCAATCGTAGTTGTCTCCTACAAAATTAAAGCCTCATCCTTTAGCAGTCATGATGCCATGAATATCTTCCGATGGTCCTCTAGTTCTAGGCCCGCAAAAACCTTCTCGCATTTCTTTAGCCAAGCTTGAGCCTCTGTCACTATCTCACGGACAGTGAATGGCACGCCTCCAAAATTCTTGAATTTCTTAGCTACTTTATCCAGATCGAAAGGTTGTGGAGGTGGTGGTGGTGGCATTACAGCCTCTAGATTAGCCTGGTCATGAGCAACAGGGATTTCACCCCTTCCTTGGCATTTGCCTGCTCCACCTCTACCTCTGTCTCTAGCCCTCGTACTCATCTCAGTCAGTTCTGTACCATCAAGAAAAGAGTTAGACCACAGAAATGATAATGTTTAAGGAATGGTAAAAGCAGAAGGACATATGAAAAAATGATGATGTAATGACTGATTATTATGTGTTATTCTGCTGTGGTCATTCTAGGATATTACAAATCCTATCTCTAATGAGCTACTAACCTTAGAATACTACTGATTCTATTTTGATGAATTTTTTTAAATATGTTATACTCCGGAGCTAAGATTAACCATTAGCTCTGATATCAACTGTGATGACCCCAAACTCCCGTGCCACGGAAGCAAGGATAATCATTGGAATATAACACATTTATCACAACGGAAGATTACAGATAACAACATAACACATGAAATCATAGGATAATATCATCATCATAGCAGCGGAATCATAAATGTCATCAACATCAGAGTTGCACAGACATAGGATACAACTTAGTCCATAATAAGTTGCAACTAGGGATGGCAATGGGGCGGGGCGGGCGCGGGTAGTACCACCCCATCACCCACCCCGTTAGGTGATTTTTTGCTCCATGCCCACCCCATACCCACACGGGTATCCATTAAACGGGTTTTAAACAAGTTGCGGGTAATGACGGGTATTCGTGGGTATCCGTTATATTTACTCAATTTATTTTTAGCTGTTTATTGAAGTTATTCAAAAATACATTTGGTAAAAAAAAAATTAGACCAACACTCAAATGCTAACCTCAAAATACCAATACATATTTAAACCAACATCCAGAAAAGAATAGACAACAACAGAAGTATCCATCAAAATATCAATAGCCAGTTATAAATTGTTGAGTAAAGACATGCACACAAATACCGAACAACCAACAACAATGTGCTTTGAAATGACCCAAACTTCCCCTTTCGGGAAAGCCCGGACTGTGTTGAGGACACAACGCATCAGAAAACCAACAATAGAACATTTCATTGCTTATTACAGCAATTACATCAGAGTACAAGAATATATCAGAGTATGAATAGTTACACATTGGAAATACAATATCAGAGATTTAATACAAAGAAGCGGAAAAATAATACATAACACAACTGAAAGAAAGACATGGATACAGAGCTTTCCGAATATAGCTTCAGCTGTAAATCCAGGATCCTATGAAAAGAAATATCTACGCAAACCAAAACTACTAGCTGCCCGTGTGGAAAATATGGGCACCCAGAGTTTAGGTTAGAACAATAAACTCCAGGTCAGTCATGGGACTGGTGTGTGAACTTAAAACAGTTATTAACTTTACTTTAAAGGTTGGGAAATCATGGGACCATGCCGTAGAACACAGAACGGGTTTACTCCACATGAAACTTAGTTTAAAATAAAACAATGCAATGCTTTTTGGAAAAATGAAGCTATTATAAGTGTTGGCTAGCTTTTGGATCAAGCCACTAAGATTCACACGTATGTTCAAAATAGAGTTTTACTCGTAGAAGCCATCAAACCCCGATCGTGGCCACTAAACGCTTTCTGGATCATGACCCTACTGCTACACCCCCCCCCCCGATCGCGACTCCCTACCGCAATCCGATTCATCCACACCTGAGTCATTGCCACGATCCGATCCCTAAAGCTGAAAGATGGAGGCTATAACCAGGTCATTCATGATCCGAAGATGAAGGATATGGCGACAC
Organism: Allium sativum; assembly: GCA_030737875.1. Classification (NCBI taxonomy): domain Eukaryota; kingdom Viridiplantae; phylum Streptophyta; class Magnoliopsida; order Asparagales; family Amaryllidaceae; genus Allium; species Allium sativum. The sequence goes on from CM060924.1 coordinate 158,856,708, forward strand.
CTATCCATAACCACTATATTGACCATTTCTCCATCAGGCTACGAACCAGCCCGGCCAAGATCCTTAGGATTTGTTCCACGTGTGACCACGATCCGCCTGCAGATATCAGCTATAAATAGCCCTGTGTTTGGCATTTTCAGGATCTTTTTGGGCAGTTCTGAGTGTTGTTCCCACCATTACTGTCTCTGCATTATTTCTTATTAATATTAATTCGAAATCATTGAGTGAATCAACATTGTAAAAGTGAGATTGAGAGAAAAATCATTGATTGTACTCGAATCTTACGTATAATCACAGATATAAAGTGGACGTAGGCTCGTTAACGCCGAACCACTATAAATCTTGTGTGTTTTCTGTGTTTTCTTGCATTTCTAAATATAAATCTCTGCCAATTCAGATATTTTGGGTGTTAGAGCCACTTTTGGATCTAACATTTTGGTGCTTTCACTAAGAACGAAGTCTCATCATATTGGATTGTTGTTCTATTGTTTGGATAGTCAGGTCCAAAGAAAATAGTCCAAAACCCTACTGTTTTGATTTTTGAAGATTTTAGCAAATCCAAAGTATTATGGCTGGAAAGAAGTCCAAGGATGTACGAGCATCACATGCCGATTAAGTAACAAATGAAGCTCATGATGACGACATTCAGGAGTGGCTCGAGGTTGATTCTCCTGATTGTAATGTGGAGGGGGCGATCCAAACTGCTGAAGGTACCACGAACCGTGCGACTGAGGGCGTAACGACCCGTTCTCAAGATAATGTCACCCTCCTTCCTTCTAATGCTCCCATGATCCGAACCCAGGGGACCACCATGAACCAACGCCAAGAGGGTACCACGAGCTATTAGCCTAGGGGGACCACGATCTGAAATGACAATCAGACTACTACCCGACCTGGGAAGGAGATGGCTCGTTCTGCTCATGCTGGTACTTCAGTTCAACCTGGCTCGAGTTCCTTGCATATAAGAGAAGATGAAGATAACCAATTCAACCCTTCTGCCCAGTTACCGAAGGACATATGTCTCGCATACTTGAAGCATTGGACAGGAAAACTAATGAATTGGCCGCTCAAAGGCAGGAGAGCTCATTGCTGCATCAGAATATTACTGCCCTAGGCAGACGAATTGACGATATTCAAAGGCAGGTTTCGCCACCGCCAGCTCACCCTTTTTCCCCGGAACACACATCCTCGTCTTAAGAACCTCGAAGAAACCAGCGATGGCCTCCGTTAGAAAGGGATAAAAATATAGAGGTGCTTAATCAGGGAACTATTAACCGTAACTTAAATGAGCCCGTCCTACCACCTAGGAATGGAGACGTCATTGACCCTGCTCAGAATCCACCCATTCCTCCTGCTCTTCGCGCGACTAACCGCGGCAATAGGGGCAAGGGAGTTCTGCTCAGGCCCTAGACCTTGCGGCAGCATGTCAAAGAAATGCTGGAGAGGCTCGCAGGGCAAGAAGTGCTGATCCCGAATCCACCCTGACCCATGCAGATGTCGAAGCCATGATTAGGCAAATGATGGTAGAAAGTCGCGGACAAAGATCTGAAGATTGGGGGTATAGGCCGCAGTCATTCGCCCATTACCAATGATATTTTAGAGGTTCGATTCCCAAGGAAATTAAACAAGCCATCTATGAATCGTTATACGGTAAGGGCTGATTCAGTCCAGCACCTGATGAGATATTCATGGTACATGAATGCAGCTGCCGCTTCCGACGCCGTGAAGTGTAAGGCATTCCCGATGTTCCTAGAGGATACGGCGTAAATGTGGTTCACTCGTTTGCCGGCGCGATCGATCTCCAGTTTCAGGGAATTAGGTGAACAGTTTGTGAATCAGTTACGGCTGCATACTCAGAGATCTAAGAATGTCATCGAATTATCCCTTATTAAGCAACGTCCAGACGAATCTTTGAGGTCCTATCTAGATCGTTTCAATCTAGTAGTCACGTAGGTTAGAGATCCCCATGAACAAACTGTTTTAATGGCCTTGATTGACGGAGTAGATAAGGATACTGAGTTTGGAAGATACTTGCCCGATAAACCACCATTGACCAGAGAAGTATTTTACGAAAAGGCCAACATCCGTCTGCGTCGAGAAGAAATTTATGCCAACCGATAGAGGAAGGCTGCTGATAAGGAGGATATCCAAAGTATTGTGGCCATCTAGAAGACGGGAGATAGCTCAGGAAAGGTTGAAGTTAATGTCGTGAACAAGAATCAAAGCAATGGTCGACAATCGGGGAATAATAATAACAATAATGGGAAGAGAAATCGAGGGAATGACTCTCAGAGAAGATCTCGGCCTAGGCCATTTGAGAGTTTTACACTGTTAAACGATACTTTGGAGAATATCTTCCTGGATACATACAACGTTTTCCAGTATAAGAGGCCTCCTCCAAGAGATTCGACGGAGAAGGAACGTGAGACTGGGAAATTTTGTCTTTTTCACCAAACTCATGGTCACACCACAAATGAATGTCATCATCTGAGAGATGTGGTCGAAAAGCTACTCCGAGCAAGAAAGCTTGATGAATATAAGATGACTCCCAGGGACAGGGGGCAAGCCGCACAAGCCCCGAACCAAAGCCAACCTGCTGCCAGACCAACGACTTAGCAAAAAGGAAAAAAATATCGTTATCAATACCATAGTTGGTGGGCTTCATCTGGCAGGGCACAATTTCAGGGCTATGGATCAGTACGTGAACGCGGCTAAATAGCACTTTGAAGTGGGAGAATATAGCAATCCCGAGGATAATGCCTCGATTAAGCAACAGAAGACGATGTCTGATGACGTCATATTTCATGACCGAGAGAGTATTGGAGTCCACTCCCCAACTTAAGACCCATTAGTGATCACTGTCACCGTCGGTCCAACTATAGTCCATAAAGTCCTAGTGGATAACAGGAGCTCGGTTAATATTCTGTATAAGAAAACATTCGACCAAATGAAACTCGAGCCAAAAGATTTGAAACCATGTGAGGGTTGGATACGTGGATTTAATGGAGCCTCAACCGCTCCGATGGGATACGTGGAACTGCCAGTAACACTTGGGGAAGGAGAACGCCAGAGAGTGAGGATCCTCCCCTTCGTGGTTCTGGATATTGAGTCGTCGTACAATGCCTTCTTGGGCCGACTGACCTTAGCCAAATTCAAGGCATGTATCGCACCCTGGTGCATATTGTTGAAGTTCCCGACGGATGCCGGTGTAGGTATAGTCAGAGGGGATCAAGTTGTTGCACGAGCATTCTACATAGCGGAGCTGAAGTTGCTTCGCAAAGGAAGAGATGTAGAAACAAAGGGCGCTCCTTCCCCTACTAGGGAGGAAACATCATAGCAACTAAAGAAAGTAACTCTGGGAGGGTCGTCCAGAGAGTTGCACGAGGATATAGATCCTAGAGAGGATGAAGAGCCTGGGGCAGAATGGCGACTCCCAATGAAGCAACTGTGGACGTACCAATCGATGATAGTGACCCAGAGAAGGTCCTGAAGATTGGATCCCATTAAAACCCCGTTCGAGCCAAAGAATTAACAAATTTCTTGAAAGCAAACTTAGATGTATTCGCCTGGGCTGATGCGGACATGTGAGGAAATCTCCCTCGATTATGAGTCATTCATTAAGCATCAACCCAAAGCATCCTCCCGTCAAATAGAAAAGGCGAATGCCTGGCCCAGAGAGGTCTGCTGCCTTGAAGGAAGAAGTCGAAAAGCTAAGAAGTAATGGGTTTATTAAAGACTCAACATACCCTGAATGGATTTCAAACCCAGTTTTGGTGAAGAAGGCCAATGGAAAGTGGCGCACATGCATTGACTTCTCAGATCTAAATAAAGCTTGCCCAAAGGATAGCTTTCCGTTACCTAGAATCGATCAGCTGGTGGATTCGACGTCGGTTCATGAGCTTCTTTCTTTTATGGATGCCTACTTTGGGTACAACCAAATCCCCAAACACGTCACGGACCAAGAGCATACCAGCTTCATTGCCGATCTGGGATTATACTTACGTAGTGATGCCTTTCGGTCTGAAGAATTCTGGTGCTACATATCAGCAATTGGTGAATAGGATGTTCTACAACCAAATAGGGAAAACGATGGACGTATACGTTGGCAACATGTTGGTAAAGTCCAGACAATCATCCGACCATACTGCCGATTTAGCAGAAATGTTTGAGATTCTCTGGAAATACGGGATGAAACCAAATCCTTTGAAATGATCATTTGGTGTAGCATCTGGAAAATTCCTAGGATTCATCGTTAGCTCGTGTGGAATTGAAATCAATCCAGATCAAATTACAACAATCCGAAATATTCAAGAACCAAAGCAGATTAAAGATGTGCAAAGCCTCGTTGGAAAAGTGGCAGCGCTGAGTAGATTCATCTCCAAAGCCACAGATAAATGCATCCCGTTTTTCGAGCTGGTAAAGCGAGGCAAGCGCAACATCAAATGGACTCCTGATTGTATAGAAGCGTTCCAGAACCTATTGAATCATCTGGAAAGACGCCCGATACTGTCTAAGCCCGTGGACCACGAGGATTTATTTGTCTACTTGGCAGTGTTGTCCCACGCGATCAGTTCGGCTTTGGTAAGAGAGGAAGATAAGGTGCAAAGACCGGTGTACTATGTGAGTAAGAAATTGTCGGCAGCCGAACGAAACTTCCCAAGAATAGAAAAGCTTGTGTATAGCATACTGATCACATCTAGAAAGCTCCGCCACTACTTCCAGGCCCATCCCATTACTGTGTACACCGATCACCCGCTCAAACAAGTTCTGCAAAGGCCAGAAGCATCAGGAAGATTGCTCAAGTGGAACATTGTGCTAAGTCAGATCGATTTGAACTTCCAGCCCCGAAGGGCGACAAGAGGGTAGGTACTTGCAGACTTCATAGCATAGTTTACCATCACATAAGGTGATGTAGTAAGCCAAGAAACCGATCCACCAAAGCTACTCCTTGACCCCAGTGCCTGGAAATTGTACACTGACGGAGCTAAGAACGACAGACGATCTAGTGCCGGGGTGGTGCTTGAAACTTTAGAGAAACGGCTAATATACTACGCTCTTAGGTTGGAGTTCCGCGCCACTAATAACGACTCTGAGTACGAAGCTCTGATTGCTGGGCTGAAGCTCGCAAAGGAGTTGGAGATCACGAAGCTGGACATCTTTTGCGATTCCAAGATAGTCGTGAACCAGGTCATTGGAGAGTTTCAGGCCAAGAGTCCAAGGCTGATATCATATTTGGAAAAAGTGAAGAAGTTGCTGGACGGTTTTGATCACCACAGCATATCTCATATTCCTCGAACGGAGAATCAAAAGGCAGACAAGTTAGCGAAGATGGCTAGCTCTGATAATCCTGAAGATACGGAGTTAGTTCTGATTGAAGTGCACAGTCCCCTAGTGTAGATCATATGGAAATTGATCTGGTACTAGAGATTGAGCCCGAGAGGGAGTCATGGATGACCCCTCTAAGGAATTTTTTGATGAATGGAACACTTCCAACAAAGAAAAGTGAGAGGCATGCAGTTATCCGGAAGGCTTCCCGGTATGTGTTGCAAGGCGAAGTCTTGTACAAACAAGGTTTCTCGATGCCCCTCCTCCAGTGCATCGCCCATGACGACATCAAGTGCGTACTAAAAGAGGTCCACAAAGGTGAGTGTGTCGACCACACTGGGGGGCAAACATTGGCAAAGAAGATATTGCGATATGCCTATTTTTGGCCCACCATAAACAAGGATGCAGCCAAGTATGCACGGTGTTGTGATGCGTGTCAGAAGTTTTCCAAGATCCCTAGGGCACCTCCTAGCCAGTTGAAGACGATGATGAGCCCATGGCCCTTTGCTATTTGGGGAATAGATATTATTGGAAGCCTCCCCATAGCTAAGGGTGGAGAAAAATTCGCCATTGTGGCCGTGGATTACTTCACCAAATGGGTCGAGGCAGAGCCATTGACCACGATCACAACAAAGCGAGTGATCAACTTTGTTGTTAAAAACATTATATGCCGGTTCGGGATTCCGAAAGTCGACATAACCGATAATGGAACTCAGTTTGATAGCACCGAGTTTAGAGATTTCTTCCAGAAGTATCATACCGAGAAAAGATACACCTCCGTAGCACATCCGCAGTCGAACGGACAGGTCGAAGCGGCGAACAAAGTGATTAAATCTATTATGAAGAAAAGATTGAAGCGGGCTAAAGCCATGTGGGTTGATGAATTACCCTTGTCACTATGGAGCTACAACACAACATACAAGTCGGCAACGGGTCACACCCCCTTTTCCCTAGCTTTTGGAGCCGAAGCGGTCATCCCGATCGAGTTAGAAGTACCATCTCATCGAATCACTTATTATGACCCGATGACCAACAATGAGCTGCTCCTTGAATCTCTAGACATGATTGAAGAGAAGAGGGACGAAGCCGATCTACGCGCCTTGAGGCACAATCAACAGGTCGCTCGGTATTACAACAAAAAAGTCTGAGCTCGAACTTTTGAACCCGGAGACTTGGTTCTGAAACGCGTCTTTCCACCCCCAGTACATACGGGCCCGAAATGGGAAGGACTGTACTCCATTTTACGAAGGCATGATAATGGAACCTTCAAGCTAGCAACCATGGATGGAGATGAAATCCCCAGAGTGTGGAATGCCCAGCATCTGCGACCTTATCTGACGTGAAATTGTAAGTTTTACTCTTTTGTTTTTAGGAGCATGTAAAAACGAACGACTTGCCTAGAACAGTCTGGTTACTTGAGAAAAAGATTATAAAGTGGACGTAGGTCATGATTCGACCGAACCACTATAAAAATATCGTGTGTCATTTACCTTTACTGCATCGTTTATTATCTGCTCTTTTATTTTTAACTAACATCAATCATTATCATTTTGAGATTTTTTATAAACTATGCAGTGATTTCGAAGCACTTAATTCAAAGTTCCACCTATCAAATTGGAAGGCTACGGATAACCAAAGTTCCAAAAGGTGCAGCAAGGTAAGTCACACCACTACTTGCACTCTAACTCTCGAGATTGGAGTGAGAGTATAAAGGATGCAGAGATAACGTCCCTAAGGCGTGAAGGTGCACCAAGATTAAACCGCCTTGATATCACTCTACCCCACTGAAGGATCGGGAGAGTATAAAGGTGCTAGAGACTTAGCGCCCTATGAATTTCTGCCCCGCTAAAGGATCAGTGAGCGGACTAAGAACCGAGCTCGAGCTCTAACCCGCTGAAGGATCGGGAGAATATAAAGGTGCAAAAGACTTAGCGCTATGAGAATTTCTATCCGAGCCAAAGGGTTGGGAAAGTAGTAAGGCGCAACAACATATGCTGTCAAATGACTTGAACCCCTCATTTCTGAAAATGAGGGACAACGCACACATGAATCTAATCAATCCTCAATGAGCCCTGGTCAGGCACCATATTAATGATTGATTGGGGGCATATATACACACATATTTGTGCATTCACAGAAATTTTGAAATTTTTTGTTGCTTGAAATTTTTGTTGTCATGGTTCGATTTTAACTCAGTTAGGATCTAAATGTTTATGACTAAGTACAATAAGTTAAACTTGCAGGTATGCAATGGCGCAAAAGAAACAAATTTTCATTCACTAAAAGCAGGTTTACAAAACCGAGAAGCTAAACAAAAGTAAGGGTCATTCTCACAACTACATTTTTTGGCCAGTGGAAAGTGTAAAAGCAAAAATATGAGCTAATAAGTGCATCCTATTTACGCTTGGGAGACAATTTTGATTTCTTCTCCTTCTTCTGTTTCTCCAACTCCTCCTTGTCCGTATCAGAGCGGTCACCCTTCTTCCTCTTCCTCTTATCAACAAGAGACTCCTGGGGAGAATTAGAAGGCTGGGAGGAATGCTGTGAAGTTATTGATCTGGAGGAGAATTTTATGACCAGCCCGGTTCTGGGGTCAACCTTCGAAATTGGAGGCACATATAGAGGGTCCTTGTCCTCCTTCTTCAAAGCCAATTGTTTCTTTTTCCGAGCCTCCATACCAGCCAAGGTCTCGTTATCGTCATCCTTGATTTCTTCTGTGATGACTACATCATCCTCTTCATCTCCATGACCACCATCGGTGTCTTGCAAAGACCCAGTGACTTCGGCATCTGCAGGATCATCAATGCCAGGTGCCACAATAGCCTTCTCACTTGTTGAGTCCTCGGTTTGCTTTGGAACCTCAGGGACTTCGGCATCCGCACTTGAAGGGACACTAGCCTTCTCTGCCTCTGCTTTCTCTTCCATATTTATCTCGATCGGCTTGCCACCTATGTCATGAGAAGTAAATGTTAGTGATTTGGGAGATAACGTGGTCATCTTAGTTGTCTGTCCCGTGGTACGATGACAAGTTTTAACTGCTTTGACGAACTGTGGAGAGAATATGGAGATACCTTCAGCCGACTCCTCGCCTAGATTTGTAATAGCAGCACCGACAACTGAAGGGGTTGGAGCCAAGGGAATCAATGGATCATCAGGATTGTATTCCTCGATTTCGGAGGCCTTGGGATCCACAACCAAGCTAGATCCTTCGTCAATTTTATTCTTTCCCTTGAGCTTTGTTCTCTCTTTCTCAATTTCCTGTTGGATCAGACGTCTGCCTATCTCCAAAGCCTCAAGCTCTTCACCTTTGAGATAAGTCTGTATGAGCTGTTTTTCATCAACTTCGTCGGTTTTCAATCGACGCTTTTCGCCCTCAACGATCATATACCACACACTGGCCAAAGTAACGTGATAATCCAAAATCCACGAGATGTCTCGGGTCTTAATAACTTGGCCAAAGAAGTCGAATAATAGTTCTTTGAAGCCTTCTATCGCTTTTTTGGTTGTAGCAAGCTCATCAGCTGTGGCGGAGGCCGATTCAAGAGCGCTATTAGCATTACTTTCAACGAGAGATGCGCGCTCTTTGGCTTGGATAAGCCGATCATTCAGAGTTTCTTTCTCTTTTTCAACAAGGGCGAGGCTGTCCTTTAAGCTCGCTCTCTCTTTCTCCCAGGAAGCCTTCTCAGCGGCAAAATTTTCATGTGATGTCTTTAATTCAGTGTTAATTATCCTGAGATCCTCCACTTCTTTTTTCAAAGCCAAATGTTCTTGGCTATTTGAGTCGAGCTCAGTGTGAAAACGCTTCCTGGCACTCTCTAGCTCTTATTTGTAATTTTCCGCATCCCGCCGAGCTAAAGCAAGCTGAGGATGTGTATCCTCTAGCTCCCTTTCCATCTTGCTCATGACCATACCATCGTTGTCAATCTTTACTTTGGTTCTGGCTGCTTCCGTCTCTAGGTGGAGGATGGCAGCAGAAAGAGTTGCTGCATGCTTCTTCATCTCCCTATATTGTTTGGCTACGCGACTTACTCGCCCTATGACCTCCAAATCCCAGTGCTTAGGAACCGGTTCAAGATCTGGAACAAACACCATTCTTTCGAAGAAAATGTCAGGAAACTGCTTCTGCAAACGCTCTAGCTTGACCTGATTCTCAAAGGTGTAAACAACATCTTGTGCAGCGGTAGTATCCAAATCGCGCTGGCTATAAGGGATAATAGCTATTTTCTCCTTTTCTAAATCCTTGCTCAGATCTTTGTTTTTATCTTTTGACTTATGGTGTTTCTTGGAATACTTTCTATGAGAAGGTGTACTTTCTGGAGGAGTCAAGTCTTTGGGAAATTGCTTACCCCCCGACGGTGGCACTGGACGACTGAGTGGCCTCCCAGGTCTTGCTTTGATGGAGAATGAGATCGTGTAGAATGAGATTGATAAGAGTCACGGGGTCGATGACTGTCTCTCCCCCGGCTATCACTGCGAGCATGCTCAGGATCAGAAAGGAGCCTCGTTGTGCTTGCTCGAAGAGAGCGATAAGAATAGGATTGTTTACGAGGCATTTTCCCTGCAAGGAAAACAAATGTGTATCAGAGTCATGAATACTGGTGGTGTAGAAGTGTTGTGATGAGTGGTGCAAGTGATTTGTGCATCCCGTGTAATCCCCCTTAATAGACCAATGCACGGAGTTTGGCTCGTCTGTGTGTTTTCTGTTTCCCCAACTGGAACATTCACTTCCTCAGAGATGGGAAAGAATGGTTACCCTTCGAAGTCTTCTTGTGTGTAAATGTCGTCTGGTAGAGGAATCTTGCTCAGTTCTCCATATATTTGTTCCTCTGTTAATTCATCACAAGCGGGAGGCTTAGGTGGTGGTGAAGTCCTTGAGGGAGATTGTCCCTTGGATACTGGGACTTCCTTTGGCTCTTCGGCTTGAACCTCACCTCCTTTATATACATTCAAAACCTCATCATCCAGATCGATCATTGGTGAGGGGATCTTGCGAAGTTCAGTGGTTTTTGTGACCCCCGAGGTACCTTCTCCTTCAGTCAGGGGCACATGTTTATAAGGAATACCACCCGCACCAAGTCCGAACCTTATATTCAAAAGACAGTGCTTGTGAAGATTCTCGTCGGTGATACATTTCTTGATTTTTAAGAAGGCTGATTCGCTCTTGAGAAGGCAGGACAGTCGATCATCATATACCGAGCCTTCCGTTTTTGGGAAGCTATGATCTGTATAGAGAAAAGAAACATGTCAGTGCTTTGGTTACGTAATCAGATCACACATCTAGAGGCTTTAAGCTTACTTGATTTTAGCCACTTCCTTGCACACCCAGCTTGGTGTTTTATATAGAACCAATCAGCTTTGGGATCCTCTATGCTGCTGTGACCCTCCGATAAAACCTTCCTATTGGCTATTGATTCAAAGAAAGAGAAGTTTGGAGTCGCTATGGAATGGTGTTTGAAGAGATAATAGAATTTCAAATCTTTGAAAGTGAGCTCAGTCTGTAGAATCTCCGCATACGCAATGCACAAAGTATACAAGGTTGCTTATGCGTTAGGATGAAGCTGCATAGGGGCAATGCGCAATCGTATTAAGGTCTCAAATATGATTGGTGGAAATGGAGGAATAGCTCCCACCCAGCACATTAGCCCACTAACGGTCATGTATCCTGGCAGGGCAGAATGAGGTCTATCCTCACTTCCTGGAGTCTTAACATCGTCCCAGGGGATCCCGTGTCTTATGCATATTTTCTTAAGCTTTATGTCATCTAATTTGGAAGCTAGAGAATCAGTGAGTTTGTTTTCCTCAACTTCCTCAACACCTGCGATCTCGTCGGGAGCCTGACCATCTTCTTCTTCCTCATCTTCGAGAGATGTACTTTTAGAAGTCGTCGATTCAATATCGGTGTCGGTCTCATAATCGGGGTCGGAATCTTCCCAATCTGAATCTGTGGGAAGCACATAGGGATCATAATGCTTTGATGACTCTGATTCTGTATCCCTCTCTGACATTTCGGTTGACTTCTTATCTGACATGGCTGTGTTGGCGAGAAAACATGAGAAGTTAGAACACAATTACCCATACCCCCGTGTGTGTAAGTGCAAGTGTGTGCCTGTGCATACATTGAAGAAAAGCATGAAGTCAGTTAAATAAACGGAATAATGGCCACTATATGCTAGTAGGTTATGTAGTTGTCCAGTTCAGAAGTTTCATGTTGAAGGATCTAATCCTAACTGTCCACAGATATATCAGGATTGCATTGTATTTGTTAAGTCAGCATAGGTATTGGATCGCCAGTCAAGTTAGCTCGAGAGACAGGGTTCAGATCGTTAAATGACATTGGTTCGTGAAGCAGGACCAGATCGTGAGGATGAATCAGCTCGGAGAAAGGCCTCAGATCGTGAGACACTCTGGCTTGTGACCCATTTTGCTTCATCCAAACGGATCGCAACAGACCCCCATGATCCACTCAATTTCTTGCTCCCACGAACCGGGGCCCTCACGATCTCCGCAACTTGATTCGCTGTCCATATTAATGCCCCATCTTTATCCCTAACCCTTCCATGTCACCGTCATCATGAGTCGAGTTGACCCCCCGTCCATGGAACGATTTGATGGAGCCTGCCTTCTTCTTCACCATCACCTCCCTTTCGCTGCTCCTTGTAGACCCGCACCATACGCTTTGTTTCAAAACCTCGCATACGAGCCGACCTGATCTGCTCCTCTTTTTCTTCCTCATTTCTCCTCTCCATCCATGATCCCATGAAGTTAAACCCACAATCCTCGCTATCATCACCGAATTAGTAAAACTTCAAAGGAAATAAAGACGGGGCGAGTTAATAACCAGATAAAATAGGAAGTGACCACCACGCCATTACCTTTTAATTGTAGAAAATCCTTGGTTTTTGGAAAGCTAAATTAGGGTTTTTTTTGGAAAATTGGTGGTGGCGGCGAAGAAGAAGGGAAGAAAAAGGAGAGAGAGGCGCCTAGCTTAAATAGGTGATTTGATGAACGTTCGTCTCCCTAATTTTGTCCTATTCGGATCCGTGAAGATGCTTGGATCACGAAGGCTCACGGAAGCCCATCATAGTACAGCAAATGGCCCGCTCGACCATGAGCTAGTTGTGGCCATCTCGATCGTGCCATACCATAAAGACCCAAAAAAAAGAAGGAATAAAAAGAAGAGAAAAAGAAAAAAACGGGAAAACTTACTTGACAGGACGATAAGGATTGTTTCTGAAACCCAGGAGATGAAAATTACTCGATGAACAAAGAAATGATGGATGATATAACCCAGTATTTATACCTGTCAAAGGACGCAACTTCCTGAAGCAATACGACATTTCAGACAGACGTAACCAATGATTCACACCACTTCGTGAAAAGATAGCTCAGTAATTTCGAAGCATGTTTCATCCTTGATAAAACATACTTCGAGGGGGCAAAATGTTGGCTAGCTTTTGGATCAAGCCACCAAGATTCACACGTATGTTCAAAATGGAGTTTTACTCGTAGAAGCAATCAAACCCTGATCGTGGCCACCAAGCGCTTTCTGGATCGTGACCCTATTGCTACACACTCCCAATCGCGGCTCCATACCACGATCCGATTCATCCACACCTGAGTCATTGCCACGATCTGATCCCTGAAGCTGAAAGATTGAGGCTATGACCAGGTCATTCACGATCCGAAGATGAAGGATCTGGTGACACCTATCCATAACCACTATATTGACCATTTCTCCATCAGGCTTCGAACCACCCGAGATCCTCGGGATTTGTGCCACGTGTGACCACGATCCGCCTGCAGATATCAGCTATAAATAGCCATGTGCTTGGCATATTCAGGATCTTTTTCGGCAGTTCTGAGTGTTGTTTCCACCATTACTGTCTCTGCATGATTTCTTATCAATATTATTTCGAAATCATTGAGTAAATCAACATTGTAAATCTGAGATTGAGAGAAAAATCATTGATTGTACTCGAATCTTACGTATAATCACAGATATAAAGTGGACGTAGGCTCGTTAACGCCAAACCACTATAAATCTTGTGTGTTTTCTATGTTTTCTTGCATTTCTAAATATAAATCTCTGCCAATTCAGATAATTTGGGTGTTAGAGCCACTTTTGGATCAAACAATAAGACTCAGGTCCCATCACACAATGCAACGCAAGCCGAATGATAGAGTTTTTCCTTATAATAGCCAAATATGCTTGATACGTATAAACAAAATTATTTTGATATTACTATAAGTGTATAAAACAACTTCAAATATAAATATATCAATCATAGACGGCATGGGTACCATATATCATGTCGCCATACTAGTTCTACAATCAAAACCACACAATGTCGTATTGGAAGTTGGATTTCCATCTATGAACCAGGGCAAGGGATCGTCCTTACCGAATTCGAGACAATCTAGCCTACCATGTCTCAGGATCAGTCGCAACTACACATTGGATCTTCAGGGCCGGTCCACTCTTACTTTTGTGGATTAATAATTCCTGAACAATACGTTTCCCTGTCCTATGAGGCATAAATAAAGAGCCACTAGGGACTCAAATCTGAGCCGCCTCATTCCATCATCCGCATAAGTATAATGTCAGGGCTCCATACCATGACACCACTCCTAGCTAGAAAGAGACGCATGTCCTCCCTGCAGTCCTCTCTCGTTTTTGGATCATACCGGGGTGTGAGGCTCGCGAATCAACACCATACACAAAGCTACCCTAATTAAAGTTGTGCTTTGATTATCATCCACAAGACTCTGCTTTTCAACAAAAGCCTTGATCATTTGCATCTTGGCATGCCACACTGACAATTCACGCCATACTGATGTCTATCAATATATAACCTCTAAGCTCGTATGTCTCAGAGAAGGGTGTTAAGCAACAGAATAAATTCTCTTCCACCAAACATATATTTATATTTAATAGAAATCAATTAGCACAAAATGAAATCCAATGTCAGACACACATTCATTTACAAGTCCGTTCTGGGTTTGAACGAAACCGGAGGCACCTTATTCCTCGTCCCATATGTCCAATACAGGAAAGAGGTCCTAGCATATCCGTCGATCTCCAAGTACGTCTGGATGATCACCACTTATTACCTTGTCTTGGGTGTACAGCCCAATCAAGACATTAGTAATCATCCAAACGATGTGAAGAACTCCGGTCTTCAATCATCGTCTTCATCGTCGACTTTTAATCATCGTAGTAGTTATTCAGAATGGGTTAAACACGGTCTTTCTGAATAACTCACGTATTTTATAATCAATAATCAAGTGTTATAAAAACACATCATACGCCTCATTCCAATTCAAAATATATCTTTATTTAAATATTCACATTATTAGGGAAAGGTTCCCATTAATATCAAAGATAAATTCTTTAAATTTATTCTTCAATATTCCTTCGTATATCAATTTCAAAAGATTTTATTTTATCCTTTATCAATTCAAAACCAAATTAAGGTTTATTAACTAGTCAGGGTTAGCGAACCTTACCGCAGTAATCATTTATTTACTCATCCCAGTCCCAACCTGTTCTTCCCATTGAGAAAAACTGGTAGCACGCCATATCTAACACCTACTGTGTTATCGGTAAAATTAATTATCATTTCACGTTCAAATCTAATTAAAGATTTTACTATCGCCTAGAGTAAAACGGGTGGTACTCCATTCTCGATCATTTCATGAATGCGATAAATTTAATTATCCCATTCTCATTCCAATCTAATTAAAGATTCATTAAAACTCTAATTCATTTTTAATCTCAAAAATCATTATTTAATGATTATTCAAATTTGAGAAGTTAATCTTATCTTTAATTGGGTTAAAGAACCAATGTCATTTAAAACACAGTTCACGGTAAACCCAAATCATCTTCCATTAACTATGGAATATTCACGGAAAACGGATCAATATATGATCAATATAAATTTCTGTATTAGACTAATAATATAAATGGAATAATGGAAAAGCCTTTTCAAAATTCCATATATAGTAATGGTCTTCATTCACAGAAGCTCATCTCGATTATTATTAAATCGAATTCCATTCAATTCCAATTTCTTTTACTAAATTGGAAAAATTTACTTTCGAAAATTTCCATTTAAATCTTAATAAAATATTTCAAAAATATATTTTCACTGTTAATCGGGTTAAAGAACGAATGTCTTTAAAAACACAGTTCACAATAAACCCAATTCACATTTCATTTTATTCCAATTACTAAATATAATTGGAAACTCTAATAAGCTTAATTAAAAGATGTATTCTTTTCACATGGGTTTTAAGAACAGTGTTATTTAAGACACCAAACACGGCAAACTCAAAAATCCAATTTTTTTAATTTAATTCCAATTAAATATGAATTAATTGGAAAACTTCATTAAATATTAATTAAAAGATTTATTCTTTTCTTCCCTGGGTTTAAAAACAGTGTTATTAAAGACACCATTCACGACAAACCCAAAAATCCAATTTATTTAATTTAATTCCAATTAGATATTAATTAATTGGAAAACTTCATTAAATCTTAATTAAAAGATTTATTCTTTTCTCCACTAGGTTTAAGAACAGTGTTATTAAAGACACCATTCACGACAGACCCAAAATCCAACTCGATATTAAATATAAGGTTCTGATTAGAAATTATATCGGCTTATATTCAATATCAAATTCTGAAACCAAAAAATTCCTATTGGGAATAACGATATATATATATATCCCATGCAAATTCCTCACAATATCCGTACAATCAGGGAATCCAATATCGAAATATTCCGAAGATTATTTCTATTCAAATCCATTCCAATCCATACATTAGAAAATCTTAGTCAGAATAAAACCATTTCAAATCCAATTTATTTATTTAAAAACATTGCATTATTATTCTAGTTAATAACTAGTTCATTTCGATCAAAATATATTTTAATCTTTTCTAAACTTGGAATTTTTCATCCAAAATCTTTCCAAATCATTTATTATTATTTTACATAATTTTTCCATATTTTATTAAAGCCCTTATAGTCAGTTTCCAGTAACGACCACCGAACTGCATCCATAGCGATCTTTTTCAAATTTGATTTGGACATAATTCCAAATCCAACCGTTAGATTTCAAATCTCTTATATTCATCGGAAAGCTCTTTTCGATACGAACCCAACGATTCCCATTTTAGGAGAATCCGACGGTTGGATCTCCCGTAATGACAATTCGAAGTCAATGGTCGAAATTCGCGAACGGTCGCTGCCCAGCGCGTTCTATTCAGGCCATTAAATATATATATTATATATATTTCATCGATTTCCATTTAAAACGTATTATACAATATTTATAAATTCATTTAAAAACGATTCCAACTTCTTTTTCAATTTTAAATCAAAATTGAATATTCTATATCTTTATCATATTAAAATGATAATATTATCAAAATATTTGATTTTGAAATCACTTCTTTTCGATATTCATTATAAAATGAATAAACTCGATCGACAAATCTGTTTAGGTTAAATGGGTGTTTAACTATATAACTATTTTTATTGTTCAAACATTTTATTCAACACATGAATATTTTATATGGTTTATACATTCAATAAAAATGATATTTTTATTGTTCAAAAATTTTATTCAACACATGACTATTTAATTCACTTCATTAACATGTTAAAAATAATATTTTTAACTAACAAAAATATTTTAACATATGATTATTTTATTCTTCTTCATTAACATGTTAAAGATGAACTTTTTTCTAACAAAAATGTAATTTAACGTATGCTTCTTTTATTGGTTTATACATACAATAAAAATGTGATTTTATTTCAAATTTTTTTATTTTAAAATATTCTTATTTTAAAAGATTCTTTATAAAAAAATATTCTTTATTTTAGAAATAATCTTTTATTTAAAAATATTCTTTGTTTAAATATATTCTTTTATTTCTGAATCGGAATACGACTCAACTAGTTACCACATAATTTCAGTTATATGGATTTCATACATCGCATGTATTCAACAATAATGATAAATAATCATTAAACAGCCCATTCACATCCAGAGTGAAATTTTACAACTGTGTGAGCATTAAAATAAATAAACAACGCTCATCACAGCTTGTCAACCCATCGATTGACATACAACTAAATATTGGGACTAGTGTATGTCAAATATCATCCCAATACCCGTGTGGGGTTTTCAAACAACAACAGTTTATTTAAATAAATCATTGTTTAATAAATTTAACCAATTCTAGTTCGGTTTGAATTATTTTTTATTTAACCAATTTTCACTGTTTAAATTATAAATCGATATTTATAATTTGATCTCAGCTACCACATTAATGTTAACATTATTTTTAATACATTAAACATTTTAACATCACGAACAACACACAATACTGTCAATCCAATCCAGACAAACAATCATGGTTTGTACAATAAATGGTGTCGGGTGCTACTAAGCACCGTCTGCATCCTAGTATATATTTAACTATAAAATGATTTTAGTGAGAAAGAGTTCTCACCTTGATTGGTTTCGAAATCGTTAAATAATGATTATTTTAATAAAATTAAATAGGGGTTTAATTTTATCAAAAATCATAACTAGCTCCAAATCTGTTCCAGTCAGTTCTAAAATGCAGTGCTCGTTGACATGGTTCTGACAGATCTGAAATCGTTGAATTTCGTTTCTGTTTGGACAAGACATGATCTTTAAACATTGTGTACATTATTAAAAATAATTAAAGGTTAATTACTTTCTTAAATTCCCCTAAGCCTTTCTTCACCGTTACTTTTCCAAGTCCTGACGCTTTAGTGTAAAATCGAACCCAACTACACGCCTTAGGGTTAGCAACTGCGATCACCTCCCACGCCCGTACGACGATCAGCTCATACCCCGACATCCCCTCTAGGCTCCTCCACACACGCCAGTGGTGGCACGGCACACAACGCAGCCATGATTCCAGAAATTGCTTTCAAAGTTGGTGCGTTGGAGCTCCATTTCCTTTCGATTAACAAAACCAAAATCCATCAAGTCCATACCAAATTGAAGATGGTGAAAATCTCTACGATTTTTGTTTAAATTGATGTACTAATTCACATCGTGGAGGAAGAAAATAAGGATCGAAAATGGACTGAAATCGGCCCTCCATTAAAGCTGGCGGCGGCAGAGAGAATTTGACCAAGGAATTAATTTGACTAGGGTTTTTGACCTTTATATATGTGTATTTATTTATTAATTAATTCACAAATTGCATGTTTATCAATCCGAACTCCAAATCAAAACAATGACTGTCGTTCCTAACTAAATACCCCCATTCCGGAAACAATGGGGTATGTCCTGTAAGCCAACTCGACTGTTTCGACCAATTTTCATCAAAATTAAAATATAAATTAATATAACATTCAAAATGGATTTTAACGTACATTTTAATTTACCAAGGCCACATACGGACTCCAAAAATTCCTGAAAAAAAATCTAGCTATGTTTTGATGATACAACCTAACAAAACTAATTTCATTGAATTTGGAGACCGTTTGAAAAATGGTCATTTTCTGGTCGATCCAATTCAAACTAAAACTGTCAAAACATGTTTTCTTCTGCCACGCTAACATATAAATTCCCAAAATTATGAAAATTGGAATATAACAATAATTTGACATTCTGGATCCAACAAAAGTGTTTTCGTCGAAAACGGAGGTCGTTTGCCAAAATGACTATTTTTATGGGCTATATTTTATATTAAATTTTATAGCAACTATTCTGAATTTTAAACTGGACATAACTTTTTATTCTTGTTACGAAATATGGATTTTACATATTCGTTAGAAATATATAATTAAACAGATTCAAATATTTATGGTTTTGCTGAAATTCGATTTAGTTTGAATCATGTACATTCATTTGAAATTTAAAATTGAATTTTCAAACTACCGCGCCATTTCAGGCTCGTTATATAATTAAAATAAATTTATACGTTCTAACTTCGAATTAAATAAATTTTTAGTCGTTATTATTTAAAATAAATCATTTTAAATATTAAAAATCCATTTCAATAGTTAAAATAAAAAATTTAAATTTGTTTAGAAATTTTGGGTTGTTACATTTTTTGTATTGATTATTGATAGTAAATCACATACAATATAGGCATGGGTACCAAGGGACAAGGATATCTTATTATCCATACCCGCCCCCATTAATTAACGAATATTAAAAATACCCATTTATTTTACCTATGGATACCCATTTAATTATCTGTTTCATGTCCATGACGGATTTTACCCGTGGATAACCGCGGGTACGGATTTTTTTGCCATCACTAGTTCCAACAGATAGAAAATAAGTCTAGAACATCCTCAAATATAGCATAAGTAAAGTGATGTCTAAATGTCCCAAAATAGAGATAAAAGATAAAGATAGTCTTCGTCTTCTGCCAAAAGAGCACACCATGCTGCGGTGAATATCCAAAACAAGCATGTTACCTGTTTACTTGGCTACCATGTAAAAATAATGGCACCCAAGTTTGCAAGTGAAAACAAACTACGAGTCAGTCATAGGACTGGTATGAGAAATCTTACTTAACTTATCTAATAATATGGCTAATCACAGGACCATGCCGCTAACGCGGAACGGGTTTTCTCCATTGGATTGCCAGTGCATAAAATAAGTAAATCATTCAAAACAACGCAATGCTTTTTAGAAAAATGAAACCATTATAAGACTCAAGTCCCATCAGACAATGCAACACAAACTGGAGGATAGAGTTTTACCTTATAATGATCAAACATGATTGATACGTATAAAACAATAATCATTTGATATTATTATTAGTGTCTAATCAGTTTAAAACATGTTCAAAGTAAATGTATCAATCCTAGACGGGATAGTACCCCATCCTACTATGTCGTCATATATAGGTTTACAATCAAATCTGTAATGTCTTATTGGAAATTAGGTTTCCATCATGAGTCGAGGCTGGGGATGGCTCCTCCCAATTCGATACACTCTAGCAAATGCCTCAGGTCTCGGACGCTGGCGAACCCTTGGATCTTCAGGGCCGGTCCACAAATACTTTAGTGGAATGGTTATGCCTGAACACACGTTTCCCAGTCCTATCGGACCTATCATTTGGCCAGTAGCGACCAATATACCAAGGGCTCTCACAATCCATCATCCGCATAAGTAAAAATATCTGGGCACCATACCATGACACCACTTATAGCTAGAAAG
Organism: Allium sativum; assembly: GCA_030737875.1. NCBI lineage: Eukaryota > Viridiplantae > Streptophyta > Magnoliopsida > Asparagales > Amaryllidaceae > Allium > Allium sativum. The sequence goes on from CM060924.1 coordinate 158,877,267, forward strand.
AAATGCATGCACTCCCTGTAGTCACGATCCCGTTTTCGACTCATACCAGGGTGTAAGGCTCGAGAAGTAACGCTATACACAAAGCTATGCTAGTTAAAGTTGTGATTTGATCATCAACCACAAGGCTCTGCTTTTCAACAAAAGCCTTGATCATTTACATCTTGGCATGCCACATTGACAATCCACGCCATGCGACTGACGTCTATCAAAATATAACATCTAAGCTCGTACGTCTCAGAGAAGGGTGTTAAGCAAGAGAATAAATTCTCCGCCACCAAATAGATATATATTAAATAGAAATCAATTCACATAGAAAGAAATTCAACGTCGGACACACATCCATTTACAAGTCTGTTCTGGGTCTGAACGAAACCGGAGACACCTTATTCCTCGTCATGTATGTCCAATATGGAAGAGAGGTTCTCGCAAATCCAGACAATCAACAAGTACGTCAGGACAACTACCAATTTAACCCTTTCAAGGCAGCAACTCCAATCAAAGGCATGAGTAGTCGTCCATTCGATGTGAAAATCGCTGGTCTTCAACCATCGTCTTCAATGTCCTCTATTAGAAATCGTCGTATAATTATTTGAAATGACATTGAACTCGGTCTTTTCAAATAATTCTCTAATATATATAACTCAAATCAATTTCTTTCATTCCATATCGTTTATAATATTTTACAACGATTTATCGCTATTTTTATTTATATAAAAATGGCCCTTTTTAATTTAACGACGCTTCAGGTCAATACGCGACACTGGCGCTGTTTTTATCCAAATTTGAATTACACATTTCTCGAAATCTAACCATTGGATCTTAACAAATTTAATATCATTGGAAAGATCTTTCCAAAGCGAACCTAACGGTTCCAGTTTTGGGAAAATCCGATGGTCGGATCTTTCGGTATAATCGTTTAAAGTTATGATTCTGAAATGCGAACTACCGCACGTGATTCATTTTATTTTAATTTATATTTATATTGTATATATATAAATATAAATCATTCGACGATTTCACTAACATCTTAAAAGTGATGTTTTCAATAAACAAACATATATTAACATATAAACATTTTCCTACTTTGCTAACATGTTAATGACGGGTTCCATTTTAATACGTCATTCTGTTTAATCTAAATGAACATGTTAAATGTAACATTTTTTTATTATAATCCTATTTTAACATGTAATCCTTTTTATCTATTTAATCAAAACATACACTAAAAATGTCATTTTTAATGTTTAAACAATTTCTAATGAACATGTCATTTTAATAATGAATCATTTTTAATGAAACTAAACATACATTAAAAATGTCCTTTTTAATCTCTAAACAATTTCAAATGAACATGTCAATTTTAATAATGAATCATTTTTAATGAAACTAAACATACATTAAAAATGTTCTTTTTAATCTCTAAACAATTTCTAGTGAACATGTCAATTTTAATAATGAATCATTTTTAATGAAACTAAACATACATTAAAAATGTTCTTTTTAATCTCTAAACAATTTCTAGTGAACGTATCAATTTTAATAATGAATCATTTTTAATGAAACTAAACATACATTAAATATTTTCTTTTTAATCTCTGAACAATTTCTAATGAACATGTCAATTTTAATAATGAATCAATTTTAATGAAACTAAACAATTTTCCCTAAACATGATTCTTTTTAATAATGAATCTAAATGTACATTAAAAATTAGGATTAATTGTCAAGAATAATCTGAAGTTCAACGTGTCTTCCCATAAATCCGAAGTTTGGATTATTTCTGAATAATCCGAAGTTTGGGGGTGTCTTCTTATATTGATCCCGATGACCCCCTGATGTGTTATTTTGGGATCAATTTGGGAAGACACCCCTAAATTTCGGATTAATATGGGAAGAATCAAATAAATGGGATTAATATAGGAATACACCTGTAACGACCCGCCTTTTTGCCCGGTTCTCGTCGGTAATTAAACCGACTTAAACCGTTCATAAAGACGAATTGTTATGGGTACATACATATATTGAACAAAATAACAGAACTTTTCATTGCTCAAGAACAATATTACATCAGAGTTACATGAATATCAAAGTTACACATACATATATACTTTACAGCGGAAGAATAAATTTACTCTCAGCGGAAGAACATATGTTACAGCGGAAACTTTAACTCTAGCGTGGACGCCAATTCCGAAAGCGCTTCGAACTTTGCTCCAACGAATCATAGCTGCAAAACTAAACTACTAGCTTCCCGTGTGAAAATAAATGGGCACCCAGAGTTTGGGAAGGAACAATAAACTCCAGGCCAGTCATGGGACTGGTGTTAGAACATGAAAACAGATGTTTAGGATTTACTTTAAAGTTGGGAAATTCACCGGACCACGCCGCTAACGCGGAACGGGTTTACTCCATGTGAACACCCATGCATATAAATATGCAATGACCTTTTGAAAATGAAGCTATCATAAGCTCGTCCCACATCACACAATGCAAGCGCACACCAGATGGGCGAGTTTTATCTTATGATGACCAAAAATGCCTTCATACGTAAAATTCTCTTTCAATACTATAATATATATATACATACAGTGTGGAAAACATTTCGCAAATAATGTATAAATCCTAGACGGCATAACGCCCATAATATTATGTCGCCATATATATATATATATACAATCAAAATCGTATGGATCGTATTGGAGATTTGGGTTTCCAACTTGATGATTCCCGACACGAAAGATCAATCAGGGATACAAAACGAAGTGCCTCACGGCTTTTTCGTCCATCATGGACACCAACTACACATCGTCAGGGCAGATCAACGGTTTTCGACCAGACACGGCCCCCCGAACATACCCAACTTCCCTAGGTTCATAAGTGGTCTCCCACTGCTGCACAGCTTCATCATCAATTCATATATAAGTATGAAACCTAACCGCCAGTTTCTCATCAATCCGGGGTGTGAGGTTTGTCGATGTCACGTCATACACAAAGCTATGCTTCGATAAGCCATTCTTTGATCATCACTAGCTCGTTTCATAACTCGGGTATGTCACATTGACAATTCATGACATATCACTGATTTAAATCAATGCATACCCTCTAAGTTCATATGACTTAGAGACGGGGATAATATATTGCCACAAATCCGATATACATTAACGGAAATCAATGCTATGCGGTCAAATTCAATGTCGGACACACCATCCATACAAGTCCGTCCTAGGTCTGAACGGAACGAAATCCGGAAGTTCTCCCAACACGTTCGGGCTTCCTGCCACTCCGGTAATAGGGCATCTCTCTACTGTAGCTATTCAGTAGAGAAACCAATCGGCAATCAATCCGTCCGATGGGAAGAACCACGGTCTTCATTCGTCGATTCCAAGTCTTGCTTCTGCTTCATGCGTCGTATTATTACCTGGAATGGTTTTCGGACTTAAATCCGATCCCGGACTTTCCACGTAATAAGCGTGTTTAAAACAAGAGCTATGGATTATACCGGTGTCAATTCAAATCTCCTTCCCATGTGATTGATTCATTCTTTGATAAGGTTGGATTCATTTTTTTTTTTTCATTCTTTAAATCTCATTACCATCATGTTTCTTCTTTTTAGACCCAGTATACAACTTTCCCAACCTTATTATTCCAAAACATATCTCCCCTATTTATGGTTACCATTTCATAAATTTCAAGATTGGCAAAGATTAATCTGATTTTAACCTCCATTCACAAAGATCCAAACAATTGACATTTTCAAATGGAATTTTAAACTTCTAATCTCTTATTTAAAATCCTTAGGATTTAAATAAATTTCATACGGCGAAATTGTTAAACTCTTCCAAAGTTTTCCAAAGCACTTAACAAATTCCTTTCCATAATTTTAAATACTAATTCAAAACATTAGATTATAATAACGTTAGAAGCGTTACGGTAAGTGCTGAAAATGGCAACTTCAAGGAAATGTTTTAATAACCTTAAAGCGTTACCTAAAGTGCTGTAAAACAGTTATTTACATTGAATAGATTCATTTCACATTCCTTAAACCCGTTACACTTTAATCCTTCCTTGAAATTTAATATTCAACCTTATGTTTCAAAACATAATTCTTCATTCATTGCTATGTTTCCAACATTCATTAGCTACCAAATCAAAATTTGGTTTATATTCTCATTTATGAAAATTCGGACAATCTACGTTTCAAAACTTGAGTGTTTCAGATTTCAAATATTTATTTCAAATTAAAAAAAAATCAAGGCTTAAAGTAATATTTCTAAATCTCACTTCCATTACTGATAATCAATCGTTAGAATTGTTTATATAAAACATATGCCGAATATATTCTTCAAATTGTTATTCGCTCTAAATTACAAATCTGGTTTATTCTCGAAATCGTTTTCACAAACATTGGTTGATTATTTTAAATTTCAAAATAAATGAAATCTAATACAAACTTAATTTTTCTTCTCTTCATAATTACCGAACCAATTTATGATAAATCATCGAAATAACTCAGAACTGCTTCATTCTTTATAGAAGTCATTTTATCGTTTCTAACTTAGAATATCAAACTATATTCCAACTCATATTTTTCTTACGAACTTGTTTTAATCATTTAAATTTCCAACCCATTTAAATATAAATCAAACTAAATTTCAAATTTAAAATAAAGTCATTATTTGTATGGTAAGGAGGTTCAATTTGATTATCCGTATAATCACATAACCAACGTGTGTGCGATGCAAACATAATCAACAAATAAACAATCACATGCACACATATTTATCCATACAATTGTCATCAACCCATTTTATTGTGCATAAAGCGTTACGGTCAATAACGCTTAGTGTCTGGTGTATTCTAACTAGATGAGCATCCATCACACTACATACATGACCACACATATCCGCAAGGAACCAATTATCAAATCATTCTAATTATAAATAAATTTTATAACTAATGACTCTACAAGATCTAAATTAAGTGAAATAAGAGTTCTCACCTTAATTGCTTTCCAGTAAAGGATTCACTTCTCTGTCTCCGTACAGAAATGTTCCAATCCCCTTTATTCTGCCCGCTCTCTCTCTCTCATCGCTCTCTCTTGTGGTTCTCTCCTCATCCCGTCCCCCTTCTTCTTGCGTTAATTTTTTTTTATTGAAAGGCGGAACTGGAGAAAAGTCCAAGTGGGAAAGTAGAACCAATTTGATGTTACATTGAAGAGTGAGAGGAGCAACAGCTGGTGCTTCAAGGTGGTGCGATGGAAGGGTCTGTCTTTGCATGCAAGTGGAAGGCGCATGAGGCAAGTTGCTTTGCGGATGGGTCAGTGAAGGAAATGACATGCGAGAGCAGAAGGAGCAGAATGGAAGTGTTAGTGGTGGAGGGTGGTCGCTTGACTGCAAAAAGAGACGGTGAAGGCTCGCTGAGAGGGAGACCGGAAAAACAAAAGGGAATGCTGCTTGCTTGGGAGGCCAAAGACAGTGCTTTACAAAAGCATGTTGGACTAGGAATGATGGAGGAGGTTCAGCGCATGAAAGCCCAAACGCATGCAAGCTTCATGTCATATATATTTTTCCTTTTTTTTTAATGGCGGAAGTTCGAAGGTTTGGGAGGAGGAGTTTTGAGGAGCTGGGAAGAGGAGAAATTATCGAAGAGTGGAGAAGTTATATCATGAAGTTGAAACTAAACCTTTACAGCACGTGTAAACATTTTTACACTTGTCCCTTACTACCGTTATATGCATGCCACGTTTAAGTAATACTCTTTATATATATATATATATATATGTCTAAAATTCAAAAAATAAAAATAATAATAATACATGCGGCAAAACTTTGAATGTGGAGAACAACGACACCTTAAACTCCTTCATTCATTCACTAATGTAATATATATGGAAATTAGAACAAGCATGCGCTGGTACTACTAACAACGTGAATACAATGGATCCAAAAATGATGCATAGTGGTCCAAAACAAAAGCAACACTTTAGAGCATTCATTGTACACAAATTTTTCCAATTTCTTTTATTTTTAACTATCTATAACCAATAATAGTAAACTAACAATATAATCATGTATAATAATGTGTCATGATCCGAGAATAGTAATAAAACAGACCGGTTGACTGATTCTGTAAAGTGTTAAAAGGGACCGTAGTTACCCTAAAATACGTTAGAAAAATATATGCTTATTTTCCAAAATAAAATTTTCAGTAAAATTTTATAAAATATTTTAAGACGACGCGAACTGAAACTGAACGAAAATTTAAAACGGATATTTAATTATAATTTAATTTCGAATTCTAATCGTTTTTAACTACAAAATCGCAAATCCTTTTAATAATTCAACTAATGACGAACTACATTTCCCTATGAATATTGCTTTAACTAAATTTCACAATAAATTTTAATTTTAATTATTTTAAGATATTATAATTGCCTTAAAATTTAATTCACAATTATTTAAACCTTCCAAAGTTCATTTAAAAATCATATTAGATTCAAATATGATTTCAAAATTTTTGGATCGTTACAACACCCCTAACCTTCGAATTATTCAGAAATTATTTAAACTTAAGATTATTATGGGAAGACACGTTAAACTTTGGATTATTCTTGACAATTAATCCTAAAAATTAACATTTTTAATGTTTCAACAATTTTCCCTAGACATGACAAATTGGTGATTCATATATATACAATAAAAAGTAATTTTTATTGTATAAATAATTGTTTCCAACATGACAATTCCTATGGTCCATATATACAAGAAAAAGGAAAAAAAATTTATTGCATAAACAATTATGACCAATTCTATGATCCATATATGCAATAAAAGATAATTTTATTGTATTTATTTTTGACAAATTCTATGTTCACATATACAATAAAAAGATAAATTTTATTGTATGAACTATTTCTACAATTCCTATGTTCACATATACAATAACAAGATAATTTTTATTGTATAAACTATTTTGACAATTCCTATGTTAACATATACAATAAAAAAGGAATTTTATTTATATACACAATTTCTATGATTCACATATATAATAAAAAAAGAAATTTTATTGTATAAATATTTCTATGTTTCATATGTACAACAAAAAAAAGAATTTTATTGTATACACAATTTCTGTGTTTCATATGTACAATAAAAAAAGAATTTATTGTATACACAATTTCTATGTTTCACATATACAATAAAAAAAAGACTTTTATTGTATAATAATTTCTATGTTTCATATGTATAATAAAAAGATAATTTTTATTGTATAAAAATTTCTATGTTTGACATATACAATAAAAAAGGAATTTTATTGTATAACAATTTCTATGTTTCATATGTACAATAAAAAGATAATTTTTATTTTATAACAATTTCTATGTTTCATATGTACAATAAAAAAAGAATTTTATTGTACAAACAATTTCTATGTTTCACATATACAATAAAAAAAAGAGGAATTTTATTGTATAACAATTTCTATGTTTCATATGTACAGTAGAAAAAAGAATATTATTGTATACACAATTACTAAGTTTCACATATACAATAAAAAAGGAATTTTATTGTATAACAATTTCTTTGTTTCATATGTACAATAAAAAGATAATTTTTATTGTATAACAATTTCTACGTTTCACATATTCAATAAAAAAAGGAATTTTATTGTATAACAATTTCTATGTTTCGTATGTACAATAAAAAGATAATTTTTATTGTATAACAATTTCTATGTTTCATATGTACAATAAAAAAAGAATTTTATTGTATACACAATTTCTATGTTTCACATGTACAATAAAAAAAGAATTTTATTGTATACACAATTTCTATGTTTCACATATACAATAAAAAATGGAATTTTATTGTACACACAATTTCTATGTTTCACATGTACAATAAAAAAAAGAATTTTATTGTATAACGATTCCTATGTTTCATATGTACAATAAAAAGATAATTTTTATTATATAACAATTTCTATGCTTCACATATACTATAAAAAAAGGAATTTTATTGTATAAAAATTTGTATGTTTCACATATACAATAAAAAGAAGGAATTTTGTTGTATACACAATTTCTTAGTTTCACATATACAATTAAAAAAAGAATTTTATTGTATAACAATTTCTATGTTTCATATGTACAATAAAAAGATAATTTTTATTATGTAACAATTTCTATGTTTCATATGTACAATAAAAAGATAATTTTTATTGTATAACAATTTTAACAATTATGAATAATTTATTTTCAAATTTATACAATAAAAAAATAATTTTTATTCTATGAACAATTTCTAACAAACATGAATCTTTTTATTTCCTAACATACACAATTCAATCCATTCGTTCATCACAATCACTAACAATCATCTCAAATTTTATAAACACAAATAAGAATTTCACATCGAAATCAATAATGATAAATTTTATTTCAAATTAGAGATCTCATAGTGCTTTGGAATTCTTCAAAAATTATAGATCGCTCTAAATTTCCCATGTCGCTTCTAAAATATAGTAGACACTGCCACGATCCCAACGGTCCCTGTTTCATGTGATTCTGATAACGTACGAACAAGTTATGATTTTTATTGTATTAATAATATTTTAAATTTAATTAATAAATTACTTAAATTAAAATTACCTTCTTCTACCTCTCAGATAACCAAGGCCGCACCCTTTTCATTTTTGTTCAAATATATGGTTTCACTTTTCGCGAGGCTGGAGGCACGAGGGGGAAATTGGGTGGTACCACTACAAAGGTGGAAGAACGACGATCCTATCGCCGATGGTGGGTCCAGTTCGACGGTGCCTAGGTGATGCGACGGTGGTCTGAATGGCCAAATTTCCTGGCCTTGGTGCGAGCAAAATACAACCCTCTAGGCGATCTCCCCGTACGGATGTGAAAAGCAAGAGGAGGTCTACAATATTGCCTTAAGGATGGGATGATTTTATAGAGAGGATGGAAAGATTTTAGTGGAGGAAGTTCAGATGTTCATGACCATGGAAAAAGGAAGATGGCGGCGGCTTACACACAAGAGATTAGGGTTTTGTTAATCCTATATTTATAATATAATATTATTTAATTCTCTAAAATTCAAAAAAAGCCCGTTAACTGATAGTAACTCCAAATTAACCCCAGCGACTGTCGCCCTTAGCCAAATACCCCCATTCCGGACACAATGGACTAGGTTCCATCAGCCCAATTGATCGTTTCAGCCTATTTTTCTTTAATTAAAATATAAAATATTTTTATATTAAATTTGATCGTACATTTTAATTTACCTGGGCCATATACCGACTCCAAAAAAATTCAAAAAATAAATCTAGCTATGTTTTGACGATACGGTCCTAACAAAATTAATTTCTTTGAATTTGGAGAACGTTTGAAAAATGGCATTTTTAATGGTCGATCCAATACATTAGAAATTACCTAACGCATTTTAATTTACCACGCTAACATATTAATTCCAAAAATTATGGAAATTTAAACCAAGCAATAATTTGACATTACGGATCCAACAAAAATGGTTTCATCGAAAATGGAGGTCGTTTGCAAAATAGCTATTTTTAATAGCTTTACTATTACTATTTAAAAATGTAATTTTTAAATTCTGATACATTTTCTATCAAAATTTCTTAAAATAAAATTTTAAATTGGTTCTGATTTTCTGGGTCGTTACAGCACGCCTGCAACGCAGCACCAATAAACCCACCACTTCGCCACATTATGCCTCCATCGACGTCGATTCTAGCACCGAACTCCGACCAAGATGTTGCCCCCCTGATGGCCACCAGCCTTCGTCGAGACACACAAAAAATTTCCCACTTCTCCTCCGGCCACTACGCTGCTACCGCTTGAGGCACCGCCTGACATCTCTTCACCAAAAAAACAAAAGTTGTTGCTGGAGACACACACACAAAAGAGTTGTTTTAAATTCGTGAATGGGGTCCGAGTTATACATGGAGGAAGGACTTACGTTATATTTGTTTTTTTTATTTTGAGGAATCGCCATTTTTTATCTCTTTAATTTTTTATCTAGAGAACTCGAAGCTATTTGTATATATAAGGAATGAAGCTGTGGCTATCACGGTGAGATACTTGGTATGCACGGTTTGTAGGTTGCACTACAAGAAAACACTGAATTAGCATCAAATTTTTAGAAGTAGAAATATCCATCGCTAATTTGCGACGGATTTCCATGTGATTTGCAGGGGGTAGTTTTTCGTATTTTAAAACTTTTTTCTTTTATTTATTATCGTCGTATTCTGTCATCCCTCACTAATCTGTCGCAAATTGCGTCAATTAACCAACAGAAAATTTCTGTCGCTATTTTCTGCTGCAAATACTGGTAGATTAACGACGAATATTATTGGAAGCTATTTTGCAACAGAATTCCAACAGATTTGCAAGAGATGTTTATATTTTTTTAAGATATACAATGGGCAATCCACATCCTCACACCACCATTAATTTGAGTCGTTGAGATCGAACTATCTAACGGCTGTAATTGGTCATCCGCCTGGATTGAAGACCTTCAAATTCAATGGATCACATGGTTGTAGCCCGTTCATTTAACTTTTACCAATCTACCCATTTCATTCTGTCGTCTTCCTCATTCGCACAGCTTACTTTCAAACAAAAGTATGGTTTCTTCCATTGATTTAAATCAATTCTTACAACAATTCAGCAACTCGTCTTGAATTGTTTAAAAATACAAGGTTGCTATTGCATCGTCCGCCTTCCCTTCAATTTTAGGGTTTACACTTCTTGTCGCCGACCTTTAGCCTGTATCTACTAAATCGATCCCTTGTTTGCGCAAGATGACGGAATTACTAGGAATGCTCTTCAATTTGCTTTCATTGTTTCAAACCATTAAGTAATCTCCCTCAGTATTTGCTTGGTCTTATGAATCTCGGCCATTTTCCTGTTGCTAAAATTGTACTCATTCCATTATTTCCAAATGTGATAGATTGTTGTAGTTCTAGCTAGCTGAGAATGCATGATCTCCGAGCGGGTCATTTTGAGCGAAAGTTGCAACTAAAAGCTTTTCTTCATCTTGCAGTAAGGAGATGTCAGGCATAAGATTAATTTAGTTTCAGTTGAGCCGCATATGTATTTGTTGTAGGGGCATTCGAAAAATAGATGTGTTCCATTCTCTAATACAATTTCATATAATTTCAACTACTTAGCTACAAGCAATGTCCTGTTATTTAATGAAGTCATGATCCCCTACGTCACACAGGACGTCGTTTTAACAATACTAGGATTTTTAAATAATTATAGCAATATTGATAATATTAACAGTCAACCGATATATAACCGCGGTTAATGGTTAATTGATATTTAACCATGGTTAACCGTTAACTGAACTAATTTTGATCAGTTAACGTCGATCGGTTAACTGATTTTTTTGATTAAGGTGTTTCGGTTAAGGTCGATTATATCGTTTCGGTTGGTTAACCTAGTTTAATGCCCACCCCTATGTCTAAACTTCTAGTAGAAATTACAAGATCCTGTGGGTCTTAGGGATTATAGGGCAAACACTTGTTTATATACTCATCACCAAATTCTAGGGGTATGGCTGGTTTTGTTGACAATTATAGAGCAAACACTTGTTTATAAACAGCAAACACTTGAAGTATAATTTCCATTTATGTTATATATGCATATTTTTAAGGAAGTGCAGTAACCTTTAACTTGTTAAACCTTAATTTAGTCACAGTTGTGGATTTTGCAATGTTATACTATTATGCATGTTTTATCAAATTTATTCTTGAAGTATTTGCCTGATTAAATTAAGTATTTATTTTTCTAAATGATTTGAAATAGGAAGTCACATTCAATCATAGATTAATTTGAGCTTTCTGGTAATTTAATAGTTCTAAGTTTGTCGGGGTTAATTCAAAACATTGTATAGTTGCCCACTTTTTTGTTGGAAGTTTGAAATGATTTCAGTGGGCAAGAACATGTCATGCTTGTAATGACCCGTATTTTCAAAGATATAATAATTAATTTATTTAATTATTTAAATAGTGTTTTAGAGTTTTAAATGGTATTTAATTAAAATTATATGGAATATTTAATTAATATAAAAAATATAATAATACATTAAATTCTAAAATAATCAGAAATAGCTGAATTCACAATATTGTGTGAATTGGATTATTTATAATATGTAATTCAGTTTAGAGTTACATTATATTCACGAATATATTATATAAACGAAGTTTGAATGTATAATTATATTATAATTAAAATCGAGCTCGAAATGGCGCAGTAGTTCGTTATTTGGCGATTTGAACTTCAAAAGGATATACAGAATCCGTTTTAAACCGGTTTTCTGCGAAACAAGAAACGATTGGAGCTGGTGAAGTAAATCTTTCTAACGGAAGAGAAAAATCGGGATTTCATTGTGTAGATTTTTATTTATGTCCAAATCAAATTTTAGAAAAGTCGTTATGGAATTCATATATAATTTATAATGATTTACTTATATTATAAATGAAATTTTCAATATAAATTGAATATCTATTCAACCGGGATTTGAATATCAAGTTATAAATCCAATGGGAGCTGTATGATATTCCGTGTGAATATATATACGATAAAATAAATTTATTTATATTTAATTTAATTATTTTTAAATATATTTAATATTTAAAAGGGTTTATTTAGAGCTTTAAAAATAGCCAGTTTTGGAAACGACCTCCATTTTTGACGAAACTAATTTTGTTGGATCCGCAATATTTATTATTGCTAGATTTCAATTTTCGTGATTTTAGGGTCAGTGTATGGCCGTTCGGATTTTTAATGTGAAAAACAGTTAGTATTTTGATGGTTAAAAATACACTGTGTGAGCAAACGGAGTCGGAATTAGACGAAACCAGTTTCGTTGGGTCTGTAATGTCAAACTCTAGTTGTATGTCCATTTCCATGATTATTGGTGTTGTGTGTGATGACACGGATATGTAGAAGGCAAAAACGAAGTAAAAAAATAGGCGAAGCTTCTTCTGCAAGCCAAATATTATCCTATAAATACCACAACTTAACACTCTAACCCTAAACCTCACCCGAAGTCAACAGACAAAAGAATGCGCCGCTGTTTTTCCTTTAGGAAAATATGTCGATCCTCTTAAATCAAGATAAAATCAATCTAAAATCCATAAATCCCAAATTTCATATGATGGAATTCCCCTTGAGTTTCTCTTCACCTCTATGTGATTATTATGGGGTTCGATTACTTTTGTGTTCGATGGAAAATACCCAGCATGGGCTAGGGTAAAGGAAACCGCGAGATTGAAGCAGTAATTCGAGTTTCTATGATTTGTTTTGGATTGAGAGCATCGAATGGCATCCGTTGGTATTTGTTTTGGGAATTTTTTTGCAAAAAAGTGTCGAACATTGTTTTGTGTTCGTACGTGAGCTGCTGGAGATGCGGGTGGAAGATGGAGACCGATTTCAACACTGAGGGGGTAGGAAAGTGCGGTTCGAGGAGAGGAGAAGGTTGGCGCTTACGACTGGTTCAACAGTGGAGTGATGAAGGTACGGTGGATCTCAGAAATTGGCCGTGATGGTTTGGAGCAGGTTCGAAGTGTTTACAGGAAGGAGAAGAAGAGAAACGCGGGTTTGGGCTTAAGGATGGAATATGTGCCGGTTTGAATGGTAAATCCAATATTAGGATTTGAAATTGATTTAAATTCAAATAAAGAATGTATTAACTTTGATTTATGATAACTTAATCGTATGTTAACGGAATCTGACGAAACAAGATCCATTGGGATCGTATGGACGGTAGCTACACACTGGAACTGACCGAAAGTGAATCAGAGCTAGTTACAATTTATAGAGAAATAAATTGTCCGTCTGAATCAGGCGATGGTTATCGTTATTAACGATGATCGTCCAATGTGAGTAAAACTCACCAACTCTATTGGTTATTTTTTTATAACGTATTTTTGGAACTGATAAATGATGGTTGATTCTGTGTGTAGACTGTTTGGTTGAACTGCTTATGTATTGGTTGAAATTATAGATAACGATATATATATATATATATATACATAAATAGTTAATCAAATATTGATTCTGTTTATCTGTATATTTCATATCGAAATGAAATTGATGTTATTATATTGTTTAACATCTGTGGATGCAGGGAAACAGGTTGGAGGGATCCAACTGGATCCCTCAACATTTATTTTACTATTTTTCATATATTGTAATATATGATGTGATATATAATCTGTGTTGATTACGTCTTTTGAATGATATCGATCACTGTTATTTGGGTATTTTAAATACCGTAAGAAATACTTGAATGTAGAAAAGTGGATTTTCAAAGTGTATTTTGAAAATAAAGTATTTATATAAAATCAATGGATTTTTTATATAAAAGGAAAAGGATTTTATAAAAGAAAATAATTATAAAATCAAAGACAAATAGAAAAGGAATATTTGTGAAAACAAATAGAAAAGAAAATAATTATAAAATCAAAAAAAAATAGAAAAGGAATATTTGTGAAAACAAATAAAAAAGGAATATTTGTGAAAACAAATAGAAAAGGAAATAATTGTAAAACATTTATAAATAGATTATAAATGGAAATATTTATTTAGAAAATAAATTGATTATAAAAGGAAAATATTTATTTGTTAAATAAATAGAATTGAAAAGGAAATATTTATTTGTTAAATAAATAGAGTTGGAAAGGAAATATTTGTTGAACAAATAGGAAGATAAAAGGAATATTTATTTGGGAAAATAAATAGAAAGATAAAAGGAATATTTATTTAGAAAATAAATAAGATACCATAAAAGGAAATATTTGGAAAGTAAGTAGGATTATAAAAGGAATTAGAGTTAGTCTAATAAAAGGAGTTAATCAAAAGGAGTTAATAAAAAGGAGTTAATCAAAAAGAGTTAATAAAAAGGAGTTAAGCCAAAGGACGTAATCAAAGGAGTTAATCAAATAGAATTAATTGATTAGAGTTAATCGTATTAGAGTAAATCAATTAGAGTTAATCGAATTAGAGTAATTGAATTAGAGTTAATCGAATATTAGTTATTCGAGTAGAGTTAATTGAAAGATGTTAATCGAATATAGTTTACTCGAAGAAAGGAGTTATCAATTATAGTTATTCAAAGAAAGATTTCGAATATTGGTTATTCGAAAAGATTTTTTCGAATATTAGTAATTCGAAGTAAGTTAATTGAATATTAGTTATTCGAAGTGAATTAATCGAATATTAGTTATTCGATGTGAGTTATCGAATATTAGTTATTCGAAAGGAGTTAATCGAATAGAGTTATTCAAAAAGGAATTAATTGAATATAGTTTACTCGAAAGAAGATTATCGAATATAGTTAATTCGAAAGAGAGATTATCGAATAGAGTTATTTGAAAAGGAATTAATAGAATATAGTTTATTCGAAAGGAGTTAATCGAATATAGTTTATTCGAAAGGAATTATCGAATATAGTTTATTCGAAAGGAGTTATCCAATATAGTTTATTCGAAGAAAAGTGCTAGTCGAATATAGTTTATTCGAAAGAAGATTATCAATATAGTTCATTCGAAAGAGAGATTATCGAATATTAGTTATTCGAAGAGAGTTAATCGAATATAGTTTATTCGAAAAGGAGATATAGAATAGAGAATATTCGAAAGAGAATTATACGTTGAATTCGATTATATCGAATTCGGGAAAGTACTATTCACTTTCCGTTTTTAATCAAGATTTATTTATTTATAAATAAATTAGTTGTTTGTTTATTTATTCAAATTTATAAATAAAAGTTATACTTAAGTTATTATATTTTAGAAGCATGGGATTATAGCACTATTGTTATAATCAAATAATTTCTGTAAAAGAACTGGATTCGTAAATAGAATCCGAGAGTTATGCAAGGAAGTTTGTTAAAGATTTAGAATGTAATGGCCCGAATTTCCATACCCTTTGAGTTGACTAATTACACTACACATCCAACCCAAACTTTATAGAAATACGAATCATTATTAGAATGAAGTTAGAGGATGAGAAATAGAAAGAAAGAAAGGTTAGAATAGAACAAAACGAAGGATACAAATCTCACAGCGGAACAAATAAAATACATTATATAACATAACTTTTGAAATACAAATCAGTAACTGTATATACATACCATTATCAGAGCACGATAGTTATTCCTGGAACAGTTATGAACACCTATTTCTAGATACAACATACAACACAATGGAAAATATGATAGTCTATAGCTAACTGGTGAAGCCTTCTGCTTCAAGCTCCCCCAAGTGAATCTATAAAACCCCGACTACTTGATTGCCCGTACAAATTTGGGCACCCAAGAGTTTAGGGAAAATAAAATAAAATAAACTCTGGGTCAGTCACGGGACTAGTGTGAGTAAACTCCATCCATTTTTTTGACTTTCAAAAAATTCCATTCGAAAGAAATGATAATCGTAAGACCGATCCATACATAAACATAGATGGTTTTTACCTTGCGATAACCAAAAACATTTAGAAATCAAAATCTGGTGATATTATAATAGTGTCTGAATCAAATAAATAGAATCTAGTGGAACGCTTGCATCTCACGCTCCATATATAATATAAAATCAAAACCCGCAGGACGCTTATTGGAGATTGGATTTCCAACATGACAAGGTATGGAACCACCTTCCGATAGTGTATCTCTAGAGGGGAATACACTGGGTTCAACAAGAACTTCTTGCAACCTGGCCCACAGATGACCGACCACTCAATTCGCTTGAGTGTATCGAATGTATATCACCAACGGTTGGGATCAGCAACCGTTTCCCAAAAGGGACAACATCGATAGATTAAAGAAGCAATTAGAATTTCTCTATATAGGTGATTATACATCCTAATGGGAGCAACCCACATAGCCATGCTGCCTGCCCGATTTTTGTCAATTTCCGGTTGTGAGGCTTGAGGTTTGAATTATCTTCTAGAACATCTAGCCACCATTCACTTTGAATGTTACATCGTCGGATCCATCGGAAATCACTAATTGATTCCCACAAAAATACTCAGATTGTTAGGCTAAAGAAGTTTCCCTTCTTTGCCACCAACTTCGTACTTTTGAAGGAATCAACATACGTAATCCCTTTGGAAATACTCTGTCAGATACTCGTCCTTACAAGTTGTCCTGGGTCTGGACAAACCGAAGGCACCATTCTATTAATCCATCTTAGGCAATTTCAACCTAGGATTATTAGAACAGCCCCTGCACTTTACCCCGTCTTCGTAATCTATTCAACTTAAGTTGATTCGTAGCGCTTATGCCAATATGGAGTGGTTTTCAGATATTAAATCTGATCCCGGTCTCTCCATATTGACAACGGAGGCATAAAATAAATCAAAACTTTGATAGTCGGTGATTTAGCTATCAAAGAAACATCCATAAAATCAACGGTCCTATTTTCAAATGGAGATTCTATCGATCAACCATCCAACAACATGGTCCCCTATAAATTAATTCTTATAATCTATCATTTATCTAATTTCTCATTTACTTATATTTCCCAGATATTTCATAAAACTTGTTCGGTCTCTCATATTCTTAGAAAACAAATCAAATATTATAATTTCTTTATTTGAGAAAATATCTCTTATTCCAGTTAGAAAACAATTCTACATATTCGCGATTCCTTATTTTCTATATTTCAGAAAATATACTTTATTAATATCCGAAAATATTTCTATATTCCATTTTTTAATTCCTGATTGACCAATTCGTTTCATTATTTCGCATTGAAAATTGTTAGCCTACTTTGTGAACTAGGCAACACAAAGTCAAGATGTCAGGCATTGAAGAACCTTCCTAATTAGAAGACTTCGGTTCGGATCGGAGAGACCATCACTACTCAGATCGGAGAAGACGCTACAGCCTAGATCGGACAGCTGCAATCATTCGGGTCGGGTCAGAACAATGTATCGGTTCGGATCGGGTGAAGTTTTCTGTTCGGATCGGTGAACTATTGCTATTGAAAACAGAGAGCGCATGTTCGGATCGGAGGGCAGTCTTCTTCAAGATGGATCGGAAAGCCACTTGGTTGCTACGGAGATAAATCGGGTCGGAGGAAAAGAAGAACAAAGAGAAGAGAGAATTGTCACCGAGTCAATCCGGGTCGGATCGGATATCCCGATCCGAACCCCTGGTACATATATATCCGACCCGAACCCATTTTCCATATTGTTCCCCTGCATAAGCGCCTGGATATCCGAATCGGCTATGACCAGTTCCTGCCCATAACGTTCACTACTCTGATGCGTTGTCAACACAGTAATCCATCCGAACCCGAGGCTAATGGGATGGACGACACGTGGCACCGACCCGGATCGGGTTTTGAGCAAATTCACACCTATAAATACCCCGTCTGGATACAAAGAAAGGGATCTTTTTTCTGGCATTTTGAGAGTTCAACCACCTTCACAATCCGAATTTCAGCAATCCCGAAAAATCCAAATCTTCTTTCATTATTTGTTTTCTATAATTGAGTGATTATAAGTGAGTTGTGAGAGGAATCAAGTGAATATTTCATTGTACTTGCAACTAAATCAGTAAATATAGTGAGAGACAAGTGGACGTAGGAATTTCTTCACCGAACCACTATAAATCCTGTGTGTTCATTTTTATTTTTATCTTATTTCATTTGCTTTCAGTTAATTCGGGTGTTAGAACCACTTTTTGGTCTAACATTTTGGTGCTTTCACTGAGAAACTCATCTGAATTCCTTGTTTTCCGGGATTTCTTTCTACTTTTTGGACCGTTGAGTTCAAAGAAGTTAATCCTTAAGTTTCTACGCTCTTTTATATTTGTTGAAGTGATTGTCAAAGAGTCATGGCCAAAGGAAAAGGTAAAGAAGTTCAATTTGGTCGAGGAAATGGAGTTGGCGAAGATCAGCAAAATGCGGTTGTAACAAGGTCTCGTGGGCAGAGTTCAGCAGCAGGAAGAACCAATGCAGGAAATCCGAGCCGCCAACAGGGGGAAAGCTCCGATCCGATCCGGATAGGAGATTCTGAAGCAGTGCATTCCCCCAATCTGAACCGACCCGAGCAGCTTACCACGTACCGATCCGACCAGGCTCCCCAGCTCCGAACCGACCCGACCTCCTATCTCCGATCCGACCCGACGCTTGGTGAAGCTGGAACCTCCACTCGAGTCCCTACGAATGCTCCGATTCCAGCCACCAGGGTTAGTGATCAGGTCAATCCATCTGCGCCCATTACTCAAGGAGATTTCTCGCGATTACTTGACATGCTTGAGAGCACAAGGGAGGCTATGAAAGTCCACGAGCGCACTAATCTCATGATGCAGGAGAATATGAGGCTTATGAGTAGGGAGATTAGCGAACACCGTCGACAGAGAACTCCATCACCGGTTCGTCACACACCAGTGGATCAGTCTTCATCTTCCGAGGAAGAGCGGCCCCGTGAACGAAGGCCCCTCGAACGACCTCAGAATGTGGAACAGTTGACATTTGGATCTTTGGGATCTCGTGAGGATATTGCACGAGCACTAGGAAACAATGACCCCACTCGGGGGCAAAGACTCCAGTCCCCTCCTCCCGAGATCGACCGGGAGCGCAGGGAACGGAATAGAGCAGAAGCAGCTCGAAGAAGAATGGCATCTCCTGAACCAGAGCCCAGACGAAACTTGGATACTAGGGCCAGGGAACCTCAGCGGCCCCTAACTAATGCTGATGTATAGGCAATGGTTTGCCAGATCATGTCCGAGAGCCGGAACTATACAAATGAGGATTATGGCATTGAGCGAAGCCATACTCCTTTCACTGACGATATCCTCGACTTCCAATTTCCCCGGCGCTTTAACTTGCCACAAATGGACAAGTACAATGGAAGGACTGATCCGGGACAGCATTTGATGCGATACTCGTGGCTCATGAATGCCGCTGCTGCCCCTGATGAAGTGAAGTGCAAAGCATTCCCAATCTACTTAGAAGATGTGGCGCTGTTCTGGTTTACCCGGCTTCCTCCCTGTTCGATTTCGAATTACAGGGAACTGAGCGAACGTTTTATGAACCAGTTCCGACTTCATGCCCGAAAGTCCAAAAGTGTTATTGAATTATCGAGAATCAAGCAGGCACCAGGAGAGTCTTTTAGGGCATATCTTGACCGTTTCAACCAAGCTGTGACTGAAGTTAGTGACCCGCATGAGCCCACTATTCTGATGGCATTGAAGGAAGGAGTCAATCCTGAATCCAAGTTTGGAGATTACCTTTCTGGAAAAACGCCCTCCACAAGAGAGATATTCTATGAAAAAGCCGATATTTATCTAAGTCGAGAGGAGGCCAGGGCAAACCGAAAGAGAAAGTCTGAGACGGCTTCAAAAGAAAATGTGCAGAGTAATATCGCCGTGAAGCAGTCTGGGGAAAGTTCTGGCAAGGTTGAAGTAAATGTAGGAAACAAGGGTGGAAACGACAATGCTGGAAGCCGGGGTAACAACAACAATAACCGTAATCCGAACGGTAACAGAAGAAACAGAAATAGGGGAAGTGATCCTAACAAAAGACCCCGATTCCAGACCTACGAGAATTATACACCATTGAACGACACCCTGGAAAATATTTACCTGGATACGTACAATGTGTTACAGTACAAAAGACGGCCACCTCGTGATTCGACCGAGAAAGAAATGGCGACAGGCAAATTTTGTTTGTTTCATGGAACTCATGGGCATTCAACCAATGAATGTCGGCATTTGAGGGATTTGATTGAAAAGCTGCTGCGTGAAGGGAAGTTGGATGAGTACAAGGTTGCCCCGAGGGACAGGGGGCAAGGAGAGCAAGCTCCAAAACAGATTCTACCTGCTCCCAAGCCTACAGCGCAGCAGAAAGGTAAAGGAATTGTTATCAACTCCATAGTGGGAGGACCTCACCCGGCAATCCGAAGTTTCAGATCAATGGATCAATATGTAAATGCTGCCAAGCATCTAGATGAGAATGAAGGTGATGATTTGGAAGATATCACCCCCGTAAAACAACAGAAGACCATGTTTGACGACGTGGTATTCCGCAGCCGAGATAATACTGGGATCCAATCACCCACTGATGATCCGTTGGTTATTACTACCACCATTGGGCCGGCCTTGGTTCATAAGGTATTAGTAGACAACGGAAGTTCCGTTAATATTTTGTTTAAAAAGTCATTTGATCAGATGAAGCTTGAGTCTGAGGATTTGAAGCCATGTGAAGGATGGATAAGAGGCTTCAACAGGGCATCAACAACTCCCATGGGATACATAGAATTGCCCGTGACCTTGGGGCAAGGAGAACGCAGAAGAGTGCGGATGCTTCAGTTCGTAGTATTGGACGTAGATTCGCCTTATAATGCATTTTTGGGGAGGCCTGCCCTTGCTGAATTCAGAGTTTGTATCGCCCCCTGGTGTTTATTGCTTAAGTTCCCAACCGAAGCTGGAACTGGAGTAATGAGAGGGGATCAAGTTTCCGGATGGGCCTGTTATGTGGCCGAACTAAAGATGTTGATGAAAGGACTTAACATCGAGAGTGAAGATGCCTCGCCTCCCTCAAAGGGGGGCTCGGCGTAGCAATTAGAGAAATCGGCCCCGAAGGAGTTGCTAAAAGGAACGCCTGAAGACCTGGACCCCAGAAAAGACGAGGAACCAGAGACTAAGAATGCAACTCCTAATGAAGCGACAGTGGAAATTCCCATTGATGACGCTGATCCGACAAGAGTCTTGAAGATTGGGTCTCAATTGGATCCATGTCGGGCCAAAGAACTAGCGGATTTTTTGAAGGCGAACTTGGACGTGTTTGCCTGGACCCACGCTGACATGTGTGGGATATCGCCATCCATTATAAGTCACAAATTGAATGTAAACCCGAAACATCCGCCTGTGAAGCAAAAGAGACGCATGCTGGGCCCATAGAGGTCGGTTGCTCTCAAAGAGGAAGTGGAAAAGTTGAAGCAGAATGGATTTATTCGAGATTCGACATATCCCGACTGGATATCGAATCCCGTCTTGGTAAAGAAGCCGAATGGAAAGTGGCGGACTTGTATTGATTTTTCAGATTTGAACAAAGCTTTCCCAAAAGATAGTTTCCCACTTCCCAGGATTGACCAGCTTGTAGATTCGACAGCAGGTCATGAACTTCTCTCTTTCATGGACGCATATTCTGGGTACAACCAAATTCCTATGCACGTGCCAGACCAAGAACATACGAGCTTCATTACGAATTTGGGATTATATTGTTATGTTGTAATGCCATTCGGATTGAAAAACGCCGGAGCTACTTATCAGCGCTTGGTGAACAGAATGTTTTATAATCAAATAGGAAAGACTATGGAAGTTTATGTGGATGATATGCTTGTCAAATCGAAACAGTCCTCCAGCCATACGCAAGACTTGGCGGAAATGTTTGGTATCCTGCGAAAGTATCGGATGAAATTGAATCCTCTGAAATGCTCATTTGGAGTGGCATCGGGAAAGTTCCTTGGCTTCATTGTGAGCTCCCGAGGAATTGAAATCAACCCTAGCCAGATAGCAGCGATTAGAAATATCGAAGAGCCGAGGAGAATTAAAGACGTCCAAAGTCTTGCAGGGAAAGTAGCGGCGCTGAGTAGATTCATCTCCAAAGCCACGGATAAATGCGTTCCGTTTTTTGATTTGATTAAAAGAGGAAAGAAGAACTTCGAGTGGACTCCGGATTGTGTTGAGGCCTTTAAAAATTTATTGGAACTGCTAGAGAAACCGCCGATTTTATCAAAGCCCGTAGATCACGAAGAATTGTTTGTTTACTTGGCAGTCTTGGCTCACGCCGTTAGCACAGCCCTGGTTCGAGAAGAAGACAAAGTACAAAGGACAGTGTATTATGTAAGCAAGAAATTAGCAGCGGTAGAGCACAACTATCCAAAGATTGAGAAGCTTGCTTACAGCCTCCTAATCGCATCCCGAAAACTTCGTCACTATTTCCAAGCTCATCCAATAACCATATACACCGACCAGCCCTTGAGGCAGGTGCTGCAGAGACCCGAAGCATCGGGAAGGTTGATCAAATGGAATATAGAATTAAGTCAGTTTGATTTAAATTTTCAACCACGAAAGTCGATCAGGGGGCAAGCTTTGGCAGACTTTATTGCGGAGTTCACCATCCCAGAGGAGGAAGTAATCGATGACAGAGTGATTAAGACCGAGGATGAGTTAAAGATAGATTCGTGGAATCTATACACAGATGGAGCCAAGAACGACCGAAGGTCTGGAGCTGGAATCATTTTAGTTACTCCCAAAAGACGGTCGTTATATTATGCCCTGCGATTAGAATTTTCGGCAACTAACAATGACTCTGAATATGAAGCCCTGATTGCCGGGCTAAAGCTTGCCAAAGACCTCGGAGTAAAAATGTTAGACATATTCTGTGACTCTAAAATCGTTGTTTGTCAAGTACGAGAGGAATTTGTGGCTCGGGGGCCTCGACTTATCGCTTACCTCAGGAAAGTGAGGGAGCTATTGAGTAGCTTGGAGCGGTACAACATAACACATATCCCAAGAGCTGAAAACCAAAAGGCAGATAGGCTGGCAAAACTAGCTAGTTCCGACAATCCAGAAGAGAATGAAATAATTCCAATTGAAACGTTGGAATCACCAAGCTTTGAGTCAATGGAAATTGAGGTCGCTTTTGAAGCAGAACCGGAGAAAGAGTCGTGGATGACCCCAATTAAAAACTTCCTTAAGGATGGAATACTCCCGTCAAAGAAGAGTGAAAGAAGGGTTGTAGTTCGCAAGGCTACCAGATATGTCATACAAGATGATACTCTTTATAGGCAAGGATTTTCTATGCCCCTGTTACGATGTATAGCACACGATGACATCAAGCGTGTACTAAGAGAAGTACACGAAGGTGAGTGTGGAGATCATACAGGAACTCAGACTTTAGCAAAAAAGATATTGCGATACGGATACTTCTGGCCTACAATTAACAAAGATGCAGCTGATTATTCACGACGCTGCGATAAGTGCCAGAGATTCGCCAAAATCCCCAGAGCACCGTCGACCCAACTTAAATCAATGGTGAGTCCTTGGCCATTTGCCACATGGGGAATTGATATCATTGGAGTTCTTCCGATTGCTAAAGGAGGAGCAAAATATGCAATAGTGGCCGTGGACTATTTTACGAAGTGGGTGGAAGCTGAGCCCTTGACCAAGATCACGGCAAGAAAGGTGATAAGTTTTGTAGTCAGAAATATTATATGCCGATTCGGGATCCCAAGGACGATTATAACTGACAACGGAACCCAATTTGATAGTACTGAATTCAGAAATTTGTGCCAGAAGTATAAGATAGACAAATGATATACTGCAGTTGCCTATCCGCAATCGAATGGGCAAGTAGAGGCAATAAACAAAGTAATAAAATCCATCCTCAAGAAGCGATTAGAGCGTGCAAAGGCAAAATGGGTTGACGAATTGCCCCTAGCTTTGTGGGCATATCGAACAACATTTAAAACGGCCACCGGTCATACCCCTTTCTCTCTCTCCTTTGGCTCAGAAGCTGTAATTCCAGTTGAACTGGAAGTTCCTTCCCACAGGGTGACATATTATGACCCGATGACGAATCGGGCACTCTTACTTGAGTCTCTTGATGAAGTCGAAGAAAAAAGGGACGAAGCAGATTTGCGTGCGGCAAGACATCGACGTCAGATGGCACGCTATTACGACAAAAAAGTTCGCCTCAGGACTTTTGAACCAGGAGATTTGGTGCTAAAGAGAGTCTTTCCATCCCTTCCTCACCTCGGTCCAAAATGGGAAGGACCCTTTGTCATCCAACGGAAACTTGAAAAAGGAACCTTCAAGTTAACGACCGTAGATGGCGAAGAAGTCCCTAGAGCATGGAATGCCCAACACTTAATGCGATATTTGGATTAGAAATGCTGTACTTTGTGTTATTTTTCTTATGAACTCTGTAATAAGGCACGACTTGCCTTGGGAAAATCTGACGATGTGAATGAAGAACTATAAAGTGGATGTAGGCTACGACTTAGCCGAACCACTATAAAAATATTGCGTGTTATTTACCTTTATGCATTACATACATACATTCATCAGTTATTCTGTTGTGATTATAAAATACAGGATGACTCACAACCTAAAAAGGTTGAAAACAGTTTAGACATAAAAAGAAGCACGATGACTATTTGTGCGATAAGACATAAAAGAATGAGAAAACGACATTCTTAACTCTAACTCTCCAGAGAGAGAGAGAGTATAAAAGCGTCTCCGACTGAGCGCTGAAAAAGAAATTCTTCTCCTAACTCTAACTTTCCAGAGAGAAAGTGAGTATAAAGGCGTCTCCGACTGAGCGCTGAGAAAGAAATCTTAACCCCGCTGAAAGACCGGGGAATGAATAGATTACTGAGCTCGAACTCTAACTCTCAAGAGAAAGAGAGAGAGTATAAAAGAAATGCCAGAAAAAACGACAGGTACTGACGACATAGGAAGTGCTATCCTGTCAGAGAATCGGGAGCATTCAGATTGCTTGATTAAGCATTAAATAATTTGTGGGAATTGACTGGGGGCACGTATGTATATGCATATTTCCCCCCTCCACAACTTCGTTTCATAACTATAGACATGCATTTTTACATAAGTGCAGAACTACTAACAAATAAACATTGCAGAAAATGAGTTATTTTTATTTACAATGGAATGAATTTGTACAGGAAAATAGCTAAAAAAGAAAGTGCAGGAGCCACTCTTGTAGCAGCAATTATTGATTCACTAAATGCTAAAACGATACAAGGCAATCCACTATTTAGATTTTGAATGAGCCTTGGACTTCTTGGCGGCTTTCTCCGCATCCTTTGCCTCTTTCTCAGCCTCTGTTAAGATTCGTTTTGACTTCTTTTTTCCTGAAGATACGGTGCTGGAGCCAGTAGACTGCTTCCCGGAGGGCGGAGCGCTGGAATCAAGGGAAGATTTTTTAGCAAGTTCCTCTGTAATAGATCTAGTTGAGAGCTTAACAACTAACCTTGATCCCGCATCCACAACTGCAAGGGGTTTGAGGGCTTCAGGGTCGAGTTCTTCGGTTTTTAATTGCAAGCGCTTGTCTTGATCAGCCTTCATTGCAGCCAAGGTAACGTCATTAGCACTTTTTGACTCCCCGATTATTGCAACTTCTGGTTCCTCTTCCTGATCCCCGTCACCGCCATCATCCCTTAAAGCTGCTATCACTTCTTCATCATGGGGAGTGGCGGTCTTAGTCGGCTCACTTCCTTCTCCCAAGTCTGTAGAAGCAGCCTTGTCTTCCCCTTTTTTGGCCTTTCCTGCGGGCTTTGTCCCGGCGGTGGCTCCCTGAGTCACATCTGTCTTTTCGGATGACTCAACACCTACAGAATGAGAAGCAACAGTTATCAACTCAGGCGAAAACAATGGGTCTTTCATCGATTGTTCAATCACGTGGCGAAAGGTAGAAATAGCCTTGGCAAATTGAGGAGAAAAGGTAGGGATACCTTCCGAAGACTTCTCGGCGGGGGCGACTAATACCTCTGATGCTGTTTCAGGAATAGGGGATAGCAAAGTTGTTCGGGGAATTCCCAGATTTTCAGGATCATACCCCTCTACTTCAGAAGTCGCAGGGGCAGAAGAAGAGGAACCAGCTTCGGGAGCATTCTTCTGTTTAGACTTCCGTCTCTCTTCTTCCATGGCTTCAGCAATGAGGCGGCGCCCTTCGGCTAGGCGCTCCGGTTCATCATCCCTCAACTATTTCTCCATTAGCTTATCTTCATCGATGGAATCGACCTTAAGTTCCTCTTTTTCCCATTCGACGATCTGATTCCATACTTGAGCTAGAGTGGATGGATAATCCTCGATCCAAGAAATGTTTCGGCGACGGATGATATGTGCGAAGAATTCAATCATTAATTCGCCAAAACCTTGAATATCACCCTCCGCCTCAGATAATTGCTTGCGGGCTTCCTCCGCAGATTTGATAGCACACTCCACATTGCCCTCGGCCAGGGCAGCTCTGTTCTCTGCTTCCAACAGCTTTGAAGCCAAGTCAGCATTCTTCCTTTCTAGTTCAGCACTCCTATTTGCTAACTCGGCGTTTTTCCGTTCAAGCTCAGCATAAGCAAGGCGTGCCTTAGCGGCTTCTGACTTAGCCTCATCAGCTTGCTTTTTTAATTCAGAACGCTCTTGAGTGTGAGATTCAAGCAAGTCATGATAGCGTTTTTGCATGTCCTCAAATTGTTGTTTGAAGTTAGAAGCGTCCCTTTGAGCGACAGCTAGCTGAGCTTGAGTGTCTTCCAAATCTTTTCCTAGAGCTTTTAAAGCCTTGGCATCCTCCTCTGCGGTCTTTTGCATTGAATCAGTATTCATGATTAGAGTGCGGATAATTCTGGAAAGGTTGCGTGAATATTTAAACATCTCAGAATACCGTTTTTCCACCGCATCTATCTTTGCTTTGGCCTCATCTGCCCACTTAGAAGAAATAGGTTCAAGGGCAGGTAAGAAAGTCAAAGTCTCGAAGTAATGTTCAGGAAATTGCTCCTCCAAATATGCCCGCTTAACTGCAGTCTCCGCGTCTAGTGGGGGAGGAGCGGAGATTGTAAATTCGGTGTCCCTGTGTGAGGAGGATTCGGTAGTTTCTTTGTTTGTCCTAGGTCGTTTAGTAGCAGGGACCTTATGCTTACTCCGAGACCCGGATTCTTTCGGAGGACTTCTCTCTCTACTGCGCTTTTCATGGGAAGAAGTGGAGTCCTTAGATTGTGGTCTGTCTTCTTCCCTTCGGCTTTGATAACCCTTGTATTTCTCTTGTTCCGGCCGAATTGGTGAGCGAGAACGTGAGGGTCGAGAACGATAGGGATCATAAGGCCTTCTCTCGTCCCTACCCCGATCATCACGACGATCATACTCAACATCCTGAGGAGGATTGGACATGCTGCGGCGGAGCTTCCTGATATCGTAGTAGGATCGAGACATCGTACCTGCACAATAAGACAAACGAAATTTAGAATTAATGGATTCATGGAGAAAGAGGTGCAATGAATGCTAATGCTGTTGTGTAAAGTGTATCCTAAGTGGTGTGTTTCCCCCCAACCAACCCGAGTCTGAAGCTAGACTAGTACGGGCAGGCTCTTTGGCCTTAGCGGGAGTGGTCTCTTCAGAAGAGGTGAAGACTAAAGGATCCTTCCTGAAATCCTCTGAAGTGTATATAGTCTTAGGTAAGGGGAGATCCCCCAAACCCTGAAATATTTGCTCATCAGTACTAGGAATATTTCCCTCGGAAGCATTAAGTGGCGACTCTTGAAAGGATGTTGACTTTCCAGAGAAGTAGCCTCCTCGGGGGCAGTATATCCGTCACGATGCCTTTCGGCCAGGTTAGCCAATTCGTCATCTTGTATAGAAGATGGAGAAGGTGAAGTTTGAAGAGGCACTGTAGGAATTCCCGAGCCTTCTCCTGTCTCTGGAACTACCTCCACTGGAGGAATGTACGCGTAGGGGACCGTCCCATGACCGATGCTACGAAAAACGGATAACAGCCCATGAAAGTGAAGGTATTCATCTTTAAGGACTTCGTCGATAGTCAAGAATTTCTGATCGCCATTAAGAAGTTGGTGCATCCAGTCAAAAAACACCTGATCTGATATCTGTTTGGGATTATCGACTGCAAACAAAAAGGAAAACAAGTTAAGGTGATGATTCAAGTGTATAGAGCCCGGATTTGGAAAATCAGTGCTTTACTTGATTTTGTCCACCTCCTGGCGCATCCAGGCTGTCGCTTCACGTAGAACCATTCTAATCTGGAATCTCCAGCCTTACTGCTGAATGGTGCTGAGATTATCTTCCTTTTTGGAACTGACTCAAAGTAGCAGAAAGATGGAGTCTCTCGAGTCCGATGCTTGAAATTATAGAAGAAGTGAACGTCATCGAACGTGAGCTCTATGCCTAAGATTTCATGATATGCTATGTACAAGGTGTGCAAATAGGCATATGAATTGGGATGCAACTGCATGGGGGCAATCCGCATTTGTCTTAAAAAGTCAACGATGAAGGGAGAGAATGGAGGAATGGCACCGACCATGCACATCAATCGAGTGACCGCCATATATCCTTCTGGAGGGTTGTGGGGACGGTCAGAGCGAGAAGGCACTAGAGTGTCCCTTTTCATTATCCCGTACTTTAAGCAAATTCGGACAAGTCGATCATTGTCGATTGTTGATTCAACGGAGTCTGGAGGTGATTCCAATATAATGGCCGATTCAAATTCATCAGGGGCTCGATCGTCACCAATCCCTCCTTCCTCCGCAAAACCCAGAGAAACTTCATTCTCTGAAGACACCTCGTTGCTTTCTCGATTTCTAACCCCGTAGTCTGGACCCTCACTGTCCCATTCTGGATCCGAAGGAGAAGATATATCCTCGAGAGTGATTTTGTTAGAGGTTTCCGGGGCTTCTTTCCTCTCAGCTAGTCTGGAAGAGCATATGGGTCTCATTGTCATAGAACTATTGAAGAAGCAATAGCACGAATTAGAGTAAATTAGCACGTACCCCCTTGTGCATGTGTGTGAACTAAAATGTGTGCAGCGAATGTGAGAAATGCAAAGTAAAGGTGCAACAATGTAAGACGAAACTTTGAAGAGAAAGTGATAGTCAGAGTAGTTCTTTATGTTCATTTATGTCCGCAAGGCACTATCCTAACTGTTCATGAAGTTGGAAGTAATATCTAGCATTGTTTTAAATAGTTGGACAAAAGTTTGTGCTTTGGATTGAGTAGTTTTCGGTTCGGATGTATACATCCGGTTCAGGTCGGATGGGCAAGGTCACATGTTAGCTTAAAGCAAAGGCTCACACTCAGAGAGATATATCCGGATCGGTTCAGGAATTGACTTTCGGGACGGGTCGGATTGACCTGAATAACAATGCCCCTATTCTCTCTTTTGTTTCACAACCCGGTCTGATCCGAGCGCATAGGTCTTGATCTCCATTTCATTCATAGGTCCGACCCGACCCGGTCAAACAAGTTAAGTCCCATTTCTTTGCCTTATTGCTCCGACCCGGTCCAGTTCTGTGAATTTCTCTCTTTCCCTTTTTCTCCTACTGTTCCCCCACCCAAACGGATCTCCTTCAATTTCCTTCCTCTTCCTCCTCTTAAGTAGCGAACCCAACTCGATATCCAAAGCCTTAATTAAAATCAAGTGCTTAAGCACTCAATTATTCAACGACGAATCTCAACACCTTCCACCAATGCCTCGAAATGGCGTCGATGCCATCAACGACGAAGGCGGAGGATGAAGGAAGCCATGGCGATGGAATTAGTCAAATACCTTGCTAGAATCGTTCAACTTAACTGCGAATGTAAATTAAAAACAATTATGGCAACGAGATTCGAGATTGCAAGACTACCTATGTATTTGATTCAAAGATTGAAGCGAGAGTTTTGAAATTTTTTGGAAAGACTAGGGTTTCGATGTGGAATCGGTTGGGCAAGAACAGTGAATAAAAGAAAAGAAGAAAAGTGAAGTAGATTTATATAAAAAACAAGCTGACTATTCGTATCCCCGCTCGGACCGGCTCGGAAAGCCCAGTAACGCAGCTTGGCCCACTAATCCATTGTAGAGTATAGGAAGAAGGAGATCCGTCCGGGTCGGAACCCGAACCAGAAATCCGTTCGGGTCGGAATCCGAACCGAACAGGATGCAGTACGACAGCTTGGCATGTGAATTCAAAGGGAAGGATGAAGGCGTTGTGCAACAGCAGTCAAAGCATGCTCCATTTCCAACAGAAGCATCCTTTGAGGGGGCAAAGTGTTAGCCTACTTTGTGAACTAGGCAACACAAAGTCAAGATGTCAGGCATTGAAGAACCTTCCTAATTAGAAGACTTCGGTTCGGATCGGAGAGACCATCACTACTCAGATCGGAGAAGACGCTACAGCCTAGATCGGACAGCTGCAATCATTCCGGTCGGGTCAAAACAATGTATCGGTTCGGACCGGGTGAAGTTTTCTGTTCGGATCGGTGAACTATTGCTATTGAAAATAGAGAGCGCATGTTCGGATCGGAGGGCAGTCTTCTTCAAGATGGATCGGAAAGCCACTTGGTTGCTACGGAGATAAATCGGGTCGGAGGAAAAGCAGAACAAAGAGAAGAGAGAATTGTCACCGAGTCAATCCGGGTCGGATCGGATATCCCGATCCGAACCCCTGGTACATATACCTCCGACCCGAACCCATTTTCCATATTGTTCCCCTGCATAAGCGCCTGGATATCCGGATCGGCTATGACCAGTTCCTGCCCATAACGTTCACTACTTTGATGCGTTGTCAACAGAGTAATCCATCCGAACCCGAGGCTAATGGGATGGACGACACGTGGCACCGACCCGGATCGGGTTTTGAGCAAATTCACACCTATAAATACCCCGTCTGGATACAAAGAAAGGGATCTTTTTTCTGGCATTTTGAGAGTTCAACCACCTTCATAATCCGAATTTCAGCAATCCCGAAAAATCCAAATCTTCTTTCATTATTTGTTTTCTATAATTGAGTGATTATAAGTGAGTTGTGAGAGGAATCAAGTGAATATTTCATTGTACTTGCAACTAAATCAGTAAATATAGTGAGAGACAAGTGGACGTAGGCATTTCTTCGCCGAACCACTATAAATCCTGTGTGTTCATTTTTATTTTTATCTTATTTCATTTGCTTTCAGTTAATTCGGGTGTTAGAACCACTTTTTGGTGTAACAAAAATATTTCTTATTTTATTTGGGAAAACATTTCAAAATCCTTTAAATTAGCGTGATGTTATAAAACATCGTTTAATAACTCCAACCACTAATCATTTATTAGCTAACCATATTGCTAACCAAGTTTCACTATCGAACCTTAACCATTCCTCCATCAATCGTGATGTCAATCAAGTTGGGGTATGATTACCTCTCGGACCTTAATTGAACAACATTCTTAACTTTGAAATAGTCAAAGCTCACAACATCAAACAAAACATCGTTTACGCGACTTTCGGATTTGATCTAAGAACACGCTTCTTTTACAGAAAAACTTTGATTATAACGATAGCATTATAATCGCTGTTTCCAAATATTTGATTTATAAAACATTACTTTTAACAACAGCGTTACAAATGTTGTCTAGAATTATAAAACATTTATTATAACAGTAGCGTTAAAATCGTTGTTTAGATTTACAAAATATTTATTATAACGGCAGCGTTAAAATCGCTGTTTAGAGTTTACAAAACATTTATTATAACGGCAGCGTTAAAATCGCTATTTAGAATTTACAATACATTTATTATAACGGCAGCGTTAAAATCGCTGTTTAGACTTTACAAAACATTTATTATAATGGCAGCGTTAAAATCGCTGTTTAGGTTTATAAAAATATAACTTGTACTTATTAATTACAACAAATGAATTATTAAGTAAATAAATAAATAATTAAATAATTAAACTTGATTTTAAAATGGAAAGTAAAAATAACTACTTCCCTGAATTCGATATAATCGAATTCCAATAAATAACTCTCTCTCGAATAATCTATATTCGATTATATTCCGAACTTCGGAATTTATCTACCATTTAGGGTAATCCAAAATCCCAAATTTCACTTTTGAATTTACGCTCTCTAAATTCTTACCAAAATCCTTTATACCCGTTTCAGTTTACAAAATATTATCCCAATTTATTTTATATCCCAAAATGTTGGAATAAAACTCATCATTTCTTAAAACGATTATCCATTTCCTTTTTCATTCAATTTCTAATCTAGATTCATATTTCAAATCTGAATTTCCTATAAAGATATTTCATTTTCCAAATTCCTTCGAACATTTATTCACTAAATCTTGAATATATTTCTTTTATATACAATCAAATCTATTTGAATATTATACTTGTAAACAACATTTCAAATCAAATTTCCATTTGTAACGTCTATTTAGAATTTATTCATAGGAGGACTTACATTAATATCATCCATTTATAATCATGCTTATAGTTTCCTTTATAATCGCTACATTCCATTTTCCATTACAAATATCATTTTCAAACCCGATTTTCACTTTTTCAATATGAATTCAAACTTGAATTTATATTTTACTTTATCTCAAGATAATATTTTTACTAATTTATAACATCGTTTTATAAACAACTTCTTGTTTTATTTAAACAAGTTTCTATTTTAAGTTTATTCGAAATTTCATTTCTATTTTGGAAATAAATTCTACTTTTAAATTCCAATTTCCTTTCCCACATTCGAAAATATTTTACGGTATCTAAAATACCAAGTTTCTAGGGCCAGGGTAATTCAAACACAACAAATCTAATCATGGATTATATAACACATTATATATCACAATCAAATAAAAACAGTAATATAAATGTTGAGGAATCCAGTTGGATTCCTGCAACCTGTTTCCCTGCATCCACAGATGTTAATCAACATTTATAACATCAATTTCACTTCAATATATGATATCATGGCAAATGGAATCCATATTCAACCAACAGTATATTTAACAAAGCAATCATTTCAACTAAATTTTCAACCATTCATCCAAACAATCATCACACACTATAAAATTACTTAAATATAAATTTAAAACTCGTTTATATAAAAATATAAACGAGGTAGAGTTAGTGAGTTTACTCACCTTGTCTTGCAGTTGACGAAACTCCTTTTGTCTTCTTTTGAATTCAATATTGTTTGATTTTATCACTAACTCTAGTAGCTCTATTCTCAACTTTCCCGGTTCAACATAGATGATTTGATTTCAACGTGGTCGGTTCCGTGTGATTCTGTTTTGATATGACAGAATGAAGTTTGTTATAACATTTAAATTAATTAAATAGTTTATTAACTAGGTAGTCATTAGGAGTTAATTTCCATAATTATCATTAAGGAAAATCATGAGATGTATTGGCTAATTAACTTGTTAAACCCGTACCTTCGTTCTCCATAGACAAAAATCTGATCCTCCTTGCAAAACACAGTACTATAGTATTTTCCCAACGACTATCCCCCCAGGCCTCGGCTTCAAACATTCCGCTTTCCTCACGCATTTAAAATACCATTAAAACGAGCCACACCCGGATTAGCCAATATTATGCACAGTCACTGTTTTGCTGTAACGACCCCCATTCTACGCATCATAGGATCGTAGAATATTTATTTCTTTCACATACGAAGTTGTTTGGTCATGTAACTTTGGGAAACGACTATTGGGGTCATTTTCCTTTTTCGTGATTTTTCCTGATTTTTAAATGACCTTTTTGCCCCTAGCTGATAGTGTTTTGGCCATAACTTTTGACTGGTAAGGAATTTTGACCTAAAACCACTTCCATTAGATTCGTTTGATGGTTTACAATTCCGTAGATTGGTCACATTAGCCAAACGGACTCACCGTTTGGGAGATATGGCTGAAACAAGTTTCAGATGGTGAAAAACAGCTTAATTGGGCTTAACCGGGTGATTAGCAGCTAGGCCCAAAGGGGATTTCGGGATTTGTAGTATTTAAGGGCTGTTAGGGTTAGGGATTTTGGTTTTTCTCATTTCCCAACCGCCACATACGTCTTAGAAAACCCTAACAATGGCCTCCAACATCTAAAATCATCCCTAATCACTTCTTAATCAAGTTTTGGCTTAAACTACATCAAATTAAGGAGGAATAGCACCAAAGCAACGTTAGAGCTGCTGTGTTGTATTGGGAACATCGCCAAACAAAGATTCAGTTCAGATTTGGTATTTTATTTGTGGCCAAGGTGAGTGATTTGCAAAGTTTAGCACTAATTACGGTTAATTAATGGTAATTAGTGAAGATTAGCGAATTTATACATTAATAAATTCTGGAAAAATATTCATAAATTTCGAAATATTGTTTTAGGCCTCTGTTAGAAGTTTGGGCTGATTTGGTTAAGTTTTGTTAACCCTATGATTAGTTTTGCTTAAATATGTTTAGAGGAAAATATGGGGTTTTGGCTATGTTTGATCCGTTTTAACTTGTCAAATCATTGTTTTGCTGTTTATGGTAGATTATACATGTTGCTATGACTGTATGGTATGCTTTGTGGTTGTCTAGAAGTGTTATATTGGTCGAAAACATCATCGTATGGTGTAAAACAACTCGTCGGACAAAGTGCAGGAAAATGTAGAGGATTGGATCGCCCGTCCGAACCCGACCCGATCGTGATACTTGATCTGAACCGCCATGTGGAGACTCTGATGCACCACAATCTGATGTTCCATGAACCGCTCGAGAGAAGGAGCCCGACCCGACCCGCTTCAGCCTGAGCTCCACGATCCGACCTGAGTAAGGTGGCACGACCCGAAGGCACCCGATCCGAACCGACGCACCATGGATGGACTTGAGAGACTCGACCCGATCCGGAGTGTTTGGAAAGGAGGAACGAACCGCCAGGAGATGTGGACCCCGACCCGATCCGATGGAGGTAGCTTGACCGATCCGAACCGAGATGCTTGGATTTGAGGCGTGAATTACGATCCGAATTTGAAGTATAAATTGAAGTGAAGAACCGATCTGGAGAAGACCAATAACCCGTGATGCAAAGGTAGTCCAAATGGGAAGTTTTTA
Organism: Allium sativum; assembly: GCA_030737875.1. Lineage (NCBI taxonomy): Eukaryota > Viridiplantae > Streptophyta > Magnoliopsida > Asparagales > Amaryllidaceae > Allium > Allium sativum. The sequence goes on from CM060924.1 coordinate 158,912,890, forward strand.
CTCAAGATCCAGTTGGGAACCAATGAGTTAACTTCACGATTGGACTTTGCTGCGGGACGTGTGCAAAGGGATTATCGATGCCTGTCACTTTGGTTACCGTTGACAGATGGATTAGGGGCTCGTAGAGTAGTTATACGGGGTTGGACTCCGTCATGCCCAAAGGATTAGGTGAATAGAGTAATGGGTATCATATGCTTTACGCACTGAGTGAGAGATGTGAGGATGGTTGCTTTGTTTGCCATTATTATGACATGCACACCCCCCACCCCCGTTATCTTTACACCTTATGTTTAGTGGCACCTTAGAGTATTGTACAGTATGTAGGGCTAACTCTTTGGTTGCAGAACCAGGTTCAGGTATGATTGGATTATACCTGTTATTGTTTTGCTTATCGCTCATACCAGACTTTTTGTCTGACCCAGAGTTTTATGTCTCTTCTTATTACTCTGGGTGCTCTCACGAGCAGACTAGAGACAGGTTAGCTGGGTATGCACGAGTAGCTGATCCGGAGACGGGCAGGAGGTTTCCACGAATGATATATATATATATATATATATATATATATATATATATATATAGACATTCTCCCTATGTTGTTGAAGATTACTGCTTGGGCGTTAGTAGTGTATCTTCCACTTTTGTTTTAGAGATAGTAATTTGGAAAGTTGTAATAAGCTGTATTTGGATTTCCGCTGCTCTGATGTTGATGTTGGTTTTAGTTATCAGCTTATGCACTGTCTCACTTGTTTTATGTCAAGTATATTATGATTTTATTTTGTTCCATGCGTTGTGAGACATTCTACAGGTATTCGATTGGTTCACTCTCTTCTTTCCTTTCTTTGGCGACCGTTCTGTGCTAGTCGTGCATGTGTACAGCGCACTTTCGGAGGAAATGCCGGTTGGTGTGGGTTGGGCCGTCACACTTGGTATCAGAGCTTTAGGTTGCGTAGTTAATCTGGGGAAAGACACCAGGGAGATATAATACGTATATGAGAGCGCGTATTTGTGATTATTTTGGTTTTAAAAGCTATATATATATATATATATATCATTAGTATAGCTAAGGATGAAGTTGCACTGCACTAACAGCACAAAGAGGATGGTTAATCGTTTTCTCTGTGCAGATTAAACGATGAGCCGATACGCAAGGGGTGTTGGTAGAGGATCCAATAATGGGAATGCTGCTGAAATGAGGACGATGTTTACAGACCTCATGAGAGAGATGCTTTGGGATGTGCAGAGGGCAGCTCCCAATGCTGGAAATAGTGGTGGTCCAATAGTGCAGGCGCCTAGGGCCGATTTCGCCAAGTTGAATAAGGATTATACTAGTCTTGGTGGGAAGCCGTTCCATGGAATGGAGTCGGCTACAGATGTTCAGGATTGGCTTGATAGTTGTGAGCGTATCTTCGAAGACTTGGGTATTGAAGATGCTATGAAGAGGAAGCTAGCATCCCGTCAACTGCAAGGACGGGCAAAGAATTGGTGGAATGCTATTGAGGCAACTACCCCTGAGGATCAGATCACTTGGAATCAGTTTAGAACTCGTTTCAGTGATAAGTTTATGCCAGTTTCTCAGAAATCACAATTATTTAGGAAGTTCTTGGAGCTTAAGCAAAATGGTAGAACTGTCTCGGGGTATATTGCTGAATTCGATACTCTATCGAAATATGGATTATCCCTTATAGATACTGCCGAGATGAAGAACGAGAAGTTCATAACTGGCTTGGATGGATACTTGGGGGAAAGGCTTATTAACCACATTGATGAGACGTTTGAATCGATTGTGGGGAAAGCGTTAAGATCAGAGAGTCTTTACCCTAAGCCAAGGACCGAGATTGCTGTTACACCTACAGAGGAGCCAAAACCGCAAGCAAGCGGTGGAGGCAAAGAAAATCCCCATAATAAGAGGAAACAGGACCAAGCTAAGGATGGTCAGAAAAAGAAAAATAAGAACGATGGCGAGTGCTTTAGTTGTGGCAAGAAGGGCCACTATGCCAGAGATTGTCGAGAAAAGCCTGGGGAAAGGAAGTGCTTTAATTGCGGCCAAGCGGGACATCACAAGAATGAATGTCCACAATCTCCTAGGGAGAAGCAGATCGTGAAAGCATATGCTATCAACGTTGTTCCTTCTTCGTCGAATGCCCCAACTGCGGCACAGAAGGAAAAAGGTGTCGTTATTCGAGGTATGCTTTATATTTAAGATGTTCATGTTCTAGCTTTGTTTGATATTGGGACTTCCCATTCCTTCGTACCTAGTCCTGGTAAATAGGTTGGAATTAGAACCCGAGATAGTCGATAGACCTTTAGTAGTGACAAACCCAATAGGTGGTTTGACTAGCCTTTGTAGGATTTGTCGTAATTTGGTCTTATCGAGTCATGGATGTATGTTTGTTGCGATTGCTTTATTTCGAGCTTTACTAGGTTTGGCTTGATTTTGGGAGCTGATTGACTCCAAGGGTATAGAGTGGTAGTAGATTATGAAGAGTCTTTGATGACCATTGAGTGGATGATGGACGAAAGGTGGTATTGGATCGCCTACCTTATGATGAAGATGGTAACGGGATTCAGAGAAGCAAATGTACATTGGATGTACAGTAGTTTGGTCAGGACTTGGTCAGGCGATCGATAATAGTTTCAAGCAAGATTGGCGAGGATAGCCAAAGTCGGTTATGGATGCTTGAGTGTTTGGATGTTTTGCTCATATCATCTCACGTAGATTGTCTGAACTCGAAGGAGATATTTCCTTGGGTGCTTGTCTGATATTGGTTTAGGCCTTTGGGGCTTGTGCTCGGGGAATGTCGAGGTCGACTAGGATGTCTGCGTGAGAGATAGGTAGCTGTTGTGATTTTCATTGGATGATATCTTGGTTAACTAGAAGAGTGATGGGCAGTTGGGACAGGATAAGACTATTCGATGGTATGGACTACCCCGAGTTAGACTCGATAGGGTTATGGAATGACTCGAGTGGGGATCGAGAAAGATGCAAATTAATGGATTGTTTAGGACCCTATGTTGATGTTCTTTTTTTTGAAAGAATAGGATGTGTTCGTTGATCATGGAAGATGCAACGAAGGATAGGACGATTCAAGTTGGACTTGAACTCGTAAAAGAAATAGGTGTTCGTTGATCTTGGAGCAGCAACAAATAGGGAGATGACTCACGTTGGACTAGGGTTTGTAGATAATGGATACTCAAGACTGGGTCTGAGTTTATCGATAATAGATTGACTCGAGTTGGACTCGAGAAGGCTGCAAGGAGTCGGAATGGCTCGATTTGGACTCGAGAGGGCAACAATATAATGGATAGACTTGGGTGGGACTCGAGTGTTTCAGGCGGACTAAAAGCAGGGGTATCTGGGGACGCCCACTTACCTTGGATCTGTTGGACGTGATCTAGTTATCCTTGGAGTATAAACGTACGTTGGACGTACGGTAGTCCAATTGGAGGCAGGGCTTTCATTAGTTATTGATGTTGGTTGGACCAAACATACTGGTATCGATGTAATCACGACTTTAGCAGGTAATAGATAGGATTTGTTTGATGGATGCTATGGTTGCTATGTTTGTTCCTACCTTTCTTTTCTTGAGTAGACTATCACCTGTAGGATCCTGTTGAATAGAAATAGGATAAGTTCGTTGATCATGATGATATGACGGGTGTAAGATACTTTACGTTAGACTTGAAGTATGTTTGGGCACTGTGGAGCGTCCATTGTCTTGGAGATTCAATGGATATAGGAGTTTCAGTTGGACTTGGACTCGTAGGTGGAGTACCTAGATTCATTGGATGAGTCTAGTTCACCTTTAGTAGGTGAATGTACGTTGGACGTGCAGTGCGAATATGGGTAGGGTACCTAGGTTCATTGGATGAGTCTAGTTCACCTTTAGAAGGTGAATGTACGTTAGACGTACAGTACGTATATAGATGTAGTGCCTAGGGTCATTGGATAGATCTAGTTTGCCTCTAAGAGGTGAACGTACGTTGGACGTGCAGTACGGATGTAGGAAGGACTCAAGTTGGACTTGAAGGGACATTTGGAATGTAGTTGGAAATTTGGCATATAGGGTTGGATTACCTAAGAGGATGACAGTATAGACGGATGCCATAGTACCGGACTGGGTGCGATAGCTGATGCATTGGGTAGGAGACATGCCAGTTTAGAGGCTATTTTTCTGGAATGGAAGCAACTAGAGTATATTACGGGATATGACTCCAGACCTAAGTGTGAATTGGATTCAGAAACACTAGTAAGCTTGACGATTAGATCGATCTAGATTAAGTGGATCGGTTTCAGTCAGAGGGACGATCCTAACCTATTGGAAATCACCTCTAGGGTAGAGATGAGAATCGATGGCGAGAGAACGATTATACTTGGGAACTAGAGGATGACATAAGAAAGACGTATCCAGAACTCTTCGCCTAGTAAGACTTCAGTTTCAATTTAGTCTTTCCGCATGCTAGGATAGGTTGTTTTGTTTGTTTTGCATGTTTGATTGTTATATATGATTGGTAGGCATGCGGAATCCTTTGTATGTTTTGGGTTAAGGAATTTCGAGGACGAAATTTCTTAAGGGGGGAGAGTGTAACGACCCGCATTCTACGCATCATAGGATTGTAGAATATTTATTTCTTTTACATACGAAGTCGTATGGTCATGTAACTTTGGGAAACAACTACTGGGGTCATTTTCCATGTTCATGATTTTTCCTGATTTTTAAATGACCGTTTTGCCCCTAGCTGATAACGTTTTGGCCATAACTTTTGACTAGAAAGGAATTTTAACCTGAAACCACTTCCATTAGATATGTTTGATGGTTTACAATCCGTAGAGTGGTCACATTAGCCAAACGGACTCACCGTTTGGGAGATACGGCTGAAACAAGTTTCAGATGGTGAAAAACAGCTTAATTGGGCTTAACCGGGTGATTAGCAGATAGTCCCAAAGGGAATTTCGGGATTTGGAGTATTTAAGGGCTGTTAGGGTAAGGGATTTCGGTTTTTCTCATTTCCCAGCCGCCACATACATCATAGAAAACCCTAACAATGGCCTCCAACATCTAAAATCATCCCTAATCACTTCTTAATCAAGTTTTGGCTTAAACTACATCAAATTAAGGAGGAATAACACCAAAGCTAGGTTAGAGCTATTGTGTTGTATTGGGAACAACACCAAATAGAGATTCATTTCAGATTTGGTATTTTATTTGTGGCCAAGGTGAGTGATTTGCATAGTTTAGCACTAATTACGGTTAATTAAGGGTAATTAGTGAAGATTAGCGAATTTGAACATTAATAAATTCTGGAAAAATATTCATAAATTTCGAAATATTGTTTTAGGCCTCTATTAGAAGTTTGGGCTGATTTGGTTAAGTTTTGTTAATCCTATGATTAGTTTTGCATAAACATGTTTAGAGGAAAATATGGGGTTTTTGCTATGTTTGATCCGTTTTAACTTGTCAAATCATTGTTTTGCTGTTTATGGTTGATTATACATGTTGCTATGACTGTATGGTATGCTTTGTGGTTGTCTAGAAGTGTTAGATTGGTCGAAAACGCCGTCGTATGGTATAAAACAGCTCGTTGGACAAAGTACAGGAAAATGCAGAGGACCGGATCAGATCGCCCCTCCGAACCCGACCTGATCGTGATACCCGATCCGAACCGCCACGTGGAGACTCCGATGCACCACGATCTGATGTTCCGTGAACCGCTCGAGAGAAGGAGCCCGACCCGAGCCGCTTCAGCCTTAGCTCCACGATCCGACCTGAGTATGGTGGCATGACCCGAAGGCACCCGATCCAAACCGATGCACCATGGATGGACTTGGGAGACTCGAACCGATCCGAAGTGTTTGGGAAGGAGGACCGAACCACCAGGAGATTTGGACCCCAACCCGATCTGATGGAAGTAGCTCGACCGATCCGAACCGGGATGCTTGGACTTGAGGCGTGAATCACGATCCGAATTTGAAGTATAAACTGAAGTGAAGAACCGATCCGGAGAAGACCAATAACCCGAGATGCAAAGGTAGTCCAAATGGGAAGTTTGTACTCAGGATCCAGTTGGGAACCAATGAGTTAACTTCACGATTGGACTTTGCTGCGGGACGTGTGCAAGGGGGTATCGATGCCTGTTTCTTTGGTTACCGTTGACAGACGGATTAGGGGCTCGTAGAGTAGTTATACGGGGTTGGACTCCGCCATGCCTAAAGGATTAGGTGAATAAAGTAATGGGTATCGTATGCTTTACGCACTGAGTGAGAGATGTAACGATGGTTGCTTTGTTTGCCATCATTATGACATGCACACATCCCACCCCCGTTATCTTTACACCTTATGTTTAGTGGCACCTTAGAGTATTGTACAGTATGTAGTGCTAACTCTTTGTTTGTAGGTCCAGGTTCAGGTATGATTGGATTATACCTGTTATTGTTTTGTTTTGTTTTGCTTATCTCTCATACCAGACTTTTTGTCTGACCCAGAGTTTTATGTCTCTTCTTATTACTCTGGGTGCTCTCACGAGCAGACTAGAGACATGTTAGCTGGGTATGCATGAGTAGCTGATCCGGAGACGGGCAGGAGGTTTCCACGAATGATATATATAGACATTCTCCCTGTGTTGTTAAAGATCGCTGCTCGGGCATTAGTAGTGTATCTTCTACTTTTGCTTTCTTTTGTTTTAGAGACAGTAATTTGGAAAGTTGTAATAAGCTGTATTTGGATTTCCGCTGCTCTGATGTTGATTTTGGTTTTAGTTATCAGCTTATGCACTGTCTCACCTGTTTTATGTCAAGTATATTATGATTATATTTTGTTCCATGCGCTGTGAGACATTCTACAGGTTTTCGATTGGTTCACTCTCTTCTTTCCTTTCTTTGGCGACCTTTCCGTGCAAGTTGGGCATGTGTACAGCGCACTTTCAGAGGAAATGCTGGCTGGTGCGGGGCGGGCCGTCACATTTGCCATCACCCAGTCACAACTCCATGCATCATACACCAAATGGGGCTTGCGTCCTTCTTTGTCTCGCATAATTATTGACAGCTCCAGTAACACTTCGAACCAGTGCCACCGTTTCTTTCTAGACTGCTCCTTCCCGTAAACACACTGTCACCAACTCACTTTGTTCCATCTTTCATATGAACTTACGAAACTGCTCAGTTTGCTAAACAATTTTCCTCTTCAAACTTTTGCTTTACCATTCCCTAGTAACCCACTCAAACCCCCTCGCAATATCCTCTTCCACAACAATATGCATTCGAACTGTTTTTGAATCAAAACCACAACCCCTAACATCCATTTCAACAATTTCTTCCCAATGAAAATACTGGAAATGTTACCAGGGAGAAACACGCACAAAATTAAAAATAAAAATAGCACGTCCAGTGAATAAGCAGATCGAACCCGAACCAGTTCAAAAAAATTTCACAAAACTTCACCACTCCTTCGTTAATTAAAACAACAAAACCTGCTCCTCCTGTGGCACTTCAGACCATACCCAACGTTCACCTTTTCAACCTCCCTTATTAGCTTAATTTCTTTTTTAATCTTCCAACAAAATAAGCTATAAACAAATCCTTAATCCACTTAATTACAGTTATTTAATTCAGTTAACCCCTCTTCATTACTCCAGCTAAACCGATACCCCTTTTCTCATTTGAACAAGCAAACTCCACCCACTTTAGTGCGTTACTCCGCCACCTTCAGGTCACTGGACACCACCGGGTCCTCACCACGCCGACCTTCATCGACTCCACTTCCACATCTAAGGATCTAGACCAAGTCCCGTGTACTAAAGCCATCGCAAGAACCCCAAAATCGAACCCAAAACCTCACCTTGTTTCTTCTATTTCATGAACAGTCGAACCCCATTTTTACACTCGCCGCCGCCTGAGGAGGTCACCAGGGATGTTGTGCCTCCGGATATGAGAAGTCTGGCTCAAGCCAAGTAGTTATTGTTCAGCATCTCTCGCCAATCATGGTCGGAACCTCGAAGATCAACGGAGTTCAATTTGGAAGTATATTAGCTGCTCGCGTCTTTTTACTGGATAGTGGCATGGATTTTGTTGAGTTGATTTTCAATTGTTTTTGGGAAGTTTCGGTTTTTTTCTGAGAGACGTAAATTTATAGTGGAAAAAAACTTGGTACTAATGGTGTCTATCAGCTTGGAGAGCACGGTGTCTATCAGTTTGGGGAACACGGATTAACAAACGTTGTAGGCAAGTGATGAGATTTTGCTAGCTATGGTTGAGATTCGAATAGATAATATAGGATTTTCTTTTTCTTTTAAAGTTTGGTGTCGGTTTCATTTCACAGTTCATTTATAATAGGAAAGAGTGAAGGGACACTGTTTTCGAAAAGAAATGTGACAGTAAATATTGACCAAGGTAACATGGCATGGTAAAAGATATATTTAGTAATTCTGGCCAAATATTTAATAGTCTAAACGAAAGGACTTTAAAACGTAGAAACTCAGTTTTAAGGATCGAAATAAATGTAATAAAAGTCTAACTATAATTTCCTTTAAACTAAATATCTGCCATTGATTCTACTTAGATAAAGTGGTCGATTGTCGTCCTTGATGCACGCACACTCTTTTTAAAACGAAGCTTAACGGTACCTTGTTACACATTAGCTTATTTAAACCCAAAACGCGAATGACAAAAGTAAAAATACTGTTGTGATGAGCAATGTGTTGCGATCCCAGAAATATAATAATATCGGTAGGTTAACTCATATTGTGAAACCCTAAAATATAGATATAGGTCGCAAAATACTTCAAATAAAAAGTAGCTTATTTTGCGAATTAAAAATTACAGTAAAATTCTAAAAATTAAATTATATCTACGTCTCAAACAACATCTTGCAATAATAATCTATTTCGGATTTTATAAAATTAATCTCATTATAATCATATATTGTTTGGAAATTATATCGAATCAATTTCAAAACAAATAAAAATACCTATCTAATCTGAATATATACATATAACATCAAAGTAATCTAATTTGAATTTTAAACTCGATATTTCTATTTTTAAGTTAAAACGTTATTCAATATATTTTAAAATCCATTAATTTTATTAGATAAATTACTTATAAATTTCTATATATAATTCAAATAAAATATTTAAAACTAATTTAAATATTCTGAATTCAACGGCTAAAAATCCGGGTCGTTACATTCCTTCCCCCTTAAAATAATTTCGTCCTCGAAATTACTAAGTAGTAAAAAATGCTATAACTCTAACTCCTCATAACCTACTTAGTTAAAATTTTATATTCCATATCTTCATAACTTAGTTCTAACCCGACCTTCAAATTCTCATACCAATACTCGACCATTCATAATTCTTTCCAAATGATATGTCCACCATTTTTGGACAATCCATCATCACTTTCTTGTCTTCAATCCATATGCTCTTCTGCATATCCACATCCATTCCAATTGATTTTAAATCCATTTGTCAATTTTATTATTCCACTTGATATTTTATTAACCAATTCTAGTTTTCATATTTCAATTACAATTAACAACTTGATTTTAAATTACCAGAAAATTTCTTGAAAATTTTCTAACTCTTTAAATTTTCGAAAAATTTCGTCAGCATCTCCTTTGCACGGCTCAATCGGTACAACCACAACTCGCCTTTCTAGACCTTTCCCAATCCAAAAGAAAATAAAAAAGCCAAGCGGATTGCCCCGAAGGCTTATAAAACCATCAAACCCAAGTAATATTGTAAACATGTACCTTTTTGTCGGGCATAATTCCATCTCTTACATTTGCTTCCATTTAATATCTGCTCAGCATACATATATCCATTTCCAGTTGGTTTCAAATCAATCCAAATCCTAATTTTTAACACTCTAATCAACTTCTGATCAGTTCACTTCCATTCTATAATTCAAACTTGATTTCTATTCAGGAATCAGTCCACTGACTCAGTTTGAGTTTCAGTTTCCTTCACAATTTAATTCCAAACAACAATGTTTAATATATATTCAACTTGTATATACATAAGTTAAACCATTTTAATAATTCGAATTTCGTCTTCTCTATGTTTAATTTCATTCAGGATTATTTCCAATCCAATCCATAATCCATATATAAACATTCACATTTATTCAAATTGATGTTAAATCAATTTATTCTCTTTCCACTTTACAACTACTCAGTTTATTTTCCAATTTGATACAATTTTTTTAACTTAATTTAAAATTTTCACCATTTGATTCTCTTTTATCATTATAATTCATTTAACTTACACAAGTTAAATCTTTATTCTAGAATTCAAATTCCCGGCTTTTATTTCAACCTCACTTGAAAAAATATAGATACATATATCCATAACCATTTACAAATCCAAAACATTTGAAATTTAAAAAAAATTAACAAATTTTCATTAACAAAACTATGTGGTAGAAATCCGTCACTCAGAAACTTGAAAATGAATACTAATGATGTCGCAACCCATCATCGAAATTTTTTTCTTGCCACTGAAGTGATTTCAGTGCTTAATCACTTTCAAAACCCATTTAAATCATTCTTATTCAGAGATCCTTCAAATAATGTTATATTACGTTATAGTACTTCAGAAAAATATTTTCTAAACCATCCGGGATTTAAATTTCTGGTTTGAACTCAAACCTTAGTTCATCTCATTTGTATATTGCCCATATACAAATTATATTTGGTTATAAGTATAACCATTTCAATATTTTATAATTTCATTTGATTGTAATATCAATCAACCAAATCAATAATTCTTAGAAAATTATTCCCTTTAATATCAAAAATAGTTTTGGGTAAAATTAATTCATTTACCCATTTTAAAAAAAATACTGTATTGAATTGCTTTGTTCGAGAGTTTAGAAACACCTATCGATACAGTTGTACTTCCTGTATCGACCAGTATTCATAAACCACTCAACGAACCAACCAAAACAATATAAAACAATTTTATATCAAAACTACAAATACACACTCATATATATACACTCAACTCAACCTAGGGTATTACTAACCCCATCTCTATTGAGTCACGCCACAGAGCCAAGGTTACTACTCAACCTTCAGCTCTGATACCAACTGTAATGGCCCGAATTTCAATACCCTTTGAGTTGACTAATTACACTACACGTCCAACCTAAATTGCACAGAAATACGAATCATTATTAGAACGAAGTTAGAGGATGAGAAATAGATAGAAAGAAAGGTTAGAATAGAAGAAAACGAATGACACAAATCTCACTGCGGAACAAATAAAATATATTATATAACATAACTTTTGAAATACAAATCAGTAACTGTATATACATACTATTATCAGAGCACGATAGTTATTCCTGGAACAGTTATAAACACCTGTTTCCAGATACAACATAGAACACAGTGGAAAATATGATAGTCTATAGCTAACTGGTGAAGCCTTCTGCTTCAAGCCCCTCCAAGTGAATCTGTTAAACCCTGACTACTTGACTGCCCGTACAAATTTGGGCACCCAAGAGTTTAGGGAAAATAAAGCAAAATAAATTATGGGTTAGTCATGGGAGTGGTGTGAGTAAACTGCATCCATTTGTTTGACTTTCAAAAAAATCCTTTCGAAAGAAATGATAATCGTAAGACTGATCCACACATAAACACGGATGGTTTTTACCTTACGATAACCAAAAACATTTTGATATCAAAATCTGGTGATATTATAATAGTGTCTAAATCAAATAAATAGAATCTAGCGGAATGCTTGTGTAACACCCCACGTCCATTAATGTCACTCACAAAGGGAATGCATTAACTTCCATGGAGGTTTTAAGTGAATATAGAACAGTAAAATTACAACAAGACATATATAAAATAGTACTTGGAAATTCAAAAACTTTATTTCATTGTAGCAGAAGTCAAAACATGTTTGATTACATCATAACACCATATTCAATGTCAAGTACAATATCTATCTTGATAAAACAAGTACATAATCCCATTGCATGAATAGCCATTAAAAAGAAAGATAACAAGCTGGACTTTACTTCAGCAATCCAAGCTTTCCAGAAGATAAGCGATCCAACTAGACTCCACTAGAACTTGGCCCAACCCGCGGACCTAAAGGGAGAAAAAGGATGGAAAAGAGGGGGTAAGACATAAAGTCTGGTGAATATGATAATTCTACAATACTATTACCAAAATAACTGGACTAAGGCATAAGCTGGAAAACAAGAAAATGTCTATGAAGAGTAGATTAAGGACATAGACAATAGCTAAAGGCAACGTTATAGGCGCTCCTAAATACTAAAGGATAAACACTATACTGCACCACACCAGTCACCCTAAAGATTCATCCCACTTAGCTTCACTTAGAAACTTTCCCAATGGCTTTACGTACCCCTAGCTGACTACATAGGTGCCGCCTGCCCCTATCTCCACTAGGTGTACCCTACTTCCCATTATTCGATCGGCTCCCTAACTCGTAGATACCCGTGCTGGCCCCACAGTGGGGTGTATCACTCCCCTAAAGTGGCAACCTGATACAACGGGCATGCACGGCTTATACCTACACGATGCAACAACATCTTACCTACCAGCCCGGGTCCACACACGCATATGAAACCCGTTGGACTTGCGTTGCCACCGCTCCCTGTTTTGGCCTCTTATAGTCAAACCCAGTATGCGTGTCCCGTCCTCGACTTGGGTCGAGCCCACAAAGATACGTTTTAGGATACTGGTTGAAATGGGCCCCCACTATTTACCACAAGCATTCCACCTAAGCTTGTCCCCATTAGTCCATCCCACTTAACCCACTTAGTCATGTTCATTTACATGTGTGTTTGGTTAAGTCTAATCGTATTTCAAATGCCTCTAAAGGCAACCACCAGATTCCTCATGCCACCCAAGGCACCTACTTAACCCCCATGTCCCACCTTACATGATTATCTGGTTAAGTATTTCTTAGTTCATTAAGGCCATAACCTCATAAAGACCTCTCACATTAGACTGGCATTTATGGCAGCTGGATTTGCCGGGCGGGTCCGGGCAGTCTTACACCATAAAAGAGTCTAACCTCGTGTCTTTACAACTGTTATGCTTTAGTTTGGGCCTAGGACCTCTCACATTGGGCCGACATTTGTGACTACTGGATTTGACGGGCGGGTCCGGGCAGGTTTACATCACAAATGGGTCCAACCTCGTGTCCTAAGCATTGATTATTAATAATAATCAACTTTCCCCCAATTTTAATAATTCCCTACTTGAATTATTAATTACTTCCAATTTTTAACAATGTCCATAATTGACTCAATTATGGACATTCATTCATGGTATGCAACATCTTACAAAATTGCACCCAATTTATTAATTCCTAATATTACCCCTACCCCACGTTTGAACGTTTATTCGCAAAATATATGTTAGACTCGAATAGCCTAACTCATAGCATAAAAGAGATTATCATAATAACAACATGTATATGTGACCAAATGAATCATAATAAGGGGTGAAACTTGCATATGTCCAACTTGCATAGGTTATACATGTCATGGACCTAAAGGTGTCAACTTGTTCAAAATTCACCTAATATAATCTCAATCAATTTTCATAAACTTACATATGAACATGTGTGAATCAACATCATCTAATTTGGTTTTATATGGGTACACCTAACTCAATAGGCAAATTCCCATAATCAAGTTTTATTTAATTATAGTTTCAAGTTTATGGGTACACCTAACCTAATAGGCAAATTCCCATAAACAAGATCCATTTAAATTAAGAAAAAAAAAACATAACTTTAAGCATGATCCAACAACATCATGATTTTTCAACATAATATAGCATGATTTATAACATGGCATAGTATGATAGTATAACATAGCTTGACATGATTCTCAACATAGCACGACATAGCATAAGAGAATTTACAACATAGCATGGCATAGCATATATAATTTACATCATACGACAACATAATAACATAATAAGAGATCCACAACATATAGAATTTACAATTACAAATCACATCACTTTCTTGTAATCCATTCATAACTGAGTCAAATTAGTTTGTAATAGTCTTGTGAGAATCATCATACTCACCAACAAAAGAAAAGAATTAGAGAAAGAGAGATCTTTTGATTTGATTTGTGTAGATTTAGTTGTAGATGATTAGGCTTCCTCTTCTTAGTTTGTGACGGCTATGCTGAACTCCATGGCAGCAGCATGACGGTAGCTTCTCTAATTTTACAAGTGATTTAGGTCTAGGGTCTACCCACTTATTTATAGATTTTAGAATTCATTTAGGCCATTAGATTTAACCTAGAAATAACCGCAGCCGTTCAGACAAGATGGGGTTTATCTTGTTGACTCAGCAGTGAGTCAGAAGTCACTCAGCAAAAACTCAGCATATTAATAAACTTCTATTCATGTCATAAATATATATATATATATTATACAATGTACATATTAGATACGTCCCCCCCCCCCTTTTACACACTTATTATTGTTTTTATATACATATTAGATACATCCCCTCTCTTACATACTTATTAATATTTTTATATTCATAATAGATACATCCCCTCTCTTACATACTTATTAATATCTTTATATTCATATTAGATACATCCCCTCTCTTACATACTTATTAATATTTTTATATTCATATTAGATACATCCCCTCTCTTACACACTTATTAATATTTTTATATTCATATTAGATACATCCCCTCTCTTACACACTTATTAATATTTTAGCAACTTTAGTGTTAATAGAAAATTCGGGGTGTTACATTCTCCCCTCCTTTTAGGATTTCGTCCCCGAAATCTTCAAGTCTGGAAGAATGCATATCCTACCATCCAAACGTCCATCTACTCATCCATCATACACAGGCATCCATTGTCCTTAAAAGACTTCTAATGCTTTATGATCATATGCAAAGTGTGTGTACATGTCCTTACCTAATGCGAAATCAGGCGGTCTACTGATTCAGTTGACCTCCTTAATGCAAATTATGTAAGTGTCATGAATCCATTATGTATGCAAAAGATCCTAATTGCTTAGATACTACTTCTATATGCGTGCACACCCATTCAACCGAATGCAGCATCCATATGATGGTACAACCATTATACATCCATTATACTAAATACATCCATATATATGCAATATGCAATATGAAGTGACTGAGCCGATCTAGTGCCTAAAGTGTGTGTATATATGCATCCACGAGCAACCACTAGCAAACACTTGCATCCTTTTGCATCCATCATACATAACATGTCTCAAACACATGTTTCAACCATAGGATTATCCTAACTAAAGGTCAAAGATACTAACGAGAGGGCGTACTAAAGATAAGATAAGCACAAGCTAAGCGGTAAAGGAGAAATTAAAAGACATACCCTTGAAAAGTAAAGGGTATAGCGAACGCACGTTCTCTTCCGTCTCCCAAGTAGCGTTGCTCTCATCATCTCCCCATTGCACTTTGATTAGTCTAACCTCTCGATTTCTCAACTTCTTGATCTCCGACCCAAGAATGCGTGTAGGAGCTCGTCGAATCGTCGCATCACGCTCTATCTCCACCTCTTTAAGCAAGCTCGGCTCTACCACCTCCGCGGTCTCGTGCAAGCACTTCCTCAAATGTGATACATGGAATACGTCGTGTACACCACTAAGTTTCTCAGG
Organism: Allium sativum; assembly: GCA_030737875.1. Taxonomy (NCBI): domain Eukaryota; kingdom Viridiplantae; phylum Streptophyta; class Magnoliopsida; order Asparagales; family Amaryllidaceae; genus Allium; species Allium sativum. Next base: position 158,928,556 of record CM060924.1, read on the forward strand.
CAACTCCACTCTATATGCCATCTGTCCAATCCTCTCCTTTATAGGAAACGGTCCTACGAATCTTGGTGCTAGTTTCCCAACGGACCCAAAGCGAACAACATTCCGTAATGGAGACACTTTGATAAAGACCATGTCCCCAACATCTAACTCGAGATCTGACCTCCTCTTGTCTGCATAAGATTTCTGCCTATCTTGCGCTGCCTTCGTCCTCCTTCGAATCAAATCAATCTTTTTCGAAGTCTCTCTGATCATATCGGGCCCTAGCAAGATCTTATCCGTAGATTCCCACCAACATGTAGGCGAACGGCAAGGCCTTCCATAAAGAGCTTCGAAAGGTGCCATGCCAATACTAGACTGAAAGCTATTATTATATGTGAATTCTACTAACGGAAGGTGCTCTTCCCATGTACCCCCAAAGTCTAGGATACAAAGCCTTAAAAGATCCTCTTGAATGCGATTCACCCTCTCGGTCTGGACGTCTGTCTGAGGATGATATGCGGTGCTCAAACATAGCTGAGTCCCTACCGTCTCTTGTAAACTCTTCCAAAATTCGCTAGTAAAGATGGGGTCACGGTCGCTTACTATACTAGAAGGAATACCGTGCAAACGAACTATCTCCTTAATGTATACAGAAGCCAACCACGGAGCAGTCCTCTTACTCTTCAGGGGAATGAAATGGGTGCTCTTAGTAAGTCTGTCTACTATAACCCAAATCCCCGTATTACCCTTCCTCGATCTTGGTAATCCATCCACAAAATCCATCGAGACGCTTTCCCACTTCCATAGTGGAACCTCCAATGGGTGAAGCAACCCACCGGGCTTCTTTTGCTCCGCTTTTACTTGTTGGCACACCAAGCATCTAGCGACATACTCGGCCACATCCTTTTTCATACCAGCCCAAAAGAAAACCCGCTTCATGTCTTTGTACATCTTGTCCCCGCCGGGATGAATGGTCATCTTCGAACGATGTGCATCACCAAGAATGGCCTTCCTCAAGTCTTTATCTTGTGGTATACAAAGTCTATTATCTCTACGTAACCAACCCTTATCGTCTAGGGTATACCTACGAAGATGGCTTGATGACTCCCCTCCTTTGAGCTTTTCTACTAACTCAACCAACTGTGGGTCGTCTCGCTGCGCCTCACCAATCCGTCCTAAAAGTGTAGGTCTAACCTCCAAGGATGCTAATAGACCGGGTACTAGGTCAACGGAGGGTCTAAAGTCAAACATAGAGCTGAATTCTAAACTTCGCCGCTCAACAAACAATGGACTCAAGGACAGCCTTTTCCTACTTAAGGCATCTGCAACTACGTTACCCTTGCCCGGGGTATATGCTATTTCAAAATCGTAGGAGGCTAAGAATTCCATCCACCGTTGCTGCCTTAAATTCAAATCCTTCTGAGAGAATAATTATTTTAATGATTTGTGGTCAGTGAACAGTTCGAATTTCTCACCAAGAAGATAGTGACGCCAAGACTTAAGCGCGAAAACAATTGCGGCTAGCTCTAAGTCATGCATGGGGTAATTCTTTTCATGAACCCTCAACTGCCTTCCACCATAGGCTATTACTCTTCCCTCTTGCATGAGGACCGCGCCAAGTCCTGTCCCACAAGCATCAGTATAGATGGTAAACGGTTTATTCCCGTCTGGCAGCACTAAGACTGGGGCTGAAGTTAAGGCTCTCTTTAAACGTTCGAACGCATCATCGCAATCTTTGTCCCACGTAAAAACCAGGTTCTTCTTCGTTAACCGTGTTAATGGAGCTGATATTTTTGCGAAGTCTTTGATAAACTTCCTATAATAGCCAGCCAACCCCAAGAAACTTCTTACTTCGGTTGCATTTTTAGGGACCTTCCAATCTTGGATGGCCACCACCTTTGCGGGATCCACTGCTATCCCTTCTTTGGAAACCACGTGCCCTAAGAACCGTACTTCCTTCCTCCAGAAGTGACACTTAGAAAATTTTGCCTTAAGGTTATGCGCTCGAAGGGTTTCCAACACTTCCCTAAGATGTAGGGAGTGCTCTTCTTTATTCTTAGAAAAGACTAAGATGTCATCCACAAAGACTACCACGAATTTGTTAAGGTATTCCCTAAACACCCTACTCATCAAATCAACAAAATATGCAGGGGCGTTTGTCAAACCAAAGGGCATCACTAGCCATTCATAGAATCCATCAGGAGTCCTAAAAGCAGTCTTATCTATACTATCCTCAGCCACTCTCAGTTGATGAAAGCCAGTGGCTAAGTCCAACTGCGAAAACACTGAGGCGCCAACTAACTGATCAAAGAGATCGTCAATCCTCGGCAGTGGGTGTCGGTTCTTTTTAGTAAGCTTGTTTAGTTCTCTATAGTCCATACAAAGTCTAAGAGACCCATCCGCCTTTGTGGCAAAAACTACTGGAGCACCCCACTCCGATATACTACGTCTTATGAACCCCTTCTCAAGCAACTCCTTTACTTGCTTATTGAGTTCCCTCCTTTCACGAGGAGCCATGTGGCGCACTGGCAAAGATACTGGTTTAGCATTATCCACAAGATAAATTCGAAAGTCTATCTCCCGCTTTGGAGGTAAGCCCTTCACCTCCTCAAACACATCCGGATATTCCCGGACCACTTCTACCGATCGCAGGTTCTCTACAGACGCGTCAAGCGATTCAAGATAACTTAGCATAACGGAATTTATGGGATTACAAAAGATGTCGAGAGCATTACCAAGGCGAGTCACAAGCCTAACTACTCTCCTTTCACAATCAAGAATGGCCCTGTTTCTAGACAACCAATCCATTCCTAAAATTAGCCCATAGCCCGTGAAGCCCAATACATAAGCATCACATCTAAATTCAACGCTAAGTATAGAGATTTTCAAATCCAAACATATCATGGTCAAATGAGCCGAACCCCCAATTGGATTTGAAACGACCAAGGGATTCTCTACTAAACTGGTGTTCAAGTGCAGTAATTCAACTAATGATGCAGAGATAAACGAATGAGATGCGCCAGAATCGAATAAGGTACGGACAAGATGATCAAACAGAAAAACTAAGCTTTCAACAGAAATTGTTCTACCTCTTTCTTGCAGCGGTGGGGCCGCAATAGCCTGAACTTGCCCCCTTGCCTGCCCTGGTGCCATAAGAGCCTGCACCTGTCCTCCCGAGGTAGACCCTGCCCTCTGCCCCTTCTTTGGACAGTCCTTCACTAAATGTCCCGCATCTCCACAATGAAAACAACCAGTCTTCTTTTTCTTTCTACAATCTTTGCTGAGATGGCCAGGCGTCCAACAATTGAAGCATTTCTTCTTCCCTTTGCCATTATTGTTTTTACCACCCTTCTTATTTTGCTGTTGGGGTTTCTTCTGATCCCCTTTCTTTTCAACTGCCTTATCCTCATACATAAGTGCCATTTCTACTAGCTTTTCAAAGGTGGCTCCCATAGGGATGTGGGTCATAGCCAACCCTTGCAACGGTTCATTCAAGCCTCTAACGAACCTCAAAGCTTTCTTCTCTGGCGTGTTCACCAACTCCAAGCCAAACCTTGCTAACTGATTAAATTTATTGACATATTCCTTTACTGATGAGCTCCCTTGCTTTAGTGCCAGGAATTTTTCCATATTTAAGTTCTCCTCTGCCCTTGAAAGAAACTTTGCCTCAAACCTTCATCTGAAATCCGCCCATGAATCAACTGGACGTTCCCCGTTAGTGACCTCCCACCAAAACGAGGCCTCTCCCTTCATTAACCAAGCAGCTAAACGGACTTTCCTCCCATCTTCCACTTCAAAGATATCCAACAATTCCTCAGTCTCCTTAAGCCAATCTCTGGCCTCCACAAACGTCTCAGTCCCTTGAAAAGTTTTTCCTCCCATAGCCTTGAATTCCTTGCACGTCTTTGCAAAAGTGTCAACACGAGGAGGAGGAGGAGGAGGAGGAGGAATGGGTGCAACTAGGGGTGGAGGAGTATCCGCTGGGCCTGCAGTGGTGGCCCTAGCCTCCAAGTATCTCCTACCACCCTGGAATCGTCACACCTTCTGGGAGATTAAGATCTTCAGCCATGCTGAAACGAAAAAGGAAAGATTCAAAATGGAGAATTCGAAAGATAAAGATAAGGATATGGCTATTTGGGATTATGTTTTTCATAAAAACTCTCTTTAAATAACATGTTTTTTTTTTTGAAAGCACTTCTTCCAAAAATACTTTAGAAAAAAAATATTTTTCTAAAAAAAATTTTTATCTGTTCTGGTAACCTTATGCTCTGATACCACGTGTAACACCCCACATCCATTAATGTCACTCACAAAGGGAATGCATTAACTTCCATGGATGTTTTAAGTGAATATAGAACAGTAAAATTACAACAAGACAGATATAAAATAGTACTTGGAAATTCAAAAACTTTATTTCATTGTAGCAGAAGTCAAAACATGTTTGATTACATCATAACACCATATTCAATGTCAAGTACAATATCTATCTTGATAAAACAAGTACATAATCCCATTACATGAATAGCCATTAAAAAGAAAGATAACAAGCTGGACTTTACATCAGCAGTCCAAGCTTTCCAGAAGATAAGCGATCCAACTAGACTCCACTAGAACTTGGCCCAACCAGCGGACCTGAAGGGAGAAAAAGGATGGAAAAGAGGGGGTCAGACATAAAGTCTGGTGAATATGATAATTCTACAATACTATTACCAAAATAACTGGACTAAGGCATAAGCTGGAAAACAAGAAAATGTCTATGAAGAGCAGATTAAGGACATAGACAATCGCTAAAGGCAACGTTATAGGCGCTCCTAAATACTAAAGGATAAACACTATACTGCACCACACCAGTCACCCTAAAGATTCATCCCACTTAGCTTCACTTAGAAACTTTCCCAATGGCTTTACGTACCCCTAGCTGACTACATAGGTGCCGCCTGCCCCTATCTCCACTAGGTGTACCCTACTTCCCATTATTCGATCGGCTCCCTAACTCGTAGATACCCGTGCTGGCCCCACAGTGGGGTGTATCACTCCCCTAAAGTGGCAACCTGATACAACAGACATGCACGGCTTATACCTACACGATGCAACAACGTCTTACCTACCAGCCCGGGTCCACACACGCATATGAAACCCGTTGGACTTGCGTTGCCACCGCTCCCTGTTTTGGCCTCTTATAGTCAAACCCAGTATGCGTGTCCCGTCCTCGACTTGGGTCGAGCCCACAAAGATACGTTTTGGGATACTGGTTGAAACGGGCCCCCACTATTTACCACAAGCATTCCACCTAAGCTTGTCCCCATTAGTCCATCCCACTTAACCCACTTAGTCATGTTCATTTACATGTGTGTTTGGTTAAGTCTAATCGTATTTCAAATGCCTCTAAAGGCAACCACCAGATTCCTCATGCCACCCAAGGCACCTACTTAACCCCCATGTCCCACCTTACATGATTATCTGGTTAAGTATTTCTTAGTTCATTAAGGCCATAACCTCATAAAGACCTCTCACATTAGACTGGCATTTATGGCAGCTGGATTTGCCGGGCGGGTCCGGGCAGTCTTACACCATAAAAGAGTCTAACCTCGTGTCTTTACAACTGTTATGCTTTAGTTTGGGCCTAGGACCTCTCACATTGGGCCGACATTTGTGACTACTGGATTTGCCGGGCGGGTCCGGGCAGGTTTACATCACAAATGGGTCCAACCTCGTGTCCTAAGCATTGATTATTAATAATAATCCACTTTCCCCCAATTTTAATAATTCCCTACTTGAATTATTAATTACTTCCAATTTTTAACAATGTCCATAATTGACTCAATTATGGACATTCATTCATGGTATGCAACATCTTACAAAATTGCACCCAATTTATTAATTCCTAATATTACCCCTACCCCACGTTTGAACGTTTATTCGCAAAATATATGTTAGACTCGAATAGCCTAACTCATAGCATAAAAGAGATTATCATAATAACAACATGTATATGTGACCAAATGAATCATAATAAGGGGTGAAACTTGCATATGTCCAACTTGCATAGGTTATACATGTCATGGACCTAAAGGTGTCAACTTGTTCAAAATTCACCTAATATAATCTCAATCAATTTTCATAAACTTACATATGAACATGTGTGAATCAACATTATCTAATTTGATTTTATATGGGTACACCTAACTCAATAGGCAAATTCCCATAAATCAAGTTTTATTTAATTATAGTTTCAAGTTTATGGGTACACCTAACCTAATAGGCAAATTCCCATAAACAAGATCCATTTAAATTAAGAAAAAAAACATAACTTTAAGCATGATCCAACAACATCATGATTTTTCAACATAATATAGCATGATTTATAACATGGCATAGTATGATAGTATAACATAGCTTGACATGATTCTCAACATAGCACGACATAGCATAAGAGAATTTACAACATAGCATGGCATAGCATATATAATTTACATCATACGACAACATAATAACATAATAAGAGATCCACAACATATAGAATTTACAATTACAAATCACATCACTTTCTTGTAATCCATTCATAACTGAGTCAAATTAGTTTGTAATAGTCTTGTGAGAATCATCATACTCACCAACAAAAGAAAAGAATTAGAGAAAGAGAGATCTTTTGATTTGATTTGTGTAGATTTAGTTGTAGATGATTAGGCTTCCTCTTCTTAGTTTGTGACGGCTATGCTGAACTCCATGGCAGCAGCATGACGGTAGCTTCTCTAATTTTACAAGTGATTTAGGTCTAGGGTCTACCCACTTATTTATAGATTTTAGAATTCATTTAGGCCATTAGATTTAACCTAGAAATAACCGCAGCCGTTCAGACAAGATGGGGTTTATCTTGTTGACTCAGCAGTGAGTCAGAAGTCACTCAGCAAAAACTCAGCATATTAATAAACTTCTATTCATGTCATAAATATATATATATATATATATTATACAATGTACATATTAGATACATCCCCCCCCCTTTTACACACTTATTATTGTTTTTATATACATATTAGATACATCCCCTCTCTTACATACTTATTAATATTTTTATATTCATAATAGATACATCCCCTCTCTTACATACTTATTAATATCTTTATATTCATATTAGATACATCCCCTCTCTTACATACTTATTAATATTTTTATATTCATATTAGATACATCCCCTCTCTTACACACTTATTAATATTTTTATATTCATATTAGATACATCCCCTCTCTTACACACTTATTAATATTTTAGCAACTTTAGTGTTAATAGAAAATTCGGGGTGTTACAGCTTGCATCTCACGCTCCATATGTAATATAAAATCAAAACCCGTTAGGCGCTTATTGGAGATTGGATTTCCAACATGACAAGGCATGGAACCACCTTCCGATAGTGTATCTCTAGAGGGGAATACACTGGGTTCAACAAGAACTTCTTGCAAACCGGCCCACACATGACCGACCACTCATTTCGTTTGAGTGTATCGAATGTATACAACCAACGGTTGGGATCAGCAACCGTTTCCCGAAAGGGACATCATCGATAGATTAAAGAAGCAATTGGAATTTCTCTAGATAGATGATTATACATCCTAATGGGAGCGACCCACATAGCCATGCTACCTTCCCGATTTTTGGCAATTTTCGGTTGTGAGGCTTGAGGTTTGAATTATCTTCCAGAACATCTGGCCACCATTCACTTTGAATGTTACATCATCACATCCATCGGAAATCACTAATTGATTCCCACAAAAATACTCAGATTGTTATGCTAAAGAAGTTTACCTTCTTTGCCACCAACTTCGTATGTTTGAAGGAATCAACGTACGTAATCCATTTGGAAATACTCTATCAAACACTCATCCTTACAAGTTGTCCTGGGTCTGGACAAACCGCAGGCACCATTCTATTAATCCATCTTAGGCAATTTCTACCTAGGATTATCAGAACAGCCCTTGCACTTTACTCCGTCTTCGTAATCTCTTCAACGTAAGTTGATTCGTAACGCTTATGCCAATACGGAGTGGTTTTCAGATATTAAATCTGATCCCGGTCTCTCCATATTGACAACAGAGGCATAAAATAAATCAAAACATTGACAGTCATTGATTTAACTATCAAAGAAACATCCATACAATCAACGGTCCTATTTTTAAATGGAGATTCTATCAATCAACCATCCAATAACATGGTCCCTTATAAATTAATTCTTATAATCTATCATTTATCTAATTTCTCATTTACTTATCTTTTCCCGGATATTTCATAAAACTTGTTCGGTCTCTCATATTCTTGGAAAACAAATCAAATATTATAATTTCTTTATTTGAGAAAATATCTCTTATTCCAGTTAGAAAACAATTCTATATATTCACGATTCCTTATTTTCTATATTTCAGAAAATATACTTTATTAATACCCGAAAATATTTCTATATTCCATTTCTTAATTCCTAGTTGACCAATTCATTTCATTTTTTTCGCGTTGAAAATATTTCTTGTTTTATTTGGGAAAACATTTCAAAATCTTTTAAATTAGCGCGATGTTATAAAACATCGTTTAATAACTCCAACCACTAATCATTTATTAGCTAACCATATTGCTAACCAAGTTTCACTATCGAACCTTAACCATTCCTCCATCAATCATGAAGTCAATCATGTTGGGGTATAATTACCTCTTGGACCTCAATTGAACAACATTCTCAACTTTGAAATAGTCAAAGCTCACAACTTCAAACAAAACATCGTTTACGCGACTTTCGGATTTGATCTAAGAACACGCTTCTTCTACGGAAAAACTTTGATTATAATGATAGCGTTATAATCGCTGTTTCCAAATATTTGATTTATAAAACATTACTTTTAACAACAACGTTACAATTGCTGTCTAGAATTATAAAACATTTATTATAACAGTAGCGTTAAATTTTTTATTTAGATTTACAAAACATTTATTATAATGGCAGCGTTAAAATCGCTGTTTAGAATTTACAAAATATTTATTATAACGGCAGCGTTAAAATCGCTGTTTAGGTTTATAAAAATATAACTTGTACTTATTAATTTCAACAATTGAATTAATAAGTAAATAAATAATTAATTAAATAATTAAACTTGATTCAAAATGGAAAGTAAAAATAACTACTTCCCTGAATTCGATATAATCGAATTCCAACAAATAACTCTCACTCGAATAATCTATATTCGATTATATTCCGAACTTCGGAATTTATCTACCATTTAGGGTAATCCAAAATCCCAAATTTCACTTTTGAATTTACGCTATCTAAATTCTTACTAAAATCCTTTATACCCGTTTCAGTCTACAAAACATTATCCCAATTTATTCTATATCCCAAAATGTTGGAACAAAACTCATCATTTCTTAAAACGATTATCCATTTCCTTTTTTCATTCAATTTCCAATCTAGATTCGTATTTTAAATCTGAATTTCCTTTATAGATATTCCATTTTCCAAATTCCTTCAAACAATTATTCACTTAAATCTTGAATATATTTCTTTTATATACAATCAAATCTATTTGAATATTATACTTGTAAACAACATTTCAAATCAAATTTCCATTTGTAACGTCTATTTAGAAGTTATTCATAGGAAGACTTACTTTAATATCATCCATTTATAATCATGCTTATAATTTCCTTTATAATCGCTACATTCCATTTTCCATTACAAATATCATTTTCAAACCCGATTTCCACTTTTTCAATATGAATTCAAACTTGAATTTATATTTTACTTTATCTCAAGATAATATTTTTACTAATTTATAACATCGTTTTATAAACAACTTCTTGTTTTACTTAAACAAGTTTCTATTTTAAGTTTATTCGAAATTTCATTTCTATTTTGGAAATAAATTCTATTTTTAAATTCCAATTTCCTTTTCCACATTCGAAAATATTTTATGACATTTACAATACCAAGTTTCTAGGGCCAGGGTAATTCAAACACAGCAAATCCAATCACGGATTATATAACACATTATATATCACAATCAAATAAAAACAGTAATATAAATGTTGAGGAATCCAGTTGGATTCCTGCAACCTGTTTCCCCGCATCCACAGATGTTAATCAACATTTATAACATCAATTTCACTTCAATATATGATATCATGGCAAACAGAATCCATATTCAACCAACGGTATATTTAACTAAGCAATCATTTCAACTAAATTTTCAACCATTCATCCAAACAATCATCACACAGTATAAAATTACTTAAATATAAATTTAAAACTCGTTTATATAAAAATATAATCGAGGTAGAGTTAGTGAGTTTACTCACCTTGTCTTGCAGTTGACGAATCTCCTTTTGACTTCATTTAAAATCAATAGTGCTTGATTTTATCACTAACTCTAGTAGCTCTATTCTCAACTTTCTCGGTTCAACATAGATGCTTTGATTACAACGTGGTCGGTTCCGTACGATTCTGTTTTAATATGACAGAATGATGTTTGTTATAACATTTAAATTAATTAAATAGTTTATTAACTAGGTAGTCATTAGGAGTTAATTTCCATAATTATCATTAAGGAAAATCACGAGATGTATTGGCTAATTAACTTTTTAAACCTGTACCATCGTTCTCCATAAACAAAAATTTGATCCTCCTTGCAAAACACACTACTATGGTATCTTCCCAATGATTATCCCCCTAGGCCTTGACTTCAAACATTCCGCTTTCCTCACGCATTTAAAATACCATTAAAACGAGCAACACCCGGATCAACCAATATTATGCACAGTCACTGTTTTGCCATCACCCAGTCACAACTCCATGCATCATACACCAAAAGGGATTTGCGTCCATCTTTGTCTCGCATAATTATTGACAGCTCCAGTAACACTTCGAACCAGTGCCACAGTTTCTTTCCAGACTTCTCCTTCCCGTAAACATACTGCCACCAACTCACTTTGTTCCATCTTTCCTATGAACTTACGAAACTGCTCAGTTTGCTAAACAATTTTCCTCTACAGACTTTTGCTTTACCATTCCCTAGTAACCCAACTCAAACCCCCTCGCAATATCCTCTTCCACAACAATATGCATTCAAACTATTTTTGAAAGAAAACCACAACCCCTAACTTCCATTTCAACAATTTCTTCCCTATGAAAATACTAGAAATGTTACCAGGGAGAAACACGCACAAAATTAAAAATAAAAACAGCACTTCCAGTGAATAAGCAGATCGAACCCAAACCAGTTCAAAACAATTTCACAAAACTTCACCACTCCTTCGTTAATTAAAAAAAAAGAAAACCCGCTCCTCCTATGGCACTTCAGACCAGACCCAACGTTCACCTTTTCAACCTCCCTTATTAGCTTAATTTCTTTTTTAATCTTCCAACAAAATAAGCTATAAACAAATCCTTAATCAACTTAATTTCCGTTATTTAATTCAGCTAACCCCTCTTCATTACTCCAGCTAAACCGATACCCCTTTTCTCATTTGAACGAGCAAACTCCACCCACCTTAGTGCGTTACTCCGCCAAATTCAGGTCACTGGACATCACCCGGTACTCACAACGCCGACCTCCGTCGACTTCACTTCCACATCCAAGGTTCCAGACCAAGTCCCGTGTCCTAAAGCCATCGCAATAACCCCAAAATCAGACCCAAAACCTCACCTTGTTTCTTCTATTTCATGAACAGTCGAACCCCATTTTTACACTCGTCGCCGCTTGAGGAGGTCACCAGGGATACTGCGCCTCCGGAACTGAGAAGTCTGGCCCAAGCCAAGCAGTTTTTGTTCAGCATCTCTCTCCAATCATGGTAGGAACCTCGAAGATCAACGGAGTTCATTTTGGAAGCATTTTAGCTGCTCGCGTCTTTTTACTGGGTAGTGGCATGGATTTTGTTGAGTTGATTTTCAATTGTTTTTGGGAAGTTTTGATTTTTTTCTAAGAGATGTAAATTTATAGTGGAAAAAAACTTGGTACTCATGGTGTCTATCAGCTTGGAGAGCACGGTGTCTATCAGTTTGGGGAACACGGATTAACAAACGTGGTAGGCAAGTGATGAGATTTTGCTAGCTATGGTTGAGATTCGAATAGATAATATAGGATTTTCTTTTTCTTTTAATGTGTGGTGTCGGTTTCATTTCACAGTTCGTTTATAATAGGAAAGAGTGAAGGGACACTATTTTCGAAAAGAATCGTGACAGTAAATATTGACCAAGGTAACATGGCATGCTAAAAGATTTATTAAGTAATTCTGGCCAAATATTTAATAGTCTAAATGAAAGGACTTTAAAACATAGAAACTCAATTTTAAGGACCGGAATAAATATAATAAAAGTATAACTATAATTTCCTTTAAACTAAATATCTGCCATTGATTCTACTTAGATAAAGTGGTCGATTGTCATCCTTGACGCACGCACACTCTTTTTAAAACGAAGCTTAACGGTACCCTGTTACACATTAGTTTATTTAAACCCAAAACGCGAATGACAAAAGTAAAAATACTGTTGTGATGAGCAATGTGTTGCGATCCCAGAAATAAAATAACATGGGTAGGTTAACTCATATTGTGAAACCCCAAAATATTGATATAGGATGCAAAATACTTCAAATAAAAAGTAGCTTATTTTGCAAATTAAAAGTTACAGTAAAATTCTGAAAATTAAATTATATCTACGTCTCAAACAACATTTTGCAATAATAATCTATTTCGGATTTTATAAAATAAATCACATTATAATCATATATTATTTGGAAATTATATCGAATCAATTTCAAAACAAATAAAAATACCTATCTAATCTGAATATATACATATAACATCAAAGTAATCTAATTTGAATTTTAAACTCGATATTTCTATTTTTAAGTTAAAACGTTATTCAATATATTTTAAAATCCATTTTATTAGATAAATTCCTTATAAATTTTTATATATAACTCAAATAAAATATTTAAAACAAATTTAAATATTCAGAATTCAATGGCTAAAAATCCGGGTCGTTACATAGAAGGTGAACTTCGTCTATTTTCGAAATTAGAAATGTTGTTCAGTTAAGGTCTAAGAGGTAGTTATACTCTAACTTGATTGACTCCATTTTTAACTAAGGAATGGTTAAGTTTTGATAGTGAAGGTTGATTAAGAGAATTTAGTTAATGAGTGTAATGGTTTGAGTTGGCATAGCGATGTTTGATTTTAACATCTGTTTAAATCCAATGTAGGAGTTTTGGAAATGTTTCCCAAATAACAACCAGAAATGTTTTCTAATCTAGAAAATAAGATATGAGAATAAAAATGGAAACGTTTTCCAATATTAGTAAGTTATATTTTCTAAATTTAGAAAATAAGAATTTCTGTATATATATATATATATATATATGGAAATAGGAAATAGGTAAATGAATAAATTAATGATAGATAAATTTAAGAAATAAATGACGATTGATAATTGATCGATAGAATTTCCATCTGGAAATAATATCGTTGTTTGTACACGTGTTTTTCTGTGATAGTTAACTCACCGACTATCGAAGTTTTTGACCATTTTTAAATTGTCAATACGGAGAGACCGGGATCAGATTCATTATTTGAAAACCACTCTGTATAGGCGTTAGCGTTGCGATCAAATATGATGAAGATAATTGAAGATGGATTTATGCAAGGGCTGTTCTATTTATAGAATAGTACCTTCTGTTTGTCCAGTCCCAGGACAACCTGTATGGAAGAATGTCTGACAGAGTATATTTAATGGATCCCATAAGTTGATCTCTTCAAACGTATTTGTGTTTGGTGGCGGAGGAATTCATTTCTCTTAGTTGAATACCTATTTTATTTTTGGGGAAATCAATTTGTGATTTGGCGGGTATGACGATGTGACATACAAAGTGAATAAATGTGTGATCTATCAGAGATAAGCATGGCCTCTAGCCTCACAACCGGGAAATGACAAAAATTGGGCATGCAGCATGGCTAAGTGATTGGCTGCCAATTAGGGTGTATTATCACCTATCTAGAAATATTCATTTCATTCTTTAATCTATTCGATGTTGTCCCATTCGGGAAACGGTTCCTGATCCCAACCGTTGGTGATATGCATTCGATACACTCAAGCGAAATGAGTGGTCGGTCATGTGTGGCCGGGTTGCAAGATGTTCTTTTTGAACCCAGTGTATTCCTCTCTAGAGGCACACTATCAAAAGGTGGTTCCATACCTTGTCATAGTTGGAAATCCATTACCCAATAAGTGCTCGCGGTTTTGATTTTATACTATATATGTGGAACATGAGATGAAAGTGTTCTACAAGATGATTATTATATTGTGGTTGATCAAAACTATTATAATATCAAAAGAGTTTTGGTAAAAAAGATCGTTGTTTCTTTCAAAATGATTTGAAAATTAAATCAAATTGATTTGGATTCTCATAAGGGAAAAACCAATTCCATTATACGATGTGGTCTTACGAGATATCTTTTAATTTCTCAAACTGTTTTACTCACACTAGTCCCATGACTGACCCATAGTGTATTTTGTTTTGTTTTCCCTAAACTCTTGGGTGCCCAATTTTGTACGGGCAGTCAAGTAGTCGGGATTTTACAGATATACTTGAAGAGCTGGAGCAGGAGGGTTCATGATTTTATATAGCTATTATTATTCCGTTGTGTTGTAAGTGTTATACTCTAAAAATGTTATTACATACATACTGATTTTATTTCAAAGATATGTATCTAATATATATTATTCGTTCCGCTGTGAGACTCGTATTTACTCTGATGTTGTATGTTCTTCTTCTTCTTCTTCTATTCTAAGTTTCTATCTTATCTATTCTCACACTGTAATTTCTTTCATGGACTATCCGGTGTTTCCGATGCTTGAATAGTCGACATAGTGTTATATGTCGATATCTAGAACCGCAATTTCCCCAGGTCGTTACAGTGGTATCAGAGCTTAAGGTTAAGTAATTGCCTTGGCTCTGTGGCGTGACTCAGTAGAGATAGGGTTAGTAATACCCTAGATTGAGTTGAGTGTATATATACGAGTGAACGTATTTGTTATTTGATATAAAATGGTTTTATATTGTGGAGATTTATTGGTTGAGTTGTTTATGGGTTCTGGTCGATCAGTTTGACCCACTGTATCGGTAGGAGTTTCTAAACACTCGAATACGATGGGTCGACACGGTATGTTTTGAAAAGTGGGTAAAAGAAATAATTTTACCCAAATTATATTTTGATATTAAGAATTATTAATATTAGAAATATTATAATATATTGGATGTGTTGGTTCTTATTATAATCAAATAAGATTATAGTTGAGATGGTTATATATATATAACCAAATAAAATTCGTATAAGTGTTACGAAATGAATTAAATCTGAAATTTAAATTAGAATTGAGATTAAAACCCTGGAAAGTTGGAAAGGTGTTTGTAAATGGATTTGGATTTAATATATGAGAATTTTAAATCCTGGGAGATTTTAAATTGTTTTACAAGCATTGAGAATGGTATTTTGAAATAAATTCAAAATGGAAATGTTTAAATATGGTTTTGAAAGGAATATAGTATTGAACTCACTTCGGTCACTGGAAAATAGATTCCGATGATGATAGCTGCATCATCGGTGTCCATTTTCGAATTTCTAAGTGATGGATTACTACCAAAGATTTTGTTTTTGAATTGTTTTTTGAAAACAAGTTGTTCAATAAATTCAAATGCTTTGAATTGTTATTATGATTTCCAATTGATTTGAAATAAAAACCCAGGAAATAAAATTATGGAAATTTAAATTTAACTTGTTAAGTTAAATAAATCGAGATGGTAAAGATAAATAAGTAAATTAAAATTTAACTTGAACTAAGTAAAATAAAACTGGATTTGGTTAGAGAATAATTTGGGATGGAATTGAGTTGATAAGCTAAGAGCTTGGAATTTGAGATTGGAGTTTGAATGGAATTTGACTTTGCTTTAAACAAATGATTGTGTTGAGGATGAACTGATTGCAGTTTGATTGGAATGATACTGGTATATGTTGAATTGGTAACAGATGCAAAGGATATAATGATATGCCCGACAAAAAGGTACAAGTTTATATTTATATGGGTTTGAGATTTTGATGAGCCGAATTGTAACACCCCGTAATTTGAACATAAAAATTCACAAATTAAAGTGTACTTAATTAAGTTAAATGGGTTGCGCAGAGAAATGTATATATATTGATATATATATATATATATAATTGAAAATTAAATAAATAAATATGCAAAAATGTTCAAAACAGCGAATTGGGAGAGGGGAATAACCGAACCGGCCGATTTTTGAGGTCGAGCCAAGCCCGCTGGGTCGACTTGGGGTTAATCCAGGGTGTTTGGCTGTCAACCCGTGGGCCGATTCGCTCAAATGCAGATTTTGCATTTGAATGGTTCTCATGGTTCAGCTTTAATCTAAAGGCCCTAGATGGTTCCTACACTTGACTTCTTCCCCAAGACATGCTTTGATGGCTTGGATTGAATCTAGGGTTAATCCTATGGCTAATACTATCCTAATCCTCTATAAAAAGACCCCTAAACCTAGCCTAAATCACCATTATTCAATCCTACAACTAAACTATGTCAAATTTGTTCCTCTCATGGCCTCCACTCTCATGCTAAAATTCCTAAGCCTATTTCTATGAGAGATTGTGAGTTCATACAAGTGCTTTCAAACTTGTATGAGTGCTCTTAGTTTGCATTCAAGTCAAGTTGCAACATTTCTATTTCAAAGCAAGGATTTTTATTGATTTTGGCGCAAGGGTTTTTCAATTGGGGCTTTCATATTTTGGTGCTTGCATAAGAGCTTCGTCTCAATCTTTATAATAAATATTCATTTGTGTCTTCATAGCGTAGTAAGCCCTTCTCTACTTTCTTTTTATTGAACTCTAAAGTTAAATGAATGATGCAAGTTTGGGGTTGATCATTATGATATGCAAGTTTGGTTGATCATTATGATATGCAAGTTTGGTTGATTATTATGATATGCAAGTTTGGTTAATCATTATGCTATGCAAGTTGGTTTAATCATTATGTATGACACATATTGCTATGTTATGCAAGTTAAACTTGATGTTGTGAGCATAAAGCTCCAAGCTCTATATCAAAGGTTGCATTTTGGCAACATGAAAGTTATCGTATCCCTTATGATAACTTGCATGTGAGGCTAAATGCGAACTTCTAGAAACTTCTACATGTCATTTATCACCATGTATCACTTATATGCTAAGTTTGGTTTTATGCATGCTTTTGAAGCCTAACAATGCAATATGCAAGTATATGAACATATGTACATCTCATATGCCACCATGATAAACTTGTGGCTTCAACACCTTTTTGTCATGATTATGCCAAGTTCCCTATTTTACCTTTTATGCGTTGTTGCGATTATGTAAACGATGGGAATACGTTGGGGTTGGGTAAAATTATGACATGAACATGATTTTTATAACTTAACGTGATATGTTAACTTGTAATTATGTTTTGGAAACATAATGGACATGACACTTAGAAAATATGAGTGTGGCCAACTCGAGGTTGGGTTGAGTTTGTAGCATAAATCTACCCGGACCCGCCCGGCTTAACTAGTGGCTACAATCAATAGGACCCAATGTGAGAAGTTGGTCATGTTGTGCTCGAACCCGAGGTTAGAGCAAGTTGTGGTGTAAAGCTACCCGGACCCGCCCGGCTTAACTAGTAACCACAACAAAGTCTAATGTGAGAGGTTAAAGCACATGAGACGACCCGAATTCCCGTTCTCACGGAAACAAGGTTATCTTTGGAATATAACACCGAAACATAAAATAGCAGAACAGAATTAAATAAATACACCAGAATGAACAACAAAATATACTGGATAAAAGTAATCATCAGAGTTACACAGTATACAGGATCTTACTTAGTACAAATACAGTTCAGCTATACATAAATGTCTACAGCGGAAATAAACAAAATATGTACAATAGGAGCTGAACAGCATAAAAAGAAATAAATGATAGAATCCATCTTCAGCTCCAGCTATCCAGAAAGAACCAGCTAAACCTGAATACAAGGCTGCCCGTGCAGAAAAAGGGGCACCCGAGTTTGAGAGTGAAACAAACTACGAGTCAGTCATAGGACTGGTATGAGAAATCCACTCAACACATATATAATTGGTCAATCACAGGACCACGCCACTTTCGTGGAACGGGTTTACTCCATTGGATTGCCAGTGCTTTAAAACAAATCTTTCTTTTAAACATCGCTATGCTTTTTATAAAAATGAAGCCGTTATAAGACTCAGTTCCCATCACACAATGCAACGCAAACCGGAGGATAGAGTTTTTACCTTATAACGGCCAAAATATGCTTGATACGAATAAAGCAAAGGCATTTGATATTATTGCTAGTGTTTATATGTTTTGAAATCAATTTCAAATCATAACTATCAATCATAGACGACATTAATGCCCCATACCACTATGTCGCCATATATAGATATACAATCAAAACCGCACGATGTCGTATTTGGAAATTGGATTTCCGTCATGAACCAAGGCAAAAGATAGTCCTTACCGAATTCGAGACGCTCTAGCCCGTGTCCCAGGACCCAGACACAGGTGGGCCCTTGGATCGTCAGGGCCGGTCCACCGATGTGGATTAAAATTCCTGAACACTGCGTTTCCCCGCCCTTTGGGGCGTAAACGAGCCAACGAATGACTCCATCGGACCCGGATCGTCCGATCAAACCGAGGCGCCTCGCAACAGCAACAACCACATAGGTGAAAAGTATATAAATGTCAGGGCTGGTAGGTCACTGACACCACCCTAGCTAGACGAAAACGCATGTCCTCCCTGAGGTCCTTTCTCCCGTTTTAGGTTCATACCGGGGTGTGAGGCTCGCGAATTTACGTTATACACAAAGCTACGCCACACAGGCGGTGCTTTGATCATCACCACAAGACTTTGCTTTTCAACAGAAGCCCTGATCACTGCATCTTAGCATGCCACACAGGCAATTCACACCGTGCAACTGATGGCTATCAATCACACAGAACAAATTCCAATGTCGGACACACAGTCCATTTACAAGTCCGTTCTGGGTCTGAACGAAACCGGAGGCACTAAATACCTCGCAAACCCTTCGATCACCACGTACGTCTGGACGATCACCACTCATTATCCATATTTCGGGATGCCTCCCAATCAGGACCTCGGTTACCATCCCAACGAGGTGAAGATCTCCGGTCTTCGACCATCGTCTTCATCTTCGAATTTCAATCGTCGGTCGATTATTCGAAATGAGAATTAACTCGGCCTTTCCAAATAATTCACGTATATTTAGAATTTCAAATCGATTTATTTCAATGGTTAAATTATTCGACAACACTGGTTTTGTCCTTTAATGTAATTTTCACACCAAACACATTCAACCATCAAACATCACATAAATCAAGCAAATTCAGTTTATTTCCATTCCATATCGCTTATGATATTTTATAACTATTTATCGCTATTTTTATTTATTTTAAAATAGCCATTTTATTCAAAACGACGCTTCGGGCCATAAGGCGACCGTGGCGCTGTTTTTCTTCAGATTTGATTTACACATATCTGAAAATCTAACCGTTGGATCTTCACAAAATTTACATCATTAGAAAGGTCTTTTCAAAACGAATCCAACGGTTCCAATTTCGGGAAAATCCGACGGTCGGATCTCCCGGTACAATCGTTTGAAATTTCGATTTCAAAATACGAACTGCAGCGTCGTTATTCGATTAAATATAATTCTATTTATATTTATATATAAATAAAATCGATTCTGGCGCTGTTTTTCTTCAAATTTGAATTAAACATTCCAGACAATCCAACCGTTGGATTTTTACAAGGTTGGTGCCGTTGGAAAGATTATTCCAAGGCGAACCCGACGGTTGAGGTTTCGGGAAAATCCAATGGTCGGATTTCCCGTACTAGTCGTTTGAAATCACGGTTTCAAAATACGAACTGCACGGCCTCGTTTCGTTTTAATTTTATTTATATTTATATAGTTATATAAATATAGTTCATTCAATGATTTCTATATCGTTTTCACTTCAAAAAAATTTCTAACACCTTAAATTTTGGAAAAATTTCGCCATAACCTCCCCTGCACCGGGAGCGTCGGGAAATCGCAAATAGCGTCCCGGTCCTTCTAATCTCAAAAAGAAAAAGAAAAAGCCAAGCGGCTAGCCAACAGGTTCAAAATCATCACCCAAACAAATCAGTAAATGTGTACCTATTTGTCGGGCACAAAATTTTATTCCTCTTCTCTAGCCCCTTTGCTATAACCTGTTCAATGAATATTGCATGTACATATATATACAGTTCATATCATTTTTCATTTTCTATTCAACTTCATATTTGATTTATATTTGGTTTAAAAACTCCATTCATTCTAATGTTACATAAATAGGTGCAAATCATTTCATTAGCTAATTAATGAATATTTCAACTCAGATATGTTTATTTTGAACAAGTGGCTATTTTTAACACTTCACATTTCTACGATTTATGCATACAATAAAAATGTGATTTTTATTGTAAAACGATTCATTTCAAAACACTATTTTTCTATATAGTTCATATAGTCGATAAAAGGTGATTTTTATTATCAAACAGTTTATTTCAAAATATGAATACCATTCAACACATGAATTTCTAAACAACGAATGAATATCAATTCAACACATGAATGTTTTCTATTGTTTCTATATATAGATAAAAATGTGATTTTTATTATCAAACAGTTTATTTCAAAATATGAATACCATTCAACACATGAATTTCTAAACAACGAATGAATATCAATTCAACACATGAATGTTTTCTATTGTTTCTATATATAGATAAAAATGTGATTTTTATTATCAAACAGTTTATTTCAAAATATGAATACCATTCAACACATGAATTTCTAAACAACGAATGAATATCAATTCAACACATGAATGTTTTCTATTGTTTCTATATATAGATAAAAATGTGATTTTTATTATCAAACAGTTTATTTCAAAATATGAATACCATTCAACACATGAATTTCTAAACAACGAATGAATATCAATTCAACACATGAATGTTTTCTATTCAATGAATAAATATAGTTTAAGCATATGAAAATAATTCAAACACACAAATATTATTCAAAATTTCGGCAGCATAACGGCAGGGTAGTTACACCGGCACCGTCCCTAGTACGGCTCCTCGCTCTACCTTAAAACCTCGCGGTTTTTGACAATGGGGATCATGCATCTAGTTCGCACGCAGGCGGCATGTATATATTTATTTCATTTCCACAAACTAATCCTATGTGGTTTCAACCAAATATTTTTCAACCATAATGGGTATTTTTCAACCACAATCAACCAATATCAATCACAAACAATCCCAAACAATCAATCGCTATCAATCAATTTTCACCTCAATTTTAACCAATAAATATCGTCCATGGTTTGTGGACGAGGGGCGTATATATATATATATATATATATATATATATATATATATATAGATATAGATATATATATATATATAGATATTTATATATAGCAATTCACTTTCATTGTCAACACATATATAATTATTTTTAAATCAGAAATCTCACCAATAGCTATCCAACTTCACGACTCTTCCTTTATAGAAATCTTCGCCTTTTGTCGCTTTCGCCCGTATTCTCTACATATGTAAAAATCGAATTTTTACGATGCTATTCAATATATAAAAATATGATTTTTACTTCGATTTTCAATATTTAAAAATATGATTTTTACTTCGATTTTCAATATTTAAAAATATGATTTTTGCTTCGATTTTCAATATTTAAAAATATGATTTTTACTTTGTAAATTTCTAACCTCCTTCTATTTTTAGTTTAAAACTTTTTCCTTTTAAATTTCAAACCTTTTTCTCTTAAACAAAATCAGGGTTTTAAATGCATAGAAAAAATCAGTTTTTAATTGCTTTTAAAATCAGTTTTTCTTTGCTAAATCAATTCAGTTTTTATTCCTTTTTATATAAAATCAGTTTTACTTCTTTAAAACAAATCGGTTTTTATTTCTTTAAAACAAATCAGTTTTTAATGCTTTAAAAACAAAAATCAGTTTTATTTCTTTAAAAACAAAATCAGTTTTATTTCTAAAAAATCAGTTTCAGTTTCAGTTTTTATTTTTAAAACAGTTTCAGTTTTTATTTTTAAAACAGTTTCATACTTTTAAAAAGAACAGTTTAATCTTTTAAATAAAATCAGAATTAAAATAAAAAAGATAAATAAAATTAAAAACTTACAGAGGAGCGGGGGGGAAAGGAGACGACGTCGGCGGCTCGGGTCTCGATCGGTGGTGGCAGGAGGGGCTGCTTCGAGGGGGGGTAGCGCTGCGTCTTCGCGAGAGGGTCGAGGGCTTCAAGGGGGGGCGCGGCTTCTTCGCAGACGTCGAGACGAGGGGGGGCGGCTCTTCGTCGGCGTCGAGACGAGGGGGGGCGGCGGCTCGATAGTTTTAGGGTTTTGCGTTTTTTTTTTCCTTTTAATTCTTTCTGTTTGGAATTATAACGAACGGGGGGGGGGGGCAATGAAGATAAAGGGAGGGAGAGAATTTTTTTTTTTAATATTATTTAATTATTATTTTTGCAAATAGGTTGACTTTTACACTCGACCTCGAAACGAGGCCCACCGCCTGTCGTCCATAGCGTTTCACCCCCATTCCGAACACAATGGGATATGTATCGCAAGCTGATTCGATTGTTACAATCAGTTTCCTTTTGAATTTTCATTTAAATCACTATATTGAATTTTAAACGTACATTTCAATTTACCGGGGTCACATACTAACTAGAAAAATTCCCGAAAAATATTTTCTAGCTTCGTATCGACGATACGGTCCTAACAAAACTAGTTTCGTCGAATTCTGAGACCGTTTGAAAAATGGCCAATTTCCAGTCGATTAAAATCAACAGAAACTGGTCAAACGCGTTTTCCTATGCCACGCTCACATATTGATTCGAAAAATTATGAAATTTGAAACATAACAATAACTTGACCCTGCGGATCCAACAAAAGTGGTTTCGTCGAAATCCGAGGTCATTTGCAAAATATCCATTTTTAAGGGCCTGAATTCCATAGCGACTATTCAGAATTTTCAACTGGACATATCTTTTGATTCCCGCTATCAAATTTCGATTGGTCGGATTCGTTAGAAAGATATCATCAATTAGATCCTAATGTTTTTGGTTTCACTAAAATCCGGATTGTTTTGCACTCGGTATATTCAATCGAAGTTTGAAATCGAATTATCGAACTACCGCGCCATTTTCAATTCTATATATAATTATAATTAATTATATTGGTTTTCAAATGTCGATTTCAACTCAGTTTTCATCGCCATTATTTAAAATATTTATTTTAAATATTTAAAATCCATTATTTTAGCCAATTTAAAAATTTTAAATTGGTTCAGATTTTCTGGGTCGTTACAATCTCCCCCACTTAAAACTTTTCGTCCCCGAAAAGGAATAAAGTCGAAAGTGGTTTGATAAATCTACGATCACACAACACAACTACCAATCCAATTGTTTTTAAGCTTTCAAAGTCATACAAATTAATTCCTATTTTTCTTCTAAAATCATTCAAACAATTATAATAGAATAGAGAATTAAATGGTGAGGTAAAGTATGGTAAATATACCTTGCACCGGAGTCAATCAGAGATATCTACTCGGCATCTGGGATAAGCTTTCTGAATGCTCTCCTCGGTTTCCCAAGTACAATCTCTCGGATCTCCACTCCATTGCACTTTGACTAAGTGAACCTTCTTGTTCCTCAGCTCTTTGGTTTCTTTGCCGATAATCTTTAGCGGCTCACGCCTCACAGCTAGTTCTGGAGTTATTTCAATATCCTGCTGAGCTGCTTCTTCCACGATCATGTCTGGATCATGAACGTGCTTTCGAAGTTGAGATATATGAAATACATCATGAACTCCAGGCAGCCAGTCTGGCAATTTAACTTTATATGCGAGAGTCCCAATCCGTTCCAGAATAGGAAACAGACCAATAAATTTGGGCGCTAACTTTCCAGTTTTACCGAACCGGATAACTCCTCTCATCAGCGATACTTTCAAATATACATAGTCGCCAACTTCAAAGGATATATCCCTTCTTCTTCTATCGGCATAGCTCTTTTGTCGGCTTTGAGCGGCGAGTAATCGCTTCTTAATAAAATCGACTTTGTCGGCAGCTTCTCGAATCATATCAGGACCCAACACAAGTCTATTTCCAGGTTCGACCCAACAAGCAGGAGATCGGCACGGTCTACCATACAATGCTTCGAATGGCGACATTGTCAGACTCGCCTGGTAGCTGTTGTTATAAGAGAATTCAGCCAAATGCAGATTGTCTTCCCATGATCCACCGAAATCTATAACACAAGCCCGCAATAGATCTTCTAAAATGCGATTCACCCTCTCAGTCTGACCGTCTGTCTGAGGATGATAAGCGGTGCTCAAGTTCAACTTCGTTCCTAGCTCGACTTGAAATGCTTCCCAGAATTTACTAGTGAATATTGTATCTCTATCACTGACTATACTGAGCGGCACTCCATGTAGTCTAACTATTTCCCTGAAGTAAATCTGCGCCATACTCTGAGCAGTTCTGTTTGATTTGACAGGTATAAAATGGGCGGTCTTCGTGAAGCGATCTACGATCACCCAAATACTGTCATTTCCCTTTCTGGTTCTGGGCAAACCATCAATGAAATCCATAGAAATATGTTCCCACTTCCAGCCAGGAACTTCTAGCGGTTGTAATAATCCAGCCAATTTCTGTTGGTCACTCTTGACTAGCTGGCAAGTAGGGCATCGGCTAACGTATATTGAAACGTCTCTTTTCGTAGCCTTCCACCAGAATGTTCTTTTGAGATCGTTATACATTTTGGCTACGCCAGGATGGATACTCAGCTTGGACTTGTGACACTCGTCTAACACTTCCCTTTTTAGCTCAGGAATGTCAGGAACACAAATCCTTCCTTTCAATCTCAGGGTCTCGTCGTTATCTATTTTAAAACACGAGGGTTCGCCTTTCCGAATCCTTTTAATCATATCCTTAATAAAGTTATCCTCCTTCTGAAGAATAGATATTTTGTCAATCAAGGAAGTCGTGATAATAAAGCTGGCGATCATTACATTCTTTTGACTCAGCGCATCGGCCACGACATTGGCTTTCCCTGGAGTATATATAATTTCGAAGTCATATGCTGCAAGAAACTCCAGCCAACGTTGCTGTCTCAAATTTAAGTCCTTCTGAGTGAACAGATACTTTAACGACTGGTGATCCGTAAACAGTTCAAATCTCTCGCCCAGAAGATAGTGTCTCCAAATTTTCAAAGAGAATATGATAGCCAATAACTCAAGATCATGAGTTACATAGTTTTTCTCGTGCGGCTTCAGTTGACGGCTAGCATAGGCAATTACTTGGCCTCTTTGCATTAACACTGCTCCAAGGCCTTCTCTAGACGCATCAGTCCAGACTTTTAGATCTTGGTTGCCATCGATGATGGTTAACACTGGAGCTGTCGTCAATCTTAACTTTAGCTCTTCAAAGGCCTCCTCACTTTCTGGAGTCCATTTGAATTTAGAGTGTTTCTTTGTAAGCTTCGTTAAGTGACCAGATATCTTCGAAAAGTCTTTAACGAACTTTCGGTAATAGCTAGCCAATCCGAGAAAACTGCGGACTTCAGTGGGAGTACTGGGCTGTTTCTAATTCTGAATAGCTGTGATTTTGCTTGGATCCACAGCGATTCCATCTTTCGATACGACATGGCCCAGAAATTTCACTTCATCTTGCCAGAATATACATTTGGAAAACTTGGCTTTTAATACATTCCGTCTGAGGATTTCTAGAACCTGTTCCAGATGCTTTTCATGTTCGGCCTTTGATTTAGAGAAGATTAGAATATCATCAATAAAAACCAAAACAAATTTGTTCAGTACTCCTCTGAATACTCTATTCATCAGATCGACGAAATAAGCTGGAGCGTTACATAAGCCGAACGGCATTACTAACCACTCGTAGAATAAGTCGGGGCCTCTGAACGCTGTCATTGGAACACACTCTTCGGCAATTCGAAGTTGATGGAAGCCTGTAGCTAGGTCCATTCGTGAAAATACTTGTGCTCCATTTAATCGATCCAACAAATCATCAATCCGCGGCAATGGATATTTGTTCTTTATAGTCTGCTTGTTTAAATCACGATAATCCACACATAGCCGTAGAGTACCGTCAGATTTTGGGACAAATACCACTGCTGCACCCCAATCAGAGAAACTAGGCCTGATCAGACCCTTCCATACTAGCTATCTTGTTTGATTGTCTAATTCCTCTTTCTCTTTCAAGGACATTCTTCGAATAGCGTGAACTACCGGCCTTGCATTGGAAATTAAAGCAATCTTGAAATCTATTTCTCTCTGCGGAGGTAAGCGAACGACTTCCTCAAACACATCCGCATAATTCTTGACGACAGGAATATCTTTAATGAGGTCAGGAATATTCTCAGTGATCTCAGGGATATTTTCTATTTGGGCTGGAGAAACATTCAAAGCTGCCCAGAAATCTTTTCTATTAGCATTCTGACCTTCACAGGGAATGGTTATATAATCGCCTGATTTAATCTTCGCCTTTACGACTCTGTCGGCGCATTTAACCTCAGCTTCATATTTAGTCAACCAATCTAACCCTAAGATAAGATCAAACTCTTTAAAATTCATAATGACTGCGATGGTAGGAAACCGATAACGAGAGAAAGAAACCGGCTCTCCACAAATCCAACTGAGATCAATGGAACCCCCAACTGGATTCTGGACAGTCATTGGTTCCTTGAGCTTCTTCAAATTCAAATCCAGTTTCTTAGATGCATCTTTGGAAATGAAGCTTCGTGACGCGCCTGTGTCAAACAGTACTTTGATTGGAATGTTTTTGACAGTAAGCGTGCCTTCTAAAACATCGGGCCTTTCTTGATTAGCTGAGGGCTCAGAAGTTTCTGCTACTTCGTTTACCTGTACCGTTTCAGATTTCTGAGATAGCGGGCAGTTTTTCTCAATATGACCAGCTTGATGGCACTTCCGGCATTTCCTACTTTCCCGAGCCTTCCCACCGGATTTGAATCCACCCTTGCTTCGTTTCTTTAAGGGCCCACAATTTATCGACAAATGCCCCTTTTGATGGCAGTTATTGCATACGGCAGTTGTGACAGGTTCTTTTTCAGATCTAGCCCTTTTTCGATCTACCTTAAGCTCTTTACTGTCCTCAAACCTCATACTGGCTTCAGGAATATCAGTTTCCGACTTTGCTACGACACTAGAACTAACTTCTTCTTCGTCGCATAACATTCCTTTCTTATGGAGATCTTCATACTGATAGGCCATATATATCATTTCAGAAAAAGGAAGCTTCACATGCCCCAATACTTTATTCTGGTATTTCCTTTGAAGTCCGTGAATAAATCTCAGATTTTTCCTCTTCGGATTTTCAATTAGATGAGGAGCGAAGTGAGCAAGTTCATTGAATTTCTTATGATATTCGGGAATGGTCATATCACCTTGTATTAAATAAGAAAATTCATCACATAATCTCTCGGTCGCTTCGAGAGGAGTAAATCTTTGTAGGAAAATCACTTTGAATCTGTCCCAGGTGATATCACCTTCTGGATTATTTTTGATGATTGCTTCCCACCAGATTAAAGCTTCTTCTTTGAGCGCCCAAGATGCTACTAACCGTTTCTGGTCGTCTCTCAGCTGGATATGCTCAAAGATTCTTTCTACAGAACTCAACCAAGCTTGAGTTTGAATAATAGATTCATTGCCCGAGAATTGCGCTCCGTTCAGATTTCGATATTTCTTTAATAGAGCCTGTAGATCGGGTTCTGTATTCCTTTTGTTTCTGACACTCATTTTTCTAGTACTTCTGCAATTAGCAGATCAAGTGTCAGGTCACAGAAAAGATAGTTTAAAATATAGAAACACATACTTCTATGTAAATGTGTCTATCGAGGTGTAATTTCATTCTGCTTTACTCATACTAGGATATTGCTAATCCTATCTGTATAGAGTTACCCGTCCTAGAACACTACTGGTTCTATTTCTGACGAGTTCGTTCAAATGTTATATTCCAGAACTAAGCTTAACCAAAGCTCTGATACCACGTTGAGACAACCCGAATTACCGTTCTCACGGAAACAAGGTTATCTTTGGAATATAACACAGAAACATAAAATAGCAGAACAGAATTAAATAAATACACCAGAATGAACAACAAAATATACTGGATAAAAGTAATCATCAGAGTTACACAGTATACAGGATCTTACTTAGTACAAATACAGTTCAGCTATACATAAATGTCTACAGCGGAAATAAACAAAATATGTACAATAGGAGCTGAACAGCATAAAAAGAAATAAATGATAGAATCCATCTTCAGCTCCAGCTATCCAGAAAGAACCAGCTAAACCTGAATACAAGGCTGCCCATGCAGAAAAAGGGGCACCCGAGTTTGAGAGTGAAACAAACTACGAGTCAGTCATAGGACTGGTATGAGAAATCCACTCAACACATATATAATTGGTCAATCACAGGACCACGCCACTTTCGTGGAACGGGTTTACTCCATTGGATTGCCAGTGCTTTAAAACAAATCTTTCTTTTAAACATCGCTATGCTTTTTATAAAAATGAAGCCGTTATAAGACTCAGTTCCCATCACACAATGCAACGCAAACCGGAGGATAGAGTTTTTACCTTATATTGGCCAAAATATGCTTGATACGAATAAAGCAAAGGCATTTGATATTATTGCTAGTGTTTATATGTTTTGAAATCAATTTCAAATCATAACTATCAATCATAGACGGCATTAATGCCCCATACCACTATGTCGCCATATATAGGTATACAATCAAAACCGCACGATGTCGTATTTGGAAATTGGATTTCCGTCATGAACCAAGGCAAAAGATAGTCCTTACCGAATTCGAGACGCTCTAGCCCGTGTCCCAGGACCCAGACACAGGTGGGCCCTTGGATCGTCAGGGCCGGTCCACCGATGTGGATTAAAATTCCTGAACACTGCGTTTCCCCGCCCTTTGGGGCGTAAACGAGCCAACGAATGACTCCATCGGACCCGGATCGTCCGATCAAACCGAGGCGCCTCGCAACAGCAACAACCACATAGGTGAAAAGTATATAAATGTCAGGGCTGGTAGGTCACTGACACCACCCTAGCTAGAAGAAAACGCATGTCCTCCCTGAGGTCCTTTCTCCCGTTTTAGGTTCATACCGGGGTGTGAGGCTCGCGAATTTACGTTATACACAAAGCTACACCACACAGGCGGTGCTTTGATCATTACCACAAGACTTTTCTTTTCAACAGAAGCCCTGATCACTGCATCTTAGCATGCCACACAGGCAATTCACACCGTGCAACTGATGGCTATCAATCACACAGAACAAATTCCAATGTCGGACACACAGTCCATTTACAAGTCCGTTCTGGGTCTGAACGAAACCGGAGGCACTAAATACCTCGCAAACCCTTCGATCACCACGTACGTCTGGACGATCACCACTCATTATCCATATTTTGGGATGCCTCCCAATCAGGACCTCGGTTACCATCCCAACGAGGTGAAGATCTCCGGTCTTCGACCATCGTCTTCATCTTCGAATTTCAATCGTCGGTCGATTATTCGAAATGAGAATTAACTCGGCCTTTCCAAATAATTCACGTATATTTAGAATTTCAAATCGATTTATTTCAATGGTTAAATTATTCGACAACACTGGTTTTGTCCTTTAATGTAATTTTCACACCAAACACATTCAACCATCAAACATCACATAAATCAAGCAAATTCAGTTTATTTCCATTCCATATCGCTTATGATATTTTATAACTATTTATCGCTATTTTTATTTATTTTAAAATAGCCATTTTATTCAAAACGACGCTTCGGGCCATAAGGCGACCGTGGCGCTGTTTTTCTTCAGATTTGATTTACACATATCTGAAAATCTAACCGTTGGATCTTCACAAAATTTACATCATTAGAAAGGTCTTTTCAAAACGAATCCAACGGTTCCAGCTTCGGGAAAATCCGACGGTCGGATCTCCCGGTACAATCGTTTGAAATTTCGATTTCAAAATACGAACTGCAGCGTCGTTATTCGATTAAATATAATTCTATTTATATTTATATATAAATAAAATCGATTCTGGCGCTGTTTTTCTTCAAATTTGAATTAAACATTCCAGACAATCCAACCGTTGGATTTTTACAAGGTTGGTGCCGTTGGAAAGATTATTCCAAGGCGAACCCGACGGTTGAGGTTTCGGGAAAATCCAATGGTCGGATTTCCCGTACTAGTCGTTTGAAATCACGGTTTCAAAATACGAACTACACGGCCTCGTTTCGTTTTAATTTTATTTATATTTATATAGTTATATAAATATAGTTCATTCAATGATTTCTATATCGTTTTCACTTCAAAAAAATTTCTAACACCTTAAATTTTGGAAAAATTTCGCCATAACCTCCCCTGCACCGGGAGCGTCGGGAAATCGCAAATAGCGTCCCGGTCCTTCTAATCTCAAAAAGAAAAAGAAAAAGCCAAGCGGCTAGCCAACAGGCTCAAAATCATCACCCAAACAAATCAGTAAATGTGTACCTATTTGTCGGGCACAAAATTTTATTCCTCTTCTCTAGCCCCTTTGCTATAACCTGTTCAATGAATATTGCATGTACATATATATACAGTTCATATCATTTTTCATTTTCTATTCAACTTCATATTTGATTTCTATTTGGTTTAAAAACTCCATTCATTCTAATGTTACATAAATAGGTGCAAATCATTTCATTAGCTAATTAATGAATATTTCAACTCAGATATGTTTATTTTGAACAAGTGGCTATTTTTAACACTTCACATTTCAACGATTTATGCATACAATAAAAATGTGATTTTTATTGTAAAACGATTCATTTCAAAACACTATTTTTCTATATAGTTCATATAGTCGATAAAAGGTGATTTTTATTATCAAACAGTTTATTTCAAAATATGAATACCATTCAACACATGAATTTCTAAACAACGAATGAATATCAATTCAACACATGAATGTTTTCTATTGTTTCTATATATAGATAAAAATGTGATTTTTATTATCAAACAGTTTATTTCAAAATATGAATACCATTCAACACATGAATTTCTAAACAACGAATGAATATCAATTCAACACATGAATGTTTTCTATTGTTTCTATATATAGATAAAAATGTGATTTTTATTATCAAACAGTTTATTTCAAAATATGAATACCATTCAACACATGAATTTCTAAACAACGAATGAATATCAATTCAACACATGAATGTTTTCTATTGTTTCTATATATAGATAAAAATGTGATTTTTATTATCAAACAGTTTATTTCAAAATATGAATACCATTCAACACATGAATTTCTAAACAACGAATGAATATCAATTCAACACATGAATGTTTTCTATTCAATGAATAAATATAGTTTAAGCATATGAAAATAATTCAAACACACAAATATTATTCAAAATTTCGGCAGCATAACGGCAGGGTAGTTACACCGGCACCGTCCCTAGTACGGCTCCTCGCTCTACCTTTAAACCTCGCGGTTTTTGACAATGGGGATCATGCATCTAGTTCGCACGCAGGTGGCATGTATATATTTATTTCATTTCCACAAACTAATCCTATGTGGTTTCAACCAAATATTTTTCAACCACAATGGGTATTTTTCAACCACAATCAACCAATATCAATCACAAACAATCCCAAACAATCAATCGCTATCAATCAATTTTCACCTCAATTTCAACCAATAAATATCGTCCATGGTTTGTGGACGAGGGGCGTAGATATATATATATATATATATATATATATATATATTTATATATAGCAATTCACTTTCATTGTCAACACATATATAATTATTTTTAAATCAGAAATCTCACCAATAGCTATCCAACTTCACGACTCTTCCTTTATAGAAATCTTCGCCTTTTGTCGCTTTCGCCCGTATTCTCTACATATGTAAAAATCGAATTTTTACGATGCTATTCAATATATAAAAATATGATTTTTACTTCGATTTTCAATATTTAAAAATATGATTTTTACTTCGATTTTCAATATTTAAAAATATGATTTTTACTTCGATTTTCAATATTTAAAAATATGATTTTTACTTTGTAAATTTCTAACCTCCTTCTATTTTTAGTTTAAAACTTTTTCCTTTTAAATTTCAAACCTTTTTCTCTTAAACAAAATCAGGGTTTTAAATGCATAGAAAAAATCAGTTTTTAATTGCTTTTAAAATCAGTTTTTCTTTGCTAAATCAATTCAGTTTTTATTCCTTTTTATATAAAATCAGTTTTACTTCTTTAAAACAAATCGGTTTTTATTTCTTTAAAACAAATCAGTTTTTAATGCTTTAAAAACAAAAATCAGTTTTATTTCTTTAAAAACAAAATCAGTTTTATTTCTAAAAAATCAGTTTCAGTTTCAGTTTCAGTTTTTATTTTTAAAACAGTTTCAGTTTTTATTTTTAAAACAGTTTCATACTTTTAAAAAGAACAGTTTAATCTTTTAAATAAAATCAGAATTAAAATAAAAAAGAAAAATAAAATTAAAAACTTACAGAGGAGCGGGGGGAAAGGAGACGACGTCGGCGGCTCGGGTCTGGATCGGTGGTGGCAGGAGGGGCTGCTTCGAGGGGGGGTGGCGCTGCGTCTTCGCGAGAGGGTCGAGGGCTTCAAGGGGGGGCGCGGCTTCTTCGCAGACGTCGAGACGAGGGGGGGCGGCTCTTCGTCGGCGTCGAGACGAGGGGGGCGGCGGCTCGATAGTTTTAGGGTTTTGTGTTTTTTTTTTCCTTTTAATTCTTTCTGTTTGGAATTATAACAAACGGGGGGGGGGGGGGGCAATGAAGATAAAGGGAGGGAGAGAATTAATTTTTTTTTAATATTATTTAATTATTATTTTTGCAAATAGGTTGACTTTTACACTCGACCTCGAAACGAGGCCCACCGCCTGTCGTCCATAGCGTTTCACCCCTATTCCGAACACAATGGGATATGTATCGCAAGCTGATTCGATTGTTACAATCAGTTTCCTTTTGAATTTTCATTTAAATCACTATATTGAATTTTAAACGTACATTTCAATTTTCCGGGGTCACATACTAACTAGAAAAATTCCCGAAAAATATTTTCTAGCTTCGTATCGACGATACGGTCCTAACAAAACTAGTTTCGTCGAATTCTGAGACCGTTTGAAAAATGGCCAATTTCCAGTCGATTAAAATCAACAAAAACTGGTCAAACGCGTTTTCCTATGCCACGCTCACATATTGATTCGAAAAATTATGAAATTTGAAACCTAACAATAATTTGACCCTGCGGATCCAACAAAAGTGGTTTCGTCGAAATCCGAGGTCATTTGCAAAATATCCATTTTTAAGGGCCTGAATTCCATAGCGACTATTCAGAATTTTCAACTGGACATATCTTTTGATTCCCGCTATCAAATTTCGATTGGTCGGATTCGTTAGAAAGATATCATCAATTAGATCCTAATGTTTTTGGTTTCACTAAAATCCGGATTGTTTTGCACTCGGTATATTCAATCGAAGTTTGAAATCGAATTATCGAACTACCGCGCCATTTTCAATTCTATATATAATTATAATTAATTATATTGGTTTTCAAATGTCGATTTCAACTCAGTTTTCATCGCCATTATTTAAAATATTTATTTTAAATATTTAAAATCCATTATTTTAGCCAATTTAAAAATTTTAAATTGGTTCAGATTTTCTGGGTCGTTACAGCACATTAAGTTAATTAATGCCTCCAGATTAGGGTTAAGTCATGGTCCACTTAATACTTAATCAATTTGGGCTGGATGGGTTAATCGGGGTTAAGTCACGAACCTTGGGTATACTTAACAAATTTAATCCACGTTTGGATCGGGTTAACCACATTTAACCCGTTAAGGAAACCCTAGTTGCGTGGTCCTTTTTAGCAGTAACCCTCTTGATAGTATCATAAGACCCTAGGACTAGGCTAGGGTGGGGCACGATTACTGGGCTAACATGTAAGCGACCAAAACGACGGCTGAGTAGGTACGCCGGTGTAGGTCCAGGCGGACTATGGCCGTGCACAAAGTCCGGAGTTGGAGAATCAGGCACGGGTACCAGTAGATCTAGACTGCGCATACTTGATTCGTGTCTGAGGTTGACACCCTAGGACTTGATACACCCTAGAGTGTACCTAGCGCAGTTTAACTACATTGCATGTTTGGGCCGTATGACACCGACACTTGACGAGTTAGGCTTATAGGGAGCCGATTGACTAGACCGTGTAGTTGGACCTTAATTTAGGTCACCTCATGATGATGGGCCAATCTTGGGCCAAGGGATCAATTCTTGTTTTTACTTGACATGTTAGAATGCTAGTACACCCGTGGTGCAAAACTTAACCTTAATTATGCGATGACACCTTTATCTATCTTGTTAGTTAATCATCATGCCATTATGTTGTTATCCTTATGTTCATCTCAGCTTCTCATGCCAGTTAACTTTACTAGTTCATAGACAGATAGTAGTAGGGCTTACCAGTCTTTTTGACTGACCTGTTTTCTTTCGCCTCTTTTCTTCCGTTTCCCCCCCCCCTCAGGTTCTCAGGGTAGGAACATTGGATCTTAGCTTGGATCTTTACAGCTTGCTTACTGGATTTTCTCATGTACGGTTTTGGACATTGAGCTAGCTATGGTTTATCACTTCATTTTGGGGATAGTACTTTATGTATTTCAGTTTTTCAGTTTATGCTTTTATCTAGACTTTGTTGTTGGAAAATAATGACCAAGTACTTTGTTGTAACATGACTATGGTTTTGAAATGCTAAGTTTTATCCGCTGCTTTACTACTCTGTTTTACTTATATGTTCTGTCTTGTGATATTTGCATGCATGTTTACCTTGTTTAACGCCCCTCCAAAGCTAATGTCCTTGCAAGAGTGACATTGGCGGAGGTGGGGTATTACATTTGGTATCAGAGCATAAGGTTTACAAGATTTGAGCAAAAGTGTTTTTGAAACTTACCTTTTGAAAAACTATTTTCAAAACCAATTAAGTATTTTCCAAGAAAAGTCTAGTTATTTTAAAAAGGCTATTCCCCAAAAGCCATAGCACTATCCTTCGTTTCTTCGTTCTGAATCTATCTTTTTCATTTTTCAGTATGGCCGATCTTAACCTTCCCGAGGGAGTGACCATTCCCGGATGGTTCCGGAGATACTTGGAAGCTAGGGCCAACGATGTGGGCCCAGTAAATACCCCCAATATAACTGAGGTTCCTCCTCCTCCTCCTCCTCAGAACCCGCAAGCAGATTTCGCTAAGATTTGCAAAGACTTTAAGGCGATGGGTGGCAAGAACTTTATTGGGACGGAGACTTTTGTGGAGGCAAGAAATTGGTTGAAAGAAACTGAAGATCTCTTCGCCGTCTTTGATGTGCAAGATCATAGAAGGGTTCTATTGGCAGCATGGTTATTGAAAGAAGAAGCTGCTTATTGGTGGGAGGTCACCAATGCTACGAGGCCTATAGAGACTTGGGCCGACTTTAGGACAAGATTTGGGCTTAAGTTTCTATCATCAGCTGAGGCGAATTTGCAATTGGAGAAGTTTATATCTTTGAAGCAAGGAGACATGACAGTGAGGGAGTACGTGAATGAGTTTAACAAGCTCGCCAGATTTGGTTTGGACATGATTAATACTCCCCAGAAGAAGGCTTTGCGCTTTGCACGAGGGTTGAATGAGCCACTACAAGGTTTAGCCCTATCTCATATACCTATGGGGGCCACTTTCGAAGGTCTAGTAGACATGGCATTGCTTCAAGGAGACGATAAGAATGGCAAGAAGGAAGTGAAGGCTAATGAGACCCAAGCCAAGAAGACAGACTCCAAATGGGGAGGAAATCAGAGCAATCAGAACAACAAAAACAACAAGAACAACAAGGGCAACAAGGCCAAGGCAAAGGACCCAAGAAAATGCCACTACTGTGGGAATGTAGGGCACATAGCTAAAGACTGTAAGAAAAGGAAGAGGAAGTCGGGCGAGTGCTTTCATTGTGGAGAGACCGGACATTTTAGCAAGGATTGCCCCAAGAAGCAAGGGCAGAATCAGCGTGTAGGACCTTCTGGAGGGCAAGTGCATGCTCTCAACGCTGCTCCAGTTCAGGATCGAGGTAGCATTTCTGTAGAAAGTCTTGTTTACATTTCTGATTATCCTGTTCGCACCTTATTTGATTCTGGAGCATCGCATAGTTTTATTTCTTCTGACATTGTTGAAAGTTTGCACCTAAGTACTAGCTTAGTTGAGGATCCCGTTTGTGTTTCAAATCCAATTGGGGGTTCCGCCCATCTATCTATGATTTGTGTGGATTTGAAGATTTCTATCTTGACTGTAGAATTCGCGTGTAATGCTTATGTTCTCGGATTCACGGGATATGGGTTAATCTTGGGCATGGATTGGTTGTCCAGTTATGGAGCCATTCTCGATTGTGAACATAGGGTGGTGAGGCTCATGACCCGCCTCGGTAATACCCTAGAAATTTCTTGTAACCCTAGAGGTCCCATCACGTTATGCTATCTTGAATCTCTCGACTCGTCCATCGATGATCTGCAATCTGTAAGGGTGGTCCGAGACTATCCTGATGTCTTTGAAGAAGTTAAGGGGTTAC
This sequence comes from Allium sativum, assembly GCA_030737875.1. NCBI lineage: Eukaryota > Viridiplantae > Streptophyta > Magnoliopsida > Asparagales > Amaryllidaceae > Allium > Allium sativum. Next base: position 158,965,408 of record CM060924.1, read on the forward strand.
CCCATAAACGAGAGATAGATTTCCGCATTTATCTAGTCGATAATGCCAAGCAAGTATCATTGCCCGTTAGGCACATGGCCCCTCGTGAGAGAAGGGAGCTCAGTAAGCAAATCAAGGAGCTGCTTGAGAAGGGTTTTATTAGACGAAGCATTTCCGAATGGGGTGCTCCGGTGGTATTCGCTACTAAGGCGGATGGTTCGCTTCGTTTATGTGTTGATTATCGAGAGTTGAACAAGCTGACAAAGAAGAATAGGCACCCGTTACCGAGGATTGATGATCTCTTTGACCAGCTTGTAGGTGCTTCTGTTTTCTCTCAGCTCGATCTAGCCACCGATTCCATCAGCTTAGAGTAGCTGAGGATAGCATTGATAAAACTGTGTTTAGGACTCCGGATGGATTCTTTGAATGGCTTGTCATGCCATTCGGATTGACTAATGCACCCGCCTACTTCGTAGACTTGATGAGTAGGGTGTTCAGGGAGTTCCTCAACAAGTTTGTTGTTGTCATCGTGGATGATATTCTGATCTTCTCAAAGGACGAGGAAGAACATGCCAGACATCTCAAGGAAGTGATGGATACGCTTAGAGCGCATCAGGTGAAGGCCAAGTTCTCCAAATGTCATTTCTGGAGAAGGGAAGTTCGGTTTCTTAGACATATAGTTTCTAAGCAAGGCATAGCGGTGGATCCCGCGAAAGTGGTTGTGGTTCAAGATTGGAAGACTCCTAGGAATGCGACCGAAGTAAGAAGCTTTCTCGGTTTGGCGGGCTACTATAGGAAGTTCATCAGAGACTTCGCTAAGATTTCGGCCCCTCTCACTAAGTTGACGAAGAAGAACTTAGTCTTTGCATGGGACTTGGAGTGTGAGCTTGCTTTTCAAAAGCTCAAAAGAGCCCTTACCTCAGCTCCAGTTTTGGCATTACCCGATAGTGGTAAGATGTTTACCGTGTACACAGATGCATGTGGCACGGGGTTAGGAGCTGTTCTGATGCAAGAGGGAAGAGTGATATGTTATGGGGGTAGGCAACTTAAAGTTCATGAGAAGAACTATCCCACTCATGATTTGGAGTTAGCGGCAATCGTCTTTGCACTCAAATCCCGGCGCCACTATCTTCTAGGCGAAAGGTTTGAGTTGTATACTGATCACAAGTCACTCAAATACCTCTTCTCGCAAAAAGATCTGAATCTAAGGCAGCAAAGGTGGATGAAATTTTTGGCATCTTATGACTTCGAGATAGCTTATACCCCTGGCAAGGGTAATGTTCTGGCGGATGCACTAAGCAGAAGGAGATTGACTTTAAGCCCCTTGTTTATTGAGATGAAGAACTTGGAATTCTTGGCAACCTTTGATTTCACGACGGCTGTTGAGTTGATGACGGGTTCATTAGCATCCCTTGAGCTTACACCCACACTTCTTGATCAAGTTGGGGATTCGCAGAGGGAAGATCCACAGATAGTCGAAGTTATGGACAAGTTTATTCGGGGTGAGACGTCTAGTCACCTTGCCAGATATACTATTGATGATAAAGGATGGCTAAGGCGTGATGGCAGATTATGTGTTCCTCGGGTGGGAGATTTGGTCCATAGAGTTCTTGAAGAAGCGCATCACTCGAAGATGACTATACATCCGGGAGGAGATAAGATGTATAGAGATATGAAGGCAGTTTCTTTTGGGATGGAATGAAGAAAGATGTGGCAGAGTATGTTTCAAGGTGCATGGTGTGCCAACAAGTGAAGGCCGAGTCAAAGAAACCAGGTGGGCTATTACATCCATTGGAGGTCCCACATTGGAAGTGGGAGAGTATTTCTATGGATTTTGTGGATGGATTGCCTAGGTCAAGGAGAGGGAACACAAGCATTTGGGTCATAGTTGACAGACTTACGAAGAGTGCTCACTTCATCCCAGTAAAGAGCAAGAGGACTGCATCAGGGCTGGCGTCTATTTATCTCCGAGAAATAGTGCAGTTGCATGGAGTTCCTTCTAGCATAGTTAGCGATCGTGACCCGATTTTCACTAGCCAGTTCTGGAACAGTTTGCAAGAAGCGATGGGTACGCGAATTGAATTTGAGTACAGCCTATCACCCCCAGACGGATGGCCAAACCGAAAGGGTGAATAGAGTGCTAGAAGATCTCTTGAGGCTTTTTGTTCTCGACTTCGGTGGTACTTGGGAAGACCACCTTCCTCTTGTAAAATTTGCTTATAATAATAGCTATCAAGCCAGCATAGGGATGGCACCATTTGAAGCTTTATATGGGAGGCCGTGTAGGTCACCATCTTGTTGGTGGGAGACAATATATAGACTTATACTTGGGCCCGATATGATACGAGACACATCCGAGAAAGTTGAATTAGTAAGAAGAAGGATGAAAGCGGCCCAAGATAGACAGAAATCCTATGCTGATAAGCGAAGGGAAGATTTGGAATTCGAAGTGGGAGACATGGTTTTCGTGAAGGTTTCTCCTTTGCGAAATGTGGTACGTTTTGGAGAAGCGGGGAAGCTGGCACCAAGGTTCGTAGGACCCTTCCCTATCATAGAGAGAATTGGAAAGATGGCCTATAAGGTGGGATTGCCCGAGAAGCTAGCCGGAGTGCATAATGTCTTTCATGTCTCGCATCTCTGAAAGTGCCTACATGAGTCCGCTGAGTTGGTTGAACCAAGCATTCTTGAAGACATTGAGGTAGAGAAAGAAGCAACCTTGAGAAGAGCTCCGATTCGTATCTTGGGAACGGAGATCAAGAAGCTAAGGAATCGAGAGGTCAAGCTGGTGAAAGTTCAGTGGGGTGAAGCCGACGAAGATGCAACTTGGGAAACCCAGGAGAAGATGCGTGGGCTTTATCCATTTCTTTTTTAGGGTACATTCTCGATCTCTTTTCCTAATTAGCATATCTTTCTTTTTATCCACGTTTATCTAGTTTATCTTGTTTCGTAGATCTTGTCATGAGAACCTTAGGTAGAAACCCTTGGTTGAAACATGTATTTGAAACATGTTATGCTTGATGGTTGCAAGTGGTTGCAAGTGTTTGCACGTGGATACTCGTGGATGCATGATACACATTAGGCACTAAGATCGGCTCACACACTTTCATGTTGCATATGCATGAGTTCTTATACTTATTCATGGATGAAACTTGTTGAGCTATCACGTGGATGTTGCATATGGATGAATATTATGTGCACTCATGTAGAGATTATAAATTATGTTAGGAATTTGCATACATATGGACTCATTTCACTAACATATTTTGCATTAAGGAGGTTTACTGTATCAGTAACCGCTTGATTTTTGCATTTGATAAGTACATATACACACACCTTTGCATATGATCATACAACATTTAGAATCCTTTAAGGACAATGACTGCACGTGGATGATGTTTTGAGTAGATGGATAATGGATAGTAGGATACGTTCTTCCTAACTTGGAGATTTCGGGGACGAAATCCTTTAAGGAGGGGAGAATGTAACACCCCGTAATTTGAACATAAAAATTCACAAATTAAAGTATACTTAATTAAGTGTAATGGGTTGTGCAGAGAAATATATATATATTGATATATGAAAATTAAATAAATAAATATGCAAAAATGTTCAAAGCAGTGAATTGGGAGAGGGGAATAACCGAACCGAACGATTTTTGAGGTCGACCCGAGCCTACTGGGTCGACTAGGGGTTAATCCAGGGTGTTTGGCTGTCAACCCGTGGGCCGATTCGCTCAAATGCAGAGTTTGCATTTGAATGGTTCTCATGGTTCAGCTTTAATCTAAAGGCCCTAGATGGTTCCTACACTTGACTTCTTCCCCAAGACATGCTTTGATGGCTTGGATTGAATCTAGGGTTAATCCTATGGCTAATACTATCCTAATCCTCTATAAAAAGACCCCTAAACCTAGCCAAATCACCATTATTCAATCCTACAACTAAACTATGTCAAATTTGTTCCTCTCATGGCCTCCACTCTCATGCTAAAATTCCTAAGCCTATTTCTATGAGAGATTGTGAGTTCATACAAGTGCTTTCAAACTTGTATGAGTGTTCTTAGTTTGCATTCAAGTCAAGTTGCAACATTTCTATTTCAAAGCAAGGATTTTTATTGATTTGGCGCAAGTGTTTTTCAATTGGGGCTTTCATATTTTGGTGCTTGCATAAGGGCTTCGTCTCAATCTTTATAACAAATATTCATTTGTGTCTTCATAGCGTAGTAAGCCCTTCTCTACTTTCTTTTTATTGAACTCTAAAGTTAAATGAATGATGCAAGTTTGGGGTTGATCATTATGATATGCAAGTTTGGTTGATCATTATGATATGCAAGTTTGGTTGATTATTATGATATGCAAGTTTGGTTAATCATTATGCTATGCATGTTGGTTTAATCATTATCTATGACACATATTGCTATGTTATGCAAGTTAAACTTGATGTTGTGAGCATAAAGCTCCAAGCTCTATATCAAAGGTTGCATTTTGGCAACATGAAAGTTATCATATCCCTTATGATAACTTGCATGTGAGGCTAAATGCGAACTTCTAGCAACTTCTACATGTCATTTATCACCATGTATCACTCATATGCTAAGTTTGGTTTTATGCATGCTTTTGAAGCCTAACAATGCAATATGCAAGTATATGAACATATGTACATCTCATATGCCACCATGATAAACTTGTGGCTTCAACACCTTTTTGTCATGATTATGCCAAGTTCCCTATTTTACCCTTTATGCGTTGTTGCGATTATGTAAACGATGGGATTACGTTGGGGTTGGGTAAAATTATGACATGAACATGATTTTTATAACATAACGTGATATGTTAACTTGTAATTATGTTTTGGAAACATAATGGACATGACACTTAGAAAATATGAGTGTGGCCAACTCGAGGTTGGGTTGAGTTTGTAGCATAAATCTACCTTGACCCGCCCGGCTTAACTAGTGGCTACAAACAATAGGACCCAATGTGAGAAGTTGGTCATGTTGTGCTCGAACCCGAGGTTAGACCAAGTTGTGGTGTAAAGCTACCCGGACCTGCCCGGCTTAACTAGTAACCACAACAAAGTCTAATGTGAGAGGTTAAAGCACATTACGTTAATTAATGCCTCCTGATTAGGGTTAAGTCATGGTCCACTTAATACTTAATCAATTTGGGCTGGATGGGTTAATCGGGGTTAAGTCACGAACCTTGGGTATACTTAACCAATTTAATCCACGTTTGGATCGGGTTAACCACATTTAACCCGTTAAGGAAACCCTAGTTGCGTGGTCCTTTTCAGCAGTAACCCTCTCGATAGTATCATAAGACCCTAGGACTAGGCTAGGGTGGGGCACGATTACTGGGCTGACATGTAAGCGACCAAAACGACGGCTGAGTAGGTACGCCGGTGTAGGTCCAGGCGGACTATGGTCGTGCACATAGTCCGGAGTTGGAGAATCAGGCATAGGTACCAGTAGATCTAGACTGCGCATACTTGATTCGTGTCTGAGGTTGACACCCTAGGACTTGATACACCCTAGGGTGTACCTAGCGCAGTTTAACTACATTGCATGTTTGGGCCGTATGACACCGACACTTTACGAGTTAGGCTTATAGGGAGCCGATCGACTAAACCATGTAGTTGGACCTTAATTTAGGTCACCTCATGATGATGGGCCAAGCTTTGGCCAAGGGATCAATTCTTGTTTTTAATTGACATGTTAGAATGCTAGTACACCCGTGGTGCAAAACTTAACCTTAATTATGCGATGACACCTTTATCTATCCTGTTAGTTAATCATCATGCCAGTATGTTGTTATCCTTATGTTCATCTCAGCTTCTCATGCCAGTTAACTTTACTAGTTCATAGACAGATAGTAGTAGGGCTTACCATTCTTTTTGACTGACCTGTTTTTTTCGCCTCTTTTCTTCCGTTCCCGCCCCCCTCAGGTTCTCAGGGTGGGAACATTGGAGCTTAGCTTGGATCTTTACAGCTTGCTTACTGGATTTTCTCATGTACGGTTTTGGACATTGAGCTAGCTATGGTTTATCACTTCATTTTGGGGATAGTACTTTATGTATTTCAGTTTTTCAGTTTATGCTTTTATCTTGACTTTGTTGTTGGAAAATAATGACCAAGTACTTTGTTGTAACATGACTATGGTTTTGAAATGCTAAGTTTTATCCGCATCTTTACTACTCTGTTTTACTTATATGTTCTGTCTTGTGATATCTGCATGCATGTTTACCTTGTTTAACGCCCCTCCAAAGTTAATGTCCTTGCAAGAGTGGCATTGGCGGAGGTGAGGTGTTACACGAATTGACAAGCCGCTTGGCTGTTTGATTTTATTTTGGGTTGAAAAAGGCATAGAGAGGCAAGTTGGAGTTCGGGCTATTGACCAGTATAAAGGAGGAGCTGACGAAATTTTTCGAAAAATTAGGTGTTAGAAAATTTTCAGGATTTTTGAAATTTTTCGTTAGTAGTAATAAATAAATATTTAATTGAAATTAAATTGGTTCAGTTAAAATTGGAGTTAAGAAGTAAACAAATAATTTGTAACCCAGTCAATAAGGTTCGTTTTCTACCTTAGCAATTTCGAGGACGAAATTATTTAAGGGGGAAGAATGTAACGACCCGTATTTTCAGAGATATAATTATTAATTAATTTAATTATTTAAATAGTGTTTTAGAGTTTTAAATGGTATTTAATTAAAGTTATATGGAATATTTAATTAATATAAATAATAGAATAATATATTAAATTCTGAAATAATCAGAAATAGCTGAATTAACAATATTGTGTGAATTGGATTATTTATAATATATAATTCAGTTTAGAGTTGAATTATATTCACGAATATATTATATAAACGAAGTTTGAACATATAATTATATTATAGTTAAAATCGAGCTTGAAATGGCGTGGCAGATCGTTATTTGGTGATTTGAACTTCAAAAGGATATACAGAATCTGTTTTAAGTCGGATTTCTATGAAACAAGAAACGTTCGGAGCTGGTGAAGTATATCTTTCTAACGGAAGAGAAAAATCGGGATTTCATTGTGTAGATTTTTATTTATGTCCAAAACAAATTTTAGAAAAGTCGCTATGGAATTCATATATAATTTATAATGATTTATTTATATTAATAATGAATTTTTTAATATAAATTGAATATCGATTCAATCGGGATTTGAATATCGAGTTATAAATCTAATGGGATCTGTATGATATTCCGTGTGAATATATATACGATAATATGAATTTATTTATATTTAATTTAATTATTTTTAAATATAATTAATATTTAAAAGGGTTTATTTAGAGCTTTAAAATTAGTCAGTTTTGCAAACGACCTCCGTTTTCGACAAAACTATTTTTGTTGAATCTGCAATATTAAATTTTTGCTAGATTTCAATTTTCGTGATTTTTAGGGTCAGTGTGTGGCCGTACGGGATTTTAATGTGAAAAAAGTCAGTATTTTGACGGTTAAAAATACACTATGTGAGTAAACGGAGTCGGAATTAGACGAAACCAGTTTTGTTGGGTCCGTAATGTCAAACTCTAGTTGTATGTCCAATTACATGATTTTTGGGTGTTGTGTGTGATGATACGGATTTTTAGAAGGCAAAAAACGAAGAAAAAAATAGGCGAAGCATCTTCTGCAAGCCAAATATTATCCTATAAACACAACAACTTAACACTCTAACCCTAAACCTCACCCGAATTCAACATACAAAAGAATGCGCCACTGTTTTTCCTTTAGGAAAATATGTCGATCCTCTTAAATCAAGATAAAATCAAACTAAAATCCATAAATCCCAAATTTCATATGATGGAATTCCTCTTGAGTTTCTCTTCATCTCTATGTGATTTTTGTGGGGTTCGGTTACTTTTGTGTTCGATGGAAAATACCCAGCGTGGGCTAGGGTAAAGGAAACCGTGAGATTGAAGCAGTAATTCGAGTTTCTGTGATTTGTTTTGGATTGAGAGCATTGAATGGCATCTGTTGGTATTTGTTTTGGGAAAATTTGTGCAAAAAAGTGTCGAACACTGTGTTGTGTTCGTGCGTGAGCTGCTGGAGATGCGGGTGGAAGATGGAGACCCAGTTCAACACTAAGGGGGTAGGAAGGTGCGGTTCGAGGAGAGGAGAAGGTTGGCGCTTACGATTGGTTGAACAATGGAGTGATGAAGGTACGGTGGAGCTTAGAAATTGGCCGTAATGGTTTGGAGCAGGCTCGATGTGTCTACTGGAAGGAGAAGAAGAGAAACGCGGGTTGGGCTTAAGGATGGAGTATCGGCAGGTTTGAACGGTAAGGCCCATATTAGGATTTGAAATTGATTTAAATTCAAATAAAGAATGTATTAACTTTGATTTATCATATCTTACTCGTATATTAACGGAATCTGACGAAACAAGATCCGTTGGGATCGTATGGACGGTAGCTACAAACTAGAACTGAACGGAAGTGAATCGAAGCTCATTACAATTTATAGCGAAATAAATTGTCCATCTTAATCAAGCGATGGTTATCGTTATTAACGATGATCGTCCAATGTGAGTAAAACTCACCAACTCTATCGGTTATATTTTTATAACGTATTTTTAGAACTGATAAATGATGGTTGATTCTGTATGTTGACAGTTTGGTTGAACTGCTTATGTATTGGTTGAAATTATAGATAATGATATATATATATATATATATCGTTAATCAAATATTGATTCTGTTTATCAGAATATTTCATATCGAAATGAAATCGATGTTATTATATTGTTTAACATCTGTGGATACAGGGAAACAGGTTGGAGGGATCCAACTGGATTCCTCAACATTTATTTTATAGTTTTTCATATATTGTAATATTTGATGTGATATATAATCTGTGTTGATTACGTGTGTTGAATGATATCAATCATTGTTATTTGGGTATTTTAAATACCGTAAGAAATACTGGAATGTAGAAAAGGGTATTTTCAAAGTGTATTTTGAAAATAAAGTATTTTTATAAAATCAATGGATTTTATATATAAAAGGAAAAGGATTTTATAAAAGAAAATAATTATAAAATCAAAGACAAATAGAAAAGGAATATTTGTGAAAATAAATAGAAAAGGAATATTTGTGAAAACAAATAGAAAAGAAAATAATTATAAAATCAAAGACAAATTAAAAAGGAATATTTGTGAAGACAAATAGAAAAGGAATATTTATGAAAACAAATAGAAAAGGAATATTTGTGAAAACAAATAGAAAAGGAATATTTGTGAAAACAACCAGAAAAGGAAATAATTGTAAAACATTTATAAATAGATTATAAATGGTAATATTTATTTAGAAAATAAATAGATTATAAAAGGAAAATATTTATTTGTTAAATAAATAGAATTGAAAAGGAAATATTTATTTGTTAAATAAATAGAATTGGAAAGGAAATATTTGTTGAACAAATAGGAAGATAAAAGGAATATTTATTTGGGAAAATAAATAGAAAGATTAAAGGAATATTTATTTAGAAAATAAATAAGATACCATAAAAGGAAATATTTGGAAAGTAAGTAGGATTATAAAAGGAATTAGAGTTAGTCGAATAAAAAGAGTTAATCAAAAGGAGTTAATCAAAAGAAGTTAATCAAAAGGAGTTAATAAAAAGGAGTTAAGCCAAAGGAGTTAATCAAAGGAGTTAATCAAATAGAATTAATTGATTAGAGTTAATCGTATTAGAGTAAATTGATTAGAGTTAAACGAATTAGAGTAATTGAATTAGAGTTAATCAAATATTAGTTATTCGAGTAGAGTTAATTGAAAGGAGTTAATCAAATATAGTTTATTCGAAGAAAAGAGTTATCAATTATAGTTATTCAATGAAAGATTTTCGAATATTGGTTATTCGAAAAGAATTTGTCGAATATTAGTTATTCGAAGTAAGTAAATCGAATATTAGTTATTCGAAGTGAGTTAATCGAATATTAGTTATTCGAAGTGAGTTATCGAATATTAGTTATTCGAAAGGAGTTAATCGAATAGAGTTATTCGCAAAGGAATTAATCGAATATAGTTTATTCGAAAGAAGATTATCGAATATAGTTTATTGGAAAGAGAGATTATCGAATAGAGTTATTCAAAAAGGAATTAATCAAATATAGTTTATTCGAAAGGAGTTATCGAATATAGTTTATTAGAAGAAAGGTGTTAGTCGAATATAGTTTATTCGAAAGAAGATTATCGAATATAGTTCATTCGAAAGAGAGATTATCGAATATAAGTTATTTGAAGAGAGTTAATCGAATATAATTTATTCGAAAAGGAGTTATCAAATAGAGATTATTCGAAAGAGAATTATATGTTGAATTCGATTATATAGAATTCGGGAAAGTACTATTCACTTTACGTTTTTAATCAAGATTTATTTATTTATAAAAAAATTAGTTGTTTGTTTATTTATCCAAATTTATAAATAAAAGTTATACTTAAGTTATTATATTTCGGAAGCATAGGATTATAACACTATTGTTATAATCAAATATTTTCTGTAAAAGAAGTGGATTCGTAAATAGAATCCGAGAGTTACGTAAGGAAGTTTGTTAAAGATTTAGAAGGTGAACTTCGTCTATTTTCGAAATTAGAAATGTTGTTCGGTTAAGGTCTGAGAGTTAGTTATACCCCAACTTGATTGACTCCATTTTTAACTAAGGAATGGTTAAGGTTTGATAGTGAAGGTTGGTTAAGAGAATTTTGTTAATGAGTGTAATGGTTTGAGTTGGCATAGCGATTTTTGATTTAAACGTCTGTTTAAATCCAATGTAGGAGTTTTGGAAATGTTTTCCAAATAAGAACCAGAAATGTTTTCTAATATAGAAAATAAGAGATGAGGATAAAAATGGAAACGTTTTCCAATATTAATAAGGTATATTTTGTAAATTTAGAAAATAAGAATTTCTGTATATATATGGAAATAGGAAATAGGTAAATGAATAAATTATTGATAGATTAATTTAAGAAATAAATGATGATTGATGATTGACCGATAGAATTTCCATCTGGAAATAATATCGTTGTTTGTACACGTGTTTTTCTTTGATAGTTGACTCACCGACTATCGAAGTTTTTGACCATTTTTCTGTTATCAATACGGAGAGACCGGGATCAGATTCATTATCTGGAAACCACTCTATATTGGTGTTAGTGTCACGATCAAATATGATGAAGATAATTAAAGACAGAGTTATGCAAGGGTTGTACTGTTTACAGAATTGTACCTTCGGTTTGTCCAGTCCCAGGACAACCTGTATGGAAGAATGTCTGTGTAACGACCCAGATTTTTGGTCGATTTATTTTAAATATTTAGTATGGTTTTTAAATATTGAATTTATAATATAAATGGTATTTTATTGGATTATCTATTAAATAATCGAAATACGATTTATTTTGACAATCATCGAAATACGAGAACTGAAATAATTCAATTCGAAGGTAAAACTGAATCGAAATGGTTCAGATGATCAATATATATTCTATTTGAATATAAACGATAATAATAGTAATTTATTTTTAAGGAATTTTTTTGTTTTGAATTTAAATCATATTATATCAATTTAATATGTTAATTTTATATATGGTCGAATTTAAATTATATAGTCTATTCTGTTATGTTCAGAATAGTGTAATTACATTGGAACGACGGTCGGTACGCTAAAATAGCGGTTCACGATTTTTAACTGTGAACCCCGAGATATTTATAATGGATAAGATTGAAATCAAATCGAGAATCAAATCGATATCTGTTTAAAATAAAGTGAGAATTTCTTTATATCAAATCATAAAAAAAATCAAACCAAATCAACTCTTTCAGCCGAGATCGAGCCACCCTAAAACTGCTAAATGTTTCTTCGAGCTGATAAAATGGTCTTCCACCTTCGTTACAAAGTAAAGCAGGATTTGAAATGGCAAGTACGACTGTCTCATATCCACGCCTATAAAATGGCCAAGGTCTTCGGTTTTAACTCCTCATTTTCAAACCATTTCGTTCCTTTTATTCCCTTTTCCTCTGTCGTTCACGAAATGGAAACCACCCAAATAAAAAAATATACAATAGAAATTAAAGCCGCAAATTGAAGACACCGGCCTTCATTTCTTCTCATTCCTCCCAGAATCCATGAAATCAAAATCGATTTGGTACTAAAAGGGGAATCGGGGGTCACTGCGTTGTGTATTCGAACCAGATGAAGTCGATTTGGAGCTGGATTAGACACTGAAACTCACGAATTTAGAGTGGCGACAGGATTTTAGTGAAAGCGACGAGGTGAGCAAGTGGTGTTGGGAGGTCACGATTTCAATATTGGGGGTTCGATACTGATGTTGACATGGTTGCTGAGGGGTTCGAACTGAGGAAGTTCTACTGGTTCTTCGAAGATAAGGCTCGAACTCAGCTGTAGGGTGATCTGCGGAGATCTAGAAGTTCGATGTTGGGAGTTCGACATACTGTAGCCGTTCTGGGGTTGGTCAGTATGGGTTCAGATGCTGAAATGAAGAAGCACCAGTGATGAACATCAATCGTTTGATGAAATGCCAGAATGAATAGTGGCATTTTTTTAGGGGCTGATTTGTAGCAATGTTGATCGGTGATTGTTGAGGTTGTTCATGGATTAGTCGAATGGGTTGCAAAGTAAGGTATACATTTTCTTTTTCTTTTTAAAATTAAATCCATAAGATAATTTATTTTGGTTTATAGAATTTAATCGATAAATTAAAATACATAATCGTAGGTGCAAGAAAATCAACTCGAGAAAATTTGTAGCTGTGACGATTTGGAAATTAGATGGATATTCGGCAATAGGAAATTCGGTGAGTAAATTCTCACTTACCTTTATTAAAATTATTTTTATTCGTTAAAAATAATTGTTTGTTACTTGTTTGGATTTTTTTCTGGTTGCTTTAAATATATTAGTTATTCAGGTTTGCTATTATATATATTGGTTTGGTGATTGGTTGGATTCCCGCAGTTTCATTAGCGGATGCCCGCAATATCATTAGCGGATGACCCTACGCCCACGTATATAAGTGGATCCCCTTTTATACCGTGATATCCTGCCTCGAAGTAGGATGGGTATTACTATGTTGACTAACGTTTGTGGATGCTGGGAAAGAGGTTGGAGAAATCCAACTGGATTCCTCAAAAATATATTATCTGTTTGTTTATTTGTTTGCATATATACTGTCATATATGATGAGTTAGAAAAATAAATAATTGGTTGTTTGGTGTTTAAATATCATTGGGCCCAAATGTTGATATTTAAAAATATCATGAAAAGGAATTTCGCAAATTTAAAAGGAAATTCTATTTTTTTCTAAAATAGAATTTGAAATTTCAAATGAGGAATTCAAATGGAAATTGAATATGAGAAATTCAAATAGAATTTTGAATACGAGAAATTCAATGGAATTTGAATATAGAAAATGCAAAGAGAATTTTCAAAAGTAAGATTTTGGTTTTAAATGGATTTCGAAATAGGCTTGTTTAAATAAAATTAGGAAATTTATAAAATAGTGTTGATAAATATAATGAATAAATTATCAAGAGATAAATTGAATATTTGAATTCAAAGGAATTTAAAAATGGGATTTGAATTCAAAGGAATTGAAATAGATTTGAATTCAAAGGCATTGAAATAAAATTTGAATTCGAAGGAATTCAAATAGAATTTGAATTCAAAGGAATTCAAATAGATTTGAATAAAGAAAGTTCAAATGAAATTTAAATATAGAATTTGGAATTAGAAGTGAAATGGAGTTAAATAAGGAAATTCAAATGTAATTTGAATATAGGATTCAAATAGAATTCAAATGGAATTTAAACAAAGAAAATTCAAATTTTGAATTTGAATGTAGGAATTTAAATGGAATTTGTTTATAGAAATTGAATGGAGTTGGATATAGAAAATTCAAATATGAATCCAAATATAGAATTTGAATATAGTAATTCAAATCGAATTTGAATATAGAGATTCAAGTAGAATTTGAATAAAGGAAATTCAAATAGAAAGTGAATATAAAATTTGAAATAGACTTTCAATATAGTTTTGAATAGAGTTAAAATGGAATTTAAATATAGGATTCAAATAGTATTGAAATAGATTTGAATATAGGAAATTCAAATTTGAATTCAAATGAAGTTTGAAATAGATTTGAATATAGAAATTCAAATGGGATTTGAATATGGAATTTGAATATAGAATCCAAATGGAATTCAAAATATATCAGAATGGAGTAGAATTTATTTTAAACAAGGTTTAAAAGTTATATTTATAAATATAATTAAAAACGAACTCGCCGCAGCACTGCAGTTCGTAAATTGGCGATTCGAACTTCAATTGAGTATACAGAACGCTATTGAAGTCGGAATTCTTTGAAACAAGAAACGTCAGGACCGATTTGATAATAGTTTTCTAATGGAGGAGAAAAATCTGGATTTCATCGAATAGATTTTGAGTTATATCAAAATCAAATTTTCAGAAAAGCAGCGCCAAAATCGTTTTAAAACCATAACGGTTTATTTAATGTTATAAAAGGATTTTAAGCGAATAAAATCCGAATTTCTATTTAGAAAATTTCAGAGTTGAGTTGTAAAATATATGCGAATTCAAGTTGTGTAAATGAATATGATTTTTGAAACAGAAACCAGATTTTTGATTTATTGAATAGAATTAACTAATTTGAATAGAAATTAGTTAATGAGATTTTGAATAGATATTGGGCTTCGAATAAGTGAATTCGATTTGAAAATTTATATTCGATATCAAACAGGAAACTAAAATTGAAATTGAAATTCAATTTGGTTATGAGCAAGTTAAATATTTTGTTTGAACATGTTATCTTCAAACAAAGAAGTGAAATAAGCAAAAATAGCCAATTAAAGAATAAATTAGCGAAACTGAATTCAAACGATTGGATTGAGTTGAATTGAATTGAAAACAAGTGAGCATGTGTTAGACAGGTATGGGATGAGGTATATGAAGATTTTAATTTATGTGCCCGACAAAAAGGTACATGTTTAATTTCATATATGAGGTTTTATGCGCCGTATCGGCAAGCCGCGTGGCTTTTTCTTTTTCTTTTGGATTGGTGAGGGCCATGGGAGGCTATTTGAAATATCCCGAAGCTCCCGGTACAAGGGAGGTTATGGCGAAATTTTCCGGGAATTTAAGAAGTTAGAATATTTTTCAGATAATTTGATAATTAGAAATCAATGTATCGATATATATAGAATTCGATAAGGAAGCGAAATCAAAAATAGAATATTGTAAACAAAAAGGGAAATCTATAAATTAGAAATAGAGAGTGAACCGTATACATGTTTTTAAAAATGAATAATTGGGTTTTAAAGTATGTTTATTCGAGGTTAGTGGTTTTGCCGTTTTGAAGTTGAGGATGGTTTCAGTCAAGGTCTGAGAGGTAATTTTACCCCAACTTGATTGATTTCATTTTTAATTGATAAACAGCAGGATCCAGTCTCGAAGAAAAGTGTTTGAAAAATAATTAGTTGAATAAAATATTTTGGGTTGTTGTAACGATGTTTTACACATCAGTCGTTTTAATCCAAGTGATGGAATTACAGTAAATATTCCCTGAGTATAATTAAAGTAGTCGGGAAAGAAATAAGTGATTGAAATGTTTTCAACTGCGAATAGAATATATTTTCTAAGTGTAGAAAATAATAGAAGGCGAGATATAGAAATGTTTTTCCAAAGAATGTAAGAGACCGTGATGATAACTGAAAATAGTTGTTTAACAAATATTGATAAGGAAATAGAAGGGTGAGTTAATTAATGAATAGTAATCAAGGGGCCCAGTGAATGTTTGATTGTTTTGAATGGATGTTTGTTTATTTTTCTTCGATAGTTAAATAACCGACTATCGAAGTGTTTGCCAATATCGTTGTCAATATGGAGAGACCGGTTGGATTATTATCCGTGAACCACTCTGTATTGGCAGTAGCGTTGCGAATCAGAATATATGAAGATAATAGAAGACGGAGTGAAGTGCAAGGGCTTTTTCTATTAATAGAAATTGTGCCTTCGGTTTCGTTCAATCCCAGAACGAACGTATATGGACGAATGTTTGACAAAGTATTTCCAATGATCCAATGGGTTGGTCTATATAAATATATGTGGTTGCAACGGATTTATTCCCTTAGCATAATATCCAGAATATTTGTGCAAATCAATTAATGATTAACGGATCTGACAATGTGGCATTCAAAATAATTGTGCTATAAATGAATGGCAAGTGAGCGCAGCTTTAGGCCTCAACAACCGGGAAATGACAAAAATCGGGCAGGCAGCATGGCTAAGTGGGTCGCTCCCATTAGGATGTATAATCACCTATCTAGAGATTCATTTAATTCCTTATTCTATTCGATGTTGTCCCAATCGGGAGACGGTTGCTGATCCCAACCGTTGGTGATATACATTCGATACACTCAAGCGAAATGAGTGGTCGGTCATGTGTGGGCCGGGTTGCAAGATGTTCTTGTTGAACCCCAGTGTATCGCCTCTAGAGTACACTGATCGGAAGGTGGTTCCATACCTTGTCATGTTGGAAAACCAATCTCCAATAAGCGCCATGCGGTTTTTGATTTTATACTATGTATGTGGAGCGTGAGATGGAAGCATTCCGCTAGATTTCTATTTATTTGAATTAGACACTATTATAATATCATTGGATTTTATATCAAAGTGTCTTGGGTTATAGTAAGGTAAAAACCGTCCATGTTTATGTGTGGGATGGTCTTACTATTATCTTTTCTTTCGAAAGGATTTTGAAAGTTAAAACAAGTGGTTGGAGTTTACTCACACTAGACCCATGACTGACCCAGAGTTTATTTTGTTGTTTTCCCTAAATTCTTGGGTGCCCAAATTTGTACGGGCAGTCAAGTAGTCGGGATTTTACAGATTCACTGGGAGGAGCTTGGACCAGGAGGCTTCAGTGTTAGATATATAGTATTTTTATTTTCCGCTATGCTATAAGTGATGTACTCTGATAACTGTATGTTATACAGTGAAAATTTTGTATTTCAAAAGGTTATGTTATATAATATATTTTATTCGTTCCGATGTGAGTTTGTGATCTTCATTATTTGCTTCTATTCTAATATTTCTTTCTTCCTATTTCTCATCCTCTAACTTCTTTCTAATAATGATTCATATTTCTGTGCAATTTGGGTTGGACGTGTGGGGTTATTAGTCAACTCACATGGTACGGATTTGCGGGCCATTACAGTCTGACAGAGTATATTTAATGGATCGTGTAAGTTGATCTCTTCAAACGTATTTACGTTTGGTGGCGGAGGAATTCGTTTCTCTTAGCTGTATACCCGTTGTATTTTTGGTGAAATCAATTTGTGATTTGGCGGGTACGACGATATGACATTCAGAGTGAATAAATGTGTGATCTGACAGTGATAAGCGTGGCCTCTAGCCTCACAACCGGGGAATGACAAAAATCGGGCAGGCAGCATGGCTAAGTGGTTGGCTGCTAATTAGGGTGTATTATCACCTATCTGGAGATATTTATTTCATTCTTTAATCTATTCGATGATGTCCCATTCGGGAAATGGTTGCTGATCCCAAACGTTGGTGATATACATTCGATACACTCAAGCGAAATGAGTGTTCGGTCGTGTGTGGCCGGGTTGCAAGATGTTCTTGTTGAACCCAGTGTATTCCTCTCTAGAGGTACACTATCGGAGGGTGGTTCCATACCTTGTCATAGTTGGAAATCCATTACCCAATAAGTGCTCGCAGTTTTGATTGTATACTATATATGTGGAACGTGAGATGAAAGCATTCTGCAAAATGATTATTATATTGTGGTTAATAGACACTATTATAATATAAAAAGAGTTTTGATATAAAAGATCATTGTTTCTTTCAAATTGATTTGAAAGTTAAATCAAATTGATTTGGATTCTCATAAGGGAAAAACCCGTTCCATTATACGGCGTGGTCTTATGAGATATCGTTTAATTCCTCATACTGCTTTACTCACACCAGTCCCATGACTGACCCAGAGTTTATTTTGTTTTGTTTTCCCTAAACTCTTGGGTGCCCAATTTTGTACGGGCAGTCAAGTAGTCATGATTTTACAGATATACTTGAAGAGATGGAGCAGGAAGCTTCGGGATTTTATATAGCTATTCTTATTCCACTATGTTGTAAGTGTTATACTCTGAAAATGTTATTGCATACATACTGATTTTATTTCAAAGATATGTATTTATTATATGATGTTCGTTCCGCTGTGAGACTCGTGTTTACTTTGATGTTGTATGTTCTTCTTCTTCTTCTATTCTAAGTTTCTATCTTATCTATTCTCACCCTATAATTTCTTTCTTGGACTATCCGGTGTTTCGGATGCTTGAATAGTCGACATAGTGTTGTATGCTGATATCCAGGATCGCATTTTCCCCGGGTCGTTACAATGCTTGTTTGTAGTGGTGCCCTCTTGTTTGTAGTAGTGCTTTGTATTGTACATCATAATTGGTTTAATAATTATATTATTAGATGCATAAACCGTAATTGTGATTAGCAATAGTCTTTGGTAACCGAAAGGCTAATTGAAAATTTATAACATGTTGTCGCATAGATCATCATGCTAGCATGGGCAAAGAAATTGAAATTATTAACAATTGGATGGTATAGAAATAATAATTGTTTTACCTCTTTCTTTTTATTTTTTGTAGAGGAAGTTTGACATGAATAATAGTTATCATCGCTCTTGTCTGCTAGTTAATGTTTTTTGCTTTTTTGTTACTCTATTTTGTTAGCTAATTTTTATTATTGTGGATTTAGTTGATCATTTGCGTGTTTGATAGTTTGTGTGTTAGTTATAGTTTCTTATTGTTCTGCAAGTTCTGTTCATTTGTGTGTTTGATCCTTTTCTTGATCCATAATTTTCTGAGGAGCTCTCGAACATGCTCTAAAATCAGTATGATTGAAGAATACCCAATTTATATACCCTCAAAGCCGATGAAACTTCACTTTAGGATCCATAAGTAATCAAACATTCATCGAAGAAACTATATGGACTAGTAATAAATATGATACATAATAAAAAGCATACTCAAATAAGTCAAAGCGACCCCTTAACTAATCAAATCCAACTCAAATATAGCTAAGTGTTGGAATTGAAAGAGATTATGCAGTAAAAAACCTGAATAGTGAAATCTACAAAGACGGCCTAGTTTGTGACTTGACTATAAACCGCCATACAAATTGGACTCGGACCACCAAATGATTTGCTATAATCCCAATAATAGTTGAAGTGCATAAATAACACCATGGCATGGGAGGCACAACGTAACAATGCCACTTCAGTAAAAGAGTTAGAGATGAATCATTTTACAATTTTATTATGTTTGAAAGAGATGTCTGATGCTATGGCAGCAATAATAGAGCAAAGTATCATAATGTGCTAAGTAATTTTACAACATGTTCATATATACCAAAATATTTACTATTTGTGTGCACATGTAGAAAATAAAAATAAAAATGCTATATAATGCAGTTCTATTCTATCGCAAAGTGACTGGTTAAATAAGGCCAATCTAGCTTTTACGAAGGTTAAACCTTTTAACTTTCATGACAGCTTTTGTAATACTATACTATCACAATTTACGATATGAAACTGAAACTTTAACACTGCCTAATTATTTAAGCTACGGTCCTAAAGAGTAGGCAGAGGCTGATGCCTTCAATTCTTCTTTCTCGTCTTTAATTTCATCAGGTATGTGTGGACATGTGTGGTTACTATGCATGCTTATCTTAGAAAAAGGATCATATATAAACTATACTAATTTTTTTCTACTATATTGGTCATAATATAGTTGTGTTGTGTGCAGTATGAGTTTTGTAGTTGGATTAACATTTGAAAAGTCATCCAAACTTGCATCGAGTCACAGACAAAAATAGTCTTCGTAGTGTATGATCCAGTACTGTTGTTGGTACATAGAGGTTCTCATGTCTTTGTTTAGAAGAGGAAAAATAATTGTATGTATGCTTTGTACAGATTATTTTGTTATGTATGCTATGTGTATAGATTTTTTTTCTGATGAGCTAAATATTCTTATTTGAGAACGGCACCATGATGTTATATTCTGTATGTATAAAATAATATTAACCTAGGAGAAAATATCTAATTTTTTCCACTGATACATCTTCCTCAAAACCTTGTTATTTTCTTCTCTCATTTTAACCATGTTCCTATTAAAAAAAATATTGAGTGTGTATTGTTTATTTACGCTTCTGTATTTGAACATATTTCTAAGCTAAGAAAATAAGTATAACCTGGCTGGAAAAACTCAATTGAAAATGAAACTTCGCACATTCTTTACTGATGCATCAATTAAGTTTTGTTTACATCTCTAATTGAAGCTATACAACCAACATCTGTATATGCCTAAAGGTTGTAGTGTATGTAAAGTGCATGAGCAACAATTCTTGGTTATTTCAAATCTTTTTTGAGTTTTTGGAGCATTGGGAATTGATCGACTGATTCTCCAAATTTTTACTAATCTGTTACATAACTTCATTTTTATGCCAAATACTGTCAATTTGTGGTTACTTTGGATGACATATGAAAAATAGGGAGTCCAACGCTTTTATCTCATTTGCAGGTCAATGCTAAGTGCAGATTTAAGGCTCTCTAACGGAAATGTGTATGTTGTGATATTATTCCATTGACAGTAAATCACTTCTAATATAGGTTATTTTCCACCGAGTTGTTTTGAAAGGCATCAGTGGTATGCTTATATTATTAGCGGAAATTATGAAATGTCATTTATTTGACTAATAGTTTCATACTTATAGTTGTGTTTCAAGTTGATATTTTCTTAAACTCCTTTGGTTTATCCTTTGATTTGTTTAACATGTGTTTATCCTTGGTTTTGTTACCTTATGACATCTTGATACGGTTTAATCTATGTTTTTCTTATTTGCTTAATAGTAAGACGTTGAATTTACTTCTCCAATAATTGCGTTTCTCGATTACTTCAATTTTTTTCCCTTCTACATTCACCTTTATGTTAAGATAATGAATGCAACTTGCTTTCAATCCATTTTTCTTGTTTTGGACTTGCACACATCATATAAAATAGTGTGTTTATGATAAGGTACCACAAAAAAAGTAATTACCTTTTAGGTTCAAATACTACATTCCGTTTACATATAATCCGAAGTTCTTTTTACTATAGGCACTAATAGTCGAATCTGAATGGGTGGCATCATCAAAGACAATGAGAACAAGGAAGGGTTAACAAGGTTTGTTGCATGGTTGTTTCTATTATTGGATTTGTGAGTATCTAACAAAGGAGGAAGTAGAGGATCGATGAGGTCTGTAGAGACTGTTGGGATTGGAGAGAAGGCATAGGTATTCAATTTCTTTTACTAGGTAGAAAAGTGAAGATATTGCAGTAGATGTTAGATTTTTTGTGCAGCATTTGACATATTTGAGGCATTCCTAGTGTTTATTGTTGTATTGAAGAAGTTTAAATATGACCTATCAAAAGCATCATGTACATTAGCAAAAGTAAATATTTGTGGTTTAATAACTTTATTTTTCTATAGAATTTTGGGTCGTATGTATGGAAACAAGACATTGGTTCTACATAAAAACTTAACGTTGATGCTTTAGTGTCAGTCTGACAATGCATGGTCCATAATTAGTACACCTGAAACTGTATGATTGTAGTATGTCTGATGTGCTTCAGTTCATCCAAGGTGGAGCTGCATACTGCACTTCCATGTATATGATAAACATGAACAAACGTATACAACCTTAGTACTAATTATAGCCTAAAAATATAAGATATATCACCTATTTATTAGTTTGAACAATTATGAGGGTAATTCACCTATGTTCATATAAATATTTACGTAACTGTCTTGTTTTTCGAGCGTGTTTTCGCTATTGGATCGTCTGTATTCTTTGACTAACAGTTCTTAAACCTTGCTTGCTTGAAATTTTCTTCCCACCATTTACCAAAGCTTTAATAAAAAGGGGATATTAAAAAAAATCATTGAGTTTACAATATCTTCTCCTTTCTAATATTCTAGATGAGCAATCTAGTATTTTATTCCTTTTAACCATAACACTATTAGTCATCAAAAATTGATTATATTTTCTTTAGTTATAAAACGCAGCTCAAAAGGAAATGCAGAGAAATCCTTCCGATCTAGCGTATTTAGTATTTTAAAAAATAAAAAATGCTCATTTTTTCTTCATGGGGCTTTTATCAATTCAAATTAAATATATTCATGAGGGCTATATGGGTTTATGATAATGAGTCGAACTTAGACAATATAGCAACTTATGCATGAAAATTCTAACAGATCTGATATTTTGAATAAATTATTAAAATGGTTTAAACTTGAAATTGGAACTTCTTTTCAGTTCAAAAAACAGAGTATAGGCTGTAAAAGCTGAAATGAAGTTATTACCTTTACGTATTGTACATTATAAACCCAACCATCCATATTTATTGTTAAATGATTCTTTCATCTATAGAAGTTTACTTCATGAATATTTTTAGTACAACCTCCAAGGTTGTTCATTTGTTTCTTATGGCATACATATCAATTTTATATCTTTTCATATTACAGCCGTTGATTTTAAATACGCAAACTGGAAGAAGCAGAGGAAACATTGGATTGTGGCTCTCTTATATTTTTACTGGTGCTGGTGCTAGCGTTGTCTCGTGGTTAGTTCTTCCAAAAGCATCTGTGTCTGCAGGTGTAATGACCTGGATTCTGATGGGTTAATTTTAACTATTTAATACGGTTTTAAATATTTATTTAATAGATTAAATGAATATTTATATTAAGTTATCAATTCTTAATAATCAGTTTCGATTTAATATCGAATACATCGAGATATCGGAATACGAAGTTGATTGAATTAAAATTTAATTACGAATTAAAATCAATTGTTTACCTAGTTTCCTTTTTATTTTAAACTAAACTAAAGATGATTATCTTGTCCATATAAAATTAAAAGGGGAAAAGAGGAACACGCCTTCCTCTTCAAAACCACAAGAAATTGGCATGCTGTCTTCATTTCTTTCACTCGTTTATTCCCTTCACAAATTATATAATCGCGATCCCTCACCATTCTCTGCCTCTTCTAAATTATCACTTCTGAAATAAAATAAAATAAAAACCGTTTCCCCTAAAATCCTCCACAAAATCCACGATTGGAAATAGCCTTCTGTTTCTAAAAAAGGAAACCCGCAAGCTCCCCTAAAAGCTCGACGTGTTCTCGAAAATTCTCGAGTAACGAGATTAGACTTTGGATGCACCAAGGAATTCGAGGTGTTCAGTGGTGGGTTTCGTTCTGGTATGCGAATGGAGAAGGGCATCGCAAATTTCTGGAGGATGATGGTTTGCGTCGCGATGACGAGGTGCAGGGTCAACGCCAGGGTCGAAGGCGTGATGTTAATAAAGATGATCGAGCGTACGGTGTTCGAAGAGGCGTTGTATTTAGGGTTATTGCGATTTGATATTTCTGGGGAGGCTGCTGTAAAGGTATGATACTGGAGCGGTGCTCGTTACTAGGCATTTGTGATTTGGGAAGCTCGAGTTAGTCTGGATAGAGAGATGGAAGAAGAGTAGTGCGGTGTTGGATCTGCGTTGCAAGGATGGGTTAACAGGCTAGGGGTTGACAGGGATTTAAGGTATGAATCTATTTCAAAATCAGTAATTAATTTAGGTAAGGTAATTAAATTTTCAATTAAGTGTTAATCACATTTTAATTCAAATAGGAAACAAACTTCAGGAAATATATTTATAAGTCAAATGAGATGATGAAAGTATGAATTCATTTTTGAGATAAGAAGTTAACTTAAGTATTTTTATTTTTTGTGAAATAATTGTTATGCATGGAAAATTGTTTATATATATATATATATGGAAATTGATTTAAGTAAATTAGTTTATTTAATTGGAAATTGATTTCATATATAGAAATTAGTTAGTGGAGTGTAAAATATGTAGATTTTTCAGTTAAGGATTTAATTGGAATATTAGTTTACACATGAGTAATTAATTTAAATTAGTCAATGATCTAGAATTGGTTCATTTATTTGTTAGTCGTTATTTCTTTTAATTGAATTAATCGATAAATTAAAATACATTATCGTAGGTGCAAGATAATCAACTCGAGAGAATTTGTAGCTGTGACGATTTGGAAATTAGATGGATGTTCGGCAATAGGAAATTTACGGTGAGTAAATCTCACCTTTTGTTTAGAATTATTTTTAAAAATAATTGTTATGCTTGTTCGAATGCTGTCAGATTGTTTTTAAAAATATATATAGTTATTTAGGATTGGTTGACTATTATATATATATTGGGTTGATGATTGGTTGGATTCCCGCAGTCTCATTAGCGGATGCCCGCAGTTTCATAGCGGATGATTACCCTATACGCCCCACGCTATGATTAGTGGATGACCTTCATACCGCGATATCCTGCCTCGAAGCAGGATGGGTATTACTATGTTGACTAACGTCTGTGGATGCAGGAAAACAGGTTGGAGGAATCCAACTGGATTCCTCAAAAATATATATATTCTGTTTGTTTGTTTGTTTGATTTCATATATATTCCTATATGACGTGTTAAAAATCAAATGATTGAAAATTGGTTGATCTGATTGTTTAAAATATCCCTGGGGCTTGAATATTGATTCATAAAAATATCGGAAAGGGTATTTGATATTTAAAAAGGAAATTCTATTTTTATTAATAGAATTTGATTTGAAGGTATATAAAACAAGTAATCGAATTTATAAACGTTGTTTATAAATGAAAGATGGGATTTGAATCGAATTTATAAACGTTGTTTATTTGTGAAATTTATTTGTGAAAAGATGGGATTTGAATTGAATTTATAAATGTTGTTTATAAATGGAAAGGTGGGATTTGAATTGAAGTTATAAACGTTGTTTATAAATAATGCCGAGAATTCAAATGGACTTTGAAGTTAATAGAATTTGAATATAGAATTCAAATGGACTTTATAATAAATAGATTTGAATATAGAATTCAAATGGACTTTAAACTATAGAATTTGAATATAGAATTCAAATGGACTTTAAACTATACAATTAGAAAATAGAATTCAAATGGAGTTTAAATAAAAAGAATTCAAATAGAATTAAATTGGAATTTGAATAAGAAGTCGATAAGGGAACGAGAGTATGAGTATAATTAGAATTTGTTAATATGCAGTTAAAATATATTTGAACATGTCATGTTTAAATATGAAGGTGGAATAGACTAAAAAGTTAAGCAACAGAGATAATTAACAAATTGAGTTAAAACGATTGGTATAGTTAAAATGGATTGGACAGGTATAGACATACAGGAGACAGGTTTGGAATAAAGTATAGAAGTGAAATAAAAAGAATGCCCGACAAAAAGGTACGTATTTAATTTCCATATGAGATTTTATGCGCCGTATCGGCAAGCCGCTTGGCTTTTTCTTTTTCTTTTTGAGATAAGAAGGACCGGGAAAGCTATTTGAAATTTCCCGATGCTCCCGGTACAAAGGAGGTTATGGCGATTTTTTTCGGGAATTTAAGCAGATAGAATAATTTTAAGATAATTTGATAGTTAGAAATTAACATATCAAAATATATAGAAGTCGATAAGAAAACGAACTTAGAAATAGAATAGTATAATCAAAAAGGAAGTATAAGAATAAAATCTAGTAAGAATAGAAAGAAAAAGTGTATACGTGTTTAAAGGTAAAGAAGTAGTGGTATGTTATTGATTGTTCGAGTAAGTAGTCATATCTGTTTTGACGTTATAAATGTTATTTAGTCAAGGTCTGAGAGGTAGTTATACCCCAACTTGATTGATTTCATTATTAACAAATGAATAGTAAGATTTCAGGCTCGAAGATAAATGTTGAATAAGATTTAGTTGAATGTAGTATTTGGGTTGTCGTAACGATGTTTTACACAACATCCGTTTTAACCCAAATGAAATGTAAGCTTGGAAATAGATGTCAAATATTTCCTAAGTATAGGAATAAACGAGATTGGAAATGTTTTCTAAAGAACGTAAAAGGGCAATATGGTTATTAAAATATTTGATTAACAAATATTGGTAAAGAAATAGAAAAGAGATTTAATTAATGGAATATTAATTAAAGGTTCAGCGATTGTTGGATGTTTGGATGAACACTTGTTTTATTCGATAGTTAAATCATCGACTATCGAAACACTTGTTTTTATTCGATAGTTAAATCACAGACTATCGAAGTTTTGACCATCGTTGTCAATATGGAGAGACCGGTTGGATTATTATCCGAAGAACCACTCCATATCGGCAGTAGCGTGCGAATCAGATTATATAAAGATAATCGAAGACGGAGTAGAGTGCAAGGACTTTTTCTATTAATAGAAACAGTGCCTTCAGTTCATCCTGTTCCTGGGTGACTTGTATGGATGAATGTCTGACAGAGTATTTCCAGAAATGTTACGTACATTGATTTCTTCAACTGTACCAAGAGTGGAAGCGGAGGAGGAAACTTCTTTTAGCTGACACGTAATATACTGTTGTAGACGTCAATTAGTGATTTTCGATGGATCTGACGATGTGACATTCGAAGTGAATCTGGTGTGATGATAAAGCGTAGCTTCTAGCCTCAACATCCGGTAAATGACAGAAATCGGGCAAGCAGCATGACTATGTAGGTCGCACCTATTAGGGTGTATAATCACCTGATCTAGAGTTTCATTTACTTCTAAAAATCTATTGTCGATGCTGTCCCATTCGGGAAACGGTTGCTTATACCAACCGTTGGTGATATACATTCGATACACTCAAGCGAAATGAGTGGTCGGTCATGTGTGGCTGAGTTGCAAGAGGTTCTTGTTGAACTCGGTGTATTCTCCTCTAGAGATATACCAGCGGAAGGTGGTTCCATACCTTGTCATAGTTGGAAATCCATTACCCAATACGTGCTTGCGGTTTTGATTGTATATTATATATGTGGAACGTGAGATGCAAGCGTTCCACTAGATTGTTATCTACTTGATTTAGACATTATTATAATATCAAAAGAGTTTTGATATAAAGATAAATCAAGTGTTTGGATTCTCATAAGGGAAAAACCCGTTCCGTGTTATACGGCGTGGTCTTATGAGATATCATTTAGTTTTCTGAAACTGTTTTTAAACTGTTTACTCATACCAGTCCCATGGCTGACCCGGAGTTTATTTGTTTTGTTCTACCTAAACTCTTGGGTGCCTAAATTTGTACGGGCAGTCAAGTAGTTCAGGATTTTTCAGATATATCTAAAGGAGCTTGGAGCAGGAGGCTTCAGCGTTATCTAGTTATAGTGGTTCCGTTGTGTTGTAAGTGATGTACGTTGATATTGATGTATATTCAAGTACAGATGTATATTTCAAGTTATGTTATATATATTATATGTTATTCGTTCCGCTGTGAGATTTGTGTTACTCTGATGTTGTGTTCTTCTTCTTCTTCTATTCTAAGTTTCTATCTTATCTTTCCTCACCCTCTAACTTCTTTCTATTAATGGTTCGAATTTCTGTGTTATTTGGAGTTGGACTTGTGTTTTTGGTCAGCTCAAATTCTACCGGATTTTTGGGTCGTTACAGCAGGTGCTAGCGCTGGTGCTAGCGTTCCCCCTTCTGAACGATCAAAGCATTATTGTGTTAACAATGAAGATGATGTTCATGAGCTACAAAAAAAAGTTGAGGAAATACGCGTAGAGCTTGAGAATGAGAGAGAAGAGTGAATTAGGATTGAGCCAGAGAGAGCGTGAGCGAGATAATTTCCAAAGACTTAAGGAAGAGCAGACAAGGCTTGCACAACAACAAAAAGAAGATAGAGAAAAATTTCAAGCACACATGAAACAAGTGATGGCAATGCTTCAAAGAAATGATGAATCTGATTAGGCAGATTCTTCGCCATCGCCATCTTCATGAGTTACTCGGGTATGGTAGTTGGATATATTTTGTTGTAAATGCTTTTTTTTTGAGTAAGGATGTTTTTTATGGTATACCACTAGCACTAGCTGAATAGTTTTGTTAGTTATAATTTAGTCTAGAGTATGTACGAATTGATGGATGATTGTGGACGGTATTTTTTATGGAATATTCATTGTATTCAAAAAATATTGTTGTGATTAAAAAAAACTAGCAATTGCATTTTCTTTTTTGTTAATGCCGCTCATTTTATGAGCACCCATATATATGTATACACATATGTGTGTGTGTATTTATATATATATATATCTAACTATCGACTAGTAACGGTGATAGCTCGAAGAAAAAAATATAAACAGAACAGAAAGTGAATACCAACGGAAAATTGACAAAATTTTTACGAAAATCAGCAATAAAATGTCGCTAAATTGAAACTGAAATTTTCAAGATAGCGACGGTTTACCGATGAATAACAAATTGGTGTACACGTGTAAATAGATACGTTTTTCGTTAATCCATCGCTAAATAGCTAAGATTTACCAACGGATAATCGAAATGCAAAATGTTTGTCATTTATATTCGTCGTTAATCCCTTGTTAAATAGCGTGCATTTAGCGATGGGTAAATATTGAATTATTTTATTATTTTATATATATATATATATATATATATATATATTCGTCAGTAAAACGTCGGTGAAATATTTTACAAATGAAATGATAATAAATCATAAACGACGGTAAAATGATGGAGAATCAACGTTAATTTCCGTCGCTAAATTGTGCCTAAAATACCAACGTGTTTTTTAGCGACCACCATATTCTGCTACAAATTCGTCGCTAAATGGCCTTTAGAGACGGTTTAGCGACGGATTTTTCCGCTGCAAAATCATTGTTTTCTTGTAGTGTGGGTAGGTATCCAGGTAGGGAAAGCAGTGAGTTTTCTTTTCTATGTAGTGTTTTCATTCCGCTCTGCATTAGTTTTGTTAAGAACTAAACAATGTGTAGTCATAGAGTAGGAGAAAAGAAAACATCAGAGCATACTCCTCTTCTAAGGTTTTTATTAGGGTAGGCTTCTTTACTATTTATATTAGATCTGTGCGATTTGATTTTCATATGCCTACAGTCTATGTGTTTTTTTTCTCTCAACAAGCTGTATTGATTGATTAATATGTGCCTATTATTTTAGCTTTGCTATTGTGTTTCACTTTATTAGCTACGTGATGTATTTTCTCCCAATTAGGCCCTGTGATTCATGTCCGGTGTTGGGTTAGCAGAATGTCCGCTTCGATCTCATCGTAGATGTGCTTGCTTTTCTCTCCTTGGTACATGTACAACTTAGAGTGTACAAAAATATCACTGTAGTCTGTTAGCAAAATATAAGTAGGCTCCTTTTGAAATGATAAGACATGGTGTAGGCTTGTCCGAAAAGAATTGACATCAGTGTTTTTCTTTTCTAAATAGGATAGGGAAGGATAGGATGGCTACTGTAACGATACGAATTTCGCTCGGACCTAACCGATTGCTAAATCGACCAAGACCGTTCGAATCCTGCATACGCTAACTCTGGGCATACAACACATCAGTACAAATAACAGAAGACTTTTATAAGCATCATAATAATGTTGCATCAAAGTACAGAATTTCAGAGTATATCGAAATATAATACAGCAGAAGATTAATTTACAATATATGTAATACAATGCAGCGGAAACAAATAAACTAACACAGCGAAAGACTATAAATGCTCTGGACACGGCTTTATGCTTCAATCCAGAATCCTGTTCAGTAAATAAATATATGCAAAACAAGCCACTTGACTGCCCATGTGGAAAATAGGGGCACCTGAGTTTGCAAAGGAAAAGCAAACTACAGGTCAATCATGGGACTGGTGTGAGAAACTCTACAGTTGAAATTAACTTAATTAATAAGACAAATCACAGAACCACGCCGCTAACGCGGAACGGGTTTACCCTCATGAATGTCAGTGTATAAACAACATCGGTAATAGAGATATGGATTTACTATGCATCAATCAACATTCAATATCCCAATTTACCCATTTAGATTAATCACCACAATTAGATTTTCCAAATCCAATTCAATTTACACGAATTATTCCTTTGGACTTTTGTAATGACCCAGGGAAAAAGGTCGACGCTCGAGTTCTCGACAACAATACATAAACTCGTATCGCTTGCCAAAAACCCAAGTATCGAACTCCCAGATTGTCATGAGAAAGAATTTAGAGGGTGAGAATAGAAAGAAAGAAGTATCAGAATAGAAGAAAGAAGAAAAACACCACATCAGAATCTCACAGCGGAATGAATAAAATATAATATCAAATCTCTTTATACAAAAGAACTGTATATACATGCCAATCATCAGAGTACAACATCAATCACAGCGGAAAAATATCTATATATAACTAGCGGTGAAGCCGCCTGCTTCTAGCTCCTGAAAACTCCAAGCGAAACCTAACCTGGAACATACTCGGTCTGACCCGAGCACATTTGATTTAAAATAAAATACATCGGGTCAGTCTGGGATACTATCAGTGATAAATTCACATAACACACACTTGTTTAACTTTGGGAAATTCTTTTAAAATCAAAGGATAATAGTAAGACCAGTCCACACATAAACATGGACGGTTTTTGCCTTACTATAACCCAAAACGTTTTTGAAATCATAACTTGCTCTGATATTATCATAATGTCTAAATACAAGTAAATAACAATCTAGAGGAACGCTTGCATCTCACGCTCCCCATATATAGTATACAATCGAAAACCGCGGGCGCTTATTGGATATTGGATTCCAACTATGACAAGGTATGGGACCACCTTCCGCACGTGTATCTCTAGAGGCAAATACACTGGGTTCAACAAGAACGTCTTCCAACCTGGCCCTCACATGATCGACCACTCATTTCGCTTGAGTGTGTCGAATGTATATCACCGACGGTTGGGATCAGCAACCGCCTGCCCGAAAAGGGACAGCATCGAACATAGATTAAAGAAGTAAATGGAATTTCTCTAGATAGGTGATCATACATCCTAATGGGAGCGACCCACATAGCCATGCTACCTGCCCGATTTTTGTCATTTCCCGGTTGATGAGGCTTGAGACTAGAATACATCTGGTCATCATTCACTTTGAATGCCACATCGTCAGATCCTCTGGATATCACTAATTGACATCCACAAAAAATACTCCAGTTGATAAGCTAAGAGAATGTGCACTTCTCCGCCATCAACCTGGTACGTTTGAAAATATCAACGTACGTGACTCCATTGGAAATACTCTGTCAGACACTCGTCCATACAAGTCATCCAGGAACAGGATGAACCATAGGTACTCTCCTACTGCATCTCATATAGGAATCACCCGATGGATCAGTAGCAAGAAGTCCTTGCTACCCATGGATTTCAACCACGACAGAATCACAAATCAAAATAACTCTGGTTGTAGGCCAGAGAAATTCGACAAGTAGTCCTTCCGCTTAGGAAGATCCACGGTCTTCAATTGCTCCGTCTTCAATCGACGTCTTCACGTATTTGCTGGTCGGAATGGTTTTCGAATATAAATTCGATCCCGGTCTTTCCGTACCAACAATCGTATTGGTCAGGTTTGATAGTCGGTGATTTAACTATCAAATAGCAATAGTGTGAATACAATGAGTTTATTGATTCAGTACTTGGCATGACTTGGTTGGTTTAAAATACATTTGACAAATCGAATGTCGACTTATATAATTCGAAATCAAATATTCTTCTTTATATTCATATTCCCAAATCTCGCATTCATTTTCAATACTTCATGTATGGAACATCACGCCAATCACACCACCTTTCACTCGTCTCAAACCAATACCATTCCTTGATAATAATGAAGTCGTTCAAGTTGGGGTAATTTATTTACCTCTCAGACCTTGATCGACGACGTTCTTACCTTAGAATAATATTAGTTTGCAACTTAACTCTCATAACAACTTGTTTATCACCTCGATTTCAAATTTGGTTTAGTAAACCCTTCCTTACATTGAAATCTTCTTTCGATAAATCTTTCTACTTAATTCTGCAACATTTAATTCATCAATTTTGTTTCAAAGGAAATCCTTTTAAAAACTTCGCTTTAACTTCTTTATAGTAGCCCATTTACTGATAATTAATACAACCCAATTACATGTACTTATCTTTACTTTTGAAATTCTAATTTCAATTACAACGCTTCGTTCACCCCAATACCTTGCCTCTTTAAGGTCACTATTTTGGTTCAAAAACCCCTTTTTATATACTCTTATTCCCTTTTTGATCAAACCATAACGCCACTTAATCCTATCTTACTCGAGTTCCAATTAAAAGTCAGTCCTCTCATTTTTATTAATTAAAAACAATAATTACTTTAACACTAACTATATAAAAAAAGTTAACTTTGATGTCATTTCCCTTTTTAAGTAAATCAAATAACTTAATTAATTTAAATCATCCTTAAATTGTTTAAAAACGATTATTCTATTTTGACCAACACATAGGTAATGTCTTTGGTTTTTCCCTTTTATAACTTGTGTAAATCATACGGGTTTGGCTACTCAAACCACTCAAATAATCCCTTTTTTAAAAAACTTGATTAAAGTATTTATTTATAAATTTCTAATCTAATTGTAAATATAAAATGTCTGAAAAACTTCAGTTCAGTTATAAAATAATTTATAACTTTAAAACTGCGTCAATTCACCGAACGGTCGAACGACCTGAAAACAACACGTTTATGGCCATTCACTGCCAATTACCAAATCAACACTGTCAGTTGATTTTAAACACAACACAGGTGATTATTTATTCAACCATCATGTCCAAACAGGTTTAACTGCCATATGGGTTCAATCAGTTCAAATATCAACGATATAAACAAACAAGCAACGTATATAAATATTTGAGGAATCCAGTCGGATCCCTCCAACCTGTTCTTCCCTGCATCACAGCTTGTTATACATTTCATAATAATATATGAAATAAATTTCAATCATCTAATATTTTAAAACGATAAAATATAAATGTCAGCAACCACTCAAACAATAGCAGCCAATAGCAATCAATCAACCAATTTATATTTTTTAAGATAAATTATATTTTTAATATGAATTAACCACATCACAGAATTCCAGAAGGTGTGAGAATTAACTCACCAGGTTATTCTGTCGACGGTTGACGCGTTTGTTGCATTTAACTTTGAACGAACGTTCAAAATTAGCTGAATTTTCAACTGTCTCAGATCAGTGCCTAGTCAATGCCATCATCTAGGTCTCGTCCCTGCGATCCCAACGGATCCAGTTTCGCTGAAATCCGTTAAAGTATGAGAGAGTTACGATGTTTTAAAGTTTGAATAATTTAAACGATTATAAACTAATTAATTATTTAATTAATTAATCACATACCTTAATTACCTTATTGCCACGTCAGCAGATGAACGCGCCACAGTCCCCACATCACGCGGTTTCCCCTTTTCCACTTTCTCACTCGCGATACCTGTTATCTTCCTCCCCTTCTTCAATACCACACCAACGTCAGTCCCTCTCTTTTCACCGCCACCGTCGCTGATACACCCCTTCGTACCTCCGCCTGACCTCGCTGGCCCCACCGCCAGACCACCACGCCCCTACGACCGAAGCACCACCACCCAGAACCACCCTGCTCACCTGAAATTTGAAGATGGACGGAAAACATAAACTAATCCAATTATATCGCCTCAAGCGGCCGTGGGCAACCAGTCCACCACCAATATGACCGCCTCACATCCCAGCACCCATTCCCCCCAGACCACAACGTCAACAGTCACTCCACTTGCCGGAAAATCGAAATTTCCGATCGCCACCTTTAAATCAAACACAAAAATATCACTCTCCGTTCATCCCCCAAATTCTCCGACCACCGTTGATTGTAGAACCTGAGACCACAGCCATTTGAAAGCCCTTCCTTCCCTCTACAAAACCCCTAAGGTCCCATCTCCCCAAATTGACCACAACCCCTTAATTTTAGCTAAAAACGAAAATGGAATTCTCCGGTTTTAAGCCGATTCCGGCCACCACAGTTGTCCGTTCACCTCCAACTTTTTTCTGTAGGTAGGTAAGGACCCGATCTACCTATTTTCTTCAGATCGCCTATGCAAATTCTCGACGAATTGAAAGATATAATTAAATTTGTAAAGAGGGGCTTTATTGCAAAATTACGAGATGATTTCAGAATTTGGTGGCTAGGGTTTGATGAAGGGGGTTTATATATGCGGGAATAATATATTTTATGTTGACGTAACGAGCGACACTGACTAACGATATTTTATTTCGTGTCTATCGCGTTTTTGAACGTTGTTTATTCGCTGTTGCGCTCACATACGAACCCCGTTCGAGATGCGAATGGACGGCATAGTATAATTTGACGATGCGATCCTAATGAAACTTGTTTCGTCGATTTCCGAGTTCGTTTGCTTGAATGGCCCTCATTCACGTCCAAATTGATCGATTTATTTTACATTTTATTTTGCCACGCTCACAGAATAACACTGATTGACGTGCAGTTTGAAAATCTAGTAATAACTTAATGTTATGTTCCCAACAAAATTTGTTTCGTCGAAAACAAAAGTCGTTTGAATAAAGGCCCTTTTATAACTGGCCAATTCAAATAAAATAAACCAATTTTAAATACCTTTATATAATAATATTAAAATATTGAAATTGGCCATACACGACCAGAATATCGTATACTACCAAGATAAAATAACCCGGGTTGAGTTTGAAGCCCAATCGATATTATAAATATTTAGAAACTCCTTTATTTAATATAAATAACGTTATAATATATAACGAAATTCCACAACGACTTTTTTCAAAATTTGATTTGGACGTAAAATAAAATCTACAACACGAAAACTCGATTTTTCTCTGCTATTAGAAAGATATCGTAAAACCGGTCCCAACGTTTCTTGTTTCGAGGAAATCCGACTTATTTTGAACCCGGTACGACCAATTGAAGTTCAAAATGCCAAATCGCGAACTACCGCGCCCTGCAGCTCGTTATTTAATTAAATTATAAACCATATTGCTCAACCATCGTTTTCTAATCGAAATCGTCACCATAATTTCACTATAGACAATATTTGACCACTTTAAACTGCCTGATCACAATATATTTCAAATTTTATATTTTTTTCAGATATTTTGGAAATAAAAATATTATTTTATTATTTATTTAAATAATATATTCCAAATAAAATCATTAAATTCGATTATTTCAATTTAAACCAATATTTTAAATAATTAAAATAATTAAATATTCCAAATAAATAGGTAGAAAATACGGGTCGGTACAACTTTATTTCCCTATTTCTATTTCAAATCATTTGAAATACATATCTGTCATTTATATCAAAGTAGATTTCACTTTGGGATCTCAAACCAAATCATTTGGAAATATGAATTCCAAAACATGACAATGCATACAAACAAGTATGCAACCAAATATCGGTAATCTTCCCTCAGACAAGGTAGTAAGCGCCCCTCCAACTCGAGAGATATATATATATATGTATATATATGCACCTCCCACACATGGAGCAGGCTACACTGCTGACCACTCACCCTAAGGGACTAGATCCAACCCATAATTTTAGTCGCTCTCAGGTGACCCGAATCTTTAGCCACACACTAAACCATTTTATATCCCGAAGTAGGGAAAATCATTTCATAACACAATAATCACAAGTATTTTCAAACTATAGTACTTCACATCAGCAATTCACACATATGATTAGTCGCTATTAATCACATAACCTTTGAGCTCGTACGTCTCAAAGAAGGGTGTTAAGCAAGAGAATAAATGTAACAACCTGTAAAATCTGGGCTAGTTTAAAATTTTTATTTTGGCAATTTTAGCGAATTTTGATTATTTAAAATGGATTATTTTAATTAATATCGACGAGAAATTTATTTTGAATATAATTCGAACGTATATATTTATACGCGTCGTCGTTAGAATATAAATATTTATATATAATTATAAATAGAATTGAAAATGGCGCGGTAGTTCGATAGTTCGATTTTAAACTTCAATTGAATGTACCGGGTGCAAAACAATCCGAATTTTAGTGAAACCAAAAACATTAGGATCTAATTGATAATATCTTTCCAACGAATCCGACAAATCAAAATTTAGTAGCAAGAATCAAAAGATATGTCCAGTTGAAAATTCTGAATAGTCGCTATGGAATTCAGGCCCTTAAAAATGGACATTTTGCAAATGACCTCGGATTTCGACGAAACCAGTTTTGTTGGGTCCGTGATGTTAAGTTATTGCTAGATTCCAAATTTCATAATTTTTCGAATCAATATGTGAGCGTGGCAAAAGAAAACGCGTTTGACCAGTTTCAGTTGATTTTAATCGACTGGAAATTGGCCATTTTTCTAACGGTCTCAGAATTCGATGAAACTAGTTTTGTTAGGACCGTATCGTCAGTACGAAGCTAGAAAATATTTTTCAGGAATTTTTCTAGTTAGTATGTGACCCCGGTAATTGGAAATGTACGTTTAAAATTCAATATACTGATTTCAAAGTAAATTCAACGGAAACTGATTCAAACAGTCGAATCAGCTTACGGTACATATCCCATTGTGTTCGGAATGGGGGTAAAACGCTATGGACGACAGTCGGTGGGTCTCGTTTCGACTTCGAAAGAAAAGTCAACTAAGGAGATTAAAATAAAATAAAATAAAAAAAATATCTTCTCTCTCCCATATTATACGCTGCCCCCCCGTTCGAACTTCATAAATCAGAAAAAGAAAAAATAAAAAATAAAAACCTAATCGCGCCCCCCCCCCCCCCCCCCCCCCCGACCTCGAAGCCGCCGACGAGCCTATCGCCCCCCCCCCCTAGCCATCGCCGCCTCATCCAAAACCCCCTCCCTCGCCAGATGCGACGCAGGCCCCCATCTTGCATCGAAGGACGCGCCGCCCGAACCCACCGCACCATCGCAGAACCCCTTCCCCCTCGAATCAGCACCGCACCCCGAACCCCTCCCTAGCGCGCCACCCGGACGACCACCAAAACCCCCCTCCTTCGAAAACTGTCTGTAAGTCTTTTCTTTTATTTATTTATTTATTTATTTTATTTATTTTATTTTTATATACAGAGTTTTAAAAACTGATTTAAAAAAAAATGAGGTTAAAAAAAACAGAATTTTTCTTATAAAGATTTAAAACTGTTTTTTTTAAAAGAATACATAAACTGATTTTTTTTAGAATTATAAAACTGATTTGTTTTTTTAAAGTATTAAAACTGATGTGCTTTTAAAGTAAAAACTGATTTTTATATAAAGTTAAAAACTAATTTTTATATAAAGTTAACACTGAATTATGTAAAAGTTAAAACTGATTTTTATAGGAAGTAAAACTGATTTTATTTTGAAAAGGAAAATGATTTTAAACTGAATTTAAAATGATTTATAAACTAGGAAGAGATTAGAAATTTAAAAGGAAAAATCAAATTTTTATATATTGAACTTCGATAGAAAAATAGAATTTTTATATATTGAACTTCGATAGAAAAATAGAATTTTTATATATTGAACTTCGATAGAAAAATAGAATTTTTATATATTGAACTTCGATAGAAAAATAGAATTTTTATATATTGAACTTCGATAGAAAAATAGAATTTTTATATATTGAACTTCGATAGAAAAATAGAATTTTTATATATTGAACTTCGATAGAAAAATAGAATTTTTATATATTGAACTTCGACAGAAAAATAGAATTTTTATATATTGAACTTCGACAGAAAAATAGAATTTTTATATATTGAACTTCGATAGAAAAATAGAATTTTTATATATTGAACTTCGATAGAAAAATATGATTTTTTTTAAATATTGAGAAGCGAAGTCAAAATTCGATTTTTATAAATTGAATAACGAAGTAAAAATTCGATTTTTACATATGTAGTGGCTATGGGCAACGAAGACGACGAAGATGCGATAGCGATGAAGATTTCTACCAAAGAAGAGCCGTGGAGCTAGGATAGCTATATGTGAGAACTTCTCACCTTTCAATTTAATTATTCTAGTTATATATATATACTAGGATGCAGACGGTGCTTAGTAGCACCCGACACAACCGTCCACAGACCATGGACTTGTTTGTTTGGCTGTTTGTTGATTGATTGCGATATTGGTTTGAATGTGGTTTGTGGTGTGAAAAATCGAATCGATAAATTGGTTAGGATTAGACGTGCGCCGTTATAAGGCGAAGGAGTAAGGCTAGGTTAGACTCTTACTCCAAATTTTGTGGTTTACAAAATGAAATTGATTTGATTGATGTGTGAATGGCGTGGGCCTTCACTAGACCGGGGATAAGGCTAGGCCTCGTCCCGTTTCTAGTATCGTGCCGTTATGCCGCCGAAATTTTCTAAAATAAGTTAGAAAATTAAAAATATCATTTTATTTAAAGAATGAACTGAATAGAAATTCATAGGTTGAAATAAAATGTTTTATCGTTAAAAATATAATTTTTAACGTGAAGTGAATAAAATAAAATATTCATTTATAAACCGGACGGTTTGTTTATGTACACCTATTTGAATGACATTGATTGGGACGATAAATTTTACACATCGCCCAACAGCACAAATAAAATAGGTGTTTGATTGTTTGAAACCCCACACGGGTGTTGGGATGAAATTTGAAGTTCACTCATCCTGATGGATTAAATATGTCGATCGATCGATTGACAGGCTGTTATAAGCGTTGAATATCTATATTTGATGCTTATACAGTGTAGTGCACTTTGGTTGATGGTTGGTTATTTTTCAATGCTATGATATACATGTGTTGTATGAAAATCCATATAATTAACTTTATATGGTAATTGATTGGGCCTCATTCCAATTTGAAAAATAAAGAATATTATAAAATAAAAGTTCATGTGTTGACAGTACTCATTCATTGAGATTGGTCATGTGTTGAACGAAATATTTTTTTTTATTAAAATTTACATCTTTATCGATATAAAATAAAAGTTCATGTGTTGACAGTACTCATTCATTGAGATTGGTCATGTGTTGAACGAAATATTTTGATAATAACAACTATTTTGAAAATAGAAATTTATGAAGCCGTGTTGATTAGATTGACGCCATTTTGACGTGAACGATATTTATATCGATTTTATTCATTTCGAAATGAATTGAATTGAAAACGAATTCAAAATGAATTGAAAACGATTTCGAAATGAATTGAATTGAAAACGAATTCAAAATGAATTGAAAACGATTTCGAAATGAATTGAATTGAAAACGAATTCAAAATGAATTGAAAACGATTTCGAAATGAATTGAATTGAAAACGAATTCAAAATGAATTGAAAACGATTTCGAAATGAATTGAATTGAAAACGAATTCAAAATGAATTGAAAACGATTTCGAAATGAATTGAATTGAAAACGAATTCAAAATGAATTGAAAACGATTTTGAAATGAATTGAATTGAAAACGAATTCAAAATGAATTGAAAACGATTTCGAAATGAATTGAATTGAAAACGAATTCAAAATGAATTGAAAACGATTTCGAAATGAATTGAATTGAAAACGAATTCAAAATGAATTGAAAACGATTTCGAAATGAATTGAATTGAAAACGAATTCAAAATGAATTGAAAACGATTTCGAAATGAATTGAATTGAAAACGATTTCGAAATGAATTGAATTGAAAACGATTTCGAAATGAATTGAATTGGAAACGATTTCGAAATGAATTGAATTGAAATTCGAATTGAATAGAAATGAATTTTAAAACGAATTTATAAAGAAGAATTCAATTTTGCTTTGAATTGAAATAGAAGTTGAAATAGAATTGGAAACGAATTTAAAACTATTTATATAATTCGTTTTAAATAGAAATCGATGAAATATATATTATATATATTATATATATAATATAATGGCCTGAATAGAACGCGCCGCGCCGCGGCAGTTCGTGAATTTCGACCATTTATTTCAAACGGATATTACGGGAGATCCGACCGTCGGATTCTCCTAAAACCGGAACCGTTGGGTTCGTATCGAAAAGAGCTTTCTAACGAATGTGATAAATTAGAAATCTAACGGTTGGATTTGGAATTATGTCCAAATCAAATTCGAAAAAGGTCGCTGTAAGTGCAGTTCGATGGCCATAGATGGAAATCGACTGTACGGGCCTTGATAAAATTATTAAAAATAGTAATAATTTATGTAAAATCATAAGAAATGATTTAGAAAGAATTGGGATGAAAAACTCCATATTTGAAAAGATAAAAATAGATTTTTATCGAAATGAACTAGTTTTGAACTAGAATTATAATTCTATTTATTTTTAAATAAATAAATTGAATTTGAAAAGGGTTTTAAAAATAACCAAAATTTCCAATGATTGCATTGGAATGGATTTGAATCGAAATTGTCTTCGGAATATTTCGATGTTGGATCTCGTGATTATACAAATGTTGTTATGGAAATTTGAAAGATATAGATATATATATCGTTATTTCCCATACGATATCTGTTTGTCAGAGAATTTGATATTGAACATAAGCCGGGATATTTTCTATTCAGAGCCTTGTGTTGAATATCAAATGTGATTTGGGTTTGTCGTGAATGGTGTCTTCACTAACACTGTTCTTGAACCCAGTTGAGAAAAGATTAAATCTTTTTATTTAGATTTAATGAAGTGTACCAATTAAATGATATTTAATTGGGATTGAATTGATATTGATTTTTGGGTTTAACGTGAACAGTGTTTTAAATAACACTCGTTCTTTAACCCGACAATTAATGAATGTGATTTTGGGTTTATCGTGAACCGTGTTTTAAATGACACTGATTCTTTAACCCAGTCACAGATTAAAACTAAGTGGGGTTTTAATGAATCTTTAATTAGATTGAAATAATCGAAATGGAGTATCATCAGTTTTGCTCCAGGCGATAGTTAAATCTTTAATTAGATTTGAACGTGAAATGGTAATTGAATTTACCGATAACACTGTGGTGTTAGATATGAAGTATAACCAGTTTTACTTCACGGGATGAATAGGTTGGGATTGGGAAATTAAAACAAATGATTACTTCGGTAAGGTTCGCTAATCCCGACTAGTTCGAATTGAGATTCAAACATAAATTCAAGGAATTTATCTTGGATAAAATTAATGGGAACCTTTCCCTATGAATGTGAAATTTAGAAACTAACTGTAGGTTGGCCAAGCAGAATGGTTTTCTGGGTATTGATCTGATGTTGGTTTCGGCCTTCGGGGTTAATATTTGGGGAATTATTCTCTTGATTAATTTACGGTTAGTGACTAATGAATTGGAATGAGGCGTATGTTGTGTTTGTGTAACACTTATTTAAAATATACGTGAGTTATTCGGAAAGACCGGGTTTATCCCATTCTGAATAACTGATGCGACGATAAGTCGAAGATGAAGACGATGGTCGAAGACCGGAGGTCTTCACGTCGTTTGGGGGATAACTGATGATCTTGATTGGGCTGTACACCCAAGAAGATGGAAACAGTTAGTGATCGTCCAGACGTACTTGGAGATCGATGGATATGCGGGGTACTAGGTGCCTCCGGTTTCGTTCAGACCCAGAACGAACTTGTAAATGGACTGTGTGTCTGACATCGGATTTCATTCTGTGTGACTGATATCGGTTGCATAGGATGGTTTGCCTGTGTGGCATGCTAAGATGCAAATGATCACGGCTTCTGTTGAAAAGCAAAGCTTGTGGTGATGATCAAAGCACGGCCTTTGTGGCGTAGCTTTGTGTAACGTTTACCTCGCGTGTTTCACACCCGGTATGAACCAAAAACGGGAGACGGACCTCAGGGAGGACTTGCGTTTCTTTCTAGCTAGAAGTGGCGTCAGTGGTTTTACACGCCCTGACGAGTTTGACTTATGTGGTTGTTGCGGTTGCGAGGCGCCTCGGTTATATCGGTTTCGGCCGAATGCATTATGGTCAGCTGACGGACCAGACTTACACCCCATAGGGTGGGAAGACGTATTGTTCAGGCATAATAATCCACTCCGTGTGGACCGGCCTTGTCGCTCCAAGGCTTGCCTGCGTGCTTGCCTGAGACATGGGCTAGATTGTCTCGAATCGGTTGAGGACTATCTTTTGCCTCGGTTCATAGACGGAAATCCAATTTCCAAATACGTGACATTTGCGGTTTTAATTGTAATCCTATATATGGCGACATAGTGGCATGGGACGCTCATGTCGCCTATGATTGAT
This sequence comes from Allium sativum, assembly GCA_030737875.1. Taxonomy (NCBI): domain Eukaryota; kingdom Viridiplantae; phylum Streptophyta; class Magnoliopsida; order Asparagales; family Amaryllidaceae; genus Allium; species Allium sativum. The sequence continues at coordinate 159,007,708 of CM060924.1, forward strand.
ACTTATGATTCGAAGTTGTTTTATACACTATGCACTTATTATAGTATCAAATGATTTGTTTTAAACGTATCAAGCATCCTTTGGCTGTTATAAGGGAAAACCCTATCCCCCGTCTTGCGTTGCATTGTGTGATAGGACCTGGGTCTTATAACAGCTTCATTTTTCTTTATTTTAGCATTGCGCTGTTTGTTTTATGCACTGGTATTCTTGGGAGGAAACCCTTTCCGTGTTATACGGCGTGGTCCCTTGATTTACCTAACATTAAAAATAAAGATTAACTGTTTTAGTTCTCACACCAGTCCCATGACTGACCTGGAGTTTATTGTTTTAACATAAACTCTGGGTGCCCTTATTTTGACACGGGCAGTTAGTAGTTTTGGTTTTGCAGATTTATATTCACAGGATCCTGGTTTACAGCTGGAACGATATCCGGAAAGCTTTGTATCCGTATATCTCCTTCTAGTTGTGTATTGTATTATTTTCCGCTGCGATATATTTAAATGTAATTTAAATCTCTGATATTTCTGTGTAATATTCATTTATACTCTGTATATTCTTGTAATCTGATGCATTGTTGTAATATGCAATGAAATGTTCTTCTGTATGTGTTCTGTTGTGGCTTGTTCTCGAACTATCCGACGCTTTCCTTTACGGGGAAGTTACGGGTTTTCACAGTTGGTATCAGAGCTTTGGTTTACAAAGCAGAGAACAAGGCACATTAGAACAATACGAAAGAATTCATAAGATATTGGATTAGTAACATCCAATTAGGATGACTCGTTAGAGATGGGATCAGTAGTATCCTAGAACGAGTGTGAAGAGTAAATTTTTAAAGTGAAAACAAATTTTTGTTTTGAAAATTTAAATCAATTATTCGTATTTGATTATCTATTTATATTGAGTTGGACAATCCAGTATATATAGATTTTGAGTATACGTCTGATCCGCGTGTATTCGAAGTTTTAATATATTGGATAGATATAGCATCACACTCTAGTCGCCCGAAGATGGTACTGATGATTGTCATGACATCATCAGTATTTATGTTCGTGTTTCGAAGGTGTGATTTTCTATATGTTTCCATTAGGCTGGTGTGAGAACCAAAACTTATATATATCTAGAACACATTGTTGTGAATTGGCATCAAAAAAATCTGATTTTTGTATATATATCAAATTATGAATTTGAGACTCTAATTCACTAATTGATTGATGTTTGCGTTGTTTGTTTATTTGTTTGCTAATTTTTAGCCATTTAGCCTAATTGAATCAAATATTGAGTTATATTGAAAATTGGTCGCATTTGCTTGCAAATACATATATATCATTGAACAGGTCATAACAAGGAGGCTAGAGCAGAGAATAAAATTTGTTTGCCCGACAAATAGGTACATGTTTACTACATAATTTCCTGTTTTGTTTGGGTGATGATGATTTTGTGAGCCTATTGGCTAGCCGCTTGGCTTTTTCTTTTTCTTTTTGAGATCTGAAGGACCGGGGAAGCTATTTGAAATTCCCCGATGCTCCCGGTGCAGGGGAGGTTATGGCGAAATTTTTCAAAAAATTAGGGTGTTAGCCAAATTTTTGAAATTTTGAAAATTCTCAGAAACTAAAGAGTTGGAGAATGGAAGCCTGATCGATCGTAGAGCTTATTAATCAAACCACTTTCGACTTTGTTCCTTTTCGGGGACGAAAAGTTTTAAGTGGGGGAGATTGTAACAACCCGTAAAATCTGGGCCAGTTTAAAATTTTTATTTTGGTAATTTTAGCGAATTTTGATTATTTAAAATGGATTATTTTAAATAATATCGACGAGAAATTTATTTTGAATATAATTCGAACGTATATATTTATACGCGTCGTCGTTAGAATATAAATATTTATATATAATTATAAATAGAATTGAAAATGGCGCGGTAGTTCGATAATTCGATTTTAAACTTCAATTGAATGTACCGGGTGCAAAACAATCCGGATTTTTGTGAAACCAAAAACATTAGGATCTAATTGATAATATCTTTCCAACGAATCCGACAAATCAAAATTTAGTAGCAAGAATCAAAAGATATGTCCAGTTGAAAATTCTGAATAGTCGCTATGGAATTCAGGCCCTTAAAAATGGACATTTTGCAAATGACCTCGGATTTCGACGAAACCAGTTTTGTTGGGTCCGTGATGTTAAGTTATTGCTAGATTCCAAATTTCATAATTTTTCGAATCAATATGTGAGCGTGGCAAAACAAAACGCGTTTGACCAGTTTCAGTTGATTTTAATCGACTGGAAATTGGCCATTTTTCTAACGGTCTCAGAATTCGATGAAACTAGTTTTGTTAGGACCGTATCGTCAGTACGAAGCTAGAAAATATTTTTCAGGAATTTTTCTAGTTAGTATGTGACCCCGGTAATTGGAAATGTACGTTTAAAATTCAATATACTGATTTCAAAGTAAATTCAACGGAAACTGATTCAAACAGTCGAATCAGCTTACGGTACATATCCCATTGTGTTCGGAATGGGGGTAAAACGCTATGGACGACAGTCGGTGGGTCTCGTTTCGACTTCGAAAGAAAAGTCAACTAAGGAGATTAAAATAAAATAAAATAATAAAAATAAAATAAAAAAATATCTTCTCTCTCCCATATTATACGCTGCCCCCCCGTTCGAACTTCATAAATCAGAAAAAGAAAAAAAAAACCTAATCGCGCCCCCCCCCCCCCCCCGACCTCGAAGCCGCCGACGAGCCTATCGCCCCCCCCCCCTAGCCATCGCCGCCTCATCCAAAACCCCCTCCCTCGCCAGATGCGACGCAGGCCCCCCCTCTTGCATCGAAGGACGCGCCGCCCGAACCCACCGCACCATCGCAGAACCCCTTCCCCCTCGAATCAGCACCGCACCCCGAACCCCTCCCTAGCGCGCCACCCGGACGACCACCAAAACCCCCCTCCTTCGAAAACTGTCTGTAAGTCTTTTCTTTTATTTATTTATTTATTTATTTTATTTTTATATACAGAGTTTTAAAAACTGATTTAAAAAAAATGAGGTTAAAAAAACAGAATTTTTCTTATAAAGATTTAAAACTGTTTTTTTTAAAAGAATACATAAACTGATTTTTTTTAGAATTATAAAACTGATTTGTTTTTTTAAAGTATTAAAACTGATGTGCTTTTAAAGTAAAAACTGATTTTTATATAAAGTTAAAAACTAATTTTTATATAAAGTTAACACTGAATTATGTAAAAGTTAAAACTGATTTTTATAGGAAGTAAAACTGATTTTATTTTGAAAAGGAAAATGATTTTAAACTGAATTTAAAATGATTTATAAACTAGGAAGAGATTAGAAATTTAAAAGGAAAAATCAAATTTTTATATATTGAACTTCGATAGAAAAATAGAATTTTTATATATTGAACTTCGATAGAAAAATAGAATTTTTATATATTGAACTTCGATAGAAAAATAGAATTTTTATATATTGAACTTCGATAGAAAAATAGAATTTTTATATATTGAACTTCGACAGAAAAATAGAATTTTTATATATTGAACTTCGACAGAAAAATAGAATTTTTATATATTGAACTTCGAGAGAAAAATAGAATTTTTATATATTGAACTTCGATAGAAAAATATGATTTTTTTTTAAATATTGAGAAGCGAAGTCAAAATTCGATTTTTATAAATTGAATAACGAAGTAAAAATTCAATTTTTACATATGTAGTGGCTATGGGCAACGAAGACGACGAAGATGCGATAGCGATGAAGATTTCTACCAAAGAAGAGCCGTGGAGCTAGGATAGCTATATGTGAGAACTTCTCACCTTTCAATTTAATTATTCTAGTTATATATATATACTAGGATGCAGACGGTGCTTAGTAGCACCCGACACAACCGTCCACAGACCATGGACTTGTTTGTTTGGCTGTTTGTTGATTGATTGCGATATTGGTTTGAATGTGGTTTGTGGTGTGAAAAATCGAATCGATAAATTGGTTAGGATTAGACGTGCGCCGTTATAAGGCGAAGGAGTAAGGCTAGGTTAGACTCTTACTCCAAATTTTGTGGTTTACAAAATGAAATTGATTTGATTGATGTGTGAATGGCGTGGGCCTTCACTAGACCGGGGATAAGGCTAGGCCTCGTCCCGTTTCTAGTATCGTGCCGTTATGCCGCCGAAATTTTCTAAAATAAGTTCGAAAATTAAAAATATCATTTTATTTAAAGAATGAACTGAATAGAAATTCATAGGTTGAAATAAAATGTTTTATCGTTAAAAATATAATTTTTAACGTGAAGTGAATAAAATAAAATATTCATTTATAAACCGGACTGTTTGTTTATGTACACCTATTTGAATGACATTGATTGGGACGATAAATTTTACACATCGCCCAACAGCACAAATAAAATAGGTGTTTGATTGTTTGAAACCCCACACGGGTGTTGGGATGAAATTTGAAGTTCACTCATCCTGATGGATTAAATATGTCGATCGATCGATTGACAGGCTGTTATAAGCGTTGAATATCTATATTTGATGCTTATACAGTGTAGTGCACTTTGGTTGATGGTTGATTATTTTTCAATGCTATGATATACATGTGTTGTATGAAAATCCATATAATTAACTTTATATGGTAATTGATTGGGCCTCATTCCAATTTGAAAAATAATGAATATTATAAAATAAAAGTTCATGTGTTGACAGTACTCATTCATTGAGATTGGTCATGTGTTGAACGAAATATTTTTTTTTATTAAAATTTACATCTTTATCGATATAAAATAAAAGTTCATGTGTTGACAGTACTCATTCATTGAGATTGGTCATGTGTTGAACGAAATATTTTGATAATAACAACTATTTTGAAAATAGAAATTTATGAAGCCGTGTTGATTAGATTGACGCCATTTTGACGTGAACGATATTTATATCGATTTTATTCATTTTGAAATGAATTGAATTGAAAACGAATTCAAAATGAATTGAAAACGATTTCGAAATGAATTGAATTGAAAACGAATTCAAAATGAATTGAAAACGATTTCGAAATGAATTGAATTGAAAACGAATTCAAAATGAATTGAAAACGATTTCGAAATGAATTGAATTGAAAACGAATTCAAAATGAATTGAAAACGATTTCGAAATGAATTGAATTGAAAACGAATTCAAAATGAATTGAAAATGAATTCAAAATGAATTGAAAACGATTTCGAAATGAATTGAATTGAAAACGAATTCAAAATGAATTGAAAACGATTTCGAAATGAATTGAATTGAAAACGAATTCAAAATGAATTGAAAACGATTTCGAAATGAATTGAATTGAAAACGAATTCAAAATGAATTGAAAACGATTTCGAAATGAATTGAATTGAAAACGAATTCAAAATGAATTGAAAACGATTTCAAAATGAATTGAATTGAAAACGAATTCAAAATGAATTGAAAACGATTTCGAAATGAATTGAATTGAAAACGAATTCAAAATGAATTGAAAACGAATTCAAAATGAATTGAAAACGATTTCGAAATGAATTGAATTGAAAACGAATTCAAAATGAATTGAAAACGATTTCGAAATGAATTGAATTGAAAATGAATTCAAAATGAATTGAAAACGATTTCGAAATGAATTGAATTGAAAACGAATTCAAAATGAATTGAAAACGATTTCGAAATGAATTGAATTGAAAACGAATTCAAAATGAATTGAAAACGATTTCGAAATGAATTGAATTGAAAACGAATTCAAAATGAATTGAAAACGATTTCGAAATGAATTGAATTGAAAACGATTTCGAAACGAATTGAATTGAAAACGATTTCGAAATGAATTGAATTGGAAACGATTTCGAAATGAATTGAATTGAAATTCGAATTGAATAGAAATGAATTTTAAAATGAATTTATAAAGAAGAATTCAATTTTGCTTTGAATTGAAATAGAAGTTGAAATAGAATTGGAAACGAATTTAAAACTATTTATATAATTCGTTTTAAATAGAAATCGACGAAATATATATTATATATATTATATATATTATATATATAATATAATGGCCTGAATAGAACGCGCCGCACCGCGGCAGTTCGTGAATTTCGACCATTTATTTCAAACGGATATTACGGGAGATCCGACCGTCGGATTCTCCTAAAACCGGAACCGTTGGGTTCGTATCAAAAAGAGCTTTCTAACGAATGTGATAAATTAGAAATCTAACGGTTGGATTTGGAATTATGTCCAAATCAAATTCGAAAAAGGTCGCTGTAAGTGCAGTTCGATGGCCATAGATGGAAATCGACTGTACGGGCCTTGATAAAATTATTAAAAATAGTAATAATTTATGTAAAATCATAAGAAATGATTTAGAAAGAATTGGGATGAAAAACTCCATATTTGAAAAGATAAAAATAGATTTTTATCGAAATGAACTAGTTTTGAACTAGAATTATAATTCTATTTATTTTTAAATAAATAAATTGAATTTGAAAAGGGTTTTAAAAATAACCAAAATTTCCAATGATTGCATTGGAATGGATTTGAATCGAAATTGTCTTCGGAATATTTCGATGTTGGATCTCGTGATTATACAAATGTTGTTATGGAAATTTGAAAGATATAGATATATATATCGTTATTTCCCATACGATATCTGTTTGTCAGAGAATTTGATATTGAACATAAGCCGGGATATTTTCTATTCAGAGCCTTGTGTTGAATATCAAATGTGATTTGGGTTTGTCGTGAATGGTGTCTTCACTAACACTGTTCTTGAACCCAGTTGAGAAAAGATTAAATCTTTTTATTTAGATTTAATGAAGTGTACCAATTAAATGATATTTAATTGGGATTGAATTGATATTGAGTTTTGGGTTTATCGTGAACAGTGTTTTAAATAACACTCGTTCTTTAACCCGACAATTAATGAATGTGATTTTGGGTTTATCGTGAACCGTGTTTTAAATGACACTGATTCTTTAACCCAGTCACAGATTAAAACTAAGTGGGGTTTTAATGAATCTTTAATTAGATTGAAATAATCGAAATGGAGTATCATCAGTTTTGCTCCAGGCGATAGTTAAATCTTTAATTAGATTTGAACGTGAAATGGTAATTGAATTTACCGATAACACTGTGGTGTTAGATATGAAGTATAACCAGTTTTACTTCATGGGATGAATAGGTTGGGATTGGGAAATTAAAACAAATGATTACTTCGGTAAGGTTCGCTAATCCCGACTAGTTCGAATTGAGATTCAAACATAAATTCAAGGAATTTATCTTGGATAAAATTAATGGGAACCTTTCCCTATGAATGTGAAATTTAGAAACTAACTGTCGGTTGGCCAAGCAGAATGGTTTTCTGGGTATTGATCTGATGTTGGTTTCGGCCTTCGGGGTTAATATTTGGGGAATTATTCTCTTGATTAATTTACGGTTAGTGACTAATGAATTGGAATGAGGCGTATGTTGTGTTTGTGTAACACTTATTTAAAATATACGCGAGTTATTCGGAAAGACCGGGTTTATCCCATTCTGAATAACTGATGCGACGATAAGTCGAAGATGAAGACGATGGTCGAAGACCGGAGGTCTTCACGTCGTTTGGGGGATAACTGATGATCTTGATTGGGCTGTACACCCAAGAAGATGGAAACAGTTAGTGATCGTCCAGACGTACTTAGAGATCGATGGATATGCGGGGTACTAGGTGCCTCCGGTTTCGTTCAGACCCAGAACGGACTTGTAAATGGACTGTGTGTCTGACATCGGATTTCATTCTGTGTGACTGATATCGGTTGCATAGGATGGTTTGCCTGTGTGGCATGCTAAGATGCAAATGATCACGGCTTCTGTTGAAAAGCAAAGTCTTGTGGTGATGATCAAAGCACGGCCTTTGTGGCATAGCTTTGTGTAACGTTTACCTCGCGTGTTTCACACCCGGTATGAACCAAAAACGGGAGACGGACCTCAGGGAGGACTTTCGTTTCTTTCTAGCTAGAAGTGGCGTCAGTGGTTTTACACGCCCTGACGAGTTTGACTTATGTGGTTGTTGCGGTTGCGAGGCGCCTCGGTTATATCGGTTTCGGCCGAATGCATTCTGGTCGGCTGACGGACCAGACTTACACCCCATAGGGTGGGGAGACGTATTGTTCAGGCATAATAATCCACTCCGTGTGGACCGGCCCTGTCGCTCCAAGGCTTGCCTGCGCGCTTGCCTGAGACATGGGCTAGATTGTCTCGAATCGGTTGAGGACTATCTTTTGCCTCGGTTCATAGACGGAAATCCAATTTCCAAATACGTGACATTTGCGGTTTTAATTGTAATCCTATATATGGCGACATAGTGGCATGGGACGCTCATGTCGCCTATGATTGATACTTATGATTCGAAGTTGTTTTATACACTATGCACTTATTATAGTATCAAATGATTTGTTTTAAACGTATCAAGCATCCTTTGGCTGTTATAAGGGAAAACCCTATCCCCCGGCTTGCGTTGCATTGTGTGATAGGACCTGGGTCTTATAACAGCTTCATTTTTCTTTATTTTAGCATTGCGCTGTTTGTTTTATGCACTGGTATTCTTGGGAGGAAACCCGTTCCGTGTTATACGGCGTGGTCCCTTGATTTACCTAACATTAAAAATAAAGATTAACTGTTTTAGTTCTCACACCAGTCCCATGACTGACCTGGAGTTTATTGTTTTAACCTAAACTCTGGGTGCCCTTATTTTGACACGGGCAGCTAGTAGTTTTGGTTTTGCAGATTTATATTCACAGGATCCTGGTTTACAGCTGGAACGATATCCGGAAAGCTTTGTATCCGTATATCTCCTTCTAGTTGTGTATTGTATTATTTTCCGCTGCGATATATTTAAATGTAATTTAAATTTCTGATATTTCTGTGTAATATTCATTTATACTCTGTATATTCTTGTAATCTGATGCATTGTTGTAATATGCAATGAAATGTTCTTCTGTATGTGTTCTGTTGTGGCTTGTTCTCGAACTATCCGACGCTTTCCTTTACGGGGAAGTTACGGGTTTTCACAATAAATTCTCTGCCACTAAACAGATACATCATTAATAGCAACTAATCGAATATGTGATGAACTACAATGTAAAACCATAATACATTTCCAAATCATTTCGAAATCATCGGGTTTTAAACCTTGAAATCCTTTCTTTTTTATAAAACATTTTTATAAAACATTCCCTGTCCAAAATCGGGAATACTATTCTTTTTACTTAAGAAAAATATCATTTCAAAATCATTCATTAAATTTGAAATGAACACCACATCGCTAAACACCTTATCGTCAAATTGTGAAGTGTTTCACAAGGTGTTAGCACACAGATATTTTTACCCAACCCAATGCTAAATGTAAAAGCATGTTCTACTCATAAACTGGTCGATCACCATTCCAACAATCAATCAACCATAATCAATATCAAAAACCAAGTAAATTTGGTTTAATCAAATTATGTGTTTTGGTAAATTCAATCACCATTTATTCATTCACAATCTAGTTAAAGATTTATTCAAACTCCAATTGGTTTTAATCCCAAAAAGCATTTCTTATTGATTGTTCAACTTTCTAGAAATTAATCTTGCTTTTACTCGGGTTAAAGAACTAATGTCATTTAAACACAGTTCACGACAAACCCATAATCCAATTTCAATTGAATACCAATTAAATATAAATTAACTGGTAAACTTCATTAAATATTAATTTAAAGATTTAATCTTTCCACAACTAGGTTTAAGAACAGTGTTAATGAAGACACCGTTCACGACAAACCCAAAATCCCATTTGATATTAAATACAAGGCTCCGAATCGAAAATATATCGGCTAATATTCAATATCAAATTCTGCAACCAACAAATATCGTACTAGGACTAACGATATATATGTCTTCAAATTACTCCACAATATTCGTATAATCACGGAATCCAATATCGAAATATTCCGAAGTTAATTTCGATTCAAATCCATTCCAATTTGTTCGTTGGAAATTCTGGTTATTTTGAAAAACATTTCAAATCCAATTTATTTATTTAAAAATATTGGATTATAATTCTAGTTCTTAACTAGTTCATTTTGATAAAAATATTTTTTTATTTACAAACATGGAATTTTTCATCCAAATTCTTTCCAAATCATTTATTATGATTAAACACAAATTATCAATATTTTTAATAATTTTATCAAAGCCCGCACAGTCCATTTCCATAAACGGACATCGAATTGCACTTACAACGACCTTTTCCAAATTTGATTTGGACATAATTCCAAATACAACCATTAAATTTCAAATCTCTTATATTCGTTGGAAAGCTCTTCTCGATACGAACCCAATGGTTCCAGATTTAGGAGAATACGACGGTCGGATCTCCCGTAATGTCAATTCGAAGTCAATGGTCGAAATTCTCGAACTGCCGTGGCGTGGTGCGTTTTATTCAGGCCATTAAATATATATAATATATATTATATATATTTCATCGATTTCCTTTTCAAACGTATTTTATTAATCATTTTAGATTTGCTTTCAAAACGATTTCAACTTCATTTCCAATTTTAAATCAAAATTGAATATTAAATATCATTAATATGTAAATGATAATATTTTGAAATCATTAGATTTTGAAATCACTTCCATTTCGATATTCATTATAAAAATGAATAAAATCGATATAAATATCATTCACGTCAAAATGGCGTCAATTAAATCAACACGGCTTTATATATTCAAATATTTTCGTGTCCATCCCAAATCAGACATCAAAATCTTATTTTGATCCATTACTGAATATTATTTTAAAATGTTAGTTATTTTAAAATATTCATTACTCGTCATTTTAAAATATTTTTTAATTGAAAATATTCGGTTCTTTCTGAATTGGAATCAGATACAGTCAATTACCATATAATTTTATTTATATGGATTTCATACACACATGTACACAACAATAATCAAACACAGTCAACCATCATCCAGAGTGCATTACACAACTGCATAAGCGTTAATTATGAATAATTAATGCTTACAACAGACTACCAACCCATCGATTGACATACAACTAAATATTGGGATTAGTGTATGTCCAATATCATCCCAGTACCCGTGTGGGGTTTTCAACAACAAATGTTGATTATTATTTGTGCAGTTGGGCGATGTGTAAAATATATCGTCCCAATCAATATCAGTCAAATGTGTGTACATAAACAAATGGTCTGATTTGCAAATGAATATTTATTTTATTCATATACATGTTAAAAATTATATTTTTAACTATAAAATATTTATTTCATCTCATGAATATTTTATACAGTTCATTTATACAATAAAAATGATATTTTTATTGTTCTAACATTTTTAGAAAATTTCGGCAGCATAACGGCGCGATACTAGAACCGAAATAAGGTCTAGCCTTACCCCTCGCCTACTAATGGCTCGCGCTATGTACATACCAAATTCTATCAATTCAATTCATTTCCCAAATCAAATTCAACCAAATAATCTAATCAATCAAACAAACATGGTTTCAAACAAAGGTGTCGGGTGCTACTAAGCACCTTCTACATCCTAGTATACATTTCTAACTAGAAAGTAAATTAAAATGAGAAGCTCTCACCTTTGGGATCCACTCCTCTAGTTTTATTTTTGAATTTCTGAATCGTTTGGATTTGTCCGAAATTCCAACGCAGTCCTTTCCACGTTGTTCATAATAAAATCACATTTTCAATATGATGTTTATATATTAAAAATCATATTTTTACTTCGCTATATATATAATAAAAATCATATTTTTATTGCTACTTCATATATATAAAAATCGAATTTTTATCGCTACTTCATATATATATAAATCGAATTTTTATCGCTACTTCATATATATAAAAATCGAATTTTTGTCGCTACTTCATATATATCTACTTTATATATAAAAAAATTGAATTTTTATTATGTTGTCATAAATATAAAAATCCAATTTTTATCTTCCTCAAAATAATTCCATAATATGACCAGTTCATTTATGACATTCATACGATAAAAATCATATTTTTACCCACTAAAAATCGTATTTTTACAAAGCTAAAAATTGTATTTTTAATTCACTATTCTACATATAAAAATCGAATCTTTTTAATGTATAAAAATCAAATCTTTTTGAATATATCTAAAAAAAACATGTTTTTCGTAAGATAAAAATCATATTTTTATTAATGAAAAATCATATTTTTATAAAATAAAAAATCGCATTTTTATTAAATAAAAATCATATATAAAAATATGAATTCTTATTTGCTATAAAAATGAATAAAAAAGAAAAATATAAAATTAAATAAAGAAAAATGCTTACAGGTTTTTTTCTTGCGAGGGGAGGGGGTTTCTGGTTCGCGGTGGCACGGGTTGGGGGCAGGCGTCGCTCAGTTGGTCGCGGTGGGAGCTGATAGTGGCGGCTCGGTTTTCCAGTGGCATGGAGTTTTTGGGTTCGGTTTAGAGAGGAGGGAAAGGAGAGAGAGGAGGGGAGGGTAGAGGCTGGTGGTGGCTTGGCTTAGGGAGGCGCGCGCGGTGGAGATAGGGGGACGACGAAATCACCTGTGCGATTTAGAGAGGGAGCGTCGGTTTTTTTGGGTGATGAATGAGGGTTTTAATTTGGGGTAAAGGCATAGGTTTTATAATTTTATTTATTTTTATTTTAATTCAAAAAGTTGAATTTTTGTCCGAACTCCAATTCACATCCAACAACTATCGCCCCTAGCTAAATTCCTCCATTCCAGACACAATGGAATATTTTTCGTAAACCCACTCGACTGTTTCAGTAAGATTTTTTTCAAATAAAAATATAGAACATTCAACTTTGGATTTGAATGTACATTTTAATTTACCGGGGCCACATACTGACTCCAAAAATTTCTGAAAAATAAATCTGGATATGTTTTGATGATACGGTCCTAACAAAACTAATTTCGTCGAATTTGAAGACCGTTTGAAAAACGGTCATTTTCCAGTCGATTAAATTCAAACTCAATTGACCAAACACATTTAAATTAACCACACTCACATATTAATTCCAAAAATTATGAAAATTGGAATCTAGCAATAATTTGACATTTCGGATCCAACAAAAGGAGTTTCGTCGAAAACGGAGGTCATTTGCAAAATGGCTATTTTTAAGGGCCATATATTATATAAAATTCCATAGTGACTATTTTGAATTTTCAACTGGACAAAACTTCTTATTCCTGTTATGAAATCTTGATTTTTCACATCCATTGGAAAGATATTTTTCAACAGATTCAAATATTTCTGGTTTTACTGAAATCCGAATTATTTTGAATCTTGTACATTCATTTGAAATTTGAAATCGAATTTTCAAACTACTGCGCCATTTCCAATTCCTTTTATAGTTAAAATAAATATTTGTATTCCAACTTCGATTTAATTAAATTTATACGTTCTAATTCTATCCAAAATAAATTTCTAGTCATTATTATTTAAAATAAGTCATTTAAAATATTCAAAATTCAGTAAAATTGCGAAAATAAAAAATTTATATTGGTTCCGATTTGTCGGGTTGTTACAGGTACTTTACTTAGACAGAAAGGATTGGCGATGTGGACAACACGATATATATTAATTTATATTTTTAGTTTACTTAAGGGTTAAGTTATTTATTTCATATATGGTCCAACAAAATTCGCACTGCTAACCAAAAATGTATGCACCGCCACTCACTAACCTTAAACTCAGCGAAATTAAATACATTGCGGTCCCAACGATATTAATTTCGTTAAAAACGGACTCCATTTGCAAAACGGCACTATTTAGATCTCTGTTTATCCATCGGTTCACCTTTAAATTTCATTTACCGAAAAAAATAACTCTTATTGGCCCCAAACTGGAAATATAGTAATAACTGGGCATACGTATTCCAATAAAATTCATTTCGTCGAAAATGGAGGTTGTTTGAAAAAAATAACTATCTAAATGGCTTATATAATACCGATAAAATAAAAATAAATTATAAAACAATTAAATATAATAATAAATTATTATTACCCATATATTGAAATAAAACAATATATCATTTCAAATATAAACCAATATAGAATTAGAACTCAAACGTATTCGAGTTTTAATGATGCCCAAATTCTATTGAAAATCTCTTTAGATGTTATCGTTTATAAAGGATTTCCATAATGACTATTTTAAATTTTGATTTGGACATATCTCACAAAATTTAAGCTAAAATCCTGATTTTTCTCTTTAACTAGAAAATTATAATCTACTAGATTCTAACATTTCTTGTGAATCACAGAATCCCGATTTAAAACGGATTATGTACACTCAGTTGAAGTTCAAAACCCAGTATTACGAACTACCGTGTCGTTACGAGTTCATTTTAAAATAAATAAATAAAATTAATGTTTTAATCGTTCATTTTACAAACGAATTCAATATTAAATATCCAATAATATTTTAAAATAATATTTAAACTAATTTAAAGTATTCGAATCCAATGCCCGAAAAATCAAGGTCGTTACATTCTTTCCCCTTAAAAGAATTTCGTCCCCGAAGTTACTAAGTAAGAAGAATGCTCCAAACCCAATTATTTCCAAAATAATTAATTAAATATATTATCAAAAATATTTCAAAGCCTTAAAATTTTTACGAAAAATTCGTCAGCACCTCCTCTACATTGTTTGATCTAAACAACCACAAATCACCACTCTAGGCCTCACATTGATCAAAAGAAAATCAAAGCCAAGCGACTACACAACTCAGGGGTATAAAATCAATCACCAAACTCAATAAATTAAGGTTTACCTAATTGTCGAGCAACCATACTCTAGTCATGAGGCAAATCACCTAACAACTCATCATTTTTCCAACCAGCACTTAACTCAATATCTAATGGCAATAACAGATACAGGGTCAAATCATTACAGTTTCATTCATAAGTGATTCTATTTACATTTATTACTTTCAAATTTATCTCCTCGTTTTCAATTCATTTAACTATTGATGAATTCTATTATTCAATCAATCCATAATCCAATAAACAACCAATCAACACACCCAAATCATCGCACTATTTACTTATCTTTAAGTTAACTTATGATTCATTTAAATTCATTTATTTAAATTTCTATTCACACATTATTCTGGTTATATTTGGATTATTCAGATTTACAATACTATCGGAAATCCCATTCAACTCGATCAACCAATCAATATTCTGATAAAATTATTTCCTTTATATATGAAAATATAATTTGGGCAAAAATTTTTCATTTACCCCCTTTACAAAACAATATTGTATCAATTTGTCAGTTCAACCTGAACTGATCAAACAACACAACACAAAACATTTGTATATAAAATATACAAATACGCTCTCGTACATATACACTTCATCTCGATCTAGGGTATTACTAATCCAATCTCAATTGAGTTACGCCATAGAGCTAGTGTTATTACTAAACCATTGCTCCGATACCAACTGTAGCATCCGGGGAATTTCAACACTCGAATCTAGACATTTATACAATCCTCGTCCAACTCAAGTATCGAAGACCCAGAAAGCTAATAGAAAGAAATAAGAGGGGGAGATAAGAAAGAAAGTTAAGAAAAGAAGAATAATAAGATATAATACATCATATAGTCTCACGTCGCAGTGGAATAAAAAATAATATATAAGTAACTTTTATTGAGATATTGAAATAATACTTACAACATCAGAGTACATCAATACATCTAGTCAGTTATAATAGTCCTTCCTCATATATATAACCCACAGTGGAATAATAATGGTATAACATCATATGTCTGAACTCCTTCAGCTCGTATTTGGACTTCACAATAACTGATAACCTGAATTTGTACAACCCGGTCTAACCCGAGCATTACAAACACCGGGTCAGTCTGGTGAACCAGAATGAGATAAACTCGCTAAGTTTTAAGGGGAATCATCCAACTTGATTTTAAATTTTGAAAATCTTTTCGAAAGAAAAAGATAATCGTAAGACCAAATCCACACATAAATACGGACGGTCTTTACCTTACGATAACCCAAAACATTTTGAAATCATATATTAGTCTGATATTATAATAGTGTCTAAAAACAAATAAATAGAATCTAGCAGAATGCTTGCATCTCACGCTCCACATATATAGTATACAAACAAAACCGTGGCCACTTATTGGAGATTAGATTCCGACTATGACAAGGTATGGAACTGAAACGACCCGAACTTCCCCGGTCTCCGAAGAGAAGAGAAAGAACGAATTGTTTTGAGAACACGACAAAATAGAACGCAGACGGGAGAACATTTCATTGTATATTACAACAATTCCATCAGATTACCAGAATATACAGAGTATGAATAAATATTACACAGGAATATCAGAGATTTAAATTACATTTAAATACATAGCAGCGGAGAATAACACAATACACAACTGAAGGAGATATACGGATACAAAGCTTTCCGGATATCATTCCTGCTATAAACCAGGATCCTGTGAATATAAATCTGCAAAACCAAAACTACTAGCTGCCCGTGTCAAAATAAGGGCACCCAGAGTTTAGGTTAAAACAATAAACTCCAGGTCAGTCATGGGACTGGTGTGAGAACTAAAACAGTTATTTAAAACTTTACTTTAAATCAGACATATCAAGGGACCACGCCGCATAACGCGGAACGGGTTTCCTCCTAAGAATACCGGTGCATATAACAAAACAGTGCAATGCTTTTTGGAAAAATGAAGCTATTATAAGACCCAGGTCCTATCACACAATGCAACGCAAGCCGGAGGATAGTGTTTTCCGTTATAATAGCCAAACATGCTTAGTACTATTTAAACAAATCATTTGATACTATTATAAGTGCATAGTGTAGAAAACAACTTCAAATCATAAGTATCAATCATAGACGGCATGGGTACCATATATCATGTCGCCATACTAGTTCTACAATTAAAACATCAAAATCACGTATTTGGAAATTGGATTTCCATCTACGAACCGAGGCAAAAGATAGTCCTCTACCGACTCGAGGCGCTCTAGTCCGCCCCTCAGGCAAGCGCGCAGGAAAGACTTGGATCGTCAGGGCCGGTCCACCGATGTGGATTATTATGCCTGAACACTATGCTTCCCCACCCTTGGGGTGTAAGTCTGGTCCGTCTGCCGACCAGAATGCATCGGCCGAAACCGATATAACCGAGGTGCCTCGCAACAGCAACAACCACATAAGTCAAACTCGTCAGGGCGTGTAAAACCATTGATGCCACTTCTAACTAGGAAGAAACGCATGTCCTCCCTGAGGTTCATCTCCTGTTTTTTGCTCATACCGGGTGTGAAACTCGCGAAGTAAACGTTACACAAAGCTACGCCACAAAGGCCGTGCTTCGATCATCAACCACAAGACTTTGCTTTTCAACAGAAGCCTTGATCATTCGCCACTTAGGCATGCCACACAGGCAATTCACTCTATGCGCTTGATATCCATCAGTATATAACCCCTGAGCTAGTACGTCTCAGAGAAGGGCGTTAAGCAAGAGAATAAATTCTCCACCGCCAAACAGATATATACTTAATAGAAATCAATTACACAGACTAAAATCCAATGTCAGACACACAGTCCATTTACAAGTTCGTTCTGGATCTGAACGAAACCGGAGGCACCTAGTACCCCTCATATCCATCGATCTCCAAGTACGTCTGGACGATCACCAACTGTTTCCATCTTTTTGGGTGTACATCCCAATCAAGATCATCAGTAATCACGCAAACGCCGCTGAAAACCTTCGGTCTTCGACCACCGTCTTCATCTTCGACTTCGTCGTATCAGTTATTCTGAATGGGTTAAACCCGGTCTTTCCGAATAACTCGCGTATATAATAAACAAGTGTTACACAAACACAACATACACCTCATTCCAGTTCATCAGTCACTAACCGTAAATTAACAAGAGAATACTTCCCCAAATATTAACCCCGAAGGCCGAAACCAATGTCAGATCAATATCCAGAAAACCATTCTGCTTAGCTAACCGACAGTTAGTTTCTAATTTTCACATTCATAGGGAAAGGTTCCCATTAATTTTATCAAAGATAAATTCCTTGAATTTATTCTTTAATCTTCTTTTGAATATCGATTCAACTAGTCGGGATTAACGAACCTTACCGAAGTAATCGTTTGTTTTAATTTCCCAGTCCCAACCTATTCATCCAATGAAGTAAAACTGGTCTTACTTCATATCTAACACCACGGTGTTATCGGCAATTTGATTACCATTTCACATTCAAATCTAATTAAAGATTTAACTATCGTCTGGAGCAAAACTGGTGACACTCCATTCTCGATCATTTCAATCTAATTAAAGATTCATTAAAACTCCACTTAGTTTTAATCTGTGATAGGGTTAAAGAATCAATGTCATTTAAAAGAAGGTTCACGATAAATCCAAAATCACATCACATTTCAATCAGTCCCTAACCGTAAATTAGCAAGTGAACAATTCCCTAAGTATTAACCCCGAAGGCCGAAACCAACATCAGATCAATACCCCAGAAACCATTCAACTTAACTAATCTCCAGTTAGTTTCTGATTTTCTTAACTCTGTTGGGTCTAAGAACAGTATTATTGAAGATACCGTTCACATAAACCCAAAATCACATTCTATTAATTATCTGGTTAAAAACAAGTGTTGTTTAAAACACTGTTCACGATAAACCCAAAAATCAATACCAATTCAATTCCAATTAAATATTATTTAACTGGTACACTTCATTAAATCTAAATAAAAGATTTAATCTTTTTCTCAACTGGGCTTAAGAACAGTGTTAATGAAGACACCACTCTCGACAAACCCAAATAACATTTGATATTAAATACAAGGCTCTGAATAGAAAATATACCGGCTTATATTCAATATCAAATTCTACGACCAACAGATATCGTATTGGAAATAACGATATATATATCTTTCAAATTCCCATAACAATATCTGTATCATCACGAAATCCAACATCGAAATATTCCGAAGTCAATTTCGATTCAAGTCCATTCCAATAATTATTGACAATTATGGTTATTTTCAAAACCATTTCAAATCCAATTTATTTATTTAAAAATAAATAGAATTTTAATTCTAGTTCAAAACTAGTTCATTTCGATAAAAATCTATTTTTATCTTTTCGAATATGGAGTTTTTCATCCCAATTTTTCCCAAATCATTTCTTATGATTTTACACAAATTATTACTATTTTTAATAATTTTATCAAGGCCCGTGCAGTCGATTTCCATCAACGGCTATCGAACTGCACTTACAGCGACCTTTTCCAAATTTGATTTGACCTTTTCCAAATTTGATTTGGACATAATTCCAAATCCAACCGTTAGATTTCTAATTTCTAATATTCGTTAGAAAGCTCTTTTCGATACGAACCCAAAGGTTCCGGTTTTAGGAGAATCTTACGCTCGGATCTCCAATAATATCCGTTCGAAGTCAATGGTCGAAATTCGCGAACTGCCGCGGCGCGGCGCATTCTATTCAGGCCATTATATTATATATATAATATATATAATATATACCTCGTCGATTCCCTTTTTAAAACGTATTTAATAAATCGTTTTAAATTCATTTTCAAAACGATTTCAACTTCTTTTTCAAATTCAAAACAGAATTGAATTTTCCCTTACAAATTCGTTTTAAATTCATTTCAAATTGATTTCAATTCAAATCGATTTTGAATTCAATTTCAGTTCGTTTTCAATTCAATTCAATTTCAATTCGAATTCATTTATATTAAATTTCAATTCGAATTCATTTATATTCATTTTCAATTCTAATTCATTTATATTCAATTTCAATTCGAATTCATTTCTATTCAATTTCAATTCGAATTCATTTCTATTCAATTTCAATTCGAATTCATTTCTATTCAATTTAATTCGAATTCATTTCTATTCAATTTAAATCGAATTTCAATTCTTTTCAAAATATCAGACTTTGAAATCACTTTCGATATTCATTATAAAATGAATAAAATCGATATAAATATCATTCACGTCAAAATGGCGTCAATCTAATCAACACGGCTTCATATATTTCTATTTTCAAATATTCTGTTTCAAATATTTCTATTTCAAATATTTCTTTTCCAAATATTTCTATTTCAAATATTTCTTTTCCAAATATTTCTATTTCAAATATTTCTTTTTCAAACATTTCTATTTCAAAACTTTCTTTTTCAAAACTGGAATGAGGCCCAATCAATTACCATATAATGTTAATTATATGAATTTTCTACAACACATGTATACAATAACAACGATGAATAATCAACCGTCATCCAAAGTGCATTCTACACTGTATAAGCATCGAATATAAATATTTAACGCTTATAACAGTCTGTCAATCGATCGATCGAAATACAACTAATTATTGGGATTAGTGTACGTCAAATATCATCCCAATACCCGTGTGGGGTTTCAAACTATCAAACACAGGTTTTATTTGTGCAGTTGAGCGATGTGTAAAATTTATCGTCACAATCAATATCAGTCAAATGTGTGTATATAAACAAATCGTCTGATTTGTTTATTTTCATTTCATTTCATATACACGTTAAAATTTCTATTTTTAACTTTAAAATATTTTAACTATATAAATATTTTATTTCATTTCACATCACATCACACAATCAACTACACAGCAAAATCAAACAAACAAGCATACAAGCCGTTCTTGGTATGTGGCCGATGGGTGTCGGGTGCTACTAAACACCGTCTGCATCCTAGTATATATTTAACTAGAAAATTAAATAAAAGGTGAGGAGTTCTCACAGAATTGCTAATCCAATCCCACGACTCTTCTTACGTAGAAATCTTCATCGTTCTTTCCTCTTTTCACTTTCTTTGCCCGTATTCTCTACATATGTAAAAATCGAAATTTTACTTTGCTATTCAATATATAAAAATCGAATTTTTACTTCGTTATTCAATATATAAAAATCAAATTTTTACTTCGTTATTCAATATTTAAAAATCGAATTTTTACTTTGCTATTCAATATATAAAAATCGAATTTTTACTTTGCTATTCAATATATAAAAATCGAATTTTTTACTTTGCTATTCAATATATAAAAATCGAATTTTTACTTTGCTATTCAATATATAATAATCGAATTTTTACTTCGCTATTCAATATATAAAAATCGAATTTTCACTTTGCTATTCAATATATAAAAATCATATCTTTAATCTTTCTACATTATAAAAATTATATCTTTAATCTTTCTACATTATAAAAATTATATTTTTAATCTTCTATTACATATATATTACAAATAAACTGATTTAACTATGCTAATAAAAAAACAAAATCAGAAAAGGAGAAGACTCACGTTCAAAAGAGGAAGGAGGGTTCGTGGTTGTGCTGAAGGGGCATCGGCGTACTCTGGAGGTGGTGGATGTCGTTCAGGCGGTCGCAGGTGGCGCTGGCGTTAGCAGGGGCGGACGAGTTGCGTCGGAGGTCTGGTAGGCGTCGGGGCTTCAGTGGGTTCGGCGTGTCTTGCGAGTACAAGACGGAGGGAGAAGAAGGTGCAGAGAAGGAGCGGGATGGCCAGAGGAGAGAGAGGCGCGGCGGTGGAGGGCTTCCAGCGGTGGCGGCTCCGATCGATTGTGGGATGCTTTTTTTTCTTTTCTTCCTTATTTTTTACTTCTGAATCGAAATGGTGAGGGGGGGTAAAGGTAAAGAGGAGGAGAGAGAAAAGGAGTGGGGTGAAATATATTATTTTTAATTTTTAAAAAGCAACTTTTTATTTCGAAATAAAAATCGAACCCACCGACTGTCGTCCCTAGCTAATTACCCCCATTCCGAACACAATGGGATATGTATCGTAGGCTGATCCGATCGTTTCGATCAGTTTTCGTCAAAATCAATATATAACTCTATATATTGATTTTTAACAGGCATTTCAATTTACTGGGGTCACATATGAACTCGAAAAATTCCCGAAAAATATTTTCTAGCTTCGTATTGACGATACGGTCCTAACAAGACTAATTTCGTCAAATTCCGAGACCGTTTGAAAAATGGGCATTTTCCAGTCGATTAAAATCAACTAAAACTGGTCAAACGCGTTTTCCTCTGCCACACTCGCATATTGATTCAAAAAATTACGAAATTTGAAAACTAATAATAACTTGACATCGCGGATCCAACAAAAGTGGTTTCATCGAAATCCGAGGTCGTTTGCAAAATTTCTATTTTTAAGGGCCTGAATTCTATAGCGACTATTCAGAATTTTCAACTGGGCATATCTTTTGATTCCCGCTATGAAATTTTGATTTTTCGTATTCGTTGGAAAGACATTCTCTATTAGATTCAATTATTTTTGGTTTCACTAAAATCCGGTTTATTTTGCACCCGGTATGTTCAATTGAAGTTTGAAATCGAATTATCGAACTACCGCGCCATTTTCAATTCCTTTTATAAATATAAATAAATATTTATATTCTAACGACGAACTATATAATATATACGTTCGAATTCCATTCAAAATAAATTTCTCGTCGATATTATTTAAAATAATTCATTTTAAATATTCAAAATTTAATAAAATTGCCAAAATAAAAATTTTAAATTGGCCCATAATTCCGGGTTATTACAATCTCCCCCACTTAAAACTTTTCGTCCCCGAAAAGGAACGAAGTCGAAAGTTGTTTAACAATTCCACCCAACTTCCAGTACTTTCACTACGGCTTAAGTTCTTCAACTTTTCAGTTTCTAAGAACTTTTCAAATTTTTCAAAAATTTGGCTAACACCCTAAATTTTCGAAAAATTTCGCCATAACCTCCCCTGCACCGGGGACTTCGGGATATTTCATATAGCCTCCCATGGCCTTCTTCAGTCAAAAAGAAAAAGAAAAAGCCAATCGGCTCACAAAATCACCCAAAACTCAAGAAATACAATAAACATGTACCTATTTGTCGGCAAACAATTTTATTCCTCTTCTCTAGCCTCCTTGCTATGACCTGTTCAATGTAAGTACATGTATATGCAAGCAAATGCGACTAATTTTCAATACAACTCAATATTTGACCAATTTGTTTAAAGGTTCAACATTTAATTATTCAAACAATAATCAAACAACACAACCAGCAATCAATTAGTTGATTAGCTTTTCAAATTCATAATTTTGATATAGATATAGAAAATCATGTTTTTGGTGCCAATTCACAATAATGGGCCTTATCTAGTTTCGGTTCTCTCACCAGTCTAATGGAAATATAGAAATCTCACTTTCGTTACTCGAAAATAAATACTGGCGACGGTGCCCCATCACCAGAATTATCCCCGGGCAACTAGAGTATGATTCTATAACTATCCAGTATATTAAAACTTCGAATACACGTTTGCAAGACGCATATGCAAAATCTTTATATTCGGATTGTCCAAATCACTATAAATAAATAATCAAATACGTATAATTGATTTGAATTTTCAAACAAAATTTGTTTTCATTTTAAAAATATACTCTTCACACTCGTTCTAGGATACTACTGATCCTATCTCTAACGAGTCATTCCTATTGGATATTACTAATCCAATCTCTGATGAATTCTTTCGTACGGTTCTAATGTGTCTTGTTCTTTGATATTTGTAAACCAAAGCTCTGATACCACGATGAAATGACCCGAAATTCCCCGGTCTCCGAAGAGAAGAGAAAGAACGAATTATTTTGAGAACACGACAAAATAGAACGCAAACGGGAGAACATTTCATTGTATATTACAACAATTCCATCAGATTACAAAAATATACAGAGTATGAATAAATATTACACATAAATATCAGAGATTTAAATTACATTTAAATACATCGCAGCGGAAATTAATACAATACACAACTGAAGGAGATATACGGATACAAAGCTTTCCGGATATCATTCCAGCTGTAAACCAGGATCCTGTGAATATAAATCTGCAAAACCAAAACTACTAGCTGCCCATGTCAAAATAAGGGCACCCAGAGTTTAGGTTAAAACAATAAACTCCAGGTCAGTCATGGGACTGGTGTGAGAACTAAAACAGTAATTTAAAACTTTACTTTAAATCATATATATCAAGGGACCACGCCGTATAACACGGAACGGGTTTCCTCCTAAGAATACCAGTGCATATAACAAAACAGCGCAATGCTTTTTGGAAAAATGAAGCTATTATAAGACCTAGGTCCTATCACACAATGCAACGCAAGCCGGGGGATAGGGTTTTCCCTTATAATAGCCAAACATGCTTAGTACGTTTTAAACAAATCATTTGATACTATTATAAGTGCATAGTGTAGAAAACAACTTCAAATCATAAGTATCAATCATAGACGGCATGGGTACAATATATCATGTCGCCATACTAGTTCTACAATTAAAACCGCAAAATCACGTATTTGGAAATTGGATTTCCATCTATGAACCGAGGCAAAAGATAGTCCTCTACCGATTCGAGGCGCTCTAGTCCGCCCCTCAGGCAAGCGCGCAGGAAAGACTTGGATCGTCAGGGCCGGTCCACCGATGTGGATTATTATGCCTGAACACTACGCTTCCCCACCCTTGGGGTGTAAGTCTGGTCCGTCTGCCGACCAGAATGCATCGGCCGAAAACAATATAACCGACGCGCCTCGTAACAGCAACAACCACATAAGTCAAACTCGTCAGGGCGTGTAAAACCATTGACGCCACTTCTAACTAGAAAGAAACGCATGTCCTCCCTGAGGTTCGTCTCCCGTTTTTTGCTCATATCGGGTGTGAAACTCGCGAAGTAAATGTTACACAAAGCTACGCCACAAAGGCCGTGCTTCGATCATCAACCACAAGACTTTGCTTTTCAACAGAAGCCTTGATCATTCGCCACTTAGGCATGCCACACAGGCAATTCACTCTATGCGCTTGATATCCATCAGTATATAACCCCTGAGCTCGTACGTCTCAGAGAAGGGCGTTAAGCAAGAGAATAAATTCTCCGCCGCCAAACAGATATATACTTAATAAAAATCAATCACACAGACTAAAATCCAATGTCAGACACACAGTCCATTTACAAGTTCATTCTGGGTCTGAACGAAACCGGAGGCACCTAGTACCCCGCATATCCATCGATCTCCAAGTACGTCTGGACGATCACCAACTGTTTCCATCTTTTTGGGTGTACATCCCAATCAAGATCATCAGTAATCACCCAAACACCGCTGAAAACCTCCAATCTTCGACCACCGTCCTCATCTTCGACTTATCGTCGTATCAGTTATTCTGAATGGGTTAAACCCGGTCTTTCCGAATAACTCGCGTATATAATAAACAAGTGTTACACAAACACAACATACGCCTCATTCCAGTTCATCAGTCACTAACCGTAAATTAACAAGAGAATAATTCCCCAAATATTAACCCCGAAGGCCGAAACCAACATCGCATCAATATCCAGAAAACCATTCTGCTTAGCTAACCGACAGTTAGTTTCTAAATTTCACATTCATAGGGAAAGGTTCCCATTAATTTTATCAAAGATAAATTCCTTGAATTTATTCTTTAATCTTCTTTTGAATATCGATTCAACTAGTCGGGATTAACGAACCTTACCGAAGTAATCGTTTGTTTTAATTTCCCAATCCCAACCTATTCATCCCATGAAGTAAAACTGGTCTTACTTCATATCTAACACCACGGTGTTATCGGCAATTTGATTACCATTTCACGTTCAAATATAATTAAAGATTTAACTATCGTCTGGAGAAAAACTGGTGATACTCCATTCTCGATCATTTCAATCTAATTAAAGATTCATTAAGACTCCACTTAGTTTTAATGTGTGACTGGGTTAAAGAATCAGTGTCATTTAAAACACGGATCACGATAAACCCAAAATCACATCACATTTCAATCAGTCCCTAACCGTAAATTAGCAAGTGAACAATTCCCTAAATATTAACCCCGAAGGCCGAAACAAACATTAGATCGATACCCCTGAAATCATTCAACTTAACTAATCTCCAGTTAGTTTCTGATTTTCTTAACTCTGTTGGGTCTAAGAACAGAATTATTGAAGATACCGTTCACGACAACCCAAAATCACATTCTATTAATTATCGGTTAAAAACAAGTGTTATTTAAAACACTGTTCACGATGAACCCAAAAATCAATACCAGTTCAATTCCAATTAAATATTATTTAACTGGTACACTTCATTAAATCTAAATAAAAGATTTAATCTTTTTCTCAATTGGGCTTAAGAACAGTGTTAATGAAGACACTATTCACGACAAACCCAAATCACATTTGATATTAAATACAAGGCTCTGAATAGAAAATATACTGGCTTATATTCAATATCAAATTCTACGACCAACAGAAATCGTATTGGAAATAGCGATATATATATCTTTCAAATTCCCATAACAATATCTGTATCATCACGAAATCCAACATCGAAATATTCCGAAGACAATTTCGATTCAAGTCCATTCCAATAATTATTGGCAATTCTGGTTATTTTCAAAACCATTTCAAATCCAATTTATTTATTTAAAAATAAATAGAATTTTAATTCTAGTTCAAAACTAGTTCATTTCGATAAAAATCTATTTTTATCTTTTCAAATATGGAGTTTTTCATCCCAATTTTTCCCAAACCATTTCTTATGATTTTACACAAATTATTACTATTTTTAATAATTTTATCAAGGCCCGTACAGTCGATTTCCATCAACGGCTATCGAACTGCAATTACAGCGACCATTTCCAAATTTGATTTGACCTTTTCCAAATTTGATTTGGACATAATTCCAAATCCAACCGTTAGATTTCTAATTTCTAATATTCGTTAGAAAGCTCTTTTCGATATGAACCCAACGGTTCTGGTTTTAGGAGAATCCGACTCTCGGATCTCCAGTAATATCCGTTCGAAGTCAATGGTCGAAATTCGCGAACTGCCGCGGCGCGGCGCATTCTACTCAGGCCATTATATTATATATATAATATATATAATATATACTTCGTCGATTCCCTTTTTAAAACATATTTAATAAATCGTTTTAAATTCGTTTTCAAAACGATTTCAACTTCTTTTTTAAATTCAAAACAAAATTGAATTTTCCCTTACAAATTCGTTTAAAATTCATTTCAAATTGATTTCAATTCAAATCGAATTTGAATTCAATTTCAGTTCGTTTTCAATTCAATTCAATTTCAATTCGAATTCATTTATATTAAATTTCAATTCGAATTCGTTTATATTCATTTTCAATTCGAATTCATTTATATTCAATTTCAATTCGAATTCATTTCTATTCAATTTCAATTCGAATTCATTTCTATTCAATTTCGATTCGAATTCATTTCTATTCAATTTCAATTCGAATTCATTTCTATTCGATTTAATTCGAATTTCAATTCTTTTCAAAATATCAGATTTTGAAATCACTTTCTATATTCATTGTAAAATGAATAAAATCGATATAAATATCGTTCACGTCAAAATGGCGTCAACCTAATCAACACAGCTTCATATATTTCTATTTTCAAATAATCTATTTCAAATATTTCTATTTCAAATATTTCTTTTCCAAATATTTCTATTTCAAATATTTCATTTCCAAATATTTCTATTTCAAATATTTCTTTTTCAAATATTTCTATTTCAAAACTTTCTTTTTCAAAACTGGAATGAGGCCCAATCAATTACCATATAATGTTAATTATATGGATTTTCTACAACACATGTATACAATAATAACGATGAATTATCAACCATCATCCAAAGTGCATTCTACACTGTATAAGCATCAAATACAAATATTTAACGCTTATAACAGTCTGTCAATCAATCGATCGACATACAACAAATTATTTGGATTAGTGTACGTCAAATATCATCCCAATACCCGTGTGGGGTTTCAAACAATCAAACACAGATTTTATTTGTGCAGTTGAGCGATGTGTAAAATTTATCGTCCCAATCAATATCAGTCAAATGTGTGTTTATAAACAAAACGTCCGATTTGTTTATTTTTATTTCATTTCATATACACGTTAAAATTTCTATTTTTAACTATAAAATATTTTAACTATATAAATATTTTATTTCATTTCACATCACATCACGCAATCAACTACACAGCAAAATCAAACAAACAAGCATACAAGCCGTCCATGGTCTGTGGACGACGGGTGTCGGGTGCTACTAAACACCGTCTGCATCCTAGTATATATTTAACTAGAAAATTAAATAAACGGTGAGGAGTTCTCACAGAATTGCTAATCCAATCCCACGACTCTTCTTATATAGAAATCTTCGCCGTTCTTGCCTCTTGTCACTTTCTTTGCCCGTATTCTCTACATATGTAAAAATTGAATTTTTACTTTGCTATTCAATATATAAAAATCGAATTTTTACTTCGTTATTCAATATATAAAAATCGAATTTTTACTTCGTTATTCAATATATAAAAATCGAATTTTTACTTCGTTATTCAATATATAAAAATCAAATTTTTACTTTGCTATTCAATATATAAATCGAATTTTTACTTTGCTATTCCATACATAAAAATCGAATTTTTTACTTTTCTATTCAATATATAAAAATCGAATTTTTACTTTGCTATTCAATATATAAAAATAGAATTTTTACTTCGCTATTCAATACATAAAAATCGAATTTTTACTTCGCTATTCAATATATAAAAATCATATCTTTAATCTTTCTACATTATAAAAATTATATCTTTAATCTTTCTACATTATAAAAAATATATCTTTAATCTTTCTACATTATAAAATTATATTTTTAATCTTCTATTACATATATATTACAAATAAACCGATTTAACTATGCTAATAAAAAAAACAAAATCAGAAAAGGAGAAGACTCACGTTCAAAAGAGGAAGGAGGGTTCGTGGTTGTGCTGAGGGGGCATCGGCGTTCGCTGGAGGTGGTGGATCTCGTTCAGGTGGTCGCAGGTGGCGCTGGCGTCAGTAGGGGGCGGAGGAGTTCCGTCGGAGGTCTGGTAGGCGTCGGGGCTTCAGGGGGTTCGGCGTGTCTTGCGAGTACAGGATGGAGGGAGAAGAAGGTGTGGAGAAGGAGGGGGATGGCCAGAGGAGAGAGAGGCGCGGCGGTGGAGGGCTTCCAGCGGTGGCGGCTCCGATTGATTGGGGGACGTGTTTTTTTTTTTTACTTCTGAATCGAAACGGTGAGGGGGGGTAAAGGTAAAGAGGAGGAGAGAGAAAAGGAGTGGGAAGAAGTATATTATTTTTAATTTTTAAAAAGCAACTTTTTATTTCGAAATAAAAATCGAACCCACCGACTGTCGTCCCTAGCTAATTACCCCCATTCCGAACACAATGGGATATGTATTGTAGGCTGATCCGATCGTTTCGATCAGTTTTCGTCAAAATCAAAATATAACTCTATATATTGATTTTGAACAGGCATTTCAATTTACTGGGGTCACATACGAACTCGAAAAATTCCCGAAAAATATTTTCTATCTTCGTATTGACGATACGGTCCTAACAAGACTAATTTCGTCAAATTCCGAGACTGTTTGAAAAATGGCCATTTTCCAGTCGATTAAAATCAACTAAAACTGGTCAAACGCGTTTTCCTTTGCCACGCTCACATATTGATTCGAAAAATTACGAAATTTGAATCCTGACAATAACTTGACATCGCGGATCCAACAAAAGTGGTTTCGTCGAAATCCGAGGTCGTTTACAAATTTCTATTTTTAAGGGCCTGAATTCTATAGCGACTATTCAGAATTTTCAACTGGACATATCTTTTGATTCCCACTATGAAATTTTGATTTTTCGGATTCGTTGGAAAGATATTCTCTATTAGATTCCATTATTTTTGGTTTCACTAAAATCCGGTTTATTTTGCATCCAGTATGTTCGATTGAAGTTTGAAATCGAATTATCGAACTACCGCGCCATTTTCAATTCCTTTTATAAATATAAATAATTATTTATATTCTAACGACGAACTATATAATATATACATTCGAATTCCATTCAAAATAAATTTCTCGTCGACATTATTTAAAATAATTCATTTTAAATATTCAAAATTTAATAAAATTGCCAAAATAAAAATTTTAAATTGGCCCATAATTCCGGGTTATTACAGGAACCACCTGCCAATAGTGTATCTCTAGAGGGGAATACACTAGGTTCAACAAGAATGTCTTACAACCCGGCCCACACATGACTGACCACTCATTTTGGTTGAGTGTATCGAATTTATATCACCAACGGTTGGGCTCAAACCAACATTTCCCGAAAGGGACAACATCGAAATAGATTAAAGAAGGATATGGATTTTCTCTAGATAGGTGATAATACACCCTAATGGGAGCAAACCACATAGCCATGCTACCTGCCCAATTTTTATCATTTTCTGGTTGATGATGCTCGAAGTTTAAATCGCCTTTTTAAAACATCTGGTCACCATTCACTTTGAATGTCATATCGTCGGATCCGGCAGATATCACTAATTGACGTTGTGACGACCCCATACCCCCGTTCCACGGTGGCAAGGGTAATCTTTGGAATATAACACATAAACAAATAACAGCAAAACAGAAATATATAAATACACCAGATAATGTACATCAAATAACACTGGAAATAATAATCATCAGAGTTACACAGTATACAGGATCATACTTAGTACAAAATATAGTTCAGCTTTACATAAAATGTCTACAGTGGAATCAAAACATAACATGTACAACAGGAGCTGAACAACATAAAAAGAAAAAAGTGATAGAATCCATCTTCAGCTCCAAAGCTATCCAGAAAGAGCCTGCTAAAACTAGAGTACAAGGCTGCCTGTGTTGAAAATAGGGCACCCGAGTTTGCAAGTGAAACAAACTACGAGTCAGTCATGGGACTGGTATGAGAAATCTACTTAACTTATTCTAATAATAAGGCCAATCATAGGACCACGCCGCTAACGCGGAACGGGATTACTCCATTGGATTGCCAGTGCTTTAAAACAAGTAAACCATTTAAACATCGCAATGCTTTTTACTAAAATGAAGTCATTATAAGACTCAGTTCCCATCACACAATGCAACACAAACCGGAGGATAGATTTTTACCTTATAATGGCCAAAATATGCTAGATATGAATAAAAAAAGCATTTGATTTTATTGCTAGTGTTTATATGCTTCAAAAACAATTTCAATCATAAGTATAAATCATAGACGGCATAAGTGCCCCATACCACTATATCGCCATATATAGGTATACAATCAAAACCGCACGATGTCAATTTGGAAATTGGATTTCCGTCATGAACCAAGGAAAGGGATCGTCCTTACCGCTTCGAGACTCTCTAGCCGGAGCCTCAGGGTCAGAGCGCATCGACCCTTGGATCTTCAGGGCCGGTCCACACGGAGTGGATTAAAATGCCTGAACACTGCGCTTCCCCGCCCTATGGGGCATAAATCTGGTCTATATAAAGACCATCCATCGGCTCCGCAAAAACCGAAATAACCGAGATACTTCGCTATCCATCATCCACATAAGTAAAACGTCAGGGCTTGTAAAACGCTGACACCACTCCTAGCTAGAAGGAAACGCATGCCCTCCCTACAGTCCTCTCGTGTTTCTGGTTCATACCAGGGTGTGAGGCTCGCGAATCAATGCTATACACAAAGCTAGTTGTATTAAATCCATGCTTTGATCGTAAACCACAAGGGTCTGCTTTTCAACACCAGCCTTGATCACAGCATCTCTGTATGCCACGTTGTCATTCTATAACGTCAGACACACATCCATTTACATGTCCGTTCTGGGTTTGAATGAAATCGGAGGCACCTTATTCCTCTCCCGTATGTCCAATACAGGAGAGAGGCCCTCGCACATCCGGTCGATCACCAAGTACGTCTGGATGACCACCACTTATTACCTTGTCTTGGGATGCCTCCCAATCAAGACATCAGCAATCATCCAGACGATGTGAAGACCTTCTGACACGACCCGAACTTCCCCGTGAAGGAAAGCGCGGATAGCGTTGAGTACAAGACAAAATAGAACGCAGACGGAAGAACATTTCATTGTTAT
This sequence comes from Allium sativum, assembly GCA_030737875.1. NCBI lineage: Eukaryota > Viridiplantae > Streptophyta > Magnoliopsida > Asparagales > Amaryllidaceae > Allium > Allium sativum. The sequence goes on from CM060924.1 coordinate 159,039,873, forward strand.
TACAACAATTCCATCAGATACAAGAATATACAGAGTATAAATGAATAAATTACATTCGATAAATATCAGAGATTACAATAAATTACATAGCAGCGGAAAATAATACAAAGCACAACTGAAGGTGATATACGGATACAGAGCTTTCCGGATATCATTCCAGCTGTAAACCAGAATCCTGTGAATATAAATCTGCAAAACCAAAACTACTAGCTGCCCGTGCGGAAAATAGGGGCACCCAGAGTTTAGGTTAAAAACAATAAACTCCAGGTCAGTCATGTGACTGGTGTGAGAACTAAAACAGTTATTTAAAACTTTACTTTAAAAGAGAGTAATTCAAGGGACCACGCCGTATAACACGGAACGGGTTTCCTCCCAAGAATACCAGTGCATAGAATAAACAACGCAATGCTTTTTGAAAAATGAAGCTATTATAAGACCCAGGTCCCATCACACAATGCAACGCAAGCCGGAGGATAGGGTTTTCCCTTATAATAGCCAAAGATGCTTGGTACATTTAAAACAAATCATTTGATACTATAATAAGTGTATAGTGTCAAAACAATTTCAATCATAAATATAAATCATAGGCGGCATGGGTACCATATATCATGTCGCCATACTAGTTCTACAAATAAAACCGCAATACACGTATTGGAAATTGGATTTCCGTCATGAGTCGAGGCAAGGGGCAAGCTCCTCTCCGCGTTCGAGACACTCTAGCAAATGTCCCAGGGCTACGCACTCTGGGCAACCCCTGGATCTTCAGGGCCGGTCCTCACTTAAGTTAGAGGATTGGCAATTCCTGAACACACGTTTCCTGGTCCTTACAGACCTATAATCGAGGCGCCTCATTCCAACAACCACAAAGGTGAAAAGTATATAAATGTCAGGGCTGGTAAGTCACTGACACCACCAAAGCTAGAAAGAAACGTCGTGCTCCCCCTGCAGTCCGTATCCCGTTTTTGACTCATACCGAGGTGTGAGGCTCGCGAATTCATGTTATACACAAAGCTGCCATGTACGCTGTGCTTTGATCATCAACCACAAGACTTTGCTTTTCAACAGAAGCCTTGATCATTGCATCTAAGCGTGCCACACAGGCAATTCATGCCATGCGACTGATGTCCATCGATATACAACCTCTGAGCTCGTACGTCTCAGAGAAGGGCGTTAAGCAAAAGAATAAATTCTCTGCCGCCAAACAGATGTATATTTAATAGAAATCAATCAACACAGAATAAAAGCCAGTGTCAGACACACAACCCATTTACAAGTCCGTTCTGGGTCTGAACGAAACCGGAGGCACTTTCCTCGCATATCCATCCATCTCCAAGTACGTCTGGACGACCACCAACTATTTCGATCCTCTTGGGTGTACAACCCAATCAGGATCGTCAGTAATAATCCAAACGATGTGAAGACTTCCGGTCTTCGACCACCGTCTTCATCTTCGACTTCTCGTCGAATCGGTTATTTAGAATGGGTATAAACCCGGCCTTTCCGAACAACCCACGTATATTAAAAACAAATGTTTCACAAACACAACATACGTCTCATTCCAATTCAGAATATTCTTAGGGAAAGGTTCCCATTAATTTTATCCAAGATAAATTCTTTAGAATTTATCCTTTAATCATCCTTTTGACGTCGTTTCAAACCAAATTATGGTTTTCCAAACTAGTCGAGATTAGCGAATCACAACGAAGTAATTATTTATTTTATTTCCCAATCCCAACCTATTCATCCCATGAAGCAAAACTGGTAATACTCCATATCTAATACTATGGTGTTATCGGTAAAATTAATTACCATTTCACGTTCAAATCTAATTAAAGATTTAACTATCGCTTTGGAGCAAAACTGGTAATACTCCGTTCTCGCTCACTTTCTAAATTTGATAATTTAGATTATAGATTCACATTTCAATCTGATTGCAGATTCGTTAAAATTCATTTTACTGGGTTAAAGAACTAGGTGTTATTTAAAACACAGTTCACGACAAACCCAAATCACATTCTATTAGTTATTGGGTAAAAGAACTAGTGTTGTTTAAAACACAGTTCACGATAAACCCACAAATCAATTCTAGTTCAACTCAAATCAAATATATTAGGAATTCTGATTATTTAAAACCCCTTTTTAAATCCAATTTATTTATTTAAAAATAAAAACCCGGGTTTTAAATTGAGTTCAAACTAGTTCATTTCGATAAAAACCCATTTTTTTATCGTTTCAAATACGGAGTTTTTCACCCCAATTTTTCTCAAATCATTTCATATGATTTTACAGAAATTATTGATATTTTTAATAATTTTATCAAGGCCCGTACAGTCGATTTCCAACAATGGCCATCGAACTGCACTAACAGCGACCTTTTTCAAACTTGATTTGGACGTATCTCCAAATCCAACCGTTAGATTTTGAATTTCTAATATTCATTAGAAAGCTCTTTTCAATACGAACCCAACGGTTCCGGTTTTAGGAGAATCCGACGGTCGGATCTCCCGTAATGTCTGTTTGAAATAAATGGTCGAAATTCACGAACTGCCGCGGCGCGGCGCGTTCTATTCAGGCCATTATATTATATATATAATATATATAATATATATTTCGTCGATTTATATTTAAAACGAATTATATAAATGTTTTTAAGTTCGTTTCAAAAGCAATTTCAACTTCCATTTCAATTCAAATCAAAATTGAATTCTTCTTTATAAATTCGTTTTAAAATTCATTTCTATTCAATTCAAATTTCAATTCAATTTGAATTCATTTCAATTTGCTTTCAATTCAATTTGAATTCGTTTTCAATTCAATTCAATTCCAAAGTCGTTCTCTATTCGATTCAATTCAAATTGGTTTTCTATTCGATTAAATTCAAATTGGTTTTCTATTCGATTCAATTCAAATTGGCTTTCTATTCGATTCAATTCAAATTGGTTTTCTATTCGATTCAATTCAAATTGGTTTTCTATTCGATTCAATTCAAATTGGTTTTCTATTCGAATCAAATTCGTTATATATTCAAATCAAATTCGTTTTCTATTCAATTGAAATCAAATTCGTTATCTATTGAAATCAAATTCGTTTTATATTCAATTGAAATCAAATTCGTTATCTATTCAATTGAAATCAAATTCGTTATCTATTGAAATCAAATTCTTTATCTATTGAAATCAAATTCGTTTTATATTCAATTGAAATCAAATTCGTTATCTATTCAAATCAAATTCGTTATCTATTGAAATCAAATTCGTTTTATATTCAATTGAAATCAAATTCATTATCTATTCAAATCAAATTCGTTATCTATTCAATTGAAATCAAATTCGTTATCTATTGAAATCAAATTCGTTTTATATTCAATTCATTTCGAAATCATTTTCAATTCAATTCATTTTGAAATCGTTTTCAATTCAATTCATTTCGAAATCGTTTTCAATTCAATTCATTTCGAAATCGTTTTCAATTCAATTCATTTGGAAATCGTTTTCAATTCAATTCATTTCGAAATCGTTTTCAATTCAATTCATTTCGAAATCGTTTTCAATTCAATTCATTTCGAAATCGTTTTCAATTCAATTCATTTCGAAATCGTTTTCAATTCAATTCATTTCGAAATGAATAAAAATCGATATAAATATCGATCACGTCAAAATGGCGTCAATCTAATCAACACGACTTAATGTATTTCTATTTTCAAATATTCTATTTCAAATATTTCCTATTATCAAAATATTTGTTATTATCAAAATATTTCGTTCAACACATGACTAATCTCAACGGATGAGTACAGTCAACACATGAACCTTTATTTTATATTGACAAAGATGTAAATTTTATTATTTAAAATATTTCGTTCAACACATGACTAATCTCAACGGATGAGTACAGTCAACACATGAACCTTTATTTTATATTGACAAATATGTAAATTTTATTATTTAAAATATTTCGTTCAACACATGACTAATCTCAACGGATGAGTACAGTCAACACATGAACCTTTATTTTATATTGATAAAGATGTAAATTTTATTATTTCGTTTAACACATGACTAATCTCAACGGATGAGTACAGTCAACACATGAACCTTTATTTTATATTGATCAAGATGTAAATTTTATTATTTCGTTCAACACATGACTAATCTCAACGGATGAGTAGAGTCAACACATGAACCTTTATATTATAATATTCTTTATTTTCTAAATTGGAATGAGGCCCAATCAATCACCATATAATATTAATTATATGGATTTTCATACATCACACGTATATAATAGCATTGAAAAATAATCAATCATCAACCAAAGTGCACTACACTGTATAAGCATCAAATATAGATATCTAACGCTTATAACAGCCTGTCAATCAAACGATCGACATATTTAATCAATCAGGATGAGTGAACTTCAAATTTCATCCCAACACCCGTGTGGGGTTTCAAACAATCAAACACAGATTTTATTTGTGCAGTTGGGCGATGTGTAAAATTTATCGACCCAATCAATATCAGTCAAATCAGTGTATATAAACAAATCGGCCGATTTGTTTATAAAAATTTATTTATTCACTTTCACGTTAAAAAAATATATTTTTAACGATAAAACATTTTTATTTTAGCACATGAATTTCTATTCAGTTCATTTGTTCAATAAAATGTTATTTTTATCTTTCTAACATATTTTAGAAAATTTCGGCGGCATAACGGCACGATACTAGAAACGGGACGAGGCCTAGCCTTATCCCCGGTCTGGTGAAGGCCCACGCCATTCACACATCAATCAAATTCACCAAATTTCAACCAAATCATCTAACTAATTTATGCAACCAAACAAACAAGTCCATGGTCTGTGGACGGTTGTGTCGGGTGCTACTAAGCACCGTCTGCATCTTAGTATATATGTATAACTAGAAAAGAAATGGAAGAGTGAGAAATTCTCACCGAAAGCTATCCAACTTCACGGCACATCTCTTATAGAAATCTTCGTCGTTTTCGCCTTTTGTCGCTTTCGTTGCCCGTATCCACTACATATGTAAAAATCGAATTTTTACTTCGCTATTCAATATATAAAAATCGAATTTTTATTATGCTATTCAATATATAAAAATCGAATTTTTTACTTTCACGCTATATGGATAAAAATTCCATTTTTACATTGCTACCATATAGATAAAAATTCTATATATACCACGCTATTCTCTACATAAAGATTTCGCCTTTTCAAAAATAAAGATTTCGCCTTTATAAAAATAAAGATTTCGCCTTTATAAAAAAAATAAAGATTTCGCCTTTATAAAAATAAAGATTTCGCCTTTATAAAAATAAAGATTTCGCCTTTCTAAATTTCCTTCTAACAAAAATCCTATCTTTCTATCCCACAAAGATCTACTTCTTATTCACTATGAAAATCAGATTTTTTTTCCCAAATAAAAACAATCTCTATCATATTAAAAATCAAGGCTTCATGTATTTCTTTTAATTCACATTAAAAATCGTACCTTTTCCTAAGTAAAAATCTAATCTTTATCACATTAAAAATCGCATCCTTAACATATAGAAAAATCAGTTTTATTTATAAAGGAAAAAAACAGTTTTATTTCTATAAAATAAAACATTAAAAACTCACTTTTTTTTTTATGGAAGGGGGGGGGGGCTGCTACGCTCACGGTGGCGGGATGGGGAGGCAGGGAGGCGCGCTGAGGTGGGGCAGGCGGAGGTGCTGAAGCGTGGGATCGGCGCTTGAGGGTTAGGGTTTTGGTGAAGCGGGTTGGGGTTCGAGAGGCTCGAACTGGAGAAGGAGGAGGCGGAGAAGAAGAAGAGGGGGCGGCGGCGGCTACTCCCCCCCGGCGGCGCCGCGATGGTCGATTGGGGGGGGTCGATTCTTTTTTTTTTTCCTTTTCTGTTGAATGAACGAGGGAAAAAGGGGGGGCTCGGGTTAAAGGGGAAGAGAAGATATTTTATTATTATTATTTTTTTATTTAATTTTCAAAAAGTTGACTTTTACATACGACCTCTAAACGAGGCCCACCGCCTGTCGTCCATAGCGTTTCACCCCCATTCCGAACACAATGGGATATGTATCGTAGGTTGATTCGATCGTTTGAATCAGTTTCCGTTAAATTTACATTAAATCACTATATTGAATTTTAAACGTACCTTTCAAATTACCGGGGTCACATACTAACTTTAAAAATTCCAAAAAAATATTTTCTAGCTTCGTATTGACGATACGGTCCTAACAAAACTAGTTTCGTCGAATTCTGAGACCGTTTGAAAAATGGCCAATTTCCAGTCGATCAAAATCAACTGAAACTGGTCAAACGCGTTTTCCTATGCCACGCTCACATATTGATTCAGAAAATTATGAAATTTGAAACCTAGCAATAATTTGACATCACGGATCCAACAAAAGTGGGTTCGTCGAAATCCGAGGTCATTTGCAAAATTTCCATTTTTAAGGGCCTGAATTCCATAGCGACTATCCAGAATTTTCAACTGGACATATCTTTTGATTCCCGCTATGAAATTTTGATTTTTTAGATTCGTTGGAAAGATATTATCAATTAGATTCTAATGTTTTTGGTTTCACTAAAATCCGGATTGTTTTGCAACCGGTACATTCAATTGAAGTTTGAAATCGAATTATCGAACTACCGCGCCATATTCAATTCTATTTATAATTATATATAAATATTTATATTCTAACGACGGCGTATATAATATATACGTTCGAATTATATTCAAAATAAATTTCTTGTTGATATTATTTAAAATAATTCATTTTAAATGTTCAAAATTCGCTAAAATCGCCAAAATAAAAATTTTAAACTGATTCGGATTTTCCGGGTTATTACAATCTCCCCCACTTAAAACTTTTCGTCCCTGAAAAGGATCAAAGTCGAAAGTGGTTTGATTATTCAACTCTACGTTCGATCTGGCTTGCATTCTCCAACTTTTCAGTTTCTGAGAATTTTCAAATTCTTCAAAAATTTGGCTAACACCCTAAATTTTCGAAAATTTTCGCCATAACCTCCCCTGCACCGGGAGCCACGGGAAAATCCCGAAATTACAATCTAGAAACGGGATGAGGCCTAGCCTTATCCCCGGTCTAGTGAAGGCCCACGCCATTCACACATCAATCAAATTCACCAAACAACCAAATTTCAACCAAATCATCTAACTAATTTATGCAACCAAACAAACAAGTCCATGGTCTGTGGACGGTTGTGTCGGGTGCTACTAAACACCGTCTGCATCCTAGTATATATGTATAACTAGAAAAGAAATGGAAGAGTGAGAAATTCTCACCGAAAGCTATCCAACTTCACGACACTTCTCTTATAGAAATCTTCGTCGTTTTCGCCTTTTGTCACTTTCGTTGCCCGTATCCACTACATATGTAAAAATCGAATTTTTACTTCGCTATTCAATATATAAAAATCGAATTTTTATTATGCTATTCAATATATAAAAATCGAATTTTTTACTTTCACGCTATATGGATAAAAATTCCATTTTTACATTGCTACCATATAGATAAAAATTCTATATATACCACGCTATTCTCTACATAAAGATTTCGCCTTTTCAAAAATAAAGATTTCGCCTTTATAAAAATAAAGATTTCGCCTTTATAAAAAAAATAAAGATTTCGCCTTTATAAAAATAAAGATTTCGCCTTTATAAAAATAAAGATTTCGCCTTTCTAAATTTCCTTCTAACAAAAATCCTATCTTTCTATCCCACAAAGATCTACTTCTTATTCACTATGAAAATCAGATTTTTTTTTCCCAAATAAAAACAATCTCTATCATATTAAAAATCAAGGCTTCATGTATTTCTTTTAATTCACATTAAAAATCATACCTTTTCATAAGTAAAAATCTAATCTTTATCACATTAAAAATCGCATCTTAACATATAGAAAAATTAGTTTTATTTATAAAGGAAAAAAACAGTTTTATTTCTATAAAATAAAACATTAAAAACTCACCTTTTTTTTTGATGGAAAGGGGGGGCATGCTGCGCTCACGGTGGCGGGATGGGGAGGCAGGGAGGCGCGCTGAGGTGGAGCAGGCGGAGGTGCTGAAGCGTGGGATCGGCGCTTTAGCGTTAGGGTTTTGGTGAAGCGGGGTGGGGTTCGAGAGGCTCGAACTGGAGAAGGAGGAGGCGGAGAAGAAGAAGAGGGGGCGGCGGCGGCTACTCCCCCCTGGCGGCGTCGCGATGGTCGATTGGGGGGGCGTCGATTCTTTTTTTTTTCCTTTTCTGTTGAATGAACGAGGGAAAAAGGGGGGGCTCGGGTGAAAGGGGAAGAGAAGATATTTTATTATTATTATTTTTTTTATTTAATTTTCAAAAAGTTGACTTTTACATACGACCTCTAAACGAGGCCCACCGCCTGTCGTCCATAGCGTTTCACCCCCATTCCGAACACAATGGGATATGTATCGTAGGTTGATTCGATCGTTTGAATCAGTTTCCGTTAAATTTACATTAAATCACTATATTGAATTTTAAACGTACCTTTCAAATTACCGGGGTCACATACTAACTTTAAAAATTCCAGAAAAATATTTTCTAGCTTCGTATTGACGATACGGTCCTAACAAAACTAGTTTCGTCGAATTCTGAGACCGTTTGAAAAATAGCCAATTTCCAGTCGATCAAAATCAACTTAAACTGGTCAAACGCGTTTTCCTATGCCACGCTCACATATTGATTCAGAAAATTATGAAATTTGAAACCTAGCAATAATTTGACATCACGGATCCAACAAAAGTGGTTTCGTCGAAATCCGAGGTTATTTGCAAAATTTCCATTTTTAAGGGCCTGAATTCCATAGCGACTATCCAGAATTTTCAACTGGACATATCTTTTGATTCCCGCTATGAAATTTTGATTTTTCAGATTCGTTGGAAAGATATTATCAATTAGATTCTAATGTTTTTGGTTTCACTAAAATCCGGATTGTTTTGCACCCGGTACATTCAATTGAAGTTTGAAATCGAATTATCGAACTACTGCGCCATATTCAATTCAATTTATAATTATATATAAATATTTATATTCTAACGACGGCGTATATAATATATACGTTCGAATTATATTCAAAATAAATTTCTCGTCGATATTATTTAAAATAATTCATTTTAAATGTTCAAAATTCGCTAAAATCGCCAAAATAAAAATTTTAAACTGGTTCGGATTTTCCGGGTTATTACAATCTCCCCCACTTAAAACTTTTCGTCCCCGAAAAGGAACAAAGTCGAAAGTGGTTTGATTATTCAACTCTACGTTCGATCTGGCTTGCATTCTCCAACTTTTCAGTTTCTGAGAATTTTCAAATTCTTCAAAAATTTTGCTAACACCCTAAATTTTAGAAAAATTTCGCCATGACCTCCCCTGCACCGGGAGCCACGGGAAAATCCCGAAATTGCCATATAGGCCTTCTGATCTCAAAAAGAAAATGAAAAAGCCAAGCGGCTAGCCAATCGGCTCGTAAAATCATCATCACCCAAACAAAACAGTAAATTATGTAATAAACATGTACCTATTTGTCGGGCAAACAAATTTTATTCTCTGCTCTAGCCTCCTTACTATGACCTGTTCAATGCAAGTACATATATACGCAAGCAAATGCGACCAATTTTCAATACAATTCAATATTTGGTTATATTAGGCATAATGGTTCAAAATTAGCAAACAAATAAACAAACAACACAAACATCAATCAATTAGTGGATTAAAGTTTCAAATTCGTAATTTTGATATATATACTGAAAATCTTGTTTTTGATGCCAATTCACAACAATATGTTCTAATTATATAAGTTTTGGTTCTCACACCAGTCTAATGGAAGTATATAGATATCACACCTTCGAAACACGAACATAAATACTGATGATGTCATGACAATCATCAGTACCATCTCCGGGCGACTAGAATGTGATTCCATATCTATCTAATATATTAAAACTTCGAATATACGTTCATGACGCGTATATGCAAAACCTTTATATACTAGATTGTCCAAATCGGTACAAATAAAATATTCAAATACGTATAAAACGATTTAAATTTTCAAAACAAAATTGTTTTCATTTGAAAAATATACTCTTCACACTCGTTCTAGGATACTACTGATCCCATCTTCAACGAGTCATTCTAATTGGACATTACTAATCCAATATCTGATGAATTCTTTCGTATGGTTCTAAGGTGTCTTGTTCTCGAGCTCTGTAAACCAAAGCTCTGATACCAAACTGACACGACCCGAACTTCCCCGTGAAGGAAAGCGCGGATAGCGTTGAGTACAAGACAAAATAGAATGCAGACGGAAGAACATTTCATTGTTATTACAACAATTCCATCAGATACAAGAATATACAGAGTATAAATGAATAAATTACATTCGATAAATATCAGAGATTACAATAAATTACATAGCAGCGGAAAATAATACAAAGCACAACTGAAGGTGATATACGGATACAGAGCTTTCCGGATATCATTCCAGCTGTAAACCAGAATCCTGTGAATATAAATCTGCAAAACCAAAACTACTAGCTGCCCGTGCGGAAAATAGGGGCACCCAGAGTTTAGGTTAAAACAATAAACTCCAGGTCAGTCATGTGACTGGTGTGAGAACTAAAACAGTTATTTAAAACTATACTTTAAAAGAGAGTAATTCAAGGGACCACGCCGTATAACACGGAACGGGTTTCCTCCCAAGAATACCAGTGCATAGAATAAACAACGCAATGCTTTTTGAAAAATGAAGCTATTATAAGACCCAGGTCCCATCACACAATGCAACGCAAGCCGGAGGATAGGGTTTTCCCTTATAATAGCCAAAGATGCTTGGTACGTTTAAAACAAATCATTTGATACTATAATAAGTGTATAGTGTCAAAACAATTTCAATCATAAATATAAATCATAGGCGGCATGGGTACCATATACCATGTCGCCATACTAGTTCTACAATTAAAACCGCAATACACGTATTGGAAATTGGATTTCCGTCATGAGTCGAGGCAAGGGGCAAGCTCCTCTCCGCGTTCGAGACACTCTAGCAAATGTCCCAGGGCTACGCACTTTGGGAAACCCCTGGATCTTCAGGGCCGGTCCTCACTTACGTTAGAGGATTGGCAATTCCTGAACACACGTTTCCCGGTCCTTACAGACCTATAATCGAGGCGCCTCATTCCAACAACCACAAAGGTGAAAAGTATATAAATGTCAGGGCTGGTAAGTCACTGACACCACCAAAGCTAGAAAGAAACGTCGTGCTCTCCCTGCAGTCCGTATCCCATTTTTGACTCATACCGAGGTGTGAGGCTCGCGAATTCACGTTATACACAAAGCTGCCACGTAGGCTGTGCTTTGATCATCAACCACAAGACTTTGCTTTTCAACAGAAGCCTTGATCATTGCATCTTAGCGTGCCACACAGGCAATTCATGTCGTGCGACTGATGTCCATCGATATACAACCTCTAAGCTCGTACGTCTCAGAGAAGGACGTTAAGCAAAAGAATAAATTCTCCATCGCCAAACAGATGTATATTTAATAGAAATCAATCAACACAGAATAAAATCCAGTGTCAGACACACAATCCATTTACAAGTCTGTTCTGGGTCTGAACGAAACCGGAGGCACTTTCCTCGCATATCCATCCATCTCCAAGTACGTCTGGACGACCACCAACTATTTCCATCCTCTTGGGTGTACAGCCCAATCAGGATCGTCAGTAATAATCCAAATGATGTGAAGACTTCCGGTCTTCGACCACCGTCTTCATCTTCGACTTCTCGTCGAATCGGTTATTCAGAATGGGTATAAACCCGGCCTTTCCGAACAACCCACGTATATTAAAAACAAATGTTTCACAAACACAACATACGCCTCATTCCAATTCAGAATATTCTTAGGGAAAGGTTCCCATTAATTTTATCCAAGATAAATTCTTTAGAATTTATCCTTTAATCATCCTTTTGACGTCGTTTCAAACCAAATTATGGTTTTCCAAACTTGTCGAGATTAGCGAATCACAACGAAGTAATTATTTATTTTATTTCCCAATCCCAACCTATTCATCCCATGAAGCAAAACTGATAATACTCCATATCTAATACTATGGTGTTATCGGTAAAATTAATTACCATTTCACGTTCAAATCTAATTAAAGATTTAACTATCGCTTTGGAGCAAAACTGGTAATACTCCGTTCTCGCTCACTTTCTAAATTTGATAATTTAGATTATAGATTCACATTTCAATCTGATTGCAGATTCGTTAAAATTCATTTTACTGGGTTAAAGAACTAGGTGTTATTTAAAACACAGTTCACGACAAACCCAAATCACATTCTATTTGTTATTGGGTTAAAGAACTAGTGTTGTTTAAAACACAGTTCACGATAAACCCACAAATCAATTCTAGTTCAACTCAAATCAAATATATTAGGAATTCTGATTATTTAAAACCCCTTTTTAAATCCAATTTATTTATTTAAAAATAAAAACCCGGGTTTTAAATTGAGTTCAAACTAGTTCATTTCGATAAAAACCCATTTTTTTATCGTTTCAAATATGGAGTTTTTCACCCCAATTTTTCTCAAATCATTTCTTATAATTTTACACAAATTATTGATATTTTTAATAATTTTATCAAGGCCCGTACAGTCGATTTCCAACAATGGCCATCGAACTGCACTTACAACGACCTTTTTCAAATTTGATTTGGACGTATCTCCAAATCCAACCGTTAGATTTTGAATTTCTAATATTCATTAGAAAGCTCTTTTCGATACGAACCCAACGGTTCCGGTTTTAGGAGAATCCAACAGTCGGATCTCCTGTAATGTCCGTTTGAAATAAATGGTCGAAATTCACGAACTGCCGCGGCGCGGCGCGTTCTATTCAGGCCATTATATTATATATATAATATATATAATACATATTTCGTCGAATTCTATTTAAAACGAATTATATAAATGTTTTTAAGTTCGTTTCAAAAGCAATTTCAACTTCCATTTCAATTCAAATCAAAATTGAATTCTTCTTTATAAATTCGTTTTAAAATTCATTTCTATTCAATTCAAATTTCAATTCAATTTGAATTCAATTCAATTCGCTTTCAATTCAAATTGAATTCGTTTTCAATTCAATTCAATTCCAAAGTCGTTCTCTATTCGATTCAATTCAAATTGGTTTTCTATTCGATTCAATTAAAATTGGTTTTCTATTCGATTCAATTCAAATTGGCTTTCTATTCGATTCAATTCAAATTGGTTTTCTATTCGATTCAATTCAAATTGGTTTTCTATTCGATTCAATTAAAATTGGTTTTCTATTCGAATCAAATTCGTTATATATTCAAATCAAATTCGTTTTCTATTCAATTGAAATCAAATTCGTTATCTATTGAAATCAAATTCGTTTTATATTCAATTGAAATCAAATTCGTTATCTATTCAATTGAAATCAAATTCGTTATCTATTGAAATCAAATTCGTTTTATATTCAATTGAAATCAAATTCGTTATCTATTGAAATCAAATTCATTATCTATTGAAATCAAATTCGTTTTATATTCAATTGAAATCAAATTCGTTATCTATTCAAATCAAATTCGTTATCTATTCAATTGAAATCAAATTCGTTATCTATAGAAATCAAATTCGTTTTCAATTCAATTCATTTCGAAATCGTTTTCAATTCAATTCATTTCGAAATCGTTTTCAATTCAATTCATTTCGAAATCGTTTTCAATTCAATTCATTTCGAAATCGTTTCCAATTCAATTCATTTCGAAATCGTTTTCAATTCAATTCATTTCGAAATCGTTTTCAATTCAATTCATTTCGAAATCGTTTTCAATTCAATTCATTTCGAAATCGTTTTCAATTCAATTCATTTTGAAATTGTTTTCAATTCGATTCATTTCGAAATTGTTTTCAATTCGATTCATTTCGAAATCGTTTTCAATTCGATTCATTTCGAAATCGTTTTCAATTCAATTCATTTCGAAATCGTTTTCAATTCAATTCATTTCGAAATGAATAAAATCGATATAAATATCGATCTCGTCAAAATGGCGTCAATCTAATCAACACGGCTTAATGTATTTCTATTTTCAAATATTCTATTTCAAATATTTCCTATTATCAAAATATTTGTTATTATCAAAATATTTCGTTCAACACATGACTAATCTCAACAGATGAGTACAGTCAACACATGAACCTTTATTTTATATTGACAAAGATGTAAATTTTATTATTTAAAATATTTCGTTCAACACATGACTAATCTCAACGGATGAGTACAGTCAACACATGAACCTTTATTTTATATTGACAAAGATGTAAATTTTATTATTTAAAATATTTCGTTCAACACATGACTAATCTCAACGGATGAGTACAGTCAGCACATGAACCTTTATTTTATATTGATAAAGATGTAAATTTTATTATTTCGTTCAACACATGACTAATCTCAACGGATGAGTACAGTCAATACATGAACCTTTATTTTATATTGATAAAGATGTAAATTTTATTATTTCGTTCAACACATGACTAATCTCAACGGATGAGTACATTCAACACATGAACCTTTATATTATAATATTCTTTATTTTCTAAATTGGAATGTAACGACCCAGGGATTTTCGGCCCGAAAATCGACATAAATACCCTTTTACCGTACTCATGACGACCTTCCAACACCGAAAACACTGGAACGTTTATAGAAAGAAATTAGAGGGTGAGATAAGAAAGAAAGAAAGTCAGAATAGAAGAAGAAGAACCAACACAACACAGAGTCTCACATCGCAGCAGAACAAAATATAATATAGAAATAATTTTATTGAGAGCTTTAAAACTTACAATATCAGAGTACAACACACATCTGGACAGTTTTGATAATCTGTCCCCATATACACAGCGGAATAGAAGTTATATAATATCATACGTCTGGACTCTTCCAGCTCGTCTCTTCACAGCATTCGATAACCTGAACCTGTACATCCCGGGCTAACCCGAGCATTTACAAAATACCGGGTCAGTCTGGTGAACCAGAGTGAGATAAACTCGCACAGTATTAAGATATCACCCAACTTGATTTTAAAGTTAAAATCCCTTCGAAAGAAAAGGATAATCGTAAGACCAAATCCACACATAAATACGGATGGCTTTTACCTCACGATAACCCAAAACATTTTTTTGAAATCAATATCTTGTCTGATATTATGATAATGTCTAAATACAAGTAGTATCAAATCTAGTAGAACGCTTGCATCTCACGCTCTACATATATAGTATACAAACAAAACCGCAGGCGCTTATTGGAGATTGGATTTCCAACTATGACAAGGTATGGGACCACCTGCCGATCGTGTATCTCTAGAGACGAATACACTGGGTTCAACAAGAACGTCTTGCAACCCGGCCCGCACATGACCGACCACTCATTTCGCTTGAGTGTATCGAATATATATCACCAACGGTTGGACTCAAACCACCGTTCCCGAATGGGCAGAATCGATAGAATAAGAAACAAAAGGAATTTCTCTAGATAGGTGATTATACACCCTAATGGGAGCGACCCACATAGCCATGCTGCCTGCCCGATTTTTGTCGTTTCCCGGTTGTGAGGCTTGAGGTCTGAATTACCTTCCTCTGATAGCACACCACCATTTACTTTGAATGCCACATCGTCAGATCCGCCAGATATCACTAATTGACGTCCACAAAAATACCCTAGTTGGGAGCTAACCAACTATAGCACGTTTGAAGAAATCAACGTACGTGATCCTTTGGAAATACTCTGTCAGACACTCGTCCATACAAGTCATCCAGGACCAGGATGAACCGAAGGTACTCTCCTACTGCATCCAATATAGGAATCACCCCATGAATCAGTAGAGATAGCCCTTGCAATCCACAGTTTCAACCACGACAGAACCCCAGTATATCACCGGGTCGAATCAGAGATTGTAAGGGGTTCTTCCGCTTTATGAAGATCTATGGTCTTCACATGCTCCATCTCGATCGTCACTTGATCTCTTCTTTATATTCGTATTTGTTGGTTGGAATGGTTTTCGAATATACATTCGATCCCGGTCTTTCCATACCTACAATCGTAAAGGCCAAACTTGATAGTTGGTTATTTAACTATCAAGTAAACATCCATGAAATCATATAAATATATTTACTGGTCTGGTACTCATCATCACTTGGCCCTTTTTAAAATTTATCGCCCAAATTTCCTTTTAATCCCGTTACTAGGTAGAATATCATCTCATCTCATTTCCTTTACTTTGGAAAATCTTATCAAACTCTCGCCATTACCAACTAGTATTATCTTTGGATAGTCCCGAAGTCATTCAAGTTGGGGTATTTTAATTACCTCTCAGACCTTGATCAACCACGTTCTTACCTTCAGATAAATACGAGTTGTAACTCAAAAACCGATATTAAACACATCATACTATTTAAAATATAGCTTTATAGTTCCCCTTATCCTTTGAAAGTTCTCCTATTCAAAAGTATTCAATAACGCTTAATTCGTTAATTAAATAATTTCTTACTAAACATCGCTTTTTATTAACTCTCGACTTTACTTAAATAACTTTGGTTCACAACTGAATTATTATTACACATCCTATTTCCAACCAAACTCACATTTAAATTCCCTTTTCCAATCCTCTTTTTCTTTCGGGAAACCCCTTTTAAATCCTATTGCTTTAACTCGATATCATTATCAAGTATTTCCCCCTTTTAAATCAACGTTTAACTTATATTCCATTTGTAAACCTTATTATTCATCTCAGGTTTAACCTAAACCCCTTTTTATCTCTCCAAAACAATTTCTTACTTAAATATATCTCATTTAAGAAGTAATAAATAAAACAAATAATTTATTTTTACATTTATTATTGTAAAATCAGTTTTATTTACAAAGATAAGTAATAAAATCTCTTTAAAAATCTTCTTAGAATTCAAACAACCATTTGTTGAATGAATTTATTAGGTTCATTAACAAACTAATTATAAAACCCAACTTAGTTAACATGATTGACTCGGTCAATTCAAAACACGATTACCCCTCCAATCCATTCCAGTAAATTTCCCTTTTTGAGTTAATTAAAGTATAATTAATTTAGATAACTTCATTAAACTGTTCATTTAACCACAATTAATCAAGTACTTAACTACCAGGTTATCATTTGCTTATTTGCAAATAATTCTTGTTACATAATAATTTGTTTTCCAAAACAATTCCATAATTACCTATGAACTTTTAATCAATAAATAATTCATATTTATTTCTTTTAATAGCTTTCAAAACCTATTTTAGTCAAGAATATATTTATAACTTTAATATTATCGATTCTCCGTCAATAGAATCCATATTTTATAAACTGATTGATTTATGGCCAGGTGATGCTAATTACCCAACCAATTCTATATATTGGTGAATGTCAGAATTGAAAATATGGTTCAACGACCATCCAAATCAATCATTCGTTCATTCTTATTTAACTGATAAATTTCTATAATGACCATCAATCAAATGATAGACCATTCAAGCAATTCAAACAATTTCAAACCCGTTTTAAAAACGTGACCAGTCAAGGGAATTACTTTGTTTGGGTCAAATCAACACGACTGGTGTTTCACTGAAATTAAACAACCGTTTAATTTCGGAAATTGAATCAACAATAAATATATATCACTAGCAAACAGTTAATCACTAACAACCAGAACACGCAAATTAAAAACCCAATTTATATAAAATATAAATGGGAAGAGCTGAGTGAGTTTAACTCACCTGGGTTCTTGATTTGTCGATAAACAGTTTAGTCGAATTAAACTGACGTTTAATTCGAATAGAAATTCCAGTCTCTTCAGATCCGGACTAGCTCCACTCCATCTCGAAGTACTCGTCTCCACGGTCCCAACGCAACTGACCGCGCCTGAATCCGATAACGTATGTTCAAGAAATCGTATAAACAATTTTATAAATAATTTAATTAAAAACTTGGATTTTCCCTTTTGAATTATAGTTGGGCTTTTACCTTTTGATAGCCGGCCCAACCCATTCCCTTTTTTAAAAACCTAATCCACCGATTCTTCCATTCATTCATCAGCCGTCACCACAAAATTGATCCCAAAACCGAAAATCATCAACCCTAATCCCCCTTTCAAAAGCAAATCGGAGCTCCTATTCGTCGCCGGTCAACCCGAAACGAGCGAGCGCCTCCTCCACATGCTACCAGCTTTCGATAGCCAGATCGTTGCTCCTTGGATTCGAACGGCTTCGACAGAAATTGGTCCAAGCCTCCTCAGATCGAACCCGTGCTCCTTCGAGTAAAGCTATGTATTTTATTTCAATTTCGAATTACAGTATTTTGTTTTGATTTTTTTCTGGTTTTTCGAATGGGGTTTTCTGGTTTGCTGTGTTGGTTTGAATGGGTTCTGGTATAGCTGAAACACTGCTGTATTTATAGTGTGGTTGAAAATAGATTAGATCAACGTCCATCAATATGGGTTTAGCTACTCCTAGCTTAGGCCATTGGTTTTCAGATTTTTGTACTGATGAGGGACAATGATGGTTGCGAAATGGATTTCAGCCGAGATTTCCGTAGTATTGTCTTGTTCGGAAGGAACAGCGATTGAACTTGTGCCTGTGTATAGATTTTATCATAGATTTGTTGAATTAAATATTATATTTGGTCTGTTCATAAAGAACAGTGATCCCACTTGTGCATGTGTATAGATTTTGTTAGATTGGGTTAGGACTTGTTTAAATCAATTTTCTGAAATTGTAGCATCTATATTGGGTTTTTAAAATATGGTAGTTACTGTATGCATTTAACAAGGATTTGACTGTATCAATCCACTCATTTGTACAGACTTGGTAAAAATATATCTATATATATATTTTAGATTTTCTTAGCTGTTCCTACCAATCCTATGGCTGTTTATTCACTGTTATGTTTTACTGTTTTCGAGCTGTCCATAGCATGTACCTTGGCTGTTTATTTCTGATGAATATATTTCAAAATCTATATAGATTCGAGAGTATGTTTTCTGTTCAAAAGTGTATATGAATTCATTTCCTATATAAAGATTTTGTTGTACCTATATATATATATTGTTTTGTTCAATTTTAGTTGTTCAATTATTATATTTCCTATATACTAATAGGTTTACTGTTTCTTGTAGCTCAGGATCAAGGCGTACATTTCATTTTACTGTCCTCCTGAAAAGAAAACAAGGCGTGTAGAAATATATGAATTGCTATGTCAATTTCTTTTTTTGTAATGTACCGTCAATATTGTGTACTGTTTTCTTTGTATTCCTTTGTACTTATGTATGTACAATCTTCTCATGAATATATGTGTTATTTTGGGATTTAACATTTCAAGTTCAATGTTGTGTATATTTCAGATTTTAAATATTTTCCTTTGTTGAACCGGTGAGATGGAAGTACATATATATATATGCTCAGTTTCATATGTATATACGTTTCCCACTTTTATATGTGCATTCATATATTTATTTTTAGTTTTTATGTTCTTTGTACTTTCAGTTTCAAGCTTATTCTTGTTGATGTTTATGGCATGACCTACGATGTATTCATGTTTTAAATTTGTTTCAAGTTGTTTATGGCGCGACCCTTTTTATGGCGAGACTCCTTTAAGGTTGGTTTATTGTCCTAACCTCATATAACCTTAATTAAAGTAAATTAAATTTCATATGACGATAATAAATTATTACCATCGTATTAAAGCAAACAACTTAAATTCTAAAGAGTATAAAGATTCAAAATTCAACAATCAACGTTCTGGGTTTTAAAGTGATATTCTATTTACATAAAAACCCTTTCATAACCATATATAAATTATACGTCTATATATTATTTAATAAACAAATTATATATAGTAAATTCATCTAAAATTCTAAATCGATATTTTAAATAATAAAATATTAAATGTTTAACAACCAAAAATACGGGTCGTTACATTCCTTCCCCCTTAAAATAATTTCGTCCTCGAAATTGCTAAGTAAGAGGTATGTTCCAATTCCAATTATTCTCAAAATAATTATCATGGGATCGTCAGCACAATTATATGTTATATTAACTTATGAAGGACTCGCTAGCATCTCTGTTGCACTGCTCGATCAGACCCACTGCAAACGCCACTCTGGCCCCCTTTGATCAAGAAACCAAGAACCCAAACGAGTACCCTTTCAGGGTTATAAAACAAATTACCAGTCCACTTTTCCAACAACCAATCGACAATGCACAATCTATCTAACCAAATCAAACAACTTTTATTTCCAAATTCCAATTCCAATATTCTACTCTTAACCACGTTTAAGTTTCAAAATCATATTCAATTAACTATTTTCTTCTCTAATTTATACACTGCCATATCAAACTCAAATTTTGATTTCAATTTCAACATTATACATTTCTTCCTTTTTAATTTCATATATAAAAGTTAGTTTTATATTAGACCACTTTGAATTCATAGTCTAATTCGACTTTGATTCAAACAAATCAACCAACTAAAAATCAATCATAAAATTGTTCCTTTTTCTATACAAAATTATAATGTGGCCAAAATTATTTTATTTGACCATTTTTATAAAGCATTATTGTGTCAGTTGCGAATTCAAAAATCGAACTGGTCAAATAACACAATATATTTTTATATAGAATTTACAAATACGCTTTCATATATATACACTCAAACTCAATCTAGGGTGTTACTAACCCCATCTCTATTGAGTTACGCCACAGAGCCAAGGTTACTACTCAACCAATAGCTCTGATACCACTGTAACGACCCAGGGATTTTCGGCCCGAAAATCGACATAAATACCCTTTTACCGTACTCGTGACGACCTTCCAACACCGAAAACACTGGAACGTTTATAGAAAGAAATTAGAGGGTGAGATAAGAAAGAAAGAAAGTCAGAATAGAAGAAGAAGAACCAACACAACACAGAGTCTCACATCGCAGCAGAACAAAATATAATATAGAAATAATTTTATTGATAGCTTTAAAACTTACAATATCAGAGTACAACACACATCTGGACAGTTTTGATAATCTGTCCCCATATACACAGCGGAATAGAAGTTATATAATATCATACGTCTGGACTCTTCCAGCTCGTCTCTTCACAGCATTCGATAACCTGAACCTGTACATCCCGGGATAACCCGAGCATTTACAAAATACCGGGTCAGTCTGGTGAACCAGAGTGAGATAAACTCGCACAGTATTAAGATATCACCCAACTTGATTTTAAAGTTAAAATCCCTTCGAAAGAAAAGGATAATCGTAAGACCAAATCCACACATAAATACGGATGGCTTTTACCTCACGATAACCCAAAACATTTTTTTGAAATCAATATCTTGTCTGATATTATGATAATGTCTAAATACAAGTAGTATCAAATCTAGTAGAACGCTTGCATCTCACGCTCTACATATATAGTATACAAACAAAACCGCAGGCGCTTATTGGAGATTGGATTTCCAACTATGACAAGGTATGGGACCACCTGCCGATCGTGTATCTCTAGAGACGAATACACTGGGTTCAACAAGAACGTCTTGCAACCCGGCCCGCACATGACCGACCACTCATTTCGCTTGAGTGTATCGAATATATATCACCAACGGTTGGACTCAAACCACCGTTCCCGAATGGGCAGAATCGATAGAATAAGAAACAAAAGGAATTTCTCTAGATAGGTGATTATACACCCTAATGGGAGCGACCCACATAGCCATGCTGCCTGCCCGATTTTTGTCGTTTCCCGGTTGTGAGGCTTGAGGTCTGAATTACCTTCCTCTGATAGCACACCACCATTTACTTTGAATGCCACATCGTCAGATCCGCCAGATATCACTAATTGACGTCCACAAAAATACCCTAGTTGGGAGCTAACCAACTATAGCACGTTTGAAGAAATCAACGTACGTGATCCTTTGGAAATACTCTGTCAGACACTCGTCCATACAAGTCATCCAGGACCAGGATGAACCGAAGGTACTCTCCTACTGCATCCAATATAGGAATCACCCCATGAATCAGTAGCGATAGCCCTTGCAATCCACAGTTTCAACCACGACAGAACCCCAGTATATCACCGGGTCGAATCAGAGATTGTAAGGGGTTCTTCCGCTTTATGAAGATCTATGGTCTTCACATGCTCCATCTCGATCGTCACTTGATCTCTTATTTATATTCGTATTTGTTGGTTGGAATGGTTTTCGAATATACATTCGATCCCGGTCTTTCCATACCTACAATCGTAAAGGCCAAACTTGATAGTTGGTTATTTAACTATCAAGTAAACATCCATGAAATCATATAAATATATTTACTGGTCTGGTACTCATCATCACTTGGCCCTTTTTAAAATTTATCGCCCAAATTTCCTTTTAATCCCGTTACTAGGTAGAATATCATCTCATCTCATTTCCTTTACTTTGGAAAATCTTATCACACTCTCGCCATTACCAACTAGTATTATCTTTGGATAGTCCCGAAGTCGTTCAAGTTGGGGTATTTTAATTACCTCTCAGACCTTGATCAACCACGTTCTTACCTTCAGATAAATACGAGTTGTAACTCAAAAACCGATATTAAACACATCATACTATTTAAAATATAGCTTTATAGTTCTCCTTATCCTTTGAAAGTTCTCCTATTCAAAAGTATTCAATAACGCTTAATTCGTTAATTAAATAATTTCTTACTAAACATCGCTTTTTATTAACTCTCGACTTTACTTAAATAACTTTGGTTCACAACTGAATTATTATTACACATCCTATTTCCAACCAAACTCACATTTAAATTCCCTTTTCCAATCCTCTTTTTCTTTCAGGAAACCCCTTTTAAATCCTATTGCTTTAACTCGATATCATTATCAAGTATTTCCCCCTTTTAAATCAACGTTTAACTTATATTCCATTTGTAAACCTTATTATTCATCTCAGGTTTAACCTAAACCCCTTTTTATCTCTCCAAAACAATTTCTTACTTAAATATATCTCATTTAAGAAGTAATAAATAAAACAAATAATTTATTTTTACATTTATTATTGTAAAATCAGTTTTATTTACAAAGATAAGTAATAAAATCTCTTTAAAAATCTTCTTAGAATTCAAACAACCATTTGTTGAATGAATTTATTAGGTTCATTAACAAACTAATTATAAAACCCAACTTAGTTAACATGATTGACTCGGTCAATTCAAAACACGATTACCCCTCCAATCCATTCCAGTAAATTTCCCTTTTTGAGTAAATTAAAGTATAATTAATTTAGATAACTTCATTAAACTGTTCATTTAACCACAATTAATCAAGTACTTAACTACCAGGTTATCATTTGCTTATTTGCAAATAATTCTTGTTACATAATAATTTGTTTTCCAAAACAATTCCATAATTACCTATGAACTTTTAATCAATAAATAATTCATATTTATTTCTTTCAATAGTTTTCAAAACCTATTTTAGTCAAGAACATATTTATAACTTTAATATTATCGATTCTCCGTCAATAGAATCCATATTTTATAAACTGATTGATTTATGGCCAGGTGATGCTAATTACCCTACCAATTCTATATATTGGTGAATGTCAGAATTGAAAATATGGTTCAACGACCATCCAAATCAATCATTCGTTCATTCTTATTTAACTGATAAATTTCTATAACGACCATCAATCAAATGACAGACCATTCAAACAATTCAAACAATTTCAAACACGTTTTATAAACGTGACCAGTCAAGGGAATTACTTTGTTTGGGTCAAATCAACACGACTGGTGTTTCACTGAAATTAAAAAACCGTTTAATTTCAGAAATTGAATCAACAATAAATATATATCACTAGCAAACAGTTAATCACTAACAACCAGAACACGCAAATTAAAAACCCAATTTATATAAAATATAAATGGGAAGAGCTGAGTGAGTTTAACTCACCTGGGTTCTTGATTTGTCGATAAACAGTTTAGTCGAATTAAACTGACGTTTAATTCAAATAGAAATTCCAGTCTCTTCAGATCCGGACTAGCTCCACTCCATCTCGAAGTACTCGTCTCCACGGTCCCAACGCAACTGACCGCGCCTGAATCCGATAACGTATGTTCAAGAAATCGTATAAACAATTTTATAAATAATTTAATTAAAAACTTGGATTTTCCCTTTTGAATTATAGTTGGGCTTTTACCTTTTGATAGCCGGCCCAACCCATTCCCTTTTTTAAAAACCTAATCCACCGATCCTTCCATTCATTCATCAGCCGTCACCACAAAATTGATCCCAAAACCGAAAATCATCAACCCTAATCCCCCTTTCAAAAGCAAATCGGAGCTCCTCTTCGTCGCCGGTCAACCCGAAACGAGCGAGCGCCTCCTCCACATGCTACCAGCTTTTGATAGCCAGATCGTTGCTCCTTGGATTCGAACGGCTTCGACAGAAATTGGTCCAAGCCTCCTCAGATCGAACCCGTGCTCCTTCGAGTAAAGCTATGTATTTTATTTCAATTTCGAATTACAGTATTTTGTTTTGATTTTTTTCTGGTTTTTCGAATGGGGTTTTCTGGTTTGCTGTGTTGGTTTGAATGGGTTCTGGTATAGCTGAAACACTGCTGTATTTATAGTGTGGTTGAAAATAGATTAGATCAACGTCCATCAATATGGGTTTAGCTACTCCTAGCTTAGGCCATTGGTTTTCAGATTTTTGTACTGATGAGGGACAATGATGGTTGCGAAATGGATTTCAGCCGAGATTTCCGTAGTATTGTCTTGTTCGGAAGGAACAGCGATTGAACTTGTGCCTGTGTATAGATTTTATCATAGATTTGTTGAATTAAATATTATATTTGGTCTGTTCATAAAGAACAGTGATCCCACTTGTGCATGTGTATAGATTTTTTAGATTGGGTTAGGACTTGTTTAAATCAATTTTCTGAAATTGTAGCATCTATATTGGGTTTTTAAAATATGGTAGTTACTGTATGCATTTAACAAGGATTTGACTGTATCAATCCACTCATTTGTACAGACTTGGTAAAAATATATCTATATATATATTTTAGATTTTCTTAGCTGTTCCTACCAATCCTATGGCTGTTTATTCACTGTTATGTTTTACTGTTTTCGAGTTGTCCATAGCATGTACCTTGGCTGTTTATATCTGATGAATATATTTCAAAATCTATATAGATTCGAGAGTATGTTTTCTGTTCAAAAGTGTATATGAATTCATTTCCTATATAAAGATTTTGTTGTACATATATATATATATATATATTGTTTTGTTCAATTTTAGCTGTTCAATTATTATATTTCCTATATACTAATAGGTTTACTGTTTCTTGCAGCTCAGGATCAAGGCGTACATTTCATTTTACTGTCCTCCTGAAAAGAAAACAAGGCGTGTAGAAATATATGAATTGCTATGTCAATTTCTTTTTTTGTAATGTACCGTCAATATTGTGTACTGTTTTCTTTGTATTCCTTTGTACTTATGTATGTACAATCTTCTCATGAATATATGTGTTATTTTGGGCTTTAACATTTCAAGTTCAATGTTGTGTATATTTCAGATTTTAAATATTTTCCTTTGTTGAACCGGTGAGATGGAAGTACATATATATATGCTCAGTTTCATATGTATATACGTTTCCCACTTTTATATGTGCATTCATATATTTATTTTTAGTTTTTATGTTCTTTGTACTTTCAGTTTCAAGCTTATTCTTGTTGATGTTTATGGCATGACCTACGATGTATTAATGTTTTAAATTTGTTTCGAGTTGTTTATGGCGCGACCCTTTTTATGGCGAGACTCCTTTAAGGTTGGTTTATTGTCCTAACCTCATATAACATTAATTAAAGTAAATTAAATTTCATATGACGATAATAAATTATTACCATCGTATTAAAGCAAACAACTTAAATCCTAAAGAGTATAAAGATTCAAAATTCAACAATCAACGTTCTGGGTTTTAAAGTGATATTCTATTTACATAAAAACCCTTTCATAACCATATATAAATTATACGTCTATATATTATTTAATAAACAAATTATATATAGTAAATTCATCTAAAATTCTAAATCGATATTTTAAATAATAAAATATTAAATGTTTAACAACCAAAAATACGGGTCGTTACATGGAATGAGGCCCAATCAATCACCATATAATATTAATTATATGGATTTTCATACGTCACACGTATATAATAGCATTGAAAAATAATCAATCATCAACCAAAGTGCACTACACTGTATAAGCATCAAATATAGATATCTAACGCTTATAACAGCCAGTCAATCAAACGATCGACATATTTAATCAATCATAATGAGTGAACTTCAAATTTCATCCCAATACCCGTGTGGGGTTTCAAACAATCAAACACAGATTTTATTTGTGCAGTTGGGCGATGTGTAAAATTTATCGACCCAATCAATATCAGTCAAATCAGTGTATATAAAAAAATCGGCCGATTTGTTTATAAAAATTTATTTATTCACTTTCACGTTAAAAAAATATATTTTTAACGATAAAATATTTTTATTTTAGCACATGAATTTCTATTCAGTTCATTTGTTCAATAAAATGTTATTTTTATCTTTCTAACATATTTTAGAAAATTTCGGCGGCATAACGGCACGACACTAGAAACGGGACGAGGCCTAGCCTTATCCCCGGTCTAGTGAAGGCCCACGCCATTCACACATCAATCAAATTCACCAAACAACCAAATTTCAACCAAATCATCTAACTAATTTATGTAACCAAACAAACAAGTCCATGGTCTGTGGACGGTTGTGTCGGGTGCTACTAAACACCGTCTGCATCCTAGTATATATGTATAACTAGAAAAGAAATGGAAGAGTGAGAAATTCTCATTGAAAGCTATCCAACTTCAAGGCACTTCTCTTATAGAAATCTTCGTCGTTTTCGCCTTTTGTCGCTTTCGTTGCCCGTATCCACTACATATGTAAAAATCGAATTTTTACTTCGCTATTCAATATATAAAAATCGAATTTTTATTATGCTATTCAATATATAAAAATCGAAATTTTACTTTCACGCTATATGGATAAAAATTCCATTTTTACATTGCTACCATATAGATAAAAATTCTATATATACCACGCTATTCTCTACATAAAGATTTCGCCTTTTCAAAAATAAAGATTTCGCCTTTATAAAAATAAAGATTCCGCCTTTATAAAAAAAATAAAGATTTCGCCTTTATAAAAATAAAGATTTCGCCTTTATAAAAATAAAGATTTCGCCTTTATAAAAATAAAGATTTCGCCTTTGTAAAAATAAAGATTTCGCCTTTATAAAAATAAAGATTTTGCCTTTCTAAATTTCCTTCTAACAAAAATCCTATCTTTCTATCCCACAAAGATCTACTTCTTATTCACTATGAAAATCAGATTTTTTTTCCCAAATAAAAACAATCTCTATCATATTAAAAATCAAGGCTTCATGTATTTCTTTTAATTCACATTAAAAATCGTATCTTTTCCTAAGTAAAAATCTAATCTTTATCACATTAAAAATCGCATCCTTAACATATAGAAAAATCAGTTTTATTTATAAAGGAAAAAAACAGTTTTATTTCTATAAAATAAAACATTAAAAACTCCCTTTTTTTGATGGAAGTGGGGGGGCCTTGTAACGACCCGGATTTTTCTGCCATTTGATTCAAATATTTAAATTTATTTTAAATATTTTATTTGAATAATTTATGTGATTTAATATCAAATTCGCTAATTGAACGACGAGTAAACATTTATAATTATATTTATTATAAAACGAACTCAAAACTATGCGGTAGTTCGTAAAATTTAATTTCAACTTCAATTGATCATACAGAAGCCGTGTTAAGTCGGATTTCGGCGAAACAAGAAACGTTAGAATCTGTTGAAAAGTATTTTTCTAACGGAAGAGGAAAATGGAGATTTCATCGTATAGATTGCAAGATATGTCCAAATAAAATTTTCAAATAGTCGCTATAGCATCGTTCATCGACCGTAACAGTTTATTTGAAATAACTGCATACGGGATTCGAATTTTGACAAGGTTCTTTTGAGACGTAGTGTTAATTTAATTTTTAGAATTTTACTGTAATTTTTAATTCGCAAAATTCGCAACTTTTTATTTGGAGTATTTTGCACCCTATATCAACATTTTGGGGTTTCACAATATGAGTCAATCTACCGATATTATTATATTTTTGGGATCGTGAGACACTGCTGAGCGCAACGGTATATTTATTTCTGTCGGTAGCGAGTCGTATGCGGACAGAGTTGTATACAGTGGTGCATGTTTAACTTTATTACAATAAAGTCGATGGTCATATGAACAAAAATATTTCTGCAAAACTCGTGCTGTCCTTAGAACGTGATCTGCCATCCTTGAAAAGAAAGAACGTGGCCACCACTCTTAAAATTGTATCATCCATTAATACTGAAGGGACACAACAAGACAGTATACAACAAATTGGATACATAAGATTTTCTCTCTTCCTAATATTTTTAACAGTTGGTCCTATAACTAGAGCTTGAATTATCATGTCCCTAGACTAAACTACACGCTCATGTATTTGAAATATCAAGTGCTACTACCAAATTCTATTCTACTTCTGACAACCAAATGCTGACTTCAAGTGATGGGAAAATTCAAGGCATAGCTATACTACCTTTCTACCACATACGAATTCTGCACATGCATTGTCTTCATCACGTAGCCTGTACATGTAACCTCCCTCATACAAGCCTACAACAATGCACAGACACAGCTAAGTAAATGTACAGTCGACATTTCATTTCAGGCTGCAGCCACACCCCAACACATCACTTCGCATTAACGCGCCAATCAATTCAAGCTGACCTATCCTAGCACCCTATATTTTTACGCCGTGCTAGCCAAGTTCCCCACGCTATAAATAGGTAGCATGCCTTCCTTGTATTTTCAGAGTCAAACAAAAATGTCGATAAAAAAAAAGGGAATTGGAAATGTTTTTTTTTTTTTCTTTTGAGGCCAGAACCGCTGTAGCAGTTTTTGGTTTGGGGAGGAAGTATATGTAGTAGAAGAAGTGAGTGCGGAAAGGAGAGTGGTGTGTGGGTATATGGTGCATGAAGAGTAGCATGCGGTACAGTGGGAGTTACTATATAACATGCAAGCGTAGTTGTATGGTATTGTTTCAGCGAAGGCAAATTGTTAATGCAGTAGAGGAACACTTGCGTTTTGGCTTCCTGGTGCATGAAGAAATAAGTGGACTTTGGTTTTGCAGTACTCAAGCAAGGTGCGGTTTCCAGATTTTATAAACAAAAAAAAAAAAAAAGGAAGGAAGAAACATGTATTAACGTGAAGAAAGGGAGGTGCCTTCATGCAGCGTGACAGTGAGGTGGGTGAAGGGGGCGGTTGTTTCAAAAGTCGGGTTTCAGCCAAAAAAAAAAAAAAAAAAAAAAAATAATTGAAAGGAGCAAGGCAAAAACGAATTTGCCTGGGAAGGGAATGAATGTAGTGGCATGCATGGGAGTATGGTGGGAAGAAAGGGGCCTAAGGCCTTACGTGTTAAAGAAAAAAAAACAAAGGAAAGAATAGAAAAAAGCATGAGAAGGATGACGCCTGGGAAGGTATAAAGAGCTAACGGATGGGAGAGTTGTGTGGTGTTGTGGGCGTTTCCTCTTTAAAAAAAAAAATGAAGAAGAACGAAAGGAAGGGTTGCGTTGAACTGGGCATTAGAGAAAGCGGTCCGGGTTTTTGTCTATTTGTATGGGGTAAAGATGAAGTCAACGTGCGTTCTTGTGAACAAGAGCATCTTTTGAACAATTGCAAAGAAGGTGTATGGACTTTGAACAGCATGCATCGGTGATGTTCGGCGTAGAAGGAGTCCAACTGTTTAAAATTAAATAAAAGCAACGCACGTACCGATCGTCGAAATACAGGTGAGTTTATTCTCACACATTTCTGAAATACTTGGATGTGTTAAATTCATATAATTTAATTGGTTGATTGGTTGCCTTGAATGCCTATGGTTGCTTTAACGATTGACGTTAATTATATTATCGTTGCTAAAATATCTCTATGTACTGATATGAAAGATTTTAATGGTCTGTGTTGCAGGGGAGAACAGGTAGGAGGAATCAAACCGGTTCCTCAAATATTTATTATGGTGTTATCTCATATTTTATGAACTGTTCAAACCCGTGGACTTTAAACCCTATTGATCATTGAATGTGGTTGGGTTTTGAATCAATAAATAGCATGGTCAATAAGTAAATAGCAGATGGCCCAAATATGCACTGTTTTATAAAGAACGAGTCACCGTTAGGTGAATCGCTAGAAATAGAGTTATAAAAATTATTGTATAACCGAATATATATTTTTTTAAATATATATATTATTTTAAATGAAGTTCTAAAAAGGAACATATTAATCACATATATACATTGGTTCGTTTTAACCACAAATCGTCGTTTTGGTTTAACCAAAATCTACCGTGCGCGAAGCACGTGCTTATCAAATGACTGTTAAACAATTTTATTTAGCAAGTTCAAGTGGCCAGATTTGATGTAACAAATAGAATGGGGTTTATATTGATATTGACTTATTGAAAATCAAAGTGAATAGCATTATTTAAATTAATTAATTAGTAATTAATTTAAATGACAAGATCGATAACGATTGACTAACTAGTTAGTCATGTTTAAAGAGAAACAAGTAAACGGCTTTGCTGAAATTGTTCGTTAAATAAGTTCATTAATTTAAAGAAAGTAGTTGATGGTTGGGTAACCTAGTTTTATTTTTAAAGGTTGAAATTTAATTATTTGTCATTTATTAAAAATCAAAGTGATATTTTGGAATGTTAAATATAGTAAGGAATGTGGTGAAGTTTAAAGTCGTGTTGATAGTTAATAAAGCAATTTAGTATCTATAATGTGAAACCGAAGTTTTATTTTTAATTCTTATTGAATTATACTAAATCGGATTATATGAAATCCAAGTTGGACGAAGTTATAAAACCCGACTTGAATTAGAGTAGTGAATTGAGATAAGTTAAAAGGATGCGATATAGAATTGTCGAGATGATATTCCATCAAGATGGAATTATAATGGGATTTGTCGTATTGGAAATGAGTGTCAGATTTTGTGTTACAACTGATGTCTATCTGACGATAAGAACGTTGTTGATCAAGGTCTGAGAGGTAATTAAAATACCCCAACTTGAACAGCTTCAGGATTATCAAAAGATAGTATTAGTCGTAATGGCGAAAGGTCGTAAAGTAAAATATTTTGGGAAAAAAATAATAATAATGTAATATTATTTGAAGGATTCGGAAATATAAGCATATATATGAAGAGATCTCGAAATAAAAGGAAATAAAAAGGGGTGTGATGGTATGAAATGATTGGTGGAAAGATAACGGCATTTCAAGGTTATAGAATGAAATGCAAACAGGTTTATTCTAAAAGAATGAGGGGTGGTTTGGTATTCAAAAAAAAATGAATCCAAAGAAGATGTCGTAATAATTTTACAAATGATAAGTGATCCGATAAAATGATAAGAAAGGTTATAGCCATGTTTGGAAATATTGGTGAAAGATAAATTAGATATGATTTAAGATATTTTCTAAAGATAGAAAAGGGGATTTGAGTGTAATTATATGATTAGAACCAATATAATATTTTTGGGTATCTCAACTGAGATATTGATTTTAAAAGGGCCAAGTGATGCTATGAAATAAACAATGGATTTGTTTTATTTTTGTGCTTGTTTATTTTGATAGTCAAATAACCAACTATCAAAATCTGACCCAACGTTATTGGCACGGAAAGACCGGGATCGAATTTACATTCGAAAACCATTCCGACCAATAAATACGAATGCGTCGAAGATGCTGATCGAGATGGAGCAATTGAAGACCGTAAGGATTTATGAGCGGAAGAACTATTGTTAAACACTCTGGCTGATCCCCAGAGTTAACGATGATTCTGTCGTGATTGGAATCTACGGATTGCAAGGACTACTCGCTACTGATCCATGGGGTGATTCCTATATTGGATGCAGTAGGAGAATACCTTCGGTTCATCCTGTTCCTGGATGACGTGTATGATGTGAATGGTGGCCAGATGTTTCAAAAGTCGATTATAGCCTCAAGCCTCATCAACCGGGAAATGACAAAAATCGGGCAGGCAGCATGGCTATGTGGGTCGCACCCATTAGGGTGTATTGTCACCATCTAGAGAATATTCATATTTGTTATTCTTTTCATTTCTGTATCTCCCGGGATTATGGTGGTCGCGCGACAAAAAGCCGTAAGGTGACAATATACTCGATACACTCAAGAGAAATGAGTGGTCGGTCATGTGTGGGCCGGGTTGCAAGACGTTCTTGTTAAACCCAGTGTATTCGTCTCTAGAGATACACTATCGGCAGGTGGTCCCATACCTTGTCATAGTTGGAAATCCAATCTTCAATAAGCGCCCGCGGTTTTGACTGTATACTATATATGTGGAGCGTGAGATGCAAGCGTTCTGCTAGATTCTATTTACATGTATTTAGACACTATGATAATATCAGAAGAAGATATTGATTTCAAAACTATTTGGGTTATAGTAAGGTAAAAACCGTCCGTGTTTATGTGTGGGCTGGTCTTACTATTATCCTTTTATTTCAAAAGGATTTCAAAGTTAAACAAGTTGGTTGCTGTATGAATTTATCACTGAAAGTATTTCAGACTGATCCGGGTGAATTTTGTTTTAAATCAAATGTGCTCGGGTCAGACCAAGCATATTTACAGGTCAGGTTTCCGCTGGAAGCAACAGAGATGGAGTTGAAGTCGAGACGTATTCCATATATATACGGGTACTGGTTTATTTCCGCTGTATGTTGTATTGATCTGAATGTATACTCTGATGTTGTGATATACAATTTTTGTATAAAGTATTTCTGATTATTATATTTTGTCCATTCCGCTGTGAGACTCTGATCTTCTTATTCTTCTATTCTAATATTTCTTTCTTTCTTTCCTCACCCTCTAACTTCTTTCTATTAGCTTTCTGGGTTTTCGATACTGGAGTTTAGACAACGAGATGTATTTGTGTCGGAATTCTAGTGTCGAAATTTCCGGGTCGCTACAGTTGGTATCAGAGCAATGGTTTAGGAATAACCTTGGCTCTGTGGTGTAACTCGATAGAGATTGGGCTAGGAATAACCCAGATCGAGTTGAGTGCATATATATACGAGAGTGCGTATTTGTAATTTGAATATAAATTATTTTTATATTGTTTCAACCCAATATATATTGTAGGAAGGTAAAATTTATTATTATTTAATTTGGATGAAATAGAATCATTTCAAATATGAAATGAGAATTAAATTCAATTTTATGAATGAATCTTATGAATTAAAATTGAAAACAAATCAACTGAAATTTGACTTGTGTTGGGTAAAATAAAAAGTGAATGAATCCAAACTAAATAAATGAAAATTTGTTGGACTGTATGTTTGGAATATATTGCATAACTATGGATTTGAGCCTGCTTTGGCATAAATAAATTGAAGTAAAATTCAAATATAGCCAGAAACATTCTGAATATGGAATTAAATATAGGATCAAATAAGTCAGAATTTAACTTAAATTAAGTTAAATATGGGATAATTTGGTTTGTTGTTTGATTTATTGAATGTTAGTTGGTTAAATCGAATTTGACAACGAGTTAAGAAGAAATAGAATGAATTTGAAGAAAGAAAATAAATCCTAGTATAATGAATTAAATATAAGGTGTTGGGTTGGTTGAATAAAATTCGTCAACCATATCAATGAAGAAGCTGAGTGGAATGGGATTGTTATTTGTATTATAAATTGAGTTAAGTGCAGATTTTAGAAGGCGATGGAATTGATTTGGTTGCAGATATGAAGTAC
This sequence comes from Allium sativum, assembly GCA_030737875.1. Taxonomy (NCBI): domain Eukaryota; kingdom Viridiplantae; phylum Streptophyta; class Magnoliopsida; order Asparagales; family Amaryllidaceae; genus Allium; species Allium sativum. The sequence goes on from CM060924.1 coordinate 159,073,910, forward strand.
AAGTTGGAAAACGAAGAGCAGTTACTTGGTTTTCTTGGAAATTGAAATTGAGTTGCCCGACAAAGAGGTAAACCTTAATATATTGATTGGGTGTTTGAATTTATACCCGAGATGGGTAGCCATTTGGCCTTTACTTTCTTTGGATTGATATGAGAAGCCCAGAGTGGCGTTGGCAGTTGTTTGGATCGGGCAGTATAGAGGAGGTGCTGGCGAATTTTTCATAAATTATTAAGACTTAGAAATATTTTAGATTAATTATTTTGGTAATATTTGGAGTTTGAACATTCTTCTTACTTAGCAATTTCGAGGACGAAATTTATTTAAGGGGGAAAGAATGTAACGACCCGGATTTTTCTGCCATTTGATTCAAATATTTAAATTTATTTTAAATATTTTATTTGAATAATTTATGTGATTTAATATCAAATTCGCTAATTGAACGACGAGTAAACATTTATAATTATATTTATTATAAAACGAACTCAAAACTATGCGGTAGTTCGTAAAATTTAATTTCAACTTCAATTGATCATACAGAAGCCGTGTTAAGTCGGATTTCGGCGAAACAAGAAACGTTAGAATCTGTTGAAAAGTATTTTTCTAACGGAAGAGGAAAATGGAGATTTCATCGTATAGATTGCAAGATATGTCCAAATAAAATTTTCAAATAGTCGCTATAGCATCGTTCATCGACCGTAACAGTTTATTTGAAATAACTGCATACGGGATTCGAATTTTGACAAGGTTCTTTTGAGACGTAGTGTTAATTTAATTTTTAGAATTTTACTGTAATTTTTAATTCGCAAAATTCGCAACTTTTTATTTGGAGTATTTTGCACCCTATATCAACATTTTGGGGTTTCACAATATGAGTCAATCTACCGATATTATTATATTTTTGGGATCGTGAGACACTGCTGAGCGCAACGGTATATTTATTTCTGTCGGTAGCGAGTCGTATGCGGACAGAGTTGTATACAGTGGTGCATGTTTAACTTTATTACAATAAAGTCGATGGTCATATGAACAAAAATATTTCTGCAAAACTCGTGCTGTCCTTAGAACGTGATCTGCCATCCTTGAAAAGAAAGAACGTGGCCACCACTCTTAAAATTGTATCATCCATTAATACTGAAGGGACACAACAAGACAGTATACAACAAATTGGATACATAAGATTTTCTCTCTTCCTAATATTTTTAACAGTTGGTCCTATAACTAGAGCTTGAATTATCATGTCCCTAGACTAAACTACACGCTCATGTATTTGAAATATCAAGTGCTACTACCAAATTCTATTCTACTTCTGACAACCAAATGCTGACTTCAAGTGATGGGAAAATTCAAGGCATAGCTATACTACCTTTCTACCACATACGAATTCTGCACATGCATTGTCTTCATCACGTAGCCTGTACATGTAACCTCCCTCATACAAGCCTACAACAATGCACAGACACAGCTAAGTAAATGTACAGTCGACATTTCATTTCAGGCTGCAGCCACACCCCAACACATCACTTCGCATTAACGCGCCAATCAATTCAAGCTGACCTATCCTAGCACCCTATATTTTTACGCCGTGCTAGCCAAGTTCCGCACGCTATAAATAGGTAGCATGCCTTCCTTGTATTTTCAGAGTCAAACAAAAATGTCGATAAAAAAAAAGGGAATTGGAAATGTTTTTTTTTTTTTCTTTTGAGGCCAGAACCGCTGTAGCAGTTTTTGGTTTGGGGAGGAAGTATATGTAGTAGAAGAAGTGAGTGCGGAAAGGAGAGTGGTGTGTGGGTATATGGTGCATGAAGAGTAGCATGCGGTACAGTGGGAGTTACTATATAACATGCAAGCGTAGTTGTATGGTATTGTTTCAGCGAAGGCAAATTGTTAATGCAGTAGAGGAACACTTGCGTTTTGGCTTCCTGGTGCATGAAGAAATAAGTGGACTTTGGTTTTGCAGTACTCAAGCAAGGTGCGGTTTCCAGATTTTATAAACAAAAAAAAAAAAAAAGGAAGGAAGAAACATGTATTAACGTGAAGAAAGGGAGGTGCCTTCATGCAGCGTGACAGTGAGGTGGGTGAAGGGGGCGGTTGTTTCAAAAGTCGGGTTTCAGCCAAAAAAAAAAAAAAAAAAAAAAAAAATAATTGAAAGGAGCAAGGCAAAAACGAATTTGCCTGGGAAGGGAATGAATGTAGTGGCATGCATGGGAGTATGGTGGGAAGAAAGGGGCCTAAGGCCTTACGTGTTAAAGAAAAAAAAACAAAGGAAAGAATAGAAAAAAGCATGAGAAGGATGACGCCTGGGAAGGTATAAAGAGCTAACGGATGGGAGAGTTGTGTGGTGTTGTGGGCGTTTCCTCTTTAAAAAAAAAAATGAAGAAGAACGAAAGGAAGGGTTGCGTTGAACTGGGCATTAGAGAAAGCGGTCCGGGTTTTTGTCTATTTGTATGGGGTAAAGATGAAGTCAACGTGCGTTCTTGTGAACAAGAGCATCTTTTGAACAATTGCAAAGAAGGTGTATGGACTTTGAACAGCATGCATCGGTGATGTTCGGCGTAGAAGGAGTCCAACTGTTTAAAATTAAATAAAAGCAACGCACGTACCGATCGTCGAAATACAGGTGAGTTTATTCTCACACATTTCTGAAATACTTGGATGTGTTAAATTCATATAATTTAATTGGTTGATTGGTTGCCTTGAATGCCTATGGTTGCTTTAACGATTGACGTTAATTATATTATCGTTGCTAAAATATCTCTATGTACTGATATGAAAGATTTTAATGGTCTGTGTTGCAGGGGAGAACAGGTAGGAGGAATCAAACCGGTTCCTCAAATATTTATTATGGTGTTATCTCATATTTTATGAACTGTTCAAACCCGTGGACTTTAAACCCTATTGATCATTGAATGTGGTTGGGTTTTGAATCAATAAATAGCATGGTCAATAAGTAAATAGCAGATGGCCCAAATATGCACTGTTTTATAAAGAACGAGTCACCGTTAGGTGAATCGCTAGAAATAGAGTTATAAAAATTATTGTATAACCGAATATATATTTTTTTAAATATATATATTATTTTAAATGAAGTTCTAAAAAGGAACATATTAATCACATATATACATTGGTTCGTTTTAACCACAAATCGTCGTTTTGGTTTAACCAAAATCTACCGTGCGCGAAGCACGTGCTTATCAAATGACTGTTAAACAATTTTATTTAGCAAGTTCAAGTGGCCAGATTTGATGTAACAAATAGAATGGGGTTTATATTGATATTGACTTATTGAAAATCAAAGTGAATAGCATTATTTAAATTAATTAATTAGTAATTAATTTAAATGACAAGATCGATAACGATTGACTAACTAGTTAGTCATGTTTAAAGAGAAACAAGTAAACGGCTTTGCTGAAATTGTTCGTTAAATAAGTTCATTAATTTAAAGAAAGTAGTTGATGGTTGGGTAACCTAGTTTTATTTTTAAAGGTTGAAATTTAATTATTTGTCATTTATTAAAAATCAAAGTGATATTTTGGAATGTTAAATATAGTAAGGAATGTGGTGAAGTTTAAAGTCGTGTTGATAGTTAATAAAGCAATTTAGTATCTATAATGTGAAACCGAAGTTTTATTTTTAATTCTTATTGAATTATACTAAATCGGATTATATGAAATCCAAGTTGGACGAAGTTATAAAACCCGACTTGAATTAGAGTAGTGAATTGAGATAAGTTAAAAGGATGCGATATAGAATTGTCGAGATGATATTCCATCAAGATGGAATTATAATGGGATTTGTCGTATTGGAAATGAGTGTCAGATTTTGTGTTACAACTGATGTCTATCTGACGATAAGAACGTTGTTGATCAAGGTCTGAGAGGTAATTAAAATACCCCAACTTGAACAGCTTCAGGATTATCAAAAGATAGTATTAGTCGTAATGGCGAAAGGTCGTAAAGTAAAATATTTTGGGAAAAAAATAATAATAATGTAATATTATTTGAAGGATTCGGAAATATAAGCATATATATGAAGAGATCTCGAAATAAAAGGAAATAAAAAGGGGTGTGATGGTATGAAATGATTGGTGGAAAGATAACGGCATTTCAAGGTTATAGAATGAAATGCAAACAGGTTTATTCTAAAAGAATGAGGGGTGGTTTGGTATTCAAAAAAAAATGAATCCAAAGAAGATGTCGTAATAATTTTACAAATGATAAGTGATCCGATAAAATGATAAGAAAGGTTATAGCCATGTTTGGAAATATTGGTGAAAGATAAATTAGATATGATTTAAGATATTTTCTAAAGATAGAAAAGGGGATTTGAGTGTAATTATATGATTAGAACCAATATAATATTTTTGGGTATCTCAACTGAGATATTGATTTTAAAAGGGCCAAGTGATGCTATGAAATAAACAATGGATTTGTTTTATTTTTGTGCTTGTTTATTTTGATAGTCAAATAACCAACTATCAAAATCTGACCCAACGTTATTGGCACGGAAAGACCGGGATCGAATTTACATTCGAAAACCATTCCGACCAATAAATACGAATGCGTCGAAGATGCTGATCGAGATGGAGCAATTGAAGACCGTAAGGATTTATGAGCGGAAGAACTATTGTTAAACACTCTGGCTGATCCCCAGAGTTAACGATGATTCTGTCGTGATTGGAATCTACGGATTGCAAGGACTACTCGCTACTGATCCATGGGGTGATTCCTATATTGGATGCAGTAGGAGAATACCTTCGGTTCATCCTGTTCCTGGATGACGTGTATGATGTGAATGGTGGCCAGATGTTTCAAAAGTCGATTATAGCCTCAAGCCTCATCAACCGGGAAATGACAAAAATCGGGCAGGCAGCATGGCTATGTGGGTCGCACCCATTAGGGTGTATTGTCACCATCTAGAGAATATTCATATTTGTTATTCTTTTCATTTCTGTATCTCCCGGGATTATGGTGGTCGCGCGACAAAAAGCCGTAAGGTGACAATATACTCGATACACTCAAGAGAAATGAGTGGTCGGTCATGTGTGGGCCGGGTTGCAAGACGTTCTTGTTAAACCCAGTGTATTCGTCTCTAGAGATACACTATCGGCAGGTGGTCCCATACCTTGTCATAGTTGGAAATCCAATCTTCAATAAGCGCCCGCGGTTTTGACTGTATACTATATATGTGGAGCGTGAGATGCAAGCGTTCTGCTAGATTCTATTTACATGTATTTAGACACTATGATAATATCAGAAGAAGATATTGATTTCAAAACTATTTGGGTTATAGTAAGGTAAAAACCGTCCGTGTTTATGTGTGGGCTGGTCTTACTATTATCCTTTTATTTCAAAAGGATTTCAAAGTTAAACAAGTTGGTTGCTGTATGAATTTATCACTGAAAGTATTTCAGACTGATCCGGGTGAATTTTGTTTTAAATCAAATGTGCTCGGGTCAGACCAAGCATATTTACAGGTCAGGTTTCCGCTGGAAGCAACAGAGATGGAGTTGAAGTCGAGACGTATTCCATATATATACGGGTACTGGTTTATTTCCGCTGTATGTTGTATTGATCTGAATGTATACTCTGATGTTGTGATATACAATTTTTGTATAAAGTATTTCTGATTATTATATTTTGTCCATTCCGCTGTGAGACTCTGATCTTCTTATTCTTCTATTCTAATATTTCTTTCTTTCTTTCCTCACCCTCTAACTTCTTTCTATTAGCTTTCTGGGTTTTCGATACTGGAGTTTAGACAACGAGATGTATTTGTGTCGGAATTCTAGTGTCGAAATTTCCGGGTCGCTACAGGCCTGCTGCGCTCAAGGTGGCGGGATGGGGAGGCAGGGAGGCGCGCTGAGGTAGAGCAGGCGGAGGTGCTGAAGCGTGGGATTGGCGCTTTAGGGTTAGGGTTTTGGTGAAGCGAGGTGGGGTTCGAGAGGCTCGAACTGGAGAAGGAGGAGGCGGAGAAGAAGAAGAGTGGGCGGCGGCGGCTACTCCCCCCTAGCGGCGTCGCGATGGTCGATTGGGGGGCGTCGATTCTTTTTTTCTTCCTTTTCTGTTGAATGAACGAGGGAAAAGGGGGGGCTCGGGTTAAAGGGGAAGAGAAGATATTTTATTATTATTATTATTTTTTTATTTAATTTTCAAAAAGTTGACTTTTATATACGACCTCTAAACGAGGCCCACTGCCTGTCGTCCATAGCGTTTCACCCCCATTCCGAACACAATGGGATATGTATCGTAGGTTGATTCGATCGTTTGAATCAGTTTCCGTTAAATTTACATTAAATCACTATATTGAATTTTAAACGTACCTTTCAAATTACCGGGGTCACATACTAACTTTAAAAATTCCAGAAAAATATTTTCTAGCTTCGTATTGACGATACGGTCCTAACAAAACTAGTTTCGTCGAATTCTGAGACCGTTTGAAAAATGGCCAATTTCCAGTCGATCAAAATCAACTGAAACTGGTCAAACACGTTTTCCTATGCCACGCTCACATATTGATTCAGAAAATTATGAAATTTGAAACCTAGCAATAATTTGACATCACGGATCCAACAAAAGTGGTTTCGTCGAAATCCGAGGTCATTTGCAAAATTTCCATTTTTAAGGGCCTGAATTCCATAGCGACTATCCAGAATTTTCAACTGGACATATCTTTTGATTCCCGCTATGAAATTTTGATTTTTCAGATTCATTGGAAAGATATTATCAATTAGATTCTAATGTTTTTGGTTTCACTAAAATCCGGATTGTTTTGCACCCGGTACATTCAATTGAAGTTTGAAATCGAATTATCGAACTACCGCGCCATATTCAATTCTATTTATAATTATATATAAATATTTATATTCTAACGACGGCGTATATAATATATACATTCGAATTATATTCAAAATAAATTTCTCGTCGATATTATTTAAAATAATTCATTTTAAATGTTCAAAATTCGCTAAAATCGCCAAAATAAAAATTTTAAACTAGTTCGGATTTTCCGGGTTATTACACCTTCGGTCTTTAACCACCGTCTTCATCGTCGATTTCTAATCATCGACCAATTATTTGAAATGAAATTTAACTCAGCCTTTTCAAATAATTCACGTATATTTAGAATTCAAATCAATTCATTTCCATGGTTAATTTATTTGACATCCATAATTCAGTTCATTAATGTAATTTTCATTTCAAACACATTCAACCATCAAATATCCAATAAACCGGGTAGATTTGGTTCATTTCCATTCCATATCATTTATAATATTTTATAATGATTTATCACTATTTTTATTTATTTAAAAATAGCCTATTTATTCAAATGATGCTTCAGGCCATAACGCGGCCATGGCACTATTTTTCTTCAGATCTGATTTACGCATATCTGAAAATCTAACCAATGGATCTTTACAAATTTTATATCATTAGAAAGATCTTTTCAAAGCGGATCCAACAGTTCCAATTTTTCGGAAAATCTGACGGTCAGATCTCATACAATAATCATTTAAAGTTACGATTTCAAAATATGAACTACAGCGTCGTTATTCGATTTATTTTAATTATATACATATATATAAATATAATCCACTCTGGCGCTGTTTTTATTCAAATTTGAATTAAACATTCCACACGATCTGACCGTTGGATCTTTGCAAATTTGGTGTCGTTGGAAAGATACTTCCAAAGCGAACCCAACAGTTTCAGTTTCAGGAAAATCCGACGGTCGGATCTTCCGCAATAATCGTTTAAAAACACGATTTCAAAATACGAACTACAACTTCGTTATTCGTTTTAATTTAATTATATATATATATATATATATATATAATCCGTTCTTCGATTTCCAAACCATTTTCATTTCACATATGTGATAAAAATGATATTTTTAGCCAACAAATATTTATTTCAACACATGACTATTTTTAACACTTCATATATGTAATAAAAATGTGATTTTTATGGTTAAAACAATTTATTTCAAACATGAATATTTTATGTACTTCATACACACAATAAAAATGTTATTTTTATCGTTCAAACCATTTTATTTCATACATTCAATAAAAATGTTATTTTTATCATTCAAACCATTTTTATTTCATACATTCAATTAAAATGTTATTTTTATCATTCAAACCATTTTATTTCATACATTCAATAAAAATGTTATTTTTATCGTTCAAACCATTTTATTTCATAAATTCAATAAAAATGTTATTTTTATCGTTCAAACCATTTTATTTCATACCTTTAATAAAAATGTTATTTTTATTGTTCAAACCATTTTATTTCATACATTCAATAAAAATGTTATTTTTTTCGTTCAAACCATTTTATTTCAAAAATGAATATTTTTCCAACACATGAATATATTTCAACACATAAATATTAATCAAACATATGAATATTTCAGAAAATTTCGGCAGCATAACGGCAGGGTAGTTAAAACCGGCACCGTCCCGAGTACGGCTCCTCGCTCTACCTTAAAGCATCACTGCTTTTGACAAGGGGGATTTCGATAATCTAGTTTGTACGCAGACGAATTTTCCCACAAACTAATCCTATTTGTTTTCAACTACAAACAACCATAACCAAATCAACCATTCGTAATATTCACCAAATTCACGTCAACCAAAATCCAAACAGTCACAACCAATATATATCATCCATGGTCTGTGGACGAGGGGAATATATATATATATATATATATATACACGTGTATAGAAATATATTTCAATTTCATTTCAATTTCATTTCAGCTCACGTATGATTTTTACAACGCATATATAACTTATACATCACACATACAACTTACACAATGCTTATACATGAGGTGTACAACGCTTATATAACTTATATATCAATTATATAATTTATACATCGTCACTCCATATCGTTTATAATTTAGAAATCTCACATTGGGTTCCACTCCTTCAAAAATTGTAGGAAGCTCCAAAAATTCTCTTGTCTCTTCTAGAATGTCGAAGACGTCCACCCGAGTCCAATGTCTCTTGTCTCGCTGGATTTCGACCACATAGAAAAAAGATATGATTTTTATTCTAAAATCATAGTATGCAACGGTTTTGAATGTTGAAAACAGTTAAAATAAATAAAACCAAATACTTTTCAAACCTGTTCAAAAGTAGGTTTCAATTTAATTTCCAATCCGTTGTTCGTGAAGCCGATCAGCTTGTACCCCGTCGTCGGGCCAGGAAAGGCGCACATGCGCAACCCCTTGGTGGTGATCTCGAACGCAGATCTAAGGGGCAAAACGGCGGCGAACTGCTGACATTTGAGGGACCGGATCTCACGAGATACTGAGCGAGGGAGGAATGTGATGGCCGGGAATTTCGCTCGATCCGAATCAGTCGTTAAACCAATCTAGACCGTTCGAAACCCATTATCGTTTGAGAACAGGACAAATCAGAACACAAACAGAAGAACATTTCATTGTTATTACAACAATTCCATCAGATACAAGGATATACAGAGTATAATTGAATAAATTACATTCGATAAATATCAGAGATTACAATAAATTACATAGCAGCGGAAAAATAATACAAAGCACTACTGAAGGTGATATACGGATACAGAGCTTTCCGGATATCATTCCAGCTGTAAACCAGGATCCTGTGAATATAAATCTGCAAAACCAAAACTACTAGCTGCCCGTGCGGAAAATAGGGGCACCCAGAGTTTAGGTTAAAACAATAAACTCCAGGTCAGTCATGTGACTGGTGTGAGAACTAAAATAGTATTTAAAATTTTACTTTAAAAGAGAGTTATTCAAGGGACCACGCCGTATAACACGGAACGGGTTTCCTCCCAAGAATACCAGTGCATAGAAAAGACAACGCAATGCTTTTTCGAAAAATGAAGCTATTATAAGACCCAGGTCCCATCACACAATGCAACGCAAGCTGGAGGATAGGGTTTTCCCTTATAATAGCCAAACATGCTTGGTACGTTTAAAACAAATCATTTGATACTATAATAAGTGTATAGTGTCAAAACAATTTCAATCATAAATATCAATCATAGGCGGCATGGGTACCATATATCATGTCGCCATACTAGTTCTACAATTAAAACCGCAATACACGTATTGGAAATTGGATTTCCGTCATGAGTCGAGGCAAGGGGCAAAATCCTCTCCGCGCTCGAGACACTCTAGCAAATGCCTCAGGGCTACGCACTCTGGGCCACCCCGGATTCGGCTGGGCCGGTCCTCACTTACGTTAGAGGATTAGTTATGCCTGAACACACATTTCCCGGTCCTTACAGACCTATAATCGAGGCGCCTCATTCCAACAACCACAAAGGTGAAAAGTATATAAATGTCAGGGCTGGTAAGTCACTGACACCACCATAGCTAGAAAGAAACGTCGTGCTCTCCCAGTGGTCCGTATCCTGTTTTTAACTCATATCGAGGTGTGAGGCTCACGAATTCACATTATACACAAAGCTGCCACGTAGGCGTGCTTTGATCATCAACCACAAGACTTTTCTTTTCAACAGAAACCTTGATCATTGCATCTTAGCATGCCACACAGGCAATTCATGCCATGCGACTAATGTCCATTAATATATAACCTCTAAGCTCGTACGTCTCAGAGAAGGGCGTTAAGCAAGAGAATATATATTTAACAGAAATCAATCAACATAGAATAAAATCCAATGTCAGACACACAATCCATTTACAAGTTCGTTCTGGGTCTGAACGAAACCGGAGGCACTTTCCTCGCATATCCATCGATCTCCAAGTACATCTGGACGACCACCAACTATTTCCATCCTCTTGGGTGTACAGCCCAATCAGGATCGTCAGTAATTACCCAAACGATGTGAAGACTTCCGGTCTTCGACCACCGTCTTCATCTTCGACTTATCGTCGAATCTGTTATTCAGAATGGGTATAAACCCGGCCTTTCCGAACAACCCGCGTATATTAAAAACAAATGTTACACAAACTCAACATACGCCTCATTCCAATTCAGAATATTCTTTTATTCACCAAATAACATTCTTAGGGAAAGGTTCCCATTAATTTTATCCAAGATAAATTCTTCGAAATTTATCCTTTAATCTTCCTTTGGATGACATTTCAAACCAAATTATGGTTTTCTAAACTAGTCGAGATTAGCGAACCACAACGAAGTAATTATTTATTTTATTTCCCAATCCCAACCTATTCATCCCATGAAGCAAAACTGGTAATACTCCATATCTAACACCACGGTGTTATCGGTAAAATTAATTTCCATTTCACGTTCAAGTCTGATTAAAGATTTAACTATCGCTTTGGAGCAAAACTGGTGATACTCCACTCTCGCTCATTTGCCAAATTTGATAATTTAAATTATCAATTCACATTTCAATCTAATTGCAGATTCATTAAAACTCCTTTTACTGGGTTAAAGAACTAATGTCATTTAAAATACAGTTCACGACAAACACAAATCACAATCTATTTATTTTCGGGTTAAAGAACAAGTGTTATTTAAAACACAGTTCACGACAAACCCAAATCACAATCTATTTATTTTCGGGTTAAAGAACTAGTGTTATTTAAAACACAGTTCACTATAAACCCACTAATCAATTCTATTTAAAACCCATTTTAAATCCAATTTATTTATTTAAAAATAATTGGGTTATAAATTCTTGTTCAAAATTAGTTCCTTTCGATAAAAATCTATTTTTATCTTTTCAAATATGGAGTTTTTCATCCCAATTTTTCCCAAATCATTTCTTATGATTTTACAAAAATTATTACTATTTTTAATAATTTTATCAAGGCCCGTACAGTCGATTTCCATCAACGGCCATCGAACTGCACTTACAACGACCTTTTTCGAATTTGATTTGGCCGTATCTCCAAATCCAACCGTTAGATTTCAAATTTCTAATATTCGTTAGAAAGCTCTTTTCGACACGAACCCAACGGTTCCGGTTTTAGGAGAATCCGACGGTCGGATCTCCCGTAGTGTCCATTTGAAATAAATGGTCGAAATTCGCAAACTGTCGCGGCGCGGCGCGTTCTATTCAGGCCATTATATTATATATATAATAAATATTATATATATTTCGTCGATTACTATTCAAAACGAATTTTATAAATAGTTTTGAATTCGTTTCAAAAACAATTTCAACCTATTCTTTTCTATTCAATTCAAATTTCAATTCAATTTGAATTCAATTTGAATTCAATTCAATTTGAATTCAATTCAATTCGTTTTCAATTCAATTCGAATTCGTTTTCTATTCAATTCAAATTCATTTTCTATTTGAATCAATTCAAATTGGTTTTCTATTCAATTCGATTCAAATTCGTTTTCTATTCAATTTGATTCAAATTCGTTTTCTATTTGAATCAAATTCATTTCGTTTTCTATTTAAATCAAATTCATTTCCTATTCAAATCAAACTCATTATATATTCAATTCATTTCGAAATCGTTTTATATTCAATTCATTTCAAAATCATTTTATATTCAATTCATTTGGAAATTGTTTTCAATTAAATTCATTTCGAAATCGTTTATATTCAATTCATTTCGAAATCGTTTTCAATTCAATTCATTTCAAAATCGTTTTCAATTCAATTCGAAATCGTTTTATATTCAATTCATTTCGAAATCGCTTTTCAATATTCATTTCAAAATGAATAAAATCGATATAAATATCGTTCACGTCAAAATGGCGTCAATCTAATCAACACGGCTTCATATATTCCTTCATTCTATTCAACAAATGAATATTTATTTTTGTCAACACACGAGTAATCTCAACGAATGAGTACTGTCCACGTGTGACTATTTTTGTTAAATTATTTCGTTCAACACATGACTAATCTCAACGGATGAGTACAGTCAACACATGAACCTTTATTTTATAGTGATAAAGATATAAAATTTATTGTTAAAATATTACGTTCAACACATGACTAATCTCAACGGATGAGTACAGTCAACACATGAACCTTTATTTTATATTGATAAAGATGTAAATTTTATTATTAAAATATTTCGTTCAACACATGACTAATCTCAACGGATGAGTACAGTCAATACATGAACCTTTATTTTATAATATTCTTTATTTTCTAAATTGGAATGAGGCCCAATCAATCACCATATAATGTTAATTATATGGATTTTCACACATCACACGTATATAATAGCATTGAAAAATAATCAACCATCAACCAAAGTGCACTACACCGTATAAGCATCAAGTATAGATATCTAACGCTTACAACAGCCTGTCAATCAATCGATCGACATATTTAATCAATCAGGATGAGTGAACTTCAAATTTCATCCCAACACCCGTGTGGGGTTTCAAACAATCAAACACAGATTTTAGTTGTGCAGTTGGGCGATGTGTAAAATTTATCGACCCAATCAACGTCCTTCAAATAGGTGTACATAAACAAACCGTCTGGTTTGTAAATGAATATTTTATTTTATTCACTTCCTGTTAAAAATTATATTTTTAACGATAAAATATTTTATTCAACCTATGAAAATATTCTATTCAGTTCATTTACACAATGAAAATAATATTTTTATTTTTCTAACATATTTTAGAAAATTTCGGCGGCATAACGACACGATACTAGAAACGGGACAAGGCCTAGCCTTATCCCCGGTCTAGTGAAGGCCCACGCCATTCACACATCAATCAAGTCAATTTCATTTCACCAAACAATTCAATTCAAATCAAATAATCTAACTAACTACACAACCAAACTATTAAACAAACCAGCCATCCATGGTCTGTGGATGATGGGTGTCGGGTGCTACTAAACACCGTCTGCATCCTAGTATATATATATATATATATAACTAGAAAATGAAATTGAAAGGTGAGAAATTCTCACCAATAGCCATCCTAACTCCACGACACTTCTTTGATAGAAATCTTCATCGTTCTCGCATCTTTGTCGCTTTCGTTGCCCGTAGCCACTACATATATAAATATCGAATTTTTACTTTGCTATTCAATATATAAAAATCGAATTTTTACTTTGCTATTCAATATATAAAAATCGAATTTTTACTTCGCTATTCAATATATAAAAATCGAATTTTTACTTCGCTATTCAATATATAAAAATCGAATTTTTACTTCGCTATTCAATATATAAAAATCGAATTTTTACTATCATGCTATATGGATAAAAATTCTATTTTTACATTGCTACTATATAGATAAAAATATATTTTTACCTCGCTATTCTCTATATAAAGATTTCGCCTTTTCAAATATATCATTATAAAAATCACATTTTTATTTTTCTACACAGATAAAGATGATATTTCCAATATTCCTATCATGTAAAAATTATATTTTTAATTCTCTAAATAAACAAAAATCATATTTTTACATCGCCTATATAGTAAAGACTATATTTTTAATACTTTAAAAATATAAAAATCATATTTTTAATTGAATAAAAATCTTTTCTACCTCTTCCTTATTTAAAAATTATATTTTTATCATTTGTATAATATAAAGATTATATTTTTATTATCACCACTATATCAAAATCCGATCTTTCTACATTCAAATAAAAAAAAGATCTTTTCACCTTTAAAAATATCGTCTTTCATTCATTAAAAATCCGCCTTTTTAAGGTTAAAAATATCGCCTTTTCTATATGAAAAATTCTAACTTTCTATTTAAAAATCCTATACAAAAACTGATTTTTTTCTGTTTGCTAATCATATATAAAAGAAATAATTAAATAAAATTAAAACAAATAAAAACTTAAATTTTCAATCGGGGGGGGGGGGGGTTTCACTGGTGCCGTTCACTGGAAGAGGAGGGGGGTCGGAGTTGGTGCTTCAGGCAGCGGATGAGGGTTGGGGGAGAGATGTAGGAGGCGCTGGCGGTTTTCTGAGGGGGGGGGGGGCTAGCTTCGCGCGGGGGCGCGATTAGAGGGGGGGGGGGTCTTCGACGGTGGCGTGACGCGAGGGTGGGGGAGGCTGCGGTGAGCGGGGCAGCGAAAGGTGGAGGGGGCGATGGCGTGACAAGGTGGGCGGCGGGTTCCTCGATCAGCTTTCTCTTTTTTTTCTCTCTCTCTCTTTCGTTCAGAAATGAATCGGGGGGGGGGGGCAGAGATAAAGGAAGAGGGTTTTTTTATTTAATTATCTCCCAAAAAGCAACTTTTATTTTCGACCTCTAAACGAGGCCCACCGCCTGTCGTCCATAGCGTTTCACCCCCATTCTGAACACAATGGGATATGTATCGTAAGCTGATTCGATCGTTTCGATTAGTTTCCATTAAAATCAACATATAACTCTATATATTGATTTTGAACGCGTATTTCATTTTACCGGGGTCACATACTAACTCTAAAAATTCTCGAAAAATATTTTCTAGCCTCGCATTGACGATACGGTCCTAACAAAACTAGTTTCGCCGAATTCTAAGATCGTTGGAAAAATGGCAATTTTCCAGTCGATTCAAATCAACTGAAACTGGTCAAACACGTTTTCCTTTGCCACGCTCAGATATTAAATCGAAAAATTATGAAATTTGAAATCTAGCAATAATTTGACACTGCGGATCCAACAAAAGTGGTTTCGTCGAAATCCGAGGTCGTTTGCAAAATGTCTATTTTTAAGGGCCTGAATTCCATAGCGACTATTCAGAATTTTCAACTGGACATATCTTTTGATCCCCGCTATGAAATATGATTTTCCGGATTCATTGGAAAGATATTATCAATTAGTTCCAAATGTTTTTGGTTTCACTAAAATCCAGATTGTTTTGCACCCGGTATGTTCGATTGAAGTTTGAAATCGAATTCTCGAACTACCGCGCCATTTTCAATTCTATTTATAATTATATATAAATATTAATATTCTAACGATGACGCGTATAAATATATACGTTCGAATTATATTCAAAATAAATTTCTCGTCGATATTATTTAAAATAATCTATTTTAAATATTCAAAATTCGCTAAAATTGCCAAAATAAAAATTTTAAACTAGCTCAGAATTTTCGGGTTATTACAATCTCCCCCACTTAAAACTTTTCGTCCCCGAAAAGGAACAAAGTCGAATGTGGTTTGATTAATCAACTCTACGTTCGATCTAGCTTCCATTCTCCAACTTTTCAGTTTCTGAGAATTTTCAAATTTTCAAAAATTTGGCTAACACGCTAAATTTTCGAAAAATTTCGCCATAACCTCCCCTGCACCGGGAGCCACGGGAAAATCCCGAAATTGCCATACAGGCCTTCTGATCTCAAAAAGAAAAAGAAAACGCCAAGCGGCTAGCCAATAGGCTCATAAAATCATCATCACCCAAACAAAACAGTAAATTATATATTAAACATGTACCTATTTGTCGGGCAAACAAATTTTATTCTCTGCTCTAGCCTCCTTGCTATGACCTGTTGAATGTAAGCACATGTATATGCAAGCAAATGCGACCAATTTTTAATACAATTCAATATTCGGTTCAATTAGGCTAAATGGTTCAAAATTATCAAACAAATAAACAAACAACACAAACATCAATCATTTAGTGGATTAGAGTTTCAAATTCATAATTTTGATACATATACAAAAATCATGTTTTTGATGCCAATTCACAACAATGTGTTCTAGCTATATACGTTTTGGTTCTCACACCAGTCTGATGGAAATATATAGATATCACACCTTCGTCACTCGAATATAAATTCTGACGACGAGTACTCAACCATCAGAATCATCTTCGGGCCAATAGAGTACGATTCTATATCTATCCAATATATTAAAACTTCGAATATACGTTCATGACGCGTATATGCAAAATCGTTATATATCGGATTGTCCAAATTTAAAATAAATAAAATATTCAAATACGTATAAAACGATTTAAATTTCAAAACAAAATTGTTTTCATTTGAAAAATATACTCTTCACACTCGTTCTAGGATACTACTGATCCTATCTCTAACGAGTCATTCTAATTGGATATTACTAATCCAATATCTGATGAATTCTTTCGTATGGTTCTAATGTGTCTTGTTCTCGAGCTCTGTAAACCAAAGCTCTGACACCAAATGTGACGGCCGGGAATTTCGCTCGATCCGAATCAGTCGTTAAACCGATCTAGACCGTTCGAAACCCCTGATCGTTTGAGAAAAGGACAAATAAGAACACAAACAGAAGAACATTTCATTGTTATATCAACAATTCCATCAGATACAAGGATATACAGAGTATAATTGAATAAATTACATTCGATAAATATCAGATATTACAATAAATTACATAGCAGCGGAAAAATAATACAAAGCACAACTGAAGGTGATATACGGATACAGAGCTTTCCGGATATCATTCCAGCTGTAAACCAGGATCCTGTGAATATAAATCTGCAAAACCAAAACTACTAGCTGCCCGTGCGGAAAATAGGGGCACCCAGAGTTTAGGTTAAAACAATAAACTCCAGGTCAATCATGTGACTGATGTGAGAACTAAAACAGTTATTTAAAATTTTACTTTAAAAGAGAGTAATTCAAGGGACCATGCCATATAACACGGAACGTGTTTCCTCCCAAGAATACCAGTGCATAGAAAAGACAACGCAATGCTTTTTCGAAAAATGAAGCTATTTTAAGACCCAGGTCCCATCACACAATGCAACGCAAGCCGGAGGATAGGGTTTTCCCTTATAATAGCCAAACATGCTTGGTACGTTTAAAACAAATCATTTGATACTATAATAAGTGTAAAGTGTCAAAACAATTTCAATCATAAATATCAATCATAGGCGGCATGGGTACCATATATCATGTCGCCATACTAGTTCTACAATTAAACCGCAATTCACGTATTGGAAATTGGATTTCCGTCATGAGTCGAGGCAAGGGGCAAGATCCACTCCGCGCTCGAGACACTCTAGCAAATGCCTCAGGGCTACGCACTCTGGGCAACCCTTGATTCGGCTGGGCCGGTCCTCACTTACGTTAGAGGATTAGTTATGCCTGAACACACGTTTCCCGGTCCTTACAGACCTATAATTGAGGCGCCTCATTCCAACAACCACAAAGGTGAAAAGTATATAAATGTCAGGGCTGGTAAGTCACTGACACCACCATAGCTAGAAAGAAACGTCGTGCTCTCCCAGCGGTCCGTATCCCGTTTTTAACTCATACTGAGGTGTGAGGCTCGCGAATTCACGTTATACACAAAGCTGCCACGTAGGCGTGCTTTGATCATCAACCACAAGACTTTGCTTTTCAACAGAAGCCTTGATCATTGCATCTTAGCATGCCACACAGGCAATTCATGCGATGCGACTGATGTCCATCGATATATAACCTCTAAGCTCGTACGTCTCAGAGAAGGGCATTAAGCAAGAGAATAAATTCTCCGCCGCCAAACAGATATATATTTAACAGAAATCAATCAACACAGAATAAAATCCATTGTCAGACACACAATCCATTTACAAGTTCGTTCTGGGTCTGAACGAAACCGGAGGCACTTTCCTCGCATATCCATCGATCTCCAAGTACGTCTGGACAACCACCAACTATTTCCATCCTCTTGGGTGTGCAGCCCAATCAGGATCGTCAGTAATAACCCAAACGATGTGAAGACTTCCGGTCTTCGACCACCGTCTTCATCTTCGACTTATCGTCGAATCGGTTATTCAGAATGGGTATAAACCCGGCCTTTCCGAACAACCCGCGTATATTAAAAACAAATGTTACACAAACTCAACATACGCCTCATTCCAATTCAGAATATTCTTTTATTCACCAAATCACATTCTTAGGGAAAGGTTCCCATTAATTTTATCCAAGATAAATTCTTTGAAATTTATCCTTTAATCTTCCTTTGGATGACATTTCAAACCAAATTATGGTTTTCTAAACTAGTCGAGATTAGCGAACCACAACGAAGTAATTATTTATTTTATTTCCCAATCCCAACCTATTCATCCCATGAACCAAAACTGGTAATACTCCATATCTAACACCATGGTGTTATCGGTAAAATTAATTACCATTTCACGTTCAAATCTGATTAAAGATTTAAATATCGCTTTGGAGCAAAATTTGTGATACTCCACTCTCGCTCATTTGCCAAATTTGATAATTTAAATTATCAATTCACATTTCAATCTAATTGCAGATTCATTAAAACTCCTTTTACTGGGTTAAAGAACTAATGTCATTTAAAACACAGTTCACGACAAACCCAAATCACAATCTATTTATTTTTGGGTTAAAGAACTAGTGTTATTTAAAACACGGTTCACGACAAACCCAAATCACAATCTATTTATTTTCGGGTTAAAGAACTAGTGTTATTTAAAACACAGTTCACTATAAACCCACTTATCAATTTTATTTAAAACCCATTTTAAATCCAATTTATTTATTTAAAAATAATTGGGTTTTAAATTCTAGTTCAAAATTAGTTCCTTTCGATAAAAATCTATTTTTATCTTTTCAAATATGGAGTTTTTCATCCCAATTTTTCCCAAATCATTTCTTATGATTTTACACAAATTATTACTATTTTTAATAATTTTATCAAGGCCCGTACAGTCAATTTCCATCAACGGCCATCGAACTGCACTTACAGCGACCTTTTTCGAATTTGATTTGGATGTGTCTCCAAATCCAACCGTTAGATTTCAAATTTCTAATATTCGTTAGAAAGCTCTTTTCGACACGAACCCAACGGTTCCGGTTTTAGGAGAATCCGACGGTCGGATCTCCCGTAGTGTCCATTTGAAATAAATGGTCGAAATTCGGAAACTGCCGCGGCGCGGCGCGTTCTATTCCGGCCATTATATTATATATATAATATATATAATATATATTTCTTCGATTACTATTCAAAACGAATTTTATAAATAGTTTTGAATTCGTTTCAAAAACAATTTCAACCTATTCCTTTCTATTCAATTCAAATTTCAATTCAATTTGAATTCAATTCAATTCAATTCGTTTTCAATTCAATTCGAATTCGTTTTCTATTCAATTCAAATTCGTTTTCTATTTGAATCAATTCAAATTGGTTTTCTATTCAATTCGATTAAAATTCGTTTTCTATTCAATTCGATTCAAATTCGTTTTCTATTGGAATCAAATTCATTTCGTTTTCTATTTAAATCAAATTCATTTCCTATTCAAATCAAACTCATTATATATTCAATTCATTTCGAAATCGTTTTATATTCAATTCATTTCAAAATCGTTTTATATTCAATTCATTTCGAAATCGTTTTCAATTCAATTCATTTCGAAATCGCTTTATATTCAATTCATTTCGAAATCGTTTTCAATTCAATTCATTTCGAAATCGTTTTCAATTCATTTCGAAATCGTTTTATATTTAATTCATTTCGAAATCGCTTTTCAATATTCATTTCAAAATGAATAAAATCGATATAAATATCGTTCACATCAAAATGGCGTCAATCTAATCAACACGGCTTCATATATTCCTTCATTCTATTCAACAAATTAATATTTATTTTTGTCAACACACGACTAATCTCAACGAATGAGTACTGTCCGCGTGTGACTATTTTTGTTAAATTATTTCGTTCAACACATGACTAATCTCAACAGATGAGTACGGTCAACACATGAACCTTTATTTTATAGTGATAAAGATATAAAATTTATTGTTAAAATATTACGTTCAACACATGACTAATCTCAACGGATGAGTACAGTCAACATATGAACCTTTATTTTATATTGATAAAGATGTAAATTTTATTATTAAAATATTTCATTCAACACATGACAAATCTCAACGGATGAGTACAGTCAACACATGAACCTTTATTTAATAATATTCTTTATTTTCTAAATTGGAATGAGGCCCAATCAATCACCATATAATGTTAATTATATGGATTTTCACACATCACACGTATATAATAGCATTGAAAAATAATCAACCATCAACCAAAGTGCACTACACTGTATAAGCATCAAATATAGATATCTAACGCTTACAACAGCCTGTCAATCAATCGATCGACATATTTAATCAATCAGGATGAGTGAACTTCAAATTTCATCCCAACACCCGTGTGGGGTTTCAAACAATCAAACACAGATTTTAGTTGTGCAGTTGGGCGATGTGTAAAATTTATCGACCCAATCAACGTCCTTCAAATAGGTGTACATAAACAAACCGTCCGGTTTGTAAATGAATATTTTATTTTATTCACTTCCCGTTAAAAATTATATTTTTAGCGATAAAATATTTTATTCAACCTATGAAAATATTCTATTCAGTTCATTTACACAATGAAAATGATATTTTTATTTTTCTAACATATTTTAGAAAATTTCGGCGGCATAACGGCACGATACTAGAAACGGGACAAGGCCTAGCCTTATCCCCGGTCTAGTGAAGGCCCACGCCATTCACACATCAATCAAGTCAATTTCATTTCACCAAACAATTCAATTCAAATCAAATAATCTAACCAACTACACAACCAAACTATTAAACAAACAAGCCATCCATGGTCTGTGGATGACGGGTGTCGGGTGCTACTAAACACCGTCTGCATCCTAGTATATATATATATATAACTAGAAAATGAAATTGAAAGGTGAGAAATTCTCACCAATAGCCATCCTAACTCCACGACACTTCTTTGATAGAAATCTTCATCGTTCTCGCCTCTTTGTCGCTTTCGTTGCCCGTAGCCACTACATATATAAAAATCGAATTTTTACTTTGTTATTCAATATATAAAAATCGAATTTTTACTTTGCTATTCAATATATAAAAATCGAATTTTTTACTTCGCTATTCAATATATAAAAATCGAATTTTTACTTCGCTATTCAATATATAAAAATCGAATTTTTACTTCGCTATTCAATATATAAAAATCGAATTTTTACTTTGCTATTCAATATATAAAAATCGAATTTTTACTATCACGCTATATGGACAAAAATTCTATTTTTACATTGCACTATATTGATAAAAATTATATTTTTACCTCGCTATTCTCTATATAAAGATTTCGCCTTTTCAAATATATCATTATAAAAATCACATTTTTATTTTTATACACATATAAAGATGATATTTCCTATATTCCTATCATGTAAAAATTATATTTTTAATTCTCTACATAAACAAAAATCATATTTTTACATCGCCTATATAGTAAAGACTATATTTTTAATACTTTAAAAATATAAAAATCATATTTTTAATTGAATAAAAATCTTTTCTATCTCTTCCTTATTTAAAAATTATATTTGTATCCTTTGTATAATATAAAGATTATATTTTTATTATCACCACTATATCAAAATCCGATCTTTCTACATTCAAATAAAAATACGATCTTTTCACCTTTAAAAATATTGTCTTTCATTCATTAAAAATCCGCCTTTTTAAGGTTAAAAATATCGCCTTTTCTATATGAAAAATTCTAACTTTCTATTTAAAAATCCTATACAAAAACTGATTTTTTTCTATTTGCTAATCATATATAAAAGAAATAATTAAATAAAATTAAAACAAATAAAAACTTACTTTTTCAATCGGGGGGGGGGGGGGGGGTTCACTGGTGCCGTTCACTGGAAGAGGAGGGGGGTCGGAGTTGGTGCTTCAGGCGGCGGATGAGGGTTGGGGGAGAGATGCAGGAGGCGGCGGCGGTTTTCTGAGGGGGGGGGGCTAGCTTCGCGCGGGGGCGCGATTAGAGGGGGGGTCTTCGACGGTGGCGCGACGCGAGGGTGTGGGAGGCTGCGGTGAGTGGGGCGGCGAACGGTGGAGGGGGCGATGGCGTGACGAGGTGGGCGGCGGGTTCCTCGATCCACTTTCTCTTTTTTTTTCTCTCTCTCTCTTTCGTTCAGAAATGAATCGGGGGGGGGGGGGGCAGAGATAAAGGAAGAGGGTTTTTTTAATTTAATTATCTCCCAATAAGCAACTTTTATTTTCGACCTCTAAATGAGGCCCACCGCCTGTCGTTCATAGCGTTTCACCCCCATTCCGAGCACAATGGGATATGTATCGTAAGCTGATTCGATCGTTTCGATCAGTTTCCGTTAAAATCAACATATAACTCTATATATTGATTTTGAACGCGTATTTCATTTTACCGGGGTCACATACTAACTCTAAAAATTCTCGAAAAATATTTTCTAGCCTCGCATTGACGATACGGTCCTAACAAAACTAGTTTCGCCGAATTATGAGACCGTTGGAAAAATGGCCATTTTCCAGTCGATTCAAATCAACTGAAACTGGTCAAACACGTTTTCCTTTGCCACGCTCACATATTAAATCGAAAAATTATGAAATTTGAAATCTAGCAATAATTTGACACTGCGGATCCAACAAAAGTGGTTTCGTCGAAATCCGAGGTCGTTTGCAAAATGGCTATTTTTAAGGGCCTGAATTCCATAGCGACTATTCAGAATTTTCAACTGGACATATCATTTGATCCCCGCTATGAAATTATGATTTTCCGGATTCGTTGGAAAGATATTATCAATTGGTTCCCATTGTTTTTGGTTTCAGTAAAATCCGGATTGTTTTGCACCCGGTATGTTCGATTGAAGTTTGAAATCAAATTCTCGAACTACCGCGCCATTTTCAATTCTATTTATAATTATATATAAATATTTATATTCTAACGACGACGCGTATAAATATATACGTTTGAATTATATTCAAAATAAATTTCTCGTCGATATTATTTAAAATAATCTATTTTAAATATTCAAAATTCGCTAAAATTGCCAAAATAAAAATTTTAAACTGGCTCAGAATTTCCGGGTTATTACAGAGGGTGAGGTTTAGATGGATGTGAAGCTCAGGAGAATCTCTACAAAAACTTCTACTGTAGCACTGCATTTCGTTGATTGATTGAGGAGAAAAAGAGGAGAGAAGCGAGGAAAGGGAGCCGTCATTCGAACAAAGAAAGGCTACGGGTTTTGTCGGATCCGAGAAGGAAGAGAAATGAGTTTTCATTGGTCCAGGAATTTTATTTATATATTTAATTCTTTATTTTTCAAAAATACCCATCCTTTCATACGAACTCCAATTTAAACCCAACGACTGTCGTCCCCAGCTAAATACCCCCATTCCGAACACAATGGAATTTGTTTCGTAGGCCCATTAGACTGTTTCAGTCAGTTTTTCTTTAAACTAAAATATAAAACATTCAAATATGGATTTGAATGAACATTTAATTTGCTGGGGCCATATACCGATCTCAAAATTTTTAGAAAAATAAATCTGGCTATGTCTGGATGATATGGTCCCAACAAAACTATTTTTGTCGAATTCAGAGACCTTTTGAAAAATGGCCATTTTCTGATCAATCCAAATTGACTGAAATTAACCAAACACATTTTCTTTTGCCATGCTCACATACTAACTCCAAAATTTATGGAATTTGGAATATGACAATATTTTGACATCCCGGATCCAACAAAAGTGGTTTCATCAAAAACGGAGGTCGTTTGCAAAATGTCTATTTTCAAGGGCTATATAAACACCATAGCGACCTTTCTGAAAATTCTTTCGGTCATAACTTTTGATTTCTGCTATCAAATTTCAATTTTTCAGATTCGTTAGAAAGATATTCATAAACAGATTTAAATATTTTTGGTTTCACTAAAATTCGTTTTACTTTGCATTTTGTACATTCAATCAAAGTTCGAATTCAAATTTTCAAACTGCCACGCCATTTCAGGCCTTGTTTTATAATTAAAATAAAAATATTCGTTGTTACTTCAATCCAAATAGATTTTTTGTCATTATTATTTAAAATAATTTATTTTAAATATTCAAAATTCACTAAAATAGACATATTAAAATTTTTGAATTTGTTCTGATTTTCCGGGTTGTTACAATCTCCCCCACTTAAAATCTTTTCGTCCCCGAAAAGGAACGAAGATGAATGTTGTTTAACTAACCAACTCAACTTTCATTCTGGCTTCCATTCTTCAAATTTTCAGTTTCTAAGAATTCCCTAATTCTTCAAAAATTTGGCTAACACCCTAAATTTTCGAAAAATTTCGCCATAACCTCCTTTTACGGGGAGGGGTTTGGAAATTTATTGGGCTGTATTAGGTACCAAATAAATCCTAAAAAGCATACACATATTTAGAGTGATATATTCCGGTGTCCACAGGGGAGTGTGTATAGATCATAACTCCAGAGAATAAATTCTCGTCACCCTATAAATGGTTTTTTGTGCCTTAGTGACCAGGGAGGCGTGTTTATTGTCATCTCCAGACCCGTGTGGGGTTTTTATTAATCTGGCAACTTACTGTTATATTTTATATAGTCCATATCAGTCTTCGATTCAACCTATAATATATTCATCGCCATACAAGCCTCTCGCTCGTATGGTAAATCTTCCACCACGTCACACAAGCTCCAAATGCTTATGTGGTATATGATGAAGTATGATATCTTCAAGAAGTATGCCATGTAGTATAGTTCAAAATTAATTGTTACTATCCTATGGCGACGTTTATTATTACACACAGAACAACCAACACTCTGCATCCAATGGAATTCACAGGAGATGATATAATAAATAAAATTGCGCATCAGACTCATTAAGGTTTACCTATTTGTTGGGCATGCAAATAAATTCTTTACTCAACAACAAATCCATTTACCTGTTCAAATATATATAATGTACATGCATGTATTTCTATCTATTTTCAAATCAGTTCAATATTTGATTCATTTGCATAAATTTACCATTCATTCTCTTATTGATCAGATTAACTATCATTCCAATAATTTGATAAATCAAATTCTTAATCACACAACACAAACAACAATCAATTTGTTGATTAACTTTTCAAAAATCAACTAATTAATTCATTTACTCTTTTAAAATCATTTAGACTATATAATTAAAATTTTACATCCATGAAAAGGAAACAACAGCAAGGTAGAAAATAAAACAGAAATGCAAAATACGGTAAATGTACCTTGCACCAGAGTTAATCAGAGATATCCACCCTGCAATTGGGATAGGCTTTCTTAATGCTCTCCTCAGTTTCCCAAGTACAGTCTCGTGGATCTCCACTCCATTGCACTTTGACTAAGTGAACTTTCTTGTTCCTCAGCTCTTTAGTTTCTTTGCGAATAATCTTTATCGGCTCTCTTCTCACAGCCAATTCTGGAGTAATTTCCAAATCTTGTTGCGCAGCTTCCACGACCAAGTCTGGATCATGCACATGCTTTCTAAGTTGAGATACGTGAAATACATCATGTACACCAGGCAACCAATCAGGCAATTGAACCCTATAAGTGAGAGTTCCAATCCGTTCGAGCATAGGAAATGGACCAATAAATCTAGACGCCAATTTCCCAGTTTTGCCAAATCAGACTACTCCTCTCATTGGAAAAACCCTTAAATACACGTAGTCACCAGCAGAAAAAGACAAATCTCTTCGTCATGAATCTGCATTGCTCTTCTGTCGGCTTTGAGCGGCTAGTAATCGTTTCTTAATGAAATCAACTTTATCCGCAGCTTCGCGAATCATATCGGGTCCCAATACGAGTCTATTACCAGGTTCTACCCAACATGCAGGAGATCTGCACGGTCGACCATACAATGCTTCGAATGGTGACATTTTCAGGCTCGCTTGGTAGCTGTTGTTGTATGAGAACTCAGCCAAATGCAGGTGGTCTTCCCATGATCTGCCAAAATCAATAACACAAGCCCACAATAAATCTTCTAGAATACGATTCACCCTCTCAGTCTCGCCATCTGTTTGAGGATGATAAGCGGTGCTCAAGTTCAGTTTTGTTCCCAATTCTGCTTGGAATGCTTCGCAGAATTTTCTAGCAAAAATCGTGTCACGATCACTAACGATACTCATGGGAACTTCATGTAGTTTAACAATCTCTTTGAAATAAATCTACGCCAGACTCTGAGCGGTTCTATTTGATCTGACATGTATAAAATGGGCGGTCTTCGTGAAACGATCTACGATCACACAAATACTGTCGTTTCCTCTCCAGGTTCTGGGCAAATCGTCTATGAAATCCATACAAATTTGTTCCCACTTCCAACCTGGAATTTCCAATAGTTGCAACAATCCGGCGAGTTTCTGCTGATCGCTTTTGACTTGTTAACAGGTGGAACATCGGCTAACATATATAGAGATATCTCTTTTCATCGCCTTCCACCAGCTTGTTCGCTTGAGGTCATTATACATTTTACTAACCCAGGGGTGGATACTCAGCTTGGACTTGTGACACTCGTCCATTACTTCTCTTTTGAGCTCAACGCAGTCGGGAACACAAATTCTTCCTTTCAATCTCAGAACTCTTGCGCTGTCCACTTGGAAACTGGAGACATCACCCCTTTGAATTCTTTTGATCATCTCTTTAACAAAACTATCGTCTTTCTGAAGAATAGATATTTTATCAATCAATGATGGTGTAATGATAAGATTGGAAATGATCACATTCTTTCTGTTGAGCACATCAGCCACAACATTGGCTTTCCTCAGAGTACACAAAATATCAAGATCATATGCCGCGAGAAATTCTAGCCAACGCTGCTGCCTCATATTCAGATCTTTCCGGGTGAATAAATACTTCAATGATTGATGATCGGTATATAATTCGAACGTCTCACCTAATAGATAATGCCTCCAGATTTTCATAGCAAACACGATGGCTAACAATTCATGGTCGTGAGTTGCATAATTCATCCCATGTGGCCTCAATTGACGGCTAGCATAAGCGACTACTTGGCCTCTTTGCATTAATACTACACCAAGACCTTCCTTAGAAGCATCTGTCCAGACTTTCAAGTCTTGATTGCCATCAATAATTGTTAACACTGGAGCAGTTGTCAGTCTTAACTTTAGTTTGAAAAGTTGTCTCACATTCTGGAGTCCAATTGAACCTTGAATGTTTCTTAGTAAGCTCTGTTAAGGAACTAGATATCTTCAAAAAATCCTTAACGAACTTCCGATAATAACTAGCCAATCCAAGAAAACTTCGGACTTCTATGGGCGTAGTTGGCTGCTTTCAATTTTGAATAGCCGTGATCTTACTGGGATCCGCAGAAATTCCTTCTTTTGATACAACATGTCCAAGAATCTTGACTTCTTCTTGCCAGAATATACATTTGGAAAATTTGGCTTTTAAAACATTCTTTCTGAGAATTTATAACACTTGTTCCAAATGTTTTTCATGTTCGCTTTCTGACTTAGAGAAGATTAATATGTCATCAATGAAAACAAGTACGAATTTATTCAATACTTCTCTGAATACCCAGTCCATTAGATCGACAAAATAAGCTGGAGCGTTACATAAGCCGAACGGCATTACTAACCGCTCATAGAATAAGTCTGGACCTCTGAATGCTGTCAAAGGAACACACTCTTCGGCAATACGAAGCTGATGTAAGCCTGTAGCTAGGTCCATTCGTGAAAATACTTGTGCGCCATTCAATCGATGCAACAAATCATCAATCCGCGAAAATGGATATTTATTCATTAATGTCTGCTTATTCAAGTCACGATAATCCACACATAGTCTAAGAGTACCGACTGACTTTGGGACAAACACCACTGCTGCTCCCCAATTAGAGAAACTAGGCCTGATCAGACCCTTCCATACAAGTTGTTGAGTTTGATTGTCTAACTATTCTTTTTCCTTCAAGGTCATTCTTCGGATAGCGTGAACTACTGGCCTTGCATTCGGAATTAAAGCAATTTATAATCAATTTCGCTACGCGGAGGTAAGCTAACAACTTCTTCAAACACATCCTCATAATTCTTGACGACAGGGATATTTTCAATGTTGACCGGGATATTCTCCGTAATGATAGGAATAGGTTCTATTTGAGCAGGAGAAACATCCAAAGCTGCCCAGAAATCTTTTCTATCTGAATTCGGACCTTCACATGGAATGGTTATATACCCTAGCTTTGTTTTAACTTTAACAACTCATTCTGCACAGTTAACTTCCTCTTCATATTTGGTTAACCAATCCAATCCTAAAATAAGATCAAATTCTGAGAAATTCATGATGATCGAGATAGTAAGGAACTGATAACAGGAAAAAGAAACAGACATCCCACTTATCCAACTAAGATTGAGGGAACCCCCAATCGGATTATGGACAGTCATGGGTTCTTTAAGCTTTTTCAGTTTTAAATCCAACTTCTTTACCACCTTAGTCGAAATAAAACTTCGTGACGTGCCCGTATCAAACAACACTTTAACTAGAATATTTTAAACATTAAGCGTGCCTTCCAAAACATCTGGCCTTCCCTGACTAGCTGAGGGTGTAGAAGTTTATGCTACTTCATTTACATGTACCATTCCAGATTTCTTAAATAGCCGGCAATCCTTTGCAAGATGACCAGTCTGATGGCATTTACAGCACTTTCTATTCTCTTGAAAATTCTTCTTGGATTTAAATCCATCCTTTCTATGTTTCTTTAGAGATCTGCAACTTATCGACAAATGTCCTTGCTTATTGCAGTTAGAGCATGTGGCCACCATTACTGGTTCTTTCTCAGATTTATCCCTTTTCCTCTTTGCTTTAGGCTTCTTTCTGACCCCAGACGTCGTACCTACCTCAGGATGTGTACTTACCTCCGGGCTGACAGATTCAAATTTCCTTTTGTTATTAATACTGACTTCCTCTCCATCGCCCAGAGGACCTTACTTATGCAGATCTTCATACTGGTAAGCCATATATATCATTTCAGAAAAAGGAAGTTGCACATGCGCAGTTACACTACTTTGGTACTTTCTTTGGAGCCCGTTAATAAACCTCAAATTCTTCCCCTTATGATTTTGAATTAGATGCGGGGCAAAACGAGAAAGTTCATTGAATTTCTTCTGATATTCTGGAATGGTCATATCTCCTTGTATCAAATAGTAGAATTCATCACTTAACTGCTTCTGGAGGAATAAATCTTTCATTGAAAATTTCTTTAAATTATCCCAGGTAATATTACCTTCTGGATTATCTTTAATAATGGTTTCCCACTAGATTAAAGCTTCGTCTTTGAGTGCCCAAGATGCCAGTAATCTTTTCTGATCATCTCTCAGCTTGAAACCTTCAAATATTCTTTCAGTAGAACGCATCCAAGCCTGAGTTTGAATAATGGACTCATTGCCCGAGAACGGTACTCTACCCAGATTTCGATATCTCTTTAATAGAGCTTCTATATTTGATCCTGGCTGTGGGAGCACAACTGGCTCATTAGGTTGTCGAACCATATGACTACTTCTTCTTCTTCTGCCACTCATTTTTCTATGTCTGCAAATAGCAGACAAAGTGTCAGGCCAACAGAAAAGGTATTTTAAAGCATAGATACAAATATTTAAATGTATATACATCTATCGGGGTGTATTTCATTCTGCTACACTCATTCTAGGATATCTACTAATCCTATCTGAAATGAGTTATTCAACATAGAATACTCCTGATTCTATTTCTGATGAGTTCGTTAATATGTTATATTCTAGAACTAAGCTTAACCAAAGCTCTGTTACCATATGTGACGACCCCATACCCCCGTTCCACGGTAGCAAGGGTAATGTTTGGAATATAACACATAAACAAATAACAGAAGAACAAAAATATATAAATACACCAGGTAATGTGTAATAACCCATATTTTTAACCGTTCAAATCGACAATAAACCGCACATGTCGACCAAACAAATCATAAATACAGGCAGTTATTTGGGAAAAGAAGAAAAGGAAAGAAAGAAAGGAAAACAGTAACAGAGCTCTCACAGTGGAAGGACAATATATAGTAAGGAATAGCAGTTAAAAGCAGTCGAAATATATATTCGTTGGCTATAACATACAACGATTATCAGAGTTACACTTGTGCAGATATACATAACAACAGCAGGACAAAGTGCAGTGGAAATAATTATATATGTAGTATATATGTATACCAAATCTTCATCTTCGTGATCTAAAAGAAGAAATCTTCGCTAACTGCAAATATCTGCTGACCCGAGCGTATTGCATAAAAAGAAAAGACAATAAACACTCGGATCAACACTACATCATTCTATTATTAGTCAAATTAAAATATGAAATAACAATAGTGCCATGGGTGCAGTAACTCAAGAGATGTTACGGGATTTTTCCATCTCTCAAGGATCCGTTAGACTAATACATACATAGTGTAATACGCTATTATGATAGTGTTTATCCAGTAAAGTAAATATCATAAAATTAGCATAAGAAGGATTACAATATTACCCTTACATCATTTACAGGCACCAACAGTCTTTACAGTACCGTAAATTCACAGTACTGGTGTTATCGGAGGGCACTCCATAGAATGCAATGCTAAATCAAAATCACATAGGGCTCGATATGGATAAATATGACAAGGCACTCGAGGCAATGCCCAGGGTAGGATTCTACCAATTGCACTCCCAGACCGGTGATAATGCATAGTAGCCACTACCGCCCACCTCGGATCACACTCCCAGTTCAAATGGGCCCAAATCATCATCATCATCATAGTCATAGAAATAGTATCGAAGAAGTGTGTCCGATCAAAGGTGCTACCTCAATTAGTCACGGCATAGCTCTTGTTTTAGTCATTTCAATTCTGACCAGAAGGTCAGGGCTATTTCATCATCGTTCATCTCCTTCGATTCAATAATCGCCTCCGATTCATCATACTCATTCTGGATACATCATAACGTTCATAGTTGTCAAACTGGTATCGACACTGACAGAGAGTATGCCATTTGCCGACTCCGGTCTCTTTAACAACTAACGCTTACATTTTCTACATCCGTCGGTTCTTTTACATTTCACGAAGGTTCACTTTATATTCAAAATATCATGTTTTGCTCGAACCAAAATTTATATTCGAATAGAATAAAATTTCATATCAAGATATCCCAATCATTCCCAAACCGATTATGTTCTGAACTAGAATATATTTTCATATCATTATATTATACTCATATAATATTCCTAAATCGATTTATATTCCAGAAGAATATACTTCACATCAGAGGTTATAATTATTTCAAATCGATTTATGTTCGCAATCCGTTCATATTCAAATAGAATATATGTTTTCATAACAACTCATTATAAATCTCTTAGGAGATCCATTTATATTCGAGAAGAATATAATTCATATTTCCATATAAAAATCGATTTAAATCGATTCATATTCAAATAGAATGAAATTTTATCTCAACTTCATTTGAACCAACGGTTTAAATTCAAACATTCCCCATTCAAAAGAAATTTACAAATTTTAAAATACTTATAAAAATAAATGTTTATAAAAAATCTTATATAAATATATATATATAATAATTAAAAATAAGTAAAATAAT
The DNA here is from genome assembly GCA_030737875.1 of Allium sativum. Taxonomy (NCBI): domain Eukaryota; kingdom Viridiplantae; phylum Streptophyta; class Magnoliopsida; order Asparagales; family Amaryllidaceae; genus Allium; species Allium sativum. Next base: position 159,106,271 of record CM060924.1, read on the forward strand.
TTAAATACTATGTATATACATAAATTAAAAGTTTACTAGATAGTTTGAACAATAAATTATAAGGAAAAATTTATTTATAATAAAATAGTTTATAGGTAAAGGTTAATAATAAAATTTAAGGAAAGAATAATTTATTTGAAATCAAATGTGTGTGTGTGTATATATATATATGTATTCTTTAACCATAATCATTTCTTCCTTCCAAATTTCAAATGCTTAAATCTATACCCCAGCCTCAATGGAGTTTACATAATTCAATATCTTGTTTCAATTGCCATTCAACCCCATTTCTTTCAATTTAGAGGAATCCAACCCATATTCATACCAAAATTTCGGTAAATTAGAATGTCCTCAAATGATGTTTATTTAAAACTGAATTCATGGAAAATTGTCAATTCCAAATCTTATCATAAAATTTGAAAACTCCAAGAGTATATTAAAATCCACTTTAGAAATCTCGATTTGTTTGAATAAATTTACATTGACAAATTCATTAACATTCAATTCATGTTTAAAGTAAACATAAAAATCTTATCGATATCGACACATTTCCTTTAAGTAAAATTACTCATCAATAGAATTTCGAATATTTAAATCATTTAACCAACCAATGTCCATATAATTTGCTATCCTATGGCCAAGTGATTTTAAATTTAATTTCTCAATATTCAGGGATGGATCTATCATTTCAATCCAATTCAGGGTCACAGATATTTATCATTTCAGTCCGTGTTCTTAATTGATTTTAATCGATCAATCCCGGGTTTATTCGATGTCATAACATCTAGGGTGAAAAATTGGGATTCAACATCAATGATGAGCACACAACAACCATATACTGAAATAAATACATTTCAAGCAATACTCATTCGCAAAATCACCCAAAGCATCCATCACAACCTTTCATCCCATTAATCAGTATTAATATGTTCTACGGGTTTGCAAGGATCATAAATCCCAACTAGTAATTTAATTTAATTAAATAACTAATTATCGACCTAAATTTCCAGATTAAAATACTTGCATGTCATTTTAAGCAGCCAATCACAAATCAAACACAACCAAACTTATTACATATTTTAATTTAACAAATATGGGAATAATTCAGTATTTCGAAAGTGAGAAAATCACTCACCTTTGGGTCCTTAGTGGATCGGACGTCCAAACAAAGCCCAAAATTTCACAGTCTCCAAATGCAGCCAAACTAGTCTCAGATCTTCCGCAATTCCGCCATGATCCCAACCCCCCCAACCGCGTCCAAATCCGAGTTAAATCGAGAAAGTTATTAACGTTTTACCATTTGAATTCAAATATAAATAAAATAAATAAAATATTCTCTCACCCATTAGATGTTGCCACGTCAGACTTCTCCCCATCGTTCTCCCACTCCTCCTTCACTTCGCTACAGTAAACACGCAAGAAATGAACCAAAAACCAATGCGACTTTGACCGCCTACCACTCCCTCCTCCGGCCGAATCAACCTCGTCAGCCAACACCATTGGAACCCTCATCCCGAGCCGCATCTACCAGCGCCGGTCCCACCATTTCCGGTGGTCTCCTCCGTCGTTGTGACGTCAACCCCAAAATGGGTTTCCAAACCCTAAATCGTGAAATTCCTCTGATCTACATCAGGATACGACCTCCGGCCACTTGCAATAAACTCGTATGGTTCTCCTTTACAATACCCATAAGTTATTTTCTTCGATTAACTCAGAAATCAAACCCCTCCCCCAAAATTTAGCTTTGGGATTCCGATTTCAAAGACTTTGACCGCAGTTTCTGCCAACTACAGGCCATGCATGTTGCAATAAATGGTACCAGTAGCTTCGTGTCGTCGAGAGCTTCGAAATGGTATATAATTTGCTACGGTTCGAGGAGATTTGATTTTTGAAGTTGAAATTTTTAATTCAGCTAGGGTTTTAATTTTCTCCAGCCATTGGAGATAAAGTTTTGATGGAGAAAACGTACGTGGAATGAAAAATGGGCTGACGGAGTTAAAGGGATTTATTTATATAATTTATAGAAGGCCTAAATGTTAAAACACCCAAATATCCATTTACATTGATCTCTTTCACATTCTCTCTCGTACGATCAACTCATAACTCAGATTGCGTTGAAATTTTGAACTCTATAATAATTTATTGTTTTGGATCCGATGAAACTGATTTCGTCGGATTCTGAGACCGTTGCCAGATCAGTTAAATTTCACAGTTAATTAAATAAATAAAATATTCAAATATTTATTTAACAGATTTAATTAAATTTAAATATTCATTAAATTCCATTTAAATCTAATTATAACTTAAATAAATTTTTATAAATAAATTCCACACACTTTTAAATCTTAATTTGATAATTTGAATTTTGATTTGAATTTCAGTTAAAATTTAACTTCTTTAAATTCCACCATTTCCAATTTAAATTTGAATTCCACTTTTAAATTAACCCACTCAAATTAATTTAATTGTTCAAATATTAAATTTCAAATTACAGCCTTTCTAAATAAAACTAAATTTGAAAAATATATTTATATTCAATTCAAACAATTACCATCATTAAAAATCAACAAAAACTTGTTTTTTATCTAATTTTATTCCATTTTATTTATTTTAAATTGAAAATTAAATGTACAGAAAATATGGGATGTTACATTCTCCCCCACTTAAAATCTTTTTGTCCTCGAAAATAGAACGAGATAAGGTATTAACTAAATCATACTTTCAAATTCATACTTACCAAATAGCATTTATAAGATAAATTATATATAGTTGTAAAATCTCATAAATTTTCTAACTCCCGAAATCACGAAAAATTTCGGCAGCATCTCCTTTGTACGGAGAGACCCGGAAAATCACAAAATATATAAAATTCAAATATACATCTCATCATTCGATGAGGCATCCCAAAAATGGGGAAAACACCATATATATGTAACTACCACACTATATAACTCAAATACGTACCTACTTAGCGTTTATTTGCATTTTTATTTACCATAGCATTTAGCATTTTGCGCAAGCGAGCTCCGAAGCATAGCGCGACTTTCCTACACCTGCTACATACTCACATATACATGAGAATCAAACATATATACACTAAATAGCAATGCATATAACTTACACAACATATCTTCGACATTTCAACTACAAAACTATAATATCCATGATAGGCCAACAAACAAATCATGAATTATCACCCTTTAAATGATGGAATTTGAACAAAAGATACTAGGAAAATGTTGTAGCATTTGTTTCAGGCTTTCCGAATTGTCCGGATTCGTCGAATTCGGATAATTCATTCAAAAGTTATGACTTTTTTAGTGAAGGCGAACACCTCAGCCCCTACACTGAAAAATGCAGGTCTGAGTTGTTCAACCCAGTTTTCAACCCTTTAAACAAAAAATTCCAGCAAGTATATTAAGGAAAAGTTTTAGTTCATATTCTGGCCTTTCCGAGTTGTGCTCGCACATTAAAATTCGACGTTCTATTAGGAAGTTATGGCCAAAACAATGCGGGTATACGCTTCAGGTTTTTATTATCTGCGCGCTGATCTACAACTAACGCTTGGATTTTAGGCAAATAAACATGAGAATTTGACATGGCGCTATTAACGTAAGTTTTAAATTAGTTTCAAAGGTTTCTAAAAAGTCTGGAATCGTCAAATTCGGATCATCCCATCAAAAGTTATAGTCATTTTAGTTTCATCTTATCTAATATTTCAGGTTTTACATAACATCGATTTATTTTATTTGGAGTTTCAACCCTTTCGGATCCCAAAAATTTAAGCAACACATAAAACATCTAAAATGGGTTATTGTTCCATTAAGCACATTATACAGTTTATCCTTTTAAAGTTTAAATATATTCAAGTTCGTTTTACTTATATTAAATGAATTTCATTCCATTTACTTATGCTCCTTTTTTTTATTTACCCCTTTTTATTTGTTTTCGTTCGTCTGTTCAATCCTTTACCTTCACCTCATAATCCAAGAAAATGAATTTCCATTAAATTTCTTGTTCCATTCCAATATTTCTATTAGTTTCTCATTTATTCCAAGCATTAAATCATAATTAAGTCTTGGATTCATTTTAACTTCTAAAATTAACTCAATTATATTCAATTATTAATTCATTAACCTGGATCTAATAGCCACATTCATCGATTTTATTCTTCCTTAAGTTCTTAATTCTTAATTGATTTTATTTTTATTTTTCGATCTTCTAACTTCCTCTTATCGGTTCAATTCTTTTGACTTACCTAAATTTAACTTCATTCCTTTCCAATTAGTCATTCCTTTACATTAATTTCGATTTTAGTTATTCCAATTATTTAAGTTCATCCCTACCTCACTTTCATTCATATTTGGTCGTAAATCGGTTAATTTAAAATTTCTCAAGTTTACTTACTCAACCCGATTACGATATACATCCTAAATTGACTTATTTAAATTTTTCTAAGTTGACTTCATTGTATTAAATCCATCCAGTCCCAGGTTAACTTTTATTTTTATATCACCTTCCTGTATTCAAATTCTCAATCCAGAATTCGTTTAACTATTATTTTATTCTGGCTAAGCCAAGTCTTATTCTTGCATCTTATTTTCTTGTTTTGGCACTTCTATTTGTTCATCTAACCATTTTCTTATTCACTTATTCCGATTTCCACCTTAAATTGAATCTTCTTCCATTAACTCGACTTATTTACTTGATTCACAAATCATGGTTGAATTAAGGACGGTTCATAACTAAATTTTATACTTCATTTAACTCGATTCCTCTACTCGAATCAAATTATACTTCATTCAACTAAATGGTTTACATTCCATTCATTTCATCGTTTATACTTCGATTCATACTCGATATATTATCCTAATGAGATTTAACCATTTAGACATTTTTATATCTTCGTTTTACATGTACTCAAATTCACCATCTAATTTCTTCCTTTTTTCCTCGTCCATACTCCTTTCATTAACAACTTAATTTCTTATCAATTCGGTCTTGACTAACTTAACATGCTCATTAACTATTTCACGTCATAAGTTGTTTCCATTTTTATTACACAACCAAACTCTTCAATTCATTTTAGTCGACTTAAATTTAGCTTTTGTTTCATATAATTTTCAAATACTCCAATCGACCAAACCAAGGATTTGTTGAATTTTATTGTCATACTTAAGAATTTTAAATGATTATTTCCCCTTTCCTCTTAATACTTAGTTCATTTTCCTGGTTTTGAAATCTAACTTCCAAGAACCGAGTAAATTTGGTACTTAAAGCGATATTATTAGATAGAATGAACTCAAAACTCAGATTCTGGGTTTATAAACTAAGTTAGAATAATATATACATATACCATATGGAATTTAATCCAAAATCCTTCGTCAAAACCAATTACAATAATCATTGAGTGGTCTCTCCCCCACTCAAATGCTTCAGAACAAACGTCGATAATGCGTGCACTTATTACCGAAGTTATTTCCAATGTCCTGAGAAGGGATTACACACTTATTCCTTTATAATCCTTTGAAAACTATTTCTTATAATATGCTATTATTTCAAACTTTGCCAAACTATTTCGAAAACCCCCCAGAATCGAGTTTCAAGGTCATTTCTATTTTATCGCAAATATTATGTAACTAATTATACTCAAGAGATTTCATTCTCAAATATTTTATAAAGCCATTTGATTTTTCTTATTAGATTTATTATCAAATCAACCATAATAGGTAATAACTTATAATTATTTCCTTCTAACGACCAATGCATATATACTAAAACTAATAATAATATATTTGATATATTTATAATATAATCAAAAACCATATTACGTCGATTCATTTGTTCGATTATTTAGAAATTCCTATCGATTCTATGGCGTCCCATATATCGACCAGAATCCATAAATATTCAACAGAACCACCAACACAATATTAAACCATTTTGTATCAAATATACAAGTACGCTCTCTCATATATCACTCACTCTCATTCTAGGGCATTAGTAACCCATCTCTAATGAATTAATTCCCAAACAGAGCTAAGGTTATCGTTAACCATCGCTCTGATACCAAATGTAACAACCCAGATTTTTGACCGTTCAAACCGACAATAAACCGCACATGTCGACCCAAATAAATCATAAAAACAGGCAGTTATATGGGAAAAGAAGAAAAGGAAAGAAAGAAAGGAAAATACTAACAGAGCTCTCACAGCAGACGAACAATATATAGTAAAGAATAACAGTTAAAAGCAGTCGAAATATATATTCATTGGTTATAACATACAACGATTATCAGAGTTACACTTATGCAGATATACATAACAACAGCGGGACAAAGTGCAGCGGAAATAATTATATATGTAGTATATATGTATACCAAATCTTCGTCTTCATGCACCAAAAGAAGAAATCTTCGCTAACTGCAAACGTCTGCTGACCCGAGCGTATTGCATAAAAAGAAACACAACAAACACTCGGGCACTAAATCATTCTCATATTAGTCAAATTAAAATATGAAATAACAAGAGTGCCATGGGTGCATTAACTCAAGAGATGTTACGGGATTTTTCCATGTCTCAAGGATCCGTTAAACTAACACATACATAGTATTATATGCTATTATGATATTGTTTATCCAGTAAAGTAAATATCATAAAATTAGCGTAAGTGGGATTACCATATTACCCTTACGCCGTTTATAGGCACCAACAGTCTATACAGTACCGTAATTTCACCGTACTGGTGTTATCAGAGGGCACTCCATAGAAGGCAATGCTAAATCAAAATCATATGGGGCTCGATATGGATAAATATGACAAGGCACTTAAAGGCAATGCCCTGGGTAGGATTCTACCAATTGCACTCCTGGACCAGTGGTAACGCATAGCAGCCACTACCACCTACCTCGGATCACACTCCCAATTCAAATGGGCCCAAATCATCATCATCATCATCATCATAGTCATAGAAATAGTATCAAAGAAGTGTGTCCGATCAAAGGTGCTACCTCAATTAGTCATGGTATAGCTCCTGTTTTAGTCATTTCAATTCTGACCTGAAGATCAGGGCTATTTCATCATCGTTCATCTCCTTCGATTCAATAATCACCTCCGAGTCATCATACTCATTCTGGATACGTCATAACATTCATGGTTGTCAAAGTGCTATCGACACTAACAGAGATTATGCCATTTGCCAACTCCGGTCTCTTTAACAACCATCACTTACTTTTTCTACATCGGTTGGTTCTTTTACATTTCACAAAGGTTCACTTTAGGTTCAAAATATCATGTTTTGCTCGAACCAAAATTTATATTTGAATAGAATAAAATTTCATATCAAGATATCCCAATCATTCCCAAACCGATTATATTCTGAACTAGAATATACTTTCATATCATTATATTATACTCATATAATATTCCCAAATTGATTTATATTCCAGAAGAACATACTTCACAACAGAGGTTATAATTATTTCAAATCGATTTATGTTCGCAATCCATTCATATTCAACTAGAATATATGTTTTCATAACAACACATTTTAAATCTCTTAGGAGATCCATTTATATTCGAGAAGAATATAATTCATATTTCCATATAAAAATCGATTTAAATTGATTCATATTCAAATAGAATGAAATTTTATCACAACTCCATTTGAGCCAACGGTTTAAATTCAAACATTCTCCATTCTGAAGAAATTTACAAATTCTAAAATACTTAAAAAATAAATGTTTATAAGAAAATCTTATGTAAATAGATATATATATATAATATAATAATTAAAAATAAATAAAATAATTTAAATATTATGTATATACATAAATTAAAAGTTTACTAGATAGTTTGAACAATAAATTATAAGGAAAATTTTATTTATAATAAAATAGTTTATAGGTAAAGGTTAATAATAAAATTTAAGGAAAGAATAATTTATTTGAAATCAAATGTGTGTGTGTGTGTGTATATATATATATATTTTGAAAATTATACATATAATAATCTTTAACCATAATCATTCCTTCCTTCCGAATTTCAAATTCTTAAATCTATACCCCAGCCTCAATGGAGTTTACATAATTCAATATCTTGTTTCAATTGCCATTCAACCCCATTTCTTTCAATTTAGAGGAATCCAACCCATATTCATACCAAATTTTCGGTAAATTAGAATGTCCTCAAATGATTTTTATTTAAAACTGGATTCATGGCAATTTGTCAATTCCAAATATTATCATAAAATTTGAAAACTCCAAGGGTATATTAAAATCCCACTTTACAAATCTCGATTTGTTTGAATAAATTTACCTTGACAAATTCATTAACATTCAATTCATGTTTAAAGTAAACATAAAAATCTTATCGATATCGACACATTTCCATTAAGTAAAATTACTCATCAATAGAATTTCAAATATTTAAATCATTTAACCAACCGATGTCCATATATAATTTGCTATCCTATGGCTAAGTGATTTTAAATTTAATTTCTCGATATTCAGGGATGCATCTATCATTTCAATCCAATTCAGGGTCAAAGATATTTATCATTTCAATCTATGTTCTTAATTGATTTGAATCGATCAATCCCGGGTTTATTCGATGCCCATAACATCTAGGGTGAAAAATTGGGATTCATCGTCAATGATGAGCACACAACAGCCATATACTGAAATAAATACATTTCAAGCTATACTCATTCAGAAAATCACCCAAAGCATCCATCACAACCATTCATCCCATTAATCAGTATTAATCTGTTCTACGGGTTTGCAAGGATCATAAAATCCCAACTAGTAATTTAATTAAATTAAATAATTAATTATCGACCTAAATTTCTAGATTAAAATACTTGCATGTCATTTTAAGCAGCCAATCACAAATCAAACACAACCATGCAACCAAACATATTTCATATTTTAATTTAACAAATATGGGAATAATTCAGTATTTTGTAAGTGAGAAAATCACTCACCTTTGGGTCCTTAGTGGATCGGACGTCTAACCAAAGCCCAAAATTTCACAATCTCCAAATGCAGCCAAACTAGTCTTAGATTGTCTGCAATTCCACCACGATCCCAACGCACCCAACCGCGTCCAAATCCGAGTTAAAACGAGAAAGTTATTAATGTTTTACCATTTGAATTCAAATATATATGAAATAAATAAAATATTCTCTCACCCATTTAGATGTTGCCACGTCAGCTTTCTCCCCATCGTTCTCCCGCTCCTCCTTCACTTCGCTACAGTAAACAAGCAAGAAATAAACCCAAAACCAACGCAACTTTGACCGCCTACCACTCCCTCCTCCGGCCGAACCAACCTCGCCGGCCACCACCATTGGAACCCTCATCCCGAGCCGCATCTACCAGCGCCGGTCCCACCATTTCCGGTGGTCTCCTCCGCCGTTGCGAGTCAACCCCAAAATGGGTTTCCAAACCCTAAATCGTGAAATTCCGTTGATCTACATCACGATACGACCTCCGGCCACTTGCAATAAACTCGTATGGTTCTCCTTTACAATACCCATAAGTTATTTTCTTCAATTAGCTCAGAAATCAAAAACACCCCAAATTTTAGTTTTAGGATTCCAATTTCAGATATTTTTACCGCAGTTTCCGGCAGCTACAGGCCATGCATGTCGCAATAAATGGTACCAGTAGCTTCGTATCGCCGAGAGCTTCGAAATGGTATATAATTTGCTATGGTTCGAGGAGATTTGATTTTTAAAGTTGAAATTTTTATTTCAGCTAAGGTTTTGAATTTTCTCCAGCCATTGGAGATAAAGTTTTGATGGAGAAAACGTACGTGGAATGAAAAATGGGCTGATGGAGTTAAAGGGATTTATTTATATAATTTATAGAAGGCCCAAATGTTAAAAAACCAATTATCCATTTACATTGATCTCTTTCACATTCTCTGTCGTATGATCAAATCACAAGTCGGATTGCGCCGAAATTTTAAACTCTATAATAATTTATTGTTCCGGATCCGATGAAACTGGTTTCATCGGATTCTGATACTGTTGCCAGATCTGTTAAATTTCACAGTTAATTAAATAAATAAAATATTCAAATCTTTATTTAACAGATTTAATTGAATTTGAATATTCATTAAATTCCATTTAAATCTAATTATAACTTAAATAAATTTTTATAATAAATTCCATCATAAACCAAGGCAAGGGATCGTCCATACCGCTTCGAGACTGTCTAGACCGAGCCTCAGGGTCAGAGCACATCGACCCTTGGATCTTCAGGGCCGGTCCACACGGAATGGATTAAAATGCCTGAACATTGTGTTTCCCCACCCTATGGAACGTAAATCTGGTCTGTATAAAGACCATCCATCGGCTTCGCAGAGACCGAAATAACCGAGGCGCCTTGCTATCCATCATCCACATAAGTAAAACGCCAGGGCTTGTAAAACGCTGACACCACTCCTAGCTAGAAGGAAACGCATGCCCTCCCTGCAGTCCTCTCCCGTTTCTAGCTCATACCGGGTTGTGAGGCTCTCGAATCAACGCTATACACAAAGCTAGTTGTATTAAAGTCATGCTTTGATCATCAACCACAAGGCTCTGCTTTTCAACCACAGCCTTGATCACAGCATCTCTGTATGCCACGTTGTCAATCTACAACGTCAGACACACATCCATTTACAAGTCCGTTCTGGGTCTGAACGAAACCGGAGGCACCTTATTCCTCTCCCGTATGTCAAATACAGGAGAGAGGCCCTCGCACATCCAGTCGATCTCCAAGTATGTCTGGACGACCACCACTTATTACCTTGTCTTGGGATGCCTCCCAATTAAGACATCAGCAATCATCCAGACGATGTGAAGACTTCCGGTCTTCAACCACCGTCTTCATCGCCGATTTCTTATCGTCGACCAATTATTTGAAATGAGATTTAACTTGGCATTTTCAAATAATTCACGTATATTTATAATTCAAATCAATTCATTTCCATGGTTCAATTATTTGACATCCATAATTCAGTTCATTAATGTAATTTTCATGTCAAACAAATTCAAACATCAAATATCCAATAAACCAGGTAGATACGTTTTATTTCCATTCCATATCGTTTATAATATTTTATAATGATTTATCGCTATTTTTATTTATTTAAAAATAGCCTATTTATTCAAATAATGCTTCAGGCCATAACGCGGCGATGGCGCTATTTTTCTTTAGATTTGATTTATGCATATCTGAAAATCTAACCGTTGGATCTTTACAAATTTTATATTATTAGAAAGATCTTTTCAAAGCGGATCCAACGGTTCCAGTTTTGGGAAAATCCGACGGTCGGATCTCCCACAATAATCGTTTAAAGTTACGATTTCAAAATACGAACTGCAACGTCATTATTCAATTTATTATAATTATATTTCTATACTATTAATACAAATACCTCTCCATGGTGAAGCTTTTTTGAAAGGTCAAAAAACTCCTTTTCTCTCACCGCAATTGTAAGTGCAACATTTATCGGCAGGGACCAATTTGTAATTGCAATAACACATTTCCCAAATCCACCACCCTTACCCTTGGTCAAACTATGTCGGCAGTTTTTTTCTCCACTTTTCCACTCCGTTATTCCCGTCTTCTTCCTTCTTCTTTTCTAAAAATTAATGGCGTCTTCCCTTCAAACCTACTGGACTACCCAGTTATTTTTCGTTGTTTTCACATCTCCTCCTACCACCCACCTCCGTCTGCTTTATTCCGTCTTCACCGCTAGTTATTTGTGGTTTCTGCCTTCCTTATCGTTCCATATCGAACTGCTGTCCAGATCTGGATGTTTACGCTCTACTGTTGTGCAGATATGCTTCTGTACACCCTCCACAACCTTTTTTCCATCGCTGACATGCTCAGTCCAGGTAAACTCCGACCGTAGTAGACTAAGTTCACCTTATTTCTCTTCCCTAACGTTATTTTCACAAAACCTGCAGGTAGACGCATTTGTGCAGCTGAAAATTGATTTCTATCCTGTACCACCGAGGTCCATACGAACTTTATACGATCTATATTACTACGATTTCAGCTTATTTTTTGAACACTGACACCACCAAAAAATTTTGATACCTCAATCTGTTGTGTGATATGCTTACATATATTATATCACCATAAACTTTGCTAGCTTCATTTCTTTGTAGACCTTCAATTTCTGTATATACACAAATTTATTACCGATTATTTATGAACTGATAATTATTTCATTAAACTCATACTTAGCACATACGAAAAATGGATTACACAAACTCATGTTTAAGTATATTACCTGATTTCAATTTTTTCTACTTATATCTAACATGTCAATAGTTAGTAAGCAAATAATACCTGTCGTTATGTCCCATACTACTCTTTGTCACACACTGCTGTTTGTGATTATCTCACATACTGCTATCTAACACATGTTTTTCATTTTTGACAGCACATACAATCACTTCAACCTACTTCACTTCCATAATGGTATTCTCTCCAAACCACTAGTTACCCATGTTTGTCCACCTGGACATCCATTCGTCTGATGTATCATCGAGGTACGTACCAACTTTGTATGACCTATATTACTACTAATTATTACGTGCTTAACTTTGAAACACTGACATGGTAGCTGACTTCACTAATGCTTTTGCTAATGCTATATTCACTGTTTGTGCGTATTATTGCGCCTCACGTCGTTGTTTTGATAGCAGAATATGGTGTTTTCATAGGTGCATCTATTGTGTGCTATATTTAACTATATTACATTGACAAATTTGATACCAGAATATATTACATTCATACATTGTTAATTACTTCACATGTACAGATGTTATATTAACTAATATTCTGAGTACAAACAACTTTTGTTCACATGTTTTAACACTTGATACGGTCGGAATGAATTATCCAGATGTACTGTTTAATTGCACAAAATATTCATGGATATTTGTCTTTTTATTTTACGAACAATTTGCTAACCTTAGCTGATAAATCTGACCATCGATATACGTCCACTTCACTATAAATTAGATGATGAAATTTTCATACGGTGTTTACCACCTATCTTCAGCCTTCATACGCGTTTGGGTATTTGTAATGCTTTTAATCTCACAAGTCGTTGGTATGGTATAGAAAGAGAGTAGTAAATCCTTTATCCAAAATTTTGTTAATACATTTGCGCTATTTTCGTCCCACAGGCTATATCATAATGATGGCATGGAGGAGCTACCCAGTTTGACAGATTTCAATGATAATGCAGGATGTTTTATAGCATGTGATGTATAAATTGACAAAAGAATGGATCAAAGAACAAAAAGCAAGAACAGTTTTTTTACTCATTTTCCGCTACATTATATGTATGTCTCTTTATCTTTCAAATGATATAACTGCCAAATATAACTGCCGACATGTTATGTGTTCAAATGATATTACTTTTGGCCAAAAATTTTATTTTTAACTTGCGTTAATTCCATGTATGGTAATATTAGTATGATATGCCAAACATTTTGTAACTGCTTTGTTCCAAAAGTATATTTAAGTGCCAAGAGGTTAACTGTTAACATGCTATTCTTTTCTGAAAAAAATTATAATTTAAATCTGTCTTACGTCCATGTATCCTTCGATTATTATACTACATAAAAGCGTAATCTTAGCAATTAAATAGTAGTGCATAAATAGTAACCATTTGTTTGCAAAATGTCTTTAAACAATTCATGAGATTTCATTGTTTAAACAGACAGCATTGTCCATTTATATTGTGAAATTTTTTGGGTTGTGTAGAGTCGTTTTGCAAATGCGTTACATTTGGTAGACTTGCACTATTATTTACACAACTGCTATTATACTTATGTACTCTTCAACATTAATTTAATCACCTTACACTTTTTAATATAACTGTGTTCTATACGTTAAAACTTATGTTAAATATATTTTTTGATCATTCCTTTTACTTGATCATATTTTGAGAATATAGTTGTGCTGTTTTTTTTTTCCTCTGCATCTTTAACTGTCACACAGTTCTACTAACACTTGAATACCATTTGGATAAACAAGAATTTTAACAATTTTCTGTCAACTATCGTTAACTCTTCTGTTCCTCCTTTTTCATTCATTGACAATGGATGTAGAAAGGAGTGACAGATGATGTCGTACGCAGCAAGCTTTGGTTAATTTACTCATAACTTTTAATCATGCATGTTATCATATTTATTTACACAACTGATTGTACTATCATATTATTTATCTTGCTTTGTGTTATAATCGACAGTCACTATAATTTTGTGGATTACGGATATTTGTATGCAAGGTAAAATGGAGGGCAGAAGATGTACGACCAAGTGAAAGGTAGTCAGTAGAACATGCAATGGGACGGAGTATGAATATTCACAAATTTGTATGAAATACAAAGAAGTTGACCTAACTGGCCATGAAGCGACAATAAGTATGGCTTGCTGTACTAATATGCTTGAAAGACAGAAGTAGACGACTAGACGGGGAAGGTAAAGTGTACTGCAATTTATTGAAAAAAATATAATGATGAATGTTATCATAATTATTTAACCAACTGCTATTATACTTATGTACTCTCACTTTAACAGATTACGCATGTTTTTCTGCTGCCCGTCCGATGTTGAACAAACTGATGCAGCCATTGTTAATGGCGAGGCACGGTTTGTCACCTATGAGGACAAGTGTGACCTGAATTGGTTACGGGTGATTTTCTTCTGCTAATCAGATGTTGAATAAACTGTTGCAGCCATTGTACATGGTGAGGCACAGTTTCTCAACTATGACGACACCGCTCACATGAAGAGATTACCGGTGAAATTTGGGCTTCCCATCGGTTGTTCTACAAATTGTTGCATCCAGTTTCATGTGTGAAAGGTGGATCAACATGCGGACCAGAAGCGATATGCGCTTACGTTTGCATGCTACGATTAATCAACCAGCTCAATTTCAGAAGCATATTTCTTCTCTCTTCTTTACTTGCCGCATTTGCGGCACCACCGATACAACCACCAAAAGGTATGCATCAAATGCCTGCATTTACTTTCATCGTAATACCATCGACACTTATTGCATACCATTTGTAAAGTAGTAATGTCCTCACGTTGCATTCACATTCAACTTATGTTAT
Source organism: Allium sativum (assembly GCA_030737875.1). Classification (NCBI taxonomy): domain Eukaryota; kingdom Viridiplantae; phylum Streptophyta; class Magnoliopsida; order Asparagales; family Amaryllidaceae; genus Allium; species Allium sativum. The sequence goes on from CM060924.1 coordinate 159,121,405, forward strand.
ATGTTTATGTAAAAAGCTCACATTTCACATTACATTGCGTCCGTACGTATTTCCTGAACCTGCACTCAGCCTTTACATCTTTGTTATACGATTCTTATACTCAGCTTTGTACAACCCAGCATAAAGCTTCTCTTTTGTGTTTGCTACATTGACCTATATTTATCTCATTTAAGATGGACGAATGTGATTTTAGCGGAATTTACGCACATATTTCCAGTAAATATATATGTTAAAAAGTATGAGTAATTCATATTTCAGTTTTTTCAAATATTACGACTACACAATCATTTGGATTTCAAGTAATAATGTATTATACTTATTCACATTTCTACCATTTGAACTGCTGCATTATTATCCTATATTTACTACTAAGCTACTAAAAAACCAATGGTTATTTTTAAGTTTGCTCGGTCCTCCTTTAATTATTCCATTATTTTTAAAATTTCCATTTTTTCTCCTTATTTTATGCAGTTTTTTTACCACCTTAAAAAATATTTATACGATTACACCAACTTCTCTTTTCCTCTTCCTATCTTTACCTTCTTTCATTCAAATTCTTTCTACAATATCTACTGACATATTTTTACCTGTACTCTTCTGCTCATACGCTTCTACTCTTTCAACTTTGTTCATTACCCCCATGGATAGTGAACAGCGAAAACATAGACGTCTTGATCAGCGAGCTAGACGTGCTAGGATGTCTGATGATGAACATGAACAACATCTGGCTAACCATAGACAACGACGTCGTTCACAATGACTTCGGTCTACTGCACAACAAGCTGGACCTATCAATGGTACTATTTCATATGATATTCATAAATTCTGTTGCATTCATCCCGTATCGTGCATTTATATGTCATTTTAACTTATTTTTCACTCTTTTTCAACTAGTTGATAATAATGTTGTTCCGCTTGAAACATTGAGAACATCCCTTAACTGCGCACGAAATTTTGTAGCCAACCGTGCCTTTCGCAAACATGTCCTCCAACAACCAACAATCTGTACCTTCTGCACAGCAAAAAATTTGCTTTTGAAACTTCAGGTTCCTGCTGTTCAAATGGTATGATTCGTATGTCTTTACCTTCTGCACCTCCCCAGTTGATTGCCCTGTTTACTGATCAAACCGAAGCTGGCACGCACTTCCAAACTAATATAAGATCGTACAACAATGTGTTTGCTTTCACATCAATGGGTGTCGAAATTGACCAAAATTTGGCTAACGGAATGGATGGAGTTTACTCATATCGTGCTCATGGTTCCATCTACCACCGTATTGGCAGCGTGCTACCTGCTGGTGGATCCAGACCACGATATTTACAGCTATACATTTACAACACTGAACATGAAACTGAAAATCGACAGCTGGATAATGTTGTTTTAAGACCTGAGCTACTTCAAATTATAACAGATGTTTTGAATTCAGTTAACCCATTTGTTTCCGTTCTACGTCAGCTGGGACAACTTCCTGATATGCACCTTTGCAGAATTAAAATTAAAGAGATCACAATTGATCGACATGTTCATGAGATGCCTACTGCATCACAAGTTGCCGCCAAAATTGTAGGCGTTGAAACTGATGATTTACAAGGTAGGGACATAATTGTCAGAACACATTCTGGAAATCTACAACGGGTTCTAGATACTGCTGGATATTATGATCCACTTCAGTACCCCCTATTGCTACCCTATGGTCACCATGGTTGGGATTTGAGCTTACACGACAGTGGAGACAATGAAATTAGTTGTGCATCTTATTACTCACACCTTATACAGGTATGCTTACGGTAATTCAAAATCAGATGTCAGCACCTGATGAACTTAAATCTATTTTTACAACCGTCGATCTAAATGGTTATGTCTCAAAATTACACACTTATTTTACCTTATGTTGACACTATGTTGTGCCCCACTTATATCATGCTACGTTTGTTCACAATTGTTTCACAGTACATGCTTATAATTTCATATGCATCTTATTATTACTACTATTTCTTTTTTATCTTCTGGATTCACATTACTTCCCATTTCATACCTTCTTTTACGTAATGCTTTAATTCTGTTTGATTAACTCACTCTCAACATTCATTTTATTTTTTTATAGCTGACCTTTACATTCCGTAATACATTCGTTTTCTCGTAGATAAGACCTGGAGACACATCGCTTCTCTTGCTTGCCGGCCGCCTTTTCAACAATATGTGGTAGATATGTATGTTAAAATTGAAACGATGAGACTGAGTTATGTTCGTACTCATCAAGATAAAATAAGGGCTGATTTGTATCAAGGCCTGTAGGATGCAGTGATCGCAGGTGAAACGTCGACCGGTAGTTTACATTTTCTAATGCTTCCTTACGTACTTATTTTACGCCTGCTTCATACGTTCTTATATTACATCTGCTTCTACAATGTCATTGGCAGCTTATGTAGGAATAAAAAAATTTCTTCCATCATCTCATATTGGTAGTCCACGAGATATGCGTCAACGCTATCAAGATGCAATGGCCGTAGTGCAAAGGTATGGAAAACCTGATTTTTTTGTTACGATTACATGTAATGCTAAATGGCCTGAAATACTTAACGAACTGCTTCCCTGGCAACTACCACAAGATAGACCCGACATAACAACTAGAATTTTCCGTGCTAAATTAGAACAATTAAAACATGATTTATTTGACATAGGCGTTTTAGGCAGGGTTATCGCACATGTACACGTTGTTGAATTTCAAAAAAGGGGATTGCCACACGCACGTGTTTTAATAATTGTCGCTGACAACGATAAGATTACTAATCCCGGTGAGTATGACTCCATTGTTAGAGCTGAAATTTTGTGTAAAGAATTAGAACCTGATTTACATGCGGCGGTTCTAAAACATATGATTCATCATCCGTGCGGACATTTTAACACTAATGCCACATGCATGAAAAATGGTGAGTGCAAAAAAGGATTTCCAAAACCATTTGCTCCTGTTACCGTACAAGGAAACGACTCATACCCAATATATAGGAGACATGATAACATGACACAAAATAATTCAATGAATAACACAATTGACAATCGTTGGGTAGTGCCATATAACCCGTATTTACTACTAAAATACGATTGTCATTTAAATGTTGAAATATGTTCAAGTATTAAATCCGTCAAGTATCTTTACAAGTATGTGTACAAAGGGTCTGACCATGTTTCGGTGGGTGTTTCAGCCTCAACAGTCGATAACAACGATGAAATATCTAAATTTGCTAACGCTCGCTGGGTTTGTCCACTTGAGTCGTTATGGAGAATCTTTAAGTTCCAGCTTAACAGCATTATACCTTCTGTTATTGGTCTGCAAATCCATTTGCCAAATAGACCGCAACTGCACTTTTCTTCATCCGAACAATTGAACGACATACTAAACGATGAAAGTAGAACAAAAACTATGCTTACTGAATATTTTAGTAGAAACGTTAGTGACGAAGAGGCAAGACGGTACTTTTACCACGAGTTCCCACAAAGATAATGGTGGGACAATAAACATAAGTTATGGATTCGTAGACAAAATAATCGTAGGGTTTTAGGTAGAATTTATACCGTTTCACCCACTAAAGGTGATCGATATTTCTTGAGATTACTCCTTACACACGTTAGAGGCGCCTTATCTTTTACTGATTTACGTACCGTGCAAGGAACAAAATACCACACATTCAAAGAAGCCGCTGAACGTAAAGTCTTATTAGAAAATGATGATGATATTTATGACTTTTTACGAGACGCTTCTAACGCACATATGCCAACTGCACTTAAAAGATTATTTGTTACAATTTTAGTTTATTGCGAACCAAATCATGTGCGTAAAATGTGGGATTTTTTTTCCCGAATATATGATTGAAAACTATCGACATACTTCTTCAATTACCGACATTACATATTTCACTCATGTTTGTCTAGCAGACCTTAACAGGTTGCTATAGCAGTACAACAAATCAGTTTTTGACTATGATTTTCCAATTTCTTCCGTTAATTTCGAGTCCGCCAATAATATTTGTACTGCTGTCTTCAATGAAAAATCTGTCCATGTACCAGAAGAAGGCATCGACTCTATTAATACCTTAAATTCAGAACAAAGACATGCATTTGATGTTATCATGAACTCTATTCTTGATAACATAAATTCTGTTTTTTTTTTTTCATAGATGGGCCGGGGGGTACAGGGAAAACATTTTTGTATAAGTCTATTTTAGCTCACTCACGAAGTAGAGGTCTAATTGCACTTGCAGTTGCCACATCGGGAATTGCTGCTTTAGCATTGCCTGGTGGTCGAGCTGCCCATTCAAGATTTAAAATACCAATGCTGCTTGACTCTTCTTCCACCTGTTACATTCCTAAACAATCTGATCTTGCAAAACTTATTCATGAAACCTAAATCATTCTATGGGATGAAGCTACAATGGCTCATCGACATGCTTTTGAGGTTGTAGACAAAACAGTTAGAGATATATGTAATACAGACAAACCATTCGGTGGCAAAATCTTTATTTTAGGTGGTGACTTTCGACAAGTTTTGCCCATTGTCCAAAATGGTACTAGAGCTGAAACAGTTGATGCATGCATTACACAATCATACATATGGTCACACATATAGGTTTTCCACTTGACACAAAATATGTGTGCTATACATGATCCTTCATATGCAACCTTTGTTTTACGTATTGGAAACGGAGATGAACCATATGTGCATGATGACATGATAAAACTCCCTGATGATATTATTATATCGTCGAACAATGCAATTCCTATTTATTCGTTAATTGATCATGTTTTCACAGCGATTAGTGATACAGTATATGACGCTACTTCTATTTTGAATAGAGCCATTTTGGCCCCCACAAATGATACTGTTGATGCTATTAATAATACTATTGTTGACATGTTTCCCAGTACGGAATTTACGTACTACTCATTTGACTCCGTTGAAGAGGACACACATAATTTGTACCAAAATGAATTCTTAAATTCTCTTGCCCCAAGTGGATTACCGCCACATTAACTTTGTCTTAAAGTTGGTTGTCCAATTATGCTTCTTCGCAATATTGACCCTAAGATAGGATTATGTAATGGAACAAGGTTAATATGCCGTGTTTTCCATAGAAATCTTATTGATGCACAAATTGCAGTTGGTCATTTCCGTGGTACAAGAGTATTTTTTTCCCCGAATACCATTAAAGCCTTCGGAAAATGTTAGCATGCCTTTCACACTTATTAGAAAACAATTTCCTATTAAACTGGCGTTTGCTCTTACGATCAACAAATCGCAAGGACAAACCATCCCGACTGTAGGTATTTACCTACAGTAACATGTTTTCACCCACGGTCAGTTATATGTAGCCTTATCCAGAGGTATTGCACGACAAACAACAAAAATTTTAGTGCAACATGGAAACATTCCACGAAAAGATGGTACGCATACGAGAAATGTGGTTTACAAGGATGTTTTACTAACATGTACTTCAAACATGAGTTAGGCATTTTGTTATCGTACTATCTTTACTTCACATAAAGTAATCACTATTGTTAACGACATCTATCTATTTGCACTTTTGCATTTACATGTCTACTACATCCAATGTTCACACTTTTTTCTGCACTTAACAGCAGTAATGTTTTCCCCAACTTATTCCCCCCATTCACAAGCATTAACGTCTATAAACATGTCGCAATAACACCAGAAAAAAAAACCCCATTTTTAACTCCGCTATCAAATGTACTTCATTTGATGCCGGTCTCAAGCCCGGAAAAGGAGGAGAGGAAATGTATATTTCTCAGACTTTTTTTATTCTATTTGCACTTCGTTTTTCTTTTATAAAGTTGTCGTTTGTACTATTTCAGGTTATTAATCACAACATTTTCCATTGTACATCATTCATTATTTCACAGCAGGTGGAATAAGATAACAAAGGCTTTGACAAGTCACTGCCATTCTAATCAATACAATACAATTACCTATATGCTTACATAAAAGAATATGCTCTCTACTCTATAATTTTTTACTCATTTACTCCGTCGTTTGGTTCAAAAACTGAACTACTTTTTTTCCCTGCAGTACTGACCATACGTGAGTTGATATTCATCCGGAGCTCAAATCGTCGATTGGAGGAATGACATAACCAACCTTTTAATTATTTACTGCCTGTCTACTCAACACAGTACTAAAAAAGGTATGCTTTAAGTTACTCTCTGCTTTCTATATGCTCTCCATTCTCTATATCAATTAGTTCTGAATCATTTACTCTCTTCTTTACCTCTATACAATTTCTCCGTTTCATTCGGCTTATTTTTCTGAGGTTGAATTCTCCGAAATCGATAAAATATATGTTGTCGACATCCTATTTGTTCAGTTTTGTATTTGTTAAGATTTAATTTGATATTTGTTTTTTTTTTTTGAACTAGAAATTGAGGATTGATGTGAGATGAACACAAAAGGGAAGGAATGCGATTCATGTCTACCATTTACCTACCGTAAACATTCCCATAAAACAGAGGTATTTTTATATCATAATTTTTTTTTAATTTCTGTGTGGAAATGTTACAAAAATTTAAGCACGTCATTTTCTGACATAAGAGGAAATTTTGTTGGCATGTAGACTAAACAATATTTAGCTTACCCAATGTACATTTATTTTCATATTTAATATCAAAATGAAACATATGTAACTTTAATCATCAGACTTATCAAGAGTCGAGATTTGTTCATTGTTTCAAACTTCGACATAAACAGAAGTGGTTAAATAGTAACCGAGTTCAAATCTATAATTTACATATTGTTTTTACGTACTCTGAATTTGTAAAATTCATATTTAGGTTGTTTGTGATGTTAAAAATTAGGCATGTCTCTTATGAAACCATTAGTTTACGCCCATTTACTTTTGGTTTGTTTGTCACCCATATCTTCAATTCATGTCATTCTCCCAAATTATAAAAGAAACATAAGTCCTTAATCCGCACATTCCTACACTGCTACTATTTTTTCACAAAGGTACATAGTTGCACATTTAACTATTTTGTCTCCTTTTTACTCATAGATTTATATTTTTCAATATTTGATATTTTCTTAATATTTTATTCAGCGAGCACTTTCATTTCACATCAGTTTGTTATATTTTTGATATTGTACACAAAGAACACCACTTACTGACGTTATTTTAGGTTTTACCGTGAATAAGATATTTGATGAAATGTGGATGTAAAAATCAAATAAATAAATTATTCATCTTAGCACTGATCTTCCAATGTTCTATATGTAGTAAGCTCATTATTTGGTTCTTACTGTTAATGTTTTATTTTTAATGTTCTTGATCATTCTCATAATCTTTTGTAGTTATTACACACCATGAGAAGGTGATCATGGTAGTTACGTTGGTTTTCAAGGCAGGTACATTGTTAGCTTAGATGATTTAATAACAAAAAAATTATATTTCAAACCATTATTGACCATCCCATGCAGTTTTTGTTTCAAGTGTTCATGCTTTCCAAAACCAACAATCTATATGTACTTCTGTGTTATGTCGGACTATATGTTATATGTTCAACTTGTGTGTAATCCACAATTTGCAACAAACGAGTTGTTAACCAGTTATTAAAATACCTTAAGTTTTGATGTATATTTATATTTTTGCTTTTTTACTCATCAATGTCAAATGAACTAAATATTCAGAAGAATTGATTTTGTATACTCCTTTATTTATTACATCCAACTATGTTAGACCATGACTTACAATGCCAAAAAAGGTTTGTTATCATATCTTTGCACTTTGATAATGTGTTATATTACATGTTTTTATATTTGCCAATACTATCATTTTCCTATTTGGTTCATTTTTGTTTTGATTACATATTCAACCAAACTGAAAAATATAATATTTCAATTATTACATTTCTTTATTTACATAGCATACATAATAATATATTTTTACATTACAAGTATCATACTATCATACCAAATTATTTGTTCAATAATGTTGCATCTTAGGGGTTCTACTATCTTCACTGCTAAATATAAGGAACATGAGCCAACATAGTAATCTTATATGTCAGGTTGATAATGAAGTCCGTTCTCTTGCTGTTCTTAACTGAAATCGTGATGAAAGACTATCTAAATCAAGGAGTGATTGAAAATATGCATATTTAATATATTTCAACTTCTGTGCCTAATTGTATGCTCTTTTGTCGTAAATTAGTTTACAGAGTAATAATGAGTTTCCTTTTTCGACAACAAGCACATGCATGTCTATGACTCCTTTTTGTTACTATTTGGCAATGCTTTCCCGTGGTCAACTTTACTTTCTCAAACTGCATTACACTATACAAAAAACTAACTGTTTCTTTTTACCAAGCAGTTACGTCTAAACGGAAAGCACTTCTTCACATTCTCCCATTCAATTCTTACCTACATACTGCAAATATGACTTACAGTCTATCCTTGATCTTCATATAAGGTGATTGCTCTACGGGCGATGAGCCATAAATGTCGTATATTTTCATATTCCCCCCCCCCCTCTTTACATATTTGCAATTATGTTTATTATAACAAATAACATCACTTCTACACCCTGTTACACTCCACGTATTACATTTTAAGAAACACAATGTTACCTCACTTCGATATTACGAAACAGAAACTGCTTGCATGCAATATTATATGTCTATTGTACTCCTAAATTATATGTTCATTCCTAACAACGTCAATCATTTTGTTTTCCTGTATCATACTTCGTTTACTAGGCTTGATGACAAATATATTCCATTTAAGTTCCACATGTCCTACATTTACTCCAAAGTTTTATTGTTAACTGCAACATGTAATGTCTCATTTTTTCATTTATGAACAGGCTCCTTTATTTCTACTGCAGTTGGGTAACGTTTGAAAATATCACCTCCTGCATAAACTCTGACCTATACAATTTGGAACAGGTACATGTTTTAACCATTTTTTCAATTATTTCACAACTTTGTGCACATGCTCCTCGGATTTTTACTTGTCCCAGTTTAGCTGCTTTTTTTCTCCTGCACAACTGAGTCCTCATTGAGGCCTTTTTTCTCCTTCTTTCTCTCCACTACTACTGCTTCGACTACTTTTACTAAGCTTATCAGTCGTATCTCCCAACTACTCATCTGTTTTAACTGCTATATATATGCATTGCTACACTTCATTTTTTTGCTCATTCAATTCCTTTATTCTGTTATCAACTGCCATTCTATTCTTCAAAATGCCAAAGGTACATCTTCTATACACACAACTCATAATCTTTTTTTAATTACTTCTTCTCCATCGACTATTTTACTTAACTCCTCATATGCTAACTACTGTATTTAATGCTGCAGTCCAGAGTTTCAGCACGAGCTAACGACACCACACCACCAACTCCAACTGAAAAGATATAATGCAAGAGCAAACATCTTACAAGGTAGCATCAACCATCGGCCTCTAACAACACCACTTCTGCGTCTCACGTCCACCAGCAATCTATTTCACCAACTCAACTGGACATTTCTCCACCCACTGACAATTTGGTTGAGATTCCCAGTGTTTCTACTACCACTTTTGCAGATGACATTCCAGAAATTATCGAGGATGAACATTACTGATCCCCTGAAATGGTTTGTTAACAACTTCTACTACTTCCCTAGCTTTCAGCACATTTATATGTTAACTACTTATTACTTCTGCTTTTTTATCCAGCTAGCAGTTGTTGAGAGGATTGAGAGAGAGTACATGTGTAAAGACCCGCAAATTCCCACCCTTTGGATCGACCATAAACCACACAGGTCTGACCCAAAAAGTGAAAATCTACGAATACTTTAACTTTGGGCATACAACATATTAAAACAACAACAGGAGACTTTTATAACACTATAATAAATGTTACATCAGAGTACAGAATATACATATCAGAGTGCATTGGAATAATTACAGCGGAAGAATAAGTTACAATAATTAAAATATACTGCAACGGAAGAACACAGCGGAAGACTTTCTATCTCTGGACACAGCTTTAAGCTTCAACCCAGAATCCTGTTTAATATATCTGCAAAAATAGCTACTCGACTGCCCGTGTGGAAAATATGGGCACCCGAGTTTGCCAGTGGACAAAACTACAGGTCAGTCATGGGACTGGTGTGAGAATTCTACCTAACCCATAAAATATAATAAGGCTAATCACAGGACCACGCCACTTTCGCGGAACGGGTTTTCTCCTATGGATTGCCAGTGCATGACTAAGGTAAATCGTCAAAATAACGCAATGCTTTTTAGAAAAATGAAACCATTATAAGACCAAAGTCCCATCACACAATGCAACGCAAACCGGAGGATAGGGTTTTACCTTATAATGGTCAAAAAATGCTTGATACGATAAACACGATATTATATAATAATAGTGTGCAACCAATTTGAAGGACATCAAAGTAAATGTATTAATCCTAGACGGCATGAGTGCCCCATCCCACTATGTCGCCATATATAGGTATACAATCAAAACCGTGTGATGTCGTACTGGAAATTTGGATTTCCATCTGAGTCAAGGCTAGGGAGGAGATCCTTACCGATTCGAGACACTCTAGCAATGCCCCAGGATTGGTACTCTGTCCAACCCTTGGATCCTGCAGGGCCGGTCCGTCCCCGTGTTGGTACTCTGTCCAACTGGTGCAATGGACTGGATTAGTTATTCCTGAACACACGCTTCCCGGTCCTTTTGGACCTATACTACGGCCAGTAGCGACCGCATAAACCGAGGCCTCGAAAAAGCAACAACCACAATGAATAAATGCCAGCGCTGGTAGGTCCCTGGCACCACTCTAGCTAGAAAGAAACGTGCGCACTCCCTGCGTTCCCTTCTCCCATTTTAGACTCTACCGGGCTGTGAGGCTCGCGAAGTCACGTAACACAAAGCTATGCCTAAATAGACTATGCTTTGATCATCCCACAAGGCTCTGCTTTGCAACAATAAGCCTTGATCAAGTGCAACTTGGCATACCACATCAACAACTCATATCATGCGATCGGTAAATATTTAACATACAAAAGGGTGTTAAGCAAGAGAATAAATCCTCCGCCACCATGCATTTATATATTAAATAAAAACCGATTTAATTACATGAAATAAATTTCAATGTCAGGCATGCTATCCATTTACAAGTCCGTTCTGGGTCTGAACGAGACAACGTATCCGTCGATCTCCAGTACGTCTGGAAGATCATCACTTTTACCTTGCCTTGGGGGATCAGTCCCAATTCAAGATATCAGTCACCATCAACCAAACGATGTGAAGCTCTCCGGTCTTCAGTCACCGTCTTCATCTTCGACTCTTGATCGTCGTGATGATTATTCAGAATGGGTTAGACCCGGTCTTTCTGAATAACTCGCGTATTTGTAATTAAAACCAACCAAACGCCACATTCCAACTTTGAATATCCTTTTAAATAAAAATTATTATTTATGTTAAAAGATTCTCATTAATTTTATCAAAGATAAAATAAGTTAAATTTTTAATCTTTCTAAAAAGATTTATTAATATTCCAATTTTGATTTAATTTATAAAATAGATTTATAAATTTCAAATAGTAATTTCAATGTAAATTGGATTAAAGGATAAATGTTATTTAAAACATCGTCCACTACAAATCCAATTCACATATCAATCACCAAGCATAATTGTTAAGATCTAATGATCTTAAGTAAAAGGTTTATCCTAAAGATATTAATTCATTACTATATAAAAAAACATATTTTAAAATAATCAATAAAATATCCTATATATAAAAGATTCTGAATGTAAAATATACTTTATAATACCAAATCTTTTATTTTACAAAAATTCTTTTATTATATAAATTCTTTATTTAAAAAGAAATTCTGCATTGGAATGCGACTCAACCATGTACCATATAATTTGGGTCATATGGGTTTCATACATTTCATGTATAGGGTAATAACATGAAAATAATTCTCAATCCATCCATTAACAACCAGAGTGACAATGTCAACTGTGTGAGCATTAAAATGAAATAATAACGCTCATCTCAGTTTGTCGATCAATCGATAGACATATAATTAAACATTGGGATTTGTGTCAGTCAAGTATCGTCCCAATACCCGTGTGGGGTTTTCAGCCAACAACAGTTCATATAAATAAATAAATATAGAATTGGTTAATAGGTTTAACCAATTTCAATTTCACTTAACATGTCACTTATATCAAGTAAAATGTATTTTACTCTTATGACTTCCCTATATACTTCTAAAGTTACATAAACAGTAATTTATTTATACAGCTTTATTGCGGATGACAAATGGAATATATATTCCATTATATTTGTATGAAGTTTCTTACCAATACTTTTCATTGTTTATTTTGACCAACAATACAATTGTATATTAGAATATAAATTCTAGTGCAAGTTTGCAAATAAAAAAAATTGGATTTTTATTTGCGTATAAATTCTACTGTATATTATGCAAATAAAAGTGATTCTCATATTTTCACATAATTTCTGTTTTCAACAAAGATGAGTAAAGTGATACACTCATTTTGTTAACGATTCTATTTCAACAAATACAATGTAAATAAAAGTGTGTTTCTAATCTTGTACTTTTATTTGTACATAAAACCCAAATAAAAGTGTATCTCATGTATTTGTCTTTTTATTTGACAAACAATGTTAATAAAAATGTTCTTTTATATCTTGTACTTTTATTTAACAAAACAATGACAAATAAAAGTATAATTTTCTTTCTATGCTTTATTTGCATCTAAAAATGCAAATAAGAAATATAACTCTCTTTTTACTTTTCTTTACAATAGAAAGTGTAAATAAAATGGTTCACACAATTTTGTTATTTTTCTTTACAATAGAAAATGTAAATAAAAGGATTCACATTATTTTGTTCCTTTTTCATTACCATAGAAAATGTAAATAAAAAGATTCTCATTATTTTGTTTTTTTTTTCTTTTTATCACAACTAAAAGACGATAGAAATGTACCATTAACATCGCTATTTATATTGCATAAAAATGTCGAATAAAATGAATCACTAACATTGTCTATTTCTATCGCACTAAAAATGTCAATAAAAATGAATCACTAACATTGTCTATTTCTATCGCACTAAAAATGTCGATAAAAATGACAACATTAACCATTCTATTTTCACCGCGTTCAAAATGACGATAAAATATTCAACATTAACAATTCTATTTTTACCGCATTCAAAATGACGATAAAATATTCAACATTAACAATTCTAGTTTTCCTACTATAGAAAATGTAAATAAATATATTTCTAGATTCTATTCTTTTTATTTACATAAGAGAATGTAAATAATTGCATTTTCAATTTCTATTCTTTTATAAATAATTGCATTTTCAATTTCTATTCTTTTACTTACATAAGAAAATGTAAATAAATATATTTCTAAATTTTTATCATACCGTTATAACTCATATATAAATTACATAGAAAAATGTAATTCCTATCATACGACATAAGTTCATATTTAAATTATATCTAAAAATGTAGTTTTTATCCTACAACGCAAATTCACATTTTAATTACATGGAAAAAATGTAATTTTCATTCTACCGTTATTATTCATCTCTAAATTACATAGAAAAATGTAATTTAAATCATGCAATGTAAATTTACATTTTTATATCATAGAAAAATGCAATTTTTGTCATACAGTGCAAATTCATATATAAAGCACATATAAAAATGTAACTTTTGTTATGCAAAGAAAATATGTCTTTTTCTATTTTACAATGTAAAAATATTGACCTTTTCTATTCTACAATGAAAATAATAACTTCTTTATTCATTCTTTCATTACATATAAATGTAATCTTTTCTATTTATCACAATGAATAAAATTACAATAAAAATGTAATCTTAGCTTAGAACTTTTCATTGCGACAAAATGAAAATAAAAATATAATCTTTTTATTTTCGTCTTTACAGTGAAATCTACATCACATTAAAAATATAATCTTTTTATGCAACATCTTTCTATTGAAAACAATCAACACATAAAAATATAATCTTTTACATTGCTTCTTTTATTGAAATCACTATTACCTTAAAAATGAAGTTTTAATGCTACTTCGTTTATCGAAATAATATTACGTTAAAAGTGAGATTTTTAATGTTACAACTTTTATTGAAATCAAGGTGACAAATAAAATATGACTCTTTATTGAAATCACTATTTTTTTACATAAAAATGTAATCTTTTATTTTCATTTTTTTTTTTTTATGAAACAAATTCATATTAGAATTATATACTTTTTAATCCACTATTCTTAATGTAACAAATTTACAATAAAAATTTATTCTTTTTAATCATTCCTCTTTAATATAAACAAATCCACATAAAAAAAATAATATTTTTCATTGTTCAATTTCTCTTGTAAATAAACAAATTAAAAATAATATTGTATTTGTCGTTCAAATTCTGTTGTTATACAAACAAATAAAAATAAGGTTTTTTATTGTTGAACAATCTCTGTTGTAATATAAACAAATAAAAATGAGATTTTACTCATTGTCCATTTTCAATTCTAATATCAACAAATAAAAATAAACTTTTTATTTGGCGATCAATTTCTTTTGTTATGCCAACAAATAAAAATATAAGTTTTTATTTGTCATTCCCATTCTATTGTTCATTACAGAGTAAATAAAATATTTGTTTATTTTATAACATGAAATTATAATAACTTGATTTGCATAAATATGATTTTATTTTGAATAAAATATGTTTTAGATCTAACTTTCTAACTGCAAATGAATTCAACAATATATAAAATTCCAATGCGAATTTAGCGTATCATGAACAACAAAACATACAACAAGCAACAATCAACAATTCAAACAACACAGAACATTTCAGAACTGAATCAATATGATAATACCATTATTTTTAGCGCGAGAAATAATTAATAATTGATTAAATAAATAAAATTAGAATTCTCACCTAGATTTTTGGCCAAAATTTTACTGTCTTCTTTTCAACTACGGTCTGCGCCATCGCGAAGCTCTCAATTTTGTGATTCCAACGCAATTTACGGTTCGTCAAACGGACCTCGTATGAAAGAGTTATGAATTTTTAAAGATTGGGTAATTAAATAATTAAATAAACAAATAATATTAAAAAAAAGAACGGGTTCTTTCTTCCTCACGTCTTCACGTCGGCCGAACCCATCTAGCCGCCCCTCTTCCTTCTACACGCACCCCCATACAAGCCACCATCGTCCGATCCGAGACCACCACCCGAACCACCTACCTCGACTCCATCTTCACCCATACCCACGGCCATCTCGGTGGGACCCATGCTCCAGAAATCGAGCCCGAACGCAGCGGCTTTGGCCTCGAAATTCGTGAAATCCGTGAACCTAATGATGATCATAGCCGTATAGATCTGAAGCTCTCGAAATCCTCTTCGATTCGGTACCAAGTTTGCCAATTTTCGTTGAGCGGATCAAAAGATATTAGCATTTGAAGTTCGGTGATTTCTGGCCTTCGAAAATAAGGGTGGCGGCTGACCATGGATAGGATTAGGGTTTCGGCCAGAAATTTAATAATATTTTAATAATATAAATTTCGAAATTCGTGAAATAAAGTGGATTTTCGGACTTTCTCGGATTTGGGCCTGCTTACTGTCGATCTTAACGTTTTGAGGCCTTCTGAACGCGATGGGCTATGTCCCAAGGTCCAGTTCTGATGTCTACACGTTTTTTTTTCGGTTTTAATTGAAAATGCAATATTAAATTAATTATTTAATTTCTACCGTACATTTAAATGCGTCGGGGCCACATACGACCTCAGAAAATTCTAAAAAAAAATATTTTTAGCTTTCTTATGATGATACGAGTCCAACAAAATTATTTTCGTCGAATTCTGAGACTGTTTGAAAAATGGCTATTTTTAAGGCGTTCAAATTTAATTGTAAATAGTCAAAACACATTTTATTTCGCCACGCTCACATATTAATTCTAAAAATTATGAAAAATTAAACTTAACAATATTTTGACATTCCGGTTCCAACAAAAGTGATTTCGTCGAAAACAGAGGTCGTTTGAAAAATGACTATTTTTAAGGTGTATATTTTAATATTTAAAAATACCAAAAATAGTGGAATTTTTCCGAAACTCAAAAATATAAGTTCTTATAGTCATTTTTATATGTAAACAACATTCTAAAACCAATGGAGATGGTTTCGGGTCCTAATTCCTTATTCTGCAAAATTTAGCAATTTGGCCCTTATAAATTTCATAGCGACCTTTCTAAATATTGAATTGGCCATAACTTTTGATTCCCGTTATGAAATTTCGATTTTTCGGATTCGTTGGAAAGATATATTTAAATAGATTCTAATATTTTTGGTTTCACTAAAATCCGTTAAATTTTGCATCCTGTACGGTCAGTCAAAGTTCAAGTTTGACTTTTCAAACTACCGCGTTATTTCTAACACTTTTTATAATAAAAATTAAATCATTCATTCTAACTTCGATTTAAATCAAATTTGTGATCATTATTATTTAAATAAATTATTTTATATTGTCAAAATTCATTAAAATTTTCTAAAATAAAAATTTTAAATTGGTCCTGATTTTGCGGGTTGTTACAATCGCCCCCACTTAAAAACTTTTCGTCCTCGAAAAGGAACGTGCCTAAAAATTGTAAAATTAACTATCTTAATTTTAAATTTTAATGGTAGATTATCTTTTCAAAATATATATAACTTTATATATAGAAATCATATTTCACAAAATATATTATAAATATCAAAAATACGTTAATTATAAATTCGTAACTCTGAACTCGTTCTAAGGCATTACTAACCCCATCTCTAACGAGTTTACTCATTCTAGGATACTACTGATCCTATCTCTAATGAGTATTCTTATTGGACATTACTAATCCAATCTCTGACGAGTCTTCTGTTCAGTTCTAACAAGTTGTACCCCAAAGATTTGAGCTAACCAGAGCTCTGATACCAACTGTAAAGACCCGCAAATTCCCACCCTTTGGATCGACCATAAACCACACAGGTCTGACCCAAAAAGTGAAAATCTACGAATACTTTAACTTTGGGCATACAACATATTAAAACAACAACAGGAGACTTTTATAACACTATAATAAATGTTACATCAGAGTACAGAATATACATATCAGAGTGCATTGGAATAATTACAGCGGAAGAATAAGTTACAATAATTAAAATATACTGCAACGGAAGAACACAGCGGAAGACTTTCTATCTCTGGACACAGCTTTAAGCTTCAACCCAGAATCCTGTTTAATATATCTGCAAAAATAGCTACTCGACTGCCCGTGTGGAAAATATGGGCACCCGAGTTTGCCAGTGGACAAAACTACAGGTCAGTCATGGGACTGGTGTGAGAATTCTACCTAACCCATAAAATATAATAAGGCTAATCACAGGACCACGCCACTTTCGCGGAACGGGTTTTCTCCTATGGATTGTCAGTGCATGACTAAGGTAAATCGTCAAAATAACGCAATGCTTTTTAGAAAAATGAAACCATTATAAGACCCAAGTCCCATCACACAATGCAACGCAAACCGGAGGATAGGGTTTTACCTTATAATGGTCAAAAAATGCTTGATACGATAAACACGATATTATATAATAATAGTGTGCAACCAATTTGAAGGACATCAAAGTAAATGTATTAATCCTAGACGGCATGAGTGCCCCATCCCACTATGTCGCCATATATAGGTATACAATCAAAACCGTGTGATGTCGTACTGGAAATTTGGATTTCCATCTGAGTCAAGGCTAGGGAGGAGATCCTTACCGATTCGAGACACTCTAGCAATGCCCCAGGATTGGTACTCTGTCCAACCCTTGGATCCTGCAGGGCCGGTCCGTCCCCGTGTTGGTACTCTGTCCAACTGGTGCAATGGACTGGATTAGTTATTCCTGAACACACGCTTCCCGGTCCTTTTGGACCTATACTACGGCCAGTAGCGACCGCATAAACCGAGGCCTCGAAAAAGCAACAACCACAATGAATAAATGCCAGCGCTGGTAGGTCCCTGGCACCACTCTAGCTAGAAAGAAACGTGCGCACTCCCTGCGTTCCCTTCTCCCATTTTAGACTCTACCGGGCTGTGAGGCTCGCGAAGTCACGTAACACAAAGCTATGCCTAAATAGACTATGCTTTGATCATCCCACAAGGCTCTGCTTTGCAACAATAAGCCTTGATCAAGTGCAACTTGGCATACCACATCAACAACTCATATCATGCGATCGGTAAATATTTAACATACAAAAGGGTGTTAAGCAAGAGAATAAATCCTCCGCCACCATGCATTTATATATTAAATAAAAACCGATTTAATTACATGAAATAAATTTCAATGTCAGGCATGCTATCCATTTACAAGTCCGTTCTGGGTCTGAACGAGACAACGTATCCGTCGATCTCCAGTACGTCTGGAAGATCATCACTTTTACCTTGCCTTGGGGGATCAGTCCCAATTCAAGATATCAGTCACCATCAACCAAACGATGTGAAGCTCTCCGGTCTTCAGTCACCGTCTTCATCTTCGACTCTTGATCGTCGTGATGATTATTCAGAATGGGTTAGACCCGGTCTTTCTGAATAACTCGCGTATTTGTAATTAAAACCAACCAAACGCCACATTCCAACTTTGAATATCCTTTTAAATAAAAATTATTATTTATGTTAAAAGATTCTCATTAATTTTATCAAAGATAAAATAAGTTAAATTTTTAATCTTTCTAAAAAGATTTATTAATATTCCAATTTTGATTTAATTTATAAAATAGATTTATAAATTTCAAATAGTAATTTCAATGTAAATTGGATTAAAGGATAAATGTTATTTAAAACATCGTCCACTACAAATCCAATTCACATATCAATCACCAAGCATAAATGTTAAGATCTAATGATCTTAAGTAAAAGGTTTATCCTAAAGATATTAATTCATTACTATATAAAAAAACATATTTTAAAATAATCAATAAAATATCCTATATATAAAAGATTCTGAATGTAAAATATACTTTATAATACCAAATCTTTTATTTTACAAAAATTCTTTTATTATATAAATTCTTTATTTAAAAAGAAATTCTGCATTGGAATGCGACTCAACCATGTACCATATAATTTGGGTCATATGGGTTTCATACATTTCATGTATAGGGTAATAACAGGAAAATAATTCTCAATCCATCCATTAACAACCAGAGTGACAATGTCAACTGTGTGAGCATTAAAATGAAATAATAACGCTCATCTCAGTTTGTCGATCAATCGATAGACATATAATTAAACATTGGGATTTGTGTCAGTCAAGTATCGTCCCAATACCCGTGTGGGGTTTTCAGCCAACAACAGTTCATATAAATAAATAAATATAGAATTGGTTAATAGGTTTAACCAATTTCAATTTCACTTAACATGTCACTTATATCAAGTAAAATGTATTTTACTCTTATGACTTCCCTATATACTTCTAAAGTTACATAAACAGTAATTTATTTATACAGCTTTATTACGGATGACAAATGGAATATATATTCCATTATATTTGTATGAAGTTTCTTACCAATACTTTTCATTGTTTATTTTGACCAACAATACAATTGCATATTAGAATATAAATTCTAGTGCAAGTTTGCAAATAAAAAAAATTGGATTTTTATTTGCGTATAAATTCTACTGTATATTATGCAAATAAAAGTGATTCTCGTATTTTCACATAATTTCTGTTTTCAACAAAGATGAGTAAAGTGATACACTCATTTTGTTAACGATTCTATTTCAACAAATACAATGTAAATAAAAGTGTGTTTCTAATCTTGTACTTTTATTTGTACATAAAACCCAAATAAAAGTGTATCTCATGTATTTGTCTTTTTATTTGACAAACAATGTTAATAAAAATGTTCTTTTATATCTTGTACTTTTATTTAACAAAACAATGACAAATAAAAGTATAATTTTCTTTCTATGCTTTATTTGCATCTAAAAATGCAAATAAGAAATATAACTCTCTTTTTACTTTTCTTTACAATAGAAAGTGTAAATAAAATGGTTCACACAATTTTGTTATTTTTCTTTACAATAGAAAATGTAAATAAAAGGATTCACATTATTTTGTTCCTTTTTCATTACCATAGAAAATGTAAATAAAAAGATTCTCATTATTTTGTTTTTTTTTTCTTTTTATCACAACTAAAAGACGATAGAAATGTACCATTAACATCACTATTTATATCGCATAAAAATGTCGAATAAAATGAATCACTAACATTGTCTATTTCTATCGCACTAAAAATGTCAATAAAAATGAATCACTAACATTGTCTATTTCTATCGCACTAAAAATGTCGATAAAAATGACAACATTAACCATTCTATTTTCACCGCGTTCAAAATGACGATAAAATATTCAACATTAACAATTCTATTTTTACCGCATTCAAAATGACGATAAAATATTCAACATTAACAATTCTAGTTTTCCTACTATAGAAAATGTAAATAAATATATTTCTAGATTCTATTCTTTTTATTTACATAAGAGAATGTAAATAATTGCATTTTCAATTTCTATTCTTTTATAAATAATTGCATTTTCAATTTCTATTCTTTTACTTACATAAGAAAATGTAAATAAATATATTTCTAAATTTTTATCATACCGTTATAACTCATATATAAATTACATAGAAAAATGTAATTCCTATCATACGACATAAGTTCATATTTAAATTATATCTAAAAATGTAGTTTTTATCCTACAACGCAAATTCACATTTTAATTACATGGAAAAAATGTAATTTTCATTCTACCGTTATTATTCATCTCTAAATTACATAGAAAAATGTAATTTAAATCATGCAATGTAAATTTACATTTTTATATCATAGAAAAATGCAATTTTTGTCATACAGTGCAAATTCATATATAAAGCACATATAAAAATGTAACTTTTGTTATGCAAAGAAAATATGTCTTTTTCTATTTTACAATGTAAAAATATTGACCTTTTCTATTCTACAATGAAAATATTAACTTCTTTATTCATTCTTTCATTACATATAAATGTAATCTTTTCTATTTATCACAATGAATAAAATTACAATAAAAATGTAATCTTAGCTTAGAACTTTTCATTGCGACAAAATGAAAATAAAAATATAATCTTTTTATTTTCGTCTTTACAGTGAAATCTACATCACATTAAAAATATAATCTTTTTATGCAACATCTTTCTATTGAAAACAATCAACACATAAAAATATAATCTTTTACATTGCTTCTTTTATTGAAATCACTATTACCTTAAAAATGAAGTTTTAATGCTACTTCGTTTATCGAAATAATATTACGTTAAAAGTGAGATTTTTAATGTTACAACTTTTATTGAAATCAAGGTGACAAATAAAATATGACTCTTTATTGAAATCACTATTTTTTTACATAAAATGTAATCTTTTATTTTCATTTTTTTTTTTTTATGAAACAAATTCATATTAGAATTATATACTTTTTAATCCACTATTCTTAATGTAACAAATTTACAATAAAAATTTATTCTTTTTAATCATTCCTCTTTAATATAAACAAATCCACATAAAAAAAATAATATTTTTCATTGTTCAATTTCTCTTGTAAATAAACAAATTAAAAATAATATTGTATTTGTCGTTCAAATTCTGTTGTTATACAAACAAATAAAAATAAGGTTTTTTATTGTTGAACAATCTCTGTTGTAATATAAACAAATAAAAATGAGATTTTACTCATTGTCCATTTTCAATTCTAATATCAACAAATAAAAATAAACTTTTTATTTGGCGATCAATTTCTTTTGTTATGCCAACAAATAAAAATATAAGTTTTTATTTGTCGTTCCCATTCTATTGTTCATTACAGAGTAAATAAAATATTTTTTTATTTTATAACATGAAATTATAATAACTTGATTTGCATAAATATGATTTTATTTTGAATAAAATATGTTTTAGATCTAACTTTCTAACTGCAAATGAATTCAACAATATATAAAATTCCAATGCGAATTTAGCGTATCATGAACAACAAAACATACAACAAGCAACAATCAACAATTCAAACAACACAGAACATTTCAGAACTGAATCAATATGATAATACCATTATTTTTAGCGCGAGAAATAATTAATAATTGATTAAATAAATAAAATTAGAATTCTCACCTAGATTTTTGGCCAAAATTTTACTGTCTCCTTTTCAACTGCGGTCTGCGCCATCGCGAAGCTCTCAATTTTGTGATTCCAACGCAATTTACGGTTCGTCAAACGGACCTCGTATGAAAGAGTTATGAATTTTTAAAGATTGGGTAATTAAATAATTAAATAAACAAATAATATTAAAAAAAAGAACGGGTTCTTTCTTCCTCACGTCTTCACGTCGGCCGAACCCATCTAGCCGCCCCTCTTCCTTCTACACGCACCCCCATACAAGCCACCATCGTCCGATCCGAGACCACTACCCGAACCACCTACCTCGACTCCATCTTCACCCATACCCACGGCCATCTCGGTGGGACCCATGCTCCAGAAATCGAGCCCGAACGCAGCGGCTTTGGCCTCGAAATTCGTGAAATCCGTGAACCTAATGATGATCATAGCCGTATAGATCTGAAGCTCTCGAAATCCTCTTCGATTCGGTACCAAGTTTGCCAATTTTCGTTGAGCGGATCAAAAGATATTAGCATTTGAAGTTCGGTGATTTCTGGCCTTCGAAAATAAGGGTGGCGGCTGACCATGGATAGGATTAGGGTTTCGGCCAGAAATTTAATAATATTTTAATAATATAAATTTCGAAATTCGTGAAATAAAGTGGATTTTCGGACTTTCTCGGATTTGGGCCTGCTTACTGTCGATCTTAACGTTTTGAGGCCTTCTGAACGCGATGGGCTATGTCCCAAGGTCCAATTCTGATGTCTACACGTTTTTTTTTCGGTTTTAATTGAAAATGCAATATTAAATTAATTATTTAATTTCTACCGTACATTTAAATGCGTCGGGGCCACATACGACCTCAGAAAATTCTAAAAAAAAATATTTTTAGCTTTCTTATGATGATACGAGTCCAACAAAATTATTTTCGTCGAATTCTGAGACTGTTTGAAAAATGGCTATTTTTAAGGCGTTCAAATTTAATTGTAAATAGTCAAAACACATTTTATTTCGCCACGCTCACATATTAATTCTAAAAATTATGAAAAATTAAACTTAACAATATTTTGACATTCCGGTTCCAACAAAAGTGATTTCGTCGAAAACAGAGGTCGTTTGAAAAATGACTATTTTTAAGGTGTATATTTTAATATTTAAAAATACCAAAAATAGTGGAATTTTTCCGAAACTCAAAAATATAAGTTCTTATAGTCATTTTTATATGTAAACAACATTCTAAAACCAATGGAGATGG
Organism: Allium sativum; assembly: GCA_030737875.1. Lineage (NCBI taxonomy): Eukaryota > Viridiplantae > Streptophyta > Magnoliopsida > Asparagales > Amaryllidaceae > Allium > Allium sativum. The sequence goes on from CM060924.1 coordinate 159,144,934, forward strand.
TTTCGGGTCCTAATTCCTTATTCTGCAAAATTTAGCAATTTGGCCCTTATAAATTTCATAGCGACCTTTCTAAATATTGAATTGGCCATAACTTTTGATTCCCGTTATGAAATTTCGATTTTTCGGATTCGTTGGAAAGATATATTTAAATAGATTCTAATATTTTTGGTTTCACTAAAATCCGTTAAATTTTGCATCCTGTACGGTCAGTCAAAGTTCAAGTTTGACTTTTCAAACTACCGCGTTATTTCTAACACTTTTTATAATAAAAATTATATCATTCATTCTAACTTCGATTTAAATCAAATTTGTGATCATTATTATTTAAATAAATTATTTTATATTGTCAAAATTCATTAAAATTTTCTAAAATAAAAATTTTAAATTGGTCCTGATTTTGCGGGTTGTTACAACATGGCCAGACAATTAAACAAATAGTCATGCAGCTTCCAAAATCTACCTGCGCTCCCATTCGTCATTTTGTTCTGATTTACTGCTGTCTTCGTAACTATTAATTATGCTGTCATCTTTTTTTTCCGGCTTCAGCAGTAATAACACTGCGGTCTGTCTTTGTGTGTAATTATTGTCATGTTCTGTACTGATGTAATGCCGCAGGTTTCCTGCATTCCTTTGTTATCTGAATACAATTTTCATCAGCACAAACTGTTTTGTGCTTTTTTCACTTCATGCACTAACCAGATTTTCTGCATACCCGTTCCTTTGATTACTGCTCAGTCTTTACTTCAATACCAGCTTTGGTCAAAAACATCTATGCACACGCCCATCGAGCGTGCATATGCACTGGTATATATATAAATATAATCCATTCTGGCGTTATTTTTATTCAAATTTGAATTAAACATTCCACATGATCTGACCGTTAGATCTTCGCATATTTGGTGTCATTGGAAAGATACTTCTAAAGCGAACCCAGCGGTTTCGGTTTCGGGAAAATCCGACGGTCGGATCTTCCGCAATAATCATTTAAAAACACGAATTCAAAATACGAACTGCAACTTCGTTATTCATTTTAATTTAATTATATGTATATATATATATATATATAAATATAATCCGTTCTTCGATTTCGAAACCATTTTCATTTCACACTTGTTATAAAAATAATATTTTTAGCAGATAAATATTTATTTCAACACATGACTATTTTTAACACTTCATATATGTAATAAAAATGTGATTTTTATTATTAAAACAAATTATTTCAAACATGAATATTTTAGATACTTCGTACATACAATAAAAATGTTTTTTATCATTCAAACCATTTTATTTCATACATTCAATAAAAATGTTATTTTTATCGTTCAAACCATTTTATTTCATACATTCAATAAAAATGTTATTTTTATCGTTCAAACCATTTTATTTCATACATTCAATAAAAATGTTATTTTTATCGTTCAAGCCATTTTATTTCAAAAAAGAACATTTTTCCAACACATGAATATTAATCGAACATATGAATATTTCAGAAAATTTCGGCAGCATAATGACAAGGTAGTTAAAATCGGCACTGTCCCGAATACGGCTCCTCACTCTACCTTAAAACCTCGCAGCTTTTGACAAGGGGGATTCCAATAATCCAGTTCGTGCATAGACGAATTTTCCCACAAACTAATCCTATTTGTTTTCAACCACAAACAACCATAATCAAATCAACCATTCGTAATATTCACCAAATTCACGTCAACCAAAATCCAAACAATCCCAATCAATATATATCGTCCATGGTCTATGGACGAGGGGTGTGTGTGTGTGTGTGTGTGTGTATATATATATATATACGTGTATAGAAATATATTTCAATTTCATTTCAGCTCACATATGATTTTTACAATGCATATATAACTTATACATCGCACATGCAACTTATACAACGCTTATACATGAGGTGTACAACGCTTATATAACTTATACATCGATTATATAATTTATACATCGTCATTCCATATCGTCTATAATTTAGAAATCTCACATTGGGTTCCATTCCTTCAAAAATTGTAGGAAGCTCCAAAAATTCTCTGGTCTCTTCTAGAATGTAGAAGACGTCCACCCAAGTCCAATGTCTCTTGTTTCACTGGATTTCGACCACATAGCTAAAAGATATGATTTTTATTCTAAAATCATAGTTTGTAACGGTTTTGAATGTTGAAAATTGTTAAAATAAATAAAACCGTATACTTTTCAAACCTCTTCAAAAATAGGTTTCAATTTAATTTCCAATCCGCTGTTCGTGAAGCCGATCAGCTTGCACCCCGTCGTTGGGCCACGAAAGGCGCACCTGCGCCACCCCTTGGTGGTGAGCTCGAACGCGGATCTGAGGTAAAAAACAACGACGAACTGTTGACCTTTGAGGGAGCGGATCTCACGAGTTACTAAGCGAGAGAGGGCGAGGTTTAGATGGATGTGAATCTCAGGAGAATCTCTACAAAAACTTCTACTGTGGCACTGCATTTCGTTGAGTGATTGAGGAGAAAAAGAGGAGAGAAGAAAGGAAAGGGAGCTGCCATTCGAACAGAGAGAGGTTACGGGTTTTGTCGGATCGGAGAAGAAAGAGAAATGAATTTTCATTGGTCCAGGAATTTTATTTATATATTTAATTCTTTATTTTTCAAAAATACCCATCCTTTCATACGAACTCCAATTTAAACCCAACGACTATCATCCCCAGCTAAATTCCCCCATTGCAAACACAATGGAATATGTTTCGTAGGCCCATTCAACTGTTCCAGTTAGTTTTTCTTCAAATTAAAATATAAAATATTCAAATATGGATTTGAACGTACCTTTTAATTTGCCGGGGCCAGATGCTAATCCCAAAAATTCCAGAAAAATAAATCTGTCTATGTCTGGACGATACAGTCCCAACAAAACTAGTTTCATCGAATTTGGAGATAGTTTGAAAAATGGCCATTTTCTGGTCGATCCAAATTGACTGAAATTAACCAAACACATTTTCTTTTGCCACGCTCACATATTAGCTCCAAAAATTATGGAATTTTGAATCAAGCAATATTTCGACATCCCGGATCCAACAAAAGTGGTTTCGTCGAAAACGGAGGTTGTTTGCAAAATGTCTATTTTCAAGGGCTATATAAACTCCATAGTGACCGTTCTGAAAATTCATTTGGCCATAACTTTTGATTCCCACTATGAAATTTCGATTTTTCGGATTCGTTTGAAAGATATTCATAAAAAGATTTGATTATTTTTGGTTTCACTAAAATCCATTTTTTTTTGCATTCTGTACAGTTAGTCAAAGTTCGAATTCAAAATTTCAAACTACCGCGCCATTTCAGGCCTTGTTTTATAATTAAAATAAATATATTCGCTGTAACTTCGATCCAAATAGATTTTTGGTCATCATTATTTAAAATAATCTATTTTAAATATTCAAAATTCACTAAAATAGCAAAATTGAAAATTTTAAATTGGTTCTGATTTTCCGGGTTGTTACAGATGTCCACAAAAATAATCTAGTTGGGAGCTACCCATCTATGACATGTTTGAAGAAATCAATGTATGTGACCCTGTTGGAAATACTCTATCAGACATTCATCCATACAAGTCATCCAGGAACAGAATGAACCGAAGGCACCCTCCTATCACATCCTTGGAATCACCCTAAAGATCAGTAGCGAGTAGTCCTTGCAATTCGTAAATTCCAATCACGACAGAAGCTTTGTTAACTCCGGGGATTAGCCAGAGATATTTAACAATGGTTCTTCTGCTCATGAAGATTTACGATCTTCCATTGCTCAATCTTCAATTAGTATCTTTCACGTATTCGCTGGTTCGAAATGGTTTTTGAATATAAATCTGATCCCGGTCTTTCTGTACCAACAACGCATTGGGCATGATTTTTGATAGTCTGTTATTTAACTATAAAAAAAACCAATCATAAAATAAATCCACTAGTTTATCACACAGCATCACTTGGCTATTAAAAATAATATATTAGTTGTAATACCAAAGATAATATATTAGTTTTAATATATAAGTATTTTCAAATTGTTTTATTTAAATATTTAGAAAAAATATCCTAAAATAAAATTATTTTATTCAAATTGTTTCAAATTCAAGAACGAAAGTCATTTTTCTAAACCTTTCAATCACTCCCTCAGGAAAATCTCATTTCAAAACTCATCCAATTCGCTTAATGCCATTATTAAGTAACATTAAATTAAAATTAACACGTTACCTTCCCATCTTCGTTTATAAACTCGTTTATACAACTTTGGTTAATATAAACCCTTTTTGTTTCTCTTTCCCTTTCCTAATTCAACCATTTATTTTAAGCTTATCGCATTTGCTTAAAAAACCCTTTTATAACTTAATTTACCAAACTCAGTTTAAAGGTAAACCGTTCATAAATTCACTTTGAAATTCAATATTTTATTACCTTGATTACTTACTTAAATAAACTTCATTTAAGAAGTAATTCCTTTAAATTATTATAAATTTACTTTATCATTTACTGGAATAAATATCCAAATTACTTTTTAAAAATCTCATTAAATTAAACAACTATTCGTCAAATTATTTCATTAGATTGATCGACATTACTTAATTTAAATCAATTTCCATTAAAAAAGTTTGCTTGGTAAATTTTAAAACATGGTTAACCCGTTGATCTAACTCGCCTTTCCATTTAAATTAATAAGCAATATTATTAATTTAAATAATCTCATTTACTTTGATTATTGTTAAATAAATAATAATCAATCTCAAAATAATCCTATTTAATTGTTTCTTAAAAACAATTGATCCCAATTACAAATCATTACATTAATCTCAGCTCATTTGCTTATCAATCTTAGTAATATAAGAATTATCTTTATAAATCACTTAATAATTTAGATGAGGCACATGCTTTGTACACGGATAGATTTTCGTACAAAAAATGGTGATTGGTGAGTGAAACAATCAATATATATGCGGTTGATTTATTTCCTTTTTGTAAACATCATTTTAAATAATATATTTAAAAATCTTTATTCAGTTATAAAATAAATTCCATTATTTCATTTCTATCGATTCACCTAACGGTAAATCATTCTTTATAAAACAGTTTGTATTTGGCCATCTGCTATAAATTCCTTAACCAATATCACACATTTGTTAAAAACCAACAAGGTAAATTACCTCTATTGGAAATAATAGCTAAAATTAACAATTGGGTTTTGATTAAATTAAACTAGTGTAATTTAAATCAGTTATATGACATACATCCAACAATAAATAAATCAATCAACAAATAGAAAGCATAACACACAAACAAATAACCCGACTTATAATAAATACAGGTGGGACAACTGAGTGTGTTTAACTCACCTTGTTTTTATCGATCGATTAAAATTCTTGTTTTAATTAAATTAAACTTGTGTTTAATTTAATTAAAAATTCTTGTTCCTTCCAGTCATGATCAAAACAGCTCCATCTTGAAGCCTACATCCATTCGGTTCCAATGAGATCGTCAATGAGAAACTCTGATAATCGATAATTGAGATATTTAACAAATAAAATTATAATAATTTAAATAATAATTAACTTTATGTTTTAATTCAAAAGGCCTTAACTAATCATGTTTATTAACTTTACTTAAATATAAACAAACATAACTTGTTTTCATTGGGTTGTAGATAAATCCGGGCCGCAATATAAATCAATCCGTTATTCCATATTTAAATAAATCAAACTACCCTAATGCATGTTAAGGTTAATCATTTTAATTATCACCAGACACGAAATAAACTTCTTCCATGTTCTTTGTTTCACGGAGTAACTAAGTAGCAGACCCCAAAGCATGTAAATGCCTCCCCATACACAAGTTCCAACCCTCCACGCCATCCCACATCCAAAATGTAGCAGCCCACTTTTTTTTCTTCTTCTTTTAGGCCCAACAACCTATCCCTAAAAATGATAGCCTTCCTCCCCATAGCCTTTCCTCTATGTTTCATTACAACACTTCATATGTTTATATTCCCACACGCATTTTCACCTTCCACTCCTAACGCAACTCCTTCTGCCACTATTCCTCCTTCACCGACCCATTCTGCTTGCCTCTCCTTCTTCTTGTTTCAGTTGTACTCTCCAATACATTTTTTTATAACTGGGCCCGAAGCCCACCTCCTAACCCCCACATCCATTTCGGAAGGAACACTTGTGGAAGAAACTGACTCCATGTAGTACTCCTCACAACCAATTATCTTAACGCGTCCTCCCGCTTCACATTCCTATTTCAGTTCCATTTCGCTTATGTCCCCTTTCTACTCTTTTTTTTATTACTGCTCTTCTTCCATCAAATTGAACAAACCAGTTCAGTACGGCCTTCGCATGCGGTCCTCACCATGTTGCACGCCTGCACCGCAGCACCAGTCAACCAACCACTTCGCCACATTACACCTCCATCACCGTCCATTCTAGCACCGAACTCCGAGCAAGATGCTGCACCCCTGACGGCCACCAGCCTTCATCGAGACACACACAAAATCTCCCACTTCTCCTCTGGCCACTACCCTGCTGCCGCTTGAGGCACCTCCTAACATCTCTTCACCAGAAAACAAAAGTTGCCGCTGGAGACACACACACAGAAGAGTAGTTTTCAATTCGTGAATGGGGTCTGAGTTATACATGGAGGAAGGACTTTCATTATATTTGTTTTTTTATTTTGAGGGATCGCCATTTTTTTATCTCTTTACTTTTTAATTTGGAGAACTCGAAGCTGTTGGTATATATAATGAATGAAGCCATGGCTATCACGGTGAGATACTCGGTAGGCACGGTTTGTAGGTGGGTAGGTATCAAGGTAGCGAAAGCAATGAGTTTTCTTTTCTCTGCAATGTTTTCATTTCGCTAAGCATCAGTTTTGATAAGGACTAAACAATGTGTAGTCATAGGGTAGGAGAAAAGAATCTTTAGAGCATACTTCTCTTCTAAGGTTTTTATGGGAGAGGATCACCTGGACCCAATATACCGTGTTTCCATGGACCCAACCAATCACAACCCCCTGATTTCCTCCAGTTTTCAATTAAAACCCCGAAATAATGTGGGTTTAATTGCAAAATGGAAAAATCAGAAGGCAGTGATTGGTTGGGTCCATGGGAACAGGGTATGTTTGTTCCAGACAATTCATGCTCGGTTTTTATTAGGGTAGGCTTCTAAGCTATTTATATTAGATCTGTGCGATTTGATTTTCATGTGCCTGCAGTCTGTGTGTTTTTTTCCTCTCAACAAGTTGTACTGATTGATTATCCTGTTATTTTAGCTTTGCTGTTGTGTTTCACTTATTAGCTACGTGATGTATTTTCTCCGTATTAGGCCACTGATTCATGTCCGTTGTTGGGTTAGCAGAATGTCTGCTTCGATCTCATCGTAGATGTTCTTGTTTTTCTTTCCTTGGTACATGTACAACTTAGAGTATAAAAAATATCACTGACGTCTGTTAGCAAAATATAAGTAGACTCCTTTTGAAAAGATAAGATAAGGTGTAGGCTTGTCCGAAAAGAACTGACTGCAGTGTTTTTCTTTTCAAAATAGGATAGGGAAGGATAGGATAGTTACTTTACGTAGAAAGAGAGGATTAGCGATGTGGACAACACGATATATATATTTACTTATATTTTTAGTTTACTTAAGGGTTAAGTTATTTATTTCATATGTGGTCGAACAAAATTCGCACCGCTAACCAAAAATATATGCACCGCCACTCACTGACCTTAAACTCAACGAAATTAAATACATTGCGGTCCCAACGAAATTCATTTCATTAAAAACAGACTCCTTTTACAGAACGGCGCTATTTAGATCCCAATTTATCCATCGGTTCCTTTAAATTTCGTCTACCCAAAAAAATAACTTCGATTGGCCCCAAACTGGAAATATAGCAATAAATGGGCATATGTATTCCAATAAAATTCGTTTCGTCGAAAACGGAGGTTGTTTGAAAAAAATAACAATCTAAATGGCTTATATAATACCGATAAAATATAAATAAATTACAAAACAATTAAATATAATAATAATAATAAATTATTATTACCCCATATATCGATATAAAATAATATTTCATTTCAAATATAAACCAATATAGAATTAGAACGCAAAAATTAACGTATTCGAGTTTTAACGATGACCAAATTCTATTGCAAATCTCTTTAAACCTTATCGTTTATAAACGATTTCCATAGTGACTATTTTAAATTTTGATTTGGACATATCTCACAAAATATAAGCTAAAATCTCGAATTTTCTCTTTCATTAGAAAATTATAATCTACTAGATTCTAACTTTTCTTGTGAATCACAGAATTCCGATTTAAAATGGATTCTGTACATTCAGTTGAAGTTCAAAACCTTATATTTTGAACTACCGCATCGTTACGAGTTCATTTTAAATTAAATAAAAAAAGTATGTTTTAATTGTTCGTTTTATAAACGAATTCAATATTAAATATCCGTTAATATTTCCAAAATAATATTTAAACTAATTTAAAATATTCTAATCCAATGCCCGACAAATCTGGGTCGTTACAATAAGAGTGCATGTTTAGTGGATATTTACATCAGTTCAAAGCCAACAGAAATCAAGAGTGCAATTACAATACAACAATTCAAAAATGCTTCAAATCCTTGACACATTGACTATAAAATAAAACATTAAGCATATCATGGTCTGTCATAATAATTCTACTCCCAAAGCTTGTGACTAACTAAAGAACCTATTTATAATTTATTATTATACACTACATAATAGTAGTAAGTTTAAAAAAAAATGTGTTTTTGCTTCACACTAGGTGACTTAACCCAAGTTTTTTATTAGTATAGTTGAATTTTATAACCTTCCTCTAAAATACTTGGTTCTTTTGCATGTGATTGATATCACAACAAACAAAATAATTGCTTGCTAAAGTCAAAATTACTTTAAAATCTCAAAATTAAATCTAGTCTCAATAAAACGTGTTATAATTAAAGTGCAATAATGAACTACCAAAATAGTATTTTGATAATAACATAGTAAGCATAGGCACCTCGTGAAAACTTACATAAGGCCTGTGGTTAAGCCAATGAGGTTCAGAAATATGCAACTCTTTGAAAAACCACATTAACTGCAAAACTAGCAATACATACGCATATAAATCAAATTACCAAAACACATGATTTATTTTAACGATAGTTCGAAATGATTTGTATCGGATTATATAAATTTAATAACCCAGAAATCTGAGCCAGTTTAAAATTTTATTATGGCAATTTTAATGAATTCTGATAATTTAAAATGAATTATTTTAAATAATAACGACGAGAAATTTCTTTTGAATAGAATTCGAACGTATATATTTATTTGAATCGTCGTTAGAATATAAATATTTATTTATATATATAAAAGGAATTGAAAATGGCGCGGTAGTTCGATAAATCGATTTCAAAATTCAAATGAATGTACAGGGTGCAAATTAAACCGGATTTTAGTGAAACCAAAAATATTAGAATCTATTTGTGAATATCTTTCCAATGAATCCGAATAATCGAAGTTTCATAGCGGGAATCAAAAGATACGCCCAGTTGAAAATTCAGAATAGTCGCTATGGAATTCTGGCCTTTAAAAATAGCATTTTGCAAACGACCTCGGATTTTGACGAAACCACTTTTGTTGGATCCGCGATGTTAAGTTATTGCTAGATTCCAAAATTCGTAATTTTTCGAATCAATATGTGAGCGTGGTAAAGGAAAACGTGGTTTGTCAATTTCAATCGACCTGAAAATGGCCATTTTTCAAACGGTCTCAGAATTTGACGAAACTAGTTTTGTTAGGACCGTATCGTCAATACGAAGCAAGAAAATATTTTTCTAGAATTTTTCGAGTTATTATGTGACCCCGATAATTTGAAATGTACATTTAAAATTCAGTATAATGATTTAAATGTAAATACAACGAAAACTGATTGTAACGGCCAAGTTGGCTTACGCAGCATATCCCAATGTGTTCGGAATGGGGGTATTACGCTAGGGACGACAGTCATTGGATTGGATTTCGAGTTCGAATTGAAAACTTGACTTAAGGAGAAAATAAATAATAATTAAATAAAACTATATAACCCCCCTACCCTCTGTAACACCCCACCTCCGCCAATGCCACTCTTGCAAGGACATGAGCTTTGGAGGGGCGTTAAACAAGGTAAACATGCATGCAGATATCACAAGACAGAACATATAAGTAAAACAGAGTAGTAAAGCAGCGGATAAAACTTAGCATTTCAAAACCATAGTCATGTTACAACAAAGTACTTGGTCATTATTTTCCAACAACAAAGTCTAGATAAAAGCATAAACTGAAAAACTGAAATACATAAAGTACTATCCCCAAAATGAAGTGATAAACCATAGCTAGCTCAATGTCTAAAACCGTACATGAGCAAATATAGTAAGCAAGCTATAAAGATCCAAGCTAAGCTCCAATGTTCCCACCCTGAGAACCTGAGGGGGGGGGGAACGGAAGAAAAGAGGCGAAAGAAAACAGGTCAGTCAAAAAGACTGGTAAGCCCTACTACTATTTGTCTATGAACTAGTAAAGTTAACTGGCATGAGAAGCTGAGATGAACATAAGGATAACAACATACTGGCATAATGATTAACTAACAAGATAGATAAAGGTGTCATCGCATAATTAAGGTTAAGTTTTGCACCACGGGTGTACTAGCATTCTAACATGTCAAGTAAAAACAAGAATTGATCCCTTGGCCCAAGCTTGGCCCATCATCATGAGGTGACCTAAATTAAGGTCCAACTACACGGTCTAGTCGATCGGCTCCCTATAAGCCTAACTCGTCAAGTGTCGGTGTCATACGGCCCAAACATGAAATGTAGCTAACTGTGCTAGGTCCACCCCAGGGTGTATCAAGTCCTAGGGTGTAGACCTCGGACACCAATCAAGTATGCACAGCCTAGATCTACTGGTACCCGTGCATGATTCTCCAACGCCGGACTATGTGCACGATCATAGTCCGCCTGGACCTACACCGGCGTACCTACACAGCCGTCGTTTTGGTCGCTTACATGTCAGCCCAGTAATCGTGCCCCACCCTAGCCTAGTCCTAGGGTCTTATGATACTTTCAAGAGGGTTACTGCTGAAAAGGACCACGCAACTAGGGTTTCCTTAACGGGTTAAATGTGGTTAACCCGATCCAAACGTGGATTAAATTGGTTAAGTGTACCCAAGATCCATGACTTAACCCCGATTAACCCGTCAAGCCCAAATTGATTAAGCATTAAGTGGACCATGACTTAACCCTAATCAGGAGGCATTAATTAATTAACTTAATGTGCTTTAACCTCTCACATTAGACTTTGTTGTGGTTACTAGTTAAGCCGGGCGGGTCTGGGTAGCTTTACACCACAACTTGGTCTAACCTCGGGTTCGAGCACAACATGACCAACTTCTCACATTGGGTCCTATTGTTTGTAGCCACTAGTTAAGCCGGGCGGGTCCGGGTAGATTTATGCTACAAACTCAACCCAACCTCGAGTTGGCCACACTCATATTTTCTAAGTGTCATGTCCATTATGTTTCCAAAACATAATTACAAGTTAACATATCACGTTATGTTATAAAAACCATGTTTTTGTCATAATGTTGCCCAACCCCAACGTAATCCCATCGTTTACATAATCGCAACAACGCATAAAGGTTAAAATAGGGAACTTGGCATAATCATGACAAAAAGGTGTTGAAGCCACAAGTTTATCATGGTGGCATATGAGATGTACATATGTTCATATACTTGCATATTGCATCATTAGGCTTCAAAAGCATGCATAAAACCAAACTTAGCATATGAGTGATACATGGTGATAAATGACATGTAGAAGTTGCTAGAAGTTCGCATTTAGCATCACATGCAAGTTATCATAAGGGGTATGATAACTTTCATGTTGCCAAAATGCAACCTTTTATATAAAGCTTAGAGCTTTATGCTCACAACATCAAGTTTTTGCATAACATGATAACATGATCAACCCAAACTTGCATAACATAGCAACATGTGTCATACATAATGGTTAAACCAACTTGCATAATGATCATCCAAACTTGCATATAATGATCAACCAAACTTGCATATAATGATCAACCAAACTTGCATATAATGTTCAACCAAACTTGCATATCATAATGATCAACCCCAAACTTGCATCATTCATTTAACTTTAGAGTTCAAAGAAAGAAAGTAGAAAAGGGCTTACTACGCTATGAAGACACAAATGAATATTTATTATAAAGATTGAGACGAAGCCCTTATGCAAGCACCAAAATATGAAAGCCCCAATTGAAAAACCCTTCGCCAAATCAATAAAAATCCTTGCTTTGAAATAGAAATGTTGCAACTTGACTTGAATGCAAACTAAGAACACTCATACAAGTTTGAAAGCACTTGTATGAACTCACAATCTCTCATAGAAATAGGCTTAGGAATTTTAGCATGAGAGTGGAGGCCATGAGAGGAACAAATTTGACATAGTTTAGTTTTAGGATTGAATAATGGTGATTTAGGCTAGGTTTAGGGGTCTTTTTGTAGAGGATTAGGATAGTATTAGCCATAGGATTAACCCTAGATTCAATCCAAGCCATCAAAGCATGTCTTGGGGAAGAAGTCAAGTGTAGGAACCATCTAGGGCCTTTAGATTAAAGCTGAACCATGAGAACCATTCAAATGCAAAATCTGCATTTGAGCGAATCGGCCCACGGGTTGACAGCCAAACACCCTGGATTAACCCCTAGTCGACCCAGCGCACTCGGGTCGACCTCAAAAATCGGTCGGTTCGGTTATTCCCCTCTCCCAATTCGCTGTTTTGAACATTTTTGCATATTTATTTATTTAATTTTCAATTATACATATATATCAATATATATATATTTCTCTGCGCAACCCATTTCACTTAATTAAGTATACTTTAATTTGTGAATTTTTATGTTCAAATTACGGGGTGTTACATTCTCCCCTCCTTAAAGGATTTCGTCCCCGAAATCTCCAAGTTAGGAAGAACGTATCCTACTATCCATCATCCATCTACTCAAGACATCATCCACGTGCAGTCATTGTCCTTAAAGGATTTTAAATGTTGTATGATCATATGCAAAGGTGTGTGTATATGTACTTATCTAATGCAAAAATCAGGCGGTTACTGATACAGTAAACCTCCTTAATGCAAAATATGTTAGTGAAATGAGTCCATATGTATGCAAATTCCTAACATAATTTATAATCTCTACCTGAGTGCACATAATATTCATCCATATGCAACATCCACGTGATAGCTCAACAAGTTTCATCCATGAATAAGTATAAGCACTCATGCATACGCAACATGAAAGTGTGTGAGCCGATCTTAGTGCCTAATGTGTATCATGCATCCACGAGTATCCACGTGCAAACACTTGCAACCACTTGCAACCATCAAGCATAACATGTTTCAAATACATGTTTCAACCAAGGGTTTCTACCTAAGGTTCTCATGACAAGATCTACGAAACAAGATAAACTAGATAAACGCGGATAAAAAGAAAGATATGCTAATTAGGAAAAGAGATCGAGAATGTAACCTCAAAAAGAAACGGATAAAGCCCACGCATCTTCTCCTCGGTTTCCCAAGTTGCATCTTCGTCGGCTTCACCCCACTGAACTTTCACCAACTTGACCTCTCGATTCCTTAGCTTCTTGATCTCTGTTCCCAAGATACGAATCGGAGCTCTTCTTAAGGTTGCTTCTTTCTCTACCTCAATGTCTTCAAGAATGCTTGGTTCAACCACCTCAGCGGACTCATGTAGGCACTTTCGGAGATGCGAGACATGAAAGACATTATGCACTCCGGCTAGCTTCTCGGGCAATCCCACCTTATAGGCCATCTTTCCAATTCTCTCTATGATAGGGAAGGGTCCTACGAACCTTGGTGCCAGCTTCCCCGCTGCTCCAAAACGTACCACATTTCGCAAAGGAGAAACCTTCACGAAAACCATGTCTCCCACTTCGAATTCCAAATCTGCCCTTCGCTTGTCAGCATAGGATTTCTGTCTATCTTGGGCCGCTTTCATCCTTCTTCTTACTAATTCAACTTTCTCGGATGTGTCTCGTATCATATTGGGCCCAAGTATAAGTCTATCTGTTGTCTCCCACCAAGAAGATGGTGACTTACACGGCCTCCCATATAAAGCTTCAATTGGTGCCATTCCTATGCTGGCCTGATAGCTATTATTATACGCAAACTCTACAAATGGAGGGTGGTCTTCCCAAGTACCACCGAAGTCGAGAACACAAAGCCTCAAGAGATCTTCTAGCACTCTATTCACCCTTTCGGTTTGGCCATCCGTCTGGGGGTGATAGGCGTACTCAGATTCAATCGTGTACCCATCGCTTCTTGCAAACTGTTCCAGAACTGGCTAGTGAAAATTGGGTCACGATCGCTAACTATTCTAGAAGGAACTCCATGCAACCGCATCTCTCGAAGATAAATAGATGCCAGCCCTGATGCGGTCCTCTTGATCTTTACTGGGATGAAGTGAGCACTCTTCGTAAGTCTGTCAACTTTGACCCATATGCTTGTCTTCCCTCTCCTCGACCTAGGCAATCCATCCACAAAATCCATAGAAATACTCTCCCACTTCCATTGCGGGACCTCCAATGGATGTAATAGCCCACCTGGTTTCTTTGACTCGGCTTTCACTTGTTGGCACACCATGCACTTTGTAACATACTCTGCCACATCCTTCTTCATTCCATCCCAAAAGAAAATGCGCTTCATATCTCTATACATCTTATCTCCTCCCGGATGTATAGTCATCTTCGAGTGATGCGCTTCTTCAAGAACTCTATGGACTAAATCTCCCACTCGAGGAACACATAATCTCCCATCACGCCTTAGCCATCCTTTATCATCAATAGTATATCTGGCAAGGTGACTAGACGTCTCACCCCGAATTAGCTTATCCATGACCTCGACTATTTGCGGATCTTCCTTCTGTGAAGCCCCAACTTGATCAAGAAGTGTGGGTCTAAGCTCAAGGGATGCTAAAGAACCCGTCATCGACTCAACAGTCGTCGTGAAATCAAAAGTTGCCAAGAATTCTAAGTTCCTCTTTGTTAACTTAGTAAGAGGGGCCGAAATCTTAGCGAAGTCCCTGATGAACTTCCTATAGTTGCTCGCCAAACCGAGAAAGCTTCTTACTTCGGTTGCATTCCTAGGAGTCTTCCAGTCTTGATCCACAACCACTTTCGCGGGATCCACCGCTAGGCCTTGCATAGAAACTATATGTCCAAGAAACCGAACTTCCCTTCTCCAGAAATGACATTTGGAGAACTTGGCTTTCAACTGATGCGCTCTAAGTGTATCCATCACTTCCTTGAGATGCCTAGCATGCTCTTCCTCATCCTTTAAGAAGATCAGAATGTCATCCACGAAGACAACAACAAACTTGTTGAGGAACTCCCTTAACATCCTACTCATCAAGTCTACGAAGTAGGCGGGTGCATTAGTCAAACCGAATGGCATGACAAGCCATTCAAAAATCCATCCGGAGTCCTAAACGCAGTCTTATCGATGCTATCCTCAGCCACTCTAAGCTGATGGAATCCGGTGGCTAGAACGAGTTAAGAGAAAACAGAAGCACCTACAAGCTGGTCAAAGAGATCACCGATCCTCGGTAACGGGTGCCTATTCTTCTTTGTCAGCTTGTTCAACTCTCGATAATCAACACATAGACAAAGCGAACCATCCGCCTTAGTAGCGAATACCACCGGAGCACCCCATTCGGAAATGCTTCGTCTAATAAAACCCTTCTCAAGCAGCTCCTTGATTTGCTTACTGGGCTCCCTTCTCTCATGAGGGGCCATGTGCCTAACGGGCAATGATACTGGCTTGGCATTATCGACTAGATAAATGTGGAAATCTATCTCTCGTTTAGGGGGTAACCCCTTAACTTCTTCAAAGACATCAGGATAGTCTCGGACCACCCTTACAGATTGCAGATCATCGATGGACGAGTCGAGAGATTCAATATAGCATAACATGACGGGACCTCTAGGGTTACAAGAAATTTCTAGGGTATTACCAAGGCGAGTCATGAGCCTCACCACCCTATGCTCACTGTCAAGAATAGCTCCATAACTGGACAACCAATCCACACCCAAAATCAACCCGTATCCCATAAACCCGAGAGCCTAAACATTACACATGAATTCTATGCTCAAGATAGAGATTTTCAAATCCACACAAATCACAGGTAGATGGGCGGAACCCCCAATTGGATTTGAAACACTAACGGGACCTCAACTAGACTAGTACTTAGGTGCAAAACTTTCAATAAGATCAGAAATAAAACTATGCGATGTGCCAGAATCAAATAAGGTATGAACAGGGAAATCAGAAATGTAAACATGACTTTTTACAGAAACACTACCTCGACCAAAAGCTGGAAGAGTGAGGAGAGCCTGCAACTGCCCTCCAGAGGGTCCTACTCGCTGAGTTCGTTCTTGTCGTTGTCCTTGCTTCTTGGGGCAATCCTTGCTAAAATGTCCAGACTCTCCGCAATGGAAACACTCGCCTAACTTCCTCTTCCTCTTCCTGCAATCTTTGGCTATGTGCCCAACGATCCGACAGAACTTGCACTTCCTTGTTTCCCTGGTCTTGTTGTCATTGCGATTGCTGTTGCCCTTGTTCCCCTTCTTGTTGTTCTTGTCTCTTTTCTCGGTATCTTCCCCATGAAGTAGGGCCATATTCACCAAACTCTCGAAGGTCGCCCCCAGGGGTATATGAGACATGGCCAAACCACGCAATGGCTCATTCAATCCTAGAGCAAAGTGTAGGGCCTTCTTCCGAGGTGTTTTAACCAATTTTAGACCGAACTGAGCAAGTTGATTAAACATATCCACGTATTCCCTAACTGTCATGTCCCCTTGCTTTAGAGATAGGAACCTTTCCATCTGAAGGTTCTCTTCTGTCGATGATAGAAACTTTAGTCCAAACCTTCTCCTAAAGTCATCCCAAGTCTCAATTGGTCTAGTAGTGGTGGTGACTACCCACCAATAAGCAGCTTCCCCTTTCAATAGCCATACCGCCAACAGAACTTTCTTACGATCTTCCACATCAAAGATAGCAAAGAGGTATTTAGTTTCCTTTAACCAGTTTCTTGCCTCCACAGAAGTCTCCGTTCCGACAAAATTCTTGCAACCCATCGCCTTAAAGTCTTTGCAAAGGTTTGCAAAATCCTCTTGCGGATGCTGAGGGTGAGGAGGAACCTCAGCTACGGGAGGAGGACAGATGTTAGTGACCGAGGAAGGAGGAGGAATGTTCGCGGGGCCGGCTTCATTCGCCCTTGCCTCCATAAATCTCCGGAACCAGACTGGTACTTGCACGCCTTCCGGGATGTTAAAGCGATCGGTCATACTAAAACGAAGAAAAAGATAGATTCAGAACGAAGAAACGAAGGATAGTGCTATGGCTTTTGGGGAATAGCCTTTTTAAAATAACTAGACTCTTCATGGAAAATAATTAACTGGTTTTGAAAATAGTTTTTCAAAAGGTAAGTTTTAAAAACACTTTTGCTCAAATCTTGTAAACCTTATGCTCTGATACCAAATGTCACACCCCACCTCCGCCAATGCCACTCTTGCAAGGACATTAGCTTTGGAGGGGCGTTAAACAAGGTAAACATGCATGAAGATATCACAAGACAGAACATATAAGTAAAACAGAGTAGTAAAGTAGCGGATAAAACTTAGCATTTCAAAACCATAGTCATGCTACAACAAAGTACTTGGTCATTATTTTCCAACAACAAAGTCTAGATAAAAGCATAAACTGAAAAACTGAAATACATAAAGTACTATCACCAAAATGAAGTGATAAACTATAGCTAGCTCAATGTCCAAAACCGTACATGAGCAAATCTAGTAAGCAAGCTGTAAAGATCCAAGCTAAGCTCCAATGTTCCCACCCTTAGAACCTGAGGGGGGTAGGGAAACGGAAGAAAAGAGGCGAAAGAAAACAGGTCAGTCAAAAAGACTGGTAAGCCCTACTACTATCTGTCTATGAACTAGTAAAGTTAACTGCCATGAGAAGCTGAGATGAACATAAGGATAACAATATACTGGCATGATGATCAACTAACAAGATAGATAAAGGTGTCATCGCATAATTAAGGTTAAGTTTTGCACCATGGGTGTACTAGCATTCTAACATGTCAAGTAAAAACAAGAATTGATCCTTTGGCCCAAGCTTGGCCCATCATCATGAGGTGACCTAAATTAAAGTCCAACTACACGGTCTAGTCGATCGGCTCCCTATAAGCCTAACTCGTCAAGTGTCGGTTTCATACGGCCCAAACATGAAATGTAGCTAACTGTGCTAGGTCCACCCCAGGGTGTATCAAGTCCTAGGGTGTAGACCTCGGACACCAATCAAGTATGCACAGCCTAGATCTACTAGTACCCGTGCCTGATTCTCCAACGCCGGACTATGTGCACGATCATAGTCCGCCTGGACCTACACCGGCGTACCTACACAGCCGTCGTTTTGTTCGCTTACATGTCAGCCCAGTAATCGTGCCCCACCCTAGCCTAGTTGTAACGACCCGTGTTTTTGGCCATCGAATATTTAATTCAATTTATTTATTTTAAATATTATATTTGGAATATCGATGGAATTAATGTCTAATTCGCAATTTAAGCGAAGTTCGATGTTATATGTTTATATAATTATAAATAGAGCTTGAAATATAGCGCTGCAGTTTGAAAATTCGAGTTTGAACTTCAACTGGACATATAGAGTCCGATATAAGTCGGATTTCTGTGAAACAAGAAACGTTGGGAGCGTCTTGACGATAGCTTTCATATGAAAGAGAAAAATCCAGATTCCGTGTTATTGGTTGCGAGTTATGGCTAAATCAAATTTTGGAAAAAAACGCTGTGGAAATCGTTATCGGCCGTTAAAATAGCCGTTTTGCAAACGGACTCAGATTTCGACGAAATCAGTTTCATTGGGACCGTATCATTAAATTATTGTACGGTGGTAAATGGCATGGAAAACCGATGTCATATGTGGCCACGGTAGCTGTAAATGCCCATTTAATTTCTATAGCACGTAATTAAAATAATCGAGAGATATTTGAGTGTAACTTGAGCAGACGATCGAATTAGGCCACGAAATCAGTCCCGTTGAGTTTGTATCGTCGATTAGAGTCAGGATAGGTATATAGTTTGTTATTTTTAAAGACCTAAAAATTTGGTGTTCAGAAGGGCATTGCAGTATGCGGTAAAAATAGCCTACCGGGGAAACAGTCTCAGAATGTGACGAAACTGGTGTCGTTGGGTTCGTATCAACAAATTATTGTAAGATTTGACAGTTTCGAGATGATTTCATTTATCTAGTGATCATGAAAAAATAAACGCGTGTTCATTTCTGGTTTTATAAAGGAAATTTTTTCATACGACCTCGGATTTCGACGAATCTTGTCCCATTGGGTCCGGAATAACTTTTTACACCAAGAATAGCCTTTTTATCAGTAAACAGAAATCAATGATAGTGGTTTTTATCTATTACTTCACTGCTAAGTTACATATACATGAACTTTGTGACTTGCACACCCTGTCCACATCAATCTAAAGAAGCATACCCTATAACAACCCAACACGCCTACACTATACTCTACAATCTAAACACCAGCTATTGTATCTTTCACCTGGCTTGAATTTTCCCCATCACGTAGACAAGAAAACATTACAGCTACCCTATTGAAAGTAATACAACAGCTCACCCTGCCTATTATTTTACTTTCAGTCTACTACCTACCCACGTTCTAGTCTAATCAGCGGAATGAATTTTCACTGCTCCTACGAAACAGTCCATCCCACCTATGTATTTTCCATCAACTTCTCATCGAAACCACGCTGAAACACCAGTGTCTCTTCTTTTCAATCCGACGTACAGACTAAAACTTAACACAATAGCTATGTTTTCACTGAGATGATAATTCATGCACATGCAGTCTACCCTCAAACCTATCTCGTACTAGCGGAAACGACGTTCCCTTTCACTGCAAGCTTCTCTTCCATATATAAATACATGCGCTTAGGTTTATTTCTTTCCCACGAAATTTTCCCTCTTCTATATAATAACATTCACTTCTCAGTTCCCTGGAAAACAAAACCGTGAGAAGAAGGCTTAAGTGGGATGCTGGGAGTTCAAGCGAGGGAGGCGGAGTTCTGGTGGTGAGCGATGTAGGGTAGCGGTTGGGTCCTGTTGAACGTGGGGAGCCTGGAGAGTTGTCGCTGGACTCGAACATGGGGTAGAGGGCGGTGAAACTCTTGGTGACGTCAGATCAAGTGACGGCCATCGAAATGAGGGTAGTAAGGGCGAGCGTGGGATCGTTTGTAGTGGTGGGGTGTGGTTTCATGAAGAGGGATAGTCGCAGGCCATGGCGAAGTCGGATGTGGTTCCGACGCAGGGATCGAGTTGCGATGCTGAGGATATTTGAATGAGCAACGTGCTTTGTTGGGAAACCGAAACCAATTGGGAACGAGGAATTGAAGTCACGCCTGGAGCATCAGTTGGCGGCCGGTAGAAAAAGGTCATCCTTGGTGGGTTCGGTTCAAAACGAGAAACCCCTGGAACGATAGATTGAAAGTTGGCCTTAATTTCTTCTAACAGAAAATTGAACCCGCGTGAACAAAAGTAGGCTGAACAAAAGAGGAAAAGGATTGGACAGAACGTTTTTAATGGCTGATGATGAGTCAATGTGGAACAAACTAAAACAGTGGAGTAAAGGACCGCCCGTTTTAATCAAAATAACTGGATGGTTCAAGATGCGTTAGGATCAGGATGGCGAACACTAAATCATGGGATTAATTTGGAAAGGATTGGCAGCAACGACATTTTTCTGTAAAATTAAACTACCGTTTAATTTTATTGAAACTGCACAGTTCAATGAACCAACTCAAGGTGAGTTAAACTCACTCAGTTTCCCATTTATATTTTATATAAATTGGGTATTTTTATTTTGTGTTCTCTGCTTGCCAATGGTTGACTGTTTGCTAGTTATAATTTATTTGTTGTTTTAAATGAGGAAATTAAACTGTGTTTAATTTCAGTGAAATACCAAATCGTTATTTTTAACGATTGGTTCCAATAAAGGTAACTCACCTTGGTTGGTCACGTTTATTTATAAACGTGTTTAAAATGGTTGAATTGTTTGAAGTGCTTGTGGTTGATGTTAAATGGTGCCTATTTAGTTTATCAGTTAAAAAAAACTGAACAGTCTGATTCGTGCTAACCATTTGAATACAGGGAAGAACAGGTTGGAGGAATCCAACCGGATTCCTCAATATATTATTTAATTCATATTATCAACATATGAACTGTTCTGTTTGGAATGATTGATTTGATTGTTGATTTTTGACTGGACATTCAACCTGTGTTGTGTTTAAACCAATGAGTGATATTGGTTGGGTATTTGGCGGCGTATGGCCTATAAAATCAAGCGTGTTATAAATATTGATTCACCGTCAGGTGAATCGATAAAAATGAAGTTATAAAATTTACTTTATAAATGGAGTTGATTTTGAATATATTATTTTGAATAAAGGTTTATAAAAGAAAAATAAATAAATATTTTATTTATTTAAGACTTCGATTTGTTCTGATGTTAATCAGATTTACAAGTATGAGCATAAGAAATGAGTTGAATGGTTAAACTTTGATAAATTGTTTTGTAAAAAACAATTAATGGAATTTATTTAAATTAATTATATTTTTAATTAATTTAAAGTGAGGATTCATTGGAATTGGTTACTGGGATAGTCGAATATTGAGTTAATTAAATCGACCAGTTTGAATTGAAATTGTTGATCAAATTAATGTATTTCGATTAATATAGTTAAATGAATATTGTTGAAATTTAAATAAGGTTTAAGAGGGATTTACGATTTAATTTAGTTAATAAAGAAATTAACTAATGAAGTAGTTAATGATTGAAGGAAATTATTATTTTAATAATTTAAGAAATTTCTTTTGAATGGGAATTCATTTAAAAAGGAATTGAAGTGGGAACGAAATCTAGTTAGATAGTGAGGGAAGTTCATTAACAAGTTTAATATTCGAAGCCAAGTTGGTATAACAAAGTATAAAAGGAATTTTCAAGTGAATAAAATAGTTTGAAATAAAGGTTATTTAATTATATGGATTAAGTGGAAGGAGATTACGATAAAAAGGTTTTGTAATAAACCAAGATTTATCTGAATGGGATTTGAAGTGTAAGAACGTTAATATTAAATTAACGTTACTTAAAAATGAGATCAATAAAAAAAGGGGAAATGGAAATAAGATTTCGAAAGTGAGGAATGGTTGAATATGGTTTGAATGGAGATTGGTAATAGTGAATTTGGTAAAAGATTGGGTCGTAGGGTTATATAACCAAATACGATTATAATGGAATATGTTTTGAGAACGGAGTGGAATATTGGTTTGATCACTACTTGTTTTTATCTGAGGATATGAACGTTGTTGATCAAGGTCTGAGAGGTAATTAAAATACCCCAACTTGAACGACATCAGGATTATCTGAAGATGATATTAGTTGGTAATCGTAAAGGAGTTAGTAATAATTTATTATTTCCATTAGTGAAATAATAAGTCGAATGGATTTTCCCCGAGTTTTAAATAATAAAGAATGATGTAATAAGTGTTTTTGAAAGGAGAATTAAAATAAGTATTATATATGGTTATAAGTCATTAATCTAAGTATTATAACGAAATGGCTCTGAGGACATCAGTATATAAGAATAGAGTTATCCAAGCTAGAAGTAGTCAAATATAGTTTTCAGAATGAGTTGCCATTTCGTACGACTGCTAGCGTAATTCGCAGGGCTGCAGATAGCCTACGGCGGTCGAATGTTTCCTGAGGGAATCAGGCGTAACCATTGTGATCACTGCGATCTAGAGTCAAGCGAATGGATTTAAGTCGAGTATTAGTTAATCGATAGGAGTTAAATAAGTCGAGTTAATCAGTTAGAGTTTACCAGTTAAAGTTAATCAATTTGAGTTAATCCATTAGAGTTAAATCGAATTAGAGTATTCAAATATCGTTTTTTCAATATTAAAGAGTTAGAAATTTTATTTAACAGAAGTGAACTAGTCTGATTTAAATTTAAAGGCCAAGTGATGCTGAATACTGAACCTGTGAACTCATTGGAGTGTCATGATTGAAACACCGTATATTTTGATAGTTAAAACACCGACTATCAAATCTGTCCAATACGATTGTTGGTATGGAAAGACCGGGATCGAATTTATATTCGAAAACCATTCCGACCAACAAATACGTGAAGATCTCAGAAAATGTTCGAGACGGAGCATTGAAGACCGTGGGTTTTCATAAACGGAAGAACCACTAATATTCTCTGCCTGGCAAGCAGAGGAAAGCTGTGATTCTGTCGTGGTTGGAATCAACGGGTTGCAAGGACTTCTCGCTACCGATCCATGGGGTGATTCCTATATGGATGCAGTAGGAGAGTGCCTTCGGTTCATCCTGTTCCTGGATGATGTATATGGACGAATGTCTGATAGAGTATTTCCAAAGGATAATGTACGTTGATTTCTTCAAACGTGCTATAGTTGTTGGTGGAGAAATTGCCGTTCTCCTAGCTTTCAACTAGAGGATTTTTGTGGACGTCAATTAGTGATATCTGACGGATCTGACGATGTGGCATTCAGAGTGAATGGTGATCAGATGTTTCAAGAATAAACTCTGACCTCAAGCCTCATCAATCGGGAAATGACAAAAATCGGGCAGGCAGCATGGCTATGTGGGTCTCTCCCATTAGGGTGTATAATCACCTATCTAGAGAAAATCCTATTTGCTTCTTAAATCTATGTTTCGATGCTATCCCTTTTCGGGAGACGGTTGCTGATCCCAACCGTCGGTGATATACATTCGATACTCTCAAGCGAAATGAGAGGTCGGTCATGTGAAGGCCGGGTTGCAAGACGTTCTTGTTGAACCCAGTGTATTCGTCTCTAGAGATACACTATCGGCAGGTGGTCCCATACCTTGTCAAGGTCGGAATCCAATTTCCAATAAGCGCCTGCGGTTTTGATTGTATACTATATATGTGGAGCATGAGATGCAAGCGTTCCACTAGATTCTATTTACTAGTATTTAGACATTATTATAATATCAGACAAGATATTGGTTTCAAAAATGTTTTGGGTTATCGTAAGGTAAAAACCGTCCGTGTTTATGTGTGGATTTGGTCTTACGATTATCCTTTCTTCTGAAAAGATTTTGAACTTTAAAATCATGATTGGATGATTTACCTTATTACTGTGCGAGTTTCTCTCACTCTGGTTCACCAGACTGACCCGGTGTTTTGTAAATGCTCGGGTTAGCCCGGAGTGTACAGGTTCAGGTTAGCGACTGCTATGAAGAGACGAGCTGGAAGAGTCCCGACGTATGATATTACTACTATTCCGCTGTGTGTTGTATATGGGAACATGCTATTATAATCGTCCCATGATATGATGTACTCTGATACTGTAAGTATTTTCAAAGCTCTCAATAAAGATTTATTTCTGTATTATATTTTGTTCCGCTGCGATGTGAGACTCCGTGTTGTGTTGTTTTTTCTTCTTCTTCTATTATAATATTTCTATCTTATCTATTCTCACCCTCTAACTTCTTTCTATTAATGATCTGGAATGTTCGATGTCTGAATGGTCAACATGATAGTTTGATGTTGATTTTCGGAGTCGAAAATCCCAGTTCGTTATAGTGGTATCAGAGCTGAAGGTTAAGTGATTACCTTGGCTCTGTGGTATGACTCAGTAGAGATGGGGTTAGCAATACCCTAGACTGTGTATGAGTGTATATATACGAGTGAACGTATTTGTAGATTTCAAAAAAAAAATTTGTTTAATATTATGGAGATTTATCGGTTGAGTTATTTATGAGTTCTGATCGATCAGTTAGATCCACTGTATCGATAGGGGTTTATAAACACTCGAATACGATGGGTCGTCACGATATGTTTTGAAAAGAGGGTAAATGAAATAATTTTACCCAAAGTATATTTTGATGTAGATAAAATATATATTGGAATTATAATATATTGGAGATGTTGGTTGTGATTATAATCCAATAAAGTTATAAAATGTGAAATGGTTATATATAACCAATCAGAATTCATATAAGTGTAATATATGAAAATCAGAGGAGTTAAATCTGAATTTAAATTAGAATTGAAATTAAAACTTTGGAAATTTGAACAAGTGGTTGAAAATGGAATTGGACTTAATATATGAGAATTTTAAAATCCTGGGAGGTTTTTAAATTGTTTTACAAGCCTTGCAAAGGATATTTTGAACTGATTTCAAAATGGAAGTGTTTAGAAATGGTTTTGATAAGTGATATAGTATTGAACTCACTTCGATAGCTGGGCAATAACTCTGAGGATGCTGGCCACATCATCAGTGTTCATTTCCGAGTTCTAAGTGATGGATTACTACCAAAAATCTTGTTTTGAATTGCTTTGAGGAAAACAAGTCGTTTTGACTTCTGGAAAAAATTATTTGATTTTTGAAAGAGCTGAACTGTTTAAAAAATCCCAGGGAAATTGTTTGGACAAAGGCAAAATTTATAGGAATTTGTGAATGAAGATGTAAATTGAATTGAAACCAATTAACTGGAAATTGAATCGGGATATAATATATCAAGTAGAACCAGATTTTAATTGTCAGACAGGAATATGAAATGGTGTTGATCTGGTAAGTCCAGAGATGGAATTGAAATTGGATGGAAATTGAGTTAAGAACGGGATTTGGCTGGGACGCGTGAATAATTTGGTTTGAGGAATTTTGTTTGGGAATGCAGTTGTATATGCTGACAGGGCAGCAGATGGAAAGGATATAATGACATGCCCGACAAAAAGGTACATGTTTATTTTTATATGGATTTGGATATTTAAGAGCCTATTTGGAAAGCCGCTTGGCTGTTTTATTTTCTTTTGGATTGGAGAAGGCCTAGAAAGGCGAGTTGTAGTTGTACCGGTTGAGCCGTACAGAGGAGGTGCTGGCGAAATTTTTCGGAAATATAATGTGTTAGAAAATTTTCAATATTTTTGAAAATATTTATTTACAATATTGAATTGATTTTGATTTAAACAAAATTGGATTTGAATGTTAGTGAGTTTATAACGTTCTTTCTTACCTTAGCAATTTCGAGGACGAAATTATTTTAAGGAGGGAAGAATGTAACGACCCGTGTTTTTGGCCGTCGAATATTTAATTCAATTTATTTATTTTAAATATTATATTTGGAATATCAATAGAATTAATGTGTAATTCGATATTTAAACAAAGTTCGATGTTATATGTTTATATAATTATAAATAGAGCTTGAAATATAGCGCTGCAGTTTGAAAATTCGAGTTTGAACTTAAGCTGGACATACAGAGTCCGATATAAGTCGGATTTCTGTGAAACAAGAAACGTTGGGAGCGTCTTGACGATAGCTTTCATATGAAAGAGAAAAATCCAAATTCCGTGTTATTGGTTGCGAGTTATGGCTAAATCAAATTTTGGAAAAAACGCTGTGGAAATCGTTATCGGCCGTTAAAATAGCCGTTTTGCAAACGGACTCAGATTTCGACGAAATCAGTTTCATTGGGACCGTATCATTAAATTATTGTACGGTGGTAAATGGCGTGGAAAACCGATGTCATATGTGGCCACGGTAGCTGTAAACGCCCATTTAATTTCTATAGCGCGTAATTAAAATAATTGAGAGATATTTGAGTGTAACTTGAGCAAATGATCGAATTAGGCCACGAAATCAGTCCCGTTGAGTTCGTATCGTCGATTAGAGTCAGGATAGGTATATGGTTTGTTATTTTTAAAGACCGAAAAATTTGGTGTTCAGAAGGGCATTGCGGTACGCGGTAAAAATAGCCTACCGGGGAAACAGTCTCAGAATGTGACGAAACTAGTGTCGTTGGGTTCGTATCAACAAATTATTGTAAGATTTGATAGTTTCGAGATGATTTCATTTATCTAGTGATCGTGAAAAAATAAACGCGTGTTCATTTCTGGTTTTATAAAGGAAATTTTTTCATACGACCTCGGATTTCGACGAATCTTGTCCCATTGGGTCCGGAATAACTTTTTACACCAAGAATAGCCTTTTTATCAGTAAACAAAAATCAATGATAGTGGTTTTTATCTATTACTTCACCGCTAAGTTACATATACATGAACTTTGTGACTTGCACACCCTGTCCACATCAATCTAAAGAAGCATACCCTATAACAACACAGCACGCCTACACTATACTCTACAATCTAAACACCAACTATTATATCTTTCACCTGGCTTGAATTTTCCCCATCACGTAGACAAGAAAACATTACAGCTACCCTATTGAAAGTAATACAACAGCTCACCCTGCCTATTATTTTACTTTCAGTCTACTACCTACCCACGTTCTAGTCTAATCAGCGGAATGAATTTTCACTGCTCCTACGAAACAGTCCATTCCACCTATGTATTTTCCATCAACTTCTCATCGAAACCACGTTGAAACACCAGTGTCTCTTCTTTTCAATCCGACGTACAGACTAAAACTTAACACAACAGCTATGTTTTCACTGAGATGATAATTCATGCACATGCAGTCTACCCTCAAACCTATCTCGTACTAGCGGAAACGACGTTCCCTTTCACTGCAAGCTTATCTTCCATATATAAATACATGCGCTTAGGTTTATTTCTTTCCCACGAAATTTTCCCTCTTCTATATAATAACATTCACTTCTCAGTTCCCTGGAAAACAAAACCGTGAGAAGAAGGCTTAAGTGGGATGCTGGGAGTTCGAGCGAGGGAGGCGGAGTTCTGGTGGTGAGCGATGTAGGGTAGCGGTTGGGTCCTGTTGAACATGGGGAGCCTGGAGAGTTGTCGCTAGACTCGAACATGGGGTAGAGGGCGGTGAAACTCTTGGTGACGTCAGATCAAGTGACGGCCATCGAAATGAGGGTAGTAAGGGCGAGCGTGGGATCGTTTGTAGTGGTGGGATGTGGTTTCATGAAGAGGGATAGTCGCAGGCCATGGCGAAGTCGGATGTGGTTCCGACGCAGGGATCGAGGTGCGATGCTGAGGATATTTGAATGAGCAACGTGCTTTGTTGGGAAACCGAAACCAATTGGGAACGAGGAATTGAAGTCACGCCTGGAGCATCAGTTGGCGGCCGGTAGAAAAAGGTCATCCTTGGTGGGTTCGGTTCAAAACGAGAAACCCCTGGAACGATAGATTGAAAGTTGGCCTTAATTTCTTCTAACAGAAAATTGAACCCGCGTGAACAAAAGTAGGCTGAACAAAAGAGGAAAAGGATTGGACAGAACGTTTTTAATGGCTGATGATGAGTCAATGTGGAACAAACTAAAACAGTGGAGTAAAGGACCGCCCGTTTTAATCAAAATAACCGGATGGTTCGAGATGCGTTAGGATCAGGATGGTGAACACTACATCATGGGATTAATTTGGACAAGATTGGCAGCAACGACATTTTTCAGTAAAATTAAACTACCGTTTAATTTTATTGAAACTGCACAGTTCAATGAACCAACTCAAGGTGAGTTAAACTCACTCAGTTTCCCATTTATATTTTATATAAATTGGGTATTTTTATTTTGTGTTCTCTGCTTGCCAATGGTTGACTGTTTGCTAGTTATAATTTATTTGTTGTTTTAAATGAGGAAATTAAACTGTGTTTAATTTTAGTGAAATACCAAATCGTTATTTTTAACGATTGGTTCCAATAAAGGTAACTCACCTTGGTTGGTCACGTTTATTTATAAACGTGTTTAAAATGGTTGAATTGTTTGAAGTGCTTGTGGTTGATGTTAAATGGTGGCTATTTAGTTTATCAGTTAAACAAAACTGAACAGTCTGATTCGTGCTAACCATTTGAATACAGGGAAGAACAGGTTGGAGGAATCCAACCGGATTCCTCAATATATTATTTAATTCATATTATCAACATATGAACTGTTCTGTTTGGAATGATTGATTTGATTGTTGATTTTTGACTGGACATTCAACCTGTGTTGTGTTTAAACCAATGAGTGATATTGGTTGGGTATTTGGCGGCGTATGGCCTATAAAATCAAGCGTGTTATAAATATTGATTCACCGTCAGGTGAATCGATAAAAATGAAGTTATAAAATTTACTTTATAACTGGAGTTGGATTTTGAATATATTATTTTGAATAAAGGTTTATAAAAGAAAAATAAATAAATATTTTATTTATTTAAGACTTCAATTTGTTCTGATGTTAATCAGATTTACAAGTACGAGCATAAGAAATGAGTTGAATGGTTAAACTTTGATAAATTGTTTTGTAAAGAAACAATTAAAGGAATTTATTTAAATTAATTATATTTTTAATTAATTTAAAGTGAGGATTCATTGGAATTGGTTAATGGGATAGTCGAATATTGAGTTAATTAAATCGACCAGTTTGAATTGAAATTGATGATCAAATTAATGTATTTCGATTAAGATAGTTAAATGAATATTGTTGAAATTTAAATAAGGTTTAAGAGGGATTTACGATTTAATTTAGTTAATAAAGAAATTAACTAATGAAGTAGTTAATGATTGAAAGAAATTATTATTTTAATAATTTAAGAAATTTCTTTTGAATGGGAATTCGTTTAAAAAGGAATTGAAGTGGGAATGAAATCTAGTTAGATAGTGAGGGAAGTTCATTAACAAGTTTTATATTCGAAGCCAAGTTGGTATAACAAAGTATAAAAGGAATTTTCAAGTGAATAAAATAGTTTGAAATAAAGGTTATTTAATTATATGGATTAAGTGGAAGGAGATTACGATAAAAAGGTTTTGTAATAAACCAAGATTTATCTGAATGGGATTTGAAGTGTAAGAACGTTAATATTAAATTAACGTTACTTAAAAATGAGATCAATAAAAAAAGGGGAAATGGAAATAAGATTTCGAAAGTGAGGAATGGTTGAATATGGTTTGAATGGAGATTGGTAATAGTGAATTTGGTAAAAGATTGGGTCGTAGGGTTATATAACCAAATACGATTATAATGGAATCTGTTTTGAGAATGGAGTGGAATATTGGTTTGATTACTACTTGTTTTTATCTGAGGATATGAACGTTGTTGATCAAGGTCTGAGAGGTAATTAAAATACCCCAACTTGAACGGCATCAGGATTATCTGAAGATGATATTAGTTGGTAATCGTAAAGGAGTTAGTAATAATTTATTATTTCCATTAGTGAAATAATAAGTCGAATTGATTTTCCCCGAGTTTTAAATAATAAAGAATGATGTAATAAGTGTTTTTGAAAGGAGAATTAAAATACGTATTATATATGGTTATAAGTCATTAATCTAAGTATTATAACGAAATGGCTCTGAGGACATCAGTATATAAGAATAGAGTTATCCAAGCTAGAGGTAGTCAAATATAGTTTTCAGAATGAGTTGCCATTTCGTACGACTGCTAGCGTAATTCGCAGGGCTGCAGATAGCCTACGGCGTCGGATGTTTCCTGAGGGAATCAGGCGTAACCATTGTGATCACTGCGATCTAGAGTCAAGCGAATGGATTTAAGTCGAGTATTAGTTAATCGATAGGAGTTAAATAAGTCGAGTTAATCAGTTAGAGTTGACCAGTTAAAGTTAATTAATTTGAGTTAATCCATTAGAGTTAAATCGAATTAGAGTATTCAAATATCGTATTTTCAATATTAAAGAGTTAGATGTTTTATTTAACAGAAGTGAACTAGTCTGATTTAAATTTAAAGGCCAAGTGATGCTGAATACTGAACCTGTGAACTCATTGGAGTGTCATGATTGAAACACTGTATATTTTGATAGTTAAAACACCGACTATCAAATCTGTCCAATACGATTGTTGGTATGGAAAGACCGGGATCGAATTTATATTCGAAAACCATTCCGACCAACAAATACGTGAAGATCTCAGAAGATGTTCGAGACGGAGCATTGAAGACCGTGGGTTTTCATAAACGGAAGAACAACTAATATTCTCTGCCTGGCAAGCAGAGGAAAGCTGTGATTCTGTCGTGGTTGGAATTAACGGGTTGCAAGGACTTCTCGCTACCGATCCATGGGGTGATTCCTATATGGATGCAGTAGGAGAGTGCCTTCGGTTCATCCTGTTCCTGGATGACGTATATGGACGAATGTCTGACAGAGTATTTCCAAAGGATCATGTATGTTGATTTCTTCAAACGTGCTACAGTTGTTGGCGGAGAAATTGTCGTTCTCTTAGCTTCCAACTAGAGGATTTTTGTGGACGTCAATTAGTGATATCTGACGGATCTGACGATGTGGCATTCAAAGTGAATGGTGATCAGATGTTTCAAGAATAAACTCTGACCTCAAGCCTCATCAACCAGGAAATGACAAAAATCGGGCAGGCAGCATGGCTATGTGGGTCGCTCCCATTAGGGTGTATGATCACCTATCTAGAGAAAATCCTATTTGCTTCTTAAATCTATGTTTCGATGCTGTCCCTTTTTGGGAGACGGTTGCTGATCCCAACCGTCGGTGATATACATTCGATACTCTCAAGTGAAATGAGGGGTCGGTCATGTGAATGCCGGGTTGCAAGACGTTCTTGTTGAACCCAGTGTATTCGTCTCTAGAGATACACTATCGGCAGGTGGTCCCATACCTTGTCAAGGTCGGAATCCAATTTCCAATAAGCGCCTGCGGTATTGATTGTATACTATATATGTGGAGCGTGAGATGCAAGCGTTCCACTAGATTCTATTTACTTGTATTTAGACATTATTATAATATCAGACAAGATATTGGTTTCAAAAATGTTTTGGGTTATCGTAAGGTAAAAACCGTCCGTGTTTATGTGTGGATTTGGTCTTACGATTATCCTTTCTTCTGAAAAGATTTTGAACTTTAAAATCATGATTGGATGATTTACCTTATTACTGTGCGAGTTTATCTCACTCTGGTTCACCAGACTGACCCGGGGTTTTGTAAATGCTCGGGTTAGCCCGGAGTGTACAGGTTCAGGTTAGCGACTGCTATGAAGAGACGAGCTGGAAGAGTCCAGACGTATGATATTACTACTATTCCGCTATGTGTTGTATATGGGAACAGGCTATTATAATCGTCCCATGGTATGATGTACTCTGATACTGTAAGTATTTTCAAAGCTCTCAATAAAGATTTATTTCTGTATTATATTTTGTTCCGCTGCGATGTGAGACTCTGTGTTGTGTTGTTTTTTCTTCTTCTTCTATTCTAATATTTCTATATTATCTATTCTCACCCTCTAACTTCTTTCTATTAATGATCTGGAATGTTCGATGTCTGAATGGTCAACATGATAGTTTGATGTTGATTTTCGGAGTCGAAAATCCCAGTTCGTTATACTAGTCCTAGGGTCTTATGATACTATCAAGAGGGTTACTGCTGAAAAGGACCACTCAACTAGGGTTTCCTTAACGGGTTAAATGTGGTTAACCTGATCCAAACGTGGATTAAATTGGTTAAGTGTACCCAAGATCTATGACTTAACCCCGATTAACCCATCAAGCCCAAATTGATTAAGCATTAAGTGGACCATGACTTAACCCTAATCAGGAGGCATTAATTAATTAACTTAATGTGCTTTAACCTCTCACATTAGACTTTGTTGTGGTTACTAGTTAAGCCGGGCGGGTCCGGGTAGCTTTACACCACAACTTGGTCTAACCTCGGGTTCGAGCACAACATGACCAACTTCTCACATTGGGTCCTATTGTTTGTAGCCACTAGTTAAGCCGGGCGGGTCCCGGTAGATTTATGCTACAAACTCAACCCAACCTCGAGTTGGCCACACTCATATTTTCTAAGTGTCATGTCCATTATGTTTCCAAAACATAATTACAAGTTAACATATCACGTTATGTTATAAAAACCATGTTTTTGTCAAAATGTTGCCCAACCCCAACGTAATCCCATCGTTTACATAATCGCAACAACGCATAAAGGGTAAAATAGGGAACTTGGCATAATCATGACAAAAAGGTGTTGAAGCCACAAGTTTATCATGGTGGCATATGAGATGTACATATGTTCATATACTTGCATATTGCATCATTAGGCTTCAAAAGCATGCATAAAACCAAACTTAGCATATGAGTGATACATGGTGATAAATGACATGTAGAAGTTGCTAGAAGTTCGCATTTAGCGTCACATGCAAGTTATCATAAGGGGTATGATAACTTTCATGTTGCCAAAATGCAACCTTTAATATAAAGCTTAGAGCTTTATGCTCACAACATCAAGTTTAACTTGCATAACATGATAACATGATCAACCCAAACTTGCATAACATAGCAACATGTGTCATACATAATGGTTAAACCAACTTGCATAATGATCATCCAAACTTGCATATAATGATCAACCAAACTTGCATATAATGATCAACCAAACTTGCATATAATGTTCAACCAAACTTGCATATCATAATGATCAACCCCAAACTTGCATCATTCATTTAACTTTAGAGTTCAAAGAAAGAAAGTAGAAAAGGGCTTACTACGCTATGAAGACACAAATGAATATTTATTATAAAGATTGAGACGAAGCCCTTATGCAAGCACCAAAATATGAAAGCCCCAATTGAAAAACCCTTCGCCAAATCAATAAAAATCCTTGCTTTGAAATAGAAATGTTGCAACTTGACTTGAATGCAAACTAAGAACACTCATACAAGTTTGAAAGCACTTGTATGAACTCACAATCTCTCATAGAAATAGGCTTAGGAATTTTAGCATGAGAGTGGAGGCCATGAGAGGAACAAATTTGACATAGTTTAGTTGTAGGATTGAATAATGGTGATTTAGGCTAGGTTTAGGGGTCTTTTTATAGAGGATTAGGATAGTATTAGCCATAGGATTAACCCTAGATTCAATCCAAGCCATCAAAGCATGTCTTGGGGAAGAAGTCAAGTGTAGGAACCATCTAGGGCCTTTAGATTAAAGCTGAACCATGAGAACCATTCAAATGCAAAATCTGCATTTGAGCGAATCGGCCCACGGGTTGACAGCCAAACACCCTGGATTAACCCCTAGTCGACCCAGCGCACTCAGGTCGACCTCAAAAATCGGCCGGTTCGGTTATTCCCCTCTCCCAATTCGCTGTTTTGAACATTTTTGCATATTTGTTTATTTAATTTTCAATTATACATATATATCAATATATATATATTTCTCTGCGCAACCCATTTCACTTAATTAAGTATACTTTAATTTGTGAATTTTTATGTTCAAATTACGGGGTATTACACCCTCTCTCTCTTCCCATACTCTCTCTCCCCGACCACTTTACAGAAAAACCCAAAATCACCCCGTTGACTGCGCCGCCCACCCCCTCCATCGCATCGCCGCCGACGGACCCCACCCATGTACCTCCGCCTCCCTCGTCTCCGTCGACCCTCCTTCCCTCTTCCATTCGAGGCAGCGAGCACC
Source organism: Allium sativum (assembly GCA_030737875.1). NCBI lineage: Eukaryota > Viridiplantae > Streptophyta > Magnoliopsida > Asparagales > Amaryllidaceae > Allium > Allium sativum. Next base: position 159,179,531 of record CM060924.1, read on the forward strand.
CCAGTTTTGAAGACATCTGCCGCCCTTTCCCTTCCAGGCCACCGCACCTCATCGCCGTCGACCCCAATGCCACCTCGCCCTCCCCCAGTCGCCGCCTCCTCCTCCAGAGCAGCCACAACCCCATCCCTCTCCCCGATACAAGAAACCCCCTCTACAAACCCGCTGACAGCCGCAGTGGACCACCAGAAGGTCATCGCCGATCGCCTGAAGCCCCCTCGCCGACCACCAGACTTCGACAACCTTCTTCCGATCAAACGCAGTGAGTTTTACCTATTTTGTTTTATTTTATTTTATAAAAATCCGATTTTAAATTAGATTAAAACCTCATTTTATCATATGGGAAAATGTGATATGTAGTAATGTAAAAAAATATATAATATTTTTATATAGAATAGCATTGTAAAAAAATATAATCTTTTTATATAGAATAGCATTGTAAAAATATAATCTTTTTATATAGAATAGCATTGTAAAAATATAATCTTTTTATATAGAATAGCGTTGTAAAAATATAATTTTTATAAGATGGAGAAAGTAAAAATATGATGTAGCAAAATAAAATTTTGATTTTTATGTATAAATAAGCGTTGTAAATATATATGAAGTGAAATAAAATAGAATTTTTATTTATTGAATGAAGGATAAAAATATAATTTTTATTTGAACAGCGTGAAAAGAACTGCATTGGTATTTCAGATAGATCCAGATGGTTCAGCAATTCAACAGCAAAGCGCGGCAGAGTGGAACCCTCTATGAGAACTTCTCACCTTTTAATTTTGTTTTCTAGTTAATAATATATACTAGGATGCAAACGGTGTTTAGTAGCACCAAACACCCGTCGTCCACAGACCATGGACGGCTTGTATGCTTGTTTGTTTGATTCTGATGTGTAGTTGATTTTGTGATGTGATGTGAAATGAAATAAAATATTTTATAGTGGGAAATATTATATAGTTAAAAATAGAATTTTTAACGTGTATTTAAAAAAAATATTTAGAAACAAATCGGAGATTTGTTTATATACACTGATTTGATTGATATTGATTGGGACGATAAATTTTACACATCGCCCAACTGCACAAATAAAAGCTGTGTTAGATTGTTTGAAACCCACACGGGTATTGGGATGATAGATGACATACACTAATCTCAATAATTAGTTGTATGTCGATCGATCGATTGACAGGTTGTTATAAGCGTTAAATATTTATATTTGATGCTTATACAGTGTAGAACGCACTCTGGATGATGGTTGATTATTTATCGTTGTTATTTTGTACATGTGTTGTAGAAAATCCATATAATTAACATTATATGGTAATTGATTGGGCCTCATTCCAGTTTTGAATAGAAATATTTGAAATAGAAATATTTGAATAGAAATATTTGAATAGAAATATTTGAAATAGAAATATTTGAAATCGAATATTTGAAAATAGAAATATATGAAGCCGTGTTGATTAGATTTACGCCATTTTGACGTAAACGATATTTATATCGATTTTATTCATTTTATAATGAATATCGAAAGTGATTTCAAAATCTGATATTTTGAAAAGATTTAGAATTCGAATTGAAAGTGAATAGAAATGAATTCGAATTGAAATTGAATAGAAGTGAATTCGAATTGAAATAGAATAGAAATGAATTCGAATTGAAATTGAATAGAAATGAATTCGAATTGAAATTGAATAGAAATGAATTCGGATTGAAATTGAATTAAAAATCGATTTGAAATAAAATCAATTTGAAATGAATTTAAAAAGAATTTATAAGGAAAGATTCAATTTTGATTTGAATTTGAAAAGAAGTTGAAATCGTTTCGAAAACGAATTTAAAACGATTTATATAACATGTTTTAAAAGGAAACCGACGAAGTATATATTATATATATTTAATATAATGGCCTGAATAGAACGCGCCGCGCCGCGACCGTTCGTGAATTTCGACCATTGACTTCGAATGGATATTACGGGAGATCCAACCGTCAGATTCTCCTAAAACAGGAACCGTTGGGTTCGTATCGAAAAGAGCTTTCCAATGAATATTAGAGATTTGAAATCTAATGGTTGGATTTGGAATTATGTCCAAATAAAATTTGGAAAAGGTCGTTTTAAGTGCAGTTCGATAGCCGTTGATGGAAATCGACTGTACGGGCCTTGATAAAATTATTAAAATCAGGAATAATTTGTGTAAAACCATAAGATGTGATTTGGGAAGAGTTGGGATGAAAAACTCCATATTTGAAAAGATAAAAATAGTTTTTTATCGAAATGAACTAGTTTTGAACTAGAATTATAATTCATTTATTTTTGAAATAAATAAAGTGAATTTGGAATGGTTTTGAAATATAACCAGAATTTCCAATAATTGAATTGGAAGTGATTTGAATCGAAATTGTCTTCGGAATATTTCGATGTTGGATTTCGTGATGATACAGATATTTTTATGGGAATTTGAAATATATATTAATATCGTTATTTCCAATACGATATTTGTTGGTCGTAAAATTTGATATTGAATATTAGCCGGTATGTTTTCTATTCAGAGCCTTGTATTTAATATCAAATTTGATTTGGGTTTGTCGTGAATGGTGTCTTCATTAACACTGTTCTTAAGCCCAGTTGAGAAAAAGATTAAATCTTTTTATTTAGATTTAATGAAGTGTACCAATTAAATAATATTTAATTGGAATTGAATTGGTGTTGATTTTTGGGTTTATTGTGAACAGTGTTTTAAATAACACTATTTCTTTAACCCGATAATTAATGGAATGTGATTTTGGGTTTATCGTGAACCGTGTTTTAAATGACGCTGATTCTTTAACCCAGTTAAAGATTAAAACTAAGTGGAGTTTTAATGAATCTTTAATTAGATTGAAAAGATCGAGGAGGAAGTATCACCAGTTTTGCTCCAGGCGATAGTTAAATCTTTAATTAGATTTGAACGTGAAATGGTAATTGAGTTTACCGATAACACCGTGGTGTTAGATATGAAGTATGACCTGTTTTACTTCATGGGATGAATAGATTGGGATTGGGAAATAAAATAAATGATTACTTCGGTGTGGTTCGCTAATCCCGACTAGTTTGAATTGATATTCAAAGAAGATTAAAGAATAAATTTAAAGAATTTATCTTTGATAAAATTAATGGGAACCTTTCCCAAAGTATAAGAATATTTGAATAAAAGAATATTCTGAATTGGAATGAGGCATATGTTGTATTTGTGTAACACTTGTTTATTATATACGCGAGTTATTCAGAAAGACCGGGTTTATCCCATTCTGAATAACTGATTCGACGTGGTGTCGAAGATGAAGACGGTGGTTGAAGACCGGAGGTCTTCACGTCGTTTGGGTGATTGCTGGTGATCTTGATTGGGTCGTACACCCAAGAGGAGGGAATCAGTTAGTGGTCGTCCAGACGTACTTGGAGATCGATGGATATGCAGGGTACTAGGTGCCTCCGGTTTCGTTCATACCCAGAACGAACTTGTAAATGGACTATGTGTCTGACATTGGATTTTATTCTGTGTGGTTGATTCCTATTAAATATATATCTGTTTGGCGGCAGATAATTTATTCTCTTGCTTAACGCCCTTCTATGAGACATACGAGCTCAGAGGTTATATATTGATGGATATCAAACGAATGGAGTGAACTGCCTATGTGGCATGCCTAAGTGGCAATTGATCAAGGCTTCTGCTGAAAAGCAAAGTCTTGTTGTGATGATCAAAGCCCGACCTGTGTGGCATAGCTTTTTGTAGCGTGGATTCGCGAGCCTCACACCCCGGTTGTGAACCAGAAATGGGAGAAGGATTCAGGGAGGGCATGCGTCTCTTTCTAGCTAGAAGTTGCGTTAGTGGTTTTACACGCCCTGACGAGTTTGACTTATGTGGTTGTTGCTGTTGAGAGGCGCCTCAGATATATCGGTCGTTCTCGAACCGATGGAGTCATTCTTTGGCTCATTTACGCCCCATAGGGTGGGGAGACGTAGTGTTCAGGCATTTTAATTCACATCGGTGGACCGGCCCTATGGCTCCTAGGTGCAATTGGGGCTGTAGCCTGAGGCTCGGGCTAGAGAGTCTCGAATCGGTAGAGGACTATCTTTTGCCTCGGTTCACAGATGGAAATCCAACTTCCAAATACGTGACATTTGCGGTTTTGATTGTAGAGCCTAGTATGACGACATGATATATGGTACCCATGCCATCTTTGATTGATACTTATGATTTGAAATTTTTTTAAACACTATACACTTATTATAGTATCAAATGACTTATTTTAAACGTATCAAGCATGCTTTGGCTATTATAAGGGAAAACCCTATCCTCCGGTTTGTGTTGCATTGTGTGATGGGACCTAGGTCTTATAATAGCTTCATTGTTCTTTATTTAGCATTGCGCTGTTGTTTTATGCACCGGTATTCTTGGGAGGAAACCCGTTCCGCGTTAGCAGCGTGGTCCCTTGATTCACCTAACTTTAAAATAAAGATTAATAACTGTTTTAGTTCCCACACCAGTCCCATGACTGACCTGGAGTTTATTGTTTTAACCTAAACTCTGGGTGCCCTTATTTTGACATGGGCAGCTAGTAGTTTTGGTTTTGCAGATTTATATTCACAGGATCCTGGTTTACAGCTGGAATGATATCCGGAAAGCTTTGTATCCGTATATCTCTTCTAGTTGTGTATTGTATTATTTTCCGCTGCTACGTAATGTATTGTAATCTCTGATATTTATCGAATGTATTTTATTTGTTTATACTCTGTATATTCTTTTATTCTGATGGAATTGTTGTAATATACAATGAAATGTTCTTCCATCTGCGTTCTTTTTTGTCTTGTTCTCAAAACAATCAGGTGTTTCGAACGGTCTTGATCGGTTTAGCGACTGATTCGGATCGAGCGAAATTCCCGATCGTCACATCTGGTATCAGAGCTTTGGTTTACAAAGCTCAGAGAACAAGACACATTAGAACCAAATGAAAGAATTCATCAGATATTGGATTAGTTATATCCAATGAGAATGACTCGTTAGAGATGGGATCAGTAGTATCCTAGAATGGGTGTGAAGGGTATATTTTGGCAAAAAAAAGAAAATGAAAACAATTTTTGTTTTGAAAATTTAAATCGTATTATACGTATTTGAATATTTATTTTAAATTGATTTGGACAATCCGATATATATAAATATTTTGCATATACGTCTTGCAAACGTGTATTCAAGGTTTTAATATACTCGATAGTTATAGAATCATACTCTAGTTGCCGGGAATAATTCTGGTAATGGGGCACCGTCGCCAGTATTTATTTCCAATAACGAAAGTGAGATTTCTATATATTTCCATTAGACTGGTGTGAGAACCAAAATTAGATAAGGCTTATTGTTGTGATTTGGCACCAAAAATGTGATTTTTGACTATATATCAAAGTTATGAGTTTGAAAAGTTAATCAACTAATTGATTGATGGTTGTGTTGTTGATTATTGGTTGATTAATTAAAATTTTAACCATATAGCCAATTTGAATCAAACAGTGAATTGTATTGAAAATTAGTCGCATTTGTATGCATATACATGTACTTACACTGAATAGGTCATAGCAAGCAGGCTAGAGCAGAAGAATAAAATTGTTTGCCCGACAAATAGGTACATGTTTACCATAATTTACTGTTTTGTTTGGGTGATGATGATTTTGTGAGCCGATTGGCTAGCCGTTTGGCTTTTTCTTTTTCTTTTGGATTGAAGAAGGCCATGGGAGGCTATATGAAATATCCCGAAGTCCCCAGTGCAGGGGAGGTTATGGCGAAATTTTTCGGAAATTTAGGGTGTTAGCCAAATTTTTGAAAAATTTGAAAAGTTCTTAAAAACTGAAAAGTTGAAGAACTTAAGCCGTAAAGAAAATAATGGAAGTTGAGCTGAATTGTTAAACAACTTTCGACTTCGTTCCTTTTCGGGGACGAAATGTTTTAAGTGGGGGAGATTGAAATAACCCGGAAATCTGAGCTAGTTTAAATTTTTTATTATGGCAATTTTAATGAATTTTGATTATTTAAAATGAATTATTTTAAATAATAACGACAAGAAATTTATTTTGAATAGAATTCGAACGTATATATTTATTTGAATCGTCATTAGAATATAAATATTTATTTACATATATAAAAGGAATTGAAAATGGCGCGGTAGTTCGATAATTCGATTTCAAAATTCAGATGAATGTACAGGGTGAAAATTAAACCGTATTTTAGTGAAACGAAAAATATTAGAATCTATTTGTGAACATCTTTCCAACGAATCGGAAGAATCGAAATTTCATAGCGGGAATCAAAAGATACGCCCAGTTGAAAATTCAGAATAGTCGCTATGGAATTCTGGCCTTTAAAAATAGCCATTTTGCAAACGACCTCGGATTTTGACGAAACCACTTTTGTTGGATCCATGATGTCAAGTTATTGCTATATTCCAAAATTCGTAATTTTTCGAATCAATATGTGAGCGTGGTAAAGGAAAACGTGTTTTGTCAATTTCAATCGACCTGAAAATGGCCATTTTTCAAACGGTCTCAGAATTTGATGAAACTAGGTTTTTTAGGACCGTATCGTCAATACGAAGCTAGAAAATATTTTTCTGGAATTTTTTGAGTTAGTAAGTGACCCCGGTAATTTGAAATGTACGTTTAAAATTCAGTATAATGATTTAAATGTAAATACAACGAAAACTGATCGTAACGGCCGAATTGGCTTATGCAGTATATCCCATTGTGTTCAGAATGGGGGTATTACACTAGGGACGACAGTCGTTGGATTGGATTTCGAGTTTGAATTGAAAACTCGACTTAAGGAGAAAATAAATAATAATTAAATAAAACTATATAACCCCCTACCCTCTATCTCTTCCCATATTCTCTCTCCCCGAACACTTTACAGAAAAACCCAAAATCACCCCGTTGACTGTGCCGCCCACCCCCCTCCATCGCATCGCCGCCGACGGACTCCACCCATGTACCTCCGCCTCCCTCGTCTTCGTCGACCCTCCTTCCCTCTTCCATTCGAGGCAGCGAGCACCCCAGTTTTGAAGACACCCGCCGCCCTTTCCCTTCCAGGCTACCGCACCTCAACGCCGCCGACCCCAACGCCACCTCGCCCTCCCCCAATCGCCGCCTCCTCCTCCTCCAGAGCAGCCACACCCCTCATCCCTCTCCCCGATACTAGAAACCCCCTCTACAAACCCGCTGACAGCCGCAGTAGACCACCAGAAGGTCATCGCCGATGGCCTGAAGCCCCCTCGCCGACCACCAGACTTCGACAACCTTCTTCCGATCAAACGCAGTGAGTTTTACCGAATTTGTTTTATTTTATTTTATAAAATTCCGATTTTAAATTAGATTAAAACCTCATTTTATCATATGGGAAAATGTGATTTGTAGTAATGTAAAAAAATATATAATCTTTTTATATAGAATAACATTGTAAAAAAATATAATCTTTTTATATAGAATAGCATTGTAAAAATATAATCTTTTTATATAGAATAGCATTGTAAAAATATAATTTTTTTATATAGAATAGCATTGTAAAAATATAATTTTTTTAAGATGGAGAAAATAAAAATATGATGTAGCGAAATAAAATTTTGATTTTTATATATAAATAAGCGCTGTAAATATATATGAAGTGAAATAAAAATAGAATTTTTATTTATTGAATGAAGGATAAAAATATAATTTTTATTTGAATAGCGTGAAAAGAACTGCATTGGTATTTCAGATTAATCCAGATGGTTCAGCAATTCAACAGCAAAGCACGGCTGAGTGGAACCCTCTGTGAGAACTTCTCACCTTTTAATTTTGTTTTCTAGTTAATAATATATTCTAGGATGCAAACTGTGTTTAGTAGCACCCGACACCCGTCGTCCACAGACCATGGACGGCTTGTATGCTTGTTTGTTTGATTTTGATGTGTAGTTGATTGTGTGAGGTGATGTGAAATGAAATAAAATATTTTATAGTGGGAAATATTATATAGTTAAAAATAGAATTTTTAACATGTATTTAAAATAAATATTTATAAACAAATCGGAGATTTGTTTATATACAATGATTTGATTGATATTGATTGGGATGATAAATTTTACACATCGCCCAACTGCACAAATAAAAGCTGTGTTTGATTGTTTGAAACCCCGCACGGGTATTGGGATGATAGATGACATAAACTAATATGACATACACTAATCCCAATAATTAGTTTTATGTCGATCGATTGTGTAACGTACCGGGATTTTCGACTCCGAAAATCAACATCAAACTACCATGTTGACCATTCAGACATCGAACATTCCAGATCATTAATAGAAAGAAGTTAGAGGGTGAGATAAGAAAGAAAGAAATATTAGAATAGAAGAAGAAGAAACACCACACAGAGTCTCACATCGCAGCGGAACAAAATATAATACAGAAATAATCTTTATTGGAAGCTTTAAAATACTTATAGTATCAGAGTACATCATACCATGGGACAGTTATAATAGCCTGTTCCCATATACAACACACAGCGGAATAGTAGTAATATCATACGTCTGGACTCTTCCAGCTCGTCTCTTCACAGCAGTAGATAACTTGAACCTGTACAACCCGGTCTAACCCGAGCATTTACAAAACACCGGGTCAGTCTGGTGAACCAGAGTGAGATAAACTCGCACAGTAATAAGGGTGAATCATCCAATTATGATTTTAAAGTTAAAAATCTTTCAAAAGAAAAGGATAATCGTAAGACCAAATCCACACATAAACACGGACGGTTTTTACCTTACGATAACCCAAAACAGTTTGAAACCAATATCTTGTCTAATATTATAATAATGTCTAAATACAAGTAATTAACAAACTAGTGGAACGCTTGCATCTCACGCTCCACATATATAGTATACAAATAAAAACCGCGGGCGCTTATTGGAGATTGGATTCCAACTTGACAAGGTATGGGTCCACCTTCCGATAGTGTATCTCTAGAGACGAATACACTGGGTTCAACAAGAACTTCTTGCAACCCGGCCCTCACATGACCGACCCCTCATTTCGCTTGAGAGTATCGAATGTATATCACCGACGGTTGGGATCAGCAACCGTCTCCCGACAAGGGACAGCATCGAAACATAGATTTAAGAAACAAATAGGACTTCCTCTAGATAGGTGATTATACACCCTAATGGGAGCGACCCACATAGCCATGCTGCCTGCCCGATTTTTGTCATTTCCCGGTTGATGAGGCTTGAGGCCAGAATTAACTTCTGATCATCTGGTCACCATTCACTTTGAATGCCACATCGTCAGATCCGCCAGATATCACTAATTGACGTCCACAAAAAATACTCTAGCTGAAAGCTAGAGAATGGCAATTCCCCGCCAACAACTATCGTACGTTTGAAGAAATCAACGTACGTGACCCTTTGGAAATACTCTGTCAGACACTCGTCCATATACATCATCCAGGAACAGGATGAACCGAAGGCACTCTCCTACTGCATCCAATATAGGAATCACCCCATGGATCAGTAGCGAGAAGTCCTTGCAACCCGTAGATTCCAACTACGACAGAATCACAGCTTATCTCTGCTTGCCAGGCAGAGAATATTAGTGGTTCTTCCGTTTATGAAGATCCCCGGTCTTCAATGTGTCTTGTTTCACAGAAATCCGACTTATATCGAATCCTGTATGTCCAGTTGAAGTTCAAAACTCCAATTTACGAACTGCACGCCATTTTCAAGCTCGAATTTATATTATATATAAATTATAACGTTCAACTTCGTTTCAATAACGAATTAAATATTAAATTCCATTAATATTCCCAATATAATATATAAAACTAAATTTTAAATATTCATATTCAAATGGTTGAAAAACACGGGTCGTTACAGATTGATTGACAGACTGTTATAAGCATTAAATATTTATATTTGATGCTTATACAGTGTAGAACGCACTCTGGATGATGGTTGATTATTTACGTTGTTATTTTGTACATGTGTTGTAGAAAATCCATATAATTAACATTATATGGTAATTGATTGGGCCTCATTCCAGTTTTGAATAGAAATATTTGAAATAGAAATATTTGAATAAAAATATTTGAATAGAAATATTTGAAATAGAAATATTTGAAATTGAATATTTGAAAATAGAAATATATGAAGCCGTGTTGATTAGATTTCCGCCATTTTGACGTAAACGATATTTATATTGATTTTATTCATTTTATAATGAATATCGAAAGTGATTTCCAAATCTGATATTTTGAAAAGATTTAGAATTCGAATTGAAAGTGAATAGAAATGAATTCGAATAGAAATTGAATAGAAGTGAATTCGAATTGAAACAGAATAGAAATGAATTCGTATTGAAATTGAATAGAAATGAATTCGAGTTGAAATTGAATAGAAATGAATTCGGATTGAAATTGAATTAAAAATCGATTTGAATTAAAATCAATTTGAAATGAATTTAAAAAGAATTTATAAGGAAAGATTCAATTTTGATTTGAATTTGAAAAGATGTTGAAATCGTTTCGAAAACGAATTTAAAACGATTTATATAATACGTTTTAAAAGGAAATCGATGATGTATATATTATATATATTATATATATAATATAATGGCCTGAATAGAACACGCCGCGCCGCGGCCGTTCGTGAATTTCGACCATTGACTTCGAATGGATATTACGGGAGATCCGACCTTCGGATTCTCCTAAAACCGGAACCGTTGGGTTCGTATCGAAAAGAGCTTTCCAATGAATATTAGAGATTTGAAATCTAACAGTTGGATTTGGAATTATGTCCAAATCAAATTTGAAAAAGGTCGCTGTAAGTGCAGTTTGATGGCCGTTGATGGAAATCGACTGTACGGGCCTTGATAAAATTATAAAAAATAGGAATAACTTGTGTAAAACCATAAGAAGTGATTTGGGAAGAGTTGGGATGAAAAACTCCATATTTGAAAAGATAAAAATAGATTTTTATCGAAATGAACTAGTTCTGAACTAGAATTATAATTCATTTATTTTTGAAATAAATAAAGTGAATTTGGAATGGTTTTGAAATATAACCATAATTTCCAATAATTGAATTGGAAGTGATTTGAATCAAAATTGTCTTCGGAATATTTCGATGTTGGATTTCGTGATGATACGGATATTGTTATGGGAATTTGAAAGATATATTAATATCGTTATTTCCAATACGATATTTGTTGGTCGTAAAATTTGATATTGAATATAAGCCGGTATATTTTCTATTCAGAGCCTTGTATTTAATATCAAATGTGATTTGGGTTTGTCGTGAATGGTGTCTTCATTAACACTGTTCTTAAGCCCAGTTGAAAAAAAGACTAAATCTTTTTATTTAGATTTAATAAAGTGTACCAAATAATTAATATTTAATTGGAATTGAATTGGTGTTGATTTTTGGGTTTATTGTGAACAGTGTTTTAAATAACACTTGTTCTTTAACCCGATAATTAATGGAATGTGATTTTGGGTTTATCGTGAACCGTGTTTTAAATGACACTGATTCTTTATCCCAGTTAAAGATTAAAACTAAGTGGAGTTTTAATGAATCTTTAATTAGATTGAAAAGATCGAGGAGGGAGTATCACCAGTTTTGCTCCAGGCGATAGTTAAATCTTTAATTAGATTTGAACGTGAAATGGTAATTGAGTTTACCGATAACACCGAGGTGTTAGATATGAAGTATGACCAGTTTTACTTCATGGGATGAATAAGTTGAGATTGGGAAATAAAACAAATGATTACTTCGGTGTGGTTCGCTAATCCCGACTAGTTTGAATTGATATTCAAAGAAGATTAAAGAATAAATTTAAAGAATTTATCTTTGATAAAATTAATGGGAACCTTTCCCAAAGTATAAGAATATTTGATTAAAAGAATATTCTGAATTGGAATGAGGCGTATGTTGTGTTTGTGTAACACTTGTTTATTATATACGCGAGTTATTCAGAAAGACCGGGTTTATCCCATTCTGAATAACTGATTCGACGTGGTGTCCAAGATGAAGATGGTGGTTGAAGATCGGAGGTCTTCACGTCGTTTAGGTGATTGCTGATGATCTTGATTGGGCCGTAGGTCGTCCAGACCCAGGTCCCAAGAGGAGGTAATCTTGATTGGACTGTGTGTCTGACATTGGATTTTATTCTGTGTGGTTGACTTCTATTAAATATATATCTATTTGGCGGCAGAGAATTTATTCTCTTGCTTAACGCCCTTCTCCGAGACATACGAGCTCAGAGGTTATATATTGATGGATATTAAACGCATGGAGTGAACTGCCTGTGTGGCATGCCTAAGTGGCAATTGATCAAGGCTTCTGTTGAAAAGCAAAGTCTTGTGGTGATGATCAAAGCACGGCCTGTGTGGCATAGCTTTGTGTAGTGTGGATTCGCGAGACTCACACCCCGGTTGTGAACCAGAAACGTGAGAAGGATCCAGGGAGGGCATGCGTCTCTTTCTGGCCAGAAGTGGCGTCAGTGGTTTTACACGCCCTGACAAGTTTGAATTATGTGGTTTTTACTGTTGTGAGGCGCCTCAGATATATCAGTCGTTCTCGAACCGATGGAGTCGTTCGTGGGCTCATTTACGCTCCATAGGGCGGGGAGACGTAGTGTTCAGGCATTTTAATCCACATCGGTGGACCGTGTGGCTCCTAGATGCAGTTGCGGCTGTAGCCTGAGGCTCGGGCTAGAGAGTCTCGAATCGATAGAGGACTATCTTTTGCCTCGGTTCACAAATGGAAATCCGACTTCCAAATACGTGACATTTGCGGTTTTGATTGTAGAGCCTAGTATGACGACATGATATATGGTACCCATGCCGTCTATGATTGATTCTTATGATTTGAAATTGCTTTAAACACTATACACTTATTATAGTATCAAATAACTTGTTTTAAACGTATCTAGCATGCTTTGGCTATTATAAGGGAAAATCCTATCCTTCGGTTTGTGTTGCATTGTGTGATGGGACCTGGGTCTTATAATAGCTTCATTTTTCTTTATTTAGCATTGCGCAGTTGTTTTATGCACCGGTATTCTTGGGAGGAAACCCGTTCGGCGTTATCGGCGTGGTCCCTTGATTCATATAACTTTAAAATAAAGATTAATAACTGTTTTAGTTCTCACACCAGTCCCATGACTGACCTGGAGTTTATTGTTTAAACCTAAACTCTGGGTGCCCTTATTTTGACACGGGCAGCTAGTAGTTTTGGTTTTGCAGATTTATATTCACAGGAACCAGGTTTACAGCTGGAATGATATCCGGAAAGCTTTGTATCCGTATATCTCTTCTAGTTGTGTATTGTATTATTTTCCGCTGCTATGTAATGTATTGTAATCTCTGATATTTATCGAATGTATTTTATTTGTTTATACTCTGTATATTCTTGTATTCTGATGGAATGGTTGTAATATACAATGAAATGTTCTTCCATCTGCATTCTATTTTGTCTTGTGCTCAAAACAATCAGGCGTTTCGGACGGTCTTGATCGGTTTAGCGATTGATTCGGATCGAGCGAAATTCCCGGTCCTCATAATAAATTTCTTTGTATGTTGGGTATTTATTTTCAACAGACTACAAGGTCCAAAATTCTAGGTTGAACCCATTTTTTTATTTATCAACAAGACTAATAATTTGTTTCTAAGTAATCACATATGCAAAAAAGTAAATAAAACCTGAGAGCAACTGCCATAATAAAAATAATGGCTACGGAAATTTTTTTGTAGGGTGTTTGAATAAGTTGGCAATAAATAATACACTCCTAGCAAATAGAATACTATATTTGCACCATAAACCTGGACTGGAAAAACATTTTAATGTCTAAGCAATTCTCAAAACAAAAACACATAAATAAATTTATTTTACAAACCAAGTATCAACAACTTACCCAGGTAAAGCAATAAAAAAATGGCACAAATACGTTTATTCATTAATTTGGTTTAAATCAAATCATTTATTTATGTTTATTCTATATATTGAAGAATGTAAAATGGCACAAGATAATTTTGGTTTTTATCATTTACTCTATTAATACAAAAACCAAATTAAACAAAAACCAAATTCAAAAATTTCACATTCAACATCTATTATTACAAATAAAGCATTGCACAATAAATAAGCATAATAGATCTAGAAATTATACCTTCCACTCCACGGTAATACTGATTCAGAAATTGCAGAAATCGATCCAGAAATTGCACGAAGATAGATTCACGAAGAACCACAAAAATTAATTCGTTTTGAAGTTATACGAAGATGGATCTACAGTGTCTAGAGCAAATTCCATGAAGATAGAACAATAAAGATTGGTTAGAGCAGACTAAATCGCACCTTTGATTGTTTGAAGAGAATCAACGGATTATAGATTTAGGGATGAAAGAGAAGCCGCGTGTTTTTAAGAGACGAAATTTTGGATAATTAGTGTTTTGGCAAGAAAATGGGTGAACAGGGTGTAGTGTTTTTTAAGCGGGCTGAACGGGTTTGCAACGAACCGACTTATTTTTTATCTTAGTTATCAACACAAATATTATTCAACTAATCGAAAACCAGAAATTACCAGATCATTAATTGAACGAAGTTAGAGGGTGAGAAATAGAAAGAAAGGAAATTTGGGATAAAAGAAAGTGAAGAACAAAAATCTCACAACGGAACGAATAAAATATATTATATAACATAACTTTTGAAATTAAAATCTGTAACTATATATACACATACCATCATCAGAGTGCAACAAAACACATTACAGCGGAAAATAATAGTATATATATAATTTTCAAGCCTACTACTCCAAGCTCCTCCAAGTGTAGCTGAAAAATCCCGACTACTTTATTGTCCGTACAAATTTGGGCACCCAAGAGCTTAGGGTAAAACAAAGAAAAATACACACTAGGTCAGTCATGGGACTGGTGTTATTAAACTCCAACCATTTCACTTGACTTAAAAAAATCCTTTCAAAAGAAAAGATAATCGTAAGACCGATCATGCATAAATACAGATGGTTTTTACCCTATGATAACCCAAAACACTTTTTATATCAAAATCAGTAATATTATAATAGTGTCTAAATAAAATAAATAACAATCTGGTGGAACACTTACATCTCACGTTCCACATACATAATATTCAATAAAAAACCGCAGGGCGCTTATTGGATAATGGATTTCTAACTGTGACAAGATATGGTACCACCTTCCTATAGTGTATCTCTAGAGAGGAATACAGTGGGTTCAACAAAAATATCTTGCAACCCGGCAACACATGACCGACCACTCATTCAGTTTGAGTGTACCGAACATATTATCACCCACTGTTGTGATCAACAACCATAACCGAAAGCATACAGAAGCGATAAAATAAGAAGCAAATGAATTTTCTCTAGATCAGGTGATAATACACCCTAATGGGAATAACCCACTTAGCCATGTTGCCCGCCTGATTTTTGTCATTTCCCGATTGATGAGGCTTGAGGTCACGATTACCTTTCATAACATCACATTCAAACTTTGAGCATCAAAACGTCAGATCCGTCAAATCAATCATTGATGTCCACAAACATACTCTGGGTGTTAAGCTAAGATAATAAATTCCCCACCACCATATTTGGTATATTTT
Organism: Allium sativum; assembly: GCA_030737875.1. Lineage (NCBI taxonomy): Eukaryota > Viridiplantae > Streptophyta > Magnoliopsida > Asparagales > Amaryllidaceae > Allium > Allium sativum. The sequence goes on from CM060924.1 coordinate 159,195,210, forward strand.
GTAAAAAACAACGTTTGTGAGTTTTTAGGAAATATACTGTTAGACATCCATCCATATATGTTACAACCCGGATTTTCAAAACCAATTAAAAATTTTTATTTTACCTATTTTAATGGATTTTCAGAATTTAAAATGATATATTTTAAATAGTAATGACTAAAAATTAATTTAATCGAAGTTAGAATGTATAAATTTATTTTAACTATAAAACGAGCCTGAAATGACGCGGTAGTTTGAAAATTCGATTTCAAATTTCAAATGAATGTATAGGATTCAATATAAATTAGACTTCAGTGAAACCAAAAACATTTGAATCTGTTTAATAATATATTTCAAGCAAATGTGAAAAATTTAGATTTCATAATATAAATTGAAAGTTATGCCCAGTTTAAAATTCAGAATAGTCGTTGTGGAATATATATATATATATATATATATATTAATATAAGTGAAAATTAGGCACACATCCCTAAAATTAAAGTTAATTAACATGTAATCCTCCCGCTCTAAATTATACTTTTCGCATCCTTGTTTTTTTTGGGGTATTATTTTCCCATGAATACCCTTGTTCAAATTAATGCATTTATCTTTTCATGGCGGCTTCAGGGTTTTCTTCATGGATTTGATTCATACGGCTATTATTTAGATAGAATTTCTTTGTTGATTTAATTCGGCTTTTGTCAGTGATTGCTTCTAAAATCCAATATTCGATCTAATTTGGATTTTTTGAAGAATCTAATATTCGATCTAATTGCGATTTCTTCATCGATTTAATTCATCTTTTATCGAGAGATATAATGAATGTTTATCTTCAAGGTATTTATACTTCTTTTTTTCATACGTGTGTCATTGTTATTTTCGATTTGTTTTGATGTGTTTATTATTATTTATACGGTTTTTTTGTGAGATTATATTTCAATACATTTGTGCAAGTATTTTGAATGTGTGCATACAAGTATGCAAATACTTTTAATATGTGCTTGCGAGTATGAAACTATTCTGTATTTTGGATAAGAAATGCAAGAAATTGTTCTGAATATGAGCATACAAGTATGCAACTATTTTGTATATGTGCATATAAATATGCAACTTTTCTGAAATAGTGGATAAAATTGTATGCTTCTATTCTGAATATGTGCATACACATATGCAACCATTCTCTATATGTTCATACAGATATGCAACTATACTAAATATATGTAATACAACTATCATTAACAGTTGCATGAAAGAATGCTGATATTCTGGATATATGTGTACATATATCCATGTGATAATAATTTGTTGCAGATGTGTATGTAGTTTTATTTGATTAATGCTGATAAGTTTTATTAATATATTTTTTCTTTGTATAACAGTGTTCCTGCTAATGTTGGTGTATTGGTCTTGTTGAAGTTTGGGAATGATAGTTTTTTTGTACGTCTTTATTTTGATAGTACTGTTGCTATCGTGAGAAATGCTGTTTGTGGTAAATGGATTGATTTAAGTCCATTGTCATTTGAATTGTATCACATTAGAGATGGCTTGAGAAGGAGTATTAAAAGTGATTTTGATCTTCAGTCTATTCTGTTGTTGGATGCACATAATCATGAGGATCATTTGGTTATTTTTGTTGAGATCAATCGATGTAGTTCTTCAGTTAACAATGCAAGGTCAGATGATGTTTCTTGTGATAGTGATTCTTCTTTTGCTAGTACATGTGCTTCGAACAATCAATTGAGACGATTGTTGAGAACTGATGTGAGTCAACCTGTTTTTTCTGGTGTTGGTCAGCAATTTCCAGGAGGAGTTACTGAATTTACGTTGTATGTGATAATGTATAGTTTGAAGTCTGGATACATGTTTAATTTGGTTAAGAATGAAAAGGAAAGAGTTACAGTTGTTTGTTCTAAGAAAAAAATGTATTTTTAGGATTCATGCTTCTTTTAAGTTCAATCTTCCTGGCTATTTTGTTTTAAAGAGATTTCAACCTGAACATACTTGTGGTGCTGGAATTCATGACATAAACAATCTTGTTGTATCCAGCAAATTCATTAAGTTGTTAGTTTATGATCACATTCATTCTAATCCATTAATGAAGACCAAGGACATTATTTATTTGTTTCAAACTGAGTATAATATTATTTTGAAGTATTATTATGCTTATAGTGGGAAGAAGTTGGCATTAGAAAAGTAACATGGAAGCAATATAATGTCTTATCATGATTTGTAGTCGTTTTGTGATGTTGTTGTTACTACTAATCCTGGAAGTAAAGTTGTGTTGGAGTGTAATGATTAGGGCTGTCAATTTCCTACACGACCCGTGACCCGACCCGAAACTCGCACGGAAATTAGCAGGTTAACCCGACCCGTTTAGTTAGCGGGTCATTTTCGGGTCAACCTGAATTTGATCCGTTTATAAATGGGTGGGTTTAGGGTTGACCCGCTAACCCGATTTTGACCCTCCAAACCCGATTATATGTTGTATCTCTTCCATACTATTACTCTTTTATGTATACTGTTAGTGTTAGTCTTTTATGTATGCAGTAATCGGTATGCTATATATATAAGTTGTTATATTTTACTAATATATTCTTGAATGTTGTTAGTTATATTTTACTTATAACAACTGTATCTCTTTCACACTAGTAGTCTTTAATTTATGCAGTATGAGAATATATACTTATGTATAGAAAATGATTTTTGGATATGGTGATTTCATGCTTTATATATGTGTTGTCTATTGGTGACTTTGCAACTTGTTGCATGTTGGTGATTATATAACAATATGCATGTTGGTGATTTGGCTCTTCTGTTGCTTATATTACTAGGCAATATCTATCAATGGGTCAAATAGGTAATACCAACCCAACACGACTCGACACGACCTATTTAGTTAAACGGGTTACGCGGGTCGGGTCAACCCGTTTGTAAATGGGTTGGGTTAGGGTTGGGAAAATATGACCCGTTTAATAAACGGGTTGACCCAACCCGTTTATAAATCAACTCGAACCCGACTTGACCCGACCCGACACGACCCATTGACAAACCTAGTAATGATGCCACACGTCAATTTGAACGGGTTTTTATTGGATTTGAAGCTTGTGCACATGGTTTTCAATATTCTCGTCCTTTAATTTTTGTTCTTCTACTTTTATGAAAGGAAGAGCTCAAGGTTGTTTGATGGCTGCTACTGGTAAAAATGGAAATGAAGGTATGGTGTTTTTTCAGTTTATAACTGTATGTGTATGTGTACAAGTATGCAGTTATTTATAATATATGCATACATGTATGCAACTATTCTGAATGAATGCATAGAGATACAAAAATCTTCTGCATGTATGCATACAATTATGTAACTATTCTTAATACATTCATAAAAGTATGTAAGTATTATGAATACATGCATTCATTACATGCATCTAACTGTATGTGTATGCGTTCAAGTATGCAGTTATTTATAATATATGCATACATGTATGCAACTATTCTGAATGAATGCATAGAGATACAAAAATCTTCTGCATGTATGCATACAATTATGTAACTATTCTTAATACATTCATAAAAGTATGTAAGTATTATGAATACATGCATTCACGTGCATGCATCTAACTGTATGTGTATGCGTACAAGTATGTAGTTATTTATAATATATACATACATATATGCAACTATTCTGAATGAATGCATAGAGATACAAAATTCTTCTCCATGTATGCATACATTTATGTAACTATTCTTAATACATTCATAAAAAGTATGTAAGTATTATGAATACATGCATTCACATGCATGCATCTAACTGTATGTGTATGCGTACAAGTATGCAATTATTTATAATATATGCATACATGTATGCAACTATTCCGAATGAATGCATAGAGATACAAAAATCCTCTGCATGTATGCATACATTTATGTAACTATTCTTAATACATTCATAAAAGTATGTAAGTATTATGAATACATGCATTCACGTGCATGTATCTATTCTGAATAAGTGCATACAAACATGCATCTATTCTGAATAAGCGCATATATGCATGCATCTATTCTGAATTTGGGTACACATATATGCTACTTTTATTTTTTATTTGATTATATGTTTGTTTCTTTTAACAGGTTTTTTCCCTATAGAAATTGCTATTGTGTCTAGAGAAGATGAAGACAATTGGATTTGGTATTGTGAACAACTTAAAGATTATCTTAAAGATGATAGTAGAAGCTTTGTTTTCATTTTTGATCGTCATCCCGGTATTCTTGTTGCTATTCCGAAGGTGTTTCCAAATTCAATTCATGGTTCCGGTTTTTATCATTTGACCAACAATTTAAAGGTTGCTTTGAAATCTGAATTTTCCAAATCAAACAAGAAGTTGTTGTTAGATATGTTTGCACGAGTTGCTTATGCTTCGAATTTGATTGATTTTAATGTTGCATTGAAGAATTTTATAGATTTTGGTGGATCCACAGTGGAAAACTTTTTGAGCGGAATTCTTTTTGAGAAGTTTGCAAATGTTTTTTTTCCTGCTTGTCGTTATGGTGAAATGTCATCTAATTGTTCGGAGAGTTTTAACAAATGGATTTTAGAAGAAAGAAATTTACCAATTATTGCTTGTTTGGATAAAATTAGAATAAAGTTAATGAAACTTATATCCGATGGTCGTGAAGTTGCTTCTACTTGCAAAATCGTTTTTTGTCCAGTGAATGAAACTCGATTAAGAAACCCTCATTTGAAAGGAGCTTAAAGGTTTGTTATCAAATCAAGTGAATACGTGTTTGAAGTTCATTCTTCGGTTCATCAATATGTTGATTTATATAGTCGAGTGTGTTCTTGTAACATAAGACAAATTAATGGTTTTTCTTGCTCTCATGCAGTTAGATGTATTTTAAGTTGTGAGAAGTTGGATGTGTATGACTACATTGAAGATTATTTCAAAGTTTCTTATTTTCTATTAGCTTATTCTCATCCAGTCAAACCTATCATAGACTTTATGGGTGAAGATGTTTCAATTGAAGATGCAATTATTGCTCCTCTAAAAGCTAGAAGAATGCCTGGTCGTCCATCGTCTTCTAAAAGGTTAAAATTTGCTGGTGAATTTACAAAGACTATTATATGTGGGTTGTGCAAAAAGTTGGGGCATAACAAAAGGACTTGTTCTTCAAAAGAAAACTAATTGCAATTTGGTTTAGTGTTTTAATATGTTTGTGACTAGTTTGAACATTTCTGGTTATTGTTTACTATTTGTGACCAATTTGAATATTTTTGTTATGTTTGCAACTTTGGTTTAGTATTTTAATGTTTCTGTGATGAAGTTTGGATAAGTATTTTGAATATTACTGTGAATGTGTTTACTGTTTTGCATACATGTATATATGCATACTGTGAATACTATGAAGGAATGTATGTATATTGTGAATGAATGTATATATACTATGAATATGTGTTTAATGTTTCTGTGATGAAGTTTGGTTTAATGTTTCTATGAATATTGTGATTGAATGTAAGTATCCAGTTTTTTTCCTATATATATGCATACATGTATGCTGCTATTGCGAATATTAACATATAAGTATGCAATTATTATGTATATATGCATACATTCCGGCTACAAATTTGTATACAGTACACATACATTCAGGTTTTCTTATTATTCTCATACAATTATGCATTTATTATGATTAGATGCATACATTTGAAGAATAAATTAGTACAAAGAACATAATAAATTCATGTTTTCTTAATATATGCATAAAAGTATGCAATTATTTTGAATATATGCATAAATGTATGCGGTTTTTTTAACAATTAATTGTATCAGTAACAGTAATGTACGAAATATTAGTAAAACCATATAATTTTGTCTACTCTAATTCAAGTATAATTAAACGAACTAGATAATCACACATAGATTCAACTTACAAAAAATCAAACATCCTAGATAATCAAGTAAAATCGAATGAACTTAACTAAGTACAAAAAATTACACATTGATTCAGCTTGAAAACTAGATAAGCACTTGCCAGTAATTTATACATTGTACTTTAGTCATAATATTTACAATAATTCAATAATTGTATTTTAGTCAAAATATTTATATGAAGTGGACAAATCATTTTCCCCAAATTTAAGCAGAAGGCTTGTTTGCATATGAAAATATAAAGTTCTATGTCAGGTCTATTTCTGGAGTCTAGCTATGAGGTTTGCAGTTGAGAATTTGGTAAGCAAGCATAGCTCATTGTAGATTAATAGCTGCAGGACTGTAAATTTCAACCTTGTTATCAATTTCTTTGTACTCACTTCTCTGTTTTATTATGTTAATAACGAACATTCCACAATCGACCCTGTAGAAATTGTAAAACATGATTAGTATTATGCTAGTATTTAAGAAAGCAGCATACAATTATGCACATATTCATATTATATCAGTAAATAATCGTAAATACAAGTATGCATACAAGTATAAAAATTATTGTATTGACAAGTATGCAAGTATTTTTATTTACTTACGTACAGCCTTGTTGTGGGCAATTAGCAATTTTTAGTTGTCCATGTTTCTGAAAATTCTTGTTCTCTAGTTGTTTCACCAATACACTGATGTAAATTATCTGTATTAAAAGAAAAATATTACATACATATAACTATTTATAACAATTTAGATACAAGTTTGTATGTCAATTATTTTCAAATTACATACCATATCTCTTGCTAATCTTTGGTGATTTCCTCCATCACATCATTGTTTTTTGGAGTCGTAATGTATCCATCTTCTACTGTCTTTTATAAATTCTAATAATGAAAAATGGTTTCCCTCGTGGATAGAAATCAATATTTTTTAGCTTGTATTGTAGAATGTTTGCACTTTTATATCTATCAAAAACTATATGTTTTCCATTAATTCTTTCTTAATTAATTCCTGTAATTGCAATCATTTTAGTAACCAAATTTTTTGATGTTATAAGAATATTTTGCTGGAAAATTAATAAAAACTTACGGAAGCAGTAGTTTTGATGTACATGATTTCTGGATGGTCTTTGTTGAGCTCATGTGCATACCAGTCAATTATCTATTTAAATTAGTAGTTTGTAAATGTTAAGGAAAACTTTCAGCTATTAAATCACCCAACGAAACTATATTTGAATACGACTGTAGCTATACCTGTCCGTCAAGGAATCCTCCAGCTATTAAATCAGCCAATGAAACTCCAAAAATGTATATGTCTGTGTCGCCATTAAGTCATGCGAATCAACTGCTAATTGGTGTAATATATTTAGAGAATTTCTAGGAATATATTAGCACTGATCTATGCATCTAATCTGAATAATTGCATATATGTATACAACTATTATTTTTAATTGCATAAAAACATTTACAAAATTCGTTTAAATCTTTCAGTAATTTTACCCCAGGTCTGAATTTGAAAAATATGCTTTCAGTTTCTGGATTTGATCCTCTTGAAGTTTCTGAACATTTTTAAATTTCCCGACTTCCAGTTTTGTTTGTACATGCATTTCTTATGATGTTGGTCCCATCTCATAATCCTCAATAATCACGATACCTGTTTCTTCCTGTTTGTTTCTGTTTTTTTGGGCTGCAGCTGAGCATAATATCAGATATCAGCAATTTATTGATGTAAACTTGATATTTGGAACATTATTACCATTAGTTATTTTTTTTTTTACCTTTTTCCTTTCTAACATTTTGATGCTCCATCTTCTTTTGCTGCCCCTTGTCATGATTCTTCTCCAGCTCCTTTATGTCTTTTGATTTTTCATCATCAATTTTATGACCATTATTTTTCTCCATGTTATCTATTTACATATTATTAGTCTCATCAATAATTGAATAGACGCGCACAAGCATGCAACTATTCAGAATAGTTGCACACAAGCCTGCAACTATTCTGAACAGATGCACTTAAGTATGCAATAATTAGCAATAGATGCACATAAACATGAAACAATTTCGTTGTAATATATTGCTTGAAACTAGATAATGTGTACATTATTTATTACAACCAGAAAACTATAATTATTTTTTACCTTTTAATTTTTCTAAATTTTTACCTTTTTTTTGCTTGTGTTCCACCTCCTTCTGTTCCTTCTCCACCTCCTTCTCTGCTTTCTTCTGCTCGTGTTCCTTCTGTCTATCCTCGTCACTGTTCTCCTCTATATTTATTTCCATGTTATCAATCTGATCAATATCTCTTGTATCATCTTTTTTATCTTTATCCTGCATGTTAACATCTACTTTTTTCTGCCGTTTATCATTTCCTTCATCTTTTGCAGTGTGTTCCTTTTCCACATTATCTCTGGCAACATTTTCATGCTTGTCACCTTCGGCACTTTTATCCTCATCATTATCAGCATTATTATTCTCATCTTCATTTTCATCGTTCATATTATCCTTTTCCTGCTTTTCATCCTCAGTCTCATCCTTACTCTCATTGTCACTCTCAGCCTCACTTTCATCCTCACTCTCATTGTCAACCTTATCCTCATTATCCTTTTCCTCTTCATTTTCGTTAGCATATTCCTCACTTTCATCATCATCCTCATTTTCACTTGCATTCACATCTTTTATTTGAAGTTGTAATTTTTTTTTTCCTTTTCATCTTCACTCTCAGTGTTTTCTCCACTCTCATTATTTTTCTCACTATCAGTGTTTTCTTCACTTTCGTTATTTTCCTCACTCTCATCTTCTGTAGATTCATCACTATCAGCAAGTTCTTGTACTTTTTTTTAACCTTAAATTTTCCTCTTTAAGTTGTTTATTTTCTTGTTGTAGTTTTACTATCAAATTTTTATAATATTCCACCCTTTTTTTGTAAACTGCTTCATATTCTTTGTCTTTGTCAATAGCTTGTTCCAACTGTTTTAATTTCTTTCCTTGGAAATCCTAAAAACAAAGGTAGCAAATTTCAATTAATACTATAAATAATTGCAGGTATGTATGCATCTGTAGAAAATAAGCGCATACATCCATGCATTTTTTGTATACAGATGAATACATACATGCATTTGTTCAAAAAACATGCACACATGTATGGAACTGAATGTGACTGTTGCGAATAGACGCATATATGCATGAAAATGTTGTCACTATAATCATACATGTATGCAACTCTTTATAATAGATGCATACAACTATGTAACCATTGCTATATATCTGTATACTTCTATGTATCTATTTTTAATATGACACTTAAAAATTATTCAAGATTAAATATCACTTACAGATGTGTATTTGATGTTCACTAACATGTTTGGCTTCAACATTTTTATATCCCATTTTCTAGCCAGGTGATATACATCATTGTATTCTTTCTTTGATTTTTTTTATAACATAGGATTTTTCGCAAACCCACAACTGCAAAAAAAAAAAAAAAAAAAAAAAAAAAAAAGAACATATATATATTGTTAGAATGAACAGTACTTATATAAGAAACTTACTAAAAAGTTTTAAAATAGTACTAGCAATAGTGTGACGCAAGCATTAATCTTGCATGGTATTTCAAAGTATTTTTCCACCTGGCTTATGAGATGGTTGTGTATGGGTTTTGGCCAAGATATTTTAATTAATTTCTAATTGCATACACAGTATGGAATCAAGGTCCGTGGTAAGCTGTATTTAGGGTTTGTTAGAAGAAATGTTGCTGCCAAATAAAGAAGTAGAAGCTTCACTGTAACAAAACTAGCCTCCGCTGTGTCTTCTTTTATTGTCAAAAAAATCCGTCTCTCTATATTTTTCTTGTTGACTGAGACTTTTTCTTTAAAATGTCTTTTTATGAACGATTTATATTCTTCATCATCCTTCTCGTTCTTTTTCAAGTGCTCCATTGTTTTTATTAACTCTCCTTGTATTGGAGCAGCTAGTAAGTCTGCAACATTTTCTTGTGTAAAAGTTAGTCTCAAATCACCAAACTGAAAATATTTTAAGTTCTTCTTGTAGTTCTTGATGATGAGATTTAAAGTTGTAGAATTTTTAATGGTTTCTGCAGGTGAAATGAGCCCATCAAAAATCATGTTAATAAACCCATAGAGCGGCAATTTTTTCAAATATTCTGAATGTTGTGTCGTAAATAGTTCATCTTTCTTTATCATTTCCACCAATTCAATGAATTCCTTAAGATTATTTATGTATACATTTTCCTTTCTGGCAAGCACTGGTTCATCTTCGGTTTTCCTTCTTTTCATTATTGGTGCAGGTTTTGAAAGCTGTTATGTGATAATTAATGCTATTTCTTTTTTACTGTCTTCATTATCACCTTCTTCCACATTTGGTCTCTGTAATAAGGGTTAAAAAATTAATTAAATAAACTTTGAATATATGTAGATATTTACACACTTGCATGCAACTATCCTTAATAAAATCACGCAAGCGTGCAACAATCCTGTATAAAATCATGCAAGTGTGCGACTATCTTGAATAAATGCACATAATAGTGCAACTATCGTGAACAATAGTAGACAAACATGCAACTGTTGTGAATAAAATCATGCAAGCGTGCGACTATCATGAATACATTCACGCAAGCATGCAACTATACTGCATTAAAGCATGCGAGCATGCAACTATACTAAATAAAAACATGCAAGTGTGCGACTATCCTGAATAAAAGCATGCATCATGCAACTATCTTGAATAAAATCATGCAATCTTGCGACTATCAACAATAAAATCATGTAACCATTCAACTATACTTAATAAAAGCATGCAAGCATTCAACTATTTTAAATAAATGCATGCAAGCATGCGATTATCCCGAATAAAAGCACACAAGCATTCGACTACCCTGAATAAAAGCATGCATGCTTGCAACTATGATGAATAAAGGCATGCAAGCGTGCAACTATCAAGAATAAAAACACGTAAGCATGCAACTATCATGAATAAAAGCATGCAAGCATGCAGCTATATCATGAATAAAATCATGCAAGCTTGCGACTATCCTGAATAAAAGCATGCAAGCATGCGATTATCATGAATAAAAGCATACAAGTGGACGACTATGCTGAATACAAGCATGCAAGCATGCGACTATCCTGAATAAAAGCATGCAAGCGTGCAACTATCATGAATAAAAGCATGCAAGCATGCAACTGTCATGAATAAATCATGCAAGCGTGCGACTATACTGAATAAAAGCATGCAAGCATGTGACTATTCTGAATAAAAGCATGCAACAATGTGACTACCATGAAGAAATCATGCAAGCGTGCGACTATTCTAAATAAAAGCATGCAAGCATGCGACTATCATGAATAAAATCAAGAAAACATGCAACTATCCTGAATAAAAGCATGCAAGCATGCGACTATTCTGAATAAAAGCATGCAAACATGCGACTATCATGAATAAAAGCATGCAAGCATGCGACTATCCTCAATAAAAGCATGCAAACGTGTAACTATCCTGAATACAAGCATGCAAGCATGCAACTATCATGAATAAAAACATGCAAGCGTGCGACTATCATGAATAAAAGCATGCAAGCGTGCGACTATCCTGAATAGAAGCATGCAAGCGTGCAAATAACATCAATCAAAGAATGCAAGCGTGCGACTATCCTGAATAAATCATGCAAACGTACGACTATCCTGAATACAAGCATGCAAACATGCGACTATCATGAATACAAGCATGCGACTATCCTGAATAAATGCATGCAAACATGCGACTATCCTGAATAAATTATGCAAGCATGCGACTAACCTGAATAAAAGTATGCAAGCATTCGACTATCATGAATAAAATCAGGCAAGCATGCGATTATCCTAAATAAAAGCGTGCAAGCATGCAACTATCATGAATACAAGCATTCAAGCGTGCAACTGTCCTAAAAGCTCGCAAGCGTGCGACTATCATGAATAAAAGCATGCAAGCGTGTGCTGACATGAATAAAAGCATACAAGCTTGCGACTATCCTAATTAAAAGCATGCAATTGTGCGACTATCCTGAATAAAAGCATGCAAGCATGCGACTATCCTGAATAAAAGTATGCAAGCATGCGACTATTCTGAATAAAAGTATGCAAGCATGTGACTATCATGAATAAATCAAGCAAGCGTGCGACTATCTTGAATAAAAGCATGCGACTGTCATAAATAAAATCAGGCAAGCATGCGACTATCATGAATAAAAGCATGCCAGCATGCGACTATTCTGAATAAAAGCATGCAACATTGTGACTGTCATGAAGAAATCATGCAAGCGTGCGACTATTCTAAATAAAAGCACGCAAGCATGCGACTATCATGAATAAAATCAGGCAAGCATGCGACTATAATGAATAAAATCAGGCAAACATGCAACTATCCTGAATAAAAGCATACAAGCATGCGACTATTCTGAATAAAAGCATGCAAACATGCGACTGTCATGAATAAAAGCAATCAAGCATGCGACTATACTCAATAAAAGCATGCAAACGTGTAACTATCCTGAATACAAGCATGCAAGCGTGCAACTATCATAAATAAAAACATGCAAGCGTGCGACTATCATGAATAAAAGCATGCAAGCGGGTGACTGTCGTGAATAAAAGCTTGCAAGCCTGCGACTATTCTGAATAGAAGCATGCAAGCGTGCAACTAACATGAATCAAAGCATGCAAGCGTGCGACTATCCTGAATAAATCATGCAAGCGTGCGACTATCCTGAATACAAGCATGCAAGCATACGACTATCCTGAATAAAAGCATGCAAGCATGCGACTATCCTGAATAAAAACGTGCAAGCATGTGACTATCATGAATAAGTTATGCAAGCGTGCGACTAACCTGAATAAAAGCATGCAAGCACGCGACTATCATAAATAAAATCAGGCAAGCATGCGATTATCCGGAATAAAAGCGTGCAAGCATGCAACTATCATGAATACAAGCATTCAAACGTGCAACTGTCCTAAAAGCTCGCAAGCGTGCGACTATCATGAATAAAAGCATGCAAGCGTGTGACTGTCATGAATAAAAGCATGTAAGCATGCGACTATCCTAAATAAAAGCATACAAGCGTGTGACTATCATGAATAAAAGCATGCAAGCATGCGACTATCTTGAATAAAAGTATGCAAGCATGCGACTATTCTGAATAAAAGTATGCAAGCATGTGACTATCATGAATAAATCATGCAAGCGTGCGACTATCATAAATAAAATCATGTGACTATCATGAATAAAATCAGGCAAGCATGCGACTATCATGAATAAAAGAATGCAAGCATGCGACTATTCTGAATAAAAGCATGTAACATTGTGACTATCATGAAGAAATCATGCAAGCGTGTGACTATTCTAAATAAAAGCACGCAAGCATGCGACTATCATTAATAAAAGCATGCAAACATGCGACTGTCATGAATAAAAGCATGCGACTGTCCTCAATAAAAGCATGCAAACGTGTAACTATCCTGAATACAAGCATGCAAGCGTGCAACTATCATAAATAAAAACATGCAAGCGTGCGACTATCGTGAATAAAAGCATGCGAGCGTGTGATTGTTATGAATAAAAGCATGCAAGCGTGCGACTATATTGAATAGAAGCATGCAAGCGTGCAACTAACATGAATCAAAGCATGCAAGCGTGCGACTATACTGAATAAATCATGCAAGCGTGCGACTATCCTGAATACAAGCATGCAAGCATAAGACTATCCTGAATAAAAGCATGCAAGCATGCGACTATCCTGAATAAAAACATGCAAGCATGTGACTATCATGAATAAATTATGCAAGCGTGCGACTAACCTGAATAAAAGCATGCAAGCATGTGACTATCATAAATAAAATCAGGCAAGCATGCGATTATCCTGAATAAAAGCGTGCAAGCATGCAACTATCATGAATACAAGCATTCAAGCGTGCAACTGTCCTAAAAGCTCGCAAGCGTGCGACTATCATGAATAAAAGCATGCGACTATCATGAATAAAATCATGCAAGCATGCGACTATCATGAATAAAATCAGGCAAGCATGCAACTATCCTGAATAAAAGCATGCAAGCATATGACTATTCTAAATAAAAACATGCAAGCATGCAACTATCATGAATAAAAACATGCAAGCATGCAACTATCATTAATAAAAGCATGCCAGTATGCGACTATCCTGAATAAAAACATGCAAGCGTGCGACTATCCTAAATATAAGCATGCAAGCGTGCAACTACCATGAATTAAAGCATGCAAGCGTGCGACTATCATGAATAAAAACATGCAAGCATGCGACTATCCTAAATAAAAACATGCAAGCTTGTGACTATCCTGAATACAAGCATGCAAGCGTGCAACTATCATGAATAAAAGCGTGCAAGCGTGTGACTATCATGAATAAAAGCATGCAAGTTTGCGACTATCATGAATAAAAACATACAAACATGCGACTATCCTAAATAAAAGCGTGTGACTATCCTAAATACAAGCATGCAAGCGTGCAACTATCATAAATAAAAGCATGCAAGTGTGCCACTATCATGAATAAAAGCATGCAAGCATGCGACTATCCTGAATAAAAGCATCCAAGCGTGCGACTATCCTAAATACAAGTATGGAAGCGTGCAACTATCATGAATAAAAGCATGCAAGCGTGTGACTATAATGAATAAAAGCATGCAAGCATGCGACTGTCATGAATAAAAGCACACAAGCATGCGACTATCCTGAATAAAAGCGTGTGACTATCCTAAATACAAGCATGCAAGCGTGCAACTATCATGAATAAAAGCATGCAAGCATGCGACTATCATGAATAAAAGCATGCAAGCATGCGACTATCATGAATAAAAGCATGCAAGCAAGCGCCTATCATGAATAAAAGCATGCAAGCATGCGACTATCCTTAATAAAAGCAAGCAAGCATGCGACTATCCTGAATACAAGCATGCAAGCGTGAAACTATCATGAATAAGAGCATACAATCGTGCGACTATCATTAAAAAAGCATGCAAGCATGCGACTATCCTGAATAAAAGAATGCAAGCGTGCGACTATCCTGAATAAACGCATGCAAGCATGCGACTATCCTGAAGTAAATCATGCAAGCATGCAACTATAATGAATAAAAGCATGCAAACATGCAACTATCTTGAATAAAATCATGCAAGCATGCGACTATCCTGAATAAAAGCATGCAAGTGTGCAACTATCATGAATAATAGCACACAAGTGTGCAACTAACCTGCATAAAATCATACGTGCATGTGACTACCCTTAATAAAATCATCCAAGAATGCAACTATCCTGAATAAAATCACATAATTGTGCAACTATCATGAATAATATCGCCTAAGCGTGCAACTATCATGCATAAAATCACATAGGTGTGCAATTACCTTGAATAAAAGCACATAAACATGCAGCTATCATTAATAAAAGCATACAAGTGTGCAACTATCCATAAAAAAATCATCCAAGAATGCAACTATCGTGAATAATATCACACAAGTGTGCAACTATCATGAATAATAGCATACAAGTGTGCAACTATCCTGAATTAAATCATGCAAGCAAGCAACGATCATGAATAATAGCGGATAAGCATGCGACTATCATTAATAAAACCACACAAACGTGTAAGAATTTATAATAACAGTATTCAAGGATGCAACAATTTTTAATAACAGCAAATATTGATAATAACTGGTGAAATCAGTAAATACTGAAGTTTTTTAGTAACTAAGTATAATATTTTCCACAATCACTTTCAATTACTATTGTTTACAATCTATAATATACATATTTCATAAATAGTGAAATCTAAAATAAAGATTACAAAAATATAATCCATTGTTGATAAAAACGACAATGATTTTCAAGTTTTCAGAAGATCGAGATTAAATGAAGATGGCGATTAAGGTTTGATTTATTTCGTTGATCGACTGATTTAGAACAATTATTTGATGTAAGTAGTCACGAAATTTAGAGCGGCTTGGTTTATGAGGCGTCGGAAGGGTAAAACTGCAAATAATAGAGCCGCATTCAAATAAAGGGACCTAATTTTTAGTATTACAGCGGCTGGACTTTTTTTGGATTTTGAAACTTAATATGGATGTTAGCCTAATGTACCCTTAATATAATATATAGCCCTTAGAAATAGTCATTTCGCAAACGACCTCCGTTTTTGATGAAACCACTTTTATTGGATCCAGAATGTCAAACTATTGCTAGATTACAATTTTCATAATTTTTGAAATTAATATGTGAGCGTGGTAAATTAAAACGTGTTTAGTACTTTTAGTTTGATTTTAATCAACTGGAAAATGACCATTTTTCAAACGACCTCCAAATTTGACAAAATTGGTTTTGTTAGGACCGTATTGTCAAAAATAGCTAGATTTATTTTTTGCAGTTAGTATGTGGCCCTGGTAAATTAAAATATGCGTCCAAATTCAATATATATTGATTTATATTTTAATTCTAATAAAAACTGATCGAAACAACCGAATTGGCTTACGAAACATATTCCAATGTGTCCGGAATAGGAGTATTTGACTGTGGGCAATAGTCGTTGGATTTGAATTGGAGTTCGAATGAAAAATCTAGATTTTTGAAATTAAAATAATAAATATATATATGGTTTGTCAAAATGGGGTCAAACCCTAAATTATTCTCATCGCAGTCAAACTGGGAAAACCGCTGCTCCCAAATAAAAAAACCCACAACCGACAATCATCGATCCTTTGCTTCCCAAATCCTCCTTATCCACGCAACAATCAACGGAAGTTACAACTACAAATCTCAAGGGCTAGGCGAGCTCTTCCAATTCGACGGTGGTGATGGGAAAATTGGCAGCGTGGTGGTCGGAATTACTTCCGGAAGTCATTGCGGTTGGGTTTAGTTTTCGAAGGCGTTGAGGCTCTGAGTTCGTCGGGGTTGCTTGTAACGACCCGGCTTTTTAACCGGTTTTCGTTGGTAATTAAACCAACTTAAACCGTTCAAAAAGACGGATAGTTACGGGTACTTACATATTTGCACAAAAATAACAGAACTTTTCATTTCATTACCATAATATAACATCAGAGTTACAAGGAATACATCAGAGTACATTGATTTCATAGTGGAAGAGATACTAACTCAGCGGAAGAATGCGAATTCTCCAAAACATATAGCTCCCGCTAAAACCCCAATCCTGCTCCAACCAAATCCAAGGCTAACTCTACAAACCAAACTACTAAGTTGCCCGTATAAAATTATGGGCACCCAGAGTTTAGGTGTGGGAACAATAAACTCCAGGTCAATCGTGGGACTGGTGTGAGAACTCAAAACACTTGTTATTTAGGGTTCATTTTAAAGTTGGGTAATTCAATGGTCCACGCCGCTAACGTGAAGCGGGTTTACTCCATATGAATTCCAATGCATAGAAATTCGCTATGACTTGAAAAATGAAACTACCATAAGGTCTCGTGGCACACACACAATGCAAACGCACACATGGGCGAGGTTTCTCCTTATGATAGTCAAAAATGCTTGATACCTGAAAATCCTCTTACAATACTATAATATAGTGTGAAAACAATTTCGAAAGTAAATGTATCAATCTTGGCTAGCATAGGTACCATATATTATACTGACATATAGTATACAATCAAAATAGTACGAGTTCGTAGCGGAGATTGGGTTTCCAACAATGGCCAGGCAAAGGAACTTCCTTCCGAAACGAATTTTGAACAACTATAGAGGGATGTTTGAGGATCAATAGTGATGCTCCTAATGCCAACACAAGGTCGGGTTACCCCTTAACTGGGTAACTTAAAGTACGCCTGAGTATGCTATCTCCCGGTCGTTACCGACCTTTCCAAGCGCTCGCCAACAACAACCTCAAAAGTAGAAACTTTTACCATATTGGTTAATACATAGGCTCCATACCATAATACACCTTATATCTAGAAGGAGACGACACACCATAGCCCTGCTGCATTTCTTCCTGTTTTGGCCATTTACCGGGGTGTGATGCTTGCCAAGGTCACGACATACACAAAGCTACGCTTAAATAAGTCATGCTTTGATCATCCATAGCTCATCACATAACTTAAGTATGCCACATTGTCCATTCACAATGCATCACTGATTTCCATTAATATATAACCTCTAAGCTCATACTTCTTAGAGAAGGGTGTTAAGCAAGAGAATAAATTTCGCGCCACCAAGCAGATATATATTTAACAGAGATCAGTGCTACGCATTCAATTACAATGTCAGACACGCAATCCATACGATTCCGTTTTGGGTCTGAATGAAACACCAATCTGAAAATCTCCAAATATATTCAAACCTCATGCCTCTAACAACCTCGTATCAATGGCCTACCCAACCGAGACATCAGCGATCAATCCAAACAATTCAAAGAATCCCGGTCTTCATTCGTCGCTTTCAACGTCTTGAGTTGCTCCATGACGTCGTATTATTACTTGGAATGGTTTTCGAACATATATTCGATCCCGGTCTTTCCAAGTAGTAAGCATACTTTTAAAACAATAGTTACGGGTTACACAGGCTTTTCCATCCCAATCTCCTTCCAAATAGTTGTGAATTCATTCAAAATTCAAAGTTGGATTTACTCTAAATTACATAAATCCATTTCTATCTTTGCTCTTCTTGGAAATCAAATATACATCTTAGATCCTCATATTTCAAAAGCATTATTCTTCGTTCCTTTTATGTTATCCCTTTACTTTGAAATAAGGTTGGATTTATTCAATTCCCGTACACCCGTTATCAATCTTAGCCTTTTCCTTGAAATTCAATATTCATTTCTAACGCTATATTTCAAAAAATAAAATTCATTTATTCATCGTTATCCTATTCCACAAGTTTTCAAACTACCAAACCTTTATTCAGATTTGGATAATAATTCAAATAATTGATATTTCCAAATATAAGTTTAAATAGAATTTAATCGACTTATATTTGATATTAATTCACAAACTCGGGAAAACACTATCATAGTCTAGATATGAGTATGTTTAATATTTCTGATAGTATTCGTCCGCTCTTGGAATCCCATATCGAATATCTAAAGATAAACTCTTCCCTACTCCCTTCTTTTTAATTTCCATCTTTTAAAATCAATAATTAATTCCATATACAAATATTTAATCACTTTAAATTTTTTCAAAATAGTTCACAACTTATAAGCTTCAAAACCATATTACCTTTGAAACTGTTATAATAATATTTGGAAACGTTACAAAAAATGCTGCTGTAAAATAGTTGTTTAAAACAAAAGATTCCAAATCATTCAAAATTCAAATATTTATGTTTTAAAATAATTATCATAATTTTTCTCCATTTTTAAAATAAATTTATAAACCTCTTTTTATCGATTTCCATTACGGTTGTCGAACTGCACGTATAGCGATATTTTCCAAATTTGTTTTAAACATAACATGGAAATCATATATTGAAATTTGAATTTTCCTTTTCTATTCAATAGTTGCTATCATTTTAAACCCAACATTTGTTATTTCAAGTCAAACTGATTTCAAACCATCAAGTTATAGCCATCCGAATTTTGAAATCGATATTTACGAACGGTCGCTCCGCATCGCATTTTATTCACGCCATATAACGATTTAAATATAAATCTTTCAAATCCTTTTCAAATTGAATTTATATTTCCAATTCATTAGGAAAACAGTTTCAAATTATATTTCAAAATAGTTTTTGAATTGACCATCACATTTGTCGGATCAGTTAGGGAAAGCTAGGGAGAGCAGGAAACTATATTTCCAAACCGAAGCTTAGACACTGTCCTCTCTGTCATCCTAGATTGTTCTGGTATATATATTATAAACTAAAACATGGTCAATATATATTTAAAACCATTTTCTAATTTTCAAGTCTCTTTTCGAATTATACTAGGCTTACAAAATAATATTTTAATATTTAAAAATCAATCTTCATTTATTTGGAAGGAAGATTTAATTGATCACCCGTATAATTCCACAACTACGGTGTGTGAGTGATTCCATGCAATCATAATGAATCAACCATATAAATCAGACGAACATGAATTATAATCACAACCAATAAATAAGCATTTCAACTGTGCACAAGTGATATGGGCAATAACGCTTATCAGTGTTCGGTGTGTTATCTACACATCCATTCAGACAATAACATCCATATCCAACCAAATACAATTTATCACAGCCAATTATATATTCAACCACTATCAATTAAATAAATAATTTAAATTAGGAGTTCTCACTATAATAGCTCCAAAATCTTCATTACCAGGACGAACAAGCCAACGAACACTGCTACCGCTACTCATACTACTTCTGATCCACTTCTATTAGTAGCTTGTAATTTTTCTGGTAATTTATATATTTATTGGAATTAAATAAATAACGATGTTCATTATATATTATTATATACACACATATATAAGGATATTTACTTTATTTTTATTATAAT
Organism: Allium sativum; assembly: GCA_030737875.1. Lineage (NCBI taxonomy): Eukaryota > Viridiplantae > Streptophyta > Magnoliopsida > Asparagales > Amaryllidaceae > Allium > Allium sativum. The sequence goes on from CM060924.1 coordinate 159,215,609, forward strand.
TTATACTTATTAAAAATTACCAATATTATATATCATCGTGTTCTATTTTCCGTTACGGTTCTAACGGACCCAACGGTAAGTAAATCGGATTAAAAACGAACAAGATATGAATGTTTAAAGTTTCAAATAAATTAAAATTTTAATATAAAATAGAAACATACCCAAATCTCTTTTGGCTCAAAGCCCACTTCCAGGTCCAAGTCTGTACCCGTGCTCTTCTTCTTCCTCTCCTCTTATTCCTTTTTTTTCCACCGCATACAGAAACCCACGCGTGCAACGCGTGCACGTGCACAAACCATGTCCTACGCCGTTCTTCAAATTGAAACCACCCGTGAACTTCTCTTATCCTCGTTCGAGTGCACCAACTCACCTCGAGTCCTGAGCACCGTAGTGGAATCCGATCGTTCAAGGCCAAGGTCAGGAACCGCATAGTAAAACGTGTCATATTATATGTCGCACCCCTCATCAATACACCAGAATGCCCCAAACTTTGCTAAATAGAAGCCTACTCCATCCTCATCGTTACGCCATCCTCGGATTCGCCAATCGTTGCTCAATTCTCCGATTATCCTCAACCCTAATTTTGAACAATTCCGATCATCAACACGGAATCGTGCCATTTTCACATCAAAAACTCTACATGTCCTCCTGATCACAATGGCGCTGAAGACATCGATCGATTCTTCTTGGATTGGGAGATTTTATTTTTCGAAGTTTTCAACACAGGTTTTCATTTCTCTGTAAAACTGAGATTTCTACCTCGTTTATCAACGAAATTTCGATCCAACAATTTCTAAAAATCGGAAACGATGATCTGAACAATATTCGTGCAGATCATTTCAGCTAAATGTGAATGGATTGAGAGAAATGGATTTTTGATTGAGAGGAAATGTATATTTTCTTTTGCTGTAAATTTCAAAAGTGAAGAAGAAAAGGAACAGTAGGAAATTTCTGCATCAGAACTTGATCATGGCTGAAGTGTGAGGTAAAATGAAGCTTAGGCACTCCTTATATAAGGAATTCCAAGGATATTTTAGTCAGTAACCTAGGGGATACTTGGCAATCTTCCATGAAAATCAATACATGCATGAAGACAACAAAATGAACACTTGGATTATTTCATGGAGCTCATATCATGCATTTAAACACATAAGAGGGACACATCATCTAATCCTTATCCTATAGGTTAATTTAAAATTAGTTTAAATTAATAACATAATTGTAATACTTATAAATGTAGCCAATTTCCAACACTTATAAGTGTAACCACCATATTACTTAAGATTTATCAAAATATAACTTACTAATATTTCAAAACTATTTATTCATAAAATTTATACTAAAAATGGTCTAAAACAAATGATTAACAGTCTTATAAAAAAAATTATAACACCGCTATAATGTATCGAAATAAAATAAAAATCATTCTTATATGCTATTATATATAAAATTTAAAAATAACTTGTTCTTTATCAAAATCATATTCTTAAATTAGTATCATTATGCAGTATCAAAATCAGATAATATTATTACTTATTAATATTGAAATACTCATAAAACCTTATAAATCAAATATAACTTTTAAAATATATTTTCTATACAAAAATCATATTTATAGAATGAAACAAAATAATTATTAGAAATTAATATCTATATTTAAACCTTATAAAAAAAATCAATTTATATTTAGAATAACTAAATTACACAATAAAAATCCAATTTAACTTAACTAAAAATTCTGGGATATTACATTTATCCGCCCTTAAAACTTTACGTTCTCGAAAAGGAGGACGAGTAAATTTAAACTCCTTTACCAATTTTAAATTCCCATTTCTCTCTTAACATATCAGAAAAGTAAAGGTCAGAACCAAGGCCCATATCATCTCAGGATACTCTATCTGATTCTTATTAAAGGTAGAGGTTTATATAGTCTCATAATTACTAGGGTCATCACCGGTTATGTCTATAATTAAATTCTCTGAGTTAGACCCGAAGCTTCTACCACTACCACTAAGGAGAAACTGAGATAGATATTATCTAGTACATAGATGTCTATTACCCTAAGAAACTTTAAAGTTTAACTTAACTTACTACTGAAGTTATGGAATCCATGGTTTACTTAACACTAAGGGTTCATGCCTTATATTTCTCGAAATTATTTTTTGAATCCAAATTCTCAAATAAATAATCCTTTTTTTTAAAACATTTAATTATCCCGCAAAAATAACATCTTGGATAAATACTTTGAAATTCGTTTGTAGTTAATATAAATTCAAGTAAGAGATAATTCAAAATACTTTTCTCAAATCCAAAACTATACCATTAATCCATTAGTCCATGGTTTTGTCAAGAAAAGGCAAAAAGAAGAATTCAGAAATAAAGTTGGACAATATCCAAGTATGACAATTAGGAAGATAGTGATTATCAAAAGATGACAATGAGTCAAGCTAAACCCAGTGACAAGCGAAAAATTATATTTCGAGAATACTCATCCTACTTCCAATAGTTTCCAATTTTGTTTATACTCATTTTAGTATTCATACTTTGAATTCCTTACCCAAAATATTCTAACATCTATCCAAATAATCAAGGGACTTAAATTTACCTAACTTGGGTCATTCTTATTCTTATTTACTAACCCAGATGTTATTAATAGATTATCTGAAATGATTAATGGATTTTATTTAAGTTCCAGTGCAACCTAACATTTCCTTAATTTTCCTTCTTAAGGGATTTTCTTACTTAAGTTATTTTCTACCATATAAGTTTACGAATACCTTCCAATTTATGAGTTAAAGAAAGTTTCTAATGTTTCCATAAGTTAATTCCGACTCATAAATTTCATTATACTTCAAAAACATATTGATTTTATGATAAAGGACGCTCTCTCAAGCGTAATATTCCCAAATCTCATTCTAGGGTATTCCTAACCATATCTCTAATGAGATATCATAACTCTGACGAGTCCGTATTTTTGTTCAAATATGTCGTACAAAGCTCTGATACCAATCTGTAACGACCCGGCTTTTTGACCGGTTTTCTTCGGTAATTAAACCAACTTAAACCGTTTATAAAGACGGATAGTTATGGGTACTTACATATTTGCACAAAAATAAAAGAACTTTTTATTTCATTGCCATAATATAACATCAGAGTTACAAGGAGTAGATCAGAGTACACTGATTTCACAGTGGAAGAGATACTAACTCAGCGGAAGAATGCGAACGCTACAAAATATATAGCACCAGCTAAAACCAGAATCCAGCTCCAACCAAATCCAAGGCTAACTCTGCAAACCAAACTACTAGGCTGCCCGTATAAAATTATGGGCACCCAGAGTTTAGGTGTGGGAACAAAAAACTCTAGGTCAGTTGTTGGACTGGTGTAAGAACTCAAAATAGTTGTTATTTAGGGTTCATTTTAAAGTTGGGTAATTCAACGGACCATGCCGCTAACACGAAACGGTTTACTCCATTTGAATTCCCATGCATAGAAATTCGCTATGACTTTTTGAAAAATGAAACTACCATAAGGTCTCGTGGCACACACACAATGCAAATGCACACATGGGCGAGGTTTCTCCTTATGATAGTCAATAATGCTTGATACGTGAAAATCCTCTTCCAATACTACAATATAGTGTGAAAACAATTTTGAAAGTAAATGTATCAATCTTAGCCAGCATAGGTACCATATACTATACTGACATATAGTATACAATCAAAATCGTACGGGTTCGTAGCGGAGATTGGGTTTCCAACAATAGCCAGGAAAAGGAACTTCTGTAATGACCCGCATTTTTCAGCGATATAATTAATTTATTTAATTCTTTGAATAATGGTTTGGTTATTTAAAATGACCAACATTGAATAATATTGAATATTTAATTAAAATAAATAATATAATAATATATTTAATTTCTGAAATAGTCAGAAATTGTAGAATTCACAATATGGTGTGAACTGGATCATATGTGATATTTAATTCAGTTTAGAATTGAATTAGAATAACGAATATATTATTCGAACGACAGTTGAACGTATAATTATAATATAATTATAATCGAGCTCGAAATGGCGCGGCAGTTCGCTATTTGGCGATTCGAACTTTAAACGAACATACAGAAGCCATTTTAAATCGGATTTCTGTGAAACAAGGAATATTAGGAGCTGGTGAACTATATTTTTCTAATGGAAGAGAAAAATCGAGATTTCGTCGTGTAGATTTTTAGTTATATCCAAATCAAATTTTCAAATAGTCGCTATAGAATCGTTTATTGACCGTAATAGTTTATTAGAAATAACTGCGTACTGGTTTCGAATTTACACAAGGTTCTTTTGAGACGTAGTGTTAATTTAATTTTTAGAATTTTACTGTAATTTTTAATTAATTAAATAATCAACTTTTTATTTGGAGTATTTTTCACCCTATATCAATATTTTAGGGTTTCAAAATATGAGTCAACCTACCGATATGATTATATTTTTGGGATCGTGGCACTTCACTGGACACGATGGTATTATTATTTCTGTCCATAACTCTCCATATGTGAACAAACGAAATTAGGTGCAATAGGGACTCTAAACCGTTACTTGGAAACGAAAATAATATATATATTTATATAACCCCTAAGTTTCAAATCAAAAAGAAATATACATATTCTCTATTTCTTTGCAAAAAAGGGTCGTACCCTCTCCTGCACAAACGCAATAAATGAATTGTCATCCTTCTTTCAAGCAGCTACCATATGAAAGGAAATAACATGCAGATCTACTGTTGTTGCTATCACAAATCCTATGTATAGATATGTGCGGACCTATACATAGCAATACAGTCCGATGGCTTGGCTATAACTTCATGCTCAAGTTAAAAGATCTATCCTACTTCCCTGCAACGTTGTATAGTCTAATCCCTCAGCTACACCTTGGAAACATAAACATGCTACCACCATACAATTTTCGCATGTGCTAAATAGACCTACATCAAAAAGTATATATCCTATTCTGTACAAACTGGAAGTGACAATTCTTCAGACATATCACGTTCAAATCCTTGAAACCAAACATAAGAGAACAAAATAAGATAAACATGCATATTTATACCTTGGAAACCAAGGAAACGGCACAACCCTATGCACCCAGCGCAGAACCTATTGCTAAAAACGTACTGAAAAGGTAAAGAAAAGCTGCAGAGCTACACTTTAAAGGTGTACATGGCCTATCATCTATCCCTTGCGAGTCAAGGGTTCAACCAGTATAAATACACGAAGAAGTTTGCTTATTTCTTTTTCTTAAACATGAGAAACTCATTTCTCCATTCAAACCCTGAGTTTCCGATGAGGATCCAATATTAAAAATCATAACGAAACCCCACTACAGTAACGATAATACGCATGTACACTGTTCTTGAGGGGTTAATGTAGCAACTAGGATTGGAAACGTCAAAGGGACGGATGGGGTTCTCTTGCGAGGTCTGTGGTGAAGATGGGATTGATGTATGGTGATATTAACATCTGGAAATTTTCGTTGGGATAAAATAAAGGATAGGTGCGAGCTAAGTGTGAGGGAAATGGGAAGGCTGGCACCTAGGTAGAACGTGAGGAGTAGAAACGGGGCCATGCAAGCTGGTGTTCGGTGGAGTCTGTATATATGTGATTAAGGAGAAATTACGGTGGAAGATTGTTTATGGTGTACACGAAAGTAGAGCAGCTGCTGGTGTACGTTTTTCTGATTCGAAGATGAAATACTAGTACATGGGCTGATTGAAGTGTGGGCTTGGGCATGGCGTCGGCCCTTCGGGTTTAGTATAAACAAAAAGAGAGAAAAAAAGAATAAACGAAGGGCAGCAGAAAGATGACAGAAGAAAAGAAGGGGAGTAGAAGCAGCAAGGGACGGTAGCAAAATAAAGGATGGGGGAGGCTGTCATCATTTTTGTGTGTAAAAGGATGGGCCAACGTTTTTACGTTGGGTTGTTGGTTTCTGGGCTAAGCCAGTAAAAAAAAATATGAAGAGCTGAACGGTTCAAAAGGGGCTGGCGGGTTGTCCATACGGGATGGAAGAAATTAAAGCAAAGTGAGAGAGGAGTTGCTGTTTCCATGGAGCCAATGGTTTTCAAGTTCAAAATGGTTGCTTTGAGCTCTCTTAAGGAGTAAGTTTACTTATATAAATTTAAATAAGTTAGATTTAAAATGAATAAGGTGCGTGTTAGTATTTCACTTTGCTGTAACGCTTGGCTAGGTAAAAGCGTATATAAGTTAAGTCGGGTTATTCATACAGGAGTTAGAATATTTATTAGTTGAAGTAATTTAGTTAATTTGATTAGAAAATTAAAAAGCTTGACCATAAAACTGTTTAAATTACTCATACAGACTCCGTTAGACCAACGGTTTCTGGCGTTAAAATCATATCAACGGATATAACACATCAGCTTAAGACATTCGGTTAAGTGGAAATTATCAGTAAAATGTCATGTGTAACACCCCGAATTTTCTATTAACACTAAAGTTGCTAAAATATTAATAAGTGTGTAAGAGAGGGGATGTATCTAATATGAATATAAAAATATTAATAAGTGTGTGAGAGAGGGGATGTATCTAATATGTATATAAAAACAATAATAAGTAAAGGGGGATGTATCTAATATGTACATTGTAGAAAATATATATATATTTATGACATGAATAGAAGTTTATTAATATGCTGAGTGTTTGCTGAGTCACTTCTGACTCATTGCTGAGTCAACAAGATAAACCCCATCTTGTCTGGACGGCTGCGGTTATTTCTAGGTTAAATCTAATGGCCTAAACGCATTCTAAAATCTATAAATAAGTGGGTAGACCCTAAACCTAAATCACTTGTAAAATTAGAAGAGCTACCGTCATGCTGCTGCCATGGAGTTCAGCATAGCCGTCACAAACAAAGAAGAGGAAGCTTAATCTACTACAACTAAATTCTTCTCAACAAAACAAATCAAACCAAAGAACTCTTTCTCTAATTCTTTTCTTTTGTTGGTGAGTATGATGATTCTCACAAGACTATTACAAACTAATTTGACTCAGTTATGAATGGATCACAAGAAAGTGATGTGATTTGTAATTGTAAATTCTATATATTGTGGATCTCTTATTATGTTATTATGTTGTCGTATGATGTAAATTATATATGCTATGTCATGCTATGTGGTAAATTCTCTTATGCTATGTCGTGCTATGTTGAGAATCATGTCAAGCTATGTTATACTATCATACTATGCCATGTTATAAATCATGCTATATTATGTTGAAAAATCATGTTGTTGGATCATGCTTAAAGTTATGTTTTTTTTTCTTAATTTAAATGGATCTTGTTTATGGGAATTTGCCTATTAGGTTAGGTGTACCCATAAACTTGAAACTATAATTAAATAAAACTTGATTATGGGAATTTGCCTATTGAGTTAGGTGTACCCATATAAAACCATGTTGTTAAAAAAATTAGATGATGTTGATTCACACATGTTCATATGTAAGTTTATGAAAATTGATTGAGATCATATTAGGTGAATTTTGAACAAGTTGACACCTTTAGATCCATGACATGTATAATCTATGCAAGTTGGACATATGCAAGTTTCACCCCTTATTATGATTCATTTGGTCACATATACATGTTGTTATTATGATAATCTCTTTTATGCTATGAGTTAGGCTATTCGAGTCTAACATATATTTTGCGAATAAACGTTCAAACGTGGGGTAGGGGTAATATTAGGAATTAATAAATTGGGTGCAATTTTGTAAGATGTTGCATACCATGAATGAATGTCCATAATTGAGTCAATTATGGACATTGTTAAAAATTGGAAGTAATTAATAATTCAAGTAGGGAATTATTAAAATTGGGGGAAAGAGGATTATTATTAATAATCAATGCTTAGGACACAAGGTTGGACCCGTTTGTGATGTAAACCTGCCCGGACCCGCCCGGCAAATCAAGTAGTCACAAATGTCGGCCCAATGTGAGAGGTCCTAGGCCCAAACTAAAGCATAACAGTTGTAAAGACACGAGGTTAGACTCTTTTATGGTGTAAGACTGCCCGGACCCGCCCGGCAAATCCAGCTGCCATAAATGCCAGTCTAATGTGAGAGGTCTTTATGAGGTTATGGCCTTAATGAACTAAGAAATACTTAACCAGATAATCATGTAAGGTGGGACATGGGGGTTAAGTAGGTGCCTTGGGTGGCATGAGGAATTTGGTGGTTGCCTTTAGAGGCATTTGAAATACGATTAGACTTAACCAAACACACATGTAAATGAACATGACTAAGTGGGTTAAGTGGGATGGACTAATGGGGACAAGCTTAGGTGGAATGCTTGTGGTAAATAGTGGGGGCCCATTTCAACCAGTATCCCAAAACGTATCTTTGTGGGCTCGACCCAAGTCGAGGACGGGACACGCATACTGGGTTTGACTATAAGAGGCCAAAACAGGGAGCGGTGGCAACGCAAGTCCAACGGGTTTCATATGCGTGTGTGGACCCGAGCTGGTAGGTAAGACGTTGTTGCATCGTGTAGGTATAAGCCGTGCATGTCCGTTGTATCAGGTTGCCACTTTAGGGGAGTGATACACCCCACTGTGGGGCCAGCACGGGTATCTACGAGTTAGGGAGCCGATCGAATAATGGGAAGTAGGGTACACCTAGTGGAGATAGGGGCAGGCGGCACCTATGTAGTCAGCTAGGGGTACGTAAAGCCATTGGGAAAGTTTCTAAGTGAAGCTAAGTGGGATGAATCTTTAGGGTGACTGGTGTGGTGCAGTATAGTGTTTATCCTTTAGTATTTAGGAGCGCCTATAACGTTGCCTTTAGCGATTGTCTATGTCCTTAATCTGCTCTTCATAGACATTTTCTTGTTTTCCAGCTTATGCCTTAGTCCAGTTATTTTGGTAATAGTATTGTAGAATTATCATATTCACCAGACTTTATGTCTGACCCCCTCCTTTCCATCCTTTTTCTCCCTTCAGGTCCGCAGGTTGGGCCAAGTTCTAGTGGAGTCTAGTTGGATCGCTTATCTTCTGGAAAGCTTGGATTGCTGAAGTAAAGTCCAGCTTGTTATCTTTCTTTTTAATGGCTATTCATGTAATGGGATTATGTACTTGTTTTATCAAGATAGATATTGTACTTGACATTGAATATGGTGTTATGATGTAATCAAACATGTTTTGACTTCTGCTACAATGAAAGAAAGTTTTTTGAATTTCCAAGTACTATTTTATATATGTCTTGTTGTAATTTTACTGTTCTATATTCACTTAAAACCTCCATGGAAGTTAATGCATTCCCTTTGTGAGTGACATTAATGGACGTGGGGTGTTACACGTGGTATCAGAGCATAAGGTTACCAGAACAGATAAAAAAAAATTTTAGAAAAATATTTTTTTCTAAAGTATTTTTGGAAGAAGTGCTTTCAAAAAAAAAAAAAATGTTATTTAAAGAGAGTTTTTATGAAAAACATAATCCCAAATAGCCACATCCTTATCTTTATCTTTCGAATTCTCCATTTTGAATCTTTCCTTTTTCGTTTCAGCATGGCTGAAGATCTTAATCTCCCAGAAGGTGTGACGATTCCAGGGTGGTTTAGGAGATACTTGGAGGCTAGGGCCACCACTGCAGGCCCAGCGGATACTCCTCCACCCCTAGTTGCACCCATTCCTCCTCCTCCTCCTCCTCCTCCTCATGTTGACACTTTTGCAAAGACGTGCAAGGAATTCAAGGCTATGGGAGGAAAAACTTTTCAAGGGACTGAGACGTTTGTGGAGGCCAGAGATTGGCTTAAGGAGACTGAGGAATTGTTGGATATCTTTGAAGTGGAAGATGGGAGGAAAGTCCGTTTAGCTGCTTGGTTAATGAAGGGAGAGGCCTCGTTTTGGTGGGAGGTCACTAACGGGGAACGTCCAGTTGATTCATGGGCGGATTTCAGACGAAGGTTTGAGGCAAAGTTTCTTTCAAGGGCAGAGGAGAACTTAAATATGGAAAAATTCCTGGCACTAAAGCAAGGGAGCTCATCAGTAAAGGAATATGTCAATAAATTTAATCAGTTAGCAAGGTTTGGCTTGGAGTTGGTGAACACGCCAGAGAAGAAAGCTTTGAGGTTCGTTAGAGGCTTGAATGAACCGTTGCAAGGGTTGGCTATGACCCACATCCCTATGGGAGCCACCTTTGAAAAGCTAGTAGAAATGGCACTTATGCATGAGGATAAGGCAGTTGAAAAGAAAGTGGATCAGAAGAAACCCCAACAGCAAAATAAGAAGGGTGGTAAAAACAATAATGGCAAAGGGAAGAAGAAATACTTCAATTGTGGGACGCCTGGCCATCTCAGCAAAGATTGTAGAAAGAAAAAGAAGACTGGTTGTTTTCATTGTGGAGATGCGGGACATTTAGTGAAGGACTGTCCAAAGAAGGGGCAGAGGGCAGGGTCTACCTCGGGAGGACAAGTGCAGGCTCTTATGGCACCAGGGCAGGCAAGGGGGCAAGTTCAGGCTATTGCGGCCCCACCGCTGCAAGAAAGAGGTAGAACAATTTCTGTTGAAAGCTTAGTTTTTCTGTTTGATCATCCTGTCCGTACCTTATTCGATTCTGGCGCATCTCATTCGTTTATCTCTGCATCATTAGTTGAATCACTGCACTTGAACACCAGTTTAGTAGAGGATCCCTTGGTCGTTTCAAATCCAATTGGGGGTTCGGCTCATTTGACCATGATATGTTTGGATTTGAAAATCTCTATACTTAGCGTTGAATTTAGATGTGATGCTTATGTATTGGGCTTCACGGGCTATGGGCTAATTTTAGGAATGGATTGGTTGTCTAGAAATAGGGCCATTCTTGATTGTGAAAGGAGAGTAGTTAGGCTTGTGACTCGCCTTGGTAATGCTCTCGACATCTTTTGTAATCCCATAAATTCCGTTATGCTAAGTTATCTTGAATCGCTTGACGCGTCTGTAGAGAACCTGCGATCGGTAGAAGTGGTCCGGGAATATCCGGATGTGTTTGAGGAGGTGAAGGGCTTACCTCCAAAGCGGGAGATAGACTTTCGAATTTATCTTGTGGATAATGCTAAACCCGTATCTTTGCCAGTGCGCCACATGGCTCCTCGTGAAAGGAGGGAACTCAATAAGCAAGTAAAGGAGTTGCTTGAGAAGGGGTTCATAAGACGTAGTATATCGGAGTGGGGTGCTCCAGTAGTTTTTGCCACAAAGGCGGATGGGTCTCTTAGACTTTGTATGGACTATAGAGAACTAAACAAGCTTACTAAAAAGAAACGACACCCACTGCCAAGGATTGACGATCTCTTTGATCAGTTAGTTGGCGCCTCAGTGTTTTCGCAGTTGGACTTAGCCACTGGCTTTCATCAACTGAGAGTGGCTGAGGATACTATAGATAAGACGGCTTTTAGGACTCCTGACGGATTCTATGAATGGCTAGTGATGCCCTTTGGTTTGACAAACGCCCCTGCATATTTTGTTGATTTGATGAGTAGGGTGTTTAGGGAATACCTTAACAAATTCGTGGTAGTCTTTGTGGATGACATCTTAGTCTTTTCTAAGAATAAAGAAGAGCACTCCCTACATCTTAGGGAAGTGTTGGAAACCCTTCGAGCGCATAACCTTAAGGCAAAATTTTCTAAGTGTCACTTCTGGAGGAAGGAAGTACGGTTCTTAGGGCACGTGGTTTCCAAAGAAGGGATAGCAGTGGATCCCGCAAAGGTGGTGGCCATCCAAGATTGGAAGGTCCCTAAAAATGCAACCGAAGTAAGAAGTTTCTTGGAGTTGGCTGGCTATTATAGGAAGTTTATCAAAGACTTCGCAAAAATATCAGCTCCATTAACACGGTTAACGAAGAAGAACCTGGTTTTTACGTGGGACAAAGATTGCGATGATGCGTTCCAACGTTTAAAGAGAGCCTTAACTTCAGCCCCAGTCTTAGTGCTGCCAGACGGGAATAAACCGTTTACCATCTATACTGATGCTTGTGGGACGGGACTTGGCGCGGTCCTCATGCAAGAGGGAAGAGTAATAGCCTATGGTGGAAGGCAGTTGAGGGTTCACGAAAAGAATTACCCCACGCATGACTTAGAGCTAGCCGCAATTGTTTTCACACTTAAGTCTTGGCGTCACTATCTTCCTGGTGAGAAATTCGAACTGTTCACTGACCACAAATCATTAAAATACTTATTCTCTCAGAAGGATTTGAATTTAAGGCAGCAACGGTGGATGGAATTCTTAGCCTCCTACGATTTTGAAATAGCATATACCCCGGGCAAGGGTAACGTGGTGGCAGACGCCTTAAGTAGGAAAAGGTTGTCCTTGAGTCCGTTGTTTGTTGAACGACAAAGCTTAGAATTCATCTCTATGTTTGACTTTAGACCCTCCGTTGACTTAGTACCCGGTCTGTTAGCATCCTTGGAGGTTAGACCTACACTTCTAGGACGGGTTGGTGAGGCACAGCGAGACGACCCACAGTTGGTTGAGATAGTAGAAAAGCTCAAAGGGGGGAGTCGTCAAGCCATCTTCGTAGGTATACCCTAGACGATAAGGGTTGGTTACGAAGGGATAATAGACTTTGTGTACCACAAGACGAAGACTTAAGGAAGGCCATTCTTGATGATGCTCATCGCTCAAAAATGACCATTCATCCCGGCGGGGATAAGATGTACAAAGATATGAAGCGGGTTTTCTTTTGGGCCGGTATGAAAAAGGATGTGGCCGAGTACGTCGCTAGATGCTTGTTGTGCCAACGAGTTAAAGCAGAACAAAAGAAACCCGGTGGGTTGCTTCACCCATTAGAAGTTCCAATATGGAAATGGGAAAGCATCTCAATGGATTTTGTGGATGGATTACCAAGATCAAGGAAGGGTAACACGGGGATTTGGGTTATAGTAGATAGACTTACTAAAAGCGCCCATTTTATTCCCGTGAAAAGTAAGAGGACTGCTCCGTGGTTGGCTTCTGTATACATTAAGGAGATAGTTCGTTTGCACGGTATTCCTTCTAGTATAGTAAGCGACCGTGACCCCATCTTTACTAGCGAATTTTGGAAGAGTTTACAAGAGGCGGTAGGGACTCAGCTATGTTTGAGCACCGCATATCATCCTCAGACAGACGGCCAGACCGAGAGGGTGAATCGCATTCTAGAGGATCTTTTAAGGCTTTGTATCCTAGACTTTGGGGGTACATGGGAAGAGCACCTTCCGTTAGTAGAATTCGCATATAATAATAGCTTTCAGTCTAGTATTGGCATGGCACCTTTCGAAGCTCTTTATGGAAGGCCTTGCCGTTCGCCTACATGTTGGTGGGAATCTACCGATAAAATCCTACTTGGGCCCGATATGGTTAGGGAAACATCGGAGAAGATTGAGTTGATTCGAAGGAGGATGAAAGCAGCAAAAGATAGGCAGAAATCGTATGCTGATAAGAGGAGGACAGATCTTGAGTTTGACATTGGGGACATGGTTTTTATCAAAGTATCTCCGTTACAGAATGTTGTTCGCTTTGGGTCCGTGGGGAAATTAGCACCAAGGTTTGTAGGGCCGTTTCCTGTAAAAAACAGGATTGGGAAGATGGCATATAGGGTGGAGTTGCCTGAGAAACTTAGTGGAGTACACGACGTATTCCATGTATCACATTTGAGGAAGTGTTTGCACAAGACTGCGGAGGTGGTAGAGCCGAGCTTGCTTAAAGAGGTGGAAATAGAGCGTGATGCAACAATTAGACGAGCTCCTACATGCATTCTTGTGTCGGAGATCAAAAAGTTGAGGAATCGAGAGGTCAGACTGGTTAAAGTGCAATGGGGAGATGATGAGAGCAATGCAACTTGGGAGACAGAAGAGAAGATGCGTTCGTTGTACCCTTTTCTTTTTGAGGGTATGTCTTTTAATTTCTCCTTTATCGCTTAGCTTATCTTATCTTATCTTTAGTATGTCCTCTCATTAGTATCTTTGACCTTTAGTTAGGATAATCCTATGGTTGAAACATGTGTTTGAGACATGTTATGTATGATGGATGCAAAATGGATGCAAGTGTTTGCTAGTGGTTGCTCGTGGATGCATATATACACACACTTTAGGCACTAGATCGGCTCAGTCACTTCATATTGCATATTGCATATATATGGATGTATTTAGTATAATGGATGTATAATGGTTGTACCATCATATGGATGCTGCATTCGGTTGAATGGGTGTGCACGCATATAGAAGTAGTATGTAAGCAATTAGGATCTTTTGCATACATAATGGATTCATGACACTTACATAATTTGCATTAAGGAGGTCAACTGAATCAGTAGACCGCCTGATTTCGCATTAGGTAAGGACATGTACACACACTTGCATATGATCATAAAGCATTAGAAGTCTTTTAAGGACAATGGATGCCTGTGTATGATGGATGAGTAGATGGACGTTTGGATGGTAGGATATACATTCTTCCAGACTTGAAGATTTCGGGGACGAAATCCTAAAAGGAGGGGAGAATGTAACACCCCGAATTTCCTATTAACACTAAAGTTGCTAAAATATTAATAAGTGTGTAAGAGAGGGGATGTATCTAATATGAATATAAAAATATTAATAAGTGTGTGAGAGAGGGGATGTATCTAATATGTATATAAAAACAATAATAAGTAAAGGGGGATGTATCTAATATGTACATTGTAGAAAATATATATATTTATGACATGAATAGAAGTTTATTAATATGCTGAGTGTTTGCTGAGTCACTTCTGACTCATTGCTGAGTCAACAAGATAAACCCCATCTTGTCTGGACGGCTGCGGTTATTTCTAGGTTAAATCTAATGGCCTAAACGCATTCTAAAATCTATAAATAAGTGGGTAGACCCTAAACCTAAATCACTTGTAAAATTAGAAGAGCTACCGTCATGCTGCTGCCATGGAGTTCAGCATAGCCGTCACAAACAAAGAAGAGGAAGCTTAATCTACTACAACTAAATTCTTCTCAACAAAACAAATCAAACCAAAGAACTCTTTCTCTAATTCTTTTCTTTTGTTGGTGAGTATGATGATTCTCACAAGACTATTACAAACTAATTTGACTCAGTTATGAATGGATCACAAGAAAGTGATGTGATTTGTAATTGTAAATTCTATATATTGTGGATCTCTTATTATGTTATTATGTTGTCGTATGATGTAAATTATATATGCTATGTCATGCTATGTGGTAAATTCTCTTATGCTATGTCGTGCTATGTTGAGAATCATGTCAAGCTATGTTATACTATCATACTATGCCATGTTATAAATCATGCTATATTATGTTGAAAAATCATGTTGTTGGATCATGCTTAAAGTTATGTTTTTTTTTCTTAATTTAAATGGATCTTGTTTATGGGAATTTGCCTATTAGGTTAGGTGTACCCATAAACTTGAAACTATAATTAAATAAAACTTGATTATGGGAATTTGCCTATTGAGTTAGGTGTACCCATATAAAACCATGTTGTTAAAAAAATTAGATGATGTTGATTCACACATGTTCATATGTAAGTTTATGAAAATTGATTGAAATCATATTAGGTGAATTTTGAACAAGTTGACACCTTTAGATCCATGACATGTATAATCTATGCAAGTTGGACATATGCAAGTTTCACCCCTTATTATGATTCATTTGGTCACATATACATGTTGTTATTATGATAATCTCTTTTATGCTATGAGTTAGGCTATTCGAGTCTAACATATATTTTGCGAATAAACGTTCAAACGTGGGGTAGGGGTAATATTAGGAATTAATAAATTGGGTGCAATTTTGTAAGATGTTGCATACCATGAATGAATGTCCATAATTGAGTCAATTATGGACATTGTTAAAAATTGAAAGTAATTAATAATTCAAGTAGGGAATTATTAAAATTGGGGGAAAGAGGATTATTATTAATAATCAATGCTTAGGACACGAGGTTGGACCCGTTTGTGATGTAAACCTGCCGGACCCGCCCGGCAAATCAAGTAGTCACAAATGTCGGCCCAATGTGAGAGGTCCTAGGCCCAAACTAAAGCATAACAGTTGTAAAGACACGAGGTTAGACTCTTTTATGGTGTAAGACTGCCCGGACCCGCCCGGCAAATCCAGCTGCCATAAATGCCAGTCTAATGTGAGAGGTCTTTATGAGGTTATGGCCTTAATGAACTAAGAAATACTTAACCAGATAATCATGTAAGGTGGGACATGGGGGTTAAGGAGGTGCCTTGGGTGGCATGAGGAATCTGGTGGTTGCCTTTAGAGGCATTTGAAATACGATTAGACTTAACCAAACACACATGTAAATGAACATGACTAAGTGGGTTAAGTGGGATGGACTAATGGGGACAAGCTTAGGTGGAATGCTTGTGGTAAATAGTGGGGGCCCATTTCAACCAGTATCCCAAAACGTATCTTTGTGGGCTCGACCCAAGTCGAGGACGGGACACGCATACTGGGTTTGACTATAAGAGGCCAAAACAGGGAGCGGTGGCAACGCAAGTCCAACGGGTTTCATATGCGTGTGTGGACCCGGGCTGGTAGGTAAGACGTTGTTGCATCGTGTAGGTATAAGCCGTGCATGTCCGTTGTATCAGGTTGCCACTTTAGGGGAGTTATACACCCCACTGTGGGGCCAGCACGGGTATCTACGAGTTAGGGAGCCGATCGAATAATGGGAAGTAGGGTACACCTAGTGGAGATAGGGGCAGGCGGCACCTATGTAGTCAGCTAGGGGTACGTAAAGCCATTGGGAAAGTTTCTAAGTGAAGCTAAGTGGGATGAATCTTTAGGGTGACTGGTGTGGTGCAGTATAGTGTTTATCCTTTAGTATTTAGGAGCGCCTATAACGTTGCCTTTAGCGATTGTCTATGTCCTTAATCTGCTCTTCATAGACATTTTCTTGTTTTCCAGCTTATGCCTTAGTCCAGTTATTTTGGTAATAGTATTGTAGAATTATCATATTCACCAGACTTTATGTCTGACCCCCTCCTTTCCATCCTTTTTCTCCCTTCAGGTCCGCAGGTTGGGCCAAGTTCTAGTGGAGTCTAGTTGGATCGCTTATCTTCTGGAAAGCTTGGACTGCTGAAGTAAAGTCCAGCTTGTTATCTTTCTTTTTAATGGCTATTCATGTAATGGGATTATGTACTTGTTTTATCAAGATAGATATTGTACTTGACATTGAATATGGTGTTATGATGTAATCAAACATGTTTTGACTTCTGCTACAATGAAATAAAGTTTTTTTGAATTTCCAAGTACTATTTCATATCTGTCTTGTTGTAATTTTACTGTTCTATATTCACTTAAAACCTCCATGGAAGTTAATGCATTCCCTTTGTGAGTGACATTAATGGACGTGGGGTGTTACATCATGTTTAAATTTAGAGACGGTTAATATAGTTAAATTACAACATAATATATATTGATACCGTTAACAGAATTGAAAGCCGTTTGTCACAGTGGGATCGTACGGCCACAGATTTCATACTGGAACTGGTCTGAAGGGATTTGAAGATCGTTACAATTTTAGACAGAATTAAACGCTTGAATCAAATCAATGACCAATTATCGTTATTTAACGATAAACCGTCCAATGTGAGTAAATCTCACTAACTCTGCTCAATTTATATTTTTATAACGTATTTTTAGAACTTATAAATGATGACTGTTTGTTGGGTGTTGGCTGTTTGGTTGAACTGCTAGTTAACTGGTTGAAATTATCGATAACGATATTTATATCGTTAATCGAATATTGATTCTGTTCATCAGAATATTTTACATTCGTGTTATTTATGTTGACTGACATCTGTGGATGCAGGGAAACAGGTTGGAGGAACCCAACTGGGTTCCTCAAAAGTTATTTTGCTGTTTTTCATATATTGTGTTATATGATGTGATATGAAATCTATTGTTGATTTTGTATGGTTGAATGGCATCGATCATTGTTATATGGTATGTTAAATACCAGAAAGAATACTGGAATGTTAAAAAGGAAATTTTCAATGTTATATTGAAAAAGAAATATTTATAAAATCAAAAGATTTTATAAAAAGAAAACTACTTATTTAGGAAATAAATAGATTAAAAAAAAGAATACTTATTTTTAAACCAAATAGACAGAATAGAAAGAGGAAATATTTGTAAATAAATTGATTTTAAAAGGTATACTGGAAAAGTGATTAGTATTGTAGAAAAGGAGAATTTTACATCTGAAGGATTTTGACCCGTGCTTCGCACATGGGTATAAAGTGTTATGAATTTAAAGCAAAGTTTTTGAATGGAATCTATTCTGACCAATAGATTAAGGAAATAAATTTATAAATAATATTTTATAAATGAGATGTTAACATTATGTAAATAGGATATATAAGTCAAGACCTGTATAGAGAAGTAAAGGTCGATTTCAACATCGATATTTGAAAACTGAATAAACCTAGAGTTAATTAGATAGAGTTAATCAAATTAGAATTAATTGAATATTGGTATTCAATTAGAGTAGATTGAATATAGATATTTGAGATAGAATTAGTCAAACATAGTTATTTAGGATGTGTTGCCATTTCGTATGACTGCTAGCGTAATTCGCAGGGCTGCAGATAGCCTACGGCGGTCGGATGTTTCCTGAGGGAATCAAGCGTAACCATTTTGATCGTTGCGATCTAGAGTCGAGCGAATAAAGTTAAATAGAATATTAGTCAATCAATAGGAGTTAAATAAGTCGAGTTTGAGTTAATCGATCATAGTAAATCAGTAGAGTTAAATCGGTAAGAGTCAACCAGTTAGAGTTAAACAGTTAGAATTAACCAGTTATGGTTAATCAATTAGAGTTAAACGATTGGAGGTAAATCAAATTAGGGTTATACAACTGGAGTTAATCAATTTGAATTAGTCGAGTAGTAGTAAATTGAATAGAGTTAGTAAAAAGAAATTAATCGAATAGCACTTATTTGAAATGGAGTTATCGAATATAGTTGATTTGAGGAAAGTAATCGAATATAAGTTATTCGAAGTGTGTTAAAGAATTTGAAAGGTGAGCTTTATCTATTTCGAGGTTAGAAATGTCGTTCAGTTAAGGTCTGAGAGGTAATTATACCCCAACTTGATTGACTTTATTTTTAACGAAGAAGTGGTTAAGGTTCGATAGTGAAAGTTGATTAAGAAATTTAGTTAATAACCGTGATAGTTTAAATTGGCTTAGTGATGTTTATTTTAAACATCTGTTGAAATCAAATGTATAAATTTTGGTAATATTTTCCAAATATAATCATAACTGTTTTCTAATCATAGAAAATGAAATATTGATGAGAAAGAATACTGGAATGTCAGTAATACATGAAACAGAGATGGAAATGTTTTCCAATGATTGATGATGTATATTTTCTAAATTTAGAAAATAAGAATTTTCAAATATATAGAAATGGGGAAATGGATAAATCAAAGATAATTTTATAGAAAGAGATAAATGTGGAATGTTGATTGATCGATAGAGTTTCCATCTGGAAATAATATCGTTGGTTGCATACCTGTTTTTCTTTGATAGTTAAATCACCGACTATCGAAGTTTTTGACCATTTTCCATCGTCAATTACGGAGAGACCGGGATCAGATTCATGATCTGAAAACCACTCTGTATGGACGTTAGCATTGCGATCAAATATTGAAGACGGGGTTATGCAAGGGCTATCCTGTTTACAGAATAGTGCCTTCGGTTTGTCCAGTCCTAGGACGAACGTGAATGGACGAATGTCTGACATAGTATATCTAACGGATCGCGTAAGTTGATCTCTTCAAACGTACTTACGTTTGGTGGCGGAGGAATTCGTTTCTCTTAGCTTTATAACCATGGTATTTTTGGGGAAATCAATTTGTGATTTGGCGGGTATGACGATGTGGCATTCAAAGTGAATGGTGGTCGAGTGCTTCAAAAGATACGTTTTGACCTCAAGCCTCATCAACCGGGAAATGACAGAAATCGGGCAGGCAGCATGGCTAAGTGGGTCGCTCCCATGAGGGTGTATACCACCTATCTAGAGAAAATCCATTTCATTCAATTGTCAATTTCGATGCTGTCCCTTTTCGGGAAGACGGTGGGTAGCTCCCAACCGTTGGTGGTATACATTTGATACACTCAAGCGAAATGAGTGGTCAGTCATGTGAGGGCCGGGTTGCAAGATGTTCTTGTCGAACCAAGTGTATTTGCCTCTAGAGATACACTATAGGCAGGTGGTCCCATACCTTGTCAAGGTCGGAATCCAATTTCCAATAAGTGCCTGCGATTTTGATTTGTACACTATATATATGGAACGTGAGATGCAAGCGTTCTGCTAGATTCTAATTACTTGTGATTAGACATTATTATAATATCATAGAAGTATTGATTTCCAAATCTGTTTTGGGTTATCGTAAGGTAAAAACCATCCGTGTTTATGTGTGGGTCGGTCTTACGATTATCTTTTCTTTCAGAAAAGGATTTTGAAAAGTTAAACCAATGATTTGAGTTTACTCACACCAGTCCCATGACTGACCCAGAGTTTATTTTGTTTTGTTTTTCCCTAAACTCTTGGGTGCCCAAATTTGTACGGGCAGTCAAGTAGTTTAGGTCTTTACAGATACATTCAGAGGAGCTTGAAGCAGGAGGCTTCAGGATTTTATAGCTATTGTTATTTCCGCTGTGTGTAAGTGTTGTGCTCTGATAGTGTTATTGTGTATTCATATACCGTTTTATTTCTAAGTTATGTTATATATTATATTTTATTCGTTCCGCTGTGAGATTCGTATTACTCTGATTCCGTTCTGTGGTAATCTTCTTCTTCTTCTTCTATTCTAATTTTCTATCTTATCTATCCTCACCCTCTAATTTCTTTCTGTAAATGATCTGGAATGTTCGATTCTGAATAATTAACATGGGTTTTATGTTGATTTTCTGGGTCGAAAATCCCAGTTCGTTACAACTTCTTTCCGAACCGAATTTTGAACACCTCTAGAGGGATGTTTGAGGATCAACAGTGATGCTCCTCATGCCGACACAAGGCCGGGTTACCCCTTAACTGGATAACTTAGAGTACGCCTGAGTATGCCATCTCCTGGTCGTTACCGACCTTTCCGATCGCTCGCCAACAACAACCACAAAAGAAGATACTTTTACCACATAGGTTAATACCCGGGCTCTATACCATAGTACATCTTTTATCCAGAAGGAGATGACACCCCATAACCCTACCGCTTTTCTTCCTGTTTTGTCCATTTATCGGGGTGTGAGGCTTCCCGAGGTCACGATATACACAAAGCTACGCTTAAATAATCCATGCTTTGATCATCCATAGCTCATCACATAACTTAAGTAGGCCACATTGTCCATTTACAACGCATCACTGATTTTCGTCAATATATAACCTCTAAGCTCATACGTCTTTGAGAAGGGTGTTAAGTAAGAGAATAAATTCTCCGCCACCAAGTAGATATGTATTTAACAGAGATCAGTGCTACGCAGTCAATTACAATGTCTGACACACAATCCGTACGATTCCGTTCTGGGTTCGATTGAAACACCAATCCGAAAATCTCCAAATATATTCAAACCTCATGCCACATATAACCTCGTATCGGGTGGCCTACCCAACCGAGACATCCGCAATCAATCCAAACAATTCAAAGAATCCCAGTCTTCATTCGTCGCTTTCCAAGTCTTGAATTGCTCCATAATGTCGTATTATTACTTGGAATGGTTTTCGAACATATATTTGATCCTGGTCTTTCCAAGTAATAAGCATACTTTTAAAACAATAGTTACGGGTACACAAGCTTTTCCATGCAAATCTCCTTCCAAATAGTTGTGAATTCATTAAATTCAAAGTTGGATTTACTCTAAATTCCATAAATCCATTTCCATCTTAACTCTTCTTGGAAATCAAATGTACATCTTAGATCATTATATTTCAAAAGCATAATACTTCGTTCCCTTTATGTTATTCCTTTACTTTGAATTAAGGTTAGATTTATTCAGTTCCCGTAAACCCGTTATCAATCTTAGACTTTTCGTTGAAATTCAATATTCATTTCCAACGTTATATTTCATAAAGCAAAATTCATTTATTCATCGTTATCCCATTCCACAAGTTTTCAAACTACCAAACCTTTATTCATATTTGGATAATAATTCAAATAATTGATATTTTCAAATATAATTTTAAATAGAATTTAATAGACTTATATTTGATATTATTTCAAAAACTTGTGCAAACACTATCAGGGTCTGGATACGAGTATGTTTAATATTTCTGATAGTATTCGTCCGCTCCTGGAATCCCATATCGAATATCTAAAGATAAACTCTTGCGTACTCACTTCTTTTTAATTTCCAATTTTTAAAATCAATAATTAATTCCATATACAAATATTTAATCACTTTAAACCTTTTCAAAATAGTTCACAACTTATAAGCTTCAAAACCATATTACCTTTGAAACTGTTATAATAACGTTTGGAAATGTTACTATAAATGTTGCCGTAAAATAGTTGTTTAAAACAAATAGAATCCAAATCATTCAAAATTCAAATATTTCAGTTTAAAATAAATAAATAAGATTTATCATAATTTTTCTCCATTTTTAAAATAATTTTATAAACCTCTTTTAATCGATTTCCATTACGGTCGCCGAACTACACGTATAGTGATCTTTTCCAAATTTGTTTTAAACATAACTTTGATATCATATATTGGAATTTGAAAATTCCTTTTCTATTCAAAAGCCGCTATCATTTTAAATTAGATGTTCTTATTTCAAGTCAAACAGATTTCAAACCATCAAGTTATAACCATTCGAATTTTGAAATCGATATTTATGACCTGTCGCTCCGTAGCGCATTCTATTCACGCCATATAACGATTTAAATATAAATCATTCAAATCCTTTTCAAATTGAATTTATATTTCCAATTCATTTGGAAAACAGTTTCAAATTAAATTTAAAAATAGTTTTCGAATTAACCATCACGTTTGTCGGATTAGTCAGGGATAGCCAGGAAGAGCAGGAAACTATATTTCCAAACCCAAGCCTAGACACTATCCTCTCTGACATCCTAGAACGTTCTGGTATATATATTACAAACAAAAACATTGTCAATATATATTTAAAACCATTTTCTAATTTTCAAATCTCTTTTCGAATTAAACTGGGCTTAAAAAATAATATTTTAATATTTAAAAATCAATCTTTATTTATATGGAATGAAGATTTAATTGATCACCGGCATAATTCCACAACTACGATGTGTGTGTGATTTCATGCAATCACAATGAATCAACCATATAAATCAGATGAAAATGAATTATAATCACAACCAATAAATAAACATTTCAGCTGTGCACAAGCATTACGGACAATAACGCTTATCAGTGTTCAGTGTGCTATCTGCACATCCATTCAGACAATAACATCCATATCCAACCGAATATAATTTATCACAACCAATTACTCAACAACTATCAATTTAAATAAATAATTTAAATTAGGATTTCTCACCATAATAGCTCCAAAATCTACATTACCAGGACGAACAAGCCAACGAACACTGCTACCGCTACTCATACTGCTTCCGATCCACTTTTATTAGTAGTTGGTAATTTTTCTACCAATTTATATATATATATATATTGGAATTAAATAAATAACGATGTCCATTATATATTATTATATATACACATATATAAGGACATTTATTTTATTTTTATTATAATTTATACTTAATAAAAATTACCAGTATTATATATCATCATGTTATATTTTCCGATACGGTTCTAACAGACCCAACGGTACGTAAATCTGATTAAAGACGAATGAGATATGAATGTTTAAAGTTTCAACTAAATTAAAATTTTAAAATAAAATAGAAACATACCTAAATCTCTTTTGGCCCAAAGCCCACTTCCCGGTCCAAGCCTATACATGTGCTCTTCTTCTTCCTCTCCTCTTATTCTTTTTTTACCACCGCGTATAGGAACCCATTCACGCGTGCAACCCGTGCACGTGCACTGACCAAATCCTACACCGTTCTTCAAATTGAAACCACCCGCGAACTTCTCTTCTCCTCCTCGTTTGAATGCACCAACTCACCTCGACTCTTGAGCCCCGTAGTGGAATCCGATCGTTCAAGGTCGAGGTCAGGAACCACACAGTAAAACACATCATATTATATGTCGCACCCCTCATCAATACACCGAAATCCACCAATCTTTGCCTAACAGAAGCCTACTCCATCCTCATCATTATGCCATCCTCGGATTCGCCAATCGTTGCTCGATTCTCCGATTAACATTTCCCCTAATTTTCAACATTTCCGATCATCAACACGGAATCACGCCATTTTTGCATCAAAAACACTACGTGTCCTACTGATCACAATGGCGCTGACGGCATCGATCGATTCTTCTTGGATTGGGAGATTTTATTTTTCGAGGTTTTTAACACAAATTTTCATTTCTCTATAAAACTGAGATTTCTCTCTTGTTTATCTATGAAATTTCGATCTGACGATTTCTAAAAATTAGAAACAATAATCTAAACAATATTCGTGCAAATCATTTCAGCTAAATGTGAATGGATTGAGAGAAATGGATTTTTGATTGAGAGGAAATGTATATTTTCTTTTACTGTAAATTTCAAATGTGAAGAAGAAAAGGAACGGGAGAAAATTCTGCATCAGAACTTGATTATGGCTGAAGTATGTGGTAAAATGGAGCTTAGGCACTCCTTATATAGGGAATTCCAAGGATATTTTAGTTATTAACCTAGGGGATACTTGGCAAACTTCCATGAAAATCAATACATGCATGAAGACAACAAAATGGACACTTGGATTATTTCATGGAGCTCATATCATGCATTTAAACACATAGGAGGGACACATCATCTAATCCTTATCCTAAGGTTAATTTAAAATTAGTTTAAATTAATGACATAATTGTAATACTTATAAATGTATGCAATTTCCAACACTTATAAGTGTAACCACCATATTACTTAAGATTTATCAAAATATAACTTATTAATATTTCAAAACCATCTATCTTTAAAATTTATAATAAAAATGTTCTAAAACAAATGCTTAACAATCTTAAAAAAAAAATTATAACACCATTATGATTTATCCAAATAAAATAAAAACATTCTTATACACTATTATATATAAAATTTAAAAATAATTTGTTCTTAATCAAAATCATATTCTTAAATTAATATCATTATACAATATCAAAATCATATAATATTATTACTTATTAATATTGTAATATTCATAAAACCTTATAAATTAAATATAACTTATAAAATATATTTTCTATACAAAAATCGTATTTATAGAATGAAACAAAATAATTATTAAAAATTAATATCTATATTTAAACCTTATAAAAAATCAATTTATATTCAGAATAACTAAATTATACAATAAAAATCCAAATTAACTAAACTAAAAATTCTGGGATATTACATTGCTGGTGGGAGGAACACCGGTCATGGCGCATCTCATGGTGGTCCAGTGATGAGCTCCGATCATCAGTATAATGGGAGGTGGCAGGTTTTATCATGGTGATGAAGGGTTCGATATTCACCTGTAGAAGATAACGAAGAAGACGCAGTGTAATTTTTTTTAACTATGTAATTAGTTTAATTAATTTGATAATTTAGTAATTTTTATATAAATAACATTGTTTAAAATTCTGAATTTTGTATATTATAACACGTTTTCAAAATGTGATTTTTTATTATATATATATATACATAGCATTATTTTTAAATGAGTTAATATTGCATAAAATGTAATTTTTATATAAATAGCCTTAAATCAAAAAAAGTAATCTATTTATATATAAATAGCATTGTTTTTAAATGAAATACTTTGTTTTAAAAATATGAATTTTAATATAAAATAGTGTTGATTTATTTTCAGATTTTAAATTTAATTAGCATTGTTTTAAATTTGTATAATAGCATAATTTTATAAAGGTGTTATTTTTAATAAAATAGCTATAGTATAAAAATGAGATTTTTATATATATATAGTAGCGATATAAAAATATGATTTTTTATTATATAGATAGCATTATAAAAATGTGATTTTTAATATAAACTGCGTGAAACAGATTGCGTTGGAATCAAGGTGAAGTACGCTACGCACTGGAAACAAATCCAAATCCAAACCCAAACCGTTCAAATAAAGAATGATGGAGTGGAAACCAATGGTGAGAACTCTCTCTCACTCAAATTATTTTACAGTTAAGATATAATAGGTTGTAGATGGTGCTTAGTAGCTCCTGACACTGTTGTTTGAAACCATGGACGTATTGACTGATGATTGTTTATAGTTTAATGTATCATTATTAAACTGTGATTATAAATATTTGTATATAATAAATAAATTTACTTGGACTTTGATGTGAACCCCACACGGGTATTTGGACGATAATTTTACACATCGTCCAAGGAACAAACAATATTTGTTGATGTTTGAAAACCCCACACGTGTCCAGGGATGATAATTTATTCACATCTTTCTTGAATTTAATTATGTGTCAATCGATGGGTCGACAGGCTGTGATGAGCGTTATTATTTATTTGAACGCTTATACAGTTGTAAATTGCACTTTGGATGGTGTTTGAATGATTGAATGATTATTTATCGTTATTGTTGAGTACATATGATGTATGAAATCCATATAACTGAAATTATATGGTAGTTGATTGAGTCGCATTCCAATTTAGAAATAACGAATATTTTAAAATAATAAATATTTTAAAATAACGAATGTTTTAAAAATACTGAAAATTTTAAAATAATATTCAGTGAATAATCAAAATATGATTTTGATGTCGATTTTGGATGGACACGAAAATATTGAAATGTATGGAGCCGAGTTAAGTATAGAAGCCCCATTTTGACCCAAACGGATTTATCGATCGATTTTATTCATTTTATAATGAATATTTAAAAGGAAATGATTTCAAAACCTAATATTTTAAAAATATTATCATTTTAATATTGTAATGATAAGGAGCATTCAAATTTGATTTAAAATTGAAAATGAAGTTGGAATGGTTTTAAGATGAATTTATAAATGATTTATAAAATACGTTTTGAATGAAAATCGACGAAATATATAATATATATATTATATTTAATGGCCTGAATAGAATGCGTCGCGCCGCGACCATTCGCGAATTTCGACCATTGACTTCGAAGACACTACAGGAGATCTGGCCGTCGATTCTCCTAAAATCGGAACCGTTATATCCAAATCAAATTTGGAAAAGGTCGTTGTAAATGCAGTTCGATGACCGTTTATGGAAATCGACTGAAAGGGCCATAATAAAATTATTAAAAATATAATTAATTTTTGTAAAATCATAATAAATGATTTGGAAAGAATTGGGATGAAAAATTCCATACTTGAAAAGATAAAAATATATTTTTTATCAAAATGAACTAGTTATTAATTAGATTTGAAATCCAATAATTTTTAAATAAATAAGTTGGATTATAAAGGGTTTTAATAAAACCAGATATTTCCAATATAAAAATTGAAATGGATTTAAATAGAAATAATCTTCAAAATATTTCGATATTGGATTCGGTGGTTATACGGATATTGTTATGGGAATTTGGAAGATACAGATATCGTTATTCCCAATACGATATCCGTTAGTTTCAGAATTTGATATTGAATATAAGCCGATATGATTTCTATTTAGAGTCTTGTATTTAATACTAAATTGGATTTTAGGTTTGTCGTGAATGATGTCTTCATTAACACTGTTCTTAAGCCCAGTTGAAAAAGAAAAACATCTTTTAATTAAGATTTAGTGAAGTTATGTAAAGACCCGTTGTAACGACCCAAAAATCCGGTAGAATTTGAGCTGACCAAAAACACAAGTCCAACCCCAAATAACACAGAAATTCGAATCATTAATGGAAAGAAGTTAGAGGGTGAGGAAAGATAAGATAGAAACTTAGAATAGAAGAAGAAGAAGAACACAACATCAGAGTAACACGAATCTCACAGCGGAACGAATAACATATAATATATATAACATAACTTGAAATATACATCTGTACTTGAATATACATCAATATCAACGTACATCACTTACAACACGATGGAACAAACTATAACTAGATAACGCTGAAGCCTCCTGCTCCTATCTCCTTTAGATATATCTAAAAAATCCTGAACTACTTGACTGCCCGTACAAATTTAGGCACCCAAGAGTTTAGGTAGAACAAAACAAATAAACTCCGGGTCAGTCATGGGACTGGTATGAGTAAACAGTTTAAAACAGTTTCAGAAAACTAAATGATATCTCATAAGACCACGCCGTATAACACGGAACGGGTTTTTCCCTTATGAGAATCCAAACAATCTTTATATCAACTCTTTTGATATTATAATAATGTCTAAATCATATAAATAACAATCTAGTGGAAACGCTTGCATCTCACGTTCCACATATATATACAATCAAAACCGCAAGCACGTATTGGGTAATGGATTTCCAACTATGACAAGGTATGGAATCACCTTCCGCTGGTATATCTCTAGAGGAGAATACACCGAGTTCAACAAGAACATCTTGCAACTCAGCCACAAATGACCGACCACTCATTTCGCTTGAGTGTATCGAATGTATATCACCAACGGTTGGGATCAACAACCGTTCCCGTATATATATATATATATATATATATATATGGGATAGCATTGATAGATTAAAGAAGCAAATGAATATTCTCTAGATAGGTGATTATAAACCCTACTTCGGAGCGACCGACTTAGCCATGCTGCCTGCCCGATTTTTGTCATTTCCTGGTTGTTGAGGCCAGAGGTTACGCTGTATCATCACATCAGATTCACTTCGAATGCCACATTGTCAGATCCATCGAAATCACTAATTGGCGTCTACAACAGTACATTACGTGTTAGCTAAAGAAGTGCCCTTCTCCGCTTCCACTCTTGGTACGGTTGAAGAAATCAATGTACGTGACATTTCTTGGAAATACTCTGTCAGACATTCATCCATACAAGTCATCCAGGAACAGGATGAACCGAAGGCACTATTTCTATTAATAGAAAAAGTCCTTGCACTCTACTCCGTCTTCGATTATCTTTATATAATCTGATTCGCACGCTACTGCCGATATGGAGTGGTTCTTCGGATAATAATCCAACCGGTCTCTCCATATTGACAACGATGGTCAAAACTTCGATAGTCTGTGATTTAACTATAGAATAAAAACAAGTGTTTCGATAGTCGATGATTTAACTATCGAATAAAACAAGTGTTTCGATAGTCGATGATTTAACTATCGAATAAAACAAGTGTTCATCCAAACATCCAACAATCACTGAACCTTTAATTAATATTCCATTAATTAAATCTCTTCTCTATTTCTTATCAATATTTGTTAACCAAATATTTTCAATAACCATATTGGCCTTATATGTTATTTGGAAAACATTTCCATATATCGCCTTCTTTTATTTTCTAAACTTTAGAAAATATATGTTATTTATAATTGGAAAATATTCCAATTACTTATCTCTTTTCCAATCTCGTTTATTTCTATACTTAGGAAACGTTCATTATTCTATTTCCAAGCTTTGCACATATTTGGGTTAAAACAGATGTTGTGTAAAACATCGTTACGATACAGTATTTAACTAATTCTTATTCCACATTGATCTTCGAGCCTGAATCTTGCTACTTATCGGTATATCATGAAATCAACCAAGTTGGGGTATAATTACCTCTCAGACCTTGACTGAATAACATTTAACGTCAAAACAGACAAGACTACTTACTCGAATAATCAATACCATACAACTGATTATTCACCTTCAAACACATATACATTTTCTCTTTCTATTCCTACGAGATTTTTTTCTTATACTTCCCTTTTTAATTATACTATTCTATTTCTAAGTTCGTTTTCTTATCGACTTCTATATATTTTGATATGTTAATTTCTAACTATCAAATTATCTTAAAAATATTCTATCTCCTTAAATTCTCGGAAAAATTCGCCATAACCTCCTTTGTACCGGGAGCATCGGGAAATTTCAAATAGCTTTCCTGGTCCTTCTCATCTCAAAAAAAAAAAAAAAAGCCAAGCGGCTTGCCGATACGGCGCATAAAATCTCATATATGAATTAAATACGTACCTTTTTGTCGGGCATTCTATTTATTTCACTTCTATACTTTATTCCATACCTGTCTCCTGTATGTCTATACATGTCCAATCTATTTTAACTATACCAAACGTTTTAACTCAATTTGTTAATTTAAATCTGTTAATTAACTTCTTAGTCTATTCTACCTTCATATTTGAACATGACATGTTCAAATATATTTTAACTTGCATATTAACAAATTCTAATTATACTCATACTCTCGTTTCCTTATCGACTTCTCTATTCAAATTCCAATTCAATTCTATTTGAATTATCTTTATTTAAACTTCATTTGAATTCTACTTTCAAATTCTATGGTTTAAAGTCACTTTGAATTCTATATTCAAAATCTATAGTTTAAAGTCCATTTGAATTCCATATTCAAAATCTATAGTTTAAAGTCCATTTGAATTCCATATTCAAAATCTATAGTTTAAAGTCCATTTGAATTCCATATTCGAAATCTATAGTTTAAAGTCCATTTGAATTCCATATTCAAAATCTATAGTTTAAAGTCCATTTGAATTCCATATTCAAAATCTATAGTTTAAAGTCCATTTGAATTCCATATTCAAAATCTATAGTTTAAAGTCCATTTGAATTCCATATTCAAAATCTATAGTTTAAAGTCCATTTGAATTCCATATTCAAAATCTATAGTTTAAAGTCCATTTGAATTCCATATTCAAAATCTATAGTTTAAAGTCCATTTGAATTCCATATTCAAAATCAATAGTTTAAAGTCCATTTGAATTCCATATTCAAAATCTATAGTTTAAAGTCCATTTGAATTCCGTATTCAAAATCTATAGTTTAAAGTCCATTTGAATTCCATATTCAAAATCTATTTCAATTCCTTATATTCAAAGTCCATTTGAATTCTCTGCATTATTTATAAACAACGTTTATAACTTCAATTCAATTCCCACCTTTCCATTTATAAACAACGTTTATAAATTCGATTCAAATCCCATATTATCTTTTATAAACAAAGTTTATAAATTCAATACTCGTTCATATATATTCAAAACAAGTTAATGTTTTCTATAGTTCATTTAAAATTCAAATTCTATTTAGAAAAAATAGAATTCCCTTTTTAAATATCAAATACCCTTTTCGATATTTTTATTAAACCAAAATTCAAGCCCAGGGATATTTTAAACAATCAAATCAACCAATTTTCAATCATTTGATTTTTAACACATCATATATGAATATATATGAAATCAAACAAACAACAACAGATAATATATTTTTGAGGAATCCAGTTGGATTCCTCCAACCTGTTTTCCTGCATCCACATACGTTAGTCAACATAGTAATACCCATCCTGCTTCGAGGCAGAATATCGTGGTATAGAAGGTCATCCACTAATCATAGCGTGGGGCGTATAGGGTAATCATCCGCTAATGAAACTGCGGGCATCCGCTAATGAGACTGCGATAATCCAACCAATCATCAACCCAATATATATATAATAGTCAACCAATCCTAAATAACTATATATATATTTTTAAAACAATCAGACTAAACAGCATTCAAACAAACAATAACAATTATTTTTAACGATGTAAAAATAATTCTAAACAAACAGGTGAGTGAGATTTACTCACCGTGATTTCATTTGCTGAATATCTGTTTAATTCCAATTCGTCTTGACTTTGAATTTATTCGAATCATCTTGAATGAAATTTTCTGTGTACCTCACTGTCTTTTAAATAACTCGATCAAATTTGACGAAGTATTTCTCCGAACAGCTTCAAACAACTACCATTAGCCCCTCTAAAATCCTACTCCATCCTTTATGGCATTTCGTCGAACACCATTTTGTCATCAACAACTTCCACCTCTCCGACTTGTTGCAGCAGCAACTTCGCAGCATTCCACCTACTGCATCCTCTCCGCTCAACATCAGTAAAAAACCATACTCCACTTGCCTCAACTTCAACCCAAAATATTCAACATCGTCACAATTCACAAACTGGTTTACTTCCTACCAATTTTGGCTACAACCGCTTCCTGCACTAGCTCATCGTTCAACAGTGATGACATAATGAACATCATTTACATTGCTGCCTCCATCTCGAGACAACACTAACCGGGTCGGACTCCCAATGCCTTGCGAACCCTCCAACAAATCGAGCTTCATCAAACCCACTTCCCAATCGAACTCCTGCAACGCGACGCTCCAACTCAAACCCACCAGATCCAGTTCGGAACCCTACCAGAATCGCGACTTCGATCCATACTCCTTCATGAACGACACTCGCTCCAGATCCTCACGCCCTCGAGCTTGGTCTCGCACTCTTTTTTGCTCGCGAAACACGGCTCGAGTTCGAACTCGAATTTGATTTTCTGTACTGGAAATATTGCGGCCCCCCTTTTAATTTGATTTTGAAACACTGCTTTGTTCGGTTATTGATTTTATGAGGAAGGAGTAAATGAATTGGGGTGGTTTGCGATTTTATAGTAGAAAAGGGGATTTCAGTTTGTGGTGAATAGAAGAACACGGCTCTGTTTTTATTTTATGGGATTAAGGAAGCCACGGTTCTGTTGTAATCTGTGGTGAGGAAGAGAAAATGTTGTTTTGATTTGCTCCACCACAAAAGGATTTAATTTAATTTAATACTAATTCAAACTGGTGTCCTTAAATCTAGATACTCCTTGACTGTGAACTCCTTTCTGAACCCAACAAGTGACATTCCTAGGGTTATACCACTGCTCTGAACACACTGGGACCTGTTTCGAAGTCCAGTTCGATCATATGGGGAAGATATTAATTTAAATTGATTTAAATTAATTTCAAAACAATAAATTCTGTGACAATAAATTAATATTTTTATTTGAATTCAAACAGAATTTTCTATTGATCATTTGAACTGTAATTTAATTTAGAATTTTAATTCAATCAACTTCGTATTCTGATAACTTGATATATTCGATATTAAATCGAAACTGATTATTAAATTGATAACTTAATATAAATGTTCATTTAATTTATCAAATAAATATTTAAAACCGTATTAAATATTCAAATTTAACCGACGAAATATCCGGGTCATTACATTTTTCCCCACTAAAAATAATTTCGTCCTCGAAATTGCTAAGGTAGGAAAAGTGCTACCAACCCATTTTCTTTTCAAAACTTATTTATGTTGATACTCAACATTTCAAACTTCCTTACGTAACTCTCTTTCGAATAAATCCATATTAGATAACTTCTCCCTTCGAATAACTATATTCGATAATCTCCCTTTCGAATAACTAGATTCGAAAACCTTTCTTCGAATAAACTATATTCGATTTACTCTATTCAATTTACTTTTATCAATTAACTCTATTGGATTTAACTCTTTTCGATTAACTCCATCGAATAACTAAATTCGATAACTCCTTCGAATAACCAATATTCTATAACTCACTTCGATTAAACTAATCGATAACTCTTTTCGATTAAACTATAATCGATAACTCTTTTCGATTAAACTATAATCGATAACTCCTTTGATTTACTAATAATCGATAACTCCTTCGATTTACTAATAATTGATAACTCCTTTGGTTCTATTCGAATAAACTAATATTTGATTTAACTCCATTCGCTTGACTCTAGATCGCAGCGATCACAATGGTTACGCCTGATTCCCCCCCAGGAAACATCCGACCGTCCTAGGCTATCTGCAGCCCTGCGAATTACGCTAGCAGTCGTACGAAATGGCAACTTATCCTGAGTAACTATGTTTGACTAATTCTATCTCAGTACTATATTCGATCAACTTTAATTGAATAACTATCATTCAATTAAATTCTAATTCGATTAATTATGTTAAATTAACTTTATCTGGTTAACTCTTACTCAAATCGATTTATTCTAACTCTAATCGACTTCTCTTATTCGAATAACTCCTACTGGATAACGTTTATTCATTTGTGAAGATTTACTTTTAGTAACGGTTCTTCACTTTATAAATGTTCTCTTTAATAACGTTACTTCACCGATACAGGTGTTGTGTACCCCTTCTATTTAAAACTATCGGTGTTAAAAACCAATGTCTCTTCTCTATATAAGTTTAGACTTATATATTCCATTTATCGAATGATAAATACTTGATTTAATTTATAAACTGTTATTTATAAATAAATCTTTTCTATTTATCTGTTAAAACAGATTTCCATTTTCTATTCATCTTCTGAATATTCCTTTGATTAAATCCTATTTATTTAACAAATAAATATCTCATCTATAACATTCTATTTATTTTCTATAAATAAATATTTCCATTGAATCTATTTGTAAATGTTATACAAATATTCCCTTTTGAATTGTATTTGTAAATGTTTTTACAAATATTTCTCCTTCTATTTGTTTGTACATAACTTCCTTTGTATTTGTGTTACAAATATATTTCCTTTATTCACACCCAATTCATATTTCATTCACATTGATTTTACTCAATTTATTCATTTCGATCCATTTAACTTACTTAAGTTAATTTAATTTCAAATCATTCACATTCCCATTAACTAGTTGCTAATTAACCGTTTTGCCTATTTCACCCTTTTTTATTTGAATATAACTTGTTCAAATATATGTCAACTTAATTATAACTAATCTAATTATATTTTCAACTCGAGTTATATATTCGATTTCGAATATAAATTCTCAATCTCTTTCACTTATCCAAAAACCAAATTTCGATTCAAATTTCCTTTAACTAATTATTTTCTAATTTAGTTAATTCTATTTAACCATTTAAAAAAATATGATTTTTGTCTTAAAAATCATTTCACTTCACTGGAGTTCATATTTATTTTATATCTCCAGTCTGGATTTTTCTAATGCCAATTCGGATTTTATTTCCTAAAAATCCTTCTATTTATTTAATTAAACCGTTATGGTTTTATAATGGTTCTGGCGCTGCTTTTCTAAAAATTTGATTTTGACATAACTCAAAATCTATACGACGAAATCCAGATTTTTCTCTTTCATTAGAAAACTATTGTTCAACCGGTCCCGACGATTCTTGTTTCACATAATTCCGACTTCAATTGAGTTCTGTATACCAAATTGAAGTTTGAATCGCCAATTTACGAACTGCCGCGCTATGGCGAGCTCGTTTTAATTATATTTATAAATATAAATGTTTAGCCTTTGTTTATAATAAATTCAACTCCATTCTGATATATTTTTAATATGTATCAAATCCATTTTTCCATTTCAACATAATATTCCCGATCTATTTCTCTTCAAATATTCAAGTCCTCTACATTTACAATATTCAAATCCCATTGAATTTCTTTATTCAAACTCATTTGAATTTCCTTCTATTCAATTTCTATTTGAATTTTTCTTCGATTCAAATTCTAATTCAATTTCCTTATCTTCAGATTCTATTTGAATTTCTTATCTTCAATTTCTATTTAAATTCCTTACCTTCAATTCCTATTTGAAATCCTTTATTCAAAACCCATTTCAAATCCCTTATTCAAATTTCATTTGAAATCCTTTATTCGATTTCTATTTAAATTCCTTCATTCAATTTCTATTTGAAATCCTTTGAATTTAAATTCTATTTTAACTTCTTTGAATTCAAATTCCATTTCAATTTTCTTATACAATTTCTATTTGAATTTTCCTTATTCAACTCATTTGAATTCCTTTGAATTCAAATTCTATTTTACTTCTATTTGAATTATATATATATATATTCAAATTCCTTTATTTTACTTCTATTTGAATTATATATATATATTCAAATTCCTTTATTTTACTTCTATTTGAAATCTATATTCCAATTCTCATTTCAAAATTCCTTTGAAGTAATATAAATATATACATATATTTATATCTATCTCAAATTCAAAACATTTGAATTTTCAAACAACTTGTTTCTTTCAAACAAATTTCCATCAAAACTTTTCTAAGGCAGCAATTCATCACTTAGAAACTCGAAAATGAACACTGATGATGTTGCGACCATCATCAGAATTATTTCCCAGCCACTGAATGAGTCATGTGCTATATTTCTTTCAAAATCCATTTAGTAAAATATTTTCCAAACTCCCAAGATTTTAAATTCTGAATTCTGGTTGGAATTCAATTTCAATTTATCACATTTGTATATTTGATTTCATATACAAATTCTATTGGTTATATATTACTATATTCTGTTTTTATAATCTAATTCGATTATAATCCTAACAATCAACTCAACTATTTAAAAACAATATCGTGTCCAATCTTCTGTTCAAGTGTTTATAAACTCCTATCGACTTCGTGGCGTCCCACGATTCGACCAAAATTTATAATCCACTCAACAGACTAGTCAACACAATATAAAATAGTTTTTATATCAAATAACAAATACGCTCTCTCTTATATATATACGCTCAACT
This sequence comes from Allium sativum, assembly GCA_030737875.1. Classification (NCBI taxonomy): domain Eukaryota; kingdom Viridiplantae; phylum Streptophyta; class Magnoliopsida; order Asparagales; family Amaryllidaceae; genus Allium; species Allium sativum. The sequence goes on from CM060924.1 coordinate 159,252,248, forward strand.
CATTCTAGGATACTACTGATCCTATCTCTAATGAGCACATTCCAACAAGCCTAGGTATTCGCTCAACCTAAGCTCTGATACCAACTGTAACGACCCAAAAATCCGGTAGAATTTGAGCTGACCAAAAACACAAGTCCAACCCCAAATAACACAGAAATTCGAACCATTAATAGAAAGAAGTTAGAGGGTGAGGAAAGATAAGATAGAAACTTAGAATAGAAGAAGAAGAAGAACACAACATCAGAGTAACACGAATCTCACAGCGGAACGAATAACATATAATATATAACATAACTTGAAATATACATCTGTACTTGAATATACATCAATATCAACGTACATCACTTACAACACGATGCAACAAACTATAACTATATAACGCTGAAGCCTCCTGCTCCAAGCTCCTTTAGATATATCTGAAAAATCCTGAACTACTTGACTGCCCGTACAAATTTAGGCACCCAAGAGTTTACGTAGAACAAAACAAATAAACTCCGGGTCAGTCATGGGACTGGTATGAGTAAACAGTTTAAAACAGTTTCAGAAAACTAAATGATATCTCATAAGACCACGCCGTATAACACGGAACGGTTTTTTCCCTTATGAGAATCCAAACAATCTTTATATCAACTCTTTTGATATTATAATAATGTCTAAATCATATAAATAACAATCTAGTGGAAACGCTTGCATCTCACGTTCCACATATATATACAATCAAAACCGCAAGCACGTATTGGGTAATGGATTTCCAACTATGACAAGGTATGGAATCACCTTCCGCTGGTATATCTCTAGAGGAGAATACACCGAGTTCAACAAGAACATCTTGCAACTCAGCCACACATGACCGACCACTCATTTCGCTTGAGTGTATCGAATGTATATCACCAACGGTTGGGATCAGCAACCGTTCCCGTATATATATATGGGACAACATTGATAGATTAAAGAAGCAAATGAATATTCTCTAGATAGGTGATTATACACCCTACTTCGGAGCGACCGACTTAGCCATGTTGCCTGCCCGATTTTTGTCATTCCCTGGTTGTTGAGGCCAGAGGTTACGCTGTATCATCACATCAGATTCACTTCGAATGCCACATTGTCAGATCCATCGAAATCACTAATTGGCGTCTACAATAGTACATTACGTGTTAGCTAAAGAAGTGCCCTTCTCCGCTTCCACTCTTGGTACGGTTGAAGAAATCAATGTACGTGATCTTTCTGGAAATACTCTGTCAAACATTCATCCATACAAGTCATCCAAGAACAGGATGAACCGAAGGCACTATTTCTATTAATAGAAAAAGTCCTTGCACTCTACTCCGTCTTCGATTATCTTTATATAATCTGATTCGCACGCTATGGCCGATATGGAGTGGTTCTTCGGATAATAATCCAACCGGTCTCTCCATATTGACAACGATGGTCAAAACTTCGATAGTCTGTGATTTAACTATCGAATAAAAACAAGTGTTTCGATAGTCGATGATTTAACTATCGAATAAAACAAGTGTTTCGATAGTCGATGATTTAACTATCGAATAAAACAAGTGTTCATCCAAACATCCAACAATCACTGAACCTTTAATTAATATTCCATTAATTAAATCTCTTCTCTATTTCTTATCAATATTTGTTAACCAAATATTTTCAATAACCATATTGGCCTTATATGTTATTTGGAAAACATTTCCATATATCGCCTTCTTTTATTTTCTAAACTTTAGAAAATATATGTTATTTATAATTGGAAAATATTCCAATTACTTATCTCTTTTCCAATCTCGTTTATTTCTATACTTAGGAAACGTTCATTATTCTATTTCCAAGCTTTGCACATATTTGGGTTAAAACAGATGTTGTGTAAAACATCGTTACGATACAGTATTTAACTAATTCTTATTCCACATTGATCTTCGAGCCTGAATCTTACTACTTATCGGTATATCATGAAATCAACCAAGTTGGGGTATAATTACCTCTCAGACCTTGACTGAATAACATTTAACGTCAAAACAGACAAGACTACTTACTCGAATAATCAATACCATACAACTGATTATTCACCTTTAAACACATATACATTTTCTCTTTCTATTCCTACGAGATTTTTTTTCTTATACTTCCCTTTTTAATTATACTATTCTATTTCTATGTTCGTTTTCTTATCGACTTCTATATATTTTGATATGTTAATTTCTAACTATCAAATTATCTTAAAAATATTCTATCTCCTTAAATTCCCGGAAAAATTCGCCATAACCTCCTTTGTACCGGGAGCATCGGGAAATTTCAAATAGCTTTCCCGGTCCTTCTCATCTCAAAAAGAAAAAGAAAAAGCCAAGCGGCTTGCCGATACGGCGCATAAAATCTCATATATGAATTAAATACGTACCTTTTTGTCGGGCATTCTATTTATTTCACTTCTATACTTTATTCCATACCCGTCTCCTGTATGTCTATACATGTCCAATTTATTTTAACTATACCAAACGTTTTAACTCAATTTGTTAATTTAAATATGTTAATTAACTTCTTAGTCTATTCTACCTTCATATTTGAACATGACTTGTTCAAATATATTTTAACTTGCATATTAACAAATTCTAATTATACTCATACTCTCGTTTCCTTATCGACTTCTCTATTCAAATTCCAATTCAATTCTATTTGAATTCTCTTTATTTAAACTTCATTTGAATTCTACTTTCAAATTCTATGGTTTAAAGTCGCTTTGAATTCTATATTCAAAATCTATAGTTTAAAGTCCATTTGAATTCCATATTCAAAATCTATAGTTTAAAGTCCATTTGAATTCCATATTCAAAATCTATAGTTTAAAGTCCATTTGAATTCCATATTCAAAATCTATAGTTTAAAGTCCATTTGAATTCCATATTCAAAATCTAGTTTAAAGTCCATTTGAATTCCATATTCAAAATCTATAGTTTAAAGTCCATTTGAATTCCATATTCAAAATCTATAGTTTAAAGTCCATTTGAATTCCATATTCAAAATCTATAGTTTAAAGTCCATTTGAATTCCATATTCAAAATCTATAGTTTAAAGTCCATTTGAATTCCATATTCAAAATCTATTTCAATTCCTTATATTCAAAGTCCATTTGAATTCTCTGCATTATTTATAAACAACGTTTATAACTTCAATTCAAATCCCACCTTTCCATTTATAAACAACGTTTATAAATTCGATTCAAATCCTATATTTTCTTTTATAAACAAAGTTTATAAATTCAATACTCGTTCATATATATTCAAAACAAGTTAATGTTTTCTATAGTTCATTTAAAATTCAAATTCTATTTAGAAAAAATAGAATTCCCTTTTTAAATATCAAATACCCTTTTCGATATTTTTATTAAACCAAAATTCAAGCCCAGGGATATTTTAAACAATCAAATCAACCAATTTTCAATCATTTGATTTTTAACACATCATATATGAATATATATGAAATCAAACAAACAACAACAGATAATATATTTTTGAGGAATCCAGTTGGATTCCTCCAACCTGTTTTCCTGCATCCACAGACGTTAGTCAACATAGTAATACCCATCCTGCTTCGAGGAAGAATATCGTGGTATAGAAGGTCATCCACTAATCATAGCGTGGGGCGTATAGGGTAATCATCCGCTAATGAAACTGCGGGCATCCGCTAATGAGACTGCGGGAATCCAACCAATCATCAACCCAATATATATATAATAGTCAACCAATCCTAAATAACTATATATATATTTTTAAAACAATCAGACTAAACAGCATTCAAACAAACAACAACAATTATTTTTAACGATGTAAAAATAATTCTAAACAAACAGGTGAGTGAGATTTACTCACCGTGATTTCATTTGCTGAATATCTGTTTAATTCCAATTCGTCTTGACTTTGAATTTATTCGAATCATCTTGAATGAAATTTTCTGTGTACCTCACTGTCTTTTAAATAACTCGATCAAATTTGACGAAGTATTTCTCCGAACAGCTTCAAACAACTACCATTAGCCCCTCTAAAATCCTACTCCATCCTTTATGGCATTTCGTCGAACACCATTTTGTCATCAACAACTTCCACCTCTCCGACTTGTTGCAGCAACAACTTCGCAGCATTCCACCTATTGCATCCTCCCCGCTCAACATCAGTAAAAACCCATACTCCACTTGCCTCAACTTCAACCCAAAATATTCAACATCGTCACAATTCACAAACTGGTTTACTTCCTACCAATTTTGGCTACAACCGCTTCCTGCACTAGCTCATCGTTCAACAGTGATGACACAATGAACATCATTTACATTGCTGCCTCCATCTCGAGACAACACTAACCGGGTCAGACTCCCAATGCCTTGCGAACCCTCCAACAAATCGAGCTTCATCAAACCCACTTCCCAATCGAACTCCTGCAACGCGACGCTCCAACTCAAAGCCACCAGATCCGGTTCGGAACCCTACCAGAATCGCGACTTCGATCCATACACCTTCACAAACGACACTCGCTCCAGATCCTCACGCCCTCGAGCTTGGTCTCGCACTCTTTCTTGCTCGCGAAACACGGCTCGAGTTCAAACTCGAATTTGATTTTCTGTACTGGAAATATCGCGGCCCCCCTTTTAATTTGATTTTGAAACACTGCTTTGTTCGGTTATTGATTTTCTGAGGAAGGAGTAAATGAATTGGGGTGGTTTGCGATTTTATAGTAGAAAAGGGGATTTCAATTTGTGGAGAATAGAAGAACACGGCTCTGTTTTTATTTTATGGGATTAAGGAAGCCACGGTTCTGTTGTAATCTGTGGTGAGGAAGAGCAAATGTTGTTTTGATTTGGTCCACCACAAAAGGATTTAATTTAATTTAATACTAATTCAAATTGGTGTCCTTAAATCTAGATACTCCTTGACTGTGAACTCCTTTCTGAACCCAACAAGTGACATTCCTAGGGTTATACCACTGCTCTGAACACACTGGGACCTGTTTCGAAGTCCAGTTCGATCATATGGGGAAGATATTAATTTAAATTGATTTAAATTAATTTTAAAACAATAAATTCTGTGACAATAAATTAATGTTTTTATTTGAATTCAAACAGAATTTTCTATTGATCATTTGAACTGTAATTTAATTTAGAATTTTAATTCAATCAACTTCGTATTCTGATAACTTGATATATTCGATATTAAATCGAAACTGATTATTAAATTGATAACTTAATATAAATGTTCATTTAATTTATCAAATAAATATTTAAAACCGTATTAAATATTCAAATTTAACCGACGAAATATCCGGGTCATTACACCCGTAACCTCCCCGGTAAGGAAAGCCCGGATACTTTGAGAACAACACACAAAAGAACGCAAACAGAAGAACATTTCATTGTTAATTACAACAATTCCATCAGACTACAAGAATATACAGAGTATGAATAATTATTACACAAAAAATATCAGAGATTACAATATATTACATAGCAGCGGAAAATAATACAATACACAACTAGAAGTAATACACAGTTACAAAGCTTTTCGAGTATCGTTCCAGCTGTAAATCAGGATCCTGTGAATATAAATCTGCAAAACCAAAACTACTAGCTGCCCATGTCAAAATAAGGGCACCCGGAGTTTAGGTTAAAATAATAAACTCCAGGTCTGTCATGTGACTGGTATGAGAACTATAACAATTATTAATCTTTATTTTAAAGTTAGGTAAATCAAGGGACCACGGCGTATAACATGGAACAGGTTTCCTCCAAAGAATACCAGTGCATAAAACAAACAGCGCAATGCTAAATAAAGGAAAATGAAGCTATTATAAGACCTAGGTCCCATCACACAATGCTACACAAGCCGGAGAATAGGGTTTTACCTTATAATAGCCAAAGAATGCTTGATACGCTAAATTTCATGTTTTATTATTACTATAAGTGTATAGTGTCAAAACAATGTCAATCATAAATATCAATCATAGGCGGCATGGGTACCATATATCACGTTGCCATACTAGTTCTACAATTAAAACCGCAAAATCACGTATTTGGAAATTGGATTTCCGTATGTTAAACAAGGCAAGGGATTGTCCTTACCGAATTCGAGACGCTCTAGCCCGTGTCTCAGGCAAGTACTCAGTCAAGCCTTTAGATCGTCAGGGCCGGTCCTCCGATGTGGATTAAAATGCCTGAACACTGCGTTTCCCTACCCTATGGGGTGTCAATGAGTCCAATGACTCCATCGGTCCCGGATCGACCGATACATCCGAGGCGCCTCGCAACAGCAACAACCACATAAGTCAAACTCATCAGGGCATGTAGAACCACTGACTCCACTTCAAGCTAGAAGGAAACGCATGCCCTCCCTGAAGTCCTCTCCCTTTTCTGGTCCACTACCGGGGTGTGAGGCTCGCGAATCAACGCTACACAAAGCTGTGCCACACAGGTTGTGCTTTGATCATCAACCACAAGACTCTGCTTTTCAACAGAAGCCTTGATCATATTGCCACTTAGGCATGCCACACAGGCAATTCACTCCATGCGTTTGATATCCATCAATATATAACCTCTGAGCTCGTATATCTCAGAAAAGGGCGTTAAGCAAGAGAATAAATTCTCCACCGCCAAACATATATATATTTAATAGAAATCAATCATACAGAATAAAATCCAATGTCAGACGCACAGTCCATTTACAAGTTCGTTCTGGGTCTGAACGAAACCGGAGACACCTTGTACCTCGCACATCCATCGATCTCCAAGTACGTCTGGATGATCACACCTTGATTCCCTCCTCTTGGGTGTACGGCCCAATCAAGATCATCAGTAATTATCCAAACGATGTTGAAGACCTCTGGTCTTCGACCACCGTCTTCATCCTCGACACCACGTCGAATCAGTTATTCAGAATGGGATAAACCCGGTCTTTTTGAATAACTCGCGTATATAATAAACAAGTGTTACACAAACACAACATATGCCTCATTTCAATTCAGAATATTCTTTTATTCAAATATTCTTATACTGTGGGAAAGGTTCCCATTAATTTTATCAAAGATAAATTCTTTAAATTTATTCTTTAATCTTCTTTTGATTATCAATTCAAATTAGTCGGGATTAGCGAACCACACCGAAGTAATCATTTATTTCATTTCCCAGTCCCAACCTATTCATCCCATGAAGTAAAATTGGTAATACTTCATATCTAACACCACGGTGTTATCGATAAATTCAACTACCATTTCACGTTCAAATCTAATTAAATATTTAGCTATCGCCTGGAGCAAAACTGGTGATACTCCATTCTCGATCACTTCAATCTAATTAAAGATTCATTAAAACTCCACTTGGTTTTAATCTTTCCAAAAATCAATATTAATGATTATTTAACTTGGGAAATCATATCCTGTCTTTAACTGGGTTAAAGAACCAATTCATTTAAAACGAGGCTCACGATAAACCCAAAATCACATTCCATTAATTATCGGGTTAAAGAACAAGTGTTATTTAAAACACCGTTCACAATAAACCCAAGAATCAATTCAAATTCAATTCCAATTAAATACCATTTAATTGGTACACTTCATTAAATCTAAATAAAAAGATTTAATCTTTCTCTCAGCTGGGTTTAAGAACAGTGTTAATGAAGACGCCATTCACGACAAACCCAAATCACATTTGATATTATATACAAGGCTCTGAATAGAAAATATACCGGCTTATATTCAATATCAAATTCTACGACCAACAAATATCGTATTGGAAATAACGATATAAATGTATCTTTCAAATTTCCATAACACTATCTGTATAATCACGAAATCCAACATCGAAATATTTCAAAGACAATTTCGATTCAAATCCATTCCAATTCAATTATTGGAAATTCTGGTTACCTTCAAAACCATCTCAAATCCACTTTATTTATTTAAAAATAAATAGATTTATAATTCTAGTTCAAAACTAGCTCATTTCGATAAAAATCTATTTTTATCTTTTCAAATCTAGAATTTTTCATTCTAATTCTTCACAAATCATTTCCTATGATTTTACACTAATTACTGATATTTTTAATAATTTTATCAAGGCCCGTACAGTCGATTTCCATCAACGACCATCGAACTGCACTTGCAGCGACCTTTTCCAAATTTGATTTGGACATAATTCCAAATCCAACCATTAGATTTCTAATTTCTAATATTCGTTAGAAAGCTCTTTTCGATACAAACCAAATGGTTCCGGTTTTAGGAGAATCCGACGGTCGGATCTCCCGTACTATCCATTCGAAGTCAATGGTCAAAATTCGCGAACTACTGCAGCGCGACGCGTTTTATTCAGGCCATTATATTATATATATAATATTTATATAATATATACTTCGTAGATTTCCTTTTAAAACGTATTTTATAAATCGTTTTAAATTCGTTTTCGAAATGATTTCAACTTCATATTCAATTTCGAATCAAAACTGAATATTCCACATCATCGATATACAAATGATAATATTTTCAAAACATTAAATTTTGAAATCACTTTCTTTTCTATATTCATTATAAAAATGAATAAAATCGATATAAATATCGTTCTCATCAAAATGGCGTCAATCTAATTAACACGACTTTTATTCAACACATGAATGTTTTATTCTATTAAACACATGAATATATATTTTATTTCAACACATGAATATTTATTTTCAATTCAACACATGAATTTATTTTCTAAATTGGAATGAGACCCAATCAATTACCATATAATGTTAATTATATGGATTTTCTACAACACATGTATATAATAGCAACGATAAATAATCAACCATCATCCAGAGTGCACCACACAACTGCATAAGCATTAAATATAAATAATTAACGCTTACACAGTCTGTCAACCCATCGATTGACATACACTAAACAATCGGGATTAGTGTACGTCAAATATCATCCCAATACCCGTGTGGGATTTCAAATCAACAAACACATATTTTTATTTGTGCAGTTGGGCGATGTGTAAAATTTATCGTCCCGATCAATATCAGTCAAATCAGTGTATATAAACAAATCTCTGATTTGTTTATTACTATTTATTTTGTATACACGTTAAAAATCATATTTTTAACTATAAAATATCTTCCACTATAAAATATTTTATTTCATTCCACATCACACAATCAAATTTCACAACACAGCAATCAAACAAACAAGTCATCCATGGTTTGTGGACGATGGGTGTCGGGTGCTGCTAAGCACTGTCTGCATCCTAGTATATATTTCAGACTAGAAACAAATTAAAGGTGAGGAGTTCTCACATTGGGGTTCCACTCCGCCATGCTTTCTTTTTGAACAGTCTGGATTTGCTCGAAATTCCAACACATCCTTTTCACGCTGATCATATATAAATAAAAATCACATTTTTATTTTCCATTCATATATAAAAATCATATTTTTATCGCTTATTTCTATATAAAAATTATATTTCTATATTTCTACTACTCAAATATAGATCGAATTTCTATTTCGCTACATATATAAAGATCAAATTTTGATTTCGCTACATATATAAAGATCAAATTTTTATTATATATATATATATATTACAAAAATCATATCTTTATTATTTCTACTATATAAAAATCACATCTTTATTATTTCTACTATATAAAAATCATATCTTTATTATTTCTACTATATAAAAATCACATCTTTTATCACTTTAAAAAAAATCAAACCTTTATCGCATAAAAATCTAATTTTTATCGTGTTAAAAATCTAATCTTTATCCCTTTTAAAAATATGACCTTTTGACTTTAAAAATCTAGCCTTTTCTCTTTTTAATATATGACCTTTCTAAACTAAAATCATATTTTTAGCTAATAAAATCAATTCATTGTAAAAAGTATACTTTTATGACAAAATTATATAGATAAAAATCATTTTTTTAAAAATCAATTTTTTTTATATAAACATGAAGAAAAAAAACGAAATAAAAACTTACCATTGAATTGGAAGAGGGGGGCTCGCTGTTGCTCGGAGGGGTGCTCGCGGTTCTAGGGTTCGCGCTGGAGGTGGTTGGTGGTGCGGAGGTGGTGCAGTCTACAAGTGGAGGCGGGTTTTCTTCGATGGGGGGTGTTGTTAGAATAGGCTGGAGGAACGGAGGGGGGTCGCGGTGGTTCCGGGGGGGGCTCCGGCGCAATGAGATGAGCCTCCGATGATGGCGGGCGGCCTAGAGGCTAGGGCATCGATCGCATTATTTTTCCTATTTCGAGATCTGTTGAATTGATAATGGGGAAGGGGAGAGATAATGAAAGGGGGAGTTGACTTTGTTTAATTATTTAATTTAATTTTTAATTCCAAAAAGCAACTTTTTATTTCGACCTCGAAATCGAACCCACCGACTGTCGTCCATAGCTAATTACCACCATTCCGATCACAATGGGATAGGTATCACAGGCTAATTCGATCGTTTCGATCAGTTTTCATCAAAATCAAAATATAAATATATATATATATTGAATTTGAATGCACCTTTCAATTTACCGGGGCCACATACTAACTCTAAAAATTCCCAAAAATATTTTCTAACTTCGTATTGACGATACGGTCCTAACAAAACTGATTTCGTCAAATTCTGAGACCGTTTGAAAATGGCCATTTTCTGGTCGATCGAAATTGACTAAAACTGTCAAACGCGTTTTCCTTCACCACGCTCACATATTGATTCGAAAAATTACGAATTTTGGAATCTAGCAATAACTTGACATCCCGGATCCAACAAAAGAGGTTTCATCGAAAACCGAGGTCGTTTGCAAAATTTCCATTTTTAAGGGCCAGAATTCCATAGCGACAATTCTGAATTTTCAACTGGACATAACTATTAATTCCTGCTATGAAATTTTGATTTTTAGGATTCGTTGGAAAGATATTCTCAATTAGATTCTAATATTTTTGGTTTCAATAAAATCCGGTTTATTTTGCACCCGGTACATTCATTTGAACTTTGAAATCGAATTTTTGAACTACCGCGCCATTTTCAATTCCTTTTATAAATATAAATAAATATTTATATTCAAATGATGATCTATATAAATATATACATTCTAATTCTATTCAAAATAAATTTCTCGTTGTTATTATTTAAAATAATTCATTTTAAATATTCGAAATTCACTAAAATTGCCAAAATGAAACATTTAAATTGGTTCGGATTTCCGGATTATTACAAGTTTTCTAATTAATTAATATTTAATCGGAATTGAATAAAAGAATTGGATTTCGAGTTTGTCGTGAATGGTGTCTTCATTAACACTCTTCTTAAACCCATTTGAGAAAAGAATAAATCTTTTAATTAAGATTTAGTGAAGTTTTCCAAATAGTTAATATTTAATTGGAATTGAATAAAAGAATTGGATTTTGGGTTTGTCGTGAATGGTATCTTCATTAACCCAGTTCTTAAACCCAATTGAGAAAAGAATAAATCTTTTAATTAAGATTTAGTGAAGTTTTGCAATTAATTAATATTTAATTGGAATTGAATAAAAGAATTGGATTTTGGGTTTGTCGTGAATGGTGTCTTCATTAACACTGTTCTTATACCCAGTTAAGAAAAGAATAAATCTTTTAATTAAGATTTAGTGAAGTTTTCCAATTAATTAATACTTAATTGGAATTGAATAAAAGAATTGGATTTTGGGTTTGTCATGAATGGTATCTTCAATAACATTGTTCTTAAACCCCATATGAAAAGAATAAATCTTTTAATTAAGATTATTTTAGTTTCTAGTTATATTTAGTAATTTGAATAAAATCGAATGTGAATTGGTTTATCGTGAACTGTGTTTTTAACGACATTCATTCTTTAACCCAATTAACAGTGAAACGTGATTTGGAATTTATAAATCTTGTTATTAAGATTTAATGGAAATTTTCCAAAGTAAAATTTTCCAATTTAATAAAATAAATTGGAATGGAATGGAATTCGATTTGGTAATAATCGAAGTGAACTTCTGCGTAGGAAGACCGTTACTATATATGGAATTTAAAAGGCATTGTCATTATTCCATTTATATTAATGGTTAGATATGGAAGTTTATATCGACTATATATATTGATCTATTTTCCGTGAAGATTCCATAATTAATGGAATGTGTTGGGTTTATCGTGAACTGTGTTTTAAATGACATTGGTTCTTTAACCCAGTTAAAGACAGGATTTATTTCCTAAATTTGAATAATCATTATATAATGATTTTTGGGGATTAAAACTAAGCGGAGTTTTAATGAATCTTTAATTAGATTCGAATGTGAATGTGATAATTTTAAATTATCAAATTTGGGAAATGATCAGAATGGAGTATCATCAGTTTGGCTCCAAGAGATAGTTAAATCTTTAATTAGACTTGAACGTGAAATGGTAATTAATTTTACCGATAACACATTGGTGTTAGATATGGAGTATTACCAGTTTTGCTCCATGGGATGAATAGGTTGGGATTGGGAAATATAATAAATGATTACTTCGGTAAAGTTCGTTAATCCCGACTAGTTTGGAAACCCTTAATTTGGTTTAAATTGTGAAAAGAATATTTGAATAAAAGAATATTCTAGATTGGAATTAGGCGTATGTTGGGTCTTTATAGCACTTGTTTATAAGATACGCGTTTTATTCAGAAAGACCGGTTTATACCCATTTTGAATAATTGATACGACGATAAGTCGACGATGAAGACGGTGGTTGAAGACCGGAGATCTTCACATCGTTTGGATGATTACTGATGTCTTGATTGGGCTATAAACCCAAGACAAGGTAATAAATGGTTATCGTCTGGACATACTTGGAGATCGACCGGATATGCGAGGACCTCTCTCTTGTATTGGACATATGGGATGAGGAATAAGGTGCCTTCGGTTTTGTTCAGACCTAAAACGGACTTGTAAATGGATGTGTGTTTGATATTGGATTTTATTCTATTTTGATTGATTTCTATTAAATATATATCTGTTTAGTGGCGGAGAATTTATTATCTTGCTTAACACCCTTCTCTGAGACGTACGAGCTTAGAGATTGTATATCGATAGATATCGATCGCATGGCATGAATTGTCAGTGTGGCATGCTGGGACGCAGATGATCAAGGCTTTTGTTGAAAAGCAAAGTCTTGTAGTTGATGATCAAAGCACGACTTTAAATAGAATAGCTTTTTTTATAGCGTTAATTCGCGAGCCTCACACCCTAGTGTGAACTAGAAACAGGAGAGGACCTCAGGGAGGACATGCATTTTTTCTAGCTAGGAGTAGTGTCATAGCATGGAGCCTATACATTTTACTCATGTGGATGTGGCATATTATTTGATGGATAGCGAGGCACCTCAGATATATTGGTCACTACGGGGCCGATGGATGACATGGTCGACATACTGACTAGACTTAAGCCCCATAGGGCGGGGAAACATATCATTCAGGGATTATTAATCCACTTATTGTGGACCACCCCTAATGATCCTGGTGTAGTTGCGCCTGAATCGTGAGGCTCGGGCTAAGCAGTCACGAATTCGGTAAGGACGATCCCTTGCCTTAGTTCACAGATGGAATCCAATTTCCAATACATGACATTTCGGTTTTGATTGTAGAGCCTAGTAAGGCGACATGATATATGGTACCCATGCCGCCTATGATTGATACATTTATATTTGAAGCTAATTTTGACATTATATACTTATAGTAATATCAAAATGATTTGTTTTAAACGTACCAAGCATGTTTGCTATTATAAGGGAAAACTCTATCCTCCGGCTTGCATTGCGTTGTATGATGGGACCTGAGTCTTATAATAGCTTCATTTTCCAAAAAGCATTGCGGTGTTTGTTATACGCACTGGTATTCTTGGGAGGAAACCCGTTCCATGTTTTACGGCGTGGTCCCTTGATTTGCCAAATTTTAAAGTAAAGTTTTAAATAACTGTTTTAGTTCTCACACCAGTCCTTGTCGCTGGCTCTGTGTGAGCTGGGTATGCATGATAGGGGGTTCTCACCATGTGGTTTGGTGACGAACAGTGGGCTCTTACCCCCACATGTCCCTTATGAGGGTTGGTAGCTGTGTGCGAGCAGTCGAGAGGCTAGCCGTAAAATAAGGTGACTAGGGGACCCATTGGAAGCCACGGTGGGTTTTACCTGTTGCTTTGGGGTATGAAGGGATGGTTGCAAAGCCTACCGGATTTCATTTGGTTGTTTCATCGTGGTATCGGAGCTTTGGTTTACAGAGCTCGAGAACAAGACACATTAGAACTGAACGAAAGAATTCATCATAGATTGGATTAGTAATATCCAATGAGAATGGCTCGTTAGAGATGGGATCCGTAGTATCCTAGAATGAGTTTCAAAGAGTATTATTTTTAAAATAAAAATGAAAACAAATTTTGTTTTGAAACTTTAAACCTTATTATACGTATTTGAGTATTTGATTTTATATTAAATTTGGGCAATCGAGTATATGAAGATTTTGAATATACGCATATTAATGTGTATTGGAAGCCTCTAATATACTGGATAGATATAGAATCACACTTTATTCGCTCGGAGATGATTCTGCTGATTGTAGCTACATCATCACAAATTATGTTCGATTTTCGAAAGTGGGATGTCTATATATTTCCAATTGACTGTTGTGAGAACCAAAACTAGATGGGTTTATTGTTGTGATTTGACACTAAAATGTGATTTTTGAATATATATAAAAAAGTTATTTGTTTTGAAAATTTAATTCATAAATTAATGCTAGTTGTGTTGTATGATAATTAGTTTGACTAATTAAAATGTTGGACCAATAAGAGAACAAAAGGTAAATTTAGCCAAATTGAATTTACTATAAAACTGAATTGAAATTTGTTAGAAATAGCATACATGTACATATATATGTGTGTGAACAGTCATAGCATGGACGCTAAAAAGAGGAATAAAATTGTGCTTGACAAATAGGTACATGTTTATTGTATTTCTTGGGTTTTGATGATTTAATGAGCAGATTGGCTTTAGCTTTTTCTTTTGGATTGGTGAGGGCCCTGTGAGGCAAGTTGTGGTTTTAAAGGTCCGTACAAAGGAGGTTATGGCGAAAATTTCCAAAAATTTATGGTGTTAGCAAAATTTTTAAGAAATTAGAAAATTCTTAGAAACTGAAAAAATGAAGAATGAAAGAAAGAATGAAAGTTGAGTTGATTAGTTAAACAACTTTCAGCTCTGTTCCTTTTCAACGACGAAAAGATTTTAAGTGGGGGAGATTTTAATAACCCGGATTTTCAGAACTAATTTATATTTTTATTTTAGCTATTTTAATGGATTTTCATAATTTAAAATGATTTATTTTAAATAATAATGACTAAAAATTTATTTTAATCGAAGTTAGGATATATAATTTTATTTTAATTACAAAACGAGCCTGAAATGGTGCGGTAGTTTGAAAACTGGATTTCAAATTTCAAATGAATGTACAAGATTCAATATAAATCGAATGTCAGTGAAACAAGAAATATCTGAATCTGTTTAATAATATCTTTCTAACGAATTTGAAAAATTCAGATTTCATAATATAAATTGAAAGTTATGTCCATTTTAAAATTCAAAATAGTCGCTATGGAATTTATATATTTTTTAATATAGTATATAACCCTTAAAAATATCCATTTTGTAAACGACCTCCGTTTTCGATGAAACCAGTTTTGTTGGATCCGGAATGTCAAATTATTACTAGAAACGAATTTTCATAATTTTTTGGAATTAATATGTGAGCATGGTAAATTAAAACGTGTTGGTACTTTTAGTATGAATTTAATCGACTAGAAAATGGCAATTTTCAAACGGCCTCCAAATTCGATGAAATTAGTTTTGTTAGGACCGTATCATCAAAACATAGCTAGATTTTTTTTTGGGAATTTTTGGAGTCAGTATGTAGCCCCAGTAAATTAAAATATGTGTTCAAATTCAATATATATTGATTGATATTTTAATTTTAATAAACATTGATCGAAACAGCCGAATTGGCTTACGAAACATATTCCATTGTGTCCAGAATAGGTGTATTTGGCTAGAGGTGATAGTCATTGGGTTTGAATTGGAGTTTGAATGAAAAATCTTTATTTTTTAAATTAAAATGATTAAAATATATATATGGTTGGTCAAAATGGAGTCAAACCCTAAATCATTCTCATCGCGGTCAAACTGGGAAAACCGCCGGTCCCAAATTAAAAAAACCCACGACCGATAATCTTAGATCCTTTGCTTCCCAAATCCTCCTCATCCACGAAATAATCAATGGAATTTACAACTGCAAATCTCAAGTGTTAGGCGAGCTCTTCCAGTTCGACGGTGGTGACAGGAAAATTGGCAGTGTGGTGGTCGGAATTGCACCCTGAAGTCGTTGCGGTTGGATTCAGTTTTTGAATGCGTTGAGGCTCTGAGTTCGTCAGGGTTGCTGGTGGGGGGAGCGCTGGTCATGGCGCATCTCGTGGTGGTACGGTGATGAGCTCCGATCATCAGTACAAGGGCGGTGGCGGGTTCTATGATGGCGATGAAAGGTTCGATATTCACCTGTAGAAGATAACGAAGAAGACACAGTGTAATTTTTTTTAAACTATGTAATTAGTTTAATTAATTTGATAATTTAGTAATTTTTATATAAATAACATTGTTTAAAATTCTGAATTTTATATATTATAACATTGTTTTCAAAATATGAGTTTATATATATATATACACATAGCATTATTTTTAAATGAGATAACATTGCATAAAAATGTAATTTTTATATAAATAGCCTTAAATAAAAAAAAGTAATTTTTTTATAAAAAAATAACGTAGTTTTTAAATGAAATACTTTTTTTAAAATATGAATTTTTATATAAAATAGCGTTGATTTATTTTCAGATTTAATTTACAGATTTTAAAATAAATTAGCATTGTTTTAAATTTATATAATAGCATAGTTTTATAAAGATGTTATTTTTAATAGAATAGCTATAGTATAAAAATGGGATTTATATATATAGTAGCGATATAAAAATACGATTTTTTATTATATAGGTAGCGTTATAAAAATGCGATTTTTATATAAATAGCGTCGTTTAAAAATGTGTTTTTTTAATAAACTGCGTCAAACGGATTGCGTTGGAATCAAGGTGAAGTACGCTACGCACTGGAAACAAATTCAAATCCAAACCGTTCAAATAAAGAATGATGGAGTGGAAACCAATGGTGAGAACTCTCTCTCACTCAAATTATTTAACAGTTATTATATAATAGGTTGCAGACGGGGCTTAATAGCTCTTAACACTGTTGTCTGAAACCATGGATGTATAGATTGATGATTTTTTACAGTTTAATTTATCATTATTAAACTGTGATTATAAATATTTATATATAATAAATAAATTCACATGGACTATGATGTAAACCCAACATGGGTATTGGGATGATAATTTTACACATCGTCCAAGGTTCAAATAATATTTGTTGATGTTTGAAAACCCCACACGGGTCCAGGGATGATAATTTATTCACATCTCCCCTGAATTTAATTATATGTCAATTGATGGGTTGACAAGCTGTGATGAGCGTTATATATTTATTTTAACGCTTATACAGTTGTAAATTGCACTTTGGATGGTGTTTGAATGATTGAATGATTATTTATCATTATTGTTGAATACATGTGATGTATGAAATCCATATAATTGAAATTATATGGTAATTGATTGAGTCGCATTCCGATTGAGAAATAACGAATATTTGAAAATAAAGAACATTTTAAAATAACAAATGTTTTAAAAATAACGAATATTTTACAATAATATTCAGTGAATAATCAAAATATGAATTTGATGTCCGATTTTGGATGGACATGAAAATATTGAAATGTATGGAGCCGAGTTAAGTATAGAACCGCCATTTTAATCCGAACGGGTTTATTGATCGATTTTATTCAATTTATAATAAATATCGAAAAGGAAATGATTTCAAAACCTAATATTTTAAAAATATTATCATATTTAATATGATAATGATAAGGAGTATTGATTTAAAATTGAAAATGAAGTTGGAATCATTTTAAGACGAATTTATAAATGACTTATAAAATAAATTTTGAATGGAAATCGACGATATATATATAATATATATTATATATATTTAATGGCCTGAATAGAACACGCCGCGCCGTGGCCGTTCTCGAATTTTGACCTTTGACTTCGAATTGACATTACGGGAGATCCGGCCGTAGGATTCTCCAAAAACCAGAACCGTTGGGTTTATTTCGAAAAGGGCTTTCCAACGAATACAAGGGATTTGAAATCTAGTGGTTGGATTTAGAATTATGTCCGAATCAAATTTGGAAAAGGTCGTTGTAAATGCAGTTCGATGACCGTTTATGAAAATCGACTGAAAGGGCCTTAATAGAATTATTAAAAATATTAATAATTTGTGTAAAATCATAATAAATGATTTGGAAACAATTGGGATGAAAAATTCCATATTTAAAAAGAATTTTTTTATCAAAATGAACTAGTTATTAACTAGATTTGAAATCCAATAATTTTTAAATAAATAAATTTGATTATAAAGGGTTTTAATAATATCAGAAATTTCCAATATATAAATTGGAATGGATTTGAATAGAAATAATCTTTGGAATATTTCGATATTGGATTCCGTGGTTATACGGATTTTGTTATGAGAATTTGGAAGATACATATATCGTTATTCCCAATGCGATATCTGTTAGTTTCAAATTTTGATATTGAATATAAGCCAATATAATTTCTATTCAGAGTCTTATATTTAATATTAAATTGGATTTTGGGTTTGTCGTGAATGGTGCCTTCATTACCACTGTTCTCAAACCCAGTTAAGAAAAGAATAAATCTTTTAATTAAGATTTAGTGAAATTTTCCAATTAATATTTAATTGGAATTGATTAAAAGAATTGGATTTTGGGTTTGTCGTGAATGGTGTCGTCATTAACACTGTTCTTAAACCCAGTTGAGAAAAGAATAAATCTTTTTGTTAAGATTTAGTGAAGTTTTCCAATTAATTAATATTTAATTGGAATTGGATTTTGGGTTTGTCGTGAATGGAGTCTTCATTAACACTGTTCGTAAACCCAGTTGAGAAAAGAATAAATCTTTTAATTAAGATTTAGTGAAATTTTCCAATTAATTAATATTCAATTAGAATTGAATAAAAGAATTGGATTTTGGGTTTGTCGTGAATGGTGTTTTCATTAACACTGTTCTTAAACCCAGTTGAGAAAAGACTAAATCTTTTAATTAAGATTTGGTGAAGTTTTCCAATTAATTAATATTTAATTGGAATTGAATAAAAGAATGGATTTTGGGTTTGTTGTGAATAGTGTCTTCGTTAACACTGTTCTTAAACCCAGATGAGAAAAGATTAAATCTTTTAATTAAGATTTAATGAAGTTTTCCAATTAATTAATATTTAATTGTAATTGAATAAAAGAATTGGATTTTGGGTTTGTCATGAATGGTGTCTTCATTAACACTGATCTTAAACCCAGTTGAGAAAAGAATAAATCTTTTAATTAAGATTTAGTGAACTTTTCCAATTAATTAATATTTAATTGGAATTGAATAAAGGAATTGGATTTTGGGTTTGTCATGAAAGGTATCTTTAATAACACTATTCTTAAACCCTGTGTGAAAAGAATAAATCTTTTAATTAAGATTATATGAGTTTCCAGTTATATTTAGTAACTGGAATAAAATAGAATGTGAATTGGGTTTATCGTGAACTGTATTTTTAACGACATTCGTTCTTTAGCCCAATTAACCGTGAAATGTGATTTGGAATTTATAAATCTTGTTATTAAGATTTAATGGAAATTTTCCAAAGTAAAGTATTCCAATTTAATAAAATAAATTGGAATGGAATTTGATTTGGTAATAATCGAAGTGAACTTCTGTGAAGGAAGACTGTTACTATATATGGAATTTAAAAGGCTTTGTCGTTATTCCATTTATATTATTGGTCGGATACGGAAGTTTATATCGACTATATATTGATCTGTTTTCCGTGAAGATTCCATAATTAATGGAATGTGATTTTGGGTTTATTGTGAACAGTGTTTTAAATGACATTGGTTCTTTAACCCAGCTAAAGATAGGATTTATTTCCTAAATTTGAATAATCATTATATAATGATTTTTTGGGATTAAAACTAAGTGGAGTTTTAATGAATCTTTAATTAGATTGAAATGTGAATGTGATAATTTTAAATTATCAAATTTGGGAAATGATCGTGAATGGAGTATCATCAGTTTTGCTCCAAGTGATTATTTAATCTTTAATTAGATTTGAACGTGAAATGGTAATTAATTTTACCAATAACACAGTGGTGTTAGATATGGAGAATTACCATTTTTGCTCCATGGGATGAATTGGTTGGGATTGGGAAATATAATAAATGATTACTTTGGTAAAGTTCGCTAATACCGACTAGTTTAGAAATCCTGAATTTGGTTTAAATTGTGAAAAGAATATTTGAATAAAAGAATATTCTAGATTGGAATGAGGCGTATGTTATGTTTTTATAGCACTTATTTATAAGATATGCGAGTTATTCGAAAAGACTGTGTTATACCCATTATGAATAATTCATGCAACGATAAGTCGACAATGAAGATGGTGGTTGAAGACCGGAGATCTTCACATCGATTGGATGACTACTAATGTCTTGATTGGGCTATACACCCAATACAAGGTAATAAGTGGTGATCGTCTAGAAGTACTTGGATATTGATCGGATATGCTAGGACCTCTCTCCTGTATTAGACATATGGGACGAGGAATAAGGTGCCACCGGTTTCATTCAGACTCAGAAAGGACATGTAAATGGATGTGTGTCTGACATTGGATTTATTCTGTGTTGATTGATTTCAATTAAATCTATATCTGTTTAGTGGCGGAGAATTTATTCTCTTGCTTAACACCCTTCTCTGAGACGTACAAGATTAGAGGTATATATCGATAGATATCAGTCGCATGGCGTGAGTTGTCAGTGTGGCATGCTGAGATGCAAATGATCAAAGTTTTTGTTGAAAAGCAAAGTCTTTTGGTTGATGATCAAAGCATGACTTAAAATAGCATAACTTTTTGTATAGCGTTTTCATGAGCGTCACCACCCGATGTGAACTAGAAACGGGAGAGGGTCTCAGGGAGGACATGCATTTCTTTCTAGCTAGGAGTGGTGTCATGGTATGGAGCCCAGATATTTTACTTATGTGGATGTTGCATATTATTTGTTGGATAGCGAGGCGCCTTGGATATATTGGTCACTACGGGGCCGATGGATGACATGATCGACATACTGACTAGACTTATGCCGCATAGGGCGGGGAAACGTATAGTTCAGGGATTATTAATCCACTTAGTGTTGACCGGCCCTGACGATCCAAGTGCTGTTGCGGCTGAATCCTGAGGCTCGGGCTAGATTGTCTAGAATTCGGTAAGGAAGATCCCTTGCCTTGGTTCATAGATGGAATCCGATTTTCAATACGTGATATTTCGGTTTTGATTATAATGTAACAACCCGGAAAAATCAGAACCAATTTAAAATTTTATTTTGGCAATTTTAATGAATTTTGAATATTTAAAATGGTTTATTTTAAATAATAACGACTAGAAATTTATTTTGAACAGAATTAGAACATATATATTTATTAATATCGAAGTTAGAGTATAAATATTTATTTTTAATTATAAACGGAATTGGAAATGGCGCGATAGTTTGAAAATTCGATTTCAAATATCAAATGAATGTACAGGATTCAAAATAAACCGGATTTTAGTGAAACCAAAAATATTTAAATCTATTTGAAAATATCTTTCCAACGAATCTGAAAAATTGAAATTTCATAGCGGGAATAAAAAGTTGTGTCCAGTTGAAAATTAGGAATAAAAAGTTATCTTTCTCAACTCAATCTAGGCTTTCCTTTACGGGGAAGTTTGGGTCGTGTCATATAGAGCCTAGTATGGCAACATGATATATGGTACCCATGCCGTCTATGATTGATACATTGATATTTGAAGCTGATTTTGACACTATATACTTATAGTAATATCAAAATGATTTGTTTTAAATGTACTGGCTATTATAAGGGAAAACCCTATCCTCCGACTTGCGTTGCATTGTGTGATGGAACCTGAGTCTTATAATAACTTCATTTTTCCAAAAAGCATTGCGCTATTTGTTACATGCACTGGTATTTTTGGGAGGAAACCCGTTCCGTGTTATATAGCGAGGTCCCTTGACTTACCAAATTTTAAAGTAAAGTTTTAAATAATTGTTTTAGTTCTCACACCAGTCACATGACTGTAACACCCCGTATTTTGGTTAATACTAAAATTCACTAATTATAGAATAAATAATCTCAGATGTGAGAATTGGGGGAAACGGGCTGCGTCATTGTGTTCGTCTCGGAAAAATACGCAAAATAGAGTCCGAGTTTTCGAAAATCGGAGTCCGTATGGCCCAGTTATGGCCCGATGAAGTTTGCAGAAAATTTGAAACTAAAAGCAGAATTAAGAATTTAAAATTCAGATTTTAAATTGGACAGGCGGGGCCAGGCGGGAAGATTCCCGCCCTACCCATGTTGACAGGGCTGTCGACAGGCCTGTCGACAGGGGATGTCGACTTGCCTGTCGACAGGGGGTGGCGTCCAGAGAACCTGGGTGCACCAGGTTGCACCAGGTTGGGTTTTAGGCTGGCTTGGAGGGCTGGTTTCTGGAAGCTTCTTGGATCTGAGGGTCCTAAACCAATCTAGGGTTAATCTAAGGGCCTAAAACACTCACCTAATCTATAAATACGCCCTAAACCCTACCCTAATTCATTCATAATTAAATCTAGTAACTAAACTATGGCAAAATGAAACTTGAAGGAGCCTCCATCAAAATTAGAGAAGGGATAGCATTCCAAATCAACTTCTAGCCTCTTAATCTTCTTCATTAGTTTGCTAATTTTGTTTTGGTGAGATTCTATCTCCTTAATAATCAATTGTTAAATTGATTAAGATAGGATATGATGATGTATGGATATGTTTGAGGATCAATGTGTTTATGCAAGCTTTGTGTAGTGTATGTTATGTGTTTTGCAAGTTATATACCATATGTCATGCAAGTTTAATGTTATGTAGTCATGACATCTATATGCAAGTTTGGTGCTATGTTTCATGATGATTATGATGCAAAACACTAAGTTGAACATTGATCTATTATGCAAGTTTAAGTATGTGATTCTATGCATGCTAAGTATGTGATATTATGCATATTTAATAAGTGGGTTTATGCATATTTAACAAGTGGGTTTATGCATATTTAATAAGTGGGTTTATGCATACTTAATAAGTGGGTTTATGCATATTTAACAAGTGGGTTTATGCATGTTTAATAAGTGGGTTATGCATATTTAATAAGTGGGTAAATGCATGTTTAACATGTTATGCAAGATATGAGAATGCTTATATGCAAGTTATGTGTATGATGTAGGTAAGTTACATGTATGTTGTTATGCAAGTTCATATGCAAGTTATGTGTATGATGTTATGTAAGTTACATGTATGTTGTTATGCAAGTTCATATGCAAGTTATGTGTATGATGTATGTAAGTTACATGTATGTTGTTATGCAAGTTCATATGCAAGTTATGTGTATGATGTATGTAAGTTACATGTATGTTGTTATGCAAGTTCATATGCAAGTTATGTGTATGATGTTATGTAAGTTACATGTATGTTGTTATGCAAGTTCATATGCAAGTTATGTATATGCTTAAATGCAAGTTAACATGTTATGCAAGTTATGTGAATGCTTATATGCAAGTTTAACATGTCATGCAAGTTATGTGAATGCTTATATGCAAGTTTAACATGTTAATATATGCTCATATATGCAAGTTTGGGATTAAATGTAGTTGGGTTAATATATGCTCATATATGCAAGTTGACATCCTCTTAACCCATGACAAAGAATATGCTAATATTTGGTTTAAACCATGATATTTGTGATGGATCTTCCCTTTATGTGAACGATTTACGTGGGGAACGATGGGGTTAATAAATATGTTAATTAAAAGTATGGTTGGGTATGATTAAGCATACCATAAAAATAAATTAACATAAGTGGGAATTTACCTATTGAGTTAGGTCTACCCCATGGGAATTTACCTATTGAGTTAGGTCTACCCATGTTATGAAAAAAACTTGATATTAATTAGGGATAATTAATATGGGGTGATTAATTAGATGTAATTAATCGACTAAGACACGAGGTTGGACTCAGTTGTAGCGTAAAACTGCCCGGACCCAACCGGCTTAACCAGTTGCTACAAATGTTAGCCCAATGTGAGAGGTCTTAGGCACAAACTAAATACGTGATTAATGTAAAGACTCGAGGTTAGACTCGGTTATGACATAAGGCTGCCCGGACCCAACCGGCTTAACCAGCGGTCATAAAAGATAGTCTAATGTGAGAGGTCTTTATGAGGATCACGGTCTTAATTAATTAAGAAACACTTAACCAGATAAGCATGTAGTAGAGCATGAGGGGTTAAGTGGGTGCCTTGGGTGGCATGTGGAAATCTAGTGGGTTGCCTTGGGTGGCAATAGAAAATACGATTAGAATACTTAACCAAGTGGAAACATGTAATTAAACATGATTAAAGGGTTAAGTGGGATACACTAGATAAGTAACAAGCTTAGGTGGGTAGCTTGTGGGGGCCCATTTCAACCAATATCCCAAACGTATCTTTGTGGGCTCGACTCTAGCCGGGTGACGGGACAGGCATATTGGGCTTGACTATAAGAGGCCAAAACGGGGTAGCGGTGGCAACGCGAGTCCAACGGGTTTCATATGCGTGTGTGGACCCGGGCTGGTAGATAAGTCGTTGTTGCACCGTGTAGATATAAGCCGTGCACCGTGGATAGTATTGGGTTGCCACTTTAGGGGGAGTGATACACCCCACTGTGGGTCCAGCACGGGTTTCTACGTTAGGGAGCCGATCGCTTGGGGTAGTGGGGTACACCTAGTGGAGATAGGGGCAGACGGCACCTATGTAGTCAGCTAGGAGTACATGAAACTACTAGTTATATCTTTCTTTAAGTCCTTGGGTGGGATCAACCTTTAAGTAGGAATTACTCTTGGTGGGTAGAACTGGTGTGGTGCAGTGTAGGAATTACCCTTGGGTGGATAAGTCTGGGAGGGTGTAATCTAGTAATTAACCTTTGGTGGATAAATGCGTCTTTCCGGTTATCTTAGTACATCCCGTGTTTAGTTGGCTACGTAGTGTAGTCATTATCCCCAGAGGTACCATACCTTGTTTATATCATACCCTAATTACTTTAATGATTGTATTGTTAGGGTTATAGGACTCACTCAGACTTATGTCTGACCCCGTTGTTTTTATCTTTTTCCCCCAACCCCAGGTTATCAGAGTGGGCTTAGTGCTAGTGGGCTTTGATCAGATTGCTGTATCTATCCTTTGGAGCTTGGATCGTTGAAGTAAAGCTCAGTTCATCTTTTCTTTTATGGCTATTGATTACTCAGTGGGATTATGTACTTATTTTTATCAAGATGGATATTCTGTACTTGACTCTTGTATGGTTTTGTGATGTAACCAAACATGTTTTACTTTCCGCTGCGATGAAATGATGTTTTAAATTTTCAAGTATTACTTATATCTGTCTTGCTGTAATTTTACTGTTCTATATTCACTCAAAATACATCACCGAAACTAAGGCATTCCCCTCTTACGAGTGACCTTAGCGGGTGTGGGGTGTTACACGTGGTATCAGAGCAAAGGTTACCGGAACAGATAAATTTTTTAGAAAACTATTTTTCTAAAAACATTTTTGAAAGAGATATTTTCAAAAACATGTCTTTAAAGAGAAAAGTTTTTGAAAGATTGAATTCTCCGTTTTGAATCTTTCCTTTTTCGTTTCAGCATGGCTGAGGATCTTAACTTTCCGGAGGGTGTGACGGTACCAGTATGGTATAGGAGATTGATGGAGGCTAGGGCCACCACTGCGGGTCCAGCAAATGTTCCTCCACCAACCGTAGCACCCGATCTTCCTCCTCCCCCTCCTACTCGCACGGATACTTTTGCTAAGACTTGTAAGGAATTCAAAGCTATGGGAGGGAAACCTTTTCAAGGATCTGAAACTTTTGTGGAGGCTAGAGATTGGCTTAAGGAGGTGGAAGAGTTGATAGATATCTTTGAGATGGAAGAAGGAAAGAAAGTCAAGTTGGCTGCTTGGTTAATGAAGGGAGAGGCCTCATTCTGGTGGGAGGTCACTAATGGAGAACGCCCCGTTGACCCTTGGGCGGATTTTAGGCAAAGATTTGTGGCAAAGTTTCTCTCAAGGGCGGAGGAAAACTTGTATATGGAAAGATTCTTGACTCTAAAGCAAGGAAATCTCTCGGTGAAGGAATATGTCAACAAGTTTAATCAATTGGCAAGGTTTGGCCTAGATATGGTGAATACACCGGAGAAGAAGGCTTTGAGGTTCGTGAAAGGCTTGAATGAACCAATGCATGGGTTGGCTATGACTCATATCCCGATGGGGGCCACCTTTGAGAAGTTAGTTGACATGGCACTCATGCATGAAGAAGAGAAGGGTCCCAATGCTAATAAGGCACCCGAGAAGAAGGGAGATCAAAAGAGACCTCAGCAACAACAACAAAACAAAGGTGGGAAAGGTAACGGTGGCAAGGACAAGAAGAAGAAGTGTTTCAATTGTGGGACACCTGGCCACCTAAGCAAGGATTGTCGCAAGAAGAAGAAGACTGGCTGCTTCCACTGTGGCGAAGCAGGGCATCTAATAAAAGATTGTCCTAAGAAGGGGCAAAGGACGGGATCTACCTCAGGAGGTCAGGTGCAAGTTCTAATGGCACCAGCTCAGGCAGGGGGGCAAGTTCAGGCTCTCTCAGTTCCACCGGTTCAGCAGAGAGGTAGAACTATTTCCGTTGAAAGTCTGGTTTTTCTATTTGATCATCCTGTCCGTACATTGTTTGATTCAGGCGCATCGCATTCGTTTATCTCATCATCATTAGTTGAGTCACTGCACTTAGACACCAGTCTTGTAGATGATCCCTTGGTTGTTTCAAACCCAATTGGAGGCTCCACTTATTTGTCCATGATATGTTTGGGTTTGAAGATTTCTATACTTAGCATTGAGTTTAGATGTGATGCTTTTGTGTTGGGCTTCACGGGCTATGGGTTGATTTTGGGCATGGACTAGTTATCCAGTAATGGTGCCGTTCTTGATTGTGAAAGGAGAGTTGTTAGGCTTCTGACCCGTTTGGGTAACACTCACGAGATCTCTTGTAATCCCATGGAATCTGTTTTGCTAAGTCATCTTGAATCGCTCGATGCTTCAGTCGAGAGTTTGCATTCTGTTAGAGTGGTCCGGGAATATCCGGATGTGTTTGAGGAGGTGAAGGGCTTACCTCCGAAGCAGGAGATTGACTTCCGAATATATCTGGTGGATAATGCTAAACCTGTATCTTTACCAGTGCGCCACATGGCTCCTCGTGAGAGGAGGGAACTCCATAAGCAAGTAGGGGAGTTGCTTGAGAAGGGGTTCATAAGACGAAGTATATCGGAGTGGGGTGCTCCAGTAGTATTTGCTACGAAGGCAGATGGGTCCCTCAGACTTTGTGTAGACTATAGAGAACTCAACAAGCTCACAAAGAAGAATAGACACCCATTGCCGAGGATTGATGATCTTTTCGATCAGTTGGTTGGCGCTTCAGTATTTTCTCAGTTGGACTTAGCCACGGGGTTTCATCAGTTGAGGGTGGCTGAGGATAGCATAGACAAGACTGCCTTTAGAACTCCGGATGGTTTCTATGAGTGGTTGGTGATGCCATTTGGGTTGACGAACGCCCCTGCATATTTCGTTGATTTGATGAGTAGGGTGTTCAGGGAGTTCCTTAATAAATTCGTGGTGGTCTTTGTGGATGATATCTTAGTATTTTCTAAGAGTGAAGAAGAGCATGCCCTACATCTGGGGGAGGTGTTGAAGACTCTTCGAGCGCATAGTCTTAAGGCTAAATTCTCTAAATGTCACTTCTGGAGGAAGGAAGTGCGGTTCTTGGGGCACATGGTCTCCAAGGAGGGGATAGCTGTGGATCCCGCGAAGGTAGTATCGATTCAGGATTGGAAGGTTCCAAAGAATGCTACCGAAGTAAGAAGTTTCTTGGGGTTGGCGGGTTACTATAGGAAGTTTATCAAAGACTTCGCGAAGATATCAGCCCCATTAACCCGCTTAACGAAGAAGAATCTTGTTTTTGCATGGGACGTAGATTGTGATGATGCATTCCGATGGTTAAAGAGAGCTTTAACCACTGCTCCAGTTTTAGTGTTGCCAGATGGGAGCAAGCCATTTGTTGTCTATACCGATGCTTGTGGGACAGGACTAGGCGCAGTCTTAATGCAAGAGGGAAGGGTGATAGCCTATGGTGGAAGGCAGTTGAGAGTGCATGAGAAAAATTACCCTACCCATGATCTAGAGTTGGCCGCTATTGTTTTTGCTCTTAAGATTTGGCGCCATTATCTTCTTGGTGAGAGATTCGAATTGTTCACTGACCACAAATCATTGAAGTACTTGTTTTCTCAGAAGGATTTGAGCTTGAGACAGCAAAGATGGATGGAGTTCTTAGTATCCTATGATTTCGAGATAGCGTATACCCCTGGCAAGGGTAACGTGGTAGCGGACGCCTTGAGCAGAAAAAAAGTGTCCTTGAGTCCATTGTTTGTGGAACAGCGAAGCTTGGAATTTATCTCGATGTTTGATTTCAGACCTTCCGTTGATTATGTACCCGGTTTGCTAGCTTCC
Organism: Allium sativum; assembly: GCA_030737875.1. Classification (NCBI taxonomy): domain Eukaryota; kingdom Viridiplantae; phylum Streptophyta; class Magnoliopsida; order Asparagales; family Amaryllidaceae; genus Allium; species Allium sativum. Next base: position 159,281,143 of record CM060924.1, read on the forward strand.
TTGGAAGTTAGACCTACTCTTTTGGGGCGGATTGGAGAAGCACAGAGGGACGACCCACAGTTGGTTGAGTTGGTGGGGAAGCTCATAAGGGGGGAGTCGTCCAGCCATTTGAGTAGGTACACCCTAGACGATAGGGGGTGCTTGCGTAGAGACGGTAGACTTTGTGTACCGAAAGACGAGGGTTTGAGGAAGGTTATTCTTGATGATGCACACCGTTCTAGGATGACCATTCATCCCGGTGGGGACAAGATGTACCAAGACATGAAGAGGGTTTTCTTCTGGGCCGGTATGAAGAAAGATGTGGCCGAGTATGTCGCTCGATGCTTGGTGTGCCAACAAGTGAAGGCGGAACAAAAGAAACCAGGTGGGTTGCTTCACCCATTGGAAGTTCCGCAATGGAAGTGGGATAGCGTCTCGATGGATTTTATTGACGGGTTACCCAGATCAAGAAAGGGTAATACGGGAATTTGGGTGGTGGTAGACAGACTTACTAAGAGCGCCCATTTCATACCTGTGAAGAGCAAGAGGACCGCTCCATGGCTAGCTTCTGTATATCTTCGAGAGATAGTTCGATTGCATGGGGTACCCTCTAGCATAGTGAGTGATCGAGATCCTATCTTCACTAGCGAGTTCTGGAGAAGCTTGCAAGAAGCAGTGGGGACTCAATTGTGTCTGAGCACTGCATATCATCCCCAGACGGACGGCCAGACTGAGAGGGTGAATCGTGTTCTAGAAGACCTTTTGAGGCTTTGTATCTTAGATTTTGGAGGTACATGGGAAGAGCATCTTCCATTGGTGGAGTTCGCATATAATAACAGCTTTCAGTCCAGTATTGGTATGGCTCCTTTCGAAGCCCTTTATGGAAGGCCTTGTCGATCACCTGCATGTTGGTGGGAATCTACGGATAAGATCTTGCTTGGGCCTGATATGGTTAGAGAGACTTCTGAGAAAATTGACTTAATTCGAAGAAGGATGAAAGCAGCGCAAGATAGGCAAAAATCTTATGCGGACAAGAGAAGGACGGATCTTGAGTTTGAAGTTGGGGACATGGTCTTTGTCAAAGTGTCTCCATTACGAAATGTGGTTCGCTTTGGATCTGTTGGGAAGTTAGCACCAAGGTTCGTAGGGCCATTTCCCATTAAGAAAAGGATTGGACGGATGGCATATAGGGTGGAGTTGCCCGACAGACTTAGTGGTGTTCATGATGTATTCCATGTATCACATCTGAGGAAATGCTTACATGAGACCGCAGAGGTGGTAGAGCCAAGCTTGCTTAGAGATGTAGAGATAGAGCGTGATGCGACTATCCGACGGGCTCCCACTCGCATCCTTGGGTCAGAGACTAGGAAACAGAGGAATCGAGAGGTTCAACTAGTCAAAGTGCAATGGGGAGAAGATGAGAGCAACGCAACTTGGGAGACGGAAGCGAAGATGCGTTCATTATACCCATTTCTTTTTGAGGGTATGTCTCTACTTTCTCCTCTATCGTTATCTAGTGCTTATCTTATCTTTAGTATCTTTGACCTTTAGATAGGGTAAACCTATGGTTGAAACATGTGTTTGAGACATGTTATGGTTGATGGATGCAAGTGGATGCAAGTGTTTGCTAGTGGTTGCTCGTGGATGCATATACACACACTCTAGGCACTAGATCGGCTTAATCACTTCATATTGCATATTGCATAAAATTGTGTGTAAGAAGCTATATTAATGGATGTATAATGATTGTGCTATCATATGGATGATGCATTTTGGTGAATGATTGTGCACTCATGTAGATATTGTATGTGTCGATAGGGTTCTCTCGCATACATAATGGATGCATGGCACTATCATGGTTTGCATATGTTCATACGTTAGATAGGGAACATATACACACACTTTTTGCATATGCTCATACATCATTAGAAACTGTTTAAGGACAATGGATGCCCGTGGTTGATGGTTTGAGTAGATGGTTGTTTGGATGGTAGGATATGCATTCTCCTTAGCTTAGAGATTTCGGGGACGAAATCCTTTAAGGAGGGGAGAATGTAACACCCCGTATTTTGGTTAATACTAAAATTCACTAATTACAGAATAAATAATCACAGATGTGAGAATTGGGGGAAACGGGCTGCGTCATTGTGTTCGTCTCGGAAAAATACGCAAAATAGAGTCCGAGTTTTCGAAAATCGGAGTCCGTATGGCCCAGTTATGGCCCGATGAAGTTTGCAGAAAATTTGAAACTAAAAGCAGAATTAAGAATTTAAAATTCAGATTTTAAATTGGACAGGCGGGGCCAGGCGGGAAGATTCCCGCCCTACCCATGTCGACAGGGCTGTCGACAGGCCTATCGACAGGGGATGTCGACTTGCCTGTCGACTTGCCTGTCGACAGGGGGTGGCGTCCAGAGAACCTGGGTGCACCAGGTTGCACCAGGTTGGGTTTTAGGCTGGCTTGGAGGGCTGGTTTCTGGAAGCTTCTTGGATCTGAGGGTCCTAAACCAATCTAGGGTTAATCTAAGGGCCTAAAACACTCACCTAATCTATAAATACACCCTAAACCCTACCCTAATTCATTCATAATTAAATCTAGTAACTAAACTATGGCAAAATGAAACTTGAAGGAGCCTCCATCAAAATTAGAGAAGGGATAGCATTCCAAATCAACTTCTAGCCTCTTAATCTTCTTCATTAGTTTGCTAATTTTGTTTTGGTGAGATTCTATCTCCTTAATAATCAATTGTTAAATTGATTAAGATAGGATATGATGATGTATGGATATGTTTGAGGATCAATGTGTTTATGCAAGCTTTGTGTAGTGTATGTTATGTGTTTTGCAAGTTATATACCATATGTCATGCAAGTTTAATGTTATGTAGTCATGACATCTATATGCAAGTTTGGTGCTATGTTTCATGATGATTATGATGCAAAACACTAAGTTGAACATTGATCTATTATGCAAGTTTAAGTATGTGATTCTATGCATGCTAAGTATGTGATATTATGCATATTTAATAAGTGGGTTTATGCATATTTAACAAGTGGGTTTATGCATATTTAATAAGTGGGTTTATGCATACTTAATAAGTGGGTTTATGCATATTTAACAAGTGGGTTTATGCATGTTTAATAAGTGGGTTATGCATATTTAATAAGTGGGTAAATGCATGTTTAACATGTTATGCAAGATATGAGAATGCTTATATGCAAGTTATGTGTATGATGTAGGTAAGTTACATGTATGTTGTTATGCAAGTTCATATGCAAGTTATGTGTATGATGTTATGTAAGTTACACGTATGTTGTTATGCAAGTTCATATGCAAGTTATGTGTATGATGTATGTAAGTTACATGTATGTTGTTATGCAAGTTCATATGCAAGTTATGTGTATGATGTATGTAAGTTACATGTATGTTGTTATGCAAGTTCATATGCAAGTTATGTGTATGATGTTATGTAAGTTACATGTATGTTGTTATGCAAGTTCATATGCAAGTTATGTATATGCTTAAATGCAAGTTAACATGTTATGCAAGTTATGTGAATGCTTATATGCAAGTTTAACATGTCATGCAAGTTATGTGAATGCTTATATTCAAGTTTAACATGTTAATATATGCTCATATATGCAAGTTTGGGATTAAATGTAGTTGGGTTAATATATGCTCATATATGCAAGTTGACATCCTCTTAACCCATGACAAAGAATATGCTAATATTTGGTTTAAACCATGATATTTGTGATGGATCTTCCCTTTATGTGAACGATTTACGTGGGGAACGATGGGGTTAATAAATATGTTAATTAAAAGTATGGTTGGGTATGATTAAGCATACCATAAAAATAAATTAACATAAGTGGGAATTTACCTATTGAGTTAGGTCTACCCCATGGGAATTTACCTATTGAGTTAGGTCTACCCATGTTATGAAAAAAACTTGATATTAATTAGGGATAATTAATATGGGGTGATTAATTAGATGTAATTAATCGACTAAGACACGAGGTTGGACTCAGTTGTAGCGTAAAACTGCCCGGACCCAACTGGCTTAACCAGTTGCTACAAATGTTAGCCCAATGTGAGAGGTCTTAGGCACAAACTAAATACGTGATTAATGTAAAGACACGAGGTTAGACTCGGTTATGACATAAGGCTGCCCGGACCCAACCGGCTTAACCAGCGGTCATAAAAGATAGTCTAATGTGAGAGGTCTTTATGAGGATCACGGTCTTAATTAATTAAGAAACACTTAACCAGATAAGCATGTAGTAGAGCATGAGGGGTTAAGTGGGTGCCTTGGGTGGCATGTGGAAATCTAGTGGGTTGCCTTGGGTGGCAATAGAAAATACGATTAGAATACTTAACCAAGTGGAAACATGTAATTAAACATGATTAAAGGGTTAAGTGGGATACACTAGATAAGTAACAAGCTTAGGTGGGTAGCTTGTGGGGGCCCGTTTCAACCAATATCCCAAACGTATCTTTGTGGGCTCGACTCTAGCCGGGTGACGGGACACGCATATTGGGCTTGACTATAAGAGGCCAAAACGGGGTAGCGGTGGCAACGCGAGTCCAACGGGTTTCATATGCGTGTGTGGACCCGGGCTGGTAGATAAGTCGTTGTTGCACCGTGTAGATATAAGTCGTGCACCGTGGATAGTATTGGGTTGCCACTTTAGGGGGAGTGATACACCCCACTGTGGGTCCAGCACGGGTATCTACGTTAGGGAGCCGATCGCTTGGGGTAGTGGGGTACACCTAGTGGAGATAGGGGCAGACGACACCTATGTAGTCAGCTAGGAGTACATGAAACTACTAGTTATATCTTTCTTTAAGTCCTTGGGTGGGATCAACCTTTAAGTAGGAATTACTCTTGGTGGGTAGAACTGGTGTGGTGCAGTGTAGGAATTACCCTTGGGTGGATAAGTCTGGGAGGGTGTAATCTAGTAATTATCCTTGGGTGGATAAATGCGTCTTTCCGGTTATCTTAGTACATCCCGTGTTTAGTTGGCTACGTAGTGTAGTCATTATCCCCAGAGGTACCATACCTTGTTTATATCATACCCTAATTACTTTAATGATTGTATTGTTAGGGTTATAGGACTCACTCAGACTTATGTCTGACCCCGTTGTTTTTATCTTTTTCCCCCAACCCCAGGTTATCAGAGTGGGCTTAGTGCTAGTGGGCTTTGATCAGATTGCTGTATCTATCCTTTGGAGCTTGGATCGTTGAAGTAAAGCTCAGTTCATCTTTTCTTTCATGGCTATTGATTACTCAGTGGGATTATGTACTTATTTTTATCAAGATGGATATTCTGTACTTGACTCTTGTATGGTTTTGTGATGTAACCAAACATGTTTTACTTTCCGCTGCGATGAAATGATGTTTTAAATTTTCAAGTATTACTTATATCTGTCTTGCTGTAATTTTACTGTTCTATATTCACTCAAAATACTTCACCGAAACTAAGGCATTCCCCTCTTACGAGTGACCTTAGCGGGTGTGGGGTATTACAATGACTGACCTGGAGTTTATTGTTTTAACCTAAACTTTGGGTGCCCCTATTTTCCCCATGGGCAGCTAGTAGTTTTGGTTTTGTAGATATTATATTCACAGGATCCTGGATTTACAGCTGGAACTATACTCGGAAAGCTCTATATCCGTGTATTTCTTTCAATTGTGTTATGTATTATTTTTCCGCCACATTGTAATTTTAAATCTATGATATTTTCCAATGTGTAATATTTATTCATACTCTTTTATATTCTTGTACTTTGATGTAAATTGTTTGTAATAAGCAATGAAATGTTCTTCTATTTGCGTTCTGATTGTCGTGTTCACAACTCAATCCGGGCTTTCCCGTAAGGGAGAGTTTGGGTCGTTTCAATATACGTTGTCCTGGGACTGGACAAACCGAAGGCACCTATCTGTCAGTCCATCTTTGGAAATTTCTACCTAGTATTAACAGAACAACTTTTGCACTTTACTCTGTCTTCAGTTATCTTCAGCCTAATTTGATGTAACAACCCGGAAATGCGAGCCAATTTAAAATTTTTATTTTGGCAATTTTAGCGAATTTCGAATATTTAAAATGAATTATTTTAAATAAAAACGACGAAAAATTTATTTTGAATAGGAATTCGAACGTATATATTATATAAATCGTCGTTAGAATATAAATATTTATTTATAATTATATAAAAGAAATTGAAAATGGCGCTGTAGTTCGATAATTCGATTTTAAACTTCAATTGAATGTACCGGGTGCAAAACAAACCGGATTTTAGCGAAACCAAAAATATTTGAATCTAATTGATAATATCTTTCCAACGAATTCGACAAATTAAAATTTCATAGCGCGAATCAAAAGATATGTCCAGTTGAAATTTCATGATAGTCGCTATGGAATCTCGGCCCCTAAAAATAGCCATTTTGCAAACGACCTCGGATTTCGACGAAACCGCTTTTGTTTGATCCGTGATGTCAAGTTATTGCTAGATTTCAAAATTCGTAATTTTTCGATTCGATATGTGAGCGTGGAAAAGGAAAACGCGTTTGGCCAGTTTTAGTTGATTTTAATCGACTGGAAAATGGCCATTTTTCAAACGGTCTCAGAATTCGCCAAAACTAGTTTTGTTAGGATCGTATCGTCAATACGAAGCTAGAAAATATTTTTTGGGAATTTTCCGAGTTAGTATGTGGCCCCGGTAAATTGAAATGCATGTTCAAATTCAATATATAGAGTTATATGTTGGTTTTGACAAAAATTGATCGAAACGATCGAATCAGCCTACAGTACACATCCCATTGTGTTCGGAATGGTGGTAATTAGCTATGGACGACAGGCGGTGGGCTTGATTTCGACTTCGAAATTAAAAGTTACTTTTTAAAGAGAAAGTAAAATAAATTAATATATATTTTAATATATAAAACACCCCCCCTCATTCTTCTCAGTCAAAAAAAAACCAAATCGACGGAGCCACCCGCGTCGTTGCCTGTGCCGCCAGTCGGAGACGCCCCCCCTTCTTCCTCCGCCGCCTTCCTTCTCTTTCCTCTTCCCTCGATCCTCCGTCAGACCGAACCCCCCGTCGCGAGAACCTCGCGAGCCCCTAACCCTATCCTCCTCCACCCAACCGCGCCTCTACCCCCTAGCATCCCCACCTGACCGCCGCCAGAAGCCTGACGCCCTCCCCCTCGCCTCGCTGCCACCTCAGCGCGCCAGTCGACCCCGCCTCCACAGTGTAGCTTCGGCTTTGCAGAAAAAAGAAAAAAACAACAGTGAGTTTATTTTATTTTTCTTTTTCTGATTTTATATAAACACAAAGTATAGGTTTTTATTCATGTGAAAGATTAGATTTTCTTTAGATAAAAGATTTGATTTTTAAAGGTAAAAAGAAATGATTTTTATCGTTGAAAGAAACCATTTTTGACAAGTTGAAATTATTTCTAAAGGTATAAAAATATGATTTTTATACTTATAGAAAATTAAAAATATGATCATTATATAGTAGAAGATATAAAAAAATTATTTTTTTATAGGTAGAGTATTAAAAATAGGATTTTTATATTATAGAGAAAATAAAAATATAATTTTTATATTATAGGAAGGTTAAAAATATAATTTTTATACTAGTGGTATATTAAAAATATGATTTTTATTCATGTAGAGTTGTAAAAATATAATCTTTATATAGAATTACGATGTTAAAAATGTGATTTTTAACGTGTACCGCGTTGAACAGATCTCGATAAAAAGCACGGCGAAGACTTCTACTTTTGAAGTGTCGTGAAGTTGGGATAGCTTTGGCGAGAACTTCGCACTTTAAATTTTATTTCCTAGTTAAAAATATATATTAGGATGCAGACGGTGTTTAGTAGCACCCGACACCATCGTCCACAAACCATGGACTTGTTTGTTTGGTTGTGTAGTTGGTTAGATTATTTGATTTGAATTTGGTTGTTTGGTGAAATTGAATTGGTTTGATTGACATGTGTATGGCGTGGGCCATTATTAGACTGGGGATAAGGCTAGGCCTTGTCCCGTTTCGAGTATCGTGCCGTTATGCCGCCGAAATTTTCTAAAATATGTTAGAAAAATAAAAATAACATTTTTATCGTATAAATGAACTGAATAGAAATTCATGTGTTGAAATAAAATAGTTATCGTTAGAAATATAATTTTTAACGTGGAAGTGAATAAAATAAAATATTCATTTACAAACCAGACGGTTTGTTTATGTACACTGGTTTGACTGATATTGATTGGGACGATAAATTTTACACATCGCCCAACTGCACAAATAAAATATGTGTTTGATTGTTGAAACACCACATGGGTGTTGGGATGATATTTGGCATAGAGTAATCCCAATTTATTTAATTGTATGTCGATCGATTGGTCGACAGACTGTGTAAGCGTTGATTATATATGTTTAATGCTTATGCAGTTGTGTTGTGCACTTTGGATGATGGTTGATTATTTATTGTTGCTATTATATACATGTGTTGTATGGAACCCATATAATTAATATTATATGGTAATTGATTGGGCCTCATTCCAATTGGGAAAATAAAGAATATTATAAAATAAAGATTTACGTGTTGACGGTACTCATTTGTTGAGATTAGTCAGGTGGTGGAAGAAATATAGATTCATGTGTTGAATAGAATAAATATTCATTTATTGAATAAAATAACGATGTTATTGAAAAATATAAAGCCGTGTTGATTAGAGATGCGCTATTTTGACGCGAATGATATTGATATCGATTATATTCGTTTTTAAAATGAATATTTAGAAAGAGATAATGAATTCGAATTGAAATGAATATTTAGAAAGAGATAATGAATTCGAATTGAAATGAATATTTAGAAAAGATAATAAATTCGAATTGAAATGAATATTTAGAAAGAGATAATGAGTTTGAATTGAATTGAATATAAAGTGAATTCGAATTGAATTGGATATAAAGTGAATTCGAATTGAATTGAATATAAAGTGAATTCGAATTGAATTGAATATAAAATGAATTCGAATTGAAATGAATATTTAGAAAGAGATAATGAATTTGAATTGAAATGAATATTTAGAAAGAGATAATGAATTCGAATTGAAATGAACATTTAGAAAGAGATAATGAATTCGAATTGAAATGAATATTTAGAAATAGATAATGAATTCGAATTGAATTGAATATAAAGTGAATTCGAATTGAATTGAATATAAAGTGAATTCGAATTGAATTTAATATAAAGTGAATTCGAATTGAATTGAATATAAAGTGAATTCGAAGTGAATTGAATATAAAGTGAATTCGAATTGAACTGAATATAAAGTGAATTCGAATTGAATATAAAGTGAATTCGAATTGAATTGAATATAAAACAAATTCGAATTGAATTGAATATAAAGTGAATTCGAATTGAATTGAATATAAAACAAATTCGAATTGAATTGAATATAAAACGAATTCGAATTGAAATTGAATAGAAATAAATTCGAATTGGAATTGAACAGAATCGAATTTGAATTGAAATCAATTTGAAATGAATTTAAAACGAATTTATATTGGGAAAAATTCAATTTTGATTTGAATCTGAAATGAAGTTGAATCGTTTTGAAAACGAATTTAAAACGATTTATAAAATTCGTTTTAAATAGAAATCGACGAAGTATATATTATATATATAATATATATATATAATATAATGGCCTGAAAAGAACGCGCCGCGCCACGGCAGTTCGCGAATTTCGACCATTGACTTCGAACGGACATTACGGGAGATCCGACCGTCGGATTCTCCTCAAACCGGAACCGTTGGGTTCGTATCGAAAAGAGCTTTCCAACGAATATTAGAAATTTGAAATCTAACGGTTGGATTTGGAGATATGTCCAAATCAATTTCAGAAAAGGTCGCTGTAAGTGCAGTTCGATGGCCGTAGACGGAAATCGACTGTACGGGCCTTGGTAAAATAATTAAAAATATCTAATTTATTTAAAATCATAAGAAATGATTTGGGAAAACTGGGATGAAAAACTCCATATTTGAAAAGATAAAAATAGATTTTTATCGAAATGAACTAGTTTTGAACTAGAATTAAAACCAATTTATTTTTGAAATAAATAAATTGAATTTGAAATGGGTTTTAAATAACCAAAATTTCTAATATATTTTATTGGAATTGAAATAGAATGTGATTTGGGTTTATCGTGAACTGTGTTTTAAATGACATCAGTTCTTTAACCCATTAAAAGGAGTTTTAACGAATCTTTAATTAGATTGAAATGAGAATTGGTAATTTAAATTATCAAAATTTGGAAATGATCGAAAGGGGAGTATCACCAGTTTTGCTCCTAGCGATAGTTAAATCTTTAATTAGATTTGAATGTGAAATGGTAATTAAATTTACCGATAACACCGTGGTGTTAGTTATAGGGTAATAACAGTTTTGCTTCATGGGATAAATAGGTTGGGATTGGGAAATAAAATAAATAATTACTTCGGTGTGGTTCGCTAATCCCGACTAGTTTGGAAAACCATAATATGGTTTGAAATGATATCCAAAGGAAGATTAAAGAATAAATTTAAAAGAATTTATCGTTTATAAAATTAATGGGAACCTTTCCCTAGGAGTGTGAGTATCTGAATAAAAGAATATTCTGAATTGGAATGAGGCGTATATTGTGTTTTATAGAACTTGTTGATTAAGATACGTGAGTTATTCAGAAAGTCCAGGTATAACCCATTCTAAATAACTGATTCGACAATGAGTCTAAGAGATTGAAGACGGTGCAAGACTGATGATCTTCACATCGAATCGGTGGGTGCGACTGATGCTCACGATGGGAGTAGCTACCTTGAAGGGGGCAAAAGTAGTAGCCGTCCGGACGTGCTTGGAGGTCGACGGATATGCGAGGAAAGTGCCTCCGGTTTCGTTCGGACCTAGAACGGACTTGTAAATGGATGGTGTGTCTGACATTGTATTCCTTTATATTGTATTCGTTGATCTCTGCTAAATATATGAGACGACCCGATTTCCCGTTCTCACGGAAACAAGGTTATCTTTTGGAATATAACACAGAAACAGATAATAGCAGAACAAAATTAAATAAATACACCAGAATGAACAACAAAATATACTGGATAAAAGTAATCATCAGAGTTACACAGTATACAGGATCTTACTTAGTACAAATACAGTTCAGCTATTCATAAATGTCTACAGCGGAAATAAACAAAATATGTACAATAGGAGCTGAACAGCATAAAAAGAAATAAATGATAGAATCCATCTTCAGCTCCAGCTATCCAGAAAGAACCAGCTAAACCTGAATACAAGGCTGCCCGTGTAGAAAAAGGGCACCCGAGTTTGAGAGTGAAACAAACTACGAGTCAGTCATGGGACTGGTATGAGAAATCTACTCAACACATATATGATTGGCTAATCACAGGACCACGCCACTTTCGTGGAACGGGTTTACTCCATTGGATTGCCAGTGCTTTAAAACAAATCTTTCTTTTAAACATCGTTATGCTTTTTATAAAAATGAAGCCGTTATAAGACTCAGTTCCCATCACACAATGCAACGCAAACCGGAGGATAGAGTTTTTACCTTATAACGGCCAAGATATGCTTGATACGAATAAAACAAAGGCAATTGATATTATTGCTAGTGTCTATATGTTTGAAAACACTTTCAAATCATAACTATCAATCATAGACGGCATGGGTACCATATATCATGTCGCCATATATATATACAATCAAAACCGCATCGTCTCGTATTTGGAAATTGGATTTCCGTCATGAACCAAGGCAAAAGATAGTCCTCACCGACTTCGTGACTCTCTAGCCCGAGCCACAGGGTCAGAGCGCATCGACCCTTGGAGCGACAGGGCCGGTCCACCGATGTGGATTAAAATTCCTGAACAATACGTTTCCCCGCCCTTTGGGGCGTAAACGAGCCAACGAATGACTCCATCGGACCCGGATCGTCCGATCAAACCGAGGCGCCTCGCAACAGCAACAACCACATAGGTGAAAAGTATATAAATGTCAGGGCTGGTAGGTCACTGACACCACCCTAGCTAGAAAGAAACGCATGCCCTCCTTGAGGTCCTTCCTCCCGTTTTAGGTTCCTACCGGGGTGTGAGGCTCGCGAATTCACGTTACACACAAAGCTACGCCACACAGGCGGTGCTTTGATCATCACCACAAGACTTTGCTTTTCAACAGAAGCCCTGATCACTGCATCTTAGCATGCCACACAGAATAAATCCTATGTCAGACACACAGTCCATTTACAAGTCCGTTCTGGGTCTGAACGAAACCGGAGGCACTAAATACCTCGCAAACCCATCAATCAACACGTACGTCTGAACGATCACCACTCATTATCCATATTTCGGGATGCCTCCCAATCAGGACCTCGGTTACCATCCAAACGAGGTGAAGATCTCCGGTCTTCGACCATCGTCTTCATCTTCGAATTTCAATCGTCGGTCGATTATTCGAAATGAGAATTAACTCGGCCTTTTCAAATAATTCACGTATATTTAGAATTTCAAATCGATTTATTTCAATGGTTAAATTATTCGACAACACCAATTGTGTTCTTTATATAGTTTTCACACCAAACACATTCAACCATCAAACATCACATAAATCAAGCAAATTCAGTTTATTTCCATTCCATATCGCTTACGATATTTTATAACTATTTATCGCTATTTTTATTTATTTTAAAATAGCCATTCTATTCAAAACGACGCTTCGGGCCATAAGGCGGCCGTGGCGCTGTTTTTCTTCAGATTTGATTTACACATATCTGAAAATCTAACCGTTGGATCCTCACAAAATTTACATCATTAGAAAGGTCTTTTCAAAACGAATCCAACGGTTCCAGTTTCGGGAAAATCCGACGGTCGGATCTCCCGGTACAATCGTTTGAAATTTCGATTTCAAATTACGAACTGCAGCGTCGTTATTCGATTAAATATAATTATATTTATATATATAAATAAATATAATCGATTCTGGCGCTGTTTTTCTTCAGATTTGAATTAAACATTCCAGACAATCCAACCGTTGGATTTTTACAAGGTTGGTGCCGTTGGAAAGATTATTCCAAGGCGAACCCGACGGTTGAGGTTTCGGGAAAATCCAATGGTCGGATTTCCCGTACTAGTCGTTTGAAATCACGGTTTCAAAATACGAACTGCACGGCCTCGTTTCGTTTTAATTTTATTTATATTTATATAGTTATATAAATATAGTTCATTCAACTATTTCAATATCGTTTTCACTTCAAAAAAAATTTCTAACACCTTAAATTTTGGAAAAATTTCGCCATAACCTCCCCTGCACCGGGAGCGTCGGGAAATCGCAAATAGCGTCCCGGTCCTTCTAATCTCAAAAAGAAAAAGAAAAAGCCAAGCGGCTAGCCAATAGGCTCAAAATCATCACCCAAACAAATCAGTAAATGTGTACCTATTTGTCGGGCACAAAATTTTATTCCTCTTCTCTAGCCCCTTTGCTATAACCTGTTCAATGAATATGCATGTACATATATATACAGTTCATGTCATTTTTCATTTTCTATTCAACTTCATATTTGATTTCTATTTGGTTTAAAAACACCATTCATTCTAACGTTACATAATTAGGCGCAATTCATTTCATTAGCTAATTAATGAATATTTCAACTCATATATGTTTATTTTGAACAAGTGGCTATTTTTAACACTTCCCATTTCAACGATTTCTTACATACAATAAAAATGTGATTTTTATTGTAAAACAATTCCTTTCAAAACACTATTTTTCTATATGGTTCAAGTAGGTGATAGAAATGAAATTTTTATCATAAAACAATTTCTTTTAAATTGAGGTTATTTTACATAGTTCATATAGTCGATAAAAGGTGATTTTTATCATCAAACAGTTTATTTCAAAATATGAATACCATTCAACACATGAATTTCTAAACAACGAATGAATATCAATTCAACACATGAATGTTTTCTATTGTTTTTATATATAGATAAAAAATGTGATTTTTATTATCTAACAGTTTATTTCAAAATATGAATACCATTCAACACATGAATTTCTAAACAACGAATGAATATCAATTCAACACATGAATGTTTTCTATTGTTTTTATATATAGATAAAAAATGTGATTTTTATTATCGAACTATTTATTTCAAAATATGAATACCATTCAACACATGAATTTCTAAACAACGAATGAATATCAATTCAACACATGAATGTTTTCTATAGTTTAAGCATATGAAAATAATTCAAACACACAAATATTATTCAAAATTTCGGCAGCATAACGGCAGGGTAGTTACACCGGCACCGTCCCTAGTACGGCTCCTCGCTCTACCTTAAAACCTCGCGGTTTTTGACAATGGGAATCATGCATCTAGTTCGCACGCAGGCGGCATGTATATATATTTATTTCAATTCCACAAACTAATCCTATGTGGTTTCAACCAAATATTTCACAACCACCAATGGGTATTTTTCAACCACAATCAACCAATATCAATCACAAACAATCCCAAACAACTATTCGCTATCAATCAAATTTCCACAACAATTTCAACCAATAAACATCGTCCATGGTTTGTGGACGAGGGGCGTATATATATATATATTTATTTATTTATATATAGCAATTCACTTTTACTTCACACATATATATATAAATTTTAAATCAGAAATCTCACCAATAGCTATCCAACTGCGAGACTCTTCTTAATAGAAATCTTCGCCTATTTGTTGCTTTCACCCGTATTCTCTGCATATGTAAAAATAGAATTTTTACAATGCTATTCAATATATAAAAATCGAATTTTGACTTCGCTTTTCAACATATAAAAATATGTTTTTTTTTCTTTTGCTTTCAACATATAAAAATATGTTTTTTTTTCTTTTGCCTCAAAAACAGTTTTATTTCTTTTTTAAAAATTCAGTTTTAAACTTTATAAAAATTTCTGTTTTAACTTTAACAAAATCGGTTTTTAAATTTTAAACAAATCAGTTTTTAACTTTAAAAACATAAAACAGTTTTTAACTTTAAAAACATAAAACAGTTTTTAACTTTAAAAACATAAAACAGTTTTTATTTTAAACATAAAACAGTTTTTAACTTTAAAAACATAAAACAGTTTTTACTTTATTTTTAAAACAGTTTTTCTTTATTTTTAAAAATGCAGTTTTTTTTTTTATTCTTTTTAAAAATGCAGTTTGCCTTTTATAATTTCTATTTTTATTTTTAAACTAAATCAGTTTATATATTTAATAAAAATAAAATAAATAAAAATAAAATTAAATTAAAACTTACAGAGGAGCGGGGGGGGGGGGGGGGGGGGAGGTCTTCGCCGATGGTCGGAGGCAGCTTCGAGGGGGACTCGCGAATCAGCGTCGCGAACTGGGGGGGGGGGGGGTGGGTCTCGAATCGTTCGCGATGGAGGGAGGGGCCTCGGGTCTTCGTCGATGCAGGGCTTCGGGGTTCGAACGAGGGGCGGGGGGGGGGGGGGGTCGAGGTACGGCGGCGATGACTGGAGGGAGGGGCGGCGATCCGATTTACTTTTTTAGTGTTTTTTTTTTTTTTTCTGAAAATAAAAGGGAACGGGGGGGGGGGGCCAGTGAAGATAAAGGGAGGGAAAGGGAATTAAAAGATATATTTTTTTTTATTATTATTTAATTATGCAAAAAGTTGACTTTTACACTTGACCTCGAAACGAGGCCCACCGCCTGCCGTCCATAGCGTTTCACCCCCATTCCGAACACAATGGGATATGTATCGCAAGCTGATTTGATCGTTACAATCAGTTTCCTTTTGAATTTACATTTAAATCACTATATTGAATTTTAAACGTACATTTCAAATTACCGGGGTCACATACTAACTAGAAAAATTCCAGAAAAATATTTTCTAGCTTCGTATTGACGATACGGTCCTAACAAAACTAGTTTCGTCGAATTCTGAGACCGTTTGAAAAATGGCCAATTTCCAGTCGATTAAAATCAACTGAAACTGGTCAAACGCGTTTTCCTTTGCCACGCTCACATATTGATTCGAAAAATTATGAAATTTGAAACCTAGCAATAACTTGACACTGCGGACCCAACAAAAGTGGTTTCGTCGAAATCCGAGGTCATCTGCAAAATATCCATTTTTAAGGGCCTTATATATATATAAATATATATAAATTCCACAGCGACTATTTCTAATTTTAAACTGGACATATCTTATCATTTCTAAGATGAAATCTTAGTTTGTTAACTTCGTTATAAAGATATAGTTATACAGATTCAAATATTTCTTGTTTCGTTCAATTCTGACTTATATTGAATTCTGTATATTCATTTGAAATTAGAAATCGAATTTTCGAACTACCGCGCTATTTTCAATTCTATATATAATTATATTTAATTATATTGGTTTTCAAATGTCGATTCAACTCAGTTTTCATCGCCATTACTTAAAATATTTATTTTAAATATTTAAAATCCATTATTTTAGCCAATTTAAAATTTTTAAATTGGTTCAGATTTTCTGGGTCGTTACAATCTCCCCCACTTAAAACTTTTCGTCCCCGAAAAGGAATAAAGTCGAAAGTGGTTTGATAATTCTACGATCACACAATACAACAACCAATTTGTTTTTAATATTCAGAGTATAGAATAAACAATGCACATCCATGGGAAGAAAATAGCAACAGAATAGAGAATTAAATGGTAATGCAAGGTAAAGTAAATGTACCTTGCACCAGAGTCAATCAGAGATATCCACTCGGCATCTGGGGTAAGCTTTCTGAATGCTCTCCTCAGTTTCCCAAGTACAATCGCGCGGATCTCCACTCCATTGCACTTTGACTAAGTGAACCTTCTTGTTCCTCAGCTCTTTGGTTTCTTTGCCGATAATCTTTAGCGGCTCTCGCCTCACAGCTAATTCTGGAGTAATTTCAATGTCCTGCTGAGCTGCTTCTTCCACGATCAAGTCTGGATCATGAACGTGCTTTCGAAGTTGAGATATATGAAATACATCATGAACTCCAGGCAACCAGTCAGGCAGTTTGACCCTGTAAGCGAGAGTTCCAATCCGTTCCAGAATAGGAAACGGACCAATGAATTTGGGCGCTAACTTTCCTGTTTTACCGAACCGGATAACTCCTCTCATCGGCGATACTTTCAAATATACATAGTCGCCAACTTCAAAGGATATATCCCTTCTTCTTTTATCAGCATAGCTCTTTTGTCGGCTTTGAGCGGCGAGTAATCGCTTCTTGATAAAATCAACTTTGTCGGCAGCTTCTCGAATCATATCGGGACCCAACACAAGTCTATTTCCTGGTTCGACCCAGCAAGCAGGAGATCGGCACGGTCTACCATACAATGCTTCGAATGGCGACATTGTCAGACTCGCCTGGTAGCTGTTGTTGTAAGAGAATTCAGCCAAATGAAGATGGTCTTCCCATGATCCACCGAAATCTATAACACAAGCCCGCAATAGATCTTCTAAAATGCGATTCACCCTCTCAGTCTGACCGTCTGTCTGAGGATGATAAGCGGTGCTCAAGTTTAACTTCGTTCCCAGCTCGACTTGAAATGCTTCCCAGAATTTACTAGTGAATATCGTATCTCTATCACTTACTATACTGAGCGGCACTCCATGTAGTCTAACTATTTCCCTGAAGTAAATATGTGCCAGACTCTGAGCAGTTCTATTTGATTTGACAGGTATGAAATGGGCGGTCTTCGTGAAACGATCTACGATCACCCAAATACTGTCATTTCCTTTTCTGGTTCTGGGCAAACCATCAATGAAATCCATAGAAATATGTTCCCACTTCCAGCCAGGAACTTCTAGCGGTTGTAATAATCCAGCCAATTTCTGTTGATCGCTCTTTACTAGCTGGCAAGTGGGGCATCGGCTGACATATAAAGAAATGTCCCTTTTCATCGACTTCCACCAGAAAGTGCGTTTGATGTCATTATACATTTTGTTTACTCCCGGATGGATACTGAGTTTTGACTTGTGGCATTCATCCAGTACTTCCTTTCGAAGTTCAGGAATGTTAGGAACGCATATTCGACCTTTGAGCCTTAGAATCCCCTCATTATCAACTTGAAAACTCGAGGGTTCGCCTCGTTGAATTATCCTTCTGATCTTCTGAATGAAGTGATCATCCTCCTGAAGAGCAGATATCTTATCTAGCAATGAAGTCGTGATAATAAAACTGGCGATCATTACATTCTTTCTGCTTAACGCATCGGCCACGACATTGGCTTTTCCTGGAGTATATATAATTTCGAAGTCATATGCTGCAAGAAACTCCAGCCAACGTTGTTGCCTCAGATTCAAGTCCTTCTGAGTGAACAGATACTTTAATGACTGGTGGTCTGTAAACAGTTCAAATCTCTCTCCTAGAAGATAGTGTCTCCAGATTTTCAAAGAAAATATGATAGCCAATAACTCAAGATCATGAGTTACGTAGTTTTTCTCGTGCGGCTTCAGTTGACGGCTAGCATAAGCAATTACTTGGCCTCTTTGCATTAACACTGCGCCAAGGCCCTCTCTAGAAGCATCAGTCCATACTTTTAAATCTTGGTTGCCATCGATGATGGTTAACACTGGAGCAGTCGTTAATCTCAACTTTAGCTCTTCAAAAGCCTCCTCATTTTCTTGAGTCCATTTGAACTTAGAATGTTTCTTTGTAAGCTTCGTTAAGTGACCAGATATCTTCGAAAAGTCTTTAACGAACTTTCGGTAATAGCTAGCCAATCCGAGAAAACTGCGGACTTCAGTGGGAGTACTGGGCTGTTTCCAATTCTGAATAACTGTGATTTTGCTTGGATCCACAGCGATTCCATCTTTCGATACGACATGGCCCAGAAATTTCACTTCATCTTGCCAGAAGATACATTTGGAAAACTTGGCTTTTAATACATTTCTTCTGAGGATTTCTAACACTTGTTCCAGATGCTTTTCATGTTCGGCTTTTGATTTAGAGAAGATTAGAATATCATCAATAAAAACCAGAACAAATTTATTCAAAACCCCTCTGAATACTCTGTTCATCAGATCGACGAAATAGGCTGGAGCGTTACATAAGCCGAACGGCATTACTAACCACTCATAGAATAAGTCGGGGCCTCTGAACGCTGTCATTGGAACACACTCTTCGGCAATTCGAAGTTGATGGAAGCCTGTAGCTAGGTCCATTCTTGAGAATACTTGTGCTCCATTTAATCGATCCAACAAATCATCTATTCGCGGCAATGGATACTTGTTCTTTATTGTCTGTTTGTTCAGATCACGATAATCCACACATAGACGTAGAGTACCGTCAGATTTTGGGACAAACACCACTGCTGCACCCCAATCAGAGAAACTAGGCCTTATCAGACCTTTCCATACTAGTTGTCTTGTTTGATTGTCTAATTCCTCCTTCTCTTTCAAGGACATTCTTCGAATAGCGTGAACTACCGGCCTTGCATTCGGAATCAAAGCAATCTTGAAATCTATTTCTCTCTGCGGAGGTAAGCGAACAACTTCTTCGAACACATCCGCATAGTTCTTGACAACAGGAATGTCTTTGATGAGGTCAGGAATATTCTCCGTGACTTCAGGAACATTTTCAATTTGGGCTGGAGAAACATCGAGAGCTGACCAGAAATCCTTTCTATTTGATGTTGGGCCTTCACACGGTATGGTTATATAATTTCCCAATTGTGCTTTTGCCTTTACAACTCTGTCGGCGCATTTAACCTCCGCTTCATATTTGGTTAGCCAATCCAATCCCAGAATAAGATCGAATTCATCAAAATTCATGACGACGGAGATAACAGGGAATTTATAGCAAGAAAAAGAGACAGGTACTGCACAAACCCAACTGAGATTGATGGAACCTCCAACTGGATTTCGGACGGTCATTGGCTCTTTGAGCTTCTTCAAATTCAAATCCAACTTCTTGACTGCACTCTTTGCAATAAAGCTTCGTGACGCGCCTGTGTCAAACAGTACTTTAACTGGGATGTTTTTGACATTGAGCATGCCTTCCAAAACATCAGATCTTTCTTGCCTATCTGAGGGCTCAGAAGTTTCTGCTACTTCATTTACTTGAACCATTTCTGGCTTGTTTAACTGCGGGCAATCCTTTGCAAGATGACCAGCTTCGTGGCACTGTTTGCACTCTCTATTCTCTTGGAACTCCCCGTCAGTTCTGAACCTTTTCTTCTTTTGCTTTCGATTTGCTCTATATCCTTCTTTTCTTTGTTTCTTTAAAGATCTGCAACTTATCGACAAATGTCCTTTCTTATTGCAGTTAGAGCAAGTAGCGGTCGTTGTTCGTTCGCTCCCAGATTCAGCCCTTTTTCTCTTGGCACTGGGCCTCTTATTGACTTCAGACCTCGTACTGGTTTCAGGAATATCAGTTTCTGACTCTGTTTTGTCACTAGAACAGACTTCTTCTTCGTCGCGCAACATTCCTTTCTTATGGAGATCTTCGTACTGATAAGCCATATAAATCATTTCTGAGAAAGGAAGCTTCACATGCCCCAATACCTTATTCTGGTATTTCCTTTGAAGTCCGTGAATAAATCTAAGATTCTTCCTCTTTGGGTCTTGAATTAGATGAGGAGCAAAGTGAGCAAGTTCGTTGAATTTCTTATGATATTCGGGAATTGTCATATCACCTTGTATCAGATAAGAAAATTCATCACATAGTCGTTCGGTTGCTTCGGGAGGAGTAAATCTTTCCAAGAATATCACTTTGAATCTATCCCAGGTGATATCACCTTCTGGATTATTCTCTATAAATGAATCCCACCAGAACAAAGCTTCGTCTTTAAGTGCCCAGGAGGCCAGTAATCTTTTCTGGTCATCCCTCAGCTTTAATGCTTCGAAGATTTTCTCAGCCGAACGAATCCAAGCTTGTGTCTTCATAATAGATTCTTCACCAGAGAACGGTATTCCACCCATATTTCGATATTTGATTAATAGGGCCTCAATATCCGGTTCTGCATTCCTTCTGTTTCTGACACTCATTTTCTAGTACTTCTGCAAATTGCAGATCAAGTGTCAGGTCACAGAAAAGGTATTAAAATATAGAGACAAATACTTGAAGTGTAAATGTGTCTATCGAAGTGTATTCATTCTGCTTTACTCATACTAGGATATTACTGATCCTATCTGTATTGAGTTACCCGTCCTAGAACACTACTGGTTCTATTTCTGACGAGTTCGTTCAAATGTTATATTCCAGAACTAAGCTTAACCAAAGCTCTGATACCACGTTGAGACGACCCGATTTCCCGTTCTCACGGAAACAAGGTTATCTTTTGGAATATAACACAGAAACAGATAATAGCAGAACAGAATTAAATAAATACACCAGAATGAACAACAAAATATACTGGATAAAAGTAATCATCAGAGTTACACAGTATACAGGATCTTACTTAGTACAAATACAGTTCAGCTATTCATAAATGTCTACAGCGGAAATAAACAAAATATGTACAATAGGAGCTGAACAGCATAAAAAGAAATAAATGATAGAATCCATCTTCAGCTCCAGCTATCCAGAAAGAACCAGCTAAACCTGAATACAAGGCTGCCCGTGTAGAAAAAGGGCACCCGAGTTTGAGAGTGAAACAAACTACGAGTCAGTCATGGGACTGGTATGAGAAATCTACTCAACACATATATGATTGGCTAATCACAGGACCACGCCACTTTCGTGGAACGGGTTTACTCCATTGGATTGCCAGTGCTTTAAAACAAATCTTTCTTTTAAACATCGTTATGCTTTTTATAAAAATGAAGCCGTTATAAGACTCAGTTCCCATCACACAATGCAACGCAAACCGGAGGATAGAGTTTTTACCTTATAACGGCCAAGATATGCTTGATACGAATAAAACAAAGGCAATTGATATTATTGCTAGTGTCTATATGTTTGAAAACACTTTCAAATCATAACTATCAATCATAGACGGCATGGGTACCATATATCATGTCGCCATATATATATACAATCAAAACCGCATCGTCTCGTATTTGGAAATTGGATTTCCGTCATGAACCAAGGCAAAAGATAGTCCTCACCGACTTCGTGACTCTCTAGCCCGAGCCACAGGGTCAGAGCGCATCGACCCTTGGAGCGACAGGGCCGGTCCACCGATGTGGATTAAAATTCCTGAACAATACGTTTCCCCGCCCTTTGGGGCGTAAACGAGCCAACGAATGACTCCATCGGACCCGGATCGTCCGATCAAACCGAGGCGCCTCGCAACAGCAACAACCACATAGGTGAAAAGTATATAAATGTCAGGGCTGGTAGGTCACTGACACCACCCTAGCTAGAAAGAAACGCATGCCCTCCCTGAGGTCCTTCCTCCCGTTTTAGGTTCCTATCGGGGTGTGAGGCTCGCGAATTCACGTTACACACAAAGCTACGCCACACAGGCGGTGCTTTGATCATCACCACAAGACTTTGCTTTTCAACAGAAGCCCTGATCACTGCATCTTAGCATGCCACACAGAATAAATCCTATGTCAGACACACAGTCCATTTACAAGTCCGTTCTGGGTCTGAACGAAACCGGAGGCACTAAATACCTCGCAAACCCATCGATCAACACGTACGTCTGAACGATCACCACTCATTATCCATATTTCGGGATGCCTCCCAATCAGGACCTCGGTTACCATCCAAACGAGGTGAAGATCTCCGGTCTTCGACCATCGTCTTCATCTTCGAATTTCAATCGTCGGTCGATTATTCGAAATGAGAATTAACTCGGCCTTTTCAAATAATTCACGTATATTTAGAATTTCAAATCGATTTATTTCAATGGTTAAATTATTCGACAACACCAATTGTGTTCTTTATATAGTTTTCACACCAAACACATTCAACCATCAAACATCACATAAATCAAGCAAATTTAGTTTATTTCCATTCCATATCGCTTACGATATTTTATAACTATTTATCGCTATTTTTATTTATTTTAAAATAGCCATTCTATTCAAAACGACGCTTCGGGCCATAAGGCGGCCGTGGCGCTGTTTTTCTTCAGATTTGATTTACACATATCTGAAAATCTAACCGTTGGATCCTCACAAAATTTACATCATTAGAAAGGTCTTTTCAAAACGAATCCAACGGTTCCAGTTTCGGGAAAATCCGACGGTCGGATCTCCCGGTACAATCGTTTGAAATTTCGATTTCAAATTACGAACTGCAGCGTCGTTATTCGATTAAATATAATTATATTTATATATATAAATAAATATAATCGATTCTGGCGCTGTTTTTCTTCAGATTTGAATTAAACATTCCAGACAATCCAACCGTTGGATTTTTACAAGGTTGGTGCCGTTGGAAAGATTATTCCAAGGCGAACCCGACGGTTGAGGTTTCGGGAAAATCCAATGGTCGGATTTCCCGTACTAGTCGTTTGAAATCACGGTTTCAAAATACGAACTGCACGGCCTCGTTTCGTTTTAATTTTATTTATATTTATATAGTTATATAAATATAGTTCATTCAACTATTTCAATATCGTTTTCACTTCAAAAAAATTTTCTAACACCTTAAATTTTGGAAAAATTTCGCCATAACCTCCCCTGCACCGGGAGCGTCGGGAAATCGCAAATAGCGTCCCGGTCCTTCTAATCTCAAAAAGAAAAAGAAAAAGCCAAGCGGCTAGCCAATAGGCTCAAAATCATCACCCAAACAAATCAGTAAATGTGTACCTATTTGTCGGGCACAAAATTTTATTCCTCTTCTCTAGCCCCTTTGCTATAACCTGTTCAATGAATATGCATGTACATATATATACATTTCATGTCATTTTTCATTTTCTATTCAACTTCATATTTGATTTCTATTTGGTTTAAAAACACCATTCATTCTAACGTTACATAATTAGGCGCAATTCATTTCATTAGCTAATTAATGAATATTTCAACTCATATATGTTTATTTTGAACAAGTGGCTATTTTTAACACTTCCCATTTCAACGATTTCTTACATACAATAAAAATGTGATTTTTATTGTAAAACAATTCCTTTCAAAACACTATTTTTCTATATGGTTCAAGTAGGTGATAGAAATGAAAATTTTATCATAAAACAATTTCTTTTAAATTGAGGTTATTTTACATAGTTCATATAGTCGATAAAAGGTGATTTTTATCATCAAACAGTTTATTTCAAAATATGAATACCATTCAACACATGAATTTCTAAACAACGAATGAATATCAATTCAACACATGAATGTTTTCTATTGTTTTTATATATAGATAAAAAATGTGATTTTTATTATCTAACAGTTTATTTCAAAATATGAATACCATTCAACACATGAATTTCTAAACAACGAATGAATATCAATTCAACACATGAATGTTTTCTATTGTTTTTATATATAGATAAAAAATGTGATTTTTATTATCGAACTATTTATTTCAAAATATGAATACCATTCAACACATGAATTTCTAAACAACGAATGAATATCAATTCAACACATGAATGTTTTCTATAGTTTAAGCATATGAAAATAATTCAAACACACAAATATTATTCAAAATTTCGGCAGCATAACGGCAGGGTAGTTACACCGGCACCGTCCCTAGTACGGCTCCTCGCTCTACCTTAAAACCTCGCGGTTTTTGACAATGGGAATCATGCATCTAGTTCGCACGCAGGCGGCATGTATATATATTTATTTCAATTCCACAAACTAATCCTATGTGGTTTCAACCAAATATTTCACAACCACCAATGGGTATTTTTCAACCACAATCAACCAATATCAATCACAAACAATCCCAAACAACTATTCGCTATCAATCAAATTTCCACAACAATTTCAACCAATAAATATCGTCCATGGTTTGTGGACGAGGGGCGTATATATATATATATATATATATATATATATATATATATTTATATATAGCAATTCACTTTTACTTCACACATATATATATAAATTTTAAATCAGAAATCTCACCAATAGCTATCCAACTGCGAGACTCTTCTTAATAGAAATCTTCGCCTATTTGTTGCTTTCACCCGTATTCTCTGCATATGTAAAAATAGAATTTTTACAATGCTATTCAATATATAAAAATCGAATTTTGACTTCGCTTTTCAACATATAAAAATATGTTTTTTTTTCTTTTGCTTTCAACATATAAAAATATGTTTTTTTTTCTTTTGCCTCAAAAACAGTTTTATTTCTTTTTTAAAAATTCAGTTTTAAACTTTATAAAAATTTCTGTTTTAACTTTAACAAAATCGGTTTTTAAATTTTAAACAAATCAGTTTTTAACTTTAAAAACATAAAACAGTTTTTAACTTTAAAAACATAAAACAGTTTTTAACTTTAAAAACATAAAACAGTTTTTATTTTAAACATAAAACAGTTTTTAACTTTAAAAACATAAAACAGTTTTTACTTTATTTTTAAAACAGTTTTTCTTTATTTTTAAAAATGCAGTTTGCCTTTTTCAAAATGCAGTTTTTTTTTTTTTATTCTTTTTAAAAATGCAGTTTGCCTTTTATAATTTCTGTTTTTATTTTTAAACTAAATCAGTTTATATATTTAATAAAAATAAAATAAATAAAAATAAAATTAAATTAAAACTTACAGAGGAGCGGGGGGGGGGGGGGGGGGGGGGGAAGGTCTTCGCCGATGGTCGGAGGCAGCTTCGAGGGGGACTCGCGAATCAGCGTCGCGAACTGGGGGGGGGGGGGTGGGTCTCGAATCGTTCGCGATGGAGGGAGGGGCCTCGGGTCTTCGTCGATGCAGGGCTTCGGGGTTCGAACGAGGGGCGGGGGGGGGGGGTCGAGGTACGGCGGCGATGACTGGAGGGAGGGGCGGCGATCCGATTTAGTTTTTTAGGGTTTTTGTTTTTTTTTTTTTTCTGAAAATAAAAGGGAACGGGGGGGGGGGGCCAGTGAAGATAAAGGGAGGGAAAGGGAATTAAAAGATATATTTTTTTTTATTATTATTTAATTATGCAAAAAGTTGACTTTTACACTTGACCTCGAAACGAGGCCCACCGCCTGCCGTACATAGCGTTTCACCCCCATTCCGAACACAATGGGATATGTATCGCAAGCTGATTTGATCGTTACAATCAGTTTCCTTTTGAATTTACATTTAAATCACTATATTGAATTTTAAACGTACATTTCAAATTACCGGGGTCACATACTAACTAGAAAAATTCCAGAAAAATATTTTCTAGCTTCGTATTGACGATACGGTCCTAACAAAACTAGTTTCGTCGAATTCTGAGACCGTTTGAAAAATGGCCAATTTCCAGTCGATTAAAATCAACTGAAACTGGTCAAACGCGTTTTCCTTTGCCACGCTCACATATTGATTCGAAAAATTATGAAATTTGAAACCTAGCAATAACTTGACACTGCGGACCCAACAAAAGTGGTTTCGTCGAAATCCGAGGTCATCTGCAAAATATCCATTTTTAAGGGCCTTATATATATATAAATATATATAAATTCCACAGCGACTATTTCTAATTTTAAACTGGACATATCTTATCATTTCTAAGATGAAATCTCAGTTTGTTAACTTCGTTATAAAGATATAGTTATACAGATTCAAATATTTCTTGTTTCGTTCAATTCTGACTTATATTGAATTCTGTATATTCATTTGAAATTAGAAATCGAATTTTCGAACTACCGCGCTATTTTCAATTCTATATATAATTATATTTAATTATATTGGTTTTCAAATGTCGATTCAACTCAGTTTTCATCGCCATTACTTAAAATATTTATTTTAAATATTTAAAATCCATTATTTTAGCCAATTTAAAAATTTTAAATTGGTTCAGATTTTCTGGGTCGTTACAATATATATCTGTTTGGCGGCATAGAATTTATTCTCTTGCTTAACGCCCTTCTCTGAGACATACGAGCTCAGAGGTTATATATTGGCAGAAATCAGTGGTATGATATGGATTGATAGTGTGGCATGCTGAGATGCAGTGATCCAGACTTTTGTTGAAAGCAATGGTTGGTGGATGATGATCAAAGCGCAGCTTTAATATAGCACGACTTTGTGTATAGCGTTGATTCACGAGCCTCACACCCCGGTATGGTGGTAAACTGATGGTTTGATCAGTATGCTTTTTAGTGGACGGGCACCTTAGTGGTGTCGTGGATTCGGTCGACCGAGATTGAGCTCAGTGCTCAGAGGGATAGGGTAAGCGGTGTTTTCTCTCGTCGGGACGTAAGCCGCAGTGATACTCGATTTCCCAAAAGTGCGGATGAGCATTACAGTGTTTTCTCTAGCTGAGACATAAGCCGTTGAGATGGCACTACGCGATCGATCTTTCGTATCAGGAGCCACCATGATGGAAATTCAATTTCCAAATATGACATTTTGCGGTTTTGATTGTAGAACCTAGTATAGGCGACATGATATATGGTACCCATGCCGTCTATGATTGATACATTTATATTTGAAGTTGTTTTCTTCACTTATAGTAATAATATAAGATGAAATTTTGCGTATCAAGCATATTTGGCTATTATAAGGGAAATCCCTATCCTCCGGCTTGCGTTCCATTGTGTGATGGGATCTGGGTCTTATAATAGCTTCATTGTTCTTTATTTAGCATTGCGCTGTTTGTTTTCTGCATTGGTATTCTTGGGAGGAAACCCGTTCCGTGTTATACGGCGTGGTCCCTTGATTTACCTAACTTTAAAAACAAAGATTAATAACTGTTTTAGTTCTCACACCAGTCACATGACTGACCTGGAGTTTATTGTTTTAACCTAAACTCTGGGTGCCCCTATTTTCCACACGGGCAGCTAGTAGTTTTGGTTTTGCAGATTTATATTCACAGGATCCTGATTTATAGCTGGAACGATGTTCGGAAAGCTCTGTATCCGTGCATTATTTTCAGTTGTGTTTTATATTGTTTTTCCGCTGCTATGTAATTTATTGTAATCTCTGATATTTATCGAATGTAATTTATTCATTTATACTCTGTATATTCTTGTATTCTGATGGAACTGTTGTAATAAACAATGAAATGTTCTTCTGTCTGCGTTCTATTTTGTCGTGTTCTCAAAACAATAAGGCGTTTCGAAAGGTCTAGATCGGTTTAGCGACTGATTCGGATCGAGCGAAATTCCTTGTTGTCACAGTTGGTATTAGAGCTCTGGTTTACAGAGCTAGAGAACATGACACATTAGAACCAAACGAAAGAATTCATCAGAAATTGGATTAGTAATAACCAATGAGAATGACTCGTTAGAGATAGGATCAGTAGTATCCTAGAACGAGTGTGAAGAGTATATTTTTAGAATGAAAACCATTTTTGTTTTGAAATTTAAATCATATCATACGTATTTGACTATTTATTTTAAATTTATTTGGACAATCGAATATATAAAGATTTTGCATATACGCCTTGCAAGCGTGTATTCGAGGTTTTAATATACTGGATAGATATAGAATCATACTCTAGTTGCCCGGGAATAATTCTGGTGATGGGCCCCCATCGCCAGTACTTGTTTTCGAGTTTCGAAAGTGAGATTTCTATATATTTCCAATTGACTGGTGTGAGAACAAAACTTAACTGAAATTTACTGTTTGTAACTTGACACTGAAATCTGATTTTTGAGTATATAAAAATCGTTTATATTTGAAAATCTAATCAACAAATTGATTAATGGCTGTGATGTTTGATTATTGATTCAACTAATAAAAATACTGGAATGATAAATAAAGTATAATCAAGATGATTATTAAGTGAAAAATAATGCCAACTCTCTTGATAAAAATCCTAAAAATATTATATAGGATATGGACGACTATGGCTTATCTCATACTGAATTCTGGATGACCCCGAAACAAGCGAGGAAAGCTCACCAGAAAGCAGAAAAAGAACGTGAGTTGAACTTAGGAACGTACGTGGGTATTTATTGCCGCATATGCACAAAAGAAGGACATTATGCCGTTCGGTGCCCTGAGAGAAAGAAAAGCAGGGAGAAAATGATGAGAATGGACATAGTGTGTTTCAAATGCAAAGAGACGGGGCATTTCGTACATAAGTTTCCGAAAGTAAAGAAGAAACCCCCAAATCTAGGAAAGGAAAAGAAGTGCTTTCGATGTAAAGAAGTAGGGCATCTAGTCCGAGATTGCCTGTAACACCCCACGTCCGTTAGTGTCACCCACAAAGGGAATGCACTAAGTTCTGTGGAGCATTTTGGGTAAAAGATGCAGATAAATTACAAGACAGACAAATTATTAAACAGTGGAAAATAGAACTTTGCTTTATTGATAATTTAGTCTATACAAGATTCTTTTACAATATCAGAGTATCATCTGTCTTTATAAAATAAAGAAGCATGAAAATACATTTATATATTCCCCAATGTAGCAAGAGCCAGCCATAGCATCTGGAAGAGAATCCAAAGACAACTTCGTCAAATCTTCAAGCTGGGAAAGAGCAACGGTCCAGTCTAATCCTGAGTTATACAATTCCCTCCTCAATTACCTGGGGGGGGGGGAACGGAAGAAAAGAAGACGAAAGAAAAACAGAGTCAGACATAAAGCCTGAGTAAGTTCAGTAACTTCTAGCATGTGAATATGGAAAAACAAAACGACATGAATTAACTGAATACAAGATTACACCATGACGATAAGGTCAACAAGATTAGACAAGGTAGTCACAAGATATGCTAAGATGACTGGATACGCTCTAATACTTTCGCAGCTTCGCTATTTCCTTGTTATACTAGTTTCTATATCTCTGCACCACCTAACTAGTGTTCAACTAGTAACGATAACGTGATCCCAACCCCTGTAGTTTCCATTGTCTTCAGGCATACATTTATTATTTATTACCTAGATCTAGTATAGGGTTTTCTATCAAGTGCTTCTTAGATTTAACTATAGTTTTACGCTATCTGCTGAACGCTTTTCGAGTTCAGGGTTTATGCCACCTAGTCCAACTGGGGATTACGCTACCTGTCGAACAATGCCCCCAAGTCTAGGACACACTACCTAGAGTGGTATATGCTCCTAGGCTTCCCCACGCATGTATCGCGAATCGTTATCGCTTGTCTAGATGCACATGTCCTGTAATGTGCGATCCGAGTCCTGTGACAGGGCAAATCAAGGAATACAGAACTCGGTCGGGAGCTTTCGGATATCTACCGATGCAGATGCTAAGGTCTGTTTTTATTCCAGTTGCTATGGTCCCACTTGACCCCTCCCTCAACTAATGAAAGGCACACCTTGTAAAATGAGAACTATACGCCGGCCCCCGGTGCCCCACTATCCTATGGCCATCCGCAACCATAACTAGATAGCAAGTATATGGTCTTTTGGAGTTCTCCGCCTTTCCGCTTCACGTATCTCGATTGACTCAAGATGGATGGTAGACGACGAGTTGCTATCACAGGGCTACCGTCTTCTCGCCGAATCACGCTGGTCCATCCTAGTCTTTAGGTTGCCACATATATATATTGCAACCAAGGCATACCCTCGGTTCTTCTAACGCAGACCTTAACCTCTGTGAGCCCAGGATGATCATCTGCAGCCTCACAGAGGGATACCAAGGGTACCCTCACGTCCCCTCGAAGCCTCAGGCTTCGTAACCCAATTCGTTGGAGCCTTCTTAAAACCAGATGGATGTCCGCTCCTTCGTGTTATACTAAGAATTACTACTTAGTTCTACTAACTAAGGTTTACCACTTAGTTTCCAAATTCCTTGTTTTCTTAACTATGTTTTACTACTTAGTCCCTTTTTCAACTGAGGTTTACTATTTAGTTTTCTTTCTCGCCAGGTTGGGTTGGTTAAGTGTCTTTAGTCGATTGAAGCTATCTTAACCCTCTTCCCTTATCCTATTACACTGGTTAAGTGTTATCCCTTTATGCTTTTTACTTAACCCTATACATTTATCATATTCTGATGGTTAAGCATTCAAGTTTACTTAACCCTATGGTCTAGTCCAGCTAACATATTAATTTGGCTAAGTTTATTACTTAACCCCAACCTCTAGTCTAATTAACATGTTAAATTGGCTAAGTGTATTAACTTTACTTAACCCCACCTTCTAGTCTAGTCAACATGTTAATTTGGCTAAGTATTCCCATGGACTTAACCCTCCCATTCTAGCTTTAACTGTGCTAAGTTGGTTAAGTGTTCCTTAACCTTCCCATTCTAGCTTTAATTAATAAATTAAAGCCGCAACCTCTCACATTAGACAGATATTGCTGCGGTTACTGGATGTGCCGGTCGGTTCCGGGCAGGTTTACACCGCAACTCAGTCTAACCTCGGGTTAGGCATATTCATGTTTTCTAAGTTCAAAGGGTTTTTGATTAATTTCCAAATCTGGTTTTGAAAACAACCATCCCGTCCTTCGGATCAGTTAGGGATAGCCAGGGAGGGCAGTAAACTTGTATTTTCCAAACCCAAGCCTAGACACTATCCTCTCTGTCACCCTAGAACCTTCTGGTCTATGTGTTATAAAAAGGGGTGTTATCAAAATACTTTTCTTTTGTTTATAAATTGTTAACAATTTATTTCAAAAGCCCATTTCCCCTTTTTAGACAAATTTGGCCTATATTTATTTGTCAAGCCTACTAGTATACTTATATTCTAGGTCCAAGTCCTAACCCAACATGCAGTTTAGGCCATTTCCTATTTCATTGCCGAAACTAGATTAAATATCCTAGTTTATAATTTATGGCCAAAATTTAACCAAGTTACATATTTTGTGGTAAATGAACAATTTAACATTTATAACGAATTCTATAAGTAAATTACTCCTAATTTACTGATTTCATTACTACTCCCTTAATGTACATTGTCACATTTATTATTATGGCCCATTCTCTCTTATTTATCATATTTATACTTTTTGGTATGTAAATTATACCAAGTTTAGTGTCGCTAACCATAATTTATTCTAAACATGACAATTGCTCACAATTATGAATAAATTCAAAATTGTGCTAATATACTTATTCCAAATCAACCTTAATTAACCCAATCTTGGTTTAACATTCTAATTCACAATTTATGGCAAAACTAGAATTATTTTTCTAGTTTACATTTTATGCCTAAAATTTAGCTTACTTACTAATGCTAAATTTAATATGTCAAAATCACATATTCCCTAATCCATGTCAAATTTCCCTGTTTTCATTTTAATATGCATGTCATAATACATATTCCAAATTATGCCAATTTCCCAGTTTACAATTACGTTCATATTCATTTCCATGTTTTTCCCCAAATCGCATTCCCACCGTTCGAATAATCGTGATTCAACCTAGATTATAAATAAATCTAGATTCGTAGATAAAAAGGGAATGAATCAAAATGACAAGAAGGAATAATTGGCATAAAAAGGTTTGGATAACAATGTAGGTTCAAGAATATGGGTAGACCTAACTAAATAGGTAAATTCCCAATGTCTTAAAACCAAAGAATGGGCAAAATAGGTTCAAGAACGTGGGTAGACCTAACTTAATAGGTAAATTCCCACTGTCTTAAAACCAAAGAAAAAACCAAGGAACAGGTAGAATAAATAATTGGGTTTAGACCCAATTTCACAATCACCAAACTAAAGCAATATTTTCCTAATCATGAATCATGGGTGTCAAAATCACAATTGTCCTCATTATGTCATAAGCAATAGTTTATGTCTAATTCAAAGGCTTATGTTCTTAGTCATAAGTAATGTCCATGGTCATAGGCAATATAGGCGATGTTCATAGTCCAAAAGGGAAAATAATTCCCATAGTCCTAAGTCATTGTCATAGGCAATGTTTATATGTCCCAAAATCAAAGGCTTATGTCATAGTCCAAAGGCATATGCTTTCAAAGGCCACAGTTCTATAGTCATAGTCACGGTTACAGTCTTATTTGTCCTCGAATC
Organism: Allium sativum; assembly: GCA_030737875.1. NCBI lineage: Eukaryota > Viridiplantae > Streptophyta > Magnoliopsida > Asparagales > Amaryllidaceae > Allium > Allium sativum. The sequence goes on from CM060924.1 coordinate 159,314,125, forward strand.
ATAACAGTTCTTAATTCAGTCCAAGAGTATAAACACAGATTCGAAGAGAGAGAGAGCGATTTGGCATATTCCTTTATTCCTTTAATTTCATGTCACAAATAAAACAAAATATTCAGATCTAGAAATAACCAACTTACAGAAAATAGATCTAGAAAAGAAGGAAAGCGTGGCTATGATTCGTGCATCGTTGCTTGAAACTTGTTTGAGCTAGCCTTTGAATTCTTCACTTGAAACTTTGATTTGAATCCCTCCTTAAAAGTCTTTTAGCAGCATCTCCTCGTCTTGAATCATATTTTATTTTATTTATTTAAGAAAATTTAGAGGAGGGGAAGAAGCCATGAATCTTAGCAGCATAAGGATAGAAGAGAATTGGTGCAAAGAGAATGAAGACTAGGGCTGTTTATATAGCTGCTCAAGACCTTATCGTACACGCAGCGCTGAGTCAGCATTGAACCTAGTTAAGAAAATAGTCCAGGTACGTAGATGAATCTAGCCAAACCTTATCATACACGCAGTGCTGAGTCAGCATTGGGTCCCACAAGCTATTTTGGCGTAAAAGTTTGATTTTCAAACTTTTGAATTTCTGGAATTTATTTAACTGTTTTATTCACATGAAATATTCTTATATGTATACAATTCCTCTAACGACCATTTTACGCGTATATATATACGCACAAATTTCATTTTATTTTCAAAATTCAAATGATGTTGCCATATTTCATTGACTGTAGCCTTATCTTGAATTTTATCTTTCGTATACATATATTTTTGTATATATATATATATATATATATTTATATTTCTCATATGTATATATATATATTTTCTTTATTTCCTTGTATGTACATTCTTATCCTTTCAAATTTTGAATTTGTATACGTACATATATTTGCATGTTCAGTTGGCCCTCTCTAAAACAAAGATAAAAAATTATGCCGCCGCCGGGGTTCGAACCCCCGACCTCCATGCTACAAATCCAATGCCTTAACCAACTGAGCTACAGAGGCTTTTGTTAATAAGTCTTAGAACAATAATAATTATTGTTCTCTCCTTACTTCTCTTTTTCATGTTAGTTACAATACTTAAATTAAACAACTGCATGGATCTTTTTCTTTTAATTTTTCTTTTAAAAATTAATTATACTTTAATTTGAGAATCTTAATGTCGCAGAATTACGGGGTGTTACATTCTCCCCCACTTAAAAGGATTTCGTCCCCGAAATCTTCAATTTAGTAAGAATGTGTCCTACCATCCAATCAACCATCTACTCAACCATTCAATCACAGGCATTCATTGTCCTTAAAAGATTTCTAATGCTTTCATGTTCATATGCATAGTGTGTGTATATGTCTCTATCTAATGCAAAATCAGGCGGTCTACTGATTCAGTTGACCTCCTTAATGCAAATCATGTTAGTGCCATGCGTCCAATCATGCATGCAAACATCCCTAGTCATGTAAATACTACATGCGTGCACAACCATTCATCCATATGCAACGTCCATATGATATCATATCAAGTTCAACTTATAAACAAATGCATATATGTAAATGCAATATGAGAGCGTCCAAACTTGATCTAGTGCCTAATACGTATGCATATGCATCCACGAGCAACCATTTGCAACCACTTGCAACCATTCAACCATAACATGTTTCAAATACATGTTTACATCCATTGGCTTCTACCTAAGGATCGCAGATACGACCTAGAGGATATACTTTGGAAAGAGAGAAACAACTACGCATAAAGCTCCTAAACAGAGAAATCAAGGATGCACCCTTAAGGAAAAAGGGCATGTTGCTAGTATCTAGCCTTCTTGAGCTTTACTCCACCGTATCTTAACCAATTTATCTTCACGATTGTGAAGTTCCTAATCTCCATTTCCAAAATAAGCAGATGTCAATCACGGCGCCAAGTATATGTACTAAGATGATTAGAGGCCTCCCTCTTAGCTTATCCATCACGCCATAACTATGAGAGTCAAAAGATCACTCCGTACTTTTTAGAGCACCTACCACAACTATTCATCTTTCACGCAAACCATCCAAACCGAACTCGACATTCCCCAAGTACAAGCCCCAAAGGCCTAAACCAATATCAGACAAGCATCCAAGGAATATCTTCTCCGAATTTAGACGATCTACGTGAGATGATATAAGCAAACTCGATAGCTATCCTCAAATCCCTACTAACCAAAAACTGTTCGGACCACCAATTGGATTTGAGACTCTAGTGGGATCTTTCTACTATACACGTACTATGGTGCAGAGACTCAACTATGGAAGTGGGTATGAACAATTAAGAAGCGCTGGAACCTAAGGAAATAGTACGAACAGAAAACTAGACTCTTCCAACCGGACCACCTTTCTCCTAGGTGCGCTTGGTGGCGAAAGCATGTACTTGTCCTTCTGAAAATCTCGTCCTCGTTCTTGCCCTTGTCCTTAAGTATATGTCCTATCATACCATAGTAAAGATACTTGCTCTTGTCTTAGGTTTTATAATCCCTTCCTCCTTCGTGAGCCAAGTCTACATCCATAATTTCCTCATCCTTGGGTCGTGCTCCTTTGCCAAACTTCCGCGTGTAACCATGTTGGCAAATCTCTCGAAAGTTGCCTCTATCGCACGGAAAAACCCTATAAACTTGAAAGAAGACTGGCCGTAAGTAAAATAACTACGGCTATAGATGGAAGTCGGGCACTACTTCGCCCTTCGATGAGGTTACCTCCCAGAAAGCCAGGAGCCCCAGAGAGTCAAGAAAGAAGGAGACAAGAATTCAAATAGAGGAAGAGAAGACAATGCGTATGGCTTTGGGGAATATGCCTTTAAAACAAATCCTTTCTTTTAAAAATGCTTCTTTAAAAACCTTTTGAAAATAATTTTTCAAATCTTTTATCTGATCCGGTAACCTTCAGCTCTGATACCACGTGTAACACCCCACGTCCGTTAGTGTCACCCACAAAGGGAATGCACTAAGTTCTGTGGAGCATTTTGGGTAAAAGATGCAGATAAATTACAAGACAGACAAATTATTAAACAGTGGAAAATAGAACTTTGCTTTATTGATAATTTAGTCTATACAAGATTCTTTTACAATATCAGAGTATCATCTGTCTTTATAAAATAAAGAAGCATGAAAATACATTTATATATTCCCCAATGTAGCAAGAGCCAGCCATAGCATCTGGAAGAGAATCCAAAGACAACTTCGTCAAATCTTCAAGCTGGGAAAGAGCAACGGTCCAGTCTAATCCCGAGTTATACAATTCCCTCCTCAATTACCTGGGGGGGAAACGGAAGAAAAGAAGACGAAAGAAAAACAGAGTCAGACATAAAGCCTGAGTAAGTTCAGTAACTTCTAGCATGTGAATATGGAAAAACAAAACGACATGAATTAACTGAATACAAGATTACACCATGACGATAAGGTCAACAAGATTAGACAAGGTAGTCACAAGATATGCTAAGATGACTGGATACGCTCTAATACTTTCGCAGCTTCGCTATTTCCTTGTTATACTGGTTTCTATATCTCTGCACCACCTAACTAGTGTTCAACTAGTAACGATAACGTGATCCCAACCCCTGTAGTTTCCATTGTCTTCAGGCATACATTTGTTATTTATTACCTAGATCTAGTCTAGGGTTTTCTATCAAGTGCTTCTTAGATTTAACTATAGTTTTACGCTATCTGCTGAACGCTTTTCGAGTTCAGGGTTTATGCCACCTAGTCCAACTGGGGATTACGCTACCTGTCGAACAATGCCCCCAAGTCTAGGACACACTACCTAGAGTGGTATATGCTCCTAGGCTTCCCCACGCATGTATCGCGAATCGTTATCGCTTGTCTAGATGCACATGTCCTGTAATGTGCGATCCGAGTCCTGTGACAGGGCAAATCAAGGAATACAGAACTCGGTCGGGAGCTTTCGGATATCTGCCGATGCAGATGCTAAGGTCTGTTTTTATTCCAGTGGCTATGGTCCCACTTGACCCCTCCCTCAACTAATGAAAGGCACACCTTGTAAAATGAAAACTATACGCCGGCCCCCGGTGCCCCACTATCCTATGGCCATCCGCAACCATAACTAGATAGCAAGTATATGGTCTTTTGGAGTTCTCCGCCTTTCCGCTTCACGTATCTCGATTGACTCAAGATGGATGGTAGACGACGAGTTGCTATCACAGGGCTACCGTCTTCTCACCGAATCACGCTGGTCCATCCTAGTCTTTAGGTTGCCACATATATATATTGCAACCAAGGCATACCCTCGGTTCTTCTAACGCAGACCTTAACCTCTGTGAGCCCAGGATGATCATCTGCAGCCTCACAGAGGGATACCAATGGTACCCTCACGTCCCCTCGAAGCCTCAGGCTTCGTAACCCAATTCGTTGGAGCCTTCTTAAAATCAGATGGATGTCCGCTCCTTCGTGTTATACTAAGAATTACTACTTAGTTCTACTAACTAAGGTTTACCACTTAGTTTCCAAATTCCTTGTTTTCTTAACTATGTTTTACTACTTAGTCCCTTTTTTCAACTGAGGTTTACTATTTAGTTTTCTTTCTCGCCAGGTTGGGTTGGTTAAGTGTCTTTAGTCGATTGAAGCTATCTTAACCCTCTTCCCTTATCCTATTACACTGGTTAAGTGTTATCCCTTTATGCTTTTTACTTAACCCTATTCATTTATCATATTCTGATGGTTAAGCATTCAAGTTTACTTAACCCTATGGTCTAGTCCAGCTAACATATTAATTTGGCTAAGTTTATTACTTAACCCCAACCTCTAGTCTAATTAACATGTTAAATTGGCTAAGTGTATTAACTTTACTTAACCCCACCTTCTAGTCTAGTCAACATGTTAATTTGGCTAAGTATTCCCATGGACTTAACCCTCCCATTCTAGCTTTAACTGTGCTAAGTTGGTTAAGTGTTCCTTAACCTTCCCATTCTAGCTTTAATTAATAAATTAAAGCCGCAACCTCTCACATTAGACAGATATTGCTGCGGTTACTGGATGTGCCGATCGGTTCCGGGCAGGTTTACACCGCAACTCAGTCTAACCTCGGGTTAGGCATATTCATGTTTTCTAAGTTCAAAGGGTTTTTGATTAATTTCCAAATCTGGTTTTGAAAACAACCATCCCGTCCTTCGGATCAGTTAGGGATAGCCAGGGAGGGAAGGAAACTTGTATTTTCCAAACCCAAGCCTAGACACTATCCTCTCTGTCACCCTAGAACCTTCTGGTCTATGTGTTATAAAAAGGGGTGTTATCAAAATACTTTTCTTTTGTTTATAAATTGTTAACAATTTATTTCAAAAGCCCATTTCCCCTTTTTAGACAAATTTGGCCTATATTTATTTGTCAAGCCTACTAGTATACTTATATTCTAGGCCCAAGTCCTAACCCAACATGCAGTTTAGGCCATTTCCTATTTCATTGCCGAAACAAGATTAAATATCTTAGTTTATAATTTATGGCCAAAATTTAACCAAGTTACATATTTTGTGGTAAATGAACAATTTAACATTTATAACGAATTCTATAAGTAAATTACTCCTAATTTACTGATTTCATTACTGCTGTCTTAATGTACATTGTCACATTTATTATTATGGCCCATTCTCTCTTATTTATCATATTTATACTTTTTGGTATGTAAATTATACCAAGTTTAGTGTCGCTAACCATAATTTATTCTAAACATGACAATTGCTCACAATTATGAATAAATTCAAAATTGTGCTAATATACTTATTCCAAATCAACCTTAATTAACCCAATCTTGGTTTAACATCCTAATTCACAATTTATGGCAAAACTAGAATTATTTTTCTAGTTTACATTTTATGCCTAAAATTTAGCTTACTTACTAACGCTAAATTTAATATGTCAAAATCACATATTCCCTAATCCATGTCAAATTTCCCCGTTTTCATTTTAATATGCATGTCATAATACATATTCCAAATTATGCCAATTTCCCAGTTTACAATTACGTTCATATCCATTTCCATGTTTTTCCCCAAATCGCATTCCCACCGTTCGAATAATCGTGATTCAACCTAGATTATAAATAAATCTAGATTCGTAGATAAAAAGGGAATGAATCAAAATGACAAGAAGGAATAATTGGCATAAAAAGGTTTGGATAACAATGTAGGTTCAAGAATATGGGTAGACCTAACTAAATAGGTAAATTCCCACTGTCTTAAAACCAAAGAATGGGCAAAATAGGTTCAAGAACGTGGGTAGACCTAACTTAATAGGTAAATTCCCACTGTCTTAAAACCAAAGAAAAAACCAAGGAACAGGTAGAATAAATAATTGGGTTTAGACCCAATTTCACAATCACCAAACTAAAGCAATATTTTCCTAATCATGAATCATGGGTGTCAAAATCACAATTGTCCTCATTATGTCATAAGCAATAGTTTATGTCCAATTCAAAGGCTTATGTTCTTAGTCATATGTAATGTCCATGGTCATAGGCAATATAGGTGATGTTCATAGTCCAAAAGGGAAAATAATTCCCATAGTCCTAAGTCATTGTCATAGGCAATGTTTATAAGTCCCAAAATCAAAGGCTTATGTCATAGTCCAAAGGCATATGCTTTCAAAGGCCACAGTTCTATAGTCATAGTCACGGTTACAGTCTTATTTGTCCTCGAATCATAACAGTTCTTAATTCAGTCCAAGAGTATAAACACAGTTTCGAAGAGAGAGAGAGAGAGAGATTTGGCATATTCCTTTATTCCTTTAATTTCATGTCACAAATAAAACAAAATATTCAGATCTAGAAATAACCAACTTACAGAAAATAGATCTAGAAAAGAAGGAAAGCGTGGCTATGATTCGTGCGTCGTTGCTTGAAACTTGTTTGAGCTAGCCTTTGAATTCTTCACTTGAAACTTTGATTTGAATCCCTCCTTAAAAGTCTTTTAGCAGCATCTCCTCGTCTTGAATCATATTTTATTTTATTTATTTAAGAAAATTTAGAGGAGGGGAAGAAGCCATGAATCTTAGCAGCATAAGGATAGAAGAGAATTGGTGCAAAGAGAATGAAGACTAGGGCTGTTTATATAGCTGCTCAAGACCTTATCGTACACGCAGCGCTGAGTCAGCATTGAACCTAGTTAAGAAAATAGTCCAGGTACGTAGATGAATCTAGCCAAACCTTATCATACACGCAGTGCTGAGTCAGCATTGGGTCCCACAAGCTATTTTGGCGTAAAAGTTTGATTTTCAAACTTTTGAATTTCTGGAATTTATTTAACTGTTTTATTCACATGAAATATTCTTATATGTATACAATTCCTCTAACGACCATTTTACGCGTATATATATACGCACAACTTTCATTTTATTTTCAAAATTCAAATGATGTTGCCATATTTCATTGACTGTAGCCTTATCTTGAATTTTATCTTTCGTATACATATATTTTTGTATATATATATTTATATTTCTCATATGTATATATATATTTTCTTTATTTCCTTATATGTACATTCTTATCCTTTCAAATTTTGAATTTGTATACGTACATATATTTGCATGTTCAGTTGGCCCTCTCTAAACAAAAGATAAAAAATTATGTCGCCGCCGGGGTTCGAACCCCCGACCTCCATGCTACAAATCCAATGCCTTAACCAACTGAGCTACAGAGGCTTTTGTTAATAAGTCTTAGAACAATAATAATTATTGTTCTCTCCTTACTTCTCTTTTTCATGTTAGTTACAATACTTAAATTAAACAACTGCATGGATCTTTTTCTTTTAATTTTTCTTTTAAAAATTAATTATACTTTAATTTGAGAATCTTAATGTCGCAGAATTACGGGGTGTTACATTGCCCGTTAAAGAAGGGTGATAAGAAATCCAAGGGAAAGGAGTTGTCAACTTTGGAAATCATTCAAGAAGAAGGCACGACTTCCTAGAAAGCTGGGTTTTAATGTAATGAACTAGCGTTTTTGGATATACGTATGTATGTATGATGCTTGTATGAACATAATTATGCTTTTTGTTTTAAAATGTATTTGTATTGTGTAATATAACTAAGGTAAGAAAATGTTGAACCAAGTTGAATTCAGCACCAAACACCGAACTGTATTGAAAATTTATCGTATTTGCTTGCATATACATGTACTTACATTGAACAGGTCATAGCAAGGAGGCTAGAGAAGAAGAATAAAATTTGTTTGCCCGACAAATTGGTACATGTTTACTATAATTTACTGTTTTGTTTGGGTGATGATGATTTTATGAGCCGATAGGCTAGCCGCTTGGCTTTTTCTTTTTGAGATCAGACGGCCTAGATGGCAATTTCGGGATTTTCCCGTGCTTTCGGTGCAGGGGAGGTTATGGCGAAATTTATCGAAAATTTAGGGTGTTAGCCAAATTTTTGAAAAATTTGAAAAGTTCTTAGAAACTGAAAAGTTGAAGAATGTGACGATCCCAAAACCCTGTGACACGGTGTTAAGGATAATCATTGGAGTATAACACATTAATCATCATTAGCAGATCACAGATAATAGCATAAACAGAAAATAGAATAATTTACACACATATGACAGCGGAATCATATAGATATCATCACATCAGAGAAGCACAGTACAGGATACAACTTAGTGCATAATGATACATAATCAGTCACCATCGCCAGAGGCGGAATCATACATAAAGAGTACACAAAAGGAATATCAGTCTACATCGCCCGTGGCGGAATCATAATATAGATACAATAATGGCGGAGAAAATCCAAATCAGCACAGTGTAATCAAGCCTCGCCATGAGCCAAAAGGTGCGTCAGAAACATGTAACTAGGCTGCCCGTGTGAAAATGAGGGCACCCGAGTTTGCAAGGTGAAACAAACTACGAGTCAGTCATGGGACTGGTATGAGAAATCTATTCAACTTATTAACAACAATAATAAGGCAAATCAAAGGACCACGCCACTTTCGCGGAACGGGTTTACTCCAATGAGTGCTAGTGCATGAAATAAAATAAATGATTAAATCAACGCAATGCTTTTTACAAAATGAAGCCATTATAAGACTCAGGTCCCATCACACAATGCAACGCAAGCCGGAGGATAGAGTTTTCCCTTATAATGGCTAAAGATGCTTCATACGAATAAAAAAAAGTGTTTGATATTATTACTAGTGCATATATGTTTCAAAAGTAAATTCAATCATAAATATCAATCCTAGACGACATGGGTACCATATATCATGTCGCCATACTAGTAATACAATCACATCCGCATATATCGTATTGGAAATTGGATTCCTTCATGAGTCGAGGCAAGGGGAAAGCTCCTCTCCGTCCGAGACACTCTAGCAAATGTCCCAGGACCCCACTATGATCCTTGGAATCGGCTGGGCCGGTCCTCTCTTACTTTTGAGGATTAGTTATTCCTGAACACACGTTTCCCGGTCCTTACAGACCTAAAATCGAGGCGCCTCGCATTCCAACAACCACACAGGTGAAAAGTATATATAATGTCAGGGCTGGTAGGTCACTGACACCACCATAGCTAGAAAGAAACGTCGTGCACTCCCAGCGGTCCGTCTCCCGTTTTTGACTCATACCGAGGTGTGAGGCTCGCGAATTCACGTTATACACAAAGCTACGTCACACAGACCATGCTTTGATCATCAACCACAAGACTTTGCTTTGCAACAGAAGCCTTGATCATATGCCACTTAGGCGTGCCACACAGGCAATCCACTCCATGCGACTGGTTTCTGTCAATACATAACCTCTGAGCTCGTACGTCTCAGAGAAGGGCGTTAAGCAAGAGAATAAATTCTCCGCCGCCAAACAGATATATATTTAACAGAGATCGATCAACACGGAACAAAATCCAATGTCAGACACATAGTCCATTTACAAGTCCGTTCTGGGTCTGAACGAAACCGGAGGCACCAATTCCTCGCATATCCGTACAATCAACAATATGTTTGGACGGCTACTACTTCAATTCCTTCATGGTAGCTACTCCAATCACGAGTATCAGTAGCGCCCATCCATCCAATGTGGAGATCGTCGGTCTTCAGTCGTCTTCGACTCTTCGACTTCTCAACGCTGATCGATTATTTGAAATGAGATAAACTCGGCCTTTTCAAATAACCCACGTATATTTAGATTTTCAAGTCAATTATTCACATGGTTGGACTATTCCACATTCACATTTCAGTTATTTAGTTATAATTTTCATGTCAAATACATTCAACCATCACATATCAAGCAAACACAACAAAATTAGTTTATTTTCACTCTATATCGTCTATAGCACTTTATAACGATATATCGCCATTTTTATTTAATTAAAAACGGCCATATTTAATTAAACGACGTTTCAGGTCGTGTCGATGCACTGGCGCTGCTTTTCACTAATTTTGTTTTACACATATCTAAAAATCTAACCGTTGGATCTTCACGAATTTTACATCATTAGGAAGGTCATTTCAAAACGAATCCAACGGTTCCAGTTTTGGGAAAATCCGACGGTCGGATCTTCCACACTAACCATTTGAAGTTACGATTTCAATTTACGAACTGCAGCGTCGCTATTCAATTTAATTTAATTATATTTATATATATAAATAAATATAATCGTTTCTGGCGCTGTTTTTCACTGATTTTGAATTAAACATTCCAGACAATCCAACCGTCGGATCTTCACAAAGTTGGTGCCGTTGGAAAGATATTTCCAAGGCGAACCCAACGGTTGAGGTTTCGGGAAAATCCAATGGTCGGATCTTCCGCACTAGTCGTTTGAAATCACGGTTTCAAAATATGAACTGCACGGCCACGTTTCGTTTTAATTCTATTTATATTTATATATTTATATAAATATAGTTCATTCAAAAATTCCTATATCGTTTCCACTTCAATTATTTCACTAACGCCTTTAATTTTTGGAAAATTTCGCGATAACCTCCTTTGTACGGGAGGGTCTGGGAAAATTCCCAAATATCCACACGGGCGTCTCATATCAAAAAGAAAAAGAAAAAGCCAAGCGGCTAGCCAACAGGCTCATAAAATCATCACCCAAACAAAGCGGTAAATGTGTACCTATTTGTCGGGCACAAAATTCTATTTCTTTTCTCTAGCCCCTTTTGCTTTAACCTGTTCAATAGATATGCATGTACATATATACTATTTCTAACATTTATCATTTTCCATTCAATTTCATTTTTGATTTGCTTTGGTTTAAAAACACCATTCATTCGAAGGTTGCATGCATAGGCTAAAATCATATCATTAACTAGTTAATGTATATTTCAACTCATGCACGTTTATTTGAACAAGTGGCTATTTTTAACACTTCACATTTCAAAGATGATAATTTTGGCGAACTAAAATAGATTTCAACACATGACTATTTTATTTAGTTCCTATGCATGTTAAAAATAATATTTCTATCACAAATTTTTATTTCAACGTCCGCATATCTTTAGCATATCACACATATGATAAAAATGATATTTTCATCATTTAAAATATTTATTCGACAAATAGATGTTTCAGCACTTCATAGTTTCAATAAAAATGTAATTTTTATTGTTCGATCTTTTTATTCAACACATGAACTTTTTCACTACACGCACTTCTCAACAAATGAGTATTTCCACAAATGGACATTTTATTTATGTTGTTCATATTAGAAAGATGAGATTTTTATTGTTGAAACTAGTTATATAAGGCGAATATTTTTGATACTTCATATATATATATATAAAAATGTGATTTTTATTGTTTAAACACTCCATTCATTCACAAATGTATTTAATTTTCATACAACAGTTTTCAACACATGAATATTTCCACACATGGACAGAGTTTCAATATATGGTTTTAATTTCAATGCATGTAAAATAATTTCAACACATGAAAATAATTCTAACACACAAAGATTATTCAAAATTTCGGCAGCATAACGGCAGGGTAGTTAAAACCGGCACCGTCCCTAGTACGACTCCTCGCTCTACCTTAAAACCTCGCGGTTTTTGACAATGGGGATTCATGCATCTAATTCGCACGCAGGCGGCATGTTTATTTTTATTTCCACAAATATTTCCAATTCATTTCAATCACCAATGGGTATTTTTCAACCACAACCAAACCATATCAACCACAAACAATTATTCAACCATTCATATTTTTCATCCAATATTTCACACCAATTCACCACAATAAATATCGTCCATGGTTTGTGGACGAGGGGAGTATATATATATATATAATATAATATATATTTGCTATATTTCACTTGCATTTCAACCCATATATCAATTATTCTATGCATGTAAAAATTCATATATCGTTTATATAGCTTACACTACGCATGTACATGAAGTATACAACACGTATGTAATTTATATTTCGCTTATATAAATTATACACGACATTTTCCATTCAATTTCACGTTAATTTAGATTTCTCACCTTGGTTTTCTGAGCGATAAAAATCGATACGATGTCAGAAAAATCCGCAGCTTCTTCTATTGGGTAGAGAGCTTCCTTGCGGTCTCGATGTTTCCTGTTTCATCGAATTTCGTCAACACACCAAAAAGATATGATTTTTCAAAGTGTACAGATCAAAGAAAAACGCACTTTCAGAAAGCTTCAAAACTAGGTTTGCGGTTTTCGCGAGAACCGGGACACGAGGGGACGATCAGGAAGTTGGAGGTGGAAGAGCTTCGAGAGAGCTACAGGCGCGCGGCGGTTTGGTGGGACTCGGTGGCGCAGAACGGCGGCGGCGGCGGCTTGAAGGTCGGAAGTTTGGAGGTGGATATCTCGGCGTAGAGGCGACGATAGGGGGAGCTCCTTATATGGATTTGAAGAGGGGAGTGAGAACTACAAAAAGTTGAACTGGGGGAGGGGCTAATTCTGGCCGTGGCGATCGGAAATCGCCTGGGAAGGAGGGAAAAGCTTTCCGCCGTCGAAGTCGGGGTCGGGGGGGGTTCTGTTATTTTTTTTTAATTATGAATGGAAAAATATGATTGGCCGAGACTATATTAAAATTTTTAAATAGTGTTTTCTTAAACGAACTCCTTTTTAAACCCAACGACTGTCGCCCCTAGCTAAATGCCCTCATTCCGGACACAATGGGATATGTTTCGTAGGCCAATTCGACTGTTACAGTCAGTTATTTTTCAAATTAAAGTATAAAACATTTAATTTTTAACTCTGAACGCACATTTCAATTTGCCAGGGCCACAAACTGATTCGAAAAATTCCAGAAAAATAAATCTAGCTATGTTTTGACGCTACTGTCCCAACAAAAGTAGTTTCGTCGAATTCTGAGGTCGTTTGAAAAATGGCCATTTTCTGGTTGATCCAATTTAACAGAAATCAACCAAACACATTTTCTTTTGCCACGCTCACATACTAGCTTCAAAAATTATGAAATTTGAAACCTAGCATTAGTTTGACATCCCGGACCCAACAAAAGTGGTTTCGTCGAATTTCGAGGTCGTATGCAAAATATCAATTTTCCAGGGCTATATATTCTATATACCGACCCCTCTGAAAATTCATTCGGCCATAACTTTTGATTCCCGTTATGAAACTTCGATTTTTCAGATTCGTTAGAAAGGTATTGACTAACAGATTTAAATATTTTTGGTTTCACTAAAATCCGTTATATTTTCTACCCTGCACAGTCGGTCAAAGTATGAATTCAAATTTTCAAACTGACTCACTATTTCTAATTCACTATTTTATTGAAATATTCTATTTCAATGGTTCAAATTCCTTTGAAATCATCAATTTAAAAATTTTAAATTGGCTCGTATTTTCCGGGTTATTACAATCTCCCCTACTTAAAACTTTTCGTCCTCGAAAAGGAAACAACAGTAAAGTAGGGAATAAAATGTAAATGCAAAGTATGGTAAAGGTACCTTGCATCGGAGTTAGTCAGAGATATCCACTCTGCATTTGGGGTAAGCTTGCTTAATGCTTTCCTCAGTTTCCCAAGTACAGTCTCTAGGATCACCGCTCCACTGCACTTTAACTAAATGAACCTTTTTGCTTCTGAGTTCTCTAGTTTCTTTGCCAACAATTTTTAACGACTCTCTTCTGAGTGCTAATTCTGGAGTTATCTCCACATCCCGTTGCGGTGCTTCCTCTACAACAAGATCCGGATCATGCACATGTCTCCTAAGTTGAGATACGTGAAATACATTGTGCACTCCAGGCAACCAATCTGGTAATTGAATCCTATAAGCAAGAGTTCCAATTCGCTCAAGTATGGGAAAGGGACCAATAAATCTCAGTGCCAACTTCCCAGTCTTTCCAAATCTGATTACTCCTCTCATCGGAGAAACCTTTAAATAAACATTATCACCAATAGAAAATGTCAAATCTCTCCTTCTAGAGTCTGCATAACTTTTCTGTCGGCTTTGGGCGGTTTTCAATCGCTTCTTGATGAAGTCCACTTTATCAGATGCTTCCCTAATCATATCGGGTCCTAGTACAAGTCTGTTGCCAGGTTCTACCCAACATGCTGGAGATCTGCAGGGTCTGCCATATAATGCTTCAAATGGTGACATTCTCAAACTTGCTTGATAGCTATTGTTATATGAGAATTCTGCCAAATGCAAATGATCTTCCCATGACCCACCAAAATCGATTATACAAGCCCGCAATAAATCTTCTAGAATTCTATTCACCCGCTCAGTTTGGCCATCTGTTTGGGGGTGATAAGCGGTGCTCATATTCAGTTTTGTCCCCAATTCTGTCTGGAAAGCCTGCCAGAACTTGCTAGTAAATAGGGGATCTCTATCACTGACTATGCTGATGGGAATTCCATGCAGCTTAACAATTTCTTTGAAATATATCTGTGCTAGACTTTGGGCAGTTCTATTGGACCTGACAGGTATAAAATGGGCAGTCTTCGTGAAGCGATCTACGATTACCCAAATGCTGTCATTACCTTTCTTAGTTCGCGGCAAACCATCTATGAAATCCATGGAAATCTGTTCCCATTTCCAACCTGGGACTTCCAATGGTTGCAACAGTCCAGCTAGCTTCTGTTGGTCACTCTTGACCAATTGACAAGTAGGGCATCTGCTAACATACAAAGAAATATCTCTTTTCATTGCCTTCCACCAGAAAGTGCGTTTGATATCGTTGTACATTTTACTCACCCCAGGATGGATGCAAAATTTGGATTTATGGCATTCATCTAGCACTTCTCTTTTGAGCTCAGGAAGGTTGGGAACAGAAATTCTCCCATTCAGCCTCAGAACTCCTTCTTTATTTACTTGAAAGCTTGAGGGTTCTCCTTCCTGGATTCTTTCTTTGATCTTTTGAATGAAATAATCATTCTTCTGGAGAGCACATATCTTATCGATCAAGCTAGGTGTAATTATAAGATGGGCAACAATTTCGGTTTTTCTACTAAGTGCATCCGCTACAACGTTAGCTTTCCCCGGCCTATACAAGATATCAAGATCATACGCTGCAAGAAATTCTAGCCAACGCTGCTGTCTCAGATTCAGATCTTTCTGGGTATATAAATACTTCAATGATTGATGATCTGTGTACAGTATAAATTTCTCGCCCAACAAGTAATGCCTCCAGATTTTCAAGGCAAATACGATGGCTAACAACTCAAGATCATGAGTCACATAATTCTTCTCATGCGGTTTCAATTGGCGGCTTGCATAAGCGACTACTTGGCCTCTCTACATTAACACTGCACCAAGACCTCTAATAGAAGCATCTATCCAAACCGTCAAATCCTGATTTCCATCAATAATTGTTAACACTGGAGCGGTGGTCAGCTTCGATTTCAATTCCTGGAAAGCTTCTTCACAGTCGGAAGTCCACTTAAACTTCTCATGTTTCTTTGTGAGCTTCGTTAACGGACCGGATATCTTCGAAAAATCCTTAACGAAATTTCGATAATAACTAGCCAACCCCATAAAACTTCTAACTTCTGTGGGAGTAGTGGGTTGTTTCCAGTCTTGAATCGCTACTATTTTGCTTGGGTCAGCAGAAATTCCTTTCTCTGACACGACATGGCCAAGAAATTTGACTTCTTCTTGCCAGAAGACACATTTAGAGAATTTGGCTTTGAAGACGTTCTTCCTTAGAATCTCCAATACTTGTTCTAAGTGTTTTTCATGCTCGGGTTTTGATTTGGAGTAGATTAAAATATCATCGATGAATACGAGGACAAATTTATTCAATACTCCCCTGAACACTCTTTTCATTAGATCGACAAAGTATGCTGGAGCGTTGCATAGGCCAAACGACATTACTAACCATTCATAAAATATGTCTAGGCCTCTGAAAGCGGTCAAAGGAACGCACTCTTCTGCTATTCTCAATTGATGAAAACCTGTAGCTAGGTCCATTCGGGAAAATACTTTCGCCCCATTCAATTGGTCTAGCAAATCATCAATGCGGGGTAATGGATATTTATTTTTAAGCGTCTGTTTGTTGAGGTCTCGGTAATCAACGGATAATCTAAGAGTACCGTCTGACTTTGGGACAAACACAACAGCTGCACCCCAATTAGAAAAACTCGGTCTGATTAGAACTTTCCACAACAGTTGACGAGTTTGATCGCCTAATTCTTCTTTTTCTTTTGGAGTCATTCTACGAATTGGATGCACCACTGGTCTGGCATTGGGAATTAGATCGATTCGGAATTCTATTTCTCTTTGCGGAGGTAAGTTCTCAACTTCTTCAAACACATCCGCATAGTTGCTAACAATCGGAATCTTTTCCATGGAAGTGGGGATAAGTTCTAATGCTGACCAAAATTCTTCTCTATTCGGATTCGAAACATGACAGGGAACCGTAATATATCCAAGCTTCGTTCGAATTTTAACGATTCTTTCCGCACAATTCACTTCGGCTTCATATTTTGTTAACCAATCCAGCCCGAGAATAATATCGAATTCGGGAAAATCCATAACGATCAAATTGAAAGGAAACTGGTATCGGGAGAAAGAAGTAGGAACCTTACAATACGAACTGAGGGTAATAGGACCCCCTATCGGGTTATGAACTTCCACCGATTCTTTGAGCTTTCGCTGTTTTAACTTTAATTTGTGCACTATGTTTCTAGCAATAAAACTACGCAATGCACCTGTGTCAAATAATACAGAAACAGGAATATTTTTAATTGTAAGGGTTCCTCCCAAAACATCGGGTTTACCTGCTCCGTCGGAAGCAGCTGGCGGGCTAGACCCGTCATAGACATGAGCTACAGTAGCTTTCTTCAGCAAAGGACAGTCTTTGACCAGATGATCGGTCTTGCGACTGTTGAAGCGCGAGCGAGGGTTCTGAGAGCCTTGGCTCGAGCCTTGACAATTTGTTTTCTGCCTCTTCGGAGCTGTGCAGACGTTTGAGTAATGCCCCGGCTTACCACAGTTAAAGCAATTTCCTCTTGGCGACTTGCCAGTCTGAGGCTTTGAAGATGCTGCTTGGCTTGACTCGCCTTGATTTATAGCAGGCTTGCGCTTGTTTCCGGCTTGGGTTCTAGCGCGATCCTGATCCAGATGCCTTTGATCAAGGTCTTCATAGTTGCATGTCATTTCCACTAGCTCGTTGAAATCCAGCTTGACATGGGCCATGGCTCTATCATGATATTGTCGTCTTAGTCCAAGGATGAACCTCTTATTTTTGGACTTCGCAGTAGCGACGAGTTCTGGAGCATAGGGTGACAACATTGTAAATTTGTTCAGATAATCTTGCACGGAAAGATCCCCTTGCTGGAGATTGGCGAAGTCATCGTGCATTCTTTCTAGAGCTTGTTCTGGGACATATTTCTCCTTGAAGAGTTCTTTAAATCCATCCCATGTTCTTCCAGCTTCTCTATTCCCGGCGGTAAGAGATTCCCACCATAATTCAACTTGTTCCTGCATAAGCCAGGCGCCCATAATCGCTTTGTCTTCGTCTCCAAGCCTTAGGCCTTCAAGAATTTTCCCGCATGTTTTGAGCCATGCAAGGGCCTCTATTACGGTGCAAGTTCCCGAGAAGATCTTGCCTCCTAAGTTCTTATATCTCTTAGCTACACGGTCAAGCTCGAAGTATTGAGCTGCCAGAGGTTGTATCAAAGGTCCTTCTTGAGCTGGGATTTCTCCCCTTCCTCGGCCTCGGCCGGCACGGCCTCCTCTAGCGGCGGCTGCTCTGGTAGCCATTTGTCAAATTCTGTATAAGCAACGAAAAAAAGTCAGCTAACAGAAATGGTAGTCTATTGCATAGTTAAGCAGAAATTCTACGGAAAGATAACGATGGACTGATCAATTGTTTTTGCTATTTTGCTCAGCTCATTCTAGGACTTTACTAGTCCTATCTCTAATGAGCGACTCGCCTTAGAATACTACTGATTCTATTTTGACGAAGTGTCTAATGTGTTAGACTCCAGAACTAAGGTTAACCAAAGCTCAGATACCAGCTGTGACGATCCCAAAACCCCGTGACACGGTGTTAAGGATAATCATTGGAGTATAACACATTAATCATCATTAGCAGATCACAGAAAATAGCAAAAACAGAAAATAGAATAATTTACACACATATGACAGCGGAATCATATAGATATCATCACATCAGAGAAGCACAGTACAAGATACAACTTAGTGCATAATGATACATAATCAGTCACCATCGCCAGAGGCGGAATCATACATAAAGAGTACACAAAAGGAATATCAGTCTACATCGCTCGTGGCGGAATCATAATATAGATACAATAATGGCGGAGAAAATCCAAGTCAGCACAGTGTAGTCAAGCCTCGCCATGAGCCAAAAGGTGCGTCAGAAACCTGTAACTAGGCTGCCCGTGTGAAAATGAGGGCACCCGAGTTTGCAAGGTGAAACAAACTACGAGTCAGTCATGGGACTGGTATGAGAAATCTATTCAACTTATTAACAACAATAATAAGGCAAATCAAAGGACCACGCCACTTTCGCGGAACGGGTTTACTCCAATGAGTGCTAGTGCATGAAATAAAATAAATGATTAAATCAACGCAATGCTTTTTATAAAATGAAGCCATTATAAGACTCAGGTCCCATCACACAATGCAACGCAAGCCGGAGGATAGAGTTTTCCCTTATAATGGCCAAAGATGCTTCATACGAATAAAACAAAAGTGTTTGTTATTATTACTAGTGCATATATGTTTCAAAAGTAAATTCAATCATAAATATCAATCCTAGACGGCATGGGTACCATATGTCATGTCGCCGTACTAGTATTACAATCACATCCGCATATATCGTATTGGAAATTGGATTCCTTCATGAGTCGAGGCAAGGGGCAAGCTCCTCTCCGTTCGAGACACTCTAGCAAATGTCCCAGGACCCCACTATGATCCTTGGAATCGGCTGGGCCGGTCCTCTCTTACTTTTGAGAATTAGTTATTCCTGAACACACGTTTCCCGGTCCTTACAGACCTAAAATCGAGGCGCCTCGCATTCCAACAACCACACAGGTGAAAAGTATATATAATGTCAGGGCTGGTAGGTCACTGACACCACCATAGGTAGAAAGAAACGTCGTGCACTCCCAGCGGTCCGTCTCCCGTTTTTGACTCATACCGAGGTGTGAGGCTCGCGAATTCACGTTATACACAAAGCTACGTCACACAGACCATGCTTTGATCATCAACCACAAGACTTTGCTTTGCAACAGAAGCCTTGATCATATGCCACTTAGGCGTGCCACACAGGCAATCCACTCCATGCGACTGGTTTCTGTCAATACATAACCTCTGAGCTCGTACGTCTCAGAGAAGGGCGTTAAGCAAGAGAATAAATTCTCCGCCGCCAAACAGATATATATTTAACAGAGATCGATCAACACGGAACAAAATCCAATGTCAGACACACAGTCCATTTACAAGTCCGTTCTGGGTCTGAACGAAACTGGAGGCACCAATTCCTCGCATATCCGTACAATCAACAATATGTTTGGACGGCTACTACTTCAATTCCTTCATGGTAGCTACTCCAATCACGAGTATCAGTAGCGCCCATCCATCCAATGTGGAGATCGTCAGTCTTCAGTCGTCTTCGACTCTTCGACTTCTCAACGTCGATCGATTATTTGAAATGAGATAAACTCGGCCTTTTCAAATAACCCACGTATATTTAGATTTTCAAGTCAATTATTCACATGGTTGGACTATTCCACATTCACATTTCAGTTATTTAGTTATAATTTTCATGTCAAATACATTCAACCATCACATATCAAGCAAACACAACAAAATTAGTTTATTTACACTCTATATCGTCTATAGCACTTTATAACGATATATCGCCATTTTTATTTAATTAAAAACGGCCATATTTAATTAAACGACGTTTCAGGTCGTGTCGATGCACTGGCGCTGCTTTTCACTAATTTTGTTTTACACATATCTGAAAATCTAACCGTTGGATCTTCACGAATTTTACATCATTAGGAAGGTCATTTCAAAACGAATCCAACGGTTCCAGTTTTGGGAAAATTCGACGGTCGGATCTTCCACACTAACCATTTGAAGTTACGATTTCAATTTACGAACTGCAGCATCGCTATTCGATTTAATTTAATTATATTTATTTATATAAATAAATATAATCGTTTCTGGCGCTGTTTTTCACTGATTTTGAATTAAACATTCCAGACAATCCAACCGTCGGATCTTCACAAAGTTGGTGCCGTTGGAAAGATATTTCCAAGGCGAACCCAACGGTTGAGGTTTCGGGAAAATCCAATGGTCGGATCTTCCGCACTAGTCGTTTGAAATCACGGTTCCAAAATATGAACTGCACGGCCACGTTTCGTTTTAATTCTATTTATATTTATATATTTATATAAATATAGTTCATTCAAAAATTCCTATATCGTTTCCACTTCAATTATTTCACTAACGCCTTTAATTTTTGGAAAATTTCGCCATAACCTCCTTTGTACGGGAGGGTCTGGGAAAATTCCCAAATAGCCACATGGGCATCTCATATCAAAAAGAAAAAGAAAAAGCCAAGCGGCTAGCCAACAGGCTCATAAAATCATCACCCAAACAAAGCGGTAAAAGTGTACCTATTTGTCGGGCACAAAATTCTATTTCTCTTCTCTAGCCCCTTTTGCTTTAACCTGTTCAATAGATATGCATGTACATATATACTATTTCTAACATTTATCATTTTCCATTCAATTTCATTTTTGATTTGCTTTGGTTTAAAAACACCATTCATTCGAAGGTTGCATGCATAGGCTAAAATCATATCATTAACTAGTTAATGTATATTTCAACTCATGCACGTTTATTTGAACAAGTGGCTATTTTTAACACTTCACATTTCAAAGATGATAATTTTGGCGAACTAAAATAGATTTCAACACATGACTATTTTATTTAGTTCCTATGCATGTTAAAAATAATATTTCTATCACAAATATTTATTTCAACGTCCGCATATCTTTAGCATATCACACATATGATAAAAATGATATTTTCATCATTTAAAATATTTATTCGACAAATAGATGTTTCAGCACTTCATAGTTTCAATAAAAATGTAATTTTTATTGTTCGATCTTTTTATTCAACACATGAACTTTTTCACTACACGCACTTCTCAACAAATGAGTATTTCCACACATGGACATTTTATTTATGTTGTTCATATAAGAAAGATGAGATTTTTATTGTTGAAACTAGTTATATAAGGCGAATATTTTTTATACTTCATATATATATATAAAAATGTGATTTTTATTGTTTAAACACTCCATTCATTCACAAATGAATTTAATTTTCATACAACACTTTTCAACACATGAATATTTCCACACATGGACATAGTTTCAATATATGGTTTTAATTTCAATGCATGTAAAATAATTTCAACACATGAAAATAATTCTAACACACAAAGATTATTCAAAATTTCGGCAGCATAACGGCAGGGTAGTTAAAACCGGCACCGTCCCTAGTACGGCTCCTCGCTCTACCTTAAAACCTCACGGTTTTTGACAATGGGGATTCATGCATCTAATTCGCACGCAGGCGGCATGTTTATTTTTATTTCCACAAATATTTCCAATTCATTTCAATCACCAATGGGTATTTTTCAACCACAACCAAACCATATCAACCACAAACAATTATTCAACCATTCGTATTTTTCATCCAATATTTCACACCAATTCACCACAATAAATATCGTCCATGGTTTGTGGACGAGGGGAGTATATATATATATATAATATAATATATATTTGCTATATTTCACTTGCATTTCAACCCATATATCAATTATTCTATGCATGTAAAAATTCATATATCGTTTATATAGCTTACACTACGCATGTACATGAAGTATACAACACGTATGTAATTTATATTTCGCTTATATAAATTATACACGACATTTTCCATTCAATTTCACGTTAATTTAGATTTCTCACCTTGGTTTTCTGAGCGATAAAAATCGATACGATGTCAGAAAAATCCGCAGCTTCTTCTATTGGGTAGAGAGCTTCCTTGCGGTCTCGATGTTTCCTGTTTCATCGAATTTCGTCAACACACCAAAAAGATATGATTTTTCAAAGTGTACAGATCAAAGAAAAACGCACTTTCAGAAAGCTTCAAAACTAGGTTTGCGGTTTTCGCGAGAACCGGGACACGAGGGGACGATCAGGAAGTTGGAGGTGGAAGAGCTTCGAGAGAGCTACAGGCGCGCGGCGGTTTGGTGGGACTCGGTGGCGCAGAACGGCGGCGGCTTGAAGGTCGGAAGTTTGGAGGTGGATATCTCGGCGTAGAGGCGACGATAGGGGGAGCTCCTTATATGGATTTGAAGAGGGGAGGGAGAACTACAAAAATTTGAACTGGGGGAGGGGCTAATTCTGGCCGTGGCGATTGGAAATCGCCTGGGAAGGAGGGAAAAGCTTTCTGCCGTCGAAGTCGGGGTCGGGGGGGGGTTCTGTTAATTTTTTTTTAATTATGAATGGAAAAATATGATTGGCCGAGACTATATTAAAATTTTTAAATAGTGTTTTCTTAAACGAACTCCTTTTTAAACCCAACGACTGTCGCCTCTAGCTAAATGCCCCCATTCCGGACACAATGGGATATGTTTCGTAGGCCAATTCGACTGTTACAGTCAGTTATTTTTCAAATTAAAGTATAAAACATTTAATTTTTAACTCTGAACGCACATTTCAATTTGCCAAGGCCACAAACTGATTCGAAAAATTCCAGAAAAATAAATCTAGCTATGTTTTGACGCTACGGTCCCAACAAAACCAGTTTCGCAGATTTCTGAGGTCGTTTGAAAAATGGCCATTTTCTGGTCGATCCAATTTAACAGAAATTGACCAAACACATTTTCTTTTGCCACGCTCACATACTAGCTTCAAAAATTATGAAATTTGAAACCTAGCATTAGTTTGACATCCCGGACCCAACAAAAGTGGTTTCGTCGAATTCCGAGGTCGTATGCAAAATATCAATTTTCCAGGGCTATATATTCTATATACCGACGCCTCTGAAAATTCATTCGGCCATAACTTTTGATTCCCGTTATGAAACTTCAATTTTTCAGATTCGTTAGAAAGGTATTGACTAACAGATTTAAATATTTTTGGTTTCACTAAAATCCGTTATATTTTCCACCCTGCACAGTCAGTCAAAGTATGAATTCAAATTTTCAAACTGACTCACTATTTCTAATTCATTATTTTATTGAAATATTCTATTTCAATGGTTCAAATTCCTTTGAAATCATCAATTTAAAAATTTTAAATTGGCTCGTATTTTCCGGGTTGTTACAAAGAACTTAAGCCGTAATCAAAATAATGAAAGTTGAGATGGTTTGTAAAACAACTTTCGGCTTTGTTCCTTTTCGGGGACGAAAAGTTTTAAGTGGGGAGATTGTAACAACCCGGAAATGCGAGCCAATTTAAAATTTTTATTTTGGCAATTTTAGCGAATTTCGAATATTTAAAATGAATTATTTTAAATAAAAATGACGAAAAATTTATTTTGAATAGGAATTCGAACGTATATATTATATAGATCATCGTTAGAATATAAATATTTATTTATAATTATATAAAAGAAATTGAAAATGGTGCGGTAGTTCAATAATTCGATTTCAAACTTCAATTGAATGTACCGGGTGCAAAACAAACCGGATTTTAGCGAAACCAAAAATATTTGAATCTAATTGATAATATCTTTCCAACGAATCCGACAAATTGAAATTTCATAGCGCGAATCAAAAGATATGTCCAGTTGAAATTTCAGGATTGTCGCTATGGAATTTCGGCCCCTGAAATTAGCCATTTTGCAAATGAACTCGGATTTCGACGAAACCACTTTTGTTGGATCCGTGATGTCAAGATTTTGCTAGATTTCAAAATTCGTAATTTTTCGATTCGATATGTGAGTGTGGCAAAGGAAAACGCATTTGGCCAGTTTCAGTTGATTTTAATCGACTGGAAAATGGCCATTTTCCAAACGGTCTCAGAATTGACGAAACTAGTTTTGTTAGGACCGTATCGTCAATACGAAGGTAGAAAATATTTTTTTGGAATTTTTTGAGTTAGTATGTGGCCCCGGTAAATTGAAATGCGCGTTCAAATTCAATATATAGAGTTATATGTTGGTTTTGACGAAAACTGATCGAAACGATCGAATCAGCCTACATTACACATCCCATTGTGTTCGGAATGGGGGTAATTAGCTATGGACGACAGGCGGTGGGCTTGATTTCGACTTCGAAATTAAAAGTTACTTTTTAAAAAGAAAGTAAAATAAATTAATATATATTTTATTATATAAAACACACCCCCTCATTCTTCTCAGTCAAAAAGAAAAAAAAACAAATCGACGGAGCCACCCTCGTCGTTGCCTGCGTCGCCAGTCGGAGACGCCCCCCACCTTCTTCCTCCGCCGCCTTCCTTCTCTTTCCTCTCCCCTCGATCCTCCATCAGATCGAACCCCCCATCGCGAGAACCTCGCGAGCCCCTAACCCTATCATCCTCCACCCAACCGCGCCTCTACCCCTAGCATCCCCACCTGACCGCCGCCAGAAGCCTAACGCCCTCCCTCTCGCCTCGCTGCAACCTCAGTGCGTCAGTGGACCCCGCCTCCACAGTGTAGCTTCGACTTTGTAGAAAAAAGAAAAAAACAACAGTGAGTTTATTTTCTTTTTCTTTTTCTGATTTTATATAAACACAAAGTATAGGTTTTTATTCATGTGAAAGATTAGATTTTCTTTAGATAAAAGATTTGATTTTTAAAGGTAAAAAGAAATGATTTTTATCGTTGAAAGAAACCATTTTTGACAAGTTGAAATTATTTTTTAAGGTATAAAAATATGATTTTTATACTTATAGCAAATTAAAAATATGATCATTATATAGTAGAAGATATAAAAATATTATTTTATATAGGTAGATTATTAAAAATAGGATTTTTATATTATAGAGAAAATGAAAATATAATTTTTATATTATAGGAAGGTTAAAAATATAATTTTTATACTAGTGGCATATTAAAAATATGATTTTTATTCATGTAGAGTTGTAAAAATATAATCTTTATATAGAATAGCGATGTTAAAAATGTAATTTTTAACGTGTACCGCGTTGAACAGATCTTGATAAAAAGCACGGCGAAGACTTCTACTTTTGAAGTGTCATGAAGTTGGGATAGCTTTGGTGAGAACTTCTCACTTTAAATTTTATTTCCTAGTTAGAAATTTATACTAGGATGCAGACGGTGTTTAGTAGCACCCGACACCATCGTCCACGAACCATGGACTTGTTTGTTTGGTTGTGTAGTTGGTTAGATTATTTGATTTGAATTTGGTTGTTTGGTGAAACTAAATTCGTTTGATTGATATGTGTATGGCGTGGGCCATTATTAGACCGGGGTTAAGGCTAGGTCTTGTCCCGTTTCTAGTATCGTGCCGTTATGCCGCCAAAATTTTCTAAAATATGTTAGAAAAATAAAAATAACATTTTTATCGTATAAATGAACTGATTAGAAA
Organism: Allium sativum; assembly: GCA_030737875.1. NCBI lineage: Eukaryota > Viridiplantae > Streptophyta > Magnoliopsida > Asparagales > Amaryllidaceae > Allium > Allium sativum. The sequence goes on from CM060924.1 coordinate 159,340,149, forward strand.
TTCATGTGTTGAAATAAAATAGTTATCGTTTGAAATATAATTTTTAACGTGGAAGTGAATAAAATAAAATATTCATTTACAAACCAGACGGTTTGTTTATGTACACTGATTTGACTGATTTTGATTGGGATGATAAATTTTACACATCGCCCAATTGCATAAATAAAATCTGTGTTTGATTGTTGAAACCCCACACGGGTGTTGGGATGACATTTGGCATACACTAATCCCAATTATTTAATTGTATGTCGATCGATTGGTCGACAGGCTGTGTAAGCGTTGATTACATATGTTTAATGCTTATGTAGTTGTATTGTGCACTTTGGATGATGGTTGATTATTTATTGTTGCTATTATATACATGTGTTGTATGGAATCCATATAATTAACACTATATCGTAATTGATTGGGCCTCATTCCAATTCGGAAAATAAAGAATATTATAAAATAAAGATTAACGTGTTGACGGTACTCATTTGTTGAGATTAGTCAGGTGGTGGAAGAAATATAGATTCATGTGTTGAATAGAATAAATATTCATTTGTTGAATAGAATAACGATGTTATTGAAAAATATAAAGCCGTGTTGATTAGAGATGCGCTATTTTGACGCGAACGATATTGATATCGATTATATTCGTTTTTAAAATGAATATTTAGAAAGAGAGAATGAATTCGAATTGAAATGAATAATTAGAAAGAGATAATGAATTCGAATTGAAATGAATATTTAGAAAGAGATAATGAATTCGAATTGAAATGAATATTTAGAAAGAGATAATGAATTCGAATTGAACTGAATATAAAGTGAATTCGAATTGAATTGAATATAAAGTGAATTCGAATTGAATTGAATATAAAGTGAATTCGAATTGAATTGAATATAAAATGAATTCGAATTGAAATGAATATTTAGAAAGAGATAATGAATTCGAATTGAAATGAATATTTAGAAAGAGATAATGAATTCGAATTGAAATGAATATTTAGAAAGAGATAATGAATTCGAATTGAAATGAATATTTAGAAAGAGATAATGAATTCGAATTGAAATGAATATTTAGAAAGAGATAATGAATTCGAATTGAATTGAATATAAAGTGAATTCGAATTGAATAGAATATAAAGTGAATTCGAATTGAATTGAATATAAAGTGAATTCGAATTGAATTGAATGTAAAGTGAATTCGAATTGAATTGAATATAAAGTGAATTCGAATTGAATTGAATATAAAGTGAATTCGAATTGAATATAAAGTGAATTCGAATTGAATTGAATATAAAGTGAATTCAAATTGAATATAAAGTGAATTCGAATTGAATTGAATATGAAACAAATTCGAATTGAATTGAATATAAAGTGAATTCGAATTGAATTGAATATAAAACAAATTCGAATTGAATTGAATATAAAATGAATTCGAATTGAAATTGAATAGAAATGAATTCGAATTGGAATTGAATAGAATCGAATTTGAATTATAATCAATTTGAAATGAATTTAAAACGAATTTATATTGGGAAAAATTCAATTTTAATTTTAATCTGAAATGAAGTTGAATCGTTTTGAAAACGAATTCAAAACGATTTATAAAATTCGTTTTAAATAGAAATCGACGAAGTATATATTATATATAATATATATATATATATATATATAATATAATGGCCTGAATAGAACGCGCCGCACCGCGGCAGTTCGCGAATTTCGACCATTGACTTCGAACGGACATTACGGGAGATCCGACCATCGGATTCTCCTCAAACCGGAACCGTTGGGTTCGTATCGAAAAGAGCTTTCCAACGAATATTAGAAATTTGAAATCTAACGGTTGGATTTGGAGATATGTCCAAATCAATTTCAGAAAAGGTCACTGTAAGTGCAGCTCGATGGTCGTAGATGGAAATCGACTGTACGGGCCTTGGTAAAATAATTAAAAATATCTATAATTCGTTTAAAATCATAAGAAATGATTTGGGGAAAACTGGGATAAAAAACTCCATATTTGAAAAGATAAAAATAGATTTTTATCGAAATGAAGTAGGTTTGAACTAGAATTAAAACCAATTTATTTTTGAAATAAATTGAATTGGAAATGGGTTTTAAATAACCAGAATTTCTAATATATTTTATTGGAATTGAAATAGAATGTGATTTGGGTTTATCGTGAACTGTGTTTTAAATGACATCAGTTCTTTAACCCAGTAAAAGGAGTTTTAATGAATCTTTAATTAGATTGAAATGAGAATTGGTATTTTAAATTATCAAAATTTGGAAATGATTGATAGGGGAGTATCACCAGTTTTGCTCCTAGCGATAGTTAAATCTTTAATTAGATTTGAACGTGAAATGGTAATTAAATTTACCCATAACACTGTGGTGTTAGTTATGGGGTAATAACAGTTTTGCTCCTTAGGATAAATAGGTTGGGATTGGGAAATAAAATAAATAACTACTTCGGTGTTGTTCGCTAATCCCTACTAGTTTGGAAAACCATAATATGGTTTGAAATGATATCCAAAGGAAGATTAAAGAATAAATTTAAAAGAATTTATCTTTGATAAAATTAATGGGAACCTTTCCCTAAGAGTGTGAATATCTGAATAAAATAATATTCTGAATTGGAATGAGGCGTATATTGTGTTTATAGCACTTGTTGATTAAGATACATGAGTTATTCAGAAAGTCCGAGTATAACCCATTCTGAATAACTGATTCGACGATGAGTCGAAGAGATTGAAGATGGTGCAAGACCGACGATCTTCACGTCGAATGGGTGGGTGCTACTGATGCTCACGATGGGAGTAGCTACCTTGAAGGGGGCTAAAGTAGTAGCCGTCCGGACGTGCTTGGAGGTCGACGGATATGCGAGGAAAGTGCCTCCGGTTTCGTTCAGACCTAGAACGGACTTGTAAATGGATGGTGTGTCTGACATTGTATTCCTTTATATTGTATTCGTTGATCTCTGCTAAATATATATCTATTTGGCGGCAGAGAATTTATTCTCTTGCTTAACGCCCTTCTCTGAGACATACGAGCTCAGAGGTTATATATTGGCAGAAATCAATGGTATGATATGGATTGATAGTGTGGCATGCTGAGATGTAGTGATCCAGACTTTTGTTGAAAAGCAAAGTTTGGTGGATGATGATCAAAGCGCAGCTTTAATATAGCACGGCTTTGTGTATAGCGTTGATTCATGATCCTCACACCCCGGTATGGTGGTAAACTGATGGTTTGATCAGTATGCTTTTTAGTGGACGGGCACCTTAGGGGTGTCGTGGATTCGGTCGACCGAGATTGAGCTCAGTGCTCAAAGGGATAGGGTAAGCGGTGTTTTCTCTCTCCGGGACGTAAGCCGTAGTGACACTCGATTTCCCAAAAGTGTGGATGTGCATTACGGTGTTTTCTCTAGCTGAGACGCAAGCCGTTGAGATGGCACCACGAGATCGATCTTTCGTATCAGGAGCCACCATGATGGAAATTCAATTTCCAAATATGACATTTTGCGGTTTTGATTGTACAGCCTAGTATTGGCGACATGATATATGGTACCCATGCCGTCTATGATTGATACATTTATATTTGAAGTTGTTTTCTTCACTTATAGTAATAATATAAGATGAAATTTCGCGTATCAAGCATATTTGGCTATTATAAGGGAAAATCCTATCCTCCGGCTTGCGTTGCATTGTGTGATGGGATCTGGGTCTTATAATAGCTTCATTGTTCTTTATTTAGCATTGCGCTGTTTGTTTTCTGCACTGGTATTCTTGGGAGGAAACCCGTTCCGTGTTATACGGCGTGGTCCCTTGATTTACCTAACTTTAAAAACAAAGATTAATAACCGTTTTAGTTCTCACACCAGTCACATGACTGACCTGGAGTTTATTGTTTTAACCTAAACTCTGGGTGCCCCTATTTTCCACATGGGTAGCTAGTAGTTTTGGTTTTGCAGATTTATATTCACAAGATCCTGATTTACAGCTGGAACAATGTTCGGAAAGCTCTGTATCCGTGCATTATTTTCAGTTGTGTTTTATATTGTTTTTCCGCTGCTATGTAATTTATTGTAATCTCTGATATTTATCGAATGTAATTTATTCATTTATACTCTGCTTATTCTTGTATTCTGATAGAATTGTTGTAAAAAACAATGAAATATTCTTCTGTCTGCGCTCTATTTTGTTGTGTTCTCAAAACAATCAGGCGTTTCGAAAGGTCTAGATCGGTTTAGCGACTGATTCGGATCGAGCGAAATTCCTTGTTGTCACATTTGACTTGCAACGCTTATGGCCATACAGAGTGGTTTTCAAGTAATAAATCTGATTTCGGTCTCTTCGTATTGACCAAGGAGGTATAAAATAAACCAAAAATTTTATAGTCGGTTATTTAATTATCAAACAAAACGTCCATCCAACCAACGATCCTATTTCAAAATGGAAATTCTACCAATCAAACATAAAGCGACACTGGGCCCTTTAAAATTTATTCTTACTAAATTATCATTTCCTAATTTCCCATTTTCCATCATCCGTATCTTTACAAAACTCAATTGTCTCTCTTGAATCTTGGAAAGTGCAATATCATAATTTATTTATTTTCTATATTCCATAAAATATCTATTATAAAAGTTGGAAAACATTTCCATATTTTAATGAATTCTTATCTTCTATATTTAGAAAATATATGCTATTAACATCGGAAAACATTTCCATTTTACATTTCTCTACTTCTGATTAACCAAATCATTTTATTTTCTATGCTCAGAAAATATCTCTGATTTTATTTGGAAACGTTTTTAAAATATTATTTATTGGACTAAACCAATGTTTTATAAAACATTGTTACTATAACCTAACTCGTTAATCTTTCATTGATCGTGTCACTAACCAATCTCGCTATCGATCCTTAACCATTCCTCAGTCAATCATGAAATCAGTCAAGTTGGGATATAATTACCTCTCAGATCTCAACTAAACAACATCCTTAACTTTGAAATAGTCAAAGCTTACAACTTCAAATTCCAATAAAACATTGTTTATGCAACTCTCGACTTCAATTTAAGAATCACTTCTTTTATTGAAAATATTGATTATAACAATAGCGTTATAATCCCTATTTCTGAAATATTTGATTGTTAAATATAACTTCTATTCATAAATTTGTGTAAATTAATTAATTAATAAATAATAAATAAATAAATCTTGATTAAAATGGAAAGAAAGAAGTACCTTCCTGAATTCGATATGGTCAAATTCCAATAAATAACTTTCCTTCGAATAATTTGATTAATATTCCGAACTTTGGAACAAATCTACCATTTCTAGTTAACTCAAATTGTCTTATAATTATTTCTATTCACAAAACATTTGCTTTTAAATTGATATTCACTTTCAATCATAAATAATATTTCTTTTATATAATCAAATCCATTTGATTTTATCATCTCAGTTCCAAATTCCATTTATAACTTCTATTTAGAATTATTCATAGAAAATCTCATTTTTATATCCTAACATTTATAATTTCATTTATAATTTTCTTTATAACTGTTAACTTCAAATCTAATCACAATTATCGATTTCAAAACTAATTTCCACCTTTCTATGTAATTTCAAACTTTAATATATATTTCAATCTATCACAAGATAAATATTTTTCTGAGTTTATAAACATCATTTGTAATCAATACTTGTTTGTCTCTTTAAAACAAGTTTTATTTTTTAAGTCCATTTGAAATTAAATTTCTATTTTTGAATAAATAAATTTCCCTTTTATGTCTCAAATTCCTTTTCTATATTTAGAAAATATTTTATCGTATTTAAATACCAAAATTCTAGGGTTGGTGATTATTCAATATCCCAAACACACAATAATCAACCATAGATTATTCATTACATCATATAATGCAATATATGAAAAATAGCAATATAATTGTTGAGGAATCCAGTTAGACTCCTCCAACCTATTTCCCTGCATCCACAGATGTTAGTCAACATCAACAATATCAACTTCATATCAATACAAGATATTATTGTAAACAGACCAATATTCAACCAATGACTTATATAACTATATATGTAATTTCAACAAATTTATTAGCAATTCATCCAAACAACCATCACATAGCATTTAATCATCATTTATAAATTCTAAAATAGATTTATAAAATCATAAACTAGACAAAGTTAGGGATTTTACTCCCATTGGTCGTTTATTGTTGAATAACGATAAACGGCCGATTGATCCAATTAGTCATTTTATTTCAACGTAAATTGCAACGGGCTCCAAATTGCTCCAAAGAAGTTTAATAATGTAGTATTATTTAATACAATTTCAAGGCACCGGTTTTGTTCTGTTCCATTCACGTGTGTATTAGTTATGCCTGATATTAGTTAACACACTATAATGTTAAATTAAACTTTAATTTTTATTTTAAACTGGGACTTACCGTTACGAACCAGCCCAACGTCCAACGTACTCGACCCCAAAATGAACAGTGCCTCCTCCTTATTTCCTTTGCATACTAGTTCTCAAAAAAAGAAAACATCATAGCTGTGCTTTTTCATTACCATAAATCCACCATTAATCCATTATTCATTGAATCTTCGACACTACGTTTTCCCTCTTACTGCATACCCATGCATTTATTCCTCCAATAATTCATTCCGTCTTAAATAGAGTTTCTGCTTCCCCATTTATTCTTTCCCATCTCTTGTAGCTCGCACCTAACCCCATAACCGCGTACCCCAACCCCACGCAACGCCATAGTAACTCCATGAACAAATTTGACATAGCATGGCTCAACTTCTCCTATTCTCTTGCTCCCTTCACACAAACATCCCCATTAACTTCCATTCAACTACAGTCCCCTTAAGGGTCACCCTCACCACCATTTTAACCAAACTCCGACTATGTTCCTCCTTACTTCGAGCTTGGCCCCCTTGTAGAATCCGTCCTTAATCCCGGCCCACACGCTACAGTGCCCGCCACGTCCCCTTTTCATGTAACCTAACGCAACTGCCCCCATCAACAACCAAACTGAGCTCCATATACAGGCTGTGACTCGGGCCATGTCCATGTACAGGGGTGCGATATGTATATTATTATTTTTTCATTCTTCGCAGTTTTCATGGATGGCAAAAGGATAGTGGGGATTCAAGTATGCAGGTGCGGTGATTGTTGAAGTTTTTATTTGACTTTACATGTATTGTTTTAAATTTAAAGCTTGCGTTTGGTTTTTGATTACTGGAAACAATGATGCACGGTATTTATAGAGAAAATGGGGATGCAATTCATTTTCAATCATACAGGGTAGGCATGTGAAATTTGATCTTACAGGCTGCATGGAATAAACTTAACCATGTGCAAAAGAAGGGTAGGTCTGCAGATTTCTTTGATTCCCATGTGTGTCATTTATTTTCTTATAAGATTTAAGGTGAAAGTTTTCAAGCGATTCATGTGAAAAATATGGTAGATTAGCCCTATGTATGCGCAGATATCACGTGCTTCATTTAATTTTACTTTGGAGGTGTTGAAAGTTTCAACTTAACCATGTGCAATAGGGTGTGCTAGGTCTGCACGGATTGAAAATATAGTCGCTTAGGGAAAACTTAGGCAGTGGGTAGTAGGCATGTGAAAATATCATAAAATGAAGATAAGCTAGCAGAGATATGCTAAGTTGGGTACATATTGAAATAATTCAAATAAGAAAATATGGGTGCCCCTTTACAAAAAAATTCAGTTTACATATGATCCGCTAAAGACAAAATAAAAATATGGACGTGTTGAGCAATATGTCACGATGGAAAAAATAGAATAAAATAGACAAGTTAATTTATTTTGTGAAGTTCCAAAAATGCTGATATAAGGCATAAATTACATTAAAAAAATAGTTATTTATTTTTCAAATTAAAAATTACAGTAAAATTATATAAATTAAACTAAAAATATGTCCTTTAAAAATCTTTTCCAAATTTGAAATCCATATTTTATTATATAATAAATTGTTAATATAAAAAACCGACTCAATTCGATAATAATAAATTGATATTATTGGACATATCCAAATATAATATCATATATCTTCAAAATAAACATAATTAGATTTATAATTCAATATTATAAAATTTCTACTTTAAATCAATATCATATTCAGTATATTTTAAAATCCATTTATTTACTTTTATAAATTGTTATGGTTTATAAACGATTCCATAACGACTTTCTGAAAATATGAATTGCACATAAATCATAATCTATAGGATGGAATCTTGATTTTTCACCAACATTAGAAAAATACAGTCAAATAGATTTGAATATTTCTTGTTCAAAAGAAATCCGACTCATATTGGATTTCTTATATTCAGTAGAAGTTTAGAACATAATATTACGAACTACCGCAATGTTACGAGCTCGTTATAAATTATATTATAAATTATATTTTTAAACTTTGTTTTATAAATAAATTCGTTATTATAACTAGAATCTAAACTCAATTAAATCTTTTAAATTATCCAATTCACACAACATTGCGAATTCAACTCGATTTTGATTATTTCAGAATTTAAATTTATTATTCCACTAATTATATTAATTTAATATTCAAAATATTTGAATTTAAACCATTTGAATTAGCAAATCAACCTTTTAAATAATTAATTATTTAGTCACAAAAAATTTGGGTCGTTACATTTCTTCCGCCTTAAAAGAATTTCATCCCCGAAATAATTAAGGTAAGAAAAAAATGTTACAAACCCTATTAATTAGGTTAAAAATTTAATCATAACTTAATTCCAATTTACAGCATCCAACGTATATATTCAACTTGTTATTTATAAGTTGAATTTATTTTAATAATTCGAGATATTCCTTTTCTTTATATTTCATTCCATTCGGGATTACCTCTAATCCATTCCAACTTTTATTTAACTTGACTCAAGTTAAATTTCAATCCACTTTAATTTAATTAACTTATACAAGTTAAATTTAAATTTCGGAATTCAAACTCCCGAATTTTATTTCAAATCGGTTTGAAATCATGTATATTTATACATATACATATTTACAGCAATTCAAAATTTTTGAATTCTAAAAATAACTTGTTTCTCAAGCAAAATTCTTATTAGTAATCTTACTATGGTAACAATCTGTCACTTAGAAACTCGAAAATGAACACAAATAATGTGGCCAGCATCATTTGAATTATTTCCCAACGACTGAAGTAAATTTAATGCTTTATTTCTTCCAAAAACCTATTCAAATGATTTTTATTCAAAATCTCTGTAATGACCCGTATTTTTAACGATATAATAATTATTTATTTAATTATTTAAATAATGGTTTTGTAATTTAATTGGCTTAAATTAAATAATTCTGATTTATATTTATTTAATATAAATAATGGGATAATAAATTTAATTTCCGAAATGGTCGAAAATAGCTGAATTGGCAATATTTGATAAATTGGATAATTTAAAGATTTAATCCAGTCCAGGATTGAACGATAATGACATTTTATTTATTTAAACAATAGTTGACCGTATTAATTATAATAAAAATTATAATCGAGTTCGTAACGTCGAGGCGTTTGTAATATTGGGTTTTGAACTTCAACTGAATATACAGAATTCGTTTTAAATCGGATTTCTTTGAAACAAGAAGCGTTTGAATCTAATAAACTATATTTTTTTAATGAAAGTGAAAAATGGCGATTTCGTCTTATAGATTGTATGTTTTGTCCAAATCAAATTTTCAAATAATTGATATTGATTAGTTTATGAACCATAACGATTATTTAAATATAATTAAATATTGGTTTCGAATTTAGACAAGATACTTGAGACGTATAATTAATTTAATTTATAGATTTTTTCTGAAATTTTTATTTTGGAAAATAAGCAACTTTTTATTTGAAGTGTTTTACACCCTAAATCAGCATTTTGTGATTCCATAGCATAAGCTAACTTATCTATTATATTTTACTTTTTGGAATCATGGCACATTGCTAGTCATGATGATATTTTTATTTACGTCGATGGCGGTCCGTAAGTGAACAGAGTTTACGTAACCGGATACACCGATACGTGTGCAAACAAAGTAGACAGTTTACTTCTCATTGTAAAACACGAACCGATATGTATATGTGGTATTATTATTAAAACCAAATCAACATTCCTTTATCCCTAAGATAAGTGAAAACAAAAGATAAAACTCATACAACATTGCATTCTGTATAACTGAATGTGCGTAACTAAATAAAATGAATTGAGAACAATTAATATATATATATATCGCACGCCTAAGCATTTGATCACTAGCTACACTATCCCAGCTGTGTGCATGATGACCTAACATGCCAGAAGACCTACCCTAGTTTATAAACTAAAGCAACAGAGGCTTTATGACTAAGAAATACAAGCTACAAAATGGAGAAGTACTCTACAGGCCTATTTTCTGACTACTTCATGCTTAAGAAAAATACCCTAAATCCTTTCTATCACATGGCTACTACTGAGTGCCCCCTTTTTACGCAAGTCTGCTCGACTAAGGAAGAAAAATCTGCACCTAATCTACCACTACAAAGTACTAACCCATATTACTTAGCCCTTAAGCATGTATATAATAAACAATATTTATTTTTCTTAAGCAACCAAGTAGTAGTGCCTATAAATTGAACGCAACAGCAAAATGGGGAAGGGTTACTTAATTTTAAATGCCATTTTTCATTCTCAGGTAGGATCGATCTCCTTTTATATTTATTCGTTGTATCACAACAAGGAAGCCACGTCATTTACACCAAATTCTCAAATACACTGTAAATGAAAACCGCGCGGTTATGGTGTTGGTTGTGCAGAAGTAGTAGGGTAATAGTTTGGAGGGTTGGTTTTGGAAGTGGCAGTGATTTGTGTATTAAAGGTGGAGAGGAGATGCTTCTGTAGATGTATGGTAATTTCAGGTCAGTTTGTGAAGAGGTGATTATTTGCAAAAAGGTGTAGGAGTTTAGTGAAGTTTAAAATGGTCGAGATGATGTAAACCGGTGAATGTTGCAGAGGATTAGAGGAGTATAAATGGAGTATTTAATAGAAACTGTAATGTGTTTTGATATTATTACTTTTAGATTGAAATACAAAGGCCAGTGTACAGCAGCTTAGACCATAACCAATAATCCGTTCTGTTCACTTCTTCTCTTTCATCCAAACAAGCCACAACACAACCAGCAATATAAAACTAGCCACAACCAGCCACAAACCACTTTAAAAAATATTATATAATACAAATAGTACAAAACAGCAAACACCCCTTCCATCCAATATTACTCATTTTCACCGCAGCAAACAACGTTTGCATGCTTTTTTATTATTAAAAGTTTATAACGGCAATGTCTTTGCCGTTATAAATTAATAACGGCAATGCTTTTCCGTTATAAATTAAAACGGAAAAGACTTTGCTCTTTTAACCTCCAACCTCTGTTCACTCAACCGGACACGAACTGGTTCCAAACTAGCTACGGGGAAGTAAACAAGTCATACCTGGTTGCTTCGTGGCTTGTTTAGTAACTGAACAAGCCATTGTTGGTTGTGCTCTTATATACATCTTTGCAAAGTAACATTGAATAATAGAGGGGATGAAAATATCCTTGAAACCCACAATAATAAAAGCATGTTGACAAAAAGTATAAAGAGGAGGGCGTGGAGCAGTATAAGAGGGATGATGGTGGGTTAAAGAGGTACGCAATGGTATTTAAAAATGGTGATGCCGGTATGAAGTGGTTTGCAAAAGATGTTGAGCTTTCATTGCAGCGTGGAAAGAATTGAACGACTCCATGTTAATGGTGAAGACGAACACGTTGTTAGGGGCATGAGGAATACGAGCAATCGAATGGGAGATGAGCGGATGTTTAAGTTTAATTTTTTGTGTAGAAATGGAAAGGGTAACAGGTGGAGCGGGAGTTAGCTTAGATGGCAGAAGGTACTGTAGAATCTGGGGAGTAGAACAGTTGTCTCGAAGTCTTTGAAATGGTAAAATGCAGACATACTTGAGAAGTGGTGTTTGTATTAGGAGAGAAAGAACTGTTGCTATCAGTTCTGGGTTTTCACGTACGTGGTGGGCCAAAGAATAAAGAAGCCCAAATTAAAAAAAAGGAAAGCTTGCGTTGCATACTTTTTGGGAAAGAAAAAAAACGGTTAAACAGTTGGAGGCTACATGGATGATATATGCGGTTTGGCTCCATAGTTGCGATGAGGTTCACTTTATTATATAGTTTACTTATATTATTAGTATAGGGCACGGTTATTAATTAGCTAGCAAATTGTTTAAGTTATTACAAGCCACTTCGTTTGATAAGTTAAATTTAGTTAATTTAAAGAAATTGGATTAAAATGGAGATAAGGTGAATTAATAAATTTAGCTAATAACGTTTAATTCAGTACAAAGTTATAACACGTGTATATATCTTATATGATATCCAAATTAGATGAAACAAATTACATTGGATTTGTATCAGCAAAGGCTGCGTGTACCGGCTGGTTTAGGACGATTTGGAGCTCGTTACAAGTTATGGCAGAATTAAACGCCTAATTCAAACCACCAACTATTAATCGTTATTCAATGATTAACCACCCCGGTGAGTAAACACACTAACTCTGTCCAGTTCTATAATTTTATAAACATTATTTAATATTGATAAAAATGATTGAATGCATTGTGTGATGGTTGGTTGGATGATTAGTTAATAAATTGGTTGAATAATATATATATAGTTATATAGTTATACAAATATGTCTTTAATTTAATACAGATTATATTTATTATTTTATTTCAGATTTAATCTGATACTGGTATTATTCATGTTGATTAACATCTGTAGATGCAGGGAAACAGGTTGGAGGAATCTGACTGGATTCCTCAACAATTATTATTGTTTTTCATATATTGTAATATTTGATGTGATAAATAATCTCTGATTGATTATTGTGTGATTGAGATGTTTGAATAACATTGACCTGAAATAATTGGTATTTAAATACCGTAAACCATATTCAAATATATGGGAAAAGAAATTGTGGTTTTAAAAAGGATAATCTATTTAAATTAGAAATGAAATTTCGATTTGGGCTAGAATATAATAAGTTGTTTTAATTATATTAAAACAAGTGATTTGATTTATTAACGATGTATATAAATGGGATGAAATAATGACTATTAAATAAATTTGGAATATAAATCTAAGAATAAACTAAAAGGGGATTGGGATTTGTTTTCAAAGGAAAGTGATGGATGTATTTCGATGTTCGGAATGAAATAGAATTGAAATAAATCCACAAGGATCTATAATTATAATTCGATTATGTTGAATAATATAAAGAAAATTATTCTTATAAATTATATACAAATCAGGATTTGACAAGATAATTAATATTTGGATTTGTTATCGAATAGGAAATTGAGATTTAAATTATAATCGGTAGGCATCACCAACCTCCCGTGTGCGAAGCACGGGTCTCATACTAGTTATAACTTATAAAATGAGTTTGTGAAATGAAGTATGAAGTATGTGTTTTTAAAATAACCAGATAAGTGGGGTTTTAGACTATAATAATATTTGTTATTTAAATCAGTATTTGATTTAATCAAATGAGTCTAGATTTCTATAGAAGAAAAATATTCACATTTAAAGTGAATAATGATTTAAAGCAAACGTTTTATATATTTGAAAGGAGTTAAGGAAATTAGAAATTGACTGGAGACTAGTTAATTTGAATGACTCTCTGAGTGTTGATCTGATGTTGATTTCGGCCTTTGAGGTTAATACTTAGTGAGTTGTTCTCTTACTGGTTTACGGTTAGGGACCGACGGATAGTGATGCATGGATAAGGTATGGAAATGTTTTCTAGTGTGACAACCCGTAACTTCCCCGTAAAGGAAAGCGGCGGATAGTTTGAGAACAAGCCACAACAGAACGCATACAGAAGAACATTTCATTGTATATTACAACAATGCACCAGAACACAAGAATATACAGAGTATAAATGAATATTACACAGAAATATCAGAGATTTAAATTACATTTAAATACATAGCAGCGGAAAATAATACAATACACAACTAGAAGAGATATACGGATACAAAGCTTTCCGGATATCGTTCCAGCTGTAAACCAGGATCCTGTGAATATAAATCTGCAAAACCAAAACTACTAGCTGCCCATGCCAAAATAAGGGCACCCAGAGTTTAGGTTAAAACAATAAACTCCAGGTCAGTCATGTGACTGGTGTGAGAACTAAAACAGTTATAAATCTTTTTTTTAAAGTTAGGTAAATCAAGGGACCACGCCGTATAACACGGAACGAGTTTCCTCCCAAGAATACCAGTGCATAAAACAAACAACGCAATGCTAAATAAAGAAAAATGAAGCTGTTATAAGACCCAAGTCCCATCACACAATGCAACGCAGCCGAGGATAGGGTTTTCCCTTATAACAGCCAAAGAATGCTTGATACGGTTAAAACAAATCGTTTGATACTATTATAAGTGCATAGTGTATAAAACAACTTCAAATCATAAGTATCAATCATAGGCGGCATGAATGCCCCATAACACTATGTCGCCATATATAAGTTTACAATCAAAACCGCAAGACGTCGTATTGGAAGTTGGGTTATCATTTATGGTATGAACCGAGGCTAGGGGCAAGATCCTCAACTGATTCGAGACAATCTAGCCCATGTCTCAGGACCCAGACTCAGGTGGGCCTTGGATCGTCAGGGTCGGTCCACCGATGTGGATTATTATGCCTGAACACTATGTTTCTCCGCCCTTTGGGGCGTAAGCCTGGCCCGTCAGCCGACCAGAAGCATCGGCCGAAACCGATATCACGAGGCGCCTCGCTTTTCAGCAAGTAATAATAAGCAACATCCATATGAGTCAAACTCGTCAGCCAGTTCAAGCACTGACGCCACTCCTAACTAGAAAGAAACGCATGTCCTCCCTGATGTCCGTCTCCCGTTTTTGATTCATACCGGGTGTGATACTCACGAATCAACGTTACACAAAGCTACGCCACAAAGGCCGTGCTTCGATCATCAACCACAAGACTTTGCTTTTCAACAGAAGCCTTGATCATTTGCATCTTAGCATGCCACACAGGCAATTCACTCCATGCGATTGATATCCATCAATATATAACCCCTGAGCTCGTACGTCTCAGAGAAGGGCGTTAAGCAAGAGAATAAATTCTCCACCGCCAAACAGATATATATTTAATAGAGATCAATCACACGGACTAAAATCCAATGTCAGACACACAGTCCATTTACAAGTCCGTTCTGGGTCTGAACGAAACCGGAGGCACCTAGTACCTCGCATATCCATCGATCTCCAAGTACGTCTGGACGATCACCAACTGTTTCCATCTTCTTGGGTGTACAGCCCAATCAAGATCACCAGTAATCACCTAAACGACGTGAAGACTTCCGGTCTTCGACCATCGTCTTCATCTTCGACTTATCGTCGTATCAGTTATTCAGAATGGGATAAACCCGGTCTTTCCGAATAACTCGCGTATATTTTAAATAAGTGTTACACAAACACAACATACGCCTCATTCCAATTCATCAGTCACTATCCGTAAATTAATCAAGAGAATAATTCCCCAAATATTAACCCCGAAGGCCGAAACCAACATCAGATCAATATCCAGAAAACCATTCTGCTTAGCTAACCGACAATTAGTTTCTGATTTCACATTCATAGGGAAAGGTTCCCATTAATTTTATCCAAGATGATTTCTTGAATTTATTCTTTAATCTATTTTTGAATATCAATTCAAACTAGTCGGGATTAGCGAACCTTACCGAAGTAATCATTTATTTTAATTTCCCAATCCCAACCTATTCATCCCATGAAGTAAAACTGGTTATACTTCATATCTAACACCACGGTGTTATTGGTAAATTCAATTACCATTTCACGTTCAAATCTAATTAAAGATTTAACTATCGCCTGGAGCAAACTGGTGATACTCCATTCTCGATCTTTTCAATCTAATTAAAGATTCATTAAAACTCCACTTAGTTTTAATCTGCGACTGGGTCATAGAATCGGTGTCATTTAAAACACGGTTCACGATAAACCCCAAAATCACATTCATTAATTATCGGGTTAAAGAACGAGTGTTATTTAAAACACTGTTCACGATAAACCCGAAAATCAATACCAATTCAATTCCAATTAAATATCATTTAATTGGTACACTTCATTAAATCTAAATAAAAAGATTTAATCTTTTCTCAACTGGGTTCAAGAACAGTGTTAGTGAAGACACCATTCACGACAAACCCAAATCACATTTGATATTCAATATAAGGCTCTGAATAGAAAATATATCGGCTTATATTCAATATCAAATTCTACGATTTACAAATGTCATATTGGAAATAACGATATAAATATATATCTTTCAAATTTCCATAACAACATCTGTAATCACGAATTCCAACATCGAAATATTCCGAAGACAATTTCGATTCAAATCCACTCCAATGCAATCATTGGAAATTCTGGTTATTTTTAAAACCCTTTTCAAATTCAATTTATTTACTTAAAAATAAATAATTATAATTCTAGTTCATTTCGATAAAAATCTATTTTTATCTTTTCAAATATGGAGTTTTTCATCCCAATTTTTCCCAAATCATTTCTTATGATTTTACACAATTTATTATTATTTTTAATAATTTTATCAAGGCCCGTACAGTCGATTTCCATCAATGGCCATCGAACTGCACTTACAGCGAGCTTTTTCAAATTTGATTTGGACGTAACTCCAAATCCAACCGTTAGATTTCAAATTTCTAATATTCATTAGAAAGCTCTTTTCGATACGAACCCAACGGTTCCGGTTTTAGGAGAATCCGACGGTCGGATCTCCTGTAATGTCCGTTTGAAATAAATGGTCGAAATTTACGAACTGCCGCGGCGCTGCGCGTTCTATTCAGGCCATTATATATAATATATATATATATATATATATATTATATATTTCGTCGATTTCTATTTAAAACGAATTATATAAATAGTTTTAAAATTCGTTTCAAAAGCAACTTCAACTTCCATTTCAATCCAAAGCAAAATTGAATTCTTCTTTATAAATTCGTTTTAAAATTCATTTCTATTCAATTCAAATTTCAATTCAATTTGAATTCATTTCAATTTGCTTTCAATTAAATTTGAATTCGTTTTCAATTCATTTCGAAATCGTTTTCAATTCAATTTATTTCGAAATCGTTTTCAATTCAATTTATTT
The DNA here is from genome assembly GCA_030737875.1 of Allium sativum. Lineage (NCBI taxonomy): Eukaryota > Viridiplantae > Streptophyta > Magnoliopsida > Asparagales > Amaryllidaceae > Allium > Allium sativum. The sequence goes on from CM060924.1 coordinate 159,357,457, forward strand.
CGAAATCGTTTTCAATTCAATTCATTTCGAAATCGTTATATATTCAATTCATTTCGAAATCGTTATATATTCAATTCATTTCGAAATCGTTTTCAATTCAATTCATTTCGAAATCATTTTCAATTCAATTTATTTCGAAATCGTTTTCAATTCAATTTATTTCGAAATCGTTTTCAATTCAATTCATTTCGAAATCGTTTTCAATTCAATTTATTTCGAAATCGTTTTCAATTCAATTTATTTCGAAATCGTTTTCAATTCAATTCATTTCGAAATCGTTTTCAATTCAATTTATTTCGAAATCGTTTTCAATTCAATTCATTTCGAAATCATTATATATTCAATTCATTTTGAAATGAATAAAATCGATATAAATATCGTTCACGTCAAAATGGCGTCAATCTAATCAACACGGCTTCATAAATTTCTATTTTCAAATATTCTATTTCAAATATTTCTTTTTCAAAATAGTTTTTATTATCAAAATATTTCGTTCAACACACGACCAATCTCAATGGATGAGTAATGTCAACACATGAACTTTTATTTTATATCGATAAAGATGTAAATTTTATTATCAAAATATTTCGTTCAACACATGACCAATCTCAATGGATGAGTACTGTCAACACATGAACTTTTATTTTATATCGATAAAGATGTAAATTTTATTACTAAAATATTTCGTTCAACACATGACCAATCTCAATGGATGAGTACTGTCAACACATGAACTTTTATTTTATATCGATAAAGATGTAAATTTTATTATCAAAATATTTCGTTCAACACATGACCAATCTCAATGGATGAGTACTGTCAACACATGAACTTTTATTTTATAATATTCTTTATTTTTCAAATTGGAATGAGGCCCAATCAATTACCATATAAAGTTAATTATATGGATTTTCATACATTACACACATATAATAGCATTGAAAAATAATCAACCATCTACCAAAGTGCACTACACTGTATAAGCATCAAATATAGATATCTAACGCTTATAACAGCCTATCAATCAATCGATCGACATATTTAATCAATCAGGATGAGTGAACTTCAAATTTCATCCCAACACCCGTGTAGGGTTTCAAACAATCAAACACAGATTTTATTTGTGCAGTTGGGCGATGTGTAAAATTTATCGACCCAATCAATGTCATTCAAATAGGTGTACATAAACAAACCGTCCGGTTTGTAAATGAATTTTTTATTTTATTCACTTCACGTTACAAAATATATTTTTAATGATAAAACATTTTATTTTAACATATGAATTTCTATTCAGTTCATTCTTTAAATAAAATGATATTTTTATATTTCTAACATATTTTAGAAAATTTCGGCGGCATAACGGCACGATACTAGAAACGGGACGAGGCCTAGCCTTATCCCTGGTCTAGTGAAGGCCCACGCCATTCACACATCAATCATATCAATTTAATTTCACAAAACCATTCAACTAATCTATGCAACCAAACAAACAAGTCCATGGTCTGTGGACGATTGTGTCGGGTGCTACTAAGCACCGTCTGCATCCTAGTATATACATATAACTAGAAAAGAAATTGAAAGGTGAGAAATTCTCACCGATAGCTATCCAATACCACGACTCTTCATTGACAGAAATCTTCGCCATTCTCGCCTTTTGTCGCTTTCGTTGTCCGCTTTCACTACATATGTAAAAATCACATTTTTATATACTGATGTCTTTAAAATAAAAATCACATTTTTATTTATTCACTTTCAATTTAAAAATCATATTTTTATAATCACTTCATATATTTAAAAATCGAATTTTTACTTTGCTATTCAATATATAAAAATCGAATTTTTACTTCTCAATTTTCTGTATAAAAATCATATTTTTATCTTCATAAAATTATTTTCAACATACGATAAAAATTATATTTTTCTTCTGCTAAATCTATGCTACTTTTATTTTTAAAACAAAGCTAATTTTTCTTCTAAAAACTTTGGCATTTTTATTTCTAACAATCGCATTTTTTTAAAAAAAACAAAACTATTTATATATAAAAAAAAACACAATGGTCTATTTATTTTATAAAAACTAAGGTACATTTATAATTTCAAAACCATATTTTTGTATAAACAAAATCATATTTTATTTTGCTAATATATATATATAAATCTGAAATTTTGAAAGCTATGTCATTTTTTTTAAACAATATCATGTAATTAACATTTACTAATATGATTAATAATTTAATAAATTTAGATTACCTTTCACTATTTTGTTCATTAAGCTCCAGGCCTGCATACGATGTCGAACCCCCTGTTCAAACTGTTTTGCCGTCGTCGCACTTCCCAACGAGGTCGGAATCTGATCGGAGAGCATCCCCACGCACGCTGTCCTTCAATCTGTACTAGCCTCGCCTCCTGCCATTCAGTAAATCGCCCCATTTTCGTCTTCCAACACCCGTCGTCTCGAGCACGATTGCGACCGCCAGGGCCCACCGGATGTCAAGCGCCATCGTCGATGGGTAGCCCCCCTTCACCGCACACTTTTCCCCCAGGGGCCATGGCCAATCGCAGCTCCTTGGAGGAGATCGGGGAAAGGGTTCTTGGGAGATCCAGAGCCTTTGGTTTTTAGAAAAGGCGGCGGATTTTTCGATTAATGAAATTAGGTTAAAACGAAATTCTATTGGTCGGGTTATATATTTAATTTTATTTAATTCGATAATTAATCGTTTAATGCCACTAACCCTAAATCAAACCCAACGACTGTCGCCCCTAGCTAATTACCCCCGTTCCGAACATAATGGGATGTGTTTCGTAGGCCAATTTCATCGTTTCGATCAGTTTTCGCTTAAATTAAAATATAAATCAGTATATTCAATTCTGAACGTACATTTCAATTTACTGGGGTCACATACGGACTCGAAAAATTCTAGAAAAATATTTTCTAGCTTCGTATTGACGATACGGTCCTAACAAAACTAGTTTCGTCGAATTCTGAGACCGTTAGAAAAATGGCCAATTTCCAGTCGATTAAAATCAACTGAAACTAGTCAAACGCGTTTTCCTTTGCCACGCTCACATATTGATTCGAAAAATTATGAGATTTGAAACCTAGCAATAACTCAACATCACGGACCCAACAAAAGTGGTTTCGTTGAAATCCGAGGTCGTTTGCAAAATGTCCATTTTTAAGGGCCTGAATTCCATAGCGACTATTCAGAATTTTCAACTGGACATATCTTTTGATTCCCGCTATGAAATCTTGATTTTTCGGATTCGATAGAAAGATATTATCAATTAGATCCTATCATTTTTGGTTTCACTAAAATCCGGATTGTTTTGCACCCGGTACATTCATTTGAAGTTTGAAATCGAATTATCGAACTACCGCGCCATTTTCAATTCTATTTATAATTATATATAAATATTTATATTCTAACGACGACGCGTATAATATATACGTTCGAATTATATTCAAAATAAATTTCTCGTCGATATTATTTAAAATAATTCATTTTAAATAATCAAAATTCGCTAAAATTGCCAAAATAAAAATTTTAAACTGGCCCAGATTTTCGGGTTGTTACATGTTAATAGCCTATATTTTCGAAATAGGGGAATTTAAAGAGTTGTGAATATATGGAAAAAATTTCCAAGAAAATCGTGAGAAGTAAAACGAGTTTTTAAGAAATAAATGGGAAATTGGGAAATGAAATGATGATTGATCGGTAATATTTCCATTTGGGAATACGACCGTTGTTTGTACACATGGTTTCCTTTGATAGTTAAATAACTGACTATCAAAGTTTTTGACCATTTCCATTGTCAATATGGAGAGATTGGGATCGGATTTATTGTCTGAAAACCACTCCGTATGGGCATTATTGTTTCGAATCAAATATATCGAAGACAATTGAAGATGGAGTTTATGCAAGGGTTATTCTAGCGAGCCTAGGTAGAAATTGCCTAAGATGGATTTACAAAATAATTCCTTCGGTTTGTCCAGTCCCAGGACAATGTATACGGACGAATGTCTGACAGAGTATATCTAATAGATCGCCTAAGTTGATCGCTTCAAACGTATGTACGTTGTTGGCAGAGAAATTTGTTTCTCTTATCTTTATACCCTATTATTTTTGGAGAAATCAATTTGTGATTTGGCGGGTATGACGATGTGACATTCAACGTGAATGAAGACGTGACCTATTAGAGATACGTTACGACCTCAATACTCATCAACTAGGAAATGACAGAAATCGGGCAGGCAGCATGGCTAAGTGGGTCGCACCCAAGTAGGGTATATTGTCACTCTAGAGAATATTCATATTTGTTACTCCTTTCAATTCTCTATCTCCTGAGAATGGTTATGTTGGTAAACCAACCGTAAGGTGATAATATTCGGAATATTCAAGCAAAATGAATGGTCGGTCATGTGTGGCTGAGTTACAAGATGTTCTTGTTGAACTCCAGTGTATTGCTTCTAGAGTACACTGATCGGAAGGTGGTCCCATACCTTGTCAGAGTTGAAAATCCATTCCCCGATAAGAGCCTATGGTTTTGGTTGTATATTATATATGTAGAACGTGAGATGAAAGCGTTCTACTAGATTGCTAAGTAATTCTATTAGACACTGTTATAATATCAGAATAATATTGTTTTAGAAAATATTTTGGGTTATCGTAAGGTAAAAATCATCCATGTTTATGTGTGGATCGGTCTTACGATTCTCATTTCCTTGAAAAGGATTTTTGAAAAGTTAAACCAAAATGATTAAAGTTTACTCGCACTAGTCATATGACTGACCCAGAGTTTATTTTGTTTTGTTTTCCCTAAACTCTTGGGTGCCTAAATTTGTATGGGCAGTGAAGCAGTCGGGATTTTTCAAATACCATTGAAGGAGTTTGGAGCAGGATGCTTCAGTGTTGGATATATATATATAGAGTTATTCCCGCTGTGATATTTATATGAGGTACTCTGATATGATGAATGTAAGTACAAATACAATTTTGTATTTCAAAGTATTGTTGTAATATATTTTATTCATTCCGCTGTGAGATTCGTGTTTCATCCGTTGTGATTTTTTTATTCTTCTATTCTAATCTTTTTTCTTTCTATTTCCCACCCTCTAACATCTTTCTATTAATGATTTAGTATTTCCGTTGCTTGAATAATCGACATGGTGTTTATGTTGATTTTTAGGGTAGAAAATCCTTGGGTTGTTAAAATCCCTTTCAAGAATATTTCTATAATATTTTCAAAACACTTCAGAAAATAATTTCCAAAGTACTCCGGGGTTTTAAATTCCATATTCTGGATTGAATTTAATTTTAGTTCATCTCATATATATAATCATATTTGGTTATACATAACCAAATCAAATTCATTTATAACAATCAACAGATCAATATACTATAATAATTTCAAAAAATTATTTCTTTTATAACAAATTACAATTTTGGGTAAAATTATTTCATTTACCCACTTTCAAACAATACTATGTCGGATTGTTCTGTTCAAGAGTTTAAAAATTCCTATCGATACAGTTGTACACCCTGTGTCGACCAGAATTCATAAGCCACTCAACAAACCAAACAACACAATATAAAACCATTTTATATCAAATAACAAATACACGCTCTGATATATATAGTCAAACTCAATCTAGGGTATAACTAGCCCTATCTCTATTGAGATACCACATAGAGCCAAGTTTACTACACAACCTTCAACTCTGATGCCACTGTAACGAACCAACCAATTTTCGATCCTGATTATCGACACAAATACCATGTCAACTAACCAAAAACCATAAATTACCGGATCATTAGTTGAAAAAAGTTAGAGGGTGAGAATAGAAAGAAAATTTAGAATAGAAGTAAACGGAGAACAAAAATATCACAGTGGAATGAATAAAATATATTATATAACATAACTCTTGAAATACAAATACATAACTGTATACATGCATACCATCATCAGAGTACAACATAACGCATCACAACGGAAAATAATAGTAGATATCTAATGTTGAAGCCTCCTGCTCCAAGCCCCTCCAAGTGTATCTGAAAAATCCTGATTAGTTGACTGCTAGTACAAATTTGGGCACCTAAGAGTTTAGGGTAAAACAAAACAAAATAAACTCTGGGTCAGTCATGGGGACTGGTGTGAGTAAACTCTAACGATTTGATTTAACTTTCAAAAAAATACTTTTGAAATAAAAGATAATCGTAAAGCTGATCCACACATAAGCACAGGTTGTTTTTACCTTACGATAACCCAAAACACTTTTTGTATCAAAATCCAGTGATATTATAATAGTGTCTAAATCAAGTAAATAACAATCTAGCGGAACCCTTGCATCGCATGTCCTACATACATAATATATAATCAAAAACCACAAGGTGCTTACTGGAGAATGGATTTCCAACTATGACAAGGTAAGGGGCCACCTTCCGATAATGTATCTCTAGATAGGAATACACTAGGTTCAATATGAACATCATGCAACCCGGTCACACATTACCAGGCACTCATTCAGATTGAGTGTACCGAGCATATTATCACTCATGTTTGTGATCAACAACCATCACTGAAAGAAAACAGAAGCGATAAAAAAAAAATGAATTTTCTCCAGATCAGATGATAATACCCCTAATGGGAATGACCCACTTAGCAATGATTCCTGCCAGATTTCTGTCATTTCCTAATTGATGAGGCTTGAGGTCACAATTACCTTTCAAAACAGCACATTCAAACTTTGACTGCCACATCGTCAGATCCGCCAAACTACTCATTGACGTCCACAAATGTATTCTTGGTGTTAAGCTAAGAGAATAAATTCACGCCACCATACTTGGTCTATTTGCAAAAATCAACCTACGTGAGTTTTCAAGAAATACTCTATCAGACATCCATCCATATACGTTGTCCTGGGACTGGACATACCGAAGGCACCTATCTATCAATCATCTTGGGCAATATTTGCATAGGATTAACAGGAAGACCTTTGAACTTTACTCTGTAACAACCCGAATCCTGGTAGATCGAATTTTTTTTTCAAAATTCTAATCCATCGAAACTTGTGTTGGTTGCTCTAGTATCCTGTAGAAAAGACAGAGATATAAAATATATCAAAGCTCAGAAAATTTCTCACATTAGAATGGATAAAGTATAATATAATCAAAGTATAACTTTAACGTATTAATAATACTGCCTAGCCAGTATACAAAGCTATCATATCTGTGCCACAAATCTGACCTATGAGTACGTTATGAGGAGGGGGTCAGAACACAAGTTCTGGTGGCTGGATTTAAACTATACACTTTGGACAATCCTACATCTACCATTCAATCACATTTTCTTATTTATTAGGTTACTTGGGTTATCAGCACTCAAGGCTTACACACACGTCGTACCCATTTACTTCTCAGCGGATTAACCTAATACAGTATATATGTAGCTATCTCCTCAATATTGAGGTACACCCCATGGTACGCCACTCGCACGGTCTCCACCGTAATGCCATAGAAATGAACGCTGTCCCCCATTCAATGCCGGAGTGACGTACAGATCTCTACATAACAATATTACGTTCCGCATATATCTGTCATTACTATGTTACGTAAGTGTACGACATCCACCTTCGATCGAATCAGATTCCATACCAGAGTTGTAATGACCCGGGATTTTGACGACTTTGGTTATCGACATAAACACGATGACGACTAATCAAACATCGAAAAATACCGGTCATTAATGAAAGAAATTAGAGGGTGAGGAAAGATAAGATAGAAAAATAGAATAGAAGAAGAAGAAGAACACAATATCAGAGTAACACGAATCTCACAACGGAACGAATAAATATATTTCATAACATAACTTTGAAATACAAATCTGTACTTGAATATACATATCATTATCAAAGTACAGCACTTACAACACAGCGGAAATAACTATAGCTATAATCCTGAAGCCTCCTGCTCCAAGCTCTTCCAGTATCTGTAAATCCCGACTACTTGACTGCCCGTACAAAATTAGGAACCCAAGAGTTTAGGGAAAACAAAACAAAATAAACTCCGGGTCAGTCATGGGACTGGTATGAGTAAAAACAGTTTAAAACAGTTTAAGCCATTAAACGATATCTCATAAGACCACGCCGTATAACGGAACGGGTTTTTCCCTTATGAGAATCTAAAATATCTTTATATCAAAAATCTTTTTGATATTATAATAATGTCTATCAACCACAGTATATATATAATCATCTAGCAGAAACGCGTTCATCTCACGTTCTACATATATAGTATACAATCAAAACCGCAAGCACGTATTGGGTAATGGATTTCCAACTATGACAAGGTATGGAACCACCTTTCGCTCGTGTACCTCTAGAGAGGAATACACTGGGTTCAACAAGAACATCTTGCAACCCGGCCACACATGACCGACCACTCATTTCGCTTGGGTGTATCGAATGTATATCACCAACGGTTGGGATCAGCGACCGTTTCCCGAATGGGACAACATCAACAATAGATTTTTAGAAATAAATGAAACTCTAGATCAGGTGATTATACACCCTACTTCGCTGCGACCGACTTAGCCATGCTGCCTGCCCGATTTCTGTCATTTACCGGTTGATGAGGCTTGAAGCTACGCTTTATCGTCACACCAGATTCACTTCGAATGCCACATCGTCAAATCCATCAAATCACCGATTGACGTCCTCAACCATACATTATGTGTTAGCTAAAAGAAGTTTCCTTCTCCGCTTCCACTCTTGGTACGGTTATAGAAATCAATATACGTGATCGTCTAGAAATACTTTGTCAGACATCCGTCCATATAAGTCATCCAGGAACAGGATGAACCGAAGGCACTATTCTGTAAATAGGATAGCCCTTGCATAACTCCACTTCAATTTCCTTTGGCATATATGATTCGCAACGCTTATGCCAATACAGAGTGGTTCTTTGGATAATAATCCAAACGGTCTCTCCATATTAACAACGTTAAAATGGTCAAAACTTCGATAGTCTGTGATTTAACTATCGAAGAAAACAGGTGTGCAAACAATGATATCATTTCCAAATGGAAATTTATATCGATCAAACATCATTCAACATTTATCTCTTTATTTCATTAATTTACTTATCTCCTGTTTCCCTACATTCAACATTTCTTATTTTCTAAATTTGGAAAATATACGTTATTAACAATGGAAAACATTTCCATTTCTTGTTTTCTTTATTAAAAAACATTTCTGGTTTCTTCTTTGGAAAACATTTCCAAAGCTTCTTCATTGGACTTAGACAGATGTTTAAACAAACCATCGCGATGCCAACTCAAACCATTTCCTTAAATTACTAAATTCACTTAACCATCCTTTACTATCGAACCTTAAACATTCCTTAGTTAAAAATGAAGTCAATCAAGTTAGGGTAATACTACATCTCAGACCTTAACTGAACAACGTTTCTAACCTTGAAATAGACAAAGTTCACCCTTCTAATTCTTTAACAAATTTCCTTATGTAACTCTCTTTCAAATCTTTTCTATTCGATAATTCTTTCCTTCGATAAGGTATATTCGATAACTCTATTAAATTTATTCTATTCACTTAACTCTTTTGATTTAACTCTAACTCTATTCACTTAACTCCTATCGAATAAACTATATTCGATAACTCTTTTAATTCTATTTGAATAAACTATATTCGATTAACTCCTTTATTCTATTTGAATAAACTACATTCGATTAACTCCTTTATTCTATTTCAATAAACTATATTCGATTTACTCCTTTTACTTTCTATTTGAATAAACTATATTCAATTAACTCAGTTTACTTTCTATTTGAATAAACTATATTCGATTAACTCCTTTTACTTTCTATTCAAATAAACTATATTCGATTAACTCCTTTTACTTTCTATTCGAATAAACTATCATCGATTAACTCCTTTTAACTCGATTAAACTAACATCGATTAACTCCTTTTAACTGGATTAAACTATTCATTTATAAAGATTTACTTTTAGTAACGGTTCTTCACTTTACAAATGATTTCCCTTTTATAAAACTCTATTCGTTTTATAAACATTTCCCCTTTTTTTTTTACTTTCGAAATATTTCCTTTTGATAAAATCTATTGACTTTATAAAATCCCTTTTATTTCAATATACATTGAAATAATTCTTTTTACATCCCAGTGTCTTTTATGATAGTTAAAATATCGAATAACAATGATCAACATCATTCTAACACACATAATCCATAACAGATATACATCACATCATATATCACAATATATGAAAACAGTAAATAAATGTTGAGGAATCCAGGCGGATTCCTCCAACCTATCTCCCTGCATCCACAAATGTTATACAATATAAAATCAACATCACTTTCAGTTCCATATGATATATTCTGTTAAACAGAATCAATATAGAAATTCAACTAACTGACTAGCAGTCCAAGCAAACAATTAACACACAGTCAATCAACCAATATCTAACAGTTCTAAAAATACAACATGAATTTATAAACTGTTCAGAGTTAGTGAGATTTACTCACATTGGCAGTTCATCATTAAAGAACGATAAACTGTTGTTTGATTTGAATCAAAAAATTTATTTCGCCATAAATTCAGACGAGCTCCAATGGACTTCCAGTCAGTCCCATGGCGTAGGCACCGTCCATACGATCCTAACAGATCTTGTTTCGCAGCATTCTGATCACGTATGAAGATGTTATAGCTTATACAAGTTTATACGCATTAATTAAATTAAATTAAATTCCTTATTATTTTAACTGGGCTTAACCTTTTGCTTTGGCCCATCCCCAACTTAAAGTACTAGGCCCGACACTTCTCCTTTCTTCCCCAAATGGACTTGCGATCACCTGCTCCTCAATCCCCCCGTTGACTCCACGTTTGACCCCACCTCCCATTCACCTCGGCCATCAAACTCCATTGCCGATCACACCAAAGGACTCAGCGCCCAAAACCTCACCTGCCCGTCACCTCCTCCTCGCATTCAATGCTACCTGGTAAAAACCGACGACAGCCTCAAACAATACCTACAGTACACCGCATGGCTAAAATCATGACTGGAATCCACCAACTCCTCATACTAGGTGCGGTTTTGATCATCGAACCCAAATCCAACATTGAGTCGAACCAACAACGATTCGAAATCACCAATTTCCTAACCCTAGGTGCAACTGTCAAAACCGAGCACCCCTAAACTGAAGTCGAAGTCAATGAAACCCATATGGAATGGATGGAAAACTCACCAGGAATTCATATATGAAAGATTTGGGATTTATAGCTTTTTATTTGGATTCTTCTTGATTTTAGAAGATTGAAACTTTTTTACTGGAGGAATAAAACATGCGGCGCCTCTTGTTTGACCCCTGACAATGAGATTAGGTCTTAAGGTTTTTTTCCAAAGAGGGGTATTTATAATGAAGATAAATATCTAGATATTTGTTAGGATATTATTAGATATTTTATTTATTTAATATTCGTTTAAGCATTCTAAAAATCCGTATGATCACACGCAATGCTTAAAAATCACCAAACTGGACCTGTAGCTAGAGTTCGACATTACGGTCCCAACGAAACTGGTTTCGTCGAATTCCGGCTTCGTTCGCTCACACAGCGTATTTTTAACCATCGAAATACAGACTGTTTCTCACTCAAAAAATCCGTACGACTACACAGTGACTCTACAAATCACGAAACTGGAAATCTAACAACTATTTGACATTGCGGATCCAACAAAATTAGTTTCGTCGAATTCTGAGGTCGTTTGCAAAACTGGCTATTTTTAAAGCTCGGAATGACCCATTTAAATATATATAAATATATTTAAATATAACTAAATTAAATATTTTAAAAATAAATATTATCGTCTATATTCACAGTGGAATACTATACAGCTCTAGAATATTCCTATATGAATTTCTAACTTGATATTTCAAAACAGGGTCAACCCGATATTCTGTTTATATTGAAATTCCTTTTTAAAATAAAAATAATTCCTTTATAAATTATAAAGGAATTCCACAGCGACTTTTGTGAAATTTGATTTGGACGTGAATCAAAATCTACATGATGAAATCCCGATTTTTCTCTTCCACTAGAAAGATATACGCCACCAGCTCCACACGTTTCTTGTTTCACAGAAATCCGGCTTAAAACAAATCCTTTACATTCAGTTGAAGTTCGAATCGCCAATTTACGAACTGCAGCGCCATTTCGAACTCGATTATAATTATATTATAATCTATACGTTCAAACTGTCTTTTATATAATATATTCGTTATTCAAATTCAATTCTAAACTGAATTAAATATCACAGATGATCCAGTTCACACCATATCGCCATTTCAGCCAATTCTGATTATTTTATAATTAAATATATTATTTAATTTATTATTTAAATTAAATAATTACCATTATTTAATTCCACGACCATTAAATTCTCTAATTCACTATTTAAATAATTAAATAAATTAATTATAATACCTCTCCCAATGCGGGTCATTACATTCTTCCCCACTTAAAATAATTTCGTCCTCGAAATTGCTAAGATAGAGAACGACCCTATTGACTGGTTAGAACATATTTGTTCACTTCTTAACTTCGGTTTCCACTGTACCAATTTAATTTCAATTAAATTATTAATTAATTCTTATCAACGAAAATTTTCAAAAATCCTGAAAATTTTCTAACACCATAACTTTTCGAAAAATTTCGCCAGCACCTCTTTTGTACTGGTCAATATCTCAAACTCCAACTCGCCTCTCTGGGCCATCTCCAACCCAAAAGAAAATCAAACAGCCAAGCGGCTTGCCAATTCGGCTCATAAATCTTATATCCAATAGAAATATAAACTTGTACCTTTTTTGTCGGCATATCATTATATCCTTTCCACATGTTATCAATTCAGCATATACCAATGTCATGCCAATCAAACTCCAAATCAGTTTTTTTCTCCAACACAACCATTCGCTTATAACCAAGTCAAATCCCATTTCAACTCAAGTTCAATTCTTGATTTTCAATTCCTTAACTCCTCAATCCAATAACATTTCGGATTCTAATTCCACAAATCCAATCTTATTCGATTTCATTTCAACTTCAGTTACCACTTAACTGACTTTACTTTAATTCAAATCTGCTTTCACAAATTTTTGTTAAATTTGTTTTTAATTCAAACAGTCTTTCCCTGGGAGTTTTTAAAGAATTTACTCTTTTCAAAAAATCAAATTTTCCTTTTGAACATGTCACTGAGCCCTTAATTAATATTCCATTAGTTAAATCACTTCTCTTTTTCTTTATCAATATTTGTTAACCAAATATTTTCAATAACCATATTGGCCTTTTATGTTATTTGGGAAAACATTTCCGAATATCGCCTTCCTTTATTTTCTAAACTTTTAGAAAATATATGCTATTTATAATTGGAAAATATTCCAATTACTTATCTCTTTTCCGATCTCGTTTATTTCTATACTTAGGAAATATCCTTTATTATATTTCCAAGCTTACACTTATTTGGGTTAAAACGGATGTTGTGTAAAGCAACGTTACGACAATCCAAATACTATATTCAACTAGCTCTTATTCAACATTGATCTTCGAGCCTGAAATCTTACTATTTTTTTGTTAATAATGAAATCAATCAAGTTGGGGTATAACTACCTCTCAGACCTTGACTGAATAACATTTCTAACATCAAAACAGATATGACTACTTACTCGAATAATCAATACCACACAACTACTTATTCACTTTTAAACACGTATACGCTTCCTCTTTCTATTCTTACTAGATTTTATTCTAGACTTCCTTTTTGATTTTACTATTCTATTTTTAAGTTCGTTTCCTTATTGACTTCTATATATATATCGATACGTTGGTTTCTGACTATCCAATTATCTTAAAAATATTCTAACTCCTTAAATTCCCGGAAAAATTCGTCATAACCTCCTTTGTACTAGGAGCATCGATATATTTCAAATAGCCTCCCATGGCCCTCATCAATCCAAAAAGAAAAAGAAAAGCCAAGCGGCTAGCCGATGTGGCGCATAAAATCTCATATGGAAATTAAATACGTACCTTTTTGTCGAGCATTTTATTTATATACCTTCTAACACTTTATTCCAAACCTGTCTCCTGTATATCTATACCTGTCCAATCTATTTCAACTATACCCGATCGTTTAACTCAATTCGTTAATAAATTTGTTAATTAACTCTTTAGTGTATTTCACTTTTATATTTGAACATGACATGTTCAAATATGTTTTAACATGCTTATTAACTAATTGAATTCAAATTTCAATTTAAGTTCTATATTCGATTTCGAATATACATTTACAACTCCAATTCACCTTTCAAAGTTCAACCTCAATTTCAAAACTCGATTAACTGATTCCTCTTCGACTTAGTTAATTCTATTCAATTCCTATTCAAATTTAATATTATAAATGCCATTTGAATTTCTATATACAAATTCTATATATTCAAATTCTATATTATAATTCCATTTGAATTTCTATATTCAAATTCTATATCACTTATATTATTCAAATCTATTTCACTTCTATTATTGAAATTCTGTTTCAAACTTTCTTTATTCATCCTTTATTATAAATCCCATTTGAAATTCAACACAACTTGTCTTTCCCAAAACAAATTCAAAACAGTATCTCTGTTAGTAATTCATCACTTACAACTCGAAAATGAATACTGATGATGCAGCTCTCATCATCAGAATCTATTTTCCGGCGATCAAAGTGAGTTCAATATTATAAAACCATTTCTAAACATTTCCACTTTGAAATTCATTTCAAAATATAATTCACACTGCTTGTAAAATAATTTTAAAATCTCCCAGGATCTTAAATTTTCCTTATTTTTAATCCAAATCCATTTACAAACACTTATCCAATTCTCCAGAGTTTTTTATTCAATTTCTGGTTCAAATTCAGATTCAATTCATTTCGTAACACTTATACAAATTCTGATTGGTTATTTACATAACTGTTAAATTTACAATCTTACTCGATTATAATAACAACCAATATATCCAATATATTAAAATTTTGATATATATATCTTCCCTATATCAAGATATACCTTGGGTAAACTTATTTTAATTTACCCTCTTTTCAAAACATATCGTGTCGACCCATCGTATTCGAGTGTTTATAAACTCCTACCGATACAGTGGATCAAACTGATCGACCAGAACCCATAAACAACTCAACCAATGAATCTTCACAATATAAAACAATTTTTATATCAAATAACAAATACGTTCACTTGTATATATACACTCAACTCAATCTAGGGTATTACTAACCCTATCTCTACCGAGTCACGCCACAGAACCAAGGTAATTCACTTAACTTAAGCTCTGATACCAACTGTAATGACCTGGGATTTTGACGACTTTGGTTATCGACATAAACACGATGACGACTAACCAAACATCGAAAAATACCGGTCATTAATGAAAGAAATTAGAGGGTGAGGAAAGATAAGATAGAAACATAGAATAGAAGAAGAAGATGAACACAATATCAGAGTAACACGAATCTCACAGCGGAACAAATAAATATATTTCATAACATAACTTTGAAATACAAATCTGTACTTGAAAATACATATCATTATCAAAGTACAACACTTACAACACAGCGGAAATAACTATAGCTATAATCCTGAAGCCACCTGCTCCAAGCTCTTCCAGTATCTGTAAATCCCGACTACTTGACTGCCCGTACAAATTTAGGCACCCAAGAGTTTAGGGAAAACAAAACAAAATAAACTCCGGGTCAGTCATGGGACTGGTATGAGTAAAACAGTTTAAAACAGTTTAAGCCATTAAACGATATCTCATAAGACCACGCCGTATAACGGAACGGGTTTTTCCCTTATGAGAATCCAAAATATCTTTATATCAAAAAACTTTTTGATATTATAATAATGTCTATCAACCACAGTATATATACAATCATCTAGCAGAAACGCTTTCATCTCACGTTCTACATATATAGTATACAATCAAAACTGCAAGCACGTATTGGGTAATAGATTTCCAACTATGACAAGGTATGGAACCACCATTCGATCGTGTACGTCTAGAGAGGAATACACTGGGTTCAACAAGAACATCTTGCAAACCGGCCACACATGACCGACCACTCATTTCGCTTGGGTGTATCGAATGTATATCACCAACGGTTGGGATCAGCAACCGTTTCCCGAATGGGACAGCATCAACAGTAGATTTTTAGAAATAAATGAAACTCTAGATCAGGTGATTATACACCCTACTTCGGTGCGACCGACTTAGCCATGCTTCCTGACCGATTTCTGTCATTTACCGGTTGATGAGGCTTGAAGCTACGCTTTATCATCACACCAGATTCACTTCGAATGCCACATCGTCAAATCCATCAAATCACCGATTGACATCCTCAACCATACATTATGTGTTAGATAAAAGAAGTTTCCTTCTCCGCTTCCACTCTTGGTACGGTTGGAGAAATCAATATACGTGATCGTCTAGAAATACTTTGTCAGACATCCGTCCATACAAGTCATCCAGGAACAGGATGAACCGAAGGCACTATTTTGTAAACAGGATAGCCCTTGCATAACTCCCCTTCAATTTCCTTTGGCATATATGATTTGCAATGCTTATGCCAATACAGAGTGGTTCTTTGGATAATAATCCAACCGGTCTCTCCATATTAACAACGTTAAAATGGTCAAAACTTCGATAGTCTGTGATTTAACTATCGAAGAAAACAGGTGTGCAAACAACGATACCATTTTCAAATGGAAATTTATATCGATCAAACATCATTCAACATTTATCTCTTTATTTCATTAATTTACTTATCTCCTGTTTCCCTATATTCAATATTTCTTATTTTCTAAATTTGGAAAATATACGTTATTAACAATGGAAAACATTTCCATTTCTTGTTTTCTTGATTAGAAAACATTTCTGGTTTCTTCTTTGGAAAACATTTCCAAAGCTTCTTCATTGGACTTAGACAGATGTTTAAACAAACCATCGCGATGCCAACTCAAACCATTTCCTTAAATTACTAAATTCACTTAACCATCCTTTACTATAGAACCTTAACCATTCCTTAGTTAAAAATGAAGTCAGTCAAGTTGGGGTAATACTACCTCGCAGACCTTAACTGAACAACGTTTCTAACCTTGAAATAGACAAAGTTCACCCTTTTAATTGTTTAACAAATTTCCTTACGTAACTCTCTTTCAAATCTTTTCTATTCGATAATTCTTTCCTTCGATAAGGTATATTCGATAACTCTATTTAATTTATTCTATTCACTTAACTCTTTTGATTTAACTCTAACTCTATTCACTTAACTCCTATCGAATAAACTATATTCGATAAATCTTTTAATTCTATTTGAATAAACTATATTCGATTAACTCCTTTATTCTATTTGAATAAAATATATTCGATTAACTCCTTTATTCTGTTTGAATAAACTATATTCGATTAACTCCTTTATTCTATTTGAATAAACTATATTCGATTAACTCATTTTACTTTCTATTCGAATAAACTATATTCGATTAACTCATTTTACTTTCTATTTGAATAAACTATATTCGATTAACTCGTTTTACTTTCTATTCGAATAAACTATATTCGATTAACTCCTTTTACTTTCTATTCGAATAAACTATCATCGATTAACTCCTTTTAACTCGATTAAACTAACATCGATTAACTCCTTTTAACTCGATTAAACTATTCATTTATAAAGATTTACTTTTAGTAACGGTTCTTCACTTTACAAATGATTTCCCTTTTATATAACTCTATTCGTTTTATAAACATTTCCCCTTTTATTTACTTTCGAAATATTTCCTTTTTATAAAATCTATTGACTTTATAAAATCCCTTTTATTTCAATATACATTGAAATAATTCTTTTTACATCCCAGGGTCTTTTATGATATTTAAAATATCGAATAACAATGATCAACATCATTCTAACACACATAGTCCATAACAGATATACATCACATCATATATCACAATATATGAAAATAGTAAATAAATGTTGAGGAATCCAGGCGGATTCCTCTAACCTGTCTCCCTGCATCCACAGATGTTATACAATATAAAATCAACATCACTTTCAGTTCCATATGATATATTCTGTTAAACAGAATCAATATAGAAATTCAACTAACTGACTAGCAGTTCAATCAAACAATCAACACAAAGTCAATCAACCAATATCTAACAGTTCTAAAAATACAACATGAATTTATAAACTGTTCAGAGTTAGTGAGATTTACTCACATTGGCAGTTCATCGTTAAAGAACGATAAACTATTGTTTGATTTGAATCAAACAATTTATTTTGCCATAAATTCAGACAAGCTCCAATGGACTTCCAGTTAGTCCTATGGCGTAGCCGCCGTCCATACGATCCCAACGGATCTTATTTCGCGGCATTCTAATCACGTATGAAGATGTTATAGCTTATACAAGTTTATACGCATTAATTAAATTAAATTAAATTCCTTACTATATTAATTGGGCTTAACCTTTTGCTTTGGCCCATCCCCAACTTAAAGTACTAGGCCCGACATTTCTCCTTTCTTCCCCAAATGGACTTGCGATCACTTGCTCCTCAATTCCCTCGTTGACTCCTCATTTGACCCCACCTCCCATTCACCTCGGCCATCAAACTCCATTGCCGATCACACCAAAGGACTCAGCGCCCAAAACCTCACCCGCCCGTCACCTCCTCCTCGCGTTCGATGCTACCTGGTAGAAACCGACGACAGCCTCAAACAATACCTACAGTACACCGCATGGATAAAATCATGACCGAAATCCACCAAATCCTCATACCAGGTGCGGTTTTGATCATCGAACCCAAATCCAACATTGAATTGAACCAACAACGATACGAAATCACCAATTTCCTAACCCTAGGTGCGACTGTCAAAACCGAGCACCCCTAAACTGACGTCGAACTTAATGAAACCCATATGGAATGGATGGAAAACTCACCAGGAATTCATATATGAAAGATTTGGGATTTATAGCATTTTATTTGGATTCTTCTTGATTTTAGTAGATTGAACTTTTTTACTGGAGGAATAAAACATGCGGCGCCTGTTGTTTGACCCCTGAAAATGAGATTAGGTCTTAAGGTTTTTTCCAAAGAGGGGTATTTATAATGAAGATAAATATCTAGATATTTGTTAGGATATTTTTAGATATTTTATTTATTTAATATTCGTTTAAGCATTCTAAAAATCCATGTGATCACACACGATGCTTAAAAATCACCAAACTGGACCTGTAGCTAGAATTCGACATTACGGTCCCAACGAAACCGGTTTCGTTGAATTCCGGCTTCGTTCGCTCACACAGCGTATTTTTAACCATCGAAATACAGACTGTTTCCCACTCTAAAAATCCGTATGACCACACTGTGACTCTACAAATCACGAAACTGGAAATCTAACAACTATTTGACATTGCAGATCCAACAAAATTAGTTTCGTCGAATTCTGAGGTCGTTTACAAAACTGGCTATTTTTAAAGCTCTGAATGACCCATTTAAATATATATAAATATATTTAAATATAATTAAATTAAATATTTTAAAAATAAGTATTATCGTCCATATTCACAGTGGAATACTATACAGCTCTAGAATATTCCTATATGAATTTCTAACTTGATATTTCAAAACAGGGTCAACCCGATATTCTATTTATATTGAAATTCCTTTTTAAAATAAAAATAATTCCTTTATAAATTATAAAGGAATTCCACAGCAACTTTTATGAAATTTGATTTGGACGTGAATCAAAATCTACACGACGAAGTCCCGATTTTTCTCTTCCACTAGAAAGATATACGCCACCAGCTCCACACATTTCTTGTTTCACAGAAATCCGGCTTAAAACAAACCCAGTACATTCAGTTGAAGTTCGAATCACCAATTTATGAACTGCAGCGCCATTTCGAACTTGTAATTATATTATAATCTATACGTTCAAACTGTCTTTTATATAATATATTCGTTATTCAAATTCAATTGAATTAAATATCACAAATGATCCAGTTCACACCATATCGCCATTTCAGCCAATTCTGATTATTTCAGAATTATATGTATTATTTAATTTATTATTTAAATTAAATATTTACCATTATTTAATTCCACGACCATTAAATTCTCTAATTCACTATTTAAATAATTAAATAAATTAATTATAATACCTCTGCCAATGCGGGTCATTACAAGAGTAATGCCCTTAAGTCTACGATACACCACCCAGAGCAGACATGCATGTATCTAGACTTTTCCACGTACGTATCGTCAATCGTATTGGATGCCTTAACCACACATATTGTACACCAAGTTCCGTAGTAGGGCTATACAAGAAACATGGAAATCGATCAGGAGCTCTTCCATATTTGTAAAGGCCCGTCTTTAAGAGCCTCAAAATATAGATATTCCTAGGGTCTATTTTTCATGGTGGCTATGGCCCCACCTCAGCCCCTCCCTCTACTAGTAAAGACTACAAGAGCTAAGCGACTTGCCCCTAACAAACAATGTAAACATCATGTTGGTGTCTCCCCTCAACCACCGTACCTCGATAGTGAAAAATGAATGGTTTATTGGGTTTAGCTCTAGTCTTTTCGCATCCCACCGACTGCTAATGACGGGTACCCGTGATCTACTTTCTTTGTTGCTCCTAACCTCTGCCTCCCCATTGAGGCGACCACCGAATCACCCTAGTGTCACCACGTCACAACATTCTGACTGCAAAGCTACTTTTACGGTCAAGGCCCACCCAACTGGGAGTAACGCGCAGACCCTACCTCTGTGAGCATAGCCTAAACATATGCCACTGCACAGGAGCACCTTACGAATCTCCACGTGCTTCCCCTTCCAGTCCTTCAGAGCCAACAGAATAATCAGATGAATGTGTGCTCCTCTCGTTCCTCATGACACCACGATGATCTACCACGTTGGGTTATTCACCCTCAAACGTGACGACTGGTCCAAGCGCCTCATTTTAATATGTTATTATACCCTATGTCTAAAAATTCCTTTATGCGCTTGCTTTACCTCATCAGGTTTTCATTTAACTTGGTTATTCCCATTAACATTGACTTCTTATTCAAATTACCAAGTTCATCTCTCTTATTAATTTCGGTCTTATAACTTAACCTATTTAAGCCCATTAATAAGCCCACAACATGTTATTCTCTAGATTGTGATCCAAGGTCTGTAATCCACAATCCCTTTATATTCTTGTTGATTTCAAAGTTACAATAACATGTTCTACTTATTATGTAATTAAGTATATCTCCATTCACATGTTTTATATTTAACATGTCAGTCATTATTTATGATTAAATATGACTTATTTCATTTCATAAATTTGTCTGACTCTTTCCTATTTAATCATAATTCTCTCTTACACTATCACTACAACTTATCGTTGTTTACTTATTAACTTAGTTCTCTTAACTAAGGTTCACTAATTGGTCTCCTTTCCATTTATTATAACCTATGTTATAATTTTCCCTTGTACCTAGGACAAGCCTTAACATGTTATTCTTATCAGCATAATTCAGATTTCCAAGTTTTCAAATTACTTAAGTTATAATTAAATATAACTTCTTGCATTCCATAAATCTCCCCAATTTGCAGATTACTTAATTTATAATTAAATACCATTTTTCTCATTACACAAATTATCTCATTTTCTCACTAGTTTATTGTAACCTAAGTTATAATATCCACTTGTCCGTAGGACAAGTTTACCTATTGTATTAGATTCTCACTAATGTAATTTATTTACAATAGTTTATTATCATTCCCCGTTCACTCTATTTCCTTTTACTGTTGTGTCTTTCATTCAATTCCATTAATTACAATTAATTACAATTAATGTCGTTTGTCGTTCCTGCTATATATATATATATATATATATATATATATATATATATTCATGCACTAGACCTCTCACATTAAGCCTATACTTGTGGATGATGGATTTACCAGGCGGTTCCGGGCAGATTTCTACCATAAGTTGGCTTAACCTCGTGTCTTAGCGCCACTTCATGTTCGTTTATGCACTTAGACCCCTCACATTATATTTAGCACTTGTGAATGCTGGATATGTCGGGCGGTTCCGGGCAGACTTCTATCACAAGTGTAATATAACCTCGTGTCTAAGCGTGGTTACAGTTTCCTATTCACTGTAAAATTTTCTATATAATTTAGGCATTTCCGTTCTTTAAAATCTATATTTTACATGTCATCATATTAAACCCATTTTCTGTCGCATGATCTTTCTAACATACAATAAACTCTATTCTAACATGTAATCTTTTAATCATGTAATTGTTCAAATCAAACAAACTAACGTGTAATGTTCTCAATTTCTACCGTTAAAGGTCCAGGTTCATAAATGTCACAAATTAACATGGAATTGAAACAACGGTAATTGCTACACATATTTTGACAAGTTTATATTTCAACATATAAATTTTCCAACATATTAATATCTTAGTATATTAATATTCCAACATGTCATATTAGTCACTTTAATCTTTTTAACATATGTTTAAACATCTCAACATATCATATTTCAACATGTCATATATAACATTTCAATGCTTTTTTAATTATTCTAGCAAATTCACATCGTATAATAACGGGGAATGTTAAATGATAATATATCATTATCAAAAATGACATTACTTATATCCACTCACCTTATTTTCTTTTCAAATCCTGGATCTAGTCCAGATCTAGCATTCCATGGTATTCCCCTAATTGGATTCCGAACCTAACAACCATGGATTCATAATTTTTACTAAAAGAAAAAGGGAAGAAAGAGGAAGAAAATTGAATAGACCAGATCTAGAAAATTACTTCTCTTCGAATATGATTCTGAACACCTTCTAATTAATATTCATTCTTTTCCTTCAGATCTTGATTCAGAATTTTCCTAAACTAATTATCTTATTTTTCTAAAGAGATTTGAAGAGGAGAAAGAATAGTAGAGTATAGACGTCGTCTCAAGAATGTGAGATTTAACTCGGCTCTGCTAGCCTATTTATAGGTGTTCAGGATCTTATCGTGCACGCAGCGCTGAGTCAGCATTGAACTTGGTTAAGAAAATAGTCTAGATATGCCAATGAAACTGAATGGATCTATGGTGGGTCGACCCATGGGTTGACCCCCCATGTTTGGGTTGACCCCTTGGTCGACCCCGGCTATAATTTTTTCCTTTTTCTTCATATGGTCTTCAGTATTGAATTGATTTGAATATATTCATATATAAGGCCCTTATATGTATACAAAATTTGTAATGAGCATTTTACACGTGTATATATATACGCACAACTTTCGTTTCGTTTTCAAAATTCAAACGGTATTGCACAGTTATTTGATTCTTGCCATATTTCTATGATTTCAGCCTTATCATGAATTTTATCTCTTGTATGTATGTGTATATATATATATATTCTTACATATATATACGTGTATATTCTCATATACATATATTTTCTATACTTCCTTATATGTATATTTTTCCTTATATGTGCGTTTATACATATTTTCCCTCATGAACAAGTGTTATTTTAGTCGTTCCGTTAAAACAAAAATATGATAGCAGAGGGGATCGAACTCTGTACCTCTTGTATGCAAGTCACATGTTCTAACCATCTGGGCTACTATGGCTATTGTTAACAAGGCTTAGAACAATGGTAGTTATTGTTCTCTTCTTATTCCTCTTTTTCATTTTTGTTACAATGTCTCATTTAAACCATTTCATGAATCTTTTTCTTTTATTTCTCTTTTATTATTAATGCATAATCAGTGCATGCAACATATTTACACCGCATGCAACCAATCCTTTCTTTCTTTTAATGCACGCATTATATATTTATTTGCATTAATATTTACTTTATTCTTCATATATACATATATATATATATATATATATGAATACATATAAACATATGCATTATTTAATCATTAAATTGTCATAAAATGCGGGGTGTTGAATACTCCGTCTTCAATTTTTTTGGCATAATTTGATTTGCAACGCTTATTCCCATATGTAGTAGTTTTCAAATAATTAATATGATCTCAATCTCTCCATATTGGCAATAGAAGTATAAATCAACCAAAACTTTAATAGCCGGTTATTTAATCATCGAATAAAACATCCATATAACCAACGATCCTATTTCCATATGGAAATTCTACCGATCAACCACCAAGCAACATTGGACCCTTTTAAATTTATTCTTATTAAATTATCATTTCCCAATTTCCTATTTTCCATCATCCATATTTTTTCAAAACTCGATTGTCTCCTTGATTCTTGGAAAACGTTTCCAATATAATAATTTCTTTATTTTCTATATTCCAGAAAATATCTCTTATTACAGTTGGAAAACATTTCCATATATTCACGAATTCTTGCCTTCTATATTTAGAAATTATACACTATTAACATCAGAAAACATTTCCATATTCCATTTCTCTACTTTTCATTAACCAATTCATTTCATTTTCTATGCTTAGAAAATATCTATGATTTTATTTGGAAACGTTTTTAAAATCCTATTTATTTGATTAAACTGATGTTATATAAAACATCGTTACTATAACCTAACCCATTAATCTTTCATTAGTTGTATCACTAACCAATCTCGCTAGAGATCCTTAACCATTCTTCAGTCAATCATGAAGTCAATCAAGTTGGGGTATAATTACCTCTCAGTTCTTAACTGAACAACATTCTTCACTTTGAAATAGTCAAAGATCCAACTTCAAATTCCAATAAAACATTGTTTACGCCGCTCTCGGCTTCAGTTTAAGAATCCACTTCTTTTACGGAAAATATTGATTATAATGATAGCGTTATAATCCCTATTTCCAAAATATTTGATTTTTAAATATAACTTATATTCGTAAATTTGAGTAAATTAATTAATTAATTAATAAGTAAATAATAAATAATTAAATCTTGATTAAAATGGAAAGTAAGAAGTACTTTCTAAATTTGATATGGTCAAATTCCAATAAATAACTCTCCTTTGAATAATTTGATTAATAGGCTGAACTTGGAAATAAATCTATCATTTCAAGTTAACTCAAATTGCCTTATAATTATTTCCATTGTAAAACATTTGCTTTTAAATCATTATTCACTTTCAATCGTGAATAATATTTCTTTTTGTATAATCAAATCCATTGTATTTTATCATCTCAAATACAGATTCCATTTATAACTTCTATTTAGAACTATTCATAGAAAATCTCGTTTTTATATCCCAACATTTATAATTTTCTTTATAATTGGTAACGTCAAATCAAATCATAATTATGGATTTCAAAGCCGATTTCCACCTTTCTATGTAATTTCAAACTTGAATATATATTTCAATTTATTCTAAGTTAAATATTTTACTGTGTTTATAAATGTCGTTTATAATCAACTTCTTATTTTATCTATTTAAAACAAGTTTTTATTTTTCAACTCCAATTGAAATTAAATTTCTATTTTTGGAAAAATAAGTTCCCCTTTTAAATCTCAAATTCCTTTTCAATATTCGAAAAATATTTAATGGTATTTAAATACCAAAATTCTAGGGCTAGTGATAATTCAACATCCCAAACACATAATAATCAACCATAGATTATTCATCACATCATATAATGCAATATATGAAAAACAACAATATAATTGTTGAGGAATCCAGCTGGACTCCTCCATCCTGTTTCCCTCCATCCACATATGTTAATTAGCATCGATAATACCAACTTCATATCAATACGAGATATTATTGTAAATAGACCAATATTGTGACGGCCCGCCCCACACCAACCGACATTTCCCTGAAATGCGTTGTACAGATGTCCAACCAGCATGGGACAGTCGCCAAAGAAAGGAAAAGAATGGAATCTGAACTAACACGGAACCTGTAGAATGTCTCACAGCACATGGGATAAAATATAATAATAACATAAAACAGGCGAGACGATGTATAAGTTGAAAACTAAACCATCATAGCAGCGGAAATCCAAAATACAGCTTATCATCCAAACCAACATTATTACAACTTTGAAATACTGTCTATGAAACAAAATAAAGAGGTACACTACTAATGCCCAAAGTAGTGACCAACAACAACACATCGACAATATATATATATATATATATATATATATATATATGTATCATACGTGGGAGCCTCCTGCTCGTCTCCGGTACAACTACTCATGCATAATAACCTGACCTGTCTCTCTGCCCGTTTAAGAGCACCTAGAGTAATAAGAAGAGACATAAAACTCTGGGTCAAACAAAAGTCTGGTATTAGCGATAAGTAGCAAAAATAGAACAATAACAGGTATACATAACCATACCAAAACCTGGACCTACAACCAAAGAGTTAGCACAACAGGATGTACAATACTCTGAGGTGACACTAACACATTGTGTGAAAATAATGGGGAGGGGGTGTGCATGTCATAGTGATGTCAAACAAATCAACCATAGCAACCATCCTCACATCTCTCACTCGGTTCGTAAAGCATACGATATCCACCGCTTTGACCACCAGAATTGAAACACCCCACCCTCCATTAAGGTCACTCACAAAGGGAATGCCTTAACTTTGGTGGAGGTTTGTAAGTAAAAGTCACAGATAAAACACAAGACAGATATAAACACATATATATAAGCAGCGGAAAACAAACAGACTTTTTATTTCATAATTACGTTTTTAAACAAAACGTTTCCATAACTGTCACATAATAACTTCCAAAAGATTACATCATCATTTCTGTCTTGGTTATTAAATAAATAAGCGTAAAACATAATTAAAACTGCATAAATCCCCATGATTGTGTCCAATAGCCATAGCCAAGGAGAGAGTCCAAACCGTACATCTACTATCTTGAAGCTTGCAAAGAGTCTGACTAAGCTGAGTTGTTTCCTCCCTGTGGACCTGGGGGGGAAACGGAAGAAAAGACGATGAAAGAAAATAGGGTCAGACAGAAAGCCTGGTAAGTCTAATGACTCTTCAGTATGAGAATAAGAGTAAGGGCATGATAGGTATAAACTGGAAATAGGAAAATATCATAAACTAAGATAAAGCAGTTTGAATCGAATATACTATCGCACCCCATACTATATCTCTGCATCTACTTGTATTGTCTTAACTGGCACCCCATGCAAGAGGTATAGTGATCCCCTTTTTCTAAAGATCGGCTCCTACTCGCATAATCATCTGTGTCTTACGGCCCCCAAAGATTGAAGATACCTATGCTCGTCCCACCATGGGGTGTATCAAGTCCCATGGTGGCGGCCCAACACAAAACTAGAAATGCATAGGTTATACTACTTTTGCCCCCAGTGCCCTGTTTGTCTGCTCCGTAGTGTGTGCACGCCCGCACTCCGCTAGAACCCACACTGTTGCACCCACCGCCGTTGCTTTGACCGCTTACAATCAGCCCAGTAATCGTGCCCCACCCTGGCTGGCTTCAGGGTACCATGATAACTAATTGGGTTACTGCTGAAATGGGTCCCCGTTACTAGGGTTTTCTAGTCAAACATGTTAAGTGGTTAAGTGTCTGATTTACCAAACCCCACCCATCAATTTAATTAACATGTTGAATTGGTTAAGTGTTTTAGTTAACTTAACCCTACCATCCTGGCAGTCTGTCCTTAGCTTTTTAAAGTACCGACCACTCACATTAGACAGGTATTGTTACGGTTACAGGATGTGCCGGTCGGTTCCGGGTAGATTTACACCGTAACTCAGTCTAACATCGGGTCCTTATTGGGCTTCATGCTTAACCACCCACATTGGATATGTATTGTTGTGATTACTGGACACCCGGGCGGGTCCGGGCAGGTTTACATCACAACTCAATCCAACCTCGTGTTAAGCATACTCGTATTTTCTAAATTTACATATTTGTCTTTATTGCTTGTTATATGTAAATTTGTCAACAATTAAATGTTATGGCCCACTTTCCAAGTTTAACATTTTTGGTATAAGAATTTATACCGTTTAAATGCCACCAATTTTGGCATGTGACAAACATGCCAATTTCATATATTTTTAAATTTTCCCAACGTTACCCTGTCTAAATATTAGGCTAACAATCTTAGCCTAATTTTACGTTTGCGTGATTTTTTAACATATAATATTAGGCTAAAAACATAGCCTAATTTAGCGTACACAAAATTGGCATAAAGCAGTTCACTAACATAAACATGACATAGGCGTAAACTTGGCATTTTTGGCATAGTCAATATGAATATCATAGGTGTGAACTTGCAAAATAGTCAACATGAAGATCATAAGTGTGAACTTGCAACATAGGCTAATCAACATACATGTGAATTTACAACATAGCCTAAATCAACTTACATATATGTGAACTTGCATTGAAATAGGGATCTAACCAAATAGGTGTCACATAAATTAGCATATGATTTAGACAACATAAGCCTAAACATGTTTTGGATCTAGGCATAACATCGAACATAATTATCATATGACAAGAATATGGCATTTTCATAAAGTATGTATAATTTCATCGCATGTGTGAACTAGATCCAATCATATGTCTAATTACAACATGAAACACATATTAAAGTGGATCTTGACATGGATCCAATTAGGAACTTGCAACTTTTGTATAAACATAGGAGCATGTATATGAACATAACCATTTAGGCATAGGGGTTCTTAGCATAAAGTATACATACAACCTATATAATCACATAAACATATAGGTGTAGATTACAACATGAACTATACAACTTGCAGGAGATGTTGTTTTCATTCTAAATGTACAATAGAATCAACATCAACTCAATTATACCATAAACATCCCAATTCCATTCACAACACAATCATTTCAATACATAGGTATGAATTAACATCGTCGTTACATAATAGCACTATTCCTTTCCCAATTTACATCAAATCAAGTCTTAATTTTATTCACATTGGAAGAATCACTATACTTACAACAAACGACGAACTTGAATTCTGGATTCTGAGTTCTGAATTCGAAATGCTTTCCTTTGGGTAGACTAACGTTGTTTGAATCGTGTTTTACTTTAGTTTTGGCTCGTCTCTAAGCTTTCTACAAGTGGAGGCTACTCTTGTCTTCCTTCCAGCAGCATGACGGCTCTATCTCCAATTTATTTGTGTGAATTTAGGTTTAGACAAAAGTTGTATTTATAGAATTTCAAATTAATTAGAGTCGTCGATGAAGCTAGAGTTAATCGGGGTCATCCATCTCAAGAGAAGCCTATCAGAAAGCGACATGTAAGCCCTAGTGACACAGCCAAGCCCCAAAAATCGACCAGAAACCCGACCAAGCCAGCCGGAGCCAAACCAGGTCGACTGGGAAGGTCGACCCCCAAGTCGACCCTATGGTTGACCTAGTCGCCCAGGTCGACCCCTAGGTCGACCTGGTGCCTGGACGGGAATTTTCCCGCCAAGCCCAGTTTGGGTCTGATTTTCGAAATTTGAACTTCGTTTTGAACCGTTTGAATTTTAATTTGAATTCTGAAACTTCCGGAAGTCATAACTCCTTCATACGGAGTCCGATTCACGCAAACTCGGACTCTATCTCAGGCAGAATTCCGAGACGAGCGCAATGGCGTAACCTGTTTCCCTTAATTCTTTCATTAAGAATTAATTATACTTAAATTTGTTAATTTACAGTTAACAGAAAATTCGGGGTGTTACATTCTCCCCTGCTTAAGGTATTTCGTCCCCGAAATCTTCAAGTCTAGGAGAACGAAAGTCCTAACATCTAATCGTCCATCTACTCAACCATCAAACACAGGCGTCCGTTGTCCTTAAAAGACTTCTAATGCTTCATGATCATATGCATAGTGTGTTTACATGTCCTTATCTAATGCAAAATCAGGCGGTCTATTGATTCAGTTGACCTCCTTAATTCAAATCATGTAAGTGCCATGAATCCATTATGTATGTAAATTTTTTTCCTTATTCATAATTCTACGTGAGTGCACAACCATTCATATAAATGCAACATCCATATGACAACATATCAATTTTCAACCACATACAAATATGAATACACATATGCATATGCAGTATGAAGTGACTGAGCCGATCTAAAACCTAGGTTGTGTGTTTATATGCATCCACGAGCAACCACAAACAACCACTTGCAACCACTTGCAGCCATCAACCATAACATGTTTCAAATACATGTTTACATCCAAAGGGGTTCCTACCTAAGGATAAAGGACAATATCGAGGAAATATACCTAAAAAGATAGATTCAAGCACAACTTAAGGAAAAAGAGAGATCAAAGATATACCCTCAAAAAGAAAAGGGTAGGTTGCGCGTATTCTGTCCTCGGTTTCCCAAGTCGCGTCTTCCTCAATGTTGCTCCACTGAACTTTAATGAGCTTTACTTCGCGGTTGCGTAGCTTTTTGATTTCAGTTCCTACGATTCGAGTTGGAGCTCTACTCACAGTTGCTTCGCGTTCCACTTCGGCTTCTTCTGGAATGCTTGGCTCCACCACTTCCGCAGATTCATGTAGACATTTCCGGAGATGAGAAACGTGAAAGACGTTGCGAATTTCAGCCAACCTTTCGGGTAGCTCTACTCTATTAGCCATTTTCCCAATCTTCTCGATGATAGGGAACAGTCCTACAAATCTTGGTGCTAGTTTTCCTGTGGATCCAAAGCGAACGACGTTCCTTAAAGGAGATGCCTTAAGGAAAACCATATCTCTAACCTCAAACTCAAGGTCGGTCCTTCTTTTGTCGCCGTAGGATTTCTGTCTGTCTTGGGCTGTCTTCATTCTCCTTCGTATCAAGTCCACTTTCTCTGAAGTCTCTCAAATCATGTCCGGCCCAAGTATAAGTTTGTTAGTAGACTCCCAACAACAAGTTGGTGATCGGCACGGTCTTCCATACAAAGCATCGAAGGGCGCCATACCGATGGTGGCTTTGTAGCTGTTGTTGTAGGCGAATTCCACTAGACGAAGATGATCCTCCCAAGTCCCTCTGAAGTCAAGAACGCATAGTCTCAAAAGATCCTCTAATACTGTATTCACCCTTTCTGTCTGACCATCAGTTTGGGGGTGATAGGTCGTGCTCAAGAATAACTGTATGCCTACAGCTTCTTGCAGACTCCGCCAAAACTCGCTCGTAAAGATAGAATCTCTGTCACTCACTATGCTGGATGGTATCCCATGGAGTCGAACTATTTCCTTAAGATAAAGAGAAGCTAGAGACGAGGCAGTCCTTCTACTCTTGATAGGTATAAAGTGGGCGCTTTTAGTGAGCCTGTCCACTATTACCCAAATGCTAGTATTGCCCCTTCTTGACCTAGGCAACCCATCAATGAAGTCCATTGAAATGCTATCCCGCTTCCATTGCGGGACTTCTAGAGGATGAAGCAGTCCTCCAGGCTTCTTCTGTTCTGCCTTGACCTGTTGGCATATCATGCACTTAGAAACGAAATCTGCCACGTCCTTCTTCATGTCATCCCAAAAGAAAACTCTCTTTACGTCCTTGTACATCTTGTCCCCGCCTGGGTGTATTGTCATCTTGGAATGATGTGCTTCCTCTAGAACCTTCTTTACCAACTCCCTTGCTTTTGGGACGCACAGTCTTCCATCTCGCCTCAGCCAACCCTTATCACCGATGGAGTACCTATTGAGGTGACTGGAAGTTTCACCCCTAATTAGCTTATCAATCACATCCACATGCTGAGGGTCTTCACGTTGTGCGGCCCCTATTGAGTCTAAAAGATTGGGCCGTACTTCTAGGGAGGCCAATAAACTAGGTACAAAATCAGAGTATGGCCTAAAGTCAAAACTGGCTATATACTCCAAGCTTTGCCTTTCCACAAAGAGAGGGCTTAAGGTCAGTTTCTTTCTACTCAACGCATCTGCTACTACGTTGCCTTTACCGAGAGTATAGGAAATCTCAAAGTCATATGAGGCAAGGAACTCCATCCATCTTTGCTGCCTTAAGTTAAGATCTTTCTGCGAGAAGAGATAATTCAATGATTTATGGTCAGTATATAATTCGAACTTCTCACCTAGGAGATAATGGCGCCAAGACTTAAGCGCAAAGACGATAGCGACCAACTCAAGATCGTAGGTTGGGTAGTTCTTTTCATGAACTTTCAATTGTCTTCCACCATAAGCTACTACCCTCCCTTCCTGCATTAGAACAACGCCTAGCCCTATACCACAAGCATCCGTATATACTGTGAACATCTTGTTTCCATCAGGCAAAGTCAAAACCGGGGCTGTTGTAAGAGACCTTTTTCAGCGTTGGAAAGCAATATCACAGTCCAAATCCCAAGCGAATGCTAGATTCTTCTTTGTTAGCCTTGTGAGTGGAGCTAATATTTTCGCGAAATCCCTAATGAACATTCGGTAAAAACCTGCTAGCCCGAGAAAGCTTCAGACTTCGGTTGCATTTCTTGGTGTCATCCAATCTTGCACAGCCACCACTTTCGCGGGGTCTACAGCTAACCCCTCTTTGGACACTATATGTCCAAGAAATCTGACCTCTTCTCTCCAAAAGTGGCATTTGGAGAATTTGGCTTTTAGCTGATGTGCACGGAGAGTATCCATGATTTCTTTCAGATGGCGAGCATGTTCTTCCTCATTCTTTGAGAAGATCAAAATATCGTCTACGAAAACCACCACGAATTTATTGAGGAATTCTCTGAACACCCTGCTATTTAGGTCTACGAAATAAGCGGGTGCGTTTGTCTAGCCGAAAGGCATGACAAGCCACTCGAAGAAACCGTCTGGGGTTTTGAATGTCGTTTTATCAATGATATCTTCAGCTACCCTTAGCTGATGGAACCCAGTAGCTAGATCAAGTTGGGAGAAGACCGACGCCCCTACAAGCTGATCAAACAAATCGTCTGTTCTGGGAAGCGGGTGTCTATTCTTTTTAGTCAGCTTGTTTAGCTCCCTATAGTCCACATAAAGACATAGTGAACCATTTGCTTTGGTGAAGAACACCACTGGAGCACCCCATTCCGAGATACTTCTCCTTATAAACCCCTTCTCGAGAAGCTCCTTAACTTGCTTACTGAGCTCCTTTCTCTCCTTTGGAGCCATGTGTCTAACAGGTAGAGCTACAGGCTTTACATTATCAACAAGATATATGCGGAAGTCTATTTCCCGCTTCAGACTTAAGCCTTTCACCTCTTCAAAGACATCCGGATATTCCCGGACCACTCTAACCGACTGCAAATTCTCAACAGTAGCGTCAAGGGACTCTAGATAACTACGCATAATAGCATTCAAGGGATTACAAGATATTTCTAGAGTGTTACCGAGCCGAGTCAAGAGCCTAACCACTCTTTTCTCACAATCAAGAATGGCACCATTACTGGATAACCAGTCCATGCCTAAGATCAATTCATATCCTAAGAAGCCCAAAACAAAGGCACTACATCTAAATTCAACACTTAGAATAGAGATTTTCAAATCCAAGAAAACCATCGACAAATAATCCGAGCCCCCAATTGGATTTGAAACAACCAAGGGATCTTCTACCATACTAGTGTCTAGGTGTAGAGATTCTACTAAAGCAGATGAAATAAAGGGGTGTGATGCACCAGAATCAAAGAGAGTGCGAACTGGATGATCATACAGATAAACTAAGCTTTCTACAGAAATATTTATACCTCGTTCCTGTGGAGGTGCCACCAGCGCGTGAACCTGTCCTCTTGAGGTGGATCCAGTCCTTTGTCCCTGCCCTCGCTTCTTCGGGCAGTCCTTAGCTAAGTGTCCAGTCTCGCCGCAACTGAAGCAACCACCATTCATCTTTGCCTTCTTCTTTCTGCAGTCTATTGCTATATGTCCAACAATGCCATAGAAATTGCCTTTCTCTTTTCACGGGATTTGTTGTTCTTCCTGCCTTTCCTGAAGTCTGTTTTCTTAGACTGTAAACCCTCTTTCTTTTCTTGAGGCACTTCCGCCTTTGTCTCTTTCTTGCCTTTATCTTCCTCGTGTAGCAGCGCCATGTCCACCAAGCTTTCATAGGTCACCCTATGGGTATATGGGTCATAGCAAGGCTGTGTAGAGGCTCATTCAGACACTTGACAAAGCGAAGGGCCTTCTTGTGTTGGTTGTTTACTAAATCCAGCCCAAATCTGGCCAGCTGATTAAACTGATTGACATACTCCTTGATTATCATACTTCCTTGTTTAAGCGTTAGGAACTTCTCCATTTGCAGGCTTCTTTCAGCTTGGGAGAGGAATTTCATCTCAAACCTCATCCTGAAATCTTCCCAAGTTTCCACTGGCCTCTCAGCATGGGTAACTTCCCACCAATAGGAAGCTTCATCTTTAAGCAACCACACTACTAGCTGTATCTTTTGCCTGTCGTCAACTTCGAAGATGATGAAAAAATCTTCGGTCTCCTTCAGCCAGTTCCTTGCTACCACAAAGGATTCAGTTCCATAAAATTCCTTTCCACCTATAGCTTTGAAGTCTCTACATATCTTAGCGAAAGTATTTTCACGAGGAGGAGGAGGAGGTGGAGGAACTGCTGCCATTGTGGGAGGAGGAATGTCTGTTGGGCCTGCACCATTGGCCCTAGCCTCTAGGTACCTTCAGAACCAGCCAGGTATCGATACTCCTTCCGGAAGGTTAAGATCTCCAAACATGCTGGAACAAAAAGGAAAGTATTCAAGACAAAGGATTGAGGTATAATGCATATGGCTTTGGGGAAATTATGCCTTTTAAAAACAAGACTTTTTCTTGAAAAAGAATGCTTCTTTAAACTTCTTTTGAAAATAGTTTCAAATTTTTTTATCTAGTCTGGTAAATCTATGCTCTGATACCAAGTGAAACACCCCACCCTCCATTATGGTCACTCATAAAGGGAATGCCTTAACTTTGGTGGAGGTTTGTAAGTAAAAGTCACAGATATAACACAAGACAGATATAAACACATATATAAGCAGCGGAAAACAAATAGACTTTTTATTTCTTAAATACGTGTTTATACAAAACATTTCCATAACTGTCACATAATAACTTCCAAAACATTACATCATCGTTTCTGTCTTGGTTATTAAATAAAGAAGCATAAAACATAATTAAAACTGCATAAATCCCCATGTTTGTGTCCAACAGCCATAGCCAAGGAGAGAGAGTCCAAACCGTACATCTACTATCTTGAAGCTTGCAAAGAGTCTGACTAAGCTGAGTTGTTTCCTCCCTGTGGACCTGGGGGGAAACAGAAGAAAAGAAGACGAAAGAAAATAGGGTCAGACATAAAGCCTGGTAAGTCTAGTGACTCTTCAGTATGAGAATATGAGTAAGGGCATGATAGGTATAAACTGGAAATAGGAAAATATCATAAACTAAGATAAAGCAGTTTGAATCGAATATACTATCGCACCCCATACTATATCTCTGCACCTACTTGTATTGTCTTAACTGGCACCCCATGCAGGAGGTAAGGTGATCCCCTTTTTCTAAAGATCGGCTCTACTCGCATAATCATCTGTGTCTTACGGCCCCCAAAGATTGTAGATACCTATGCTCGTCCCACCATGGGGTGTATTAAGTCCCTTGGTGGCGGCCCAACACAAAACTAGATATGCATAGGTTATACTACTGGTGCCCCCAGTGCCCTATTTGTCTGCTCCGATGTGTGTGCACGCCCGCACTCCGTTAGAACCAACACTGTTGCACCCACCGCCGTTGCTTTGAGCGCTTATAATCAGCCCAGTAATCGTGCCCCACGCTGCCTAGTTTCAGGGTAACATGATACCTAATTGGGTTACTGCTGAAATGGGTCCCCATTACTAGGGTTTTCTAGTCAAACATGTTAAGTGGTTAAGTGTCTGTATTTACCTAACCCCACCCATCAATTTAATTAACATGTTGAATTGGTTAAGTGTTTTAGTTAACTTTACCCTACCATCCTGACAGTCTGTCGTTAGCTTTTTAAAGCACCGACCACTCACATTAGACAGGTATTGTTACGGTTACTGGATGTGCCGGTCGGTTCCGGGCAGATTTACACCGTAACCCAGTCTAACCTCGGGTCCTTATTGGGCATCATGCTTAACCACCCACATTGGATAGGTATTGTTGTGAATACTGGACAGCCGGCCGGGTCCGGGCAGGTTTACATCACAACTCAATCCAACCTCGTGTTAAGCATACTCGTATTTTCTAAATTTACATTTTTTTTATTACTTGTTATATGTAAATTTGTCAACAATTAAATGTTATGACCCACTTTCCAAGTTTAACATTTTTGGTATAAGAATTTATACAGTTTAAATGCCACCAATTTTGGCATGTGACAAACATGCCAATTTCATATATTTTTAAATTTTCCCAATGTTACCCCGTCTAAATATTAGGCTAACAATCTTAGCCTAATTGTACGTTCGCGTGATTTTTTAACATATAATATTAGGCTAAAAACTTAGCCTAATTTAGCATACACAAAATTGGCATAGAGCAGTTCACTATCATAAACAAGACATAGGTGTAAACTTGGCATTTTTGGCATAGTCAATATGAACATCATAGGTGTGAACTTGCAAAACAGTCAACATGAATGTCATAGGTGTGAACTTGCAACATAGACTAATCAACATACATGTGAATTTACAACATAGCCTAAATCAACTTACATATATGTGAACTTGCATTGAAATAGGGATCTAACCAAATAGGTGTCACATAAATTAGCATATGATTTAGATAACATAAGCCTAAACATGTTTTGGATCTAGGCATAACATCGAACATAATTAGCATATGACAAGAATATGGCATTTTCATAAAGTATGTATAATTTCATCGCATGTGTGAACTAGATCCAATCATATGTCTAATTACAACATGAAACATATATTAAAGTGGATCTTGACATGGATCCAATTAGGAACTTGCAACTTTTGTATAAACATAGGAGCATGTATATGAACATAACCATTTAGGCATAGGGGTTCTTAGCATAAAGTATACATACAACCTATATAATCACATAAACATATAGGTGTAGATTACAACACGAATTATACAACTTGCATGCGATGTTGTTTTCATTCTATATGTACAATAGAATCAACATCAACTCAATTATACTACAAACATACCAATTCCATTCACAACACAATCATTTCAATACAAAGGTATGAGTCAACATCGTCGTTACATAATAGCACAATTCCATTCCCAATTTACATCAAATCAAGTCTTAATTTTATTCACATCGGAAGAATCACTATACTTACAACAAATGACGAACTTGAATTCTGGATTCTGAGTTCTGAATTTGAAATGCTTTCCTTCGGGTAGACTAACGTTGTTTGAATCGTGTTTTACTTTAGTTTTGGTTCGTCTCTAAGCTTCCTACAAGTGGGGGCTACTCTTGGCTTCCTTCCAGCAGCATGACGGCTCTATCTCCAATTTATTTGTGTGAATTTATGTTTAGACAAAAGTTGTATTTATAGAATTTCAAATTAATTAGAGTCGTTGATGAAGCTAGAGTTAATCAGGGCCATCCATCTCAAGAGAAGCCAATCAGAAAGCGACATGTAAGCCCTAGTGACATAGCCAAGCCCCAAAAATCGATCAGAAACCCGACCAGGCCAGCCAGGGCCAAACCAGGTCGACTGGGCAGGTCGACCCCCAGTTTACAGAAAATTCGGGGTGTAACCTGTTTCCCTTAATTCTTTCATTAAGAATTAATTATACTTAAATTTGTTAATTTACAGTTAACAGAACATTCGGGGTGTTACAAAAATCCTTTGCTATGATCACTCTGCCCCCATGGAGTCATAATGGCTCCACTGCACTAATCCATAGCCATTAATCCCTTGCTATGCCCACTCTGCCCCATGAAGTCATGACGACGCCACTGCACTGGCTCATAGCCATGCTCGATCACTCTGCCCCATGGAGTAATAACTACCCCACTGCACTGATCCGTAGCCTAACATCCGTCTTGGTGGTGAATCAAAGTTATGGATGTCGATAACCCCTTAGCACACGTCCCGCAGCAAAGCCCAACTCATGAAGTTAACTCGTTGGTTCCCAACTGGATCCTGAGTCCTACTTCCTATTTGGACTACCTTTGCATCTCGAGTTTTTCTCTTCTTTAGTCCAGTTCGTCACATTCAGTTTGTTAGTCTCCATTCGTGATGTGCAATTGATTCTTGGTGCAGAATTCGTGGTCAAGCTCTCCGGGTCGTGAACTTGCTTCCCACTCGTGACCTTCCATAGGGGTTGGGTCATAATCCTCAATAGGGTTTAGGTCGTGATCCTCCATAGTGGTCGATTCGTGATCCTCCATAGGGGTCTTGCCGTGATCCTCCATATGGGTCAGGTCGTGATCCCTACCCCCTTCAGGAACCGAATTTCTGTAGTTTTTCCTGTGAGCTAATTTCGCCAAACGACGGCGTTTTTGACCGCTCTAACTTTTCTATGAAATCACAAAACACTCCAAACAGTCATAGTAACATATGGAATCGACCATAAACACCAAAACAACAATTTAACATGTTTATACGGATCAAACATACCCAAAACCCATGTTTTCTCCTTAATCCCCTTAATCATGAATTAACCATACGATTAGCAAAACATACCCAAATTAGCCCAAATTTTTATCAGAGCCCTAAAATAATATTTTAGAATTTTACAAATTTTCCCAGATTTTTCTAAGCCATAATTTCGTTAATTATCACTAATCACCCCTAATTAGCCGTAATTAGTGAAAAACAATGCAAATCACACACCTTAGCCACAAATAAAATATCTAATCTAAAAACTCCACTATTTGGGTCAAATTCTAATGCTTAGCAGTAGCTCCAACTCTGATTTGGTGCTATTTTTCCTTGATTTGACGTAGATTAGCGTAATTCTTGATTAGAGAGCGATTTGGGATGAAATTAGAAGGTGGAGGCCAATGTTAGGGTTTCTAAGAGGTAAATAGCAGCTAGAAAACTGAAATAGAATGAAAGCCTAACTCATTTCAGCCTCCCCATAACCCTAATCCCGAAATGGGTTATGGGCCCATTTGCTAATTAACATAATCAGCCCACTTAAGTAGTTTTTCACCTTCTAAACCTTGTTTCAGCTATATCTCCCAAACGATGAGTCCGTTTGGCTAATGTGACCACTCTACGAAAATGTAAACCATCATATGAATCCAATGGAAGTGGTTTCAGGTCAAAACTCCTTACCAATCAAAAGTTATGGACGAAACAAGATCAGATAGGGGTAAAACGGTCTTTTAAAAATCGAAAAAGATTGTGAACATGGGAAATGACCCCAATAGTCGTTCTCCAAAGTTACGCGACTATACGACCTAATATGAAAAAGAAATAAATATTCTACGATCCTTCGATATGTAGAATGCAGGTCGTTACACTCTCCCCCCTTAATAAATTTCGCCCCCGAAATTCCTCGACTAAGAAACAACCAATTGGTCCTGCATGCCTACCAGCCATATCTCGCAATCAAACATACAAAACAAACCTATCCTAGCATGCGGAAAGTATAAATCGAAATGGAAACCTTACCAGGCAAAGAGTTCTGGATACGTCTCCTTAATTTTCTCCTCTATCTCTCAAGTATAGTCATTCTCATCCCCGCCCCATTGAACCTTGACTAGATTCACCGCTTTCCTTCAAAGTTTCTTCGTATCGTGCTCGACAATACGAATCGGCTTGCGGTTCCCAACCGCCTCAGTTTCTACTCCGATATCATCCAACTGATCAGGTAAAATAGCCACATCGGGGTCGTGAACGAATTTCCTTAACTTGAAAACATGAAATACGTTATGAACTCCCTCCATCTTGTCCGGCAACTCAACTTTATATGCCAAATTCCCAACTTGCTCGAGAACTGGGAATGGACCAGCAAATCTTGGTGCTAACTTGCCTTTCCTACCAAATCGAATCACGCTCTTTAACGGAGAAGTCTTGATAAACACCATGTCTCTAATGGAGAATTTTAAATCCCTTCTCCTCTTATTAGCATAACTCTTCTGCCTATCCAGAGCAGCCTTCATTCGCTGTTGGATATCCTTAATCTTGTCTGAAGTTTCCCTTATCACATCTGGCCTAAGCACAAACTTCTCACTGGTTTCATACCAAAATGATGGTGAGTTGCACCGTCTTCCATACAAAACTTCGAATGGAGCCATACCAATACTGGATTGATAACTATTATTATATACGAACTCCACTAGATGCAAATAGTCATCCCATGACCCTCCAAAATCTAATATTCAAGCTCTCAAGAGATCTTCTAACACTTGATTCACCCTCTCTGTCTGACCGTCGGTTTGAGGATGGTACGTGGTACTGAAATGTAATTCTGATCCTAAAGCCTCTTGTAAGCTCTTCCGAAACCCACTAGTAAACAACGGATCACGGTCACTCACAATGCCTTTGGGTACTCCATGAAATCTCACTTCCCACTTCATATACAGTTCTGCTAACTTAGCTACTGTTCTATTCGACTTGATGGGTATAAACCTTGCACTCTTGATCAATCGGTCCACAATCACCCAAATGCTATCATGGCCTGATCTAGTCCTTGGTAACCCATCAATGAAATCCATTGAGACTTGTTCCTATTTCCATTCTGGAATTTCTAATGGTTGCAACAAACCACTAGGTTTCTTTTGCTCGGCTTTAACTAGCGACAATTCATGCATTTGGATATAAACTTCCCAACCTCTCTTTTCATCCTTTCTCAGTAGAAGGTCTGCTTCATGTCTCGATACATTTTATTACCACTGGGATGTATAGTCAGTTTTGAGTGATGACATTCTCTAAGCACTTCATCTCTCAATCCATTGACATTGGGTATAACTAGTCTCCCATTCTTTTTAAGCCATCTACCTCGATCAAGCCCATACTTGTTCATCTCCTCGTCGATTCCCATTTCTAACTTGGATATGATTTCTAATAGGCTAGGATCGTCCCTTTGACTGGAACCAATCCGCTCAATCAAAGTGGGTCTGACTGTCAAACTTGCTAACATTTCTAGATCCAATTCACACTTTGGTCTGAAGTCATAACCAGCAATGTACGCCAGTTGCTTCCATTCAAGAAACATAGCCCCTAAACTGGCATGCCTTCTACTCAATGCATCAGCTACCTCATTGTCCATTCCTAGTGTATATGCGATATCGAAATCATAGGAAGCCAAGAATCCTAACCATCTCCGCTATCGGAGATTTAGATCCTTCTGAGAGAAGAGATACTTTAACGATTTATGATCGGTAAACAACTCGAATCTTTCTCCCAAGAGATAATGTCTCCACATCTTCACCCAGAACACGATCGCTGCTAATTCCAAATCGTGGGTAGGGTATCTTTTCTCATGCGGTTTCAGTTTCCGACTTGCATAAGCTACGACCCTACCTCCTTGCATCAATACAACATCTAGTCCGGTAC
The DNA here is from genome assembly GCA_030737875.1 of Allium sativum. Classification (NCBI taxonomy): domain Eukaryota; kingdom Viridiplantae; phylum Streptophyta; class Magnoliopsida; order Asparagales; family Amaryllidaceae; genus Allium; species Allium sativum. The sequence goes on from CM060924.1 coordinate 159,399,017, forward strand.
CACATGCATCCGTGTATACCGCAATCTCTTCATTCCCTTTAGGAATGACTAACACTGGTGCATGCGTCAACTTTTCCTTTAGACTCTTGAATGCATTTTCACACCTTCCGTCCCAGACGAAAGCTTGATTCTTCCTGGTCAACTGAGTTAACGGTGCTGCTATCTTGGAGAAGTCCTGGATAAACTTACGATAATATCCAGCCAATCCCAATAAAATTCTTATGTCGGTTGCATTCTTGGGCGTAGACCAATCCTATACCGTAGCCATCTTTGCAGGGCCCACGGCAATACCATTCTCTGAAACAACATGGCCCAAGAATCTCACTTCCCTCCTCCAGAAGTGATACTTAGAAAACTTGGCTTTCAATTGGTGTTTTCTCAACACCTCCATCACTACTCTCAAATGTTCCTTGTGTTCTTCCTCTGTCCTCGAATAAACAAGTATATCGTCCACAAACACAAGAACAAACTTATTCAATTGATCCCTGAATACCCTATTCATAAGATCCACAAAATATGCTAGTGCAATGGTCAATCCGAATGGCATGACCAACCACTCATAGAATCCAGACGGCGTCCGAAAAGCCGTTTTATGAATACTCTCGGCTGCTACACGGAGCTGATGAAATCCTGTCGCGAGGCCCAACTGGGAGAACACCCTTGCTCCTTCCAGTTGATCAAACAAATCATCTATTTGTGGAAGAGGATACTTATTCTTCCTAGTCACTTATTCAACTCGCGGTAGTCCACAAATAAACGAAGGGAACCATCTGCCTTTGTAACAAATACAACCGGTGCTCCCCACTCGGAGACACTTCTTCTGATAAATCCCTTCTTCATAAGATCGCTTACATGCACCCCGAGCTCTCTCTGCTCCCTTGGTGCCATACAATGAAGTGGCATCACTATAGGTCTGGCATCTTTCACTAAATCAATATGGAACTCTATCTCTCGGTGTGGTGGAAGTCCGGTCACTTCCTCAAAGACGTCCGGATACTGGCCAGCCACGGGCACATCTGACAACTCATCATGCGGGATATCGAGGGAATTTAGAAAACTAGCCATTACCCCATCATTAGGTAGACCACCAAACACTACCCTCTGCCCATCATCCACTCTAATTGTCACTAAAAGCCCTCATAGTCTACCACCACCCCATACCTTGGAGCCAATCGACTCCCAAAATATGCCAAACCCAGTAAAGCCCAAAACAAAGCAATCACAAGCAAACATACATCCATGACTCGATAAGACCAAATTTCGACAAATCATACTAAGCAAGTCGAACCACCAATCGGGTTCGTCACCGCTAAAGGTCTATCGACTATCTTGGGTTCCAATCCCAACCTATCTACCAGGTCACTAGATATGAAGGAACGGGAAGCCCCAGTATCAAACAATACTCGAACAGGAACATCATAAACAGAAAGCATACCTTGAATGACGACATTCTTTCCTTTCTCCACTGCAGTTGGGGAATTCGACGAAGAAGGAACATCATTAATAGCATATGCTTTCACAATCTGCTTCTCTTTGGGGGATTGCGGACATTTATCCTTGTGATGTCCCACTTGGCCACAGTTGAAGCACTTCCTGTTCGCTGGATTTGCTCGATATTCTTTAGCATAATCGCCCTTCTTGCAATACCTAAAGCACTCTACCTCTTTCTTGTCTTTCTTTTTCTGACCATCCTTGGTCTGACTCTGCTTCCTTTTATTCTAAGAATTATTCTTGCCTCCACCGCTTGTCTGCGGCTTTGGCCCCTCTTTAGATGTAACAGCGACTTCAGTCTTGGGTTTAGGATAAAGGCTCACTGATCTCAATGCTTTTCCAACAATCAATTCAAAAGTCTCATCAATATGGTTCATAAGCCTTCCCCCCAAGTACTGATCTAAGCCTATTATGAACTTCTCATTCTTCTTCTCGGGAGTGTCAATAACGGATAATCCATACTTCGATAAAGTATCGAACTCAGCAATATACTCCGAGATTGCTCCACCATTCTGCTTAAGCTCCAAGAACTTCCTAAACAATTATGATTTCTGAGCAGCTGGGATGACCTTATCACTGAATCGGGCTTTAAACTGATCCCAAGTAACTTGATCCTCAGGGGTAGCTGCCTTAATAGCATTCCACCAACTCATTGCCCGTCCTTGCAGCTGACGGGATGCTAGCCTTCTCTTCATCGCATCCTCGATACCCAAGTCTTCAAAGATACGCTCACAGCAATCCAACCAATCCTGAACTTCTGTAGCCGATTCCGTTCCGTGGAACGACTTCCCACCAAGACTAGTATATTCTTTATAGAGTTTAGCAAAATCGGCCCTAGGCGCCTGCACCGCTACACCACTACCATTTGCAGCATTAGGAACTTCCCTCTGAACATCCCTAAGCATCTCTCTCATGATGTCAATGAACATCGTCCTCATATCAGGAGCATTCCCATTATTGGCTCCTCTACCAGTATTCCACGTGTATCGGCTCATCGTTCAATCTGTAAGGAGAAATGATTAACCATCTCTTCAGTGGTGCCAGTGCAGTGCGACTTCATCCTTAAATATACTAAAAGTATATATATAACTTTTGAAACCAAAATATCACAAATACGCGCTCTCATATACGTATACTTTCTCTCCCTTGTGTCTTTCCCTAGGTTAACTATGCAACCTAGAGCTCTGATACCAAGTGTGACGGCCCGCCCTGCACCAGCCGACATTTCCCTGAAATGCGTCATACAGATGTCCAACCAGCACGGGACGGTCGCCAAAGAAAGGAAAAGAAAGGAATCTGAACTAACAAGGAACCTGCAGAATGTCTCACAGCGCATGGGATAAAATATAATAATAACATAACTTTGACATAAAACAGGCGAGACAATGTATAAGTTGAAAATTAAACCATCATAGCAGCGGAAATCCAAAATACAGCTTATCATCCAAACCAACATTATTACAACTTTGAAATACTGTCTCTAAAACAAAAGAAAGAGGTACACTACTAATGCCCAATTAGTGACCAGCAACAACACAGGGAGAATATATATATGTATCATACGTGGGAGCCTCCTGCTCGTCTCCGGTACAGCTACACGTGCATAATCACCTGACCTGTCTCTAGTCTGCCCGTTTAAGAGCACCCGGAGTAATAAGAAGAGAAATAAAACTCTGGGTCAGACAAAAGTTTGGTATGAGCGATAAGCAGCAAAAACAGAACAATAGTAGATATACATAACCATACCTGAACCTGGACCTGCAACCAAAGAGTTAGCACAACAGGATGTACAGTACTCTAAGGTGACACTAACGCATGGTGTGAAAATAATGGGGAGGGGTGTTCATATCATAGTGATGTCAAACAAATCAAGCATAGCAACCATCCTCACATCTCTCACTCGGTGCTTGAAGCATACGATATCCAATGCTTTGACCACCCAAATCCTTTGCTATGATCACTCTGCCCCATGGAGTCATGATGGCTCTACTGCACTAATCCATAGCCACTTATCCCTTGCTATATGCACTCTGTCCCCACGAAGTCATGACGACTCCACTGCACTAGCTCATAGCCATGCTACGATCACTCTGCCCCATGGAGTAATAACTACCGCACTACACTGATCCGTAGCCTAACATCCGTCTTAGTGGTGAATCAAAGTTATGGACATCGATATATTACCCCTTAACACACGTTACACAGCAAAGCCCAACTCATGAAGTTAACTCATTGGTTCCCAACTGGATCTTGAGTTCTACTTCCTATTTGGACTACCTTTGCATCTCGAGTTTTGCTCTCTTTCAGTCCAGTTCGTCACATTCAGTTTGTTAGCCTCTGTTCATGATGTGCAATCGACTCTTGATGCAAAATTCATGGTCAAGCTCTCTGGGTCGTGACCTTTCTTTCCACTCGTGACCTTCCATGGACGTCGGGTCGTGATCCTCCATAGGGGTCGGGTCGTGATCCTCCATAGGGCTCGGGTCGTGATCCTCCATAGGGGTCGGGGAGGATGGTCGGGTCGTGATCCTGCATATGGGTCGGGTCATGATCCCTACCCCCTTTAGGAACCGAATTTCTGTAATTTTTCCTGTGAGCTAATTTCGCCAAACGACGGCGTTTTCGACCATTCTAACTTTTCTATGAAATCAAAAAATACTCCAAACAGTCATAGTAACATATGGAATCGACCATAAACACCAAAACAACAATTTAACATGTTTATATGGATCAAACATACCCAAAACCCATGTTTTCCCCTTAATCATGAATTAGCCATATGATTAGCAAAACATATCCAAATTAGCCTAAATTTTTGTCAGATTCCTATAATAATATTTTAGAATTTTGCAAATTTTTCCAGATTTTTCTAAGCTATAATTTCGTTAATTATCACTAATCACCCCTAATTGGCCGTAATTAGTGAAAAACAATGCAAATCACTCACCTTAGCCACAAATAAAATATCAAATCTGAAAACGCCGCTGTTTGGGTCGAATTCTAATGCCTAGCAGCAACTCCAACTCTGATTTGGTGCATTTCTCCTTGATTTGACATAGATTAGCTTAATCCTTGATTAGAGAGCAATTTGGGATGAAACTAGAAGGTGGAAGCCATTGTTAGGGTTTCGAAGAGGTAAACGGCAGCTAGAAAACTGAAATAGAATGAAAACCTAACTCATTTCAACCTCCCCATAACCCTAATCCCGAAATGGGTTATGGGCCCATTTGCTAATTACCCTAGTCAGCACACTTAAGTAGTTTTTCACAGTTTAAACCTTGTTTCAGCCATATCTCCCAAACGATGAGTCCGTTTGGCTAATGTGGCCACTTTATGGAAATGTAAACAATCATCCGAATCCAATAGAAGTGGTTTCAGGTCAAAACTCCTTACCAATCAAAAGTTATGGCCAAAACAAGATCATCTAGGGGCAAAACGGTCATTTAAAAATCGGCAAAAATCGTGAACATGGGAAATGACCCCAACAGTCGTTCCCCAAAGTTACATGACTATATGACCTCATATGAAAAAGAAATAAATATTCTACGATCCTTCGATATGTAGAATGCGGGTCATTACTAATATTTAACCATTGACTTATACAACAATGTATGTAATTTCAACCAACATATTAGCAATTCATCCAAACAACCATCACACAACATTCATTCATCATTTATCAATTCTAAAATAATTTTATAAAATTATAGACTAGACAAAGTTAGTGAATTTACTCACATTGGTCATTTATCATTGAATAATGATAAACGGCCAATTGGTCTAATCAGTCGTTTTATTTCATCATAAATTGCAGCGAGCTCCAAATTGCTCCAAACCAGTTTAATAATGTAGCATTTTTCGATTAGATTTCAATAGCACCTATTTCATTCGATTCCGTTCATGTTTCAATTAGTTATGCTTGATACAAGTTAACACACTATTATATTAAATTAAACTTTAATTTTTATTTTAAACTGGGCCTTATGGTTTAAACCAGCCCAACGTCCAACGTAACCGACCCCAGAATGAATAGTCTCTCCTCCTTATTTCCTTCACATACTGCTTCTAAAAAAAAGAAAACATCATAGCCTTGCTTTTTCATTGCCATAAATCCACCATTACTCCACTGTTCATTGAACCGCCGACATCACGTTTTCCCTTTTACTGCATACCCATACATTTCTTCCTTCAGTAATTCATTTCACCTTAAAAATATTTTCTTCTTCCCCGTTCAAGTCTTTCCCATCTCCTGTAGCTTGCACCTGACCTAATCACTTCATTCCCTAACCCTACACAATGCTATAGTAACCCATGAACGAAATTGACACCATATGGCTCTACTTCTCACATTCTCTTGCTCCCTTAACAAAAACATCCCCCTTAACTTCCATTCACCTATAGTCCCCTTAAGTGCCACCTTCCCCACCATTTTAACCAAACTCTAACTCCGTTCCACCTTAGTTCGAGCTCGGTCTCCCCTTGCAGCCTCCGTGCTTTTCACGTAAACCAACGCAACTACCTCCTTCCACATTAGACCTGAGCTCCATATAAAGGTCGTGACTTCGGTTATGTCCATGTACAGGGGTGCAATATGTATATTATTTTTTTTTTCTTCGCCATTTTCGTGGAAGGCAAAAGGAGAGTCGGGATTCGATTATATAGTTGCGGCGATTTTAGAAGTTTTTATCTAATTTTGTATGTATTGTTTGAAATTTTAAGCTTGCGTCTGGGTTTTGATTGCGGTAAATAATGAGGCACGATATTTATAGAGAAAATGGGTATGCAAGTCATTTTCAATCGTGCAGGGTAGGCATGCAAAGTTAGATCTTATAGGTTACATGGAATAAACATAACCATGTGCAAAAGAAGAATAGGTCTGCATATTTCTTTGATTCGCATATGCATCATTTATTTTCTTATAAGACTTAAGGTGAAAGTTTTCAAGCGATCCATGTGAAAAATAGGGTAGATTATCCCTGTGTATGTGCAAATATCATGTGCTTCATTTAATTTTACTTAGGAGGTGTTGAAAGTTTCAAATTAACCATGTGAAACAGGGTGTGCTAGGTCTGCATGGTTTGAAAATACAGTTCCGTTGGGAAAAATTAGTCATGTGGGTAGCAGGCATGTGCAAAGATAAAAAAAGAAGATAAACTGACAGAGATATGCTAAGTTGGGTACATATTGAATAATTCAAATAAGAAAATATGGGTACCTCGTTACAAAAAAAATAGTTTACGTACAAGCCACTAAGGATAAATATAAAAATATGGTCGTATCGAAAAATGTGCCATAATTGCAAAATTTTAATAAATTAGGCAAGTTAATTTATTTAGTGAAGTTCCAAAAATGCTGATATATGCAGCCTTCTTGGTTATATCAAACAACCTAAAACTGTACCAACCCAAATTTTCATAACCAAATTAAAAATTTAATTTTAGCTATTTTTATGGATTTTGAATATTTAAAATGATTTATTTTAAATAATAACGACTAAAAATTTATTTAAATTAGAATTAGAACATATAAATTTATTTTAATTATAAAACGAGCCTGAATTGGCGCGGTAGTTTGAAAATTCTATTTTAAATTTCAACTGAATGTATAGAATTCAAAATAAATCGTATGTGAAGACCCGTAACTTCCCCGTAAAGGAAAGCGACGGATAGTTCGAGAACAAGCCACAACAGAACGCATATAAAAGAACATTTCACTGTATATTACAACAGTGCATCAGATTACAAGAATATACAGAGTATAAATGAATATTACACAGAAATATCAGAGATTTAAATTACATTTAAATACATCGCAGCGGAAAATAATACAATACACAACTAGAAGTAGATATACGGATACAAAGCTTTCCGGATATCGTTCCAGCTGTAAACCAGGATCCTGTGAATATAAATCTGCAAAACCGAAACTACTAGCTGCCCGTGTCAAAATAAGGGCACCCAGAGTTTAGGTTAAAACAATAAACTCCAGGTCAGTCATGGGACTGGTGTGAGAACTAAAACAGTTATAAATCTTTATTTTAAAGTTAGGTAAATCAAGGGACCACGCCGTAAAACACGGAACGGGTTTCCTCCCAAGAGTACCAGTGCATAAAACAAACAGCGCAATGCTAAATAAAGAAAAATGAAGCTGTTATAAGACCCAGGTCCCATCACACAATGCAACGCAGTCGAGGATAGGGTTTTCCCTTATAACAGCCAAAGAATGCTTGATACGTTTAAAACAAATCATTTGATACTATTATATGTGCATAGTGTATAAAACAACTTCAAATCATAAGTATCAATCATAGGCGGCATGAATGGCCCATAACACTATGTCGCCATATATAAGTTTACAATCAAAACCGCAAATGTCGTATTGGAAGTTGGGTTATCATTTATGGTATGAACCGAGGCTAGGGGCAAGATCCTCACTGATTCGAGACTGCCTAGCCCGAGTCTCAGGATCAGAGCTCGAGTGACCCTTGGATCGTCAGGGCCGGTCCACACGGAGTGGATTAAAATACCTGAGCACTACGTTTCGCCGCCCTTTGGGGCGTAAGCGAGCCAACTAAATGACTCCATCGGTTCGAGAACGACCGATCAATCCGAGGCGCCTCGCAACAGCAACAACCACATAAGTCAAACTCGTCAGGGCGTGTAAAACCACTGACGCCACTTTTAGCTAGGAGGAAACGTAGGCCCTCCCTGAGGTCCGTCTCCCGTTTTTGATTCATACCGGGTGTGATACTCGCGAATCAACGTTACACAAAGCTGCGCCACAAAGGCCGTGCTTTGATCATCACCACAAGACTTTGCTTTTCAACAGAAGCCTCGATCATTTGCATCTTAGCATGCCACACAGGCAATTCATTCCATGCGATTGATATCCATCAATATATAACCCCTGAGCTCGTACGTCTCAGAGAAGGGCGTTAAGCAAGAGAATAAATTCTCCACCGCCAAGCAGATATATATTTAATAGAGATCAATCACACGGACTAAAATCCAATGTCAGACACACAGTCCATTTACAAGTCCGTTCTGGGTCTGAACGAAACCGGAGGCACCTAGTACCCCGCATATCCATCGATCTCCAAGTACGTCTGGACGATCACCAACTGTTTCCATCTTCTTGGGTGTACAGCCCAATCAAGATCATCAGTTATCACCCAAACGACGTGAAGACCTCCGGTCTTCGACCATCGTCTTCATCTTCGACTTATCGTCGTATCAGTTATTCAGAATGGGATAAACCCGGTCTTTCCGAATAACTCGCGTATATTTTAAATAAGTGTTACACAAACACAACATACGCCTCATTCCAATTCATCAGTCACTAACTGTAAATAAATCAAGAGAATAATTCCCCAAACATTAACCCCGAAGGCCGAAACCAACATCAGATCAATATCCAGAAAACCATTCTGCTTGGCTAACCGACAGTTAGTTTCTAAATTTCACATTCATAGGGAAAGGTTCCCATAAATTTTATCAAAGATAAATTCTTTAAAATTTATTCTTTAATCTATTTTTGAATATCAATTCAAACTAGTCGGGATTAGCCAACCTTACCGAAGTAATCATTTGTTTTAATTTCCCAATCCCAACCTATTCATCCCATGAAGTAAAACTGGTTATACTTCATATCTAACACTACGGTGTTATCGGTAAATTCAATTACCATTTCACGTTTAAATCTAATTAAAGATTTAACTAACGCCTGGAGCAAAACTGGTGATACTCCATTTCGATTATTTCAATCTAAATAAAGATTCATTAAAACTCCACTTAGTTTTAATCTTTGACTGGGTTAAAGAATCAGTGTCATTTAAAAACACGGTTCACGATAAACCCAAAATCACATTCATTAATCATCGGGTTAAAGAACGAGTGTTATTTAAAACACTGTCCACGATAAACCCAAAAATCAATATCGATTCAATTCCAATTAAATGTTATTTAATTGGTACACTTCATTAAATCTAAATAAAAAGATTTAATCTTTTCTCAACTGGGTCCAAGAACAGTGTTAGTGAAGACACCATTCACGACAAACCCAAATCACATTTGATATTCAATACAAGGCTCTGAATAGAAAATATATCGGCTTATATTCAATATCAAATTCTACGATTAACAAATGTCGTATTGGAAATAACGATATATATATATCTTTCAAATTTCCATAATAACATCTGTATAATCACGAATTCCAACATCGAAATATTCCGAAGACAATTTCGATTCAAATCCACTCCAATGCAGTCATTGGATATTTTGGTTATTTTCAAAACCCTTTTTAAATTCAATTTATCTATTTAAAAATAAATAGAATTATCATTCTAGTTCAAAACTAGTTCATTTCGATGAAAATCTGTTTTTATCTTTTCAAACATGGAGTTTTTCATCCCAATTCTTTCTAAATCATTTCTTATGATTTTACACAAATTATTACTATTTTTAATAATTTTATCAAGGCCCGTACAGTCGATTTCCATCAATGGCCATCGAACTGCACTTATAGCGACCTTTTTCAAATTTGATTTGGACATAATTCCAAATCCAACCGTTAGATTTCAAATTTCTAATATTCGTTAGAAAGCTCTTTTCGATACGAACCCAACGGTTCCGGTTTCAGGAGAATCCGACGGTCGGATCTCCCGTAATGTCCGTTTGAAATAAATGGTCGAAATTCACGAACTGCCGCGGCGCGGCGCGTTCTATTCAGGCCATTATATTATATATAATATATATAATATATACTTCGTCGATTTCTTTTTAAAACGAATTATATAAATAGTTTTAAAATCGTTTCAAAAGCAATTTCAACTTCTATTTCAATTCAAAGCAAAATTGAATTCTTCTTCATAAATTCGTTTTAAAATTCATTTCTATTCAATTCAAATTTCAATTCAATTTGAATTCGTTTTATATTCAATTCATTTCATTTCGAAATCGTTTTCAATTCATTTCTATTCGAAATCGTTTTCAATTCATTTCTATTCGAAATCGTTTTCAATTCATTTCTATTCGAAATCGTTTTCAATTCATTTCTATTCGAAATCATTTTAAATATCGTTCACGTCAAAATGGCGTCAATCTAATCAACACGGCTTCATAAATTTCTATTTCAAATATTTTATTTCAAATATTTCTTTTTCAAAATAGTTGTTATTATCAAAATATTTCGTTCAACACATGACCAATCTCAAAGGATGAGTACTGTCAACACATGAACCGTTATTTTATATTGATAAAGATGTAAATTTTATTATCAAAATATTTCGTTCAACACATGACCAATCTCAATGGTTGAGTACTGTCAACACATGAACTTTTATTTTATAATATTCTTTATTTTTCAAATTGGAATGAGGCCCAATCAATTACCATATAAAGTTAATTATATGGATTTTCATACATTACACACATATAATAGCATTGAAAAATAATCAACCATCAACCAAAGTGCACTACACTGTATAAGCATCAAATATAGATATCTAACGCTTATAACAGCCTGTCAATCAATCGATCGACATATTTAATCAATCAGGATGAGTGAACTTCAAATTTCATCCCAACACCCGTGTGGGGTTTCAAACAATCAAACACATATTTTATTTGTGTTGTTGGGCGATGTGTAAAATTTATCGTCCCAATCAAAGTCATTCAAATAGGTGTACATAAACAAACCGTCTGGTTTGTAAATGAATATTCTATTTTATTCACTTCACGTTAAAAATTATATTTTTAACGATAAAACATTTTATTTCAACCTATGAATTTCTATTCAATTCATTTATTCAATAAAATGATATTTTTATTTTTCTAACATATTTTAGAAAATTTCGGCGGCATAACGGCACGATACTAGAAACGGGACAAGGCCTAGCCTTATCCCCGGTCTAGTGAAGGCCCACGCCATTCACACATCAATCAAACCATTCAATTTCACCAAACAATTCAAATTCAGATCAAATCATATAACTAATCTATGCAACCAAAACAAACAAGTCCATGGTCTGTGGACGATTGTGTCGGGTGCTACTAAGCACCGTCTGCATCCTAGTATATATATAACTAGAGAAAAGAAAGTGAAAGGTGAGAAATTCTCACAAATAGCTATCCAAGCTCCACGGCACTTCATTTGCAGAAACTTCGTCGTTCTCGCCTTTTTGTCACCTTCGTTGTCCGCTTTCACTACATATGTAAAAATCGAATTTTTACTTCGCTATTCAATATATAAAAATCGAATTTTTAGTTTGTTATTCAATATATAAAAATCGAATTTTTAGTTCGCTATTCAATATATAAAAATCGAATTTTTAGTTTGTTATTCAATATATAAAAATCGAATTTTTAGTTCAAAGTTCAATATATAAAAATCGAATTTTTAGTTCAAAGTTCAATATATAAAAATCGAATTTTTAGTTCAAAGTTCAATATATAAAAATCGAATTTTTAGTTCAAAGTTCAATATATAAAAATCGAATTTTTACTTCGATGTCCAATATATAAAAATTCTATTTTTCTATCGAAGTTCAATATATAAAAAAGTTCTATTTTTCTATCGAAGCTCAATATATAAAAATTCTATTTTTCTATCGAAGCTCAATATATAAAAATTCTATTTTTCTATCGAAGCTCAATATATAAAAATTCTATTTTTATTGCGATGCCATATAGATAAAAATTCCATTTCAAAAATATAGACTTCGCCTTTTCTAATAAAAAGTTTTCGCCTTTTCTAATAAAAATCAGATCTTTTTCCCTTTAAAGTTAAAACCTTTTCCTATTTTAAAGTTAAAACCTTTTTCCTATATTAGACCTTAAAATAAAATTCAGTTTTATACTAAAATAAAATTCAGTTTTATACTAAAATAAAATTCAGTTTTATACTAAAATAAAATTCAGTTTTATACTAAAATAAAATTCAGTTTTATACTAAAATAAAATTCAGTTTTATCCTAAAATAAAATTCAGTTTTATACTAAAATAAAATTCAGTTTTATACTAAAATAAAATTCAGTTTTATACTTAAAATAAAATTCAGTTTTATCCTAAAATAAAATTCAGTTTTATACTAAAATAAAATTCAGTAAATACTTACAGTATTTTGAGAGGGGGGGGGGGGTCGTCTTGCGTCGCCGAACAGCAGGGGGGGTGCCTGGTCGGAGGAGGAAAGGTGGGTGAGGCGGAGGAGGTTGGCTTCGCGACTGGGGGTCTCGGAGGAAAGGGAAGAGGAGGATCGAGGGGTAGGCTCGCGAATCGGTGTAGGCGGAGGTGAGGCCAGGGGGGGTCGCGGAGGAATCGAACGAAGAGGTGGAGAAGCTGGAGGATGGGGGGAATCCTTGCGATGCCGGCGCCGTCGAGCGCGGCGGCTCAGTCGAGGGGGGGGATGCGGCGGCGGCTCCCCCCGTCGCTCTCGCCTCCTCTTTTTTTTTTTTTTTTTTTTTTTTTTTCCTTTACTTCGATCTGAAAGGATAGAGGGGGGCCAGCGGGTTAAAAAGGGGGAGATTTAATTTAAATTTTTTTTTTATTAATTTAATTATTTAATTATTTTATTTTAATTCAAAAAGTCAACTTTTTCAAACGACCTCTAAACGAGGTCCACCGCCTGTCGTCCCTAGCGTTCCAGCCCCATTCCGAACACAATGGGATATGTATCGTAGGCTGATTTGGCTGTTACAATCAGTTTCCGTTAAATTTACATTTAAATCACTATATTGAATTTTAAACGTACGTTTCAAATTACCGGGGCCACATACTAACTCGAAAAAATCCCGAAAAATATTTTCTAGCTTCGTATTGACGATACGGTCCTAACAAAACTAGTTTCGTCGAATTCTGAGACCGTTAGAAAAATGGCCAATTTCCAGTCGATTAAAATCAACTGAAACTGGTCAAACGCGTTTTCCTTTGCCACGCTCACATATTGATTCGAAAAATTATGAAATTTGAAACCTAGCAATAACTTAACATCACGGACCCAACAAAAGTGGTTTCGTCGAAATCCGAGCTCGTTTGCAAAATGTCCATTTTTAAGGGCCTGAATTCCATAGCGACTATTCAGAATTTTCAACTGGACATATCTTTTGATTCCTGATATGAAATCTTGATTTTTCGGATTTGTTAGAAAGATATTCACTATTAGATTCCATTATTTTTGGTTTCACTAAAATCCGGATTGTTTTGCACCCGGTACATTCAATTGAAGTTTGAAATCGAATTATCGAACTACCGTGCCATTTTCAATTCTATTTATAATTATATATAAATATTTATATTCTAACGACGACGTATATAATATATACGTCGAATTTCAATTCAAAATAAATTTCTCGTCGATATTATTTAAAATATTTCATTTTAAATAATCAAAATTCTCTAAAATGGCCAAAATAAAAATTTTAAACTGGCCCAGATTTTACGGGTTGTTACAATCTCCCCCACTTAAAACTTTTCGTCCCCGAAAAGGAACAAAGTCGAAAGTGGTTTGATTATTCAACTCTACGTTCGATCCGGCTTCCATTCTCCAACTTTTCAGTTTCTGAGAATTTTCAAAATTTCAAAAATTTGGCTAACACCTTAAATTTTCGAAAAATTTCGCCATAACCTCCCCTGCACCGGGAGCATCGGGGAATTTCAAATAGCTTCCCCGGTCCTTCAGATCTCAAAAAGAAAAAGAAAAAGCCAAGCGGCTAGCCAATAGGCTCACAAAATCATCATCACCCAAACAAAACGGTAAATTATGTATCAAACATGTACCTATTTGTCGGGCAAACAAATTTTATTCTCTGGCTCTAGCCTCCTTGCTATGACCTGTTCAATGATATACATGTATATGCAAGCAAATGCGACCAATTTTCAATGCAATTAAATATTTGATTCAAATAGGCTAAATGGTTCAAAATTAGCAAACAAATAAACAAACAACACAAACATCAATCAATTAGTTGATTAGCTTTTCAAATTGATAATTTTGATACACAGTCAAAAATCAGATTTTTGATGCCAAATCACAACAATAGGCCCTATCTAATTTTGGTTCTCACACCAGTCAATAGGAAATATATAGAAAGCCCACTTTCGTCACTCGAACATAAATTCTAATGATGGAGCTCCATCATCAAAATCATCTCCGGGCGATTAGAGTGTAATTCTATATCTATCCAGTATATTAAAATTTCGAATACACGCGGATCAGACGTATACGCAAAATCTATATATACTGGATTGTCCACATCAATATAAATAGATAATCAAATACGAATAATTGATTTAAATTTTCAAAACAAAAATTTGCTTTCATTTTTAAAAATATACTCTTCACACTCGTTCTAGGATACTACTGATCCCATCTCTAACGAGTCATTCCCATTGGATATTACTAACCCAATATCTGATGAATTCTTTCGTATAGTTCTAATGTGTCTTGTTCTCTGAGCTTTGTAAACCAAAGCTCTGATACCAACTGTGAAGACCCGTAACTTCCCCGTAAAGGAAAGCGACGGATAGTTCGAGAACAAGCCACAACAGAACGCATATAAAAGAACATTTCACTGTATATTACAACAGTGCATCAGATTACAAGAATATACAGAGTATAAATGAATATTACACAGAAATATCAGAGATTTAAATTACATTTAAATACATCGCAGCGGAAAATAATACAATACACAACTAGAAGTAGATATACGGATACAAAGCTTTCCGGATATCGTTCCAGCTGTAAACCAGGATCCTGTGAATATAAATCTGCAAAACCGAAACTACTAGCTGCCCGTGTCAAAATAAGGGCACCCAGAGTTTAGGTTAAAACAATAAACTCCAGGTCAGTCATGGGACTGGTGTGAGAACTAAAACAGTTATAAATCTTTATTTTAAAGTTAGGTAAATCAAGGGACCACGCCGTAAAACACGGAACGGGTTTCCTCCCAAGAGTACCAGTGCATAAAACAAACAGCGCAATGCTAAATAAAGAAAAATGAAGCTGTTATAAGACCCAGGTCCCATCACACAATGCAACGCAGTCGAGGATAGGGTTTTCCCTTATAACAGCCAAAGAATGCTTGATACGTTTAAAACAAATCATTTGATACTATTATATGTGCATAGTGTATAAAACAACTTCAAATCATAAGTATCAATCATAGGCGGCATGAATGGCCCATAACACTATGTCGCCATATATAAGTTTACAATCAAAACCGCAAATGTCGTATTGGAAGTTGGGTTATCATTTATGGTATGAACCGAGGCTAGGGGCAAGATCCTCACTGATTCGAGACTGCCTAGCCCGAGTCTCAGGATCAGAGCTCGAGTGACCCTTGGATCGTCAGGGCCGGTCCACACGGAGTGGATTAAAATACCTGAGCACTACGTTTCGCCGCCCTTTGGGGCGTAAGCGAGCCAACTAAATGACTCCATCGGTTCGAGAACGACCGATCAATCCGAGGCGCCTCGCAACAGCAACAACCACATAAGTCAAACTCGTCAGGGCGTGTAAAACCACTGACGCCACTTTTAGCTAGGAGGAAACGTAGGCCCTCCCTGAGGTCCGTCTCCCGTTTTTGATTCATACCGGGTGTGATACTCGCGAATCAACGTTACACAAAGCTGCGCCACAAAGGCCATGCTTTGATCATCACCACAAGACTTTGCTTTTCAACAGAAGCCTCGATCATTTGCATCTTAGCATGCCACACAGGCAATTCATTCCATGCGATTGATATCCATCAATATATAACCCCTGAGCTCGTACGTCTCAGAGAAGGGCGTTAAGCAAGAGAATAAATTCTCCACCGCCAAGCAGATATATATTTAATAGAGATCAATCACACGGACTAAAATCCAATGTCAGACACACAGTCCATTTACAAGTCCGTTCTGGGTCTGAACGAAACCGGAGGCACCTAGTACCCCGCATATCCATCGATCTCCAAGTACGTCTGGACGATCACCAACTGTTTCCATCTTCTTGGGTGTACAGCCCAATCAAGATCATCAGTTATCACCCAAACGACGTGAAGACCTCCGGTCTTCGACCATCGTCTTCATCTTCGACTTATCGTCGTATCAGTTATTCAGAATGGGATAAACCCGGTCTTTCCGAATAACTCGCGTATATTTTAAATAAGTGTTACACAAACACAACATACGCCTCATTCCAATTCATCAGTCACTAACTGTAAATAAATCAAGAGAATAATTCCCCAAACATTAACCCCGAAGGCCGAAACCAACATCAGATCAATATCCAGAAAACCATTCTGCTTGGCTAACCGACAGTTAGTTTCTAAATTTCACATTCATAGGGAAAGGTTCCCATAAATTTTATCAAAGATAAATTCTTTAAAATTTATTCTTTAATCTATTTTTGAATATCAATTCAAACTAGTCGGGATTAGCGAACCTTACCGAAGTAATCATTTGTTTTAATTTCCCAATCCCAACCTATTCATCCCATGAAGTAAAACTGGTTATACTTCATATCTAACACTACGGTGTTATCGGTAAATTCAATTACCATTTCACGTTTAAATCTAATTAAAGATTTAACTAACGCCTGGAGCAAAACTGGTGATACTCCATTTCGATTATTTCAATCTAAATAAAGATTCATTAAAACTCCACTTAGTTTTAATCTTTGACTGGGTTAAAGAATCAGTGTCATTTAAAAACACGGTTCACGATAAACCCAAAATCACATTCATTAATCATCGGGTTAAAGAACGAGTGTTATTTAAAACACTGTCCACGATAAACCCAAAAATCAATATCGATTCAATTCCAATTAAATGTTATTTAATTGGTACACTTCATTAAATCTAAATAAAAAGATTTAATCTTTTCTCAACTGGGTCCAAGAACAGTGTTAGTGAAGACACCATTCACGACAAACCCAAATCACATTTGATATTCAATACAAGGCTCTGAATAGAAAATATATCGGCTTATATTCAATATCAAATTCTACGATTAACAAATGTCGTATTGGAAATAACGATATATATATCTTTCAAATTTCCATAATAACATCTGTATAATCACGAATTCCAACATCGAAATATTCCGAAGACAATTTCGATTCAAATCCACTCCAATGCAGTCATTGGATATTTTGGTTATTTTCAAAACCCTTTTTAAATTCAATTTATCTATTTAAAAATAAATAGAATTATCATTCTAGTTCAAAACTAGTTCATTTCGATGAAAATCTGTTTTTATCTTTTCAAACATGGAGTTTTTCATCCCAATTCTTTCTAAATCATTTCTTATGATTTTACACAAATTATTACTATTTTTAATAATTTTATCAAGGCCCGTACAGTCGATTTCCATCAATGGCCATCGAACTGCACTTATAGCGACCTTTTTCAAATTTGATTTGGACATAATTCCAAATCCAACCGTTAGATTTCAAATTTCTAATATTCGTTAGAAAGCTCTTTTCGATACGAACCCAACGGTTCCGGTTTCAGGAGAATCCGACGGTCGGATCTCCCGTAATGTCCGTTTGAAATAAATGGTCGAAATTCACGAACTGCCGCGGCGCGGCGCGTTCTATTCAGGCCATTATATTATATATAATATATATAATATATACTTCGTCGATTTCTTTTTAAAACGAATTATATAAATAGTTTTAAAATCGTTTCAAAAGCAATTTCAACTTCTATTTCAATTCAAAGCAAAATTGAATTCTTCTTTATTAATTCGTTTTAAAATTCATTTCTATTCAATTCAAATTTCAATTCAATTTGAATTCGTTTTATATTCAATTCATTTCATTTCGAAATCGTTTTCAATTCATTTCTATTCGAAATCGTTTTCAATTCATTTCTATTCGAAATCGTTTTCAATTCATTTCTATTCGAAATCGTTTTCAATTCATTTCTATTCGAAATCATTTTAAATATCGTTCACGTCAAAATGGCGTCAATCTAATCAACACGGCTTCATAAATTTCTATTTCAAATATTTTATTTCAAATATTTCTTTTTCAAAATAGTTGTTATTATCAAAATATTTCGTTCAACACATGACCAATCTCAAAGGATGAGTACTGTCAACACATGAACCGTTATTTTATATTGATAAAGATGTAAATTTTATTATCAAAATATTTCGTTCAACACATGACCAATCTCAATGGTTGAGTACTGTCAACACATGAACTTTTATTTTATAATATTCTTTATTTTTCAAATTGGAATGAGGCCCAATCAATTACCATATAAAGTTAATTATATGGATTTTCATACATTACACACATATAATAGCATTGAAAAATAATCAACCATCAACCAAAGTGCACTACACTGTATAAGCATCAAATATAGATATCTAACGCTTATAACAGCCTGTCAATCAATCGATCGACATATTTAATCAATCAGGATGAGTGAACTTCAAATTTCATCCCAACACCCGTGTGGGGTTTCAAACAATCAAACACATATTTTATTTGTGTTGTTGGGCGATGTGTAAAATTTATCGTCCCAATCAAAGTCATTCAAATAGGTGTACATAAACAAACCGTCTGGTTTGTAAATGAATATTCTATTTTATTCACTTCACGTTAAAAATTATATTTTTAACGATAAAACATTTTATTTCAACCTATGAATTTCTATTCAATTCATTTATTCAATAAAATGATATTTTTATTTTTCTAACATATTTTAGAAAATTTCGGCGGCATAACGGCACGATACTAGAAACGGGACAAGGCCTAGCCTTATCCCCGGTCTAGTGAAGGCCCACGCCATTCACACATCAATCAAACCATTCAATTTCACCAAACAATTCAAATTCAGATCAAATCATATAACTAATCTATGCAACCAAAACAAACAAGTCCATGGTCTGTGGACGATTGTGTCGGGTGCTACTAAGCACCGTCTGCATCCTAGTATATATATAACTAGAGAAAAGAAAGTGAAAGGTGAGAAATTCTCACAAATAGCTATCCAAGCTCCACGGCACTTCATTTGCAGAAACTTCGTCGTTCTCGCCTTTTTGTCACCTTCGTTGTCCGCTTTCACTACATATGTAAAAATCGAATTTTTACTTCGCTATTCAATATATAAAAATCGAATTTTTAGTTTGTTATTCAATATATAAAAATCGAATTTTTAGTTCGCTATTCAATATATAAAAATCGAATTTTTAGTTTGTTATTCAATATATAAAAATCGAATTTTTAGTTCAAAGTTCAATATATAAAAATCGAATTTTTAGTTCAAAGTTCAATATATAAAAATCGAATTTTTAGTTCAAAGTTCAATATATAAAAATCGAATTTTTAGTTCAAAGTTCAATATATAAAAATCGAATTTTTACTTCGATGTCCAATATATAAAAATTCTATTTTTCTATCGAAGTTCAATATATAAAAAAGTTCTATTTTTCTATCGAAGCTCAATATATAAAAATTCTATTTTTCTATCGAAGCTCAATATATAAAAATTCTATTTTTCTATCGAAGCTCAATATATAAAAATTCTATTTTTATTGCGATGCCATATAGATAAAAATTCCATTTCAAAAATATAGACTTCGCCTTTTCTAATAAAAAGTTTTCGCCTTTTCTAATAAAAATCAGATCTTTTTCCCTTTAAAGTTAAAACCTTTTCCTATTTTAAAGTTAAAACCTTTTTCCTATATTAGACCTTAAAATAAAATTCAGTTTTATACTAAAATAAAATTCAGTTTTATACTAAAATAAAATTCAGTTTTATACTAAAATAAAATTCAGTTTTATACTAAAATAAAATTCAGTTTTATACTAAAATAAAATTCAGTTTTATCCTAAAATAAAATTCAGTTTTATACTAAAATAAAATTCAGTTTTATACTAAAATAAAATTCAGTTTTATACTTAAAATAAAATTCAGTTTTATCCTAAAATAAAATTCAGTTTTATACTAAAATAAAATTCAGTAAATACTTACAGTATTTTGAGAGGGGGGGGGGGGTCGTCTTGCGTCGCCGAACAGCAGGGGGGTGCCTGGTCGGAGGAGGAAAGGTGGGTGAGGCGGAGGAGGTTGGCTTCGCGACTGGGGGTCTCGGAGGAAAGGGAAGAGGAGGATCGAGGGGTAGGCTCGCGAATCGGTGTAGGCGGAGGTGAGGCCAGGGGGGGGGTCGCGGAGGAATCGAACGAAGAGGTGGAGAAGCTGGAGGATGGGGGGAATCCTTGCGATGCCGGCGCCGTCGAGCGCGGCGGCTCAGTCGAGGGGGGGGATGCGGCGGCGGCTCCCCCCGTCGCTCTCGCCTCCTCTTTTTTTTTTTTTTTTTTTTTTTTTCCTTTACTTCGATCTGAAAGGATAGAGGGGGGCCAGCGGGTTAAAAAGGGGGAGATTTAATTTAAATTTTTTTTTATTAATTTAATTATTTAATTATTTTATTTTAATTCAAAAAGTCAACTTTTTCAAACGACCTCTAAACGAGGTCCACCGCCTGTCGTCCCTAGCGTTCCAGCCCCATTCCGAACACAATGGGATATGTATCGTAGGCTGATTTGGCTGTTACAATCAGTTTCCGTTAAATTTACATTTAAATCACTATATTGAATTTTAAACGTACGTTTCAAATTACCGGGGCCACATACTAACTCGAAAAAATCCCGAAAAATATTTTCTAGCTTCGTATTGACGATACGGTCCTAACAAAACTAGTTTCGTCGAATTCTGAGACCGTTAGAAAAATGGCCAATTTCCAGTCGATTAAAATCAACTGAAACTGGTCAAACGCGTTTTCCTTTGCCACGCTCACATATTGATTCGAAAAATTATGAAATTTGAAACCTAGCAATAACTTAACATCACGGACCCAACAAAAGTGGTTTCGTCGAAATCCGAGCTCGTTTGCAAAATGTCCATTTTTAAGGGCCTGAATTCCATAGCGACTATTCAGAATTTTCAACTGGACATATCTTTTGATTCCTGATATGAAATCTTGATTTTTCGGATTTGTTAGAAAGATATTCACTATTAGATTCCATTATTTTTGGTTTCAATAAAATCCGGATTGTTTTGCACCAGGTACATTCAATTGAAGTTTGAAATCGAATTATCGAACTACCGTGCCATTTTCAATTCTATTTATAATTATATATAAATATTTATATTCTAACGACGACGTATATAATATATACGTCGAATTTCAATTCAAAATAAATTTCTCGTCGATATTATTTAAAATATTTCATTTTAAATAATCAAAATTCGCTAAAATGGCCAAAATAAAAATTTTAAACTGGCCCAGATTTTACGGGTTGTTACATCGTATTTCAGTAAAACAAGAAATATTTGAATTCGTTTAATTATATCTTTCTAACGAATGTAAGAAACTGAGATTTCGCTTTAAAATTTGAAAGTTATGTCCAGTTTAAAATCTAGAATAGTCGCTATGGAATTTGTATATATTTTAAAATAATATATGGCCCTTAAAAATAGACATTTTACAAACGACCTCCGTTTTCGAAGAAACCACTTTGTTGGATCCGGAATGTCAAATTAGTACTAGATTTCAATTTTCACAATTTTTGAATTAATATGTGAGCGTGGTGAATTTAAACGTGTTTGTTAATTTCACTTTGAATTTAATCGACTGGAAAATGACCATTTTTCAAATGGCCTCCAAATTCGACGAAATTAGTTTTGTTTGGACCGTATAATCAAAACATAGCTAGGTTTGTTTTGCTAGAATTTTTGGAGTCCGTATGTGGCCTCGGTAAATTAAAATGTACGTTGAAATCAATTTTGAACGTTATATTAATTTATATTTTTATTTTGATGAAAACTAAACGAAACAGTCGAATTGGCTTACGGGAAATACCCCATTGTGTTCGGAATGGGGGTATTAGCTAGAGGCGACAGTCGTTGGGTTCGATTTGGGGTTCGAACGAAAAAGTTACTTTTTCAAATTTAAAATAATTAAATATATATATATATATTATATAATAGCCCCTCCCCTTTATCTCCGTCGTTCAGAAGAAAAAAAACATGAACTCGTTTCCTCGCCGCGGGAAGCCCCGCCCCCACCCCAGCCTCCACCGATCCACGTCGCACCTCCCCTACATGCCTAATTTTTCCCTATGTTCTATCTTCTAGAAGCATGATCTTTCCAAGCCATACTCCCTTAAATGTTGCACATGGTTCAACAATATAAAATGGTTTAAGTGCTTGCTATTTTGCTGAGGAGAATATTTATATTTGCAATTTGTACAGCCTTCTTTTAGAGGAATGGTTTATGCCTTTATTTAGCTATACTATTTGATGTTAAATCACATTAAGGATCTTGACTTTGCTTATCTTTTGTTTTGTTTCTATATGCATTTCCCTTTGATATTTTCACTACGTCATTCTATTAAACATGCCATGCATGTTCTTTTTATATGTTTATGTATATAGTTGTTTTGGCCGATTGTTTCTCCTGCATATGTTTTTTACTGTCCTTATTTGTTTCCAAGTCCTTTTACATTTTTAAAGTGATAACATGCCCCTTTCATATGTACATTTTGTTATCAGTCTTATGTGGAAAGTTATAGTTTTAGTTGCAAGATTTTACTTTGAATTTATGTTCCCATAACTATATATGCATTATAGGATACACCTTCATTATCCTATATATATTGTTATAATTTCAAAGAAATTGATTTTCAACATAATATGTATGTTATGATTTATGATTAATATTTCTTTTTGTTGCAACTTACATTTGTTTTCTAGTTAAAACACACTTATATATTTCACATATTTCATTTTAATTACCTTATTAAAATCAATATTATTATAAATCAAAAGTCAGATAAAACCGGGACATTACAGTCCACCCCCCCCTTCAAAGAATTTTGTCCCCGAAATTAAAGGGTCACGCATAGATTTTAGTTTTAATTAAAGTCAAATTTATACACATTCGTAACTATTTACCTCCCCTTCCAGATAGTCTCCTTATTTATTTAGTTATCTTAATTTCTGAGATCCAAAATTCTGATTTCATTACAAAATCAGTTACTTAACTCACATGGGTCTATATCCAACTAATAACTCAAGTCTGGTCTTTATTACTGGAAAAACTGTTTTATTCACTATATATTTTCCTTAATTTGATTCAACTTCATTTCCTATATGAATTTTACCCGATACTCTTCTAACTCAATTAAACTCCATTTAACTTATCTTGAGGACGACCCTGATTCATTTAACTCCTTCCGTTGGTTGTTGTGGTGGTCCTACTCATTTTCAACTATCTGGTTATAACAGCTTGATAATAAAACATAATCAGAAGATTTATTTAACGGTGACCTAAGTCGATAACTTTAGTTGTCCTATACTAAGTATACAATTTACTTTATAGTTTAAATTTTCAAAGTACGCTCTCTCAATACTTACCCAAACTCAATCTAAGTTGTTACTAACCCTATCTTTATTGAGTTACTCTACAGAGCCAAGGTTACTACTCAACCAATAGCCCTGATACCACGTTGTAAAATCCCACTTTTCCATACGATTTTAAGATGACATTTAACTACAACAGTCAACCCAAATTATACAGAAAAGGAGAACATTAAGAGAAAGAAGTTAGAAGGTGAGAGAGATAAGATAGAACTAATAGAATAGAAGAATAAGAAGATCAGAATCTCACAGCAGAATTTCACAAAATACATAATATATTACATAACAGAGTCTGTTACATCATAGCACATCATCGTCATAATACATCATCATACATGATTACTAGTTTAATATGGATATTCAAACTGGATACTTAGAGATAAATATAGCTACTAGACTGGTTCTTGGACTCGTACTCCACAACACTTCAAAGGATTCCATTAGTCACCTGGATCACTTGTCTACCCATAACAATTGTTATGAGTACTCAAGAGTTTAGGAAAACACAGAAAATAAACTCTGGGCCAGTTAAAGGACTGGTGTGAGTAAACAATTTTAAAACAGTTCAAATAATCAATTCTTAACACAGAACGTGTTATTCTCTTATGAGAACAGATGGATTTAACGTTTGAAAACCTTTCAAAGGAAAAGATAATAGTAAGACCAGCCCACACATAAACGTGAATGGTTTTTACGTTACTTTAACCCAAAGCATTTTGATATCAAAATCATATGATATTATAATAGTTTTTATAAAATAAATAACCATCTAGCGGAATGCTTGCATCTCACGCTCCACATATATAATATAAAATCAAAAACCGTGAGCTCTTATTGGAGATTGGATTCCAACAGATAAGGTATGGGACCACTATCGATTAGTGTACTCTACAGGGTATACCCGGCCACACATGACCGCCCACTCATTTATCTTGAGTGTAGCGAATATATTATCACACCCACGGCTGTGATCAGCAACCGCTACCAAATGTTGCAGCAGCGAAATTGTGAAGACCCGCAACTTCCCCGTAAAGGAAAGCGTCGGATAGTTCGAGAACAAGCCACAACAGAATGCATACAGAAGAACATTTCATTGTATATTACAACAATGCATCAAATTACAAGAATATACAGAGTATAACGAATAAATATTACACAGAAATATCAGAGATTTAAATTACATTTAAATACATCGCAGCGGAAAAATAATACAATACACAACTAGAATGAGATATACGGATACAAATCTTTCCGGATATCGTTCCAGCTGTAAACCAGGATCCTGTGAATATAAATCTGCAAAACCAAAACTACTAGCTGCCCGTGTCAAAATAAGGGCACCCAGAGTTTAGGTTAAAACAATAAACTCCAGGTCAGTCATGTGACTGGTGTGAGAACTAAAACAGTTATTAATCTTTATTTTCAAAGGTAAATCAAGGGACCACGCCGTATAACACGGAACGGGTTTCCTCCCAAGAATACCAGTGCATAAAACAAACAGCGCAATGCTAAATGAAGAAAAATGAAGCTGTTATAAGACCCAGGTCCTATCACACAATGCAACGCAAGCCGGGGGATAGGGTTTTCCCTTATAACAGCCAAAGAATGCTTGATACGCTTAAAACAAATCATTTGATACTATTATAAGTGCATAGTGTATAAAACAACTTCAAATCATAAGTATCAATCATAGGCGGCATGGGTACCATATATCATGTCGCCATATATAGGTTTACAAATAAAACCGCAAATGTCACGTATTTGGAAATTGGATTTCCGTCTATGAACCGAGGCAAAAGATAGTCCTCAACCGATTCGAGACTGCCTAGCCCGAGTCTCAGGCAAGCGCGCAGGCAAGCCTTGGAGCGACAGGGCTGGTCCACCGATGTGGATTATTATACCTGAGCACTACGTTTCGCCGCCCTTTGGGGCGTAAGCGAGCCAACGAATGACTCCATCGGACCCGGATCGTCCGATCTAACCGAGGCGCCTCGCAACAGCAACAACCACATAAGTCAAACTCGTCAGGGCGTGTAAAACCACTGACGCCACTTCTAGCTAGGAGGAAACGCAGGCCCTCCCTGAGGTCCGTCTCCCGTTTTTGGTTCATACCGGGTGTGAAACACGCGAGGTAAACGTTACACAAAGCTACGCCACAAAGGCCGTGCTTTGATCATCACCACAAGACTTTGCTTTTCAACAGAAGCCTTGATCATTTGCATCTTAGCATGCCACACAGGCAAACCATCCTATGCAACCGATATCAGTCACACAGAATGAAATCCGATGTCAGACACACAGTCCATTTACAAGTCCGTCCTGGGTCTGAACGAAACCGGAGGCACCTAGTACCCCGCATATCCATCGATCTCCAAGTACGTCTGGACGATCACTAACTGTTTCCATCTTCTTGGGTGTACAGCCCAATCAAGATCATCAGTTATCACCCAAACGACGTGAAGACCTCCGGTCTTCGACCATCGTCTTCATCTTCGACTTATCGTCGTATCAGTTATTCAGAATGGGATAAACCCGGTCTTTCCGAATAACTCGCGTATATATTAAATAATGTTACACAAACACAACATACGCCTCATTCCAATCCATTAGTCACTAACCGTAAATTAATCAAGAGAATAATTCCCCAAATATTAACCCCGAAGGCCGAAACCAACATCAGATCAATACCCAGAAAACCATTCTGCTTGGCCAACCGACAGTTAGTTTCTAAATTTCACATCCATAGGGAAAGGTTCCCATTAATTTTATCCAAGATAAATTCCTTGAATTTATGTTTGAATCTCAATTCGAACTAGTCGGGATTAGCGAACCTTACCGAAGTAATCATTTGTTTTAATTTCCCAATCCCAACCTATTCATCCCATGAAGTAAAACTGGTTATACTTCATATCTAACACCACAGTGTTATCGGTAAATTCAATTACCATTTCACGTTCAAATCTAATTAAAGATTTAACTATCGCCTGGAGCAAAACTGGTGATACTCCATTTTCGATCATTTCAATCTAATTAAAGATTCATTAAAACTCCGCTTAGTTTTAATCTTCGACTGGGTTAAAGAATCGGTGTCATTTAAAACACGATTCACGATAAACCCAAAATCACATTCCATTAATTATCGGGTTAAAGAACAAGTGTTATTTAAAACACTGTTCACGATAAACCCAAAAATCAATATCGATTCAATTCCAATTAAATGTTATTTAATTGGTACACTTCATTAAATCTAAATAAAAAGATTTAATCTTTTCTCAACTGGGTCCAAGAACAGTGTTAGTGAAGACACTATTCACGACAAACCCAAATCACATTTGATATTCAATATAAGGCTCTGAATAGAAAATATATCGGCTTATATTCAATATCAAATTCTACGACTAACAAATGTCGTATTGGAAATAACGATATAAATATATATCTTTCAAATTTCCATAACAACACCTGTATAATCACGAATTCCAACATCGAAATATTCCGAAGACAATTTCGATTCAAATCCGCTCCAATGCAATCATTGGATATTCTGGTTATTTTCAAAACCCTTTTCGAATTCAATTTATTTATTTAAAAATAAATAGAATTATAATTCTAGTTCAAAACTAGTTCATTTCGATAAAAATCTATTTTTATCTTTTCAAATATGGAGTTTTTCATCCCAATTCTTTCTAAATCATTTCTTATGATTTTACACAAATTATTACTATTTTTAATAATTTTATCAAGGCCTGTACAGTCGATTTCCACCAATGGCCATCGAACTGCACTTACAGCGACCTTTTTCAAATTTTATTTGGACATAATTCCAAATCCAACCGTTAGATTTCTAATTTCTAATATCCGTTAGAAAGATATTTTCGATACGAACCCAACGGTTCCGGTTTTAGGAGAATCCGACGGTCGGATCTCCCGTAATGTCCGTTTGAAATAAATGGTCGAAATTCGCGAACTGCCGCGGCGCGGCGCGTTCTATTCAGGCCATTATATTATATATATATATATATAATATATATAATATATATTTCGTCGATTTCTATTTAAAACGAATTATATAAATAGTTTTAAAATCGTTTCAAAAGTTATTTCAACTTCCATTTCAATTCAAAGCAAAATTGAATTCTTCTTTATAAATTCGTTTCAAAATTCATTTCTATTCAATTCAAATTTCAATTCAATTTGAATTCATTTCAATTTGTTTTCAATTCAATTCGAATTCGTTTTCAATTCAATTCATTTCGAAATCATTTTCAATTCATTTTGAATTCGTTTTCAATTCAATTCATTTCGAAATCGTTTTCAATTCATTTTGAATTCGTTTTCAATTCAATTCATTTCGAAATGAATAAAATCGATATAAATATCGTTCACGTCAAAATGGCGTCAATCTAATCAACACGGCTTCATAAATTTCTATTTTCAAAATAGTTGTTATTATCAAAATATTTCGTTCAACACATGACCAATCTCAATGAATGAGTACTGTCAACACATGAACTTTTATTTTATATCGATAAAGATGTAAATTTTAATATTAAAATATTTCGTTCAACACATGACCAATCTCAATGAATGAGTACTGTCAACACATGAACTTTTATTTTATAATATTCTTTATTTTTCAAATTAGAATGAGGCCCAATCAATTACCATATAAAGTTAATTATATGGATTTTCATACAACACATGTATATCATAGCATTGAGAAATAATCAACCATCAACCAAAGTGCACTACACTGTATAAGCATCAAATATAGATATTCAACGCTTATAACAGCCTGTCAATCAATCGATCGACATATTTAATCAATCAGGATGAGTGAACTTCAAATTTCATCCCAACACCCGTGTGGGGTTTCAAACAATCACACGCATATTTTATTTGTGCAGTTGGGCGATGTGTAAAATTTATCGTCCCAATCAATGTCCATCAAATAGGTGTACATAAACAAACCGTTCGGTTTATAAATAAATATTTTATTTTATTCACTTCACGTTAAAAATTATATTTTTAACGATAAAACATTTTATTCCAACCTATGAATTTCTATTCAATTCATTTATTCAATAAAATGGTATTTTTATTTTTCTAACTTATTTTAGAAAATTTCGGCGGCATAACGGCACGATACTAGAAACGGGACAAGGCCTAGCCTTATCCCCGGTCTAGTGAAGGCCCACGCCATTCACACATCAATCAAATCAATTTCATCTCACCAAACAATTCAAACAAATAATCCAACTAATCTATGCAACCAAACAAACAAGTCCATGGTCTGTAGACGGGTGTCGGGTGCTACTAAGCACCGTCTGCATCCTAGTATATATATATATATAACTAGAAAAATAAATTGAAAGGTGAGAAATTCTCACATATAGCTATCCTAGCTCCACGGCTCTTCATTGATAGAAATCTTCATTGCTATCGCATCTTCGTCATCTTCGTTGCCCGTATCCTCTACATATGTAAAAATCGAATTTTGACTTCGTTATTCAATATATAAAAATCGAATTTTTAGTTCGCTATTCAATATATAAAAATCGAATTTTTAGTTCGCTATTCAATATATAAAAATCGAATTTTCACTTTGCTATTCAATATATAAAAATCGAATTTTCACTTTGCTATTCAATATATAAAAAGCGAATTTTTACTTCGATGTTCAATATATAAAAATCATATTTTTCATTCGAAGTTCAATATATAAAAATCATATATTTTTATTCGAAGTACAATATATAAAAATCATATATTTTTATTCGAAGTACAATATATAAAAATCATATATTTTTATAACATAAAAATCTAATCTTTTCATGTGTTCAAAAATCTAATCTTTCTCAGTTTTAAACTAAACAAAAATCAGTTTTTCATATAACCAAAAATCAGTTTTTTTTTTTTTTTATATAACCAAAAATCAGTTTTTACCATAACCAAAAATCAGTTTTTACCATAACCAAAAATCAGTTTTTTTTCCCTTTTTATAAAATCAGTTTTTTTTTCTTTTTATAAAATCAGTTTTTTTTTCTTTTTATAAAATCAGTTTTTTTTTTATTTTATAAAATCAGTTTCATTTATTTTATAAAATTAGCAGAACAAAAAAAGAAATAAAAATAAAAATGAAATCATTTAGTCACTCACCGCAGCCTGCGAAAGGGAGGGGGAGAAGGAAGCGTCGGCGGCAGGCTTCGAGGGGGGGGGGGCGCGGTGGCTCAGTGGTGTCGGCGTCGAGGTGTTCGAGGGGGGCGCGGTTTCGAGGTCTTCGTCGGCTTCGAGGTATGGGCGGCTTCGGGATGGCGTTCGTCGGCGCCGAAGTCTTGAGGGGGGGGGCGGCGAACTAGGTTTAGGTTTTCCTTTTTTTTTTTTCGATCTACTGAAATGAATCAGGGGGGGGGGTATATGGAGGGAAGGGAAAGTGTTTTTTTTTATTATTTTATTTTATTTTATTATTATTTAATTCAACCTTAAGTTGACTTTTTCATACGACCTCGAAACGAGGCCCACCGCCTGTCGTCCATAGCGTTTTACCCCTATTCCGAACCCAATGGGATATGTATCGCAAGCTGATTTGATCGTTACAATCAGTTTCCTTTGAATTTATATTTAAATCACTAAATTGAATTTTAAACGTACATTTCAAATTACCGGGGTCACATACTAACTCTAAAAATTCTCGAAAAATATTTTCTAGCTTCGTATTGACGATATGGTCCTAACAAAACTAGTTTCGTCGAATTCTGAGGCCGTTTGAAAAATGGCCAATTTCCAGTCGATTAAAATCAACTGAAACTGGTCAAACGCGTTTTCCTTTGCCACGCTCGCATATTGATTCGAAAAATCATGAAATTTAAAACCTAGCAATAACTTGACATCCCGGACCCAACAAAACTGGTTTCATCGAAATCCGAGGTCGTTTGCAAAATGTCCATTTTTAAGGGCCTGAATTCCATAGCGACTATTCAGAAATTTCAACTGGACATATCTTTTGATTCCCTCTATGAAATTTTGATTTTTCGGATTCGTTGGAAAGATATTATCAAATAGATTCTATCTTTTTTGGTTTCACTAAAATCCGGATTGTTTTGCACCCGGTATGTTCGATTGAAGTTTGAAATCGAATTATCGAACTACCGCGCTATTTTCAATTCTATTTATAATTATATATAAATATTTATATTCTAACGACGACGCGTATAAATATATACGTTCGAATTATATTCAAAATAAATTTCTCGTCGATATTATTTAAAATAATTCATTTTAAATAATCTAAATTCGCTAAAATTGCCAAAATAAAAATTTTAAACTGGCCCAGATTTTCCGGGTTGTTACAATCTCCCCCACTTAAAACTTTTCGTCCCCGAAAAGGAACAAAGTCGAAAGTGGTTTGATTATTCAGCTCTACGTTCGATTTGGCTTCCATTCTCCAACTTTTCAGTTTCTGAGAATTTTCAAAATTTCAAAAATTTGGCTAACACCCTAAATTTTTGAAAAATTTCGCCATAACCTCCCCTGCACCGGGAGCATCGGGGAATTTCAAATAGCTTCCCCGGTCCTTCAGATCTCAAAAAGAAAAAGAAAAAGCCAAGCGGCTAGCCAATAGGCTCACAAAATCATCATCACCCAAACAAAACAGGAAATTATGTAGTAAACATGTACCTATTTGTCGGGCAAACAAATTTTATTCTCTGGCTCTAGCCTCCTTGCTATGACCTGTTCAAGGTAAGTACATATATGCAAGCAAATGCGACCAATTTTCAATATAGTTCAATATTCGATCAAATTAGGCAT
Organism: Allium sativum; assembly: GCA_030737875.1. NCBI lineage: Eukaryota > Viridiplantae > Streptophyta > Magnoliopsida > Asparagales > Amaryllidaceae > Allium > Allium sativum. The sequence goes on from CM060924.1 coordinate 159,430,728, forward strand.
ATTGGTTCAAAATTATCAAACAACTAAACAAACAACACAAACATCAATCAATTAGTGAATTAGAGTTTCAAATTCATAATTTTGATATATATACAAAAATCATGTTTTTGATACCAAATCACAACAATAGGCCCTATCTAATTTTGGTTCTCACCCCAGTCTAATGGAAATATATAGAAATCACACCTTCGTCACTCGAAAATAAATGCTGATGATGTTTCGAACCACCATCAGAACATTGTCGGGCTACTAGAGTGCGGTTCTATATCTACCCGGTATATTAAAACTTCGAATATACGTTTGCAAGGCGTATATGCAAATTCTTTATATACTGGACTGTCCAAATCAATATAAATAAATAATCAACTACGAATAATTGATTTAAATTTTCAAAACAAAAATTTGTTTTCACCTTAAAAATATACTCTTCACACTCGTTCTAGGATACTACTGATCCCATCTCTAACGAGTCATTCTCATTGGATATTGCTAATCCAATATCTGATGAATTCTTTCGTATGTTTCTAATGTGTCTTGTTCTCTGAGCTTTGTAAACCAAAGCTCTGATACCAACTGTGAAGACCCGCAACTTCCCCGTAAAGGAAAGCGTCGGATAGTTCGAGAACAAGCCACAACAGAATGCATACAGAAGAACATTTCATTGTATATTACAACAATGCATCAGATTACAAGAATATACAGAGTATAACGAATAAATATTACACAGAAATATCAGAGATTTAAATTACATTTAAATACATCGCAGCGGAAAAATAATACAATACACAACTAGAATGAGATATACGGATACAAAGCTTTCCGGATATCGTTCCAGCTGTAAACCAGGATCCTGTGAATATAAATCTGCAAAACCAAAACTACTAGCTGCCCGTGTCAAAATAAGGGCACCCAGAGTTTAGGTTAAAACAATAAACTCCAGGTCAGTCATGTGACTGGTGTGAGAACTAAAACAGTTATTAATCTTTATTTTCAAAGGTAAATCAAGGGACCACGCCATATAACACGGAACGGGTTTCCTCCCAAGAATACCAGTGCATAAAACAAACAGCGCAATGCTAAATGAAGAAAAATGAAGCTGTTATAAGACCCAGGTCCTATCACACAATGCAACGCAAGCCGGGGGATAGGGTTTTCCCTTATAACAGCCAAAGAATGCTTGATACGCTTAAAACAAATCATTTGATACTATTATAAGTGCATAGTGTATAAAACAACTTCAAATCATAAGTATCAATCATAGGCGGCATGGGTACCATATATCATGTCGCCATATATAGGTTTACAAATAAAACCGCAAATGTCACGTATTTGGAAATTGGATTTCCGTCTATGAACCGAGGCAAAAGATAGTCCTCAACCGATTCGAGACTGCCTAGCCCGAGTCTCAGGCAAGCGCGCAAGCAAGCCTTGGAGCGACAGGGCCGGTCCACCGATGTGGATTATTATACCTGAGCACTACGTTTCGCCGCCCTTTGGGGCGTAAGCGAGCCAACGAATGACTCCATCGGACCCGGATCGTCCGATCTAACCGAGGCGCCTCGCAACAGCAACAACCACATAAGTCAAACTCGTCAGGGCGTGTAAAACCACTGACGCCACTTCTAGCTAGGAGGAAACGCAGGCCCTCCCTGAGGTCCGTCTCCCGTTTTTGGTTCATACCGGGTGTGAAACACGCGAGGTAAACGTTACACAAAGCTACGCCACAAAGGCCGTGCTTTGATCATCACCACAAGACTTTGCTTTTCAACAGAAGCCTTGATCATTTGCATTTTAGCATGCCACACAGGCAAACCATCCTATGCAACCGATATCAGTCACACAGAATGAAATCCGATGTCAGACACACAGTCCATTTACAAGTCCGTCCTGGGTCTGAACGAAACCGGAGGGACCTAGTACCCCGCATATCCATCGATCTCCAAGTACGTCTGGACGATCACTAACTGTTTCCATCTTCTTGGGTGTACAGCCCAATCAAGATCATCAGTTATCACCCAAACGACGTGAAGACCTCCGGTCTTCGACCATCGTCTTCATCTTCGACTTATCGTCGTATCAGTTATTCAGAATGGGATAAACCCGGTCTTTCCGAATAACTCGCGTATATATTAAATAAGTGTTACACAAACACAACATACGCCTCATTCCAATCCATTAGTCACTAACCGTAAATTAATCAAGAGAATAATTCCCCAAATATTAACCCCGAAGGCCGAAACCAACATCAGATCAATACCCAGAAAACCATTCTGCTTGGCCAACCGACAGTTAGTTTCTAAATTTCACATCCATAGGGAAAGGTTCCCATTAATTTTATCCAAGATAAATTCCTTGAATTTATGTTTGAATCTCAATTCGAACTAGTCGGGATTAGCGAACCTTACCGAAGTAATCATTTGTTTTAATTTCCCAATCCCAACCTATTCATCCCATGAAGTAAAACTGGTTATACTTCATATCTAACACCACAGTGTTATCGGTAAATTCAATTACCATTTCACGTTCAAATCTAATTAAAGATTTAACTATCGCCTGGAGCAAAACTGGTGATACTCCATTTTCGATCATTTCAATCTAATTAAAGATTCATTAAAACTCCGCTTAGTTTTAATCTTCGACTGGGTTAAAGAATCGGTGTCATTTAAAACACGATTCACGATAAACCCAAAATCACATTCCATTAATTATCGGGTTAAAGAACAAGTGTTATTTAAAACACTGTTCACGATAAACCCAAAAATCAATATCGATTCAATTCCAATTAAATGTTATTTAATTGGTACACTTCATTAAATCTAAATAAAAAGATTTAATCTTTTCTCAACTGGGTCCAAGAACAGTGTTAGTGAAGACACTATTCACGACAAACCCAAATCACATTTGATATTCAATATAAGGCTCTGAATAGAAAATATATCGGCTTATATTCAATATCAAATTCTACGACTAACAAATGTCGTATTGGAAATAACGATATAAATATATATCTTTCAAATTTCCATAACAACACCTGTATAATCACGAATTCCAACATCGAAATATTCCGAAGACAATTTCGATTCTAATCTGCTCCAATGCAATCATTGGATATTCTGGTTATTTTCAAAACCCTTTTCGAATTCAATTTATTTATTTAAAAATAAATAGAATTATAATTCTAGTTCAAAACTAGTTCATTTCGATAAAAATCTATTTTTATCTTTTCAAATATGGAGTTTTTCATCCCAATTCTTTCTAAATCATTTCTTATGATTTTACACAAATTATTACTATTTTTAATAATTTTATCAAGGCCTGTACAGTCGATTTCCACCAATGGCCATCGAACTGCACTTACAGCGACCTTTTTCAAATTTGATTTGGACATAATTCCAAATCCAACCGTTAGATTTCTAATTTCTAATATCCGTTAGAAAGCTCTTTTCGATACGAACCCAACGGTTCCGGTTTTAGGAGAATCCGACGGTCGGATCTCCCGTAATGTCCGTTTGAAATAAATGGTCGAAATTCGCGAACTGCCGCGGCGCGGCGCGTTCTATTCAGGCCATTATATTATATATATAATATATATAATATATATTTCGTCGATTTCTATTTAAAACGAATTATATAAATAGTTTTAAAATCGTTTCAAAAGTTATTTCAACTTCCATTTCAATTCAAAGCAAAATTGAATTCTTCTTTATAAATTCGTTTCAAAATTCATTTCTATTCAATTCAAATTTCAATTCAATTTGAATTCATTTCAATTTGTTTTCAATTCAATTCGAATTCGTTTTCAATTCAATTCATTTCGAAATCGTTTTCAATTCATTTTGAATTCGTTTTCAATTCAATTCATTTCGAAATCGTTTTCAATTCATTTTGAATTCGTTTTCAATTCAATTCATTTCGAAATGAATAAAATCGATATAAATATCGTTCACGTCAAAATGGCGTCAATCTAATCAACACGGCTTCATAAATTTCTATTTTCAAAATAGTTGTTATTATCAAAATATTTCGTTCAACACATGACCAATCTCAATGAATGAGTACTGTCAACACATGAACTTTTATTTTATATCGATAAAGATGTAAATTTTAATATTAAAATATTTCGTTCAACACATGACCAATCTCAATGAATGAGTACTGTCAACACATGAACTTTTATTTTATAATATTCTTTATTTTTCAAATTAGAATGAGGCCCAATCAATTACCATATAAAGTTAATTATATGGATTTTCATACAACACATGTATATCATAGCATTGAGAAATAATCAACCATCAACCAAAGTGCACTACACTGTATAAGCATCAAATATAGATATTCAACGCTTATAACAGCCTGTCAATCAATCGATCGACATATTTAATCAATCAGGATGAGTGAACTTCAAATTTCATCCCAACACCCGTGTGGGGTTTCAAACAATCACACGCATATTTTATTTGTGCAGTTGGGCGATGTGTAAAATTTATCGTCCCAATCAATGTCCATCAAATAGGTGTACATAAACAAACCGTTCGGTTTATAAATGAATATTTTATTTTATTCACTTCACGTTAAAAATTATATTTTTAACGATAAAACATTTTATTCCAACCTATGAATTTCTATTCAATTCATTTATTCAATAAAATGGTATTTTTATTTTTCTAACTTATTTTAGAAAATTTCGGCGGCATAACGGCACGATACTAGAAACGGGACAAGGCCTAGCCTTATCCCCGGTCTAGTGAAGGCCCACGCCATTCACACATCAATCAAATCAATTTCATCTCACCAAACAATTCAAACAAATAATCCAACTAATCTATGCAACCAAACAAACAAGTCCATGGTCTGTGGACGGGTGTCGGGTGCTACTAAGCACCGTCTGCATCCTAGTATATATATATATATATATATATATATAACTAGAAAAATAAATTGAAAGGTGAGAAATTCTCACATGTAGCTATCCTAGCTCCACGGCTCTTCATTGATAGAAATCTTCATTGCTATCGCATCTTCGTCATCTTCGTTGCCCGTATCCTCTACATATGTAAAAATCGAATTTTGACTTCGTTATTCAATATATAAAAATCGAATTTTTAGTTCGCTATTCAATATATAAAAATCGAATTTTTAGTTCGCTATTCAATATATAAAAATCGAATTTTCACTTTGCTATTCAATATATAAAAATCGAATTTTCACTTTGCTATTCAATATATAAAAAGCGAATTTTTACTTCGATGTTCAATATATAAAAATCATATTTTTCATTCGAAGTTCAATATATAAAAATCATATATTTTTATTCGAAGTACAATATATAAAAATCATATATTTTTATTCGAAGTACAATATATAAAAATCATATATTTTTATAACATAAAAATCTAATCTTTTCATGTGTTCAAAAATCTAATCTTTCTCAGTTTTAAACTAAACAAAAATCAGTTTTTCATATAACCAAAAATCAGTTTTTTTTTTTTTTTTTTATATATATAACCAAAAATCAGTTTTTACCATAACCAAAAATCAGTTTTTACCATAACCAAAAATCAGTTTTTTTTTTTCCTTTTTATAAAATCAGTTTTTTTTTCTTTTTATAAAATCAGTTTTTTTTTTCTTTTTATAAAATCAGTTTTTTTTTTATTTTATAAAATCAGTTTCATTTATTTTATAAAATTAGAAGAACAAAAAAAGAAATAAAAATAAAAATGAAATCATTTAGTCACTCACCGCAGCCTGCGAAAGGGAGGGGGAGAAGGAAGCGTCGGCGGCAGGCTTCGAGGGGGGGGGGGCGCGGTGGCTCAGTGGTGTCGGCGTCGAGGTGTTCGAGGGGGGCGCGGTTTCGAGGTCTTCGTCGGCTTCGAGGTATGGGCGGCTTCGGGATGGCGTTCGTCGGCGCCGAAGTCTTGAGGGGGGGCGGCGAACTAGGTTTAGGTTTTCCTTTTTTTTTTTTTTTTCGATCTACTGAAATGAATCGGGGGGGGGGGGGGTATATGGAGGGAAGGGAAAGTGTTTTTTTTTTATTATTTTATTTTATTTTATTATTATTTATTTCAACCTTAAGTTGACTTTTTCATACGACCTCGAAACGAGGCCCACCGCCTGTCGTCCATAGCGTTTTACCCCTATTCCGAACCCAATGGGATATGTATCGCAAGCTGATTTGATCGTTACAATCAGTTTCCTTTGAATTTATATTTAAATCACTAAATTGAATTTTAAACGTACATTTCAAATTACCGGGGTCACATACTAACTCTAAAAATTCTCGAAAAATATTTTCTAGCTTCGTATTGACGATACGGTCCTAACAAAACTAGTTTCATCGAATTCTGAGGCCGTTTGAAAAATGGCCAATTTCCAGTCGATTAAAATCAACTAAAACTGGTCAAACGCGTTTTCCTTTGCCACGCTCACATATTGATTCGAAAAATCATGAAATTTAAAACCTAGCAATAACTTGACATCCCGGACCCAACAAAACTGGTTTCATCGAAATCCGAGGTCGTTTGCAAAATGTCCATTTTTAAGGGCCTGAATTCCATAGCGACTATTCAGAAATTTCAACTGGACATATCTTTTGATTCCCTCTATGAAATTTTGATTTTTCGGATTCGTTGGAAAGATATTATCAAATAGATTCTATCTTTTTTGGTTTCACTAAAATCCGGATTGTTTTGCACCCGGTATGTTCGATTGAAGTTTGAAATCGAATTATCGAACTACCGCGCCATTTTCAATTCTATTTATAATTATATATAAATATTTATATTCTAACGACGACGCGTATAAATATATACGTTCGAATTATATTCAAAATAAATTTCTCGTCGATATTATTTAAAATAATTCATTTTAAATAATCTAAATTCGCTAAAATTGCCAAAATAAAAATTTTAAACTGGCCCAGATTTTCCGGGTTGTTACAGAAATATAGATTAAGAAGAGAAAAGGAATTTCTCTAAAAGGTGATAATACACCCTGCTTGGGAATGATGCACTTAGCCATGCTGCCTACCCGATTTTTGTCTTTTCCTGGTTTTGAGGCTACTCTAATCTTCTAAAACATTTGGTCACCATTCACTTCGAATGCCACATCGTTAGATCCGTCAATTCACTAATTGACGTCCATAAAAATACCCTAGCAGTTAAGAGAAGTGTCCCCCTCCGCTACCAACTATGGTATGTTTGTAAAAATCAACGTTCATGAGTTTTTCAGGAAATACTCTGTCAGACATTCATTCATACAAGTCATCCAGGAACAGGATGAACCGAAGGCACTATTCTGTAAAACCAAATAGCCCTTGCATATCTTCGTCTTTTATTATCTTCAATAATCTCTGTCACGCGACCTATAAATCAATTTGAAGTGGAATATTATTTCCGGACTCTTCGAAATGATTAGCGTAATGTCTTTTACTATCATTTGATATTTAAGAACTATTTTCAATATTCACTTGATCTTAAACATTTCTTTGAAGAATTAGTTATTAGCTTAAACTGAACTGGGTTAAATATACTTCAGTTTATATACCTTTTATTTTACGTGTTTCAACCAAACAAAATGGTATATCTCTGCATTGTTTAGATCCAGACATTTTGACTATCTTGTATAAATGAACAACTTAAGTGTGTGCGTCGCATATGGTAATTTATTCAGTTTTGACTATCCTTTATAATGAACAACTAAAGCGTCTGCGTTGCACACGGTATTCTACTCTAAAATGTCGGCTTGTCTATACGACATTTTTTTCCTTTGTCATACTTTGTAAATTATCTTTTTATTTCTAATTGATCATAAATAACCTAATTTATACCATTTTCTTTTATACCATTTTCTATTTTATCTCTTATTATTTCCTTTTTGTTTAATTTCTAAACTTGTTTAACCTTCTAAGCCAAGCTATTAAGATCTATTTCTCGTCTAATGTCCTTCCTTTCATCGCCCAAAATGTTGGCTTCTTTTCTTCTCTGAAATCTCTTTTTATTTTCCATTTCATTTAAATCTCCATTTTTCTTTTACTTGGTTTATTTAAAACCCAGCCCAAACCCTTAAGCCTATTTTCCCTTTCCTCCTTCATTTGCAAAATACCACTTTTCCACTTCAAAAACCTATGCCACACATGCCGATCCTCTCCAGATCCATTTGCCGACCTCTTCCTTTGCGCATTTGCCAAGTACCCTTCTCTTTAATTTCTCATAGCCCATGTTTTACCGGCCCGCTCTTCGGGCCCATCTCCCCCTTCTTTCATTTCTTTAGTCTTACTTCTTTACCTCCAAGCATAACCCGTTTCCATGCTTCAACACCATCGTCATTTCTAGGATGATCAAATAGTAATATTGCAAAATGGTTGGCTCAGCAACGTTTCAAGCTTCAGCTCCTCCTCCTCTTTGATTTACTTTTCTATCCTATTTTTACTTGAGTCTAAAAACCCACCTATTCTTGTTACCATTTTTGTTGTATTATTAGTTATACTGCTTGTTCGTCTTACTGCTTTTATTGTTACCATTGGTCTGATTATACATTATAAGGATTAGTATATTTAAAACTTTTAAATATATTCAGCTATAGGCTATTACATTCCTGTACTTCTATTTCCCATTCTTTTTGTTTGTGGCTAACCATACATACTGACTTACCTGTCCTAGCAAGTAGCAATACCGGTACACCACCAAGTGTAACGACCCAGAAAATTTGAACCAGTTTAATTTTTTTTTTAATTGGCTAAAATAATGGATTTTAAATATTTAAAATAAATATTTTAAATAATAGAGATGAAAAGTGAGTTGAATCGACAATTGAAAACGAATATAATTAATTATAATTATAAACAAGGCCTGAAATGGCGCTGCAGTTTCAAAAATTGAATTCAAACTTTGTCGGACTGTACCGGGTGCAAAACAAAACGGATTTTAGTGAAACCAAAAATATTTAAATCTTTTAGTGAATACCTTTCCAACGAATCTGAAAAAACAAATTTTCATAGCGGAAAGCAAAAGTTATGGCCAAATGAATTTTCAGAAAAGTCGCTATGGAATTTATATAGCCCGTGAAATTGGCCATTTTGCATACGACCTCGGAATTCGACAAAACCACTTTTGTTGGATCCGGGATGTGAAGTTATTGCTAGGTTTCAAATTTCATAATTTTTGAAGCTAGTATGTGAGAGTGGCAAAGGAAAATGTGTTTTGGTCAATTACCGTTAAATTGGATCGACCAGAAATGGGCCATTTTGCAAACGGTCTCAGAATTCGATGAAACTAGTTTTGTTGGGACCGTATCGTCAAAACATAGCTAGATTTATTTTTCGGGAATTTTTTGAATCAGTTTGTGGCCCTGGCAAATTGAAATGTACGTTCAAATCAAATATTGAATGTTTTATATTTTAATTTGAAGGAAAACTGACTGAAACAGTCGAATGGGCCTACGAAACATATCCCATTGTGTTCGGAATGGGGGTAAAACGCTAGGGACGACAGTCGTTGGGTTTGAATTGGTGTTCATCTGTGTAAGGGGTATTTTAGAGATTTTAAAATATATAAATAAATAAATAAAAAATCAATTGGGCCAGCTCAACACTCTCTCTCCCCGTCTTCTTCGAAACCCCTCGAACCAACGGCGGCAGCTCTTCGTTTCTTCTCCCCTCGTTTTCTCCTCCTCCACGCGATAAAAGCCAGTGCCCCAGTTAAGTTTTTTGTAGAGAACCTTCCCCTCTTCACATCCATACTGGTCTCGTCGTTTATCGTTGTGTATATTGGTGGAACCAACCCCAGGAACTCACGCCGTTCGATCCCCCAGAACTCCTCCACCGTACCACCGAGTTCCTCCGTTCTCTAGCAGGAGGCGCGCCACTCCTAGTCGGATGTTAGGGTGGTAGTTGATCGGGGTGACGACGACGTGGGTGGCCAGATACCTAAACCCTAGGTTTGAACAAAACTGAGAGGTATACGGTTTATTTTATATAAACCGTTTTCCACAATTAAAACCGTTGCAAACTTCTAAAAATCGTATCTTTTCCGTTTCCTGTTGAATTTCAGTGAAACAAGAGACGCCGGGACCGTGTGAACGTCTTCTACATTTTAGAAGAGACCGCATATTTTTCTGAGCCTTCTGCTATTTTTGGTGGAGTGGAACCCAATGTGAGATTTCTAATTTATAAACGATATGGAAAACGACGATGTATAAATTATATAGTCGATGTATGAGTTATATAAGCGTTTTACACCTCTTGTATAAGCGTTGTATAAGTTGTACGTTCAATGTATAAGTCGTATATGCATTGTAAAAATTATATATGTGTTGAAATAGAAGTGAATTGCTATATATATATACATATATATATATACACACATATATATATATACGACCCTCGTCCACAAACCATGGACGATATTTATTGGTTGTGATTGGTGTGAAAATTGATTGATAGCGAATGGTTGTTTGGGATTGTTTGTGGTTGATATTGATTGATTGTGGTTGAAAAATACCCGTTTGCGGTTGAGAAAAATTTGGTTGAAACCACATAGGATTAGTTTGTGGAAATGAAATAAATATATACATGCCGCCTGCGTGCGAACTAGATGCATGATCCCCATTTTCAAAAACCGCGAGGTTTTAAGGTAGAGCGAGGAGCCGTACTAGGGACGGTCCCGGTTTTAACTACCCTGCCGTTATGCTGCCGAAATTTTGAATAATATTCATGTGTTTGAATTATTTTCATTTGCTGAAACTATATTTATTCGTTGAATAGAAAACCTTCATGTGTTGAATCGATATTCATTCGTTGAATTGAAATTCATGTGTTGAATGGTATTCGTGTTTTAAATATAAAAATCACATTTTTATCTATATATATATAGACTATAGAAAACCTTCATGTGTCGAATCGATATTCATTCGTTGAATTGAAATTCATGTGTTGAATGGTATTCATATTTTGAAAGAAATTGTTTTATAATAAAAAATCCCAATTTTAACATCAATATGAAATGTATAAAATAATCCTGTTTTGAAACAAATTGTTTTACAATAAAAATCACATTTTTATTATATACATGAATTGTTGAAATGTGAAGTGTTATAAACAAAAACTCGTTCAAATAAATATGCATGAGTCGAAACATTCATTAATTAGCTAATGATATGATTTTTGCCTATGCATGCAACATTAGAATGAATGGTGTTTTTAAACCAAATGGAATCAAATATGAAGTGAATGGAAAATGATAAGTGATAAGAACTGTATATATGTACATGCACATTTATTGAACAGGTTATAGCAAAAGGAGCTAGAGAAGAGGAATAAAATTTTGTGCCCGACAAATAGGTACACATTTACTGTTTTGTTTGGGTGATGATTTTATGAGCCTGTTGGCTAGCCGCTTGGCTTTTCCTTTTTCTTTTTGACATGAGACGCCAGTGTGGCTATTTGGGAATTTTCCCAGCCCCTCCCGTACAAAGGAGGTTATGGCGAATTTTTCCGAAATTTAAAGGCGTTAGTGAAATATTTGAAGTGAAAACGATATTGAAATTGTTGAATGAACTATATTTATATGAATATATAAATATAAATAAAATTAAAACGAAACATGGCCGTGCAGTTCGTGTTTTGAAACCGTGATTTCAAACAACTAGTGCGGGAAATCCGACCATTGGATTTTCCCGAAACCGCAACCGTTGGGTTCGCCTTGGAATAATCTTTCCAACGGCACCAACTTGGTAAAAATCCAACAGTTGGATTGTCTGAATTGTTTAATTCATATCTGAAGAAAAACAGCGCCAGAAACGATTATATTTATATATATATATAAATATAATTATAATTAATCGAATAACGACGCTGCAGTTCGTATTTTGAAATTGAAACTTCAAACGATTGTACCGGGAGATCCGACCGTCGGAATTTCCCGATACTGAAACCGTTGGATTCGTTTTGAAAAGATCTTTCTAAAGATGTAAATTTTGTAAAGATCCAATGGTTAGATTTTCATATATGTGTAAATCAAATCTGAATAAAAACAGCGCCACGGCCGCGTTATGGCCCGAAGCGTCGTTCTGAATAAATTGGTTATTTTAAGATAAATAAAAATAGCGATAAATCGATATAAAATATCATAAACGATATTGAATGGAAATAAACTGAATTTGCTCGATTTATGTGGTATTTGATGGTTGAGTGTGTTTGGTGTGAAAATTACATTAAAAGAACAAAATTGGTGTTGTCGAATGATTTAACCATTGAAATAAATTGATTTGAAATTCTAAATATACGTGAATTATTTGAAAAGGCCGAGTTAATTCTCATTTCAAATAATTGATCGGCGATTGAAAGTCGAAGATGAAGACGGTGGTCGAAGACCGGAGATCTTCACCTCGTTTGGGTGGTAACCGAGGTCCTGATTGGGAAGCATCCCGAAATATGGATAATGAGGGGAGATCGTCCCGACGTACGTGGTGATCGATGGGTTTGCGAGGTATTTAGTGCCTCCGGTTTCGTTCAGACCCAGAACGGACTTGTAAATGGACTGTGTGTCTGACATTGGATTTTATTCTGTGTTGATTGATCTCTATTAAATATACATCTGTTTGGCGGCAGAGAATTTATTCTTTTGCTTAACGCCCTTCTCTGAGACGCACGAGCTCAGAGGTTGTGTATCGATGGACATCAGTCGCATGGCATAAACTGCTAGTGTGGAATGCCTATGTGGCGAATGATCAGGGCTTCTGTTGAAAAGCAAAGTCTTGTGGTGATGATCAAAGCACCGCCTGTGTGGCGTAGCTTTGTGTATAATGTGAATTCGCGAGCCTCACACCCCGGTATGAACCATAAACGGGAGAAGGACCTCAAGAAGGGCATGCGTTTCTTTCTAGCTAGGGTGGTGTCAGTGACCTACCAGCCCTGACATTTATATACTTTTCCCCTGTGTGGTTGTTGCTGTTGCGAGGCGCCTCGGATATATCGGTCGATCCGGGACCGATGAAGCCATTCGTTGGCTCATTTGCGCCCCATAAGGCGGGGAGACGTATTGTTCAGGCATAATAATCCACATCGGTGGACAGGCCCTGACGATCCAAGGGGCAGTTGCGGCTGTTCCTGAGACATGGTAGGCTAGATTGTCTCGAATTCGGTAAGGACTATCTTTTGCCTTGGTTCATGACGGAAATCCAATTTCCAAATACGACATCGTACGGTTCTGATTGTATATATATTTGGCGACATAGTGGCATAGGATGCTCATGTCGTCTATGATTGATAGTTATGATTTGAAATTGTTTTTAAAACAAATAAACACTAGTAATAATATCAAATGCTTTTGTTTTATTCGTATCAAGCATATTTAGGCCATTATAAGGTAAAACTCTATCCTCCGGTTTGCGTTGCATTGTGTGATGGGAACTGAGTCTTATAATGGCTTCATTTTTATAAAAAGCATTGCGATATTTAAAAGAAAGATTTGTTTTTAAAGCACTGGCAATCCAATGGAGTAAACCCGTTCCACGAAAGTGGCGTGGTCCTGTGATTAGCCATATATTAAATGTGTTGAGTAGATTTCTCATACCAGTCCCATGACTGACTCGTAGTTTGTTTCACTTTCAAACTCGGGTGCCGCTTTTTCTACACGAGCAGCCTTGTATTCAGGTTTAGCTGGTTCTTTCTGGATAGCTGGAGTTGATGATGGATTCTATTATTTATCTCTTTTTATGCTGTTCAGCTCCTGTTGTACATTATGTTTGTTTTCCGCTGTAGACATATATGTATAGCTGAACTGTATTTGTACTAAGTATGATCCTGTATACTGTGTGACTCTGATGATTACTGTTATCCAGTATATTCTATTGTTCATTATCTGGTGTATTTATTTAATTCTGTTCTGCTATTATCTGTTTCTGTGTTATATTCCAAAGATTACCCTTGTCTCCGTCAAAACGGGAAATGGGGTCGTCTCAACGTGGTATCAGAGCTTTGGTTAAGCTTAGTTCTGGAATATAACATATTAACGAACTCGTCAGAAATAGAACCAGTAGTGTTCTAAGATGGGTAAATCATTACAGATAGGATCAGTAATATCCTAGTATGAGTAGTAGAATAAAATAACACCTAGATAGACGCATCTACATTCAAGTATTTGTTTCTATATTTTGAAATATCTTTTATGTGACCTGACACTTGATCTGCCATTTCCAGAAGAACTAGAAATGAGTGCCAGAAACAGAAGAAGAAATACTGACCCGGATATAGAAGCTCTATTTATGAAATATAGAAATCTGGGTGGAAAACCCTTCACGGGTGAAGAATCGATTATGAGAACACAAGCTTAGATTCGTTCGGCTGAGAAAATTTTCGAAGCATTAAAGCTGAGGGATGACCAGAAAAGATTACTGGCCTCCTGGGTACTCAAAGATGAAGCTTTATTCTGGTGGGATTCAATTATCAAGGATAATCCAGAAGGTGATATCACCAGGGATAGATTCAAAGTGATTTTCCTGGAAAGATTTACTCCTCCCGAAGCGACCGAGCGACTATATGATGAATTTTCTTATTTGATACAAGGAGATATGACCATCCCAGAATATCATAAGAAATTCAACGAACTTTCTCACTTTGCTCCCCATCTAATTCAGAATACGAGGAGAAAGAATCTGATATTTATTTACGGGCTTCAAAGGAAATATCAGAATAAAGTAAAGGGGTCAAGTGATTGCTTATGCTAGCCGTCAGCTGAAGCTGCATGAGAAAAACTACGTCACTCATGATCTTGAGTTATTGGCGATAGTATTTGCCTTGAAAATCTGGAGACACTATCTTCTGGGAGAGAGATTTGAACTATTTACAGATCACCAGTCATTGAAGTATCTGTTCACCCAAAAAGACCTAAATCTGAGGCCGCAACGTTGGCTAGAGTTCCTTGCAGCATACAACTTTGAGATTATATACACTCCAGGGAAGGCCAATGTCGTGGCCGATGCGTTAAGCCGAAAGAATGAAATGATCGCCAGTTTTATCATTGTGACTTCGTTGATTGACAAGATATCGACTCTCCAAAAAGACGACCAATTTATCAAAGGAATGGGTCAGCGAATTCGTGAAGGCAATGCTTCAGATTTCCAGCTCGACAGCGAAGGGATTCTGAGGTTAGAAGGACGAATATGTGTTCTAGAAATTCCTGAACTCAGGAGAGATGTGCTTGATGAATGCCACAAATCTAAGCTCAGTATCCATCCGGGTGTGAGTAAAATGTATAACGATATCAAGCGCACATTCTGGTGGAAGTCGTTAAAAAGAGACATCTCGATATATGTTAGTCGATGCCCTACTTGCCAGCTAGTCAAAAGCGACCAATAGAAATTGGCTGGATTGTTACAACCACTAGAAGTTCCTGGTTGGAAGTGGGAACATATTTATATGGATTTCATTGATGGTCTGGCCGGAACCAGAAAAGGGAATGACGGTATTTGGGTGATCGTAGATCGCTTCACGAAGACCGCCCGTTTCATACCTGTCAGATCAAATAGAACTGCTCAGAGTCTGGCGCATATATACTTCAAGGAAATAGTTAGACTACATGGAGTGCCGCTCAGTATAGTCAGTGATAGAGATACAATATTCACTAGCAAATTCTGGGAGGCATTTTAAGTCGAGCTGGGAACGAAGTTGAACTTGAGCACCGCTTATCATCCTCAGACAGACGGTCAGACTGAGAGGGTGAATCGTATTTTAGAAGATCTATTGCGGGCTTGTGTTATAGATTTCGGTGGACCATGGGAAGACCATCTGCATTTGGCTGAATTCTCATATAACAACAGCTACAAGGCGAGTCTGACAATGTCGCCATTCGAAGCGTTGTACGGTAGACCGTGCCGATCTCCCGCTTGTTGGGTCGAACCCGGTAATAGACTTGTGTTGGGTCCTGATATGATTCGAGATGTTGCCGACAAAGTCGATTTTATTAAGAAGCGATTACTTGCCGCTCAAAGCCGACAAAATAGCTATGCCGATAGAAGAAGAAGAGACATATCCTTTGTTGTTGGTGACTATGTATATCTGAAAGTATCGCCGATGAGAGGAGTAATCCGGTTCGGTAAAACAGGGAAATTGGCGCCTAAATTCATTGGTCCGTTTCCTATTCTGGAACGGATCGGAACTCTCGCTTATAGGGTCAAACTGCCTGATTGGTTGCCTGGAGTTCATGATGTATTTCATATATCTCAACTTCGAAAACACGTTCATGATCCAGACTTGATTGTGGAAGAAGCAGCTCAACAGGATATTGAAATTACTCCAGAATTAGCTGTGAGACGAGAGCCGCTAAAGATCATCGGCCAAGAAACCAAAGAACTGAGGAACAAGAAGTTTCACTTAGTCAAAGTGCAATGGAGTGGAGTTCCGCGAGATTGTACTTGGGAAACTGAGGAGAGCATTCATAAAGCTTATCCTAGATGCCGATTGGATATCTCTGATTGACTCCGGTGCAAGGTATATTTACCATAATTTGCATTACCATTTAATCCTCTATTCTGCTATTATTTTCTTTCCATGGATGAGCACTTTTAATTCTATAGTCTGAATGATTTTAAAGGAATATATGAATTAATTTGTATGGTATTGAAAAGTTGAAAACAATTGGATTGGTTGTTGTGTTGTGTGATTGTAGATTTATCAAACCACTTTCGACTTTGTTCCTTTTCGGGGACGAAAAGTTTTAAGTGGGGGAGATTGTAACGACCCAGAAAATCTGAACCAATTTTTTTTTTAAATTGGCTAAAATAATGGATTTTAAATATTTTAAATAAATATTTTAAATAATAGAGATGAAAAGTGAGTGGAATTGACAATTGAAAACGAATATAATTAATTATAATTATAAACAAGGCCTGAAATGGCGCTGTAGTTTCAAAAATTGAATTCAAACTTTGTCGGACTCTACCGGGTGCAAAACAAAACGGATTTTAGTGAAACCAAAAATATTTAAATCTGTTAGTGAATACCTTTCCAACGAATCTGAAAAATCGAATTTTCATAGCGGAAAGCAAAAGTTATGGCCAAATGAATTTTCAGAAAGGTCGCTATGGAATTTATATAGCCCGTGAAATTGGCCATTTTGCATATGACCTCGGAATTCGACGAAACCACTTTTGTTGGATCCGGGATGTGAAGTTATTGCTATGTTTCAAATTTCATAATTTTTGAAGCTAGTATGTGAGAGTGGCAAAGGAAAATGTGTTTTGGTCAATTACCGTTAAATTGGATCGACTAGAAATGGGCCTTTTGCAAACGGTCTCAGAATTCGACGAAACTAGTTTTGTTGGGACCATATCGTCAAAACATAGCTAGATTTATTTTTCGGGAATTTTTCGAATCAGTTTGTGGCCCTGGCAAATTGAAATGTACGTTCAAATCAAATATTGAATGTTTTATATTTTAATTTGAAGGAAAACTGACTGAAACAGTCGAATGGGCCTACGAAACATATCCCATTGTGTTCGGAATTGGGGTGAAACGCTAGGGACGACAGTCGTTGGGTTTGAATTGGTGTTCGTCTGTGTAAGGGGTATTTTAGAGATTTTAAAATATATAAATAAAAAATCTATTGGGCCAGCTCAAAACTCTCTCTCCCCGTCTTCTCCGAAACCCCTCAAACCAACGGCACCAGCTCTTCGTTTGTTCTCCCCTCATTTTCTCCTCCTCCATGGGATAAAAGCCAGTGCCCCAGTTAAGTTTTTTGTAGAGAACCTTCCCCTCTTCACATCCATACTGGTCTCGCCGTTTATCGTTGTGTATATTGGTGGAACCAACCCCAGGAACTCACGCCGTTCGAGCCCCCAGAACTCCTCCACCGTACCACCGAGTTCCTCCGTTCTCTGGCAGGAGGCGCGCCACTCCTAGTCGGATGTTGGGGTGGTAGTTGATCGGGGTGACGACGACGTGGGTGGCCAGAAACCTAAACCCTAGGTTTGAACAAAACTGAGAGGTATATGGTTTATTTTATATAAACTGTTTTCCACAATTAAAACCGTTGCAAACTTCTAAAAATCGTATCTTTTTCATTTCCTGTCGAATTTCAGTGAAACAAGAGACGCCGGAACCGTGTGGACGTCTTCTACATTTTAGAAGAGACCGCATATTTTTCTGAGCCTTCTGCTATTTTTGGTGGAGTGGAACCCAATGTGAGATTTCTAATTTATAAACGATATGGAAAACGATGATGTATAAATTATACAGTCGATTTATGAGTTATATAAGCGTTGTACACCTCTTGTATAAGCGTTGTATAAGTTGTACGTTCGATGTATAAGTTGTATATGCGTTGTAAAAATTATATATGTGTTGAAATAGAAGTGAATTGCTATATATATATATATATATATATATATATATATATACGCCCCTCGTAAACAAACCATGGACGATATTTATTGGTTGTGATTGGTGTGAAAATTGATTGATAGCGAATGGTTGTTTGGGATTGTTTGTGGTTGATATTGATTGATTGTGGTTGAAAAATACCCGTTTGTGGTTGAGAAAAATTTGGTTGAAACCACATAGGATTAGTTTGTGGAAATGAAATAAATATATACATGCCGCCTGCGTGCGAACTAGATGAATGATCCCCATTGTCAAAAACCGCGAGGTTTTAAGGTAGAGCGAGGAGCCGTACTAGGGACGGTCCCGGTTTTAGCTATCCTGCCGTTATGCTGCCGAAATTTTGAATAATATTCATGTGTTTGAATTATTTTCATTTGCTGAAACTATATTTATTCGTTGAATAGAAAACCTTCATGTGTTGAATCGATATTCATTCGTTGAATTGAAATTCATGTATTGAATGGTATTCGTGTTTTAAATATAAAAATCACATTTTTATCTATATATATATAGACTATAGAAAACCTTCATGTGTTGAATCGATATTCATTCGTTGAATTGAAATTCATGTGTTGAATGGTATTCATATTTTGAAAGAAATTGTTTTATAATAAAAATCCCAATTTTAACATCAATATGAAATGTATAAAATAATCCTGTTTTGAAACAAATTGTTTTACAATAAAAATCCTATTTTTATCACCTATATAAGGTATAAAATAATAGTGTTTTGAAATGAATTGTTTTACAATAAAAATCACATTTTTATTATATACATGAATTGTTGAAATGTGAAGTGTTAAAAATAGCAACTCGTTCAAATAAATATGCATGAGTCGAAATATTCATTAATTAGCTAATGATATGATTTTTGCCTATGCATGCAACATTAGAATGAATGGTGTTTTTAAACCAAATGGAATCAAATATGAAGTGAATGGAAAATGATAAGTGATAAGAACTATATATATGTACATGCACATTTATTGAACAGGTTATAGCAAAAGGGGCTAGAGAAGAGGAATACAATTTTGTGCCCGACAAATAGGTACACATTTACTGTTTTGTTTGGGTGATGATTTTATGCGCCTGTTGGCTAGCCGCTTGGCTTTTCCTTCTTCTTTTTGAAATGAATCGCCTATGTGGCTATTTGGGAATTTTCCCAGCCCCTCTCGTACAAAGGAGGTTATGGTGAATTTTTCCGAAATTTAGAGGCATCAGTGAAATATTTGAAGTGAAAATGATATTGAAATTGTTGAATGAACTATATTTATATAAATATATAAATATAAATAAAATTAAAACGAAGCGTGGCCGTGCAGTTCGTGTTTTGAAACCGTGATTTCAAACAACTAGTGCGGGAAATCCGACCATTGGATTTTCCCGAAACCGCAACCGTTGGGTTTGCCTTGAAATAATCTTTCCAACGGCACCAACTTTGTAAAAATCCAACGGTTGGATTGTCTGGAATGTTTAATTCAAATCTGAAGAAAAACAGTGCCAGAAACGATTATATATATATATATATATAATTAATCGAATAACGACGCTGCAGTTTGTATTTTGAAATTGAAACTTCAAATGATTGTACCGGGAGATCCGACCATCGGAATTTCCCGAAACTGAAACCGTTGGATTCGTTTTGAAAAGATCTTTCTAATGATGTAAATTTTGTAAAGATCCAACGGTTAGATTTTCAGATATGTGTAAATCAAATCTGAAGAAAAACAGCGTCACGGCCGCGTTATGGCCCGAAGCGTCGTTTTGAATAAATTGGCTATTTTAAAATAAATAAAAATAGCGATAAATCATTATAAAATATCATAAACGATATGGACTGGAAATAAACTGAATTTGCCCGATTTATGTGGTATTTGATGGTTGAGTGTGTTTGGTGTGAAAATTACATTAAAGAACAAAATTGGTGTGGTCGAATGATTTAACCATTGAAATAAATTGATTTGAAATTCTAAATATACGTGAATTATTTGAAAAGGCCGAGTTAATTCTCATTTCAAATAGTTGATCGGCGATTGAAAGTCGAAGATGAAGACGGTGGTCGAAGACCGGAGATCTCCACCTCGTTTGGGTGGTAACCGAGGTCCTGATTGGGAGGCATCCCGAAATATGGATAATGAGGGGTGATCGTCCCGACGTACGTGGTGATCGATGGGTTTGCGAGGTATTTAGTGCCTCCGGTTTCGTTCAGACCCAGAACGAAGTTGTAAATGGACTGTGTGTCTGACATTGGATTTTATTCTGTGTTGATTGATCTCTATTAAATATACATCTGTTTGGCGGCGGAGAATTTATTCTTTTGCTTAACGCCCTTCTCTGAGATGCACGAGCTCAGAGGTTGTGTATCGATGGACATCAGTCGCATGGCATGAACTGTTAGTGTGGCATGCCTAAGTGGCGAATAATCAGGGCTTCTGTTGAAAAGCAAAGTCTTGTGGTGATGATCAAAGCACTGCCTGTGTGGCGTAGCTTTGTGTATAATGTGAATTCGCGAGCCTCACAACCCGGTAAGAACCAGAAACGGGAGAAGGACCTCAGGGAGGGCATGCGTTTCTTTCTAGCTAGGGTGGTGTCAGTGACCTACCAGCCCTGACATTTATATACTTTTCACCTGTGTGGTTGTTGCTGTTGCGAGGCGCCTCGGATATATCGGTCGATCCGGGACCGATGGAGCCATTCGTTGGCTCATTTACGCCCCATAGGGCGGGGAGACGTATTGTTCAGGCATAATAATCCACATCGGTGGACCGGCCCTGACGATCCAGGGGGAAGTTGCGGCTGTTCCTGAGACATGGTAGGCTAGATTGTCTCGAATTCGGTAAGGACTATGTTTTGCCTTGGTTCATGACGGAAATCCAATTTCCAAAAACAACATCGTACGGTTATGATTGTATATATATTTGGCGACATAGTGGCATGGGACGCTCATGTCGTCTATGATTGATAATTATGATTTGAAATTGTTTTTGAAACAAATAAACACTAGTAATAATATGAAATGCTTTTGTTTTATTCGTATCAAGCATATTTTGGCCATTATAAGGTAAAACTCTATCCTCCGGTTTGCGTTGCATTGTGTGATGGGAACTGAGTCTTATAATGGCTTCATTTTTATAAAAAGCATTTCGATATTTAAAAGAAAGATTTGTTTTTAAAGCACTGGAAATCCAATGGAGTAAACCCGTTCCACGAAAGTGGCGTGGTCCTGTGATTAGCCATATATTAAATGTGTTGAGTAGATTTCTCATACCAGTCCCATGACTGACTCGTAGTTTGTTTCACTTTCAAACTCGGGTGCCCCTTTTTCTACACGGGCAGCCTTGTATTCAGGTTTAGCTGGTTCTTTCTGGATAGCTGGAGCTGAAGATGGATTCTATTATTTATCTCTTTTTATGTTGTTCATCTCCTATTATACATTATGTTTGTTTTCCGCTGTAGACATATATGTATAGCTGAACTGTATTTGTACTAAGTATGATCCTGTATACTGTGTGACTCTGATGATTACTGTTATCCAGTATATTCTATTGTTCATTATCTGGTGTATTTATTTAATTCTGTTCTGCTATTATCTGTTTCTGTGTTATATTCCAAAGATTACCCTTGTCTCCGTCAGAATGGGAAATGGGGTCGTCTCACCAAGCCATCAAACTAAACTCAGATTCAACCACCCACTCATATTTGTTTCCCCCGAAGCACTTTCGCATGGCTCACTGGAAAAAGTTAAGTGCATAGCAGTGCATTTGTACACATGTACGCAACCACCACTGGCTGCCGCAACCCTCCGATCATCTCCACAAACCCCTCAATACCCACTGATTCCATCTCCAACCTCAGATTCAACCACCATCATTTCTACAGTGTTTTCACTTTCAGAACCCAACTACCCGTATGAAACTGATCCAGGAAAAATACGTCCAACTACCACCTCTGACCACCAGCGTTCATCCAACTCTGGACACGTCACGGTGCCGACCCACGTCATCGACCCCCCCAGGTGCGTGCTTCCCAAACTTGACATGGTGGTCCCGCTCTGATCAAACACTAACCAAACTTAACCCGAAAACCCTATTGCCACCTCGTTCACGAAATCTATGCATTAGAAAAATGATTTGTTATTTTTCCTATGATCCCCTATCCTAAACGTTGCTTCCCTCCTCACGCCATGGATTCTGGTGGCTTCGATAGTCGGATACTGCCTCAACAACGTTTTCAGATCATCATGACATATCTCGACAACCACAATGTTAAAAATCGGGAAACTACCACTAAAAATCACTGTTTTGTATCACGATTCCATTTATATACTTGAAACATGGTTCTGGGTTGTTTGAAATTTCATGTTGTAAGTTGATTTACAGAGAGAAATCCGGTTTATCTTGTTCATACATTCATTATGTTGGTACAGCTTGTATTCATGTGTATAGCCGCGGATTGCTTGCTATCCGAATGGTTTAAACTTAACACAGACCCTAAAATCATACTGTGATTTCTAAAAATGGTATTCTTTAAACATGGAACAACAGTTTTGGGAAAATAGAGAGTGTATGTTATTGTATATGTCTATACAGGCTTATGTATTCCAACCCCATAGTTTGATCATTTTAAATACTATTTCCTGATAACCGCATAAAACATCATCATTATGATACATATGTTTATACTATCACTAGGCAGAGAGGTTTAACAAAGAATATACAACAGATGTGGTTTTAGGCATATATTGCTCTAAGGATGTTTCACAGGAAAGAATAAGTTTACTCATAAACAAATCCTAGTCATTTCAGCAAACATGGTTCATAATAAATCCTGACATTAACATGGAAACTCTAAAACAAAGACTTTACAAGTTTAGTTTACCCACCGAAATGCTTTCCTTTCCTGCTAAATCAAACTCAGTGCATAGCTTCAAGGTCGTATTTATAGCTTAAGTTCCTATTTTAAATAATCTAATTTCCTTCACATTTGCTACAATAAGTGTATCCTTAGCCTTACTCCTTTGTGCTAGCTTATATGACATCATTTCAGGAAACTTATGGATGAAGAAATGAATAATTTATTTAGATATTTGACAATCCTCTTGTCCTATGTTCTATCTTCTAGAAGCATGATCTTTCGAAGCCATACTCCCTTAAATACTGCGCATGGTTCAGCAATATAAAATGGTTTAAGTGCTTGACATTTTGGTGAGGAGAATATTTATATTCGCAAGTTGTACAACCTTCTTTTAGAGGAATGGTTTATGCCTATATTTAGCTATACTATTTGATGTTAAATCACATTAAGGATCTTGACTTTGCTTCTCTTTTGTTTTGTTTCTATATGCATTTCCATTTGATATTTTCATTGCATCATTTTATCAAACATGTTGTGCATGTTCTTTTTATATGTTTTTGCATATAGTTGTGTTGGCCGATTGTTTCTCCTGCATATTTTTTTTACTGTCTTTGTTTGTTTCGAAGTCCTTTTACAATTTTCAAGTGATAACATGCCCCTTTCAGATGTACATTTTGTGATCATTCTTATGCGGAAAGTTATAGTTTTAGTTGCAAGAAATTATTTTGAATTTATGTTACCATAACTATATATGCATTATAAGATACACCTTCATTATACTATGTTTATTGTTATAATTTCAAAGCAATTGATTTTCAACGTAATATGTATGTTATGATTTATGATTAATATTTCTTTTTGTTGCAACTTACATTATGTTTTCTAGTTAAAACAAACTTATATATTTCACATATTTCATTTTAATTACCTTATTAATATCAATATTATTATAAATCAAAAGTCAGATAAAAACGGGACATCACAGCTAGACATTACTCCGGTTCTAATATAGCGTCGTTATAATGCCGAAATTTTCTAAAATAAATATGGTTCATTAAAAATAGAATTTTTAATGTGTATATGAACTATATAAAATATTCATGTGTTGAAATAAATATTTTATTGTTAAAAATATAATTTTTAACGTATATGTGAACGGCATAAAATTCACCTGGAATGAAAATAAATATTCATTTACGAATCGGACGATTTATTTATGTACACCCATTTAACTGACATGGATTGGGACGATAATATTTTACACATCGCCCAACTACACGAATAATATTCAGTATTTGTTGGTTGAAAACCCACACGGGTATTGGATGATATTTGACGTACACTAATCCCAATTGTTTAGTTGTATGTCAATCGATCGGTTGACGGACAGTTGTAAGCGTTAATTATTTATATTTAATGCTTATGCAGTTGTGTAATGCACTCTGGATGATAGTTGATTATTTATCATTGTTGTAGTATACATGTGTTGTATGAAACCATATAAACAAATTATATGGTAATTTATTGGGTCTGATTCCAATTTAGAAAGAACGAATATTTTAAAATAACGAATATTTTTAAATAATATTAGTAAAGGATTAAAATGTGAACTTGATGTACGATTTTGGATGGACATGAAAATGTTGAATATGTGAAGCCATATTGATTAGATAAGCGCCATTTTAACGCGAATGATATTTATATCGATTTTATTCATTTTTATACTGAATATCGAAAAGTAAAAGATTTCAAAATCTGATATTTTGACAATATTATCATTTAAATATTATAATGATAAAGAGTATTCAATTTTGATTTAAAATTGAAGTGAAAGTGGGAATTGATTTTATAATGAATTTATAAAATACATTTTGAACGAAATATATATTATATATATTGATGGCCTGAATAGAACGCGCTGCGCTGTGGCCGTTCTTGAATTTCAACCATTGACTTCGAATTGACATTACGAGAGATACGACCGTCGGATTCTCCTAAAACTGGAGCCGTTGGGCTCGTATCAAAAAGAGCTTTCCAACGAATATAAGATATTTGAAATCTAACGGTTGGATTTGGAATTATGTCCAAATCAAATTTAGAAAAGGTTGCTATGGATGCAGTTCGGTGGACGTTATTGGAAACCGACTGTAAGGGCCTTGATAAAAATATTAATAATTTGTGTAAAATCATAATAAACAATTTGGAAAGAATTTGGACGAAAAATTCCACATTTGTAAAGACAAAAATATATTTTTTATCAAAATGAACTAGTTAATAACTAGCATTATAATCCAACTTTTTTAAATAAATTGGATTTGATAATGGTTTTAATCTTACCAAGATTTTTCCAATGCATGAATTGGAATGGATCTGAATAGAAATCATCTTCGGGATATTTCGATATTGGATTCAGTGGTTATACAGACATTGTGGAGGAATTTGGAAGATAAACATATATCGTTACTCCCCATACGATATGTTTTGGTTTCAGAATTTGATATTGAATATAAGCTGATATAATTTCTGTTTAGAGCCTTATATTTAATATCAAAGTGGATTTTACATTTGTCATGACTAGTGTCTTCTGTAACACTGTTCTTAACCCCGTGTGAAAAGAATAAATCATTTAATTAAGATTGTTAGAGTTTCCAATTATATTAAGTAATTGGAATAAAATGGAATGTGAATTGGATTTATTGTGAACTGTGTTCTTAACGACATTCGTTCTTTAACCCGATTTATTAGAGTTTGGTGGCGGAGAATTTATTCTTTTGCTTAACACCCTTCTCTGAGCCATACGATCTTAGTGGCTATATATCAGTAGAAATCAATGGTACGATGTAGATTGTCGATGCGGCATGTTTTTGTTTCCAAAGTTAAATAATCATTAACTAATGATTGTTGGAAGAATAAAACTAATTGGAGTTTTTATGAATCTTTAATTAGATTGAAATGAGAATGTGATAATGATTAACATAGAAATGTGTTTATTTTATGCTCCTATATCTTATCTTTTGTATATAAATAAATATTACTTGGGTATTGTTTTGTCATTTTTACAGATATGCCAATACAGTCGTAAAAATGAAAAACAGAGATCAAATTGCTGCATATTTACATTTGAAGACTTGCTGACGAAGATCTAACATCCAGTTGCTTTTTGGACAAGAAAATAACTAGTAGAAAGGCCATATATTTCACAAATCAATGAAGAATGATCAAAGGAGCAAGAGAAAAAGAGGAAAGACCCAAATTTACTAGATTTCACTAAGGCCCGTTTGTAATTCTCACTGTAAACTATTTTGTGAATTCCCTAAGGCCCATTTGTCATTGTATTAGGGTTAGGGTTAGGGTTGTCTATATATCTCCTATAAATATCCATGTAATCTCATTGTAAAGAATCATCCTAGAATTAATAAAGTCTTCTTCTTCTCTTTTCTGCATTTTTTTTATTTTCTTAGCAATTAGTGTTGTCTACACAATTAGATTTGGTAGAACACTATTTGTCTTTTTCATTTATTTTTCATTAGTGATTAACCGTCTGATTAGATTCAGCGGTAATCCTAATTTTATTTCCTGTTTGTTATTTTAATTTCTGCAATCTCAATTTCTGTTCTTTTTACTGCTTCCTTAGGTCAATTGGATTGAATACATATTTGATTAGATTCAGATATGATTCAATTGAATAATAGTTTAATTGCAGTTTCAATTTCGTTTGCTTTCAAAACAAACCTCGAAGATTTGTCTAACTCGCCCAAGAAATTTTATAAATAATTTAATTTAATTTACCTCCCTGTGATTCGACCTGCATACTACATGATTTGTGCGCTTGCAGTATTTATATTAAAATTCACGCTTTTCTAGTTCATAGGAAAGCGACGATCAAGTTTTTGGTGCCGTTGCCAGGGAGGTAATATTTAAATTTTATTATTTATTTAATTTCTGATTCATGTTAGTTTTTTATTTATTTTTTCCTTTTGTTTTTTGTATATATATATATATTAAAAAAGAACTTCTTGATTGGTTTGTGTAACGACCCAGGAATTTGGACAATTTGAAATATGGAATTAACTGAAGCAATTAATGATAAATTTATCGAATATCTGACTTTGTGTATGATTTGAACCAATGACTCTATTCGAAACGGTTGGTTGAAAATCAAATATTGAATAGTTGAATTGAATCTGGTTGGGTAATTGAGTTGAATTCGACAAGAAAATATGAATGGTTGAATTTATAAATAAACGTTATTAACGTAAATAGATTGGAGATATATATTTGTTAAAATATATGGAAAGGTAGCTTGGATATGCGTATATATAAAGAAATCGAATTTAACTTTCAAAGTTGGAATCGAACGGAGTTGGCTGAGAACAAATAAAACAGATAAATAATTTAAAAATAAAATATCGCCGTATACTAACAGAGTCGAAATAAAACCAGAATAATTTTAATGGATTCAGAACATTAAAACGAAGGCATACATATAATTTTTGTTGTGTTTGGATATTGAGCGTTCAACGTCAGTTCAACGTCAGTTTAGGGTACAGTTGAATATTAAATAATACCTACCTCAGTATATTACTAAATCGATTATCACCTACACCAGAAATACTTCGCAGACCTATCGCGCTCCCTATGACCTATTGATGTTACGTCGTTGTTATCTTCACATTTTACTCTATAAAAAAAACCCCGTCCCTTTTCCATTCTTTCAACAGATAATTTTTCCCCTAAATCATAATCGTTTCTCTTTTAATGACCAAAGAAAGAAAACTCTGTTTCCCCCAAAATCGAAAGAAATCGCCTCTACCTTAAAGTCGAGCCTGCTATCCTTTGAATCCGTCTCTACTGGAAGTCGGCGCTCCTCAACCTCACCTGGAGCACTGCCATCCTGATTTTGGATCAAAGGCGTCACCCTTGATGAACCAACACGGTTGAAAATTCCTCTGATGTCTTGATTGTCGCTCGCTACTGCAGGTGAGCATCTCACTCGCGATTAATCTCCGTTTCAAGTAAATCGATTTCAATTTAAGCTAAGATATATGGTGGTTGTGTCGCGGTTGTCTGTGATTTGTGGACCTTGTTGCCGTGTTCCTGTTATGCTTGCTGTGTGAACGTATATACACTCTGCCATGTTGTTCACATATAACTAGTCTGTGGAATCTGAAATATATTTTTCATTGTTTTGCTATATTGAGTAGTTGAATAGATTCGAAAATACTATTGGCGATAAATTTGTTAAACTGTATGTGTATACATGATTTTGTATGCTTAGGAATAACATGAGCCAGTAGGTCGCTTGCATTTCCGATATGGTTAGCATTGCTCCATCTAGTAATGACTGGTAGGAAAAGGAAGCTGATGACGTTTGTCAATTTATGATTCATTAAGATAGATATTTCCTGCTGTGTTTTAAATTGGCTTCACTATTCTCCCATGTTCGTAAAGTATACGTGATGTTACATATTCACCGCCTTACATCATGTGAATCCACTATGCTGTCTTAATAATCCTCATGTACCCTGTTCTTGGATTCACAGTTGGTTACATTGATAAAATGGAATGTAGTATACTCTGGTCACATTGGGCATTTGTTCATTTGATGTTACTAAGCCCTGTTTAAATGAAATATAGCACGATATGTTCCTTTTTAGTTATTGATAGTGTTGGGCTACTGGAAAACATTGTTGGTGTGAACACAGTCATACATGCTCATACTTTATTATATGCGAACACATAACAGTCTAAATGCTTTTTCTTAGAAGGTGACCATCTGGAAGTTCATGATAAAAAGACAAGTGAGCAAACAACCCCATCTTATTTACTGATCATGTTATATATATGCATATGTATATATTATCCTGCATAAGTTAGTGGTTGACCCTGGATTTGCGAGTATAGTTGTACCCACTACAGAAACTGCACTAACAACACCTTATCACCTTAACTGGATGTATATTATAAATGGTTTAACATAAAAATGACCTAAACCATTTTTTTTGTTTCTCGTATTGATTTCCTGGACTGTCCAGGCTCTAATTCTAGTAGTGCATTAGAAATGCTTTTGGGTTTAAATCGGTAATGCATGTATGGCCTTACATGAACTTGAAATTATTAAAATTATATGATTGGTGATGACAGTATCAAACCATATACATTTGGATACTTGGATAAATGTACACATTTATTCCTCCCTGCACATGGTTCTTCTATATTTGGCGCATCCGCACACATTGTTGATCACCTTATCTGAACATATGTAAGGAAAAATCTGAACTTTATATATGCATAAGTATTTCCCCCATCGCCTGGACCACAACTGTTGATCACCGTAAACCCATTTTAGTTTGTTCATTATATGCACTTAGTTAGCTTTGTGAATCCCATATATATATATATACAACTAGGTGTATGTATATGTGTGTTTGTCGAACCATCTGTTCGCTACCTTGTCCACCTGTTTGCATTTGTTCATTGCGTCTCTAAGGTGAGCTGATAATTGTGACCAGTATTGTTTTCATGTTGGCTAGCTTTTACTGCACATGAACGTGGCCGCACTTAACATTTATTTTGTGTATTTAAAATCCGATCTTGTACTTGAGCCTATCCACTTTTGTATCAGCTTGACATGTTTCCATTCACTTGTCTGTGTTGTCTCTTTGGCCACTGAGCGTCCATTTCCATTTGCACCTGAGTATGTGCGGCACCCTATGCACCGCACCATACTTATTTGTGGTTGCGGAATGTTGGGCAGTGCACACGTGTATCTATACACATGTGTACATGCAGGTTTCCGTTACTGTCGTCCCTGAAATAAAAACTGATTTGCACCAATATGATACTTGTGACTGGATTGATACTACACTTGTGAGCACTAGACAATTTGCATATGATGTTAGGATTAACCTTTATATTGCAGTTTTTATTGAAATTAATTTACTTGAACTATGATTAATCCTGACTCGAGTATTTTTATGTTTTTGCATGGAATGCTCGAGTCAGACCCTGAGCATTTCAGATTCAAAAATCACAGTTCAGGATTCGAAGATTGGGAAGCTGGGGATTCTGAAGACGCGCACTCTGAAGATTTCAAACAGTAAAGATTTTCATGTATTTAAATTTATTTTCAGATTCCGCTATACTAAAAATCTTGTATTCAAAATTTCTGAGTATCAATAAAAGTTTATGTTGCTGTTCAATACTATATTTATTGTTTATTCAGTATTTATATGTCGATTCTGTTTTTAAACTCGGTAAGCTAAATACGCTCCGTCGTTTTGGACGTTTTGAGTTGGTTTAATTACCGATTTGAAGCGGTCAAAAAGGCGGGACGTTACAAGTGGTATCAGAGCTTTGGTTTATTCAAAGCATAGCTTATCGAGTTTGAAATAGAATCGACACTGGAAAAGCGGATTTTGAAAATAAAAAGATTTCAAATTTATTTTTGAAAAATAATTTTAAAGGGGAAAATATTTTGAAAATATTATATATTTTGAAACCAGTATTTGAAAATTGTACAGCGGAAATAAAAATTTACTTTGAGATTTGAAAATTTTGTTCGGAATCCCCAGTCTTCGGAAGTCTTCGAATCCAGGTTTGCAAGAATTATTCTTCGATAAGATTCCTTTGTATTTGAATCTCGAACCTATCATCGAACGACATTTAAGGAAGATAAGTATAATAGAATCGATGAATTAATCGTGTGTTTTTAGCGATCAAAGATGATTGAAATTTATGGGAATAAAATTTCAGATAAGAATTTGATCGAGGAGAGGAAATTGGAAATCGTTTCGGAAATGAGACGATAAATTTTATTTTGAATTTGGAGTATAAAATAATAAAATTGAAAAGGGCATAATTATAATTCAATTGTGTCGAAGTTTATTGGCAAGATAATTCATAATTAGTATAATCGAATACATAGATTCGATAGTGAGGTACAAACTTGTTAATTAATTATCAAGAAGCGAAGTATGAACGAGAGTTGTAAATGGAGCAAAATATGAATAAAGATTTGAGTCGAGGTTCAAGTGAAATGAAAGCTAATTGGATGTGACGAGTTTAGATTTTGATAAAAGAAATATTTACTTTCTTTGAAGTAAATAACATTTGAAAACAAACATGTTGCGATTGAAATTGGAGATGGAGGTGATGAAGCTAACCAGTATGGTGAGATTGTTCTGAAGTCCAGAATGTTTTCCGAGAATCGGAATATGGTATTGAATAATAGATTATTCGAAAAGAAGTTATTTATGGGAGACGATTATGTCGGGTTTCAGGAAAATATTATTTAATTATGTATTCAATGGATAAAGTATATTTTAAAGTTAAATATTTCGAGGCATGAACGATTGTTACAATCAACGATTTTCGTTAAAAAAGTAAAATTTTAATTTAAATTTGAAAGTTATGAGAATGAAAGTTTCGAAGTTGCAAACTTATCTGTTTCAAAGTTAATAATATTGTTCAGTTAAGGTCTGAGAGGTAAACATACCCCAACTTGATTGACCTCATCATTGACTAAGAAATGGATAAGATTCAATAGCAAGAATGGTTAAGTGAAGTAAGTGAATGAGTGCTAGCAGTTAAGTGAAAATATCAGTGTTTTATTTAATAACTGTTTAATGCAAATAACGAATTTAGAAATATTTCCCCTGAGAATAAAGTGATTTTGTAGAATTATAGAAATAAAATATGAAAATTGGAAATGTTTTCAAAAGATCATGGGAGGTGAGCGAATTTTGGAAAGAATGCCGCACGTCGAGAACGAATGATGACAGAACATAAAAGATGTATGTTCGTAAACTGAATTCTAGAATTTGCATAAACAATAATTTGATAAGAAATTAAGAACTGGCTAGAGATTAGTCAAGTTGGATGACTTTCTGAGTGTTGATCTGATGTTGGTTTCGGCCTTCGGGGTTGATACTTAGGAAGTTGTTCGCTTACTAATTGACGGTCGAAGTATGAATGTGAAGAAGTGATAATGCGTGAAGGAAAAATTTGTGATAAGAAAAAAAAATCCGGAGTTTTGAGCAAATAAAGATGTTGATGAAGTGATGAATTTTATAAATTGAAAGAAAAATTTGGTTTATAGCCAGTGGATTCAGAAAGCCGAGTTTGAAGTGATATCAATCAATCATTTGAATTGATTAAGAGTTTAAAGCTAAAATTTTAAGATTAGAATGGAAATTGAGGGATGTTCGAATTTAGATATTTAGCATAGAAATTTCGAAACTTATATGGAGAAAAATGTGATATAATCAGTTTGAAATAAAGTCTTATATAACAGAATTTATATAAGAATGAGATGTTTGATTTGGAAAGAGAATCTTATGTAAAGTATGAATTATGAAAAGTATGAGAATTAGATACTATATGTATATAGTATTATATGTTTTCAAGTCAAGATAAGGGAAGTACCATCCTTCTTCTTTGAATTTCGAGCTTATGTAAAAGGACTGCAGATAGCGCAATCTGCAGTGCTGCTGGTGGCGGTAGGTTGTCCGGACATAAAACTCATGAGTTGCCATTGAGTACGACTGCTAGCGCAATTCGCAGGGCTGCAGATAGCCTACGGCGGTCGGATGTTTCCTAAGGGAATCAGGCGTAACCATTGTGATCGCTGCGATCTAGAGTCGTTGGAATTCGACCGTGTAGCGGAATTCGCAGGGCTGCAGATAGCCTATGGCGGACGGATGTTTCTTGGGGGAACCAAGCGTAACCATTGTGACTGCTGCGATCTACAGTCGAATTGTAAGGGCGTAATCCGCAGGGCTGTGAAAGCTTACGGGTATGGATGTTTCCTGGGGGACCCAGGCGTAACCATTGTGTACCTGCGGTCCACAGTATTTGAGATATCTTAGTGATAGTAAGCCACCTGTTTGATGCAGCAGTTAGTCTTCATGACTTGATTGGTCTTCGTGACCTGATTTGTCTTTGTGACTTGTTTTGTCCTCGTGACTTGATGATTTGGTTCTGAGACAGAGCAATCAACGCTCAGTGACCTCAGAATGACTTTTGACTCTTAAGTATCTTCCGTTGATCTGTCCATGACGAAATTCGCAGGGAAGTGATTTCCTACGGATACGGATGTTTTCTTGAGGGAATCAGACGGAACCATTGTGTATCTGCGATTCTTGAACAATCAACATATCAAAATCACATTGGTACTTTCCGTATCTGTTTTTAAAGGAATTTTTGAAATATTTTCACTTGTGAGTTGAAGCAAGAATATTTAGTACTTGCAGATTTTAGTTGTGCGCCTGGCCAGCGTATGTCTAACATCTGTAAGAACGACAATAGACTTGTCAAACCTCGAGTTATCCAGTATTTTCAAACAAATAGTTTGAGATGTATAAATCCAACTTATGCAGGAATTGAAATTTTAAACGAGATTAGTTTTAAAAAAGAAATTATATGGTTTGAGTCTCGTAGAAGATTTGATAGAATGAGAAATTGGGAGATATCTCAAGAAAATTTGAGATAGAAATTGAGCATAGTTCAAAGAGCGTGGAAATAAATAAAATCTGATTCGGAGGATAAAGAAAGTCGTGTTGATCAAAATTGATTTTTGAAATGAAATTAGATTCTCCGAGTTAATTATGATAACTAAAGAGAATTGATAGCCTAAATATCGATATTTAAATTAATTATGGAAGAATTTCATACAAATATGAGAATTTGAAGTATACGTTGGTATAACCCTGACGATCTCTCCTTTTCGAGGACGAAAAGT
This sequence comes from Allium sativum, assembly GCA_030737875.1. Classification (NCBI taxonomy): domain Eukaryota; kingdom Viridiplantae; phylum Streptophyta; class Magnoliopsida; order Asparagales; family Amaryllidaceae; genus Allium; species Allium sativum. Next base: position 159,464,699 of record CM060924.1, read on the forward strand.
TTTAAAGGGGGGAAGAATGTAACGACCCAGGAATTTGGACAATTTGAAATATGGAATTAACTGAAGCAATTAATGATAAATTTATCGAATATCTGACTTTGTGTATGATTTGAACCAATGACTCTATTCGAAACGGTTGGTTGAAAATCAAATATTGAATAGTTGAATTGAATCTGGTTGGGTAATTGAGTTGAATTCGACAAGAAAATATGAATGGTTGAATTTATAAATAAACGTTATTAACGTAAATAGATTGGAGATATATATTTGTTAAAATATATGGAAAGGTAGCTTGGATATGCGTATATATAAAGAAATCGAATTTAACTTTCAAAGTTGGAATCGAACGGAGTTGGCTGAGAACAAATAAAACAGATAAATAATTTAAAAATAAAATATCGCCGTATACTAACAGAGTCGAAATAAAACCAGAATAATTTTAATGGATTCAGAACATTAAAACGAAGGCATACATATAATTTTTGTTGTGTTTGGATATTGAGCGTTCAACGTCAGTTCAACGTCAGTTTAGGGTACAGTTGAATATTAAATAATACCTACCTCAGTATATTACTAAATCGATTATCACCTACACCAGAAATACTTCGCAGACCTATCGCGCTCCCTATGACCTATTGATGTTACGTCGTTGTTATCTTCACATTTTACTCTATAAAAAAAACCCCGTCCCTTTTCCATTCTTTCAACAGATAATTTTTCCCCTAAATCATAATCGTTTCTCTTTTAATGACCAAAGAAAGAAAACTCTGTTTCCCCCAAAATCGAAAGAAATCGCCTCTACCTTAAAGTCGAGCCTGCTATCCTTTGAATCCGTCTCTACTGGAAGTCGGCGCTCCTCAACCTCACCTGGAGCACTGCCATCCTGATTTTGGATCAAAGGCGTCACCCTTGATGAACCAACACGGTTGAAAATTCCTCTGATGTCTTGATTGTCGCTCGCTACTGCAGGTGAGCATCTCACTCGCGATTAATCTCCGTTTCAAGTAAATCGATTTCAATTTAAGCTAAGATATATGGTGGTTGTGTCGCGGTTGTCTGTGATTTGTGGACCTTGTTGCCGTGTTCCTGTTATGCTTGCTGTGTGAACGTATATACACTCTGCCATGTTGTTCACATATAAATAGTCTGTGGAATCTGAAATATATTTTTCATTGTTTTGCTATATTGAGTAGTTGAACAGATTCGAAAATACTATTGGCGATAAATTTGTTAAACTGTATGTGTATACATGATTTTGTATGCTTAGGAATAACATGAGCCAGTAGGTCGCTTGCATTTCCGATATGGTTAGCATTGCTCCATCTAGTAATGACTGGTAGGAAAAGGAAGCTGATGACGTTTGTCAATTTATGATTCATTAAGATAGATATTTCCTGCTGTGTTTTAAATTGGCTTCACTATTCTCCCATGTTCGTAAAGTATACGTGATGTTACATATTCACCGCCTTACATCATGTGAATCCACTATGCTGTCTTAATAATCCTCATGTACCCTGTTCTTGGATTCACAGTTGGTTACATTGATAAAATGGAATGTAGTATACTCTGGTCACATTGGGCATTTGTTCATTTGATGTTACTAAGCCCTGTTTAAATGAAATATAGCACGATATGTTCCTTTTTAGTTATTGATAGTGTTGGGCTACTGGAAAACATTGTTGGTGTGAACACAGTCATACATGCTCATACTTTATTATATGCGAACACATAACAGTCTAAATGCTTTTTCTTAGAAGGTGACCATCTGGAAGTTCATGATAAAAAGACAAGTGAGCAAACAACCCCATCTTATTTACTGATCATGTTATATATATGCATATGTATATATTATCCTGCATAAGTTAGTGGTTGACCCTGGATTTGCGAGTATAGTTGTACCCACTACAGAAACTGCACTAACAACACCTTATCACCTTAACTGGATGTATATTATAAATGGTTTAACATAAAAATGACCTAAACCATTTTTTTTGTTTCTCGTATTGATTTCCTGGACTGTCCAGGCTCTAATTCTAGTAGTGCATTAGAAATGCTTTTGGGTTTAAATCGGTAATGCATGTATGGCCTTACATGAACTTGAAATTATTAAAATTATATGATTGGTGATGACAGTATCAAACCATATACATTTGGATACTTGGATAAATGTACACATTTATTCCTCCCTGCACATGGTTCTTCTATATTTGGCGCATCCGCACACATTGTTGATCACCTTATCTGAACATATGTAAGGAAAAATCTGAACTTTATATATGCATAAGTATTTCCCCCATCGCCTGGACCACAACTGTTGATCACCGTAAACCCATTTTAGTTTGTTCATTATATGCACTTAGTTAGCTTTGTGAATCCCATATATATATATATATACAACTAGGTGTATGTATATGTGTGTTTGTCGAACCATCTGTTCGCTACCTTGTCCACCTGTTTGCATTTGTTCATTGCGTCTCTAAGGTGAGCTGATAATTGTGACCAGTATTGTTTTCATGTTGGCTAGCTTTTACTGCACATGAACGTGGCCGCACTTAACATTTATTTTGTGTATTTAAAATCCGATCTTGTACTTGAGCCTATCCACTTTTGTATCAGCTTGACATGTTTCCATTCACTTGTCTGTGTTGTCTCTTTGGCCACTGAGCGTCCATTTCCATTTGCACCTGAGTATGTGCGGCACCCTATGCACCGCACCATACTTATTTGTGGTTGCGGAATGTTGGGCAGTGCACACGTGTATCTATACACATGTGTACATGCAGGTTTCCGTTACTGTCGTCCCTGAAATAAAAACTGATTTGCACCAATATGATACTTGTGACTGGATTGATACTACACTTGTGAGCACTAGACAATTTGCATACGATGTTAGGATTAACCTTTATATTGCAGTTTTTATTGAAATTAATTTACTTGAACTATGATTAATCCTGACTCGAGTATTTTTATGTTTTTGCATGGAATGCTCGAGTCAGACCCTGAGCATTTCAGATTCAAAAATCACAGTTCAGGATTCGAAGATTGGGAAGCTGGGGATTCTGAAGACGCGCACTCTGAAGATTTCAAACAGTAAAGATTTTCATGTATTTAAATTTATTTTCAGATTCCGCTATACTAAAAATCTTGTATTCAAAATTTCTGAGTATCAATAAAAGTTTATGTTGCTGTTCAATACTATATTTATTGTTTATTCAGTATTTATATGTCGATTCTGTTTTTAAACTCGGTAAGCTAAATACGCTCCGTCGTTTTGGACGTTTTGAGTTGGTTTAATTACCGATTTGAAGCGGTCAAAAAGGCGGGACGTTACAGTTTGACTTGGTATTAGTCATTGATACCATAATCTTCTAAAAAAGAGAAAAAAACCTTGCTTTTTTTTCTTATTTCCTTCCTCATTTCACTTTTTTTGATTTGCGTTTTCCCATTCATTTCTTTCCCTTTCTTCTTGTTCAAATTTTCATAAATAAATAAAAACTTACATTCTTTTTATTTATTTTATTCTTCCCAATTACATTTATCATTCACCTCCTACAATCTCTCTTTCCATTTTTTTTCATTTATTTCTTTCTTGCTCTCTACTTCATTAAAAAAAAACAACTTTCAATTTTGCTTTATTTCTTTCCCTCTTTGAACTTTCTTCCCAAATCTTCTAAGATCTGCCCCTTTTACAATTTCACAAAAATTCAAAAAGAAAAAAAATACCAAATTTTCTTTGATTTCTTTCCTTTCAATCTTCTTTCCTCATTTCAGTACATAATCTTTCATTTCTTCTTTTACATCGTTTACATTTAATTTTAAAATAAAAAAAAAAATCTTTTTGCAATTTCCTTCAATGGCTTGTAGTTAATTCCCAGTTTTGTCGCTTAATTTCTTTCCCACTTTTCCATTCGTTTATTTCCATTTTACAATTTCTTTAAAACAAGAAAAAAAACATTCCATTCTTTTATTCAATTTCCTTCCCTTTCTCCTTTTGTCTTTCCTTTTTTCAATGCATTTGATTTCTTTCCTTCTATTACAATTTTCCTTTATTTTCTGGAATAAAAAGTTCCGTAAATTTTCTTCTGTTTTCTTTCCTTGTGTTCTTCTGCTGCTTTTCACCAATCCGTTCATCACCAAAACTTCAAAAAAAATTACCATTAAAAAAACATCTGCTTCTCCAAATCCCACAATAGCCCGCAACAATCGGATCTTTCCAAAACCGTCCATCACCGTCGCCATCTGTTCAGCACAGTCATCTCCATCCTCTGCCATAATCACCTTCCAGCATCCACCTTCACCGTAACATGCACCTCCTGTTCACTACCCAAACGCTGCATAGTGCCATCAATAACCTCACACAGCAATAACCGTTCACAGTTCCCTCAACATCACCATCCCACACCAGAAACCTCACATACAACTCCTCCATCAACTGTCATACATCATACCCAAACAGCCCTTCTAATCATCTTCCTCCTCACAAACTCTCACACGTCTTCCACATCCAATAATCTGGACGCCACCTGTACTCTTTACCGAAATCAAATTAGTCTTCCCTTCACAAGCCAAACGCCCAGCTTTAGAACCCGAATTCGAAATTCATCCATAACTCGCGAACCCCAAATTCTCCGATTCGAAACCCAAAAAAAAAATTTGTATTATGTCGATTCAACCAACTTGAATACTACATCAGCGAATATATTTTTGACGTGATTCTTGAACGATTCGAACAAAATATTAAAAGGAGGACGAGGTGTTTGATTTCACTTTGGTTCTTTTTGAAACAGAAAGGCAGTGGTTGCTCTATTGTTTTGTTTTGAAACAACTTGAAATAATTTGTTTGAGTTGCGACAGTGTTTTATGCAGGTGTTAATTTGGAACGGTGAACCCAGTTGCTGCTTGTTTTTCCTTTTGAACGGTGTTCAGTGGTTAATCATTTTATTTAGCAATCCAGTGAGGAATGAACTCCTATTTTCCTTGATTAGTTGCCAAAAATAAAAAAGAGGACATAAATTTTCCTCCCCCTTTGGTTCATTGGTCTATGAGTATTTCCATTTTTTGGCTATTATAAGTAACCAAATTTGAGTGGGTTGAGTCTACATCTAGTTTAGTTCTCCTGAGCCTACAATCAATTTTTTTCTTTTCTTTGAGCTTAGTTCTTTTAAATTCTAGCTTAGTTTTTATTAAGTTCTTCTTAGCTTAGTTTTTGTTTTTTAATTCCTATTTATCCTTTTCATTTTTTTTATTGTTTTCTTTGTTGTAAAAAAAAAAGTGAAGACTAAAAAACCAAATCAAAGGCCAAAGTGAAGTTCAACCAAGCGAACAAATGGTCAACCAGTTTGCAATCAGTGAAGTTTGAGATGTGAGCACTATTCGTCTACTCTGGACGGACTGCCATACCCCACAGTAATATTTTCTGAACTCTACAGGTGCTCTGCTGCAAAGAAAAAAATATAGAAATTGCTTGTAAAAATATTCTACAGGGACAGCGGCTTGCTTGTACAATATTTTAAATTTCTGCAGTTATTATTGTTTGATTTTTGTGGTTGACTGATATTACCATATTGAAATCTTCACTCTCATTGTTTACAACAATAAAAATAGACATTGCTAAATAATATAATTGAAAAGTGGTGCCTTGTGAAGTATTTGTCTCGTATAATTGAATCGCGGATATATAGTAGTTCAATTTATTGAACTATTAGCAACAGAGGTTGCATACTACCCATAAAACATTGGTCGTATCCCTTAGTATTTATACTATACGTGAATGGCCACACCCTCTTCCTCCTTCTAATTGAGTCAGTTAATTAATAGAGCACAACTTAGTATTTTATACTATTTTGAAGTGAGAATAATTTTTGTCTTGCCGTGACTTCTTTTAAATGTCTGATTCAAAAAAATCGTTGAGAGAAATGTGGGATAACAATCGGAGTACACGTCCTCTTGAATATTATGACTATGAATTACAACACGTGAAGCAAAATTTTCCAAAATTTCGTGAGTCCAGTGTCAACAATTTTCAAAATTTTCCAACTGACCAACATTTTCAAAATCATATAAATGACCAAAATTGCGACTTCAATTCAATATTCAATAATTTCGACTATGAGCAACATCAACATCAAAATAGCTCTGAATCCTAACATAGCTTTGATCAACATCAATATGGGGTTGTGAACCAAAATTATCAAAATTACGGCCCATATCCACATCTTGAGAATAACCAAAATTGCAATTTTCCATCGAATTCAACAATTTTGGTTACGAACATAATTTTTATAATCAAAATGATTTCCAATATCATTTTTACGAAAATTCAAACAACCACCTCATTGGAAATAATATTGATCATGAAATTGATGTGGACTATAATTTTGAGAATCAAGAAATCCAAAACGAGAGCTCTCAAATCAACGATTCTGAAGAATGTCATTTTGATGAGAGGGAAGAAAGGCCAAATAAAAAGATGGATGAACTTCTTTGTTTAATGGAATCTTTGAAAGAACAACGAGAGCAACAAAATAAAATTCGAACAAGCGATGAATTAGAAAATAATCCATTCTTTACTGCTAGTGAAAATTTTTAGATAACAACTTTGGAAATTGAGAATAATGATCTAAATGAAATTGCTCAAAATTCAACAAATGATTTGGACTCCGATTATTTTCAAGAAAAGGATTTAAGCTCCGAATTTGATCTCTCTCTTTCAGGATGCGAGAAACTTAAAAATTTTGAATTTGAACAAAATGTAAATGTTGAATTTTTTGAAAACTCAGAATTGAAAAAGGATTTTAATGAACATGAATTTTTTGGATTGTATGAGGATGAGTTGCAAAATGAGGATGAAATAGAATCAAGCCACCAATCCAAGTTTGAAAATTTTGATTTTGGCGTTTCAAACGAACTAGAATTTGTCAGTGTCGAAAATACATTGCCAACTGAGGAAACTTCCAATGAATTTGAAGTTGCCAGTGTCGAAAATACGTTGCCAATGAATGAAATTGAGAAATGTGATCATATAGTCTTGAACAACACTTAGAATTTAAATTTTACGATTGCAACTGAGTTTATATACGATCACAAATTTTTGAACAATTACACTGATAAATTTGTGGAACACATGAATTATTTTTGGAATGTTAGGTTGGTTGAAAAACTTCATGTTAAGATGGCCCTGGAAATTTATCTGTTGGACTATAATCTTGGTATAAAGATGAGATGGTTTTCAAAAACGTTTCCTTACTACAAAACATGCCTAGACATAGTGAGAATGGGATTCATTGGGCTAGAACCAAGTGTGGGGGAAAAAGTTGGTGGCATTCATTGCATCGTATGCATCGCAAACACATATATCATCGTACATATGATTTTCATTCACATATAGTGGCTAAACTTCATTTCATTTTACAAATAATTTTACAACTCATTCACCTTTGGGTACGATCTTTCAAATTTATGAAACGTTCACAGTGTGGACACTGTTTAATTTTAGTGTGGGGGGAGTCTGCATTGAATCCATTTTATTCTGTGTTAATTTTTTTTTCTTTCCATTTTTTAGATGGGACCATCATGCATTTTAGATTGTAGTAACATGCCGTTTTTTTTTGAAAATACGACATATTTTAGATTGATACAACAAAATAAGTTAACGATTGTTAATCAGTTGATAATATTTTTTCTCTCAACTAAGATCGAATAAGAAATACAATGAAAAGTTGAATTTTGAGGGATAATAGTGAACCGATACATAGGGAGTGTAACGACCCGCATTTTACGCATCATAGGATCATAGAATATTTATTTCATCGTCATAGAGGGTCATATGGTCGTGCAACATTGGGGGACGACTAGTGGGGTCATTTCCCATATTCATGATTTTTCCCGATTTTTAAATGACCGTTTTGCCCCTAGCTGATCTTGTTTCGGCCATAACTTTTGATTGGAAAGGAATTTTGACCTGAAACCACTTCCATTAGATCCGGATGATGGTTTACCTTCCGTAGAGTGGTCATATGTGAAAAACGGATTTACCATTTGGGAGATATGGCTGAAATAAGGTTTGAAAAACTACTTAACTGGGCCAAATGAGGTGATTAGTGAATGAGCCCATAACCCATTTCGGGATTAAGGTTATGGGGAGGCTGAAATGAGCTAGGTCTTCATTTCATTTCAGTTTTCTAGCCGCCATTTACCTCCTAGGAACCCTAACAATGGCCTCCAACATCTAGAATCTCCTCTAGTCACTTTCTAATCAAGTATTAGCCTCATCTACGTCAAATCAAAGGGAAATAGCACTAAAGCAAGGTTAGAACTGCTATGTTGTCTTGAGAACAGCGCCAAATCAGAGGGTAGTTCAGTTTTGAAAGTTTATTTGTGGCTAAGGTGAGTGATTTGCATAGTTCCTCACTTGTTATGGTTAATTAAGGGTAATTAGTGTTAATTAGCGAATTTAAACATGATTAAATTCTGGAAAAATATTTATAAATTCTGAAATGTTATTTTAGACCTTTGTTAGAAAATTTTGTTAAGTTTTGTTAATCCTATTGATAGTTATGCTTAAACATGATTAAGTGGAAAACATGTGGTTTTTGGGTATGTTTGATCCATATGAACATTTTAGATTGTTGTTTTGATGTTTGTGGTCGATTTTACATGTTGCTATGACTGTATGGTATGCTTTATGATTGTTTAGAATAGTTAAAATGGTCGAAAATGCCGTCGAGTGGCGTATAAACAATCGCTGGAAGCTGCAGGAATTTTACAGGGACTGGATCGGATCCTATACTCCCCACCGAACCAACCCACTCGCAGATGACACCCACGATCCGAACCGCCTGGAAGCTCGTCAATTGATGGCCAAGGAGGATCACAAATCGGAGTACCCTATCCGAAACGAACTGCTCACACCAGAAGTCTCCGACCCGATCCGCCTCTCGTGAGCATGTGCCACCTCGACCCGACCCGAGTGGTCACTTCCGAACCGATCTGACCAGAACAGGAGTACGACGAACCAGATAGGACTCAATCCCTATAGTAGCCACGAGATACCCTCACGAACTGGCCCGTAGGGTCACTCGTGATCCGGACTGAACGACCTTGGGGAGTACAATCCGAAGTGAAGAAAAAGGGAAAGCCGAACCGATCTGGGGAAGAAGACCAAAACCCGAGATGCAAAGATAGTCCAAATGGGAAGCTTATACTCAGGTTCCAGTTGGGAACAAACGAGCTAACTTCATGAGTTGGACTTTGCTACAGGATGTGTGCAAAGAGGTTATCGATGTCTATAACTTTGGATCACTATGGAGTGTGGGGTATGTGGACGGATTCAGGGCCACAGTGGCCTAGGTAGGACTATTGGCTATGGACCAATGAGGTGGGGTCATTTGTAAGGATCTAGTCGTGACTCCAAGGGGCAAGCTTGGTGGTAGCAATAGTTATACAAGTTGGACTTCGTCACTGCCTCGATGGGTCTAGTGATCAAAGTGTTGGATATCGTAGGCTTTACGCACTGAGTGAGAGATGTGAGGATGGTTGCTATGCTTGATTGTTTTCTATCACTATGTCATGCACACCCCCACCCCCGTATCTTTATACCTTATGTTTTGTGGCACCTTAGAGTATTGAGCGGTATGTTATGCTAACTCTTTGGTTGCAGGTCCAGGTTCAGGTACGGTTTAGTATACCTGTTATTGTTTTGTTTTGATGCTTATCGCTCATACGAATCTTTTGTCTGATCCAGAGTTTTATGTCTCTTCTTATTACTCTGGGTGCTCCTAAACGAGCAGACTAGAGACAGGTTAGCTGGTGGTGCACGAGTAGTTGTACCGGAGACGAGCAGGAGGCTCCTACGTACGATATATATATATAGATATTCTCCCTATGTCGTTGTGGGTCACTACTTTGGGCATTAGTAGTGTACTTTTTCCTTTGCTTTGCTTTGCTTTAGAGGCAGTTTGAAAAGTTGTAATAATGATGATGTGGAACATAAGCTGTATTTGGATTTCCACTACTATGATGTTTAGTTTTAGTTTTCAGCTTATGCACTGTCTCACCTGTTTTATGTCATGTATGTTGTTATTATATTTTATTTCATGCGCTGTGAGACATTCTACAGGTTCTTGGTTAGTTCGTTCTCTTCTTTCCTTTCTTTCGCGACCGTCTCGTGCTAGTTGGACATTGGCACAGCGCACTTTCCTTGGAAATGTCGGCTTGTGCGGGCAGGTCGTCACATTTGGTATCAGAGCTCTAGGTTGCGTATTTAACCTAGGGAAGTTATAGGGAGAGATAGTATATGTATATGAGAGCGCGTATTTGTGATTATTTTGGTTTTTAATATATATATATATATATATATATATATATATATATATATATATATACTATTAGTATATCTAAGGATGAAGTCGCACTGCACTGGCACCACTATGGAGATGGCTAATCGTTTCTCTTTACAGATTGAACGATGAGCCGACATACCAGGGGTGCTGGTAGAGGAGCCAATAATGGGAATGCTCCTGATATGAGGACGATGTTCACTGACTTCATGAGAGAAATTCTTAGAGTTGTGCATGGAGCAGTACCTAATGCTACTAATGGTGGTAGTGCAGCGGTGCAGGCACCAAGGGCCGATTTCGCCAAGCTCTGTAAGGATTACACTAGTCTTAGTGGAAAGCCGTTCCACGGAACGGAGTCGGCTACAGATGTTCAAGATTGGTTGGATAGCTGTGAGCATATCTTCGAAGACTTGGGTATCGAGGATGCGATGAAGAGAAAGCTAGCATCCCGTCGGCTGCAAGGACGGGCAATGAATTGGTGGAATGCTATGAAGGCAGCTACTCCCGAGGATCATGTTACTTGGGATCGGTTTAAGACCCGCTTTAGCAATAAGTTTATCCCGGCTGCTCAGAAATCAGAGTTGTTTAGGAAATTTCTGGAGCTTAAGAAAAATAGTAGGGCAGTCTCGGAGTACTTTGCCGAGTTCGATACTTTATCGAAGTATGGGTTATCTCTTATCGACACTCCCGAGAAGAAGAACGAGAAGTTCATAACAGGATTAGATCAGTACTTGGGGGAAAGGCTTATTAACCACATCGATGAGACGTTTGAATCGATTGTGGGGAAAGCCTTGAGATCAGAGAGTCTATACGCTAAGTCGAAGACTGAGTTTGCATCTGTAGAAGAGTCAAAGCCGCAAGCAAGCGGTGGAGGCATGAATGGTTCTCAGAATAAGAGAAAGCAGAATCAGACCAAGGATGGCCAGAAAAAGAGTAAGAAAGATGTTGAGTGCTTCACCTGTGGTAAGAAGGGCCACTATGCCAAAGAGTGTCGGGCCAAGCCAGCGGATAGGAAGTGCTTCAACTGTGGCCAAGCGGGACATCACAAGGACAAGTGTCTGCAACGCCCTAAAGAAAAGCAGATTGTGAAAGAATATGCTCTTAATGTTATTCCTTCTTCGTCGAATGCCCCAACTGCGGCGGAGAAAGGAAAGAATGTTGTTATTCAAGGTATGCTTTCTGTTTATGATGTTCCGGTTAGAGTGTTGTTTGATACCGGAGCTTCCAGTTCCTTCATATCTAGTGACCTGGTAGATAGGTTGAGATTGGAACCCGAGATTGTCGATAGACCTTTAGTAGTGACGAACCCGATTTGTGGTTCGACTAGTCTTAGCATGATTTGTCGTGATGTGGTCTTATCGAGTCATGGATGTATGTTTGTTTGTGATTGCTTTGTTTTGGGTTTTGCTGGGTTTGGCATTATTTTGGGAGTCGATTGGCTCCAAAGATACGGGGTGGTGAAAGACTGTAAGGGCTTTTTGGTGACAGTTAGAGCGGATGATGGGCGGAGGGTAGTGTTTGGTGGTCTACCTAATGATGGGGTAATGGCTAGTTTTCTAAATTCCCTCGACATCCCGCATGATGAGTTTTCAGATGTGCCTGTGGCTGGCCAGTATCCGGATATCTTTGAGGAAGTGACCGGAATTCCACCACACCGAGAGATTGAGTTCAGGATTGATTTAGTGAAAGATGACAGACCTATAGTGATGTCAGTTCGTCGTATGGCACCAAGTAAGCAGCGAGAGCTCGGGGTGCAAGTGAGCGATCTTTTGAAGAAGGGATTTATCAGAAGAAGTGTTTCTGAATGGGGAGCACCAGTTGTGTTTCCTACCAAGGCAGATGGTTCCCTTCGATTGTGTGTAGACTACCGAAAATTGAATAAGGTGACGAGGAAGAATATGTATCATCTACCGCGGATATATGATTTGTTTGATCAGTTGAGTGGCGCGAGAGTATTCTCCCAGTTGGATCTCGCGACAGGTTTTCATCAGCTTAGAGTGGAAGTTGAGAGTATAGTTAAAACGGCATTTCGGACGCCGTCTGGATTTTATGAGTGGTTGGTCATGCCATTCGGGTTGACTAATGCACCAGCATATTTTGTGGATCTTATGAATAGGGTATTCAGAGATCAGTTGAATAAGTTTGTTCTTGTGTTTATGGACGATATCTTGGTTTATTCAAGGACAGAGGAAGAACACTTGAGGATAGTGATGGAGGCGTTGAGAAAACACCAATTGAAAACAAAGTTTTCTAAGTGTCACTTCTGGAGGAGGGAAGTGAGATTCTTGGGCCATGTTATTTCAGAGAATGGTATTGCCGTGGATCGTGCGAAAGTCGCTACGGTACAAGATTGTTCTACGCCCAGGAACACAACAGACATAAGAAGTTTCTTGGGGTTACCCGGATATTATCGTAAGTTTATCCAGGACTTCTCCAAGATAGCAGCACCATTGACTCAGTTGACCAAGAAGAATCAAGCTTTCCTTTGGGATGAAAGGTGTGAAAATGCATTCAAGAGTCTAAATGAAAAGTTGACGCGTGCGCCAGTGTTAGTCATTCCTAAAGGGAATGAAGAGATGACAGTATATACGGATGCATATGGTACCGGACTAGGTGCTGTGTTGATGCAAAGAGGTAGGGTTGTAGCTTAAGCAAGCCGGCAACTGAAACCGCATGAGAAAAGATACCCTACCTACGATTTGGAATTAGCAGCGATCGTGATCGCGTTGAAGATGTGGAGACATTATCTCCAGGGAGAAAGATTCGTGTAACACCCCACGTCCATTAATGTCACTCGCAAAGGGAATGCATTAACTTCCATGGAGCATTTTAAGTGAATATAGAACAGCAAATCACAACAAGACAGATATAAAACAGTACTTGAAAATATAAAACTTTATTTATTGCAGCAGAAGGTAAATATGTTTGGTTACATCATCAAAATCATAAGCCAAAGTCAAGTACATCATATCCATCTTGATAAAACAAAGTACATAAACTGAAAGACATAATCCCCAATAAAAAATAGCCATAAATAAAAGAGAAACTGAACTTTACTTCAGCGATCCAAGCAATCTTCTAAAAGCAGTCCAAAATCAAGCTCCACTGGTGCTAGTTCCAACCTAAGCACCTTGGGGGGGGGGGGAGGAAGGGAGAAAAGAGGAGGAAACAAAGGGGGGTCAGACATAAAGTCTGGCGAGTGCGATAACTTTAACAATATAATTAACAAAGTAACTAGGCTAAGGCATAAGTTGGAAAATAAGGAAATGACCATGAACCATTGAGTATGGCAGAGTAAACAAGGAAACAAGATGAACAACGATATCGTTAAAGCGCACCTAACCCACTAAGATAATTACTAAACTACACCAACACTATAGGATAATTGTTATACTGCACCGCCACTAGTATACTGCACCACCACTAGTCACCCTAAGGTTGATCCCGCCTACAAAACTTAATAACGATATTGGTAGTTTCGTGCACTCCTAGCTGCCTTCATAGGTGTCGCCTGCCCCTATCTCCACTAGGTGTACCCACTACCCCCAAGTGATCGGCTCCCTAACTCGTAGATACCCGTGCTGGCCCCACAGTGGGGTGTATCACTCCCCAAAGTGGCAACCCGATACCACCAAGAATGCACAGCTTATACCTACACGATGCAACAACGTCTTACCTACCAGCCCTGGTCCACACATGCATATGAACCTGTTGGACTTGCGTTGCCACCGCTAACCCGGTTTGGCCTCTTACAGTAAGGCCCAGTATGCGTGTCTCGTCCTCGACTTGGGTCGAGCCCACAAAGATATATATGGGTTACTGGTTGAAACGGGCCCCCATTACTTGACACAAGCTATCCACCTAAGCTTGGTCCCCTCTAGTACATCCCACTTAACCCAGTTCTTATTCATGTTCACTTACATGTTTCAATTTTGGTTAAGTGTTTCTAATCGTATTTCCAAATGCCACCCAAGGCACCCACTAGATTACGCATGCCACCCAAGGCACCCACTTAACCCGCTCATGTCCCACTACATGCTTATCTGGTTAAGTGTTTCTTAATTCATTAAGACCGTAACCTTATAAAGACCTCTCACATTAGACTGGCATTTGTCGCAGCTGGATTTGCTGGGCTGGTCCAGGCATTCTTACACCACAAAAGAGCCTAACCTCGTGCCTTTACAATTGTTACGTATTTAGTTTATGCCTAAGACCTCTCACATTAGACTGACATTTGTGGCAGCTGGATTTGCAGGGCGGGCCCGGGCAGTCTTACACCACAAAAGAGCCTAACCTCGTGTTTTAGACGATTAATTACCCCTAATTAATCATTCTCCAATTTGAATTACTTTCCCTATTCAAATTATCAATCAATTCCAAATTTAACGATGTCCATAATTGACTCAATTATGTCCATCCATTTATGGTATGTATACCAATTTTCACCACAATTGTACTTTATGCCTTTTAAGGCATTTATGCCAATTAAATCTTTTTTATATTATCCCCTTTACCCCCACGTAGTACGTTTGTTCGTTTAACGTTAAAATATACGTTAGACTCTAATAGTCTAACTCATGGAATAAAAAAAAACCATCACAAAATACACGTAATTAAAACATAAATCTAAACATAGGGGTGAACTTGCATATGTGAATGATGTTCTACACCTAAAACTTGCATAGGCCAAAGTTACAACTTGCATAAACAACTTATGTCATAAATCCAAATCTAAAGGTGCGAACTTTGATGAGAAAATGGCCACAAACTTGCATAAATCATGTATGTCATAGATCTATATCTAAAGGAATAGACTTGCATAGGTAATAACCCTAAACTTGCATAACATGATTCATATCCAACTCATAAACTTACATATGTGATTTATACATTGCAACAATGGTGTAAACTAGTATCTAACATGTAAAGTATCATGTAGAATTTAGCATATAACTCACACATGTTATAGCCTAACTTTCAATTAAATTTTCACATAAACTAGGTGTCATAACCATGTAAGGTCACATATAATTCTACCCAACTTGTATATGATTCATGTTTGAATCAAAATCTAAACTTGCCTTCGTATGATTTATCATATGAATCAACATAACCAAACTAGCATATGAAACATGATGATTTGATTGTATATAAAATTACAACATGGATTATAGCGACATAACTTTACAACATAAATGATAGCATCACAACATAACGTCATAGAGGTTTCAATCACAGTCCTACAACATAATTACAACATGAAATCAATACTTCACATCACATCCATACAATCCGCATTATAACATAATCCAGTTAAATTACAAATTATTTTGTTAAAACTGTCGAACTCGCTACTCAAAAGAAGTCTTGACTTATGAATTCTGATTTCTGGAGTTGAATTATCTCTCCTTTGAAGAAGATTCGCTGTTAGGGTTGAATAGGACTGATTTGATTTGTTGTTCTTCCTCTTAAATTTGTGGCGGCTGCTCTAGGGTTCAAGACAACAGCATGACGGACATAGTTTCAGTTTTAATTCTGATTTAGGATTTGAGTCTAAGGGTCTTTTTATAGAGTTTTGAATTAATTTAAGCCGTTGGATGATCTTAGGGTTAATCAAAACCATTCAGTCATGATAGGGTGAAACCTCAGCCGTAATGACTCAGCAAGGAGTCAGAAAGGACTCAGCAACATGGGTTAGTCTGAACCAGAAAACTGTGCAGGCTTGCTGCCTCGGCCTGGGAGCACTTGGCAGGTGCGCCAGTGCAAATTTGTACTGGCGCACTTCCCAAGTGTGCCAGTGCAATCCTTTTTTTTGTCAACAAACTTCGTTCGTCCATAACTCCTTTATCCGGTATCCGTTTCCCGCAAACTCGGACTCTATTTCAACCAGAATTCCGAGACGAACACAATGGCGCAACCCCATTTTCTTAATTCTCACGTCTGAGATTAATTATTCTTTAATTTATTTAATTCGATTATTTAAAAATCTGGCGTGTTACATTCTCCCCTCCTTAAAGGATTTCGCCCCCGAAATCTCCAAGTTAAGGAGAATGCATATCCTACCATCCAAACAACCATCTACTCAACCATCAAACATGGGCATCCATTGTCCCTATAAAATTTCTTATGCTGTATGAACATATGCAAGAAGTGTGTGTATATGTTCCTTATCTAATGAAAAATCAGACGGTCTACTAATTCAGTTGACCTCCTTAATGCAAACCATGATAGTGCCATGCGTCCATTATGTATGCGAAAGAACCTTATCGATACATATTATTTCTACATGTGTGCACAACCATTCACCAAAATGCAACATCCGTATGACGGTACAATCATTATTCATCCATTACTTAAATATGTACACACATTTATATGCAATATGAAGTGACTGAGCCGATCTAGTGCCTAAAGTGTGTGTATATGCATCCACGAGCAAACACGAGCAAACACTAGCATCCATATGCATCCATCATACATAACATGTCTCAAACACATGTTTCAACCATAGGACTACCCTATTTAAAGGTCAAAGATACTAGCGAGAGTACATACTAAAGATAAAATAAGTACAAGGTAAGCGATAAAGGAGAAATTAAAAGACATACCCTCGAAAAGAAAAGGGTATAATGAACGCATCTTCTCTTCCGTCTCCCAAGTAGCGTCGCTCTCATCATCTCCCCATTGCACTTTGACTAGTTTGACCTCTCAATTTCTCAACTTCTTAATCTCCGACCCAAGAATGCACGTAGGAGCTCGTCGAATCGTCGAATCGCGCTCAATCTCCACCTCTCTAAGCAAGCTCGGCTCTACCACTTCCGTGGTTTCGTGCAAGCACTTCCTCAAATGTGATACATGGAATACGTCGTGTACACCACTAAGTCTCTCGGGCAACTCCACTCTATACGCCATCTGCCCAATCTTTTCCTTAACAGGAAACGGCCCTACGAACCTTGGTGCTAACTTCCCAACGGACCCAAAGCGAACGACGTTCCGTAATGGAGAAACCTTGACAAAGACAATGTCCCCAACATCAAACTCAAGATCTGACCTCCTCTTGTCAACATAAGATTTTTGCCTATCTTGCGCCGTCTTCATCCTCCTTCGAATCAAATCGATCTTTTCCGAAGTCTCTCTAATCATATCGGGTCCAAGCAAGATCTTATCTGCAGACTCCCACCAACATGTAGGCGAACGACACGGCCGTCCATAAAGAGCCTCGAACGGTGCCATGCCAATGCTAGACTAAAAGCTATTATTATATGCGAACTCTTCCAATGGAAGATGTTCCTCCCATGTACCTCTGAAATCTAAGACACACAACCTCAATAAGTCCTCTAGAATACGATTCACCCTCTCGGTCAGGCCGTCCGTCTGAGGATGATATGCGGTGCTCAAACATAACTGAGTCCCTACCGCCTCTTGCAAGCTTTTCCAAAATTCGCTAGTGAAAATAGGATCGCGTTCGCTCACTATGCTAGAAGGAACACCGTGCAAACGAACTATTTCTCGAATGTATACAGAGGCTAACCATGGAGCAGTCCTCTTACTCTTCACGGGAATGAAATGGACGCTCTTAGTAAGTCTGTCTACCACGACCCAAATCCCCAACAAAGTCCATCGAAACACTTTCCCACTTCCATTGTGGGACCTCTAATGGGTGAAGCAATCCACCGAGCTTCTTTTGCTCTGCTTTTACTTGTTGGCACACCAAGCATCTAGCGACATGCTCAGCCACATCATTCTTCATTCCGGCCTAAAGTAAACTCGTCTCATATCCATGTACATCTTGTCCCCGCCGGGATGGATGGTCATCTTCGAACGATGGGCATCATCAAGAATGGTCTCCCTCAAACTCTCGTCCCGTGGTACACAAAGTCTACCGTCCCTACGCAACCAACCCTTATCATCTAGGGTATACCTACAGAGATGGCTCGATGAATCCACTCCTTTGAACTTTTCTACTAACTCAACCATGTGTGGGTCATCTTGCTGTGCCTCGCCAATCCGTCCCAAAAGCGTAGGTCTGACCTCTAAGGATGCTAGCAAACCGGGTACAAAGTCAATGGAAGGTTTAAAGTCAAACGTAGAGATGAACTCTAAGCTTCGCCGCTCAACAAACAACGGACTCAAGGACAACCTTTTCCTACTCAAGGCATCTTCCACCACGTTACCCTTGCCAGGGGTATATGCTATCTCGAAGTCGTATGATGCTAAGAATTCCATCCACCTTTGCTGCCTTAAGTGCATGTCCTTCTGAGAGAATAAGTATTTTAGTGATTTGTGGTCAGTGAATAATTCGAATTTCTCGCCAAGAAGATAATGACGCCAAGACTTAAGCGCGAAGACAATAGCAGCCAACTCTAGGTCATGTGTAGGGTAATTTCTCTCATGCACTCTCAACTGCCTTCCACCATAGGCTATTACCCTTCCCTCTTGCATTAAGACTGTGCCTAGTTCTGTGCCACAAGCATCGGTATAAACGGTAAATGGCTTACTCCCATCTGGCAACAATAAGACTGGGGCTGTGGTCAAAGCTCTCTTTAAAAGTTGGAACGCATCATCACAATATACGTCCCACATGAAAACTAAGTTCTTCTTCGTCAAGCATGTTAATGGAGCTGATATTTTTGCGAAGTATTTGATGAACTTCTATAGTAGCCAACCAACCCTAAGAAACTCCTCACCTCGGTAGCATTTTTAGGAACCTTCCAATCTTGGATGGCCACTATCTTCGCGGGATCCACGGCTATCCCTTCTTTGGAAACCACGTGCCCTAAGAATCGCACTTCCTTCCTCCAAAAGTGACATTTAGAAAATTTTTCTTCAAGGCTATGCGCTCGAAGAATCTCCAATGCTTCCCTAAGATGTAGGGCATGCTCTTCCTCGCTCTTAGAAAAGACCAAGATGTCATCTACAAAGACTACCACGAATTTATTAAGGTACTCCCTAAACACCCTACTCATCAAATCAACAAAGTATGTGGGGGCGTTTGTCAAACCGAAGGGCATCACAAGCCACTCGAAGAAACCATCTGGAGTCCTAAAGGCAGTCTTGTCTATGCTATCCTCAGCCACTCTCAACCGATGGAAACCAGTGGCTAAGTCCAACTGGGAAAACACTGAGGCGCCAACTAACTGATCGAAAAGATCGTCAATCCTCGGCAGTGGGTGTCTATTCTTTTTAGTAAGCTTATTAAGTTCTCTATAGTCCACACAAAGTCTAAGAGACCCATCTGCCTTCGTGGCAAACACTACTGGAGCACCCCACTCCGATATACTACGTCTGATGAACCCCTTCTCAAGCAATTCTTTCACTTACTTACTAAGATCTCTTCTCTCTCTAGGGGCCATGTGGCGCACTGGTAATGCAACTGGCTTTGCATTGTCCACTAGATATATTCGAAAGTTCATCTCATGTTTTGGGGGTAAACCCCTCACCTCATCGAAGACATCAGCATATTCACGGACTATGGGAACAGAATGTAAATCATCATCGGATGTGTCAAGGGATCCAGGTAACTAAGCATTACTAGACCTCTAGGGTCACAAGAAATATCAAGGGTCTTTCCAGAACGAGTCAACAATCTAACTACCCTTCTTTCACAATCTAGGATGGCCCCGTATCTAGTTAGCCAATCCATACCTAGAATTAAACCGTAGCCCATGAAGCCAAGAACAAAAGCGTTGCACTCATACTCAAAGCCCAAGATAAACACTCTCAAATCCCGACCAATCATAGAAAGATGAGCCGAACCACCGATAGGATTTGAGACTACTAAGGGATCAGTAACTAGACTAGTATCTAGGTGCAGTGTTTCAACTAGTGATGTAGAGATAAACGAATGTGATGCGCCAGAATCGAATAAAGTACGGATAGGATGAACAAACAGAAAAACTAAACTTTCAACGGAAATTGCTCTACCTCGTTCTTGCAGCGGTGTGACCACGAGAGCCTGAACTTGTCCCCTTGCCTCCCCTGGTGCCATAAGAGCTTGCACCTGTCCTCCCGAGGTAGACCCCCCTCTGCCCTTTCTTCGGGCAGTCCTTAATAAGATGTCCCGCTTCGCCACAGTGGAAATAACCATTCTTCTTTTTCTTCGTACAATCTTTGCTTAGACGGCCTGGTGTAGTTAAAACATTTCTTCTTCCCCTTAGCATTGTTGCCTTTGCCACCTTTCTTGTTTTGTTGTTGCTGTTGTGACTTCTTTTGATCCCCTTTCTTCTCGGTTGCCTTATTCGCATTGGCGCCCTTCTCCTCTTCATGCATAAGTGCCATGTAAACTAATCTCTCGAAGGTAGCCCCCATGGGAATGTGGGTCATAGCTAACCCATGAAGCGGCTCGTTTAAACCCTTAACAAATCTTAGAGCCTTCTTTTCTGGAGTATTCACCAAGTCTAAGCCAAACCTTGCCAATTGGTTGAATCTTTTGACGTACTCTTTCACTGATAGATTTCCTTGCTTCAGCGCCAAAAACCTTTCCATGTATAGATTCTCTTCAGCCCGCAAGAGAAACTTCGCCTCAAACCTCTGCCTAAAATCTGGCCACGTATCGACTGGACATCCCCCATTAGTGAACTCCCACCATAACGAGGCCTCATCCTTCATTAGCCAGGCAGCTAGCTGGACTTTCCTTCCATCATCCACTTCAAAGATTCCAAACAATTCTTCCACATCCTTTAGCCAATTACGAGCTTCAACAAATGTCCCCGTCCCGTGAAAAGGTTTTCCACCCATTGCTCTAAAGTCCTTACATATCTTTGCGAAATTATCGACATGAGGAGGAGGAGGAGAGGGAGGAGGAGGAGGAGCATTTGCTGGACCTGCGGTGGCGGCCCTAGCCTCGAGATATTGACGAAACCAACCGGGTACATGAACACCCTCTGGTATCTCAGATGCTTCAGACATGCTGAAACGAAAAAGGA
The DNA here is from genome assembly GCA_030737875.1 of Allium sativum. Classification (NCBI taxonomy): domain Eukaryota; kingdom Viridiplantae; phylum Streptophyta; class Magnoliopsida; order Asparagales; family Amaryllidaceae; genus Allium; species Allium sativum. Next base: position 159,485,961 of record CM060924.1, read on the forward strand.
AAGATTCAATACAAAAGAACCGAAGGAAGGATATATGGCTCTTGGGGTTATTCTTTCTAAAATATACTTTTCTCTTGAAAATACTTTCCTTAAAACGTACTTTTGAAAGTACTTCTTTATAAAAATTGTTTTGAAAAATAGTTTTTCAAAAATTCATATCTGTTCTGGTAACCTTCAGCTCTGATACCACGTGTAACACCCCACGTCCATTAATATCACTCGCAAAGGGAATGCATTAACTTCCATGGAGCATTTTAAGTGAATATAGAACAGAAAATCACAACAAGACAGATATAAAACAGTACTTGAAAATTTAAAACTTTATTTATTGCCGCAGAAGGTAAATATGTTTGGTTACATCATCAAAATCATAAACCAAAGTCAAGTACATCATATCCATCTTGATAAAACAAAGTACATAAACTGAAAGACATAATCCCCAATACAAAATAGCCATAAATAAAAGAGAAGCTGAACTTTACTTCAGCGATCCAAGCAATCTTCTAAAAGCAGTCCAAAATCAAGCTCCACTGGTGCTAGTTCCAACCTGAGCACCTTGGGGGGGGGGAAGGGAGAAAAGAGGAGGAAACAAAGGGGGGTCAGACATAAAGTCTGGCGAGTGCGATAACTTTGACAATATAATTAACAAAGTAACTAGGCTAAGGCATAAGTTGGAAAATAAGGAAATGACCATGAACCATTGAGTATGGCAGAGTAAACAAGGAAACAAGATGAACAACGATATCGTTAAAGCGCATTTAACCCACTAAGATAATTACTAAACTACACCAACACTATAGGTTAACTGTTATACTGCACCGCCACTAGTATACTGCACCACCACTAGTCACCCTAAGGTTGATCTCGCCTACAAAACATAATAACGATATTGGTAGTTTCGTGCACCCCTAGCTGCCTTCATAGGTGGCACCTTCCCGTATCTCCACTAGGTGTACCCTCTACCCCCAAGCGATCGGCTCCCTAACTCGTAGATACCCGTGCTGGCGCCACAGTGAGGTGTATCACTCCCCAAAGTGGCAACCCGATACCACCAAGAATGCACGGCTTATACTTACACGATGCAACAACGTCTTACCTACCAGCCCGGGTCCACACACGCATATGAACCCGTTGGACTTGCGTTGCCACCGCTAACCCGGTTTGGCCTCTTACAGTCAAGCCCAGTATGCGTGTCCCGTCCTCGACTTGGGTCGAGCCCACAAAGATACGTATGGGTTACTGGTTGAAACGGGCCCATATTACTTGATACAAGCTATCCACCTAAGCTTGGTCCCCTCTAGTACATCCCACTTAACCCAGTTCATATTCATGTTCACTTACATATTTCAATTTTGGTCAAGTGTTTCTAATCATATTTCCAAATGCCACACAAGGCACCCACTAGATTCCGCATGCCACCCAAGGCACCCACTTAACCCCCTCATGTCCCCCTACATGCTTATCTGGTTAAGTGTTTCTTAATTCATTAAGACCGTAACCTCATAAAGACCTCTCACATTAGACTGGCATTTGTGGCAGCTGGATTTGCCGGGCGGGTCCGGGAAGTCTTACACCACAAAAGAGCCTAACCTCGTGTCTTTACAATTGTTACGTATTTAGTTTATGCCTAAGACCTCTCACATTAGACTGACATTTATGGCAGCTGGATTTGCTGGGCGGGTCCGGGCAGTCTTACACCACAAAAGAGCCTAACCTCGTGTTTTAGACGATTTATTACCCCTAATTAATTATTCCCCAATTTGAATTACTTTCCCTATTCAAATTATCAATCAATTCCAAATTTAACGATGTCCATAATTGACTAAGTTATGTCCATTCATTTATGGTATGTATACCAATTTTCACCACAATTATACTTTATGCCTTTTAAGGCATTTATGCCAATTAAATCTTTTTTATATTATCCCCTTTACCCCACGTAGTACGTTTGTTCGCTTAACGTAAAAATATACGTTAGACTCGAATAGTCTAACTCATGGAATAAAAAGAAAACATCACAAAATACACGTAATTAAAACATAAATCTAAACATAGGGGTGAACTTGCATATGTGAATGATGTTCTACACCTAATACTTGCATAGGCCAAAGTTACAACTTGCATAAACAACATATGTCATAAATCGAAATCTAAAGGTGTGAACTTTGATGAGAAAATAGCCACAAACTTGCATAAATCACGTATGTCATAGATCTATATCTATAGGAATAGACTTGCATAGGTAATAACCCTAAACTTGCATAACATGATCCATATCCAACTCATAAACTTACATATGTGATTTATACATCGCAACAATGGTGTAAACTAGTATCTAACATGTAAAGTATCATGTAGAATTTAGCATATAACTCACACATGTTATAGCCTAACTTTCAATTAAATTTTCACATAAACTAGGTGTCATAACCATGTAAGGTCACATATAATTCTACCCAACCTATATATGATTCATGTTTGAATCAAAATCTAAACTTGCCTACATATGATTTATCATATGAATCAACATAACCAAACTAGCATATGAAACATGATGATTTGATTGTATATAAAATTACAACATGGATGATAGCAACATAACTTTACATTATAAATGATAGCATCACAACATAACGTCATAGAGGTTTCAATCATAGTCCTACAACATAATTACAACATGAAATCAATAATTCACATCACATCCATACAATCCGCATTATAACTTAATCCAATTAAATTACTAATTATTTTGTTAAAACTATCGAACTCACTAATCAAAAGCAGTCTTGAGTTCTGAATTCTAATTTCTGGAGTTAAATTAGCTCTCCTTTGAAGAAGACTCGCTGTTAGGGTTGAATAGGACTGATTTGATTTGTTGTTCTTCCTCTTAAATTTGTGGCGGCTGCGCTAGGGTTCAAGACAACAGCATGACGGCCATAGTTTCAGTTTTAATTCTGATTTAGGGTTTTAGTCTATGGGTCTTCTTATAGAGTTTTGAATTAATTTAAGCCGTCGGATGATCTTAGGGTTAATCAAAACCATTCAGTCATGATAGGGTGACACCTCAGCCCTAATGACTCAGCAATGAGTTAGAAAGGACTCAGCAACATGGGTCAGTCTGAACCAGAAAACTGTGCAGGCTTGCTGCCTCGGCCTGGGCGCACTTGGCAGGTGCGCCAGTGCAAATTTGTACTGGCGCACTTCCCAAGCGCGCCAGTGCAATCCTTTTTTTTGTCACCAAACTTCGTTCGTCCATAACTCCTTCATCCGGTATCCGTTTCCCGCAACCTCAGACTCTATTTCAACCAGAATTTTGAGACGAACACAATGGCGGAACCCCTTTTTATTAATTCTCACGTCTGAGATGAATTATTCTTTAATTTATTTAATTCGATTATTCGAAAATCCGGGGTGTTACAATTCGAGTTGTTTACCGATCATAAATCGTTGAAGTATCTCTTCTCTCTAAAGGATCTAAATCATCGACAAAAAAGATGTTTAGAATTCTTGGCTTCCTACGATTTCGATATCACATAAACACCAGAAAAGGGCAATGCGGTAGCTGATGCCTTGAGTAGGAGACATGCCAGTTTAGGGGCTATGTTTCTAGAATGGAAGCGGTTGGAGTACATCGCTGGGTATTATTTCAGACCAAAGTGCGAATTGGATCCAGAAATGTTAGCAAGTTTGATGATCAGACCCAATTTGATTGAGAGAATTGGTACCAGTCAGAGGGACGATCCTAACCTATTGGAAATCTTCTCCAAGTTAGAGATGGGTATCGATGAGGAGATGAATAAGTATAGGCTTGATCGAGATGGATGGCTTAGAAAGAATGGAAGACTTGTTGTGCCCAATGTCAATGGATTGAGAGAAGAAGTGCTTAGAGAATGTCACCACTCAAAACTGACTATACATCCCGGTGGTAACAAAATGTATCGAGACATGAAGCAGACCTACTACTGAGAAGGGATGAAAAGAGACGTTGGGAAGTTTATATCCAAATGCATGAATTGCCAACTAGTAAAAGCTGAGCAACAGAAGCCAAGTGGTTTGTTACAACCATTAGAAATTCCAAAATGGAAATGGGAACAAATCTCAATGGATTTCATTGATGGGTTACCAAGGACTAGATCAGACCATGATAGCAATTGGGTGATTGTGGACCGATTGAATAAGAGTGCAAGGTTTATACCCGTCAAGTCAAATAGAACAGCAGCTAAGTTAGCAGAATTGTATATGAAGTGGGTAGTGAGATTTCATGGAATACCCAAAGCATTGTGAGTGACCGAGATCCTTTGTTCACTAGTGGATTTTGGATGAGCTTACAAGAGGCGTTAGGATCAGAATTACATGTCAGTACCGCGTATCATCCTCAAACCGATGGTCAAACAGAGAGGGTAAATCGAGTATTAGAAAATTTCTTGAGAGCGTGCATACTAGATTTTGGTGGATCATGGGATGACCATCTACATCTAGTAGAGTTTGCTTATGATAACAGTTATCAATCCAGTATTGGTATGGCTCCATTTGAAGCTTTGTATGGAAGACAATGCAACTCACCATCATGTTGGTTAGAAACTGGTGAAAAGTTTGTGCTTGGACCAGATGTGATAAGAGAAACTTCATATAAGATCAAGATCATACAACAGCGAATGAAGGCTGCCCAAGATAGGCAGAAGAGTTATGCTGATAAGAGGAGAAGAGATTTAAAGTTCTCCATTGGCGACTTGGTGTTTGTCAAGATTTCTCCGTTAAAGAGCGTGATACGATTTGGCAGGAGAGGCAAGTTGGCACAAAGATTTGTTGGTCCATTCCCAGTTCTCGAGCAAGTTGGGAATTTGCCGTATAATGTTGAATTACCAGACAAGATGGCAGGAGTTCACAAAGTATTTCATGTTTCCCAGTTAAGGAAGTTTGTGCACGACCCTAGTGTGACTATTACACCAGATCAGTTGGATGATATCGAGGTTGAACCCAAGGCGGTTGGGAACCGCAGGCCTATGCGTATTGTTGGGAACGATACGAAGCAGCTTCGAAGGAAGACGGTGAAATTAGTCAAAATTCAGTGGGGTGGTGATGAGGAAGACTGTACTTGGGAAACAGAGGAGAACATAAGGAGGAAGTATCCAGAATTCTTTGCCTGGTAAGGTTTTTATATCGGTATAGTACTCCCTTTTTAGTAAACCGCATGCTAGGATAGGCTTATTTTGTTGTTATGTATGCTTTATTGTTTTGTTAATGATTGGTAGGCAAGCAGGATCCTTTGTATGTTTTGGGTTAAGGAATTTCGGGGACGAAATTTCTTAAGGGGGGGGGGGGGAGTGTAACGACCCACATTCTACGCATCATAGGATCGTAGAATATTTATTTCATCATCATAGAGGGTCGTATGGTCGTGTGACTTTGGGGGACGACTAGTGGGGTCATTTCCCATATTCATGATTTTTCCCGATTTTTAAATGACCATTTTGCCCTTAGCTGATATTGTTTTGGCCATAACTTTTGATTGGAAAGGAATTTTGACCTGAAACCACTTCCATTAGATCTGGATGATGGTTTACCTTTTCGTAGATTGGTCATATGTGAAAAACGGACTTACCGTTTGGGAGATATAGCTGAAATGAGGTTTGAAAGATGAAAAACTGCTTAACCGAGCCAAATGAGATGATTAGTGAATGGGACCATAACCCATTTTGGGATTAGGGTTATGGGGAGGCTGAAATGAGCTAGGTCTTCATTTCATTTCAGTTTTCTAGCCGCCATTTACCTCCTAGGAACCCTAACAATGGCCTCCAACATCTAGAATCTACTCTAATCACTTTCTAATCAAGTATTAGCCTCATCTACGTCAAATCAAAGGGATATAGCACCGAAGCAAAGTTAGAACTGCTTTGTTGTTTTGGGAACAGCGCCAAATCAGAGGGTAGTTCAGTTTTGAAAGTTTATTTGTGGCTAAGGTGAGTGGTTTGCATAGTTCCTCACTAATTACGGTTAATTAAGGGTAATTAGTGTTAATTTGCGAATTTAAACATGATTAAATTCTGGAAAAATATTTATAAATTTTGAAGTGTTATTTTAGACCTTTGTTAGAAAATTTGATTAATTTTGTTAAGTTTTGTTAATCCTATTGATAGTTATGCTTAAACATGATTAAGGGGAAAACATGGGTTTTTTGGGTATGTTTGATCCATATGAACATTTTAGATTGTTGTTTTGATGTTTGTGGTCGATTTTACATGTTGCTATGACTGTATGGTATGCTTTGTGATTGTTTAGAATAGTTAGAATGGTCGAAAACGCCATCTAGTGGCGTATAAACAATCGCTGGAAGCTGCAGGAATTTTACAGGGACCGGATCGGATCCCCTACTCCCCACTGAACCGACCCACTCACATATGATACCCACGATCCGAACCGCCTGGAAGCTCGTGAACTGATGGCGAAGGAGGATCAAAAATCGGAGTACCCTATTCGAACCGAACCGCTCACACCAGAAGTCTCCGACCCGATCCGCCTCTCGTGAGCATGTGCCACCTCGACCCGACCCAAGTGGTCACTTACCGATCTGACCAGAAGAGGAGTACGATGATCAGATAGGACTCGATCCCTATAGTAGCCATGAGATGCCCCCACGAACCGACCCGAAGGGTTACTCGCGATCCGGACTGAACGACCATGGGGAGTACAATCCGAAGAAAAGAAAAAGGGAAAGCCGAACTGATCCGGGGAAGAAGATTAAAACCCGAGATGCAAAGGTAGTCTAAATGGGAAGCTTATACTCAGGATCCAGTTGGGAACCAACGAGCTAACTTCATGAGTTGGACTTTGCTGCTGGACGTGTGCAAAGGGGTCATCGATGTCTATAACTTTGGATCACTATGGAGTGTGGGGTATATGGACGGATTCAGGGCCACAGTGGCCTAGGTAGGACTATTGGCTATGGACCAATGAGGTGGGGTCATTTGTAAGGATCTAGTCGTGACTCCATGGGGCAAGCTTGGTGGTAGCAATAGTTATACAAGTTGGACTTCGTCACTACCTCGATGGGTCTAGTGATCAAAGTGGTGGATATCGTATGCTTTACGCACTGAGTGAGAGATGTGAGGATGGTTGCTATGCTTGATTGTTTTCTATCACTATGTCATGCACACCCCCACCCCCGTATCTTTATACCTTATGTTTTGTGGCACCTTAGAGTATTGAGCGGTATGTTATGCTAACTCTTTGGTTGCAGGTCCAGGTTCAGGTATGGTTTAGTATACCTGTTATTGTTTTATTTTGATGTTTATCGCTCATACCAGGCTTTTGTCTGACCCAGAGTTTTGTGTCTCTTCTTATTACTCTGGGTGCTCCTAAATGAGCGGACTAGAGACAGGTTAGCTGGTGGTACACGAGTAGCTGTACCGGAGACGAGCAGGAGGCTCCCACGTACGATATATATATATAGATATTCTCCCTGTGTCGCTGCGGGTCACTACTTTGGGCATTAGTAGTGTACATTTTTCCCTTGTTTTGCTTTCGAGACAGTTTGAAAAGTTTTAATAATGATGATGTGGGACATAAGCTGTTTTTGGATTTCCGCTGCTATGATGTTTAGTTTTAGTTTTCAGCTTATGCACTGTCTCACCAATTTTATGTCAAGTATGTTGTTATTATATTTTATTCCATGCGCTGTGAGACATTCTACAGGTTCTTGGTTAGTTCATTCTCTTCTTTCCTTTCGTTGGGGACCGTCTCATGCTAGTTGGACATTGGCACAGCGCACTTTCCTTGGAAATGTCGGCTGGTGCGGGCGGGTCGTCACAGGGAGATTCTTACGTGATGGCCATGAAGTTTATTCTAAATTGTAGTCTTTGTTAATGAGTGGAGGACTTAAAATACTTATATTGGCTTTTCGAGTCTTTAAAACTAAGTTGTGTTAAGTTGATTTCGCGTAACTCTCTCTTGTTCTTATATTTTCAATAATAATAATAATAGCAATTCAAGGGTATCCAACATTGCTTGTATATATAGTGTTGGTGTGCAATCCCGCCAAGCTCTATCTGATATGTTGTTGACAAAGTCAGCGTCGGAATATCTTGGTCTCATTTTATGAGTTGGACACCTAAGGATTACCGACATGTTGTTGACAAAGTCAGCGTCGGTCTGCACAATCCGCCAAGCTCTGTCCTAACTCTCCGTCAGTCCGCAAGGCAGTGTATGGGTGGTATACCTTGGTCTTTAAGTTAGGTGTATGTAATTAAACATAAATTTTAACTTTTATAGAGATAGAGAATAAGCGATGATGCCCAAACATTTCTTGACCTTATTGATTTGACTAGCCATACACAAGAAAATTAGAATACCACTTTACAAACTGTAACAAGCAAACTAAGAATTTATTTCATGGCTGCACTATGTTATCGACCGAACTAACTGGCCAAACTGGAATTTAACATTCGAAAACTTGATTTATATTGAAAATGTGACAAGTTGAGATATCTAAAATAAAATCAACTAAATAGAAATTGTTAATTTAATTTGTTGCACCACTTTCCTGATACAAGTCGTGTTTTCATTTTTTATTTTAAATTGCATAAGTCCTCTGCATTCATGTAGTTACATTAGAACTATATCATACTGTATTTGGATTTTGTGGGTAGTATCCGCTGAAAACCCTCACGAGACACCACTAGTCCTACTAGGGACACCTAGAGGTTTAACGGCTTGTTGTATATGCTCAATGCAATCGTGTTTCCTACGAAAGTGTGACCCGTCAAGTGTAGTTTTTCATTATTATTTTTACTCGAGGACGAGTAAAAGATAAGTGTGGGGGTATTTGATTAACATTGAAATGTGTTTATTTTATGCTCTTATATCTTATCTTATGTATATAAATAAATACTACTTGGGTATTGTTTTGTCATTTTTACAGATATGCCAATACAGTCACAAAAATTAAAAATAGAGATCAAATTGCTGCATATTTACATTTGAAGACTTGCTGACGAAGATCTCACATCCAGTTGCTTTTTGGACAAGAAAATAACTAGTAGAAAGGCCATATATATCACAAATCAATGAAGAATTATCAAAGGATCAAGAGGAAAAGAGGAAAGGCCCAAATTTACTAGATTTCACTAGGGCCCATTTGTAACTCTCATTGTAAACTATTTTGTGAATTCCCTAAGGCCCATTTGTCATTGTATTAGGGCTAGGGTTAGGGTTGGCTATCTATCTCGTATAAATATCCATGTAATCTCATTGTAAAGAATCATCCTAGAATTAATAAAGTCTTCTTCTTCTCTTTTCTGCATTTTTTTATTTTCTTAGCAATTAGTGTTGTCTACACAATTAGATTTGGTAGAACACTATTTGTCTTTTTCATTAGTTATTAACCGTCTATTAGATTCAGCGGTAATCCTAATTTTATTTCCTGTTTGTTATTTTAATTTCTGCAATCTCAATTTCTGTTCTTTTTACTGCTTCCTTAGGTCAATTGGATTGAATACATATTTGATTAGATTCAGATCTGATTCAGTTCAATAATAGTTTAATTGTAGTTTCAATTTCGTTTGGTTTCAAAACCAACCTCGAAGATTTTTTTAACTCGCCCAAGACATTTTATAAATAATTTAATTTAATTTACCTACCTGTGATTTGACCTGCATACTACATGATCTGTGCACTTGCAGTATTTATTTTAAAATTCGCGCTTTTCTAGTTCGTAGGAAAGTGACGATCAGATAATTTAAAATTATCAAATTTGTGAAATGACCGAGGGTGGAGTACTACTAGTTTTACTCCAGGAGATAGTTAAATTTTTAATTAGATTTGAATGTGAAATGGTAATTAATTTTATCGATAACACCGTGGTGTTAGATATGGAGTGCTACCGGTTTTGCTCCATGGGATGAATAAGTTGGGATTGGGATTGGGATTAATAAATAAATGATTACTTCGGTAAGGCTCGATAATCCCGACTAGTAGATAAACCTTAATTTGGTTTAGAATTGATCTGCAAAGGAAGATTAAAGTATAAATTTAAAAGAATTTATATTTGATAAAATTAATGGGAACCTTTCCCAAAGGATATGAATATTTGAATAAAAGAATATTCTGGATTGGAGTGAGGCGTATGTTGTGTTTTTATAGCACTTGATTATAAGATACGTGAATTACTCGGAAAAGCCGGGTTTATACCCATTTTGAATAATCGATTCGATGATTAGTCGATGATGAAGACGGTGGTTGAAGACTAAAGATCTTCACATCGTTTGGATGATTACTGATGTCTTGATTGGGCTATACACCCTAGACAAGGTAATAAGTGGTGATCGTCTAGACGTACTTGGAGATCGACCGAATATGCGAGGACCTCTCTCCTGTATTGGACATATGGGACGGGGAATAAGGTGCCTCCGGTTTCGTTCAGACGCAGAACGAACTAGTAAATGGATGTGTGTCTGACATTGGATTTTATTCCGTGTTGATTGATTTCTATTAAATATATATCTGTTTGGCGGATGAGAATTTATTCTCTTGCTTAACGCCCTTCTCTGAGACGTACGAGCTTAGAGGCTATATATCGATAGACATTAGTTGCATGGCGTGAATTGTCAGCGTGGCATGCTGAGATGCAAATGATCAAGGCTTTTGTTGAAAAGCATAATCTTGTGGTTAATGATCAAAGCATGACTTTAAATAGCATAGCTTTGTGTATAGCGTTATTTCGCGAGCCTCACACCTCGGTATGATTCAAAAAGGGGATAAGGGACCCAAGGAGTGCATTACGTTTTCTTCTAGCTATGAGTGGTGTCATGGTATGGAGACCAGACATTTATTCATTTTTACCTATGTGGATGATGGATTACGAGGCGCCTCGGATATATCGGTTACTACGGAGCCGATGGATAGGTTCTATAGGATCGAGAAACGTGTGATCAGGAATAATTAATCCACTAAAGTATGTATGGACCGGCCTTGGAGGATCCAAGGGTTGCCCCGCGGTGTGTAACCCTGAGGCATTTGCGAGAGTGTCTCGAAGCCGGCGAGGAGTACATCCCTTGACTCGACTCATGACGGAAATCCAATTTCCAATACGCGACCTTTCGGTTTTAGTTGTAGAACTAGTATGGCGACATGATATATGGTACCCATGCCGTCTATGATTGATACATTTATATTTGAAGTTATTTTGACACTATACACTTATAGTAATATCAAAATGATTTGTTTTAAACGTATCAAGCATGTTTGGCTATTATAAGGCAAAACTCTGTTCTCCGGCTTGCATTGCATTGTGTGATGGGACCTGAGTCTTATAATAGCTTCAGTTTTCCAAAAAAAACATTTCGCTGTTTGTTTTATGCACTGGTGGTCTTGGGAGGAAACCCGTTCCGTGTTATACGGCGTGGTCCCTTGATTTACTTTATTTTAAAGTAAAGATTTAGTAACTGTTTTAGTTCTCACACCAGTTCCATGACTGACCTGGAGTTTATTGTTTTAACCTAAACTTTGGATGGCCTTATTTTTTACACGAGCAACTTGTAGTTTTGGTTTTGCAGATATTATTTTCCTAGGATACTGGATTTACAGCTGAAGCTATATTCGGAAAGCTTTGTATCCGTGTATCCCTTTCAGTTGTATTATGTAATATTTTTCCGCTGCTTTGTAATTTAATTCTCTAATATTTTTCTGATGTACAATATTTACGCATACTCTATTATATTCTTGTACTCTGATGTAATTGTTGTAATAGCAATGAAATGTTCTTCTGTTGGGTTCTGATTTGTCGTGTTCTCAACTCATTCCGGGTGTTTCCGTCTCTTCGGAGATTGGGGGATTTTGGGTCCATATACATGTAAACATATATTGAGAGGAAGATGTCGGAATTAAGGCTCAGAGAAGTTATTCCTATTTACTGCAGATAGATGCAGTTGGTGCCTCTAGACTGATTCAAGGGTTTGTCATGTTCTTCCTTGCTCTTCTTCTCTAACAATATTTATAGTCATCTAGGTATTCTTTCCCTTTCTCAATAAGTTTATTGATTCAATTGTTATTTTGTTTTGATCCATCGAGTATAAACAAAATTTGTTTTTGGTGAATCAATAAAGAGGGTGGAATATTTGTATACTGCTATAATTTCCGATCCATTGTGTTGTTATTTTCAAACAAATTCATCTTCAAGTGAATGGGTGAAAAAGATTTGTTTTTCTTGTGTTTTATCTTCCGTTACGCAAAAAAATCCAATAGTTTGGTATTAGAGCTCAGATCATTCATAGCTTGGAGTAATTTTGGATTGAAGATTGTTGATGTCCGAGATGATGTTGCTTACGGAGATGAATATTTATTATGGTAGATATTAGGGGATTTTGAAGGCCTACAATGGTGGATATACCTCAATGGTATGATTGATGGAGATGAGAAAAAGCCCACTAATATGAATAGGGGAAGATGGAAGAAGACGAAGAGAAGGTGTGGTTACTGCCCGTTCAAATCGACTGGGTGTGATTGTTGCTCTGAAATCAATTGAGTCCCTGTACTCTGGAAACAGTCGGGGTGTACCTTATTGCCTTAAAATCGAGGATTGTTTTAATTGAGAGGAGATGGTGGTTGAAAGAGTTAGGTGACTTGCACTCCAAGAAAATGTTTAATTAATAGCAACAAGAATAGCACCAAAACTTTGACTTGCTGTAGTTTAGACATGTCCGTGTCCGTTCCCATACAACATAATGTGGTCAATCGCTTTTGTTCAGACCTAATTCAAGTTGAGCGGTAAAATTTTCATTTCCCTCCTTGCCACTTTTTTCACGTATTCTTCCTTTCCAAATTCCCAAAAAGCAATCTTAATTTCCTTTCATCTCTGGTGAGTCCCTCTCTCCTCTCCTCTCCAAACCTCTTCTAATATTCTGCGATTCGTGCATACGAATATTCTCTTCACTCGGTGCCAGACTCAAATCGATTGTTGACAAAACATCATCGAGACGTCGCTATTCCTCCACTAGCTGAACCGTGTGGAGACGTGAATTTGGTATATTTCTCTCTCTTTTTTTTTAAATTCTAAGATTTATGCTTGAATAAAATTTTCGTTGCTAACTGTCTAAATCTGAGTTTAATGATATATGAGAAAATGGCTTATCTTTGAATATCTAGTTACATGCTTATCAATTGTATGTTGAATGATTGAGCCTTGGCCTAGTGAATTGTGATTGTATAGTTGAAAAAAGGTATACTTGCGAATGATGACTAGTTATAATTGGAAATCCACCAACATGATTACCTTATGTTTAGGTGGTTTTGGAAAGGGATCTGGTTTTGCAAAAATGTTGAATTTATGGGATTCAAAGCAATGAATGGTACTTTGACCTTTGTTTTTGGACCTACAATTGACTTTTTCCATCTTTACCCTGTATAGTTATTGAAATAGCAAAAAATCAGTAACTGAACTATTAACTTCATGAGTTTTTTCTATCTTCTTTATATTAATGTAAGCTTGATCTATATTGGAAGCTTGCAAAAGCTTATCCAGTATTTGATTATAGTGCTCATGACTGCCTAATTTCTTTGTTCCACAGGAACTATACAATCTGGAAATAACTTACTTCTAAAAAATTTGATGCTTGTCAAATGAATCAGTTACAGTCAACTTTAATATATATTCCTTGTGAACTATGCAAAGTTGTAATCACTTGCTTTTCAAAAGTTAGCAAATGTAGAAATTAACGGTCATCCAAAATTTGGTGAAAGCACTCAAAAGGAATGGTTAGCCATACCATAGTGAATTCAGATTTGGGCATTGACGCCTTTCATTAAGTTCCAAACTCATTAGCTTTAGAAATAAGGACAACCTTTGTGTGTTATATTAAATGATAAGATATGTTACCTCCTAGCAATTGTGTTATTTTCATAATAAGCTATTGTGGTGTTGTTACATTAATGTACTTTTCATTGTTTATGCATACGGTTTCACAAGTTAGTTGTTTCTAAAATTAACGCAGGAATAACATACAATGTGGATACGGTATTCAGTATAATAGTCAAAAAATTGAATAAGGTAACAATATTATTGAAATAATTACATTGGCTACATTTAGGTTATACATCTTCCAACAAATTTTGAGTCAAAAAAGTAGCTTTTAAGTAATAATAGAAAAAATAATAATTTGAAAGAGTTTGGTTTTAAGCTGGTTAAGATATATATAAAAGCCCAGGTTTTGCGAGGTAAATAAAAGAAAAACATGATAGATTTTGATAGTGATAAAAAAAAAATAAGAGAAAATTATTCAAAAATATACCATCAATTTTATGAGAGATAGTTAAAAAGAATAATTCTTAATTTCAAGTAGAAATGTATAATGAAGTGTCATAAAAATTTATAGTGAAATCAAGGTTATTACGGTGGGAAGTCGAGTCGAGTCGATAAAGGTCCAACTAATCGGACTAGTCATAGACTAGTCGACAAATAAATAAATACCTATATATTAATACATAAGTGCAATATATAAATAAATAAATAAATATATGCATCTTTGTAGTGTGTTAATAGACAATTGCATTTTATAAAACATTTATATACCACTTCGTATTTGACTTGCAATGTATTATGTTTGTTTATAATAGTTAATTTCAAGTCTACCTCTAGGTATTATAAATATAGATGATTGCAGTCTTTATATTGCAGTTTTTTTTTCAATCATCGCCATTATGGTTCGACTTCATACTCGACTTCAATTTCATGATTTGGGACAGACTTCGTGATTTCGACTTCGACTTCATGATTTAGGGCTTCGACTTCGTGATTTAGGGCTTTGATTTCGTAATTTAGGATTCGAGCTTGACTAATGGCAGATCGACTCTTCCAATTGATATTCCAATGTCGACAAATCGACTAGTTGACGACTTGTCGAGCGCCGTAATAATAGTGCTCCAGTCGATGATCCAAGTTAGACTAATCAACTAGTCGAGCGTCGTAATAACAGTGAGTGAAGTGCCATAAAAAGAATAAATCTATAGTTTTATTACTTTAGTTACTTAGTGACAATTGATTCCAGCAGATTTGATGATTTCAGCTATCAACTTAATTTGTTGACCGAACTTCAATTGTATACACTATAGCTTGTTCTATAGTAAATTTTGTCTGAAATTACATATGAAAATATTAAATAAGAAAAATAGATAGCTAAGTTTGGAAATACATATCTTCTTATTGTGGCCTCATATAGTTAACTGTTAATGACAATCATTATGAAAAAACATGTACTACATCCATCTCCATGTTTGGTGGCTATCAGTCTCATTCAAACTATAGATTTGTTCATATTAATTGTAACACCCCGTGAATTCTATAACTGTGAAACTCACAAATTAAAGTATAATTAATTTCAAATCAAAGAACTAAGGGAAACGGGATACGCCATTGCGTTCGTCTCGGAAAAATACGCTAAATAGAGTCCGAGTTTTCGAAAACGGATATCGTATGAAGAAGTTATGGACGAACGAAGTTGGGCGAAAAACCGGAAAAGGGTCAGAATGCACTGGCGCACTTGGGAAGTGCGCCAGAACAAAAATGCACTGGCGCACTTGTGAAGTGCGCCAGTACATTTTTGACCTTGCGCACCTGCCAAGTGCGCCCAGGTCAAAAATGACCTGCTGGCTTTGTCTGGTCTAGCCCTGGCTGGCCAGGTCTGTGTTTGGCCGATTTTCAGAAGCTTGCTTTGTCATTAGGGCTAGGTGGCAGGCTCTAATTGGTCTCTCTTTCGAATGAATGGCTACGATCACTCCAAGCAACATCAATGGCCCTAATCAGTTCATAACCTCTATAAAAACAACCATAGACTAACCCTAATCTATTCATTCAAAAACAAGAACAAAGCCGCCATGTTGCTGAGGAACGTCTAGGAGTAGCCACCAAATTGGAGAGAAGATTAGGACGAAAATTCTAAAGCCTAAAGCAATTCAAACAAATCAAATCAACGCCTACGTCAAAAGGAGTCGCATCTCTAAATTCATAAATTAGAGAATTCGCCACAACGATTGTAAGTAGAGTATTATTTTGGTATGAACAAATAATTGTGTTGGTATGTATACTTGATTTGTGGCGATAAAGTAATTCATATTTGTGCGTTGGAATATTGTATACGTTTGGATATTCTCGAATTATGTTATTCATTATAAAAACTACATGTTGCGGTAGTTTTATGCAAGTATGACGTTTGGATATTCGCAAAATATGTAATTTATGTTGAAGCTACATGTATGTAGTTGTTTAATTGAAACTCATGCAAGTTTGGGGTTTTGCTACTATGCCATCATGATGTATATTTTTGTACATAAATCATTTTGTACGTAATTGGAACAAATTTGGGTTATTATAGTTCATATGAAACTATGTTTTGGCACCATGATCTATGTATTAAGCCATGTTTTGTACTAGAAACCTATTTGCAAACTTATGAATATGGCTAGGCTATGATTGATATTTTGCATAATTGAAATCCATGTTAGGTCTATATTGTTAACAAGAATTGTATGATGACATATGTGGTACATAGCTAGGTTAGATTCAAAAATCCCTTTTGCAAGTTTGCATGACTAAAGTAAAAATCATGATTTCATGTTAGAAATATTTATGCCATGTGAATAGATTTAAAATCATGATTAAGTTGAACTATACTTTTGTGTTAGTAACAAAAGTAAACACCTTTGTAAACATGTAGTAATCTTATGAACATGATTTGCTTATGTTTGACATTATGCCTGAATAAAAATATAGGTTTATGTTGTAGTTAAGCCTATGTGTCAATAATGATATTCTTATCTCAACTACAAGTTTACATGCTTTGATTCATGTCCCTTGTGCTTTATGACCAAAGTATACATTACTACTATGCAAGTACACCAGTTTCTATTTTGCAATTCCAACGTTATGTTGCAAGTTCATGCGTTCACATTCCCCTTTTTGTGTATGTACTCACGCTTTAAGCCTCCCCTTTTCGCATGGCTAGGTTGGGCTTAAAAAGGCTAAGCCCAACATATATATATAATAAACGAACGTGTTAAACGGGGGAAAATAACGTTGGATTAAATTTATTAATAAATGAAAAATATAAAGTAGAAGGGCCCAAATTCAAGTATGGGTTGGGCCCATGATTGGTGTAACCTTTACACCGTTAACTTAATAATGGGCCGCAAATATTTACATATAAGAAAATAAAGAAGAAAGACAAAATATGTAAATGTAGAACATACGATGTGTTTAACCCGAGGTTGGATTGAGTTGTGATGTAAACCTGCCCGGAACCGCCCGGCTGTCCAGTAGTCACAACAATACCTATCCAATGTGGGAGGTTAAACATGGAGCCCAATAAGGACCCGAGGTTAGACTGAGTTGTGGCGTAAGACTGCCCGGAACCAACCGGCAACAGGCAGCCACAACAATACCTGTCTAATGTGAGAGGTCAGGGCCTTAATAAGACAATTAAGGCTGAGTCAGGATTGTTACGATTAAGTGAACTAAAGACTTAATCAAAATGGAACATGCTAAACTAAACGGACTGGTGGAGGTTAGGTTAGAAAACACTTAACCAACTTAGCATGTTGGCTAGAGATAGAAAACCTAGTAACGGGGGACCCTTTTCAGCAGTAACCCTAGAAGGTGTATCAGGATACCCTGAAACTAGGCAGGGTGGGGCACGATTACTGGGCTGATTGTAAGAGGTCAAATCGACGGCGGTGGTGCAGCAGTGTAGGTTCTAACGGGGTGCGGGCGTGCACACACTCCGGCGCAGAAAAATAAGGCACTGGGCACCAGTAGCATACCTGTGCATTCTAGAGTTGTGTCGGGTCGCCGCCATGGGACTTGATACACCCCATGGTGGGACCAGCATAGGTAACTACAACATCGGGGGCCGTAAGACACATGTAACTATGCGAGTAGGAGCCGATCATCATAGAATGGATCACATCACCCTGATTATGGGGTGCCAGTTGGAAACTAGTTTATACGGGTTCAGAGATTAACATGAGGTACGATAGTATATTCGACCCTAGATAACCTAACTAAGTTTATAGTGCTTTCCCACTTCTTGATTATACTTATCATACCCAGTTCTTTATTCATAGACAAAATAGTACTAGACTTACTCAGGCTTTTTGTCTGACTCTACTTTTCTTTCGTCTTCTTTTCTTCCGTTCCCCCCCCCCCAGGTCCACAGGGAGGGAACACTGCAGCTTGACCAGCCTTAACATCCAGCTTGAAGAAGAGAAATGTATTGCTTGGAACTTTTCGTTATGAACTATGGCTTTGGACAACCACTATGGGGCTTTTGCAGTTTATCTATGTTTTCTTTATGCTTCTTTAAACAATGTAATCAAGACAGATTATGAAAGTGTTATGTTATGTTTTTGGAAAGGATGTAAGACAATCATGGTGATGTTGCTGTAACACGTATTTGCTTCTTATGAAATAAAAGTTGTTTGTATTTCCGCTGTTTTACAAATATGTGTTCTTATATCTGTCTTGTATATCTGTGACTTATACTTATAAACCTCCACCAAAATTAGGGCATTCCCTTTGAGAGTGACCCTAACGGAGGTGGGGTGTTTCACTTGGTATCAGAGCATAGGTTTACCAGATAAGATAAAAAGTTCTAAAAATTTATTTTCAAAAAGGAAATTTAAAGAAGCATTTTTAAGAAAAATATTATTTTATTTTAAGAGGCAAAGTCCACTCCCCAAAGCCATAGGTACTATCTCTTATCCTTCGTTTTGAATCTATACTTTCTGTTTCAGCATGTCTGGAGACCTTACTCCCCAGCTGCTGACGCTTTCACTTCTCCTCCTCCACGTGAACCATCAAGCGGAAGAGTCCCAGAGTAGGAAGACGAATAATAGTCAAACAAGAAAGGATCGTAACAGTAATAATAAGAAACGAGAAAAAAGGAAATGCAATTTTTGTGGTACGGAAGGGCACATAGCCAAGGATTGTAGAAAGAGGAAAAGAAAGCAAGGAGAATGTTTTCATTGTGGGGAGACTGGACACATCAGCAAAGACTGCCCTGAGAAGACAGACTTTGAGAAGGGCGGGAAAGACAACAAGTCCCGAGAGAAGAGGAAGTGTAAATTCTGTGGCAAAGTGGGGCACTTAGTGAAAGATTGCCGGAAAAAGAAGGCCAAGATGAATGGTGGGTGCTTTTCTTGCGGTAAGACAGGCCACATGGCTAAGGACTGCCCAAAGAAACGAGGTATAAATACTTCTGTAGAAAGTGTAGTATGATCACCCCGTTCGCACTTTATTTGATTCCGGCGCGTCACACTCCTTTATCTCGTCTGCTTTAGTTAAAATCTATGCACCTAAAAACTAGTATGGTAGAGGACCCCTTAATTGTTTCAAACCCAATTGGGGCCCAGCTCATTTGTCTATGATCTGTTTGGGATTGAAAATTTCTATTCTAAGTGTAGAATTTCAATGTAGTGCCTTTGTTTTGGGCTTTTCGGGTTATGGTTTGATTTTGGGTATGGATTGGCTATCCAGTAATGGGGCCATCCTTGATTGTGAGAAAAGGGTTGTTAGGCTCCTAACCCTGCTCGGTAATACTTTGGAAATTTCTTGTAATCCCTCGTATGCGGTTATGCTTAGTTATCTTGAATCGCTAGATGCCTCTGTTGAAAATTTGCAATCAGTTAGAGTGGTCCGGGAATATCCGGATGTCTTCGAAGAGGTGAAGGGCTTGCCTCCGAAGTGGGAAATAGACTTCCGTATATATCTTGTAGATAATGCAAAGCCCGTTGCGTTGCCCGTTGGACACATGGCTCCACGGGAAAGGAAAGAGCTCAGTAAACAGATTAAAGAGCTTCTAGAAAAGGGGTTCATTAGGAGGAGCATTTCAGAATGGGGTGCTCCAGTGGTGTTCGCTACAAAGGCGAATGGTTCACTCCGTCTATGTGTTGACTATAGGGAGCTCAACAAGCTAAGGAAAAAGAATAGGCACCCTCTCCCTAGAATTGACGATTTATTTGACCAGCTTGTAGGAGCGTCTGTTTTCTCCCAACTCGATTTAGCAGCCGGTTTTCATCAGCTAAGGGTGGCTGAAGATAGCATCGATAAAACGGCATTCAGAACCCCAGACGGCTTCTTTGAATGGCTTGTCATGCCTTTCGGCTTGACAAATGCACCTGCTTACTTCGTAGACCTGATGAGTAGGGTATTCAGAGATTTCCTCAACAAGTTCGTAGTGGTCTTCGTAGATGATATCCTTATTTTCTCAAAGAGTGAAGAGGAACATGCTCAACACTTAAGGGCAATCATGGAAACTTTGCGAGTCCATCAACTAAAAGCCAAATTCTCCAAATGTCACTTTTGGAGAGAAGAGGTGAGGTTCCTTGGGCACATAGTATCCAAACAAGGGTTAGCAGTGGACCCTGCTAAGGTAGTGGCGGTACAGGATTGGAAGACACCAAGGAATGCAACTGAGGTCCGATGTTTTCTAGGACTAGCAGGTTTCTATCGGAAATTCATAAGGGATTTTGCGAAAATCTCAGCTCCGCTCACAAAATTAACTAAGAAGAATCTAGTGTTCAATTGGGACTTGGATTGCGAGTTTGCTTTCCAACGACTGAAAAGGGCTCTTACAACAGCCCCAGTTTTGACGCTGCCAGATGGGAGCAAGATGTTCACTGTTTATACGGATGCATGTGGGACAGGGCTAGGCGCCGTCTTAATGCAAGAAGGAAGGGTAGTAGCTTATGGCGGGAGGCAGTTGAAAGTGCACGAAAAGAACTACCCAACCCACGATCTTGAGTTAGCCGCCATCGTCTTTGCACTCAAGTCTTGGCGACACTATCTCCTAGGTGAGAAGTTCGAACTTTACACTGACCATAAATCGTTGAAATATCTTTTCTCGCAGAAAGATCTTAACTTGAGGCAACAGAGATGGATGGAGTTTCTTGCCTCGTACGATTTTGAAATCTCCTACACTCCGGGCAAAGGCAACGTAGTGGCAGACGCGTTGAGCCGAAAGAAATTGACCCTAAGCCCGTTGTTTGTTGAAAGACAAAGCCTAGAGTTTATAGCCAGCTTCGACTTTAGGCCCTCCTCCAATTTCGTACCAGGCTTGCTAGCATCTCTCGAAGTACGGCCAACTTTAGTAGATTCAGTAGGGACAGCGCAACGCGAAGACCCTCAGCTTGTGGAAATAATTGATAGACTAATTAGGGGTGAGACTTCAAGTCACCTCAACAGATACTCCATCGACGATAAGGGTTTGCTAAGGCGAGACGGAAGACTATGCGTCCCACAAACAAAAGATTTAGTAAAGAAGGTTCTCGAGGAAGCACATCACTCCAAGATGACGATACACCCAGGCGGAGATAAAATGTACAAAGACATAAAAAGGACTTTCTTCTGGAATGGCATGAAAAAGGACGTGGCATAATTCGTTTCTAAGTGTATGGTGTGCCAACAGGTTAAGGCGGAACAGAAAAAGCCTGGCGGACTGCTACATCCTCTGGAGGTCCCGCAGTGGAAGTGGGATAGCATCTCAATGGACTTCATCGATGGGCTGCCTAGGTCTAGGAGAGGCAACGCTAGCATTTGGGTAATAGTGGATAGGCTTACAAAAAGCGCCCACTTTTTACCTGTTAAAAGTGAAAGAACTGCCTCATCCCTAGCATCACTTTACCTCAAGGAAATCGTTCGACTCCATGGAATACCACCTAGCATCGTTAGTGACCGAGACCCCATCTTCACCAGTGAGTTTTGGCGGAGTCTCCAAGAAGCAGTAGGAACGCAGTTATGCTTGAGCACAGCCTATCATCCCCAAACCGACGGCCAAACAGAGAGAGTGAACAGAGTTTTGGAAGACCTTTTAAGACTGTGCGTCCTTGACTTCGGAGGGACATGGGAAGACCACCTTCCTTTGGTGGAATTTGCCTACAACAACAGTTATCAAGCAACCATCGGAATGGCGCCCTTCGAAGCTTTATATGGAAGACCGTGCCGATCGCCCACTTGTTGGTGGGAGTCTACTGATAAGCTCATACTTGGACCAGATATGATCCGAGAGACTTCAGAGAAAGTAGACTTAATACGAAGAAGGATGAAGAAGGCCCAAGACAGACAAAAGTCCTATGCCGACAAGAGAAGGACCGACCTTGAATTTGAGGTTGGAGACAGAGTTTTTCTCAAGGTATCACCGCTAAGGAACGTTGTTCGTTTTGGAACCACAGGAAAGCTAGCGCCAAGGTTCGTAGGGCCATTCCTTATCATCGAGAAAATTGGGAAAATGGCCTATAGATTAGAGCTACCCGAGAAACTGGCCGGAGTTCACAACGTTTTTCACGTTTCACATCTCCGAAAATGTCTACATGAGTCTGCTGAAGTGGTAGAGCCAAATATCCTCGAAGAGGCCGAAGTGGAACGCGAAGCAACCATAAGAAAAGTTCCAACCCGCATATTAGGAACGGAAGTGAAGAAGCTACGCAACCGCGAAGTCAAGCTCGTCAAAGTTCAGTGGAGCGACGCCGAGGGAGACGCGACTTGGGAAACTGAAGCTAGAATACGCACAGCCTACCCTTTTCTTTTTGAGGGTACATCCTTGATCTTTCTTTTTCCTTAAGTTGCGCTTTTATCTTTTAGGTATATTTCCTCGACCTTATCTTTTAGGTAGAAACCATTTTGGATGAAAACATGTAATTGAAACATGTTATGGATGATGGTTGCAAGTGGTTGCAAGTGATTGCTAGTGGTTGCTCGTGGTTGCATATACACACACAATCTAGGTTTTAGATCGGCTCGGTCACTTCATATTGCATATGCATATATGTTTGCATTCGTATATGGTTGAACTTTAATGTGTTGTCATATGGATGTTGCATTTGTAATGAATGATTGTGCACTCATGTAGAATCATGAATAGGAAAATTTGCATACATAATGGATTCATGGCACTTACATAATTCGCATTAAGGAGGTCAACTGAATCAGTAGACCGCCTGATTTTGCATTAGATAAGTTCATGTACACACACACCTCGCATATGATCATGAAGCATTAGAAGTCTTTTAAGGACAATGGATGCTCGTGTTTGATGGATGAGTAGATGGATGATTGAACGTAGGATATGCATTCCTCCTAACTTGAAGATTTCGGGGACGAAATCCTTTTAAGTGGGGGAGAATGTAACACCCCGTGAATTCTATAACTGTGAAACTCACAAATTAAAGTATAATTAATTTCAAATCAAATAACTAAGGGAAACGGGATACGCCATTGCGTTCGCCTCGGAAAAATACGCTAAATAGAGTCCGAGTTTTCGAAAACGGATATCGTATGAAGAAGTTATGGACGAACGAAGTTGGGCGAAAAACCGGAAAAGGGTCAGAATGCACTGGCGCACTTGGGAAGTGCGCCAGAACAAAAATGCACTGGCGCACTTGTGAAGTGCGCCAGTACATTTTTGACCTTGCGCACCTGCCAAGTGCGCCCAGGTCAAAAATGACCTGCTGGCTTGGTCTGGTCTAGCCCTGGCTGGCCAGGTCTGTGTTTGGCCGATTTTCAGAAGCTTGCTTTGTCATTAGGGCTAGGTGGCAGGCTCTAATTGGTCTCTCTTTCGAATGAATGGCTACGATCACTCCAAGCAACATCAATGGCCCTAATCAGTTCATAACCTCTATAAAAACAACCATAGACTAACCCTAATCTATTCATTCAAAAACAAGAACAAAGCCGCCATGTTGCTGAGGAACGTCTAGGAGTAGCCACCAAATTGGAGAGAAGATTAGGAGGAAAATTCTAAAGCCTAAAGCAATTCAAACAAATCAAATCAACGCCTACGTCAAAAGGAGTCGCATCTCTAAATTCATAAATTAGAGAATTCGCCACAACGATTGTAAGTAGAGTATTATTTTGGTATGAACAAATAATTGTGTTGGTATGTATACTTGATTTGTGGCGATAAAGTAATTCATATTTGTGCGTTGGAATATTGTATACGTTTGGATATTCTCGAATTATGTTATTCATTATAAAAACTACATGTTGCGGTAGTTTTATGCAAGTATGACGTTTGGATATTCGCAAAATATGTAATTTATGTTGAAGCTACATGTATGTAGTTGTTTAATTGAAACTCATGCAAGTTTGGGGTTTTGCTACTATGCCATCATGATGTATATTTTTGTACATAAATCATTTTGTACGTAATTGGAACAAATTTGGGTTATTATAGTTCATATGAAACTATGTTTTGGCACCATGATCTATGTATTAAGCCATGTTTTGTACTAGAAACCTATTTGCAAACTTATGAATATGGCTAGGCTATGATTGATATTTTGCATAATTGAAATCCATGTTAGGTCTATATTGTTAACAAGAATTGTATGATGACATATGTGGTACATAGCTAGGTTAGATTCAAAAATCCCTTTTGCAAGTTTGCATGACTAAAGTAAAAATCATGATTTCATGTTAGAAATATTTATGCCATGTGAATAGATTTAAAATCATGATTAAGTTGAACTATACTTTTTTGTTAGTAACAAAAGTAAACACCTTTGTAAACATGTAGTAATCTTATGAACATGATTTGCTTATGTTTGACATTATGCCTGAATAAAAATATAGGTTTATGTTGTAGTTAATCCTATGTGTCAATAATGATATTCTTATCTCAACTACAAGTTTACATGCTTTGATTCATGTCCCTTGTGCTTTATGACCAAAGTATACATTACTACTATGCAAGTACACCAGTTTCTATTTTGCAATTCCAACGTTATGTTGCAAGTTCATGCGTTCACATTCCCCTTTTTGTGTATGTACTCACGCTTTAAGCCTCCCCTTTTCGCATGGCTAGGTTGGGCTTAAAAAGGCTAAGCCCAACATATATATATAATAAACGAACATGTTAAACGGGGGAAAATAGCGTTGGGTTAAATTTATTAATAAATGAAAAATATAAAGTAGAAGGGCCCAAATTCAAGTATGGGTTGGGCCCATGATTGGTGTAACCTTTACACCGTTAACTTAATAATGGGCCGCAAATATTTACATATAAGAAAATAAAGAAGAAAGACAAAATATGTAAATGTAGAACATACGATGTGTTTAACCCGAGGTTGGATTGAGTTGTGATGTAAACCTGCCCGGAACCGCCCGGCTGTCCAGTAGTCACAACAATACCTATCCAATGTGGGAGGTTAAACATGGAGCCCAATAAGGACCCGAGGTTAGACTGAGTTGTGGCGTAAGACTGCCCGGAACCAACCGGCAACAGGCAGCCACAACAATACCTGTCTAATGTGAGAGGTCAGGGCCTTAATAAGACAATTAAGGGTGAGTCAGGATTGTTAGGATTAAGTGAACTAAAGACTTAATCAAAATGGAACATGCTAAACTAAACGGACTGGTGGAGGTTAGGTTAGAAAACACTTAACCAACTTAGCATGTTGGCTAGAGATAGAAAACCTAGTAACGGGGGACCCTTTTCAGCAGTAACCCTAGAAGGTGTATCAGGATACCCTGAAACTAGGCAGGGTGGGGCACGATTACTGGGCTGATTGTAAGAGGTCAAATCGACGGCGGTGGTGCAGCAGTGTAGGTTCTAACGGGGTGCGGGCGTGCACACACTCCGGCGCAGAAAAATAAGGCACTGGGCACCAGTAGCATACCTGTGCATTCTAGAGTTGTGTCGGGTCGCCGCCATGGGACTTGATACACCCCATGGTGGGACCAGCATAGGTAACTACAACATCGGGGGCCGTAAGACACATGTAACTATGCGAGTAGGAGCCGATCATCATAGAATGGATCACATCACCCTGATTATGGGGTGCCAGTTGGAAACTAGTTTATACGGGTTCAGAGATTAACATGGGGTACGATAGTATATTCGACCCTAGATAACCTAACTAAGTTTATAGTGCTTTCCCACTTCTTGATTATACTTATCATACCCGGTTCTTTATTCATAGACAAAATAGTACTAGACTTACTCAGGCTTTATGTCTGACTCTACTTTTCTTTCGTCTTCTTTTCTTCCGTTCCCCCCCCCCCCCAGGTCCACAGGGAGGGAACACTGCAGCTTGACCAGCCTTAACATGCAGCTTGAAGAAGAGAAATGTATTGCTTGGAACTTTTCGTTATGAACTATGGCTTTGGACAACCACTATGGGGCTTTTGCATTTTATCTATGTTTTCTTTATGCTTCTTTAAACAATGTAATCAAGACAGATTATGAAAGTGTTATGTTATGTTTTTGGAAAGGATGTAAGACAATCATGGTGATGTTGCTGTAACACGTATTTGCTTCTTATGAAATAAAAGTTGTTTGTTTTTCCGCTGTTTTACAAATATGTGTTCTTATATCTGTCTTGTATATCTGTGACTTATACTTATAAACCACCACCAAAATTAGGGCATTCCCTTTGAGAGTGACCCTAACGGAGGTGGGGTGTTTCATTAATCTTGGAAGGTAACAATTATATCAATAGTTAGAATTACCAAAATTAATTTGATAGCAAATATCTGGATATGGAACATAATCTTTGCAATTTAGTTTATTTATCAGCCCATAAAGATAATGATTGGTGATTAACTCTTGTATAGAACATTGAAAATACTTATATGTGATAAAATAATATTTCAGTCCTTTTTTTGAAATAAGAGTATGTGATAAGTTAAATTATTAGTAAACAACTATTATTCATTGTATTTTATATATCATCACCCATGCATTTTCCAGTAAACTGGGACAATTACATGCCAGATAGTATGTAAAGGCTTCTAGAAGTACAAATCCTGGAATACTATAGGAATTCCAAATTTATAGGCTATGGGTAATTAACTTTATAACATAATCTTAAGCGGCCAGTAAATGGCACATCTAAATCATAAGTATTAAAGTACCATAAAAGCAGTAGTATGAGTATTTTTTATGAAATCAATAGTCGAATAAATATGTGATAAAAGGAATCATGGATGAAATAGCAAAGAATAAAGTGGAACCATGTGCACGGGGCTCCAGTGCGGTAGCGGGGTCTGCTGTGTTGGGCTGTATGCAGCCTTTATGTTGCATTGCGAAGAGGCTGATTCTGTCCTTAAACCGTGATCAACGATTATTGAAGTAATGCGGGTTCAAATGCTAATTTACAACTTGTAACTGATAATCTTCCTCTATTTTTCAAGAATAATTAATCAATTTCAGAGTAATGAAATACTGTATTAAAAATATTGAGTTGATTTATAGTAATACAAGTAAAGAATTTAGCTTGAGTACCTAAATTTGTATTTTGTTAATATCACAAAAGAACACATGATTTAAGGTTCCTACGAATTTAAACCAGAGCTGGAAAAGTGAGAAAGGAAAATGTAACATGTTTGTTCTTTAAGTAATATTATACTATTTATAGCTCAAAACAGGAAGATCTAAGGTATTATAAATAAATTAACTCCCGTTACCGTGTCTTTGCAGAATTCCTGAAAGTAAGTTTGTTAAGCCAATAAAATTACCATATTTCCTTTTTCATTAGTATTGAATATACTAAATAAACATCCACCATTATTTCATTTATTTAGTATAATGGGAAACAATGGATAAAGATAGACAAAAACAAGTTTATAAGTCATGGAATTTATTAGAAAACATGAATACCTTTTATAGGAAAATCAACTTTTAGTCGCTTTAGTTACTTAATGACAATTGATTTTATTAGTTTCACTAATTCGAACCAAGGTGGTTCACTTATTTTGTTTTACTTCTTCTTAAGCTTATTATGCAATATAAGCATAATAAAAAATGAGAGGAAAAAACAATAATCCGACTTAAGATGAAATTATAAGTCAGTTGCAGATGTGAATTTTGATACCAGCATCTTGTTACATTTGTAAGAATAGATTGATACTACTGCAACAACTGTTAAGCTACATTGCCACATATTAGTGAATAATTCTATACAAATATCAATTCTTCACCTAAACAACTGCTTATCTCAGTAACAGAAGCTTGTGTCCAAGTGGGGCATCAAAGTGATGGATTGTTTAGTCATGTTATTGAATTTAGGTATATTGTGCAGTTAACTGGTCTGCCCAATCCAAATTGTTAAGTTGCCTGTGCAGTTGGCCTTTATGGTCTGATTATGCTAGGTATAGAAGGTAATGCATCTGGTTAGTTAAAGAGCAGCGAAAACTGCTACACCTTGTTCCCACAATGAACTGGTGACAATTACCAAACCAACCATCATTCCCCCCTATTTTTGTCCCATATCTTTGCCCACAATATGTTTGCTACCGTATTCTACATTACAGGTGTCTTGATTTATGTACCTATTTCAACTAACAAGAGTCAACCACTTTTTCGATGTTCATAGCAGTAGGTTCACATCATATTTCTCTTCAATATATGGAGCCATACTTATATGGACACCATTTATTATTTACAATCATATTTCACATAGCCTTTAAAGGAATTGCTTCTGCTGATGCCTATGTTGACATTACTGTTGAACATACAAAAATGGTCACATTCTCAAACAAGGTATTAAGTTTTAGAATCATAAGTCAGATTCCTTTTTAACTGGGCTTTTTCTTAATACCCGAGTTATGCTGCTTTTTGTTGGTTCAATTATATGAGAAATTTGCCTCATGAGTTCCAATGTAAAAGAAGGAATCTATGAAAAGTTTGTGAACAAAAAAAAAAAAAAAAAAAAAACCTCGAAACGGAAGGTTGAGTAGTTGGGGATCCTTTCAGACCCAATCTGCATTCAAGGCCACAAGTACATGTACATATAAAGGATCTGTTCTGAGTGCATTAATTTGTTGAACACCTAATTGCTAATTTATTATATATCTGGTGTTCACCATATTAAAGCTTTTTTTAGATCCATTCTGAAGTTGTTAGCATTTGCTCTGTTGTACGTTGCTGTTATCTTGCATGTTACATAAGTTTTTTGAATTAATCCACATTTTACGCTAGAGTTCAGTATTTTATCCTGGCACATTTTTTTCCATCTTTTTTTTCATTTGTCATATGTACGCATGATTTGTGTCTTATTCGCACCATTTTGTATTGTGCGTGAGATGTAGGTTGTCTGTTCTGGGTGACATGTAGGAGGACATATGCAAAGTTGCAGTTTGGCTTCCGGGAGTTTTGATGTGTCAAGGTATAGGTTAAATGATTTCGTTCCTTGTAGATTTATGCTTAGCAGCTTGAGGATTTCATTTGTTTCAACAAGTTATGTACATATTAACATCATTGTTGAACATGAATTAACATCCCACTTGCTGGCAAGTAATCAGACAATTACAATGCACATATAACCTAACGTAAATTAACAATGACCAGATTATGCATGATTTGTCTCTTATCAATTTTTTTTGAACATATCATTACATGTGATAATTACAATGACCAGATTAATAATCACTGATTTTGTTTCAGCTTATTAATAATCATTGATTCATAGGATTTTGTTGTTTCAGTTTATATGTCTGGGAAGTTTTTATTTATTTATTATAAAAATTAGTGCAGATCCAATAATAATCAATTAAGAAGTTTCTCATAAATTCTTGGTTTTCTTCGTTTTCTTATTGTTTTCTCAGTTCATTTTTTGTTTATCTGTTATGTTTTCTATGTAGGAGGAGCTTGGTAGGGATATTTTGTTGGTTATGTCATGTCCACTTCTAGCAACTTGTGACATAATTTGAGTTCTATTGAGTTGTTTCATGGTTGGTATCTGATCTTCACCATTGTGCTAAATTTGCATTTGCTAAACAAAATGATACTGCTCCAGACACAACATTGTGATGGTGTTGATGTAAATATGGCTTGCTGACTCATTTCAAGGGGTTTTCTACTTTCTAAAGTTTAGCGATGATCCGGAAACTCTCCCGCTCTTCCATTTTAGGTTTTGCTTGAACCCTAGCGCTAGTTTTGATTGTTACATATTTTGCTCATCGTTAATCATTCTATTTCCGGAGTTCATATATGCCATGAATTTATCGTGATAGATGAACTCTAAATCGGAAATTTTTCGATAATCATTCAGTTGTAAACAAAAAATGTTTTCTCTTCGCCATTAAAATGACTTTTCTATATTTGTATGCTGACAGATAATGATAGATGGATTTGAATATTAATTGGGTGATCATATTTCCAATGGTTGCGGAACATAATAATTGGATATTAATTAACTGAGGATTGGATTTGCAGACTACGATGGTCATAACCAAGTAGTCAATGGTATAAAATACGTGATTGTAGCCCACCCATTCCCTCTCCCTCCCTTTTTTGGGCTTGCGAGCATTGTGTGCATGTATCTATTTTCTGCAAATTCTGACATATTAGTTATATTTCCCATTTGCAAATCCTTATTGGTTGATTTCCAAGGCTAGTTAGTAGGATTGGTTTCCTTGCCCTCAGGAATGGGCCTAACATCACATAGGTTTAAAGCAAAAATAATAAATTTGAAGCCTATAATATTCATATAAAAGAACAGTGGAAAGAAAATTGTATTAAAGTGAAATTCTGTAGTGACAGTAAGGGGAAATGATATAAACGGATATCGAGCTTCTGACTAGAGGAAGTGAAAAACTACCTTAAGTGCTTAACCATGCAAGTTATACAAGTTTATTTATATGAACTAAGAACCGTGTTTTTCTATAAATGGCTAAAACATTTGAGGTTCGACTAGTCCGCAGAGGCCCAAGAGAAGTGCTTTTGTCAATATGGGTCTTAGGTAAAGTCGGTCATTGTTTCGAATGTGTCTAAGCTTAAGGGATTTAGTTATCAGTACAGTCCAAATAAAAAGCATCTAGCCAGGCATAATATAAATAACGAGACAAAATATTACTAGTATGATACGCATTGAAAGATATTAACTAACATGTACTGTTAATGTGGCTTTAACTTCGGTTGTGGCTTACCCTTCTTGTTCTATATAAAGTATAAATCTCCATTGAGTAATTAGTTTACTGCACTTAGCCATGTCAATCTTAATGCCAATGTGATGGTTATATGTGTGCGTGTGTGTATGTGTGCGTGTGTGTGCATGTGTCTGTATTCGTGTTTTCATTTATTTTAAAGCAGTCTTATTTTTGGAACGGTTGGTGGCATAATTATGTTCCACCGTGAAGTGTATTTTTTAATATTAAAAAAAACACAAACACCCCTTTACCTTTCTTGGTGTGCAAATTGATGACTACCTTCAACTTAGCTTTGGTTTTGATGTCATTTATATCATTTTTATGATAATCTTTTTAGGACCGTACCTTTAGTTTACCCAAGAACAGTAGTTCCTAATCTTTCCCGTATTTATATCCAGATCAGTTTCTTTTCCTCTCGTTTCTTCTTTTGGAATTTGGATGTGTCACCTTTTTTTTGGGTTGCTGGTGCTACTGCTAGTTTGGCTACAAGAAGCTCGAGTAACCATAAGGTCCCTGTTAAAGTCACGTTTCCTTTTTTGTTCCTACTTAAGATAT
This sequence comes from Allium sativum, assembly GCA_030737875.1. Taxonomy (NCBI): domain Eukaryota; kingdom Viridiplantae; phylum Streptophyta; class Magnoliopsida; order Asparagales; family Amaryllidaceae; genus Allium; species Allium sativum. Next base: position 159,517,420 of record CM060924.1, read on the forward strand.
ATGATAAATATTAAACCTGCTAATATCAAATTTTAAAAGCTTTCAATTCCTCCATGCAGTTCCAAATTTGATAAATCTTTAGGTGGTCATATGCCACCTAATGCTTGGCGGCCGGATAATCAACAGTTAGCACCTTAGGCTCCACAAGCTCTAGTAATTATCTTCTTTATATCTCACTTAAACCACATATTTCTTAAACCGAACATGGAAACCAATGTGTTTTTCTTTGAATTTGCATTTGCATAGATTGGTATGTCTGGAGATGCTGGTGGAATGGCTGGCGGGCATTAAAATAAATTTTCCAAAACCATCATTGCAGCAGGTACTCTAAATACACTTTGACTCTTGTCTGGGATGTGTAAAATGCATATCCATTATTCAAATATATTTTTGCTTCCAAATCATTGGTCCCAATACATATCTGAATCAAATTACATATCCTGCTTCAACTATCTCAGCAACATCTATTTGTTTCAATTATGAATAGAAGTTTGTTAGGATATATAACAAAATATTTATTTAGATGTAATTTTGAATGCAAATATTAGTTTGTTGAAAAACATCTATTTTTTTCTAGTTGAATTGGCTGTTGATCAGTTGGAGGTCTGACAATGGCTCCTATTATTTATGGTTTGTCATGTCATGTTACAATTATTTATGGTCTGTCATGTGTTAGTCTTTTGAGGTTGTTAGTTAAGTGAGTGATTTAGTACTAGTGCTTGTTGCTAACCACGTTTTGGTGCATTTATATGACATGTGGTGTATGATGATGATGATGATGCTGGGATTGCTACAAGTTGGAAGACAGAATCCTTGCATTAATGTATTTTGTATCGACGTTCATATACCATTGTTTTTAGTACATATAATTTTGGTTAGCTACGATTCATTATATGCATGGTTACTTTTAGTCATAAATATTTATATATTCAAAACTATGTACAAATTATTGCGGATGTATATATTGTGGTTTGGCTTTTGACTCCATTTGATTACGTACATTATAATGTCGTAACTGTAGTATTTTAAGATCTGCAATTTATAAGCTTGATAGTATATAACAATCTGAAATGATAAATAGTTATTGCATCTTAATCATGCTATGAAAAGGCTGTTTATTCAAGCTTTCATATAATATAGCATCATGTTGTTGCTATAAACTGTTCTCATAGCAAGTAAACGATGCTATAGAAGGTGGTCACGTACTATTCTATAGCGTTTTTTGGTGCTATAAAAAACCAGCATGTCAGCATATTATAGCAATTAAATGACGTCATAAATGGTAGCAGCATTGTTCTGTGGACATGTTCTATAGCAAATAATGAAATGCTGTAGAAGGTATTTAATTGACATATAGCGTATAAGATAACAACAACCATGTTATAGAATAAGGTTTTCTATAGCGTTTCACCAACGCCATTGTATATTTCTGACCTATTATAGCTTGTTGATATATAGCGTTTATAAAATCACTATAGTATTATTTTATAGCGGATAATAAACGCTATTAAAGTGCATGTTTGTTGTAGTGTTGTTTGGTGTTTGTTGGAGGTATGTGATATTTAAATCATGGTAGAGTGTTGAATTTGTCGATTCAAATATTATTTGAAGAGAAATGTAATTAATTTATTGATTTTATTGATTGATCAATTATTTGGTTGATTGATTTTACCATAGAAGGAATAAAATAAAAAAATATTCTAGAGATATTTTGAAAGGGCTATTAGAATATTTGCATAGATCTTCTATTCTTCTATATATGCATCCTTCTTGGTTAGATCAAACAATCTGAAACCATGTAAACATATATGGAGAGGAAGATGTAGTAATTAGGGTTGAGAGAAGCTATTCCTATTTATTGTTGATAGATGCAATTGGCGCCTCTAGGTTGATTCAAGGGTTTGATGTCGTTCTTCATTGCTCTTCTTCTCCGACAATATTTATAATCATCTAGATTTTCTTTTGCTTTCTCAATGAGGTTATTGATATACACGTAAATGTGTATATTTTATCCGCATATTTATCTTATTTTATCTTTTAAATAATTGATATTGTGTATTTATAGCTGTGTTTTCAGATTGTTGACAAGAATCATGGTTTAGAGCATTTGATGAATAAAGCATGAAGAATTTGCTGAAAAAGAGTGAAGTTAAAATTACTAAAGCTTGAAAAGTTTAAAGCTTGAAGAATGGCTGCAAATAGAGTTCAGTTGGGTAGATTTGGCTCACTATAGACTCATATTGTGCTCACATTGGCTCAATTGCAGACCATTTGACTCAAGTAGCGTTCACATTAGCTCCTTTACAAGGCTTCTCATTCATGCACTGCACGCGTTCACACTGGCTCACTTACAAGGCCTCTTACTCTACAACCCCTTTCACACTAGCTTATGTGTTATTTGGGCTAATTCTTTAGTCCCACATTTTGGAATTTGCCAAGTAGTCTTGGTCATATCAGCTATAAATACCTTGTATCTCATTCATTGTAAAAACACACTCAGTTTTATTCTGTAATCCTTTTCTTGGAATAAAACACTTCTTTCTCTCTTCTATTTAGTTTTTATTGCATTTTATTTATGTCATTTATTTTCTTTTTATTTTATTTTCTTTTAGCTATGTCTAGCTAATCCTCTTTAATTAGGGGGTGATGACGCAAATAGTTATGATTCAATATGAATCACATAGCCAAAAGATTAGAACTTCATGTATGTAGATCTAGATTTGAACTAAGGGTTAGACTTGAACCTTCATACCCTGTGTCGTTTAAGAGCTGTGCTCCTTCACAGGGTATATTCGAGTTCGATCTAACACTTATCAGATTTAGATTTAATATTTAGGGTTTTAGAAATAAAATAGTGAATCTGTCCTGATATCCTATGGTTGTTTAAGAACTGAGCTCCTGCATAGGCTATACTTGTTGTTATTTACATATTTGTTTCTAGAAATCTAATTATCGTTGATTCATGTTTGTGACAGAAACATGAATTAGATCTGTATTTATTCGATTGGCTATTGATGAATATTAATCTAATCTATGACATTACTCCCTAATTACTTTCTTTATTGTTAAAAACTAGCTTTTTGTTTATTTTCTGTCAATTTGCAATTCAATCAAAATTCTGGAATAACTTGAGTGGATTTATTAATTAAAATATTTTTGGTCCCAGAGTTCGACACCCTCTACAACAATCCTTGTTGTTCAGGAAAACCGAACGGATTTTACAGTTGTTTACAACTGTTTGATTTGTTCGCAAACAGTTATTGATTCAATTGTAATTTTGTTTATTTTTTCTTTTGATCCATTGAGTGTAAACAAAATTTATTTTATGTGAATCAATAATTGGGTGAAATATTTGTGTATTGCTATTATTACTGATCCATTGTGTTGTTATTTTCAATCAAATTCATCTTTAAGTGATTGAGTGAAAAAGACCCGTTCTTCTGTTGCTTTGTCTTCCCCTACACACAAAACCCCAACAGTTTACGTCATCATTTCTCTTCAGTTTCTATTTCACTTTAATAACAACATTTCTTATTTTGTGATAACTATACATTGGGTAATGAAAATACTATCCATCTCCACTTTTTAATTCAGAAATATAACCATGAGTCATTTTTCAAGTATTTGTAGCTATAATCTTACATTTCCTCTTATTCATTTCATTGACCGTGACGCCCTTGATTGGAAATAATTAGTGCGAAAACACACATGGTATTCCTATATTAAATCATCCACGACAATTATCACCAATTTAGTATTCATATCTTACAAAGTCTGGTACGTAATTTGTGTTGCTATTTTAATTTTCTCACTTTTTATTGGTTAAGTGGTTATTTCATAATATCAAAAATGTAATCATGAGTTTAACTCCATATTTAATTCGTAGATATAGTGTTTTGTTCTTTATTTAAGGTAATCACTTTTAGTGGTAACATGTAATTCTTTGCCCTCTCTGCTGTAATACTTCAAGGTAATATGTCCTACTGTAATTTTTTCCATACTGATCATTAAATATGCAACTATAAGAAACCAATGTCTATTTAGTTTGTCATATTTTTTACTGTGATTCAAAATTTTATACTGCTGATAAATTTTTACCATATTTGTTGATTCTAAATCAAAAAGTTGCATTAAATCTTCACTATTTGTTCAGTGGAAATGATTCGGTTCCCTTCTTCTTTTGATGCATCTAAATTTGTATATATTAAGAGATTCATATAAACTCTTTTATGTCATCCTTTTCTTTTGCTTCTTTCTATATCAAATATTTCTTTTAATTGATCATTTCACTGAATAAAATATTATAAGCTAAGCAACCTATAATTTAGGCAGGACTTCAATTATTTTTAGTGTAACGAACTGGGATTTTCGACTCCGAAAATCAACATCAAACTACCATGTTGACTATTCAGACATCGGACATTCCAGATCATTAATAGAAAGAAGTTAGAGGGTGAGATAAGAAAGAAAGAAATATTAGAATAGAAGAAGAAGAAGAAGAAGAAGAAAGCAACACAACACAGAGTCTCACATCGCAGCGGAACAAAATATAATACAGAAATAACCTTTATTGAAAGCTTTTGAAATACTTACAATATCAGAGTACACATCTGGACAGTGATAATAATCTGTCCTCATATAACACACAGCGGAATAGTAATATCATACGTCTGGACTCTTCCAACTCGTCTCTTCACAGCAGTCGATAACCTGGACCTGTACAACCCGGCCTAACCCGAGCATTTACAAAACACCGGGTCAGTCTGGTGAACTAGAGTGAGATAAACTCGCACAGTAATAAGGGTAAATCATCCAATCATGATTTTAGAGTTCAAAATCCTTTCAAAAGAAAAGGATAATCGTAAGACCAAATCCAGACATAAACACGGACGGTTTTTACCTTACGATAACCCAAAACAGTTTTGAAATCAATATCTTTCTGATATTATATTAATGTCTAAATTCAAGTAAATAGAATCTAGTAGAACGCTTGCATCTCACGCTCTACATATATAGTATACAATCAAAAACCGCGGGCGCTTATTGGAGACTGGATTCCAACTTGACAAGGTATGGGTCCACCTTCCGATAGTGTATCTCTAGAGACGAATACACTGGGTTGAACAAGAACTTCTTGCAACCCGGCCCACACATGACCGACCCCTCATTTCGCTTGAGAGTATCGAATGTACATCACCGACGGTTGGGATCAGCAACCGTCTCCCGAAAAGGGACAGCATCGAAACATAGATTTAAGAAACAAATAGGATTTCCTCTAGATAGGTGATCATACACCCTAATGGGAGCGACCCACATAGCCATGCTGCCTGCCCGATTTTTGTCATTTCCCGGTTGATGAGGCTTGAGGCCAGAATTAACTTCTGATCATCTGGTCACCATTCACTTTGAATGCCACATCGTCAGATCCGTCAGATATCACTAATTGATATCCACAAAAATACTCTAGCAGTTAAGCTAAGAGAACGACAATTCTCCGCCAACACTATAGCACGTTTGAAGAAATCAACGTACGTGATCCTTTGGAAATACTCTGTCAGACATTCGTCCATACAAATCATCCAGGAACAGGATGAACCGAAGGCACTCTCCTACTGCATCCATATAGGAACAACCCCATGGATCAGTAGCGAGAAGTCCTTGCAACCCGTTGATTCCAACCACGACAGAATCACAGCTTATCTCTGCTTGCCAGGCAGAGAATATTAGTGGTTCTTCCGTTTATGAAAATCCACTGTCTTCAATGCTCCATCTCGATCATCTTCTGATATCTTCACGTATTTGTTGGTCGGAATGGTTTTCGAGTAAATTCGATCTCGGTCTTTCCGTACCAACAATCGTATTGGACAGATTTGATAGTCGGTGTTTTAACTATCAAAATATACAGTGTTTCAAACATGACACTCCAATGAGTTCACTGATTCAGTATTCAGCATCACTTGGCCTTTAAATTTTAAATCAAACTAGTTCACTTCTGTTAAATAAAACTTCTAACTCTTTAATATTGAAAATACGATATTTGAATAACTCTAATTCGATTTAACTCTAATTGATTAACTAATACTCGACTTAAATCCATTCGCTTGACTCTAGATCGCAGCGATCACAATGGTTACGCCTGATTCCCTCAGGAAACATCCGAACGCCGTAGGCTATTTGTAGACCTGCGAATTACGCTAGCAGTCGTACGAAATGGCAACTCATCTTGAATACTATGTTTGACTAACTCCAGTTTGGATAACTATATTTTTATATACTAGGTAAAATAACTTGTAACTATATTCAATTTCCCACTTAATTCTTCCTTCACGCATATTTGTTACACCATCCTTTATTATTTAAATCGGGGAATCCATTTGTTTTAATAAGGAAATTTATAGCACATATGTTATAACAATAGCATTATAATCACTATTTAGATTTACAAAACAACAGCGCTATAATCGCTGTTTAGATCACAAAAACATTTACTATAGCAACAGCGCCAAAATCGCTATTTAGATTTACAAAACATATATTATAACTATAGCGCTAAAATCGCTGTTTACAAAACACTTATCAAAGTTTAACCATTCATCTCATTTCTTATGCTCATAATTGTAGATCTGATTAACATCAGAACAAATCGAAGTCTTAAATAAATAAAATATTTATTTACTTTTCTTTTATAAACCTTTACTCAAAATAATATATTCAAAATCCAACTCCAGTTATAAAGTAAATTTTATAACTTCATCTTTATCGATTCACCTGACGGTGAATCAATATTTATAACACGATTGATTTTATAGGCCATACACTGCCAAATACCCAACCAATATCACCCATTGGTTTAAACCGAACAAATGTTGAATATTCAGTCAATAATCAACCATTAAATCAATCCCACAAACAGATCAGTTCATATATGAGCATATGAGAATAAATAATACATTTGAGGGATCCGGTAGGGTCCCTCCAATCTGTTCGTCCCTTTATTCAAATGGTTTTCTCAAATCAGACTGTTCAGTTTTGTTTAACTGATAAACTAAAATAACAACCATTTAATATTAACCACAAACAATTCAAACAATGCAACTATTTTAAACACGTTTATAAATAAACGTGACCAACCAAGGTGAGTTACCTTTATTGGAACCAATCGTTAAAAATATCGATTTGGTAATTTCACTGAAATTAAACACGGTTTAATTTCATCAGTTAAATCAACAGATAAGCAGAAAACTAGCAAAACAGTCAACCATTGGCAAGCAGAGCACACAAAATAAAAATACCCAATTTATATAAAATATAAAAAGGGTAACTGAGTGAGTTTAACTCACCTTGATTTATTCCATTGTCACCGGCTTGTGTTAACGAATTAAATGGACGTTTAATTCAACTGTAAAATTCCAGCAGTTGCTAGTTCTGTCCAAGCCAGTTCCAAGATAATATATCCACCGTTACAGTCCCAACATCACCCAATTTGTTCAATTCTGATAACACAGTCAAAAGGTATAAATGTTTTAATATATACGTGGTCTAATTTAATCCTTAATTAGTTATATTAGTTAAAGTAATTACATTAGCTCAAAATTAGCTGGGCCGATCCCTTTAGTGTTGCAATTGAGGCCAAGCTGACTTCTTCCTGGCTCCTGCAGCACATAGATGCATTTTTCAAAACTTATGTTTCAATTGAGTTATTTATTTCTTTAATCGAGTTTAATAAACTAATTACTTAACAAAGTATTTCATTTCAAAAACTCCGGCCAGTCTCTTCCTTTCAGCCCTTGATCCTTTGTTCTGCACAAACAAACTAGCACCCATAGATTATATCATTGTAACTGATGTGAGTTTAATTAAACCTAATTAATTATTTAAATAAACTAATTACTCTCGTTAATTACTTTTTATTTTCCATTAAGCAAGATGATTAAAAGCTCTTGGTTCCTGTTGTCCTCATATTCAGCTCTAAATTAAGAGAATTCTAGGTCTAATTCAACTTCTGGTGCTTGTTTGTTCTCCCAGCACGCTATTCCTTCCGAATTTCATCCTAAAGCTCATGAAACCTGACCCAGATGATTACCAATTCAGTTAACAAATATAGTCCACAAATTCCGGTTAACCAATTATAAAATTAAATACTTAAATTACGTTGGTTCAGGAAACAAGCAGGCTGATTTCCTTTCTGGATTCACAAAGCAAAAGAGTCCGATCTTTTTCATTTACTCGTTCACAGATTCCAGCTTCAAAGGCAAATACGCACGCAACCTCCACCGATCAACGCGCCAAATCCTGATCGCTGGAACCCCATCAACGATGATCCACAGCTGTGCCGGAGTGTTCTCCATCCACGCCCCAAACCTGAAGCAACTCGAATCCTCCAGGTGCCCTTAAATAGTGTGAACATCGGCGGCTTCCTGTGCTGAGTTTGGCCGCCACGGTGATCGTTAGTTAATCGCCACCGGTCGAAACAAAAGGCCTTGATGCGATGAACGGTTTTGATGTTCGAAGTTTAATGAATTATACGGGAATTAAAGGAAAATATTGAAGAATATGGTTCGCTAATTGGAGAAAATGGCGGCTGAGAAGGTAATTGACTTTCAACGCAGAGAGAAAAGGATTTGGGTTTCTCCCCTGATATATATAGGAGTACAAAAATAAAATAAAATATTAATATTGAAACTTAAGCATAAAGTAATTGATTAAAAACCCCAACAAAACATTTCTGTCTACTGATAAAAAGGCTAATCTTAATGTAAAACGATATTCCGGATCCAATGGGACAAGTTTCGTCGAAATCCGACTTCGTTTGAAAAAAATTCCCTTATAAAACCAGAAATAAACACGCTTTTTAATTTACCACGACCACCAGCTAAATCGAATCAACTTGAAACCGTGATATCTTGTAATAACTTTTCGATATGAACCCAACGGCACTAGTTTCGTCGCATTCTGAGACTGTTGCCCCGGTAGGCTGTTTTTACCCCCAAACCGCAATACCCCTTTTAACACCAAATTTTCTGGTCTCTAAAAATAGCAAACTATATACCTATTCTGACTCTAATCGACGATACGAACTCAACGGAACTAGTTTCGTGGCCTAATTCGATCGTCTGCTCAAGTTACACTCAAATATCATTTTATTTATTTAAATACGCGTTATATAAAATGAACGGGCGTTTATGGCTACCGTGACCACATACGATATCGGTTTGCCACGCAACTCAACACCGTGCAATAATTTAACGTTACGGTCCCAATGAAACTGGTTTCATCGAAAACAGAGTCCGTTTGCAAAACGGCTAATTTAAAGGCCTATAATTAAATAACGGTTTTCCATAGCGACTATTTCAAAATTTGATTTGGCCATAAATATCAACCTATAGCACGAAATCTGGATTTTTCTCTTTCATATGAAAGCTATTGCCAATACGGCTCCAACGTGTCTTGTTTCACAGAAATCCGACTTATATCGAATCCTGTATTCTCAGTTGAAGTTCAAAACTCCAATTTATGAACTGCACGCCATTTTCAAGCTCGAATTTATATTATATATAAATTATAACGCTCAACTTCGTTTCAATAACGAATTAAGTATTAAATTCCATTAATATTCCCAACATAATATTTAAAACTAAATTTTAAATATTCATATTCAAATGGTCGAAAAACACGGGTCGTTACATTTAGTATTAACCATTAATTATTATTTCCCTCGACTAGATTATCATATTAAGTGAATATTTGATCTCCGGTGACATAATCACATTGATGGTAAGCATACTGAATATTAGGAATGTGTTCACTTTGCCAAACTTTGTTATGTCAGATCAAACTCTTGATATGGTAGCGTAAATGGGATCTTTTATTGGTCCACTTTAGCAAACAAATGTTGTAGTAAATTCCTTAAGAGAGTAATTCTATCAGTTCAGTCATAACCTAACTGAGTTTCATTTCGATTGAAAAATGTCTTTTCTAAGTAGGAATAAAGGTATATTTGAAAATGAAACATTCAAGAAGTATTGGAAATTTGCTTCTGAATGTCAAATGATGATGGTGGTGGATAGGAGTTACATGATTTGCTTTCGAATGTCAACAGATGATGGTGGTGGATAGAACTTACATGATTCAATTTGTTGTTGTTGTTCATACATCCATCGTAAATTCGTACAAATATTGGAGCATGCATACAGTTGGAGCCATATATTTGTTTGTTCGAAGAAATCATACTCCAACCATGCGTAATATACATTAAAAGGTATTCATATATAATCACCTTTCAGTTTCCCTTTTAATTTATACAACAGAGAACTTTGTAATGAAAATATTTAACTTTTCACCAATAATTCACTTTTTCCATATATGGGCTTGATTTTATATTCGTTAATTCAACGCAAATAAAAACCAGTTTTCAAATTTTTTTCCCAATCGATTTGTTCATTTGCAAATTACAAATTAAGCAATATAAAAGAAATGTAAAGCGATCCACTACAAAAGAAGTCTGAATTCCATACGCCAATTTGGCATAGGGAATGAATAGGAAATTAGATTTCCCTACGTCATCCCTATGCCAAAACAGAAGTTGGAAATTAGACATCGCAAAAAATTCCCTACGGGTTCCCTACGCCAAATTCCATATGTTTTCCCAACATGTTCTCTACGCCTAGTTGCATACACCTTCCCTACGCCACCATTCCTACGCATCCCTTACGCCAAGTTCCATATGCCTTCCCTACGTCAGTATTCCTACACCTTCCCTATGCCAAATTCCATACGCCTTACCTACGCCAAATTCCTTACGCATTCCCTATGCCAACATTCCTACGCCTTCCTTACGCCAAGTTCCATACGCCTTCCCTACCCTAGCATTCCTATGCCTTCCCTACGCCAAATTCCACACGCCTTCCCTACGCCATATTCCTTTTGATTTTCCTTACCTATTCCTTACGCATTCCCTACGATATCGTACAGCAAAATTCAATATGCTTATTTTATATTTATCTTAATCTACCACATATATTATAATAAACTTTAATAAAACCGAACACATGCAAAATCGTAACAATATATATCAATACGAACATTGAAGTAGAATGAATATCATAGTCAAATTACCATAAACTTGTTACAAATGTATTTAAAACAATTCATATCCAACAAACAGTGAAATAAAGTTCCTACATAACTTAAACATGGTCGTTTCATCTAATTCAAACATCATAATGTACCTTACTACCTTATTATACAAATGAAACATCAAACCCACAACCAAAATAAGAATAACTCATAGCATATGTCAGATCTCTGATTCTTGCTCTCGTCTCTTCCCTCATATAAACTCTTGCACAGAACCCATCTCTTCTTGCATGGAACCTAAATCTCCTTGTAGTTTGTTAATCGTGCCACTCATTTCTTGATTTTTACTCCTTAGCTCTTCTACTTCGTCCACAAGTTTCTGTGTGTCGTCTGATACTCCAAACCTACTAGTGTTTGTATTGTCTCTATATATCTACACATAGAAAATTTAATTCAATTAACACAACGAATAATTTTTTTAATACAATTAGCATAACTCCTAACCTAGCAATTTAACTAAGCATTAGCACAAAACAGTAAAGATGGCATGAAAGCACATAAATACCATACATATATCAAAATGATATACCCTATAGTTAACACAGTAAAAAAAGAAAAAGAAAAAAAAGCAAAAGAAACCTAGGAAAATAGAACAGTTGCTAGGGACACAAGAAGTTATTTCAAGTCATAAGCCTATAAGGCTCAGTATAACTGCGCTTTTCAACTCAGTTAACCTGAGCCGAAGGCTCAGTTAAACTGAGACTTTCGGCTCTGTATAACTGAGCTGAAACGGCTTAGTTTTACTGAGCCGTTCAGCTTAGTATGACTGAGCCTAACAGCACAGTTTTACTGAGACTAGTGGCACAGTTTTACTGAGCATTGTAGATAGTGATTGCCGAAATATAGAGTGGTAATCAAACATCATGAACACATAAGGTAGTATGCATGTAGCCGATTTCAAAGCAAAACATATATAAGAGATGCCACAGCAAATAAACTGCATATATGTATATATTTGGGTTTAAATGATTCAAGGTGTCTACGTGGAATCTAAAAGCATATTTCTCTTTGATAAGCTCCGAAAGGTAAGGTATAAAAGTTAAGCATCATGAGTCAGACCACATATGTGTGTGTGCATACATTGGTAAAAATGATATCCACCTGAACTAATAAATGCAGTAGCAGATTTTTTGAAATAATCCCCAAGTATCAACGTGAACATGGATATGCTATGACTGGTGCAGCAAATTTTCAACTAGATAAAATAATAAGGGCATGACCAAATTGTTAGAGCAACAGGTCATGTATGGGGCATATTTAATACAAATAGAGGGGACCCACATTACAAAGCATAAAGCCTTCAAAAACTGATTCAGTTTAAAGATTTCTGAAATCTTCAAGGTGCCCAAAAATTTGAACTAATAGGGTAATAGACTGTAAAGGAAACAACATAAAAATCATAGCATGTCCATGTTTATAGGAACTAAGGTCAGGTGTCTGAATATAGCTTAAGTTATATTTCACATGGCATTTTTCTTGTAGTGTCAAATATTTTAGAAGGGATAATACTTTTAACATGCAGATAAAGGGAAATAATACTGTTACAGGAATAAATCAAATGTTTTACAGCTTAAGTTATAGGGAAACAAATCTAAAAAAAGGAGGTTAATTTGTATTGGTGTTTAAATATATTTCTTTCTATTGGATAGGAAAAAGATCGTGTATGTTTCGTTTCTTCTATCACGATACCTGATTATGCTAGAGTTGATCAAACAATACAGAAAATAACTATTTAAATATTCAATTACTGATTTAGTTTAAAGATTCCTGAAATCTTCAAGGTGCCCAAAAAGTTGAACTAATAGGGTAATAGACTGTGAAGGAAACAACATAAATATCATAGCATGTCCATGTTTATAGGAACTAAGGTCAGGTGTCTGAATATAGCTTAAGTTATATTTCACATGGCATTTTTCTTGTAGTGTCAAACTTTTTAGAAGGGATAATACTTTGACAAGTAGATAAAGGGAAATAAGACTATTATAGGAAGAAATAAAATGTTTTACAGCTTAAAGTTATAGGGAAGCAATCTAGAAAAAAAAGGAGGTTAATTTGTATTGGCGTATAAATATATTGCTTTCTATTAGATAGGAAAAAGATCATGTATGTTCGTTTCTTCTATCATGATACCTGATTATGCTAGAGTTGATCAACGATACAAAAAATAATTATTTACGTATTCAAATACTGATTCAGTTTAATGATTTCTAAAATCTTAAAGGTGCCAAAAAAATTGAACTAATAGGGTAATAGACTGTAAAGGAAACAACATAAAAATCATAGCATGTCCATGTTTATAGGAACTAAGGTCAGGTATCTGAATATAGCTTAAGTTATATTTCACATAGCATTTTTCTGGTAGTGTCAAACATTTTAGAAGGGACAATACTTTGATAAGTAGATAAAGGGAAATAATATTGTTACAGGAAGAAATCAAATTTTTTACAGCTTAAGTTATAGGGAAGCAAATCTGAAAAAAAAAGGAGGCTAATTTGTATTGACGTATAAATATATTGCTTTCTATTGGATAGGAAATAGATCATGTATGTTTCGTTTCTTCTATCATGATACCTGATTATGCTAGAGTTGATCAAACAATACAGAAAATAACTATTTACGTATTCAAATACTGATTCAGTTTAAAGATTTCTGAAATCTTCAAGGTGCCCAAAAAGTTGAACTAATAGGGTAATAGACTGTGAAGGAAACAACATAAAAATCATAGCATGTCCATGTTTATAGGAACTAAGGTCAGGTGTCTGAATATAGTTTAAGTTATATTTCACATGGCATTTTTCTTGTAGTGTCAAACGTTTTAGAAGGGATAATACCTTGACAAGTAGATGAAGGGAAATCATACAGTTATAGGAAGAAATCAAATGTTTTACAGCTTAAGTTATAGGGAAGCAAATCTAAAAAAAAAAGGAGGTTAATTTGTATTGGCATATAAATATATTGCTTTCTATTGGATAGGAAAAAGATCATGTATGTTTCGTTTCTTCTATCATGATACCTGATTATGCTAGAGTTGATCAAACGATACAGAAAATAACTATTTAATATGTAAAAAATGGGGATAAAAAACTTAGATATTTGTGCAAGGTGTCTTATTCCATGGCATTTGAAATTGAAGTAATTTCCCACGTTTATATAAGACCAAACGCACAAATGAAGAAGACTGCGTTAGTGTTTACGAGGAAAATAATATATTTTTAGGGGGAAGACTTATTATTGCCATCTTGTTTTCCTGCTTAAAATTGTATTATTCTCAAATAAAAATAGGAAAAAAGGTTGAATGGAAATGTGTTTGTTTTTGTTTGGGTAATTAGATGTCATTGCTGAAGTTATCAAAGTACTAGTTAATGGAGCTTACTAGAAGCACATTGTTTTACCATGAAAATTTATGGAAATAATAACATAGTTAGGTTTAAGTATTAATCGTTGACAAGTCAACAAGTTAAATGGCTAACTAGAGCTTAAATCCAATGCACCCAAAACAATATATGCTAATGTACTGATATATTATTGCAATCATCTCATACAAAAATGAGTATAAGTAATTAAATAATATAACTAAAATCATAAACATGAAATTGACATACAGTATGTGTTGTGAATTGGAGCAGCCAAATAGTGAATTCAGGGCTTGTTTGTGCTTACTGATAGTTGACATGAGAACGTAGAATCCACGTATGGTTGATATGAAAAATGAGGTGGTATCTGATTTATTTTATGTTTTATGTTTTTAGTTTTAACGTTAATTAAATAAAATAAAAAAGTTGATGGATCACGGCGGAGTGGGAAAAAGACGAAGTAGATGATTAAGAGATTGGAGGTATGTAAGGGTGATTTACCGAGCCAAAAGGCAGTGTCAATAAGTAGTATGGTCTGCAAAATGGAGCAAAAGCAATCAGAAGTATAGTAATATTATTATTAATATCTTCAAATCATAGGTAAAATACTTGCCATAAAATTGAGCAACTCCGATTGATACAAGTCATAAGAGTTGTAGTATCAAGAAACAAAATAAAAATATATGCGGAAATCAGTCTAGAGGGATTTAAGTCAAAGGTAACTAGTTTCTGGAATAGTACTTCAAAGTAATTAGTTGCAATGACAAAAGAAAAAGGAAAATATCACTTTATAAGAAAGGGTGTTACGGTGAATCAAAGTATCTTTATAACGTCGTTGTAATGATACTTCTTCTTTTTTAACTATAGCGCCTGAAAATAGATAACGATAAATGAAACTTTTTTCCATCACTAAAAATGATGCTTTGCTTATCTTTTATCCCTAAAACTAATTATTCTGTAGCTGTACAACTAATCATCTTGGACCGAGGAATCGAAATAAATTTATGTAAATTAGTTTTGTAGGTTATTTAACTAAAATTTGTACATACATTTATTATCTTAATAAAGGAAGCATTTCATTGATTTTATCGTGGAGTTTGCTTGTTTATGTCGACTATGCTAATTGCAAATTCGTAAATTTTGACTGTTACCAAGTTTAACATCCACCTATTTTCTAACGAGAATTGGTAGGAACCGTCGCCCAACCATAAAAGTGTAATTCACTTTTGTGTGATCCTCAAGGTTCGTTAATATGGAACCTGTTAATAGTTGTATGCGGATGCACACATTCATTCTTTTACAAAATTTTCATGGTTCTTTTAGTGTGCATAATATACGTATTGTCTTCCATTCAAGGAGGAAAGAAAAAAAAATAAACAAATTCATGCTTGATATTATGAACAATGAAATCGGCTTGTCTACGACTGACCCACATTGGATGAAATGAAATCGTATTTATTTATTTTAATCGGTTTAGTAATTAGTAAAAAGTCGAGCGGTGATGTTTTATCGTGTAAGTGCTTGATTTATTTTACACAACTGAATGTTGAAGCTGGAGAATTGTATTTTGGTTTATTGTTTCAATAGGTGTCGTGGAATGGTGGATTGGTAAGCGGTGATAGGCGAAGTAAACATGGGAAGTATAGGATTTTGAAAATAAGTCAATCAATAGTAATTAGGAATTAGAGATAGCGTAAGATAAAAAATAATAATCGTGTAGTATAAAACATCAAAGGAATAGCACGGAGCACGTACTGAAACTGGATCGAGCAAAATGACAGTACATATTAAGATGTATACAGCACGACTCTTTTATAATCTCGTGTTTATTACTAAGAAAATGTGTTTTTTTTAGTTGTTCTAAGGTTTAATGATCATGCTTTGTGAATTTGAACGTTTCTTCATCAATACTCTCCAATTAACCAGCAAATCGCTACTTTTTTTTCCAATAAAAAAAACAAGTTGTTATTCATTATGACACTCTCCGGTTACTCATTATTATTATTATTATTATATCTATTGGGGGCATTATTTTGAAATCTGGATATATCCTCATTAGCGTGCATGGACAAGTTGTATGTGTACTATTTACACGATGCTGCCGTTATTATTTCTGGGCACATGTGTGAGGACAAGAATAAGCAAACATTGACACTGGATAAATATATATACTTAGTTAACCAAAGATCTAAGTCTGGTTTATTCCAAAGGCAGTTCATATTGCCGTAATTCATTATTGTTATTTGTCTTCTAATGAAAATAAATAATTTCATTCTCATGAGTATTTATCTAGAAGTTTGTCTTAATCCAATGGAAAAAAAACCTTTAGAAGGAACAGTATATCAACTAAATACATTTTAGCTTGATTGTATTAAGCACATATTACATTGTATTAAGGTTTAATCCATTGTACTAAGCTCAAACTCTCAAATAAGAAGTGATTGTTGTTGCTTCCTTTCCAGCTTTTTAAAAAAATGTCTCGATGTATACTCTATTTTACCTTGACTGCATATTACATGATCCAAGTATAACACCAACTTTGCCTGATTTCAATTGTCATATTTAAGTTCAGAAATCTTGGTTTCTGGACAGATCTCAAAATGGTATTTCCATCTGCCATTGGGCTGAGATCTAAATATATTCAAGTCAAAATGAGTGTCGAAAAAAATTACATTTGAAGTTTCATCTCGTTCAAGTAATATGAGATTTTGGGGAGATCATTATATTATAAGAGGAAAATGTTGCACTCTGATGACATTACGATTCTGTGTACTTGTTAGCTAATGTACTGCCATCATCGTAATTTATGCTCATAATGTGAGAACAAAAACCCTAGTTCTAACATTTCGAAACAAAATAAAATCCAAAGAAGAGAGAAAATGAAGTTTTTATGTTTAGACATATAAGGTCAAATATAAAATATATTTAAAAAATGTGTGTAAACTTTGAATTAGCATTCTTCGAATCTACAATTTACAATTTAAATCTCATTTCAATTTGAAATTTGTTGTAGAAAATTTTTAAGTCATTAGTTAAAAATTCGAAAACCATAGGAATACTGCATTCTAATTAAGAAATAAATTAATTAAGTTTTCAGTCAATACCCAGGAATATTGCCGGTACCATGTCTTCGTGTGCTTCTTGTAGAAGCACATGTCCCACCTTCTCTAATAAGCCGCATATAAAGAAGGTTTAGCTCGTCATGAGAGAGCTCCCTACCTCGACTCTCGGTCATTTGAGCAACTCGCTCATTGTATTTGACCTGTAATTTACATAAAAAGTGAGGTATGGTATTATTTAACAGAATTACAAATTTGTAAACTGTAATTCAAAATTTTGTTGATTACATACAACAAACTGTTTCGAGTAATCATCAATCCATCCCCCATCTATAAAACCGTTTGGTTCCTCAACGCAATTTGTTCGAATGTAAACCTGCATATATGTTGGTGTTCGACCTTGTTCTTTCTCCAAAAAAATAAAAATAATTTATCTTACCTTTATTTGGACTGTATACTATTGTTAATTAATAATTTAAATAATTACCATATCGTTCATCCATTGTGCCATTGATTTAGAACCACATCTATGTGGCCTTGGATTTTTATTACGAGCGGTTGGGTTCTTTTGAGAAAGCTCCTTCACAGCCTCTCTCTCCCAATAGGCTAAAAATTGTTGCCATACTTCATCTGTTATACAAGCATTCTTCTTTTTATACCTTTTCATCTCTCCAAAAATATACCTATACTTCAAAGAACACTTTTGATCCCATAACTGTCTGACATCAGCAAAAGAAGTAGCGGGATCCCAAGAGTACAATGCCTATACAAGAATTCAAGATCAACTAAATAAACTGAAAAACTTAATCATGAATGGACCAAATATTGTAACAACCTAAATTTTAATTTTTTTTACTTAAACTCTTCAAACCAATGATCCTTAACAATAGGAGGAATCACACTGAAACGAGGCCAAAATGATGTCAAACGCGTCTTAAGCGTAGAAGATATAGTAAGAGGCGTCGAGTCACTATTCACAATTCCCAACCGTTAATGCACAAATTATAGTAAACTATGCAAAGCATTATTAAAATATACAATAATTCGGTAATTTAAAATTTTTACTTACTTTCCACTCTGGCTACAATAGGTATACATGGTGCCGACTGAAGAAGCTAAGCCAATCTGTGATGTTTGTCCAGATATCCCAGGGTTGCTTTGATCATGATCACCTCTATCTAAAGGGGTGGATTGTTGATCGATAGAAGGTGGCGCCGGTTCGATCAAACCCAAACCACGTCCAATACTACTGCAACCACCACCGTCACCTCTACTACGACCACGAGAACTCATATTTATTACATGAATACGACATTTGCAACTATATACATAGGATAATCTAACATTTCAAAATGTAATTAGTAAACTTATTTAAGACAAGGTTTGAAAACATACATCAAAGAGCATAGAATGTAAATCAACAATTGAAAATTTTATTGCTAACTAAACATAAACAAGTTCATTAACATAAAAGCAACCGAGCAACTAAAAACACATGCAAACAAACATAATTAAATATACATGCTACCAATCTTCATTATAATCATCACTCTCAATGTTAACACTCTCATCTTCAAGCTCACACTCATCTTCTTCTACTTCAATTTGTTCATCGCCGTCTTCATCTACTTCGACCCCATCATTGACGTCATTAATAAGAGATCCTATGTCTTCTACTTGTTGTACAATCTCCAGTAGTTCATTAGGTTCTGGATCATTTTGATATGCCATATTGTCAGTTATGATCATGTTTGAGTGAAATGACCATCTTGATTTTGTTTTAATAACAGCCCACCAATCTGAACGACTGTTGTCGATAGCAGGATATGGTGCGAAATAAACTTGAGTAGCTCGTGTTGCTAACACAAATGGATCATACCCTGAATTTTTTTTTGTGGTTTACTTCAATAAGAGGGTAGTCCTTATGTATGCGTTTTACTCTAATATTCGGTCTACTATCAAATGATCGACATTTGAATAGAAATGTTTTTAACTCCGGCACCACCGAGTAAGTTAACTCAATTATTTCCTCCAGTACACCATAATAATCTATTATGTCATCATCGTTGTTCCCACCTTTGATACAAACTCCACTATTAACAGTTGTCTTTTTCTTTCCATATTCTTCTGTGTGGAACTTAAATCCATTTATAAACAGTATTGGACGTATTATGTAGCTATTACGCGGACCAAAAGCAAGTTTCCTATAGCAAATGTCGGTGATGTTGTTCGTATCAACCTATCGAATTGAATCAAGTTCACAAGTTTATATATAATGAATACCATGCAAGATTAAAATACATGACTTATCATACTTACATATTATTTAAACCATCCCTCGAATTCTTTAAAAGTACCACATTTGGATATTCACTTTCAAACTTGCTGTTTAAAACAACTACACATGTTAATATCTATGGAGTATTGCGTGTAGATTAAAAAGATTGAAATTAATTTAGTTATTGAATAATCAAATTATTATGGTACCTTATAAGATCGGTTAATTCATTGCAATTAAGAAGCACAGTTGGCTTGGCTAGATTGTAATCCTTTGTTGTAGCAAAGCCTTTAACATTCTTCCGTTTACCAGATGGACGTCCTTGTTTTTTGAATATGGAGAGAACGTTATCGATGGAATCATCCACAATATCATTTTCATTGCGATGATCATGATTGAAATTTAAATTCAATTGATCATCGAAATAATGAATAAGAAATATGGATGCTTCTTCAATAATATACGCTTGACAACAAACAGAGCCGTCAATATAGTATAGAAATATATTAATGGCTGCTAACCTTCCCGCCCAATCCCATCCACCTCAGTCAAACCCTAACCCTTCCGTACCCTCTCCCGATCCTCCGTCGCTGCTAGTTCCTCCTCTTCCTTTTCTGCCTCCGGACCCTTCTTCCTCCCATTCCGTACCATCCATTAACCCTATTCCTTCCTTTCCCTCTGGCTTATCCAAAGCTTCGGCTATTCCCTCGTCTTCATCCAACCCTAATCGCTACCCTCCCTCCGCTGACCAAGACTGGACTTCCCTTTTTCAGCATCTTCCTAGAAATGCTGGCAAGTACAACCCTGTTCAAATGGAGATTACCTTCAAAGGTACTAGAATGATCCCTACGTCCGACCTAGTTACTGCTGGTGAAGAAGTATGGGGCAACTATGTTGTAGGGTTCTTCCTAGACAAGCCTCTGTCTTACACAACGGTCATTGAGACCCTGAAGGCTAGATGGAATCTGCGTGGAAGGATTAAGGTTAAATCAGATGGTGTGCTATTTCTTTTTCTGTTTTCCGATGAATCAGATAAACAAAGAATTATAAGTGGAGACCCGATTATCATGAGAAACAAGCTATTCATTATCAAACGGTGGGATCCGAATGTCAGTAATGTTTGTGGTATGATAAAAGCTGTGCCTTTATGGGTTAGATTGTCTAACATCCCCACTTACTTATGGTCAAATTTGGGGCTAAATTGGCTATAAAATCGTATAGAAAAACTGATTTGTTTTGATCATGCTACTGAAGCCATGTATCGAATTGAAGAAGCCAAGTGCCTCATAGAAATAACTCCAGACAGAGAATTGTTGGATTCCTTTGAGGTAGAAAACCCAGATGGCTCAATTCAAACTATTTGTGTGACATATGTGTGGAAACCAGATGTGTGTGTTCACTGTGTGTCGTTTGGACATATAAGTCAAGTGTGTATGAGTAAGAAGATACCTGAAACCAATGATAAGATGGAGAATGTACGTGGAAAGGACTTAAATCAAATAGAGGCAGGGTTGAAAGAGCATGCTATAGGACCTAATCAAGTGCATAGGGGTCAAAGCGGAGATTGGACAAGAGTGACTTCTAACAACAAAAAGACATATGATCCGCAAAATCGAGTAATAGATAAAGGGAAGGGTTAACAATTTGCTGCTAGCAAGATGGATGAAATGGAGATGACAAACAATAGAAGGAGGGTTACAAGTAGCACTATCGGACAGGATAAACAGAAGGGGCTTACAACTGAAAACAACAGCTTCAATGTTCTTAATGAGATGATAGATGGAGAGACTGTAAACAACAAAGATGGTGAGTCTGTTATCAACGCAGAAGTCTGTGTTGTTGAGGGTATGGCAGATCATGCAAATGCTTCGGCTATGCAAAAAGAAAACGTGAATAATAAAGCAGAAAAAGTAGTCCATGCAAATAAAAAGAAAACAGACAAAAGAAGTGGAAAGATAGTGGAAAAAGGGAATATATCAAAAAAATCTGATGCGGTATCAACAAAAAAGCAAAAGGCACCTTTGCATGGGAACCAACATAAAGTTTTGCATGGAAATATTGACAATCAAGGTGCAATTACTCCACATCAACAACCTGAAATTCTTGTCATTACCAAGCCTTTCCATTCTAAAACTCTCCACAAATCCAAACTCCCTCCCCTCATCCCTGTTCCTCCCCATCATAATCCATCTACTCCTTCTGCTCCAGTCTCTTCTAAAGTTCCTAAACTTTTGAATGTGCCTTGTACCTTGGATGACATTATCCTTGACCCTCCTCCTGACCCTACAATTATCCCTCCCACCTCTCCTTTATCTCCAACCTTGACATCCCCTCCTATGTCCTTTCTTTGCATAAGGCACTCTAGAAAAAGTGGAAAAAAGTTGGTTATTAGAGTATCAGATATCAAAGCCAATAAGAAGTAAAAGGGAAAAAAAGTGCGTTGCTTATCTCCAGAACCTTCTCCTTCCCATTCCCCTGCCTCCTCTAAACTATTATCCCCTCTGGATTCGGATGAGGACTCCGATGTTTCTCTCCACACAATGCCTGATAAATCACCTACATCTTCTCCAAGAAGAACTAGAAGCTCGACTAAATCTCCTCATGTTTAATTATGTTAAACAATATTGCGGCTTGGAACATTCGAGGAGCGCACAAAAAATCCAAACTTGATCAAATTAAAAATCTTATTCGTGATCACCACCTTTCTCTTATCTCCATCTCTGAAACTAAACTTAACCTTTCTGAATCTCAACATGTCTCTAACTACATTAACCCTTCGTGGCATTTTACCACAAACATCCAGCAAGCACCTTATGGTCGTCTGCTTATTCTGTATGATCCTTCCATATTCTCCTTAACTCCTATCCTTTCTGAGTACCAATTCATACATGCCATGATAAACCATCTACCTTCTGGTATCACCTTCTTTTCATCCTTCATTTATGCTAGCAACTGCCCTATCGTTAGAAAGCAGCTCTTTGACTCCCTACCTCAATTTTCCCAGAGCTCCTACCCCTGGATCTTGATTGGGGATTTTAATTGCTGTTTCAAATCTGAGCATAAGAGTGGTGGTCCTCCCTTAACCATCGCTGATATGGACCCTATGAATGAAGCAATGCATACTGCTGCTCTGATTGAAATCCCTTTCTCTGGTTCCTCTTTCACCTGGAGTAACAAGAGCTCATCTCATCCTAGAACTTTAACCAAGATAGATCATGGTTTAATGAACTCTTTATCTCTCTCTTCTTGGCCTGCCATCCACATCCATATTCCTATGCCTACCTTGTCTGATCATTGCCCCCTTATAATTACTTTTGGTTCAGCAGCCATTTTTAAACACTTAAATTTCAAATTTTTTGACGAATGGACTCATAACAATGGTTTGATACAGGTTGTTCAGGAGGCGTGGAATATTTACACTCACGGTAACCCAATGTATAGCTTGCAAAAGAAGTTGAAAAATACCAAGGAAGCTTTGAAAAGTTGGTCGAAGAAAATATATGGCTCAGGTAATAAACTCTCGACTGACTTATCTATCAAACTTGAACAGGTTCAATTGTTAAACTTTCAACCAGCTGCTGATCAAAGCTCGTACATGTTGGAAAAATTATTGGTAGAACAACTTGAGAGTGCTCTGCAATCTGAAGCTAGTATGGTTCAACAGAAATTAAAACAAGATTGGTCAAAACTTGGTAATAGGAATACTAAATTTTTTCATACTTCTCTGAAAATAAAGCAATCCAGAGCTTTCATTCATTCAATTACTGATTCCAATGGTTTGTTGCATGTCACCCCTTCAAATATTGATGAGGCTTTCCTATCTTATTACAACAATTTACTGGGTAATCCTCATGTTGCTGCTGATCTATCCTTCTCCTCAAACCTCCATCCTCAAACTATTTCTAATGATATGCATCAATTCCTTATTTCCCCAGTAACAGATGACGAAATCAAGAGCTCTATTTTTTCAATGAGGAGATCAGCTTCCCCTGGACCTGATGGATTCACTGTGTCCTTCTATACCCACTGCTGGAATATTGTCTCCAAAGATGTCCTCAAAGCTGTACACAACTTTTTTGACAAAAATAAGATGTTGTCTTCCATCAACTCCACAAATCTTGCGCTAATCCCAAAAATTCCGAACCCTTCCGGTGTTTCAGATTTCCGCCCAATAGCATGCTGTAATGTAATCTACAAAGCCATATCTAGAATCCTTGCTCAGAGACTGAAAGCAGCCCTTATTCCTCTCATATCCTCTAATCAAGCGGCTTTTCTCCCGAATAGGAAAATCATTGATAACATTCTCCTAACTCATGAACTGGTTAATGGTTATTCCAGGAAGTATATATCTGCTCGTGCTATGTTGAAGATTGACATTAGGAAGGCTTTTGACACGGTAAATTGGAGTACTATTCTACATATTATGGCCAAGATGAATTTTCCTCCTGCTTTTACTCGTTGGATCGAACTATGTATCAGTACTGTCAGATATTCATTGATTATAAACGCTCATACTGTGGGGTATTTTAGAGGTTGCAACGGCTTACGGCAGGGAGACCCTATTTCACCGTATTTATTCATTCTAGTTATGGAATTTCTAACTTTAGAAATTGAGAGACAGGTCATGCTGAAAAATTTCATTCTGCATCCAATGTGTAGAAACCCTATGATTACGTCTTTGGCTTTTGCGGATGATCTCATGATATTTACTAAACCTACTGAAAAATCGATGAAAACCATTATGGATACGCTTGATGCTTTTCATAGTTTTTCAGGGCTGCGTTTAAATAAAGAAAAAACTAATATCTTGATTGCTGGAGTCTCTAGTGTTCACCTTGCATCTTGCCTGAACATCACTGGTATGTCTTTGTTGGATTCTTCTATGTCTTATCTTGGAGTTCCATTGGCAACAAAGAGAATAACTGTTTCTCAATGTATTCCGCTTTATGAAAAAATCACCTCCGTTCTGAGTAGATGGGAAAACCGATATTTATCTCATGCTGGTAGGCTGGTTATTCTTGACTCTATCATCTTCTCTATGTCCTTTTACTAGTGCAGATCCTTTCTTATTCCAATGAAACTAATTGCAATGATACGTACTGCCATGAGAAAATTTCTCTGGTCGGGATCCATTCATACAAACAAACTATCACCCATTGCATACTATAAATTGGAAAGGCCGAAGGATAAGGGGGGATTGGGTCTCAAGGACATGAAAACATGGAATTTTGCAGCTCTGTCTATTCACTTTGAAAGACTAGTTATGAATGAGCCTTCATTATGGGTTGATTGGTGTGTTAAGCACAACTTGAAAACTGAAGACATTTGGACAGCAAAACCTAAACCGTCATGAAGCTGGGTCTGGAACACCATGCTCAAAGTTAGGGATAAAGTTCTGCCTATCTCTTGTTTGACGATTTCTGCGAACAGTAAGGTCAAATTCTGGCAGGCTCCCTGGATACATGCGGGAACAGTACTAGGCAAGCTACTGACATATGATGATATTATGAGTAGCAATATCCCACTTAATGCGAGAGCAGCCTCTTACATTGTTGACGGGAAAATACGTGTGCCTAGATGTGGTGTAACCGCAGTAGATGATGTGATGAGAATTTATGATGGCAGTAGTTATAGTCTCGCCTCTTCGATGAAGTATGGATGGACTGATTGTCTATCAACTCATTCCACTGGCTTAGTTGCGGCAAGACTATCTTCGGTTGAAAGCCTACATAAATTTAAATGGAGCAAGAGGATATGGAATTGTAACTCGAGCGAGCGGCTTAATTTTTTTGCATGGAGGGTCTTGCTAGATGCATTGCATACTCGCTCCAAGCTCCGCAGCAAGGGTCTGGACGTGCCGCTATATTGTGAGTTCTGTAGAACATATGCCGAAGATGTTCACCATCTTTTCTTCCAGTGCAACCACTCTTTCTTATTGTGGAATAAGATTAAGAGAAGAGGTGGCTATGGAAATGCAAATAGATCTAACGATGACGAATGGTTCAGCATATACAAAGCGACGAGATGGAAGCAAAGCTCCACTTTCGAATTGTTGATAATGTTGAAAGTAACTCTATCGACAGTTTGGCAAGAAAGAAACGGTAGAATATTCAATGGGAATGCAACCTCCTCGCAGCAATTGTTTAACTCTACTTGTATGATAATAAGGAAAGAATTGTCTCTTTCTTCTTTTCCTTTTGATCATAATGTAATATGTAAATGGTGCTAACTCTCTGTACCTCTCTCTGTTCCCTCTCTTCTCTATCCTATGTACTTCTCCTTCTCTCAATCCCTATTTATAATGTAAGTTTGCTTATGTTTATAAATATATGGAAGGGGCCATTTAACCCCGCAGGATTTGCCAAAAATATATATATATATATATATATATATATATACGCTTGACAAATAGAACCTTCTACACGTGCTTTCTGTTTCATCTTTTTCTTTAGGTGGCCCAGATACCTTAATAGAAAAATGTGTGAAATTAACTGTGACATGTTCTATATTTTAAACATTGCGTAAATAAATATAATTATTACATACCTCTCAAAAGTATACATCCATCCATACTGCACTAGTCCTCGTAATAATGCTTCAGTTGGTAAATGTACTAGCAAATGTTCCATGTGGTTACAAACTCCAGGAGGAAATATTTTCTCCAATTTACATAGTAATTTGGGTATATCTCTTTCAAGCTTCTGCATATCTCTTTTAGATAGAGTTGTCGAACATATTTCTTTAAAGAATAAACTGTGCTCTGTTATAGGCATCCAAACCTTTTGTGGTAAAAGCTCATTAAATACTATCGGAAATAGAGTCTCTAGAAATACATGGCAATCATGACTCTTCATAACTGACAGTATAAGATCCTTCATATCAACACATCGTTTAATATTAGAAGAAATCCCATCAGGAAATCTCAAAGAATCGATCCGCTCTTGTAATTTTATACAACGAATCCTATCCAGCTCCTAACAAGCAAGAACTTTGATGTTTGGACGAATAGGATTAATCTTAAGCTCTGGACGATTGCAATAGTATTCGATATCTTTTCTTGATCTCAAATCATCTTTGGTTTTTCCTTCGCATTCATTATTGTATGAAAGAAATTATCAAATACTTTTTTTTTTCAATATGCATCACATCTAAATTGTGTCAAATTTTTAGATCCTTCCAATATGGTAATTCCCAAAATATATTTTGTTTGCACCAATTGTGATAATCACCTTTGCCAGGAATTTTGGGCTCTTTGTTTCCTGTCTCATGTAATTTTGCATAATCTTGTACAATATCAAATATCTCTTCTCCATTCAAAAATATCGGCGGTTGCAAATTTACAATTTTATTTCTTTCAAAGTTTGTCTTATCACGCCTAAATGTGTCATTTGTATGTAAAAATCGATGGTGGCAATCCCACCAACACTGTTTACCACCATGCTTCAATGTAAATGCTTTTGTTGAATCCATGCACACAGGACAAGATAATTTACCTCCCATACTCCAACCCGAAAGCATCCCGTACGCAGGAAAATTGCTTATCGTCCATAATAAACAAGCAAATAGTTTAAAAAAAATTCTCTTTGACACATCGTATGTGACAATACCCTCTACCCACATTTTCTTCAGGTCCTCGATTAAAGGTTGCAAATAAACATCTATTCCATTTTTCGGATTTTTGGGTCCAGGGACAATTAGGGTTAAAAACATGTATGGATTTTGCATGCACATCCAAGGAGGTAAATTGTAAGGTGTTAAAATAACTGGCCAAGTGGAGTATTTTTTTCCATACTGGCTAAAAGGTTGGGAACCAAAGTGCATAAATTGAGCCTAATATTTCGTGACTCGTTAGCATAATCAGGATATTTGTCATCGAAATGTTTCCATGCTTCTCCATCTGCAGGATGACATAAAACTCCTTCCTCTCGAACTCTTTCATTATGCCATCTCATGTGCTCCGCAGTGGCATAAGACGAATACAAGCTTTGCAATCTAGGGATAATCGTAAGATAATGTAAACGAGTAAAAGGCACACCTTTACTGTTACTTTGGGAACATGTGTTTTTAGATTCTTTAAATGCTAGGGTTGAGCTTGAACTTATGCTTACGTTGTTTATTTTATTAGTTTAACTAATTATAATTAGAGATTAATAGTCACCAACAGTAGAGGTAATAAATGATATATGATTCGCTTGTGTTATATATTAATAAAATAGATAATAACTAATGTAGGCTAATTTTTCTTTAATAATAGAAACCAACAAATTAATTAATTAATTATAAGTTACAATTTGTGATAATTTGTGTGAAAAATAAGCAACTATTAACTAGTGTTTAATATCTAATAATTTAAAAGTAATAATATGATTAATTCTTTAAAAACTAGTAGGAAACACTACAAGCATAATATCATTACTGCGATAAGAAGACAAGTATATCTAATGTTCTAATGGTGGAAAATACATACACAGTCAATGATAAATGAAAAAATGCAGAATGTAATGCATAATGAAAATAAACGAAAATGCATGACCAACAACTAATGATGACCCTGCACAATCTTAAGTGTTCCACCAACATTCATGATTGGTCACCATCCTCATTGGAGCTCCTTAATTCCAATTGACGTTTGACCTGAAATTGTGATCTTTCATAAGAGATGATGTTCCAACTTCATACTTCGTTTATTCTTTAACTTCACCAAATTTGAAATCTCTACTCATGTCACCCTCTTAATCTCTATAAGAAATTGAAGCTCAATATTTTTTTTTTGAAAAAGATGGTTGTATCGTTGTAAAGTTCTCTCTCCATAAGAAACAAAAGTTGTAGTGGAAAATTAGAAATTAGAATAAGATTGTTTGTGCAATTTCTACATGAGTTGCAAAAAATATCCTAGACTCCCATCTAGACGCTAGTTTAAGCTTATCGTCCGACTTCTTACCAAATGCACGTAAATGAGATTCACTAGGTTATGTAAGATATAATTGAGTTTATAGAAAATGATTGTACACGGACTTAGGTTGGTAAATATAACAAGCATTAATAAATATTTTATTCAAACAATTTTTACGTTATTGTTGGTTTCAAAAATATCTAGACCTATAAAATCACATTTCGAATTAGTAAATATTAAGCAATATACTAAAAATTTATCTAAAATTCTCGAGTTTATCGAAAACGCCTAATTTTGATTAATTCCTTATTAATCCCCTTCTAAGTGGTTAACCAATACACCTATATTTTCTGTAAGCATCATTTCAATTGCACTAACAACTTTATTTCCATTTTTAATTTCATTTCATTTAGGGGGGAAAGGCACCAGGCAACTTGATTTTTTTACTTTTTTATTTTGAAGTCAAAGCCGACACAAGTATAGGTCGTACGATCCATAACTTGAAGTGGTTTGAATAAACCTATCAAAATATGACCCAACCTATTTACCTTACTACAACCTTGTAGGGTCAACCCATTTACAATTTTTTATTAAATAGATCATAAAAGGATTAACTCATTTTTAAAAGAGATACAAATAGATAGCCCGTTTACCCATTTAACTATGCCTACATGCGAATTTGCTATTTTTTTGTTTAAACTGCAGTAACTTCTTCATACCACAATGAAATTGGACGAGGCTTCTACCGATAAACTCTCACCTAAATTATGGACAGTATGGAACATCAAATGCTTCCTCTTGTGAATGGACACTGTAGTTCTCCAAGGTAACTAACTGTTGTACTTAGTTCCTGGAATGGAATTTAGAACGGACAATCAACCTTTTAAGGACAAAATGCAAAAGTTCACAACGAAAATAGTGGATATGATGAAAAAGGAAAAACTGCTTGCACCTCAAGGAGGACCGATCATTCGTACTCAGATTGAGAACGAGTACGGAAATATCATGAGTGATTATAGAGACGTAGGGAAAAGATATATAAATTGGTCAGCCCAAATGGACGTTGCACTCAACATGAGCGTCTTGTGGATCATGTGTCAACAGTCTGATGCACCCCAACTAATGATAAACACTTGCAATGGATTCTACTGCCATGACTTCACTCCGAACAATCCAAACAGTCCTAACATTTGGACTGAGAACTGGACTGGCTGGTTCAAAGCTTGGGACTTGCCAGACCCACACAGGCCTATGGAAGATGTAGCTTATGCAGTTGCTCGTTTCTTCTTAAACAGTGGAACAGTACAGAAC
This sequence comes from Allium sativum, assembly GCA_030737875.1. NCBI lineage: Eukaryota > Viridiplantae > Streptophyta > Magnoliopsida > Asparagales > Amaryllidaceae > Allium > Allium sativum. Next base: position 159,547,450 of record CM060924.1, read on the forward strand.
TACTACGTGTATCATGGAGGAACAAATTTTGGGCGAACAACAGGAGGGCCGTATATCACGATGTCATATGATTATGATGCACCTCTCGAGGAATATGGTAACAAAATAGAACCTAAATGGAGTCATCTCAAGAACCTTCACGCAGCTATCAAATAGATGGAGAAGGCTCTTGTAAATGGAGACAAAAACCTCACACAACTTACCAATAATACATCAGTTACAAAATACACAGTCCAGAATGGAACATCTGCTTGTTTCATGCACAACACAACAAGGATAATGCTAGCGATACATGGATGGATTTCGAAGGAAACGTATTCTTTTTGCCAGCGTGGTCGATAAGCATCCTTCCTGACTGCAAGAAAGAAGTATACAACACTGCTAAAATCACAACTCAAACTTCAGTGATGGTAAAGAAACCAAGTAGTTTTGCCTCAAAGAGCCAAATTCGCGAAGTGAAGTCAAATCACACAGACACAGAGACTGCGCTTTCATGGAAATGGAAGCCTGAGATTTTCTTGAATCAAGTACATGGAAAGAGGCCGGATATGACAAACAACACCCTTTTGGAACAAGTTCCAGTTAGTGCAGATGTTGGTGATTACTTGTGGTACATCACAAGTGTTAATGTTAGCACAGCTGGTAACATGACTATTCGAGTTAAAACAACTGGACATGGTCTTCATGCTTTTGTTAATGGAGTTAGTGTTGGACATCAATAATCAGCGAATGGCCCATTTAAGTTTACATTTGAACGTCCTGTAACTCTTAAAGCTGGATCAAATGACATAGCTTTGCTTAGCAGCATTGTAGGCTTGACGAATTATGGTGCAAGGTATGAGAAAACACCTCAAACCAATAACTACTTTGGGTCACAATCCATTAATCCTAATCAAAACATACACCAGGAGGTGGCTACTCCGACCCCAGTACCGGACAAAGGACAAACCAAGGCCAAACGGTCTTACACCAAGTGAAAGACAAAAGAAACTCACGATCAAAGTAGTGTGGAGAAACTGTAGCTACTGGTAAAATATGGAGAGTAGCTGACTATAAAGTGCTAGCCAATGCATGGGTAAACTAATACTATATAGTATAATATGCTATATACAATAGTGTCTATCAGTAAAGTAAAAATATCAAAATAGCTTAAGCGGGATTACCATGATTACCCTTACACCGTTTTTATATTCCCATAGTATATACAGTACCGTAATTCCTCTGTAAACTGGAGGTTGAGCAGAGGGGACTCCATATAAAGCAGTACAAAACAAAATCGTAGTGGGCTCGTATAAGGCATGTAACAAGGCACGCAAGGAATGCCAGGGTGGATACCAAACCAAACCTAACCAAATTATTATCGAAGTATTTTTGTTGGAACGTTGATACATAACTAATGGAATGCTTAGAGTGTCCCCATTACTTGATAAAATGATCTTGTGAGTATCAATATAAATGATCTTTCCTTCGCATTTAGCTACAACAGACACTTCCGAATCTAGAGCCGTTTGGCATTCCAGCCCAGTTCCAACAATGCACTTCTCAGATCGAGAAAGAGGAACTACTTGGCGCTGCATATTAGAACTCATTAAAGCCTGATTCGCATCATTATGCTCAATAAACGGAATGAGGGAAGCTCCAATAGAAAAATGTTGGAAAGGAAAAATACTTCTAAAACGAATCTGTTCCCATGCAATAGTCAAAAAAATTTGACGGTATCGACCCGGAACAACTTGTTCCTCTTGAACACCCCAATTCAGGGCCAAAGAATTTCCTGCGGCTACCATATAATATTCATCTCTATTTGGTGATAAATAAATTATCTGTGCCTCTTTTGATCTCTCGGACATTTCATAAAGCGGACTCTCTATAGATCCATAAGGATCAATCCTCACATGAATAGCTAAAGATCCAATAAGTTCAACATTGATTCCTTCAGACTTGTCAATTAGGCAAATATGCCCATAGTGGCTCTGGTGTATATCTCGTATCCAAAAGCTTGCAGTTCGTCCCTCAATCCTCCAGGATGCAAATAACTAAATTTTCGCCCATGAACAATTTGTGTCAATGGATTAGTTCGATCCAAAACTTGAGATAAAGGGTGTAGGCCAAAAAAGGATTCATAAGTGGTTGTTAATGAAGTTGAAGTTACCAAATTTTAAGGAGTCGGTATCAATTTATGTCGGATTTCTCCACATATAGTTCCTCGAATCGAATTTTCTAAACGAACAAGAGCCAATCCAAATTGATCTTGTAACAAATCTGCTACACAATGAATACGTTTATTTTTCAAGTGATTCATATCGTCGAATGTACCCATTACAAATTTAATTCCGATCAAATGATCCACAGCCGCCAATAGATCTCGTGGTAACAAAAATGTAATGTTCTGAGGTGTATCAAGATTCGGTCTTCGGTTCATATTTCGTCGACTAATCCAGATCATTTCGGAATGAAAGTTCATATACATCACATATCCTGGATCAAGTGAAGACTCTGGGTTTCCAACAAGCCACTACTACATCTATTTCATTAGGGATTGATGATCTTTTAACAATACCTTCAAAGGACACCATCATTATAGGAATGTACACGTGGTAGAAAAAATAGGTCAATCCAATGAGATATGGTATGCTACAAGTGAATATTTGAGACAAGAAATGAATCCTAATTTTCGGATGACTGATCTATCTAATCTAGTCCATCTAATGTCTTTTTCGGGAGCTCGAGGAAATGCATCTCAGGTACATCAATTAGTAGGTATGACAGTATTAATGTCGGATCCCCAAGGACGAATGATTGATTTACCCATTCAAAGCAATTCATGTGAAGGACTTTCTTTGACAGAATATAAAATTTCCTGCGTCTTATAGATAGGAGAAGATGCTCGAAAAGGTGTCGTGGATACTGCTGTACGAACATCAGATGCATACAACATGAACATAGATAAATTCATTCCAAGTCATTTTGAATTAAAACAATTGATGTTTAGACAGCAACTTGCCCTTCAGAGTGTCGCTTGCTTACCTGTTCTTCCAGTTGACTACGTTGTGGTGCCTTCTTTCCATTACTTCGGAATGGTGTCCATGCAAGGTATTAATATTGCTACCCCATTCATTTGCTTTATTTGGTCTCCCCCTTTCCTGGTGAGAAAAAGTCAATTATACGAACGGTTTGGTGGAAATCGTTTAAGGTGTATTCAGTTTTTAGAAAGCCGACACTTTCAATTTGAAATGGCAACGCTCCCCACTTTCTTTCTCTCCCTACTCTCGTCACGACGCTGCTGTAGCGTGAGCAACGTCGTTTCTTCACCATTTCACGAATTCTCCCCACTGTCGGGAGTGCTCTTACTGAAATTGTAACTTATATTCCCAATTTAAACTACAAGAGTTAACAATTATTTGAGTTATGTATAGCGTAGGGAAATCACAACCTCTTTACAATATAATCTGGGTAGAGAATTCCCTACACATTTCCTATATCATCAACATATTTTCAATTTTCCCTACACCGCACCTATGCCGCATAGGTATGATATAGGAAATGGATAGAGAATTCCCTACACATTCCATACACCATGCACATATTTTCAGTTTGCCCTACGTCATGCCTATGCCGCATAGGTATGGCGTAGGAAATGAATAGAGAATTCCTTATGCACTCCCTACACCATCCAGCCGCATAGGTATGGCGTAGGAAATGGATAGAGAATTCCCTATACATTCCCTACACCATCCTCATGTTTCCAGTTTTTCGTAAGCCGTGCGTATGCCGCGTAGGTATGGCGCAGGAAATGGATAGAGAATTCTTTACACATTTCCTACACCATCCACATGTTTTCAGTTTTCCCTACACGGCACCCACGCCGCGTAGGTATGGCGTAGGAAATGAATATGGAACTCTCTACACATTACCTACACTATCCACTTGTTTTCAGTTTTCCCTACGCCGCGCCTACGTCGCGTAGGTATGTCGTAGGAAGTGGATAGAGAATTCCCTACACATTCCCTACACCATCCACTTGTTTCCACTTTTCCCTATGTCGTGCTTACGCCGTGTAGGTATGGCGTAGGAAATGGATAGGGAATTCTCTGCACATTTCCTACACCATCCACATATTTCCAGTTTTCCCTACGTCCGTACGTATGGCTTAGGAAATGGATAGAATAATCCCTACACATTTCCTACACCATCTACATGTTTCCACTTTTCCCTACGTCGCGTCTATGCCGCGTAGGTATGGCGTAGGAAATTGATAGGGAATTATCTACACATTCCCTACACCATCTACATATTTCCACTTTTACATACACCGCGCCTCCGCTGCGTAGGGATGGCATAGGGAATTCTAGGTTGGAAAATTGCCCTTTTTCTTGTAGTGTGAATGACTAAAAAATCTATTATATTGATAGTATGCTGTACTTTTAATATCTTGTGTAATGACTTATTGTAATTTCAATTAAATTACTATGCTCTTTTGAGAAATAAAAATTGTATTATAACATGAACTGAGGCAGTTCTAGAAGCTGATGTTTGGACCCATGTTACGTAGAATGTTTCTCATTACTTTTTATTAATCATGATTTTCGGTTGAAGTTCCATTTATGTTACAAAACATAGATTTTTAAACCTAGATTTTTGTGATAATAAAGGAAGACTACAATCTTGATAGTAAAGTTGTGATTTATAGTGCATATTCAAAAGGATGTTGAATTTGGGTTATTTTCACCTAATAAAAATAAGATGGCTGTTAAGATGTATAAACAAAAAAAAGCATTGAGTTGTTTTGAATTTGAGAAAACCATTAAAAACCACAAAATTTTGAAGTTATTGTCTTTCTTCTTACCAAAAATTGACTCACGTTCTTTTTTATTTTGGGCTACCTGAAATTTGTTTGGTTTTGAGCATCCTAAGTCAGTAAAGGAGTGGAATCAACAATTATTGACACAAACTTTGTCAAGCAAAAGTATTAACTATAGGTAATGCTTTATGTTGGACATTCAAGCCTGCAACTTTTTTTGGCTCAAAACAAAAAAAAGTTGAGCATATATAGATAGCATCTCACCATAATGATATCATTTAGGTACCGTAGCTTGAAGGGAAGATGTGGCCCTATTTATGAAAAAGTTTGTAAATAAAATTTTCTAAAATGGGCACATCTTATAGTTAGTTGAAAGTCCGCTCAATTGAAACCAACCATTTATTAGGATAAGTATAGTTGTATTATAAATAATGTCTAGGGTGTAGAATATAAATAAATTCACATAGAAAGAATGGTTACATTGGTTACATTCGACAACTATTAAGTGTACAAACAAAACCGATAAGGCACGTTTGCATATTGGATTTTCCATCGAAGATCTCTTAATATAGATCCAAACTCCATGCACAAGGGTCAGAAAGTACCTCCGAGCATCACATATCTCTAGATAAAATATACCATAAGGTAAACACAACTGACCCACGCACGAAACACCGAAGTGCACCACGTGGAACCAAATATATCCAACTCCCGCGTGCAACTTCGCGGAGCTCCCGCACGATTCGATAATATGCATACACTAGATATGGAGTCAATATATACTGCCGTAGGTTAGCAAAACCCCAGATTGTGCACCTATTCTGTTTTTAGCCATTTCTGATGTCGAGGTTTCATTCGGCATCTTTCACACGAGTCTTCATCACTCGAACAGAACAACAATTCCCAGTTAGAATCCCACAGCTCAATAGATTTTGGAATCACACATAGATTCCTTCATAGATATCGGAATCACACATGGATTCCAATACATCAACAGATCTTGGAATCACACATAGATTCTTTCACAGACCTAACAATCACTATATGTGTTCGAGCATCTCAAAAGATCTCGAATCCCCATATAGACTTCACTTCCCAGCCGCTTCCAAAACATAGAACCCGTATACTAGTTTTGAATTGGTTTTCGATAAGTAGAACACTTACCAATCCCGGTCTCCTCAAAACCAGTTGCTAGATTTAAGGACAAGTTCCATAGTCGAAACCGACTATAGTACACACAATAATTGATTGTATATGGAAAACAGCCTCGTTTAATTTCCATAACAAACGAATAAACATTCAAGGGACTATCAAGATCATGAAGCATGATAAACAATCAAATCACTATCAAGTCACATAGCATGATAATAGTCAAAGCACGATAAACTCATATAAACGGCTTTTAATTCCTTTCCCATTTAATTAATCTTTCATTAATTAATACTCCTTTATTAGTAAACTTCTTTTATCTAACAAAACTTCATTTGTCTAACAAGACTTCTTTATTAATCAATAACTCATACCGGATTAATATTCCTTTATTAGTAAACTTCTTTTATCTAGTAAAACTTCATTTGTCTAACTAGACTTCCTTATTAATCAATAATTCATACTCGATTAATATTCCTTTATATAATTGTGTATATATTCAACTTATACATACAAAAGGTGTTTATGTATATATTCTACTAATTTACTATTCCTTTATAGTCTTAATACTTAAAAGGTATTAATATACTTATCCCTATGATATAAGTATAATCACAATTCATTTTCATGATTTCCTTCCTTAGCTTCTATACTTCAAAACGTATTCATATACTTATCCCTCCGGTATAAGTATATCCATAATTCATTTCTAAGATTCCCTTTATAACTTCAATACTTCAAAACGTATTTATATACTTATCCCTCCGGTATAAGTATATCCATAATTCATTTCTAAGATTCCCTTTATAACTTCAATACTTCAAAACGTATTTATATACTTATCCCTCCGGTATAAGTATATCCATAATTCATTTCTAAGATTTCCTAGAATATAATCAAAGAGGTTAAAACCATTGTTTAGTAAAGAACATCTTTTCTTTCATAAGTTAAACATCTTATTCAATATCTTTATCCCGAAAGATTCCTATACTTGTTTCTATCTTTAAAATCAATTATTAAAGATCCAAGTATATTCAAAATCATTAAACCGTATATTCTAGTTTAACTACATTCCAAGGGTTTAAAAACAAGTGTTGCTAAAACACTATTTACAACAAACCCAAAACAAATGTTTTTAATTATCTTTAAACGTTTGTTTAAAGATTCAATTATATTTACTCGGATGATATAATCTAAGAGGGTTAAAGACGAATGTAATTAACACATTGTCAGGACAAACCCAAAACCATTTTATTCTTATAGAAATCACACTTCGTGAACTTAACTCGTTTCCGACATTATCAACTTAACTATCCCTCGGTCAAAAGTGAGGCCAGGTAAGTTAGAGCACTGGTTGACAATCACCCCTTGCCTAGACACCACATTCTGGACACTCACAGATAGATAAGCCTACTCGTCGTTTTATTAGAATTAAGCACATTAATCATGATATTCAATAAACAAGTAATTAATCAACATAATTAACACGTTTCCAACATTCCCAACCTATCTATTCCTCGGTCAAGAGGGAAGCCGGTAGGTTAGAGCTCTATTGCTCCATCCCTACTCGAAATCAATCTTAACTCTCACAAATAGATAAGCCTACTTCGTTGGCGTATTAGTGTTAAGCAATATCAATTACCTTTTTAATCTGGTGACTTATTCATGACAAGGTTTATCAATTCATAACCCTACCTAACCTTTGTTTTATTTGGGAAACAGGTAGTTTTGCACTAGTTATGTTTTGGTCATTTTCAATGGGTTACTTAACATTTTACTATTCAATAACTTGAAGCTAGTAAACATACAAGTAATACAAGATTCAATATGATAAGAAATCACTAAGGATGTCATTACAAAGTTCCATACAAAGTATTGGAAACACAACAATTCAAACTGCATCTATAGCGACTATCGCTATAGGTGCACTTTCAAGTTCAAGTCCATAATATATCAATTCCCTACTAATCCTTATGTGCTTTGTTTCAAGTCCATTCCATTTGTTATACAAGTCAATTCAAGTCCAATTCCATGTCCATTCAAGTCCATTCCAGTCCATTAACATGGATCGCATTTGTCGCTTATTTTTAAAGTAAGAATCAAGTTAACATTTTTAACATAAGTTACCAACATTCAAGAAACTTTAAGTATAGTTAAAAACATGCAAAAGGGTTTATGTTTGCTGTCCTAAATAGTGAGTAAACTCACCTTAATCCTTCGCAAATCCGAGAACCAAGAATAAGAATAAAGATCCAAGAATAAGAACAAAGATCCAAGCTAGCAACCTCCATCCTTACCTTGCTTTCCATTCTTATAAAGCTCACAGCCAAAGATGAAGATAGAGAAGGACTTGGAATTTTCAACTTCTAACTTTCTAAAAGGTATTGTAATGGCATAAGAAGGCTACACTCAAAATTTGAGTTGATTTGGAGTTGGTTTGAGTATAGTTTGAGAAAGTTAGTAAGGAAGAGGAAGAAGATGAAGAGAAACCATTAAAAAGCTTCATTAAGCTTAGGAATTTTGTGTAAGAAACAAGGAGGCATACCCCTCCTTATATAGGAAAAGGAAGGTGAATGGGAAAAGACCAAAATTCCCTTAAAACCCTAATGGCATTAATGAGTGATGGGATGGTGTGTAAGGTGAATTGAGAGGTGTGTAAGTTGATGTGAGAGGTGTGTAAGATGATGGTAAGTTTGCTTTTTCAAAGCTTAAGGATTAATCTTCCATTTGTATACATATAAGGAGCTTATATACATACACTTAGGATATTTTCTAAACTCTTGATGTGACTAATTATGATTACATATATATGTGTATGTGCATATATACAAATATATCAAACAACGTTGCAACGTTATGAAGCAACTTCTATTCAACGATAGGATGTGAATCTAAAAGTTGAACCTCGATCATATTTTTAGTTCTTTATCAAATGATTTATTAAAGTAAACAAAACTTGGAAATAAATTCATTAACTTATTTAAACAATTAAAACAAGCATCTTCAAATTATAAAACATTTTTTTGAATATTTAAATACCCAAAATACAAAAAATTTCCTTAAATGCTCATTTTTGAAAATGATGACATCATCAAAATAGTTAACCATAAATATGAAAATACTTTTATTAGCTAACTACTTCCCTAATGATTAATTAGACATTCACTAAAATTTTCAACAACTTTTACTGAGAAAATAGCCATTTATTGATAAAACGATTTTCGGTCATTTTATCAATATTTTACCAAAAATGTATTTTTGAAAGCATTTTTCCAAAACGAGGCTAGGATTATAAATTACTAATTAAATGATGTTTAACAAGGTTATAAAATCATATTTATAACACTTAACAATATTACAAATTATTATGTTATTCAAAGATTAAGTGTTCGAATTTTCCGGGTCTTTACATTTATAGCTTTGCATCAACCCACTAATGGGCCTCTCCAAATCAGCCCATTAAGGCTTTAAAAACCTGAACATCCAACTGTTAAACCTTAAAACAGCGATTCCTCCCAAACCGCTGAGCCAAATCTTTAGTGTGACCACTTTAAGAAAAGGCAATCATCATTTCGTTTCCAATGGAACAAGTCTCAACACCTAATTTGACCTGAGTCAAAAGTTATGTCCTATACAAGACTGATAGGGGAAAATAGTCAAAAATAAAATTGGTAAAAATAATGGACATGTTTCCCATCTCCATAAGCAACATATTAAAATACGAAAATGATCCAACCCTCAAGGAATAAAATAAAATATACAACGATCTTTTGCTATGTAAAATGCGGGCTGTTACATTAAATCGCACCTTTGAATTTTTGAAGAGAATCGACGAATTATAGGTTTAGGGACGAAAGAGAAACGCATGTATTTAAGAAACGAAATTTTGGATAATTAGTGTTTTGGATGGTAAAATAGGTGAACATGGTGTAGTGTTTTTTAAGCGGGCCGAATGGGTTTGTAACGTACCGACTAATTTTAGTTATCAACAAAAATATTATGTCAACTAAACGAAAACTAGAAATTACTGGATCATTAATTGAAAGAAGTTAGAGGGTGAGAAATAGAAAGAAAGAAAATTAAGGATAGAAGGGGAACGTATAAAATATATTTTAAAACATAACTCTTGAAATCCAAATTTGTAACTATATATATACATACCATCATAAGAGTACAACATAATGGAAAATAATAATAGATATCTAATGTTCAAGCCTTCTTCTCCAAGCTCCTCCAAGTGTATCTGAAAAATCCCAACTACTTGACTGTTCGTACCAATTTGGGCACCCAAGAGTTTAGGGTAAAACAAAGAAAAATAAACTATAGGTCAGTCTGGGACTGGTGTGAGTAAACTCCAATCATTTGATTTAACTTTTAAAAAATCCTTTCAAAAGAAAAGATAATCGTAAGACCGATCACACATCAACACGGGTAGTTTTTACCTTACGATAACCCAAAACACTTTTTGTATCAAAATCAGTGATATTATAATAGTGTCTAAATCAAATAAATAACAATCTGGCGGAACGCTTACATCTCACGTTCCACATACATAATATATAATCAAAAACTGCAAGGTGCTTATTGGAGAATGGATATCCAACTATGACAAGGTATTGGACCACCTTCCGATAGTGTATCTCTAGAGAGGAATAAACTGGGTTCAACAAAAATATCTTGCAACCCGGCAACACATGACTGACCATTGATTCAGATTGAGTGTGTCGAACATATTATCACCCACGGTTGTGATCAACAACCATCACCGAATGCATACAGAAGTGATAGAATAAAAGCAAATGAAATTTCTCTAGACCAGGTGATGATACCCCTAATAGGAATGACTAACTTAGTTATGTTGCCTGCCTGATTTCTGTCATTTCTCGGTTGATGAGGCTTGAGGTCATGATTACCTTTCAGAACATCACATTCAAATGTCACAGCGTCAGATCCGTCAAATCACTCATTGATGTCCAAAAATATACTTTGGGTACGATGTTAAGCTAAGATAATGAATTCCCCACCACCATACTTGGTATATTTATAAAAATAACGTATGTCAGTTTTCAGGAAATACTCTGTCAGACATCTATCCATATATGTTGTCCTAGGACTGGACAAACCGAAGGTACCTATCTCTCTATCTATCTTGGGCAATTTCTACCTAGGATTAACAGAACAGCCTTGGCACTTTAATCCATCTTCAATTATTTTCAGCATAATTTGGTTCGCAGCGCTTATGACCATACGGAGTGGTTTTCAAATAATAAATATGATTCCGGTCTCTCTGCATTGACAATGGAAGTATAAAATAAACCAAAACATTTATAGCTGATTATTTAATTATCAAATAAAACATCCATACAACCAACGATCCTACTTCCAAATGAAAATTCTACAGATCAACCATAAAGCAACACCGGGCCCTTTAAATTCATTCCTATTAAATTATCATTTCCTAATTTCCCATTTTCCATCTTCCATATCTTTTTCTCGATTATCTCTCTTAATTCTTGGAAAACATTTCAAATATCATAATTTCTCTATTTTCTATATTCTAGAAAATATCTCTTGTTACAGTTGGAAAACATTTCCATATATTCACGAATTCATATCTTCTATATTCAGAAAATATACGCTATTAACATAGGGAAACATTTCCATATTATATTTCTCTACTTCTCATTAACCCATTAATTTCATTTTCTATGCTTAGAAAATATCTCTAATTTTATTCGGAAACGTTTTTAAAATCCTTTTTATTGGATTAAACTGATGTTATATAAAACATCATTACAATAACCTAACACGTTAATCATTCATTAATCATATCACTAACCAATCTCGCTACCGATCTTAACCATTCCTCAGTCAGTCAAGAAATCAATCAACTTGGGATATAATTACCTCTCAGATCTTAACTGAACAACATCCTTAACTTTGAAATAGTCAAAGCTCACAACTTCAAATTCCAATAAAATATTGTTTACGCAACTCTCAGGTTCAATTTAAGGATCCACTTCTTTTATTGAAAATATTGATTATAACGATAACGTTATAATCCCTATTTCCGAAATATTTGATTTTTAAATATAACTTCTTTTCATAAATTTGAGTAAATAAATAAATAAATAATAAATGATTAATCTTGATTAAAACGGAAAGTGAGAAGTGCTTTCTTGAGTTCGATATGGTTGAATTCCAAAAAATAACTCTCCTTCAAATAATTTGATTAATATTCTTAACTTCGGAATAAATCTACCATTTCTGGTTAACTCAAGTTACCTTATAATTATTTCCATTCACAAAACATTTTCTTTCAAATTGTTATTCACTTTCAATCGTGAATAATATTTCTTTTTATATCAAATCCATTTGATTTTATCATCTGAATTCCAAATTCCATTTATAACTTCTATTTAGAATTATTCATAGAAAATCTTATTTTTATACCCCACATTTATTATCTCGTTTATAATTTTCTTTATAACTGTTAACTTCAAATCTAATCAAAAATATCAATTTCAAAACCGATTTCCACCTTTCTACGTGATTTCAAACTTGAATATATATTTCAATTTATCGGAAGATAATTTTTTTACTAAGTTTCTAAACGTCGTTTATAATCAACTTCTTGTTTTATCTATTTAAAACAAATTTCTATTTTTCAAGTCCTATTGAAATTAAATTTTTATTTTTGGAAAAATAAATTCCCCTTTTAAATCTCAAATTCCTTTTCTATATGTAGAAAATAATTTATCGCATCTAAATACCAAAATTCTAGGGATAGTGATAATTCAACATCCCAAACACACAATAATCAACCATAGATTATTCATTACATCATATAATGAATTATATGAAAAATAACAATATAATTGTTGAGGAATCCATTTGAACTCCTCCATTTATTTTCCTGCATCCACAAATGTTAATCAACATCAATATTATCAATTCCATATCAATACGAGATATTACTGTAAATAGACCAATATTCGACCAACGACTTATATAAATGTATATGTAATTTCAATTAGTCTATTAGCAATTCATACAAACAACCATCACAAAGCATTCAATCATCATTTATCCATTCTAAAATAAGGTTATAAAATTATAAATAGGACAAAGTTAGTGAGTTTACTCACATTGGACGTTTATTGTTGAATAACGATAAACGGTCAATTGATCCAATCAATCGTTTTATTTCGACATAAATTGCAACGAGTTCCAAATTTCTCTAAACCAGTTTAATGTAGTATTCTTCGATAAGATTTCAAGGCACCTGTTTCATTCTGTCCCATTCACGTGTGAATTAGTTATGCTTGATACAACTTAACAAACTATAATATTTAATTAAACTTTAATTTTTATTTTAAATTGGGCCTTACCATTGCAATCCAGCCCAACGTACCCGACCCCAAAATGAACAGTGCCTCCTCCTTATTCCCTTTGCATAATACTTCTCAAAAAAGAAAACATCATGCCGTTCTTTTCCATTTCCATTATTCCATTGTTTATTGAACCGTCAGAACTACATTTTCCCTCTTACTACATACCCATGCATTTCTTCCTTCAGTAATTCATTTCGTCTTAAATAGATTTTCTTCTTCCCTGTTCATTCTTTCCCATCTCTTGTAGCTCGCACCTGACTCCATAACTGCGTTCCCCAGCCCCACGCAATGCTATAATAACCCATGAACAAAATTGACACCACATGGCTCAACTTCTCCTGTTCTCTTGTTCCCTTTACACAAACATCCCCATTATCTTCCATTCACCTACAGTCTCCTTAAGGGTCACCTCACCACAGCTCGGTCTTCCCTTGCGGCCTCCATCCTTATTCCTAGCCCACGCGCTACAATTCCCGTCGCGTCCCCTTTTCATGTAACCCAACGCAACTACCTCCATCCACATCAGACCTGAGCTCCATATACAGGCCACGACTTTGGATATGTACAAGTCCATATATTTCTGGAGTACAGGGACTCAAAATAAATTAACTTGTCTATTTTATTACATTTTAGCTATCATGGCACATTGCTCGACATGACCATATTTTTATTTTTGTCCTCAATGGCTCATTCAAATCGTAAATTCGTAAATATACATATCGCACCCCTATACATGGACATGGCTAAAGTCGCGACCTGTATATGGAACTCAGGTCTGATGTGGATGGAGGTAAGTGTTGGGTTACATGAAAAGGGGACGCAATGGGCACTGTAGAGCTTGGGCTAGGATTAAGGACGGAGGTTGCAAGGGGAGACCGAGCTATGGTGAGGGTGACATTTAAGGGGACTGTAGGTGAATGGAAGTTAAAGGGGATGTTTGTGTGAAGGGAGCAAGAGAATAGGAGAGTAGAGCCAAACATTGTCAATTTTGTACATGGGTTACTGTAGCATTGTGTGGAGTTAGGGAATGAAGTGATAGTGTCAGGTGCGAGCTACCGGAGATAGGAAAGAATTAAATGGGGAAGAAGAAAATTTATTTAAAGCGAAAAGAATTACTGAAGGAAGAAATGCATGGGTGTGCAGTAAGAGGGAAATGTGATGTCGGTGATTCAATGAACAGTGGAGTAATGGTTGATTTATGGCAACGAAAAAGTAAGGCTATAATGTTTAGTCTGCGAAGGAAATAAGGAGGAAGCACTATTAATTTTAGGGTCAGTTACGTTGGATGTTGGGATTGTTTGACACGGTAAGGCCCAGTTTAAAAATGAAAATTTAATTTAATATAATTGTGTGTTTACTTTTATCAAGCATAACTAACTCAAATATGAATGGAATCAAATGACACAGATGTTTTTGAAATCATTTCGAAGAATAATACATTATAAAATTGGTTTGGAGCAATTTGGAGCTCGTTGCAATTTATGATGAAATAAAATGACTAATTGGATCAAGTGACCGCTTATCGTTATTCAACGATAAACGACCAATGTGAGTGAACTCACTAACTTTATCCAGGTTATAATTTTATAAACTTATTTTAGAATTGGTAAATTATGGTTGAATGTTGTGTAATTGTTGTTTGGATGAGTTGATAATAAATTGGTTGAAATTACATATATAGTTATATGAGTCGTTGGTTGAATATTGGTCGAATAAATTGGATGAATTGATAATAAATTAATAATAAATTGTTTGAGATTTAAAAGGGGAATTTATTTTTCCGAAAATAGAAATTTAACTTCAAATGGACTTTGAAAATAGAAAATTGTTTTAAATAGATAAAACAAGAAGTTGATTATAAATGGCATTTATAAACTCAATAAAATATTTATCTTGGGATAAATTGAAATATATATATATATATATATATTCAAGTTTGAAATTACATAGAAAGGTGGAAATCGGCTTTGAAGTTGAAATTGTGTTTGGATTTGAAGTTAGCAGTTATGAAGAAAATTATAAAACGAGATTATAAATGTTGGGATATAAAAATGAGATTTTCTGTGAATAATTCTAAATAGAAGTCATACATGGAACTTTGAACTGAGATATTAAAATCAAATGGATTTTATTATATAAAAAGAAATATTATTCATGACTGAAAGTGAATAAAGATTTAAAAGAAAATGTTTTGCGAATGGAAATAATTATAAGGCAATTTGAGTTTACCTAAAATGTAGACTTATTCCGAAGTTCGGAATATTAATCAAATTCTTCGAAGGAAAGTTATTTACTAGAATTCGACGATATCGAATTCAGGAAAGTACTTCTTACTTTCCGTTTTAATCAAGATTTAATTATTTAATTGTTTATTATTTACTTATTAATTAATTTATTTACTCAAATTTATGAATAGAAGTTATATTTAAAAATCAAATATTTCGGAAATAGGGATTATAACGCTATCGTTATAATAATTATTTCCCGTAAAAGAAGTGCGTTCTTAAATTGAAGCTGAGGGTTGCGTAAACAATGTTTTATTGGAATTTAAAGTTGTGAGCGTTGACTATTTCAAGGTTAAGTATGTTGTTCAGTTAAGATCTGAAAGATAATTACAGCCCAACTCGACTGACTTCATGATTGACTTAGAAATGGTTAAGGATCGGTAGCGAGTTTGTTTAGTGATAGGATTAATGAATGATTAATGGGTTTGGTTATAGTAACGATGTTTTATATAACATCGCTTTAATCCAAAAAAAGGATTTTAAAAACGTTTCCAAATAAAATCAGATATATTTTCAAAGCTTATAAAATGAAATGAATTGGTTAATGAGAAGTAGAGAAATGGAATATGGAAACGATTTCTGATATTAATAGCATATATTTTATAAATATAGAAGATAAGAATTCGTGTATATATGGAAAAAAAATCCAACTGTAATAAGAGATATTTTCTGGAATATAGAAATAAAGAAATTATGGTATTGGAAACGTTTTCCAAGAATCAAGAGAGATAACCGAGTTTTGAAAAGATATGGAAGACAAAAAATGATAATTTAATAAGAAAAAAAAATAGAAGGGCCCAATGTTGCTTTATGCTTGATTAGTGGAATTTCCATTTGGAAATAGGATCGTTGGTTACATGGATATTTTCTTTGATAATTAAATAACTGACAATTAAAGTATTGGTTTATTTTATACTTCCATTGCCAACACGGAGAGACAGAGATCATATTTATTATTTGAAAACCACTCCATATGGGCATAAGCGTTGCGAATCAAATTATGCCAAAGATAATTGAAGACAGAGTGAAGTGCAAAGGATGTTATGTTAATCCTAGGTAGAAGTTGCCCAAGATGGATTGATAGATAGTTGCCTTCGATTTTTCCAGCCCCAAGGCAACGTATATGGATGGATGTATGATAGAGTATTTCATGAAAACTCACGTACGTTGATTTTTACAAATATAGCCAGTATGGTGGCATGAATATACTCTCTTAGCTTAACACCTAGGGTATATTTTTGGATGTCAATGAGTAGTTTGACGGATCTGACGATGTGGCATTCAAAATTTGAATGTGCTGTTCTGAAAGGTAATTGTGACCTCAAGCCTCATCAACCGGGGAATAATAGAAATCAGGAAGGCATCATGGCTAAGTGGGTCATTCCCATTATGGTTATTATCACCCGAACTAGATAAAATTAATTATCTTCTTATTCCATCGCTTCTGTGTGCTTTTAGAAATGGTTGCTGATCACAACCGTGGGTGATAATATGCTCGTTACACTCAAGCAGAATGAGTGGTCGGTCATGTGTGGCCAAGTTGCAAGATGTTCTTGTTGAACCCAGTGTATTCATCTCTAGGGATATACTATCGAAAGGTGGTCCCATACCTTTTCATAGTTGGAAATCCATTCTCCAATAATCGCCATGCAGTTTTTGATTATATATTATGTATGTGGAACGTGGGATGCAATGGTTTTGCTAGATTGTTATTCATTTGATTTAGACACTATTATAATATCATTGGATTTTGATATAAAAAGTGTTTTGGATTATCGTAAGGTAAAACCGTCTATGTTTATGTGTGGTTCGGTCTTTTGATTGTCTTTTCTTTTGAAAGGATTTTTTTGAAAGTTAAATCAAATGGTTGGAGTTTACTCACACCAGCCCCATGATTGACTCAGAGTTTATTTTGTTTTGTTTTCCCCTAACTCTTGGGTGCCCAAATTTGTATGAATGGTCAAACAGTTGGGATTTTTCAGCTACACTTGGAGGAGCTTAGAACACGAGGCTTCAACATTAGATAACTACTATTATTTTTTGATGTGATATATTATGTTGTATATTGATGACGGTATTTATATATACTGTTGATGTCAAAAGTTGGTCACTAGTGACAGTCAACCCCCAATCATGTGAAATGCACACGAATGTCAATCACAAAATGCAGAAGAGTAAAGAAAACAGGGAGCACGCAAGACTTTTTATAGTGGTTCGGCAAAGATGGTGCCTACGTCCACTTTATATGTATTGATTTGCTTTTGATAACAAGTCAAACACTTTTTCAAATTTAAAGAAAGAAGGAGAGTTGGCTATTTTTGGAGTTAGCCAGAAGAAGAGCTTGGAATCCAAAGTCCTAGGTGGAGAATTGTGCATCCGAAGGAAGGTATGAAGCCAGAGAGTCGGTCCTCCTTTCCATTTTGAGCTTGGAGGTACTTATAGGTGAAGAAGTGGACTGAATGGGCCGCCACATGGCTTGCCTCTTTTGCGGATTTCGAACACGTGGAGCCTGATTATTTGAAGTAGTTGCGGCAGTGGGACTCGGTCTACTGTTGATTAATAATATCCTCAAAAATTGTGGTTTACGTGGCACCCGTGATGAGGTGTATCAAAAGTGAAGCCTTGTTTGGAAGCGGTTGAACGCCTTTAATGCCTTGATAATTGGGCCAAGTATTGTTAGACTCAGCTTAATATTTCCGCATAGATCCGAAGATATCTGGTTGATCCGAACTTTAAGGAAGCACTTGACTTGGTCGGTCTGGGAGAACGATTATGCTGGGGCACCAGATGCCTCTGCTCGAAGGAAACTAACCTAGGCTAAATCATTTCTGGACTTTCTGAAGTATAGATTGTTCTGTTGCTCGATTGACCGGTACTGAAAAGTGAGCTTTTGGACGTTGGGCTTCAATCCGTTGGACCGCGACAGCTTTTGCCAAAAAGTTGGTAAGTACTTTGCCCCTCAGAATACATCTTTCTTGGTAAAGGAGGTGTGTTCCGAATGTAGTACTGAAGCTCAATGTGCGGATTGAGATGGTTGCACCGAACCATATTAAAGCCAAAAATCCGATGATCCCGATGGTGTTGTATTAAGGCCAGAAAACCGATGATCGGTATGGATCATATTGAGACCAGTAAACCGACAACCATCAAAGTCCATATTAATTCCTAGAAGGTTATAGAATTTTAAGAGCTCCTGATACCTGTAAAGACAATGTAGGCCATTCTCGGTATAGTGATGCCAGTGAGCTTGATTGATCGAGCATAAACCATACTCGACTTGAAGATAAGAGTGAGCAACAATCACACTAGATTAGAGAGGAGGCTAGTATTATCCACACTTGGCTTACAGAGAGGGCGAGTGTTATCCATAACTTACAGAGAGGGCGAATATTATTCATACTCGGCTTACAGAGAGGGCGAGTATTATCCATACTCGGCTTATGAAGGGGGAGAGTACTATCCATACTCGGCTTATGGCAAGTGTCAATCATGCTCGGCGATATATAATTTTGTTCATACATGGCTGATGGAACCAAATATACGAAGTCATGTTTAAATGATTTTATTAAGTCATGGTGAGTGGATAGGGCACTCGGCTTAGAGAAGGGGCGAGTATGATCCATACTCGGCTTAGGAAAGTCCTACCATACATGGCTCAAGGAGTAGGTTTAATTATGGTGGCATGCTTTGATCGTGCGTTACGGACGATGGCTTAGCACTTACCATATTCGGGTTGATGAGCGCCATTCACGCTCGACTTAAATCGTTCAAACATAATCCATGTTTGCAAAAGAAAATTTATTGTTGTTAAAGAACTATTACAAGGAAATGGAAATAAATTCTAAGAGGGCGAGCGTTGATTCCAGAGCATGCTTAGGAGCTAAATCCTAACCTCGTACATGTGTACATCAACATACTTATTTTATTGAAAGAAATAAAAATACATTGAAAATAAGAAATCTAAATCCTATTAATTGATGATGATGCCACGAGTGCTGAGCTTAGGGTCCTTTCCGTTTATAGGAGCTCGAGGACCGGTGTAATAACCCGGAAAATACGAGCCAATTTAAAATTTTTAAATTGATTATTTCAAAGCAATTTGAACCATTGAAATAGAATATTTCAATAAAATAGTGAGATAAGAATAGTGAGTCAGTTTGAAAATTTGAATTTAGACTTTGACCGACTATGCAGGGTGGAAAATATAACGGATTTTAGTGAAACCAAAAATATTTAAATCTGTTAGTCAATACCTTTCTAACGAATCTGAAAAATCGAAGTTTCATAACGGGAATCAAAAGTTATGGCCGAATGAATTTTCAGAAGAGTTGGTATATAGAATATATAGGCCTGGAAAATTGATATTTTGCATACGACCTCGGAATTCGACGAAACCACTTTTGTTGGGTCCGGGATGTCAAACTATTGCTAGGTTTCAAATTTCATAATTTTTGAAGCTAGTATGTGAGTGTGGCAAAAGAAAATGTGTTTGGTCAATTTCTGTTAAATTGGATCGACCAGAAAATGGCCATTTTTCAAACGACCTCAGAATTCGACGAAACTAGTTTTGTTGGGACTGTAGCGTCAGAACATAGCTAGATTTATTTTTCTGAAATTTTTCGAATCAGTTTGTGGCCCTGGCAAATTGAAATGTGCGTTCAGAGTTAAAAATTAAATGTTTTATACTTTAATTTGAAAAATAACTGACTGTAACAGTCGAATTGGCATACGAAACATATCCCATTGTGTCCGGAATGGGGGTATTTAGCTAGGGGCGACAGTCGTTGGGTTTAAAAAGGAGTTCGTTTAAGAAAACACTATTTAAAAATTTAATATAGTCTCGGCCAATCATATTTTTTCTTTCATAAATTTTAAAAATAAAAAAAAACGCGGAAAACCCCCGACCCCCCCCCCCCCCCAGATCGAACGGCGGCTTCCTTCTCCGCCTTCTCTCCTCCAAATCTCCACATCCGCTCATCAAAACACCAGGGCCCTTTGGAGTTTTTCGTAGAGCTCGAGACGAGCTTCAAATCCATACCAACCTCGCCCAGCATCGTCGAGTATTTCGCCGGATCCGCTCCTCCAAATTCCAGCCGTTCGGAGGTCGATTCCGCCGCCCAGAGGCCGTCGAGTTCAACGCCGTGGGGCCCGCACGTGCGCCTCTCCTCCGCCTACAACCCTGCACTGGCCGATCATCCAATCGCTACACGGTTTGATCAAAAATTGCTGACCTAGTTTTGAAGCTTTCTGAAAGTGCGTTTTTCTTTGATCTGTACACTTTGAAAAATCATATCTTTTTGGTGTGTTGACGAAATTCGATGAAACAGGAAACATCGAGGCCGCAAGGAAGCTCTCTACCCAATTGAAGAAGCTGAGGATTTTTCTGACATCGTATCGATTTTTAGCGCTCAGAAAACCAAGGTGAGAAATCTAAATTAACGTGAAATTGAGAGGAAAATGTCGTGTATAATTTATATAAGCGAAATATAAATTACATACGTGTTGTATACCTCATGTACATGCGTAGTGCAAGCTATATGAGCGAAGTATGAATTTTTACATGCATAGAATAATTGATATATGTGTTGAAATGCAAGTAAAATATTATATATATATATATATATACTCCCCTCGTCCACAAACCATGAACGATATTTATTGTGATGAATTGGTGTGAAATATTGGATGAAAAATACGAATGGTTGAATAATTGTTTGTGGTTGATATTGTTTGGTTGTGGTTGAAAAATACCCATTGGTGATTGAAATGAATTGGAAATATTTGTGGAAATAAAAATAAACATGCCGCCTACGTGCGAAGTAGATGCATGAATCCCCATGTCAAAAACCGCGAGGTTTTAAGGTAGAGCGAGGAGTCGTACTAGGGACGGTGCCGGTTTTAACTACCCTGCCGTTATGCTGCCGAAATTTTGAATAATCTTTGTGTGTTAGAATTATTTTCATATGTTGAAATTATTTTCATGCATAGAAATTAAAGTCATATATGAAACTATGTCCATGTGTGGAAATATTCATGTGTTGAAAAGTGTTGTATGAAAATTAAATTCATTTGTGAATGAATGAAGTGCTTTAACAATAAAAAATCACATTTTTATATATATATGAAGTATCAAAAATATTCGCCTTATATAAATAGTTTCAACAATCAAAATTTCATCTCTCTAATATGAACAACATAAATAAAATGTCCATGTGTGGAAATGCTCATTTGTTGAGAAGTGTGTGTAGTGGAAAAGTTCATGTGTTGAATAAAAAGATTGAACGATAAAAATTACATTTTTATTGAAACTATGAAGTGTTGAAACCATACATTGGTTGAATAAATATTTTAAATGATAAAAATATCATTTTTATCATATGTGTGACATGCTAAAGAGATGCGGACGTTGAAATAAATATTTGTGATAGAAGTATTATTTTTAACATGCATAGGAACTAAATAAAATAGTCATGTGTTGAAATCTATTTTAGTTCGCCAAAATTATCATCTTTTGAAATATGAAGTGTTAAAAATATCCACTTGTTCAAATAAACGTGCATGAGTTGAAATATACATTAACTAGCTAATGATATGATTTTAGCCTATGCATGCGATATTAGAATGAATGGTGTTTTTAGACCAAAGCAAGTCAAATATGAAATTGAATGGAAAATGATAAATGTTAGAAATTGTATATATGTGCATGCATATCTATTGAACAGGTTAAAGCAAAAAGGGGCTAGAGAAGAGAAATAGAATTTTGTGTCTGACAAATAGGTACACATTTACCGCTTTGTTTGGGTGATGATTTTATGAGCCTGTTGGCTAGCCGCTTGGCTTTTTCTTTTTCTTTTTGATATGAGACGCCCGTGTGGCTATTTGGGAATTTTCCCAGACCCTCCCGTACAAAGGAGGTTATGGCGAAATTTTCCAAAAATTTAAGGCGTTAGTGAAATAATTGAAGTTGAAACGATATAGGAATTTTTGAATGAGCTATATTTATATAAATATATAAATATAAATAGAATTAAAACGAAACGTGGTCGTGCAGTTCATATTTTGAAACCGTGATTTCAAACGACTAGTGCGGAAGATCCGACCAATGGATTTTCCCGAAACCTCAACCGTTGGGTTCGCCTTGGAAATATCTTTCCAACGACACCAACTTTGTGAAGATCCGACGGTTGGATTGTCTGGAATGTTTAATTCAAAATTAAGGAAAAACAGCGCCAGAAACGGTTATATTTATATATATATATATATATATATAAATATAATTAAATTAAATCGAATAACGACGCTGCAGTTCGTAAATTGAAATCGTAACTTCAAATGGTTAGTGTGGAAGATCCGACCGTCGGATTTTCCCAAAACTGGAACCGTTGGATTCGTTTTGAAAAGACCTTCCTAATGAAGTAAAATTTGTGAAGATCCAACGGTTAGATTTTCCTATATGTGTAAAACAAAATTAGTGGAAAGCAGCGCCAGTGCATCGACACGACCTGAAACGTCGTTTAATTAAATATGGCCGTTTTAAACTAAATAAAAATGGCGATATATCGTTATAAAGTGCTATAGACGATACAGAGTGAAAATAAACCAATTTTGTTGTGTTTGCTTGATATGTGATGGTTGAATGTATTTGACATGAAAATTATAACTAAATAACTGAAATGTGAATGGTGAATAGTTCAACCATGTGAATAATTGGTTTGAAAATCTAAATATACGTGGATTATTTGAAAAGGCCGAGTTTATCTCATTTCAAATAATCGATCGACGTTGAGAAGTCGAAGAGTCGAAGACGACTGAAGACCGACGATCTCCACATTGGATGGATGGGCGCTACTGATGCTCGTGATTGGAGTAGCTACCATGAAGGAATTGAAGTAGTAGCCATCCAAACATATTGTTGATTGTACGGATATGCGAGGAATTGGTGCCTCCGGTTTCGTTCAGACCCAGAACGGACTTGTAAATGGACTGTGTGTCTGACATTGGATTTTGTTCTGTGTTGATCGATCTCTGTTAAATATATATCTGTTTGGCGGCGGAGAATTTATTCTCTTGCTTAACGCCCTTCTCTGAGACGTACGAGCTCAGAGGTTATGTATTGACAGAAATCAGTCGCATGGAGTGGATTGCCTGTGTGGCACGCCTAAGTGGCATATGATCAAGGCTTCTGTTGCAAAGCAAAGTCTTGTGGTTGATGATCAAAGCATGGTCTGTGTGACGTAGCTTTGTGTATAACGTGAATTCGCGAGCCTCACACCTCGGTATGAGTCAAAAACGGGAGACGGACCGCTGGGAGTGCACGACGTTTCTTTCTAGCTATGGTGGTGTCAGTGACCTACCAGCCCTAACATTATATATACTTTTCACCTGTGTGGTTGTTGGAATGCGAGGCGAATCGATTATAGGTCTGTAAGGACCGAGAAACGTGTGTTCAGGAATAACTAATCCTCAAAAGTAAGAGAGGACCGGCCCAGCCGATTCCAAGGATCATAGTGGGGTCCTGGGACATTTGCTAGAGTGTCTCGAACGGAGAGGAGCTTGCCCCTTGCCTCGATTCATGAAGGAATCCAATTTCCAATACGAAATATGCGGATGTGATTGTATTACTAGTATGGCGATATAGTGGTATGGGTCATTTATGCCGCCTAGGATTGATATTTATGATTGAATTTGCTTTTGAAACATATATGCACTAGTAATAATATCAAACACCTTTATTTTATTCGTATGAAGCATCTTTGGCCATTATAAGGTAAAAACTCTATCCTCCGGCTTGCGTTGCATTGTGTGATGGGACCTGAGTCTTATAATGGCTTCATTTTATAAAAAGCATTGCGTTGATTTAATCATTTATTTTATTTCATGCACTAGCACTCATTGGAGTAAACCCGTTCTGCGAAAGTGGCGTGGTCCTTTGATTTGCCTTATTATTATTGTTAATAAGTTGAATAGATTTCTCATACCAGTCCCATGACTGACTCGTAGTTTGTTTCACCTTGCAAACTCGGGTGCCCTCATTTTCACACGGGCAGCCTAGTTACAGGTTTCTGACGCACCTTTTGGCTCATGGCGAGGCTTGACTACACCGTGCTGACTTGGATTTTCTCCGCCATTATTGTATCTATATTATGATTCCGCCACTGGCGATGTAGACTGATATTCCTTTTGTGTACTCTTTATGTATGATTCCGCCTCAGGCGATGGTGACTGATTATGTATCATTATGCACTAAGTTGTATCCTGTACTGTGCTTCTCTGATGTGATGATATCTATATGATTCCGCTGTCATATGTGTGTAAATTATTCTATTTCCTGTTATGCTATTATCTGTGATCTGCTAATGATGATTAATGTGTTATATTCCAATGATTATCCTTAACACCGTGTCACGGGGTTTTGGGATCGTCACAACCGGCCTGAGCAGCTTGGACAGAAGATTGTGGCGGCATGCCCGGTGTGCTTTTCTTGACATACTCGGGGAGTTCTCCTCGCTTGACCCTATCCTCAATGAGATCGCATAAGTGCCTGCATTCATTGGTGTTATGACCGGCTATGTTGTGGAACATGCAGTTCTTTCCAGAATCGAGCTTTTTTGGTTCGGCTCTCTTCGAGGGGATTTTGGGAAAGGTAGGGATCCTCGTACATCAAGGTAGATGTCGAGAAGGGAAGAATTGAGCTTGGTATACTGATCGTACTTGTTCTCTCTCCGGGTTCGTACGTTGCACTCATTATTTTCCGATGCCTTTCCTCTTCCTTTATTCTGGCCATTAGTATTGGTTGGACCTCTACCTTTGGTGGCAAGGATCTCGAGGCTCTTCATCTCAATGTTGGCATCTTCTTGTCGGAGGAACTGCTCGGCCTCTGCATAGAAATATTCAATGTCCTTAGGGGATCTGTGGTCAAAGAGATTGAGAATTTTGATTGCTTCTGAGCACCTACAATGGCGGCCATAAGAACCATCGATGGCTCAAGTCGATTGACTGATGCTATGGCCACGTTGAATCCTTCGAGGAAAGATCGAAGTGTCTCTCCCAGACGTTGCTTGATAGAGGTCAGGAACAAGGTACTTTTTAATCAGGAGATGTGAATTCTGAATTGCTCGATGAAGCGGGTGACTAGTGTGTTTCAACTACCAATCGACTCCATTGTTAGCTGCCGAAACCACATTCCGGCTATATCTGTGAGAAAGAGTGGGAAACACTTGGCCATAAAATTAGTCAATGCAAAGGGTGCTTCCATATGACACATGTATCACATGAGGTTTATGGTCGGTTCGGTCCGACCATTGTAGGGTTCAGGGGCTGGGAATTTAAAGTCCGTAGGATTGCGGGAGTTTCTAATTTCCTTAGTGAAGGAGCTGCGGTCGATGTTATCTATATCCTCCAGAGATGAAGTGCCCCGAGTGAAGTGTCAGATGATGTTTGCAAGATGGCTACCATTTCCGAGAAGTTGCTACCATGAATCCATCTCTGCACTCGGGAGAGCTCTAGGACTAGGGTCTAATGAAAGCATGCTTGGGAGTGTGGCCGTTGGTTGGGCTCGACCTTCGAGAGTTGAGTGAAGATGAGGGAGAGGTTGAGCCACGGTTGGTAGTTCTGGACAGAATGGCGCCTCTTGAACCTGATGAGAATTGGATCGGGCTGTACCCATGACGGAAGGTCCGGGATGATCCAGCATAGCATGCGATGTTCGGGGCTCAGCGTTGCCCAGGTCGGGGCGATGTTAGAAGGGATTATAGTAGCGTTTTCCTCCGCCAATCTGGGAGCCAGTATGGTAGTGTGGTCTTACTGGTTCGAAGGGAAGGCTCCACCAGCTCTTTGTTGGAGGAGAGGCGGAATAAGACGAGTCTGCTGTAAGATGCAAGGTTTTAATGGGAATGGCATTGATTCAGATGGACCCAGCGGTTGCTCGATTGGTCCAAGGGGCCGAGCTGGTCCCCGGAGTGGAGGTAATTCGATCGAACGACCTAGATCTTGATCGAGGGCCTTATGTGAATCTGTAGCTGCGGCTGCGCTGGTCGCTGGAAGCAATACTCTTTGATGTGATTGGACTGGAAGTGAAGTCGAGCCAAGAGGAAGCAAAGGTATGATCTGACCAGTGGCCTGAATCTGTGCAGACCGAAGATCAGTTGTTGCCCAAGTCCCGGTCAGCAGAGGAATTAAAGTTGAAGCGTTAAATCCCATCTCCATCCAGCCGAGAAGGTAATCCATCAACTGTTGTTGTCATTTGAGGAGTTTACCCTGAGATGTCATCAGGCCTCTGAACTCGGCTAGAATCTTGTCCATTTAGTCCTTGGTAAGATATCGGGACGTATCCTCATGAGAGGAGGCTTCCGAACTTGCTTCTGCAGTGGTTTTCGCGGCTGAATTAGCGTTTGTGGGGCGGGAAGATGTTGAATCTTTCTTCCATTTGTACGCCATGGGTCGGAACTTGCTGAAGGTCATAGAGTATGTCGATGCATGCTCCCCCTTCCAGGTGTGCCAAAATGTTGACATCAAAAGTTGGTCACTAGTGACAGTCAACCCCCAATCGTGTGAAGAGCACACGAATTTCAATCACAAATGCAGTAAGTTAAATAAAACAGGGAACACGCAAGACTTTTTATAGTGGTTTGGCAAAGATGATGCCTGCGTCCACTTTATATGTATTGATATGCTTTTGATTACAACTACAACACTTTTTCTAATTTGAAGAAAGTATGAGACATGGCTATTTTTGGAGTTAGTCGTACGAAGAGCTTAGAATCGAAAGTCTTAGGTGGAGAATAGAGCATCCGAAGGAAGGTATGAAGCCAGAGCGTCAGTCCTCCTTTCCATTTTGAGCTTGGAGGTACTTATAGGTGAAGAATTGGACTGAATGGGACGCCACATGGCTTGCCCCTTTTGCGAAGCTCGGACATGTGGAGCCTGATTATTTGAAGTAGTTGTAGCGGTGGGACCCGGTCTACTGTTGGTTAATAGTATCCTCGAAAATTATGGTTTACGTGGCACCCGAGATGAGGTGTACCAAAAGTAGAGCTTTGTCCGGAAGCGGTTCACCGCCTTTAATGCCTTAAGAATTGGGCCAAGTATTAAATGACTTAGTTGAATATTTCCACATAGATCCAGAGATATCTGGTTGATCCGAACTTTAAGTAAGTGCTTGACTTGGTTTGTCTAGGAGAGTGATTATGCCGGGGCATGAGATGCCGCTGCTCGAAGGAAACTAACCCGAGACAAATCTTTTCTGGACTTTCTGAAGTATAGGTCGTTCTGTCGGTCGATTGACCGGTGCTAAAAAGTGAGCTTTTGGACATTGGGCTTCGATCCGTTGAATCGCGACAGCTTTTGCCCAAAAGTTAGTTAACATATACAGCTATAGATTTGTATTTCAAGAGTTATGTTATATAATATATTTTATTCGTTCCGCTATGAGATTTGTGCTCTTCATTTTCTTTTATTCCAACTTTTATTTCTATTTCTCACCTTCTAACTTTTTCAATTAATGATTTAGTAATTTCTAGTTTTTGGTTAGTTGACATGGTATTTTTGTCGATATTCAGGATTAGAAATTGGTCGGCTCGGAGCTGAAGGTTGAGTAGTAACCCTGGCTCTGTGGCGTAACTCAATAGAGATAGGGTTTGTAATACACAGAATTGAGTTTGAGTGTTCATATAAGAGCGCATATTTGTTATTTGATATAAAATGCTTTATATTGTGCTGGTTGGTTTGTTGAGTGGTTTATGAATTCTTTTTGACACAGGGTGTACAACTGTATCGATACGAATTTCTAAACTCTTAAACAGAACAATTCGACACACTATTGTTTTAAAGTGGGTAAATGAAATAATTTTACCCAAACTTATAATTTATTATAAAAGAATTTTTTTTGTTGAAATTATTATAGTATATTGATGTGTAGATTGTTATCAAATGAATTTGATGTGGTTATGTATAACCAAATATGATTATATATGGATTATATATATATATATATATATATATATATATGAGATGAACTAAAATTAAATTCAAACTAGAAAATGGAATTTAAAACCCTGGAGTACTTTTGGAAATTATTTTCTGAAGTGTTTTGAAAATAATATAGAAATATTCTTGAAAGGGATTTTGAAAAAAATCGTTGGATGCTATATAATGGAATTGAGTTGTGATTAATATTTTAACCTAATTAATAGGGTTTGTAACATTTTTTTCCTACCTTAGTTATTTCGGGGACAAAATTCTTTTAAACTGTAATGACCCGCAAATCCGTAACATCGGAGTTGACTATATACATCATACGTCCAACCCAAATATCACGAAAATACGAGACATTTTTTTTTAGAAGAAAGAGGTAGAAGAAGAACAGAAATAACAACACAGAATCTCACATCGCAGCGGAACAAAATATAATATATCACATCTTTGAAATACAAAATCTTAACTGTATAACATACACTTATCAGAGTACAACACTTACAACATAGCGGAACAAACTATAACTAGATAACGCTGAAGCCTCCTGCTCCAAGCTCCTTTAGATATATCTGAAAAATCCTGAACTACTTGACTGCCCGTACAAATTTAGGCACCCAAGAGTTTAGGTAGAACAAAACAAATAAACTCCGGGTCAGTCATGGGACTGGTATGAGTAAACAGTTTAAAACAGTTTCAGAAAACTAAATGATATCTCATAAGACCACGCCGCATAACACGGAACGGGTTTTTCCCTTATGAAAATCGAAACACTTGATTCAACTTTATATCAAACTCTTTTGATATTATAATAATGTCTAAATCAATTAAATAACAATCTAGTGGAACGTTTGCATCTCACGTTCCACATATATATACAATCAAAACCGCAAGCACGTATTGGGTATTTGATTTCCAACTATGACAAGGTATGGAATCACCTTCCGCTGGTATATCTCTAGAGGAGAATACACCGAGTTCAACAAGAACATCTTGCAACTCAGCCACACATGACCGACCACTCATTTCGCTTGAGTGTATCGAATGTATATCACCAACGATTGGGATCAGCAACCGTTTCCCGAATGGGACAGCATCGACAATAGATTTTTAGAAGTAAATGAAACTCTAGATCAGGTGATTATACAGCCTAATAGGTGCGACCTTCATAGCCATGTTGCCTGCCCGATTTCTGTCATTTACCGGTTGATGAGGCTAGAAGCTACGCTTTATCATCACGCCATATTCACTTCGAATGTCACATCATCAAATCCATCAAATCACCGATTGACGTCCTCAACAGTACATTACGTGTTAGCTAAAAGAAGTTTCCTTCTCCGCTTCCACTCTTGGTACGACTGGAGAAATCAATATACGTGATCGTCTGGAAATACTCTGTCAGACATTCATCCATACAAGTCACCCAGGAACAGGATGAACCGAAGGCACAATTTCTACTAATAGAAAAAGTCCTTGCACTCTACTCCGTCTTCGATTATCTTTATATAATCTGATTCGCACGCTACTGCCGATATGGAGTGGTTCTTCGGATGATAATCCAACCGGTCTCTCCATATTGACAACGATGGTCAAAACTTCGATAGTCTGTGATTTAACTATCGAATAAAAACAAGTGTTTCGATAGTCGATGATTTAACTATCGAATAAAACAAGTGTTCAACCAAACATCCAACAATCACTGAACCTTTAATTAATATTCCATTAATTAAATCTATTCTCTATTTCTTTATCAATATTTGTTAACCAAATATTTTCAATAACCATGTTGGCCCTTTACGTTCTTTGGAAAACATTTCCATATATCGCCTTCTTTTATTTTTCTAGCTTTAGAAATATTCATTATTCTATCTCCAAGCTTTGCACATATTTGGGTTAAAACAGATGTTGTGTAAAACATCGTTACGACAACCCAAATACAGTATTTAACAAATTCTCATTTCACATTGATCTTCGAGCCTGAATCTTGCTACTTATCGGTATATCATGAAATCAACCAAGTTGGGGTATAATTACCTCTCAGACCTTGACTGAATAACATTTAACGTCAAAACAGACAAGACTACTTACTCGAATAATCAATACCAAACAACTACTGATTCACTTTTAAACACATATAAACTTTCTCTTCTATTCTTACTAGATTTTATCCTAGTCTTCCTTTTTGATTATACTATTCTATTTCTAAGTTCGTTTTCTAATCGACTTCTATATATTTTGATATGTTAATTTCTAACTATCAAATTATCTTAAAAATATTATATCTCCTTAAATTCCCGGAAAAATTCGCCATAACCTCCTTTGTACCGGGAGCATCGAAAAATTTCAAATAGCTTTCCCGGTCCTTCTTATCTCAAAAAGAAAAAGAAAAAGCCAAGCGGCTAGCCGATACGGCGCATAAAATCTCATATATGAATTAAATACGTACCTTTTTGTCGGGGCATTCTATTTATTTCACTTCTATACTTTATTCCAAACCTGTCTCCTGTATGTCTATACCTTCCCAATCTATTTAACTATACCAAATCGTTTTAACTCAATTTGTTAATTATCTCTTTAGTCCATTTCTCCTTTTAATATTTGAATTCTATATTCAAACTCCAATTCGCTTCTATTATTCAATTTCTATATATCAAATTCTATTGTCTTCTCTTATTCAAATTCCATAGTTAAACTCCATTTGAATTCTATTATTCAAATTCTATATTCAAAGTCTATTTGAATTTCTCTTTTCAAATTCCATTTGAAATACTATATTCAAATCTATTTGAATTTCTCTTTTCAAATTCCATTTGAAATACTATATTCAAATCTATTTGAATTCTCTACATTATTTATAAACAACGTTTATAACTTCAATTCAAATCCCACCTTTCCATTTATAAACAAGGTTTATAAATTCAATTCCTTGTTTATATATATATTCAAAACAAGTTAATGATTCTATACTTCATTAAAAATTCAAATTCTATTTATAAAAATAGAATTCCCCTTTTAAATTTCAAATACCCATTTCGATATTTTTATGAATCAACATTCAAGCTCTAGGGATATTTTAAACAATCAATCAACCAATTTTCAATCATTTGATTTTTAACACATCATATATGAATATATATGAAATCAAACAAACAACAACAGATAATATATTTTTGAGGAATCCAGTTGGATTCCTCCAACCTGTTTTCCTGCATCCACAGATGTTAGTTAACATAGTAATACCCGTCCTGCTTCGAGGCAGGATATCGTGGTATAGAAGGTCATCCACTAATCATAGCGTGGGGCGTATAGGGTAATCATCCGCTATGGTACCGCGGGCATCCGCTAATGAGACTGCGGGAATCCAACCAATCATCAACCCAATATATATATATATATATATATATATATATATATATATATATAATAGTCCTAAATAACTAATATATATTTTAAATCAACCAAACAATATTCAAACAAGCATAGCAATTATTTTTAACAACTAGAAATAATTCTAATTAAATGGTGAGTGAGGTTTACTCACCAGAGTTGCAGTTGTCGAATATCCTGTTTATTTCCCAATCATCGACTATGGATCTTCTAGAATGATTTCGTACCTACGATAATTTTATTCAAATTCTCAGATTAACATTTATTTATCTAAATCAACGAATAAATAAATTTCTTATATATATATACATATATATATACATATATATATTTCTCTTTTTAAACTCCCTAGTTTTTGAATAGCCTAACAATTTCAAGTCTACATTTTTCACTTGATAAATCTAAAATTCATAAAATGATTTACTAAATTAAATCCTATTTCTAGTTTTCACATTCTGGATTAGCAACCAAAATTTCAGTTTCCTTTTTTAACAGTATTCTAACTATGGTTTTAACTAATATATTATTTAATTTTATCGATTTAACATTTATTCAAATTGCACTAAAGTAAATAAATAATTTACTTTATTTGAATAAATAAAATTATCACTTAAATTAAGAATTTAATTACCTTAATCAAGCCTTAATTTCCTTCCTCCCAGTACGACATTTCCATTACAGACAGCCCCTTCCAAATCTGCAGCCCAAATTCCAAAACACCAGGGACCCATCTCCCTTAAACCACTCATCGCCGAAAACCAGCATCCTATCCAACGTCGATCACACACCCATGCTCAACTACCCTCATCGTACTCCCAAGATCCTCAATTTCGAACACCAGATTAACTCCAGTACCAACATCAGCTTTTCTAATCGTCGCCGTGACCCATAGTTAGCTCGACGCTGGAGCAAAGAGACCCAAATTCCAAATCGCGATGGCCCATTTCCCAAACTCACGGATCTCGAGAACCCCAAATTTTGATCGAACCCACAACTGCAGGTACAGACACAAAGAGCTACTCAACCCTAGTTCAAAGCGTTGATTATTGGTACTAAAAAGGAGCTCGCGATAACAAGGATGCAACCATTTTTGTATGGAAGCACGCTCGATTCTTGCGGAAGGATGAAGAAGGGTGCGATCGCCATTTTAATTGGATTTGAGGCCTTTCGAATTGGAAGACTACCGTCTGAATGAAGAAGGGATGCGCCCTTTTATTTGAGGTTTTTGCTCTGGTTTGTGGAGTTAAAGAATCCACGGGGTTGTTTTGATTTGTGGGAATGAAGAAGGCCACTGTGTGTTTTGATTTGTGGAGGAAAAGAAGAACCCGTGTTTTTTTTTTAAGTCCACACACAAAAACAACCAAATTTTATTTCTTTTATTTATATTTTATTTTAATTAAACCCATACCCTTTAATTTAAAATACTCTTTGACTGCGAACTCCTTTCTGAACCAAACAAGTGTTAATTCTAGAGTAATACCACTATTCCGAACACACTGGGATAGGTCACGAAGTCCAATTCGATCATCCCGAACAGATATTAATTTAAATCGATTTAATTTAAATTTCAAACCATTTAAATTCTTCGATAATTAATAAATATTATTATCGTTATAAATTCAAATAAAATTTCCTATAAATTATTTGAACAGTATTTAATTCAAATAAAATTTTGAATTCATCTAAATCCATTTTTGTATTCTGTTAATTTAATATTTTCAATATTAAATTGCAATTGATTTTTTTAAATCGATACTTCCCTATAAAAATTGATTTATTTACTTAACTCAATATTTAAATCCATCTCAAATATTATAAAATTTACCCCTAAGAGTCCGGGTCATTACAATCTTCCCCACTTAAAATAATTTCGTCCTCGAAATTGCTAAGGTAGAAAAGTGCTACAAACCCATTTATCTTTTTAAAACTTATTTATGTTGATACTCAACATTTCAAACTTCCCTACATAACTCTCTTTCGAATAGATCACTATTCGATAACTCCTCCCTTCGAATGACTATATTCGATAATCTCTCTTTCGAATAACTAGATTCGAAAACCTTTCTTCGAATAAACTATATTTGGTAATCTCTATTTGATTTACTCTTATCAATTAACTCCATCGAATAACTAAATTCGATAACTCCTTCGAATAACCAATATTCTATAACTCACTTCGATTAAACTAATCGATAACTCTTTTCGATTAAACTATAATCGATAACTCATTTTGATTAACAAATAATCGATAACGCCTTCGATTTACTAATAATCGACAACTCCTTCGATTTACTATATTTGATAACTCCTTTAATTCTATCTGAATAACCAATATTCGATTTAACTCCATTCGCTTGACTCTAGATCGCAGCGATCACAATGGTTACGCCTGATTCCCCCAGGAAACATCCGACCGCCCTAGGCTATCTGCAGCCCTGCGAATTACGCTAGCAGTCGTACGAAATGGCAACTTATCCTGAGTAACTATGCTTGACTAACTCTATCTCAATAACTATATTCGATTAACTTTAATTGAATAACTAACATTCAATTAAATCCAAATTCGATTAACTATGTTCAATTAACCCTAACTGGTAAATTCTTACTCTAATCGATTTATTCTAACTCTAATCGATTATTTCCAATTCGAATAACTCTTGCTGGATAACATTTATTCATTTATACAGATTTACTTTTAGTAACGGTTCTTCACTTTATAAATGTTCTCTTTAATAACGTTACTTCACTTATACAAGTGTTGTATACCCCTTCTATTTAAAACTATCGGTGTTAAAAACCAATATCTCTTCTCTATATAAGTAAAGACTTATATATTCCATTTATCCAATGATAAATACTTACCTTAATTTATAAACTGTTATTTATAAATTAATCCTTTCTATTTATCCGTTAAAAACAGATTTCCATTTTCTATTCATCTTCTAAATATTCCTTTGATTAAATTCTATTTATTCAACAAATAAATATCTCATTTATAACATTCTATTTGTAAATGTTTTTACAAATATTTCTCCTTCTATTTGTTTGCACATAACTTCCTTTGTATTTGTGTTACAAATACATTTCCTTTATATTTGATTTACAAATATATTTTCTTTTTAACTCTTTTGGTTTTTCTTTTTTCACACCCAATTCATATTCACATTGATTTTACTCAATTTCTTCATTTTGATCCATTTAACTTTCTTAAGTTAAATTTAATTTCAATCATTCAAATTCCCATTAACTAGTTGTTAATTAACCGTTTTGCCTATTTCACCATTTTTATTCGAATATTACTTGCTCAAATATATGTCAACTTAATTATAACTAATCTAATTATATTTTCAACTCGAGTTATATATTCGATTTCGAATATAAATTCTCAATCTCTTTCACTTATCCAAAAACCCAATTTCAATTCAACCTTGATTAACTAATTTCTCTTTTACTTAGTTAATTCTATTCAATAATCAGAAATATGATCATTGTTTCCCAAATCATTTTATCTACTTCACTTGAGTTCATATTCATTTTATAACTCAAGTCTACATTTTTCTCATGGCCATTCGGATTTTATTTACTTTAAAAATCCTTTTACTTATATATATATAAACCATTGTGGTTTTAAATGGTTTCTGGCGCTGCACTTTTTGAAATTTGATTTTGACCTATCTCAAAGTCTATACGACGAAACCCTGATTTTTCTCTTTCATTAGAAAACTATTGTTCAACCGGTCCCGACGATTCTTGTTTCACAGAATTCCGACTTCAATTGAGTTCTGTATACTAAATTTAAGTTCGAATCGCCAATTTACGAACTGCCGCGTTACGGTGAGCTCGTTTTAATTATATTTATAAATATAAACGTTTTAACTTTGTTTATATTAAATTCAACTCCACTCTGATATATTTTTAATATATATCAAATCCATTTTCCATTTCAACATAATATTCCCGATCTATTTCACTTCTAATATTCAAGTCCTATATATTTACAATATTCAAATTCCATTTGAATTTCTTTATTCAAACTCTATATTATTTCCCTTCTATTCAATTTCTATTTGAATTTCTTCTATTCAAATTCTATTTCAATTCCTTATCTTTAAATTCTATTCGAATTTCTTATCTTCAATTCCTATTTGAAATCCTTTATTCAAAAACCATTTCAAATCCCTTATTCAAATTCCATTTGAAATCCTTTATTCAATTTCTATTTAAATTCCTTATTCAAATTCCTATTTGAAATCCTTTGAATTTAAATTCTATTTTAACTCCTTGGAATTCAAATTCTATTTGATTTCACTTTGAATTCAAATTCTATTTCAAACTCTATATTTTCTTTGAATTCTAATATTCATCCTCCACTTTATATTCTCTTTGAAATTCTATTTAACCAAATTCCATTTGAATTCTAATATTCAAATCTCTATTTGACTTTTCTTTATTCAAATCCATTTGAATTCCTTTGAATTCAAATTCAACAACAACAACAACAAAGCCATATATTTCTATTTGAATTCCTTTGAATTCCTTTTTTGAATTCAAATTCCATTTCAATTTTTCTTATACAATTTCTATTTGAATTTTCTTTATTCAAACTCATTTGAATTCTTTTGAATTCAAATTCTATTTCACTTCTATTTGAATTATATATATATTCATATTCCTTTATTTTATTTCTATTTGAAATCTATATTCCCATTTCACTTTTCAAAATTCCTTTGAAGTCATATAAATATATACATACATTTATATCTATCTCAAATTCAAAACATTTGAATTTTCAAGCAACTTGTTTTCCTTTCAAACAAATTTCCATCAAAAATTTTCTAAGGCAGCAATTCATCACTTAGAAACTCGGAAATGAACACTGGTGATGTTGCGACCATCATCAGAATTATTTCCCAGCTACTGAATGAGTCCAGTGCTATATTTCTTGACATTCATTTAGAAAAATATTTTCCAAACTCCCAGGATTTTAAATTCTTAATTCTGGATTGAATTCAATTTGAATTTATCACATTTGTATATTTGATTTCATATACAAATTCCATTGGTTATATATATAACTATTTCTGTTTTAATATCTCATTCGATTATAACCCTAACAATCAACTCAACTATTTAAAACAATATTGTGTCTAATCTTCTGTTCAAGTGTTTATAAATTCCTATCGACTTCGTGGCGTCCCACGATTCGACCAAAATTTATAATCTACTCAACAGACTAGTCAACACAATATAAAACAGTTTTTATATCAAATAACAAATACGCTCTCTCGTATATATATATATATATATATATATATATATATATATATACACAGTCAACTCATTCTAGGATACTACTGATCCTATCTCTAATGAGCACATTTCCACACAGCCTAGGTATTCGCTCAACCTGGCTCTGATACCAACTGTAATGTCTCGGAAATTCAAGTAGGCTTTGCAACCATCCTCTCCTCCCCAAAGCAGCAAGGTAATACCCCACTGTGGCTTACATTGGTACCCCAGCACCACATTTTACGGCCAGCCTTTCGACTTCACAACCAACCCTCATTTTCGGGACATGTAGGGGTAAGAGTCTCCCGTTCGCCACCTAACGAAAAGCGAGAACCCCCTATCATGCGACACATGCCTTAAAGCACGCAACATGGACTGGTATGAGTAAACAGTTTAAAACAGTTTTAGAAAACTAAATGATATCTCATAAGACCACGCCGCATAACACGGAACGGGTTTTTCCCTTATGAAAATCCAAACACTTGATTCAACTTTATATCAAACTCTTTTGATATTATAATAATGTCTAAATCAATTAAATAACAATCTAGTGGAACGTTTGCATCTCACGTTCCACATATATATACAATCAAAACCGCAAGCACGTATTGGGTATTTGATTTCCAACTATGACAAGGTATGGAATCACCTTCCGCTGGTATATCTCTAGAGGAGAATACACCGAGTTCAACAAGAACATCTTGCAACTCAGCCACACATGACCGACCACTCATTTCGCTTGAGTGTATCGAATGTATATCACCAACGATTGGGATCAGCAACCGTTTCCCGAATGGGACAGCATCGACAATAGATTTTTAGAAGTAAATGAAACTCTAGATCAGGTGATTATACAGCCTAATAGGTGCGACCTACATAGCCATGTTGCCTGCCCGATTTCTGTCATTTACCGGTTGATGAGGCTAGAAGCTACGCTTTATCATCACGCCATATTCACTTCGAATGTCACATCATCAAATCCATCAAATCACTGATTGACGTCCTCAACAGTACATTACGTGTTAGCTAAAAGAAGTTTCCTTCTCCGCTTCCACTCTTGGTACGATTGGAGAAATCAATATACGTGATCGTCTGGAAATACTCTGTCAGACATTCATCCATACAAGTCACCCAGGAACAGGATGAACCGAAGGCACAATTTCTACTAGTAGAAAAAGTCCTTGCACTCTACTCCGTCTTCGATTATCTTTATATAATCTGATTCGCACGCTACTGCCGATATGGAGTGGTTCTTCGGATAATAATCCAACCGGTCTCTCCATATTGACAACGATGGTCAAAACTTCGATAGTCTGTGATTTAACTATCGAATAAAAACAAGTGTTTCGATAGTCGATGATTTAACTATCGAATAAAACAAGTGTTCAACCAAACATCCAACAATCACTGAACCTTTAATTAATATTCCATTAATTAAATCTATTCTCTATTTCTTTATCAATATTTGTTAACCAAATATTTTCAATAACCATGTTGTCCCTTTACGTTCTTTGGAAAACATTTCCATATATCGCCTTCTTTTATTTTTCTAGCTTTAGAAATATTCATTATTCTATCTCCAAGCTTTGCACATATTTGGGTTAAAACAGATGTTGTGTAAAACATCGTTACGACAACCCAAATACAGTATTTAACAAATTCTCATTTCACATTGATCTTCGAGCCTGAATCTTGCTACTTATCGGTATATCATGAAATCAACCAAGTTGGGGTATAATTACCTCTCATACCTTGACTGAATAACATTTAACGTCAAAACAGACAAGACTACTTACTCGAATAATCGATACCAAACAACTACTGATTCACTTTTAAACACATATAAACTTTCTCTTCTATTCTTACTAGATTTTATCCTAGTCTTCCTTTTTGATTATACTATTCTATTTCTAAGTTCATTTTCTAATCGACTTCTATATATTTTGATATGTTAATTTATAACTATCAAATTATCTTAAAAATATTCTATCTCCTTAAATTCCCGGAAAAATTCGCCATAACCTCCTTTGTACCGGGAGCATCGGGAAATTTCAAATAGCTTTCCCGGTCCTTCTTATCTCAAAAAGAAAAAGAAAAAGCCAAGCGGCTAGCCGATACGGCGCATAAAATCTCATATATGAATTAAATACGTACCTTTTTGTCGGGGCATTCTATTTATTTCACTTCTATACTTTATTCCAAACCTGTCTCCTGTATGTCTATACCTGCCCAATCTATTTAACTATACCAAATCGTTTTAACTCAATTTGTTAATTATCTCTTTAGTCCATTTCTCCTTTTAATATTTGAATTCTATATTCAAACTCCAATTCGCTTCTATTATTCAATTTCTATATATCAAATTCTATTGTCTTCTCTTATTCAAATTCCATAGTTAAACTCCATTTGAATTCTATTATTCAAATTCTATATTCAAAGTCTATTTGAATTTCTCTTTTCAAATTCCATTTGAAATACTATATTCAAATCTATTTGAATTTCTCTTTTCAAATTACATTTGAAATACTATATTCAAATCTATTTGAATTCTCTACATTATTTATAAACAACGTTTATAACTTCAATTCAAATCCCACCTTTCCATTTATAAACAAGGTTTATAAATTCAATTCCTTGTTTATATATATATATTCAAAACAAGTTAATGTTTCTATACTTCATTAAAAATTCAAATTCTATCTATAAAATTAGAATTCCCCTTTAAATTTCAAATACCCTTTTCAATATTTTTATGAATCAACATTCAAGCTCTAGGGATATTTTAAACAATCAATCAACCAATTTTCAATCATTTGATTTTTAACACATCATATATGAATATATATGAAATCAAACAAACAACAACAGATAATATATTTTTGAGGAATCCAGTTGGATTCCTCCAACCTGTTTTCCTGCATCCACAGATGTTAGTTAACATAGTAATACCCGTCCTGCTTCGAGGCAGGATATCGTGGTATAGAAGGTCATCCACTAATCATAGCGTGGGGCGTATAGGGTAATCATCCGCTATGGTACCGCGGGCATCCGCTAATGAGACTGCGGGAATCCAGACAATCATCAACCCAATATATATATATATATATATAATAGTCCTAAATAACTAATATATATTTTAAATCTACCAAACAATATTCAAACAAGCATAGAAATTATTTTTAACAACTACAAATAATTCTAATTAAATGGTGAGTGAGGTTTACTCACCAGAGTTGCAGTTGTCAAATATCCTGTTTATTTCCCAATCATCGACTATGGATCTTCTAGAATGATTTCGTACCTACGATAATTTTATTCAAATTCTCTGATTAACATTTATTTATCTAAATCAACGAATAAATAAATTTCTTATATATATATATATACATATATATATTTCTCTTTTTAAACTCCCTAGTTTTTGAATAGCCTAACAATTTCAAGTCTACATTTTTCACTTGATAAATCTAAAATTCATAAAATGATTTACTAAATTAAATTCTATTTCTAGTTTTCACATTCTGGATTAGCAACCAAAATTTCAGTTTCCTTTTTTAACAGTATTCTAACTATGGTTTTAACTAATATATTATTTAATTTTATCGATTTAACATTTATTCAAATTGCACTAAAGTAAATAAATAGTTTACTTTATTTGAATAAATAAAATTATCACTTAAATTAAGAATTTAATTACCTTAATCAAGCCTTAATTTCCTTCCTCCCAGTTCGACATTTCCATTACAGACAGCCCCTTCCAAATCTGCAGCCCAAATTCCAAAACACCAGGGACCCATCTCCCTTAAACCACTCATCGTCGAAAACCAGCATCCTATCCAACGTCGATCACACACCCATGCTCAACTACCCTCATCGCACTCCCAAGATCCTCAATTTCGAACACCAGATTAACTCCAGTACCAACATCAGCTTTTCTAATCGTCGCCGTGACCCATAGTTAGCTCGACGCTGGAGCAAAGAGACCCAAATTCCAAATCGCGATGGCCCATTTCCCAAACTCACGGATCTCGAGAACCCCAAATTTTGATCGAACCCACACTGCAGGTACAGACACAAAGAGCTACTCAACCCTAGTTCAAAGCGTTGATTATTGGTACTAAAAAGGAGCTCGCGATAACAAGGATGCAACCATTTTTGTATGGAAGCACGCTCGATTCTTGCGGAAGGATGAAGAAGGGTGCGATCGCCATTTTAATTGGATTTGAGGCCTTTCGAATTGGAAGACTACCGTATGAATGAAGAAGGGATGCACCCTTTTATTTGAGGTTTTTGCTTTGGTTTGTGGAGTTAAAGATTCCACGGGGTTGTTTTGATTTGTGGGAATGAAGAAGGCCACTGTGTGTTTTGATTTGTGGAGGAAAAGAAGAACCCGTGTTTTTTTTAAGTCCACACACAAAAACAACCAAATTTTATTTCTTTTATTTATATTTTATTTTAATTAAACCCATACCCTTTAATTTAAAATACTCTTTGACTGCGAACTCCTTTCTGAACCAAACAAGTGTTAATTCTAGAGTAATACCACTATTCCGAACACACTGGGATAGGTCACAAAGTCCAATTCGATCATCCCGAACAGATATTAATTTAAATCGATTTAATTTAAATTTCAAACCATTTAAATTCTTCGATAATTAATAAATATTATTATCGTTATAAATTCAAATAAAATTTCCTATAAATTATTTGAACAGTATTTAATTCAAATAAAATTTTGAATTCATCTAAATCCATTTTTGTATTCTGTTAATTTAATATTTTCAATATTAAATTGCAATTGATTTTTTTAAATCGATACTTCCCTATAAAAATTGATTTATTTACTTAACTCAATATTTAAATCCATCTCAAATATTATAAAATTTACCCCTAAGAGTCCGGGTCATTACATAAACGGGAAGGAATGTAACAACCTAGATTTTTAGTTACTAAATAATTAATTTATTGAATTATTTAAAAGGTTGATTTGTAGATTTAAATGATTTGAATTCAACTATTTTGAATATTAAATTAATATGAATAGTGGAATAATAAATTAAAATTCTGAAATAATCAAAATTGAGTTGAATTCGCAATATTATGTGAATTGGATAATTTAAAAGATTTAATTCAGTTTAGATTTGAGTTATTGTAACAAATTTATTTATAAAACAAAGTTTGAAAATATTATTCATAATATAATTTAAAATGAGCTCGTGACGTCGCAGTAGTTCGTAATATTACGTTTTGAACTTCAACTAAATATACTGAATCCAATATAAGTGGGATTTCCTTAGAACAAGAAATGTTCGAATCTATTTGACTATATTTTTCTATTGAAAGTGAAAACCAAGATTTTGTCTTATAGATTGTGAGTTATGTCCAAATCAAATTTTCAGAAGGTCGCTATGGAATCATTTATAAACCATAACGATTTATAAAATTAAATAAATGGATTTTAAAATATATTGAATATAATATCAATTTAACGATTAAATTTTATAATATCGAATTATAAATCCAAATATGTTTATTTTTAAGACAGATGATATTCAATTCGGATATGTACAATAATATCAATTTATTATTATCAAATTGAGTTGTTTTGTTTTATACTAATAATTTATTATATAATAAAATATAGATTTCAAATTTGGACAAGATTTGTAAATGACGTATTTTTAGCTTAAATTATAGAATTTTACTATAATTTTTAATTTGAAAAATAAACAACTATTTTGTTTAACGTAATTTAAGCCCTATATCAGCATTTTTGGAACTTCACAAAATAAGTTAACTTGTCTATTTTATTATATTTTTCCATTCGTGACATATTGCTCGACACGACCATATTTTTATTTTTGTCTGTAGCGGCTCGTACGTAAACCGAATTTTTTGTAGTGGGGCACCTATATTTTCATATTTGAATTATTCTATATGTACCCAACTTAGTAAATCTCTGTCAGCTTATCTTCATTTCTTGGTCTTTGCACATGCCTACTACCTATGTGCCTAAGTTTTCCCCATGCGATTATATTTTCAAACCATGCAGACCTAGTACACCCTATTGCACATGATTAATCTGAAAACGAAGTTTCGGCCTGTATATGGGGGTCAGGTCTAATGTGGATGGAGGTAGTTGCATTGGGTTACATGAAAAAGGGACGCGACGGGCACTGTAGCACGTGGGCTGGGATTAAGGATGGAGGCTACAAGGGGAGACCGAGCTGTGGTGAGGGTGACCCTTAAGGGGACTATAGGCGAATGGAAGTTAATGGGTATGTTTGTGTGAAGGGAACAACATAATAGGAGAAATTGAGCCATGTAGTGTCAATTTTGTTCATGGGTTACTATAGCGTTGTGTGGGGCTGAGGAACGCAGTCATGGGGTCAGGTGCGAGCTACAAGAGACGGGAGAGAAGGAATGGAGAAGAAGAAAATCTATTTAAGATGGAATGAATTACTGAAGGAAAAAATGCATGGGTATGCAGTAAGAGGGAAAAACGTAGTGTCGACGTTTCAATAAATAGTGGGGTAATGGTGGATTTATGGCAATGAAAAAGCACGACTGTGATGTTTTCTTTTTTTGAGAAGTAGTATGCAAAGGAAATAAGGAGGAGGCACTGTTCATTTTGGGGCCGGGTACATTGGACGTTGGGCTTGTTCTTAACGGTAAGGCCCAATTTAAAATAAAAATTAAAGTTTAATTAAATATTATAGTGTGTTAACTTATATCAAGTATAAATAATTCACACATGAATGAGACAGAATGAAACTGTTGCCTTGAAATTGTATCGAAGAATACTACATTATAAAACTAGTTTTAAGCAATTTGGAACTCGTTGCAATTTATGATGAAATAAAACAATTGATTGGATCAGTCGATCGTTTATCGTTATTCAATGATAAACGACCAATGTGAGTAAACTCATTAACCCTGTCCAATTTATAATTTTACAAACTTAATTTAGAATTGATAAATGATGACTGAATGCTATGTGATGGTTGTTTGGATGAATTGCTAATAGGTTGGTTGAAATTACATATACATTTATATAAGTCATTGGTTGAATATTGGCCTATTTACAATAATATCTCGTACTGATACGAGATTGATATTATTGATGTTGATTAACATTTATGGAAGTTGGAAAATAGATGAAGGAGTCCAACTGGATTCCTCATTAAGTATATTGTTGTTTTTCATATATTGCGTTATATGATGTGATGAATAATCTACGATTGATTATTATGTGTTTGGGATGTTGAATTATCACTAGCCCTAGAATTTTGGTATTTAAATACGATAACATATTTTCAAAATATAGAAAAGGAATTTGAGATTTAAAAGGGGATTTTTTTTCCAAAAATAGAAATTTAGTTTCAAATTAACTTGAAAAATAGAAAC
The DNA here is from genome assembly GCA_030737875.1 of Allium sativum. Taxonomy (NCBI): domain Eukaryota; kingdom Viridiplantae; phylum Streptophyta; class Magnoliopsida; order Asparagales; family Amaryllidaceae; genus Allium; species Allium sativum. The sequence goes on from CM060924.1 coordinate 159,592,131, forward strand.
TTTTTTTAAATAGCTAAAACAAGAAGTTGATTATAAACGACGTTTATAAACTCAGTAAAATGTTTATCTTGCGATAAATTGAAATATATATTCAAGTTTGAAATTGCATTGAAAGGTAGAAATTGGTTTTGAAATCGATAATTGTGATTAGATTTGAAGTTAATAGTTGTAAAGAAAATTATAATCAAGATTATAAATGTTGGGGTATAAAAATGAGATTTTCTATGAATAATTATAAATAGAAGTTATAAATGGAACTGCAAATTAAGATGATAAAATCAAATGGATTTGATTATATAAAAAATAATATTATTCACGATTAAAAGTGAATAAAATTTAAAAGAAAATGTTTTGTGAATGGAAATAGTTATGAGGCAATTTGAGTTAACCAGAGATGGTAGATTTATTCCGAAGTTCAGAATATTAATCAAATTATTCGAAGGCGGGTTATTTATTGGAATCCGACCATCTCGAATTCAGGAAAGAACTTCTTTCCGTTCTAATCAAGATCTAATTTTTATTTATTTATTTACTCAAATTTATGAATAGAAGTTATATTTAAAAATCAAATATTTCGAAAATAGGGATTATAACACTATCGTTATAATCAATATTTTCAATAAAAGAAGTGGATTCTTAAATTGAACCAAAAAACTGCGTAAACAGTGTTTTATTGGAATTTGAAGTTGTGATCTTTGACTATTAAAAAGTTAAGGATGTTGTTCAGTTAAGATCAGGGAGGTAATTATATCCCAATTTGATTGATTTCATGACTGACTGAGGAATGGTTAAGGATCGGTAGTGAGACTGGTTAGTGATACGATTAATGAATTATTAAACAGTTAGGTTATAGTAGCGATATTTTATATAACATCGGTTTAATCCAATAAAAAGGATTTTAAAAAAAGTTTCCGAATAAAATCAGAGATATTTTCTATGCATAGAAAATGAAATGAATTGGTTAATGAGAAGTAGAAAATTGTAATATGGAAATGTTTTCCGATGTTAATAGCATATATTTTCTAGATATAGAAGATACGAATTCGTGAATATATGGAAATGTTTCCCAACTGTAACAAGAGATATTTTCTAGAATATTGAAAATAAAGAAATTATGATATTGGAAACGTTTTCCAAGAACTAAGAGAGATAATTGTATTTTGGAAAGATATGGAAGATGGAAATTGGGAAATGATAATTTGATAAGAATAAATTTAGAAGGGCCCAGTGTTGCTATATCGTTTATCGGTAGAATTTTCATTTGGAAATAGGATCGTTGGTTGTAAGGATGTTATCTTTGATAATTAAATAACCGGCTATATAATTTTTGGTGTATTTATACTTATATTGTCAATGCGGAGAAACCGAAATCAAGTTTATTATTTTAAAACCACTCCGTATGGGGATAAGCGTTCCGAATCAAATTATGTCAAAGATAATTGAGGACGGATCAAAGTGCAAAGGTTGTTCTGTTAATCCTAGGTAGAAATTGCCAAAGATAAATTGATAGATAGGTGCCTTCGGTTTGTCCAGTCCTAGGACAACGTATATGGATGGATGTCTAACAGAGTATTTCCTGAAAATTCACATACATTGATTTTTCCAAATATACCAAGTATGGTGGTGGGGGATTTATTATCTTAGCTTAACACCTAGAGTATATTTGTAGGCGTCAATGAGTGATTTGACATATCTGACGATGTGACATTTGAATGTGATGTTCTGAAAGATAATCGTGACCTCAAGCCTCATCAACCGGGAAATGATAGAACTCGATAGGCAACATGACTAAGTGGATCATTTCCATTAGGGGTATTATCACCTGATCTAGAGAAAATTCATTTTCTTCTTATTCTATCGCTTTCGTATGCTTTCGGTGATGGTTGCTGATCACAACCGTGGGTGATAATATGTTCGGCACACTCAAGCGGAATCAGTGGTCAGTCATGTGTTGCCAGGTTGCAAGATATTTTTTGTGAACCCGCTGTATTCCTCTCTGGGGATACACTATCGGAAGGTGGTCCCATACCTTATCATAATTGGAAATCCATTCTCCAATAAGCACCCTGCGGTTTTTGATTATATATTATGTATGTGGAAAGTGAGATGTAAGTGTTCCGCTAGATTGTAATTTATTTGATTTAGACACTATTATAATATCACTGATTTTGATATAAAAAGTGTTTTGGGTTATCGTAAGATAAAAACCATCCGTGTTTATGCATGATCGATCTTATAATTGTCTTTTCTTTGAAATGATTTTTTTAAAGTTAAATAATACGGTTGGAGTTTACTCACACCAGTCCCATGACTGACCTAAAGTTTATTTTTCTTTGTTTTATCCTAAAGTTTTGGGTGCCCAAATTTGTACGGATAGTCCAGTAGTCGGGATTTTTTAGATACACTTGGAGGAGCTTGGAGCAGAAGGCTTAAGTACTGGATAGCTACTGTTATTTTCTGTTATGATGTGTTATGTTGTACCCTAATGATGGTATGTATATATACTGTTATAGATTTGTATTTCAAGAGTTATATTATTTTATTCGTTCCCTTGTGAGATTTTTGTTCTTCGTTTTCTTCTACCCCTAATTTTCTTTCTTTCTATTTCTCAACCTCTAACTTCTTTCAATTCATGATCCGGTAATTTCTAGTTTTTGGTTAGTTGACATAATATTTGTGTTGATAACTCGGATTGAAAATTAGTCTGTTCGTTACAAACCCTTTCAGCCCGCTTAAAAAACACTACACTATGTCCATCTATTTTCCCGTCCAAAACACTAATTATCCAAAATTTTGTTTTCTTAAAAACACGTGGCTTCTCTTTCTTCCCTAAATCTATAATCCGCTGATTCTCTTCAAATAATTAAAAGGCGCGATTTAATCTGCTCTAACCAATTTCGTGGTTCTATCTTCGTGTACTTCGCTCTAGACTCTGTAGATCCATCTTCGTGTTTCTTTGAAATGATTTAATCTTTATGGTTCTTTGTGGTTCCATCTTCATGCAATTTCTAAATCAATATTACCATTGAGTTGAAGGTATAATTTCTAGATCTATTGTGCTTATTTTTTGTGCAGTGCTTTATTTGTATTAATAGTTGTTTAATGTGAAATTTTTTAATTTGGTTTTTGTTCAATTTGGTTTTTGTATTGATAGACAGTAAATGATAAAAACCAAAATTGTCTTGTGCAATTTTCCCTTCTTCAGTATACAAAATAAATGTAAATGAATGATTTGGTTTAAACCAAATTAATGAATAAAAGTATTTGTGCCAATTTCTTCTTTCTTTTCCTCGGTAAGTTGTTGATACTTGGTTTGTAAAATAAATTGATGTATGTGTTTTTGTTTGAAAATTGCTTAGACATTTAAATATTTTTCTAGTCCAGGTTTATTGTACAAATATAGTACTCTATTTACTAGGAGTGTATTATTTATTGCCGACTTATTCAAACACCCAACAGAAAAAAATTCCTGGCCATAACTTTTATTATGGCAGCTGCTATCAGGTTTTATTTACCTTTTTGCATATATGTATTTGTGAACAAATTAAACAATTGGGAACAACCAATTAATTTGTTCATCTTTCCTAAACAACAAGGGTTGTTGTAAAGTGTGTCGAACTCTAAGACCAAAATTATTTAAATTAATAAATCCAATCAATTTATTCCGAAAGTTGATTGTTTGAAAATAACAAAAATTAAATAAAAAGAGAGTTTTTTATAATAAATGAAAGCAATTAGGAAGAAATGACATAAACTAGATTAATATGAATTAATAACCAAACAGATTAATGCAAATCTAATTCATGTTTCTGTCACAAACATGAATCAACGATAATTAGGTTTCTAAAAACTAATAGGTGAATAACGACAAGTATAGCCTATGCAGGAGCTAAGCTCTTAAACAACCATAGGATATCAGGACAGATTCACTATTTTGTTTCTAAAACCTAAAAAGTTAGATCTAAATCTGATAAAAGTTAGACCGAACTCGAATATACCCCATGAAGGAGCATAGCTCTTCGACGACACAAAGTATGAAGGTTCAGATCTAGATCTGTATAAATAAAGTCCTCATCTCTTTGGCTATGTGATTCATATTGAATCCAATATAAGCATCATGTGACGACTGCCCACAGCTCTAGCACTATATAAGACGAATGATGAACTTATAGGTGTGCACGGCAGCTATGGACGATCATCAAGGTATGATACATAAGCGGAACCTGTTGTAAACTCATAACGCAAGGATAAAATATAATAGAACATATACAAAGGTAGTGATAGTGAAGCAGAAAACACTAAGCTTTCATCGACCAACACTGTCGTCTTACAGCGGAAGCAAATACTAAATAATAATAAAACTGTTACGTGAGCCTCCTGCTCGCCATCGATCAACACTGCCGTCCTCACTAAAGCATTACCTATCACCTGTTGCTCAGTCTGCCCATCCACAACCGTATGAAAAGCCCAAGGTAATAAGAAAGAAACATAAAACCTTGAGTCAAACAACAGTCTTTGTGAGCGATAAAACAGCTAACAAACTTCATCAAAGAAGTATATGAGAACAGGTAAATAAACAACTAATTTGCCCAGCTTCAGAGAAGAACTTACACCTGCCTTCCCCATAACTGAAAGTGATAGCCTTTACGATCCACACATTCAAAGGAATAACAATTCAGCGATGGCAACCAGAACAATCATTCACACATAGCAATAGCAACTCAGCCATTATTACAACAAGCATTCAAACATCCATGACTGACTCTGGCTATCACCGCCTACCTTGCTTTGGAACCCTCGGTATCGTATGACTGGCTAACAACTTGTCGTCAATTGTCAAGGACCACACACGATGCCCCGGTTCTAGCAAAACCCCACACGCTATACACACGTGTCTAGGCCATACACGACACCCAGGGCACTCGACCTACAATTGGTCTTCAATTGTACCCATACTTTAAGTCTGCTAGAATCTACGACAACGGAAATTCCTCGGCCTTCTTATTTCTAGTCGTTATCAATCACGACTATTCATTAGTTCAGAACACTTTAGAGCAATTGTTACAACCCGGAAAATCAGAACCAATTTAAAATTTTAATTTTGGCTATTTCATTGAATTCAGAATATTTAAATAATTTGTATTAAATAGTAACAACTAAAAATTTATTTAAATCGAAGTTAGAACGAATATGTTTATTTCATTTATAAAAAGAGTTAGAAATAGCGCGGTAGTTTGAAATTTTGAATTTGAACTTTGACTGAATGTACAGGATTCAAAATAAATCGGATTTCAGTAAAACCAAAAATATTTAAATTATTTAAAAATATCTTTCCAACGAATCTGAAATATCAAAATTCATAGCGGGAATAAAAAGTTATGGCCATTTGACTAGTCAGAATAGTCATTATGGAATTTAATATAATATATAGCCAGTATAAATAGCCATTTTACAAACGACCTCCGTTTTCGACGAAATCATTTTGGTTGGATCCGGAATGTCAAATTATTACAAGATTCCAATTTTCATAATTTTTGGAACTAATATGTGAGCATGGTAAATCAAAACATTTTTTGTCAATTTAAGTCAATTTGGATCGACCAGAAAATGGCCCTTTTTCAAGCGGTCTCCAAGTTCAGCGAAATTAATTTTGTTAAGACTGTATCGTCAAAACATAGCTAGATTTATTTTAGGGAATTTTTGGAGTCAGTTTGTGGCCCGGGTAAATTAAAATGTACGATCAAATTAAATATTAAAATGTTTTATTATTTAATTTAAAGAAAAGTGGACTGAAACAGTCGAATGGGCTTACTAAACATAGTCCATTGTTTCCGGAATAGGTGTAATTAGCTAGGAGCGACAGTCGTTGGGCCTTATTTGGAGTCCAGACCGATAAACAAATAATTTATAAATTAAAATTATATAAATAATAAATATATATATTAAAATAATAAAATCTGCATCGTTATCTTCCCAAGCCTGGTCTACTCAAAAACGAATGGTGGCTACTACTCGAAACTTCTCTCCTTGATAACTCCTTCCACACTCAACGAAATCAATCAACCCTTTAGAGCATTTCATAGTATTTAATCCCCTCTTCAATTCCATACCGATTTCGCCATTTATCTTTGCGTGTTGATCGAGAACAGAACCCCTGAAGTCAATGAGGTTGAACCGCCGTCGCGCCGCCGATCTGCCATCGCACCTGACCGAACTACAACCGTTCTGCATGCGCCTCCAAGCCCTATGACGTGTTACCACCCGATCGACCTCACACTTCACGGATTGGGAGAAATTATGAAACCTAGTTTTGAATCAAGTTGAAAATCATAGGCTGATAAAAAAGGTAAATGATTAAAGTATTCACAACATTTTATAAGCGTTTCTAATTTAATTGATTTCTAAAAATCATATTTTTATCATACGATAACGAAATTCGGTGAAACAGGAGACATCGGGACCGTGGCATTGTACATGACATTTCAGAACTGGCCGGAGAATTTTTGGAGCATTCTACAATTTTAGAAGAAATAAAAAGTGATGTGAGATTTCTGATCCAAAAATAATTGTATAAAATTATATTAGGTTGCATACATGGTTTAGTAACTTCCGACACCCGCCGTCCACAGACCATGGACGACTTGATTGTATTGTGGTGTGAAATTGATTGTGATTGTGGTTGAAACGAAATCGATTGTGTCTGTGGAAAATTCAATATGTAGTAAAAAAGAAATTGTATTAGGAAAAATTAAACCGTTGTATCGCCGCGAGGCCTAGGTTAGCAGAGGAGCCGTACTAAGGACGGTGCCGGTTTTAATTATCCTGCCGTTATGCTGCCGAAATTTTCTAAAATATTCATGTGTTGTAAAATATTCATGTTTGATATAAAATTGTTTGATTAATAAAAATTAGATTTTTATTGAATACAAAATTAAAAATGATCATTATTTAGGATGAAAAATGTTCAACAATAAATTCACAGTTTTTATTGTAAACTAAAATGATCATTAGTTGATATAAAAATGTTTTTACATTGAAATTTACATTTTTAATGTGAATGAAAACACTAAAAAGAATCATTGTTAAATAAAAATGTTTTTACATTGAAATTTACATTTTTAATGTAAATGAAACATTAAAAAGAATCATTGTTAAATAAAAATGTTTTGACATTGAAATTTACATTTTCAATGTAAATGAATCATTAGGAAAAGATGCATTTTTTAATAAATGTGTTAACATTTAAAATTACATTTTTAATGTAATAAAGGAATCATTAAAAGGATCAAACTTTGTTAAAAATGTGTTAACATTTAAAATTACATTTTTAATGTAATGAAGGACACTTTAAAAGGATCAAGCTTTGTTAAAACGGTGTTATCATAGAGAATTACATTTTTTTAATGTAAAAAGAATTTACATAAATTATCATTATTGAAAGCAAATATGTTAACATTAATAGTACATTCTTAATGTAAGTATGAATAAAAATATGTTAACATTAAAAATATCATTTTTAATGTAAAGGTGAATTCTTTAAAAAGATCCAAGTATGATAAATTTGTATTTACATTAAAAAGTACATTCTTAATGTAAAGTTGAAACATAAAAAAAGATTCATTGTTTGAAAATATATTTTTACATTAATTGTTGATGTAAAGATTGGATCATTAAAAAGATTCTTGTTTGATAAAAATATTTTCAACATTGAAAAATACATTTTTTTAATGTAGGAATGATCATTTAAAATATTCATAGTTGGTAAAAATGATTAACCATTAAAAATTACATTTTTAACGAAAACATGATTCATTTAAGATAAATCATTGTTTGACAAAAATGATTAACATAGAAAAATACATTTTTTAATGTAAGTATGATTCATTCAAATATTCCTTGTTATGTTTATAATAATGTTAATTATATGGTTGAGAGAAAATGGTTTGAAATCGTCGAACGAATTAATTTATATATATATATATATATTAAAATAAAACGAATCGCGCTGCTACATTTCGCTATTTGAAATCGTAACTTCAAATGATTATACCGGGAGATACGACCGTCGGTTTTCCCCAAAACTGGAACCGTTGGGTTCGCTTTGGAAAGATCTTTCCAACAATATAAAATTTTCTAAGATCCAACGGTCAGATTTTGAGAAATGTGTAAATCAAATTTTGATGAAAACAGCGCCAGAGCCAAGTAATGACCTGAAGCGTCGTTTAATTAAAAAAGGCTATTTTTATAGAAATAAATGTAGCGGTAAATCGTTATAAAATATTATAAACGATATGGAATGAAAAGAATTGATTTGAATTATATATATTCGCGAATTATTTGAAAAGGCCGAGTAAAATCTCATTTCAAATAATTTTACGATGATTGGAAGTCGAAGATTTGAAGACGGTGGTTGAATACCGGCGATCTTTACATCGAATGGATGACTACTGATGCCTTTGATTGGAGTTGCTACCTTGAAAGTGTTGCAGTGGTAGTTGTTAGGACGTACTTGTTTATTGTCCAGATATGCGAGAGCCTCTCTTCCGTATTGGACATATGGAACGAGGAATAAGGCGTCTTCTATTCCGTTCAGACCCAGAACGGACTTGTAAATGGATGTATGTCTGACATTGGATTTTATTATGTGCTTATTGATTTCTATTATATATATTTGTTTGGTGGTGGAGAATTTATTCTCTTGCTTAACACCCTTCTCTGAGGCGTACGAGCTCAGGGGTTATATATTGATAGACATCAGTCGCATGGCATGAATTTTTAGTGTGGCATGCCAAGAGGCAAATGATCAAGGCTTTTGTTGAAAAGCAGAGCCTTGTGGTTGATGATCAAAGCAAAGCTTTATTTAGCATAGATTTGTGTGTAGCGTTACTTCGTGAACCTCACACCCAGTTATGAACCAGAAATGGGAGAAGGATCCAAGGAGAACATGCGTTTCTTTCTAGCTAGAAGTGGTGCCATGATATGGAGCCCAGACATTTTTACTTATGTGGATGATGGAAAGTGAGGTACCTCGGATTGGGGTCCCTAGTGGCTCTTTATTTACGCCCCAAAGGGCGGGGAGACAAATTGTTCAGGAATTTTATATAATCTGCTAACATATGTGTGGACCGGCTCTGTGGCTCCTAAGGGCTCACCTGAGTCTGAGTCCTGAGGCATGGGCTAGAGTGTCTCAAATTTGGGAAGGACGATCCCTTTCGTTGTATCATGATGGAAATCCAACTTCCAATACGACACCGTGCGGTTTAGATTGTAATACTAGTATGGCGACATAGTATATGGTAGCCATGCCATCTATGATTGATACATTATGATTGAAACGTTTTTTAAATATATATACACTAATCATAATATCAAATCTGTTTTATCGTATCAAGCATTTTTGACCATTATATAGTAAAACTCTATCCTTCGGTTTGCGTTGCATTGTGTGATGGGACTTGAGTCCTATAATGGTTTCATTTTTCTAAAAAGCATTCGTTTTTTAACGATTTACTTTATTTATGCACTGGCAATCCAATGGAGTAAACCTGTTCCGCGTTAGCGGCGGGGTCCTGTGATTAGCCTTATTATTAAATAGGCTTGAGTAGATTTCTCATACCAGTCCCATGACTGACTCGTAGTTTGTTTCACTTTGCAAACTCGGGTGCCCTCTTTCCACACGGGCAGCCTTGTATTCAGGTTTTAGCAGACTCGTTCTGGATAGCTATGGATCTGAAGATGGATCCTATCATTTCTAATATGTTGTTCAGACTTCATTTATTATATTATGTTTGATTCCGCCGCAGAAATTTTATATTAAGCTGAAACTGTATTATGTAAAAAGTATGATCCTATTATGATGTGTAACTCTGATGATATATTATTCCCAGTGTAATCTGATGTACATTATCTGCTGTAATTCTATATTTCTATTCTGTTGTTATTGTTTATGTGTTATATTCCAATGATTATCCTTGCTTTCGTACTACGGGAGTTTGGGGTTATCACAGTAATTACTTCACACGAACTCAAAACATCCTTGAGTCATCCCTACAATCGTCACATCCAACGAACAAATCACTTCACTACGTCATTCTCCATTGAATTCACTACATTACTGCGTTGCGGCTAGGGTTCGGGGGTTGCCCCCGAAAAATATTTTTTCAGCCCTTTTTATTCAAATCTGAGTCGTACCATAAAAATAAAATTTTTAGAAATTGGCCCTATGCGACCGAACCCTGGTGCGACCAACTCAATTCCCTGGTGGCCGACTCCTCCTTCTGACCAACCCTCCCCTATGACTGACCCTCTGAAGACCGACCAGTCCCTGGGTGCATGACCTAAGCTTGCTCGACCGTCGCCTTGCTCGACCGACCAACCTTCAATGTGTAGACCAACCGACCCAAACTTCTTCCAAAACCAGAACCCTCAGACCTGCTAGACCGACCAGCACCAAGACCGACCCGACCCTGATGACCGACCCAATCCAGATGAGACCGGCCGACCAGGGCATGGTTTCTGACTTGTTCTCCAAGACACACTTTTGGGATCGACCCACCATGTTCGACCGACACTGGCTAGCTCGACCCAAAATCTACATCCTTCAATGCAACTCCAATTTCGACCAAAACTTCGCCAAAACGATTTTCTCAACGAAACCAACTCATCCACTTCATCCAATACGACCACAAGCATGATATGAAATCACTAATAACACCAATATGTCAATTCCATCAATAAACATGTAAAATTCACCAAAATCACCGTAAATGTACGTATGAACAAAACCATGGATCTAACATGCACATATACATTAAATGTCATAGAAATTACTTATTTAAACTTGTTAAATCAGATCATCGGGTGATTTATATGAAAATGGACTTACCAATGCATAGATCTAAGGAAAAACACTTGAATTTGATGAAAAACATGAAAAATACTCATACATTTCATTGAATCCTTGTGAGAGATGCATATCACTCACCAATTCTCCAAAATAAGCAAAAAAGATGGAAATAAGAATATGGACAGCAAGCACTTCGCACCAATCCCCTTGATCTGACGAATCCTTCCTTCAATTGATGTAGATCTAGCCTCCAATGGCATAGATATATGATTTCCCTCCATAGATTCCCATTTTTAATGGTGGAAAAAGTGTTAGAAGAAAGAGGAGCACAAAGTCTCCAAATGAGAGAATGGAAACCTAAACCAATTACCATATCCCTTACCCCATATTTATAGTTTCCACCAACCCACTAATGGACCTCCCCCAATCAGCCCATTAGGCTCCCAAAACCTGAATAGCTAACTGAAAAACCTAAAAAAAACAATTTCTCCCAAACTGCTAAGCCGAATCCTTAATGTAACCACTCTACGAAAAGGAAATCGTCAATTCCTTTCCAATAGCACAGGTCTCATCATATGATTCGATCCGAGTCAAAAGTTATGCCCTGTGCAAGACTAACAGGGGAAAAATGGTCACAAACAAAATCGGTAAAAATTATGGACATGTCTCACAGCCCCATAAGCGACATATCAAAAGATGAGAATGATCCAACCCTCAGGGAATAAAATAAAAATATTTTATGATCTTCCGATACGTAAAATGCGGGTTGTTACACATCATCACTCCCTAGTTAAAGGAGATTAGCTAGATATAGCTAAAGAAGAAGAGAAAAATTAAATAAACAACACAAACATAAATAGAATAAAATAACAACTAATAAGAGAAGGAGAAGAATTTTATTCCAAAGAAGAGTTATAGAATAAAACCCAATGTAATTACAAATGAAGGAGATACAGTGTATTTATAGTTGCTATGGCCATGATTAAGTGGCCAATTACACCATGTGGGATAAAATCCCTTTTCCCAATTAACAAATAAACCAAATAGCTAAGTGTGAACGCGTGTGAATGGACATTTAAATTTCTTAGCTGCGGGCATCAAATGGCATCAACTTCAATTGTTTTGAGCTTGAATAAGAACTCCATAACATCTAAGACAAGCGATCTTCATGAAAAGGCATTGAATAATCTTTAAAATATGCGGCAGAAGGTGGTTGAACAGTAACAATTCTTCCGGTCTTCAAGCTTTAATCTAGTTGTAAAAATCAACACTCTTCTTGCACCAATTCTTCAAGCTTTTCAACAATTAAGTGCATCAATCCATTTATCTTAAATAATCTAAAAACACAACCATAAATACACAGTATCAATTATTTTAAATAGAAAAACAAGATAAATATGCAGATAAAATATACACATTTACATGTATATCAAATACCCCCACACTTATCTTTTTTTTCTGTCCTCGAATAAACTAAACTAAGACATGTTACACTTTCGTAGGAAACACGATTGCATTTAGCATATGCAACAAGCCGTTAAACCCCCAGGCGTCCTTAGTAGGATGAGTGCTATCTCATGAGGGTTTTCAGCGGATACTACCTATAACAACCCGGAAAATCAGAACCAATTTAAAATTTTTATTTTGGCAATTTTAATGAATTTTGAATATTTAAAATGAATTATTATAAATAATAACGACAAGAAATTTATTTTGAATAGAATTAGAACGTGTATATTTATTTTAATTGAAGTTAGAATATAAATATTTATTTTAATTTTAAAAGGAGTTAGAAATAGAGCGGTAGTTTGAAAGTTCAAATTTGAACTTTGACTGAACGTACAGGATTCCAAATAATTCGGGTTTTGGTGAAACCAAAAGTATTTAAATCTATTCGAAAATATCTTTCTAATGAATCTGAAAAATTGAAATTTCATAGCGGGAATCAAAAGTTATGGCCAGTTGAATATTTAGAAAGGTCGCTATAGAATAAATATAGCCCGTAAAAATAGACATTTTGCAAAGGACCTCTGTTTTCGATGAAACCGATTTGGTTAGATTCGGAATGTCAGTTTATTGCTATGTTTCAAATTCCATAATTTTTGGAATTAATATGTGAGCATGGCAAATGAAAACGCATTTGGTAATTCAGTTTGAGTTGGATCGACCAGAAAAAGTCCATTTTTCAAACAGTCTCCAAATTCGACGAAATTAATTTTGTTTGGACTGTATCGTCCAAACATTGCCAGATTTATTTTTCTGTGATTTTTGGAATCTGTATGTGGCCCCAACAAATTAAAATGTACGTTCAAATCCATATTTTAATGTTTTATATTTTAATTTGAAGAATAACTGACTGAAACAATCGAATGGGCTTACAAAAAATATTCCAATGTGTTCGGAATAGGGGTATTTAGCTAAGGGCGACAGTCGTTGGGTATGAATTGGAGCTCGTATATGGTAAGGTATATTTTTGGATTTAATGAAATTAAAAATAAATATAAATTAGAGGGGCCAATCCAATTCATCTCTCACTTTCCCAAGAACCCGACAACGACTAAATCGAATTGCGCTTTTGGCTTCTCCTCTTCGCTCCTTGATTCCTCTTAATCCACTCAATAAAAATCGTTGCTTTAGTTGAGGATTTTGGAGAGCTTGACGAGAGCTTCAAATACATACCTGGCATGCCCTCTCTCGTCGCATGTATCTCGAGTTCTGAGCTCGTGAAGTCCGCCACTTTAAACAACTGCTGCCCCTTCCTCCCTGTGTCGTACTCCACGCCACCACCAGCGCCTGGAAGCCCTCCCCTCCCTCTACGAGGTATAACCTGATCGGCCTCACATGCTTCGGATTGGAAGAAAAGTCCAAACCTAATTTTGAATCGAAGTGGAAGGCAACGGTTAATTTATTTTAAACTGTTTATAACACTTTAAAGCGCTACGAATTGTGATTTCACTCTAAAAATCATATCTTTTTCGTATGTTGTCGAAATCCAGTGAAACAAGAGATATTGGACTCGTGGCGACGTCCTCTACATTCTAGAAGAGACTGGAGAATTTTTGGAGCTTCCTACAATTTTTGGAGGAGTGGAACCCAATATGAGATTTCTAAATTCAATTTAATTTAGAAATAAAATATATTAGGTTGTAGACCGAGTTTAGAAACTCCCGACACCGTCGTCCACATACCATGGACAACCTGTTTGAGTTGGGATGTGCAATTTGGTTGATATTGTGAATGGTTGAAACAAAATTGAATTTTTTGCGTGGAAAAATTCAAAGTGATATGAAAATGATCGAAATGTTTAGATCATTAGGATAAGCCCCTTAGGGAATACCGCGAGGCCTAAAGTACTGCGAGGAGCCGTACTCGGGACGGTGCCAGTTTTAAACCACCTACCGTTATGCTGCTGAAATTTCTCTGAAATATTCATGTGTTTGAAATTTATTCATGTATTGAAACATGTACATGTGTTGAATAAATTGTTTGAACGATAAAAATCACATTTTTATCATGTATATGAAGTATATAAAATATTCATATGTTGAGAAAAATATTGAAACGATAAAAATCACATTTTTATCATATATATGAAGTATATAAAATATTCATATGTCGAGAAAAATATTGGAACGATAAAAATCACATTTTTATCATATATGTGAAGTATATAAAATATTCATATGTTGAGAAAAATATTGGAACGATAAAAATCACATTTTTATCATATATATGAAGTATATAAAATATTCATATGTTGAGAAAAATATTGGAACGATAAAATTCACATTTTTGTCATATGTATGAAGTACATAAAATATTCATAGGTTGAGAAAAATATTGGAACGATAAAAATCACATTTTTTTATCGCATGTATGAAGTGTTAAAAATATTCATGTGTTGAATAAATTCTTTGAACGATAAAAATATTATTTTTAACATGTATATGAAGTGGAAATGGCTTGGAAATCGAAGAACGAATTATATTTATATATATAGTATAAACATAAATTAAAATAAAACGAATAACGACGTTGTAGTTCGCGTTTTGGAATCGTAATTTTAAACGATTGTATCGAGAGATCCGACCGTTGGATTTTCCCAAAACTGGAACCTCTGGGTCCGCTTTGAAAAGATCTTCACAACGGTATAAAATTTGTAAAGATCCAACTGTTAGATTGTGTGAAATGTTTAATTTAAATCTGAATAAAAACAATGCCAAAACGAATTATATAAATATAAATTAAAATCAAATGAATAACAACACTGCAATTCACGTTTTGAAATCGTAATTTTAAACGATTATATCGAGAGATCCAACCGTCGGATTTTCCCAAAACTGGAACTGCTGGGTCCGCTTTGAAAAGATCTTCCTAACGGTATAAAATTTGTAAAGATCCAACGGTTAGATTTTGTGAAATGTTTAATTCAAATCTAAATAAAAACAGCGCCAGAATGAATTATAGTTATATATATATATATTAAAATAAAATGAATAACAACACTGTAGTTCACGTTTTGCAATCGTAATTTTAAACGATTATATCGAGAGATCCGACCGTCGGATTTTCCCAAAACTGGAACCGTTGGGTTCGCTTTGAAAAGATCTTTCCAATGATATAAAATTTGTACAACAGTTAGATTTTCAGATATGTGTAAATCAAATCAAAAGAAAAACAGCGTCAGGGCCGCTTTATGGCTTGAAGCGTCATTTAAATAAAATGAGCTATTTTTGAATAAATAAAAATAGCAAAAAACCGTTATAAAATATTATAAATGATTTGAAATGGAAATAAACTGAATTTACTTGGTTTATTGGATATTTTATGGTTGAATGTGTTTGACATGAAAATTAAATTAATGAACTGAATTATGGATGTCAAATAATTTAACCATGGAAAGAACTGATTTAAAATTCTAAATATACGTGAATTATTTGAACAGGCCGAGTTAATTCTCATTTCAAATAATTGGTCAACGATTATAAGTAGAAGACATGAAGATGGTGCAAGACCGATGATCTTCACATCGAATGGATGGCTACTGATGCCTTTGATGGGTTTTGCTGCCCTGAAGGGGTTACAGTGGTGGTTGTCCGAGTGTACTTGTTGATTATTCGGATGTGCGAGGTCCTCTCTCCTGTATTGGACATACGGGATGGGGAATAAGGTGCCTCCGGTTTCGTTCAGACCCAGAACGGACTTGTAAATGAATGTGTGTCTGACGTTGTAGATTGACAACGTGGCATGCTGAGATACAGTGATCAAGGCTTTTGTTGAAAAGCAGAGTCTTGTGGTTGAGGATCAAAGCACGGCTTTGATATAGCATAGCCTTGTATATAGCGTTGATTCGCGAGCCTCACACCTCGATATGACCCAGAAACGGGAGAGGACCTCATGGAGGACATGCATTTCTTTCTAGCTTGGAGTGGTGTCAGGGTTTTGCAAGCCCTGGCGTTTTACTTACGTAGATGATGGAAAGCATGGCGCCTCGGTTATTTCGGTCTCTGGGGAGCCGATGGATGGTTTGGTAGATATATCGGCTAGTTTGACGCCCCATAGGATGGGGAAACGTAGTGTTCAGGCATTTTAATCAACTCGCTGTGGACCAGCCCTGACGAGCCAAAGGTCACTTGAGCTCTGATCCTGAGGGGCGGGCTAGAGCTTCTTGAAGCAGTAAGGATGATCCCTTGCCTTGGTTCATGATGGAAATCCAATTTCCAAATATGGTATCGTGCGGTTTTGATTGTATAACTAGTATGGCGACATGAGATATGGTACCCATGCCATCTATGATTGATATTATAATGGAAATTGTTTTTGAAACATATATACACTAGTGATAATATCAAATGATTTGTTTTATATGTATCAAGCATATTTGGCCATTATAAGGTAAAACTCTATCCTCCGGCTTGCGTTGCATTGTGTGATGGGACCAAAGTCTTATAATGGCTTCATTTTTCTACAATGCATTTCGTTGTTTAAATGATTTACTTTATTTATGCACTGGCAAGCCAATGGAGTAAACCCATTCTGCATTAGCGGCATGGTCCTGTGATTTGCCTTATTATAAAATAAGTTAAGTAGATTTCTCATACCAGTCCAATGACTGACTCGTAGTTTGTTTCACTTGCAAACTCGAGTGCCCTATTTTCTACATGGGCAGCCTTGTATTTAGGTTTTAGCATGCTCTTTCTGGATAGCTATGGAGCTGAAGATGGATTCTATCACTTCTATTATGTTGTTCAGCTTTTGTTATGTATATTATGTTGGATTCCGCTGCGGACATTTTATGTAAAGCTGAAATTGTATTTTCTACTAAGTATGGTCCTGTTATACTGTGTAACTCTGATGATTATATTTATCTGGTGTATTCTGTTGTACATTATCTGGTGTAATGATATATTTATATTCTGCTATTATTGTTTGTGATACATTCCAAAGATTACCCTTGCTTCCATGGCACGGGAGTTTAGGGTCATCGCACTACCCACAAAATCCAAAGCGTCTTATGTACGTGGATTAATCAAATAATATATTTAAGGTCTTTCAAATTCCAACGACTTTACCTAACTTCGATAATAACGATTTAGTCCTAAATTGTCCATCCCATTATTGGTGCAAAAATGAATAAAAAAATTCAAGCTGAATCGTAATTCCTTGATAACACTGTAATTGCCTTGAAGGTTAAGAGCGTGGTGTCAACCAACGTTCTACACATCGACAATGTGCACCCAATCATTTATTCATTATTATTTTTTTGAATAATTTTGCACCACTGTAACTGTAATGTATTGGATGTGAGTTATGCATAGATGAAGGAAAATTTTGTAAGTTCTAAAAATAGGTTAGATAAGAGGGCAAGTGTATTAGTTGAACTTTAAGCTACAAAAGATAAAGTAATACTAAGACACATATGGACATTTTGTTTCCTTTCATCTCCTCTACTACAATCCTCGCTTCTAAGTATGGTATGATGGATGTGGATGGAACAGAAATGCTTTATAGTCAAGAATGATGAACGTAGCGACCCGGAAATTTCGACACTCGAATTATCGACATTTACAAAAACTGTGTCCCACTCGAGTATCGAATCTCCAGAAAGCTAGAAGAAAGAAGTTGGAGGATGAGAAAGATAAGATAGAAATATTAGAATAGAAGAATAAGAAGAAGAACACACACTATACAGAGTCTCACATCGCAGCGGAACAAAATATAATATAGAAATAATCTTTATTGAGAGCTTGAAAATATACTTACAACATTAGAGTGCCACAGACAATCTGGGCAGCTATAACAACCTGTCCTCAAAATAACATAGCGGAATAAATTTTTTGTCTAAATCATACGCCTGGACCTCTCCAGCTCGTCTCTGAACTTCAGAGCATCTGGTAACCTGAACCTGCAACCCGGGCTAACCCGAGCATTTCAAATACCGGGTCAGTCTGGTGAACCAGAGTGAGAATAACTCGCACAGTTTAAGGGGGATCATCCATCTTGAATTAAAGTTCAAATTCCTTTCGAAAGGAAAGGATAATAGTAAGACCAGCCCACACATAAACACGGACGGTTTTTACCTTACTATAATCCAAAACAGTTTTGAAATCAGATCTTATTCTGATATTATAATAGTGTCTAAATACAAATAAATAACAATCTAGTGGAACGCTTGCATCTCACGCTTCACATATATAGTATACAATCGAAAACCGTGGGCACTTATTGGATATTGGATTCCAACTTGACAAGGTATGGGACCACCTTCCGAACATGTATCTCTAGAGACGAATACACTGGGTTCAACAAGAACGTCTTGCAACCCGGCCCTCACATGACCGACCACTCATTTCGCTTGAGTGTATCGAATGTATATCACCGACGGTTGGGATCAGCAACCGCCTCCCGACAAGGGACAGCATCGAGTATAGATTAAAGAAACAAATGGAATTTCTCTAGATAGGTGATCATACACCCTAATGGGAGCGACCCACATAGCCATGCTGCCTGCCCGATTTTTGTCATTTCCCGGTTGATGAGGCTTGAGGTTAAAATCGACTTTTGAAACATCTGGCCACCTTTTACACCGTCCATACACGTCATCCAGGAACAGGATGAACCGAAGGCACTCTCCTACTGCATCCAATATAGGAATCACCCCATGGATCAGTAGCGAGTAGTCCTTGCAACCCGAAGATTCCAATCACGACAGAATCACAAGTCATCATAACTCTAGTAGCTAGCCAGAGGAATTTAACGAGTAGTTCTTCCGCTTATGAAGTTCAACGGTCTTCAATGCTCCATCTCGACCATCTTCTGATATCTTTAACGTTACGTATTTGCTGGTCGGAATGGTTTTCGAATATAAATTCGATCCCGGTCTTTCCACACCAACAATCGTTTTGGTCAGATTTTGATAGTTGGTGATTTAACTATCAAAATAAACAAACATCATCCATAGAAAAGTCAAATGGGTTCCTTGGTTCATAATACAGCATCCCTTGGCCCTTTAAGTTAAACAGTTGTTAATTACATTTCTAAATCTTTCAACATTTAGAATATCGCTTTCTAAATCCTTATTTCCAAATCCCATTTATTCAACTTATAATTCTTCGAATTATAGTTATAATATCTTTCGCAGAAATATCATTTCAATTCTCTCCACTACCTTCATCTTTAAACTAATATCACCCTTGGATAATTATGAAATCGCTCAAGTTGGGGTATTTTATTTACCTCTCAGACCTTAAACCGACAACATTCTTATCTTCGGATTAGATAGAAGTTTATTAACGAAATCTCTTTTCAATAATTAACCCAATCATCTCTATATAACCCCATTTATAACCACTTTGATTCAATTAACTCCATTCATATCTAAAACATTTATCCCCATATCTCCCCATTTTATCTTCACTTTTATAGTAGAATTCAATCTGCTTTTGTTCGATTTCAACTCATATGCAAATTTGTTTAAACTTCCCTTTTCGTAAAATTCCCTTTAAGGGATAAATCAAAATTCTAACTCATATAAATATGAGTAAACTTACTAAAATGCCCTTTTGTTATAAACAAGAGTTTTATTCAACAAATCTCCTTTACCACCATTTCCATTTCAAATCTAGTTCCTTTCATTATTCACCTTAAAGGTTAACATTTTTCTTTTTATAGAAAGCTCGACTCGATATATCAAAAATACTTGGTTCCATTAGAAAACATTATTACATATACATTCAGATCTTGTTTATCGAGTCTCTTTATAAATTCATGTACTATTCTTTTACAATCCCTTTACAGTTCGATTCCTTGTCAATCTTCTACCGTTATTCATATCAGTTGGTTTACTACAAAAATAATTAATCTTCCTCAAAAGGTTATTAAAAATGATACTTAATTTCAATGATAATCACTAATCAAATGAATAGTTTAAAATAACAATTCTCATTCAAATGGTTGACTTGGAGATTTCAACACGGTTACTTTGTTAACCATTATCACTTGGTTAAATAAAGAAGATTAATTTAAATACTTCCATTTTGATTTAATTAATAATCTAGTTAGGTTAAATAAATCCATTTAACCATTACATTCAATCTTAAACATTTGGTAAATCGCTTCATATTTGCCGCAAAACTCGCTAACATGCAAATCTTACTTTGTATACTTTTTTGTAAGTTCAAAACAAAAATAATCATTTATTTCTCTTAATCACTTCATTTAAAATAATCTATGCAATATAGATTTCAAAACTAACTTTAGTTATAAAACAACTTTATAACTGTATTTCTATCGCTTTCCATGACGATAAACCAGTTTCCATAAAATGATTCATTAACGGGCCATCTGCCGATAAATACTTAACCAATGTCACCCATTGGTTAAAATCAACCAAGTGTTGAATTTGGTTTCAATGATCAATCAACTGATTAATAGTTCATATAATTAAACAACATATTTGAGGAATCCGGTTGGATCCCTCCAACCTGTCCTTCCCTGCATCACAATGGTTACCTCAATTTTTAACACAGCCATACTGTTCAACCAATAACGATTAACAAACAACCATCAGCAAACATTGCACACAAAATAGAATAAAACCCGGTTTATATAAAATATAAACGGGGTAAACTGAGTGAGTTAAACTCACCTTGAATTTCCATTTGTCGTCAAAGTGGTTCGTTTTCGGTAAATTCCAAATGCGTCAACTCCAAACTGTTTCGCTTGTCAGTACGGTTCCAACTACTTTGGTTTTGTCCCGTCTGTTCACCTATATGAATAACAAGTCATACGGTTTATTTTTAAATAATTAATCAATAATTGTTTAACCATAATTTAATTTACTATTTATGTTAATTAACCTTAATTAAATAGCGACCTATCTGTTAATTACATTAAACAAATGATCAGGCTGATTATTTCTTCTTAAAGAAGCTAGTGGAGAGTCCATGTTACCGCTTTTCACTCTTCCCTCTTCCTATTACAACAGTTTATGTCCCCGACCTTTTATAAAATTGCCATCACTTCAACTTTCTAGCGTCACCTTCCCTTCACACTACTATAATTATGTTATCCACTTGTTATTAAGCACAAATCTACACCTTATATAAACACATTATGATCTGGCAAGTTAAGTTTGTTAAGTGAAAATGTGAGTTTTAACCGTTAATATAAAGTTAATTAAAATGAAATGTTAATCCTTAGTTAAGCCACATTAAAAATAGGATTACCTCTTGATATTTATTTCTTCTTCCTGCTATGATTTTCTTCTTCACTTAAGTACCGATGTCTTCTCCTCCAGGGTACCTTCCTCCATCCTACTACAGCCTCGTTCAGGCCCCCCCCAAAGTCCACACCCATTTATCAAACTCAACACGTCAACCGTACTCCCCATACATGTGTCTTCTTCCCCTCACACGCAACGCCTCCATCACATTTCATCGTTTGTTTTCTCTTCATCAACATGCATGCAACACCATGAATACATCACCATCCCGCACGCATGCTGATACTTCACGGCCTCACACAACTGCACCATCCACCCTTATCATTTTCTCCAAAACATGCCTATGCAACTGATACCACGTTTGCACCTGCCACTCATTCGCCAAAACCACCCATACGTCCCCCTCCTGAAGCAAAAACCATGCCGAGCATCACTTGCTAACAACACCGCTTCCCCCACCGTTCTATGATTACCCAGCTCCGCCCATGTCCGCGAACGCTGTTGACCCATGCTGCCTCGTCGTCGGACTGCCTGCGCCCAACGCCCTCGACCGGCATCCCCTGTGACTTAGTGTTGCCTGCCGTTGTCACCGTGCCGCACTGAAATGACTCGCTGCTGACATAGATATACTTGTCTGGTATGATTTGTAGTAGAGAGAAATGTTTGTATTTTTTTAATTTATATCTGCTGAATAGGAGGTGCTGTTTAAGTATTGGAGGAAGGCTTGCGTTCTTTTTTTTTTTTGCGAAAAGGAAGATGGCCAGTGGTATTTATAGGAGTAAAAACGTGGTGACCACGGTATAACTTTAAATATATTATATAAAGAGAGGTTTGCAGGCACGATTTAGGCTAGCTGTTTCCTTGATGGGAAATTTGAAACCTTGGTCGGCAAGGCGAGTGATATGTCGTTCTCACTGAGTAAATACTTGTCAGAGTTTCAGTAAGTTGAAATGAAAACACGAGTAGGTAGGCTTGCCAAGTGAATAGGGCGGGTTAGCTTACGGTACAGACAGCGTTTAAATATGAAAGATATATGTGTTGTGCGTTTGAAATGGGAGACACAGCCAATTGTTTATAAGTTAGGCTGTTTATTTTTCAAACTTAACCCATAAACGAATCCGACATAGTTTAAATATGAAAGATATATGTTGTTTCATGTTTCAATTTTAGTGTCTCGCATTACCTAAGATTTCATTCATGTCCAAGCTGTCCTGGACAGACATAAGAATATGGTCGTGTCCAGTGATGTACAACGATCCCAAAATTATAATAACATCGGTAGGTTAACTTATATTATGAAACCCCGAAATACTGATACAGGGTGCACAATACTTCAAATAAAAAGATGCATATTTAATTTATTAAAAATTACAGTAAAATTCTAAAAATTAAATTATAACTACGTCTCAAAAGAATCTTGTCTAAATTCGAAACCAGTATGCGGTTATTTCAAATAAACTGTTACGGTCGACGAACGATTCTATAGCGACTATTGGAAATTTTAAATTGGGCATATCTTACCATCTACACGACGAAATCATGATTTTTCTTTTTTATTAGAAAAATATAATCAAATCGGTTCAAATGTTTCTTGTTTCACAGAAATCCGACTTATTTCAGATCCTGTATATTTAGTTAAAGTTCAGATCGAAATTTACGAACTGCCGCGTCGTTTTCGAGCTTGTTTTAATTATATTATAAAATATATATTCGAACTTGATTTTATAAAATAAATTCGATATAAGATTCATTTATATCGTCAAATCAATATTTAAACCAATTTAAATATTCGTAGACAACGTTCAAAAATCTGGGATGTTACATTCTTCCCCCCTTTAAATAATTTCGTCCCCGAAATTGCAAGGTAAGAAGAAGGTTCCGAACACGATTATTTTAAAATAATTATTACCAAAACAAATTCAACTCTTTAAATATTCCAAAAAAAAAATTGCCAGCATCTCCACTGCATGGCTCGATCACGACAACTACAAATGCCACTCCGGGCTCAACTTTCCCAAAAGAAAACCAAAAGCCAAATGGCTACCCAGCTCAGGGGTATAAATCAATAACTCCCATCAATATTTTAAGGTTTACCTTTTTGTCGGGCAACTCAATTTCCCATTTCCAATTTCGAAGTAACTCAACTGACAGCTCTTTGTCTTCCATTATGTGCTTCCGACCTGTGGAACCAAGTCATCTCCACAAATATCTGCTCTTAACTCCACTTACAATGCAAATCACAAATACAGGGTAGAATAATCCTGTTTCATACCATAAATGATTATCTTTCCAATTTCTTATAATTGAAATTTTATTTTCATTCATTCAACTTCTTTATTGGCCCGTTTGGCGGATTTTATTTGACCAATCCAACATCCAAATAACAAACAACCAAAGTATTTGAATTCTATCCAACGTTAATTCTTACTATTTCTATTCACTCTGGTTTAACATATATTGATATATCCAATTGATTTCCACTAGTGTCTATTTGATTTTCAAATAATTGCATTTGATTTTTAAATCTCAAATCTCTTTTATTCCACACTATTTCTTAAGTTACTTTAATTTCAAACAAATCAATCAAAACAACCAAACAGCCAATATTACCATACTATAGAAAATTACCTTTTTCTATATAAAAATAAAATTTGGGCAAAATTATTTCATTTACCCTCTTTTTCAAAATAGTTTGAAAATAATTTTAAAATCTATTACAAGTACGTGCTCACATATATACTCAACTCATTCTAGGGTGTTACTAACCCTATCTCTACTGAGTTACACCACAGAGCCAAGGTTACTATTCAACCAATAGCTCTGATACCAACTGTAGCGACCCGGAAATTTCGACACTCGAATTATCGACATTTACACAAACTGTGTCCCACTCGAGTATCGAATCTCCAGAAAGCTAGAAGAAAGAAGTTGGAGGATGAGAAAGATAAGATAGAAATATTAGAATAGAAGAATAAGAAGAAGAACACACACTATACAGAGTCTCACATCGCAGCGGAACAAAATATAATATAGAAATAATCTTTATTGAGAGCTTGAAAATATACTTACAACATCAGAGTGCCACAGACAATCTGGGCAGCTATAACAACCTGTCCTCAAAATAACATAGCGGAATAAATTTTTTGTCTAAATCATACGCCTGGACCTCTCCAGCTCGTCTCTGAACTTCAGAGCATCTGGTAACCTGAACCTGCAACCCGGGCTAACCCGAGCATTTCAAATACCGGGTCAGTCTGGTGAACCAGAGTGAGAATAACTCGCACAGTTTAAGGGGGATCATCCATCTTGAATTAAAGTTCAAATTCCTTTCGAAAGGAAAGGATAATAGTAAGACCAGCCCACACATAAACACGGACGGTTTTTACCTTACTATAATCCAAAACAGTTTTGAAATCAGATCTTATTCTGATATTATAATAGTGTCTAAATACAAATAAATAACAATCTAGTGGAACGCTTGCATCTCACGCTTCACATATATAGTATACAATCGAAAACCGTGGGCACTTATTGGATATTGGATTCCAACTTGACAAGGTATGGGACCACCTTCCGAACATGTATCTCTAGAGACGAATACACTGGGTTCAACAAGAACGTCTTGCAACCCGGCCCTCACATGACCGACCACTCATTTCGCTTGAGTGTATCGAATGTATATCACCGACGGTTGGGATCAGCAACCGCCTCCCGACAAGGGACAGCATCGAGTATAGATTAAAGAAACAAATGGAATTTCTCTAGATAGGTGATCATACACCCTAATGGGAGCGACCCACATAGCCATGCTGCCTGCCCGATTTTTGTCATTTCCCGGTTGATGAGGCTTGAGGTTAAAATCGACTTTTGAAATATCTGGCCACCTTTTACACCGTCCATACACGTCATCCAGGAACAGGATGAACCGAAGGCACTCTCCTACTGCATCCAATATAGGAATCACCCCATGGATCAGTAGCGAGTAGTCCTTGCAACCCGAAGATTCCAATCACGACAGAATCACAAGTCATCATAACTCTAGTAGCTAGCCAGAGGAATTTAACGAGTAGTTCTTCCGCTTATGAAGTTCAACGGTCTTCAATGCTCCATCTCGACCATCTTCTGATATCTTTAACGTTACGTATTTGCTGGTCGGAATGGTTTTCGAATATAAATTCGATCCCGGTCTTTCCACACCAACAATCGTTTTGGTCAGATTTTGATAGTTGGTGATTTAACTATCAAAATAAACAAACATCATCCATAGAAAAGTCAAATGGGTTCCTTGGTTCATAATACAGCATCCCTTGGCCCTTTAAGTTAAACAGTTGTTAATTACATTTCTAAATCTTTCAACATTTAGAATATCGCTTTCTAAATCCTTATTTCCAAATCCCATTTATTCAACTTATAATTCTTCGAATTATAGTTATAATATCTTTCGCAGAAATATCATTTCAATTCTCTCCGCTACCTTCGTCTTTAAACTAATATCACCCTTGGATAATTATGAAATCGCTCAAGTTGGGGTATTTTATTTACCTCTCAGACCTTAAACCGACAACATTCTTATCTTCGGATTAGATAGAAGTTTATTAACGAAATCTCTTTTCAATAATTAACCCAATCATCTCTATATAACCCCATTTATAACCACTTTGATTCAATTAACTCCATTCATATCTAAAACATTTATCCCCATATCTCCCCATTTTATCTTCACTTTTATAGTAGAATTCAATCTGCTTTTGTTCGATTTCAACTCATATGCAAATTTGTTTAAACTTCCCTTTTCGTAAAATTCCCTTTAAGGGATAAATCAAAATTCTAACTCATATAAATATGAGTAAACTTACTAAAATGCCCTTTTGTTATAAACAAGAGTTTTATTCAACAAATCTCCTTTACCACCATTTCCATTTCAAATCTAGTTCCTTTCATTATTCACCTTAAAGGTTAACATTTTTCTTTTTATAGAAAGCTCGACTCGATATATCAAAAATACTTGGTTCCATTAGAAAACATTATTACATATACATTCAGATCTTGTTTATCGAGTCTCTTTATAAATTCATGTACTATTCTTTTACAATCCCTTTACAGTTCGATTCCTTGTCAATCTTCTACCGTTATTCATATCAGTTGGTTTACTACAAAAATAATTAATCTTCCTCAAAAGGTTATTAAAAATGATACTTAATTTCAATGATAATCACTAATCAAATGAATAGTTTAAAATAACAATTCTCATTCAAATGGTTGACTTGGAGATTTCAACACGGTTACTTTGTTAACCATTATCACTTGGTTAAATAAAGAAGATTAATTTAAATACTTCCATTTTGATTTAATTAATAATCTAGTTAGGTTAAATAAATCCATTTAACCATTACATTCAATCTTAAACATTTGGTAAATCGCTTCATATTTGCCGCAAAACTCGCTAACATGCAAATCTTACTTTGTATACTTTTTTGTAAGTTCAAAACAAAAATAATCATTTATTTCTCTTAATCACTTCATTTAAAATAATCTATGCAATATAGATTTCAAAACTAACTTTAGTTATAAAACAACTTTATAACTGTATTTCTATCGCTTTCCATGACGATAAACCAGTTTCCATAAAATGATTCATTAACGGGCCATCTGCCGATAAATACTTAACCAATGTCACCCATTGGTTAAAATCAACCAAGTGTTGAATTTGGTTTCAATGATCAATCAACTGATTAATAGTTCATATAATTAAACAACATATTTGAGGAATCCGGTTGGATCCCTCCAACCTGTCCTTCCCTGCATCACAATGGTTACCTCAATTTTTAACACAGCCATACAGTTCAACCAATAACGATTAACAAACAACCATCAGCAAACATTGCACACAAAATAGAATAAAACCCGGTTTATCTAAAATATAAACGGGGTAAACTGAGTGAGTTAAACTCACCTTGAATTTCCATTTGTCGTCAAAGTGGTTCGTTTTCGATAAATTCCAAATGCGTCAACTCCAAACTGTTTCGCTTGTCAGTACGGTTCCAACTACTTTGGTTTTGTCCCGTCTGTTCACCTATATGAATAACAAGTCATACGGTTTATTTTTAAATAATTAATCAATAATTGTTTAACCATAATTTAATTTACTATTTATGTTAATTAACCTTAATTAAATAGCGACCTATCTGTTAATTACATTAAACAAATGATCAGGCTGATTATTTCTTCTTAAAGAAGCTAGTGGAGAGTCCATGTTACCGCTTTTCACTCTTCCCTCTTCCTATTACAACAGTTTATGTCCCCGACCTTTTATAAAATGGCCATCACTTCAACTTTCTAGCGTCACCTTCCCTTCACACTACTATAATTATGTTATCCACTTGTTATTAAGCACAAATCTACACCTTATATAAACACATTATGATCTGGCAAGTTAAGTTTGTTAAGTGAAAATGTGAGTTTTAACCGTTAATATAAAGTTAATTAAAATGAAATGTTAATCCTTAGTTAAGCCACATTAAAAATAGGATTACCTCTTGATATTTATTTCTTCTTCCTGCTATGATTTTCTTCTTCACTTAAGTACCGATGTCTTCTCCTCCAGGGTACCTTCCTCCATCCTACTACAGCCTCGTTCAGGCCCCCCCAAAGTCCACACCCATTTATCAAACTCAACACGTCAACCGTACTCCCCATACATGCGTCTTCTTCCCCTCACACGCAACGCCTCCATCACATTTCATCGTTTGTTTTCTCTTCATCAACATGCATGCAACACCATGAATACATCACCATCCCGCACGCATGCTGATACTTCACGGCCTCACACAACTGCACCATCCACCCTTATCATTTTCTCCAAAACATGCCTATGCAACTGATACCACGTTTGCACCTGCCACTCATTCGCCAAAACCACCCATACGTCCCCCTCCTGAAGCAAAAACCATGCCGAGCATCACTTGCTAACAACACCGCTTCCCCCACCGTTCTATGATTACCCAGCTCCGCCCATGTCCGCGAACGCTGTTGACCCATGCTGCCTCGTCGTCGGACTGCCTGCGCCCAACGCCCTCGACCGGCATCCCCTGTGACTTAGTGTTGCCTGCCGTTGTCACCGTGCCGCACTGAAATGACTCGCTGCTGACATAGATATACTTGTCTGGTATGATTTGTAGTAGAGAGAAATGTTTGTATTTTTTTAATTTATATCTGCTGAATAGGAGGTGTTGTTTAAGTATTGGAGGAAGGCTTGCGTTCTTTTTTTTTTTTTGCGAAAAGGAAGATGGCCAGTGGTATTTATAGGAGTAAAAACGTGGTGACCACGGTATAACTTTAAATATATTATATAAAGAGAGGTTTGCTGGCACGATTTAGGCTAGCTGTTTCCTTGATGGGAAATTTGAAACCTTGGTCGGCAAGGCGAGTGATATGTCGTTCTCACTGAGTAAATACTTGTCAGAGTTTCAGTAAGTTGAATGAAAACACGAGTAGGTAGGCTTGCCAAGTGAATAGGGCGGGTTAGCTTACGGTACAGACAGCGTTTAAATATGAAAGATATATGTGTTGTGCGTTTGAAATGGGAGACACAGCCAATTGTTTACAAGTTAGGCTGTTTATTTTTCAAACTTAACCCATAAACGAATCCGACATAGTTTAAATATGAAAGATATATGTTGTTTCATGTTTCAATTTTAGTGTCTCGCATTACCTAAGATTTCATTCATGTCCAAGCTGTCCTGGACAGACATAAGAATATGGTCGTGTCCAGTGATGTACAACGATCCCAAAATTATAATAACATCGGTAGGTTAACTTATATTATGAAACCCCGAAATACTGATACAGGGTGCACAATACTTCAAATAAAAAGATGCATATTTAATTTATTAAAAATTACAGTAAAATTCTAAAAATTAAATTATAACTACGTCTCAAAAGAATCTTGTCTAAATTCGAAACCAGTATGCGGTTATTTCAAATAAACTGTTACGGTCGACGAACGATTCTATAGCGACTATTGGAAATTTTAAATTGGTCATATCTTACCATCTACATGACGAAATCATGATTTTTCTTTTTTATTAGAAAAATATAATCAAATCGGTTCAAATGTTTCTTGTTTCACAGAAATCCGACTTATTTCAGATCCTGTATATTTAGTTAAAGTTCAGATCGAAATTTACGAACTGCCGCGTCGTTTTCGAGCTTGTTTTAATTATATTATAAAATATATATTCGAACTTGATTTTATAAAATAAATTCGATATAAGATTCATTTATATCGTCAAATCAATATTTAAACCAATTTAAATATTCGTAGACAACGTTCAAAAATCTGGGATGTTACAATGAATGACTATTTCATTCTAAGAGATTTTCTCTTTATTGCATCTTATTCTTTTCTTTTCTTTTCTTTTTCTATTTTTTTTCATAAATGCATGATGAATGATGAGTGGAGATGTAATGGAATGATACCGTATATTATTTCATTTGATTCCTCCTCTACTAAGGGAATCATAACCAACACTTCATGAAAGGAAAGTTTTGTGCCCTAGTTACTCTACTTCTATAACCCTAATTCAACACACAAGTCTAGATTGAGGTTATTAAAAAGCTGAAAGGAGAGATAAGCAAAGTTTTGTAAGATAGATAACTCATATAAAATAAGATGTGGTATATGGTTATCCTATCTTAAAACAAGTACGGAGCGGGTAGTGTAATATTGGTATAAAAATTGACGTTTTTGAACCTTTGAAAATAAATCAGTACAAGTAGCTATAGTATACCAATATAAAAAAATTGTCGAAACATGGATGTAAATCGACTAAAACTTGGGTGTGAATAATGTGGGGTATCAAAGAAGAACGCTACAATGAGTCATTTCTCCTTAAGTGGGTCAAGTGGAATTTAGAACTTACAAGTTTAAAAATTTGAGTGGAAAAAATATTATGCATGAAACCAAACTAAGAAAATCCAACAAATGTAGGTGCAAAATAATTTTTATTTGAATTTTTTTATGATTTATTTTTACTTGCACATTCTAACATGTATAACAAGGGTTGACACGCTTACTCCAAAACATGACTAACGTCTGCACAGTGTCAAGCTAGCATCTTAAAAAGACACATTACAACTCAATGGATAAATAATGTTCATTTCCATCACCCAACAATTCAACTTATCAAACAAGAACCAAGGTGTTGTTTATGAATTTCCAGTTTAATCCTTGTTCAACGAATGACCTTGTTCATAAATTTGATTGCTAATGTAATGTAGATCCCCCCACCCCACACTTGAGTGTGACTGTATCCTCACAGTCGTTAATTAGACATAACTTAGTGAAAGGGAAAGAAAATAAGAGAATATTTACATATGTACAAAAGAGGGTTAGTGCGTCTTACCGAATGTAATGTGGCTCATGGACGACCATGAGCTCTTCCTCATGGTCGGGTATTGGTTCCAAGTAAGGTTTAAGGCTTTGACCATTGACCTTATAGGATGATCCATCGGTTGGATTCTCAATTTCTACCGCACCCTACGGAAAAACAGTCCGTACAGTGTAAGGTCCTATCCATCTAGAATTTAACTTACCTGGAAATAAATGCAATCTTGAGTCATACAACAAAACTTTTTGACCTAGCATGAAAGTTTAATATAAAATTGATTTATTGTGAAAAACTCTTGCTTTATCCTTATAAATTAAATTCGTTCATTTTCATAGGAATCATTTAGAATTTCATCAAGTTCATTAAGTTGAAGCTTCCTAAGTTCACCTACTTGCTCTATGTCAAGATTTAAAGTTTTTATTGCCCATAGCGCCCTATGTTCAAGTTCAACTGGAAAGTGACATGGCTTACTAAAAATAAACCCAGATGTAACAGGAAATAGATGAGCACATTGCAGCTTACTTTCTGGGGAATGGGTTTATGCCTGGGGAGGGAGGAGAGGGATGAGATTCTGCCACTTATCGAGGGGAAGAAGAAGAGGACGACGATGAAGATGAGGAAGACAAGAAAGATTAGTGTAGGTGCTCATTTCTTGGTTTATGCTCGGGTATGGTTTTTTATATGCTAGATGCACATACGATGGTATTTGACTATGGTATGATGTGTTTTGATATGCACGATGGTATTTGATGATGGTATGGTGTGTACTGATATGTATGACGGTATTTGATGATGGTATGATGTGTTTTGATATGTATGGTGTTTATAATTTTGTTTTTTACTTGGTGAATAGATTGTTGATGAGTATTGGTGAATTGATGAGATGATAGTGGTGTGTAGTGGTTATTAGATGGAACTATTGTGCAATGTAATGTCATGTGGTTTGAGGGAAAGGAATTGTTGTGCAGTGCAAAAATTATGCTTCATATTTGCGTCCGCTAGCGACGGCCAGCGACGACCTTCTGGTCATTGTACAGCGACGGTTAGCGATGACTAGTAACGTCAGATTTGTAACGGTTTAAGACAGTTTACAGCAGCTTCCCAGTAAAATAAACTACTTGCCACGTAAGTTGACACGTGGCAGTTAACCGTTGCAAGCCGTTGCTAAATGAGCGACGGAGCCGTCGCTTAACGCGTTGCTATTCCTGTTGGTGACGAGTTAAATGGCGACGGCACATAGTGATGGCTAGCAACGGCTTCTTGCCGTCGCTATTTACTGTGTGTCCTTTAGTGAAATGTTTAAGGGGGTACACGATTGAAAACAAAATTTGGTATACACCCACCGTTTTTCATTTATTTTTTGCATTTTCGACGTCCCTTTACAGAATTTAAGGGTGAAACTCAACCATGCCCCCACCGAATTCGGTTAATAAATGCGGGAAAGCCTTGCCGAATTTCACCCGTGTCCCCCTTAACCATTTTGGGAGTGTCAGTAAGAATATTTTAAGGGTAATTTGGTCATATTATAATTTCATTTTAAGTGTAGGTTACATTCTAATGTCCTCCCCTTAGTAAATTAAAAAAAACCAAAAAACGAGTCATCCATTAATCAAATTTGGTGTGCGAATAACAATGCCTTTTAAAAATAAATTTAATAAATAAAATGAAAAGCAAACATTTTTTAAATGTTGAAATTTAGTCATGGAATTTATACTAGGCAAATTCTATTTATACACCGTAAATTACTTTACTTACACCATCTAAAAATATTAATTAAATTAAAGAAAAAAATACACTTATTAAAAAGTAATCAAAATATAATTAAATAATAAAAATTTCATATGTCAACATCATACACGGTTGTTAAAATTATTTGATAAATTAATTAAATTTTCTATGTGTTAGCAAGTGAATTTAATTTAACTTATATTGAAGAGTCAAATTTTATTCATATTCTTTCTTGTTATATTCATGTATAAATAGTTCTAGCATTATGAATTTCAAATTAGTCACAAAAATAAATCTACAAATGACATACTAAAATTAATATGGTTCATTGTGTACTAATTTCTCAATTTTTTATTATATTTAAATCGAGTTTAATTTAAAATCAAAATTTAAGTAGATTAATATTTTATTATATTCAAAATTTAAAGTTAAATTCTAATATATAAATAATTAAATAAATATAAATCCAATATAGGATTTGAATTTGAGTTGCAAAAGTGAATTCATTGATCTTAGAAATCAACATTCCTTAGATCTATCAATGCACGTGAGAAAGATACTAAATGGGAAACTTAATTTGTTCTATTCAGGTTTGAGAATAGTTTAGTAATATGTATGGTGCATACTAAGCAAAAGGTGGTGTATATGATTTAAAAAAAAGACTGGTGTATTTAAAGTAATCTAAGGTGTACAAATAGAATTTGCCTTTATACTATTGTGTTCATAACGATTATTTGATCAATTTTCAAATATAATGTTTTCTAAACGGAGTTCAAATGGAAAAGTTATGACCATTTAAAATTTTAGCGTCAATAAAGCAGCACATCCCCCGTATCTATGTGCGGTCTTTTTGTTTGGATGCAAAAATTTGGGATCCTTTGTTTTACAGGAATGTTGTTGATACTCCTCCCTAAGTGCATTAATAATATATATATATATGTATGTATATTTATATATTCCAGTTTTCTATAACATAAAACAATGATTAAAAGAGGCAACATAACTTGATATCATATTCTCTTTGTAATGATAGTTCTTATTCCTTGTGCTATTTCAAATATCAACATCTCGAGGAAAGGTTGGTTCCTACTTCGTATATTAACTCATTTGGACAAAGTGTGGAGTTGTATGGAAAATTCTATGTGTTGAAATATCTATACACCTTATGATCACTGAATCTTGTTCTTTTTTCCTTGGGTAGTTGCGAGAATTTGATGATTTCTTGCAATAAAACTTACAGATGAAAATTTCCAACCGTTTGATTATGTTATGTCAATTATGCTTCTGAGCTGCAGGTAGCATATGCACATATGTCAGGAAGATATTGAATGACTCGGGTATCTTATGCAAACTTTAAAGGCGTGAAGTTTATTTGTTAATTTTAACTATTTTCTACATATAATATCACAAAATCATTAGAAGAAGTGGTTAAAGGAATGCTTGTAAATTTTAGTTCCTTTGTACAAGTCAATTACAGAGCTAAAGAAGGCCGCAACCAAAATAAATAACCAAATAAATTTATTACCCTTGTCTTATGCTAAATTTATAAGTTACATTGCATGTTGTGTTTTATAATGCTAATTTTTTTAGACTACAAACTCTTGGGATTTGATGAGAAGGGTATAATTAAAAGTAAATGATTTTAGAGTGATTCAAACTTCAAAAGCAACATTTCTGTTGAGACAAGTCCCATATTGGGGAATTTGTAAAATGAATCATGTATAACTATAATGAGTTCACCCTTCACGTTGCCAATTGGTTTTATGATAACTCGGGGTTCTCTAACATGGTATCAGAGCGGGTTTAATTCGTGCGTACAATGCCACACTTATCCACGTCACCCAACGTAAAAGGTCCACGTGTTAGGCTCATGATATGCCACACGTGCGGGGGAGTGTTGAGACAAGTCCCACATTGGGGAATTTGTAAAATGAATCATGTATAACTATAATGAGTTCACCCTTCACATTGCCAATTGGTTTTGTGATAATCTGGGGTTCTCTAAAAATTTCAAAATTCAAAAAGGACGGTTCACATTTTGAATATATGCACATCATATTTCAATGAAATATATAAGCGTAATTTCAAAAAAGAAGTAAAACTCAAAATTTTACTGTGTATTAATCTCCAGGCCCAGAGTTGTAAGCTTACTACAGTAATTTTTAAGGAAGTGGATTTCAAAAGTAAAGAATTTTGAAGAATCACGATTACATAGATAGTCAGGCTCATATCA
The DNA here is from genome assembly GCA_030737875.1 of Allium sativum. Lineage (NCBI taxonomy): Eukaryota > Viridiplantae > Streptophyta > Magnoliopsida > Asparagales > Amaryllidaceae > Allium > Allium sativum. The sequence continues at coordinate 159,627,050 of CM060924.1, forward strand.
AATTCATTGGATTTGGTAGGATTCACTTTTTTATGAGAATATGTGAGTCCTTCATTTCAAAGTTTGAAAGCTTTAACTTTATGAGTATTTCACAAATGTGGTTTCTCTTTTGAATTTCAAATATGGGATTTGATATATATTTATAGCTTTTTTTATGTTTTCAAGCTTCAAATGAATGAAGGTTTGAAATTCCAAATGTACATATCACTATCTTCCCAATGCAAATATGGTTTGAAATTCCAAACATGGTCCTCAATTTTTCTTAGTCTCAAAAGCACAAAGTTGTAAGTGTAGGTAGAGGTTTTCATAATATTTATTTTACCTGCAGTAGAAATAGATGATATTTTTCCAAATATATAGAGTTTCATTTGAATTACAAATGAATATACGAATTAAGATATACCAATTCCAATGTATGTGTTAGGTTCATGGAAGCACATTTCTAATATACCAGTAAGCTTTGGATAGTACCATTTATGAATTTAAGTATAAGAGATTTCATTAATATATGCTAAGCTGCAAGCATAAAATGGTAGATTTTCATGACAAGTGATATCAAAAAATACAAAGTTAACACGGAAACATATAAAAAGTACTGATGAGAAATATTTTTTTACTTAAATAAGAAATGTAATATTAACTATTAACTTAGTCAATCATATTATTTACTAGGTAAGAAATATTGCATGAGGATGTTAATAATACAAATAATGAATACTTGAAATATGAAAAAAATACTCATAGAAAACAAGGTGATAGTATTCCAAGAAATGCAGTAAGATAATATGCAGGTGTAAGTTAGTGTATTTCTATGGACACATCACATGTATTAACGATTGGACAAAATTTTTACAACTTAAAGCATTGTAAAAGCTCACATCTTACATGCATTTTTCTAGCACTTTCATCAGCTTATGAGATAACAGGATCGTCTACAATTATTAATTTTGTCATGATTATCTGAGAAGTTGTGCACTTTACCTAAAATTTTATCACCCAAAGCAATATTTTTCCTAATAAAATGGTTTTCAAAGATTATTTGTCTAAATTAAATATTTTAATATTTTAAATAAATCAAATATTCAAGTATGAAAAATTCGGGTGGTTGATATAGAACGGATGTGAGTGAAGAATTTTAGCGAAACCGATAATTTGCAAGAAAAAAGAACACCATATTTTCTTTATTATATAATAATAAAATAGATTCTAACACCAACAATGTTAATGGATTAGGAAGCATGTTAGTTTGTCATTATTTACTCTTTTTCAGTTGCTTATTACAAATATTGCTTTTTCATTTAAGATTTCTTAAGGTAATTTAAATTAAGCTATTTTTTCCTCTTTAAAAATAAACAAATTTATTGTTTCTACAAAAATAAATTTCACATAAATAAATTGCTTAATTTTCTAACTCTCTCTTTAAAAAACAAAGGATGGTTAAGAAGGTAGCAATTAGATTTGTATTCTTTTGCGGAAGTAAAACTTATCACATCCACCGAAATCAAAGGAAGATAATATAATACAATAGCATTCTCAAAGAGGAAGATTACAATGTTAAACACCAGAATAAAAACAACTGGTTCATGAACTGTGAAAGTTTAATAAAACTTGACAGAGACAAACAAAACAAAGTTCACTAGATTAGAGACAGAGAAGGCAAGGATTTCATTAATTAACATAAGCAGTGATAGACATGACCTTGGCTACGAATCTTGCATGATCCTCCTCTGCATGCACTACTGCACCATATGTTGCAAGCGTTAGTTAATAAAGCTGAAGACATAGATGAGAAGGAGGAACTACAGTTGAGAGAATTATAAAGCTTGTTATTTTATTCAGTAAGAAATTGTTTTTAATTGATACAAAATAGAACAGAAAGACCTGATATATATACAGGTGAATGTAATGGTAAAATACATTATTTCGGGTAAGCAAAATATAACTATGACAATGTGACGTGGCTCAATATAAGACAAACTTAGCCATAATTAAATGTTTTGTTGACTCGTCGTTCTATTCCAGAATTCACTGTCTTTCCTTTTATTTCCCCCTTCAAACCTAGGGTTGGCCATGTCAAACCCTAGTTTGCTTCTAATCTTTTCTCCATTCACTTTGTACTTGATTTAAGTGTGCTGGATCCAAACTATGAGCCTCAATATGGTCTTCCTCCCTTGTCATTCGAACTGCAGGTTTAATATTTGGCTTCGAGCTGTCGATTTGAAGTTCTGGTTGCTGGTTAGCTACACTTGACGCTGATTTTGTGCCGATTGGCCTGATATTCAGGGCGTCGTGTAGTCTGGTAAAGGTTTTAGCTGAGAGAGCCTTGGTAAGTATGTCTGCTTTTTGATGGTAAGATTGTATGTAATTTACTTCTAGCTTTTCCTCCTTTACTTGCTCTCGAACGAAGTGAATGTCGATTTCTATGTGTTTAGTTTGTGCGTGCTGAATAGGATTAGATGTCATGTATATTGAGCTTTGATTATCACACCAGATTGTTGCTTTTTGATTGTTTAATAGATTTAGCTCCTTTAATATTGATTGCAACCATATTATTTCTGATGTAGCATTGGTAATGCTTCTATACTCCGCTTCCGCGCTTGATTTTGAAATTGTTGGTTGTTTTTTCGATGTCCATGATATTAGATTGTCTCCTATATTGATACAGTACCCTATTACCGATCTTCTATCATTGGGATCTGTTGCCCAGTCTGAGTCAGTGAATCCTGTGATATTTAACTCTTTTCCTCCTTTTATTGTTAAGCCATACTGTATAGTCCCCTTTAAATATCTCAATATTCGTTTTACTGCTTTCCAGTGTTCATCCCTTGGATCCTGCAAAAATTGTGAAACTTTGTTGACACTGAATGAAGTGTCTGGTCATGTTATGGTTGCATATTGCAATGCTCCCACAACACTTCTGTACTCCTTTATATTATTTATAGATTCTCCCTTGTTTTTTGAGAGATGCTGACTAGATATAATGGGTGTTGGTTGAGGTTTTGCTTCATGCATATCAGTCTTTATCAGGAGTTCAGTTATGTACTTCTTTTGACTAAGAACCATTTCTGTTTTTAATCATCTTTGGGCTTCTATTCCCAGAAAATATGATAGACTGCCAAGATCCTTTATTGAGAATTGCTCATTCAGATACTGAGTCAGTTGCTTTAAATCACCTTCGTTGTTCCCTGTTACAATTAAGTCGTCAACATATATTAGTACATATGTTGTATAGTAATTATTTGATTTGATGAATAATGACGTGTTAGATTTAGTTGGCCGATATCCCTGTGTCACTAGAGTTGATTTTAATTTGTTGAACCATACTCTAGGAGCCTGTTTTAGACCATAAATTGCTTTCTTCAGTTTGCATACATAATTTGGATTCTCAATATAGCCCTCTGGTTGTTTCATGTAGATTTCCTCTTGTAACACTCCATTGAGAAATGCATTGTTGACGTCTAAGTGCTTTATATTCCATTGTTTAGTGAGAGCAATAGTGAGAATTAGTCTTATGGTAGCTGGTTTGACTATAGCTGAAAATGTTTCATTGTAGTCAAATCCAAATTCTTGTGTATATCCTTTAGCTACCAACCTTGCTTTGTATCTTTTAATAGATCCATCTGGATTTCTTTTTGTTATATATGTCCATCTGCATCCAATTAAAATTTTATTGGTTGGTAGTTGAACAAGTTCTCATGTTTGATTATTCACCAGAGCTTTGTACTCTTCGTCCATGGCTTCTCTCTGGTTCTTCTGAGTTAATAGTTGCTGTGAGCAATTTTGGTTTAAAAATACCACTTTTTTCCCTGGTTATCATTGGATGCCCAATATTTCTTGGAGATTTTTTCTCTGATTTGCTCTCTTGATTGACTGTGGTTGTTGGCATATTGCTGTTATTTGTACTTCTGATGTCGCTTTCAATATTTTGGCTCTCATATTCTTCTTGTTGTTGTCTTTTAGGTGAATAGTTGGCGAGGCTGATTGGCTCTTCATTGCTGGTATTGGGTGTAACTGATCCGGTAGTGCAGTTTTGATTGCCTTCAGCAGCCACTGCTTTGCTAGTACCTTCTAGAGAGTCTGTATAGTATGGTATGCCAGGCATTCTACTCTTACCTGTGATTACTTTATTTGTAGTTTTGATGTCTGAACTTTTGTATGGATATACCTCTTCATTAAATACCATATGTCTGCTAATGAAAATTCCGCCATTTTCATCTATACACCTGTATCCTTTTTTGCTTTGTAGCATATCCAATAAATGTACATTGTTTGGATTTGAAATTTAATTTATTTGTGTTGTATGGTCTTAAGTATGGGAAACACAAACATCCGAAAGTTATAAGACTTTGGTAGTCTAGTTTATGTTATATAGTTTTTCAATGGGACTTAAGTCTTTCAACACTGCTGTACACATTTTATTTATTAAGTACAAGGCAGTGTTGAAAGCTTCTGACCAAAATTTTAATGGCAGTGATGTAAGAGCCAATAAAGTTAGTCCAGTCTCGACGATGTGTCTGTGTTTCCTTTCTACTAAGCCATTATGTTTAGATGTGTAGGGGCAAGTGGTTCTGTGTATATTTCCCTTAGTTTTGAAGAATTCGCATAGGTTTTTTTACTCACAACCACCATCAGATTGCAACACTTTAATTTTGGTATTGAACTGATTTTCAATCATGTTAGAAAAATTAACAACAATAGCATAAGTGTCATATTTTGCTTTTAGAAAGTAAATCCAGGTGTACCTAGTGAAAGCATCCACAAATGAAATGTAATACTTGTAGTTAAAGTCGGTGCAAATAGGGGCAGGTCCCCATAGATCAGTAACTATCAATTCAAATGGTTGGGTGTAGTTAGTTAAAGAATTTATAAACGTTAGTTTGTGTCTTTTGCCCATTTGACAATAAGTGCAAACATAGGGATAAGTTATATCATCAAAAGCAATTTTATTATTCCTAAGAACTGTTTTGACTACGTTTACACTAGGATGACCTAATTTGTAATGCCATTTATCAAAAGTACTTCTATTATTTTCTTCAAGTAGCATGACAAAATTGTAGCAACTTTTCTCTTTAGTATTGTTGTCTTGACCATCAACTTTAAACTGATATAGTACATTAATAGTGTTCCCTGCAATAAAATTTCCTTAGTCAGTATGTCCCTGACTAAGAAATATTTCGGGAAAAATTCAAAGTAAACATTGTTTTCTTTTGCAAATTGTGATACGCTTATCAGATTTTTCTTAATATTGGGTACCCTAAGTAGGTTATTTAAATATAGTTTTTTTACCATTAATTATAGCATTTCCATGTGAGAAATTTTTACGCACTTACCATTACCCAAGCTTATGGTTTGATTACCTCGATACTCCTTGTTTCCGTGATTAAGATTTTCCAAGTTGCTAGTGATGTGATTTGTTGCTCCCGAGTCTGGATACCAGTTGTCGTCATGAATATCTTCTCCTTTGGCTTTCTCATTTTGATTATAAGCTCTGCTGTTATTTCTTTGATTTATCCCTCCTGTTTGAGACACAACCATGTTGACATTAGGATTGCTTCCTCTTTGATTTTTTTTACCTTGATTTGGTACATAGTTTGAGTTAAATCGAAAGTAGCACTTCACCGTAGTGTGTCCAACTTTCTCGCAAATTTGACATTTACGTTTGTTGTTAGGGCTCCACCTGCCACGTCCTCGTCCACGATTAGAGTAACCACCTCTTTGACCGGTGTTATTGTAACCACCTCTTTGACCAGTGTCGTTGTACCTATTACTTTGATTTTTCCCTCTGTTGCTAGTAGTGAAGTTCAGTGAGTATTCACTTTATGATGGCTTTTTGTTGTTGATTCTTGCTTCGTGAGAGAGTAGTATAGCGCAGACATCGTCCAGTGATGGTGTTGCCTTTTGTGATGTTATGACGGCTACTACGGCTTCATATTCGTCTCCCAGTCCATTTAGTAATGACAATACATGTTCAGCTTCATCTATGTGGCTGCCAGCAGCCTTCAACATATCGCATATATTTTTAACTTTTGATATGTATTCTCTCATACTTAGATTTTCTTTTCTACAATTTCATAGTTGCCTTTTATAAAATAACGACTTTGCAGCCGACTGTGACTTGAATACTTTCTCCATAGTTAGCCATATATCACTTGCTATTTTACATCCTATGACTTGAGATAGTAGGCTTGGACTGATGGATGACAACAGCCATGCACTAATGAGTCTTTCCTGTCTACGATATTTTGTATTTGTCGTTGCTAATGACTCTGTTTTGATTGTCAGTTATATATATTGCTGGAGTTGATAGTGTGCCATATAAGTAGCCTTCCAATCCATAACCTTGCACGGCAGTTTCCACCTGAAGTTTCCACAATAAATAATTGATTTCTTCAGGTTGGATAGTGATTAATTGGCTTTGTGGGCTGATGATTGTCTTGATCAGTTGTTCGGCAGATTGCATGGTAGCATTGATGTTGGAACTAGCAGAGTTCTCTTCAGACATGATTATAGATCAGGATCTGAATCCACGAAAAGCAGGTAAGTGGTGAGAACTTTCGTTGCCTTTTGATTTGGGATTTTCGAGAACTTTAATATGGTCTTGGGTATTGTAGGTGATGATTGTATGATGGAATTTAATTTCAGATGGGTAAAGAACCAGATGACGATGGTTCTTTCTTGATTTCAATCAGCTTGAATCGTTGTAGCCGTTAGGCTGCTGTTGGCTCTGATACCAAGTTAATAAAGCTGAAGACACACATGAGAAGGAGGAACTAGAGTTGAGAGAATTATAAAGCTTGTTATTTTATTCAGTAAGAAATTGTTTTTAATTGATACAAAATAGAACAGAAAGACCTAATATATATACAGGTGAATGTAACGGTAAAATACATTATTTCGGGTAAGCAAAATATAACTTTGGCAATGTGGCGTGGCTCGGTATAAGAAAAACTTAGTCATAATTAAATGTTTTGCTGACTCGTTGTTCTATTCTAGAATTCATTGTCTTTCCTTTTATTGCATCATCATCAAAACGTCCTACCGTGTTGTTTTCTCCCCAGGTGAGAAATTCTATGCAACATTCGGGGGTGACAGAGAGGGCTGTATACATAATACACTGGGTTTATAAAAGTTCATGATCAGTAAAACAATCGATGTAAACATATGTAACACCCTGTGAATTCTATAACGTTAAGCTTCGCAAATTAAAGTATAATTAATTATAAATGATGAAATCAAGGGAAATGGGTTATGCCATTGCGTTCATCTCGAAATTCTGCTTCAGATAGAGTCCAAGTTTGCGTAAAATGGATATTGTATGAAGAAGATATGGACGAATGAATTTGGGCAGAAAAACCAGAAAACGGGTCAGAATGCACTGGCGCACTTGGGAAGTGCGCCAGAACAAAGTTGAACTGGCGCACTTGGGAAGTGCGTCAGTACAATTTTGGCCTGGCGCACCTGCCAAGTGCGCCCAGGTCAGAAAGACCTGTTGGTCAGGCCCTGGCTGGCCTGGTCAGGGTCTGGTCAAATTCTGATACTTGGCTGAGTCACAAGGGCTTACGTGTCACCTTTTAAGTGGCTCTTTGAACTTTGTATGGTCTAGATTCCTCCTATCTTCATCCGACGGCTAAAACAATTTAAAATTATATAAATACAACTCAAGCCTAACCCCAAATTCACACAAATAATAGAATACAAAAATCGTCATGCTGCTGAAGAGGAACTAGGAATGGCCGTCAATTAGAAAGCCTAGAGACAAGCCAACACCAAAGCCTAAAAGATGAATCAAATTAAAGTTTAATCAAATCAATCAACGCAATGTTAGTCTACCCAAAGGAGAGCATCTCAGTTTCAGAATTCAGAATCCAGAATTCAAGATTCTGCATTCGTTGTAAGTATAGTGACCTTTCAAAATATGAATAAAAACTGTGATGTAATTCGATGTAAATGAAGATAGAATCGTGTTGTTATAATCTTTATGTATTGTGATGGTTCTATCATGACTTGTGTATTAATGTTTGCGGCATAAATTAATTGATGCAAGCCTATTGAACAATTGTATATGAAAACAATGGCACTTACAAGTTTGTGGCAAAAACTAGAATTGATCCCTTTTTGTATATGTCGATGGCATGGACCATGTATGTTCCCTTATTCTAAATTAAAATTTATGTAAACATGTTATAGACCTTTTATGCCTACATGACCCAAAACCAATGATATCATTCTTATGTTTATTGGCAAGTATAATTAGATCTATGTTTGCAAGTATAATTGGATCTATGTTTCATAAACTATGCAAGTTCATGTTTAATTGAAAAATATAATTGGTTCTATGTCAAACATCATTTGGGTTTCATAAACTATGCAAGTTCATGTTAATTTGCAAAATATAATTGGTTCTATGTCAAACATCATTTGGGTTTCATAAACTATGCAAGTTCATGTTGAAATAGGCTATATGATTAGATGTAAAAAATTGTACATTTTGATGAATATATAACATGCTAGTTTTGTGGTCGATATTGTGCCAAGTTAAACATGTTTAAACACATGTTTGTATTTGCCTAAACTATGCCATTTCATATGTCACCTTCTTAGTCATACTTTGATTTGAATGCAAGTTCACATGACCCATGTTATATGTTAGTTGAATTGCCAAATTGCAAGTTCATGCGCCACACACCTTTATGTATTACATGTTCTTGATTTCCACTTTTTCTCACGTTTATAAAGTTGGGCTGAATTGTGACAAGCCCAACATATGCTATAACGTTGCAAACAAACAGGAGTAATTACGGTGGGTGTAAAATATGAAAATATATGTTGGCATGTTTGGCACATGCCGATGATTTTGACACATAATCGGTATGAATTGAAATACACAAAAATAAAAGATATGACATTTAAATATAGTTGAGAAGTAATAAAATATGTAAATATAGAAAACACGATATGCTTAACCCGAGGTTGGATTGAGTTGTGATGTAAACCTGCCCGGACCCGGCCGGCTGTCCAGTAGTCACAACAATACCTATCCAATGTGGGTGGTTAAGCATTGAGCCCAATAATGACCCGAGGTTAGACTGAGCTACGGTGTAAACCTGCCCGGAACCGACCGGCACATCCACTAACCATAGCAATAACTGTCTAATGTGAGTGGTCTGGTGCTCCTAAGAGGCTAAGGACAGATGGTAGGGTTAAGTCAATTATAACACTTAACCAAATTCCACATGTTAACAAGAATTGATGGGTGGGGTTAGGTAAATACAGAAACTTAACCACTTAACATGTTTGACTAGAAAATCCTGGTAACGAGGGACCCGTTTCAGCAGTAACCCAAAGTTAGATATCAACGGTACCCTGAAACTAGGCAGGGTGGGGCAAGATTACTGGTCTGATTGTAAGCGGTCAAACGACGGCGGTGGGTGCATAGTGCAGGTCGAACGGGGTGTGGGCGTGCACACACTCCAGAGAAGACAACCAGGGCACTAGGGACACCAGTAGTATAACCTATGCCTTCTAGTTTTGTGTCGAGGCCGCCACCATGGGTCTTGATACACCCCATGGTGGGACCAGCATGGGTATCTACAATTCTTGGGGGTTGTATGACACATGTTAACGCGAGTAGGAGCCGATCTTTAATAAGAATAGGGATCACTTCACCCTCACCATGGGGTGCCAGTTAGAATGAATTCAAATAGGTACAGAGATATAGTATTGGTGTGATTGTACATTCGACACTTCCTTAGCTTGTGACAGTTTCCTATTTTTAGTTTACATCCATCATAACCTTTTCTTATTCACATATTGAAGAGTTACTAGATTTACTCAGGCTTTATGTCTGACCCTATTTTCTTTTCGTCTTCTTTTCTTTCGTTCCCCCCTAGGTCCGTACGGAGGAAACAGCTCAACTCAGTCAGGCTCTTTACAAGCACCAAGAACATAGATGTATGATTTGGATCTTTCTTGCTCGGATAATGGCTTTGGATATCACTATGGGGATTTTTGTCCTTTATTTATGTTTTCATGCTTCTTTAATAATCAAGGCAGTTATGAGGTTGTAATGTTGAAAGTATTTTGAGACAATTATGGAAATCTTTGTTTGATACACGTATTGATGAAATAAAAGTTTGTTTGGTTTCAGCTGTTTAAAATATGTGTATTTATATCTGTCTTGGGTTCATCTGTGGCTTTTACTTATAAGCCTCCACCAAAGTTAAGGCATTCCCTTTGTGAGTGACCTTAATGGAGGTGGGGTGTTTCACTTGGTATCAGAGCATAGGTTTACCAGACAAGATAAAAGTTTTTGAAAATTGTTTTCAAAAAAAGAAAGTTTAAAGAAGCATTTTCTCTAGAAAAAGTGTTATATTTATAAAAAGACAAAATCCCCCAAAGCCATGTGCCCTATCTATCCCTCTCTATCCTTCGTTTTGAATTTTCCCTTCTGTTTCAGCATGTCTGGGGACCTTTCTCCCCAGCTACAGACGCTTTTACTCGTCCTCCTCCTCGGCGTGAAACAGCAAGCGGAAAAATCGTAGAACAAGAAGACGGATAATAGTCAAGGAGGAAAGGACTACATCAATAATAACAAGACACGTGAGAAAAGGAAATGTTATTTCTGTGGCAATGTTGGGCATATAGTTCAGGATTGTAGAAAGAAGAAGATGAAGATGGGGGCATGCTTTCAGTGTGGTGATATTGGACATATCAGTGAGAAATGCCCTAAGAAGCAAGGGCAAGGCCCGCAAGCAGGACCTTCTGGGGTACCTCTTTAACTTCTTCTCCTAAACGCTTTGTTTTATCTTGCTTATCTTCTCAATCCTATCTTGAGAACAAGGTAGAAATATTTCTGTAGGAAGTGTAGCCTATCTTTATGATGATCCAGTTCGTACAATTTTTGACTCTGGTGCATCACACTCTTTTATTTCATCTGCCTTAGTAGAATCTCTTCATCTAGACACTAGTATGGTAGAAGATCCCTTAGTAGTTTCAAATCCAATTGGAGGCTCCGCTTACTTGTCAATGGTTTGTTTGGGTTTGAAAATCTCTATTTCCAGCGTTGAGTTTAGTTGTAATGCTTTTGTTTTGGGCTTCTCGGGATATGGTTTGATCTTAGGAATGGACTGGCTATCCAGTAATAGTGTCATTCTTGACTGTGAGAAAAGAGTAGTTAGACTCTTGACTCAGCTTGGTAACACTCTAGAAATTTCTTGTAATCCCTTGAATGCTGTTATGCTTAGTTATCTAGAGTCGCTTGATGCTTCTGATGAGAATTTGCAATCAGTTAGAGTAGTCCGGGAATATCCGTATGTCTTTGAGGAAGTGAAAGGCTTACCTCCGAGGCGAGAAATAGACTTCCGCATATATCTTGTGGATAAAGCAAAGCCTGTAGCTTTACCTGTCAGACACATGGCTCCAAGGGAGAGAAAGGAGCTCAGTAAGCAGGTTAAAGAACTTCTAGAAACGGGGTTCATTAGACGGAGCATTTCAGAATGGGGTGCTCCAGTAGTGTTCGCAACCAAAGCAGACGGTTCGCTTCGCCTTTGCGTTGACTATAGGGAGTCAAACAAATTGACCAAGAAAAATAGGCACCCTCTTCCCCGAATTTACGATTTGTTTGATCAGCTTGTTGGTGCGACGGTCTTCTCCCAACTTGATCTGGCAACTGGGTTCCAACAGCTAAGAGTAGCTGAAGACAGCATTGATAAGACAGCGTTCAAAACCCCATACGGTTTCTTCGAGTGGCTTGTCATGCCTTTCGGCTTGACAAACGCACCCGCTTATTTCGTAGACCTAATGAGCAGGGTGTTTAGAGAATTCCTCAACAAATTTGTGGTTGTCTTCGTAGATGATATCTTAATCTTCTCAAAGAGTGAGGAAGAACATGCTCAGCATCTGGAAGAAATCATGGATACTCTCCGTGCACATCAACTAAAAGCCAAATTCTCCAAGTGTCACTTCTGGAGAAAGGAAGTAAGATTTCTTGGGCATATAGTTTCCAAAGAAGGGTTGGCTGTGGATCCCGCGAAAGTGCTGGCAGTACAAGATTGGAAGACACCAAGAAATGCTACCGAAGTTCGAAGCTTTCTTGGGCTAGCCGGTTTTTATCGAAAGTTTATTAGGGATTTCACGAAAATCTCAGCCCCACTCACAAGGCCAACAAAGAAGAATCTGGCGTTCGCTTGGGATTTGGACTGTGACATTACTTTCCAACGATTAAAAAGGGCTCTTACAACAGCCCCGGTTCTAACTCTGCCAGACGGAAGCAAAATGTTCACAGTATACACGGATGCATGTGGAACGGGACTAGGCGCTGTTCTAATGCAAGAAGGAAGGGTAGTAGCTTATGGCGGAAGACAATTGAAGGTTCATGAAAAGAACTACCCAACCCACGATCTTGAGTTGGTCGCCATCGTCTTTGCACTTAAGTCTTGGCGCCATTATCTCCTAGGTGAGAAGTTTGAATTATACACTGACCATAAATCGTTGAAAAATCTCTTCTCCTAGAAGGATCTTAACTTGAGGCAGCAAAGATGGATGGAGTTTCGTGCCTCGTATGAGTTTGAAATTTCCTATACTCCCAGAAAAGGCAACGTGGTAGCAGACGCGTTGAGCCGAAAGAAACTGACCCTAAGCCCTCTCTTTGTGGATAGGCAAAACTTGGAGTATATAGGCAGTTTTAACTTTAGGCCCTCCTCGGATTTTGTACCGGGTTTGTTAGCATCTCTCGAAGTACGCCCTACTCTCTTAGACTCAATAGGGGCTGCCCAACGTGAAGACCCTCGGCTTGTGGATGTGATTGATAAACTTATTAGGGGTGAGACTTCTAGTCACTCAGTAGATACGCCATCGATGATAAGGGTTGGCTGAGACGAGATGGAAGATTATGCGTCCCACAAGCAAGGGAGTTGAAAAAGAAGGTTCTCGAGGAAGCGCATCATTCCAAGATGACTATACACCCTGGCGGTGATAAGATGTACAAGGATATAAAAAGGACTTTCTTTTGGAGCGGCATGAACCAAGACGTAGCAAATTTTGTTTCTAAGTGCATGACCTGCCAACGGGTCAAGGCGGAACAAAAGAAGCCTGGAGGACTACTTCACCCTCTAGATGTCCCACAGTGGAAGTGGGATGGCATTTCAATGGACTTCATTGATGGACTGCCTAGTTCGAGAAGAGGCAACACTAGCATTTGGGTAACAGTGGATAGGCTTACTAAAAGCACCCACTTTATACCAATCAAGAGTAGAAGGACTGCCTCATCCCTAACATATCTTTATCTCAAGGAAATAGTTCGACTCCATGGGATACCCTCCAGCATTGTTAGTGACCGAGACCCTATTTTCACAAGTGAGTTTTGGCGGAGTCTATAAGAAGATGTAGGCACACAGCTATGTTTGAGCACGGCCTATCACCACCAAACAGATGGCCAGACGGAAAGGGTGAATAGAGTTTTAGAGGATCTTATAAGACTTTGCGTTCTTGACTTTGGAGGGACGTGGGAGGATCACCTTCCTTTAGTGGAATTTTCCTACAACAACAGCTACCAAGCAACCATCGGCATGGCACCCTTCGAAGCCTTGTATGGAAGACCGTGCAAATCACCAACTTGTTGGTGGGAGTCCACAGATAAGCTTATACTTAGGCCATACATGATTCGAGAAACTTCAGAGAAAGTGGACTTGATATGTAGGAGAATGAAGACAGCCCAAGACAGACAGAAATCCTACGCCGACAAAAGAAGGACCGACCTTGAGTTTGAGGTTGGGGACAGGGCTTTCCTTAAGGTATCCCCTTTAAGGAACGTCATTCTCTTTGGATCCGCAGGAAAGCAAGCACCAAGATTTTTAGGACCGTTCCCTATCATCGAGAAGATTTGGAAAATGGCTTATAGAGTAGATCTGCCTGAAAGATTGGCCGGAATTCACAACGTCTTTCATGTTTCTCATCTCCGGAAATGTCTACATGAATCAGCGGAAGTGGTGGAGCCAAGCATTCTAGAAGAAGCCGAAGTGGAACGTGAATCAACTGTGAGGAGAGTTCCAACCCGAATCGTAGGAACTGAAATAAAAAAGCTACGCAATCGCGAAGTGAAGCTCGTTAAGGTTCAGTGGAGCGACGCCGAGGAAGACGCGACTTGGGAAACTGAGGATAGAATACGCACTGCCTACCCTTTTCTTTTTTAGGGTACATTTTTGACCTCTTTTTTTTCTTAAGTTGTGCTTGTATCTATCTTTTTAGGTATATCTCCTCGATATTATCCTTTATCCTTAGGTAGAAACCCCTTTGGATGTAAACATGTATTTGAAACATGTTATGGTTGATGGCTGCAAGTGGTTGCAAGTGATTGCTATTGGTTTCTCGTGGATGCATATACACACACACCCTAGGTTATAGATCGGCTCAGTCACATCATATTGCATATGCATATATGTATTCTCATTTGTATATGGTTGAAACTTGATATGCTGTCATATGGTCGTCGCATTAGTATGAATAGTTGTGCATTCATGTAGAATTATGAGTAGGAAAAAATTTGCATACATAATGGATTCATGACACCTACATGATTCGCATTAAGGAGGTCAACTGAATCAGTAGACCGCCTGATTTCTGCATTAGATAAGGGCATGTACACACACTATGCATATGATCATGAAGCATTAGAAGTCTTTTAAGGACAGTGAATTCCTGTGTTTGTTGGTTGAGTAGATGGACTGTTGGATGGTAGGATATACATTCTTCCTAATTTGAAGATTTCGGGGATGAAATCCTTTTAAGGGGGGGAGAATGTAACACCCCGTGAATTCTATAACGTTAAGCTTCGCAAATTAAAGTATAATTAATTATAAATGATGAAATCAAGGGAAATGGGTTACGCCATTCCGTTCGTCTCGAAATTCTGCTTAAGATAGAGTCCAAGTTTGCGTAAAACGGATATCGTATGAAGATGATATGGACGAACGAAGTTGGGCAGAAAAACCAGAAAACGGGTCAGAATGCACTGGCGCACTTGGGAAGTGCGCCAGAACAAAGTTGAACTGGCGCACTTGGGAAGTGCGCCAGTACAATTTTGGCCTGGTGCACCTGCCAAGTGCGCCCAGGTCAGAAAGACATGTTGGTCAGGCCCTGGCTGACCTGGTCAGGGTCTGGTCGAATTCTGATGCTTGGCTGAGTCACTAGGGCTTACGCGTCACCTTTTGAGTGGCTCTTTGAACTCTGTATGGTCTAGATTCCTCCTATCTTCATCCGACGGCTCAAAACATTTTAAAATTCTATAAATACAACTCAAGCCTAACCCTAAATTCACACAAATAATAGAATACAAAAGTCGTCATGCTGCTGGAGAGGAACTAGGAATGGCCGTCAATTAGAAAGCCTAGAGACAAGCCAACACCAAAGCCTAAGAGGCGAATCAAATTAAAGTTTAATCAAATCAATCAACGCAACGTTAGTTTACCCAAAGGAGTGCATCTCAGTTTCAGAATTCAGAATTCAGAATTCAAGATTCTGCATTCGTTGTAAGTATAGTGACCTTTCAAAATATGAATAAAAACTGTGTTGTGATTCGATGTAAATGAAGATAGAATCATGTTGTTATAATCTTTATGTATTGTGATGGTTCTATCATGACTTGTGTATTGATGTTTGCGGCATAAATTAATTAATGCAAGCCTATTGAACAATTGTATATGAAAACAATGGCACTTGCAAGTTTGTGGCAAAAACTAGAATTGATCCCTTTTTGTATATGTCGATGGCATGGACTATGTATATTCCCTTATTCTAAATTAAAATTTATGTAAACATGTTATAGACCTTTTATGCCTACAAGACCCAAAACCTACGATACCATTCTTATGTTTATTGGCAAGTATAATTAGATCTATGTTTGCAAGTATAATTGGATCTATGTTTCATAAACTATGCAAGTTCAAGTTTATTTGCAAAATATAATTGGTTCTATATCAAACATTGTTTGGGTTTCACAATCTATGCAAGTTCATGTTTATTTGCAAAATATAATTGGTTCTATGTCAAACATCGTTTGGGTTTCATAAACTATGCAAGTTCATGTTGAAATGGGCTATATGATTAGATGTAAAAATTGTACATTTTGATGAATATATAACATGCTAGTTTTGTGGTCGATATTATGCCAAGTTAAGCATGTTTAAACACAAGTTTGTATTTGCCTAAACTATGCCATTTCATATGTCACCTACTTAGTCATACTTTGATTTGAATGCAAGTTCACATGACCCATGTTATATGTTAGTTGAATCGCCAAATTGCAAGTTCATGCGCCACAACCTTTATGTGTTACATGTTCTTGATTTCCTCTTTTCCTCACGTTTGTAAAGTTGGGCTGAATTGTGACAAGCCCAACATATGTTATAACATTGCGAACAAACGGGGGTAATAACGTTGGGTGTAAAATATGAAAATATATGTTGGCATGTTTGGCACATGCCAATGATTTTGACACATAAGCTGTATGAATTGAAATAGCCAAAAATAAAAGTTATGACATTTACATATAGTTGAGAAGTAATAAAATATGTAAATATAGAAAACACGATATGCTTAACCCGAGTTTGGATTGAGTTGTGATGTAAACCTGCCCGGACCCGCCCGGCTGTCCAGTAGTCACAATAATACCTATCCAATGTGGGTGGTTAAGCATTGAGCCCAATAAGGACCGAGGTTAGACTGAGCTATGGTGTAAACCTGCCCGGAACCGACCGGCACATCCAGTAACCGTAGCAATACCTGTCTAATGTGAGTGGTCTGGTGCTCCTAAGAGGCTAAGGGCAGATGGTAGGGTTAAGTCAATTATATCACTTAACCAAATTCAACATGTTAACAAGAATTGATAGGTGGGGTTAGGTAAATACAGAAACTTAACCACTTAACATGTTTGACTAGAAAATCCTGGTAACGAGGGACCCGTTTCAGCAGTAACCCAAAGTTAAGTATCAACGGTACCCTGAAACTAGGCAGGGTGGGGCACGATTACTGGGCTGATTGTAAGCGGTCAAACGACGGCGGTGGGTGCACAGTGCAGGTCTAACGGGGTGCGGGCGTGCACACACTCCGGAGTAGACAACCAGGGCGCTGGGGACACCAGTAGTATAACCTATGCCTTCTAGTTTTGTGTCGAGGCCGCAACCATGGGTCCTGATACACCCCATGGTGAGACCAGCATAGGTATCGACAATTCTTGGGGGCCGTATGACACATGTTAATGCGAGTATGAGCCGATCTTTAATAAGAATGGGGATCGCTTCATCCTCACCATGGGGTGCCAGTTAGAATGAATTCAAATATGTGCTGAGATATAGTATGGGTGCGATAGTAAATTCGACACTTGCTTAGCTTGTGACACTTTCCTATTTTTAGTTTACATCCATCATACCCTTTTCTTATTCACATATTGAAGAGTTACTAGATTTACTCAGGCTTTATGTCTAACCCTATTTTTTCGTCTTCTTTTCTTTCGTTCCCCCCCCCCCCCACCCCCTAGGTCCACAGGAAGGAAACAGCTCAACTCAGTAAGGCTCTTTACAAGCACCAAGAACGTAGATGTATGATTTGGATCTTTCTTGCTCGGATAATGACTTTGGATATCACTATCGGGATTTTTGTCACTTTATTTATGTTTTCATGCTTCTTTAATAATCAAGGCAGTTATGAGGTTGTAATGTTGAAAGTATTTTGAGACAATTATGGAAATCTTTGTTTGATACACGTATTGATGAAATAAAAGTTTGTTTGGTTTCCGCTGTTTAAAATATGTGTATTTATATCTGTCTTGAGTTCATCTGTGGCTTTTACTTATAAACCTCCACCAAAGTTAAGGCATTCCCTTTGTGAGTGACCTTAATGGAGGTGGGGTGTTTCAACATAGATGTTTCAAAATAACATATTTGAAACTTACCTCTTGAGCTGATAGCCAAAAATACAATGAAAAGTAATGCAACTTCAACCTTTGACATGTTGATTGCTAGCTAGAAAATTTACATACAAAATTTACATAAAGAATTTACATACAAAATTAATATAAACTTAAATTACTTAGATCATATTATATTAAATATCTCCAGTTATGGATTCATATACCATTATGGTTATTGTTGCTGACGGATACTGTTATTGTAACTAATAACGACAAAGCTTCATTAATAGCTTGCGGTATAGGAGATCAAAAGACTATGATAGAATACTATTACTGTAATTAGTAATGACTGAGGTACATTAACAGCAACATAGGAGTTAATTAATTTAACCAAAAGACTGTGATGTTTAACACCCGCGTCCCAGTGGTTAGGTGCTCTATGGTTTTGAAACCATGGGTTTCTCAAAAGAGAAAAAAGGAACAACATGCACTGACATAAATAATTTTAACGGTAACTCAATGTACGTTACTCTGGCAAAGTAATATATATAACAAGTATGGTGACTAGCTAGTTAACTAAAACTCAATCAAATAATTATACAGTTCTATGATGCCTTTACAGTAACACATTGCATTAGTTTTTTTATATCTTTGATTCATATAATGAAACCTTTTACTTACTTGTAGACTATTCGTGTGTTGTTCAGGAAGATATTATATTATCCGTTGTTGGTACCTTATATAGACGATCGATAAAAGTTCATGATCAGTAAAACGATCGATTCAATGTAAACACATCGATGTTTCAAAATAACATATTTGAAACTTATTACCTCTTGAACTGATCATAGCCAAAAATACATTGAAAAGTAATGCAACTTCAACCTTTGACATGTTCATTGCTACCTGTTGGTATAGTTTTCTCCTCTTTGTAACTTTTGTTTTAACTTTTACTTCGTTACTTTGCCCAAACCTGCAAATGTGCTGTATTTATAGTAAAACACATAGAGAGTATAACTTCTATTATTTTTCATACTTTTCTTATTACGGATTAATAGGATATATCCGATATGGCAGATTATATTTGGATATATTTCACATGACATCACATTTTATTAGAATATATTTGATATGCCATATTGCAATTGGTTATATTCGGATATATTTTATATGACATATGTCACCAGGTTATATTACTATATATTTTATATGTCATATTGCACCAAGTTATATATTTTATGCTCTATTTGATATGATTATATATTTTTGTATTTCCTAACATGCTCGGATTGAATATGTCAATATATGGGTTTATTTTATTTAGCAACGAAAAGCAAGGTTAATATTCTACTAATTTTCTATATGATGTCACATTAAATGTGATGTCATATTAAATATATCCAAATATAACTTGTCATATCAAATATAACATGGCCGAGCCATGCTTCTATATTTTATGAAAGAAAACTAGCCAATCCAAACGAATAAATAAAAAATTTAATCCCACAATAAAGAAAAATGAGTTTAGTTAAATTGTTGTATGAATTATTTGTAAAAAAATTATACATATTATTATTTACAAGGTAAAGCTATAAAATCTTAGGTTTGATTTTAAACTTCAATTTACGGTTGCTACTACTTCATTTCCCCCCACTATAGTCATTTCTTCGAACTCGGATAAATTGAAAGAGGAAAGAAAAAATCGTCGTAGGAAAATTAAAGTTATAACAAAAGTTGCTGAGAACAAAAGCGGTTGTAATCAAGATCTCAAGTTAATCACTAATTAGTAACTTAGTTTTCAATTATTATTATTATTATTATTATTACTGAATCTCAAAGTAGTTGTTATTTCTTATGAAAGTTTCAAATTTAATCTTAGAAATTGAACGTTATGGGAAAATATTAATGGCAATCAATTGTCTTCTATGTCAGTATTAGTTAAAACATAAAAAACTATTTACTTTATTTTGTACAGATTGCTAATGCTAAGGTATTTGGTTTATATTAATTGTGCATGCTTTTTGTCTAACGGCTGTAGGGTGAAGATTTCTTCATTATTAATGTTCTTCCTTTTCTTACTGTAGTTTTTTATTTTTTATTTGTGTACATATGTTTACAATGAAAGACAGCTGAACAATTTACACTAGTATTACCGCACAACAGTGGAAAAACCGACCGTTAAAGTATTCAATATGAAATAAAATTTATTTGTTAAACATATTTCAAATTAGATTTTATTTAAAAAATTATAAGCTGCTTTTAGAGACAAATGAAAGTAGCTAATAAAGTCGAAATTCAATTTAAACTAAATTTTACATGTAAACCAACTTAAGACTATCAATGTATTGATTCGAATCAGTCACAAACGTGTACATACATTTCTGTTATATATTAATAAAAATCAATGTAATCTTAATGTTTAGTCATTTTGCAATTATAAACCATTAATAGACTGAAAAACAAAAAGAGAAATGAAACAAATATAAGCTCAAAACATATCATCAAACCTACCGTTCAACTATATAATTTTTAGAACTAAAACTGAAAATTAATGATAATGGTAGCTTATATAATGTGCAAGTATGTAAAAAAAAATTATTAGCAGCTGAAATAAAACCACAAGTTTTTCGTCTGTAAGTTTTAAAAATATACTTACGTATAAATATGATATCGGAATCACACAATAAATATATACCGACATCTATTTCTAAATAGGAATTTTATCATTTAACTCAGGTTACATATTTGAATCTCTATACCAAAATATATATGTATTTATATATATATATATATAATATTTTTATTATCCAATTTATTTTTATTAAGACCATGCAGAAGTTATGATTTATTTTGTTTCTTGGAATATTTCCAATTTTATTTCAGTAAGCCTGCACAGAACAAGTAGATGAATGAAGTAATTGCCGATTTGGCAGGTGTAGGAAGGATGATTCACGCAATACTTGGTTGGCTACATTTGATTAAAATAAGGCCCAGGAAAAATTAACCGTGAATTTAGTATGTACCAGTTTGATTGTATGAAACCTTGAGCAACACATTCATAAATAAAAATTATTTGTCAGTATAACAGTAAATTGATAATCAGCTAAAACTCACAATAATTCAGAAGGTACTTGATTCACTATATAAAAAGTTTCTTTATGAAGGGTAAACCAGATATCCAATCTCATTTTCTTTTACACAGAATGTACCTTTTTAATATGAAAACACAAAGATTAGCATACATCTTAACATAAAAATGTTTCAACAAGAAAAGTGTGTTATTATGCACTCGAGACAGTGGACTAAACGCACACACAAAAAAAAAATTCATAACAAGGATAAATTCAATTGTCTGCTGTACAATTTCGTATTAACGAAACAGATACTGCAGCAAGCTCTTAGTTCAGCTACAAGCACAATTTGCCGTTATGTATGGTAGGCAAAACAAATCTCCGTAAGTTTCCATCCATTTAAGAAATATTTCAAGACATCATTGGTAAATCTTTGTCTGGACACCAGTTAATGTTACGATGCAATGGTTTGGCGATTGACTGCATGATAGCCTCTGCATACATACTATGCTGATAGGACAGTATCAATTCCAACAGGTCCCAAAGAGAGGTTTTCGGGTTCCATCCTATGAAAATATTACGGTGATCATGTACCATACTGTAATATAACAAAAAAAGAAGTCTGCGTTTCATATGAATCACGAATATGAATGCTTAGAAAGTTGTCTGCCAATCATGGTCGTGTCAAGAATTCTTGTATCACTGCCATCGTAGCATAATTAGTAGAACTATTTGGAACTCGCATATGTTGTTGGACTATCAAGTGCTTTTTCTCTGGATGCTTAGCATTAAATCTACACAACCAAATGTTGGAATTACATGATTCATCTATCTATGTATATAAAAAACATTGTGTTAATCAGAGCATAAACATTATATTAAATACCTCGTCATTTCTGCTACCCATTTCACTGTGACTTCATTTTTGGGATTTCCAACATTGAAAATATGGTCATTGGCTCATGCAGAGATTTCCTAAAAAGAAGCCATTCATCATCTAACATACAAGAAAAGCAGCAAGGGTAATTTCTTATAATAATCAAAACAACATCTTCGATTGCATCCTTGATGGAGACAAAGGTTCTTTTGGATTGCCTTCCATCAAATAGCTTGAGTGGCTATTCACATAAAAGATTCTAGATCCAAGACACATTTAGTAAAATATACAGCATACTAATATGGAGTAAAAATCAACTTTTTTACTTTTAGTACGTCAGATCATAAGTTCCAATAGCAAAAAACTGTGTAGCAACTCTTTAGTCACTTGATCTATCCAAATAGTGCTTTTATTGATTTGTTTTTTTAATGAATCCGAATCAATAGGTTAGCTTTATTTTTTGTTTAGTTCATGGAAACAATTGAAGAGGAACGAAGAGGAACGTGAACAGGTAGATAAACAAATGGAGCATAAGGCATAATATTATCAACAAATTTACGCTTCTAAAGTATCTACCATCACTGTATAATAAGTATTATTTTTTAGTTTATCACCTTTATTTATTTTCCTATCAATGAGTTTGCTATTTCCATTTTAAAATTGCTGCCGTATTATTAAGTTATGTATCCTATTTTGGTTGTTTTCGTTGGAGGATCTTATAGAAATCATAATGGAGCTTTACAGTATGTTCATACGTTAAGTTGTTCAATTTGATTTATTAGCTTTGAGAGATTTAAGGACTCGATTTCAATATATTTAATATTTAAAAAATAACTGGGTTGTAGACTTTATAGTGAAATCAATCTAGACTGAATGTTTAATGTGGAGGAATCTATGATTGTTGCATGCCAAGTGTTATCACAATCTCTCTTCCTGCATACACTACTACAAAAGTGGGCGTATTCGACACTAATTTGTGTGCATTGCATGAAGAGTGTGGCGATAGCTATGCATTCTTTGATCTTTTGCAACAACATTCATTTGTTGTTGCATTAGATGTGAACGCAATGTTGCAGTTGGAATTCTTGTGCTGTGACGTGCAACACCAGGTCAAAGTGTTGCATTACATAAATACATGCCAAGTCAGCGATCCGCGTTATTAGTTTAAATAAATATGTAACCGTAGATGTAGATTAATCCAACGTTTCAAGCCGATCCTTGCTACACCAGTTCAATGTGTTGCATTAGATAAATACATGCCAAGTCAGCGATCCACGTTATCAATTTAGAAAAATAAAGAACCGTAAATGTAACACCCCGCATTTTTAGGTATAATTAAAAATGAAATAAAATATATGAAAATATGCTTAGGATACGTAAATAATGGTGATGCATAAGGAGAATTAATTAATACATGGAAGAGAAGAAAAATTAGTTCGATAATGGCGTATGTTACGGAAAAGATAGTAAAATAAGGATAACTAATTCAAGAAACAGGAATTAGGTAAAACAGACATCACCATTGCGTTCCTCTCGAAAAAACACGCGAAATAGAGTCCGAGTTTTCGAAAATCGGAGTCCGTATGACCAAGATATGGTCAAAACAAGATTCAGAAGGTTTCGGTCAGCCCAGAACTGGGCAGGTCGACCCGGGGGTCGACCTGGGGCCCAGGTCGACTGGGGAGTCGACTTGGGAGTCGACCTGGGTGTCGACCTGGGGGTCGACCCCCGTGGTCGAGCCAGGTTGGCCCGGTTGCACCTAGATGGGTTTTTGGGCTGTTTTGGTGAGTCTGTGACGAATTCTGACGGTTCTGATCTGTTTTAGGGTTTATCTAAAGGCCTAAAACAACTAACTACACCTATAAATAGATCCTAAGACCTAGCCTCCTCTACACACAATTCTATTCTGCTTCTTTTCTACCTCTGTTCTAATAAAAATAAAAATGGCGTCGCTACTCTGCTAGAATCAAAACTAGAAGCTAATCAACATCAACCTAAGCAATTCAATTCAGATTTGAGATAAAAGCTTCTGCAACAACTAAAGTTCTTTCTTTAATCCAATCAAGGCAAGTACAGTTATTTTCCGCTATAAACGTTAATTCTGATTTTGACATGAATTGTGAATCTGAATCTGAGACTGTATATCTGTCAGATCTGTTTTTCTGTGACGGTTCTGTATCCCTTTCTGCTTCCTTTCTGTTTCTATAGCCAGGCTACCACGAGCCTGTGCCTAATCTCATAAGAGATTAACGTATGAACGCAAATTTTGGGACAAATAATGAATGATGCGAAATTTGACAAGGCTGATTTGAACTTATGACTCTAGATCCGAGGCATAAAATATATTGACATATGACTTGGGATTAGATGCATGAATTTGACTGTAAACATGTAATTCATATATGTTGTATGCATAGTGTACGTTGTAATCTAGATCTGTAACTAATTAGAGAAATGAACATATGTTATTTAGATCTGTAATTAATTAGAAAAGTAAGCATATGTTGTAAACTAGTTTTAAACCTATGCATATTCTGTGATAAAAGAAGAGAGGAACCATTGTAAGATTACTTATGATTTGAGACTTTGGACAAAATGCAGATAAAAGTCAAGATCTAATTTTAGGAGATATAATTTAAAGATTTAGATTGTTGGGTATATTTTGCGTAATGATTCATAAGTTGAAAGAAGAAGGATATGGAAACTTAGGTGTAAAGATTTACATTAATTAGGATATCTATTATTGTGATCACACCTAAATAGGGATTCTTGGATATATGGCATGCATTGAAATTAATGGTTATATTTGGTACAATTTATATGTGAATCTGCTATAAAATGCTAGTTTAACAAAAATTGGAACATATGTTATATGTCCACATTCTGTGCTATGTAACTTTATGCAAACATGGAGTATATGTTCATCATGAAAATTATGTAGGCATATGAATTTAGGCCTAATTTATGACTAGGCAAGGCAGGTAAATAGAACCTTTAGAAATATTAGATTTGCTAAATCTGCTAATTTGCCAAGTTGCCTAAACTGCTAGTTTTGTTATATTGCCTAGACTGCTAATTAGATTGAAATGCCAAATCTATTAAATTTGTCTGTTGAGATGCCTAACCTGTTATATGCCAAAATCTGCTAAGTTGCTAAATCTGTTAAATCCGTTAAGTCATATAATCTGGAAAATCTGCTATCTGCTAAAATCTGTTATCTGCTGTGTTGATATAATCATCCTGTTATTGATATAATCTGAATTGGCATATATATATTGGGCGTGCGCATAAACGGTAAATTATTAATTAATTGGCCGCAAAGATAAACATGGCTAACTCGAGGTTAGAATGAGTTTGCGGCGTAATTCTGCCCGGAACTGCCCGGCACATCCAGTGGCCGCAAACAATAGGTTCTAATGTGAGAAGTTAGTCATAACCTGCTTAAGACACGAGGTTAGGTCTGGCTTATGGCAAAAGTCTGCCCGGAACCGCCCGGCCCATCCAGCGGCCGCAAGCTAGCGACCTAATGTGAGATGTCTGGGCATTAATAATTAATTAATGCAAATCTAAGATAAGAATGACATCTAAAACGTATTGGGGAAAATAGGAATAAACCAACGGGATTAATAGGTGTAGTAAACCGTCCAATACAAAGTTAGACAAATCTGAAAAATCTGTACATCTGATCCGTTAGTCTGAAAACTTGTTAACTTAATTTGTGAACTAGTAAATCTGAATTCTGTATGTCTGAACTTGTAAACAAGTTAATCTGAAATCTGTTAGTCTGGGGACACAAGGTTAGGAGGGGAATTACTTGTGTCATCTGTTGTTTAGGACCCATATTAGTCAGTAACCCTTTCTGGTATCAAAACTTTGACCCAACAGTAAGTAGGGTCCGGGCACGCTTACTGAACTAATTATAAGAGGTTCATTCTGATAATGGCGAGGGGTGTTGATGGTGCGTTCCAACCGGGTCATGTGCGTGCATGGATCCCGGTCTGCCTCTGAGGATGTAAGACGCCGTGACATCTGTAAATAGGTCTGTGCCTATTGGTTGTCACTTTAGGGAGTGATACACCCTACTGTGGGGCCGACACAGGATATTTATGTATTAGGGAGCCGATCGCTTGGGGTAGGGTTTTAGGGTACACTTAGTTCTGTCTGTTTCTGTTGGTACCGTCTGTTTCTGTTGGGTTGTAACACCTGTCTGTTTCTTTGTGGTACCGTCTGTTCGGGAGGTAAAGGCCCATTACTAGTGTACACCTAATTCTACATTCTGTTTCCATAAGGATTAATCTGTTTCTGCTTCTGTCTGTCTCTGATCGGGTAGTAAAGGCCCATTATTAGCAATCTGTTTCTGTTAAATTATTCTGTACCCGTTTCCGTTTAGAGGTTAGGGTGGCACCTAATTCTGTTATACTAGTATTAGTGCAGAGAAGTGTAAAGCAATAGTTTATGTCATTCTGTTCTTCTGTTATATCTGCTACACCTGTTACAGTTATCTCTCATCCAGTTTTATGTTCATGTCATATTATTAATATCTGTTCATATGCTGAAAGTCACTGGACTTGCCAGACTTTTTGTCTGACCCTTGTTGTTTCGCCTCCTTTCTTCCGTTCCCCCCCAGGTTATCCAAGGAGGGAATACTTTAGCTTGATCCGGATTTCTCTTTGCTTGAAGTGCTTAAAGTATGGCTTGGCTCTGTATAGCTTCCGTTCTATGGGGATTATGATTTTATACCATGCATTTTGAAGGCTTTTGTACAAGACTGATATTTTGTACTTGAATTCTGAGATTTTAAAGGATGTAACCATATTGATTTCTGTTTCCGCTGTAATAAAGTTAAAAATTTTCAAGTACTGTTTTATCTGTCTTGTAAGTTTCTGTTCTATTTACTAAAATGCTCCACCAAAGTTAAGGCATTCCCTTTGTGAGTGACCTTAACGGGGGTGGGGTGTTACACATGGTATCAGAGCTGAAGGTTACCAGATTTGGTAAAGAATTTTTGAAAACTATTTTCAAAAAGGTTTTGAAAAGGAAGTATTTTCAAAAGTAAAGCTTATTTTGAAAAACATAGTCCCCTAAGCCATATATCTATCTTTTGATCCTCTGCTTGAATCCTTGTTTCCTTCTTTCTTGAGTCCCTGGGGCTCCCGGCTTTCTGGGAGGTAACCTCGTCGAAGGGCAAAGTAGTGCCCGACTTCCATCGATAGCTGTAGTAGTTTCACCTGCGGCTAGTTTTCTTTAGAGCTTTGAAGGATTTTTCCGGGCGATGGAGGCAGCTTTCGAGGGATTGGTCAACGTGTTACACAAGGATAGTAAAGATGAAAATGATGAGGTTTGGCTAAGGAGCACAACCCAAAGGTGAGAAACTCATATAGACTTAGTTCACAATGGAGGCAAAAGGGAAACACAAAAGAAGGAAGGAAAGTTTGAAGATAAGGAGGAATAAAGTGTTTTACTTATGGAAGCTCGACTCATCTGAATAAGGATTACCGAAAGAGGACGGGGAGGGTGCTTGCTTCAACTGTGGTGAG
Source organism: Allium sativum (assembly GCA_030737875.1). Classification (NCBI taxonomy): domain Eukaryota; kingdom Viridiplantae; phylum Streptophyta; class Magnoliopsida; order Asparagales; family Amaryllidaceae; genus Allium; species Allium sativum. The sequence goes on from CM060924.1 coordinate 159,654,437, forward strand.
ATGGGGCACTTTACTAGGGACTGCCCGAAGAAACGAAGGCAAGGACAGAGGACAGGACCAACTTCTGGAGGGCAGGCAAACACTCTCAAGGCTAGTGGATAGGATAGAAATACGGAAAATTTCTGTAGAAGGTTTAATTTTCTTATCTGGTTATGGAGTTAAGACTCTTTCTGATTCTGTACTTGATACTCTGCACTTGAATACTAGTATTGTTTCTGATTCTGCTGTAGACTCAGACCCATAAAGGGTATGACTCATCTGTTTCAAGTTAAGGTTTGAGGGATATCTGTGTTAGGCGTCAAATATGACGCATATATTCTGAGTTTTTGTTGGATATGATTTTATCATGCTTAGCTTCCTAAGAATCATTAGGGAACCTGATCTGTATCAGTAGTCTGTAAATATCTGAATAATTCTGATTTCCAGTTTTGACATTGTCTAAAGAAGGTAATCCTCTGAGTGTCAATCTGATATTGGTTTCGGTCTTTGGGGTTGATACTTAGGGGAATTATTTTCTCAACCAATGTCTAATGGGAACTAAGTCTTCGTTCTATCTGTACTCGCTTCCATCACTAGACTCTATCCTATCGATCGAGTGTTCAACTTATAGATAGGAATCCTAATGGGTGTAAACATGTGTTTGAGACATGTTATGTTTGATGGTTGCAAGTGGATGCAAGTGGTTGCTAGTGGTTGCTCGTGGGCACTAGATCGGCTCGAAAACACTCTCATACTGCATATGGATGTGTGAGCATTTTCAATTTTTGTGGATGCAAATTGATTGACTCAGCACATGGATGTTGCATATGACTGAATGGTTGTGCACTCATATAGAAATGATATGTATCGAGTAGGAAAATTGCATACATGTTGGACTCATGGCACTGGCATAATTCGCATTAAGGGGGTCAACTGAATCAGTGGACCGCCTGATCTTTGCATTAGACAAGGAACATATACACACACTTCTTGCATATGTTCATACAGCATTAGAAATCTCTTAAGGACAATGAATGCCTGTGATTGGTGATTGAGTAGATGGATGATTGGATGGTAGGACACATTCTTCTTAACTTGAAGATTTCGGGGACGAAATCCTTTAAGGAGGGGAGAATGTAACACCCCGCATTTTTAGGTATAATTAAAAATGAAATAAAATATATGAAAATATGCTAAGGATACGTAAATAATGGTGATGCATAAGGAGAATTAATTAATACATGGAAGAGAAGAAAAATTAGTTCGATAATGGCGTATGTTACGGAAAAGATAGTAAAATAAGGATAACTAATTCAAGAAATAGGAATTAGGTAAAATGGACATCATCATTGCGTTCCTCTCGAAAAAACACGTGAAATAGAGTCCGAGTTTTCGAAAATCGGAGTCCGTATGACCAAGATATGGCCAAAACAAGATTCAGAAGGTTTCAGTCAGCCCAGAACTGGGCAGGTCGACCCGGGGGTCGACCTGGGGCCCAAGTCGACAGGGGAGTCAACCTGGGAGTCGACCTCCCCCCCAGGTCGACTGGGGAGTCGACCTGGGTGTCGACCCCCCTGGTCGAGCCAGGTCGGCCTGGGTGCACCTAGATGGGTTTTTGGGCTGTTTTGGTGAGTCTGTGACGAATTCTGACGGTTCTGATCTGTTTTAGGGTTTATCTAAAGGCCTAAAACAACTAACTACACCTATAAATAGATCCTAAGACCTAGCCTCCTCTACACACAATTCTATTCTGCTTCTTCTCTGCCTCTTTTTCTAATAAAAATAAAAATGGCGTCGCTACTCTACTAGAATCAAAACTAGAAGCTAATCAACATCAACCTAAGCAATTCAATTCAGATTTGAGATAAAATCTTCTGCAACAATTCTACAGCAACTAAAGTTCTTTCTTTAATCCAATCAAGGAAAGTACAGTTATTTTCCGCTATAAACGTTAATTCTGATTTTGACATGAATTGTGAATCTGAATCTTAGACTGTATATCTGTCAGATCTGTTTTTCTGTGACTGTTCTGTATCCCTTTCTGCTTCCTTTCTGTTTCTATAGCCAGGCTACCACGAGCCTGTGCCTAATCTCATAAGAGATTAACGTACGAACGCAAATTTGGGACAAATAATGAATGATGCGAAATTTGACAAGGCTGATTTGAACATATGACTCTAGATCCGAGGCATAAAATATATTGACATATGACTTGGGATTAGATGCATGAAATTGACTGTAAACATGTAATTTATATATGTTGTATGCATAGTGTACGTTGTAATCTAGATCTGTAACTAATTAGAGAAATGAACATATGTTATTTAGATCTGTAATTAATTAGAAAAGTAAGCATATGTTGTAAACTAGTTTTAAACCTATGCATATTCTGTGATAAAAGAAGAGAGGAACCATTGTAAGATTACTTATGATTTGAGACTTTGGACAAAATGCAGATAAAAGTCAAGATCTAATTTTTAGGAGATATAATTTAAAGATTTAGATTGTTGGGTATATTTTGCATAATGATTCATAAGTTGAAAGAAGAAGGATATGGAAACTTAGGTGTAAAGATTTACATTAATTAGGATATCTATTATTGTGATCACACCTAAATAGGGATTCTTGGATATATGGCATGCATTGAAATTAATGGTTATATTTGGTATAATTTATATGTGAATCTGCTATAAAATGCTAGTTTAACAAAAATTGGAACATATGTTATATGTCCACATTCTGTGCTATGTAACTTTATGCAAACATGGAGTATATGTTCATCATGAAAATTATGTAGGCATATGAATTTAGGCCTAATTTATGACTAGGCAAGGCAGGTAAATAGAACCTTTAGAAATATTAGATTTGCTAAATCTGCTAATTTGCCAAGTTGCCTAAACTGCTAGTTTTGTTATATTGCCTAGACTGCTAATTAGATTAAAATGCCAAATCTGTTAAATTTGTCTGTTGAGATGCCTAACCTGTTATATGCCAAAATCTGCTAAGTTGCTAAATTTGTTAAATCCGTTAAGTCATATAATCTGGAAAATCTGCTATCTGCTAAAATCTGTTATCTGCTGTGTTGATATAATCATCCTGTTATTGATATAATCTGAATTGGCATATATATATATTGGGCGTGCGCATAAACGGTAAATTATTAATTAATTGGCCGCAAAGGTAAACATGGCTAACTCGAGGTTAGAATGAGTTTGCGGCGTAATTCTGCCCGGAACCGCCCGACACATCCAGTGGCCGCAAACAATAGGTTCTAATGTGAGAAGTTAGTCATAACCTGCTTAAGACACGAGGTTAGGTCTGGCTTGTGGCAGAAGTCTGCCCGGAACCGCCCGGCCCATCCAGCGGCCACAAGCTAGCGACCTAATGTGAGAGGTCTGGGCATTAATAATTAATTAATGCAAATCTAAGATAAGAATGACGTCTAAAACGTATTGGGGAAAATAGGGATAAACCAACGGGATTAATAGGTGTAGTAAACCCGTCCAATATAAAGTTAGTGAAACGAATTTGAATCAAATATAAAACCACTTTGAATTGAATTGAATTGAAAACGAATTCGAATTGAATTTAAAACAAAGTGAAATGAATTCAAATTGAATTGAAACTTGAATTGAATAGAAATGAATTTTAAAACAAATTTATAAGGAAGGATTCAGTTTTGATTTGAATTGAAATGGAAGTTGAAATTGTTTTTGAAACGAATTCAGAACTATTTATAAAATTCGTTTTGAATGGTAATCGACGAAATATATAATATATATATATATATATATATTATATATATATATAATGGCCTGAATAGAACGCGCCGCGCCGTGGTAGTTCGTAAATCTCGACCATTTATTTCAAACGAACATTACGGGAGATCCGACCGTCGGATTCTCCTAAAACTAGAACCGTTGGGTTCGTATCGAAAAGAGCTTTCTAACGAATATTAGAAATTTGAAATCTAACTGTTGGATTTGGAGATACATCCAAATCAAATTCGAAAAAGGTCGCTGTAAGTGCAGTTCGATGGCCGTTGATGGAAATCGACTGTACGTGCCTTGATAAAATTATTAAAAATAGTAATAATTTGTGTAAAATCATAAGAAATGATTTGGGAAAATTTGGCATGAAAAACTCCATATTTGAAAGATAAAAATAGATTTTTATCGAAATGAACTAGTTTTGAACTAAATTTAAAACCCAATTATTTTTAAATAAGTAAATTAGATTTAAAAAGGGGTTTTAAATGATCGGAATTTCTAATATATTTGATTGGATTTGAAATGGGTTTACCGTGAACGGTGTTTTAAATAACACTAGTTCTTTAACCCGATAACAAATAGAATGCGATTTGGGTTTGTCATGAACTGTGTTTTAAATAACACCTAGTTCTTTAACCCTGTAAAAGGAGTTTTAATGAATCTTCAATTAAATTGAAATGTGGATTAATAATTTAGATTATCAAATTTGGCAAATGAGCGAGAATGGAGTATCACCAGTTTTGCTCCAAAGCGATAGTTAAATCTTTAATTAGATTTGAACGTGAAATGGTAATTAATTTTACCGATAACACCGTGGGGTTAGATATGGAGTATTACCAGTTTTGCTTCATGGGATGAATAGGTTGGGATTGGGAAATAAAATAAGTAATTACTTCGTTGTGGTTCGCTAATCTCGGCTAGTTTAGAAAACCCTAATTTGGTTTGAAACGACATCCAAAGGAAGATTAAAGGATAAATTTTAAAGAATTTATCTTGGATAAAATTAATGGGAACTTTTCCCTGAGAATATGAATTGGAATGAGGCGTATGTTGTGTTTGTGTAACATTCGGTTTAATATACGCGGGTTGTTCGGAAAGGCCGGGTTTACACCCATTCTGAATAACCGATTCGACGATAAGTCGAAGATGAAGACGGTGGTGAAGACCGGAAGTCTTCACATCATTTGGATAATTACCGACGATCCTGATTGGGCTGTACACCCAAGAGGATGGAAACAGTTGGTGGTTGTCCAGACGTACTTGGAGATGGATGGATATGCGAGGAAAGTGCCTCCGGTTTCGTTCGGACCCAGAACGAACTTGTAAATGGATTGTGTGTCTGACATTGGATTTTATTCTGTGTTGATTGATTTCTATTAAATATACATCTGTTTGGCGGCGGAGAATTTATTCTTTTGCTTAACGCCCTTCTCTGAGACGTACGAGCTCAGAGGTTGTATATCGATGGACATCAGTCGCATGGCATGAATTGCCTGTGTGGCACGCTAAGATGCAATGGTCAAGGCTTTTGTTGAAAAGCAAAGTCTTGTGGTTAATGATCAAAGCACGACCTACGTGGCAGCTTTGTGTATAACGTGAATTCGCGAGCCTCACACCTCGGTATGAGTCAAAAACAGGATATGGACTGCAGGGAGAGCACGACGTTTCTTTCTAGCTTTGGTGGTGTCAGTGACTTACCAGCCCTGACATTTATATACTTTTCACCTTTGTGGTTGTTGGAATGCGAGACGCCTCGATTATAGGTCTGTAAGGACCGGGAAACGTGTGTTCAGGCATAACTAATCCTCTAACGTAAGTGAGGACCGGCACTGAAGCATCCAGGGGTTGCCCAGAGTGCGTAACCCTGGGACATTTGCTAGAGTGTCTCGAACGCGGAGAGGAGCTTGCCCCTTGCCTCGACTCATGACGGAATCCAATTTCCAATACGTGTATTTCGGCTTTATTTGTAGAGCCTAGTATGGCGACATAGTAGATGGTAGTTATGCCGCCTATGATTGATATTTATGATTGAAATGTTTTGAAACTATACACTTATTATAGTATCAAATAATGTGTTTTAAACGTATCAAGCATGCTTTGGCTGTTATAAGGGAAAACCCTATCCTCCGGCTTGCGTTGCATTGTGTGATGGGACCTGGGTCTTATAACAGTTTCATTTTTCTTTATTTAGCATTGCGCTATTTGTTCTATGCACTGGTATTCTTGGGAGGAAACCCGTTCCGTGTTATACGGCGTGGTCCCTTGATTTACCTAACTTTAAAACCAATATTAATAACTGTTTTAGTGCTCACACCAGTCACATGACTGACCTGGAGTTTATTGTTTTAACCTAAACTCTGGGTGCCCCTATTTTCCGCACGGGCAGCTAATAGTTTTGGTTTTGCAGATTTTTATCCACAGGATCCTGGTTTACAGCTGGAACGATATCCGGAAAGCTCTGTATCCGTATATCACCTTCAGTTGTGCTTTGTATTATTTCCGCTGCTATGTAATTTATTGTAGTCTCTGATATTTATCGAATCTAATTTATTCATTTATACTCTGTATATTCTTGTATTCTGATGGAATTGTTGTAATAGCAATGAAATGTTCTTCCGTCTGCGTTCTGATTTGTCTTGTCCTCACAGTAATTCGTTCTTTCTCATCTCTTCGGAGACCGGGGAAGTTCGGGTCGCTACAATTACATACCGGGTGGATTTGTGAAGTTTCATAGACAAAATTATTAGGAGTTGATGATCATATGGATTGTGCAACGGAGATGGATTTTGAGGATAATTTGGATGTGATGTTCAAATGTGCGGGCTACAAATTTGGTCAAAATCCCAGGGACTTTGTAGTAGAACCAAATCCAGAGGCCGAGAAATTTTATCGGCATGTTAAAGAAGGAAAAAAAGCCGTTATATCCTGGCTGCACTAAATTTTCTCGACTAAGTTTCTTGATCAGGCTTTATTATTTAAAGTGTGCTTATGGAATTAACGAGTCTGCGTTTGGGGAATTAGTAAAGCTTATAAAAGAAGCCTTTCCTGATGCCCAGTTGCCTTTGTCTTCCTACGCTGCAAAGAATGTAATTAAGGATTTAGGTCTTGATTACAATAAAATACATGCCTGCCCAAACCATTGCATGTTATATTGGGCAGAGAATAAAGATAAAGAGGCTTGTGACATTTGTGGTTTTTTGAGGTGGGCGTAAAAGAAAAAGAAGATAACGTTGATAATAATGATCCACCAAAGTTGATTCCCAAAGTGCCAGCAAATGTTATGAGGTACTTTCCTCTAAGACCAAGGCTATAAAGGATGTTTATGTGCAAAGAATTTTCCAAACTCATGAGATGGCACCAAGTGGAACGAAAACAAGATGGAAAACTAAGACATCCGGCTGATGGTGTGGCATGGAAGATGATGGATGCTCGCTATCCTGATTTTTCATCCGAAAATCGTAATGTTAGATTGGGTCTAGCATCTGATGGATTTAATCCATATCGTTCAATGAATTCAGGTTATAGTACATAGCCAATTCTATTGGCAAACTACAATCTTCCGCCTTGGTTATGCATGAAACAAGAGAATTTGATTCTTTCAACATTAATATCTGGTCCAGATTCTCCAAAGAACAGTATTGACATATATATGCAGCCTTTAATTGCGGAATTGAAAGCGTTATGGAATGTTGAAACATATGATTCCTTGACTGATGGGAATTTTAATTTACGTGCAAGCGTCTTATGGACCATTAATGATTTTTCGGGATATGCCATGTTGTCAGGTTGGAGCACGAAGAAGAAACTAGCGTGTCCAGTATGCCATTATGAAACTTCTTCGAATTATTTGAAGCATAGCAAAAAAATGTGCTATATACACCATAAAAAGTTTCTTGATCCGACACATAAGTGGAGGCTGGATAAGAGGTGATTTAATGGCGAAACTGAAATGAGGAGCATTCCAGAAATATTATCAGGAACTGATATTGAAGAGTTATTGCGTGGGTTTAAAAATAGGTTTGGGGATAAGACGAAGAAACCTGGTAAAAGCGATGGCCCTTTTAAAAAAAGGTCAATACTGTTTGACTTACCATATTGGTGTCATAATCCCCTTCGACATAACCTGGATGCCATGCACATAGAGAAGAACATATGCGACAAAATATTAGGTACTTTACTTAATATAGGTCGCATGTTGAAGAATCACCTAAACGCTCGTTTGGATTTACAGGAATTGGGCATAAGGAAGGAACTTCATCCTATTGAATGTGGTGACGGAAAGCATGTTGAAATTAGAGATGCAATATTTGATATAACAAACAAGGAAAAAGAAATCTTTTGCTCTGTCTTGAAGAACGCCAAACTGCCCTAAGGCTGTGCCTCGAATGTTAGTCGGTAGCACATGAAAGAGAGAACGATTGTGGGATATAAGAGCCATGATTCTCATTTCATACTCCACTATTTGTTACAATTTGCTGTGAAAAAAACGTCAAGACCCGAGGTTCCGTTATCAATGATCAGATTTTGTGCATTCCTTAGAGGACTATGGAGCAAGGTTATCGAAGTGGATGATTTCAAGAGACTGCAAAAAGAAATTGTCGAGATACTTTGTCATTTTGAAATGACTTTTCCACAAGCTTTTTTCGATATAATGGTACACTTGCCTGTTCATTCATGTAGAGAAATTGAATACGGCGGGCCTGAACATCTTAGATGCATGTATCCCATTGAGCGATAACTAGGAAAGTTGAAATCTTATGTGCGAAATAGAAACAGATCGGAAGGTTCGATTGCAGAAGGTTACTTGGCAGAAGAGTGTGTGACCTTCTGTTCAAGATTTTTAAGCGTTGATGGAGGAACATAAAACACATCAATTGATTTTGGAAGATGTCCAACAGATTTGAAATATCATATTGTAACAAAGAAGAAAAAAGATGGGAAGATGTTCAGTTTGAAAGATGCAGAGTGGAAGGCAACACATCGCTATATTCTGTTCAATTCCGGTAATCAAGAAATTGAGAGTTTGATTGAGTAAGTTCTTAAGTTCCTATATCATTTTCGTTAACTATAAATTAACATCTGCATTTCGTAGTTTTTTGACCTTAATTATTATTTAGGGTTCATCGAGCTATTGTGGATGGTCTTCCAAATCCAAGAAGATACAAGTGGGAACGAGAACATTTCAAAGAGTTTTGGAGTTGGCTTAAAGAAGAGGTTCTGAAAAAGGGCAATATTTCAATAGATTTAGGGTTGTTTGCATTAGGTCCTAATCGAGTATCTAGGAAGTTTACCGGTTATATAGTAAATGGATACAGATTCCACACAAAATTTAGAGATTCTCGATGTACCACACAAAATAGTGGTGTATTTTTGAGTGCCAAAACCACCAGCTTTGCAAGTTCGAAAGACCAAAACCCAATAGTGGGTTATGTCAATTACTACGGATCAATCAAAGAAATTTTTGAGCTTAATTATTGGGGAGCTTTCACCGTGGTCCTTTTTAATGTTGCTGGTACCAAGAGGAAAAAGATTCATATGGTCTTACTCGAGTAAATTTTAGCAAGTGCCATAAAACTGAGCCTTATGTCCTGTCTTCGCAAGTGCAACAAGTATTTTATGTCGAAGACGCAGTTGAAAAGAACAATCATTACGTTATTAAAAAATTGCCACGAGATTGGTATGATACTGAAAATCAGAATGCAATGGAAGAAGAATGAGCAATATGCAATCACATGATATGGGCACAGGTGGTGAACTAGAACCAGAAGTTGTTGATGTGGGTTGGATTAGGGATGATGTCCCCGTAATACAACTAGAAACAGAAGTAGAAGTTCCTGATCCTGTTCCGTCTCATTAGGATAAAAAATTCCTCTTTCTTCTTGCTTTAATTTGATCTAATTTATGATGTATTTGGCACTTATTGTTTTAGCTGGGAACTATTATCTTTGATGAATGTATTTGTCACTCTTTTCTCATAATGCAATCTACACTGTTCACATGTTTTATGATTAAATGTCTTTCTTTACTGTCATCTGACTGTGGTTATATACCAAAATGTTATAGTTGTTGTTTTTTGTCTACTTAAACATGCATGTACCTTGTTCTAATGTATTTATTTTGTACAGTATGGATGAACTTATTACTATCCGACCACAACATGGTGAATAGTTTCGAAAGACATGTTACATTGGTGGAGATCCCTTTGTAGTTTCAAATTATTATGTAGACCGCTTTTCTTACAGTGTGCTTATGGACTTTATTAAAGATGCTCTACATTAAACTGAAATAGGAGGAGTCTATATCATCAGCAAAGGAACGAGGGGTGGCTGGCAGCTAATATTGAATGACAAGGACGTGAACGAGTATGTACATGGCTGCATTAATAAGCAAGAAGAAGTGTTTTTTACATCGACAAAACCATTAACAAAGACATTGAGCCGGTGACTCAACTGCAGCCACATGTAATCATACGGCCAAGCAAAAACATAATTCAAGGTATATAGTATATGTAATATAGATCCATTCTTTTATATATATATATATATATATATGTGTGTGTGTGTGTGTGTGTGTGTGTGTGTGTGTGTGTAAATAACTACGAAGGAGGCCATCATTTCTGTTTTTTTTGTTCCAGGTTCTGCTAAGAAGCAAGTTGCAAAGCGCATGTATACTACTGCACATAGACTTCAGCAGCAACACAAAATAATGAAAAACATCCCAACTCAAGTTAGTCAGAAGAAACTATCGCCGGAGCTTGATGATATGAATAAGGATGAAGAAGATGTTACTGTGACGAACAAAGGAACCAGGAGGAAATTAAATGTAGAAAATGAAATAGATAATGATGATCATACCCAAGAGAATGAAGCTGTTGTTTAGGTATTTTTCAATTTTCATTTCAGTTTTATTAATCCGGATGAAATCTTTTATTTCAAACTACTTTTTATTAAAATTCTGCACGTAAAAGCAAGAACTGGATTATAGTTGTTTTCTATTACTATGTCGATGTCCTATTCCGACCATGAAGGCTGCAGCTAATTCAAGTAATTATTTTTTCTTTGTGCATGCACTCTGTCAAAATAGTGAGAATTGTTTATACGTTGACTCTATTTGGTTAACTAGCTTAAATTTATCATCGATGGTGCATAATAATGCTAATCTGCTTGCAGTTCTCACAACCATCAGTTTTGACGAAGTATGAACAAGAGCGAATCACGCGAATGCAAGAAAACGATGCAGTTAGTAGATCACTTGGGGTGCCTTCATTGGTTAATTGTATGCAAGAGGCTGCCGCACAAAATAAGATAGATAAAGGTAAAGATGTTGCTGGACGTGATGAATACATCCCAGAAAATGTTGGCGAAGACGTCACTGATGATTCATCGGATTCGGAGGTATAAAGAAGTTATTTGTTTATTACTTATTGTCTTTGCCTTTATGAACGTAAAAAATCTTGACCTTCGACTTAACTGTAGAGAATCAAAATTGTAAAGTCAAACGAGCCTTTACCTGGACCAGAAACTCGTTCGCGAACCAATGCAGCCATTGAAATTGAGAAGGAAGTGATGACCTGCACCCCCTCTCCAAAAAAATTTGGCTCCAACAGGAAGTTGATCAAGAAACACACTCCCACTCCAAAGAAAATGAGTAACCAGGCGAAAATTGCAGAAACATTAACGAACTTGAAGAAAATTACACCGTCTTTTTCAGCAGTTTTAAAACCTATAACATCTCGTCCATCCATTTTAAAACCTACATGTAGCAAATTGTTCAAACAAACAACCACTTCATGTGAAGCTGCTGGTTCAGCTGCTTCCTATTTAGCTATGCGGAAACGTCAAAAGCAGAATGTTGAAGCGCTTGAAACAATGGGAAATCTTATCGATCGATTAGAGGAGGAATGAATTGCATAGGAAGATGAAGCAGGTACAGGTACAATATAATGTTTCCTTATCTGTGCACTGCACTGTTGACTGTGTCTATTTCCTATTAATTTTCTTGAACCTGGTAGATAAAGTACAAGGTCCACAAAAAACCTAGAGGGAAGTCAAAAATGACCAAGGTGCATGCTAGAACCCCTGATGATAAAGTATTCATTGAGTTGAATGAGGATGGTCATCCAATATCTGATAATACTACAGAGTTATGCAATTTTCTTGGGACAATAGCAAAGGATAATGTGTCTCTAACGTACATCAATTGGCATGTTGTTCCAGATTCATTAAAGCGACAAATGTTGGATTATGCTCTGGTTCAATCTAATTTCCTTAACCATATCAACTGACTTCCTAAATGTTTGGTTTTAATTAATTAGTCTATTTTCTGAATTTTGTGATTGATATATTGTAGGCTAGGTATGTCATTCCGGAAGAAGGACACAAGTGGGTCTTGAACACGCTTAACGACTCTTGGAGGCAGTACAAGTCTCACATCAAAGCAATGTATTATAAAAAAATATTCAACTGATGAGGAAAAGCTTGCAAATAGGCCGAGTACAATTCCGTTGGAGGAATTTAAAATGCTCTTGGAATACTGGGGGGATGAAGCAGTTCAGGTACCGCTTTAATGAGATTCACATTTGTATAATGTTTAGTAGTTTGCATTATCTTGTTTAGTGCTAATCGATTCTTTAGTAGTTCACATTATCCTTATTTAGTGGTAATAATTTTTTTTTTTTTTGGATTTCCAGGCCCTAGCTGATTCTAATTCCACGCATCGTAATTCACTAGATGAGACACATGCCTTGGGTCCCAAAACTCGTGCAGTAGCCAAAGAAAAGATAGTATGTGTTTTTTTAACCTAAGTTATTTTTTTTGTGATTGAGTTGAATTGGCCACATGATAATTCTAATTTGTTATATCACATGATTTATATTTTATATATCATTGTCTCAATGTTCATAGGCAGCAACTAGATCTGAAAATACTTAACATTGAATGTTAAAAATTGTGTTTAATTGTTGGTAATGGTAATACTTGACAGGGAACGAAGGACCCAGAAAAAGCCTCCCCATCCGCTGCCTTGGTTTATTTGGAAACATATAAACGAGAACCGGGTAGAAGTTACAAGACTAACACGGATGAACTAAAGGTCAGATACGTGAGTTCATATATAATTAGATACTTAGAAAGCAATACTTGTGTCAGTATAATTGGGACATTGTACGTTTGTTGCAGCAGCTTATTAAATCGAACACATAGTTAGTTTGAAAGAAAACAAGTTCTGTTAATAAATTCATTCCTACCAGCTGCCTATTTATATATATGCTTGCCTGGTTTTCATTTTGTAGGCGAAGTTTCAAGCAATGCTGGATGCAGGGAACATTGCTGAGGCAGATGCACTTGTTTCTGGTGGGAAGAGCCACACGCAGAACTGGCTTGTAGGAAGGTGAGGAAAAATGGCTGAAAAGTCTCCAAAAAATCCTAGTTCTTCGGACAGTTATGTGCAAGAGCTGGCCCAAAAAATAAGGCAAGAGCTTGAGGTGGATTTGAAAGAAAAGGTGAACAGAAAAGTGAAAGAGAATGTGTCATTGGTGTTAAAAAATCTTAATGAAGCCAATCCAGATCTTAATTTAGATGTCGAAGACTTTTGGATCACCACAACAAGTGATGAAGATGACCTTGTTACCCCTATAACCCCGGCAACTGACTGAAGTATTTGGATGGTATGTGTTAGCACTTGTGTTATGTTCTGTTCTTTTGAATTATTGCACTGTGGTATGTGTTTGTGATGACACTTTTGGTATGTTTGGATGATGGCACTTGTGGTATGTGTTGGTGATGACACTAGTGAGTGGGTATATATAAATGATTGGTCTGACTATGGTTATGAATGTTTTGGGAGGATTTATTGTATGAATATTTTGGTACATATGTATGAAAGTGGTACAATGTTTTGGATTGAATATGTGAACTACAGATTGTAATTACAGGGTTGTATTACAACTACAATTGATTTTTTTTTGGTGTTGCATTTGATGTTTTTACCATTGCAGTTGATGTTTTCTAGTGTTGCATTAGACTGTGCTGTGGTGTTGCATCAGACTGTGCTGTGGTCTTGCATCAGACTGTGCTGTGGTGTTGCATTAGACTATGCTGTGGTGTTGCATTAAGTGTACTATTATTAATTTCACAATGGTATGGCACGTGGGGCCCACACCTTACGCGGTGCCACGTGGATTGCTGACATGGCATGTGACACATGTGCAACCGACGTGGATAGATTACGTGGCATGCGACACGTTGGCAACTGACGTGGAAAGTGCATGTGGCCCCCACTACCATGACCTGGAAGCCAGGCTCTGGCTTCTACTTAAGGCAATGTTGTACGTTGTTGCATTACATGCATATACTATTGCAATAGGGGTATAATAGAACACTTTCTGTCTGTGGCCTTAGATGTGCAAAAGCCTTGCCTTAGAAGGCAAATGCAACAGCCTTGCCTATTTTAGAAAAGGGCTTACGACAACGCTTTTCTGATCTACGGCCACAGTAAAATAGTGTCGAATATGCCCACTTTTGTAGTAGTGATATAAATTACTTGCATGTACTAATGCTATATACATCTAAAGGCCACCAATGATAGTAACAAATGTAGTAATACGTAATTCTCTTTTGCTAAATTCTAATCAATTCAAAAGTTTTTATTAAATGCAATGAAATTGTACACTTTGCGGTGTTCCCATTGTTTTACATGCATTGCCAGTGAGTTTGTAATTAATCACAAAAATATTGGACTTGAAAGATAACTTTGTTTCAAACATTGTTACATCTTAAATTGCTGGTATTGACAGTTTTCAATTTCCACTGAGTCAAATATACCTTCTCCAGTTACGCCTTAAGAAAAATTAGACCAACTCTAGATGTATAATCAGCAGGATCAAAATAGTGCTCAATGATTTAATTTACCATAGTAAACATGCAAATATTTATGGTCTTTAGAATTTAACGAAGAGTTAAGAGACCCAAAGAAACTGAAAACTACATTATGAACTTAATTAAAATCAACATGTTTGTATTTTTTTAAAGGCTAGGTGGTTTAGGAAGAGAGAGAGGGGGGTGTATTAGAGGTTAGTAGAAGAAGCTGATAAGCTATACTAACCAAAAATCTTGTTCTCATACATGTATATATAAACTAATAAATCTGATCTACCTTTCATATCCGTTGCCATTTATATATCAGTTAGTTAGTGAACAAACTAATTAATTATTAACCTTAATGAATTCAATGACTGGAATGGTAGCTCTTCTACTTCTAGTAGCAGCAGCAGTTCCAGCGTTTGTTATGGAGGACACAACGGACGATACTTCGGGACGCACAATTGGGGTTGACTATGATACATGTTCCTCTGACAAAACTTTTCGTGTTGGCGATACTCCATGTTAGTCTTCTGTAAACTAATAGCTAAATATGAATCAGAAAATTGTTAATAATTATATGTTAAAATAACTAAATATTACGTCTCTTATATGGATTAGTACACCGTGAATAAGATGCTCAAGGCCAACTATTATTCATTATACATAGTGATTCAAAATACATTATGTACACGAATACGTTATAGTGCACACCAAAAAAGTAAGCTATCATAAAGTAAGCACAGTAATAGCAACAAACATGACAATCTCTGGTTGTTGTAACTACACAAATTTTGTATAAAAATGAAAAACCCAAACAAAACCTATAAGACAGCAGTAATAAAAATGCAGTCAACTTCAATTCTCCATCTAAAATCTCAATGTGGCATCAAAGCTATGAAGCTGAACCACTAATTGGGTTAAATCAGAATATAGCTTAAAACCTAAATAAATTCTTAATTAAAGATGCAAAATTAACCTTAAACTGATTCCAATGCTAAGATTAGCCTCACAATAGGATGGGTAAGGTTGGTTATCTAAACACTGGGTCTTAACTTAAAAAATACTTGTCAGTTTGGTTCAGAATACTTGTCAGTCAGGTTGAGTCTCCTGGTAAAGAAGATATACAGAATGAACAACTGTGGATTAAAACAGCCTTAATTGTGTGCATTTATCTTGTTAATGCTACGTGTAATGAAGTATTGCATTAGAGGAGACACAATAATAAACTGCGTCAACTGATGCATGCAACAAAATATACCAACACTATAAGGAAATGCAGAATAAATGGCACACCCTTTTAGCTTTCATCGAATCTAAAATTTGGGTTCGAGTCTGTGCGTTGAAGATCTTTGTCTAGTTGTTCGATCTTCGCTCTTAATTCCTGCATTTTTTTCATATTTTAAAATAATTATTGACCAACATGCGAATATGTGATATATATGAAAATTAGTTACTTTAACATTTTGGATCACTATACCTTTAACATTCCGAGCCTTTTACAATAGTTCAAAATACATTTTGCCTACAAAATAGTATCACTGGAGCTAAACATTTGGGAGATGAAAAATTATGCATATAAAAACATAGTTAACGATGAATAACCCTAATCAAACCCTACTTTCACATTGTGAGTTGCATAGCTGATAATAAGAACGCTTCTAAAACACAGATTAAACCAAATCATATATTTCTACAACGCTAAACATTTACGGTATCACCATAAAACTTATGCTAAAACATCAATTAAATGAAAGGATGAAATATACCATTAGCATAAAGTACAATATCAATACAAAAGCTTAAATGAAATGTTTTTTGACATGATTCAAAAAACTGTTACGAAAATTACCAACTGTAAACGTATGCAGACAACATCACAACATGATAACATAATTTAATGTGCTACCTTTTACTTATTTTACCTTCATGTTTATAGTGTCATCTTAGCAAGCTTGAATCCTTTTTGCATCTTTTAGTAGTAGATTATGCGGTTGAACTTGAATTAAGCGCATAATATCTTCCAATAAATTTAGTATTATCTGAACAAACTCCCACTGCTAGCTTTAGATCATCAATATTTTTCGGTGTATTATTTCAAGGATTCACAAGCAAATTATATGACTGAAGAGCAAATGAAAAAGGCATATACCGAAGTAATGCAATCTCTAGTAGATAGGACCAAGACGTAGGCACAAGAGACCACTTCAGGGTATTCTCTCTCCACTGCCTCCTTTATTGTATCCAAGTACCTAACATTTTAACCCATTAGATCATTTCTATGTCTGTGTTCTTGTATTTCAATAATTTTATCAGTTCATTGTTGTTATAATCAATCTAACTTTGCCACAAACATGTACAAGTTCATTCGCAGCTCTACTTATAATATCTGGCTTCCAAAACAGAAGGATGTAAATGCGATATTTGAGTAGCAACATTACAATGCTTAAAAAGTTATAATTCAAACTATTTCAACTAGACACTAAATAATAAGTTGCTAAACGGAGTCTGAATTTGTATTTAGTTTTGGTAGGTGTCCCAAATGATGGACTCTAAATAATATGTGCTACCTTTTACTTATTTTACCTTCATGTTCATAGTGTCATCTTAGCAAGCATGAATCCTTTTTGCATCTTTTAGTAGTAGATTATGCGGTTGAACTTGCATTAAGTGCTTAATATCTTCCAATAAATTTAGTACTGTCTGAACAAACTCCCCCTGCTAGCTTTAGATCATTAATATTTTTTGATGTATTATTTCAAGGATTCACAAGAAAATTGTATGACTGTAGAGAAAATGAAAAAGGCATATACCAAAGTAATGCAATCTCTAGTAGATAGGAGCAAGATGTAGGCACAAGAGACAACTTCAGGGTATTCTCTCTCCACTGCCTCCTTTATTGTGTCCAAGCACCTATCATTTTAACCCATTAGATCATTTCTATGCATGTGTTCTTGTATTTTAATAATTTTATCAGTTCATTGTTGTTATAATCAATCCAACTTTGCCACAAACATGTACAATTTCATTCGTAGCTATACTTATAATATCCGGCTTCCAAAACAGAAGGCTGTAAATGCGATATTTGAGCAACGACATTACAATGCTTAAAAAGTCATAATTCAAACTATTTCAACTAGATACTAAATAATAAGTTGCTAAACAGACTCTGAATTTGTATTTAGTTTTGGTAAGTGTCCCAAATAATGGAAAAACCAAATTTAATGTGAATTTGTTTGATAAAAGAAAATTGACTGTTTACATCGATTACAGAGAATAAATTAACAAAGGGAAAGAAGGAAAATACCTAAATTTTCTCAACTCAAAGCTTCTACTGTCTCCTTCTCCGAGAGAGACGTTCTTGTTGAATCAGGCAGTAGTGAAGCATCACAAGACTAATTATCAAGCATAAATAGCTATATTAAAATAACTTCAAGCACAATCTACATTTACCAGAAAGTTCAAAATCATGTAGAAATCCCAAATTATCTCAACAGAAGGGTCGTGGCGAAGGCCTCTAAGTCAAGAAATCAGAAATCTTGGGGTTCATAACTGTAGGGAAAACTCATAAATAAGAAGCAGGCAAAAAACAGAAAATAAAATAGAGAAACAAATTAAACTTACCTCTGATGCCTGCTTCAATTCATGCATGCTGCCGCTGCTTCTTTCTTTTTCCCCTTTTTATTACTGAATTGAGATAGCATAGCTGAAACGAGCCTTTTTGGGTAAGTTGCGGGTAGGAATTTAGGAGACAGGACGTTGTGACGAAGTGTGAGTGACGAAGGGGAGATGTTACTTCGGCGATGTTGATTCGAGAGTCAGTCATTTAGGATTTGAAATCGACACCGTAAGAAGCATAAAAAAAGGAATATACAGATCTGAGGATGAAGAGATGTAATTGAAAGATTCTGCGCGATAGAATAAATTGGGTCGTAGGAAATAAAAGGAAAAGAAGGAAAATGTTAGAAAGGACAAAGAAGGAAACAACGGAGAAAACATTATTGTTGAGCGAAAATTATGCCTAAATTTATTGGCTCAGACAATTTGTTTTTGACTCTTACAGTTGGGAAACCTCCCTAACGGTGGGTTTGATTAGTAGTTAAGTATTACTCTTTAGTTACCTCTTTTTATTCTTTAATATTACAATTTATTGGCTTTTGGGAACTGCTCATACTTGCTTCATAAATTTCACAAATACAAGAACAATGTTCATATAAAGTATTGTTATAAGTTTGCTTTGTTAATTTCTAAAAGGGCAATTTACATCTAAGAAATGTTGAATAAAACCAACATTTAAAAATTTGAGCATTGTTTGTTAAATATTTTTTAACAAAGCAATTTTCGTTTGAGAAAAGGAGAACGAATCAATGGTTTCTATGATTAATTGATGTAATCATCCATTAATTCGTTAATTTGTGGCTATATGTATACATGCTTCCCTAATAAATCTTTGTAAATTTAGCCATCATCATTTCAGCCATAGCAAAAAAAAAAAAAAAATTTAATGTTTTAAAAACCGCCATAAGTGATATGTTTTTGTTACCCATGTACCGTCACATTTCATTTATAATATAATTTCCATTAGCTTTACTACTTCCTAACCAATAAGTATATTGACTTCCAAATGAAGTTGGGTTAATTACTGCTATAACTGTTCGCACATCCTTATCGTACATTATGAAAACAAACATTTATAGCAATAACTAAATATTTATTATGTTCTTAAATATTGCACCTACGCAAGTGCATGGAATAAAATGTTTTTGACATGAAATGTAACGCGGAAAGTAGTAGCCTTATAAATTATCCCAATCAAGATTATTTTTAAATCCACTATTTTTTAGGCTATTATATCGATCTCCCGTCGGTGTAAGAAGAGTATAAATGTTATGGTAATAGTATAATTCTTTAAAGAAGGTTTCTCATTTGTCTCTAAATTAATTGGCTAGTAAAACTTTTATGTATGAGTTATTTATTATTCGAACAGTTCGGGAAACATATGCATTCTGATATTAAAATTTCCCTAACACATGGGAACCATGTGTTGTTTCTCATGCTAATCTTTCTTTTTTCTTTTTTTAAAAAAAATGCAAAATTGAATATGCATGCTCATCAAACATAACTCAGTCCAGACTTATGCACGACATTACAAAAAAAAATAAACAAGCAGCCTATGATAAATTATTCCAACTGCCATAATAATGAAGGGAACACAACTAAAGAAATGATAAAAAGAAAAGTCTTTATCTTCATCCAAAAGTGTACCCAATGCTATGGTGCATATCCAAAAGAAAGTCAATCAACTATTCACTTTGCTGCCCGTGTAAAAATATAGGTACCCGAGTTTGCAAGGGAAAAACAAACTACGAGTCAGTCATGAGACTAATATGAGAAATTCTATGGTTACTTAACTTATAAGAACAAGGCGAATCACAGGACCACACCATATGTCAGGGAATGGGTTTACTCCATTTGATTTCCGGTGCATAAAATAAAGTAAATCAAGTAAACAACGCAATGCTTTTTAGAAAAATGAAGCCGTTGTAAGACTCAGGTTCCATCACACAATGCATCGCAATCCAGAGGATTGAGTTTTACCTTATAAGGGCCAAATACGCTTGATACATAGAAAACAAAAATCATTTGGTATTATTATAAGTGTTTATACAGAATTACAATTAAAACTGCACCATTTCGTATTGCAAATTGGATTTCCATCATGAGTCAAGGCAAGGGATGTACTCCTTACCGGTTTCGGGCCATTTCTAGCGGGATGCCCAGAATCGCGCTCTTAGCAACCCTTGGATCCTGCAAAGCTGGTCCGACCTTACTTTTGAGCATTAGTTTTTCCTGAACATAACATTTTCCCGTCCTATCGGACCTATCACTCGAGCCTTTTAGTCAGCTCTATATCCGAGGCGCCTCGCAATCCATGATCCACATAAGTAAAAATGTCAGGGCTCCATACCATGACACCACTTCTAGCTAGGAAGAAACGTATGCACTCCTTGCGTCCCTTAACCCTTTTCTGACTCATAACGGGGTGTGAGGCTCACGAATTATTGCTACACACAAGGCTATTCTACTTAAAGTTGTGCTTTGATCATTAACCACAAGATTCTGCTTTTCAACAAAAGCCTTGATCACTTGCATCTTGGCATGCTACACTATCAATCCATACTACGCCATTGATTTCCACCGATATACAACCTCTAAGCTCGTAGGTCTTAGAGAAAGGTGTTAAGCAAGAGATTAAATTCTCCGCCACCAAACAAATATATATTTAGCCAAGATCAACTACATAGCACATACTACAATGTCAAACGTACAATCCATTTATACGTCCGCTCTAGGCATGAACGAAACCGAAGGCACCTTATTCCTCATTCCATATGTCCAATACAGAAGAGAGGTCCTTGCATATCCGGACAATCAACAAGTATGTTCAAACAACCACCACTACAACCCTTCAAGGGAGCTACCCATATCTGAGGCATCAATAGTAATTCATTCGATGTGGATATTGTCGGTCTTGCACCATCTTCATTATCTTCGACTTTTAATTACCTGAAATGAGATATAACTCGGTCTTTTCAATTAATTCTTGGATAAAATTTCAAATCAAATTATTTCCCTAGTTTAAATCATTGGCCTTCACCATTCATTACTTTATGTAAAAAGGTTTAGTCGAGAATTTAATTCAGCATTCGAATTAAATACTCATGTCATATAATATCCATAATTCATTTTATACATTTTCATGCCAAATTGTACTTCACCATTTTTATTTTATAAACCAAGACGAATTTGTATGCACACACTTTGAATCACTTAAATAATTTAAAATGATTACGAATAAAATCGATTGTTGAAATCAGCGAATTAGTGAAACTGACAAGTCACAAACAAAGTTGAAATGGGCCGAAATTCGGGTGGGAAAGAGCCTAGATGGATCTAAATTGTTGACCATGGTCTCTACTGGTCAACAGCCCAAAAACAGAATTCAGACGTCTGAATATTAATTCGGACGTCTGAGTTAAAAATTCAAATGTCTGAATTTGCAATTTCCTGAAACAGCAAGGATTTAGTTAATTTCTGAGATATTTCAGATGTCTGAATTTTTTTGACCAGATGTTCGAGTTGAAATTTAGACATCTAAATAAAAATTTCAGACGTCTGAATTGCTCTGCTTGTTAATATAATTATTTGGAGTAGATCAGACGTTTTTCCGAGATAATTCAGACGTCTGAATCCTGTTCCAAAGCACAATTAGTCTAGAAAACATATTCAAGACGATATCGACAAATGCTCGAAGGCCTATGATGTTATATACATGTATATGAGGCTTCTAAGACTTTCCGAGATAACTTACAACACACAAATGCACATGCAAAAACATTCATACTTGAGATTCACAATGATTCTGATTATAAATTCAAAAGTGAGCTAAATTCCAAACCAAAGCATGTAAAAGCGATTCAAATGACTTTTGAAGACTTAAGACTTTGCTGGGTCGGCAACGGAGCTTCACGAGATCACCAAATCTACTCCTAGAATATATGTTAGATCATATAGACAATCCACATCATAATTTTCAACTCAATGCAACATAAATACATGAAATCGTGTAAGTTACGCGAGCATATCCATTCCACAAGCATATGCAAACCAAATGAACATTAAGTTACTCTTTTACAAGCCAATAACTTGTGGCATAGTTCTGAGTTCCTGAATAACTCACCTATATCAAATAAAAATGACTTATTGCAATACTCAACATTTATCCTCATGTTAAACTCATATGATCAATCAGTAGTCATTTCATCAACCCAAACTTAATCAACTACTAAATATTTAACTAGTACCAGCCTTTTTGTTTCTCAAAACAAAAATTATTATAGAAAATCTCACCTTTGCTTGTTTCCAAACAAAGAATAGATCCAATAGTGAGACGACCCAAACTCGCCCTTACGGGAAAGTTTGAATTGAGTTGAGGACACGACAAATCAGAACGTAAACAAAAGAACAATTCATTGTTATTACAACAATTTGCATCAGAGTACAAGAATATGACAGAGTGTGAATAAATATTACACATTGGAAAATATCAGAGATTTGAAATTACAATGCAGCGGAAAAATAATGAATAACACAACTAAAAGAAATACACTGATACAGAGCTTTCCGGGTATAGTTCCAGCTACAAATCCGGGATCATGTGAATATAATATCTGCAAAACCAAAACTACTTGCTGCTCGTATGGAAAATAGGGGCACCCAGAGTTTAGGTTATAACAATAAGCTCCAGGTCAGTAATGTGATTGGTGTGAGAACTAAAACAGTTATTTAAAACTTTACTTTAAAAATAAAGTAAATCAATGGACCACGCCATATAACACGGAACGAGTTTCCTCCCAAGAATACCATTGCATAAAACAAACAGCGCAATGCTTTTTGAAAAAACAAAGCTATTAGAAGACCCAGGTCCCATCACACAATGCAACACAAGCCGAAGGATAGGGTTTTCCCTTATAATATTCAAACATGCTTGGTGCGTTTAAAACAAATCCTTTGATACTATTATAAGTGCATAGTGCTTAAAACAACTTCAAATATAGATGTATCAATCATAGATGGCATGGCTACCATATATCATGTCACCATACTAGTTCTACAATTAAAACCACACAATGTCATATTGGAAGTTGGATTCCATCTGTGAACCAAGGCAAGGGACCGTCTTTACTGAATTCGAGACACTCTAGCCCATGCCTTAGGACTCAGTTGCAAGTGCACCTGGATCGTCAAGACCGGTCCACCTAAGTGGATTAATAATCCTGAACAATACGTATCCTCGCCCTATGGGGCGTAAGTCGTCAATACGTCGACCATGTCATCCATCGGCACCGTTGTAACAACCCAAAAAATCAGAACCAATTTAAAAATTTTAATTTGGCTATTTTAATGTATATGGAATACTTAAAATAATTTATTTTAAATAATAATGACTAAAAATTTATTTTAAATGAAGTTAGAACAAATAAATTTATTTTAATTATGTAACGAGTTAGAAATAGCGCAATAGTTTGAAGTTTTGAAGTTGAACTTTGACTGAATGTACAGGATTCAAAATAAATCGGATTATAGTAAAACCAGAAAGATTTAAATCTATTTAAAAATGTCTTTCTAACGGATCTAAAAAATTGAAATTTCACAGCACGAATAAAAAGTTATGGCCAGTTGAATATTCGGAATAGACGCTATGAAATTTAATATAAATATAACCCTTAAAAATAGACATCTTGCAAATGACCTCCATTTTCGATGAGACCACTTTGGTTGGATCTGGAATGTCAATTTATTGCTAGATGTAAAATTCCATAATTTTTGGAATTAGTATGTGAGAGTGGCAAAGGAAAACGTGTTTGGTTATTTCGGTTTGAATTGGATCGACCAGAAAAGGTCCATTTTTCAAACGGTCTCCAAATTCAATGAAATTGATTTTGCTGGGACCGTATCGTCTCAACCTAGCTAGATTTAGTTTTCGGGAATTTTTGGAATCAATATGTGGCCCCGGTAAATTAAAGTGTACGTTCAAACCGAATATTGAATGTTTTATATTTTAGTTTGAAGAATAACCGACTAGAACAGTAGAATGGGCTTATGAAACATATTACATTATGTCCGGAATAGGGGCATTTAGCTAGAGGTGACATTCGTTGGGTTTGATTTGTGGTTCATATGGACTAAAGGGTATTTTTGGATTTAAAAAGAATTAAAAATTAAATATAAATTAATGGGCCAATGAAATTATACCATCACTTTTCTCGTTTCCAAAGAAAGCCCGTAACCCCCCAGTAATCGACGACGGCGCGCGTTCTTTCCTTCTCTCCTCTGAAACTCCAAATCTGCTCTACGAAATCAAACACTCCTGTTGTGAATTTTGTAGATCCAAGTTTCCTCTTCAAATACATATATGCCTCACCTCCCATCGTTCTCTATTTTGGTCGAACCACCTCCGGGAAGTCAACAACTTCGAAGCGCCACCACCGTTGATTGCCGCCACCAATTTGAACCGCACCACCACCGATCTGAGCGTCGCACCTCCCACTACAACATGGTTCTAGCCGATCATCGTGCAACTCACTGGTTTGCGCGAAAAACTAAAACCTAGTTTCGAACCTTTTCAGAGACGTATCGGCTTGTTTATATTTAACTATTTATAATAGTTAAAAGCGTTGCAAATTATGATTTTAGAATAAAAAAATCATATCTTTAACATATGTTGTCGAAATCCAGTGAAACCAGAGACATTGGACTCATGACGACGTACTCTACATTCTAAAAGAGACTGGAGAATTTTTGGAGCTCTCTACAATTTTAGAAGGAGTGGAACCCAATGTGAGCAATCTAAATTCGAAAATAAATGAATAAAAATATATAGTTGCATACGGGGCTTAGTAGCTCCTGACACCATCGTCCACAGACCATGGACGATTTGTTTGATAGTATTGGGTTATAGAAATTGATTGTGGTTGTGAATGATTGATTGTGGTTGCAACAAAGTTGATTGTTTGTAGTGAATTCATTATATTATGAAAATGAATTGTATTATGGAAAATGAAGGTATTGTAATGCTGCAAGACCTGGGATAACAGAGGAGCCGTGCTGGACATGGTGCCGGTGCTATCTACCCTGCCATTGTAATGCCGAAATTTTCTGAAATGACTATATAAAATAGTTTTTGTGTTGATATAAATTGTTCGAACGATAAAAATCACATTTTTATTGTATGTATGACTATAGTAATATTCGTAAGTTGAATAAATTGTTTGAACAATAAAAATCACATTTTTATTTTATATGTGAATCATTAAAAATATTCATGTTTGAAATAAAATATTTCAACAATAAAAATCACATTTTATTGTATGTAGGAACCTTTAAAAATAACCAAAGGTTGAAATAAATATTTGTTGATTGAAAATAATATTTTTAACATGCATATGAAGTGTTAAAAATAACCAAAGGTTGAAATAAATATTTGTTGACTGAAAATATTATTTTTAACTTGTATATGAACTGTTAAAAATAACCAAAGTTTGAAATAAATTTTTGTTGATTGGAAATAATATTTTTAACATGTATATGAAGTGTTAAAAATAACCTTTGTAACGACCCAGAAAATCTGAACCAATTTAAAAAATTTAAATTGGCTAAAATAATGGATTTTAAATATTTAAAATAAATATTTTAAATAATAGCGATGAAAACTGAGTTGAAATCGACATTTGAAAACCAATATAATTAATTATAATTATATATAGAATGGAAAATGGCGCGGTAGTTCGATAATTCGATTTCAAACTTCAATTGAATATACCGGGTGCAAAACAATCCGGATCTTAGTGAAACCAAAAATAATAGAATCTAATTGATGATATCTTTCTAACGAATCCGACCAATCGAAATTTGATAGCGGGAATCAAAAGATATGTCCAGTCGAAAATTCTGAATAGTCGCTATGGAATTCAGGCCCTTAAAAATGGATATTTTGCAGATGACCTCGGATTTCGACGAAACCACTTTTGTTAGATCCGCAGTGTCAAGTTATTGTTAGGTTTCAAATTTCATAATTTTTCGAATCAATATGTGAGCGTGGCAAAGGAAAACGCGTTTGACCAGTTTCTGTTGATTTTAATCGACTGGAAATTGGCCATTTTTCAAACGGTCTCAGAATTCGACGAAACTAGTTTTGTTAGGACCGTATCGTCAATACGAAGCTAGAAAATATTTTTCTGGAATTTTTCTAGTTAGTATGTGACCCCGGTAATTTGAAATGTACGTTTAAAATTCAATATAATGATTTAAATGTAAATTCAACAGAAACCGATTGTAATGATCAAACCAGCTTGCGATACATATCCCATTGTGTTCGGAATGGGGGTAAAACGCTATGGACGACAGGCGGTGGGCCTCGCTTCGAGGTCGTATGTAGAAGTCAACCTTTTTACAAATTAAAATATATATATATATATATATATATATATATATATATTATTTTAATTTCCTTTTCCCTCCCTTTATCTTCACTGCCCCCCCCCCCCCCCCGTTCCCTTTTATTTTCAGTGAGAAAGAAAAAAAAAAACAAAACCTAAATCGAATCGCCATCGCCACCCCCCCCCCCCCCCCCCCCGATCCCTCGAGCGCCGACGAAGAGCCACCGCCCTCCGATCTTCTCCCCCCCCCTGAAGCGAAGCCGCTGCCCTCACCGTACCCCCCCCCCTCTCCCTCGTACTGCGAAGACCCCCCTCCAGAAGCGCCGCCTTGCCGCCGAGCCGCCGACGAAGGCGAGTCGCCCCTCGTCCACAAACCATGGACGATATTTATTGATTGAAATGGTTGTGATAATTGGTTGATAACGAATGGTTGTTTGGGATTGTTTGTGATTGATATTGGTTGATTGTGGTTGAAAAATACCCATTTGTGGTTGAGAAATATTTGGTTGAAACCACATAGGATTAGTTTGTGGAAATGAAATAAATATATATACATGCCGCCTGCGTGCGAACTAGATGCATGTTTCCCATTGTCAAAAACCGCGAGGTTTTAAGGTAGAGCGAGGAGCCGTACTAGGGACGGTGCCGGTGTAACTACCCTGCCGTTATGCTGCCGAAATTTTGAATAATATTTGTGTGTTTGAATTATTTTCATATGCTTAAACTATATTTATTCCTTATATAGAAAACATTCATGTGTTGAATTGATATTCATTCGTTGTTTAGAAATTCATGTGTTGAATGGTATTCATATTTTGAAATAAATTGTTCGATAATAAAAATCACATTTTTATCTATATATAAAAACTATTGAAAACATTCATGTGTTGAATTGATATTCATTCGTTGTTTAGAAATTCATGTGTTGAATGGTATTCATATTTTGAAATAAATTGTTCGATAATAAAAATCACATTTTTATCTATATATAAAAACTATTGAAAACATTCATGTGTTGAATTGATATTCATTCGTTGTTTAGAAATTCATGTGTTGAATGGTATTCATATTTTGAAATAAATTGTTTGATAATAAAAATCACCTTTTATCGACTATATGAACTATATAGAAAAATAGTGTTTTGAAATGAATTGTTTTACAATAAAAATCACATTTTTATTGTATGCATAAATCGTTGAAATATGAAGTGTTAAAAATAGCCACTTGTTCAAAATAAACATATATGAGTTGAAATATTCATTAATTAGCTAATGAAATGATTTGCACCTATTTATGTAACATTAGAATGAATGGAGTTTTTAAACCAAATAGAAATCGAATATGAAATCGAATAGAAAATGAAAAATGATATGAACTGTATATATATGTACATGCAATATTCTTTGAACAGGTTATAGCAAAGGGGCTAGAGAAGAGGAATAAAATTTTGTGCCCGACAAATAGGTACACATTTACCGATTTGTTTGGGTGATGATTTTGAGCCTATTGGCTAGCCGCTTGGCTTCTTCTTTTTCTTTTTGAGATTAGAAGGACCGGGACGCTATTTGCGATTTCCCGACGCTCCCGGTGCAGGGGAGGTTATGGCGAAATTTTTCCAAAATTTAAGGTGTTAGAAAATTTTTTGAAGTGAAAACGATATAGAAATCCTTGAATGAACTATATTTATATACCTATATAAATATAAATAAAATTAAAACGAAACGAGGCCGTGCAGTTCGTATTTCGAAACCGTGATTTCAAACGACTAGTACGGGAAATCCGACCATTGGATTTTCCCGAAACCTCAACCGTCGGGTTCGCCTTGGAATAATCTTTTCAACGGCACCAACCTTGTAAAAATCCAACGGTTGGATTGTCTGGAATGTTTAATTCAAATCTGAAGAAAAACAGCGCCAGAAACGATTATATTTATTTATATATATAAATAAAATTATATTTAATCGAATAACGACGCTGCAGTTCGTATTTTGAAATCGAAACTTCAAACGATTGTACCGGGAGATCCGACCGTCGGATTTTCCCGAAACTGGAACCGTTGGATTCGTTTTGAAAAGACCTTTCTAATGAAGTAAATTTTGTGAAGATCCAACGGTTAGATTTTCAGATATGTGTAAATCAAATCTGAAGAAAAACAGCGCCACGGCCGCCTTATGGCCCGAAGCGTCGTTTTGAATAAAATGGCTATTTTAAAATAAATAAAAATAGCGATAAATAGTTATAAAATATCGTAAGCGATATGGAATGGAAATAAACTGAATTTGCTTGATTTATGTGATGTTTGATGGTTGAATGTGTTTGGTGTGAAAACTATATAAAGAACACAATTGGTGTTGTCGAATAATTTAACCATTGAAATAAATCGATTTGAAATTCTAAATATACGTGAATTATTTGAAAAGGCCGAGTTAATTCTCATTTCGAATAATCGACCGACGATTGAAATTCGAAGATGAAGACGATGGTCGAAGACCGGAGATCTTCACCTCGTTTGGATGGTAACCGAGGTCCTGATTGGGAGGCATCCCGAAATACGGATAATGAGTGGTGATCGTCCAGACGTACGTGGTGATCAAAGGGTTTGCGAGGTATTTAGTGCCTCCGGTTTCGTTCAGACCCAGAACGGACTTGTAAATGGACTGTGTGTCTGACATAGGATTTATTCTGTGTGGCATGCTAAGATGCAGTGATCAGGGCTTCTGTTGAAAAGCAAAGTCTTGTGGTGATGATCAAAGCACCGCCTGTGTGGCGTAGCTTTGTGTGTAACGTGAATTCGCAAGCCTCACACCCCGGTAGGAACCTAAAACGGGAGGAAGGACCTCAGGGAGGGCATGCGTTTCTTTCTAGCTAGGGTGGTGTCAGTGACCTACCAGCCCTGACATTTATATACTTTTCACCTATGTGGTTGTTGCTGTTGCGAGGCGCCTCGGTTTGATCGGACGATCCGGGTCCGATGGAGTCATTCGTTGGCTCGTTTACGCCCCAAAGGGCGGGGAAACGTATTGTTCAGGCATTTTAATCCACATCGGTGGACCGGCCCTGTCGCTCCTAGGGTCACTCGAGCTCTGATCCTGTGGCTCGGGCTAGAGAGTCACGAATTCGGTAAGGACTATCTTTTGCCTTGGTTCATGACGGAAATCCAATTTCCAAATACGTGACGATGCGGTTTCGATTGTATACATACATTTGGCGACATAGTGGCATGGGACGCTCATGTCGTCTATGATTGATAGTTATGATTTGAAATTGTTTTCAAAACATATGAACACTAGCAATAATATCAAATGCCTTTGTTTTATTCGTATCAAGCATATCTTGGCCGTTATAAGGTAAAAACTCTGTCCTCCGGTTTGCGTTGCATTGTGTGATGGGAACTGAGTCTTATAACGGCTTCATTTTTTATAAAAAGCATAGCGATGTTTAAAAGAAAGATTTGTTTTAAAGCACTGGCAATCCAATGGAGTAAACCCGTTCCACGAAAGTGGCGTGGTCCTGTGATTAGCCAATTATATATGTGTTGAGTGGATTTCTCATACCAGTCCCATGACTGACTCGTAGTTTGTTTCACTCTCAAACTCGGGTGCCCCTTTTTCTACACGGGCAGCCTTGTATTCAGGTTTAGCTGGTTCTTTCTGGATAGCTGGAACTGAAGATGGATTCTATCATTTATTTCTTTTTATGCTGTTCAGCTCCTATTGTACATATTTTGTTTATTTCCGCTGTAGACATTTATGTATAGCTGAACTGTATTTGTACTAAGTAAGATCCTGTATACTGTGTAACTCTGATGATTACTTTTATCCAGTATATTTTGTTGTTCATTCTGGTGTATTTATTTAATTCTGTTCTGCTATTATATGTTTCTGTGTTATATTCCAAAAGATAACCTTGTTTCCGTGAGAACGGGAAATCGGGTCGTCTCAACGTGGTATCAGAGCTTTGGTTAAGCTTAGTTCTGGAATATAACATTTGAACGAACTCGTCAGAAATAGAACCAGTAGTGTTCTAGGACGGGCAACTCTATACAGATAGGATCAGCAATATCCTAGTATGAGTAAAGCAGAATGAATACACTTCGATAGACACATTTACACTTCAAGTATTTGTCTCTATATTTTAAAATACCTTTTCTGTGACCTGACACTTGATCTGCTATTTGCAGAAGAACTAGAAAATGAGTGCCAGGAATAGAAGAAGTAGTACTGACCCGGATATAGAAGCTCTATTCATGAAATATAGAAATCTGGGTGGAAAGCCGTTCTCGGGCGAAGAATCTATTATGAGAACACAAGCTTGGATTCGTTCGGCTGAGAAAATCTTCGAAGCCTTAAAACTGAGGGATGACCAGAAAAGATTACTGGCTTCCTGGGCGCTCGAAGACGAAGCTTTGTTTTGGTGGGATTCAGTTATTAAAGATAATCCAGAAGGTGATATCACCTGGGATAGATTCAAAGTTATTTTCTTGGAAAGATTTACTCCTCCCGAAGCGACCGAGCGACTATGTGACGAATTTTCTTATCTGATACAAGGAGACATGACAATTCCCGAATATCATAAGAAATTCAACGAACTAGCTCACTTTGCTCCTCATCTAATTCAAAATCTGAAGAGTAAAAATATGAGATTTATTCACGGCTTCAAAGGAAATACCAGAATAAAGTATTGGGGCATGTGAAGCTTCCTTTTTCAGAAATGATTTATATGGCTTATCAATATGAAGATCTAGATAAGAAAGGTATGTTACAGTACGAAGAGGAAGTCAGCTCTAGTAATAAAATTGAGTCTGAAACTGATCGTCCTGAGGCCAGTACAATGTCTGAAGTCAGTAAGGAGCCCGAAGTAAATCGAAAAAGGGCCAGATCCGAAAAAGAACCAGCAACGACTGCTATATGCTCTAACTGCAATAAGCAAGGACATCTCTCGATAAGTTGCCGATCTCTTAAGAAACAAAGAAAGGAAGGATCTAAATCCGGCAAGAAGTTCCAAGAGAATAGAAAGTGCAGTCAATGCCATCAGTCCGGACATCTTTCAAAGGCCTGCCCGCTATTCAGAAAACCTAAAGCAATACATATAAATGAAGTGGTAGAAGTACCTGCCTCTTCGTCTGCTCAGGAAAGGTCTGATGTTTTAGAAGGCACGCTCAATGTCAAAAACATCCCAGTTAAAGTACTGTTTGACACAGGCGCGTCACGAAGCTTTATTGCAAAGAGTGCAGTCAAGAAGTTGGATTTGAATTTGAAAAAGCTCAAAGAGCCCATGACTGTTCAGAATCCAGTTGGAGGTTCCATCAATCTCAGTTGGATTTGTGCAGTGCCCGTCTCTTTTTCTTGCTATAAATTCCCCATTGTCTCTATCATCATGAATTTTAATGAATTCGATCTTATTCTGGGATTGGATTGGCTAACCAAATATGAAGCTGAAGTTAAATGCGCCGAGAGAGTGGTTAAAGCAAAGGCCCAATCGGGGAATTATATAACCATACCATGTGAAGGCCCGACTTCAAATAGAAAAGATTTCTGGTCAGCTCTCGATGTTTCTCCAGCTCAAATAGAAAATATCCCTGAAATCACTGAGAATATTCCTGACCTCATTAAAGATATTCCTGTCGTCAAGGATTATGCGGATGTGTTCGAGGAAGTTGTTCGCTTACCTCCGCAGAGAGAAATAGATTTCAAGATTGCTTTAGTTCCCAATGCAAGGCCGGTAGTTCACGCTATTCGAAGAATGTCCTTGAAAGAGAAGGAGGAATTAGACAATCAAACACGACAGCTAGTATGGAAAGGTCTGATCAGGCCTAGTTTCTCTGACTGGGGTGCAGCAGTGGTATTTGTCCCAAAATCTGACGGTACTCTACGGCTATGTGTGGATTATCGTGATTTAAACAAGCAGACTATAAAGAACAAATATCCATTGCCGCGGATTGATGATTTGTTGGATCGATTAAATGGAGCACAAGTATTCTCACGAATGGACCTAGCTACAGGTTTCCATCAACTTCGAATTGCCGAAGAGTGTGTTCCAATGACAGCGTTCAGAGGCCCCGACTTATTCTACGAGTGGTTAGTAATGCCGTTCGGCTTATGTAACGCTCCAGCTTACTTCGTCGATCTAATGAACCGAGTATTTAGGGGAGTATTGAATAAATTTGTTCTGGTTTTTATTGATGATATTCTAATCTTCTCTAAATCAAAGGCCGAACATGAAAAGCATCTGGAACAAGTGTTAGAAATCCTCAGAAGGAATGTATTGAAAGCCAAGTTTTCCAAATGTATATTCTGGCAAGATGAAGTGAAATTTCTGGGCCATGTCGTATCGAAAGAAGGAATCGCTGTGGATCCAAGCAAAATCACAGCTATTCAGAATTGGAAACAGCCCAGTACTCCCACTGAAGTCCGCAGTTTTCTTGGATTGGCTAGCTATTATCGAAAGTTCGTTAAAGACTTTTCGAAGATATCTGGTCACTTAACGAAGCTTACAAAGAAGCATTCTAAATTCAAATGGACTTCAGAAAATGTGGAGGCTTTTGAAGAGCTAAAGTTGAGATTAACAACTGCTCCAGTGTTAACCATCATCGATGGCAACCAAGATTTAAAAGTCTGGACTGATGCTTCTAGAGAAGGCCTTGGAGCAGTGTTAATGCAAAGAGGCCAAGTAATTGCTTATGCTAGCCGTCAACTGAAGCCACACGAGAAGAACTACGTAACTCACGATCTTGAGTTATTGGCTATCATATTCTCTTTGAAAATCTGGAGACACTATCTTCTGGGCGAGAGATTTGAACTGTTTACGGATCACCAGTCGTTAAAGTATCTATTCACTCAGAAGGACTTGAATTTGAGGCAGCAACGTTGGCTGGAGTTTCTTGCAGCATATGACTTTGAAATTATATATACTCCAGGAAAAGCCAATGTCGTGGCCGATGCGTTAAGCCGAAAGAATGTAATGATCGCCAGTTTCATCATTGCGACTTCATTGATTGATAAGATATCGGCTCTCCAAAAGGACGACCAATTTATCAAAGGAATAAGTCAGCGAATTCGTGAAGGCAATGCTTCGGATTTCCAGTTAGACAGCGAAGGGATTCTGAGGTTAGAAGGACAAATTTGCGTTCCAGAAATTCCTGAACTCAGAAGAGAGGTGCTTGATGAATGTCACAAATCTAAGCTCAGTATCCATCCGGGTGTGAATAAAATGTATAACGACATCAAACGCACATTCTGGTGGAAGTCGTTAAAAAGAGACATCTCAATATATGTTAGTCGATGCCCTACTTGCCAGCTAGTCAAAAGTGACCAACAGAAATTGGCTGGATTGTTGCAACCACTAGAAGTTCCTGGCTGGAAGTGGGAGCATATTTCTATGGATTTCATTGATGGTCTGCCCAGAACAAGAAAAGGAAATGACAGTATTTGGGTGATCGTAGATCGTTTCACGAAGACCGCCCATTTCATACCTGTCAGATCAAACAGAACTGCTCAGAGTCTGGCGCATATTTACTTCAGGGAAATAGTTAGACTGCATGGAGTGCCGCTCAGTATAGTAAGTGATAGAGATACAATATTCACTAGCAAATTCTGGGAGGCATTTCAAGTCGAACTGGGAACGAAGTTAAACATGAGCACCGCTTATCATCCTCAGACAGACGGTCAGACTGAGAGGGTGAATCGCATTTTAGAAGATCTATTGCGGGCTTGTATTCTAGATTTCGGTGGATCATGGGAAGACCATCTGCATTTGGCTGAATTCTCTTATAACAACAGCTACCAGGCGAGTCTGACAATGTCGCCATTCGAAGCATTGTATGGTAGACCGTGCCGATCTCCTGCTTGTTGGGTCGAGCCTGGAAATAGACTTGTGTTGGGTCCTGATATGATTCGAGAAGCTGTCGACAAAGTCGATTTTATTAAGAAGCGATTACTCGCCGCTCAAAGCCGACAAAAGAGCTATGCTGATAAAAGAAGAAGAGATATATCCTTTGAAGTTGGCGACTATGTATATTTGAAAGTATCGCCGATGAGAGGAGTTATCCGGTTCGGTAAAACTGGAAAGTTAGCGCCCAAATTTATTGGTCCGTTTCCTATTCTGGAACGGATTGGAACTCTCGCTTATAGGGTTGAACTGCCTGACTGGTTGCCTGGAGTGCATGATGTATTTCATATATCTCAACTTCGAAAGCACGTTCATGATCCAGACTTGATCGTGGAAGAAGCAGCTCAGCAGGATATTGAAATTACTCCAGAATTAGCTGTGAGGCGCGAGCCACTAAAGATTATCGGCAAAGAAACCAAAGAGCTGAGAAACAAGAAGGTTCACTTAGTCAAAGTGCAATGGAGTGGAGATCCGCGAGATTGTACTTGGGAAACTGAGGAGAGCATTCAGAAAGCTTATCCTAGATGCCGAGTAGATATCTCCGATTGACTCTGGTGCAAGGTACATTTAACCTACTTTGCATTACCTTTTAATTCTCTATTCTGTTGCTATTTTCTTCCCATGGATGTGCATTGTTTATTCTATACTCAG
This sequence comes from Allium sativum, assembly GCA_030737875.1. Taxonomy (NCBI): domain Eukaryota; kingdom Viridiplantae; phylum Streptophyta; class Magnoliopsida; order Asparagales; family Amaryllidaceae; genus Allium; species Allium sativum. The sequence continues at coordinate 159,689,579 of CM060924.1, forward strand.
AATATTAAAAAACAAATTGGTTGTTGTATTGTGGGATTGTAGATTTATCAAACCACTTTCGACTTTATTCCTTTTCGGGGACGAAAAGTTTTAAGTGGGGGAGATTGTAACGACCCAGAAAATCTGAACCAATTTAAAAATTTTAAATTGGCTAAAATAATGGATTTTAAATATTTAAAATAAATATTTTAAATAATAGCGATGAAAACTGAGTTGAAATCGACATTTGAAAACCAATATAATTAATTATAATTATATATAGAATGGAAAATGGCGCGGTAGTTCGATAATTCGATTTCAAACTTCAATTGAATATACCGGGTGCAAAACAATCCGGATCTTAGTGAAACCAAAAATAATAGAATCTAATTGATGATATCTTTCTAACGAATCCGACCAATCGAAATTTGATAGCGGGAATCAAAAGATATGTCCAGTCGAAAATTCTGAATAGTCGCTATGGAATTCAGGCCCTTAAAAATGGATATTTTGCAGATGACCTCGGATTTCGACGAAACCACTTTTGTTAGATCCGCAGTGTCAAGTTATTGTTAGGTTTCAAATTTCATAATTTTTCGAATCAATATGTGAGCGTGGCAAAGGAAAACGCGTTTGACCAGTTTCTGTTGATTTTAATCGACTGGAAATTGGCCATTTTTCAAACGGTCTCAGAATTCGACGAAACTAGTTTTGTTAGGACCGTATCGTCAATACGAAGCTAGAAAATATTTTTCTGGAATTTTTCTAGTTAGTATGTGACCCCGGTAATTTGAAATGTACGTTTAAAATTCAATATAATGATTTAAATGTAAATTCAACAGAAACCGATTGTAATGATCAAACCAGCTTGCGATACATATCCCATTGTGTTCGGAATGGGGGTAAAACGCTATGGACGACAGGCGGTGGGCCTCGCTTCGAGGTCGTATGTAGAAGTCAACCTTTTTACAAATTAAAAAAAAAATATATATATATATATATATATATATTATTTTAATTTCCTTTTCCCTCCCTTTATCTTCACTGGCCCCCCCCCCGTTCCCTTTTATTTTCAGTGAGAAAGAAAAAAAAAAAAAACAAAACCTAAATCGAATCGCCATCGCCACCCCCCCCCCCCCCCCGATCCCTCGAGCGCCGACGAAGAGCCACCGCCCTCCGATCTTCTCCCCCCCCCCCTGAAGCGAAGCCGCTGCCCTCACCGTACCCCCCCCTCTCCCTCGTACTGCGAAGACCCCCCCTCCAGAAGCGCCGCCTTGCCGCCGAGCCGCCGACGAAGGCGAGTCGCCACCCCCCCCCCCCCTCGCAGGTACGTGATTTATTTGATTTCATTTTTAATCTAAAAAAAATATTCGATTTTTCAACAGTGGAAAAAAAAAAAAAAACTGGAATAGTTAAAAGAAAAAAAACTGAAATTTTTAAAAGAGTAAAACTAAATTTTTAAAAAAAAGTTTAAAAACAGAAATTTTTAAAAGAAGTTTAAAAACAGAAATTTTTAAAAGATTTTAAAAACAGAATTTTTAAAGAATTTTAAAACAGAATTTTTAAAAGATTTTAAAAACAGAAATTTTTAAAAGATTTTAAAAACAGAATTTTTGAAAGAATATAGAAAACAGAAATTTTTATAAAGTAAAAACTGAATATTTTTAAAAGTATAAAAACTGAAAGTTTTAAAAGTATAAAACAGATTTTTATAAAAGAATTTTTAAACTGATTTCTTTTAAGGAATTTTAAAACTGATTTCTTTTAGAAAAGTAGAAAACTGATTTGTTTTAAAAGTGAAAACTGATTTGTTTTAAAAGTGAAAACTGATTTCTTTAAAAAGTAAAAACTGAATCTTATAAAAAGATAAAAACTGATTTTGTAAAAGAATAAAACTGATTTCTTTTAGAAAAGTAGAAATCATATTTTTATATGTTGAAAGCAAAAGTAGAAATCATATTTTTATATGTTGAAAGCAAAAGTAGAAATCATATTTTTATATGTTGAAAGCAAAAGTAAAAATCATATTTTTATTTATCGAAAGTCGAGGTAGTAATCAGATTTTTATATATTGAATAACATAGTAAAAATTCGATCTTTTTTTACATGTGTAGAGAATACGGGTGAAAGCGACAAATAGGCGAAGATTTCTATTAAGAAGTGTCGTGCAGTTGGATAGCTATTGGTGAGATTTCTGATTTAAAATTATATATATATATATGCGTGAAAATGAAAGTGAATTGCTATATATTAATATCTATATATATATATATACGCCCCTCGTCCACAAACCATGGACGATATTTATTGATTGAAATGGTTGTGATAATTGGTTGATAACGAATGGTTGTTTGGGATTGTTTGTGATTGATATTGGTTGATTGTGGTTGAAAAATACCCATTTGTGGTTGAGAAATATTTGGTTGAAACCACATAGGATTAGTTTGTGGAAATGAAATAAATATATATACATGCCGCCTGCGTGCGAACTAGATGCATGTTTCCCATTGTCAAAAACCGCGAGGTTTTAAGGTAGAGCGAGGAGCCGTACTAGGGACGGTGCCGGTGTAACTACCCTGCCGTTATGCTGCCGAAATTTTGAATAATATTTGTGTGTTTGAATTATTTTCATATGCTTAAACTATATTTATTCCTTATATAGAAAACATTCATGTGTTGAATTGATATTCATTCGTTGTTTAGAAATTCATGTGTTGAATGGTATTCATATTTTGAAATAAATTGTTCGATAATAAAAATCACATTTTTATCTATATATAAAAACTATTGAAAACATTCATGTGTTGAATTGATATTCATTCGTTGTTTAGAAATTCATGTGTTGAATGGTATTCATATTTTGAAATAAATTGTTCGATAATAAAAATCACATTTTTATCTATATATAAAAACTATTGAAAACATTCATGTGTTGAATTGATATTCATTCGTTGTTTAGAAATTCATGTGTTGAATGGTATTCATATTTTGAAATAAATTGTTTGATAATAAAAATCACCTTTTATCGACTATATGAACTATATAGAAAAATAGTGTTTTGAAATGAATTGTTTTACAATAAAAATCACATTTTTATTGTATGCATAAATCGTTGAAATATGAAGTGTTAAAAATAGCCACTTGTTCAAAATAAACATATATGAGTTGAAATATTCATTAATTAGCTAATGAAATGATTTGCACCTATTTATGTAACATTAGAATGAATGGAGTTTTTAAACCAAATAGAAATCGAATATGAAATCGAATAGAAAATGAAAAATGATATGAACTGTATATATATGTACATGCAATATTCTTTGAACAGGTTATAGCAAAGGGGCTAGAGAAGAGGAATAAAATTTTGTGCCCGACAAATAGGTACACATTTACTGATTTGTTTGGGTGATGATTTTGAGCCTATTGTCTAGCCGCTTGGCTTCTTATTTTTCTTTTTGAGATTAGAAGGACCGGGACGCTATTTGCGATTTCCCGACGCTCCCGGTGCAGGGGAGGTTATGGCGAAATTTTTCCAAAATTTAAGGTGTTAGAAAAATTTTTGAAGTGAAAACGATATAGAAATCCTTGAATGAACTATATTTATATAACTATATAAATATAAATAAAATTAAAACGAAACGAGGCCGTGCAGTTCGTATTTCGAAACCGTGATTTCAAACGACTAGTACGGGAAATCCGACCATTGGATTTTCCCGAAACCTCAACCGTCGGGTTCGCCTTGGAATAATCTTTTCAACGGCACCAACCTTGTAAAAATCCAACGGTTGGATTGTCTGGAATGTTTAATTCAAATCTGAAGAAAAACAGCGCCAGAAACGATTATATTTATTTATATATATAAATAAAATTATATTTAATCGAATAACGACGCTGCAGTTCGTATTTTGAAATCGAAACTTCAAACGATTGTACCGGGAGATCCGACCGTCGGATTTTCCCGAAACTGGAACCGTTGGATTCGTTTTGAAAAGACCTTTCTAATGAAGTAAATTTTGTGAAGATCCAACGGTTAGATTTTCAGATATGTGTAAATCAAATCTGAAGAAAAACAGCGCCACGGCCGCCTTATGGCCCGAAGCGTCGTTTTGAATAAAATGGCTATTTTAAAATAAATAAAAATAGCGATAAATAGTTATAAAATATCGTAAGCGATATGGAATGGAAATAAACTGAATTTGCTTGATTTATGTGATGTTTGATGGTTGAATGTGTTTGGTGTGAAAACTATATAAAGAACACAATTGGTGTTGTCGAATAATTTAACCATTGAAATAAATCGATTTGAAATTCTAAATATACGTGAATTATTTGAAAAGGCCGAGTTAATTCTCATTTCGAATAATCGACCGACGATTGAAATTCGAAGATGAAGACGATGGTCGAAGACCGGAGATCTTCACCTCGTTTGGATGGTAACCGAGGTCCTGATTGGGAGGCATCCCGAAATACGGATAATGAGTGGTGATCGTCCAGACGTACGTGGTGATCAAAGGGTTTGCGAGGTATTTAGTGCCTCCGGTTTCGTTCAGACCCAGAACGGACTTGTAAATGGACTGTGTGTCTGACATAGGATTTATTCTGTGTGGCATGCTAAGATGCAGTGATCAGGGCTTCTGTTGAAAAGCAAAGTCTTGTGGTGATGATCAAAGCACCGCCTGTGTGGCGTAGCTTTGTGTGTAACGTGAATTCGCAAGCCTCACACCCCGGTAGGAACCTAAAACGGGAGGAAGGACCTCAGGGAGGGCATGCGTTTCTTTCTAGCTAGGGTGGTGTCAGTGACCTACCAGCCCTGACATTTATATACTTTTCACCTATGTGGTTGTTGCTGTTGCGAGGCGCCTCGGTTTGATCGGACGATCCGGGTCCGATGGAGTCATTCGTTGGCTCGTTTACGCCCCAAAGGGCGGGGAAACGTATTGTTCAGGCATTTTAATCCACATCGGTGGACCGGCCCTGTCGCTCCTAGGGTCACTCGAGCTCTGATCCTGTGGCTCGGGCTAGAGAGTCACGAATTCGGTAAGGACTATCTTTTGCCTTGGTTCATGACGGAAATCCAATTTCCAAATACGTGACGATGCGGTTTCGATTGTATACATACATTTGGCGACATAGTGGCATGGGACGCTCATGTCGTCTATGATTGATAGTTATGATTTGAAATTGTTTTCAAAACATATGAACACTAGCAATAATATCAAATGCCTTTGTTTTATTCGTATCAAGCATATCTTGGCCGTTATAAGGTAAAAACTCTATCCTCCGGTTTGCGTTGCATTGTGTGATGGGAACTGAGTCTTATAACGGCTTCATTTTTTATAAAAAGCATAGCGATGTTTAAAAGAAAGATTTGTTTTAAAGCACTGGCAATCCAATGGAGTAAACCCGTTCCACGAAAGTGGCGTGGTCCTGTGATTAGCCAATTATATATGTGTTGAGTGGATTTCTCATACCAGTCCCATGACTGACTCGTAGTTTGTTTCACTCTCAAACTCGGGTGCCCCTTTTTCTACACGGGCAGCCTTGTATTCAGGTTTAGCTGGTTCTTTCTGGATAGCTGGAGCTGAAGATGGATTCTATCATTTATTTCTTTTTATGCTGTTCAGCTCCTATTGTACATATTTTGTTTATTTCCGCTGTAGACATTTATGTATAGCTGAACTGTATTTGTACTAAGTAAGATCCTGTATACTGTGTAACTCTGATGATTACTTTTATCCAGTATATTTTGTTGTTCATTCTGGTGTATTTATTTAATTCTGTTCTGCTATTATATGTTTCTGTGTTATATTCCAAAAGATAACCTTGTTTCCGTGAGAACGGGAAATCGGGTCGTCTCAACCTTAGTTTGAAATAAATATTTGTTGATTGAAAATAATATTTTTAACATGTATATAAAGTGTTAAAAATAACCTTAGTTTGAAATAAATATTTGTTGATTAAAAATATTATTTTTAACATGTATATGAAATGTTAAAAATAACCAAACATTGAAATAATTATTTGTTGATTGAAAATAATATTTTTAACATGTATTTGAGGTGTTAAAAATCATCATGTACGGAAATAATTATTTGTTCTCTAAAAATATTATTTTTAGTGTAGATATGCATATATATACATATGCTGAACAGGAAAATGGATTAGCTGTTGAGTAAAGAATTAATTTGCGTGCCCGACAAATAGGTAAGCCTTAATGAGTTGGCTGCGCAATTTTGTTTATTATATAAACTCCTGTGAATACCATTGGATGTGGTGTGCTGGTTGTTCTGTATGAGATTATAAACAACCCCATAGAACAGTAACAATTAATTTTGAACTACACTGCATGGCATGCTTCGTGAAGATATCATACTCTATCATATTCCATATAAGCATTTGGAGCTTGTATGACGAGGTTGGTATTACCATAGTAGCGAGACACTTGTATGGAGATGACTGTATTTCAGGTTGAACCGAAAACAAACTATTGATTTCATAGCATATCATATTCCATACAACCATTTGGAGCTTGTACGACGAGGTTGAGATTACCATACGGGCAAGACGCTCGTATGGCGATGATTGAATTACAGGTTGAACTGAGGACTGATATAGACTAAATAAAATATAACGGTAAATTGCCAGATTAAATAAAAACCGCACACGGGTGTAGAGTTGACAATAATCACGTCTCACTAGTTATTAGATATGGCGCATGGATTATTTATTTTCCCACACTGGACGAGGTGACGAGATTTATCTCTGGAGTAACTTTACACACCCCCTCGGGCATAGAATAGGACACTAAAAATTGTGTATGCTTATACTGGATTTATTGGGTGCCTAATACGACACAATAAATTTCCAAACCCCTCTCCGTACAAAGGAGGTTATGGTGAAATTTTTTGAAATTTGATGGCGTTAGCCAATTTTTGAAGTGAAAACTGTTTTGACATCGTCGAATTATATATATATATATATAATCAAAATATAATGAATAACGATGCTGTAGTTCGCATTTTGAAATCGTAATTTTAAATGATTATTACGGGAGATCCGACCGTCGGATTTTCCCGAAAGCGGAACCATTGGGTTCGCTCTGGAGAGATCTTTCCAACGATATAAATTTGTTAAGATCCAGCGGTTAGATTTTGCGAAATGTTATATTCAAATTTGGACGAGAGCAGCGCTTGGACCATTGAATGACCTGAAATGTCATTCGATGAAAATGGACTGTTTATATATATATATATATATATATATATATAAATAAATAAATAGAAAAAAATCGTTATAAAATATTATAAGCGATATGGAATGGAAATAAACTAATTTTACTTGGTTTATGGGATATTCTGATGGTTAGATGTATTTGACATGAAATTATTATATTGATTTGAAATGTGAATGTCAAATAATTTAACCATGGAAAAGAATTGATTTGAATTCTATGTATACGTGAATTACTGAAAAGGCCGAGTTAATTCTCATTTCAAATAATTGATCGACGATTAAAAGCCGAAGATATGAAGACGGTGCAAGACCGGTGATCTTCACATCGAATGGATTACTACTAATGCCCTGGATCAGTTAGCTCCTAGGAGGGGTTAGGGTTACGGTGGTAGTAGTCCGGACGTACTTGTTGATTGTCCGGATGTGCGAGGGCCTCTCTCCTGTATTGGACATACGAGACAAGGAATAGGGTGCCTCCGGTTTCGTTCAGACCCAGAACGAACTAGTAAATGGATATGTGTGTCTGACATTGGATTTTATTCTGTGCTGAATGATTTCTATTAAATATATATATGTTTGGTGGCAGAGAATTTATTATCTTGCTAAGACGTATGAGCTTAGAGGTTATATATCAATAGACAGCAGTCGCATGGCATGGAATGTCAATGTGGCATGCTGAGATGTAGTGATCAAGGATTTGGTTGAAAAGCAGAGCCTTGTGGTTGAGGATCAAAGCACGACGTCAATATAGAATATCTTTGTGTATAGCGTTAACTAGCGAGCCTCAGACCCCGGGTATGAACCAGAAACGGGAGGGGACTTTAGGGAGGACATGAGTTTCCTTCTAGCTTGGAGTGGTGTCACGGTATGGAGCCCATACATTTTTACTTATGTGGATGATTGAAAGCGAGGCGTGTGAAAACCCGTAACTTCCCCGTAAAGGAAAGCGCGAATAGTTCGAGAACAAGCCACAACAGAACGCAAACAGAAGAACATTTCATTGTATATTACAACAATGCACCAGAATACAAGAATATACAGAGTATAAATGAATATTACACAGAAATATCAGAGATTTAAATTACATTTAAATACATCGCAGCGGAAAATAATACAATACACAACTAGAAGAGATATACGGATACAAAGCTTTCCGGATATCATTCCAGCTGTAAACCAGGATCCTGTGAATATAAATCTGCAAAACCAAAACTACTAGCTGCCCGTGTGGAAAATAAGGGCACCCAGAGTTTAGGTTGAAACAATAAACTCCAGGTCAGTCATGTGACTGGTGTGAGAACTAAAACAGTTATTTAAAACTTTACTTTAAAAGAGAGTAATTCAAGAGACCACGCCGTATAACACGGAACGGGTTTCCTCCCAAGAATACTAGTGCATAGAATAAACAGCGCAATGCTTTTTCGAAAAATGAAGCTGTTATAAGACCCAGGTCCCATCACACAATGCAACGCAAGCCGGAGGATAGGGTTTTACCTTATAACAGCCAAACATGCTTGATACGTTTAAAAACAAATCATTTGATACTATAATATGTGTATAGTGTCAAAACAATTCCAATCATAAATATCAATCATAGACGGCATGGGTACCATTATATCATGTCGCCATGCTAGTAATACAACTAAAACCGAATCACACGTATCGGAAATTGGATTTCCATCATGGTGGCTCCTGATTCGAAAGATCGATCGCGTAGTACAAATCACCGCGGCTTACGTCTCAGCAAGAGAAAACACCGCTATGCACATCCGCACTTTTTGGGACTCAAGTATCACCGCGGCTTACGTCTCAGCAAGAGAAAACACCGCTTACTCTATCCCTCCGAGCACGAAGCTCAATATCGGTCGACCGAATCCACTACACTAAAAATGTATACTGATCAAACCATCAGTTTACCACCATTCCGGGCTGTGAGGCTCGCGGATCAACGCTATACACAAAGCCATGCTATATCAGCTGCGCTTTGATCATCAACCACCAAACTTTGCTTTTCAACAAAAGTCTGGATCACTGCATCTCAGTATGCCACACTATCAATCCATATCGTACCACTGATTTCTGCCAATATATAATCTCTGAGCTCATATGTCTCAGAGAAGGGCGTTAAGCAAGAGAATAAATTCTCCGCCGCCAAACAGATATATATTTAGCAGAGATCAACAAATATAATATAAAGGAATACAATGTCAGACACACCATCCATTTACAAGTCCGTTCTAGGTCTGAACGAAACCGGAGGCACTTTCCTCGCATATCCTTCCATCTCCAAGTACGTCTGGACGACCGCCAACTATTTCCATCCTCTTGGGTGTACAGCCCAATCAGGATCGTCAGTAACTATCCAAATGATGTGAAGACTTCCGGTCTTCAACCACCGTCTTCATCTTCGACATCTCGTCGAATCGGTTATTCAGAATGGGTGTAAACCCGGCCTTTCTGAATAACCCAAGTATATGATAAACAAATGTTACACAAACACATCAAACGCCTCATTCCAATTCAGAATATTCTTTTATTCACAAGATCACATTTTTAGGGAAAGGTTCCCATTAATTTTATCCAAGATAAATTCTTCTAAATTTATTCTTTAATCTTCCTTTGGATATCATTTCAAACCATATTATAGTTTTCCAAACTAGTCGGGATTAGCGAACCACACCGAAGTAATTATTATTTTATTTCCCAATCCCAACCTATATATCCCATGGAGAAAACTGGTGATACTCCACATCTAACACCGCTGTGTTATCGGTAAAATTAATTACCATTTCACATTCAAATCTAATTAAAGATTTAACTATCGCTTTGGAGCAAAACTGGTGGTACTCCATTCTCGATCACCTTTCAGATTTGATAATTTAAATAATCAATTCATTTTTCAATCTAATTAAAGATTCATTAAAACTCCACTTAGTTTTAATCTTCTCAAAAATCGATATCTTGCCTTTAACTGGGTTAAAGAACCAATGTCTTCTAAAACACGATTCACGATAAACCCAAATCACATTTGATATTAAATACAAGGCTCTGAATAGAAAATATATCGGCTTACATTCAATATCAAATTTTGAAACCAACATATATCGTATTGGAAATAGCGATATAAAATATATCTTTCAAATCCCCATAACAATATTTGTATAGTCACGAAATCCAACATCGAAATATCCCGAAGATAATTTCGATTCAACTCCAGTCCAATCCACGTATTGGGAGTATTGATTATTTTTAAAATCACTTTCAAATTCAATTTATTTATTTCAAAAATAAATTGATTTTAATTCTAGTTCAAAACTAGTTTATTTCGATAAAAATCTATTTTTATCTTTTCAAATGTGGAATTTTCCAGCTCAACTCTTTCCAATCCATATATTATGATTTTACACAAATTATAGATATTTTTAATAATTTTGCCAAGGCCCGTACAGTCGATTTCCAACAACGGCCATCGAACTGCACTTACATCGACCTTTTTCGAATTTGATTTGGACATAACTCCAAATCCAACCGTTAGGTTTCAAATTTCTAATATTCATTGGAAAGCTCTTTTCGATACGAACCCAACGGTTCCGGTTTTAGGAGAATCCGACGGTCGGATCTCCCGCAATGTTCGTTTGAAATAAATGGTCGAAATTCACGAACTGCCGCGGCGCGGCGCGTTCTATTCAGGCCATTATATATACAATATATATATATTATATATATTTCGTCGATTTCCTTTTAAAACGAATTTTATAAATAGTTCTACATTCGTTTCAAAACAATTTCAACTTCCATTTCAATTCAAATCAAAATTGAATTCTTCTTTATAAATTCGTTTTAAAATTCATTTCTATTCAATTCAATTTGAATTCATTTCGAATTCGCTTTCAATTCAATTCAATTCATTTCGAAATCGTTTTCAATTCAATTCATTTCGAAATCGTTTTCAATTCAATTCATTTCGAAATCGTTTTCAATTCAATTCATTTCGAAATCGTTTTCAATTCAATTCATTTCGAAATCGTTTTCAATTCAATTCATTTCGAAATCGTTTTCAATTCAATTCATTTCGAAATCGTTTTCAATTCAATTCATTTCGAAATCGTTTTCAATTCATTTCATTTCGAAATCGTTTTCAATTCAATTCATTTCGAAATCGTGTTCAATTCAATTCATTTCGAAATCGTTTTCAATTCAATTCATTTCGAAATCGTTTTCAATTCAATTCATTTCGAAATCGTTTTCAATTCAATTCATTTCGAAATGAATAAAATCGGTATAAATATCGTTTACGTCAAAATGGCGTCAATCTAATCAACACGGCTTTATATTTTCAAAACTTCTTTATTCTATCCAACAAATGAATATTTATCCCATTCAACACATGAATCTATATTTATTTCAACACACGACTAATCTCAACACATGAGTACTGTCAACACATCACTATTTTTATATTCAACACATGAATTTTCTTTTATAATATTCATTACTTTCCCGATTGGAATGAGGCCCAATCAATCACCATATAACGTTAATTATATGGATTCCATACAACACATGTATATAATGGCAATAATAAACAATCAACCATCAACCAAAGTGCACTACACTGTATAAGCATCAAATATAGTTATCTTACGCTTTTAACAGCCTGTCAATCAATCGATCGACATATTTAATCAATCAGGATGAGTGAAATTCATATTTCATCCCAACACCCGTGTGGGGTTTCAAACAATCAAACACAGATTTTCGTTTGTGCAGTTGGGCGATGTGTAAAATTTATCGACCCAATCAATATCAGTCAAATCAGTGTATATAAACAAATCGGCCGATTTATTTATAAATATTTATTTATTCACTTTCACGTTAAAAATTATATTTTTAACGACAAAAATATTTACTTCAACACTTGAATTTCTATTCAGTTCATTTATACAATAAAAATGATATTTTTATTTTTCTAACATATTTTAGAAAATTTCGGCGGCATAACGGCACGATACTAGAAACGGGACGAGGCCTAGCCTTATCCCCGGTCTAGTGAAGGCCCACGCCATTCACACATCAATCAAATTCACCAAACTACCAAATTCAAATCAAATCATATAACTAAGCTATGCAACCAAACAAACAAGTCCATGGTCTGTGGACGATTGTGTCGGGTGCTACTAAGCACCGTCTGCATCCTAGTATATATATATATATAACTAGAAAAAGAAATTGAAAGGTGAGAAATTCTCACCAATAGCTATCCAATTATCTTGAATCTTCTTTTGTAGAATTCTTCGTCGACCTCGCCTTTTTGTCGCTTTCGCCCGTATTCTCTACATATGTAAAAATCGAATTTTTACGATGCTATTCAATATATAAAAATATGATTTTTACTTCGCCTTTCAATATATAAAAATCTGATTTTTACTTCGACTTTCAATATATAAAAATCTGATTTTTACTTCGACTTTCAATATATAAAAATCTGATTTTTACTTCTAAAAGTTCAAATCCTTTCCTTTTTAAAGTTTAAATCTTTTTCTTTTTAAAGTTCAAATCTTTTCTATTTTAAAGCTCAAACCTTTTTTTTTTAAAGTTTAAACCTTTTACTTTTTTAAAGTTTAAAATAAAATCAGTTTAAAATTCTTAAAAAAAAAAATCAGTATTAAATTCTTTTTAAAAAAATCAGTTTAAAATGCTTTTAAAAATCAGTATTAAATTTTTTTTAAAAAAATCAGTTTAAAATGCTTTTAAAAATCAGTATTAAATTCTTTTTAAAAGGCGCCTCGGTTATAACGGTCACTACGGGGTCGATGCGTGATATGGAAGACGTATTGACTAGTTTACGCCGCATAAGGCCGGGAAATGTATTGTTCAAGTATTTTAATCCACTTCGTGTGGACTGGCCCTGACGATCCAAGGGCCGACCTGAGTCTAGACCTTGAGCCTCGGGCTAGAGAGTCTCAGAGTCGGTAAGGACGACCCCTTGCTTGGTTCATGATGGAAATCCAGCTTCCAAATACGACATCATGCGGTTTTGATTGTAGGAATAGTATGGCGATATGATATATGGTACCCATGCCATCTTTGATTAATAGATTATGATTGAAATTTTTGAAACATATATGCACTAGTAATAATATCAAATGATTTTTATTTATATGTATCAAGCGTATTTTGGCCATTATAAGGTAAAACTCTATCCTCCGGCTTACGTTGCATTGTGTGATGGGACCTAAGTCTTATAATGGCTTCATTTTTGTAAAAAGCATGCGATGTTTAAATGATTTACTTGTTTTATGCACTGGAAATCAAATGGAGTAAACCCGTTCCGCGTTAGTGGCATGGTCCTATGATTGGCCTTATTATCAAATAAGTTAAGTAGATTTCTCATACCAGTCCCACGACTGACTCATAGGTTGTTTCACTTTGCAAACTCGGGTGCCCCTTATTTCTACATGAGCAGCCTTGTATTCATGTTTTAGCTGGTTCATTCCGGATAGCTATGGAACTGAAGATGGATTCTATCAATTCTATTATGCTGTTCAGACTTCATTATGTATATTATGTTTGATTCCACTGTAGACATTTTATATAAAGCTGGAACTGTATTTGGTACTAAGTATGATCCTGTTATGCAGTGTAACCCTGATGTTTATATTTGTTCTACTGTAATTTGATGTACATTATCTGATGTAATTCTATATTTATGTTCTGCTGTTACTGTTTACATGTTATATTCTAATGATTATCCTTGCTTCCGTGGCACGGCAGTTTGGGGTCATCACACCCGTAGTGACCGATATAACCGACGTGCCTCGCTATCCATCAAATAATATAATATGCAACATCCACATGAGTAAAATGTCCGGGCTCCATACCATGACACCACTCCTAGCAAGAAGGAAATGCATGTCCTCCCTTAGGTCCTCTCCCGTTTCTGGTTCACACTGCGGTGTGAGGCTCGCGAACTAATGCTATACACAAAGCTATGCCATTTAAGGCCGTGCTTTTATCATTAACCACAAGACTCTGTTTTTCAACAAAAGCCTTGATCATTTGCATCTCAGCATGCCACATAGGCAATTCACACCATACGGCTGATGTCTATTGATATATAACCTCTAAGCTTGTACGTCTGAGAGAAGGGTGTTAAGGAAGAGAATAAATTCTACGCCACCAAACAAGTATATATTTAATAGAGATTAATCAACACAGAATAAAATCCAATGTCAAATACACATCCATTTACAAGTTTGTTCTGGGTTTGAATGAAACCAGAGGCACCTTAATCGTCGTCCCATATGTCCAATACAGGAGAGAGGTCCTCGCATATCTGGTCGATCTCCAAGTATGTCTGGAAGATCACCACTTATTACCTTGTCTTGGGTGTACAGCCCAAACAAGACATCAGTAATCATCCAAACAATGTGAAGACCTCCGGTCTACAACCACCGTCTTCATCGTCGACTTATCGTCGTATCAATTATTCAGAATGGGATAAACCCGATCTTTCTGAATAACTCGCGTATCATATAAACAAGTGCTATAAAAACACAACATACGCCTCATTCCAATCCGGAATATTCTTTTATTCAAATATTCTTTTCACAATTTAAACCAAATTATGGTTTTCCAAACTAGTCGGGATTAGCGAACCTTACCAAAGTAATCATTTATTTAGTTTCCCAATCCTAACCTATTCATCCCATGGAGCAAAACTGGTAGTACTCCATATCTAACATCATGGTGTTATTGGGAAAATCAATTGCCATTTCACGTTTAAATCTAATTAAAGATTTAACTATTGCTTGGAGCAAAATTGGTGATACTCCATTCTCGATCATTTCCGAAATTTGATAATCTAAATTACCACATTCACATTTCAATCTAATTAAAGATTCATTAAAACTCCACTTAGTATTAATTCCCAAAAATCATTATATAATGATTATTCAAATTTATGAAATAAATCCTGCCTTTAACTGGGTTAAAGAACCAATGTCATTTGAAACATATTTCACGATAAACCAAAAATCATACTCCATTAAGTATGGAATCTTCACGTAAAATAGATCAATATATATAATCGATATAAACTTCCATATCCAACCAATAATATAAATGGAATAACGGCAAAGCCTTTTAAATTCCATATATAGTAACAGTCTTCCTCCACAGAAGTTCACATCTATTATTACCAAATCGAATTCCATTACATTCCAATTATTTTAATTAAATCGAAAAACTTTTCTTTGCAAAATTCCCATTAAATCTATATAAAAGATTTATAAATTCCAAATCACATTTCAATGTTAATCGGGTTAAAGAACGAATGTCGTTAAAAACACAGTTCACAAGAAACCTAATTCACATTCCGTTTAATACCAATTACTAAATATAACTGGAAACTAAAATAATCTTAATTAAAAGATTTCACATAGGGTTTAAGAATGGTGTTATTTAAGACAACATTCACGACAACCCCAAAATCTAATTCTTTTGTTCAATTCCAATTAAATATTAACTAATTGGAAAACTTCACAAAATCTTAATTAAAAGATTTATTCTTTTCTCAATTGGGTTTAACAACAGTGTTACTAAAGATGTCATTCACGACAAACCCAAAATCCAATTTTTTTTATTCAATTCCAATCAAATATTAATTAATTGGAAAACTTCACAAAATCATAATTAAAAGATTTATTCTTTTTCAACTGGGTTTAAGAACAGTGTTACTGAAGACACCACTCACGATAAACCCAAAATCCAATTTGATATCAAATACAAGGCTCGGAATAGAAATTATATCGGCTTATATTCAATATCAAATTCTGAAACCAACAAATATCGTATTAGAAAAAAAGATGTAAATATATCTTCCAAATTTCCAAAACAATATCTATATAATCACGGAATTCAATATCGAAATATTCTGAAGAATATTCTCATTCCAATCCATTCCAAATTAATCTTTGGAAATTTCTGGTTATATTAAAACCATTCTCTGTCCAATTCATTTATTTAAAAATAATTGGATTATAATTCTAGTTAATAAATAGTTCATTTCGATAAAAATAAATTTTTATCTATTCAAATATGGAATTTTTCATCCCAATTCTTTCCAAATCATTTATTACGATTTTACACAAATTGTTAATATCTTTAATAAATTTGTTAAGGCCCTATCGGTCGATTTCCATAAACGGTCATTGAACTGCACTTACAACGACCTTTTCCAAATTTGATTTGGACATAACTCTGAATCCAACTGTTAGATTTCAAATATCTTATATTAATTGGAAAGCTCTTTTCGATACGAACCCAATGGTTCTGGTTTTAGCAGAATCCGACGGTCGGATCTCCCGTAATGTCAATTCGAAGTTAATGGCCGAAATTCGCGAATGGCCGCAGCGCGTTCTTTTCAGGCCATTAATATATATATATATATATATATATATATATTATTCCATCGATTTCCATTTAAATCATATTTTATTTATCGTATTAAATTCATTTTAAAAACAATTTCAACTTCATTTTCAATTTTAAATCAAAATTGAATATTTCATATCATTATAATATATAAATGATAATATTTTCAAAATGTCATATTTTGAAATAATTTCCCTTTCGATATTCATTATAAAAATGAATGAAATCGATGTAAATATCGTTCGCGTCAAAATGGCGCAAATCTAATCAACACGACTTCATATATTTAAATATTTTCGTGTCCATCCAAAATCAGACATCAATTGATTCCTTTCTGAATATTATTTTAAAATATTCATTATTTTGAAATATTTGTTATTTTAAAATATTTGTTCTTTCTGAATTGGAATCAAACACAATCAATTACCATATAATGTTATTTATATGGATTTTGTGCACACATGTACACAACAATAATGATATGCAATCAACCATCATCCAGAGTGCATTACACAATTGCATAAGCGTTAGATATAAATAATTAACGCTTACAACAGTTTTTCAACCAATCAATTGACGTAGACTAAACAATTGAGATTAGTGTACGTCAAATATTATCGCAATACCCATGTGGGTTTTCAATCAACAACACGAATTTCATTTGTGTAGTTGGGCGACGAGTAAAATATATCATCCCAATCCATATCAGATAAATTGGTGTACATAAACAAATCATCTGATTCGTAAATGAATGTCTATTTTCACTTCTAACGACCCAAGGAATTTGCGACCTTGGTTATCGACATAAACTCAATGTCGACTATCCAAGCATTGGAAATACCGAATAGTTAATAGAAAGAAGTTAGTGGGTGAGAATAGATAAGATAGAAAATTAGAATAAAAGAAGGAGAAGAACATAACAGCAGAATTAGAGTAACACGAATCTCACAACGGAACTAACAAAATATAACATAACTTTGAAACAAAACCAGTATTTGTATACAATAACATTTATCAGAGTACAACACTTACAACACAACAAAAATAAACAATTTCTATAAAATCATGAAGCCTCCTGCTCCAAGCTCTCAGTATCTGTAAATCCTGAATACTTGATTGCCCGTATAAAATTGGGCACCCAAGAGTTTAGGGAAAACAAAACAAAATAAACTCTGGGTCAGTCATGGGACTGGTGTGAGTGAACAATTTAAAACAGTTTGAGAAAATAAACGATATCTCATAAGACCATGCCATATAACACGGAACAGGTTTTCCCTTATGAGAATACAAAACACTTGATTCAACATTTAAAAATCCTTTTGAAAGAAACGATAATCTTTATGTCAAAATCCTTTTGATATTATAATAGTGTCTATCAACCACAATATAATAATCATCTAGCAGAATGCTTTCATTTCACACTCCACATACATTATATATAATCAAAAACCGTGGGCGCTTATTCGTTAATGAATTCCAACTGGCAAGGTATGGGACCACCTTCCGACAGTGTATCTCTAGAGAGGAATACACCGGGTTCAACAAGAACATCTTGTAACCCAGGCTAAACATGATCGGTCACTCATTTCGTTTGAGTATACCGAATGTATTATCACCAACAGTTGGGATCAGCTACCACTTCCCGAAAGGGACAACATCGAAATAAATTATAGAAGTAAATGAAATCTCTAGGTCAGGTGACAATACACCCTAATTTGCAACTAACCACTTAGCCATGTGACCTACCTGATTTTATACCATTTCTCGGTTGTGAGGCTAGAGGCCATAACTTATAGATCACACCTTTTTTTTACTTTGAATGCCACATCGTCATACCCGCCAAACCACAAATTGATTTCCCCAAAAATACCACGGGTATACAGCTAAGAGAAACGAGTTCCTCCGCCACCAAACGTAAATATGTTTGAAGTTATCAACTTATGTGATATATTAAATATACTTTGTCAGACATTCTTCCATATAGGTCGCCCTGGGACTGGACAGACCGAAGGTACTATTCTGTAAATCCGTCTTAGGCAATTTATACTTAGGATTGTCAGAACAACCCTTGCATAAACTCCGTCTTCAATTATCTTCATCATATTTGATTCGCAACGTCAATGCCCATACAGGGTGGTTTTCAGATAATAAATCTGATCCTGGTCTCTCCGTATTCACGACGAAAATGGTCAAAATCTTTGATAGTCAGTGATTTAACTATCAAAGGAAAACGTGTGTACAAAAAACGGTCGTATTCCCAAATGGAAATCTTACCGATCAATCATCATTTCATTTCCCAATTTTCCATTTATCGTTTCCATATATTCATAAATTCCTTATTTTCCACAATTAGAAAATATATGTTATTAACTTTAGAAAATATTTCCATTTCTAGTTCACGCATCGGTATCTTCCCAACTCTATCAGTCTCTAACTGTAAACTAGAAAGAGAACAACTTCCCAAGTATAAACCCTGAAGGCCGAAACCAACATCAGATCGATACCCAGAAAGCCATTCGACTCAACTAATTTCTAATCAGTTTCTAATTTCAGTAATTCCATTTAAATCCCTAATTCAAACCCCAAATTCCTTTAAAATATTTTATTTGCAAAATATTCACTTTCACCTAATTTTTCACATAGAATGTGAATAATATTACTTTAGATAATCAAAACAGTTTGATTTCGTATTTAAAAATAATATCTCAAACCCAAATTCTGTTTATATTTTTATTTGTAGAATTATTCATATAAATCTCCTTTTTATTTCAAACACTTAAATCTCATTTATAATTCCCTTTATATAATTCTATTTATTCTATATAAATCCTTTTATATAATTCTATTTATTATATATATAAATGTTTCATTTTCAATATTCACTTTGAAAATTTCCTTTTTACATTGTAGTATTTCTTATGGTATTTAAAATACAAAATAACCTGACCAGTGTCATCATAATCGATCGTAGATTTTATATCACGTCATATATCATAATATATGAAAACATATAGTATTATAATATTGAGGAATCTAGTTGGATCCCTCCAACCTGTTTCCCTGCATCCACAGATGTTAAACAATATAAATAACATTGATTTCAATTCACTATGCAATATTCTGATAAACAGAATCAATATTTAGTTAGCGATATATATATATATATATATATATATATATATATATATATATATTAATTTCAACTAATAAATCAGCAATGCAACCAAACAATCAACACACAGCAATCAATCATCATTGATCAATACTAGATTATATTTATAAAAATATAAACTGTATAGAGTTAGTGAGATTTACTCACATTGGATGGTTATCGTTAAATAACGATAATCAATCGTCAATTTAGATCAGACAATTTATTTCTCTATAAATTGTAATGAGCTCCAATTCACTCCAAATCAGTTCCATTATATAGCCACTGTCCATACGATCCTGACGGATCTAGTTTCGTTGAATTCTAGTAATATACGCAAGAGTTATACTTTTTACAAATTTTAAGAATTAGACATGATTAAAAATTTATTTAAATATAAATTAATTAACCTTTTATGTTCCTTAATCTTGATTAACTAATACTCCTTCAGAAAATGTTCAAACTCCTGTCTTTCCCTATTCGGATTTATGTCAACCCTTTGTATCTATTCATGTTGAACCTTAACACCCCTCTCCTATTTATTAACATTACCAACCAGTTTTAACTTCTTGAACATTCCTTTGACCCATCTTCATATCTCGTTTGCATAGCTCCAGTCTCTTCACCCATTCACAACTTTTATTCCTCCCTGAACTGTCAAAGCACACTGGAAATCAGTTTCTCCTATACACGCAGCTCCCATCTCCGTTTATTCCTTCAACATTTCACGAATATACATTTTACTCTCCTCCAAAATTTCACCATCTTATTTTGTTAGAATATTCCTAGCCTCCTACGGTAAAGGCAGCGGTCCACCCATCATTACCGTGACTCCATCTTCACTGAATTCTAGATGAACAAGTTATAAGATTTTAATCATTCTGAACATCCTTTATTCTAAATTAAAATAAATTCACAATAGTATACCCTTTAATTTTATCATTCAGGTAATCAGATCCCTATCTTAACCATGCTTATTAATTAAACCTGCGCGAGTTCCTCTTCCATCCCATGCATCGAAATACAAAAAACCGGTTTCCCCTTATTATTGCACCACCGCCAAGCAACTGAGAGTTGGCCAGACCCCTTTGCCAACTCCGCTAGACCGAGGTACACCATCATTCATTACTCACCCTCCTCGTCAAGGCCATCACCACCAATTCCATTATGAGGTCATCCACTGAAATGCGACTCCCAGCATCACGGTATTACGCAGCTGTGAAACTCATCGTGGAAATCCTAGGTCAACCGCACTAACAACCTACATCATCGGAGTCCGATTTTCCAACTCTCATCGAAGCCCCTTCCCTCGCGCTACGATGCTATGAATCTCGCTCAACTCGAGCGTTTATACGCTCTAGAAAGCTGACTCAAATTTAGCAGCTTCAAGCCCTAAAATCCATCGAATAAGGAAGCCATGTCATCACAGCTGTTTAGAATGTTGATCTCGTTGAGTAGATGACTATTGATGATGGAAATTTTTCATATTGATGCATGGATTTGGTGAATATTAGGAGAGAAGACTGTGAGCATTTGTTAGATCATGATATTATGGTGGCGGCTAAAACTTTTACTTGCTGTTGACCAGAGAAATGAGGGAAGGGCTATGAGTGTTAAAGATTATATATATGATAGGTTAAATAATAAAATTTTCGATTATAATCAATCGTTGCTTACGTTTGACTTCTAAAAATTCGTACGGTCACATATGAAATCCAATTTTGACGAAAATAGACATGCAGCAATGGTTCGACATTACGGATCCAATGAAACTTGTTTCATTGAATTCCAAATCCGTTTGCTCACACAGCGTATTTTTAAAGTCAAATTATTGATTGTATTTACATTAAAATCCCATATGACCACATACTGACTCCAAAAATCACGAAAATTGAAATCTAATAATAATTTAATATTCCGAATCCGAACAAATTAGTTTTGCCCAAAACGGAGCTCGTTTGCAAAAGCGGCTATTTTAAAAGCTCTAAGTAAACCCATTTAATTATTAATATACTTAAAAATAATTAAATTTGATCTTATTAATTAATATTATCGTATATGTTCACATAGAATATAACACAGCTCCAAAATATTCCTATCTAAATTTATAACTCGACATTTCAAATCTAGATTAAATCAGTATTCGATTTATATTGAAAATCCATTTAATATATAAATAAATCGTTATAAATTATAAAGGAATTTCATAGCGAACTTTCGAAAATTTGATTTGTAACAACACACAATCTACACGACGAAATTTCAATTTTTCTCTGTCATTAGAAAAATATACTTCACCAACTCCGAACGTTTACTGTTTCACAGAAATCCGATTTAAAATGGCTTCCATATATTCGTTTAAAGTTCAAATCGCCAAATTACGAACTACCGCGCCATTTCAAGCTCGATTATAATTATAATATAATTAATACGTTCAACTGTCGTTTTAATAATATATTCATTATAATAATACAATTCTAAATTGAATTAAATCTTATAAATTATCCAATTCACATACGCGGGACGCTACATCACTTCTGGAGAATTTTATGTCATTCGTATATACGTTAAAAAAAATATTTTTAATGATAAAATATTTATTTCAACACTTGAATTTTTTTGATATTTCATTCATTCAATAAAAATGTTATTTTTATTGTTCAAACATTTTATTCAACACATGAATATTTTATATAGTTCATATACACATTAAAAATGAGATTTTTAATGAATAAGTATTTATTTCAGAAAATTTCGGTATTATAACGACGTGATATTAAAACCGGAGTAATGTCTGGCATTACCCCTCATCTGATACTGGCTCACTCCCTGCACAAACAGTCCAAACAACCAAAACCACAACACAATTCATTTTCACAATACAGTCAAATTTCCTTAGTAATACCCAAACAAACAATCACGGTTTGTACATAAAATAGTGTCAGGGGCTTCTAAGCCCCGTCTGCATCCTAGTATATGTTTAATTGTAATTAAATTTGAGTGAGAAGGAGTTCTCACATTGGGATCCACTCAGCCATGCATTTCTGATGTTCTAATTTGCTGTTTTGATCCCAGACTTTGCAAACAAGATCCAATCTTCACGCCATCTTTTTTTCTAGCGTAAACGCGCCATTCCGGACGACTTTCGCCTAACGGATTATTTCCCAAAAACGTTCCAATTTGCCAGAATTCGCGAAATTACATAAATTGGACAACAAACTTTGGACGCATTTTCTGAACAACTTAGCTATCCAAAGTCCGACTTCCATATACTCAAATCGAAGAGGAGAGCGTGCTCTTCGACTTTGGCACGATAGAGTTTTTGCCATAGAGGCTCGGTTTGGGAGATAGGGGCTCGGGAAGGTCACGGGGTTAAATATACACTATTTTTTTAAAGGGGATTTTTTAGAGGAGGGGGTCCTACATGGTGCTTACATGGCAGAGGAGGCGACGACAGGGCTGTTTTTGTCGGTTTCAGGCGGTTTTGGGGTGGTGACAGGTTTAAACGTGGAATGGAGGAGAAGCAAAGGACTGTGGAGGCGGCGGTGGTGCCAGGGAGGGGCGGCGAGGTTGAGGCGGTGGTGGGGGACTGCTCCGGCATGGCGCAGCGGCGTAGTGGTAGGGGGGAGGGGGCGGAATCGCTGAGCGATTTGAAAGAGACTGGCAATTTTTGATTTGGGAGCTAGGGTTTAAATGGGCTGTTATATATAATATATTATTTTATATTATTTTATTCTTCTAATTGTTTTAAAGAGAAGTTTTTCCCCCGAACTCCAAATCAATCCCAACGACTGTCACCCCTAGCTAAATACCCCCATTCCGAACACAATGGGATATTTCCCGTAAGCCAGTTATACCGTTTCGATCAGTTTTTCTTTAACTTAAAATATAAATTAATATATATATTGAATTTAAACGTACATTTTAATTTACCGGGGCCACATACTAACTTCAAAAATTCCCCCAAAAAAAATCTAGCTATGTTTTGATGATACGGTCCTAACAAAACTAATTTCGTCGAATTTGGAGACTGTTTGAAAAACGGTCCTTTTCCAGTCGATAAAATTCAAACTTAAATTAGCAAATGTGTTTAAATTCACTGCGTTCACATATTAATTCCAAAAATTATGAAAATTGGAATCTAGCAATAATTTGACATTCTAGATCCAACCAATGTGGCTTCATCGAAAACGGAGGTCGTTTGCAAAATGTCTATTTTTAAGGGCTATATATTATATAAAAAATATTTAAATTCCACAGCGACAATTTTGAATCTTAAAATGGACATGACTTTTTATTCCCATTATGAAATCTGGATTTTTCACCCTCGTTAGAAAGATATAACTAAACAGACTCAAATATTTCTAGTTTTTCTTAAATCCGATTTATTTGAATCCTATACATTCATTTGAAATTTAAAATCGAAATTTCAAACTACCACGCCTTTCAGGCTCATTTTATAATTAAAATAAATTTATTCATTCTAACTTTGACAAAAATAAATTTGTAGCTGTTATTATTTAAAATAAATCAATTTAAATATTCAAAATCCATTAAAATAGTTAAATAAAAAATTTAAATTGTTTCTGAAAATCCGGTTTGTTACAATATCCCCCTCTTAATATCTTTTCGTCCTCGAAAGGGAATGGAGCTGAAAGTTTTTTAACCAGCCAACTCAACTTTCATTCTTCAACTTTCCATTTTCTAAGAATTTTCAATTTTTTCAAAAATTTGGCTAACACACTAAATTTTTGAAAAATTTCGCCATAACCTCTTTTTTACGAGGCACCATAACCTCTTTTTTACGAGGAGAACTTTAAAACTACAACTAGAGTCATAAGGCCTTCGTCATCCAAAAAGAAAAAGAAAAAGCGAAGCGGTTGGCCAATCGGCTCATAATTTCATCAAAACCCAAACAAATTAGTAAACATGTCCCAATTTGTCGGGCATACAATTTTATTCCCCTTCTTAGCCTCCATGCTATGACCCGCTCACACATATATATATGTATATGTATGCAATTCCAATCAATTTTCAATTCAGTTCAATATTTACTCGATCTAACTATATTTACCGTTCATTCTTATATTGGTTTAATTAATTATCATTCCAATATTTTTATTAGTTGAACTAATAATCAAACAAAACAATTAGGAATCAATTAGTTGATTAGCTTTTCAAAATATAACTTTAATACATAATCAAAAATCCAATTTTAAGGCCAAATCACAAACAATAATCCCTATCTATTTTTGGTTCTCACACCAGTCAATGGGAAATATATAAACATCTCACCTTCGAAACTCGAACATAAATACTGATGATGACATGTCAATCATCAGTATCATATCCGGGTGACTAGAGTGTGACTCTACATCTATCCAGTATATTTGAGACTTCGTATACACGTGGATCAAACGTATATGCAAAATATTTATATACTTGATTGTCAAAATTCAATTTAAAACAAAATACTCAAATACGTATAATAAGGTTTAAATTTTCAAAAAAAAATTGTTTTCATTTTTATTTGAAAATAACACTCTTCACACTCATTCTAGGATACTACTGATCCTATCTCTAACGATTCATTCTTATTGGATATTACTAATCCAATCTTTGATGAATTCTTTCGTTTGGTTCTAAGGTGTCTTGTTCTCGAGCTCTGTAAACCAAGGCTCTGATGCCACAATGAAACGACCCAAACTCGCCATTACTGGAAAGCCCGGATTGAGTTGAGGACACGACCAATCAGAACACAAACAGAAGAACAATTCTTTGTTATTACAAAAATTTGCATTAGTGTACAAGAATCTAACAGAGTGTGAATAAATATTACACATTGGAAAATATCAGAGATTTGAAATTACAATGTAGCTGAAAAAACGAGGAACCTGTGAATATAATATCTGCGGAACCAAAACAACTAGCTGCCAGTGCGGAAAATAGGGGCACCCAGAGTTTAGGTTAAAACAATAAACTCCGAGTTAGTTATGTGACTGGTGTGATAACTGAAACGGTTATTTAAAACTTTACTTTGAAAATAAAGTAAATCAAGGGACCACGTTGTATAACACGGAACGAGTTTCCTCCCAATAATACC
This sequence comes from Allium sativum, assembly GCA_030737875.1. NCBI lineage: Eukaryota > Viridiplantae > Streptophyta > Magnoliopsida > Asparagales > Amaryllidaceae > Allium > Allium sativum. The sequence goes on from CM060924.1 coordinate 159,715,480, forward strand.
AGTGCAAAAACAAACAGTGCAATGCTTTTTGGAAAATTTAAGCTATTATAAGACCAATGTCCCATCACACAATACAACGCAAGCCGGAGGTAGGGTTTTCCCTTATAATAGCCAAACATGCTTGGTACCTTTAAAATAAATCCTTTGATACTATTATAAGTGCATAGTGCTTAAAATAATTTGAATATAAATGTATCAATCATAGGCGGCATGGGCACCATATATCATGTCGCCATACTAGTTCCACAATTAAAACAGCACATTGTCGTATTGGAAGTTGGATTCCATCTGTGAACCAAGGCAAGGGATCACCCTTACAGAATTGTTTTGGTCAGTTTCAGGCGGCGGCAAGGCTGTTTTGGTCGGTTTCAGGCTGTTTCGGTGTGGTGGCGGGTTTAAACATGGAATAGAGGAGGAGGAAAGGACTATGGAGGCGGCGGTAGTGCCAGGGAGTGGCGATGAGGCTGAGGCGGTAGTGGGGGACTGCTCCTGCATGGCGCGGTGGTGGGGGACTGCTCCGGCGCGACGCGACGACGTTGTGGGGGAGTTGGGGAGCGGGGGAATCGCTGAGCGATTTGAGAGAGAGACCGGCTGTTTTTGATTTGGGAAGTATGGTTTAAATGGAGGGGTTATATAAAATATATTATTTTATATTATTTTATTCTTCTAATTGTTTTAAAGTGAAGTTTTTCCCTGAACTCTAAATCAATCCCAACGACTGTCGCCCCTAACTAAATACCCCAATCCCGGACATAATGGAATACGTACCGTAAGCCAATTCTATCGTTTTTATCAGTTTTTCTTTAAATTAAAATGTAAATCAATATATATATATATTGAATTTAAACGTACATTTCAATTTACCAAGGCCACATACTGACTCCAAAAATTCCCGAAAAATAAATCTAGCTATGTTTTGATGATATGGTCCCAACAAAACTAATTTCGTCGACTTTGGAGACTGTTTGAAAAATGGTCTTTTCTAGTCGATAAAATTCAAGCTTAAATTACTAAACGTGTTTAAATTCATTGCACTCATATATTGATTCCAAAAATTATGAAAATTGGGATCTAGCAATAATTCGATGTTTTGGATCCAACAAATGTGGTTTCGTCAAAAACGGAAGTTGTTTGCAAAATGGCCTTTTTTTAAGGGCTATATATTGTATAAAATATATATAAATTCCACAGCAGCTATTTTGAATTTTAAACTGGACATAACTTTTTATTCCTGTTATATAATATGGATTTTTCACCTCCGTTTGAAAGATATAATTAAACAGATTCAAATATTACTGGTTTTACTGAAATCCGATTAATTTTGAATTTTGTACATTCATTTGAAATTTAAAATCGAATTTTAAAAATACCATGCCATCTCAGGCTCATTTTACAACTAAAATAAATTTATTCGTTCTAACTTTGATAAAAATAAATTTTTAGTCGTTATTATTTAAAATAAATTATTTTAAATATTCAAAATCCATTAAAATTGCTAAAATAAAAATTTTAAATTAGTTCTGAAAATCCGGGTTGTTACATATAGCAAGCAAAATCACCCTCTCCTCGAATATTGCATGCAAATGTCCAGTCCAGACACATATAAATAGAATTCCTAATAGTTAGATCATAGGAATCATCATAAATCAAAGAGGAGATAAGCTAGAGAAGATGGGGAAGATGAAGAGGAGCTTACCTAAGTTTCTACACTTGATTTCTTCAAGAATTGGGCTTGGAATCAAGAACCCTAGCTTAGAAATTCTAATTTCCCATTCCTTTTCCCATTTTCTAATTTGATTAAGTGTTAAAGCGGAATGAAGGAGAAAGGGGCTGATTTGAGGCACTTAAATGAATTGGCTAAGTTGGCTAACCAAGCTTTAACAAAAGTCCCGATTTCCACCGACTCCAAACATACCGATCCTTATAATTTTCGACCACCTAAATGATGTTTTGAACCCAATGGAAGTGATTTCGAGTCAAAATTCATCCATATGCAAAAAGTGATATTTTGGTCATACACCCAAAGAAAAAGACCAAATTCCACCCAACTATAACGGTATCGATGTTTATAGTTTTCGAGCTTGCAAATGACATTTTGAACTCAATGAAGTGGTTTCGTGTCCAAATTCATTCGTATGCAAAATGGATATTTTTAAGGAGTATATATATACTAAACATACATAAATTCCATAGCGATTATTCTAAATTTTAATTTAGGCATAACTTAAAATTTATAAAGTGAAAACTCAACTTCTTACATTCATTAGAAAACTACAATTCAAAATATTTCTGCGTTTCTTGTTTTACCAAATTCTGACTTATACTGAATTCCATACATTCATTCAAAGGTTAAAACCAAATTTTCAAACTAACGTGCCATTTCAAGCTCGTTTTAATTAAATTTTAAATTTATATGTTCTAACTTAAATTAAAATAAATTTAAAATCGTTTATTCTCAGAATAATTCATCTAAAATGTTTAATTTCTTTGAAAATCAATTAAAAATAAATTTTAAATTGGTTCCAAAAAATACGGGTTGTTACAATTTCCCCCACTTAAAACTTTTTCATCCATGAAAAAGGAACAACAACAAAGTATGAAGTAAATAGTACGTAACATAACATAAGTATACCTCTCACTAGAGGTAACCAGAGATATCCACTCTGCACTTGGGATAAACATGTTTAATGCTATCTTCTGTTTCCCATGTACAGTATCTAGGATCTCCGCTCCATTGCACCTTGAATAAGTGCACCTTTTTGTTCCTTAGAGCTCTGGTTTCTCTGCCAATAATCTTCATTGGTTCTTTATGCACAGTCAAACTCAGAGTAGTATCTAATATCGGTTAATTCTCCTCTTCCATAATCAAGTCTGGATCATGTACATGCTTCCGAAGTTGAGAAATGTGAACACATCATGCACTCCGGGAAACTAATATGGAAACTGAACCCTATAAGCAAGAGTCCCAATCCTCGCAAGTATAGGAAATGGGCCAATATATCTAGGTGCCAACTTCCTCGTCTTCCCAAATCGAATTACTCCTGTCATCCGAGAAATTCTGAAATACACGTGATCACCAACAGAAAATGCTAAATCTCTTCTTTTAGAATCCGCATAATTCTTCTGCCGACTTTGAGCTTCTTGTAGTCGCTTCTTAATAAAATCCACTTTATCTGAAGTTTCTTGGATCAAATCTAGAACCAACACTAATCGATTACCAGGCTCTATCGAACATGCAGGAGACCTACATGGTCTACCATATAATGCTTCAAATGGTGCCATTTTTAAACTTGCCTGGAAGTTATTATTATATGAAAACTCAACCAAATGTATATGATCTTCCCAAGATCCTCCACAGTACAAAATACAAGCACGCAATAAATCTTCCAATATACGATTCACTCTCTCAGTCTGGCCGTCTGTCTGAGGATGATATGCAGCGCTAAGATTAATCTTGGTACCCAATTCAGATTGGAATGCTTCCCAGAACTTACTAGCAAAGATCGGATCACGATCACTAATAATGTTGCTGGGAATTCCATGTAGTCTAACGATCTCTCTTACATAAATCTGAGCAAGACTCTGAGCTGTTCTAGTTGATTTCATTGGAATAAAATGGGCGCTCTATGTGACACAATCAACTATTACCCAAATACTACCATTGCCCTTCTTGGTTCTAAACAAACCATCAATGAAATCAATAGAATTTGATCCCACTTCCATTCTGGAATCTCTAAAGATTGCAACAATGCAGCAAGTTTTTGTTGATCACTCTTGACTTCTTGGCAAGTAGAACACTTGCTAACATATATAGAGATATCTCTCTTCATAGACTTCCACCACAATGTGCGCTTAAGATCGTAATACATCCCACTCGCACCTGGATGAATACTAATATTGTATTTGCGACATTCATCCATTACCTCTCTTCTAAGCTTGGGAATATTTGGAGCACAGATTCGGCATAACAATCTCAGAATTCCCTTGCTATCAATTTGGAAACTCGAGACTTTTCCTTGATGAATTCTTTTAATAATTTTCTGAATAAATTCATCATCCTTTTGAAGAACAGAGATCTTCTCAATCAATGAAGGCGTAATAAAAAGATTAGCAACAATTTCATTCTTTCTTCCGTTACAACATTGGCTTTCCCTGGAATATACAAAATATCAAAATTGTATGCTGTAAGAAATTCTAACCAACGCTGCTGTCTCAAATTCAATTCTTTTTGGATGAACAGATATTTCAATGATTTATGATCTATATACAATTCGAACTTCTCACCCAAAAGATAATGCCTCCGTATCTTCAAAGCAAATACTACGGCCAACAATTCTAAATCATGAGTAATATATCTTTTCTCTTGCTACTTCAACTAACGGCTACCATAAGCAACAACTTGATCTTTTTGCATTAATACCGCGCCTACTCCTTTATGAGAAGCATTGGTATAGACAGTCAAGTCTTGATTTCCATCGATAATAGTCAACACTGGAGCAGTACTCAACCATACTTTTAGCTCTTAGGAAGCGGCCTCACATTCCTTCGTCCAATTTAATCTTGCATTCTTCTTTGTAAGTTTCATCAATGGACTAGATAGCTTGAAAAAACCTTAATGAATTTTCGATAATAGCCTGCCAATCCGAGAAAACTTTGGACTTCTGTGGGAGTGCTAGGTTGCTTCCAGTCTCTAATGGTTGTAATCTAGCTTAGATCCACTGAAATTCCTTCCTTCGATACGACATGACCAAGGAACTTCACTTCTTGCCAGAATATGCATTTAGTAATTTTGGCTTTTAATACATTATTTCTCAGAATTTCCAAAACTTGTTCCAAATGCTTCGCATGCTCGCTACTTGACTTAGAGAAGATTAAAATATCATCAATAAAAACTAGCACAAATTTATTCAAAACTCCATGAAATACTCAATTCATCAAATCAACAAAATAAGAAGGAGCATTACATAAGCCGAATGGCATTACTGACCACTCATAAAATAAGTCTGGACCTCTGAAAGCTGTCAAAGGAACACATTCTTCGGCAACCCGTAGCTGATGGAAATCTGTAACTAGGTCTATCTTTGAAAACACTAGAGCTCCCTTCAAGCAATCTAATAAATCATCAATGCATGGCAACGGATATTTATTCTTCAATGTTTGCTTATTTAAGTCCTGGTAATCTACGCACAATATGAGAGTACCGTCCGACTTAGGAAGAATGCCATGGCTGCTCCCCAACTCGAGAAACTAGGCATGATTAGACCTTTCCATAACAACCGTCGAGTTTGATCATTCAACTCTTCCTTCTCTTTCAATGTCATTCTTCGAATTGTATGCACAACTGGCCTTGCATTCGGAACTAAATCTATTTTGAAATCAATATCTCTTCATGGAGGTAAGCTATCAACTTCTTTGAACACATCCGCATAATCTCTAACAATGGGAATATTCGCAACAGAAGTAGGAGAAACTTAAAGAGTAGACCAAAATTCTTTTCTATCTGAACTTGAGCCTTTGCATGGTATAATAATACCCCCGAGTTGGTTTTAACTTTAACAATTCTTTTGACACATTTAACTTCGGCCTCATATTTAGTTAACCAATTCATCCCAAGTATGATATCAAACCCAAAAAGGTTCACAACGATCAAATTAAAAGGAAACCGGTAAAAAGAATAGGAAACATGCACTCTACAATAAAAATAAAGAATAAGGGAACATCCTATAGGATTATGAACACTAATGGATTCCTCAAGATCTCTCGATTTTAAATTTAATTTCTTAACTGTGTTCGAAATGAAACTTTGTGATGCACCCGTATCAAATAGTACTTTAACAGGAATATTTTTAATTGTAAGTGTACCTTCCAACACATTTGGTCTACCTCCGCCTGTAGGAGGAGTTGGCGCATTCGCCCCATCATATATATGAGCTACTTCAGCCTTTTTTAGTAATGGACAATACTTGAAAATATTCCCCGTCTTATGACAATTATAGCATTCTCTAGTATCTCAAGGTTTCTGACTAGGGCCGGATTCATTTCGTTTGGCCTATTAGGAGCATTGCACTCTCTAGACCAATGGCCATACTGGTCACAATGAAAGTATTTACCCTTTGGTTTTCTGTCTTCCCGGGGCTTATGTAATGTCCCGTATTTTCTGACCATTTATTTGAAATATTTTATTTATTTAAAATATTGGTTTGAATATAAATAATTGATTTTGACCATTTTATTTTGAATAGTTAATTTATATTAATAATATAATAATATTTTATTTTTGGCATATTTGGGAAAATGTTGTTTTTGCCGTATAATGTGATCGAGCGATTTAAAGTGGTTTAATGTGATTTATATTGAAACTTTCGTGGCGAATTCGTTTATAAAACGACATTATAACATTTTATTTATAATTTAATTATAAAACGAGCTGCAGCGACGCGGCAGTTCGTAATTTGGCGTTTTGAACTTTAAACGGCTGTACATGGCCCAAAATAAGTCAGATTTTCTCGAAACAAGAAACGTTGGAATCTGTTGGATAATATCTTTCTAATGAAAGAGAAAAATCGAGTTTTCGTGTTGTAGATTTAATTATATGTCCAGATCAAATTTTGAAAAAGCTGTTGTGGAATTCCTTTATATATTTTATTATTATTTACATTAAATAAAGGATTTTTTAAATACTTATTTTATCGATTTGACTTCAAATTCAACCCGGGATATTTTGTCTTGGTAATATATATAATTCTGGTTGTGTATGGCCCATTTCAATATTTTAATATTGAGGTATTTTTAAATTGGTTTATTTTATTTGAATTGGCCAGTTATAAAAGGGACTTTATTCAAACGACCTTCGTTTTCGACGAAACAAATTTTATTGAGACCGAAACAGTAAATTATTTCTAGGTTTCAAGTGGCGCGTCTATCGGGGTTATTTTGTGAGCGTGGCCAAGTTAAATACAAATAAAAACGACCATTTGAACGTGAACGAGGGCCATTCGAGCAAACAAACTCGAATTCGACGAAACAAGTTTCATTAGGACCGTATCATCAAATTTTACTATTCCGTCCATTCGCGTCTCGAACGGGGTTTGTATATGAGCGCAGGAGCGTATAAACAATGTTCGAAATAGCGATAGGTCTGAAATAAAAATCATTAGTCAACACCATTCGTCAAATCAACATAAAATATATTATTTCCACATTATATAAACCACCCCAAATCAGAATTTCCAGCCTAATTCATTTTCCGTCAGTAATTTTGCAATAAAGCCCCTCATCATGTTTTAATTTATATCTTCAAATCTAGAAGGAGTTTCCTTGGGGAATCTGAAGCAAAGTTGTAGATTGGAGTGAGATCTTGCTTCAGTAAAAAGTTGGGGAGGTATCGTCGAGTGTGGTGGCCAGAAATCGCGAAGAACGGTGGAAAATGATTTCGTTTTTCATGGTTTTTGAGGAGATTGGATCGACGATTAACGGAGCTGTTAAAGGGGAGTGTAGAGGAGGAGTAGAGCTTCAATTTGGCTGTGGTCTCAGGTCTTACGATGGTCTGTGGTGAGAGAAATCAGGAGATGATCAGAGGCCTTTTTTTGGGGGTTCGGTTGTGAAAGTCATGATCGGGTTTAGCAAAATTCCGACGACTAGCGGAGGTGTTGGCACTGGAAGTCTGAAGGTCAGAGAGGCTCTGATGGGTGGCGGTCTCCACGGTGAGGTCGCGTTGATCTAAATCGTTGTGTGGCGGCGTGAATCGAAGGTTGAACGGAATTGGGGAAAAGCAAAATTCCGGCAGCTACGGTCGATTTTGGGGGACAGACCGGTGGGTGGTGAATGATGGTGGAGGCGCAGTTCCGGGGGTCAGGTCAAGGTGGGCCCTGGTCGTCAGGTGGCGGTGCGGTGATGGTATATTGGAGGGTGACCATGGGATAAGGGGGAAGAACGATGGTTTGAACGAGATGAAGGGATCGGGTTTGAGAAGGAGCCAAAGGAAGAAAACGCGTTTGCACTGTACTAGGAGCTGACGTGGACTAGTTTGTTAGGAAAGGTAATTAATATATTTAAGTAATTAATAATTAGTTAAATTTATTATCGTAATTTTATATCAAACTTTAAATCAACATATCTTATTCATACGTTAACAAAATCTGACGAAACTGGATCCGTTGGGATCGCAGGGACGAGGCCTAGGTGATGGCGCTGACTAGGCACTGATCTGGCACAGTTAAAATTTTAGAAAATTTTGAACGCTTGACTGAATGAAAAAGAACAAACGCGACCACCATCCACCGAAATGAACTGGTGAATTAATTCTCACACCTTCTGGAATCCTGTAATGTGGTAAATTCATATTAAAATATAACTTACCATTTAAAAGTATAAATTGGTTGATTGGTTGCTATTGGTTGTTTATTGTTTGATTGGTTGTTGTTATTTTTACTGCATCATTTTAAATTTATAGATTATTGAAATTTATTGCATATATTATTATAAAATGTATAACGAGCTGTGATGCAGGGAAGAATAGGTTGGAGGGATCCGATCGGATTCCTGAAATATTATATATGTTGTTTGTTTGTTTGATATTGTTAATATATGAACTGATTTAACCCCATATGGTAGAAAAACCAATTTGAACATGATGGTTGAATAGATATTCACCTGTGTTGTGTTAAAATCAATCGACAATGTTGACTGGGTAATTGGCAGTGAATGGCCTAGATTATGTTGTTTTAGACGTTGGTTTACCATTCTGTGAATCGATGCTGTTTTAAAGTTATAAAATATTTTATAACTAAATTGAGGTTTTTCAGTTATTTTATTTAAATAATTAAATAAGAATTTTATAAACAAATATTTTAATCGAGTTTATAAAAGAAATTATATAAGTGGTTTATACCGGTTTTAAAAGCTAGAAAGCCAAAGAAAATTTCCTATATGTTAGTAAAGATGGGATAATTGTTTTTAAACAATTAAACGGTGTTTTTAAATTAATTAAGTTATGTAATTAATTTAAAAGGGCAAATGACAAACAAAAAGCAGTTAATCGTTAAGTGATATGTCCGGTTGGTAAAATCCACTGTTTTCGAGTATTGGTTAAGGAATATTTAAGTAGCGATTAGTTTTGATAAAAAAGTAGCGATAAGGGTTAAAAGGAGATTATAAATCCAAAGTTGTCAAATGAGATTTTCAAATAAGATTTTCAAGCGATTGTGAAGATTTAAATAAAATTTTACTTAATTGTTAAAAGTAAGATAAATTCAACTGAAATGACCCTTTTAAGGGAAATGATTAGTACATTGTAATAGAGTGTGGTGTGAATATTAAAAAGGGATTAAACCAAAATGATGTCTTAAATGTTAAAGGATTGAATTGAGCGAAATAAGGTAATTGAAGCAAGGATCTCAAACACAAAGTAAATTACATACAAGGGCTGTGGTATTAAATATTGGTAAATGAATTTTTGAAAGGAAATCCAAATTAACGAGTTTTATTTAAAGAAGGTGTTAAGAGGATTTAAATTTTAAAATCCAAGATAAAGGCTTAGTGTAGGAATGCTTGTATAAATGGGAATAGATTATTCGACGAGTGATAAAAATAACTGTTATAAGCGAAGTATGATTTAAGTTAAAAATGGTGTTTTGTGGACATTTACTTAATCAAACAAATTAAGTAAATGGATTATATTTCAAATGTAAGAAAGGGTTTGTAAAACCAAAGTTGAGATCGAGATAGTAAATAAATATTTTGATGAATTGGTTAAGTGACAAACTGATATTATTCTGAGATAAGAACGTTGTCGATCAAGGTCTGAGAGGTAAATTAAATGCCCCAACTTGAATAGCTTCATGATTTTCGAGGAATGATATTCATTTGTGGTGAGTGCAAAGTGTTGGAATTGGTCAATCATTCCATACGAGAAAAATTGAAATGAGTACGATGTTTTTGAATATAATTGTTGGTTACAAGATAAGGAAGAATAATTGATTTTAAATTTATATAATTTGAGATTTGATTTGTAATGTCAGAATTGGTAATTCGGTTTATATACCATTAAGTATATACATATATGCATATCGTGAGATGCCTGAAAATAGGGAAAAAGGGGAAAAGGTTTCAAGAATATAACGACATTTTCTATGGTAAAGGAAATGGAAAGTCAAGTATACATATATATATACACATAGTCAGAATTTTATAAAATAGTTTGGTTAAATTAAAATTAGAATAAAAAAATTAAGTTTTGGATATATTGGGAAGAATAAGAGGTTGATTAACCATATTGTCAAATATATTTTAAAGAGGCCAAGTCATGCCAAGTACTGAATCAGTGAAATCATTTACACAATTGTTATTTGATAGTTAAATCACCGACTATCAAACCTGACCAATATGATTGTTGGTATGGAAAGACCGGGATCGAATTTATATTCGAAAACAATTCCAACATGTAAATACGTGAAGACGCTGATCGAAGATGGAGCTAGTGAAGACCATGGATCTTCATAAGCGGAAGGACTACTTGTTGAATTTCGCTGGCTTGCAGCCAGAGTTATTTGATTTGTGATTCTGTCGTGGTTGAAATCCATGGATTGCAAGGACTTCTCGTTATTGATCCATGGGGTGATTCCTATATGAGATGGAGTAAGAGAGTACCTTTGGTTCATCCTATTCCTGGATGACTTGTATGGACGAATGTCTGACAGAGTATTTCTTAAAAAACATGTACATTGATTTTTAAAAACGTACTTCAGTCAGCTGCAGAGTATATTTGTGGACGTCAATTAGTGATTTGACAGATATGAAAATGTGGCATTCAAAGTGAATGATGACCAGATGTCCTTGAGGTAAAATTCTAGCCTCAAGCCTCGCAACTAGGGAAATGACAAAAATTGGCCAGGCAGCATGGCTATGTGGGTCTCTCCCATTAGGGTGTATAATCACTTATCTAGAGAAATTCCAATTGCTTCTTTAATCTATATTCGATGATGTCCCTTTTCGACAGGCGGTTGCTGATCCCAACCGTCGGTGATATACATTCGATACACTCAAGCGAAATGAGTGGTCGGTCATGTTAGGGTCGGGTTGCAAGACGTTCTTGTTGAACCCAGTGTATTCACCTCTAGAGATACACATTCGGAAGGTGGTCCCATACCTTGTCTAGTTGGAATCCAATATCCAATAAGTGCCAGCGGTTTTCGATGATATACTACATATGTGGAGCGTGAGATGCAAGCGTTCTGCAAGATTGTAAATTACTTGTATTTAGACACTATAGTAATATCAGAATGAATTATGATTTCAAAAATGGTTTGGGTTATAGTACGGTAAAACCGTTCGTGTTTATGTGTGGGCTGGTCTTACTATTATATTATGATTTCATAAAGGAGTTTCCAAAGTTAAAAAAGTTGTGTGTGTTCTGTGAATTTATCACTGATAGTATTCCAGACTGACCCGGTGTATTTTGCTTTGCTTCAAATATGCTCGGGTTAGATCGAGTATATTTCCAGGTTAGGTTTGCTTGGAGTTTCAGGAGCTGGAAGCAGGCGGCTTCACCGCTAGTTCTATAGAGTTATTTTCCACAGTGACTGATATGTGTTGTACTCTGATGATTGGTATTTATATACAATTCTTTTGTATAAAGATATTTGATAAATATATTTTATCTGTTCCGCTATGAGATTCTGATGTGTTCTTCTTCTTTCTTCTATTCTAATATTCTTTCTTTCTCTTCTCACCCTCTAATTTCTTTCTCATGACAATCCAGTGTTTTCGAGACTTAAATAGTCGACATGGTGATTTTATGTCGATTTTCGGGGTCGAAAATCCTTGGGTCGTTACAGTGGTATCAGAGCTATTGGTTTAGTGATAACCTTGGCTCTGTGGCGTGACTCGATAGAGATGGGGTCAGCAATACCCTGATTGAGTTTGATTATATATATGAGAGCGCGTATTTGTAATTTGATATAAAATTATTTTGAAATTTGCTTTTGCCCAATTTATTTTATAATAAAATAAAAGTGATGATTATTATAATATGGGAAATTAATTGGATTTGCTAATATTGATTGGGATGATATGTTTGGATTGTGCTGTTGATTGCTTGAATATAAATCTGAAATGATAGACTTGGTTTAAAACCAATATGAAATAAATAAGTTGGATAATCAATCCAGATAAATAAATTTGAATGGATAATTGAAGAAATAAGTGAAGTGATTATAAAAATTTATAATCTCATGTGGAATGAACAGTGTGTAGAATTGGTTGATGTGAATGATATGGATGGTTTAAACCTTATTGATATTGTTTTGTGGACTAATGAAATTCATTTGAGTGGAGAACAGGTGCAGAAGTGCCAATTCAGCTTTAAAATCCATCCAAGAGAAATTCTGGAGTTAATTGAATCCAGTCTGAATAGAGCTGCATAATAACTAAGCAAGCTCGAGTATAAATTATAGGTTATCGCATAACAACGCTCGCCAAAAGGTACGCCTACGCAAATATGAAATTTTGGTTTTATTTGGGTTTTGAGTTTGGATTTTGATTTTTCCGACCATGAGAGTCGATGCATATATATTATTGAACCTGCGATATTGCAGATGTCCCTCCGTACAGGGGAGACTCTGCCGGAATTTTTCCAAAATTTAAGGTGTTAGAATTTTTTTGAACATTTTTGGAAAATTCTTTTATTTAAAATTAATTTGTTTTTGCGACCAATTAGATTAGTTTTGAAAATAAAATAGAGTTTCAAATTTATTATTTTTATAAAGATAATGGGGTGTAACGTTCTTTCTACCTTAGCAATTTCGTGGACGAAATTATTTTAAGGGGGAAGGAATGTAATGTCCCGTATTTTCTGACCATTTATTTGAAATATTTTATTTATTTAAAATATTGGTTTGAATTTAAATAATCGATTTTGACCATTTTATTTTGAATATTTAAATTATATTAATAATATAATAATATTTTATTTTTGGCATATTTGGGAAAATGTTTTTTTGCCGTATAACGTGATCGAGCGATTTAAAGTGGTTTAATGTGAGTTATATTGAAATTTTCGTGGCGATTTCATTTATAAAACGACATTATAACATTTTATTTATAATTTAATTATAAAACGAGCTGCAGCGACGCGGTAGTTCGTAATTTGGCGTATTGAAATTTAAACGGCTGTACAGGGCCCAAAATAAGTCTGATTTTCTCGAAACAAGAAACGTCGGAATCTGCTGGATAATATCTTTCTAATGAAAGTGTAATGACCCGGATTTTGATGGTGTAATAATTAACTTATTTAATTATTTAAATAACGAATATATTATTTAATCGACGATGTTAGAACGTATAATTATATTATAATTAAAATCGAGCTTGAAATGGCGCTGCAGTTCGTTATTTGGCGATTCGAACTTCAACTGAATGTACAGAGTTCGTTTTAAATCGGATTTCTGTGAAACAAGAAACGCGTGGAGCTAGTGGAGTATATCTTTCTAGTGGAAGAGAAAAATCAGGATTTCGTTGTATAGATTTTGAGATATGTCCAAATCAAATTTTAAAATAGTCGCTATAGAATCGTTTATCGACCGTATCGGTTTATTCGATATAACTAGAGATCGGGTTTGAATTTAGACAAGGTTCTTTTGGGAAGTAGTGATAATTTAATTTTTAGAATTTTACGGTAATTTTTAATTAATTTAATAAGCGACTTTTTATTGGAAGTATTTCGCATCCTGAAATCAACATTTTTGGGGTTTCACAATATAAGTTAATCTACCGGTATTATGATATTTTTGGGACCCTGAGGTATTGCTTGTCAAACCGGTACGGTTACTTCTGTTTATAGCAGACCGTATAACATATTCAATTTTTGTGGAATGAAGTCCATATAACCATACACATTTATATATATATATATATATATATATAAATCATGTCCTATTGTATTAACATCTATATTAGAATAATACATATGTCCCTTCTTGTTGCCTTAGCAACTAAGTTTCAAACAACCCACTTGCCTATATATTAAATATTAATACTGTAGTGTACGTTTTCTATCGCTTAGCTATTAAGCGGTAGCAACAATATTTAATTCAGTCCCCTATTTCCTTAGCCTAAAAATCATTTCTGCTTGGTCAAAAGGAAGGCCACGCTTCCATGGTAACAGCCACATCCTCAATTTTAAAAAGGCAGAGAAATATCCCAATTCCTTTACCTTATAAATACCCTTTCTAAAACGTTATAACCTAACTTTTCTATCCTCAATAAAATACGAGCCGCCACCATGATATTAACGGTTGGTAATACACAAGTTGATCCTCCAGTTTTCTTCAAATTGAATACTCGAAAACATACATACACAACTGCAAATCTCTTCGTCTCAACCAGATATTCAATATGATCGGTCACGATTAGGTTCCCTTCATCACAATGGCCGGAAAGTGATCTGATAGTTACCGGTTTCCGTGGGTTGCTGCAGTCGAACGAGGATACCAGGAACCATGTTATTTGGGTCGAAGACATAGGTGGATGAGGCGCTTCTTCTGGCAGTGTCAGATTGTCCTTCGATCATTGGTGGGAGGCGCAGCAGTCCGGTGTTGAAGTGGAGCGAGATTTATACATGAAGGAGCTTCAATAACGAAGTGGTATTGAGGAACGAGCACAGGAAGGAACGGATACGGGATAAAGGAACATGCGGAAGCAATCAAAACGTGAAACAAACAAAGGGGAAGACAGACGTGGAAGTAAACGTAGGAATTTTAATGATTTTATTTTTGAATTTAAGTGGAGAGTTGAGGGAGCAGACCTTGAATTTGTTCGACCATTAAGCTGTTGCGGGATTTGTACGATTACAGGGAGCGTCGGAGTTGGTATTGAAGTGTTGGGAAAGGAGAAGAAGTTGATGGCATTTGTTTGCGAATCCATGGAGTGATGGGGGGGTTCGAAGGGGATGAAAGGTCGGAAATGGCTGTACGTGGTGAGGAGAGGTTACGGGATCGGTTTGGGGGAGATGAACAAATGGGTTTTGACATGGAAGTTGGGTGGAGTTTGGTAACAGGAGCAGGTGCAGGTGTTGAAAGATGGTGTAAATGAGGATGTCGAGGCAGGGAAGAAGGCCTGAAAGGTATATCACGTAATTAATTTAAATTAATGGGCAAAATGGTGATGTTGGTCTTTGCTTTCGTGGACTACATTAAGGAACATATGGGGTTAACGAAACTGTAGGGTGCGTGGACGATTTGTTTCGGGAAGATGTTTGTGGCACTGGGAGTTTGTGAATGGGCGTGGGTTTTATACCAACTGTAACATGTGTGAAGGGAGTGTATGTGTGTTTGTAAAGGGTAGTGGAGGAGAAGTGATATGGTTGGGCTGTTGATGCTGAAAAACTTCGGTGGTTGTGGGTATTTTAGTTGAAGCGTGGTGTCTGTATTTCTAAGTAAGAGGAAGCTCGCGGTGTACGTAATGATGTTAAGTGACGGGTTGGTCACTGCAGAATGGGGTATCGGAGCTGAACAACGGATACTGGAAGTGTTCGACAATAAAAAAGAAAAGAAACGAGGAGCGAATGGAGATGATAGGGACCGAAATAATGGGCTGGGCTGACATGGTTAAGGCCCAAGGACCCGTAGAATCATAGGGACGAGAACAACAAACTGGAACTGAATTGGAATGTATTGGAGCTGTTTACAATTTATGGCAAAATAAATTGTAGGATCAGAATCAACGAAAACGCAAACCGTTATTTAACGGCTAATGCGCAAACGTGAGTAAAACTCACTAACTCTCCTCAATTTGTATTTTAGTATAAATTGTACTTTATTTATTGACTGCTGTAGATTGATTGTTAAACTAGACTGTTAAATAGATTTGATTGAAAACGTAGTTATAGTTAATCTATGTACTGTTAATCAAATATGGTTCTGTACAGCAGGATATTTCATTTCAAAATGAAATATAATGTATATTATACTGTGTAACATCTGTGGATGCAAGGAGATAGGTTGGAGGAATCCGACTGGGTTCCTCAACAATTATTTTACTGTTTTCATATATTGTGATATATGTGTGATTTATAATCTGTTATTGATTATGGATGTTAGAACGATATTGATCATCGTTGTTTGATATTTTGAATATCATAAGAAACCCTGAGTTGTAAAAAGGAATATTTCAATATATATTGAAATAAAGGAATTTTATAAAATCACAGGATTTTATAAAAGGAAATTATTTATAAAACGAACACGGTTTTATAAAAGGAAATTATTTATAAAACAAATAGAGTTTTATAAAAGGGATATTTATTTAGAAAATAAATAGAAGTTGTAAATAGGAAATATTTGTAACGGTAAATAGAAGTTGTAAATAGGAAATATTTGTAACGGTAAATAGAAGTTGTAAATAGGAAATATTTGTAACGGTAAGTAAACGTTATAAAAGGGAAATAGTTGTAACGGAAAACGTAGTTTATCAAAAGGAGTTAATCAAACGTAGTTTATCAAAAGGAGTTAATCAAATGTAGTTTATCAAAAGGGGTTAATCGAATATAGAAATTAAGAAAGTGAAGTTAAACAAAAATTTGAAGCTGACTAGAGATTAGTAAGTTGAATAGTTTTCTGAGTATCGATCTGATGTTGGTTTCGGCCTTCGGGGTTTATACTTAGAGAATTGTTCTCTTACTAGTTTACAGTTAGGGACTAATAGTTGTGGAATGATAGTGATGCGTAAATGAGGATTGGAAATGTTTTCCAATGTTGAAAATGTATATTTTCTAGTTTTAGAAAATAAGGAAATATGAATATATATATATATACATGATTGATGATTGGATCGATAATTCCATTTGGAATTAAGATCGTTGTTTGTACACCGACATGTTTTCATTTGATAGTTAAATCACAGACTATCAAGTTTTGACCATTTTACGTTGTTAATATGGAGAGACCGGTTGGATTATTATCCAAAGAACCACTCCGTATTGACATAAGCGTTGTGATCAAATACGATGAAGATAATTGAAGACGGTGTTAAGCAAGGGCTATCCTGTTTACAGAATAGTGCCTTCGGGTTCGTTCAGTCCCAGAACGAACGTAAATGGACGAATGTCTGATAGAGTATTTCCAATGATCGAATGGGTTGGACTGTACAAATATATATGGTGGCCAACGGATTTATTCCCTTCGCATAATACCCAGAATCTATTTGTGCAGATCCAACTAAATGATTAACGGATCTGAAAATGTGGCATTCAAAGTAATCGTGTTATCAATGAATGGAAAGTAAGCGTAGCTTCTAGCCTCACATCCGGTAAATAACAGAAATTGGGCAGGCAGCATGGCTAAGTCGGTCGCACCGAAGTAGGGTGTATAATCACCTATCTAGAGAATATTCATTTGCTTCTTAAATCTATCAATGCTGTCCCATATATATATACGGGAACGGTTGCTGATCCCAACCGTTGGTGATGTACATTCGATACACTCAAGCGAAATGAGTGGTCGGTCATGTGTGGCTGAGTTGCAAGATGTTCTTGTTGAACTCCAGTGTATCGTTCCTAGAGTACACTGATCGGAAGGTGATTCCATACCTTGTCATAGTTGGAAACCCAATCATCCAATACGTACCTGCGGTTTTGATTGTATACTATATATGTAGAACGTGAGATGCAAGCGTTTCTACTAGACTGATATCTATTTGTATTTAGACATTATCATAATATCAGAATGATATTGCTTTTCAAAGATGTTTGGATTCTCATAAGGGAAAAACCCGTTCCGTATTTACGGCGTGGTCTTATGAGATATCATATACCTGTTTAAATGATTTGAGTTTACTCACATCAGTCACATGACTGACCCGGAGTTTATTTGTTTTGTTTTCCCTAAACTCTTGGGTGCCTAAATTTGTACGGGCAGTCAAGTAGTCGGGATTTACAGATGCACTTGGAGAGCTTGGAGCAGGAGGCTTCAGTAGTCGATAGCTATTATTTATTCTGCTGTGATGTTATATGTTGTACTCTGAAAATGGTATGTATAAACAGTTATAACTTTGTATTTCAAAAGTTATGTTATATTTTATTCGTTCCGCTATGAGATTCGTGTTACTCTGATGATGATGTTCTTCTTCTTCTTCTATTCTACTAGTTCTATCTTATCTATCCTCACCCTCTATCTTCTTTCTATTAGTTTCTTGAATTTCTAGTGCAATTTGGGGTTGGACTTGTGTTATTTAGTCAGCTCAAATTGGACCGGATTTTCGGGTCACTACAGTTGGTATCAGAGCTTAAGTTAAGCGAATTACCTTGGCTCTGTGGCGTTACTCAGTAGAGATGGGGTTAGTAATACCCTAGACTGAGATTGAGTGTATATATACGAGTGAACGTATTTGTTATTTGATATAAAAATTTGTTTTATATTGTGGAGCTTTATTGGTTGAGTGGCTTATGAATTCTGGTCGATAGTGGGGCATCACAATATCGATAGGGGTTTCTAAACACTCGAATACGATGAACCAACATGATATGCTTTGAAATTAACATAGTATAATTGGTTGTATTGGTTGTTATTATAATCGAATGAGATTATAAAAAGTGAAATTGGTTATATATAACCAAGTAGAATTCATATAAGTAAAGAATATGAATTAAGAGGAATTAAATCTGAAAATTTAAATCGGATTTGGAATTATAATAAGGAAATTTTAAGTTCCTGGGAGAGTTTGAAATTTGTTTTTCAAATTGAAAGAGAAATATAATATTGAACTCACTTCGATCGCTGGGAAATAATTCTGATGATGGTGTACGCATCATCAGTGTGATTTTCAAGTTTCAAAGTGACGGATTACTACCAAAATTTTTGTTTTGAATTGTTTTGATAAAACAAGTTGTTAGAAATTCAAAAGTTTTGAATTGGTGTTATGATTTCAAAATTGATTTGTAATAAAACCAGGAATTTAAATTCTGAAAATTTTAATTTAACTTATGAAGTTAAATGGATTAAAATGGTGAAGGTGAATAAGTAAATTAGGATTTAACTCTAACTAAGTTAAACAAAATGGAATCAAATTGTTAAATAATGATTGTGGGATCAATAATGGATTTGAGTTTGGAATGTGATTTGGCTTGGATATAACCAAATGATTTAGTTGAGAGTAAACTGTTTGGAGTTGATTGGTATGGCATGATATATGCAGAATTGGTAACAGGTGCAAAGTGATATAATGATATACCCGGCAAAAAGGTACAAGTTTATATTTCATATGATTTTGGTGATTTATGAGCCGATTTGGAAAGCCGCTTGGCTGTTTGATTTTCTTTTGGGTTGGAGAAGGTCTAGAGAGGCAAGTTGTGGTTTTACCGATAGGGCTGTACAAAGAAGGTTATGGCGAAATTTTCTGAAAATTTGAAGTGTTAGAAAATTTTCAGAATTTTTGAAAATCTAGGTTAGTCGGAAGGAATTAATATTTTATTCAATATTAACTGGTTCAGTTGAAATCAGCAATAAGGGGTAAACAAATCTTAAGAATTCAAATAGATAGTGTTGTCCACTATCTTAGCAATTTCGAGGACGAAATTATTTTAAGGGGGGAAGAATGTAATGACCCGGATTTTGATGCTGTAATAATTAACTTATTTAATTATTTAAATAACGAATATATTATTTAATCGACGATGTTAGAACGTATAATTATATTATAATTAAAATCGAGCTTGAAATGGCGCTGCAGTTCGTTATTTGGCGATTCGAACTTCAACTGAATGTACAGAGTTCGTTTTAAATCGGATTTCTGTGAAACAAGAAACGCGTGGAGCTAGTGGAGTATATCTTTCTAGTGGAAGAGAAAAATAAGGATTTCGTTGTATAGATTTTGAGATATGTCCAAATCAAATTTTAAAATAGTCGCTATAGAATCGTTTATCGACCGTATCGGTTTATTCGATATAACTAGAGATCGGGTTTGAATTTAGACAAGGTTCTTTTGGGAAGTAGTGATAATTTAATTTTTAGAATTTTACGGTAATTTTTAATTAATTTAATAAGCGACTTTTTATTGGAAGTATTTCGCATCCTGAAATCAACATTTTTGGGGTTTCACAATATAAGTTAATCTACCGGTATTATGATATTTTTGGGACCCTGAGGTATTGCTTGTCAAACCGGTACGGTTACTTCTGTTTATAGCAGACCGTATAACATATTCAATTTTTGTGGAATGAAGTCCATATAACCATACACATTTATATATATATATATATATATAAATCATGTCCTATTGTATTAACATCTATATTAGAATAATACATATGTCCCTTCTTGTTGCTTTAGCAACTAAGTTTCAAACAACCCACTTGCCTATATATTAAATATTAATACTGTAGTGTACGTTTTCTATCGCTTAGCTATTAAGCGGTAGCAACAATATTTAATTCAGTCCCCTATTTCCTTAGCCTAAAAATCATTTCTGCTTGGTCAAAAGGAAGGCCACGCTTCCATGGTAACAGCCACATCCTCAGTTTTAAAAAGCCAGAGAAATATCCCAATTCCTTTACCTTATAAATACCCTTTCTAAAACGTTATAACCTAACTTTTCTATCCTCAATAAAATACGAGCCGCCACCATGATATTAACGGTTGATAATACACAAGTTGATCCTCCAGTTTTCTTCAAATTGAATACTCGAAAACATACATACACACCTGCAAATCTCTTCGTCTCAACCAGATATTCAATATGATCGGTCACGATTAGGTTCCCTTCATCACAATGGCCGGAAAGTGATCTGATAGTTACCGGTTTCCGTGGGTTGCTGCAGTCGAACGAGGCTACCAGGAACCATGGTATTTGGGTCGAAGACATAGGTGGATGAGGCGCTTCTTCTGGCAGTGTCAGATTGTCCTTCGATCATCGGTGGGAGGCGCAGTAGTCCGGTGTTGAAGTGGAGCGAGATTTATACATGAAGGAGCTTCAATAACGAAGTGTTATTGAGGAATGGGCACAGGAAGGAACGGATACGGGATAAAGGAACATGCGGATGCAATCAAAACGTGAAACAAACAAAGGGGAAGACAGACGTGGAAGCAAACGTAGGAATTTTAATGATTTTATTTTTGAATTTAAGTGGAGAGTTGAGGGAGCAGACCTTGAATTTGTTCGGCCATTAAGCTGTTGCGGGATTTGTACGATTACAGGGAGCGTCGGAGTTGGTATTGAAGTGTTGGGAAAGGAGAAGAAGTTGATGGCATTTGTTTGTGAATCCATGGAGTGATGGGGGGTTCGATGGGGATGAAAGGTCGGAAATGGCTGTACGTGGTGAGGAGTGGTTACGGGATCGGTTTGGGGGAGATGAATAAATGGGTTTTGACCTGGAAGTTGGGTGGAGTTTGGTAACAGGAGCAGGTGCAGGTGTTGAAAGATGGTGTAAATGAGGATGTCGAGGCAGGGAAGAAGGCCTGAAAGGTATATCACGTAATTAATTTAAATTAAGGGGCAAAATGGTGATGTTGGTCTTTGCTTTCGTGGACTACATTAAGGAACATATGGGGTTAACGAAACTGTAGGGTGCGTGGACGATTTGTTTCGGGAAGATGTTTGTGGCACTAGGAGTTTGTGAATGGGCGTGGGTTTTATACCAACTGTAACATGTGTGAAGGGAGTGTATGTGTGTTTGTAAAGGGTAGTGGAGGAGAAGTGATATGGTTGGGCTGTTGATGCTGAAAAACTTCGGTGGTTGTGGGTATTTTAGTTGAAGCGTGGTGTCTGTATTTCTAAGTAAGAGGAAGCTCGCAGTGTACGTAATGATGTTAAGTGACGGGTTGGTCACTGCATAATGGGGTATCGGAGCTGAACAACGGATACTGGAAGTGTTCGACAATAAAAAAGAAAAGAAACGAGGAGCGAATGGAGATGATAGGGACCGAAATAATGGGCTGGGCTGACATGGTTAAGGCCCAAGGACCCGTAGGATCATAGGGACGAGAACAACAAACTGGAACTGAATTGGAATGTATTGGAGCTGTTTACAATTTATGGCAAAATAAATTGTAGGATCATAATCAACGAAAATGCAAATCGTTATTTAACGGCTAACGCGCAAATGTGAGTAAAACTCACTAACTCTCCTCAATTTGTATTTTAGTATAAATTGTACTTTATTTATTGACTGCTGTAGATTGATTGTTAAACTGGACTGTTAAATAGATTTGATTGAAAACGTAGTTATAGTCAATCTATGTACTGTTAATCAAATATGGTTCTGTACAGCAGGATATTTCATTTCAAAATGAAATATAATGTATATTATACTATGTAACATCTGTGGATGCAGGGAGATAGGTTGGAGGAATCCGACCGGGTTCTTCAACAATTATTTTACTGTTTTCATATATTGTGATATATGTGTGATTTATAATCTGTTATTGATTATGGATGTTAGAACGATATTGATCATCGTTGTTTGATATTTTGAATATCATAAGAAACCCTGAGTTGTAAAAAGGAATATTTCAATATATATTGAAATAAAGGAATTTTATAAAATCACAGGATTTTATAAAAGGAAATTATTTATAAAACGAACACGGTTTTATAAAAGGAAATTATTTATAAAACAAATAGAGTTTTATAAAAGGGATATTTATTTAGAAAATAAATAGAAGTTGTAAATAGGAAATATTTGTAACGGTAAATAGAAGTTGTAAATAGGAAATATTTGTAACGGTAAATAGAAGTTGTAAATAGGAAATATTTGTAACGGTAAATAGAAGTTGTAAATAGGAAATATTTGTAACGATAAGTAAACGTTATAAAAGGGAAATAGTTGTAACGGAAAACGTAGTTTATCAAAAGGAGTTAATCAAACGTAGTTTATCAAAAGGAGTTAATCAAATGTAGTTTATCAAAAGGGGTTAATCGAATATAGAAATTAAGAAAGTGAAGTTAAACAAAAATTTGAAACTAACTAGAGATTAGTACGTTGAATAGTTTTCTGAGTATCGATCTGATGTTGGTTTCGGCCTTCGGGGTTTATACTTAGAGAATTGTTCTCTTACTAGTTTACAGTTAGGGACTAATAGTTGTGGAATGATAGTGATGCGTAAATGAGGATTGGAAATGTTTTCCAATGTTGAAAATGTATATTTTCTAGTTTTAGAAAATAAGGAAATATGAATATATATATATATATATGATTGATGATTGGATCGATAATTCCATTTGGAATTAAGATCGTTGTTTGTACACCGACATGTTTTCATTTGATAGTTAAATCACAGACTATCAAGTTTTGACCATTTTACGTTGTTAATATGGAGAGACCGGTTGGATTATTATCCAAAGAACCACTCCGTATTGACATAAGCGTTGTGATCAAATACGATGAAGATAATTGAAGACGGTGTTAAGCAAGGGCTATCCTGTTTACAGAATAGTGCCTTCGGGTTCGTTCAGTCCCAGAACGAACGTAAATGGACGAATGTCTTACAGAGTATTTCCAATGATCGAATGGGTTGGACTGTACAAATATATATGGTGGCCAACGGATTTATTCCCTTCGCATAATACCCAGAATCTATTTGTGCAGATCCAACTAAATGATTAACGGATCTGAAAATGTGGCATTCAAAGTAATCGTGTTATCAATGAATGGAAAGTAAGCGTAGCTTCTAGCCTCACATCCGGTAAATGACAGAAATCGGGCAGGCAGCATGGCTAAGTCGGTCGCACCGAAGTAGGGTGTATAATCACCTATCTAGAGAATATTCATTTGCTTCTTAAATCTATCAATGCTGTCCCATATATATATACGGGAACGGTTGCTGATCCCAACCGTTGGTGATGTACATTCGATACACTCAAGCGAAATGAGTGGTCGGTCATGTATGGCTGAGTTGCAAGATGTTCTTGTTGAACTCCAGTGTATCGTTCCTAGAGTACACTGATCGGAAGGTGATTCCATACCTTGTCATAGTTGGAAATGCAATCATCCAATACGCACCTACGGTTTTGATTGTATACTATATATGTAGAACGTGAGATGCAAGCGTTTCTACTAGACTGATATCTATTTGTATTTAGACATTATCATAATATCGGAATGATATTGCTTTTCAAAGATGTTTGGATTCTCATAAGGGAAAAACCCGTTCCGTATTTACGGCGTGGTCTTATGAGATATCATATACCTGTTTAAATGATTTGAGTTTACTCACACCAGTCACATGACTGACCCGGAGTTTATTTGTTTTGTTTTCCCTAAACTCTTGGGTGCCTAAATTTGTACGGGCAGTCAAGTAGTCGGGATTTACAGATGCACTTGGAGAGCTTGGAGCAGGAGGCTTCAGCAGTCGATAGCTATTATTTATTCTGCTGTGATGTTATATGTTGTACTCTGAAAATGGTATGTATAAACAGTTATAACTTTGTATTTCAAAAGTTATGTTATATTTTATTCGTTCCGCTATGAGATTCGTGTTACTCTGATGATGATGTTCTTCTTCTTCTTCTATTCTACTAGTTCTATCTTATCTATCCTCACCCTCTATCTTCTTTCTATTAGTTTCTTGAATTTCTAGTGCAATTTGGGGTTGGACTTGTGTTATTTAGTCAGCTCAAATTGGACCGGATTTTCGGGTCACTGCAGAAAGAGAAAATTCAAGTTATCATGTTATACATTTTATTTTATGTCAAAATCAAATTTTGAAAAGTCGCTGTGGAATTCATTTACATATTTTATCGCTATTTATATGAAATAAAGGAGTTTTTAAATATTTATAATATCGATTTGACTTCAAATTCAACCTGGGATATTTTGTCTTGGTAATATATATAATTCTGGTCGTGTATGGCCAATTTCAATATTTTAATATTTTTATACTGAGGTATTTTAAAATTGGTTTATTTTATTTGAATTAGCCAGTTATAAAAGGGACTTTATTCAAACGACCTTCGTTTTCGACAAAACAAATTTTATTGAGACCGCAACAGTAAATTATTGCTAGGTTTCAAGTGGCGTGTCAATCGGGGTTGTTTTGTGAGCGTGGCAAAATAAAATACAAATAAAAATGAACATTTGAATGTGAACAAGGGCCATTCGAGAAAACGAACCCGGAATTCGACGAAACAAGTTTCATTAGGACCGTATCGTCAAATTTTACTATGCCGTCCATTCGCGTCTCGAACGGGGTTTGTATGTGAGCGCAATAGCGAATAAACAACGTTTGAAACAGCGATAGGTACGAAATAAAAATCGTTAGTCAACATCGTTCGTCGAATCAACATAAAATATATTATTTCCATATTATATAACCACGCCAAATCAGAGTTTCCAGCCCAATTCATTTTCTATTCAGTAATTTTGCAATAAAGCCCCTCATCACGTTTTAATTTATATCTTCAAATCTAGAAGGAATTGCTTAGGGGAATCTGAAGCAAAGTTGTAGATCGGAGTTGGGGAAAAGCAAAATTCCGGCGGCTACGGTCGATTTTGGGTGGCAGACCAGTGGGTGGTGGACGATGGTGGAGGCGCAGTTCCGGTGGTCAGGTCAAAGTGGGCCCAGGTCATCAGGTGGCGGCGCAGTGATGGTATAATGGAGGGTGACCGTGGGATAAGGGGGAAGAACGATGGTTTGAACGAGATGAAGGGATCGGGTTTGAGAAGGAGCCAAAGGAAGAAAACGCGTTTGCACAGTACTAGGAGCTGACGTGGACTAGTTTGTTAGGAAAGGTAATTAATATATTTAATTAATTAATAATTAGTTTAATTTATTATCGTAATTTTATATCAAACTTTAAATCAACGTATCTTATTCATACGTTAACGAAATCTGACGAAACTGGATCCGTTGGGATCGCAGGGACGAGGCTCACTGACTAGGCACTGATTTGACGCAGTTAAAATTTCACAAAATTTTGAACGCTTGACTGAATGAAAAAGAACAAACGCGACTACCATCCACCGAAATGAACTGGTGAGTTAATTCTCACACCTTCTGGAATCCTGTGATGTGGTAGATTCATATTAGAATATAATTTACCATTTAAAAGTATAAATTGGTTGATTGGTTGCTATTGGTTGTTTATTGTTTGATTGGTTGCTGTTATTTTTACTGCATCATTTTAAATTTATAAATTATTGAAATTTATTTCATATATTATTATGAAATGTATAACGAGCTATGATGCATGGAAGAACAGGTTGGAGGGATCTGACTGGATTCCTCAAATATTATATATGTTGTTTGTTTGTCTGTTTGATATTGTTGATATATGAACTGATTTAACCCCATATGGTAGAAAAACCTATTTGAACATGATGGTTGAATAGATATTAACCTGTGTTGTGTTAAAATCAATCGACAGTGTTGACTGGGTAATTGGCAGTGAATGGCCTAGATTATGTTGTTTTAGACGTCGGTTTACCGTTCGATGAATCGACGCAGTTTTAAAGTTATAAATTATTTTATAACTAAATTGAGGTTTTTCAGTTACTTTATTTAAATAATAAATAAGAAGTTTATAAACAAATATTTTAATCGAGTTTATAAAAGAAATTATATAAGTGGTTTATACCGGTTTTAAAAGCTAGAAAGCCAAAGAAAATTTCCTATGTGTTGGTAAAGATGGGATAATTGTTTTTAAACAATTAAACGGTGTTTTTAAATTAATTAAGTTATGTAATTAATTTAAAAGGGAAAATGACAAACAAAAACAGTTAATCGTTAACTGGTATGTTCGGTTGATAAAATCCACTGTTTTCGAGTATTGGTTAAGGTATATATAGCGGCGATTAGTTTCGATTAAAAAGGAGCGATAAGGGTTAAAAGGAGATTATAAATCCAAAGTTTTCAAATGAGATTTTCAAATAAGATTTTCAAGCGAATGTGAAGATTTAAATAAAATTTTACTTAATTGTTAATTTAAGATAAATTCAATTGAAATGACCCTTTTAAGGGAAATGATTAGTACATTGTAATAGAGTGTGGTGTGAATATTAAAATGGGATTAAACCGAAAAGATGTCTTAAATGTTAAAGGATTGAATTGAGAGAAATAAGGTAATTGAAGCAAGGATCTCAAACACAAAGTAAATTACATACAAGGGTTGTGGTATTAAATATTGGTAAATGAATTTTTGAAAGAAAATCCAAATTAATGAGTTTTATTTAGAGAAGGTGTTAAGCGGATTTAAATTTTAAAATTCAAGATAAAGGCTGACTGTAGGAGTGCTCGTATAAATGGGAATAGATTATTCGACGAGTGATAAAAATAAGTGTTATAAGCGAAGTATTATTTAAGTTAAAAATGGTGTTTTGTGGACTTTTACTTAATCAAACAAATTAAGTAAATGGATTATATTTCAAATGTAAGAAAGGGTTTGTAAAACCAAAGTTGAAATCGAGATAGTAAATAAAGATTTTGATGAAATGGTTAAGTGACAAGCTGATATTATTCTGAGATAAGAACGTTGTCGATCAAGGTCTTAGAGGTAAATAAAGTACCATAACTTGAACGGCTTCATGATTTTCGAGGAATGATATTCGTTTGTGGTGAGTGCAAAGTGTTGGAATTGGCAATCATTCCATACGAGAAAAATTGAAATGAGTACGAGGTTTTTGAATATAATTGTTGGTTACAAGATAAGGAAGAATAATTGATTTTAAATTTATATAATTTGACATTTGATTTGTAATGTCAGAATTGGTAATTTGGTTTATATACCATTAAGTATATACATATATGTATATTGTGAGATGCCTGAAAATAGGGAAAAAGGGGAAAAGGTTTGAAGAATATAACGACATTTTCTATGGTAAAGGAAATGGAAAGTCTAGTATGTATATATATATATACATAGTCAGAACATTATAAAATAGTTTGGTTAAACTAAAATTAGAATAAAAAATTATGTTTTAGATACATTGGGAAGAATAAGAGATTGATCAACCATATTGTCAAATATATTTTAAAGAGGCCAAGTCATGCCATGTACTGAATCAGTGAAATC
Source organism: Allium sativum (assembly GCA_030737875.1). Lineage (NCBI taxonomy): Eukaryota > Viridiplantae > Streptophyta > Magnoliopsida > Asparagales > Amaryllidaceae > Allium > Allium sativum. Next base: position 159,743,473 of record CM060924.1, read on the forward strand.
ATTTACACCATTGTTATTTGATAGTTAAATCACCGACTATCAAACCTGACCAATACGATTGTTGGTATGGAAGGACCGGGATCGAATTTATATTCGATTACCATTTCGACCAGTAAATACGTAAAGATGCTGATCGAAGTGGAGCTAGTAAAGACCGTGGATCTTCATAAGCGAAAGGACTACTTGTTGAATTTCTCTGGCTTGCAACCAGAGTTATTTGATTTGTGATTCTGTCGTGGTTGAAATCCATGGATTGCAAGGACTTCTCGCTACTGATCCATGGGGTGATTCCTATAACCAATGCCGTAGGAGAGTACCTTCGGCTCATCCTGTTCCTGGATGACTTGTATGGACGAATGTCTGACAGAGTATTTCTTAAGAATCACGTACATTGATTTTTACAAACGTACTTCAGTCAGCTGTAGAGTATATTTGTGGACGTCAATTAGTGATTTGTCAGATATGACAATGTGTCATTCAAAGTGAATGATGACCAGATGTTTTAGAGATAAAATTCTAGCCTTAAGCCACACAACCGGGGAAATGACAAAAATCGGGCAGGCGGCATGGTTATGTGGGTCGCTCCTATTAGGGTGTATAATCACCTGTCTAGAGAAACTCCAATTGATTCTTTAATCTATATTCGATGTTGTTCCTTTTCGGGAGGCGGTTGCTGATCCCAACCGTCGTTGATATACATTCGATACGCTCAAGCGAAATGAGTGGTCGGTCATGTGAGGGCGGGGTTGCAAGACGTTCTTGTTGAACCTAGTGTATTCGCCTCTAGAGGAACACATTCGAAAGGTGGTCCCATATCTTGTCAAGTTGGAATCCAATATCCAATAAGCGCCCACGGTTTTCCATTGTATACTACATATGTGGAGCGTGAGATGCAAGTGTTCCGCTAGATTGTAAATTACTTGTATTTAGACACTATGATAATATCTGAATGAATTATGATTTTAAAAATGGTTTGGGCTATTGTAAGGTAAAAATCGTCCTTGTTTATGTGTGGGCTGGTCTTACTATTACCTTTTGATTTCATGAAGGAGTTTCCAAAGTTAAATAAGTTGTGTGTGTTCTGTGAATTTATCATTGATAGTATTCCGGACTGACCCGGTGTATTTTTCTTTGCTTCTAATGTGCTCAGGTCAGATCGAGTATATTTCCAGGTTAGGTTTGCTTGGAGTTTCAGGAGCTGGAAGCAGGCAACTTTACCGCTAGTTATATAGAGTTATTTTCCGCTGTGACTAATATATGTTGTACTCTGATGATTGATATGTATATACAGTTCTTTTGTATAAAATATTTGATAAATATATTTTATCTGTTCTGCTGTGAGATTCTGATGTGTTCTTCTACTTTCTTTTGTTCTAATATTCTTTCTTTCTCTTCTCACCCTCTAATTTATTTCTCACGACAATCCAGTGTTTTCGATACTTGAATAGTCGACATGGTGATTTTATGTCGATTTTCGGGGTCGAAAATCCTTGGGTCATTGCAGCTTAGCTGCTTCAGTCTTCCTCGCTTCAGTCTTTGCGTAGGCAAGCTTCCTCTTGTTGCTAGCATGACTTCTATCCCGATCGGCTTGAGATTTTTTCTTATCGATACCCTCGTATCTACAAGTTATCTCGACAACCTTAGAAAATGGAAGCTCTATGTGGGCGGTCACTCTGTTGTGGTACCTCCTCTGAAGACCGTCAATGAACCGCTTGTTTTTTCTGATCGGTTCTTGTATTAATTTTGTACTATAGCGAGAGAGTTCATTAAACTTGCTAACATACTCATGGATGGTTCTGTCACCTTGTTGGAGATTAGCAAATTCATAATGCAAGCGCTCGACTTCCTGTCGTTGAACAAACCTTTCCTCAAAGACCCCTTTAAACCTGGTCCAAGTCATGTCAACATCTAGATCACATACAGTCACAACTTCCCACTAAATTCGGGCCTCATCTTTAAGTAGCCAAGATGCTAAATACCTTTTCTTGTTATCTGCCAATTCTAGGTCCACGAAGATCCATTCGCAAGACCTTAACCAAGCTTGAGCTTCCATTACGGTTCCAATGCCTGTGAATGGCACACCGCCAAAGTTCTTATATTTCTTGGCAACTACATCAAGGTCAAACAGTTGTTGTTGTATTGCGGGCTCATTATTAGCCGTTGATCCACCCTTATCGAGATTAGACTGATTATTAACAGAGGGGATATTGCCCCTTCCTTGGCCTCTGCCTCTTCCTCATCCACTCATTTCGTTTCAGTTCTGTGGATAGTAAGGAAAGAGTCAGGCCAACAGAAAAGATAACTTAAGGCATGATAAAAGCATATAGACATATGCATAAATAGTGATGTAATGATCATGTTATATACTATTCTAATGAACTCATTCTAGGATATTACTAATCCTATCTCTAATGAGTCACACATCCTAGAATACTACTGATTTTATCTTTGATGAGTTGTTTAATATGTTATCTTCCAGAGCAAAGGTTAACCAAAGCTCTAATACCACGTCTGACACGAACCAAACCCCACTCCATGGTGGCAGGGTCGGTCTTTGGAAAATAACACATTAATCACGTTAGCAGAATACAGAATATAGCATAATACATAAAATTGGAGAATAATTTACATCATAACATAACAAACGGAATCATGATCATCATCGGAGTTACACAGATATAGGATCCAATTAGTACATAACAAGTTTCATCAAGTAGATAACATGTCTAGTGTGGGTTCAAATATAACATACACATGATAGCGTTTAAAAGTTCAAAAGAAATGATAAAAAATATAGGCACCCGAGTTTGCAAGGGAAAAACAAACTATGAGTCAGTCATGGGACTTCTATGAGAAATTCTACAATTACTTAACTTATTAAGAACAAGACAAATCACATGACCACGCCATATGTTACAGAACGGCTTTACTCCGTTTGATTGCCGATGCATATAAAGTAAATCAAGTAAACAAAGTAATGCTTTTTAGTAAAATGAAGGCGTTATAAGACTCAGGTCCCATCACACAATGTAACGCAAGCCGGAGGATCGAGTTTTACCTTATAAAGGCCCAATATACTTGATACACATAAAACAAAAATCATTTGATGCTATTATTAGTGTCTATATGTTTTATAAACACTATCAAAATAAATGTATCAATCATAGATGACATAACTAACATATATAATGTCTCCGTATAGGATTACAATTAAAACCGCACCATGTCTTATTGGAAATTGGATTTCCGTCATGAGTCAAGGCAAGGTATTTAGTTCTTACCGGTTTCGGGCCATCTCTAGCGGGATGCCCAGGATCGCGCTCTTAGCAACCCTTGGATCATAAAAGGCCAGTCCTCCCTTACTTATGAGGATTAGTTATTCTTGAGTAATACATTTTCGGTCTTATCGGACCTATCACTCGAGCCTTTTAGTCTGCTCTATATCCGAGGAGCCTCGCAATCCATCATCCACGTAAGTAAAAATGTCTAGGCTCCATACCATGACACCACTTCTAGCTAGAAAGAAACGTATGCACTCCTTGCATCCCTTATCCCGTTTCTAACTCATACCGAGGTGTGAGGCTCGCGAATCAACTCTATACACAAAGCTATGCTACTTAAAGCTGTGTTATGATCATCAACAACAAGACTCTGCTTTTAAACAAAAGCCTTGATCACTTGCATCTTGGTATGCTACACTGTCAATCCATAATTAGTCATCGATTTCCGCAGATATATAACCTCTAAGCTTGTACGTCTCAAAGAAGGGTGTTAAGCAAGAGAATAAATTCTCCGCCACCAAGTAGATATATATTTAGCCAGGATCAACTACATAGAACACACTACAATGTCAAACATACAATCCACTCATACGTCCGTTCTGGGTCAGAACGAACCGGAGGCACCTTATTCCTCGTTCCTTATGTCCAATACAGATGAGAGGTCCTTGCATATCCGGACAATCAACAAGTACATGCGATTAATCGTCGTTTAATTATTTGAAATGAGATTTAACTCGGTCTTTTCAAATAATTCTCGCATGAAATTTCAAATCAAATTCTTTCCTTAGTTTAAATCATTGGCCTTCACCACTCATTACTTTATGTTTTCAGTCTTGCACCATCTTCATTATCTTCGACTTTTAATCGCCGTTTAATTATTTGAAATGAGATTTAGCTCGGTATTTTCAAATAATTCTCGCACAAAGTTTCAAATCAAATTCTTTCCTTAGTTTAAATCATTGGCCTTCACCATTCATTACTTTATGTAATAAGGTTTAGTCGAGAATTTAATTCTTCATCCAAATTAAATATTCATGTCATATCATATCCATAACTCATTTTATACGTTGTCATGCCAAATCGTACTTAATCATTTTTATTTTATTGACCAAGCCAAATTTATTTGCACACACGTTAAATCACTTAAACAATTTGAGATGATTTATAAAACGATTACGAATAAAATCGATTGTCGAAATATGCGAATTAGTGAAAACTGACAAGTCACAAACGAAGTCCAATTGGGCCGAAACTCGCCCGGGAAAGAGCCTGGATGGATCTAAACTATTGACCGTGGTCACTACTGGTCAACAACCCAAAAACAGAATTCAGACGTCTGAGTTAAAAATTCAAATGTCTGAATTTGCAATTTCCTAAAATAACAAGGATTTAGTTCGTTTTTGAGCTATTTCAGACATCTAAATTTTTTTTACTAGACGTTCAAGTTGAAATTCAGACATCTGAATAAAAAATTTAGACGTTCGAATTGCTCTTCTTGTTTATATAATTATTTGGAGAAGGTCAGATGCCTGACCTAAATAATTCAAACGTCAAAATCCTGTTCCAAAGCACAATTAGCCTAGAAATCATATTCAAGAGGATATCGACAAATGCCCGAAGGCCTATGTAATAACCCGAAAATCTGGGCCAGTTTAAAAATTTTATTTTGGCAATTTTAACGAATTTTGAACATTTAAAATGAATTATTTTAAATAATATCGACGAGAAATCTATTTTGAATATATTTAGAACGTATACATTATACGCGTCGTCGTTAGAATATAAATAATTATTTATAATTATAAAAGGAATTGAAAATGGCGCGGTAGTTCGATAATTCGATTTCAAACTTCAATTGAATGTACCGGGTGCAAAATAAACCGGATTTTAGTGAAACCAAAAATAATAGGATCTCTTAGTGAATATCTTTCCAACGAATCCGAAAAATCAAAATTTTATAGCGGGAATCAAAAGATATGTCCAGTTGAAAATTCTGAATAGTCGCTATGGAATTCAGGCCCTTAAAAATGGACATTTTGCAAACGACCTCGGATTTCGACGAAACCACTTTTGTTGGGTCCGTGATGTCAAATTATTGCTAGGTTTCAAATTTCATAATTTTTCTATTCAATATGTGAGCGTGGCAAAGGAAAACGCGTTTGACCAGTTTTAGTTGATTTTAATTGACGGGAAAATGGCCATTTTTCAAACGGTCTCAGAATTCGATGAAACTAGTTTTGTTAGGACCGTATCGTCAATACGAAGCTAGAAAATATTTTTCTGGAATTTTTCTAGTTAGTATGTGACCCCGGTAATTTGAAATGTACGTTTAAAATTCAATATGGTGATTTAAATGTAAATTCAATGGAAACTGATTCAAACGATCGAATCAACCTGCGATACACATCCCATTGTGTTCGGAATGGGGGTGAAACGCTATGGACGACAGGCGGTGGGCCTTGTTTCGAGGTCGTATGTAAAAGTCAACTTTTTGAAAATAAATTAATTAAAAAAATTAAATAAATTAAATCTCTCTCCCTCCCCTTTAACCCGCTTTGCCCCCCCCCCCCCTCTTATCATTCAGAATCGATTTTTCAAAACAAAAAAAAAACAGTCGGATCTCGAAATCATCCCTCCGCCTCCTCGTACCGCAAGCCACCGCCCCCCCCCCCTTCGCGTCGACGATCTCTTGCTTCCCCCCCCCCCCCCACCTTCGGCGATCGAGCCTCTCTCCCTGTCGCGAGTTCCAGAACCCACGAGACCACGACCCGCCCTAATCCCCATCTCCACCTCGCGCCGGACCCTCTCCTCTCCCCTCCTCGAGGCGCCACCTTCTGATCCAACTCTGGTGAAACGGTGGAGCCGCAGATTCAAACCCTACGGGCCAAGCTTTGAGGTGAATGGATTCATCAGGTTCCGCATACCACAGAGACAATGAAGAAGGAAGCAAGTGAGTATTTATTTGATTTAAATACCTTGTAAAATCAGTTTTGATTGAAAAATAAAATAGCAAAGATTAGAACTGTTTTTGAAAAATAAAATAGCAAAGATTAGAACTGTTTTTGAAAAATAAAATAGCATTGATTTTGAAATATCTTTGAATTGAAAAATATAGACATCATTGATTTGAATATAAATATCATCGAAGTAAAAATATGATTTTTATATATTGAACATCGAAGTAAAAATGTGATTTTTATATATTGAACATCGAAGTAAAAATGTGATTTTTATATATTGAACATCGAAGTAAAAATGTGATTTTTATATATTGAACATCGAAGTAAAAATGTGATTTATATATATTAAATAGCGAAGTAAAAATTCGATTTTTATATATGTAGTGGCTACGGGCGAAGAAAGTGATAAGAGACGAGAACAGTGAAAATTTCCTGCATTTGAAGTGCCGTGGAGTTAGGATAGCTATTGGTGAGAATTTCTCACCTTTCAATTTCATTTTCTAGTTATATATATATACTAGGATGCAGACGGTGTTTAGTAGCACCCGACACAATCGTCCACAGACCATGGACTTGTTTGTTTGATTGCAAAAATTAGTTAGGTTATTTGATTGAAATTTGAGTTGTTTGGTGAAATGGAATGGATTTATTGATGTGTGAATGGTGTGGGCCTTCACTAGACCGGGGATATGGCTAGGCCTTGTCCCGTTTCTAGTGTCGTGCCGTTATGCCGCCGAAATTTTCTAAAATAAGTTAGAAAAATAAAAATATAATTTTTAACGTAAATGTAAATAAATAAATATTCATTTACAAACCGGACGGTTTTTTTATGTACACCTATTTGAAGGACATTGATTGGGTCGATAAATTTTACACATCGCCCAACTGCACAACTAAAATCTGTGTTTGATTGTTTGAAACCCCACACGGGAGTTGGGATGAAATTTGAAGTTCACTCATCCTGATTGATTAAATATGTCGATTGATTGATTGACAGGCTGTTATAAGCGTTAGATATCTATATTTGATGCTTATACAGTGTAGTGCACTTTGGTTGATGGTTGATTATTTTGCAATGCTATCATATACGTGTGATGTATGAAAATCCATATAATTAACATTATATGGTGATTGATTGGGCCTCATTCCAATTTAGAAGATAAAGAATAATATAAAATAAAGGTTCATGTGTTGACTGTACTCATCCGTTGAGATAAGTCATGTGTTGAACGAAATGTTTTAATAATAAAATTTACATCTTTATCAATATAAAATAAAGGTTCATGTGTTGACTGTACTCATCCGTTGAGATAAGTCATGTGTTGAACGAAATATTTTAATATAGAAATATTTGTATAGGAAATATTTGAAAAAGAAATATTCGAAATGGAATATTTGAAAATATCAATATATGAAGCTGTGTTGACTAGATTGACGCCATTTTGACGTGAACGATATTTATATCGATTTTATTCATTTTATAATGAATATCGAAAGTGATTTCAAAATCTAATATTTTGAAAAGAATAGAAATTCGAATTGAAACTGAATAGAATTGAATTAGGATTGAAATTGAATATAAATGAATTCGAATTGAAATAGAATTTAAATGAATTAAACTCGATTTGAAAAGAATTTAAAATGAATTTATATTGGAATATTCAATTTTGATTTGAAATTGAATATGAAGTTGAAACCGTTGTGAAAATAAATTTAAAACGATTTATAAAGCACGTTTTGAATTGAAATCGACGAAATATTTATTATATATATAATATATATAATATAATGGCCTGAATAGAACGCGCCGCGCCGTGGCAGTTCGCGAAGTTCGACCATTTATTTCAAACAGACATTACGGGAGATCCGACCGTCGGATTCTCCTAAAACCGGAACCGTTAGGTTCGTATCGAAAAGAGATTTCTAACGAATATTAGAAATTTGAAATCTAATGGTTGGATTTGGAGATACGTCCAAATCAAATTTGAAAAAGGTCGCTGTAAGTGCAGTTCGATGGCCATTGATGGAAATCGGCTGTACGGGCCTTGATAAAATTATTAAAAATAGTAACAATTTGAGTAAAATCATAAGAAATGATTTGGGAAAAATTGGGATGAAAAAATCCATATTTGAAAAGATAAAAATAGATTTTTATCGAAATGAACTAGTTTTGAACTAGAATTATAATTCTATTTATTTTTAAATAAATAAATTGAATTTGAAAAGGGTTTTAAAAATAACTAGAATTTCCGATGATTGCGTTGGAGTGGATTTGAATCGAAATTGTCTTCGGAATATTTCGATGTTGGAATTCGTGATTATACAGATGTTGTTATGGAAATTTGAAAGATATATATATTTACATCATTATTTCCAACACGACATTTGTTAATCGTAGAATTTGATATTGAATATAAGCCAATATATTTTCTATTCAGAGCCTTGTATCGAATATCAAATGTGATTTGGGTTTGTCGTGAATGGTGTCTTCATTAACACTGTTCTTGAACCCAGTTGAGAAAAGATTAAATCTTTTTATTTAGATTTAATGAAGTGTACCAATTAAATAATATTTAATTGGAATTGAATCGATATTGATTTTTGGGTTTATCGTGGACGGTGTTTTAAATAACACTCGTTCTTTAACCCGATAATTAATGGAAGGTGATTTTGGGTTTACCGTGAACCGTGTTTTAAATAAAACTGATTCTTTGACCCAGCCAAAGATTAAAACTAAGTAGAGTTTTAATGAATCTTTAATTAGATTGGAATGATCGAGAATGGAGTATCACCAGTTTTGCTCCAGGCGATAGTTAAATCTTTGATTAGATTTAAACGTGAAACGGTAATTAAATTTACCGATAACACCGTGGTGTTAGATATGAAGTAAGACCCGTTTTACTTCATGGGATGAATAGGTTGGGATTGGGAAATTAAAACAGATGATTACTTCGGTAAGGTTCGTTAATCCCGACTAGTTGAATCAAAATTCAAAAGAAGATTAAAGAATAAATTTAAGGAATTTATCTTTGATAAAATTAATGGGAACCTTTCCCTATGAATATAAAATTTAGAAACTAACTGTCGGTTAGCCTAGCAGAACGGTTTTCTGGATATTGATCTGATGTTGGTTTCGGCCTTCGGGGTTAATATTTGGGGAATTATTCTCTTGATTAATTTACGGTTAGTGACTGATGAATTGGAATGAGGCGTATGTTGTGTTTGTGTAACACTTATTTAAAATATACGCGAGCTATTCGGAAAGACCGGGTTTACCCCATTCTGAATAACTGACACGACGATAAGTCGAAGATGAAGACGATGGTCGAAGACCGGAGGTCTTCACGTCGTTTGGATGATTACTGATGATCTTGTATGGGCTGTACACCCAAGAAGATGGAAACAGTTAGTGATCGTCCAGACGTACTTGGAGATCGTTGGATATGCGGGGTACTAGGTGCCTCTGGTTTCGTTCAGACCCAGAACGGACTTGTAAATGGACTGTGTGTCTGACATTGGATTTTAGTCCGTGTGATTGATCTCTATTAAATATATATCTGTTTGGCGGCGGAGAATTTATTCTCTTGCTTAACGCCCTTCTCTAAGACGTACGAGCTCAGGGGTTATATATTGATGGATATCAAACGCATGGAGTGAATTGCCTGTGTGGCATACCTAAGTGGCAATTGATCGAGGGTTCTGTTGAAATGCAAAGTCTTGTGGTTGATGATCGAAGCACGGCCTTTGTGGCGTAGCTTTGTGTAACGTTTACTTCGTGAGTTTCACACCCGGTATGAACCAATAACGGGAGACGGACCTCAGGGAGGGCATGCGTTTCCTTCTAGCTAAAAAGTGGCGTCAGTGGTTTTACACGCCCTGACGAGTTTGACTTATGTGGTTGTTGCTGTTGCGAGGCGCCTCGGTTATATCGGTTTCGGCTGATGCATTATGGTCGGCAGACGGACCAGACTTACGCCCCGAAGGGCGGGGAAACGCAGTGTTCAGGAATTTTAATCCACATCGGTGGACCGGCCCTGACGATCCAAGGGTCACTCGAGCTCTGATCCTGAGACATGGGCTAGATTGTCTCGAATCGGTTGAGGACTATCTTTTGCCTCGGTTCATAGATGGAAATCCAATTTCCAAATACGTAACTTTGCGGTTTTAATTGTAGAACTAGTATAGCGACATGATATATGGTACCCATGCCGTCTATGATTGATATCTATGATTGAAATTGTTTTGACACTATACACTTATTATAGTATCAAATGATTTGATATTTAAAAAAAACGTACCAAGCATGTTTGGCTATTATAAGGGAAAACCCTATCCTCCGGCTGCGTTCTATTTTTTCTTGTTCTCAAACGATAGGGCGTTTCGAATGGTCTAGGACGGTTTAGCGACTGGTTCGGACCCAGCGAAATTCCTTCTCGTCACAGGTGGTATCAGAGCTTTGGTCTACAAAGCTTAGAGAACAAGGCACATTAGAACCAAACGAAAGAATTCATCAGATATTGGATTAGTAGTATCCAATTAGAATGACTCGTTAGAGATAGGATCAGTAGTATCCTAGAACGAGTGTGAAGAGTATATTTTTAAAAAGAAAACAATTTTTGTTTTGAAAATTTAAATCAATTATTCGTATTTGATTATTTATTTAATTGATTTGGACAATCCAATATATAAAGATTTTGCATATACGTCCTGCAAACGGGTATTCGAAGTTTTAATATATTGGGTAGATATAGAATCACTCTAGTTTCCCGGGGATAATTCAGGTGATGGGGCACCATCGCTAGTATTTATTTTCGAGCGACGAAAGTTAGATTTCTATATATTTCCTATTGACTGGTGTGAGAACCTAAACTAGATAGGGCTTATTGTTGTGATTTGGCATCAAAAATCTGATTTTTGACTATGTATCAAAGTTATGAATTTCAAAAGCTAATCAACTAATGGATTGATGTTTGTGTTGTTTGTTTATTTGTTTGATAATTTTGAACCATTACGCCTAATTGTATCAAATATTGAATTGTATTGAAAATTGGTCGCATTTGCTTGCATATACTTGTGCTTACATTGAACAGGTCATAGCAAGGAGGCTAGAGCAGAGAATAGAATTTGTTTGCCCGACAAATAGGTACATGTTTACTACATAATTTACTGTTTTGTTTGGGTGATGATGATTTTATGAGCCTATTGGCTAGCCGCTTGGCTTTTTCTTTTTCTTTTTGAGATCAGAAGGCCTGTATGGCAATTTTGGGATTTTCCCGTAGCTCCCGGTGCAGGGGAGGTTATGGCGAAATTTTTCGAAAATTCCGGGTGTTAGCCAAATTTTTGAAGAATTTGAAAATTCTCAGAAACTGAAAAGTTGGAAAATGGAAGTCAGACCAAACGTAGAGTAGATTAATCAAACCACTTTCGACTTTGTTCCTTTTCGGGGACGAAAAGTTTTAAGTGGGGGAGATTGTAATAACCCGAAAATCTGGGCCAGTTTAAAATTTTTATTTTGGCAATTTTAACGAATTTTGAACATTTAAAATGAATTATTTTAAATAATATCGACGAGAAATCTATTTTGAATATATTTTGAACGTATATATTATACGCGTCGTCGTTAGAATATAAATAATTATTTATAATTATAAAAGGAATTGAAAATGGCGCGGTAGTTCGATAATTCGATTTCAAACTTCAATTGAATGTACCGGGTGCAAAATAAACCGGATTTTAGTGAAACAAAAAATAATAGGATCTCTTTGTGAATATCTTTCCAACGAATCCGAAAAATCAAAATTTCATAGCGGGAATCAAAAGATATGTCCAATTGAAAATTCTGAATAGTCGCTATGGAATTCAGGCCCTTAAAATGGACATTTTGCAAACGACCTCGGATTTCGACGAAACCACTTTTGTTGGGTCCGTGATGTCAAATTATTGCTAGGTTTCAAATTTCATAATTTTTCGATTCAATATGTGAGTGTGGCAAAGGAAAACGCGTTTGACCAGTTTTAATTGATTTTAATCGACTGGAAAATGGCCATTTTTCAAACGGTCTCAGAATTCGATGAAACTAGTTTTATTAGGACCGTATCGTCAATACGAAGCTAGAAAATATTTTTCTGGAATTTTTCTAGTTAGTATGTGACCCCGGTAATTTGAAATGTATGTTTAAAATTCAATATGGTGATTTAAATGTAAATTCAACGGAAACTGATTCAAACGATCGAATCAACCTGCGATACACATCCCATTGTGTTCGGAATGGGGGTGAAACGCTATGTACGACATGCGGTGGGCCTCGTTTCGAGGTCGCATGTAAAAGTCAACTTTTTGAAAATAAATTAATTAAATAAATTAAAAAAAAATCTCTCTCCCTCCCCTTTAAACCGCTTTGCCCCCCCCCCCCCCTCTTATCATTCAGAATCGGTTTTTTCAGAAATAAAAAAAAAACAGTCGGATCTCGAAATCGTCCCTCCGCCTCCTCGTACCGCAAGCCACCGCCCCCCCCCTTCACGCCGACAATCTCTTGCTTCCCCCCCCCCCCCGCCCCACCTTCGGCGATCGAGCCTCTCTCCCTGTCGCAAGTTCCAGAACCCACGAGACCACGACCCGCCCTAATCCCCATCTCCACCTCGCGCCGGACCCTCTCCCCTCCTCGAGGCGCCACCTTCTGATCCAACTCTGGTGAAACGGTGGAGCCGCAGATTCAAACCCTACGGGCCAAGCTTTGAGCGTGAATGGGTTCATCAGGTTCCGCATACCATAGAGACAATGAAGAAGGAAGCAAGTGAGTGTTTATTTGATCTAAATACCTTGTAAAATCAGTTTTGATTGAAAAATAAAATAGCAAAGATTAGAACTGTTTTTGAAAAATAAAATAGCAAAGATTAGAACTGTTTTTGAAAAATAAAATAGCAAAGATTAGAACTGTTTTTGAAAAATAAAATAGCATTGATTTTGAAATATCTTTGAATTGAAAAATATAGACATCATTGATTTGAATATAAATATCATCGAAGTAAAAATATGATTTTTATATATTGAACATCGAAGTAAAAATGTGATTTTTATATATTGAACATCGAAGTAAAAATGTGATTTTTATATATTGAACATCGAAGTAAAAAATGTGATTTTTATATATTGAACATCGAAGTAAAAATGTGATTTTTATATATTGAACATCGAAGTAAAAATGTGATTTATATATATTGAATAGTGAAGTAAAAATTCGATTTTTATATATGTAGTGGCTACGGGCGAAGAAAGTGATAAGAGACGAGAACAGTGAAGATTTCCTGCATTTGAAGTGCCGTGGAGTTAGGATAGCTATTGGTGAGAATTTCTCACCTATCAATTTCATTTTCTAGTTATATATATATACTAGGATGCAGACGGTGTTTAGTAGCACCCGACACAATCGTCCACAGACCATGGACTTGTTTGTTTGATTGCAAAAATTAGTTAGGTTATTTGCTTGAAATTTGAGTTGTTTGGTGAAATGGAATGGATTGATTGATGTGTGAATGGCGTGGGCCTTCACTAGACCGGGGATAAGGCTAGGCCTTGTCCCGTTTCTAGTATCGTGCCGTTATGCCGCCAAAATTTTCTAAAATAAGTTAGAAAAATAAAAATATAATTTTTAACGTGAATGTAAATAAATAAATATTCATTTACAAACCAGACGGTTTGTTTATGTACACCTATTTGAAGGACATTGATTGGGTCGATAAATTTTACACATCGCCCAACTGCACAACTAAAATCTGTGTTTGATTGTTTGAAACCCCACACGGGTGTTGGGATGAAATTTGAAGTTCACTCATCCTGATTGATTAAATATGTCGATTGATTGATTGACAGACTGTTATAAGCGTTAGATATCTATATTTGATGCGTATACAGTGTAGTGCACTTTGGTTGATGGTTGATTATTTTGCAATGCTATCATATACGTGTGATGTATGAAAATCCATATAATTAACATTATATGGTGATTGATTGGGCCTCATTCCAATTTAGAAGATAAAGAATAATATAAAATAAAGGTTCATGTGTTGACTGTACTCATCCGTTGAGATAAGTCATGTGTTGAACGAAATGTTTTAATAATAAAATTTACATCTTTATCAATATAAAATAAAGGTTCATGTGTTGACTGTACTCATCCGTTGAGATAAGTCATGTGTTGAACGAAATATTTTAATATAGAAATATTTGAATAGGAAATATTTGAAAAAGAAATATTCGAAATGGAATATTTGAAAATATCAATATATGAAGCCGTGTTGATTAGATTGATGCCATTTTGACGTGAACGATATTTATATCGATTTTATTCATTTTATAATGAATATAGAAAGTGATTTCAAAATCTAATATTTTGAAAAGAATAGAAATTCGAATTGAAACTGATTAGAATTGAATTCGAATTGAAATTGAATATAAATGAATTCGAATTGAAATTGAATTTAAATGAATTTAAACTCGATTTGAAAAGAATTTAAAATGAATTTATATTGGAATATTCAATTTTGATTTGAAATTGAATATGAAGTTGAAACCGTTGTGAAAATAAATTTAAAATGATTTATAAAGCACGTTTTGAATTGAAATCGACAAAATATTTATTATATATATTATATATATAATATAATAACCTGAATAGAACGCGCCGCGGCAGTTCGCGAAGTTCGACCATTTATTTCAAACAGACATTACGGGAGATCCGACCGTCGGATTCTCCTAAAACCGGAACCGTTAGGTTCGTATCAAAAAGAGCTTTCTAACGAATATTAGAAATTTGAAATCTAATGGTTGGATTTGGAGATACGTCCAAATCAAATTTGAAAAAGGTCGCTGTAAGTGCAGTTCGATGGCCATTGATGGAAATCGGCTGTACGGGCCTTGATAAAATTATTAAAAATAGTAACAATTTGAGTAAAATCATAAGAAATGATTTGGGAAAAATTGGGATGAAAAACTCCATATTTGAAAAGATAAAAATAGATTTTTATCGAAATGAACTAGTTTTGAACTAGAATTATAATTCTATTTATTTTTAAATAAATAAATTGAATTTGAAAAGGGTTTTAAAAATAACTAGAATTTCCAATGATTGCATTGGAGTGGATTTGAATCGAAATTGTCTTCGGAATATTTTGATGTTGGAATTCGTGATTATACAGATGTTGTTATGGAAATTTGAAAGATATATATATTTACATCGTTATTTCCAATACGACATTTGTTAATCGTAGAATTTGATATTGAATATAAGCCGATATATTTTCTATTCAGAGCCTTGTATCGAATATCAAATGTGATTTGGGTTTGTCGTGAATGGTGTCTTCATTAACACTGTTCTTGAACCCAGTTGAGAAAAGATTAAATCTTTTTATTTAGATTTAATGAAGTGTACCAATTAAATAATATTTAATTGGAATTGAATCGATATTGATTTTTGGGTTTATCGTGGACGGTGTTTTAAATAACACTCGTTCTTTAACCCGATAATTAATGGAAGGTGATTTTGGGTTTACCGTGAACCGTGTTTTAAATGACACTGATTCTTTGACCCGGCCAAAGATTAAAATTAAGTAGAGTTTTAATGAATCTTTAATTAGATTGGAATGATCGAGAATGGAGTATCACCAGTTTTGCTCCAGGCGATAGTTAAATCTTTAATTAGATTTAAACGTGAAACGGTAATTAAATTTACCGATAACACCGTGGTGTTAGATATGAAGTAAGACCCGTTTTACTTCATGGGATGAATAGGTTGGGATTGGGAAATTAAAACAAATGATTACTTCGGTAAGGTTCGTTAATCCCGACTAGTTGAATCAAAATTCAAAAGAAGATTAAAGAATAAATTTAAGGAATTTATCTTTGATAAAATTAATGGGAACCTTTCCCTATGAATATAAAATTTAGAAACTAACTGTCGGTTAGCCTAGCAGAACGGTTTTCTGCATATTGATCTGATGTTGGTTTCGGCCTTCGGGGTTAATATTTGGGGAATTATTCTCTTGATTAATTTACGGTTAGTGACTGATGAATTGGAATGAGGCATATGTTGTGTTTGTGTAACACTTATTTAAAATATACGCAAGTTATTCGGAAAGACCGGGTTTACCCCATTCTGAATAACTGACACGACGATAAGTCGAAGATGAAGACGATGGTCGAACACCGGAGGTCTTCACGTCGTTTGGGTGATTACTGATGATCTTGATTGGGCTGTACACCCAAGAAGATGGAAACAGTTAGTGATCGTCCAGACGTACTTGGAGATCGATGGATATGCGGGGTACTAGGTGCCTCCGGTTTCGTTCAGACCCAGAACGGACTTGTAAATGGACTGTGTGTCTGACATTGGATTTTAGTCCGTGTGATTGATCTCTATTAAATATATATCTGTTTGGCGACGGAGAATTTATTCTCTTGCTTAACGCCCTTCTCTGAGACGTACGAGCTCAGGGGTTATATATTGATGGATATCAAACGTATGGAGTGAATTGCCTGTGTGGCATACCTAAGTGGCAATTGATCGAGGCTTCTGTTGAAAAGCAAAGTCTTGTGGTTGATGATCGAAGCACGGCCTTTGTGGCGTAGCTTTGTGTAACGTTTACTTCGTGAGTTTCACACCCGGTATGAACCAAAAACGGGAGACGGACCTCAGGGAGGGCATGCGTTTCCTTCTAGCTAAAAAGTGGCGTCAGTGGTTTTACACGCCCTGATGAGTTTGACTTATGTGGTTGTTGCTGTTGCGAGGCGCCTCGGTTATATCGGTTTCGGCCGATGCATTCTAGTCGGTAGACGGACCAGACTTACGCCCCAAAGGGCGGGGAAACGCAGTGTTTAGGAATTTTAATCCACATCGGTGGACCGGCCCTGACGATCCAAGGATCACTCGAGCTCTGATCCTGAGACATGGGCTAGATTGTCTCGAATCGGTTGAGGACTGTCTTTTGCCTCGGTTCATAGATGGAAACCCAATTTCCAAATACGTAACTTTGCGGTTTTAATTGTAGAACTAGTATGGCGACATGATATATGGTACCCATGCCGTCTATGATTGATATCTATGATTGAAATTGTTTTGACACTATACACTTATTATAGTATCAAATGATTTGATTTTTTTAAAAAACGTACCAAGCATGTTTGGCTATTATAAGGGAAAACCCTATCCTCCGGCTGCGTTGCATTGAGTGATGGGACCTGGGTCTTATAATAGCTTCATTTTTAGGAAAGCACTGCGTTGTTTACTTATATGCACTGGTATTCTTGGGAGGAAACCCATTCCGTGTTATACGGCGTGGTCCCTTGATTTACCTAACTTTAAAATAAAGATTTATTATGTTTTAGTTCTCACACCAGTCACATGACTGACCTGGAGTTTATTGTTTTAACCTAAACTCTGGGTGCCCTTATTTTGACACGGGCAGCTAGTAGTTTTGGTTCTGCAGATTTATATTCACAGGATCCTGGTTTACAGCTGGAACGGTATCCGGAAACTTTATATCCGTATATCTCTTCTAGTTGTGTAATGTATTATTTTTCGCTGCTATGTATTTAAATGTAATTTAAATCTCTGATATTTCTGTGTAATATTTATTTGTTTATACTCTGTAGATTCTTGTAATCTGATGCATTGTTGTAATATACAATGAAATGTTCTTCCGTCTGCGTTCTGTTGTGGCTTGTTCTCGAACTATCCGCCGCTTTCCTTTACGGGGAAGTTACGGGTTTTTACAGCCTATGATGTTATATACATGTATATGAGGCTTCTAAGACTTGCTGAAACAACTTACAACACACAAATGCACATGCACAAACATTCACATTTGAGATTCGCAATGGTTTTGATTATAAATTCAAAGTGAACTAAATTCCAAACCAAAGCATGCAAAAGCGATTCAAATGACTTATGAAGACTTAAGACTTTGCCGGAGCGGTAACAGAGCTTCACAAAATCAACAAATCCACTCGTAGCATATGAATTAGATCATATGGACAATCTTCATCATAATTTTCAATGCAATGTAACACAAATACATGAAATCGTCTATGTTACACTAGCATATCCGTTCCACTAGCATATACAAACCCAAATGAACATTAAGTTACTCTTTTACAAGCCAATAGCTTATGGCATAGTTGTGAGTTCATGAATAACTCACCTATATCAAATAAAAGATTTTTTATTGTGATATTTAACATTTATCCTCATGTTAAATTCATATGATCAATCAATAGTCATTTCATCAACCCAAACTTAATCAACTACTACATATTTAACTAGTACTAGCCCATTTTTGTTTCTCACAACAAAAATTATGATAGAAAATCTCACCTTTGCTTGTTTGCAAACAAAGAATAGATCTAATAGCATGCAAATCACCCTTTCTTCCAATATTGCATGCAAATCTCCAATCTGAACACATATACATAGAATTCCTAATAATTTGGTCATAGGAATCATCATACATCAAAGAGTATATAAGCTAGAGAAGATGGAGAAGATGAGAAGGAGCGTACATAAGCTTCTACACTTGATTTCTACAAGAATTGAGGAATCAAGAACCCTAGCTTAGGAATTTTAATTTCCCATTCCTTTCCCCATTTTCTAATTTGATTATATGTTGAAGTGGAATGAAGGAGAAAGGGGCTGATTTGAGGCACTTAAGTGAAGTGGCTAAGTTGTTTAACCAAGATCTAACCAAACTCCCAATTTCCGCCAACTCCAAACATATCGATCCTTGTAGTTTTCGACCACCTAAACGGTGTTTTGAACCCAATGGAAGTGCCTTCGAATCCAAATTCATTTGTATGCAAAAAGTGATATTTTGGTTATACACACAAAGAAAAAGACCAAATTTCACCTCATTCTAAAGGTATTGATGTTTATAGTTTTCGAGCATGCAAAAGACATTTTTTAACTTAATGGAAGTGGTTTCGAGTCCAAATTCGTTCGTATGCAAAATGACTATTTTTAAGGGTATATATAAACTAAATATATATAAATTCCATAGTGACTATTTTAAATTTTAATTTAGACATAACTTACTATTTTATAAGGTGAAATCTCAATTTTTTGCATTCATTAGAAAACTACAATTCAAAATATTCCAGCGTTTCTTGTTTTACCAAATTCTGACTTATATTGAATTCCATACATTCATTCAAAGTTTAAAACCAAATTTTCAAACTACCATGCCATTTCAAGCTCATTTTAATTAAAGTTTGAATTTATACGTTCTGAATTTGATTAAAATAAATTTTAAATCATTTATTCTCAAAATAATTCATCTAAAATATTTAATTTCTCTGAAAATCAATTAAAAATAAATTTTAAATTGGTTCCAAAGAATACGGGTTGTTACACATAGAAAATCCTAAGTCTTATTTAAAATAACCTTTCATTTGTTAATTCTCATTTCAGAATATCTCTTTAAAGTATTCATATACATATATGTCCGCATATTCACAAAACATTTTAAAAAAATCCCATTAGAACTTCATATTCTTGATTAAGTAACTTGGTTTAAGTAGGTATAAGAATAATCGAAGCCATAAACTCTTTTATATGTCTCTTATCAATCCTTTTGAATAAATGTACTTCATTTATGGAGAGCGGTTACATAAATACCAAATCCATTAAATAAACTTCATTATAAAATCCACGTTTATTTACAAAACTCTTTAATAAATATCAAACCATTTATAACTCTTTATAAGTATCAAAAACCCATTTACAAACATCTGTTGTAGATATCCAGATTATCCATAAATTTCTTTTCATAACAACTCAAAATCACTTGAAACTTTATTTATAAACATCTAATATCTTTTATATAAATTTTCTTTATAAAATAAATAGTGATTGAAAACACTTTTAAATAAACAAATAATTAAAACATTATTCTTCCAAATTATTTTTAATCCAAGTAATAAATTGATGGCTTTTTACAACCATTAATTTTTTTACTTTAGATGTATCTTTAATAAAATTGTTACCCAAACATTCTTTAAAATATCATATTCAAAATGATAATAATTAGGAAAATTTTCAAATCAATAAATATATAATTAAAATCAAAAGGTGGTTTTATACACCATAACGATTCTTATATATTAGGGTTTTAGTTATCCAAGTTATACTAGTAGCGAACGGGGAAATGTTTTGGTAGATATATATCAAAGTAAATAATGTAGAAGAATGGACTTTTATTCTGGTTCATAGAAGTCCAACATAATTAACAAAAAAGCAATGGTTGAACGGAGATGAAATATACTAATTAGATGTCCATATCTATTGATCACTTCATAAAATATCAACCACACTAACATACAATATGTCCACAACAATACCGTAACAAAACGGCAATTGTCCTATTCAATAGATGTCTAAATTCAGCTTAGCTTAATAGCATATTGGGGTTTTATTCTAGTAAGATTGTCCTTACAATTTAACCAAATTAGGTTATTAGCATATGATGCATTGTTCTGCTAGACAACGTCATCTAACCAAAATTATAAGGTTACTTAAAGATAATTGACAAAAGGGACACCTTGGGATAAAAATAGCATTTCAAAAGATCTTTGGAAAATAAGAAATTCAAACTATCAAAAAATTATATAATAATTAAATAGTTCTATTAAATAATTAACAAACATGTAAATAATAATAAATAAATAATTTAATTTCAAATCAATATTTAAATGATTAATTAAATAATTAATATTCTTCTGATAAATGATTAAACAATTATTTACCATTTGATAAATATTAAACATCCTTTACAAAATTATAAAATAATTATTATCCCTTAATTATATAACTTAATTTGATCTTAATTAAATAACTAATGAACATTTAGATTTTAATTAGTAGTTAAACAAACCATATTAAGTTCTTAAGTGAAAACTTTATCTGACTAGTACTAATTAAATTTTTAAACCTTTATTAAATAAATGTTTAAAATTAATATTAATCACAAAATTAATCATGATTAATACTTAGTAGAAGTCATTAAATAATAACCAGATTTCATTAATCATCAAAGTATAATTAACTTACTTAAATTAAAACTCAAATACAAAAGTCTATCATTAATTGGTAATTAAGTACTAATTACACTATTTAATTGAATAAATAATCATCAAATATGGAATTAATTAGTCTAATTTCAATACTTTTATAAACTCAAAATTATGTCTTGATAACATTTTCCAAACAAAAACTTAGCACTTAAATATTGTAAAACGTTATCATGACCTAGCAATGGCGGTAGCGACAACTCACTCTTCTTCTCATATCTCCTCCTCCTTCACCACCGATGCCTTTCCACCTCTTCCACCTCGCCCTCCACCCCCCAAACCCCCTGATCCACCACCTCCCTCTGGAAATCCCTCTTTTTCGATAGATGCTAATATAGATCTGGCTATTCCATTGCAACCATATTTTCTAGTGAAATCTGATTACACATCTCTATTTAGATCCTCCAAGGAATGCAGGATCGTACAAACCACTCCATTTTGATATACTAAGAGATGGAAAGAAGCATATGCTACCAGATCTTGTCAAGCAGCAAGGTCTTAATTACTGGAGTTATTTTTTGATCGGATTTTTCCTCGATGGTACGTTATCGTTTCACGCTGTATCTAATCATTTACATAGGCATTGGAAGCTTGATGGTGAGGTTGATATTAAATCAGATGGGTCTCACTTTTACTTTAAATTCTCTAACGACTCTGATAGGGATAAAAATTCTCAGGTCCGATCCCATCTTCATACGTTGTAGGATGTTTATCATATCTGTTTGGGATCCAACCATAGGATGTGCCCAATCTCAAATTAAAATAGTCCCCGTTTGGATCCATTTATATAGGATACCCATGGTTTTATGGACTCTAATATGCATCAATTGGCTTGTGAATCATGTTGCCAGATTGATTTATTATAATGTTAGTACTGAAAGGTTAGATAGGTTCAGACATGCGAAGGCATTGGTCGAAGTATTACCTGAATTTGAGCTACCAAATGCTATTGAGATTGATGGTTTGGGAGATGCTTGCCCTCTTTTAAAGGTTAGTTATGACTGGAAACCAAGGATATATGTCAATTGTAGGGTATTTGGACATGATTCATCCCACTGTGAATTACATGCCAATAACAATAAGGATAATCAGAATCTGGGTAATGCTAATGGAGGGATTATTCTCCAGCTGAGAATGTGCAAGTACAAAATCCACATATTAAAATTCATGCAAATGGTAATCAGGAGAATTGGACAAATGTTTACAACAATAAAAAGAAGTATTGGAAGAGAAAGGATGTAGATACTAATAAGGGTATGACAGATTCTGCAGTTGCTACAAGCAATGAAAATGGTAACACTTTTGAATGCTTAGCTACTGATGACACTGGGCAGAATGTTGATATTAATGCTACTGAGCAGAATGCTGATATCGATGGTTATGGTCTTGATGATCCTAATATTGTTCAAACTAATCTAGTTTTGATGAGCCTAATATTTTTCAATCTAATTTGGTTACCAATGCACATGCAGACTACACATTTAACGCTGAGATGCTACCTTGTTTGGCAATCTGTTTGATGATACAAGAGAACATTTAAAAACTTCAAATAAGGCTACAGGTAATGGAACTATTTCTTGTATTGATTTCTTGGGAACTAGTTCATCCTCTTGCACTATTGTTGCTCCTTGTTCAGCTCTTTCTGGTTCTATGCCATGTTCATCAACTTATAGTCAGAGTTCTCCTGCTTCTTCTTATATGAATTTTACTTCTGCTTTGATTGGAAATTCTTCTTCTTCCAGTGCCAAGCAAGCTGCTTCCCCATATGCTAATTTAAATCCTCCTGACCATCAAATTCTTCCTCCTCCAACAATCGATTCTTCCATGTTATCCTCTGCAGTTTCAACAAGTGCCTATCCATCAGCAATATCCAAAGGCAAGAAACCTAAAGGAAAATTATGTGCTGAAGATGACCTTGATGAGGGACATGAGTTCACACTTGAAGACATACTACCTACTGGTAGCAAGGTGATGTCGTAGAAACGACATACAAGGCACAATCCCGGACCTTTTTTTTATAAGTTCTACATGTGAGTTTTGACTTGTGCATTGTGTTAGATCCGAGGGAATATGGTGCATGCAAGCTTGTCTTGGAATGTATTTTTTAACCGGATGTGTTAGAAGCAAAAGCAACTGGAATGCAATTTTGATTACTGGATATTCTTTCTGTAATCACTCGTGGTTAGCGAGTGAGTATTAGTAATTTTGAAGGGTATAGAGAAGGATGGTTATATATCATAGTATACTTGTATATGCTGATATATATGTAATGAAAATATTTTGGTGATTAATAAAATTTGTGCTTAACTTTCAAAAAATAACATTTTCCAAAAATGCATAAAGTAAGAAGGTTTAGTTTAAAAAATAGTTCGTTTTAGCGAATTACGCTTATACGAATATCGTTATAAAATTCATAATTTCCACTACGTCATAGATTTCATACTGCAACACTGGAGAAGTAATGCAGTAAGTGCCAAAAAGTGTTTCTATAGGCAAAAAATGATTTGTGGCAACACTTTCTCGGGATTGCCTTTTACTGCGTTTCCTTAGAGTCAAAGGCAACACCTTTGTGACCCTATGGTAGAATCAGTACAGGTGTTGCCACAGGTACCACTAGAAGGAAAAACACCCTTTCACAACTGCCGAAAATAGTTGTAATACGTCTAGTACAGCTGGCAATCGTAATAAAGTCAACCTTTCTTACAACTGTTTCTAGCAGTTGTTAAAATTTGTTTTACAACTGCTAAAAGTAGTTACATCTCAACTGCTATTAATCAAAGATTTCATAATATTATAATAAATATTATTATAACATAGTATTTTATTCAAGTATATATTTCATTTCAACATTTCAAATGGTAAAAAGAATTGACTCGACTATTGTACATTCACTCGTATATTACACAATCACTCATATTTACATACATTCCTCACTACATGGTCACTCGATTCACTCATATACAGACTCACACATACAACCAAAAGCACGAAAAAATACACAAAAAATGATTATATAAACTACCATGGAATGACAATATATAACATGGGTACGGTCATTCTTTACTTTAGCTCTTACCTATCAATGGTGTTTCCAGGAGCAACTCCGCTTCTCTCTTAATTAATTGAACAACTAAGACTTCTACCCACCAAAGTTAAGTGAAAAAAAATTAATAAAGCAACACCACTAACTATCAACAAGACCAAGCATGTTATCTAAAAAAAACCAAACAAATAAAATTAAACCTTAAAATCTGGCCTTGAGCAGTATCTCCATCTGTTTGGGCATTATTTTCCAGTTTAGAATCCTAATAATGAATTAACAATCTACACAAGTATAAATAACTATTAGCATTAATCAAGTCAATAGTAAGTTTGATAGTAATTAAAAAATAACAAGATACTCAAAAATACAATAGAAACAGAAGCAAAATTAGCAATTTTTTTTTAAGAAAAGCAAGTGCCAATTGACATGTTGAAACAACCAACATACAGCCACAACCAAAATTACAATACCCAAACATGTAGCAAATGTTATCACATATTGCACATAAAAGGAATAGACAAAAAGAAGATAACCAAGATTTTTAATACTATGGCACAATCAGCAGATGTCATCACTGCTTCTAGGAGGTCTTGAGTTGGTAGAAAACCAAACTTCATAGGAGACGGTGATCATCATAATGATCTAGATTATAATAGCTCAAACAGTAATAAAGTTTCTCTATTTTTGATGCACAAACCAAACTTTTCAAATCTTTGCATATTTATCCAATTAATATAAAGCATAAAGCCAAAATTGATAGGTTAACAACAAGAGTTGAAGCTAGTAAATTCTTTTATGTCGGAATGTCTAGTAGAAAAAATAGAAATGACATTGAGAAATTACTAGATATAGATGGAAAAATAATAAATGATGTTGACCTTCTAGAAGAGAAGGCTAGTAATTATTTCAACACTTTATACAACTCTAAGGAGATTACTAGAAATTTTCCTAATATTGTTTTCAAATATACTGTCAATAATAACAGTGAGGATTTATTACTTGCTCCCATTAGAGAAGAGGAGATTAAAAATATCATTTTTAATGCTAAAGATGATAAGAGCCCTAGTCCTGATGGATTTGGTGCTAAATTTTATAAAACACACTGGTCTAAGATTAAAACCCCTTTGGTTGATTCTATAAAAGAATTTTTCGGTTCTGGTAAGATATTAAAAAATTCTAACCATACTTTTATTACTTTAGTGCCAAAAGTGGAAGCTCCTGTTAGTTTGGAGGATTATAGGCCTATAGCCTGTTGTAATTTTGTTTACAAAATTATTTCCTCTATTTTATGTAACAGAGCTAAAAGCTTTTTGAAGTTTCTTATATTTGAAAATCAAAGTGCCTTCATTCCTGATAGGCTTATTTCTGAAAATACTTTGCTTGCTCATGAGCTTATTAGGGATTTTAATAAGAAGAATAAAAATACTATATGTATTAATGTTGACCTTCAAAAAGTCTTTGATAAGATTAATAGGAATTTTATTATTTTTGTCATGAGACAGATGGGGTTCAATAATAGATTCAGTGATTTAATTAAAGAATGCATCAATAATGTTACTTTTTCAATGATGGTGAATGGCTCTCCCAAAGGATTTATACATAGCAATAGAGGAATAAGACAAGGGGATCCTCTATCTCCCTACCTATTATCTATTGTTATGGAGTACTTTTAAATACAAATGGAGTTTGAATTACTAAAAGGTCACATTAAACCTATTAGCAGAAACAAACCACACATTACTCATCTACTTTATGCAGATGATTTGCAAAAGCTGATAGGATATGTGCTGTGGTGACCTAATTTGTACCCAAATAATTACTAATTTTTTTCCCATGATCCTGAGACTGATATAGATATACTAGTATAATTATCTGATTTACTGTTTACATATGTGAAGATATATAAACATTTATAAATTTATTTAGTACACATCCATTGTGGTAAGGGAAGTAGAATAATACTTGTGAATGTGCACAATACTAGCATCATGATTTAAGTGTACATGTAGAGTGTGTTCTAATCAAAGTGAGTATATGCAGATATCAGATTATAGTAAGTATGGGCAACAGTTTTTCCCATATACTTGTTTAGGTATCACAATAAAGCATCTACTGGTATCATTTTATGAAGGTAACTCATAAAAGTATAATTTCTTGTGACTTATTGTGACGATCCCAAAATCCGAGGGGCGGTATTAAGGATAATCATTGGAATATAACACATTAATCATCATAGCAGAGTACAGATAATAGCAGAACAATAAATAGAATAATTTAACATGGATATTACAACGGAATCACAACATGTAATAACATCAGAATAGCATAGCGTAGGATATAACTTAGTAAATAAAAGGGAAGTGATCAGTCATCATCGCCAGAGGAGGAATACATACATGCAGTGAGACATAATAAGGGTATCAGTCTACATCGCCGAAGGCGGTACATATACATACAATAAGAAGTACTGGAAGTAAAACAGTCTGCATCGCCCGTGGCGGAATCATAATATAAGTACAATAATGGTGGAAAATATCAAAGTTGCCTCTGTGAAGTCAGCCTCGCCATGAGCCAAAAATGCACTCTATGCAACAGTGCAGAGCCAAAAACAACCTATCACCTGTGAACTAGGCTGCCCGTGTGAAAATAAGGGCACCCGCATTTGCAAAGTGAAACAAACAACGAGTCAGTCATGGGGACTGGTATGAGGAATCTATCTAATAGTTTAAAACAACAGTAATAAGAAAATCATAGGATCTCGCCACTTTCGCGGAACGGGTTTACTCCAGTGATTGCTAGTGCATTTAAAACAAAGTAAATTCTTTTAAAACAACGCAATGCTTTTAAAAAGAATGAAGCCGTTATAAGACTCAGGTCCCATCACACAATGCAACGCAAGCCGGAGGATAGAGTTTTACCTTATAAGGGCCAAATATGCTTGATACGTATAAAGCAAAATCATTTGATATTATTACTAGTGCATATTTGTTTCAAAAATGAATAGCATCATAAATATCAATCATAGGCGGCATAGCTACCATCTACTATGTCGCCATACTAGTTCTACAATCGAGTCCATAATTTCGTATTGGAAATTGGATTTTCGTCATGAGTCGAGGCAAGGGGCAAGCTCCTCTCCGCTTCGAGACACTCTAGCAAATGCCTCAGGACTACGCACTCTGGGCAACCCTGGATTCGGCTGGGCCGGTCCTCTCTTACGTTTGAGGATTGGCAATTCCTGAACACACGCTTCCTGGTCCTTACAGACCTATAATCGAGGTGCCTCGCATTCCAACAACCACATAGGTGAAAAATAAATATAAATGTCAGGGCTGGTAAGTCACTGACACCACCATAGCTAGAAAGAAACGTCGTGCTCTCCCAGCGGTCCGTACCCGTTTTTAACTCATACCGAGGTGTGAGGCTCGCGAATCTACGAAATACACAAAGCTAGGCCACGTAGACCTTGCTTTGATCATCATCCACAAGACTTTGCTTTGCAACAGAAGCCTTGATCACAACATCTTGGCATGCCACATAGGCAATCCACTCCATACGATTGATTTCCATCGATATATAACCTCTGAGCTCGTACGTCTCAGAGAAGGGCGTTAAGCAAAAGAATAAATTCTCCGCCGCCAAACAGATATATATTTAACATAGATAAATCAGTATAGAACAAAATCCAATGTCAGACACACAGTCCATTTACAAGTCCGTTCTGGGTCTGAACGAAACCGGAGGCGTCGAATTCCTCGTATATCCGTACAATCAACACATACGTTCAGAAGGCTACTACTTCCGTCCCTTTTCGGTTGCTACTCCGGTCAGGAACCTCAGCAGCGCCCATCCAACCGATATGAAGATCGTCGGTCTTGAATCGTCTTTGCATTTTCCAATTCGAATCGCTCGATAAATTATTTGAAATGAGGGTTAGCTCGGCCTTTTCAAATAATTCACGTCATTAGAATTTAAATCGATTTTTTCTATGGTTATATTATTCGACATCCATCTTTTTGTTCTTTAGTGTTATTTTTGTGTCAAACACATACAACCATCAACTATCAAACAATTCAAGCCCAATTGGTTTATTTGCAATCTATGTTGCCTATAATATTTTATAATGATTTTTCGCCATTTTTATTTATTTAAAAATGGCCATATTTAATTAAACGACGTTTCAGGTCGTGCTGTGGCACTGGCGCTATTTTTCTCTTAATTTGTTTTACACATATCGGAAAATCTAACCGTTGGATTTCTACAAAGTCTATATCAGTGGGAAGATATTCCCAAAGCGAACCCAACGGTTCCAGTTTCGTGAAAATCCGACGGTCGGATCTTCCACACTAGTCGTTTGAAGTTACGGTTTCAAAATTCGAATTGCAGCGTCGTTATTCGATTTAATTTAATTATAATTATATTTATATATAAATATAAACGATTCCGGCGCTGTTTTTCTTTTGATTTGAATTAAACATTTCGGACAATCCAACCGTTGGACTTTTACAAGGTTGGTGCCGTGGCGAAGATATTTCCAAGGCGAACCCAGCGGTTGCGTTTTCGGGAAAATCCGATGGTCGGATTTCTCGTACTAATCGTTTCAAATTACGATTCCGAAACACGAGCTGCACGGCTTTGATTCCCTTTAATTATATTTATATATATAAATATAGTTCATTCTATAATTCCAACTATAGCTCATTCTATATTTTCGAATTCGTTTTCACTTCAATTATTTCACTAACGCCTTAATATTTCGAAAAATTTCGCCATAACCTCCTTTGTACGGGGAGGGGTTTGGAAATTTATTGGGCCGTGTTAGGTACCCAATAAATCCTAAAAAGCATCCACATATTTATAGTGATATATTCTGGTGTTTACGGGGGAGCATGTATAGATAATCACTCCAGAGAATAAATTCTCGTCACCCCCGTTTCCGTGTGGAAATAAATAGTCCATGTGCCGTATCTAATAACTAGAGCGACGTGATTATTGTCAACTCCAGACCCGTGTGGGGTTTTTATTAATCTGGCGATTTATCGTTATATTTTCTAAAGTCCATATCAGTCATCAGTTCAACCTGTAGTATATAATCATCGCCATACAAGCCTCTCGCTCATATGGTAAATCTTCCACCTCGTCACACAAGCTCCAATTACTTATGTGGAATATGATAAAGTATGCCTATCGTCAAGAAGTATGCCATGTAGTGTAGTTCAAAATTAATTGTTACTATCCTATGGCGATGTTTATTATTTCACACAGAATAACCAGCACTCTGCATCCAATGGCATTCACAGGAGTTGATATAAAAACAAAATTGTGCAGCCAACTCATCAAGGCTTACCTATTTGTCGGGCACGCAAATAATTTCTTTACTCAACGGCTAATCCACTTTTCCTGTTCAACACATGTATATATATGCAGAACAAGGCTAATAATAATATTTCTAGCTAACTATTATTTATTTCTACACGTGTGTATTTTTATCAAAGCATATACATGATAAAAGAAATATTTTTATCATCAAAAATATTTATTCAACACGTGAATGTTTTTAACACTTCATATTCACAATAAAAATGTAGTTTTTATTGTCGATTCATTTTATTTTTAAAATACAATAACATTCAATACATGAATTTCAACTCGATGAACGAACTGCAACTCAACACATGAATATTCTCTATAGTTTGTATATGTATAAAAATGGGACTTTTATCGCTAAAGCTATTTGTTTAAATTCAAATAATATTCAACACATGAATTTCAACTCAACGAATGAATTGCAACTAAACACATGAATATTCGATATAGTTTGTATATATATAAAAATTGGATTTTTATCGCTAAAGCTATTTGTTTAAATTCAAATAATATTCAACACATGAATTTCAACTCAACGAATGAATTGCAACTCAACACATGAATATTCGATATAGTTTGTATATATATAAAAATCGGATTTTTATCGCTAAAGCTATTTGTTTAAATTCAAATAATATTCAACACATGAATTTCAACTCAACGAATGAATTGCAACTCAACACATGAATATTCGATATAGTTTGTATATATATAAAAATGGGATTTTTATCGCTAAAGCTATTTGTTTAAATTCAAATAATATTCAACACATGAATTTCAACTCAACGAATGAAATGCAACTCAACACATGAATATTTATTTCAACATATGTAATTCATTTCGACGAATGAAAATTATTCTAACACATGTATATTTCAGAAAATTTTGGCAGCATAACAGCAGGGTAGTTAAAACCGGGACCGTCCCTAGTACGGCTCCTCGCTCTACCTTAAAACCTCGCGGTTTTTGACAATGGGGATCATGCATCTAGTTCGCACGCAGGCGGCATGTTTTATTTTCAATTCCACAATCCGATTCTAATTTGTTTCAACCACAAGAGGGTATTTTTCAACCACAAAGGTATTTTTCAACCACAATATCAACCACCAACAATTATTTCCAACCATTCGTCATACCATATAATATCACGTCAATCACAAGCAATAAATATCGTCCATGGTCTGTGGACGAGGGGAGTGTATATATATATTTATATATACATACATATATATTATAATTCACTTACATTTCATCACAATTCAAAGCATATATGTTTCATTCAATGCTTGTATAATTTATACCTCGGTAATATAACTTATACAACACATGTACATGAGGTATACAATGCGTATATAATTTACACTTCGCTTATATAATTTATACAATGCGATTTCATTCACACAATTAGTTTAGATTCCTCACATTGGTTATTGCAGTGATAAAAATCGTAGGAAGATCAGAAAAATCCACGGCTTCTTCTAGAATGTAGAGAGCCTCCTTGCAGTCACGGTGTCTCCTGTTTCATCAAATTTCATTAAAGAACGAAAAAGATACTATTTTTCAAAGTTTTGCAACGCTTTATAGTGTAAAAGCAGTTCAACATTAAACAACCCATATACCTTCAAGAGGAGTTCGAAACTAGGGTTGCTGATAATCTTTGATTCGTGGCACGGGGACACGATCAGGTTGCGCTACGGTGGAGGGCACGGAGGGGCGCGCCTGCGCCAGGTGGTTTCGCTCCGAACGATGCAGCGACGAGGGAGGATTCTGGCGAAATGTGCGGCGACTTCGAGCCCTTGGATCTCGTCGAACAGTCAACGATAGAAGGCGAGGTGGGTGTTGATTTAGAGAGGGGGAGGAGAGTTTCCGAGATCAGGTGGCGGCGCAGCCTATAGATCGTCGGAGCGAGGGGAAAGTGGTCGGGAAGGGTGGAGTAATGTGCGCCGTCGAAGCAGAAAGAAGAAAGGGTTTCGGGAGTTTTTTTTTATTTTAAATAATGAAATAGAAAAATATGATTGGCCAAGGTTTTAATTAAATTTTTAAATAGCGTTTTTACAACTGAACTCCTTTTCCAACCCAACGACTGTCGCCCCTAGCTAAATACCCCCATTCCGGACACAATGGGATATGTTTCGTTGGCCAATTCGACTGTTACAGTCAGTTATTTTTCAAATTAAAATATAAAACATTCAATATTTAATTTGAACGTACATTTCAATTTGCCAGGGCCACAAACTGAATCGAAAAATTCCAGAAAAATAAATCTAGCTTTGTTTTGACGATACGGTCTTGACAAAACCAGTTTCGTCGAATTCTGAGCTCGTTTGAAAAACGGTCATTTTTAGGTCGACCCATTTTAACAGAATTTGACCAATCACATTTTCTATTGCCTCGCTCACATACTAGCTTCAAAAATTATGAAATTTGAAACTTAGCAATTATTTGACATCCCGGACCCAACAAAAGTGGTTTTGTCGAATTCCGAGGTCGTATGCAAAATATCAATTTTCAAGGGCTATATATGCTATATAGCGACCTTTCTGAAAATTCATTTGGCCATAACTTTTGATTCCCGCTATGAAACTTCGATTTTTCAGATTCGTTAGAAAGGTATTCATAACCAGATTTAGATGTTTTCAGTTTCACTAAAATCCGTTATATTTTCCACCCGGTACAGTCAGACAAAGTTTGTATTCAAAATTTCAAACTGCAATACTATACCCTATCCTCTATTTTATTGAAATATGCTATTTCAACTATTCAAATTCTTTGGTAATAACCAATTTTAAAAATTTTAAATTGGTTCACATTTTCCGGGTTATTACACTTATGAATATCAATTTTACTTTACACAAACCTAGCAGGTATAACTAAAGAAAGATCCTATTTACATGCACAAAACAGTGTGCATCCACATGTATTACGGTGTTTGCTAATTTGAGGGCAATTATAATTCGTTCAATACTCATACACCTCATGAAACTGCATCTTTATATTGGCATTACACCTCAATAATTCATTTCTGAGCAATACACATTCATAAAGCCATTTTTCTTTTACATAATGTAATTAATTGATCTACCGATGTGTGCACATCCTATCATCAGTGTTTGTGCTCTTACATTTTTATCCATTAAACACATTACTGAAAAGGATTAAGCCCCTCTTGCACTTGCATCATTACATATTGACTATATAACGTGCAAGTTACATTTCCAGGTTTTCCGAAACACTTGTAAAAGCTAAACTGGACATGAATAATCATTCAAACAGGTTCATACATGCCTGATTACTACATATAACACTACTAAGCATACTGAATTCTTACTTAAAATAAATAAATTGACAACTGATTCATAAAACATTATTTCATAAAATTACTAGCAGTTCATGATAATTCAATAACATAGAAGCTTCTAAATTTCCTTCATTAAATCCAGCAAGCACCTCTAAGCATCCTGAAATCAATCACTGGTCTGCCTCATATATAATGAGACACCCAGTTGATTGCAAGGCAATCAAACCAGGTCTGATAAATCTGGTATGAACATTCATCATTTTATAAAAATACCTGATTAAAACATGTATAAGAACATACCCTTTTTTCAGTATAAAAAGCACAACAGCTTTAAAACATCATACATAATGTAAACAAGGCATTCAACACAGGAAAACATATTAATCCTTAAATGTTTTCTTCTCCCATTTATTTCCCTTTTCCTCCAGGTTAATAAATCAACTTTTTATTACTTATTGTGGCTAGATTCCTACTTGCTATTTGAACACAAGTATGCTTTGTTTGAGGACCTTCCATCCTATACCCCAAACACACTGGCCTTCAGGGTACTATGTACCATGCATATACTCAATCTCTACATTAGAGATCAAATAGATCAAAAGCATTCCTGGAACACCACCACCCATGTATGTGTATAACCCTTATATTGCTATGTTAGCAGTATACATAGTCCCTTTCCCCTTTATTATCTTGTGTTCATATTATTTCATAAATATGAATACACTTAATAAACTGAACTCATGCACATAAAAATCACACACATCATCCAATACAATGAAACAGTCAGTGTCGTTTATTTAAATAATGTTCTCATGTCACTCATTCAGTATTTAGGTGCAGAGATCTTGTTTTATCTCACAATAAATACAATATCACTGAAATAAAACCCCTCAGGTCTTTATACTTTATATTACAATGGTTTTTACCCATTATAGATCAAATATACATTAAAACAGTAAGATATTTCACATACCTTTATTAAAAACTCATGTACATTATTTAATATCTGCCTATAATAGGACTTAATGCTTTTGTCATATTATAATAGGATAAATATTCACCTTATTAAATCTGGTTAGCTCTAATTCCAAGAAATGTTTTTCCCGACCTCCTCTGCCTATTCTTGATTATTATATGGGGTAAAATGATCTAAGCTAGGCATAATGATCCCTAGCCTTTTTATAATAGCTATCCTAGGGTTTCTATATTTAGGAAAATCCCATATTAGCCTTCATAATAATGAGAATCCTCTCGGCCATCATGTGGTCCTGCTCCCTCATTTTTACCACTCTGAAAGTACCACTTTCTATTTAAATTTCTATAGGAACCTATCCATACCATTTCCATGCATCATGTTATATGCATGACTCTTCTTCACGTGGCTTTATAAAGGAAACTTATATATATATATATATATATATATATATATACATATATATATATATATATTCATATAATGCGTGCATCATCTTTCTCTAGTTTTCTGGTTACTTTGTTTTATATACATGTATAAAAACTCTTAACCTCACTTACCAGTCCTTCATAACATATTATTTTCCACATATATATTTAACATACTTTTTAATCACTAATGTTTACTAATGTCTGGGTCTCCACATGTGCTTCTTCAATTAAAAATATACTTGATAACAGGGATAAACATGCTAGGCTCAAGGTTAATGAAAACAAAAGTGAATTTTATTTCAGTAAAGATTCAGTATATAAAAATGATGTTATTAATCTCTTGCAGTTTAAAGAAGGAAAGTTACCAGTCAAATATCTTGGCTTGCCTCTTAGTATTAATCAAATAAAGGAGAGGGACTATTCTAGACTTTATGATAACATCCATAGTAAATTAGAAGGATGGTCTAGTAAGCTCCTTTCTATGGCTAGTAAAATGGAGCTTACCCACACTATCATCACTGTTGTTATTATATATTGGATGCAAACACATAACATTCCTATTAATGTTATTAAAAAAATAGATAAAATGTGTGCCAATTTTATCTAGGAGGGTAAACATCATAAAATTTCTTAGGATAAAGTTTGTAAACCCAAGAAATTTAGTGGTTTGGGTCTTAGGAACATTAAGAATTTGAATGAAGTTAGTAAATTAAAATTGTTATGGAAATTTCTAGATGGCAAATCACTATGGGCTAGATGGATGAGGGCCAAATACCTAAAATAAAAAAATGGACTACTAAAAAAGAGAACCACCATTCTTATGTTTGGAAAAATATTTTGGACTGTAGAGAAATTGGCAAAAAAATTAATTAAGAGAGAACTTAAAGATGGCAGTCAAACCAGTTTATGGTTTGATCCATGGATCTTTGGTAACTCTCTTATTAATCTTTTGGAATGGAATAATTTATACATTCTTGGGGGTATAAATGATATTATACAAAATATTATCCAAAACAACCATTGGTCCTTATGTAGCAGTCAAGCTGCATCATCTACAAATCTGCTATCTTTAAAATTCCCGTTAACAATAACTGTTTTAAAGACCATTGGGTTTGTAAGCTAAATTCAAAAGATATATTCTCATTTAAAAAAGCTTGGGAATATTTTATTGGTGATGAGGTTGAGGTAAGTTGGCATAAGGCTATTTGGTGCAAGGCTAATTGCTCTAAAATGGCTCATTGCGCTTACTTTGCTATATTAAATAAATTTCCTACTAGAGATAAGTGTGTGAAATGGAATAAAGACTCTGAGGCTAATTGTCTCTTATGTAAGAATGAATTAGAAAATGTTAATCATTTATTTTTTGAATGTCCATATTCTCAATTCACTTGGTTCAATGCTAAATGTAGCTTGATTTATAATCTGTATATTTCTACTTTGAATATCAGAGATAGTGTAAAATACATCATGAAAAGATTTAAGCCTAAAACTATTCTTTTCAGCAGGGCTTATGTGATGCTAACTACTGTGTTTTATCACATATGGAGGGAAAGAAATCAGAGATTACACACATTCAAAGAATTAAATAATAGCCAATTATGGAACAACATAGTTATTGAAAGTTATATTATCACTAAGAAGGCAACCAAACATAGAAATGACCAAAAATTCTGTCAGTCATATGCATGTAATGTGGAGATTCAAGTTGAGAAATTAATACTCAATGGGAGGCTAAATTCAAGAAAATCCAAAGACCACCACATTATATCCAAAGTCTGCTACAATTTACAAGGACACTTGGATCAAGTCAAGTGCTTTGATTACACAGGTGGTTGTAGTACCAGTCTCAACATCAGACCAACCTACAAGGGAAGTAAACAAGTTTTAGGTGGTAAACAAGATTATCTAAATTTTAAAATGGATAATAATTTGTTCTGCTTAACTGATGCAGGAAAACTGGATTGCCACTCAACCGGTATAGCACAAAAAGCTGGTCATTATCAACATATTAGCATGACAATGGACACTGCAAAGCACTCTGGTTTCCTTCCTGGGGGATTCAGCCCTAGCCTCGACATCAACATCCTAATGGGAAGTAAACAGGATCATTCAACTAAAACCTATTTTTTGGTAATAATTTGAATAGTAATCTGCATACTTTACTTGATGTAGAGATTAGGGTTGATCAACCACCAAGTAGTGATCCAGAGGACATATCTGTGCTGTTGAAAAGAAAGGAGGTGTAACAACCCGAATTTTAATAACATGCTAAAACAAGAAATCAAGGCAGAATTAAATTCTAAAATCAGAATCAAGGGAAACAGGCTGTGCCATTGCGATCGTCTCGGAAAAATACGGGAAATAGAGTCTGAAATTTTGTAAATCGGAGTCCGTATGACCCGGTTAAGGCCCGTAGAAGATTTCAGAAAATTTAGCCCGAAATACAGACAGATCAAGGGAGGTCGACTTGGGAGTCGACCCCCACTCTAACCAGGTCGACACTAGTGTCGACCTGGGAGTCGACCCCCCCCCCCCAGGTCGACTCCTGTGTCGACCTGGGTGTCGACCTGCCTGGTCGGGCCACTTCGGCCTGGTGCACCTGCATGACTTCCTGACCCTGAGACGAAATTTGATGGCCTAGATCTAAATTAGGGTTAATCCTATGGCTAGAAACATTCCTATATCTCTATAAAAAGACCCCTAGACCTAGCCTAAACCCACACAACTTCATTCTATCCTTATGTTGCTCGAATTCTAGATGATCATGGCCTCTTCTCCTCTTCTAAATTAAATTAATAAGCAAATAAAACAAATCAAGACAAGGAGATACTGTTCAAGAGGAGATTCAAGCTAGGATTCAAGAGAGAGTTCGAACAACGTAAAGACTAAATCAAGATCTACCGATCCAACGATTCAGCAACTAGTTTCTAGATCTCCACTTCTTAAACCTCGATCTGTAAGTTCTAGTTAATTTTAGATAAAAACTATAAATCTAATATGGGCATGTTAAATTGAAACGGATCTATGTATGATTCATATCTCTCATATTCTCTTCTTGGATCTGTTTTGTTTCTTTCTTGGATCTTGAATATTGGGAACGTTACCAAATGACATTGGAATTGTGACTATGATTGAGGACATATGATTATGCCTATGCCTATGCCTATGATTGAGAACATAAGACAATGCCTATGATTATGCCAAAAATAATTGGGAACATTTATGACTCATGACTATGAACTGTTGCCTACAATTATAAGGTTATGACCATGACCTTGAAACTATTACAATGGACTATTTATGACTAAAACACCTATGATTCATAATTAGGAAAGTCTTACCTAGAACTATGACTGTAAAACTTGGATCTAGACTTGATTATTCAGCCTATTCTTGATTATCTGTGGGTCTTGATCTTGGGAATTTACCTATTGAGTTAGGTCTACCCAATGTTCATGAAACCTATGATATCACTGTTATGAATCTTTGACATGTTAGGATACCAATTTGGGTAAATCTAGACCAAAACTATGTTGACATTTGGATCAAGTCTAAACCATCATTTAGGATGCTTATACTATCGCCTTATGCCATGACTATTGTCTTAATATGATAGAATTGAAAAGCCTATTAATTTCTATTTGCTTGTGACGTTGTAACCAATTATCTCAAGATAGTCTTGTAATCTCGTTTATCACCTTTGTGGCCAAATCACCTTCGTGCTAGATTCGTGTTTTTGGCCAAACCTTTTATGCTATCATGTGCTAGATTATGTTAAACACCTTGCCTCGAACATCACCATGTTTAACTTGTGATTAATTTGCCATCTTATGCCCACCTTGTCATATTGTTATGTTCCCCTCTTAGATCTATTTGTGTTAATACGAACTTACGTGCGATGGGGATTCGTTATGGGTAGTTAGGCAAACTTGAATAACATGAAACATGACTTGAAAATATGATATGAAACTTGACATGTGATTATGCTGGAAAACATGAATGTGGACATGACACTTAGAAAATATGAAGTGACCAACTCGAGGTTGGGTTGAGTTTGTAGCGTAAATCTGCCCGGAACCGACCGGCAAATCCAGTGGCTACAAACAATAGGATCCAATGTGAGTAGTTGGTCACACCGCGCTTGAAACCCGAGGTTAGACCGAGTTGTGGCGTAAGACTGCCCGGAACCGACCGGCATACCGGCAGCCACAACAATACCTGTCTAATGTGAGAGGTTGGGTGCATTAAAATAAATTAATGCCACATGATAGGGTTAAGTCATGAACCACTTGAATATACTTAACCAATTGAACACGATAGGGTTAAGTCTAGAAACACTTGGACATACTTAACCAACTTGATACATGATTTGATAGGGTTAGGTCTTGAATCTTGGACACACTTAACCCGGTAGGGAAACCTAGTTGCAGGGTCCTTTTCAGCAGTAACCCACTAGATGTATCATTGTACCCTGGGACTAGGCAGGGTGGGGCACGATTACTGTACTCTGAATGTAAGTGACCAAAAGGGACGGCTTAGTTGGTGTACCAGTTCAAGCGGACCATGGCCGTGCACATGAGTCCAGCGTTGACCCGTGGGCATCAGTAGGTTTACTTGTGTGACTTGAATTGTGTCAGTGGTTGTCACTCCAGGGTTTGATACACCCCTGGGGTGGGCCTAGCACAAGTAACTACATTCGCGATTAGGGCCGTATGACACCGAAAACACGACGAGTTAGGCTTATAGGGAGCCGATCGACTAGGCCGTTTAGTTGGACCTTGACTTGGATCAGCTCTTGATTATTGGGCCAGGTGATCCTTTCTTGAATACACTTGACTTAGGCCCAACTCTTGATAATTGGGTCTTATTGACCCAAGGGACTCTTTCTTGATTTTTACCTGACATAAACCAGAATGCTAGTACAGTGGTATAGAAAACCTTAAAAACAAAATGCTACTCTTGATCTATACTTGACCTATACTTGATTATATTTGATTATCCTGTTATCTCGCTTTTCTTGACATCATGCTTATGGTTACTTTCAGTTTATGCATGTCATGTTACCTTTACTAGTTTTTAGGCTGAAAGTAACTAGGACTTACTCAGTCTTTATGACTGACCCTTTTCCTTTCGCCTCTTTTTCTTTCGTTCCCCCCCCCAGGTTCTCAGGGAGGAAACACTAGCATCTAGCTCGGATATCACTTGCTTTAGCTCAGCATGTACGGTTTGCTATGGCTGCTTCTTTTTACTGCACTTGGGGAATAAGCTGTTTTTCTGTTTTTAAGTTATTGCTTCTTTGGCTACTATTACTAGACAGTTGTAATGAAGTGTTATTTGAAATGTTTGTAAGAAACATGGTTTATTTTGGAATGATACAAAGTCTGCTTTGCTCATAAATTCTTCCGCTGTTTACTTAATTATCTATTTATGTTATGTCTTGTGATAATTCTGTGATGTTATCTCGATAATACCCCTCCAAAACTAGTGCATTCCCTTTGTGAGTGACCCTAGCGGAGGTGGGGTGTTACATTTGGTATCAGAGCAGAAGGTTACCATACTGGGCAAAAGTTTTCAAAAACCTTCTGAAATTAGTTTTCAAAACATTTACAAAGAAGCAAAATTTTCAAGAAAAGTTTATTTTGAAAAGGCTATTCCCCAAAAGCCATTAGCACTTTCCTTTGTTTCCTCGCTTGAATCTTTTCTTTTCTTTTCTTTTTTTCAGCTTATCATGGCCGACGATCTTAATCTCCCCGAGGGTATCAATATACCCACTTGGTTCCGTCGTTTCCTCGAGGCTCGGGCCAATGCTGCAGGCCCATCCGATGTCCCTCCTCCTCCTCCTCAACCTCCACGAGAAACTGCTTTTCGAAGATATGCAAGGACTTTAAAGCGATGGGTGGAAAAGACTTCATTGGAACCGAAAGCTTCGTTGAAGCACGAAATTGGCTAAAGGAGACGGAAGACCTCTTTGCTATCTTTGATGTGGAGGATCGTAGAAAAGTTCAACTAGCGGTATGGCTACTAAAAGGTGAAGCTGCATTTTGGTGGGAAGTCGCCAACGCTACTAGGCCAATTGAGACATGGGCTGACTTTAGAGAGCGGTTTGGGCTTAAGTTTTTATCACCAGTAGAAGAGAGTCTGCAAATGGAGAAATTCCTAGCACTTAAGCAAGTGGATATGACCGTTAGGGAGTACATGAATAAGTTTAACGAGCTTGCTAGGTTTGGATTAGAATTGGTCAACACAGCTTGGAAGAAGGCTCTACGCTTTGCTCGAGGATTGAACGAGCCACTACGAGGAGTAGTTATGACTCATATACCCACAGGAGCAACTTATGAAAGCTTGGCAGAGAT
This sequence comes from Allium sativum, assembly GCA_030737875.1. Lineage (NCBI taxonomy): Eukaryota > Viridiplantae > Streptophyta > Magnoliopsida > Asparagales > Amaryllidaceae > Allium > Allium sativum. Next base: position 159,784,293 of record CM060924.1, read on the forward strand.
GGCTCTACTTCATGAGGAAGACGAGAATGAAAGGAAAGAGGTTAAGCCTAATGAGACTCAAACCAAGAAGATAGATCCCGAGAAAGGGGGCAAGAACAACAAGGGAAACAATGACAACAAGCCACGTGAGAAAAGGAAATGCCACTTCTGCGGTAAGGATGGACATATAGCTCCAGATTGTAGGAAGAAGAAGATGAAGTTAGGAGCATGCTTTAATTGCGGTGATATTGGACATATTAGCAAGAACTGCCCTAAGAAAGGCACACCAGCAGAACCTTCTAGGGGTACATCTTTAACTTCTTTTCCTAGATACCCTGTTTTATCTTATATATCTTTTCGATCCTGTCATGAGAACCTTAGGTAGAAAACTTTATGGATGTAAACATGTACTTGAAACATGTTATGCTTGATGTTTGCAAATGGTTGTAAGTGGTTGCAAGTGGTTACTCGTGGATGCATGATGCACATTAGGCACTAAGATCGGCTCACACACTTTCATATTGCATATGCATGAGTGTTTATGCTTATTCATGGATGAAACTTGGATGCTATCACATGGATGTTGCATATGGATGGATGTTATGTGCACTCATGTAGAAATTATAAATTATGTTAGGAATTTGCATACATATGGACTCATTTCACTAACATACTTTGCATTAAGGAGATTTCGCATTAGATAAGTACATATACACACACCTTTTGCATATGTTCATACAACATTAGAAACCTTTTAAGGACAATGATTGCTCGTGAATGATGTTTTGAGTAGATGGATGATGGATGGTAGGATACGTTCTTCCTAACTTAGAGATTTCGGGGATGAAATCCTTTAAGGAGGGGAGAATGTAACAACTCAAATTTTAATAACATGCTAAAACAAGAAATCAAGGCAGAATTAAATACTAAAATCAGAATCAAGGGAAATGGGCTGTGCCATTGCGATCGTCTTGGAAAATACGCGAAATAGAGTCTGAAATTTTGTAAATCGGAGTCCGTATGACCCGGTTAAGGCCCGTAGAAGATTTCAGAAAATTCAGCCCGAAATACAAAAGATCAAGGGAGGTCGACTTGGGAGTCAACCCCCCCTCTAACCAAGTCGACACTAGTGTCGACCTGGGAGTCCACCCCCCTCCAGGTCGACTCCTGTGTCGACCTGGTGTCGACCTGCCTGGTCGGGCCACTTCGGCCTGGTGCACCTGCATGACTTCCTGACCCTGTTTTCTGACCCTGAGACGAAATTTGATGGCCTAGATCTAAATTAGGGTTAATCCTATGGCTAGAAACATTCCTATATCTCTATAAAAAGACCCCTAGACCTAGCCTAAACCCACACAACTTCATTCTATCCTTATGCTGCTCAAATTCTAGATGATCATGGCCTCTTCTCCTCTTCTAAATTAAATTAATAAGCAAATAAAACAAATCAACAAAAGGAGATACTGTTCAAGAGGAGATTCAAGCTAGGATTCAAGAGAGAGTTCGAACAACGTAAAGACCAAATCAAGATCTACCGATCCAACGATTCAGCAACTAGTTTCTAGATCTCCACTTCTTAAACCTCGATCTGTAAGTTCTAGTTAATTTTAGATAAAAACTATAAATCTAATATGGGCATGTTAAATTGAAACGGATCTATGTATGATTCATATCTCTCGTATTCTCTTCTTAGATCTGTTTTGTTTCATTCTTGGATCTTGAATATTGGGAACGTTACCAAATGACATTGGAATTATGACTATGATTGAGGACATATGATTATGCATATGCCTATGCCTATGATTGAGAACATAAGACAATGCCTATGATTATGACAAAAATAATTGGGAACATTTATGACTCATGACTATGAACTGTTGCCTACAATTATAAGGCTATGACCATGAATTTGAAACTATTACAGTGGACTATTTATGACTAAAACACCTATGATTCATAATTAGGAAAGTCTTACCTAGAACTATGACTGTAAAACTTGGATCTAGACTTGATCATTCAGCCTATTCTTGATTATCTGTGGGTCTTGATCTTGGGAATTTACCTATTGAGTTAGGTCTACCCCATGTTCATGAAACCTATGATATCACTGTTATGAATCTTTGACATGTTAGGATACCAATTTGGGTAAATCTAGACCAAAACTATGTTGACATTTGGATCAAGTCTAAACCATCATTTAGGATGTTTATACTATCGCCTTATGCCATGACTATTGTCTTAATATGATAGAATTGAAAAGCCTATTAATTTCTATTTGCTTGTGACGTTGTAACCAATTATCTCAAGATAGTCTTGTAATCTCGTTTATCACCTTTGTGGCCAAATCACCTTCGTGCTAGATTCATGTTTTTGGCCAAACCTTTTATGCTATCATGTGCTAGATTATGTTAAACACCTTGCCTCGAACATCACCATGTTTAACTTGTGATTAATTTGCCATCTTATGCCCACCTTGTCATATTGTTATGTTCCCCTCTTAGATCTATTTGTGTTAATACGAACTTACGTGCGATGGGGATACGTTATGGGTAGTTAGGCAAACTTGAATAACATGAAACATGACTTGAAAATATGATATGAAACTTGACATGTGATTATGCTGGAAAACATGAATGTGGACATGACACTTAGAAAATATGAAGTGACCAACTCGAGGTTGGGTTGAGTTTGTAGCGTAAATCTGCCCGGAACCGACCGGCAAATCCAGTGGCTACAAACAATAGGATCCAATGTGAGTAGTTGGTCACACCGCGCTTGAAACCCGAGGTTAGACCGAGTTGTGGCGTAAGACTGCCCGGAACCGACCGGCATACCGGCAGCCACAACAATACATGTCTAATGTGAGAGGTTGGGTGCATTAAAATAAATTAATGCCACATGATAGGGTTAAGTCATGAACCACTTGATTATACTTAACCAATTGAACACGATAGGGTTAAGTCTTGAAACACTTGAATATACTTAACCAACTTGATACATGATTTGATGGGGTTAGGTCTTGAATCTTGGACACACTTAACCCAGTAGGGAAACCTAGTTGCGGGGTCCTTTTCAGCAGTAACCCACTAGATGTATCATTGTACCCTGGGACTAGGCATGGTGGGGCACGATTACTGTACTCTGAATGTAAGTGACCAAAAGGGACGGCTTAGTTGGTGTACCAGTTCAAGCGGACCATGGCCGTGCACATGAGTCCAGCGTCGACCCGTGGGCATCAGTAGGTTTACTTGTGTGACTTGAATTGTGTCAGAGGTTGTCACTCCAGGGTTTGATACACCCCTGGGGTGGGCCTAGCACAAGTAACTACATTCGCGATTAGGGCCGTATGACACCAAAAAAAAGACGAGTTAGGCTTATAGGGAGCCGATCGACTAGGCCATTTAGTTGGACCTTGACTTGTATCAGCTCTTGATTATTGGGCCAGGTGATCCTTTCTTGAATACACTTGACTTGGGCCCAACTCTTGATAATTGGGTCTTATTGACCCAAGGGACTCTTTCTTGATTTTTACCTGACATAAACCAGAATGCTAGTACAGTGGTATAGAAAACCTTAAACACAAAATGCTACTCTTGATCTATACTTGACCTATACTTGATTATACTTGATTATCCTGTTATCTCGCTTATCTTGACATCATGCTTATGGTTACTTTCAGTTTATGCATGTCATGTTACCTTTACTGGTTTTTAGGCTGAAAGTAACTAGGACTTACTCAGTCTTTATGACTGACCCTTTTCCTTTCGCCTCTTTTTCTTTCGTTCCCCCCCCCCCCCCCCCAGGTTCTCAGGGAGGAAACACTAGCATCTAGCTCGGATATCACTTGCTTTGGCTCAGCATGTACGGTTTGCTATGGCTGCTTCTTTTTACTGCACTTGGGGAATAAGCTGTTTTTTTGTTTTTAAGTTATTGCTTCTTTGGCTACTATTACAAGACAGTTGTAATGAAGTGTTATTTGAAATGTTTGTAAGAAACATGGTTTATTTTGGAATGAAATAAAGTCTGCTTTGCTTATAAATTCTTCCGCTGTTTACTTAATTATCTATTTATGTTCTGTCTTGTGATAATTCTGTGATGTTATCTCGATAATACCCCTCCAAAACTAGTGCATTCCCTTTGTGAGTGACCCTAGCGGAGGTGGGGTGTTACAGGAGGTTAAATATTGCAACTTTCTACAAAGAGTTGGCAATGATCACTATAGAAGCAAGATAAATAACGAAAATTATCACTATCCTGCTGGGAAGAAGGGGATAATAGCGAAAGCAAGCTACTAGATGAAGATCTGAGCTTAAAAAGAGAAGGGAGAGCAACTCAAGCTTGTTAAGCATAAAGACAAGCAAACTGGATAATACTATGGACAAAAGTTTCGATGTTAGGGTTTCAGCTGATTTAGCAAACCCTAACCTCTCAAGTAACAAGCTCGTTGACAACGAATAATTCATCGAGAAACCTCCGTGAAGCTATCGAGTTTAGAGGAAGAAATCAGTGGTGGCACTCATGTTTTCCACCATTTCTGAGTTTTGAGAGCTTTGATATATAAATTGTGAAATACCGTTTAGGCTTTCCAACAACTTATGCTTTGATGTAATATCGGGTATGGGTTTTTATTACCTGTATCCTATGGGCCGTTGGCCAACATTTTTTTTCCTGTTTCAAATTTTTTTTACCTGACGTCCTTTTGAAATTCCAGAAAAACCCCTCTATGATTCGTATCGCTTCGCAATTTCCTTTCTCGCCCAATGTCTCCTCTACCGCATATTCTCCAACTATTCTCCAGCTCTACCACTACCAAAAACATCGCTCGGAACCGTGCCAACCCCATCTGCTTCTCGACGATGACTTTTCTTCACCATCTCCTTTTCCAATCCTATTTTCGTCTCTCAAATCCCTAATTTCTATGCCCTATAACTTATCACTTGCCAGCATCTTCCCTCGCTTCAGGTAGGTCTATTCCTTTACCATCTACTTTGTCTTCCAACTGCAATCATTATGCGTTGTGCAGTAGTTGTCTCTTTTGGTGTGAAATAATTGCCTACTCCTACTTTGGGATTCTTCAATCGACAAGACGTTATACTAGATACAACGGTGGGAAAAATGCCAAGTTTTTCTTCTCTTTTGTTTCTTCAGACCACTATTGACTATTCTTCATTTCAGAATCCATCTAACCATTCGTCTAATAGATTCTCAGATTTCTTCAACAATCTAGATTTTCCCCTCAAGCTTTTTTAACCAGCTCCATTCAGGATATACTTCATGGTTTTTCAATTTTTGTCTTCTACCTTTACATCAATCCTCAAACGGATTATAATGATAATTGTACCTAAATAACATCCGTATTCATATTAAAACATTATAATCTACTACTTGGATGCATAATTTTACAATTCTTTATTTCCTGATGCATATTTAACACAACACCAAAACTTAATTTTGTTTTGTTTTCTACAATTTATTTAACAATGATCTCGGTTATAGTTGGTATTACACTAAAGAAATTGGGAAAATTAAATGACAAATTCTCTTATTGGTCACATCTGTTCTTATTCAATGGAGAATATGGTGGTTATTTTGACTATCGAGTGTAATTTCAATGTTAAAACTGAAAAAGAAAACATGCTTCATGATTTCAATGTTAAACTTCTTTGGTCATGTCGGATGTGAAATTTCGTTATGATTTTGATACTGAATTTCATGAATTATAGGTACGTACATCCAACAATCATATGGGATAAGCAACATCTTGGAATTTTAACCTTAAAACTTATAATATGACCAAATGTTTATATCGGCACATGAAGTCAGTTGCAATGTCAAGTATATACATCCATGCAATTGTACAGATGAGATAAAATATTTGTCACATTCTCCAACAATTCATAAATTTAGAAATATATCAAAATAATTTGGTTGAACATAAAAGAATTTGAATTTCATTAATTCTGAAAGCACGAAAAATTAGGAACTATGACAATAATAAATAATTTTGATTAACTATCATACACCAGGGAAAATAATATAAAACTGTTAAAAAACAGTAAATATTATTCTATTAAGATATACTTAATATAATTGACTTAAAACTTTAGTTTCGGCCATGGCGTCCTTTTCTTCTCCATCAACCTTACCTTTAACTCCTTCTTTTCTTTCTCTTATCCTGTCTAAATATAAACCCTTCCTTCTTCCTCATTCATCATCGTCGTCCTCATCTCCTTCCCAATCTCGATATCATTTAGCTTTTCCTCGGCATCACTCTCATTCATGTCCTTCTTCTTACCCTCAGTATCACTATCATTCGTATTCTGCTTCTCAGACCATTGCGAATTAGCATCGTCAATCAGCGGCTGTTGATTATCGTCGCTCCTGTCATCCTTTCCATCCCATAATCTCAATCGCCCATCTTTTATCTCTTCTTCCAATCGTTTCTCAGCTTTGTCTGGTTTGCCATCTGAACCACTGGTCAAATCGAATGCTCAAGTAACTGCAACCCCTCCATCCTCACCACCCAAACCACCACCAAAAAAACCGAGAAATCCATTACCAATGTTCAAATCCATCTTTCAAACCGTCAGTTTTTTGAAAAATGAAAAATGTTGCTTGCAATGTGCATGTAAGGGACACATGGTGCAAAATTGTAGGGAACCGAAGATATGTTATAAATGTGGCTTCTTCAGGCATGCGGCTCCACGTTGTCTAACGAAAAACAGACGTTTGAATGCTTTGATATACATGTAAATGTGTATATTTTATCCTCTTATTTTTCTTGTTATCCCTTTAAAATAATTGATATTGTGTATTTGTAGCTGTGTTTTCAGATTGTTGATAAAAAACATGGTTTAAAGCATTTGATGGATAAAGCATGAAGAATTTGCTTAAAAAGAGTGAAGTTTGAAATTACTAAAGCTTGAAGAGTTTGAAGCTTGAAGAACGGTTGCAAATAAAGTTCAGTTAGGTAGATTTAGCTCACTAAAGACTCACACTGCGTTCACATTGGCTCATTTGTAAGGCCTCTCACTCTCAACTGCGTTCACACTGGCTTATGTGTTATTTGGGCTAAATCTTTAGTTTCACATTGTGTAATTAGCAAATTAGTATTTGTCATATCAGCTATAAATACACTTATATCTTGTTCATTTTGAAACACATTAGGTTTTATTCTGCAGACTTTCTCTTGGAATAAAATCATTCTTCTTCCTTTCTCTTTAATTTTTATTGTATTTTATTTATGTTGTCTATTTTCTTTTTCTCTTCTTCTTTAGCTATGTCTAGCTAATCTCCTTTAATTAGGGGTTGATGACGCTTAGATTAGATTCAATATGAATCACATAACCAAAGAGATTAGAACGTCATGTATATAGATCTAGATCCAAACCAAAGGTTAGATCTGAACCTTCATATTCTATGTCGCTTTAGAGCTATGCTCCTTCACAGGGTATATTCGTGTTCAATCTAACGCTTATCAGATTTAGATCTGACTTTTAGGGTTTTAGAAATAAAATAGTTAATCTGTCCTAATAGCCTACGGTTGTTTAAGAGCGTAGCTCCTGCATAGGCTATACTTGTCGTTATTCGTATTTGTTTCAAGAAACCTAAATACCGTCAATTCATGTTTGTGACAGAAACATGAATTAGATCCGCCTTAATCTATTTGGCTATTAATTCTTGTTAATCTAGTTTACATCATTGCTCCCTAATTGCTTTCTTTAACTATTAAAACCTCGCTTTTTCATATATTTTCTGTTATTTTGAACCAATCAAACCCTGGAATAACTTGATTGGATTTATTAATTTAAATAATTTTGGTCCCAGAGTTCGACACCCTTTACAACAACCCTTGTTGTTTAGGAAAGCCAAACGAATTAAATAGTTGTTTTCAATTATTTAATTTGTTTGCAAACAAATTTTGGCACCGTTGCCGGGGATCAAAATAATTTTTATTAGTAAATCCTTCGGGTTGTATTTTTTTTCTCTTTAATTTCCTTCATAAAAAAAAACAACACAAAAATATTTTTGTTTCTTTTATTTTCTTTTATATATAGAAAAAAATTCTTTCTTTGATGATTTGTTACTAAATTATTGATACGAGAATCTCCAAGATAAGAAAAAAAAGAACTTGCTAGATTTCCTTGATTTTATTTATGTTTCTTTCATTCGTTTCTTTTCCTTTTTACAAATTTCCTTACATAAAAATTAAAAAAATTGCAATTTGTATTCTTTACAATTTGTTTCCATTTTTATAATCTCCTTCCAATTTCTTTCTTTGATCTCTTTCCTCACATAACTTGGATTGAAGTTCTTTCAAGCTTTTCCACCCTCAACAAACAAAGTTCTGCAATCAATCACCATCAACACAACCAATCCAAGCAACCTTCCATCATCACCACGTCTAGACTTCTGCCCTCAGCACTTCTAACCGGAGCCACCATCACCAAGTCCGAATCAACTAGCAAATCACCTCCATACCATTTACTATCCAATTCAAAAAAAAAACCATTCAACATTATTGTCGTTCATCGACATCTATAACAAAACCAAACATCAACTTCGTCCATCCGGTACTCAACCTCCAACATAACCTCTGCCAAATTTTGCACAAACTCAGCCAACCAACACCTAGTCCACACTTCTTCTCTTTACATTGCAACTTTACACATCTTGCTACCCCCTTAACAAACCAGCATTGCTTCCATTGACCCACGTCATAACATCTTCCATCGATTCTCAATACCCCCCTTCTCGTACACCAATCAACAACCATTCACTCTGCCACAAACTTCCTGGTCCATATCAACTTCCGTTCATACCCACCTTGTGTTCACAAAACCCCTTTCAACCTCACCACGCATCTGGACAACCTGACAGAACTCGCCAAACCCAATAGTCACTTCTCAAAACTGTTCGTGTTCGTAATCCAAACAACTTCCACAATCCATCATCCATCTTCACGCAAACGCCAAATCCACCAAGCAAAATCATTTCAAGATAGACACAGTAGCATCACCATAGCCCTTGCATCGAACGTCAATCACCAAGCCACCCACTTCATCAACCATTTAATCCACCTCAATAGCTACCGCAACTACCCTCACCAGTATCATGGTTTCATGCTTCAGACCCAAAACATTGCTTCACACCACTGCAATCACCATAAAGTAAATGTTGTGCCTTACTAGCTAATCATCACCACAAACCTCTACACGAACAACCAAAATTGAAATCCTCTTCAAACCCCAAATCGCAACAAGTCAATACCCTCACCTTCGAAACCTTCCAATCACGACAACATCACACATTTCCGTCAGATCATCTCAAGATAGTGCTCAACTAATCCCGAAATCGCGATTGATTTCAAGGGGAAGAAGAAACTAATTATTTTTTTTTTTTTTTGAGTTTGTTAGAATTCCTTTTTCTGTGATTGAGTAGTTTTATAATTAAAAAATAGAGAAATGAAGGATAGTACTCTGGTTACTTGGGTTAGCTTTTGTGTTTGTTTTACTTGACCGTGTGTGTTCTGGACAACTTGTTTGGGTTGATTCTTTTTGTTCTGTGCATATATGGCAAGTCTTTGCCGTGTATTTTGTTCGAGTCTAGTTTTGCTTAAGTTCAGCTTAGCTTAGTTGTTTTTTTAGTCTTTTGTTCCTGATTTCTTTTTATTGCTTTAAAAAAATCAAGTTCATTTCCTTTGCTTTTAGTTTTTATTTATTTTTGCTTTTCACTCATTTTGTTTTTAGTGCCATTTTGTTATTATTTTGATTTTCTCTTTTAAAAAAAAATTGATTGCCTTATTTTCATTTTTTAGTCCAGTCATTTTATTTTTGTTTTGATTCAATTTTCATTTTATTTTCTTTTGTTTCCTTGTTCTCTTTTCTTTCAAAAAAAATTAGCAATCGACAGACAATTCAAAGGTCAACGGATTTGCAAACAGATTTGGTTGGAGCGGTTGCACAACAAGTGGGGTGTGAAAGCGCTAGCGCTACTCAGTTGTACTGGATGGACTGTCGATCACTGTAAATTTTCTAAACTCTACAGGGTCTGCTGCTACTTGAAAAATATATAGAAATTGTTAGTAAAAAATTTCTGTAGGGGCAGAGGCTTGCTTGTAAAATCTTTAAATTTCTGCAATCATTATTTCTGCATCTTTATTCATTCTGTTAAGTGAAATATCCCAATTCACATAAGGTGAGGGATTTCATCACCCTTTCCTTAGTCCACAAATTGCATTTCATCGTAGAATCTGACTAATAATAATGGTTAGATGTCTGACTTAAGGGAGTCACGAGCTCATCTAGGGATTAATTGTAGTTTGATAGTTGATTTATTTGGAACGAATTATTTCTTGGTGTCTAAATTACGACAGAGAAATAACCGTTGATAAATATTACAGTGATTCGTAAATATTATATTGGTTGTTATTCTGAAGGTACTGAAACCTTCGCCTACAATGCTAGGGTGATTCTTGGTGCACCGATAACTCCCGACCATTAATTGGCTGAGAAATCTTTTGTTCTAAGTAATCAAGCGTGTCACTATATAATTTTGGTTTAGGAGCTATTGACGACAGAAAATTTCATTGTAGCTAATTTCTGTATGTCTGATTTGTTTGTGAATTGCAATAAAAAAATCACAAATCCTCAAAAACAAAAAAAAAATTGAAAAAAATTGTTTACCTTCTTTGTTTTATTATTTAGCCCTTGTTAATTCTGTAGGTTGTAATTTTCGAAAACTCCCATTTTTCAAAACATTTTCTTTCTCTCACCTCTTTCTGAACTTCTTCATTGTTTAAATTTCTTTGGCAAACTCTTTTCTTCTTCTTTCTGGTGCATGCAATCTTGGACCTGTGACCAAGAATCTCATCGTTTATTTTGAATTAGACTACCTTCTCTTTCCTCAAAACCTAGTTTACTCGAACAACCCTTAGAAATGGCTAATGAACCTGCACGTCTTACCCTGATGGACAGATACCTTCCTGATAGAGCTTTTGTCCCATCTTGCATTCAGTTACCCGATCTTGTGGTTAGCAACTTCAAAATCCGATCGAGTCAGATAAGCCTCCTCCCCAAATTCGGTAATTTTTTTCATGACAAACCATATAGTTTCTTAATGAGATTTGAATACGCTTGTGCTACCTTTAAATTACAACAGTTATGTGAGTATGGTATTAAACTTTGTTTGATTCCATCCACACTAACTGACTCCGTAGAAAAATGGTATCTCAGCTTGCCTCCAAATTAGATAAGAAAATGGAAAGAATTTACAGCAGTTTTCCTTAAAAAGTTCTACCGCCTAGAAAAAATAGAAAAAGTCAGAAACGAAATCACTAATTTCCACCAAAAAGGGGGTGAATCTTTTTGGCAATATTTTGAAAGATTTAAAAAACTTTTGTTAAGTTGTCCCAATCATGGTTACGAAACATGGTCGTTGTGTCAAACTGTATACGATGGACTTGATAATGGTTCTAGGCAAATGTTAGAGTCTATGTGTCAGGGCAATTTCCTAAAATAGACTGACGTAGAAGCTTGGGAAACGCTGAACGATTTAGCAAAAAAACGAAACAATGGGAATGAACCAAGGAAAAATCTCTCTATTCGCATTCGAGTAGCAGTTCTATCGAATAATCTTCTTCTAATACTCTTCTACATGCCATACTGAACGCTGTTAGAGCACACACTCAGTCTAATAACATTTCCAAGCCATGTGTCACATATGTCTTTACTCCAATCATATGGCTGATGACTGTCCCTAGTCCCTTGAGTAAGTGAACGCTATCAACAGACCTAACAACCACCCAAATCTTTCTTATGGTCTAAATAACCCCATGATGAATAGACCTTCAAATCAAGCATTTCCGAACAATGCTTCGAACCTTCCCTTTCGGCAAAATCAGTACAATTCGAACCAGGAGCCTTTCCACAATAAAATGGCTACACCCCAAAATGAAAAATGCTTTTCTACGATGGAGGAGAATTTGTCTGAGGCGAGTACACTTTTAGTGCAAATGAATAAGCAAAGTGCTGAAAATCAAAACAAACTGGAAAACTTGTTACACTCGTATATGCAAATCACGAATCAACAAATGAGTGAACTTCAAAAACAAATATCTCAACTTAATGTTAGATTAAGTGAAAGAGAATAGGGCATGTTTCCTAGTCAACCCATACAAAACCCTAGAGGACAAAATTTAAACCCTAACCAAATTCACATCATTCAAGATTCAAATGCTAGTCACTTGAATGCGGTCATGACTCTTAGATCCGGCAAAAAGATTGACAACCACGTAGTCAACCCAAATGATATAAAGGACGATCTTCCAAACCCTATAGAAAATTCTACCAACTTGGATCAAAACATTGAGCCAATTATTAGACTGAGTGTGTGCTCCACGGTTCATCTTTTAAATATTATACAACAAGTTCCACAGTACGCTAAATTTCTATAAGATTTGTGCACTCGGAAACGTCATATACATGTACCTAAGAAAGTATTTCTAGCGGCAACTCTAAGCAAAGTCTTGTCCCAATCAGTGCCGGCGAAATACAAAGACTCTGCCTGCCCCATAATATTATATACTATTAGGGAAAAGAAAACCGATGGATGCCTGCTAGACTTAGGTGCTAGTGTTAACTTGCTTCCATATTCTGTCTACCGCCAATTAGGACTAGGAGAACTGAAACCCACCAAGGTTCAGCTTGCTAACCGTTCGATTAAGAGACATGTGGGTGAAATCGAGGAGGTATTGATAAAAGTTGGAGAATTAATCTTTCCAGTCTACTTCATAGTCCTAGAAACTCAACAGATAAGAAATCCTGCAAACCAGTTCCCTTTGATTTTAGGATGACCCTTCTTAGCAACCTCCAATGCTCTTATTAACTATATAAATGAGTCTATGAAACTTTCTTTCGGCAACATGACCATTGAATTAAACATTTTCAGAACAGAAAACTCTCCTGCCTCTGATGTGGACCAGTATTCTGAAATCAATGTTGTTCATGACAATGAACCTGAGCTCGACCATCTGAACAATGAAATTGAATCAAATTACAAAACTTTATTTTAAGATATTCTCAAAAATGTCTCTGAATCAATTCCTATCGAGCAGCTTACGACTGAGTCTATCCCTCAACCAATTTCTGCGGTTGAGTCGTCTCCCAAATCCGAACTCAACGTGCTACCCAGTCATCTTAAGTACGCTTACATAGGAGACAATGAAACACTTCTTGCCATTATCACTTCTGACCTCACTATAGAGAAGGAACAATTGCTCATTCCCATGTTCAGAAAAATAAGGAAGCTATTGGTTAGTCCATGGCTGATATTAAGGGGATTAGTCCTTCGGTAGTCCAACATTGAATCCACCTTATAGACGATGCCAAGCCCACTCGTGATCCCGAGCGTTGACTGAACCCCATCATGAAAGAAGCAGTTCTTGCTGAAATCCTTAAAAGTCTTGACAATGGAATCATCTCCATGATTTCCAATAGTCAATGGGTTTGTCCGATTCATGTCGTATTTAAGAAATCAGGGATAACCGTGATCCAAAATGAAGCTAACGAGCTTATCCCAACCTACACCCAGACGGGTTGGCATTTTTGCATTGATTATAGGAAACTTAACGCTGCAACATGTAAGGATCATTTCCCTCTGCCATTCATCGATCAAATGTTAGAATGACTAGCCGGTCACTAGTAATACTATTTCCTTAACAGTTACTAGGGCTATAATCAAATCCCTATCGCTCTTGAGGACCAAGAGAAAACCACTTTCACTTGTCCTTTCAGTACATTTTCATACCGTCGTATACCTTTCGGTCTCTGTAATGCACCTGCAACCTTTCAGAGGTGCATGATTAGCATTTTTTCGGATATGATCGAGTGATTTTTGGAAGTTTTCATGGATGACTTTTCCATCTTTTGGGGACTCTTACACTGAGTGTTTATATCACCTTGATCTACTTCTTAACTGTTGCAAAGATAAACACTTAACGCTTAATTGGGAAACGTGTCACTTCATGGTCAAACATGGCATTGTTTTAGGACATGTCATCTCCAATAAACGAATTGAAGTAGACAAAGCCAAAATCGAAGTTATCTCTAATCTTCCCATTCTCAAATCCATTAATGACATCCGATCCTTTTTATGTCATGATGGCTTTTATCATCGCTTTATAAAGGATTTTAGCAAAATCGCTCGACCTTTGACTAATCTTCTTGATAAGGATATTACTTTCAGCTTCGATGCTGATTGTATTTCATTTTTTGAGCATCTCAAAAATGAACTTGTCTGTGCCCCTGTCATCTGCTCCCCTAGCTGGAAGTTGCCTTTTGAAATCATGTGCGATGCCTCGAATTTCGCTGTAGGAGCTGTATTAGGACAATGTATCAATAAAATTCTTTATGTCATTTACTACGCTAGTAAGACTTTGAATGACGCTCAAATCAATTGTACAACCACTGAAAAAGAACTCTTGGCAGTCGTTTTTGCTCTAGAAAAATTCAGACCTTATCTAGTTGGTTCACACATCACTGTTTATGCGGATCATTCCGAACTTAGGTACCTTTTCTTTAAAAAGGATGCTAAGGCTCGTCTCATTCGTTGGATCCTTCCACTTCAAGAATTTGACCTCACTATTAAGGATAAAAAAGGATCTGTCAACGTTATTGCGGACCACTTGTCTTGTCCTCTAAATGCCCTATCTTCTTCTCTTCCGATCAAAGAGAACTTCCAGGATGAACAACTCTTTTCTTTATCCACTGATCCTTGGTTTGCTGACATTGTCAACTAATTAGTCACCAAGTAGACCCCTTCTTTTTGGTCCAAGCAGGATAAATAAAAATTCTTTTCCCAAGTGAAACAATTTTATTGGGATGATATCTTTTCAAATGTTGTCCCGACCAAATCATCTGAAGGTGTGTTCTTGACACTGAAAATCGCAGTTTCCTCCCTTTCTGTCACGACCAAGCCTGTGATGGTCACTTCAGTCCCAAAAAGACAACCGAAAAGGTTCTGCAATCGGGTTTCTATTGGCCCAACCTTTTTATAGATGCTTATGAATTTTGCAAAACTTGTGATCGATGTCAATTCTTAGGGGAAATGGGTAAGCGAAATATTATGCTTGTAAACCTCATTCTAGAGGTCGAATTTTTTTATGTTTGGGGTATAGACTTCATGGGATCCCTCCCTAATCCTTTTGGGAAACTTTATATTCTTTTACCTGTTGATTATGTTTCTAAATGGGTCAAAGTTGTTCCATGCAAAAAAAACTATAACAAGGTTGTTGTGCGCTTCTTAAAATAAAAACATCTTTTCTAGGTTTGCACATCTCACACAATAATCAGTGACAATGGAACACACTTATGTAATCATTCTTTTGAAGCCATCATGAGAAAGTATTCAATAACCCAAAAGATTCCACTCTTTACCATTCTCGAACTTTGGGAAAGTTGAAGTATCGAATAGGCAGATTAAACAAATCCTTAAGAAAACTCTGAATCAAAATCATAAACATTGGTCCCAAAAGTTAACTGACGCTCTTTGGGCTTACTGCACCACTTTCAAAACAAACTTGGGTATCTCCCCTTATCAGCTTATTTTTGGTAATCAATGTCACCTGCCAGTTGAACTAGAACATAGGGCGTTATGGGCAATAAAAACTCTAAATCTTGACTTAGAGCAAGCATGTGAACTTAGGAAGCTTCAACTTAATGAACTTAATGAAATTCGAAATGATGCCTATGAAAACGAACGAATTTATAAGGACAAAACAAAAGTTTTTCATGATAAATCAATTTTACATAAAACTTTCATGCCAGGTAAAAAAGTTCTGTTGTATGACTCAAAATTGCATTTATTTCCAGGTAAGTTAAATTATAGATGGACAGGACCTTATACTATGTGGACTGTTTTTCCGTAAGGTGCGGTAGAAATTGAGAATCCAGCTGATGGATCATCCTATAAGGTCAATGGTCAATGCCCTAAACCTTACTTGGGACTAATATCTAACCAAGAGGAAGAGCTCATGGTCCTCCATGAGCCACATTACATTTGGTAAGACGCACTAACCCTCTTTTGTACATATGTAAATATTCTCTTATTTTTTCCCTTTCACTAAGATATGTCTGATTAATGAATGTGAGGACACAGTCACACTCAAGTGTTGGGGGGTGTTTACATTACATCAACAATCAAATTTTATGAACTAGGCCATTCACTGAAATAGGACTAACTTAAAATTCATAAAGTACACCTTAGTTCTTGTTTGATAAGTTTAATTGTTGGGTGATGGGAATGAACATTATTTATTCATTGAGTCGTATTGTGTCTTTTTAAGATGTTGGCTTGAGACTGTGCAGACATTAGTCGTGTACTGGAGTAAGCGTGTCAACCCTTGTTATACATGTTAGAATGTGCAAGTAAAAAAAATAAAAAAAATTATCAAATAAGCAATGATTTTTCACTTACATTTAATGGATTTTCTGAGTTCCTTTTCATGCATAATATTTTTTCCACTAAAATTTGTTAACTCGTAAGTTCAAAATTCCACTTGGCCCACTTAAGGATAAATGACTCTTTGTAGCATTCTTCTTTGATACCCCCACATTATTTAAACCCATGTTTTAGTTGAATTACATACATGTTTCGACAAATTTTTCTTATATTGGTATACTTAAGAACCTTTTATTTTCAAAGGTTAAAAACGTGACTCTTTATACCAATATTACACTACCCACTCCGTATTTGTTTTAAGGTAGGATAACCATATACCCCATCTTATTTTATATGGGTTATATATCTTATGAAACTTTGCTTATCTCTCCTTTCAGCTTTTTAATAACATCAATCTAGACTTGCGTGTTGAATTACGGTTATAGAATTAAAGTAACTAGGGCATAAAATTTTCCTTTCATGAATTGTTGGTTATGATCGCTTAGTAGAGGAGGAATCAAATGAAATAATTTATGGTATCATTCCATTCCATCTCCACTAGTCATTCATCATGCAGTTATGGAAAAAAGGAAAAAAAGAAAAAAATAGGAAAGAAAAAATGCAATAAAAAGAAAATCTCTAAGAATAAAATGTCGTTCATCATTCTTGACTACAAAACATCCATTTCCGTTCCATCCACAACCATCATATTGTACTTAGAAGCGAGGACTATAGTAGAGTAGATGAAAATTTATAAAATGTCTATGTGTGCCTTACTATTACTTTATCTTTTGTAGCTTGAAGGTCAACTAATACACTTGCCCTCTTAACTACACTATTTTTAGAACTTACAAAATTTTCCTTCATTTATTCATAACTCACGTCCAATACATTACAATTACACTAGTGTAGAATTACTCACAAAAAAATAAAAAATAAATAAATGATTGGATGTACAATGTCAATGTGTAGAACTTTGGTTGACACCACGCTCTTAACCTTCAAGGAAATTACAGTGTTATCAAGGAATTATGGTTCAGCTTGAAAAAAATTATTCATTTTTGCACCAAAAATAGGATGGACAATTTAGGACTAAACCGTTGTTATTGAAGTTAGGTAAAGTCTTTTGAATGAAAGACCTTAAATATATGGTTTGATTAATTCACGTACATAAGACGCTTTGGATTTTGTGGGCAGTATCCGCTGAAAACCCTCACGAGACAACACTCGTCCTACGAGGGACACCTAGGGGTTTAACGGCTTGTTACATACGCTAAATGCAATCATGTTTTCTACGAAAGTGTGGCATATCTTAGTTTAATTTATTCGACCGTGAATAAAAAGATAAGTGTGGGGGTATTTGACATACATGTAAATGTGTACAGTTTATCCGCTTATTATCTTATTTTCCCTTTAAAATAATTGATATTGTGTATTTACAACTGTGTTTTCAGATTGTAGATAAAAAACATGGTTTAAAGCATTTGATGGATAAAGCATGAAGAATTTGCTTAAAAAGAGTGAAGTTTGAAATGACTAAAGCTTGAAGAACAGTTGCAAATAGAGTTCAGTTAGGTAGATTTGGCTTACTAAAGACTCACACTGCGTTCACATTGGCTCATTTGCAAGACCTCTCACTCTACAGCTGCCTTCACACTGGCTTATGTGTTATTTGGGGTAAGTCTTTAGTCCCACATTGTGCAATTAACCAATTAGTCTTTCTCATATCAGCTATAAATACACTTATATCTTGTTCGTTTAGAAACACATTAAGTTTTATTTTGAAAACTTTCTCTTGGAATAAAATCTTTCTTCTTCCTTTCTCTTTACTTTTTATTGTATTTTATTTATGTTGTTTATTTTCTTTTTCTCTTCTTCTTTAGCTATGTCTAGCTAATCTCCTTTAATTAGGGGGTAACGTCAGTTAGATTAGATTCAATATGAATCACATAGCCAAAGAGATAAGAACTTCATGTATATAGATATAGATCCGAACCAAAGGTTAGATCTGAACCTTCATATTTTGTGTCGTTTAAGAGTTATGCACCT
This sequence comes from Allium sativum, assembly GCA_030737875.1. NCBI lineage: Eukaryota > Viridiplantae > Streptophyta > Magnoliopsida > Asparagales > Amaryllidaceae > Allium > Allium sativum. The sequence goes on from CM060924.1 coordinate 159,802,758, forward strand.
TCATGGCGTATATTCATGTTTGATTTAACGCTTATCATATTTAGATCTACATTCAGGGTTATAGAAATAAAATAGTGAATCTGTGTTGATAGCATATGGTTGTTTAAGAGCGTAGCTCCTGCATATGCTATACCTATCGTTATTCCCCTATTTGTTTCTAGAAACCTAATTACCGTTGATTCATGTTTGTGACAGAAACATGAATTAGATCTGCATTAATCTGTTTGGTTATTAATTCATGTTAATTTAGTTTATGTCATTGCTCCCTAATTGCTTTCTTTTATTATTAAAAACTCGCTTTTTCATATATTTTCTGTTATTTTCAACCAATCAAACCTCTGGAAAAACTTGATTGGATTTATTAATTTAAATAATGTTGGTCCTAGAGTTCGACACCCTTTACAACAACCCTTGTTATTTAGGAAAGACGAACGAATTAAATAGTTGTTTTCAATTGTTTAATTTGTTCGCAAACAGGCTTCATCTTTTATGTTGTACAACGCCAGTAGGAATTATGGCTCTTAAGTACAATAGGTACCCAAAAAATCTTTTCAAAACGCAGAGCCATCACACCACGCATCGCCTCGAAAAGCCACCTGTCACCATAAATACCACAAGAATTCAAATTATAACCCTAAAGAAGTCATTAATCATTATTCTCCATCTCCTTTTTTACAAAAACTGAAGCTTCAGAACACTATAGAATGGGGGGCTCTTTAAAATGCATCATAACTACACTTCTAAATGGAACATGGAACATGGAACATGGAGCATTGAAACTCTTCACTATGTCTTGCAAACGACTTTAGAGCACGACTACTGGCCAACGAAGATAATTAACAACAACTCTTTCCGAGTCGATTGCCCAACCTACCTAAAGCGTGACCATGCCCTCTACCTAAAAAATTTTGCCAAACGAGGAGAAGCAATCTATTTAGATGCTTGGGATGATAGTGTAACAGAACCAGAATCGGCTTTGGAAGCTGATTCGTGGTCCAAAATAGATGGCATCCCTGAATTCCTAAAGCATAATGAAGTAGCAGTGAAAGAGATCTTGAAGCCCATGGGAAGGTTACTGGCATTTGATGACTGCGACTGGTGCCACCTTGATAACAGTGAATACCTAGTCAAAATCCAGATTTCTGAAGGCATCGGTGCAATAAGTTCTTTCGCTGCAGCATCAACAATAAGATCCACATCATCAAAGTGAAGTGTGGTTGTCACTCCCATCCTGGTATAAGACCTGAAACACTGTTCTTAGGCAATGAAGATGAACAGATCGTCCCATGCATGCATGAGAACAACTCGTTGATGGACACGGAAGATAGATTTGATGCCATGATAAACGAAGCTACCATGTTATCCTTACTTCCACCTATTTTCAAAGAAAATGTGTTTAATGATATCCTTCACTTCCCAGATTTTGTGAGTCATGAAGTCACTCAACCTGAGCCTATTGATGTCGACCAAGAAATGCATGACAACATGAATGTGCCTCTCAACCAGCTTATTCCCTTTCCATCTGAGAATTATCCTCCCTTTAATCTAGCTATGACTCCCATTTAGTCCTTACCAGCTGACATTCCACTACCTCAATCTCCACTACAGCAACACTTGATTGATGATCAACATTGGCCACAATATCTTTCCCCTATCTTTGTTCGCTGAAGTGGCGGGCACAACAGTCCCAACGTTACTGGTAGTTTTTTAACCCCTGTTGTTTTCTCTTCATCCAACAATTGTTTGAATAAAAAAAATTTCAAGTTGTGTGGGTGTGAGGTTGTGTGGGTGTGAGGTTGTGTGATTCACATTATGAGGCCATGCATGCATTAGAACAAGAGCGTATTAACAAACATCAATGAAAATAGTCACGTGGAATGTACATGGTTTGGGCGACCACTCAAAATGCCATGCAATTAATCTTATTCTACCCCCACTTAATCTAGATGTTCTAATGCTCCAAGAAACTAAGTTAGTTGATCCAAAAAATTATCACTTCAGACTTATGGGTGGTTCCTTTTTAACTGGGTAGACTCATGTTAATGCCATGGAAACAAGAGGGGGTCTTATAACATCATGGAATGAATAGGTTTTGTCCCTTCATCAAATTTTCTCAAATAAATCTACCTTGCATGTTGCTTTGAAACACATCGCCTCGAATACTATGTATTTCTTTTCAAATATCTATGGTCCTCAAGATGTACATAAAAGAAAGAATCTTTGGGAGTATTGTAAGCATCTTGCAAACCAATTTTCAGGCCATGGGTTATTGGAAGTGATTTCAACACCATAAGAACCATATATGAAAGAAATATAGGCAATATTTCTGCGGATTTAGATGCTTTTAATGCTTTTATCTTTGATTGCTGTCTGATTAATCCCCCAATTAGCAGTCGTTCATTCATCTGCTCCAGTCATAGACCTGATCCTACTCTGGTTAAGCTTGATCGTTTTCTTTTTAATGTTGCCTGGAAAGAGCAATATCCCTTAACTGTTGTCCAAGGCCTTGCATCCATTATCTCTGATCATTTTCTTTTTTTGTTGGATACCGGATCTCATTCTATCTTCAAACATCCTTTCAAATTTGAGTGTTTTTGGCTCCTTGAGCCATCCTTCTCCGATTTTGTCTAAACTGTTTGGGCTCACCTTGTCCAAGCACAATCGGCATCCCACCGTATTGTCTTGAAATTGGATCATTAAGAAAATTGTTGAAGCCTTGGGCTAAACACATTTGGGGATCCATTAGAACACGTATTTCTGCAATACAAGATGAGATTCTTGACCTCAACATTATTGAATAATCTCGTCCCATGAATAATGATGAAAGAAATTCACGAAAGGACCTTGAAAACGAATTAGACAAATTTTTTAAACAAGAGGAAATTTGTTGGAAACAAAGATAAAAAAACCAAATGGATTGATGAAGGGGATCGAATACATCTTACTTTCATAAGTTAGCCAATGGTAGACGTAGATCATCTACCGTCTCTGAAATCATCCATAATGATCAATCGTTCACTAATGAAAATGACAGCCTCCACCTCTTCACCAATTTCTATCATTCCATCTTTGGAAGTCCACCTTTTCCTCTTCTTGATATTGATTGGCTCTATTTATACCCTAACCCTACTTCATTATCAATTGATTATCCATTTTTTGAAAATGTTATTCGGGTCGCAGTTAAGGAAATGGATGATGACAAAGACCTTGGGCCTGATGGTTTTGGGACTTCCTTTTTAAACACTTTTGGGCCTTCGTTAAACACAATATTATCGAAATGTGTATTGAATTCTTTGAAAGCCCTAGCCATATCTCCAGATTAAACTATGCCAACATTGTCCTACTCCCTAAATTCGATGGTGCTAACTCTCTTTCTTCATTCCATCTCATCATCTTGTTTAATAATACCTTCAAAATCATTACCAAAGTGCTTGCCAATCGTCTTAAATCTGTCATCTCTCCCTTAATTGGTCCTGAGAAATCTGCTTTAATCCATTGCCGGAACATAATTTCTTGCATAGGAGCCACGCAAGATGTTATTTCTTTCTGCCACAACACTTCAAACCCTGGAGTTCTCCTCAAATTGGATTTTTCCAAAGCCTTTGACTCCGTCAACTAGGATTTCATTATTCAAATGATGAAACATAGAGGTTTTCCTCTGAGATGGTGTAATTCGATCGAATGTATTCTAAGAACAAGATACTCAACCATCACAATTAATGGATGCTCGGGTGGTTTAATCAAATCATCCCGAGGTCTTAGGCAAGGGGATCCATTATCACCTCTCTTATTTGTATTTATTGTGGATGTATTTAACCAAATGGTGAAAAAATCTACTGTTAGCTCTCTCTTAGATGGAATTCATCTCCCTAATTCTGTAATTTCAATATCCAACCTGCAATTAGCTTATGATACCATCATCTTTTCCTCCCCTGGCCTTAAGAACATTCACTTCCTTAAAGTTCTTTATGTATTTGCACTTGTCTCTGGCCTTTCCATCAACTTTTCTAACATCTTTATCATTATGTTGGGTAATTCTGGTCATCTTAGCCCCACCATATATTCTCTCCTCAACTGTCCCATTGAACATTTCCCAATAGTTTACCTTGGTATTCCTCTTAGGCCTACAAAATTATTGAAAATTGATTGGTATCCACTCATACATAAGATTGAGTCTAGATTGGCTTCATGGAAAGCTAACTCTTCATCATCCACTGACCGTTTAGTACTTGTTAAATCAGTTCTTTCAGCTATTCCTACATATTGGATGTCATTTCACAAGTTGCTAAAATGGGTCATTAATAAAATCGATTCAGTTAAAACTTCTTTCTTGTTGAATGAAAGTAATATCAAGAGATTAGTCAATTGGCATACACTTTGTTCGCATCGTAGTCAAGGAGGTCTTGGCATTGTGGATCTTTCAAACTTTAACACTGCATTGCTTTCAAAATGGTTATGTCACCTAATTTCTCCAGGTTCTTTCATTTGGAATGACTAGATCCTTTCTCTTCATTATTCTGCTAACCCTCACCTTGCCTTGCACTTTCCTCCCTCTGTTAAGCCCTCTCCTTTTTGGAATGGTGTTACTTATGCTTTGCCCCGAATTAAATATTTATTTCATGTCAAACTGGGTAATGGTTCCTCGTGTATCTTTTGGCTTGATATCTGCCATGATCAGCTCCCTTTATCGCATTCCTTCCCTGATCTTTTCTCTTCAGTCTCTCAATTGAGAAATTATGTGGAACATATCTTGAATGCTGGTCCATTTAGTCTTTCTCCTTCTTCTATCTTTGATATTCCGGTTTTCCTTGAGCTCCTTGATGTCTCTAATTTGCTTCATCATACCCATCTTTCTAATTCATCTGATCGCTATAATTGGGCCTTATCCCCTACTAAGGGTTTTTCTGTTGCGTCACAATATCAACTCCTTAATGCTAGTTGATCATTTAGTTTTGTAAGATTATGGAAGTGTTGGCTTCCTCCAAGGGTTCTCTTTTTTCAGTGGTGCCTCATTCATGAAAGAATTAGTACTAGAGTTAGACTGCATTGTAACAATCTGATATCAAACCCTAATTGTGCTTTATGCTCCAACCACGAGGAAACTATTGATCATTTATTTTTTGAATGTGATGTATCATACCCTATTCTAGCTGCAACAAGTGCACGTTTTCTTGGTCTCATTCCTGTTTTTTCATCAGTTATTGATTATTGGCATTATAACTCGGCTGACCCCCCACTGGATACCTTCCTAGCCATCTTTTGTTGGTGTATTTAGAAAGAGAGAAATGCTTCAGCCTTTGATAGACCTCGTAAACACTTTGATGGTATTTGCAGACTCATCATTCATCTCTTTCAAACTTGGATAGGTTCTTCATCTCAGGCTTGCTTCAGACTTGTTGTTCCAATGCCTAATAGCCCTATTGATTTCGTGGGTTCTGTAACAACCCAAATTTTTATAACATGTTAAAACAAGAAATCAAGGCAGAATTAAATTTTAAATTTAAATTCAGAATCAAGGGAAACGGGTTAAGCCATTGTGTTCGTCTCGAAATTTTACATGAAATAGAGACCGAGTTTTCGAAAATCGGAGTTCGTATGACCAAGTATGACCTCTAGAAGTTTCAGAAATTTTTAGAATCAAAGACAGCTCGAATTTCGAATTCGAAATTCGAATTCGAACCCCGCAGCAGGCAGGGCGGGAAAACTCCCGCCCATAGACTTGGTCGACCTGGGGGTCGACCATAGTATCGACATCCCAGGGACCAGGTCGACCATAGTGTCGACCTCCCAGGGACCAGGTCGACCATAGTGTCGACCTGGGGTTCGACCTGCCTCCCGAACCACTTTCTGAACCTGATGCATTCTAATGTATTTAGACTTGTTTCGTGACCAAATTCGTCTTTCTAACCCTATATAAACAGCACCCTAGCCTCATTCTCTCTACACTATTTCATTCTGTCCTTATGCTACCTCTGTGAAAATCAAAACGATAATAATTAAATTAAAGAGAATGGCTACTTCTTCTTCGTCAAGACAACATCTAGGAATTGCAAATTGGGGGTTTTCAACAAGAATAAGACTAAACAAGTAGGGATTCAACAATTGCAATAACCGTTTCTAGAATCAAATCTCTGTACTCTAATTCTCGATCCATGCTCTGTAAGTTATAGTTACTTTGAGTCTGAAATTTGTTAAATTTGATATGGACATGGAATAAAATGAAATTAGACCTAAGCTTGATTATCTATTTGGATATGTTCTTGTCTCTTCTTGAATCTATGATTTTGGGTTATTTCTTATCAACTGAGTCATGCCCATTCATGTTGTTGGACCTAGTTTATTATTCAAATGCTAGATTGTAACATAAATTCTTGGATCTTGACTTGTGGAAATATTTCTATTCGGGGCCTATTTATGTTGTAAATCAAATTCTTTCAGGACTATAACTTTAATATGCCTATGACTGTGGACATAAGGTTTTGCCCTATGCCTATGACTATGATGACGAACATAAGACTATACATATGCCTATGGCTATGACGATGAACATAAGACTATGCCTATGACTGTGAACATAAGACTATGCCTATGACTATGATGAGGACAATTGTGGCTAATCACCTATGACTCTTGACTATGAGAATTATTACCTATGATTATGAACATAAGGCCATTATCTATAACCATGACTTTGAAACTATTACTGTTAATTGCCTATGACTATTTGCCTAGAACTATTTTTGATAATTATCCATGATTATTGTGATGAGTCGCTTATGATTCATAACTATAAGATTTCTACCTATGACTGTTAGGGTTAATCGCCTAAGACTATTATAGTTGATTGTTCATGCCCATGACACCATAGTTGAAAACCATGTTGTGCACCGAATTGACATTTTGTTGAATCGTATACCCAGGGTGTGACTTGCTTAGTCTATTCGCAATTATGTACACGAAAACCACTGGATCCATTATCCTTGTATTCGGCTTGCTTTTGCATGCCTATTCTTTTATGTTAGTGTTTATCATGACCATCGCCTTATCTTGCTAGATTTGAAATCCTATATGCCAGTGATGTTGTAACCAATTATCTCAAGTTACCCTTTTATCACTTTACTCTAGTCCCTTTTGCCTATCATAGTTTTGATATTATTCCCTCTATTTTGAGATTTGGATTTATTTGTAGTATAGATCGATTCACGTTCACATGCGATGGGAATACGATTTGGGTAGACTAGGAGAAACATGAATTGGTTATGAACATGAATTATGAACTCGATAAAAGGCAAAACCTGAAACATTAACGCTGTTATAACTTGAACCTGGATATGGACACAAACTTGACATCAACTTGATATGAAACTTGCCTTGAAAACTTGACACGAATTTGACATGAAACTTGAACATGGATATGACATTAGAATAAACATGAAAACGGCAAACTCGAGGTTGGGTTGAGTTTGCAGTGTAAATCTGCCCGGAACCGTCCGGCAAATCCAGTGGCTGCAAACAATAGGATCAAATGTGAGTAGTTGGTCATATCGCGCTTGAAAACCGAGGTTAGACTAAGTTGTGGTGTAAATCTGCCCGGAACCGCCCGGCATATCCAGTGACCACAACAACAGGTCTAATGTGAGAGGTTGAGGTGCATTAATGAATTAATGCCACATGATACGGTTAAGTCATGAACATGAAAGACCACACTTAACCAACTTCAAACATGATCTGATAGGGTTAAGTCCTGAACCGCTTGAATATACTTAACCAATCTGACACGATGATTTGATAGGGTTAAGCCATGAACTGCTTGAATATACTTAACCAATTTGACACGATGATTTGATAGGGTTAAGCCATGAACCGCTTGAATATACTTAACCCATTTTACACGATGATTTGGTAGGGTTAAGTCATGAACCGCTTGAACATACTTAACCAACTTGACACATGATTCGTAGGGCTAAGTCATGAACTTAAACGACAACACTTAGCCAATTTGACATGGCACGTAGACGAGTTAAGTCACGAACTTGAATGACCACACTTAACCAACTTGACATGCTATACTGATGGGGTTAAGTCTCGAATTTAAATGACAACACTTAACCTGTTGGACGGAAACCCTAGTTACGCGGTCCTTTTCAGCAGTAACACACTAGATGTATCATGGTACCCTGGAACTAAGCAGGGTGAGGCACGATTACTGGGATGATTGTAAGCGACCAGAACGACGGCTGGGTTGGTGCGCCATTGTAGGTTCAGGCGGACTATGGTCGTGCACGTAGTCCAGAGTTGAAAAAGCAGGAAATAGGCACCAGTAGATTTACACTGTGCGTGCTTGATTCGTGTCGATGGTTGGCACCATAGGGCTTGATACACCCTATGGTGGACCTAGCACAGATAACTACATTTCGTGATTGGGCCGTATGACACAGACACATGAACGAGCTAGGACTTGTAGGGAGCCAATCGATTAATAGATCGTTACGTGGAACTCGTTAAGTAGCATAATCCGTAGTGGTCCTAGGTGGCATAAACCCTAATCGAATCTAGAAAACATTCAATAGGCAGCATAATCCCTAGTGGTCCTAGGTGGCATAAATCCTAGTTGAACACGCGATAGTTCGTGATAAGGAAACCTAGCTAGAACAAGGGTGGCAGTCCAAACGATTTCAAGAATGTTGGCACTACTTTGAAGTAGTATAAAAATGCATGATGAAACCCATACGACATACGGCAAGAGACTATACATATACATGGAAAGGATGATACGGGTTAGGGGTACTAGTGCAGTTGGTGCAGAGAATGTTAAACATGCGATGCTATACATAGTTTATCTGGTTTGCATAGTTTACCTTGTTACCATAGTTTATCTTGTTACCATAGTTTATCTTGTTATCTTAGTTTAACTTGCCTATCTTGTCATCATCCTTATGTTTACTTTTAGTTTATACATGTCATGTTACCTTTAATTGTTTCTATGCTGAAAGTCACTAGGACTTACCAGTCTGTATGACTGACCCGTTTTGTTTCGCCTCTTTTTCTTCCGTTTTCCCCTCCAGGTTCTCAGGGAGGAAACACTACGATTTAGTTTGGATTTCTTTCTGCTTCAAGAACATCATATATGGCTTGGACCTTTCTTGGCTATGGCCGCTTTAATGTTTTAATTGGGGAATGATTTATGACCATGGTTTTATGCTTCTTTACTATTGCAAGACAGATTTCGATGTAATGGATTTAATGCCATTTTGATGTAAAAGGCTTTAGACCTTCCTAGATATTTAAAGCAATAAAATTTTGTTCTTCTTCCACTATTTTATATGTTCTGTCTTGTAATATTTCTGTGTATGGTAACCTAGATAATGCTCCACCAAACTAGTGCATTCCTTTGCGAGTGACCCTAGCGGAGGTGGGGTGTTACATTTGGTATCAGAGCAGAAGGTTACCAGACTGGGCAAAAGTTTTTAAAACCTTTTGAAATTATTTTCAAAACCATTTACAAAGAAGCATTTTTCAAGAATAGTTTTGTTTCACGAAAGGCATATTCCCCAAAGCCATATGCACTATCTTTTGATTCTCTCCTTGAGTTTCTTCTCTATTTCTTTTTCACCATAGTTTGTAGGCATGCGACACATGTCAGAGGGTAAAGTAGTGTCCAACCTCCATCTGTATCCGTAGTAGTTTTACTTGCGACTAATCTTATCTCAAGCTTTGTAGGGTTACCGTGCGATGGAAGTAGCTTTCGAGAAACTTTTCAACAAGCTATAAAAGGATAGTAGGAAAGAGGATAAAGAACACAAGTCTAAGGATGAGAAACTTGTTGATATGGATTAATCCACGAAGAGGAAAGAGGTGAAAGGAAAGAGGCTAAGTGAAAGAATAATAAAAAACCCATGACAAGAGAGAACATCTTTAGTATGGTAAAAAGGGACATGTGATTAAGTATTATAGGACAAGGACAAGGGCAAAGGACAAGATCGTCGAGAGGGCAATTGTATGCTCTCACAACTAGCGTACCTAAGAAGAGGTGGTAACGTTTCTGTTAAAAGTTTAGCTTTTATTTTCTATCATACCATGGGAACATTGTTTTTGTACATCGCATCCTTTTTAATTCTGCTTCGATAGTTGAGTCTCTGCACCTTAGTACTAGCATAGTAGAGGATCCCATTTTATTCTCAAATCCTGTTAGGGAATCGGCTCATTTATTCATGACTTGTTTGGATTTGAGAATGCCTACGCTAAGTGTTGAGTTTAGAAGTAATCCTTATGTTTTTGGGCTATGTGTTGATTCTAGGGATGGAGTGGTTGTCCAGAAATGGTACCATTCTCGAGTATGAAAAGAGGGTAGTTAGATTCTTGACTTGCCTTGGTAATGCCCTTGAATTCTAGTGTAACCCTTAGGGTTCTGCCATGCTTAGTTACCTAGAATCTCTTGACACATTTGTTGGTCCGCTCGAGTAATGTTCGCAACTAAGGCGGGTGTTTCATCTCGCTTATGCATGAATCATAGAAAATAACCTTAGTAAGTACATTTGGCAACATGGTTGGCATTTGTTTGTTTCCAAGAGATATTTCTTCTGCGTGGAATACCTTATAATAAGTGAATGAGATCCAAGATTCACTGGTGAATTTTGGAGAGCTTGCACGAAACCATGAGTACGCAGTTATGTTTAAGCCGAGTATACTAGAAGAAGAACAAGTAAAAGTGGAACGAGAGGCAATAGTGAATGAGTTCCAACTCATATTTTGGAAACAAGAAGATACAAAATTGTGAAGTTAAAGATGGTGAAAGCACAATGGTGTTAAGCTCAAGGAAATGCGACTTAGAAGATTAAAGACTACACACGCGCATCATATCTCTTTTAAGAGTATATCCTTGATCCTTCTTTTCCTGTAGAGCTTACTTGTATGCTATCTTTTAAGTATAACCTCTCGGTCCTATTCTCAATCCTATTTCTGTTGCAAACCCCATAGGGAGTATGACTTATCTGTTAGTAACACATGTTGGGGCTTGAGGGTGTCCGTTGGGTTGACTAAACTTTTTGGGTTTTATAGGATAAGGTTGGTACTTAGGGAGTTCTTCTCCTATTCAGTATATATGTGACATAGATTTCCAGCTTTGACATTGCCTAATGGGCAAAAAGTTTTTACTTGCTTCAATCATTCGACTATATCTTTATGTAGGAACAATCGGGTGAAACATGTGTTTGAGACATGTTATGATTGATGGTTGCAAGTGGTTGCAAGTGGTCGCAAGTGGTTGCTCGTGGTTGCATAACACACATTAGGCACTAGATCTGTAACGACCCAGATTTTTGAACAGTTTATTTTAAATATTTAATATCGTTTTAAATATTGTGTTGATAATATAAATGAATTTTTATCTTGAATTTATCGATTTAATATCGAATATATTAGATTATAAAAATATGCAGACACTATAATAGAAGTCGTAGTTGAAACTGAATCGAAACAATTCAGTTGAATATTTAATTCGAAACGATAAGAAAATTATTTATTATCGATAAATTGATTCATTTGAAGTTAATTAATAATTTAATCAGATTTAAACGATTATGTCGATTTAATATTGATATTCCTTGTATACGAGCAAATAAAATTTTAGAACCCTTTCGGTTGAGTCCAAAATAACAAAGAACTCTAGAAATGTCAATCGATACGATTAATTAATGGTTCGGGATTTCGAGTTCAAGGACTACGAGATATTTCAGTCATTTAATTAAATAAAAATTCAAATCAATGTTTTTTTTTTAGCCGACCTATGTCGTTTACAACGCAGACCTATCAATTAACATCACACAGCTATGTTTCTCGAGCACAAATTATTGTTTCCCACCTTCAGCATGAAGGAAGACAAAGAATTAATGGCCATCGTACTCATGTTCCCTTGCGCGCAGCTATAAAACCAACCAGATATGTTCATATATCCCATTATTCAATCCGCGAAACCCCCAAATCAATTCGAGCCTTCTGTTTTTCATCCCTTCTTCCATTTTAACAAAATCAAAATCCCTAAATTTCCTTAAAACCGAGACCGATTGATTCGTGAAGTCAAGTTCTTCGATTGAGGGTGGAAATCGCAGGACACGATGTTGACTTCGAATGGATGCGCTGGTCTTTGGGTACTGTTGGAGATCGCGACGGTGAAGGGGGTTCTTGAATTCGGGTAGCGCGATGGTACTGGAGATGATGTTCGAAGGGTTTTGCGGTGGTATGATGTTCAGCGGAATGGTGGAGGGCATCTGGAGGTCGAGCTCAAAGCGATCGCGATATGGTCTGGGTGTTCGAAGTCGAGGTCGAAAAGGGGGGTCTGTGTTTGGACGCAAAGCACGATGGCCTGGAGGGTTGCGCTGAAAACGTGAATGGTTGGTGAAGGCAGGTTAAGGGAGTCGACTGTATTGATGGTGAAAATGAGAAGAGGAACTGATGTCAGGATGAAGGAAAGCAGGCTCTGGTCGGGTGATTTCTCGCAACAGTGGAGAGGCAGCAGGTGCTTGATGAAATGCCGGAGTAGGCCGGTGCAGAATTTAAGGGTTGATGACGGTTTCGGGGATTTGTTTGGAGATCAGGTTCATTGATTAGTCGAGCGGTTTGCGGAAATAGTAATGTATATGTTTTTTTTTTTTTACAAGATTAATTTATTTATTTAATAAGTTAGTTAAATTAATAATCGTTAATCGTTAAGTATAATTAAATGATCATAGGCAAGGATAAATCGGCTTGAATCATTCGTGTAGAGTTAACGCCTCGAAAAAGGACAAAAAGGAATGGGTACAAGTGCAAACGAAATTCGAGGTGAGTAAATCTCACTCACCTTTAGAATTATTTTTATTTCATTAAAAATAATTGTTTGTGCTCGTTGAATGATTTCTGGTTGTTTTATATATATTAGTTGTTTAGGTTATATATATATATATATATATATATATTGGGTTGATTGATTGGTTGGATTCCCGCAGTCTCATTAGCGGATGCCCGCAGTTTCATAGCGGATGATTACCCTATATACGCCCCACGCTATGATTAGTGGATGACCTTCTATACCGCGATATTCTGCCACGAAGCAGAATGGGTATTATTTATGTGCTAACATCTGTGGATGCAGGAAAACAGGTTGGAGGAATCCAACAGGATTCCTCAAAAATATATTATCTGTTTGTTTATTTGTTTGCATATATATTGTTATATATGATGTGTTAGAAAAATAAATAATTTGTTGCTTTGTGTGTTTAAATATCACTGGGCCAATTAAAAGGATATTGGAAATTTAAAAAGAGAAATTCTATTTTTAAATAGAATTTGAATTTTAAATGGGAATAAAAATATAAACTTGTTTTTGAAAAATAAAACAAGTAGTTTCTTTTTAAACGAAGTTATAAATAATTCTTTTATAACGAAGTTATAAATGAAGTAAAAAGAATTATCATTCGATAATTCAGAAATAGAAATACAAGTGTGAAATTGGGATTTGAAAAGGAATTTCAAAATAGGATTTGAAATGAAATTTTTAAATATATAACTCAAATGAAATTTGATTATAACATTTGAATAGTAGAATTCAAAGGAGTTTAAATATTTGAATTTTAAAAGGAGATTGAATATTAGAAATTCAAATAGAATTTGAATAGACGAAATTAGAATGGAAAAATAGAATTTGTATTCAAGGAATTAAAATAAAATTTGAATTCAAAGGAATTCGAATAATGAAATTCAAATAGAGATTTGAATGTGGAATTTTCAAATAGATTTGAAATATAGAATTTCAAAGAAAAATCGAATAAGATTTGAAATATAGAATTTCAAAAGAAGAATTGAAATATGAAATTTGACTAGAGATTTGAAATGAAATTCAGATATGAAGTTTGAATAAAGATTTGAATAGAAATTCACGTATTGAATTTGAACATGGGATTGAATATAGAAATTCAAATAGAGATTTGAATATTGAATTTCAAAATAGAGTTTGAAATAAACTTTGAAAATAGGATTTCAAAGTAGGATTGAAATAGGATTTCAAAATAAGAAATACAAGTAGTTTTGAAAGGGAATTTGAATTCAAAGGAGTTCAACTGGATTTGAAATAAGGAAAATTCAAATGAGATTTAAATAATGGGTTTTACCGAAGAGGATTTAAATATAAAGAATTTGAATAGAACTCAAATGGTATTAAATATAAGAGTTCAAACAAAACTCAAATGGAGTTTAAATAGAAAGAATTTGAATAAGAGAATTCAAATGAATTCAAACATCGAATTTGAATATAGGAAATTCAAATAGAAATTCAAGTATTGAATTTGAATATCAAATAGAAAAAGGAATTGGGATTTGAATATAGAATTCAATAAAAGTGAGATTGGAATTTGAATCAAGGAATTCAAATAAGATTAAAACGAAGTTGAAATCATTTTAAAGAAGTTTAAAAGTTTATATATATATATATAATTAAAACGAACTCGCCGCAGCGCTGCAGTTCGTAAAATAGCGATTCGAACTTCAATCGAATATACAGGACTCAATTGAAGTCGGAATTCTTCGAAACAAGAAACGTCAGGACCGATTTGATAATAGCTTTCTAATGAAGGAGAAAAATCTGAATTTCGTCGTATAGATTTTGATTTATGTCAAAATCAAATTTTCAGAAAAGCAGCGCCAGAACCATTATAAAACTATAACGGTTTATTTAATATTATAAAAGGATTTTAAGCGAGAAAATCCGAATTTTCTATTTAGAAAATCTCAGAGTTGAGTTGTAAAATATATGTGAATTCAAGTTGTGTAAATGGATATGATTTTTGAAACAGAAACCAGATTTTGATTTATTGAATAGAATTAACTAAATTGAATAGAAATTAGTTAATGAGTTTTCGAAGGGATATTGGGGTTTTGAATAAGTGAATTCGATTTGAAAATTTATATTCAAAATAGAAAAGAGAACTAGACTTGAAATTGAAATTCAATTTGGTTATGAACGAGTTAAATATTTGTTCGAACATGTTATGTTCAACAAAGAAGTGAAATAGGCAAAATGGCCGATTTAAAGAATAAACGGGCGGAACTGAATTCAAACGATTGGATAGTGTTGAATTGAATTGAAAACAGGTGAACATGTGTAAGCAGGTTTGATATGAAGTATATGAAGATTTAAATTTATGTGCTCGACAAAAAGGTACATGTTTAATTCATATATGGGTTTTATGCGCCGTATCGGCAAGCCGCTTGGCTTTTCCTTTTTCTTTTTGATTGAGGAAGATACCAGGAAGCTATTTGAAATTTCCCGATGCTCCCGATACAGGGGAGGTTATGGCGAATTTTTCCGGGAATTTAAGGAGTTAGAATATTTTTAAGAAATTTGACAATTAGAAATATATATATCGATATATATAGAATTCGACAAGGAAACGAAATCAAAAATGGCATAAGGGCCAAGATTGATTATTGAAAATATTTGGTTAACAAATATTGATAGAGAAAATGGAGAAGTGATTTAATTAATGAAATATTAATTAAAGGGCCCAGTGATTTGTTTGATATGTTGATTGAACACTTGTTTTATTCGATAGTTAAATCACAGACTATCGAAGTTTTTGACCATCGTTGTCAATATGGAGAGACCGGTTGGATTATTATCCGAAGAACCACTCCGTATCGGCATAAGCGTTGCGAACCAAGTATGCTGAATATATTAAAGACGGAGTAAAGTGCAAGGGCTTTTCAATTTATAGAAATAGTGCCTTCGGTTTCGTTCAATCCCAGAACGAACGTAAATGGACGAATGTCTGACAGAGTATTTCCAATGATCAAATGGGTTGGTCTGTATGAATATATATGGTTGCAACGGATTTATCCCTTAGCATAATATCCAGAATATTTGTGCAAACTCAACTAGTGATTAACGGATCTGACGATGTGGCATTCAAAGTGATTGTGTTATCGATGAATGGTAAGTATGCGTAGCCTCAGGCCTCAACAACCGGGAAATGACAAAAATCGGGCAGGCAGCATGGCTATGTGGGTCGCTCCCATTAGGGTGTATAATCACCTATCTAGAGAAATTCCTTTTGTTTCTAAATCTATCGATTCTGCCCATTCGGGAAACGGTGGTTTGAGTCCAACCGTTGGTGATATACATTCGATACACTCAAGCGAAATGAGTGGTCGGTCATGTGTGGGCCGGGTTGCAAGATGTTCTTGTTGAACCCAGGTGTATTCGCCTCTAGAGATGCACTGTCGGAAGGTGGTTCCATACCTTGTCATGTTGGAAATCCAATCTCCAATAAGCGCCATGCGGTTTTTGATTTTATACTATATAAGTGGAGCGTGAGATGCAAGCGTTCTGCTATTTGGTTATTTATTTGTTGTAGACATTAATATAATATCATTGGATTTGATATCAAAGTGTTTTGGGTTATAGTAAGGTAAAAACCGTCCGTGTTTATGTGTGGGCTGGTCTTACTATTATCTTTTCTTTGAAAGGATTTTTAAAGTTAAACAAGTGGTTGGAGTTTACTCACACCAGTCCCATGACTGACCCAGAGTTTATTTTGTTTTTTGTTTTCCCTAAACTCTTGGGTGCCCAAATTTGTACGGGCAGTCAAGTGTTTCAGGCTTTTACAGATACACTTGGAGGAGCTTGAAGCAGGAGGCTTCAACGTTAGTTATTTAGAGTTACTTCCGCTGGATCAAATGTTATGTGTACTCTGATGATGGTATGTATATATGTACAAAACAGATTTGTATTTTGAAGCTTATGTTATATGATATATTTTATTCGTTCCGCTGTGAGTTTGTGATCTTCGTTTTCTTCTATTCTAATATTTCTTTCTTTCTATTTCTCATCCTCTAACTTCTTTCTAATAATGAGTCGTATTTCTGTGTTATTTGGGTTGGACGTGTGGTGTATTTAGTCAACTCAGGTAGCACGGATTTGCGGGTCGTTACAGTTGGTATCAGAGCTTAGGTTGAGCGAACACCTAGGCTTGTGTGGCATGTGCTCGTTAGAGATAGGGTCAGTAGTACCCTAGAATGAGTTGAGTGTATATATACGAGAGAGCGTATTTGTAAATTTATATAAAAGTTGTTTTATATTGTGTTGGCTAGTCTGTTGAGTGGTTTATGAATTCTGGTCGAATCGTGGGACGCCACGAAGTCGATAGGAATTTCTAAACGCTTGAACAGAAGATTGAACATGATATTGTTTTAAGTGGGTGAATGAAATAATTTTACCCAAAATTCTATTTTGATATAGAAAGAATAATTTTCTAGAATTATTATTATATGGATGTGTTGGATGTTGACCTTATAATCAAATGAGATTATAAAATTATAATGGTTATATATAACCAAATAGAACTTGTATATGAATTAAATATACAAGTGGGATGAATTAGAATTGGATTCAGAATTAGAATTAAGAATTCAAAATCCTGGGGAGTTGAAAAATATTTTTCAAAGTATATTAAAATAATATAGATTTGTTTAAAAGGATTTGAAAGAAAATCATTTTAGATGGATTTTGAAATAATAAAGCACTGAACTCACTTCAGTGGCTGGGAAATAATTCTGATGATGATTGCAACATCATCAGTGTTCATTTCCGAGTTCTAAGTGATGAATTGCTACCTTAGAAAAAAAGTTTTGATGGAAATTTGTTTGAAAGAAAACAAGTAGATTGAAAATTCAAATGTTTTGAATTGAAATGAAAATAAATATAAGTATATATTTATGTATTTCAAAGGATTTGAAATGAAAACCCTGGGATTTGGATTCTGGAATTAAAATTTAACTTAAGCAAGTTAAATGGGTTGGGGTGAATAAATTGAATAGAATTAATTTGGATAAAATGGTGTTGAACCAATATGATAGAATATGAATTGGATGTGAAGGCATATGAAAGGAAGAAGACCAAAAGTTTTGGTTGAAAGTAAAGTCATAGAAATATGAGGAGTTGAGTTTCAACATAAGTGAGATTTTTAAAGTAATGAGTTTGTACCATTTTTCCTACCTTAGCAATTTCGAGGACGAAATTATTTTAAGGGGGGAAGAATGTAACGACCCAGATTTTTGAACAGTTTATTTTAAATATTTAATATCGTTTTAAATATTGTGTTGATAATATAAATGAATTTTTATCTTGAATTTATCGATTTAATATCGAATATATTAGATTATAAAAATATGCAGACACTATAATAGAAGTCGTAGTTGAAACTGAATCGAAACAATTCAGTTGAATATTTAATTCGAAACGATAAGAAAATTATTTATTATCGATAAATTGATTCATTTGAAGTTAATTAATAATTTAATCAGATTTAAACGATTATGTCGATTTAATATTGATATTCCTTGTATACGAGCAAATAAAATTTTAGAACCCTTTCGGTTGAGTCCAAAATAACAAAGAACTCTAGAAATGTCAATCGATACGATTAATTAATGGTTCGGGATTTCGAGTTCAAGGACTACGAGATATTTCAGTCATTTAATTAAATAAAAATTCAAATCAATGTTTTTTTTTTAGCCGACCTATGTCGTTTACAACGCAGACCTATCAATTAACATCACACAGCTATGTTTCTCGAGCACAAATTATTGTTTCCCACCTTCAGCATGAAGGAAGACAAAGAATTAATGGCCATCGTACTCATGTTCCCTTGCGCGCAGCTATAAAACCAACCAGATATGTTCATATATCCCATTATTCAATCCGCGAAACCCCCAAATCAATTCGAGCCTTCTGTTTTTCATCCCTTCTTCCATTTTAACAAAATCAAAATCCCTAAATTTCCTTAAAACCGAGACCGATTGATTCGTGAAGTCAAGTTCTTCGATTGAGGGTGGAAATCGCAGGACACGATGTTGACTTCGAATGGATGCGCTGGTCTTTGGGTACTGTTGGAGATCGCGACGGTGAAGGGGGTTCTCGAATTCGGGTAGCGCGATGGTACTGGAGATGATGTTCGAAGGGTTTTGCGGTGGTATGATGTTCAGCGGAATGGTGGAGGGCATCTGGAGGTCGAGCTCAAAGCGATCGCGATATGGTCTGGGTGTTCGAAGTCGAGGTCGAAAAGGGGGGTCTGTGTTTGGACGCAAAGCACGATGGCCTGGAGGGTTGCGCTGAAAACGTGAATGGTTGGTGAAGGCAGGTTAAGGGAGTCGACTGTATTGATGGTGAAAATGAGAAGAGGAACTGATGTCAGGATGAAGGAAAGCAGGCTCTGGTCGGGTGATTTCTCGCAACAGTGGAGAGGCAGCAGGTGCTTGATGAAATGCCGGAGTAGGCCGGTGCAGAATTTAAGGGTTGATGACGGTTTCGGGGATTTGTTTGGAGATCAGGTTCATTGATTAGTCGAGCGGTTTGCGGAAATAGTAAGGTATATGTTTTTTTTTTACAAGATTAATTTATTTATTTAATAAGTTAGTTAAATTAATAATCGTTAATCGTTAAGTATAATTAAATGATCATAGGCAAGGATAAATCGGCTTGAATCATTCGTGTAGAGTTAACGCCTCGAAAAAGGACAAAAAGGAATGGGTACAAGTGCAAACGAAATTCGAGGTGAGTAAATCTCACTCACCTTTAGAATTATTTTTATTTCATTAAAAATAATTGTTTGTGCTCGTTGAATGATTTCTGGTTGTTTTATATATATTAGTTATTTAGGTTATATATATATATATTGGGTTGATTGATTGGTTGGATTCCCGCAGTCTCATTAGCGGATGCCCGCAGTTTCATAGCGGATGATTACCCTATATACGCCCCACGCTATGATTAGTGGATGACCTTCTATACCGCGATATTCTGCCACGAAGCAGAATGGGTATTATTTATGTGCTAACATCTGTGGATGCAGGAAAACAGGTTGGAGGAATCCAACAGGATTCCTCAAAAATATATTATCTGTTTGTTTATTTGTTTGCATATATATTGTTATATATGATGTGTTAGAAAAATAAATAATTTGTTGCTTTGTGTGTTTAAATATCACTGGGCCAATTAAAAGGATATTGGAAATTTAAAAAGAGAAATTCTATTTTTAAATAGAATTTGAATTTTAAATGGGAATAAAAATATAAACTTGTTTTTGAAAAATAAAACAAGTAGTTTCTTTTTAAACGAAGTTATAAATAATTCTTTTATAACGAAGTTATAAATGAAGTAAAAAGAATTATCATTCGATAATTCAGAAATAGAAATACAAGTGTGAAATTGGGATTTGAAAAGGAATTTCAAAATAGGATTTGAAATGAAATTTTTAAATATATAACTCAAATGAAATTTGATTATAACATTTGAATAGTAGAATTCAAAGGAGTTTAAATATTTGAATTTTAAAAGGAGATTGAATATTAGAAATTCAAATAGAATTTGAATAGACGAAATTAGAATGGAAAAATAGAATTTGTATTCAAGGAATTAAAATAAAATTTGAATTCAAAGGAATTCGAATAAAGAAATTCAAATAGAGATTTGAATGTGGAATTTTCAAATAGATTTGAAATATAGAATTTCAAAGAAAAATCGAATAAGATTTGAAATATAGAATTTCAAAAGAAGAATTGAAATATGAAATTTGACTAGAGATTTGAAATGAAATTCAGATATGAAGTTTGAATAAAGATTTGAATAGAAATTCACGTATTGAATTTGAACATGGGATTGAATATAGAAACTCAAATAGAGATTTGAATATTGAATTTCAAAATAGAGTTTGAAATAAACTTTGAAAATAGGATTTCAAAGTAGGATTGAAATAGGATTTCAAAATAAGAAATACAAGTAGTTTTGAAAGGGAATTTGAATTCAAAGGAGTTCAACTGGATTTGAAATAAGGAAAATTCAAATGAGATTTAAATAATGGGTTTTACCGAAGAGGATTTAAATATAAAGAATTTGAATAGAACTCAAATGGTATTAAATATAAGAGTTCAAACAAAACTCAAATGGAGTTTAAATAGAAAGAATTTGAATAAGAGAATTCAAATGAATTCAAACATCGAATTTGAATATAGGAAATTCAAATAGAAATTCAAGTATTGAATTTTAATATCAAATAGAAAAAGGAATTGGGATTTGAATATAGAATTCAATAAAAGTGAGATTGGAATTTGAATCAAGGAATTCAAATAAGATTAAAACGAAGTTGAAATCATTTTAAAGAAGTTTAAAAGTTTATATATATATATATATATAATTAAAACGAACTCGCCGCAGCGCTGTAGTTCGTAAAATAGCGATTCGAACTTCAATCGAATATACAGGACTCAATTGAAGTCGGAATTCTTCGAAACAAGAAACGTCAGGACCGATTTGAAAATAGCTTTCTAATGAAGGAGAAAAATCTGAATTTCGTCGTATAGATTTTGAGTTATGTCAAAATCAAATTTTCAGAAAAGCAGCGCCAGAACCATTATAAAACTATAACGGTTTATTTAATATTATAAAAGGATTTTAAGCGAGAAAATCCGAATTTTCTATTTAGAAAATCTCAGAGTTGAGTTGTAAAATATATGTGAATTCAAGTTGTGTAAATGGATATGATTTTTGAAACAGAAACCAGATTTTGATTTATTGAATAGAATTAACTAAATTGAATAGAAATTAGTTAATGAGTTTTCGAAGGGATATTGGGGTTTTGAATAAGTGAATTCGATTTGAAAATTTATATTCAAAATAGAAAAGAGAACTAGACTTGAAATTGAAATTCAATTTGGTTATGAACGAGTTAAATATTTGTTCGAACATGTTATGTTCAACAAAGAAGTGAAATAGGCAAAATGGCCGATTTAAAGAATAAACGGGCGGAACTGAATTCAAACGATTGGATTGTGTTGAATTGAATTGAAAACAAGTGAACATGTGTAAGCAGGTTTGATATGAAGTATATGAAGATTTAAATTTATGTGCTCGACAAAAAGGTACATGTTTAATTCATATATGGGTTTTATGCGCCGTATCGGCAAGCCGCTTGGCTTTTCCTTTTTCTTTTTGATTGAGGAAGATACCGGGAAGCTATTTGAAATTTCCCGATGCTCCCGATACAGGGGAGGTTATGGCGAATTTTTCCGGGAATTTAAGGAGTTAGAATATTTTTAAGAAATTTGACAATTAGAAATATATATATCGATATATATAGAATTCGACAAGGAAACGAAATCAAAAATGGCATAAGGGCCAAGATTGATTATTGAAAATATTTGGTTAACAAATATTGATAGAGAAAATGGAGAAGTGATTTAATTAATGAAATATTAATTAAAGGGCCCAGTGATTTGTTTGATATGTTGATTGAACACTTGTTTTATTCGATAGTTAAATCACAGACTATCGAAGTTTTTGACCATCGTTGTCAATATGGAGAGACCGGTTGGATTATTATCCGAAGAACCACTCCGTATCGGCATAAGCGTTGCGAACCAAGTATGCTGAATATATTGAAGACGGAGTAAAGTGCAAGGGCTTTTCTATTTATAGAAATAGTGCCTTCGGTTTCGTTCAATCCCAGAACGAACGTAAATGGACGAATGTCTGACAGAGTATTTCCAATGATCAAATGGGTTGGTCTGTATGAATATATATGGTTGCAACGGATTTATCCCTTAGCATAATATCCAGAATATTTGTGCAAACTCAACTAGTGATTAACGGATCTGACGATGTGGCATTCAAAGTGATTGTGTTATCGATGAATGGTAAATATGCGTAGCCTCAGGCCTCAACAACCGGGAAATGACAAAAATCGGGCAGGCAGCATGGCTATGTGGGTCGCTCCCATTAGGGTGTATAATCACCTATCTAGAGAAATTCCTTTTGTTTCTAAATCTATCGATTCTGCCCATTCGGGAAACGGTGGTTTGAGTCCAACCGTTGGTGATATACATTCGATACACTCAAGCGAAATGAGTGGTCGGTCATGTGTGGGCCGGGTTGCAAGATGTTCTTGTTGAACCCAGGTGTATTCGCCTCTAGAGATGCACTGTCGGAAGGTGGTTCCATACCTTGTCATGTTGGAAATCCAATCTCCAATAAGCGCCATGCGGTTTTTGATTTTATACTATATAAGTGGAGCGTGAGATGCAAGCGTTCTGCTATTTGGTTATTTATTTGTTGTAGACATTAATATAATATCATTGGATTTGATATCAAAGTGTTTTGGGTTATAGTAAGGTAAAAACCGTCCGTGTTTATGTGTGGGCTGGTCTTACTATTATCTTTTCTTTGAAAGGATTTTTAAAGTTAAACAAGTGGTTGGAGTTTACTCACACCAGTCCCATGACTGACCCAGAGTTTATTTTGTTTTTTGTTTTCCCTAAACTCTTGGGTGTCCAAATTTGTACGGGCAGTCAAGTGTTTCAGGCTTTTACAGATACACTTGGAGGAGCTTGAAGCAGGAGGCTTCAACGTTAGTTATTTAGAGTTACTTCCGCTGGATCAAATGTTATGTGTACTCTGATGATGGTATGTATATATGTACAAAACAGATTTGTATTTTGAAGCTTATGTTATATGATATATTTTATTCGTTCCGCTGTGAGTTTGTGATCTTCGTTTTCTTCTATTCTAATATTTCTTTCTTTCTATTTCTCATCCTCTAACTTCTTTCTAATAATGAGTCGTATTTCTGTGTTATTTGGGTTGGACGTGTGGTGTATTTAGTCAACTCAGGTAGCACGGATTTGCGGGTCGTTACAAGATCGGCTCAGACACATTTTCATATTGCATATGCATGAGTGTTTATACCTTTTTATGGATGAAATTGAAGTGTTATCATGTGAATGTTGCATATGGATGGATGTTTGAGCACACATATAGTGTTTATGTGATTAGGCTATCTACATACATATTGGACTCACGGCACTAAACATATTTTGCATTAAGAAGATCAATCAGGCTTGATCATTTGCATTAGATAAGAAACATATACACACACTATCTGCATATGTTCATACAGCATTAGAAATCTCTTAAGGACAATGGATGCCTATGATTGATGGTTGAGTAGATGGTTGATTGGATGGTAGGACACATTCTTCTTAACTTGAAGATTTCGGGGACGAAATCCTTTAAGGAGGGGAGAATGTAACAACCCGAATTTTTATAACATGTTAAAAAAAGAAATCAAGGACGAATTAATTTTTAAATTCATAATCAAGGGAAATGGGTTATGCCATTGCGTTCGTCTCGAAATTTTACATGAAATAGAGTCCGAGTTTTCGAAAATCGGAGTTCGTATGATCAAGTTATGACCTCTAGAAGTTTCAGAAATTTTCAGAATCAAAGACAGCTCGAATTTCGAATTCGAAATTCGAATTCAAACCCCGCAGCAGGCAGGGCGGGAAAACTCTCGCCCATAGACCAGGTCGACCATAGTGTCGACCTCCCAGGGACCAGGTCGACCATAGTGTCGACCCGGGGGTCGACCTGCCTCCCGAACCACTTTTCTGAACCTGATGCATTCTGATGTATTTAGACTTGTTTCGGGACCAGATTCGTCTGCCTAACCCTATATAAACAGCCCCCTAGCCTCATTCTCTCTACACCATTTCATTCTGTCCTTATGCTACCTCTTTGAAAATCAAAATGATAATAATTAAATTAAAGAGAGAATGGCTACTTCTTCTTCGTCAAGACATCATCTAGGAATTGCAAATTGGGGGTTCTCAACTAGAACAAGAATAAACAAATAGGGATTCAACAACTGCAACAACCATTTCTAGAATCAAATCTCTGCACTCTAATTCTCTATCCACACTCTGTAAGTTCTAGTTACTTTGAGATTGAAACTTTTTAAATTTGATATGGACATGTAATAAAATGAAATTAGACATAAGCTTGATTATCTATTTGGATCTGTTCTTGTCTCTTCTTGAATCTATGATTTTGGGTTATTTCTTATCGACTGAGTCATTCCCATTCATGTTGTTGGACCAGGTTTATTATTCAAACGCTAGATTATAACATAAATTCTTGGATCTTGACTTGTGGAAATATTTCTATTCGGGGCCTATTTATGTTGTAAATCAAATTCTTTCAGGACTATAACCCTATTATGCCTATGACTGTGGACATAAGGTTTTTCCTATGTCAATGACTATGACGATGAACATAAGACTATACCTATGCCTATGACTATGAAGATGAACATAAGACTATGCCTATGACTGTGAACACAAGACTATGCCTATGACTATGACGAGGACAATTGTGGCTAATCACCTATGACTCTTGACTATGAGAATTATTACCTATGATTATGAACATAAGGCCATTATCTAGAACCATGACTTTGAAACTATTATTGTTAATTGCCTATGACTATTTGCCTAGAACTATTTTTGATAATTATCCATGATTATTGTGATGAGTCGCTTATGATTCATAACTATGAGATTTCTACCTATGACTGTTAGGGTTAATTGCCTAAGACTATTATAGTTGATTGTTCATGCCCATGACACCATAGTTGAAAACAATGTTGTGCACCGAATTGACATTTTGTTGAATCGTACACCCAGGGTGTGACTTGCTTAGTTTATTCGCAGTTATGTACACCAAAACCATTGAATCCATTATCCTTGTATTCGGCTTGCTTTTGCATGCCTATTCTTTTATGTCAGTGTTTATCATGACCATCTCCTTATCTTGCTAGATTTGAAATCCTATATGTTGGTGATGTTGTAACCAATTATCTCAAGTTATACCATACTAGTCTTGTAACCCCTTTTATCGCTTTACACTAGTCCCTTTTGCTTATCATTGTTCTGATATTATTCCCTCTATTTCGATATTTGGATTTATTTGTAGTATAGATCGATTCACGTTCACATGCGATGGGAATACGATTTGGGTAGATTAGGCAAAACATTAATTGGTTATGAACATGAATTTTGAACTCGATAAAAGGCAAAACTTGAAACATGAACGATGTTATAACTTGAACCTGGATATGGACACGAACTTGAACTTGACATCGACTTGATATGAAACTTGCCTTGAAAACTTGACACGAACTTGACATGAAACTTGAACATGGACATGACATTAGAATAAACATGAAAATGGCCAACTCGAGGTTGGGTTGAGGTTGCAGTGTAAATCTTCCCGGAATCTCCCGGCAAATCCAATGGCTGCAAACAATAGGATCCAATGTGAGTAGTTGGCCATATCGCGCTTGAAACCCGAGATTAGACTGAGTTGTGGTGTAAATCTGCCCGGAACTGCCCGGCATATCCAGTGACGACAACAACAGGTCTAATGTGAGAGGTTGAGGTGCATTAATGAATTAATGCCACATGATGGGGTTAAGTCATGAACATGAAAGATAACAATTAACCAACTTAAAACATGATCTGATAGGGTTAAGTCATGAACCGCTTGAATATACTTAACCAATTTGACACGATGATTTGATAGGGTTAAGCCATGAACCGCTTGAATATACTTAACCAATTTGACACGATGATTTGATAGGGTTAAGCCATGAACCGCTTGAATATACTTAACCAATTTGACACGATGATTTGGTAGGGTTAAGTCATGAACCACTTGAACATACTTAACCAACTTGACACATGATTCGTAGGGCTAAGTCATAAACTTAAACGACAACACTTAGCCAATTTGACATGACACGTAGACGGGTTAAGTCACGAACTTGAATGACCACACTTAACCAACTTGACATGCTAGACTGATGGGGTTAAGTCTTGAATTTAAATGACAACACTTAACCTGCTGGACGGAAACCCTAGTTACACGGTCCTTTTCAGCAGTAACCCACTTGATGTATCATGGTACCCTGGAACTAGGCAGGGTGAGGCACGATTACTGGGCTGATTGTAAGCGACCAGAACGACGGCTGAGTTGGTGAGCCATTGTAGGTTCAGACGGACTATGGTTGTGCACGTAGTCCGGAGTTGAAAAAGCAGGCATTGGGCACCAGTAGATTTACACTGTGCGTGCTTGATTCGTGTCGATGGTTGGCACCATAGGGCTTGATACACCATATGGTGGACCTAGCACAGGTAACTACATTTCGTGATTGGGCCGTATGACACAGACACACGAACGAGCTAGGACTTGTAGGGAGTTGATCGATTAATAGATCGTTACGTGGAATTCGTTAGGTAGCATAATCCCTAGTGGTCCTAGGTGGCATAAACCCTAATCGAATCTAGAAAACGTTCAGTAGGTAGCATAATCCCTTGTGGTCCTAGGTGGCATAAATCCTAGTTGAACACGTGATAATTCATGACAAGGAAACCTAGCCATAACAAGGGTGGCAGTCCAAACGATTTCAAGAATAGTGGCACTACGTTGAAGCAGTATAGAAATATGTGATGAAACCCATACGATATACGGCAAGGGACTGTACATATACATGGAAAGGATGATACGGATTTGGGGGTACTAGTACAGTTGGTGCAGAGAATGTTAAAAATGCGATGTTATACATAGTTTATCTAGTTTGCATAGTTTATCTTGTTACCGTAGTTTATCTTGTTAACATAGTTTATCTTGTTATCTTGGTTTAACTTGCATATCTTGTCATCATCCTTATGTTTACTTTCAGTTTATACATGTCATGTTACCTTTACTTGTTTCTATGCTGAAAGTCACTAGGACTTACCAGTCTGTATGACTGACCCGTTTTGTTTCGCCTCTTTTTCTTCCGTTTCCCCCCCCCCCCCCCCACCCCAGGTTCTCAGGGAGGAAACACTACGATTTAGTTTGGACTTCTTTCTGCTTCAAGATCATCATATATGGCTTTGACCTTTATTAGCTATGGTTGCTTTACTATTTTACTTGGGGATTGATTTATGACCATGGTTTTATGCTTCCTTACTATTGCAAGACAGATTTCAATGTAATGGATTTAATGGCATTTTGATGTAAAAGGCTTTAGACCTTCCTAGATTTTTAAAGCAATAAAATTTGGTTCTTCTTCCACTATTTTATATGTTCTGTCTTGTAATATTTCTGTGTATGGTTACCTAGATAATGCTCCACCAAAGCTAATGCATTCCTTTGTGAGTGACCCTAGTCGAGGTGGGGTGTTACAGGTTCGAATCAAGGAAGCTCCAGCCTTGATTTTCACTGAGTGTCTTCCTAGGTATGGGAGATGCTTTTGCTTGGATGGTATGGTTGTGTCCTATTTTGGCTAGTTTATCTATGTAAATGTATGTAAGTTGTGTTAAGCACAAAATCTGGGTGTAGGCTTTTGCTGGTTTAAACTGATTTGTTACTACTTATTTCGCTACTAGTTGAGCTTATCGACTGGCTTAATTACTATATATATATATATATATATCGGCTGTGTAGCTTCACGCTACTCAACCGTCTTCCTCAAAAAAAAATCTTGTGCAATGCCGATCCTAATCCTGTGCTAGTTGGACAACAGCCCAAAGTCCAATTTGTGATATGGACCAATTTTTTTTTGTACTTTATTCAGTAATTGTTGCAGAGAGAGTAGTGAAAATGAATGCTTGTATGTGGAGTGGTGTGTGTTCGAATACCGGCAATAACGTTTGGTTTAAAAATTACCTTAGCATTCTTTTCTTTTTTCTGGCACCAAAGGTCTCTTATGCTCAACAAGACATCTACAAAAGCTTTACACTCAATTTCCATTTGTTAAATTCAAATGCTTTAATTGTAGGACTGGGTTTGTAGGTTTTACTGATTATAGTAATCAAACAAGAAGCAACCTTTTATATTATCATATTTCTTTGAATGACAAAGATGATTCTTCAACATCATGCACTCTTAAGTTATGTTCAAGTCTTTTTATTTCTTAGTTTTACATGTTGTTGTCAACCCTTCTAATGTAGAACTCAATTATTCTTCACATGAGGATACGCTGATCCATTAAATAATTCATTTGAATGTAGTGATAAAGTAATACCAAAACTGTATTGATTTACAAAATAGATTATATTTGACATTTGACTGCGTTTTTCTAAACAAGAATTTCTGATGTTAAGTTGCAGTGTATGTTATTTTTCCAACACTCAAATTGAGCACTGTTTACACGCTTGCATGGAACCTGGACATTGTACATGGGCTTGCATGAACCCTCAAAACAAGACAAATTTTCTATATCATGGCTGCATATGAACACATATTGAACATCGTGACCATACTCATACAAGTGTATGCATATTGAGAGTGGTTACTCAAACCTAAATAAAAATCAAACTTCCGAGCAATATGTTTTAGTTTTATATCTTATTATGTTTAAATTTTGAGTTGTTGATCTATATCCTGGGTTTATGTTATAGTTTCCAATTTGAATTATAATATAAACCATCCCTATCAGCTTTTCTTCACTTTTCACAAAAATTCTAAAATCCAAACTTTATTGTATTTTATTGTGCTATTATGTGCGAAAAATGATAACTAAAGGATAAAGATGTGATATGTAGAGAGATGCACATTTAACTTGCTTATTACAAAACGCCCATTGAAAAATAATGTTTCACAATAATTTAAAATTGATGTGCTTGAACATTACCTATGTAACTGAAGGATCTGCATCGCACCTGCAGCCAAAAGGCGTCACTACACCAGAAAAGGCCTGTAGTAGCGTTTAAAAAACGCTACCAAAGCCTTTGGTAGTGTTTTAAAGAATGCTACTATAGGTCACACAACTAAAAGTTTGTTTTATTATTGTTGTGTTTTAATAAACGCTACCAAATGCTTCATATTGCTGTGTTTTTCAACCGCTACCAAATCTTTTAGTTACGTTTGCTTTATGTCACTATTAATTTAGGTAGTATTTTTACATCTATTTCTGTAGCATTTCTAAAACGCTACTAAAAGGTATTGATTGTTTCATAGCATATTTTAAATGTTACTATAGTCATATCAAAATCAGCAGCAGTCATATAACAACCATACTCAAACCAACAATCGACCAATCACATAATCAATCATATTCAAATAATTAAGAACACGTTAATCACATAAGTATTATCCATAACCATTTAGATAATAGTTGTTTGATAAAATGAGCAAATTCACATACCACAAGGATTCACAAAATTTTTTACACAATGAATACTAACTAATACCATAATACATGTAACAGTTGAAGTCATGTCCATTGTTGTTGATGATCTTTACTCCAAAAAGGCTAATTATCAGTAAACAAGTTAGATAATAAAACAATAAGAATTGTTCATGAATTATCAAATAACATTCAAATAATATTAATTAATTGTTTTTAGAACAGGCACATAAGCAATAAAGCCATCCAAGTATACTAACCAAATTTACAGGATAACCATACAAGTCTGACCTTCTTCTCTTTGAAAGTCCAAAGCCTGCATAAGTATAAGTACAACATATAGTCAAACAATCTTACACATAAAACTTTGATAATTGGTTATATTTTAATCTTTTATAAAATATAGTTAATTTAAACTAAGTTAATTTTAATTTTATAAACTTGTTTAATTGTTTGAAAACTTAGTTAATTTTTATTAACTTGATTAACCTATTTAATTTATTATTATAAAAACTCGGTTAACTTAATTATATTATTATTATTATTATAAACTTAGTTACTTTTAACAAATTTAGCTAATTCATCATCAATATTATTATTTATAAAACTTTGCCAAATTAGTTACATTATTCTTATTATTCAAACTTTAGTTCATTTAAACTTAGTTACTTTTTATTAACTTGGTTAACTTAATTAATTTTATTATCGCTATTATAATTAAAACTCAGTTAACTTAATTATATTACTAATACTACTATTATTGTAAACTTAGTTAATTTTTATAACTTAATTAATCCTTCATAATTATCAGCATTACCATCTTATTTATAAAATTTGTTTAATAGTTATATTGTTATTTTTTGTAAATTTTAGTTAGCTTAAACTTAGTTAATTTTATATAACTTGTTTAATTTTAACAAACTCAATTATTTTAAAATACTGTTATTATTAAAACTTGGTTAACTTAATTATATTATTGTTATAAACTGTGTTAAGTCTTATTAACTCAGTTAATTCATCATCATCGTTTTTATTTATACAATTTAGTCAACTTAAACCTAGTTAATTTGATAAAACTTGTTTATGTATAACAAAACATAGCACTTGTTTATGATAATTAACTTAGTTTAACTATTATTATAAATATAGTTTTTTTTTAAAACAAAAATGTGCGATTTATTAAAAATAAGGGAGCACACATATTATTATAAATTTAGTTAATTTTTATAAAACTCAGTTAACACGATTATTATTATTATTATTATAAACTTGTTCACTTTCAAAAAACTTAGTTAATTTTGTTAACATAGTTAAGTACTTATTATACTTAATTAACTTTTACAAGCTTATTTATTTGATATAAATCTCAATTATTTTTTATAAATATTTAGTTAACTTAATTAATTATTATTATATTTTTATATTATATCAAATTAATTTATTATTATCATTTCTAATACTTATTTAACTTAGTTAAATTTTTATTATTATTAGTATAAATTTAGTTAATGTTCTTAAAAGCTTAACTAACTTCGTTAATACTATATAGTTCCATATTTTTGTTATATGCTTAGTTTATATTCATTATTATTAGTATTGTTATTATAAACTTGTTAATTTTATAAAACTTAGTTATATTAGTTAAATTTTAATTATACTTTGACCTTCATAAATCTTAACTAATTTTTATAAAATTTAGTTAACTTAAATTATTATTATCATTATTTGTGACGACCCGGAAAATCTGAACCAATTTAACTTTTTTAAATTGGCTAAAATAGTGGATTTTAAATACTTAAAATAAATATTTTAAATAATAGCAATGGAAAGTGAGTTTGAATCGAAGTTGAAAATAAATATAATTACTTTGAATTGTAAACAAGGTCTGAAATGGCGCGGTAGTTTCAAAATTTGAATTCAAACTTCAACTGACTGTACCGGGTGCAAAACAAAACGGATTTGAGTGAAACCAAAATTATTTAAATCTGTTAGTGAATACCTTTCTAACGAATCTGAAAAATCGAAGTTTCATAGCGGAAAGCAAAAGTTATGGCCAAATGAATTTTCAGAAAGGTCGCTATGGAATTTATGTAGCCCGTGAAATTGGCCATTTTGCAAATGCCTCAGAATTCGACGAAACCACTTTTGTTGGATCTGGGATGTGAAGTTATTGCTAGGTTTCAAATTTCATAATTTTGGAAGCTAGTATGTGAGGTTGGCAAACGAAAATGTGTTTTAGTCAATTATAGTTAAATTGGATCGACCAGAGATGGGCCATTTTGCAAACGGTCTCAGAATTCGATGAAACTAGTTTTGTTGGGACCGTATCATCAAAACATAGCGAGATTTATTTTTCTGGAATTTTTCGAATCAGTTTGTGGCCCTGGCAAATTGAAATGTACGTTCAAATTAAATATTGAATGTTTTATATTTTAAATTGAAGGAAAACTGACTGAAAAAGTCGAATGGGCCTTCGAAACATATCCCATTGCGCTCGGAATGGGGGTAAAACGCTAGGGGCAACAGTCGTTGGGTTTGGATCGGGGTTCGTGTGTGAAAGGGGTATTTTTGAAATTTTAAAAATATATAAATTAAATGGAAAAATCTGATTGGCCACTCCATCCTCTCTTTCTCCCCGATCACCAGGCGCGCACGGCGGAAAACCTTCCAAACTTCCCGACTCGATTTCTCTTTCAATTCCAAACGAAATCAAGCAAACTTTGATCCATTTTGAAGAGGATTCGAAGAGCTTTAAATCCATACCGGATTTGTCAGACATCATTGAGTATTTTGGTCGTATTGGGTCCCCGAAGTCGACCTGTTTGGAGCGCCGCCGCCATCAGCAGGTTCCACCGAGCTGGCCCACTCCCCCACGCGCGCGAAGCTCTCTCCTAACCCTTCGACGCTGCGAAGGCCGATCGTCCTCTAGCTTCATGGATTTCGCGATAATTCAAAACCTAGTTTTGAACGAGGAATAGAGGTATACGGCTATGAAAAATTTTCAACTGTTTTAACACCTTTAAACCGTTGCAAACTTTGAAAAATCATATCTTTTTCGTTTCTTGTTGAAATCCAGTGAAACAAGAGACAGTGGACTCGTGTGGACGTTTTCTACCTTCTATAAGAGACCGCATATTTTTCTGAGCCTTCTGCTATTTTTGGTGGAGTGGAACCCAATGTGAGATTTCTAATTTATAAACGATATGGAAAACGACGATGTATAAATTATATAGTCGATGTATGGGTTATATAAGCGTTGTACACCTCATGTATAAGCGTTGTATAAGTTGTAAGTTCGACGTATAAGTTATGTATGCGTTGTAAAAATTATATTTGTGTTGAAATAGAAGTGAAATGCTATATATATATATATATATATATACGCCCCTCGTCCACAAACCATGGACGATATTTATTGGTTGTGATTGGTGTGAAAATTGATTGATAGCGAATGGTTGATTGAAATTGTTTGTGGTTGGAATTGATTGATTGTGGTTGAAAAATACCCGTTTGTGGTTGAGAAATATTTGGTTGAAACCACATAGAATTAGTTTGTGGAAATGGAAAAAAATATACATGCCGCCTGCGTGCGAACTAGATGCATGATTCCCCATTGTCAAAAGCTGCGAGGCTTTAAGGTAGAGCGAGGAGCCGTACTAGGGACGGTCCCGGTTTTAACTACCCTGCCGTTATGCTGCCGAAATTTTGAATAATATTCATGTGTTAGAATTATTTTCATTTGTTGAAACTATATTTATTCGTTGTATAGAAAACCTTCATGTGTTGAATTGAAATTCATTCGTTGAATAGAATTCATATGTTGAATGGTATTCGTGTTTTTAAATATAAAAATCACCTTTTTATCTATGTATACAAACTATAGTAAACCTTCATGTGTTGAATTGAAATTCATTTGTTGAATAGAATTCATGTGCTGAATGGTATTCGTGTTTTTAGATATAAAAATCACCTTTTTACTCTATATATATAAACAATAGAAAACCTTCATGTGTTGAATCGATATTCATTCGCTGGATAGAAATTCATGTGTTGAATGGTATTTGTGTTTTAAATATAAAAATCACTTTTTTTATCGATATATATAAACTATAGAAAACCTTCATGTACTGAATCGAAATTTATTCGTTGAATTGAAATTCATGTGTTGAATGGTATTCATATTTTGAAAGAAAGTGTTTTATAATAAAAATCCAATTTTTATCATCGATATGAACTATATAAAATAACCTTGTTTTGAAATAAATTGTTTTATAATAAAAATCCTATTTTTATCACCTATATGAAATATATAAAATAATCGTGTTTTGAAATAAATTGTTTTACATTAAAAATCACATTTTTATTATATACATGAATTGTTAAAAATAGTGAAGTGTTGAAATAGAAGACAGTTAGATAAAAATATCATTTTTATCAAATGTATGAAATTCATATAGATTTGAAATCGAAGAATCAATATATATATATATATATATATATAGAATTGAAATATATCGAATAACGAAGCTGCAGTTCGTATTTTGAAACCGTGATTTCAAACGGTTAGTGCGGGAGATCCGACCATCAGAATTTCCTGAAATCGCAACCGTTGGGTTCGCTTTGGAAATATCTTTCCAACGGCACCAACTTTGTAAAAATCCAACGGTTGGATTGTGTGGAATGTTTAATTCAAATCTGAAGAAAAACAACGCCAGAATCGATTATATTTTTATATATATAAATATAATTATATTAAATCGAATAACGACGCTGCAGTTCGTATTTTGAAATCGAAACTTCAAACGATTATACCGGCAGATCCGACCGTCAGATTTGCCCGAAACCGGAACCGTTGGATTCGTTTTGAAAAGGCCTTTCTAATGATGTAAATTTTGTGAAGATCCAACGGTTAGATTTTCAGATATGTGTAAATCGAATTTGAAGAAAAACAGCACCACGGCCGCGTTATGGCCCGAAGCGTCGTTTTGAATAAATTGGCTATTTTAAAATAAATAAAAATAGCGATAAATCGTTATAAAATATTATAAACGATATGTATGTGAAATTTAGAAACTAACTGAAGGTTAGCTAAGTCGATTAGTTTCTTGGGTATTGATCAGATGTTGGTTTCGGCCTTCGGGGTTAATATTTAGGAAATCGTTCTCTTACTGATTGACGGTTAGTGACTAATGAATTGAAATGATGCGTAGTAGTGTTTGTGTAGAACTTGTTTATTATATACGCGAGTTGCTCAGGAAGACCGGGTTTATCCCATTCTGAATAACTGAATCAACGATAAGAAATCGAATATGAAGACGGTGGTCGAAGACCGGAGATCTTCACCTCGTTTGGATGGTAACCGAGGTCCTG
Source organism: Allium sativum (assembly GCA_030737875.1). Lineage (NCBI taxonomy): Eukaryota > Viridiplantae > Streptophyta > Magnoliopsida > Asparagales > Amaryllidaceae > Allium > Allium sativum. The sequence continues at coordinate 159,838,160 of CM060924.1, forward strand.
ATTGGGAGGCATCTCGAAATATGGATAATGAATGGTGATCGTCCAGATGTACGTGGTGATCGATGGGTTTGCTAGGTATATAGTGCCTCCGGTTTCGTTCAGACCCAGAATGGACTTGCAAATGGACAGTGTGTCTGACATTGGAATTTATTCTGTGTGATTGATAGCCATCAGTTGCACGGTGTGAATTGCCTGTGTGGCATGCTAAGATGCAGTGATCAGGGCTTCTGTTGAAAAGCAAAGTCTTGTGGTGATGATCAAAGCACCGCCTGTGTGGCGTAGCTTTGTATACAACGTGAATTCGCGAACCTCACACCCCGGTATGAACCAGAAATGGGAGAGGACCTCAGGGAGGACATGCATTTCTTTCTAGCTAGAAATGGCATCAGTGATTTTACATGCCCTGACGAGTTTGACTTATGTGGTTGTTACTGTTGCGAGGCGCCTCGGTTTGATCGGTCGATCCGGGTCCGATGGAGTCATTCGTTGGCTCACTTACGCCCCATAGGGCGGGAAAACGCATTGTTCAGGAATTTTAATCCACATTGGTGGACCGGCCCTGTCGCTCCAAAGGCTTGACTGAGTACTTGCCTGAGGCTCGGGCTAGAGAGTCTCGAAGTCGGTAAGGACTATCTTTTTCCTTGGTTCATGACGGAAATCCAATTTCCAAATACGTGACTGTGCGGTTTTGATTGTATACCTATATATGGCGACATAGTGGTATGGGGCATTAATGTCGTCTATGATTGATAGTTATGATTCGAAATTGTTTTCGAAACCTATAGACACTAACAATAATACCAAATGCTTTTGTTTTATTCGTATCAAGCATATTTTGGCCATTATAAGATAAAACTCTATCCTCAGGTTTGCGTTGCATTGTGTGATGGGAACTGAGTTTTATAATGGCTTCATTTTTATAAAAAGCATTGCGATGTTTAAAAGAGTGATTTGTTTTAAAGCACTGGCAATCCAATGGAGTAAACCCGTTCCACGAAAGTGGTGTGGTCCTGTGATTAGCCAAATTTTGAATGTGTTGAGTAAATCTCTCATACCAGTCTCATGACTGACTCGTAGTTTGTTTCACTTTCTAACTTGGGTGCCCCTTTTTCTACACGGGCAGCCTTGTATTCAGGTTTAGCTGGCTTTCTCTGGATAGCTGGAGCTGAAAATGGATTCTATGATTTACCTCTTTTTATGTTGTTCAGCTCTTATTGTACATTATGTTTGTTTTTCGCTGTAGACATTTATGTATAGCTGAACTGTATTTGTACTAAGTATGATCCTGTATACTGTGTAACTCTGATGATTACGTTTATCCAGTATATTCTATTGTGCATTATCTGGTGTATTTATTTATTTCTGTTCTGCTATTATCTGTTTCTGTGTTATATTCCAAGGATTACCCTTGCCACCATCAGTACGGGGTTCGGGGTCATCTCATTATTGTCATATTTATAATATTTAGTTAATTTCTAATAAAACTTATTTATTTACAAGAAAATACCCTAAAGGACAAAATGAACAAAGAATTGTTCCATAAGGACAAAGGGGCAAAATTTTGTCCCCAATGACAAGTGTTAGTGTAAAGGGATGAATTATGTGAGCCCCTGAATTCCTCCCTTTACACTAAATTTTGTCCCTGAGGATAAAATTTTTCCCCCTTGTCCTTATAGAACAATTTTTTATTCCTTTTGTCCTTGAGGGTAAAAATAATTATTTATAAAACATTGTTAACTTAGCTAAATTATTATTATTATAATAAATTTAGTTAGTTTTTATAAAATTTAAATAGCTCGATTAGCATTTATATTTTATTATTATTATTATGAACTTAGTGTATTATTATTATACTTTGTTATATTTACTGCTTATAGATCATAGTTAATTATACAAAACCAATAACTTAGTTAAATTTTATAGTACTTGTTAATTTCTATAAATCTTAGTTGATTTTCGTAAATTTTAATTAATTTACTATTATTATTTATAAAACTTATTTAAATTATGCGTACTACTATTATAAGTTCATTTGATTTTTTTATAAAACTTAGTTAATTTGGTTTATATTTTATAATTTATTATTATAATAAACTTGTTGATTTTTAAAATAATTAGTTACTTTTTTGTAATATTAAACAAATTTTGTTTGCTTTCAACGTTTGGTGGCTACAATAGAAGCTAGCATTCAATACTTTGGCAACATTCTTCGGTATGTATTATCAATGTCAAAGTACAACAAAGGCAAAAACAACTGTATGAATCAAAGTTTATGAGGATATGTACCTTACGAGTTTCAGCATTAGATATGCATTCAAAATTTTCTTTTTTATATTTGGCAATTTTATCTTCAATTGAAGCAACATCTACTCCTTCAATGAAGTTAGCTGCAAATGATATTTAAATTAGTAACTATTCAACGATGATGATACTCGATAAATGTTATAAGCTGAAATAAAGCACATTATAAGACAAAAAACCGTTCTCTACTTATGTAACTACTAAATGACCTGCTATAACATATCAAGAACCTATAAAAATATGATCAAACTTGATAATAAAATGATAAAATAATTTTTCGAAAGGGTACTAGAATGTCTGTGTGATTAAATGAACATCCACTAGTGGTTTTACAAATCGAAAAAAAGATGAACCTTTAGACTTCTTGTGCTCGCTATTATTAATTTCAACCTTGTTGTTCTCTCACTTGAATATTGAAGTTGCTTGTCGACATCTAAAAGAATCTTTGAGGCTTCTTGTAATTTCTTCACTTCACCATCAGATACTACAAAAATAAAAAATGCACATGCGAAATAATTTTAGTTCTCAAGTTAATACATACATGCTTATCGACGTTGTTATAGAAAAGAGGATGGTAAATTTTTTGCTCAGCCAAATTCATGACTGAATCACCCAAATTATATAGCAATGTCGATGTACTGACGCGGCTAGTGAACTCAAGCAAGGGAAAGAGGACCTAAATTTATGTTTATACAGGCAGAGAAGCCCAAAACCTAGTTTGGTCAGGCAAAATAAATTGGTTAGTTGCATGGTGCCCGAGCTATGAAGTCAAGAGCTCAAGAATTCCTCATCTAATAAAATGGAAAACCAACAGAATTGCTCTGTCAACTGAAAATTTTATTTAATGTTAAAGCTGAAGCTAAGGAACCATCATGGCATCAGATATGCCTTCAACATTTGCAATAACATATAGTGTCATCAGACCAAGCAACATATCATCTGAAACTACTCTAATCTGGAATACTTAACATGACGAAGTTAAGAAATAAGGTACCAAAAATAGACACACACCAATGTATATATTTATCATTAAGTTACAAAAACTATCAAGTTCATTTACCAGAGAAGTTAGAAACTACAACACTGTTTCATATTATAAAGAAAAAAAATCCTAAGTACTTACAATATTGTGTGTTGCCATGTTGTCTACATTTTGAACCTCAAGAATTAGGTCCCACTCAGTCTGATATACCCCCATCATCCACCACAAGTTCATCTGCAGTTTCCTCCTGACCCTGAAGTGGCTTCCGCTTTCGTTCAGTCTTCACAAAATATTCAAAATAATATTTACTCACCTTATCCTTGTGTACCTGCGATAAGTCCATCTTCACAGGGTGATTGGTTGGGCCTACCATAAGCTGGCAATCTGTAGCTTGCTCCACATTTTTTTTGAGTTAATACATGTATTGTTCCAGTTTTGAAACCATCACAGAAATTGTACAAAATTTAAACATCTATAATTGCTTACCGGTTTCATCTTTTCTACCTTTAGGACAGGATATTTATGCGATCCCATGGCTCTTCTAGAAAATTCGGATACAACACAATGATAGTATTTTGCAGCAAATCATATGAAATATAAGGCATAAAAACATTGTGTTTCAAGGGTTGTAGAGCTCCTAAATATTATCAAAATTTATTTTCTTTCAATACTCCTTAGATAGTACGAATTCACAAAATAAAAAACCACCAGCCCTAACTTTCGTTGACGATGTTCAACTACTTTAGGCTTAAAGATGGTAAAAGCAATGTCATCAAAACATTTTCGTATGCTAAAATAAGATTGAACCCCAACCATGACTCTTTCAAACACCCAGGTTCTTGTTGTAAATATTTATATCGATTACATAAGTATCTTATAAGCAAAGGATACTAACAAATTATGCTATAAATAATACAAAGAATCCAAGAGTATGAACATGAAGAAATTCACATGATAAATGCAAGTAGGAGGACATGACATAACACGCTGATTTTATAAGGTTTTCATTATACTGGCTATAGAAAGATCTACAAACTCAACTTGTTATTCCCCAAGCCTATTGTTTTAAAGAAAACTGAGTTGCGTTTTACAGTTTCCATAACATCATCATCCTAGACTTGCATTTTTGGTGTCAAATTCTAAAGGAAAAATATATTATTACATTCATGCATACACATATATATCAATAGTAAAACTGCTCATGCTAAAGCTAAGTAGCAGACAGAATAGAACAATCCCAATGCAAGGTTGGGCTGCTGAGAAACCGACCCCAATAGAGGGTTGGTTGCTCGTTTCGGGGTTGTTTTAGCAGAGAATTATTAGGTGTAAATTATTTTGAAAAAAAATCAAGGTAAAAAAATGAGGGACAAGGGAAAATGGGCAAAATTTTGAAGCATATAATTACCTTTGTGCACAAATAGATGTGTCATCAAAAAAGGATGCTAGCAGTGCCCGTGTGCTTTTAACAGTAGCGTTTTGGTCATCTACAAGTAGCGGGGTCAGACGAAGTCACAACAGTGGAGTCGGAGCATAATGCAACAGTGGTTTGATAGATTAGTAACAATTAATGGTGTAGGATTACTTAAAGGATGGGGGCAAGAGCAAAATCCAAAGGGAGGCAGTGGAACCTAATTGATGATGATGATTTGATAGGGTAACCGCGAGGTTCAAGGGGCTGTGATGATTTGATGAGGGAGACAGTGATTTTTTACGACATTGGGGAATTAGGTTTAGAAAGGATGTTGAACTGATAAACGGGAAAATGATTTAGGCCATCTGCTTCATATCTTCCATATGCATCCACGATTCCTTCATAAATGCAAGCCATGTCGCCTCCTAATTCATCCACACCTAACGTGCAACCTCCTGGTGTTATAACTGTCACAACTGGGAAAAAGCCACTGTACCAAATCCTGATGACGCTCAAGATCTCTGCAATCCCATAGACGCAATCAATAGTGAAGAAGTTGACATATGGATCGCATACAAGATAGGGTCAGTACGGTTTACTACTACAACTCTGTTACCGGCGATTCAACAAATAAGAGGGCTTTGATCTTTAAGGGGGAGCCAGATAAAATTGCAGAACAACCAACTCATGTGTCATCCGAAAAGTTTACTGGCACCGACTGGACATTGATCACGGATAGTGATGGCAAGAGATATTACTATGATAGCAAGAACAAAGCTAGTAGTTGGCATGTGCCTTCAGTGATCGCAGAGATGAGAAAGAATCTAGAAAATGATTCTTCGACAATCAATAAGTCTCAAGAGGAAAACACCATTGCCAAAACTGAAAATCATACAACTTCCATTGAGGCTCCTCTTTGCAAACTGGTGGTCGGGAATCTGTCAGCGGGCAAGTCCCTTCATCTGCATTAAATCTAGTAAAACATAAGTTACAAGATACTAGCTCTCCCTCCATGTCAGAGGTCCCCATTTTGAAAGAAACTGAGCTATAACTAGGGGAGATGATAAAAGTGAGGGCAAGGAAAAAGTATAAGAGTCAAATGGAGATGAGAACATGTCTGATTCTACTTCACCTGATTCTGATGTTGAATAAAGTGGATCGAATAAAGATGATTGTGTAAACCAGTTTAAGGAAATGCTTAAAGAGTGTGGAGTTGCACCATTCTCCAAATCGGACAAGGAGTTGCCAATGATACTTTTCGATCCTCGCATTAAGGATGTTCCTAATCATTCTGCTCAAAGGACTATATTTGAACCTTTTGTCCAGACACATGCAGAAGAAGTATGGAAGGAAAAACCAGCTGCTCAGAAGGCTGCAATAGATGGTTTCAAGTAGTTGTTAAAAGAAGCAGCAGAGGGTATTGATTACCAAACAAAATACCAGTTATGTAAAAGAAAATGGGAAAAAGATTCAAGATTTGAAGCACTAGATCAAAAGGAACGGGAGCTTCTTTTGAATGAGAAGGTACTGACGCTTAAAAGAGTATTCGAGGAGAAAAATAAAGCCATGCATGTTGCTACTGTCACAAGTTTTAAACAATGCTGAAGGAACATAATGTGACTGTCAGTAGCCATTGGTCCAAAGTAAAAAAAATTATTAACATAAGAAATTATTCTAGATACAAAAATTTGAAGCATGAAGAAAGAGAACCTGTTTTCAATGAGTACATTTTTGAATTAAAAGCTATAGAAGGCAAAGCAAAACATGCCTCAAAAGCCAAAAAGGATGAACATGATATACTAAAAGAAAGGGAGAGGGGAACGTGAAAAGAAAACGAAGAGAAGAACAAGAAATGGACAAAATAAGATTGAAAATCCGTAAGAAAGAGGCAATTTCTTCTTATCAAGCATTATATGTGGAAATAATTAAAGACCCAAAGGTTTGTTCACGTACATTATATGGCATTCAATATGGTTATGTTAAAGCTCTTATTGCCTCTCAGGTGCCTGTTACATACCAACCAAAAAAATAGTTACATCATCCACCTATGACACTTATATTTCAAACTTCACTATTTTCTCATTATTAAACCTTCATTTACAATTTTTTTGGAAACAACCATAGTCTAAAGAGTTGATAAATTCATAAGTCACATTAAAGGAATGTCATGATCTTCAAAAATATATATATATTGACCAGACAATAAAATTCTAAAACAATCCTTAAATTTTATATATGGTACTTCAATAAGATTATCTGTAGTATATTGAGTTTATAAAGTTGGTGAGTTATGCAGATTTCCACTTGGTCTACTTCGTAAACAGTGTGGAGCTTACGTTCTGAGCCACCCTTTTAAAAAACACACACAATTAGATAGAGCAAACTTTCATACAAACCAGGGAGACAAGTTCGAACATTCATCAATGAATACAATAGAATTATATGCAAACAAATTCCAAAGAATAACAATGTCATTAACAAGAACTATAGTCCAGTAAATATGCGGCCATGAACAAAATAAATAATGCAACGATGCATGTAAGGATTTCAAGTACAGAAGTACGGTGTAATCAAGTGCGAGCATAGAACTACAATCTGTTTTCAGTTCACCTGCATTATCAACTGTAGCAACAACTAAACTGTATGTAATGATAGAAAGTATACTTGAAGGCTAAAGAGTTAAATGACTCAGAAAATAAAAATTAAGGAATGGCTGAAACTAACAAAAGTCCTTACAAAACACTATATAATGGTTCATGTAACTGATTGACATAGGAATATGTTTATTTTATGCTTTCGTTTCTTATCTTTTGTATATAAATAAATATTACTTGGGTATTGTTTTGTTACTTTTACAGATATTCCAACCCAGCCCGCATGCAAACAGAAAAGTAGAGAAATAGAGATCAAATTGATATATATTTACATTTTGAAGAATTGTAGATGAAAATCTCACATCTAGTTGCTGTTGGACAAGAAAAGGATTGACAAAATGGCTTTGCACATCACAAATCAATGATGAAGTGTCAAGGAATCAAGAGGAAAAGAGAAAAGGCCCAAATTTGCTTTATTTATCTAAGGCCCATTTATGTTCTCATTGTAAACTAAGTGGTGATGTAATGACCAGGCCCATTTATCATTAGGGTTAGGGTTAGGGTTTGGCTATCTACCCTATATATACCCTTGTAATGGCATTGTAGCCACCATCCTATCATATATCTCATTCTATTCTTTTCTTCATTAATAAAACTCATTTTTCTTTTTATCTTATGCAATATTCTATTTCTTAGCAATTAGTGTTGTCTACACGATTAGATTCGGTAGAACACTATTTGTATTTTGCATTTCTTTTCATTAGTGATTGACCGTCTGATTAGATTCAGCGGTAATCCTAATTTTATTTCCTGTTGTTATTTATATTCTGCACTTTTATTTTCTGTATTTTAATCGCGTTCATAGGTTAAATTGGATTTGATTAGATTTGAATCTGATTCATAGTTTCATTGCTTTTCCATTGAAATTGTGATTTGATCGTCGGTTCAGTTAGATCTGTTCTGAATCAAATTACAGTTTTAATTTTGTTTTGTTTAATTTTCAAAATCAACCTCCAAAGTTTTGTCTAACTCGCCCAAGAGATTAGATAAATAATTTGATTTAATTCACCTCCCTGTGTTCGACCTGTATGCTACACACCTGTATGCTTGCAGAATTTAATTTAAATGTCGCGCTTTTCTAATTCATAGACTAGCGTCGATCAAGTTTTTGGCGCCGTTGCCGGGGAGGCAAACATTAAATTTTATTATTTATTTAATTTCTGATTCGTGTTAGTTTTTATTTTTATTTTTTTTATTTTTTGTTGCTTTTTTTTTGTATATATAGAAAAAAAGTTCTAGTTTGGTTGATTGAGTATTAAAATATTGATACTACAATCTTCTAATAAGGGAAAAAAATCTTGCCTTTTTGTTTTTATTATTTCTTTCCTCATTTTGATTCCTTTTCCTTTTTGTTTTCCCTTCTCCCATTTATTACTTTCCTTTTTTTATATACATCCATTTTCTTCTTCTTACAACTTTCAAAGCAAATAAAAAAAAACTTACCAAATTTCCTTAGTTTTATCTTCTTCTTTCTCATTTATTTCTTCCCCCTTTCAATTTTTTCCTTTTATATTTCTTTTTCCTTTCCTACTTTCAAAGCAATAAAAAAAACAAAAACAAAAAAAAACTCATCATTTAATTTCTCAAACTCTTTCCCCTTTTTCAATTTCATTCCCAGTTTCTACAACCTCTCTTTCAATAGCTTTCATATATATAAAAAAAATTTATTGAAAACTTTCCATTCTTTCTTCCTTGTAGTTAATTCTCTGCTTTGTCATTTGATTACTACCATCTTTTGCTATTTCTTTATTTCCTTCCATTCTTTTTCTTTTTGCAATTACAACAGCAATCTCTTCTCATCTTCTTGCCATTCCGTACATCTTCTTCTCTTCCACCAAGACCAAAACCAAAACCATCTTCATGCATACCCATAAAAATCCATATATCTTGCACCAACGAAAACTAATACAGCAAGTCATAACCTCCCCAAAACCATCCTTTCTCACAACCACCAACATCAGCACGTCACCCTCGTCCATCACAAATACCCCACGCACAACTTCTGCGCACCATCACCGCCATCAAATCCGATCACAACGCACTACTCAGCAGTTCCACTGCGTTTACCAGCCTCTATCCACTAAAACCGCTCCACAATACCACCAATACCCACTCCAAATCCGATTCTCCGATCACGACGTCATCCTCCAACCTCACGTTCAAATTCCAACACCACCTCCACCACGCAACAGATCCAAGAAACCCATAAATCGCCAATTCGAAACCAAGCCAAAAATCCCAAGTCAACAACGAAAAAGCAAATCGGCGGGGCCTTGAGTTTCATATTGAAAATTTTCCTTTTTTTTGGGATCTCGAATAGCTTAGTTGTGGAGATTGATTGTGGGTGGAGTCTATTAGGGGAGTTGCGTCCTGTTTTCCAAGAAAAGGAGGAGGCACGTCTCAGTGAGATCTCCCGTGAAATTTTTTTGGGGCACTGCAATTTTTTTTTTTTGGTGAACATTGAAGTTTGTGCATGGTGTTTAGCAATTGAGTAGGCAATTGATTTGTTTTCATTTTCTTTTTGATGTGGTCTCTTCGTGAAAGGTAAATTATACTACACACATTAAAAAAAAAAAAATGGGACTGCCATTTTTGGTTTCTGAGATATTTTGGGAGCGCATATCCTGTATTTTGTTTTTGGCCTGTTCGACTGTGCCAAAACAAATAGCAGAAAAAAAAAATTGTGGTTTGAGGAGCATAATTAAGGCGAGAATTGGATTGTGTTGCCTACTTTTGGGTGCGTGCGTTTTGATTGAGAATTGACTTTCCAGGAGCAATTCTTTATTTAGTGCGTTAGTGCTTGTTCCCTACTTTTTTATTTTTTTTATTTCTTTTGTTAGGCTTAGCTTTTATTTTAAGTTTAGTTTATTTATTTTGTTTGGTTTTATTTTTATTTTTATTCTAGGTTTTTATCAGTTTGTAGTTTTCTTTTGATTTTACTTCTTGTCTTTTTCTTAAAAAAAAAAAGAGTACGTTTTTTTTTTTTTAGGCTTAATCGAGTAGGTTCGCTTGTTTGTATTTTTTTTTTTTTTCTTTGTTAGTTTTTTTTTTCTTTTTCTTTTTAGGTTTTCTCCCTTTCAATTGTTTATATTTTTATTTTGTTTTATTTGCGTCTCTTTATTAAAAAAAAAGTGGAAACCTCATTCAAATCAAAGGCAAAAAGCAAAGAATTCGAGCAAAAAAACAAGAAAACTCTGAAGCCAAGCAAATTTGCAAATCGCTAACGCTACTCAATTGCACTGGACGGACTGCCATACCCCGCTGTAAAATTCTCTTAACTCTACAGGTGCTCTGCTGCAAAATAAAAATATAGAAATTGTTGTAAAAATCTTCTACAGGGGCAGCGGCTTGAATGTAAAAAAATTTAATTCTGCAATTTATATTTCTGTGACTGTTCTGTGACTGAAATTTCTGAATTAGTTGGGTACGGACTGATATTTTCATAACTGTCATCATTCTCATCGTTTCTCAACAATAAAATCTGATTAGATATTTCAAAATAATATAATTGAAAAGTGGTGCTTTGTGAAGTTGACTGTCTCGTATAATTGGATCGCGGATATATATTAGTTCAATTTATTGGACTATTAGCAAAAGAGGTTGCATACTACCCGTAAAACATTGGTCGTATCCCTTAGTATTTATACTATACGTGAACGGCCATAAGACCCTCTTCCCCCTTCTAATTGAGTCAGTTAATTAATAGAGCACTACTCAGTATTTTATACTATTTTGAAGTGAGAATATTTTCTGTCTTGCATTGACTTTATTCAAATGTCTGATTCAAAAAAATCCTTGAGAGAAACGTGGGATAATAATCGGAGTAGACGTCCTCTTGAAGAGTATGAATATGAATTACAACTCATGAGGCAAAATTTTCCAAAATTTCATGAGCTCAATGCCAACAGTTTTCAAAAATTTCCAACTGACCAACAATTTCAAAATCATGATAATAATCGAAATGACGATTTCAATTCAAATTTCAACAATTTCGATTATGGGCCACATCCACATGAAAATAGTTTTGAATCCCAATATAACTTTGATCCACATCAATATGGGGTTGTAAACCAAAATTTTCAAAATTATAGCCCATATCAACATCTTGAAAATGACCAAAATTGCAATTTTCACTCGAATTTTAACAATTTTGGTTATGAACAAAATTTCTATGATCAAAATAATTTCCAATATCATTGCCAGTTTCCTGAAAATTAAAACAACTACCACATTGGAAATAATATTGATTGTGAAATTAATGTGGACTATAATTTTGAGAATCAAGAAATCCAAAACGAGAGCTCTCAAATCAATGATCGTCTTAACATTCTTAGAGAGGGGGAAGAAAGACTAAATAAAAAGGCCGATGAACTTCTTTGTTTATTGACATCTTTGAAAGAACAACAAGAGCAACAAAAACAAATTCAAACAAGCGATGAATCAGAAAATAATCAATTCTTTACTGATGGTGAAAATTTTCAAATAACGACTTTTGAAATTGAGAATAATCACCTTGATGAAGTTTTTCAAAATTCAACAAATGATTTGGGCTTCAGCTCTTTTCAGAAAAAAGATTTAAGCTTGGATTTTGATCTTCCTCTTTCAAACTGTGAGAAACTTGAAATTCTAGAAATTGAACAGAATAAAAATGTTGAATTTTTCAACTCAAAATTGGAAAAGGATTTTAATGAACATGAATTCCTTGGTTTGTATGAGGATGATTTGGCAAATGAGGATGAAATAGAATCAAGCCACCAATCCGAATTTGAAAATTTTGATTTTGAGGTTTTTAACGAACTTGAAATGGTCAGTGTCGAAAATACCTTGTCAATTAATGATGAGAAAGGTGATCACATACTCTTGAACAACACTCAGAATTCAAATTTCACTGAATTTATATACGATCACAAATTTTTGAAAAATTACACTGACAAATTTGTTGAACACATGAACTATCTTTGGAATGCTGGCTTGGTTGAAAAACTTTATGTTAGGACGACCCTGGATATTTATCTCCTGGACTATAAATCTAGGTTTAAAGATGATATGGTTTTCAAGAACTCTTGCTTGTTAGAAAATATGCCTAGTCATAGTGGGAATGGGACTCATCGGGCTATAACCAAGTGTGGGGGGAAAAGTTGGTGGAATTCTTTGCATCGCGTTCACCGCAAACACATATATCATTGTACATATGATCCATTCCTACATATAGCTAAACTGCATTTCATTCTTCAAATAATTTTGCATCTCATTCACCTTTGGGTACAATCTTTCAAATTTAGGAAACGTTCAAAGTGTGGACACTGTATAGTTCTAGTGTGGGGGGGAGTCTGCATTGCATTTTTTGATTTTTCTTTAATTTTTCTTTCTTTTCATGTAGGACCATCATACATTTTATCTCGTAGTAACATACCATAAAAAAAATTTAAAAAAATAAAAAAAAATACGACTCATTTTCAATTGATACAACAAAATAAGTTTACAATTTTTAGCCAGTTGATAGTATTTTTCTCTCTCAACTTAGATCGAATAGGAAATATAATGAAAAGTTTAATTTTGAAGGATAATAGTGTAACCGGTACATAGGGAGATTCTTAGGTGATGGCCATGAAATCTATTCTATATTGAAGACTTTGTTTAAATAAGTGGAGGACTTAAAATACTTATATTGGCTTTTCAAATCTTTAAAACTAAGTTGTGTTAAGTTGAATTCGCGTAACTCTCTTTTGTGTTTATATTTTCGATAATAATAATAATAGTATTCCAAGGGTATCCAACATTCCTTGTATATCGAGCGTTGGTGTGCAAACCCGCCAAGCTCTATCCGACACGTTGTTGACAAAGTCAATGTCGGCCTGCACAATCCGCCAAGCTCTTTACCTACTCTCCGTTAGTCCGCGAGGCAGTGCATGTGTAATAACCCGAAAATCTGGGCCAGTTTAAAATTTTTATTTTGGCAATTTTAGCGAATTTTGAACATTTAAAATAGATTATTTTAAATAATATCAATGAGAAATTTATTTTGAATTGAAATTCGACTTATATATATTACGCATCGTCGTTTGAATGTAAATAATTTTATATAATTATAAAAAGAATTGAAAATGGCGCGGTAGTTCGATAATTCGATTTCAAACTTCAATTGAATGTACCGGGTGCAAAACAATCCGGATTTGAAATGTTAGGACCGTATCGAACTTCAATTGAATTCGACGAAACTAGTTTTGTTAGGACCGTATCGTCGGTACGAAGCTAGAAAATATTTTTCTGCAATTTATAGAGTTAGTATGTAACCCCGGTAATTTGAAATGTACGTTTAAAATTCAATATAGTGATTTAAATGTAAATTTAACAGAAACTGATTCAAACAGTCGAATCAGCCTACGATACATATCCCATTGTGTTCGGAATGGGGGTAATACGCTATGGACGACAGGCGGTGGGCCTCGTTTTGAGGTCGAAAATATAAGTTGCTTTTTGCGGTGAAAATAATAATAATAATAATAATAAAATATAAAACCTTCTTTTTACATATACCCCCCCTCTTTCATTTCGTATCAGCAGAACAAAAAGGAAAAAAAAAAAACAAATCGAACCCCGTCGCCCCCTCGTCTCCGCCACCCCCGTCGCCACCCGATTCGCCACCACCCTCCCCTACAGCCGACGCAGCCCTCCTCCCTCTCCCCTTCAACCCAAACCTTAAAACCCGTACCCTAGCAGCCACACCCCTCGTGAGAGCAGCCGCCGCCGCCACAGTCGACGCCACCAACCTCATCGCCTCCTGCTCCTCCCCTCCTCCAACTCGCGCAACCGCGACCCGCACCGCACCACCCCCTGCCGTCGCGAATTCGCACCCCCCCCCCATCTGATGCTCCTCCACATGAGAACCCAGAGCCACCCAACGCCACCCCGAGCACCTTGGCCTCTGTCGAACGATGTAAGTCCCTCCTTTTCGTAAATATCATTTTACTGGTTGATCTAATTAATTTTAGGGTTTTTATTTTATATAAAAATATGGTTTTATATTTTTAAAGTAATAAAAATATGGTTTTTATATTTTTAAAGTAATAAAAATATGGTTTTTATATTTTTAAAGTAATAAAAATATGGTTTTTATATTTTTAAAGTATTAAAAATATAATCTTTACTATATAGAAGATGTAAAAATATGATTTTTATATTTTTAGAGAATTAAAAATATAATTTTTACATGTTAGGAATATTAAAAATATCATCTTTATATAGGTAGCAAAATAAAATATGATTTCTATAGGGATGAAATTGAAAAGGTAAAATCTTTAAAAATAAAAGGACGATATTTTAAAAATAGAAAAGGCGAAAACTTTATTTTTATAAAGGCGAAAACTTTATTCTTATAAAGGCGAAAACTTTATTCTTATAAAGGCGAAAACTTTATTCTTATAAAGGCGAAAACTTTATTTTTATAAAGGCGAAAACTTCATATTTGTAAAGGCGAAAACTTCATATTTAAAAGGGCGAGGTCTATGAATTTGAAAGGAAGAAATCTTCATATTTGAGAAGGCGAAATCTATATTTTTGAAATGGAATTTTTATCTATATGACATAGCATAGTGAAAATTCGATTTTTATATATTGAACATCGAAGTAAAAATATGATTTTTATATATTAAATAACAAAGTAAAAATTCGATTTTTATATATTGAATAGCGGAGTGAAAATGCGATTTTTTTAATATATGAAGTGATTATAAAAATATGATTTTTAAAAATTGAAAGTAAACAAATAAAAATGTGATTATTTATTTTAAAGACATCTGAATATAAAAATGTGTGATTTTTATATATGTAGTGGCTACGGGAAACGAAGATGACAAAGATGCGATAACAACGAGGACTTCTCTAAATGAAGAGTCGTGATATTGGATAGCTATCGGTGAGAACTACTCACTCTAAATTCTCTTTTTCTAGTTATATATATATATATATACTAGGATGCAGACGGTGCTTAGTAGCACCCGACACAATTGTCCACAGACCATGGACTTGTTTGTTTGGTTGCATAAATTAGTTAGATGATTTGATTTGAATTTGGTGGTTTGGTGAATTTGATTGATGTGTGAATGGCGTGGGCCTTCACTAGACCGGGGATAAGGCTAGGCCTTGTCCCGTTTCTAGTATCGTGCCGTTATGCCGCCGAAATTTTCTAAAATATGTTAGAAAAATAAAAATATCATTTTACTGAATAAATGAACTGAATAGAAATTCATGTGTTAAAATAAAATGTTTTATCGTTAAAAATATAATTTTTAACGTGAAAGTGAATAAATGAATATTTATAAACAAATCGGCCGATTTGTTTATATACATTGATTGACTGATATCGATTGGGTCGATAAATTTTACACGTCGCCCAACTGCACAACTAAAATCTGTGTTTGATTGTTTGAAACCCCACACGGGTGTTGGGATGAAATTTGGAAGTTCACTCATCCTGATTGATTAAATATGTCGATCGATTGATTGACAGGCTGTTATAAGCGTTAGATATCTATATTTGATGCTTATACAGTGTAGTGCACTTTGGTTGATGGTTGATTATTTTTCAATGCTATTATATACATGTGTTGTATGGAATCCATATAATTAACATTATATGGTGATTGATTGGGCCTCATTCCAATCGGGAAAATAATGAATATTATAAAAGAAAATTCATGTGTTGAATATAAAAATAGTCATGTGTTGACGATGTTCATGTGGTGAAAATACTCGTGTGTTGAGTAAAATATTTTAAATAATAAAAATTACATCTTTATCATATTTAAGATTAGAATCTACTTTACAGGGGAGTCTAATTAAAATCAAACGATAGATACCATAGTTTTATAAAATATTTTACATAGCAAAAATAGTGATGTGTTGACAGTACTCATGTGTTGAGATTAGTCGTGTGTTGAAAGAAATATAGATTCATGTGTTGAATGGGATAAATATTCATTTGTTGAATAGAATAAAGAAGTTTTTGAAAAATATAAAGTCGTGTTGATTAGAGATGCGTTATTTTGACGCGAATGATATTTATATCGATTTTATTCGTTTTATAATGAATATGGAAAGGTGATTTCAAAATCTAATATTTTGAAATGAAATTCAAATTGAATTAGATAAAAATTGAAATTGAAATTTTATTGAATCAATTTGAAATGAATTCGAATCGAATATAAAATGAATTCGATTCGAATTGAATAGAAAATGAACTCGATTCGAATTGAATAGAAAACGAATTAGAATTTGAATTGAATGGAAAGTGAATTTGAATTCGAATAAAATAGAAATGAATTCAAATGAAATTAAATTGAAATTGAATTGAAATCGATTTGAAACGAATTCGAATTGAATCAAATAGAAGGTAAATTCAAATTGAATTAAATTGAAATGAATTCGAAATTAATTGAAATCAAATCGATCTGAAATTGAATATAGTGTTGAAATGGTTTTGAAAACAAATTTAAAACGATTTATAAAATACGTTTTAAAAAGGAAATCGACGAAATATATTTTATATATATATATATATATTATACATAATGGCCTGAATAGAACGCGCCGCTCCGCGGCAGTTCGTGAATTTCGACCATTGACTTCGAATTGACGTTGCGGGAGATCCGACTGTCGGATTCTCCTAAAACCGGAAGCGTTGGGTTCGTATCGAAAAGAGCTTTCCAATGAATATTAGAAATTTGAAATCTAATGGTTGGATTTGGAATTATGTCCAAATCAAATTTGAAAAAGGTCGGTGTAAGTGCAGTTCGATAGCCGTTGATGGAAATCGACTGTACGGGCCTTGATAAAATTATTAAAAATATTGATAATTTGTGTAAAATCATAATATGTGAATTGGAAAGAACTGGGATGAAAAATTCCACATTTGAAAAGATAAAAATAGATTTTTATCGAAATGAACTAGTTTTGAACTAGAATTAAAATCAATTTATTTTTGAAATAAATAAATTGAATTTGAAAGTGATTTAAAAAATAATCAATATTCCCAATACGTGGATGGGACTGGAGTTGAATCGAAATTATCTTCGGAATATTTCGATGTTGGATTTCGTGACTATACAGATATTGTTATGGGAATTTGAAAGATATATTTTATATCATTATTTCCAATACGATATTTATTGGTTTTAGAATTTGATATTGAATATAAGCCGATATATTTTCTATTCAGAGCCTTGTATTTAATATCAAATGTGATTTGGGTTTGTCGTGAATCGTGTTTTAGATGACATTGGTTCTTTAACCCAGTTAAAGACAGGATATTGATTTTTGAAAAGATTAAAACTAAGTGGAGTTTTAATGAATCTTTATTTAGATTAAAATGTGAATTGATAATTTAAATTATCAAATCTGAAAGGTGATCGAGAATGGAGTACCACCAGTTTTGCTCCAAAGTGATAGTTAAATCTTTAATTAGATTTGAACGTGAAATGGCAATTAATTTTACCGATAACACCGTGGTGTTAGATGTGGAGTATTACCAGTTTTCTCCATGGGATATATAGGTTGCGATTGGGAAATAAAATAAATAATTACTTCGGTGTGGTTCGTTAATCCCGACTAGTTTGAAATGATATCCATAGGAGGATTAAAGAATAAATTTAGAAGAATTTATCTTGGATAAAATTAATGGGAACCTTTCCCTAAGAATGTGATTTTGTGAATAAAAGAATATTCTGAATTGGAATGAGGCGTTTGTTGTGTTTGTGTAACATTCGTTTATTATATACGGGGGTTATTCAGAAAGGCCGGGTTTATACCCATTCTGAATAACCGATTCGACGAGATGTCGAAGATGAAGACGGTGGTTGAAGACCGGAAGTCTTCACATCGTTTGGGTGATTACTGATGATCTTGATTGGGCTGTACACCCAGGATGAGGGAATCAGTTGGTGATCGTCCAGACGTACTTGGAGATGAATGGATATGCGAGGAAAGTGCCTCCGGTTTCGTTCAGACCCAGAACGAACTTGTAAATGGATTGTGTGTCTGACATTGGATTTTATTCTGTGTTGATTGATCTCTATTAAATATACATCTGTTTGGCAGCGGAGAATTTATTCTCTTTCTTAACGCCCTTCTCTGAGACGTACGAGCTAAGAGGTTGTATATCGATGGACATCGGTCGCATGGAGTGAATTGCCTGTGTGGCACGCGTAAGTGGCAATGGATCAAGGCTTCTGTTGAAAAGCAAAGTCTTGTGGTTGATGATCAATGCACGGCCTATGTGGCATAGCTTTGTGTGTAACGTGAATTCGCGAGCCTCACACCCCGGTATGAGTCAAAAACGGGAGACGGACCGCTGGGAGAGCACGACGTTTCTTTCTAGCTAGGGTGGTGTCAGTGACCTACCAGCCCTGACATTTATATACTTTTCACCTGTGTGGTTGTTGGATATGAGGCGCCTCGGATATAGGTCTGTAAGGACCGGGAAACGTGTGTTCAGGAATAACTAATCCTCAAAAGTAAGAGAGGACCGGCCCAGCCGATTCCAAGTATCAAAGTGGGGTCCTGGGACATTTGCTAGAGAGTCTCGAACGCGGAGAGGAGCTTGCCCCTTGCCTCGACTCATGACGGAAATCCAATTTCCAATACGTGTATTGCGGTTTTAATTGTAGAACTAGTATGGCGACATGATATATGGTACCCATGCCGTCTATGATTGATATTTATGATTGAAATTATTTTGGCACTATACACCTATAATAGTATCAAGTGATTTGTTTTAAACGTACCAAGCATGTTTGGCTATTATAAGGGAAAACCCTATCCTCCGGCTTGCGTTGCATTGTGTGATGGGACCTGGGTCTTATAATAGCTTCATTTTTTCAAAAAGCATTGCGCTGTTTTGTTATGTGCACTAGTGTTCTAGGGAGGAAACCCGTTCCGTGTTATACGGCGTGGTCCCTTGAATTACTATCTTTAAAGCAAAGTTTTAAATGACTGTTTTAGTTCTCACACCAGTCCCATGACTGACCTGGAGTTTATTGTTTTAACCTAAACTCTGGGTGCCCCTATTTCCTACATGGGCAGCTAGTAGTTTTGGTTTTGCAGATTTATATCCACAGGGTCCTGATTTACAGCTGGAACGATGCTCGGAAAGCTCTGTATCCGTGTATCACTTTCAGTTGTGTTTTGTATATTTTTCCGCTGCTATGTAATTTATTGTAATCTCTGATATTTGTCGAATGTAATTTATTCATTTATACTCTGTATATTCTTGTATTCTGATGGAATTGTTGTAATAACAATGAAATGTTCTTCTGTATGCGTTCTATTTTGTCTTGTCCTCAATTCTATCCGTGCTTTCCTTCACGGGGAAGTTCGGGTCGTCTCAGTTTGGTATCAGAGCTTTGGTTTACAGAGCTCGAGAACAAGACACATTAGAACCATACGAAAGAATTCATCAGATATTGGGTTAGTAATATCCAATTAGAATGACTCGTTAGAGATAGGATCAGTAGTATCCTAGAACGAGTGTAAAGAGTATATTTTTCAAATGAAAACAATTTTGTTTTGAAAATTTAAACCATTTTAAACGTATTTGATTATTTATTTATTTTGAATATGGACAATCCAATATATAAAGATTTCGCGTATACGCGTCATGAACGTATAGTCGAAGTTTTGATATACTGGATAGATATAGAGTCACATTCTAGACACCCGGGGATAATTCTGATGATGTGGCCACATCATCAGTATTTATGTTCGTGTTTCGAAGGTGTGATTTCTATATATCTCCATTAGACTGGTGTGAGAACCAAAACTAATATAGATAAAATTCTTTGTTGTGAATTGGCATCAAAAACATGATTTCTGTATATATATCAAAAAAATTATGAATTTGCAACGTTAATTCACTAATTGATTGATGTTTGTGTTGTTTGTTTATTTGTTTGCTAATTTTTAACCATTTAGCCTAAATTGAATCACATATTGAATTATATTGAAAATAGGTCACATTTGCTTGTATATACATATACTTACATTGGACAGGTCATAGCAAGGAGGCTAGAGCAGAGAATAAAATTTGTTTGCCCGACAAATAGGTACATGTTTACTACATAATTTACTGTTTTGTTTGGGTGATGATGATTTTATGAGCCTATTGGCTAGCCGCTTGGCTTTTTCTTTTTCTTTTTGAGATTAAAAGGACCGGGGAAGCTATTTGAAATTCCCCGATGCTACCGGTGCAGGGGAGGTTATGGCGAAATTTTTCGAAAATTTAGGGTGTTAGCCAAATTTTTGAAAATTTGAAAATTCTCAGAAACTGAAAAGTTGGAGAATGCAAGCAAGATCGAATGCAGAGTTGATTAATCAAACCACTTTCGACTTTGTTCCTTTTCGGGGACGAAAAGTTTTAAGTGGGGGAGATTGTAATAACCCGAAAATCTGGGCCAGTTTAAAAATTTTATTTTGGCAATTTTAGCGAATTTTGAACATTTAAAATAGATTATTTTAAATAATATCAATGAGAAATTTATTTTGAATTGAAATTCGACTTATATATATTACGCGTCGTCGTTTGAATGTAAATAATTTTATATAATTATAAAAAGAATTGAAAATGGCGCGGTAGTTCGATAATTCGATTTCAAACTTCAATTGAATGTACCGGGTGCAAAACAATCCGGATTTTAGTGAAACCAAAAACATTAGAACCTAATTGATGATATCTTTCCAATGAATCCGAAAAATCGAGATTTCATAGCGGGAATCAAAAGATATGTCCAGTTGAAATTTCTGAATAGTCGCTATGGAATTCAGGCCCTTAAAAATGGAAATTTTGCAAATGACCTCGGATTCCGACGAAACCACTTTTGTTGGGTCCGTGATGTCGAATTATTGCTAGGTTTCAAATTTCATAATTTTTCGAATCAATATGTGAGCGTGGCATAGGAAAACGTGTTTTGACCATTTCAGTTGATTTTAATCGACTGGAAATTGGCCATTTTTCCAACGGTCTCAGAATTCGACGAAACTAGTTTTGTTAGGACTGTATCGTCAGTACGAAGCTAGAAAATATTTTTCTGCAATTTATAGAGTTAGTATGTAACCCCGGTAATTTGAAATGTACGTTTAAAATTCAATATAGTGATTTAAATGTAAATTTAACAGAAACTGATTCAAACAGTCGAATCAGCCTACGATACATATCCCATTGTGTTTGGAATGGGGGTAATACGCTATGGACGACAGGCGGTGGGCCTCGTTTTTGAGGTCGAAAATATAAGTTGCTTTTTGCGGTGAAAATAATAATAATAATAATAAATAAAATGTAAAACCTTCTTTTTGCATATACCCCCCCCCCCCCCCTCTTTCATTTCGTATCAGCAGAACAAAAAGGAAAAAAACAAATCGAACCCCGTTGCCCCCTCGTCTCCGCCACCCCCGTCGCCACCCGATTCGCCACCACCCTCCCCTACAGCCGACGCAGCCCTCCTCCCTCTCCCCTTCAACCCAAACCCTAAAACCCGTACCCTAGCAGCCACACCCCTCGTGAGAGCAGCCGCCGCCACCACAGTCGACGCCACCAACCTCGTCGCCTCCTGCTCCTCCCCTCCTCCAACTCGCGCAGCCGCGACCCGCACCGCACCACCCCCTGCCGCCGCGAATTCGCACCCCCCCATCTGATGCTCCTCCACGCGAGAACCCAGAGCCACCCCGAGCACCTTGGCCTCTGTCGAACGCTGTAAGTCCCTCCTTTTCGTAAATATCATTTTACTGGTTGATCTAATTAATTTTAGGGTTTTTATTTTATATAAAAATATGGTTTTTATATTTTTAAAGTAATAAAAATATGGTTTTTATATTTTTAAAGTAATAAAAATATGGTTTTTATATTTTTAAAGTATTAAAAATATAATCTTTACTATATAAAAGATGTAAAAATATGATTTTTATATTTTTAGAGAATTAAAAATATAATTTTTACATGTTAGGAATATTAAAAATATCATCTTTATATAGGTAGCAAAATAAAATGTGATTTCTATAGGGATGAAATTGAAAAGGTAAAATCTTTAAAAATAAAAGGACGATATTTTAAAAATAGAAAAGGCGAAAACTTTATTTTTATAAAGGCGAAAACTTTATTCTTATAAAGGCGAAAACTTTATTTTTATAAAGGCGAAAACTTTATTCTTATAAAGGCGAAAACTTTATTCTTATAAAGGCGAAAACTTTATTTTTATAAAGGCGAAAACTTCATATTTGTAAAGGCGAAAACTTCATATTTAAAAGGGCGAGGTCTATGAATTTGAAAGGAAGAAATCTTCATATTTGAAAAGGCGAAATCTATATTTTTGAAATGGAATTTTTTATCTATATGACATAGCATAGTGAAAATTCGATTTTTATATATTGAACATCGAAGTAAAAATATGATTTTTATATATTGAATAACAAAGTAAAAATTCAATTTTTATATATTGAATAGCGGAGTGAAAATGCGATTTTTTTAATATATGAAGTGATTATAAAAATATGATTTTTAAAAATTGAAAGTAAACAAATAAAAATGTGATTATTTATTTTAAAGACATCTGAATATAAAAATGTGTGATTTTTATATATGTAGTGGCTACGGGCAACGAAGATGACAAAGATGCGATAACAACGAGGACTTCTCTAAATGAAGAGTCGTGATATTGGATAGCTATCGGTGAGAACTACTCACTCTAAATTCTCTTTTTCTAGTTATATATATACTAGGATGCAGACGGTGCTTAGTAGCACCCGACACAATTGTCCACAGACCATGGACTTGTTTGTTTGGTTGCATAAATTAGTTAGATGATTTGATTTGAATTTGGTGGTTTGGTGAATTTGATTGATGTGTGAATGGCGTGGGCCTTCACTAGACCGGGGATAAGGCTAGGCCTTGTCCCGTTTCTAGTATCCTGCCGTTATGCCGCCGAAATTTTCTAAAATATGCTAGAAAAATAAAAATATCATTTTACTGAATAAATGAACTGAATAGAAATTCATGTGTTAAAATAAAATGTTTTATCGTTAAAAATATAATTTTTAACGTGAAAGTGAATAAATGAATATTTATAAACAAATCGGCCGATTTGTTTATATACACTGATTGACTGATATCGATTGGGTCGATAAATTTTACACGTCGCCCAACTGCACAACTAAAATCTGTGTTTGATTGTTTGAAACCCCACACGGATGTTGGGATGAAATTTGGAAGTTCACTCATCCTGATTGATTAAATATGTCGATCGATTGATTGACAGACTGTTATAAGCGTTAGATATCTATATTTGATGCTTATACAGTGTAGTGCACTTTGGTTGATGGTTGATTATTTTTCAATGCTATTATATACATGTGTTGTATGGAATCCATATAATTAACATTATATGGTGATTAATTGGGCCTCATTCCAATCGGGAAAATAATGAATATTATAAAAGAAAATTCATGTGTTGAATATAAAAATAGTCATGTGTTGACGATGTTCATGTGGTGAAAATACTCGTGTGTTGAGTAAAATATTTTAAATAATAAAAATTACATCTTTATCATATTTAAGATTAGAATCTACTTTACAGTGGAGTCTAATTAAAATCAAACGATAGATACCATAGTTTTATAAAATATTTTACATAGCAAAAATAGTGATGTGTTGACAGTACTCATGTGTTGAGATTAGTCGTGTGTTGAAAGAAATATAGATTCATGTGTTGAATGGGATAAATATTCATTTGTTGAATAGAGTAAAGAAGTTTTTGAAAAATATAAAGCCGTGTTGATTAGAGATGCGTTATTTTGACGCGAATGATATTTATATCGATTTTATTCGTTTTATAATGAATATGGAAAGGTGATTTCAAAATCTAATATTTTGAAATGAAATTCAAATTGAATTAGATAAAAATTGAAATTGAAATTTTATTGAATCAATTTGAAATGAATTCGAATCGAATATAAAATGAATTCGAATCGAATATAAAATGAATTCGATTCAAATTGAATAGAAAATGAACTCGATTCGAATTGAATAGAAAACGAATTAGAATTTGAATTGAATGGAAAGTGAATTTGAATTCGAATAAAATAGAAATGAATTCAAATGAAATTAAATTGAAATTGAATTGAAATCGATTTGAAACGAATTCGAATTGAATCAAATAGAAGGTAAATTCAAATTGAATTAAATTGAAATGAATTCGAATTGAATTGAAATCAAATCGATCTGAAATTGAATATAGTGTTGAAATGGTTTTGAAAACAAATTTAAAACGATTTATAAAATACGTTTTAAAAAGGAAATCGACGAAATATATAATATATATATATTATATATATAATGGCCTGAATAGAACGCGCCGCTCCGCGGCAGTTCGTGAATTTCGACCATTGACTTCGAATTGACGTTGCGGGAGATCCGTCCGTCGGATTCTCCTAAAACCGGAAGCGTTGGGTTCGTATCGAAAAGAGCTTTCCAATGAATATTAGAAATTTGAAATCTAACGGTTGGATTTGGAATTATGTCCAAATCAAATTTGAAAAAGGTCGCTGTAAGTGCAGTTCGATAGCCGTTGATGGAAATCGACTGTACGGGCCTTGATAAAATTATTAAAAATATTGATAATTTGTGTAAAATCATAATATGTGAATTGGAAAGAACTGGGATGAAAAATTCCACATTTGAAAAGATAAAAATAGATTTTTATCGAAAGAACTAGTTTTGAACTAGAATTAAAATCAATTTATTTTTGAAATAAATAAATTGAATTTGAAAGTGATTTTAAAAATAATCAATATTCCCAATACGTGGATGGGACTGGAGTTGAATCGAAATTATCTCCGGAATATTTCGATGTTGGATTTCGTGACTATATAGATATTGTTATGGGAATTTGAAAGATATATTTTATATCGTTATTTCCAATACGATATTTATTGGTTTCAGAATTTGATATTGAATATAAGCCGATATATTTTCTATTCAGAGCCTTGTATTTAATATCAAATGTGATTTGGGTTTGTCGTGAATCGTGTTTTAGATGACATTGGTTCTTTAACCCAGTTAAAGACAGGATATTGATTTTTGAAAAGATTAAAACTAAGTGGAGTTTTAATGAATCTTTATTTAGATTAAAATGTGAATTGATAATTTAAATTATCAAATCTGAAAGGTGATCGAGAATGGAGTACCACCAGTTTTGCTCCAAAGCGATAGTTAAATCTTTAATTAGATTTGAACGTGAAATGGTAATTAATTTTACCGATAACACCGTGGTGTTAGATGTGGAGTATTACCAGTTTTCTCCATGGGATATATAGGTTGGGATTTGGAAATAAAATAAATAATTACTTCGGTGTGGTTCGTTAATCCCGACTAGTTTGAAATGATATCCATAGGAGGATTAAAGAATAAATTTAGAAGAATTTATCTTGGATAAAATTAATGGGAACCTTTCCCTAAGAATGTGATTTTGTGAATAAAAGAATATTCTGAATTGGAATGAGGCGTTTGTTGTGTTTGTGTAACATTCGTTTATTATATACGGGGGTTATTCAGAAAGGCCGGGTTTATACCCATTCTGAATAACCGATTCGACGAGATGTCGAAGATGAAGACGGTGGTTTAAGACCGGAAGTCTTCACATCGTTTGGGTGATTACTGATGATCTTGATTGGGCTGTACACCCAGGATGAGGGAATCAGTTGGTGATCGTCCAGACGTACTTAGAGATGAATGGATATGAGAGGAAAGTGCCTCCGGTTTCGTTCAGACCCAGAACGAACTTGTAAATGGATTGTGTGTCTGACATTGGATTTTATTCTGTGTTGATTGATCTCTATTAAATATACATCTGTTTGGCGGCGGAGAATTTATTCTCTTGCTTAACGCCCTTCTCTGAGACGTACGAGCTAAGAGGTTGTATATCGATGGACATCAGTCGCATGGAGTGAATTGCCTGTGTGGCACGCGTAAGTGGCAATGGATCAAGGCTTCTGTTGAAAAGCAAAGTCTTGTGGTTGATGATCAAAGCACGGCCTATGTGGCGTAGCTTTGTGTGTAACGTGAATTCGCAAGCCTCACACCCCGGTATGAGTCAAAAACGGGAGACGGACCGCTGGGAGAGCACGACGTTTCTTTTTAGCTAGGGTGGTGTCAGTGACCTACCAGCCCTGACATTTATATACTTTTCACCTGTGTGGTTGTTGGATACGAGGCGCCTCGGATATAGGTCTGTAAGGACCGGGAAACGTGTGTTCAGGAATAACTAATCCACAAAAGTAAGAGAGGACCGGCCCAGCCGATTCCAAGGATCAAAGTGGGGTCCTGGGACATTTGCTAGAGTGTCTCGAACGTGGAGAGGAGCTTGCCCCTTGCCTCGACTCATGATGGAAATCCAATTTCCAATACGTGTATTGCGGTTTTAATTGTAGAACTAGTATGGCGACATGATATATGGTACCAATGCCGTCTATGATTGATATTTATGATTGAAATTATTTTGGCACTATACACCTATAATAGTATCAAGTGATTTGTTTTAAATGTACCAAGCATGTTTGGCTATTATAAGGGAAAACCCTATCCTCCGGCTTGCGTTGCATTGTGTGATGGGACCTGGGTCTTATAATAGCTTCATTTTTTCAAAAAGCATTGCGCTGTTTTGTTATGTGCACTAGTGTTCTTGGGAGGAAACCCGTTTCGTGTTATACGGCGTGGTCCCTTGAATTACTATCTTTAAAGCAAAGTTTTAAATGACTGTTTTAGTTCTCACACCAGTCCCATGACTGACCTGGAGTTTATTGTTTTAACCTAAACTCTGTGTGCCCCTATTTTCTACATGGGCAGCTAGTAGTTTTGGTTTTGCAGATTTATATCCACAGGGTCCTGATTTACAGCTGGAACGATGCTCGGAAAGCTCTGTATCCGTGTATCACTTTCAGTTGTGTTTTGTATATTTTTCCGCTGCTATGTAATTTATTGTAATCTCTGATATTTGTCGAATGTAATTTATTCATTTATACTCTGTATATTCTTGTATTCTGATGGAATTGTTGTAATAACAATGAAATGTTCTTCTGTATGCGTTCTATGTTGTCTTGTCCTCAATTCTATCCGTGCTTTCCTTCACGGGGAAGTTCGGGTCGTCTCAGCATGGGTGGTAAACCTTGGTCTTTTTAGTTAGGTGTATGTACTTAATCATAAATCTTAAAAATTTTATAGCATAAAGAATAAGCGATGGTACCCAAACACTTCTTGACCTTATTGATTTGACTAGCCATACATGAGAAAATTAGAATACCACTTTGCAACTTTGCCAAGCAAACTAAGAATTTATTTCATGGCTGCACTATGTTATCGACCGAACTAACTGGCCAAACTGGAATTTAACATTCGAAAACTTGATTTATATTGAAAATTTGTGACAAGTCGAGGTATCTAAAATAAAATCAACTGGTTAGAAATTATTAACTTAATTTGTTGTACCACTTTCCTGAAATAAGTCGTGTTGTCATTTTTCGTTTTTATTTTTTTTGCATATGTCCACTGCATTCATGTAGTTTCATTAGAATCATAGCATACTGCAACTGGATTTTGTGGGTAGAATCCGCTGAAAACCCTCACGAGACACCATCGTCCTACTAGGGACACCTAGAGGTTTAACGGCTTGTTGCATACGCTCAATGCAATCGTGTTTCCTACGAAAGTGTGACCTATCTAGTTAGTTTTTTATTTCTTGTTTTACTCGAGGACGAGTAAAAGATAAGTGTGGGGGTATTTGATTGACATAGGAATATGTTTATTTTATGCTTTTGTTTCTTATCTTTTGTATATAAATAAATATTACTTGGGTATTGTTTTGTTACTTTTACAGATTTTCCAACCCAGCCCGCATGCAACAAGAAAAGTAGATAAATAGAGATCAAATTGATATATATTTACATTTTGAAGAATTGTAGATGAAGATCTCACATCTAGTTGTTGTTGGACAAGAAAAGGATTGACAAAATGGCTTTGCACATCACAAATCAATGATGAAGTGTCAAGGAATCAAGAGGAAAAGGGAAAAGGCCTAAATTTGCTTTATTTATCTAAGGCCCATTTATGTTCTCATTGTAAACTAAGTGGTGATGTAATGACCAGGCCCATTTATCATTAGGGTAGGGTTAGGGTTTAGCTATTTACCCTATATATACCCTTGTAATGGCATTGTAGCCACCATCCTATCATATATCTAATTCTATTCTTTTCTTCATTAATAAAACTCAATTTTCTTTTTATCTTATGCAATTTTCTATTTCTTAGCAATTAGTGTTGTCTACACGATTAGATTCGGTAGAACACTATTTGTATTTTGCATTTCTTTTCATTAGTGATTGACCGTCTGATTAGATTCAGCGGTAATCCTAATTTTATTTCCTGTTGTTATTTATATTCTGCACTTTTATTTTCTGTATTTTAATCGCGTTCATAGGTTAAATTGGATTTGATTAGATTTGAATCTGATTCATAAGTTCATTGCTTTTCCATTGAAATTGTGATTTGATTGTCGGTTCAGTTAGATCTGTTCTGAATCAAATTACAGTTTTAATTTTGTTTGGTTTAATTTTCAAAATCAACCTCCAAAGTTTTGTCTAACTCGCCCAAGAGATTAGATAAATAATTTGATTTAATTCACCTCCCTGTGTTCGACCTGTATGCTACACACCTGTATGCATGCAGAATTTAATTTAAATGTCGCGCTTTTCTAATTCATAGACTAGCGTCGATCAGTAACCTATTCGATTAGGGTATACAGAAATGCTCAAAATCTAACACACACACCCGCCCACGCTCACACACAAGCCTATGCACACACACACACATACAAACAAACACACACACACGCGCGCGCGCGTGTCACATGAACAAATTTAATATGCTTCTTTCTACTCTATGTTATTGCATGCAATACTCTTTTTTTTCATTTCTTGCACTTACAGCC
Source organism: Allium sativum (assembly GCA_030737875.1). NCBI lineage: Eukaryota > Viridiplantae > Streptophyta > Magnoliopsida > Asparagales > Amaryllidaceae > Allium > Allium sativum. Next base: position 159,867,527 of record CM060924.1, read on the forward strand.
CAGCCAAAATCAGACACGCACCACTTTCCCTGGCTTACTTAGGTCCGACCAGGTGACAACCGTGTGTGCTATTGTTGTTAACGGCATCACACTACTACCTTACATTTTTTTCAAGTCACACATGTGAACATTATTTCTTACCCAAGAAATGAATAAATCTGCATATTCAATTTTCCCAAACCAAAATACTCTAAATATCAATAGCTAATACATTTCAAAACCTATTTTCAATTGTCAAAAATCTATTTTCAAATATTAGAATCCTATTTCAGATAACATAATTCGATTTTTAAACTATGAATTGCTCAAGTTCAAATTACTTCGAATTCCAAAATCAAATTATGAATTTTACCATGACATTAAAAGAGCTTACAATAGAGGAGACGATTTCACAGCAGTACAACATTCATGCTGAAAAGATAGATCCTACACGCCAATAAGAACCCTAAATAAATTTGTGTACAAGAAAAAAAAATGTATCAACTATTACCAATAACATATCAATTAGCTAACGTACCAATAAGAACAAATCAATGGGAGCAGATCTCTGAAACGAAGGCGTCTATTGACGAAGTGAAGGGCCAAAGGCGAAGCCTATTCAATAAAGGGAGGGGAGAAGTTCAGCGACGTTGCTAAAATTGATGGAAGTGGAGACGAATGTGGTAGGAGGGAAATTTTTGTAGAATTAGGGGAAAACAAAATGTGTGAGGGAATTTGGAAGCAGTGGAGGGAAACAGAAAAATAAGGGGATTGTTGAAGGGACTCAATTTTTTGTTAAGGGAAGGATAAATATAAGGGTACTCCATCTTATTTTTTATTTGTTAAGGGAGGTGTGGAATTTTAAAAATAAAATGAAATATAGACTAAAATACCCCGACCTCATCATCCCTTAAAGCCTATCGATCAAAATTTAATTTTTATTCAAACCAAACACGCCGCGAGGTAAAAAATAAATTCAAACGTTGATAAATTCTCTTTTTGAAATTTTAGATTTTGTTCAAAAAGATTAATACAATTTGCAAAAAGCGGATGAATTTCGTTCATTTGCGCGAATGAGTAATATTGTTCATTATAAAAAGTATGTATTTTGTTCGAGGGTGAATACAGTGTGTTATAGTTTAGATCTTACAGTTTGATAGGAAAAACAACCTCGCTATTAGATTATTTGTCCAAAGTAATTACATTAAAACAGTGTACATATTCCAACATTAAAAAAATGTTTGTTAAGTGAATTTATGCTTATATCATGTTGTGTTAAGCGTATGTGTATGTTGTTACTTTTTTTTCCATTGGTGGCTAGTGTGTTTTGTATGTGTTTATTTTTTGTTATTGTGTTCCATGCTTACTTTGATAGTGAAAACTAAAGTGAACAATGCTTGAATATGTTATTTTCATGTGTGCAGAACGTTCATGTTTCACGTGTTATTATTTTTCTATTTGTAGAATTAAATTAGAGTTTATGTTATAAGGTTGCATTAATGAAGGGTATAAGGTTAATATTGGAAATTTTATTAGTATGTTTAAGGGGAGGCTAATTTATTTTAACCCCCCTTAACAATTTTTAAATAAACTGAAAATGGTACCCCCCCCCCCCCAACCAGAAGTCGAGTCCTTTTAACAATCCCTAAAAATAAACGTGACACGCTTAGGGAAAGATAAAATAAAAATTGGTGAAGCCGGTAGTAGTTACTATAACATCCGAGGTTTTTGACCATTCAAATCGACAATGATCCTTAATGTCGACATAAACAGATCAAAAATACGGATAGTTACTGGGATTTAAATAAGAAAAAGAAGAAAGAAGAAATCAAATACAAAATCTCGCAGTAGAAGGACAAAATATAATAAATAAATAAATAACAACTCATGAAGCTGTTAAAACATATATTTTATTATATTTTACAACGATTATCAGAGTAAATTAACATACAACATACCAATGCATTTGCAGTGGAATAATAATAATACGTCTGTTGAGCTCTATCTTCATCTTCATAATGGTATCTTCAAAGCAAGTGAAACTTCGATAACTGCAACTCGGTCTGACCCGAGCGTATTGCAACAAAAAGAAACACAACAAACACTCGGATCAGAACTAAATCATTCTCATATTAGTTAAATTAAATTTCATGTAATAATATGAATGCCATAGCTTAAGAGATGTTACGTGTGACGGCAAGGAATTTCGGTCGATCCGAATCAGTTGTTAAACCGATCTAGACCGTTCGAAACCACTGATCGTTTTGAGAACACGACAAATCAGAACGCAGACGAAAGAACATTTCATTGCTATTACAACAATTCCATCAGATACAAGAATATACAGAGTATAAATGAATAAATTACATTCGATAAATATCAGAGATTTAAATACAGTACTGCAGCGGAAAAATATACAAAGCACAACTGAAGGTGATATACGGATACAGAGCTTTCCGGATATCATTCCAGCTGTAAACCAGGATCCTGTGAATATAAATCTGCAAAACCAAACTACTAGCTGCCCGTGTAGAAAATAGGGGCACCCAGAGTTTAGGTTAAAACAATAAACTCCAGGTCAGTCATGTGACTGGTGTGAGAACTAAAACAGTTATTTAAAACTTTACTTTAAAAGAGAGTAATTCAAGGGACCACGCCGTATAACACGGAACGGGTTTCCTCCCAAGAATACCAGTGCTTAGAACAAACAACGCAATGCTTTTTCGAAAAATGAAGCTATTATAAGACCCAGGTCCCATCACACAATGCAACGCAAGCCGGAGGATAGGGTTTTCCCTTATAATAGCCAAACATGCTTGGTACATTTAAAACAAATCATTTGATACTATAATAAGTGTATAAGGTCAAAACAATTTTCAATCATAAATATCAATCATAGACGGCATAAGTGCCCCATACCACTATGTCGCCATACTAGGCTCTACAAATAAAGCTGAAATATCACGTATTGGAAATTGGATTTCCATCATGAGTCGAGGCAAGGAGAAAGCTCCTCTCCTCTTCGAGACATTCTGGCAAATGCCTCAGGACTACACACTCTGGGTAACCCTGGATTCGGCTGGGCCGGTCCTCTCTTACGTTTGAGGATTAATTATTCCTGAACACACGTTTCCCGGTCCTTACAGACCTATAATCGAGGCGCCTCATTCCAACAACCACAAAGGTGAAAAGTATATAAATGTCAGGGCTGGTAAGTCACTGACACCACCAAAGCTAGAAAGAAACGTCGTGTTCTCCCAATGGTCCGTATCCCGTTTTTAACTCATACCGAGGTGTGAGGCTCGCAAATCCATGCTATACACAAAGCTGCCACGTAGGCCGTGCTTTGATCATCAACCACAAGACTTTGCTTTTCAACAGAAGCCTTGATCCATGCAACTCAGCATGCCACACAGGCAATTCATGTCATGCGATTGATATCTATCGATATATAACCTCTAAGTTCGTACGTCTCAGAGAAGGGCGTTAAGCAAGAGAATAAATTCTCCGCTTCCAAAAAGATATATATTTAACAGAAATCAATCAACACAGAATAAAATCCAATGTCAGACACATAATCCATTTACAATTCGTTCTGGGTCTGAACGAAACCGGAGGCACTTTCCTCGCATATCCATCGATCTCCAAGTACGTCTGGACGACCACTAACTATTTCCATCCTCTTGGGTGTACAACCCAATCAGGATCATCAGCAATTATCCAAACGATGTGAAGACTTCCAGTCTTCAACCACCGTCTTCATCTTCGACATATCGTCGAATCGGTTATTAAGAATGGGTATAAACCCAGACTTTCCGAACAACCCGCGTATATTAAAAACAAATGTTACACAAACACAACATACGCCTCATTCTTAGGGAAAGGTTCCCATTAATTTTATCCAAGATAAATTCTTTAAAATTTATCCTTTAATCTTCCTTTGGATGTCATTTCAAGCTAAATTATGGTTTTCCAACCTAGTCGAGATTAGCGAATCACATCGGAGCAATTATTTATTTTATTTCCCAATCCCAACCTATTCATCCCATGAAGCAAAACTGGTAATACTCCATATCTAACACCATGGTGTTATCGGTAAAATTAATTACCATTTCACGTTCAAATCTAATTAAAGATTTAACTAACGCTTTGGAGCAAAACTGGTGATACTCCGTTCTCGCTCACTTTCTAAATTTGATAATTTAAATTATCAATTCACATTTCAATCTAATTGCAGATTCATTAAAACTCCTTTTACTGGGTTAAAGAACTAATGTTTTTTAAAACACAGTTCACGATAAACCCAAATCATATTCTATTTGTTATCGGGTTAAAGAACTAGTGTTATTTAAAACACCGTTCACGATAAACCCAAATCACATTCTATTTAAAACCCATTTCAAATCCAATTTATTTATTTAAAAATAAATGGATTTTAATTTTAGTTCAAAACTAGTTCATTTCGATAAAAATCTATTTTTACCTTTTTAAATATGGAGTTTTTCATCCCAATTTTTTCCAAATCATTTCTTATGATTTTACACAAATTATTACTATTTTTAATAATTTTATCAAGGCCCGTACAGTCGATTTCCATCAACGGCCATCGAACTGCACTTACAACGACCTTTTCCAAATTTGATTTGGACGTATCTCCAAATCCAACCGTTAGATTTCAAATTTCTAATATTCGTTAGAAAGCTCTTTTCGATACGAACCCAAGGTTCCGGTTTTAGGAGAATCCGACGGTCGGATCTCCCGTAATGTCCGTTCGAAGTCAATGGTCGAAATTTACGAACTACCGCGGCGCGGCGCGTTCTATTCAGGACATTATATGTATAATATATATATTATATATATTTCGTCGATTTCCTTTTTAAAACGTATTTTATAAATCGTTTTAAATTCGTTTTCAAAAACAATTTCAATCTTCATTTTCAATTCAAATCAAAATTGAATTTCCTATTATAAATCCTTTTCACTTTCATTTCTATTTGATTTCAATTCAAATCGATTTTTAATTCGATTTTATTTAATTCGAATTCATTTCAATTCAAATTCTAATTCGTTTCAATTCAATTTGAATTTACCTTCTATTTACTTCAATTCGAATTCATTTCAAATTTATTTCAAGTCAATTTCAGTTCGTTTTAAATTTCATTCAAAACGATTTCAATTCGTTTTTAATTCAATTTCAATTTAATTCAATTTGAATTCATTTCTGTTCAATTCAAATTCACTTTCTATTCAATTTGAATTCAAATTCACTTTCTATTCAATTCGAATCGAATTCATTTTCTATTTGATTCGATTTCATTTCAAATTGATTCAATAAAATTTCAATTTGAATTTTAATCCAATTTAATTTTAATTTTAATCTAATTTCATTTGAATTTCATTTCAAAATATTAAATTTTGAAATCACTTTTCAATACTCATTGTAAAACGAATACAATCGATATAAATATCGTTCACGTCAAAATAGCGCAACTCTAATCAACACGGCTTTATATATTTCAATAAATTCGTTATTCTATTCAACAAATGAATATTTATTCTATTCAATACGTGAATCTATATTTTTGTCAACACATGACTAATCTCAACGAATGAGTACTGTCCACGTGTGACTATTTTTGGTTATTTAATATATTTTATAAAAATTATGGTATCTATCGTTTGATTTAAAATCAGACTCCAACCGTAAATTAGTAAGAGGACGATTCCCTGAATATTAACCCCGAAGGCCAAAACCAACATCAGATCAATATCCAGGAGACCACTCATCTTATCTATTTTCCAATTAGTTTCTAATTTTATATATGATAAGGATGTAAATTTTATTGTTAAAATCTTTCGCTCAACACATGACTGATCTCAACGGATGAGTACAGTCAACACATGAACCTTTACTTTATAATGGTCTTTATCTTCTAAATTGGAATGAGGCTCAATCAATTACCATATAAAGTTAATTATATGGATTCCATACAACACATGTATATAATAGCAACGATAAATAATCAACCATCATCCAAGGTGCACTACACTGTATAAGCATCAAATATAGATATCTAATGCTTATAACAGCCTGTCAATCAATCGATCGACAAACAACTAATTATTGGGATTAGTGTATGTAATATTTTATCCCAATAGCCGTGTGGGGTTTCAAATCAACAAACACAGATTTTATTTTGTGCAGTTGGGCGATGTGTAAAATTTATCGACCCAGTCAATATCAGTCAAATCAGTGTATATAAACAAATCGGCCGATTTGTTTATAAATACTCATTTATTCACTTTCATGTTAAAAATTATATTTTTAACGATAAAATATTTTTAACTATAAAAATATTTTATTTCCTTTCACCACATTAATTTATATTATCGATTTCACATCAACAACACAAACCAATTTCGCAACACATCAAACAAGCATACAAGCCATCCATGGTCTGTGGATGACGGGTGTCAGGTGCTACTAAACACCGTCTACATCCTAGTATATATATATATAACTAGAAAAAGAAATTGGAAGGTGAGAAATTATCACCAAAGCTATCCCAATTCCACGACTCTTCTTATGTAGAAAATCTTGTCGTTCTTGCCTTTTGTCACTATCGCTGCCCGTAGTCACTACATATATAAAAATCACATTTTTATATACTGATGTCTTTAAAATAAAAATCACATTTTTATTTGTTCACTTTCAATTTAGAAATCATATTTTAATAATCACTTCATATATTTAAAAATCGAAGTTTTACCTTGCTATTCAATATATAAAAATCGAATTTACTTTGCTATTCAATATATAAAAATCGAATTTTTACTTTTCTATTCAATATATAAAAATCAAATTTTTACTTTGCTATTCAATATATAAAAGTCGAATTTTTATCGCGCTATTCAATATATACTGATTTCGCCTTCCCAAATATAAAGATTTCGCCTTTTCAAATATAAAGATCTAGCCTTTTTCTTTTCAAAAATCTAATCTTTTCTATTTTAAAAATCTAATCTTTTCTATTTTAAAAATCTAATCTTTTCTATTTTAAAAATCTAATCTTTTCTATTTTAAAAATCTAATCTTGTCTATTATAAAAATCTAATCTTTTCTATTTAAAAAATCTAATCTTTTCTATTTTAAAAATCTAATCTTTTCTATTTTAAAAATCTAATCTTTTCTATTTTAAAAATCTAATCTTTTCTATTTTAAAAATCTAATCATTTCTATTTTAAAAATCTAATCCATAATAAAAACTGAAAAGAAATTCGAAATAAAAAGGAAAAGACTCACATTTGCTTTTCAAAAAGGGGCGTTCGCTAGCGTTGGAGGCTAAGGGTGGTGGCGCCAGTATCCGCAGTGTGGTGGGGTGCTCGCACAGGTGGCGGGTGGTCGATTTCAAGGAGTTGGTGAAGGGAGAAGAAGAAGAGGAGGGCGCAGCGTAGTGGGGTTGCGTCGTTCGAAGGCTGGAGAGGGATGGGGGTACTGGCGGGGTCCGGCTATTGAAGGGGAGGAGGCGCAGGCGAGGTCGGGTGGCCTGGGGACCCATGGCAGCGGGGTCAGGTCTTCAGGGGGGTGCGGAGCTGATTTAGGGCAGAGGGGGGTTGCGGAGTTCGAATTGGGGAAGAAGGGGATGGCAGGGGATCGGGCGGAGGGGAGTTGAACGGCGGCGGCGTAGTTGGCTGGCGCGGTGGCCCGGAGGATCGGCATCGACGAGTGTCTCCCCCTTTTTTTCGTTTCTGAGTGAATGAATGGGGGGTATATGAGAATTTATATATTTTAATATTATTTTACTTTTAATCTCTAAAAGTTACTTTTAAAAATTCGAACTCCTTTTTGAGCCCACCGACTGTCATCCCTAGGTTAATACCCCCATTTCGTACACAATGGGATTTGTATCGTAGGCCGACTCGATCGTTTCTATCCGTTTTCGTCAAAATCAAAATATAACTCTATATATTGAATTTGAACGCGCATTTCAATTTACCGGGGTCACATACTAACTCTAAAAATTCCCGAAAAATATTTTCTGGCTTCGTATTGACGATATGGTCCTAACAAAACTAGTTTCGTCGAATTCTGAGACCGTTGGAAAAATGGCCATTTTCCAGTCGATTAAAATCAACTAAACTGGTCAAACGCGTTTTCCTTTGCCACGCTCACATATTGAATCGAAAAATTATGAAAATTGGAATCTAGCAATAATTTGACATCACGGATCCAACAAAAGTGGTTTCGTCGAAATCCGAGGTCGTTTGCAAAATTCCCATTTTTAAGGGCCTGAATTCCATAGCGACTATTCAGAATTTTCAACTGTCTTTTGATTCCCGCTATGAAATCTTGATTTTTCGGATTCGTTGGAAAGATATTATCAATTAGATCCTATTATTTTTGGTTTCACTAAAATCCGGTTTGTTTTGCACCCGGTACATTCAATTGAAGTTTCAAATCGAATTATCGAACTACCGCGCCATTTTCAATTCTATTTATAACTAAATATAATTATTTATATTCTAACGACGGTGTATATAATATATACGTCGAATTTCTATTCAAAATAAATTTTCCGTTGATATTATTTAAAATAATTCATTTTAAATGTTCAAAATTCACTAAAATTGCAAAAAAAAAAAAAAAAAACTGGCCTAGATTTTCGGGTTGTTACAATCTCCCCCACTTTAAACTTTTCGTCCCCGAAAAGGAACAAAGTCGAAAGTGGTTTGATTAATCAACTCTACGTTCGATCTGGCTTCCATTCTCCAACTTTTCAGTTTCTGAGAATTTTCAAATTCTTCAAAAATTTGGCTAACACCCTAAATTTTCGAAAAATTTCGCCATAACCTCCCCTGCACCGGGAGCCACGGGATAATCCCGAAATTGGCATACAGGCCTTCTGATCTCAAAAAGAAAAAGAAAAAGCCAAGCGGCTAGCCAATAGGCTCATAAAATCATCATCACCCAAACAAAACGGTAAATTATAGTAAACATGTACCTATTTGTCGGGCAAACAAATTTCATTCTCTGCTCTAGCCTCCTTGCTATGACCTGTTCAATGTAAGTATATGTATATGCAAGCAAATGCGACCAATTTTCAATATAATTCAATATTCGGTTCAATTAGGCTGAATGGTTCAAAATTAACAAACAAAATAAACAACCAACACAAACATCAATCAATTAGTGAATTTAACATTTCATATTCATAATTTTGATATATATACAAAAAATCATGTTTTTGATGCCAATTTACAACAATAAATCTAGCTATATAAGTTTTGGTTCTCACACCAGTCTGATGGAAATATATAGATATCACACCTTCGAAACACGAACATAAATACTGATGATGTCATGACAATTATCAGTACCATCTCCGGGCGACTAGAGTGTGATTCTATATCTATCCAGTATATTAAAACTTCGAATATACGTTCATGACGCGTATACGCGAAATCTTTATATATTGGATTGTCCAAATTCAAAATAAATAATTATTCAAATACGTATAAAACGATTTAAATTTTCAAAACAAAATTGTTTTCATTTGAAAAATATACTCTTCACACTCGTTCTAGGATACTATTGATCCTACCTCTAACGAGTCATTCAAATTGGATATTACTAATCCAATATATGATGAATTCTTTCGTATGGTTCTAATGTGTCTTTTCCTCGAGCTCTGTAAACCAAAGCTCTGATACCAAATGTGACGGCAAGGAATTTCGCTCGATCCAAATCAGTCATTAAACCGATCTAGAACGTTCGAAACCCCTGATCGTTTTGAGAACACGACAAATCAGAACGCAGACGGAAGAACATTTCATTGCTATTACAACAATTCCATCAGATACAAGAATATACAGAGTATAAATGAATAAATTACATTCGATAAATATCAGAGATTTAAATACAGTACTGCAGCGGAAAAATATACAAAGCACAACTGAAGGTGATATACGGATACAGAGCTTTCCGGATATCATTCCAGCTGTAAACCAGGATCCTATTAATATAAATCTGCAAAACCAAACTACTAGCTTCCCATGTAGAAAATAGGGGCACCCAGAGTTTAGGTTAAAACAATAAACTCCACGTCAGTCATGTGACTGGTGTGAGAACTAAAACAGTTATTTAAAACATTACTTTAAAAGAGAGTAATTCAAGGGACCACACCGTATAACACGGAATGGGTTTCCTCCTAAGAATACCAGTGCTTAGAACAAACAACGCAATGCTTTTTTGAAAAATGAAGCTATTATAAGACCTAGGTCCCATCACACAATGCAACGCAAGCCGGAGGATAGGATTTTCCCTTATAATAGCTCTAATAACCCGGAAAATGTGAATCAATTAAAAAATTTTAAATTAGGTTATTAGCAAAGAATTTGAATAATTTAAATAGCCTATCTCCATAAAATATAGAATTGGGTATAATATTGCAGTTTGAAATTTTGAATACAAACTTTGTCTGACTATACCGGGTGGAAAATATAACGGATTTTGACGAAACTAAAAATATTTAAATCTGTTTATCAATACCTTTCTAACGAATCTGAAAAATTGAAATTTCATAAGGGAAATCAAAAGTTATGGCCAAATGAATTTTCAAAAAGGTCGCTATATAGTATATATAGGCCTCGAAAATTGAGATTTTACATACGACCTCGGAATTCGACGAAACAACTTTTGTTGGGTCCGGGATGTCAAATTATTGCTAAGTTTCAAATTTCATAATTTTTGAAGCTAGTATGTGAGTGGGGCAAAAGATAATGTGTTTGGTCAAATTCTGTTAAAATGGGTCGACCTAAAAATGGCCGTTTTGCAAACGAGCTCAGAATTCGACGAAACTGGTTTTGTTAGGACCGTATCGTCAAAACAAAGCTAGATTTATTTTTCTGGAATTTTTCGATTCAGCTTGTGGCCTTGGCAAATTGAAATGTACGTTTAAATTAAATATCGAATGTTTTATATTTTAATTTGAAAAATAACTGACTGTAACAGTCGAAATGGCCAACGAAACATATCCCATTGTGTCCGGAATGGGGGTATTTAGCTAGGGGCGACAGTCGTTGGGTTTAAAAAGGAGTCCGTTTGCGAAAACACTATTTAAAATTTCCTATAAAGCATGGACCAATAGGAATTTTTCTTTAAAAAAAAAAAACCTAAAACCCTAGCCGCCAGAGACGATTGGACGACGTAGGGTGCTCCAACCTTCACGTCCATTTAGCCGCCGCCTCAGGCGATTTCTCCGCCGCCGCCAGTTAAGACTTCCGACCGCCTTCGCCTCCTCTCCACATCCGACCAACCCACGACCCCTGACATCAACCATCGACGTCGGAATTCGACGAGAAAGGCGCGACCTTCAGAGCGCCGCCGCGACGAGCACAGGCCCCCGAATCCTTCGCCACCATCGCCGATCTGGAGGTGGTTCGTAGCTCTTTGACGCAACAAGGTCTGATCGAAGCATCGAGGTACGGTTTGGCTGAAAATTTGAGACCTAGTTTCGAAGGTTTTAAAAACTTTACTGATGTAAATTCTGAAATGAAAATAACACTTTTAAGTGTTGCAAAACTTTGAAAAATAATATCTCTTTCATTCTTTAACGAAATTTGATGAAACAGGAGACACCGTGACCGCAAGGAGGCTCTCTACATTCTAGAAGAAGCCGCGAATTTTTCTGACCTTCCTACGATTTTTAGCACTGCAATAACCTATGTGAGGAATCTAAACTATTTGTGTGAATGAAATCGCGTTGTATAAATTATATAAGCGGAGTGTAAATTATATACGCATTGTATACCTCATGTACATGTGTTGTATAAGTTATATTAGCGATGTATGAATTATACAAGCGTTGTATGAAACATATATGCTTTGAATTGTGATGAAATGCAAGTGAATTATTATTATTATATATATATATATACTCCCATCGTCCACAGACCATGGACGATATTTATTGCTTGTGATTGACGTGATATTATATGGTATGACGAATGGTTGGAAATAATTGTTTGTGGTTGATATTATGGTTGAAAAATACCTTTGTGGTTGAAAAATACCCTCTTGTGGTTGAAACAAAATAGAATAGGATTGTGGAATTGAAAATAAAACATGCCGCCTGCGTGCGAACTAGATGCATGATCCCCATTGTCAAAAACCGCGAGGTTTTAAGGTAGAGCGAGGAGCCGTACTAGGGACGGTCCCGGTTTTAACTACCCTGCCGTTATGCTGCCGAAATTTTCTGAAATATTTATGTGTTAGAATAATTTTCATTCGTTGAAATAAATTACAAACTATATCGAATATTCATGTGTTGAGTTGCAATTCATTCGTTGAGTTGAAATTCATGTGTTGAATATTATTTGAATTTAAACAAATGGCTTTAGCGATAAAAATCACATTTTTATATATATACAAACTATATAGAATATTCATGTGTTGAATTGCAATTCATTCGTTGAGTTGAAGTTCATGTGTTGAATGTTATCATCTTTTAAAAATAAAATGAATCGACAATGAAAACTATATTTTTATAGGGAATATGAAGAGTTAAAACTACACATGTGTCGAATAAATACTTTTGATGATAAAAATATTCCTTTTATCATGTATACGCTTTGTTAAAAATACACATGTGTCGAATAAATATTTTTGATGATAAAAATATTCCTTTTATCATGTGTACGCTTTGTTAAAAATACACATGTGTCGAATAAATATTTTTGATGATAAAAATATTCCTTTTATCATGTATACGCTTAGTTAAAAATACACATGTGTCGAATAAATATTTTTGATGATAAAAATATTCCTTTTATCATGTATACGCTTAGTTAAAAATACACATGTGTCGAATAAATATTTTTGATGATAAAAATATTCCTTGTATCATGTATAGGCTTAGTTAAAAATACACATGTGTTGAAATAAATAATAGTTTGCTAGAAATATTATTATTAGCTTTGTTCTGCATATATATACATGTGATGAACAGGAAAAATGGATTAGCTGTAGAGTAAAGAAATTATTTGCGTGCCCGACAAATAGGTAAACCTTGATGAGTTGGCTGCGCAATTTTATTTATATATCAACTCCTGTGAATGCCATTAGATGCGGAGTGCTGGTTTTCCTGTGTGAAATAATAAATAACGCCATAGGATAGTAACAATTAATTTTGAACTACACTACATGGCATACTTCTTGACGATAGGCATACTTCATCATATTCCACATAAGCAATTGGAGCGTGTGTGACGAGGTGGAAGATTTACCATATAAGTAAGAGGCTTGTATGGCGATGACTATGTACTACAGATTGAACTGATGACTGATATGGACTATATAAATTATAACGATAAATTTCCAGATTAATAAAAACCCCACACGGGTCTGGAGTTGACAATAATCACGTCGCTCTAGTTATTAGATACGGCACATGGACTATTTATTTCCACATGGAAAACGGGGTGACGGGAATTTATTCTCTGGAGTGATTATCAGACATGCTCCCCCGTAAACAGCAGAATATATCACTATAAATATGTGAATGCTTTTTAGGATTTATTGGGTACCTAATACGGCCCAATAAATTTCCAAACCCCTCCCCGTACAAAGGAGGTTATGGCGAAATTTTTCGAAATCTTAAGGCGTTAGTGAAATATTTGAAGTGAAAACGAAGTAGAAAATATAGAATGAACTATAGTTGAAATTATAGATTGAACTATATATATATATAAATATAATTAAAAGGAATAGAGGCCGTGCAGTTCGCGTTTCGGAATCGTAATTTGAAACGATTAGTACGAGAAATTCGACCATTGGATTTTCCCGAAACCGTAACCGCTGGGTTCGCCTTGGAAATATCTTTCCAACGGCACCAACCTTGTAAAAATCCAACGGTTGGATTGTCTGGAATGTTTAGTTCAAATCTGAAGAAAAACAGCACCAGAATCGTTTATATTTATATATAAATATAAATATAATTAAATTAAATCGAATAACGATGCTGTAGTTTGAATTTTGAAACTGTAACATCAAACGACTAGTGTGGAAGATCCGACTGTCGGATTTTCACGAAACTGGAACCGTTGGGTTCGCTTTCGGAATATCTTCCCACTGATATAGACTTTGTAGAAATCCAACGGTCAGATTTTCCGATATGTGTAAAACAAATTAGGAGAAAAACAGCGCCAGTGCCACGGCACGACCTGAAACGTCGTTTAATTAAATATGGCCATTTTTAAATAAATAAAAATGGCGAAAAAAAATCGTTATAAAATATTATAAGCAATATTGATTGAAAATAAACCAATTGGGCTTGAATTGTTTGACATTTGATGGTTGTATGTGTATGACATGAAAATAACACCAAAGAACCGAAAGATGGATGTCGAATAATATAACCATAAAATGAATCGATTTAAATTCTAATGATGTGGATTATTTGAAAAGGCCGAGCTAACCCTCATTTCAAATAATTTATCGAGCGGTTCGAATTGGAAAATGCAAAGAGGATTCAAGACCGACGATCTTCGTATCGGTTGGATGGGCGCTACTGAGGTTCCTAACCGGAGTAGCTACCGGAAAGGGACAGAAGTAGTAACCGTCTGAACGTATGTGTTGATTGGACGGATATACGAGGAATTTGACGCCTCCGGCTTCGTTCAGACCCAGGACGGACTTGTAAATGGACTGTGTGTCTGACATTGGATTTTGTTCTGTACTGATTGATCTCTGTTAAATATATATCTGTTTGGCGGCGGAGAATTTATTCTTTTGCTTAACGCCCTTCTCTGAGACGTACGAGCTCAGGGGTTATATATCGATAGGAATCAATCATATGGAGTGGACTGCCTATGTGGCATACCAAGATGCTGTGATCAAGGCTTCTGTTGCAAAGCATAGTCTTGTGGATGATGATCAAAGCAAGGCCTACGTGGCCTAGCTTCGTGTATTTCGTAGATTCGCGAGCCTCACACCCCGATATGAGTTAAAAACGGGATACGGACTGCAGGGAGAGCACGACGTTTCTTTCTAGCTATGGTGGTGTCAGTGACTTACCAGCCCTGACATATATATCTACTTTTCACCTTTGTGGTTGTTGGAATGCGAGTCGCCTCGATTATAGGTCTGTAAGGACCGGGAAACGTGTGTTCAGGAATACTAATCCTCTAACGTAAGTGAGGACCGGCCCTGAAGCATCCAGGGGTTACCCAGAGTTTGTAGTCCCGAGGCATTTGCTAGAGTATCGCGAAGTGGAGAGGAGCTTGCCCCTTGCCTCGACTCATGACAGAAATCCAATTTCCAATACGAAATAACGGACTTGATTGTAGAACTAGTATGGAGACATAGTAGATGGTAGCTATGCCGCCTATGATTGATATTTATGATGCTATTCGTTTTTGAAACATATATGCACTAGTAATAATATCAAATGATTTTGCTTTATACGTATCAAGCATATTTGGCCCTTATAAGGTAAAACTCTATCCTCCGGCTTGCGTTGCATTGTATGATGGGACCTGAGTCTTATACTGGCTTCATTCTTTCTAAAAGCATTGCGTTGTTTTAAAAAGAATTTACTTTGTTTTAAATGCACTAGCAATCACTGGAGTAAACCCGTTCCGCGAAAGTGGCGTGGTCCTATGATTCGCTTATTACTGTTGTTTAATTGTTAAATAGATTCCTCATACCAGTCTCCATGACTGACTCGTTGTTTGTTTCACTTTGCAAACGCGGGTGCCCTTATTTTCACACGGGCAGCCTAGTACACAGGTGACAGGTTGTTTTTGGCTCTACACTGCTGCATAGAGTGCATTTTTGGCTCATGGCGAGGCTGACTTCACAGAGATGACTTTGACATTTTCCGCCATTACTATACTTACATTATAATTCCGCCTCTGGCGATGCAGACTGATTTACTTTCCGTATTTCTTACTATATGTATATGTATTCCGCCTTCGGCGATGTAGACTGATACCCTTATTATGTCTCACTGCATGTATGTATTCCGCCTCTGGCGATGATGACTGATCACTTTCCTTTTTATTTACTAAGTTATATCCCACGTTATGCTATTCAAATATTCCTACATGTTGTGATTCCGCTGTCATATCCATGTAAAATTATTTTATTTATTGTTTCTGCTATTATCTGTACTCTGCAATGATGATTAATGTGTTATTTCCCAATGATAATCCTTAATATCGCCCCTCGGATTTTGGGATCGTCACAATAGCCAAACATGCTTGGTACGTTTAAAACAAATCATTTGATACTATAATAAGTGTATAGTGTCAAAACAATTTTCAATCATAAATATCATTCATAGACGGCATAAGTGCCCCATACCACTATGTCTCCATACTAGGCTCTACAAATAAATCCGAAATATCACGTATTGGAAATTGGATTTCCGTCATGAGTCGAGGCAAGGGGCAAGCTCCTCTCCGCTTCGAGACAGTCTAGCAAATGCATCAGGACTACACACTCTGGGTAACCCTGGATTCAGCTGGGCCGGTCCTCTCTTACGTTTGAGGATTAATTATTCCTGAACACACGTTTCCCGGTCCTTACAGACCTATAATCGAGGCGCCTCATTCCAACAACCACAAAGGTGAAAAGTATATAAATGTCAAGGCTGGTAAGTCACTGACAGCACCAAAGCTAGAAAGAAACGTCGTGTTCTCCCAACGGTCCGTATCCCATTTTTAACTCATACCGAGGTGTGAGGCTCGCGAATCCACGCTATACACAAAGTTGCCTCGTAGGCCGTGCTTTGATCATCAACCACAAGACTTTGCTTTTCAACAGAAGCCTTGATCCATGCAACTCAGCATGCCACATAGGCAGTTCATGCCATGCGATTGATATCTATCGATATATAACCTCTAAGCTCGTACGTCTCAGGGAAGTGCGTTGAGCAAGAGAATAAATTCTCCGCCGCCAAACAGATATATATTTAACATAAATCAATCAACACAGAATAAAATCCAATGTCAGACACACAATCCATTTACAAGTTCGTTATAGGTCTGAACGAAACCGGAGGCACTTTCCTCGCATATCCATTGATCTCCAAGTACATCTGGACGACCACTAACTATTTCCATCCTCTTGGGTGTACAGCCCAATCAGGATCATCAGTAATTATCCAAACGATGTGAAGACTTCCGGTCGTCAACCACCGTCTTCATCTTCGACATATCGTCGAATCGGTTATTAAGAATGGGTATAAACCCGGACTTTCCGAACAACCCGCGTATATTAAAAACAAATGTTACACAAACACAACATACGCCTCATTCTTAGGGAAAGGTTCCCATTAATTTTATTCAAGATAAATTCTTTAAAATTTATCCTTTAATCTTCATTTGGATGTCATTTCAAACCAAAATATGGTTTTCCAACCTAGTCGAGATTAGCGAATCACATCGGAGTAATTATTTATTTTATTTCCCAATCCCAACCTATTCATCCCATGAAGCAAAACTGGTAATACTCCATATCTAACACCACGGTGTTATCGGTAAAATTAATTACCATTTCACGTTCAAATCTAATTAAAGATTTAACTATCGCTTTGGAGCAAAACTGGTGATACTCCGTTCTCGCTCACTTTCTAAATTTGATAATTTAAATTATCAATTCACATTTCAATCTAATTGCAGATTCATTAAAACTCCTTTTACTGGGTTAAAGAACTAATGTCTTTTAAAACACAGTTCACGATAAACCCAAATCATATTCTATTCATTATCGGGTTAAAGAACTAGTGTTATTTAAAACACCGTTCACGATAAACCCAAATCACATTCTATTTAAAACCCATTTCAAATCTAATTTATTTATTTAAAAATAAATGGATTTTAATTTTAGTTCAAAACTAGTTCATTTCGATAAAAAACTATTTTTACCTTTTTAAATATGGAGTTTTTCATCCCAATTTTTCCAAAATCATTTCTTATGATTTTACACAAATTATTACTATTTTTAATAATTTTATCAAGGCCCGTACAGTCGATTTCCATCAACGGCCATCGAACTGCACTTACAGCGACCTTTTCCAAATTTGATTTGGATGTATCTCCAAATCCAACCGTTAGATTTCAAATTTATAATATTCGTTTGAAAGCTCTTTTCGATACGAACCCAACGGTTCTGGTTTTAGGAGAATCCGACGGTCGGATCTCCCGTTCGAAGTCAGTGGTCGAAATTTACGAACTGCCGCGGCGCGGCGCGTTCTATTCAGGTCATTATATATATATTATATATATTTCGTCGATTTCCTTTTTAAAACGTATTTTATAAATCGTTTTAAATTCGTTTTCAAAAACAATTTCAATCTTCATTTTCAATTCAAATCAAAATTGAATTTCCTATTATAAATCCATTTCACTTTCATTTCTATTTGATTTCAATTCAAATCGATTTTTAATTCGATTTTATTTAATTCTAATTCGAATTCATTTCAATTCAATTCCAATTCTAATTCGTTTCAATTCAATTCAATTTGAATTTACCTTCTATTTACTTCAATTCGAATTCATTTCAAATTGATTTCAAGTCAATTTCAGTTCGTTTTAAATTTCATTCAAAACGATTTCAATTCGTTTTTAATTCAATTTCAATTTAATTCAATTTGAATTCATTTCTATTCAATTCAAATTCACTTTCTATTCAATTTGAATTCAAATTCACTTTCTATTCAATTCGAATCGAATTCACTTTCTATTCAATTCGAATCGAATTCATTTTCTATTCGATTCGAATTCATTTCAAATTGATTCAATAAAATTTCAATTTGAATTTTAATCCAATTTAATTTGAATTTTAATCTAATTTCATTTGAATTTCATTTCAAACTATTAAATTTTGAAATCACTTTTCAATATTCATTGTAAAACGAATAAAATCGATATAAATATCGTTCACGTCAAAATAGCGCAACTCTAATCAACACGGCTTTATATATTTCAATAAATTCGTTATTCTATTCAACAAATGAATATTTATTCTATTCAATACGTGAATCTATATTTTTGTCAACACATGACTAATCTCAACGAATGAGTACTGTCCACGTGTGACTATTTTTGTTATTTAATATATTTTATAAAAATTATGGTATCTATCGTTTGATTTAAAATCAGACTCCAACCGTAAATTAGTAAGAGGACGATTCCCTGAATATTAACCCCAAAGGCCGAAACCAACATCAGATCAATATCCAGGAGACCACTCATCTTATCTATTTTCCAATTAGTTTCTAATTTTATACATGATAAGGATGTAAATTTTATTGTTAAAATCTTTCGTTCAACACATGACTAATCGCAACGGATGAGTACAGTCAACACATGAACCTTTACTTTATAATGGTCTTTATCTTCTAAATTGGAATGAGGCCCAATCAACTACCATATAAAGTTAATTATATGGATTCCATACAACACATGTATATAATAGCAACGATAAATAATCAACCATCATCCAAGGTGCACTACACTGTATAAGCATCAAATATAGATATCTAACGCTTATAACAGCCTGTCAATCAATCGATCGACAAACAACTAATTATTGGGATTAGTGTCTGTCGTATTTTATCCCAATACCCATGTGGGGTTTCAAATCAACAAACACAGATTTTATTTGTGCAGTTGGGCGATGTGTAAAATTTATCGACCCAATCAATATCAGTCAAATCAGTGTATATAAACAAATCGGGCGATTTGTTTATAAATATTCATTTATTCACTTTCACGTTAAAAATTATATTTTTAACGATAAAATATTTTTAACTATAAAAATATTTTATTTCCTCTCACCACATTAATTTATATTATTGATTTCACATCAACAACACAAACAAATTTCACAACACATCAAACAAGCATACAAGCCATCTATGGTCTGTGGATGACGGGTGTCGGGTGCTACTAAACACCGTCTGCATCCTAGTATATATATATATAACTAGAAAAGGAATTTGAAAGGTGAGAAATTCTCACCAAAGCTATCCCAATTCCACGACTCTTCTTATGTAGAAAATCTTGTCGTTCTTGCCTTTTGTCACTATCGCTGCCCGTAGTCACTACATATATAAAAATCTCATTTTTATATACTGATGACTTTAAAATAAAAACCACATTTTTATTTGTTCACTTTCAATTTAAAAATCATATTTTTATAATCACTTCATATATTTAAAAATCGAATTTTTACATCACTATTCAATATATAAAAATCGAATTTTTACTTTGCTATTCAACATATAAAAATCAAATTTTTTACATTGCTATTCAATATATAAAAATCGAATTTTTACTTTGCTATTCAATACATAAAAATCGAATTTTTATCGCGCTATTCAATATATACTGATTTCGCCTTCCCAAAAATAAAGATTTCGCCTTTTCAAATATAAAGATCTCGCCTTTTTCATTTCAAAAATCTAATCTTTTCTATTTTAAAAATCTAGTCTTTTCTATTTTAAAAATCTAATCTTTTCTATTTTAAAATCTAATTTTTTTTATTTTAAAAATCTAATCTTTTCTATTTTAAAAATCTAATCTTTTCTATTTTAAAAATCTAATCTTTTCTGTTTTAAAAATCTAATCTTTTCTGTTTTAAAAATCTAATCTTTTCTATTTTAAAAATCTAATCTTTTCTATTTTGAAAATCTAATCCATAATAAAAACTGAAAAGAAATTCGAAATAAAAATGAAAAGACTCACATTTGCTTTTCAAAAAGGGGCGTTCGCTGGCGTTGGAGGCTAAGGGTGGTGGCGCCAGTATCCGCAGCGTGGTGGGGTGCTCGCACAGGTGGCAGGTGGTCGATTTCAAGGAGTTGGTGAAGGGAGAAGAAGAAGAGGAGGGCGCATCGTAGTGGGGTTGCGTCGTTCGAGGGCTGGAGACGGATGGGGGTACTGGCGGGGTCCGGCTATCGAAGGGGAGGAGGCGCAAGCGAGGTCGGGTGGCCTGGGCCCCATGGCGGCGGGGTCAGGTCTTCAGGGGGTGCGGTGCTGATTTAGGGTAGAGGGGCGTAGCGGAGTTCGAATTGGGGAAGAAGGGGATGGCAGAGGATCGGGCGGAGGGGAGTTGAACGGCGGCGGCGCCATTGACTGGCGCGGTGGCCCGGAGGATCGACATCGACGAGCGTCTCCCCTTTTTTTTCGTTTCTGAGTGAATGAATAAGGGGGGGTATATGAGAATTTATACATTTTAATATTATTTTACTTTTAATCTCTAAAAGTTACTTTTAAAAATTCGAACTCCTTTTTGAGCCCACCGACTGTCATCCCTAGGGTAATACCCCCATTCCGAACACAATGGGATATGTTTCGTAGGCCGACTCGATCGTTTCGATCCGTTTTCGTCAAAATCGAAATATAGCTCTATATATTGAATTTGAACGCGAATTTCAATTTACCGGGGTCACATACTAACTCTAAAAATTCCCGAAAAATATTTTCTAGCTTCGTATTGACGATACGGTCCTAACAAAACTAGTTTCGTCGAATTCTGAGACCGTTGGAAAAATGGCCATTTTCCAGTCGATTAAAATCAACTAAAAGTGGTCAAACGCGTTTTCCTTTGCCACTCTCACATATTGATACGAAAAATTATGAAAATTGGAATCTAGCAATAATTTGACATCGCGGATCCAACAAAAGTGGTTTCGTCGAAATCCAAGGTCGTTTGCAAAATTCCCATTTGTAAGGGCCTGAATTCCATTCCGACTATTCAGAATTTTCAACTGGACATATCATTTGATTCCCGCTATGAAATCTTGATTTTTCAGATTCGTTGGAAAGATATTGTCAATTAGATCCTATTATTTTTGGTTTCACTAAAATCCGGATTGTTTTGCACCAGGTACATTCAATTGAAATTTGAAATCGAATTATCGAAGTACCGCGCTAGTTTCAATTCTATTTATAATTATATATAATTATTTATATTATAATGATGGCGAATATAATATATACGTCGAATTTCTATTCAAAATAAATTTTCCGTCGATATTATTTAAAATAATTCATCTTAAATGTTCAAAATTCACTAAAATTGCCAAAATAAAAAAAATTAAACTGGCCCAGATTTTCGGGTTATTACATTACGGGAATTCCCATCTCCTAAGGTTCCGTAAAACTAACATTATATAATATAATACGCTATTATAATAGTGTCTACGGTTAAATATAACATATTAAAATAGGGTAAGCGGGGTTACATTTTACCCTTAAACCATTTATAATACCATAGCCTATACAGATACCGTAAAGTCCACAGTACATAGTGGCTATCAGAGGGCACTCATAGGTACGGTACAAATCAAAGTCGTAAGGGCTCGATCAGGATAATATGACAAGGCACATGAGGAATGCCCAGAGTAGGAGTATACTAGTTGCTTGCGCAGACTGGTGGTAATGCATAGCCGCAACTACCGCCCACCTCGAACAACACTTCGAAATCGCAGATGCGCATTGATTGACATTGAAATGTGTTTATTTTATGCTCTTATATCTTATATTTTGTATATAAATAAATATTACTTGGGTATTGTTTTGTTATTTTTACAGATATTCCAACCCAGCCCGCATGCAACCAGAAATGTAGAGAAATAGAGTTCAATTTGCTGTGTATTTGCATTTTGAAGAATTGTAGATAAAGATATCACATCTAGTTGCTATTGGACAAGAAAAGGATTTATAACAAGGCTTTGCACATCACAAATCAATGAAGAAGTGTCAAGGAAACAAGAGGAAAAAGAGAAAAGGCCCAAAAATTGCTTTAATTATCAAAGGCCCATTTATATTTTTCATTGTAAACTAATTAGTGATGTAATAACCAGGCCCATTTATCATTAGGGTTAGGGTTAGGGTTTGGCTATCTACCCTATATATACCCCTGTAATAACCTTGTAGCCACCATCTCATCTCTTATTCCATTGTTCTAATAAAAGTTCTTCTTTCTCTTTTATTTTCTGCATTTTTTTGTTTTCTTAGCAACTAGTGTTGTCTATACGATTAGATTCGGTAGAACACTATTTGTATTTTGCACTTATTTGCATTAGTGATTTACCGTCTGATTAGATTCAGCGGAAATCCTAATTTTAATTCTTGTTGTTATTTCAATTTCTGCAATATCAATTTCTGCTTTTTATTATTTTCTTAGGTCAAATTGGGTTTGATTAGATTCAAATCTAATTCATAGTTTCATTTGCTTTCCATTGAAATTGTGATTTGATCGTCGGTTCAGTTAGATCTGTTCTGAATCAAATTACAGTTTTAATTCTGTTTTGTTTTGCAAAATCAACCTCCAAAGTTCGTCTAACACGCCCACGAAACATATAAATAATAAAATTTAACTTTCCTCCCTGTGTTCGACCTGTATGCTACACACCTGTATGCTTGCAGAATTTATTATAAATGTCGCGCTTTTCTAATTCATAGACTAGCGTCGATCAAGTTTTTCTTTGCGGCAGAGCACCTGTAGAGTTTTAAAAGTTTTCACCTTGATCGGCAGTCCTCCAGTGAATTTGGGAAGCGCTAGCGCGTTCACACCCCACTTGGTGTGCAACCGCTCCAACCCATCTGAATCGTCCGCTGCTTTCTGCTGTTGTCCCCTTCTATTAATTGCTTGACTGCGCTGCGGCACAGGTTCGGGCTAGGAGGCCGAAATTTTTTTTTTAAGTCCCTTTTTTTAAAATTTCAGCTGTACCTGTTTTTGAAAAAAAAAATCTCTCTTTTTTTTTTTTGAAACAAAAATTAAAATAATACAAAAAGTAAAAAAACAAAGACACACTAAAAAAAACTAAGCACTCAAAGAGTTAAGCTGATAATAATAACACAAATCAAAACAAATGACTTGATCAAAGCTAACAATACCGGCAAAAACAAATAAAACAACAGACTCGGATAGAGAAAAAAAAAACTAAAGTATGCTCAAGGAAAACCTAGACTTACAGTCAACCACTCACGCGCTCACTAAACAACTGCCCACACAAACTATAAGCGTACTCAGGCACTTTACCAATCAGTCCAGAAAACAACTCAACACCGAGCCCTTTTTCCTTTTTGGCTATAAAGCACCACCTTCCCACAATAATTAGTTAATTACACAAATCACGCCCTGTAAATTAAAACTTATCACCGAAATTATCAAAAACCTGAGACAATATCCATTACTCAGATCGGGTAGGAAAAACTTCCTTGGGTTCAAATCGAATTTGCGAAGTGGGTTCGGTCCGATCTGGAATTGTTCGGATGCGATTTGGGGAGAAGTATGTGGGTGGTTGAGAGATGCGAATTGGGTGTTGAAGGGCTGACGTGTGGTATCCTCGAATTGGGTTTTTGGGATGTCGAGGAGGGTTGGCCTGAGATGTTTGTGCGAACTGTGATAGTTGTAATTTCGGGTATGGGGGTTTGCGTGGTGATGTTTGATCTAGAGTGAACTGGGCGGATGTCGGTTGTGGGGTTGCGGGTCTGACGATGGATGGTGTGCTGTGGATGCTGGACGATATGATGGTGGGAAGGGCGGAGTTAAATGGTGAAGAAGGGTTGTTGAGCGCCTGGGAATGGTTGAGAGGGGGTTCGGTGCGTGATTTGTAAAAGCTGGAGAAGGGTGTTTTTCTGGTAATGGATTGTTGCGAATTGTGGTGAGAGATTGTTTGTGTCTGAGGGGATAATTTGGATGATGAGGATGGACGTGGGTTAAGGGAGCTGGGGCTGTGGAAGGACGTGGATTTGATTACTGTATTGAAGTGTTAGGGGGCGATGAAGTATGGACGGGTTTGCACACCAAGTGGGGTGTGAACGCGCTAGCGCTTCCCAAATTCACTGGAGGACTGCCGATCAAGGTGAAAACTTTTAAAACTCTACAGGTGCTCTGCCGCAAAGAAAAAATATATATAGACAATTGTTGTAAAAAAATTCTGCAGGGGCAGCGGCTTTGAATGTACAATTTTTAATTTTTGCAATTATCTGTGTAATTTCTGTTTTTTTTATTCATTCTGTTAAGGGCAATACCCCAATTCACATAAGGTGAGGGATCTCATCACCCTTTCCTTAGCCCGCAAATTGCATTTCATCGCATAATCTGACTAATAATAACGGTTAGACGTTGGACTTAAGGGAGTCACGGGCTCATCTAGGGCTTAATTATATTGTGATAGTTGATTCATTTGGAACGAATTATTTCTCGGTGTCTAGACTACGGCAGAGAAATAACCGTTTATAAATATTACGGTGATTCGTAAATATTATATCGGTTGTTACTCTGAAGGTACTTAAACCTTCGGCTGCATTGCTAGGGTGATTCCTGGTGCACCGATAACTCCTGACCGTTAACTGGCTGAGAAATCTTTTGATCTAAGTAATCAAACGTGTCACTTTATAATTTTGGGTTAAGAGCCAATAAGGACAGAAAACTTCATTATAGCTAATTTCTGTGCTTGCATTTAACAACAATGAGTGAGAAAAGTGTTAGCCAACAAAATTCTCCTAGGGGTTCTCGTATCAACCAAAATTTTCCAACCGAATTGGATCAAAATCGAGTAAATCAAAATTTTCCAAACTTTGGGGATCAAAACCAAATAAATCAAAATTTTCAAAACCTCAATATCCAAATGGATAGACCCCTGTCTCTTCGTGATCGATGTTATCCTACTAGGACCGTTCAACCATCTGTCATTGTGTTCCCACCAGCTGAAGGAAACAATTTTGAGCTAAAACATTCTTTTATCCAAGGGGTACCAAAATTTACTGGGTCTGAAAATGCGTATGAATTTCTAAGCGAATTTGAATTGTATGCGTCCACAACAAAAATGCAACAATTATCTAACGAATCGATCAAGCTACGGCTAATTCCATTTGCACTACTTGAAAGCGCTAAAAGATGGCTAAATTCTCTTCCACGACATTCCATAAGAAGTTGGGATGAATTTGTCACTGCATTCTTGAAAAAGTTTTTCCCTTTCCATAAAACTCTAAAAATCCGAACTGAGATAAATCAATTTTGTCAAAATGAGGGGGAAACTTTTTCAAAATACTTTGAGAGATTCAACCAGCTACTATATAGTTGCCCTCATCATGGAATTCTAAAAGATCACTTATGTCAAATTGCATACGAAGGGCTAACCTATCAGACTAGAACTCAACTAGAATCAATGTGTGGAGGAGATTTTATGTCTAAAACAGCCGATGAAGCTTGGCGGTTCTTAGAAGATTATTCTGAAAAGGACATGCAATGGGAATCGATTCGTGTTCCCATTCGTACTTCTACTAGAGAAGTGCATGTCGTGGACCCAAGTCAAATTCCCTTAGAAAATCAAACTCCTCAAGCCGGAGAAGGGTTACCCCACTACTACTCTCAGGACCAAGCCAATGCTATAGCTCAAAATAATCCTTACTCTTCCACGTACAAC
Source organism: Allium sativum (assembly GCA_030737875.1). Taxonomy (NCBI): domain Eukaryota; kingdom Viridiplantae; phylum Streptophyta; class Magnoliopsida; order Asparagales; family Amaryllidaceae; genus Allium; species Allium sativum. The sequence continues at coordinate 159,893,950 of CM060924.1, forward strand.
CCTGGTTGGAGGAACCACCCAAACTTTTCTTGGTCAAACCCCAATAATTCGGCTAACCCATCTCACGTGCAACCCTTTATTCCCAATCCGAATTACCAAGGCCCACCCCCCAATTCTCAAACCTCTCAAGCTACACCTCAATCCAAACAACCTTATAGGCACCCCAATTTTCAATCATCAAACCAATCATCTCAATCTTCTCAACCGTCACCAGACATTGTGCGTTTAGAAAAACAAATGGAACAAATGATGAATATGATAAAGGAACTAGCGAAAAATAATGAGAAAGGAAAGTTGCCTAGTCAACCTGAGGTGAATCCAAAATATAACTCTCGTACTGTAAATTCTTGTGAGGACGAAAACCATAATCCAGTCAACGCTATTACAACCCTTCGATCTGGAAAGAGGATTGATAATAACGTGGACGACCCTGACGAACTTTCTAACTCAACCCCAATCCCTAATCTTGATGATCATCCATTGGCTTCGAATGCCAATTCTTCTGAACCTCAAATTCCCTTAAATGTTGGCAATCCCAACAGTTCTTCTCCTTGTGTCGGCAAACCCGACCCACCTTCGAAAATTAATGTTGGCAATCCCAACATTTCATCTTCTGCACCCCTAACACCTTTTTCCTCGAATGATGAAACTGATCGTAGAGTCGAAAAACCAGTTGCTCCTTTTCCCCATAGACTCAATAATAAGAAGAAAGCAGCAAATTTCGATTAAATCCTGGAAATTTTCAAACAAGTTCGTGTGAACATTCCACTTTTAGACACCATTGAACAAATTCCTCAATATGCTAAATGTCTTAAGGAATTGTGCACACAAAAACGTGCAACCAATGTCCCAAAAACTGCCTTTCTAACTGCGAATACAAGCTCTGTTCTTTCGAATCTTGCCCCAGTCAAGTATAAAGACCCTGGCTGCCCTACGATTGATTGTAAAATAGGAAACACTCACATCTCTCGTGCCCTACTCGACCTTGGTGCCAGTGTCAACCTTCTCCCTTATACCGTCTATCGTCAACTTGGACTAGGGGAGATTAAACCAACAAACATCACACTTCAACTAGCTGATCGATCTGTCAAAAAGCCATTGGGAATTATCGAAGACGTCTTGATACAGATCGAACAGTTTTACTTCCCTGTCGATTTTATAGTTCTAGAAACAGAGCCTGTCTCAAATCCCAACGTTCAAATACCATTGATCTTAGGACGCCCTTTCTTAGCAACCTCTAATGTTGTCATTAATTGTAGGAATGGTCAGCTTCGACTTTCCTTCGGGCACCTAACCATTGAGCTAAACATCTTTAATCTCAACAAACAACCTAGGGATTTTGAGATCGATGAAATTGACATGATTCAAACCACAGTTGATGAAACCTCTAGTGACACTTCTGAAGCCTTAAAAATGTGTCTTGATCATTTCAACTCCGATTTCGACGAACTCGAATACATTTCTGAACTAAACAAAATTCTTGACTCCGACACTTCGTCACCTGAATCTAACCAAGGAATGTTGACCAATGTTGTTACACAAGAACTTCCTAAGCTAGACCTCAAACCCTTACCACCAGACCTTAAGTATGCCTACCTAGACCCTTCAAAAACTTTTCCCGTAATCTTGGCCTCCGATCTTACCGAGGACCAAGAAGAAAAACTTTTGGATATCTTGCGGGAAAATAAAGACGCCTTGGGATGGGAGCTGAGCGATATAAAAGGAATTAGCCCATCAATTGTGGAACATCGCATACACTTAGTTGATGAGGCAAAACCCACCCGTGAGGCTCAAAGGCGATTAAACCCGAACATGAGAGAAGTGGTCAAGGAGGAGATAATCAAATGTCTAGACAATAACATCATCTATCCCATCTCTGATAGTACTTGGGTGAGTCCGGTACAAGTTGTACCAAAGAAGTCGGGAGTCACAATGATCAAAAACGACAGTAATGAACTCGTCCCAACAAAAATCAAAACCAAATGGTGTGTGTGCATCGACTATCGAAAGCTTAACTCAACTACACGAAAAGACCATTTTCCCTTGCCTTTTATTGACCAAATGCTCGAACGCTTAGCGGGACATGAGTACTACTGTTTTCTCGATGGATACTCTGGCTATAACCAAATTCCTGTTGCTTTAGAAGATCAACATAAGACCACCTTTACTTGTCCCTTTGGAACCTTTGCTTATCGTCGCATGCCTTTTGGTCTTTGTAATGCCCCCGCGACTTTCCAAAGGTGTATGATGAGTATTTTCTCCGATATGGTGGAAGACTTCTTGGAAATATTCATGGACGATTTTTCAATATATGGATCATCTTTTTCCCAATGTCTCACTCATCTAGAACTCGTCCTTAAGAGTTGTAAGGAGAAATCACTCGTGCTTAATTGGGAGAAATGCCACTTTATGGTAAAAAGGGGGATAGTTCTAGGTCATGTCGTCTCCAAAGATGGCCTAGAAGTCGATAAATCCAAAATCGATTTGATTGCTAATTTACCTCCTCCCAAGTCTGTCAAAGATGTTCGTTCATTTCTTGGCCACGCAGGATTCTATAGAAGATTCATTAAGGATTTCTCAAAGATTTCAAAACCTCTCTCGAATTTACTTGCCAAAGACGTAAAGTTTGAATTTTCCACTGATTGCCAAACATCTTTTGAAACTCTTAAATCACTCTTGACCACAACTCCCATCATTCAACCTCCTGATTGGACTCGACCCTTTGAACTTATGTGCGACGCTTCTGATTTTGCTATTGGAGCCATCCTGGGTCAGCGTATCGATAAACTTCCTCGAGTCATTTACTACGCTAGCAAAACCTTAAACGAGGCCCAATTGAATTACTCAACTACTGAAAAGGAATTTTTGGCAGTTGTCTTCGCTCTTGAGAAATTCCGGCCATATCTCATAGGATCCAAAGTCATAGTTTACACTGACCATGCTGCCCTACGATATCTGCTTTCTAAAAAGGATGCCAAGGCCCGCTTGATTCGTTGGATCCTTCTTCTCCAAGAATTCGATATTGAAATACGAGATAAAAAGGGTTCTGAAAATGTCGTAGCTGATCATCTCTCTCGAATTGTGCACGAAAATGACAACGACACCCAAATCGATGACTATTTTCCTGACGAACAACTCCTTTCGATCTCTAACACCCCTTGGTACGCTGACATTGTGAATTATCTTGTCACACAACAAATGCCCGCTGAATGGTCGAAACAAGATAAACAAAAATTTCTCTCAAAAGTTCGAAACTTCTATTGGGATGACCCATATCTTTTCAAATACTGTCCAGACCAAATCATTCGAAGGTGTGTGCCCGATCATGAACACCAAAGTATCCTCTCTTTCTCACGCATCAAATCAATCAAACCGAGGGACTATATTAATAAAGGAAGAAGTGTTGCCGATGGAGGTAGCTAACCCCACTTGGTCACGGTATAGCCTGTTTTAGTCATTTTAATTATGACCCGAAGGTCAAGGATATCCATCATCGTTCTCTTTCTTCAAATCCAGTAATCGCCTCCAAATCCATCCATCACCGTTTCTGGAACTCCACCGCGTACATAGTTGGTAAAGTGGTTTTCGGTATTGGCAGAGAGTATGACAATATCCGATCCTAGTCTCTTTAACAACCAATTGTTTACATTTTTCACACCGGTCAGTTCTCTTACATTTCGAAGAGGTTCATACTTCATATCAAAATATCATAGTTTCAAAATCATTCAATATTCAAGATAGAATATTATTCATACTAAAATCTCCATTTAGACCAGTTAAAATTTTGAAACAATTCCAACTTTAATAATTTGAATATTAAAATAATTAACTGTATATTTAAAATAGTTCAGATATATAATTGGAATAGTTTGAAAATAAATAATTTGTAACTTAAAATAGAATTTATCTAATTTATTAACATATATAGTTTAAACATTAAGTAATTTATAATATAAATAGTTAATTTTGAAAAGATTTATATAATAGTAATAAAGTAAAATATTATATAAAGAAAAATAATTGTTATTAAATAGTTTATAAAATGATTTGAAATGCTATAGTTGGAATTAGAATCGTTTCTCTAACATTTTCAATTAAACCTGAAGTCAAATTTCGACTTCAATTCAACCAACCCAATTTTCTATAATTCCATCAATTAAACTTCCAATTCACATTCATTTCAATTCGATCAAATTAATTCAACTAGTAGCATTCCAAATCAGATTTTCATTTTCAATGATTTCAATTTATGGCAAATATCGAGTTTACAATTCATATATATAACTCAAATCAACGTTGATTCATAATAAAATTCAAAGGTGTGTGAAACCATTCAAATTCAATAAATTTGATTATATTTCACTTTTTATTTAGCTTCAGTTACAATACAAATTTATTTCCCTTTTTTTATTCAAGGTTCAAGTTCGAAGGAAATAAATTATAAAACATTACTTATATTGTCTTTAAAACAATATTTCAAAATTCATGGTTAAAACAAATTTTATTTGACCAACAGGTGTACGTATATAATTTTCTATCCTATGGCCAAGTGATACTTAAATTTTAATTTTAGTATTTTGGGAAATGATATATATCATTTCAATCCAAATCTGGGTCATAGGTATTTATCATTTCAACCTACGTTCTTAATTCATTTTAATAATTAATCCCGAGTTTATTTGATGCCCGTAACATCTAGGGTGATGGTTGGGATTAATCAACAAAATTAGTAACATATGTAAACAATGTCGATAAAAAGAAGAATTACATATCAATGCATTAAATATACAAATTCAAGGCATCCATCAAAATCAACACATATAAACAGTTCAGTATAATATCTGTGTACTAGCCATCAGGTATGAGATTTTAAACTAGAAATTAAATTCAAACTGTACAAATTTTATAAAGGTTAAATTAAATTATACAGTCTATGTAGATTTAACATAAGTAAGCAATTTAAATGATCAAACAGCAATACAATCATATCATGACATGAATTTAATTTAACTAATAATAAAATATTTTAGTTAGGTGTGTGTGGGTTTAATTACTCACCTTTGGTTCTGAACTTGTTTGAAATCCAAAATATGCCTTAAAATTTAACTGTCTCAGAATTAGTCCAAATCAATGCCATCGCGAAGAGCTCGCCGATACGATTCCAACGGATCCAATTGCACGTAAAACTGATTTCGTATGAAGAAGTTACACATGTTAACGCATTAGAAATCAAATTATATAAAATAATTATAGAAAACCCTCACCCAAAATCTCTCTTCTACGTCATCTCCTGCTAAATCCTTTCTCTCCACTGTGTTTTTCACAAATAGCAGAAGCATAAACCAAGCAAACGTTCAATCCCTTGAATCATGCACCACCCCTGAAGCATCCTTCTTGTTGTAACTAATTATCCTATGTATACTATTTATCTACAGCTAACTATCCAACTTCACAATCTACAAGCTATCTTCCTATTGCTCCACACGGGACTACCGCAGTTGCTCGCTTCATTTTGTGAAACCCAATCATTACGGTGCCTAGACCAGAAGACCTGATTCATCCAAATGTGAGAGGTATAACGCTGCTAGGAGTTACACGGCTTATTGTAGAATTTAGTTCGGTATGTGTCTGCAGCAAGGACATGCGGACCAGTGGAGGTGTTTTGATCTGACCTAGCGTGGAGAAGTGAGGCAGATGTCTTTTTTCAAAGACCCTTTTTTTTAGCATGAGCAGTTTTAAATAGCAGCGAAGAAGATAGGGTGAAGATCCAAAAGTGTATGAAGAAAAAGGGAATATAATGTGGACAATTAAATTTTAAACAAAGAGACGTAGTGAGTGTTAATCCCAAAATTCAGGTGAAAGGGCTCAATACTCGCTCCAGTTAAATACCTAGTTTGTACCTATTTAAGTTCAAATTTTAATCTACCATATTATGTAAAATATCAATGCACCAATGAATTAAATATTAAATATATAATTTAAGAGTTTTCATAACTCTCTGTTTTAAATATAATTCCATGTTTGTTATCAATAATAACAAAATTATATTCACATTGGTTTTGCGTTTTTATTTATAATTTATATCCCATGCAACCATACCATTTATTACCAAACAACTCACCTCTTTACTTGTAGCATTCATTTTATTTCCTTGTTTCCATTTATTACCTTACTATTATAACTAATACTTTTATTCATAATATCTGCGATAATTAATTATATTGATTCTAGTTGGTTACCATATCAATACCAAATAGTTAATACTTTATTTGTTCCTACTTTCCAATTTTTATAGCAACATAATTTCCATACATATATATATGTATGTATGTATGTATTTGTATATATTACAACACAATGTAAAATACACATTGATCCATATATATATATATATATATATATATATCCTATACATTGATTATTTTGTTTCCCATTTGATTATAGGTTACTGTAAATTTTACAACATTTGTTAATAAAAAAAAGGCTAGTTACTGTTTAAATAATTGGTAAATTTCACTACTAATTAAACTTTGTAGTTTCCACACCTTAAATTATTATTAATAACCTAATACAAATTGTAGTCACTGAAATTTATTAAATTCATTCCTTGTAATGTTCATCTCTCCTTTACTAAACTTTTACGTAAATTAAATTACCGTTCCAAAATAAATATACCATAACTCACATTTCATTGAAACTGTAAATCTATTGTTATTACAGTTGTTGCAGATTATTATTAACCATCAAAATCAAACCATATTAGCTAGTTTTAAACAAAAAAACACCAAATAATTCATTTTAACCAAAATTTCCCATAAAATAATATTAAATTAAATAATTTTGGACTATTAAAGATATGGGTTGTTACACCCTCCCCCACTCAAAACTTTTCGTCCCCGAAAAGGGATGTCGTAAGGAAGTTATCAATTCATATATATTTAGCAATATAATTTTCTACTCAGTTTAAAATATTAACCTATACCCATGGTTTTATACATGTTGAAAACTTAAATTCCATAAAATTTTCCAAGTCCTAAATTCACGGAAATTTCGGTAGAGTCTCCTTTGTATAACTAGGTCCAGAAAACAATAATATATTCATAATAATAAATATACATCTCATCTCAATGATGAGGCATCCCAATCGGGGAAACAATATATAACTTTGGAAATACGCTACATAACTCAATACACGTACCTTTTATTTGCATTATTAGCAATTTGGCTTACTTAGAACGAGCAAAAATAACATTTTATGCGCAAGCAGCTCCAAAAGCAAGCAATTCCCTTTCATACCAACTAAAACACTAATGAAACATTCATGAAATAGCCATGGTAACCAAAAGAACAAATAAAATATCCAAACAATTACATTTATCCAAACAAGCACCATAACCAAATTTAAATGTCAATATTTTATTTGTACGAATTCATTTGTTATATTGCATTACTATTTTCCAAATGTCAATATTTTTGTTTATTATTTATTACTTTCTACCATTATTCAGTTTGTTTACATTCACTCATTGACATTCATTTTATCAATAATTATATGGATTTGCATTCAATTCATTTTACTTTCAAGTTGATTTAGTTTACTTGTAATACATATATGCCTATTTCATTTCTAATTATTTTAAGTCAATTCAATTGGTTTGTTATTCTTTGTAATGACACGGAAATATGAGTCAATTTAAAAAAATTTATTTTGGCAATTTTAGCGATTTTGAATATTTAAAATGAACTATTTTAAATAATAACAATGAGAAATTTATTTTGAATTGAATTAGAACGTATATATTTATTTGAATCGCCATTAGAATATAAATATTTTATTTTAATTATAAAAGGAATTGAAAATGGGGCGGTAGTTTGAAATTTCGATTTAAAATTTCAAATGAGTGTACAAGATTCAATATAAACCGGACTTTAGTGAAATTGAAAATATTAGAATCTATTTGAGAATAACTTTCCAACGAATTCGAAAAATCGAAATTTCATAGCGGGAATCAAAAGATACGTCCAGTTAAAGATTCAGAATAGTCGCTATGGAATTCGGGCCCTTGAAAATGGAAATTTTGCAAACGACCTCAGTTTTCGACGAAACCATTTTTGTTGGAACCGTGATGTCAAATTATTGGTAGATTCCAAAATTCGTAGTTTTTTGAATCAATATGTGAGTGTGGCAAAAGAAAACACGTATGATCAGTTTCAGTTGATTTTAATCGACTGGAAAATGGCCAATTTTCAAATGGTCTCGGAATTTGACAAAATTAGTTTTGTTAGGACCGTATCGTTAATACGAAGCTAGAAAATATTTTTCGGGAATTTTTCGAGTTAATATGTGGCCCCCGTAAATTGAAATGCGCGTTCAAATTCAATATATAGAGTTAGATTTTGATTTTGATGAAAACTGATCAAAACGATCGAATCAGCTTACGGTACGTATCCCATTGTATTCGGAATGGGGGTAATTAGCTATGGACGACAGTCGGTGGGTTCGATTTCGAGGTCGAAATAAAAATTTGCTTTTAGAATTTAAAATAATTAAATATATATATCATATTATATAATCCCTCCTTACTCTCTCTCCCCCTTCATCCTCTCAGTCGAAATCAAAACAAAGAAAAAAAGAGAAAATCGCGCCGCTCCTCACCCCTGTGATGACCCCAAACTTCCACTAGGTGAAAGTAAGGAATAATCATATGGAATACAACATAAATATAACAATACATATCACTGATACAATATAACAGAGGAAAACCATAGCATAATAACATCATAGCAGCGGAAATATAATGTCATAAACCACAGAATCCCAACAGTCACAGAATCCAAATTATTACATCAAGTTTGCAGAAATAAAAATAAGTTCCAACTCCCAAAATAAGCAATACGAAATGAAACAAGTCTAATGACTGAACTTAAAGATAGAAAAATGCAATAGAAGTAAATGATAGCTGTCCTCAAAGCTCCAAGTCATCACCTCTCCGCAAAAGCAAATCCAAGCAAAGATAATGAGCAACTCCAAGAAGACTCCAAGCAAAGAATGAACCTGTTTACTTGGCTTCCCGTGTAGAAAAGAGGGCACCCGAGTTTGCAAAAAGGTGAAACAAACTACGGGTCAGTCGTGGGACTGGTATGAGAATTCATAACTAGTTTAGTAATAATAATATGACAAATACAAAGACCACGCCGCTAATGCGGAACGGGTTTACTCAATGGATTGTCGTGCATAATTTAAAGTGTCAGAACGTACAACATCGCAATGCTTTTTAGAAAAATGGAATCACCATAAGACTCAAGTCCCATCACACAATGCAACGCACACTAGAGGATAGAGTTTTCCCATATGGTGATTAAACATGCTAAATACGGCAAATACGAGTTTAATATAATTATTAGTGTATAATAAAAACATTTCAAAATAAATGTATCAATCCTAGGAAACATAGTACCCCATCCTACTATATCTCCATACTAGTAATACAATCAAAACCGTAGGGTCGTATTTGGAATTTGGATTTCCATCTGAGTCAAGGCTAGGGAGGAGATCCTTACCGATTCGAGACACTCTAGCAATGCCCCAGGATTGGTACTCTGTCCAACCCTTGGATCCTGCAGGGCCGGTCCATACGTTAACGCTTAATGGATTGGCAATTCCTGAACACACGCTTCCCAGTCCTTTTGGACCTATAATACGGCCAGTGGCGACCGCATAAAACCGAGGCCTCGAAAAATCCAACAACCACAATGAATAAATGCCAGCGCTGGTAGGTCCCTGGCACCACTCTAGCTAGAAAGAAACGTGTGCACTCCCTGCGTTCCCTTCTCCCGTTTTAGACTCCGTCGGTGTGTGAGGCTCGCGAAGTCACGTCATACACAAAGCTATGCCTAAACAGGCTATGCTTTGATCATCCCACAAGGCCTGCTTTTCAACAAGAAACCTTGATCATTGCATCTTAGTATGCCACACTGTCACTCTATACCATACCATTGCTTCTCCATCAATACATAAATGGGTGTTAAGTAGAGAATAAATTCTCCACCACCAATATTTATATATTAACATAAAATCAACAATATGATATATAACGAAGTACGATGTCAGACACACCATCCATTTAAACTTATGCTCTGGGTCTGAACGAAAGTCAAATCCGTGAAACCAACACGTACGTCTGGGCAATGACCTTGACCCATGAATTGGTAGCAAGTCAATTCAGGGTCTCGATCGCTGTCCATTCGAGGGAAGATTTACGGACTTCATGCATCGTCTTCTTACTTCGATCTTCATCGTCGTTTTGATTATTTGGAATGAGATTAACTCGGCCTTTCCAAATAATCTTCGTATATATATATATATATATATATATATATATATATATATATATATATTGGAAACTCTTCCTTATCGTTATTTCTAATTTATAACGATTATTTCCTATTCTATTTAATTGAAAATAATTAAATCTTTAATCAGCGACGATTCAGGTCAATGGCGATTCTGGTGCTATTTTCAATCAATTTTGATTTTCCCATATCTCAAAATCTAACCGTTGGATTTTGACGTATTATATATCGTTGGAAAGATTTTTCCAAGACGGTCCTAGCGGTTTCAGTCTCAAGAAAATCCGACGGTCGGATCTTCTTGTATTGTCATTTAAAGATATAATTTTAAAACGCGAAATACCGCGCTCGATTCGTTTAATTTTAATTATATGTATATATATAAACGTAACCCGTTTAACCCTTTATTCTTAAGTATATTTTCCTTCTTTATCCTTTATCCCTTCATCGTCCAATTCCTTCTTACATTGTAAATCAAATTCTTCCTTTTTGATTCTTTTAATTTCTTTAATTTACGGTAAAATGTAAATCATATTTCATCGTCCAATTCCTTCTTACATGTAAAATGTAATTTATAATTCATCGTTCTTAAATACATATAAAAATATAAATTTGATTTACAATGTGAATCCTACTTCTTGTTTACATTATAAAAATGTAATCTTTATTTACAAAGTAAACCCATACATTCATTTCATAGAAAAAAAATGAAATTTCATTCATGCGGGTTAAATTCATTCATAATTTACATAATAATATGTAATTTATTTCATACGATGAAAATTCATTCATAAATTACATATAAAAATGTAATTTACTTTATGCGGACTAATTTCATTCATAAAATAAAATGTAATTTATTTCATGCGATCTTAACTCATTCATAAAATGCATATACAAATGTATTTTATTTCATGCGATGTTAATTCATTCATAAAATACATATAAAAATGTAATTTATTTTATGAGGTCTTAATTCATTCATAAAATACATATAAAAATGTATTTTATATTATGCGGGCTTCATTCATTCATAAATTACATAAATAAATGTAATTTATGTCGTGTGGTCTAATTTCATTTATAAATTACATAAATAAATGTAATTCATGTCATGCGGTCTAAATTTCTTTAAATTACATTATAAAATAACGTAAATTATCCTACGGTCAATTCCCTTTTTATTAGCATTATAAATAATGTCACTTATCCTACGGTAAATTTTCTTTTTATTAATATCATAAATAATGTCACTTATACTACGGTCAATTCTCTTTTTATTAACATTATAAATAATGTCAATACATCCTACGATATCATTCTTTTATCTTAACATTATAAATAATGTTAATTCCTACAGTGTAAATCCCCTTTTTATTTACATTATAAAATAATGCAAAATTATCCTACGTTGTGATTACTATATAATTTACATTAAAAATAATGTAAAATGGACATTCGGTGAAATTCATGTATATTTACATTAAGAAAAATGTAAATTTCACATACGGTGAAATTTCTATATATTTACATTAAGGAAAATGTAAATTCTCATTCTTGTCACATTTTCTTGAATTTGCATTCAACAAAATGTAAACTTCTATTCTCAAGTTACAATATAAAATCCATTCTTCTTTACAATGTAAAATTTACTCTTTAAACACAATGTAAAGTCCATTCTTTTTAGTACATTAAAATTAATGTAAATCTTTCTACGGTGATTTTTTTTTATGTATTAACGTTAAAAATAATGTTAACAAATCCTACGGTTAAATTCACATATATTAACATTAAAAATAATGTTAACAAATCCTACGGTTAAATATTCTCTTTAATTTACATTAATAAATATGTGAATTTTCATACGGTAAAAATTTCCTTTATTTACATAAATAAAAATGTAAACTCCTGCTACGGTGAATGTTCATATATATTAACATTAATAAAAATGTAAACTTTTCATACGGTGAAATTCTAACGTTAATTTACATAATAAAATGTAAAATTTATGTCATCTCCAAATTTCAATATTTTATTTACATAATAAGATGTAAATTTTATGTCATCGTAAATTCCAATATTCTAACATTAACAAATATGTTAAATTTGTCATACGATGAAATTTCTTATTTTTAACATTAACAAAAATGTTAAATTTGTTATACGATGAAATTTCTTATTTTTAACATTAACCAAAATGTTAAATTTGTTATACGATGAAATTTCTTATTTTTAACATTAACCAAAATGTTAAATTTGTTATACGATGAAATTTCTTATTTTTAACATTAACAAAAATGTTAAATTCTCCTACATTTCAATTTTACATAATAAAATGTAAAATCTAACACAAGTCGCATTCTTATTTTATTTGCATCAAATAATATGTAAATTGAAATTTCTTTTTAATATTAACATTAAAAATGTTAATTTATACATGCGAGTAAATTACTTTTTAATATTAACATTAAAATTTTAATGCCATCATACGGTTAAATTACTTTTTATATATTAACATTAAAAATAAATAATGTAAATTTTCATACGTTGTAAATATTCTTATTATTACCATTAAATATAATGTTAATTTTATCATAATTTGAATTACTTATCATTAACATTAAAAATAATGTAAATTTTATCATACGTTGAAAATTACTTTATTCACATAAATAAAATGTGAAATTCCCCTATGGTCAAAATTACTATTTAATCTACATGGAAAAAATAATGTAGATTTATACATGCGGTGAAACTCATATAAATTTACATAATAAAATGTAAATTTCATAACGTCGCAAATTTCTTACTTTACTTGTACATAATTTAATTTCAACATGCGATGTAATTTCTCATACGATGTTATTTCTTATTAATATTAACATTAACAAAAATGTTAATTTACATCCTACGGTGAATTTTATAATATTAACATCAAAAATGTTAATTTACATGCGGTGAGTTTACTTCCTATTAACATCAAAATAAACGTTAATTTTCTTTCTCTATTCCCATTTTACATAAAAAGAGAATGTAGATTTCATCACAAGTCACATAACAACATCCAAACACAACAACAGGATCAGATGCAATAACTAACATCGAAGTAAATTTCAAGATGGGATTTCACATAGCATATACAAAATCAACATAGCATGGTTAAATATATAACACATAATTAATTAATTTTAATTAATTCTTAATTCAAATTTAAACCTTAAAATTTCAGATCTAATCTCATTTCGTTCTAATCAATTTAGATTCAACAACATACGGGGTGAATCGTTCAGATCCATGTTCTAAATATCATGTTTTTTTTTCTTTTAATCTACGATCAACAACCATGCAAATAATAATTTAATAATTACATTAAATTTAAAAAAATAAAATTCTCACAGTGTTTGGTCTGAGGAGATGCTTCAGGTTCGATTAGATTTGATGTTCGAATTCACTTGGTTTCGGATCTGGAACAATTCCAATGCAAATTCAAAGGAAAAATCAAAATCAGGCCTTTAACAACTGCTGCAGCAACGCTTAAAAGCGTGGGGAAATCTGAAATAGAATTTACCTTAGAACGTTCAAAACTTCAAATTCGATTTTCTGGAGTTGTAGGCGATGGTTTCACGAACCGTTTGTTGGAGGTTCTCCGGCTTGGAGAGGTCCACCTGCGCCGGAGAAGGGAGGAGGTGTGATCGCCATGGTGGGGCCCGGTTTGCAGCAAACGGCGGTGGCTTCTCTGCCTTGGTGGCGGAGCTACGATGCACGAGAGGTGCTGGGACTTGTCGGGGATCGAAGAGCTCGGGAAGAGCTTCGAAATGAGTACTCACACGCTAAATTCCGTTAAGAAACGGAGGAGAAAACTGAAAATGAAGTTTTGAAGAGTGGTGGGTTCAAGTGGCGGCTGAAATGAGAAGAGGAAGTACGATGAACAGTATTTTTCGGAATATATAATATTATATTAGGTTATCCTAATCATTATTTAATAATTTAATTAGCCCGTTAAAGCCCGTTTTGGTCCGAACTCCGATTTAGGCCTGCTTACTGTCGTTCTTAACATTTTGAGGCCTTCTGAACGCAATGGAACATGTTACAGGACCCAATTCCGAAATTTATTATGAGTTTTGGAAAAATTATATTATTTTATTATTATTTTAATGTATACCGTACATGAAAATTCACCGAGGTCACAAATTAACTTCAAAAATTCTCGAAAAATATATTTAGCTATGTTTTGATGCTGTGGACCTATGAAAATTAATTTCGTTCAATTCTGAGTCCGTATGAATTTTTAATGAATTTTTAAAGTCAAAAATTTGCCCGTTTACACTGAAAAATCAATTATAATTATATTTTAATCCTAAAAATTACCAAAAAATCATTTTTAGCTTTGTTTTGATGATACGAAACCAACAAAATTTATTTCGTTGAATTCTGAGACATTTTAAAAAATGGCTATTTTTCAGGCCATTATATTTAATATTAAAAATACATTTTTAAACAAATAATTTTCGAAACTCGAAATATATAAGTGTTTACTGTTTTTCAATGCAGAAACATCATTTCGAACTCAATGGAAGTGGTTTCGAGTTGAAATTCCTTTATATGTAAAAAGTAGCATTTTTGACCTATGCAAATTACCTAGCGACCTTTCTAAAAATTGAATTGGCCATAACTTTTGATTTCCGCTATGAAATTTCGATTTTTCGGATTCGTTGGAAAGATATTTTTAAATAGGTTCCAATATTTTTGGTTTCACTAAAATCCGTTAAATTTTGCGTCCTATACGGTCAGTCAAAGTTCAAGTTTGACTTTTCAAACTACCGTGCTATTTCTAACTCTTTTTTATAATTAAAATTAATTTATTCATTCTAACTTCGATTTGAACCAAATTTGTGATCATTATTATTCTAAATATCAAAACTCATTTAAAATTACTTAAAATAAATTTTAAATTTACCACAAAATTCAGGGTTGTTACAATCTCCCCCACTTAAGAACTTTTCGTCCTCGAAAAGGAAAAGAGAAATAGAATAGTAGGAACTAACCTAGAGAACGTAAAATGTTTTAATTTCTAACTTCTTAACCGTGTCGTTGGGAATAAAGCTCCTCAGTTCCAGTAGCGTCTTGCCTCCTTGCTCTAGCTCTACTAGTTCTAGCGGCCCGAGTACCCATTTTTAGTTAGTTCTGTACGATCAAGGGAAGAGTCAGAACAACTGTAATGGTGGTTCTAAGAGATAGAAAAGATCGAAGGATGAATGAAAAGATGACGAAAGTGACTGGCTATTATGTATCACTTGAAATGTCCGCCATAGAATATTGTGATTCTATGTAAACGAATTTGTTATAAATATGTTATATTCCAAAGCTAAGTGTAACCTAAGCTCTGATACCAACTGTGATGACCCCAAACTTCCACTAGGTGAAAGTAAGGAATAATCATATGGAATACAACATAAATATAACAATACATATCACTGATACAATATAGCAGAGGAAAACCATAGCATAATAACATCATAGCAGCGGAAATATAATGTCATAAACCACAGAATCCCAACAGTCACAGAATCCAAATTATTACATCAAGTTTGCAGAAATGAAAATAAGTTCCAACTCACAAAATAAGCAATACGAAATGAAACAAGTCTAATGACTGAACTTAAAGATAGAAAAATGCAATAGAAGTAAATGATAGCTGTCCTCAAAGCTCCAAGTCATCACCTCTCCGCAAAAGCAAATCCAAGCAAAGATAATGAGCAACTCCAAGAAGACTCCAAGCAAAGAATGAACCTGTTTACTTGGCTTCCCGTGTAGAAAAGAGGGCACCTGAGTTTGCAAAAAGGTGAAACAAACTACGGGTCAGTCGTGGGACTGGTATGAGAATTCATAACTAGTTTAGTAATAATAATATGACAAATCCAAAGACCACGCCGCTAATGCGGAACGGGTTTACTCAATGGATTGTCGTGCATAATTTAAAGTGTCAGAACGTACAACATCGCAATGCTTTTTATAAAAATGGAATCACCATATGACTCAAGTCCCATCACACAATGCAACGCACACCAGAGGATAGAGTTTTCCCTTACGGTGATTAAACATGCTAAATATGGCAAATACGAGTTTAATATTATTATTAGTGTATAATAAAAACATTTCAAAATAAATGTATCAATCCTAGGAAACATAGTACTCCATCCTACTATATCTCCATACTAGTAATACAATCAAAACCGTAGGGTCGTATTTGGAATTTGGATTTCCATCTGAGTCAAGGCTAGGGAGGAGATCCTTACCGATTCGAGACACTCTAGCAATGCCCCAGGATTGGTACTCTGTCCAACCCTTGGATCCTGCAGGGCCGGTCCATACGTTAACGCTTAATGGATTGGCAATTCCTGAACACACGCTTCCCAGTCCTTTTGGACCTATAATACGGCCAGTGGCGACCGCATAAAACCGAGGCCTCGAAAAATCCAACAACCACAATGAATAAATGCCAGCGCTGGTAGGTCTCTGGCACCACTCTAGCTAGAAAGAAACGTGTGCACTTCCTGCGTTCCCTTCTCCCGTTTTAGACTCCGCCGGTGTGTGAGGCTCGTGAAGTCACGTCATACACAAAGCTATGCCTAAACAGGCTATGCATTGATCATCCCACAAGGCCTGCTTTTCAACAAGAAACCTTGATCATTGCATCTTACTATGCCACACTGTCACTCCATACCATACCATTGCTTCTCCATCAATACATAAATGGGTGTTAAGTAGAGAATAAATTCTCCACCACCAATATTTATATATTAACAGAAAATCAACAACATGATATATAACGAAGTACGATGTCAGACACACCATCCATTTAAACTTATGCTCTGGGTCTGAACGAAAGTCAAATCCGTGAAACCAACACGTACGTCTGGGCAATGACCTTGACCTATGAATTGGTGGCAAGTCAATTCAGGGTCTCGATCGCTGTCCAATCGAGGGAAGATTTACGGTCTTCATGCGTCGTCTTCTTACTTCGATCTTCATCGTCGTTTTGATTATTTGGAATGAGATTAACTCGGCCTTTCCAAATAATCTTCGTATATATATATATATATATATATTGGAAACTCTTCCTTATCGTTATTTCTAATTTATAACGATTATTTCCTATTCTATTTAATTGAAAATAATTGAATCTTTAATCAGCGACGATTCAAGTCAATGGCGATTCTGGTGCTATTTTCAATCAATTTTGATTTTCACATTATCTCAAAATCTAACCGTTGGATTTTGACGTATTATATATCGTTGGAAAGATTTTTCCAAGACGGTCCTAGCGGTTTCAGTCTCAAGAAAATCCGACGGTCGGATCTTCTTGTATTATCATTTAAAGATATAATTTTAAAACGTGAAATACCGCGCTCGATTCGTTTAATTTTAATTATATTTATATATATGTATATATATAAACGTAACCCATTTAACCCTTTATTCTTAAGTATATTTTCCTTCTTTATCCTTTTATCCCTTCATTTACAGAGAAATGAAAATCATACTTGAATGATGAATTCTTCCTTTTTGATTATTTTAATTTCTTTAATTTACGGTAAAATGTAAAACATATTTCATCGTCCAATTCCTTCTTACATGTAAAATGTAATTTATAATTCATCGTTCTTAAGTACATATAAAAATATAAATTTTATTTACAATGTGAATCCTACTTCTTGTTTACATTATAAAAATGTAATCTTTATTTACAAAGTAAACCCATACATTCATTTCATAGAAAAAAAATGAAATTTCATTCATGCGGGTTAAATTCATTTATAATTTACATAATAATATGTAATTTATTTCATACGATGAAAATTCATTCATAAATTACATATAAAAATGTAATTTACTTTATGCGGACTAATTTCATTCATAAAATAAAATGTAATTTATTTCATGCGATCTTAACTCATTCATAAAATGCATATACAAATGTATTTTATTTCATGCGAAGTTAATTCATTCATAAAATACATATAAAAATGTAATTTATTTTATGTGGTCTTAATTCATTCATAAAATACATATAAAAATGTATTTTATATTATGCGGGCTTCATTCATTCATAAATTACATAAATAAATGTAATTTATTTCGTGTGGTCTAATTTCATTTACAAATTACATAAATAAATGTAATTCATGTCATGCGGTCTAAATTTCTTTAAATTACATTATAAAATAACGTAACTTATCCTACGTTCAATTCTTTTTTTATTAACATTATAAATAATGTCACTTATCCTACGGTAAATTTTCTTTTTATTAATATCATAAATAATGTCACTTATACTACGGTCAATTCTCTTTTTATTAACATTATAAATAATGTCAATTCATCCTACGATATCATTCTTTTATCTTAACATTATAAATAATGTTAATTTCCTACAGTGTAAATCCCCTTTTTATTTACATTATAAAATAATGCAAAATTATCCTACGTTGTGATTACTATATAATTTACATTAAAAATAATGTAAAATGGACATTTGGTGAAATTCATGTATATTTTCATTTAGAAAAATGTAAATTTCACATACGGTGAAATTTCTATATATTTACATTAAGGAAAATGTAAATTCTCATTCTTGTCACATTTTCTTGAATTTGCATTCAACAAAATGTAAACTTCTATTCTCAAGTTACAACATAAAATCCATTCTTTTTTACAATGTAAAATTTACTCTTTAAACACAATGTAAAGTCCATTCTTTTTAGTACATTAAAATTAATGTAAATCTTCCTACGGTGAATTTTTTTATGTATTAACGTTAAAAATAATGTTAACAAATCCTACGGTTAAATTCACATATATTAACATTAAAAATAATGTTAACAAATCCTACGGTTAAATATTATCTTTAATTTACATTAATAAATATGTGAATTTTCATACGGTAAAAATTTCCTTTTTTTACATAAATAAAAATGTAAACTCCTCCTACGGTGAATGTTCATATATATTAACATTAATAAAAATGTAAACTTTTCATACGGTGAAATTCTAACGTTAATTTACATAATAAAATGTAAAATTTATGTCATCTCCAAATTTCAATATTTTATTTACATAATAAGATGTAAATTTTATGTCATCGTAAATTCCAATATTCTAACATTAACAAATATGTTAAATTTGTCATACGATGAAATTTCTTATTTTTAACATTAACAAAAATGTTAAATTTGTTATACGATGAAATTTCTTATTTTTAACATTAACCAAAATGTTAAATTTGTTATACGATGAAATTTCTTATTTTTAACATTAACCAAAATGTTAAATTTGTTATACGATGAAATTTCTTATTTTTAACATTAACAAAAATGTTAAATTCTCCTACATTTCAATTTTACATAATAAAATGTAAAATCTAACACAAGTCGCATTCTTATTTTATTTGCATCAAATAATATGTAAATTGAAATTTCTTTTTAATATTAACATTAAAAATGTTAATTTATACATGCGAGTAAATTACTTTTTAATATTAACATTAAAATGTTAATGCCATCATACGGTTAAATTACTTTTTATATATTAACATTAAAAATAAATAATGTAAATTTTCATACGTTGTAAATATTCTTATTATTACCATTAAATATAATGTTAATTTTATCATACATTGAATTACTTATCATTAACATTAAAAATAATGTAAATTTTATCATACGTTGAAAATTACTTTATTCACATAAATAAAATGTGAAATTCCCCTATGGTCAAAATTACTATTTAATCTACATGGAAAAAATAATGTAGATTTATACATGCGGTGAAACTCATATAAATTTACATAATAAAATGTAAATTTCATAACGTCGCAAATTTCTTACTTTACTTGTACATAATTAAATTTCAACATGCGATGTAATTTCTCATACGATGTTATTTCTTATTAATATTAACATTAACAAAAATGTTAATTTACATCCTACGGTGAATTTTATAATATTAACATCAAAAATGTTAATTTACATGCGGTGAGTTTACTTTCTATTAACATCAAAATAAACGTTAATTTTCTTTCTCTATTCCCATTTTACATAAAAAGAGAATGTAGATTTCATCACAAGTCACATAACAACATCCAGACACAACAACAGGATCAGATGCAATAACTAACATCGAAGTAAATTTCAAGATGGGATTTCACATAGCATATACAAAATCAACATAGCATGGTTAAATAAATAACACATAATTAATTAATTTTAATTAATTCTTAATTCAAATTTAAACATTAAAATTTCAGATATAATCTCATGTCGTTCTAATCAATTTAGATTCAACAACATACGGGGTGAATCGTTCAGATCCATGTTCTAAATATCATGTTTTTTTTTTCTTTTAATCTACGATCAACAACCATGCAAATAATAATTTAATAATTACATTAAAATTAAAAAAATAAAATTCTCACATTGTTTGGTCTGAGGAGATGCTTCAGGTTCGATTAGATTTGATGTTCGAATTCACTTGGTTTCGGATCTGGAACAATTCCAATGCAAATTCAAAGGATAAATCAAAATCAGGCCTTTAACAACTGCTGCAGCAATGCTTAAAAGCGTGGGGAAATCTGAAATAGAATTTACCTTAGAACGTTCAAAACTTCAAATTCGATTTTCTGTAGTTGTAGGCGATGGTTTCACGAACCGTTTGTTGGAGATTGTCCGGCTTGGAGAGGTCTACCTTCGCCAGAGAAGGGAGGAGGTGCGATCGTCGTGGTGGGGCTCGGTTTGCAGCAAACGGCGGCGGCTTCTCTGCCTTGGTGGCGGAGCTACGATGCACGAGAGGTGCTGGGACTTGTCGGGGATCGAAGAGCTCGGGAAGAGCTTCGAAATGAGTACTCACACGCTAAATTCCGTTAAGAAACGGAGGAGAAAACTGAAAATGAAGTTTTGAAGAGTGGTGGGTTCAAGTGGCGGCTGAAATGATAAGAGGAAGGACGATGAACAGTGTTTTTCGGAATATATAATATTATATTAGGTTATCCTAATCATTATTTAATAATTTAATTGGCCCGTTAAAGCCCGTTTTGGTCCGAACTCCGATTTAGGCCTGCTTACTGTCGTTCTTAAGGTTTTGAGGCCTTCTGAACGCAATGGAACATGTTACAGGACCCAATTCCAAAATTTATTATGAGTTTTGGAAAAATTATATTATTTTATTAATATTTTAATGTATACCGTACATGAAAATTCACCGAGGTCACAAATTAACTTCAAAAATTCTCGAAAAATATATTTAGCTATGTTTTGATGCTGTAGACCTATGAAAATTAATTTCGTTCAATTCTGAGCCCGTATGAATTTTTAATGAATTTTTAAAGTCAAAAATTTGCCTGTTTACATTGAAAAATCAATTATAATTATATTTCAATTCTAAAAATTACCAAAAAATCATTTTTAGCTTTTTTTTGATGATACGAATCCAACAAAATTTATTTCGTTGAATTCTGAGACATTTTGAAAAATGGCTATTTTTCCGGCCAGTATATTTAATATTAAAAAAAAAAAATTCGAAACTCGAAATATATAAGTGTTTACTGTTTTTCAATGCAGAAACATCATTTTGAACTCAATGGAAGTGGTTTCGAGTCGAAATTCCTTTATATGTAAAAAGTAGCATTTTTGACCTATGCAAATTACCTAGCGACCTTTCTAAAAATTGAATTGGCCATAACTTTTGATTTCCGCTATGAAATTTCGATTTTTCGGATTCGTTGGAAAGATATTTTTAAATAGATTCCAATAATTTTGGTTTCACTAAAATCCGTTAAATTTTGCGTCCTATACGGTCAGTCAAAGTTCAAGTTTGACTTTTCAAACTACTGTGCTATTTCTAACTCTTTTTTATAATTAAAATTAATTTATTCATTCTAACTTCGATTTGAACCAAATTTGTGATCATTGTTATTTAAAATATATTATTCTAAATATCAAAACTCATTTAAAATTACTTAAAATAAATTTTAAATTTACCCCAAAATTCAGGGTTGTTACAACCCCCATTCATCGCGCTGCCCCTCACCGCCGTTCATCGCGCCGCCCCTCACCCCCGTTCATTGCGCCGCCACGTTAGGAGCCACTCCCCCCTCCGCCCTCGTTTCCCTTTCTCCCTCCTCTTGATTCAAGGCGCGAGCCCCACAGCCCCAAAGCCCTAAAGTTGAATTGCCTATCTCCTAAGTGCTGCCGCCACTGGCCTGAGGCCCGCCTCCGACCCACCATCTCGACACCACAACCCACCAGCTGCGAGCACACCCCACCTCCTCCGACCTCCTATGATAACCAAGGTGATTTTTTATTTTATATAAAAATCAGTTTTAACTTATAAGTTCAGTTTCATTACTTATGAAAGCTAAGTTTCTTTTATTTACAAAAAGCTTTTATTTTTAATGTGAAAAGAATTTTCTTAGTCTGAAAAGAACATTTTTTTTTCTCAGTTTGAAAAGAACATATTTTTCTTAGTTTGAAAAGAGCAGATTTTTATAGTTTAAGAATAGATTTTTATAGTTTAAAAGACGAGATTTTTTGTTATAGAAAGATGAAGTTTTTTTTTAAGAAAGGCAAGATCTTTAACATAGCAAAGTTGAGTTTTTTATATATAGGAAAGTTTATATTTTTAATAACGAAAAGGCGAGATTTTTATTCGTATGAAGCCATGGTTTTTATCCGTGTAAAGATAGGATTTTTGTGGTATAAACACCTTTATAAAAATAGAGAAAGAATAAAAATATGATTTTTATATTTTATAAAGAATAAAAATATGATTTTTTATATTATAGAAAGAATAAAAATACGATTTTTATATCATATAGAGAATAAAAATTTGATCTTTGTATATGTAACGAAATAAAATTTTGATTTTTATTATATATATGTTGAAATAAAAATGTGATTTTTATAGCGGTGATATAAAAATTCGATCTTTATATAAGGAGTAGAAATATAAAAATATAATTTTTATATAGGAAGAAGCGTTGTAAAAATATATGAAGAAGATATAACAATAGAATTTTTATCTATATAGTAGTGGTGTAAAAATAGAATTTTTATCTATATAGTAGCGGTGTAAAAATAGAATTTTTATCTATATAGTAGGGGTGTAAAAATAGAATTTTTATCTATATAGTAGCGGTGTAAAAAATAAATTTTTTATCTATATAGTAGCGGTATAAAAATAGAATTTTTATATACATAGCAACAATATAAAAATGTGATTTTTATATATGTAGTGGCTACGGACAATGAAATTGACAAAGGGCGAGCACGACGAAGATTTCTACATAAGTAGAGTCATGGCGTTTGGTTTACCTAGTCGATGAGAACTTCTCATTTTTAATCTTGTTTTCTAGTTAAAATTATATACTAGGATGCAGACGGTGCTTAGCAGCACCCGACACCCGTCGTCCACAGACAATGGACGACTTGTATGCTTGTTTGATGTGTTGTGAAGTTTGTTTGTGATGTTGATGTGAAATGGAAAATAAAACATTCATGTGTTGAAATAAATTAATTATCGTTAAAAATATAATTTTTAACGTGAATGTGAATAAATAAATATTCATTTACAACCGGACGGCTTGTTTATGAACACCTATTTGAAGGACATTGATTGGGACGATAAATTTTACACGTCGCCCAACTGCACAAATAATATTCGGTGTTTGTGGATTGAAACCCCACATAGGTGTTGGGATGATATTTGGCGTACACTAATCCCAATTATTTAGTTGTATGTCGATCGATTGGTCGACAGACTGTGTAAGCGTTAATTATTTATATTTAATGCATATGCAGTTGTGTGGTGCACGTTGGATGATGGTTGATTATTTATCGTTGTTGTTATATACATGTGTTGTATGGAATCCATATAATTAACATTATATGGTAATTGATTTGGCCGCATTCCAATTGGGAAAATAAAGAATATTATAAAATAAAGATTCATGTGTTGAATAGAATAAACAGTCATGTGTTGCCGATGCTCATGTGTTGAGAATATTCATGGGTTGAAAATTATCATATGTTGAAAGAAATATTTTAACAATAAAATTTACATCTTTATCATATATGAAATTAGAAACTAATTGGAAAATAGATAAGATGAGTTGTCTCTCGGGTATTGATCTGATGTTGGTTTCGGCCTTCGGGGTTAACGCTTAGGGAATAATTCTCTTACTAATTTACGGTTGGAGTCTGATTAAGAATTAAATGATAGAAATCAAAATTTTATAAAATATATTAAATAACAAAAATAGTCATGTGTTGATGGTACTCATGTGTTGAGAATAGTCATGTGTTGAAAGAAATATAGATTCATGTGTTGAATAGATTAAATATTCATTTGTTGAATAGAATAATGAAGTTATTGAAAAATATAAAGCCGTGTTGATTAGAGATGCGCTATTTTGACGCGAACGATATTTATATCGATTATATTCGTTTTTATAATGATTATAGAAAAGGAAGTGATTTCAAAATATAACATTTTGAAAATATTGTCATTTGTATATGGATGATGTGGAATATTCAATTTCGATTCGAAATTGAATATGAAGTTGAAATCGTTTTGAAAACGAATTTAAAACGATTTATAAAATACGTTGAAAAAGGAAATCGACAAAATATGTATAATATATATATTATATATATAATGGCTTGAATAGAATGCGCCGCGGCAGTTCGTGAATTTCGACCATTGACTTCGAATTGACGTTGCGGGAGATCCGACCGTCGGATTCTCCTGAAACCGAAACCATTGGGTTCGTATCGAAAAGAGCTTTCTAATGAATTTTTGAAATTTTAAATTTAATAGTTGGATTTGGAATTATGTCCAAATCAAATTTGGAAAAGGTCGCTGTAAGTGCAGTTCGATGGCTGTTGATGGAAATCGACTGTATGGGCCTTGATAAAATTATTAAAAATATCAATAATTTGTGTAAAACCATAAGAAATGATTTGTGAAGAATTGGGATGAAAAACTCCATATTAGAAAAGATAAAAATAGATTTTTATCGAAATGAACTAGTTTTGAACTAGAATTATAATTCTATTTATTTTTAAAATAAACAAAGTGGATTTGAAATGGTATTAAAAGTAACTAGAATTTCCAATAATTGAATTGGAATGGATTTGAATCGAAATTGTCTTTGGAATATTTTGATGTTGTATTTCGTGATGAAACAGATATTGTTATGGAAATTTGAAAGATATATTTATATCGTTGTTTCCAATATGATATTTGTTGGTCGTAGAATTTGATATTGAATATAAGCCGATATATTTTCTATTCAGAGCCTTGTATTTAATATCAAACGTGATTTGGGTTTGTCGTGAATGGTGTCTTCATTAACATTGTCCTTAAACCCAGTTGAGAAAAAGATTAAATCTTTCTATTTAGATTCAATGAAGTGTACCAATTAAATGATATTAATTGGAATTGAATTTAAATTGGTTTTTGGGTTTATCGTGAGCGGTGTTTTGAATAACACCTGTTCTTTAACCCGACTAACAATAGAAAGTGATTTTGGGTTTATCGTGAACCGTGTTTTAAATGACATTGGTTCTTTAACACAGTTAAAGACAGGATATTGATTTTTGAGAAGATTAAAACTAAGAGGAGTTTTAATGAATCTGTAATTAGATTGAAATGTGAATTAATAATTTAAATTATCAAATTTGGAAAGTGATCGAGAATGGAGTATCACCAGTTTTGCTCCAAAGCGATAGTTAAATCTTTAATTAGATTTGAATGTGGAATGACAATTAATTTTACCGATAACACGGTGGTGTTAGATATGGAGTATTACCAGTTTTGCTTCATGGTATGAATAGGTTGGGATTGGGAAATAAAATAAATAATTACTTCGGTGTGGTTCGCTAATCCCGACTAGTTTGGAAAACCATAATTTGGTTTGAAATGACATCCAATGGAAGATTAAAGAATAAATTTTAAAGAATTTATCTTTGATAAAATTAATGGGAACCTTTCCCTCAGAATATGAAATTTATAAACTAACTGTAGGTTAGCTTAGAAGAATGGTTTCCTGGGTATTGATCTGATGTTGGATTCGGCCTTCGGGGTTAATATTTGGGGAATTGCTCTCTTACTAATTTACGGTTAGTGACTGATGGATTGGAATGAGGCGTATGTTGTGTTTTCTGGCACTTGTTTATTATATACGCGAGTTATTCGGAAAGGCTGGGTCTATACCCATTCTGAATAACTGTTTCGACGATAAGTCGAAGATGAAGACGGTGGTCGAAGACCGGAGGTCTTCACATTGTTTGGATAATTACTGATGGTCTTGATTGGGCTGTACACCTAGGAAAATGGAAATAGTTAGTGATCGTCCAGATGTATTTGGAGATCGATGGATATGCGAGGAAAGTGCCTCCAGTTTCGTTCAGACCCAGAACGGACGTGTAAATGGATTGTGTGTCTGACATTGGATTTTATTCCGTGTTGATTGATTCTTGTTAAATAAATATCTGTTTGGCGGCGGAGAATTTATTCTCTTGCTTAACGCCCTTCTCTGAGACGTACGAGCTCAGAGGTTATATATCGATAGATATCAGTCGCATGGCATGAATTGCCTGTGTGGCAGGCTGATATGCAATGATCAAGGCTTCTGTTCAAAAGCGGAGTCTTGTGGTTGATGATCAAAGCACGGCCTATGTGGCATAGCTTTGTGTATAGCATGAATTCGCGAGCCTCACACCTCGGTATGAGTTAAAAACGGGATACAGACCGCTGGGAGAACATGACGTTTCTTTCTAGTTATGGGTGGTGTCAGCGTTTTACTAGCCCTGACATCGTTGATTATTATACCTATGTGGATGTTCGATTGCGAGGCGCCTCGATTATAGGTCTGTAAGGACCGGGAAATGTGTGTTCAGGAATTGCCAATCCTCAAACGTAAGAGAGGACTGGCCCAACCGATTCCAAGGGTTGCCCAGAGAGAGTAGTCTTGAGACATTTGCTAGAGTGTCTCGAAGTGGAGAGGAGCTTGCCCCTTGCCTCGACTCATGACGGAAATCCAATTTCCAATATGAGATATTTCAGTTTTATATGTAGAGCCTAGCATGGCGACATAGTGGGATGGGGCGCTCATGCCGTCTATGATTGATATTTATGATTGAATTTGTTTTGACGCTATACAATTATAATAGTATCAAATGATTTGTTTTAAACGTACCAAGCATGTTTGGCTATTATAAGGGAAAACCGTATCCTCCGGCTTGCGTTGCATTGTGTGATGGGACCTAGGTCTTAAAATAGCTACATTTTTCCAAAAAGCATTGCGCTGTTTTGTTATATGCACTAGTGTTCTTGGGAGGAAACCCATTCCGTGTTATACGGCGTGGTCCCTTGAATTACTCTCTTTTAAAGTAAAGTTTTAAAAAACTATTTTAGTTCTCACACCAGTCACATGACTGACCTGGAGTTTATTGTTTTAACCTAAACTTTGGGTGCCCCTATTTTCGACAGGGCAGCTAGTAGTTTTGGTTTTGCAGATTTATATTCACAGGATCCTGATTTACAGCTGGAATGATGCTTGGAAAGCTCTGTATCTGTGTATTACTTTCAGTTGTGTTTTATATGGTTTTTCCGCTGCTATGTAATTTATTGTAATCTCTGATATTTTTCTGTTGTATAATATTTATTCATACTCTGTATATTCTTGTATTCTGATGGAATTGTTGTAATAAGCAATGAAATGTTCTTCTGTTTGCGTTTCGATGTGTGTTGTTCTCAAAGCAATCCGGGCTTTCCTTACCGGGGAAGTTACGGGTTACTACATTCTTCTTCTTTTATTAACTCTCATTTACCTTTTGATTTCTTTGCACCATTTAAACCACATCCATTATATTCAACATTAATTCTTATTAGCGCATTCCATTAACTTCATCACTTAAGCCCAAGTGATTATAGTTCAAATTCATACAATGTTTTAGTTAATTACCATTAATTCCATTTTATATTTATTAAGTTAATCTATATTTCATCATTTATCATTCAATTGATCAATAATTTAGAAAAATTAGTTATTGAATGATTTAAGAAAAAAGAAATATTGAAAATTAATTCAGTAATGAAATAAGAAATTAAATATTAATTTTAGAATTTAATTTCGGGTGGTTTTGTAATATCGTTTTGCAATACCAAATGTAACATCCGAGGTTTTTGACCATTCAAATCGACAATGATCCTTAATGTCAACATAACCAGATAAAAAATATGGATAGTTATTGGGATTAAAATAAGAAAAAATAAGAAAGAAGAAAACAAATACAGAATCTCCCAGCGGAAGGACAAAATATAATAAATAAATAACAGCTCATGAAGCTGTTAAAACCTACATTTTATTATATTCTACAACTATTATCAGAGTAAATTAACATACAACGTACCAATGCATTTGCAGTGGAATAATAATAATAATAATACATCTGTTGAGCTCTATCTTCATCTTCAAAATGGTATCTTCAAAGCAAGTGAAACTTCGCTAACTGCAACTCGGTCTGACCCGAGCGTATTGCAACAAAAAGAAACGCAACAAACACTTGGATCAGAACTAAATCATTCTCATATTGGTTAAATCAAATTTCATGTAATAATATGAATGCAATAGCTTAAGAGATGTTACGGGAGTTCCCATCTCCTAAGGGTCTTTCAAACTAACATTATTATCATATAATATAATACGCTATTATAATAGTGTCTACGATTAAATATAACATATTAAAATAGCGTAAGCGGGATTACATTTTTACCCTTACACCGTTTATAATACCGTAGTCTATACAGATACCGTAAAGTCCACAGTATGTTGTGGCTATCATATGGCACTCCATAGGTACGGTACAAATCAAAGTTGTAGGGGCTCGATCAGGATAATATGACAAGGCACATGAGGAATGCCCTGAGTAGGAGTATACTAGTTGCATGCACGGACTGGTGGTAACGCATAGCCGCAACTACCGCCCACCTCGAACAACACTTCGAAATCACAGATGCCCATCAAATCAATCAAACCGAGGGACTATAGTAAGAAAGGAAGAAGTGTTGCCGATGGAGGTAGCTAACCCCACTTGGTCACGGTATAGCCCTGTTTTCGTCATTTTAATTATGACCTGAAGGTCAAGGATATCCATCATCGTTCTCTTTCTTCAAATCCAGTAATCGCCTCCAAATCCTTCCAACACCATTTCTGGAACTCCACCGCGTACACAATTATTAAATTGGTTTTCGGTATTGGCAGCGAGTATGACAATATCCGATCCCGATCTCTTTAACGACCAAACGTTTACATTTTCACACCGGTCAGTTCTTTTACATTTCAAAGAGCTTCATACTTCATATCAAAATATCAGAGTTTCAAAATCATCCAATACTCAAGATAGACTATTATTCATTCTAAAATCTCCATTTAAACCAGATAAAATTTTGAAACAACTCCAACTTTAATAGTTTGAATATTAAAATAATTAGCAGTATATTTAAAATAGTTCAGATATATAATTGAAATAGTTTGAAAATAAATAATTTTTAATTTAAAATAGAATTTATCAAATTTATTAAAATATATAGTTTAAACATTAAGTAATTTATAATATAAATAGTTAATTTCAAATGATTTATTTAAAATAATTTATAAAATAAAATAGTAATAAAGTAAAATATTTTATAAAGAAAAATAATTGTTATTAAAATAGTTTATAAAATGATTTGAAATACTATAGTTGGAATTAGAATCGTTTCTCTAACATTTTCAATTAAACCTGAAGTCAAATTTCAACTTCAATTCAACCAACTCAATTTTCAATAATTCCATCGATTAAACTTCCAATTTACATTCATTTCAATTCGATCAAATTCATTCAACTAGTTACATTCCAAATCAGATTCTCATTTTCAATGATTTCAATTTATGGCAAATATCGAGTTCACAATTCATATATATAATTCAAATCAATGTTGATTCATAATAAAATTCAAAGGTGTGTGAAACCACTCAATTTCAATAAATTTGATTATATTTCACTTTTTACTTAGCTTCAGTTAAATATTAATTTATTTCCCTTTTTTTTATTCAAGGTTCAAGTTCGAAGGAAATAAATTATAAAACATCACTTATATTGTCTTTAAAGCAATATTTCAAAATTCATGGTTAAAACAAATTTTATTTAACCAACCGGTGTCCGTATATAATTTTCTATCCTATGGCCAAGTGATACTTAAATTTTAATTTTAGTATTTTGGGAAATGATATATATCATTTCAATCCAAATCTAGGTCATAGGCATTTATCATTTCAACCTACGTTCTTAATTCATTTTAATAATCAATCCCGAGTTTATTTGATGCCCGTAACATCTAGGGTGATGGTTGGGATTAATCAACAAAATTAATAACATATGTAAACAATGTCAATAATAAGATGAATTACATATCAATGCATTAAATATACAAACTCAAGGCATTCATTAAAATCAACACATATAAATAGTTCAGTATAATATATGTGTACTAGCCATCAGGTATGAGATTTTAAACTAAAAATTAAATTCAAACTGTAGAAATTTTATAACAATTAAATTAAATTATACAGTCTATGCAGATTTAACATAAGTAAGCAATTTAAACGATCAAACAACAGACAATACAATCATATCATGACATGAATTTAATTTAACTAACAATAAAATATTTTAGTTAGGTGTGAGTGGGTTTAATCACTCACCTTTGGTTCTGAACTTGTTTGAAATCCAAAATATGCCCTAAAATTTAACTGTCTCAGAATCAATCCAAATCAGTGCCATCGCGTAGAGCTCGTTGATACGATTCCAACGGATCCAATTGCATATGAAACTGATTTTGTATGAAGAAGTTACACATGTTAACGCATTAGAAATCAAATTATATAAAATAATTATAGAAAACCCTCACCCAAAATCTCTGTTATACGTCATCTCCTCCTAAATCCTTTCTCTCCACTGCGTTTTTCACAAATAGCAGAAGCACAACCCAAACCAACGTTCAATCACTTAAATCACGCTCCACTCCTGAAGAATCCTTCTTGTTGTAACTAATTATCCCATGTATACTATTTATCTGCAGCAAAATATCCAACTTCACAATCTAAAAGCTATCTTCCTATTGCTCCATACGGGCCTACAGCAGTTGCTCGCTTCATTTTGTGAAACCCGATCATTACGATGCCCAGACCGGAAGACCTGATCATCCGAATGTGAGAGGTATAATGATGCTAGTAGTTACATGGCTTTGTTGTAGAATTTAGGGAGGTATGTGTCTGCAGCAAGGACATGCGGAGTAGTGGAGGTGTTTCGATCTGACATAGCTTGGAGAAGTGAGGCAGATCATCTTTTTTCAAAGGCCATTTTTTTTGTATGAGCAGTTTTAAATAGCAGCGAAGAAGATAGGGTAAAGATCCAAAAGTGTAAGAAGAAAAGGGAATATAATGTGGACAATTAAATTTTAAACAAAGAGACGTAGTGAGTGTCAATCCCAAAATTCACGTGAAAGGGGGCTCAATACCCGCTCCAATTAAATACCTAGTTTGTAACTATTTAAGTTCAAATTTTAATCTACCATATTATGTAAAATATCTATGCACCGATGAATTAAATATTAAATATATAATTTAAGAGTTGTCATAACTCTCTACTTTAAATATAATTCCATGTTTGTTATCAATAACAACAAAATTAGAATCACATTGGTTTTGCGTTTTTATTTATAATTTATATCCCATGCAACCATACCATTTATTACCAATCAATTCACTGCTTTACTTGTAGCATTCATTTTATTTCCTTGTTTCCATTTATTACCTTACTATTATAACTACTACTTTTAATTCATAATATCTGCGATAATTAATTGTATTGATTCTAGTTGGTTACCATATCAATATCAAATAGTTAATGTTTTATTTGCTCCTACTTTCCAATTTTTATAGCAACATAACTTCCGTATATATATATATATATATATATATATATATATATATATATGTATGTATGTATATATATTACAACACAATGT
Source organism: Allium sativum (assembly GCA_030737875.1). Classification (NCBI taxonomy): domain Eukaryota; kingdom Viridiplantae; phylum Streptophyta; class Magnoliopsida; order Asparagales; family Amaryllidaceae; genus Allium; species Allium sativum. The sequence goes on from CM060924.1 coordinate 159,926,428, forward strand.
AAAACACACATTAATCCATATTATTTCGTATACATTGATTATTTTGTTTCCCATTTGATTATAGGTTATTGCTAAATTTTACAACATTTGTTAATAACAAAAGGCTTGTTACTGTTTAAATAATTGGTAAATTTCACTGCTAATTAAACTTTGTAGTTTCCACACCTTAAATTATTATTAATAACCTAGTACAAATTGTAGTCACTGAAATTTATTAAATTCATTCATTGTAATGTTCATCTCTCCTATACTAAATTTTTACGTAAATTAAGTTATCTATCCAAAATAAATATACCATAACTCACATTTTATTGAAACTATAAATCTATTGTCATTACAGTTGTTGCAAATTATTATTAACCATCAAGATCAAACCATATTAGTTAGTTTTAAACAAAAAAAAACACTAAATAATTCATTTTAACCAATTTTTCCCATAAAATAATATTAAATTAAATAATTTTGGACTATTAAAGATATGGGTTGATACACCCTCCCACACTCAAAACTTTTCGTCCCCGAAAAGGGATGTTGTACGGAAGTTATCAATTCATATATACTTAGCCATATAATTTTCTACTCAGTTTAAAACATTAACCTATACCCATGGTTTTATACATGTTGAAAACTTAAATTCCAAAAAAAATTCCAAGTCTTAAATTCACGGAAATTTCGGCAGAGTCTCCTTTGTATAACTAGGTCCAGAAAACAATAATATATTCATAATAATAAATATACATCTCATCTCAATGATGAAACATCCCAATCGGGGAAACAATATATAACTTTGGAAATACGCTACATAACTCAATATATGTAACTTTTATTTGCGTTATTAGCGATTTGGCTTATTTCGAACGAGCAAAAATAACATGTTATGCGCAAGCAGCTCCAAAAGCAAGTAATTCCCTTTCATACCTACTAAAACACTAATGAAACATTCATGAAATAGCCATGGTAACCAAAAGAACAAATAAAATATCCAAACGATTATATTTATCTAAACAAGCACCATAACCAAATTTAAATGTCAATATTTTATTTGTACCATTTCATTTGTTATATTGCATTCCTATTTTTCCAAATGTCAATAGTTTTGTTTATTATTTATTACTTTCTACCATTATTCAATTTGTTTTCATTCACTCATTGACATTCATTTTATCAATAATTATATAGATTTGCATTCAATTCATTTTACTTTCGTGTTGATTCACTTTACTTGTATTACAAGTATGCCTATTAATTTCTAATTATTTTAAGTCAACTCAATTGATTGTTATTCTTCTTCTTTTATTAACTCTCATTTACCTTTTGATTTCTTTGCACCATTTAAACCACATCCATTATATTCAACATTAATTCTTTTTTTTAGAGCAAACGGATATGTAGCGCGGGGCTACACAGCCGGTTAATTAATAGATAATAGTATATATCCAACTGACAAACCCAGTTGGTGGTCCAAAATACAACAATCACAAAGTTTAAGGTACATCATACAACACACGTAGAGTATATTACGGGTACAACTATAAAAGCGTTCAGATCAAACTGTTAACCATCATAATTTATACAAGTACTATGCTGAGAAATAAAGAGGCATCATCAGTCATCACATAAGCTCCATGCTAGACTCTGTATCATTGCTATCAACCGAAGTAGTTGGAGAAGAGGCCATCGGCAGTGCAAACCTGAATATAGCAGCATGATTGACTCCAGAACCTGATGAGGATGAATAAATATGAATGATACGATGACAGATAGACATGATCGAATTAGCCTTATTATTAAAAATTCGTGCATTTCTTTCTTTCCATATACACCAACTATAAGCAGCCAGTAAGATATCAAGTGATGGACAAGGATCAGATTCCCAATGGTCAAAAAATGAACAAATGATGGGGATGAAACCAATTAAATGGGTACTTGCTGCAGCCCAGATTGAGTAGGAATAGTCACAAGAAAAGAAGAGATGATGAATGGATTCAGCATGAGAATTACAGAAAGGGCAGTTGGGGTCAGGAACCACGTTGCGTTTGAAGAGCTTCTCCCTTGTATTGACCTTTTCATGAATCAAACACCATTGGAAGAAGAGAATTCTTGGAGCCAGCTTGCATTTCCAAAGTCTTGAGAATTTAAACAATCTACCAGAAAAATTCAGGTAATTGTAACATGAGGAAACAGAAAAACCTCTAGATGGAGAGAGAACCCAAACAAAATGATCGTCCAAGTTATTTAGCTGAGTGTTGCTAATGAGAGCAAAGATATTAAGCAACTGCAAAAGAATACTCCGATCAAATAGCGAACCTGGAACTAAGCTAACATAATCATCATTAAAAGCATCAGCAACAGAAAGCGAAGGGTTAGACTGAAGAGAAAAGAGTGAAGAAAGGAAAGAGAGAGAGGTAACTGACCAAGCCAAATATCGTGCCAAAATAAACAGGATGAACCACCCCCCAAAGAGACATGAAACAGAAATTTAATACGAGGAAGACAAGATAGAATCCCATGCAAGAAGGGAGAGATTCTAGAGGAAGGACGATGATGCAAAACAATATGGGGGTCAGAAGAAAAGTAGCGAGCTAAAATCCAATTTTTCCAAATGAAATTTCCAGGGCTTATGAGTCTCCAAACCCATTTGGCCAACAAAGCAATATTAAAATGGTGAAGGTCAAGAACACCAAGCCCCCCTTGATCAGAGTGTAGGCATACCGTCCTCCAGTTAATTAATTTCTTGATTCTATGACCATTCCAAAGAAATGAACTTCGAATTGAATCAATCTTACAAATTACCCACTTGGGGAGTTTATGAAAAGACATCCAATGTGTAGGGATAGCGGAAAGCACAGATTTAACTAGAGTTAAACGGCCCATAGATGATAATGAATTTGCTTTCCAAGATGCTAATCTAGTTTCAATCTTATTGATAAGGGGAAGCCAATCATTTTTGTGAAGCTTAGAGGGTCTGAGAGGTAAACCAAGGTAGGTCATTGGGAATTTTGCTACTTTGCAGTTGAGAGTAGAAGAAATCAAGTCACCAAGATGATCTGACTTACCAAGCATGTAAATAACACTTTTATTAAAATTAATGGAAAGACCAGATATCAACTCGAATACATATAACATGATTTTGAGGCACTGGATATGCAAAGGTTTAGGGGAAGAGAAAATAATAGTATCATCTGCAAATTGTAAATTGTTGATGCATAGGGGAGTATTTGGGAGAGAGATACCATCCAAGTAACCATGCGAAGAAGCTTGTTTAACCATTTGATTAAACACATCAACAACAAGCACAAAAATCAAGGGGGAAAGAGGGTCGCCTTGTCTAAGCCCACACTTAGGTTTGAAAAGGTTTCCAGAAGCACCATTTACTGAAACGTATGAGCAGCATGAGTTAAGTATATTATCAATCCATGAACACCATTTATCTGAAAAACCCCTGTGTTTAAAAACATCCATGATAAAGGGCCAACTTACTGAATCAAATGCTTTGGAAAAATCCAGCTTTAGTAAAACACCAGGGGTAGATGTGTGATGACAGAAGGAGATTATTTCCTGAGTTGCAGCGATACAGTCATGAATGTTTCTCCCCAAAATGAAAGCAGTTGTTCTGGTCCAACAAGTGTGGCAATAACAGATTGAAGACGATTAGCTAACACCTTTGTGATGATTTTAAAAGTAGTATTTAGCAGGCTAATGGGGCGGAAAGAGGATAAAGTGTTGGCCCCCGAATGTTTGGGAATGAGGATAATGTTGGCATAATTTAGTCTGGCAATTGAAGTAGGATCGTTATAAAATTCGTTGCACATGTCAATTATATCAAATTTGACCAAGGCCCAAAAATGCTTAAAGAAAACTGGGCCGAACCCATCAGGACCAGGGGCCTTATCATCCGACATATCCTTCAATGCAGCCCATATTTCTGATTCAGAGAAAGGATGATCAATGTGAATAGGCGCAGGGTTTGGGTAAATTTGATGCCATTCAACATCAGGTGAATTTGAATGTGAACGACCAAGCTGGGATCAGAAGAAATCAGAAAAGAGAGAGAGAGGATGACATTTTGATTAGAAAAAGAGAGGCTATCTTTATTTATTTCCGATATGAATGTTGATCTCCGTCTGCCATTAGCCATTCGGTGAAAATATGATGTATTCCTATCTCCTTCCTCCAACCATTTGGCTTTGGATCTTTGCTTCCAACCAATTTCTTCTTGTTTCATCAGTCTATCCAACTCGTTTTCTAAAGCACGTAAGTTATCATGCTCAGCTTCAAGAAGTGGGCGCTGCTCTTCTAGAATGTTGATGTCAATAATTTCATTTTGAATAGAGGAGATACGAGAACGAATAGAACCCCATATGTTTTTAGCCCATGGTTTAATAATCTTTCTAAGGGTTCTCAATTTTAGGACAATCCTTTGAGATGCTGATGCTACATTTAAGTTTTGAGACCAAAATGAATGAATAAAGTCATCAAACGAGGGTTTGAGTAGCCACAACCTTTCAAATCTAAAGGGACGATTGATGCATGCAGAAATATCAGAATTTAGCAGAATGGGGCAATGATCTGATATAACTGAAGCCAAACCGTACACAACAGTCAAAGGGAAAAGCTCGTCCCAAGCGCCATTATATAGAAAGCGGTCAAGTTTAGCCAACGATGGTGATGATCTATGGTTTGACCAAGTGAAGGAGCGGTTACTTATCGGTGGATCAATCAAGGAGCAGTCAAAAATGAAAGAATTGAAGACATCAGAGTCCTGGGATAGATTGCCTGAGTTTCTGTCAAAAACAAATCTGGTAGTGTTGAAATCTCCACCAATCACCCAAGGGCCCAAGAATTGGGATGCAAGAGAGCAACAATCCGACCAGAGAAGGGATCTATCAGTTGCATCTTGAGGACCATAAATATTAGAGAAGAAGTAGATTTGGTTTGAGGGAATATGACGTAGTGCAACATGAAGTGCTGATTTATTTTGAATAGACCAACATAAGGACCAAATTGATTCATTCCAAGCTGTAATTAAACCTCCACATGTGTCAATTGCCTTAACAAAAGTCCAACCAGAAAGGAAGGAGCCCCCCACTAATCTAAAGTAATTTGGAGAAGGGTCATCAAGTTTAGTTTCTTGGAGAAAAAGAATGTCGATTTTTAAAGGGAGTAAAACCAAACTAATTGCATGGCATTTTGAGGGGTTGCCCAAGCCCCTAACATTCCATGAAACGATTTTCATTTGGCACCATTAATACGCTCAAGTTCCAAATCATGCATGGAAATATAATGTGATTCACGTAAGTTAACACCCATGCAACGTGACATTTTTCTACATAGACTTTTATTAGCAGAAGAAAAAACAACAGGAGTAAATAAGCTACCCGAGCCTTCAGGATGATCCACTCTATTCTTGATCCTTGCACTACGTCTGACAATGATCGGCGAAAGAAACTGGGTCCAGTTCTCTTCTTCTGCATTATGAGTAGCATCAGCTGGGAGGATTTGCTGGAGAGGGGGGATAGGTTGAGGTGGCGACTGATTGTCTTGAGGGATCACGTTGGGAGGGGCAATTGATAGAGGGTCATCAATTTGGAGAGGGGCAATTGGGAGGGGGATAGAGAACGGGAAGGGCATAGGGATATTTTGAAAAAAACATATCAGTGTTGAAAAGGTGATTCATGTTCTGTTGAGGGGCTTGATCAACTTCGTGATCCACTTCAGGTATGGCCATAGCAGACATATCATTTGGTGCGATTTCAACAGAGTCTTCAAAGTTATCATGCATGCAGGGAATCGTTAGCTCTTCACTATTACCAATAAGTAAGGATTCAGGTTTAACACCAAGGTGTTCATGGATGCAACGTTGGACTTTTATGAGATGTTTTTTTTGTTGATGTTAACCACAAGGAAGGTATTCAGGTCAATCCCCTCAAAAAATTGAATTTTGATAAATAAGTTTCGGTGATCGAAGTGAGCCCATTCACAATCATCTAAAGCTACAACTTTTCCCAAAGGACTAAGAATATTCATAACTGCAGCAGAATTGTACCTTAGAAATTCTGGAAAACCCACCACCTTTGCCCATGATTCACACTCTAACACCGCTTCCGGTTCCCATTCAGCTTCAGACCAAGGCTCAAAGTATATAGATCCTCCAGGCTTCGCAAAGAGTTTCCAGAACAAGACTTGGTTTTTAATCCATTCGTTTGGGCAAGAGACGATGAAGGAGTTGTTTCTATATATCCACATGGGCCATTCGTGATAATTGAAAGCATTAGATAGGATGAAGTGAAGTGATGTAATACTCCAACCACCAGAAATCACGGTACCAACAATGTAGTTTGATGAGTCTTCCATTACAAAGTGATTCATATTTTCAGTGCATAGTGTGGGAGAGATGGATGGGGAGGGAATAGGAGTTGGAGAGGGCGTGGATTGCCGACAGCTGGAACGATGTGGTCTTTTCTGGGTTCGATCAGATTGAGATGATGTACGAGGGACCCACGCAACAGAAGATGCATCAGTCCAATGGACGCCTTTACGCACATGTTTTGAGGTGCCTCTTTGCATTCTTTTTTTAGGGCAACGTGTACATAAATGGCCGTAGCCTGAGCAAAAAAAAAAAACAAATTTTGGAATTCCTGCAGGCATTTGCCACGTGGCCTCTATCTGCACATTGAATACAGCGACGTTCGCTCTTCAGAAAATTGACCATATTCTGAATTGAAGAGAAAGCAGGTAAAATAGATGATTTTTTCGCAATCGTGCGATCAGGTGGATCCAACGGTGGAGTTGATGCTACCTCCGCATAGGATTTTTTTGGCATATCATCTGAAAGATTTTTCAGAGCATCAAAACGATTGTTACAGGTAAAACCTTGAGATGATGGATGACTTAAATTTTGGCGTGATGAGAATTTAGAAGCGGGAGGAGAAACCGGACGGTGAGAGGAGGAAAGAGAAGGTTTTCGAAAAGCTGAGCGAGAAGAGTGAGGTTGATATGGAGAATGGCGAGGAAGACGCAAAGGGAACGGAGGACGAGTGCGGAAGAAAGAAGGAGGACGATGAACCGAAGGGGAGGGAGGACGATGAGGCGGTGCGGGGCGAGAGCGGCTGAAAGAAGGAGGACGATGGACCGAAGGAGGGGGAGAACGATGAGGCGGAAGAGGGGAAGGAAGGATAGGAGGACGGCGGTGGAACGCGGCACGATATTTAGCTGGGAAAGGATAGTTGAAGCGGAGGGAGTCCGCCATTTTCTAAGCTACCCTCGATTAACGGTGGAGAAAAAGTTGTCTTTTAGATATTAGCGCATTCCATTAACTTCATCACTTAAGCCTAAGTGATTATAGTTCAAATTCATACAAAGTTTTAGTTAATTACCATTAATTCCATTTCACATTTCTTAAGCTAATCTATATTTCATCATTTATCATTCGATTGATCAATAATTTAGAACAATTAGTTATTGAATGATTTAAAAAAAATGAAATATTGAAAATTAATTTAGTAATGAAATAAGAAATTAAATATTAATTTTAGAATTTAATTTCGGGTGGTTTTTTAATATCTTTTTGAAATACCAAATGTAACATCCGAGGTTTTTGACCATTCAAATCGACAATGATCCTTAATGTCGACATAAACAAATCAAAAATACGGATAGTTATTGGGATCAGGATAATATGACAAGGCACACGAGGAATGCCCAGGGTAGGAGTACACTAGTTGCATGCTCGGACTGGTGGTAACGCATAGCCACAACTACCGCCCACCTCGAACAAAACTTCGAAATCATAGATGCACATCAAATCAATCAAACCAAGGGACTATAGTAATAAAGGAAGAAGTGTTGCCGATGGAGGTAGTTAACCCCACTTGGTCACAGTATAGCCTTGTTTTAATCATTTTAATTATGACCCGAAGGTCAAGGATATCCAACATCGTTCTCTTTCTTCAAATCCAGTAATCGCCTCCAAATTTTTCCAACATCATTTCTGGAACTCCACCGCCTACACAATTGTTAAAGTGGTTTTCGATATTGGTAGAGAGTAGGACAATATCCGATCCCGGTCTCGTTAACAACCAATCGTTTACATTTTTCACTCCGGTCAGTTCTTTTACATTTCAAAGAGGTTCATACTTCATATCAAAATATCAGAGTTTCAAAATCATTCAATGTTCAAGATAGAATATTATTCATACTAAAATCTCCATTTAAACCAGTTAAAATTTTGAAAGAATTCCAACTTCAATAATTTAATATTAAAATAATTACAGTATATTTAAAATAGTTTAGAACTATAATTGAAATAGTTTGAAAATAAATAATTTGTAATTTGAAATAGAATTTATCAAATTTATTAAAATATATAGTTAAAACATTAAGTAATTTATAATATAAATAGTTAATTTAAAATGATTTATTTAAAATAATTTATAAAATAAAATAGTAATAAATTAAAATAGTTTATAAAGAAAAATAATTGTTATTAAAATAGTTTATAAAATGATTTGAAATACTATAGTTGGAATTAGAATCGTTTCTCTAACATTTTCAATTAAACCTGAAGTCAAATTTCGACTTCAATTCAACTAACTCAAATTTCAGTAATTCCATAGATTAAACTTCCAATTTACATTCATTTCAATTCGATCAAATTAATTCAACTAGTTACATTCCAAATCAGATGGCAAATATCGAGCTCACAATTCATATCGAGTTATGGCAAATGTTTTATTTTCAATGATTTCAATTTATGGCAAATATCGAGTTCACAATTCATATATATAATTCAAATCAATGTTGATTCATAATAAAATTCAAAGGTGTGTGAAACCATTCAATTTCAATAAATTTGATTATATTTCACTTTTTATTTAGCTTCAGTTACAACACAAATTTATTTCCCTTTTTTTATTCAAGGTTCAAGTTCGAAGGAAATAAATTATAAAGCATCACTTATATTGTCTTTAAAACAATATTTCAAAATTCATGGTCAAAACAAATTTTATTTAACCAACGGTGTCCGTATGTAACTTTCTATCCTATAGCCAAGTGATAATTAAATTTTAATTTTAGTATTTTATGAAATGATATATATCATTTCAATCCAAATCTGGGTCATAGGTATTTATCATTTCAACCTGCGTTCTTAATTCATTTTAATAATTAATCCCAAGTTTATTTGATGCCCGTAACATCTAGGGTGATGGTTGGGATTAATCAACAAAATTAGTAACATATGTAAACTATGTCGATAACAAGTTGAAATACATATCAATGCATTAATTATGCAAATTCAAGGCATCCAACAAAATCAACACATATAAACAGTTCAGTATAATATCTGTGTACTAGCCATCAGGTATGAGATTTTAAACTAGAAATTAAATTCAAACTATACAAATTTTATAACAGTTAAATTAAATTATACAGTCTATGCAGATTTAACATAAGTAAGCAATTTAAACAATCAAACTGCAGACAATACAATCATATCATGACATGAATTTAATTTAACTAACAATAAAATATTTTAGTTAGGTGTGAGTGGGTTTAATCACTCACCTTTGGCTCTGAACTAGTTTGAAATCCAAAATATGCCCTAAAATTTGACTGTTTCAGAATCAGTCCAAATCGGTGTGAAGCGACCCGAACTTCCCCGGTCTCCGAAGAGATGAGAAAGAACGAATTATTGTGAGGACATGACAAAATAGAACGCAAACGGGAGAACATTTCATTGCTTATTACAACAATTCCATCAGAATACAAGAATATACAGAGCATAAATAAATATTACACAGAAATATCAGAGATTTAAATTATTTAAATACATCGCAGCGGAAAATAATACAATACACAACTATAAGAGATATACAGGTACAAAGCTTTCCGAATATCATTCCAGCTGTAAACCAGGATCCTGTGAATATAAATCTGCAAAACCAAAACTACTAGCTACCCATGTCAAAATAGGGGCACCCAGAGTTTAGGTTAAAATAATAAAATCCAGGTCAGTCATGGGACTGGTGTGAGAACTAAAACAGGTATAAATCTTTATTTTAAAGTTAGGTAAATCAAGGGACCACGCCGTATAACACGGAACGGATTTCCTCCCAAGAACACCAGTGCATAAAACAAACAGCGCAATGCTAAATAAGGAAAAATGAAGCTATTATAAGACCCAGTTCCCATCACACAATGCAACACAAGCCGGAGGATAGGGTTTTTACCTTATAATAGCCAAGAATGCTTGATACGTTTAAAACAAATCATTTATTATTACTATTAGTGTGTAGTGTATAAAACAACTTCAAATCATAAGTATCAATCATAGACGGCATAAGCGCCCCATCCCACTATGTCGCCATACTAGGCTCTACAAATAAAACCGCAAATGTCTCATATTTGGAAGTTGGATTTCCATCTATGAACCGAGGCAAAAGATAGTCCTCAACCGATTCGAGACTCTCTAGCCCGAGCCTCAGGATCAGAAAGCATCAACCCATTGGATCGTTAGGGCCGGTCCACCGATGTGGATTATTATGCCTGAACACTACGTTTCCCCGCCCTTTGGGGGCGTAAATGAGCCAACGAATGACTCCATCGGACCCGGATTGTCCGATCAAACCGAGGCGCCTCGCAACAGCAACAACCACATAAGTCAACCTCGTCAGGGCGTGTAAAACCACTAACGCCACTTCTAATTAGAAAGAAACGCAAGTCCTCCCTGAGGTCCGTCTCCCGTTTTTGGTTCATACCGGGTGTGAAGCTCGCGAATCAACGTTACACAAAGCTACGCCACACAGGCCGTGCTTTGATCATCAACCACAAGACTTTGCTTTTCAACAGAAGCCTTGATCATTTGCCACTTAGGCATGTCACACAGGCAATTCACTCCATGCGTTTGATGTCCATCAATATATAACCCCTGAGCTCGTACGTCTCAGAGAAGGGCGTTAAGCAAGAGAATAAATTCTCCGTCGCCAAATAGATATATATTTAATAGAAATCAATCACACAGACTAAAATCCAATGTCAGACACACAGTCCATTTACAAGTCCGTTCTGGGTCTGAACGAAACCGGAGGCACCTAGTAACCCGCATATCCATCGATCTCCAAATACGTCTGGACGATCACCAACTATTTCCATCTTTTTGGGTGTACATCCCAATCAAGATCATCAGTAATCACCCAAACGACGTGAAAACCTCCGGTCTTCGATACCATCAGATCAATACCTCAGAAACCATTCAACCTAACTAACCTCCAGTTAGTTTCTGATTTTCTTAACTCCTTTGGGTCTAAGAACAGTATTATTGAAGATACTGTTCACGACAACCCAAAATCACGTTTCATTAATTATCGGGTTAAAGAACAAGTTTTATATAAAACACTGTTCACAATAAACCCAATAATCAATTCGAATTCAATTCCAATTAAATATTATTTAATTGGTACACTTCATTAAATCTAACTAAAAAGATTTAATCATTTTCTCCACTGGGCTTAAGAACAGTGTTAATGAAGACACCATTCACGACAAACCCAAATCACATTTGATATTAAATACAAGGCTCTGAATAGAAAATATATCGGCTTATATTCAATATCAAATTCTACGACCAACAAATGTCGTATTGGAAATAACGATATAAACATATCTTTCTAATTTCCATAAAAATATCTGTGTAATCACGAAATCCAACATCGAAATATTCCGAAGACAATTTCGATTGAAACGCATTCCAAAGCAATTATTGGAAATTCTGGTTATTTTCAAAACCATTTCAAATACAATTTATTTATTTAAAAATAAATAGAATTTTAATTCTAATTCAAAACTAGTTCATTTCAATAAAAATCTATTTTTATCTTTTCAAATATGGAGTTTTTCATCTCAATTCTTCACAAATCATTTCCTATGATTTTACACAAATTATTACTATTTTTAATAATTTTATCAAGGCCCGTACAGTCGATTTCCATCAATGGCCATCGAACTGCACTTACAGCGACCTTTTTCAAATTTGATTTGGACATAATTCCAAATCCAACCGTTAGATTTCTAATAATCATTAGAAAGCTCTCTTCGATACGAACCCAACATTTCCGGTTTTTGGAGAATCCGACGGTCGGATCTCCCGTAATATCCGTTCGAAGTCAATGGTCGAAATTTGCGAACTGCCGCGGCGCGGCGCGTTCTATTCAGGCCATTATATTATTTATATAATATATATAATATATACTTCATCGATTTACTTTTCAAAACGATTTTTAATTCAATTTCAATTTGTTTTCAATTCAGTTTGAATTTCAAATTAACTCAATTTCAATTCAAATTCATTTCTATTCAATTTCAAGTCGAATTCATTTCAAAACGATTTCAATTCTATTCGAATTCATTTCAAAATGATTTCAATTCTATTTCAATTCTATTCGAATTCATTTCAAAACGATTTCAATTCTATTCGAATTCATTTCAAAACGATTTCAATTCTATTCGAATTCATTTCAAAACGATTTCAATTCTATTTCAATTCTATTCGAATTTCAAACCATTTCATTTTATTTCGAATTTCAAATCAATTCAGTTAAATTCGAATTTCAATTCACTTTAATATTCACTTCAATTTGAATAAAATCAATATAAATATCGTTCACGTCAAAATGGCGTCAATCTATCAACGCGGCTTCATATATTTCGATTTTCAAATATTCTATTTCAAATATTTCTTTTTCAAATATTTCTAATTTTCAGATATTCCTAATTTTCAAATATTCTATTTCGAATATTTCTATTTCAAATATTTCTATTTCAAAACTGGAATGAGGCCCAATCAATTACCATATAATGTTAATTATATGGATTTTCTACAACACATGTATACAATAACAACGATGAATAATCAACCATCATCCAAAGTGCATTCTACATTGTATAAGCATCAAATATAGATATTCAACGTTTATAACAGTCTGTCAATCAATCAATCGACATACAACTAAACAATCGGGATTAGTGTACGTCAAATATCATCCCAATACCTGTGTGGGGTTTCAAACAATCAAACACAGATTTTATTTGTGCAGTTGGGCGATGCGTAAAATTTATCGTCCCAATCAATATCATTTAAATGTGTGTATATAAACAAATCGTCCGATTTGTTTATTTTATTTCATTTCATATACACGTTAAAATTCTATTTTCAACTATATAAATTTTTTTAACTATATAAATATTATATTTCATTTCACATCACATCACACAATCAACTACACATCAAAATCAAACAAACAAGCATACAAGCAGTCCATAGTCTGTGGACGACGGGTGTCGGGTGCTACTAAACACCGTTTGCATCCTAGTATATTTTAACTAGAAAATTATATTAAAAGTAAGAAGTTCTCACCAACGCTACATTCATTCACCGCGACTCTTCTTATGTAGGAAATCTTCACCTTTTCGCCTTTCTTCACTTTTGTTGCCCGTATTGACTACATATATAAAAATCGAATTTTTACTTCGCTATTCAATATATAAAAATCGAATTTTTACTTCGCTATTCAATATATAAAAATCGAATTTTTACTTTGCTATTCAATATATAAAAATCGAATTTTTACTTTGCTATTCAATATATAAAAATCGAATTTTTTCTAGTCATAAATTATAAAAATCGTATTTTTACTTCACTAAAAAACATATTTTTATTTTGCTACTTATATAAAGATAATATTTTTATATACTCTATTATATAAAAATTATATTTTTAACCTTCCTATATTATAAAAATTACATCTTTATTGTTTTTACAATATAAAAATCATATCTTTATTGTTCGAACTTCATAGTAAAAATCCAATTTTTTTTATAACTCTTCTTACATAATAAAAATCTAATTTTTATTACTTTAAAACTAAGAATAAATCCTACGCTTTATACTATTAAGAATAAAATCTTTATTTTTAAACTAATTAACTTGAATAAATAAAAATAAACAAACAAGAATAAGGACTTACAGTTTTCTATTCAGCGAAGGAGGGGGGTTAGGAGGCTATTTTGAGAAGAAAGAGGAAAAAGGGAGAGGAAGGCAGTGGAGGAGGTCAGAGGAGGCTGTCGTCTGGGGGGGGGGGAGGGGGTCGACGGCAGGTAAATGGGCTGGTGGCGGCTGTCGTAGCTAGGGTTTTAGGAGGGTTCGGTTTTACACAGCGGAGGAGGGGGGGAGACTGGAGGGCTCGCGGTTGCCGGTGGGTCGACGTCGATAGTGGGAGGCTCGGCTGATGCGGCGCTTTGGTTGAGGAGGCGTCGCGATGGATTGGGGGGGGGATGAGATCGACGGGTTGTTTTCCCTTTTTTTTTGGATCTGAAACTAACGAGGGGGGGGGGGGTAAAGGAGAATATAGGGTGTAATTTATATTTAAATATTTAATTTATTTCCATTTAATTTTCAAAAGGGTTGACTTTTTATTTGAACACCAAACGAGACCCAACGACTGTCGCCCTTAGCTAATTACCCTCATTCCGAACACAATGGGATATGTATCGTAAGCTGATTCGACTGTTTCGATCAGTTTTCGTCAAAATCAACATATAAATCTATATATTGAATTTGAACACGCATTTCAATTTACCGGGGCCACATACAGACCCAATAAATTCCAGGAAAATATTTTCTAGCTTCGTATTGACGATACGGTCCTAACAAAACTTGTTTCATCGAATTCTGAGACCATTTGAAAAATGGCCATTTTCCAGTCGATTAAAATCAACTGAAACTGGTCAAACGCGTTTTCCTTCGCCACGCTCACATATTGATTCGAAAAATTATGAAATTTGAAACCTAGCAATAATTTGACATCACGGATCCAACAAAAGTGGTTTCGTAGAATTCCGTGGTCGTTTGCCAAATTCCCATTTTTAAGGTCCGAAATTCCATAGCGACTATCCTGAAATTTCAACTGGACATATCTTTTGATTCCCGCTATGAAATTTCGATTTTTCGGATTTGTTGGAAAGATATTCTCTATTAGATTCAAATATTTTTGGTTTCACAAAAATCCGGTTTATTTTGCACCCGGTACATTCAATTGAATTTTGAAATCGAATTATCAAACTACCACGCCATTTTCGATTCCTTTTATAATTATAAACAAATATTTATACTCTAACATCAATTCAAACGAATATATACATTCGAATTATATTCAAAATAAATTTCTCGCCGTTATTAATTAAAATAATTCATTTTAAATAATCAAAATTCGCTAAAATTGCCAAAATAAAAAATTTAAACTGGCCCAGATTTCCGGGTTATTACAATCTCCCACACTTAAAACTTTTCGTCCCCGAAAAGGAACGAAGCCGAAAGTTGTTTTAAAAACCAACTCAACTTTCTTTGTTTTGACCACGGCTTATGTTCTTCAACTTTTCAGTTTCCAAGAGCCTTTCAAATTTCTCAAAAATTTGGCTAACACCCTAAATTTTCGAAAAATTTCGCCATAACCTCCCCTGTACCGGGAGCACGGGAAAATTCCGAAATTTCCATACAGGCCTTCTGATCTCAAAAAGAAAAAGAAAAAGCCAAGAGGCTAGCCAATCGGCTCATAAAATCATCATCACCCAAACAAAACAGTAAATTATGTTAAACATGTACCTATTTGTCGGGCAAACAAATTTATTCTTCTTCTCTAGCCTCCTTGCTATGACCTGTTCAATGTAAGTACATGTATATGCAAGCAAATGCGACTAATTTTCAATACAATTCACTATTTGGTTCAAGTTGGCTATATGGTTCAAATTTAATCAATCCAACAATAATCAAGCAACACAACCATCAATCAATTAGTTGATTATCATTTCAAATCCATAACTTTGTTATATGGTCAAAAATCACATTTTTGATGCCAAATCACAACAATAAGCCCTATCTAATTTTGGTTCTCACACCAGTCAATAGGAAATATATAGACGTTCCACCTTCGTCACTCGAACATAAATTCTAATGATGGAGCTCCATCATCAAAATCATCTCCGGGAGATTAGAGTGTAATTCTATATCTATCCATTATATTAAAATTTCAAATACACGTGAATCAGACGTATACGCAAAATCTTTATATACTGGACTGTCCAACTCAATATAAATAGATAATCAAATACGAATAATTGATTTAAATTTTCAAAAGAAAATTTTGTTTTCATTTTAATAATATACTCCTCACACTCGTTCTAGGATACTACTGATCCCATCTCTAACGAGTCACTCCCATTGGATATTGCTAATCCAATATCTGATGAATTCTTTCGTAAGGTTCTTATGTGCCTTGTTCTCTGAGCTTTGTAAACCAAAGCTCTGATACCAAATGAAGCGACCCAAACTTCCCCAGTCTCCGAAGAGATGAGAAAGAACGAATTACTGTGAGGACACGACAAAATAGAACACAAACGGGAGAACATTTCATTGCTTATTACAACAATTCCATCAGAATACAAGAATATACAGAGCATAAATAAATATTACACAGAAATACCAGAGATTTAAATTATTTAAATACATCGCAGCGGAAAATAATACAATACACAACTATAAGAGATATACGGATACAAAGCTTTTCGGATATCATTCCAGCTGTAAACCAGGATCCTGTCAATATAAATCTGCAAAACCAAAACTACTGGCTGCCCGTGTCAAAATAGGGGCACCCAGAGTTTAGGTTAAAACAATAAACTCCAGGTCAGTCATGGGACTGGTGTGAGAACTAAAACAGATATAAATCTTTATTTAAAGTTAGATAAATCAAGGGACCACGCCGTATAACACGGAACGGGTTTCCTCCCAAGAACACTAGTGCATAAAACAAACAACGCAATGCTAAATAAGGAAAAATGAAGCTATTATAAGACCCAGTACCCATCACACAATGCAACGCAAGCCGGAGGATAGGGTTTTTACCTTATAATAGCCAAGAATGCTTGATACATTTAAAACAAATCTTTATAATTACTATAAGTGTATAGTGTATAAAACAACTTCAAATCATAAGTATCAATCATAGACGGCATAAGCGCCCCATCCCACTATGTCGCCATACTAGGCTCTACAAATAAAACCTCAAATGTCCCGTATTTGGAAGTTGGATTTCCATCTATGAACCAAGGCAAAAGATAGTCCTCAACCGATTCGAGACTCTCTAGCCCGAGCCACAGGATCAGAACGCATCAACCCTTTGGATCGTCAGGGCCAGTCCACCGATGTGGATTATTATGCCTGAACACTACGTTTCCCCGCCCTTTGGGGCGTAAATGAGCCAAAGAATGACTCCATCGGACCCGTATCGTCCGATCAAACTGAGGCGCCTCGCAACAGCAACAACCACATAAGTCAAACTCGTCAGGGCGTGTAAAACCACTGACGCCACTTCTAACTAGAAAGAAACGCAAGTCCTCCCTGAGGTCCATCTCCCGTTTTTGGTTCATACCGGGTGTGAAGCTCGCGAATCAACGTTACACAAAGCTACGTCACATAGGCCGTGCTTTGATCATCAATCACAAGACTTTGCTTTTCAACAGAAGCCTTGATCATTTGCCACTTAGGCATGCCACACAGGCAATTCACTCCATGCGTTTGAGATCCATCAATATATAACCCCTGAGCTCGTACGTCTCAGAGAAGGGCGTTAAGCAAGAGAATAAATTCTCCGCTGCCAAACAGATATATATTTAATAGAAATCAATCACACAGACTAAAATCCAATGTCAGACACACAGTCCATTTACAAGTCCATTCTGGGTATGAACGAAACCGGAGGCAGCTAGTACCCCGCATATCCATCGATCTCCAAATACGTCTGGACGATCACCAACTGTTTCCATCTTTTTGGGTGTACATCCCAATCAAGATCATCAGTAATCACCCAAACGACGTGAAGATCTCCGGTCTTCGACCACCGTCTTCATCTTCGACTTATCGTCGTATCAGTTATTCAGAATGGGATAAACCCGGTCTTCCCGAATAACTCGCGTATATAATAAGCATGTGTTATACAAACACAACATACGCCTCATTCCAATTCATCAGTCACTAACCGTAAATTAACCAGAGAATAATTCCCCAAATATTAACCCCGAATGCCGAAACCAACATCAGATCAATATCCAGAAAACCTTTCTGCTTAGCTTACCGACCGTTAGTTTCTAAATTTCACATTCATAGGGAAAGGTTCCCATTAATTTTATCAAAGATAAATTCGTTGAATTTATTCTTTAATCTTCTTTTGAATTTCGATTCAACTAGTCGGGATTAACGAACCTTACCGAAGTAACCATTTGTTTTAATTTCCCAATCCCAACCTTTCATCCCATGAAGTAAAACTGGTAATACTTCATATCTAACACCATGGTGTTATCGGTAAATTCAATTACCATTTCACGTTCAAATCTAATTAAAGAATTAACTATCGCCTGGAGCAAAACCGGTGATACTCCATTCTTGATCATTTCAATCTAATTAAAGATTCATTAAAACTCCATTTAGTTTTAATCTGTGACTGGGTTAAAGAATCAGTGTCATTTAAAAAATGGTTCACGATAAACCCAAAATCACATCACATTTCAATCGGTCCCTAACCGTAAATTAGCAAGTGAGTAGTTCCCTAAGTATTAACCCCGAAGGCCGAAACTAACATCAAATAAATACCTCAGAAACCATTCAACCTAACTAACCTCCAGTTAGTTTCTGATTTTCTTAACTCCTTTGGGTCTAAGAACAGTATTATTGAAGATACTGTTCATGACAACCCAAAATCACGTTTCATTAATTACCGGGTTAAAGAACAAGTGTTATATAAAAAACTGTTCACGATAAACCCAATAATCAATTCGAATTCAATTCCAATTAAATATTATTTAATTGGTACACTTCATTAAATCTAACTAAAAAGATTTAATCATTTTCTCCACTGGGCTTAAGAATAGTGTTAATGAAGACACCATTCACGACAAACCCAAATCACATTTGATATTAAATACAAGGCTCTGAATAGAAAATATATCGGCTTATATTCAATATCAAATTCTACGACCAACAAATGTCGTATTGGAAATAACGATATAAATATATCTTTCTAATTTCCATAACAATATATGTGTAATCACGAAATCCAACATCGAAATATTCCGAAGACAATTTCGATTCAAACGCATTCCAATGCAATTATTGGAAATTCTGGTTACTTTCAAAACCATTTCAAATACAATTTATTTATTTAAAAATAAATAGAATTTTAATTCTAGTTCAAAACTAGTTCATTTCGATAAAAATCTATTTTTATCTTTTCAAATATGGAGTTTTTCATCGCAATTCTTCACAAAACATTTCTTATGATTTTACACAAATTATTACTATTTTTTAATAATTTTATCAAGTCACGTACAGTCGATTTCCATCAACGGCCATCGAACTGCACTTACAGCGACCTTTTTCAAATTTGATTTCGACATAATTCAAAATCCAACCGTTAGATTTCTAATTTCTAATAATTGTTAGAAAGCTCTCTTCGATACAAACCCAATTTAACGACCCGGATTTTCGGCGACTTTGGTTATCGACGTAAGCTCGACGTCGATAACCAAACATCGAAAAATCCCGGTAATTAATGAAAGAAATTAGAGGGTGAGGAAAGATAAGATAGAACTTATAGAATAGAAGAAGAAGAAGAACATCATCATCCGAGTAATCACGAATCTCACAGCGGAACGAATAAAATATAACATAACTTTTGAAATACAAACAGTTATATGTACAATAGCACTTATCAGAGTACAGCACTTACAACACAGCGGAATATATAATAGCTATAGAATCTTGAAGCCTCCTGCTCCAAGCTCTCCAACCTATATCTGAAAAATCCCGACTACTTGACTGCCCGTTCAAATTTAGGCACCCAAGAGTTTAGGGAAAACAACAAAGTAAACTCCGGGTCAGTCATGGGACTGGTATGAGTAAAACAGTTTAAAACAGTTTGAACAAGTAAATGATATCTCATAAGACCACGCCGTATAACGGAACGGGTTTTTCCCTTATGAGAATCCAAACAACTTTGTAAACAATATCATTCTGATATTATAATAATGTCTAAGTACAATTAGATATCAATCTAGCAGAAACGCTTTCATCTCACGTTGTACATATATAGTATACAATCAAAACCGCAAGTACGTATTGGGTAATTGGATTTCCAACTATGACAAGGTATGGAACCACCTTCCGATCAGTGTACTCTAGGAACGATACACTGGAGTTCAACAAGAACATCTTGCAACTCAGCCACACATGACCGACCACTCATTTCTCTTGAGTGTATCGAATGTACATCACCAACGGTTGGGATCAGCAACCGTTCCCGTATATATATGGGACAGCATTGATAGATTTAAGAAACAAATGAATATTCACTAGATAGGTGATTATACACCCTACTTCGGTGCGATCGACTTAGCCATGCTGCCTGCCCGATTTCTGTCATTTACCGGATGTGAGGCTAGAAGCTACGCTTTATCATTACATCAGATTCACTTCGAATGCCACATTGTCAGATCCATCAGAATCACTAATTGACGTCTACAACCATACATTACGTGTCAGCTAAAAGAAGTTTCCTTCTCCGCTTCCACTCTTCGTATAGTTGAAGAAATCAATGTATGTGACCGTGTGGAAATACTATGTCAGACATCCATCTTCATTCACTTAGAAATGTCACATCGTCATACCTGCCAAATCACAAATTGACTTATCCAAAAATAACACAGGTATACAGCTAAGAGAAACGAATTCCTCCGCCACCAAACGTGAATACGTTTGAACAGATCAACTTACGCGATCCATTGGATATACTCTGTCAGACCTTCGTCCATACAAGTTGTCCTGGGACTGGACAAACCGAAGGCACTATTCTGTAAACAGGATAGCCCTTGCATTTTACTCCGTCTTCAGTTAACTTTTTGGCATATATGATTCGCGACGCTTATGCCAATACAGAGTGGTTCTTTGGATAATAATCCAACCGGTCTCTCCATATTAACAACGTTAAAATGGTCAAAAAATTCGATAGTCTGTGAGTTAACTATCAAAGAAAACAAGTGTGCAAACAACGATATTATTTCCAAATGGAAATTATATCGAACAAACATCATTTAACATAAATCCCTTTAGTTCATTTATTTACTTATCTCCTATTTCCCTATATTCTAAATTCTTATTTTTTTCTTTTATCAGAAAACATTTCTGATTCTCGTTTGGAAAACATTTCCAAAACTTCTTTACGATCAAACCTTACCAATTCTTAGTTAAGAAGGGAGTCACTCAAGTTGGGGTATAATTACCTCTCAGACCTTAACTGAACAACGTTATAACTTCGAAATGGTCAAAGTTTATCTTTTAAATCTTTAACAACTTCTTTACGCCTTTCTCGGATCCAATTTTACTAGTCCACTTCTATATTTAAAACATTGGTTATAACGATAACGTTAAAATCCCTACTTCCGCATTATCTAACTTTAATTATAACTTCTATTCTTATTGGTGAATAATTAACCTAACACTTATTTATTTAAACACTGGAAAGTATAAGTACTTTCCCGAATTCGATATAATCGAATTTGCCGATTAACTCTCTTCGAGAAATCTCTATTTGATTAACTCTTCTTCGAATAACCTATATTCGATTAACTTCTTCTCGAATAAACGATATTCGATAATCTCTCTTCGAATAACTAATATTCGATAACTCTTCCTTTTCAAATATCTCATATTTGAAAATCTCACTTCGATTAAACTAAAATCGATAACTCCCTTCGATGAAACTAACATTGATAACTCCTTTCGATGAAACTAACATCGATAACTCCTTTCGATGAAACTAACATCGATAACTCCTTTCGATGAAACTAACATCGATAGCTCCTTTCGATGAAACTAACATCGATTTATTTAACTCGACGACTTAACTCGACTAACTTAACTTGACTCGACTAACTCGACTTACTTGGTTCGACCATTTTGATTCGATTAAACTAGGCTCGACTAACTTGACTAACTAAACTCGACTTACTTGGTTCGACCAATTCGATTCGATTAACTAGGCTCGACTAACTTGGTCGAACCACCCGATCAACTCAACTTATTTAACTTTAACTGGTTTTACTTGGTTTGACTAACTCAATTTATTAACTCGACTGACTAATTCAACTCGATTAACCTAACTTGATTTACTTATCTCGATTAACTGAACTAATCACTTTGATTAACTCGACTGACTAATTCAACTCGATTAACCTAACTTGATTTACTTATCTCGATTAACTGAACTAATCACTTTGATTAACTCGACTAATTCACTTTGGTTAACTTAACCAATTCACTTAACTAATTTCACTTAGTTTAACTTAACTAATTCGCTTAACTCCTGTCGAATAAACTATATTCGATAACTCCTCTAACTCTATTCGAATAAACTATATTCGATTAACTCCTTTACTCTATTCGAATAAACTATATTCGATTAACTCTTTTTAACTCCGTTTAACTCTATTCGAATAACAAATATTCGATTAACGAACTTCGAATACCATATTCGATTAACTAACTTCGAATACCATATTCGATTAACTAACTTCGAATACCATATTCGAATAACTAACATTCGAATACCATATTCGATTTCTCCTTTCGAATGTCTATATTCAATTAACTTTATTCACTTAATAAAGATTTCCTTTTTAACAACGTTTTATTCATTTGAAAAGATTTACTTTTAAATAACGGTTCTACACTTTAAAAATGATTTCCTTTTTATAACGCTCCCTTTTCAATTCTAATTGTAAATGGTTTACAAATATCTCCTTTTCAAATTTATTCTTGAAATATTCTAACTCCTTAAATTTTCGGGAAATTTCGCCATAACCTCCTTTGTATCGGGAGCATCGGGAAAATCCCCAAACTCGCCACACAGGCCTTTCCATTCAAAAAGAAATGTTTTGAATTTATTTCCTTTTTAAAAATATCTCCTATTTATAAATATCCCAATTTATAAATATTCCTTATTTATAAATATTCCACTTTATAAATATCTCTTATTTATAAATATCCCATTTTATAAATATGCTATTTTCAATATCACTTTGAAAATTCCCCTATCAACATTCCAGCATGTTATGTATTCAATCATATCAAACCACGATGTCTAATCTCGTCCATACACACACCATAAACAACAGGTTAAAATTCACATCATATACTAAAATATATGAAAAACAATAAAATAACTGTTGAGGAATCCAGTCGGATTCCTCCAACCTGTTTCCCTGCATCCACAGATGTTATACAATAAAATCAACATCATTTTCAGTTTCATATGATATATTTTGATAAACAGAATCAATATAGAAAATCAACTAACTGACTAGCAGTTCAATCAAACAGTCAAACATTCCATATTTAACAGTTCTAAAAATACAACATGAAAATATAAACTGTTTAGAGTTAGTGAGATTTACTCACATTGACGCGTTAACCGATAAATAATCGGTTTGCGTTCGTTGATTTGAGTCGGACAATTTATTTCGCCATAAATTGTAACTGGCTCGGATTCACTCCCAGTCAGTCTCATTGTGTTGCTCCCGTCCATACGATCCCAACGCAACTTACGGTTCGCGATTCTGATTTCATATGACCAAGTTAGGGATTTACGAAGTTATATACATTAAAATAAAAATAAAAACAATGGATTTTTAATTTCAATGGGCCTTAACCTTGAACTTCAGCCCGCCTCCCTTTAAAAACCTGGCCCGCTACTTCTTACAACCCGTATCCGCTTGGTCTTCTTCCCCTATCTAACACTCGCGAGCTCCAGACAAATTTCCAAACGATACTTCCCCATTGACCAGATTTTGACCGTTCATCGCTTCCACCCCGTCCATCAATTTCCGGCGCCGCCTCCACCAGAGGACTCAGTACCTCACTGCGCACCCCCCAGACATCCTTGTACTCCATTCGAATCTCCCCCTTTGAAACCCGATTTCAGCCCTACCCACGACTACAGGGAGTCGCAATCCATCCCTCATGACCGAGCTCTACAAAACCTATGCTAACGAACTTGTCCTGCCTCCACGAACTCGGCTACGCCCTCGATTTCCTCCCCGGCTTCATCTTGCTTAGCTCTGCCCCAATCCTAGCACGCTGCGACAAAATGGAGCGACACCAGAATAGGTTCGAACCCAGAAAACTTCACATGAAAATGACGAGCAACTCAAGGAAATTGCTACTATATTTATGCGGAAATTCATAGACTTGGTTTTTATTTTCTTTTGATTTGTTTTGCTATTGTTTTATTTGAGGATGGATAAAAAGAACGGAGGGATTGTATTTGACTGCTGAGAAAAGTGGGATTAGGTTAGAGGAGTTAAGGATATTTTATAGGAGAATTATAATATTTTTATATTCATTATTTTATTCGTTATTAAGCAAACGTTATTCGTATTGTCCTTTTAAAAGTTCCTGTGACCACATACGATACCCAAAAATCACGAAACTGGACATACTGGTAGAGTTCGACATTACGGTCCCAACGAAACTGGTTTCGTCGAATTCCGACTCTGTCTGCTCACACAGCGTATTTTTAACTGTCAAAATACTGACTGTTTCTCACTCTAAAAATCCGTACGGCCACACAGTGACTCTAAAAATCACGAAACTTGGAATCTAACAACTATTTGATGTTGCGGATCCAACAAAATTAGTTTCGTCGAATTCCGAGGTCATATGAAAAACTGGCTATTTTTAGACCCTTGAATAATCCATTTATAACGTATATAAAGCGTCGCAAATTATAAAGGAATTCCACAGCGACTTTTCTGAAATTTGATTTGGACGTACATCAAAATCTATACGACGAAATCCCCATTTTTCTCTTCCACTAGAAAGATATACTCCACCAGCTCCACACGTTTCTTGTTTCACAGAAATCCCGCTTAAAACGAATCATGTACATTCATTTGAAGTTCGAATCGCCAAATAGCGAACTGCCGCGCCATTTCAAGCTCTATTTTAATTATATTAAAATTCTACGTTCAAACTGACGTCGATTGAATATATTCGTCAATATAATTCAACTCTAAGCTGAATTAAATCTTGGGGATGACCCAATTCACATTATATTGTTAATTCACTATTTCTGGTTATTTCTGAATCAAGTATACTATTCTATTATTTAAATAAATTAAATATTCACTATTATTTAATTAAACCACTAATTAATTCACTATATCGCTATTTATATAATTAAATTAATAAATTATTATCTCGTCAAAATACGGGTCATTACACCCAACGTTTCCTGTTTTTGGAGAATCCGACGGTCGGATCTCCCGTAATATCCGTTCGAAGTCAATGGTCGAAATTTGCGAACTGCCGCGGCGCGGCGCGTTCTATTCAGGCCATTATATTATATATATAATATATATAATATATACTTCATCGATTTCCTTTTCAAAACGATTTTTAATTCAATTTCAATTCGTTTTCAATTCAGTTTGAATTTCAAATTAACTCAATTTCAATTCAAATTCATTTCTATTCAAATTCATTTCTATTCAATTTCAAGTCGAATTCATTTCAAAACGATTTCAATTCTATTTCAATTCTATTCGAATTCATTTCAAAACGATTTCAATTCTACTTCAATTCTATTCGAATTCATTTCAAAACGATTTCAATTCTATTTCAATTCTATTCGAATTCATTTCAAAACGATTTCAATTCTATTCGAATTCATTTCAAAACGATTTCAATTCTATTTCAATTCTATTCGAATTTCAAACCATTTTAGTTTATTTCGAATTTCAAATCAATTCAATTAAATTCGAATTTCAATTCACTTTAATATTCACTTCAATTTGAATAAAATCGATATAAATATTGTTCACGTCAAAATGGCGTCAATCTATCAACGCGGCTTCATAAATTTCGATTTTCAAATATTCTATTTCAAATATTTCTTTTTCAAATATTCCTAATTTTCAAATATTCTATTTCGAATATTTCTATTTCAAATATTTCTATTTCAAATATATCTATTTCAAATATTTCTATTTCAAAACTAGAATGAGGCCCAATCAATTACCATATAATGTTAATTATATGGATTTTCTACAACACATGTATACAATAACAACGATGAATAATCAACCATCATCCAAAGTGCATTCTACACTGTATAAGCATCAAATATAGATATTCAACGCTTATAACAGTCTGTCAATCAATCGATCGACATACAACTAAACAATCGGGATTAGTGTACGTCAAATATCATCCCAATACCTGTGTGGGGTTTCAAACAATCAAACACAGATTTTATTTGTGCAGTTGGGCGATGTGTAAAATTTGTCGTCCCAATCAATATCAGTCAAATGTGTGTATATAAACAAATCATCCGATTTGTTTATTTTATTTCATTTCATATACACGTTAAAATTCTATTTTCAACTATATAAATTTTTTTAACTATATAAATATTTTATTTCATTTCACATCACATCACACAATCAACTACACATCAAAATCAAACAAACAAGCATACAAGTCATCCATGGTCTGTGGACGACCGGTGTCGGGTGCTACTAAACACCGTCTGCATCCTAGTATATTTTAACTAGAAAATTATATTAAAAGTGAGAAGTTCTCACCAACGCTACATTCATTCACCGCGACTCTTCTTATGTAGGAAATCTTAACCTTTTCGTTTTTCGTCACTTTCGTTGCCCGTATTCACTACATATATAAAAATCGAATTTTTACTTCGCTATTCAATATATAAAAATCGAATTTTTAATTCGCTATTCAATATATAAAAATCAAATTTTTACTTCGCTATTCAATATATAAAAATCGAATTTTTTCTAGTCATAAATTATAAAAATCGTATTTTTACTTCACTAAAAATCATATTTTTATTTCGCTACTTATATAAAGATAATATTTTTATATTCTCTATTATATAAAAATTATATTTTTAACCTTCCTATATTATAAAAGTTACATATTTATTGTTTTTACGATATAAAAATCATATCTTTATTGTTCGAACTTCATAGTAAAAATCCAATTTTTTTTTATAACTCTTCTTACATAATAAAAATCTAATTTTTATTACTTTAAAACTGAGAATAAATCCTACGCTTTGTACTATTAAGAATAAAATCTTTATTTTTAAACTAATTAACTTGAATAAATAAAAATATACAAACAAGAATACGGACTTTCAATTTTCTTTTCAGCGAAGGAGGGGAGTTAGGAGGCTGTTTTGAGAAGAAGAAAGAGGGAAAAGGGAGAGGAAGGCAGTGGAGGAGGTCAGTGGAGGCTGTCGTCTGGGGGGGGGGGGTCGACGGCAGGTAAATGGGCAGGTGGTGGCTGTCGTAGCTAGGGTTTTAGGAGGGGTTCGGATTTACACATCGGAGGAGGGGGGAGACTGGAGGGCTCGCGGTTGTCGGGGGGTCGACGTCGACAGTGGGAGGCTCAGCCGAGGCGGCGCTTTGGTGGAGGAGGCGTCGCGATGGATTGGGGGGGCGACGAGATCGACGGGTTGTTTTCCCTTCTTTTTTTTGGATCTGAAACTAACGGGGGGGGGGTAAAGGAGAATATAGGGTGAAATTTATATTTAAATATTTAATTTATTTCCATTTAATTTTCAAAAGGGTTGACTTTTTATTTGAACACCAAACGAGACCCAACAACTGTCGCCCCTAGCTAATTACCCTGATTCTGAACACAATGGGATATGTATCGTAAGCTGATTCGACTGTTTCAATCAGTTTTCGTCAAAATCAACATATAAATCTATATATTGAATTTGAACGTGCATTTCAATTTATCGGGGACACATACGAACGTAGTTTCATCGAATTCTGAGACCATTTGAAAAATGGCCATTTTCCAGTCGATTAAAATCAACTGAAACTGGTCAAACGCGTTTTCCTTCGCCACGCTCACATATTAATTCGAAAAATTATGAAATTTGAAACATAGCAATAATTTTACATCATGGATCCAACAAAAGTGGTTTCGTCGAAATCCGAGGTCGTTTGCAAAATTCCCATTTTTAAGGGCCGAAATTCCATAGCGACTATCTTGAAATTTCAACTGGACATATCTTTTGATTCCCGCTATGAAATTTCGTTTTTTCGGATTCGTTGGAAAGATATTCTGTATTAGATTCAAATATTTTTGGTTTCACAAAAATCCGGTTTATTTTGCACCCGGTACATTCAATTGAAATTTGAAATCAAATTATCAAACTATCGCGCCATTTTCGATTCCTTTTATAATTATAAATAAATATTTATATTCTAACGTCGATTCAAACGAATATATACGTTCAAATTATATTCAAAATAAATTTCTCGCCGTTGTTATTTAAAATAATTCATTTTAAATAATCAAAATTCGCTAAAATTGCCAAAATAAAATTTTAAACTGGCCCAGATTTCCGGGTTATTACACAGTGCTATCGCGAAGAGCTCGTCAATACGATTCCAACGGATCCAATTGCACATAAAATTGATTTCGTATGAAGAAGTTACACATGTTAACGCATTAGAAATCAAATTATATAAAATAATTATAGAAAACCCTCACCCAAAATCTCTCCGCTAGTCATCTCCTCCTACATCCTTTCTCTCGACTGCGTTTTTCACAAATAGCAGAAGCACAACCCAAACCAACGTTCAATCCCTTAAATCACACACCACTCCTAAAGCATCCTTCTTGTTATAACTAATTATCCCATGTGTACTATTTATCTATAACATACTTTCCAACTTCACAATCTACAAGCTATCTTCCTATTGCTCCATACAGGCCTACAGCAGTTGCTCGCTTCATTTTGTGAAACCTGATCATTACGATGCCTAGACCAAAAGACCCGATCATCCAAATGTGAGAGGTATAATGCTGCTAGTAGTTACATGGATTTGTTGTAGAATTTAGGGAGTTATGTGTATGCAGCAAGGACATGTGGACAAGTGGAGGTGTTTCAATCTGACCTAGCGTGGAGAAGTGAGGCAGATCGTCTTTTTTCAAAGGCCATTTTTTTTAGTATGAGCAGTTTTAATAGCAGCGAAGAAGATAGGGTAAAGATCCAAAAGTGTAAGAAGAAAAGGGAATATAATGTGGACAATTAAATTTTAAACAAAGAGACGTAGTGAGTGTTAGTCCGAAAATTCACGTGAAAGGGCTCAATACCCGCTCCAATTAAATACATAGTTTGTACCTATTTAAGTTCAAATTTTAATCTACCGTATTATGTAAAATATCTATGCACTGATGAATTAAATATTAAATATATAATTTAAGAGTTGTCATAACTCTCTGTTTTAAATATAATTCCATGTTTGTTATCAATAACAACAAAATTAGAATCACACTGGTTTTGAGTTTTTATTTATAATTTATATCCCATGCAACCATACCATTTATTACCAATCAATTCACCGCTTTACTTATAGCATTCATTTTATTTCCTTGTTTTCATTTATTACCTTACTATTATAACTACTACTTTTAATTCATAATATCTGCGATAATTAATTGTATTGATTCTAGTTAGTTACCATATCAATATCAAATAGTTAATGTTTTATTTGTTCCTACTTTCCAATTTTTATAGCAACATAGTTTCCAAATATATATATATATATATATATATATATATATTTATGTATTTATATATGTGTATATATATATTTTACAACACAATGTAAAACACACAATAATCCATATACATATCGTATACATTGATTATTTTATTTACCATTTGATTATAGGTTATTGTAAAATTTTACAACATTTGTTAATAACAAAGGCTAGTTACTGTTTAAATAATTTGTAAATTTCATTGCTAATTAAACTTTGCAGTTTCCACACATATTAATAACCTAATACAAATTATAGTCACCAAAATTTATTAAATTCTTTCCTTGTAATGTTCATCTCTCCTTTACCAAACTTTTACGTAAATTAATTACCGTTCCAAAATAAATATACCATAACTCACATTTTATTGAAATTATAAATCTATTGTCATTTCAGTTATTGCAAATTATTATTAACCGTCAAGATCAAACCATATTAGTTAGTTTTAAACAAAAAAAACACCACATAATTCATTTTAACCAAAATTTCCCATAAAATAATATTAAATTAAATAATTTTGGACTGTTAAAGATAAGGGTTGTTACACCCTCCCCCACTCAAAACTTTTCGTCCCAAAAAGGGATGTAGTATGGAAGTTATCAATTCATATATATTTAGCCATATAATTTTCTACTCAGTTTAAAACATTAACCTATACCCATGGTTTTGTACATGTTGAAAACTTAAATTCCATAAAATTTTCCAAGTCTTAAATTCACGGAAATTTCGGCAGAGTCTCCTTTGTATAACTAGGTCCAGAAAACAATAATATATTCATAATAACAAATATACATCTCATCTCGATGATGAGGCATCACAATCGGCGAAACAATATATAACTTTGGAAATACGCTACATAACTCAATATACGTACCTTTTATTTGCGTTATTAGCGATTTGGCTTATTTTGAACGAGCAAAAATAACATTTTATGCGCAAGCAGCTCCAAAAGTAAGCAATTCCCTTTCATACCTACTAAAACACTAATGAAACATTCATGAAATAGCCATGGTAACCAAAAGAACAAATAAAATATCCAAATAATTACATTTATCCAAACAAGCACCATAACCAAATTTAAATGTCAATATTTTATTTGTACGACTTCATTTGTTATATTGCTTTCCTATTTTTCCAAATGTCAATATTTTTGTTTATTATTTATTACTTTCTACCATTATTCAATTTGTTTACATTCACTCATTGACATTCATTTTATCAATAATTATATAGATTTGCATTCAATTCATTTTACTTTCGTGTTGATTCACTTTACTTGTATTACATATATGCCTATTCATTTCTAATTATTTTAACTCAATTCAATTGATTTGTTATTCTTCTTCTTTTAAACTCTCATTTACCTTCTGATTTCTTTGCACCATTTAAACCACATCCATTATATTCAACATTAATTCTTATTAGCGCATTCCATTAACTTCATCACTTAAGCCTAAGTGATTATAGTTCAAATTCATAAAAAGTTTTAGTTAATTACCTTCAATTCAATTTTACATTTCTTAAGTTAATCTATATTTCATCATTTATCATTCGATTGATCAATATTTTAGAACAATTATTATTTAATGATTTAAGAAAAATGAAATATTGAAAATTAATTCAGTAATGAAATAAGAAATTAGATATTAATTTTAAAATTTAATTTCGGGTGGTTTTGTAATATCGTTTTGCAATACCAAATGTAACATCCGAGGTTTTTGACCATTCAAATCGACAATGATCCTTAATGTCGACATAAACAGATCAAAAATACGGATAGTTATTGGGATTAAAATAAGAAAAAGAAGAAAGAAGAAAACAAATACAGAATCTCGCAGCGGAAGGACAAAATATAATAAATAAATAACAGCTCATGAAGCTGTTAAAACAAACGATTTATTATATTTTACAACGATTATCAGAGTAAATTGACATACAACATACCAATGCATTTGCAGCGGAATAATAATAATAATAATACGTCTATTGAGCTCTATCTTCATCTTCATAATGGTATCTTCAAAGCAAGTGAAACTTCGCTAACTGTAACTCGGTCTGACCCGAGCATATTGCAACAAAAAGAAACACAACAAACACTCGGATCAGAACTAAATCATTCTCATATTAGTTAAATCTAATTTCATGTAATAATATGAATGCCATAGCTTAAGAGATGTTACGGGAATTCCCATCTCCTAAGGTTCCGTCAAACTAACATCATATAATATAATACGCTATTATAATAGTGTCTACGGTTAAATATAACATATTAAAATAGCGTAAGCGGGATTACATTTTTACCCTTACACCGTTTATAATACCGTAGTCTATACAGATACCGTAAAGTCCACACTATGTTGTGGCTATCATAGGGCACACCATAGGTACGGTACAAATCAAAGTCGTAGGGGCTCGATTAGGATAATATGACAAGGCACACGAGGAATGCCCAGAGTAGGAGTATACTAGTTGCATGCCCGGACTAGTGGTAACGCATAGCCGCAACTACCACCCACCTCGAACAACACTTCGAAATCACAGATGCACATTAAATCAATCAAACCGAGGGACTATAGTAATAAAGGAAGAAGTGTTGCCGATGGAGGTAGCTAAACCCACTTGGTCATGGCATAGCCTTGTTTTAGTCATTTTAATTATGACCCGAAGGTCAAGGATATCCATCATCGTTTTCTTTCTTCAAATCCAGTAATCGCCTCCAAATCCATCCAACACCATTTCTGGAACTCCACCGCGTACACAGTTGTTAAAATGGTTTTTGATATTGGTAGAGATTGATAATATCCAATCCCGGTCTCTTTAACAACCAATCGTTTACATTTTTCACACCGGTCAGTTCTTTTACATTTCAAAGAGGGTCATACTTCATATCAAAATATAAGAGTTTCAAAATCATTCAATATTCAAGATAGAATATTATTCATACTAAAAACTCCATTTAAGCCAGTTAAAATTTTGAAACAGTTCCAACTTTAATAATTTGAATATTAAAGTAATTAACAGTATATTTAAAATAGTTTAGATATATTATTAAAATAGTTTGAAAATAAATAATTTGTAATTTAAAATAGAATTTATCAAATTTATTAAAATATATAGTTAAAACATTAAGTAATTTATAATATAAGTAGTTAATTTTAAAATGATTTATTTAAAATAATTTATAAAATAAAATATTAATAAAGTAAAATAGTTTATAAAGAAAAATAATTGTTATTAAAATAGTTTATAAAATGATTTGAAATACTATAGTTGGAATTAGAACCGTTTCTCTAACATTTTCAAATAAACCTGAAGTCAAATTTCAACTTCAATTCAACCGAATCAAATTTCAATAATTCCATCGATTAAACATCCAATTTACATTCATTTCAATTCGATAATATTAATTCGACTAGTTACATTCCAAATTAGATTCTCATGTTTTCAATGATTTCAATTTATGGAAAATATCGATTTCACAATTCATATATATAATTCAATTCAATGTTGATTCATAATAAAATTCAAAGGTGTGTGAAACCATTCAATTTCAATAAATTTGATTATATTTCACTTTTTATTTAGCTTCAGTTACAATACATATTTATTTCCCTTTTTTTTATTCAAGGTTCAAGTTCGAAGGAAATAAATTATAAAACATCACTTATATTGTCTTTAAAACAATATTTCAAAATTCATGGTTAAAACAAATTTTATTTAACCAACCGGTGTCCATATATAATTTTCTATCCTATGGCCAAGTGATACTTAAATTTTAATTTTAGTATTTTGGAAAATGATATATATCATTTCAATCAAAATCAGGATCATAAGTATTTATCATTTCAACCTACATTCTTAATTCATTTTAATAATTAATCCCGAGTTTATTTGATGCCCGTAACATCTAGGGTGATGGTTGGGATTAATCAACAAAATTAGCAACATTTGTAAACAATGTTGATAACAAGATGAATTACATATCAATGCATTAAATATACAAATTCAAGGCATCCATAAAAATCAACACATATAAACAATTCAGTGCAATATCTGTGCACTAGCCATTAGGTATGTGATTTTAAACTAGAAATTAAATTCAAACTGTACAAATTTTATAACAGTTAAATTAAATTATACAGTCTATGCAGATTTAACATAAGTAAACAATCTAAACGATCAAACAGCAGACAATACAATCATATTATGACATGAATTTAATTTAACTAACAATAAAATATTTTAGTTAGGTGTGAGTGGGTTTAATCACTCACCTTTGGTTCTGAACTTGTTTGAAATCCAAAATATGCCCTAAAATTTAACTGCCTCAGAATCAGTCCAAATCAGTGCATCGCGAAGAGCTCATCGACACGATTCCAACGTATCCAATTGCGCGTAAAACTAATTTCGTATGAAGAAGTTACACATGTTAACGCATTAGAAATCAAAATATATAAAATAATTATAGAAAACCCTCGCCCAAAATCTCTCTGCTACGTCATCTCCTCCTAAATCCTTTCTCTCCACTGCGTTTTTCACAAATAGCAGAAGTACAACCCAAACTGAGACGACCCCAAACCCCGTACTGACGGCGGCAAGGGTAATCCCTGGAATATAACACATAAACAGATAACAGCAGAACATAATTAAATAAATACACCAGATAATGAACAAATAGTACATTGGATAAACATAATCATCAGAGTTACACAGTATACAGGATCATACTTAGTACAAATACAGTTCAGCAATACATATATGTCTACAGCGGAAAAACAAACATAATGTACAATACGAGCAGAACAGTATAAAAAGAGATAAATGATAGAATCCATCTTCATCTCCAGCTATCCAGAGAAAGCCAGCTAAAACCTGAATACAAGGCTGCCCGTGTAGAAAAAGGGGCACCCGAGTTTGAAAGTGAAACAAACTACGAGTCAGTCATGGGACTGGTATGATAAATCTACTTAACATAATTAAAATATGGCTAATCACCGGACCACGCCACTTTCGTGGAACGGGCTTACTCCATTGGATTGCCAGTGCTTTAAAACAAACAATTCTTTTAAACATCGGAATGCTTTTTATAAAAATTGAAGCCATTATAAGACTCAGTTCCCATCACACAATGCAACGCAAACTGGAGGATAGAGTTTTTACCTTGTAATGGCCAAAGTATGCTTGATACGAATAAAACAAAAGCATTTGACATTATTACTAGTGTTTATATGTTTCAAAAGCAATTTCAAATCATAAGTATCAATCATAGACGGCATTAATGCCCCATACCACTATGTCGCCATATATAGGTATACAATCAAAACCGTACGGTATCGTATTTGGAAATTGGATTTCCGTCATGAACCAAGGCAAAAGATAGTCCTTACCGAATTCGAGACGCTCTAACCCGTGTCTCAGGCACAGCCGCAACCGTACCTTGGATCATCAGGGCCGGTCCACATGAAGTGGATTATAATGCCTGAACAATGCGTTTCTCCGCCCTTTGGGGTGTCAGTGAGCCAACGAATGACTCCATCGGTCCCGGATTGACCGATATAACCGAGGCGCCTCGTAACAGTAACAACCACATAAGTCAAACTCGTCAGGGCGTGTAAAACCACTGACGCCACTTCTAGCTAGAAAGAAAATGCACGCCCCCCTGAGGTCCTCTCCCGTTTCTGGTTCATACCGGGGTGTGAGGCTCGCGATTTCACGTTATACACAAAGCCACGCAACACAGGCGGTGCTTTGATCATCACCACAAGACTTTGCTTTTCAACAGAAGTCCTGATCATTGCATCTTAGCATGCCACACAGGCAATTCACACCGTGCAACTGATGGCTATCAATCACACAGAATGAATTCCATTGTCAGACACACATTCCATTTGAAAGTCCATTCTGGGTCTGAACGAAATCGGAGGCACTATATACCTCGCAAACCCATCGATCACCACGTACGTCTGGACGATCACCACTCATTATCCATATTTCGGGATGCCTCCCAATCTGGACATCAGTTACCATCCAAACGAGGTGAAGATCTCCGGTCTTCGACCACCGTCTTCATCTTCGATTTCTTATCGTCGATTCCGTTATTCAGAATGGGATAAACCTGGTCTTTCTGAGCAACTCGCGTATATGATAAACAAGTGCAACACAAATACACATACGCATCATTTCAACTCATTAGTCGCTAACCGTAAATCAGTAAGAGAACGATTTCCCAAATATTAACCCCGAAGGCCGAAACCAACATCAGATCAACACCCAGGAAACCATTTGACTTAGCCAACCTTCAGTTAGTTTCTAAATTTCACATCCATATCGTTTATAATATTTTATAACGATATATCGCTATTTTTATTTACTTTAAAATAGCCAATTTATTCAGAACGACGCTTCGGGCCATAATGTGGCCGTGGCGCTGTTTTTCTTCAGATTTGA
This sequence comes from Allium sativum, assembly GCA_030737875.1. Classification (NCBI taxonomy): domain Eukaryota; kingdom Viridiplantae; phylum Streptophyta; class Magnoliopsida; order Asparagales; family Amaryllidaceae; genus Allium; species Allium sativum. Next base: position 159,962,621 of record CM060924.1, read on the forward strand.
TTTACACATAGCTGAAAATCTAACTGTTGGATCTTCACAAAATTTACGTCATTAGAAATATCTTTTCAAAACGAATCCAACGGTTCCAGTTTCGGGAAAATCCGACGGTCGGATCTCCGGGTATAACCGTTTGAAGTTTCGATTTCAAAATACGAACTACAGCGTCGTTATTCGATTTAATATAAATATATATATATATATAATCGATTCTGGTGCCGTTTTTCTTTATATTTGAATTAAACATTCCAGACAATCCAACCGTTGGATTTTTACAAAGTTGGTGTCGTTGGAAAGATATTTCCAAAGCGAACCCAACGGTTGCGGTTTCGGGAAAATCCGATGGTCGGATCTCCCAGCATAATCGTTTGAAATCACGGTTTCAAAATACGAACTGCAGCTTCGTTATTCGATATATTTTAATTCTATTTATATATATATATCGTTTCTTCGATTTCAAAACTATATGGTTTTGTTACATTTGATAAAAATGATATTTTTATCTAACTGTCTTCTATTTCAACACTTCACTATTTTTACAATTCATGTATATAATGAAAATGTGATTTTTAATGTAAAACAATTTATTTCAAAACACGACTATTTTATATAGTTCATATAGATGATAAAAATATGATTTTTATTATAAAACAATTTCTTTCAAAACACGACTATTTTATATAGTTCATATAGATGATAAAAATATGATTTTTATTATAAAACAATTTCTTTCAAAACATGACTATTTTATATATTTCATATAGATGATAAAAATATGATTTTTATTATAAAACAATTTTTTTCAAAATATGAATACCATTCAACACATGAATTTCAATTCAACGAATGAATTTCAATTCAACACATGAAGGTTTTCTGTAGTTTATATATATAGATAAAAAGGTGATTTTTATATTTAAAACACGAATACCATTCAACACATGAATTTCAATTCAACGAATGAATTTCGATTCAACACATGAAGGTTTTCTGTAGTTTGTATATATAGATAAAAAGGTGATTTTTATATTTAAAACCACGAATACCATTCAACACATGAATTCTATTCAACGAATGAATTTCAGTTCAACACATGATGGTTTTATATAGTTTATATATATAGATAAAAAGGTGATTTTTATATTTAAAACAAGAATACCATTCAACAAATGAATTCTATTCAACGAATGAATTTCAATTCAACACATGAAGGTTTTCTATTCAACGAATAAATATAGTTTCGACAAATGAAAATAATTCTAACACATGAATATTATTCAAAATTTCGGCAGCATAACGGCAGGGTAGTTAAAATCGGGACCGTCCCTAGTACGGCTCCTCGCTCTACCTTAAAGCCTCGCAGCTTTTGACAATGGGAAATCATGCATCTAGTTCGCACGCAGGCGGCATGTATATTTTTTTCATTTCCACAACTAATCCTATGTGGTTTCAACCAAATAATTCTCAACCACAAACGGGTATTTTTCAACCACAATCAATCAATTTCAACCACAAACAATTTCAATCAACCATTCGCTATCAACCAATTTTCGCACCAATCATAACCAATAAATATTGTCCATGGTTTGTGGACGAGGGGCGTATATATATATATATAGCATTTCACTTCTATTTCAACACATATGTAATTTTTACAACGCATATACAACTTACACATCGAACGTACAACTTATACAACGCTTATACAAGTGGTGTACAATGCTTATGTAACTCATACATCGACTATATAATTTATACATCATCGTTTTCCATATCGTTTATAATTTAGAAATCTCACATTGGGTTCTACTCCACCAAAAATTGTAGAAAGCTTAGAAAAATATGCGGTCTCTTCTAGAATGTAGAAGACGTCCACACAAGTCCACTGTCTCTTGTTTCACTGAATTTCATCAACACATGAGAAAGATACAATTTTTCAAAGTTTGCAACAGTTTAAAGGCGTTAAAACAGTTGAAAATAAACAAAGCCGTTACCTCTATTCCTTGTTCAAAACTAGGTTTTGAATTATCGCGAAATCCGTGTAGCTATAGGACGATCGGCCTTCGCAGTGTCGAAGGGCTAGGAGAGAGCTTCGCGCTCGTAAGGGTCTTGGCCAGTTCGACGACCTGAGGGAGTGGCGGCAGCGCTCTGAACGGCGCACCTTTCTTGCGTTGGATCTCGAGACTCGCACCACCAATCAGAGCGAAGCGGGTTGGATCTGAAGCTCTCGCCGAGCTTTTCAAAATCCTTAACTACGTCGAGGACTAAAACAAAGCGGTTTGGAAGAAATCGGCCTGGGAAGTTTTGAAGGCTTTATCGTCGTTCGTGACTTGATTACGGGGAGAGAGAAAATTCCACTGACCAATGAGATATTTTTATTTATTTATATATTTTTAAATTTCCAAAATACCCCTTATCGCATACGAACTCCAATCCAAACCCAACGACTGTCGTTCCTAGTGTTTTACCCCCATTCCGAACACAATGGGATATGTTTCGTAGGCCCATTCGACTGTTTCAGTCAGTTTTCCTTCAAATTAAAGTATAAAACATTCAATATTCGATTTGAACGTACATTTCAATTTGCCAGGGCCACAAACTGATTCGAAAAATTCCAGAAAAATAAATCTAGCTATGTTATAACGATACTGTCCCAACAAAACTAGTTTCGTCGAATTCTGAGACCGTTTGAAAAATGGCCCATTTCTGGTCGATCCAATTTAACTATAATTGACCAAAACATATTTTCCTTTGCCACCCTCACATACTAGCTTCAAAAGTTATGAAATTTGAAACCTAGCAATAACTTCACATCCCAGATCCAACAAAAGTAGTTTCGTTGAATTCCGAGGTCATTTGCAAAATGTCCATTTTCCCGGGCTATATAAATTCCATAGCGACCTTTCAGAAAATTCATTTGACCATAACTTTTGCATCCCGCTATGAAACTTCGATTTTTCAGATTCATTAGAAAAGTATTCACTAACAGATTTAAATATTTTTGGTTTCACTCCAATCCGTTTTGTTTTGCACCCGGTACAGTCAGTCAAAGTTTGAATTCAAATTTTGAAACTACCGCGCCATCTCAGGCCTTGTTTATAATTCAAAGTAATTATATTTATTTTCAACTTCGATTCAAACTTACTTTTCATCATTATTATTTAAAATATTTATTTTAAATATTTAAAATACACTATTTTAGCCAATTTAAAAATTTTAAATTGGTTCTGATTTTCCGGGTCGTTACAATCTCCCCCACTTAAAACTTTTCGTCCTCGAAAAGGAACAAAGTCGAAAGTGGTTTGATTAATCAACTCTACGTTCGATTTGGCTTCCATTCTCCAACTTTTCAGTTTCTGAGAATTTTCAAATTCTTTAAAAATTTGGCTAACACCCGGAATTTCGAATTTTTTTGCCATAACCTCCTTTGTACGGGGAGAGGTTTGGAAATTTATTGGGCCGTATCAGTTACCCAATAAATCCTATAAAGCATACACATATTTATAGTGATATATTCTGGTGTTTACAGGGGAGCGTGTATAGATAATAACTCCAGAGAATAAATTCTCGTCACCTTGTCAAAGCCTGAGGGAGTGTGTATTTTTAATTGCTCCAGAGGATAAATCCTCGTCACCTCGTCCCGTGTTGGAAATAAATAGTCCATGTGCCGTATCTAATAACTAGAGAGATGTGATTATTGTCAACTCCAGACCCATGTGGGGTTTTTATTAATCTGGCAATTTATCGTTACAAATTTTATATGGTCATATCAGTCATCAGTTCAACCTGTAATATATAGTCATCGCCATACAAGCCTCTCGCTCGTATGGTAAATCTTCCACCTCGTCACACAAGCTCCAAATGCTTATGTGGTATATGATGAAGTATGCCTATCTTCAGAAGTATGCCATGTAGTTTAGTTCAAAATAAATTGTTACTATCCTATGGCGATGTTTATTATTTCACACAGAACAACCAGCACTCCGCATCCAATGGCATTCACAGGAGTTGATATAATAATATTTCGCATCCAACTCATTAAGGTTTACCTATTTGTCGGGCACGCAAATAAATTCTTTACTCAACAGCTATCCAATTACCTATTCAAACATATATAATGCACATGTATATATTTCTATCTATTTTCTAATCAGTTCAATGTGTGATTTAATCGAATAAATTCTACCATTCATTTTATTATTGATTAAATTAACTATTGTTTCAATAATTTAATTAATCAAATCTACTATCACACAACACAAACTGCAATCAATTTGTTTTTAACTTTTCAAAAATGTACTAATCAATTTCTATACTCTTTTAAAATCATTCAGACTATAGAATTAACAATGCACATCCATGGAAAGAAAATAACAACAGAGTAGAGAACTAATTGGTAATGCAAAGTAGGGTAAATGTACCTTGCACCGGAGTCAATCTGAGATATCCACTCGGCATCTGGGATAGGCTTTCTGAATGCTCTCCTCAGTTTCCCAAGTACGATCTCGCGGATCCCCACTCCATTGCACTTTGACTAAGTGAACCTTTTTGTTCCTTAGCTCTTTGGTTTCTTTGTCGATGAACTTTAACGGCTCTCTTCTCACAGCCAATTCTGGAGTAATTTCAATATCCTGTTGAGCTGCTTCTTCCACGATCAAGTCTGGATCATGAACGTGCTTTCGAAGTTGAGATATGTGAAATACATCATGAAATCCAGGCAACCAATCAGGCAATTTAACCCTATAAGTGAGAGTTCTGATCCGTTCCAGAATAGGAAACGGACCAATTAATTTGGGCGCCAACTTCCCAGTTTTACCGAACCGGATAACTCCTCTCATCAGCGATACTTTCAAATATACATAGTCGCCAACAACAAATGATATATCTCTTCTTCTCTTATCGGCATAGCTCTTTTGTCGGCTTTGATTGGTGAGTAATCGTTACTTAACGAAATCGACTTTGTCGGCAGCTTCTCGGATCATTTCAGGCCCTAACACAAGTCTATTACCGGGTTCGACCCAACAAGAAGGAGATCGGCACGGTCTAACATATAATGCTTCGAACGGCGACATTGTCAGGCTCGCCTGGTAGCTGTTGTTATATGAGAATTACGCCATATGCAGATGGTCTTCCCATGATCCACCGAAATCTAGAACACAAGCCCGTAATAGATCTTCTAGTATATGATTCACCCTCTCGGTTTGATCATCTGTCTGAGGATGATAAGTGGTGCTCAAGTTCAGTTTTGTTCCCAGCTCTACTTGAAATGCCTCCCAGAATTTGCTAGTAAATATTGTATCTCTATCACTAACTATACTGATCGGCACTCCGTGTAGTCTAACAATTTCCTTGAAGTATATATGCGCCAGACTCTGAGCAGTACTATTTGATCTGACAGGTATGAAATGGGCGGTCTTCGTGAAGCGATCTATGATCACCCAAATACTGTCATTTCCTTTCCTGGTTCTGGGCAGACCATCTATGAAGTCTATGGAAATATGTTCCCACTTCCAACCAGGAACGTCTAGCGGTTGCAATAATCCAGCCAGTTTCTATTGGTCGCTTTTGACTAGCTGGCAAGTAGGGCATCGGCTAACATATATTGAAACGTCCCTTTTCATAGCCTTCCACCAGAATGTTCGCTTGAGATCGTTATACATTTTGGCTACACCAGGATGGATACTCAGCTTGCACTTGTGACACTCGTCTAACACTTCCCTTTTGAGCTTGGGGATGCCAGGAACACAAATCCTTCCTTTCAATCTCAGGATTCCATCGTTATCTATTTGAAAACACGAGGGTTCGCCTTTCTGAATCCTTTTGATCATATCCTTAATAAAGTTATCATCCTTCTAAAGAATAGATATTTTGTCAATCAAGGAAGTCTTAATAATAAAGCTAGCGATCATTACATTCTTTCGACTCAACGCATCGGCCACGACATTGGCTTTCGCTGGAGTGTATAGAATCTCAAAATCATATGCTGCAAGGAACTCTAGCCAACGTTGCTGCCTCAGATTCAGGTCCTTCTGGGTGAACAGATACTTTAGCGACTGATGATCTGTATACAGTTCAAATTTCTCACCCAGAAGATAGTGTCTCCAGATTTTCAAAGAAATACGATAGCCAACAACTCAAGATCATGAGTTACGTAGTTTTTCTCGTGCGGCTTCAGCTGATGGCCAGCATAAGCAATCACTTGGCCCCTTTGCATTAACACTGCGCCAAGGCCTTCTCTAGAGGCATCTGTCCAGACTTTTAAATCTTGATTGCCGTCAATAATGGTTAACACTGGAGCAGTCATTAATCTTAACTTTAGTTCTTCAAAAGCGTCCTCACATTCTGGGGTCCATTTGAATTTTGAGTGCTTCTTTGTAAGCTTCGTCAACTGACCAGATATCTTCGGAAAGTTTTTAACGAACTTCCGGTAATAACTAGCCAATCCCAGAAAATTGCGGACTTCTATAGGAGTATTGGGCTGTTTCCAATTTTGAATAGCTGTGATTTTACTTGGATCCACAGCAATTCCTTCTTTAGATACGACGTGGCCTAGAAATTTCACTTCATCTTGCCAGAATATACATTTGGATAGTTTGGCTTTTAATACATTCCTTCTGAGGATTTCCAGAACCTGTTCCAAATGCTTTTCATGTTCGGCCTTTGATTTAGAGAAGATTAGAATATCGTCAATAAAAACCAGAACAAATTTATTCAAAACCCCTCTGGACACTCTATTCATCAGATCGACGAAGTAAGCTAGAGCGTTACATAAGCCGAACGACATTACTAACCACTCGTAGAATAAGTCTAGACCTCTTAATGTTGTCATTGGAACACACTCTTCGGCAATTCGAAGCTGATGGAAGTCTGTAGCTAGGTCCATCCTTGAAAATACTTGTGCTCCATTCAGACGATCCAATAAATCATCGATTCGCGGCAATGGATATTTGTTCTTTATTATCTGCTTGTTCAAATCACGATAATCCACACATAGCCGTAGAGTACCGTCAGATTTTGGGACAAACACCACTGCTGCACCCCAATCAGAGAAACTAGGCCTGATCAGACCCTTCCATAAGAGCTGTCTTGTTTGATTGTCTAATTCCTCTTTCTATTTCAAGGACGTTCTTCGAATAGCATGAACTACCGACCTTGCATTCGGAATTAAAGCAATTTTGAAATCAATTTCTCTCTGCGGAGGTAAGCAAACAACTTCCTCAAACACATCCGCATAGTTCTTGACGACAGGAATGTCTTTAATGAGGTCAGGAATATTCTCTGTGACTTCCAGGATATCTTCTATTTGAACAGGAGAAACATCCAAAGCTGCCCAGAAGTCTTTTCTATTTGAATTTTGGCCTTCACAGGGAATGGTTATATAATCACCTGATTTTACCTTGGCCTTAACGACTCTGTCGGCGCATTTAACCTCAGCTTCATACTTAGTCAACCAGTCTAACCCCAAGATAAGATCAAACTCTGTAAAATTCATGACGACCGCGATAGTAGGAAACCGATAACGAGAAAAAGAAACCGGCACTCCACAAACCCAACTGAGATCAATGGAACCCCCAACCGGATTCTGGACAGTCATTGGTTCCTTGAGCTTCTTCAAATTCAAATCTAGTTTCTTAACTGCATTCTTGGCAATGAAGCTTCGTGACACGCCTGTATCAAACAGTACTCTAACTGGAATATCTTTGACAGTAAGCATGCCTTCCAAAACATCTGGCCTTTCCTGAGCAGATGAAGATGCAGGCACTTCGGCTATTTCATTTACCTGAGCTTCTTTGGTTGTTTTTAACAGCCGACACTCTTGTTTTACATGACCAAACCAATGGCATTGATTGCATCTTTTACTTTCCTGGAGCTTCTTGCCGGAATTAAACCCGCTCTTTATTCGTTTCTTTAAGGGTCCGCAGTTTATCGACAAATGCCCTTTCTGATTGCAGCTATTGCATATGGCGGTTGTTATTGGTTCTTTCCTAGATTTAGCCCTTTTCCTCTTGGCACTGGGCTTCTTACTGACCTTAGGACTATTAGTCACAGACTCCACTTTGTTACTCGAGCTGACTTCCTCTTCGTCGCCCAACATACCTTTCTTATGGAGATCTACATACTGATAAGCCATGTATATCATTTCTGAAAAAGGAAGCTTCACATTCCTCATTACACTATTCTGATATCTCCTTTGTAGGCCATGAATAAGAATCAAATTCTTCCTCTTTGGATCTTGAATCAGATGAGGAGCAATGTGAGAAAGTTCGCTGAATTTCTTATGATATTCTGGGATGGTCATATCACCTTGTATCAGATAAGAAAATTCATCACATAATCGCTCCGTCACCTCAGGAGGAGTAAATCTTTTTAGGAAAATCTCCTTGAATCTATCCCAGGTGATATCACCTTCTGGATTATCTTTAATGATTGTTTTCCACCAGATTAAAGCTTCTTCTTTGAGCGCCCAAGATACTACTAATCTTTTCTGATCATCTCTTAGCTGGAAGTGCTCAAATATTCTTTCTTCAGAGCTCATCTAAGCTTGAGTTTGAATAATAGTTTCATTGCCCGAGAATTGTGCTCCACCTTGATTTCGATATATCTTAAATATAGCCTCTAGATCTGGTTCTGCATTTCTTCTGTTTCTGACACTCATTTTCAAGTACTTCTGCAAACAGCAGTTCAAGTGTCAGGTCACAGAAAAGATAATTTAAAATATAGAAACACATACTTCAAATGTAAATGTGTCTATCGAGTTGTAATTTCATTCTGCTTTACTCATACTAGGATATTACTGATCCTATCTGTATAGAGTTACCCATCCAAGAACACTACTGGTTCTATTCTGACGAGTTCATTAATATGTTATATTCAAGAACTAAGCTTAACCAAAGCTCTGATACCAAATGAGACGACCCCAAACCCCGTACTGACGGCGGCAAGGGTAATCCCTGGAAGATAACACATAAACAGAAAACAGCAGAACAGAATTAAATAAATACACCAGATAATGAACAAATAGTACACTGGATAAACATAATCATCAGAGTTACACAGTATACAGGATCATACTTCGTACAAATACAGTTCAGCTATACATATATGTCTACAGCGGAAAAACAAACATAATGTACAATAGGAGCTGAACACCATAAAAAGAGATAAATGATAGAATCCATCTTCAGCTCCAGCTATCCAGAGAAAGCCAGCTAAAACCTGAATACAAGGCTGCCCGTGTAGAAAAAGGGGCACCCGAGTTTGAAAGTGAAACAAACTACGAGTCAGTCATGGGACTGGTATGAGAAATCTACTTAATGTAATTAAAATATGCTAATCAATGGACCATGCCACTTTCGTGGAACGGGTTTACTCCATTGGATTGCCAGTGCTTTAAAACAAACAATTCTTTTAAACATCGCAATGCTTTTTATAAAAATGAAGCCATTATAAGACTCAATTCCCATCACATAATGCAACGCAAACCGGAGGATAGAGTTTTTACCTTATAATGGCCAAAGTATGCTTGATACGAATAAAACAAAAGCATTTGATATTATTGCTAGTGTTTATATGTTTCAAAAGCAATTTCAAATCATAAGTATCAATCATAGACGACATTAATGCCCCATACTACTATGTCGCCATATATAGGTATACAATCAAAACCGCATGGTGTCGTATTTGGAAATTGGATTTCCGTCGTGAACTATGGCAAAAGATAGTCCTTACCGAATTCGAGACGCTCTAGCCCGTGTCTCAGGCACAGCCGCAACCGTACCTTGGATCGTCAGGGTCGGTCCATACGAAGTGGATTATAATGCCTGAACAATGCGTTTCTCCTCCCTTTGGGGCGTCAATGAGCCAACGAATGACTCCATCGGTCCCGGATCGACCGATATAACCGAGGCGCCTCGCAACAGTAACAACCACATAAGTCAAACTCGTCAGGGCATGTAAAACCACTGACGCCACTTCTAGCAAGAAAGAAAACGCACGTCCCCCCTGAGGTCCTCTCCCGTTTCTGGTTCATACCGGGGTGTGAGGCTCGCGATTTCACGTTATACACAAAGCTACACCACACAGGCGGTGCTTTGATCATCACAACAAGACTTTGCTTTTCAACAGAAGTCCTGATCATTGCATCTTAGCATGCCACACAGGCAATTCACACCGTGCAACTGATGGCTATCAATCACACAAAATGAATTCCAATGTCAGACACACATTCCATTTGCAAGTCCGTTCTGGGTCTGAACGAAACCGGAGGCACTATATACCTTGCAAACCCATCAATCACCACGTACGTCTGGACGATCACCACTCATTATCCATATTTCGGGATGCCTCCCAATCAGGACATCAGTTACCATCCAAACGAGGTGAAGATCTCCGGTCTTCGAGCACCTCCTTCATCTTCGATTTCTTATCATTGATTCAGTTATTCAGAATGGGATAAACCCGGTCTTTCAAAGCAACTCGCGTATATGATAAACAAGTGCAACACAAATACACATACGCATCATTTCAATTCATTAGTCGCTAACCGTAAATCAGTAAGAGAACGATTTCCCAAATATTAACCCCGAAGGCCGAAACCAACATCAGATCAACACCCAGGAAACCATTTGACTTAGCCAACCTTCAGTTAGTTTCTAAATTTCACATCCATATCATTTAAAATATTTTATAACGATTTATCGCTATTTTTATTTAATTTAAAATAGCCAATTTATTCAGGACGACGCTTCGGGCCATAACGCGGTCGTGGCGCTGTTTTTCTTCAGATTTGATTTACACATATATGAAAATCTAACCGTTGGATCTTCACAAAATTTACATCATTAGAAAGATCTTTTAAAAACGAATCCAACGGTTCCAGTTTCGGGAAAATCCGACGGTCGGATCTCCCGGTATAATCGTTTGAAGTTTCGATTTCAAAATACGAACTGCAGCGTCGTTATTCGATTCAATATATATATATATATAATCGATTCTGGCGCTGTTTTTCTTCAGATTTGAATTAAACATTCCAGACAATCCAACCGTTGGATTTTTATAAAGTTGGTGTCGTCGGAAAGATATTTCCACAGCGAACCCAATGGTTGCGGTTTCGGGAAAATCCGATGGTCGGATCTCTCGGTATAATCGTTTGAAATCACTGTTTCAAAATACGAGCTGCAGCTTCGTTATTCGATATATTTCAATTATATATATATACATATATATATATATATCGTTTCTTCGATTTCAAAACTATATGGTTTTCATACATTTGATAAAAATGATATTTTTATCTAATTGTCTTCTATTTCAACACTTCACTATTTTTAACAATTCATGTATATAATAAAAATGTGATTTTTAATGTAAAACAATTTATTTCAAAACATGACTATTTTATATAGTTCATATAGATGATAAAAATATGATTTTTATTATAAAATAGTTTCTTTCAAAACACGACTATTTTATATAGTTTATATAGATGATAAAAATATGATTTTTATTATAAAACAATTTATTTCAAAATATGAATACCATTCAGCACATGAATTTCAATTCAACGAATGAATTTCGATTCAACACATGAAGGTTTTCTGTAGTTTATATATATAGATAAAAAGGTGATTTTTATATTTAAAACACGAATACCATTCAACACATGAATTTCAATTCAATGAATGAATTTCGATTCAACACAAGAAGGTTTTCTATAGTTTGTATATATATAGATAAAAAGGTGATTTTTATATTTAAAAACACGAATACCATTCAACATATGAATTCTATTCAACCAATGAATTTTAATTCAACACATGAAGGTTTTTTATAGTTTATATATATAGATAAAAAGGTAATTTTTATATTTAAAACACGAATACCATTCAACACATGAATTCTATTCAACGAATGAATTTCAATTCAACACATGAAGGTTTTCTATTCAACGAATAAATATAGTTTCAACAAATGAAAATAGTTCTAACACATGAATATTATTCAAAATTTCAGCAGCATAACGGCAGGGTAGTTAAAACCGGGACCGTCCCTAGTACGGCTCCTCGCTATACCTTAAAGCCTCGCAGCTTTTGACAATGGGGAATCATGCATCTAGTTCGCACGTAGGCAGCATGTATATTTTTTTCATTTCCACAACTAATCCTATGTGGTTTCAACCAAATAATTCTCAACCACAAACGGGTATTTTTCAACCACAATAAATCGATTTCAAGCACAAACAATTTCAATCAACCATTCTCTATCAACCAATTTTCAGACCAATCATAACCAATAAATATCGTCCATGGTTTGTGGACGAGGGGTGTATATATATACATATATATATACATATATATATATATTGCATTTCACTTCTATTTCAACACATATATAATTTTTACAACGCATATACAACTTATACATCGAACGTACAACTTACACAACGCTTATACAAGAGGTGTACAACGCTTATATAACTCATACATCGACTATATAATTTATACATTGTCGTTTTCCATATCGTTTATAATTTAGAAATCTCACATTGGGTTCCACTCCACCAAAAATAGCAGAAAGCTCAGAAAAATATGCGGTCCCTTCTAGAATTTAGAAGATGTCCACACGAGTTCACTGTCTCTTGATCCACTGAATTTCACCAACACATGAAAAAGATACGATTTTTCAAAGTTTGCAACGGTTTAAAGGTGTTAAAACAGTTGAAAATAAACAAAGCCGTTACCTCTATTCCTCGTTCAAAACTAGGTTTTGAATTATCGCGAAATCCGTGTAGCTATAGAACGATCGGCCTTCGTAGCGTCGAAGGGCTAGGAGAGAGCTTCGCGTGCATGGGGGTCTTGGCCAGTTCAACGGCCTGAGGGAGTGGCGGCGGCGCTCTGAACGGCGCACCTTCCTTGCGTCGGATCTCGAGACTCGCACCACCAATCAGAGCGAAGCGGGTATGGATCTGAAGCTCTCGCCGAGCTCTTCAAAATCCTTAACTGCGTCGAGGACTGAAACGAAGCAGTTTGGAAGAAATCGGCCTAGGAGGTTTTGAAGGCTTTATCGTCGTTCGCCACTTGATTACGGGGAGAGAGAAAATTCCACTGACCAATGAGATATTTTTATTTATTTATATATTTTTAAATTTCCAAAATACCCCTTATCGCATACGAACTCCAATCCAAACCCAACGACTGTCGTTCCTAACGTTTTACCCCCATTCCGAACACAATTGGATATGTTTCGTAGGCCCATTCGACTGTTTCAGTCAGTTTTCCTTCAAATTAAAGTATAAAACATTCAATATTCGATTTGAATGTACATTTCAATTTGCCAGGGACACAAACTGATTCGAAAAATTACAGAAAAATAAATATAGCTATGTTTTGATGATACGGTCCCAACAAAACTAGTTTCGTCGAATTCTGGGACTGTTTGAAAAATGGCCCATTTCTGGTCGATCCAATTTAACTGTAACTGACCAAAACACATTTTCCTTTGCCACGCTCACATACTAGCTTCAAAAATTATGAAATTTGAAACCTAGCAATAGCTTCACATCTCGGATCCAAAAAAAGTGGTTTCGTCGAATTCCGAGGTCGTTTGCAAAATGGCCAATTTCACGGGCTATATAAATTCCATAGCGACCTTTCAGAAAATTCATTTGGCCATAACTTTTGCATTTCGCTATGAAACTTCGATTTTTCAGATTCGTTAGAAAGGTATTCACTAACAAATTTAAATATTTTTGGTTTCACTCAAATCCATTTTGTTTTGCACCCGGTACAGTCAGTTAAAGTTTGAATTCAAATTTTGAAACTACCGCGCCATTTCAGGCCTTGTTTATAATTCAAAGTAAGTATATTTATTTTCAACTTCGATTCAAACTTACTTTTAATCATTATTATTTAAAATATTTATTTTAAATATTTAAAATCCACTATTTTAGCCAATTTAAAATTTTTAAATTGGCTCTGATTTTCTGGGTCGTTACACAAACCAACGCTCAATCCCTTAAATCACGCACCACTCCTGAAGCATCCTTCTTGTTGTAACTAATTATCCCTGTATACTATTTATCTACAGCTAACTATCCAACTTCACAATCTAAAAGTTGTCTTCCTATTGCTCCATACGGGCCTACAGCAGTTGCTCGCTTTAGTTTGTGAAACCCGATCATTACGGTGCCTGATCATCCAAATGTGAGAGGTATAATGCTTCTAGGAGTTACATGGCTTTGTTGGAGAATTCAGGTAGGTATGTGTCTGCAGCAAGGACATGCGGACCAGTGGAGGTGATTCGATCTGACCTAGCATGGAGAAGTGAGGCAAATCGTCTTTTTTCAAAGGCCATTTTTTTTAGTATGAGCAGTTTTAAATAGCAGCAAAGAAGATAGGGTAAAGATCCAAAAGTGTAAGAAGAAAAGGGAATATAATGTGGACAATTAAATTTTAAACAAAGAGACGTAGTGAGTGTTAATCCCAAAATTCACGTGAAAGGGCTCAATACCCGCTCTAATTAAATACCTAGTTTGTACCTATTTAAGTTCAGGTTTTAATCTACCGTATTATGTAAAATATCTAAGCACCGATGAATATATAATTTAAGAGTTGTCATATCTCTCTGTTTTAAATATAATTCCATGTTTGTTATCAATAACAACAAAATTAGAATCACATTGGTTTTGCGTTTTTATTTATAATTTATATCTCATGCAACCAAACCATTTATTACCAATCAATTCACTGCTTTACTTGTAGCATTCATTTTATTTCCTTGTTTACATTTATTACCTTACTATTATAACTGCTACTTTTAATTCATAATATCTGCGATAATTAATTGTATTGATTCTAGTTGGTTACCATATCAATATCAAATAGTTAATGTTTTATTTGTTCCTACTTTCCAATTTTTATAGCAACATAATTTCCATATATATATATGTATATATATATATATATGTATGTATGTATTTAAATATATATATATTACAACACAATGTAAAACACGCATTAATCCATATATATATCGTATACATTGATTATTTTGTTTCCCATTTGATTATAGGTTATTGTAGAATTTTACAACATTTGTTAATAACAAAAGGCTAGTTACTATTTAAATAATTGATAAACTTCACAGCTAATTAAACTTTGTATGTAGCAGCCAGTAATTTCCCCGGTAAGGAAAGCCCGGATTACCTTGAGGACACGACGAATCAGAACACAAACAAAAGGACATTTCATTGTTATTTACAACAATTCCATCATAATACAAGAATATACAGAGTATGATTAAATATTATACAACAAAGAATATCAGATATTTAAATACAGTACTGCAGCGGAAAAATAATACAATACACAACTAGAAGTAATACACGGATACAGAGCTTTCCGAGTATCGTTCCAGCTGTAAATCAGGAACCTGTGAATATAAATCTGCAAAACCAAAACTACTAGCTGCCCATGTCGAAAATAAGGGCACCTAGAGTTTAGGTTAAAACAATAAACTCCAGGTCAGTCATGTGACTGCTATGAGAACTAAAATAGTTATTTAAAACTTTACTTTAAAAGAGAGTAATTCAAGGGACCACGCCGTAATACACGGAACGGGTTTCCTCCCAAGAACACTAGTGCATAAAACAAAACAGCGCAATGCTTTTTGGAAAAATGAAGCTATTATAAGACCCAGGTCCCATCACACAATGCAACGCAAGCCAGAGGATAGCGTTTCCCCTTATAATAGCCAAACATGCTTGGTACGTTTAAAACAAATCAATTGATACTATTATAAGTATATAGTGTCAAAAAAATTTCAATCATAAATATCAATCCTAGGCTGCATGGGTAACATATATCATGTCGCCATACTAGGCTCTACAAATAAAACCGAAATATCTCGTAGTGGAAATTGGATTTCCGTCATGAGTCGAGGCAAGGGGCAGGCTCCTCTCCGCTTCGAGACACTCTAACATATGCCTCAGGACTACGCACTCCGGGTAACTGTAACACTCCACGTCCATTAATGTCATTCACCAGGGGAATGCATTAACTTCCATGGAGGTCATAAGTGAATATAGAACAAAGAAATTACAACAAGACAGATAATAAATAGCACTTGAAAATCTAAAACTTCAATTTATTGCAGCGGAAATTAAATAAGTCTGTTACATCATAAAACCAAGTACAATATCCGTCTTCACAAAAACAAAATACATAATCCCATTACAATAAATAGCCATTAAAAAGAAAGATAACAAGCTGGACTTTACTTCTGCAGTCCAAGCTTTCCAAGAGATAAGCAATCCAACTAGACTCCACTAGAACTTGGCCCAACCTGAGGACCTGAAGGAAAAAAAAAAGATGGAAAAGAGGGGGGTCAGACATAAAGTCTGTCGAGTATGACAATTCTACAATACTATTATCAAAATAACTGGACTAAGGCATAAGCTGGAAAACAAGGAAATGTCTATGAAAGAGCAGATTAAGGACATAGACAATCGCTAAAGGAAACGTTATAGGCGCTCCTAAATACTAAAGGATAAACACTATACTGCACCACACCAGTCACCCTAAAGATTGATCCCCCTTAGCTTCACTTAGAAACTTTCTTAAAGGCTTTACGTACTCCTAGCTGACTACATAGGTGCCGCCTGCCCCTATCTCCACTAGGTGTACCCCACTTTTCATTTTTCGATCGGCTCCCTACTCGTAGATACCCGTGCTGGCCCCACAGTGGGGTGTATCATTCCCCTAAAGTGGCAACCTGATATAACGGAGATGCACGGCTTATACCTACACGATGCAACAACGTCTTACCTACCAGCCCGGGTCCACACACGCATAAGAAACCCGTTGGACTTGCGTTGCCACCGCTCCCTGTTTTGGCCTCTTATAGTCAAACCCAGTATGCGTGTCCCGTCCTCGACTTGGGTCGAGCCCACAAAGATACGTTTTGGGATACTGGTTGAAATGGGCCCCCATTATTTCCCACAAGCATTCCACCTAAGCTTGTCCCATTAGTCCATCCACTTAACCCACTTAGTCATGTTCATTTACATGTGTGTTTGGTTAAGTCTAATCGTATTTCAAATGCCTCTAAAGGAAACCACTAGATTCCTAATGCCACCCAAGGCACCTACTTAACCCCCATGTCCCACCTTACATGATTATCTGGTTAAGTATTCCTTAATTCATTAAGGCCATAACCTCATAAAGACCTCTCACATTAGACTAGCATTTATGGCAGCTGGATTTGCCGGGCGGGTCCGGCAGTCTTATACCATAAAAGAGTCTAACCTCGTGTCTTTACAACTGTTATGCTTTAGTTTGGGCCTAGGACCTCTCACATTGGGCCGACATTTGTGACTACTGGATTTGCCGGGCGGGTCCGGGCAGGTTTACGTCACAAACGGGTCCAACCTCGTGTCCTAAGCATTGGTTATTATTAATAATCCACTTTCCCCAATTTTAATAATTCCCTACTTGAATTATTAATTAATTCCAAATTTAACAATGTCCATGATTGACTCAATTATGGACATCCATTTAAGGCATGCAAAATCGTATCCATTGCACCCCCAATTTATTAATTTCCTAATATTACCCCTACCCCACGTTTGAACGTTTATTCGTAAAATGTATGCTAGACCCGATTAGTCTAACTCATAGCATAAAAGAAAATATTCACAACAACAACATATATATGTGACTAAATAAATCATAATAAGGGGTGAAACTTGCATACATCCAAAATTACAACTTGCATAAGGTTGTACATGTCATGGATCTAAGGGTGTCAACTTATTCATAATTCACATAATATGATTGAGATCAAATTTCATAAACTTGTATAGGACATGTGTGAATCAACATCATTAACAATATGGTTTAATATGGGTACACCTAACTCAATAGGCAAATTCCTAAAAAATCAAAATTCATTTAATCATAGATTTATGTATATGGGTACACCTAACTTAATAGGCAAATTCTCATATTCAAGATCCAATTAATTTGTAGATTCATGTATATGGGTACACCTAACTCAATAGGCAAATTCCCATAATCAAGATCTATTATAAAAAAACATAAACTTTAAACATGATCCAATTCGCATAAATAATAACATCATGATTTTACAACTTGTGTGATTCAACACAACTTAACATGACATCATTATCATATAACATAAGTATTTAAACATATGTGATAATATGAGATCTACAACATATATAAGATTTACAACATAGCATATCATAATTTGCAACATAGCATGATATGATTTACAACATAGCATAGCATGATTTACAACATGGCATAACATGATTTATAACATAGCATAGCATGATTAATCACATATGACATAGCATAGGATTATTTACAACATAATCACTACAACATAACAACATATATATGATAACATAATAGCATAACAAGAGATCCACAACATAATTTACAAATACATAACAATTCATATCACTTTCTTGTGATCCATTCATAACTTAATCAAATTATTTTATAATAATATTGTGAGAATCAGCGTACTCACAATTTTAAAGAAGAGAAATAGAAAGAGAGAGAGCTTTTGATTTGAGTAGATTTAGTTTGTAGATTAGGCCTTCTTCTTCTTTAGTTTGTGACGGCTACGCTGAACTCCATGGCAACGGCATGTCGGTAGCTCTCCAATTTTTCAAGTGATTTAGGGTTAGAGTATACCCACTTATTTATAGACGTTAGGATGCTTTTAGGCCATTAGATTTACCCTAGAATAGATTAGAGCCATTAGATTTCGTCCAGCCTTCAAAACACAGCCCGAAAACCCAACCAGATGCACCCAGGTCACCTGGGCTCGACCAGGGAGGTCGACTCCCAGGTCGACCCTAGGGTCGACTCCCCAGTCGACCTAGGGGGGAGGTCGACTCCCCAGTCGACCCCCTGGGTCTGGGCGGGAGTTTTCCCGCCTGCCTCCATTTCTGTGTTTTTGAAATCTGTTTTAAAATTTGAATTTTTCGTGAAACTTCTCAAGGCCATATCTCGGTCATACGAACTCCGATTCACAAAATTTCGGACTCTATTTCGCGTATTTTTCCGAGACGAACACAATGGCGCAGCCCGTTTCCCAATATTCTTATATTTGAAATTAATTATTCTTTCATTTGTGAATATTAGTATTAACTGATTTACGGGGTGTTACAGCAACCCTTGGAATCGGCTAGGCCAGTCCTCCCTTACGTTTGAGGATTAGTAATTCCTGAACACACGTGTCCCGGTCCTTACAGACCTATAATCGAGGCGCCTCGCATTCCAACAACCACGAAGATGAAAGTAATATAAATGTCAGCCAGTTTAAGCACTGACACCACCATAACTAGAAAGAAACGTCGTGTTCTCCCAGCAGTCCTTATCCCATTTTTGACTCATATCGAGGTGTGAGGCTCGCGAATCCACGCTATACACAAATCCATGCCACGTAGGCCTTGCTTTGATCATCAACCACAAGACTTTGCTTTTCAACAGAAGCCTTGATCATTTTCCACTTAGGCATGCCACACAGGCAATTCACTCCATGCGACTGATGTCCATCGATATACACCCTCTGAGCTCGTACGTCTCATAGAAGGGCGCTAAGCAACAGAATAAATTCCCCACATCCAAACAGATGTATATTTAATAGAGATCAATCAATAGAGAATAAAATCTCATGTTAGACACACGGTCCATTTACAAGTTCGTTCTGGGTCTGAACGAAACAGGAGGCACTTTCCTCGCATATCCATCGATCTCCATGTACGTCTGGACGATTACCAACTGATTCCCTCATCTTGGGTGTACAGCCCAATCAAGATCATCAGTAATCACCCAAACGATGTGAAGACTTCCGGTCTTCAACCTCCGTCTTCATCTTCGACTTATCGTCGAATTGGTTATTCAGAATGGGTATAAACCCGGCCTTTCCGAACAACCCGTGTATATAATAAACAAATGTTACACAAACACAACATACGCCTCATTCCAATTCAGCTGTCACTTACCTTAAATTAGCAAGAGAACAATTTCCTAAATATTAACCCCGAAGGCCGAAACCAACATCAGATCAATACCCGGGAAACCATCCTTCTTAGCTAACCTACAGTTAGTTTCCAAATTTCACATTCTTAGGGAATGGTTCTAATTAATTTTATCAAAGATAAATTGTTTAAAAAATTTGTTTAATCTTCCTTTGGATGTCATTTCAAACCATGTTAAGGTTTTCCAAACTAGTCGGGATTAGCAAACCACAACGAAGTAATTATTTATTTTATTTCCCAATCCCAACCTATTCATCCCATGAAGCAAAACTGGTAATACTCCATATCTAAAACCGTGGTGTTATCGGTAAAATTAATTACCATTTCATGTTCAAATCTAATTATAGATTTAACTATCGCTTTGGAGCAAAACTGGTGATACTCCATTCTCGCTCACTTTCCAAATTTGATAATTTAAATTATCAATTCACATTTCAATCTAGTTACAGATTCATTAAAACTCCTTTTACTGGGTTAAAGAACTAATGTCATTTAAAACACAGTTCACGATAAACCCAAATCACATTCTATTTATTATTGGGTTAAAGAACAAGTGTTATTTAAAACACCGTTCACGATAAACCCAAATCCCATTTGATATTAAATGCAAGGCTCTGAATAGAAAATATATCGGCTTATATTCAATATCAAATTCTGAAACCCACAAATATCGCTTTGGAAATAACGATATAAAATATATCTTCCAAATTTCCTCCAAAATATCTATATAATCGCGGAATCTAATATCGAAATATTCCAAAGACAATTTCGATTCAAAACCATTCCAATTCATATATTGGAAATTCCGGTTATTTAAAACCCATTTCAAATCCAATTTACTTATTTAAAAATAATTGGATTTTAATTCTAGTTCAAAACTAGTTCATTTCGATAAAAATCTATTTTTATCTTTTCAAATATGGAGTTTTTCATCCCAATTCCTCACAAATCATTTCTTATGATTTTACACAAATTACTGATATTTTTGATAATTTTGTCAAGGCCCGTACAGCCGATTTCAATCAACGGCCATCGAAATGCACTTACAGCGACCTTTTCCAATTTGATTTGGAAATAACTCCAAATCCAACCGTTAGATTTCAAATCTCTAATATTCTTAGAAAGCACTTTTCGATACGAACTCGACGGTTCCGGTTTTAGGAGAATCCGACGGTCGGATCTCCCGCAATGTCCATTCGAAGTCAATGGTCAAAATTCACGAACCGCCGCGGCGAGGCGCGTTCTATTCAGTCCATTATATATATATAATATATATATATATATATATATTTCGTTGATTTCCCTTTTAAAACATATTATATAAATCATTTTAAATTCATTTTCGGAACGATTTCAACTTCATATTCAATTTCGAATCGAACTTGAATATTCCACATCATCGATATACAAATGATAATATTTTCAAAACGTTATATTTTGAAATCACTTCCTTTTCTATATTCATTATAAAAACGAATATAATAGACATAAATATCGCTCGCATTCAAATGGCGCATCAGTAATCAACACTACTTTATATATTTTAACAACTTCGTTATTCTATTGAAAAAATGAATATTTATTCTATTCAACACATGAATCTAAATTTCTTTCAACACATGACTAATCTCAACACATGAGTACTGTCAACACATGACTATTTTTGCTATTTAATATATTTTATAAAATTTTGAATTCTATCGTTTAATTCTTAATCAGACTCTAACCGTAAATTAGTAAGAGAACGATTCCCTAAATATTAACCCCGAAGGCCAAAACCAACACCAGATCAACACCCAAGAAACCATTCATCTTATCTATTTTCCAGTTAGTTTCTGATTTTATATATGATAAAGATGTAAATTTTTTGTTAAAATATTTCTTTCAACACATGACTATTCTCAACACATGAGTACTGTCAACACATGAATCTTTATTTTGTAATATTCTTTATTTTCCCAATCGGAATGATGCCCAATCAATTACCATATAATGCTAATTATATGTATTCCATACAACATATGTATATAATAGCAACGATATATAATCAACCATCATCCAAAGTGCACCACACAACTGCATAAGCATTAAATATAAATATTTAACGCTTATAACAGTCTGTCAATCAATCAATCGACATACAACTAATTATTGGGATTAGTGTATGTCATATATCATCCCAATACCCGTGAGGGGTTTCAGACAATCAAACACAGATTTTATTTGTTCAGTTGGGCGATGTGTAAAATTTATCGTCCCAATCAATATCAGTCAAAGTAGTGTACATAAACAAATCGTTCGATTAATAAATGAATAATTATTTTATTCACATTCTCGTTAAAAATTATATTTTTAACGATCAAAATATTTTATTCAACCTATGAATATTCTATTCGGTTCATTTATTCAATAAAATGATATTTTTATTTTTCTAACATATTTTAGAAACTTTCGGCGGCATAACGGCACGATACTAGAAATGGGATAAGGCCTAGCCTTATCCCCGGTCTAATAATGGCCTACGCCATACACATACCAATCTAATCAATCTTATTTCACCAAACAACCAAATTTAAACCAATCATCCAATCAACTACACAACCAGACAAACAAGTCGTCCATGGTATGTGGACGACGGATGTCGGGTGCTACTAAGCACCATCCGCATCCTGGTATATAATTTTAACTAGAAAACAAGATTTAAAGTGAGAAATTTCTAAACCAGCGCCACGACTCTCCATTAGCAGAAATCTTCGTCACGCTCGCCTTTTGTCAATTTCATTGTCCGTAGCCACTACACGGATAAAAATCACATTTTTATACTGATATTATACAGATAAAAATTCTATTTTTAAACCGCTACTATATATACATAAAAATTCTATTATTATACCGCTGTTCTTATAATAAAGATTATATTTTTATATTGTCACTCATATAAAAATCACATCTTTGCTTCTTCTACATAATAAAAATCATATTTTTATACCTCCTACATAATAAAGATCGAATTTTTATATCATCGCTATAAAAATCACATTTTTATTTCAACATATATATAATAAAAAACAGATTTTTATTTCGCCACATATATAAAGATCAAATTTTTTCTATCTATATATTATAAAAATCATATTTTTATTCTTCTCATTATATAAAAATCATATTTTTACATTCTTCATTCGTCAAAAACCATAGAAGCTTTAAAGCGGAGAAAACTCACTTTTTCTAACGCCCGGATTCGCTGTTCTGATTCCAGAATTTACAAACTAGCTTCAATCTTCACACCCTCTTTTTTTCTAGCTTAAACGCGCCATTCCGGACAACTTTCGCGCAGTGGTCTTCCTTCGGAAAATGTGCCATTTCGCCGGAAATCGCGAAAAGACAGCATTTTGACAGTGTTTGGACAGTAGACTTTGGACGCGTTTTCCCGACAACTCCGCAATGCAAAATGGGACTATCATATACCAAATCGAAGAGAAAATCGTGCCCTTGGACTTTGGTCTAGAGGAGTTTTGGCTAGAAATGCATGGTTTGGGAGTTATTCGCGAAAAAGTGACAGGGTGTTATTTGCAAAACGGGATTTTTGGTGAAAATGGACTATTGGGTGTAGCAGGGCCCACGACCGGAATTGAGGGGCCTGAGGGGGGCGCCGGACCTGATGGACATGGGGGAGGTGGTGGTGGTGCAGCGATGGGGCCCGTAGTAACGGTGGTGGGTGGTTTTGGGTGCTAGGGTTCATGAAATCAAAGATAGAGAGAAGGAGGAGGAAGAGGAGGAGGAGAGGGAGGAGGAGGAGGGAGTGGTGGTGGCTGGCGTCCAACGGTGGAGGTGGGGAAAGGGTGGCAGCGGCGGCGGGAGGTGGGTGAGCACCTCATTAAAGAGAAAAGAGGAAGAAGTAGAGGAAGAGAAAAGTGAGTAAGAAAAGGAAGTAAAGTGGCTTATATGCCTGTTTCTCGCCTATCGTCCGAACGCCAACGATCCCCAATTGCCGCGGATTTCGGACACGAGATGGTGGACGTGAAGACGAGTCCAACAAAACAAGTTTCGTCGAATTCCGAGTTCGTTTGACCGTCCGTTAAAATTCTCAAAAATGCTCAGATAAGCTCTAAAAATGCGATTTTGGCGCACCATTTCTTCTTGCACGCTCACATGCTAACTCCAAAAATCATGCCCTTTTGGATTTAACCATTATTAGACGATACGAATAAAAAAAAACGAAATCGAATTTTGAGGTCGTATCAATAATGTTCCTTTGTAAAATGACTGCCTACTTTACCTTGAACTGTTTTAGCTCGCACGGACACATACTAACTCCATTCGACGCGCCCTTTGGAACTCAACAATAATTTGTCATTATGAATCCATAAAAATTTATCTCATCGAATTCTGAGCTCATATGCAAAATTTCACTTCTTAAGGGCTATGTATTACTAACCAAAAAGCTCCAGCCAATTGCCACTATTCCGGATATCGGAATATATCGAAGCTTATACTTTTCCGAGTTCTAAACAACATTTTGAACTCAACGGAAGTGGTTTCGAGTCCAAATTCATCCGTATGCAAAATATGACTTTTTGGGCCATGTATAATTTCCATAGCGACTATTCTAAATCTTGCACTGAGCATAACTTTTGATTCCCGCTATGATATTTTGATTTTTCGGATTCGTTGGAAATATATTCTCAAATAGATCCTAATATTTTTGGTTTCGCTAAAATCCGGTTTATTTTGAATCCTGTACATTCATTTGAATTTTGAAATTGAATTATCGAACTACCTCGCCATTTTCAATTCCTTTTATAATTAAAAATAAAAATTTATATTCTAACGATGATCTATATAAATATATACGTTCTATTCTATTCAAAATAAATTTCTCGTCGTTATTATTTAAAATAATTCATTTTAAATATTCAAAATTTATTAAAATTACCAAAATAAAAATTTTAAATTGGCTCAGAATTTCCGAGTTATTACAATCTCTCCCACTTAAAACTTTTCGTCCCCGAAAAGGAACAAAGCTGAAAGTTGTTTAACAAACCAACTCAACTTTCATTATTTTCTTTACGGCTTAAGTTCTTAAACTTTTCAGTTTCTAAGAACTTTTCAAATTTTTCATAAATTTGGTTAACACCCTAAATTTTCAAAAAAAATCGCCATAACCTCCCCTGCACCGGAGACTTCAAGAAATTTCAAATAGCCTCCCATGGCCCTTATCAATCCGAAAAGAAAAAAAACAGCCAATCGGCTCATAAAATCATCCAAACCCAATAAATTTGTGAACATGTACCTATTTGTCGGGCAAACAATTTTATTCTTCTGCTCTAGCCTCCTTGCAGTGACCTATTCAATGTAAGTACATGTATATACATGCATTTTTAAACAATTTTTCAATACAGTTCTAAATTTGGTTCAATTAGGCTAATGGTCCAAAATTTAATTAGACAAACAATAATCAAACAACACAACCATCAATCAATTAGTGAATTAGAATTTCAAATTCATAATTTTGATATATATACAAAAAATCATGTTTTTGATGCCAAATCACAACAAATAAACCTATCTAGCTTTGGTTCTCACACCAGTCTAATGGAAATATATAGATATCACACCTTCGAAACACGAATATAAATCCTGATGATGTAGCTACAATCATCAGAATCATCTCCGGGCGACTAGAGTGCGATTCTATATCTATCCAGTATATTAAAACTTCGAATATACGTTCATGACGCGTATATGCAAAATATTTATATACTCGATTGTCCAAATTCAATATAAATAATATTCAAATACGTATAAAATGATTAAAATTTCAAAATAAAATTGTTTTCATTTGAAAAATATACTCTTCACACTCGTTCTAGGATACTACTGATCCTATCTCTAACGAGTTACTCTCATTGGATATTACTAATCCAATTTCTAATGAATTCTTTCGTTCGGTTCTAATGTGTCTTGTTCTCGAGCTCAGTAAACCAGAGCTCTGATACCAAATGTAGCAACCAGTAACTTCCCCGGTAAGGAAAGCCCGAATTACCTTGAGGACACGACGAATCAGAACACAAACAAAAGGACATTTCATTGTTATTTACAACAATTCCATCAGAATAAAAGATTATACAGAGTATGAGTAAATATTATACAATAAAGAATATCAGAGATTTAAATACAATACCGCAGCGGAAAAATAATACAATACAAAACTAGAAGTAATACACGGATACAGAGCGTTCCGAGTATCGTTCCAGCTGTAATTCAGGATCCTGTGAATATAAATCTGCAAAACCAAAACTACTAGCTGCCCGTGTCGAAAATAAGGGTACCCAGAGTTTAGGTTAAAACAATAAACTTCAGGTCAGTCATGTGACTGGTGTGAGAACTAAAATAGTTATATAAAACTTTATTTTACAAGAGAGTAATTCAAGGGACCACGCCGTAATACACGGAACGGGTTTCCTCCCAAGAACACTAGTGCATAAAACAAAATAGCGCAATGCTTTTTGGAAAAATGAAGCTATTATAAGACCCAGGTCCCATCACACAATGCAACGCAAGCCGAAGGATAGGGTTTTCCCTTATAATAGCCAAACATGCTTGGTACGTTTAAAACAAATCATTTGATACTATTATAAGTGTATAGTGTCAAAACAATTTCAATCATAAATGTCAATCCTAGGCGGCATAGGTACCATATATCATGTCACCATACTAGGCTCTACAAATAAAACCGAAATATCTCGTATCTCGTATTGGAAATTGGATTTCCGTCATGAGTCGAGGTAAGGGGCAGGCTCCTCTCCGCTTCGAGACAATCTAGCAAATGCCTCAAGACTACGCACTTTGGGTAACCCTTGGAATCGGCTGGGCCGGTCCTCCCTTACATTTGAGGATTAGTTATTCCTGAACACACGTTTCCCAGTCCTTACATACCTATAATCGAGGCGCCTCGCATTCCAACAACCACAAAGATGAAAAATGTCAGCCAGTTTAAGCACTGACACCACCATAACTAGAAAGAAATGTCGTGTTCTCCCAGCGGTCCTTATCCCGTTTTTGACTCATACCGAGGTGTGAGGCTCGCGAATCCACGCTATACACAAAGCCATGCCACGTAGGCCATGCTTTGATCATCAACCACAAGACTTTTCTTTTCAACAGAAGCCTTGATCATTTGCCACTTAGGCATGCCACAAAGGAAATTCACTCCATGCGACTGATGTCCATCGATATACACCCTCTGAGCTCGTACTTCTTAGAGAAGGGCGTTAAGCAAGAGAATAAATTCTCCGCAGCCAAACAGATGTATATTTAACAGAGATCAATCAACACAGAATAAAATCCCGTGTTAGACACATAGTCCATTTACAAGTTCGTTCTGGGTCTGAACAAAACCGGAGGCCCTTTCCTCGCATATCCATCGATCTCCAAGTACGTCTGGATGATCACCAACTGATTCCCTCATCTTGGGTGTACAGCCTAATCAAGATCATCAGTAATCACCCAAACGATGTGAAGACTTCCGGTCTTCAACCTCCGTCTTCATCTTCGACTTATCGTCGAATCGGTTATTCAGAATGGGTATAAACCCGGCCTTTCCAAACAACCCGCGTATATAATAAACAATTGTTACACAAACACAAAATACGCCTCATTCCAATTCAGCTGTCACTAACCGTAAATTAGCAAGAGAACAATTTCCCAAATATTAACCCCGAAGGCCGAAACCAACATCAGATCAACACCCAGGAAACCATCGTTCTTAGCTAACCTAAAGTTAGTTTCTAAATTTCACATTCTTAGGGAAAGGTTCCCATTAATTTTATCAAGGTTAAATTCTTTAAAATTTATTCTTTAATCTTCCTTTGGATGTCATTTCAAACCATGTTAAGGTTTTCCAAACTAGTCGGGATTAGCGAACCACACCGAAGTAATTATTTATTTTATTTCCCAATCCCAACCTATTCATCCCATGAAGCAAAACCGGTAATACTCCATATCTAACACCACGGTTCTATCGGTAAAATTAATTACCATTTCACGTTCAAATCTAATTAAAGATTTAACTATCGCTTTGGAGCAAAACTGGTGATACTCCATTCTCGTTCACTTTCCAAATTTGATAATTTAAATTATCAATTCACATTTCAATCTAATTAAAGATTCATTAAAACTCCTTTTACTGGGTTAAAGAACTAATGTCATTTAAAACACAGTTCACGATAAACCCAAATCACATTCTATTTATTATCGGGTTAAAGAACAAGTGTTATTTAAAACACCGTTCATGATAAACCCAAATCCCATTTGATATTAAATACAAGGCTCTGAATAGAAAATATATCGGCTTATATTCAATATCAAATTATGAAACCAACAAATATCACTTTGGAAATAACGATATAAAATATATCTTCCAAATTTCCTCCAAAATATCTGTATAATCGCGGAATCTAATATCGAAATATTCCAAAGACAATTTCGATTCAAAACCATACCAATTCATATATTGGAAATTCCGGTTATTTAAAACCCATTTCAAATCCAATTTACTTATTTAAAAATAATTGGATTTTAATTCTAGTTCAAAACTAGTTCATTTCGATGAAAATCTATTTTTATCTTTTCAAATATGGAGTTTTTCATCCCAATTCCTCAAAAATCATTTCTTATGATTTTACACAAATTATTGATATTTTTGATAATTTTATCAAGGCCCGTACCGTCGATTTCCATCAACGGCCATCGAATTGCACTTACAGCGACCTTTTCCAAATTTGATTTGGACATAATTCCAAATCCAACCGTTAGATTTCAAATCTCTAATGTTCTTAGAAAGCTCTTTTCGATATGAACCTGAAGGTTCCGGTTTTAGGAGAATCCGACGGTCGGATCTCCCGCAATGTCCATTCGAAGTCAATGGTCGAAATTCACGAAACGCCGCGGCACGACGCGTTCTGTTCAGGCCATTATATATATAATATATATATATATATTATATATATATATATATTTCGTCGATTTCCCTTTTAAAATATATTTTATAAATCATTTTAAATTCGTTTTCGGAACGATTTCAACTTCATATTCAATTTCGAGTCGAAATTGAATATTTCACATCATCGATATACAAATGATAATATTTTCAAAATGTTATATTTTGAAATCACTTCCTTTTTTATATTCATTATAAAAACGAATATAATCGATATAAATATCTCTCGTGTTCAAATGGCGCATCACTAATCAACACAGCTTTATATATTTTAACTACTTCGTTATTCTATTCAACAAATGAATATTTATTCTATTAAACACATGAATCTATATTTCTTTCAACACATGACTAATCTCAACACATGAGTACTGTCAACACATGACTATTTTTGCTATTTAATATATTTTATAAAATTTTGATTTCTATCGTTTAATTCTTAATCAGACTCCAACCGTAAATCAGTAAGAGAACGATTCCCTAAGTATTAACCCCGAAGGCCAAAACCAACATCAGATCAACATCCAAGAAACCATTCATCTTATCTATTTTCCAGCTAGTTTCTGATTTTATATGTGATAAAGATGTAAATTTTATTGTTAAAATATTTCTTTCAACACACGACTATTCTCAACACATCAGTACTGTCAACACATGAATCTTTATTTTGTAATATTCTATTTTTTCCCAATTGGAAAGAGGCCCAATCAATTACCATATAATGCTAACTATATGGATTCCATACAACATATGTATATAATAGCAACGATATATAATCAACCATCATCCAAAGTGCACCACACAACTGCATAAGTATTAAATATAAATATCTAACGCTTATAACAGTCTGTCAATCAATCGATCGACATACAACTAATTATTGGGATTAGTGTATGTCATATATCATCCCAATACCCGTGAGGGGTTTCAAACAATCAAACACAGATTTTATTTGTGCAGTTGGGCGATGTGTAAAATTTATCGTCCCAATCAATATCAGTAAAAACAGTGTACATAAACAAATCGTTCGATTTGTAAATGAATATTTATTTTATTCACATTCTCGTTAAAAATTATATTTTAACGACCAAAATATTTTATTCAACCTATGAATATTCTATTCGGTTCAATTATTCAATAAAATGATATTTTTATTTTTCTAACATATTTTAGAAACTTTCGGCGGCATAACGACACGATACTAGAAACGGGATAAGACCTTGCTTTATCGCCGGTCTAATAATGGCCTACGCCATACACATACCAATCTAATCAATCTCTTTTCACCAAACAACCAAATTCAAACCAATCATCCAATCAACTACACAACCAAACAAACAAGTCGTCCATTGTCTGTGGACGATAGGTGTTGGGTGCTATTAAGCACCGTCTGCATCCTAGTATATAATTTTAACTAGAAAACAAGATTTAAAGTGAGAAATTCTCAACGATTGCTAAACCAGCGCCACGACTCTCCATTTGCAGAAATCTTCGTCGCGCTCGCCTTTTGTCATTTACATTGTCCATAGCCACTACATGGATAAAAATCACATTTTTATACTGATATTTTATAGATAAAAATTCTATTTTTACACCGCTACTATATATAGATAAAAATTCTATTATTATACCGCTGTTCATATAATAAAGATTATATTTTTATATTGCCACTCATATAAAAATCACATCTTTGCTTCTTCTACATAATAAGAATCATATTTTTATACCTCCTACGTTAATAAAGATCGAATTTTTATATCATCGCTATAAAAATCACATTTTTATTTCAACATATATATAATAAAAATCAGATTTTTATTTCGCCACATATATAAAGATCAATTTTTTTCTATCTATATATTATAAAAATCATATTTTTATTCTTCTCATTATATAAAAATCATATTTTTACATTCTTCATTCGTCAAAAACCATAGAAGCTTTAAAGCGGAGAAAACTCACTTTTTCTAACGCCCGGATTCGCTGTTCTAGTTCCAGAATTTGCAAACGAGCTTCAATCTTCACACTCTCTATTTTTCTAGCTTAAGCGCGCCATTCCAGACAACTTTCGCCTAGTGGCTTCCTTCCGAAAATGTGCCATTTCGCCGGAAATCGCGAAAAGACATCATTTTGACAGTGTTTGGACAGTAGACTTTGGATGCGTTTTTCCGACAACTCCGCAATGCAAAATTGGACTATCATATACCAAATCGAAGAGAAAATCATGCCCTTCGACTTTTTTCTAGAGGAGTTTGGGTTAGAAATGCACTGTTTGGGAGTTATTCGCGAAATAGTGACAGGGTGTTATTTGCAAAACGAGATTTTTGGTGAAAATGGATTATTGGGTGTAGCGGGGCCCACGGCTGGAATTGAGGGGCCTGAGGGGGGCGCCGGACCTAATGGACGTGGGGGAGGTGGTGGTGCAGCGGTGGGGCTCGTAGTGGCGGTGGTGGGTGGTTTTGGGTGCTAGGGTTCATGAAATCAAAGATAGAGAGAAGGGGGAGGAAGAGGAGGAGGAGAGGGAGGAGGAGGATGGAGTGGTGGCGGCCAGCGGTGGAGGTGGGGGAAGGGTGGCAGCGGCGGCAGGAGGTAGGTGAGCTCCCCATTAAAGAGAAAAGAGGAAGAAAGAAGAGGAAGAGAAAATTGAGTAAGAAAAGGAAGTAAAGTGGCTTATATGCCTATTTCTCGCCTATCGTCCGAACGCCGACGATCGCCAATTGCCGCGGACTTTGGACACGAGATAGTGGACATGAAGATGAGTCCAACAAAACAAGTTTCATCGAATTCCGAGTTCGTTTGACCGTCCTTTAAAATTCTCAAAAATGCTCAGATAAGCTCTAAAAATGCGATTTTGACGCACCATTTCTTCTTGCACGCTCACATGCTAACTCCAAAAATCATGCCCTTTTGGATTTAACCATTATTAGACGATACGAATCCAAAAAAAACGAAATCGAATTCTGAGGTCATATCAATAATGTTCCTTTGTAAAATGACTGCCTGCTTTACCCTGAACTGTTTTAGCTCGTACAACCACATACTATTTCCATTCGACGCGCCCTTTGGAACTCAACAATAATTTGTCATTATGAATCCATAAAAATTTATCTCGTCGAATTCTGAGCTCATATGCAAAATTTCACTTCTTAAGGGCTATGTATTGCTAACCGAAAAGCTCCAGCCAATTGCCACTATTCCGGATATCGGAATATATCGAAGCTTATACTTTTCGGAGTTCTAAATGGCATTTTGAACTCAATGGAAGTGGTTTCGAGTCCAAATTTATCCGTATGCAAAATATGACTTTTTGGGCCATGTATAATTTCCATAGCGACTATTCTAAATCTTGAACCGAGCATAACTTTTGATTCCCGCAATGAAATTTTGATTTTTCGGATTCGTTGGAAATATATTCTCAAATAGATCCTAATATTTTTGGTTTCGCTAAAATCCGGTTTATTTTGAATCCTGTACATTCATTTGAATTTTGAAATCGAATTATCAAACTACCGCGCCATTTTCAATTCCTTTTATAATTTAAAATAAATATTTGTATTCTAACGACAATCTATATAAATGTATATGTTCTATTCTATTCAAAATAAATTTCTCGTCATTATTATTTAAAATAATTCATTTTAAATATTCAAAATTCATTAAAATTGCCAAAATAAAAATTTTAAATTGGCTTAGACTTTCCGGGTTATTACATTGTAGTTTCCACACCTTAAATTAATATTAATAACCTAATACAAATTGTAGTCACTGAAATTTATTAAACTCATTCATTGTAATGTTCATCACTCCTTTACTAAACTTTTACGTAAATTAAATTAGCATTCCAAAATAAATATACCATAACTCACATTTTATTGAAATTATAAATCTTTTGTCATTACATTTGTTGCAAATTATTATTAACCATCAAGATCAAACCATATTAGTTAGTTTTAAACAAAAAAATAAACAAAATAATTCATTTTAACCAAAATTTCCCATAAAATAATATTAAATTAAATAATTTTGGACTGTTAAAGATATGGGTTGTTACACCCTCCCCCACTCAAAACTTTTCGTCCCCAAAAAGGGATGTAGTAAGTAAGTTATCAATTCATATATATTTAGCCATATAATTTTCTACTAAGTTTAAAACATTAACCTATACCCATGGTTTTATACATGTTGAAAACTTAAACTCCATAAAATTTTCCAAGTCTTAAATTCACGGAAATTTCGGCAGAGTCTCCTTTGTATAACTATGTCCAGAAAACAATAATATATTCATAATAATAAATATACATCTCATCTCAATGATGAGGCATCCCAATCGGGGAAACAATATATAACTTTGGAAATACGCTACGTAACTCAATATACGTACCTTTTATTTGCGTTATTAGCGATTTGGCTTATTTTGAACGAGCAAAAATAACACTTTATGCGAAAGCAACTCCAAAAGCAAGCAATTCCCTTTCATACCAAATAAACACTGATGAAACATTCATGAAATAGCCATGGTAACCAAAAGAACAAATAAAATATCCAAACAATTACATTTATCCAAACAAGCATCATAACCGAATTTAAATGTCAATATTTTATTTGTACGACTTCATTTGTTATATTGCATTCATATTTTCCAAATGTCAATATTTTTGTTTATTATTTATTACTTTCTACCATTATTCAATTTGTTTACATTCACTTATTGACATTCATTTTATCAATAACTATATATATTTGCATTCAATTCATTTTACTTTCGAGTTGATTCACTTTACTTGTATTACATATATGCCTATTCATTTCTAATTATTTTAAGTCAATTCAATTGATTTGTTATTCTTCTTCTTTTATTAACTCTCATTTACCTTTTGATTTCTTTGCACCATTTAAACCACATCCATTATATTCAACATTAATTCTTATTAGCGCATTCCATTAACTTCATCACTTAAGCCTATGTGATTATAGTTCAAATTCATACAAAGTTTTAGTTAATTACCATTAATTCCATTTTACATTTCTTAAGTTAATCTTTATTTCATCATTTATCATTCGATTGTTCAATAATTTAGAACAATTAGTTATTAAATGATTTAAGAAAAATGAAATATTGAAAATTAATTCAGTAATGAAATAAGAAATTAAATATTAATTTTACAATTTAATTTCAGGTGGTTTTGTATTATCGTTTTACAATACCAAATGTAACATCCGAGGTTTTTGACTAATCAAATCGACAATGATCCTTAATATAAACAGATCAAAAATACAGATAGTTATAGAGATTAAAATAAGAAAAAGAAGAAAGAAGAAAACAAATACAGAATCTCGCAGTAGAAGGACAAAATATAATAAATAAATAACAACTCATGAAGCTGTTAAAGCATACATTTTATTATATTTTACAACGATTATCAGAGTAAGTTGACATACAACATACCAACGCATTTGCAGTGGAATAATAATAATAATACGTCTGTTGAGCTCTATCTTCATCTTCATAATGGTATCTTCAAAGCAAGTGAAACTTCACTAATTGCAACTCGGTCTGACCCGAGCGTATTGCAACAAAAAGAAACACAACAAACACTCGGATCAGAACTAAATCATTCTTATATTAGTTGAATCAAATTTCATGTAATAATAAGAATGCAATAGCTTAAGAAATGTTACGGGAATTCCCATCTCCTAAGGGTCCGTCAAACTAACATCATATAATATAATACTCTATTATAATATTGTCTACGGTTAAATTTAACATATTAAAATAGCGTAAGTAGGATTACATTTTCACCCTTACACCGTTTATAATACCGTAGTCTATACGGATACCGTAAAGTCCACAGTACGTTGTGGCTATCATAGGGCACTCCATAGGTAGGTTACAAACCAAAGTCGTAGGGGCTCGATCAGGATAATATGACAAGGCACACGAGGAATGCCCATTGTAGGAGTACACTAGTTGCATGTCCGGACAGGTGGTAACGCATAGTCGCAACTACCGCGCACCTTGAACAACACTTCGAAATCACAGATGCGCATCAAATCAATCAAACCGAGGGACTATAGTAATAAAGGATGAAGTGTTGCCGATGGAGGTAGCTAACCCAACTTGGTCACGGTATAGCCCTGTTTTGGTCATTTTAATTATGACCCGAAGGTCAAGGATATCCATCATTGTTCTCTTTCTTCAAATCGAGTAATCGCCTCCAAATCCATCCAACACCATTTCTGGAACTCCACCGCATATGGTTTTCAGTATTGGCAGAGAGTATGACAATATCCGATCCCGGTCTCTTTAACAGCCAATCATTTACATTTTTCACACCGGTTAGTTTTTTACATTTTAAAGAGGTTCATACTTCATATCAAAATATCAGAGTTTCAAAATCATTCAATATTCAAGATAAAATATTATTCATTCTAAAATCTCCATTTAAACCAGCTAAAATTTTGAAACAATTCCAACTTTAATAATTTGAATATTAAAATAATTAATAGTATATTTAAAATAGTTTAGATATATAATTGAAATAGTTTGAAAATGAATAATTCGTAATTTAAAATAGAATTTATCAAATTTATTAAAATATATAGTTAAAACATTAAGTAATTTATAATATAAATAGTTAATTTTAAAATGATTTATTTAAAATAATATATAAAATAAAATAGTTATAAAGTAAAAAAGTTTATAAAGAAAAACAATTGTTATTAAAATAGTTTATAAAATGATTTGAAATACTATAGTTGGAATTAGAATCGTTTCTCTAACATTTTCAATTAAACCTGAAGTCAAATTTCGACTTCAATTCAACCAACTCAACTTTCAATAATTCCATCGATTAAACTTCCAATTTACATTCATTTCAATTCGATCAAATTAATTCAACTAGTTACATTCCAAATCAGATTCTAATTTTCAATGATTTCAGTTAATGGCAATTATCGAGTTCACAATTCATTTATATAATTCAAATTAATGTTGATTCATAATAAAATTCGAAGGAGTGTGAAACCATTCAATTTCAATAAATTTGATTATATTTTACTTTTTATTTAGCTTCAGTTACAGTACAAATTTATTTCCCTTTTTTTTATTTAAGGTTCAAGTTCGAAGGAAATAAAAAATATAACATCATTTATATTGTCTTTTAAACAATATTTCAAAATTCATGGTTAAAACAAATTTTATTTGACCAACTGGTGTCCGTATACAATTTTTTATCCTATGGCCAAGTGATACTTAAATTTTAATTTTAGTTTTTTGGGAAATGATATATATCATTTCAATCCAAATCAGGGTCATAGTTATTTATCATTTCAACCTACGTTCTTAATTCACTTTAATAATTAATCCCAAATTTATTTGATGCCCGTAACATCTAGGGTGATGGTTGGAATTAATCAACAAAACTAGTAACATATTTAAACAATGTCAATAACAAGATGAATTACATATCAATGCATTAATATACAAATTCAAGGCATCCATCAAAATCAACACATATAAACAGTTCAGTATAATATCTGTGTACTATCCATCAGGTATGAGATTTTAAACTAGAAATTAAATTCAAACTGTAAAAAATTTATAACAATTAAATTAAATTGTACAGTCTGTGCAGCTTTAACATAATTAAGCAATTTAAACGATCAAACAGCAGACAATACAATCATATCATGACATGAATTTAATTTAACTAACAATAAAATATTTTAGTTAGGAGTGAGTGGGTTTAATCACTCACCTTTGGTTCTGAACTTGTTTGAAATCCAAAATATGCCCTAAAATTTAACTGTCTCAGAATTAGTCCAAATCTGTGCCATCGCGAAGAGCTCGTCGATATGATTCCAATGGATCCAATTGCGCGTAAAACTGATTTCGTATGAAGAAGTTACACATGTTAACGCATTAGAAATCAAATTATATAAAATAATTATAGAAAACCCTCATCCAAAATCTCTCTGCTACGTCATCTCCTCCTAAATCCTTTCTCTCCACTACGTTTTTCGCAAATAGTAGATGCACAACCCAAACCAACGTTCAATCCCTTAAATCACGCACCACTCCTGAAGCATCCTTCTTGTTGTAACTAATTATCCCTTGTATACTATTTATCTACAGCTAACTATCCAACTTCACAATCTACAAGCTATCTTCATATTGCTCCATACAGGCCTACAGCAGTTGCTCGCTTCATTTTGTGAAACCCGATCATTATGGTGCCCAGACCAGAAGAGCTGATCATCCAAATGTGAGAGGTATAACACTGCTAGTAGTTACATGGCTATGTTGTAGAATTTAGGGAGGCATGTGTCTGCGGCAAGGACATGCGGACCAGTGGAGGTGTTTCGGTCTGACCTAGCGTGGAGAAGTGAGGCAGATCGTCTTTTTTCAAAGGCCATTTTTTTTAGTATGAGCAGTTTTAAATAGCATCGAAGAAGATAGGGTAAAGATCCAAAAGTCTAAGAATAAAAAGGGAATATAACATGGACAATTAAATTTTAAACAAAGAGACGTAGTGAGTGTTAGTCCCAAAATTCACGTGAAAGGGCTCAATACCCGCTCCAATTAAATACCTAGTTTGTACCTATTTAAGTTCAAACTTTAATCTACCATATTATGTAAAATATCTATGCACCGATGAATTAAATATTAAATATATAATTTAAGAGTTGTCATAACTCTCTGTCTTAAATATAATTCCATGTTTGTTATCAACAACAACTAAACTAGATTCACATTGGTTTTGAGTTTTTATTTATAATTTATATCCCATGCAACCGTACCATTTATTACCAATCAATTCACCGCTTTACTTGTAGCATTCATTTTATTTCCTTGTTTCCATTTATTACCTTACTATTATAACTACTACTTTTAATTCATAATATCTGCGATAAGTAATTGTATTGATTCTAGTTACCATATCAATACCAAATAGTTAATGTTTTATTTGTTCCTACTTTCCAATTTTTATAGCAACATAATTTACGTATACATATATATATATATATATATATATATAAATATATATATATATATATATATATATATATATATATATATATCTGTGTGTGTGTGTATATTACAACACAATGTAAAATACACATTAATCCATATATATATCCTATACATTGATTATTTTGTTTCCCATTTGATTATAGGTTATTGTAAATTTTTACAACATTTGTTAATAAAAAAAGGCTAGCTACTGTTTAAATAATTGGTAAATTTCACTGCTAATTAAACTTTGTAGTTTCCACACCTTAAATTATTATTAATAACCTAATACAAATTGTAGTCACTGAAATTGTAACAACCTCAATTTTTAGAGTATTTAATTAATGATTTAATTTAAAATTTTGGTTTATTTATTTTATTTATCTGCATTCATTCTTGAATTTTTGTATGAATAATTTATGTAATTATACCCTCCCTTTTCAATATGGAATTATATATTTAATTTAATTTCAATTTGTATTTATTGTTGTTGATATAAATATAGCAAAATTTTATTTGTTCTTTAATTTAATTTCAATTCGTATTTATTGTTGTTAATTTTATATTGCCAAAACTGTTTGTCATTTGAACTAAAAATTTGTATTGTTTTCCATTTATTTGTAAACATATTTATATTGGTTCCTTTTATTTGTTTGTAAAAAAAAAATTATATCTTTCTTTATTCTCATTTGTATTAATAGTGGCTTGAATTTGAATGGATGAAAATTAGTTTGCGGGGACACATTTATTAATTAACGTTAAAAATTTTGAAAGCCATGAATGATTATTTATGGTGGTTTTTTTTCTTTTCTTTATATCATCATTTTATTCATTCATTCAACCATTCCTTTTTTTTTCTTCTTCTTCAAAATTCTCAGCAATCAACCATGGCTAAAATCAAGATCTACATCTAAATCTAATGGAGAAACTTCTCAAATTAAAAAAATAATAATAATAGAAGCCACCTAATCCATCAATCTCTTCTCCCTTTTTTCTCCTTTTATTTTCTATTTTTTTTTGGCCAGATTTTGATCTGTTTTGTAGGGACCATAACTTCCTCATACAGAACCCAAATTGACTTTACTTTTTTTTTCTAATTGTGTAAAATTGAAAGAGCTAAAACTTTTGTGCAATATACTTTTTTAGATTTCGAATTTTTCTTGGTCGAAACTGCCAATCTTTCAGGTGCGTTTTTGAAGCCAGATTTCGAATCCAAATATTTGTCTGTCGCTGTTTTGATCATATCTTCTTCAAATTTTATCGGAAATTGTTTTTTTTTTCAAATTGAAGAGAATAGAATTTGCAACAACTTTTCAGTTTATGATTTCCCAAAATTTTGAATTTATCTTGTTCAAAAACCACTTTTAAAATGGTTAAATTTTGGTTCAGTTTTGTAACTTTTTGGTAAATATCAAGATCCGTCCTTCTTGCATTTCCCTTGCCCATTGGGTCAAGTTATGTGTTTGTGTGGGTTTGTCTTACTTCATTTTTTTGTGTTGATTTATGTTTAATTTATATTATATATATATGTGTGTGTGTTTGTGTGTGTGTTTGTTTGTTTGTTTGTTTGTTTGGGGCGTGCGTCTTTTTTTATTTCGCCTATGTGTATGTGTTGTGTTATTTATATAAGGGAATGTTTATTTAGACATAAAGATTTGATACAAATTGAGTGACATAAAATCTAAACCATAAGATTACCCCATGATCTGCACCCCTCTCATAAAGATAAATTAATCATGTGGTTGAGAAATTATGTCTTTTGATTTATGTCAAATTTTTGTGTTCATATAACCGCTCCCTTTATATAATATGTACATAGTTGTTGTAAGCATGAGTTTGCGTTAAGTTTCTATTTTATTTTATTTTTATAAAGAAAATATTTGTGAAAAAAATATGATAGGTGTTTGGAGTGTAGAGTTGATTTTTAGAAGAATATATATATATATATATAAGTATTTTGATGTGTATGTTTATACATAATATATAAGGTAATGGAATTTTAGTGTAATTGTGTTGCTTCTTTTATACCTATGAAAAAAAGGTTTCGTAAACTGTTCCACAAATCCAATTTCCATGTTGTTTTGCTGAGAAAATCCCTTCTCCTCTTATAAAATAAAATAAAATATTGAGTGATCATCGAGTTAAAATCCATTCTGAATCATGCCTGCAAGTCGCCGTTTCATTTTGGGCCTATTTTGGAGTTCAAACGCGTTCAGAACCAAAGGTAAGTGATTAAACCCACTCACGCGTAACTAAATTATTCTAATTTTAGTTAAATTAATATTATGTCATGATATGATTGTATGGATTGATGTTTGACAGTTAAATAACATATTTATATTGATTTGCATCGATAGTGTAATTAAATTTGATTGTTAGTTTAAATTTCACCGTTATGTTAAAATTCGACATTTAATTACTGTATAAAACCTGACACCTGATAAATTGTAAATTTATACGATGTTAGACTGTTGTATGTACCGATGTGATGAATGTCTTGAATTTGATATGTTGACAAATTGATGTTAATTGTGTGAATTTACCTGTTATTCACATTTATTCATATATGATCATTGTTTGTGCTGATTTATCCCAATCATTTACCTTAGATGTTACGGGCATCAAATAAAACCGGGATTAATCATTAAAATGAATTAAGAACGTAGGTTGAAATGATAAATACCTATGACTCTGATTTGGATTGAAATGATATATATCCTTTCCCAAAATACTAAAATTAAATTTAAGTATCACTTGACCATAGGATAGAAAATTATATACGGACACCGGTTGGTTAAATGAAATTGGTTTTAACCATGAACTTTTAAATATTGTTTTAAAGACAATACAAGCGATGTTTTATAATTTATTTTTTTCTTTGAACTTGAACTTTGAAAATTTTGAAATATAAATAAAGGGAGAAATAAATTAGTGTTGTAACTGAAGCTAAATAAAAAGTGAAATTGAATGTAAATCGAATTTGGTGAAATTGAATTGTTTCACCCACCTTTGAAATTTATTATGAACCAACATTGATTTGAATTATATATGAATTGTGAACTCGAAATTTGTTATAAATTGAAATCATTGAAAAATGGAATCTGAATTGGAATTTAACTATTTGAATTAAACTGATTGAATTGTAATGAATGTAAATTGGAAATTTAATTGGGTGAAATACTGAAATTGAGTTGATTAACTTGAAATACGACTGCAAGTGAAATCGAAACTTTAAAGGAATGATTCTAATTCCAACTATAGTATTTTAAAACCATTTTATAAACTATTTTAATAATAATTATTTTATTTTCTTTATAAACAATTTTATTTTATTATTATTTTATTTTATGAATTATTTTAAATAAATCATTTTTATAATCAACTATTTATTTTCAAACTATTTCAATCCTATATCCAAAACTATTTAAATGTACTGTCAATTATTTTAATATTCAAATTATTTAAAGTTGGAATTGTTTCAAGATTTTAAATTGGTTTAAATGGAGATTTTATTGTGAATAATATTCTATCTTGAATATTAAAATGACTTTTGAAACATGATATTTTGATATGAAGTACGAACCTCTTTGAAATGTAAAAGAACTGACCGGTGTGAAAAATGTAAACGATTGGTTGTTAAAGAGACCGGGAT
Source organism: Allium sativum (assembly GCA_030737875.1). NCBI lineage: Eukaryota > Viridiplantae > Streptophyta > Magnoliopsida > Asparagales > Amaryllidaceae > Allium > Allium sativum. Next base: position 160,004,358 of record CM060924.1, read on the forward strand.
CGGATATTGTCATACTCTCTGCCAATAGCCAAAACCACTTTAACAACTGTGTACACGGTGAAGTTCCAGAAATGGTGTTGGATGGATTTGGAGGCGATTACTGGATTTGATGAAAGAGAACGATGATGGATATCCTTGACCTTCGGGTCATAATTAAAATGACTAAAACAAGGCTATACCGTGACCAAGTGGGGTTAGCTACCTCCATCGGCAACACTTCTTCCTTTATTACTATAGTCCCTCGGTTTGATTGATTTGATTTGATGTGCATCCGTAATTTTGGAGTGTTGTCCGAGGTGGGTGGTAGTTGCGGCTATGCGTTACCACCAGTCCGGGCGTGCAACTAGTATATTCATACTCTGGGCATTCCTCGTGTGCCTTGTCATATTATCCTGATCGATCCCCCTACGATTTTGATTTAACGTTGTCGTAACACGGCGCATCTCTATCCGTCGACGTACTGGTGTGTTATATGCAAACTGTACGGCAACGGTACAATGGTGTCAGGGTAATAATGGTAATCCCGCTTACATTATTTTATTATGTTATATTTAACCATAGACATTATTATAATAGCGTATTATATTATATAGTATTAGTTTGACGGATCCTTAAGAGATGGAAATTCCTGTAACATCTCTTAAGTTATTGCACTCATATTATTACATGAAATTTGATTTAACTAATATGAGAATGATTTAGTTCTGATCCGAGTGTTTGTTGTGTTTCCTTTTTTTTGCAATACGCTTGGGTCAGACCGAGTTACAGTTAGCGAAGATTCCCTTGCTTTGAAAATTCCATTATGAAGATGAAGATGGAGCTCAACAGACGTATTAAAATTATTATTCCGCTGCATATATTGGTATGTTGTATGTTAATTTACTCTGATAAATTGTGTAAGTATAATCAAATGTATGTTTTTAACAGCTTCATGAACTATTATTTATTTATTATATTTTGTCCTTTCGTTGCGGGATTCTGTATTTGTTTCCTTCTTTCTTCTTTTTCTTATTATAATCCCAAAACTATCCGTATTTTTGATCTGTTTATGTTGACATTAAGGATCATTGTCGATTTGAACGGTCAAAAATCTCGGATGTTACAGAAATTTATTCAATTCATTCCTTGTAATGTTCATCTCTCCTTTACTAAACTTTTACGTAAATTAAATTACCGTTCCAAAATAAATATACCATAACTCACATTTTATTGAAATTATAAATTTATTATCATTACAGTTGTTGCAAATTATTATTAACAATCAAGATCAAACCATATTAGTTAGTTTTAAACAAAAAAAAAACCAAATAATTCGTTTTAACCAAAATTTCCCGTTAAATATTATTAAATTAAATAATTTAGGACTGTTAAAGATATGGGTTGTTACAGTTACAGATGCACTGTAAATGCAGCCGATTATTACAGTCGTTTTTATGTTTTCTTGTAGTGCGTTAGCCGATCTAAAAAATTTCTTTGCATGGTTTTCCTTGATTTTGTTCATACCTCAGATCTTTAGTTACTCAACAAAGAACAATGTATGTTAACGATTGAAAATGATCCGCAAATTAGATTATATTTTAGAAAGACTACAACGGCTAATGTTATTATACATACATACATACATATAACTATGTCATGTACTATGAATAACTGTGCTTCAAAAATTATAACGACCAGTATTATTATACATACATATAACTATGTCATACTTCATATGTGTTATACGTCATTATGTGTTATACATATAACTATGCTATAATGTCACTATATATTATATGTTTTGGTGCTTCGTTATATGTGTTATATGCCATTAGCTCATGTTTTTGTTTTCGCAAGCAGTATAAAATTTAGTAAGTCGTGGGCCTTAGGCCATTTGTTTTTACTTTTTCAAAAAAAAAAAAAAAAAAATAGTATGTCATCATCAAAATATTAAGGCAGAAATTACATACTTCATATGTTAAGTTTTATACAATTTATTATATCAAGTGATAGACAGCGTGATACTTTTTCTTTTTTTCCATATATATGTTTTTGTAAGAAAATGATTTGATTTTTTAAGAATGCCAACTTTCAATGTCGTGAACTATTTAGTTCAGTCAATCATGTTCCTTATTTGTATATTTTCCCCAATTCGTTCCATTTCCTTCTCTGCACCATGTGCTATTTCCAAGAAGGGGTTGCTTCTCTCATATCTATATACATCAGCTTTTCCAAATAATGATTTATAACACCGATTCTTATTACTTAACGTGCATGTATGAAAACTAAGCTGTAGCTATATATTATATATCAGCTCTTACAAATAGTGTTTTATAACACCAATTTCCCTTGCGCATGTGAATTGCATGCGCACAAGTACTTCATTAAATCAAAGTGAAGCATTTTCTGGATTTCCAATAATAACCCTATAACAAGCACATGGTGAAATAATGTAGGAATACCATCATTGTTCATCTTCCCACATTCCATTCTGGAGCAGTTCCATGATCTATACCTCTTCTCAGTTTTCACAATCCGCCTTCATCATTCATCGGCAATTCTAAGAAGAGTAAGACTTATATAACAAGAAATCCAAGCTTTAACTCGAACCCAATTCCAAATCCTTGCATTATCATAATTATCAATACCAATCTTAGGAAGAACAAGAAGGAAAAATTGCAAAGAAGACTTACAAAATTCAACTGCAAATTGAAGCAGCACACACGTAGCATACAATGACCTGAATTCTCCAGCTCAAGGATTCTCCAAATGCTTGGACTGACTAGTAAAATTAGTCGTCGAACACTAAATGAATGGTAAAAGCGCATTGGTTGAAGCTTTTATGGTAATCCAATTTATCCACCTCGGGGGCGTACCAAAATGAGAAGACCTATTTCGGCGCTGCGAGTTTCCCAATTGCTGTGTAGTTTCAAATGATTTCCTGAGTGGTGAAAACTTATTTTAATGGAAGTTCAGGTATGTTTTTGTTTGAAGAAATTATTAATTTTGACATTTTTATGGACATTTATATGGGTTGTATTCATGTCCAGTGTCGATTATGACAATATTATAATAGATATTGTACCTCGAGGGTGAGATGATTGGTTTTTACCTCAACTTAAAATTGGTGCTAACTAAATTGTTACTTTTTAATTTCTACAATTTTCTTTGTTGCTGGCGTTAGCTCGCTATCGGTATGTATTTCAGTCCTCAAACAAACATAGACAATTGAGCTATCAAAGAACATTTACTGTTTAGTTACATTTTTATTTTTGGTTGATTAAATTTTTACAGTTGACATATTTCGTATACCCATTTCTCTTTTGAATTCTATCCATTAGTGGATATTACTAAGAAGAATAATTTTCCTTATTCGAGAACCTATGTGAACGGTATTAAATATTAATACATATATGAACACTTGTCATATAATATCTGTAGCTACTGTTAATCTCAATGTTTCTTTTTGTTTCATAATTCTACTCTTTCATATGTTTATGCTTTAATCATTTATTGTCGTATCGATATAACTCTTCTAACTAAATTGTTTTAACGTATACCATGCTTTAAGGTTTAACCGTGCTATGGGATAGCTAAATTTAAACAAAATTGATGGCATGAATCTACCAGCACCAGTGCATAGAACATTAGATATAAAACATAACAACTATTACATTTGGATGACCTCTTGAACTGTACAAAACACTTTAGGGAAGAGGAATAATATTGCATAGGCTACTTATTATACCACTACAACAAAAACACCATATTACAACTTTAATTTTACAACGGTGGTAAAAGCACCGTTGTAATAAATGTTTTTTACATTTTTTTTCCAGAAAAGTTGCAATAAACTTATTTTTAACAACTATGTTATTTTGACAGTTGTAATAAAAGCCTATCACAACTTTTATTTTTTGACTGTTGTAATATATGACTATATTTTAATATAATTAACAACATTTCTTCCTTGCTAGTTGTAAAAAATGCATATGTTGCAATAGGTGATATTTTCCTTTTTCTTTTTAAATAGTACATTGATAATTATAATTATTAAATAACAATACTTAATAGTCAATTATTAAATAATTAATAAAATTATTAATAATAAATCATTACTATATAATAATAATTAATTTGAAAACATGCAATAACTAATATTAATAATAAAGTAATAATTTGAAATTAAAAACGATTATTAAAAATTTTAGAATCACTAATAAGAAGTGATAACTAATAATTAAGAAGTAATATTAGTTAATTAAAAGGTAATATTTAATATTGTAACAAAAAATTTCAAGCTACTTTTATATAATGTTTTAATATAATTTTTAAAGAAAAATATAGAAAAGGAAAATCATAAATTAATTAGTAGTTATTATATATCATTTAACTTACCATATTAATTGGCTTTCAAAGTGATATATCCTAAAAATAGTATTTAATTACGTTATCATATTAAACCACTTTCAAAACAATTTCAACAAATCTTAAAAATTTTGCGCCATTGCTGAAAGTTCTGGCTCCAACGTCAAAAAATATCCGCACACACCTATTCAAATTTTAAGACTTTCGTCTGCCATTGTTAAGATTTTTTGGCTCCAATGTGATAACCCAAATTTTATAGCCTAAAATAATCTTATTTTAGCAGTAAATTTATTTCATATAATTGTGAGTGGTTAAAAATAGTAGAAAAAAAATATACATGTTAGTTTGTATGTTTTGTTTAACTTATAGAAATTGGCTTAAGTATTATAAAAGTTGGTTTAAAGTGTTATAAGGCAATTGTAAACCTAGGGGAAGAATAGGTAATTGGAAAATAATTAAACCTAGCCGTATTTCCATGAAAATAAGCGGCCGACCTCATTTCATTTATCTCGTTCACTACAAAATGGAAAACTTAAAAATGGCTGAACCCTAGGAAAACCGAATTAGGGAAAATCAATAAAAATCGACCATCTCACATCGAAACAAAGACGGATTCGTGATGGAGATGTACTCGAGAGAGGGAGTAGCGAGGCTAAGACAATCTCGAGGCCAATTCACAGTTTCGAAGGAATGAAATCGAGATCTGGAAGCACGCAAGTTAGGTGAGTGTATTTCCTTTTTTCCTTAGCAGTAAGTCCTTTACAGGCAGCTATTTAATCACTCGTTCCACTGTATTATCATTGTAAATAAATATGAATGTTAGTTAAGTGATTCATACGTTATTTGGATGATTTGTGTTGATGGATGCTATATTAGTTCGAATAGCATGCTGTATAGCTAGTGATTGAATAAATCCATGGTGAAGCAGAAAAAGAGGTTTTATAAACTGATTGGGTTTTATAAAACGATTTGCATAAGATTATATTACCCATCCCTATAATTTGCATAATTATGTTTGTGTGAAGTAGGCTATATATGTATTATAACAATACTGGTTGGAGCATACCCAATTTATGAACCGGAGGGCAATGAATTAAGGAGGTTCTATAATATAGTGATATTATTAGTTCAGTAAGATTCATAAAGGGCCACTATGACTTATGTTATGGAATGCCAGATTAGTTGAATGTCATGATAAGTCAGATTAAACTAAATTTCTTAGTCCTGCTGCTATACAGTGATTATTGATTCATTGTTGCTGGTGTGATATATTCGACTATGTGTTTGAAATATATTGTTATGCATCACATATTGATGACCTGACATGTATGTGTCCACCCGTTTAAGTATATAAGATAAGTATGTTATGAATAGTGCATACCACTTTCTGGAGCTAACTAGTCTGATTTATACCCTGCATTGTAGCTTAGGATCAGTCACCTGCTTGATCAAAACAATGTTTAAGGTGTTTTGCTGATTTGAAAATGGTCCGAAAAGTGATTCAATAGTGGATGCATTAGTTGGCATACTATAACCAGTTATTTATATACCTTTGTTCAGATAGTTTAGTGTGTATATGCATACTATATAGAGAACGTATGACCAGTTATCCCTTTGCTTGGACCATCAATGATTTGTGTAATATTTAATGACACACAAACAGTTCTATACATATGTTTATGCAGTTTTGATCAGATATGGAGTTACTTAAACTGTATAACACACTAAAAAATTGTACATAGAGCACCACACATTATTCAAAACCCGTCTTTACATGCTAGTTTATATATGTTTATACCTAGGATCAAATTGTTGGTTGACTTCTCTACATATAACCATAGGCAGTGAATACATGAACTGTTACCAAATTGTTTAGACATTATAATATGTGAACACATAATTATTGGCATATATTGGTTAGACAGTTTTATATGCTTTTTGAAAAGAAGAATTGACAATGTGAATTCTTCACGATCTAGCTCATTTAGTGATAAAAGTACCATGCCTTCATCGAGTGAAGTTGTCTTACTGGAAGAGCATCAACCATTGAGCAAAAAGAACAACACATTTGACTTCATGCAGGAGTTGGAAAGTTTTACTAATACAAACTACCTGAATGATGCTGGTGCTACTGCAGGTTGGCACAAAAAGTTTGTCCGATGAAGAAAATCGAAACCACAAGTTTGGATAAGACATGGGGACCTTGGGACATAGTTATAAGTTTTGAGTATGTGGACTAAAGTATTTTCATATGTATTTTTTTGTGTTATCGATGTATATATACTAGAATGGTTATATTTTTTGTAAAGTTTAGCCGGTAATCTGCATTATGTGCATGACTAATGTAGGTTGTTTTGTTGGGTATGTATGTATTGTGTTTTGTCTATGTAAAAAGTCAGCGTATTATGTAAAAAAATGATGAGAGTTTGAAGAAAATTAATATATTGTTTTGGTTTATGTTTTAAGTTTGATATCTTTAGTTTAGTAGATAATATCTTCTGAAATGAATTTTATTAGTAATATGTATCTAATTTGTGGGTATACTACAACTGTAAAATAATACTTGTAATAAAATATATCACAATGGTTATAAACAGTTGTAAAAATAACAACAACAACAGTGCATAATAGTTGTAATAAAGTTTATTACAACGGTGTAAAACAGTTGTAAAATGCACATTTCACAACGATGCAGAAAAGTTGTAAAAGATTTCAGTCTATTACAACTTCTTAATAGACGACGGTTGCCCCACCATTGTAAAAAGTCTATTACAACTGTTTTCCACTGTTGTAATATGGTCATTTTGTCGTAGTGTACATGTCAAACAAATTTAATTAGGATTTGCATTTTTTAATTTATAGAGAGAAGTTTAAGAATCTGTTCAAACGAAATGGGAAATACAGGAAGTGTAACTATGCACCTAAGCTCTTTACTGTGTTCACTACGCTTTTACATATTGCTAGGAGTCATAATTTTTTAGTGCCTTACTATGTTATCCATGATTATTAATTATTGTGTTTCAAACTGATCAAACAAGGAAAAGAGCAAAAGGAAAACAAATAGCCAGGTTTGTTTTCTGTTTTTCATAATTATTGAACCCTTCTTTTATCTCATCCAGAAATCAATTTTTATTTTTTCAGTAACAGGAATTGAGATGCTATTATAGCAAAATTAGCAAAGGTGAGTTGATGCCAGCATAGCAAAAGAGTCCAATCGGTCCATGTTACACCATGCATATGAGATCTTTTAACTTGTTTTTATTTCAAAATATGATCATGTAATCTTTTAGTAATTTATTTTAATTTGTCATTGTATTTTTCTTTCGTAGGTCGTAGTACATTTTATGTAATTTTACATGGTTTAAATATTGTTTCATCCACTATAATGCACCTTTAAGCCGATTTAGATAATATTATGTCGTTCATGTACTTAAATTTTTAGTATATTCTTACGTTGTTTGTTCTTGATACAAAGTGTAGCTAGAGTAATATTACGTTGAGGTTGTTTGAGTTAAGTTTCAGACAATAAAAATCATCGCAAGGAATGTACTTTAAGTTTTCAAATGCCTATATGCAACACAGAAGAGTTAAACCTTCATTAATATTAGATGTGTATGGGTCACTGAGTATGTTTTTCAAATTATTACTGTACATATTTTACAAGGTTTATCACTAATCGGTTGCAGTTATACGTAATTTAGATTGGCGAATAATGAACAATTTGGTTCAGTTTGTTGGATGACTCATTTCGTCTGACCACCCAACCATTGATTTAGGAAGAGATTGAGAAATGCCAACCATTGATTTAGGAAGAGATTGAGAAATGGAAGCAAATATGTATAGGTGTAAGGTTATTAGAGATGGAGACAACAGTTTCTTATAATTTCAAAATTACTAAGGAGAAATGTCAACTCAAAAAAAAAAAGTTGATACCACAAACCTTTGTATCATAAATTTGGTATCATATAAAGGTAACATGGCATGCTTTTATAATTTCACCTGCTACAATTAGCAAAATGGTGCATGTTTGTTTTGGCAAAATTCATTTATACAATTATACTACCATATTTTATTTCATTTTACATACCGAATCACTATTATGTAATAAAGAATATATATATAAGAGACTTAACAGGTGCATTGTTATACTGATTTTATGTAGGACTTAAAAGTTTTAGGGCTAAATATGAAATTCTAACGCCATCATAGAATGCACAAACATACGAAGCGGTGTCAAGGTTGTGATATCCACCTATCAATTACTTGAGTTGTAAAACAAAAAACTTCACCATGTTGAGTTGAACATCTCACTCCATTTCAAAATAGGACGAAATCCTTTACTCCTTTTTTATTTAATTTCCAAATAACTGCATATAAACACATTTTCTTTCATAGTTAATAGACTTTTTAAAGGATTGCTACTAAAAGACGGCATATGAACACAACACACATGCTTCCAGACAATGTATAGCACATTGCATCAAACTTTGACAACATTAGCATATTAACTACTTCTCACTAAACAACGATGATCTCAAACGATATTATGCTCTGCCCATGTGCGAAGCATGTGCCTCTCACTAGCTTAATTAATAAAAAACTTTCATAATTTTGAATAAGTGAATAAAATATGTGTAGAAATTTTTAGGATTTGAAATATTATATTTAATCAAAATTTTAACGTATATAACTTATATTTTATATTAAAGTAGCAAGTTTAAATAAATAGAATGATCAACTATCAATAGGTGCCAGAAGTCAAATGACGAAGCCGTTAGTGTCCGTTGAAGCATCCGTCGTATTTTTTTGTAAACCTAAGCGCAATACTACGTTCTTCTATTTTATTTAGTTATTTGATGTAGCTTTCGTCATGGGATATTTAGACAGTTGCATAGGGAAAGTTTATTTATATGTGGCGAAATACTTTGAATATTTTAATTTTATTTTCCATATACGCTATTGAGATGTGTAAGGAGTGAACAAGATTGGGAAATAAAAGATATATGAATCAGTGTTAGTGTTGACTAAAATTTATGTTCCAGACCTTTTTCTTCTTCTTTCTTTCCGTAATGTTCTGATTAACCACAAATCATGACCAACAACGTTGTAGTTCTCAATTGGGATGACCTCCTACATATCTCGATTTAGAAACTATTGGGATGATATATTTACTAAATTATATTTCTAACAAAAGGCATCTGCTCAATTGTAATTTAGTCATGTAGGTTGATGAAAGGGCATTAAAATTACAATTTGTAAACATTTTTATTTTATATTTATTAACAGCTACAAGTATGGAGTTTATGTGTGTACATTACAAGCAATAAGGATATGTTCATGATGTATGGAGTTATTTTATGATGAAACTAAAGTGTGCACGGAGTTATTATATGATTTAAGATTCTTAGATATTTATATCTAAATATTTTTTCTAATAAACCATTTGGCATGTTAACACCTGCTTTCTACAAACAAAATTATATATGAATTTTGCTCTTCGGATTAACGTCTGTAGAAAGCAACAATTGAAGGGTAAGGCCTTGAAATATGAACAAGACGAAGTCTGAGTTTCAGAATTGTTTAAGATGATTTTCGGAAAGGTTGGTTTCATGTTGAGATGAAGAAATAGAAAGAAGTTCCGGCCCACCTTTTTTAGTGCGTTTAGTGGAGGAGATTTTTCCTCTCGCATGACTTAAGATTTGGAAATTTCTATGCTGCGGATCACTAAGCTGAACCGTAAGATTAACTATGATCAAGCGGTCAGATAGTAATTAGGAAACGAAGTAGAAAAAAATCAAAGACTGAGAATCCATCTCCAAGCAGTGTCATTTTTTAAGGACCGAACAGTAACTATATTTCAGTTTCTACAATTTAATAATAAAAACTGAAAATTTCAGTCTTTTTTTAGTTCAAAGCTAAAGACGGATAATCACCGGTTTCTAAATTGCAGTCTTTAAATGGCTTTACTTTTAATTAGTCAGTAACAAATTTCAAAGACAGATTATATGGGTTTAATTGTTTATATACGAGCACCTTCCATCATGTATACAACTACCTTCTGTCACGTATACACCTGAGTTTTCAAATGTGTAGAGTCTATAGACATTTTGTCAGCACATTTAATCTAACAAGTGTTTTTTTGCATCATGTGAACTCAATATACGAATATAAGAATCATGTTACTGGATGTGGATGTTGCAGGGTATATATGGAGTATACAGTTAGACTGTTCAAAAACAGAATTTACATACAAAATTAATATAAACTTAAATTACTTAGATCATATTATATTAAATATCTCCAGTTATGGATTCATATACCATTATGGTTATTGTTGCTGACGGATACTGTTATTGTAACTAATAACGACAAAGCTTCATTAATAGCATGTGGTATAGGAGTTGATTTGATGATCAAAAGACTATGATAGAATACTATTATTGTAATTAGTAATGACTGAGGTACATTAACAGCAACATAGGAGTTAATTAATTTGACCAAAAGACTGTGATGTTTAACACCCGCGTCCCAGTGGTTAGGTGCTCTGTGGTTTTGAACCCATGGGTTTCTCAAAAGAGAAAAAAGGAACAACATGCACTGACATAAATAATTTGAACGGTAACTCAATTTTACTCTGGCAAAGTAATATAACAAGTATGGTGACTAGCTAGTTAACTAAAACTCAATCAAATAATTATACAGTTCTATGATGCCTTTACAGTAACACCATTGCATTAGTTTTTTTATATCTTTGATTCATATAATGAAACCTTTTACTTACTTGTAGACTATTCGTGTGTTGTTCCGGAAGATATTATATTATCCGTTGTTGGTACCTTATATAGACGAGTTTATTTCTAGACAATCATCTCCTATATATGACAGCTCATTAATTCGCAAACAATCAATTTTGATATGTAGTTCATGTTCGGGTATGTTTGGCAGACCACCGGTTGGTTCATATGCAAATTAAGCAGCATATGCAATTTATATATTTCTATATCTATTTATCTTTTTCTGAATTAGTAATAAAGAGTACTACTACTGTTCATTACTTGAGTATATATGCGGAACAATTAATTAATGGAGAATATTTGTATTACATATATTGTAGACTATCTCATATATCAGCATGGAAAGACGTTCAAAATTTTAATCAGGCCTTAAATCAAAGGAAGGCAATAGAATACAGTAGCATTCTCAAAGAGGAAGAATGATTACAATTAATGTTAAACAGCAAAAAACTTGACAGAGAGAGATAAACAAAACAAAGTTCACTAGACTAGAGACTAATTAGAGAAGGCAGGGATTTCATTAATTAACATAAGCAGTGACAGACATGCCCTTGGCTACGAATCTTGCATGATCCTCCTTTGCATGCACTACTGCACCATATGTTGCAAGCGTCATCATCAAAACATCCTACCGTGTTGTTTTCTCCCCAGATGAGAAAATCTGTGCAACATTCGGGAGTGACCGAGAGGGCTGTATACATAATGATACATTGGGTTTATAAAAGTTCATGATCAGTAAAACGATCGATTCAATGTAAACACATCGATCGATGTTTCAAAATAACATATTTGAAACTTATTACCTCTTGAGCTGATCATAGCCAAAAATACAATGAAAAGTAATGCAACTTCAACCTTTGACATGTTCATTGCTACCTGTTGGTATAGTTTTCTCCTCTTTGTAACTTTTGTTTTAACTTTTACTTCGTTACTTTGCCTAAACCTGCAGATGTGCTGTATTTATAGTAAAACACATAGAGAGTATAACTTTAATTATTTTTCATACTTTTTTTGTTACGGATTAATAGGATATATCCGATATGGCAGATTATATTTGGATATATTTAACATGACATCACATTTTATTAGAATATATTTGATATGCCATATTGCAATTGGTTATATTGGGATATATTTTATATGACATATGTCACCAGGTTATATTACTATATATTTTATGTCATATTGCACCAAGTTATATATTTTATGCTCTATTTGATATGATTATATATTTTTGTATTTCCTAACATGCTCGGATTGAATATGTCAATATATGGGTTTATTTTATTTAGCAACGAAAAGCAAGGTTAATATTCTCCTAATTTTCTATATGATGTCACATTAAATGTGATGTCATATTAAATATATCCAAATATAACCTGTCATATCAAATATAACATGGCCGAGCCATGCTTCTATATTTTATGAAAGAAAACAAGCCAATCCAAACGAATAAATAAAAAATTTAATCCCACAATAAAGAAAAATGAGTTTAGTTAAATTGTTGTATGAATTATTGGTAAAAAAATTATACATATTATTATTTACAAGGTAAAGCTATATAATCTTAGGTTTGATTTTAAACTTCAATTTACGGTTGCTACTACTTCATTTCCCCCCAGTATAGTCATTTCTTCGAACTCGGATAAATTGAAAGGGAAAAGAAAAAATCGTCGTAGGAAAATTAAAGTTAAAACAAAAGTTGCTGAGAACAAAAGCGGTTGTAATCAAGATCTCAAGTTAATCACTAATTAGTAACTTAGTTTTCAGTTTTTTTTTTTTTTTTTACTGAATCTCAAAGTAGTTGTTATTTCTTATGAAAGTTTCAAATTTAATCTTAGAAATTGAACGTTATGAGAAAATATTAGTGGCAATCAATTGTCTTCTACGTCAGTGTTAGTTAAAACATAAAAAACTATTTACTTTATTTTGTACAGATTGCTAATGCTAAGGTATTTGGTTTATATTAATTGTGCATGCTTTTTGTCTAACGGCTTCAGGTGAAGATCTCAAGTTAATTACTAACTAGTAACTTAGTTTTCAATTTTTTTTTCCTTCTTTTTTTTTTTTTTTTTTTTTTTTTTTACTGAATCTCAAAATTGTTGTTATTTCTTATGAAAGTTTCAAATTTAATCTTAGAAACTGAACGTTATGAGAAAATATTAATGGCAATCAGTTGTCTTCTATGTCAGTATTAGTTAAAGGTAATTTTTGTTCTAATCCACAATATTAGTAGTTAATCCACCCTATTTTATAGGATTGTTGACTTTTACCAAAATTTAGATTTTATTCAGTGTATCCACAAAAAAAAGTTTACTTATTTTCTCTTCTTCTTAGTCTTCTTCTATGTGTTTTCCGTCGTCTTCTTATTTCTGGAATCCTGGCATCTAAATCCAAGCTTAAGCAGAGTGATTCAACGTAATAACAGTAAGTAGTTTGTTTAATTTTTCTTTTGAAGTTGATTAATTGTATACAAAATTGTATATTTTTTTAATATCACCATTATCTCATATAATTGTAGTTAGCTATTTTCTGAAATTTTGAAAAATTGTACATTAGTAGAATATCATTTTATTCAAATATTGTAATAGGAATATAGGCTGTTTGGATAACATTCACTATCTAGACCCAAGTAGTTATACTCTCAAACAATTAAAATATACAATTTTTTTTTTTTTTTTGATTTGGTAATACTGTTTAATTACTTGCTATTTGTCTAATATGTAGATCTTGAATTTGATTTTAATTCTTATTTACTATTGTTGCTCAGAGCAATTGGTGATGTATCTACAAAATATTTAGCTATTTGAAAACATTTGATGCGAACTCCTCTACCGGAATCTTGATCTTAGTTTTTATTTTCATAACCATCTACTACCATATCATGTCTGATCATGTTCAAAGATAATTAGTGAACTAATAATTGTATCTAATTGATTGCTTCTTTGCTGAATTCAAGTGCTATCAACTCTATTTTTAACACATATTTTTTTGTTACTATTTTATCAAACGGGAGGGACAATTCAGCACAAATAATTGTAAAATAACGTAGAATTGTGAAAGAAGAAGCACAAAATCGATTGTTAGCTATATAATAGGGTGAAAATTTTAAGTTAATCCACTCGTGAATTAACTTACAAAATAGTTGTGGATTAACTTAGTAAAGTAAAATGGTGGATTAGCTTATTAAAACCATGGATTAGAATAAAAATTACTTTAGTTAAAACATAAAAAACTATTTACTTTATTTTGTACAGATTGCTAATGCTAAGGTGTTTGGTTTGTATTAATTGTGCATGTTTTTTGTCTAACGGCTACAGGGTGAAGATTTCTTCATTATCAATGCTCATCCTTTTCTTACTGTAGTTTTTTATTTTTATTTGTGTACATATGTTTACAATGAAAGGCAGCTGAACAATATACATTAGTAGTTAAGTATTACTGTTCAGTTACCTCATTTTATTCTTTAATATTACCATTTCTTGGCTTTTGTGAACTGCTCATACTTACTTCATAAATTTCACAAATACAAGTACAATGTTCATATAAGGTATTGTTATAAGTTTGCTTTATTAATTTCTAAAAGAGCAATTTACATCTAAGAAATGTGGAATAAAACCAACATTTAAAATTTTGAGCATTGTTTGTTAAATATTTTTTAACAAAGTAATTTTTGTTTGAGAAAAGTAGAATGAAATCAATGGTTTCTATGATTAATTGATGTAGTCATCCATTAATTCGTTAATTTTGTAGCTATATGTATACATGCTTCCCTAATAAATCTTTGTAAATTTAGCATCACCATTTCAGCCATAACAAAAATAATTAAATGTTTTAAAAACCGCCATAAGTGATACGTTATTGTTACCCATGTATATTTGATTTACCCTCACATTTCATTTATAATCTAATTTGCATTAGCTTTACTACTTCCTAACCAATAAGTAACATTCAAATGAAGTTGGGTTAATATGCTGCTATAACTGTTTGCACATCCTTATCGTACATTACGAAAACAAACATTTATAGCAATAACAAGATATTTAGCATGTTCTTAAATATTGCACCTACGCAAGTTGCTAAGTGCATGGGATAAAATGTTTTTGAAATGAAACGTAACACAGAAAGTAGTAGCCTTATAAATTATTCCAGTCAAGATTATTTTTAAATCCACTATTTTTTGGGCTACCATATCGATCTCCCGTCGGTGAAAATTAGAAGAGTATAAATGTTATTGTAATAATATAATTCTTTAAGAAGGTTTCTCATTTGTCTCTAAATTAGTTGGCTGGTAAATATTTTATGCATGAGTTATTTATTATTCGATCAATTCGGGAAACATATGCATTTAATATTAAAATTTCCCTAACACATGAGAACCATGTGTTGTTTCTTATGCTAATCTTTCTTTTTTATTTTTTTTTTAAAAAAATACAAAACTGAATATGCATGCTCATCAAATAGAACTCAGTCCAGACTTATACACGACATTACAAAAAACAATAAACAAGCAGCCTATGATAAATTATTCTAACTTTCATAATAATGAAGGGAACACAACTAAAGAAATGATAAAAAGACAAGTTTTCATCTTCAGTCGAAAGAGCACCAAATGCTATGGTGCATATCCAAAATAAAGCCAATCACCTATTCACTTGGCTGCCCGTGTAAAAATATGGGCACCCGAGTTTGAAAGGGAAAAACAAACTACGAGTCAGTCATGGGACTAGTATCAGAAATTCTATGGTTACTTAACTTATTAAGAATAAGGCGAATCACAGGACCACGTTGTATGTCACGGAACGGGTTCACTCCATTTGATTGCCGGTGCATAAAATAAAGTAAATCAAGTAAACAACGCAATGCTTTTTAGAAAAATGAAGCCGTTATAAGACTCAGGTCCCGTCACACAATGCAACGCAAGCCGGAGGATAGAGTTTTACCTTATAAGGGCCAAATATGCTTGATATGTAGAAAACAAAAATCATTTGATATTATTATTAGTGTCTAGATGTTTTAAAAAAAACTTTCAAAATAATTGTATCAATAATTGACGGCATAGGCACCATATAATATGTCTTTATATAGGATTACAATTAAAACCGCACCATGTCGTATTGGAAATTGGATTTCCGTCATGAGTCAAGGTAAGGGATGTACTCCTTACCGATTTCGGGCCATCTCTAGGTGGATGCCCAGAATCGCGCCCTTAGCAACCCATGGATCCTGCAAGGCTAGTTCTCCCTTACTTTTGAGGATTAGTTATTCCTGAACAGTACGTTTTCCCGTCCTATCGGACCTATCACTCAAGCCTTTTAGTCGGCTCTATATCCGAGGCGCCTCGCAATCCATCATCCACATAAGTAAAAATGTCAGGGCTCCATACCATGACACCACTTCTAGCTAGGAAGATACGTATGCACTCCTTGCATCCCTTGTCCCGTTTCTGACTCATACCAGGGTGTGAGGCTCACGAATTAACGCTATACACAAGGCAATGCTACTTAAAGCTGTGCTTTGATCATTAACCACAAGACTTTGCTTTTCATAAAAAGCCTTGATCACTTGCATCATGACATCCTACACTATCAATCCATACTATGTCATTGATTTCAGCCAATATATAACCTCTAAGCTCATACGTCTCAGAGAAGAGTGTTAAGCAAGAGATTAAATTCTCCGCTACCAGACAAATATATTTAGCCAAGATCAACTACATAGCACACACTTCAATGTCAAACATACAATCCATTTATACGTACGTTTTGGGTTTGAACGAAACTAGAGGCACCTTATTCCTCATTCCATATGTCCAATACAGAAGAGAGGTTCTTGCATACCCGGACAATCAACAAGTACGTTTGAACAACTACCACTATAACCACTTCAGTGGAGCTACCCATATCTGAGGCATCAGTAGTAATTAATTCGATGTGAATATTGCCGGTCTTGGACCATCTTCATTATCTTCGACTTTTAATTGCCTAAAATGAGATTTAACGCGGTCTTTTCAAATAATTCTCAGATAAAATTTCAAATCAAATTCTTTCCCTAGTTTAAATCATTGGCCTTCACCATTCATTACATTATGTAAAAAGGTTTAGTCGAGAATTTAATTCGGCACTCGAATTAAATACTCATGTCATATCGTATCCATAATTCATTTTATACATTTTCGTGCCAAATCATACTTAACCATTTTTATTTTATATACCAAGCCGAATTTATTTGCACACACTTTAAATCGCTTAAACAATTTAAAACGATTATGAATAAAATCGATTACTGAAATTTGCGAATTAGTGAAACTGACAAGTCACAAACGAAGTCGAAATGGGCCGAAAATCAGTCGGGAAAGAGCCTGGATAGATCTAAACTGTTGACCGTGGTCTATACTGGTCAACAGCCCAAAAAAGAATTAGGACATCTGAATTTTAATTTAGATGTCTGAGTTAAAAATTCAAATATTCGAATTTGCAATTCCCTGAAATGGCAAGGATTTACTTCATTTCTGAGCTATTTCAGACATCTGGATTTTTTTGACCAGACGTTCAAGTTAAAATTCAAACATCTAAATAAAAATTTCAGACGCCTGAATTGCTCTGCTTGTTTATATAATTATTTGGAGCAGGTCAGACGTCTGACCTAAATAATTCGGACATCTGAATCCTGTTCCAAAGCACAATTAGCCTAAAAAACATATTCAAGATGATATCGACAAATGCCCGAAGGCCTATGATGTTATATAAATCTATATGAGGCTTCTAAGACTTGTCGAAACAACTTACAACACACAAATGCACATGCAAAAACATTCACTGTAACACCCCACCTCCGCCAGGGTGGCTCTTGCAAGCACTCTGACTTTGGAGGGGCGTTTGAATCAGGTAAACATGCATAATGATATATCAAGGCAGAACAAGAACATATGTATATATGTAAACAGAGTAAATAAGATAAGTAAAACAGCGGAAGATTTCAAACTATTTCAAAACAAGTCTAGTACAACATAATGTCAATTTTCCAAATACACAAGTCTAGATAAAAACAACATCACTGAAAAACTGAAATACATAAGTACTATCCCCAAAATAAGTGATAACCATAGCTAGCTTCATGTCAAGACCGTACATGAGCTAAAATCCCACAAGCAAGTGATCAGAAATCCAAGCTAAGCTCCAATATTCCCACCCTGAGAACCTGGGGGGGGGGGGGGGAACGGAAGAAAAGAGGCAAAAGAAAAACAGGTCAGTCAAAAAGACTGAGTAAGCCCTACTACAATCAATGTAAACTGATAAAGTTAACTGGCATGAGAAGCAGGGATGAACATAAGGATAACAACATACTAGCATGATGATTAACTAACAAGGTAGATAAAGGTGTCATCGCATAATCAGGTTTAAGGTTTTTGCACCACAGGTGTACTAGCAAACTAACACGATTTGAATAAACAAGTATTGATCCCTTGGCCCAAGCTTTGGCCCAATAACATGAAGTGACCCTAATACGAGGTCCAATAACATGAAGTGACCCTAATACGAGGTCCAATAATATGAAGTGACCCTAATACGAGGTCCAATAACATGAAGTGACCCTAATACGAGCTCCGATAACATGAAGTGACCCTAATACGAGGTCCAATAATATGAAGTGACCCTAATACGAGGTCCAATAATATGAAGTGACCCTAATACGAGGTCCAACAACATGAAGTGACCCTAATACGAGGTCCAATAATATGAAGTGACCCTAATATGAGGTCCAACCAAACGGTCTAGTCGATCGGCTCCCTATAAGCCTAACTCGTCACGTGTTGGTGTCAATACGGTCCAAACATAATTGTAGTCGGACTGTGCCGGGTCCACCCTTCGGGTGTATCAAGCCCTAGGGTGTAAACCCCTGGACACCATAAACATAAGTGCACAGTCTCGATCTACTGGTACCCGTGCATGTTTTCCCCGGCTTCGGACTATGTGCACGACCATAGTCCGCCCGGAACTACACCGGCGTACCACTCTGCCATCGTTTTTGGTCACTTACCTCAAGTCCAGTATCGTGCCCCCTCCCTAGCCTAGTCCCTAGGGTCTTAATGATACAAACTTGGGATTACTGCTGGAGTGGACCCCATTGCTAGGATTTTTCTAGTGGGTTAAGTACGGTTTAACCCTTTTACTAATCATGGATTAACTTGGTTAAGTGTAACGATGGGTTCACGACTTAACCCCGATTAATCCACCAAGCCCAAATTGGTTAAGTATTAAGTGGACCATGACTTAACCCTAATCATGAGGCATTAATTAATTTAATGTGCCTTAACCTCTCACATTAGACCTTGTTGTGGTTACTAGTTAAGCCGGGCGGGTCCGGGTAGCTTTACACCACAACTTGGTCTAACCTCGGGTTCAAGGTACAACATGACCAACTTCTCACATTGGGTCCTATTGTTTGTAGCAACTAGTTAAGCCGGTCGGTTCCGGGTAGGTTTACGCTACAAACTCAACCCAACCTCGAGTTGGTCACACTTATATTTTCTAAGTGTCATGTCCATCATGTTTCCAAAACATATTACAAGTTTTCAAGAATTTGGGTAGACCTAACTTAATAGGTAAATTCCCAATGGGTAGACCTAACTTAATAGGTAAATTCCCAATCTTATGTTTTTATGTCTTTTAAGTTTACCCAACCCCAAACGTAATCCCATCGCTTACATATCGCAATAGCGCATAAAGGATAGAAAGAGGGAACTTGGCATAATCATGACATAAAGGTGTTGAAGCCACAAGTTTAACATGGTGGCATATGAAATGTACATATGTTCATATACTTGCATATTACATTTTTAGGCCTCAAAAGCATGCATAAAACCAAACTTAGCATATTGGTGATACATGCTGATAAATGACATGTAGAAATGGCCATAAGTTCGCATTTAGCCTCACATGCAAGTTATCATAAGAGATATGATAACTTACATGTTGCCAAAATGCAACCTTTAGCATAAAGCTTGAAGCTTTATGTTCATATACTCAAGATAAGCTTGCATAACGTGATAACATGAACAAAATGATCATCCCAAACTTGCATAACATACATGCATATCATATGACGAACTTGCATATCAAACTTGCATAACATAACATGATAAACTTGCATGTCATAACATGGCAAACTTGCATAACATAACATGATAAACTTGCATATCATAACATGGCGAACGTGCATAACATAACATGATAAACTTGCATATCATAACATGGCAAACATGCATAGCATAATATGGTAAACTTGCATATCATAACATGGCATACTTGCATAACATAACATGATAAACTTGCATATCATAACATGACAAACTTGCATAACATAACATGATAAACTTGCATATCATAACATGGCGAACTTGCATAACATAACATGATAAACTTGCATATCATAACATGGCAAACTTGCATAGCATAATATGGTAAACTTGCATATCATAACATGGCATACTTGCATAACATAACATGATAAACTTGAATATCATAATGGTCAACCAAACTTGCATCATTCATTTAACTTTAGAGTTTAAATATGAAAGTAGAAAAGGGCTTACAATGCTTATGAAGACACAAAAATATGATAAAGCCCTTATGCAATCAAATAGACCCAAAATGCAAGCTCTAATAGAAAAACCCTTGAGCCAAAATGATCAAAACCCTTGCTTTATGATGTAAATATGGAAACTTGACTTGAATGCAAGCTAATGATGCTCATACAAGCTTGAAAACACTTGTATGCATTGAAAATCTCTCATAGAAATGACTTAGGAATTTTATGAAGAGAGTGGAGGCCATGAGAGGAATGATTTTGCCATAGTTTAGTTACTTGAATGAATAATGATGATTTAGGGTTAGGTTAGGGGCTTATTTATAGAGATTAGGATTAGTTTCAACCTTAGGATTAAACCCTAATTCCAATCTCAGCCCTTAAAACCGAATCTGGCCCCCAAACTCAACACAACTCCAAAATGGTGCACCAGGCAAAACTGCCCGGCTGAGCCAAGTCGACAGGGCTGTCGACTTGGGTCCAACCAAGTCGACTCCCAAGTCGACAGGGCTGTCGACTTGGGTGCTCTGGCGGGAATTTTCCCGCCTAGCCCAATCTGCCCTAATTTCCAAATTCAAACTTGAATTTGAAACATGTTTTTACTTTGAAATTTTCTGAAAACTTCGTTGGGCCTTAATCGGGTCATACGGACTCCGATTTTCGAAAACTCGGACTCTATTTCGCGTGTTTTTCCGAGACGAACGCAATGGCATAGCCCGTTTCCCTTGATTCAGATTTTAGAATTAAATTCTGCCTCGATTTACGTTATAACAGGTTATTAAAAATACGGGTTGTTACATTCTCCCCTCCTTAAAGGATTTCGTCCCCGAAATCTTCAAGTTAGGAACAACGTATCCTACCATCCAACATCCATCTACTCAAAACATCATCCACGAGCAATCATTGTCCTTACAAGATTCTAAATGTTGCATGAATATATGCAAAGGTGTGTGTATATGTACTTATCTAATGCAAATATCATCAATGCAAATTATGTTAGTGAAATGAATCCATATGTATGCAATTCCTAACATAATGTATAACATCTATATGTGTGCACATAACATACATCCATATGCAACATCCATGTGATAACACAAAAATTTTCATCCATGAATAAGCGTAAACACTCATGCATATGAATTATGAGGAGTGTGTGAGCCGATCTAGTGCCTAATGTGTATAATGCATCCACGAGTAACCACTTGCAAACACTTGCAACCACTTGCAAACATCAAGCATAACATGTTTCAAACACATGTTTCATCCAAAGGGTTTCTACCTAAGGTTCTCATGGCAAGATTAACATGGTAAACTAGATAATCAAGACAAACATGGATAGCAAAAGATATGCTACAAAGAGATCGGGAAGATAAGCAGGATATACTCCTTTCGGATTTCAAGAAATCCCTTCCTAACCCAACCCATATTCTATAAAAGCCCAAAAGGTTTAGTCAACCTAACGGACCCCTTCAAACCCTGACATGTATTACAAGCCAATAAGTCATACCTCCTGACAGAAATAGGACCGAGAATGGGACCGAGAGGATATACGTAAAAAGATAACATGCGAGTAAGTTCCACAGGAAAACAAGGATCAAGGATATGCTCTTAAAAAGAGATATGATGCGCGCATCTAGCCTTCAGTCTTCTAAGTCACGTTTCCTTGAGTTTAACTCCACTGTGCTTTGACCGTCTTTTACTTCATGATTCCTTGGCTTCTTAACTCTTATTTCCAAATATGAGTTGGAATCCATTTCATTGTCGCCTCTCGTCTTCCTCTTTCACTTACTCTTCTATCATTCTTGGCTTAAACATAACTATGACCTCATGGTTTCATGCAAGCTCTCCAAAATTTACTAGTGAATCCTGGATCTCGTTTACTTACTATAAAGTATCCCACGCAGCAGAACTTTTCTTGAAAATACCAACCCTCGTTGCCAATTGCTCTTACTAACATGATTTTCTATAACTCATGCTTGAACGAAATGAACCATCCTCCTGCGAATGATAGGCCGTACTTAGATTCAGTTGCTTGCCCATGACTTCCCGTAGACTATCCCAAAACTGGCTAGTGAAGATTGAGTAATGGTAACTAACTATACTTTAGGGAACCTCGTGCAACCGCTTTATTTCTTGAAAGTAAACTGTCGCTAGCTATGATGCAGTCCTTTCGCTCTTTACCGGAGTGAAATGAGCACTCTTCGTGAGTCTACCTACTATGACCCACATGCTTGTATTCCCTTTTCTTGATCTAGGCAGTCCATCCACGAAATCCTTTGTGACGCTTTACTACTTCCATTGCGGGGACCTCCAATGGATGTAATAGCCCACCGGGCTTTTTATGACTCGGCCTTAATCTGTTGGCACAACATGCACCTTGGGACAAACTCGGCCACCTCCTCGAGTGCTGTGCATCTTCAAGAGCCTTCTTTCTCTCATTGCGTCTTAGCCGTCCCTTGTCATCTATAGCGAGGTGTCTTAACATCTCGCCTCGAATCTACTTGTCCATGATCTCGACTAACTGCGGGTCTTCTTTCTGTGAAGTCCCTACTTGATCCAGAAGGGTAGGTCTAAGCTCAAGGGACGCTAACTAACTAATTAAACTGAGATAACTTCTTACTTCAATTGTCCTCGTCGGAGCTTTTCGGTTTTGAACCGCGACCACTTTAGCAGGATCCACCACTAAGCCTTGCTTAGAAACTATGTGCCCAAGAAATCTAACTCCTTTTTCTCCAAAATGACATTTGGAGGACTTGGCTTTCAACTGATGCGCTCTAAGCGTATCCATCACCTCCTTGAGATGTCTAGCATGTTCTTCCTCGTTCTTTAAGAAAGTCAGGATATCATCTACAAAGACTACCACAAACTCGTTCAGGAACTCCCTAGACACCCTACTCATCCAGTCCACGAAGTAGGCGGGTGCATTAGTCAAACCGAATGGCATGACCAGCCATTCTAAGAATCCATCTGGAGTTCTGAACGCAGTTTTGTCTATACTATCCTCAGCTACTCTGAGCTGATGGAATCCAGTAGCAAGATCAAGAGAAAACAGATGTTCCTACAAGCTGATCAAACAGATCATCGATCCTTGGTAATGGTTGTCTATTCTTCTTGTTCTACTCACGATAATTAACATACGGGCGAAGCGAACTGTCCACATTACTAGCGAATACTACTAGAGCACCCTCCTCGTAAATGCTTCATTGTATGAAGTTCTTCTGAAGCAACTCCTTGACTTAACTCTCATCTTGCGGGACCATGTGCCTAACCGGCCACGTAACTGGCTTGGCATTATCAACCAGATAAATGCGAAAATCTATCTCGCGTTTAGGGGTAACCCCTTCACTTCACCCAAGATATCAGGATATTCTCGGACCACCCTCATAGATTGCAAACTATCGATAGACGAGTTGAGGGATTCAAGATAACACAACGTGACGGGACCCATAGGGTTACAAGAAATTTTTAGGGTATTACCGAGGTGAGTCATGAGCCTCACAACCCTATGCTCAAAAATCAAGGATGGCTCCAAAACTGGACAACCAATCCATGCCCAAAATCAACCCATACCCCATGAAACCGAGAATATAAGCATCACACGAGAACTCTACACTCAAGATAGAGATTTTCAAATCCATGTAGATAATAGACAAATGGGCGTAAACCCCAATTGGATTTGAAACACACACGGGATCATAAACTAGACTAGTACTTAGGTGCAAACTTTCAACTAGATCAGATGAATTATGCGATGTGCCAGAATCAAACAAAGTACAAACAGGAAAATCAGAAATGTAAACAAGACTTTTAACAGAGACACTACCTCGATCATGAGCTGGAAGAACGATGTTGAGGGGATGAATTCGCCCTCCAGATGGTCTTGCACATTGAGTCTGACCTTGCCCTTGCTTCTTCGGGCAATCTTTGCTGAAATGTCCAAACTCACCACAATGAAAGCATTCACCACTCTTCCTTTTTCTCTTCCTACAATCCTTAATAAGATGCCCAACTGAACCGCAATAATGGCACTTCCTCTTGTCGTTATTGCCCTTGCTATTGTTCCCCTTGTTTAGATGAGTCAAGCTTCCACAAGTAAAGCACTTCTTTTCCTCCTTATCTTCAGACTTCTCCTCCTTCTTTTTCATTTCCTTTTTGGGCTCCGTTTCCTTGTTTTGAGACTCATTCATCTTGACCTCCTTCTTGTCACTCCTATTCTCTTCATTGAGTAGGGCCATATTCACCAAACTCTCGAAAGTTGCCCCCAAGGGTATATGAGTCATGGCTAAACCATGTAATGGCTCGTTTAATCCTAGAGCAAAGTATAGGGCCTTCTTCTGAGCTGTGTTAACCAAGTCTAAACCGACCCGAGCCAGTTGATTAAACATATCTATGTATTCCCTAATAGTCATGTCCCCTTGCTTCAGTGATAGGAACCTTAGTCCAAACTTTCCCCGAAAGTCATCCCAAGTCTCAATTGGCCTAGTAGCGGTGGTGACCACCCACCAACGTGCAGCTTCTTCCTTTAGCAACCACACTGCTAATAAAACCTTCCTACGGTCATCTATATCAAAGAAGGCAAAAAGATCTTCGGTTTCTTTCAACCAATTCCTTGCCTCTACATAAGTCTCGGTTCCAATGAAATTCTTGCAACTCATCGCCTTAAAGTTCTTACAAGTTTCCGCAAAATCCGCTTGTGGAGGCTGAGGGGGAGGAGAAACATCAGCTATGGGGGGAGGAGGAGAAACATTAACCACTGGAGGAGGAGGAGGAGGAACATTAACTACCGGAGGAGGAGGAACATCGGCGGGGCCGGCTTCGGTCGCCCTAGCCTCCAAAAGTCTCCTATACCAAGCAGGTACGTGTACTCCCTCCGGAATAGCAAAGTTATCAGCCATACTGAAAACGAAGAAAAAGACAGATTCAGAATGGAGAAAAACGAAGGAATTTTGCTAATGGCTTTTTGGGGAATAGGCTTTAAAATAAACTAGACTTTTCTTTGGAAAATACTTTATACTTGGTTTTGAAAATAGTTTTCCAAAAGTTTTAAAAACCTTTTTGTTCCTTCTCGTAAACCATATGCTCCGATACCAAATGTAACACCCCACCTCCGCCAGGGTGGCTCTTGCAAGCACTCTGACTTTGGAGGGGCGTTTGAATCAGGTAAACATGCATAATGATATATCAAGGCAGAACAAGAACATATGTATATATGTAAACAGAGTAAATAAGATAAGTAAAACAGCGAAAGATTTCAAACTATTTCAAAACAAGTCTGGTACAACATAATGTCAATTTTCCAAATACACAAGTCTAGATAAAAACAACATCACTGAAAAACTGAAATACATAAGTACTATCCCCAAAATAAGTGATAACCATAGCTAGCTTCATGTCAAGACCGTACATGAGCTAAAATCCCACAAGCAAGTGATCAGAAATCCAAGCTAAGCTCCAATATTCCCACCCTGAGAACCTGGGGGGGGGGGGACGGAAGAAAAGAGGCGAAAGAAAAACAGGTCAGTCAAAAAGACTGAGTAAGCCCTACTACAATCAATGTAAACTGATAAAGTTAACTGGCATGAGAAGCAGGGATAAACATAAGGATAACAACATACTAGCATGATGATTAACTAACAAGGTAGATAAAGGTGTCATCGCATAATCAGGTTTAAGGTTTTTGCACCACAGGTGTACTAGCAAACTAACACGATTTGAATAAACAAGTATTGATCCCTTGGCCCATGCTTTGGCCCAATAACATGAAGTGACCCTAATACGAGGTCCAATAACATGAAGTGACCCTAATACGAGGTCCAATAATATGAAGTGACCCTAATACGAGGTCCAATAATATGAAGTGACCCTAATACGAGGTCCAATAACATGAAGTGACCCTAATACGAGGTCCGATAACATGAAGTGACCCTAATACGAGGTCCGATAACATGAAGTGACCCTAATACGAGGTCCAATAATATGAAGTGACCCTAATACGAGGTCCAATAACATGAAGTGACCCTAATACGAGGTCCAATAATATGAAGTGACCCTAATACGAGGTCCAACCAAACGGTCTAGTCGATCGGCTCCCTATAAGCCTAACTCGTCACGTGTTGGTGTCAATACGACCCAAGCATAATTGTAGTCGGACTGTGCCGGGTCCACCCTTCGGGTGTATCAAGCCCTAGGGTGTAAACCCCTGGACACCATAAACATAAGTGCACAGTCTCGATCTACTGGTACCCGTGCATGTTTTCCCCGGCTTCGGACTATGTGCACGACCATAGTCCGCCCGGAACTACACCGGCGTACCACTCTGCCGTCGTTTTTGGTCACTTACCTCAAGTCCAGTAATCGTGCCCCCTCCCTAGCCTAGTCCCTAGGGTCTTAATGATACAAACTTGGGATTACTGCTGGAGTGGACCCCATTGCTAGGATTTTTCTAGTGGGTTAAGTACGGTTTAACCCTTTTACTAATCATGGATTAACTTGGTTAAGTGTAACGATGGGTTCACGACTTAACCCCGATTAATCCACCAAGCCCAAATTGGTTAAGTATTAAGTGGACCATGACTTAACCCTAATCATGAGGCATTAATTAATTTAATGTGCCTTAACCTCTCACATTAGACCTTGTTGTGGTTACTAGTTAAGCCGGGCGGGTCCGGGTAGCTTTACACCACAACTTGGTCTAACCTCGGGTTCAAGGTACAACATGACCAACTCCTCACATTGGGTCCTATTGATTGTAGCAACTAGTTAAGTCGGTCGGTTCCAGGTAGGTTTACGCTACAAACTCAACCCAACCTCGAGTTGGTCACACTTATATTTTCTAAGTGTCATGTCCATCATGTTTCCAAAACATATTACAAGTTTTCAAGAATTTGGGTAGACCTAACTTAATAGGTAAATTCCCAATGGGTAGACCTAACTTAATAGGTAAATTCCCAATCTTATGTTTTTATGTCTTTTAAGTTTACCCAACCCCAAACGCAATCCCATCGCTTACATATCGCAATAGCGCATAAAGGATAGAAAGAGGGAACTTGGCATAATCATGACATAAAGGTGTTGAAGCCACAAGTTTAACATGGTGGCATATGAAATGTACATATGTTCATATACTTGCATATTACATTTTTAGGCCTCAAAAGCATGCATAAAACCAAACTTAGCATATTGGTGATACATGGTGATAAATGACATGTAGAAATGGCCATAAGTTCGCATATAGCCTCACATGCAAGTTATCATAAGAGATATGATAACTTACATGTTGCCAAAATGCAACCTTTAGCATAAAGCTTGAAGCTTTATGTTCATATACTCAAGATAAGCTTGCATAACGTGATAACATGAACAAAATGATCATCCCAAACTTGCATAACATACTTGCATATCATATGACGAACTTGCATATCAAACTTGCATAACATAACATGATAAACTTGCATATCATAACATGGCAAACTTGCATAACATAACATGA
This sequence comes from Allium sativum, assembly GCA_030737875.1. NCBI lineage: Eukaryota > Viridiplantae > Streptophyta > Magnoliopsida > Asparagales > Amaryllidaceae > Allium > Allium sativum. Next base: position 160,032,579 of record CM060924.1, read on the forward strand.
TAAACTTGCATATCATAACATGGCGAACTTGCATAACATAACATGATAAACTTGCATATCATAACATGGCAAACTTGCATAGCATAATATGGTAAACTTGCATATCATAACATGGCATACTTGCATAACATAACATGATAAACTTGCATATCATAACATGGCAAACTTGCATAACATAACATGATAAACTTGCATATCATAACATGGCGAACTTGCATAACATAACATGATAAACTTGCATATCATAACATGGCAAACTTGCATAGCATAATATGGTAAACTTGCATATCATAACATGGCATACTTGCATAACATAACATGATAAACTTGCATATCATAATGGTCAACCAAACTTGCATCATTCATTTAACTTTAGAGTTTAAATATGAAAGTAGAAAAGGGCTTACAATGCTTATGAAGACACAAAAATATGACAAAGCCCTTATGCAATCAAATAGACCCAAAATGCAAGCTCTAATAGAAAATCCCTTGAGCCAAAATGATCAAAACCCTTGCTTTATGATGTAAATATGGAAACTTGACTTGAATGCAAGCTAATGATGCTCATACAAGCTTGAAAACACTTGTATGCATTGAAAATCTCTCATAGAAATGACTTATGAATTTTATGAAGAGAGTGGAGGCCATGAGAGGAATGATTTTGCCATAGTTTAGTTACTTGAATGAATAATGATGATTTAGGGTTAGGTTAGGAGCTTATTTATAGAGATTAGGATTAGTTTCAACCTTAGGATTAAACCCTAATTCCAATCTCAGCCCTTAAAACCGAATCTGGCCCCCAAACTCAACACAACTCCAAAATGGTGCACCAGGCAAAACTGCCCGGCTGAGCCAAGTCGACAGGGCTCTCGACTTGGGTCCAACCAAGTCGACTCCCAAGTCGACAGGGCTGTCGACTTGGGTGCTCTGGCGGGAATTTTCCCGCCTAGCCCAATCTGCCCTAATTTCCAAATTCAAACTTGAATTTGAAATATGTTTTTACTTTGAAATTTTCTGAAAACTTCGTTGGGCCTTAATCGGGTCATACGGACTCCGATTTTCGAAAACTCGGACTCTATTTCGCGTGTTTTTCCGAGACGAACGCAAAGGCATAGCCCGTTTCCCTTGATTCAGATTTTAGAATTAAATTCTGCCTCGATTTACGTTATAACAGGTTATTAAAAATACGGGTTGTTACATTCACACTTAAGATTCATAATGATTTTGATTATAAATTCAAAGGTGAATTAAATTCCAAACCAAAGCATGAAAAAGCTATTCAAATGACTTGTTAAGACTTAAGACTTTGTTGGGTCAGCAACAGAGCTTCACAAGATCACCAAATCCACTCCTAGCATATAAATTAGATCATATGGACAATCCACGTCATAATTTTCAACACAATGCAACATAAATACATGAAATCGTCTAAGTTACGCTAGTATATCCATTCCACTAGCATATGCAAACCAAATGAACATTAAGTTACTCTTTTACAAGCCAATAGCTTGTGGCATAGTTGTGAGTTCATGAGTAACTCACCTATATAAAATAAAAATGATTTTTATTGCAATACTTAATCTTTGTCCTCATGTTAAACTCATATGATCAATCAGTAGTTATTTCATCAACCCAAACTTAATCAACTACTACATATTTAACTAGTACCAGCCTTTTTGTTTCTCAGAAAAAAAAATTATGAAAGAAAATCTCATCTTTGCTTGTTTGCAAACAAAGAATAGATCCAATAGTGAAATGACCCAAACTCGCCCTTATGGGAAAGCTTGGATTGAGTTGAGGACACGACAAATCAGAACACAAACAAAAGAACAATTCATTTTTATTACAACAATTTGCATCAGAGTACAATAATCTACCAGAGTGTGAATAAATATTATATATTGGAAAATATTAGAGATTTGAAATTAGAATGCAGCGGAAAAATAATACCTAGCACAAATGAAAGAAATACACGGGTACAGAGCTTTCCAAATATAGTTCCAGTTGTAAATCAAGGATCCTATGAAAATAATATCTGCAAAACCAAAACTACTAGCTGCCAGTGTGGAAAATAGGGGCACCTAGAGTTTAGGTTAAAATAATAAACTCCAGGTCAGTCATGTGACTGATGTGAGAACTAAAACAATTATTTAAAACTTTACTTTAAAAATAAAGTAAGCCAAGGGACCATGCCGCATAACACGGAATGGGTTTCCTCTCAAGAATACTAGTTCATAAAATAAACAACGCAATGCTTTTTGGAAAAATGAAGCTATTAGAAGACCCAGGTCCCATCACACAATTCAACGCAAGCTAGAGGATAAGGTTTTCCCTTATAATATTCAAACATGCTTGGTGCGTTTAAAAAAAATCCTTTGATACTATTATAAGTGCATAGTATTTAAAACAACTTCAAATATAAATGTATCAATCATAGACGACATGGGTACCATATATCATGTCGCCATACTAGTTCTACAATTGAAACTGCACAATATCATATTGGAAGTTGGATTCCATCTGTGAACCAAGACAAGGGATCGTCCTTACCGAATTCGAGACACTCTAGCCTGTGCCTCAGGACTCAACCGCAACTGCACCTGGATCGTCAGGGCCGGTCCACCTATGTGGATTAATAATCCCTGAACAGTACGTTTCCCCACCCTATGGGGTGTAAGTCTGGTCAGTATGTCGACTATGTCATCCATCAGCCCCGTTGTAACAACCCGGAAAATCAGAACCAATTTAATTTTTTTAATTTGGATATTTAAATGTATTTGGAATATTTAAAATAATTTATTTTAAATAATAACGACCAAAAATATATTTTAAATGAAATTAGAACAAATAAATTTATTTTAATTATATAACTAGTTTGAAATAGCGCGGTAATTTGAAAATTTGAAGTTGAACTTTGACTGAATTCACAAGATCCAAAATAAATTGAATTTCAATAAAACCAGAAATATTTAAATCTATTAAAAATGTCTTTCTAACAGATAAAAAAAATCGAAATTTCATAGTGGGAATAAAAAGTTATGGCCATTTGAATATTCATTGTTATCGCTATGGAATTTAATATAAATATAACCCTTAAAAATGTCTGGGCTCCATACCATGACACCACTCCTAGCTAGAAGGAAATGCATTGAAACGGCCCGAACTTCCCAGTAAAGGAAAGCCTGGATTGCTTTGAGAACAACACACATTAGAACACAAACTGGGGAACATTTTATTGCTGATTACAACAATTACATCAAAGTACAAGAATGTAACAGAGTATGAATACTAATTACAGAAATAGAAATACAATAATATCATAGATTTAAATTACATTTAAATAGCAGCGGAAAAATAATACAAATATTCAACTGAAAGGAATACACGGATACAGAGGTTTCCGAATACTGCTTCAGCTGCAAACCAGGATCCTGTAAACATATCTGCAAAAAGCTACTCGACTGCCCGTGTGGAAAATATGGTCACCCAAGTTTGCCAGTGAAACAAACTACAGGTCAGTCATGGGACTGATATGAGAAATCTAACTTAACTTATCTAATAATGAGGCTAATCACAGGACCACACCGCTAACGCGGAACGGGTTTACTCCATTGGATTGCCAGTACATAAAATAAAGTAAAACGTTAAACAACGCAATGCTTTTTAGAAAAATGAAACCATTATAAGACCCAACTCCCATCACACAATGCAACGCAAACCGGAGGATAGGGTTCTACCTTATAATGGTCAAAAGATGCTTGATACGATAAAACAGATTTAGTATTAGTGTGTATATATGTGGATATATATATATATATATTTCAAAAACAATTTCAATCATAATGTATTAATCATAGACGGCATAGTACCCCATCCTACTATGTCGCCATACTAGTTCTACAATCAAAACCGCAAGGTCGTATTGGAAATTGGATTTCCATCATGAGTCGAGGCTAGGGGCAAGCTCCTCTCCGATTCGAGACACTCTAGCAAATGCCTCTGGATCCCCCGCCGTGAACCCTTGGATCTTCAGGGCTGGTCCCCGCCTATCGGCAGTGGATTGGTTATGCCTGAACACACGTTTGCCGGTTCCTTTGAACCTATAATATGACCACTATCGGCCTATAAAAATCCGAGACGCCTCAAAATCCATCATCCACATAAGTAAAATGCCAGGCCGTGTTAAAGCACTGACACTACCACTAGCTAGAAAGAAACGTGTGCACTCCCTGCAGTCCATATCCCGTTTTTGACTCATACCGGGGTGTGAGGCTAGCGAAGTCACGATATATAGAAAGCTATGCCGTAATAGGCTATGCTTTGATCATCCGATAAGGCCCTGCTTTTCAACAAAAGCCTTGATCAATTGCATCTTGGCATGCCACATTGACAATTCGCGCCATGCGATCAATCACTATTAATATATACCATTGTGTTAAGTGGAGAATAAATCCTCCACCACCAAACAGACATACATTAACAGAAATCGATTTAATTCACATGGAAAGAAATCCAATGTCAGATACGCATCCATTTACTAGCTTATGCTCTGGGTCTGAGCGAAAACCAAATCCGAACAATCAACAATAGTCCGAACGGCCACCACTGAAGCCCCTTCAAGGTAGCTACTCCCATCAAGGGTCCCTGTAGCATCACATCCATTCCATGTGAAGATCGTCGGTCTTCAATCATCGTCTTCATCTTCGACTTTTCATCGTCGTAATAATTATTCGGAATGGGTTAAACCCGGCCTTTCTGATTAACTCACGTATTTTATAATTAAAAGTCAAGTACTATAAAAACACATCCAACGCCTCATTCCAATTCAGAATATTCTTTTAAATAAAATATTCTAATTATTCTAACAACGACAAACTCTTTAAATTATTCTTAAATCTTACTTCTAAAGATTTATTAAGGAACCAATTTGGTTTAAATATCACAATTCATTATTCAATGATTAATTTAATTTAAGAAATTAATCTTATCTTATCTTTAATTGGGTTATAGAACTAATGTCATTTAAAACATAGTTCACGGTAAACCCATAACCATCTTCCATAAAATATGGAATCTGCACAGAAATCAAATCAATATAAATAATCGTTATAAATTTCTGTATCCGACCAATAATATAAATGGAATAACGGCAAAGCCTTTTAAATTCCATATGTAGTATCGGTCTTCTTTTACAGAAGCTTATTCCGGTTATTATCGACTCGAATTCCATTCAATTCAAATTTAATATATTAAATTTGAAAACTTTACTTTTGGAAAATATTCCATTTTAAATCTTAATAAATGATTTATAAATTCAAAATCATATTTTCACTGTCAGTTTGATTAAAGAGAAAACAATAAACCTAACTCACAGTTCATCTTATTTCAATTACAGAATATAATTGAAAACTTTAATAATCTAAATTAGAAGATTATTCTTTTCATATGGGGTTTAAGAACAGAGTTATTTAAGACACTATTCACGACAAACCCAAAATCCAATTTATTTAATTTAAATACAATTAAATATTAACAAATTGGAAAACTTCATTATGTCTGAATTTAATGATTTATTCTAGTTAATAACTAGTTCATTTAAATAAAAATATACTTTCCACAACATATTCTTTTCTAAAATATTTTCTAAGACATTTTCTAAAATTTTCTTTTTCTAGAATATCCTTTATTGGAATGTGACTCAATCAACAACCATATATTGCATGAAATCAGCCATTATGATAAATAATTATCAAACATCCAAATGACGACCAAAGTGGACTTTATAACTGTGTGAGCATTAAGGTAAATAACTAACGCTCATCACAGACTGTCAATCCATCGATTGACAGATAACAAAATATTGGGATTAGTGTGTATCCAATATCATCACAATACCCGTGTGGGGTTTCATCCATCAACCAAATAATAAACTATTTGTGCACTTGGGCGAAGTGTGAAAATTATCGTCCCAATCACATGAACAAGTCGGGTAAATTGTAAATGGGAGTGTAATATTCAAACTTGAATAAAATAAACATTATATTTGACCCATAACACATTTCAACAATTAGACATATATTTCTATTCTTTTTGCTATGAACAAATGACAATAAAAACCTAGTCTTTTAATTCAACTCTTTTATTGTAAACAATGTTACAATAAAAGATAATCCTTTAATTCAATATGACAATAAAACTAATCTTTTATTTCAATTATCCTAAAAGTGTTCTCTTTATTTTCTAATCTTTTCATTTTAACCAAATGACTATAAAGATATAATCCTTTAATCCTAGTCCTTTCAATGGAATCTAAACTACATTGAAAATGTAATTTTAATGTACAATCTTTTTATTGAAAACAAAGTGCCAATAAAAATATAATCTTTTATCTCAATCTTTTTTTTTATTGTAAACAAAATGACAGAATTGACTAATTCTTTTTAATGTAAACCAAATATCATGATTTTGTTTAATCTTTTTAAATAAACCAAAATATGATATTTTGTTTCTTCTCTAATCATGTTTTACACACAATGATATTTTAATTTGCAAAACCCATTTCTAACAAAAATGTGATTTTTATTTATATAACAATTTTCAAATCAAAATGTCATTTTTATATGCATAATACATTTCAAATAAAAATGTAGATTTTATTTACATAACAAGTTTCTAATCAAAAATGTCATTTTGTTTGCATAACACATTTCAAATAAAAGATTGTTTTTATTTAATAACATTTTCTAACAAAAATGTCCTTTTAATTCTAATTCTTTTTAATGTACAAAATAAGGTACTTTTGTTAAATCCTTTTCAATGCAACAAAATGCTAATTTCCTTAATCCTTTTCTTTTGAATGAGGATAATAGTTCATAAAAGTGTATATTTTTAATTCACTCTTTTTAAATGACAAGAGACGCCTATTTTAATTCATTCTTTTAAATGACAAGAAATGTCCATTTTATTGTAATTTTACAATTTCTAACAGAAATGCACTTTTATTCCAATATACATTTTCTAGCAAAAAATGTACTTCTTATTCTAATTTACATTTTTCCATCGAAACGTTAATTTTTCTACTGTAACATTAATAATGAGAATGTAAACTTCTCTAATGTAACATTCAAAATAATAAAATATTAATTTCATCTTACAGGACAATTCATAACAAAAATGCTACTTCCATTATTATAATCATGTTTCGACAAAATGTTACTTTTATTCCACAAATCAAGTTTTAACAAAAATGTGATTTTTATTTCATAAATCAAGTTTTAACCATAAAAATCTAATCTTTTCGTCTCAACTAAAATGACACTAAAAATGAAATCTTTATATCTAAAAATAAATTGGTAAATCTCATGTCTCATTTAGTTGAAAACAACTAACTATATATAATACCAAAAATATGATCTATTAGTTGAAAAACAACTTGCCATTAAAAATATATTCTTTTTAGTTTAAACCATATAATTCCAAAAATATGATCTTTTTATAACTACTCTTTTTTAATGTAAACAAAACTATATATTTTGATCTACTTCTTTTTTTTTTTTTATGTACACAAATGTTCATTTTTGTTTAATACTTTTTCATACACAAAAATGTTCATTTTTGTCTAATAAACAAAAAAGTAATTTTTTTTCTTAAACCTTCTAAGTGATCCAAAAATGTATACTTTTAACTAATCCTATTTAATTTGCAAAAATGAACCTTTCCAATTCATTCTTTTAAAAGACCAAAACTGAAATCTTGTTATAATCCTTTTAATGTAAACAAAATGTGAATTTTGTCTACTTCCTTTAAATATAAACAAAAATGTAAATTTTGTTACAGTCCTTTCAATGTAAACAAAATGTGAATTTTTGTTTCAATTCTATTCTCTAATAAAAATGTGAATTTTTGTTGTTGAAAATCTAGCTCAACAAAACAAAAAATAAAATTGTTCATTCTATTTTTGTTGAAAAACTATTTCAACAAATAACATAAAAATGTATATTCATGTTTTACTGCATTTGACTCAACACAAATGAACAAAAAGTTTGATTTCATTTTAATGTTAAAAATTGCTGATTTAACAGGTTAACCAAATTATGTGTTTCATATATGTTGAAAATTTCTAATTCAACATATTTACAACATTTGATTTGATACCCATTTAATTCTTTTTATATAAACAAAACGGTGTATTTTTGTTTAAACCAATTTCTAATTTACAGAAATGTTTCCAAATTCGATAGTACAACAAACAAAATGATAATTTTGTTTAGTCTAATTCAAATTAACAGAAAAGTTAATTTTTAACAATAAAATGAACAAAATGATAAATTTGTTCAATCTAATTCTAATCAACAAAAATGTAACTTTTTAACAATTCTATCGCCACAATCAACATCGAACAAATAGAGGTGTATTTACATTTAACACAGAGTAATTACAGTAAGAATTAACTGCAAATTTATAACGATAATCTCAGAATTTACTTCAAATATAAAGGAAAGAAGTAAAATAGATTTCTCACATAGATTTTAATTCAGATCTGAAATTTGGCCAAAATTTGATTTATTCAGAAATGGTTCTAGTCAGCTTCATCATCTAGTGTTCTTCAATACGATCGCAACGCAACTGGTTTCGTTCGATTTCGAAACTGTATGAAGAAGTTACTGCTGTTTAAACATTTGACCATTAAATAATTAAATAATTAATTAGTTAAAGTAATTAGCTCCTTAAGCTTGTCTTCTTCAAATCGTTTCCTGTTCGAATTGGAACCTAAAGCGCACGCCTCCTAGGTCTTGAGTTCGCCACTGCCACACTTCGCCGGACGTCGATCAGCCAGCACCTCCTCGAAGCCCGCGCCTCCTCCTCCCATCGCCCAAGAGCAGGCGCAACTCGGTGGTCCCCAATGCCCTGGGGGTGCGTGCGAACTGCGCCACTTCCCAGGCCAATTGTGGCCACTCCAGTACCCGAAACCCGATCTCAACCGTACCAATTCGAAGCCCGTGCCTTGCTCTTTAATTTATGTTTTGATTTCAGCCCTTAATTCGATTTGAGGAAGAGGATTTTAATGGTTTAAATTCGCAGCGCCATGGCCCTTCATTGCTTTAGGCGACGGCTGCTAGTTATTTTGGGAATAGGGTTTTGAAATTACTAAGGATTTTATAATATTTTAATTCATTAATTCATTAAAAAGGCCTGTTAACCAACTAGCTCCAATTCTAGCCCAACTGATGTTATTTCCAACCAATAACTCCCATTCTGGATCCAATGAGCTATGTCTCGTGGCCCTAAACGAAAGTCTGTAGCATGTTTTCTTTAATTTAACATTTAAATCATTTATTTAATTAATTCATTCGTACATTTAAATTTACCGGAGCCACATACGGACTCTAAAAATTATAGAAAAATTATTTCTAGTTATGTTTTGACGATACGGTTCTAACAAGACTAATTTTTTCGAATTCTAAGACTGTTTGAAAAATGGCCATTTTCAAGTCGATTAAATTTGACCGAAACTGACAAAACATGTTTTCCTTTGCCACGCTCACATATAAATTCGAAAAATTATGAAAATTGAAATCTAGCAATAATTTGACATTCTGGTTCCAACAAAAGTGCTTTCGTCGAAAACTGAGGTCGTTTGAAAATTGACTATTTTTAAGGCCAATATATTTAATATTAAAAATACATTTTTAAACAAATAAATTCTGAAACTCAAAATATATAAGTGTTTACTATTTTTCAATGCAGAAACGTCATTCCGAACTGAATGGAAGTGGTTTCGAGTCGAAATTCCTTCATTTGAGAAAAGTAGCCTTTCGGGCCCTATATAATATATATATATATATATATATATATATATATATATATATTCTACAATGACCTTCCTAAAAATTGAATTGGCCATAACTTTTGATTTTTAAAATGAAATTTCAGTTTTTCAGATTCGTTGGAAAGATATGATTAAACAGATTTAAATATTTCTTGGTTCGTTCAATTCTGATTTATTTTGAATCCTGTACATTCAGTCAAAGTTCAAATTTTCAAACTACAACGCTGTTTTAAACTCCTTTTATAATGAAACTGAATTTATTCGTTTTAAAATAAATTTTTAGTCATTCTTATTTAAAGTAAATTATTTTAAATATTAAAATTCCCTTAAAATTTCTAAAATATAAATTTTAAAATTTCTGGTCGTTACAATCGCCCCCACTAAAGAACTTTTCGTCCTTGAAAAGGAACGTAGCTAAGAGTTGTTTAATTAACCAACTCAACTTCAAATTTTTTTTTTGGTTTAGTTAATTATCATTCTAATATTTTAATTAGTGAAACTAATTATCAAACATCACAACCAACAATCAATTAGGTGATTAGCTTTTCAAATATATATGTAACTTTTATATAAAGTCAAAAATCATATTTTGAGTGCAAATCACAGCAATGTGTACCACTAAGTTTTGGTTTCTCATACCAGTCAATGGAAATATATAGAAATTCCACTTTCGAAACTCAAACATAAATACTGGTGATGGTGCACCGATCATCAGAATTATCTCCGGGCGACTAGAGTGTGATTCTATATCTATCTAGTATATTAAAACTTCGAATATCCGTTAATTACTCATATATTCGAAATCTTTATATACTCGATTGTCCACATAAAAATATAATATACTCAAATACGTATATTTAGATAAAATTTTCAAAACTAAATATGTTTTTACATTTATTTTTTAAAAGAAAATAATACTCTTCACACTCGTTCTAGGATATTACTAATCCCATCTCTAACGAGTTATTCTCATTGGATATTACTAATCCAATCTCTGATGAATTCTCTCGTTCGGTTCTAATGTGTTTTGTCCTCAAGCTCTGTAAACCTGTCTCTAATACCAACTGAAACGACCAAAACTTCCCAATAAAGGAAGCCTGGATTGCTTTGAGAACAACACATTAGAACAAAAACCGGGGAACATTTTATTGCTGATTACAACAATTACATCAGAGTACAAGAATGTAACAGAGTATGAATACTGATTACATAAATAGAAATACAATAATATCAGATATTTAAATTACATTTAAATAGCAGCAGAAAAATTATACAAATATACAACTGAAAGGAATACACGGATACAGAGCTTTCCTAATACTGCTTCATCTGCAAACCAAGATCCTGTAAACATATCTGCAAAAAGCTACTCGACTGCCCGTGTGGAAATATGGGCAACCGAGTTTGCCAGTGAAACAAATACAGGTCAGTCATGGGACTGGTATGAGAAATCTAACTTAACTTATCTAATAATGAGGCTAATCACAGGACCACGCCGCTAACGCGGAACGGGTTTACTCCATTGGATTGCCAGTGCAAAAAATAAAGTAAAACGTTAAATAACGCAATGCTTTTTAGAAAAATGAAACCATTATAAGACCCAAGTCCCATCACACAATGCAACTCAAACCGGAGGATAGGGTTTTACCTTATAATGGTCAAAAGATGCTTGATACGATAAAACGGATTTAGTATTAGTGTGTATATATGTGGATATATATATATATATATATATATATATATATATATCAAAAACAATTTCAATCATAATGTATTAATCATAGACGACATAGTACCCCATCCTACTATGTCGCCATACTAGTTCTACAATCGAAACCGCAAGGTCGTATTGGAAATTGGATTTCCATCATGAGTCGAGGCTAGGGGCAAGCTCCTCTCCGATTCGAGACACTCTAGCAAATGCCTCAGGATCCCCCGCAGTGAACCCTTGGATCTTCAGGGCCGGTCCCCGCCTATCAGCAGTGGATTGGTTATGCCTGAACACACGTTTCCCAGTTCCTTTGAACCTGTAATATGACCACTATCGGCCTATAAAAATCCGAGGCACCTCAAAATCCATCATCCACATAAGTAAAATGCCAGGCCGTGTTAAAGCACTGACACTACCACTAGCTAGAAAGAAACGTGTGCACTCCCTGCAGTCCATATCCCGTTTTTGACTCATACCGGGGTGTGAGGCTCGCGAAGTCATGATATACACAAAGCTATGCCGTAATAGGCTATGCTTTGATCATCCCATAAGGCCCTGCTTTTCAACAAAAGCCTTGATCAATTGCATCTTGGCATGCCACATTGACAATTCACGCCATGTGATCAATCACTATTAATATATACCAGGGTGTTAAGTGGAGAATAAATCCTCCACCACCAAACAGACATACATTAACAGAAATCGATTTAATTCACATGGAATGAAATCCAATGTCACATACGCATCCATTTACTAGCTTATGCTCTGGGTCTGAGCGAAAACCAAATTCGAACAATCAACAATAGTCCGGACGGCCACCACTGAAGCGCCTTCAAGGTAGCTACTCCCATCAAGGGTCCCTGCAGCAACACATCCATTCCATGTGAAGATCGTCGGTATTCAATCACCGTCTTCATCTTCGACTCTTCATCGTAGTAATAATTATTCGGAATGGGTTAAACCCGGCCTTTCCGAAAGTCAAGTATTATAAAAACACATCCAACGCCTCATTCCAATTCAGAATATTCTTTTAAATAAAATATTCAAATTATTCAAACAAAGACAAACTCTTTAAATTATTCTTAAATCTTACTTCTAAAGATTTATTAAGGAACCAATTTGGTTTAAATATCACAATTCATTATTCAATGATTAATTTAATTTAAGAAATTAATCTTATCTTATCTTTAATTGGGTTAAAGAACTAATGTCATTTAAAACATAGTTCACGGTAAACCCATAACCATCTTCTATAAAATATGGAATGTGCGCATAAATCAAATCAATATAAATAATCGTTATAAATTTCTGTATCCGACCAATAATATAAATGGAATAATGGCAAAGCCTGTTAAATTCCATATGTAGTATCGGTCTTCTTTTACAGAAGCTTATTCCGGTTATTATCAACTCGAATTCCATTCAATTCAAATTTAATATATTAAATTTGAAAACTTTACTTTTGGAAAATATTCCATTTTAAATCTTAATAAAAGATTTATAAATTCAAAATCATATTTTCACTGTCAGTTTGGTTAAAGAGCAAACAATAAACCTAACTCACAGTTCATCTTATTTCAATTACAAAATATAATTGAAAACTTTAATAATCTAAATTAGAAGAATATTCTTTTCGTACGGGGTTTAAGAACAGAGTTATTTAAGACACTATTCACAACAAACCCAAAATCCAATTTATTTAATTTAAATACAATTAAATATTAACAAATTGGAAAACTTCATTATGTCTAAATTTAATGATTTATTCTAGTTAATAACTAGTTCATTTAAATAAAAATATACTTTCCACAACATATTCTTTTCTAAAATATTTTCTAAGACATTTTCAAAAATATTCTTTTTCTAGAATATCCTTTATTGGAATGTGACTCAATCAACTACCATATGTTGCATGAAATCAACCATTATGATAAATAATTATCAAACATCCAAATGACGACCAAAGTGGAATTTATAACTATGTGAGCATTAAGGTAAATAACTAACGCTCATCACAGACTGTTAATCCATCGATTGACAGATAACAAAATATTGGGATTAGTGTATATCCAATATCATCCCAATACCCGTGTGGGGTTTCATCCATCAACCAAATAATAAACTATTTGTGCACTTGGGCGAAGTGTGAAAATTATCGTCCCAATCACATGAACAAGTCGGGTAACTTGTAAATGGGAGTGTAATATTCAAACTTGAATAAAATAAACATTATATTTGACCCATAACACATTTCAACAATTAGACATATATTTCTATTCTTTTTGCTATGAACAAATGACAATAAAAACCTTGTCTTTTAATTCAATTGTTTTATTGTAAACAATGTTACAATAAAAGATAATCCTTTAATTCAATATGACAATAAAACTAATCTTTTATTTCAATTACCCTAAAGGTGTTCTCTTTATTTTCTAATCTTTTCATTTTAACCAAATGACTATAAAGATATAATCCTTTAATCCTAGTCCTTTCAATGGAATCTAAATACATTGAAAATGTAATTTTAATGTATAATCTTTTTATTGAAAACAAAGTGCCAAAAAAAATATAATCTTTTATCTAAATCTTTTTTTATTGTAAAAAAAATGACAGAATTGACTAATTCTTTTTAATGTAAACCAAATACGATGATTTTGTTTAATCTTTTTAAATAAACCAAAATATGATATTTTTTCTTCTCTAATCATGTTTTACACACAATGATATTTTAATTTGCAAAACCCATTTCTAACAAAAATGTGAATTTTATTTATATAACAATTTTCAAATCAAAATGTCATTTTTATATGCATAATACATTTCAAATAAAAATGTTGATTTTATTTACATAACAAGTTTCTAATCAAAAATGTCATTTTGTTTGCATAACACATTTCAAATAAAAGATTGTTTTTATTTAATAACATTTTCAAACAAAAATGCCCTTTTAGTTCTAATTCTTTTTAATGTACAAAATAAGGTACTTTTGTTAAATCCTTTTCAATGCAACAAAATGCAAATTTCCTTAATCCTTTTCTTTTGAATGAGGATAATAGTTCATAAAAGTGTATGTTTTTAATTCACTCTTTTTAAATGACAAGAGATGCCTATTTTAATTCATTTTTTTAAATGACAAGAAATGTCCATTTTATTGTAATTTTACAATTTCTAACAGAAATGCACTTTTATTCCAATATACATTTTCTAGCAAAAAATGTACTTCTTATTCTAATTTAATATTTTCCATCGAAACGTTAATTTTTCTACAGTAACATTAATAATGAGAATGTAAACTTCTCTAATGTAACATTCAAAATAATAAAATATTAATTTCATCTTACAGGACAATTCATAACAAAAATGCTACTTCCATTACTATAATCATGTTTTGACAAAATGTTACTTTTATTCCACAAATCAAGTTTTAACAAAAATGTGATTTTTATTTCATAAATCAAGTTTTAACCATAAAAATCTAATCTTTTCGTCTCAACTAAAATGACACTAAAAATGAAATCTTTATATCTAAACATAAATGGGTAAATCTCATGTCGCATTTAGTTGAAAACAACTTACTATATATAATACCAAAAATATGATCTATTAGTTGTAAAACAACTTGCCATTAAAAATATATATTTTTTAGTTTAAACCATATAATGCCAAAAATATGATCTTTTTATATCTACTCTTTTTTAGTGTAAACTAAAATATATATTTTGATCTACTTTTTTTTTTATGTACACAAATGTTCATTTTTGTTTAATACTTTTTAATACACAAAAATGTTCATTTTTGTCTAATAAACAAAAAAGTAATTTTTTTTCTTAAACCTTCTAAGTGATCCAAAAATGTATACTTTTAACTAATCCTATTTAATTTGCAAAAATGAACCTTTCCAATTCATTATTTTAAAAGACCAAAACTGAAATCTTGTCATAATCCTTTTAATGTAAACAAAATGTGAATTTTGTCTACTTCCTTTAAATATAAACAAAAATGTAAATTTTGTTGTAGTCCTTTCAATGTAAACAAAATGTGAATTTTTGTTTCTATTCTATTCTCTAATAAAAATGTGAACTTTTGTTGTTGAAAATCTAGTTCAACAAAACAAAAATAAAAATGTTTATTCTATTTTTGTTGAAAAACTATTTAAACAAATAACATAAAAATGTATATTCATGTTTTACTGCATTTGACTCAACACAAATGAACAAAAAGTTTGATTTCATTTTAATGTCAAAAATTGCTGATTTAACAGGTTAACCAAATTATGTGTTTCATATATGTTGAAAATTTCTAATTCAACATATTTACAACATTTGATTTGATACCCATTTAATTCTTTTTATATAAACAAAACGGTGTATTTTTGTTTAAACCAATTTTTAATTTACAGAAATGTTTCCAAATTCGATAGTACAACAAACAAAATGATAATTTTATATAGTCTAATTCAAATTAACAGAAAAGTTAATTTTTAACAATAAAATGAACAAAATGATAAATTTGTTCAATCTAATTCTAATCAACAGAAATGTAACTTTTTAACAATTCTATCACCACAATCAACATCGAACAAATAGAGGTGTATTTACAATTAACACAGAGTAATAACAGTATGAATTAACTGCAAATTTATAACGATAATTTCAGAATTTATATCAAATATAAAGGAAAGAAGTAAAATAGATTTCTCACATAGATTTTAATTCAGATCTGAAATTTGGCCAAAATTTGATTTGTTCAGAAATGGTTCTAGTCAGCTTCATCATCTAGTGTTCTTCAATACGATCGCAACACAACTGGTTTCGTTCGATTTCGATACTGTATGAAGAAGTTACCGCTGTTTAAACATTTGACCATTAAATAATTAAATAATTAATTAGTTAAAGTAATTAGCTCCTTAACCTTGTCTTCTTCAAATCGTTTCCTGTTCGAATTGGAACCCAAAGCGCACGCCTCCTAGGTCTTGAGTTCGCCGCTGCTACACTTCGCCGGACGTCGATCAGCCAGCACCTCCTCGAAGCCCGCGCCTCCTCCTCCCATCGCCCAAGAGCAGGCGCAACTCGGTGGCCCCCACTGCCCTGGGGGTGCGTGCGACCGGCTCCACTTCCCAGGCCAATTGTGGCCACTCCAGTACCCGAAACCCGATCTCTACCGTACCAATTCGAAGCCCGTGACTTGCTCTTTAATTTATGTTTTGATTTCAGACCTTAATTCGATTTGAGGAAGAGGATTTTAATGGTTTAAATTTGGAGTGCCATGGCCCTTCATTGCTTTAGGCGACGGCTTCTAGGTTTTTAGGGAATAGGGTTTTGAAATTACTAAGGAGTTTATAATATTTTAATTCATTAATTCATTAAAAAGGCCTGTTAACCAACTAGCTCCAATTCTAGCCCAACTGATGTTGTTTCCAGCCAATAACCCCCATTCCGAATCCAACGAGCTATGTCTCGTGGCCCTAAACGAATGTTTGTAGCATGTTTTCTTTAATTTAACATTTAAATCATTTATTTAATTAATTCATTCGTACATTTAAATTTACCGG
Organism: Allium sativum; assembly: GCA_030737875.1. NCBI lineage: Eukaryota > Viridiplantae > Streptophyta > Magnoliopsida > Asparagales > Amaryllidaceae > Allium > Allium sativum. The sequence goes on from CM060924.1 coordinate 160,049,670, forward strand.
AGCCGCATACGGACTCTAAAAATTATAGAAAAATTATTTCTAGTTATGTTTTGACGATACGGTTCTAACAAGACTAATTTTGTCGAATTATGAGACTGTTTGAAAAATGACCATTTTCAAGTCGATTAAATTTGACCGAAACTGACAAAACACGTTTTCCTTTGCCACGCTCACATATAAATTCGAAAAATTATGAAAATTGAAATTTAGCAATAATTTGACATTTCGGTTCCAACAAAAGTGGTTTCGTCGAAAACCGAGGTCGGTTTTATTTTTAAGGCCAATATATTTAATATTAAAAATACATTTTTAAACAAATAAATTTCGAAACTCAAAATATATAAGTGTTTACTATTTCTCAATGCAGAAACGTCATTCCGAACTCAATGGAAGTGGTTTCGAGTCGAAATTCCTTCATATGTGAAAAGTAGCCTTTCGGGCCCTATATTATATATATATATATATAAATTCTACAGCGACCTTCCTAAAAATTGATTTGGCCATAACTTTTGATTTTTAAAATGAAATTTCAGTTTTTCAGATTCGTTGGAAAGATATGATTAAACAGATTTAAATATTTCTGGTTTTGTTCAATTCTGATTTATTTTGAATCCTATACATTCAATCAAAGTTCAAATTCAAATTTTCAAACTGTAGTGCTGTTTTAAACTCCTTTTATAATTAAATTGAATTTATTCGTTTTAAAATAAATTTTTAGTCATTCTTATTTAAAGTAAATTATTTTAAATATTAAAATTTCCTTAAAATTTCTAAAATAAAAATTTTAAAATTCCGGGTCATTACATGCATGTCCTCCTGAGGTCCTCTCCTGGTTTTGGTTCACACCGCGGTGTGAGGCTTAAAAATTAACGCTATACACAAAGCTATTCCATTTAAGGTCGTTCTTTGATCATCAACTACAAGACTCTACTTTTCAACAAAAGTCTTGATCATTTGCATATCTATGGAGTAAAACCGGTAGTACTCCATATCTAACAACATGATGTTATTAGGAAAATTAATTACCATTTCACGTTCAAATCTAATTAAATATTTAACTATCGCTTGGAGCACAACTGGTGATACTCCATTCTCGATCATTTCCCAAATTTGATAATTTAAATTATTACATTCACATTTCATTTCTAATTAAAGATTCATTAAAAATCCACTTAGTTTTAATCCCCAAAAATATTATATAATGATTATTCAAATTTAGGAAATAAATCCTGCCTTTAACTGGGTTAAAGAACCAATGTCATTTGAAACACAGTTCAGGATAAACCCAAAATCATATTCCATTAATTATGGAATCATCAATATACATAATCTATATAAACTTTCATATCCAACCAATAATATAAATGGAATAACGGCAAAGCCTTTTATATTCTATATATAGTAATAGTCTTCCTCCATAGAAGTTCACTTCGATTATTACCAAATCGAATTCAATTCCATTCTAATTAATTTTATAAAATTGGAAAAATTTACTTTGGAAAATTCCCATTAAATCTTAATAAAAGATTTATACATTCCAAATCACTTTTCACTGTTAATGGGGTTAAAGAACGAATGTTGTTAAAAAAACAGTTCACAATAAAACCAATTCACATTCCATTTAATTCCAATTACTAAATATAACTGGAAACTCAAATATTATTAATTAAAAGATTTACTCTTTTCACACGGGGTTTAAGAATAGTGTAATTTAAGACACGATTCACGACAACCCCAAAATCCAATTCTTTTATTCAATTCCAATTAAATATTAATTAATTGGAAAACTTCACAAAATCTTAATTAAAAGATTTATTCTTTTCTCAACTGGGTTTAAGAATAGTGTTACCGAAGACAACATTCATGACAAACTTAAAATCCAATTTTTTTATTCAATTCCAATTAAATATTAATTAATTGGAAAACTTCATAAAATCTTAATTAAAAGATTTCTTTTCTCAACTGGGTTTAAGTACAGTGTTACTGAAGACACCATTCACGACAACCCAAAATCCAATTTGATGTCAAATACAAGGCTCTGAATAGAAATTATATCGGCTTATATTCAATATCGAATTCCAAAACCAACAAATACGTATTGGAAATAACGATATAAAATATATCTTCCAAATTTCCATAACAATATCCATATAATCACGGAATCCAATATCGAAATATTCCGAAGATTATTCCCATTCCAATCCATTCCAAATTATTTGTTGTAAATTTCTGGTTATATTAAAACCATTCTCTATCCAATTCATTTATTTAAAAATAATTGGATTATAATTCTAGTTAATAACTAGTTCATTTCGATAAAAATATATATATTTAACTTTTCAAATATGGAATTTTTCATCCCAATTCTTTCCAAATCATTTATTATGATTTTACACAAATCATTAATATTTTTAATAAATTTATTAAGGCCCTTTCAGTCGATTTTCATAAACGGTCATCGAACTGCACTTATAACGACCTTTTCCAAATTTGATTTGGACATAATTCCAAATCCAACTGTTAGATTTCGAATCTCCTATATTCATTAGAAAGCTCTTCCCGATACAAACCGAACGGTTCCGGTTTTAGCAGAATCCGATGGCCGAATCTCCCATAATGTCAATTCGAAGTCAGTGGTCGAAATTCGCGGACGGTCGCGACGCCGTGCGTTCTATTCAAGCCATTTAAATATACATAATATATATTTATATTATATATATTCGGCCGACTTCCATTTAAATCGTATTTTATTAATCGTTTTAAATTCGTTTTAAAAACGATTTCAACTTCATTTTCAATTTTAAATCAAAATTGAATATTCCATATCATTATAATATATAAATGATAATATTTTCAAAATGTCATATTTTGAAATAATTTCCTTTTCGATATTCATTATAAAAATGAACAAAATCGATATAAATATCGTTCGCGTCAAAATGGCACAAATCTAATCAACACGGCTTCATATGTTTAAATATTTCCGTGTCCATCCAAAATCGGACATCAAAATCATATTTTGATTCTTTTCTGAATATTATTTTAAAATATTCATTATTTTAAAATATTCGTTATTTTACAATATTCGGAGACACAGTCAATTACCATATAATGTTATTTATATGGATTTCGTGCACACATGTACACAACAATAATGATATGCAATCAACCATCATCCAGAGTGCATTACACACCTGCATAAGGGTTAAATATAAGAAATTAGCGCTTACATCAGTCTGTCAATCAATCGATTGACATACAACTAAACAATTGAGATTAGTGTACGTCAAATATCATCCCAATACCCATATGGGGTTTCAATCAACAAACACAGATTTTATTTGTGCAGTTGGGCGACGTGTAAAATATATCATCCTAATCCATATCAGATAAATAGGTGTACATAAACAAATCGTCTGATTTGGAAATGAATGTTTATTTTCACTTGTTATGGCCCGAAGAATTTACGACCTTGGTTATCGACATAAACTCAATGTCGACTATCCAAGCATCGGAAATACTGGATAGTTAATAGAAAGAAGTTAGAGGGTGAGAATAGATAAGATAGAAAATTAGAATAGAATAAGTAGAAGAACATAACAACAGAATCAGAGTAACACGAATCTCACAGCAGAACGGATAAAATATAACATAACTTTGAAATAAAACCAGTATATGTATACAATAACATTTATCAGAGTACAACACTTACAACACAGAGGAAATAAACAATTTCTATAAAATCCTGAAGCCTCCTGCTCCAAGCTCTCAGTATCTATAAATCCTGACTACTTGACTACCCGTACAAAATTGGGCACCCAAGAATTTAGGGAAAACAAAACAAAATAAACTCCGGTTCAGTCATGGGACCGGTGTGAGTAAACAATTTAAAACAGTTTGAGAAAATAAACAATATGTCATAAGACACGCCGTATAAAACGAACGGGTTTTTCCCTTGTGAGAATCCAAAACACTTGATTCAACATTTAAAAATCCATTTGAAAGAAACGATAATCTTTATATCAAAATCCTTTTGATATTATAATAGTGTCTATCAACCACAATATAATAATCATCTAGCAGAACGCTTTAATCTCACGTTCCACATACATAATATATAATCAAAAACCGCGGACGCTTATTGGTTAATGAATTCCAACTGGCAAGGTACAGACCACCTTCCGACAGTGTGTCTCTAGAGAGGAATACACCGGGTTCAACAAGAACGTCTTGTAACCCAGGCTAAACATGACCGGTCACTCGTTTTCACTTGAGTGTACCGAATGTATTACCACCAACGCTTGGGATGAACAACCGTTTCCTAAAAGGGACAACATCGAAATAGATTATAGAAGTAAATGGAATTTCTCTACATCAGGTGACAATACACCCTAATTGGAAGCTAACCACTTAGCCATGCGACCTACCCGATTTTATACCATTTCTCGGTTGTGAGGCTAGAGGCCATAGCATATAGATCACACCTTTTCTTTTACTTTGAATGCCATATCGTCATACCCGCCAAATCACAAATTGATTTCCCCAAAAATACCACAGGTATATAGCTAAGAGAAACGAATTCCTCCGCCACCAAACATAAATACATTTGAAGAGATCATCTTACGTGATCTATTAAATATACTCTGTCAAACATTCTTCCATACAGGTCATCCTGGGACTGGACAGACCGAAGGTATTATTCTGTAAATCCATCTTAGGCAATTTCTACCTAGGATTGTCAGAACAACCCTTGCATAAACTCCATCTTCAATTATCTTCATCATATTTGATTCACAACGCTAATGCCCATACGGAGTGGTTTTCAGATAATAAATCTGATCCTGGTCTCTTCGTATTGACAACGGAAATGGTCAAAATCTTTGATAGTTGGTGATTTAACTATCAAAGGAAAACATGTGTACAAACAACGGTCATATTCCCAAATGGAAATCTTACCGATCAATCATCATTTCATTTCCTAATTTCCCATTTATCATTTCCATATATTCATAAATTCCTTATTTTCTAAAATTAGAAAATATACGTTATTAACTTTGGAAAACGTTTCCATTTCTGATTCACGCATCAATATCTTCCCACCTCTATCAGTCTCTAACTGTAAACTAGTAAGAGAACAACTTCCCAGGTATAAACCACGAAGGCTAAAACCAACATCAGATCGATTCCTAGAAAGCCATTCAACTCAACTAATTCCCAATCAGCTTCTAATATTAGTAATTCCATTTAAATTCCTAATTCAAACCCCAAATTCCTTTAAAATATTTTGTATGCAAAATATTTACTTTCATCTAATTTTTCACATAGAACGTGAATAATATTTCTTTAGATAATCAAAACAGTTTAATTTCGTATTTACAAACAATATCTCAAACCCAAATTCTATTTATATTTTTATCTGTAAAATTATTCATACAAATCTCCTTTTAATTTCTAACACTTAAATCTCATTTATGATTCCCTTTACATAATTCTATTTATTCTATATAAATCCTTTTATATAATTCTATTTATTTTGTATATAATTATTTCATTTTCAATATTCACTTTGAAAATTTCCTTTTTACATTCCAGTATTTCATATGGTATTTAAAATACCAAATAACGTGGCAAGTGTCATCATAATCAATCATAAATTTTATATCACATCATATATCACAATATATGAAAAAAAATAGTAATATAATATTGAGGAATCCTGTTGGATCCCTCCAACCTGTTTTCCTGCATCCACTGATGTTAAACAATATAAATAATATCGATTTCAATTCACTATGCAATATTCTGATAAACAGAATCAATATTTGATTAACGATATATATATATATATATATATATATATATATATATATATATATCGTTAACTATAATTTCAACCAATAAATCAGCAATTCAACCAAACAATCAACACACAACAATCAATCATCATTTATCAATACTAGATTATGTTTATAAAAATATAAACTGTATAGAGTTAGTGAGATTTACTCACATTGGACGGTTATCGTTAAATAACGATAATCGATCTTCTATCCAGATCAGACAATTTATTTCGCTATAAATTGTAACGAGTTCCATTTCACTCCAAATCAGTTCCATTGTATAGCCACCGTCCATACGATCCTGACAGATCTGGTTTCTTTAAATTCTGATAATATACGCAAGAGTTACACCTTTTACAAATTTTAAGCATTAAACATGATTAACAATTTATTTAAATATAAATTAATTAACCTTTTATGTTCCTTAATACCGATTAACTAATACTCCTTCAGAATATGTTCGAACTCCTGTCTTTCCCTATTCGGATTTATGTCAACCCTTTGTATCTATTCATGTTGAACCTTAACACCCCTATCCTGTTTATTAACATTACCAACCAATTTTAACTTCTTGAACATTCCTTTGACCCATCTTCATATCTCATTTGCACAGCTCCAGCCTCTTCACCTATTCACAACTTTTCTTTCTACCTGAACTGTCGAAGCACACTAGAAATCAGTTTCTCCTATACACGCAGCTCCCATCTCCATTTTTTCCTTCAACATTTCATGAATAGCTATTTTACTCTCCTCCAAAATTTCACCATTTTATTTTGTTAGAATTTTCCCAACCTCCTACGGTAAAGGGAGCGGTCCACCCATCATTTCCGTGACTCCATCTTCACTGAATTCCGATGAATAAGTTATAAGATTTTAATCATTCTGAACATCTTTATTGTAAATTAAAATAAATTCACAATATTATACCCTTTAATTTTTTCATTAAGGAAATCGGATCCCTATCATAACCACGCTTATTAATTAAACCTGTGCGAGTTCCTCTTCCATCCCAGACATCGAAATACAAAAAACTGGCTTCCCTTTATTACTGCTCCACTGCGAAGCAACTGAGAATTGACCAGTCCCCTTTGCCAACTCCGCCAGACCGAGGTACACCATCATTCATCACTCACCTTCCTCGTCGAGGCCATCACCACCAATTCCATTTTGTGGTCATCCACTGAAACGCGACTCCCAACATCACAGTATTACACGGCTGTGAAACTCATCGCGGAAATACTAGGTCCACCGCACACATAACCTACATCATCGGAGTCCGATCCTCCAACTATCATCAAAGCCCCTTCCCTCGCATTGCGATGCCATGAATCTTGCTCAACTCGAGCTTGTATATGCTCTCGAAAGCTGAATCAAAGTTAGAGGCTTCAAGCCCTAAAATCCATCGAACGAGGAAGCCAAGTCATTACAGGTGTTTAGGTTCTTGATCTCTTTGAGTAGAAGATTATTGATGATGGAAATTTCTCATATTGATACGTGGATTTGGTGAATACTAGGAGAGAATAGTGTGAGCATTTGTTTGATCACGATGTTATGGTGGAGGCTAAAACTTTTACTTACTATTGACCAGAGAAATGAGGGAAGGGTTATGGGTGTTAAGGATTATATATTTGATTTGTTAAATAACAAAATATTCGATTATAATCAACCGTTGTTTACGTTTGACTTCTAAAAATTCTTACGGTCACATACAATATCCAATTTTGACGAAAATGGACACGCGGCTATGGTTCGACATTACGGACCCAACGAAACTTGTTTCGTCGAATTCCGAATCCGTTTGCTCACATAGCGTATTTTTAAAGTCAAAATATTAACTGTATTTACATTAAATCCCGTACGACCGCATACTGACTCTAAAAATTACGAGAATTGAAATCTAACAATAATTTAATATTCCAGATCCATCAAAATTTGTTTCGTCGAAAACGGATCTCGTTTGCAAAAGTGGCTATTTTTAAAGCTCTAAACAAACCCATTTAAATATTAATATATTTAAAATAATTAAATTTAATATTAGTAAATTAATATTATCGGATATATTCACACAGAATATAACACAGCTCCAAAATATTCATATCTGAATTTATAACTCGACATTTCAAATCCAAATTAAATCTGTATTCGATTTATATTGGAAATCCATTTAATATATAAATAAATCGTTATAAATTATAAAGGAATTCCATAGCAACTTTTCAAAAATTTGATTTGGACAGAACTCACAATCTACACGATAAAATCTTGATTTTTCTCTTCCATTAGAAAAATATAATTCACCAGCTCCGAATGTTTCTTGTTTCACAGAATTCCGATTTAAAACGGCTTCTGTATATTCGTTTAAAGTTCGAATCTCCAAATTATGAACTGTCGTGCCATTCCGAGCTCGATTATAATTATAATATAATTAATGCGTTCAACTGTCGTTTAAATAATATATTCGTTATTATAATTCAATTCTAAACTGAATTAAAACTTATAAATAATCCAATTCACACAATATTGCGAATTCAGCTATATTCCAATTATTTTAGAAAATAAGTATATTATTATATTATTTATATTAATTAAATATTCAATATTATTTAATTAAATGACCATTTAAATCTCAAAATCACTTTTTAGATAATTAAATAAATTAATTATTATACCGTAAAAGTACGAGACATTACATCACTTCAAGAGAATTTTATATCACCCGTATATGCATTAAAAAAAAAATTAATGATAAAATATTTATTTCAAGACTTGAATATTTTTAATATTTCGTTCATTCAATAAAAATGATATTTTTATTGTTCAAACATTTTATTCAGTACATGAATATTTTATATAGTTCATATACACGTTAAAAATGATATTTTTAATGAATAAATATTTATTTTAAAAAAATTTGGCATTATGACGACGTGATATTAAAACCGGAGTAATGTCTGACATTAACCCTCTCCTGATACTGGCTCGCGCCATACACAATCAATCCAAACAACCAAAACCACAACACAATTCATTTTCAATATACAATCAAATTTCCACAATAACACCCAAACAAACAATCACGGTTTGCACACAAAATAGTGTCGGGGGATTCTAAACCCCATCTGCACCCTAGTATATATTTAACTGTAATTAAATTTGTGTGAGAAGGAGTTTTCACATTGGGATCCACTCCGCCGTGCGTTTCTGACGTTCTGATTCGCTGTTCTAATCCCAGACTTTGCAAACGAGCTCCAATCTTCACGCCATCTTTTTTCTAGTGTAAGCGCGCCATTCCGGACGAATTTCGCCTATTGGACGTTTTCCCAAAAACGTTCCAGTTTGCCAAAATTCGCGAAATTACATAAATTGGACAGTAGACTTTGGACCCGTTTTCTAAACAACTCCGCTATCCAAAGTCTGAAATCCATATACTCAAATCGAAGAGGAGAGCATGTTGTTCGACATTGGCACTGTGGAGTTTTTGCTATAGAGGCTCTGTTGGGAGATGCGGGCTCGGGAAGGTCGCGTGGTTAAATATACACTGTTTTTTTAAGGGGATTTTTCAGAGGAGGAGCCCCCCACACGGTGATGACGTGGCGGAGGAGGCAACTACATGGCTGTTTTGGTCGGTTTCGGGGTAGTGGCGGGTTTAAACGTGGAATGGAGGAGGAGGAAAGGACTGTGGAGGCGGTGGTGGTGCCATGGAGGGGCGGCGAGGCTGAGGCGGTGGTGAGGGGACTGCTTCGGCGTGGTGCGGTGGCGTAGTGGGGTGGGGGGCGACGGAATCGATGAGCGATTTGAGAGAGAGACCGACAGTTTTTGATTTGGGAACCAGGGTTTAAATGGGGGGTTATATATGATATATTATTTAATATTATTTTATTCTTCTAATTGTTTTAAAGTGAAGTTTCCCCCCGAACTCCAAATCAATCCCAACGACTGTCACCCCTAGCTAAATACCCTCATTCCTGACATAATGGGATATGCCCCTTAAGCCAATTCTATCATTTCGATCAGTTTTTCTTTAAATTAAAATATAAATTAATATATATGTATATATTGAATTTAACATACATTTTAATTTACCGGGGCCACATACTAACTTCAAAAATTCCCAAAAAATAAATCTTGCTATGTTTTGACGATATGGTCCTAACAAATCTAATTTCATCGAATTTGGAGACCTTTTGAAAAATGGTACTTTTTCAGTCGATAAAATTCAAACTTAAATTACAAACGTGTTTAAATTCACTACGCTCACATATTAATTCCAAAAATTATGAAAACTGGAAACTAGCAATAATTTGACGTTTTGGATCCAACAAAAGTGGTTTCGTCAAAAACGGAGGTCATTTGCAAAATGGCTATTTTTAATGGATATATATCATATAAAAAATATATAAATTCCACAACGACTATTTTGATTTTTAAACTGGACATAACTTTCTATTCTCGTTATGAAATCTGGATTTTTCACCTTCGTTAGAAAGATATAACTAAAGAGATTCAAATAATTCTGGTTTACTGAAATCCGATTTATTTCGAATCCTGTACATTCATTTGAAATTTAAAATCGAAATTTCAGACTATCGCACCATTTCAGGCTCATTTTAAAATTAAAATAAATTTATTCATTATAACTTCTATAAAAATAAATTTTTAGTCGTTATTATTTAAAATAAATCATTTTAAATATTTAAAATCTATTAAAATAGCTAAAATACAAAATTTAAATTGGTTCTGAAAATCCGGGTTGTTACAATCTCCCCTTGTTAATATCTTTTCGTCCTTGAAAGGGAATGGCGCTGAAAGTTGTTTAACTAGCTAACTCAACTTTCGTTCTTCAACTTTTCAGTTTCTAAGATTTTTCAATTTTTTCAAAAATTTGGCTATCACACTAAATTTTTGAAAAATTTCGCCATAACCTCTTTTGTACTGGGAGATCTTTAAAACCGCAACTAGCCTCACAGGGCCCTATCATCCAAAAAGAAAAAGAAAAAGCCAAGCGGCTAGCCAATCGACTCATAAAATCATCAGAACCCAAACAAATTAGCAAACATGTACCTATTTGTCGGGCATACAATTTTATTCCTCTTCTTAGCCTCCATGCTATGACCTATTCACACATATATATGTACATGTATGCAATTCCAATCAATTTTCAATTCAGTTCAATATTTACTTCGATTTGACTATATTTACCATTCATTCTCATATTGGTTTAATTAATTATCATTCCAATATTTTTATAAGTTGAATTAATAATCAAACAACACAATCAGCAATCAATTAGTTGATTAGCTTTTCAAAATATAACTTTAATATATAATCAAAAATTCAATTTTAAGGCCAAATCACAAACAATAATCCCAATCTAGTTTTGGTTCTCACACCGTCAATTGGAAATATATAGATATCCCAATTTCGAAACTCGAACATAAATACTGATCATGCCATATCAATCATCAGTATCATCTCCGGGTTACTAGAGTGTGATTCTACATCTATCCAGTATATTTGAGACTTCGTATACACGTGGATCAAACGTAAATGCAAAATCTTTATATACTTGATTGTCCAAGTTCAATTTAAAATAAAATACTCAAATACATATAATAAGATTTAAATTTTCAAAACAAAATTTGTTTTCGTTTTTATTTTAAAATAACACTCTTCACACTTGTTCTAGGATACAACTGATCCAATCTCTAGCGAGTCATTCTTATTGGGTATTACTAATCCAATCTCTAATAAATTCTTTCATTTGGTCCTAAGGCGTCTTGTTCTCGAGCTCTGTAAACCAAGGCTCTAATACCATGATGAAACGACCCAAACTCGCCCTTACGGGAAAGTCCGGATTGAGTTGAGAATACGACAAATCAGAATACAAACAGAAGAACAATTCATTGTTATTACAACAATTTGCATCAGAGTACAAGAAACAAACAGAGTGTGAATAAATATTACATATTGGAAAATATTAGAGATTTGAAATTACAATGCAGCTGAAAAATAATACACAACACAACTGAAAGAAATACACGGATACAGAGCATTCCGAGTATAGTTCCAGCTATAAATCCAGGATCCTGTGAATACAATATCTGCAAAACAAAAACTACTAGTTGCCCGTGCGGAAAACAGGGGCACCCAGAGTTTAGGTTAAAACAATAAACTCCAGGTCGGTCATGTGACTGGTGTGAGAACTGAAACAGTTATTTAAACTTTACTTTAAAAATAATGTAAATCAAGGGACCACGCCGTATAACACGGAATGGGTTTCCTCCAGAGAATACCCGTGCATAAAACAAACAGCGCAATGCTTTTTGGAAAAATGAAGCTATTATAAGACCAAGGTCCCACCAAACAATGCAACGTAAGCCGGAGGATAGGGTTTTCCCTTATAATAGCCAAACATGCTAGGTACGTTTAAAACAAATCCTTTGACACTATTATAAGTGCATAGTGTTTAAAATAACTTCGAATATAAATGTATCAATCATAGACAGCTTGGGTACCGTATATCATGTCGCCAAACTAGTTCTACAATTAAAACCGCACAATGTCGTATTGGAGGTTGGATTCCATCTGTGAACCAAGGCAAGGGATCGTCCTTACAGAATTTGAGACATTCTAGCCGGTGCCTCAGGACTCGACCGCAACTGCACGTGGATCGTCAGGGCCGGTCCACCTAAGTGGATTAATAATCCCCGAACAACGCATTTCCCCACCCTATGGGGCGTAAATCTACTCAATATATCGACCATGTCATCCATCGACCCCATATTGACCGATATAACAGAGTCGCCTCGCTATCCATCAAATAATATAATATGCAACATCCACATGAGTAAAATGTCTGGGCTTCATACCATGACACCACTCCCAGCTAGAAGGAAATGCATGTCCTCCCTGAGGTCCTCCCCCGTTTCTGGTTCATACCGGGTGTGAAGCTCACGAATTAACGCTATCCACAAAGCTATGCTATTTAAGGCCGTGCTTTGATCATCAACCACAAGACTCTGGTTTTCAATAAAAGTCTTGATCATTTGCATCTCAGTATGCCACACAGGCAATTCACGCCATGCGATTGATGTCTATCGATATATAACCTCTGAGTTCGTACGTCTCAGAGAACGGTGTTAAGCAAGAGAATAAATTTTCCGCCACCAAAAAGATATATATTTAATTGAAATCAATCAACACAAAATAAAATACAATGTAATACACACATCCATTTACAAGTTCGCTCTGGTTCTAAATGAAAACAGAGGCACCTTATTCCTTGCCCCATATGCCCAATACAGGAGAGAGGTCCTCGCATATCCGGTCGGTCTCCAAGTACATTTGGACGATCACCACTTATTACCTTGTCTTGGGTGTACAGCCCAATCAAGACATCAGTATTCATCCAAACGATGTGAAGACCTCCGGTCTTCAACCACCGTCTTCATCGTCGATTTATCGTCGTATCAATTATTCAGAATAGGATAAGCTCGGTCTTTTTGAATAACTCGCGTATCTTATAAACAAGTGCTATAAAAACACAACATCGCCTCATTCCAATCCAGAATATTCTTTTATTCAAATGTTCTTTTCATATTTTAAACCAAATTAAGGTTTTCCAAACTAGTCAGGATTAGCGAACCTTACTGAAGTAATCATTTATTTAATTTCCCAATCCCATCCTATTCACCCCATGGAGCAAAACTGGTAGTACTCCATATCTAACATCATGGTGTTATTGGTAAAATTAATTGCCATTTTATGTTCAAATCCAATTAAAGATTTAGCTATCACTTGGAGAAAAAATGGTGATACTCCACTCTCGATCATTTCCCAAATTTGATAATTTAAATTATCACATTCACGTTTAATCTAATAAAAGATTCATTAAAACTCCACTTAGTTTTAATCCCCAAAAATCATTATATATTGATTATTCAAATTTAGGAAATAAATCCTGCCTTTAGCTGGGTTAAAGAACAAGTGTCATTTGAAACACAGTTCATGATAAACCCAAAATCATATTCCATTAATTATGGAATCTTCACGGAAAACAGATCAATATATATAAACGATGTAAACTTCCATATCCGACCAATAATATAAATGGAATAACGACAAAGCCTTTTAAATTCCATATATAGTAAAAGTCTTCCTCCACAGAAGTTCACTTCGATTATTACAAAATCGAATTCCATTCCAATTTGTTTTATTAACTTGGAAAACTTTTCTTTGGAAAATTCCCATTAATTCCTAATAATGGATTCATAAATTCCAAATCACATTTCAATGTTAATTGGATTAAATAACCAATGTCATTAAAAACACAGTTCACAATAAACCCAATTCACATTCCATTTAATTCCAATTACTAAATATAACTGGAAACTCAAATAATCTTAATTAAAAGATATATTCTTTTCAAACGGGGTTTAAGAACAGTGTTATTTAAGACACCATTCACGCCAACCCCAAAATCCAATTCTTTTATTCAATTACTATTAAATATTATTTAATTGGAAAACTTCACAAAATCTTAATTAAACGATTTATTCTTTTCTCAACTAGGTTTAAGAAAAGTGTTACTGAAGACACCATTCACGACAAAACCAAGATCCAATTTTTTTATTCAATTCCAATTAAATATTGATTAATTGGAAAACTTCACAAAATCTTAATTAAATGATTTATTCTTTTCTCAAATGGGTTTAAGAACAGTGTTATGGAAGACACCATTCACGACAAATCCAAAATCCAATTTGACATCAAGTACAAGGCTCTGAATAGAAATTATATCGGCTTATATTCAATATCAAATTCTGAAACCAACAAATATCGTATTGGAAATAACGATATAAATATATCTTCCAAATATCCATAACAATATCCGTATAATCACGTAATCCAATATCAAAATATTCCGAAGATTATTCCCATTTCAATCCATCCCAAATTATTCGTTGGAAATTTCTGGTTATATTCAAACCATTCTCTATCTAATTCATTTAATAAAAAATAATTGGATTATAACTCTAGTTAATAACTAGTTCATTTCGATAAAAATATATTTATATCTTCTCAAATATGGAATTTTTCATCCCAATTCTTTCCAAATCATTTGTTATGATTTTACGCAAATTATTAATATTTTTAATAAATTTATTAAGGCCCTTTCAGTCGATTTCCATAAACGGTAATCGAACTGCACTTACAACGTCCTTTTCCAAATTTGATTTGGACATAATTCCAAATCTAGCCATTAGATTTCAAATCTATCATATTCATTGGAAAGCTCTTTCTGATACGAACCCAACGGTTCTGTAACGACCTATATTTTCGGCAATATAATAATTAATTAATTTAATTATTTAAAAAGTGATTTAGAGAATTAAATGGTCATTGAATTAAATTATATGGATTTATTTAATTAAAATAAATAATAGAATAATATATTTCATTCAGAAATAATCAAAAATAGTGGAATTCACAATATTGTGTAATTTGGATTATTTGAAATATATAATTCAGTTTAGAGTTGAATTATATTCACGAATATATTATATAAAGGAAGTTTGAACGTATAATTATACTATAATTAAAATCGAGCTCCAAATGGCGCAGCAGTTCACTTTTTGGCGATTCGAACTTCAACTGAATATATAGGGTCCGTTTTAAATCGGATTTCCGTGAAACAAAAAATGTTCGGAGATGGTGAAGTATATTTTTCTAATGGAAGAGAAAAATAGGGATTTCATTGTGTAGATTTTTATGTATGTCAAAATCAAAATTTTGAAAAGTCGCTATGGAATTCCTTTATACTTTACAACGATATATAAAAGGAATTTCAATATAAATTGAATATCGATTCAACCGGGATTTGAATATCGAGTAAGAAATCCGTATATGATTATTCTGGAGCTATACGATATTCTATGTGAATATATATACGATAATATATATTTATTGATATTTAATTTAATTATTTTTAAATATATTTATATATTTAAATGGGTTATTTAGAGCTTTAAAAATATCCATTTTTGCAAACAAAGTCGAAATTCGTTGAAACTAATTTTGTTGGATCCATATTATCAAATTATTGCTAGATTTCAATTATCGTGATTTTTGAAGTCAGTATGTTGCCGTACGAATTTTTAATGTGAAAAACAGTCAGTATTTTGATGGTTAAAAGTACACTGTGTGAGAAAACGGAGACGGAATTCGAAGAAACCAGTTTCGTTGGGTCCGTAATGTCGAACTCTAGTTGTATGTCCATTTTCGTGATTTTTGGATATCGTATGTGATTATAAGGATTTTTAAACGATGAATACCCTTAATGATTGGTTAAAATTGAATATAAAAATATTTAAAAACTATATATAAATACCCTCACCATACCCACTCTAAACCTAATTCTTCATTTCAATCAAACATTGTCCGCCGTCAAGTTCTCACTCAAAACAAGAAAATCATCTTCAAAAATCATTTCACAATTAAATAAAAACTTATAAATCCTTAGTTAAATATATTCCTCATCCTATTGAAAAGCTCTTCAATGCAGTAGTGTTTTTTTTGGCTCGACGTGATTTTGCTATGTTCGAAAATATCCAGTGGCACCTAAGGTTCAACATTTTTGGAATTTAAGGAGCTAAGGCGTTAATTCGAGATCGTATTGGGGTTCTTGAGGGGATTTAGCAACTTGCCGTGGATTTTTGGGAGTTCTGCTGCGGAAATAGTTCGCTGGTTCTCAGTACTTCGTGGATCGGAGTTGTTCGACACAAGTGCTGAGGAGGGATCGAACGGCACAAAATTGGGTTAGGGAGAAGAGGTTTTTGAGGAGAAGAAGTATGGTGAAATCTTTGTTCGATTTAATGGAACGTGTAAAAGGGAGTAGAAGAAGAAGACACGGAAATGGCTGAGAAACATTTTGGAGCAGTGTGATTTTCACTGATTGGGGAAGAAGTGGAGTAGGGTCAGAACTTTACTGGTATGGGATGGAAAAAGGTATTTACATTTTTAACATGAAATTCTGGTGTATGTGGTGGATTAAAGTATGAATTAGAAATGAAGGGCTGATGTTTACAACGTTGGAAATGGTTGAGTACTGAAGGAGGAAGCAATCTGGAAAGATGCGGCCATGAGTGAAGAGCAGCGTGGTGGAGTTTGGTCCAAACAGGGAAGAAAGAAAGGATGTGGACGCGGGCTTTCTTATGTATTTGGGCCATGGTGAAAGTAGGATGAGGCCCGGATTTAGAATGGTTTATGTTTAATTTAAATTAAATACTATAGAAACTTGTATAAATCATTACTATCTCATACATGATCAGAATTCAGCAAACCACGATCCGTTGGTATCGTATGGAAGAGGGCTACCCAATGGAACTGACTAGACGTGAATTGGGGATCATTACAATTTATAGAAAAATAAATTGTCCTTCTGAATCAAGCGATGGTTATCGTTTATTAACGATGATCATCCAATGTGAGCAAAACTCACCAACTCTAAAAAATTATATTTTTTATAGCATATTTTTAGAACTGACAATTATCATTTGATTGTTGTATATTAAATGTTTGGTTGAATTGCTTATGTATTAGTTGAAATTATAGATAATGGTATATATATATAAATCATTAATCAAATATTGATTCTGTTTAGCAGAATATTTCATAGTGAAATGAAATCGATGTTAATTATATTGTTTAACATCTGTGATGCAGGGAAACAGGTTGGAGGGATCAAACTGGATTCCTCAACAATTTTTTATTTATTTTTCATATATGAGGATATATGATGTGATATATAATCTGTTGTTAATGATGTGTGTTAGAATGATATTGATCATTTTTATTTGGTATTTTAAATACCATAAGAAATACTGGAATGTTAAAAAGGAAAATTTCATTGTTTTTATTGGAAAAGAGATATATATATAAAATCAAAGGATTTTATAGAAAGAGATATTTATAAAATCAAAGGATTTTATAAAAAGAAATATTTTTAAAATGAATAGAATTTTTTAAAAGGAATTATTTATATAATAAATAAGATTATATAAAAGGAAATATTTGTAAAAACATTTACAAATAAAATAGAAAGAGAAATATTTGTAAAACCTTTACAAATAAAACAGAAAGAGAAGGATTTGTAAAACATTTACAAATAAAACAAAAAGAGAAATATTGGTAAAACATTTATATATAAAGTTATAAAAAGGAAATGTTTATTTAGAAAATAAATAGAGTTATAAAAGGAAATGTTGATTTAGAAAAAAAATAGAGTTATAAAAAGGAAATGTTTATTTAGAAATTAAATAGTGTTATAAAAGGGATTTATTAGGAAATGAAAAAGAATGTCATATAAGGAAATATTTGGCAAATGAATAGAATTTTACATTAGGAAAGTTTAGACCCGTGCTTCGCACACGGGTAAAACATGATATGGGTTTAAAGCAAAGATTTTAAATAGAATCTGTTGTAACCGATAGATTGAGAAGATTAATTTATAAATAATATTTTACAAATTAAATAAAATATTTATCATTGGATAAATAGAATATATGAGTCGAGACCTAAATAGAGAAGCTAGAATCGATTTCAACATCGATATTTGAAACTAAATATGGGCGTAGAGTTAATCAAAGGAGTTAATCAAAATGAGTTAATCAAAATGAGTTAATCAAAATGTGTTAATCAAAATGAGTTAGAGGAGTTTATCGATTAGAGTTAGAGTTAATCGATTAGAGTTAGAGTTAACCAGTTAGAGTTAATCAGTTAGAGTTAACCAGTTAGAGTTAACCAGTTAGAGTTAATCAGTTAGAGTTAATCGACTAGAGTTAAATCGAACTAGAGTTATTCGAATAGAGTTAATCGAACAAGAGTTAGTCGAATATTTGTTATGTCGAATAGATTTGTAACGACCCAAGGATTTTCGACCCCGAAAATCGACATAAAATCACCATGTCGACTATTCAAGCATCGAAAACACTGGATTGTCAATAGAAAGAAATTATAGGGTGAGAATAGAAAGAAAGAAATATTAGAATAGAAGAAAGAAGAAGAACACATCATAATCTCACAGCGGGACGAATAAAATATAATATCAATACCTTTATACAAAATAACTGTATATACATACCAATCATCAAAATCTCATAGCGGATCTCTTGCATCTCACGCTCCACATATATAGTATACAAACCAAAACTGCGGGCGCTTATTGAATATTGGATTCCAACCTTGACAAGGTATGGGACCACCTTCCGAACGTGTATTTCTGGAGACGAATACAGTGGGTTCAACAAGAATGTCTTGCAACTCGGCCCTCACATGATCGACCACTCATTTCTCTTGAGTGTATCGAACGTATATCACCGACGGTTGGGATCAGCAACCGCCTCTCAAAAAGGGACAACATCGAAATATAGATTA
The DNA here is from genome assembly GCA_030737875.1 of Allium sativum. NCBI lineage: Eukaryota > Viridiplantae > Streptophyta > Magnoliopsida > Asparagales > Amaryllidaceae > Allium > Allium sativum. The sequence continues at coordinate 160,068,944 of CM060924.1, forward strand.
AAGAAGCAAATAGATTTTTTCTAGATAGGTGATCATACATCCTAATGGGAGCGACCCACATAGCCATGCTGCCTGCCCGATTTTTGTCATTTACCAGTTGATGAGGCTTGAGGCCAGAACTTATCTCTAAAACATTTGGTCATCATTCACTTTGAATGCCACATCGTCAGATCCGCCAGATCATACTGATTGACGTCCACAAAAATGCTTTAGTTTATTTGGCTAGAGAATAACCATTTCTCCGCCATCAACTATGGTACGTTTGGAGAAATCAACTCATGTAATTCTTTTGGAAATACTCTGTCAGACATCCGTCCATTCAAGTCATCCAGGAACAGGATGAACAGAAGGTACTGTCTTACTGCATCTCATATGGGAATCTCCCCATGGATCAGTAGCGAGAAGTCCTTGCAACCCGTAGATTCCAACCACGACAGAATCACAGCTTATCTCTGCTTGCAAGGCAGAGAATATTAGTGGTCCTTCCGTTTACGAAATTCTACGGTCTTCAATGCTCCATCTCGATCATCTTCTGATCTCGTCACGTATTTGTTGGCCAGAATGGTTTTCGAATATAAATACGATCCCAGTCTTTCCGTACCAACAATCGTATTGGACAGATTTGATAGTCGGTGATTTAACTATCAAAATATATAGTGTTTCAAACATGACACCCCAATGAGTTTATTGGTTCAATATTCAGCATTACTTGGCCCTTTTAAAATTTAAAACATACTAATTCAATTCTACTTAATTAAGACTTCTAACCCTTTTAATATTTTAAAATACAATAATTGAATTCTTATTTAATATACTAATGATATAAACCAAATTTCCTCTGATTAACTCTGACTGATTTACTTTGATCGATTAACTCCAACTTGACTAACTCGACTTATTTAACTCAACTGGACTAACTTGACTTGATTACTCCTATCGACTAACTATTATTCGACTTACTCCATTCGCTTGACTCTAGATTGCAGCAATCACAATGGTTATGCTTGATTCCCTCAATAAACATCCGACCACCATAGGCTATCTGCAGCCCTGCGAATTACGCTAGAAGTCGTACGCAATGGCGACTCTTCCTGAATACTATGTTTGTCTAACTCCACCTCAAATACTATATTTGACCAACCCTAATTGAATAACAAATATTCAATATAATTTGAAATCAATATTCTTATTTCTTTTGAAAGTAATATTTCAATATTATTTATTTCCCAAAACCTTGCATTAGAGTTTGATATTCATTGTATAGGGTAAAACCAACTCTCAACACCTTCCCTCGTTCCAAACTAATACCATTCCTCGATAATAGTGAAATCAACAAAGTTTTTGTATTTTAGTTACCTCTCAGACCTTGATCGACAACGTTTTTAACTCAGAACATATAATAGTTTGACACTTAACCACTGATATTCAAATCTCGTTTACCCCTTTGATTTCAACTCCTGGTTTATAAATCGTTTCATACTTTTGAAATCCTCGCTCAATTTACTTAATTCATTTGATTGAGTAAATATCCATTAAAACACAACTTTTAACTCAAATCATTATTTCGTTTATAACATTTCAATATACAATAAGAATCTTTTATCAAGTACTTTGCTTCCATCTATTGAGCCTTTCTATAACAAACTCTATCTTGGATTTTATAATTAAAATCCGCTTATCCCTCTTTTGTAATAAGACCTTTTTTTAAAACTTGGATTTTACTTCCAAAAATCCATTTATCACTATTTAATACCATGGCTATTATATGGTTTTCTCTTTGTGTTGGAAATTCTTATTTCAATTACCATACTTCGCTCAATTCAATTCTTCAACTTTTAAGTAATTCATTTTGGTCTTAAGGACCTCATTTCAAAACTTTGCTTGAATAATCCATTTACCATCTTTTTCCCAGCTTCTTAGATTTTATTCTACTAATCAGTTTTTCCATCTTCCCTAACAATTTCATACAACTGAATTTACTTAACTTAAATTAAACATTAAGGAAAAACCTTATTTAAATCCTTGCATTCCCTTCTAAATTCCTTTTACCAAATTTGTTTGAAACTTGGGTTATAAATCCCTTTACCACAACCTGATTTAACTTCAATCGAACTCACCACCACTTAATTACTTCAAATGGAATTTCAATTAAAGGTCATTTCTTTAATTATTATTAATTCAAATAATGATTAACTTTAACATTAACTATATTAAAAACATTTAACCTCGCTATTAATTATAAATAGAATAATTAACGCCTTTAAAAAGCTTATCAAATAAAGATTAATTTTATTAACACTAGATACTTCAATAATTTCTTAATTTATAATTAATCAAAGATTAACTAATGTTAATACTATTCAATTCATTTAACGAATATTCAAATTAATTCCATTATTTATTTCAGTTAAAAATGGTTGATTCCACCAACCGTACACACTAGTTAACTATTAACTGATTTTCCATTTGTCATTTCCCGTTTAAACTAATTAAATAATTTAATTAATTTAAAATCACTATTTAATTGTTATAAAACAATTATTCTATTTTACCAACCCGTAGGAAATTTCTTTGCCCTTCTGGCTTTTAAATCCTGTATAAGCCACTTATACAATTCTTAAATAAACTTGATTTAAAACATATATTTGTAAATTTCAAAATCTAAATATTTACACAAAATAATTGAAGAAATTTAATTCAGTTATAAGAGAATCTATAATTTTAACTGCGTTAATTCACCGAATGATCAACTGACGTCAGAAACAACACATTTTAGGCCATTCACTGCCAATTACCAAATCAACACTGTATGTTGATTTTAAAAACAACACAAGTGAATATTTATTCAACCATCAACATACAGACTGGTTTTGGTGTCAGTCGGGTGAACAATTCATATATATGCACAACAAACAAAAATACAGTTTATTTGAGGAATCCGGTCGAATCCCTCCAACCTGTCCTTCTCTGCATCATAGATATCAGTTGATAAAAATATACGAATTAAATAAATGATGGAATATAAATAACTGCAACCAATCAAACCATAACAACCAATTTGCATCCATCGCATCCAATCAACCAGTTTATACTGTAAATTGTAGATTATATTTTTCTATGGATTTACCACATCACAGGACTCCAGAAGGTGTGAGAATTAACTCACCAGTTTTGTTTTTGACGAGGTTGCGTCATTTTATATAGTTTCAAACTGTCGTTTAAAAATACTTTCCAGCTGTCTCAGAACCACTTTATTTCAGTTCGTACACGTCGGCACCGTCGATACGAACTCATCGGCTCCAGTTTCGTTCGATTCTGTAATCGTTTGTAAAAGTTACACTCGCTATAAGATATAAACCAAATTTATATAACTTAATTTACTAATAACCTTCATTAACTATAAATTACCGTGGTTAGAGCCTTAATCACATGATTTTGATCTTGGCAAATCCCCTTCAAAACAGCCTTGCCACGTCCTTTGCAAACCACCCGATCATACGGCCCGCTGGTTAAACCATCTTCCCAAAACCAGAAAACTCGATGCCCCTTAATTTTTTTCCTTTTTTCTCTCGAGCTCGACTTGTCTTCCACCGATCACCATGTCCTCCACGGTTGTAACGAACTGGGATTTTCGACCCAGAAAATCAACACAAAACCCATATTAATTATTCAGGCATCGAACATTCCAGATCAATAATAGAAAGAAGTTAGAGGGTGAGAATAGATAAGATAGATAACTAGAATAGAAGAAGAAGAAGAACACAATCAGGGTAAACACGAATCTCACAGCGGAACGAATAAAATATGTTATAACATAACTTTAAAATAAAACAGTATATGTATATAATAACATTATCAGAGTACAACACTTACACACAGCGGAAATAACAATAGCTATATAATCCTGAAGCCTCCTGCTTCAGGCTCCTCCCAGCATATTTGTAAGGACCTGAACTACTTGACTGCCCATACAAATTTGGGCACCCAAGAGTTTAGGGAAAACAAAACAAAATAAACTCCGGGTCAGTCATGGGACTGGTGTGAGTAAACTCAAATCATTTGGCTTAACTTTTCAAAATCCTTTTCAAAAGAAAAGATAATCGTAAGACCAATCCGCACATAAACACGGATGTTTTTTACCTTACGATAACCCAAAACACTTTCGAAATCAATACTTCTCTTGATATTATAATAATGTATAATCACAAATAATTAGAATCTAGTAGAACGCTTGCATCTCACTTTCCACATATATAGTATACAAATAAAACCGCGGGCGCTTATTTGAGATTGGATTCCAGCTATGACAAGGTATGGAGCCAACTGCCAATTGTGTATCTCTAGAGACGAATACACCGGGTTCAACAAGAATGTCTTGCAACCCGGCCCACACATGACCGACCACTCATTTCCCTAGAGTATATCGAATGTATACCACCAACGGTTGGGAGCTACCCATCGTCTTCCCGAAAAGGGACAGCATCGATAATAGATAAAAGAATGAAATGGAATTTCTCTAGATAGGTGATATACACCCTAATGGGAGCGAGCCACTTAGCCATGCTGCCTGCCCGATTTCTATCATTTCCTGGTTGATGAGGCTTGAGGTCATTACGTATCTTTTGAAACACTTGACCACCATTCATATTGAATGCCACATCGTCATAGCCGTCAAATCACAAATTGATTTTCCCAAAAATACCACGGGTATAAAGCTAAGAGAACGAATTCCTCCTCCACCAAACGTAAGTTCATTCAAAGAGATCAACTTGCGCGATCCATTAGATATACTTTGTCAGACATTCGTCCATTCACGTTTGTCCTGGGACTGCACAAAACGAAGGCACTATCCTGTAACAGGATAGTTCTTGCATAACTCCGTCTTTAATATTTGATCGCAACGCTAACGTCCATACAGAGTGGTTTTTAGATAATATATCTGATCCCGGTCTCTCCGTATTGATGACGGAAAAATGGTCAAAAACTTCAATAGTCGGTGATTTAACTATCAAAGAAAAATAGGTGTACAACCAATGATATCATTTCCAAATGGAAATTCTATCGATCAATCAACATTCAACATTCATCCTGTTATTTAGTTTAACTTTAATTCATTCATTTCCCATTTCTATATACTCAACATTTCTTATTTCCTAAATTCAGGAAATATATGTCATCAATCATTGGAAAACATTTCCATCTCTGTTTCGCGCATTTCTGTCATTCCAGTATTCTTTCTTATCAACATTTCATATTCTATGATTAGAAAATGTCTCTGATTATATTTGGAAAATGTTTCGAAAATTTATTCAATAGATGTTTAAATAAAACATCAGTAAACCAATTTAAACCATTATACTTATTAACTAAATTCACTTAATCAATCTTCACTACCGAACCTTACCCATCTCCTAGTTAAAAACGAAGTCGATCAAGTTGGTGTACAGTTACCTCTCAGACCTTAACCGAACAACATTTCTAACCTTAGAATAGGAAAAAGTTCACTTTTTAAACTTTAACCAATTCCCTTACGAAACTCTTGTATTCTTTTCACGATCCCCTTCTTTTACAAAAAATCTCTTGATTATAACAATAGTGTTATAATCCTTTATTCTGAAATAAAATATTTAAATATTACTTTTCTCTACTAGTTTAAATAAAGAAATAGTTACTTTATTAGATAAATGAATCTTACTTTAAAAACTGGAAAGAAATAGTACTTTCCCCCATTCGATATAATCGAATCCCAATGTATAATCCACTCTCGAATAATCATTATTCGATAACTCTCTTTTCGAATAAACTATATTCGATTACTTTCTCTTTCGAATAACTATGTTCGATTTAACTCTTTTCCGAATAACCATATTCGATTTATCTTTCTTTCGAATAAACTATATTCGATTAACTATCTCCTTCGCATAACTTGTATTCAATTTAACTCACTTCTCGAATAAACTTTATGCAATAACTCTACTTCGAATAGGTGATATTCGATTAATTCCTTCTTACTAACTCTATTCAATTTACTAATACTCGACTAACTCGAACTTAATTAACTCCATTGACTAACTCTAATTCGATTTAACTCCAATCGATTAACTCTAATTGATAAACCATAACTGGTTAACTCTAACTGATTAACTTTAAATGATTACTCTAATTTAACTAACTCGACTTATTTAACTCAACTCTAACTTGACTAACTCGACTTGATTAACTCCTATCGATTAACTAATATTTGGCTTAACTCCATTTGCTTGACTCTAGATCGCAGCGATCACAATGGTTACGCCTGATTCCCTCAGGAAACATCCGACCACCGTAGGCTATCTACAGCCCTGCAAATTATGCTAGCAGTTGTACGAAATGGCAACACATCCTAAATAACTATGTTTGCCTAACTCTATCTCAAATAACTACATTCGATCAACTCTAATTGAATAACTGATATTCAGTTAATTCTAATTCTAATTTGATTCACTCTATCTAACTGATTAACTCTAACTGGTTAACTCCTTTGATTAATTCTACGTTTATTCAGTTTCAAATATCGATGTTGAAATCGATTCCTACATCTCTATATAAGTCCTGACTTATATATTCCATTTGTTCATGATAAATATTTCATTTAATTTATAAATATTATTTATAAATTTATCTTCTTAATCTGTCGGTCAGAATAGATTCTATTCAAAATCTTTGCTTTAAATCCATATCACGTTATACCCATGTGCGAAGCACGGGTCTAAACCTTTCAAACATAAAAATCTCCTTTTATACAATTCTAGTTACTTTTCAAATATTTCCTTTTATAATCTATTTATTTACAAATTAAAGCCCTTCCTGATAATTCTATTTATAAAATATTTTCTATTTATAAAATCTAGTGATATTATAAGTAATTCCTTTGATAATCTAACTATTCCTTTTCTATTCGTTTTACACAAATTTCCTATTTCTATTCTATTTACCTTCAAATAAATATCCCTTCCAATTCTATTTGTAAATAGATTACAAATATTTCTTTCAATGCTATTTATTTGATTAACAAATAAATATTTCTTTTTAATCTATTTATTTTCTAAATAAATAGTTTTCTTTTTCAATATAACATCGAAATTTTCCTTTTTAACATTCCAGTATTCATTATGGTATTTAACATACCATATAACAATGATCAGTGTCATCCCAACATATAAAATCAACAACAGATTTCATATCACATCATATAACACAATATATAAAAAAACAGTAAAATAAATGTTGACGAACCCAGTTGGGTCCGTTCGACCAGTTTCCCTCCATCCACAAATGTTAAACAATAAAATTACCACCGATTTCATGTCACTATGAAATATTCTGCTAAACAGAATCAATATTTGATTAACGATTTATATCTATATTGTTATCTATATTTTCAATCAACTGACTAGCAGTTCAACCAACAGCCAACACACAGCAAACAAGCATTATTTATCAGTTATAAAAATACGTTGTAAAAATATAACTAAGAAGAGTTAGTGAGTTTTACTCACATTTCGCGTTAACCGTTAAATAACGATTTGCGTCTGTTGATTCAGATGGACATTTTATTCTGTTATAAATTGTAATGAGCTCCAATGGACATCCGGCCAGTTCCATCGTGTAACCATCGTCCCTACGATCCCAACGCAACAAACGGTTTGTAAAACTGACGACGTATGAGAAATATATTGGGTTAACAAGTTTATATACCAATTTGAATTAAAATAAACTTAGTTTTAATTTGATAATTGGGCCTCACTTGTTTTTAAATGGCCTATCTTCTTCCCAGGAATTCAGACCCGCAACTTTTACCCTTTCTTCCCCAAAATCCCGTATTCCTCCTTCACTATTACCGTCGATCTTCACCCTCCCGTATCTCCTTCTCTACTCAGTGAAACTCATGACTCAGTCCGCCATTAAACTCCTCATCACTGAAATCCCTACAGCTTAACCCCCATCATCGAACTTCCAACATCAACACAGTAAAACACGTCTGCCTCTCAACACCATTTCCGACTTCCTGCCTCATCTCCTTCTTCACTGATTAACACGCAATTTTCAGCTCTCCCCATGGCTCACTTTCTCCTACCCGTAATCACCTCACTTCACACTTCATAATACTCCAAACTAAAATCATCACAACTTCCATTCCTACCACCTTCCTTCTCTTCGAAAATCCTCTATCGAACTCATAAAACAAACCCACACACAAACTCGCAGAACCCAAAATATAAATCGAACAAAATTATCACGCACAACCCCAAAATACCCATAAACTAAATCGGATTCAACCACAAACTCAACAGCACCTTCAAATCCATGAATTTAGACCTCCATCACTCTCAAATCAAACCCTAAAATCATGCTGGGTTAAAACCAACGAAGACTAAAACCACCGAACCCATAAACTCTTGTATGTTCTTGAAGAGGAAGCTCTCATGAATTTCAATATATATGTTTCCTATTTTATAGGAATTTATTTGATTTTTGAATGATTTATGAAGATCCGATTTTTGAGTTTTTGAGATAAGAGGAATTACGGCGGAAATGTGTTGACCTGGGGAAAATGTCTGTAGGGTTAAGGATGGATTTAAGGCATTATATAGGAAGATTTTAATATTCGAATATTTTATTAAATTATAAGCAAACGCTGTTTTTCTGTGTCCTCTAAAATTCCTCTGATCACATACGATACCCAAAAATCATGAAAATTGGCATGCATCTACATTTTGACATCGCGGACCCAACGAAACTGGTTTCGTCGAATTCCGACTCCGTTCGCTCACACAACGTATTTTTAACCGTTAGAGTATCGACTGTTTTTCACATTAAAATCGTACATACTGATTTCAAAAATCACGAAACTTGACATCTAACAATAATTCAATATTGCGGATCCAACAAAATTAGTTTCGTCGAAATTCGAGTTAGTTTGCAAAACTGGCTATTTTTAAAGCTCTAAATAACCCTTTTTAAATATATAAATATATTTAAAAACAATTAAATTTAATATTTAAAAATAAATATTATCGTATATATTCACAATAGAATATCATACTACTTCACTGGGATTTATAACTCGATATTTCAAATCCAATGTTACATCGATATTCGATTTATATTCAAAAATCCACTTTAAAATATAAATAAATTGATATAAATTATTAAGGAATTCCATAGTGACTTTTCTAAAATTTGATTTGGACATAACTAAAAATCTACACGACGAAATTTTGATTTTTCTCTCTCATCAGAAAAATATACTTCACCAGCTCCAAGCGTTTCTTGTTTCACAGAAATCCGATTTAAAACGACTTTTGTATATTCCGTTGAAGTTCAAATCGCCAAAATGCGAACCGCAGTGCCATTTCGAGCTCGATTATAATTAAATTATAATTATATGTTCAAACTGTCGTTCAAATAATATATTCGTTATCCTAATTCAATTCTAAACTAAATTAAATATCACCGATAATCTAATTTGCACTATTTTGTGAATTCCACTATTTCTGACTATTTCAGAAATTAAATATATTTTTATATTATTTATCTTAATTAAATATTCAAAATTATTCAATTGTGGTCATTTAAAATAACCAAACCATTATTCCAATAATTAAATAAATTGTTTATAACACTGAAAAATGCGGGTCGTTACATTCTTCCCCCCTTAAAATAATTTCGTCCTCGAAATTGCTAAGGTAGAGAACAAACCCTACTAACTAATTAAAAATTATTTGTTTAATTCTTAACTTCAGTTTTAACAAAACCAATTTAATTCCCATTAAAATATTAATTTATTCTTACTAACGAAAATTTTCTGAAATCCTGAAAATTTCAAACACCTGAAATTTCTGAAAAATTTCGCCAGCACCTCCTTTGTACCGGTTAATAGTTCAAACCCCAACTCGGCTCTCTAGGCCCCTTCCAATCCAAAAGAAAATCAAATAGCCAAACGGCTTGCCAAATCGGCCCATAAATCACCAAATCCATAAAAATAAACATGTACCTTTTTGTCGGGCTTATCATTAAATCCTTTTATTCAGCTGCCAATTCAGCATATACCAAAGTCATCCCAATCAATCTCTGATCAATTTATCCTCAACACAGCTATTCGCTTAAACAAGCCAAATTCTATTTCAAACTCAAGTTTCACTCTCGATTCCAAATTCATAATTCACTAATCCAATGCCATTTCAGATTCTATCTCACAATTCAAAATCTGAATTTTTCTTCATATATTATTATCCAATTCAATTCCAAGTTAATTGATTTCAATTCAATTCATATTCGCTTTCACCAATTTCTTTAATTTTTTTTTAATTCATACTATCTTACTGGGAGTTTTAAACAGTTCCTTTTTCAAAAATCCATGCTCCTTTTTGGAAATCAAAATCACTTGTTTCTCCAAACGGTTCAAATCAAAATATTTGGTATTAATCCGTCACTTAGAACTCGAAAATGAACACTGATGATGTGGCCAGCACCATCAGAGTTATTTCCCAGCGGTCGAAGTGAGTTTAATACTATATCACTTATCACAACCATATTTTAAGTACTTTGATTTTGAAATCATTTCAAAATATCATTCATGATACTTGTAAAACAATTTAAAATCTCCCAGAATCTTAAAATTTTCTTATGCTTAACTCAAATCCACTTACAAACACCTCTCCTAGTTTTCAGAATTTTAATTCCAATTCTGATTTAATTAAGATTTAATTAATCTGCTTTTATATTATACGAACTCAAATTGGTTATTTATATAACCATTTCAATAGCAATCAACCAACACATCACATATACTACAATACTTCAAATATAAATATTTCCTTTTATATTCAAATATAATTTGGGTAAAATTATTTCATTTACCCTCTTTCAAAACATACTGTGTTGGTTTATCGTATTCGAGTGTTTTAGAAACTCCTACCGATACAGTGGATCAAACTGATTGACCAGAATTCACAAACTACTCAACCAATAAATCTCCACAATATAAAACAATTTTTTATAAAATCTACAAATATGTTCACTTGTATATATACACTCAAACTCAATATAGGGTATTATTAACCCCATCTCTACTGAGTCACGCCATAGAGCCAAGGTAATCACTTAACCTTCAGCTCTAATACCACTGTTACGAACTGGGATTTTCGACCCAGAAAATCAACACAAAACCCATGTTAATTATTCAAGCATCGAACATTCCAGATCATTAATAGAAAGAAGTTAGAGGGTGAGAGTAGGTAAGATAGAAAATTAGAATAGAAGAAGAAGAAGAACACAATCGGGGTAAACACGAACCTCACAACGGGATGAATAAAATATATTATAACATAACTTTGAAATAAAACAGTATATGTATACAATAACATTATCCGAGTACAACACTTACACACAGCGGAAATAACAATAGCTATATAATCCAGAAGCCTCCTGCTTCAAGCTCCTCCAAGCATATTTGTAAAGACCTGAACTACTTGACTGCCCGTACAAATTTGGGCACCCAAAAGTTTAGGGAAAACAAAACAAAATAAACTCTAAGTCAGTCATGGGACTGGTGTGAGTAAACTCAAATCATTTGGCTTAACTTTTTAAAATCCTTTTCAAAAGAAAAGATAATCGTAAGACCAATCCACACATAAACATGGATGGTTTTTACCTTACGATAACCCAAACACTTTCAAAATCAATGCTTTTGTTGGTATTATAATAATGTCTAATCACAAATAATTAGAATCTAGCAGAACGCTTGCATCTCATGTTCCACATATATAGTATACAAACAAAACCGCGGGCGCTTATTGGAGATTGGATCCAACTATGACTAGGTATGGGACCACCTGCCGATTGTGTATCTCTAGAGAAGAATACACTGGGTTCAACAAGAACGTCTTGCAACCCGGCCCACACATGACCGACCACTCATTTCCCTTGAGTGTATCGAATGTATACCACCAACGGTTGGGAGCTACCCACCGTCTTCCCAAAAAGGGACAACATCGATAATAGATAAAAGAATGAAATGGATTTTCTCTAGCTAGGTGATATACACCCTAATGGGAGCGACCCACTTATCCATGCTGCCTGCCCGATTTCTGTCATTTCCTGGTTGATGAGGCTTGAGGTCATTACGTGTCTTTTGAAACACTTGACCACCATTCATTTTGAATGCCACATCATCATACCCATCAAAACACAAATTTATTTTTCCAAAAATACCACGGGTATAAAGCTAAGAGAAACGAATTCCTCCGCCACCAAACGTAAGTACGTTTGAAGAGATCAACTTCTGCGATCCGTTAGATATACTTTGTCAGACATTCGTCCATTCACGTTTGTCCTGGGACTGGACAAAACGAAGGCACTATCCTGTAACAGGATAGTTCTTGCATAACTATGTCTTCAATATTTGATCGCAATGCTAACGTCCATACAGAGTGGTTTTCAGATAATATATCTGATCCCGGTCTCTCCGCATTGACTACGGAAAAATGGTCAAAAACTTCGATAGTCGTTGATTTAACTATCAAAGAAAATAGGTGTACAACCAATGATATTACTTCCAAATGGAAATTCTATCGCTCAATCAATATTCAACATTCATCCTATTAATTTAATTTAACTTTAATTCATTCATTTCCCATTTCTATATACTCAACATTTCTTATTTCCTAAGTTCAGGAAATATATGTCATCAATCATTGGAAAACATTTCCATCTCTATTTCACATATTACTATCATTCCAGTATTTTCTTATCAACATTTCATATTCTATGATTAGAAAATATCTCTGATTATATTTAGAAAATGTTTCCAAAATTTATTCAATAGATGTTTAAATAAAACATCACTAAACCAATTTAAACCATTACACTTATTAACTAAATTCACTTAATCAATCTTCACTATCGAACCTTATCCATCTCTTAGTTAAAAACAAAGTCAATCAATTTGGGGTATAGTTACCTCTCAGACCTTAACTAAACAACATTTCTAACCCTGAAATAGGATAAAGTTCACTTTTTAAAACTTTAACCAATTCCGTTACAAAATTCTCGCATTCTTTTTCACGAATCCCCTTCTATTACAAAAATCGCTAGATTATAACAATAGTGTTATAATCCTTTATTCTGAAATAAAATATTTAAATATTACTTTTCACTACTAGATTAAATAATGAAATAATTACTTTATTAGATTAATGAATCTTGCTTTAAATACCATAAAGAAATAGTACTTTCCCCCATTCGATATAATCGAATCCCAATGTATAATCCACTCTGAATAATCACTATTCGATAACTCTCTTTTCAAATAAACTATATTTGATTACTTTCTCATTCGAATAACTATGTTCGATTTAACTCTTTTCCGAATGACCATATTCAATTTATCTTTCTTTCGAATAAACTATATTCGATTAACTATCTCCTTCGCATAAATTGTATTCAATTTAACTCACTTCTCGAATAAACTATATGCGATAAATCTACTTCGAATATGTGATATTCGATTAATTCCTTTTACTAACTCTATTCAATTTACTAATAGTCGACTAACTCGAACTTAATCAACTCCATTGAGTAAATCTAATTCGATATAACTCCAATTGATTAACTCTAATTGATTAACCATAAATGTTTAACTCTAACTGATTAACTTTAACTGATTACTCTAATTTAACTAACTCGACTTATTTAACTCAACTCTAACTTGACTAACTCGACTTGATTAACTCTTATCGATTAACTAATATTTGACTTAACTCCATTCGCTTGACTCTAGATCGCAGCAATCACAATGGTTACGCCTGATTCCCTCAGGAAACATCCGACTACCGTAGGCTATCTGCAGCCCTGCGAATTACGCTAGCAGTCGTACGAAATGGCAACACATCCTAAATAGCTATGTTTGCCTAACTCTATCTCAAATAACTATATTCGATCAACTCTAATTGAATAACTGATATTCAATTAATTCTAATTCTAATTTGACTGACTCTATCTAACTATTAACTCTAACTGGTTAACTCCTTTGATTAATTCTACGTTTATTCAGTTTCAAATATCGATGTTGAAATCGATTCCTACTTCTCTATATAAGTCTTGACTTATATATTCTATTTATTCATGATAAATATTTCATTCAATTTATAAATATTATTTACAAATTTATCATCTCAATATATCGGTTAGAATAGATTCTATTCAAAATCTTTGCTTTAAATCCATATCATGTTATACCCGTGTGCGAAGCACGGGTCTAAACCTTTCACATATAAAATTCTCCTTTTATACAATTCTAGTTACTTTTCAAATATTTCCTTTTATAATCTATTTATTTACAAATTAAATCCCTTTCTGATAATTTTATTTATATAATATTTTCTATTTATAAAATCTATTGATTTTATAAGTAATTCCTTTGATAATCTAACTATTCCTTTTCTATTCATTATACACGAATTTCCTCTTTCTATTCTATTTACCTTCAAATAAATATCCCTTCCAATTCTATTTGTAAATAGATTACAAATATTTCTTTCAATGCTATCCATTTGATTAACAAATAAATATTTCTTTTTAATCTATTTATTTTCTAAATAAATAGTTTTCTTTTTATAAAATCTTTGATTTTATAAATATTTCTTTTTCAATATAACATTGAAATTTTCCTTTTTAACATTCCAGTATTCCTTGTAGTATTTAACATACCATATAACAATGATCAGTATCATTCCAACGTATAAAATCAACAACAGATTTCATATCATATCATATAACACAATATATGAAAAGTAGTAAAACAAATGTTGAGGAACCCAGTTGGGTCCCTCTGACCTGTTTCCCTGCATCCACAGATGTTAAACAATAAAATTAACATCAATTTCATGTCACTATGAAATATTCTGCTAAACAGAATCAATATTTGATTAACGATTTATATCTATATTTTCAATCAACTGACTAGTAGTTTAACCAACAGCAAACACACAACAAACATCCATTATTTATCAGTTATAAAAATACGTTATAAAAATATAACTGAGAAGAGTTAGTGAGTTTTACTCACATTTCGCGTTAACCATTAAATAACGATTTGCGTCTGTTGATTCAGATGGACAATTTTATTCTGCTATAAATTGTAACGCGCTCCAATGAACTTCCAATCAGTTCCATCGTTAAGCCATCGTCCCTACGATCCCAACGCAACATACGGTTTGTAAAACTGACGACGTATGAGAAATATATTGGGTTAACAAGTTTATATACCAATTTGAATTAAAATAAACTTATTTTTAATTTAATAATTGGGCCTCACTTGGTTTTAAATGGCCCATCTTCTTCCCTGGAATTCAGACCCGCCACTTTTACCCTTTCTTCCCCAAAATCCCATATTCCTCCTTACCATTACCGTCGATCTTCACCCTCTCGTTTCTCCTTCTCAACTTAGCGAAACTCAAGACTCAGTCCGCCATTAAACTACTCAGCACTGAAATCCCTACAGCTTAACCCCCATCATCGAACTTCCAGCATCATCACAGTAAAACACGTCTGTCTCTCAACACCATTTTCGACTTCCTGCCTCATCTCCTTCTTCACTGATTAACACGCGATTTTTAGCTCTCCCCATGGCTGACTTTTTCCTACCCGTAATCACCTCACTTCACACTTCATAATACTCCAAACTAAAATCATCACAACTTCCAGTCCTACCACCTTCCTTCTCTTCGGAAATCCTCTATCGAACTCAGAAAACAAACCCGCACACAAACTCGTAGAACCCAAAATATAAATCGAGCAATTTTATCACGCATGACCCCGAAATACCCATAAAAAAAATCAGATTCAACCACAAACTCTACAGCACCTTCGAATCCATGAATTTAGACCTCCATCACTATCAAACTCGAACCCTAAAATCACGCTGGGTTAAAACCAGCGAAGACTAAAACCAACGAAACCATAAACTCTTGTATGTTCTTGAAGAGGAAACTCTCATGAATTTCAATATATATGTTTCCTATTTTATAGGAATTTATTTGATTTTTGAATGATTTATGAAGATCCGATTTTCGAGTTTTTGAGATAAGAGGAATTACGACGGAAATGTGTTGACCTAAGGAAAATGTCGGTAGGGTTAAGGATGGATTTAAGGCATTATATAGGAAGATTTTAATATTTTTACATTCGAATATTTTATTAAATTATTAGCAAGCGCTGTTTTTCTGTGTCCTCTAAAATTCCTGTGATCACAAACAATGCCCAAAAATCATGAAAATTGACATGCAACTACAGTTTGATATTACGGTCCAAATGAAACTAGTTTCGTCGAATTCCGACTCCGTTCGCTCACACAGCGTATTTTTAACCATCAGAATATCGACTGTTTTTCACACTAAAATCGCCCACGGCCCTAAAAAATCACGGAACTTGACATCTAACGATAATTCAATATTGCGGATCCAACAAATTTAGTTTCGTCGAAATCCGAGTTCGTTTGCAAAACTGGCTATTTTTAAAGCTCTATAAATATATAAATATATTTAAAAACAATTAAATTTAATATTTAAAAATAAATATTATCGTATATAATCACAACAGAATATCATACTTCTTCACTGGGGTTTATAACTCGATATTTCAAATCCAATGTTACATCGATATTCAATTTATATTTAAAAATCCACTTTAAATTATAAATAAATTGATATAAATTATAAAGGAAATCCATAGCGACTTTTCTAAAATTTGATTTGGACATAACTAAAAATCTACACGATGAAATTTCGATTTTTCTCTCTCATCAGAAAAATATACTTCACCAGCTCCTAGCTTTTCCTATTTCATAGAAATCCGATTTAAAATGGCTTATGTATATTCCGTTGAAGTTCAAATCGCCAAATAGCGAACTGCAATGCCATTTCGAGCTCGATTATAATTAAATTATAATTATACATTCAAACTGTCATTCAAATTATATATTCGTTATCCTAATTCGATTCTAAACTGAATTAAATATCACCGATAATCCAATTCGCACTATTTTGTGAATTCCACTATTTCTTACTATTTCAGAAATTAAATATATTTTTATATTATTTAACTTAATTAAATATTCAAAATTATTCAATTCTGGTCATTTTAAATAACCAAACCATTATTCAAATAATTAAATAAATTATGTATAACGCTGAAAAATGAGCGTCGTTACAATGGTGAACTCCTGACTATCGCGCCCCTTTCCTCCGACTCGCCTTCATCCCACCTTCGCCGGAGACCTTCTCCACCAGCTCAGTTGGCCCCACCATTCGTCCAGCGTCGAGAAAACAGACCCAGATCCAAAAACTCGCACAGAAACAACCCTTCGTTCAATCGCCTATAGCGCCACCCTCCAACCACCGGACTTCACTGGACCACCACCGAAAACTCCCCCGTTCCGCCAGCTATCACCTAGACCTAACCCCGTCCATTCTGGTGCCCTACAGCGCCACCCCCAATTGAAAAACTGAACTCAACATCTAGAAAAACAAAAATAGCTCCTCATCGTTTAACTCACCTAACCACCACCGTTCGATCACCGGACCACTGTACTCCGCCACCAATACTTTCGCCATTCCTCAGCCTACCTCCTCGACCAACACCCCCACCTCCGGTGGTCCGCAGCCTCAACACGACCCTTAAACCCGCAACCCAGTTCAAACAAAAACAACACACCACACTCCTTCATTCAAGAAAAGAGAACCCCCAAATGATAGATTGAGCCATTCGACATTGACCTCAAATCGCAGCTTAAACTAGCGGTAATCCAAATATAGGATTCCCAGAATTTTTTTTAAAACACTAGTGTAATTGTTTTGAATTTAAAGGTGGAAAGTTTTTGTGAATAATTGGGTTTGAAGCATGAAAAAGGGAACGGGAAAGCTGAAGAGTGAATTTGGGTTAGAAGAGGGCTATGGTGGGTCATTTATAGGGGAAAATATAATTTTTTATTTATTATTTTAATATTTTTTTATTTTATTTTTCTGATTTGACTGACGATAATTATTGATATGACTAATGATTTTTATTCGTACCTATCGCGTTTTGAACGTTGTTTATTTGCTCCTGCGCTCACATACGAACCCCGTTTGAGACGCGAATGGGCGGCATAGTATAATTTGACAATACGGTCCTAATGAAACTTGTTTCGTCGAATTTCGAGTTTGTTTGCTCGAATGGCGCTCATTCACGTCTAAATGGTCGTTTTTATTTGCATTTTATCTTGCTACGCTCACAAATTAACACCGATTGACGCGCCACTTGAGATCTAGCAATATTTGCTGTTGTGGTCCCAATAAAATTTATTTCGTCGAAAACTGAGGTCGTTTGAATAAAGGCCCTTTTATAATTGACCAATTCAAATAAAATAAACCAATTTTAAAATACCTCAATATAATATTATAAAATATTGAAATTGGCCACACCTGACCAGAATATCGTATACTACAACAATAAAATATCCCGGGTTGAATTCCAAGCCAAATCGATATATAAAATATTTAAAAACCGTCTATTCTATATAAATAATCGATATAATAAATAAAGGAAATTCTATAGCGTTTTTTCCAAAATTTGATTTGGACATAAAATAAAATCTACACGATGAAAACTGGATTTTTCTCTGCCATTGGAAAGATATTGTCAAGCCGGTCCTGACGTTTCTTGTTTCGAGGAAATCCGACTTATTTTGAACCCTGTACGACCAATTGAAGTTCAAAAAGCCAAATCGCGAACTGCCGTGTCGTTGCAGCTTGTTATTTAATTAAATTATAAACCATATCGCTCGACCGTCGTTAAATAAACGAAATCATCATTGTAAATTTAATATAACCAATATTTGACCAATTTAAACTGCCGGATCACAATATATGGCAAATTCTATATTTTCCCAAATATTTTTGAAATTAAAATTTTATTTTATTATTTATTTAAACAATATATTCCAAATAAAATTGTTAAATTCGATCATTCAAATCCAAATCGATATTTTGAATAATTAAAATATTTAAATGAAATGGCCAGAAAAATACGGGACATTACAAGAGTTAATTGAATTAGAGTTAGTCGGATTAGAGTTATTCGAATATAGTTTATTCGAAGAAAGAGTTATCAGATAAGGTTATTCGAAGAAGAGTATTAATCGAATATAGTTTATTCAAATAGAGAAAGAAATTATCGAATATTAGTTATTCGAAAGAAATTATCGAATATTAGTTATTCGAAAGAAATTATCGAATATTAGTTATTCGAAAGGAGTTTAGTTATTCAAAAGAAATTATCGAATATTAGTTATTCGAAAGGAGTTATCGAATATTAGTTATTCGAAAGGAGTTATCGAATATTAGTTATTCGAAAGGATTTAATCAAATATTATTTATTTGAAAGAAATTATCGAATATTAGTTATTCGAAAGGAGTTATCGAATATTAGTTATTCGAAAGGAGTTAATCGAATATTAGTTATTCAAAAAGAGTTAATCGAATATTAGTTATTCGAAAGGAGTTAATCGAATATAGTTTATTCGAAAGGAGATAATTGATAAGAGTAAATTAGTTGGAGTTAATCCAATAGAGTTAATCCAGTAGGGTTAATCAAATAGAATTAATCAAATAGAGTTAATCTAATAGAGTTAATCAAATAGAGTTAATAGAATTGAGTTATTCAAGTAGAGCTAACTGATAAGAGTAAATCGATTATAGTTAATCGAATAGTGTTGATTGAATATAGTTAATCGAATAGGGCTATTCGAAGAGAGATTATCGAATATAGTTTACTCGAAGGAAAGAGTTTTTGAATAGAGATTTATTCGAAAGAGAGTTACGTAAGGAAGTTTGTTAAAGATTTAAAAGATAAACTTTGACTATTTCAAAGTTAAAACGTTGTTCAGTTAAGGTTTGAGAGGTAATTTACCCCAATTTGATTGACTTCCTTCTTAACTAAGGAATGGTAAGGTTTGATAGTGAAGGATGGATAAGTGAATTTGGTTAATGGGTGAAATGGTTTGAGTTGGCATGCCGATGTTTGATTTAAACATCAGTTTAAATCCAGTGAAGGGGGTTTGGAAATGTTTTCCAAATAAGAATCAGAAATGTTTTCTGATAATTGAAAATCAGAATTAAGAATATATGGAAACCGAAGATAAGTAAATTAATGAACTATAGAGATAAATGTTAAATGATGATTGATCGATATAATTTCCATCTGGAAATAATATCGTTGTTTTCACACGTGTTTTTCTTTGATTGTTAAATCACAGACTATCAAAGTTTTGACCATTTTTCTGTCGTTAATACGGGGGGACCGGTTGGATTCTTATCCAAAGAACCACTCCGTATTGGCATAAGCGTTGCGGAATCATATATGCCAAAGACAATTGAAGACAGAGTAAAGTGAAAGGGATGTTGTATAAGTCCTAGGTAGAGATTGCCTAGGATTGATGTACGGAATAGTGCCTTCGGTTTGTCCAGTCCCAGGACAACTTGAATGGACGAATGTCTAACACGGTATATCTGGTAGATCGCGTAAGTTGATCGTTTCAAACGTATTTACGTTAGTGGCGAAGGAATTCATTTCTCTTAGCTTATACCCGTGGTATTTTTGGGGAAATCAATTTGTGATTTGACGGGTATGATAATGTGGCATTCAAAGTGAATGAATGAGTAATTTGTTGAAAGATACTGTAGTGGCCCGAATTTCCATACCTTTTGAGTTGACTAATAACACCACACGTCCAACTCAAATTACATAGAAATACGAATCATTATTAGAAAGAAGATAGAGGATGAGAAATAGAAAGAAAGAAATATTAGAATAGGAGAAAACGAAGATCACAAACTCACAGCGGAACTAATAAAATATATTAAATAACATAACTTTTGAAAGACAAATCGGTAATTGTATATGCATACCATCATCATGCACGATAGTTATTCCTGGAACAGTTATAAACACCTGTTTCCAGATACAACATAGAACACAACGGAAAATATGATAGTCTATAGCTAACTGGTGAAGCCTCCTGCTTCAAGCTTCTCTAAGTGAATCTGTAAAATCCCGACTACTTGACTGCCCACACAAATTTGGGCACCTAAGAGTTTAGGGAAAACAACAAAATAAACTCTGGGTCAGTCTTGGGACTAGTGTGAGTAAACTCCAACCAATTGTTTAACTTTTAAAAATCCTTTCGAAAAAAAAGATAATCGTAAGACTGATCCACACATAAACACGGAAGGGTTTTACCTTACGATAACCCAAAACATTTTGATATTAAAATCTGGTGATATTATAATAGTGTCTAAATCAAATAAATAGAATTTAGCGGAAGGCTTGCATCTCACGCTCCATATATAATATAAAATCAAAAAAACCGCAGGGCGCTTATTAGAGATTGGATTTCCAACATGACAAGGTATGGGACCACCTGCCGATAGTGTATCTCTAGAGGCGAATACACTGGGTTCAACAAGAACGTCTTGCAACCCGACACTCACATGACCGGCCACTCATTTCGCTTGAGTGTGTCGAATGTATATCACCAATGGTTGGAATCAGCAACCGTTTCCCGAAAGGGACAATATCGATAGATTTAAAGAAGTAAATGGAATTTCTCTAGATAGGTGATTATACATCTTAATGGGAGCGACCCACATAGCCCTGCTGCCTACCCAATTTTTTGTCAATATCCGGTTGTGAGGCTTGAGGTTTGAATTATCTTTCAGAACATCTGGCCACCATTCACGTTGAATGCCACGTCGTCAGATCCATCAGAAATCACTAATTAATTCCCATAAAAACACTCAGATTGTTAGGCTAAAGAAGTTTCCCTTCTATGCCACCAACTTCGTACGCTTGAAGGAACCAACGTACGTAATCCCTTTGGAAATACTCTGTCAGACACTCGTCCATACAAGTTGTCCTGTGTTTGGACAAATTGAAGGCACCGTTCTATTAATCCATCTTAGGTAATTTCTACCTAGGGTTAACAGAACAGCCCTTGCATTTTACTCCATCTTCAATTTTCTTCAACTTAAGTTGATTCATAACGCTTATACCAATACGGAGTGGTTTTCAGATATTAAATCTGATCCCGGTCTCTCCATACTAATAGCGAAGGTATAAAATAAATCAAAACTTTGATAGTCGGTGATTTAACTATCAAAAAAAATATTTGTGCAAAACAACGATATTATTTCTAGATGGAAATTATATCGATCAATCATCATTCATTTATCTCTTAGATTCACTTATCATTAATTTATTCCCTTTTCATTTCTATATATTCGTGAACTCGTATCCCCTAGATTTAGAAAATATACTTTATTAACATTTGGAAACATTTCCATATTTGCTCACATTCCTTAATTTCTATATTAGAAACATTTCTGATTCTTATTTGGAAAACATTTCCAAAACTCTTTCATTAGATTTAAAATGATGTTTAACTAAAACATCGCTATGCCAACTCAAACCATTTCACTTATTAACTAAATTCACTTAACTAATCTTCACTATCGAACCTTTACAATTCCTTAGTTAAAACTGATGTCAATTAAGTTGGGGTATAGTTACCTCTCAGACCTTAACTGAACAACAATTCTGACCTC
Organism: Allium sativum; assembly: GCA_030737875.1. Taxonomy (NCBI): domain Eukaryota; kingdom Viridiplantae; phylum Streptophyta; class Magnoliopsida; order Asparagales; family Amaryllidaceae; genus Allium; species Allium sativum. The sequence continues at coordinate 160,091,626 of CM060924.1, forward strand.
AAAATAACCAAAGCTCACAACTTTAAACAAAACATCGCTTACGCAATTCTCGGATTCAATATAAGAAACCACTTCTTTTATGGAAAAATATTGATTATAACAGTAGCGTTATAATCGTTGTTTCCAAATATTTGATTTATAAAACTTTACTTTTAACAACAACGTTACAATTGCTATTTAGAATTATAGCACATTTATTATAACAATAGCGTTAAGATTTCATTATAACGGCAGCGTTAAAATCGTTGTTTAGATCTACAAAACATTTATTATAACAGAAGCGTCGAAATCGCTGTTTGGATATATAAAACATTTATTATAATAGTAGCATTACAATCGCTGTTTAGATTTTACAAACATTTTAATAAAGATCAACATTGTCGAATTCTAAGTATAAGCCTTTTGATTTAGCTTAATTTATTTAGATTCCAATTTTTGGGATAAAACCCATCGTTTCCGTTTGGAAACAATCTCCCACTTCCTTTCTCATTCAATTTCCCATTTGAATTCATATTTCAAATTCTCCAATTTTTTCATATAAATATACTCATTTATGAAATAGTTCCTTTATATCTTTATTCACTTCAAACGTGAATATCATTTCTTTTATAAAATCAAATCAGTGGAAGATATTCCGATCAAATTTCCTTTCATACTTTAATTTTTTTCCTTTCGTACAAAATCTCATTTTATTTCGAAATATTTATAATCTCCTGTTTTTATTCCAATCATTTAAAAAAACCTCTTTCAAAATTTCCTTTATAATTTTCTAAGTTCAAATCTATTTTCAAATGTTGGTTTCAAAACCAATTTCCACTTCTCTACATAAATCCAAAATTGGAATTTATATTCCAACGCATCTAATGATAATTAATTCAATTAATTTATATTTTCATTTATAAACAACTTCTTGATTCATCCATTTGTACCAGTTTCCTATTTCAACTCTATTTAAAATTTCTAATTCTATTTTTGGGAATAAATTTTCATTTAAAGTCTCAAACTCCTTTTCTATATTCAAAATATTTTACGATATTTAAAATACCAAAATCTAAGGCCAGGGTAATTCAAACACAACATGATCAATCCCTGATCAAATATCACATCATAGATCATAATAAATAAATAAAATATTAAATAAAATGTTGAGGAATCCAGTTGGATTCCACCAACCTGTTGCCCTGCATCCTCGTAACAACCCGGAAATGCGAGCCAATTTAAAAATTTTATTTTGTCAATTTTAGTGAATTTGGATTATTTAAAATAAATCATTTTTAATAATATCAACGAGAAATTTATTTTGAGTAGAATTCGAACGTATATATTATATAGATCGACGTTAGAATATAAATATTTATTTTAAATTATAAAAGGAATTGAAAATGGCGCGGTAGATCGATAATTCGATATCAAACTTCAAATGAATGAACAAGATTCAAAATAAACCGGATTTTAGTGAAACCAAAAATATTAGAATCAATTTGTGGATATCTTTCCAACGAATCCGAAAAATCAAAATTTCATAGCGGGAATCAAAAGATACGTCCAGTTGAAAATTCAGAATAGTCGCTATGGAATTTCGGCCCTTAAAAATAGCCATTTTGCAAACGACCTCGGATTTCGACGAAACCACTTTTGTTGGATCCGTGATGTCAAGTTATTGCTAGATTCCAAATTTCATAATTTTTCGAATCAGTATGTGAGCGTGGCAAAGGAAAACGCGTTTGAGTAGTTTTAGTTGATTTTAATCGACTGGAAAAGGTCATTTTTCAAACGGTCTCACAATTCGACGTAATTAGTTTTGTTAGGACCGTATCGTCAATACGAAGCTAGAAAATATTTTTCGGGTCTTTATGTGGCCCCGATAAATTGAAATGCGCGTTCAAATTCAATATATAGAGTTATATGTTGATTTTGATGAAAACTGATCGAAACGATCGAATCAGCCTACGATACATATCCCATTGTGTTCGGAATGGGAGTAATTAGCTATAGACGACAGGCGGTGGGCTTGATTTCGAGTTTGTGTGAAATGTCAACTTAAATGAATAATAAAATAATAAATAAAAATTATAAAACCCCCCCTTTTACTCTATCCTCTCTCCCCTTTTCACTTTTCAGATCGAGAATAAAAAAAAGGAGTAAATCGTGACCCCCCTGCCTTGGCGACGGCACCTCCGCCCGGCCCCCTTCCTCGCGCCTCCGCCCAGTCGAGGACCCCCCTTCTCTCTTCCCTCCTCTCTTCATCCGATTCCCCTAAATCCCCAACTGACCTAAGAAAACCCGATGCCCCCCATGTCACCGGAACTCCACCGCATCCGACGAGCAACCCTGACCACCGCGCCCCACTTCCGAGCCCCCTTGTCCCCTTCGATTTCAAACCGAATTGCCATTCCCACGCCACCAAAAACCCGCGCAGCACCCCCTGAAACGAGCCCACCAGCACTTCTTCGACAACGGACACCCTTTCCCCCATTCTCCAGCAATTAAAACAGTAAGTTTTTTTTTCTGATTTCTATTTGCATTTAAAAAAACCAATCTTTAAATGATATCAAAATATGATTTTTAAAGATTTAAAAAGCTATGAATTTTAACGTTTAAAAGAAATGATTTTCATTGTTTCAAGATATGATTTTTATTGGATTCCAAGTACGAATTTTTATTTGATTCATAGTGATGATTTTTGTATAAAAAGAAAATTAGATTTTTAGTAAAGTAAAAAAAAACACGATTTTTAGTCATATAAAAAGGTGATTTTTAGTAGATAAAAATATGATTTTTATATTATAGAAGTAATAAAAATATGATTTTTCTATTACAGAAGTAATAAAAATATGATTTTTACATTATAGAAGTGTTAAAGATTTGATCTTTATTTTGTAGAAGGAGCAAAGATCTAATTTTTATATAGGTGGCGATATAAAAATGTAATCTTTATTATATGGACACCGTTGTAAAAATAGAATTTTTATCTATATGGTAGCGAAATAAAATTTTGATTTTTCACTTATATAAGGTAAGATTTTTAATTTATATAAGGTTAGGAGGTTTATTTATATAAAGTTTTGATTTTAGAAGTATAAAGATGCAATTTTTAGTTTAATAAAAATATGATTTTGTTCATAGAAAGGATACGATTTTTATAAAGCTAAAGGGGAAATTTTTATAATGCTAAAGGCGAGATTTTTATAATGTTAAAGGCATGATTTTTAAATATATAAAGTGAAGATAAAAATTCGATTTTTATGTACACGTAGTGATATTACAAATGTGATTTTTACTGTGAACAGCGTGGAAAAGTTTGAGTTAGAGTTTCAAGCGAATCTGAACCGTTCAGAAATGAAATGGAGGAGTGGATCCCAAAGGTGAGAACTTCTCACTTTTTAATTTTGTTTTCTAGTTAAAAATATATACTAGGATGCAGACGGTGTTTAGTAGCCCCCGACACCCGTCGTCCACAGACCATGGATGGCTTGTATGCTTGTTTGTTTGATTTTGACGTGTAGTTGATTGTGTGATGTGATGTGAAATGAAATAAAATATTTATATAGTTAAAAATATTTTATAGTTGAAAATAGAAGCTTTAACGTGTATATGAAATGAAATAAATTAATATAAACTAATCGAACGATTTGTTTATATACACACATTTGACTGAGATTGATTGGGACGATAAATTTTACACATCGCCCAACTGCACAAATAAAATCTGTGTTTGATTGTTTGAAAACCCAACACGGGTATTGGGATGATATATGACATACACTAGTCCCAATAATTAGCTGTATGTCGATCGATTGATGGACAGACTATTATGAGCATTAAATATTTATATTTGATGCTTATACAGTGTAGAATGCACTTTGGATGATGGTTGATTATTCATCGTTGTTATTGTATACATGTGTTGTAGAAAATCCATATAATTAACATTATATGGTAATTGATTGGGCCTCATTCCAGTTTTGAAAAAGAAATATTTGAATAGAAATATTTGAAAAAGAAATATTTGAAATAGAATATTTGAAAATAGGATATATGAAGCCGTGTTGATTAGATTGACGCCATTTTGACGTGAATGATATTTATATCGATTATATCCGTTTTTATAATGAATATTGAAAAGTGATTTCAAAATTGAATAGTTTGAAATGAAATTCGAATTATATTGGAAAGAATAGAAATTCAAATTACATTGAAAAGAATTGAAATTCGAATTAGATTGAAATAGAATTGAAATCGTTTTTGAATTGAGTTTAAAACGTATTGAAATTGAACTGAAAACCGATTTGAATTGAAATCAATTTGAAATGAATTTAAAAGAATTTATGTTGAAAAATTCGATTTTGATTTGAATTTGAAAAGGAAGTTGAAATCATTTTGAAAACGAATTTAAAACGATTTATAAAATACGTTTTAAAAGGAAATCGATGAAGTATATATTATATATATTATATATATAATATAATGGCCTGAATAGAACGCGCCGCGCCGCGGCAGTTCGCGAATTTCGACCATTGACTTCGAATGGATATTACGGGAGATTCGACTGTCGGATTCTCCTAAAACCTGAACCATTGGGTTCGTATCGAAAAGTGCTTTCTAACGAATATTAGAAATTAGAAATCTAACAGTTAGATTTGGAATTATGTCCAAATCAAATTTGGAAAAGGTCGTTGTAAGTGCAGTTCGCTGGCCATTTATGGAAATCGACTGTACGGGCCTCGATAAAATTATTAAAAATAGTAATAATTTGTGTAAAATCATAAGAAATGATTTGGGAAGAACTGGGATGAAAAACTCCATATTTGAAAAGATAAAAATAAATTTTTATCGAAATGAACTAGTTTTGAACTAGAATTATAATTCTATTTATTTTTAAATAAATAAATTGGATTTGAAATGGTTTTGAAAATAACCAGAATTTCCAATAATTATATTGGAATGGATTTGAATCGAAATTGTCTTCGGAATATTTCGATGTTGGATTTCGTGATGATACAGATATTGTTATGGGAATTTGAAAGATATATATATCGTTATTTCCAATACGATATTTGTTGGTCGTAGAATTTGATATTGAATATAAGCCGGTATATTTTCTATTCAGAGCCTTGTATTTAATATCAAATATGATTTGGGTTTGTCGTGAATGGTGTCTTTATTAACACTGTTCTTCAACCCAGTTGAGAAAAAATTAAATCTTTTTATTTAGATTTAATGAAGTGTACCAATTAAATAATATTTAATTGGAATTGAATTGGTATTGATTTTTGGGTTTATCGTGAACAGTGCTTTAAATAATACTTGTTCTTTAACCCGATAATTAATGGAAATGTGATTTTGGGTTGTCTTGAACGGTATCTTCAATAATACTGTTCTTTGACCTAAAGGAGTTAAGAAAATCAGAAACTAACTGGAGATTAGTTAAGTTGAATGGTTTCAGAGGTATTGATCTGATGTTGGTTTCGACCTTCGGGGTTAATTCTTAGGGAATTGCTCACTTACTAATTTACGGTTAGGGACTGATTGAATGTGATGTGATTTTAGGGTTTATCGTGAACCGTGTTTTAAATGACACTGATTCTTTAACCCAGTCAAAGATTAAAACTAAGAGGAGTTTTAATGAATCTTTAATTAGATTTAAAAGATCGAGAATGGAGTATCACCAGTTTTGCTCCAGGCGATAGTTAAATCTTAAATTAAATTTGAACGTGAAATGGTAATTGAATTTACCGATAACACTGTGGTGTTAGATATGAAGTATTACCAGTTTTACTTCATGGGATGAATAGGTTGGGATTGGGAAATTAAAACAAATGATTACTTCGGTAAGGTTCGTTAATCCCGACTAGTTTGGATAAACCAAAATCTGGTTTGAATTGATATTCAAAAGAAGATTAAAGAATAAATTTAAAGGAATTTATCTTTGATAAATTCAATGGGAATCTTTCACTAAGAATGTGAAATTTAGAAACTAACTGTCGGTTAGCTAAGCAGAATGGTTTCCTGGGTATTGATCTGATGTTGGTTTCGGCCTTCCGGGTTAACATTTAGGGAATTATTCTATTGTTAATTTACGGTTAGTGAATGATGAAATGGAATGAGGCGTATGTTGTGTTTGTGTAACACATGTTTATTATATACGCGAGTTATTCAGAAAGACCGGGTTTATCCCATTCTGAATAACTGATTCGGCGATTAGTCGAAGATGAAGACGGTGGTTGAAGACCGGAGGTCTTCACGTTGTTTGGATAACCACTGATGATCTTGATTGGGCTGTACACCCAAGAGGAGGGAAACAGTTGGTGATCGTCCAGACGTACTTGGAGATCGATGGATATGCGGGGTACTAGGTGCCTCCGGTTTCGTTCAGACCCAGAACGAACTTGTAAATGGACTGTGTGTCTGACATTGGATTTCAGTCTGTTTGATTGATTTCTATTAAATATATATCTGTTTGGTGGCGGAGAATTTATTCTCTTACTTAACACCCTTCTCTGAGACGTACGAGCTCAGGGGTTATATATTGATGGATATCCATCGCATGGAATGAATTGCATGTGTGGCATGCCCAAGTGGCAATTGATCAAGCCTTCTGTTGAAAAGAAAAGTCTTGTGGTTGATGATCAAAGCAAGGCCTTTGTGGCATAGCTTTGTGTAACGTTTACTTCGCGAGTTTCATATTCGGTATGAACCAGAAACGGGAGAGGACCTCAGGGAGGGCATGCGTTTCCTTCTAGCTAAAAAGTGGCGTCAGTGGTTTTACACGCCCTGACGAGTTTGACTTATGTGGTTGTTGGTGTTACGAGGCGCCTCAGTTTGATCAGACGATCCGTGTCCGATGGAGCCATTCATTGGCTCACTTACGCCCCAAAGGGCGGGGAAACGCAGTGTTTAGGCATTTTAATCCACATCGGTGGACCGGCCCTGATGATCCAAGGGACGATGCGTTCTGTTCCGGAGACTCGGGCTAGACAGTCTCGAATCGGTAGAGGACTATCTTTTTCCTCGGTTCATAGATGGAAATCCAATTTCCAAATACGTGACTTTGTGGTTTTATTTGTAAACCTATATATGGCGACATAGTGGCATGGGACGCTCATGTCGCCTATGATTGATACTTATGATTTGAAGTCGTTTTATACACTATGCACTTATAATAGTATCAAATGATTTGTTTTAAACATATCAAGCATTCTTGGCTATTATAAGGTAAAACCCAATCCTCCAGCTTGCGTTGCATTGTGTGATGGGACCTGGGTCTTATAATAGCTTCATTTTTCTTTATTTAGCATTGCGCTGTTTGTTTTATGCACTGGTATTCTTGGGAGGAAACCCGTTCCGTGTTATACGGCATGGTCCCTTGATTTACCTAACTTTAAAATAAAGATTAATAACTGTTTTAGTTCTCACACCAGTCACATGACTGACCTGGAGTTTATTATTTTAACCTAAACTCTAGGTGTCCTTATTTTGACATGGGCAGCTAGTAGTTTCGGTTTTGCAGATCTATATTCACAGGATCCTGGTTTACAGCTGGAGCGATATCCGGAAAGCTTTGTATCCGTATATCTCTTCTAGTTGTGTTTTGTATAATTTTCCGCTGCTATGTAATGTATTGTAATCTATGATATTTGATAAATATGTAATATTGTTTTATACTCTGTATATTCTTGTACTCTGATGAATTGTTGTAATATACAATGAAATGTTCTTCCGTCTGCGTTCTGATTTGTCTTGTTCTCGACTCTATCCGAGATTTCCCGTAAAGGGGATTTCGGGTCGTTTCATCATGGATTTTTATTTCACTAATAACTACATAAAAATCGGATCTTTATCGTCAAATAATAATTAAAAATCAATGAATATAATTCAAATTGGAATACGTACTTTGAATCGAGCAAGTAAGGGGCGGAGAAGGCTCGGGGTGGTGATGTGGTCGACGAGCGGACGCATCGGTGGCTCTCTAAGGGTTTGGGGGCGGATTTAGGGTAAAAGAAAAGGAGAATAGGAAGGGGAAGGGGGTGGTTCGAACCCTAGGATGTCGGAGGGGGTGCAGGTGGGGTAGGCAGGTCGGGGAGGAACGAAGCCGAAAGTCGTTTAACTAATCAACTCAACTTTCATTATTTTGACTACGGCTTAAGTTCTTCAACTTTTCAGTTTCTAAGAACTTTTCAAATTTTTCAAAAATTTGGCTAACACCCTAAATTTTCGAAAAATTTCTCCATAACATCCCCTGCACCGGGAGCACCGGGAAAATCCCGAAATTGCCATACAGGCTCTCTAATCTCAAAAAGAAAAAGAAAAAGCCAATCGGCTCATAAAATCATCATCACCCAAACAAAACAATAAAATATGATAAACATATACCTATTTGTCGGGCAAACAAATTTTATTCTCTGCTCTAGCCTCTTTGCTATGACCTGTTCAGTGTAAGTACATGTATATGCAAGAAAATGCGACCAAATTTCAATACAATTCACTATTTGATTCAATTTGGCTATACGGTACAAATTTTAATTAATCAACCAATAATCAATAACACAACCATCAATCAATTAGTTGATTAGCTTTTGAAATTCATAACTTTGATACATAGTCAAAAATCTGATTTTTGATGCCAAATCACAACAATAGGCCCTATCTAGTTTTGGTTCTCACATCAGTCAATTGGAAATGTATAGAAATCTCACTTTCGAAACTCGAAAATAAATACTGGCGATGGTGCCCCGTCACCAGAATTATCCCCGGGCACTAGAGTGTGATTCTATAACTATCCAATACATTAAAACTTCGAATAGACGTTTGCAAGACATATATGCAAAATCTCTATTTATTGGATTGTCCAAATTCATATAAATAAATAATCAAATACGAATAATTGATTTAAATTTTCAAAACAAAACTTGTTTTCATTTTTTAAAAATATACCCTTCGCACTCGTTCTAGGATACTACTGATCCCATCTCTAACGAGAAATCCCCATTGAATATTACTAATCCAATATCTGATGAATTCTTTCGTATGGTTCTAATGTGCCTTGTTCTCTAAGCTTTGCAAACCAAAGCTCTAATACCACGATGAAACGACCCGAAATCCCCCTTACGGGAAATCTCGGATTGAGTCGAGAACAAGACAAATCAGAACGTAGACGGAAGAACATTTCATTGTATATTACAACAATTCATCAGAATACAGGAATATACAGAGTATAAAACAATATTACACATTTATCAAATATTAGATATTACAATACATTACATAGTAGCGGAAAATTATACAAAACACAACTAGAAGAGATATACGGATACAAAGCTTTCCGGATATCGTTCCAGCTGTAAACCAGGATCCTGTGAATATAGATCTGCAAAACCGAAACTACTAGCTGCCCGTGTCAAAATAAGGGCACCCAGAGTTTAGGTGAAAACAATAAACTCCAGGTCAATCATGTGACTGGTGTGAGAACTAAAACAGTTATTAATCTTTATTTTAAAGTTAGGTAAATCAAGGGAACACGCCGTATAACACGGAACGGGTTTCCTCCCAAGAATACCAGTGCATAAAACAAATAGCGCAATGCTAAATAAAGAAAAATGAAGCTATTATAAGACCCAGGTCCCATCACACAATGCAACGCAAGCCGGAGGATAGGGTTTTTAACTTATAATAGCGAAGAATGCTTGATACGTTTAAAACAAATCATTTGATACTATTATAAGCGCATAGTGTATAAAACGACTTCAAATCATAAGTATCAATCATAGGCGACATGAGCGTCCCATGCCACTATGTCGCCATATATAGGTTTACAAATAAAACTGCAAAGTCACGTATTTGGAAATTGGATTTTCATATATGAACCGAGGCAAAAGATAGTCCTCTACCGATTCGAGACTGTCTAGCCCGAGTCTCAGGAACGATACTCGGAAAGCTTTGTATCCGCATATCTCCTTCAGTTGTATATTGTATTATTTCCCGCTGCTATGTAATTTATTATAATCTCTGATATTTTCTGTTGTATAATATTTGTTTATACTCTGTATATTCTTGTATTCTGATGGAATTGTTGTAATATACAATGAAATGTCCTTCCGTCTGCGTTCTTCTGTGGCTTGTTCTCGACTCAGTCCGGGATTTCCTATAAGGGGGATTTCGGGTCGTTTCAATCCAAAAATGTTAATCAGCATTAATAATATTATTTCACATCAATATGAAATATAAGAACTAATAAGCGATCAACGATGTAATCATATCAACCAATTTCATTAACTATTCAACCAAGCAACCATTGCACACTAGAAATAAATTTAAAAATTTCATTTATGTAAAAATATAACGAAGCAAAGTTAGTGAGTTTACTCACCTTGTCTCGCAGTTGTCGATTCTGCTTTCATTTCTGTTAAAATCAAACAGCATTTGATTTTATCATGAAATTTCAGTAGCTTTGTTCTGAGCGGAATCAGTTCTACAGTTTAGATTCTGTTGTTGCGATTTTCACGTGGTCGGTTTCGTCCAGTTCTGTATACGAATGAGTGAGATATTAACATTATAATTTTATTTATAATTAACGATCTTTAACCATATATATATATATTAATTTACTTTTAATTAATTAACACCCTAAGCCATGTTTTTACCCTTAAATCGCGATTACCGTTGATGCTTTTCCTTCTCCCATGAACAAAGTGGATGCCAGTAGCTTTAATTCACTATGACCAAACTGTTCTTCCCTTCTACCACTGATAGAAAATACTTGAGTTCAACACCTTCCTCATCTCGAAAATGAACTGGACTCCATCCTTCAGGTCACGTCCTCCTATCCCCACCATATGCTAAAACAGTTATATGTAGCATAGCCCATCTAAACTGATCCCTCCATTTCACCATGAAACATCAAAGACTACTCTTTTGCTGCTTGTGCCAACCTTATACCCAAATATACAGAACTTGCTACAACATTTTATTCCAAATCATCACTGTTCTAACTTGCATTAGTAACTCACTCCATGTTCAAATTCCACCTTAGCAAACGTACCCTACACCAATACTGACCCACCTCCCGTGTCTTCTTTCCTCCAACTCTTATTCTGCTCCATCCATATTTTGATCGTTCTTCATGGAGTTTTACTCCCTGGTTCAAAAATCTGGACTCTCCCTCACGTCCTTTCTACTTAACACCATTCAAACTGCTATAGCCCCATTTTCCAAGTTTCAGAACATCAGTCACACCTCCACTTCCCTTGTTTCATCACCATCCAAAACTGCACTTCCCTTCATAGTTATAACAAATCAAACCCACTTCTCCTCCTCAAATACCCAACACCAGTACACACCTTCATTACCTTACCGCACCATGTTTGACAAATTCTACAACATAAATGCTTTCACTTCCTTCAGCACTATGCCACTATTCTCCCCTTGACTACCGTTAACTTGAGATAAACTTTTTTTTCATTCTTTTTGTTCTACCACAAAGCTTTGAACTCTGGGAACGCGTTAACTCCTCCATGCTAATTACGTACACATACCACCATGTCCACTCCTAACACCACTGTCCTCCTTAATAATCAGCATCCGAAACTCCATAAGGGACTACTAGTCCATGGATTCCACCCAATCCCCAATATCACTCTCCGACGAACTCCGACACCGAAGCCACAAACCAACTTCCCATCACTACCATTTGATAGCTTTGGTCATCAATCAGAGCTCGGCCTTTCTGCTTAATTTCCGACCTTGGCAAGAGCATGGACATCAACAGAAAACACAGCAACTACTTCGGAATTAAATTACATAAAAATTCTGAGCAAGACCCAAAGCGATGGAAGGAATATAATGAAATTCATACCCAATCCTAACTCCTTCGGAAACAACAGAGATCGCGACCCTAACTCCTTCCGCCATCCTTCCGAACCGCCACAATCACCATCGCACTCGTTGATTCGAATGAACCGAGAAGGAACGATCTTACCTAGTTTTCGATTTTTAATTTGATTTATGAAGTCTTCGGTTTCTTCAGATTTTTGGGAGGAATGAAATTCCTAATTTTGGGGAGAAAAGATTTTTGTTTTGTTTATTTGCTAAAGGAAAGAAAAACAGAAGGGACGGCTTGTTATTTTATAGAGATGAGTAACTTGGCACAGACACTTTCAAATGGCTTGTAAAGCACGTATCTCTACATAGCTTGGCCTCCACGATAAAACAGCCTGGTCAACACGGGTAAAATGATTGGAGAGCATGCTTTTGAAAAATCTTAGTAGACACGGGTTGAAAAGCTTACAGAGTACGATAGTAATTTGCCTTTTTTTCCCTCTAGGAGTTGATGTAGAGAGGATAAATGTTGCTAAAGACGTAAATGATCAATTGCAATGTTTAGTAGTTTTAAAATGTAACAAGAGTTGCCCGTGCTACGCACACAGACGGTGATATACTCCATTGTTGTATGTTATCATAATAATACCTAAGTAAGCATTTCATATGTTGTGTTGCAGTATAGTATACAATTTTTATTATTCTAAAAATAGTTTATATCCCTATTAAAAGGGCATTGAAACAATTAGAAACGTATAGTTGGCATATAGGTTGGTAACGAATGTTAACCATAAATGATAGGTTCTTCCACAAGAATGTTAACTATAACATAGGGAAACAATTCTTACGATTTGGTTATACGTATTTATTCGAAACAAACTATGAAACAAGGATGATGCTTTTTAAGTCTTAAGTTATAAAGTTGCGAAAATCTTGCCGCGTAAAATTTCTTTTGTTTTTAATAAATATATTCCTTATAAAATCATTTTATATTACCAATACAACATTTAAAATCAATTTAAATGTTTTAAAATTGACAGCGAAAAATCCGGGTCGTTACCTTCCTTCTCCCTTAAAATAATTTCGTCCTCGAAATTGCTAAGAAGTAAAAATGTTATAACTCTAACTCCTCATAATCTGCTTAGTTGAAATCTTATGTTCCATATCTTCATAAGCCAGTTATTACCCAAACTTCGAATTCTCATACCAATATTCGACCATTCATAATTCTTTCCAAATGATCTATCCACCATTTTTGGATGATCTGTCATCACTTTCTTGTCTTCAATCCATATCCATTCCAATTGATTTTAAATCCTTTTATCAACTTCATTATTCCATTTGAAATCTTATGAAACAATTCTTGTTTTCTTATTTCAATCACAATTAACAACTCAATTTTAAATTATCAAAAATTTCTTGAAAATTTTCTAACTCTTTAAATTTTTGAAAAACTTCGCTAGCATCTCCTTTGTACGGCTCAATCGGGCACAACTAAAACTCGCCTTTCTAGGCCTTCTCCAATCCAAAAGAAAATAAAAAAGCCAAGCGGCTTGCCTCATAGGCTCATAAATCCATCAAACCCAAGTAATACTGTAAACATGTACCTTTTTGTCGGCATTCAACTCTATATCTTTCATTTGCTTCCATTCAGTATCTGCTCAGCGTATATATATCCATTTCCAGTTGGTTTCAAATCAATCCAACTTCCATTTTATCAATTGAAGTCTGATTTTTATTTAGGCCAACCCACTTATTTTACGTGAATCCAATTCAATTCCAATTAACAGTATCCAATAGATATTTAACTTGCTTATTTATAAGTCGAATTCATATTAGTAATTGGGAACTCAATAATTCTCTTTATTTAATTCCATTTGGAATCATTTTTAATCCAATCCCATTTTATTTAACTTAAGTTAAATTTCAATCCATTTGATACATTTTTACGATTTCAATCTATTCAACTTATACAAGTCAAATTTTAATTTTAGAATTCAAATTCGCGGCTTTTATTTCAAATTAGTTTGAAATCATATATATTTATATACATATATTTATAATCAACACAATTTAAAACATTTGAATTTCTAAATCACCATGTCCCTTTCAAACAAAATTTTCATTTCCAAATCACTATTATAGCAATCCGTCACTCAGAAACTTGAAAATGAATACCGATAATGTTGTGACCCATTATCAGAATTATTTTCTTGCCACTGAAGTGATTTCAATGCTTAATCCCTTTAAAAATCCATTTAAATCATTCTTATTCAAAAATACTTTAAAGTAATGTTATATTACTTTAAAATATTTTAGAAATATTTTCTAAACACCTGGAGTTTAAATTCCAATTTTGGTTTGAAATCAATCTTAGTTTATCTCATTTGTATATATTATCCGTATACAAATCATATAACCATTTCAATATTCCATAATTCCATTTGATTGTAATAACAATCAACACATCTACATAGTATAATATTTCAAATATTATTCCTTTTATATCAAAATAATTTTTTGGCAATATTATATTACATACCCATTTTAAAACAATACTGTATCGATTTGCTTTGTTCGAGAGTTTAGAAACACCTATCGATCCAATTGTACATCCTGTATCGACCAGAATTCATAAACCACTCAACAAACTAGTCAACACAATATAAAACAATTTTATATCCAATCTCTACAAGTATGCTCTCATATATATATAATCAACTCAATTTAGGGCGTTACTAACCCCATCTTTATTGAGTCACACCACAGAGCTAAGGTTACTACTCAACCTTCAGCTCTGATACCAACTGTAATGGCCCGAATTTCCATACCCTTTTAGTCGACTAATAACACAACACCTCCAACTCAAATTGCACAGAAATACGAATCATTATTAGAAAGAAGTTAGAGGATGAGAAATAGAAAGAAAGAAATATTAGAATAGGAGAAAACGAAGATCATAAACTCACAGCGGAACTAATAAAATATATTAAATAACATAACTTTTGAAAAACAAATCAGCAACTGTATATACGTACCATCATCATAGCATGATAGTTACTCGTGGAACAGTTATAAACACCTGTTTCCAGATACAACATAGAACACTGCGGAAAATATGATAGTCTATAGCTAACTGGTGAAGCCTCCAGCTTCAAGCTTCTCCAAGTGAATCTGTAAAATCCCGACTACTTGACTGCCCGTACAAACTTGGGCACCCAAGAGTTTAGGGAAAACAAAAAAATAAACTCTGGGTCAGTCATGGGACTGGCGTGAGTAAACTCCAACCATTTGTTTAACTTTTAAAATTCCTTTCGAAAGAAAAGATAATCGTAAGACCGATGCACACATAAACACAGATGGTTTATACCTTACGATATCCTAAAACATTTTGATATTAAAATCTGGTGATATTATAATTGTGTCTAAATCAAATAAATAGAATTTAGCGGAACTCTTGCATCTCACGCTCCATATATAATATAAAATCAAAAAAACCACAGGGCGCTTATAGGAGATTGGATTTCCAACATGACAAGGTATGGGACCACCTGCCGATAGTGTATCTCTAGAGGCGAATACACTGGGTTCAACAAGAACGTCTTGCAACCCGGCCCTCACATGACCGACCACTCATTTCGCTTGAGTCTGTCGAATATATATCACCAATGGTTGGGATCAGCAACCGTTTCCCGAAAGGGACAACGTCGATAGATTTAAAGAAGTAAATGGAATTTCTCTAGATAGGTGATTATACCTCCTAATGGGAGCGACCGACATAGCCATGCTGCCTGCCCGATTTTTTGTCAATCCCCGATTGTGAGGCTTGAGGTTTGAATTATCTTCCAGAACATCTGGCTACCATTCACTTTGAATGCCACATCGTCAGATCCATCAGAAATCACTAATTGATTCCCATGAAAACACTCAGATTGTTAGGCTAAAGAAGTTTCCCTTCTTTGCCACCAACTTCGTATGTTTGAAGGAATCAACGTACGTAATCCCTTTGGAAATACTCTATCAGACACTCGTCCATACAAGTTGTCCTGTGTTCGGACAAATTGAAGGCACCGTTCTATTAATCCATCTTGCGCAATTTCTACCTAGGGTTAACAGAACGACCCTTGCATTTTACTCCGTCTTCAATTTCCTTCTACACAAGTTGATTCATAACGCTTATACCAATACAGAGTGGTTTTCAGATATTAAATCTGATCCCGGTCTCTCCATACTGATAACGGAGGTATAAAATAAATCAAAACTTTGATAGTCTGTGATTTAGCTATCAAAGAAAAATATGTGTGCAAAACAACGATATTATTTCCAGATGGAAATTATATCAATCAATCGTCATTCATTTATCTCTTAGATTCACTTATCATTAATTTATTCCCTTTTCATTTTTATATTTTCGTAAACTCTTATCCCTTAGATTTAGAAAATATACTTTATTAACATTTGGAAACATTTCCATATTTTCTCACATTCCTTAATTTCTATATTAGAAATATTTTTGATTCTTATTTGGAAAACATTTCCAAAATGCTTTCATTAGATTTAAAATGATGTTTAACTAAAACATCGCTATGCCAACTAAAACCGTTTCACTTATTAACTAAATTCACTTAACTAATCTTCACTATCAAACCTTAACTATTCCTTAGTTAAAACTGATGTCAATCAAGTTGGGGTATAGTTACCTCTCGGACCTTAACTGAACAACAATTCTGACCGCAAAATAACCAAAGCTCACAACTTTAAACAAAACTTTGCTTACGCGATTCTCGGATTGAATATAAGAATCCACATCTTTTACGGAAAAATATTGATTATAATAGTAGCGCTATAGCTGTTTCCAAATATTTGTTTTATAAAACTTTACTTTTAACAATAGCGTTACAATCACTGTCTAGAATTATAGCACATTTATTATAACAATAGTGTTAAGATTTCATTATAACGGCAGCGTTAAAATCGCTGTTTAGATCAACAAAACATTTATTATAACAACAGCATTAAAATCGTTGTTTGGATATATAAAACATTTATTATAATAGTAGCATTACAATCGTTGTTTAGATTTTACAAACCTTTTAATAAAGTTCAACATTGTCGAATTCTAAGTATAAGCCTTTTGATTTCACTTAATTTATTTAGATTCCAATTTTTGGGATAAAACCCATCATTTCCCTTTGGAAACAATCTCCCACTTCCTTTCTCATTCAATTTCCCTTTTGAATTCATATTTCAAATTCTCCAATTTTTCATATAAATATACTCATTTACGAAATACTTGCTTTATATCTTTATTCACTTCAAACGCGAATATCATTTCATTTATAAAATCAAATTAGTGGATGATATTCCGATCAAATTTCCTTTCATACTTTATTTTTTTCCTTTCGTACAAAATCTCTTTTTATTTCCAAATATTTATAATCTCCTTTTATTTATTCCAATCATTTTAAAAACCTCTTTCAGAATTTCCTTTATAATTTTCTAAGTTCAAATCTATTTTCAAATATTAGTTTCAAAACCAATTTCCACTTCTCTACATAAATCCAAATTTAAATTTATATTCCAATGCATCTAATGATAATTAATTCAATTAATTTATATTTTCATTTATAAACAACTTCTTGATTCATCCATTTGTCCCAGTTTCCTATTTCAACTCTATTTAAAATTTCTATTTCTATTTTTGGGAATAAATTTTCTTTTAAAGTCCCAAACTCCTTTTCTATCTTCAAAATATTTTACAGTATTTAAAATATCAAAACTCTAGGGCTAGGGTAATTCAAACACAACATGATCAATCACCGATCAAATATCACATCATAGATCATAATAAATAAATAAAACATTAAATAAAATGTTGAGGAGTCCAGTTGGATTCCTCCAACCTGTTTCCCTGCATCCAAAGATGTTAATCAGCATTAATAATATTATTTCACATCAATATGAAATATAAGAACTAATAAGCGATCAATGATGTAATTATATCAACCAATTTCATTAACTATTCAACCAAGCAACCATTGCACACTAGAAATAAATTTAAAAATTTCGTTTATGTAAAAGTATAACAAAGCAGAGTTAGTGAGTTTACTCACCTTGTCTTGCAGTTATCGATTCTTCTTTCATTTCTGTTAAATCAAACAGCGTTTGATTTTATCATGAAATTTCGGTAGCTCTGATCTGAGCAGAATCAGTTCTACAGTTTAGATTCTGTTGTTGCGATTTTCACATGGTCGGTTTCATCCAGTTCTATATACGAATGAGTGAGATATTAACATTATAAGTTTATTTATAATTAAAGATCTTTAACTATATATATATAAATTTACTTTTAATTAATTAACACCCTAAGCCATGTTTTTACACTTAAAACGCAATTATCGTTGATGCTTTTCCTTCTCCCATGAACAAAGTGGATGTCGGTAGCTTTAATTCACTATGACTGAACTGTTCTTCCCTTCTACCATTGGTGGAAAATAGTGGAGTTCAACACCTTCCTCATCTCGAAAACAAACTGGACTCCATCAATTAGGTCACGTCCTCCTATCCCCACCATATGCTGAAAAAGTTATATGTAGCATAGCCCATCTAAACTGATTCCTTCATTTCACCATGAAACATCAAAGACTACCCTTTTGCTACTTGTGCCAACCTTCTCCCCAAATAAACAGAACTTGCTACAACATTTTATTCCATCTCGTCACTGTTCTAACATGCACTAGTAACTCACTCCATATTCGAATTCCACCTTAAAAAACGTACCCTAAACCAATACTGACCCACCTCCCATGTCTTCTTTCCTCCCACTCTTATTCTGCTCCCTCCATATTTTGATCGTTCTTCACGTAATTTTACTCCCCGGTTCAGAAATCTGAACTCTTCCTCACGTCCTTTCTACTTAACACCATTCAAACTGCTATACCCCCATTTTCCGAGTTTCAAAACAACAGTTACACCTCCACTTCCCATGTTTCATCACCATCCAAACTGCACTTCCCTTCACAGTTATAACAAATCAAACCCACTTCTCCTCCTCAAATACCCAACACCAGTACATGTAACACCCCGAATTTTTGAATAATCATATTAACTAAATTTAAGAATACTTAATTTCAAATTTGGGAAAGGGAAACGGGGTATTCCATTGCGTTCGTCTCAGAATTCTGCTTGAGATAGAGACCGAGTTTGCATAAAACGGAAGTCGTATGAAGAAGATATGGACGAACAAAGTTTGAAAAAAAATGCACTAGCGCACTTGGGAAGTGCGCCAGTACAAATTTGCATTGGCACTCTTCCCAAGTGCGTCCAGGCCGAGAGAAAACCTGCACAGCCTTCTGGTTCAGTCTGACCCATGTTCTGAATCATTGCTGAGTCATTTCTGACTAGTTAATGAGTCATTAGGGTTTCTGGATAGTTCTAATCTGGACTGAGTGGTTTTGATTAACCCTAAGATTATCCGACGGCTATAATTAAATTAAAATTCTATAAAACATGTGTAGACCCAAACCCTAGAATCAAATCAAAAATTAGATCAGTAGCCGTCATGTTGTCACTCCAAACCCTAGAGTAGCCGCCACCAACTAGAAGCAAATTAAAGACAACAATTCAATTCAAATCAAGCCAAAAACTACAACAACGAAATTGTCTACAACAAGGGAACAGTAATCAATTACATAATTCACAACCCAGAACTCAAGACCCCTTATTCGGTGAGTTCTAGTAACTTTTAGGTTTAAATAAATAAAAGTGAATTGTGGTAGACTATGATTTGGGTATATGTTGTTTGTAGTTATGCAAGTTCATTATTTTTGTAAATCATGATACAAGGCAAGTTTATTATTGTTGTGAATCATGAAATGTTGCAAGTTCATTGTCGTTGTGAATCATGAAGTTATGCAAGTTATTATGTTGAGAAACTATGAATCTATGCAAGTCGTTATGATGAATCTATGCAAGTGGTTATTATGAATCTATGCAAGTTGTTATCGTGAATCTATGCAAGTCATTATTATGCAAGTTGTTATCATGAATCTATGCAAATTGTTATGAGATCATGCAAGTTATCTATGCAAGTTATTGTGTGATGAATTCATGAACCTATGCTAGTTGATATGTTATGAATCATGAACCTATGCAAGTTATCTATGCAAGTTGTTGCGTTGTTAATTCATGAACCTATGCTAATTGTTATATTGTGAATCATGAACCCATATAAGTTGTTGATTATGCTGAGAATCATGAACCTATGTTGGTTGTTAATTATGTTGTTAATTCATAAACCTATGCAAGTTGTTATGAATCTATGCAAGTTGTTAATTATGTGGCGAATCATAATTATATGCGAAGTTATCATGTCATTTTCCCCAGTTGTCATGCTTAGGCTAAAAATTGTACTGAAACAATCACCTTTCATTCCCTTTAATTTTATTGTTGTGGTGAGGCTATTTTGTAGCCTCAATGACGCCAAAAACGCAAACGGTTACGCTTGTTAAGAAACGGGGAAAGGGGGGAATTTGTAATATGCATAATTTACATAGTGATTATGTAAATTGGACACATTATTCTAGTAGGGAAACATATAAATAATTACCTATTATGACATGGGTAAAAGTGGGTAAAAATGGTATAATTTGACTTTAACCATTTATGGATAAGAAATCCAAATTGTTAATAAGATAGGTATTGACACCTATGAAAAAGAAAGGATTAGTTAATTAACTTAATTAATCAAAAGAAGAATGTTTAAGAAATTAAAGTCTGAAGATTTAATATTGAGAATTGGCATAAAATAAATTTGTGATGAAATCGGCATGATTTTTCATACCATAAATAGATGGACATAATTGAGTCAATTATGGCCGTAGTGAAATTTGGAATTAATTGATAATTTGAATAGGGAAATTAATTCAAATAGGGGAAATATTAATTAGGAGTAATTATTCGTCTAAGACACGAGGTTAGACTCTTTTGTGGTGTAAGACTTCCCGGACCCGCCCGGAAAACCCAACTGCCACAAATGCCAGTCTAAAATGGGAGGTCTTAGGCATAAATTAAATACATAACAGTTGTAAAGACGCGAGGTTAGGCTCTTTTGTGGTGTAAGACTGCCCGGACCAGCCCGGCAAATCCAGCTGCCACAAATGCCAGTATAATGTGAGAGGTCATTATAAGGTTACGGCCTTAATTAATTAAGAAACACTTAACCAGATAAGCATGTAGTGGGACATGAGGGGGTTAAGTGGATGCCTTGGGTGGCATGTGGAATTAAGTGGGTGCTTTGGGTGGCATGTGGAATTAAGTGGGTGCATGGGGTGGCATTTGAAATACGATTAGATATTTCAATAATTAATTAATGCTGATTAAAGACTACTTAACCTAACTTAATACATATGGACTGTATGATGATAGACATAAGTTAGGGTTAAGTAAAACGAATTGCATTGTGGGTGGGTTAAGTACAACTGATGGGTAGGTGGGTAATATTAGTGTATATATAGGCCTACAAGCTTAACCATTAAATAAAAAGGATTAAATCAGTGGGAGGGTTAAGTACAACTAAAGGGTAGGTGGGTAATATTAATATATACAGGCCCGAAAACTTAACCGGATAAAAAGGGTTATGTAATTAAAGACACCTAATGGTATACATAACCGGGGCAAGAATAGTAAATTTATGTATTAAAGACACCCTTAGGGGTACGCATAACTAATGGGGATAGATAAAGTTATGTATTAAAGATACCCTTAGGGGTACGCATAACTAATGGGAATAGATAGAGTTATGTATTAAAGACACCTATAGGTATGCATAACCAATAGGCCGAATAGGGGTTATGTATTAAAGACACCTATACGTACGCATAACTGATTGAGGGCTATGTAATTAAAGACACCTTAGGGTATACTTATTCAGTAGAAAACCTAGTGGGGATAAAAGACATAGGGGGAGCTTGTATCATGTTGTGTGGGACCCATTTCAGTCAGTAACCCGGAGGGGTATCAAAGTAAAGGTCTCCGTACTAGGCGGGGAAGGGGCACGCTTACTGATTGATTGTAAGAGATCCAAAATGAGATGGATGGTGTGGGCGACACAAACTGACCAGGGACATGTGTGTGCATGGGCCGGGCAGAGGGGGACAAGACGACCGTGACATCAGTAGGTATAACTGTGCACACCTTAGGTTGCCACTTTAGGGAAGTGATACCCCCTAGTTTTGGGACCAGCACAGGATATATACGGAGTAGGGAGCCGATCGTTTAGGGTAGTGATTAGGGTATATCCGGACATATGCCCTAAGTCTACCAATTTACAGTAGGAAGGTAGTGGGTACGACTAGTTGAGATAGGAGCAGGCGGCACCTAAGGCAGTAGCTAGGAATACACGAAACTACCACCATCGTTATCATTAGCAGAAGGGATCATCCCTTCTTGATTTGACTAGTAATAGTGTAGAGTAATTTGTAGTACACCTTACCTTATTTTTCCTGTCATATCTGTCGTCTGTACCGTGATCCTCTTATCCACTTTGTATGTCTGTCATGTTTACCTTTACTTATTTACTGGCTAAAAGTTACTGGACTCACCAGACGTATGTCTGACCTAGTTTGTTTCGCCTCTTTTCTTCCATTTCCCCCCAGGTTCTCAGGGAGGAAACACACAGGTTTAGTCAGGATTTGGATATCATCTTCTAGGAGCTACTTCTGAAGTATGGCTCGAGTCTCTGTCTCTTATATGGCTTGCTCTTTGATATGAGGAATGATGTTTTCTTTTAAGTACCTATGTACTCCGATAATATAAGATAGAAGTGTTTTGTTGTAAGGGTTTTATGACTCATGATATTATGTAACAAAATATTTTAGTGATTTAATAAAGTTATTTGTTCCCGCTGCAAAAATTTTAATATCTATCTTGTGATATTCTATGCCTGTTTACCAAAAACGCTCCACTGAAGTTAAGGCATTCCCTTTTTGAGTGACCTTAATGGAGGTGGGGTGTTACACTTGGTATCAGAGCTGAAGGTTACCAGATTAGATAAAAGTTTTTGAAAACTATTTTCAAAAAGGTTTTAAAAGAAAGTATTTTCAAAAAGGAAAGCCTGTTTTGAAAAACATTCCCCAAGAGCCATATATCTTTCCTTCGGTTCTTTGTATTGAATCTTTCCTTTTTCGTTTCAGTATGTCTGAAGCATCTGAGATACCAGAGGGTGTTCATGTACCCGGTTGGTTTCGTCAATATCTCGAGGCTAGGGTCGCCACCACAGGTCCAACAAATGCTCCTCCTCCTCCCCCTCCTCCTCGCGTCAATACTTTTGCTAAGATATGCAAGGACTTTAGAGCAATGGATGGAAAACCTTTTCACGGGACGGTATTTGTTGAAGCTCGTAACTGGCTAAAGGAGGTGGAAGAATTGTTCAGAATCTTTGAAGTGGATGATGGAAGAAAATTCCAACTAGCTGCCTGGCTAATGAAGGATGAGGCCTCATTTTGGTAGGAAGTCACTAATGGGGGACGTCCAGTCGATACATGGGCAGATTTTAGGCAGAGGTTTGAGGCGAAGTTTCTCTCGCGTGCTGAAGAGAATCTATACATGGAAAGATTTTTGGCGCTGAAGCAGGGGGATCTGTCAGTAAAAGAGTACGTCAACAAGTTCAATCAGTTGGCGAGGTTCGGCATAGACTTAGTGAACACACCTGAGAAGAAGGCTCTGAGATTTGTTAAAGGCATGAATGAGTCGCTACACGTATTGGCTATGACCCATGTTCCCATGGGGGCCACTTTTGAAAAGCTGGTGGATATGGCCCTAACGCATGAAGAGGACAAAGGAGAAAAGAAAGAGGAAAATGTTGAAGGGACACTGAAAAATGAGAAGGTGGGACCCAAGAAAGGACAGCAACAACAACAGCAGAAGAAAGGCAAGAAGGATGACAAGGGAAAGGATGAGAGGAAATGCCATTATTGTGGGAAAGAAGGTCACTTAGTCAAAGAATGTAAAAGGAGGAAGTCCAATTGCTTTAAGTGTGGAGAGGTCGGACACTTTTCCAACGAATGTCCGAAGGCTCAGGGATCGCAAGGGACTTCTGGAGGGCAGGCAAATGCTCTCGTGGCAGATGGATAGGATAGAGATAGGAAAAATTTATGTAAAAGGTCTAATTTCCTTATGAAGTTAAGGCTCTTTTTTTGGCATTTTGATTTTGTAATTGACTCTGCACTTTAATACTAGTCTTGTTTCTGATCCCGTAGTTGTTTCAAACCCCTTTTGTGGTTCGGCTCATTTATTGGTGATTTGTAAGGGTTTGAAATTATCTGTGTTAGGCATAAAAAATTTGAATGTGACATTTGTGTGCTCAAGTTTATGGGCTATGGGTAGGGTCTAAATGGACCAGCTTTCTGTGTAGAGGGTCGTTCTAGATTTTGCGAGGAGGGTCGTTAAGTTTCTAACTTGTCATGGGAAGACCCCCAAAGTTTCTTGTGACCCGCAAGGGTCTGTTATGCTTAGCTTTCTAAGAACCATTCTGTAATCTAATCTATACCAGTGGTCTGTAAGTATCTGGATATTTCTGAAGGATACGGGTTTCTACTCGAAGCATGAAGTAGATCTCCAGTTTTGACATTGTTTAATGGGGGTAATTCTTTGGGTGTCAGTCTGATGTTGATTTTGGTCTTCGGGGCTGGGACTTAGGGAATTATTCTCTTAACCGATGTCAAATGGGAACTGAGCTTTTGTTCTAGTTGTATCATTTGTTTATATCCCATCAGCCTAATCTTCGACCTTTAGATAGGAAATCCATGGATGTAAACATGTGCTTGGGACGTGTTATGCTTGATGGTTGCAAGTGGATACAAGTGCTTGCTAGTGTGTTGCTCGTGGATGCATTTACACACACATTAGGCACTAGATCGGCTCAAATCACTTTCATATTGCATATAAATGTGTGTGCATGTTTAGGTTAATGGATGAACAATGGTTGTGTTATCATATGGATGCTACATGTTGATGAATGGTTGAGCACACATGTAGAAATAATATGTATCGATAGGATTCTTTAGCATACATAATGGACGCATGGCACTATTCTAGTTTGCATTAAGGAGGTCAACTGAATCAGTAGACCTCCTGATTTTGCATTAGATAAGGAACATATACACACACTTTTGCATATGTTCATACAACATTAGAAGTTTTCTAAGGACAATGGATGCTTGTGGATGATGGTTGAGTAGATGGGTAATTGGATGGTAGGACACATTCTTCTTAACTTGAAGATTTCGGGGACGAAATCCTTTAAGTAGGCGAGAATGTAACACCCTGAATTTCTGAATAATCATATTAACTAAATTTAAGAATACTTAATTTCAAATGTGGGAATTAAGGGAAATGGGTCGTTCCATTACGTTCGTCTCGGAATTCTTCTTGACATAGAGTCCGAGTTTGCGTAAAACAGATGCCGTATGAAGAAGATATGGACGAACGAAGTTTGAAAAAAAATGCACTGGCGCACTTGGGAAGTGCGCCAGTACAAATTTGCATTGGCGCACTTTCCAAGTGCGCCCAAGCCGAGAGAGAACCTACACAGCCTTCTGGTTCAGTCTGAACTATGTTCTGACTCATTGCTGAGTCATTTCTGACTAGTTAATGAGTCATTAGGGTTTCTAGATAGTTCTAATCTGGACTGAGGGGTTTTGATTGCCCTTAAGATCATCCGACGGCTATAATTAAATTAAAATTCTATATAAACATGTGCAGACCCAAATCCTAGAATCAAATCAAAAATTAGATCAGTAGCCGTCATGTTGTCACTCCAAACCCTAGAGTAGCCGCCACCAACTAGAAGCAAATTAAAGACAACAATTCAATTCAAATCAAGCCGAAAACTACAACAACGAAGTTGTCTACAACCAGGGAACGCTAATAAATTACAGAATTCAGAACCGAGAACTCAAGACCCCTTATTCGGTGAGTTCTAGCCACTTTTAGGTTTAAATAAATAAAAGTGAATTGTGGTAGACTATGATTTGGGTATATGTTGTTTGTAGTTATGCAAGCTCACTATTGTTGCAAATCATGATATGATGCAAGTTTATTATTGTTGTGAATCATGAAATGATGCATGTTCAATATCGTTGTTAATCATGAAGTTATGCAAGTTATTATGTTGAGAAACTATGAATCTATGCAAGTCGTTATGATGAATCTATGCAAATGGTTATTATGAATCTATGCAAGTTGTTATCATGAATTTATGCAAGTCGTTATTATGCAAGTTGTTATCATGAATCTATGCAAATTGTTATGAGATCATCCAAGTTACCTATGCAAGTTATTGTGTGATGAATTCATGAACCTGTGCTAGTTGTTATGTTATGAATCATGAACCTATGCAAGTTACCTATGCAAGTTGTTGCGTTGTTAATTCATGAACCTATGCTAGTTGTTATATTGTGAATTATGAACCCATATAAGTTGTTGATTATGCTGAGAATCATGAACCTATGTTGGTTGTTAATTATGTTGTTAATTCATAAACCTATGCAAGTTGTTATGAATCTATGCAAGTTTATAATTATGTGGTGAATCATAATTATATGCGAAGTTATCATGTCATTTTCCCTAGTTGTCATGCTTAGGCCAAAAATTGTACTGAAACAATCACCTTGTCATTTGCTTTAATTTTATTGTTGTGGCGAGGCTATTTTGTAGCCTCAATGACACTTAAAACGCAAACAGTTACACTAGTTAAGAAACGGGGAAAGGGGGGCAGAATTTGTAATATGCATAATTTACATAGTGATTATGTAAATTGGACACATGATTCTAGTAGGGAAACATATAAATAATTACCTATTATGACATGGGTAAAAGTGGGTAAAAATGGTATAATTTGACTATAACCATTTATGGATAAGAAATCCAAATTGTTAATAAGATAGGTATTGACACCTATGAAAAAGAAAGGATTAGTTAATTAACCTAATTAATCAAAAGAAGAATGTTTAAGCAATTAAAGTCTGAAGATTTAATATAGAGAATTGGCATAAAATAAATTAGTGATGAAATCAGTATGATTTTTCATACCATAAATAGATGGACATAATTGAGTCAATTATGGCCATAGTGAAATTTGGAATTAATTGTTAATTTGAATAGGGAAATTAATTCAAATTGGGGAAAGATTAATCAGGAGTAATTAATCGTCTAAGACACGAGGTTAGACTCTTTTGTGGTGTAAGACTTCCCGGACCCGCCCGGCAAATCCAACTGCCACAAATGCCAGTCTAATGTGGGAGGTCTTAGGCATAAATTAAATACATAACAGTTGTAAAGACGCGAGGTTAGGCTCTTTTGTGGTGTAAGACTGCCCGGACCAGCCCGGCAAATCCAGCTGCCACAAATGCCAGTATAATGTGAGAGGTCTTTATAAGGTTACGGCCTTAATTAATTAAGAAACACTTAACCAGATAAGCATGTAGTGGGACATGAGGGGGTTAAGTGGATGCCTTGGGTGGCATGTGGAATTAAGCGGGTGCTTTGGGTGGCATGTGGAATTAAGTGGGTGCGTGGGGTGGCATGTGAAATACGATTAGATATTTCAATAATTAATTAATGTTGATTAAAGACTACTTAACCTAACTTAATACATATGGACTGCATGATGATAGACATAAGTTAGGGTTAAGTAAATTGAATTGCATTGTGGGTGGGTTAAGTGCAACTGATGGGTAGGTGGGTAATATTAGTATATATATAGGCCCACAAACTTAACCCTTAAATAAATAGGATTAAATCAGTGGGAGGGTTAAGTACAACTGAAGGGTAGGTGAGTAATATTAATATATTAGGCCCACAAACTTAACCGGATAAAAAGGGTTATGTAATTAAAGACACCTAATGGTATACATAACCGGGGCAAGAATAGTAAAGTTATGTATTAAAGACACCCTTAGGGGTACGCACAACTAATGGGGATAGATAAAGTTATGTATTAAAGACACCCTTAGGGGTACGCATAACTAATGGGAATAGATAGAGTTATGTATTAAAGACACCTATAGGTACGCATAACCAATAGGTAGAATAGGGGTTATGTATTAAAGACACCTATAGGTACGCATAACTGATTGAGGGCTATGTAATTAAAGACACCTTAGGGTATAAATAGTCAGTAGAAAACCTAGTGGGGATACAAGACATAGGGGGGAGCTTGTATCATGTTGTGTGGGACCCATTTCAGTCAGTAACCCGGAGGGGTATCAAAGTAAAGGTCTCCGTACTAGGCGGGGAAAGGGCACGCTTACAGATTGATTGTAAGAGATCCAAAGAGAGACGGATGGTGTGTGCGGTGCAAAACGACCGGGGACATGTGTGTGCATGGGCCGGGCAGAGAGGGACAAGACGACCATGACACCAGTAGGTATAACTTTGCACACCTTAGGTTGCCACTTTAGGGAAGTGATACCCGCTGGTTGTGGGACCAGCACATGATATCTAAGGAGTAGGGAGCCGATCGATTAGGGTAGTGATTAGGGTATATCCGGACATATGCCCTAAGTCTACCAATTTACAGTAGGAGGGTAGTGGGTGCGACTAGTTGAGATAGGAGCAGGCGGCACCAATGGCAGCAGCTAGTAATACATGAAACAACCACCATCGTTATCATTAGCGGAAGGGATCATCCCATCTTGATTTGACTAGTCATAGTGCAGAGTAGCTAGTAGTACGCCTTACCTTATTTGTCCTGTCATACCTGTCATCTGTACCGTGATCCTCTTATACACTTTGTATACCTGTTATGTTTACCTTTATTTATTTACTGGCTAAAAGTTACTGGACTCACTAGACATATGTATGACCTAGTTTATTCTACTTCTTTTCTTCCGTTTCCCCCCAGGTTCTCAGGGAGGAAACACACAGGTTTAGTCAGGATTTGGATATCATCTTCTAGGAGCTACTTTTGAAGTATGGCTCGAGTCTTTGTCTCTTATATGGCTTGCTCTTTGATATGGGGAATGATGTTTTGCTTTTAAATATCTATGTACGCTGATAATATAAGACAGAAGTGTTTTGTTGTAAGGGTTTTATGACTCATGATATTATGTAACAAAATATTTTAGTGATTTAATAAAGTTATTTGTTTCCGCTGCAAAAATTTTAATATCTGCCTTGTGATATTCTGTGTCTGTTTACCAAAAACGCTCCACTGAAGTTAAGGCATTCCCTTTGTGAGTGACCTTAATAGAGGTGGGGTGTTACAGTACACGCCTTCATTACCTTACCGCACCATGTTTGACAAATTCTGCAACATAAATGCTTTCACTTCCTTCAGCACTATGCCACTATTCTCCCCTTGACTACCGTTAACATGAGATAAACTTTTTTTCTTTCTTTTTGTTCTACCACAAAGCTTTGAACTCTGGGAACACGTTAACTCCCCCATGCTACTTCTGTACACATAACACAATGTCCACTCCTAACACCACTGTCGTCCTTAATAATCAACAACCGAAACTCCATAAGGAACTACCAGTCCATGGATTCCACCCAGTCCCCAATATCACTCTCCGACGAACTCCGACACTGAAGCCACAAACCAACTTCCCATCACTACCTTTCGATAGCCTTAGCCATCAACCAGAGCTCGGCCTTTCTGCTTTATCTTCGACCTTGGCAAGAGCATGGACATCAACAGAAAACACAGCGACTACTTTGGAATTAAATTACATAAAAATTCTGAGCAAGACCCAAAGCGATGGAAGGAATCTATTTAAATTCATACCCAATCCTAACTCCTTCGGAAACATTAGAGATCGCGACCCTAACTCCTTCCGCCATCCTGCCGAACCGCCACAATCACCGTCGCACTCGTTGAATCCAACGAACCGGGAATGGAACGATCTCACCTTGTTTTCGATTTTTAATTTGATTTATGAAGTCTTCGATTTCTTCAGATTTTTGGGAGGAACGAAATTCCTATTTTTGTGGAGAAAAGGTTTTTGTTTTGTTTATCTGCTAAAGGAAAGAAAAACTGAAGGGACGGCTTGTTATTTTATAGAGATGAGTAACTTGGCACACACACTTTCAAATGGCTTGGAAAGCACGTATTTCTACATAGCTTGGCCTCCACGATAAAACAGCTTGGTCAGCACGGGTAAAAGGGTTGGAAAGCACGGTTTTGACAAATCTTGGTAGACACGGGTTGAAATGCATACAGAGTACGTTGTAATTTGTCTTTTTTTCCTCTAGGAGTTGATGTAGCGAGGATAAATGTTGCTGAAGACGTAAATGAACAATTGCAATGTTTATTAGTTTTACAATGTAACTAGAGTTACCCGGGCTACGCACACAGACGGTGACATACTCCATTGTTGTATGTTATTATAAGAATGCCTAAGTAAGCGTTTCGTATGTTGTGTTGCAGTATAGTATACAATTTGTATTATTCTAAAAATAGTTTATATCCATATTAAAAGGGCATTGAAACAGTTAGAAACGTATAGTTGGCGTCTAGGTTGGTAACGAATGTTAACCATAAATGATAGGGTCTTCCACCGGAATGTTAACTATAGCATAGGGAAACAATTCTTATGATTTTGTTATACGTATTTATTCGAAACAAACTATGAAACAAGGATGATGCTTTTTAAGTCTTAAATTATAAAGTTTCGAAAATCCTACCGCCTAAAATTTCTTTTGTTTTTAATAAATATATTCTTTATAAAAAAAATTTATATTACCAATACAACATTTAAAATCAATTTAAAATCAATTTAAATGTTTTAAAATTGACAGCGAAAAATCCGGGTCGTTACAGATACGTTATGACCTCCAGCCTCATCAACTGGGAAATGACAGAAATCGGGCAGGCAACATGGATAAGTGGGCCGCACCCAAGTTGGCAATATTATCACCATCTAGAGAATATTCGTATTTTTTACTTCTTTCAATTCTGTATCTCCCTGGAATTGTTATGTTGGTTTACCTACTGTAAGGTGATAATATATTCGATACACTCAAGGGAAGTGAGTGGTCAGTCATGTGTGGTCGAGTTACAAGATGTTCTAGTTGAACTCCAGTGTATCGCTTCTAGAGTACACTGAGCGAAGGGTGGATCTATACCTTGTCATAGTTGGAATCCATTCCCCAAATAAGAGCCCATGGTTTTGATTGTATATTATATATGTAGAACGTTAGATGCAAGCATTTCTGCTAGATTTCTATTTACTTGATCTAGACATTATTATAATATCAGACAAGTTTCATTTTAGAAATATTTTTGGGTTATCATAAGGTAAAAGCCATCCGTGTTTATGTGTGGATCGGTCTTATGATTATCATTTGTTTAAAAATAATTTTGAAAGTTAAATCAAATGATTTGAGTTTACTCACATCAGTCACATGGCTGACCCAGAGTTTATTTTGTTTTGTTTTCCCTAAACTCTTGGGTTCCCAATTTTGTACGGACAGTCAAGTAGTCGGGATTTATAGATATATTTGGAGAGCTGGAGCAGGAGGCTTTAGAATTATATAGCTATGGTTATTTCCACTGTGTTGTAAGTGATGTGCTTTTGAAATGATATGTATATTCAAGTACAGATTTATATTTCAAAGTTATGTCATATATTATATGTTATTCGATCTGCTGTTAGGTTCGCGTTACTCTGATGTTGTATTGTTCTTCTTCTTCTATTATAAGTTTATATCTTATCTATTCTCACCCTCTAATGTCTTTCATTAACTATCGGTTATTTTCGATCCTTGGATGTTCGATATGTGTTGTATATCGGATAACCAAGATCGAAAATTTCCGGGACGTTACTGTTGGTATTAGAGCTGAAGGTTAATTTATTACCTTGGCTCTGTTGTGTGACTCAGTATAGATAGGGTTAGTAATAAACTAGATTGAGTTGAGTGTATATATACGAGTGAACGTATTTGTTATTCAATATAAAATGATTTTATATTGTGGAGTTTTGTTGGTTGAGTTGTGTATGGGTTCTGGTCGATCAGTTTGATCCACTGTATTAGTAGGGATTTATAAACACTCGAATACGATGAACCGACACAGTATGTTTAACATGAGGGTAAATGAAATAATTTTACCCAAAGTTTATTTTGATATAAAGGATTAACATTGGAATGATTATAATATACTGGATGTACTAGTTGTTATGTTTTGATGATACGGTCCCAACAAAACTAGTTTCGTCGAATTCTGAGACTGTTTGAAAAATGGCCCATTTCTGGTCGATCCAATTTAACTGTAATTGACCAAAACACATTTTCCTTTGCCACGCTCACATACTAGCTTCAAAAATTATGAAATTTGAAACCTAGCAATAGCTTCACATCTCGGATCCAAAAAAAGTGGTTTCGTCGAATTCCGAGGTCGTTTGCAAAATGACCAATTTCACGGGCTATATAAATTCCATAGCGACCTTTCAGAAAATTCATTTGGCCATAACTTTTGCATTCCGCTATGAAACTTCGATTTTTCAGATTTGTTAGAAAGGTATTCACTAACAAATTTAAATATTTTTGGTTTCACTCAAATCCATTTTGTTTTGCACCCGGTACAGTCAGTTAAAGTTTGAATTCAAAATTTGAAACTATCGCGCCATTTCAGGCCTTGTTTATAATTCAAAGTAATAATATTTATTTTCAACTTCGAATCAAACTTACTTTTAATCATTATTATTTAAAATATTTATTTAAAATATTTAAAATCCACTATTTTAGCCAATTTAAAATTTTTAAATTGGTTCTGATTTTCTGGGTCGTTACACAAACCAACGCTCAATCCCTTAAATCACGCACCACTCCTGAAGCATCCTTCTTGTTGTAACTAATTATCCCTGTATACTATTTATCTACAGCTAACTATCCAACTTCACAATCTACAAGTTGTCTTCCTATTGCTCCATACGGGCCTACAGCAGTTGCTCGCTTTATTTTGTGAAACCCGATCATTACGGTGCCTAGACCAGAAGACCTGATCATCCAAATGTGAGAGGTATAATGCTTCTAGGAGTTACATGGATTTGTTGGAGAATTCAGGTAGGTATGTGTCTGCAGCAAGGACATGCGGACCAGTGGAGGTGATTCGATCTGACCTAGCATGGAGAAGTGAGGCAGATCGTCTTTTTTCAAAGGCCTTTTTTTTAGTATGAGCAGTTTTAAATAGCAGCAAAGAAGATAGGGTAAAGATCCAAAAGTGTAAGAAGAAAAGGGAATATAATGTGGACAAGTAAATTTTAAACAAAGAGACGTAGTGAGTGTTAATCCCAAAATTCACGTGAAAGGGCTCAATACCCGCTCTAATTAAATACCTAGTTTGTACCTATTTAAGTTCAGGTTTTAATCTACCGTATTATGTAAAATATCTAAGCACCGATGAATATATAATTTAAGAGTTGTCATATCTCTCTGTTTTAAATATAATTCCATGTTTGTTATCAATAACAACAAAATTAGAATCACATTGGTTTTGCGTTTTTATTTATAATTTATATCTCATGCAACCAAACCATTTATTACCAATCAATTCACTGCTTTACTTGTAGCATTCATTTTATTTCCTTGTTTACATTTATTACCTTACTATTATAACTGCTACTTTTAATTCATAATATCTGCGATAATTAATTGTATTGATTCTAGTTGGTTACCATATCAATATCAAATAGTTAATGTTTTATTTGTTCATACTTTCCAATTTTTATAGCAACATAATTTCCATATATATATGTATATATGTATGTATGTATGTATGTATTTTTATATATATATATATATATATATATATTACAACACAATGTAAAACACGCATTAATCCATATATATATCGTATACATTGATTATTTTGTTTCCCATTTGATTATAGGTTATTGTAGAATTTTACAACATTTGTTAATAACAAAAGGCTAGTTACTATTTAAATAATTGATAAACTTCACAGCTAATTAAACTTTGTATGTAGCAGCCAGTAATTTCCCCGGTAAGGAAAGCCCGGATTACCTTGAGGACACGACGAATCAGAACACAAACAACAGGACATTTCATTGTTATTTACAACAATTCCATCATAATACAAGAATATACAGAGTATGATTAAATATTATACAACAAAGAATATCAGATATTTAAATACAGTACTGCAGCAGAAAAATAATACAATACAAAACTAGAAGTAATACACGGATACAGAGCTTTCCGAGTATCGTTCCAGCTGTAAATCAGGAACCTATGAATACAAATCTGCAAAACCAAAACTACTAGCTGCCCGTGTCGAAAATAAGGGCACCTAGAGTTTAGGTCAAAACAATAAACTCCAGGTCAGTCATGTGACTGCTGTGAGAACTAAAATAGTTATTTAAAACTTTACTTTAAAAGAGAGTAATTCAAGGGACCACGCCGTAATACACGGAATGGGTTTCCTCCCAAGAACACTAGTGCATAAAACAAAACAGCGCAATGCTTTTTGGAAAAATGAAGCTATTATAAGACCCAGGTCCCATCACACAATGCAACGCAAGCCAGAGGATAGGGTTTCCGCTTATAATAGCCAAACATGCTTGGTACGTTTAAAACAAATCAATTGATACTATTATAATTATATAGTGTCAAAAAAATTTCAATCATAAATATCAATCCTAGGCTGCATGGGTACCATATATCATGTCGCCATACTAGGCTCTACAAATAAAACCGAAATATCTCGTAGTGGAAATTGGATTTCCGTCATGAGTCGAGGGAAGGGGCAGGCTCCTCTCCGCTTCGAGACACTCTAACATATGCCTCAGGACTACGCACTACGGGTAACTGTAACACTCCACGTCCATTAATGTCATTCACCAGGGGAATGCATTAACTTCCATGGAGGTCATAAGTGAATATAGAACAGAGAAATTACAACAAGACAGATAATAAATAGCACTTGAAAATCTAAAACTTCAATTTATTGCAGCGGAAATTAAATATGTCTGTTACATCATAAAATCAAGTACAATATCCGTCTTCACAAAAACAAAATACATAATCCCATTACAATAAATAGCCATTAAAAAGAAAGATAACAAGCTGGACTTTACTTCTGCAGTCCAAGCTTTCCAAGAGATAAGCAATCCAACTAGACTCCACTAGAACTTGGCCCAACCTGAGGACCTGAAGGAAAAAAAGATGGAAAAGAGGGGGGTCAGACATAAAGTCTGTCGAGTATGACAATTCTACAATACTATTATCAAAATAACTGGACTAAGGCATAAGCTGGAAACAAGGAAATGTCTATGAAAGAGCAGATTAAGGACATAGACAATCGCTAAAGGAACGTTATAGGCGCTCCTAAATACTAAAGGATAAACACTATACTGCACCACACCAGTCACCCTAAAGATTGATCCCCCTTAGCTTCACTTAGAAACTTTCTTAAAGGCTTTACATACTCCTAGCTGACTACATAGGTGCCGCCTGCCACTATCTCCACTAGGTGTACCCCACTTTTCATTTTTCGATCGGCTCACTACTCGTAGATACCCGTGCTGGCCCCACAGTGGGGTGTATCATTCCCCTAAAGTGGCAACCTGATATAACGGAGATGCACGGCTTATACCTACACGATGCAACAACGTCTTACCTACCAGCCCGGGTCCACACACGCATATGAAACCCGTTGGACTTGCGTTGCCACCGCTCCCTGTTTTGGCCTCTTATAGTCAAACCCAGTATGCGTGTCCCGTCCTCGACTTGGGTCGAGCCCACAAAGATACGTTTTGGGATACTGGTTGAAATGGGCCCCCATTATTTCCCACAAGCATTCCACCTAAGCTTGTCCCATTAGTCCATCCACTTAACCCACTTAGTCATGTTCATTTACATGTGTGTTTGGTTAAGTCTAATCGTATTTCAAATGCCTCTAAAGGCAACCACTAGATTCCTAATGCCACCCAAGGCACCTACTTATCCCCCATGTCCCACCTTACATGATTATCTGGTTAAGTATTCCTTAATTCATTAAGGCCATAACCTCATAAAGACCTCTCACATTAGACTAGCATTTATGGCAGCTGGATTTGCCGGGCGGGTCCGGGCAGTCTTATACCATAAAAGAGTCTAACCTCGTGTCTTTACAACTGTTATGCTTTAGTTTGGGCCTAGGACCTCTCACATTGGGCCGACATTTGTGACTACTGGATTTGCCGGGCGGGTCCGGGCAGGTTTACTTCACAAACGGGTCCAACCTCGTGTCCTAAGCATTGGTTATTATTAATAATCCACTTTCCCCAATTTTAATAATTCCCTACTTGAATTATTAATTAATTCCAAATTTAACAATGTCCATGATTGACTCAATTATGGACATCCATTTAAGGCATGCAAAATCATATCAATTGCACCCCCAATTTATTAATTTCCTAATATTACCCCTACCCCACGTTTGAACGTTTATTCGTAAAATGTATGCTAGACCCGATTAGTCTAACTCATAGCATAAAAGAAAATATTCACAACAACAACATATATATGTGACTAAATAAATCATAACAAGGGGTGAAACTTGCATACATCCAAAATTACAACTTGCATAAGGTTGTACATGTCATGGATCTAAGGGTGTCAACTTATTCATAATTCACATAATATGATTTTGATCAAATTTCATAAACTTGTATAGGACATGTGTGAATAAACATCATTAACAATATGGATTTATATGGGTACACCTAACTCAATAGGCAAATTCCCAAAAAATCAAAATTCATTTAATCATAGATTTATGTATATGGGTACACCTAACTTAATAGGCAAATTCCCATATTCAAGATCCAATTAATTTGTAGATTCATGTATATGGGTACACCTAACTCAATAGGCAAATTCCCATAATCAAGATCTATTATAAAAAAACATAAACTTTAAACATGATCCAATTCGCATAAATAATAACATCATGATTTTACAACTTGTGTGATTCAACACAACTTAACATGACATCATTATCATATAACATAAGTATTTCAACATATGTGATAATATGAGATCTACAACATATATAAGATTTACAACATAGCATATCATAATTTGCAACATAGCATCATATGATTTACAACATAGCATAGCATGATTTACAACATGGCATAACATGATTTATAACATAGCATAGCATGATTAATCACATATGACATAGCATAGGATTATTTACAACATAATCACTACAACATAACAACATATATATGATAACGTAATAGCATAACAAGAGATCCACAACATAATTTACAAATACATAACAATTCATATCACTTTCTTGTGATCCATTCATAACTTAATCAAATTATTTTATAATAATATTGTGAGAATCAGCATACTCACAATTTTAAAGAAGAGAAATAGAAAAAAAGAGAGCTTTTGATTTGATTTGAGTAGATTTAGTTTGTAGATTAGGCCTTCTTCTTCTTTAGTTTGTGACGGCTACGCTGAACTCCATGGCAACGACATGTCGGTAGCTCTCCAATTTTTCAAGTGATTTAGGGTTAGAGTCTACCCACTTATTTATAGATGTTAGGATGCATTTAGGCCATTAGATTTACCCTAGAATAGATTAGAGCCATTAGATTTCGTCCAGCCTTCAAAACACAGCCCGAAAACCCAACCAGATGCACCCAGGTCACCTGGGCTCGACCAGGGAGGTCGACTCCCAGGTCGACCCAAGGGTCGACTCCCCAGTCGACCTATGGGGGAGTTCGACTCCCCAGTCGACCCCCAGGTCGCCCCCCTGGGTCTGGGCGGGAGTTTACCCGCCTGCCTCCATTTCTGTGTTTTTGAAATCTGTTTTAAAATTTGAATTTTTCGTGAAACTTCTCGAGGCCATATCTCGATCATACGAACTCCGATTCACAAAATTTCGGACTCTATTTCGCGTATTTTTCCGAGACGAACACAATGGCGTAGCCCGTTTCCCAATATTTTTATATTTGAAATTAATTATTCTTTCATTTGTGAATATTAGTATTAACTGATTTACGGGGTGTTACATTCTCCCCTCCTTAAAGTATTTCGACCCCGAAATCTTCAAGTCAAGAAGAATGTTTAACCTAACATCCAATCAACCATCTACTCAATCATCAAACACTGGCATCCACTGTCCTTATAGACTTCTAATGCTTTTATGTTTAAATGCATAGTGTGTGTATATGTCCGTATCTAATGCAAAATCAGGCGGTCCACTGATTCAGTTGACCTCCTTGATGCAATTCATGATAGTGCCATGCATCCATTATGTATGCAAAAGATCATAATTACTTACATTCTACTGCTATATGCGTGCACATCCATTCAACCGAATGCAGCATCTATATGATGGTACAACCATTATACATCCATTATACTAAATACATTCATTTATGCAATATGCAATATGTAGTGACTGAGCCGATCTAGTGCCTAAAGTG
Organism: Allium sativum; assembly: GCA_030737875.1. Classification (NCBI taxonomy): domain Eukaryota; kingdom Viridiplantae; phylum Streptophyta; class Magnoliopsida; order Asparagales; family Amaryllidaceae; genus Allium; species Allium sativum. The sequence goes on from CM060924.1 coordinate 160,129,893, forward strand.
TGTGTATATATGGATCCACGAGCAACCACTAGCAAACACTTGCGTCCATTTTGCATCCATCATACATAACATGTCTCAAACACATGTTTCAACCACATGATTATCCTAACTAAAGGTCAAAGATACTAATGAGAGGACATACTAAAGATAAGATAAGATAAGCGAAGCGATAAAGGAGAAATTAAAAGACATACCCTCAAAAAGAAAAGGGTACAACGAATGCATCTTCTCTTCTGTCTCCCAAGTAGCGTTGCTCTCATTATCTCCCCATTGCACTTTAACTAGTCTGACCTCTCGATTCCTCAACTTTTTGATCTCCGACCCAAGAATGCATGTAGGAGCTCGTCTAATTGTTGCATCACACTCTATTTCCACCTCTTTAAGCAAGCTCGGCTCTACCACCTCCGCGGTCTTGTGCAAACACTTCCTCAAATGTGATACATGGAATACATCGTGTACTCCACTAAGTTTCTCAGGCAACTCCACCCTATACGCCATCTTTCCAATCTTGTCTTTTATAGGAAACGGCCCTACAAACCTTGGCGCTAATTTCCCAACGGACCCAAAGAGAACAACATTCCGTAACAGAGATACTTTGATAAAAACCATGTCCCCAATGTCAAACTCAAGATCTGTCCTCCTCTTATCAGCATACGATTTCTGCCTATCTTGTGCTGCTTTCATCCTCCTTCGAATCAAATCAATCTTCTCCGAGGTTTCCCTAACCATGTCGGGCCCAAGTAGGATTTTATCGGTAGATTCCCACCAACATGTAGGCGAACGGCAAGGCCTTCCATAAAGAGCTTCGAAAGGTGCCATGCCAATACTAGACTGAAAGCTATTATTATATGCGAATTCTACCAACGGAAGGTGCTCTTCCCATGTACCCCCAAAGTCTAGGATACAAAGCCTTAAAAGATCCTCTAGAATACGATTCACCCTCTCGGTCTGGCCGTCCGTCTGAGGAAGATATGCGGTGCTCAAACATAGCTGAGTCCCTACCGCCTCTTGTAAACTCTTCCAAAATTCGCTAGTGAAGATGCAATCACGGTCGCTTACTATACTAGAAGGAATACCGTGCAAACGAACTATCTCTTTAATGTATACAGAAGCCAACCACGGAGCAGTCCTCTTACTTTTCACGGGAATAAAATGGGCGCTCTTAGTAAGTCTATCTACTATAACCCAAATCCCCGTATTACCCTTCCTTGATCTTGGTAATCCATCCACAAAATCCATTGAGACGCTTTCCCATTTCCATAGTGGAACTTCCAACGGGTGAAGCAACCCACCGGGTTTCTTTTGTTCCGCTTTAACTTGTTGGCACACCAAGCATCTAGCGACGTACTCGGCCACATCCTTTGTCATACCGGCCCAAAAGAAAACCCGCTTCATATCTTTGTACATCTTGTCTCCGCCGGGATGAATGGTCATCTTTGAGCGATGAGCATCATCAAGAATGGCCTTCCTTAAGTCTTCGTCTTGTGGTACACAAAGTCTATTATCCCTTCATAACCAACCCTTATCGTCTAGGGTATACCTACGAAGATGGCTAGACGACTCCCCTCCTTTGAGCTTTTCTACTATCTCAACCAACTGTGGGTTGTCTTGCTGTGCCTCACCAACTCATCCTAGAAGTGTAGGTCTAACCTCCAAGGATGCTAACAAACCAGGTACTAGGTCAACGGAGGGTCTAAAGTCAAACATGGAGATGAATTCTAAGCTTCGTCGTTCAACAAACAACGGACTCAAGGACAACCTTTTCCTACTTAAGGCGTTTGCTACCACGTTACCCTTGCCCGGGGTATATGCTATTTCAAAATCGTAGGAGGCTAAGAATTCCATCCACCGTTGTTGTCTTAAATTCAAATCCTTCTGAGAGAAAAAGTATTTTAATGATTTATGGTCAGTGAACAGTTCGAATTTCTCACCAAGAAGATAGTGACGCCAAGACTTAAGCGCGAAAACAATTGCGGCTAACTCAAGGTCATGCATAGGGTAATTCTTTTCATGAACCCTTAACTGCCTTCCACCATAGGCTATTACTCTTCCCTCTTGCATGAAGACCGCGCCAAGTCCCATCCCACAAGCATCAGTATAGACGGTAAACGGTTTATTCCCGTCTGGCAGCACTAAGACTGGGGCTGAAGTTAAAGCTCTCTTTAAACGTTGGAACGCATCATCACAATCTTCGTCCCACGTAAAAACCAGGTTCTTCTTCGTTAACCGTGTTAATGGAGCTGATATTTTTGCGAAGTCTTTAATAAACTTCCTATAATAGCCAGCCAACCCCAAGAAACTTCTTACTTCGGTTACATTTTTAGGGACCTTCCAATCTTGGATAGCCACCACCTTTGCGGCATCCACTGCTATCCCTTCCTTGGAAACCACGTGCCCTAAGAACCGTACTTCTTTCCTCCAGAAGTGACACTTAGAAAATTTTGCCTTAAGGTTATGCGCTCGAAGGGTTTCCAATACTTCCCTAAGATGTAGGGCATGCTCTCCTTCATTCTTAGAAAAGACTAAGATGTCATCCACAAAAACTACCACGAATTTGTTAAGGTACTCCCTAAACACCCTACTCATCAAATCAACAAAATATGCGGGGGCGTTTGTCAAACCAAAGGGCATCACTAGCCATTCATAGAATCCGTCAGGAGTCCTAAAAGCAGTCTTATCTATACTATCCTCAGCCACTCTCAGTTGATGAAAGCCAGTGGCTAAGTCCAACTGCGAAAACACTGAGGCGCCAACTAACTGATCAAAGAGATCGTCAATCCTCGGCAGTGGGTGTCGGTTCTTTTTAGTAAGCTTGTTTAGTTCTCTATAGTCCACACAAAGTCTAAGGGACCCATCCGCCTTTGTAGCAAATACTACTGGAGCACCCCACTCCGATATACTACGTCTTATGAACCCCTTCTCAAGCAACTCCTTCACTTGCTTATTGAGTTCCCTCCTTTCACGAGGAGCCATGTGGCGCACTGGCAAATATACGGGTTTAGCATTATCCACAAGATAAATTCGAAAGTCTATCTCCCGCTTTGGAGGTAAGCCTTTCACTTCCTCAAATACATCCGGATATTCCCGGACCACCTCTACCGATCGCAGATTCTCTACAGACGCGTCAAGCGATTCAAGATAATTTAGCATAACGGAATTTATGGGATTACAAAAGATGTCGAGAGTGTTACCAAGGCGAGTCACAAGCCTAACTACTCTCCTTTCACAATCAAGAATGGCCCGATTTCTAGATAACCAATCCATTCCTAAAATTAGCCCATAACCCGTGAAGCCCAATACATAAGCATCACATCTAAATTCAACGCTAAGTATAGAGATTTTCAAATCCAAACATATCATGGTCAAATGAGCCGAACCCCCAATTGGATTTGAAACAACCAAGGGATCCTCTACTAAACTGGTGTTCAAGTGCAGTAATTCAACTAATGATGCAGAGATAAACGAATGAGATGCGCCAGAATCGAATAAGGTACGGACAGGATGATCAAACAGAAAAACTAAGCTTTCAACAGAAATTGTTCTACCTCTTTCTTGCAGCGGTGGGGCCGCAATAACCTGAACTTGCCCCCTTGCCTGCCCTGGTGCCATAAGAGCCTGCACCTGTCCTCCCGAGGTAGACCCTGCCCTCTGCCCCTTCTTTGGGCAGTCCTTCACCAAATGTCCCGCATCTCCACAATGAAAACAACCAGTCTTCTTTTTCTTTCTACAGTCTTTGCTAAGATGGCCAGGCGTCCCACAATTGAAGCATCTCTTCTTCCCTTTGCCATTATTGTTTTTACCACCCTTTTTATTTTTTTGTTGGGGTTTCTTCTGATCCCCTTTCTTTTCAACTGCCTTATCCTCACGCATAAGTGCCATTTCTACTAGCCTTTCAAAGGTGGCTCCCATAGGGATGTGGGTCATAGCCAACCCTTGCAACGGTTCATTCAAGCCTCTAACGAACCTCAAAGCTTTCTTCTCTGGTGTGTTCACCAACTCCAAGCCAAACCTCGCTAACTGATTAAATTTATTGACATATTCCTTCACTGATAAGCTCCCTTGCTTTAATGTCAGGAATTTTTCCATATTTAAATTCTCCTCTGCCCTTGAAAGAAACTTTGCCTCAAACCTTCGTCTGAAATCCGCCCATGAATCAACTGGACGTTCCATGTTAGTGACCTCCCACCAAAATGAGGCCTCTCCCTTCATTAACCAAGCAGCTAAACGGACTTTCCTCCCATCTTCCACTTCAAAGATATCCAACAATTCCTCAGTCCCCTTAAGCCAATCTCTGGCCTCCACAAACGTCTCAGTCCCTTGAAAAGTTTTTCCTCCCATAGCCTTGAATTCCTTGCACGTCTTTGCAAAAGTGTCAACACGAGGAGGAGGAGGAGGAATGGGTGCAACTGGGGGTGGAGGAGCATCTGCTGGGCCTGCAGTGGTGGCCCTAGCCTCCAAATATCTCCTAAACCACCCTGTAACCGTCACACCTTCTGGGAGATTAAGATCTTCAGCCATGCTGAAACGAAAAAGGAAAGATTCAAAATGGAGAATTCGAAAGATAAAGATAAGGATATGGCTATGTGGGATTATGTTTTTCATAAAAACTCTCTTTAAATAACATGTTTTTGAAAGCACTTCTTCCAAAAATACTTTAGAAAAATATTTTTCTAAAAATTTTATCTGTTCTGGTAACCTTATGCTCTGATACCACGTGTAACACTCCACGTCCATTAATGTCATTCACCAGGGGAATGCATTAACTTCCATGGAGGTCATAAGTGAATATAGAACAGAGAAATTACAACAAGACAGATAATAAATAGCACTTGAAAATCTAAAACTTCATTTTATTGCAGTGGAAATTAAATATGTCTGTTACATCATAAAACCAAGTACAATATCCGTCTTCACAAAAACAAAATACATAATCCCATTACAATAAATAGCCATTAAAAAGAAAGATAACAAGCTGGACTTTACTTTTGCAGTCCAAGCTTTCCAAGACATAAGCAATCCAACTAGACTCCACTAGAACTTGGCCCAACCAGAGGACCTGAAGGAAAAAAAAAGATGGAAAAGAGGGGGGTCAGACATAAAGTCTGGTGAGTATGACAATTCTACAATACTATTATCAAAATAACTGGACTAAGGCATAAGCTGGAAAACAAGGAAATGTCTATGAAAGAGCAGATTAAGGACATAGACAATCGTTAAAGGAAACGTTATAGGCGCTCCTAAATACTAAAGGATAAACACTATACTGCACCACACCAGTCACCCTAAAGATTGATCCCCCTTAGCATCACTTAGAAACTTTCTTAAAGGCTTTACGTACTCCTAGCAGACTACATAGGTGCCGCCTGCCCCTATCTCCACAAGGTGTACCCCACTTTCCATTTTTCGATCGGCTCCCTACTCGTAGATACCCGTGCTGGCCCCACAGTGGGGTGTATCATTCCCCTAAAGTGGCAACCTGATATAACGGAAATGCACGGCTTATACCTACACGATGCAACAACGTCTTACCTACCCGCCCGGGTCCACACACGCATATGAAACCCGTTGGACTTGCGTTGCCACCGCTCCCTGTTTTGGCCTCTTATAGTCAAACCCAGTATGCGTGTCCCGTCCTCGACTTGGGTCGAGCCCACAAAGATACGTTTTGGGATACTGATTGAAATGGGCCCCTATTATTTCCTACAAGCTTTCCACCTAAGCTTGTCCCATTAGTCCATCCACTTAACCCACTTAGTCATGTTCATTTACATGTGTGTTTGGTTAAGTCTAATCGTATTTCAAATGCCTCTAAAGGCAACCACTAGATTCCTAATGCCACCCAAGGCACCTACTTAACCCCCTTGTCCCACCTTACATGATTATCTGGTTAAGTATTCCTTAATTCATTAAGGCCATAACCTCATAAAGACCTCTCACATTAGACTAGCATTTATGGCAGCTGGATTTGCCGGGCGGGTCCGGGCAGTCTTATACCATAAAAGAGTCTAACCTCGTGTCTTTACAACTGTTATGCTTTAGTTTGGGCCTAGGACCTCTCACATTGGGCCGACATTTGTGACTACTGGATTTGCCGGGCGGGTCCGGGCAGGTTTACGTCACAAACGGGTCCAACCTCGTGCCCTAAGCATTGGTTATTATTAATAATCCACTTTCCCCAATTTTAATAATTCCCTACTTGAATTATTAATTAATTCCAAATTTAACAATGTCCATAATTGACTCAATTATGGACATCCATTTAAGGCATGCAAAATCATATCAATTGCACCCCCAATTTTTTAATTTCCTAATATTACCCCTACCCCACGTTTGAACGTTTATTTGTAAAATGTATGCTAGACCCGATTAGTCTAACTCATAGCATAAAAGAAAATATTCACAACAACAACATATATATGTGACTAAATAAATCATAACAAGGGGTGAAACTTGCATACATCCAAAATTACAACTTGCATAAGGTTGTACATGTCATGGATCTAAGGGTGTCAACTTATTCATAATTCACATAATATGATTTTGATCAAATTTCATAAACTTGTATAGGACATGTGTGAATCAACATCATTAACAATATAGTTTTATATGGTTACACCTAACTCAATAGGCAAATTCCCAAAAAATCAAAATTCATTTAATCATAGATTCATGTATATGGGTACACCTAACTTAATAGGCAAATTCCCATATTCAAGATCCAATTAATTTGTAGATTCATGTATATGGGTACACCTAACTCAATAGGCAAATTCCCATAATCAAGATCTATTATAAAAAAACATAAACTTTAAACATGATCCAATTCGCATAAATAATAACATCATGATTTTACAACTTGTGTGATTCAACACAACTTAACATGACATCATTATCATATAACATAAGTATTTCAACATATGTGATAATATGAGATCTACATCATATATAAGATTTACAACATAGCATATCATAATTTGCAACATAGCATGATATGATTTACAACATAGCATAGCATGATTTACAACATGGCATAACATGATTTATAACATAGCATAGCATGATTAATCACATATGACATAGCATAGGATTATTTACAACATAATCACTACAACGTAACAACATATATATGATAACATAATAGCATAACAAGAGATCCACAACATAATTTACAAATACATAACAATTCATATCACTTTCTTGTGATCCATTCATAACTTAATCAAATTATTTTATAATAATATTGTGAGAATCAGCGTACTCACAATTTTAAAGAAGAGAAATAGAAAGAAAGAGAGCTTTTGATTTGATTTGAGTAGATTTAGTTTGTAGATTAGGCCTTCTTCTTCTTTAGTTTGTGACGGCTACGCTGAACTCCATGGCAACGGCATGTCGGTAGCTCTCCAATTTTTCAAGTGATTTAGGGTTAGAGTCTACCCACTTATTTATAGATGTTAGGATGCATTTAGGCCATTAGATTTACCCTAGAATAGATTAGAGCCATTAGATTTCGTCCAGCCTTCAAAACACAGCCAGAAAACCCAACCAGATGCACCCAGGTCACCTGGGCTCGACCAGGGAGGTCGACTCCCAGGTCGACCCTAGGGTCGACTCCCCAGTCGACCTAGGGGGGAGGTCGACTCCCCAGTCGACCCCCAGGTCGACCCCCTGGGTCTGGGCGGGAGTTTTCCCGCCTGCCTCCATTTCTATGTTTTTGAAATCTGTTTTAAAATTTGAATTTTTCGTGAAACTTCTCGAGGCCATATCTCGGTCATACGAACTCCGATTCACAAAATTTCGGACTCTATTTCGCGTATTTTTCCGAGACGAACACAATGGCGCAGCCCGTTTCCCAATATTCTTATATTTGAAATTAATTATTCTTTCATTTGTGAATATTAGTATTAACTGATTTACGGGGTGTTATAGTAACCCTTGGAATCGGCTAGGCCAGTCCTCCCTTACGTTTGAGGATTAGTAATTCCTGAACACACGTTTCCCGGTCCTTACAGACCTATAATCGAGGCGCCTCGCATTCCAACAACCACGAAGATGAAAGTAATATAAATGTCAGCCAGTTTAAGCACTGACACCACCATAACTAGAAAGAAACGTCGTGTTCTCCCAGCAGTCCTTATCCCATTTTTGACTCATATCGAGGTGTGAGGCTCGCGAATCCACGCTATACACAAATCCATGCCACGTAGGCCTTGCTTTGATCATCAACCACAAGACTTTGCTTTTCAACAGAAGCCATGATCATTTGCCACTTAGGCATGCCACACAGGCAATTCACTCCATGCGACTGATGTCCATCGATATACACCCTCTGAGCTCGTACATCTCATAGAAGGGCGCTAAGCAACAGAATAAATTCCCCGCATCCAAACAGATGTATATTTAATAGAGATCAATCAACAGAGAATAAAATCTCATGTCAGACTGTAAAAACCCGTAACCCGTAACTTCCCCGTCAAGGAAAGAGCGGATAGTTCGAGAACAAGCCACAACAGAATGCATATAAAAGAACATTTCATTGTATATTACAACAATGCATCAGATTACAAGAATATACAGAGTATAAACAAATAAATATTACACAGAAATAACAGAGATTTAAATTACATTTAAATACATAGCAGCGGAAAATAATACAATACACAACTAGAATGAGATATACGGATACAAAGCTTTCCGGATATCGTTCCAGCTGTTAATCAGGATCGTGTGAATATAAATCTGCAAAACCAAAACTATTAGCTTCCCGTGTCAAAATAGGGGCACCCAGAGTTTAGGTTAAAATAATAAACTCCAGGTCAGTCATGTGACTGGTGTGAGAACTAAAAACAGTTATTAATCTTTATTTTTAAAGTTAGGTAAATCAAGGGACCGCGCCGCATAGCACGGAGCGGGTTTTCTCCCAAGAACACCAGTGCATAAAACAACAGCGAAATGCTAAATAAAGAAAAATGAAGCTATTATAAGACCCAGGTCCCATCACACAATGCAACGCAGCCGAGGATAGGGTTTTCCCTTATAATAGCCAAACATGATTAGTACGTTTAAAACAAATCATTTGATACTACTATAAGTGTATATTGTCAAAACAATTTCAATCATAAATATCAATCATAGACGGCATGGGTACCATATATCATGTCGCCATACTAGTTCTACAATTAAAACCGCAATACACGTATTGGAAATTGGGTTATCATTTATGGTATGAACCGAGGCTAGGGGCAAGATCCTCACCGATTCGAGACGCTCTAGTCCGCCCCTCAGGATCAGAGCTCGAGTGACCCTTGGATCGTCAGGGCCGGTCCACCGATGTGGATTAAAATGCCTGAACATGCGTTTCCCCACCCTTTGTGGCGTAAGCCTGGCCCGTCAGCCGACCAGAAGCATCGGCCGAAACCGATATCACGAGGCGCCTCACTTTTCAGCAAGTAATAATAAGCAACATCCACATGAGTCAATCTCGTCAGCCAGTTCAAGCACTAACGCCACTCCTAACTAGAAAGAAACGCGTGTCCTCCCTGATGTCCGTCTCCCGTTTTTGATTCATACCGGGTGTGATACTTGCGAATCAACGTTACACAAAGCTACGCCACAAAGGCCATGCTTCGATCATCAATCACAAGACTTTGCTTTTCAACAGAAGCCTTGATCATTTGCATCTTAGCATGCCACACAGGCAATTCACTCCATGCGATTGATATCCATCAATATATAACCCCTGAGCTCGTACGTCTCAGAGAAGGGCGTTAAGCAAGAGAATAAATTCTCCGCCGCCAAACAGATATATATATAATAGAGATCAATCATACGGACTAAAATCCAATGTCAGACACACAGTCCATTTACAAGTCCGTTCTGGGTCTGAACGAAACCGGAGGCACCTAGTACCCCGCATATCCATCGATCTCCAAGTACGTCTGGACGATCACTAACTGTTTCCATCTTCTTGGGTGTACAGCCTAATCAAGATCATCAGTAATTACCCAAACGACGTGAAGACCTCCGGTCTTCGACCATCGTCTTCATCTTCGACTTATCGTCGTATCAGTTATTCAGAATGGGATAAACCCGGTCTTTCCGAATAACCCGCGTATATTTTAAATAAGTGTTACACAAACACAACATACGCCTCATTCCAATTCATCAGTCACTAACCGTAAATTAATCAAGAGAATAATTTCCCAAATATTAACCCCGAAGGCCGAAACCAACATCGGATCAATATCCAGAAAACCATTCTGCTTGGCTAACCGACAGTTAGTTTCTAAATTTCACATTCATAGGGAAAGGTTCCCATTAATTTTATCCAAGATAAATTCCTTGAATTTATTCTTTATTCTATTTTTGAATCTCAATTCAAACTAGTCGGGATTAGCGAACCTTACCGAAGTAATCATTTATTTTAATTTCCCCATCCCAACCTATTCATCCCATGAAGTAAAACTGGTAATACTTCATATCTAACACCACAGTGTTATCGGTAAATTCAATCACCATTTCACGTTCAAATCTAATTAAAGATTTAACTATCGCCTGGAGAAAAACTGGTGATACTCCATTTTCGACCATTTCAATCTAATTAAAGATTTATTAAAACTCCACTTAGTTTTAATCGTTAACTGGGTTAAAGAATCCGTGTCATTTAAAACACGGTTCACGATAAACCCAAAGTCACATTCCATTAATTATCGGGTTAAAGAACGAGTGTTATTTAAAACACTGTTCACGATAAACCCAAAAATCAATATCAATTCAATTCCAATTAAATATCATTTAATTGGTACACTTCATTAAATCTAAATAAAAAGATTTAATCTTTTCTCAACTGGGTTCAAGAACAGTGTTAATGAAGACACCATTCACGACAAACCCAAATCACATTTGATATTCAATACAAGGCTCTGAATAGAAAATATATCGGCTTATATTCAATATCAAATTCTACGATTAACAAATGTCGTATTGGAAATAACGATATATATATATCTTTCAAATTCCCATAACAAAATCTATATCATCACGAAATCCAACATCGAAATAATCCAAAGGCAATTTCGATTCAGATCCATTCCAATGCAATCATTGGAAATTCTGGTTATTTTTAAAACCCTTTTTCAAATTCAATTTATTTATTTAAAAATAAATAGAATTATAGTTCTAGTTCAAAACTAGTTCATTTCGATAAAAATCTATTTTTATCTTTTCAAATATGGAGTTTTTCATCCCAATTCTTTTAAAATCATTTCTTATGATTTTACACAAATTATTACTATTTTTAATAATTTTATCAAGGCCCGTACAGTCGATTTCCATCAACGGCTATCGAACTGCACTTACAACGACCTTTTTCGAATTTGATTTGGACGTATCTCCAAATCCAACTGTTAGATTTCAAATTTCTAATATTCGTTAGAAAGCTCTTTTTGATACGAACCCAACGGTTCCGGTTTTAGGAGAATCCGATGGTCGGATCTCCCGTAATGTCCGTTTGAAATAAATGGTCGAAATTCGCGAACTGCCGCGGCGCGGCGCGTTCTATTCAGGCCATTATATTATATATATAATATATATAATATATATTTCGTCGATTTCTATTTAAAACGAATTTTATAAATCGTTTTAATTTCGTTTCAAAGACAATTTCAACTTCCATTTCATCCCAAAGCAAAATTGAATTCTTCTTTATAAATTCGTTTTAAAATTCATTTCTATTCAATTCAAATTTCAATTCAATTTGAATTCATTTCAATTCGCTTTCAATTCAATTTGAATTCGTTTCCAATTCAATTCAATTCAAATTGGTTTTCTATTCGATTCAATTCAAATTGGTTTTCTATTCGATTCAATTCAAATTGGTTTTCTATTCGATTCAATTCAAATTGGTTTTCTATTCGATTCAAATTCATTATATATTCAATTGAAATCAAATCCGTCATATATTCAATTCATTTCGAAATCGTTTTATATTCAATTCATTTCGAAATCGTTTTATATTCAATTCATTTCGAAATCACTTTATATTCAATTCATTTCGAAATCACTTTATATTCAATTCATTTCGAAATCGTTTTATATTCAATTCATTTCGAAATCACTTTTCAATATTCATTTTAAAATGAATAAAATCGATATAAGTATCGTTCACGACAAAATGGCGTCAATCTAATCAACACGGCTTCATATATTTCTATTTTCAAATATTCTATTTCAAATATTTCTTTTTCAAATATTTCGTTCAACACATGACTAATCTCAACGGATGAGTACTGTCAACACATGAACCTTTATTTTATATTGATAAAGATGTAAATTTTATTACTAAAATATTTCGTTTAACACATGACCAATCTCAATGTATGAGTACTGTCAACACATGAACCTTTATTTTATATTGATAAAGATGTAAATTTTATTACTAAAATATTTCGTTCAACACATGACCAATCTCAATGTATGAGTACTGTCAACACATGAACCTTTATTTTATATTGATAAAGATGTAAATTTTATTATTAAAATATTTCGTTCAACACATGACCAATCTCAATGTACGAGTACTGTCAACACATGAACCTTTATTTTATATTATTCTTTATTTTCTAAATTGGAATGAGGCCCAATCAATTACCATATAAAGTTAATCATATGGATTTTCACACATCACACGTACATAATAGCATTGAAAAATAATCAACCATCAACCAAAGTGCACTACACTGTATAAGCATCAAATATAGATATCTAATGCTTATAACAGCCTGTCAATCAATCGATCGACATATTTAATCAATCAGGATGAGTGAACTTCAAATTTCATCCCAACACCCGTGTGGGGTTTCAAACAATCAAACACAGATTTTATTTGTGCAGTTGGGCGATGTGTAAAATTTATCGTCCCAATCAATGTCAGTCAAATCAGTGTATATAAACAAATCGGCCGATTTGTTTATGAATATCTATTTGTTCACTTTCACGTTAAAAATTATATTCTTAACAATAAAACATTTTATTCAACCTATGAAAATATTCTATTCAGTTCATTTATTCAATAAAATGATATTTTTATTTTCTAACATATTTTAGAAAATTTCGGCGGCATAACGGCACGATACTAGAAACGGGACGAGGCCTAGCCTTATCCCCGGTCTAGTGAAGGCCCACGCCATTCACACATCAATCAAGTCCATTCATTTCACCAAACAATTCAGTTTCAATCAAATAATCCAACTAATCTATGCAACCAAACAAACAAGTCCATGGTCTGTGGACGATTGTGTCGGGTGCTACTAAGCACCGTCTGCATCCTAGTACATATATGTAATTAGAAAAGAAATTGAAAGGTGAGAAGTTCTCACCGATAGCTATCCAACCATCTCGACTCTTCTTTTGCATAAGTCTTCGTCGTTCTCGCCTTTTTGTCACCTTCGTTGACCGTAGCCACTACATATGTAAAAATCGAATTTTTATTTCGCTATTCAATATATAAAAATCATATTTTTACTTCGATGTTCAATATATAAAAATCATATTTTTCTATTTTCAAAACAAAGTATATTTTTCTATTTTCAAAACAAAGTATATTTTTCTATTTTCAAAACAAAGTATATTTTTCTATTTTCAAAACAAAGTATATTTTTCTATTTTCAAAACAAAGTATATTTATTTTAAAAACAAATTTAAACTGATTTTCAAAACAATTTTAAACTGAATTTAAACTGAATTTTAAACTGAATTTAAACTGTTAAAAACTGATTTTAAAAACTGCTTAAAACTGATTTTAAAAACTTAAGAAGAATAAATAAAAATAAAACCTTTTCTCTGTGCTTCAGGCCGTCGAATAGAACCCACCCATTCATCGTCGCCCTGGAATTGCGCGCCACCTGGATCGTCGGACCCCCATCAACCAACACCACTCCGACCCGCTTCGACTTCCGCCCCCATGCCATGAACGGCTCCGAACTCGAACCCCCCAGCGCCAAGAAAGACGCGCTCGAAGATGGCGGGTTAGAGGGGCAAAATCGATCGAACCTCTCCCCTATAATTGATCAAACTTATTTGGATTTGAAGAGCAGGAATTCGTCTAAAATTTCCGCTTGGATTCACGCCCAATCATCGCGCCATTGGATAACGAGCGCGATTTTTTTTTTATGGAGAAATTTCGTCCGTTAGAACGGATTTGGGGGCGGCTCCTGATGGTTTGACTTCAAAATAGGGTTTTGACCTAGCTAGGGGGCTATATAATTTATTAAATAATATTTTTAATTTAGAAGTTAATTGCTTATTGCTACGAACTTGAAATCAAACCCAACGACTATCGCCCCTAGCTAATTACCCCCATTCTGAACACAATGGGATATGTTTCGTAGGCCAATTCGACTGTTTGAATCAGTGTCCGTTGAATTTAAAGTATAATTCTTTATATATTCAATTTAAACGCACATTTTCATTTACCGGGACCACATACAGACCCGAAAAATTCTATAAAAATATTTTCTAGCTTCGTATTGACGATACGGTCCTAACAAAACTAATTTCGTCGAATTCTGAGACCGTTGGAAAAATGGCCATTTTCCAGTCGATTAAAATCAACTGAAACTGGTCAAACGCGTTTTCCTTTGCCACGCTCACATATTGATTCGAAAAATTATGAAATTTGGAATCTAGCTATAATTTAACATCACGGATCCAACAAAAGTGGTTTCTTCGAAATCCGAGGTAGCTTGCAAAATGTCTATTTTTAAGGGCCTGAATTCCATAGCGACTATTCAGAATTTTCAACTGGACATATCTTTTGATTCCCGTTATGAAATTTCGATTTTTCGGATTCGTTGGAAAGATATTCTACAATGGATCCTAATATTTTTGGTTTTACTAAAATCCGGATTGTTTTGCACCCGGTACATCCAATTGAAGTTTGAAATCGAATTATCGAACTACCGCGCCATTTTCAATTCTATTTATAATTATAAATAAATATTTATATTCTAACGACGACGTATATAATATATACGTTCTAATTCCATTCGAAATGAATTTCTCGTCGATATTATTTAAAATAATCTATTTTAAATATTCAAAATTCGCTAAAATTGCCAAAATAAAAAAATTTAAACTGGCCCAGATTTCCGGGTTATTACAATCTCCCCCACTTAAAACTTTTCGTCCCCGAAAAGGAACAAAGTCGAAAGTGGTTTGATTAATCAACTCTACGTTCGATCTGGCTTTCCATTCTCCAACTTTTCAGTTTCTGAGAATTTTCAAATTTTCAAAAATTTGACTAACACCCTAAATTTTCGAAAAATTTCGCCATAACCTCCCCTGCACCGGGAGCATCGGGGAATTTCAAATAGCTTCCCCGGTCCTTCAGATCTCAAAAAGAAAAAGAAAAAGCCAAGTGGCTAGCCAATAGGCTCATAAAATCATCATCACCCAAACAAAACAGTAAATTATGTAGTAAACATGTACCTATTTGTCGGGCAAACAAATTTTATTCTCTGCTCTAGCCTCCTTGCTATGACCTGTTCAAGGTAAGTACATGTATATGCAAGCAAATGCAACCAATTTTCAATATAATTCAATATTTGATTCAATTAGGCTAAATGGTTCAAAATTATCAAACAAATGAACAAACAACACAAACATCAATTAATTAGTGAATTAGAGTTTCAAATTCATAAATTTGATACATATACAGAAAATCATGTTTTTGATGCCAATTCACAACAATGTGTTCTAACTATATTAGTTTTGGTTCTCACGCCAGTCTAATGGAAATATATAGAAAACACACCTTCGAAACACGAACATAAATACTGATGATGCACGTGCTATCATCAGTACCATCTCCGGGCGACTAGAGTGTGATTCTATATCTATCCAATATATTAAAACTTCGAATATACGTTCATGACGCGTATATGCAAAACCTTTATATACTGGATTGCCCAATTCAAAATAAATAAATAATCAAATACGTATAAAGCGATTTGAATTTCAAAACAAAATTGTTTTCCATTTGAAAAATATACTCTTCACACTCGTTCTAGGATACTACTGATCCTATCTCTAACGAGTCATTCTAATTGGATATTACTAATCCAATATCTGATGAATTCTTTCATATGGTTCTAATGTGTCTTGTTCTCGAGCTCTGTAAACCAAAGCTCTGATACCACGTGTAAAAACCCGTAACTTCCCCGTCAAGGAAAGAGCGGATAGTTCGAGAACAAGCCACAACAGAATGCATATAAAAGAACATTTCATTGTATATTACAACAATGCATCAGATTACAAGAATATACAGAGTATAAACAAATAAATATTACACAGAAATAACAGAGATTTAAATTACATTTAAATACATCGCAGCGGAAAATAATACAATACACAACTAGAACGAGATATACGGATACAAAGCTTTCCGGATATCGTTCCAGCTGTAAATCAGGATCCTGTGAATATAAATCTGCAAAACCAAAACTATTAGCTGCCCGTGTCAAAATAGGGGCACCCAGAGTTTAGGTTAAAACAATAAACTCCAGGTCTGTCATGTGACTGGTGTGAGAACTAAAAACAGTTATTAATCTTTATTTTTAAAGTTAGGTAAATCAAGGGACCACGCCGCATAGCACGGAACGGGTTTCCTCCCAAGAACACCAGTGCATAAAACAACAGCGAAATGCTAAATAAAGAAAAATGAAGCTATTATAAGACCCAGGTCCCATCGCACAATGCAACGCAGCCGAGGATAGGGTTTTCCCTTATAATAGCCAAACATGATTAGTACGTTTAAAACAAATCATTTGATACTACTATAAGTGTATAGTGTCAAAACAATTTCAATCATAAATATCAATCATAGACGGCATGGGTACCATATATCATGTCGCCATACTAGTTCTACAATTAAAACCGCAATACACGTATTGGAAATTGGGTTATCATTTATGGTATGAACCGAGGCTAGGGGCAAGATCCTCACCGATTCGAGACGCTCTAGTCCGCCCCTCAGGATCAGAGCTCGAGTGACCCTTGGATCGTCAGGGCCGGTCCACCGATGTGGATTAAAATGCCTGAACATGCGTTTCCCCACCCTTTGGGGCGTAAGCCTGGCCCGTCAGCCGACCAGAAGCATCGGCCGAAACCGATATCACGAGGCGCCTCGCTTTTCAGCATGTCCTCCCTGATGTCCGTCTCCCGTTTTTGATTCATACCGGGTGTGATACTCGCGAATCAACGTTACACAAAGCTACGCCACAAAGGTCGTGCTTCGATCATCAACCACAAGACTTTGCTTTTCAACAGAAGCCTTGATCATTTGCATCTTAGCATGCCACATAGGCAATTCACTCCATGCGATTGATATCCATCAATATATAACCCCTGAGCTCGTACGTCTCAGAGAAGGGCGTTAAGCAAGAGAATAAATTCTCTGCTGCCAAACAGATATATATTTAATAGAGATCAATCATACGGACTAAAATCCAATGTCAGACACACGGTCCATTTACAAGTCCGTTCTGGGTCTGAACGAAACCGGAGGCACCTAGTACCCCGCATATCCATCGATCTCCAAGTACATCTGGACGATCACTAACTGTTTCCATCTTCTTGGGTGTACAGCCCAATCAAGATCATCAGTAATTACCCAAACGACGTGAAGACCTCCGGTCTTCGACCATCGTCTTCATCTTCGACTTATCGTCGTATCAGTTATTCAGAATGGGATAAACCCGGTCTTTCCGAATAACTCGCGTATATTTTAAATAAGTGTTACACAAACACAACATACGCCTCATTCCAATTCATCAGTCACTAACCGTAAATTAATCAAGAGAATAATTTCCCAAATATTAACCCCGAAGGCCGAAACCAACATCAGATCAATATCCATAAAACCATTCTGCTTGGCTAACCGACAGTTAGTTTCTAAATTTCACATTCATAGGGAAAGGTTCCCATTAATTTTATCCAAGATAAATTCCTTGAATTTATTCTTTATTCTATTTTTGAATCTCAATTCAAACTAGTCGGGATTAGCGAACCTTACCGAAGTAATCATTTATTTTAATTTCCCCATCCCAACCTATTCATCCCATGAAGTAAAACTGGTAATACTTCATATCTAACACCACAGTGTTATCGGTAAATTCAATTACCATTTCACGTTCAAATCTAATTAAAGATTTAACTATCGCCTAGAGCAAAACTGGTGATACTCCATTTTCGACCATTTCAATCTAATTAAAGATTTATTAAAACTCCACTTAGTTTTAATCGTTAACTGGGTTAAAGAATCCGTGTCATTTAAAACACGGTTCACGATAAACCCAAAGTCACATTCCATTAATTATCGGGTTAAAGAACGAGTGTTATTTAAAACACTGTTCACGATAAACCCAAAAATCAATATCAATTCAATTCCAATTAAATATCATTTAATTGGTACACTTCATTAAATCTAAATAAAAAGATTTAATCTTTTCTCAACGGGTTCAAGAACAGTGTTAATGAAGACACCATTCATGACAAACCCAAATCACATTTGATATTCAATACAAGGCTCTGAATAGAAAATATATCGGCTTATATTCAATATCAAATTCTACGATTAACAAATGTCGTATTGGAAATAACGATATATATATATATCTTTCAAATTCCCATAACAAAATCTGTATCATCACGAAATCCAACATCGAAATAATCCAAAGGCAATTTCGATTCAGATCCATTCCAATGCAATCATTGGAAATTCTGGTTATTTTTAAAACCCTTTTTCAAATTCAATTTATTTATTTAAAAATAAATAGAATTATAGTTCTAGTTCAAAACTAGTTCATTTCGATAAAAATCTATTTTTATCTTTTCAAATATGGAGTTTTTCATCCCAATTCTTTTAAAATCATTTCTTATGATTTTACACAAATTATTACTATCTTTAATAATTTTATCAAGGCCCGTACAGTCGATTTCCATCAACGGCTATCGAACTGCACTTACAGCGACCTTTTTCGAATTTGATTTGGACGTATCTCCAAATCCAACCGTTAGATTTCAAATTTCTAATATTCGTTAGAAATCCCTTTTCGATACGAACCCAACGGTTCCGGTTTTAGGAGAATCCGACGGTCGGATCTCCCGTAATGTCCGTTTGAAATAAATGGTCGAAATTCGCGAACTGCCGCGGCGCGGCACGTTCTATTCAAGCCATTATATTATATATATATAATATATATATAATATATATAATATATATTTCGTCGATTTCTATTTAAAACGAATTTTATATATCGTTTTAATTTCGTTTCAAAGACAATTTCAACTTCCATTTCATCCCAAAGCAAAATTGAATTCTTCTTTATAAATTCGTTTTAAAATTCATTTCTATTCAATTTAAATTTCAATTCAATTTGAATTCATTTCAATTCGCTTTCAATTCAATTTGAATTCGTTTCCAATTCAATTCAATTCAAATTGGTTTTCTATTCGATTCAATTCAAATTGGTTTTCTATTCGATTCAATTCAAATTGGTTTTCTATTCGATTCAATTCAAATTGGTTTTCTATTCGATTCAAATTCATTATATATTCAATTGAAATCAAATCCGTCATATATTCAATTCATTTCGAAATCGTTTTATATTCAATTCATTTCGAAATCGTTTTATATTCAATTCATTTCAAAATCACTTTATATTCAATTCATTTCGAAATCACTTTATATTCAATTCATTTCGAAATCGTTTTATATTCAATTCATTTTGAAATCACTTTTCAATATTCATTTAAAAATGAATAAAATCGATATAAGTATCGTTCACGATAAAATGGCGTCAATCTAATCAACACGGCTTCATATATTTCTATTTTCAAATATTCTATTTCAAATATTTCTTTTTCAAATATTTCGTTCAACACATGACTAATCTCAACGGATGAGTACTGTCAACACATGAACCTTTATTTTATATTGATAAAGATGTAAATTTTATTACTAAAATATTTCGTTCAACACATGACCAATCTCAATGTATGAGTACTGTCAACACATGAACCTTTATTTTATATTGATAAAGATGTAAATTTTATTACTAAAATATTTCGTTCAACACATGACCAATCTCAATGTATGAGTACTGTCAACACATGAACCTTTATTTTATATTGATAAAGATGTAAATATTATTACTAAAATATTTCGTTCAACACATGACCAATCTCAATGTACGAGTACTGTCAACACATGAACCTTTATTTTATATTATTCTTTATTTTCTAAATTGGAATGAGGCCCAATCAATTACCATATAAAGTTAATCATATGGATTTTCACACATCACACGTACATAATAGCATTGAAAAATAATCAACCATCAACCAAAGTGCACTACACTGTATAAGCATCAAATATAGATATCTAATGCTTATAACAGCCTGTCAATCAATCGATCGACATATTTAATCAATCAGGATGAGTGAACTTCAAATTTCATCCCAACACCCGTGTGGGGTTTCAAACAATCAAACACAGATTTTATTTGTGCAGTTGGGCGATGTGTAAAATTTATCGTCCCAATCAATGTCAGTCAAATCAGTGTATATAAACAAATCGGCCGATTTGTTTATGAATATCTATTTGTTCACTTTCACGTTAAAAATTATATTCTTAACGATAAAACATTTTATTCAACCTATGAAAATATTCTATTCAGTTCATTTATTCAATAAAATGATATTTTTATTTTCTAACATATTTTAGAAAATTTCGGCGGCATAACGGCACGATACTAGAAACGGGACGAGGCCTAGCCTTATCCCCGGTCTAGTGAAGGCCCACGCCATTCACACATCAATCAAGTCCATTCATTTCACCAAACAATTCAATTTCAATCAAATAATCCAACTAATCTATGCAACCAAACAAACAAGTCCATGGTCTGTGGACGATTGTGTCGGGTGCTACTAAGCACCGTCTGCATCCTAGTACATATATGTAATTAGAAAAGAAATTGAAAGGTGAGAAGTTCTCACCGATAGCTATCCAACCATCTCGACTCTTCTTTTGCATAAGTCTTCGTCGTTCTCGCCTTTTTGTCACCTTCTTTGACCGTAGCCACTACATATGTAAAAATCGAATTTTTATTTCGCTATTCAATATATAAAAATCATATTTTTACTTCGATGTTCAATATATAAAAATCATATTTTTCTATTTTCAAAACAAAGTATATTTTTCTATTTTCAAAACAAAGTATAATTTTCTATTTTCAAAACAAAGTATATTTTTCTATTTTCAAAACAAAGTATATTTTTCTATTTTCAAAACAAAGTATATTTTTCTATTTTCAAAACAAGTATATTTATTTTAAAAACAAATTTAAACTGATTTTCAAAACAATTTTAAACTGAATTTAAACTGAATTTTAAACTGAATTTAAACTGTTAAAAACTGATTTTAAAAACTGCTTAAAACTGATTTTAAAAACTTAAGAAGAATAAATAAAAATAAAACCTTTTCTCTGTGCTTCAGGCCGTCGAATAGAACCCACCCATTCATCGTCGCCCTGGAATTGCGCGCCACCTGGATCGTCGGACCCCCATCAACCAACACCACTCCGACCCGCTTCGACTTCCGCCCCCATGCCATGAACGGCTCCGAACTCGAACCACCCAGCGCCAAGAAAGACGCGCTCGAAGATGGCGGGTTAGAGGGGCAAAATCGATCGAACCTCTCCCTTATAATTGATCAAACTTATTTGGTTTTGAAGAGCAGGAATTCGTCTAAAATTTCCGCTTGGATTCACGCCCAATCAACGCGCCATTGGATAACGAGCGCGATTTTTTTTTTTTTATGGAGAAATTTCGTCCGTTAGAACGGATTTGGGGGCGGCTCCTGATGGTTTGACTTCAAACTAGGGTTTTGACCTAGCTAGGGGGCTATATAATTTATTAAATAATATTTTTAATTTAGAAGTTAATTGCTTATTGCTACGAACTTGAAATCAAACCCAACGACTATCGCCCCTAGCTAATTACCCCCATTCTGAACAGGGATATGTTTCGTAGGCCAATTCGACTGTTTGAATCAGTGTCCGTTGAATTCAAAGTATAATTCTTTATATATTCAATTTAAACGCACATTTTCATTTACCGGGACCAAATACAGACCCGAAAAATTCTATAAAAATATTTTCTAGCTTCGTATTGACGATATGGTCCAAACAAAACTAATTTCGTCGAATTCTGAGACCGTTGGAAAAATGGCTATTTTCCAGTCGATTAAAATCAACTGAAACTGGTCAAATGCGTTTTCCTTTGCAACGCTCACATATTGATTCGAAAAATTATGAAATTTGGAATCTAGCTATAATTTAACATCACAGATCCAACAAAAGTGGTTTCGTCGAAATCCGAGGTAGCTCGCAAAATGTCTATTTTTAAGGGCCTGAATTCCATAGCGACTATTCAGAATTTTCAACTGGACATATCTTTTGATTCCCGTTATGAAATTTCGATTTTTCGGATTCGTTGGAAAGATATTCTACAATAGATCCTAATATTTTTGGTTTTACTAAAATCCGGATTGTTTTGCACCCGATACATTCAATTGAAGTTTGAAATCGAATTATCGAACTACCGCGCCATTTTTAATTCTATTTATAATTATAAATAAATATTTATATTCTAATGACGACGTATATAATATATACGTTCTAATTCCATTCGAAATGAATTTCTCGTCGATATTATTTAAAATAATCTATTTTAAATATTCAAAATTCACTAAAATTGCCAAAATAAAAAAATTTAAACTGGCCCAGATTTCCGGGTCATTACACAGACACACGGTCCATTTACAAGTTCGTTCTGGGTCTGAACGAAACAGGAGGCACTTTCCTCGCATATCCATCGATCTCCAAGTACGTCTGGACGATCACCAACTGATTCCCTCATCTTGGGTGTACAGCCCAATCAAGATCATCAGTAATCACCCAAACGATGTGAAGACTTCCGGTCTTCAACCTCCGTCTTCATCTTCGACTTATCGTCGAATTGATTATTCAGAATGGGTATAAACCCGGCCTTTCCGAACAACCCGTGTATATAATAAACAAATGTTACACAAACACAACATACGCCTCATTCCAATTCAGCTGTCACTAACCGTAAATTAGCAAGAGAACAATTTCCTAAATATTAACCCCGAAGGCCGAAACCAACATCAGATCAATACCCGGGAAACCATCCTTCTTAGCTAACCTACAGTTAGTTTCTAAATTTCACATTCTTAGGGAATGGTTCGAATTAATTTTATCAAAGATAAATTGTTTAAAAAATTTCTTTAATCTTCCTTTGGATGTCATTTCAAACCATGTTAAGGTTTTCCAAACTAGTCGGGATTAGCAAACCACACCGAAGTAATTATTTATTTTATTTCCCAATCCCAACCTATTCATCCCATGAAGCAAAACTGGTAATACTCCATATCTAACACCGTGGCGTTATCGGTAAAATTAATTACCATTTCACGTTCAAATCTAATTATAGATTTAACTATCGCTTTGGAGCAAAACTGGTGATACTCCATTCTCGCTCACTTTCCAAATTTGATAATTTAAATTATCAATTCACATTTCAATCTAATTACAGATTCATTAAAACTCCTTTTACTGGGTTAAAGAACTAATGTCATTTAAAACACAGTTCACGATAAACCCAAATCACATTCTATTTATTATAGGGTTAAAGAACAAGTGTTATTTAAAACACCGTTCACGATAAACCCAAATCCCATTTGATATTAAATGCAAGGCTCTGAATAGAAAATATATCAGCTTATATTCAATATCAAATTCTGAAACCCAGAAATATCGCTTTGGAAATAACGATATAAAATATATCTTCCAAATTTCCTCCAAAATATCTATATAATCGCGGAATCTAATATCGAAACATTCCAAAGACAATTTCGATTCAAAACCATTCCAATTCATATATTGGAAATTCCGGTTATTTAAAACCCATTTCAAATCCAATTTACTTATTTAAAAATAGTTGGATTTTAATTCTAGTTCAAAACTAGTTCATTTCGATAAAAATCTATTTTTATCTTTTCAAATATGGAGTTTTTCATCCCAATTCCTCACAAATCATTTCTTATGATTTTACACAAATTACTGATATTTTTGATAATTTTGTCAAGGCCCGTACAGCTGATTTCAATCAACGGCCATCGAAATGCACTTACAGCGACCTTTTCCAATTTGATTTGGAAATAACTCCAAATCCAACCATTAGATTTCAAATCTCTAATATTCTTAGAAAGCTCTTTTCGATACGAACTCGACGGTTCTGGTTTTAGGAGAATCCGACGGTCGGATCTCCCGCAATGTCCATTCGAAGTCAATGGTCAAAATTACGAACCGGCGCGGCGCGGCGCGTTCTATTCAGTCCATTATATACATATATATATATAATATATATATATTTCATTGATTTCCCTTTTAAAACATATTATATAAATCGTTTTAAATTCATTTTCGGAACGATTTCAACTTCATATTCAATTTCGAATCGAAATTGAATATTCCACATCATCGATATACAAATGATAATATTTTCAAAACGTTATATTTTGAAATCACTTCCTTTTCTATATTCATTATAAAAACGAATATAATAGACATAAATATCGCTCGCGTTCAAATGGCGCATCAGTAATCAACACTACTTTATATATTTTAACAACTTCGTTATTCTATTGAAAAAATGAATATTTATTCTATTCAACACATGAATCTATATTTCTTTCAACACATGACTAATCTCAACACATGAGTACTGTCAACACATGACTATTTTTGCTATTTAATATATTTTATAAAATTTTGAATTCTATCATTTAATTCTTAATCAGACTCTAACCGTAAATTAGTAAGAGAACGATTCCCTAAATATTAACCCCGAAGGCCAAAACCAACACCAGATCGACACCCAAGAAACCATTCATCTTATCTATTTTCCAGTTAGTTTCTGATTTTATATATGATAAAGATGTAAATTTATTGTTAAAATATTTCTTTCAACACATGACTATTCTCAACACATGAGTACTGTCAACACATGAATCTTTATTTTGTAATATTCTTTATTTTCCCAATCGGAATGATGCCCAATCAATTACCATATAATGCTAATTATATGTATTCCATACAACATATGTATATAATAGCAACGATATATAATCAACCATCATCCAAAGTGCACCACACAACTGCATAAGCATTAAATATAAATATTTAACGCTTATAACAGTCTGTCAATCAATCGATCGACATACAACTAATTATTGGGATTAGTGTATGTCATATATCATCCCAATACCCGTGAGGGGTTTCAGACAATCAAACACAAATTTTATTTGTGCAGTTGGGCGATGTGTAAAATTTATCGTCCCAATCAATATTAGTTAAAGTAGTGTACATAAACAAATCGTTCGATTAATAAATGAATAATTATTTTATTCACATTCTCGTTAAAAATTATATTTTTAAGGATCAAAATATTTTATTCAACCTATGAATATTCTATTCGGTTCATTTATTCAATAAAATGATATTTTTATTTTTCTAACATATTTTAGAAACTTTCGGCGGCATAACGGCACGATACTAGAAATGGGATAAGGCCTAGCCTTATCCCCGGTCTAATAATGGCCTATGCCATACACATACCAATCTAATCAATCTCATTTCACCGAACAACCAAATTTAAACCAATCATCCAATCAACTACACAACCAAACAAACAAGTCATCCATGGTCTGTGGATGACGGATGTCGGGTGCTACTAAGCACCATCCGCATCCTGGTATATAATTTTAACTAGAAAACAAGATTTAAAGTGAGAAATTTCTAAACCAGCGCCACGACTCTCCATTAGCAGAAATCTTCGTCACGCTCACCTTTTGTCAATTTCATTGTCCGTAGCCACTACACGGATAAAAATCACATTTTTATACTGATATTATACAGATAAAAATTCTATTTTTAAACCACTACTATATATACATAAAAATTCTATTATTATACCATTGTTCATATAATAAAGATTATATTTTTATATTGTCACTCATATAAAAATCACATCTTTGCTTCTTCTAGATAATAAAAATCATATTTTTATACCTCCTACATAATAAAGATCGAATTTTTATATCATCGCAATAAAAATCACATTTTTATTTCAACATATATATAATAAAAATCAGATTTCTATTTCGCCACATATATAAAGATCAAATTTTTTCTATCTATATATTATAAAAATCATATTTTTGTTCTTCTCAGTATATAAAAATCATATTTTTTACATTCTTCATTCGTCAAAAACCATAGAAGCTTTAAAGCGGAGAAAACTAACTTTTTCTAACGCCCGGATTCGCTGTTCTGATTCCAGAATTTACAAACTAGCTTCAATCTTCACACCCTCTTTTTTTCTAGCTTAAACACGCCATTCCGGACAACTTTCGCGTAGTGGTCTTCCTTCGGAAAATGTGCCATTTCGCCGGAAATCGCGAAAAGACAGCATTTTGACAGTGTTTGGACAGCAGACTTTGGACGCATTTTCCCGACAACTCCGCAATGCAAAATGGGACTATCATATACCAAATCGAAGAGAAAATCGTGCCCTTGGACTTTGGTCTAGAGGAGTTTTGGCTAGAAATGCATGGTTTGGAAGTTATTCACGAAACAGTGACAGGGTGTTATTTGCAAAACGGGATTTTTGGTGAAAATGGATTATTGGGTGTAGCAGGGCCCACGACCGGAATTGAGGGGCCTGAGGGGGGCGCCGGACCTGATGGACATGGGGGAGGTGGTGGTGGTGCAGCGATGGGGCCCGTAGTAACGGTGGTGGGTGGTTTTGGGTGCTAGGGTTCATGAAATCAAAGATAGAGAGAAGGAGGAGGATGAGGAGAGGGAGGAGGAGGAGGGAGTGGTGGTGGTTGGCGGCCAACGGTGGAGGTGGGGGAAGGGTGGCAGCGGCGGCGGGAGGTGGGTGAGCGCCTCATTAAAGAGAAAAGATGAAGAAGTAGAGGAAGAGAAAAGTGAGTAAGAAAAGGAAGTAAAGTGGCTTATATGCCTGTTTCTCGCCTATCGTCCGAACGCCAACGATCCCCAATTGCCGCGGATTTCGGACACGAGATAGTGGACGTGAAGACGAGTCCAACAAAACAAGTTTCGTCGAATTCCGAGTTCGTTTGACCGTCCGTTAAAATTCTCAAAAATGCTCATATAAGCTCTAAAAATGCGATTTTGGCGCACCATTTCTTCTTGCACGCTCACATGCTAACTCCAAAAATCATGCCCTCTTGGATTTAACCATTATTAGACGATACGAATAAAAAAAAACGAAATCGAATTTTGAGGTCGTATCAATAATGTTCCTTTGTAAAATGACTGCCTACTTTACCTTGAACTATTTTAGCTCGCACGGCCACATACTAACTCCATTCGACGCGCCCTTTGGAACTCAACAATAATTTGTCATTATGAATCCATAAAAATTTATCTCGTCGAATTCTGAGCTCATATGCAAAATTTCACTTCTTAAGGGCTATGTATTACTAACCAAAAAGCTCCAGCCAATTGCCACTATTCCGGATATCGGAATATATCGAAGCTTATACTTTTCGGAGTTCTAAACAACATTTTGAGCTCAATGGAAGTGGATTCGAGTCCAAATTCATCCATATGCAAAATATGACTTTTTGGGCCATGTATAATTTCCATAGCGACTATTCTAAATCTTAAACTGAGCATAACTTTTGATTCCCGCTATGATATTCTGATTTTTCGGATTCGTTGGAAAGATATTCTCAAATAGATTCTAATATTTTTGGTTTCGCTAAAATCCGGTTTATTTTGAATCCTGTACATTCATTTGAATTTTGAAATTGAATTATCGAACTACCTCGCCATTTTCAATTCCTTTTATAATTAAAAATAAAAATTTATATTCTAACGATGATCTATATAAATATATACGTTCTATTCTATTCAAAATAAATTTCTCGTCGTTATTATTTAAAATAATTCATTTTAAATATTCAAAATTCATTTAAATTACCAAAATAAAATTTTTAATTTGGCTCAGAATTTCCGAGTTATTACAATCTCTCCCACTTAAAACTTTTCGTCCCCGAAAAGGAACAAAGCTGAAAGTTGTTTAACAAACCAACTCAACTTTCATTATTTTCTTTACGGCTTAAGTTCTTAAACTTTTCAGTTTCTAAGAACTTTTCAAATTTTTCAAAAATTTGGTTAACACCCTAAATTTTCAAAAAAATTCGCCATAACCTCCCCTGCATCGGAGACTTCAGGAAATTTCAAATAGCCTCCCATGGCCCTTATCAATCCGAAAAGAAAAAAAAACAGCCAATCGGCTCATAAAATCATCCAAACCCAATAAATTTGTAAACGTGCACCTATTTGTCGGGCAAACAATTTTATTCTTCTGCTCTAGCCTCCTTGCAATGACCTATTCAATGTAAGTACATGTATATACATGCATTTTTAAACAATTTTTCAATACAATTCTAAATTTGGTTCAATTGGGCTAATGGTTCAAAATTTAATTAGACAAACAATAATCAAACAACACAACCATCAATCAATTAGTGAATTAGAATTTCAAATTCATAATTTTGATATATATACAAAAAATCATGTTTTTGATGCCAAATCACAACAAATAAACCTATCTAGCTTTGGTTCTCACACCAGTCTAATGGAAATATATAGATATCACACCTTCGAAACACGAATATAAATCCTGATGATGTAGCTACAATCATCAGAATCATCTCTGGGCGACTAGAGTGCGATTCTATATCTATCCAGTATATTAAAACTTCGAATATACGTTCATGACGCGTATATGCAAAATCTTTATATACTCGATTGTCCAAATTCAATATAAATAATATTCAAATACGTATAAAATGATTTAAATTTCAAAATAAAATTGTTTTCATTTGAAAAATATACTCTTCACACTCGTTCTAGGATACTACTGATCCTATCTCTAACGAGTTAATCTCATTGGATATTACTAATCCAATTTCTAATGAATTCTTTCGTTCGGTTCTAATGTGTCTTGTTCTCGAGCTCTGTAAACCAGAGCTCTGATACCAAATGTAGCAACTAGTAACTTCCCCGGTAAGGAAAGCCCGAATTACCTTGAGGACACGACGAATCAGAACACAAACAAAAGGACATTTCATTGTTATTTACAACAATTCCATCAGAATAAAAGATTATACAGAGTATGAGTAAATATTATACAATATAGAATATCAGAGATTTAAATACAGTACCGCAGCGGAAAAATAATACAATACAAAACTAGAAGTAATACACGGATACAGAGCGTTCCGAGTATCGTTCCAGCCGTAATTCAGGATCCTGTGAATATAAATCTGCAAAACCAAAACTACTAGCTGCCCGTGTCGAAAATAAGGGTACCCAGAGTTTAGGTTAAAACAATAAACTTCAGGTCAGTCATGCGACTGGTGTGAGAACTAAAATAGTTATATAAAACTTTATTTTAAAAGAGAGTAATTCAAGGGACCACGCCGTATTACACGGAACGGGCTTCCTCCCAAGAACACTAGTGCATAAAACAAAACAGCGCAATGCTTTTTGGAAAAATGAAGCTATTATAAGACCCAGGTCCCATCACACAATGCAACGCAAGCCGGAGGATAGGGTTTTCCCTTATAATAGCCAAACATGCTTCGTACGTTTAAAACAAATCATTTGATACTATTATAAGTGTATAGTGTCAAAACAATTTCAATCATAAATGTCAATCCTAGGCGGCATAGGTACCATATATCATGTCACCATACTAGGCTCTACAAATAAAACCGAAATATCTCGTATCTCGTATTGGAAATTGGATTTCCGTCATGAGTCGAGGTAAGGGGCAGGCTCCTCTCCGCTTCGAGACAATCTAGCAAATGCCTCAAAACTACGCACTTTGGGTAACCCTTGGAATCGGCTGGGCCGGTCCTCCCTTACATTTGAGGATTAGTTATTCCTGAACACACGTTTCCCAGTCCTTACAGACCTATAATCGAGGCGCCTCGCATTCCAACAACCACAAAGATGAAAAATGTTAGCCAGTTTAAGCACTGACACCACCATAACTAGAAAGAAATGTCGTGTTCTCCCAGCGGTCCTTATCCCGTTTTGACTCATACCGAGGTGTGAGGCTCGCGAATCCACGCTATACACAAAGCCATGCCATGTAGGTCATGCTTTGATCATCAACCACAAGACTTTGCTTTTCAACAGAAGCCTTGATCATTTGCCACTTAGGCATGCCACAAAGGAAATTCACTCCATGCGACTGATGTCCATCGATATACACCCTCTGAGCTCGTACTTCTTAGAGAAGGGCGTTAAGCAAGAGAATAAATTCTCCGCAGCCAAACAGATGTATATTTAACAGAGGTCAATCAACACAGAATAAAATCCTGTGTTAGACACATAATCCATTTACAAGTTCGTTCTGGGTCTGAACGAAACCGAAGGCCCTTTCCTCGCATATCCATCGATCTCCAAGTACGTCTGGATGATCACCAACTGATTCCCTCATCTTGGGTGTACAGCCCAATCAAGATCATCAGTAATCACCCAAACGATGTGATGACTTCCGGTCTTCAACCTCCGTCTTCATCTTCGACTTATCGTCGAATCGGTTATTCATAATGGGTATAAACCCGGCCTTTCCAAACAACCCGCGTATATAATAAACAATTGTTACACAAACACAAAATATGCCTCATTCCAATTCATCTGTCACTAACCGTAAATTAGCAAGAGAACAATTTCCCAAATATTAACCCTGAAGGCCGAAACCAACATCAGATCAACACCCAGGAAACCATCGTTCTTAGCTAACCTAAAGTTAGTTTCTAAATTTCACATTCTTAGGGAAAGGTTCCCATTAATTTTATCAAAGATAAATTCTTTAAAATTTATTCTTTAATCTTCCTTTAGATGTCATTTCAAACCATGTTAAGGTTTTCCAAACTAGTCGGGATTAGCGAACCACACCGAAGTAATTATTTATTTTATTTCCCAATCCCAACCTATTCATCCCATGAAGCAAAACCGGTAATACTCCATATCTAACACCATGGTGTTATCGGTAAAATTAATTACCATTTCACGTTCAAATCTAATTAAAGATTTAACTATCGCTTTGGAGCAAAACTGGTGATACTCCATTCTCGCTCACTTTCCAAATTTGATAATTTAAATTATCAATTCACATTTCAATCTAATTAAAGATTCATTAAAACTCCTTTTACTGGGTTAAAGAACTAATGTCATTTAAAACACAGTTCACGATAAACCCAAATCACATTCTATTTATTATCGGGTTAAAGTACAAGTGTTATTTAAAACACCGTTCACGATAAACCCAAATCCCATTTGATATTAAATACAAGGCTCTGAATAGAAAATATATCGGCTTATATTCAATATCAAATTATGAAACCAACAAATATCACTTTGGAAATAACGATATAAAATATATCTTCCAAATTTCCTCCAAAATATCTGTATAATCGCGGAATCTAATATCGAAATATTCCAAAGACAATTTCGATTCAAAACCATACCAATTCATATATTGGAAATTCCGGTTATTTAAAACCCATTTCAAATCCAATTTACTTATTTAAAAATAATTGGATTTTAATTCTAGTTCAAAACTAGTTCATTTCGATAAAAATCTATTTTTATCTTTTCAAATATGGAGTTTTTCATCCCAATTCCTCAAAAATCATTTCTTATGATTTTACACAAATTATTGATATTTTTGATAATTTTATCAAGGCCCGTACTGTCGATTTCCATCAACGGCCATCGAATTGCACTTACAGCAACCTTTTCCAAATTTGATTTGGACATAATTCCAAATCCAACCGTTAGATTTCAAATCTCTAATATTCTTAGAAAGCTCTTTTCGATACGAACCTGACGGTTCCGGTTTTAGGAGAATCCGACGGTCGGATCTCCCGCAATGTCCATTCGAAGTCAATGGTCGAAATTCATGAAACGCCGCGGCACGACGCGTTCTGTTCCGGCCATTATATGTATATATATATATATTATATTTCGTCAATTTCCCTTTTAAAACATATTTTATAAATCATTTTAAATTCTTTTTCGGAACAATTTCAACTTCATATTCAATTTCGAATCGAAATTGAATATTTCACATCATCGATATACAAATGATAATATTTTCAAAATGTTATATTTTGAAATCACTTCCTTTTTTATATTCATTATAAAAACGAATATAATCGATATAAATATCTCTCGTGTTCAAATGGCGCATCACTAATCAACACAGCTTTATATATTTTAACTACTTCGTTATTCTATTAAACAAATGAATGTTTATTCTATTAAACACATGAATCTATATTTCTTTCAACACATGACTAATCTCAACACATGAGTACTGTCAACACATGACTATTTTTGCTATTTAATATATTTTATAAAATTTTGATTTCTATCATTTAATTCTTAATCAGACTCCAACCGTAAATCAGTAAGAGAACGATTCCCTAAGTATTAACCCCGAAGGCCAAAACCAACATCAGATCAACATCCAAGAAACCATTCATCTTATCTATTTTCCAGCTAGTTTCTAATTTTATATGTGATAAAGATATAAATTTTATTGTTAAAATATTTCTTTCAACACACGACTATTCTCAACACATGAGTACTGTCAACACATGAATCTTTATTTTGTAATATTCTATTTTTTCCCAATTGGAAAGAGGCCCAATCAATTACCATATAATGCTAACTATATGGATTCCATACAACATATGTATATAATAGCAACGATATATAATCTACCATCATCCAAAGTGCACCACACAACTGCATAAGCCTTAAATATAAATATCTAACGCTTATAACAGTCTATCAATCAATCGATCGATATACAACTAATTATTGAGATTAGTGTATGTCATATATCATCCCAATACCCGTGAGGGGTTTCAAACAATCAAACACAGATTTTATTTGTGCAGTTGGGCGATGTGTAAAATTTATCGTCCCAATCAATATCAGTCAAAACAGTGTACATAAACAAATCGTTCGATTTGTAAATGAATATTTATTTTATTCATATTCTCGTTAAAAATTATATTTTAACGACCAAAATATTTTATTCAACCTATGAATATTCTATTCGGTTCATTTATTCAATAAAATGATATTTTTATTTTTCTAACATATTTTAGAAACTTTCGGCGGCATAACGGCACGATACTAGAAACGGGATAAGGCCTAGCTTTATCGTCGGTCTAATAATGGCATACGCCATACACAAACCAATCTAATCAATCTCATTCCACCAAACAACCAAATTCAAACCAATCATCCAATCAACTACACAACCAAACAAACAAGTCGTCCATTGTCTGTGGACGACAGGTGTTGGGTGCTATTAAGCACCGTCTGCATCCTAGTATATAATTTTAACTAGAAAACAAGATTTAAAGTGAGAAATTCTCAACGATTGCTAAACTAGCGCCACAACTCTCCATTTGCAGAAATCTTTGTCGCGCTCGCGTTTTGTCATTTTCATTGTCCATAGCCACTACATGGATAAAAATCACATTTTTATACTGATATTTTATGGATAAAAATTCTATTTTTACACCGCTACTATATATAGATAAAAATTCTATTATTATACCGCTGTTCATATAATAAAGATTATATTTTTATATTGCCACTCATATAAAAATCACATCTTTGCTTCTTCTACATAATAAAAATCATATTTTTATACCTCCTACGTTAATAAAGATCGAATTTTTATATCATCGCTATAAAAATCACATTTTTATTTCAACATATATATAATAAAAATCAGATTTTTATTTCGCCACATATATAAAGATCAATTTTTTTCTATCTATATATTATAAAAATCATATTTTTATTCTTCTCATTATATAAAAATCATATTTTTACATTCTTCATTCGTCAAAAACCATAGAAGCTTTAAAGCGGAGAAAACTCACTTTTTCTAACGCCTGGATTCGCTGTTCTAGTTCCATAATTTGCAAACGAGCTTCAATCTTCACACTCTCTATTTTTCTAGCTTAAGCGCGCCATTCCAGACAACTTTCGCCTAGTGGTCTTCCTTCCGAAAATGTGCCATTTCGCCGGAAATCGCGAAAAGACATCATTTTGACAGTGTTTGGACAGTAGACTTTGGACGCGTTTTTCCGACAACTCCGCAATGCAAAATTGGACTATCATATACCAAATCGAAGAGAAAATCATGCCCTTCGACTTTTTTCTAGAGGAGTTTTGGTTAGAAATGCACTGTTTGGGAGTTATTCGCGAAATAGTGACAGGGTGTTATTTGCAAAACGGGATTTTTGGTGAAAATGGATTATTGGGTGTAGCGGGGCCCACGGACGGAATTGAGGGGCCTGAGGGGGGCGCCGGACCTAATGGACGTGGGGGAGGTGGTGGTGGTGGTGCAGCGGTGGGGCTCGTAGTGGCGGTGGTGGGTGGTTTTGGGTGCTAGGGTTCATGAAATCAAAGATAGAGAGAAGGGGGAGGAAGAGGAGGAGGAGAGGGAGGAGGAGGAGGAGGGAGTGGTGGCGGCCAGCGGTGGAGGTGGGGGAAGGGTGGCAGCGGCGGCATGAGGTAGGTGAGCTCCCCATTAAAGAGAAAAGAGGAAGAAAGAAGAGGAAGAGAAAATTGAGTAAGAAAAGGAAGTAAAGTGACTTATATGACTATTTCTCGCCTATCGTCCGAACGCCGACGATCGCCAATTGCCGCGGACTTTGGACACGAGATAGTGGACATGAAGATGAGTCCAACAAAACAAGTTTCATCGAATTCCGAGTTCGTTTGACCGTCCATTAAAATTCTCAAAAATGCTCAGATAAGCTCTAAAAATGCGATTTTGACGCACCATTTCTTCTTGCACGCTCACATGCTAACTCCAAAAATCATGCCCTTTTGGATTTAACCATTATTAGACGATACGAATCCAAAAAAACGAAATCGAATTCTGAGGTCATATCAATAATGTTCCTTTGTAAAATGACTGCCTACTTTACCCTGAACTGTTTTAGCTCGTACAGCCACATACTAATTCCATTCGACGCGCCCTTTGGAACTCAACAATAATTTGTCATTATGAATCCATAAAAATTTATCTCGTCGAATTCTGAGCTCATATGCAAAATTTCACTTCTTAAGGGCTATGTATTGCTAACCGAAAAGCTCCAGCCAATTGCCACTATTCCGGATATCGGAATATATCGAAGCTTATACTTTTCGGAGTTCTAAATGGCATTTTGAACTCAATGGAAGTGGTTTCGAGTCCAAATTCATCCGTATGCAAAATATGACTTTTTGGGCCATGTATAATTTCCATAGCGACTATTCTAAATCTTGAACCGAGCATAATTTTTGATTCCCGCAATGAAATTTTGATTTTTCGGATTCGTTGGAAATATATTCTCAAATAGATCCTAATATTTTTGGTTTCGCTAAAATCCGGTTTATTTTGAATCCTGTAAATTCATTTGAATTTTGAAATCGAATTATCAAACTACCGCGCCATTTTCAATTCCTTTTATAATTTAAAATAAATATTTGTATTCTAACGACAATCTATATAAATGTATATGTTCTATTCTATTCAAAATAAATTTCTCGTCATTATTATTTAAAATAATTCATTTTAAATATTCAAAATTCATTAAAATTGCCAAAATAAAAATTTTAAATTGGCTTAGACTTTCCGGGTTATTACATTGTAGTTTCCACACCTTAAATTAATATTAATAACCTAATACAAATTGTAGTCACTGAAATTTATTAAACTCATTCATTGTAATGTTCATCTCTCCTTTACTAAACTTTTACGTAAATTAAATTAGCATTCCAAAATAAATATACCATAACTCACATTTTATTGAAATTATA
Source organism: Allium sativum (assembly GCA_030737875.1). Classification (NCBI taxonomy): domain Eukaryota; kingdom Viridiplantae; phylum Streptophyta; class Magnoliopsida; order Asparagales; family Amaryllidaceae; genus Allium; species Allium sativum. The sequence continues at coordinate 160,165,982 of CM060924.1, forward strand.
AATCTATTGTCATTACATTTGTTGCAAATTATTATTAACCATCAAGATCAAACCATATTAGTTAGTTTTAAACAAAAAAAACCAAATAATTCATTTTAATCAAAATTTCCCATAAAATAATATTAAATTAAATAATTTTGGACTGTTAAAGATATGGGTTGTTACACCCTCCCCCACTCAAAACTTTTCGTCCCCAAAAAGGGATGTAGTAAGGAAGTTATCAATTCATATATATTTAGCCATATAATTTTCTACTAAGTTTAAAACATTAACCTATACCCATGGTTTTATACATGTTGAAAACTTAAACTCCATAAAATTTTCCAAGTCTTAAATTCACGGAAATTTCGGCAGAGTCTCCTTTGTATAACTATGTCCAGAAAACAATAATATATTCATAATAATAAATATACATCTCATCTCAATGATGAGGCATCCCAATCGGGGAAACAATATATAACTTTGGAAATACGCTACGTAACTCAATATACGTACCTTTTATTTGCGTTATTAGCGATTTGGCTTATTTTGAACGAGCAAAAATAACACTTTATGCGAAAGCAACTCCAAAAGCAAGCAATTCCCTTTCATACCTAATAAACACTAATGAAACATTCATGAAATAGCCATGGTAACCAAAAGAACAATTAAAATATCCAAACAATTACATTTATCCAAACAAGCATCATAACCGAATTTAAATGTCAATATTTTATTTGTACGACTTCATTTGTTATATTGCATTCATATTTTCCAAATGTCAATATTTTTGTTTATTATTTATTACTTTCTACCATTATTCAATTTGTTTACATTCACTTATTGACATTCATTTTATCAATAACTATATATATTTGCATTCAATTCATTTTACTTTCGAGTTGATTCACTTTACTTGTATTACATATATGCCTATTCATTTCTAATTATTTTAAGTCAATTCAATTGATTTGTTATTCTTCTTCTTTTATTAACTCTCATTTACCTTTTGATTTCTTTGCAGCATTTAAACCACATCCATTATATTCAACATTAATTCTTCTTAGCGCATTCCATTAACTTCATCACTTAAGCCTATGTGATTATAGTTCAAATTCATACAAAGTTTTAGTTAATTACCATTAATTCCATTTTACATTTCTTAAGTTAATCTTTATTTCATCATTTATCATTCGATTGTTCAATAATTTAGAACAATTAGTTATTGAATGATTTAAGAAAAATGAAATATTGAAAATTAATTCAAATAAGAAATTAAATATTAATTTTACAATTTAATTTCATGTGGTTTTGTATTATCGTTTTACAATACCAAATGTAACATCCGAGGTTTTTGACTAATCAAATCGACAAAGATCCTTAATATAAACAGATCAAAAATGCAGATAGTTGTAGGGATTAAAATAAGAAAAAGAAGAAAGAAGAAAACAAATACAGAATCTCGCAGCAGAAGGACAAAATATAATGAATAAATAACAGCTCATGAAGTTGTTAAAGCATACATTTTATTATATTTTACAACGATTATCAGAGTAAGTTAACATACAACATACCAATGCATTTGCAGTGGAATAATAATAATAATATGTCTATTGAGCTCTATCTTCATCTTCATAATGGTATCTTCAAAGCAAGTGAAACTTCGCTAACTGCAACTCGGTCTGACCCGAGCGTATTGCAACAAAAAGAAACACAACAAACACTTGGATCAGAACTAAATCATTCTTATATTAGTTGAATCAAATTTCATGTAATAATAAGAATGCAATAGCTTAAGAAATGTTACGGGAATTCCCATCTCCTAAGGGTCCGTCAAACTAACATCATATAATATAATACGCTATTATAATATTGTCTACGGTTAAATTTAACATATTAAAATAGCGTATGTAGGATTACATTTTTACCCTTACACCGTTTATAATACCGTAGTCTATACGGATACCGTAAAGTCCACAGTACGTTGTGGCTATCATAGGGCACTCCATAGGTAGGTTACAAACCAAAGTCGTAGGGGCTCGATCAGGATAATATGACAAGGCACACGAGGAATGCCCAGTGTAGGAGTACACTAGTTGCATATCCGGACTGGTGGTAACGCATAGTTGCAACTACCGCGCACCTTGAACAACACTTCGAAATCACAGATGCGCATCAAATCAATCAAACCGAGGGACTATAGTAATAAAGGATGAAGTGTTGCCGATGGAGGTAGCTAACCCAACTTGGTCACGGTATAGCCCTGTTTTGGTCATTTTCATTATGACCCGAAGGTCAACGATATCCAACATTGTTCTCTTTCTTCATATCGAGTAACCGCCTCCAAATCCATCCAACACCATTTCTGGAACTCCACTGCGTACACAGTTGTTAAAGTGGTTTTCAATATTGGCAGAGAGTATGACAATATCCGATCCCGGTCTCTTTAACAGCCAATCATTTACATTTCTCACACCGGTTAGTTTTTTACATTTTAAAGAGGTTCATACTTCATATCAAAATATCAGAGTTTCAAAATCATTCAATATTCAAGATAAAATATTATTCATTCTAAAATCTCCATTTAAACCAGCTAAAATTTTGAAACAATTCCAACTTTAATAATTTGAATATTAAAATAATTAACAGTATATTTAAAATAGTTTAGATATATAATTGAAATAGTTTGAAAATGAATAATTCGTAATTTAAAATAGAATTTATCAAATATATTAAAATATATAGTTAAAACATTAAGTAATTTATAATATAAATAGTTAATTTTAAAATGATTTATTTAAAATAATATATAAAATAAAATAGTTATAAAGTAAAAAAGTTTATAAAGAAAAATAATTGTTATTAAAATAGTTTATAAAATGATTTGAAATACTATTGTTGGAATTAGAATCGTTTCTCTAACATTCTCAATTAAACCTGAAGTCAAATTTCGACTTCAATTCAACCAACTCAACTTTCAATAATTCCATCAATTAAACTTCCAATTTACATTCATTTCAATTCGATCAAATTAATTCAACTAGTTACATTCCAAATCAGATTCTAATTTTCAATGATTTCAATTAATGGCAATTATCGAGTTCACAATTCATTTATATAATTCAAATTAATGTTGATTCATAATAAAATTCGAAGGTGTGTGAAACCATTCAATTTCAATAAATTTGATTATATTTCACTTTTTATTTAGCTTCAGTTACAATACAAATTTATTTCCCTTTTTTTATTCAAGGTTCAAGTTCGAAGGAAATAAAAAATATAACATCATTTATATTGTCTTTTAAACAATATTTCAAAATTCATGGTTAAAACAAATTTTATTTGACCAACTGGTGTCCGTATACAATTTTTTATCCTATGGCCAAGTGATACTTAAATTTTAATTTTAGTTTTTTGGGAAATGATATATATCATTTCAATCCAAATCAGGGTCATAGTTATTTATCATTTCAACCTACGTTCTTATAATTAATCCCAAATTTATTTGATGCCCGTAACATCTAGGGTGATGGTTGGAATTAATCAACAAAACTAGTAACATATTTAAACAATGTCAATAACAAGATGAATTACATATCAATGCATTAAATATACAAATTCAAGGCATCCATCAAAATCAACACATATAAACAGTTCAGTATAATATCTGTGTACTATCCATCAGGTATGAGATTTTAAACTAGAAATTAAATTCAAATTGTAAAAAATTTATAACAATTAAATTAAATTGTACAGTCTGTGCAGCTTTAACATAATTAAGCAATTTAAACGATGAAACAGCAGACAATACAATCATATCATGACATGAATTTAATTTAACTAACAATAAAATATTTTAGTTAGGTGTGAGTGGGTTTAATCACTCACCTTTGGTTCTGAACTTGTTTGAAATCCAAAATATGCCCTAAAATTTAACTGTCTCAGAATCAGTCCAAATCTGTGCCATCGCGAAGAGCTCGTCGATACGATTCCAACGGATCCAATTGCGCGTAAAACTGATTTCGTATGAAGAAGTTACACATGTTAATGCATTAGAAATCAAATTATATAAAATAATTATAGAAAACCCTCATCCAAAATCTCTCTGCTACGTCATCTCCTCCTAAATCCTTTCTCTCCACTACGTTTTTCGCAAATAGTAGATGCACAACCCAAACCAACGTTCAATCCCTTAAATCACGCACCACTCCTGAAGCATCCTTCTTGTTGTAACTAATTATCCCTTGTATACTATTTATCTACAGCTAACTATCCAACTTCACAATCTACAAGCTATCTTCATATTGCTCCATACAGGCCTACTGCAGTTGCTCGCTTCATTTTGTGAAACCCGATCATTATGGTGCCCAGACCAGAAGAGCTGATCATCCAAATGTGAGAGGTATAACACTGCTAGTAGTTACATGGCTACGTTGTAGAATTTAGGGAGGCATGTGTCTGCAGCAAGGACTTGCGGACCAGTGGAGGTGTTTCGGTCTGACCTAGCGTGGAGAAGTGAGGCATATCGTCTTTTTTCAAAGGCCATTTTTTTTAGTATGAGCAGTTTTAAATAGCATCGAAGAAGATAGGGTGAAGATCCAAAAGTCTAAGAAGAAAAAGGGAATATAACATGGACAATTAAATTTTAAACAAAGAGACGTAGTGAGTGTTAGTCCCAAAATTCACGTGAAAGGGCTCAATACCCGCTCCAGTTAAATACCTAGTTTGTACCTATTTAAGTTCAAACTTTAATCTACCATATTATGTAAAATATCTATGCACAGATGAATTAAATATTAAATATATAATTTAAGAGTTGTCATAACTCTCTGTCTTAAATATAATTCCATGTTTGTTATCAACAACAACTAAACTAGATTCACATTGGTTTTGCGTTTTTATTTATAATTTATATCCCATGCAACCGTACCATTTATTACCAATCAATTCACCGCTTTACTTGTAGCATTCATTTTATTTTCTTGTTTCCATTTATTACCTTACCATTATAACTACTACTTTTAATTCATAATATCTGCGATAAGTAATTGTATTGATTCTAGTTACCATATCAATACCAAATAGTTAATGTTTTATTTGTTCCTTCTTTCCAATTTTTATAGCAACATAATTTCCGTGTATATATATATATATATATATATATATATATATATATATATATATATATATATATCTGTGTGTGTATGTATTACAACACAATGTAAAATACACATTAATCCATATATATATCCTATACATTGATTATTTTGTTTCCCATTTGATTATAAGTTATTGTAAAATTTTACAACATTTGTTAATAAAAAAAGGCTCGCTACTGTTTAAATAATTGGTAAATTTCACTGCTAATTAAACTTTGTAGTTTCCACACCTTAAATTATTATTAATAACCTAATACAAATTGTAGTCACTGAAATTGTAACAACCTCAATTTTTAGAGTATTTAATTAATGATTTAATTTAAAATTTTGGTTTATTTATTTTATTTATCTGCATTCATTCTTGAATTTTTATATGAATAATTTATGTAATTATACCCTCCCTTTTCAATATGGAATTATATATTTAATTTTATTTCAATTTGTATTTATTGTTGTTGATATAAATATAGCAAAATTTTATTTGTTCTTTAATTTAATTTCAATTCGTATTTATTGTTGTTAATTTTATATTGCCAAAACTGTTTGTCATTTGAACTAAAAATTTGTATTGTTTTCCATTTATTTGTAAACATATTTATATTGGTTCCTTTAATTTGTTTGTAAAAAAAAAATATATCTTTCTTTATTCTCATTTGTATTAATAGTGGCTTGAATTTGAGTGGATGAAAATTAGTTTGCGGGGACACATTTATTAATTAACGTTAAAAATTTAGAAAGCCATAAATGATTATTTATGGTGGTTTTTTTTCTTTTCTTTATATCATCATTTTATTCATTCATTCAACCATTCCTTTTTTTTTCTTCTTCTTCAAAATTCTCAGCAATTAACCATGGCTAAAATCAAGATCTACATCTAAATCTAATGGAGAAACTTCTCAAATTAAAAAAATAATAATAATAGAAGCCACCTAATCCATCAATCTCTTCTCCCTTTTTTCTCCTTTTATTTTCTATTTTTTTTTGGCCAGATTTTGATCTGTTTTGTAGGGACCATAACTTCCTCATACAGAACCCAAATTGACTTTACTTTTTTTTTCTAATTGTGTAAAATTAAAAGAGCTAAAACTTTTGTGCAAAATACTTTTTTAGATTTCGAATTTTTCTTGGTCGAAATTGCCAATCTTTCAGGTGCGTTTTTGAAGCCAGATTTCGAATCCAAATATTTGTCTGTCGCTGTTTTGATCATATCTTCTTCAAATTTTATCGGAAATTGGTTTTTTTTTTAAATTGAAGAGAATAGAATTTGCAACAACTTTTCAGTTTATGATTTCCCAAAATTTTGAATTTATCTTGTTCAAAAACCACTTTTAAAATGGTTAAATTTTGGTTCAGTTTTGTAACTTTTTGGTAAATATCAAGATCCGTCCTTCTTGCATTTCCCTTGCCCATTGGGTCAAGTTATGTGTTTGTGTGGGTTTGTCTTACTTCATTTTTTTTTGTTGATTTATGTTTAATTTATATTATATATATATATATATATATGTGTGTGTGTGTGTGTGTGTGTGTGTGTTTGTTTGTTTGTTTGGGGCGTGCGTCTTTTTTTATTTCGCCTATGTGTATGTGTTGTGTTATTTATATAAGGGAATGTTTATTTAGACATAAAGATTTAATACAAATTGAGTGACATAAAATCTAAACCATAAGATTACCCCATGATCTGCACCCCTCTCATAAAGATAAATTAATCATGTGGTTGAGAAATTATGTCTTTTGATTTATGTCAAATTTTTGTGTTCATATAACCGCTACCTTTATATAATATGTACATAGTTGTTGTAAGCATGAGTTTGCGTTAAGTTTCTATTTTATTTTATTTTTATAAAGAAAATATTTGTGAAAAAAATATGATAGGTGTTTGGAGTGTAGAGTTGATTTTTAGAAGAATATATATATATAAGTATTTTGATGTGTATGTTTATACATAATATATAAGGTAATGGAATTTTAGTGTAATTGTGTTGCTTCTTTTATACCTATGAAAAAAAGGTTTCGTAAACTGTTCCACAAATCCAATTTCCATGTTGTTTTGCTGAGAAAATCCCTTCTCCTCTTATAAAATAAAATAAAATATTGAGTGATCATCGAGTTAAAATCCATTCTGAATCATGCCTGCAAGTCGCCGTTTCATTTTGGGCCTATTTTGGAGTTCAAACGCGTTCAGAACCAAAGGTAAGTGATTAAACCCACTCACGCGTAACTAAATTATTCTAATTTTAGTTAAATTAATATTATGTCATGATATGATTGTATGGATTGATGTTTGACGGTTAAATAACATATTTATATTGATTTGCATCGATAGTGTAATTAAATTTGATTGTTAGTTTAAATTTCACCGTTATGTTAAAATTCGACATTTAATTACTGTATAAAACCTGACACCTGATAAATTGTAAATTTATACGATGTTAGACTGTTGTATGTACCGATGTGATGAATGTCTTGAATTTGATATGTTGACAAATTGATGTTAATTGTGTGAATTTACCTGTTATTCACATTTATTCATATATGATCATTGTTTGTGCTGATTTATCCCAATCATTTACCTTAGATGTTACGGGCATCAAATAAAACCGGGATTAATCATTAAAATGAATTAAGAACGTAGGTTGAAATGATAAATACCTATGACTCTGATTTGGATTGAAATGATATATATCCTTTCCCAAAGTACTAAAATTAAATTTAAGTATCACTTGACCATAGGATAGAAAATTATATACGGACACATGTTGGTTAAATGAAATTGGTTTTAACCATGAACTTTTAAATATTGTTTTAAAGACAATACAAGCGATGTTTTATAATTTATTTTTTTCTTTGAACTTGAACTTTGAAATTTTTGAAATATAAATAAAGGGAGAAATAAATTAGTGTTGTAACTGAAGCTAAATAAAAAGTGAAATTGAATGTAAATCGAATTTGGTGAAATTGAATTGTTTCACCCACCTTTGAAATTTATTATGAACCAACATTGATTTGAATTATATATGAATTGTGAACTCGACATTTGTTATAAATTGAAATCATTGAAAAATGGAATCTGAATTGGAATTTAACTATTTGAATTAAACTGATTGAATTGTAATGAATGTAAATTGGAAATTTAATTGGGTGAAATATTGAAATTGAGTTGATTAACTTGAAATACGACTGCAAGTGAAATCGAAACTTTAAAGGAACGATTCTAATTCCAACTATAGTATTTTAAAACCATTTTATAAACTATTTTAATAATAATTATTTTATTTTCTTTATAAACTATTTTATTTTATTAATATTTTATTTTATAAATTATTTTAAATAAATCATTTTTATAATCAACTATTCATTTTCAAACTATTTCAATCCTATATCCAAAACTATTTAAATATACTTTCAATTATTTTAATATTCAAATTATTTAAAGTTGGAATTGTTTCAAGATTTTAAATTGGTTTAAATGGAGATTTTATTGTGAATAATATTCTATCTTGAATATTAAAATGACTTTTGAAACATGATATTTTGATATGAAGTACGAACCTCTTTAAAATGTAAAAGAACTGACCGGTGTGAAAAATGTAAACGATTGGTTGTTAAAGAGACCGGGATCGGATATTGTCATACTCTCTGCCAATAGCCAAATCCACTTTAACAACTGTGTACACGGTGAAGTTCCAGAAATGGTGTTGGATGGATTTGGAGGCGATTACATGATTTGATGAAAGAGAACGATGATGGATATCCTTGACCTTCGGGTCATAATTAAAATGACTAAAACAGGGCTATACCGTGACCAAGTGGGGTTAGCTACCTCCATCGGCAACACTTCTTCCTTTATTACTATAGTCCCTCGGTTTGATTGATTTGATTTGATGTGCATCCGTAATTTTGGAGTGTTGTCCGAGGTGGGTGGTAGTTGCGGCTATGCGTTACCACCAGTCCGGGCGTGCAACTAGTATATTCATACTCTGGGCATTCCTCGTGTGCCTTGTCATATTATCCTGATCGAGCCCCCTACGATTTTGATTTAACGTTGTCGTAACACGGCGCATCTCTATCCGTCGACGTACTGGTGTGTGTTATATGCAAACTGTACGGCAACGGTACAATGGTGTCAGGGTAATAATGGTAATCCTGGTTACATTATTTTATTATGTTATATTTAACCATAGACATTATTATAATAGCGTATTATATTATATAGTATTAGTTTGACGGATCCTTAAGAGATGGAAATTCCTGTAACATCTCTTAAGTTATTGCACTCATATTATTACATGAAATTTGATTTAACTAATATGAGAATTATTTAGTTCTGATCCGAGTGTTTGTCGTGTTTCCTTTTTTTTGCAATACGCTCGGGTCAGACCAAGTTACAGTTAGCAAAGATTCCCTTGCTTTGAAGATTCCATTATGAAGATGAAGATGGAGCTCAGCAGACGTATTAAAATTATTATTCCGCTGCATATATTGGTATGTTGTATGTTAATTTACTCTGATAAATTGTGTAAGTATAATCAAATGTATGCTTTTAACAGCTTCATGAACTATTATTTATTTATTATATTTTGTCCTTTCGTTGCGAGATTCTGTATTTGTTTCCTTCTTTCTTCTTTTTCTTATTATAATCCCAAAACTATCCGTATTTTTGATCTGTTTATGTTGACATTAAGGATCATTGTCGATTTGAATGGTCAAAAATCTCGGATGTTACAGAAATTTATTCAATTCATTCCTTGTAATGTTCAGCTCTCCTTTACTAAACTTTTACGTAAATTAAATTACCGTTCCAAAATAAATATACCATAACTCACATTTTATTGAAACTATAAATTTATTATCATTACAGTTGTTGCAAATTATTATTAACAATCAAGATCAAACCATATTAGTTAGTTTTAAACAAAAAAAACCAAATAATTCATTTTAACCAAAATTTCCCATTAAATAATATTAAATTAAATAATTTTGGACTGTTAAAGATATGGGTTGTTACAGTTACAGATGCACTGTAAACGCAGCCGATTATTACAGTCGTTTTTATGTTTTCTTGTAGTGCGTTAGCCGATCTAAAAATTTTCTTTGCATGGTTTTCCTTGATTTTGTTCATACCTCAGATCTTTAGTTACTCAACAAAGAACAATGTATGTTAACGATTGAAAATGATCCGCAAATTAGATTATATTTCAGAAAGACTACAACGGCTAATGTTATTATACATACATACATACATATAACTATGTCATGTACTATGAATAACTGTGCTTCAAACATTATAACGACCAGTATTATTATACATACATATAACTATGTCATACTTCATATGTGTTATACGTTATTATGTGTTATACATATAACTATGCTATAATGTCACTATATATTATATGTTTTGGTGCTTCGTTATATGTGTTATATGCCATTAGCTCATGTTTTTGTTTTCGCAAGCAGTATAAAATTTAGTAAGTCGTGGGCCTTAGGCCATTTGTTTTTACTTTTTCAAAAAAAAAAAAAAAAATAGTATGTCATCATCAAAATATTAAGGCAGAAATTACATACTTCATATGTTAAGTTTTATACAATTTATTATATCAAGTGATAGACAACGTGATACTTTTTCTTTTTTTCCATATATATGTTTTTGTAAGAAAATGATTTGATTTTTTAAGAATGCCAACTTTCAATGTCGTGAACTATTTAGTTCAGTCAATCATGTTTCTTATTTATATATTTTCCCCAATTCGTTCCATTTCCTTCTCTGCACCATGTGCTATTTCCAAGAAGGGGTTGCTTCTCTCATATCTATATACATCAACTTTTCCAAATAGTGATTTATAACACTGATTCTTATTACTTAACGTGCATGTATGAAAACTAAGCTGTAGCTATATATTATATATCAGCTCTTACAAATAGTGTTTTATAACACCAATTTCCCTTGCGCATGTGAATTGCATGCGCACAAGTACTCCATTAAATCAAAGTGAAGCATTTTCTGGATTTCCAATAATAACCCTATAACAAGCACATGGTGAAATAATGTAGGAATACCATCATTGTTCATCTTCCCACATTCCATTCTGGAGCAGTTCCATGATCTATACCTCTTCTCAGTTTTCACAATCCGCCTTCATCATTCATCGGCAATTCTAAGAAGAGTAAGACTTATATAACAAGAAATCCAAGCTTTAACTCGAACCCAATTCCAAATCCTTGCATTATCATAATTATCAATACCAATCTGATTTAGGAAGAACAAGAAGGAAAAATTGCAAAGAAGACTTACAAAATTCAACTGCCAATTGAAGCAGCACACACGTAGCATACAATGACCCGAATTCTCCAGCTCAAGGATTCTCCAAATGCTTGGACTGACTAGTAAAATTAGTCGTCGAACACTAAACGAATGGTAAAAGCGCATTGGTTGAAGCTTTTATGGTAATCCAATTTATCCACCTCGGGGGCGTACCAAAATGAGAAGACCTATTTCGGCGCTGCTAGTTTCCCAATTGCTGTGTAGTTTCAAATGATTTCCTGAGTGGTGAAAACTTATTTTAATGGAAGTTCAGGTATGTTTTTGTTTGAAGAAATTATTAATTTTGACATTTTTATGGACATTTATATGGGTTGTATTCATGTCCAGTGTCGATTATGACAATATTATAATAGATATTGTACCTCGAGGGTGAGATGATTGGTTTTTACCTCAACTTAAAATTGGTGCTAACTAAATTGTTACTTTTTAATTTCTACAATTTTCTTTGTTGCTGCCGTTAGCTCGCTATCGGTATGTATTTCAGTCCTCAAACAAACATAGACAATTGAGCTATCAAAGAACATTTACTGTTTAGTTACATTTTTATTTTTGGTTGATTTAAATTTTTACAGTTGACATATTTTGTATACCCATTTCTCTTTTGAATTCTATCCATTAGTGGATATTACTTAGAAGAATAATTTTCCTTATTCGATAACCTATGTGAACGGTATTAAATATTAATACATATATGAACACTTGTCATATAATATCTGTAGCTACTGTTAATCTCAATGTTTCTTTTTGTTTCATAATTCTACTCTTTCATATGTTTATGCTTTAATCATTTATTGTCGTATCGATATAACTCTTCTAACTAAATTGTTTTAACGTATACCATGCTTTAAGGTTTAACTGTGCTATGGGATAGGTAAATTTAAACAAAATTGATGGCATGAATCTACCAGCACCAGTGCATAGAACATTACATATAAAACATAACAACTATTACATTTGGATGACCTCTTGAACTGTACAAAACACTTTAGGGAAGAGGAATAATATTGCATAGGCTACTTATTATACCACTACAACAAAAACACCATATTACAACTTTAATTTTACAACGGTGGTAAAAGCACCGTTGTAATAAATGTTTTTTACAATTTTTTTCTAGAAAAGTTGCAATAAACTTATTTTTAACAACTATGTTATTTTGACAGTTGTAGTAAAAGCCTATCACAACTTTTATTTTTTGACTGTTGTAATATATGACTATATTTTAATATAATTAACAACATTTCTTCCTTGCCAGTTGTAAAAAATGCATATGTTGCAATAGGTGATATTTTCCTTTTTCTTTTTAAATAGTACATTGATAATTATAATTATTAAATAACAATACTTAATAGTCAATTATTAAATAATTAATAAAATTATTAAGAATTAATCATTACTATATAATAATAATTAATTTGAAAACATGCAATAACTAATATTAATAATAAAGTAATAATTTGAAATTAAAAACGATTATTTAAAATTTTAGAATCACTAATAAGAAGTGATAACTAATAATTAAGAAGTAATATTAGTTAATTAAAAGGTAATATTTAATATTGTAACAAAAAATTTCAAGCTACTTTTATATAATGTTTTAATATAATTTTTAAAGAAAAATATAGAAAAGGAAAATCATAAATTAATTAGTAGTTATTATATATCATTTAACTTACCATATTAATTGGCTTTCAAAGTGATATATCCTAAAAATAGTATTTAATTACGTTATCATATTAAACCACTTTCAAAACAATTTCAACAAATCTTAAAAATTTTGCGCCATTGCTGAAATTTCTGGCTCCAACGTCAAAAAATATTCGCACACACCTATTCAAATTTTAAGACTTTCGTCTGCCATTGTTAAGATTTTTTGGCTCCAATGTGATAACCCAAAATTTATAGCCTAAAATAATCTTATTTTAGCAGTAAATTTATTTCATATAATTGTGAGTGGTTAAAAATAGTAGAAAAAAAATATACATGTTAGTTTGTATGTTTTGTTTAACTTATAGAAATTGGCTTAAGTATTATAAAAGTTGGTTTAAAGTGTTATAAGGCAATTGTAAACCTAGGGGAAGAATAGGTAATTGGAAAATAATTAAACCTAGCCGTATTTCCATGAAAACAAGCGGCCGACCTCATTTCATTTATCTCGTTCACTACAAAATGGAAAACTTAAAAATGGCTGAACCCTAGGAAAACCGAATTAGGGAAAATCAATAAAAATCGACCATCTCACATCGAAACAAAGACGGATTCGTGATGGAGATGTACTCGAGAGAGGGAGCAGCGAGGCTAAGACAATCTCGAGGCCAATTCACAGTTTCGAAGGAATGAAATCGAGATCTGGAAGCACGCAAGTTAGGTGAGTGTATTTCCTTTTTTCCTTAGCAGTAAGTCCTTTACAGGCAGCTATTTAATCACTCGTTCCACTATATTATCATTGTAAATAAATATGAATGTTAGTTATGTGATTCATACGTTATTTGGATGATTTGTGTTGATGGATGCTATATTAGTTCGAATAGCATGCTGTATAGCTAGTGATTGAATAAATCCATGGTGAAGCAGAAAAAGAGGTTTTATAAACTGATTGGGTTTTATAAAACGATTTGCATAAGATTATATTACGCATCCCTATAATTTGCATAATTATGTTTGTGTGAAGTAGGCTATATATGTATTATAACAATACTGGTTGGAGCATACCCAATTTATGAACCGGAGGGCAATGAATTAAGGAGGTTCTATAATAAAGTGATATTATTAGTTCAGTAAGATTCATAAAGGGCCACTATGACTTATGTTATGGAATGCCAGATTAGTTGAATGTCATGATAAGTCAGATTAAACTAAATTTCTTAGTCCTGCTGCTATACAGTGATTATTGATTCATTGTTGCTGGTGTGATATATTCGACTATGTGTTTGAAATATATTGTTATGCATCACATATTGATGACCTGACATGTATGTGTCCACCCGTTTAAGTATATAAGATAAGTATGTTATGAATAGTGCATACCACTTTCTGGAGCTAACTAGTCAGATTTATACCCTGCATTGTAGCTTAGGATCAGTCACCTGCTTGATCAAAACAATGTTTAAGGTGTTTTGCTGATTTGAAAATGGTTCGAAAAGTGATTCAATAGTGGATGCATTAGTTGGCATACTATAACCAGTTATTTATATACCTTTGTTCAGATAGTTTAGTGTGTATATGCATACTATATAGAGAACGTATGACCAGTTATCCCTTTGCTTGGACCATCAATGATTTGTGTAATATTTAATGACACACAAACAGTTCTATACATATGTTTATGCAGTTTTGATCAGATATGGAGTTACTTAAACTGTATAACACACTAAAAAATTGTACATAGAGCACCACACATTATTCGAAACCTGTCTTTACATGCTAGTTTATATATGTTTATACCCAGGATCAAATTGTTGGTTGACTTGCCTACTTATAACCATAGGCAGTGAATACATGAACTGTTACCAAATTGTTTAGACATTATAATATGTGAACACATAATTATTGGCATATATTGGTTAGATAGTTTTATATGCTTTTTGAAAAGAAGAATTGACAATGTGAATTCTTCTCGATCTAGCTCATTTAGTGATAAAAGTACCATGCCTTCATCGAGTGAAGTTGTCTTACTGGAAGAGCATCAACCATTGAGCAAAAAGAACAACACATTTGACTTCATTCAGGAGTTGGAAAGTTTTACTAATACAAACTACCTGAATGATGCTGGTGCTACTACAGGTTGACACAAAAAGTTTGTCCGATGAAGAAAATCGAAACCACAAGTTTGGATAAGACATGGGGACCTCGGGACATAGTTATAAGTTTTGAGTATGTGGACTAAACTATTTTCATATGTATTTTTTTGTGTTATCGATGTATATATACTAGAATGGTTATATTTTTTGTAAAGTTTAGCCGGTAATGTGCATTATGTGCATGACTAATGTAGGTTGTTTTGTTGGGTATGTATGCATTGTGTTTTGTCTATGTAAAAAGTCAGCGTATTATGTAAAAAAATGATGAGAGTTTGAAGAAAATTAATATATTGTTTTGGTTTATGTTTTAAGTTTGATATCTTTAGTTTAGTAGATAATATCTTCTGAAATGAATTTTTTTAGTAATATGTATCTAATTTGTGGGTATACTACAACTGTAAAATAATACTTGTAATAAAATATATCACAATGGTTATAAATAGTTGTAAAAATAATAACAACAACAGTGCATAATAGTTGTAATAAAGTTTATTACAACGGTGTAAAACAGTTGTAAAATGCACATTTCACAACGGTGCAGAAAAGTTGTAAAAGATTTCAGTCTATTACAACTTCTTAATAGACGACGGTTGCCCCACCATTGTAAAAAGTCTATTACAACTGTTTTCCACTGTTGTAATATGGTCATTTTGTTGTAGTGTACATGTCAAACAAATTTAATTAGGATTTGCATTTTTTAATTTATAGAGAGAAGTTTAAGAATCTGTTCAAACGAAATGGGAAATATAGGAAGTGTAACTATGCACCTAAGCTCTTTACTGTGTTCACTACGCTTTTACATATTGCTAGGAGTCATAATTTTTTAGTGCCTTACTATGTTATCCATGATTATTAATTATTGTGTTTCAAACTGATCAAACAAGGAAAAGAGCAAAAGGAAAACAAATAGCCAGGTTTGTTTTCTGTTTTTCATAATTATTGAACCCTTCTTTTATCTCATCCAGAAATCAATTTTTATTTTTTCAGTAACAGGAATTGAGATGCTATTATAGCAAAATTAGCAAAGGTGAGTTGATGCCAGCATAGCAAAAGAGTCCAATCGGTCCATGTTACACCATGCATATGAGATCTTTTAACTTGTTTTTATTTCAAAATATGATCATGTAATCTTTTAGTAATTTATTTTAATTTGTCATTGTATTTTTCTTTCGTAGGTCGTAGTACATTTTATGTAATTTTACATGGTTTAAATATTGTTTCATCCACTATAATGCACCTTTAAGCCGATTTAGATAATATTATGTCGTTCATGTACTTAAATTTTTAGTATATTCTTACGTTGTTTGTTCTTGATACAAAGTGTAGCTAGAGTAATATTACGTTGAGGTTGTTTGAGTTAAGTTTCAGACAATAAAAATCATTGCAAGGAATGTACTTTAAGTTTTCAAATGCCTATATGCAACACAGAAGAGTTAAACCTTCATTAATATTAGATGTGTATGGGTCACTGAGTATGTTTTTCAAATTATTACTGTACAT
This sequence comes from Allium sativum, assembly GCA_030737875.1. NCBI lineage: Eukaryota > Viridiplantae > Streptophyta > Magnoliopsida > Asparagales > Amaryllidaceae > Allium > Allium sativum. The sequence goes on from CM060924.1 coordinate 160,182,742, forward strand.
ATTTTACAAGGTTTATCACTAATCGGTTGCATATACGTAATTTAGATTGGCGAATAATGAACAATTTGGTTCAGTTTGTTGGATGACTCATTTCGTCTGACCACCCAACCATTGATTTAGGAAGAGATTGAGAAATGCCAACCATTGATTTAGGAAGAGATTGAGAAATGGAAGCAAACATGTATAGGTGTAAGGTTATTAGAGATGGAGACAACAGTTTCTTATAATTTCAAAATTACTAAGGAGAAATGTCAACTCAAAAAAAAAAGTTGATACCACTAACCTTTGTATCATAAATTTGGTATCATATAAAGGTAACATGGCATGCTTTTATAATTTCACCTGCTACAATTAGCAAAATGGTGCATGTTTGTTTTGGCAAAATTCATTTATACAATTATACTACCATATTTTATTTCATTTTACATACCGAATCACTATTATGTAATAAAGAATATATATATAAGAGACTTAACAAGTGCATTGTTATACTGATTTTATGTAGGACTTAAAAGTTTTAGGGCTAAATATGAACTTCTAACGCCATCATAGAATGCACAAACATACGAAGCGGTGTCAAGGTTGTGATATCCACCTATCAATTACTTGAGTTGTAAAACAAAAAACTTCACCATGTTGAGTTGAACATCTCACTCCATTTCAAAATAGGACGAAATCCTTTACTCCTTTTTTATTTAATTTCCAAATAACTGTATATAAACACATTTTCTTTCATAGTTAATAGACTTTTTAAAGGATTGCTACTAAAAGACGGCATATGAACACAACACACATGCTTCCAGACAATGTATAGCACATTGCATCAAACTTTGACAACATTAGCATATTAACTACTTCTCACTAAACAACGATGATCTCAAACGATATTATGCTCTGCCCATGTGCGAAGCATGTGCCTCTCACTTGCTTAATTAATAAAAAACTTTCATAATTTTGAATAAGTGAATAAAATATGTGTAGAAATTTTTAGGATTTGAAATATTATATTTAATCAAAATTTTAACGTATATAACTTATATTTTATATTAAAGTAGCAAGTTTAAATAAATAGAATGATCAACTATCAATAGGTGCCAGAAGTCAAATGACGAAGCCGTCAGTGCACGTTGAAGCATCCGTCGTATTTTTTTGTAAACCTAAGCACAATACTACGTTCTTCTATTTTATTTATTTATTTGATGTAGCTTTCGTCATGGGATATTTAGACAGTTGCATAGGGAAAGTTTATTTATATATGGCGAAATACTTTGAATATTTTAATTTTATTTTCCATATACGCTATTGAGATGTGTAAGGAGTGAACAAGATTGGGAAACAAAAGATATATGAATCAGTGTTAGTGTTGACTAAAATTTATGTTCCAGACCTTTTTCTTCTTCTTTCTTTCCGTAATGTTCTGATTAACCACAAATCATGGCCAACAACGTTGTAGTTCTCAATTGGGATGACCTCCTACATATCTCGATTTAGAAACTATTGGGATGATATATTTACTAAATTATATTTCTAACAAAAGGAATCTGCTCAATTGTAATTTAGTCATGTAGGTTGATGAAAGGGCATTAAAATTACAATTTGTAAACATTTTTATTTTAAATTTATTAACAGCTATAAGTATGGAGTTTATGTGTGTACATTACAAGCAATAAGGGTATGTTCATGATGTATGGAGTTATTTTATGATGAAACTAAAGTGTGCACGGAGTTATTATATGATTTAAGATTCTTAGATATTTATATCTAAATATTTTTTCTAATAAACCATTTGGCATGTTAACACCTGCTTTCTACAAACAAAATTATATATGAATTTTGCTCTTCGGATTAACGTCTGTAGAAAGCAACAATTGAAGGGTAAGGCCTTGAAATATGAACAAGACGAAGTCTGAGTTTCAGAATTGTTTAAGATGATTTTCGGAAAGGTTGGTTTCATGTTGAGATGAAGAAATAGAAAGAAGTTCCGGCCCACCTTTTTTAGTGCGTTTAGTGGAGGAGATTTTTCCTCTCGCATGACTTAAGATTTGGAAATTTCTATGCTGTGGATCACTAAGCTGAACCGTAAGATTAACTATGATCAAGTGGTCAGATAGTAATTAGGAAACGAAGTAGAAAAAAATCAAAGACTGAGAATCCATCTCCAAGCAGTGTCATTTTTTAAGGACCGAACAGTAACTATATTTCAGTTTCTACAATTTAATAATAAAAACTGAAAATTTCAGTCTTTTTTTAGTTCAAAGCTAAAGACGGATAATCACCGGTTTCTAAATTGCAGTCTTTAAATGGCTTTACTTTTAATTAGTCAGTAATAAATTTCAAAGACAGATTATATGGGTTTAATTGTTTATATACGAGCACCTTCCATCATGTATACAACTACCTTCTGTCACGTATACACCTGAGTTTTCAAATGTGTAGAGTCTATAGACATTTTGTCAGCACATTTAATCTAACAAGTGTTTTTTTTGCATCATGTGAACTCAATATACGAATATAAGAATCATGTTACTGGATGTGGATGTTGCAGGGTATATATGGAGTATACAGTTAGACTGTTCAAAAACAGAATTTACATACAAAATTAATATAAACTTAAATTACTTAGATCATATTATATTAAATATCTCCAGTTATGGATTCATGTAGAGATTATGTGTAGTATTTTGTTGTTCTTTTGTATTTTGTATTTTTGGTTTTGTTAATAAGGCCTGGTTTGTTGTATTTTGGGTTATTTTCGTATTTGTTTTCTTTATTGTTAGGCTGGATGGTTAAAAGCCCATCGTGTTGTATAAATAATACTGATACTTTGTATTTTGGAATATTCGAGTATGAAATAAAATTAGGTTTACTGATGTTCCTCTTTTCATGGTATCGGAGCTGAGGCGATCTCAGATCTGATATCTTTTCTTCTTAATTTCTTCTTTCTTCTTTCAAAAATGGTGAATACAAGTTCCGAATCTATCCAATCTGATGAACCAGTTCAAGTTAATCAACCGATCAACTTCAACGATCCCTATTATCTCTCAAATTCAGATCATCCAGGGATGCAGCTTGGAAATCATGTATTATCAGGTTCGAATTATTTGAAATGGTGTAGAACAGTGAGGATGGCTTTAATTGCTCGAAATAAATTGCAATTTGTGGATGGTTCTCTTCCTATGCCTTCAATTACATCAAACGATTATCAGAAATGGGTGAGAAACGACTACATGGTTATGTCCTGGATCCTGAATTCTATGGATGAAGTCTTGTCAGAGAGCTTTATGTTTGTTGATTCCTCTTGTCAGCTGTGGAAAGAATTGGGTGAAAGGTTTGGTCAAACCACGGCACCAAGATTGTTCGATCTTCATCAGAGTTTGACTTCAACCTATCAAAATGAACTTAGTATTGCTGAATACTATGGAAAACTGAAGACAATTTGGGATCAACTGCAGATTCTTGAAGGTTTTCCCGAATGCACGTGTGGTGCTTTGAGAAATTGTTCTTTTGGGATTCTGAAGAAAATTCTTGAAAATGATCAACGAAATAAGCTAATGCAGCTATTATCTGGATTAACAAAGGAATATGATCAGGTTATAACAAATATTCTTAGCACTGATCCACTTCCTAATGTCCACAAAGCCTATTATATTCTGCAACAAGTTGAGCATCAAAATAAATTGGCAGAGAAGAATTCTACTCAGGTAGAGACGAATGCTCTTAATGCTGTTAAAACTTTTCCTAAGCCAAATTGGCAGAATGCCAAAAGAGATGCCAAGAGACAGAAAAGTGATTTGTTGTGTGATCATTGCAAGAAAAAGGGGCACACAAGTGATCAATGTTTTAAGCTGATTGGATATCCAGAATGGTGGAACAAAGAGTTTATTACAAAGCAAAAGCAAAATTCAAAGAATGCCAATAATGCTCAAGTTCAAACTGACAAGGGAATTTTTGGAAGCAAACCTGAATTTGCTGATGCTTCTAATGCTGCTATGAATTTTGTGACTGCTGAAGGTGAACAGTATGATCCAGTTTTAGTTTCTGCTGTGTATAATCAAGTCATGAAGGTGGTACATCAATCAAGTTCCAGTTCTTGCTTAGAGGATAATCCACTTGGTTCTTCAATCAATTATGCAGGTAAAATTTCTTCAGTTATTGGAGATAATTTTACTAAGTTTTTTGATCAGAAATCTTGGATAGTTGACACAGGAGCCACTGATCATATGACATCTGATATAACACTTTTTGCTTCACTTAAAAAACTTAAGACACCTATAAAGATTAATCTGCCTGATGGATCTATTATTCCAGTTAATCATGTTGGTGCTGTGAATTTGAGTCGGAACTTACAAATACAAAATGTATTGTATGTTCCTACTTTCAAAAATAATCTTCTCTCTGTAGGAAAACTTCTTGATCAAAATAATGTCACAGCAAAATTCACAAAATCTTCTTGCTATTTTCAGGACTCTGAATCAAATCAGATTCAAGCTATTGGATCAAGGGTTTCTGGTTTATATAGATTGTCATTTTCATCTTTCTTATTTTCTGTTACTTCTGAATCTCATTCTATGTTTGAGGATAATTGTTTTCTTGTCTCTGTGAACAATATTATTACATCATGTAACAAACCTAGTATTGATGTTCTTCATGCTAGGCTAGGTCATCCTTCTTTCAATAAAATGAAATGTATTCAGAATCTTACATCAGGCAGAATACTTAAGGATTTTACTTGTGAAGCATGTGTGTTAGGAAAACATCATAAATTTTGTAACACCCCACCCCCACCAGGGTGGCTCTTGCAAGCACTCTGACTTTGGAGGGGCGTTTGAATCAGGTAAACATGCATAATGATATATCAAGGCAGAACAAGAACATATGTATATATGTAAATAGAGTAAATAACATAGATAAAACAGCGGAAGATTTCAAAACATTTCAAAACAAGTCTGGTACAACATAGCTTTCCAAATAAACAAGTCTAGATAAAACAACATCAACTGAAAAACTGAAATAAATAAGTGCTATCCCCAATTAAGTGGTAACCATAGCTAGCTTCATGTCGAAACCGTACATGAGCTGAAATCCCATAAGCAAGCAATCCGAAATCCAAGCTAAGCTCCAGTATTCCCTCCCTGAGAACCTGGGGGGGGGGAAACGGAAGAAAAGAGGCGAAAGAAAACAGGTCAGTTAAAAAGACTGAGTAAGCCCTACTACAATCAATGTAAACTGATAAAGTTAACTGGCATGAGCAGCAGGGATGAACATAAGGATAACAATATACTAGCATGATGATTAACTAACAAGGTAGATAAAGGTGTCATCGCATAATCAGGATTAAGGTTTTGCACCACAGGTGTACTAGCAAACTAACATGACTTGAATAAACAAGTATTGCTCCCTTGGCCCAAGCTTTGGCCCAATAACATGAAATGACCCTAATACAAGGTCCAACCAAACGGTCTAGTCGATCGGCTCCCTAAGCCTAACTTGTCACGTGTTGGTGTCAATACGGCCCAATCAAAATTGTAGTCGAACTGTGCCGGGTCCACCCTTCGGGTGTATCAAGCCCTAAGGTGTCAACCCCTGGACACCATGAACAAGAGTGCACAGTCCCGATCTACTGGTACCCGTGCATGTTTTCTCCGGCTACGGACTATGTGCACGACCAGAGTCCGCCCGGAACTACACCGGCGTACCCTCTGCCGTCACTTTTGGTCACTTACCTCCAGTCCAGTAATCGTGCCCCCACCCTAGCCTAGTCCCTAGGGTCATGATGATACTAACTTGGGATTACTGCTGGAGTGGGCCCCCATTGCTAGGATTTTTCTAGTGGGTTAAGTACGGTTTAACCCTCTTGCTAATCCTGGATTAACTTGGTTAAGTGTAACGATGAGTTCACGACTTAACCCCGATTAATCTACCAAGCCCAAATTGGTTAAGTATTAAGTGGACCATGACTTAACCCTAATCACGAGGCATTAATTAATTTAATGCGCCTTAACCTCTCACATTAGACCTTGTTGTGGTTACTAGTTAAGCCGGGCGGGTCCGGGTAGCTTTACACCACAACTTGGTCTAACCTCGGGTTCAAGGTACAACATGACCAACTTCTCACATTGGGTCCTATTGTTTGTAGCAACTAGTTAAGCCGGTCGGTTCCGGGTAGGTTTACGCTACAAACTCAACCCAACCTCGAGTTGGCCACACTTATCTTTTCTAAGTGTCATGTCCATCATGTTTCCAAAACATGTTACAAGTTTTCAAGCAATTGGGTAGACCTAACTTAATAGGTAAATTCCCAATGGGTAGACCTAACTTAATAGGTAAATTCCCAAGCTTATGTTTTATGTCTTTTAAGTTTACCCAACCCCAAACGCAATCCCATCGCTTACATATCGCAATAGCGCATAAAGGATAGAAAGAGGGAACTTGGCATAATCATGACATAAAGGTATTAAAGCCACAAGCTTAACATGGTGGCATATGAAATGTTCATATGTTCATACACTTGCATATTACATTTTTAGGCCTCAAAAGCATGCATAAAACCAAACTTAGCATATTGGTGATACATGGTGCTAAATGACATGTAGAGATGGCCATAAGTTCGCATTTAGCCTCACATGCAAGTTATCATAAGAGATATGATAACTTACATGTTGCTAAAATGCAACCTTTGGCATAAAGCTTAAAGCTTTATGTTCATAAACCCAAAATAAGCTTGCATAACATGATAGCATGAACAAAATGTTCAACCCAAACTTGCATAACATAACTTGGCATACTTGCATATAAACTTGCATATCACAACATGATAAACTTGCATATAAACTTGCATATCACAACATGATAAACTTGCATATAAACTTGCATATCACAACATGATAAACTTGCATATCACAACATGATAAACTTGCATATAAACTTGCATATCATACATTTAACTTTAGAGTTTAAGTATGAAAGTAGAATAGGGCTTACAATGCTTAAGAAGTCACAAAAATATGACAAAGCCCTTATGAAATCAATTAAACCCAAAATGCAAGCAAAACTCTTGAGCCAAAATGATCAAGACTCTTTCTTTATGATGCAAATATATAAACTTGACTTGAATGCAAGCTAATGATGCTCATACAAGTTTGAAAACACTTGTATGCATTGAAAATCACTTAGGAATTTATTTAGGAATTTTATGAAGAGAGTGGAGGCCATGAGAGGATTGATTTTGCCATAGTTTAGTTGTAGGAATGAATAATGATGATTTAGGGTAGGTTAGGGTCTTATTTATAGATTAGGCAAGTGTTTTAGGCCATAGGATTAACCCTAGATTCAATCCAAGCCATCAAAGCATGTCTTGGGGAAGAAGTCAAGTGTAGGAACCATCTAGGGCCTTTAGATTAAAGATGGACCATGAGAACCATTCAAATGCAAAATCTGCATTTGAGCGAATCGGCCCACGGGTTGACAGCCAAACACCCTGGATTAACCCCTAGTCGACCCAGCGAGCTCGGGTCGACCTCAAAAATCGGCCGGTTCGGTTATTCCCCTCTCCCAATTCGCTGTTTTGAACATTTTTGCATATTTATTTATTTAATTTTCAATTATATATATATATATATCAATATATATATATTTCTCTGCGCAACCCATTTCACTTAATTAAGTATACTTTAATTTGGGAATTTTTCGTGAAACTTCGCGAGGCCATATCTTGGTCATACGGACTCCGATTTTCGAAAACTCGGACTCTATTTCGCGTATTTTTCCGAGACGAACGCAATGGCATAGCCCGTTTCCCTTGATTCAGATTTTACAGTTTAATTCTGCCTTCATTTATGTTATAACATGTTATTCAAAAATATGGGTTGTTACATTCTTCCCTCCTTAAAGGATTTCGTCCCCGAAATCTCCAAGTTAGGAAGAACGTATCCTACCATCCATCATCCATCTACTCAAAACATCATCCACGAGCAATCATTATCCTTAAAAGGTTCTAAATGTTGTATGATCATATGCAAAGGTGTGTGTATATGTACTTATCTAATGCGAAAATCAGGAGGTTACTAATTCAGTAAACCCCCTTAATGCAAAATATGTTAGTGAAATGAGTCCATATGTATGCAAATTCCTAACATAATTTATAATCTCTACATGAGTACACATAACATTCATCCATATGCAACATCCACGTGATAGCATAACAAGTTTTCATCCATGAATAAGCATAAACACTCATGCATATGCGGTATGAAAGTGTGTGAGCCAATCTTAGTGCCTAACGTGTATTATGCATCCACGACTATCCACTTGCAAACACTTGCAACCACTTGCAACCATCAAGCATAACATGTTTCAAACACATGTTTCATCCAAAGGGTTTCTACCTAAGGTTCTCATGACAAGATTAACACGATAAACTAGATAAACATGGATAGCAAAGAGAAAGATATGCTAACAAAGAAAAGAGATTGAGAGTGTACCCTCAAAAAGGAATGGATAAAGCCCATGCATCTTCTCCTCGGTTTCCCAAGTTGCGTCTTCTTCGGCTTCACCCCATTGAACCTTCACCAATTTGACCTCTCGATTCCTTAGCTACTTGGTCTCCGTCCCCAAGATACGAATCGGAGCTCTCCTCAAGGTAGCCTCTTTCTCCACTTCTACATCTTTTAGAACACTTGGCTCAACAACCTCTGCTGATTCATGTAAACACTTCCGGAGATGCGAGACATGAAAAACATCGTGTACTCCAGCAAGCTTCTCGGACAACTTCACTCTATATGCCATCTGCCCGATCCACTCTATAATAGGGAATGGTCCAACAAACCTCGGTGCCAACTTCCCAACAGCTCCAAATCGGACCACATTCCGCAAAGGAGAAACCTTCACAAAAACGATATCCCCAACATCAAACTCCAAATCCGTTCTTCGCTTATCAGCATAGGATTTCTGTCGGTCTTGGGCCGCTTTCATCCGTCTCCGAATCAACTCGATCTTCTCGGATGAATCTCTGATCATATCAGGCCCAAGTATAAGCTCATCTGTAGTCTCCCACCAACATGTAGGCGACTTGCACGGCCTCCGATATAAAGCTTCAAATGGTGCCATCCCTATGCTTGCCTGATAACTGTTATTATATGCAAACTCAACAAGAGGAAGATGGTCTTCCCAAGTACCACCAAAATCCAGAATACAAAGCCTCAACAGATCCTCGAGTACCCTATTCACCCTTTCGGTTTGACCATCCGTCTGTGGGTGATAAGCCGTATTAGATTCAACCTTGTGCCCATAGCTTCTTGTAAGCTATTCCAGAATTGACTTGTAAAGATTGGGTCACGGTCACTGACTATACTAGAAGGGACTCCATGTAGTCTCACAATCTCACGAAGATATACAGACGCTAGCCAAGATGCGGTCCTCTTGCTCTTCACCGAAATGAAATGAGCACTCTTCGTAAGTCTATCCACAATAACCCAAATGCTCGTATTCCCTTTCCTTGACCTTGGTAGCCCATCGATAAAATCCATGGAAATACTCTCCCACTTCCATAGTGGAACGTCTAGAGGATGCAATAGCCCACCGGGCTTCTTCGACTCGGCCTTAACTTGCTGGCAAATGATACATCTAGAGACAAATTCTGCCACATCCTTCTTCATCCCAGGCCAAAAGAAAATGCGCTTCATATCTTTATACATCTTATCTCCGCCCGGATGTATAGTCAACTTAGAGAGATGCGCTTCCTCAAGAACTCTTCTTACTAGATCTTCTACCATTGGAACACATAACCTTCCGTCTCTCCTCAGCCAACCCTTGTCATCAATAGAATATCGAGCGAGATGACTAGATGTCTCTCCTCGAATTAGCTTATCCATAATCTCAACTATATGAGGGTCTTCTCTCTGCGAAGCCCCAACTTGATCAAGAAGGGTAGGTCTGAGTTCCAGAGATGCTAAAGAACCGGTCATCGACTCAATCGCCAAAGAGAAATCAAAGGTTGCCACATACTCTAAATTCTTCATCTCAACGAATAGAGGACTTAGGGTCAACCTTCTTCTACTCAATGCATCTGCTACCACATTCCCCTTGCCAGGGGTATAAGCTATCTCAAAATCGTAGGACGCCAAGAATTCCATCCATCTTTGTTGCCTCAGATTCAGATCCTTCTGAGAAAAGAGATACTTCAATGACTTGTGATCGGTATAAAGCTCAAATCTTTCTCCCAGAAGATAATGGCGCCAAGCCTTGAGTGCATATACTATTGCTGCCAACTCTAAGTCATGAGTGGGATAATTCTTCTCATGCACTTTGAGTTGTCTACCGCCAAAGCATATCACTCTTCCTTCTTGCATAAGAACAGCTCCTAACCCCGTGCCACATGCATCGGTGTATACGGTAAATAACTTCCCTCCATCGGGCAAAGCTAGAACAGGTGCTGATGTGAGGGCTCTCTTGAGCTTCTGAAAAGAAAGCTCGCATTCTATGCTCCAAGCAAAAACTAAATTCTTCTTCGTCAATTTAGTGAGAGGAGCGGATATCTTTGCGAAGTCCTTGATGAACTTCCGGTAAAAACCCGCAAGACCTAGAAAACTTCTCACTTCGGTTGCATTCCTTGGAGTCTTCCAATCCTGAACTGCCACTACCTTAGCGGGATCCACCGCTAAGCCTTGCTTAGATACTATATGCCCAAGGAATCTAACTTCCCTTCTCCAAAAGTGACACTTGGAGAACTTGGCCTTCAACTGATGCGCTCTAAGCGTATCCATCACCTCCATGAGATGCCTTGCGTGCTCTTCCTCATCCTTAGAGAAGATCAGAATATCATCTACGAAGACCACGACAAACTTGTTCAAGAACTCCCTGAACACCCTACTCATCAAGTCCACGAAATATGCGGGTGCATTAGTCAAGCCGAACGGCATGACAAGCCATTCGAAGAATCCATCTGGAGTTCTGAACGCAGTCTTGTCTATACTATCTTCAGCTACCCTGAGCTGATGGAACCCCGTAGCAAGATCAAGCTGAGAGAAAACAGAAGCACCGACAAGCTAGTCAAAGAGATCATCAATCCTCGGTAACGGGTGTCTGTTCTTCTTAGTCAGCTTATTCAACTCTCGATAGTCAACGCAAAGTCAGAGAGAACCATCCGCCTAGGTAGCAAATACCACAGGCGCTCCCCATTCAGATATACTTCGTCTAATGAAGTTCTTCTCAAGCAACTCTTTCACTTGCTTACTTAGCTCCCGCCTTTCACGCGGAGCCATGTGCCGAACGGGCAAAGAAACAGGCTTTGCATTATCCACCAGATAAATGCGGAAATCAATCTCTCGCTTAGGGGGCAACCCCCTAACTTCATCGAAAACATCCGGATACTCTCGAACCACTCTCACAGACTGAAGATTTTCCATTGACGAGTCGAGTGATTCCAGATAGCACAACATGACGGGACCTCTCAGATCACAAGAAATCTCTAGGGTGTTTCCGAGGCGAGTCACGAGCCTCACAACCCTATGCTCACAATCAAGATTGGCTCCATATCTGGACAGCCAATCCATGCCCAATATCAATCTGTATCCCCTAAAACCAAGAACATAAGCACTGCACAAGAACTCTACACTCAGTATAGAGATCCTCAAATCCCCACATATCATAGACAAATGGGCGGAACCCCCAATAGGATTTGAGACACAGACGAGATCATCTACCAAGCTAGTACTAAGGTGCAAACTATCAACAAGATCAGATGAGATAAAGCTATGCGATGTACCAGAATCAAACAAGGTACGAACTGGAAAATCAGAAATATATACAAGGCTCTCAACAGAAATACTACCTCGATCGGGAACTGGAGCGACATTGAGAGCATGAACTTGCCCTCCTGAAGGTCCAGCACGCTGAGTCTGACCCTGGCCTTGCCCTTGCTTCCTCGGGCAATCCTTACTGAAATGTCCAGTCTCACCGCAGAAAAAGCATTCACCATTCTTCCTTTTCCTCTTCTTACAATCCTTAATAAGATGCCCAACTGAACCGCAATAATGGCACTTCCCCTTGTTGTTCTTTCCCTTGTTGTTATTGCCCTTGTTGTTGTTCCCCTTGTTGCCTTGACTCTTGTTCTTGTTCTGATTGCCTTGACTGCTCTGACCACTTGGATTACCCTGATTTCCTTTTCCCTGGGAATCAGTCTTCTTGGCTTGAGTATCATTCATCTTGGTTTCTTTCTTGACATCTCCCTGAAGTAACGCCATATCAACCAAACTCTCAAACGTGGCCCCATGGGGAATATGTGACATAGCCAATCCCTGCAACGGCTCATTCAATCCTCTAGCAAAACGAAGAGCCTTCTTCTGAGGAGTATTCACCATATCCAAGCCAAAACGAGCTAACTGATTGAACTTGTTCACATATTCTTTGACAAACATATCTCCTTGTTTCAAAGTTATGAACCTCTCCATTTGCAGATTCTCCTCAGCAGAAGATAGAAACTTAAGCATGAACCTTGCCCTGAAATCGGCCCAAGTCTCAACAGGCCTAGTACCATTGGTGACTTCCCACCAATAAGCGGCTTCATCCTTCATAAGCCAAACCGCCAACAAGAGCTTCCTCTGATCGTCTAACCCAAAGATAGCAAACAAATCCTCAGTCTCTTTCAACCAATTTCTGGCCTCTACAAAAGTCTCAGTGCCTTGAAAGTTCTTGCCACCCATTGCTTTGAAATCTTTGCAAGTCTTTGCGAAGTCCACTTGAGGATGCTGAGAGGGAAGAGGAAGACGAACCTCAGCGACAGGAGGAGGAGGAACATTAACCACCGGAGGAGGAGGAGGAGGAACATTAACTACCGGAGGAGGAGGAGGAGGAACATCTGCGGGGCCGGCTTCGATCGCCCTAGCCTCCAAAAGTCTCCTATACCAAACAGGTACGTGTACTCCCTCCGGAATAGCAAAGTTATCGGCCATACTGAAAACGAAGAAAAAGACAGATTCAGAATGGAGAAAAACGAAGGAATTTTGCTAATGGCTTTTTGGGGAATAGCCTTTAAAATAAACTAGACTTTTCTTTGGAAAATACTTTATATTTGGTTTTGAAAATAGTTTTCCAAAAGTTTTCTAAAAGCTTTTTTTTTTTGTTCCTTCTCGTACCATATGCTCTGATACCAAATGTAACACCCCACCTCCACCAGGGTGGCTCTTGCAAGCACTCTGACTTTGGAGGGGCGTTTGAATCAGGTAAACATGCATAATGATATATCAAGGCAGAACAAGAACATATGTATATATGTAAACAGAGTAAATAACATAGATAAAACAGCGGAAGATTTGAAAACATTTCAAAACAAGTCTGGTACAACATAGCTTTCCAAATAAACAAGTCTAGATAAAACAACATCAACTGAAAAACTGAAATAAATAAGTGCTATCCCCAATTAAGTGGTAACCATAGCTAGCTTCATGTCGAAACCGTACATGAGCTGAAATCCCACAAGCAAGCAATCCGAAATCCAAGCTAAGCTCCAGTATTCCCTCCCTGAGAACCTGGGGGGGGGGGAACGGAAGAAAAGAGGCGAAAGAAAACAGGTCAGTCAAAAAGACTGAGTAAGCCCTACTACAATCAATGTAAACTGATAAAGTTAACTGGCATGAGCAGCAGGGATGAACATAAAGATAACAATATACTAGCATGATGATTAACTAACAAGGTAGATAAAGGTGTCATCGCATAATCAGGATTAAGGTTTTGCACCACAGGTGTACTAGAAAACTAACATGACTTGAATAAACAAGTATTGCTCCCTTGGCCCAAGCTTTGGCCCAATAACATGAAATGACCCTAATACAAGGTCCAACCAAACGGTCTAGTCGATCGGCTCCCTAAGCCTAACTCGTCACGTGTTGGTGTCAATACGGCCCAATCAAAATTGTAGTCGAACTGTGCCGGGTCCACCCTTCGGGTGTATCAAGCCCTAGGTTGTCAACCCCTGGACACCATGAACATGAGTGCACAGTCCCGATCTACTGGTACCCGTGCATGTTTTCTCCGGCTACGGAATATGTGCACAACCAGAGTCCACCCGGAACTACACCGGCGTACCCTCTGCCGTCGCATTTGGTCACTTACCTCCAGTCCAGTAATCGTGCCCCCACCCTAGCCTAGTCCCTAGGGTCATGATGATACTAACTTGGGATTACTGCTGGAGTGGGCCCCCATTGCTAGGATTTTTCTAGTGGGTTAAGTACGGCTTAACCCTCTTGCTAATCCTGGATTAACTTGGTTAAGTGTAACGATGAGTTCACGACTTAACCCCGATTAATCTACCAAGCCCAAATTGGTTAAGTATTAAGTGGACCATGACTTAACCCTAATCACGAGGCATTAATTAATTTAATGCGCCTTAACCTCTCACATTAGACCTTGTTGTGGTTACTAGTTAAGCCGGGCGGGTCCGGGTAGCTTTACACCACAACTTGGTCTAACCTCGGGTTCAAGGTACAACATGACCAACTTCTCACATTGGGTCCTATTGTTTGTAGCAACTAGTTTAGCCGGTCGGTTCCGGGTAGGTTTACGCTACAAACTCAACCCAACCTCGAGTTGGCCACACTTATCTTTTCTAAGTGTCATGTCCATCATGTTTCCAAAACATGTTACAAGTTTTCAAGCAATTGGGTAGACCTAACTTAATAGGTAAATTCCCAATGGGTAGACCTAACTTAATAGGTAAATTCCCAAGCTTATGTTTTATGTCTTTTAAGTTTACCCAACCCCAAACGCAATCCCATCGCTTACATATCGCAATAGCGCATAAAGGATAGAAAGAGGGAACTTGGCATAATCATGACATAAAGGTATTGAAGCCACAAGCTTAACATGGTGGCATATGAAATGTTCATATGTTCATACACTTGCATATTACATTTTTAGGCCTCAAAAGCATGCATAAAACCAAACTTAGCATATTGGTGATACATGGTGCTAAATGACATGTAGAGATGACCATAAGTTCGCATTTAGCCTCACATGCAAGTTATCATAAGAGATATGAAAACTTACATGTTGCTAAAATGCAACCTTTGGCATAAAGCTTAAAGCTTTATGTTCATAAACCCAAAATAAGCTTGCATAACATGATAGCATGAACAAAATGTTCAACCCAAACTTGCATAACATAACTTGGCATACTTGCATATAAACTTGCATATCACAACATGATAAACTTGCATATCACAACAAGATAAACTTGCATATCACAACATGATAAACTTGCATATCACAACATGATAAACTTGCATATAAACTTGCATATCATACATTTAACTTTAGAGTTTAAGTATGAAAGTAGAATAGGGCTTACAATGCTTAAGAAGTCACAAAAATATGACAAAGCCCTTATGAAATCAATTAAACCCAAAATGCAAGCAAAACTCTTGAGCCAAAATGATCAAGACTCTTTCTTTATGATGCAAATATATAAACTTGACTTGAATGCAAGCTAATGATGCTCATACAAGTTTGAAAACACTTGTATGCATGGAAAATCACTTATGAATTTATTTAGGAATTTTATGAAGAGAGTAGAGGCCATGAGAGGATTGATTTTGCCATAGTTTAGTTGTATGAATGAATAATGATGATTTAGGGTAGGTTAGGGTCTTATTTATAGATTAGGCAAGTGTTTTAGGCCATAGGATTAACCCTAGATTCAATCCAAGCCATCAAAGCATGTCTTGGGGAAGAAGTCAAGTGTAGGAACCATCTAGGGCCTTTAGATTAAAGATGGACCATGAGAACCATTCAAATGCAAAATCTGCATTTGAGCGAATCGGCCCACGGGTTGACAGCCAAACACCCTGGATTAACCCCTAGTCGACCCAGCGGGCTTGGGTCGACCTCAAAAATCGGCCGGTTCGGTTATTCCCCTCTCCCAATTCGCTGTTTTGAACATTTTTGCATATTTATTTATTTAATTTTCAGTTATATATATATATATATATATCAATATATATATATATATATATTTCTCTGCGCAACCCATTTCACTTAATTAAGTATACTTTAATTTGGGAATTTTTCGTGAAACTTCGCGAGGCCATATCTTGGTCATACGGACTCCGATTTTCGAAAACTCGGACTCTATTTCGCGTATTTTTTCGAGACGAACGCAATGGCATAGCCCGTTTCCCTTGATTTTGATTTTACAGTTTAATTCTGCCTCCATTTATGTTGTAACATGTTATTCAAAAATACGGGTTGTTACAAATTTGTTTTTCCTCATTCTGATTCTTATGCTGAATTTCCTTTTGATTTGATACATATTGATTTGTGGGGAAGGTATCACAGACCAACACTTTGTGGTGAAACATATTTTTTAACCATTCTTGATGATCATACAAGAAATACATGGACATATTTGCTTCATTCTAAGCTTCAGGGAGCTTCTGCTATTAAGGATTTCATTGAATATGTTTTCAATCAATTTGGAAAGAAGATTAAAGTTGTCAGATCTGATAATGGGACTGAGATTGTTCAAGATGCTTGTAAACAACTATTTGCATCAAAAGGGATATTACATCAAAGATCTATTCCAGGAAATCCACAATAGAATGGCAGAGTTGAAAGAAAACACAGACATTTGATTGAGACGGCAAGGACAATTAGGATTCATGCTGGTATGCCTTTCAAATTTTGGGGGGATTGTCTTTTGACTGCTACTCATCTCATTAATCTGATGCCTAGTTCAGTGTTAAATTGGAAAACACCTTATGAATTGTTAATGAATAAAGTCCCTGAATATGCACATCTTAGAGTTCTTGGCTGCCTATGTTTTTCATTTCAAAAGCTACATGATAAATTTGCTGAAAGGGCTAAAAAAATGTGTTTTAATTGGTTATCCTTATGGACAAAAAGGGTATAAGTTATATGATCTTGAAACACATAAAATAGTATATAGTAGAGATGTTCATTTTGTTGAGAATGTGTTTCCTTTTCTTAATAAGTCACTCCCTGTTTCTTTTAATGATCACACACCTGGAAATTCAGCCTTAGTAAATCCAGCATTAGATCAGAGTGATTTGGTTATGCAGAATTCTCAAACTAATTCTAATCAAAATGAATCAATACCTGTTCCTTTCAATAATCTCACTGATTCAAGTAGTCCTCTTGTTGAAGATCAGTCATCAATTCCTCCTTCATATAATGATTCTCCTGTTCAATTACATCCTACCAGAACATCTTCTAGAGTTTGTCATTTACCAAAGAAATATGATGATTATGTTACTGCAAAGTTGCCTGCAAGACAAGTGAATAATTCTATTTCTTTTAATGAGTTTAATGAGGCATCTTTTGTTCAACTTAATGACACTGAAATGCATAGTTTAGCCAATGTGTTTTCATCATTTGAGCCATCTTCTTATAATCAAGCTAAGATGTTTCCAGAGTGGGTACATGCTATGAAACAAGAAATAGATGCTTTAGAAAAGAATGACACTTGGGAACTTGTTCAATTGCCTAGTGACAAAAAACCTATTGCCTGCAAATGGGTCTTCAAAACAAAATTTAAACCAAATGGTGAAGTAGAAAGGTATAAAGCAAGGTTTGTTGCAAGAGGAGATAGACAAATTTCTGGTAAGGATTATAAATATACATTTAGTCCTGTTGCTAAATTTACAACAGTTCGAATTGTATTAGTTGTTGCTGCAGTTAGAGGCTGGTCAATACAACAGTTGGACATTAATAATGCTTTTTTGCATGGGTTTCATGAAGAAGAAGTATACATGCTTCCACCTGCAGGTTATGATAAAGCAGATTCAAAGCAATTTTGCAAACTAAAGAAATCCATTTATGGTTTAAAACAGGCTTCTAGATGCTGGAATCAAGAATTAAGTAAGTTTTTGATTTCATGGGGTTTTATTCAATCAAAACAGGATTATTCTATGTTTGTTTTCAAGACAGTTTCCATTTTTCTTGTGGTTGTGGCATATGTGGATGATTTGCTTATAACTGGGAATAGTTCTTCCTTTATAAATAATTTGAAAAATGATCTTCATCGAGCTTTCACAATCAAAGATTTAGGTGATATCAAATATTTTCTTGGGATTGAAGTTTCAAGATCAAAGTTTGGAATTTTTTTGAATCAGAGAAAGTATATTCATGATTTATTAAGGGATTACAATTTGCAGAACTGTAAACCAGCCTCTTTTCCAATGCAAAAAGGGTTGAAATTGAGCAATTTTGAAGGAGAAACCATATCAGACCCTGAAAATTATAGAAGAATGATTGGTAAGCTGTTGTATTTGAATTTAACCAGACCAGATATTTCTTTTGCTGTTCAACAATTAAGCCAGTTTCTTCAATCTCCTAGAGTTCCTCATTTTAATGCAGCCTTATATATATTGAGATATTTGAAAGGTTCTATGAATATGGGTTTATCTTTTCCAGCTAACTCTGATTTGGTTTTGAGTGCATATTGTGATGCAGACTGGGGTATGTGCAATGATACTGGTAAATCTTTGTCTGGATATTGTGTTTTTCTTGGAAATGCTTTAGTATCATGGAAAACTAAGAAACAGAAGGTGGTTTCTAAAAGTAGCACTGAGGCAGAGTATAGGAGCATGAGTTATGCAACCAGTGAATTAGTATGGATTAAAGGTTTGCTTACTGATTTGGATGTTCATGTATCAAATCCTATTATTCTTCATTGTGATAATGCTTCAGCAATGCATATTGCACAAGACCCATGTTTTCATGAAAAAACCAAACATATGAGAACAAAACATCATAAACTTGATGTACATTATGTTAGAGAGAACATCAAGTCAGGTTTCTTAATGACAAAATATGTAAAGTCTGTTTTGCAGCTCGCAGACATTATGACTAAACCACTGGGTGCTGATCAGCACAAGACTTTGGTGCACAAGCTTGGGATGGTTTCTCTTTTGTCATGTCAAGACTATCCTTCTATGCAGGTCAGTCTTGAGGGAGGGGTGTAGAGATTATGTGTAGTATTTTGTTGTTCTTTTGTATTTTGTATTTTTGGTTTTGTTAATAAGGCCTGGTTTGTTGTATTTTGGGTTATTTTCGTATTTGTTTTCTTTGTTGTTGGGCTGGATGGTTAAAAGCCCATCGTGTTGTACAAATAATACTGATACTTTGTATTTTGGAATATTCGAGTATGAAATAAAATTAGGTTTACTGATGTTCCTCTTTTCAATATACCATTATGGTTATTGTTGCTGACGGATACTGTTATTGTAACTAATAACGACAAAGCTTCATTAATAGCATGTGGTATAGGAGTTGATTTGATGATCAAAAGACTATGATAGAATACTATTATTGTAATTAGTAATGACTGAGGTCCATTAACAGCAACATAGGAATTAATTAATTTGACCAAAAGACTATGATGTTTAACACCCGCGTCCCAGTGGTTAGGTGCTCTATGGTTTTGAACCCATGGGTTTCTCAAAAGAGAAAAAAGGAACAACATGCACTGACATAAATAATTTGAACGGTAACTCAATTTTACTCTGGCAAAGTAATATAACAAGTATGGTGACTAGCTAGTTAACTAAAACTCAATCAAATAATTATACAGTTCTATGATGCCTTTACAGTAACACCATTGCATTAGTTTTTTTATATCTTTGATTCATATAATGAAACCTTTTACTTACTTGTAGACTATTCGTGTGTTGTTCCGGAAGATATTATATTATCCGTTGTTGGTACCTTATATAGAAGAGTTTATTTCTAGACAATCATCTCCTATATATGACAGCTCATTAATTCGCAAACAATCAATTTTGATGTGTAGTTCATGTTCGGGTATGTTTGGCTGACCACCGGTTGGTTCATATGCAAATTAAGCAGCATATGCAATTTATATATTTCTATATCTATTTATCTTTTTCTGAATTAGTAATAAAGAGTACTACTACTGTTCATTACTTGAGTATATATGCGGAACAATTAATTAATGGAGAATATTTGTATTACATATATTGTAGACTATCTCATATATCAGCATGGAAAGACGTTCAAAATTTTAATCAGGCCTTAAATCAAAGGAAGGCAATAGAATACAGTAGCATTCTCAAAGAGGAAGAATGATTACAATTAATGTTAAACAGCAAAAAACTTGACAGAGAGAGATAAACAAAACAAAGTTCACTAGACTAGAGACTAATTAGAGAAGGCAGGGATTTCATTAATTAACATAAGCAGTGACAGACATGCCCTTGGCTACGAATCTTGCATGATCCTCCTTTGCATGCACTACTGCACCATATGTTGCAAGCGTCATCATCAAAACATCCTACCGTGTTGTTTTCTCCCCAGATGAGAAAATCTGTGCAACATTCGGGAGTGACCGAGAGGGCTGTATACATAATGATACATTGGGTTTATAAAAGTTCATGATCAGTAAAACGATCGATTCAATGTAAACACATCGATCGATGTTTCAAAATAACATATTTGAAACTTATTACCTCTTGAGCTGATCATAGCCAAAAATACAATGAAAAGTAATGCAACTTCAACCTTTGACATGTTCATTGCTACCTGTTGGTATAGTTTTCTCCTCTTTGTAACTTTTGTTTTAACTTTTACTTCGTTACTTTGCCTAAACCTGCAGATGTGCTGTATTTATAGTAAAACACATAGAGAGTATAACTTTAATTATTTTTCATACTTTTTTTGTTACGGATTAATAGGATATATCCGATATGGCAGATTATATTTGGATATATTTAACATGACATCACATTTTATTAGAATATATTTGATATGCCATATTGCAATTGGTTATATTGGGATATATTTTATATGACATATGTCACCAGGTTATATTACTATATATTTTATGTCATATTGCACCAAGTTATATATTTTATGCTCTATTTGATATGATTATATATTTTTGTATTTCCTAACATGCTCGGATTGAATATGTCAATATATGGGTTTATTTTATTTAGCAACGAAAAGCAAGGTTAATATTCTCCTAATTTTCTATATGATGTCACATTAAATGTGATGTCATATTAAATATATCCAAATATAACCTGTCATATCAAATATAACATGGCCGAGCCATGCTTCTATATTTTATGAAAGAAAACAAGCCAATCCAAACGAATAAATAAAAAATTTAATCCCACAATAAAGAAAAATGAGTTTAGTTAAATTGTTGTATGAATTATTGGTAAAAAAATTATACATATTATTATTTACAAGGTAAAGCTATATAATCTTAAGTTTGATTTTAAACTTCAATTTACGGTTGCTACTACTTCATTTCCCCCCACTATAGTCATTTCTTCGAACTCGGATAAATTGAAAGGGGAAAGAAAAATCGTCGTAGGAAAATTAAAGTTAAAACAAAAGTTGCTGAGAACAAAAGCGGTTGTAATCAAGATCTCAAGTTAATCACTAATTAGTAACTTAGTTTTCAGTTTTTTTTTTTTTTTTTTTTTTTTTTTTTTTTTTTTTTTTTTTTTTTACTGAATCTCAAAGTAGTTGTTATTTCTTATGAAAGTTTCAAATTTAATCTTAGAAATTGAACGTTATGAGAAAATATTAGTGGCAATCAATTGTCCTCTACGTCAGTGTTAGTTAAAACATAAAAAACTATTTACTTTATTTTGTACAGATTGCTAATGCTAAGGTATTTGGTTTATATTAATTGTGCATGCTTTTTGTCTAACGGCTTCAGGGTGAAGATTTCTTCATTATTAATGCTCTTCCTTTTCTTACTGTAGTTTTTTATTTTTTATTTGTGTACATATGTTTACAGTGAAAGACAGCTGAACAATTTACACTAGTATTACCGCACAACAGTGGAAAAACCGACCGTTAAAGTATTCAATATGAAATAAAAATTATTTGTTAAATGTATTTCAAATTAGATTTTATTTAAAAAATTATAAGGTACTTTCAGAGACAAATGAAAGTAACTAATAAAGTAGAAATTCAATTAAACTAAATTTTACATGTAAACCAACTTAAGACTAAAAATATACAATCAATGTATTAATTTGAATCAGTCACAAACGTGTACATACATTTTTGTTATATATTAATAAAATTCAATGTAATCTTAATGTTTAGTTATTTTGCAATTATAAACCATTAATAGATTGAAAAACAAAAGGAGAAATGAAACAAATATAAGCTCAAAACATATCATCAAACCGACCGTTCAACTATATAATTTTTAGAACTAAAACTGAAAATTAATGATAATGGTAGCTTATATAATGTGCAAGTATGTAAAAAAAAAATATATATTAGCAGCTGAAATAAAACCACAAGTTTTTCGTCTGTAAGTTTTAAAAATATACTTACGTATAAATATGATATCGGAATCACACAATAAATATATACCGACATCTATTTCTAAATAGGAATTTTATCATTTGACTCAGGTTACATATTTGAATCTTTATACCAATATATATATATATATATATATATATATATATATATATATATATATAATATTTTTATTATTCAATTTATTTTTATTAAGACCATGCAGAAGTTATGATTTATTTTGTCTCCTGGAATATTTCAAATTTTATTTCAGTAAGCCTGCACAAAACAAGTAGATGATTGAAGTAATTGCCGATTTGGCAGGTGTAGGAAGGATGATTCACTCAATACTTGGTTGGCTACATTTGATTAAAATAAGGCCCAGGAAAAATTAATCGTGAATTTAGTATGTACAAGTTTGATTGCATGAAACCTTGAGCAACGCATTCATAAATTAAAATTATTTGTCAGTATAACAGTAAATTGATAATCAGCTAAAATTCACAATAATTCAGAAGGTACTGGATTCACTATATAAAAATTTCTTTATGAAGGGTAAACTAGATATCCAATCTCATTTTCTTTTACACAAAATGTACCTTTTTAATATGAAAACACAAAGATTAGCATACATCTTAACATAAAAATGTTTCAACAAGAAAAGTGTGTTATTATGCACTCGAGACAGTGGACAAAACGCAAAAAAAAAAAAAAAAAAAAAAAAAAAAAAAAAAAAAAAAAAAAGAAAAAAGAAAAAAAAAAAAGAAAAAAAAAAAAATCGTAACAAGGATAAATTCAATTGTCTGCTATACAATTTCGTATTAACGAAACAGATACTGCAGCAAGCTCTTAGTTCAGCTACAAGCACAATTTTCCGTTATGTAAGGTACGCAAAACAAATCTCCGTGAGTTTCCATCCATTCAAGAAATATTTCATGACATCATTGGTAAATCTTTGTCTGGACACAAGTTAATGTTACGATGCAGTGGGTTTGGCGATTGACTGCTTGATAGCCTCTGCATACATACTATGCTGATAGGATAGTATCGATTCCAACAGGTCCCAAAGAGAGGTTTTCGGGTTCCATCCTATGAAAATATTACGGTGATCATGTACCATACTGTACTATAACAAAAAATACTATGTTTCATATGAATCACGAATATGAATGCTTACCAAGTTGTCTGCCAATCATGGTCATGTCAAGAATTCTTGTATCACTGCCATCGTAGCATAATTAGTAGAACTATTTGGAACTCGCATATGTTGTTGGACTATCAAGTGCTTTTTCTCCGGATGCCTAGCATTAAATCTACACAACCAAATGATGGAATTACATGATTCATCTATCTATGTATATAAAAAACATTGTGTTAACCAGAGCATAAACATTATATTAAATACCTCGTCATTTCTGCTACCCGTTTCACTGTGACTTCATTTTTGGGATTTCCAACATTGAAAATATGGTCATTGGCTCATGCAGAGTTTTCCTAAAAAGAAGCCATTCATCATCTAACATACAAGAAAAGCAGCAAGGGTAATTTCTTACAATAATCAAAACAACATCTTCGATTGCATCCTTGAGGGAGACAAAGGTTCTTTTGGATTGCCTTCCATCAAATAGCTTGAGTGGCTATTCACATAAAAGATTCTAGATCCAAGACACATTTAGTAAAATATACAGTATACTAATGTGGAGTAAAAATCAAATTTTTTACTTTTAGTATGTCAGATCATAAGTTCCAATAGCAAAAAACTACGTAGCAACTCTTTAGTCACTTGATCTATCCAAATAGTTCTTTTATTGATTTGTTTTTTTAATGGATCCGAATCAATAGGTTAGCTTTATTTTTTGTTTAGTTCATGGAAACAATTGAAGAGGAACGAAGAGGAAAGTGAATAGGTAGATAAACAAATGGAGCATAAGGCATAATATTATCAACAAAGTTACGCTTCTAAAGTATCTACCATCACTGTATAATAAGTTTTATTTTTTAGTTTATCACCTTTATTTATTTTCCTGTCAATGAGTTTGCTAATTCCATTTTAAACTTGCTGTTGTATTATAAAGTTATGTATCCTATTTTGGTTGTTTTCGTTGGAGGATCTTATAGAAATCATAATGGAGCTTTACAGTATGTTCATACGTTAAGTTGTTCAATTTGATTTATTAGCTTTGAGAGATTTAAGGACTCGATTTCAATATATTTAATATTTAAAAAATAACTGGGTTGTAGACTTTGTAGTGAAATCAATCTGGACTGAATGTTTAATGTGGAGGAATCTATGATTGTTGCATGCCAAGTGTTATCACAATTTCTCTTCCTGCATACACTACTACAAAAGTGGGCGTATTCGACACTAATTTGTGTGCGTTACATGAAAAGTGTGGCGATAGCTATGCATTCTTTGATCTTTTGCAACAACATTCATTTGTTGTTGCATTAGATGTGAACACAAGTTGCAGTTGAAATTCTTGTGCTGTGACGTGCAACACCAGGTCAAAGTGTTGCATTACATAAATACATGCCAAGTCAGCGATCCGCGTTATTAGTTTGAACAAATATGTAACCGTAGATGTAGACTAATCCAACGTTTCAAGCCGATCCTTGCTACACCAGTTCAAAGTGTTGCATTAGATAAATACATGCCAAGTCAGCGATCCACGTTATCAATTTAGAAAAATAAAGAACCGTAAATGTAGATTAATCCAATAGTTCAAGCCGATCCTTGCTACAACTTAGTGAAAATTTGGCGCGATAGTTTCCCCATTCACAAAATACTTCCCCCCAAAACAAATTTCTCCCGTACTCCTCCTTCGATCCGTTTCTCTCTCCACAAAATCCGTCAAAGAACACCGCCGATTGCTGCTATAAGTCTGTACCTCAGGTTACAAAGTATAAACCTTCGATTGCTCCTATTTTACAAATTTTACACCTCCAATTTGGATCATTTAGGACAATTACAGGTAGTTAAGGCTTCATCATTTTTGTTTTTTTTAGTTGATTTCGTCGCTAACTTATTTTGGTATACGTTCAAAGTCTCTGGGTGATTTGGGTATACCGATTGCCTTAAATTATGGTTTTTTATACTTGAAATGTTGTATTTATACGTTTGCATGTGTTGAAATTATGCAAGTTCTGTATTTTAATGTTTGCCAAACCATTGTTGTTTTGGTAAATAATGCTTATTTCGATAGGTGGAAACAAAATTTAGAGGACAAAAGAAATCCCATTTAAATGTTTAAATGTCTATTTCTGTTTGTAGTTAAATAATGCCTATTTCTCTTCCTACATCACATGACTACAAAGATACTCTGGGCATGGGTGATCTAGGATTGTCAAACCCATCATCACCAGAAACTCCTATTGATTTTTATATAGAGATGCAAGAAAGGCACTACGATGATTTGCTTGAGTATGAACTAGAGCAAGAAGAACTCCGAAGACAACGACTAGAAGAAGAACGACGTGAAGAAAGGGCGATGCAACGACATGGTCGTGCTGCCTTGCATCGTCAGCATCAAAACAACCAAGTGGTTAACGAACAGCAAGCTGACTTACCAATCAAAAAGTGTGATTGTGGGTATGCTGTTGTAGAAGATGTTATTTCGATTGCATTCAACATTGGTCGTCGTTATTTTAGATGTCGTGTTTATCCCACAGGGTGTACGTTTTGGCTGTGGATTGACCAACAGTTTCCAAGTCGAGCCGCTGAGTACGCAAATGAATTACAACATCAACTTACAACGCTGCAAAATCGTGGTTTTCAAACTGACATTAGTAGACTTAACGACCAGCTTCAAGGGCTAAACATTAGAAGATAAAATTAAATTATTGCATCGTTTTTTGTACTAGGTACAACTGCATCATCTTTGTGTCACCTGTATGGTCTTTGTATCCATACTGTTTTGTTTATGTGCAGTCATGTAATGTTATGAATTTGTGGTCAGTATCCTTAGTTGCTTGTTTTATGTATTATCCTGATAACTCAGTTCCAAAAGTTAGTGATAATCCATATCAAAACAATCGTCTTTGTATCATCATACTGATTATGTATATTTGTAAATTATTAACTTGTTTTGTTTTTATTCCTAATTTAGTCAAACCTTACAGGGTGGCCCTTGTTCGTGTCTTGAAACTATTAATGGAATCAAATTTGGTCTTGCTAGGCCGTGGTTAGATTGTGACAATGGATAGTGAGTATTACATATGAATAAGACTTCCGAGATCGAGTGCAGAATATGTAAGAGGGGTAACGGCATTTCTAAGAAATGCCTTTCCCATTTATAAAGTAGGTGATGAGATGAAGTGCCCCTGCAAAAAATGTACAGAACGTAATTAGTACTGTGAAAATGTCATATACGATCATCTTATTTTTAATGGCCCTTCTCCATTACATACCGGGTGGATTTGTGAAGTTTCATAGACAAAATTATTAGGAGTTGATGATCATATAGATTGTGCAACGGAGATGGATTTTTAGGATAATTTGGAAGTGACGTTCAAATGTGCGGGTTACAAATTTGGTCAAAATCCCAGGGACTTTGTAGTAGAACCAAATCCAGAGGCCGAGAAATTTTATCGGCATGTTAAAGAAGGAAAAAAACCGTTATATCCTGGCTGCACTAAATTTTCTCGACTAAGTTTCTTGATCAGGATTTATCATTTAAAGTGTGCTTATGGAATTAACGAGTCTACGTTTGGGGAATTACTAAAGCTTATAAAAGAAGCCTTTCCTGATGCCCAGTTGCTTTTGTCTTCCTACGCTGCAAAGAATGTAATTAAGGATTTAGGTCTTGATTACAATAAAATACATGCCTGCCCAAACCATTGCATGTTATATTGGGCAGAGAATAAAGATAAAGAGGCTTGTGACATTTGTGATTTTTTGAGGTGGGCGTAAAAGAAAAAGAAGATATCGTTGATAATAATGATCCACCAAAGTTGATTCCCAAAGTGCCAGCAAATGTTATGAGGTACTTTCCTCTAAGACCAAGGTTACAAAGGATGTTTATGTGCAAAGAATTTTCCAAACTCATGTGATGGCACCATGTGGAACGAAAAGAAGATGGAAAACTAAGACATCCGGCTGATGGTGTGGCATGGAAGATGATGGATGCTCGCTATCCTGATTTTTCATCAGAAAATCGTAATGTTAGATTGGGTCTAGCATATGATGGATTTAATCCATATCGTTTAATGAATTCAAGTTATAGTACATAGCCAATTCTATTGGTAAACTACAATCTTCCGCCTTGGTTATGCATGAAACAAGAGAATTTGATTCTTTTAACATTAATATCTAGTCCAGATTCTCCAAAGAACAGTATTGACGTATATATGCAGCCTTTAATTGCGGAATTGAAAGCGTTATGGAATGTTGGCGTCGAAACATATGATTCCTTGACTGATGGGAATTTTAATTTACATGCAAACGTCTTATGGACCATTAATGATTTTTCGGGATATGCCATGTTGTCAGGTTGGAGCACGAAGAAGAAACTAGCGTGTCCAGTATGCCATTATGAAACTTCTTCAAATTATTTGAAGCATAGCAAAAAATGTGTTATATACACCATAGAAAGTTTCTTGATCCGGCACATAAGTGGAGGCTGGATAAGAGGAGATTTAATGGCGAAACTAAAATGGGGAGCATTCCAGAAATACTATCAGGAACTGATATTGAAGAGTTATTGCGTGAGTTTAAAAATTGTTTTGGGGATAAGACAAAGAAACCTAGTAAAAGCGATGGCCCTTTTAAAAAAAGGTCAATACTGTTTGACTTACCATATTGGTGTCATAATCCCCTTCGACATAACCTGGATGCCATGCACATAGAGAAGAACAAATGCGACAAAATATTAGGTACTTTACTTAATATAGGTCACATGTTGAAGAATCACCTAAACGCTCGTTTGGATTTACAGGAATTGGGCATAAGGAAGGAACTTCATCCTGTTGAATGTGGTGACGGAAAGCATGTTGAATTTAGAGCTGCAATATTTGATATGACAAACAAGGAAAAAGAAATCTTTTGCTCTGTCTTGAAGAACGCCAAACTGACCTACGGCTATGCCTCGAATGTTAGTCGGTAGCACATGAAAGAGAGAACGGTTGTGGGATATAAGAGCCATGATTCTCATTTCATACTCCACTATTTGTTACAATTTGCTGTGAAAAAGCGTCAAAACCCAAGGTTCCGTTATCAATGATCAGATTTTGTGCATTCCTTAGAGGACTATGGAGCAAGGTTATCGAAGTGGATGATATCAAGAGACTGCAAAAAGAAATTGTCGAGATACTTTGTCATTTTGAAATGACTTTTCCACAAGCTTTTTTCGATATAATGATACACTTGCCTATTCATTTATGTAGAGAAATTGAATACAGCGGGCCTGAACATCTTAGATGCACGTATCCCATTGAGCAATATCTAGGAAAGTTGAAATCTTATGTGCGAAATAGAAACAGATCGGAAGGTTCGATTGCAGAAGGTTACTTGGCAGAAGAGTGTGTGACCTTCTGTTCAAGATTTTTAAGCGTTGATGGAGGAACAGAAAACACGTCGATTGATTTTGGAAGATGTCCAACAGATTTGGAATATCATATTGGAACAAAGAAGAAATTTGATGGGAAGATGTTCAGTTTGAAAGATGCAGAGTGGAAGGCAACGCATCGCTATATTCTGTTCAATTCCGGTAATCAAGAAATTGAGAGTTTGATTGAGTAAGTTCTTAAGTTCCTATATCGTTTTCGTTAACTATAAATTAACATCTGCATTTCATAGTTTTTTGACCTTAATTATTATTTAGGGTTCATCGAGCTATTATGGATGGTCTTCCAAATCCAAGAAGATACAAGAGGGAACGAGAACATTTCAAAGAGTTTTGGAGTTGGCTTAAAGAAGAGGTTCTGAAAAAGGCCAATATTTCAACAGATTTAGAGTTGTTTGCATTAGGTCCTAATCGAGTAGCTAGGAGGTTTACCGGTTATGTAGTAAATGGATACAAATTCCACACAAAATTTAGAGATTCTCGATGTACCACACAAAATAGTGGTGTATTTTTGAGTGCCAAAACCACCAGCTTTGCAAGTTCGAAAGACCAAAACCCAATAGTGGGTGATGTCAATTACTACAGATCAATCGAAGAAATTTTTGAGCTTAATTATTGGGGAGCTTTCACCGTGGTCCTTTTTAATGTTGCTGGTACCAAGAGGAAAAAGATTCATATGGTCTTACTCGAGTAAATTTTAGCAAGTGCCATAAAACTGAGCCTTATGTCCTGTCTTCGCAAGTGCAACAAGTATTTTATGTCAAAGACGCAGTTGAAAAGAACTGTCATTACGTTATTAAAAAATTGCCACGAGATTGGTATGATACTGAAAATCAGAATGCAATGGAAGAAGACATGAGCAATATGCAATCACATGATATGGGCATAGGTGCTGAACTAGAACCAGAAGTTGTTGATGTGGGTTGGATTAGGGATGATGTCCCTGTAATACAACTAGAAACAGAAGTAGAAGTTCCTGATCCTGTTCCGTCTCATTAGGATAAAAAATTCCTCTTTCTTCTTGCTTTAATTTGATCTAATTTATGATGTATTTGGCACTTATTGTTTTAGCTAGGAACTATTATCTTTGATGAATGTATTTGTCACTCTTTTCTCATAATGCAATCTACACTGTTCACATGTTTTATGATTAAATGTCTTTCTTTACTGTCATCTGACTGTGGTTATATACCAAAATGTTATAGTTGTTGTTTTTTGTCTACTTAAACATGCATGTACCTTGTTCTAATGTATTTATTTTGTACAGTATGGATGAACTTATTACTATCCGACTGCAACATGGTGGATAGTTTCGAAAGACATGTTACATTGGTGGAGATCCCTTTGTAGTATCAAATTATGATGTAGAACGCTTTTCTTACAGTGTGCTTATGGACTTTATTAAAGATGCTCTACATTACACTGAAATAGGAGGAGTCTATATCATCAGCAAAGGAACGAGGGGTGGCTGGCATCTAATATTGAATGACAAGGACGTGAACGAGTATGTACATGGCTGCATTAATAAGCAAGAAGAAGTGTTTTTTACATCGACAAAACCATTAACAAAGACATTGAGCTGATGACTCAACTGCAGCCACATGTAATCATACGGCCAAGGAAAAACATAATTCAAGGTATATAGTATATGTAATATAGATCCATTCTTATATATATATATATATCTGTGTGTGTAAAGAACTACGAAGAAGGCCATCGTTTCGGTTTTTTTTATTCCAGGTTTTGCTAAGAAGCAAGTTGCAAAGCGCAGGTATACTACTGCTCATAGACTTCAGCAGCAACACAAAATGATGAAAAACATCCCAACTCAAGTTAGTCAGAAGAAACTATCACCGGAGCTTGATGATAAGAATAAGGATGAAGAAGATGTTACTGTGACAGACAAAGGAACCAGGAGGAAATTAAATGTAGAAAATGAAATAGATAATGATGATGATACCCGAGAGAATGAAGTTGTTATCCAGGTATTTTTCAGTTTTCATTTCAGTTTTATTAATTCGGATGAAATCTTTTATTTCAAACTACTTTTTGTTAAAATTCTGCACGTAAAAGCAAGAACTGGATTTTAGTTGTTTTCTATTACTATGTCGATGTCCTATTCCGACCATGAAGGCTGCAGCTAATTCAAGTAATTATTTGTTCTTTGTGCATGCATTCTGTCAAAATAGCGATAATTGTTTATATGTCGACTCTATTTGGTTAACTAGCTTAAATTTATCATCGATGGTGCGTAATAAAGCTAATCTGCTTGCAGTTCTCACAACCATCAGTTTTGACGAAGTATGAACAAGAGCGAATCACGCGAATGAAAGAAAACGATGCAGTTAGTAGATCATTTGGGGTGCCTTCATTGGTTAATTGTATGCAAGAGGCTGCCGCACGAAATAAGAAAGATAAAGGTAAAGATGTTGCTGGACGTGATGAATACATCCCAGAAAATGTTGGCAAAGAAGTCACTGATGATTCATCGGATTCGGAGGTATAAAGAAGTTATTTGTTTATTACTTATTGTCTTTGCCTTTATGAACGT
The DNA here is from genome assembly GCA_030737875.1 of Allium sativum. NCBI lineage: Eukaryota > Viridiplantae > Streptophyta > Magnoliopsida > Asparagales > Amaryllidaceae > Allium > Allium sativum. The sequence goes on from CM060924.1 coordinate 160,214,155, forward strand.
AAAAAATCTTGAACTTCGACTTAACTGTAGAGAATCAAAATTGTAAAGTCAAACGAGCCTTTACCTGGACCAGAAACTCGTTCGCGAACCAATGCAGACATTGAAATTGAGAAGGAAGTGATGACTTGCACCCCTTCTCCAAAGAAATTTGGCTCCAACAGGGAGTTGATCAAGAAACACACTCCCACTCCAAAGAAAATGAGTAACCAGGCGAAAATTGCAGAAACATTAATGAACTTGAAGAAAATTACACCGTCTTTTTTAGGAGTTTTAAAACCTATAACATCTCGTCCATCCATTTTAAAACCTACATGTAGCAAATTGTTCAAACAAACAACCCCTTCATGTGAAGCTGCTGGTTCAGTTGCTTCCTATTTAGCGATGCAGAAACGTCAAAAGCAGAATGTTGAAGCGCCTGAAACAATGGGAAATCTTACCGATCGATTAGAGGAGGAATGGATTGCACAAGAAGATGAAGCGGGAACATGTACAATATAATGTTTCTTTATCTGTGCACTGTACTGTTGACTGTGTCTATTTCCTATTAATTTTTTTGAACCTGGTAGATAAAGTACAAGGTCCAAAAAAACCTAGAGGGAAGTCAAAAATGACCAAGGTGCATGCTAGAACCCCTGATGATAAAGTAGTCATTGAGTTGAATGAGGATGGTCAGCCAGTATCTGATAATACTACAGAGTTAAGCAATTTTCTTGGGACAATAGCAAAGGATAATGTGTCTCTAACTTACATCAATTGGCATGTTGTTCCAGATTCATTAAAGCGACAAATGTTGGATTATGCTCTGGTACAATCTAATTTCCTTAACCATATCAACTGACTTCCTAAATGTTTGGTTTTAATTAATTAGTTTGTTTTCTGAATTTTGTGATTGATATATTGTAGGCTAGGTATGTCATTCCGGAAGAAGGACACAAGTGGGTCTTGAACACACTTAACGACTCTTGGAGGCAGTACAAGTCTCGTATCAAAGCAAGGTATTATAAAAAATATTCAACTGATGAGGAAAGGCTTGCAAATAGGCCGAGTACAATTCCGTTGGAGGAATTTAAAATGCTCTTGGAATACTGGGGGGATGAAGTAGTTCAGGTATGGCTTTAATGATATTCACATTTGTATAATGTTTTGTAGTTCGCATTATCTTGTTTAGTGCTAATCGATTCTTTAGTAGTTCACATTATCCTTGTTTAGTGGTAATAATTTTTTTTTTGGATTTCCAGGCCCTAGCTGATTCTAATTCCACGCATCGTAATTCACTAGATGAGACACATGCCATGGGTCCCAAAACTCGTGCAGCAGCCAAAGAAAAGATAGTATGTGTTTTTTTAACTTAAATTATTTTTTGTTGTTGATTGAGTTGAATTGGCCACATGATTATTCTAATTTGTTATATCACATGATTTATATTTTATATATCATTATCTCAATGTTCATAGGCAACAACTAGATCTGAAAATACTTTACATTGAATGTTAAAAATTGTGTTTAATTGTTGGTAATGGTAATACTTGACAGAGAAAGAAGGACCCAGAAAAAGCCTCCCCATCCGCTGCCTTGGTTTATTTGGAAACATATAAACGGGAACCGGGTAGAAGTTACAAGACTAACACGGATGAACTAAAGGTCAGATACGTGAGTACATATATAATTAGATACTTAAAAAGCAATACTTGTGTCAGTATAATTGGGTCACTGTACGTTTGTTGCAGCAGCTTATTAAATCGAACACATAGTTAGTTTGAAAGAAAACAAGTTCTGTCAATAAATCATTCCTACCAGCTGCCTATTTATATATATGCTTGCCTAGTTTTCATTTTGTAGGCGAAGTTTCAAGCAATGCTGGATGCAGGGAACATTGCTGAGGCAGATGCACTTGTTTCTGGTGGGAAGAGCCACACACAGAACTGGCTTGTAGGAAGGTGAGGAAAAATGGCTGAAAAGTATCCAACAACTCCTGGTTCTTCGGACAGTTATGTGCAAGAGCTGGCCCAAAAAATAAGGCAAGAGCTTGAGGCGGATTTGAAAGAAAAGGTGAACAGAAAAGTGAAAGAGAATGTGCCATTGGTGTTAAAAAATCTTAATGAAGCCAATCCAGATCTTAATTTAGATGTCGGAGACTTTTGGGTCACCACAACAAGTGATGAAGATGACCTTGTTACCCCTATAACCCCGGCAACTGACTGAAGTATTTGGATGGTATGTGTTAGCACTTGTTTTATGTTCTGTTCTTTTGAAATATGGCACTGTGGTATGTGTTTGTGATGACACTTTTGGTATGTTTGGATGATGGCACTTGTGGTATGTGTTGGTGATGACACTAGTGAGTGGGTATATATAAATGGTTGGTCTGACTGTGGTTATGAATGTTTTGGGACGATTTATTGTATGAATATTTTGGTATATATGTATGAAAGTGGTACAGTGTTTTGGATTGAATATATGTACTACAGATTGTAATTACAGGGTTGTATTACAGCTACAGTTGATTTTTTTTTTGATGTTGCATTTGATGTTTTTACCATTGCAGTTGATGTTTTCTAGTGTTGCATTAGACTGTGCTGTGGTGTTGCATCAGACTCTGCTGTGGTCTTGCATCAGATTGTGCTGTGGTGTTGCATTAGACTATGCTGTGGTGTTGCATTAGTTGTACTATTATTAATTTCACAATGGTACGGCACGTGGGGCCCACACCTTACGTGGTGCCACATGGATAACTGACATGGCATGTGACACATGTGCAACTGACGTGGATAGATTACGTGGCATGCGACACGTTGGCAACTGATGTGGGAAGTGCATGCGGCCCCCATTACATGACCTGGAAGCCAGGCTCTGGCTTCTACTTAAGGCAACGTTGTACGTTGTTGCATTACATGCATATACTATTGCAATAGGGGTATAATACAACACTTTTTGTCTGTGGCCTTAGATGTGCAAAAGCGTTGCCATAGGAGGCAAATGCAACGGCCTTGCCTATTTGAAAAAAGGGCTTATGGCAACGCTTTTCTGATCTACGACCACAGTAAAATAGTGTCGAATATGCCCACTTTTGTAGTAGTGATATAAATTAATTGCATGTACTAATGCTATATACATCTAAAGGCCACCAATGATAATAACAAATATTGTAATATGTAATTCTCTTTTGCTAAATTCTAATCAATTCAAAAGTTTTTATTAAATTGTAATGACCCAGAAAATCTGAACCAATTTAAAAATTTTAAATTGGCTAAAATAATGGATTTTAAATATTTAAAATAAATACTTTGAATAATAGTAATGAAAAATGAGTTTGCATCGACAATTGAAAACGAATATAATTAATTCTAATTATAAACAAGGCCTGAAATGGCGCTGCAGTTTTAAAAATTGAATTCAAACTTTATCGGACTATACCGGGTGCAAAACAAAACGGATTTTAGTGAAACAAAAAATATTTAAATCTGTTAGTGAATACCTTTCTAACGAATCTGAAAAATCGAATTTTCACAGCGGAAAGCAAAAGTTATGGCCAAATGAATTTTCAGAAAGGTCGCTATGGAATTTATATAGCCCGTGAAATTGGCTATTTTGCATACGACCTCGGAATTCGACGAAACCACTTTCGTTGGATCCGGGATGTGAAGTTATTGTTAGGTTTCAAATTTCATAATTTTTGAAGCTAGTATGTGAGCGTGGCAAAGGAAAACGTGTTTTGGTCAATTACATTTAAATTGGATCGACCAGAAATGGGCCTTTTTGCAAACAGTCTCAGAATTCGACGAAACTAGTTTTGTTGGGACCGTATCGTCAAAACATAGCTAGATTTATTTTTCTGGAATTTTTCGAATCAGTTTGTGGCCCTGACAAATTGAAATGTACGTTCAAATTAAATATCGAATGTTTTATATTTTAATTTGAAGGAAAACTGACTGAAACAGTCGAATGGGCCTACGAAACATGTCCCATTGTGTTCGGAATGGGGGTAAAATGCTAGGGACGACAGTCGTTGAGTTTGGATTGGAGTTCGTATGTGAAGAGGGGTATTTTCGGATTTTAAAAAACTTAATAAATGAAAAAAAACCTCAGCCAATCACATTTCTCCTCTTCTTCGTTGAAAACCCGATGCCCTCCATCGTTAATGGCGGAAATCGCTGCTCCCTTCTCACCTTGATTTCTCTTTTATTTTCAAACGAAATCGAGTGTTCTATGATTCATTTTGAAGCTCTCACCGCCCTCTTCAAATCCATATAGGAATCATCTTGTATCGTGCAGTATCCCTCGAGTTGCGAGCCCTCAAAGAGCTCGAATTTCGAGCTCCTCCACAGTCAGCTCCGACCGCCGAGCTGGGTCCCACCACCGGGCGTTGATAGCCCTTTCCACCCTCGTCGACGTCGCGCAGGCCAATCGGCCCCTCCATACACGGATTGCCTGAAAGATCGAGACCTAGGTTTGAACCTTCAACGAAGGTATACGGTTTGAAATCTTGGAATTGAAAATAACACTTTTAAGTGTTGCAAACCTTTGAAAAATCATATCTTTTTTTACTACGTTAACAAAATTCGATGAAACAGGAAACACCGGGACCGTGAGGACGTCTTCTACATTTTAGAAGAGACCGCATATTTTTCTGAGCTTTCTGCTATTTTTGGTGGAGAGGAACCCAATGTGAGATTTCTAATTTATAAACGATATGGAAAACGACGATGTATAAATTATATAGTCGATGTATGAGTTATATAAGCGTTGTACACCTCTTGTATAAGCGTTGTATAAGTTGTACGTTCGATGTATAAGTTGTATATGCTTTGTAAAAATTATATATGTGTTGAAATAGGAGTGAATTGCTATATATATATATATACGCCCCTCGTCCACAAACCATAGACGATATTTATTGGTTGTGATTGGTGTGAAAATTGATTGATAGCGAATGGTTGTTTGGGATTGTTTGTGGTTGATATTGATTGATTGTGTTTGAAAAATACCCATTTGTGGTTGAGAAATATTTGGTTGAAACCACATAGGATTAGTTTGTGGAAATGAAATAAATATATACATGCCGCCTGCGTGCGAACTAGATGCATGATTCCCATTGTCAAAAACCGCGAGGTTTTAATGTAGAGCGAGGAGCCGTACTAGGGACGGTCCCGGTTTTAACTACCCTGCCGTTGTGCTGCCGAAATTTTGAATAATATTCATGTGTTTGAATTATTTTCATTTGCTGAAACTATATTTATTCGTTGAATAGAAAACCTTCATGTGTTGAATCGATATTCATTCGTTGAATTGAAATTCATGTGTTGAATGCTGTTCGTGTTTTAAATAAAAAAATCACATTTTTATCTATATATATAAACTATAGAAAACCTTCATGTGTTGAATCGATATTCATTCGTTGAATTGAAATTCATGTGTTGAATGGTGTTCGTGTTTTAAATATAAAAATCACATTTTTATCTATATATATATATATACTATAGAAAACCTTCATGTGATGACTCGATATTCATTCGTTGAATTGAAATTCATGTGTTGAATGGTATTCATATTTTGAAATAAATTGTTTTATAATAAAAATCACATTTTTATTGTCTATATGAATTATATAAAATAATCTCGTTTTGAAAGAAATTGTTTTATAATAAAAATCCTATTTTTATTACCTATATGAACTATATAAAATAATAGTGTTTTGAAATGAATTGTTTTACAATAAAAATCACATTTTTATTATATACATGAATTGTTAAATATAGTGAAGTGTTGAAATAGAAGACAGTTAGATAAAAATATCATTTTTATCAAATGTATGAAAAGAATATAGCTTTGAAATCTAAGAATCGATATATATATATATATATAAATAGAATTAAAATATATCGAATAACGACGCTGCAGTTCGTATTTTGAAACCATGATTTCAAACGATTATACCGGGAGATCCGACCATCGGATTTTCCTGAAATCGCAACCGTTGGGTTCGCCTTGGAAATATCTTTCCAACGGAAAAAACTTTGTAAATGGATTGTCTGGAATGTTTAATTCAAATCTGAAGAAAAACAGCGCCAGAATCGATTATATATATATATATAATTATATTTAATCGAATAACGACGTTGCAGTTCGTATTTTAAAATCGAAACTTCAAACGATTATACCGGGAGATCCGACCGTCGGATTTTCCCGAAACTAGAACCGTTGGATTCGTTTTGAAAAGATCTTTCTAATGATGTAAATTTTGTGAAGATCCAATGGTTAGATTTTCAGATATGTGTAAATCAAATCTAAAGAAAAACAGCGCCACGGTCGCGTTATGGCCCGAAGCGTCGTTTTGAATAAAATGGCTATTTTAAAATAAATAAAAATGGCGATAAATCGTTATAAAATATTATAAACGATATGGATGTGATTTAGAAATTCACTGAAGGTTGACTAAGTCGAATGGTTTCCTGGGTGTTGATCTGATGTTGGTTTCGTCCTTCGGGGTTAATATTTGGGAAATAGTTCTCTTACTGATTGACGGTTATTGACTAATGAATTGAAATGATGCGTGTGTATGTTAGTGTTGCACTTGTTTATTATATACGCGAGTTGCTCAGAAAGACCGGGTTTATCCTATTCTGAATAACTGAATCGACGGCAAGAAATCGAAGATGAAGACGGTGGTCGAAGACCGGAGATCTTCACCTCGTTTGGATGGTAACCGAGGTCCTGAATGGGAGGCATCCCGAAATATGGATAATGAGTGGTGATCGTCTAGACGTACATGGTGGTCGATGGGTTTGCGAGGTATTTAGTGTCTCCGGTTTCGTTCAGACCTAGAACAGACTTGTAAATGGATTGTGTGTCTGACATTGGATTTTATTCTGTGTTGATTGATCTCTGTTAAATATACGTCTGTTTGGCGGCGGAGAATTTATTCTTTTGCTTAACGCCCTCCTCTGAAACGCACGAGCTCAGAGGTTGTATATCGATGGACATCAGTCGCATGGCATGAATTGCTAGTGTGGCATGCCTAAGTGGCAAATGAACAGGGTTTCTGTTGAAAAGCAAGGTCTTGTGGAGATGATCAAAGCACCGGCTGCGTGGCGTAGCTTTGTGTATAACGTAAAATCGCGAACCTCACACCCTGGTATGAACCAGAAACGGGAGAGGACATCAGGGAGGGCCTGCGTTTCTTTCTAGCTAAAAGTGGCGTCAGTGGTTTTACACGCCCTGACGAGTTTGACTTATGTGGTTGTTGCTGTTGCGAGGCACCTCGGTTTGATCGGACGATCCGGGTCCGATGGAGTCATTCGTTGGCTCGTTTCCGCCCCAAAGGGCGAGGAGACGTAGTGTTCAGGCATAATAATCGACATAGGTGGACCGGCCCTGACGATCCAAGGGGTAGTTGCGGCTGTTCCTGAGACACGGGCTAGAGCGTCTCGAATTCGGCAAGGACTATCTTTTGCTTTGGTTCAGGACGGAAATCCAATTTCCAAATATGTGACTGTGCGGTTATGATTGTATATATATATATGGCGACATGATATATGGTACCCATGCCGCCTATGATTGATAGTTATGATTCAAATTGTTTTTGAAACATATAAACACTAGTAATAATATCAAATGCTTTTGCTTTATTCGTATCAATCATATTTTGGCCATTATAAGGTAAAACTCTATCCTCCGGTTTGCGTTGCATTGTGTGATGGGAACTGAGTCTTATAATGGCTTCATTTTTATAAAAAGCATTGTGATATTTAAAAGAAAGATTTGTTTTAAAGCACTGGCAATCCAATGGAGTAAACCCGTTCCATGAAAGTGGCGTGGTCCTGTGATTAGCCATATATTAAATGTGTTGAGTAGATTCCTCATACCAGTCCCATGACTGACTCGTAGTTTGTTTCACTTTCAAACTCGGGTGCCCCTTTTTCTACATGGGCAGCCTTGTATTCAGGTTTAGCTGGTTCTTTCTGGATAGCTGGAGCTGAAGATGGATTCTATATTTATCTCTTTTTATGCTGTTCAGCCCCTATTGTACATATTTTGTTTATTTCCGCTGTAGACATTTATGTATAGCTGAACTGTATTTGTACTATGTATGATCCTGTATACTGTGTAACTCTGATGATTACTTTTATCCAGTATATTCTATTGTTCATTATCTGGTGTATTTATTTATTTCTGTTCTGCAATTATCTGTTTCTGTGTTATATTCCAAAGATTACCCTTGTTTCCGTCTTTACGGGAAATGGGGTCGTCACAACCTGGTATCAGAGCTTTGGTTAATCTTAGTTATGGAATATAACATATTAACGAACTCGTCAGAAATAGAACCAGTAGTGTTCTAGGACGAGTAACTCATTACAGATGGGATCAGTAATATCCTAGTATGAGTATAGCAGAATCAGAACAACTCGTTAGAGATGGGGTCAGAAGTGCCCCAGAATGAGTTGAGAGTAATATGTTTTTAAAATAACGTATTTGTGATTATATATATAGTCTGATTTTAGAAATATGATTTTTGAATATATAAAAGATATATATTTGAAAAGTTAAAAAGTTAAAAACAAATTGATTGCTGTTTGTGTTGTGTGATAGTAGAATTGTATTAATTAAAACGATAGTTAATTTAATCAATAATAGAATGAATGGTAGAATTTATTCGATTAAATCACACATTGAACTGATTAGAAAATAGATAAAAATAAATACATGTGCATTATATATGTTTGAACAGGTAAATGGATAGTTGTTGAGTAAAGATTTTATTTGCGTGCCCGACAAATAGGTAAACCTTAATGAGTTGGATGCGAAATATAATTATATCCACTCCTGTGAATGCCATTGGATGCGGAGTGCTGGTTTTTCTGTGTGAAATAATAAACGTCGCCATAGGATAGTAACAATTAATTTTTGAACTACATTACATGGCATACTTCTGAAAGATAGGCATACTTCATCATATACCACATAAGCATTTGGAGCTTGTGTGACGAGGTGGAAGATTTACCATACGAGCGAGAGGCTTGTATGGCGATGACTATATTTTACAGGTTGAACTGATGACTGATATGGACTATTTAAATTGTAAAGATTAAATTACCAGATTAATAAAAACCCCACACAGGTCTGGAGTTGACAATAATCACGTCTCTCTAGCCATTAGATACGGCACATGGACTATTTATTTCCCACACGGGACGAGATGACGAGGATTTATCCTCTGGAGCATTTTAAAAACACACTCCCTCAGGCTTTGACAGGGTGACGAGAATTTATTCTCTGGAGTTATTATCAATACACACTCCCCTGTAAACACCAGAATATATCACTATAAATATGTGTATGCTTATTAGGATTTATTGGGTACCTAATACGGCCCAATAAATTTCCAAACCTCTCCCCGTACAAAGGCGGTTATGGCGAAATTTTTCAAAAATTCCGGGTGTTAGCCAATTTTTTTTGAAGAAATTGAAAATTCTCAGAAACTGAAAAGTTGGAGAATTGAAGCCAGATCGAACGTAGAGTTGACGAATCAAACCACTTTCGACTTTGTTCCTTTTCGGGGACGAAAAGTTTTAAGTGGGGTAGATTGTAACGACCCAGAAAATCTGAACCAATTTAAATTTTTTAAATTGGCTAAAATAATGGATTTTAAATATTTAAAATAAATATTTTGAATAATAGCAATGAAAACAGAGTTTGCATCGACAATTGAAAACGAATATAATTAATTCTAATTATAAACAAGGCCTGAAATGGCGCTGCAGTTTTAAAAATTGAATTCAAACTTTGTTGGACTGTACCGGGTACAAAACAAAACGGATTTTAGTGAAACCAAAAATATTTAAATATGTTAGTGAATACCTTTATAACTAATCTGAAAAATAGAATTCTCATAGCGGAAAACAAAAGTTATGGCCAAATGAATTTTCAAAAAGGTCGCTATGGACTTTATCTAGCCCGTGAAACTGGCCATTTTGCACACGACCTCGGAATTCGATGAAACCACTTTCGTTGGATCCGGGATGTAAAGTTATTGCTAGCTTTCAAATTTCATAATTTTTGAAGCTAGTATGTGATCGTGGCAAAGGAAAACGTGTTTTGGTCAATTATAGTTAAATTGGATCGACAAGAAATGGGCCTTTATGCAAACGGTCTCAGAATTCGATGAAACTAGTTTTGTTGGGACCGTATCGTCAAAACATAGCTAGATTTATTTTTCTGGAATTTTTCGAATCAGTTTGTGGCCCTGACAAATTGAAATGTACGTTCAAATTAAATATCGAATGTTTTATATTTTAATTTGAAGGAAAACTGACTGAAACAGTCGAATGGGCCTACAACACATATCCCATTGTGTTCGGAATAGGGGTAAAACGCTAGGGACGACAGTCGTTGGGTTTGGATTGGAGTTCGTATGTGAAGAGGGGTATTTTCGGATTTTAAAAAACTTTATAAATAAAAAAAAACTCAACCAATCACATTTCTCCTCTTCTTCGTTGAAAACGCAATGCCCTCCATCGTTAACGGCGGAAATCGCTGCTCCCTTCTCCCCATGATTTCTCTTTCAATTCTAAACGAAATCGAGCGCTCTATGATTCATTTTGAAGCTCTCACCGCCCTCTTCAAATCCATATAGGAATCATCTCGTATCGTGCAGTATCCCTCGAGTTGCGAGCCCTCAAAGAGCTCGACTTTCGATCTCCACAACTGTCAACTCCGACCGTCGAGCTGGGTCCCACCACCGGGCGTGGATAACCCTTTCCACCCTCTTCGACGTCGCGTAGGCCGATCGGCCCCTCGATACACGGACTGCCTGAAAGATCGAGACCTAGGTTTGAACCTTCAACGAAGGTATACGGTTTGAAATCTTGGAATTGAAAATAACACTTTTAAGTGTTGCAAACCTTTGAAAAATCATATCTTTTTTACTACGTTAACGAAATTCGATGAAACAGGAAACACCGGGACCGTGAGGACGTCTTCTACATTTTAGAAGAGACCGCATATTTTTCTGAGCCTTCTGCTATTTTTGGTGGAGAGGAACCCAATGTGAGATTTCTAATTTATAAACGATATGGAAAACGACGATGTATAAATTATATAGTCGATGTATGAGTTATATAAGCGTTGTACACCTCTTGTATAAGCGTTGTATAAGTTGTACGTTCGATGTATAAGTTGTATATGCGTTGTAAAAATTATATATGTGTTGAAATAGGAGTGAATCGCAATATATATATATATATATATATATATATACACACACGCCCCTCGTCCACAAACCATGGACGATATTTATTGGTTGTGATTGGTGTGAAAATTGATTGATAGCGAATGGTTGTTTGGGATTGTTTGTGGTTGATATTGATTGATTGTGGTTGAAAAATACCCATTTGTGGTTGAGAAATATTTGGTTGAAACCACATAGGATTAGTTTGTGGAAATGAAATAAATATATACGTGCCGCCTGCGTGTGAACTAGATGCATGATCCCCATTGTCAAAAACCGCGAGGTTTTAAGGTAGAGCGAGGAGCCGTACTGGGGACAGTCCCGGTTTTAACTACCCTGCCGTTATGCTGCTGAAATTTTGAATAATATTCATGTGTTTGAATTATTTTCATTTGCTGAAACTATATTTATTCGTTGAATAGAAAACCTTCATGTGTTGAATCGATATTCATTCGTTGAATTGAAATTCATGTGTTGAATGCTGTTCGTGTTTTAAATAAAAAAATCACATTTTTATCTATATATATAAACTATAGAAAACCTTCATGTGTTGAATCGATATTCATTCGTTGAATTGAAATTCATGTGTTGAATGGTGTTCGTGTTTTAAATATAAAAATCACATTTTTATCTATATATATATATATACTATAGAAAACCTTCATGTGATGACTCGATATTCATTCGTTGAATTGAAATTCATGTGTTGAATGGTATTCATATTTTGAAATAAATTGTTTTATAATAAAAATCACATTTTTATTGTCTATATGAATTATATAAAATAATCTCGTTTTGAAAGAAATTGTTTTATAATAAAAATCCTATTTTTATTACCTATATGAACTATATAAAATAATTGTGTTTTGAAATGAAATGTTTTACAATAAAAATCACATTTTTATTATATACATGAATTGTTAAATATAGTGAAGTGTTGAAATAGAAGACAATTAGATAAAAATATCATTTTTATCAAATGTATGAAAAGAATATAGCTTTGAAATCGAAGAATCGATATATATATATAAATAGAATTAAAATATATCGAATAACGATGCTGCAGTTCATATTTTGAAATCGTGATTTCAAACGATTATACCGGGAGATCCGACCATCGGATTTTCCTGAAATCGCAGCCGTTGGGTTCGCCTTGGAAATATCTTTCCAACGACACCAACTTTGTAAAAATCCAATGGTTGGATTGTCTGCAATGTTTAATTCAAATCTTATGAAAAACAGCGCCATAATCGATTATATATATATATAATTATATTTAATCGAATAACGACGCTGCAGTTCGTATTTTGAAATCGAAACTTCAAACGATTGTACCGAGAGATCCAACCATCGGATTTTCCCGAAACTGGAACCGTTGGATTCGTTTTGAAAAGATCTTTCTAATGATGGAAATTTTGTGAAGATCCAACAGTTAGATTTTCAGATATGTGTAAATCAAATCTAAAGAAAAACAGCGCCACGGTCGCGTTATGGCCCGAAGCGTCGTTTTGAATAAAATGGCTATTTGAAAATAAATAAAAATGGCGATAAATCGTTATAAAATATTATAAACGATATGGACGTGATTTAGAAATTAACAGAAGGTTGGCTAAGTCGAATGGTTTCCTGGGTGTTGATCTGATGTTGGTTTCAGCCTTCGGGGTTAATATTTGGGAAATCGTTCTCTTACTGATTGACGGTTAGTGACTAATGAATTGAAATGATGCGTGTGTATGTTAGTGTTGCACTTATTTATTATATATGCGAGTTGCTCAGAAAGACCGGGTTTATCCCATTCTGATTAAATGAATCGACGATAAGAAATCGAAGATGAGGACGGTGGTCGAAGACCGGAGATCTTCACCTCGTTTGGATGGTAACAGGTCCTGATTGGGAGGCATCCCGAAATATGGATAATGAGTGGTGATCGTCCAGACGTATGTGGTGGTCGATGGGTTTGCGAGGTATTTAATGCCTCCGGTTTCGTTCAGACCCAGAACAGACTTGTAAATGGATTGTGTGTCTGACATTGGATTTTATTCTGTGTTGATTGATCTCTGTTAAATATACATCTATTTGGCGGCGGAGAATTTATTCTTTTGCTTAACGCCCTTCTCTGAAACGCACGAGCTCAGAGGTTGTATATCGATGGAAATCAGTCGCATGGCATGAATTGCTAGTGTGGCATGCCTAAGTGGCAAATGAACAGGGCTTCTATAGAAAAGCAAGGTCTTGTGGAGATGATCAAAGCACCGGCTACGTGGCGTAGCTTTGTGTATAACGTAAAATCGCAAACCTCACACCCTGGTATGAGCCAGAAACGGGAGAGGACATCAGGGAGGGCCTGCGTTTCTTTCTAGCTAGAAGTGGCGTCAGTGGTTTTACACGCCCTGACGTGTTTGACTTATGTGGTTGTTGCTGTTGCGAGGCGCCTCGGTTTGATCGGACGATCCGGGTCCGATGGAGTCATTCGTTGGCTCGTTTACGCCCCAAAGGGCGGGGAGACGTAGTGTTCAGGCATAATAATCCACATCGGTGGACCGGCCCTGACGATCCAAGGGACAGTTGCGGCTGTTCCTGAAACACGGGCTAAAGCGTCTCGAATTCGATAAGGACTATCTTTTGCCTTGGTTCAGGACGGAAATCCAATTTCCAAATACGTGACTGTGCGGTTTTGATTGTATATATTTATGGCGACATGATATATGGTACCCATGCCGCCTATGATTGATAGTTATGATTCAAATTGTTTTTGAAACATATAAACACTAGTAATAATATCAAATGCTTTTGCTTTATTCGTATCAATCATATTTTGGCCATTATAAGGTAAAACTCTATCCTCCGGTTTGCGTTGAATTGTGTGATGGTAACTGAGTCTTATAATGGCTTCATTTTTATAAAAAGCATTGCGATATTTAAAAGAAAGATTTGTTTTAAAGCACTGGCAATCCAATGGAGTAAACCCATTCCACGAAAGTGGCGTGGTCCTGTGATTAGCCATATATTAAATGTGTTGAGTAGATTCCTCATACCCGTCCCATGACTGACTCGTAGTTTGTTTCACTTTCAAACTCGGGTGCCCCTTTTTCTACACGGGCAGCCTTGTATTCAGGTTTAGCAGGTTCTTTCTGGATAGCTGGAGCTGAAGATGGATTCTATATTTATCTCTTTTTATGCTGTTCAGCTCCTATTGTACATATTTTGTTTATTTCCGCTGTAGACATTTATGTATAGCTGAACTGTATTTGTACTAAGTATGATCTTGTATACTGTGTAACTCTGATGATTACTTTTATCCAGTATATTCTATTGTTCATTATCTGGTGTATTTATTTATTTCTGTTCTTCTATTATCTGTTTCTGTGTTATATTCCAAAGATTACCCTTGTCTCCGTCTGTACGGGCAATGGTGTCGTCACATAAATGCAATGAAATTGTACACTTTGCGGTGTTCATTGTTTTACATGCATTGCCAGTGAGTTTGTAATTAATCAAAAAAATATTGGACTTGAAAGATAACTTTGTTTCAAACATTGTTACATCTTAAATTGTTGGTATTGACAGTTTACCATTTCCACTGAGTCAAATATACCTTCTCCAGTCACGCCTTAAGAAAAATTAGACCAACTCTAGATGTATAATCAGCAGGATCAAAATAGTGGTCAATGATTTAATTTACGACATTAAACATGCAATTATTTATGGTCTTTAGCATTTAACGAAGAGTTAAGAGACCCAAAGAAACGGAAAACTACATTATGAACTTAATTAAAATCAACATGTTTGTATTTTTTTTAAAGGCCAGGTGGTTAAGGAAGAGAGAGAGGGGGGTGTATTAGAGGTTAGTAGAAGAGGCTGATAAGCTATACTAACCAAAAATCTTGTTCTCATACATGTGTATATAAACTAATAAATCGGATCTACCTTTCATATCCGTTGCCATTTATATATCAGTTAGTTAGTGAACAAACTAATTAATTATTAACCTTAATGAATTCAATGACTGGAATGGTAGCTCTTCTACTTCTAGTAGCAGCAGCAGTTCCAGCGTTTGTTACGGAGGACACAACGGACGATACTTCGGGACGCACAATTGGGGTTGACAATGATACCTGTTCCTCTGACAAAACTTTTCATGTTGGCGATACTCCATGTAAGTCTTCTGTAAACTAATAGCTAAATATGAATCAGAAAATTGTTAATAATTATATGTTAAAATAACTAAATATTACGTCTTTCATATGGATTAGTACACCGTGAATAAGATGCCCAAGGCCAACTATTATTCATTATACATTGTGATTCAAAATACATTATGTACACGAATATGTTATAGTGCACACCAAAAAAGTAAGCTATCATAAAGTAAGCACAGTAATATCAACAAACATGACAATCTCTGGTTGTTGTAACTACACAAATTTTGTATAAAAATGAAAAACCCGAACAAACCTATAAGACAACAGTAATAAAAATGCAGTCAACTTCAATTCTCCATCTAAAATCTCAATGTGGCATCAAAGCTATGAAGCCGAACCACTAATTGGGTTAAATCAGAATATAGCTTAAAACCTAAATAAATTCTTAATTAAAGATGCAAAATTAACCTTAAACTGATTCCAATGCTAAGATTAACCTCACAATAGGATGGGTAAGGTTGGTTATCTAAACACTGGGTCTAAACTTAAAAAATACTTGTTAGTTTGGTTCAGAATACTTCCATAGCCATTGGAATCTTGCCTTTTACATTGTAATGTAAGGTTGAGTCTCCTGGTAAAGAAGATATACAGAATGAACAACTGTGGATTAAAACAGCCTTAATTGTGTGCATTTATCTTGTTAATGCTACGTGTAATGAAGTATTGCATTAGAGGAGACGCAATTAATAAACTGCGTCAACTGATGCATGCAACAAAATATACCAACACTATAAGGAAATGCAGAATAAATGGCACACCCTTTTAGCCTTCGTTGATTCCAAAATTTGGGTTCGAGTCTGTGCATTGAAGATCTTTGTCTAGTTGTTCGATCTTCGCTCTTAATTCCTGCATTTTTTTCATATTTTAAAATAATTATTGACCAACATGCGAATATGTGATATATATGCAAATTAGTTACTTTAACATTTTGGATCACTATACCTTTAACATTCCGAGCCTTTTACAATAGTTCAAAATACATTTTGCCCACAAAATAGTATTACTGGAGCTAAACATTTGGAAGATGAAAAATTATGCATATAAAAACATAGTTAACGATGAATAACCCTAATCAAACCCTACTTTCACATTGTGAGTTGCATAACTGATAATAAGAACGCTTCTAAAACACAGATTAAACCAAATCATATATTTCTACAATGCTAAACATTTGTGGTATCACCATAAAAACTTATGCTAAAACATCAATTAAATGAAAAGATGAAATATACCATTAGCATAAAGTACAATATCAATACAAAAGCTTAAATGAAATGTTTTTTGACATGATTCAAAAAATTGTTACTAAAATTACCAACTATAAACGTATGCAGACAACATCACAACATGATAACATAATTTAATGTGCTACCTTTTACTTATTTTACCTTCATGTTTATAGTGTCATCTTAGCAAGCTTGAATCCTTTTTGCATCTTTTAGTAGTAGATTATGCGGTTGAACTTGAATTAAGCGCTTAATATCTTCCAATAAATTTAGTATTGTATGAACAAACTCCCACTGCTAGGTTTAGATCAATAATATATTTCGGTGTATTATTTCAAGGATTCACAAGCAAATTATATGACTGTAGAGCAAATGAAAAAGGCATATACCGAAGTATTGCAATCTCTAGTAGATAGGAGCAAGATGTAGGCCCAAGAGACCACTTCAGGGTATTCTCTCTCCACTGCCTCCTTTATTGTATCCAAGTACCAATCATTTTAACCCATTAGATCATTTCTATGTCTGTGTTCTTGTATTTCAATAATTTTATCAGTTCATTGTTGTTATAATCAATCTAACTTTGCCACAAACATGCACAAGTTCATTTGCAGCTCTACTTATAATATCCGGCTTCCAAAACAGAAGGATGTAAATGCGATATTTGAGTAGCGACATTACAATGCTTAAAAAGTTATAATTCAAACTATTTCAACTTGATACTAAATAATAAGTTGCCAAACGAACTCTGAATTTGTATTTAGTTTTGGTAAGTGTCCCAAATGATGGACTCTAAATATTATGTGCTACCTTTTACTTATTTTACCTTCATGTTCATAGTATCATCTTAGCAAGCTTGAATCCTTTTTGCATCTTTTAGTAGTAGATTATGCGGTTGAATTTGCATTAAGTGCTTAATATCTTCCAATAAATTTAGTACTGTCTGAACAAACTCCCACTGCTAACTTTAGATCATTAATAATTTTTGATGTATTATTTCAAGGATTCACAAGCAAATTATATGACTGTAGAGAAAATGAAAAAGGCATATACCAAAGTAATGCAATCTCTAGTAGATAGGAGCAAGATGTAGGCACAAGAGACCACTTCAGGGTATTCTCTCTCCACTGCCTCCTTTATTGTGTCCAAGCACCTATCATTTTAACCCATTAGATCATTTCTATGTCTGTGTTCTTGTATTTTAATAATTTTATCAGTTCATTGTTATTATAATCAATCTAACTTTGCCACAAACATGTACAATTTCATTCGTAGCTATACTTATAATATCCGGCTTCCAAAACATAAGGCTGTAAATGCGATATTTGAGCAATGACATTACAATGCTTAAAAAGTTATAATTCAAACTATTTCAACTAGATACTAAATACTAAGTTGCTAAACAGACTCTGAATTTGTATTTAGTTTTGGTAAGTGTCCCAAATAATGGAAAAACCAAATTTAATGTGAATTTGTTTGATAAAAGAAAATTGGCTGTTTACATCGATTACAGAGAATAAATTAACAAAGGGAAAGAAGGAAAATACCTAAATTTTCTCAACTCAAAGCTTCTACTGTCTCCTTCTCCGAGAGAGACCTTCTTGTTGAATCAGGCAGTAGTGAAGCATCACAAGACTAATTATCAAGCAAAAATAGCTATATTAAAATAACTTCAAGCACAATCTACATTTACCAGAAAGTTCAAAGGTATGTAGAAATTACAAATTATCTCAACAGAAGGGTCGTGGCGAAGGCCTCTAAGCCAAGAAATCAGAAATCTTGGGGTTCATAACAGTAGGGAAAACTCACAAATAAGAAGCAGGCAAAAAATAGAAAATAAAATAGAGAAACAAATTAAACTTACCTCTGATGCGTGCTTCAATTCATGCATGCTGCCGCTGCTTCTTTCTTTTTTCCCTTTTGATTACTAAATTGAGATAGCATAGCTGAAACGAGCCTTTTTGGGTAAGTTGCGGGTAGGAATTTAGGAGACAGGACGTTGTGACGAAGTGTGGGTGACGAAGGGGAGATGTTACTTCGGCGATGTTGATTCGAGAGTCAGTCATTTAGGGTTTGAAATCGAGACCGTAAGAAGCAGAAAAAAAGGAATATACAGATCTGAGGATGAAGAGGTGTAATTGAAAGATTCTGCGCGATAGAATAAATTGGGTCGTAGGAAATAAAAGGAAAAGAAGGAAAATGTTAGAAAGAACAAAGAAGGAAACAACGGAGAAAACATTATTGTTGAGCAAAAATTATGCCTAAATTTATTGGTTCAGACAATTTTTTTTTGACTCTTACAGTAGGGAGACCTCCCTAACGGTCGGTTTGATTAGTAATTAAGTATTACTCTTTAGTTACCTCTTTTTATTCTTTAATATTACCATTTATTGGCTTTTGGGAACCGCTCATACTTCATAAATTTCACAAATACAAGAACAATGTTCATATAAAGTACTGTTATAAGTTTGCTTTGTTAATTTCTAAAAGGGCAATTTACATCTAAGAAATGTGGAATAAAACCGACTTTTAAAATTTTGAGCATTGTTTGTTAAATATTTTTTAACAACGCAATTTTCATTTGAGAAAATGAGAACGAATCAATGGTTTCTATGATTAATTGATGTAATCATCCATTAATTTGTTAATTTGTGGCTATATGTATACATGCTTCCCTAATAAATCTTTGTAAATTTAGCCATCATCATTTCAGCCATAACAAAAAAAAAATTAAATGTTTTAAAAACCGCCATAAGCGATACGTTATTGTTACCCATGTACCTTCACATTTCATTTATAATATAATTTCCATTAGCTTTACTACTTCCTAACCAGTAAGTATATTAACTTCCAAATGAAGTTGGGTTAATTGCTGCTATAACTGTTCGCACATCCTTATCGTACATTATGAAAACAAACATTTATAGCAATGACAAAATATTTAGCATGTTCTTAAATATTGCACCTACGCAAGTTGCTAAGTGCATGGAATAAAATGTTTTTGACATGAAACGTAACGCGGAAAGTAGTAGCCTTATAAATTATCCCAATCAAAATTATTTTTAAATCCACTATTTTTTGGGCTATTATATCGATCTCCCATCGGTGTAAGAAGAGTATAAATGTTATGGTAATAGTATAATTCTTTAAAGAAGGTTTCTCATTTGTCTTTAAATTAATTGGCTAGTAAATCTTTTATGTATGAGTTATTTATTATTCGAACAATTCAGGAAACATATGCATTTTGATATTAAAATTTTCCTAGCACATGGGAACCATGTGTTGTTTCTCATGCTAATCTTTCTTTTTTCTTTTTTTTAAAAAAATGCAAAATTGAATATGCATGCTCATCAAACATAACTCAGTCCAGACTTATGCACGACATTACAAAAAATAAATAAACAAGCAGCCTATGATAAATTATTCCAACTGTCATAATAATGAAGGGAACATAACTAAAGAAATGATAAAAAGACAAGTCTTTATCTTCATCCAAAAGTGTACCCAATGCTATGGTGCATATCCAAAAGAAAGTCAATCAACTGTTCACTTTGCTGCCCATGTAAAAATATAGGTACCCGAGTTTGCAAGGAAAAAACAAACTACGAGTCAGTCATGAGACTAATATGAGAAATTCTATGGTTACTTAACTTATAAGAACAAGGCGAATCACAGGACCACACCATATATCAGGGAATGGGTTTACTCCATTTGATTGCCGGTGCATAAAATAAAGTAAATCAAGTAAACAACGCAATGCTTTTTAGAAAAATGAAGCCGTTATAAAACTCAGGTCCCATCACACAATGCATCGCAATCCGGAGGATAGAGTTTTAACTTATAAGGGCCAAGTACGCTTGATACGTAGAAAACAAAAATCATTTGGTATTATTATTAGTGTCTATACAGAATTACAATTAAAACTGCACCATTTCGTATTGCAAATTGGATTTCCATCATGAATCAAGGCAAGGGATGTACTCCTTACCAGTTTCGGGCCATCTATAGCGGGATGCCCAGAATCGCGCTCTTAGCAACCCTTAGATCCTGCAAAGCTGGTCCTACCTTACTTTTGAGCATTAGTTTTTCCTGAACATAACATTTCCCCATCCTATCGGACCTATCACTCGAGCCTTTTAGTCAGCTCTATATCCGAGGCGCCTCGCAATCCGTCATCCACATAAGTAAAAATGTCAGGGCTCCATACCATGACACCACTTCTAGCTAGGAAGAAACGTATGCACTCCTTGCGTCCCATATCCCTTTTCTGACTCATACCGGGGTGTGAGGCTCACGAATTATTGCTACACACAAGGCTATGCTACTTAAAGCTGTGCTTTGATCATTAACCACAAGATTCTGCTTTTCAACAAAAGCCTTGATCAATTGCATCTTGGCATGCTACACTATCAATCCATACTACGCCATTGATTTCCACCGATATATAACCTATAAGCTCGTAGGTCTTAGAGAAAGGTGTTAAACAAGAGATTAAATTCTCTTCCACCAAACAAATATATATTTAGCCAAGATCAACTACATAGCACACACTACAATGTCAAACATACAATCCATTTATACGTCCGTTCTAGGTCTGAACGAAACCAAAGGCACCTTATTCCTCATTCCATATGACCAATACAGAAGAGAGGTCCTTGCATATCCGGACAATCAATAAGTATGTTCAAACAACCACCACTACAACCCTTCAAGGGAGCTACCCATATCTGAGGTATCAATAGTAATTCATTCGATGTGGATATTGCCGGTCTTGCACCATCTTCATTATCTTCGACTTTTAATCGTCTTTTAATTACCTGAAATGAGATATAACTCGGTCTTTTCAAATAATTCTTGGATAAAATTTCAAATCAAATTATTTCCCTAGTTTAAATCATTGGCCTTCACCATTCATTACTTTATGTAAAAAAGTTTAGTCGAGAATTTAATTCGGCTTTCGAATTAAATACTCGTGTCATATAATATCCATAATTCATTTTGTACATTTTCATGCCAAATCGTACTTAACCATTTTTATTTTATAAACCAAGCCGAATTTGTATGCACACACTTTGAATCACTTAAATAATTTAAAACGATTACGAATAAAATCGATTGTTGAAATCAGCGAATTAGTGAAACTGACAAGTCACAAACGAAGTTGAAATGGGCCGAACTTCGGGCGGGAAAGAGCCTGGATGGATCTAAACTGTTGACCATGGTCTCTACTGGTCAATAGCCTAAAAACAGAATTCAGACATCTGAATATTAATTCAGACGTTAGAGTTAAAAATTCAAATGTCTGAATTTGCAATTTCCTGAAACAGCAAGGATTTAGTTCATTTCTGAGATATTTTAGGTGTCTGAATTTTTTTGTCCAGATGTTCGAGTTGAAATTCAGACATCTAAATAAAAATTTCAGACGTCTGAATAGCTCTGCTTGTTAATATAATTATTTGGAGTAGATAAGACGTTTTTCCGAGATAATTCAGACGTCTGAAAACTGTTCCAAAGCACAATTAGTCTAGAAAACATATTCAAGACGATATCAACAAATGCCCGAAGGCCTATGATGTTATATACATGTATATGAGGCTTCTAAGAGTTTCCGAGATAACTTACAACACACAAATGCACATGCAAAAACATTCATACTTGAGATTCACAATGGTTCTGATTATAAATACAAAAGTGAGCTAAATTCCAAACCAAAGCATGCAAAAGCGATTCAAATGACTTTTGAAGACTTAAGACTTTGCTGGGTCGGCAACGGAGCTTCACGAGATCACCAAATCTACTCCTAGCATATAAATTAGATCATATGGACAATCTACGTCATAATTTTCAACTCAATGCAACATAAATACATGAAATAGTCTAAGTTACGCGAGCATATCCATTCCACTAGCATATGCAAACCAAATGAACATTAAGTTACTCTTTTACAAGCCAATTGAAACACCCCACCTCCGTTGGGGTCACTCTCAAAGGGAATGCCCTAATTCTGGTGGAGGTTTATAAGTATAAGTCACAGATACACAAGACAAATATAAGTACACATATTTTTAAACAGCGGAAAACAACAACAATTTTTATTTCCACAAAATACGTGTTACATAAACCGTGCCATAATTTGTCTTACAATACTTCCAAAAACATAACATCTTCCTAACTGTCTTGATTACATTATTCAAAGAAGCATAAAAACATAAGTAAACTGCATAAGTCCCATAATTGCGGTCCAAAGCCATAGTCCAAAACGAAAAAGATCCAAGCAAAACATTCTTTCTCTTTAAGCTGGATGTGAGAACTGGTCAAGCTGCGGTATTCCCTCCCTGTGGACCTTGGGGGGGGGGGGGAACGAAAGAAAAGAAGACGAAAGAAAAGTAGAGTCGGACATAAAGCCTGAGTAAGTCTAGGACTATTCAGTCGATGAATAAAGAACTGGGCATGATAAGTATAAAATGGAAATGGGAAAGCACCATAAACTAAGTTAAGTTGTCTAGAGTCGAATATACCATCGTACCCCATATTAATCTCTGCATCCATATAAACTAGTTCCCAACAGGCACCCCATAATCAGGGTGAAGTGATTCGTTTCTAACGATCGGCTCCTACTAGCATAATTACATGTGTCTTACGGCCCCCGTTGTTGTATTTACCTATGCTGGTCCCACCATGGGGTGTATCAAGTCCCATGGTGGCGGCCCGACCCAATCCTAGAATGCACAGGTATGCTACTAGTGCCCAGTGCCTTATTTTTCTGCACCGGAGTGTGTGCATGCCGCACCCCGTTAGAACCTACACTGATGCACCACCGTCGTCGATTTGACCTCTTACAGTCAGCCCAGTAATCGTGCCCCACCCTGCCTAGTTCAGGGTATCCTGATACACCTTGTAGGGTTACTGCTGAAAAGGGTCCCCCACTACTAGGTTTTCTATTTCTAGCCAACATGCTACGTTGGTCAAGTGTTTTGTAAACCTAACCCCCAATCAGTCTGTATAGTTTAGCATGTTCCATTTAATTAAGTATTAATTCAATTTACTTAATCCTATCAATCCTGACTCAGCCTTAATTGTCTTATTAAAGCCTCGACCTCTCACATTAGATAGGTATTGTTGTGGCTGCCTGGTGTCGGTTGGGTCCGGGCAGTCTTACGCCACAACTCAGTCTAACCTCGGGTCTTTTGTTGGGCTCCGTGTTTAACCACCCACATTGGATAGGTACTGTCGTGACTACTGGACAGCCGGCGGTTCCGGGCAGGTTTACATCACAACTCAATCCAACCTCGGGTTAAACACATTGTATTTTCTACATTTACGTATTTTGTCTCTTCACTTTTTATATGTAAATATTTGCGGCCCATTATTCAAATTCATCTTTATTGGGTAAAATTAATTTATACCACTTAATTGTTTTTCAAGGTTGTTGGCATGCGTCAAACATGCCAACACATATGTTCTATATTTTAACCCAAACGTCATTACCCCCGTTTTACACGTTCGCTACAATATAAGATATGTTGGGTTTAACATTTAAACCCAACTTATCCATATGAAAAGGGGAGGCTTATAACATGGTGTTTATAAGGTAACAAGAAAAGGGGAGTGTGAACGCATGAACTTGCAACATAACGATCTAATTAACATGAATTAGGCACATGCGAACTTGCATTGTAGTAGCATATAATCATGGCATAAACATACTTAAACATGAATCATTCTATTCATATAATCATGGCATAAACATACCTAAACATGAACCATTCTATTCATGTAAACTTGCAATTGGAATGTAAATCTAACTTAATTACGTGTCACATATATCACCATATGATTTTGATAACAACTTAGGCCTAAAACATGTTTTCAACTAGGCATAATACCAAACATACTTTAGTCATGTTCATAAAGATGCTTACTTTTGTCTTTAACCCAAAAGTATGGTTTTACACTTGATGCCAATTCCAACATAAATAAACCATAGTACTTAGCTGAATCCAATGACACACTAAAAGTGATCATAGAAGTATGTACATCATATTGGCATAATGGTGAATCATATACTTGCATGAATCCCAAATAAACTGCCACAACATATGGTTGTTAACATGAATCATATACTTGCATGAATCTAAATTAAACCACCATAAACATGTAGTTGTTAACTTACCACATAAATCACATACTTGCAAATAGTCAATCGCTATACCACAACATTTCCAAACCGTTTAGAATCAACGCAACATATAAATATAGATTATTATCACCACAAATCTAATACGATTCTATTTCTCATTTTACACAAATCAAACGTAATTATTTATTCACATCGGAATAGCACTCTACTTATAACGTATGACGAATCTTCAATTCAGGAATCTGAATTCTGAATTTGGAGATGCTATCCTTTGTTGTAGGCGTTGTTTTGATTTTAATTGACGTTGCTTTAAGCTTTCGAGTTGTCTCCTAATTGTCTCTCAATTTCGGACGGCTATTCCTAGTCTCTCCTCAGCAGCATGACAGTCTCATCTCCATTTTTGTTTGTGTGAATTAGGGTGAGTCTTAGGTCCTTTTTATAGAGTTTGTGAGTTGATTAGGACGGTCGATGGAGCTTGGTTTAATAATAGCCGTTCGTTTGAAGGAGAGACCAACCAGGAGCTGACAACTAGCCCTAGTGACAAGGCAAGGCTCAGAAAATCGACCAAACATAGACCAGGCCAGTCAGGGGGGCTGGGTTCGACCTGGCTCAGGGGCCAGGTCGACACACCAGTCGACACCGTGTCGACTTGGCAGTCGACACGGGTGACCCAGGTCGACTACCCAATCGACCTGTGTAGCCCCAGGTCGACTACCCAGTCGACCTGGGTGCCTTTGGCGGGAAAATTCCCGCCCTGGCCTATCCGGCCCGATTTTGAATTTTAAATTGGTTTTTCTGAGCTGTTTTGGTCTGTTTGAATTTTAAACTGAATTCTGAAACATCCGGAGGCTATATCTTCTTCATACGGAGTCCGTTTTACGCAAACTCGGACTCTATCCCAAGCAGAATTCCGAGACGAACGCAATGGCGTATCCCATTTCCCTTAATTCTTTGATTTGTAATTAATTATACTTTAATTTGTGAATTTCACTGTTATAGAATACACGGGGTGTTACATTTTCCCCCACTTAAAAAGGATTTCGTCCCTGAAATCTTCAAGTAAAGGAAGAATGTATATCCTAACATCCAAACGTCCATCTACTCATCCATCAAACACGAGCATCCATTGTCCTTAAAAGACTTCTGATGCTTCATGATCATATGCGAAGTGTGTGTGTACTTGTACTTATCTAATGCAAAATCAGGCGCTCCACTGATTCAGTTGACCTCCTTAATGCAAATTATGTAAGTGCCATGAATCAATTATGTATGCAAATTCTCCTATTCATGATTCTACATGAGTGCACAATCATTCATACAAATGCAGCATCCATATGACAACACATTAAACTTCAACCATATACGAATATAAATACATTTATGCATATGCAATATGAAGTGACTGAGCCGATCTAAAACCTAGATTGTATGTGTATATGCAACCACGTGCAACTACTAGCAATCATTTGCAACCACTTGCAACCATCATCCATAACATGTTTCAATTACATGTTTTCATCCAAAGGGTTTCCTCCTAAAAGATAAGGTCAAGGAGATATACCTAAAAAGATAGATAAAAGCACAACTTAAGGAAAAAGAAAGATCAAAGATGTACCCTCGAAAAGAAAAGGGTAGGTTGCGCGTATTCTAGCTTCAGTTTCCCAAGTTGCGTCTTCTTCGGCGTCGCTCCACTGAACTTTAACGAGCTTGACTTCGCGGTTGCGTAGCTTCTTCACTTCCGTTCCTAATATGCAGGTTGGAACTTTCCTCACGGTTGCTCGCGTTCCACTTCAGCTTCTTCTAGGATGTTTGGCTCTACCACTTCAGCAGATTCATGTAGACATTTTCGGAGATGTGAAACATGAAAGGCGTTGTGAACTCCGACCAATTTTTCAGGTAGCTCTAATCTATAGGCCATTTTCCCAATTTTCTCGATGATAGGAAATGGCCCTACGAACCTTGGTGCTAGCTTTCCTGTGGTTCCAAAGCGAACAATGTTCCTTAGCGGAGATACCTTAAGAAAAACTCTGTCCCCAACCTTAAATTCAAGGTCGGTCCTCCTCTTGTCGGCGTAGGATTTTTGTCTGTCTTGGGCTGTTTTCATTCTTCTTCGTATTAAGTCTACTTTTTCTGAAGTCTCTCGGATCATATCTGGTCCAAGTATGAGCTTGTCAGTAGACTTCCACCAACAAGTGGGCGATCGGCACGGTCTTCCATATAAGGCTTCGAAGGGCGCCATTCCGATGGTTGCTTGGTAGTTGTTGTTGTAGGAAAATTCCACTAAAGGAAGATGGTCTTCCAACGTCCCTCCGAAGTCAAGGATGCATAGTCTTAAAAGGTCCTCCAAAACTCTGTTCACTCTTTCTGTTTGGCCGTCGATTTGGGGATGATAGGCTGTGCTCAAGCATAACTGTGTGCCTACCGCTTCTTGCAGACTCCGCTAATACTCACTTGTGAAGATAGGGTCTCGGTCACTAACAATGCTGGATGGTATTCCATGGAGTCGAACAATTTCCTTGAGGTAAAGAGATGCTAGGGATGAGGCAGTTCTTTTACTTTTGACAGGTAAAAAGTGGGCGCTTTTAGTAAGCCTATCCACTATTACCCAAATGCTAGTGTTGCCTTTCCTAGACCTAGGCAGCCCATCAACGAAGTCCATTGAGATGCTATCCCACTTCCACTGCGGGACCTCTAGAGGATGGAGCAGACCGCCAGGCTTTTTCTGTTCCACCTTAACCTGTTGGCACACCATACACTTAGAAACAAAATCTGCCACGTCCTTCTTCATGTCGTTCCAAAAGAAAGTTCTCTTTATGTCCTTGTACATTTTATCCCCGCCCGATGTGGTGTGCTTCCTCGAGAACCTTCTTTACTAAATCCCTTGCTGTGGGACAAATAGTCTTCCGTCTCGCCTTAGCCAACCCTTGTGGTCGATGGAGTATCTGCTGAGGTGACTTGAAGTCTCGCCCCTCATTAGCCTATCAAACGTCTCCACAAGCTGAGGGTCTTCGCGTTGTGCTGTCCCTTTTGAGTCCACTAAAGTCGGGCGTACCTCGAGAGATGCTAGCAAGCCCGGTACAAAATCGGAGGAGGGCCTAAAGTCAAAACTGGCTATAAACTCTAGGCTTTGTCTTTCAACAAACAGCGGGCTTAGGGTCAGTTTCTTTCGGCTCAACGCGTCTGCCACTACGTTGCCTTTGCCCGGAGTGTAGGAGATCTCGAAATCGTACGAGGTAAGAAACTCCATCCATCTCTGTTGTCTCAAGTTAAGATCTTTCTGCGAGATAAGATATTTCAACGATCTATAGTCAGTGTAAAGTTCGAACTTCTCACCTAGGTGATAATGTCGCCAAGACTTGAGTGCAAAGACGATGGCAGCTAACTCAAGATCGTGGGTCGGGTAGTTCTTTTCGTGCACTTTCAACTGTCTTCCGCCATAAGCTACTACCCTTCCTTCTTCCATTAAGACAGCGCCTAGCCCTGTCCCACATGCATCTGTATAAACTGTGAACATCTTGCTTCCATCTGGCAACGTCAAAACTGGGGCTATTGTAAGAGCCCTTTTCAGTCGTTGGAAAGCAAACTCGCAATCCATGTCCCAATTGAACACTAGATTCTTCTTGGTCAACTTTGTGAGCGGAGCTGATATCTTTGCAAAGTCTCTGATGAATTTTCGATAGAAGCCTGCTAGCCCGAGAAAGCTTCGGACCTCTGTTGCGTTCTTTGGTGTCTTCCAATCCTGCACCGCTACTACCTTAGCCGGGTCTACTGCTAATCCTTCCTTGGATACTATGTGCCTAAGAAATCTGACTTCCTCTCTCCAAAAGTGGCATTTGGAGAATTTGGCTTTTAGCTGATGGACTCGCAGAGTTTCCATGATTGCCATTAAGTGCTGAGCATGTTCCTCTTCACTCTTTGAGAAGATAAGGATATCGTCTACGAAGACCACTACGAACTTGTTGAGCAAATCTCTGAACACCCCACTCATCAAGTCCACGAAGTAAGCAGGTGCGTTTGTCAAGCTGAAAGGCATGACAAGCCATTCAAAGAAGCCGTCTGGGGTTCTGAATGCCGTTTTATCGATGCTATCTTCATCCACCCTTAGCTGATGAAAACTGGTTGCTAAATCGAGTTGGGAGAAAACAGACACTCCTACAAGCTGATCAAACAGATCGTCAATTCTGGGGAGAGGGTGCCTATTCTTTTTCGTTAGCTTGTTGAGCTCCCTATAGTCAACACATAGATAGAGTGAACCATCCTCCTTTGTAGCGAAAACCACTGGAGCGCCCCATTCTGAAATGCTCCTTCTAATGAACACCTTCTCTAGAAGCTCTTTAATCTGTTTACTGAGCTCCTTTCTTTCCCGTGGAGCCGTGTGTCTAACGGGCAACGCCACGGGCTTTGCATTATCTACATGATATATACGGAAGTCTATCTCCCGCTTCTGATGCAAGACCTTCACCTCTTCGAAGACATCCGGATATTCCCGGACCACTCTAACCGATTGCAAACTTTCAACAGAAGCATCTAGCGATTCAAGATAACTAAGCATAACCGCATACGCGGGATTACAAGTAATTTCCAGAGTGTTACCGAGTTGGGTCAAAAGCCTAACCACCCTTCTCTCACAATCAAGGACGGCACCATTATTGGATAGCCAATCCATGCCCAAAATCAAACCATACCCCGAGAAGCCCAGAAAAAAAGCACTACATCTGAATTCTACGCTTAGAATAGAAATTTTCAATCCCACACAGATCGTAGACCAATGAGCCGGGCCCCCAATTGGGTTTGAAACAATTAAGGGGTCCTCTACCAAACTAGTTTCTAAGTGCAGAGATTCTACTAAAGCATATGAGATAAAGGAGTGTGATGCGCTAGAATCAAATAAAGTGCGAACTGGGTGATCATAAAGATAAACTATACTTTCTACAGAAGTATCTATACCTTGCTGTTGCAGAGGTGGCGCTTCTAGCACATGAACCTGTGCCCCTGAGGTGGATCCAGCCCTCTGCCCCTGCCCTCGTTTCTTTGGGCAGTCCTTAGCCATGTGGCCTGTCTCACCGCAAGAAAAGCACCCACCATTCATCTTGGCCTTCTTTTTCCGGCAATCTTTCACTAAGTGCCCCACTTTGCCACAGAAATTACACTTCCTCTTCTCTTTGTTGTCTTTCCCGCCCTTCTTAAAGTCTGTCTTCTTAGGCTGTAAACCCTCTTTCTTCCCTTGAGAGCTTTCTGCCTTTGTCTCCTTCTTGCCCTTATCCTCTTCGTTCAGCAATGCCCTCTGCACCAACCTTTCATACGTAGCTCCCATGGGTATATGGGTCATGGAAAAACTGTGTAATGGCTCATTCAATCCTTTGACAAAGCGGAGAGCCTTCTTGTGCGGAGTATTGACTAGATCCAGTCCGAACCTAGCCAGCTGATCGAACTGATTAACATACTCTTTGACTGTCATATTCCCTTGCTTAAGAAATAAGAATTTTTCCAACTGAAGACTCCTTTCAGCTTCTGCGAGAAATTTAGCCTCAAACCTTGCCCTAAAGTCCTCCCATTTTTCCACTGGTCTTTCTGCATTGGTGACTTCCCACCAGTAGGAAGCCTCGCCTTTAAGTAGCCATACTGCCAGTTGTACTTTCTGCCTATCTTCTACCTCAAAGATGACGAATAGGTCCTCGGTTTCCTTCAGCCAATTCCTGGCTGCCACGAAGGACTCGGTTCCATGAAAGTCCTTTCCTCCCATAGCTTTAAAATCTTTACATATCTTAGCAAAAGTATTACCCCGCGGAGGAGGTGGAGGAAGAGGTGCTGCTACAGCTGGTTGATTTCCTGCAGCTGGGGGAGGAGGAACGGTGGGACCTGGCTGATTGGCCCTTGCTTCTAAGAATCGTCTAAACCAACCGGGTATTGGTATACCCTTTGGCAAGTTAAGTTCTTCGGACATGCTGAAACAAAAAGGATAGATTCAAAATGAAGGATAAAAGATATTACCTATGGCTTTGAGGGACTATGCCTTTTTAAAATATAATACTTTATCTTAAAAAATGCTTCTTTAAATTTTCCTTTGAAAATAAATTTTCAAAACTTTTATCTTATCTGGTAAACCTATGCTCTGATACCAAGTGAAACACCCCACCTCCGTTAGGGTCACTCTCAAAGGGAATGCCCTAATTTTGGTGGAGGTTTATAAGTACAAGTCACAGATACACAAGACAGATATAAGTACACATATTTTTAAACAGCCGAAAACAACAGCAATTTTTATTTCCACAAAATACGTGTTACACAAACCGTGCCATAATTTGTCTTACAATACTTCCAAAAACATAACATCTTCATAACTATCTTGATTACATTATTTAAAGAAGCATAAAAACATAAGTAAACTGCATAAGTCCCATAATCGGTCCAAAGCCATAGTCTAAAACGAAAAAGATCCAAGCAATACATTCTTTCTCTTTAAGCTGGATGTGAGAACTAGTCAAGCTGCTGTATTCCCTCCCTGTGGACCTGGGGGGGGGGGAACGAAAGAAAAGAAGACGAAAGAAAAGTAGAGTCAGACATAAAGCCTGAGTAAGTCTAGGACTATTCAGTCTATGAATAAAGAACTGGGCATGATAAGTATAAACTGGAAATTGGAAAGCACCATAAACTAAGTTAAGTTGTCTAGAGTCAAATATACTATCGTACCCATATTAATCTCTGCATCCATATAAACTAGTTCCCAACAGGCACCCCATAATAAGGGTGAAGTGATTCGTTTCTAACGATCTTCTCCTAGTCGCATAGTTACATGTGTCTTACGGCCCCCGTTGTTGTATTTACCTATGCTGGTCCCACCATGGGGTGTATCAAGTCCCATGGTGGCGGCCCGACCCAATCCTAGAATGCACAGGTATGCTACTGGTGCCCAGTGCCTTATTTTTCTGTGCCGGAGTGTGTGCACACCCGCACCCCGTTGGAACCTACACTACTGCACCACCGCCGTCGATTTGACCTCTTACATTCAACCCAGTAATCGTGCCCCACCCTTCCGAGTTCAGGGTATCCTGATACACCTTGTAGGGTTACTGCTGAAAAGCCCCCCCCCCCCCCCGCTACTAGGTTTTCTATTTCTAGCCAACATGCTACGTTGGTTAAGTGTTTTGTAAACCTAACCCCCAATCAGTCTGTATAGTTTAGCATGTTCCATTTGATTAAGTATTAATTCAATTTACTTAATCCTATCAATCCTGACTTATCCTTAATTGTCTTATTAAAGCCTCGTCCTCTCACATTAGACAGGTATTGTTGTGGCTGCCTGTTGCCGGTTGGGTCCGGGCAGTCTTACGCCACAACTCAGTCAAACCTCGGGTCTTTTGTTGGGCTCCGTATTTAACCACCCACATTGGATAGGTATTATTGTGACTACTGGACGGCCGGGCGGTTCCGAGCGGGTTTACATCACAACTCAATCCAACCTCGGGTTAAACACATCGTATTTTCTACATTTACATATTTTGTCTCTTTCCTTTTTATATGTAAATATTTGCGGCCCATTATTCAAATTCATCTTTATTGGGTAAAATTAATTTATACCACTTAATTGTTTTTCAAGGTTGTTGGCATGCGTCAAACATGCCAACACATATGTTTTATATTTTAACCCAAACGTCATTACCCCCGTTTTACACGTTCGCTACAATATAAGATATGTTGGGTTTAACATTTAAACCCAACTTAGCCATATGAAAAGGGGAGGCTTATAACATGGTGTTTATAAGGTAACATGAAAAGGGGAGTGTGAACGCATGAACTTGCAACATAACGATCTAATTAACATGAATTAGACACATGCGAACTTGCATTGTAATAGCATATAATCATGGCATAAACATACTTAACATGACTCATTCTATTCATATAATCATGGCATAAACATACCTAAACATGAACCATTCTATTCATGTAAACTTGCAATTGGAATGTAAATCTAACTTAATTATGTGTCACATATATCACCATATGATTTTGATAACAACTTAGGCCTAAAACATGTTTTCAACTAGGCATAATACCATACATAGTTTAGTCATGTTCATAAAGATGCTTACTTTTGTCTTTAACCCAAAAGTATGGTTTTACACTTGATGCCAATTCCAACATAAATAAACCATAGTACTTAGCTGAATCCAATAACACACCAAAAGTGATCATAGAAGTATGTACATCATATTGGCATAATGGTGAATCATATACTTGCATGAATCCCAAATAAACTGCCACAACATATGGTTGTTAACATGAATCATATACTTGCATGAATCTAAATTAAACCACCATAAACATGTAGTTGTTAACTTCCCACATAAATCACATACTTGCAAATATTCAATCGCTATACCACAACATTTCCAAATCGTTTAGAATCAACGCAACATACAAATATAGATTATTATCACCACAAATCGAATACAATTCTATTTCTAATTTTACACAAATCAAACGTAATTATTTATTCACATCGGAATAGCACTCTACTTACAACGTATGACGAATCTTCAATTCAGGAATCTGAATTCTGAATTCTGAATTTGGAGATGCTATCCTTTGTTGTAGGCGTTGTTTTGATTTTAATTGACGTTGCTTTAAGCTTTAGAATTGTCTCTCAATTTCTGACGGCTATTCCTAGTCTCTCCTCAGCAGCATGACGGTCTCATCTCCATTTTTGTTTGTGTGAATTAGGGTGAGTCTTAGGTCCTTTTTATAGAGTTTGTGAGTTGATTAGGACGGTCGATGGAGCTTGGTTTAATAATAGCCGTTCGTTTGAAGGAGAGACCAACCAGGAGCTGACACCTAGCCCTAGTGACAAGGCAAGGCCCATAAAATCGACCAAACACAGACCAGGCCAGTCAGGGGGGCTAGGTTCGACCTGGCTCAGGGGCCAGGTCGACACGCCAGTCGACACGGGTGACCCAGGTCGACTACCCAGTCGACCTGGGTAGCCCCAGGTCGACTACCCAGTCGACCTGGGTGCCTTGGGCGGGAAAATTCCCGCCCTGGCCTATCCGGCCCGATTTTGAATTTTAAATTGGTTTTTCTGAGCTGTTTTGGTCTGTTTGAATTTTAAACCGAATTCTGAAACTTCCGGAGGCCATATCTTCTTCATACGGAGTCCGGTTTACGCAAACTCGGACTCTATACCTAGCAGAATTCTTAGAAGAACGGAATGGCGTATCCCGTTTCCCTTAATTCTTTGATTTGAAATTAATTATACTTTAATTTGTGAATTTCACTGTTATAGAATACACGGGGTGTTACACCAATAACTTGTGGCATAGTTATGAGTTCATGAATAACTCACCTATATCAAATAAAATTGACTTATTGCAAAACTCAACATTTATCCTCATGTTAAACTTATACGATCAATCAGTAATCATTTCATCAACCCAAACTTAATCAACTACTAAATATTTAACTAGTACTAGCCTTTTTGTTTCTCAAAACAAAAATTATGATAGAAAATCTCACCTTTGCTTGTTTCCAAACAAAGAATAGATCCAATAGTGAGACGACCCAAACTCGCCCTTACGGGAAAGTTTGAATTGAGTTGAGGACACGACAAATCAGAACGTAAACAAAAGAACAATTCATTTTTATTACAACAATTTGCATCAGAGTACAAGAATATGACAGAGTGTGAATAAATATTACACATTGGAAAATATCAGAGATTTGAAATTACAATGCAGCGGAAAAATAATGAATAACACAACTAAAAGAAATACACTGATACAGAGCTTTCCGGGTATAGTTCCAACTGCAAATCCGGGATCATGTGAATATAATATCTGCAAAACCAAAACTACTTGCTGCTCGTATGGAAAATAGGGGCACCCAGAGTTTAGGTTATAACAATAAGCTCCGGGTCAGTCATGTGACCGGTGTGAGAACTAAAACAGTTATTCAAAACTTTACTTTAAAAATAAAGTAAATCAAGGGACCATGCCATATAACACAGAACGAGTTTCCTACCAAGAATACCATTGCATAAAACAAACAGCGCAATGCTTTTTGAAAAAATAAAGCTATTAGAAGACCCAGGTCCCATCACACAATGCAACGCAAGCCGAAGGATAGGGTTTTCCCTTATAATATTCAAACATGCTTGGTGCGTTTAAAACAAATCCTTTGATACTATTATAAGTGCATAGTGCTTAAAACAACTTCAAATATAAAAGTATCAATCATAGATGGCATGGCTACTATATATCATGTCACCATACTAGTTCTACAATTAAAACCACACAATGTCATATTGGAAGTTGGATTATATCTGTGAACCAAGGCAAGGGACCGTCTTTACCGAATTCGAGACAATCTAGCCCATGCCTCAGGACTCAACTGCAAGTGCACCTGGATCATCAAGGCCGGTCCGCCTAAGTGGATTAATAATCCCTGAACAATACGTATCCCCTCCCTATGGGGCGTAAGTCGTCAGTACGTCGACCATGTCATCCATTGGCACCGTTGTAACAACCCGAAAAATCAAAACCAATTTAAAATTTTTAATTTGGCTATTTTAATGTATTTGGAATAATTAAAATAATTTATTTTAAATAATAATGACTGAAAATTTATTTTAAATGAAGTTAGAACAAATAAATTTATTTTAATTATGTAACGAGTTAGAAATAGCGCAATAGTTTGAAAATTTGAAGTTGAAATTTGACTGAATGTATATGATTCAAAATAAATCGGATTATAGTAATACCAGAAATATTTAAATCTATTTAAAAATGTCTTTCTAACGGATCTAAAAAATTGAAATTTCATGGCAGGAATAAAAAGTTATGGCCAGTTGAATATTCGGAATGGTCGCTATGAAATTTAATATAAATATAACCCTTAAAAATAGACATCTTGCAAATGACCTCCATTTTCGATGAGACCACTTTGGCTGGATCCGGAATGTCAATTTATTGCTAGATGTAAAATTCCATAATTTTTGTAATTAATATGTGAGAGTGGCAAAGTAAAATGTGTTTGGTAATTTCGGTTTAAATTGGATCGACCAGAAAAAGTCCATTTTTCAAACGGTCTCCAAATTCAATGAAATTGATTTTGCTGGGACCGTATCGTCCCAACCTAGCTAGATTTACTTTTCGGGAATTTTTGGAATCAATATGTGGCCCCGGTAAATGAAAGTGTACGTTCAAACCGAATATTGAATGTTTTATATTTTAGTTTGAAGAATAACTAACTCGAACAGTAGAATGGGCTTATGAAACATATTACATTGTGTCCGGAATATGGGGCATTTAGCTAGAGGTGACATTCGTTGGGTTTGATTTGTGGTTCATATGGACTAATGGGTATTTTTGGATTTAAAAAGAATTAAAAATTAAATATAAATTAATGGGCCAATGAAATTATACCATCAATTTTCTCGTTTCCAAAGAAAGCCCGTAACCCCCCAGCAATCGACGACGGCGCGCGTTCTTTCCTTCTCTCCTCTGAAACTCCAAATCTGCTCTACGAAATCAAACACTCTGTTGTGAATTATGTAGATCCAAGTTTCCTCTTCAAATACATATATGCCTCACCTCCCATCGTTCTCTATTTTGGTCGAACCACCTCCGGGAAGTCAGCGACTTCGAAACGCCACCACCGTTGATTGCCGCCGCCAATCTGAACCGCGCCACCACCGATCTGAGCGTCGCACCTCCCTCTACAACGTGGTTCTAGCCGATCATCGTGAAACTCACTGGTTTGCGCGAAAAACTAAAACCTAGTTTTGAACCTTTTCAGAGACGTATCGACTTGTTTATATTTAACTATTTATAATAGTTAAAAGCGTTGCAAATTATGATTTTAGAATAAAAAAATCATATCTTTAACATATGTTATCGAAATCCAGTGAAACCAGAGACATTGGACTCATGACGACGTTGTAACGACCCGGATTTTCGGCGACTTTGGTTATCGACATGAGCTCGATGTCGATAACCAAACCATCGAAAAATCCTGGTAATTAATGAAAGAAATTAGAGGGTGAGGATAGATAAGATAGAAATTTAGAATAGAAGAAGAAGAAGAAGAAGAAGAAGAAGAAGAACACAACATCAGAGTAACACGAACCTCACAGCGGAACGAATAACATATAATATATAACATAACTTTGAAATATAACAGTTATGTATACAATAGCACTTATCAGAGTACAGCACTTATCAGAGTACAGCACTTACAACACAGCGGAAATAAACTACAGCTATATGATCCAGAAGCCTCCTGCTCCAGCTCTTCAGGTAAATCTGTAAATCCCGACTACTTGACTGCCCGTACAAATTTAGGCACCCAAGAATTTAGGGAAAACAACAAAGTAAACTCCGGGTCAGTCATGGGACAGGTGTGAGTAAAACAGTTTAAACAGGTATATGAACAAGTAAACGATATCTCATAAGACCACGCCGTAGAACGGAACGGGTTTTTCCCTTATGAGAATCCAAAATATCTTTATATCAAAAACCTTTTGATATTATAATAATGTCTATGTACAAATAGATATCAACTAGCAGAAACGCTTTCATCTCACGTTCTACATATATAGTATACAATCAAAATCGCAAGCACGTATTGGATAATGGATTTCCAACTATGACAAGGTATGGAACCACCTTCCGATCAGTGTACTCTAGGAACGATACACTGGAGTTCAACAAGAACATCTTGTAACTCAGCCACACATGACCGACCACTCATTTTGCTTGAGTGTATCGAATGTATATCACCAACGGTTGGGATCAGCAACCGTTCCCGTATATATATATATATATATATATATATATATATATATATATATATATATGGGACAACATTGATAGATTAAAGAAGCAAATGAATATTCTCTAGATAGGTGATTATACACCCTACTTCGGTGCGACCGACTTAGCCATGCTGCCTGCACGATTTCTGTCATTTACCGGATGTGAGGCTAGAAGCTACGCATATCTTTTCATGTCATATCTTCATTTACTTGGAATACAACATCGTCATACCCGCCAAATCATTATCGATTTCTCTAACGGTATCACGGGTATGAAGCTAAGAGAAACGAATTCCTCCGCCAACAAACGTAATACGTTAAAGAGATCAGCATATGTGATTCGTTGGGAATACTCTGTCAGACATTCGTCCATACAAGTTGTCCTGGGACTGGACAAACCGAAGGCACTATTCAGTACATCCATCTTAGGCACTGTTATCTAAGACTCATACAATAGCCCTTGCACTTTACTTCGTCTTCAATTTTCTTCATCGTATTTGATCACAACGCTTATATCAATACGGAGTGGTTCTTCGGATAATAATCCAACCGGTCTCTCCATATTTACAACGTAAAATGGGTAAAACTTTGATAGTATGTGATTTAACTATCAAATGAAAACATGTTCGTGTACAAACAACGATCTAAATTCCAAATGGAATTATCGACCCAGCCATCAAACATATGTATATATATATATATATTCATATTTCCATATTTTCTATGTTTAGAAAATATTCGTTATCAACGTTGGAAAACATTTCCATTGTTTATTTACGTATCACTATCCTTCCACAACTATCAAACTCTAACTATAAACTAACAAGGGAACAACTTCTTAAGCATAAACCCTGAAGGCCGAAACCAACATCAAATCGATACTCAGGAAACCATTCAACTTATTAATCTCTAGTCAGTTTCTAATTTTGCTTAACTCTATATTCTTTAACTCCATTCGCTCAACTCTAGATCGCAGCGATCACAATGGTTATGCCTGATTCCCTCAGGAAACATCCGACCGCCGTAGGCTATTTACAGCTCTGCGAATTACGCTAGCAGTCGTGCTAAATGGCAACTCATCCTGAATAACTATGTTTGTTTTAACTCTAACTATTTAACTCTAACTGTTTAGCTCTAACTGTTTAACTCTAACTGTTTAACTCTAACTGGTTAACTCTAACTGGTTAACTCTAACTGGTTAACTCTAACTGTTTAACTCTAAATGTTTAACTCTAACTGGTTAACTCTAACTGGTTAACTCTAACTGTTTAACTCTAACTGTTTAACTCTATTCGATTAACTCTAATCAAATAAACTATTCATTTATAAAGATTTACTTTTAGTAACGGTTCTTCACTTTACAAATGATTTCCTTTTTATAACGTTTTCCTTTTTATAACATCTTATTCAGTTATAAACAAATTTCCTTTTTATAACTCTATTTATTTTCTAAATATTTCCTTTTCAAATTTATTCTTATAAATATTCTAACTCCTTAAATTCGCGGAAAAATTCGCCATAACCTCCTTTGTATCGGAAGCATCAGGAAAATCCCCAAACCGCTACACAAGCCTTTCCATTCAAAAGAAAATGATTTGCAGTTATTTCCTTTTTGAATGTCTCCTATTTATTTCTAAGCAAATAATCCCTATTTAATATTTTATTTATTTAACAAATAAATAATCCATGTTATAGTATCTTATCTATTTATTCTAAATAAATAATTCACTTTATAAATATTCCATTTATAAAGGTTTCCCTTCATTTATAATTCCATTTAAACGTATTTCCTATTTATAAATATTCCATTTTTAAATATTTCTATTTATAAATATTTCTATTTTATAAAATCCTCTGATTTTATATATATATTCTCTTTTCAATATTCCCGTATGTTGTGGTGTTTAACATATCAAATTACGATGTTCAATATTGTCCAAGCACATATAATCGACAACAGATTATATATCACATCATATAACACAATATATAAATCAAAATAGTATTATAAATATTGAGGAACCCAGTTGGGTCCCTCCAACCTGTTTCCTTGCATCACAGATGTTACACAATAAAATCAACATCACTTTCAGTTCAGTACGGATTATTCTGATAACTGCATCAATATATAATATTTAACGGTTTATATATATATATATATATATATAATTTCCAATAACTGACTAGCAGTTCAATCAATCAACCAACACACAGAAATCAACAGATGATTAACAGTTCTAACAATACGTTATAAAAATATAACTGTTCAGAGTTGGTGGGTTTTACTCACTTTGGCATTTCATCGTTAAAGAACGATAAACTGTTGTTTGATTTGAATCAAGCAGTTTATTTTGCCATAAATTCAAACGAGCTCGAATCCACTTCCAGTCAACTTCATTGTGAAGCAATCGTCCATACTGTCCCAACGCAACTTACGGTTCGTCAATCTGATATCGTATGATGAAGTTATCGCATTATAAAGTTAATACACTTTTAATTAAAAAATAACTTAACATATATGATGGGCCTCACCCTTAAAATAAAGCCCATACCCCTTACTGCCAAGCCCGAACCCGCTTCACAAGTAAAGCCCGTCTTCCCCAATGAATTCCGTCGCTCCAGTAAATGCTCCAGACTTTTGCCGCACCTTCCACCTCAACCCATTCGTCCCTTTCTCCATGAAATTTCAAACGAGATACACCATTAAACTCTCCTCCCAATCCTCTTCCCCATCATCACCAATTACATCCACTCACACCAATTTGGTATGCCCCGAATTCCGTTGGTAACGCAAGCACCCTAGTATAGTATCGACATCTTTATCTTCTAAACTACCCCAAATTCGCATGCCAACTTCGATTAAATCTTCTGAATCCAAAAATGTCCTTGACTTCGCGAACCAGAGACCAAAATCTCCAGGAATTAAAAACCCTAAATCACGCTGTCGAGACCGAGTACCCAAAAATGTCTGTCGTTCCCTGTAAACATAGAAACGAAGCGACCTCCATAACAAGCATGAGGGTATTGGTTTTAAAGATTTCGATTGTATTGAGAGTGGAGGCGGAAGTTTGTGTTCACCGTGGAATTAGGTTTTAGTGCGAGGCCTATTTATAAGGAAGGAAATTTGGACTAAAAAGGATTTTTATATTATGTTGAACTTAAAGATGAAGTCTCGTATAAAAATAACCACGTACGATCTCTGTTTTTACCAAACTAAGCTATTCCTAGCATAGAAAAATATTCCGGATCCAATGGGACAGGTTTCGTCAAATTCCGACACCGTTTGCGAGAATCCTTTGGAAAATATCGATGAAAAACACCGAGCAATAATTCCTAACAATTCCAAAAAAAATCCTAAACATATGAGGCCTTGACGTTTCACTATACCTCTTCCTAAGGTTTTGTATGAAACTTGTTTCGTTGAATTTCGAGTTCGTTTGACCAGTTAACCATTCAGTTTAGTTTGTTTTAAGTTAAAAACAACGCGTACCCCACTATGAAATATTCGGTTCACGTAGGGACAATTATGTACAGAAACAAAAATACCATTTAAATGAGTGATGTGCTCTGGTCCCAAAAATGTAATAATACCGGTAGATGAACTCATATTGTGAAACCCCGAAATGTCGATACAGGGTGCCAAATACTCCAAATAAAAAGTTGCTTATTAAATTAATTAAAAGTTACCATAAAATTCTAAAAATTAAATTATCACTATTTCCCAAAAGAACCTTGTCTAAATTCAAACCCGATCTCTAGTTATATCGAATAAACCGTTACGGTCGATAAATGATTCTGTAGCGACTATACTAAAATTTGATTTGGACATATCTCAAAACCTACACGACGAAATCCTGATTTTTCTGTTCCATTAGAAAATTATTATCAAATCGGTCCTGATTGTTCTTGTTTCATAGATATCCGACTTAAAACGGATCCTGTATATTCAGTTGAAGTTCAAATCGTCAAATAGCGAACTGCAGCGCCATTTCGAGCTCGATTTTAATTATAATATAAATTATAAATTCAACTGGCTTATATAAATATATTCGTTATTCGAATTCAAATTCCAAACTGAATTATACCTTATATATAATTTAATTCACACTGTATTGTGAATTCAGTTATTTTTGACTATTTCGACATTATAATATATTATTATATTATAATTATTAATTAAATATTCAATATTATTTAATTCAGGTCATCGATATCGTCAAAACGATATTTAAATAATTAAATAAATTAATTATTCAACGGTCAGAAATGTGGGTCATTACAATCTTTCCCCCTTAAAATAATTTCGTCCTCGAAATTGCTAAGGTAGGGGATGACCCTAACTATTAGGTAAAAATTTACCTGTTTACCTTTTATCTCTGGTTTCAACCGAACCAATTAATATCGACTAAAATATTAATTTATTCCGACTAACTAAATTTTCAAAAATCATGAAAATTTTCTAACACCTTAACTTTTCGGAAAATTTCGCCAGCACCCCCTTTGTACTAGTCAATATCTCAAACTCTAACTCGCCTCACTGGGCCATCTCCAACCCAAAGAAAATTAATAGCCAAGCGGCTTGCCAATTTGGCTCATCAAAATCTCAAACCCATATAAAATATAAACTGGTACCTTTTGTCGGGCATATCAACTCTATCACTTCCATATGATATCAACTCCGCATATACCAATGTTATCCCAATCAAATTCCAATCAGTTCATATCCACAAATCCAAATCGAATTTCATTCGAACCCCAATACCAAATTTCAAATTCTTAACTTATCAACCCAATTCCATAGCATATTATTCTCTAATCCAATTCAACTCTATTTAACACAGTTCAAGTTAAATTCAATTTATTTTTACCATCTCATTTTATTTAACTTCATTAGTTAAATTTTAATTCCAGGACTTAAATTCCTGGGTAAATTTCAAATCCGTTTGGAATCATAATGCCAATTCAAAACCTTTGAATTTCTAAACCACTTGTTTTCTCAAAACAATTCAAAAACAAAACCCTTGGTAGTAATCCACCACTTAGAAACTCGAAAATGAACACTGATGATGTCGCGATTCATCATCAGAATCTATTTTCCAGCTATCGAAGTGAGTTCAATACTATATCACTTTCAGTTTGAAAAACATTTTCAAAATCTCCTAGGAACTTAAAATTTCCTTTTTTTAATTCCAAATCTGATGTAAATTCAGATTTACTTCATCTTATTTCAAATACTTCACTTATATGAATTCTGATTAGTTATTTATAACCATTTCACTTTTTTATAATCTTTCTCGATTATAATAACAACCAACACAACCAATATACTATATTAAAACATACTATGTCGGTTCATCGTATTCATGTTTTTATAGAACCCCTACCGATACAGTGGAGCAAACTGATCGACCAGAATCCATAAGCCACTCAACCAATGAGTCTCCACAATATAAATTACTTTATATTAACTAACAAATACACACTCGTATATATACACTCAAACTCAGTCTAGGATATTTCTAATCCCATCTCTACTGAATTACGCCATAAAGCCAAGGTATTAACTAAACCAATGCTCTGATACCAACTGTAACGACCCGGATTTTCGGCGACTTTGGTTATCGACATAAGCTCGATGTCGATAACCAAAATATCGAAAAATCCTAGTAATTAATGAAAGAAATTAGAGGGTGAGGATAGATAAGATAGAAACTTAGAATAGAAGAAGAAGAAGAACACAACATCAGAGTAACACGAACCTCACAACGGAACGAATAACATATAATATATAACATAACTTTTAAATATAATAGTTATGTATACAATAGCACTTATCAGAGTACAACACTTACAACACAGCGGAAATAAACTATAGCTATATGATCCAGAAGCCTCCTGCTCTAGCTCTTCAAGTATATCTGTAAATCCCGATTACTTGACTTCCCGTACAAATCTAGGCACCCAAGAGTTTATGGAAAACAACAAAGTAAACTCCGGGTCAGTCATGGGACTGGTGTGAGTAAAACAGTTTAAATAGGTATATGAACAAGTAAACGATATCTCATAAGACCACGTCGCAGAACGGAACGGGTTTTTCCCTTATGAGAATCCAAAATATCTTTATATCAAAAACCTTTTGATATTATAATAATGTCTATGTACAAATAGATATCAACTAGCAGAAACGCTTTCATCTCACGTTCTACATATATAGTATACAATCAAAATCGCAAGCACGTATTGGATAATGGATTTCCAACTTTGACAAGTTATGGAACCACCTTCCGATCAGTGTACTGTAGTAACGATACACTGGAGTTCAACAAGAACATCTTGTAACTTAGCCACACATGACCGACCACTCATTTTGCTTGACTGTATCGAATGTATATCACCAACGATTAGGATCAACAACCGTTCTCGTATATATATATATATATATATATATATATATATATATATATATATATATATATATATGGGACATCATTGATAGATTAAAGAAGCAAATGAATATTCTCTAGATAGGTGATTATACACCCTACTTCGGTGCGACCGACTTAGCCATGCTGCCTGCCCAATTTCTGTCATTTACCGGATGTGAGGCTAGAAGCTACGCATATCTTTTCATATCATATCTTCATTTACTTGGAATACCACATCGCCATACCCGCCAAATCATTATCGATTTCTCTAACGGTATCACGGGTATGAAGCTAAGAGAAACGAATTCCTCTGCCACCAAACATAATGCGTTAAAGAGATCAACATATGTGATTCGTTGGGAATACTCTGTCAGACATTCGTCCATACAAGTTGTCCTGGGACTGGACAAACCGAAGGCACTATTCAGTACATCCATCTTAGGCACTATTATCTAAGACTTATACAATAGCCCTTGCACTTTACTTCGTCTTCAATCTTCTTCATCGTATTTGATCACAACGCTTATATCAATACGGAGTGGTTCTTCGGATAATAATCCAACCGATCTCTCCATATTTACAACGTAAAATGGTCAAAACTTTGATAGTCTGTGATTTAACTATCAAATGAAAACATGTCCGTGTACAAACAACGATCTAAATTCCAAATGGGATTATCGACCCAATCATCAAACATATATATATATATATATTTATATATATTCATGTTTCCTTATTTTCTATATTTAGAAAATATTCGTTATCAACGTTGGAAAACATTTCCATTGTTTATTTACGTATCACTATCCTTCCACAACTATCAGACTCTAACTATAAACTAACAAGAGAACAACTTCCTAAGTATAAACCCCGAAGGCCGAAACCAACATCAGATCGATACCAAGGAAACCATTCAACTTATTAATCTCTAGTCAGTTT
This sequence comes from Allium sativum, assembly GCA_030737875.1. NCBI lineage: Eukaryota > Viridiplantae > Streptophyta > Magnoliopsida > Asparagales > Amaryllidaceae > Allium > Allium sativum. The sequence goes on from CM060924.1 coordinate 160,259,119, forward strand.
CTAATTTTGCTTAACTCTATATTCTTTAACTCCATTCGCTCAACTCTAGATCGCAGCGATCACAATGGTTACGCCTGATTCCCTTAGGAAACATCCGATCACCGTAGGCTATTTATAGCCCTGCGAATTACGCTAGCAGTCGTGCTAAATGGCAACTCATCCTGAATAACTATGTTTGTTTTAACTCTAACTGTTTAACTCTAACTGTTTAGCTCTAACTGTTTAACTCTAAATGTTTAACTCTAACTGGTTAACTCTAATCGGTTAACTCTAACTGTTTAACTCTAACTGTTTAACTCTAAATGTTTAACTATAACTGATTAACTCTAACTGTTTAACTCTAACTGTTTAAATCTAACTGTTTAACTCTATTCAATTAACTCTAATCGAATAAACTATTCATTTATAAAGATTTACTTTTAGTAACAGTTCTTCACTTTACAAATGATTTCCTTTTTATAACGTTTTCCTTTTTATAACATCCTATTCAGTTATAAACAAATTTCCTTTTTATAACTCTATTTATTTTCTAAATATTTCCTTTTCAAATTTATTCCTAAAAATATTCTAACTCCTTAAATTCCCGGAAAAAATTCGCCATAACCTCCTTTGTATCGGAAGCATTGGGAAAATCCCCAAACCACTACACAAGCCTTTCCATTCAAAAGAAAATGATTTGTAGTTATTTCCTTTTTGAATATCTCCTATTTGTTTCTAAGTAAATAATCCCTATTTAATATTTTATTTATTTAACAAATAAATAATCCATGTTATAGTATCTTATCTATTTATTCTAAATAAATAATTCACTTTATAAATATTCCATTTATAAAGGTTTCCCTTCATTTATAATTCCACTTAAACTTATTTCCTATTTATAAATATTCCATTAAATATTTCTATTTATAAATATTTCTATTTTATAAAATCCTCTGATTTTATAAATATTCTCTTTTCAATATTCCGGTATGTTGTGGTGTTTAACATATCAAATTACGATGTTCAATATTGTCTAAGCACATATAATCGACAACAGATTATATATCACATCATATAACACAATATATAAATCAAAACAGTATTATAAATATTGAGGAACCCAGTTGGGTCCCTCCAACCTGTTTCCCTGCATCATAGATGTTACACAATAAAATCAACATCACTTTCAGTTCAGTACGGATTATTCTGATAACCGCATCAATATATAATATTTAACGGTTTATATATATATATATATATACATATATATATAATTTCCACTAACTGACTAGCAGTTCAATCAATCAACCAACACACATAAATCAACAGATGATTAACAGTTCTAACAATACGTTATAAAAATATAATTGTTCAGAGTTGGTGAGTTTTACTCACTTTGGCAGTTCATCGTTAAAGAACGATAAACTGTTGTTTGATTTGAATCAAACAGTTTATTTCGCCATATATTGAAACGAGCTCGAATCCACTTCCAGTCAGCTTCATTGTGAAGCAATCGACCATACGGTCCCAACGCAACTTATGGTTTGTCAATCTGATATCGTATGATGCAGTTATCGCATTATAAAGTTAATACACTTTTAATTAAAAAATAACTTAACATATATGATGGGCCTCACCCTTAAAATAAAGCCCATACCCCTTACTACCAAGCCCGAACCCGCTTCACAAATAAAGCCCGTCTTCCCCAATGAATTCCGTCGCTCCAGTAAATGCTCCAGACTTTTGTCGCACCTTCCACCTCAACCCATTCGTCCCTTTCTCCATGAAATTTCAAACGAGATACACCATTAAACTCTCCTCCCAATCCTCTTCCCCAACATCACCAATTACATCCACTCGCACCAATTTGGTACGCCCCGACTTCCGCTGGTAACGCAAGCACTCTAGTATAGTATCGACATCTTTATCTTCTAAACTACCCCAAATTCGCATGCCAACTTCGATTCAATCTTCTGAGTCCAAAAATGACCTTGACTTGGCAAACCAGAGACCAAAATCTCCAGGAATTAAAAACCCTAAATCACGCTGTCGAGACCGAGTACCCAAAAACGTCTGTCGCTCCCTGTAAAACTACATAGAAACGAAGCGTCCTCCATAACAAGCATGAGGGTATTGGTTTTAAAGATTTCGATTGTATTGATAGTGGCGGCGGAAGTTTGTGTTCACCGTGGAATTAGGTTTTAGTGCGAGGCCTATTAATAAGGAAGGAAATTTGGACCAAAAAGGATTTTTATATTATGTTGAACTTAACGATGAAGTCTTGTATAAAAATAACCACGTACGATCTCTGTTTTTACCAAACTAAGCTATTCCTAGCATAGAAAAATATTCCGGATCCAATGGGACAGGTTTCGTCAAATTCCGACATCGTTTGCGAAAATCCTTTGGAAAATATCAATGAAAAACACCGAGCAATAATTCCTAACAATTCCAGAAAAAATCCTAAAAATATGAGGCCTTGACTTTTCACTAGACCTCTTCCTAAGGTTTCGTATGAAACTTGTTTCGTTGAATTTCGAGTTCGTTTGACCAGTTAACCATTCAGTTTAGTTTGTTTTAAGTTAAAAACAAAGCGTACCCCACTATGAAATATTCTGTTCACGTAGGGATAGTTATGGACAGAAACAAATATACCATTTAAATGAGTGATGTGCTCTGGTCCCAAAAATGTAATAATACCGGTAGATGAACTCATATTGTGAAACCCCGAAATGTCTATACAGGGTGCCAAATACTCCAAATAAAAAGTTGCTTATTAAATTAATTAAAAATTACCATAAAATTTTAAAAATTAAATTATCACTATTTCCCAAAAGAACCTTGTCTAAATTCAAACCCGATCTTTAGTTATATCGAATAAACTGTTACGGTCGATAAATGATTCTATAGCGACTATACTAAAATTTGATTTGGACATATCTCAAAACCTACACGACGAAATCCTGATTTTTCTGTTCCATTAGAAAACTATTATCAAATCGGTCCTGACGATTCTTGTTTCATAGAAATCCGACTTAAAACGGATCCTGTATATTCAATTGAAGTTCAAATGTCAAATAGCGAACTGCAGCGCCATTTCGAGCTCGATTTTAATTATAATATAAATTATAAATTCAACTGGCTTATATAAATATATTCGTTATTCAAATTCAAATTCCAAACTGAATTATACCTTATATATAATTCAATTCACACTGTATTGTGAATTCAGCTATTTTTGACTATTTCGACATTATAATATATTATTATATTATAATTATTAATTAAATATTCAATATTATTTAATTCAGGTCATCGATATCGTCAAAACGATATTTAAATAATTAAATAAATTAATTATTCAACGGTAAGAAATGCAGGTCATTACAGACGTACTCAACATTCTAAAAGAGACCGGAGAATTTTTGGAGCTCTCTACAATTTTAGAAGGAGTGGAACCCAATGTGTGCAATCTAAATTCAAAATTAAATAAATAAAAATATATAGTTGCAGATGGGGCTTAGTAGCTCCTGACACCATCGTCCACAGACCATGGTTGATTTGTTTGATAGTATTGGGTTGTTGAAATTGATTGTGGTCGTGAATGATTGATTGTGGTTGTAACAAAGTTGATTGTTTGTAGTGAATTAATTATATTATGAAAATGAATTGTATTATGGAAAGTGAAGGTATTGTAATGCTGCAAGACCTAGGATAACAGAGGAGCCGTGCTGGACATGGTGCCGGTGCTACCTACCCTGCCATTGTAATGCCGAAATTTTCTGAAATGACTATATAAAATAGTTATTGTGTTGATATAAATTGTTCGAACGATAAAAATCACATTTTTATTGTATGTATGACTATATGTAATATTCGTAAGTTGAATAAATTGTTTGAACAATAAAAATCACATTTTTATTGTATAAGTGAATCATTAAAAATATTCATGTTTGAAATAAATCATTTCAACAATAAAAATCACATTTTATTGTATATAGGAACCTTTAAAAATAACCAAAGGTTGAAATAAATATTTGTTGATTGAAAATAATATTTTTAACATGTATATGAAGTGTTAAAAATAACCAAAGGTTGAAATAAATATTTGTTGACTGAAAATATTATTTTTAACATGTATATGAACTGTTAAAAATAAACAAAGTTTGAAATAAATTTTTTTTGATTGAAAATAATATTTTTAACATGTATATGAAGTGTTAAAAATAACCTTAGTTTGAAATAAATATTTGTTGATTGAAAATAATATTTTTAACATGTATATAAAGTGTTAAAAATAACCTTAGTTTGAAATAAATATTTATTGATTGAAAATATTGTTTTTAACATGTATATGAAATGTTAAAATAACCAAAGTTTGAAATAATTATTTGTTGATTGAAAATAATATTTTTAACATGTATTTGTGGTGTTAAAAATCATCATGTATGGAAATAATTATTTGTTCTCTAAAAATATTATTTTTAGCATAGATATGCATATATATACATATGCTGAACAGGAAAATGGATTAGCTGTTGAGTAAAGAATTTATTTGCATGCCCGAAAAATAGGTAAGCCTCAATGAGTTGGCTGCGCAATTTTATTTATTGTATAAACACATGTGAATGCCGTTGGATGCGGCGTGCTGGTTATTCTGTGTGAGATTATAAACAACCCCATAGAACAATAACAATTAATTTTGAACTACACTGCATGACATGCTTCATGAAGATATCATACTCTATCATATTCCATATAAGCATTTGGAGCTTGTATGACGAGGTTGGAATTACCATAGTAGCGAGACACTTGTATGGAGATGACTGCATTTCAGGTTGAATTGAAAACGAACTATTGATTTCATAGCATATCATATTCCATATAACCATTTGGAGCTTGTACGACGAGGTTGAGATTACCATACGGGCAAGACGCTCGTATGGCGATGATTGAATTACAGGTTGAACTGAGGACTGATATAGACTAAATAAAATATAACGGTAAATTGCCAGATTAAATAAAAACCGCACACGGGTGTAGAGTTGACAATAATCACGTCTCACTAGTTATTAGATATGACGCATGGATTATATATTTTCCCACACTGGACGAGGTGACGAGATTTATCTCTGGAGTAACTTTACACACCCCCTCGGGCATAAAATAGGGCACTAAAAATTGTATATGCTTATACTGGATTTATTGGGTGCCTAATACGACCCAATAAATTTCCAAACCCCTTTCCATACAAAGGAGGTTATGGTGAAATTTTTCGAAATTTAATGACGTTAGCCAATTTTTGAAGTGAAAACGGTTTTGACATCGTCGAATTATATATTATATATATAATCAAAATATAATGAATAACGATGCCGTAGTTCGCGTTTTGAAATCGTAATTTTAAATGATTATTACGGGAGATCCGACCGTTGGATTTTCCCGAAAGCGGAACCATTGGGTTCGCTCTGGAGAGATCTTTCCAACGATATAAATTTGTTAAGATCCAGCGGTTAGATTTTGCGAAATGTTGTATTCAAATTTGGACGAGAGCAGCGCTAGGACCATCGAATGACCTGAAATGTCGTTCGATGAAAATGGACTGTTTTTATATATATATATATATATATATATATATATATATATAAATAGCAAAAAATCGTTATAAAATATTATAAGCGATATGGAATGGAAATAAACTAATTTTACTTGGTTTATTGGATATTCTGATGGTTAGATGTATTTGACATGAAATTATTATATTGATTTGAAACGTGAATGTCAAATAATTTAACCATGGAAAAGAATTGATTTGAATTCTATGTATACGCGAATTACTTGAAAAGGCCGAGTTAATTCTCATTTCAAATAATTGATCGACGATTAAAAGTCGAAGATATGAAGACGGTGCAAGACCGGTGATCTTCACATCGAATGGATTACTACTAATGCCCTGGATCAGTTAGCTCCTAGGAGGGGTTACGGCGGTAGTAGTCCGGACGTATTTGTTGATTGTCCGGATGTGCGATGGCCTCTCTCCTTTATTGGACATACGAGACAAGGAATAGGGTGCCTTTGGTTTCGTTCAGACCCAGAACGAACTAGTAAATGGATATATGTGTCTGACATTGGATTTTATTCTGTGCTGATTGATTTCTGACATTGGATTTTATTCTGTGATGATTGATTTCTATTAAATATATATATGTTTGGTGGCGGAGAATTTATTATCTTGCTAAGACGTATGAGCTTAGAGGTTGTATATTAATAGACAGTAGTCGCATGGCATGGAATGTCAATGTGGCATGCTGAGATGTAGTGATCAAGGCTTTGGTTGAAAAAAAGAGCCTTGTGGTTGAGGATCAAAGCACGACTTCAACATAGCATATCTTTGAGTATAGCGTTAACTCGCGAGCCTCAGACCCCGGGTATGAACCAGAAACGGGAGGGGACTTTAGGGAGGACATGAGTTTCCTTCTAGCTAGGAGTGGTGTCACGGTATGGAGCCCAGACATTTTTACTTATGTGGATGATTGAAAGCGAGGCGCCTCGGTTATAACGGTCACTACGGGGCCGATGCGTGATATGGAAGACGTATTGACTAGTTTACGCCGCATAGGGCCGGGAAACGTATTGTTCAAGCATTTTAATCCACTCCGTGCGGACTGGCCCTGACGATCCAAGGGCCCACCTGAGTCTAGGTCCTGAGCCTCGGGCTAGAGAGTCTCGGAGTCGGTAAGGAAGACCCCTTGCTTGGTTCATGATGGAAATCCAGCTTCCAAATACGACATCATGCGGTTTTGATTATAGGAATAGTATGGCGATATGATATGTGGTACCCATGCCATCTATGATTGATAGATTATGATTGAAATTGTTTTTGAAACATATATGCACTAGTAATAATATCAAATGATTTTTATTTATATGTATCAAGCATATTTTGGCCATTATAAGGTAAAACTCTATCCTCCGGCTTGCGTTGCATTTTGTGATGGGACCTGAGTCTTATAATGGCTTCATTTTTGTAAAAAGCATTGCGATATTTAAATGATTTACTTGTTTTATGCACTGGAAATCAAATGGAGTAAACCCGTTCCGCGTTAGTGGCATGGTCCTGTGATTGGCCTTATTATCAAATAAGTTAAGTAGATTTCTCATACCAGTCCCACGAATGACTCATAGGTTGTTTCACATTGCAAACTCGGGTGCCCCTTATTTCTACACAAGCAGCCTTGTATTCATGTTTTAGCTGGTTCATTCCGGAAAGCTATGGAGCTGAAGATGGATTATATCAATTCTATTATGCTGTTCAGACTTCATTATGTATATTATGTTTGATTCCGCTGTAGACATTTTATATATAGTTGAAACTGTATTTGGTACTAAGTATGATCCTGTTATGTAGTGTAACCCTGATGTTTATATTTGTTCCAGTGTAACTTGATGTACATTATCTTATGTAATTCTATATTTTTGTTCTGCTGTTATTGTTTACATGTTATATTATAATGATTATCCTTGCTTCTGTGGCACGGGAGTTTGGGGTCATCACACCCGTAGTGACCGATATAACCGACGTGCCTCGCTATCCATCAAATAATATAATATGCAACATCCACATGAGTAAAATGTCTAGGCTCCATACCATGACACCACTCCTAGCTAGAAGGAAATGCATGTCCTCCCTGAGGTCCTCTCCCGTTTCTGGTTCACACTGCGGTGTGAGGCTCGCGAACTAATGCTATACACAAAGCAATGCCATTTAAGGCCGTGCTTTTATCATCAACCAAAAGACTCTGCTTTTCAACAAAAGTCTTGATCATTTGCATCTCAGCATGCCAGACAGGCAATTCACACCATACGACTGATGTCTATCGATATATAACCTCTGAGCTTGTACGTCTGAGAGAAGGGTGTTAAGGAAGAGAATAAATTCTCCGCCACCAAACAGGTATATATTTAATAGAGATCAACCAACACAGAATAAAATCCAATGTCAGATACACATCCATTTACAAGTTTGTTCTGGGTTTGAATGAAACCAGAGGCACCTTAATCCTCGTCCCATATGTCCAATACAGGAGAGAGGTCCTCGCATATCTGGTCGATCTCCAAGTATGCCAGGAAGATCACCACTTATTACCTTGTCTTGGGTGTACAGCCCAATCAAGACATCAGTAATCATCCAAACGATGTGAAGACCTCCGGTCTATAACCACCGTCTTCATCGTCGACTTATCGTCGTATCAATTATTCAGAATGGGATAAACCCGATCTTTCTGAATAACTCGCGTATCATATAAACAAGTGCTATAAAAACACAACATACGCCTCATTCCAATCTGGAATATTCTTTTATTCAAATGTTCTTTTCACAATTTAAACCAAATTAAGGTTTTCCAAAGTAGTCGGGATTAGCGAACCTTACCAAAGTAATCATTTATTTAGTTTCCCAATCCTAACCTATTCATCCCATGGAGCAAAACTGGTAGTACTCCATATCTAACATCACGGTGTTATTGGGAAAATCAATTTCCATTTCACGTTTAAATCTAATTAAAGATTTAACTATTGCTTGGAGCAAAACTGGTGATACTCCATTCTTGATCATTTCCGAAATTTGATAATCTAAATTATCTCATTCACATTTCAATCTAATTAAAGATTCATTAAAACTCCACTTAATATTAATTCCCAAAAATCATTATATAATGATTATTCAAATTTAGGAAATAAATCCTGCCTTTAACTGGGTTAAAGAACCAATGTCATTTGAAACACAGTTCACGATAAACCAAAAATCATACTCCATTAAGTATGGAATCTTCACGTAAAATAGATCAATATATATAATCGATATAAACTTCCATATCCAACCAATAATATAAATGGAATAACGGCAAAGCCTTTTAAATTCCATATATAGTAACAGTCTTCCTCCACAGAAGTTCACATCTATTATTACCAAATCGAATTCCATTACATTCCAATTTATTTTATTAAATAGAAAAACTTTTCTTTGCAAAATTCCCATTAAATCTAAATAAAAGATTTATAAATTCCAAATCACATTTCAATTTTAATCGGTTAAAGAACGAATGTCGTTAAAAACACAGTTCACAAGAAACCTAATTCACATTCCGTTTAATACCAATTACTAAATATAACCGGAAACTATGATAATCTTAATTAAAAGATTTCACATAGGGTTTAAGAACGGTGTTATTTAAGACAACATTCACGACAACCCCAAAATCTAATTCTTTTGTTCAATTCCAATTAAATATTAATTAACTGGAAAACTTCACAAAATCTTAATCAAAAGATTTATTCTTTTCTCAATTGGGTTTAACAACAGTGTTACTAAAGAAGCCATTCACGACAAACCCAAAATCCAATTTTTTTTATTCAGTTCCAATCAAATATTAATTAATTGGAAAACTTCGCAAAATCATAATTAAAAGATTTTTTCTTTTCTCAACTGGGTTTAAGAACAGTGTTACTGAAGACACCACTCACGACAAATCCAAAATCCAATTTGATATCAAATACAAGGCTTGGAATAGAAATTATATCGGCTTATATTCAATATCAAATTCTGAAACCAACAAATATCGTATTAGAAAAAAAGATGTAAATATATCTTCCAAATTTCCAAAACAATATCTATATAATCACGGAATCCAATATTGAAATATTCTGAAGAATATTCTCATTCCAATCCATTCCAAATTAATCTTTGGAAATTTCTGGTTATATTAAAACCATTCTCTGTCCAATTCATTTATTTAAAAATAATTGGATTATAATTCTAGTTAATAACTAGTTCATTTCGATAAAAATATATTTTTATCTATTCAAATATGGAATTTTTCATCCTAATTCTTTCCAAATCATTTATTATGATTTTACACAAATTATTAATATCTTTAATAAATTTGTTAAGGCCCTATCGGTCGATTTCCATAAACGGTCATCGAACTGCACTTACAACGACCTTTTCCCAATTTGATTTGGACATAACTCTGAATCCAACTGTAAGATTTCTAATATCTTATATTAATTGGAAAGCTCTTTCCGATACGAATCCAACGGTTCTGGTTTTAGGAGAAACCGACGGTCGGATCTCCCGTAATGTCAATTCGAATTAATGGCTGAAATTCGCGAACGGTCGCGGCGCGGTGCGTTCTTTTCAGGCCATTTAAATATAAATAAATAAATATATATATGTATATATATATTATATTCCGTCGATTTCCATTTAAATCATATTTTATTTATCGTTTTAAATTCATTTTAAAAACAATTTCAACTTCATTTTCAATTTTAAATCAAAATTGAATATTTCATATCATTATAATATATAAATGATAATATTTTCAAAATGTCAGATTCTGAAATAATTTCCTTTTCGATATTCATTATAAAAATGAATGAAATCGATATAAATATCGTTCGCGTCAGAGTGGCGCAAATCTACACGGCTTCAAATATTTAAATATTTTCGTGTCCATCCAAAATCAGACATCAATTGATTCTTTTCTGAATATAATTTTAAAATATTCATTATTTTGAAATATTTGTTATTTTAAAATATTTGCTCTTTCTGAATTGGAATCAAACACAATCAATTACCATATAATGTTATTTATATGGATTTCGTGCACACATGTACACAACAATAATGTTATGCAATCAACCATCATCCAGAGTGCATTACACAACTACATAAGCGTTAAATATAAATAATTAACGCTTACAACAATTTTTCAACCAATCAATTGACATAGACTAAACAATTGAGATTAGTGTACGTCAAATATTATCGCAATACCCATGTGGGGTTTCAATCAACAAACACGAATTTCATTTGTGTAGTTGGGCGACGTGTAAAATATATCATCCCAATCCATATCAGATAAATTGGTGTACATAAACGAATCATCTGATTTGTAAAGGAATGTCTATTTTCACTTGTAACGACCCGAGGAATTTCCGACCTTGGTTATCGACATAAACTCAATGTCGACTATCTAAGCATCGGAAATACCGAATAGTTAATAGAAAGAAGTTAGTGGGTGAGAATAGATAAGATAGAAAATTAGAATAAAAGAAGGAGAAGAACATAACAACAGAATCAGAGTAACACGAATCTCACAACGGAACTAATAAAATTTAACATAACTTTGAAATAAAACCAGTATATGTATACAATAACATTTATCAGAGTACAACACTTACAACACAACAGAAATAAACAATTGCTATAAAATCCTGAAGCCTCCTGCTCCAAGCTCTCAGTATCTGTAAATCCCGAATACCTGATTGCCCGTACAAAATTGGGCACCCAAGGGTTTAGGGAAAACAAAACAAAATAAACTCCGGGTCAGTTATGGGACTGGTGTGAGTCAACAATTTAAAACAGTTTGAGAAAATAAACGATATCTCATAAGACCATGCCATATAACACGGAACAGGTTTTCCCTTATGAGAATCCAAAACACTTGATTAAACATTTAAAAATCCTTTTGAAAGAAACGATAATCTTTATGTCAAAATCCTTTTGATATTATAATAGTGTCTATCAACCACAATATAATAATCATCTAGCAAAACGCTTTCATTTCACATTCCACATGCATAATATATAATCAAAAACCGTGGACGCTTATTCATTAATGAATTCCAACTGGCAAGGTATGGGACCACCTTCCGACAGCGTATCTCTAGAGAGGAATACACCGGGTTCAACAAGAACATCTTGTAACCCAGGCTAAACATGACCGGTCACTCATTTCGTTTGAGTGTACCGAATGTATTATCACCAATGGTTGGGATCAGCTACCACTTCCCGAAAGGGACAACATCGAAATAGATTATAGAAGTAAATGAAATCTCTAGGTCAGGTGACAATACACCCTAATTGGCAGCTAACCACTTAGCCATGTGACCTACCCGATTTTGTACCATTTCTCGGTTGTGAGTCTAGAGGCCATAACTTATAGATCACACCTTTTTTTTACTTTGAATGCCACATCGTCATACCCGCCAAACCACAAATTGATTTCCCCAAAAATACCACGGGTATACTGCTAAGAGAAACGAGTTCCTCCGCCACCAAACGTAAATATGTTTGAAGTGATCAACTTACATGATATATTAAATATATTTTGTCAGACATTCTTCCATATAGGTCGCCCTCGGACTGGATAGACCGAAGGTACTATTCTGTAAATCCGTCTTAGGCAATTTCTACCTAGGATTGTCTGAACAGCCCTTGCATAAACTCCGTCTTCAATTATCTTCATCATATTTGATTCGCAACGTTAATGCCCATACAGAGTGGTTTTTAGATAATAAATCTGATCCCGGTCTCTCTGTATTCACGACGGAAATGGTCAAAACCTTTGATAGTCGGTGATTTAACTATCAAAGGAAAACGTGTGTACAAACAACGGTCGTATTCCCAAATGGAAATCTTATCGATCAATCATCATTTCATTTCCCAATTTTCCATTTATCGTTTCCATATATTCATAAATTCCTTATTTTCCACAATTAGAAAATATATGTTATTAACTTTAGAAAACATTTCCATTTCTGGTTCATGCATCAATATCTTCCCAACTCTATCAGTCTCTAACTGTAAACTAGAAAGAGAACAACTTCCCAAGTATAAACCCTGAAGGCCGAAACCAACATCAGATCGATACCCAGAAAGCCATTCGACTCAACTAATTTCTAATCAGTTTCTAATTTCAGTAATTCCATTTAAATCCCTAATTCAAACCCCAAATTCCTTTAAAATATTTTATTTGCAAAATATTCACTTTCATCTAATTTTTCACATAGAATGTGAATAATATTTCTTTAGATAATCAAAACAGTTTGATTTTGTATCTAAAAACAATATCTCAAACCCAAATTCTGTTTATATTTTTATTTGTAGAATTATTCATATAAATCTCTTTTTTATTTCAAACACTTAAATCTCATTATAATTCCCTTTATATAATTCTATTTATTCTATATAAATCCTTTTATATAATTCTATTTATTATATATATAAATGTTTTATTTTCAATATTCACTTTGAAAATTTCCTTTTTACATTGTAGTATTTCTTATGGTATTTAAAATACAAAATAACCTGACTAGTGTCATCATAATCGATCGTAGATTTTATATCACATCATATATCATAATATATGAAAACAAATAGTATTATAATATTGAGGAATCTAGTTGGATCCCTCCAACCTGTTTGCCTGCATCCACATATGTTAAACAATATAAATAACATCGATTTCAATTCACTATGCAATATTCTGATAAACAGAATCAATATTTAATTATTGATATATATATATATCATTAACTATAATTTCAACTAATAAATCAGCAATGCAACCAAACAATCAAGACACAACAATCAATCATCATTTATCAATACTAGATTATATTTATAAAAATATAAACTGTATAGAGTTAGTGAGATTTACTCACATTGGATGGTTATCGTTAAATAACGATAATCAATCGTCAATTTAGATCAGACAATTTATTTCTCTATAAATTGTAACGAGCTCTAATTCACTCCAAATCAGTTCCATTATATAGCCACTGTCCATACGATGCTGACGGATCTAGTTTCGCTGAATTCTTTTAATATACGCAAGAGTTATACTTTTTACAAATTTTAAGCATTAGACATGATTAACAATTTATTTAAATATAAATTAATTAACCTTTTATGTTCCTTAATCCCGATTAACTAATACTCCTTCAGAAAATGTTCAAACTCCTGTCTTTCCCTATTCGGATTTATGTCAACCCTTTGTATCTATTCATGTTGAACCTTAACACCCCTCTCATGTTTATTAACATTACCAACCAGTTTTAACTTCTTGAACATTCCTTTAATCCATCTTCATATCTCGTTTGCACAGCTCCAGTCTCTTCACCCATTCACAACTTTTCTTCCTCCCTGAACTGTCAAAGCACACTGGAAAGCAGTTTCTCCTATACACGCCGCTCCCATCTCCGTTTATTCCTTCAACATTTCACGAATATACATTTTACTCTCCTCCAAAATTTCACCATTTTATTTTGTTAGAATTTTCCTAGCCTCCTACGGTAAAGGCAGCGGTCCACCCATCATTACCGTGACTCCATCTTCACTGAATTCTAGATGAACAAGTTATAGGATTTTAATCATTCTGAACATCCTTTATTATAAATTAAAATAAATTCACAATAGTATACCCTTTAATTTTGTCATTCAGGTAATCAGATCCCCATCTTAACCATGCTTATTATTTAAACCTGCGCGAGTTCCCCTTCCATCCCAGGCATCGAAATACAAAAAATCGGCTTCCCCTTATTATTGCTCCACCGCCAAGCAACTGAGAGTTGACCAGACCCCTTTGCCAACTCCGCTAGACCAAGGTACACCATCATTCATTACTCAGCCTCCTCGTCAAGGCCATCACCACCAATTCCATTATGAGGTCATCCACTGAAATGCGACTCCCAACATCACGGTATTACGCAGCTGTGAAACTCATCGCGGAAATCCTAGGTCAACCGCACTAACAACCTACATCATCGGAGTCCGATTCTCCAACTCTCATCGAAGCCCCTTCCCTCGCGCTACGATGCCATGAATCTCTCTCAACTCGAGCGTTTATACGCTCTAGAAAGCTGACTCAAATTTAGCGGCTTCAAGCCCTAAAATCCATCGAATGAAGAAGCCAAGTCATCACAGCTGTTTAAAATGTTGATCTTGTTGAGTAGATGACTATTGATGATGGAAATTTTTCATATTGATGCATGGATTTGGTGAATAATAGGAGAGAAGACTGTGAGCATTTGTTTGATCATGATATTATGGTGGCGGCTAAAACTTTTACTTGCTGTTGACCAGAGAAATGAGGGAAGGGCTATGAGTGTTAAAGATTATATATATGATAGGTTAAATAATAAAATTTTCGATTATAATCAATCGTTGCTTACGTTTGACTTCTAAAAATTCGTACGGTCACATATGAAATCCAATTTTGACGAAAATGGACATGCAGCTACGGTTCGACATTACGGATCCAATGAAACTTGTTTCATCGAATTCCAAATATGTTTGCTCACACAGCGTATTTTTAAAGTCAAAGTATTGACTGTATTTACATTAAAATCATATATGACCACATACTGACTCCAAAAATCACGAAAATTGAAATCTAATAATAATTTAATATTCTGGATCCAAACAAATTTGTTTTTCCCAAAACAGAGCTTGTTTGCAAAAGTGGCTATTTTAAAAGCTCTAAGTAAACCCATTTAATTAATAATATACTTAAAAATAATTAAATCTGATCTTATTAATTAATATTATCGTATATATTCACATAGAATATAACGCAACTCCAAAATATTCCTATCTAAATTTATAACTCGACATTTCAAATCCAGATTAAATCAGTATTCGATTTATATTGAACATCCATTTAATATATAAATAAATCGTTAAAAATTATAAAGGAATTCCATAGCGAACTTTCGAAAATTTGATTGTAACAACTCACAATCTACACGACGAAATTTCAATTTTTCTCTTTCATTAGAAAAATATACTTCACCAACTCCGAACGTTTACTGTTTCACAGAAATCCGATTTAAAATGGCTTCCATATATTCGTTTAAAGTTCGAATCGCCAAATTACGAACTACCGCGCCATTTCGAGCTCGATTATAATTATAATATAGTTAATACGTTCAACTGTCGTTTTAATAATATATTCATTATAATAATACAATTCTATATTGAATTAAATCTTATAAATTATCCAATTCACATACACGGGATGCTACATCACTTCAGGAGAATTTTATGTCATTCGTATATACGTTAAAAATATATTTTTAATGATAAAATATTTATTTCAACACTTGAAATTTTTTGATATTTCCTTCATTCAATAAAAATGATATTTTTATTGTTCAAACATTTTATTCAACACATGAATATTTTATATAGTTCATATACACATTAAAAATGAGATTTTTTATGAATAAGTATTTATTTCAGAAAATTTCGGTATTATCACGACGTGATATTAAAACCGGAGTAATGTCTGGCATTACCCCTCTCCTGATACTGGCTCACTCCCTGCACAAATAGTCCAAACAACCAAAACCACAACACAATTCATTTTCACAATACAGTCAAATTTCCTTAGTAATACCCAAACAAACAATCACGGTTTGTACATAAAATAGTGTCAGGGGCTTCTAAGCCCCGTCTGCATCCTAGTATATATTTAATTGTAATTAAATTTGAGTGAGAAGGAGTTCTCACATTGGGATCCACTCAGCCATGCATTTCTGATGTTCAAATTCGTTGTTTTGATCCCAGACTTTGCAAACAAGCTCCAATCTTCACGCCATCTTTTTTTTTAGCGTAAGCGCGCCATTCTGGACGACTTTCGCCTAACGGACTTTTTCCCGAAAACGTTCCAATTTGCCAGAATTCGGAAAATTACATAAATTGGACAACAAACTTTGGACGCATCTTTTGAACAACTTAGCTATCCAAAGTCCGACTTCCATATACTCAAATCGAAGAGGAGAGCGTGCTCTTCGACTTTGGCACAATAGAGTTTTTGCCATAGAGGCTCGGTTTGGGAGATAGGGGCTCAGGAAGGTCGCGGGGTTAAATATACACTATTTTTTTAAAGGGGATTTTTTAGAGGAGGGGGTCCCACATGGTGCTTACATGGCAGAGGAGGCGACGACAGGGCTGTTTTAGTCGGTTTCAGGCGGTTTTGGGGTGGTGACGGGTTTAAACGTGGAATGGAGGAGAAGGACTGTGGAGGCGGCGGTGGTGCCAGGGAGGGGCGACGAGGCTGAGGCGGTGGTGGGGGACTGCTCCGGCATGGCGCAGTGGCGTAGTGGTGGGGGGGGGGAGGTGGCAGAATCGCTGAGCGATTTGAGAGAGAGACTGGCAGTTTTTGATTTGGGAGCTAGGGTTTAAATGGGCTGTTATATATAATATATTATTTTATTCTTCTAATTGTTTTAAAGTGAAGTTTTTCCCCCGAACTCCAGATCAATCCCAACGACTGTCACCCCTAACTAAATACCCCCATTCCAAACACAATGGGATATTTCCCGTAAGCCAATTATACCGTTTCGATCAGTTTATATTTAAATTAAAATATAAATTAATATATATATTGAATTTAAACATACATTTTAATTTACCGGGGCCACATACTAACTTCAAAAATTCCCTAAAAAAAATCTAGCTATGTTTTGATGATACAGTCCTAACAAAACTAATTTCGTCGAATTTGGAGACTGTTTGAAAAACGGTCCTTTTCCAGTCGATAAAATTCAAACTTAAATTAGCAAACGTGTTTAAATTCACTGCGTTTACATATTAATTCCAAAAGTTATAAAAATTGGAATCTAGCAATAATTTGACATTCTAGATCCAACCAATGTGGTTTCATCGAAAACGGAGGTCGTTTGCAAAATGTCTATTTTTAAGGGCTATATATTATATAAAAAATATTTAAATTCCACAGCGACAATTTTGAATCTTAAAATGGACATGACTTTTTATTCCCATTATGAAATCTGGATTTTTCACCCTCGTTAGAAAGATATAACTAAACAGACTCAAATATTTCTAGTTTTTCTTAAATCCGATTTATTTGAATCCTGTACATTCATTTGAAATTTAAAATCGAAATTTCAAACTACCATGCCTTTCAGGCTCATTTTATAATTAAAATAAATTTATTCATTCTGACTTTGACAAAAATAAATTTGTAGCTGTTATTATTTAAAATAAATCAATTTAAATATTCAAAATCCATTAAAATAGTGAAATAAAAAATTTAAATTGGTTCTGAAAATCCGGTTTGTTACAATATCCCCTTCTTAATATCTTTTCGTCCTCGAAAGGGAACGGAGCTGAAAGTTTTTTAACCAGCCAACGCAATTTTCATTCTTCAACTTTCCATTTTCTAAGAATTTTCAAATTTTTCAAAAATTTAGCTAACACAATAAATTTTTGAAAAATTTCGCCTTAACCTCTTTTTTACGAGGCACCATAACCTCTTTTTTCTGAGGAGAACTTTAAAACTGCAACTAGACTCATAGGGCCCTCATCATCCAAAAAGAAAAAGAAAAAGCGAAGTGGTTAGCCAATCGGCTCTTAATATCATCAAAACCCAAACAAGTTAGTGAACATGTCCCAATTTGTCGGGCATACAATTTTATTCCTCTTTGTAGCCTCCATGCTATGACCCGTTCACACACATATATATGTATATGTATGCAATTCTGATCAATTTTCAATTCAGTTCAATATTTACTCGATCTGACTATACTTACCATTCATTCTTATATTGGTTTAATTAATTATCATTCCAATATTTTTATTAGTTGAACTAATAATCAAACAAAACAATTAGGAATCAATTAGTTGATTAGCTTTTCAAAATATAACTTTAATACATAATCAAAAATCCAATTTTAAGGCCAAATCACAAACAATAATCCCTATCTATTTTTTGTTCTCACGCCAGTCAATGGGAAATATATAGATATCCCACCTTCGAAACTCGAACATAAATACTGATGATGACATGTCAATCATCAGTATCATATCCGGGTGACTAAAGTGTGACTCTACATCTATCCAGTATATTTGAGACTTCGTATACACGTGGATCAAACGTATATGCAAAATATTTATATACTTGATTGTCCAAATTCAATTTAAAAAAAAAACACTCAAATACATATAATAAGGTTTAAATTTTCAAAAAAAAAAATTGTTTTCATTTTTATTTGAAAATAACACTCTTCACACTCATTCTAGGATACTACTGATCCTATCTCTAACGATTCATTCTTATTGGATATTACTAATCTAATCTTTGATGAATTCTTTCATTTGGTTCTAAGATGTCTTGTTCTCGAGCTCCGTAAACCAAGGCTCTGATACCACAATGAAACGACCCAAACTCGCCCTTACAGGAATGCCCGGATTGAGTTGAGGGCACGACCAATCAGAACACAAACAGAAGAACAATTCTTTGTTATTACAAAAATTTGCATTAGATTACAAGAATCTAACAGAGTGCGAATAAATATTACACATTGGAAAATATCAGAGATTTGAAATTACAATGCAGCTAAAAAATAATACATAACACAACTGAATGAAATACACGGATACAGAGCTTTCCTAGTATAGTTCCAGCTGTAAATCGAGGAACCTGTGAATATAATATTTGTAGAACCAAAACAACTAGCTGCCCATGTGGAAAATAGGGGCACCCATAGTTTAGGTTAAAACAATAAACTCCGAGTTAGTCATGTGACTGGTGCGAGAACTAAAACAGTTATTTAAAACTTTACTTTGAAAACAAAGTAAATCAAGGGACCACGCTGTATAACACGGAATGGGTTTCCTCCCAAGAATACCAGTGCAAAAACAAACAATGCAATGCTTTTTGGAAAATTTAAGCTATTATAAGACCAATGTCCCATCATACAATACAACGCAAGTCGGAGATAGGGTTTTCCCTTATAATAGCCAAACATGCTTGGTACCTTTAAAACAAATCCTTTGATACTATTATAAGTGCATAGTGCTTAAAATAATTTGAATATAAATGTATCAATCATAGGAGGCATGGGTACCATATATCATGTCGCCATACTAGTTCCACAATTAAAACAGCACAATGTCGTATTGGAAATTAGATTCCATCTGTGAACCAAGGCAATGGATCACCCTTACAGAATTGTTTTGGTCAGTTTCAGGCGGCAGCAAGGCTATTTCGGTCGGTTTCAGGCGGTTTCGGGGTGGTGGCGGGTTTAAACGTGGAATAGAGGAGGAGGAAAGGACTATGGAGGCGGTGGTAGAGCCAGGGAGTGGCGACGAGGCTGAGGCGGTAGTGGGGGACTGCTCCGGCGTGGCGCGGTGGTGGGGGACTCCTCCGGCGCGGCGCGACGACGTTGTGGGGGAGTTGGGGAGCGGCAGAATCGCTGAGCGATTTGAGAGAGAGACCGGCTATTTTTGATTTGGGAAGTAGGGTTTAAATGGAGGGGTTATATAAAATATATTATTTTATTCTTCTAATTGTTTTAAAGTGAAGTTTTTCCCTGAACTCCAAATCAATCCCAACGACTGTTGCCCCTAACTAAATACCCCAATCCCGGACATAATGGAATACGTACCGTAAGCCAATTCTATCGTTTTGATCAGTTTTTCTTTAAATTAAAATGTAAATCAATATATATATATATCGAATTTAAACGTACATTTCAATTTCCCGAGGCAACATACTGACTCCAAAAATTCCCGAAAAATAAATCTAGCTATGTTCTGACGATATGGTCCTAACAAACTAATTTCGTTGACTTTGGAGACCGTTTGAAAAATGGTCTTTTCCAGTCGATAAAATTCAAGCTTAAATTACTAAACGTGTTTAAATTCATTGCGCTCATATATTGATTCCAAAAATTATGAAAATTGGGATCTAGCAATAATTTGATGTTTTGGATTTAACAAATGTGGTTTCATCGAAAACGGAAGTTGTTTGCAAAATGGCATTTTTTAAGGGCTATATATTGCATAAAATATATATAAATTCCACAGCAGCTATTTTGAATTTTAAACTGGACATAACTTTTTATTCCTGTTATATAATATGGATTTTTCACCTCCGTTAGAAAGATATAATTAAACAGATTCAAATATTACTGGTTTTACTGAAATCCGATTTATTTTGAATTTTGTACATTCATTTGAAATTTAAAATCGAATTTTCAAACTACCACGCCATCTCAGGCTCATTTTATAATTAAAATAAATTTATTCGTTCTAACTTTGATAAAAATAAATTTTTAGTCATTATTATTTAAAATAAATTATTTTAAATATTCAAAATCCATTAAAATTGCTAAAATAAATTTTTTAAATTAGTTCTGAAAATCAGGGTTGTTGCAAATAGCAAGCAAAATCACCCTCTCCTCCAATATTGCATGCAAATCTCCAGTCCAGAAACATATAAATAGAATTCCTAATAGTTAGATCATAGGAATCATCATAAATCAAAGAGGAAATAAGCTAGGGAAGATGGGGAAGATGAAGAGGAGCTTACCTATGTTTCTACATTTGATTTCTACAAGAATTGGGCTTGGAATCAAGAACCCTGGCTTAGAAATTCTAATTTCCCATTCCTTTTCCCATTTTCTAATTTGACTAAGTGTTAAAGCGGAATGAAGGAGAAAGGGGCTGATTTGAGGCACTTAAATGAATTGGCTAAGTTGGCTAACCAAAGTCCCAATTTCCACCAACTCCAAACATACTGATCCTTATAGTTTTCGACCACCTAAACGATGTTTTGAACCCAATGGAAGTGATTTCGAGTCAAAATTCATCCATATGCAAAAAGTGATATTTTGGTCATACACCCAAAGAAAAAGATCAAATTCCACCCAATTATAACGGTATCGATGTTTATAGTTTTCGAGCATGCAAACGACATTTTGAACTCAATGAAGTGGTTTCGAGTCCAAATTCATTCTTATGCAAAATGGATATTTTTAAGGACTATATATATACTAAACATACATAAATTCCATAGCGATTATTCTAAATTTTAATTTAGGCATAACTTAAAATTTATAAAGTGAAAACTCAACTTCTTACATTCATTAGAAAACTACAATTCAAAATATTTCTGCGTTTCTTGTTTTACCAAATTCTGACTTATACTGAATTCCATAAATTCATTCAAAGGTTAAAACCAAATTTTCAAACTACCGTTCCATTTCAAGCTCGTTTTAATTAAATTTTAAATTTATATGTTCTAACTTCGATTAAAATAAATTTAAAATCATTTATTCTCAGAATAATTCATCTAAAATGTTTAATTTCTTTGAAAATCAATTAAAAATAAATTTTAAATTGGTTCCAAAAAATACGGGTTGTTACAATTCCCCCCACTTAAAACTTTTTCATCCATGAAAAAGGAACAACAACAAAGTATGAAGTAAATAGTACGTAACATAACATAAGTATACCTCTCACTAGAGCTAATCAGAGATATCCACTCTGCACTTGGGATAAATTAATGCTATCTTCTGTTTCCCATGTACAGTCCCTAGGATCTCCGCTCCATTGCACTTTGACTAAGTGCACCTTTTTGTTCCTTAGAGCTCGGGTTTCTCTGCCAATAATCTTTATTGGCTCTTTATGCACCGTCAAACTCAGAGTAATATCTAATATCGGTTGATTCTCCTCTTCCATAATCAAGTCTGGATCATGTACATGCTTCCAAAGTTGAGAAATGTGGAACACATCATGCACTCCGGGAAACTAATCTGGAAACTGAACCCTATAAGCAAGAGTCCCAATCCACACAAGTATGGGAAATGGGCCAATATATCTAGGTGCCAACTTCCTCGTCTTCCCAAATCGAATTACTCCTCTCATCCGAGAAATTCTCAAATACATGTGATCACCAACAGAAAATGCAAAATCTCTTCTTTTAGAATCCGCATAACTCTTCTGCTGACTTTGAGCTTCTTGTAGTCGCTTCTTAATAAAATCCACTTTATCTGAAGTTTCTTGGATCAAATCTAGAAACAACACTAATCGATTACCAGGCTCTATCGAACATGCAGGAGATCTACATTGTCTACCATATAATTCTTCAAATGGTGCCATTTTTAAACTTGCCTGGAAGTTATTATTATATGAAAACTCAACCAAATGTATATGATCTTCCCAAGATCCTCCACAGTAAAAAATATAAGCACGCAATAAATCTTCCAATATAT
This sequence comes from Allium sativum, assembly GCA_030737875.1. Classification (NCBI taxonomy): domain Eukaryota; kingdom Viridiplantae; phylum Streptophyta; class Magnoliopsida; order Asparagales; family Amaryllidaceae; genus Allium; species Allium sativum. Next base: position 160,281,967 of record CM060924.1, read on the forward strand.
GATTCACTCTCTCAGTCTGGCCGTCTGTCTGAGGATGATATGCAGCGCTAAGATTAATCTTGGTTCCCAATTCAGATTGGAATGCTTCCCAGAACTTTCTAGCAAAGATCGGATCACGATCACTAATAATGTTGCTGGGAATTCCATGTAGTCTAACGATCTTTCTTACATAAATCTGAGCAAGACTCTGAGCTGTTCTAGTTGATTTCATTGGAATAAAATGGGCGCTCTATGTGACACAATCATCTATTACCCAAATACTACCATTGCCCTTCTTGGTTCTAAGCAAACCATCAATGAAATCAATAGAATTTGATACCACTTCCATTCTGGAATCTCTAAAGATTGCAACAATGCAGCGAGTTTTTGTTGATCACTCTTGACTTCTTGGCAAGTAGAACACTTGCTAACATATATAGAGATATCTCTCTTCATAGACTTCCACCAGAATGTGCGCTTAAGATCGTAATACATCCTACTCGCACCTGGATGAATAATAATATTGTATTTGTGACATTCATCCATTACCTCTTTTCTAAGCTCGGGAATATTTGGAGCACAGATTTGGCATAACAATCTCAGAATTCCCTTGCTATCAATTTGGAAACTCGAGACTTTGCCTTGATGAATTCTTTTAATAATTTTCTGAATAAATTCATCATCCTTTTGAAGAACAGAGATCTTCTCAATCAATGAAGGCATAATAATAAGATTAGCAACGATTTCATTCTTTCTTCCGTTACAACATTGGCTTTCCCTGGAATATACAAAATATCAAAATTGTATGCTGTAAGAAATTCTAACCAACGCTGCTGTCTCAAATTCAATTCTTTTTGGATGAACAAATATTTCAATGATTTATGATCTGTATACAATTTGAACTTCTCACCCAAAAGGTAATGCCTCCATATCTTCAAAGCAAATACTACGGCCAACAATTCTAAATCATGAGTAATATATCTTTTCTCATGCGACTTTAACTAACGGCTACCATAAGCAACAACTTGGTCTTTTTGCATTAATACCGCGCCTACTCCTTTACGAGAAGCATCAGTATAGACAGTCAAGTCTTGATTGCCATCGATAATAGTCAACACTGGAGCAGTACTCAAAAATACTTTTAGGTCTTGGGAAGCGGCCTCACATTCCTTCGTCCAATTTAACCTTGTATTCTTCTTTGTAAGCTTAATCAATGGACTAGATAACTTGAAAAAACCTTAATGAATTTCCGATAATAGCCTGCCAATCCGAGAAAACTTTTGACTTCTGTGCGAGTGCTTGGTTGCTTCCAGTCTCTAATGGTTGTAATCTAGCTTAGATCCACTGAAATTCCTTCCTTCGATACGACATGACCAAGGAACTTCACTTCTTGCCAGAATATGCATTTAGTAATTTTGGATTTAATACATTATTTCTCAGAATTTCCAAAACTTGTTCCAAATGCTTCGCATGCTCGCTACTTGACTTAGAGAAGATTAAAATATCATCAATAAAAACTAGCACAAATTTATTCAAAACTCCATGAAATACTCAATTCATCAAATCAACAAAATAAGTAGGAGCATTACATAAGCCGAATGGAATTACTGACCACTCATAAAATAAATCTGGACCTCTGAAAGCTGTCAAAGGAACACATTCTTCGGCAACCCGTAGCTGATGGAAACTGTAACTAGGTCTGTCTTTGAAATCACTAGAGCTCCGTTCAAGCAATCTAATAAATCATCAATGCATGGCAACAGATATTTATTCTTCAATGTTTGCTTATTTAAGTCCTGGTAATCTACGCACAATATGAGAGTACCATCCGACTTAGGAACGAATACCATGGCTGCTCCCCAACTCAAGAAACTAGGCCTGATTAGACCTTTCCATAACAACCGTCGAGTTTGATCATTCAACTCTTCCTTTTCTTTCAATGTCATTCTTCGAATTGTATGCACAACTGGCCTTGCATTCGGAACTAAATCTATTTTGAAATCAATATCTCTTCGTGGAGGTAAGCTATCAACTTCTTTGAACACATCCGCATAATCTCTAACAATGGGAATATTCGCAACAGAAGTAGGAGAAACTTCAAGAGTAGACCAAAATTCTTTTCTATCTGAACTTGAGCCTTTGCATGGTATAATAATACTCCCGAGTTGGTTTTAACTTTAACAATTCTTTTGGCACATTTAACTTTGGCCTCATATTTAGTTAACCAATTCATCCCAAGTATGATATCAAACTCGAAAAGGTTCACAACGATCAAATTAAAAGGAAACCAGTAAAAAGAATAGGAAACATGCACTCTATAATAAAAACAAAGAATAAGGGAACATCCTATAGGATTATGAACACTAATGGATTCCTCAAGATCTCTCAATTTTAAATTTAATTTCTTAACTGTGTTCGAAATGAAACTTTGTGATGCACCCGTATCAAATAGTACTTTAATAGGAATATTTTTAATGGTAAGTGTACCTCCCAACACATTTGGTCTACCTCCACCTGTAGGAGGAGTTGGCGCATTCGCCCCATCATATATATATGAGCTACTTCAGCCTTTTTTAGTAATGGACAATACTTGAAAATATTCCCCGTCTTATGACAATTATAGCATTCTCTAGTATCTCGAGGTTTCTGACTAGGGCCGGATTCATTTCGTTTGGCCTTTTAGGAGCATTGCACTCTCTAGACCAATGGCCATACTGGTCACAATTAAAGCATTTACCCTTTGGTTTTCTGTCTTCCCGGGGCTTATGTAATGTCCCGTATTTTCTGACCATTTATTTGAAATATTTTATTTATTTAAAATATTGGTTTGAATATAAATAATCGATTTTGACCATTTTATTTTGAATATTTAAATTATATTAACAATATAATAATATTTTATTTTTGGCATATTTGGGAAAATGTTGTTTTTGCCATTTAATGTGATCGAGTGATTTAAAGTGGTTTAATGTGATTTATATTGAAACTTTCGTGGCGATTTCGTTTATAAAACGACATTATAACATTTTATTTATAATTTAATTATAAAATGAGCTGCAGCGACGCGGCAGTTCGTAATTTGGCGTTTTGAACTTTAAACGGCTGTACAGGGCATAAAATAAGTCAAATTTTCTCGAAACAAGAAACGTCGGAATCTGTTGGACAATATCTTTCTAATGAAAGAGAAAAATCGAGTTTTCGTGTTGTAGATTTTATTTTATGTCCAAATCAAATTTTGAAAAAGCTGCTGTGGAATTCCTTTATATATTTTATTGTTATTTATATTAAATAAAGGAGTTTTTAAATATTTATAACATCGATTTGACTTCAAATTCAACTCGGGATATTTTGTCTTGGTAATATATATAATTCTGGTTGAGTATGGCCCATTTCAATATTTTTATATTGAGGTATTTTAAAATTGGTTTATTTTATTTGAATTGGCCAGTTATAAAAGGGACTTTATTCAAACGACCTTCATTTTCAACGAAACAAATTTTATTGAGACCGCAACAGTAAATTATTGCTAGGTTTCAAGTGGCGCGTCAATTGGGGATATTTTGTGAGCGTGGCAAAGTTAAATACAAATAAAAACGACCATTTGAACGTGAATGAGGGCCATTCGAGCAAACAAACTCGAATTCGACGAAACAAGTTTCATTAGGACCGTATCATCAAATTTTACTATGTCGTCCATTCGCGTCTCGAACGGGGTTTGTATGTGAGCGCAGGAGCGAATAAACAATGTTCGAAATAACGATAGGTCCGAAATAAAAATCATTAGTCAACACCGTTCGTCAAATCAACATAAAATATATTATTTCCACATTATATAAACCACACCAAATCAGAATTTCCAGCCCAATTCATTTTCCATCAGTAATTTTGCAGTAAAGCCCCTCATCATGTTTTAATTTATATCTTCAAATCTAGAAGGAGTTTCCTTGGGGAATCTGAAGCAAAGTTGTAGGTCGGAGTGAGATCTTGCTTCAGTAAAAAGTTGGGGAGGTATCGTCGAGTGTGGTGGCCAGAAATCGCGAAGAACGGTGGAAAATGATTTTATTTTTCATGGTTTTTGAGGAGATTGGGTCGATGATTGACGGAGCTGTTAAAGGGGAGTGTAGAGGAGGAATAGAGCTTCAATTTGGCTATGGTCTCGGGTCTTACGATGGTCTGTGGTGAGAGAAATCAGGAGATGATCGGAGGCCTTTTTTTGGGGTTCGGTTGTGAAAGTCATGATCGGGTTTGGCAAAATTCCGACGACTAGAGGAGGTGTTGGCATTGGAAGTCTGAAGGTAAGAGAGGCTCTGATGGGTGGCGGTCTCCACGGTGGGGTCGCGGTGATCTAAATCGTTGTGTGGCGGCGTGAATCGAAGGTTGAACGGAATTTGTAACACCCCGAATTTCAGTTAATATTAACATTCACAAATTAAAGAATAACTAATCCTAGATGTCGGAATTTGGGGAAACGGGTTGCGCCATTGCGTTCGTCTCGGAAAAATACGCGAAATAGAGTCCGAGTTTTCGAAAATCGGAGTCCGAATGAAGAAGATATGGACGAACGAAGTTAGGCAGAAAATCCGAAAACAAGCCAGAATGCACTGGCGCACTTGTGAAGTGCGCCAGCACAAAAATACACTGGCGCACTTGGGAAGTGCGCCCGTGTCGAGCCAGAAACCTGCACAGCTTTCTGATTTGACCCTGGCTGGCCTGGTGCACCTGTTTTGGTTCTTTGGTCTGTTCTACTGACCTGTGACGATTTTTGATGGTTTAGATTTAAACTAGGGTTAATCCTATGGCCTAAACTACATCCTAAATCTATAAATACACCCTAAGACTACCCTAATTCATACTAAAAATAGATACAAGGCCGTCAAGCCGTCAAAATGAAATTAGAAGGAGCCTCCATCACATTTTAGAAGAAGATAGCCTCTTAAATCAACTTCTAATCAACTCTAACAACTTAATCTTCTTCATAGGAGTGCTAATCAACAAGTTGTGAGTTTCTATGCCTTTAGCAAGCAATTGCTAAACTAATTATGATAGGATGTAATGAGGTTATGGTTATGAATGTGGATCAATGCAAGTTATGTTATCATATGCTATGTGCTCATGATGTTAGTTATGCAAGTTTTATGCTATATGTCCATGATGCTAGTTATGCAAGTTTTATGATATGTGTTCATGATGCTAGTTATGCAAATCACTATGATAAACATTGATCCATTATGACACCATGTTATGCAAGTTTGGTGTGTGATTATATACAAGTTCATGTATGACATGTTATGCAAGTTTATCCCTTTATAATAGGTCTATGACATGAATATCTATGCAAGTTACCCTCTTTATGACATATGTGATTCATGCAAGTTTGGGTTGATTATTTATGCTAGTTGGGTTTGATGCTATGGTCATATATGCAAGTTGACACCTTTAAAACCCATGTTGATGCTAATGTTATGCTAAGTTGAACCCATTGTATTTGTGATGAATCTTCCCTTTTAAGTATGTCATGTTAGCGTATCTACGTTAGGGAGCCGATCGCTTGGGGAGTAGTGGGTACACCTAGTGGAGATAGGGGCAGACGACACCTATGTGGTCAGCTAGGGGTACACGAAACTACTAGTTATATTTTCTAAGTCCTTGGGTGGGATCAACCTTTAAGTTAGGAATGACTGGTGTGGTGCAGTTTAGTAATTATCCTTGGGTGGGTAGATGCGTCTTTACCATTATCTTGGTTCTTCCTATGTCTAGTTGGCTGCTTAGTGTAGTCATTTATCCCCAGTCGTTACCGTACCAAGTTGATATCATATCAAATTACTTTAATGATTGTATTGTTAAAGTTATAGGACTCGCTCAGACTTATGTCTGACCCCGTTGTTTTTATCTTTTTTCCCCCTCAGGTCCTCAGGTTGGGCCTAGCACTAGTAGGCTTTGATCAGATTACTTTATCTATCTTTTGGAGCTTGGACCGTTGATGTAAAGCTCAGCTTATCTTTTCTATTATGGCAATTAGTATGTAGTGGGATTATGTACTTATGTTTTTATCGAGATGGATATTTTGTACTTGACTCTTGTTGGTTTTTGGTATGTAACCAAACATGTTTACCTTCTGCTGCAATGAAATGATGTTTTAAATTTCAAGTATTACTTATATCTGTCTTGTTGTAATTTTTTTGTTCTATATTCACTTAAAATACTCCACCGAAGTTAAGGCATTCCCTTAGTGAGTGACCTTAGCGGGTGTGGGGTGTTACACGTGGTATCAGAGCTGAAGATTACCAGAACAGATAATTTTTTTAGAAAAACTATTTTTCTAAAAACATTTTTGGAAGAAGTATTTTCAAAAACATGTCTTTTAAGAGAAAAGTTTTTGAAAGAAAAGCATAATCCCCAATAGCCATATCTTTATCTTTCGAATTCTCCGTTTTGAATCTTTCCTTTTTCGTTTCATCATGGCTGAAGATCTTAACTTTCCGGAGGGTGTGACGATACCGGTATGGTATATGAGATTGATGGAGGCTAGGGCCGCCGCTGTGGGTCCAGCAAATGTTCCTCCACCACTAGTTGCACCCGATCTTCCTCCTTCTCGCGCGGATACTTTTGCTAAGACTTGCAAGGAATTTAAGGCTATGGGAGGGAAACCTTTTTAAGGATCAGAAACTTTTGTGGAAGCTAGGGATTGGCTTAAGGAGGTGGAAGAGTTGATAGATATCTTTGAGATGGAAGAAGGAAAGAAAGTCAAGTTAGCTGCTTGGTTAATGAAGGGAGAGGCCTCGTTCTGGTGGGAGGTCACTAATGGAGAGCGCCCTGTTGACTCTTGGGCGGATTTCAGGCAAAGGTTTGAGGCAAAGTTTCTCTCACGTGCGGAAGAAAATCTTTATATGGAAAGGTTCTTGACATTAAAGCAAGGAAACTTATCAGTGAAGGAATATGTCAACAAGTTTAATCAGCTAGCAAGGTTTGGCATGGACATGGTGAATACACCGGAGAAGAAGGCTCTGAGGTTCGTTAAAGGCTTGAATGAACCGATGCATGGATTGGCTATGACTCACATCCCTATGGGGGCCACCTTTGAGAAGCTAGTAGGAATGGCACTTATGCATGAGGAAGAGAAGGGTCCAAATGCTAATAAGGTACCCGAGAAGAAAGGAGATCATAAGAGACCTCAACAGCAACAGCAAAACAAGGGTGGGAAAGGAAACGGTGGCAAGGGAAAGAAGAAGTGCTTCAATTGCGGGACACCAGGCCACCTAAGCAAAGATTGTCGGATGAAGAAGAAGACTGGCTGCTTCCACTGTGGCAAAGCAGGGCATCTAGTGAAGGAATGCCCTAAGAAGGGGCAGAGGATGGGATCTACCTTAGGAGGACAGGTGCAAGCTCTTATGGCACCAGGTCAGGCAAGGGGGCAAGTCCAGGCTCTCGCAGTTCCACCGATTCAGGAAAGAGGTAGAACTATTTCCGTTGAAAGTCTAGTTTTTCTGTTTGATCATCCTGTCCGTACTTTATTCGACTCTGGCGCATCGATTTCGTTTATCTCATCATTATTAGTTGATTCACTGCACTTAGACACCAGTCTAGTAGATGATCCCTTGGTTGTTTCAAACCCAATTGGGGGCTCCACTTATTTATCCATGATATGTTTGGGTTTGAAGATTTCCATACTTAGCGTTGAGTTTAGATGTGATGCTTTTGTTTTGGGCTTCACGGGCTATGGGTTGATTTTGGGCATGGACTGGTTATCTAGTAATGGTGCCGTTCTTGATTGTGAAAGGAGAGTTGTTAGGCTCATGACCAGCTTGGGGAACACTCTCGAGATCTCTTGTAATCCCATGAATCCTGTTATGCTAAGTTATCTTGAATCGCTTGATGCTTCGGTCGAGAGTTTGCGATCTGTTAGAGTGGGCCGGGAATACTCGGATATGATTGAGGAGGTGAAGGGCTTACCTCCGAAGTGGGAGATAAACTTCCGAATATATCTGGTGGACAATGCTAAGCCAGTATCTTTGCCAGTGCGCCACATGGCTCCTCGTGAGAGGAGGGAACTCCATAAGCAAGTAGGGGAGTTGCTTGAGAAGGGGTTCATAAGACAAAGTATATCGGAGTGGGGTGCTCCAGTAGTTTTTTCCACGAAGGCGGATGGGTCCCTCAGACTTTGTGTAGACTATAAAGAACTCAATAAACTTACAAAGAAGAATAGACATCCATTGCCGAGGATTGATGATCTCTTTGATCAGTTGATTGGCGCCTCAGTGTTTTCGCAGTTGGACTTAGCCACGGGGTTTCATCAGTTGAGAGTGGCTGAGGATAGTATAGAGAAGACTGCCTTTAGGACTCCGGATGGTTTCTATGAGTGGCTGGTGATGCCCTTTGGTTTGACGAACGCCCCTGCATACTTTGTTGATTTGATGAGTAGGGTGTTCAAGGAGTACCTTAATAAGTTCGTGGTGGTCTTTGCGGATGACATCTTGGTCTTTTCTAAGAGTGAAGAAGAGCATGCCCTACATCTTAGGGAAGTATCGGAGACTCTTCGAGCGCATAGCCTTAAGGCTAAATCCTCTAAATGTCACTTTTGGAGGAAGGAAGTGCGGTTCTTAGGGCACGTGGTCTCCAAAGAAGGGTTAGCTGTGGATCCCGCGAAGGTAGTGTCCATCCAAGATTGGAAGGTTCCGAAGAATGCTACCAAGGTGAGGAGTTTCTTGGGGTTGGCTGGCTACTATAGGAAGTTTATCAAGGACTTCGCGAAGATATCAGCCCCATTAACTCGCTTGACAAAGAAGAATCTAGTCTTCACATGGGACGTAGATTGTGATGATGCGTTCCAACGGTTAAAGATAGCTTTAACCACAGCTCCAGTCTTAGTGTTGCCAGATGAGAGTAAGCCATTTGTTGTTTATACCGATGCTTGTGGGACAGGACTAGGCGCAGTCTTAATGCAAGAGGGAAGGGTAATAGCCTATGGGGGAAGGCAGTTGAGAGCGCATGAGAAAAATTACCCTACACATGATCTAGAGTTGGCCGCTATTGTTTTTGCACTTAAGACTTGGCGCCATTATCTTCTTGGCGAGAGGTTCGAATTGTTCACTGACCACAAATCATTGAAGTACTTGTTTTCTCAAAAGGATTTGAACTTAAGGCAACAAAGGTGGATGGAGTTCTTAGCATCCTATGATTTTGAGATAGCATATACCCCTGGCAAAGGTAATGTGGTGGCAGACGCCTTAAGCAGAAAAAGGTTGTCTTTGAGTCCATTGTTCGTTGAACGACGAAGCTTGGAATTTATCTCGATGTTTGATTTCAGACCTTCCGTTGACTTTATACCCGGTTTTCCAGCATCCTTAGAGGTCAGACCTACTCTTTTGGGATGGGTTGGTGAGGCACAGCGGGACGACCCACAGTTGGTTGAGTTAGTAGAGAAGCTCATAAGGGGGGAGTCGTCCAGCCATTTGAGTAGGTACACCCTAGATGATAGGGGGTGGTTGCGTAGAGATGGTAGACTTTGTGTACCGCAAGACGAGGGTTTGAGGAAGGTTGTTCTTGATGATGCACATCGTTCGAAGATGACCATTCATCCCGGTGGGACAAGATGTTCCAAGACATGAAGCGAGTTTTCTTTTGGGCCGGTATGAAGAAAGATGTGGCTGAGTATGTCGCTAGATGCTTGGTATGCCAACAGGTGAAAGCAGAGCAAAAGAAACCTGGTGGGTTGCTTCACCCATTGGAAGTTCCGCAATGGAAGTAGGATAGCGTCTCGATGGATTTTATTGATGGGTTACTGAGATCGAGGAAGGGTAATACGGGAATTTGGGTTGTGGTAGACAGACTTACTAAGAGCGCCCATTTCATACCCGTGAAGAGTAAGAGGACTGCTCCATGGCTAGCTTCAGTTTACCTTCGAGAGATAGTTCGGTTGCATGGTGTACCTTCTAGCATAGTGAGCGATCGAGATCCTATCTTCACTAGCGAGTTTTGCAAGAGTTTGCAAGAGGCGGTAGGGACTCAGTTGTGTTTGAGCACCGCATATCATCCTCAGACGGACGGCCAGACCGAGAGGGTGAATCGTGTTCTAGGATACCTTATGAGGCTATGTATCTTAGATTTTGGAGGTACATGGGAAGAGCATCTTCCATTGGTGGAGTTTGCGTATAATAACAGCTTTCAGTCTAGTATTTGCATGGCTCCTTTCGAAGCTCTTTACGGAAGGCCTTGTCGGTCACCTACATGTTGGTGGGAATCTACAGATAAGATCTTGCTTGGGCCCGATATGGTTAGAGAAACTTCGGAAAAGATTGATTTGATTCAAAGAAGGATGAAAGCAGCGCAAGACAGACAGAAATCTTATGCGGATAAGAGGAGAACAGATCTTGAGTTTGATGTTGGGGACATGGTCTTTGTCAAAGTATCTCCATTACGGAATGTTGTTCGCTTTGGGTCCGTTGGAAAGTTAGCACCAAGGTTTGTAGGACCGTTTCCTATTAAGGAAAGGATTGGACAGATGGCATATAGAGTGGATTTTCCCGAGAGACTTAGTGGTGTATATGACGTATTCCATGTGTCACATTTAAGGAAGTGCCTACATGGGACCGCAGAGGTGGTAGAGCCGAGCTTGCTTAGAGAATTGGAGGTAGAGCGTGATGCGACGATTCGACGAGCTCCTACTCGCATCCTTGGGTCAGAGATTAGGAAGTTGAGTGTAACGAACCGGGATTTTCGACTCCGAAAATCAACATCATACTACCATGTTGACCATTCAGACATCGAACATTCCAGATCATTAATATAAAGAAGTTAGAGGGTGAGAATAGATAAGATAGAAATATTAGAATAGAAGAAGAAGAAACACCACACAGAGTCTCACATCGCAGCGGAACAAATTATAATACAGAGATAACCTTTATTGAAAGCTTTTGGAATACTTACAATATCAGAGTACACATCTGGACAGTGATAATAATCTGTCCTCATATGACACACAGCGGAATAGTAATATCATACGTCTGGACTCTTCCAGCTCGTCTCTTCATAGCAGTCGATAACCTGAACCTGTACAACCCGGTCTAACCCGAGCATTTACAAAACACCGGGTCAGTCTGGTGAACCAGAGTGAGATAAACTCGCACAGTTATAAGGGTGAATCATCCAATCATGATTTTAGAGTTCAAAAATCTTTTCAAAAGAAAAGGATAATCGTAAGACCAAATCCACACATAAACACGGACGGTTTTTACCTTACGATAACCCAAAGCAGTTTTGAAACCAATATCTTTTCTGATATTATAATAATGTCTAAACACAAGTAAATAGAAATCTAGTGGAACGCTTGCATCTCACGCTCCACATATATAGTATACAATCAAAACCCGTAGGCGCTTATTGGATATTGGATTCCAACTTGACAAGGTATGGGTCCACCTTCCGATAGTGTATCTCTAGAGACGAATACACTGGGTTCAACAAGAACTTCTTGCAACCCGGCCCTCACATGACCGACCACTCATTTCGCTTGAGTGTATCGAATGTATATCACCGACGGTTGGGATCAGCAACCGTCTCCCGATAAGGGACAGCATCGAATACAGATTAAGAAACAAATAGGATTTCCTCTAGATAGGTGATCATACACCCTAATGGGAGCGACACATAGCCATGCTGCCTGCCCGATTTTTGTCATTTCCCAGTTGATGAGGCTTGAGGTCAGAACTTATCTTTGAACATCTGGTCACCATTCACTTTGAATGCCACATCGTCAGATCCGTCAGATATCACTAATTGACGTCCACAAAAATACTCTAGCTGAAAGCTAGAGAATGGCAATTCCCTGTCAACAACTATCGTACGTTTGAAGAAATCAACGTACGTGACCCTTTGGAAATACTTTGTCAGACATCCGTCCATATAATCCACCCAGGAACAGGGTGAACCGAAGGCACTCTCCTACCGCATCCATATAGGAATCACCCCATGGATCAGTAGCGAGAAGTCCTTGCACTCGTGGATTCCAACCACGACAGAACCACAGTTTATCTCTGGCCGCTAAACCGGAGATTCTTAGCAGTTCCTCCGCTTATGAAGATCCACGGTCTTCAATGCTCCATCTCGACCGTCTTCAAATATCTTCACGTGTTTGTTGGTCGGAATGGTTTTCGAATGTAAATTCGATTCCGGTCTTTCCATACCAACAATCGTATTGGTCAAATTTGATAGTCGGTGTTTTAACTATCAAAATAAACAGTGTTTCAATCATGACACTCCAATGAGTTCACTGGTTCAGTATTCAGCATCATTTGGCCTTTAACAACTAATTTGCTTTTGTTAAACTAAAACTTCTAACTCCTTCAAATATTCAAAAATACGATATTTGAATACTTCTAATTCGATTTAACTTTAATCGATTAACTATCATTAGACTTAACTCCATTCGCTCGACTCTAGATCGCAGCGATCACAATGGTTACGCCTGATTCCCTCAGGAAACATCCGACCGCCGTAGGCTATCTGCAGCCCTGCGAATTACGCTAGCAGTCGTACGAAATGGCAACTCAGCCGTATAATTATGTTTGGCTAATTCTATCTCGAATAACTATATTCAATTTCCTACTTTGAAATCTCATGTAAAATTCTCCTTTTTACTAGATCTCGTTCAAGTAACGTTAATGTAAAGTTAACGCTTTACACTTTAAATCTCACTTAAAACTCTGGTTTATAATAAACCCTTTTATCGTAATCTCCTTTCACTTAATTCATATAATTTAGTACGTTTATTTCCTTTCACCATTCAATTGGCTTGCATCTCACATTCGGTCACTTTTTAAATGAATTCCCATTTAAAAAATATATTCCTAACTTTATCATTTATTAAAATAATAACTCATTCCAAACATTAACTACTTTAGTAGTTAATCTCTTTATTAACTAAATTGAATATTAAATCCCTTTTAAATCCTTATTTAAATTCAAACAATATTCATTTAACTATTTTAGTCAAAACACATTAACTTGATAAACAATTCTAATTCCAAACGGTCGATTTAATTAACTCAAAAACTTGATTATCTCATTAACCGATTTCAACAATCCTCGCTTTAAATTAATTAAAAATATAATTAATTTAGATAGATTCTTATTATTTGTTTTCTTTACAAAACAATGATCAAAGTTTAACCCTTTCGATTCATTTCTTATCTTCATACTTGAAAATCTGATTAACATCAGCATATACTTTATAAAATAAACCAACCATAAATCAAGGTCTTAAATAAATAAAATATTTATTTAATTTCTTTTTTTACTTATTCAAATAATATATTTCAAGATCTGAGTCCAGTTATAAAATAAACTTTATAACTTCACTTTTATCGACTCACCTAACAGTGAATCCATATCTATAAACCGATTGATTTTTAAAGGCCATACTCTGCCAAACACTTAACCAATATCACCCATTGGTTTAAACCAAACAGATGTTGAATATTAAAAATCAACAATCAATTCAAACAATACAAACAGGGCAGTTCATATATGAGAATATGAAAATAAATAATATATTTGAGGAATCCGGTTGGATCCCTCCAACCTGTTCTTCCCTGTATTCAAAAGGTTATCTCAAATCAGACTGTTCAGTTTTGTTTAACTGATAAACTAAAATAACAACCATTTAACATTAACCACAAGCAATTCAAACAATGCAACAATTTTAAACATGTTTATAAATAAACACGACCAACCAAGGTGAGTCACCTTTATTGGAACCAATCGTTAAAAATAACGATTTGGTATTTCACTGAAATTAAACACAGTTTAATTTCATCGGTTAAATCAACAGTTAAATAGATAACTAGCAAAGCAGTCAACCATTGGCAAGCAGAGCACAAAAAATAAAAACACCCAATTTATATAAAATATAAAAAGGGTAACTGAGTGAGTTTAACTCACCTGATTCTGAATTATTTCTGAAGTGGTTTATTTTAATTAAATTAAACTAGTGTTTAATTTAATTAAAGGTCCCGATTGCTTTCAGCTTCGTCCATACTGACTCCAACATGTAGTGTTCCTCATTAAGGTCTCTGTGCACTTGTTTGGATCGGTTCTGATAAGATATTCACTAGTCATAATCATTTCAATTACATGATTTAATTATACTAAATAATTCCTCAATTATTTATTAAATAATTAGTATAAAATGGTTACGTTATTGATAATCCGGTTGATCCATCTGAATTGGAAATAACCAGCTGACTTCGTTTCTCATTGCTTTTGATTCCATCTGCGATCCAAGACTAATTTAATTAAATAATGTATTATTAATCACAATTTTAGTGTGAATCAATAATCACCTTGTTAACACACAAATTTACGTTTGATGTAAGGAAATAGGCCGACCGTTCTTCCCGTACTGTACATCTTGTTCCCAACTTCTTGTCTTTCCAAAGCGTTGTAGAGCTGTCAGGGTTTTAAACATTTTAATTAGGTTATTATTGGTAATTAAATCACTAATTAATTTAAATCTAATTACATACTTAATCAAACATCGGTTAAGGTTTTCTCTACCACGTCTTTGTGTCCAAAGCCCCCCCCCCTCACGTGACTGCATGGCTCCTGACATCCCAAACATCCCCATATTCACTAATGCAAATACCCCCACCCGCTTTACCTTCCCCTGTCGGTTCTAGGAGTCCACGAATTCCCCTATTCCACTTCGGTAGTCCATCAGATAGTACCACCATCGGCGCCTCTATGGAGCTGACTTGCGCCGGAAATCCCACGCCCCCAGGTCACGTCCCTCACTCGTTTTCCAGTTAAGTTGGTGGCCAACCCTCTCTCGTGAACCAAGCTGCTGTCGTCGTTTATCATCATATATATATATCATTATCAGAGGACGCTGTCTCACCATTGCTGAGACGAGATGGAGAAAACGAATGGAGCAAGGTATATATAGGGGAGAAGATGACTTGATGGCCACGGTTTTAATTTAAATATATAATATACAGAGAGAGGTATGCAGGCGCGATTTTAGCTAGCTGTTTCTTTGATGGGAATTTATAAACCTTGGTCGGCAAGGTAAATGAGATGTCGTTATCACTAATAAATGCTTGTCGAGAGGTACTATATCAAAATAGGCTGTCAACTTTAATGCGAGGCCTGCAGAACATTTGGGTAGGTTGTGCTTAATATGTTGATTGTTGAGTGTTTCTGACCGATGAAAAACGATGAAGGTGCTGAAGACATACTGTATATATGTAGGGTTAGAATATATATATATAGTAAAATATTATTCGTGAAACTTCGTTGCGAAGTAACTAACTACAGACGATTTCTGTTTACTGATAAAAAGACTGTTCTTGATGTAAAACGATATTCCGGATCCAATGAGACAAGTTTCATCAAAATCCGAGGTCGTATGGAAAAATTTCCTTTATAAAACCAGAAATAAGCACGCGTTTAATTTTTCCACGGTCACTAGATAAATCAAATCCACCTGAAACTGCGAACATTGACAATAACTTTTCGATACGAACCCAACGACACTAATTTCGTCGCATTCTGAGATTGTTTGCCCGATAGGCTGTTTTTACCCCGAACCGCCCTACCCTTTTTAACGCCAAATTTTCCGGTCTCTAAAAATAACAAACTATATACATATCCTGACTCTAATCGACGATACGAACTCAACGGAACTGGTTTCGTGGCCTAATTCAATCGTTTGCTCAAGTTATACTCAAATACCCCTTTATTTATTTAAATACGCGCTATAGAATTTGAACGGGCGTTTATGGCTACCGTGGTCACATACGACATCGGTTTTCCACGCAATTTACCACCATACAATAATTTATCGATACGGTTCTAATGAAACTGGTTTCTTCGAAATCTGAGTCCATTTGCAAAACGGCCATTTTAAAGGCTTAAAATTTAAATAACGGTTTTCCATAGCGACTATTTCAAAATTTGATTTAGCCATAACTCGAAATCTATAACATGAAATCTGGATTTTTCTCTTTCATATGAAAATTATCGTCAATATGGTTCTAACGTGTCTTGTTTCACAGAAATCCGACTTATATCGAATCCTTTATTCTCAGTTGAAGTTCAAAACTTCAATTCACGAACTGCAGCGCCATTTCAGGCTCGATTTATATTATATATAAATATATAACGTTCGAACTTCGTTTAAAACAACGATTTAAATATTAAATCACATTGATATTCCAAATATAACATTTAAATTAAATAAATTAATTTACATATTCGAGTGCCAAAAACATGGGTCGTTACATTCTTCCCCCCTTAAAATAATTTCGTCCTCGAAATTGCTAAGGTAAGAAAGAACGTTATAAATCCATTAACTTTCAAATCCAATTTATCTTAAATCCAAAACCGATTTAATACCGTATATGAATATTTTCAAAAATATCGAAAATTTTCTAACACTTTAAATTTCCAAAAAATTTCGCCAGCACCTCCTCTGTACGGCTCAATCGGTACAACTCCAACTCGCCTTTCTAGGCCTTCTCCAATCCAAAAGAAAATGAAACAGCCAAGCGGCTTGCCAAAAAGGCTCATAAATCATCAAACCCATATAAAATAAACGCGTACCTTTTTGTCGGGCATATCATTATATCCTTTCCATCTGCTACCTTGTCAGTGTACACAACTGCATTCCCAACGAAATTCCAACTTTATCCTCCAAAACCAAATCCTTTACGCGTCCAAGCCAAATGCCATTCTTAACTTAATTCCCATCCATTATCAATTTCGACTTTTGACTCACCAGTCCACCACCATTTCAGATTCCTGTCTTCCATTCAAATCTGATTCTACTCGACATAATATATCTCGATTCAATTTCCAGTTAATTGGTTCCAATTCAATTCATATTTGCTTTCACAATTTCTATTTAATCTTGTTTTTGTTCAAACAATTTCCCTGGGAGTTTTTTTTTTTAAAATAGTTCAAGCCTTTCAAAAATCAAATATTCCTTTTCAGGATTCAAAACCACTTGTTTTTCTCAAAGCAGTTCAAAACAAAATTTTGGGCAGTAATCCGTCACTTACCACTCGAAAATGAACACCGATGATGTCCGGATCATCATCGGAATCTATTTTCCAGCTATCGAAGTGAGTTCAATACTATATCATTTCAAAACTCCAATTTTAAACACTTTCAATTTGAAATCTACTTCAAAATACTAAACATGATACTCGTAAACAATTTAAAATCTCCCAGGGTTTTGAAGTTCTCATATATTCAATCCAATTCCATTTTCAACCACTTGTCCAAATTTTCAAAGTTTTAATTTCAATTCTAATTTGAATTCAGATTTAACTCCTCTGATTTTCATATATTTCACTTATGGATTCTGATTGGTTATATATAACCATTTCAATTATAATCTCCTTTGATTATAGTAACAAACAACACATCCAATAATAATATTTCCAACATATATATTTTCTTTATATCAAAATGTAATTTGGGTAAAATTATTTCATTTACCCTTTTTCACAAACATACTGTGTCGAATTATTCTGTTCAAGAGTTTAGAAACACTTATCGACACAGTTTGCATTACTGTATCGACCAGAATTCATAAACTACTCGACAAACCAACCAACACAATATAAACAGTTTTTATAACAATTTACAAATACGCGCTCATATATATACACTCAAACTCAATCTAGGGTATTGCTAACCCCATCTCTACTGAGTCACGCCACAGAGCCAAGGTAATTACTTAACCAATAACTCTGATACCAGTGTAACGAACCGGGATTTTCGACTCCGAAAATCAACATCATACTACCATGTTGACCATTCAGACATCGAACATTCCAGATCATTAATATAAAGAAGTTAGAGGGTGAGAATAGATAAGATAGAAATATTAGAATAGAAGAAGAAGAAACACCACACAGAGTCTCACATCGCAGCGGAACAAATTATAATACAGAGATAACCTTTATTGAAAGCTTTTGGAATACTTACAATATCAGAGTACACATCTGGACAGTGATAATAATCTGTCCTCATATGACACACAGCGGAATAGTAATATCATACGTCTGGACTCTTCCAGCTCGTCTCTTCATAGCAGTCGATAACCTGAACCTGTACAACCCGGTCTAACCCGAGCATTTACAAAACACCGGGTCAGTCTGGTGAACCAGAGTGAGATAAACTCGCACAGTTATAAGGGTGAATCATCCAATCATGATTTTAGAGTTCAAAAATCTTTTCAAAAGAAAAGGATAATCGTAAGACCAAATCCACACATAAACACGGACGGTTTTTACCTTACGATAACCCAAAGCAGTTTTGAAACCAATATCTTTTCTGATATTATAATAATGTCTAAACACAAGTAAATAGAAATCTAGTGGAACGCTTGCATCTCACGCTCCACATATATAGTATACAATCAAAACCCGTAGGCGCTTATTGGATATTGGATTCCAACTTGACAAGGTATGGGTCCACCTTCCGATAGTGTATCTCTAGAGACGAATACACTGGGTTCAACAAGAACTTCTTGCAACCCGGCCCTCACATGACCGACCACTCATTTCGCTTGAGTGTATCGAATGTATATCACCGACGGTTGGGATCAGCAATCGTCTCCCGATAAGGGACAGCATCGAATACAGATTAAGAAACAAATAGGATTTCCTCTAGATAGGTGATCATACACCCTAATGGGAGCGACCCACATAGCCATGCTGCCTGCCCGATTTTTGTCATTTCCCAGTTGATGAGGCTTGAGGTCAGAACTTATCTTTGAACATCTGGTCACCATTCACTTTGAATGCCACATCGTCAGATCCGTCAGATATCACTAATTGACGTCCACAAAAATACTCTAGCTGAAAGCTAGAGAATGGCAATTCCCTGTCAACAACTATCGTACGTTTGAAGAAATCAACGTACGTGACCCTTTGGAAATACTTTGTCAGACATCCGTCCATATAATCCACCCAGGAACAGGGTGAACCGAAGGCACTCTCCTACCGCATCCATATAGGAATCACCCCATGGATCAGTAGCGAGAAGTCCTTGCACTCGTGGATTCCAACCACGACAGAACCACAGTTTATCTCTGGCCGCTAAACCGGAGATTCTTAGCAGTTCCTCCGCTTATGAAGATCCACGGTCTTCAATGCTCCATCTCGACCGTCTTCAAATATCTTCACGTGTTTGTTGGTCGGAATGGTTTTCGAATGTAAATTCGATTCCGGTCTTTCCATACCAACAATCGTATTGGTCAAATTTGATAGTCGGTGTTTTAACTATCAAAATAAACAGTGTTTCAATCATGACACTCCAATGAGTTCACTGGTTCAGTATTCAGCATCATTTGGCCTTTAACAACTAATTTGCTTTTGTTAAACTAAAACTTCTAACTCCTTCAAATATTCAAAAATACGATATTTGAATACTTCTAATTCGATTTAACTTTAATCGATTAACTATCATTAGACTTAACTCCATTCGCTCGACTCTAGATCGCAGCGATCACAATGGTTACGCCTGATTCCCTCAGGAAACATCCGACCGCCGTAGGCTATCTGCAGCCCTGCGAATTACGCTAGCAGTCGTACGAAATGGCAACTCAGCCGTATAATTATGTTTGGCTAATTCTATCTCGAATAACTATATTCAATTTCCTACTTTGAAATCTCATGTAAAATTCTCCTTTTTACTAGATCTCGTTCAAGTAACGTTAATGTAAAGTTAACGCTTTACACTTTAAATCTCACTTAAAACTCTGGTTTATAATAAACCCTTTTATCGTAATCTCCTTTCACTTAATTCATATAATTTAGTACGTTTATTTCCTTTCACCATTCAATTGGCTTGCATCTCACATTCGGTCACTTTTTAAATGAATTCCCATTTAAAAAATATATTCCTAACTTTATCATTTATTAAAATAATAACTCATTCCAAACATTAACTACTTTAGTAGTTAATCTCTTTATTAACTAAATTGAATATTAAATCCCTTTTAAATCCTTATTTAAATTCAAACAATATTCATTTAACTATTTTAGTCAAAACACATTAACTTGATAAACAATTCTAATTCCAAACGGTCGATTTAATTAACTCAAAAACTTGATTATCTCATTAACCGATTTCAACAATCCTCGCTTTAAATTAATTAAAAATATAATTAATTTAGATAGATTCTTATTATTTGTTTTCTTTACAAAACAATGATCAAAGTTTAACCCTTTCGATTCATTTCTTATCTTCATACTTGAAAATCTGATTAACATCAGCATATACTTTATAAAATAAACCAACCATAAATCAAGGTCTTAAATAAATAAAATATTTATTTAATTTCTTTTTTTACTTATTCAAATAATATATTTCAAGATCTGAGTCCAGTTATAAAATAAACTTTATAACTTCACTTTTATCGACTCACCTAACAGTGAATCCATATCTATAAACCGATTGATTTTTAAAGGCCATACTCTGCCAAACACTTAACCAATATCACCCATTGGTTTAAACCAAACAGATGTTGAATATTAAAAATCAACAATCAATTCAAACAATACAAACAGGGCAGTTCATATATGAGAATATGAAAATAAATAATATATTTGAGGAATCCGGTTGGATCCCTCCAACCTGTTCTTCCCTGTATTCAAAAGGTTATCTCAAATCAGACTGTTCAGTTTTGTTTAACTGATAAACTAAAATAACAACCATTTAACATTAACCACAAGCAATTCAAACAATGCAACAATTTTAAACATGTTTATAAATAAACACGACCAACCAAGGTGAGTCACCTTTATTGGAACCAATCGTTAAAAATAACGATTTGGTATTTCACTGAAATTAAACACAGTTTAATTTCATCGGTTAAATCAACAGTTAAATAGATAACTAGCAAAGCAGTCAACCATTGGCAAGCAGAGCACAAAAAAATAAAAACACCCAATTTATATAAAATATAAAAAGGGTAACTGAGTGAGTTTAACTCACCTGATTCTGAATTATTTCTGAAGTGGTTTATTTTAATTAAATTAAACTAGTGTTTAATTTAATTAAAGGTCCCGATTGCTTTCAGCTTCGTCCATACTGACTCCAACATGTAGTGTTCCTCATTAAGGTCTCTGTGCACTTGTTTGGATCGGTTCTGATAAGATATTCACTAGTCATAATCATTTCAATTACATGATTTAATTATACTAAATAATTCCTCAATTATTTATTAAATAATTAGTATAAAATGGTTACGTTATTGATAATCCGGTTGATCCATCTGAATTGGAAATAACCAGCTGACTTCGTTTCTCATTGCTTTTGATTCCATCTGCGATCCAAGACTAATTTAATTAAATAATGTATTATTAATCACAATTTTAGTGTGAATCAATAATCACCTTGTTAACACACAAATTTACGTTTGATGTAAGGAAATAGGCCGACCGTTCTTCCCGTACTGTACATCTTGTTCCCAACTTCTTGTCTTTCCAAAGCGTTGTAGAGCTGTCAGGGTTTTAAACATTTTAATTAGGTTATTATTGGTAATTAAATCACTAATTAATTTAAATCTAATTACATACTTAATCAAACATCGGTTAAGGTTTTCTCTACCACGTCTTTGTGTCCAAAGCCCCCCCCCCCCTCACGTGACTGCATGGCTCCTGACATCCCAAACATCCCCATATTCACTAATGCAAATACCCCCACCCGCTTTACCTTCCCCTGTCGGTTCTAGGAGTCCACGAATTCCCCTATTCCACTTCGGTAGTCCATCAGATAGTACCACCATCGGCGCCTCTATGGAGCTGACTTGCGCCGGAAATCCCACGCCCCCAGGTCACGTCCCTCACTCGTTTTCCAGTTAAGTTGGTGGCCAACCCTCTCTCGTGAACCAAGCTGCTGTCGTCGTTTATCATCATATATATATATCATTATCAGAGGACGCTGTCTCACCATTGCTGAGACGAGATGGAGAAAACGAATGGAGCAAGGTATATATAGGGGAGAAGATGACTTGATGGCCACGGTTTTAATTTAAATATATAATATACAGAGAGAGGTATGCAGGCGCGATTTTAGCTAGCTGTTTCTTTGATGGGAATTTATAAACCTTGGTCGGCAAGGTAAATGAGATGTCGTTATCACTAATAAATGCTTGTCGAGAGGTACTATATCAAAATAGGCTGTCAACTTTAATGCGAGGCCTGCAGAACATTTGGGTAGGTTGTGCTTAATATGTTGATTGTTGAGTGTTTCTGACCGATGAAAAACGATGAAGGTGCTGAAGACATACTGTATATATGTAGGGTTAGAATATATATATATATAGTAAAATATTATTCGTGAAACTTCGTTGCGAAGTAACTAACTACAGACGATTTCTGTTTACTGATAAAAAGACTGTTCTTGATGTAAAACGATATTCCGGATCCAATGAGACAAGTTTCATCAAAATCCGAGGTCGTATGGAAAAATTTCCTTTATAAAACCAGAAATAAGCACGCGTTTAATTTTTCCACGGTCACTAGATAAATCAAATCCACCTGAAACTGCGAACATTGACAATAACTTTTCGATACGAACCCAACGACACTAATTTCGTCGCATTCTGAGATTGTTTGCCCGATAGGCTGTTTTTACCCCGAACCGCCCTACCCTTTTTAACGCCAAATTTTCCGGTCTCTAAAAATAACAAACTATATACATATCCTGACTCTAATCGACGATACGAACTCAACGGAACTGGTTTCGTGGCCTAATTCAATCGTTTGCTCAAGTTATACTCAAATACCCCTTTATTTATTTAAATACGCGCTATAGAATTTGAACGGGCGTTTATGGCTACCGTGGTCACATACGACATCGGTTTTCCACGCAATTTACCACCATACAATAATTTATCGATACGGTTCTAATGAAACTGGTTTCTTCGAAATCTGAGTCCATTTGCAAAACGGCCATTTTAAAGGCTTAAAATTTAAATAACGGTTTTCCATAGCGACTATTTCAAAATTTGATTTAGCCATAACTCGAAATCTATAACATGAAATCTGGATTTTTCTCTTTCATATGAAAATTATCGTCAATATGGTTCTAACGTGTCTTGTTTCACAGAAATCCGACCTATATCGAATCCTTTATTCTCAGTTGAAGTTCAAAACTTCAATTCACGAACTGCAGCGCCATTTCAGGCTCGATTTATATTATATATAAATATATAACGTTCGAACTTCGTTTAAAACAACGATTTAAATATTAAATCACATTGATATTCCAAATATAACATTTAAATTAAATAAATTAATTTACATATTCGAGTGCCAAAAACATGGGTCGTTACATTGAGAAACAAAGAGGTTCAACTAGTCAAAGTGAAATGGGGAGATGATGAGAGCAACGCTACTTGGGAGACAGAAGCGAAGATGCGTTCACTGTACCCATTCCTTTTTGAGGGTATGTCTTTTAATTTCTCCTTTATCGTTTGTCTAGTTCTTATCTTATCTTTAGTATGTCCTCTCATTAGTACCTTTGACCTTTAGATAGGTGAACCTATGGTTGAAACATGTGTTTGAGACATGTTATGATTAATGGATGCATGTCGATGCAAGTGTTTGCTAGTGGTTGCTCGTGGATGCATATACACACACTTTAGACACTAGATCGGCTCAGTCACTTCATATTGCATATTGCATATAATTGTGTGTAGGTAGCTATATTAATGGATGTATAATGGTTGTTTTATCATATGGATGATGCATTTTGGTGTATGGTTGTGCACACATGTAGAAATAGTATGTGTAGATAGGGTTCTTTCGCATACATATTGGATGCATGGCACTATCATGGTTTGCATTAAGGAGGTCAACTGAATCAGTAGATCGCCTGATTTTGCATTAGACAGGGAACATATACACACACTTTTTGCATATGTTCATACAGCATTAGAAACTTTAAGGACAATGGATGCCAGTGTTTGATGGTTTAGTAGATGGTTGTTTGGATGGTAGGATACGTTCTTCTGGACTTAGAGATTTCGAGGACGAAATCCTTTAAGTAGGGGAGAATGTAACACCCCGAATTTCAGTTAATATTAACATTCACAAATTAAAGAATAACTAATCCTAGATGTTGGAATTAGGGGAAACGGGTTGCGCCATTGCGTTCATCTCGGAAAAATACGCGAAATAGAGTCCGAGTTTTCGAAAATCGGAGTCCGTATGAAGAAGATATGGACGAACAAAGTTAGGCAGAAAAACCGAAAACAAGCCAGAATGCACTGGCGCACTTGTGAAGTGCGCCAGCACAAAAATACACTGGCGCACTTGGGAAGTGCGCCCGTGTCGAGCCAGAAACCTGCACAGCTTTCTGGTTTGACCCTGGCTGTCCAGGTGCACCTGTTTTGATTCTCTGGTCCGTTCTGCTGACCTGTGACGATTTTTGATGGTTTAGATCTAAACTAGGGTTAATCCTATGGCCTAAACTACATCCTAAATCTATAAATACACCCTAAGACTACCCTAATTCATACTAGAAATAGATACAAGGCCGTCATGCCGTCAAAATGCAATTATAAGGAGCCTCCATCAAATTTTAGAAGAAGATAGCTTCTCAAATCAACTTCTAATCAACTCTAGCAACTTAATCTTCTTCATAGGAGTGCAAATCAACAAGTTGTGAGTTTCTATGCCTTTAGCAAGCAATTGCTAAACTAATTATGATAGGATGTAATGAGGTTATGGTTATGAATGTGGATCAATGCAAGTTATGTTATCATATGCTATGTGCTCATGATGTTAGTTATGCAAGTTTTATGCTATATGTCCATGATGCTAGTTATGCAAGTTTTATGCTATGTGTTAATGATGCTAGTTATGCAAATCACTATGATAAACATTGATCCATTATGACAACATGTTACGCAAGTTTGGTGTTTGATTATATGCAAGTTCATATATGACATGTTATGCAAGTTTATCCCTTTATAATAGGTCTATGACATGAACATCTATGCAAGTTACCCTCTTTATGACATATGTGATTCATGCAAGTTTGGGTTGATTATTTATGCTAGTTGGGTTTGATGCTATGGTCATATATGCAAGTTGACACCTTTAAAACCCATGTTGATGCTAATGTTATGCTAAGTTGAACCCATTGTATTTGTGATGAATCTTCCCTTTTAAGTATGTCATGTTAGCGTATCTACGTTAGGGAGCCGATCGCTTGGGGAGTAGTGGGTACACCTAGTGGAGATATGGGCAGACGACACCTATGTGGTCAGCTAGGGGTACACGAAACTACTAGTTATATTTTCTAAGTCCTTGGGTGGGATCAACCTTTAAGTTAGGAATGACTGGTGTGGTGCAGTTCAGTAATTATCCTTGGGTGGGTAGATGCGTCTTTACCGTTATCTTGGTTCTTCCTATGTCTAGTTGGCTGCTTAGTGTAGTCATTTATCCCCAGTCGTTACCGTACCAAGTTGATATCATACCCTAATTACTTTAATGATTGTATTGTTAAAGTTATAGGACTCGCTCAGACTTATGTCTGACCCCGTTGTTTTTATCTTTTTCCCCCCTCAGGTCCTCAGGTTGGGCCTAGAACTAGTGGGCTTTGATCAGATTACTTTATCTATCTTTTGGAGCTTGGACCGTTGATGTAAAGCTCAGCTTATCTTTTCTATTATGGCTGTTAGTATGTAGTGGGATTATGTACTTATGTTTTTATCGAGATGGATATTTTGTACTTGACTCTTGTTGGTTTTTGGTATGTAACTAAACATGTTTACCTTCTGCTGCAATGAAATGATGTTTTAAATTTCAAGTATTACTTATATCTGTCTTGTTGTAATTTTTCTGTTCTATATTCACTTAAAATACTCCACCGAAGTTAAGGCATTCCCTTAGTGAGTGACCTTAGCGGGTGTGGGGTGTTACAAAATTGGGGAAAAGCAAAATTCCGGCAGCTACGGTCGATTTTGGGGGACAGACCGGTGGGTGGTGGAGATGGTGGAGGCGCAGTTCTGGGGGTCAGGTCAAGGTGGGCCCTGGTCGTCAGGTGGCGGTGCGTTGATGGTATATTGGAGGGTGACCATGGGATAAGGGGGAAGAACGATGGTTTGAACGAGATGAAGGGATCGGGTTTGTGAAGGAGCCAAAGGAAGAAAATGCTTTTGCACTGTACTAGGAGCTGACGTGGACTAGTTTGTTAGGAAAGGTAATTAATATATTTAAGTAATTAATAATTAGTTAAATTTATTATCGTAATTTTATATCAAACTTTAAATCAACGTATCTTATTCATACGTTAACAAAATCTGACGAAACTGGATCCGTTGGGATCGCAGGGACGAGGCCTAGGTGATGGCGCTGACTAGGCACTGATATGGCACAGTTAAAATTTTAGAAAATTTTGAATGCTCGACTGAATGAAAAAGAACAAACGCGACCACCTCCACCGAATTGAACTGGTGAATTAATTCTCACACCTTCCGGAATCCCGTGATGTGGAAAATTCATATTAAAATATAACTTCCCATT
The DNA here is from genome assembly GCA_030737875.1 of Allium sativum. Classification (NCBI taxonomy): domain Eukaryota; kingdom Viridiplantae; phylum Streptophyta; class Magnoliopsida; order Asparagales; family Amaryllidaceae; genus Allium; species Allium sativum. The sequence continues at coordinate 160,308,492 of CM060924.1, forward strand.
TAAAAGTATAAATTGGTTGATTGGTTGCTATTGGTTGTTTATTGTTTGATTGGTTGCTGTTATTTTTACTGCATTATTTTAAATTTATAGATTATTGAAATTTATTGTATATATTATTATAAAATGTATAACGAGCTGTGATGCAGGGAAGAACAGGTTGGAGGGATCCGATCGGATTCGTCAAATATTATATATGTTGTTTGTTTGTTTGATATTGTTGATATATGAACTGATTTAACCCCATATGGTAGAAAAACCAATTTGAACATGATAGTTGAATAGATATTCACCTGTGTTGTGTTAAAATCAATCGACAATGTTGACTGGGTAATTGGCAGTGAATGGCCTAGATTATGTTGTTTTAGACGTTGGTTTACCGTTCTGTGAATCGACGCAGTTTTAAAGTTATAAATTATTTTATAACTAAATTGAGGTTTTTCAGTTATTTTATTTAAATAATTAAATAAGAAGTTTATAAACAAATATTTTAATCGAGTTTATAAAAGAAATTATATAAGTGGTTTATACCGGTTTTAAAAGCAAGAAAGCCAAAGAAAATTTCCTATGTTTTGGTAAAGATGGGTTAATTGTTTTTAAACAATTAAACGATGTTTTTAAATTAATTAAGTTATGTAATTAATTTAAAAGGGCAAATGACAAACAAAAAGCAGTTAATCGTTAAGTGATATGTCCGGTTGGTAAAATCCACTGTTTTCGAGTATTGGTTAAGGAATATTTAAGTGGTGATTAGTTTTGATAAAAAAGGTGCGATAAGGGTTAAAAGGAGATTATAAATCCAAAGTTGTCAAATGAGATTTTCAAATAAGATTTTCAAGCGAATGTGAAGATTTAAATAAAATTTTACTTAATTTTTAAATTAAGATAAATTCAATTGAAATGACCCTTTTAAGGGAAATGATTAGTACATTGTAATAGAGTGTGGTGTGAATATTAAAAAGGGATTAAACCAAAATGATGTCTTAAATGTTAAAGGATTGAATTGAGTGAAATAAGGTAATTGAAGCAAGGATCTCAAACACAAAGTAAATTACATACAAGGGCTGTGGTATTAAATATTGGTAAATGAATTTTTGAAAGAAAATCCAAATTAACGAGTTTTATTTAAAGAAGGTGTTAAGCGGATTTAAATTTAAAATCCAAGATAAAGGCTGAGTGTATTAAGGCTCGTATAAATGGGAATAGATTATTCGATGAGTGATAAAAATAAGTGTTATAAGCGAAGTCTGATTTAAGTTAGAAATGGTGTTTTGTGGACATTTACTTAATCAAACAAATTAAGTAAATGGATTATATTTCAAATGTAAGGAAGGGTTTGTAAAACCAAAGTTGAGATCGAGATAGTAAATAAATATTTTGATGAATTGGTTAAGTGACAAATTGATAGTATTCTGAGATAAGAACGTTGTCGATCAAGGTCTGAGAGGTAAATAAAATACCCCAACTTGAACAACTTCATGATTTTCGAGGAATGATATTCGTTTGTGGTGAGTGCTAAGTGTTGGAATTGTTCAATCATTCCATACGAGAAAAATTGAAATGACTACGAGGTTTTTGAATATAATTGTTGGTTACAAGATAAGGAAGAATAATTGATTTTAAATTTATATAATTTGAGGTTTGATTTGTAATGTCAGAATTGGTAATTTGGTTTATATATGTAACAACCCGTAAAACCTAGGCCAGTTTAAAATTTTTATTTTGGCTATTTTAGCGAATTTTGATTATTTAAAATAGATTATTTTAAATAAAACGACGAGAAATTTATTTTGAATATAATTCGAATGTATATATTTATACGCGTCGTCGTTAGAATATAAATATTTATATATAATTATAAATAGAATTGAAAATGGCGCGGTAGTTCGATAATTCGATTTCAAACTTCAATTGAATGTACCGGGTGCAAAACAATCCGGATTTTAGTGAAACCAAAAACATTAGGATCTAATAGTGAATATCTTTCCAACGAATCCGAAAAATCAAAAGTTCGTAGCGGGAATCAAAAGATATGTCCAGTTGAAAATTCTGAATAGTCGCTATGGAATTCAGGCCCTTAAAAATGGACATTTTGCAAACGACCTCGGATTTCGATGAAACCAGTTTTGTTGGGTCCGGGATGTAAAGTTGTTGCTAGGTTTCAAATTTCATAATTTTTCGATTCAATATGTGAGCGTGGCAAAGGAAAACGCGTTTGACCAGTTTTAGTTGAATTTTATCGACTGGAAATTGGCCATTTTTCATACGGTCTCAGAATTCGACGAAATTTGTTTTGTTAGGACCATATCGTCAATACGAAGCTAGAAAATATTTTTCGAGAATTTTTAGAGTTAGTATGTGACCCCGGTAATTTGAAATGTACGTTTAAAATTCAATATAGTGATTTAAATGTAAATTCAACGGAAACTGATCAAGACGAACAAATCAGCTTGCGATACATATCCCGTTGTGTTCGAAATAGGGGTAGAACGCTATGGACGACAGGCGGTGGGCCTCGTTTTGAGGTCATAAGTAAAAGTCAACTTTTAGAATTAAATAAATAATAATAAAGAAAAAAAAACTCCCTTTCTCTCGTATCCTTATAGCCTGGCTCCCCCTTCATATTCATTTCAACAGATCGAGAAGAAAAAAAAACTCCCTTTCTCTCGTATCCTTATAGCCTGCCCCCCCCCCTTCATATTCATTTCAACAGATCGAGAAGAAAAAAAAAAAAACCCTAGGACTATCGATCGACGCCCCCTGGAGCATCGACGCCACCGCCGCCCATCACCGCACCCGCTCCCCCCCGTTCGTCGAACCAGTGACGAGCCCGCAGAAGCCATCGCGACACCAATTCGCGAGCCCCGTTCGAGACCCCTCCGCCTTGCCGCCGACGAACTGCAGAAACCCCCCCCCCCATCTGTAAGTATTTTTATTTTATTTTTATTTTATTTTTAAATTCTTAAAAACTGAATATTTTTAAAAGTATAAAACTGAATATTTTTAAAAGTATAAAACTGAATTTTTAAAAGTATTCAAACTGGAATTTTTAAAAGTATTCAAACTGGAATTTTTAAAAGTATAAAACTGAATGTTTAAGAATTTTAAAACTAGATTTTAAAAGTAAAAACTGATTTTAAAAAGTATTAAAAACTGATATTTTTTTTGATATTAAAAACTGAATGTTTAAGAATTTTAAAACTAGATTTTAAAGATATATAAACTGATTTGTTTAGAATATAAAAACTGATTTTTTTTGTGAGATTTAAAAACTGATTTATTTAGAATATAAAAACGGATTTTTTTGTGAGATTTAAAAACTGATTTGTTTAGAATATAAAAACTGATTTAAGAAGATAATCAAAATCTGATTTTTATATTTTTAAAGTATTGAAAATATAATCTTTATGGGATAAAGAATATAAAAATATCATCTTTGTATATGTAGCGAAATAAAAATCTGATTTTTATTTTATATACGTTGAAATAAAGTGGTGATTTTCATAACGAGGAAATCTATATTTTTGAAAGGGCGAAGTCTATGTTTTATAAAGGCGAAATCTTTATTTTAGAAAAGGCGAGATTTTTAAATTAGAAAAGGCGAGATTTTTAAATTAGTAAAAATATGATTTTTATATATTGAACATCGTAGTGAAAATTCGATTTTTAAATATATGAAGTAATTATAAAAATATGATTTTTAAATTGAAAGTGAATAAGTAAAAATGCAATTTTTGTTTTAAAGACATCAAAATATAAAAATGTGATTTTTATATATATAGTGACTACGGGCAACGAAGATGGCGAAGATGGGAAAACGAAGAAGATTTATATCAATGAAGTGCCGTGGAGCTAGGATAGCTATTGGTGAGAACTTCTCACCTTTCAATTTTATTTCTAGTTATATATATATACTAGGATGCAGACGGTGCTTAGTAGCACCCGACACAATCGTCCACAGACCATGGACTTGTTTGTTTGGTTGCATAGCTTAGTTATATGATTTGATTTGAATTTGGTTGTTTGGTGATTTTGATTGATGTGTGAATGGCGTGGGCCTTCACTAGACCGGGGATAAGGCTAGGCCTCGTCCCGTTTCTAGTATCGTGCCGTTATGCCGCCGAAATTTTCTAAAATATGTTAGAAAAATAAAAATATCATTTTATTTAAAGACATGAACTGAATAGAAATTCATATGATAAAATAAAATGTTTTATCGTTAAAAATATAACTTTTAACGTGAAGTGAATAAAATAAAATATTCATTTACAAACCGGATGGTTTGTTTATGTACACCTATTTGAATGACATTGATTGGGACGATAAATTTTACACATCGCCCAACTGCACAAATAAAATCTGTGTTTGATTGTTTGAAACCCCACACGGGTGTTGGGATGATATTTGAAGTTCACTCATCCTGATTGATTAAATATGTCGATCGATTGATTGACAGGCTGTTATAAGCGTTAGATATCTATATTTGATGCTTAGTCAGTGTAGTGCACTTTGGTTGATGGTTGATTATTTTGCAATGCTATTATATGTGTGTAATGTATGAAAATCCATATAACTAACATTATATGGTGATTGATTGGGCCTCATTCCAATTTAGAAGATAAAGAATAATATAAAATAAAGTTCATGTGTTGACAGTTTCATCCATTGAGATTGGTCATGTGTTGAACGAAATATTTTAGTAATAAAATTTACACCTTTATAATATAAAATAAAGTTCATGTGTTGACAGTTTCATCCATTGAGATTGGTCATGTGTTGAACGAAATATTTTAGTAATAAAATTTACACCTTTATAATATAAAATAAAGTTCATGTGTTGACAGTACTCATCCATTGAGATTGGTCATGTGTTGAACAAAATATTTTAGTAATAAAATTTACACCTTTATCGATATAAAATAAAAGTTCATGTGTTGACAGTACTCATCCATTGAGATTGGTCATGTGTTGAACGAAATATTTTAGTAATAAAATTTACACCTTTATCGATATAAAATAAAAGTTCATGTGTTGACAGTACTCATTCATTGAGATTGGTCATGTGTTGAACGAAATATTTTGATGATAACAACTATTTTGAAAAGGAAATATTTGAAATAGAATATTTGAAATTAGAAATTTATGAAGCCGTGTTGATTAGATTGACGCCATTTTGACGTGAACGATATTTATATCGATTTTAAACGATTTCGAAATGAATTGAATTGAAAACGATTTCGAAATGAATTGAATTGAAAACGATTTCGAAATGAATTGAATTGAAAACGAATTCGAATTGAATTGAAAGCGAATTGAAATGAATTCAAATTGGATTGAAATTTGAATTGAATAGAAATGAATTTTGAAACGAATTTATAAAGAAGAATTCAATTTTGATTTGAATTGAAATGGAAGTTGAAATTGCTTTTGAAACGATTTTAAAACTATTCATATAATTCGTTTTAAATAGAAATCGACGAAGTATATATTATATATATTATACATATAATATAATGGCCTGAATAGAACGCGCCGCGCCGCGGCAGTTCGTGAATTTCGACCATTTATTTCAAACGGACATTGCGGGAGATCCGACCGTCGGATTCTCGTAAAACCGGAACCGTTGGGTTCGTATCGAAAAGAGCTTTCTAAAGAATATTAGAAATTAGAAATCTAACGGTTGGATTTGGAGATACGTCCAAATCAAATTCGAAAAAGGTCGCTGTAAGTGCAGTTCGATGACCGTTGATGGAAATCGACTGTACGGGCCTTGATAAAATTATTAAAAATAGTAATAATTTGTGTAAAATCATAAGAAATGATTTGTGAAGATTTGGGATGAAAACTCCATATTTGAAAAGATAAAAATAGATTTTTATCGAAATGAACTAGTTTTGAACTAGAAATATAATTCTATTTATTTTTAAATAAATAAATTGAATTTGAAAAGGGGTTTTAAAAATAACCAGAATATCCAATGATTGCATTGGAGTGGATTTGAATCGAAATTGTCTTCGGAATATTTCGATGTTGGAATTCGTGATTATACGGATGCTGTTACGGAAATTTGAAAGATATATATTTATATCGTTATTTCCAATACGACATTTGTTAATCGTAGAATTTGATATTGAATATAAGCCGATATATTTTCTATTCAGAGCCTTATATTGAATATCAAACGTGATTTGGGTTTGTCGTGAATGGTGTCTTCACTAACACTGTTCTTGAACCCAGTTGAGAAAGATTAAATCTTTTTATTTAGATTTAATGAAGTGTACCAATTAAATGATATTTAATTGGAATTGAATTGGTATTGATTTTTGGGTTTATCGTGAACGGTGCTTTAAATAACACTCGTTCTTTAACCCGATAATTAATGAATGTGACTTTGGGTTTATCGTGAACTGTGTTTTTAAATGACACTGATTCCTTAACCCAGGTAAAGATTAAAACTAAGTGGAGTTTTAATGAATCTTTAATTAGATTGAAAAGATCGAAAATGGAGTACCACCAGTTTTGCTCTAGGCGATAGTTAAATCTTTAATTAGATTTGAACGTGAAATGGTAATTGAATTTACCGATAACACCGTGATGTTAGATATGAAGTATTACCAGTTTTACTTCATGGGATGAATAGGTTGGGATTGGGAAATTAAAACAAATGATTACTTCGGTAAGGTTCGCTAATCCCGACTAGTTTGAATTGATATTCAAAAGTAGATTAAAGAATAAATTCAAGAATTTATCTTTGATAAAATTAATGGGAACCTTTCCCTATGAATGTGAAATTTAGAAACTAACTGTCGGTTAGCTAAGCAGAATAGTTTTCTGGATATTGATCTGATGTTGGTTTCGGCCTTCGGGGTTAATATTTGGGGAATTATTCTCTTGATTAATTTACGGTTAGTGACTGATGAATTGGAATGAGGCGTATGTTGTGTTTGTGTAACACTTATTTAAAGTATACGCGAGTTATTCGGAAAAACCGGGTTTATCCCATTCTGAATAACTGATACGACGATAAGTCGAAGATGAAGACGATGGTCGAAGACCGGAGGTCTTCACGTCGTTTGGGTAATTACTGATGATCTTGATTGGGCTGTACACCCAAGAAGATGGAAACAGTTAGTGATCGTCCAGACGTACTTGGAGATCGATGGATATGCGGGGTACTAGGTGCCTCCGGTTTCGTTCAGACCCAGAACGGACTTGTAAATGGACTGTGTGTCTGACATTGGATTTTAGTCCATGTGATTGATTTCTATTAAATATATATCTGTTTGGCGGCGGAGAATTAATTCTCTTGCTTAACGCCCTTCTCTGAGACGTACGAGCTCAGGGGTTATATATTGATGGATATCAAACGCATGGAGTGAATTGCCTGTGTGGCATGCCTAAGTGGCAATTGATCGAGGCTTCTGTTGAAAAGCAAAGTCTTGTGGTGATGATCAAAGCACGGCCTTCGTGGCGTAGCTTTGTGTAACGTTTACTTCGCGAGTTTCACACCCGATATGAACCAAAAACGGGAGGGGACATCAGGGAGGACTTGCGTTTCTTTCTAGTTAGAAGTGGCGTCAGTGATTTTACACGCCCTGACGAGTTTGACTTATGTGGTTGTTGCTGTTGCGAGGCGCCTCGGACTGATCGGTCGTTCTCGAACCGATGGAGTCATTTAGTTGGCTCATTTACGCCCCAAAGGGCGGGGAAACGTAGTGTTCAGACATAATAATCCACATCGGTGGACCGGCCCTGACGATCTAAAGGGTTGATGCGTTCTGATCCTGTGGCTCGGGCTAGAGAGTCACGAATCAGTTGAGGACTATCTTTTGCCTCGGTTCATAGACGGAAATCCAATTTCCAAATACGTGACATTTGCGGTTTTATTTGTAAACCTATATATGGCGACATAGTGGCATGGGACGCTCATGCCGCCTATGATTGATACTTATGATTTGAAGTTGTTTTTATACACTATGCACTTATAATAGTATCAAATGATTTGTTTTAAACGTATCAAGCATTCTTTGGCTGTTATAAGGGAAAACCCTATCCTCGGCTGCGTTGCATTGTGTGATAGGACCTGGGTCTTATAACAGCTTCATTTTTCTTTATTTAGCATTGCGCTGTTGTTTCATGCACTGGTATTCTTGGGAGGAAACCCGTTCCGTGTTATCCGGCGTGGTCCCTTGATTTACCTAATGATTTAAAATAAAGATTAATAACTGTTTTAGTTCTCACACCAGTCACATGACTGACCTGGAGTTTATTGTTTTAACCTAAACTCTGGGTGCCCTTATTTTGACACGGGCAGCTAGTAGTTTTGGTTTTGCAGATTTATATTCACAGGATCCTGGTTTACAGCTGGAATGATATCCGGAACGCTTTGTATCCGTATATCCCCTTCTAGTTGTGTATTGTATTATTTTCCGCTGCGATGTATTTAAATGTAATTTAAATCTCTGATATTTCGGTGTAATATATATTCATTTATACTCTGTATATTCTTGTAATCTGATGCATTATTGTTATATACAATGAAATGTTCTTCTGTATGCGTTCTGTTTTGTCGTGTTCTCAAACGATAGGGCGTTTCGAACGGCCTGGATCGGTTTAGCGACTGGTTCGGACCGAGCGAAATTCCTTGCCATCACAGTTTGTATCAGAGCTTTGGTTTACAAAGCTCAGAGAACAAGGCACATTAGAACCCTACGAAAGAATTCATCAGATATTGGATTAGAAATATCCAATGGAATGACTCGTTAGAGATGGGATCAGTAGTATCCTAGAACGAGTGTGAAGAGTATATTTTGAAAGTGAAAACAATCTTTGTTTTGAAAATTTAAATCAATTATACGTATTTGATTATTTATTTACATTGATTTGGACAATCAAATATATATAGATTTTAGTATACGTGTGATCCATGTGTATTGGAGCCTCAAATATATTCGATAGATATAGAATCACACTCTAGTCGCTCGGACATGATTCTAATGATTGACGCGTCATCATTAGAATTTATGTTCGTGTTTCGAAGGTGTGATTTTCTATATATTTCCATTAGGCTGGTGTGAGAACCCAAAACTTATATATAGCTAGGATACATTGTTGTGATTTGGCATCAAAAACATGATTTTTGTATATGTATCAAAATTATGAATTTGAAATTCTAATTCACTAATTGATTGATGTTTGTGTTGTTTGTTTATTTGTTTGCAAATTTTGAACCATTTAGCCTAATTGAATCAAATGTTGAATTGTATTGAAAATTGGTCGCATTTGCTTGCATATACATATACTAATTTTGAACAGGTCATAGCAAGGAGGCTAGAGCCGAAGAATAAAATTTGTTTGCCCGACAAATAGGTACATGTTTACTACATAATTTCTTGTTTTGTTTGGGTGATGATGATTTTGTGAGCCTATTGGCTAGCCGCTTGGCTTTTTCTTTTTCTTTTTGAGATCTGAAGGACCGGGGAAGCTATTTGAAATTCCCCGATGCTCCCATTGCAGGGGAGGTTATGGCGAAATTTTTCGGAAATTTAGGGTGTTAGCCAAATTTTTGAAAATTTGAAAATTCTCAGAAACTGAAAAGTTGGAGAATGAAAACCAGATCGAGCGTAGAGCTGAATAATCAAACCACTTTCGACTTTGTTCCTTTTCGGGGATGAAAAGTTTTAAGTGGGGGAGATTGTAACAACCCGTAAAATCTGGGCCAGTTTAAAATTTTTATTTTGGCTATTTTAGCGAATTTTGATTATTTAAAATAGATTATTTTAAATAAAACGACGAGAAATTTATTTTGAATATAATTCGAACGTATATATTTATACGCGTCGTCGTTAGAATATAAATATTTATATATAATTATAAATAGAATTGAAAATGGCGCGGTAGTTCGATAATTCGATTTCAAACTTCAATTGAATGTACCGGGTGCAAAACAATCCGGATTTTAGTGAAACCAAAAACATTAGGATCTAATAGTGAATATCTTTCCAACGAATCCGAAAAATCAAAAGTTCGTAGCGGGAATCAAAAGATATGTCCAGTTGAAAATTCTGAATAGTCGCTATGGAATTCAGGTCCTTAAAAATGGACATTTTGCAAATGACCTCGGATTTCGATGAAACCAGTTTTGTTGGGTCCGGGATGTAAAGTTGTTGCTAGGTTTCAAATTTCATAATTTTTCGATTCAATATGTGAGCGTGGCAAAGGAAAACGCGTTTGACCAGTTTTAGTTGAATTTTATCGACTGGAAATTGGCCATTTTTCATACGGTCTCAGAATTCGACGAAATTAGTTTTGTTAGGACCATATCGTCAATACGAAGCTAGAAAATATTTTTCGAGAATTTTTAGAGTTAGTATGTGACCCCGGTAATTTGAAATGTACGTTTAAAATTCAATATAGTGATTTAAATGTAAATTCAACGGAAACTGATCGAGACGAACAAATCAGCTTGCGATACATATCCCGTTGTGTTCGAAATAGGGGTAGAACGCTATGGACGACAGGCGGTGGGCCTCGTTTTGAGGTCATAAGTAAAAGTCAACTTTTAGAATTAAATAAATAATAATAAAGAAAAAAAACTCCCTTTCTCTCGTATCCTTATAGCCTGGCCCTCCCCCTTCATATTCATTTCAACAGATCGAGAAGAAAAAAAAAACTCCCTTTCTCTCGTATCCTTATAGCCTGCCCCCCCCCCTTCATATTCATTTCAACAGATCGAGAAGAAAAAAAAAAACCCCTAGGACTATCGATCGACGCCCCCTGGAGCATCGACGCCACCGCCGCCCATCACCGCACCCGCTCCCCCCCGTTCGTCGAACCAGTGACGAGCCCCCAGAAGCCATCGCGACACCAATTCGAAGGCCCCGTTCGAGACCCCTCCGCCTTGCCGCCGACGAACTGCAGAAACCCCCCCCCTATCTGTAAGTATTTTTATTTTATTTTTATTTTATTTTTAAATTCTTAAAAACTGAATATTTTTAAAAGTATAAAACTGAATTTTTAGAAGTATTCAAACTGGAATTTTTAAAAGTATTCAAACTGGAATTTTTAAAAGTATAAAACTGAATGTTTAAGAATTTTAAAACTAGATTTTAAAAGTAAAAACTGATTTTAAAAAGTATTAAAAACTGATATATTTTTTTGATATTAAAAACTGAATGTTTAAGAATTTTAAAACTAGATTTTAAAGATATATAAACTGATTTGTTTAGAATATAAAAACTGATTTTTTTGTGAGATTTAAAAACTGATTTGTTTAGAATATAAAAACGGATTTTTTTGTGAGATTTAAAAACTGATTTGTTTAGAATATAAAAACTGATTTAAGAAGATAATCAAAATCTGATTTTTATATTTTTAAAGTATTGAAAATATAATCTTTATGGGATAAAGAATATAAAAATATCATCTTTGTATATGTAGCGAAATAAAAATCTGATTTTTATTTTATATACGTTGAAATAAAGTGGTGATTTTCATAACGAGGAAATCTATATTTTTGAAAGGGCGAAGTCTATGTTTTATAAAGGCGAAATCTTTATTTTAGAAAAGGCGAGATCTTTAAATTAGAAAAGGCAAGATTTTTAAATTAGTAAAAATATGATTTTTATATATTGAACATCGTAGTGAAAATTCGATTTTTAAATATATGAAGTAATTATAAAAATATGATTTTTAAATTGAAAGTGAATAAGTAAAAATGCAATTTTTGTTTTAAAGACATCAAAATATAAAAATGTGATTTTTACATATATAGTGACTACGGGCAACGAAGATGGCGAAGATGGGAAAACGAAGAAGATTTATATCAATGAAGTGCCGTGGAGCTAGGATAGCTATTGGTGAGAACTTCTCACCTTTCAATTTTATTTCTAGTTATATATATATACTAGGATGCAGACGGTGCTTAGTAGCACCCGACACAATCGTCCACAGACCATGGACTTGTTTGTTTGGTTGCATAGCTTAGTTATATGATTTGATTTGAATTTGGTTGTTTGGTGATTTTGATTGATGTGTGAATGGCGTGGGCCTTCACTAGACCGGGGATAAGGCTAGGCCTCGTCCCGTTTCTAGTATCGTGCCGTTATGCCGCCGAAATTTTCTAAAATATGTTAGAAAAATAAAAATATCATTTTATTTAAAGACATGAACTGAATAGAAATTCATATGATAAAATAAAATGTTTTATCGTTAAAAATATAACTTTTAACGTGAAGTGAATAAAATAAAATATTCATTTACAAACCGGATGGTTTGTTTATGTACACCTATTTGAATGACATTGATTGGGACGATAAATTTTACACATCGCCCAACTGCACAAATAAAATCTGTGTTTGATTGTTTGAAACCCCACACGGGTGTTGGGATGATATTTGAAGTTCACTCATCCTGATTGATTAAATATGTCGATCGATTGATTGACAGGCTGTTATAAGCGTTAGATATCTATATTTGATGCTTAGTCAGTGTAGTGCACTTTGGTTGATGGTTGATTATTTTGCAATGCTATTATATGTGTGTAATGTATGAAAATCCATATAACTAACATTATATGGTGATTGATTGGGCCTCATTCCAATTTAGAAGATAAAGAATAATATAAAATAAAGTTCATGTGTTGACAGTTTCATCCATTGAGATTGGTCATGTGTTGAACGAAATATTTTAGTAATAAAATTTACACCTTTATAATATAAAATAAAGTTCATGTGTTGACAGTTTCATCCATTGAGATTGGTCATGTGTTGAATGAAATATTTTAGTAATAAAATTTACACCTTTATAATATAAAATAAAGTTCATGTGTTGACAGTACTCATCCATTGAGATTGGTCATGTGTTGAACGAAATATTTTAGTAATAAAATTTACACCTTTATCGATATAAAATAAAAGTTCATGTGTTGACAGTACTCATCCATTGAGATTGGTCATGTGTTGAACGAAATATTTTAGTAATAAAATTTACACCTTTATCGATATAAAATAAAAGTTCATGTGTTGACAGTACTCATTCATTGAGATTGGTCATGTGTTGAACGAAATATTTTGATGATAACAACTATTTTGAAAAGGAAATATTTGAAATAGAATATTTGAAATTATAAATTTATGAAGCCGTGTTGATTAGATTGACGCCATTTTGACGTGAACGATATTTATATCGATTTTAAACGATTTCGAAATGAATTGAATTGAAAACGATTTCGAAATGAATTGAATTGAAAACGATTTCGAAATGAATTGAATTGAAAACGAATTCGAATTGAATTGAAAGCGAATTGAAATGAATTCAAATTGGATTGAAATTTGAATTGAATAGAAATGAATTTTGAAACGAATTTATAAAGAAGAATTCAATTTTGATTTGAATTGAAATGGAAGTTGAAATTGCTTTTGAAACGATTTTAAAACTATTCATATAATTCGTTTTAAATAGAAATCGACGAAGTATATATTATATATATTATATATATAATATAATGGCCTGAATAGAACGCGCCGCGCCGCGGCAGTTCGTGAATTTCGACCATTTATTTCAAACGGACATTGCGGGAGATCCGACCGTCGGATTCTCCTAAAACCGGAACCGTTGGGTTCGTATCGAAAAGAGCTTTCTAAAGAATATTAGAAATTAGAAATCTAACTGTTGGATTTGGAGATACGTCCAAATCAAATTCGAAAAAGGTCGCTGTAAGTGCAGTTCGATGACCGTTGATGGAAATCGACTGTATGGGCCTTGATAAAATTATTAAAAATAGTAATAATTTGTGTATAATCATAAGAAATGATTTGTGAAGATTTGGGATGAAAAACTCCATATTTGAAAAGATAAAAATAGATTTTTATCGAAATGAACTAGTTTTGAACTAGAAATATAATTCTATTTATTTTTAAATAAATAAATTGAATTTGAAAAGGGGTTTTAAAAATAACCAGAATATCCAATGATTGCATTGGAGTGGATTTGAATCGAAATTGTCTTCGGAATATTTCGATGTTGGAATTCGTGATTATACGGATGTTGTTACGGAAATTTGAAAGATATATATTTATATCGTTATTTCCAATATGACATTTGTTAATCGTAGAATTTGATATTGAATATAAGCCGATATATTTTCTATTCAGAGCCTTATATTGAATATCAAATGTGATTTGGGTTTGCCGTGAATGGTGTCTTCACTAACACTGTCCTTGAACCCAGTTGAGAAAAGATTAAATCTTTTTATTTAGATTTAATGAAGTGTACCAATTAAATGATATTTAATTGGAATTGAATTGGTATTGATTTTTGGGTTTATCGTGAACGGTGCTTTAAATAACACTCGTTCTTTAACCCGATAATTAATGAATGTGACTTTGGGTTTATCGTGAACTGTGTTTTTAAATGACACTGATTCCTTAACCCAGGTAAAGATTAAAACTAAGTGGAGTTTTAATGAATCTTTAATTAGATTGAAAAGATCGAAAATGGAGTACCACCAGTTTTGCTCCAGGCGATAGTTAAATCTTTAATTAGATTTGAACGTGAAATGGTAATTGAATTTACCGATAACACCGTGGTGTTAGATATGAAGTATTACCAGTTTTACTTCATGGGATGAATAGGTTGGGATTGGGAAATTAAAACAAATGATTACTTCGGTAAGGTTCGCTAATCCCGACTAGTTTGAATTGATATTCAAAAGTAGATTAAAGAATAAATTCAAGAATTTATCTTTGATAAAATTAATGGGAACCTTTCCCTATGAATGTGAAATTTAGAAACTAACTGTCGGTTAGCTAAGCAGAATGGTTTTCTGGATATTGATCTGATGTTGGTTTCGGCCTTCGGGGTTAATATTTGGGGAATTATTCTCTTGATTAATTTACGGTTAGTGACTGATGAATTGGAATGAGGCGTATGTTGTGTTTGTGTAACACTTATTTAAAGTATACGGGAGTTATTCGGAAAAACCGGGTTTATCCCATTCTGAATAACTGATACGACGATAAGTCGAAGATGAAGACGATGGTCGAAGACCGGAGGTCTTCACGTCGTTTGGGTAATTACTGATGATCTTGATTGGGTTGTACACCCAAGAAGATGGAAACAGTTAGTGATCGTCCAGACGTACTTGGAGATCGATGGATATGCGGGGTACTAGGTGCCTCCGGTTTCGTTCAGACCCAGAACGGACTAGTAAATGGACTGTGTGTCTGACATTGGATTTTAGTCCGTGTGATTGATCTCTATTAAATATATATCTATTTGGCGGTGGAGAATTTATTCTCTTGCTTAACGCCCTTCTCTGAGACGTACGAGCTCAGGGGTTATATATTGATGGATATCAAACGCATGGAGTGAATTGCCTGTGTGGCATGCCTAAGTGGCAATTGATCGAGGCTTCTGTTGAAAAGCAAAGTCTTGTGGTGATGATCAAAGCACGGCCTTCGTGGCGTAGCTTTGTGTAACGTTTACTTCGCGAGTTTCACACCCGGTATGAACCAAAAACGGGAGGGGACATCAGGGAGGACTTGCGTTTCTTTCTAGTTAGAAGTGGCGTCAGTGGTTTTACACGCCCTGACGAGTTTGACTTATGTGGTTGTTGCTGTTGCGAGGCGCCTCGGACTGATCGGTCGTTCTCGAACCGATGGAGTCATTTAGTTGGCTCATTTACGCCCCAAAGGGCGGGGAAACGTAGTGTTCAGGCATAATAATCCACATCGGTGGACCGGCCCTGACGATCTAAAGGGTTGATGCGTTCTGATCCTGTGGCTCGGGCTAGAGAGTCACGAATCGGTTGAGGACTATCTTTTACCTCGGTTCATAGACGGAAATCCAATTTCCAAATACGTGACATTTGCGGTTTTATTTGTAAACCTATATATGGCGACATAGTGGCATGGGACGCTCATGCCGCCTATGATTGATACTTATGATTTGTAGTTGTTTTTATATACTATGCACTTATAATAGTATCAAATGATTTGTTTTAAATGTATCAAGCATTCTTTGGCTGTTATAAGGGAAAACCCTATCCTCGGCTGCGTTGCATTGTGTGATAGGACCTGGGTCTTATAACAGTTTCATTTTTCTTTATTTAGCATTGCGCTGTTGTTTCATGCACTGGTATTCTTGGGAGGAAACCCGTTCCGTGTTATCTGGCGTGGTCCCTTGATTTAACTAATGATTTAAAATAAAGATTAATAACTGTTTTAGTTCTCACACCAGTCACATGACTGACCTGGAGTTTATTGTTTTAACCTAAACTCTGGGTGCCCTTATTTTGACACGGGCAGCTAGTAGTTTTGGTTTTGCAGATTTATATTCACAGGATCCTGGTTTACAGCTGGAACGATATCCGGAAAGCTTTGTATCCGTATATCCCCTTCTAGTTGTGTATTGTATTATTTTCCGTTGCGATGTATTTAAATGTAATTTAAATCTCTGATATTTCGGTGTAATATATATTCATTTATACTCTGTATATTCTTGTAATCTGATGCATTGTTGTTATATACAATGAAATGTTCTTCTGTATGCGTTCTGTTTTGTCGTGTTCTCAAACGATAGGGCGTTTCGAACGGCCTGGATCGGTTTAGCGACTGGTTCGGACCGAGCGAAATTCCTTGCCGTCACAATATACCATTAAGTATATACATATATGTATATTGTGAGATGCCAGAAAATAGGGAAAAAGGGGAAAAGGTTTGAAGAATATAACGACATTTTCTATGGTAAAGAAAATGGAAAGTCAAGTATACATATATATATATATACATAGTCAGAACTTTACAAAATAGTTTGGTTAAATTAAAATTAGAATAAAAAAATTAAGTTTTAGATATATTGGGAAGAATAAGAGGTTGATTAACCATATTGTCAAATATATTTTAAAGAGGCCAAGTCATGCCAAGTACTGAATCAGTGAAATCATTTACACAATTGTTATTTGATAGTTAAATCACCAACTATCAAACCTGACCAATATGATTGTTGGTATGGAAAGACCGGGGTCGAATTTATATTCGAAAACAATTCCAACCAGCAAATACGTGAAGACGCTGATCGAAGATGGAGCTAGTGAAGACCATGGATTTTCATAAGCGGAAGGACTACTTGTTGAATTTCTCTGGCTTGCAGCCAGAGTTATTTGATTTGTGATTCTGTCGTGGTTGAAATCCATGGATTGCAAGGACTTCTCGCTATTGATCCATGGGGTGATTCCTATATGAGATGGAGTAGGAAAGTACCTTTGGTTCATCCTATTCCTGGATGACTTGTATAGACGAATGTCTGATAGAGTATTTCATTAAAATCACGTACATTGATTTTTACAAACGTACTTCGGTCAGCTGCAGAGTATATTTGTGGTCGTCAATTAGTGATTTGACAGATATGACAATGTGGAATTCAAAGTGAATGATGACCAGATGTTTTTGAGATAAAATTCTAGCCTCAAGCCTCGCAACCAAGGAAATGACAAAAATTGGCCAGGCAGCACGGCTATGTGGGTCTCTCCCATTAGGGTGTATAATCACTTATCTAGAGAAATTCCAATTGCTTCTTATTCTATATTCGATGATGTCCCTTTTCGAGAGGCAGTTGCTGATCCCAACCATCAGTGATATACATTCGATACACTCAAGCGAAATGAGTGGTCGGTCATGTGAGGGTCGGGTTGCAAGACATTCTTGTTGAACCCAGTGTATTCACCTCTAGAGATACACATTCGGAAGGTGGTCCCATACCTTGTCTAGTTGGAATCTAATATCCAATAAGTGCCCGAGGTTTTCGATGGTATACTACATATGTGGAGCGTGAGATGCAAGCGTTCCGCTAGATTGTAAATTACTTGTATTTAGACACTATAATAATATCAGAATGAATTATGATTTCAAAAATGGTTTGGGTTATAGTAAGGTAAAACCGTCCGTGTTTATGTGTGGGCTGGTCTTACTATTACCTTTTGATTTCATAGAGGAGTTTCCAAAGTTAAACAAGTTGTGTGTGTTCTGTGAATTTATCACTGATAGTATTCCAGACTGACCCGGTGTATTTTGCTTTGTTTCAAATGTGCTCGGTTTAGATCGAGTATATTTCCAGGTTAGGTTTTCTTGGAGTTTCAGAAGCTGGAAGCAGGCGGCTTCACCGCTAGTTATATAGAGTTATTTTCCGCAGTGACTGATATGTGTTGTACTCTGATGATTGGTATTTATATACAGTTCTTTTGTATAAAGATATTTGATAAATATATTTTATCTGTTCCGCTATGAGATTCTGATGTGTTCTTCTTCTTCCTTCTATTCTAATATTCTTTCTTTCTCTTCTCACCCTCTAATTTCTTTCTCATGACAATCCAGTGTTTTTGATACTTGAATAGTCGACATGCTGATTTTATGTCGATTTTCGGGGTCGAAAATCCTTGGGTCATTACAGTGGTATCAGAGCTATCGGTTTAGTGATAACCTTGGCTCTGTGGCGTGACTCGATAGAGATGGGTTTAGCAATACCCTAATTGAGTTTGATTATATATATGAGAGCGCGTATTTGTAATTTGATATAAAATTATTTTGAAATTTGCTTTTGCCCAATTTATTTTATAATAAAATAAAAGTGATGATTATTATAATATGGGCAATTAATTGGATTTGCTAATATTGATTGGGATGATATGTTCGGATTGTGTTGTTGATTGCTTGAATATAAATCGGAAATGATAGACTTGGTTTAAATCCAATATGAAATAAATAAGTTGGACAATCAATCCAGATAAATAAATTTGAATGGATAATTGAAGAAATAAGTGAAGTGATTATAAAAATTTATAATCTCATGTAGATTGAACAGTGTGTAGAACTGGTCGATGTGAATGATATGGATGGTTTAAACCTTATTGATATTGTTTTGTGGACTAATGAAATTCATTTGAGTGGAGAACAGGTGCAGAAGTGCCAATTCAGCTTTAAAATCCATCCAAGAGAAATTCTGGAGTTAATTGAATCTAGTCTGAATAGAGCTGCATAATAACTAAGCAAACTCGAGTATAAATTATTGCTTATCGCATAACAACGCTCGCCAAAAGGTACGCCTACGCAAATATGAAATTTTGGTTTTATTTGGGTTTTGAGTTTGGATTTTGATTTTTCCGACCATGAGAGCCAATGCATATATATTATTGAACCTGCGATATTGCAGATGTCCCTCCGTACAGGGGAGACTCTGTCGGAATTTTTCCAAAATTTAAGGTGTTAGAATTTTTTTGAACATTTTTGGAAAATTCTTTTATTTAAAATTAATTTGTTTTTACGACCAATTAGATTAGTTTAGAAAATAAAATAGAGTTTCAAATTTATTATTTTTATAAAGATAATGGGGTGTAACGTTCTTTCTACCTTAGCACTTTCGAGGACGAAATTATTTTTAGCGGGAAGGAATGTAATGTCCCGTATTTTCTGACCATTTATTTGAAATATTTTATTTATTTAAAATATTGCTTTGAATATAAATAATCGATTTTGACCATTTTATTTTGAATATTTAAATTATATTAATAATATAATAATATTTTATTTTTGGCATATTTGGGAAAATGTTTTTTTGCCGTATAACGTGATCGAGCGATTTAAAGTGGTTTAATGTGAGTTATATTGAAATTTTCGTGGCGATTTCGTTTGTAAAACGACATTATAACATTTTATTTATAATTTAATTATAAAATGAGCTGCAGCGATGCGGTAGTTCGTAATTTGGCGTTTAAACTTTAAACGGCTGTACAGGGCCCAAAATAAGTCTGATTTTCTCGAAATAAAAAATGTCGGAATCTGTTGGATAATATCTTTCTAATGAAAGAGAAAATTCAAGTTTTCGTGTTGTGGATTTTATTTTATGTCCAAATCAAATTTTGAAAAAGTCGTTGTGGAATTCGTTTACATATTTTATCGTTATTTATATGAAATAAAGGAGTTTTTAAATATTTATAATATCGATTTGACTTCAAATTCAACCTGGGATATTTTATCTTGGTAATATATACAATTCTGGTCGTGTATGGCCAATTTCAATATTTTAATATTTTTATACTGAGGTATTTTAAAATTGGTTTATTTTATTTGAATTGGCCAGTTATAAAAGGGACTTTATTCAAACGACCTTCGTTTTCGACGAAACAAATTTTATTGAGACCGCAACAGTAAATTATTGCTAGGTTTCAAGTGGCGTGTCAATCAGGGTTGTTTTGTGAGCTTGGCAAAATAAAATACAAATAAAAACGAACATTTGAACGTGAACAAGGGCCATTCGAGCCAACGAACCCGGAATTCGACGAAACAAGTTTCATTAGGACCGTATCATCAAATTTTACTTTGTCGTCCATTCGCGACTCGAACGGGGTTTGTATGTGAGCGCAAGAGCGAATAAACAACGTTTGAAACAGCGATAGGTACGAAATAAAAATTGTTAGTCAACATCGTTCGTCAAATCAACATAAATTATATTATTTCCATATTATATAAACCACGCCAAATCAGAACTTCCAGCCCAATTCATTTTCCGTTCAGTAATTTTGCAATAAAGCCCCTCATCACATTTTAATTTATATCTTCAAATCTAGAAGGAATTGCTTAAGGGAATCCGAAGCAAATTTGTAGATCGGAGTGAGATCTTGCTTCAGTAAAAAGTTGGGGAGGTATCGTCAAGTGTGGTGGCCGGAAATCGCGAAGAACAGTGGAAAATGATTTTCGTTTTTCATGGTTTTTGAGGAGGCTGGTTCGACGATTGACGAAACTGTTAAAGGAGAGTGTAGAGGAGGATTAGAGCTTTGAGTTATCTGTGGTCTCGGGTCTTACGATGGTTTGTGGTGAGAGAAATCAGGAGATGATCGGGGGCCTTGTTTTTGGGTTCGGTTGTGAAAGTCATCATCGGGTTTGGCAATTTTCCGGCGACTAGGGGAGGTGTTGGCGCTGGAAGCTTGAACGTCAGAGAGGCTTTGATGGGTCGCGGTCTCCACAGTGGGGTCACGTTGATCAAAATCGTTGCGTGGCGGCGTGAATCGTAGGTTAAACGGAATTGGGGCAAAGCAAAATTCCGGCGGCTATGGTCGATTTTGGGGGGCAGACCGGTGGGTGGTGGACGATGGCGGAGGCGCAGTTCCGGCGGTCAGGTCGAGGTGGGCCCGGGTCGTCGGGTGGCGGCGCAGTGATGGTATATTGGAGGGTGACCATGGGATAAGGGGGAAGAACGATGGTTTGAACGAGATGAAGGGATCGGGTTTGAGAAGGAGCCAAAGGAAGAAAACGTATTTGCACAGTACTAGGAGTTGACGTGGACTAGTTTATTAGGAAAGGTAATTAATATATATTTAATTAATTAATAATTAGTTTAATTTATTATCGTGATTTTATATCAAACTTTAAATCAACGTATCTTATTCATACCTTAACGAAATCTGACGAAACTGGATCCGTTGGGATCGCAGGGACGAGGCACACTGACTAGGCACTGATATAACGCAGTTAAAATTTCACAAAATTTTGAACGCTCGACTGAATGAAAAAGAACGAACGCTGCTACCATCCACCGAAATGAACTGGTGAGTTAATTCTCACACCTTCTGGAATCCTGTGATGTGGTAAATTCGTATTAGAATATAATTTACCATTTAAAAGTATAAATTGGTTGATTGGTTGCTATTGGTTGTTTATTGTTTGATTGGTTGCTGTTATTTTTACTGCATCATTTTAAATTAATAGATTATAAAAATTTCATTTCATATATTATTATGAAATGTATAACGAGCTGTGATGCAGGGAAGAACAGGTTGGAGGGATCTGACTGGATTCCTCAAATATTATATATGTTGTTTGTTTGTTTGTTTGATATTGTTGATATATGAACTGATTTAACCCCATATGGTAGAAAAACCTATTTGAACATAATGGTTGAATAGATATTCACCTGTGTTGTGTTAAAATCAATCGACAGTGTTGACTGGGTAACCGGCAGTGAATGGCCTAGATTATGTTGTTTTAGACGTCGGTTTACCGTTCGGTGAATCGACGCAGTTTTAAAGTTATAAATTATTTTATAACTAAATTGAGGTTTTTTAGTTATTTTATTTAAATAATTAAATAAGAAGTTTATAAACAAATATTTTAATCGAGTTTATAAAAGAAATTATATAAGTGGTTTATACCAGTTTTAAAAGCTAGAAAGCCAAAGAAAATTTCCTATGTGTTGGTAAAGATGGGATAATTGTTTTTAAACAATTAAACAGTGTTTTTAAATTAATTAAGTTATGTAATTAATTTAAAAGGGCAAATGACAAACAAAAAACAGTTAATTGTTAACTGATATATCCGGTTGGTAAAATCCACTGTTTTCGAGTATTGGTTAAGGTATATATAGTAGCGATTAGTTTCGATTAAAAAGGAGCGATAAGGTTTAAAAGGAGATTATAAATCCGAAGTTGTCAAATGAGATTTTCAAATAAGATTTTAAAGCGAATGTGAAGATTTAAATAAAATTTTACGTAATTGTTGAATTAAGATAAATTCAATTGAAATGACCATTTTAAGGGAAATGGTTAGTACATTGTAATAGAGTGCGGTGTGAATATTAAAAAGGGATTAAACCAAAATGATGTCTTAAATGTTAAAGGATTGAATTGAGCGAAATAAGGTAATTGAAGCAAGGATCTCAAACACAAAGTAAATTACATACAAGGGCTGTGGTATTAAATATTGGTAAATGAATTTTTGAAAGAAAATCCAAATTAACGAGTTTTATTTAAAGAAGGTGTTAAGCGGATTTAAATTTTAAAATCCAAGATAAAGGCTGAGTGTAGGAGTGCTCGTATAAATGGGAATAGATTATTCAACGAGTGATAAAAATAAGTGTTATAAGCGAAGTATGATTTAAATTAAAAATGGTGTTTTATGGACATTTACTTAATCAAACAAATTAAGTAAATGGATTATATTTCAAATGTAAGAAAGGGTTTGTAAAACCAAAGTTGAAATCGAGATAGTAAATAAAGATTTTGATGAAATAGTTAAGTGACGAGCTGATATTATTCTGAGATAAGAACGTTGTCGATCAAGGTCTGAGAGGTAAATAAAATACCCCAACTTGAACGGCTTCATGATTTTCGAGGAATGATATTCGTTTGTGGTGATTGCAAAGTGTTGGAATTGGCAATCATTCCGTACGAGAAAAATTGAAATGAGTACGAGGTTTTTGAATATAATTGTTGGTTACAAGATAAGGAAGAATAATTGATTTTAAATTTATATAATTTGACATTTGATTTGTAATGTCAGAATTGGTAATTTGGTTTATATACCATTAAGTATATACATATATGTATACTGTCAGATGCCTGAAAATAGGGAAATAGGGGAAAAGGTTTGAAGAATATAACGACATTATCTATGGTAAAGGAAATTGTAAGGCCAGTATGTATATATATATATATACACACACACACACACATAGTCAGAACTTTATAAAATAGTTTGGTTAAACTAAAATTAGAATAAAAAAATTATGTTTTAGATACATTGGGAAGAATAAGAGATTGATTAACCATATTGTCAAATATATTTTAAAGAGGCCAAGTCATGCCATGTACTGAATCAGTTAAATCATTTACACCATTGTTATTTGATTGTTAAATCACTGACTATCAAACCTGACCAATACGATTGTTGGTATGGAAAGACCGGGATCGAATTTATATTCGAAAACCATTCCGACCAGCAAATACGTAAAGATGCTGATCGAAGATGGAGATAGTAAAGACCGTGGATCTTCATAAGCGAAAGGACTACTTGTTGAATTTCTCTGGCTTGCAACCAGAGTTATTTGATTTGTGATTCTATCGTGGTTGAAATCCATGGATTGCAAGGAATTCTCGCTACTGATCCATGGGGTGATTCCTATATGAGATGCCGTAGGAGAGTACCTTCGGTTCATCCTGTTCCAGGATGACTTGTATGGACGAATGTCTGACAGAGTATTTCTTAAGAATCACGTACATTGATTTTTACAAACGTTCTTCAGTCAGCTGTAGAGTATATTTGTGGACGTCAATTAGTGATTTGTCAGATATGACAATGTGGCATTCAAAGTGAATGATGACCAGATGTTCTAGAGATAAAATTCTAGCCTTAAGCCTTACAACCGGGGAAATGACAAAAATCGGGCAGGCGGCATGGTTATGTGGGTTGCTCCCATTAGGGTGTATAATCACCTATCTACAGAAACTACAATTGATTCTTTAATCTATATTCGATGTTGTCCCTTTTCGGGAGGCAGTTGCTGATCCCAGCCGTCGGTGATATACATTCGATACACTCAAGCGAAATGAGTGGTCGGCCATGTGAGGGCGGGGTTGCAAGACGTTCCTGTTGAACCTAGTGTATTCGCCTCTAGAGATACACATTCGGAAGGTGGTCCCATACCTTGTCAAGTTGGAATCCAATATCCAATAAGCGCCCGTGGTTTTCGATTGTATACTACATATGTGGAACGTGAGATGCAAGTGTTCCGCTAGATTGTAAATTACTTGTATTTGGACACTATGATAATATCAGAATGAATTATGACTTTAAAAATGGTTTGGGTTATTGTAAGGTAAAAACCGTCAGTGTTTATGTGTGGGCTGGTCTTACTATTACCTTTTGATTTCATGAAGGAGTTTCCAAAGTTAAATAAGTTGTGTGTGTTCTGTGAATTTATCACTGATAGTATTCCGGACAGACCCGATGTATTTTGCGTTGCTTCTAATGTGCTTGGTTCAGATCGAGTATATTTCCAGGTTAGGTTTGCTTGGAGTTTCAGGAGCTGGAAGCAGGCAGCTTCACCACTAGTTATATAGAGTTATTTTCCGCTGTGACTGATATATGTTGTACTTTGATGATTGGTATGTATAAATATTTGATAAATATATTTTATCTGTTCCATTGTGAGATTCTGATGTGTTCTTCTTCTTTCTTTTATTCTAATATTCTTTCTTTCTCTTCTCACCCTCTAATTTCTTTCGCATGACAATCAAGTGTTTTCGATACTTGAATAGTCGACATGGTGATTTTATGTCGATTTTCGGGGTCGAAAATCCTTGGGTCATTGCAGCTTAGCTGCTTCAGTCTTCCTCGCCTCAGGCTTTGCGTCGGCAAGCTTCCTCTTATTGCTAGCTTGACTTCTATCCCAATCGGCTTGAGATTTTTTCTTATCGATACCCTCGTATCTACAAGCCATCTCGACAACCTTAGAAAATGGAAGTTCTATGTGGGCGGTCACTCTGTTGTGATACCTTCTCTGAAGACCGTCAATGAACCGCTTGTTTTTTCTGATCAATTCTTGTATTAATTTTGTCCTATAGCGAGAGAGTTCATTAAACTTGCTAACATACTCATGGATGGTTCTGTCACTTTGTTGGAGATTAGCAAATTCATAATGCAAGCGCTAGACTTCCTGTCGTTGAACAAACCTTTCCTCAAGGACCCCTTTAAACCTGGTCCAAGTCATGTCAACATCTAGATCACCTACAGTCACAGCTTTCCACTAAATTCGGGCCTCATCTTTAAGTAGCCAAGATGTTAAATACCTTTTCTTGTTATCTGGCAATTATAGGCCCACGAAGATCCATTCGCAAGACCTTAACCAAGCTTGAGCTTCCATTACGGTTCCAATGCCTGTGAATGGCACACCGCCAAAGTTCTTATATTTCTTGGCAACTACATCAAGGTCAAACGGTTGTTGTTGTATTGCGGGCTCATTATTAGCCGCTGATCCACCCTTATCGAGATTAGACTGATTATTAACAGAGGGGATATTGCCCCTTCCTTGGCCTCTGCCTCTTCCTCATCCACTCATTTCGTTTCAGATCTGTGGATAGTAAGGAAAGAGTCAGGCCAACAGAAAAGATAGCTTAAGGCATGATAAAAGCATATAGACATATGCATAAATAGTGATGTAATGATCATGTTATATACTATTCTAATGTACTCATTCTAGGATATTACTAATCCTATCTCTAATGAGTTACACATCCTAGAATACTACTGATTTTATCTTTGATGAGTTGTTTAATATGTTATCTTCCAAAGCTAAGTTAACCAAAGCTCTAATACCACGTCTAACACGAACCAAACCCCGCTCCATGGTGGCAGGGTCGATCTTTGGAAAATAACACATTAATCACGTTAGCAGAATACAGAATATAGCATAATACATAAAATTGGAGAATAATTTACATCAGAACATAACAAACAGAATCATGATCATCATCAGAGTTACACAGATATAGGATCCAATTAGTACATAACAAGTTTCATCAAGTAGATAACATGTCTACTACGGGATCAAATATAACATACACATGATAGCGTTTAAAAGTTCAAAAGAAATGATAAAAAATATAGGCACCCGAGTTTGCAAGGGAAAAACAAACTACGAGTCAGTCATGGGACTTCTATGAGAAATTCTACAGTTACTTAACTTATTAAGAACAAGACAAATCACATAACCACGCCGTATGTTACAGAACGGCTTTACTCCGTTTGATTGCCGATGCATATAAAGTAAATCAAGTAAACAAAGTAATGCTTTTTAGTAAAATGAAGGCGTTATAAGACTCAGGTCCCATCACATAATGTAACGCAAGCCGGAGGATCGAGTTTTACCTTATAAAGGCCCAATATACTTGATACACATAAAAAAAATCATTTGATGCTATTATTAGTGTCTATATGTTTTATAAACACTATCAAAATAAATGTATCAATCATAGATGACATAACTAACATATATTATGTCTCCTTATAGGATTACAATTAAAACCGCACCATGTCTTATTGGAAATTGGATTTCCGTCATGAGTCAAGGCAAGGGATTTACTTCTTACTGGTTTGGGGCCATCTCTAGCAGGATGCCCAGGATCGCGCCCTTAGCAACCCTTGGATCATAAAAGGCCAGTCCTCCCTTACTTATGAGGATTAGTTATTCTTGAGTAATACGTTTTTGGTCTTATCGGACCTATCACTCGAGCCTTTTAGTCTGCTCTATATCCGAGGCGCCTCGCAATCCATCATCCATGTAAGTAAAAATTTCTAGGCTCCATAACATGAAACCACTTCTAGCTAGAAATAAACGTATGCACTCCTTGCATCCCTTATCCCGTTTCTAACTCATACCGAGGTGTGAGGCTTGCGAATTAACTCTATATACAAAGCTATGCTACTTAAAGCTGTGCTTTGATCATCAACAACAAGACTCTGCTTTTCAACAAAAGCCTTGATCACTTGCATCTTGGTATGCTACACTGTCAATCCATAATTAGTCATTGATTTCCGCAGATATATAACCTCTAAGCTTGTACGTCTCAGAGAAGGGTGTTAAGCAAGAGAATAAATTCTCCGCCACCAAATAGATATATATATTTAGCCAGGATCAACTACATAGAACACACTACAATGTCAAACATACAATCCACTCATACGTCCGTTCTGGGTCTGAACGAACCGGAGGCACCTTATTCCTCGTTCCTTATGTCTAATACAGATGAGAGGTCCTCGCATATCCGGACAATCAACAAGTACATGCGATTAATCGTCGTTTAATTATTTGAAATGAGATTTAACTCGGTCTTTTCGAATAATTCACGCATAAAATTTCAAATCAAATTCTTTCCTTAGTTTAAATCATTGGCCTTCACCATTCATTACTTTATGTTTCCCGTCTTGCACCATCTTCATTATCTTCGACTTTTAATCGTCATTTAATTATTTGAAATGAGATTTAGCTCGGTATTTTCAAATAATTCTCGCACAAAGTTTCAAATCAAATTCTTTCCTTAGTTTAACTCATTGGCCTTCACCATTCATTACTTTATGTAATAAGGTTTAGTCGAGAATTTAATTCGTCATCCGAATTAAATATTCATGTCATATCATATCCATAACTCATTTTATACATTTTCATGCCAAATCGTACATAATCATTTTTATTTTATTGACCAAGCCAAATTTATTTGCACACATGTTAAATCACTTAAACAATTTGAGACGATTTATAAAACGATTACGAATAAAATCGATTGTAGAAATCTGCGAATTAGTGAAAACTGACAAGTCACAAACGAAGTCCAATTGGGACGAAACTCGCCCGGGAAAGAGCCTGGATGGATTTAAACTATTGACCGTGGTCACTACTAGTCAACCACCCAAAAACAGAATTCAGACGTCTGAGTTAAAAATTCAAATGTCTGAATTTGCAATTTCCTAAAATAACAAGGATTTAGTTCGTTTTTTAGCTATTTCAAACATCTGAATTTTTTTGACTAGACGTTCAAGTTGAAATTCAGACATCTGAATAAAAAATTTAGACGTTCGAATTTCTCTTCTTGTTTATATAATTATTTGGAGAAGGTCAGATGTCTGACCTAAATAATTCAAACGTCAAAATCCTGTTCCAAAGCACAATTAGCCTAGAAATCATATTCAAGAGGATATCGACAAATGCCCGAAGGCCTATGATGTTATATACATGTATATGAGGCTTCTAAGACTTGTCGAAACAACTTACAACACACAAATGCACATGCACAAACATTCACATTTGAGATTCACAATGGTTTTGATTATAAATTCAAAGGTGAACTAAATTCCAAACCAAAGCAAGCAAAAGCGATTCAAATGACTTATGAAAACTTAAGACTTTGCCGGAGCGGTAACAGAGCTTCACAAAATCAACAAATCCACTCCTAACATATGAATTAGATCATATGGACAATCTTCATCATAATTTTCAATGCAATGTAACACAAATACATGAAATCATCTATGTTATACTAGCATATCCATTCCACTAGCATATACAAACCCAAATGAACATTAAGTTACTCTTTTACAAGCCAATAGCTTATGGCATAGTTGTGAGTTCATGAATAACTCACTTATATCAAATAAATGATTTTTTATTGTGATATTTAACATTTATCCTCATGTTAAATTCATATGATCAATCAATAGTCATTTCATCAACCCAAACTTAATCAACTACTACATATTTAACTAGTACTAGCCCTTTTTGTTTCTCACAACAAAAATTATGATAGAATATCTCACCTTTGCTTGTTTGCAAACAAAGAATAGATCTAATAACATGCAAATCACCCTTTCTTCCAATATTGCATGCAAATCTCCAATCTAAACACATATACATAGAATTCCTAATAATTTGGTCATGGGAATCATCATACATCAAAGAGTAGATAAGCTAGAGAAGATGGAGAAGATGAGAAGGAGCTTACATAAGCTTCTACACTTGGTTTCTACAATAATTGAGGAATCAAGAACCCTTGCTTAGGAATTTTAATTTCCCATTCCTTTCCCCATTTTCTAATTTGATTGTATGTTGAAGTGGAATAAAGGAGAAAGGGGCTGATTTGAGGCACTTAAGTGAAGTGGCTAAGTTGTTTAACCAAGATCTAACCAAACTCCCAATTTCCGCCAACTCCAAACATATCGATCCTTGTAGTTTTCGACCACCTAAACGGTGTTTTGAACCCAATGGAAGTGCCTTCGAATCCAAATTCATTCGTATGCAAAAAGTGATATTTTGGTTATACACACAAAGAAAAAGACCAAATTTCACCTCGTTCTAAAGGTATTGATGTTTATAGTTTTCGAGCATGCAAATGACATTTTTTAACTCAATGGAAGTGGTTTCGAGTCCAAATTCGTTCGTATGCAAAATGACTATTTTTAAGGGCTATATATAAACTAAATATATATAAATTCCATAGTGACTATTTTAAATTTTAATTTAGACATAATTTACTATTTATAAGGTGAAATATCAATTTTTTGCAATCGTTAGAAAACTACAATTCAAAATATTCCAGCGTTTCTTGTTTTACCAAATTCTGACTTATATTGAATTCCATACATTCATTCAAAGTTTAAAACCAAATTTTCAAACTACCATGCCATTTCAAGCTCATTTTAATTAAAGTTTGAATTTTTACGTTCTGACTTTGATTAAAATAAATTTTAAATCATTTATTCTCAAAATAATTCATCTAAAATATTTAATTTCTCTGAAAATCAATTAAAAATAAATTTTAAATTGGTTCCAAAGAATACGGGTTGTTACACATAGAAAATCCTAAGTCTTATTTAAAATAACCTTTCATTTGTTAATTCTCATTTCAGAATATCTCTTTAAAGTATTCATATACATATATGTCCGCATATTCACAAAATATTTTAAAAAAATCCCATTAGAACTTCATATTCTTGATTAAGTAACTTGGTTTAAGTAGGTATAAGAATAATCCAAGCCATAAACTATTTTATATGTCTCTTATCAATCTTTTTGAATAAATGTACTTCATTTATGGAGAGCGGTTACATAAATTCCAAATCCATTAAATAAACTTCATTATAAAATCCACGTTTATTTATAAAACTTTTTAGTAAATATCAAACCATTTATAACTCTTTATAAGCATCAAAAACCCATTTACAAACTTCTGTTGTTGATATCCAGATTATTCATAAATTTCCTTTCATAACAACTCAAAATCACTTGAAACTTTATTTATAAACATCTAATATCTTTTATATAAATTTTCTTTATAAAATAAATACTGATTGAAAACACTTTTAAATAAACAAATAATTAAAACATTATTCTTCCAAATTATTTTTAATCCAAGTAATAAATTGATGGCTTTTTACAATCATTAATTTTTTTACTTTAGATGTATCTTTAATAAAATCGTTACCCAAACATCCTTTAAAATATCATATTCAAAATGATAATAATTAGGAAAATTTTCAAATCAATAAATATATATTTAAAATCAAAAGGTGGTTTTATATACCATAACGATTCTTATATATTAGGGTTTTAGTTATTCAAGTTATATTAGTAGCGAACGGGGAAATGTTTTGGTAGATACATATCAAAGTAAATAACGTAGAAGAATGGACTTTTATTCTGTTTCATAGTAGTCCAACATAATTAACAAACAAACAATAGTTGAACGGAGATGAAATATACTAATTAGATGTCCATATCTATTGCTCACTTCATAAAATATCAACCACACTAACATACAATATGTCCACAACAATACCGTAACAAAACGGCGATTATCCTATTCAATAGATGTCTAAATTCAACTTAGCTTAATAGCATATTGGGGTTTTATTCTAGTAAGATTGTCCCTACAATTTAACCAAATTAGATTATCAGCATATGATGCATTGTTCTGCTAGACAACGTCATCTAACCAAAATTATAAGGTTACTTAAAGATAATTGACAAAAGGGACACCTTGGGATAAAAATAGCATTTCAAAAGATCTTTGGAAAATAAGAAATTCAAACTATAAAAAAATTATATAATAATTAAATAGTTCTATTAAATAATTAACAAACATCTAAATAATAATAAATAAATAAATAAATTTCAAATCAATATTTAAATGATTAATTAAATAATTAAATTCTTCTGATAAATGATTAAACAATTATTTACCATTTGATAAATATTAAACATCCTTGACAAAATTATAAAATAATTATTATCCCTTAATTATATAACTTAATTTGATCTTAATTAAATAACTAATGAACATTTAGATTTTAATTAGTAGTTAAACAAACCAAATTAAGTTCTTAAGTAAAAACTTTATCTGACTAGTACTAATTAAATTTTTAAACCTTTATTAAATAAATGTTTAAAATAAATATTAATCACAAAATTAATCATAATTAATACTTAATAGAAGTCAATAAATAATAACCAGATTTCATTAATCATCAAAGTATAATTAACTTACTTAAATTAAAACTCAAATACGAAAGTCTATCATTAATTGGTAATTAAGTATTAATTACACTATTTAATTGAATAAATAATCATCAAATATGGAATTAATTAATCTAATTTAAATACTTTTATAAACTCAAAATTAAGTCTTGATAACATTTTCAAAACAAAAACTTAGCACTTAAATATTGTAAAACATTATCATGACCTAGCAATGGCGGTAGCGACAACTCACTCTTCTTCTCATATCTCCTCCTCCTTCACCACCGATGCCTTTCCACCTCTTCCACTTCGCCCTCCACCCCCCAAACCCCCTGATCCACCACCTCCCTCTGGAAATCCCTCTTCTTCGATAGATGCTAATATAGATCTGGCTATTCCATTGCAACCATCTTTTCTAGTGAAATCTGATTACACATCTCTATTTAGATCCTCCAAGGAATGCATGATCGTACAAACCACTCCATTTTGATATACTAAGAGATGGAAAGAAGCATATGCTACCAGATCTTGTCAAGCAGCAAGGTCTTAATTACTGGAGTTATTTTTTGATCGGATTTTTCCTCGATGGTACGTTATTGTTTCACGCTGTATCTAATCATTTACATAGGCATTGGAAGCTTGATGGTGAGGTTGATATTAAATCCGATGGGTCTCACTTTTACTTTAAATTCTCCAACGACTCTGGTAGGGAAAAAAAATCTCAGGTCCGATCCCATCTTCATACGTGGTAGGATGTTTATCATATCTGTTTGGGATCCAACCATAGGATGTGCCCAATCTCAAATTAAAGTAGTCCCCGTTTGGATCCATTTATATAGGATACCCATGGTTTTATGGACTCTAATATGCATCAATTGGCTTGTGAATCATGTTGCCAGATTAATTTATTATGATGTTAGTACTGAAAGGTTAGATAGGTTCAGACGTGCGAAGGCATTGGTCGAAGTATTACCTGAATTTGAGCTACCAAATGCTATTGAGATTGATGGTTTGGGAGATGCTTGTCCTATTTTAAAGGTTAGTTATGACTGGAAACCAAGGATTTATGTCAATTGTAGGGTATTTGGACATGATTCATCCCACTGTGAATTACACGCCAATAACAATAAGGATAATCAGAATCTGGGTAATGCTAATGGAGGGATTATTGTCCAGCTGAGAATGTGCAAGTACAAAATCCACATATTAAAATTCATGCAAATGGTAATCAGGAGAATTGGACAAATGTTTACAACAATAAAAAGAAGTATTGGAAGAGAAAGGAGGTAGATACTAGTAAGGGTATGACAGATTCTGCAGTTGCTACAAGCAATGAAAATGGTAACACTTTTGAATGCTTAGCTACTGATGACACTGGGCAGAATGTTGGTATTAATGCTACTGAGCAGAATGCTGATATCGATGGTTATGGTCTTGATGATCCTAATATTGTTCAATCTATTCTAGTTTTGATGAGCCTAATATTGTTCAATCTAATTTGGTTACCAATGCACATGCAGACTACACATTTAACGCTGAGATGCTACCTTGTTTGGCAATCTGTTTGATGATACAAGAGAACATTTAAAAACTTCAAATAAGGCTACAAATAATGGAACTATTTCTTGTATTGATTTCTTGGGAACTAGTTCATCCTCTAATTGCACTATTGTTGCTCCTTGTTCAGCTCTTTCTGGTTCTATGTCATGTTCATCAACTTATAGTCAGAGTTCTCCTGCTTCTTCTTATATGAATTTTACTTCTGCTTTGATTGGAACTTCTTCTTCTTCCAATGCCAAGCAAGCTGCTTCCCCATATGCTAATTTAAAGCCTCCTGACCATTTAATTCTTCCTCCTCCAACAATCGATTCTTCCATGTTATCCTCTGTAGTTTCAACGAGTGCCTATCCGTCAGCAATATCCAAAGGAAAGAAACCTAAAGGAAAATTATGGGCTGAAGATGACCTTGATGAGGGACATGAGTTCACACTTGAAGACATACTACCTACTGGTAGCAAGGTGATGTCGTAGAAACGACATACAAGGCACAATCCTGGCCCTTTTTTTTTATAAGTTATACATGTGAGTTTTGACTTGTGCCTTGTGTTAGATCCGAGGGAATATGGTGCATGCAAGCTTGTCTTGGAATGTATTTTTTAACCGGATGTGTTAGAAGCAAAAGCAACTGGAATGTAATTTTGATTACTGGATATTCTTTCTGTAATCACTTGTGGTTAGCGAGTGAGTATTAGTAATTTTGAAGGGTATACAGAAGGATGGTTATATATCATAGTATACTTGTATATGCTGATATATATGTAATGAAAATATTTTGGTGATTAATAAAATTTGCGTTTAACTTTCAAAAAAAAACATTTTCCAAAAATGCATAAAGTAAGAAGGTTTAGTTTAAAAAATAGTTCGTTTTAGCGAACTACGCTTATACGAGTATCGTTATAAAATTCATAATTTCCACTATGTCATAGATTGCATACTGCAACACTAGAGAAGTAATGCAGTAAGTGCCAAAAAGTGTTTCTATAGGCAAAAAATGATTTGTGGCCACACTTTCTCGGGGTTGCCTTTTACTGCGTTGCCTTAGAGTCAAAGGCAACACCTTTGTGACCCTATGATAGCATCAGTACATGTGTTGCCACAGGTACCACTAGAAGGAAAAACACCCTTTCACAACTGCCGAAAATAGTTGTGATACGTCTAGTATAGCTGGCAATCGTAATAAAGTCAACCTTTCTTACAACTGTTTCTAGCAGTTGTTAAAATTTGTTTTACAACTGCTAAAAGTAGTTACATCTCAATAGCTATTAATCAAAGATTTCATAATATTATAATAAATATTATTATAACACAGTATTTTATTCAAGTAAATATTTCATTTCAACATTTTAAATGGTAAAAAGATTTGACTCGACTATTGTACATTCACTCGTATATTACACAATCATTCATATTTACATACATTCCTCACTACCTGGTCACTCGATTCACTCATATACAGACTCACACATACAAACAAAAGCAAGAAAAAATACACAAAAAATGATTATATAAACTACCATGGAATGACAATATATAACATGGGTACGGTCATTCTTTACTTTAGCTCTTACCTATCAATGGTGTTTCCAGGAGCAACTCCCCTTCTCTCTTAATTAACTGAACAACTAAGACTTCTACCCACCAAAGTTAAGTGAAAAAAATTAATAAAGCAACACCACTAACTATCAACAAGACCAAGAATGTTATCTAAAAAAACCAAACAAATAAAATTAAACCTTCAAATCTGGCCTTGAGCAGTATCTCCATCTGTTTGGGCATTATTTTCCAGTTCAGAATCCCAATAATGAATTAACAATCTACACAAGTATTAATAACTATTAGCATTAATCAAGTCAATAGTAAGTTTGGTAGTAATAAAAAAATAACAAGATACTCAAAAATACAATAGAAACAGAAGCAAAATTAGCAAATTTTTTTAAGAAAAGCAAGTGCCAATTGACATGTTGAAACAACCAACATACAGCCACAACCAAAATTACAATACCCAAACATGCAGCAAATGTTATCACATATTGCACATAAAAGGAATTGACACAAAGAAGATAACCAAGATTTTTAATACTATGGCACAATCAGCAGACGTCATCACTGCTTCGAGGAGGTCTTGAGTTGGTAGAAAACCAAACTTCATAGGAGACAGTGATCATCATAATGATCTAGATAGTAATAGCTCAAACAGTAATAAAGTTTCTCTATTTTTGATGCACAAACCAAACTTGTCAAATCTTTGCATATTTATCCAATTAATATAAAGCATAAAGCCAAAATTGACAGGTTAACAACAGGAGATGAAGCTAGTAAATTCTTTTATGTCGGAATGTCTAGTTGAAAAAATAGAAATGACATTGAGAAATTACTAGATATAGATGGAAAAATAATAAATAATGTTGACCTTCTAGAAGAGAAGGCTGTTAATTATTTCAATACTTTATACAACTCTAAGGATATCACTAGAAATTTTCCTAATATTGTTTTTAAATATACTGTCAATAATAACAGTGAGGATTTATTACTTGCTCCTATTGGAGAAGACGAGATTAAAAATATCATTTTTAATGCTAAAGATGATAAGAGCCCTAGTCCTGATGGATTTGGTGCTAAATTTTATAAAACACACTGGTCTGAGATTAAAACCCCTTTGGTTGATTCTATAAAAGATTTTTTCGGTTCTGGTAAGATTTTGAAAAATTCTAACCATACTTTTATTACTTTAGTGCCAAAAGTGGAAGCTCCTGTTAGTTTGGAGGATTATAGGCCTATAGCCTGTTGTAATTTTGTTTACAAAATTATTTCCTCTATTTTATGTAACAGAGCTAAAAGCTTTTTGAAGTTTCTTATATTTGAAAATCAAAGTGCCTTCATTCCTGATAGGCTTATTTCTGAAAATACTTTGCTTGCTCATGAGCTTATTAGGGAATTTAATAAGAAGAATAAAAATACTATATGTATTAAAGTTGATCTTCAAAAAGTCTTTGATAAGATTAATAGGAATTTTATTATTTTTGTCATGAGACAGATGGGGTTCAATAACAGATTCAGTGATTTAATTAAAGAATGCATCAATAATGTTACTTTTTCAATGATGATGAATGGCTCTCCCAAAGGATTTATACATAGCAATAGAGGAATAAGACAAGGGGATCCTCTATCTCCCTACTTATTCTCTATTGTTATGGAGTACTTTTAAATACAAATGGAGTTTGAATTACTAAAAGGTCACATTAAACCTATTAGCAGAAACAAACCACACATTACTCATCTACTTTACGCAGATGATTTGCAAAAGCTGATAGGATATGTGCTGTGGTGACCTAATTTCTACCCAAATAATTACAAATTTTTTTCCCATGATCCTGAGACTGATATAGATATACCAGTATAATTATCTGATTTACTGTTTACATATGTGAAGATATATAAACATTTATAAATTTATTTAGTACACATCCATTGTGGTAAGGGAAGTAGAATAATACTTGTGAATGTGCACAATACTAGCATCATGATTTAAGTGTACATGTAGAGTGTGTTATAATCAAAGTGAGTATATGCAAATATCAGATTATAGTAAGTATGGGCAACAGTTTTTCCCATATACTTGTTTAGGTATCACAATAAAGCATCTACTGGTATCATTTTATGAAGGTAACTCATAAAAGTATCATTTCCTGTGACTTATGAATATCAATTTTACTTTACACAAACCTAGCAGATATAACTAAATAAAGATCCTAATTACATGCACAAAACAGTGTGCATACACATGTATTACGGTGTTTGCTAATTTGAGGCCAATTATAAGTCGTTCAATACTCATACACCTAATGAAACTGCATCTTTATATTGTCATTACACCTCAATAATTCATTTCTGAGCAATACACATTCATAAAGCCATTTTTCTTTTACATAATGTAATTAATTGATCTACCTATGTGTGCACATCCTATCACCAGTGTTTGTGCTCTTACATTTTTATCCATTAAACACATTACTGAAAAGGATTAAGCCCCTCTTGCACTTGCATCATTACATATTGACTATATAACGTGCAAGTTACATTTCCAGGTTTTCCAAAACACTTGTAAAAGCTAAACTGGACATGAATAATCATTCAACCAGGTTCATACATGCCTGTTTACTACATATAACACTACTAAGCATACTGAATTCTTACTTAAAATAAATAAATTGAC
This sequence comes from Allium sativum, assembly GCA_030737875.1. Taxonomy (NCBI): domain Eukaryota; kingdom Viridiplantae; phylum Streptophyta; class Magnoliopsida; order Asparagales; family Amaryllidaceae; genus Allium; species Allium sativum. Next base: position 160,346,095 of record CM060924.1, read on the forward strand.
AACTGATTCATAAAACATTATTTCATAAAATTACTAGCAGTTCATGATAATTCATATAACATAGAAGCTTCTAAATTTCCTTCATTAAATCCAGCAAGCACCCCTAAGCATCCTAAAATCAATCACTGATCTGCCTCATATATAATGAGACACCCAGTTGATTGCAAGGCAATCAAACCAGGTCTGATAAATCTGGTATGAACATTCATCATTTTATAAAAATACCTGATTAAAACACGTATAAGAACATACCCATTTTTCAGTATAAAATGCACAACAGCTTTAAAACATCATACATAATGTAAACAAGGCATTCAACACGGGAAAACATATCAATCCTTAAATGTTTTCTTCTCCCATTTATTTCCCTTTTCCTCCAGGTTAATAAATCAGCTTTTTATTACTTATTGTGGCTAGATTCCTACTTGCTATTTGAAGACAAGAATGCATTGTTTGAGGACCTTCCATCCTATACCCCAAACACACTGGACTTTAGGGTACTATGTACCAAGCATATACTCAATCTCTACATTAGAGATCAAATAGATCAAAAGCATTCCTGGAACACCACCACCCATGTATGTGTATAACCCTTATATTGCTATGTTAGCAGTATACATAGTCCCTTTCCCCTTTATTATCTTGTGTTCATATTATTTCATAAATATGAATACACTTAATAAACTAAACTCATGCACATAAAAATCACACACATCATCCAATACAATGAAACAATTAGTATCATTTATTTAAATAACGTTCTGATATCACTCATTCAGTATTTAGGTGCAGAGATCTTGTTTTATCTCACAATAAATACAATATCACTGAAATAAAACCCCTCAGGTCTTTATACTTTATATTACGATGGTTTTTACCCATTATAGATCAAATATACATTAAAACAGTAAGATATTTCACATACCTTTATTAAAAACTCATGTACATTATTTAATAGCTGCCTATAATAGGGCTTAATGCTTTTGACATATTAAAATAGGATAAATATTCACCTTATTAAATCTGGTTAGCTCTAATTCCAAGAAATGTTTTTCCCGACCTTCTCTGCCTATTCTTGATTATTATATGGGGTAAAATGATCTAAGCTAGGCATAATGATCCCTAGCCTTTTTATAATAGCTATCCTAGGGTTTCTATATTTGGGAAAATCCCATATTAGCCTTCATAAAAATGAGAATCCTCTCGGCCATCATGTGGTCCTGCTCCCTCATTTTTTCCACTCTGAAAGTACCACTTTCTATTTAAATTTCTATAGGAACCTATCCATACCATTTCCATGCATCATGTTATATGCATGAATCTTCTTCACGTGGCTTTATAAAGGAAACTTAAATATATATATATATATATATATATTCATATAATGTGTGCATCATCTTTCTCTAGTTTTCTGGTTACTTTGTTTTATATACATGTATAAAAACTCTTTACCTCACTTACCAGTCCTTCATAACATATTATTTTCCACATATATATTTAACATACTTTTTAATCACTAATGTTTACTAATGTCTGGGTCTCCACATGTGCTTCTTCAATTAAAAATATACTTGATAACATGGATAAATATGCTGGGCACAAGGTTAATGAAAACAAAAGTGAATTTTATTTCAGTAAAGATTCAGTATATAAAAATGATGTTATTAATCTCTTGCAGTTTAAAGAAGGAAAGTTACCAGTCAAATATCTTGGCTTGCCTCTTAGTATTAATCAAATAAAGGAGAGGGACTATTCTAGACTTTATGATATCATCCATAGTAAATTAGAAGGATGGTCTAGTAAGCTCCTTTCTATGACTAGTAAAATGGAGCTTACCCACACTATCATCACTGTTGTTATTATCTATTGGACACAAACACATAACATTCCTATTAATGTTATTAAAAAAAATAGAGAAAATGTGTGCCAATTTTATCTAGGAGGGTAAACATCATAAAATTTCTTGGGATAAATTTTGTAAACCCAAGAAATTTAGTGGTTTGGGTCTTAGGAACATTAAGAATTTGAATGAAGTTAGTAAATTAAAATTGTTATGGAAATTTCTAGATGGCAAATCACTATGGGCTATATGGATGAGGGCCAAATACCTAAAATAAAAAAATGGACTACTAAAAAAGAAAACCACAATTCTTATGTTTGGAAAAATATTTTAGACTGTAAAGAAATTGGCAAAAAAATTAATTAAGAGAGAACTAAAAGATGGCAGTCAAACCGGTTTATGGTTTGATCCATTGATCTTTGGTAACTCTCTTATTAATGTTTTGAATGGAATAATTTATACATTCTTGGGGGTATAAATGATATTATCCAAAATATTATCCAAAACAACCATTGGTCCTTATGTAGCAGTCAAGCTGCATCATCTACAAATCTGCTATCTTTAAAATTCCCGTTAACAATAACTGTTTTAACGACCATTGGGTTTGTAAGCTAAATTCAAAAGATAAATTCTCATTTAAAAAAGCTTGGGAATATTTTATTGGTGATGAGGTTGAGATAAGTTGGCATAAGGCTATTTGGTGCAAGGCTAATTTCTCTAAAATGGCTCATTGCGCTTACTTTGCTATATTAAATAAACTTCCTACTAGAGATAAGTGTGTGAAATGGAATAAAGACTCTGAGGTAATTGTCTCTTATGTAAGAATGAATTAGAAAATGTTAATCATTTATTTTTTTAATGGCCATATTCTCAATTCACTTGGTTCAATGCTAAATGTAGCTTGAATTTTAATCTGAATATTCCTACTTTGAATATCAGAGATAGTGTAAAATACATCATGAAAAGATTTAAGCCTAAAACTATTCTTTTCAACAGGGCTTGTGTGATGCTAACTACTGTGTTTTATCACATATGGAGGGAAAAAAATCAGAGATTACAAAAATTCAAAGAAATAAATAATAGCCAATTATGGAACAACATAGTTATTGAAAGTTATATTATCACTAAGAAGGCAACCAAACATAGAAATGACCAAAAATTCTGTCAGGCATATGCATGTAATGTGGAGATTCAAGTTGAGAAATTTATACTCAATGGGAGGCTAAATTCAAGCAAATCCAAAGACCACCATATTATATCCAAAGTCTGCTACAATTTACAAGGACACTTGGATCAAGTCAAGTGCTATGATTACACAGGTGGTTGTAGTGCCAGTCTCAACATCAGACCAACCTACAAGGGAAGTAAACAAGTTTTAGGTGGTAAACAAGATTATCTAAATTTTAAAATGGATAATAATTTGTTCTGCTTAACTGATGCAGGAAAACTTGATTGCCACCCAATCGGTATAGCACAAAAAGCTGGTCATTATCAACATATTAGCATGACAATGGACACTGCGAAGCACTCTGGTTTCCTTCCTGGGGGATTCAGCCCTAGCCTCGACATCAACATCATAATGGGAAGTAAACAGGATCATACAACTAAAAACTATTTTTTGGTAATAAATTGAATAGTAATCTGCATATTTTACTTGATGTAGAGATTAGGGTTGATCAACCACCAAGTAGTGATCCAGAGGACATATCTGTGCTATTGAAAAGAAAGGAGGTTAAATATTGCAACTTTCTACAAAGAGTTGGCAACGGTCACTACAGAAGCAAGATAAATAACGAAAATTATCACTATCCTGCTGGGAAGAAGGGGATAACAGCGAAAGCAAGCTACTAGATGAAGATCTGAGCTTAAAAAGAGATGGGAGAGCAACTCCAGCTTGTTAAGCATAACGACAAGCAAACTGGATAATACTGTGGACAAAAGTTTCGATGTTAGGGTTTCAGCTGATTTAGCAAACCCTAACCTCTCAAGTAATATGCTCGTTGACAATGAATAATTCATCGAGAAACCTCTGTGAAGCTATTGAGTTTAGAGGAAGAAATCAGTGGTGGCACTCATGTTTTCCACCATTTCTGAGTTTTGAGAGCTATGATATATAAATTGTGAAATGTCGGTTAGGCTTTCCAATGACTTATGCTTTGATGTAATATCGGGTATGGGTGTTTTATTACCTGTATCCTATGGGCCGTGGGCCAACATTTTTTTTCCTGTTTCAATTTTTTTTTACTTGACGTCCTTTTGAAATTCCAGAAATACTCCTCCATGATTCGTACCACTTCGCAATTTCCTTTATCGCCCAATGTCTCCTCTACCGCATATTCTCCAACTATTCTCCAGCTCTACCACTACCAAAAACATCGCTCGGAACCGTGCCAACCCCATTTGCTTCTCGACGATGCCTTTTCTTCACCATCTCCTTTTCCAATCCTATTTTCGTCTCTCAAATCCCTAATTTCTATGCCCTATAACTGATCACTTGCTAGCATCTTCCCTCGCTTCAGGTAGGTCTATTCCTTTACCATCTACTTTGTCTTCCAACTGCAATCATTATGCATTGTGCAGTTGTTGTCTCTTTTGGTGTGAAATAATTGTCTACTCCTACTTTGGGATTCTTCAATCGACAAGACGTTATACTAGATACAACGGTGGGTAAAATGCCAAGTTTTTCTTCTCTTTTGTTTCTTCAGACCACCGTTGATTATTCTTCATTTCAGAATCCATCTAACCATTCGTCTAATAGATTCTCAGATTTCTTCAACAATCTAGATTTTCCCCTCAAGTTTTTTTAACCAGCTCCATTCAGGATATACTTCATGGTTTTTCAATTTTTGTCTTCTACCTTTACATCAATCCTCAAACGGATTATAATGATAATTGTACCTAAATAACATCCATATTCATATTAAAACATTATAATCTACTACTTGGAAGCATAATTTTACAATTCTTTATTTCCTGATGCATATTTAACACAACACCAAAACATAATTTTTGTTTTGTTTTCTACAATTTATTTAACAATGATCTCGGTTATAGTTGGTATTACACTGAAGAAATTGGGAAAATTAAATGACAAATTCTCTTATTGGTCACATCTGTTCTTATTCAATTGAGAATATGGTGGTTATTTTGACTATTGAGTGTAATTTCAATGTTAAAACTGAAAAAGAAAACATGCTTCATGATTTCAATGTTAAAACTTCTTTGGTCATGTCGGATGTGAAATTTCGTTATGATTTTGATACTGAATTTCATGAATTATAGGTACGTACATCCAACAATCATATGGGATAAGCACCGTCTTGGAATTTTAACCTTAAAACTTATAATATGACCAAATGTTTATATCGGCACATGAAGTCAGTTGCAATGTCAAATATATACATACATGCAGTTGTACAGATGAGATAAAATATCTGTCATATTCTCTAACAATTCATAAATTTAGAAATATATCAAAACAATTTGGTTGAACATAAAAGAATTTGAATTTCATTAATTCTGAAAGCACAAAAAATTAGGAACTATGACAATAATAAATAATTTTGATTAACTATCATACACCAGGGAAAATAATATAAAACTGTTAAAAAACAATAAATATTATTCTATTAAGATATACTTAATATAATTGACTTAAAACTTTAGTTTCGGCCATGGCATCCTCTTCTTCTCCATCAACCTTACCTTTAACTCCTTCTTTTCTTTCTCATATCCTGTCTAGATATAAACCCTTCCTTCTTCCTCATTCATCATCGTCGTCCTCATCTCCTTCCCAATCTCGATATCATTTAGCTTTTCCTCGGCATCACTCTCATTCACGTCCTTCTTCTTATCCTTAGCATCACCATCATTCGTATTCTGCTTCTCAGACCGTTGCGAATTAGCATCGTCAATCAGCGGCTGTTGATTATCGTCGCTCCTGTCATCCTTTCCATCCCATAATCTCAATCGCCCATCTTTTATCTCTTCTTCCAATCGTTTCTCAACTTTGTCTGGTTTGCCATCTGAACCACCGGTTAAATCGTATGCTCAAGTAACTGCAACCCCTCCACCCTCACCTCCCAAACCACCACCAAAAAAACCGAGAAACCCATTACCAATGTTCAAATCCATCTTTCAAACCGTCAGTTTTTTGAAAAATGAAAAATATTGCTTGCGATGTGCATGTAAGGGACACGCGGTGCAAAATTGTAGGGAACCGAAGATATGTTATAAATGTGGTTTCTTCAGGCATGCGGCTCCACATTGTCCAACGAAAAACAGACGTTTGAATGCTTTGATATACATGTAAATGTGTATATTTTATCCTCTTATTTTTCTTGTTATCCCTTTAAAATAATTGATATCGTGTATTTGTAGCTGTGTTTTCAGATTGTTGATAAAAAACATGGTTTAAAGCATTTGATGGATAAAGCATGAAGAATTTTCTTAAAAGAGTGAAGTTTGAAATTACTAAAGCTTGAAGAGTTTGAAGCTTGAAGAACGGTTGCAAATAAAGTTCAGTTAGGTAGATTTGGCTCACTAAAGACTCACACTGCGTTCACATTGGCTCATTTGTAAGGCCTCTCACTCTCAACTGCGTTCACACTGGCTTATCTGTTATTTGAGCTAAATCTTTAGTCTCGCATTGTGTAATTAGCCAATTAGTCTTTGTCATATCAGCCATAAATACACTTATATGTTGTTCATTTTGAAACACATTAGGTTTTATTCTGCAGACTTTCTCTTGGAATAAAATCATTCTTCTTCCTTTCTCTTTACTTTTTATTGTATTTTATTTATGTTGTCTATTTTCTTTTTCTCTTATTCTTTAGCTATGTCTAGCTAATCTCCTTTAATTAGGGGTTGATGACGCTTAGATTAGATTCAGTATGAATCACATAACCAAAGAGATTAGAACGTCATGTATATAGATCTAGATCCAAACCAAAGGTTAGATCTGAACCTTCATATTCTATGTCGCTTTAGAGCTATGCTCCTTCACAGGGTATATTCGTGTTCAATCTAACGCTTTTCTGATTTAAATCTGACTTTTAGGGTTTTAGAAATAAAATAGTTAATATGTCCTGATAGCCTACGGTTGTTTAAGAGCGTAGCTCCTGCATAGGCTATACTTGTCGTTATTCGTATTTGTTTCTAGAAACCTAAATACCGTCAATTCATGTTTGTGACAGAAACATGAATTAGATCCGCCTTAATCTGTTTGGCTATTAATTCTTGTTAATCTAGTTTACATCATTGCTCCCTAATTGCTTTCTTTTACTATTAAAACCTCGCTTTTTCATATATTTTCTGTTATTTTGAACCAATCAAACCCTGGAATAACTTGATTGGATTTATTAATTTAAATAATTTTGGTCCTAGAGTTCGACATCCTTTACAACAGCCCTTGTTGTTTAGGAAAGCCAAACGAATTAAATAGTTGTTTTCAATTATTTAATTTGTTTGCAAACAAATTTTGGCACCGTTGCCGGGGATCAAAATAATTTTTATTAGTAAATCCTTCAGATCGTATTTTTTCTCTCTTTAATTTCCTTCATAAAAAAAACAACACAAAAATATTTTTGTTTCTTTTATTTTCTTTTATATATAGAAAAAAATTCTTTCTTTGATGATTTGTTACTAAATTATTGATACGGGAATCTCCAAGATAAGAAAAAAAGAACTTGCTAGATTTCCTTGATTTAATTTCTGTTTCTTTCATTCGTTTCTTTTCCTTTTTACAAATTTCCTTACTTAAAAATTAAAAAAATTGCAATTTGTATTTTTTACAATTTGTTTCCATTTTTATAATCTCCTTCCACTTTCTTTCTTTGATCTCTTTCCTCACATAACTTGGATTGAAGTTCTTTCAAGCTTTTCCACCCTCAACAAACAAAGTTCTGCAATCAATCACCATCAACACAACCAATCCAAGCAACCTTCCATCATCACCACGTCTAGACTTCTACCCTCAGCACTTCTAACCGGAGCCACCATCAACTAGCAAATCACCTTCATACCATTTACTATCCAATTCAAAAAAAAACCGTCCAACATTATTGTCGTTCATCGACATCTATAACAAAACCAAACATCAACTTCAACCATCCGGTACTCAACCTCCAACATAACCTCTACCAAATTTTGCACAAACTCTTCCAACCAACACCTAGTCCACACTTCTTCTCTTTACATTGCAACTTTACACATCTTCCTACCCCCTTAACAAACCAGCATTGCTGCCATTGACCCATGTCATAACATCTACCATCGATTCTCAATACCCCCCCTCTCGTACACCAATCAACAACCATTCACTCTACCACAAAGTTCCTGGCCCATATCAACTTCCGTTCATACCCACCTTGTGTTCACAAAACCCCTTTCAACCTCACCACACATCTGGACAACCTGACAGAACTCGCCAAACCCAATAGTCACTTATCAAAACTGTTCGTGTTCGTAATCCAAACAACTTCCACAAACCATCATCCATCTTCACGCAAACACCAAATCCACCAAGCAAAATCATTTCAAGATAGACACGGTAGCATCACCATAGCCCTTGCATCGAACATCAATCACCAAGCCACCCACTTCATCAACCATTTTATCCACCTCAATAGCTACCGCAACTACCCTCACCAAAATCACGGTTTCATCCCTTAGACCCAAAACATTGCTTCACACCACTGCAATCACCATAAAGTAAATGTTGGGCCTTACTAGCTAATCATCACCACAAACCTCTACATGAACAAACAAAATTGAAATCCTCTTCAAACCCCAAATCGCAACAAGTCAATACCCTCACCTTCGAAACCTTCCAATCACGACAACATCACACATTTCCACCAGATCATCTCAAGCTAGTGCTCAACTAATCCAGAAATCGCGATTGATTTCAAGAGGAAGAAGAAACTAATTAATATTTTTTTTGAGTTTGTTAGAATTCCTTTTTCTATGATTGAGTAGTTTTATAATTAAAAAATAGAGAAACGAAGGATAGTACTCTGGTTACTTGGGTTAGCTTTTGTGATTGTTTTACTTGACCGTGTGTGTTCTGGACAACTTGTTTGGGCTGATTCTTTTTGTTCTGTGCATATATGGCAAGTCTTTGCCGTGTATTTTGTTCGAGTCTAGTTTTGTTTAAGTTCAGCTTAGCTTAGTTGTTTTTTCAGTCTTTTGTTCCTGTTTTCTTTTTATTGCTTTCAAAAAAAATCAAGTTCATTTCCTTTGGTTTTAATTTTTATTTATTTTTGTTTTTCACTCATTTTGTTTTTAGTGCCATTTAGTTATTATTTTGATTTTCTCTTTTTAAAAAAAAATTATTGCCTTATTTTCGTTTTTTAGTCCAGTCATTTTATTTTAGTTTTGATTCAATTTTCATTTTATTTTCTTTTGTTTCCTTGTTCTCTTTTCTTTCAAAAAAAATTTAGCAATCGACAGACAATTCAAAGGTCAACGGATTTGCAAACAGATTTGGTTGGAGCGGTTGCACAACAAGTGGGGTGCTAACGCGCTAGCGCTACTCAGTTGCACTAGACGGACTGTCGATCACTGTAAATTTTCTAAACTCTATAGGGTCTGCTGCTACTTGAAAAATATATAAAAATTGCTAGTAAAAAATTTCTATAGGGGCAGAGGCTTGCTTGTAAAATCTTTAAATTTCTGCAATCATTATTTCTGCATCTTTATTCATTCTGTTAAGTGAAATACCCCCAATTCACATAAGGTGAGGGATTTCATCACCCTTTCCTTAGTCCACAAATTGCAATTCATCGTAGAATCTGACTAATAATAACGGTTATATGTCTGACTTAAGGGAGTCAAGGGCTCATCTAGGGATTAATTGTAGTTTGATAGTTGATTTATTTGGAACGAATTATTTCTTGGTGTCTAGATTACGACAGAGAAATAACCGTTGATAAATATTACAGTGATTCGTAAATATTATATTGGTTGTTATTCTGAAAGTACAGAAACCTTCGCCTACAATGCTAGGGTGATTCTTGGTGCACCGATAACTCCCGACCATTAATTGGCTAAGAAATCTTTTGTTCTAAGTAATCAAACGTGTCACTATATAATTTTGGTTTAGGAGCTATTGAGGACAGAAAATATCATTGTAGCTAATTTCTGTATGTCTGATTGGTTTGTGAATTGCAATAAAAAAATCACAATTCCTCAAAAACGAAAAAAAATTGAAAAATAAAAATAAATTGAAAAAAATTGTTTACCTTCTTTGTTTTATTATTTAGCCCTTGTTAATTTTGTAGGTTGTAATTTTCGAAAACTCCCATTTTTCAAAACATTTTCTTTCTCACCTCTTTCTGAACTTCTTCATTGTCTAAATTTCTTTGGCAAACTCTTTTCTTCTTCTTTCTGGTGCATGCAATCTTGGACCTGTGACAAGAATCTCATCGTTTATTTTGAATTAGACTACCTTCTCTTTCCTCAAAACCTAGTTTACTCGAACAACCCTTAGAAATGACTAATGAACCTGCACGTCTTACCCTGATGGACCGATACCTTCCTGATAGAGCTTTTGTCCCATCTTGCATTCAGTTACCCGATCCTGTGGTTAACAACTTCAAAATCCGATCGAGTCAGATAAGCATCCTCCCCAAATTCGGTAATTTTTCTCATGACAAACCATATAGTTTCTTAACGAGATTTGAATACGCTTGTGCTACTTTTAAATTACAACAGTTAGGTGAGTATGGTATTAAACTTTGTTTGATTCCATCCACACTAACTGACTCCGTAGAAAAATGGTTTCTCAGCTTGCCTCCCAATTAGATAAGAAAATGGAAAGAATTTACAACAGTTTTCCTTAAAAAGTTCTACCCCCTAGAAAAATAGCAAAAGTCAAAAACGAAATCACTAATTTCCACCAAAAAGGGGGTGAATCTTTTTGGCAATATTTTGAAAGATTTAAAAAACTTTTGTTAAGTTGTCCCAATCATGGTTACGAAACATGGTCGTTGTGTCAAACTGTATACGATGGACTTGATAATGGTTCTAGGCAAATGTTAGAGTCTATGTGTCAGGGCAATTTCCTAAAACAGACTGACGTAGAAGCTTGGGAAACTCTGAACGATTTAGCAAAAAAATCGAAACAATGGGAATGAACCAAGGAAAAATCTCTCTATTCGCGTTCGAGTAGCAGTTCTATCGAATAATCATCTTCTACTACGCTTCTACATGCCATACTGAACGTTGTTAAAGCACACACTCAGTCTAATAACATTTCCAAGCCATGTGTAACATATGTCTTTACTTCGATCATATGGCAGATGACTGTCCCCGGTCCCTTGAGTAAGTAAACGCTATCAACAGACATAACAACCACCTAAATCTTTCTTATGGTCTAAATAATCCCCTAATGAATAGACCTTCAAATCAAGCATTTCCGAACAATGCTTCAAACCTTCCCTTTCAGCAAAATCAGTACAATTCGAACCAGGAGCCTTTCCACAATCAAACGGCTACACCCCAATATGAAAAATGCTTTTCTACGATTGAGGAGAATTTGTCTGAGGCGAGTAAACTTTTAGTGCAAATGAATAAGCAAAGTGCTGAAAATCAAAACAAACTGGAAAACTTGTTACACTCGTATATGTGAATCACGAATCAACAAATGAGTGAACTTCAAAAACAAATATCTCAAATTAATGCTAGATTAAGTGAAAGAGAATAGGGCACGTTTCCTAGTCAACCCATCCAAAACACTAGAGGACAAAATTTAAACCCTAACCAAATTCACATCATTCAAGATTCAAATGCTAGTCACTTGAATGCGGTTATGACTCTTAGATCCGGAAAAAGATTGACAACCACGTAGTCAACCCAAATGATATAAAGGACGATCTTCCAAACCCTATCGAAAATTCTACCAACTTGGATCAAAACATTGAGCCAATTATTAGACTGAGTGTGTGCTCCACGGTTCATCTTTTAAATATTATACAACAAGTTCCACAGTACGCTAAATTTCTATAAGATTTGTGCAATCAGAAACGTTATATACATGTACCTAAGAAAGTATTTCTAGCGGCAACTCTAAGCAAAGTCTTGTCCCAATCAGTGCCAGCGAAATACAAAGACTCTGCCTGCCCTACAATATCATGTACTATTGGGGACAAGAAAACCGATGGATGCCTGCTAGACTTAGGTGCTAGTGTTAACTTGCTTCCATATTCTGTCTACCGCCAATTAGGACTAGGAGAACTGAAACCCACCAAGTTTCAGCTTGCTAACCGTTGGATTAAGAGACCTGTGGGTGAAATAGAGGAGGTATTGATAAAAGTTGGAGAATTAATCTTTCCAGTCGACTTCATAGTCCTAGAAACTCAACAGATAAGCAATCCTGCAAACCAGTTCCCTTTGATTTTAGGATGACCCATCTTAGCAAACCTCCAATGCTCTTATTAACTATATAAATGAGTCTATGAAACTTTCTTTCGGCAACATGACCATCGAATTAAACATTTCCAGAACAGAAAACTCTCCTGCCTCTGATGTGGACCAGTATTCTGAAATCAATGTTGTTCATGACAATGAACCTGAGCTCGACCATCTGAACAATGAAATTGAATCAAATTACAAAACTTTATTTTAAGATATTCCCAAAAATGTCTCTGAATCAATTCCTATCGAGCAGCTTACGACTGAGTCTATCCCTCAACCAATTTCTGCGGTTGAGTCGTCTCCCAAATCCAAACTCAACGTGCTACCCAGTCATCTTAAGTACGCTTACATAGGAGACAATGAAACACTTGTTGTCATTATCACTTCTTACCTCACTATAGAGCAGGAACAATTGCTCATTCCCATCCTTCAGAAAAATAAGGAAGCTATTGGTTAGTCCATGGCTGATATTAAGGGGATTAGTCCTTCGGTAGTCCAACATTGAATCCACCTTATAGACGATGCCAAGCCCACTCGTGATCCCCAGCGTTGACTGAACCCCATCATGAAAGAAGCAGTTCGTGCTGAAATCCTTAAAAGTCTTGACAATGGAATCATCTCCACGATTTCCAATAGTCAATGGGTTTGTCCGATTCATGTCGTATTTAAGAAATCAGGGATAACCGTGATCCAAAATGAAGCTAATGAGCTTATCCCAACCTACACCCAGACGGGTTGGCATTTTTGCGTTGGTTATAGGAAACTTAACGCTGCAACATGTAAGGATCATTTCCCTCTGCCATTCATCGATCAAATGTTAGAACGACTAGCCGGTCACCAGTAATACTATTTCCTTAACAGTTACTTGGGCTATAATCAAATCCCTATCGCTCTTGAGGACCAAGAGAAAACCACTTTCACTTGTCCTTTCAGTACATTTGCATACCGTCGTATACCTTTCGGTCTCTGTAATGCACCAACAACCTTTCAGAGGTGCATGATTAGCATTTTTTCGGATATGATCAAGTGATTTTTGGAAGTTTTCATGGATGACTTTTCCATCTTTTGGGGACTCTTACACTGAGTGTTTATATCACCTTGATCTACTTCGTAACTGTCGCAAAGATAAACACTTAACGCTTAATTGGGAAACGTGTCACTTCATGGTCAAACATGGCATTGTTTTAGGACATGTCATCTCCAATAAACGAATTGAAGTAGACAAAGCCAAAATCGAAGTTATCTCTAATCTTCCCATTCCCAAATCCATTAAGGACATCCGATCCTTTTTAGGTCATGATGGCTTTTATCATCGCTTTATAAAGGATTTTAGCAAAATCACTCGACCTTTGACTAATCTTCTTGATAAGGATATTACTTTCAGCTTCGATGCTGATTGTATTTCATCTTTTGAGCATCTCAAAAATGAACTTGTCTGTGCCCCTGTCATCTGCTCCCCTAGCTGGAAGTTGCCTTTTGAAATCATGTGTGATGCCTCGAATTTCGCTGTAGGCGCTGTATTAGGACAATGTATCAATAAAATTCTTCATGTCATTTACTACGCTAGTAAGACTTTGAATGATGCTCAAATCAATTGTACAACCACTGAAAAAGAAATCTTGGCAGTCGTTTGTGCTCTAGAAAAATTCAGACCTTATCTAGTTGGCTCACACATCACTGTTTATGCTGATCATTCCGCACTTAGGTACCTTTTCTTTAAAAAGGATGCTAAGGCTCGTCTCATTCGTTGGATCCTTCCACTTCAAGAATTTGACCTCACCGTTAAGGATAAAAAAGGATCTGACAACGTTATTGCGGACCACTTGTCTCATCCTCTAAATGCCCTATCTTCTTCTCTTCCGATCAAAGAGAACTCCCCGGATGAACAACTCTTTTCTTTATCCACTGATCCTTGGTTTGCTGACATTGTCGACTACTTAGTCACCAAGTAGACCCCTTCTTTTTGGTCTAAGCAGGATAAATAAAAATTCTTTTCCTAAGTGAAACAATTTTATTGGGATGACCCTTATCTTTTCAAATGTTGCCCCGACCAAATCATATGAAGGTGTGTTCTTGACACTAAAAATTGCAGTTTCCTCCCTTTCTGTCACGACCAAGCCTGTGGTGGTCACTTCAGTCCCAAAAAGACAACCGAAAAGGTTCTGCAATCGGGTTTCTACTGGCCCAACCTTTTTAAAGATGCTTATGAATTTTGCAAAACTTGTGATCGATGTCAATTCTTAGGGGAAATGGGTAAACGAAATATGATGCTCGTAAACCTCATTCTAGAGGTCGAATTTTTTTATGTTTGGGGTATAGACTTCATGGGACCCCTCCCTAATTCTTTTGGGAACCTTTATATTCTTTTACCTTTTGATTATGTTTCTAAATGGGTCGAAGTTGTTCCATGCAAAAAAAACTATAACAAGGCTGTTGTGCGCTTCTTAAAAGAAAACTTTTTTTCTAGGTTTGCACATCTCGCACAATAATCAGTGACAACGGAACACACTTATGTAATCATTCTTTTGAAGCCATCATGAGAAAGTATTCGATAACCCAAAAGTTTCCACTCCTTGCCATTCACGAACTTTGGGAAAGTTGAAGTATCGAATAGGCAGATTAAACAAATCCTTAAAAAAACTCTGAATCAAAATCATAAAGATTGGTCCCAAAAGTTAACTGACGCTCTTTGGGCTTACTGCACCACTTTCAAAACAAACTTGGGTATGTCCCCTTATCAGTTTATTTTTGGTAATCGATGTCACCTGCCTGTTGAACTAGAACATAGGGCGTTATGGGCAATAAAAACTCTAAATCTTGACTTAGAGCAAGCATGTGAACTTAGGAAGCTTCAACTTAATGAACTTAATGAAATTCGAAATGATGCCTATGAAAACAAACGAATTTATAAGGACAAAACAAAAGTTTTTCATGATAAATCAATTTTACATAAAACTTTCATGCCAGGTAAAAAATTTCTGTTGTATGACTCAAAATTGCATTTACTTCCAGGTAAGTTAAATTATAGATGGACAGGACCTTATACTGTGTAGACTGTTTTTCCGTAAGGTGCGGTAGAAATTGAGAATCCAACTGATGGATCATCCTATAAGGTCAATGGTCAATGTCCTAAACCTTACTTCGGACTAATATCCAACCAAGAGGAAGAGCTCATGGTCCTCCATGAGCCACATTACATTTGGTAAGACGCACTAACCCTCTTTTGTACATATGTAAATATTATCTTATTTTTTCCCTTTCACTAAGATATGTCTGATTAATGTATGTGAGAACACAGTCACACTTAAGTGTTGGGAGGGGGGTTTACATTACATCAACAATCAAATTTTATGAACTAGGCCATTCACTGAAATAGGACTAAGTTAAAATTCATAAAGTACACCTTAGTTCTTGTTTGATAAATTTAATTGTTGGGTGATGGGAATGAACATTATTTATTCATTGAGTCGTATTGTGTCTTTTTAAGATGTTGGCTTGAGACTGTGCAGACATTAGTCGTGTACTGGAGTAAGCGTGTCAACCCTTGTTATACATGTTAGAATGTGCAAGTAAAATAAATAAAAAAAAATAAAAAAAATCATCAAATAAGCAATGATTTTTCACTTACATTTGATGGATTTTCTGAGTTCGTTTTCATGCATAATATTTTTTCTACTCAAATTTGTTAATTCGTAAGTTCAAAATTCCACTTGGCCCACTTAAGGATAAATGACTCATAGTAGCATTCTTCTTCGATACCCCCACATTATTTAAACCCATGTTTTAGTTGAATTACATACATGTTTTGACAAATTTTTCTTATATTGGTATACTTAAGAACCTTTTATTTTCAAAGGTTAAAAACGTCACTCTTTATACCAATATTACACTACCCACTCCGTATTTGTTTTAAGGTAGGATAACCATTTACCACATCTTATTTTATATGGGTTATCTATCTTATGAAACTTTGCTTATCTCTCCTTTCAGCTTTTTAATAACATCAATCTAGACTTGCATGTTGAATTACGGTTATAGAATTAAAGTAACTAGGGCATAAAATTTTCCTTTCATGAAGTGTTGGTTATGATCGCTTAGCAGAGGAGGAATCAAATGAAATAATTTATGGTATCATTCCATCTCCACTAGTCATTCATCACGCAGTTATGAAAAAAAGGAAAAAAAGAGGAAAGAAAAAATGCAATAAAAAGAAAATCTCTAAGAATAAAAAGTCATTCATCATTCTTGACTATAAAACATCCATTTCCATTTCATCCACAACCATCATACTGTACTTAGAAGTGAGGACTGTAGTAGAGTAGATGAAAATTTATAAAATGTCCACATGTGCCTTACTATTAATTTATCTTTTGTAGCTTGAAGGTCAACTAATATACTTGCCCTCTTAACTACACTATTTTTAGAACTTACAAAATTTTCCTTCATCTATTCATAACTCATGTCCAATACATTACAATTACACTAGTGCAGAATTACTCACTAAAAAATAAAAAAAAAATGATTGGATGTACATTGTCAATGTGTAGAACTTTGGTTGACACCACGCTCTTAACCTTCAAGGAAATTAAATGTTATCAAGGAATTATGATTCAGCTTGAAAAAAATTATTCATTTTTGCACCAAAAATGGGATGGATAATTTAGGACTAAACCGTTGTTATTGAAGTTAGGTAAAGTCTTTTGAATGAAAGACCTTAAATATATGGTTTGATTAATCCACGTACATAAGACACTTTGGATTTTGTGGGTAGTATCCACTGAAAACCCTCATGAGACAACACTCGTCGTACGAGGGACACCTAGGGGTTTAACGGCTTGTTACATACACTAAATGCAATCATGTTTTCTACGAAAGTGTGGCATATCTTAGTTTAGTTTATTCGAGCGTGAATAAAAAGTTAAGTGTGGGGGTATTTGATATACATGTAAATGTGTACAGTTTATCCGCTTATTATCTTATTTTCCCTGTAAAATAATTGATATTGTGTATTTACAACTGTGTTTTCAGATTGTAGATAAAAAACATGGTTTAAAGCATTTGATGGATAAAGCATGAAGAATTTGCTTAAAAAGAGTGAAGTTTGAAATGACAAAAGCTTGAAGAACGGTTGCAAATAGAGTTCAGTTAGGTAGATTTGGCTCACTAAAGACTCACACTGCGTTCACATTGGCTCATTTGCAAGGCCTCTCACTCTACAGCTACCTTCACACTGGCTTATGTGTTATTTGGGGTAAGTCTTTAGTCCCACATTGTGCAATTAACCAATTAGTCTTTCTCATATCAGCTATAAATACACTTATATCTTGTTCGTTTAGAAACACATTAGGTTTTATTTTGCAAACTTTCTCTTGGAATAAAATCATTCTTCTTCCTTTCTCTTTACTTTTTATTGTATTTTATTTATGTTGTTTATTTTCTTTTTCTCTTCTTCTTTAGCTATGTCTAGCTAATCTCCTTTAATTAGGGGGTGACGACAGTTAGATTAGATTCAATATGAATCACATAGCCATAGTGATAAGAACTTCATGTATATAGATCTAGATCCGAACCAAAGGTTAGATCTGAACCTTCATATTCTGTGTCGTTTAAGAGCTATGCTCCTTCATGGCGTATATTCATGTTTGATTTAACGCTTATCAGATTTAGATCTACATTCAAGGTTATAGAAATAAAATAGTGAATCTGTGTTGATAGCATATGGTTGTTTAAGAGCATAGCTCTTACATATGCTATACTTATCGTTATTCCCCTATTTGTTTCTGGAAACCTAATTACCGTTGATTCATGTTTGTGACAGAAACATGAATTAGATCTGCATTAATATGTTTGGTTATTAATTCATGTTAATTTAGTTTATGTCATTGCTCCCTAATTGCTTTCTTTTATTATTAAAAACTCGCTTTTTCATATATTTTCTGTTATTTTCAACCAATCAAACCTCTGGAAAAAATTGATTACATTTATTAATTTAAATAATGTTGGTCCTAGAGTTCGACACCCTTTACAACAACCCTTGTTGTTTAGGAAAGCCGAACGAATTAAATAGTTGTTTTCAATTGTTTAATTTGTTCGCAGACAGGCTTCATCTTTTATGTTGTACAACGCCAGTAGGAATTATGGCTCTTAAGTACAATAGGTACCCAAAAAATCTTTTCAAAACGCAGAGCCGTCACACCACGCATCGCCTCGAAAAGCCACTTGTCACCATAATTACCACAAGAATTCAAATTATAACCCTAAAGAAGTCATTAATCATTATTCTCCATCTCCTTTTTTTTACAAAAACTAAAGCTTCAGAACACTATATAATGGAGGGCTCTTTAAAATGCATCATAACTACAGTTCTAAATGGAACATGGAACATGGAACATGGAACATGGAGCATTGAAACTCTTCACTATATCTTGCAAACGACTTTAGAGCACGACTACTGGCCAATGAAGATAATTAACAACAACTCTTTCCGAGTCGATTGCCCAACTTACCTAAAGCGTGACCATGCCCTCTACCTAAAATTTTTTGCCAAACGAGTAGAAGAAATCTATTTAGATGCTTGGGATGATAGTGTAACATAATCAGAATCGGCTTTGGAAGCTGATTCGTGGTCCAAAATAGATGGCATCCCTGAATTCCTAAAGCATAATGAAGTAGCAGTGAAAGAGATCTTGAAGCCCATGGGAAGGTTACTGGCATTTGATGACTGCGACTGGTGCCACCTTGATAATAGTGAATACCTAGTCAAAATCCAGATTTTTGAAGGCATTGGTGCAATAAGTTCTTTCCCTGCAGCATCAACAATAAGATCCACATCATCAAAGTGAAGTGTGGTTATCACTCCCATCCTGGTATAAGACCTGAAACACTGTTCTTAGGCAATGAAGATGAACAGATCGTCCCATGCATGCATGAGAACAACTCGTTGATGGACACGGAAGATAGATTTGATGCCATGATAAACGAAGCTACCATGTTATCCTTACTTCCGCCTATTTTCAAAGAAAATGTGTTTAATGATATCCCTCACTTCCCAGATTTTGTGAGTCATGAAGTCACTCAACCTGAGCCTATTGATGTCGACCAAGAAATGCATGACAACATGAATGTGCCTCTCAACCAGCTTATTCCATTTCCATCTGAGAATTATCCTCCCTTTAATCTAGCTATGATTCCCATCTAGTCCTTACCAGCTGACATTCCACCACCTCAATCTCCACCACAGCAACACTTGATTGATGATCAACATTGGCCACAATATCTTTCCCCTATCTTTGTTCGCTGAAGTGGCAGGCACAACAGTCCCAACGTTACAGGTAGTTTTTTAACCCCTGTTGTTTTCTCTTCATCCAACAATTGTTTAAATAAAAAAATTTCAAGTTGTGTGGGTGTGAGGTTGTGTGATTCACATTATGAGGCCATGCATGCATTAGAACAAGAGCGTATTAACAAACATCAATGAAAATAGTCACGTGGAATGTACGTGGTTTGGGCGACCACTCAAAATGCCATGCAATTAATCTTATTCTATCCCCACTTAATCTAGATGTTCTAATGCTCCAAGAAACTAAGTTAGTTGATCCAAAAAATTATCACTTCAGACTTATGGGTGGTTCCTTTTTAACTGGGTAGACTCATGTTAATGCCATGGAAACAAGAGGGGTCTTATAACATCATGGAATGAATATGTTTTGTCCCTTCATCAAATTTTCTCAAATCAATCTACCTTGCATGTTGCTTTGAAACACATCGCCTCGAATACTATGTATTTCTTTTCAAATATCTATGGTCCTCAAGATGTACATAAAAGAAAGAATCTTTGGGTATTGTAAGCATCTTGCAAACCAATTTTCAGGCCATGGGTTATTGGAAGTGATTTCAACACCATAAGAACCATATATGAAAGAAATATAAGCAATATTTCTGTGGATTTAGATGCTTTTAATGCTTATATCTTTGATTGTTGTCTGATAATCCCCCAATTAGCAATCATTCATTCATTTGCTCCAGTCATAGACCTGATCCTACTCTGGTTAAGCTTGATCGTTTTCTTTTTAATGTTGCCTGGAAAGAGCAATATCCCTTAACTGTTGTCCAAGGCCTTGCATCCATTATCTCTGATCATTTTCTTTTTTTGTTGGATACTGGATCTCATTCTATCTTTAAACATTCTTTCAAAATTGAGTGTTTTTGGCTCCTTGAACCATCCTTCTCTGATTTTGTCTAAACTGTTTGGGCTCACCTTGTCCAAGCACAATCGGCATCCCACCGTATTGTCATGAAATTGGATCATTAAGAAAATTGTTGAAGCCTTGGGCTAAACACGTTTGGGGATCCATTAGAACACGTATTTCTGCAATACAAGATGAGATTCTGGACCTCAACATTATTGAAGAATCTCGTCCCTTGAATAATGATGAAAGAAATTCGCCAAAGGACCTTGAAAACGAATTATACAAACTTTTTAAACAAGAGGAAATTTGTTGGAAACAAAGATCAAAAACCAAATGGATTGATGAAGGGGATCGAATACATCTTACTTTCATAAGTTAGCCAATGGTAGACGTAGATCATCTACCGTCTCTGAAATCATCCATAATGATCAATCGTTCACTAATGAAAATGACGGCCTCCACCTCTTCACCAATTTCTATCATTCCATCCTTGGCAGTCCACCTTTTCCTCTTCTTGATATTGATTGGCTCTATTTATACCCTAACCCTACTTCATTATCAATTGATTATCCATTTTTTGAAAATGTTATTCTGGTCGCAGTTAAGGAAATGGATGATGACAAAGACCTTGGGCCTGATGGTTTTGGGACTTCCTTTTTAAACACTTTTGGGCCTTCGTTAAACACAATATTATCGAAATGTGTATTGAATTCTTTGAAAGCCCTAGCCATATCTCCATATTAAACTATGCCAACATTGTCCTACTCCCTAAATTCGAAGGTGCTAACTCTCTTTCTTCATTCCATCTCATCATCTTGTTTAATAATACCTTCAAAATCATTACCAAAGTGCTTTCCAATCGTCTTAAATCTGTCATCTCTCCCTTAATTGGTCCTAAGCAATCTGCTTTCATCCATTGCCGAAACATAATTGCTTGCATAGGAGCCACGCAAGATGTTATTTCTTTCTGCCATAACACTTCAAACCCTAGAGTTCTCCTCAAATTGGATTTTTCCAAAGCTTTTGACTCCGTCAACTGGGATTTCATTATTCAAATGATGAAACATAGAGGTTTTCCTCTAAGATGGTGTAATTGGATCGAATGTATTCTAAGAACAAGATACTCAACCATCACAATTAATGGATGCTCGGGTGGTTTAATCAAATCATCCCGAGGTCTCCGGCAAGGGGATCCATTATCACCTCTCTTATTTGTATTTATTGCGGATGTATTTAACAAAATGGTGAAAAAAATCTATTGTTAGCTCTCTCTTAGATGGAATTCATCTCCCTAATTCTGTAATTTCAATATCCAACCTGCAATTTGCTTATGATACCATCATCTTTTCCTCCCTTGGCCTTAATCACATTCACTTCCTTAAAGTTCTTTATGTATTTTCACTTGTCTCTGGCCTTTCCATCAACTTTTCTAAAATCTTTATCATTATGTTGGGTAATTATGGTCATCTTGGCCCCACCATATCTTCTCTCCTCAACTGTCCCATTGAACATTTCCCAATAGTTTACCTTGGTATTCCTCTTAGGCCTACAAAATTATTGAAAATAGATTGGTATCCACTCATACATAAGATTGAGTCTAGATTGGCTTCATGGAGAGCTAACTCTTCATCATCCACTGGCCGTTTAGTACTTGTTAAATCTGTTCTTTCAGCTATTCCTACATATTGGATGTCATTTCACAAGTTGCTAAAATGGGTCATTAATAAAATCGATTCAGTTAAAAGCTCTTTCTTGTGGAATGAAAGTAATATCAAGAGATTAGTCAATTGGCATACAGTTTGTTCGCATCGTAGTCAAGGACGTCTTGGCATTGTGAATCTTTCAAATTTAACACTGCATTGCTTTCAAAATGGTTATGTCGCCTAATTTCTCCAGGTTCTTTCATTTGGAAAGACTGGATCCTTTCTCTTCATTATTCTGCTAACCCTCACCTTGCCTTGCACTTTCCTCCCTCTATTAAGCCCTCTCCTTTTTGGAATGGTGTTACTTATGCTTTACCCCGAATTAAATATTTATTTCATGTCAAACTGGGTAATGGTTCCTCGTGTATCTTTTGGCTTGATATCTGCCATGATCAGCTCCCTTTATCGCATTCCTTCCCTGATCTTTTCTCTTCAGTCTCTCAATTGAGCAATTATGTGGAACATATCTTGAATGCTGGTCCATTTAGTCTTTCTCCTTCTTATATCTTTGATATTCCGGTTTTCCTTGAGCTCCTTGATGTCTCTAATTTGCTTCATCATACCCATCTTTCTAATTCTTCTGATCGCTATAATTGGGCCTTGTCCCCTAGTAAGGGTTTTTCTGTTGCGTCACTATATCAACTCCTTAATGCCAGTTGATCATTTAATTTTTTAAGATTATGGAAGTGTTGGCTTCCTCCAAGGGTTCTCTTTTTTCAGTGGTGTCTCATTCATGAAAGAATTAGTACTACAGTTAGACTGCATTGTTACAATCTGATATCAAACCCTTATTGTGCTTTATGCTCCAACCACGAGGAAACTATTGATCATTTATTTTTTGAATGTGATGTATCATACCCTATTCTGGCTGCAACTAGTGCACGTTTTCTTGGTCTCATTCTTTATTTTTCATCAGTTATTGATTACTGGCATTATAACTCGGTTGACCCCCCACTGGATACTTTCCTAGACATCTTTTGTTGGTGTATTTAGAAAGTGAGAAATGCTTCAGCCTTTGATAGACCTCGTAAACACTTTGATGGTATTTGCAGACTCATCATTCATCTCTTTCAAACTTGGATAGGTTCTTCATCTCAGGCTCGCTCCAGACTTGTTGTTCCAATGCCTAATAGCCCTGTTGATTCCGTGGGTTCTGTAACAACCCAAATTTTTATAACATGTTAAAACAAGAAATCAAGGAAGAATTAAATTTTAAATTCAGAATCGAGGGAAAGAGGTTACGCCATTGCGTTCATCTCAAAATTTTACATGAAATAGAGTCCGAGTTTTCGAAAATCGGAGTTCGTATGACCAAGTATGACCTCTAGAAGTTTCAGAAATTTTCAGAATCAAAGACAGCTCGAATTTCGAATTCGAAATTCGAATTCGAACCCCGCAGCAGGCAGGGCGGGAAAACTCCCGCACATAGACTTGGTCGACCTGGGGGTCGACCATCGTGTCGACCACCCAGGGACCAGGTCGACCATAGTGTCGACCTCCAAAGGACCAGGTCGACCATTGTGTCGACCTGGGGGTCGACCTGCCTCCCGAACCACTTTTATGAACCTGATGCATTCTGATGTATTTAGACTTGTTTCGTGACCAGATTCGTCTGCCTAACCCTATATAAACAGCACCCTAGCCTCATTCTCTCTACACCATTTCGTTCTGTCCTTATGCTACCTCTGTGAAAATCAAAACGATAATAATTAAATTAAAGAGAATGGCTACTTCTTCTTCGTCAAGACAACATCTAGGAATTGCAAATTGGGGATTTTCAACTAGAACAAGACTAAACAAATAGGGATTCAACAATTACAACAACCGTTTCTAGAATCAAATCTCTGCACTCTAATTCTCGATCCATGCTCTGTAAGTTCTAGTTACTTTGAGATTGAAACTTGTTAAATTTGATATGGACATGGAATAAAATGAAATTATACCTAAGCTTGATTATCTATTTGGATTTGTTCTTGTCTCTTCTTGAATTTATGATTTTGGGTTATTTCTTATCAACTGAGTCATGCCCATTCGTATTGTTGGACCTAGTTTATTATTCAAATGCTAGATTGTAACATAAATTCTTGGATCTTGACTTGTGGAAATATTTCTATTCGGGGCCTATTTATGTTGTAAATCAAATTCTTTCAGGACTATAACCTTAATATGCCTATGACTGTGGACATAAGGTTTTTCCTATGCCTATGACTATGACGACGAACATAAGACTATACATATGCCTATGACTATGACGATGAACATAAGACTATGCCTATGACTGTGAACATAAGACTATGCCTATGACTATGACGAGGACAATTGTGGCTAATCAACTATGACTCTTGACTATGAGAATTATTACCTATGATTATGAACATAAGGCCATTATCTATAACCATGACTTTGAAACTATTACTGTTAATTGCCTATGACTATTTGCCTAGAACTATTTTTGATAATTATCCATGATTATTGTGATGAGTCGCTTATGATTCATAACTATGAGATTTCTACCTATGATTGTTAGGGTTAATTGCCTAAGACTATTATAGTTGATTGTTCATGCCCATGACACCATAGTTGAAAACCATGTTGTGCACCGAATTGACATTTTGTTGAATCGTATACCCAGGGTGTGACTTGCTTAGTTTATTCACAATTATGTACACGAAAACCACTGGATCCATTATCCTTGTATTCGGCTTGCTTTTGAATGCCTATTCTTTTATGTTAGTGTTTATCATGACCATCGCCTTATCTTGCTAGATTTGAAATCCTATATGCCGGTGATGTTGTAACCAATTATCTCAAGTTAACCTTTTATCGTTTTACTCTAGTCCCTTTTGCCTATCATAGTTTTGATACTATTCCCTCTATTTCGAGATTTGGATTTATTTGTAGTATAGATCGATTCACGTTCACAAGCGATGGGAATACGATTTGGGTAGACTAGGAGAAACATGAATTGGTTATGAACATGAATTATGAACTCGATAAAAGGCAAAACTTGAAACATTAACGCTGTTATAACTTGAACCTGGATATGGACACAAACTTGACATCAACTTGATATGAAACTTGCCTTGAAAACTTGACACGAACTTGACATGAAACTTGAACATGGACATGACATTGAAATAAACATGAAAATAGCCAACTCGAGGTTGGGTTGAGTTTGTAGTGTAAATCTGCCTGGAACCGCCCGGCAAATCCAGTGGCTGCAAATAATAGGATCCAATGTGAGTAGTTGGTCATATCGCGCTTGAAACCCGAGGTTAGACTAAGTTGTGGTGTAAATCTGCCCGGAACCGCCCGGCATATCCAGTGACCACAACAACAGGTCTAATGTGAGAGGTTGAGGTGCATTAATGAATTAATGCCACATGATAGGGTTAAGTCATGAACATGAAAGACAACACTTAACCAACTTGAAACATGATCTGATAGGGTTAAGTCATGAACCGCTTGATTATACTTAACCAATCTGACACGATGATTTGATAGGGATAAGCCATGAACCGCTTGAATATACTTAACCAATTTGACATGATGATTTGATAGGGCTAAGCAATGAACCGCTTGAATATACTCAACCAATTTCACACGATGATTTGGTAGGGTTAAGTCATGAACCGCTTGAACATACTTAACCAACTTGACACATGATTCGTAGGGCTAAGTCATGAACTTAAACGACAACACTTAGCCAATTTGGCATGACACATAGACGGGTTAAGTCACGAACTTGAATGACCACACTAAACCAATTTGACATGCTATACTAATGGGGTTAAGTCTCGAATTTAAATGACAACACTTAACCTGTTGGACGGAAACCCTAGTTACGCGGTCCTTTTCAGCAGTAACCCACTAGATGTATCATGGTACCCTGGAACTAGGCAGGGTGGGGCACGATTACTGGGCTGATTGTAAGTGACGAGAACGACGGCTGGGTTGGTGCGCCATTGTAGGTTCAGGCGGACTATGGTCGTGCACGTAGTCCGGAGTTGAAAAAGCAGGCATTGGGCACCAGTAGATTTACACTATGCGTGCTTGATTCGTGTCGATGGTTGGCACCATAGGGCTTGATACACCCTATGGTGTACCTAGCACAGGTAACTACATTTCGTGATTGGGTCGTATGACATAGACACATGAACGAGCTAGGACTTGTAGGGAGCCAATCGATTAATATATCGTTACATGGAATTCGTTAAGTAGCATAATCCGCAGTGGTCCTAGGTGGCATAAACCTTAATCGAATCTAGAAAACTTTCAATAGGTAGCATAATCCCTAGTGGTCCAAGGTGGCATAAATCATAGTTGAACACGCGATAGTTCGTGATAAGGAAACCTAGCCAGAACAAGGGTGGCAGTCCAAACGATTTCAAGAATGGTGGCACTACATTGAATTAGTATAGAAATACGTGATGAAACCCGTACGATATACGGCAAGGGACTGTACATATACATGGAAAGGATGATACGGGTTGGGGGTACTAGTATAGTTGGTGCAGAGAATGTTAAACATGCGATGTTATACATAGTTTATCTGGTTTGCCTAGTTTATCTTGTTACCGTAGTTTATCTTGTTACCATAGTTTATCTTTTTATCTTAGTTTAACTTGCCTATCTTGTCATCATTCTTATGTTTACTTTTAGTTTATACATGTCATGTTACCTTTACTTGTTTCTATGCTGAAAGTCATAGGACTTACCAGTCTGTATGACTGACCCGTTTTGTTTCGCCTCTTTTTCTTCCGTTTCCCCCCAGGTTCTCAGGGAGGAAACACTACGATTTAGTTTGGACTTTTTCTGCTTCAAGATCATCATACATGGCTTGGACCTTTCTTGGCTATGGCCGCTTTACTGTTTTACTTGGGGAATGATTTATGACCATGGTTTTATGCTTCTTTACTATTGCAAGAAAGATTTCGATGTAATGGACTTAATGGCATTTTGATGTAAAAGGCTTTAGGCCTTCCTATATATTTAAAGCAATAAAATTTGGTTCTTCTTCCACTATTTTATATGTTCTGTCTTGTAATATTTCTGTGTATGGTAACCTAGATAATGCTCCACCAAAGATAGTGCATTCCTTTATGAGTGACCCTAGCGGAGGTGGGGTGTTACATTTGGTATCAGAGCAGAAGGTTACCAGACTGGGCAAAAGTTTTTAAAACCTTTTGAAATTATTTTCAAAACCATTTACAAAGAAGCATTTTTCAAGAATAGTTTTGTTATATGAAAGGCATATTCCCCAAAGCCATATGCACTATCTTTTGATTCTCTCCTTGAGTTTCTTCTCTCTTTCTTTTTCACCATAGTTGTAGGCATGCGACACATGTCGGAGGGCAAAGTAGTGTCCAACCTCCATCTGTAGCCGCAGTAGTTTTACTTGCGACTAATCTTATCTCAAGTTTTGTAGGGTTACCGTGCGATGGAAGTAGCTTTCGAGAAACTTTTCAACAAACTATAAAAGGATAGTAGGAAAGAGGATAAAGAACACAAGTCCAAGGATGAGAAACTTGTTGATATGGATTAATCCACGAAGAGGAAAGAGGTGAAAGGAAAGAGGCTAAGTGAAAGAATAATAAAAAACCCATGACAAGAGAGAACATCTTTAGTATGGTAAAAAGGGACATGTGATTAAGTATTATAGGACAAGGACTAGGGCAAAGGACAAGATCGTCGAGAGGGCAATTGTATGCTCTCACTTCTAGCGTACCTAAGAAGAGGTGGTAATGTTTCTGTTAAAAGTTTAGCTTTTATTTTCTATCATACCATGGGAACTTTGTTTTTGTACATCGCATCCTTTTTAATTCTGCTTCGATAGTTAAGTCTCTGCACCTAAGTACTAGCATAGTAGAGGATCCCATTTTATTCTCAAATCCTATTAGAGAATCGACTCATTTATTCATGACTTATTTGGATTTGAGAATGCCTACGCTAAGTGTTGAGTTTAGAAGTAATGTGTATGTTTTTGGGCTATGTGTTGATTCTAGGGATGGAGTGGTTATCTTGAAATGGTACCATTCTCGAGTATGAAAAGAGGGTAGTAAGATTCTTGACTTGCCTTGGTAATGCCCTCGAATTCTAGTGTAACCCTTAGGGTTCTGCCATGCTTAATTACCTAGAATATCTTGACACATTTGTTGGTCCACTCGAGTAATGTTCGCAACTAAGGCGGATGGTTCATCTCGCTTATGCATGAATCATAGAAAATCACCTTAGTAAGTACATTTCGCAACATGGTTGGCATTTGTTTGTTTCCAATAGATAGTTCTTATGCGTGGAATACCTTATAATAAGTGAATGAGATCCAAGATTCACTGGTGAATTTTGGAGAGCTTACACGAAACCATGAGTACGCAGTTATGTTTAAGCCGAGTATACTAGAAGAAGAACAAGTAAAAGTGGAACGAGAGGCAACAGTGAATGAGTTCCAACTCATATTTTGGAAACAAGAAGATACAAAATTGTGAAGTTAAAGACGGTGAAAGCACAATGGTGTTAAGCTCAAGGAAATGCGACTTAGAAGATTAAAGACTACACACGCGCATCATATCTCTTTTTAAGAGTATATCCTTGATCCCTCTTTTCCTGTAGAGCTTACTTGCATGCTATCTTTTAAGTATAACCTCTCGGTCCTATTCTCAATCCTATTTCTGTTGCAAACCCCATAGGGAGTATGACTTATCTGTTAGTAACACATGTTGGGGCTTGAGGATGTCCGTTGGGTTGACTAAACTTTTTGGGTTTTATAGGATAAGGCTGGTGCTTAGGGAGTTCTTCTCCTATTCAGTATATATGTGATGTAGATTTCCAGCTTTGACATTGCCTAATGGGCACAAAGTTTTTACTTGCATTTATCATTCGGCTATATCTTGTAGGAACAATTTGTTAAAACATGTGTTTGAGACATGTTATGATTGATGGTTGCAAGTGGTTGCAAGTGGTCGCAAGTGGTTGCTCGTGGTTGCATAACACACATTAGGCACTAGATCGGCTCAGACACATTTTCATATTGCATATGCATGAGTGTTTATACTTGTTTATGGATGAAATTGAATGTGTTATCATGTGAATGTTGCATATGGATGGATGTTTTAGCACACATATAGTGTTTATGTGATTAGGCTATCTGCATACATATTGGACTCACGGCACTAAACATATTTTGCATTAAGAAGATCAATCAGGCTTGATCATTTGCATTAGATAAGGAACATATACACACACACTTTCTGCATATGTTCATACTGCATTAGAAATCTCTTAAGGACAATGGATGCCTGTGATTGATGGTTGAGTAGATGGTTGATTGGATAGTAGGACACATTCTTCTTAACTTGAAGATTTCGGGGACGAAATCCTTTAAGGAGGGGAGAATGTAACAACCCGAATTTGTATAACATGTTAAAACAAGAAATCAAGGAAGAATTAAATTTTAAATTCATAATCAAGGGAAACGGGTTACGCCATTGCGTTTTTCTCGAAATTTTACATGAAATAGAGTCCGAGTTTTCGAAAATCGGAGTTCGTATGACCAAGTTATGACCTCTAGAAGTTTCAGAAATTTTCAGAACCAAAGACAGCTCGAATTTCGAATTCGAAATTTGAATTCAAACCCCGCAGCAGGCAGGGCGGGAAAACTCCCACCCATAGACCAGGTCGACCATAGTATCGACCTCCCAGGGACCAGGTCGACCATAGTGTCGACCTGCCTCCCGAACCACTTTTCTGAACCTGATGCATTCTGATGTATTTAGACTTGTTTCGGGACCAGATTCATCTGCCTAACCCTATATAAACAGCCCCCCAGCCTCATTCTCTCTACACCATTTCATTCTGTATTTATGCTACCTTTGTGAAAATCAAAATGATAATAATTAAATTAAAGAGAGAATGGCTACTTCTTCTTCGTCAAGACAACATCTAGGAATCGCAAATTGGGGGTTCTCAACTAGAACAAGAATAAACAAATAGGGATTCAACAACTGCAACAACCGTTTCTAGAATCAAATCTCTTCACTCTAATTCTCTATCCACGCTCTGTAAGTTCTAGTTACTTTGAGATTGAAACTTGTTAAATTTGATATGGACAACCTAAGCTTGATTATCTATTTGGATCTGTTCTTGTCTCTTCTTGAATCTATGATTTTGGGTTATTTCTTATCGACTGAGTCATTCCCATTCATGTTGTTGGACCTAGTTTATTATTCAAATGCTAGATTATAACATAAATTCTTGGATCTTGACTTGTGGAAATATTTTACTCGGGCCCTATTTTGTTGTAAATCAAATTCTTTCAGGACTATAACCTTAATATGCCTATGACTATGGACATAAGGTTTTGCCTATGCCTATGACTATGACGACGAACATAAGACTATACATATGCCTATGACTATGACGATGAACATAAGACTATGCCTATGACTGTGAACATAAGACTATGCCTATGACTATGACGAGGACAATTGTGGCTAAGCACCTACCTATGACTCTTGACTATGAGAATTATTACCTATGATTATGAACATAAGGCCATTATCTATAACCATGACTTTGAAACTATTATTGTTAATTGCCTATGACTATTTGCCTAGAACTATTTTTGATAATTATCCATGATTATTGTGATGAGTCGCTTATGATTCATAACTATGAGATTTCTACCTATGACTGTTAGGGTTAATTGCTTAAGACTATTATAGTTGATTGTTCATGCCCATGACACCATAGTTGAAAACCATGTTGTGCACCGAATTGACATTTTGTTGAATCGTATACCCAGGGTGTGTCTTGCTTAGTTTATTCGCAATTATGTACACCAAAACCACTGAATCCATTATCCTTGTATTCGGCTTGCTTTTGCATGCCTATTCTTTTATGTCAGTGTTTATCATGACCATCGCCTTATCTTGCTAGATTTGAAATCCTATATGTCGGTGATGTTGTAACCAATTATCTTAAGTTATAGCATACTAGTCTTGTAACCCCTTTTATCGTTTTACTCTAGTCCCTTTTGCCTATCATTGTTTTGATATTATTCCCTCTATTTCGATATTTGGATTTATTTGTAGTATAGATCGATTCACATTCAAATGCGATGGGAATACGATTTGGGTAGATTAGGCGAAACATGAATTGGTTATGAACATGAATTATGAACTCGATAAAAGGCAAAACTTGAAACATGAACGATGTTATAACTTGAACCTGGATATGGACACGAACTTGACATCGACTTGATATGAAACTTGCCTTGAAAACTTGACACGAACTTGACATGAAACTTGAACATGGACATGGCATTAGAATAAACATGAAAATGGCCAACTCGAGGTTGGGTTGAGGTTGCAGTGTAAATCTTCTCGGAACCGCCCGACAAATCCAATGGCTGCAAACAATAGGATCCAATGTGAGTAGTTGGTCATATCGCGCTTGAAACCAGAGGTTAGGCTGAGTTGTGGTGTAAATCTGCCCGGAACCACCCGGCATATCCAGTGACCACAACAACAGGTCTAATGTGAGAGGTTGAGGTGCATTTTGATGAATTAATGCCACATGATAGGGTTAAGTCATGAACATGAAAGATGACACTTAACCAACTTGAAACATGATCTGCTAGGGTTAAGTCATGAATCGCTTGAATATACTTAACTAATTTGACACGATGATTTGATAGGGTTAAACCATGAACCGCTTGAATATACTTAACCAATTTGACACGATGATTTGATAGGGTTAAGCCATGAACCGCTTGAATATACTTAACCCATTTGACATGATGATTTGGTAGGGTTAAGTCATGAACCGCTTGAACATACTTAACCAACTTGACACATGATTCGTAGGGCTAAGTCATGAACTTAAACGACAACACTTAGCCAATTTTACATGACACATAGACGGGTTAAGTCACGAACTTGAATGACCACACTTAACCAACTTGACATGCTAGACTGATGGGGTTAAGTCTCGAATTTAAATGACAACACTTAACCTGCTGGACGGAAACCCTAGTTACGCGGTCCTTTTTAGAAATAACCCACTAGATGTATCATGGTACCCTGGAACTAGGCAGGGTGAGGCACGATTACTGGGCTGATTGTAAGCGACTAGAACGACGGCTGAGTTGGTGCGCCATTGTAGGTTCAGGCGGACTATGGTCGTGCACGTAGTCCGGAGTTGAAAAAGCAGGCATTGGGCACCAATAGATTTACACTGTGCGTGCTTGATTCGTGTCGATGGTTGGCACCATAGGGCTTGATACACCCTATGGTGGACCTAGCACAGGTAACTCCATTTCTTGATTTGGCTGTATGACACAGACACATGAACAAGCTAGGACATGTAGGGAGTCGATCGATTAATAGATCGTTACGTGGAATTCGTTAGGTAGCATAATCCCTAGTGGTCCAAGGTGGCATAAACCCTAATCGAATCTAGAAAACGTTCAATAGGTAGCATAATCCCTAGTGGTCCTAGGTGGCATAAATCCTAGTTGAACACGCGATAATTCATGATAAGGAAACCTAGCCAGAACAAGGGTGGTAGTCCAAATGATTTCAAGAATGATGGCACTATGTTGAAGTAGTATAGAAATACGTGATGAACCCGTACGATATACGGCAAGGGACTGTACATATACATGGAAAGGATGATACGGGTTGGGGGTACTAGTATAGTTGGTGCAGAGAATGTTAAGCATGTGATGCTATACATAGTTTATCTTGTTTGCATAGTTTATCTTATTACCGTAGTTTATCTTGTTACCATAGTTTATCTTGTTATCTTAGTTTAACTTGTATATCTTGTCATCATCCTTATGTTTACTTTCAGTTTATACATGTCATGTTACCTTTACTTGTTTCTATGCTGAAAGTCACTAGAACTTACCAGTCTGTATGACTGACCCGTTTTGTTTCGCCCCTTTTTCTTCCGTTCCCCCCCCCCCCCCAGGTTTTCAGGGAGGAACACTGCGATTTAGTTTGGAATTCTTTCTGCTTCAAGATCAACATATATGGCTTTGACCTTTATTGGCTATGGTTGCTTTACTATTTTACTTGGGGATTGATTTATGACCATGGTTTTATGCTTCCTTACTATTGTAAGACAGATTTTGATGTAATGGATTTAATGGCATTTTGATGTAAAAGGCTTTAGACCTTCCTAGATTTTTAAAGCAATAAAATTTGGTTCTTCTTCCACTATTTTATATGTTCTGTCTTATAATATTTCTGTGTATGGTTACCTAGATAATGCTCTACCAAAGCTAATGCATTCCTTTGTGAGTAACCCAAGTCGAGGTGGGGTGTTACAGGTTCGAATCAAGGAAGCTTCAGCCCTGATTTTCACTGAGTGTCTTCCTAGGTATGGGAGATGCTTTTGCTTGGATGGTATGGTTGTGTCCTATTTTGGCTCGTTTATCTATGTAAATGTATGTAAGTTGTGTTAAGCACAAAATCTGGGTGTAGGCTTTTACTGGTTTAAACTGATTTGTTACTACTTATTTCGCTACTAGTTGAGCTTGTCGACTGGCTTAATTACTACATATATATATATCGGCTGTGTAGCTTCACGCTACTCAACCGTCTTCCTCAAAAAAAATCTTGTGCAATGCCGATCCTAATCCTGTGCTAGTTGGACAACAGCCCAAAGTCCAATTTGTGATATGGACCAATTTTTTTTTTTTTGTACTTTATTCAGTAATTGTTGCAGAGAGAGTAGTGAAAATGAATGCTTGTATGTGGAGTGGTGTGTGTTCGAATACCGGCAATAACGTTTGGTTTAAAAATTACCTTAGCATTCTTTTCTTTTTTCTGGCACCAAAGGTCTCTTATGCTCAACAAGACATCTACAAAAGCTTTACACTCAATTTCCATTTGTTAAATTCAAATGCTTTAATTGTAGGACTGGGTTTGTAGATTTTACTGATTATAGTAATCAAACAAGAAGCAACCTTTTATGTTATCTTATTTCTTTGAATGACAAAGATGATTCTTCAACATCATGCACTCTTAAGTTCTGTTCAAGTCTTTTTATTTCTTAGTTTTACATGTTGTTGTCAACCCTTCTAATGTAGAACTCAATTATTCTTCACATGAGGATACGTTGATCCATTAAATAATTCATTTGAATGTAGTGATAAAGTAATACCAAAACTGCATTGATTTACAAAATAGATTATATTTGACATTTGACTGCGTTTTTCTAAACAAGAATTTTTGATGTTAAGTTGCAGTGTATATTATTTTCCAACCCTCAAATTGAGAACTGTTTACACGCTTGCATGGAACCTGGACATTGTACATGGGCTTGCATGAACCCTCAAAACAAGACAAAATTTCTATATCATGGCTGCATAAGAACACATATTGAACATCGTTACCACACTCATACAAGTGTATGCATATTGAGAGTGGTTACTCAAACCTAAATAAAAAGCAAACTTCTGAGCAATATGTTTTGGTTTTATATCTTATTATGTTTAAATTTTGAGTTGTTGATCTATATATTGGGTCTATGTTATAGTTTCCAATTTGAATTATAATATAAATCATCCCTATCATCTTTTCTTCACTTTTCACAAAAATTCTAAAATCCAAACTTTATTGTATTTTATTGTGCTATTATGTGCGAAAAATGATAACTAAAGGATAAAGATGTGATATGTAGAGAGATGCACATTTAACTTGCTTATTACAAAATGCCCATTGAAAAATAATGTTTCACAATAATTTAAAATTGATGTGCTTGAACATTACCTGTGTAATTGAAGGATCTGCATCGCACCTGCAGCCAAAAAGCGTCACTACACCAGAAAAGGCCTGTAGTAGCGTTTAAAAAAACGCTACCAAAGCCTTTGGTAGTGTTTTAAAGAACGCTATTACAGGTCATGCAAATAAAAGTTTGTTTTATTATTGTTGTGTTTTAATCAAAGCTACCAAATGCTTCATATTGCTGTGTTTTTCAACCGCTACCAAATCTTTTAGTTACGTTTGCTTTATGTCACTATTAATTTAAGTAGTATTTTTACATCTATTTCTGTAGCATTTCTAAAACGCTACTAAAAGGTATTGATTGTTTCGTAGCATATTTTAAATGTTACTATAGTCATATCAAAATCAGCAGCAGTCATATAACAACCATACTCAAACCAACAATCAACCAATCACATAATCAATCATATTCAAATAATTAAGAACACGTTAATCACATAAGTATTATCCATAACCATTTAGATAATAGTTGTTTGATAAAATGAGAAAATTCACATAGCACAAGGATTCACAAAAAAATTTACATAATAAATACTAACTAATACCATAATACATGTAACAGTTGAAGTCATGTCCATTGTTGTTGATGATCTTTACTCCAAAAAGGCTAATTATCAGTAAACAAGTTAGATAATAAAACAATAAGAATTTGTCATGAATTATCAAATAACATTCAAATAATATTAATTAATTGTTTTTAGAACAAGCACATAAGCAATAAAGCCATCCAAGTATACTAACCAAATTTACAGGATAACCATACAAGTCTGACCTTCTTCTCTTCGAAAGTCCAAAGCCTGCATAAGTATAAGTACAACATATTAGTCAAACAATCTTACACATAAAACTTTGATAATTGGTTATATTTTAATCTTTTATAAAATATAGTTAATTTAAACTAAGTTAATTTTAATTTTATAAACTTTTTTAATTGTTTGAAAACTTAGTTAATTTTTATTAACTTGATTAACCTATTTAATTTATTATTATTAAAACTCGGTTAACTTAATTATATTATTATTATTATTATAAACTTAGTTACTTTTAACAAATTTAGCTAATTCATCAACAATATTATTATTTATAAAACTTTGCCAAATTAGTTATATTATTATTCTTATTCAAACTTTAGTTCATTTAAACTTAGTAACTTTTTATTAACTTGGTTAACTTAATTAATTTTATTATCGCTATTATAATTAAAACTCAGTTAACTTAATTATATTACTAATACTATTATTATTGTAAACTTAGTTAATTTTTATAACTTAATTAATCCTTCATAATCATCAGCATTACCATCTTATTTATAAAATTTGTTTAATAGTTATATTGTTATTTTTTGTAAATTTTAGTTAGCTTAAACTTAGTTAATTTTATATAACTTGTTTAATTTTAACAAACTTAGTTATTTTAAAATACTGTTATTATTAAAACTTGGTTAACTTAATTATATTATTGTTGTAAACTGTGTTAAGTCTTATTAACTTAGTTAATTCATCATCATCGTTTTTATTTATACAATTTAGTCAACTTAAACCTAGTTAATTTGATAAAACTTGTTTATGTATAACAAAACATAGCACTTATTTATGATAATTAACTTAGTTTAACTATTATTATAAATTTGGTTATTATAAAACTCAGTTAACACGATTATTATTAGTTTTTTTTAAACAAAAATGTGTGATTTTTTAAAAAGAAGGGAGAACACATATTATTATAAATTTAGTTAATTTTTATAAAACTCAGTTAACACGATTATTATTATTATTATAAACTTGTTCACTTTCATAAAACTTAGTTAATTTTGTTAACTTAGTTAAGTACTTATTATACTTAATTAACATTTACAAGCTTGTTTATTTGACATAAATCTCAATTATTTTTTATAAATATTTAGTTAACTTAATTAATTATTATTATATTTTTATATTATATCAAATTAATTTATTATTATCATTTCTAATACTTATTTAACTTAGTTAAATTTTTATTATTATTAGTATAAATTTAGTTAATGTTCTTAAAAGCTTAACTAACTTCGTTAATACTATATAGTTCCATATTTTTGTTATATGCTTAGTTTATATTCATTATTATTAGTATTGTTATTATAAACTTGTTAGTTTTATAAAACTTAGTTATATTAGTTAAATTTTAATTATACTTTGATTTTCATAAATCTTAACTAATTTTTATAAAATTTAGTTAACTTAAATTATTATTATCATTATTTGTAACGACCCGGAAAATCTAAACCAATTTAAGTTTTTTAAATTGGCTAGAATAGTGGATTTTAAATATTTAAAACAAATATTTTAAATAATAGCAATGGAAAGTGAGTTTGAATCGAAGTTGAAAATAAATATAATTACTTTGAATTGTAAACAAGGTCTGAAATGGCGCGGTAGTTTCAAAATTTGAATACAAACTTCGACTGACTGTACCGGGTGCAAAACAAAACGGATTTGAGTGAAACCAAAAATATTTAAATCTTTTAGTGAATACCTTTCTAACGAATCTGAAAAATCGAAGTTTCATAGCGGAAAGCAAAAGTTATGGCCAAATGAATTTTCATAAAGGTCGCTATGGAATTTATATAGCCCGTGAAATTGGCCATTTTGCAAACGACCTCGGAATTCGACGAAACCACTTTTGTTGGATCCGGGATGTGATGTTATTGCTAGTTTTGAAATTTCATAATTTTTGAAGCTAGTAAGTGAGGGTGGCAAAGGAAAATGAGTTTTGGTCAATTATAGTTAAATTGGATCGACCAGAAATGGGCCATTTTGCAAACGGTCCCAGAATTCGACGAAACTAGTTTTGTTGGGACCGTATCATCAAAACATAGCCAGATTTATTTTTCTGGAATTTTTCGAATTAGTTTGTGGCCCTGGCAAATTGAAATGTACGTTCAAATTAAATATTGAATGTTTTATATTTTAAATTGAAGGAAAACTGACTGAAACAGTCGAATGGGCCTTCGAAACATATCCCATTGTGCTCGGAATGGGGGTAAAAAACTGGGGACGACAGTCGTTGGGTTTGGATCGGGGTTCGTGTGTGAAAGGGGTATTTTTGAAATTTTAAAAATATATAAATTAAATGGAAAAATCTGATTGGCCACTCCATCCTCTCTTTCTCCTCGATCATCAGGCGCGCACGGCAGAAAACCCTTCCAAACTTCCCGACTCGATTTCTCTTTCAATTCCAAACGAAATCAAGCAAACTTTGATCCATTTTGAAGAGGATTCGAAGAGCTTTAAATCCATACTGGATTTGTCAGACATCATTGAGTATTTTGGCCGTATAGGGTCCCCGAAGTCGACCTGTTTGGAGCGTCGCCGCCATCAGTAGGGTCCACCGAGCTGGCCCACTCCCCTACGCGCGCGAAGCTCTCTCCTAACCCTTCGACGCTGCGAAGGCCGATCGTCCTCTAGCTTCACGGATTTTGCGATAATTCAAAACCTAGTTTTGAACGAGGAATAGAGGTATACGGCTATGAAAAATTTCAACTGTTTTTAACACCTTTAAACCGTTGCAAACTTTGAAAAATCATATCTTTTTCGTTTCTTGTCGAAATCCAG
Source organism: Allium sativum (assembly GCA_030737875.1). Lineage (NCBI taxonomy): Eukaryota > Viridiplantae > Streptophyta > Magnoliopsida > Asparagales > Amaryllidaceae > Allium > Allium sativum. The sequence goes on from CM060924.1 coordinate 160,384,624, forward strand.
TGAAACAAGAGACAGTGGACTCGTGTGGACGTCTTCTACCTTCTAGAAAAGACCGCATATTTTTCTGAGCCTTCTGCTATTTTTGGTGGAGTGGAACCCAATGTGAGATTTCTAATTTATAAACGATATGGAAAACGGCGATGTATAAATTATATAGTCGATGTATGGGTTATATAAGCGTTGTACACCTCATGTATAAGCGTTGTATAAGTTGTAAGTTCAATGTAAAAGTTATATATGCATTGTAAAAACTATATATGTGTTAAAATAGAAGTGAAATGCTATATATAAATATAAATATATATATATATATATACGCCCCTCGTCCACAAACCATGGACGATATTTATTGGTTGTGATTGGTGTGAAAATTGATTGATAGCGAATGGTTGATTGAAATTGTTTGTGGTTGGAATTGATTGATTGTGGTTGAAAAATACCCGTTTGTGGTTGAGAAATATTTGGTTGAAACCACATAGGATTAGTTTGTGAAAATGGAAAAAAATATACATGCCGCCTGCGTGTGAACTAGATGCATGATTCCCCATTGTCAAAAGCTGCGAGGCTTTAAGGTAGAGCGAGGAGCCGTACTAGGGACGGTCCCGGTTTTAACTACCCTGCCGTTATGCTGCCGAAATTTTGAATAATATTCATGTGCTAGAATTATTTTCATTTGTTGAAACTATATTTATTCGTTGTATCGAAAACCTTCATGTTTTGAATTGAAATTCATTCGTTGAATAGAATTCATGTGTTGAATGGTATTTGTGTTTTTAAATATAAAAATCACCTTTTTATCTATATATACAAACTATAGAAAACCTTCATGTGTTGAATTGAAATTCATTGGTTGAATAGAATTCATGTGTTGAATGGTATTCGTGTTTTTAGATATAAAAATCACTTTTTTACTCTATATATAAACTATAGAAAACCTTCATGTGTTGAATCGATATTCATTCGTTGGATAGAAATTCATGTGTTGAATTGTATTCATGTTTTAAATATAAAAATCACCTTTTTATCGATATATATAAACTATAGAAAACCTTCATGTGTTGAATCGAAATTCATTCGTTGAATTGAAATTCATGTGTTGAATGGTATTCATATTTTGAAAGAAAGTGTTTTATAATAAAAATCCAATTTTTATCATCGATATGAACTATATAAAATAACCTTGTTTTGAAATAAATTGTTTTATAATAAAAATCCTATTTTTATCACCTATATGAAATATATAAAATAATCGTGTTTTGAAATAAATTGTTTTACATTAAAAATCACATTTTTATTATATACACGAATTGTTAAAAATAGTGAAGTGTTGAAATAGAAGACAGTTAGATAAAAATATCATTTTTATCAAATGTATGAAATTCATATAGATTTGAAATCGAAGAATCAATATATATATATAGAATTGAAATATATCGACTAACGAAGCTGCAATTCGTATTTTGAAACCGTGATTTTAAACGGTTAGTGCGGGAGATCCGACCATCGGATTTTCCTGATATCGTAACCGTTGGGTTCGCTTTGGAAATATCTTTCCAACGGCACCAACTTTTTAAAAATCCAACGGTTGGATTGTGTGGAATGTTTAATTCAAATCTGAAGAAAAACAACGCCAGAATCGATTATATATATAAATATAATTATATTAAATCGAATAACGACGCTGCAGTTCGTATTTCGAGATCGAAACTTCAAACGATTATACCGGGAGATCCAACTGTCGGATTTTCCCGAAACCGGAACCGTTGGATTCGTTTTGAAAAGATCTTTCTAATGATGTAAATTTTGTGAAGATCCAATGGTTAGATTTTTAGGTATGTGTAAATCGAATCTGAAGAAAAACAGCGCCACGGCCGCGTTATGGCCCGAAGCGTCGTTTTGAATAAATTGGCTATTTTAAAATAAATAAAAATAGCGATAAATGATTATAAAATATTATAAACGATATGGATGTCAAATTTAGAAACTAACTAAAGGTTAGTTAAGTTGATTGGTTTCTTAGGTATTGATCTGATGTTGGTTTCGGCCTTCGAGGTTAATATTTGGGAAATCATTCTCTTACTGATTGACGGTTAGTGACTAATGAATTGAAATGATGCGTAGCAGTGTTTGTGTAGTGCCCGTTACTTCCCTGTGAAGGAAAGAGCGGATACTTTGAGAACAACACACAAATGAACGCAGACGGGAGAACATTTCATTGTTATTACAACAATTCCATCAGAATACAAGAATATACGGAGTATAATTGAATAAATTACATTCGATAAATATCAGAGATTACAATAAATTACATAGCAACGGAAAAACAATATAAAACACGACTGAAAGTGATACACGGAAACAGAGCTTTCCGGATATCATTCCAGCTGTAAACCAGGATCCTGTGAATATAAATCTGCAAAACCAAAACTACTAACTGCCCGTGTCGAAAATAAGGGCACCCAGAGTTTAGGTTAAAACAATAAACTCCAGGATAGTCATGTGACTGGTGTGAGAACTAAAACAGTTATTTAAAACTTTACTTTAAAAGAGAGTAATTCAAGGGACCACGCCGTATAACACGGAACGGGTTTCCTCCCAAGAATACTAGTGCATAGAATAAACAGCGCAATGCTTTTTCGACAAATGAAGCTATTATAAGACCCAGGTCCCATCACACAATGCAACGCAAGCCGGAGGTTAGGGTTTTCCCTTATAATAGCCAAACATGCTTGGTACGTTTAAAACAAATCATTTGATACTATAATAAGTGTATAGTGTCAAAACAATTTCAATCATAAATATAAATCATGGGCGGCATGAATGTCCCATACCACTATGTCGCCATACTAGTTCTACAATTAAAACCAAAATGCACGTATTGGAAATTGGATTTCCGTCATGAGTCGAGGCAGGGGGCAAGCTCCTCTCCGCTTCGAGACACTCTAGCAAATGTCTCAGGACTACATACTCTGGGTAACCCCTGGATCTTCAGGGCCGGTCCTCACTTATGTTAGAGGATTAGTTATGCCTGAACACACGTTTCCCGGTCCTTACAGACCTAAAATCGAGGCGCCTCATCCAACAACCACATAGGTGAAAAGTATATAAATGTCAGGGCTGGTAAGTCACTAACACCACCAAAGCTTGAAAGAAATGTCGTGCTCTCCCTGCAGTCCTTATCCCGTTTTTAACTCATACCGAGGTGTGTGGCTCGCGAATTCACGTTATACACAAAGTTACGCCACAAAGGCCGTGCTTTGATCATCAGCCACAAGACTTTGCTTTTCAACAGAAGCCTTGATCCATGCAACTCAGCATGCCACACAGGCAATTCATGCCATGCGATTGATATCTATCGTTATATAACCTCTAAGCTCGTACATCTCAGAGAAGGGCGTTAAGCAAGAGAATAAATTCTCCGCCGCCAAACAGATATATATTTAACATAAATCAATTAACACAGAATAAAATCCGATGTCAGACACACAATCCATTTACAAGTTCGTTCTGGGTCTGAACGAAACCGGAGTCACTTTCCTCGCATATCCATCGATCTCCAAGTACGTTTGGACGACCACCAACTATTTCCATCCTCTTGGGTGTACAGCCCAACCAGGATCGTCGGTAATTATCCAAACGATGTGAAGACTTCCGGTCTTCGACCGCCGTCTTCATCTTTGACATATCGTCGAATCGGTTATTCAGAATGGTATAAACCCGGCCTTTCTGAACAACCCACGTATATTAAAAACAAATGTTACACAAACACAATATACGCCTCATTCCAATTCATCGGTCACTAACCGTAAATCAGTAAGAGAGCAATTTCCCAAATATTAACCCCGAAGGCCGAAACCAACATCAGATAAATACCTAGGAAACCATTCTTCTTAACTACCCTACAGCTAGTTTCTAAATTTCTTATTCTTAGGGAAAGGTTCTCATTAATTTTATCCAAGATAAATTCCTTAAAATTTATCCTTTAATCTTCCTTTGGATGTCGTATTAAACCAAATTATGGTTTTTCAAACTAGTCGAGATTAGCGAACCACACCGAAGTAATTATTTGTTTTATTTCCCAATCCCAACCTATTCATCCCATGAAGCAAAACTGGTGATACTCCATATCTAACACCACGGTGTTATCGGAAAAATTAATTACCATTTCACGTTCAAATCTAATTAAAGATTTAACTATCGCTTTGGAGCAAAACTGGTGATACTCCATTCTCGCTCATTTTCCAAATTTGATAATTCAAATTATCAATTAACATTTCAATCTAATTGCAGATTCCTTAAAACTCCTTTTTCTGGGTTAAAGGACTAGTGTCATTTAAAACACAGTTCATAATAAACCCAAATCACATTCTATTTATTATCGGGTTAAAGAACTAGTGTTATTTAAAACACAGTTCACGATAAACCCATGAATCAATTCTATTTAAACCCATTTCAAATCCAATTTATTTATTTAAAATTAAATGGGTTTTAATTTCAGTTCAAAACTAGATCATTTCGATAAAAATCTATTTTTATCTTTTCCAATATGGAGTTTTTCATCCCATTTTTTCCCGAATCATTTCTTATGATTTTACATAAATTATTACTATTTTTAATAATTTTATCAAGGCCCGTACAGTCGATTTCCATTAATGGCCATCGAACTGCACTTACATCGACCTTTTCTGAATATGAATTGGATATATCTCCAAATCCAACCGTTAGATTTCAAATTTCTAATATTCGTTAGATAGATCTTTTCGATACGAACCCAACGGTTCCGGTTTTAGGAGAATCCGACGGTCGGATCTCCCGTAATGTCCGTTCGAAATAAATGGTCGAAATTCAAGAACTACCGCGGCGCGGCGCGTTCTATTCTGGCCATTATATAATATATATAATATATATAATATATATTTCGTCGATTTCTGTTTTAAAACGAATTTTATAAATAGTTTTAAATTCGTTTCAAAAAAATTTCAACTTCCATTTCAAATTCAAATCAAAATTGAATTTGTCCTTATACATTCATTTTAAAATTCATTTCTATTCAATTCAAATTTCAATTCAATTTGAATTCATTTCAATTCGTTTTCAATTCAATTCGAATTCGTTTTCAATTCAAATTCGTTTTCTATTCGATTCAATTCAAATTGGTTTTCTATTCGATTCAATTCAAATTGGTTTTCTATTTGATTCAATTCAAATTGGTTTTCTATTCGATTCAATTCAAATTGGTTTTCTATTCGATTCAATTCGAATTGGTTTTCTATTCGATTCAATTCGAATTGGTTTTCTATTCGATTCAATTCGAATTGGTTTTCTATTCGATTCAATTCGAATTGGTTTTCTATTCGATTCAATTCGAATTGGTTTTCTATTCGATTCAATTCGAATTGGTTTTCTATTCGATTCAATTCGAATTGGTTTTCTATTCGATTCAATTCGAATTGGTTTTCTATTCGATTCAATTCGAATTGGTTTTCTATTCGATTCAATTCGAATTGGTTTTCTATTCGATTCAATTCAAATTGGTTTTCTATTTGATTCAATTCAAATTCGAATATAATCGATATAAATATCATTCGCGTGAAAATAGTGCATCTCTAATCAACACGGCTTTATATATTTCAAAAATTCCGTTATTCTATTCAACAAATGAATATTTATTCTATTCAATACGTGAATCTATATTTTTGTCAACACATGACTAATCTCAACGAATGAGTACTGTCAACATATGAACCTTTATTTTATAGTGATAAAGATATAAATTTTATTGTTAAAATCTTTCGTTCAACACATGACTAATCTCAACGGATGAGTACTGTCAACACGTGAACCTTTATATTATAATATTCTTTGTCTTCTAAATTGGAATGAGGCCCAATCAATTACCATATAAAGTTAATTATATGGATTCCATTCAACACATGTATATAATAGCAACGATAAATAATCAACCATCATCCAAAGTGCACTACACTGTATAAGCATCAAATATAGATATCTAACGCTTATAACAGCCTGTCGATCCATCGATCGACAAACAATGAAATAATTGGGATCAGTGTATGTCATATATTATCCCAATACCCATGTGGGGTTTCAAATAATCAAACACAGATTTTATTTGTGCAGTTGGGCAATGTGTAAAATTTATCGACCCAATCAATATCAGTCAAATCAGTGTATATAAACAAATCGGTCGATTCGTTTATAAATATTTATTTATTCACTTTCACGTTAAAATTTATAATTTTAACGATAAAATATTTTTAAATATATAAATATTTTATTTCCTTTCAACACATTAATTAATATTATCGATTTCACATCAACAACACAAACAAATATCACAACACATCAATCAAACAAACAAGTCATCCATGGTCTGTGGATGACGGGTGCCAGGTGCTACTAAGCACCGTCTGCATCCGTATATATATATATATATATATATATATATATAGCTAGAAAAACAGATTTTAAAAGGTGAGAAGTTCTCACCGATAGCTATCCCAACTCCACGACACTTCATTTATAGAAATCTTCATCGTGCTCGCCTTTTGTCACTTTCGTCGCCCGTAGTCACTACATATATAAAAATCGAATCTTTACTTTGCTATTCAGTATATAAAAATCGAATTTTTACTTCGCTATTCAATATATAAAAATCGAATTTTTTTCTTCGCTATTCAATATATAAGAATCGAATTTTTACTTCGCTATCCAATATATAAAAATCGATTTTTTACTTCGCTATTCAATATATAAAAATCGAATTTTTATCTATATAAAAATCTCAACTTATATTTTAAACAAAATCACTTCTTTATATTGTTAATTCGCTACAACACATATAAAGGTCGTATTTTTATAATCACTAGTATATAATCAAAAATCATATTTTCCCTTCGCTCTTCAGATAATAAAGATCATATTTTTAATATGCCACTGGTATAAAAATTAAATTTTTATTCTTCACATCGTATAAAGATTATATTTTTATTCTTCACATACAATAAAAATTATATTTTTAATGCTTCTATAATATAAAAATCATATTTTTATTATCGCCACTATATAAAAATCATACCTTTTCGCATTTAAAAATCAAAGCTTTTCCAAAGGTAAACATCATCTCTTTGCCACTATAAAAATTCTACCTTTTCGCTTATAAAAATCATTTCCTTTTCTGCTATTCATATATGATAAAAATCGACTTTTTATTTCAAATCTAGACCTATAAAAATTGAATTTTTATACGCTTTCAAATATATATAAAAAAACCGTATTTTTATAAGCTAGAACGCATATGAAAAATTGATTTTTTTTATAAGCTAAAACACATATAAATAAATGAAACTTACTTTTGAAATCGGACGAGGAGGGAGCGCTGCGTTCAAAGGAAGAGAAGAGGGTGGCACTGTGCTTCGCTGACGGTCGGTGGAGTGGCGGACTGTCGGATTCAGGCGTGGTGACTTAGGGTTTTGGGCGGAGGCTGCTTTTGGGTTTCGGGGTACGGGTTGCGAGGGGGATGGCCAGAGGGGAGTTCGCCAGAGGGCAAGTGAGGGGGGGGAGGCGCTGCGGTGGAGGATTGGGGCCTCGCGCGTTTCAGGAGGGGGAAGAGGAGGAAGGAGAGAGCTACGATGGGGGAGGGTGCAATGGGAGGCGGCGCTGCCTTCTGAGGCGCGGCGGCGCTCTGAGGGGGGGGGGAGGGAGCGACGGTGCTCCTCCCCCCCTCTTCGTCTTTTTTTTTCTTTTTTTTTCTCTGATATGAATTCCAACGGGGGGGTGCTGAAAGGGATTAAGGGGAAGAGGGAAAGGAATTTTATATTTAATTATTTAATTATTTTAACTTCAAAAAGTTGACTTTTTCAAACGACCTCAAAACGAGGCCCACCGCCTGTCGTCTATAGCGTTTTACCCCCATTCCGAACACAATGGGATATGTAACTTAGGCTGATTCGATCGATTCGATCAGTTTCCATCAAAATCAACATATAACTTTATATATTGAATTTGAACGCGCATTTCTATTTACCGGGGTCACATACGAACTCTATAAATCCCAAAAAAATATTTTCTAGCTCCGTATTGACGATACGATCCTAACAAAATTAGTTTCGTCGAATTCTGAGACCGTTGGAAAAATGGCCATTTTCCAGTCGATTAAAATCAACTGAAACTGGTCAAACGCGTTTTCCTTTGCCACGCTCACATATTGATTCAAAAAATTATGAAATTTGGAATCTAGCAATAATTCGACATCACGGACCCAACAAAAGTGGTTTCGTCGAATTCCGAGGTCGTTTGCAAAATTCCCATTTTTAAGGGCCTGAATTCCATAGCGACTATTCAGAATTTTCAACTGGACATATCTTTTGATTCCCGCTATGAAATCTCGATTTTTCGGATTCGTTGGAAAGATATCATCAATTAGATCCTATTATTTTTGGTTTCACTAAAATCCTGATTGTTTTGCACCCGGTACAATCAATTGAAGTTTGAAATCGAATTATCGAACTACCGCGCCATTTTCAATTCTATTTATAATTTAAAATAAATATTTATATTCTAACGACGACGTATATAATATATACGTTCTAATTATATTCAAAATAAATTTTTCGTCGATATTATTTAAAATAATCTATTTTAAATATTCAAAATTCGTCAAAATTGCCAAAATAGAAATTTTAAACTGGCCCAGATTTTCGGGTTGTTACAATCTTCCCCACTTAAAACTTTTCGTCCCCGAAAAGGAACAAAGTCGAAAGTGGTTTGATTAATCAACTCTACGTTCGATCTGGCTTCCATTCTCCAACTTTTCAGGTTCTGAGAAATTTCAAATTTTTCAAAAATTTGGCTAACACCCTAAATTTTCGAAAAATTTCGCCATAACCTCCCCTGCACCGGGAGCCACGGGAAAATCCCAAAATTGCCATACAGGCCCTCTGATCTCAAAAAGAAAAAGAAAAAGCCAAGCGGCTAGCCAATAGGCTCATAAAATCATCATCACCCAAACAAAACAGTAAATTATGTAGTACACATGTACCTATTTGTCGGGCAAACAAATTTTATTCTCTGCTCTAGCCTCCTTGCTATGACCTGTTCAATGTAAGCACATGTATATGCAAGCAAATGCGACCAATTTTCAATACCGTCCAATATTTGATTCTATTAGGTGTAATGGTGCAAAATTATCAAACAAATAAACAAACAACACAAACATCAATCAATTAGTGAATTAGAGTTTCAAATTCATAATTTTAATACATATACTGAAAATCTTGTTTTTGATGCCAATTCACAACAATAAATCTATCTATATAAGTTTTGGTTCTCGCACCAGTCTAATGGAAATATATAGATATCACACCTTCGAAACACGAAAATAAATACTGGTGATGGCACGCCATCATCAGAATCATGTCCGGGCGACTAGAGTGCGGTTCTATATCTATCTGGTATATTAAAACTTCGAATATACGTTCATGACGCGTATATACAAAATCTTTATATAGCGGATTGTCCAAATTCAAAATAAATAAATATTCAAATACGTAGAATTGATTTAAATTTTCAAAACAAAAATTGGTTTTCATTTGAAAAATATACTCTTCACACACATTCTAGGATACTACTGATCCTATTTCTAACGAGTCATTCTAATTGGATATTACTAATCCAATATCTGATGAATTCTTTCATATGGTTCTAATGTGTCTTGTTCTCGATCTCTGTAAACCAAAGCTCTGATACTACTGTAGTGCCCGTTACTTCCCCGTGAAGGAAAGAGCGGATACTTTGAGAACAACACACAAATGAACGCAGACGGGAGAACATTTCATTGTTATTACAACAATTCCATCAGAATACAAGAATATACAGAGTATAATTGAATAAATTACATTCGATAAATATCAGTGATTACAATAAATTACATAGCAGCGGAAAAACAATATAAAACACGACTGAAAGTGATACACGGATACAGAGCTTTCCGGATATCATTCCAGCTGTAAACCAGGATCCTATGAATATAAATCTGCAAAACCAAAACTACTAGCTGCCCGTGTCGAAAATAAGGGCACCCAGAGTTTAGGTTAAAACAATAAACTCCACGACAGTCATGTGACTGGTGTGAGAACTAAAACAGTTATTTAAAACTTTACTTTAAAAGAGAGTAATTCAGGGGACCACGCCATATAACACGGAACGGGTTTCCTCCCAAGAATACTAGTGCATAGAATAAACAGCGCAAAGCTTTTTCGAAAAATGAAGCTATTATAAGACCCAGGTGCCATCACACAATGCAACGCAAGCCGGAGGATAGGGTTTTCCCTTATAATAGCCAAACATGCTTGGTACGTTTAAAACAAATCATTTGATACTATAATAAGTGTATAGTGTCAAAACAATTTCAATCATAAATATGAATCATAGGCGGCATGAATGTCCCATACCAATATGTCGCCATACTAGTTCTACAATTAAAACCGAAATGCACGTATTGGAAATTGGATTTCCGTCAAGAGTCGAGGCAAGGGGCAAGCTCCTCTCCGCTTCGAGACACTCTAGCAAATATCTCAGGACTACACACTCTGGGTAACCCCTGGATCTTCAGGGCCGGTCCTCACTTACGTTAGAGGATTAGTTATGCCTGAACACACGTTTCCTGGTCCTTACAGACCGAAAATCGAGGCGCCTCATCCAACAACCACATAGGTGAAAAGTATATAAATGTCAGGGCTGGTAAGTCACTGACACCACCAAAGCTAGAAAGAAACGTCATGCTCTCCCTACAGTCCTTATCCCGTTTTTAACTCATACCGAGGTGTGAGGCTCGCGAATTCACGTTATACACAATGCTACGCCACAAAGGCCGTGCTTTGATCATCAACCACAAGACTTTGTTTTTCAACAGAAGCCTTGATCCATGCAACTCAGCATGCCACACAGGCAATTCATGCCATGCGATTGATATCTATCGATATATAACCTCTAAGCTCGTACGTCTTAGAGAAGGGCGTTAAGCAAGAGAATAAATTCTCCGCCACCAAACAGATATATATTTAACAGAAATCAATCAACACAGAATAAAATCCGATGTCAGACACACAATCCATTTACAAGTTCGTTCTGGGTTTGAACGAAACCGGAGGCACTTTCCTCGCATATCCATCGATCTCCAAGTACGTTTGGACGGCCACCAACTATTTCCATCCTCTTGGGTGTACAGCCCAATCAGGATCGTTAGTAATTATCCAAACGATGTGAAGACTTCCGGTCTTCGACCGCCGTCTTCATCTTCGACATATCGTCGAGTCAGTTATTCAGAATGGGTATAAACCCGGCCTTTCCGAACAACCCACGTATATTAAAAACAAATGTTACACAAACACAACATACGCCTCATTCCAATTCATCGGTCACTAACCGTAAATCAGTAAGAGAGCAGTTTCCCAAATATTAACCCCGAAGGCCGAAACCAACATCAGATAAATACCTAGGAAACCATTCTTCTTAACTACCCTACAGCTAGTTTCTAAATTTCTTATTCTTAGGGAAAGGTTCCCATTAATTTTATCCGAGATAAATTCCTTAAAATTTATCCTTTAATCTTCCTTTGGATGTCGTATTAAACCAAATTATGGTTTTTCAAACTAGTCGAGATTAGCGAACCACACCGAAGTAATTATTTGTTTTATTTCCCAATCCCAACCTATTCATCCCATGAAGCAAAACTGGTGATACTCCATATCTAACACCACGGTGTTATCGGAAAAATTAATTACCATTTCACGTTCAAATCTAATTAAAGATTTAACTATCGCTTTGGAGCAAAACTGGTGATACTCCATTCTCGCTCATTTTCCAAATTTGATAATTCAAATTATCAATTCACATTTCAATCTAATTGCAGATTCCTTAAAACTCCATTTTCTGGGTTAAAGGACTAGTGTCATTTAAAACACAGTTCACGATAAACCCAAATCACATTCTATTTATTATCGGGCTAAACAACTAGCGTTATTTAAAACACAGTTCACGATAAACCCATGAACCAATTCTATTTAAACCCACTTCAAATCCAATTTATTTATTTAAAAATAAATGGGTTTTAATTTCAGTTCAAAACTAGTTCATTTCGATAAAAATCTATTTTTATCTTTTCAAATATGGAGATTTTCATCCCAATTTTTCCCAAATCATTTCTTATGATTTTACACAAATTATTACTATTTTTAATAATTTTATCAAGGCTCGTACAGTCGATTTCCATCAACGGCCATCGAACTGCACTTACAGCGACCTTTTCTGAATTTGATTTGGATGTATCTCCAAATCCAACCGTTAGATTTCAAATTTCTAATATTCGTTAGAAAGATCTTTTCGATACGAACCCAACGGTTCCAGTTTTAGGAGAATCTGACGGTCGGATCTCCCGTAATGTCCGTTCGAAATAGATGGTCGAAATTCACGAACTGCCGCAGCGCGGCGCGTTCTATTCAGGCCACTATATTATATATATAATATATATTTCGTCGATTTCTGTTTTAAAACGAATTTTATAAATAGTTTTAAATTCGTTTCAAAAACAATTTCAACTTCCATTTCAAATTCAAATCAAAATTGAATTTGTCCTTATACATTCATTTTAAAATTCGTTTCTATTCAATTCGAATTTCAATTCAATTTGAATTCATTTCAATTCGTTTTCAATTCAATTCGAATTCATTTTCAATTCAAATTGGTTTTCTATTCGATTCAATTCAAATTGGTTTTCTATTCGATTCAATTCGCGTCAAAATAGCGCATCTCTAATCAACACGGCTTTATATATTTCAAAAATTCCGTTATTCTATTCAACAAATGAATATTTATTCTATTCAATACGTGAATCTATATTTTTGTCAATACATGACTAATCTCAATGAATGAGTACTGTCAACACATGAACCTTTATTTTATAGTGATAAAGATATAAATTTTATTGTTAAAATCATTCGTTCAACACATGACTAATCTCAACGGATGAGTACTATCAACACGTGAACCTTTATATTATAATATTCTTTATCTTCTAAATTGGAATGAGGCCCAATCAATTACCATATAAAGTTAATTATATGGATTCCATTCAACACATGTATATAATAGCAACGATAAATAATCAACCATCATCCAAAGTGCACTACACTGTATAAGCATCAAATATAGATATCTAACGCTTATAATAGCCTGTCGATCCATCGATCGACAAACAATGAAATAATTGGGATTAGTGTATATCATATATTATCCCAATACCCGTGTGGGGTTTCAAATAATCAAACATAGATTTTATTTGTGCAGTTGGGCGATGTGTAAAATTTATCGACCCAATCAATATCAGTCAAATCAGTGTATACAAACAAATCGGCCGATTCGTTTATAAATATTTATTTATTCACTTTCACGTTAAAATTTATAATTTTAACGATAAAATATTTTTAACTATATAAATATTTTATTTCCTTTCAACACACTAATTAATATTATCGATTTCACATCAACAACACAAACAAATATCACAACACATCAATCAAACAAACAAGCCATCCATGGTCTGTGGATGACGGGTGTCAGGTGCTACTAAGCACCGTCTGCATCCTAGTGTATATATATATATATATATATATATATATATATATAGCTAGAAAAAGAGATTTCAAAAGGTGAGAAGTTCTCACCGATAGCTATCCCAACTCCACGACACTTCATTTATAGAAATCTTCGTCGTGCTCGCCTTTTGTCACTTTCGTCGCCCGTAGTCACTACATATATAAAAATCGAATCTTTACTTTGCTATTTAGTATATAAAAATCGAATTTTTACTTCGCTATTCAATATATAAAAATCGAATTTTTTTCTTCGCTATTCAATATATAAAAATCGAATTTTTACTTCGCTATCCAATGTATAAAAATCGAATTTTTACTTCGCTATTCAATATATAAAAATCGAATTTTTATCTATATGAAAATCTCAACTTATATTTTAAACAAAATCACTTCTTTATATTGTTAATTCGCTACAACACATATAAAGGTCGTATTTTTATAATCACTAGTATATAATCAAAAATCATATTTTCCCTTCGCTCTTCAGATAATAAAGATCATATTTTTAATATGCCACTGGTATAAAAATTATATTTTTATTCTTCACATAGTATAAAGATTATATTTTTATTCTTCACATACAATAAAAATTATATTTTTAATGCTTCTATAATATAAAAATCATATTTTTATTATCGCCACTATATAAAACTCATACCTTTTCGCATTTAAAAATCAAAGCTTTTCCTAAGGTAAAAATCATCTCTTTGCCACTATAAAAATTCTACCTTTTCTCTTATAAAAAGCATTTCCTTTTCCGCTAATCATATATGATAAAAATCGACTTTTTATTTCAAATCTAGACCTATAAAAATTGAATTTTTATACGCTTTCAAATATATATAAAAAAACGTATTTTTATAAGCTAGAACGCATATGAAAAATTGATTTTTTATAAGCTAAAACACATATAAATAAACGAAACTTTTGAAATCGGACGAGGAGGGAGCGCTGCGTTCAAAGGAAGAGAAGAGGGTGGCACTGTGCTTCGCCGACGGTCGGTGGAGTGGCGGACTGTTGGATTCAGGCGGGGTGACTTAGGGTTTTGGGCGGAGGCTGATTTGGGGTTTCGGGGTACGGGTTGCGAGGGGGATGGCCAGAGGGGAGTTCGCCGGAGGGAAAGTGGGAGGGGGGAGGCGCTGCGGTGGATGATTGGGGCCTCGCGCGTTTCAGGAGGGGGAAGAGGAGGAAGGAGAGAGCTGCGATGGGGGGGTGTGATGGGAGGCGGCGTTGCCTCCTGAGGCGCGGCGGCGCTCTGATGGGTGGGGGGGGAGCGACGGCGCTCCTCCACCCTCTTCGTCTTTTCTTTTTTTTCTTTTTTTTTCTCTGGGGGGCTGAAAGGGATTAAGGGGAAGAGGGAAAGGAATTTTATATTTAACTATTTAATTATTTTAACTTCAAAAAGTTGACTTTTTCAAATGACCTCAAAACGAGGCCCACCGCCTGTCGTCTACAGCGTTTTACCCCCATTCCGAACACAATGAGATATGTAACTTAGATTGATTTGATCGTTTCGATCAGTTTCCGTCAAAATCAACATATAACTTTATATATTGAATTTGAACGCGCATTTCTATTTGTCGGGGTCACATACGAACTCTATAAGTCCCAGAAAAATATTTTCTAGCTTCGTATTGACGATACGGTCCTAATAAACTAGTTTCGTCGAATTCTGAGACCGTTAGAAAAATGGCCATTTTCCAGTCGATTAAAATCAACTGAAACTGGTCAAACGCGTTTTCCTTTGCCACGCTCACATATTGATTCGAAAAATTATGAAATTTGGAATCTAGCAATAATTCGACATCACGGACCCAACAAAAGTGGTTTCGTCGAATTCCGAGGTCGTTTGCAAAATTCCCATTTTTAAGGGCCTGAATTCCATAGTGACTATTCAGAATTTTCAACTGGACATATCTTTTAATTCCCGCTATGAAATCTCGATTTTTCGGATTCGTTGGAAAGATATCATCAATAAGATCCTATTATTTTTGGTTTCACTAAAATCCGGATTGTTTTGCACCCGGTACAATCAATTGAAGTTTGAAATCGAATTATCGAACTACCACGCCATTTTCAATTCTATTTATAATTTAAAATAAATATTTATATTCTAACGACGACGTATATAATATATACGTTCTAATTATATTCAAAATAAATTTTTCGTCGATATAATTTAAAATAATCTATTTTAAATATTCAAAATTCGTCAAAATTGCCAATATTGAAATTTTAAACTGGCCCAGATTTTCGGGTTGTTACAGTTTATGTAGCACTTGTTTATTATATACGCGAGTTGCTCAGAAAGACCGGGTTTATCCCATTCTGAATAACTGAATCGACGATAAGATATCGAAGATGAAGACGGTGGTCGAAGACCGGAGATCTTCACCTCGTTTGGATGGTAACCGAGGTCCTGATTGGGAGGCATCTCGAAATATGGATAATGAATGGTGATCGTCCAGATGTACGTGGTGATCGATCGGTTTGCGAGGTACATAGTGCCTCCGGTTTCGTTCAGACCCAGAACGGACTTGCAAATGGACAGTGTGCCTGACATTGGAATTAATTTTGTGTCATTGATAGCCATCAGTTGCACGGTGTGAATTGCCTGTGTGGCATGCTAAGATGCAGTGATCGGGGCTTCTGTTGAAAAGCAAAGTCTTGTGGTGATGATCAAAGCACCGCCTATGTGGCGTAGCTTTGTATACAACGTGAATTCGCGAACCTCACACCCCGGTATGAACCAGAAACGGGAGAGGACCTCAGGGAGGACATGCGTTTCTTTCTAGCTAGAAGTGGCGTCAGTGGTTTTACACGCCCTACGAGTTTGACTTATGTGGTTGTTACTGTTGCGAGGCGCCTCGGTTTGATCGGACGATCCAGGTCCGATGGAGTCATTCGTTGGCTCACTTACGCCCCATAGGGCGGGAAAACGCATTATTCAGGAATTTTAATCCACATCGATGGACCGACCCTGTCGCTCCAAAGGCTTGACTGAGTACTTGCCTGAGGCTCGGGCTAGAGAGTCTCGAAGTCGGTAAGGACTATCTTTTGCCTTGGTTCATGACGGAAATCCAATTTCCAAATACATGACTATGCGGTTTTGATTGTATACCTATATATGGCGACATAGTGGTATGGGGCATTAATGCCGTCTATGATTGATAGTTATGATTCAAAAAAAATTTCGAAACCTATAGACACTAGCAATAATACCAAATGCTTTTGTTTTATTCGTTTCAAGCATATTTTGGCCATTATAAGATAAAACTCTATCCTCCGGTTTGCGTTGCATTGTGTGATGGGAACTGAGTCTTATAATGACTTCATTTTTATTAAAAGCATTGCGATGTTTAAAAGAATGATTTGTTTTAAAGCGCTGGCAATCCAATGGAGTAAACTCGTTCCACGAAAGTGGCGTGGTCCTGTGATTAGCCATATTTTGAATGTGTTGAGTAGATCTCTCATACCAGTCCCATGACTGACTCGTAGTTTGTTTCACTTTCAAACTTGGGTGCCCCTTTTTCTACATGGGCAGCCTTGTATTCAGGTTTAGCTGGCTTTCTCTGGATAGCTGGAGCTGAAGATGGATTCTATTATTTATCTCTTTTTATGTTGTTCAGCTCTTGTTGTACATTATGTTTGTTTTCCGCTGTAGACATTTATGTATAGCTGAATTGTATTTGTACTAAGTATGATCCTGTATACTGTGTAACTCTGATGATTACGTTTATCCAGTATATTCTATTGTGCATTATTTGGTGTATTTATTTATTTCTGTTCTGCTATTATCTGTTTCTGTGTTATATTCCAAGGATTACCCTTGCCACCGTCAGTACGGGGTTTGGGGTCATCTCATTATTGTTATATTTATAATATTTAGTTAATTTCTAATAAAATTTAGTTATTTACAGGAAAATATCCTAAAGGACAAAATGAACAAAGAATTGTTCCATAAGGACAAGGGGGCAAAATTTTGTCCCCAAGGACAAGTGTTAGTGTAAAGGGATGAATTATTGTGAGCCCCTGAATTCCTCCCTTTACACTAATTTTTGTCCCTGAGGATAAAATGTTACCCCTTGTCCTTATAGAACAATTTTTTATTCCTTTTGTCCTTGAGGGTAAAAATTATTATTTATAAAACATTGTTAACTTAGCTAAATTATTATTATTATAATAAATTTAGTTAGTTTTTATAAAATTTAATTAGCTTGATTAGCAATTATATTTTATTATTATTATTATGAACTTAGTTTATTATTATTATACTTAGTTATATTTACTGCTTATAGATCATAGTTAATTATACAAAACCAATAATGTAATGGCCCGCAAATCCGTGCTATCTGAGTTGACTAAATACACCACACGTCCAACCCAAATAACACAGAAATACGACTCATTATTAGAAAGAAGTTAGAGGATGAGAAATAGAAAGAAAGAAATATTAGAATAGAAGAAAAACGAAGATCACAACTCACAGCGGAACGAAGAAAATATATTATATAACATAAGCTGCGAAATACAAATCTGTTTTGTACATATATACATACCATCATCAGAGTACACATAACATTTGATTCAGCGGAAGTAACTCTAAATAACTAACGTTGAAGCCTCCTGCTTCAAGCTCCTCCAAGTGTATCTGTAAAAGCCTGAAACACTTGACTGCCCGTACAAATTTGGGCACCCAAGAGTTTAGGGAAAACAAAACAAAATAAAATCTGGGTCAGTCATGGGACTGGTGTGAGTAAACTCCAACCACTTGTTTAACTTTAAAAATCCTTTCAAAAGAAAAGATAATAGTAAGACCAGCCCACACATAAACATGGACGGTTTTTACCTTACTATAACCCAAAACACTTTGATATCAAATCCAATGATATTATAATAATGTCTACATCAAATAAATAACCAAATAGCAGAACGCTTGCATCTCACGCTCCACATATATAGTATAAAATCAAAAACCGCATGGCGCTTATTGGAGATTGGATTTCCAACATGACAAGGTATGGGACCACCTTCCGATGATGTATCTCTAGAGGCGAATACACCTGGGTTCAACAAGAACGTCTTGCAACCCGGCCCACACATGACCGACCACTCATTTCGCTTGAGTGTATCGAATGTATATCACCAACGGTTGGACTCAAACCACCGTTTCCCGAATGGGCAGAATCGATAGATTTAGAAACAATGGGATTTCTCTAGATAGGTGATTATACACCCTAATGGGTGCGACCCACATAGCCATGCTGCCTGCCCGATTTTTGTCCTTTCCCGGTTGTTGAGGCCTGAGGCTACGAATACTTACCATTCATTGATAGCACAATCACTTTGAATGCCACATTGTCAGATCCGTTAATCACTAGTTGAGTTTGCACAAATATTCTGGATATTATGCTAAGGGATAAATCCGTTGCAACCATATATATTCATACAGACCAACCCATTTGATCATTGGAAATACTCTGTCAGACATTCGTCCATTTACGTTCGTTCTGGGACTGAACGAAACCGAAGGCACTATTTCTATAAATAGAAAAGCCCTTGCACTTTACTCCGTCTTCAATATATTCAGCATACTTGGTTCGCAACGCTTATGCCGATACGGAGTGGTTCTTTGGATAATAATCCAACCGGTCTCTCCATATTGACAACGATGGTCAAAACTTCGATAGTCTGTGATTTAACTATCGAATAAAAACAAGTGTTCAATCAACATATCAAACAAATCACTGGGCCCTTTAATTAATATTTCATTAATTAAATCTCTTTTTTTATTTTCTCTATCAATATTTGTTAACCAAATATTTTCAATAATCCTCTCGGCCTCTTATGCCATTTGGAAAACGTTTCCCAATTATCAACTTCTTTTATTTTCTATATATTAGAAAATATCTCTATTTGCAATTGGAAAACAATTCCAATCACTTATCTCTATCCCTTTTTGTTTGCAATATTCGATTTTTATATTCACTTTACTATCGAATTCAATACGTCGATACAATGATTTCAAATTATCAAAATATCTTAAAAATATTCTAACTCCTTAAATTCCCGGAAAAATTCGCCATAACCTCCCCTGTATCGGGAGCATCGGGAAATTTCAAATAGCATCCCGGTATCTTCCAATCTCAAAAAGAAAAAGGAAAAGCCAAGCGGCTTGCCGATACGGCGCATAAAACCCATATATGAATTTAAACATGTACCTTTTTGTCGAGCATTACGTTTATAAACTCCATATACCTCATCCCATACCTGTCTAACACCTGTTCACCTGTTCTCAATTCAATTCAATACCATCTAATCGTTTGAATTCAGTTTCGCCCATTTATTCTTTAATTAATCATTTCGCCTATTTCAGTCCTTTGTTGAACATACATGTTCAAATAAAATGCTTAACTTGCTCACAACCAAATTGAATTCCAATCTCAATACTAGTTTCCTTTTGATTTCGAATATAATTTCTCAAATCGAATTCACTTATTTAAAGCTCAATATTCATTCGAAATCTCATTAACTAATTTCTATTCGCATTAGTTAACTCTATTCAATAAATCAAAAAAATCTGATTTCTGTTTCAGAATCAACTCGTTACTCCACTGGAGTTCACATATATTTTATAACTCAAGTCTGGATTTTTCTAAATAGAAATTTCGATTTTTATTTGCTTAAAATCCTTTAATTTAATTAAATAAACCGTTATGGTTTTATAATGGTTATGGCGCTGTTTTTCTGAAAATTTGATTTTGACATAACACAAAATATATACGACGAAATTCAGATTTTTCTCTTTCATTAGAAAACTATTATCAAACTGGTCCTGACGTTTCTTGTTTCAAAGAATTTCGGCTTCAATCGAGTTCTATATATTCAATTGAAGTTCGAATCGCCAATTTACGAACTGCAGCGCTGCGGCGAGTTCGTTTAATTATAATTATATATATATAACTTTTAAACTTCTTAAAACGAATTCAATTCCATTTTAACTCTATTTGAATTCCTTGGTTCAGATTCCAATCTTACTTTTGAATTCTATATTTCAAATCCCAATTCCTTTTCTATTGGATATTCAAATTCAATACTTGAATTTTCTATTTCAATTCCATATTCAAATTCTATGTTCGAATTCGTTTGAATTCTTTTATTCAACTCTATATTTAAATTCCATTGGAACTTCTATATTCCAATTTCTATATTTGAATTCTATTGAAATTCAAATATTCAAACTCCTTTTTAAATTCTAGATACAAAATTCCATAGTTTAAAACTCATTTGAATTTCATATTCAAATCCCATAGATTAAATCCTATTTGAATTCAATTTGAATCTCTTACATTCAAATTTCATTTTTCATTTCCGACCCCATTTGAATTTCTAATATTCAAATTCATTTTCAACACCATTTGAATTTCTAATATTCAAATTCATTTTCAACACCATTTGAATTTCTAATATTCAAATTCATTTGAATTCCCTTGAATTCAAATTCAAATTCCATTTCAAAACTATTTGGATTTCCTATTTTGAAATCCTATTTCCATCCTACTTTGAAATCCTACTTTCAAAGTTTATTTCAAATTCTATTTTGAAATCTCATATTCAAATTTCTACTTGAATTTCTATATTCAATTCCATGTTCAAATTCAACACTTGAATTTCTATTTCAAATCTCAATTCACATTTCATATTTAAATTCTTCTTTGAAATACTATATTTCAAATTTTATTTTGAATTTCTACATTGAAATCTCTATTTGAATTTCTTTATTCGAATTCCTTTGAATTCAGATTTTATTTTAATTCCTTGAATTCAAATTCTATTTTTCATTCTAATTTCATCTATTTGAACTTCTATTTGGATTTCTAATATTCAACCCCCTTTTTAAAATTCAAATATTTAAACTCCTTTTTAAATTCTACTATTCAAATGTTATATTCAAATTTCATTTGAGTTATATATTTAAAAATTCCATTTCACATCCTATTTGAAATTTCATTTCAAATTCCAATTTCACACTCGTATTTCTATTTCTGAATTATCAAATGATAATTCTTTTTACTCCATTTATAACTTCGTTATAAAGAACTATTTATAAACTTCGTTTATAAAGAACTACTTGTTTTATTTTTCAAAAACAAGTTTATATTCTATTTCCATTTAAAATTCAAATTCTATTTAAAAATAGAATTTTTCCTTTTTAAATCGCCAATATCCTTTTTACGATATTTTAAAATATCATTACTTAAGCCCAGTGATATTTAAACACACAAAGCAACAAATTATTTATTTTTCTAACACATCATATATAACAATATATATGCAAACAAATAAGCAAACAGATAATATATTTTTGAGGAATCCTGTTGGATTCCTCCAACCTGTTTTCCTGCATCCACAGATGTTAGCACATAAATAATACCCATTCTGCTTCGTGGCAGAATATCGCGGTATAGAAGGTCATCCACTAATCATAGCGTGGGGCGTATAGGGTAATCATCCGCTATGAAACTGCGGGCATCCGCTAATGAGACTGCGAGAATCCAACCAATCAATCAACCCAATATATATATATATATATCCTAAATAACTAATATATATAAAGCAACCAGAAATCATTCACACAAGCAACAAACAATTATTTTTAATGAAATAAAAATAATTAAAATAAAAGGTGAGTGAGATTTACTCACCGAGATTCTTGTTTGTTGAATATCCGAATTAGTTTCCATACTCCGCGACTATTCAACTATTCAACTCATCTCAAAAGAATTCATCTAATACCTATGATCATTTTATTTTACTTATCGATTAGACGATATTAATTCAAATGAACTACGAACATTATATATATATATATATATATATATATATATATATATATATAAATTGATTATTTATGCATCTTAAATTCTAAAGAACCCATACCTTATCGTCTCTGCCAATCACAACTAAATCGACGAAATCA
Source organism: Allium sativum (assembly GCA_030737875.1). Taxonomy (NCBI): domain Eukaryota; kingdom Viridiplantae; phylum Streptophyta; class Magnoliopsida; order Asparagales; family Amaryllidaceae; genus Allium; species Allium sativum. The sequence goes on from CM060924.1 coordinate 160,407,277, forward strand.
TTTTGGCCCTCCCTATTTAATAGCAACAATTCAAAACCGCCCCATGCCTTTACGACATTTCACCGAACAACTGGTTGTCGAACTCCATTCACCCCTGCCATACCTTGAAATCCCATCAGCCCTCACTGCAACAACTCCTCCAACTTACAGTCCATTCACTGCCTCAAAATTTCCAACTCCAGCACATCCCGACTCTAGCAGCAACTCCCTTCCAGAAATCCCAAATCCATCATCAAACTTTGACGCATCCATCCCATTTCAAACCACACGTCTCCACCAATCGGACTCCATCGAGAACTCCCCCCCCCCCCCCCGAATCAAGGCGCTCCTCACGCTACTCCACCAGGTTCATGACTCCCTACTACTGCTGATACAAAATCGTGGTTCCTACTCTGCCCTAAACCACACTCGGCCATCGCGATTTCAGAGACAGCACCACCCAAAAAAGCGGATCGAACTGAACCTCCCCCCATCGTCGCTCGAGTTGCCTCGCGTTCCAGAATTTACGAACGAATTGATTTCAGTTTTATATAAAGGACTTATGGGTTTTTCTTCTTCTTGAATTGGTGGATCGGTCTTTGATTTTGCAAGGGAACGAAGTGGAGTAGTTCGGATTTTAATTTGAAAAGAAGAATGAAGAGGAGGACTTGAAACTCATTTCATTCGTTGGGATTGAAAGATATACGAGCTCCACTTGTTTATATAGAATGCGAACGGGAACAGAAGGTACACGCCATCGAATTCGTTGTCTTCCTTGTTGTGAAGCTGAGAGACACTAATTCGTGCTCGAGAAAATATAGGTCTGCGAAATGAAAACTAAGGTCGGCTGATGAGGACGTTTATTTATTTGATTTTTATCCGTTAAATTTTATATTTTGCGGTAACGAATACCAATTTTAACTTACCGACCGACGTTATAAGAATATAATGCTATTCTGAATTAAATGGGACGGTTTCTGAAATTTTAATTATATGGAGAAGAAGACAAGTTTAACCTGACAATTTTACCCAATTATTTCTAAGTGTCTTCATTTGTAAAATTTATATTGCTTAAACTATAAATTGATTTTAAACAATTTAAATTCACCGATAATTAAAAATTATTATTGTTTTCGTATTTCGATTATTTAATCGATAACTCAATAAAATACCATTTATATTATGAATTCAGTATTTAAAACCATACTAAATATTTAAAACAAACTGTTCAAAAATCCGGGTCGTTACAAATAACTTAGTTAAATTTTACAGTACTTGTTAATTTCTATAAATCTTAGTTGATTTTCGTAAAGTTTAATTAATTTACTATTATTATTTATAAAACTTATTTAAATTATGCGTACTACTATTATAAGTTCATTTGATTTTTTTATAAAACTTAGTTAATTTGGTTTATATTTTATAATTTATTATTATAATAAACCTGTTGATTTTTAAAATAATTAGTTACTTTTTTGTAATATTAAACAAATTTTGTTTGCTTTCAACGTTTGGTGGCTACAATAGAAGCTAGCATTCAATTCTTTGGCAACATTCTTGGGTATGTATTATCAATGTCAAAGTACAACAAAGGCATAAACAACCATATGAATCAAAGTTTATGAGGATATGTACCTTACGAGTTTCAGCATCAGATATGCATTCAAAATTTTCTTTTTTATATTTGGCAATTTTATCTTCAACTGAAGCAACATCTACTCCTTCAATGAAGTTAGCTGCAAATGATATTTAAGTTAGTAACTATTCAATGATGATGATACTCAATAAATGTTATAAACTGAAATAAAGCGCATTATAAGACAAAAAACCGTTCTCTACTTATGTAACTACTAAATGACCTGCTATAACATATCAAGAACCTATAAAAATATGATCAAACTTGATAATAAAATGATAAAATAATTTTTCGAAAGGGTACTAGAATGTCTGTGTGATCAAAATGAACATCCACTAGTGGTTTTACAAATCGGAAAAAGATGAACCTTTAGACTTCTTGTGCTCGCTATTATTAATTTCAACCTTGTTATTCTCTCACTTGAATATTGAAGTTTCTTTTCGACATCTAAAAGAATCTTTGAGGCTTCTTGTAATTTCTTCACTTCATCAGATACTACAAAAATAAAAAAAGCACATGCGAAATAATTTTAGTTCTCAAGTTAATACATACATGCTTGTCGACGTTGTTATAGAAAAGAGGATGGTAAATTTTTGCTCAGCCAAATTCATGACTGAATCACCCAAATTATATAGCAATGTCGATGTACTGACGCGGCCAGTGAACTCAAGCAAGGGAAAGAGGTCCTAAACTTATGTTTATACAGGCAGAGAAGCCCAAAACCTAGTTTGGTCAGGTAAAATAAATGGGTTAGTTGCATGGTGCCCGAGCTATGAAGTTAAGAGATCAAGAATTCCTCATCAAATAAATGGAAAACCAACAGAATTGCTCTGTCATCTGAAAATTTTATTTAATGTTAAAGCTGAAGCTAAGGAACCATCATAGCATCAGATATGCCTTCAACATTTGCAATAACATATAGTGTCATCAGACCAAGCAACATATCATCTGAAACTACTCTAATCTGGAATACTTAACATGACGAAGTTAAGAAATAAGGTACTAAAAATAGACACACACAAATGTATATATTTATCATTAAGTTACAAAAACTTTCAAGTTCATTTACCAGAGAAGTTCGAAACTACAACACTGTTTCATATTATGAAAAAAAAAATCCAAAGTACTTAGAATATTGTGTGTTGCCATGTTGTCTACATTTTGAACCTCAAGAATCAGGTCCCACTCAGCCTGATACCCCCATCATCCACCACAAGTTCATCTGCAGTTTCCTCCTGACCCTGAAGTGGCTTCCGCTTTCGTTCAGTTGTCACAAAATATTCAAAATAATATTTACTCACCTTATCCTTGTGTACCTGCGATAAGTCCATCTTCACAGGGTGATTGGTTGGGCCTACCATGAGCTGGCACTCTGTAGCTTGCTCCACAATTTTTTTTGGTTAATACCTGTATTGTTCCAGTTGTGAAACCATCACAGAAACAGTACAAAATTTAAACATCTATAATTGCTTACCGGTTTCAGCTTTTCTACCTTTAGGACAGGATATTTATGCGATCCCATGGCTCTTCTAGAAAATTCTGATACAACACAATGGAAGTATTTTGCAGCAAATCATATGAAATATAAGGCATAAAAACATTGTGTTTCGAGGGTTGTAGAGCTCCTAAATATTATCAAAATTTATTTTCTTTCAATACTCCTGAGATAGTTTGAATTCACAAAATAAAAAACCACCAGCCCTAACTTTCGTTGACGATGTTTAACTACTTTAGGCTTAAAGATGGTAAAAGCAATGTCATCAAAACATTTTCGTATGCTAAAATAAGATTGAACCCCAACCATGACTCTTTCAAACACCCAGGTTCTTGCTGTAAATATTTATATCGATTACATAAGTATCTTATAAGCAAAGGATACTAACAAATTATGCTATAAGTAATACAAAGAATCCAAGAGTATGAACATGAAGAAATTCACATGATAAATGCAAGTAGGAGGACATGACATAACACGCTGATTTTATAAGGTTTTCATTATACTGGCTATAGAAAGATCTACAAACTCAACTTGTTATTCCCCAAGCCTATTGTTTTAAAGAAAACTGAGTTGCGTTTTACAGTTTCCATAACATCATCATCCTAGACTTGCATTTTTGGTGTCAAATTCCAAAGGAAAAATATATTATTACATTCATGCATACACATATACATCAATAGTAAAACTGCTCATGCTAAAGCTAAGTAGTAGACAGCATAGAACAATCCCAATGCAAGGTTGGGCTGCTGAGAAACCGACCCCAATAGAGGGTTGGTTGCTCGTTTCGGGGTTGTTTTAGCAGAGAATTATTAGGTGTAAATTATTTTGAAAAAAATTCAAGGTAAAAAAATGAGGGACAAGGGAAAATGGGCAAAATTTTGAAGCATATAATTACCTTTGTGCACAAATATATATGTCATCAAAAATGGATGCTAGCAGTGCCCGTGTGCTTTTAACAGTTGTGGTTGGTCATCTACAAGTAGCGGGGTCAGATGAAGTCACAAAGGTGGAGTCGGAGCATAATGCAACAGTGGTTTGATAGATCAGTAACAATTAATGGTGTAGGATTACTTAAAGGATGGAGGCAAGAGAAAAATCCAAAGGGAGGCAATGGAACGTAATTGATGATGATGATTTGATAGCGTAACCGCAAGGTTCAAGGGGCTGTGATGATTTGATGAGGGAGACAGTGATTTTTTACGACATTGGGGAATTAGGTTTAGAAAGGATGTTGAACTGATAAACGGGAAAATGATTTAGGCCATCTGCTTCATATCTTCCATATGCATCCCCGATTCCTTCACAAATGCAAGCCATGTCGCCTCCTAATTCATCCACACATAACGTGCAACCTCCTGGTGTTATAACTGTCACAACTGAGAAAAAAAAGCCACTGTACCAAATCCTGATGACGCTCAAGATCTCTGCAATCCCATGGACGCAATCAATAGTGAAGAAGTTGACATATGGATCGCATACAAGATAGGGTCAGTACGGTTAACTACTACAACTCTATTACCGGCGATTCAACATATAATAGGGCTTTGAGCTTTAAGGGGGAGCCAGATAAAATTGAAGAACAACCAACTCATGTGTCATGCGAAAAGTTTACTGGCACCGACTGGACATTGATCACGACTAATGATGGCAAGAGATATTACTATGACAGCAAGAACAAAGCTAGTAGTTGCATGTGCCTTCAGTGATCGCAGAGATGAGAAAGAATCTAGAAAATGATTCTTCGACAACCAATAAGTCTCAAGAGGAAAACACCATTGCCAAAACTGAAAATCATACAACTTCCATTGAGGCTCCTCTTTGCAAACTGGTGGTCGGGAATCTGTCAGCGGGCAAGTCCCTTCATCTGCATTAAATCTAGTAAAACATAAGTTACAAGATACTAGCTCTCCCTTCATCTGCAACTGAGCTATAACTGGGGGAGATGATAAAAGTGAGGGCAAAGAAAAAGTAAAAGAGTCAAATGGAGATGAGAACATGTCTGATTCTGCTTCACCTGATTCTAATGTTGAATAAAGTGGATCGAATAAAGATGATTGTGTAAACCAGTTTAAGGAAATGCTTAAAGAGTGTGGAGTTGCACCATTCTCCAAATCGGACAAGGAGTTGCCAATGATACATTTCGATCCCCGCATTAAGGATGTTCGTAATCATTCTGCTCAAAGGACAATATTTGAACCTTTTGTCCGGACACATGCAGAAGAAGTATGGAAGGAAAAACCAGCTGCTCAGAAGGCTGCAATAGATGGTTTCAAGTAGTTGTTAAAAGAAGCAGCAGAGGGTATTGATTACCAAACAAAATACCAGTTATGTAAAAGATAATGGGAAAAAGATTCAAGATTTGAAGCACTAGATCAAAAGGAACGGGAGCTTCTTTTGAATGAGAAGGTACTGACGCTTAAAAGAGTATTCGAGGAGAAAAATAAAGCCATGTATGTTGCTACTGTCACAAGTTTTAAACAATGCCGAAGGAACATAATGCGACTGTCGGTAGCCATTGGTCCAAAGTAAAAAAAAATTATTACCATTAGAAATGATTCTAGATACAAAAGTTTGAAGCATGAAGAAAGAGAACCTGTTTTCAATGAGTGCATTTTTGAATTAAAAGCTATAGAAGGCAAAGCAAAACATGCCTCAAAAGCCAAAAAGGATGAACATGATATACTAAAAGAAAGGGAGAGGGGAACGCGAAAAGAAAACAAAGAGAAGAATAAGAAATGGAGAAAATAAGACTGAAAATCCGTAAGAAAGAGGCAATTTCTTCTTATCAAGCATTATATTTGGAAATAATTAACGACCCAAAGGTTTGTTCACGTACATTATATGGCATTCAATATGGTTATGTTAAAGCTCTCATTGCCTCTTAGGTGCCTGTTACATACCAACCAAAAAAATAATTACATCATCCACCTATGACACTTATATTTCAAACTTCACTATTTTCTCATTATTAAACCTTCATTTACATTTTTTTTGGAAACAACCATAGTTTAAAGAGTTGATAAATTCATAAGTCACATTAAAGGAATGTCATGATCTTCAAAAATATTTATATATTGACCATACAATAAAATTCTAAAATAATCCTTAAATTTTATATATGGTACTTCAATAAGATTATCTGTAGTATATTGAGTTTATAAAGTTGGTGAGTTATGCAGATTTCCACTTGGTCAACTTCGAGCCACCCTTTTAAAAAACACAAGCAATAAGATAGAGTAAACTTTCATACAAACCAGGGAGACAAGTTCGAACATTCATCAATGAATACAATAGAATTATATGCAAACAAATTCCAAAGAATAACAATGTCATAAACAAGAACTATAGTCCAGTAAATATGCGGCCATGAACAAAATAAATAATGCAACGAAGCATGTAAGGATTTCAAGTACAGAAGTTCGGTGTAATCGAGTGCGAGCACAGAACTACAATCTGTTTTCAGTTCACCTGCATTATCAACTGTAGCAACAACTAAACTGTATGTAATGATAGAAAGTATACTTGAAGGCTAAAGAGTTAAATGACTCAGAAAATAAAAGTTAAGGAATAGCTAAAACTATCAAAAGTCCTTACAAAACATTATATAATGGTTCATGTAACCTATTCGATTAGGGTATACAGAAATGCTCAAAATCTAACACACCCCCCCCCCCCCCCCCACGCTCACACACAAGCCTATGCACACACACACACATACAAACGAACACACACACGCGCGCGCGTGTCACATGAACAAATTTGATATGCTTCTTTCTACTCTATGTTATTGCATGCAACACTCTTTTTTTTTCATTGCTTGCACTTACAGCCCAGCCAAACTCAGACGCGCACCACCTTCCCTGGCCTAATTAGGTCCGACCAGGTGACAACCGTGTGTGCTATTGTTGTTGACGGCATCACACTACTACCTTACATTTTTTTCAAGTCACACATGTGAACATTATTTCTTACCCAAGAAATGAATAAATCTGCATATTCAATTTTCCCAAACCAAAACACTCTAAATATCAATAGCTAATACATTTCAAAACCTATTTTCAATTGTCAAAAATCTATTTTCAAATATTAGAAGCCTATTTCAGATCACATAATTCGACTTTTAAACTATGAATTGCTCAAGTTCAAATTACTTCGAATTCCAAAATCAAATTATGAATTTTACCATGACATTAAAAGAGCTTACAGTAGAGGAGACGATTTCACAGCAGTACAACATTCAGGCTGAAAAGATAGATCCTACGCGCCAATAAGAACCCTAAACAAATTTGTGTATAAGAAAAAAAATGTATCGACTATTACCAATAACATATCAATTAGCTAACGTACCAATAAGAACAAATCAATGGGAGCAGATATCTGAAACGAAGGCGTCTATTGACGAAGTGAAGGGCCAAAGGCGAAGCCTATTCAATGAAGGGAGGGGCGAAGTTCAGCGACGTTGCTAAAATTGATGGAAGTGGAGGCGAATGTGGTAGGAGGGAAATTTTTGTAGAATTAGGGGAAAACAAAACGTGTGAGGGAATTTGGAAGCATGGAGGGAAATAGAAAAATAAGGTTGAAAGACTCCATTTTTTGTTAAGGGGGGTGTGGAATTTTAAAAATAAAATGAAATATAGACTAAAGTACCCGACTTCATCATCCCTTAAAGCCTATCGATCAAAATTCAATTTTTATTCAAACCAAACACGCCGCAAGGTAAAAAATAAATTCAAACATTGATAAATTCTCTTTTTGAAATTTTAGATTTTGTTGAAAAAGATTAATACAATTTGCAAAAGACGGATGAATTTCGTTCATTTGCGCGATTGAGTAATATAGTTCATTATGAAAAGTATGTATTTTGTTCGAGGGTGAATACAGTGTGTTGCAGTTTAGATCTTACAGTTTGATAGGAAAAACAACCTTGCTATTAGATGATTTGTCCAAAGTAATTACATTAAAACAGTGTACATATTCCAACATTAAAAAAATGTTTGTTAAGTGAATTTATGCTTATATCATGTTGTGTTAAGCGTATGTGTATGTTGTTACTTTTTTTCCATTGGTGGCTAGTGTGTTTTGTATGTGTTTATTTTTTTGTTATTGTGTCCCATGCTTACTTTGATAGTGAAAACTAAAGTGAACAATGTTTGAATATGTTATTTTCATGTGTGCAGAACGTTCGTGTTTCATGTATTATTATTTTTCTATTTGTAGAATTAAATTAGAGTTTATGTTATAAGGTTGCATTAATGAAGGGTATAAGGTTAATATTGGAAATTTTATTAATATGTTAAGGGGAGGCTAATTTATTTTAACCCCCTTAACAATTTTTAAATAAACTGAAAATGGTACCCCTCCCCCCAACAGAAGTGGAGTCCTTTTAACAATCCCTAAAAATAAACGTGACACGCTTAGGGAAAGATAAAATAAAAATTAGTGAAGCCGGTAGTAGTTACTGTAACATCCGAGGTTTTTGACCATTCAAATCGACAATGATCCTTAATGTCGACATAAATAGATCAAAAATATGGATAGTTACTGTGATTTAAATAAGAAAAAGAAGAAAGAAGAAATCAAATACAAAATCTCACAGCAGAAGGACAAAATATAATAAATAAATAAATAACAACTCATGAAGCTGTTAAAACATACATTTTATTATATTTTACAACGATTATCAGAGTAAATTAACATACAACATACCAATGCATTTGCAACGGAATAATAATAATAATACATCTGTTGAGCTCTATCTTCATCTTCATAATGGTATCTTCAAAGCAAGTGAAACTTCGATAACTGCAACTCGGTCTGACCCGAGCGTATTGCAACAAAAAGAAACACAACAAACACTTGGATCAGAACTAAATCATTCTCATATTAGTCAAATCAAATTTCATGTAATAATATGAATGCCATAGCTTAAGAGATGTTACGGGAATTCCCATCTCCTAAGGGTCCGTAAAACTAACATTATATAATATAATACGCTATTATAATAGTGTCTACGGTTAAATATAACAAATTAAAATAGCGTAAGCGGGATTACATTTTACCCTTACACCGTTTATATTACCGTAGTCTATACAGATACCGTAAAGTCCACAGTACATAGTGGCTATCAGAGGGCACTCATAGGTACGGTATAAATCAAAGTCGTAAGGGCTCGATCAGGATAATATGACAAGACACACGGGGAATGCCCAGAGTAGGAGTATACTAGTTGCATGCCCAGACTGGTGATAATGCATAGCCACAACTACCGCCCACCTCGAACAACACTTCGAAATCGCAGATGCGCATCAAATCAATCAAACCGAGGGACTATATTAATAAAGGAAGAAGTGTTGCCGATGGAGGTAGCTAACCCCACTTGGTCACGGTATAGCCTGTTTTAGTCATTTTAATTATGACCCGAAGGTCAAGGATATCCATCATCGTTCTCTTTCTTCAAATCCAGTAATCGCCTCCAAATCCATCCAACAGCATTTCTGGAACTCCACCGTGTACATAGTTGGTAAAGTGGTTTTCGGTATTGGCAGAGAGTATGACAATATCCGATCCCAGTCTCTTTAACAACCAATTGTTTACATTTGTCACACCGGTCAGTTCTCTTACATTTCTTCATATCAAAATATCAGAGTTTCAAAATCATTCAATATTCAAGATAGAATATTATTCATACTAAAATCTCCATTTAAACCAGTTAAAATTTTGAAACAATTCCAACTTTAATAATTTGAATATTAAAATAATTAACTGTATATTTAAAATAGTTCAGATATATAATTGGACTACTTTGAAAATAAATAATTTGTAACTTAAAATAGAATTTATCTAATTTATTAACATATATAGTTTGAACATTAAGTAATTTATAATATAAATAGTTAATTTTAAAATGATTTATATAATAGTAATAAAGTAAAATATTTTATAAAGAAAAATAATTGTTATTAAAATAGTTTATAAAATGATTTGAAATGCTATAGTTGGAATTAGAATCGTTTCTCTAACATTTTCAATTAAACCTGAAGTCAAATTTCGACTTTAATTCAACCAACCCAATTTTCAATAATTCCATCAATTAAACTTCCAGTTTACATTCATTTCAATTCGATCAAATTAATTCAACTAGTAGCATTCCAAATCAGATTCTCATTTTCAATGATTTCAATTTATGGCAAATACCGAGTTCACAATTCATATATATAAATCAGATCAATGTTGATTCATAATAAAATTCAAAGGTGTGTGAAACCATTCAATTTCAATAAATCTGATTATATTTCACTTTTTATTTAGCTTCAGTTACAATACAAATTTATTTCCCTTTTTTTTATTCAAGGTTCAAGTTCGAAGGAAATAAATTATAAAACATCACTTATATTTTCTTTAAAACAATATTTCAAAATTCGTGGTTAAAACAAATTTTATTTGACCAACTTCTGTACATATATAATTTTATATCCTATGGCCAAGTGATACTTAAATTTTAATTTTAGTATTTTGGGAAATGATATATATCATTTCAATCCAAATCTGGGTCATAGGTATTTATCATTTCAACCTACATTCTTAATTCATTTTAATAATTAATCCCAAGTTTATTTGATGCCCGTAACATCTAGGGTGATGGTTGGGATTAATCAACAAAATTAGTAACATATGTAAACAATGTCGATAAAAAGATGAATTACATATCAATGCATTAAATATACAAATTCAAGGCATCCATCAAAATCAACACATATAAACAGTTCAGTATAATATCTGTGTACTAGCCATCAGGTATGAGATTTTAAACTAGAAATTAAATTCAAACTGTACAAATTTTATAATGGTTAAATTAAATTATACAGTCTATGTAGATTTAACTAAGCAATTTAAATGATCAAACAGCAATACAATCATATCATGACATGAATTTAATTTAACTAACAATAAAATATTTTAGTTAGGTGTGAGTGGGTTTAATCACTCACCTTTGGTTTTGAACTTGTTTGAAATCCAAAATATGCCCTAAAATTTAACTGTCTCAGAATCAGTCCAAATCAATGCCATCGCGAAGAGCTCGCCGATACGATTCCAACGGATCCAATTGCATGTAAAACTGATTTCGTATGAAGAAGTTACACATGTTAACGCATTAGAAATCAAATTATGTAAAATAATTATAGAAAACCCTCACCCAAAATCTCTCTGCTACGTCATCTCCTGCTAAATCCTTTCTCTCCATTGCGTTTTTCAGAAATAGCAGAAGCATAACCCAAGCAAACGTTCAATCCCTTGAATCATGCACCACTCCTGAAGCATCCTTCTTGTTGTAACTAATTATCCCATGTATACTATTTATCTACAGCTAACTATCCAACTTCACAATCTACAAGTTATCTTCCTATTGCTCCATACGGGCCTACCGCAGTTGCTCGCTTCATTTTGTGAAACCCAATCATTATGGTGCCCAGACCAGAAGACCTGATTCATCCAAATGTGAGAGGTATAACACTGCTAGTAGTTACACGGCTTGTTGTAGAATTTAGTTCGGTGTGTGTCCGCAGCAAGGACCTACGGACCAGTGGAGGTGTTTTGATCTGACCTAGCGTGGAGAAGTGAGGCAGATCGTCTTTTTTCAAAGACCCTTTTTTTAGTATGAGCAGTTTAAAATAGCAGCGAAGAAGATAGGATGAAGATCCAAAAGTGTAAGAAGAAAAAAGGAATATAATGTGGACAATTAAATTTTAAACAAAGAGACGTAGTGAGTGTTAATCCCAAAATTCAGGTGAAAGGGCTCAATACTCGCTACAGTTAAATACCTAGTTTGTACCGATTTAATGTAACGACCCAGAAAATCTGAACCAATTTAAATTTTTTAAAATTGGTTAAAATAATGGATTTTAAATATTTAAAATAAATATTTTAAATAATGGCAATGGAAAGTGAGTTTGAATCGACAATTGAAAACGAATATAATTAATTATAATTATAAACAAGGCCTGAAATGGCGCTGCAGTTTCAAAAATTGAATTCAAACTTTGTCGGACTGTACCGGGTGCAAAACAAAACGGATTTTAGAGAAACCAGAAATATTTAAATCTGTTAGTGAATACCTTTCTACCGAATCTGAAAAATCGAATTTTCATAGAGGAAAGCAAAAGTTATGGCCAAATGAATTTTCAGAAAGGTCGCGATGGAATTTATATAACCCGTGAAATTGGCCATTTTGCATACGACCTCGGAATTCGACGAAACCACTTTTGTTGGATCCGGGATGTGAAGTTATTGCTAGGTTTCAAATTTCATAATTTTTGAAGCTAGTATGTCAGCGTGGCAAAGGAAAATGTGTTTTGGTCAATTATAGTTAAATTGGATCGACCAGAAATGGGCCTTTTTGCAAACAGTCTCAAAATTCGACGAAACTAGTTTTGTTGGGACCGTATCATCAAAACATAGCGAGATTTATTTTTCTGGAATTTTTCGAATCAGTTTGTGGCCCTGGCAAACTGAAATGCACGTTCAAATCAAATATTGAATGTTTTATATTTTAATTTGAAGGAAAACTGACTGAAACAGTCGAATGAGCCTTCGAAACATATCCCATTGTGTTCGGAATGGGGGTAAAACGCTAGGGACGACAGTCGTTGGGTTTAGACTGGTGGTCGCGTCAGAAAACCCTTTTAAAACTTCCCCAACCAATCAGAATTTTTATAAAAAAAGGAAAATTCCTTTTTCTCTCTCCCCAAGGCGGAAAACGTTCAAAACCTTCCTCCTCATTTTTCGATCAATCCACGCAAAATTAGCCCCTCCTCCTGTTGAAGATTTTGTAGAGCTCGGAGAGATCTTCAAATCCATATAAGGTTTGGATTTTTTCATTGCGTGGTTTGGGAGAACGGACATCGAGAAGTCATCGCGTTCAAGTCGCCACCGCCGCCACCTCAGGCGATCGAACGCCACCGCACCCCCCTGCACTGAAAGCTCTCTCCTTCCCCTTCGACACTGCGTAGGCCGATCGAGCTATCGATTCACGGATTGCACGAAAACTTCAAACCTAGTTTTGAACATTTCTGAAAGGTATACGGCTTGTTTTATTTTCAGCTGTTTTAACACCTTTAAACTGTTGCAAACTTTGAAAAATCATATCTTTTTGCTGTGTTGACGAAATTCAGTGAAACAAGAGACAGTGGACTCGTGTTGATGTCTTCTACATTCTAGAAGAGACCGCATATTTTTCTGAGCCTTTTGCTATTTTTGGTGGAGTGGAACCCAATGTGAGATTTCTAATTTATAAACGATATGGAAAACGACGATGTATAAAATATATAGTCGATGTATGAGTTATATAAGCATTGTACACCTCATGTATAAGCTTGTATAAGTTGTACATTCGATGTATAAGTTATATATGCGTTGTAAAAATTATATATGTGTTGAAATAGAAGTGAATTGCTATATATATATATATATATATATATATACACACACACACACACACACGCCCCTTGTCCACCAACCATGGACGATATTTATTGGTTGTGATTGGTGTGAAAATTGATTGATAGCGAATGGTTGTTTGGGATTGTTTGTGGTTGATATTGATTGATTGTGGTTGAAAAATACCCGTTTGTGGTTGAGAAATATTTGATTGAAACCACATAGGATTAATTTGTGGAAATGAAATAAATATATACATGCCGCCTGCGTGCGAACTAGATGCATGATCCCCATTCTCAAAAACCGCGAGGTTTTAAGGTAGAGCGAGGAGCCGTACTAGGGACGGCCCCGGTTTTAACTACCCTGCCGTTATGCTGCCGAAATTTTGAATAATATTCATGTGTTTTAATTATTTTCATTTGCTGAAACTATATTTATTCATTGAATAGAAAACCTTCATGTGTTGAATTGATATTCATTCGTTGATTATAAATTCATGTGTTGAATGGCATTCGTGTGTTAAATATAAAAATCACATTTTTATCTATATATAGAAACTATAGAAAACTTTCATGTGTTGAATTGATATTCATTCGTTGATTAGAAATTCATGTGTTGAATGGTATTCGTGTTTTAAATATAAAAATCACATTTTTATCTATATATAGAAACTAAGAAAACCTTCATGTGTTGAATCGATATTCATTCGTTGAATTGAAATTCATGTGTTGAATGGTATTCATATTTTGAAATAAATCGTTTCATAATAAAAATCACCTTTTATCATCTATATGGACTATGTAAAATAATCTCGTTTTAAAAGAAATTGTTTTGTAACAAAAATCCTATTTTTATCACCTATATAAACTATATAAAATAATAGTGTTTTGAAATGAATTGTTATACAATAAAAATCACATTTTTATTATATACATGATTTGTTGAAATGTGAAGTGTTAAAAATAGCAACTCGTTCAAATAAATATGCATGAGTCGAAATATTCATTAATTAGCTAATGATATGATTTTTGCCTATGCATGCAACATTAGAATGAATGGTGTTTTTAACCCAAATGGAATCAAATATGAAGTTGAATGGAAAATGATAAATGATAAGAACTGTATATATATGTACATGCATATTTATTGAACAAGTTATAGCAAAAGGGGCTATAGAAGAGGAATACAATTTTGTGCCCGACAAATAGGTACACATTTACTGTTTTGTTTGGGTGATGATTTTATGAGCCTGTTGGCTAGCCGCTTGGCTTTTTCTTTTTCTTTTCGACATGATACGCCCGTGTGGCTATTTGGGAATTTTCCCAGCCCCTCCCGTACAAAGGAGGTTATGGCGAAATTTTCCAAAATTTAAAGGCGTTAGTAAAATATTTGAAGTGAAAACGATATTGAAATCGTTGAATGAACTATATTTATATAAATATATAAATATAAATAAAATTAAAACGAAACGTGGCCATGCAGTTTTTGTTTTGAAACCGTGATTTCAAACAACTAGTGCGGGAAATCCGACCATTGGATTTTCCCGAAACCGCAACCGTTGGGTTCGCCTTGGAAATATCTTTCCAACGGCACCAACTTTGTAAAAAACCAACGGTTGGATTGTCTGGAATGTTTAATTCAAATCTGAAGAAAAACAACGCTAGAAACGATTATATATATATATATATATATATATATGTATAATTATATTTAATCGAATGACGACGCTGCAGTTCGTATTTTGAAATCGAAACTTCAAACGATTGTACTGGGAGATCCGGCCGTCGGATTTTCCCGAAACTGGAACCGTTGGATTCGTTTTGAAAAGATCTTTCTAACTATGTAAATTTTATGAAGATCCAACGGTAATATTTTCAGATATGTGTAAATCAAATCAGAAGAAAAACAGCGCCACGGTCGCGTTATGGCCCGAAGCGTCGTTTTGAATAAATTGGCTATTTTAAAATAAATAAAAATGGCGATAAATCGTTATAAAATATTATAAACAATATGGATGTGATTTAGAAATTAACTGAAGGTTGGCTAAGTTGAATGGTTTCCAGGGTGTTAATCTGATATTGGTTTCGGCCTTCGGGGTTAATATTTGGGAAATCGTTCTCTTACTGATTGACGGTTAGTGACTAATGAATTGATATGATGCATGTATATGTTGGTGTTGCACTTGTTTATTATATATGCGAGTTGCTCAGAAAGACCGGGTTTTTCCCATTCTGAATAACTGAATCGACGATAATGAATCGAAGATGAAGACGATGGTCGAAGACCGGAGATCTTCACCTCGTCTGGATGGTAACCGAGGTCCTGATTGGGAGGCATCCCGAAATATGGATAACGAGTGGTGATCGTCCAGACGTACGTGGTGATCGAAGGGTTTGCGAGGTATTTAGTGCCTCCGGTTTCGTTCAGACCCAGAACGGACTTGTAAATGGACTGTGTGTCTGACATTGGATTTTATTCTGTGTTGATTGATCTCTATTAAATATACATCTGTTTGGCGGCGGAGAATTTATTCTTTTGCTTAACGCCCTTCTCTGAAACGCACGAGCTCAGAGGTTGTATATCGATGGACATCAGTCGCATGGCATTAATTGCCTGTGTGGCATGCTAAGATGCAGTGATCAGGGCTTCTGTTGAAAGGCAAAGTCTTGTAGTGATGATCAAAGCACCACCTGTGTGGCATAGCTTTGTGTATAACGTGCAATCGCGAGCCTCACACCCCAGTATGAACCAGAAACAGGAGAGGACATCAGGCAGGACCTGTGTTTCTTTCTAGCTAGGGCGGTGTCAGTGACCTACCAGCCCTGACATTTATATACTTCTCACCTGTGTGGTTGTTGCTGATGCGAGGCGCCTCGGTTTGATCGGACGATCCGGGTCCGATGGAGTCATTCGTTGGCTCATTTACGCCCCAAAGGGCGGGGAAACACAGTGTTCAGGAATTTTAATCCAAATCGGTGGACCGGCCCTGACGATCCAAGGGCCCACCTGAGTCTGGGTCCTGAGGGGCGGGCTAGAGCGTCTCAAATTCGGTAAGGACTATCTTTTTCCTTGGTTCAGGACGGAAATCCAATTTCCAAATATGACATCGTGCGGTTTTGATTGTATACCTATATATGGCGACATAGTGGTATGGGGCATTAATGCCGTCTATGATTGATAGTTATGATTTGAAATTGTTCTCAAAATATATAAACACTAGCAATAATATCAAATGCCTTTGTTTTATTCGTATCAAGCATATTTTGGCCGTTATAAGGTAAAAACTCTATCCTCCGGTTTGCGTTGCATTGTGTGATGGGAACTGAGTCTTATAATGGCTTCATTTTTATAAAAAGCATTGCGATGTTTAAAAGAATGATTTGTTTTAAAGCACTGGCAATCCAATGGAGTAAACCCGTTCCATGAAAGTGGCGTGGTCCTTAGATAAGCCATATTATAAATGTGTGAGTAGATTTCTCATACCAGTCCCATGACTGACTCATAGTTTGTTTCACTTTCATACTCGGGTGCCCCTTTTTCTACATGGGCAGCCTTGCACTCAGGTTTAGCTGGTTCTTTCTTGATAGCTGGAGCTGAAGATGGATTCTATTATTTATCTCTTTTTATGTTGTTCATCTCCTATTGTACATATTTTTGTTTATTTCCGCTGTAGACATTTATGTATAGCTGAACTGTATTTGTACTAAGTAAGATCCTATATACTGCGTAACTCTGATGATTACTTTTATCCAGTATATTCTGCTGTTCACTATCTGGTGTATTTATTTAATTCTGTTCTGATGTTATATGTTTCTGTGTTATATTCCAAGGATAACACTTGTCTCCGTCTATACGGGGTTTGGGGACGTCACAACGTGGTATCAGAGCTTTGGTTAAGCTTAGTTCTGGAATAAAACATATTAACGAACTCGTCAGAAATAGAACCTGTAGTGTTCTAGGATGGGAAACTCTATACAGATAGGATCAGCAATATCCTAGTATGAGTAAAGCAGAATGAAATTACACCTCGATAGACGCATTTACACTTGAAGTATATGTTTCTATGTTTGAAAATTATCTTTTCTGTGACCTGACACTTGATCTGCCATTTGCAGAGGTACTAGAAAAATGAGTGTCAGAAACAGGAGAAATGCAGAACCCGATCTAGAGGCTCTATTTAAGAGATATCGAAATCTGGGTGGAGCACAATTCTCGGGCAATGAATCTATTTTTCAAACTCAAGCTTGGGTGAGCTCTGCAGAAAGAATATTTGAGCATTTCCAGCTGAGAGACGACCAGAAAAGATTAGTAGCATCTTGGGCGCTCAATGGAGAAGATTTAATCTGGTGGGAAACAATCATCAAAGTTTTCCAAATGTATATTCTGGCAAGATGAAGTAAAATTTCTAGGCCACGTCGTATCGAAAGAAGGAATTGTTGTGGATCCAAGCAAAATCACAGCTATTCAGAATTGGAACCATCCTAGTACCCCTACAGAAGTCCGCAGTTTTCTCGGATTGGCTAGTTATTACCGGAAGTTCGTTAAAAAAATTTCGAAGATATCTGGTCACTTAACGAAGCTCACAAGGAAGCACGCGAAATTCAAATGGACTCCAGAAAGTGAGGAGGCTTTTGAAGAGCTAAAGTTGAGATTAACAACTGCTCTAGTGTTAACTATCATCGATGGCAACCAAGATTTAAAAGTCTGGACTGATGCTTCTAGAGAGGGCCTTGGCGCAGTGTTAATGCAAAGGGGTCAAGTGATTGCTTATGCTAGCCGTCAGTTGAAGCCGCACGAGAAAAACTACGTAACTCATGATCTTGAGTTATTGGCTATAGTATTTGCCTTGAAAATCTGGAGACACTATCTTCTGGGTGAGAGATTTGAATTGTTTACAGATCACCAGTCGTTAAAGTATCTGTTCACTCAGAAAGACCTGAATTTGAGGCAGCAACGTTGGTTGGAGTTCCTTGCAGCATATGACTTTGAAATTATATACACTCCAGGAAAAGCCAATGTCGTGGCCGATGCGCTGAGCCGAAAGAATGTAATGATCGCCAGCTTTATTATCACAACTTCCTTGATTGACAAAATATTTATTCTTCAGAAGGAGGATAACTTTATTAAGGATATGATTAAAAGGATTCAGAAAGGCGAACCCTCGTGTTTCCAAATAGATAACGACGAGACCTTGAGATTGAAAGGAAGGATTTGTGTTCCTGACATCCCAGAGTTAAAAAGGGAAGTGTTAGACGAGTGTCACAAGTCCAAGCTGAGTATCCATCCTGGTGTAGCCAAAATGTATAACGATCTCAAACGAACATTCTGGTGGAAGGCTATGAAAAGGGACGTTTCGACATATGTTAGCCGATGCCCTACTTGCCAGCTAGTCAAAAGAGACCAACAGAAATTGGCTGGATTATTACAACCACTAGAGGTTCCTGGTTGGAAGTGGGAACATATTTCTATGGACTTCATTGATGGTCTGCCTAGAACCAGAAAAGGAAATGACAGTATTTGGGTGATCGTAGATCGCTTCACGAAGACCTCCCATTTCATACCTGTCAGATCAAACAGAACTGCTCAGAGTCTGGCGCAGATATACTTCAAGGAAATTGTTAGACTACATGGAGTGCCGCTCAATATAGTCAGTGATAGAGATACAATATTCACTAGCAAATTCTGGGAAGCATTTCAAGTCGAGCTGGGGACGAAGTTGAACTTGAGCACCACTTATCATCCTCAGACAGACGGTCAGACTGAGAGGGTGAATCGTATTTTAGAAGATATATTGCGGGCTTGTGTTATAGATTTCGGTGGATCATGGGAAGACCATCTGCATCTGGCTGAATTCTCTTATAACAACAGCTACCAGGCGAGTCTGACAATGTCTCCATTCGAAGCATTGTATGGTAGACCGTGCCGATCTCCTACTTGTTGGGTCGAACCCGGTAATAGACTTGTGTTGGGTCCTGATATGATCCGAGAAGCCGTTGACAAAGTCGATTTTATTAAGAAGCGATTACTCGTCGCTCAAAGCCGATAAAAGAGCTATGCCGATAGAAGAAGAAGAGATATATCCTTTGCTGTTGGCGACTATGTATATTTGAAAGTATCTCCGATGAGAGGAGTTATCCGGTTCGGTAAAACTGGAAAGTTGGCGCTCAAATTCATTGTTCCATTTCCTATTCTGGAACGGATCAGGACTCTCGCTTATAGGGTTAAATTGCCAGATTGGTTGCCTGGAGTTCATGATGTATTTCACATATCTCAACTTCGAAAGCACGTTCATGATCCAGACTTGATCGTCGAAGAAGCAGCTCAGCAGGATATTGAAATTACTCCAGAATTAGCTGTTAGAAGAGAGCCGCTAAAGATCATCGGCAAAGAAACCAAAGAGCTGAGGAACAAGAATGTTCACTTAGTCAAAGTGCAATGGAGTGGAGATCCGCGATATTGTACTTGGGAAACTGAGGAGAGCATTCAGAAAGCTTATCCTAGATGTCGAGTGGATATCTCTGATTGACTCTGGTGCAAGGTACATTTACCCTACTTTGCATTACCATTTAATTCTCTACTCTGTTGTTATTTTCTTCCATGGATGTGCACTTTTAAATTCTATAGTCTGAATGATTTTAAAAAGAGTATAGAAATTGATTAGTATATTTTTGAAAGGTTGAAAACAATTGGATTGGTTGTTATGTTGTGTGATTGTAGATTTATCAAACCACTTTCGACTTTGTTCCTTTTCGGGGGCGAAAAGTTTTAAGTGGGGGAGATTGTAACGACCCAGAAAATCTGAACCAATTTAAATTTTTTAAAATTGGCTAAAATAATGGATTTTAAATATTTTAAATAATGGCAATGGAAAGTGAGTTTGAATCGACAATTGAAAACGAATATATTAATTATAATTATAAACAAGGCCTGAAATGGCGCAGCATTTTCAAAAATTGAATTCAAACTTTGTCGGACTGTACCGGGTGCAAAACAAAACGGATTTTAGCAAAACCAAAAATATTTAAATCTGTTAGTGAATACCTTTCTACCGAATCTGAAAAATAGAATTTTCATAGCGGAAAGCAGAAGTTATGGCTAAATGAATTTTCAGAAAGGTCGCTATGGAATTTATATAGCCCGTGAAATTGGCCATTTTGCATACGACCTCGGAATTCGACGAAACCACTTTTGTTGGATCCGGGATGTGAAGTTATTGCTAGGTTTCAAATTTCATAATTTTTGAAGCTAGTATGTGAGCATGGCAAAGGAAAATGTGTTTTGGTCAATTATAGTTAAATTGGATCGACCAGAAATGGGCCTTTTTGCAAACAGTCTCAGAATTCGACGAAACTAGTTTTGTTGGGACCGTATCGTCAAAACATAGCTAGATTTATTTTTTTGGAATTTTTCGAATCAGTTTGTGGCCCTGGCAAATTGAAATGCACGTTCAAATCAAATATTGAATGTTTTATATTTTAATTTGAAGGAAAACTGACTGAAACAGTCGAATGGGCCTACGAAACATATCCCATTGTGTTCGGAATGGGGGTAAAACGCTAGTGATGACAGTCGTTGGGTTTAGATTGGTGGTCGCGTCAGAAAACCCCTTTAAAACTTCCCCGACCAATCAGAATTTTTGTAAAAAAAAGGAAAATTCCTTTTTCTCTCTCCCCGAAGGCGGAAAACGTTCAAAACGTTCCCCCTCATTTTCCGATCAATCCACGCAAAATTAATCCCTCCTCCAGTTGAAGGTTTTGTAGAGCTCGGAGAGATCTTCAAATCCATATAAGGTTTGGATTTTTTCATTGCGTGGTTTGGGAGAACGGACGTCGAGAAGTCATCGCGTTCAAGTTGCCGCCGTCGCCACCTCAGGCGATCGAACGCCACCGCACCCCCCTGCTTTGAAAGCTCTCTCCTTCCCCTTCGACACTGCGTAGGGCGATCAAGCTATCGATTCACGGATTACACGAAAACTTCAAACCTAGTTTTGAAGATTTCTGGAAGGTATACGGTTTGTTTTATTTTCCGCTGTTTTAACACCTTTAAACCGTTGCAAACTTTGAAAAATCATATCTTTTTGCTGTGTTGACGAAATTCAGTGAAACAAGAGACAGTGGACTCGTGTGGACGTCTTCTACATTCTAAAAGAGACCGCATATTTTTCTGAGCCTTCTGCTATTTTTGGTGGAGTGGAACCCAATGTGAGATTTCTAATTTATAAACGATATGGAAAACGACGATGTATGAATTATATAGTCGATGTATGAGTTATATAAGCGTTGTACACCTCATGTATAAGCATTGTATAAGTTGTACATTCGATGTATAAGTTATATATGCGTTGTAAAAATTATATATGTGTTGAAATAGAAGTGAATTGCTATATATATATATATGTATATATATATATATATATATATATATATATATATATATATATACACACACACACACGCCCCTCGTCCACCAACCATGGACGATATTTATTGGTTGTGATTGGTGTGAAAATTGATTGATAGCGAATGGTTGTTTGGGATTGTTTGTGGTTGGTATTGATTGATTGTGGTTGAAAAATACCCGTTTGTGGTTGAGAAATATTTGGTTGAAACCACATAGGATTAGTTTGTGGAAATGAAATAAATATATACATGCCGCCTGCATGCGAACTAGATGCATGATCCCCATTGTCAATAACCGCGACGTTTTAAGGTAGAGTGAGGAGCCATACTAGGGACGGTCCCGGTTTTGACTACCCTGCCGTTATGCTGCCGAAATTTTGAATAATATTCATGTGTTTGAATTATTTTCATTTGCTGAAACTATATTTATTCATTGAATAGAAAACCTTCATGTGTTGAATTGATATTCATTCGTTGATTAGAAATTCATGTGTTGAATGGCATTCGTGTGTTAAATATAAAAATCACATTTTTATCTATATATAGAAACTATAGAAAACCTTCATGTGTTGAATTGATATTCATTTGTTGATTAGAAATTCATGTGTTGAATGGTATTCGTGTTTTAAATATAAAAATCACATTTTTATCTATATATAGAAACTATAGAAAACCTTCATGTGTTGAATCGATATTCATTCGTTGAATTGAAATTCATGTGTTGAATGGTATTCATATTTTGAAATAAATTGTTTCATAATAAAAATCACCTTTTATCATCTATATGGACCATGTAAAATAATCTCGTTTTAAAAGAAATTGTTTTATAATAAAAATCATATTTTTATCACCTATATAAACTACATAAAATAATAGTGTTTTGAAATGAATTGTTTTACAATAAAAATCACATTTTTATTATATACATGATTTTTTGAAATGTGAAGTGTTAAAAATAGCAACTCGTTCAAATAAATATGCATGAGTCGAAATATTCATTAATTAGCTAATGATATGATTTTTGCCTATGCATGCAACATTAGAATGAATGGTGTTTTTAAACCAAATGGAATCAAATATGAAGTTGAATGGAAAATGATAAATGATAAGAACTGTATATATGTACATGCATATTTATTGAACAGGTTATAGCAAAAGGGGCTAGAGAAGAGGAATAAAATTTTGTGCCCGACAAATAAGTACACATTTACTGTTTTGTTTGGGTGATGATTTTATGAGCCTGTTGGCTTTTTCTTTTTTTTTTCGACATGAGATGCCCGTGTGGCTATTTGGGAATTTTCTCTGCCCCTCCCATACAAAGGAGGTTATGGCGAAATTTTCCAAAATTTAAAGGCGTTAGTGAAATATTTGAAGTGAAAACGATATTGAAATCGTTGAATGAACTATATTTATATAAATATAATTAAAATTAAAATGAAACGTGGCCGTGCAGTTCGTGTTTTGAAACCGTGATTTCAAACAACTAGTGCGGGAAATCCGACCATTGGATTTTCCCGAAACTGCAACCGTTGGGTTCGCCTTGGAAATATCTTTCCAACGGCACCAACTTTGTAAAAATCCAACGGTTGGATTGTCTGGAATGTTTAATTCAAATCTGAAGAAAAACAGTGCCAGAAACGATTATATTTATATGTATATATAAATATAATTATATTTAATCGAATGACGACGCTGCAGTTCGTATTTTGAAATCGAAACTTCAAACGATTGTACCGGGAGATCCAACCGTCGGATTTTCCCGAAACTGGAACCGTTGGATTCGTTTTGAAGTGATCTTTCTAATGATGTAAATTTTATGAAGATCCAACGGTTAGATTTTCAGATATGTGTAAATCAAATCTGAAGAAAAACAGCGCCACGGTCGCGTTATGGCCCGAAGCGTCGTTTTGAATAAATTGGCTATTTTAAAATAAATAAAAATGGCGATAAATCGTTATAAAATATTATAAACAATATGGATGTGATTTAGAAATTAACTGAAGGTTGGCTAAGTTGAATGGTTTCCTGGGTATTAATCTGATGTTGGTTTCGGTCTTCGGGGTTAATATTTGGGAAATCGTTCTCTTACTGATTGACGGTTAGTGACTAATGAATTGAGATGATGCGTGTATATATTGGTGTTGCACTTGTTTATTATATACGCGAGTTGCTCAGAAAGACCGGGTTTTTCCCATTCTGAATAACTGAATCGACGATAATGAATCGAAGATGAAGACGATGGTCGAAGACCGGAGATCTTCACCTCGTCTGGATGGTAACCGAGGTCCTGATTGGGAGGCATCCCAAAATATGGATAATGAGTGGTGATCGTCAAGACGTACGTGGTGATCAAAGGGTTTGCGAGGTATTTAGTGCCTCCGGTTTCGTTCAGACCCAGAACGGACTTGTAAATGGACTGTGTGTCTGACATTGGATTTTATTCTGTGTTGATTGATCTCTATTAAATATACATCTGTTTGGCGGCAGAGAATTTATTCTTTTGCCTAATGCCCTTCTCTGAAATGCACGAGCTCAGAGGTTGTATATCGATGGACATCAGTCGCATGGCATGAATTGCCTGTGTGGCATGCTAAGATGCAGTGATCAGGGCTTCTATTGAAAAGCAAAGTCTTGTGGTGATGATCAAAGCACCTCCTGTGTGGCGTAGCTTTGTGTATAACGTGCAATCGCGAGCCTCACACCCCGGTATGAACCAGAAACGGGAGAGGACATTAGGGAGGACCTGCGTCCTGTCTAGCTATGGTGGTGTCAGTGACCTACTAGCCCTGACATTTATATACTTCTCACCTGTGTGGTTGTTGTTGTTGCGAGGCACCTCGGTTTGATCGGACGATCCGGGTCCGATAGAGTCATTCGTTGGCTCATTTACGCCCCAAAGGGCGGGGAAACGCAGTGTTCAGGAATTTTAATCCACATCGGTGGACCGGCCCTGACGATCCAAGGGCCCACCTGAGTCTGGGTCCTGAGGGGCGGGCTAGAGCGTCTCGAATTCGGTAAGGACTATCTTTTGCCGAAATCCAATTTCCAAATATGAAATCGTGCGGTTTAGATTATATACCTATATATGGCGACATAGTGGTATGGGGCATTAATGTCGTCTATGATTGATAGTTATGATTTGAAATTGTTCTCAAAATATATAAACTCTTGCAATAATATCAAATGCCTTTGTTTTATTCGTATCAAGCATAATTTGGCCGTTATAAGGTAAAAACTCTATCCTCCGGTTTGCGTTGCATTGTGTGATGGGAAATGAGTCTTATATTGGCTTCATTTTTATAAAAAGCATTGCGATGTTTAAAAGAATGATTTGTTTTAAAGCACTAGCAATCCAATGGAGTAAACCCGTTCCACGAAAGTGGCGTGGTCCTATGATTAGACACATTATAAATGTGTTGAGTAGATTTCTCATACCAGTCCCATGACCGACTCGTAGTTTGTTTCACTTTCAAACTCGGGTGCCCCTTTTTTACATGGGCAGCCTTGTATTCAGGTTTAGCTGGTTCTTTCTGGATAGCTGGAGCTGAAGATGGATTCTATTATTTATCTCTTTTTATGCTGTTCAGCTCCTATTGTACATATTTTTGTTTATTTCCGCTGTAGACATTTATGTATAGCTGAACTGTATTTGTACTAAGTAAGATCCTATATACTGCGTAACTCTAATGATTACTTTTGTTCAGTATATTTTGCTGTTCACTATCTGGTGTATTTATTTAATTCTGTTTTGCTGTTATCTGTTTCTGTGTTATATTCCAAGGATAACCCTTGTCTCCGTCTGTATGGGGTTTGGGGACGTCACATTTAAGTTCAAATTTTAATCTACCATATTATGTAAAATATCAATGCACCAATGAATTAAATATTAAATATATAATTTAAGAGTTTTCATAACTCTCTGTTTTAAATATAATTCCATATTTGTTATCAATAATAACAAAATTAGATTCACATTGGTTTTGCGTTTTTATTTATAATTTATATCCCATGCAACCATACCATTTATTACCAAACAACTCACCTCTTTACTTGTAGCATTCATTTTATTTCCTTGTTTCCATTTATTACCTTACTATTATAACTAATACTTTTAATTCATAATATCTGCGATAATTAATTGTATTGATTCTAGTTGGTTACCATATCGATACCAAATAGTTAATGCTTTATTTGTTCCTACTTTCCAATTTTTATAGCAACATAATTTCCATATATATATATATATATATATATATATATATATATATGTCCGTATGTATGTATGTATCTATATATATTACAACACAATGTAAAATACACTTTGATCCATATATATATATATATCCTATACATTGATTATTTTGTTTCCCATTTGATTATAGGTTACTGTAAAATTTTACAACATTTGTTAATAACAAAAGGCTAGTTACTGTTTAAATAATTGGTAAATTTCACTACTAATTAAACTTTGTAGTTTCCACACCTTAAATTATTATTAATAACCTAATACAAATTGTAGTCACTGAAATTTATTAAATTCATTCCGTGCAATGTTCATCTCTCCTTTACTAAACTTTTACGTAAATTAAATTAACGTTCCAAAATAAATATACCATAACTCACATTTCATTGAAACTGTAAATCTATTGTTATTACAGTTGTTGCAGATTATTATTAACCATCAAAATCAAACCATATTAGCTAGTTTTAAACAAAAAAACACCAAATAATTCATTTTAACCAAAATTTCCCATAAAATAATATTAAATTAAATAATTTTGGACTATTAAAGATATGGGTTGTTACACCCTCCCCCACTCAAAACTTTTCGTCCCCGAAAAGGGATGTAGTAAGGAAGTTATCAATTCATATATATTTAGCAATATAATTTTCTACTCAGTTTAAAATATTAACCTATACCCATAGTTTTATACATGTTGAAAACTTAAATTCCATAAAATTTTCCAAGTCCTAAATTCACGGAAATTTCGGTAGAGTCTCCTTTGTATAACTTGGTCTAGAAAACAATAATATATTCATAATAATAAATATACATCTCATCTCAATGATGAAGCATCCCAATCGGGGAAACAATATATAACTTTGGAAATACACTACATAACTCAATATACGTACCTTCTATTTGCGTTATTAGAAATTTGGCTTATTTAGAACGAGCAAAAATAACATTTTATGCACAAGCAGCTCCAAAAGCAAGCAATTCCCTTTCATACCAACTAAAACACTAATGAAACATTCATGAAATAGCCATGGTAACCAAAAGAACAAATAAAATATCCAAACAATTACATTTATCCAAACAAGCACCATAACCAAATTTAAATGTCAATATTTTATTTGTACGAATTCATTTGTTATATTGCATTACTATTTTCCAAATGTCAATATTTTTGTTTATTATTTATTACTTTCTACCATTATTCTGTTTGTTTACATTCACTCATTGATATTCATTTTATCAATAATTATATGGATTTGCATTCAATTCATTTTACTTTCAAGTTGATTCAGTTTACTTGTAATACATATATGCCTATTTCATTTCTAATTATTTTAAGTCAATTCAATTGATTTGTTATTCTTTGTAATAACCCGGAAATATGAGCCAATTTAAAAAAAAAATTTGGCAATTTTAGCGATTTTGAATATTTAAAATGAATTATTTTAAATAATAACGATGTGAAATTTATTTTGAATTGAATTAGAACGTATATATTTATTTGAATCGCCATTAGAATATAAATATTGTATTTTAATTATAAAAGGAATTGAAAATGGCACGGTAGTTTGAAATTTCGATTTCAAATTTCAAATGAGTGTACAAGATTCAATATAAACCGGATTTTAGTGAAATTGAAAATATTAGAATCTATTTGAGAATATCTTTCCAACAAATTCGAAAAATCGAAATTTCATAGCGGGAATCAAAAGATACGTCCAGTTAAAGATTCAGAATAGTCGCTATGGAATTCTGGCCCTTGAAAATGGAAATTTTGCAAACGACCTCAGTTTTCGACGAAACCTCTTTTGTTGGAACCGTGATGTCAAATTATTGCTAGATTCCAAAATTCATAGTTTTTCGAATCAATATGTGAGTGTGGCAAAAGAAAAAGCATTTGACCAGTTTCAGTTGATTTTAATCGACTGGAAAATGGCCATTTTTCAAATGGTCTCGGAATTTGACGAAATTAGTTTTGTTAGGACCGTATCGTTAATACGAAGCTAGAAAATATTTTTCGGGAGTTTTTCTAGTTAATATGTGGCCCCGATAAATTGAAATGCGCGTTCAAATTCAATATATAGAGTTAGATTTTGATTTTGGCGAAAACTGATCAAAACGATTGAATCAGCTTACGGTACATATCCCATTGTATTCGGAATGGGGGTAATTAGCTATGGACGACAGTCGGTGGGTTCGATTTCGAGGTCGAAATAAAACGTTGCTTTTAGAATTTAAAATAATTAAATATATATGTCATATTATATAATCCCTCCTTACTCTCTCTCCCCCTTCATCTTCCCAGTCGAAATCAAAACAAAGAAAAAAAGAGAAAATCGCGCCGCCCATCACCCCCGTTCATCGCGCCGCCCCTCACCCCCGTTCATTGCGCCGCCACGTTAGGAGCCACTCCCCCCTCGTTTCCCTTTCTCCCTCCTCTTGATTCAAGGCGCAAGCCCCACAGCCCCAAGGCCCTAAAGTTGAATTGCTTATTTCCTGAGTGCTGCCGCCACTGGCCTGAGGCCCGCCTCCGACCCACCATCTCGACACCACAACCCACCAGTTGCGAGCACACCCCACCTCCTCCGACCTCCCATGATAACCAAGGTGATTTTTTATTTTATATAAAAATCAGTTTTAACTTATAAGTTCAGTTCATTACTTATGAAAGCTAAGTTTCTTTTATTTACAAAAAGCTTGTATTTTTAAAGTGAAAAGATTTTTCTTAGTCTGAATGTAACGACCCGGAAAAATGCGATCTTGGTTATCCGATATACAACACATATCGAACATCCAAGGATCGAAAATAACCGAATAGTTAATGAAAGAAATTAGAGGGTAAGAATAGATAAGATAGAAACTTAGAATAGAAGAAGAAGAAGAAGATCACAACATCAGAGTAACACGAACCTCACGGCGGAACGAATAACATATAATAGATAACATAACTTTGAAATATAACAGTTATGTATACAATAGCACTTATCAAAGTACATCACTTACAACACAGCGGAAATAACTATAGCTAAAATCTTGAAGCCACCTGCTCCAGCTCTTCAATTGCATCTGTAAATCCCGACTACTTGACTGCCCGTACAAATTTAGGCACCCAATAGTTTAGGGAAAACAAAACAAAATAAACTCCGGGTCAGTCATGGGACTGGTATGAGTAAAACAGTTTAAAACAATTCCAACAAGTAAACGATATCTCATAAGACCACGCCGTATAACGGAACGGGTTTTTTTCCTTATGAGAATCTAAAATATCTTTATATCAAAACCTTTGATATTATAATAATGTCTATCAACCACAACTATAATAATCATCTAGCAGAAACGCTTTCATCTATTGTTCTACATATATAGTATACAATCAAAACCGCAAGCATGTATTGGGTAATGGATTTCCAACTATGACAAGGTATGGAACCACCTTTCGCTCATGTACCTCTAGAGGGGAATACACTGGGTTCAACAAGAACATCTTGCAACCTGGCCACACATGACCGACCACTCATTTCGCTTGAGTGTATCGAATGTATATCACCAACAGTTGGGATCAGCAACCGTTTCCTGAATGGGACAGCATCAACAATAGATTTATAGAAGTAAATGAAACTCTAGATCAGGTGATTATACACCCTACTTCGGTGCGACCGACTTAGCCATGTTGCCTGCCCGATTTCTGTCATTTACCGGATGATGAGGCTGGAAGCTACGCTTTATCATCATACCAGATTCACTTTAAATGCCACATCGTCAAATCCATCAAATCACCGATTGACGTCCTCAACCATACATTACGCGTTAGCTAAAAGAAGTTTCCTTCTCCGCTTCTACTCTTGGTACAGTTGGAGAAATCAATATACGTGATCGTCTGGAAATACTCTGTCAGACATCCATCCATACAAGTCATCCAGGAACAGGATGAACCGAAGGCACTATTCTGTAAACAGGATAGCCCTTGCATAACTCCGTCTTCAATATCTTTGGCATATATGATTCGCAACGCTTATGCCAATACAGAGTGGTTCTTTGGATAATAATCCAACTGGTCTCTCCATATTAACAACGTTAAATGGTCAAAACATTGATAGTCTGTGATTTAACTATCAAAGAAAAACTCGTGTGCAAACAACGGTATTATTTCCAGATGGAAATTATATCGACCAATCATCATTTAACATTTATCTCGTTAGCTCATTAATTTACTTATCTCCTGTTTCCATATATTCATCATTTCTTATTTTCTGATTTTAGAAAATATACTTTATTAACAATGGAAAACATTTCCATTTCCTTCATTGGATTTAAACAGATGTTTTAAATAAAACATCGCTATGCCAACTCAAACTATTTACTGAATTCACTTAACCATCTTTCACTATCAAACCTTACCATTCCTTAGTTAAGAAGGAAGTCAATCAAGTTGGGGTATAATTACCTCTCAGACCTTAACTGAACAACGTTATAACTTCGAAATAATAACAGTTTATCTTTTAAACCTTTAACAACTTCTTTACGTAACTCTCGGATTCAATTTACGAATCCACTTCTTTATCGAAAACATTGATTATAACGATAATGTTATAATCCCTGCTTTCGCAATATCTAACTTCAATTATAACCTTTATTCTTTAATTCGAATAATTAAAAATAACCTTAATTTATTAGTGTATACACTTGATTTAAAAACCGGAAAGTAAACATTACTTTCCCGAATTCGATATAGTTGAATTCGATGTAACATTCTCTTTCGAGTAATCTCTATTTAATTAACTCTTCTGCGAATAACCTATATTCGATTAACTCTCTTCGAATAACTTATATTCGAAATCTCTATCTTTCGAATAAACTATATTCGATCTCTTCCTTTCGAATACGCTATATTCGATAATCTCCCTTCGATTAATTAATCGATAACTCCTTTCGATTAAACTATAATCGATAATCTCCCTTCAATTAACTAATCGATAACTCCTTTCGATTAAACTATAATCGATAACTCCTTTCGATTAAACTATAATCGATAATCTCCCTTCGACTAACAAATCGAAAACTCCTTTCGATTAAACTATAATCGATAACTCCTTTCGATTAAACTATAATCGATAATCTCCCTTCGATTAACAAATCGATAACTCCTTTAACTGTATTCGAATAAACTATATTCGACTAACTCTATTTACTCCATTCGAATAACTAATATTCGATAACTCTATTTAACTCCATTCGAATAAACTATATTCGACTAACTCTATTTAACTCCATTCGAATAACTAATATTCGATAACTCTATTTAACTCCATTCGAATAAACTATATTCGACTAACTCTATTTAACTCCATTCGAATAACTATATTCGACTAACTCTATTTAACTCCATTCGAATAACTAATTTCGACTAACTCTATTTACCCCATTCGAATAACTAATTTCGACTAACTCTATTTACTCCATTCGAATAACTAATTTCGATAACTCTATTTAACTCCATTGAATAATTAACTTCGATAACTCCTTCGAATAACCAAATTCGATAATTCCTTTCCGAATAATGAAATTCGATAGCTCCTTTCGAATAACAAATTCGATAACTCAACTCGAATAACCAATATTCGATTATTCTTCTCTCGAATACACTATATTCGACAACTCTGCTTCGAATAAGTGATATTCGACAACTCTACTCGATTAACTCCATTTGAATAACTCTAATTAGTTAACTCTAACTCTAACTGGTTAATCCTCACTGATTAACTCTAACTGATTAATTCTAACTGATTAATTCTAGCTAGTCAACCCTCACTGGTAAATTCTAACTGATTAACTCTAATCGGTTAATTCTAACTCAAATCGATCATTTCTAACTCTAATTGATCATTTCTAACTCTAATTGATTATCTTATTCGAATAACTCCTATTTGATAACGTTTATTCATTTATAAAGATTTACTTTTGGTAACGGTTCTTCACTTTATAAATGTTCTCTTTAATAACATTACTTTACTTATACAAGTGTTGTGCACATATTCTATTTAATCCTATTTATTTATCAAATAAATATTCCTTTGATTTATTCCTATTTATTTATCAAATAAATATCTCCTTTAAATCTTTTCTTTATTTCCTGAATAAATAATTCCTTTTTAAACTCTTTATTTATTACCTAAATAGATAATCCCCTTTAAACTCTTTACCTATTACCTAAATAAATAAATCCCTTTTTAACCTATTTGTAAAATGGTTTACAAATATTTCTCTCTCTATTTGTTTAACAAATATTTTTCTTTATATTGGTTTTTATGAATATTTCCCTCTATATCTGTTTAACAATTCCTTTCCCTTGTATTTTATTTACAAATATAATTCCTTTATATTTGATTAACAAATAAATTTCTTCTATATTTGATTAACAAATAAATTCCTTCTATATTTGATTGACAAATAAATTCCTTCTATATTTGATTAACAAATAAATTCCTTCTATATTTGATTGACAAATATATCCTTTTTTTAAACTATTTGTAAAGGTTTTACAACATTTCTATTTCATTTTGATTTGTAAATGATTTACAAAACTTTCTCTTTTTATTTGATTTCTGAAAAATATTCTATCTCCTTATATTCCCGGGAAAATTCGCCATAACCTCCTTTGTATCGGGAGCATCGGGAAAATCCCCAACCCGCCACACAGGCCTTTCAATTCAAAAAGAAAATGGTTTGCAATTATGTCCTTTTTGAATATCTCCTCTTTATAAACATTCCAATTTATAAATATTTCTTATTTATAAATATTCCGCTTTATAAATATTCTATTTTCAATATCACTTTGAAAATTCCCTTATCAACATTCCGGTATGTCAGGGTATTCAATCATATCAAATTTCGATATCCAATATCGTCCATACACACTCAATCAACAACAGGTTAAAATTCACATCATATACCAAAATATATGAAAAACAATAAAATAACTGTTGAGGAATCCAGTCGGATTCCTCCAACCTGTTTCCCTACATCCACAGATGTTACACAACATGATTATCATCACTTTCAGTTCAGTACGGATTATTCTGATAACAGCATAAATATATAAATACTTAACGTTTATATATATATATATATGTATATAAAATTTCCACTAACTGACTAGCAGTTCAATCAATCAACCAACACACAGTTAATCAGCCAATTTCTACCAGTTCTAAAAATACAACATGAAATTATAAACTGTTCAGAGTTGGTGAGATTTACTCACATTGGACTGTTATCGTTAAAACGACTAACTATCTTTGATTTGATTCAGACGGACAATTTATTTTACAATAAATTGTAGCGAGCTCGGATTCACTCCCAGTCAGTCTCATTGTGTTGCTCCCGTCCATACGATTCTGTCGGATCTTGTTTCGTCCAATTCTGATACCGTATGAGGAATATATGGTATTACGAATTTAATACGTATTTAAAACAAATTTAAACTAAGCCTAAATGTTAAACGGGCCTCACCACTCTAACCCGGCCAAACCAAAATAGAACCCGCCCGTCTTTAGATATTTTCTCTTCCTTCTTTATCGCCGATACCTGCTCCTCCACGTTTTACCATAGCCGACTTCAACCACCACATTCCTCCATCACACACCACCGTTCGTCAAGCCTTCACCACCACTGGCCATCTCTTCCCGAGCTCCATCGCCTGAACCCCCTTTGCCTGAGCTCGCACCCCCTACCTCAACCGCATCGAACCCCTGACCCCACGACAACAGTACATGTACCGAACTTTTTCTCATCGAAAACCCTCCCAACTCCTCTACCTTGCGCGCCTACTCACCCTGACTCCAAATCCAAACTCCACTTCGTGATCCAATGCTCCAATTTCCGGAATCCTTGAACCCTAAATCGCTCTGTGTATTTTCGGCCACCCAGAAACGCGATCGATCTCTTCAAAAAGGACACGAGCTTGATGCTCTTCTGCTGCTGAGTCAATCGAGACTCATCCCAAGATTTATAGAATTTAATTTCTATTTGTTTTGTATTTGTTTGCTCTTGAACTTTACTGAAGAATGAGATTTGGTTTTCAGGAAAGAAAGAGAGCGGCGATATTAACTTTGACCAAAGAAAATAGTTGACTTAGGTTTAGGAGGAAGGTAAGGGTATTTATAGGATTTTTCTTTTAGATATTTTCTTTTATATTCTTATATTAATATTCGTATTTATAAATTAAAAATTTCTGTGATCATATACGATACTAAAAAATCACCAAACTGGACACGTAGCTAGAGTTCGACATTACGGTCCCAACGAAACTGGTTTCGTAGAATTCCGACTCCGTATGCTCACACAATATATTTTTAACTATCAAAATACCGACTGTTTCTCACTCTAAAAATCGGTACGGCCACATACTGACTCTAAAAATCTCGAAACTGGACACCTAACAATAATTTGACACAGCGGATCCAACGAAACTTTTTTCGTCGAATTCCGACTACGTATGCTCACACAGTGTCTTTTTAACGCTCTGGATGACCCATTTAAATACATAAATATATTTACATATAATTAAATTTAATATTTAAAAATAAATATTGCCGTATATATATCCACAATGGAATACCATACAGCTTCAGAATATCCCTATACGAATTTCTAACTCGATATTCACTTCTGGGTCAACCCGATATTCGATTTATATTGAAATTCCTTTTAAAAATATAAATAATCCCTTTATAAATTATAAAGGAATTCTACAGCGACTTTTCTGAAATTTGATTTGGACATATCTCAAAATCTACACGACAAAATCCTGATTTTTCTCTTCCACTAGAAAGATATACTCCACCAGCTCCACACGTTTCTTGTTTCATAGAAATCCGATTTAAAACGAATCCTGTACATTCAGTTGAAGTTCGAATTGCCAATTTACGAACTAAAGCGCCATTTCGAGATCAATTTTAATTATAATATAATTATACGTTCAAACTGACGTCTATTGAATATATTCGTCAATATAATTCAACTCTAAGCTGAATTAAATCTAAGGGACGACCCCGTTCACAGAATATTGTGATTTACAATATTCCTGATTATTTTTTTGAATTAAACATATATTAAATTATTTAATTAAATTAAATATTCCCAGTTATTTAATTCCACGACCATTAAATCCATTAATTCACCATTTATATAATTAAATAAATTAATTATATTACCCCAGACAATGCGGGTCATTACATTCTTCCCCACTTAAAATAATTTCGTCCTCGAAATTGCTAAGTTAGAAAACAAAGCCTATTACTGGTCGGAACTTATTCGTTCACTTCTTAACTTCAGTTTCAACTGAACCAATTTAGTTTTAATTAAATTATTAATTAATTCTTATCAACGAAAATTTTCAAAAATGCTGAAAATTTTCTAACTCCTTTAATTTCTGAAAAATTTCGCCAGCACCTCCTTTGTACTGGTCAATATCTCAAACTCCAACTCGCCTCTCTAGGCCATCTCCAACCCAAACGAAAATCAAACAGCCAAGCGGCTTGCCAATTCGGCTCATAAATCTCATGCTTATATCAAATATCAACTTGTACCTTTTTGTCGGGTATATCAACTCTATCACTTCTATATGCTATCGACTCAGCATATACCAATGTTATCCCCAATCAAATCCTGATCACTTTATCCTTACCACAGTTATTGGTTTTATACTCAAACCAAATCTCATTTAAACTCAAGTCTCATCCTTGATTCAAAACTTCTTACCAAGTAATACCATTTCCATTATCAGATTATCTCTAACCATATCCAATACATCTTTATTTAACTTAGTTTAAGTTAAATTCCAATTTATTCACTTCTACCATTAGCTTCATAAGTTAAATTTAAAATTTTAAATTTAAATCCCTGGGCTTTATTTCAAATCAAATTGGAAACCATAATAACAATTCAAATCATTTGAATTCCAGAACAACTTGTTTCTCAATACCATTTCAAAAACAAAATCTTTGGTAGTAATCCATCACTTATGAACTTGAAAATGAACATCGATGATGTCCGGATCATCATCGGAATCTATTCCCAGCTATCGCAGTGAGTTCAATACTATAACACCATTTCTAAACATTTCCATTTTTGAAATTCATTTCCAAAATATAATTCACACTGCTTGTAAAACAATTTAAAATCTCTCAGGATCTTAAATTTTTCCTTATTTTTAATCCAATTTCATTTACAAACACTTATCCAATTTTTCAGAATTTTAATTCAATTTCTGGTTTAAATTTCAGATTTAACTCATCTGATTTCACGTATTTCACTTATATGAATTCTGATTGGTTATTTACATAACCATTTCATTTATAATCTTACTCGATTATAATATCAACCAATATATGCAATATGTATCAAAATGTACTTTGGGTAAAATTATTTTAATTTACCCTCTTTTCAAAACATATCGTGACGACCCATCGTATTCAAGTGTTTAGTAACTCCTACCGATACAGTGGATCAAACTGATCGACCAGAACTCATAAACAACTCAGCCAATGAATCTCCACAATATAAAACCATTTTGATATCAAATACAAATACGCACTCGTATATATACACTCAAACTCAATCTAGGGTATCACTAACCCTATCTCTACCGAGTCACGCCATAGAGCCAAGGTAATTCTTAACTTAAGCTCTGATACCAACTGTAACGACTCGGAAAAATGCGATCTTGGTTATCCGATATACAACACATATCGAACATCCAAGGATCGAAAATAACCGAATAGTTAATGAAAGAAATTAGAGGGTGAGAATAGATAAGATAAAAACTTAGAATAGAAGAAGAAGAAGATCACAACATCAGAGTAACACGAACCTCACGGCGGAACGAATAACATATAATAGATAACATAACTTTGAAATATAACAGTTATGTATACAATAGCACTTATCAGAGTACAGCACTTACAACACAGCGGAAATAACTATAGCTAAAATCTTGAAGCCTCCTGCTCCAGCTCTTCAATTGCATCTGTAAATCCCGACTACTTGACTGCCCGTACAAATTTAGGAACCCAAGAGTTTAGGGAAAACAAAACAAAATAAACTCCGGGTCAGTCATGGGACTGGTATGAGTAAAACAGTTTAAAACAATTCCAACAAGTAAACGATATCTCATAAGACCACGTTGTATAACGGAACGGTTTTTTTTCCTTATGAGAACCTAAAATATCTTTATATCAAAACCTTTGATATTATAATAATGTCTATCAACCACAACTATAATAATCATCTAGCAGAAA
This sequence comes from Allium sativum, assembly GCA_030737875.1. Classification (NCBI taxonomy): domain Eukaryota; kingdom Viridiplantae; phylum Streptophyta; class Magnoliopsida; order Asparagales; family Amaryllidaceae; genus Allium; species Allium sativum. The sequence continues at coordinate 160,444,760 of CM060924.1, forward strand.
CGCTTTCATCTCACGTTCTACATATATAGTATACAATCAAAACCGCAAGCATGTATTGGGTAATGGATTTCCAACTATGACAAGGTATGGAACCACCTTTCGCTCGTGTACCTCTAGAGAGGAATACACTGGGTTCAACAAGAACATCTTGCAACCCGGCCACACACGACCGACCACTCATTTCGCTTGAGTGTATCGAATGTATATCACCAACAGTTGGGATCAGCAACCATTTCCCGAATGGGACAACATCAACAATTGATTTTTAGAAGTAAATGAAACTCTAGATCAGGTGATTATACACCCTACTTCGGTGCGACCGACTTAGCCATGCTGCCTGCCCGATTTCTGTCATTTACCGGATGATGAGGCTGGAAGCTACGCTTTATCTGTGACGGCCGTGAATTTCGCTCGATCTGAATCAGTCGTTAAACCGATCTAGATCGTTCGAAACCCCTGATCGTTTGAGAACAGGACAAATCAGAACACAAACCGAAGAACATTTCATTGCTATTACAACAATTCCATCAGATACAAGAGTATACAGAGTATAAATGAATAAATTACATTCGATAAATATCAGAGATTACAATAAATTACATAGCAGCGGAAAAACAATATAAAACACAACTGAAAGTAATACACGGATACAGAGCTTTCCGAGCATCGTTCCAGCTGTAAATCAGGATCCTGTGAATATAAATCTGCAAAACCAAAACTACTAACTGCCCGTGCGGAAAATAGGGGCACCCAGAGTTTAGGTTAAAACAATAAACTCCAGGTCAGTCATGTAACTGGTGTGAGAACTAAAACAGTGATTTAAAGCTTTACTTTAAAAGAGAGTAATTCAAGGGACCACGCCGTAAAACACGGAACGGGTTTCCTCTCAAGAATACCAGTGCATAGGATAAACAGCGCAATGCTTTTTCGAAAAATGTAGCTATTATAAGATCCAGGTCCCATCACACAATGCAACGCAAGCCGGAGGATAGGGTTTTCCCTTATAATAGCCAAACATGCTTGGTATGTTTAAAACAAATCATTTGATACTATAATAGGTGTATAGTGTCAAAACAATTTCAATCATAAATATAAATCATAGACGGCATGGGTACCATATATCATGTCGCCATACTAGTTCTACAATTAAAACCGCAATATCACGTATTGGAAATTGGATTTCCGTTATGAGTCGAGGCAAGGGGCAAGCTCCTCTCCGCGCTCGAGACACTCTAGCAAATGCCTCAGGACTACACACTCTGGGCAATCCTGGATCGGTTGGGCCGGTCCTCACTTACGTTAGAGGATTATTTATTCCTGAGCACACGTTTCCCGGTCCTTACAGACCTATAATCGAGGCACCTCATTCCAACAACCACAAAGGTGAAAAGTATATAAATGTCAGGGCTGGTAAGTCACTGACACCACCAAAGCTAGAAAGAAACGTCGTGTTCTCCCAACGGTCCGTATCCCCTTTTTAACTCATACCGAGGTGTGAGGCTCGCGAATTCACGTTATACACAAAGCTACGCCCCAAAGGCCATGCTTTGATCATCAACCACAAGACTTTGCTTTTCAACAAAAGCCTTGATCCATGCAACTCAGTATGCCACACAGGCAATTCATGCCGTGCGATTGATATCTATTGATATCTAACCTCTAAGCTCGTACGTCTCAGAGAAGGGCGTTAAGCAAGAGAATAAATTCTCCGCCGCCAAACAGATATATATTTAATAGAAATCAATCAACACAGAATAAAATCCAATGTCAGACACACAATCCATTTACAAGTTCGTTCTGGGTCTGAACGAAACCGGAGGCACTTTCCTCGCATATCCATCCATCTCCAAGTACGTCTGGACGACCACCAACTATTTCCATCCTCTTGGGTGTACAACCCAATCAGGATCGTCAGTAATTATCCAAACGATGTGAAGACATCCAGTCTTCGACCACCGTCTTCATCTTTGACTTATCGTCGAATCGGTTATTCAGAATGGGTATAAACCCGGCCTTTCCGAACAACCCGCGTATATTAAAACAAATGTTACACAAACACAACATACGCCTCATTCCAATTCAGAATATTCTTTTATTCACAAAATCACATTTTTTGGGAAAGGTTCCCATTAATTTTATCCAAGATAAATTCTTTAAAATTTATCCTTTAATCATCCTTTTGATGTCGTTTCAAACCAAAGTATGGTTTTCTGAATTAGTCGAGATTAGCGAACCACACCGAAGTAATTTTGTATTTTATTTCCCAATCCCAACCTATTCATCCCATGAAGCAAAACTGGTAATACTCCATATTTAACACCACGGTGTTATCGGTAAAATTAATTACCATTCCACGTTCAAATCTAATTAAAGATTTAACTATCGCTTTGGAGCAAAACTGGCGATACTCCATTCTTGCTCATTTCTAAATTTGATAATTTAGATTATAGATTTACATCTCAACCTAATTGCAGATTCGTTAAAACTCCTTTTACTGGGTTAAAGAACTAGGTGTTATTTAAAACACAGTTCACGACAAACCCAAATCACATTCTATTTGTTATCGGGTTAAAGAACTAGTGTTATTTAAAACACCGTTCACGATAAACCCATTTCAAATCCAACCAAATATATTAGAAATTCCGATTATTTAAAACCCCTTTTTAAATCTAATTTATTTATTGAAAAATAATTGGGTTTTAAATTTAGTTCAAAACTAGTTCATTTCGATAAAAATCCATTTTTATCTTTTCAAATATGGAGTTTTTCATCTCTTCTCAAATCACTTCTTATGATTTTACACAAATTATTACTATTTTTAATAATTTTATCAAGGCCCGTACAATCGATTTCCATCAACGACCATCGAACTGCACTTACAACGACCTTTTCCAAATTTGATTTGGACGTATCTCCAAATCCAACCGTTAGATTTAAAATTTCTAATATTCATTAGAAAGCTCTTTTCGATACGAACCCAACGGTTCCGGTTTTAGGAGAATCCGACGGTTGGATCTCCCGTAATGTCCGTTTGAAATAAATGATCGAAATTCACGAACTGCCGCGGCGTGGCGCGTTCTATTCAGGCCATTATATTATATATATATAATATATATAATATATATTTCATCAATTACTATTCAAAACGAATTTTATAAATAGTTTTGAATTCGTTTCAAAAACATTTCAACCTTTATTTCAAATTCCAATCAAAGTTGAATTTTTCCTTATAAATTCGTTTTAACATTCATTTCTATTCAATTCAAATTTTAATTTAATTTGAATTCATTTCATTTCGTTTTCAATTCAATTCGAATTCGTTTCAATTCAAATCAAATTCATTTCGTTTTCTATTTGAATCCAATTCATTTCGTTATCTATTTGAACCAAATTCATTTCAAAATCGTTTACAATTCATTTCATTTCGAAATCGTTTTCAATTCAATTCATTTCGAAATCGTTTCCAATTCAATTCATTTCGAAATCGTTTTCAATTTAATTCATTTCGAAATCGTTTTCAATTCAATTCATTTCGAAATCGTTTTCAATTCAATTCATTTCGAAAACGTTTTCAATTCATTTCATTTTGAAATTGTTTTCAATTCATTTCATTTCGAAATCGTTTTCAATTCAATTCATTTCGAAATCGTTTTCAATTCAATTCATTTCGAAATCGTTTTCAATTCAATTCATTTCGAAATCGTTTTCAATTCAATTTGATTCGAAATCGTTTTATATTCAATTCATTTCGAAATCACTTTTCAATATTCATTTTAAAATGAATAAAATCGATATAAATATCGTTCACGTCAAAATGGCGTCAATCTAACCAACATGGCTTCATACATTTCTATTTTCAAATATCTATTCAACAAATGAATATTTATTTTTATCAACACACGACTAATCTCAATGAATGAGTACTGTCCACGTGTGACTATTTTTGTTAAATTATTTCGTTCAACACATGACTAATCTCAACGGATGAGTACAGTCAACACATGAACCTTTATTTTATAGTGATAAAGATATAAAATTTATTGTTAAAATATTACGTTCAACACATGACTAATCTCACGAATGAGTACAGTCAACACATGAACCTTTACTTTATAATATTCTTTATCTTCTAAATTGGAATGAGGCCCAATCAATCACCATATAATATTAATTATATGGATTTTCATACATCACATGTATATAATAGCATTGAAAAATAATCAACCATCAACCAATGTGCACTACACTGTATAAGCATCAAATATAGATACCTAACGCTTATAACAGCCTGTCAATCAATCGATCGACATATTTAATCAATTAGGATGAGTGAACTTCAAATTTCATCCCAACACCCGTGTGGGGTTTCAAACAATCAAACACAGATTTTATTTGTGCAGTTGGGCGATGTATAAAATTTATCGACCCAATCAATATCAGTCAAATCAGTGTATATAAACAAATCGGTCGATTTGTTTATAAATATTTATTTATTCACATTCCACGTTAAAAATTATATTTTTAACGATAAAACATTTTATTTTAACACATGAATTTTTATTCAGTTCATTTACAAAATAAAAATGATATTTTTATTTTTCTAACTTATTTTAGAAAATTTCGGCGGCATAACGGCACGATACTAGAAACGGGACAAGGCCTAGCCTTATACCCGGTCTAGTGAAGGCCCACGCCATTCACACATCAATCAAATTCACCAAACAACCAAATTCAAATCAAATTATCTAACTAGTTTATGCAACCAAACAAACAAGTCCATGGTCTGTGGACGATTGTGTCGGGTGCTACTAAGCACCGTCTGCATCCTAGTATATATATAACTAGAAAAAGAAATTGAAAGGTGAGAAATTCTCACTAATTGCTATCCAACTTCACGACACTTCGTTTATAGAAATCTTCATCGTTATCACATCTTTGTCATCTTCGTTGCCCGTAGCCACTACATATATAAAAATCGAATTTTTACTTCGCTATTCAATATATAAAAATCGAATTTTTACTTTGCTATTCAATATATAAAAATCGAATTTTTTACTTTGCTATTCAATATATAAAAATCGAATTTTTACTTTGCTATTCAATATATAAAAATTGAATTTTTACTACGATGTCATATAGATAAAAATTATATTTTCACATCGATGTTCATATAGTAAAGATTATATTTTTATCACGCTATTCTTCATATAAAGATTTCGCCTTTTCAAAAATAAATTTTCGCCTTTTCAAAAATAAAGTTTTCGCCTTTTCAAAAATAAAGTTTTCGCCTTTTCAAAAATATCATTATAAAAATCACATCTTTATTTTGCTACACATATAAAGATGATGTTTCTAATATTTCTATGATGTAAAAATTATATTTTTAATCCTCTACATAAACAAAAATCATATTTTTACATCTTCTACATAGTAAAGATTATATTTTTAATACTCTAAAAATATAAAAATCATATTTTTAATACTTTAAAAATATAAAAATCATATTTTTATACCACCTTTCATCATTAAAAATCGTATAATTACCGGAATAAAAATCGCATTTCCTTTACGAAGTTATATATATGAAGAGCAAGCTATTTACTTCAATAAAAATCAAATTTTTAAATGAATTAAGCTGAACAATTAAAGTAAAACTTACATTGGGCATTGACGAGGCGAAGTGGTGGTCCGGGATGGTCGGAGGGTGCTCGCAGGGGGGTGCTGCTCTGACGTGGCGGATGAGGGGGGGTTCGGTGCTCAATTTCCGGGGGGGGGGGGGGGTGCTGCTCTGACGTGGCGGATGAGGGGGGTCGGTGCTCGATTTCCGAGGGGGGTGCTGCGGTGGAGGATTGGGGGGCCTCACGCGTTTCAGGAGGGGGAAGAGGAGGAAGGGAAGAAGGAAGGAGGAAGAAGAGGAGGGGGTGCGCCAGCCTCCGAAGCGGCGGTGGCCTCCTGGAGGCGCCGCGTCGGCTAGGGGGCGATGCCTTTTTTTTTTCTGAAATGATTTTGAAAAAAGGGGGGGCTAGAAGGTAATAGGAAAGGAGAGAGAAGGATTTTTTTTAATTATTTAATTCTAAAAGTTGACTTTTACATATGACCTCAAAACGAGGCCCACAGCCTGTCGTCCATAGAGTTTCACCCCTATTTCGAACACAATGGGATATGCATTGTAGGCTGATTCGACTGTTTCGATCTGTTTCCGTTGAACTTACATTTAAATCATATATTGAATTTTAAACATACATTTCAAATTACCGGGGTCACATACTAACTAGAAAAATTCCAGAAAAATATTTTCTAGCTTCGCATTGATGATACGGTCCTAACAAAACTAGTTTCGTCGAATTCTGAGACCGTTAGAAAAATGGCCATCTTTCAGTCGATTAAAATCAACTGAAACAGGTCAAACGCGTTTTCCTATGCCACGCTCACATACTGAATCAGAAAATTATGGAATTTGAAATCTAGGATTAACTTTACATCATGGACCCAACAAAAGTGGTTTCGTCGAAATCCAAGGTCATTTGCAAAATTTTCATTATTAAGGGCCTGAATTCCATAGCGACTATTCAGAATTTTCAACTGGACATATCTTTTGATTCCCGCTATGAAATTTTGATTTTTCGGATTCATTGGAAAGATATTATCAAATAGATTCTAATGTTTTTGGTTTCACTAAAATCCGGATTGTTTTGCACCCGGTACATTCAATTGAAGTTTGAAATCGAATTATCGAACTACCGCGCCATTTTCAATTCTATTTATAATCATATATAAATATTTATATTCTAACGACGGCGTATATAATATATACGTTCGAATTATATTCAAAATAAATTTCTTGTCGATATTATTTAAAATAATCCATTTTAAATATTCAAAATTCGCTAAAATTGCCAAAATAAAAATTTTAAACTGGCCCAGATTTTCGGGTTATTACATTATCATCATACCAGATTCACTTTGAATGCCACATCGTCAAATCCATCAAATCACCGATTGGCGTCCTCAACCATACATTACGCGTTAGCTAAAAGAAGTTTCCTTCTCCGCTTCCACTCTTGGTACAGTTGGAGAAATCAATATACGTGATCATCTAGAAATACTCTGTCAGACATCCGTCCATACAAGTCATCCAGGAACAGGATGAACCAAAGGCACTATTCTGTAAACAGGATAGCCCTTGCATAACTCCGTCTTCAATATCTTTGGCATATATGATTCGCAACGCTTATGCCAATACAGAGTGGTTCTTTGGATAATAATCCAACCGGTCTCTCCATATTAGCAACGTTAGATGGTCAAAACATTAATGGTATGTGATTTGACTATCAAAGAAAAACTCGTGTGCAAACAACGATATTATTTCCAGATGGAAATTATATCGACCAATCATCATTTAACATTTATCTCGTTAGCTCGTTAATTTACTTATCTCCTATTTCCATATATTCATTATTTCTTATTTTCTGATTTTAGAAAATATACTTTATTAACAATGGAAAACATTTCCATTTCCTTCATTGGATTTAAACAGATGTTTTAAATAAAACATCGCTATGCCAACTCAAACTATTTACTGAATTCACTTAACCATCATTCACTATCAAACCTTACCATTCCTTAGTTAAGAAGAAAGTCAATCAAGCTGGGGTATAATTACCTCTCAGACCTTAACTGAACAACGTTATAACTTCGAAATAGTAACAGTTTATCTTTTAAACCTTTAACAACTTCTTTACGTAACTCTCGGATTCAATTTACGAATCCACTTCTTTATTGAAAACATTGATTATAACGATAACGTTATAATCCCTGCTTTCGCAATATCTAACTTCAATTATAACCTTTATTCTTTAATTCGAATAATTAAACATAACCCTAATTTATTAGTGTATACACTTGATTTAAAAACCGGAAAGTAAATATTGCTTTCCCGAATTTGATATAGTTGAATTCGACGTAACATTTTCTTTCGAGTAATCTCTATTTGATTAACTCTTCTTCGAATAACCTATATTCGATTAACTCTCTTCAAATAACTTATATTCGAAATCTCTATCTTTCGAATAAACTATATTCGATCTCTTACTTTCGAATACGCTATATTCGATAATCTCCCTTCGATTAACTAATCGATAACTCCTTTCGATTAAACTATAATCGATAATCTCCCTTCGATTAACTAATCGATAACTCCTTTCGATTAAACTATAATCGATAACTCCTTTCGATTAAACTATAATCGATAATCTCCCTTTGATTAACAAATCGATAACTCCTTTCGATTAAACTATAATCGATAACTCCTTTCGATTAAACTATAATCGATAATCTCCCTTCGATTAACAAATCAATAACTCCTTTAACTCTATTCGAATAAACTATATTCGACTATCTCTATTTACTCCATTCGAATAACTAATATTCGATAACTCTATTTAACTCCATTCGAATAAACTATATTCGACTAACTCTATATAACTCCATTCGAATAACTAATATTCGATAACTCTATTTAACTCCATTTGAATAAACTATATTCGACTAACTCTATTTAACTCCATTCGAATAACTATATTCGACTAACTCTATTTAACTCCATTCGAATAACTAATTTCGACTAACTCTATTTACCCCATTCGAATAACTAATTTCGACTAACTCTATTTACTCCATTCGAATAACTAATTTCGATAACTCTATTTAACTCCATTGAATAATTAACTTCGATAACTCCTTCGAATAACCAAATTCGATAATTCCTTTCCGAATAACGAAATTCGATAGCTCCTTTCGAATAACAAATTCGATAACTCAACTCGAATAACCAATATTCGATTATTCTTCTCTCGAGTACACTATATTCGACAACTCTACTTCGAATAAGTGATATTCGACAACTCTACTCGATTAACTCCATTTGAATAACTCTAATTAGTTAACTCTAACTCTAACTGGTTAATCCTCACTGATTAACTCTAACTGATTAATTCTAACTGATTAATTCTAACTAGTCAACCCTCACTGGTAAGTTCTAACTGATTAACTCTAACTGGTTAATTCTAACTCAAATCGATCATTTCTAACTCTAATTGATCATTTCTAACTCTAATTGATTATCTTATTCGAATAACCCCTATTTGATAACGTTTATTCATTTATAAAGATTTACTTTTGGTAACGGTTCTTCACTTTATAAATGTTCTCTTTAATAACGTTACTTTACTTATACAAGTGTTGTGTACATATTCTATTTAATCCTATTTATTTATCAAATAAATATTCCTTTGATTTATTCCTATTTATTTATCAAATAAATATCTCCTTTAAATCTTTTCTTTATTTCCTAAATAAATAATTCCTTTTTGAACTCTTTATTTATTACCTAAATAGATAATCCCCTTTAAACTCTTTACTTATTACCTAAATAAATAAATCCCTTTTTAACCTATTTGTAAAATGGTTTACAAATATTTCTCTCTCTATTTGTTTAACAAATATTTTCCTTTATATTGGATTTTACGAATATTTCCCTCTATATCTGTTTAACAATTCCTTTCCCATGTATTTGATTTACAAATATAATTCCTTTATATTTGATTAACAAATAAATTTCTTCTATATTTGATTAACAAATAAATTCCTTCTATATTCGATTGACAAATAAATTCCTTCTATATTTGATTAACAAATAAATTCCTTCTATATTTGATTGAAAAATATATCCCTTTTTTACCTATTTGTACAGGTTTTACAACATTTCTATTTCATTTTGATTTGTAAATGATTTACAAAACTTTCTCTTTTTATTTGATTTCTAAAAAAATTCAAACTCCTTATATTCCCGGGAAAATTCGCCATAACCTCCTTTGTATCGGGAGCATCGGGAAAATCCCCAAACCCGCCACATAGGCCTTTCGATTCAAAAACAAAATGGTTCGTAATTATTTCCTTTTTGAATATCTCCTCTTTATAAACATTCTAATTTATAAATATTTCTTATTTATAAATATTCCGCTTTATAAATATTCTATTTTCAATATCACTTTGAAAATTCCCTTATCAGCATTCCGGTATGTCATGGTATTCAATCATATCAAATTTCGATATCCAATATCGTCCATACACACACAATCAACAACAGGTTATAATTCACATCATATACCAAAATATATGAAAAACAATAAAATAACTGTTGAGGAATCCAGTCGGATTCCTCCAACCTGTTTCCCTACATCCACAAATGTTACACAACATGATTATCATCACTTTCAGTTCAGTACGGATTATTCTGATAATAACATCAATATATAAATATTTAACGGTTTATATATATATATATATATAAAATTTCCACTAACTGACTAGCAGTTCAATCAATCAACCAACACACAGTTAATCAACCAATTTCTAACAGTTCTAAAAATACAACATGAAATTATAAACTGTTCAGAGTTGGTGAGATTTACTCACATTGGACTGTTATCGTTAAAACGAATGACTATCTTTGATTTGATTCAGATGGACAATTTATTTTACAATAAATTGTAGCGAGCTCGGATTCACTCCCAGTCAGTCTCATTGTGTTGCTCCCGTCCATACGATCCTGTCGGATCTTGTTTCGTCCAATTCTGATACCGTATGAGGAAGATATGGTATTACGAAGTTAATACGTATTTAAAACAAATTTAAACTAAGCCTAAATGTTAAACGGGCCTCACCACTCTAACCCGGCCCAACCAAAATAGAACCCGCCCCTCTTTAGATATTTTCTCTTCCTTCTTTATCGCCGATACCTGCTCCTCCACGTTTTACCATAGCCGACTTCAACCACCACATTCCTCCATCACACACCACCGTTCGTCAAGCCTTCACCACCACTTGCCATCTCTTCCCGAGCTCCATCGCCTGAACCCCCTTTGCCTGAGCTCGCACCCCCTACCTCAACCGCGTCGAACCCCAGACCCCATGACAACAGTACAAGTACCAAACTTTTTCTCATCGAAAACCCTCCCAACTCCTCTACCTTGCGTGCCTACTCACCCTGACTCCAAATCCAAACTCCACTTCGTGATCCAATGCTCCAATTTCCGGAATCCTTGAACCCTAAATCGCTCTGTGTATTTTCGGCAACCCAGAAACGCGATCGATCTCTTCAAAAAGGACACGAGCTTGATGCTCTTCTGCTGCTGAGTCAATCGAGACTCATCCCAAGATTTATAAAATTTAATTTCTATTTGTTTTGTATTTGTTTGCTCTTGAACTTTACTGAAGAATGAGATTTGGTTTTGAGGAAAGAAAGAGAGCGGCGATATTAACTTTGACCAAAGAAAATAGTTGACTTAGGTTTAGGAGGAAGGTAAGGGTATTTATAGGATTTTTCTTTTAGATATTTTCTTTTATATTCTTATATTAATATTCGTATTTATAAATTAAAAATTTCTGTGATCATATACGATACTAAAAAATCACCAAACTGGACACGTAGCTAGAGTTCGACATTACGGTCCCAACGAAACTGGTTTCGTCGAATTCCGACTCCGTATGCTCACACAGCGTATTTTTAACTGTCAAAATACTGACTGTTTCTCACTCTAAAAATCGGTACGGCCACATACCGACTCTAAAAATCACGAAACTGGACACCTAACAATAATTTGACACTGCAGATCCAACAAAACTTGTTTCGTCGAATTCCGACTTCATATGCTCACACAGTGTATTTTTAACGCTCTGGATGATCCATTTAAATATATAAATATATTTAAATATAATTAAATTTAATATTTAAAAATAAATATTGTCGTGTATATATCCACAATGGAATACCATACAGCTTCAGAATATCCCTATACGAATTTCTAACTCGATATTCACTTCTGGGTCAACCCGATATTCGATTTATATTGAAATTCCTTTTAAAAATATAAATAATCCCCTTATAAATTATAAAGGAATTCTAAGCGACTTTTCTGAAATTTGATTTGGACATATCTCAAAATCTACACGACGAAATCCTGATTTTTCTCTTCCAGAAGAAAAATATACTCCACCAGCTCCACACGTTTCTTGTTTCACAGAAATCCGATATAAAACGAATCCTGTACATTCAGTTGAAGTTCGAATCGCCAATTTACGAACTACAGCACCATTTCGAGCTCGATTTTAATTATAATATAATTACATGTTCAAACTGACATCGATTGAATATATTCGTGAATACAATTCAACTCTAAGCTGAATTAAATCTAAGGGACGACCCCGTTCACAGAATATTGTGATTTCCAATATTCCTGATTATTTTTTTGAATTAAATATGTAACGACCCAGATTTTTAGCCGTTGAACTCTGAATATTTAAATTAGTTTAAATATTTTAATTGAATTATATAAAGGATTTTATAATGAATTTATTTATAAAACGAAGTTTGAACGTTAATTTATAATATAATTATAAAACGAGTTCGAAATGGCGCGGTAGTTCGTAATATGGAGTTTTGAACTTCAACTGAGTATACAGGATTCGTTATAACTCGGATTTCTGTGAAACAAGACACGTTGGAACCATATTGATTATAATTTTCATATGAAAAAGAAAAATCTAGATTTCGTGTTATAATTTGTTAGTTATGGTCAAATCAAATTTTGAAATAGTCGCTGTGGAAATCGTTATATAAATATAGGTCTTTAAAATAGCCGTTTTGCAAACGGACTCAGATTTCGATGAAATCAGTTTCATTGGGACCGTATCGTTAAATTATTGTACGGTGTTGAATTGCGTGGCAAACCGATGTCGTATGTGACCACGGTAGTCGTAAACGCTCATTCAGTGCAATTAAATTTATTCAACTGAATAAAGGGATATTAGAGTGTAACCTGAACAGACGATCGAATCAGACCACGAAACCAGTTCCAGTGAGTTCGTAGCGTCGGATATAGTCAGGGTAGGTATATAGTTTGTTATTTTTAGAGATCGGCAAATTTGGTGTTCAGAAGGGCATTGCGGTACGCGCCAAAAACAGCCTACCGGGGCAACAGTCTCAGAATGCGACGAAACTAGTGCCGTTGGATTCGTATCGAAAAGTTATTATCGGTGTTCGCAGTTTCGAGTTGTTTTGATTTATCTGGTGATCGTGAAAAATTTAAACGCGTGTTGATTTCTGGTTTTATAAAGGAAATTTTTTCATACGATGTCAGAATTCGACGAAACTTGTCCCATTTGGTTCAGAATACCTTTTTACACCAAGATTAGCTTTTTCATCAGTAAACAGAAGTCGACTGTGATTGGTTTTACTCGATACTTCACCATAAAGTTTTGCTATAAAAAAAAAAAAATTATATATATATAAAAAAAAAATATAAACAAACAAACAGAACCGTGACATCCAAGCCAACACGAAAACCGTGCATACCACGTTGATTTGTTACCGTGGTTTCCAAGGCACCATACAACTGTGTGTGCCAAGAAAAAGAAAACTCACTATATAAAATTCCTAATGCCCAAAATCCATTCTTCCCGATTTCGTTTTCCATCAACAACTCTGAAATTTCTTCAAAAAAAAAAAAATTCAAATTGGCTCCTCTTCTTCATGCGTGAATTATCTCATCCCCTAAATCTCTTCGATATACCACTTGCCAGCTCCACTAATTACCCATTTTTAGTCATCAACCCAACTCACCCCTTTTTGATGTGACTCCTGAAGTTGAAGTGTGTGCTCAGCGAGCTCTAGGCTCGAGCGGAGTGAGGGAGATCCGGTGATGGTGTCTGGCAGCGACAGCCCCACAAACACGACGCGAATTTTGGGAAAGAGCAAGAGCTGTGGAGGGCGAGACAAGGCTAGACTATGGGGGGTCTGGATGAGCTCGGCGAGGGCGTACCAGCGACAGTCAGGGGATCGGATCTGGTGGCCTACCGTGAGAGCAGCTTCGGTTTTCATTTGTTGAAGAAGGGAATGTGAGGGAAAAACATGGTGATAGCAGTGTACTGGCCTGGTTGATGAGATTTAAGGAGTAAAGGATGTACAGTTTTTTTTTTGATCCAAATGGTTTGGTGTTGCCACGGTGTCGGGATTTATGGGCTGCTTGATGCATGAGTGTCAATGAACCAGTGGAGGATGAGTTAAGGTAGTCTTTTATTGGTAGAATAGTGTGGAGTTGAGTTCAAGGAAGATGCGCAAGTTTCTGGTATGGCGGATTGTATTTTTGAAAAGAGAGTCCTTGCGGTGGTGAGGATTTGATGGGGTCCAGGAGCGTTGGTTCAGGTGAATAAGAAGAGGTTAGAATTGAAGAAGATGGTCAATACGAGAAGGGATGCAAGGTGAGTGTTACTGTGAGGTGATGAGGACACGTTATTATGGGGAGGGTCTTCGATCACGGCGTGTACTGACAGAAGAAGTATTGGAGCTGAACCGTCTGCAGTCAAGCAAGGTATTAGGATATAAACTAATTGATGGACACCATATTATTCGCCTTTAATGGATAATACACATAAGCCAGAGATCGAATGAACGGCTTGGGTAAAAGGAACAGATGCAGGTATCAGCTATAGAGGAAGGAACTATGTTTGAACGAAGGAGTTCGAACATAACATGATGATAACAAAAAGGAAACAAACACGGTAAAAATATAATAAGGGTTGCGTACATTTTGGCCGAAGCAGCAAAGAATGTGATCGGCACTGTTGTTTCAAGTCAAGGAAGGAATCGAATTGAATACATGAAAATGAAACAAGCAGAAGCAAGAGCGATGAGGAGGATTGATCAACATTAAAAAGGGAGTTGAGCACAACCGAATCCGTGGAACCGTAATGACGGGATCTGCATTTTTGAATCAATTTCGCAGAAACAAAGCTAATGGGATTTTGTGATAGAATCAAATGTTGGTTGATTCTAACGTAACAAAAGCAGAACCGTCAACTGCAAACCGAGGTGAGTAAACTCACTAACTCCCTCTCGTTTATATTTTTATATATAAACGAGTTTTAAATTATTTTATAATGTGAAATGGTTGCTTGGTTGAATAGTTGATAAATTGGTTGATATAATCACATCGTTGATTGATTTTTCCATTAATGCGATATTATTGATGTTATTAACATCTGTGGATGCAGGGAAACAGGTTGGAGGGATCCAACTGGATCCCTCAACATTTTATTTACTGTTTTATTTGATGTTGATATATGTTATGCTACATTATCCATGGTTGAATTTGTGTGTTTGATTTACCCTGGCCTTAGGAACCTGGTATTTTATATACCGTAAAATATCATCGAGTGTGAAAAAGGAAATTAGAATTTAAAAGCAGAGTTTATTTCCAAATTAGAAATAATTTCTTTTCGTTGAGTCGCAAATGGAAACCTATTCCATTGGGTAAACCAAGAAAAATGTTATAAATGGAGATATAAATTAAGTGGATCATTAACCATTGGATAAATTAAAAGGCGAGTTCAAATATGAATGTATATTTGAAAGTGAGTATCGGTTTTGAAACCAATATTGGAAATGGATCCGAATTTAGCAAACTACAGAAGAAAGTTTAAAGAAGATTTTCAAATGCTTAAAATAAAAGAATAATAGTTTAAACCAAAGAAATATTTTGCAAATAAAATGTATATAAAAAGGGGATTTATAGAAATCGAATTAAGTGATTAGAAGAATGTATAGTTTATAAATATGTTTAAAGGAGAACTTGAATTGTTTAAAATAAACAGAGTTTATAAATGAACAACGGAAGCGTGTGCGTCGCACACGGTATTTTATTCAAAACAGCAATCATAACGCTGTTGTTATAAGAAATGCTTTTATAATCGTAAACAGCGATTTTAACGCTGTCTTTGTAAGGAATGCTTTTATAAAACTAAATAGCAATTTTAGCGCTGTTGTTATAATAGATGTTGTAAATCTATACAGCAATTTTAGACGCTGCTGTTATAATAAATGTCTTGGTAAATCTAAATAGCAATTTTGACGCTGCCGTTATAATAACTGTTTTAATAGCAATCTTAATGCTATGGTTATGATGAGTGTTCTATAATGCTAGACAGCGGTTTTAACGCTGTTGTTGAAAGCAATGTTTTATAAATCAAACATTTGAAGACAACAATTATAACGCTACCGTTATAATCAATATTTTTATAAAGAAGGTGTGTTCGTAGATAAAATCCGAGAGTCGCGTAAGCAATGTTTGGTTTAAAGTTGTGGGCTCTGACTATTTCAAAGTTAAGAATGTCGTTCAGTTGAGGTCTGAGAGGTAATTATACCCCAACTTGACTGACTGCATTATTGACGGAGAAATAGTTAAGGCTCGATAGCAAGGATTGGTTAGTGATATCATTAGTTAACGAAGGATTTATGATTTGAGTTATAATAACGATGTTTATAACATCAGTTAATTCAAGGGATTTAGAAATGTTTTCTAACTGGAGAAAAAAGATATTTTCTCAATAAAAGAATTATAATATTGGAAATGTTTTCCAATGATCGAGAGAGAAAATAGTGCTTTGAAAGAACACGAAAGATGGGCAATGGGAATGGGAAATGATAATGTAATAAAGAACTAATATAAAAAGGGCCCAGTGTTGAATGATGTTTGGTCGATAGAATTTCCTCCTGGAAATAATATCATTGTTTGCACACCGACATGTTTTCATTTGATAGTTAAATCACCGACTATCAAAGTTTTAACCATTTTAACGTTGTTAATATGGAGAGACCGGTTGGATTATTATCCAGAGAACCACTCCGTATTGGCATAAGCGTTGCGAATCAAGTATGCTGAATATCTTGAAGACGGAGTTATGCAAGGGCTATCCTGTTTACGGGTTAGTGCCTTCGGTTTGTCCAGACCCAGGACAACTTGTATGGACGAGTGTCTGACAGAGTATTTCCAAAGGGAGTTACGTACGTTGATTCCTTCAAACGTACGAAGTTGGTGGCATAGAAGGGAAACTTCTTTAGCCTAACAATCTGAGTATTTTTGTGGGAATCAATTAGTGATTTCCGATGGATCTGACGATGTGGCATTCAAAGTGAATGGTGGCCAGATGTTCTGGAAGATAATTCAAACCTCAAGCCTCATCAACCCGGAAGTGGACAAAAATCGGGCAGGCAGCATGGCTATGTGGGTCGCACCCATTAGGATGTATGATCACCTATCTAGAGAAATTCCTTTTGTTCTTAAATCTATCGATGCTGTCCCTTATCGGGAGGCGGTTGCTGATCCCAACCGTTGGTGATATACATTCGATACACTCAAGCGAAATGAGTGGTCGGTCATGTGTGGGCCGGGTTGCAAGATGTTCTTGTTGAACCCAGTGTATTCGTCTCTAGAGATACACGTTCGGAAGGTGGTCCCATACCTTGTCAAGTTGGAATCCAATCTCCAATAAGTGCCTGCGAGTTTGATTGTATATTATATATGTAGAGCGTGAGATGCAAGCGTTCTACTAGATTCTAATTACTTGTGATTAGACATTATTATAATATCAGATAATATATGATTTCCAAAGTGTTTGGGTTATCGTAAGGTAAAAACCATCCGTGTTTATGTGTGGATTGGTCTTACGATTATCTTTTCTTTTGAAAAGGATTTTGAAAGTTAAACCAATGGTTGAAGTTTACTCACACCAGTCCCATGACTGACCCAGAGTTTATTTGTTTGTTTTCCCTAAACTCTTGGGTGCCCAAATTTGTACGGGCAGTCAAGTAGTCAGGATTTTTCAGATTTACTTGGAGGAGCTTGAAGCAGGAGGCCTCACCAGTTAGCTATAGACTATCATACTTTCCGCTGTGTACTATGTTGTATCTGGAAACAGGTGTTTATAACTGTTCCAGGAATAACTGCTGTGCTCTGATAATGGTATGTATATAAAAATACTGATTTGTGTTTCAAAGTTATATTATCTAATATATTTTATTCGTTCCGCTGTGAGTTTGTGATCTTCGTTTCCTCCTATTCTAATATTTCTTTCTTTCTATTTCTCATCCTCTAACTTCTTTCTAAAAATGGTTCGTATTTCTGTGCAATTTGAGTTGTACGTGTGGTGTTATTAGCTGACTCAAAGGGTACGGATTTGCGGGTCGTTTCATTTGGTATCAGAGCGAGGTTAAGTGATTACCTTGGCTCTGTGGCGTGACTCAATAAAGATGGGGTTAGTAATACCCTCGGTTGAGTTTGAGTGTATATATATGAGCGCGTATTTGTAAATTCGATATAAAATTTGTTTTATATTGTGTTGACTGGTTTGTTGAGTGGTTTATGAATTCTGGTCGATACAGGAAGTACAACCGTATCGATAGGTGTTTCTAAACTCTCGAACAGAACAAATCGACTCAGTATTGTTTTAAAGTGGGTAAGTGATATAATTTGCCCAAAAGTTATTTTGATATAAAAGGATAATTTTCTGAAATTATCGAATGTGTTGATTGTTATTACAACCAAAGGAAATTATAAAATATTGAAATGGTTGTATAAAACCAAATTGAATTTGTATATGAATGAGATATACAAATAAGCTAGATTGGAATTGGATTCAAACCATAAATTGGAAATTAAATCCCGGATATTTGAAAATATTCCTTGACGTATTTTAAAGGTAATATAGCATTGGTTTGAAGAAATTTTTGAATTAGAATGGTTTAAATGGATTTTAAAAACGATTAAGCATTGAAATCACTTCAAGGAGCGAGGAAATAGTACTGATAATGGATCGCGACATTATCGGTATTCATTTTCGAGTTCCTAAGTGACGGATTGCTATCATAGTAATTTGGGAATGAAAAATTGATTTGAAAGGACAAGATGTTTTAAAAATTCAAATGTTTTGAATTGAGCTGATTATAAATATATGGGTATAAATATATATGATTTCAAACTAATTTGACATAAAACCCGGGAATTTGAATTCTAGAATTAAAATTTAACTTGTGTAAGTTGAATAGAATGAATTGGTAAAGATGTACCAAAAGAACTGAAATTTAACTTAAGTCGAGTTAAATTAAAAGTGGATTAGATTAGAAATTATTTCGAATGAAGTAAATAAAGAAATGTTGAGATTCGGATTATAAATATTCGACTTATGTGCGAACAAGTTGAATATATAGTGGATGATGTTGTTGGAATTAAACTGCGGTGGAATTGGATTCAAGTATAATAGGTGGGTTGGCTTAAATGAGAATCAGACTTGGATTGATAAAGTGGAAGTTGAATTGACTTGGGAAACTATTGGAAATATATGCGTGCTGAGCAGATATAGAATAGAAGCAAATGCAAGAGATAGAATTATGCCCGACAAAAAGGTACATGTTTACAATATTGTTTGGGTTAATGATTTTATGAGCCTATGGGGGCAAGCCACTTGGCTTTTTGATTTTCTTTTGGATTGGAGAAGGCCTAGAAAGGCGAGTTGTGAGTGTGCCGATTGAGCCGTGCAGAGGAGGTGCTGCCGAATTTTTTTTTCAGAATTTAAAGTGTTAGAAAATTTTCAGAATTCTTGAAAATGTTCGTTAGTAAGAATAAATAAATATTTTTAATTGAAATAAATTGGTCCAGTTAAACTGGAGTTAAGAGGTGAAAAAAAGGATTATTGGACCTATTTAATAGGGTATGTAGCATCTTTTCCTACCTTAGCAATTTCGAGGACGAAATTATTTTAAGGGGGAAGGAATGTAACGACCCAGATTTTTAGCCGTTGAACTCTGAATATTTAAATTAGTTTAAATATTTTAATTGAATTATATAAAGGATTTTATAATGAATTTATTTATAAAACGAAGTTTGAACGTTAATTTATAATATAATTATAAAACGAGTTCGAAATGGCGCGGTAGTTCGTAATATGGAGTTTTGAACTTCAACTGAGTATACAGGATTCGTTATAACTCGGATTTCTGTGAAACAAGACACGTTGGAACCATATTGATTATAATTTTCATATGAAAAAGAAAAATCTAGATTTCGTGTTATAATTTGTTAGTTATGGTCAAATCAAATTTTGAAATAGTCGCTGTGGAAATCGTTATATAAATATAGGTCTTTAAAATAGCCGTTTTGCAAACGGACTCAGATTTCGATGAAATCAGTTTCATTGGGACCGTATCGTTAAATTATTGTACGGTGTTGAATTGCGTGGCAAACCGATGTCGTATGTGACCACGGTAGTCGTAAACGCTCATTCAGTGCAATTAAATTTATTCAACTGAATAAAGGGATATTAGAGTGTAACCTGAACAGACGATCGAATCAGACCACGAAACCAGTTCCAGTGAGTTCGTAGCGTCGGATATAGTCAGGGTAGGTATATAGTTTGTTATTTTTAGAGATCGGCAAATTTGGTGTTCAGAAGGGCATTGCGGTACGCGCCAAAAACAGCCTACCGGGGCAACAGTCTCAGAATGCGACGAAACTAGTGCCGTTGGATTCGTATCGAAAAGTTATTATCGGTGTTCGCAGTTTCGAGTTGTTTTGATTTATCTGGTGATCGTGAAAAATTTAAACGCGTGTTGATTTCTGGTTTTATAAAGGAAATTTTTTCATACGATGTCAGAATTCGACGAAACTTGTCCCATTTGGTTCAGAATACCTTTTTACACCAAGATTAGCTTTTTCATCAGTAAACAGAAGTCGACTGTGATTGGTTTTACTCGATACTTCACCATAAAGTTTTGCTATAAAAAAAAAAAAATTATATATATATAAAAAAAAAATATAAACAAACAAACAGAACCGTGACATCCAAGCCAACACGAAAACCGTGCATACCACGTTGATTTGTTACCGTGGTTTCCAAGGCACCATACAACTGTGTGTGCCAAGAAAAAGAAAACTCACTATATAAAATTCCTAATGCCCAAAATCCATTCTTCCCGATTTCGTTTTCCATCAACAACTCTGAAATTTCTTCAAAAAAAAAAAAATTCAAATTGGCTCCTCTTCTTCATGCGTGAATTATCTCATCCCCTAAATCTCTTCGATATACCACTTGCCAGCTCCACTAATTACCCATTTTTAGTCATCAACCCAACTCACCCCTTTTTGATGTGACTCCTGAAGTTGAAGTGTGTGCTCAGCGAGCTCTAGGCTCGAGCGGAGTGAGGGAGATCCGGTGATGGTGTCTGGCAGCGACAGCCCCACAAACACGACGCGAATTTTGGGAAAGAGCAAGAGCTGTGGAGGGCGAGACAAGGCTAGACTATGGGGGGTCTGGATGAGCTCGGCGAGGGCGTACCAGCGACAGTCAGGGGATCGGATCTGGTGGCCTACCGTGAGAGCAGCTTCGGTTTTCATTTGTTGAAGAAGGGAATGTGAGGGAAAAACATGGTGATAGCAGTGTACTGGCCTGGTTGATGAGATTTAAGGAGTAAAGGATGTACAGTTTTTTTTTTGATCCAAATGGTTTGGTGTTGCCACGGTGTCGGGATTTATGGGCTGCTTGATGCATGAGTGTCAATGAACCAGTGGAGGATGAGTTAAGGTAGTCTTTTATTGGTAGAATAGTGTGGAGTTGAGTTCAAGGAAGATGCGCAAGTTTCTGGTATGGCGGATTGTATTTTTGAAAAGAGAGTCCTTGCGGTGGTGAGGATTTGATGGGGTCCAGGAGCGTTGGTTCAGGTGAATAAGAAGAGGTTAGAATTGAAGAAGATGGTCAATACGAGAAGGGATGCAAGGTGAGTGTTACTGTGAGGTGATGAGGACACGTTATTATGGGGAGGGTCTTCGATCACGGCGTGTACTGACAGAAGAAGTATTGGAGCTGAACCGTCTGCAGTCAAGCAAGGTATTAGGATATAAACTAATTGATGGACACCATATTATTCGCCTTTAATGGATAATACACATAAGCCAGAGATCGAATGAACGGCTTGGGTAAAAGGAACAGATGCAGGTATCAGCTATAGAGGAAGGAACTATGTTTGAACGAAGGAGTTCGAACATAACATGATGATAACAAAAAGGAAACAAACACGGTAAAAATATAATAAGGGTTGCGTACATTTTGGCCGAAGCAGCAAAGAATGTGATCGGCACTGTTGTTTCAAGTCAAGGAAGGAATCGAATTGAATACATGAAAATGAAACAAGCAGAAGCAAGAGCGATGAGGAGGATTGATCAACATTAAAAAGGGAGTTGAGCACAACCGAATCCGTGGAACCGTAATGACGGGATCTGCATTTTTGAATCAATTTCGCAGAAACAAAGCTAATGGGATTTTGTGATAGAATCAAATGTTGGTTGATTCTAACGTAACAAAAGCAGAACCGTCAACTGCAAACCGAGGTGAGTAAACTCACTAACTCCCTCTCGTTTATATTTTTATATATAAACGAGTTTTAAATTATTTTATAATGTGAAATGGTTGCTTGGTTGAATAGTTGATAAATTGGTTGATATAATCACATCGTTGATTGATTTTTCCATTAATGCGATATTATTGATGTTATTAACATCTGTGGATGCAGGGAAACAGGTTGGAGGGATCCAACTGGATCCCTCAACATTTTATTTACTGTTTTATTTGATGTTGATATATGTTATGCTACATTATCCATGGTTGAATTTGTGTGTTTGATTTACCCTGGCCTTAGGAACCTGGTATTTTATATACCGTAAAATATCATCGAGTGTGAAAAAGGAAATTAGAATTTAAAAGCAGAGTTTATTTCCAAATTAGAAATAATTTCTTTTCGTTGAGTCGCAAATGGAAACCTATTCCATTGGGTAAACCAAGAAAAATGTTATAAATGGAGATATAAATTAAGTGGATCATTAACCATTGGATAAATTAAAAGGCGAGTTCAAATATGAATGTATATTTGAAAGTGAGTATCGGTTTTGAAACCAATATTGGAAATGGATCCGAATTTAGCAAACTACAGAAGAAAGTTTAAAGAAGATTTTCAAATGCTTAAAATAAAAGAATAATAGTTTAAACCAAAGAAATATTTTGCAAATAAAATGTATATAAAAAGGGGATTTATAGAAATCGAATTAAGTGATTAGAAGAATGTATAGTTTATAAATATGTTTAAAGGAGAACTTGAATTGTTTAAAATAAACAGAGTTTATAAATGAACAACGGAAGCGTGTGCGTCGCACACGGTATTTTATTCAAAACAGCAATCATAACGCTGTTGTTATAAGAAATGCTTTTATAATCGTAAACAGCGATTTTAACGCTGTCTTTGTAAGGAATGCTTTTATAAAACTAAATAGCAATTTTAGCGCTGTTGTTATAATAGATGTTGTAAATCTATACAGCAATTTTAGACGCTGCTGTTATAATAAATGTCTTGGTAAATCTAAATAGCAATTTTGACGCTGCCGTTATAATAACTGTTTTAATAGCAATCTTAATGCTATGGTTATGATGAGTGTTCTATAATGCTAGACAGCGGTTTTAACGCTGTTGTTGAAAGCAATGTTTTATAAATCAAACATTTGAAGACAACAATTATAACGCTACCGTTATAATCAATATTTTTATAAAGAAGGTGTGTTCGTAGATAAAATCCGAGAGTCGCGTAAGCAATGTTTGGTTTAAAGTTGTGGGCTCTGACTATTTCAAAGTTAAGAATGTCGTTCAGTTGAGGTCTGAGAGGTAATTATACCCCAACTTGACTGACTGCATTATTGACGGAGAAATAGTTAAGGCTCGATAGCAAGGATTGGTTAGTGATATCATTAGTTAACGAAGGATTTATGATTTGAGTTATAATAACGATGTTTATAACATCAGTTAATTCAAGGGATTTAGAAATGTTTTCTAACTGGAGAAAAAAGATATTTTCTCAATAAAAGAATTATAATATTGGAAATGTTTTCCAATGATCGAGAGAGAAAATAGTGCTTTGAAAGAACACGAAAGATGGGCAATGGGAATGGGAAATGATAATGTAATAAAGAACTAATATAAAAAGGGCCCAGTGTTGAATGATGTTTGGTCGATAGAATTTCCTCCTGGAAATAATATCATTGTTTGCACACCGACATGTTTTCATTTGATAGTTAAATCACCGACTATCAAAGTTTTAACCATTTTAACGTTGTTAATATGGAGAGACCGGTTGGATTATTATCCAGAGAACCACTCCGTATTGGCATAAGCGTTGCGAATCAAGTATGCTGAATATCTTGAAGACGGAGTTATGCAAGGGCTATCCTGTTTACGGGTTAGTGCCTTCGGTTTGTCCAGACCCAGGACAACTTGTATGGACGAGTGTCTGACAGAGTATTTCCAAAGGGAGTTACGTACGTTGATTCCTTCAAACGTACGAAGTTGGTGGCATAGAAGGGAAACTTCTTTAGCCTAACAATCTGAGTATTTTTGTGGGAATCAATTAGTGATTTCCGATGGATCTGACGATGTGGCATTCAAAGTGAATGGTGGCCAGATGTTCTGGAAGATAATTCAAACCTCAAGCCTCATCAACCCGGAAGTGGACAAAAATCGGGCAGGCAGCATGGCTATGTGGGTCGCACCCATTAGGATGTATGATCACCTATCTAGAGAAATTCCTTTTGTTCTTAAATCTATCGATGCTGTCCCTTATCGGGAGGCGGTTGCTGATCCCAACCGTTGGTGATATACATTCGATACACTCAAGCGAAATGAGTGGTCGGTCATGTGTGGGCCGGGTTGCAAGATGTTCTTGTTGAACCCAGTGTATTCGTCTCTAGAGATACACGTTCGGAAGGTGGTCCCATACCTTGTCAAGTTGGAATCCAATCTCCAATAAGTGCCTGCGAGTTTGATTGTATATTATATATGTAGAGCGTGAGATGCAAGCGTTCTACTAGATTCTAATTACTTGTGATTAGACATTATTATAATATCAGATAATATATGATTTCCAAAGTGTTTGGGTTATCGTAAGGTAAAAACCATCCGTGTTTATGTGTGGATTGGTCTTACGATTATCTTTTCTTTTGAAAAGGATTTTGAAAGTTAAACCAATGGTTGAAGTTTACTCACACCAGTCCCATGACTGACCCAGAGTTTATTTGTTTGTTTTCCCTAAACTCTTGGGTGCCCAAATTTGTACGGGCAGTCAAGTAGTCAGGATTTTTCAGATTTACTTGGAGGAGCTTGAAGCAGGAGGCCTCACCAGTTAGCTATAGACTATCATACTTTCCGCTGTGTACTATGTTGTATCTGGAAACAGGTGTTTATAACTGTTCCAGGAATAACTGCTGTGCTCTGATAATGGTATGTATATAAAAATACTGATTTGTGTTTCAAAGTTATATTATCTAATATATTTTATTCGTTCCGCTGTGAGTTTGTGATCTTCGTTTCCTCCTATTCTAATATTTCTTTCTTTCTATTTCTCATCCTCTAACTTCTTTCTAAAAATGGTTCGTATTTCTGTGCAATTTGAGTTGTACGTGTGGTGTTATTAGCTGACTCAAAGGGTACGGATTTGCGGGTCGTTTCAAAATATATATTAAATTATTTAATTAAATTAAATATTCCTAGTTATTTAATTCCACGACCATTAAATCCTTTAATTCACCATTTATATAATTAAATAAATTAATTATATTACCCCAGACAATGCGGGTCATTACACTGAAAAGAATAGTTTTTTTTTCTCAGTTTGAAAAGAACATATTTTTCTTAGTTTGAAAAGAGCAGATTTTTATAGTTTAAGAATAGATTTTTATAGTTTAAAAGACGAGATTTTTTGTTATAGAAAGATGAAGTTTTTTTTTTCTTAAGAAAGGCAAGATCTTTAACATAGCAAAGATGAGTTTTTTATATATAGGAAAGTTTATATTTTTAATAACGAAAAGGCGAGATTTTTATTCGTATGAAGCCATGGTTTTTATCCGTGTAAAGATAGGATTTTTGTTGTATAAACACCGTTATAAAAATAGAGAAAGAATAAAAATATGATTTTTATATTTTATAAAGAATAAAAATATTATTTTTATATTATAGAAAGTATAAAAATACAATTTTTATATTATATAGAGAATATAAATTTGATCTTTATATATGTAGCAAAATAAAATTTTGATTTTTATTATATATATGTTGAAATAAAAATGTGATTTTTATAGCGATGATATAAAAATTCGATCTTTGTATAAGGAGTAGAAATATAAAAATATAATTTTTATATAGGAAGAAGCGTTGTAAAAATATATGAAGAAGATATAAAAATAGAATTTTGTTCTATATAGTAGCGGTGTAAAAATAGAATTTTTATCTATATAGTAGCGGTGTAAAAATAGAATTTTTATCTATATAGTAGCGGTGTAAAAAATAGAATTTTTATCTATATAGTAGCGGTATAAAAATAGAATTTTTATATACGTAGCAACAATATAAAAATGTGATTTTTATATATGTAGTGGCTACGGACAATGAAATTGACAAAGGGCGAGCACGACGAAGATTTCTACATAAGTAGAGTCATAGCGTTTGGTTTACCTAGTCGATGAGAACTTCTCACTTTTAATCTCGTTTTCTAGTTAAAATTATATACTAGGATGCAGACGGTGCTTTGCAGCACCCGACACCCGTCGTCCACAGACCATGGACGACTTGTATGCTTGTTTGATGTGTTGTGAAGTTTGTTTGTGATGTTGATGTGAAATGGAAAATAAAACATTCATGTGTTGAAATAAATTAATTATCGTTAAAAATATAATTTTTAACGTGAATGTGAATAAATAAATATTCATTTACAACCGGACGGCTTGTTTATGAACACCTATTTGAAGGACATTGATTGGGACGATAAATTTTACACGTCGTCCAACTGCACAAATAATATTCGATGTTTGTGGATTGAAACCCAACATAGGTGTTGCGATGATATTTGGCGTACACTAATCCCAATTATTTAGTTGTATGTCGATCGATTGGTCGACGGACTGTGTAAGCGTTAACTATTTATATTTAATGCATATGCAGTTGTGTGGTGCACGTTGGATGATGATCGTTGCTGTTATATACATGTGTTGTATGGAATCCATATAATTAACATTATATGGTAATTTATTTGGCCTCATTCCAATTGGGAAAATAAAGAATATTATAAAATAAAGATTCATGTGTTGAATAGAATAAATAGTCATGTGTTGACGATGCTCATGTGTTGAGAATATTCATGGGTTGAAAATTATCATGTGTTGAAAGAAATATTTTAACAATAAAATTTACATCTTTATCATATGTGAAATTAGAAACTAACTGGAAAATAGATAAGATGAGTTGTCTATCGGGTATTGATCTGATGTTGGTTTCAGCCTTCGGGGTTAAAGCTTCGGGAATAATTCTCTTACTAATTTACGATTGGAGTCTGATTAAGAATTAAATGATAGAAATCAAAATTTTATAAAATATATTAAATAACAAAAATAGTCATGTGTTGACAGTACTCATGTGTTGAGAATAGTCATGTGTTGAAAGAAATATAGATTCATGTGTTGAATAGAATAAATATTCATTTATTGAATAGAATAACGAAGTTATTGAAAAATATAAAGCCGTGTTGATTAGAGATGCGCTATTTCGACGCGAACGATATTTATATCGATTATATTCGTTTTTATAATGATTATAGAAAAGGAAGTGATTTCAAAATATAACGTTTTGAAAATATTGTCATTTGTATATGGATGATGTGGAATATACAATTTTGATTCGAAATTGAATATGAAGTTGAAATCGTTTCGAAAACGAATTTAAAACGATTTATAAAATACGCTGAAAAAGGAAATCGACAAAATATGTATAATATATATATATTATATATATATATATATAATGGCCTGAATAGAATGCGCCGCGGCAGTTCGTGAATTTCGACCATTGACTTCGAATTGACGTTGCGGGAGATCTGACCGTCGGATTCTCCTGAAACCGAAACCATTGGGTTCGTATCGAAAAGAGCTTTCTAATGAATATTTGAAATTTTAAATCTAACAGTTGGATTTGGAATTATGTCCAAATCAAATTTGGAAAAGGTCGCTGTAAGTGCAGTTCTATGGCCGTT
Source organism: Allium sativum (assembly GCA_030737875.1). Taxonomy (NCBI): domain Eukaryota; kingdom Viridiplantae; phylum Streptophyta; class Magnoliopsida; order Asparagales; family Amaryllidaceae; genus Allium; species Allium sativum. The sequence continues at coordinate 160,472,763 of CM060924.1, forward strand.
GATGGAAATCGACTGTATGGGCCTTGATAAAATTATTAAAAATATCAATAATTTGTGTAAAACCATAAGAAATGATTTGTGAAGAATTGGGATGAAAAACTCCATATTAGAAAAGATAAAAATAGATTTTTATCGAAATGAACTAGTTTTGAACTAGAATTATAATTCTATTTATTTTTAAAATAAACAAAGTGGATTTGAAATGGTTTTAAAAGTAACTAGAATTTCCAATAATTGAATTGGAATGGATTTGAATCGAAATTGTCTTTAGAATATTTCGATGTTGGATTTCGTGATGAAACAGATATTGTTATGGAAATTTGAAAGATATATTTATATCGTTATTTCCAATACGATATTTGTTGGTCGTAGAATTTGATATTGAATATAAGCCGATATATTTTCTATTCAGATCCTTGTATTTAATATCAAACATGATTTGGGTTTGTCGTGAATGGTGTCTTCATTAACATTGTTCTTAAACCCAGTTGAGAAAAAGATTAAATCTTTCTATTTAGATTTAATGAAGTGTACCAATTAAATAATATTAATTGGAATTGAATTTAAATTGGTTTTTGGGTTTATCGTGAGCGGTGTTTTGAATAGCACCTGTTCTTTAACCCGACTAACAATAGAAAGTGATTTTGGGTTTATCGTGAACCGTGTTTTAAATGACATTGGTTCTTTAACACAGTTAAAGACAGGATATTGATTTTTGAGAAGATTAAAACTAAGTGGAGTTTTAATGAATCTGCAATTAGATTGAAATGTGAATTGATAATTTAAATTATCAAATTTGGAAAGTGATCGAGAATGGAGTATCACCAGTTTTGCTTCAAAGCGATAGTTAAATCTTTAATTAGATTTGAACGTGAAATGGTAATTAATTTTACCGATAACACCGTGGTGTTAGATATGGAGTATTACCAGTTTTACTTCATGGTATGAATAGGTTGGGATTGGGAAATAAAATAAATAATTACTTCGGTGTGGTTCGCTAATCCCGACTAGTTTGGAAAACCATAATTTAGTTTGAAATGACATCCAATGGAAGATTAAAGAATAAATTTTAAAGAATTTATCTTTGATAAAATTAATGGGAACCTTTCCCTCAGAATATGAAATTTATAAACTAATTGTAGGTTAGCTTAGAAGAATGGTTTACTAGGTATTGATCTGATGTTGGATTCGACCTTCGGGGTTAATATTTGGGGAATTGCTCTCTTACTAATTTACGGTTAGTGACTGATGTATTGGAATGAGGCGTGTGTTGTGTTTTCTGGCACTTGTTTATTATATACGCGAGTTATTCAGAAAGGCCGGGTCTATACCCATTTTGAATAACTGTTTCGACGATAAGTCGAAGATGAAGACGGTGGTCGAAGACCGGAGGTCTTCACATTGTTTGGATAATTACTGATGATCTTGATTGGGCTGTACACCCAAGAAAATGGAAATAGTTAGTGATCGTCCAGATGTATTTGGAGATCGATGGATATGCGAGGAAAGTGCCTCCAGTTTCGTTCAGACCCAGAACGGACGTGTAAATGGATTGTGTGTCTGACATTGGATTTTATTCCGTGTTGATTGATTCCTGTTAAATAAATATCTGTTTGGCGGCGGAGAATTTATTCTCTTGCTTAACGCCCTTCTCTGAGACGTACGAGCTCAGAGGTTATATATTGATAGATATCAGTCGCATGGCATGAATTGCCAGTGTGGCACGCTGATATGCAATGATCAAGGCTTCTGTTGAAAAGCGGAGTCTTGTGGTTGATGATCAAAGCACGGCCTATGTGGCATAGCTTTGTGTATAGCATGAATTCGCGAGCCTCACACCTCGGTATGAGTTAAAAACGGGATACGGACCGCTGGGAGAACACGACGTTTCTTTCTAGTTATGGGTGGTGTCAGCGTTTTACTAGCCCTGACATCGTTGATTATTATACCTATGTGGATGTTGGATTGCGAGGCGCCTCGATTATAGGTCTGTAAGGACCGGGAAACGTGTGTTCAGGAATTGCCAATCCTCAAACGTAAGAGAGGACTGGCCCATCCGATTCCAAGGGTTGCCCAGAGAGAGTAGTCTTGAGACATTTGCTAGAGTGTCTCGAAGCGGAGAGGAGCTTTCCCCTTGCCTTGACTCATGACGGAAATCCAATTTCCAATATGAGATATTTCGGTTTTATTTGTAGAGCCTAGCATGGCGACATAGTGGGATGGGGCGCTCATGCCGTCTATGATTGATATTTATGATTGAAATTGTTTTGACGCTATACACTTATAATAGTATCAAATGATTTGTTTTAAACGTACCAAGCATGTTTGGCTATTATAAGGGAAAACTGTATCCTCCGGCTTGCGTTGCATTGTGTGATGGGACCGGGGTCTTATAATAGCTTATTTTTTCAAAAAGCATTGCGCTGTTTTGTTATATGCACTAGTGTTCTTGGGAGGAAACCCATTCCGTGTTATATGGCGTGGTCCCTTGAATTACTCTATTTTAAAGTAAAGTTTTAAATAACTATTTTAGTTCTCACACCAGTCACATGACTGATCTGGATTTTATTGTTTTAACCTAAACTTTGGGTGCCCCTATTTTCGACAGGGCAGCTAGTAGTTTTGGTTTTGCAGATTTATATTCACAGGATCCTGATTTACAGCTGGAATGATGCTTGGAAAGCTCTGTGTCCGTGTATTACTTTCAGTTGTGTTTCATATGGTTTTTTCGCTGCTATGTAATTTATTGTAATCTCTGATATTTTTCTGTTGTATAATATTTATTCATACTCTGTATATTCTTGTATTCTGATGGAATTGTTGTAATAAGCAATGAAATGTTCTTCTGTTTGTGTTTCGATGTGTGTTGTTCTCAAAGCAATCCGGGCTTTCCTTACCGGGGAAGTTACGGGTTACTACATTCTTCTTCTTTTATTAACTCTCATTTACCTTTTGATTTCTTTGCACCATATAAACCACATCCATTATATTCAACATTAATTCTTATTAGTGCATTCCATTAACTTCATAACTTAAGCCTAAGTGATTATAGTTCAAATTCATACAAAGTTTTAGTTAATTACCATTAATTCCATTTTACATTTATTAAGTTAATCTATATTTCATCATTTATCATTCGATTGATCAATAATTTAGAAAAATTAGTTATTGAATGATTTAAGAAAAAAGAAATATTGAAAATTAATTCAGTGACGAAATAAGAAATTAAATATTAATTTTAGAATTTAATTTCGGGTGGTTTTGTAATATCGTTTTGCAATACCAAATGTAACATCCGAGGTTTTTGACCATTCAAATCGACAATGATCCTTAATGTCAACATAAATAGATCAAAAATATGGATAGTTATTGGGATTAAAATAAGAAAAAATAAGAAAGAAGAAAACAAATACAGAATCTCACAGCAGAAGGACAAAATATAATAAATAAATAACAACTCATGAAGCTGTTAAAACATACATTTTATTATATTCTACAACTATTATCAGAGTAAATTAACATACAACGTACCAATGCATTTGCAGTGGAATAATAATAATAATACGTCTGTTGAGCTCTATCTTCATCTTCAAAATGGTATCTTCAAAGCAAGTGAAACTTCGCTAACTGTAACTCGGTCTGACCCGAGCGTATTGCAACAAAAAGAAACGCAACAAACACTCGGATCAGAACTAAATCATTCTCATATTGGTTAAATCAAATTTCATGTAATAATATGAATGCAATAGCTTAAGAGATGTTACGGGAATTCCCATCTCCTAAGGGTCTGTCAAACTAACATTATTATCATATAATATAATACGCTATTATAATAGTGTCTACGCTTAAATATAACATATTAAAATAGCATAAGCGGGATTACATTTTTACCCTTACACCATTTATAATACCGTAGTTTATACAGATACCGTAAAGTCCACAGTATGTTGTGGCTATCATATGGCACTCCATAGGTACGGTACAAATCAAAGTCGTAGGGGCTCGATCAAGATAATATGACAAGGCACACGAGGAATGCCCTGAGTAGGAGTATACTAGTTGCATGCACGGACTGGTGGTAGCGCATAGCCGCAACTACCGCCCACCTCGAACAACACTTCGAAATCACAGATGCGCATCAAATCAATCAAACCGAGGGGCTATAGTAATAAAGGAAGAATTGTTGCCGATGGAGGTAGCTAACCCCACTTGGTCACGGTATAGCCTTGTTTTAGTCATTTTAATTATGACCCGAAGGTCAAGGATATCCATCATCGTTCTCTATCTTCAAATCCAGTAATCGCCTTCAAATCCTTCCAACACCATTTCTGGAACCCCACCGCGTACACTATTATTAAAGTGGTTTTCGGTATTGGCAGCGAGTATGACAATATCCGATCCCGATCTCTTTAATGACCAAACGTTTACATTTTCACACCGGTCAGTTCTTTTACATTTCAATGAGCTTCATACTTCATATCAAAATATCAGAGTTTCAAAATCATTCAATATTCAAGATAGACTATTATTCAATCTAAAATCTCCATTTAAACCAGTTAAAATTTTGAAACAACTCCAACTTTAATAATTTGAATATTAAAATAATTAGCAGTATATTTAAAAGAGTTCAGATATATAATTGAAATAGTTTGAAAATAAATAATTTGTAATTTAAAATAGAATTTATCAAATTTATTAAAATATATAGTTTAAACATTAAGTAATTTATAATATAAATAGTAAATTTTAAATGATTTATTTAAAATAATTTATAAAATAAAATAGTAATAAAGTAAAATATTTTATAAAGAAAAATAATTTTTATTAAAATAGTTTATAAAATGATTTGAAATACTATAGTTGGAATTAGAACCGTTTCTCTAACATTTTCAATTAAACCTGAAGTCAAATTTCAACTTCAATTCAACCAACTCAATTTTAAATAATTCCATCGATTAAACTTCCAATTTACATTCATTTCAATTCGATCAAATTAATTCAACTAGTTACATTCCAAATCAGATTCTCATTTTCAATGATTTCAATTTATGGCAAATATCGAGTTCACAATTCATATATATAATTCAAATCAATGTTGATTCATAATAAAATTCAAAGGTGTGTGAAACCACTCAATTTCAATCAATCTAGTTATATTTCACTTTTTACTTAGCTTCAGTTAAATACAAATTTATTTCCCTTTTTTTATTCAAGGTTCAAGTTCGAAGGAAGTAAATTATAAAACATCACTTATATTGTCTTTAAAGCAATATTTCAAAATTCATGGTTAAAACAAATTTTATTTAACCAACCGGTGTCCGTATATAATTTTCTATCCTATGGCCAAGTGATACTTAAATTTTAATTTTAGTACTTTGGGAAATGATATATATCATTTCAATCCAAATCAGGGTCATAGGTATTTATCATTTCAACCTACGTTCTTAATTCATTTTAATAATTAATCCCGAGTTTATTTGATGCCCGTAACATCTAGGGTGATGGTTGGGACTAATCAACAAAATTAGTAACATATGTAAACAATGTCAATAATAAGATGAATTACATATCAATGCATTAAATATACAAACTCAAGGCATTCATTAAAATCAACACATATAAATAGTTCAGTATAATATATGTGTACTAGCCATCAGGTATGAGATTTTAAACTAGAAATTAAATTCAAACTGTAGAAATTTTATAACAGTTAAATCAAATTATACAGTCTATGCAGATTTAACATAAGTAAGCAATTTAAACGATCAAACAACAGACAATACAATCATATCATGGCATGAATTTAATTTAACTAACAATAAAATATTTTAGTTAGGTGTGAGTGGGTTTAATCACTCACCTTTGGTTCTGAACTTGTTTGAAATCCAAAATATGCCCTAAAATTTAACTGTCTCAGAATCAATCCAAATCAGTACCATCGCGTAGAGCTCGTTGATACGATTCCAACGGATCCAATTGCGTATGAAACTGATTTTGTATGAAGAAGTTACACATGTTAATGCATTAGAAATCAAATTATATAAAATAATTATAGAAAACCCTCACCTAAAATCTCTCTTATACGTCATCTCCTCCTAAATCCTTTCTCTCCACTGCGTTTTTCACAAATAGCAGAAGCACAACCCAAACCAATATTCAATCCCTTAAATCACACTCCACTCCTGAAGCATCCTTCTAGTTGAAACTAATTATCCCATGTATACTATTTATCTGCAGCAAACTATCCAACTTCACAATCTACAAGCTATCTTCCTATTGCTCCATACGGGCCTACAGCAGTTGCTCGCTACATTTTGTGAAACCCGATCATTACGATGCCCAGCCCAGAAGACCTGATCATCCAAATGTTAGAGGTATGACGCTGCTAGTAGTTACATGGCTTTGTTGTAGAATTTAGGGAGGTATGTGTCTGCAGCAAGGACATGCGGACCAGTGGAGGTGTTTCGATCTGACATAGCTTGGAGAAGTGAGGCAGATCGTCTTTTTTCAAAGGCCATTTTTTTTGTATGAGCAGTTTAAAATAGCAGTGAAGAAGATAGGGTAAAGATCCAAAAGTGTAAGAAGAAAAGGGAATATAATGTGGACAATTATATTTTAAACAAAGAGACGTAGTGAGTGTAAATCTCAAAATTCACGTGAAAGGGGGCTCAATACCCGCTCCCATTAAATACCTAGTTTGTACCTATTTAAGTTCACATTTTAATCTACCATATTATGTAAAATATCTATGCACCGATGAATTAAATATTAAATATATAATTTAAGAGTTGTCATAACTCTCTGTTTTAAAAATAATTCCATGTTTGTTATCAATAAAAACAAAATTAGAATCACATTGGTTTTGCGTTTTCATTTATAATTTATATCCCATGCAACCATACCATTTATTACTAATCGATTCACCACTTTACTTGTAGCATTCATTTTATTTCCTTGTTTCCATTCATTACCTTACTATTATAACTACTACTTTTAATTCATAATATTTGCGATAATTAATTGTATTGATTCTAGTTGGTTACCATATCAATATCAAATAGTTAATGTTTTATTTGCTCCTACTTTCCAATTTTTATAGCAACATAACTTCCATATATATATATATATATATATATATATATATTACAACACAATGTAAAACACACATTAATCCATATATATTTCGTATACATTGATTATTTTGTTTCCCATTTGATTATAGGTTATTGCTAAATTTTACAACATTTGTTAATAACAAAAGGCTAGTTACTGTTTAAATAATTGGTAAATTTCACTGCTAATTAAACTTTGTAGTTTCCACACCTTAAATTATTATTAATAACCTAATACAAATTGTAGTCACTGAAATTTATTAAATTCATTCCTTGTAATGTTCATCTCTCCTATAATAAATTTTTACATAAATTAAATTACCGTTCCAAAATAAATATACCATAACTCACATTTTATTGAAACTATAAATCTATTGTCATTACAGTTGTTGCAAATTATTATTAACCATCAAGATAAAACCATATTAGTTAGTTTTAAACAAAAAAAAACACTAAATAATTCATTTTAACCAAATTTTCCCATAAAATAATATTAAATTAAATAATTTTGGACTGTTAAAGATATGGGTTGATACACCCTCCCCACTCAAAACTTTTCGTCCCCGTAAAGGGATGTAGTAAGGTAGTTATCAATTCATATATACTTAGCCATATAATTTTCTACTCAGTTTAAAACATTAACCTATACCCATGGTTTCATACATGTTGAAAACTTAAATTCCAAAAAAATTTCCAAGTCTTAAATTCACGGAAATTTCGGCAGAGTATCCTTTGTATAACTAGGTCCAGAAAACAATAATATATTCATAATAATAAATATACATCTCATCTCAATGATGAGACATCCCAATTGGGGAAACAATATATAACTTTGGAAATACACTACATAACTCAATATACGTACCTTTTATTTGCGTTATTAGCGATTTGGCTTATTTCGAACGAGCAAAAATTACATTTTATGCGCAAGCAGCTCCAAAAGAAAGCAATTCCCTTTCATACCTACTAAAACACTAATGAAACGTTCATGAAATAGCCATGGTAACCAAAAGAACAAATAAAATATCCAAATAATTATATTTATCTAAACAAGCACCATAACCAAATTTAAATGTCAATATTTTATTACCATTTCATTTGTTATATTGAATTCCCATTTTTCCAAATGTCAATAGTTTTGTTTATTATTTATTACTTTCTACCATTATTCAATTTGTTTTCATTCACTCATTGACATTCATTTTATCAATAATTATATAGATTTTCATTCAATTCATTTTACTTTCGTGTTGATTCACTTTACTTGTATTACAAATATGCCTATTCATTTCTAATTATTTTAAGTCAATTCAATTGATTTGTTATTCTTCTTCTTTTATTAACTCTCATTTACCTTTTGATTTCTTTGCACCATTTAAACCACATCCATTATATTCAACATTATTTCTTATTAGCGCATTCCATTAACTTCATCACTTAAGCCTAAGTGATTATAGTTCAAATTCATACAAAGTTTTAGTTAATTACCATTAATTCCATTTCACATTTCTTAAGTTAATCTATATTTCATCATTTATCATTCGATTGATCAATAATTTAGAACAATTAGTTATTGAATGATTAAAAAAAATGAAATATTGATAATTAATTTAGTAATGAAATAAGAAATTAAATATTAATTTTCGAATTTAATTTCGGGTGGTTTTGTAATATCGTTTTGAAATACCAAATGTAACATCCGAGGTTTTTGACCATTCAAATCGACAGTGATCCTTAATGTCGGCATAAACAAATCAAAAATACTGATAGTTATTGGGATTAAAATAAGAATAAGAAGAAAGAAGAAAACAAATACAGAATCTCGTAGCGGAAGGACATAATATAATAAATAAATAAATAACAGCCCATGAAGCTGTTAAAACATACATTTTATTATATTTTACAATGATTATCAGAGTAAATTAACATACAACATACCAATGCATTTGCAGTGGAATAATAATAATACGTCTATTGAGCTCTATCTTCATCTTCATAATGGTATCTTCAAAGCAAGTGAAACTTCGCTAACTGCAACTCGGTCTGATCGGAGCGTATTGCAACAAAAAGAAACACAACAAACACTCGGATCAGAACTAAATTATTCTCATATTAGTTAAATCAAATTTCATGAAATAATATGAATTCCATAGCTTAAGAGATGTTATGGGAATTCCCATCTCCTAAGGGTCTGTTAAACTAACATCATATAATATAATACGCTATTATAATAGTGTCTACGGTTAAATATAACATATTAAAATAGCGTAAGCGGGATTACATTTTTACCCTTACACCGTTTATAATACCGTAGTCTATACAGATACCGTAAAGTCCACAGTCTATTGTGGCTATCATAAGGCACTCCATAGGTAGGGTACAAATCAAATTCGTAGGGGCTCGATCAGGATAATATGACAAGGCACACGAGGAATGCCCAGGGTAGGAGTACACTAGTTGCATGCCCGGACTGGTGGTAACGCATAGCCACAACTACCGCCTACCTCGAACAAAACTTCGAAATCACAGATGCACATCAAATGAATCAAACCAAGGGACTATAGTAATAGAGGAAGAAGTGTTGCCGATGGAGGTAGTTAACCTCACTTGGTCATGGTATAGCCTTGTTTTAGTCATTTTAATTATGACCCGAAGGTCAAGGATATCCATCATCGTTCTCTTTCTTCAAATCCAGTAATCGCCTCTAAATCCTTCCAACACCATTTCTGGAACTCCACCGCCTACACAGTTGTTAAAGTGGTTTTCGGTATTGGCAGAGAGTATGACAATATCCGATCCCAGTCTCGTTAACAACCAATCGTTTACATTTTTCACACCAGTTAGTTTTTTACATTTCAAAGAGGTTCATACTTCATATCAAAATATCAGAGTTTCAAAATCATTCAATACTCAAGATAGAATATTATACATACTAAAATCTCCATTTAAACCAGTCAAAATTTTGAAACAATTCCAACTTTAATAATTTGAATATTAAAATAATTAACAGTATATTTAAAATAGTTTAGATATATAATTGAAATAGTTTGAAAATAAATAATTTGTAATTTGAAATAGAATTTATCAAATTTATTAAAATATATAGTTAAAACATTAAGTAATTTATAATTTAAATAGTTAATTTTAAAATGATTTATTTAAAATAATTTATAAAATAAAACAGTAATAAATTAAAATAGTTTATAAAGAAAAATAATTGTTATTAAAATAGTTTATAAAATGATTTGAAATACTATAGTTGGAATTAGAATCGTTTCTCTAACATTTTCAATTAAACCTGAAGTCAAATTTCGACTTCGATTCATCCAACTCAAATTTCAGTAATTCCATAGATTAAACTTCCAATTTACATTCATTTCAATTCGATCAAATTAATTCAACTAGTTACATTCCAAATCAGATTCTCATTTTCAATGATTTCAATTTATGGCAAATATCGAGTTCATAATTCATATATATAATTCAAATCAATGTTGATTCATAATAAAATTCAAAGGTGTGTGAAACCATTCAATTTCAGTAAATTTGATTATATTTCACTTTTTATTTAGCTTCAGTTACAACACAAATTTATTTCCCTTTTTTTATTCAAGGTTCAAGTTCGAAGGAAATAAATTATAAAGCATCACTTATATTGTCTTTAAAACAATAATTCAAAATTCATGGTCAAAACAAATTTTATTTAACCAACGGTGTCCGTATATAATTTTCTATCCTATGGTCAAGTGATACTTAAATTTTAGTTTTAGTATTTTATGAAATGATATATATCATTTCAATCCAAATCAGGGTCATAGGTATTTATCATTTCAACCTACGTTCTTAATTCATTTTAATAATTAATCCCGAGTTTATTTGGTGCCCGTAACATCAAGGGTGATGGTTGAGATTAATCAACAAAATCAGTAACATATGTAAACAATGTCAATAACAAGATGAATTACATATCAATGCATTAAACATGCAAATTCAAGGCATCCAACAAAATCAACACATATAAAAAGTTCAGTATAATATCTGTGTACTAGCCATCAGGTATGAGATTTTAAACTAGAAATTAAATTCAAACTATACAAATTTTATAACAGTTAAATTAAATTATACAGTCTATGCAGATTTAACATAAGTAAGAAATTTAAACGATCAAACAGCAGACAATACAATCATATCATGACATGAATTTAATTTAACTAACAACAAAATATTTTAGTTAGGTGTGAGTGGTTTTAATCACTCACCTTTAGCTCTGAACTAGTTTGAAATCCAAAATATGCCCTAAAATTTAACTATTTCAGAATCAGTCCAAATCAGTGCTATCGCAAAGAGCTCGTCGATACGATTCCAACGGATCCAATTGCACGTAAAATTGATTTTGTATGAAGAAGTTACACATGTTAACGCATTAGAAATCAAATTATATAAAATAATTATAGAAAACCCTCACCCAAAATCTCTCCGCTACGTCATCTCCTCCTACATCCTTTCTCTCGACTGCGTTTTTCACAAATAGCAGAAGCACAACCCAAACCAACGTTCAATCCCTTAAATCACGCACCACTCCTGAAGCATCCTTCTTGCTGTAACTAATTATCCCATGTGTACTATTTATCTACAACATACTTTCCAACTTCACCATCTACAAGCTATCTTCCTATTGCTCCATACGGGCCTACCGCAGTTGCTCGCTTCATTTTGTGAAACCTGATCATTACGGTGCCTAGACCAAAAGACGTGATCATCCAAAAGTGAGAGGTATAACGCTGCTAGTAGTTACATGGATTTGTTGTAGAATTTAGGGAGGTATGTGTCTGCAGCAAGGACATGTGGACCAGTGGAGGTGTTTCAATCTGACCTAGCGTTGAGAAGTGAGGCAGATCGTCTTTTTTCAAAGGCCATTTTTTTTAGTATGAGCAGTTTTAAATAGCAGCGAAGAAGATAGGGTAAAGATCCAAAAGTGTAAGAAGAAAAGGGAATATAATGTGGACAATTAAATGTTAAACAAAGACATGTAGTGAGTGTTAATCCCAAAATTCACGCGAAAGGGCTCAATACCCGCTCCAATTAAATACCTAGTTTGTACCTATTTAAGTTCAAATTTTAATCTACCGTATTATGTAAAATATCTATGCACCGATGAATTAAATATTAAATATATAATTTAAGAGTTGCCACAACTCTCTGTTTTAAATATAATTCCATGTTTGTTATCAATAACAACAAAATTAGAATCACATTGGTTTTGAGTATTTATTTATAATTTATATCCCATGCAACCATACCTTTTATTACCAATCAATTCACCGCTTTACTTGTAGCATTCATTTTATTTCCTTGTTTTCATTTATTACCTTACTATTATAACTACTACTTTTAATTCATAATATTTGCGATAATTAATTGTATTGATTCTAGTTAGTTACCATATCAATATCAAATAGTTAATGTTTTATTTGTTCTTACTTTCCAATTTTTATAGCAACATAATTTCCAAATATATATATATATGTATTTATATATGTGTATATATATATATATATTTTACAACATAATGTAAAACACACAATAATCCATATACATATCGTATACATTGATTATTTTGTTTCCCATTTGATTATAGGTTATTGTAAAATTTTACAACATTTGTTAATAACAAAAGGCTAGTTACTGTTTAAATAATTTGTAAATTTCATTGCTAATTAAACTTTGTAGTTTCCGCACATATTAATAACCTAATATAAATTATAGTCACCGAAATTTATTAAATTCTTTCCTTGTAATGTTCATCTCTCCTTTACCAAACTTTTACGTAAATTAAATTACCGTTCCAAAATAATATACCGTAACTCACATTTTATTGAAATTATAAATCTATTGTCATTACAGTTGTTGCAAATTATTATTAAACGTCAAGATCAAACCATATTAGTTAGTTTTAAACAAAAAAAACACCACATAATTCATTTTAACCAAAATTTCCCATAATATAATATTAAATTAAATAATTTTGGACTGTTAAAGATAAGGGTTGTTACACCCTCCCCCACTCAAAACTTTTCGTCCCGAAAAGGGATGTAGTATGGAAGTTATCAATTCATATATATTTAGCCATATAATTTTCTACTCAGTTTAAAACATTAACCTATACTCATGGTTTTGTACCTGTTGAAAACTTAAATTCCATAAAATTTTCCAAGTCTCAAATTCACGGAAATTTCGGCAGTGTCTCCTTTGTATAACTAGGTCCAGAAAACAATAATATATTCGTAATAACAAATATACATCTCATCTCGATGATGAGGCATCCCAATCGGGGAAACAATATATAACTTTGGAAATACGCTACATAACTCAATATACATAACTTTTATTTGCGTTATTAGCGATTTGGCTTATTTTGAACGAGAAAAAATAACATTTTATGCGCAGGCAGCTCCAAAAGTAAGCAATTCCCTTTCATACCTACTAAAACACTAATGAAACATTCATGAAATAGCCATGGTAACCAAAAGAACAAATAAAATATCCAAACAATTACATTTATCCAAACAAGCACCATAACCAAATTTAAATGTCAATATTTTATTTGTACGACTTCATTTGTTATATTGCATTCCTATTTTTCCAAATGTCAATATTTTTGTTTATTATTTATTACTTTCTACCATTATTCACTTTGTTTACATTCACTCATTGACATTCATTTTATCAATAATTATATAGATTTGCATTTAATTCATTTTACTTTCGAGTTGATTCACTTTACTTGTATTACATATATGCTTATTCATTTCTAATTATTTTAAGTCAACTCAATTGATTTGTTATTCTTCTTCTTTTAAACTCTCATTTACCTTTTGATTTCTTTGCACCATTTAAACCACATCCATTATATTCAACATTAATTCTTATTAGGGCATTCCATTAACTTCATCACTTAAGCCTAAGTGATTATAGTTCAAATTCATAAAAAGTTTTAGTTAATTACCATTAATTCAATTTTACCTTTCTTAAGTTAATCTATATTTCATCATTTATCATTCGATTGATCAATAATTTAGAACAATTAGTTATTGAATGATTTAAGAAAAATGAAATATTGAAAATTAATTCAGTAATGAAACAAGAAATTAAATATTAATTTTAAAATTTAATTTCGGGTGGTTTTGTAATATCGTTTTGCAATACCAAATGTAACATCCGAGGTTTTTCACCATTCAAATCGACAATGATCCTTAATGTCGACATAAACAGATCAAAAATACAGATAGTTATTGGGATTAAAATAAGAAAAAGAAGAAAGAAGAAAACAAATACAGAATCTCGCAGCAGAAGGACAAAATATAATAAATAAATAACAGCTCATGAAGCTGTTAAAACATACATTTTATTATATTTTACAACGATTATCAAAGTAAATTAACATACAACATACCAATGCATCTGCATCGGAATAATAATAATAATACATCTGTTGAGCTCTATCTTCATCTTCATAATGGTATCTTCAAAGCAAGTGAAACTTCGCTAACTACAACTCGGTCTGACCCGAGCATATTGCAACAAAAAGAAACATAACAAACACCCGGATCAGAACTAAATCATTCTCATATTAGTTAAATCAAATTTCATGAAATAATATGAATTCCATAGCTTAAGAGATGTTACGGGAATTCCCATCTCCTAAGGGTCCGTCAAACTAACATCATATAATATAATACGCTATTATAATAGTGTCTACGGTTAAATATAACATATTAAAATAGCGTAAGCGGGATTACATTTTTACCCTTACATTGTTTATAATACCGTAGTCTATACAGATACCGTAAAGTCCACAGTACGTTGTGGCTATCATAGGGCACTCCATAGGTACGGCACAAATCAAAGTCGTAGGGGCTCGATTAGGATAATATGACAAGGCACACGAGGAATGCCCAGAGTAGGAGTATACTAGTTGCATGCCCGGACTAGTGGTAACGCATAGCCGCAACTACCGCCCACCTCGAACAACACTTCGAAATCACAGATGCGCATCAAATCAATCAAACCGAGGGACTATAGTAATAAAGGAAGAAGTGTTGCCGATGGGGGTAGCTAACCCCACTTGGTCATGGCATAGTCTTGTTTTAGTCATTTTAATTATGACCCGAAGGTCAAGGATATCCATCATCGTTTTCTTTTTTCAAATCCAGTAATCGCCTCCAAATCCATCCAACACCATTTCTGGAACTCCACCTCGTACACAGTTGTTAAAATGGTTTTTGATATTGGCAGAGAGTGATAATATACGATCCCGGTCTCTTTAACAACCAATCGTTCACATTTTTCACTTCGGTCAGTTCTTTTACATTTCAAAGAGGTTCATACTTCATATCAAAATATCAGAGTTTCAAAATCATTCAATATTCAAGATAGAATATTATTCATACTAAAAACTCCATTTAAACCAGTTAAAATTTTGAAACAATTCCAACTTTAATAATTTAAATATTAAAGTAATTAGCAATATATTTAAAATAGTTTAGATATATAATTAAAATAGTTAGAAAATAAATAATTTGTAATTTAAAATAGAATTTATCAAATTTATTAAAATATATAGTTAAAACATTAAGTAATTTATAATACAAGTAGTTAATTTTAAAATGATTTATTTAAAATAATTTATAAAATAAAATATTAATAAAGTAAAATAGTTTATAAAGAAAAATAATTGTTATTAAAATAGTTTATAAAATGATTTGAAATACTGTAGTTGGAATTAAAACCATTTCTCTAACATTTTCAATTAAACCTGAAGTCAAATTTCAACTTCAATTCAACCAAATCAAATTTCAATAATTCCATCGATTAAACTTCCAATTTACATTCATTTCAATTCGATCAAATTAATTCAACTAGTTACATTCCAAATTAGATTCTCATGTTTTCAATGATTTCAATTTATGGAAAATATCGAGTTCACAATTCATATATATAATTCAATTCAATGTTGATTCATAATGAAATTCAAAGCTGTGTGAAACCATTCAATTTCAATAAATTTGATTATATTTCACTTTTTATTTAGCTTCAGTTACAATACAAATTTATTTCCCTTTTTTTATTCAAGGTTCAAGTTCGAAGGAAATAAATTATAAAACATCACTTATATTGTCTTTAAAACAATATTTCAAAATTCATGGTTAAAACAAATTTTATTTAACCAACCGGTGTTCATATATAATTTTCTATCCTATGGCCAAGTGATACTTAAATTTTAATTTTAGTATTTTGGAAAATGATATATATCATTTCAATCCAAATCAGGGTCATAGGTATTTATTATTTCAACCTACATTCTTAATTCATTTTAATAATTAATCCCGAGTTTATTTGATGCCCGTAACATCTAGGGTGATGGTTGGGATTAATCAACAAAATTAGTAACATTTGTAAACAATGTCGATAACAAGATGAATTACATATCAATGCATTAAATATACAAATTCAAGGCATCCATAAAAATCAACACATATAAACAGTTCAGTGCAATATCTGTGCACTAGCCATCAGGTATGTGATTTTAAACTAGAAATTTAAATTCAAACTGTACAAATTGTATAACAGTTAAATTAAATTATACAGTCTATGCAGATTTAACGTAAGTAAGCAATATAAATGATCAAACAGCAGACAATACAATCATATTATGACATGAATTTAATTTAACTAACAATAAAATATTTTAGTTAGGTGTGATTGGGTTTAATCACTCACCTTTGGTTCTGAACTTGTTTGAAATCCAAAATATGCCCTAAAATTTAACTGTCTCAGAATCAGTCCAAATCAGTGCATCGCGAAGAGCTCATTGATACGATTCCAACGTATCCAATTGCGCGTAAAACTAATTTCGTATGAAGAAGTTAAACATGTTAACGCATTAGAAATCAAAATATATAAAATAATTATAGAAAACCCTCGCCCAAAATCTTTCTGCTACGTCATCTCCTCCTAAATCCTTTCTCTCCACTACGTTTTTCACAAATAGCAGAAGTACAACCCAAACTGAGACGACCCCAAACCCCGTACTGACGGCGGCAAGGGTAATCCTTGGAATATAACACATAAACAGATAACAACAGAACAGAATTAAATAAATACACCAGATAATGAACAAATAGTACATTGGATAAACACAATCATCAGAGTTACACAGTATACAGGATCATACTTAGTACAAATACAGTTCAGTTATACATATATGTCTATAGTGGAAAAACAAACATAATGTACAATAGGAGCTGAACAGTATAAAAAGGGATAAATGATAGAATCCATCTTCAGCTCCAGCTATCCAGAGAAAGCCAGCTAAAACCTGAATATAAGGCTGCCCATGTAGAAAAAGGGGCACCCGAGTTTGAAAGTGAAACAAACTACGAGTCAGTCATGGGACTGGTATGAGAAATCTACTTAACATAATTAAAATATGGCGAATCACCGTACCCCGCCACTTTCGTGGAACGGGTTTATTCCATTGGATTGCCAGTGCTTTAAAACAAACAATTCTTTTAAACATTGCAATGCTTTTTATAAATTGAAGCCATTATAAGACTCAGTTCCCATCACACAATGCAACGCAAACCGAAGGATAGAGTTTTTACCTTATAATGGCCAAAGTATGCTTGATACGAATAAAACAAAAGCATTTGATATTATTACTAGTGTTTATATGTTTTTTCAAAAGCAATTTCAAATCATAAGTATCAATCATAGACGGCATTAATGCCCCATACAACTATGTCGCCATATATAGGTATACAATCAAAACCGCACGGTGTCGTATTTGGAAATTGGATTTCCATCATGAACCAAGGCAAAAGATAGTCCTTACCAAATTCGAGACGCTCTAGCCTGTGTCTCAGGCACAGCCACAACCGTACCTTGGATCGTCAGGGCCGGTCCACAGAAGTGGATTATAATGCCTGAACAATGCGTTTCTCCGCCCTTTGGGGCGTCAATGAGCCAACGAATGACTCCATCGGTCCCGGATCGACCGATATAACCGAGGCGCCTCGCAACAGTAACAACTACATAAGTCAAACTCGTCAGGGCGTGTAAAACCACTGATGCCACTTCTAGCTAGAAAGAAAACGCCCGTCCCCCCTGAGGTCCTCTCCCGTTTCTGGTTCATACGGGGGTGTGAGGCTCGCGATTTCACGTTATACACAAAGCCACGCAACACAGGCGGTGCTTTGATCATCTCCACAAGACTTTGCTTTTCAACAGAAGTCCTAATCATTGCATCTTAGCATGCCACACAGGCAATTCACACCGTGCAACTGATGGCTATCAATCACACAGAATGAATTCCAATGTTAGACACACATTCCATTTGCAAGTCCGTTCTGGATCTGAACGAAACCGGAGGCACTATACACCCCGCAAACCCATCGATCACCACGTACGTCTGGACGATCACCACTCATTATCTATATTTCGGGATGCCTCCCAATCATGACATCAGTTACCATCCAAACGAGGTGAAGATCTCCGGTCTTCGACCACCGTCTTCATCTTCGATTTCTTATCGTCGATTCAGTTATTCAGAATGGGATAAACCCTGTCTTTCTGAGCTACTCGCGTATATGATAAACAAGTGCAACATACGCTTCATTTCGATTCATTAGTCGCTAACCGTAAATCAGTAAGAGAACGATTTCCCAAATATTAACCCCGAAGGCCGAAACCAACATCAGATCAACACCCAGGAAACCATTCGACTTAGCCAACCTTCAGTTAGTTTCTAAATTTCACATCCATATCGTTTATAATATTTTATAATGATTTATCGCTATTTTTATTTATTTTAAAATAGCCAATTTATTCAGAACGACGCTTCGGGCCATAACGCGGTCGTGGCGCTGTTTTTCTTCAGATTTGATTTACACATATCTGAAAATCTAACTGTTGGATCTTCACAAAATTTACATCATTAGAAAGATCTTTTCAAAATGAATCCAACGGTTCCAGTTTCGGGAAAATCCGACGGTCGGATCTCCCGGTATAACCGTTTGAAGTTTCGATTTCAAAATACGAACTGCAGCGTCGTTATTCAATTTAATATATATATATATATACATATATATATAATCGATTCTGGCGCTGTTTTTCTTCAGATTTGAATTAAACATTCCAGACAATCCAATAGTTGGATTTTTACAAAGTTGGTGTCTTTGGAAAGATATTTCCAAAGCGAACCCAACGGTTGCGGTTTTGGTAAAATCCGATGGTCGGATCTCCCGGCATAATCGTTTGAAATCGCGGTTTCAAAATACGAAATGCAGCTTCTTTATTCGATATATTTTAATTCTATTTATATATATATATATATATCTTTTCTTCGATTTCAAAACTATATGGCTTTGATACATTTGATAAAAATGATATTTTTATCTAACTATCTTCTATTTCAACACTTCACTATTTTTAACAATTCATGTATATAATAAAAATGTGATTTTTAATGTAAAACAATTTATTTCAAAACACGACTATTTTATATAGTTCATATAGATGATAAAAATATGATTTTTATTATAAAACAATTTCTTTCAAAACACGACTATTGTATATATTTCATATAGATGACAAAAATATGATTTTTATTATAAAACAATTTATTTCAAAATATGAATACCATTCAACACATGAATTTCAATTCAATGATTGAATTTCGATTCAACACATGAAGGTTTTCTGTAGTTTATATATATAGATAAAAAGGTGATTTTTATATTTAAAACACGAATACCATTCAACACATGAATTTCAATTCAATGAATGAATTTCGATTCAACACATGAAGGTTTTCTATAGTTTGTATATATAGATAAAAAGGTGATTTTTATATTTAAAACCACGAATACCATTCAACACATGAATTTTATTCAACGAATGAATTTCAATTCAACACATGAAGGTTTTATATAGTTTATATATATAGATAAAAAAGGTGATTTTTATATTTAAAACAAGAATACCATTCAACACATGAATTCTATTCAACGAACGAATTTCAATTCAACACATGAAGGTTTTCTATTCAACGAATAAATATAGTTTCAAAAATGAAAATAATTCTAACACATGAATATTATTCAAAATTTCGGCAGCATAACGGCAGGGTAGTTAAAACCGGGACCGTCCCTAGTACGGCTCCTCGCTCTACCTTAAAGCCTCGCAGCTTTTGACAATGGGAAATCATGCATCTAGTTCGCACGTAGGCGGCATGTATATTTTTTTCATTTCCACAACTAATCCTATGTGGTTTCAACCAAATAATTCTCAACCACAAACGGGTATTTTTCAACCACAATCAATCAATTTCAACCACAAACAATTTCAATCAACCATTCGCTATCAACCAATTTTCACACCAATCACAATAAATATCGTCCATGGTTTGTGGACGAGGGGCGTATATATATATATAGCATTTCACTTCTATTTCAACACATATGTAATTTTTACAATGCATATACAACTTACACATCGAACGTACAACATATACAATGCTTATACAAGAGGTGTACAATGCTCATATAACTCATACATCGACTATATAATTTATACATCATCGTTTTCCATATCGTTTATAATTTAGAAATCTCACATTGGGTTCCACTCCACCAAAAATAGCAGAAAGCTCAGAAAAATATGCGGTCTCTTCTAGAATGTAGAAGACGTCCACACGAGTCCACCGTCTCCTGTTTCACTGAATTTCATCAACACATGAGAAAGATACGATTTTCAAAGTTTGCAACGGTTTAAAGGTGTTAAAACAGTTGAAAATAAACAAAGCTGTTACCTCTATTCCTTGTTCAAAACTAGGTTTTGAATTATCACGAAATCCGTGTAGCTATAGGACGGTCGACCTTCGCACCGTCGAAGGGCTAGGAGAGAGCATCGCGCGCGTGGTGTCTTGGCTAGTTCGACGGCCTGAGGGAGTGGCGGCGGCGCTCTGAACGGCGCACCTTCCTTGCGTCGGATCTCGAGATTCGCACCACCAATCAGAGCGAAGCGGATATGGATCTGAAGCTCTCGCCGAGCTTTTCAAAATCCTTAACTGCATCGAGGACTGAAACGAAGCGGTTTGGAAGAAATCTGCTTGGGACATTTTGAAGCCTTTATCGTCGTTCATGACTTGATTACGGGGAAAAAGAAAATTCCACTGACCAATGAGATATTTTTATTTATTTATATATTTTTAAATTTCCAAAATACCCCTTATCGCATACGAACTCCAATCCAAACCCAACGACTGTCGTTCCTAGCGTTTTACCCCCATTCCGAACACAATGGGATATGTTTCGTAGGCCCATTTGACTGTTTCAGTCAGTTTTCCTTCAAATTAAAATATAAAACATTCAATATTCGATTTGAACATACATTTCAATTTGCCAGGGCCACAAACTGATTCGAAAAATTCCAGAAAAATAAATCTAGCTATGTTTTGACGATACAGTCCCAACAAAACTAGTTTCGTCGAATTCTGAGACCGTTTGAAAAATGGCCCATTTTTGGTCGATCCAATTTAACTATAATCGACCAAAACACATTTTCCTTTTCCACCCTCACATACTAGCCTCAAAAGTTATGAAATTTGAAACCTAGCAATAACTTCACATCCCGGATCCAACAAAAGTGGTTTCGTCGAATTCCGAGGTCGTTTTCCAAATGGCCAATTTCACGGGCTATATAAATTCCATAGCGACCTTTTAGAAAATTCATTTGGCCATAACATTTGCATCCCGCTATGAAACTTCGATTTTTCAGATTCGTTAGAAAGGTATTCACTAACAGATTTAAATATTTTTGGTTTCACTCAAATCCGTTTTGTTTTGCACCCGGTACAGTCATTCAAAGTTTGAATTCAAATTTTGAAACACCGCGCCATCTCTGGCCTTGTTTATAATTCAAAGTAATTATATTTATTTTCAACTTCTATTCAAACTTATTTTTCATCATTATTATTTAAAATATTTATTTTAAATATTTAAAATCCACTATTTTAGCCAATTTAAAAATTTTAAATTGGTTCTGATTTTTTGGGTCGTTACAATCTCCCCCACTTAAAACTTTTCGTCCCCGAAAAGGAACAAAGTCGAAAGTGGTTTGATTAATCAACTTTACGTTCAATCTGGCTTCCATTCTCCAACTTTTCAGTTTCTGAGAATTTTCAAATTCTTCAAAAATTTGGCTAACACCCAGAATTTTCGAAATTTTTTGCCGTAACCTCCTTTGTACGGGGAGAGGTTTGGAAATTTATTGGGCCGTATCAGGTACCCAATAAATCCTATAAAGCATACACATATTTATAGTGATATATTCTAGTGTTTACAGGGGAGCGTGTATAGATAATAACTCCAGAGAATAAATTCCCGTCACCCTGTCAAAGCCCGAGGGAGTGTGTATTTTTAATTGCTCCAAAGGATAAATCCTCGTCACCTCGTCCCGTGTGGGAAATAAATAGTCCATGTGTCGTGTCTAATAACTAGAGAGATGTGTTTATTGTCAACTCCAGACCCGTGTGGGGTTTTTATTAATCTGGCAATTTATCGTTACAAATTTTATATGGTCATATCAGTCATCAGTTCAACCTGTAATATATAGTCATCGCCATACAAGCCTCTCGCTCGTATGGTAAATCTTCCACCTCGTCACACAAGCTCCAAATGCATATGTGGTATATGATGAAGTATGCCTATCTTCAGAAGTATGCCATGTAGATTAATTCAAAATTAATTGTTACTATCCTATGGCGATGTTTATTATTTCACACAGAACAACCAGCACTCCGCATCCAATGGCATTCACAGGAGTTGATATAATAATATTTCGCATCCAACTCATTAAGGTTTACCTATTTGTCGGCATGCAAATAAATTCTTTACTCAACAGCTATCCAAGTACCTGTTCAAAAATATATAATGCACATGTATATATTTCTATCTATTTTCTAATCAGTTCAATTTGTGATTTAATCAAATAAATTCTACCATTCATTCTATTATTAATTAAATTAACTATTGTTTCAATAATTTAATTAATCAAATCTACTATCACACAACACAAACTGCAATCAATTTGTTTTTAACTTTTCAAAAATATACTAATCAATTTCTATACTCTTTTAAAATCATTCATACTATAGAATTAACAATGCACATCCATAGAAAGAAAATAACAACAGAGTAGAGAACTAATTGGTAATGCAAAGTAGGGTAAATGTACCTTGCACCGGAGTCAATCTGAGATATCCACTCAGCATCTGGGATAGGCTTTCTGAATGCTCTCCTCAGTTTCCCAAGTACAATCTCGTGGATCCCCACTCCATTGCACTTTGACTAAGTGAACCTTTTTGTTCCTTAGCTCTTTGGTTTCTTTGTTGATGATCTTTAGCGGCTCTCTTCTCACAGCCAATTCTGGAGTAATTTCAATATCCTGTTGAGCTGCTTCTTCCGCGATCAAATCTGGATCATGAACGTGCTTTCGAAGTTGAGATATGTGAAATACATCATGAACTCCAGGCAACCAATCAGGCAATTTAACCCTATAAGTGAGAGTTCTAATCCGTTCCAGAATAGGAAACGGACCAATGAATTTGGACGCCAACTTACCAGTTTTACCGAACCGGATAACTCCTCTCATCGGCGATACTTTCAAATATACATAGTCGCCAACAGCAAATGATATATCTCTTCTTCTCTTATCGGCATAGCTCTTTTGTCGGCTTTGAGCGGCAAGTAATCGTTACTTAACGAAATCGACTTCGTCGGCAGCTTCTCGGATCATATCAGGCCCTAACACAAGTCTATTACCGGGTTTGACCCAACAAGCAGGAGATCGGCACGGTCTACCATATAATGCTTCGAACGGAGACATTGTCAGGCTCGCCTGGTAGCTGTTGTTATATGAGAATTCCGCCATATGCAGATGGTCTTCCCATGATCCATCGAAATCTAGAACACAAGCCCGCAATAGATCTTCTAGTATACGATTCACCCTCTCGATTTGACCATCTGTCTGAGGATGATAAGTGGTGCTCAAGTTCAGTTTTGTTCCCAGCTCTACTTGAAATGCCTCCCAGAATTTGCTAGTAAATATTGTATCTCTATCACTAACTATACTGATCGGCACTCCGTGTAGTCTAACAATTTCCTTGAAGTATATTTGCGCCAGACTCTGAGCAGTTCTGCTTGATCTGACAGGTATGAAATGGGCGGTCTTCGTGAAGCGATCTACGATCACCCAAATACTGTCATTTACTTTTCTGGTTCTGGGCAGACCATCTATGAAGTCCATGGAAATATGTTCCCACTTCCAACCAGGAACGTCTAGCGGTTGCAATAATCCAGCCAGTTTCTGTTGGTCGCTTTTGAATAGCTGGCAATTAGGGCATCGACAAACATATAATGAAATGTCACTTTTCATAGCCTTCCACCAGAATGTTCGCTTGAGATTGTTATACATTTTGGCTACACCAGGATGGATACTCAGCTTGGACTTGTGACACTCGTCTAACACTTCCCTTTTGAGCTCGGGGATGCAAGGAACACAAATCCTTCCTTCCAATCTCAGGATTCCATCATTATCTATTTGAAAACACGAGGGTTCGCCTTTCTGAATCCTTTTGATCATATCCTTAATAAAGTTATCATCCTTCTGAAGAATAGATATTTTGTCAATCAAGGAAGTCGTAATAATAAAGCTAGCGATCATTACACTCTTTTGACTCAACGCATCGGCCACGACATTGGCTTTCGCTGGAGTGTATAGAATCTCAAAATCATATGCTGCAAGGAACTCTAGCCAACGTTGCTGCCTCAGATTCAGGTCCTTCTGGGTGAACAGATACTTTAGCGACTGATGATCTGTATACAGTTCAAATTTCTCACCCAGAAGATAGTGTCTCCAGATTTTCAAAGAGAATACGATAGCCAACAACTCAAGATCATGAGTTACGTTGTTTTTCTCGTGCGGCTTCAGCTGATGGCTAGTATAAGCAATCACTTGGCCCTTTTGCATTAACACTGCGCCAAGGCCTTCTCTAGAGGCATTTGTCCAGAATTTTAAATCTTGATTACCGTCAATAATGGTTAACACTGGAGCAGTCATTAATCTTAACTTTAGTTCTTCAAAAGCATCCTCACATTCTGGGGTCCATTTGAATTTTGAGTGCTTCTTTGTAAGCTTCGTCAAGTGACCAGATATCTTCGAAAAGTTTTTAACGAACTTCCGGTAATAACTAGCCAATCCAAGAAAACTGCGGACTTCTGTAGGAGTATTGGGCTGTTTCCAATTTTGAATAGCCGTGATTTTACTTGGATCCACAGCAATTCCTTCTTTAGATACGACGTGGCCTAGAAATTTCACTTCATCTTGCCAGAATATACATTTGGATAGTTTGGCTTTTAATACATTCCTTCTGAGGATTTCCAGAACCTGTTCCAAATGCTTTTCATGTTCGGCCTTTGATTTAGAGAAGATTAGAATATCGTCAATAAAAACCAGAACAAATTTATTCAAAACCCCTCTGAACACTCTAATCATCAGATCGACGAAGTAAGCTAGAGCGTTACATAAGCCGAACGGCATTACTAACCACTCGTAGAATAAGTCTGGACCTCTGAATGTTGTTATTGGAACACACTCTTTGGCAATTCGAAGCCGATGGAAGCCTGTAGCTAGGTCCATCCTTGAAAATACTTGTGCTCCATTCAGACGATCCAATAAAACATCGATTCGCGGCAATGGATATTTGTTCTTTATTGTCTGCTTGTTCAAATCACGATAATCCACAAATAGCCGTAGAGTACCATCAGATTTTGGGACAAACACCACTGCTGCACCCCAATCAGAGAAACTAGGCCTGATCAGACCCTTCCATACGAGCTGTCTTGTTTGATTGTCTAATTCCTCTTTCTCTTTCAAGGACGTTCTTCGAATAGCATGAACTACCGGCCTTGCATTCGGAATTAAAGCAATTTTGAAATCAATTTCTCTCTACGGAGGTAAGCAAACAACTTCCTCGAACACATCCGCATAGTTCTTAACGACAGGAATGTCTTTGATGAGGTCAGGAATATTCACTGTGACTTCCGGGATATCTTCTATTTGAACAAGAGAAACATCCAAAGTTGCCCAGAAGTCTTTTCTATTTGAATTTTGGCCTTCACAAGGAATGGTTATATAATCACCTGATTTTATCTTTGCCTTAACGACTCTGTCAGCGCATTTAATCTCAGCTTCATACTTGGTCAACCAGTCTAACCCCAAGATAAGATCAAACTCTGTAAAATTCATGACGAACGCAATAGTAGGAAACCGATAACGAGAAAAAGAAACCGGCACTCCACAAACCCAACTGAGATCAATGGAACCCCCAACCAGATTCTGGACAGTTATTGGTTCCTTGAGCTTCTTCAAATTCAAATCTAGTTTCTTAACTGCATTCTTGGCAATGAAGCTTCGTGACGCGCCTGTATCAAACAATACTCTAACTGGAATATCTTTGACAGTAAGCATGCCTTCCAAAACATCTGGCCTTTCCTGAGCAGATGAAGATGCAGGCACTTCGGCTATTTCATTTACCTGAGCTTCTTTGGTGGTTTTTAACAGCCGACACTCTTGTTTTACATGACCAAACCAATGGCATTGATTGCATCTTTTACTTTCCTGGATCTTCTTGCCGGATTTAAACCCACTCTTTATTTGTTTCTTTAAGGGTCCGCAGTTTATCGACAAATGCCCTTTCTGGTTGCAGCTATTGCATATGGCGGTTGTTATTGGTTCTTTCCTAGATTTAGCCCTTTTCCTCTTGGCACTGGGCTTCTTACTGACCTCAGGACTATTAGTCACAGACTCTACTTTGTTACTCGAGCTGACTTCCTCTTCGTCGCACAACATACCTTTCTTATGGAGATCTACATACTGATAAGCCATGTATATCATTTCTGAAAAAGGAAGCTTCACATTCCTCATTACACTATTCTGATATCTCCTTTGCAGGCCATGAATAAATCTCAAATTCTTCCTTTTTGGATCTTGAATCAGATGAGGAGCAAAGTGAGAAAGTTCGCTGAATTTCTTATGATATTCTGGGATGGTCATATCACCTTGTATCAGATAAGAAAATTCATTACATAATCGCTCCATCACCTCAGGAGGAGTAAATCTTTCTAGGAAAATCTCCTTGAATCTATCCCAGGTGATATCACCTTCTGGATTATCTTTATTGATTGTTTCCCACTAGATTAAAGCTTCTTCTTTGAGCGCCCAAGATGCTACTAATCTTTTCTGATCATCTCTCAGCTGGAAGCGCTCAAATATTCTTTCTGCAGAGCTCACCCAAGCTTGAGCTTGAATAATAGATTCATTGCCCGAGAATTGTGCTTCACCCAGATTTCGATATCTCTTAAATAGAGACTCTAGATCTGGTTCTGCATTTCTTCTGTTTCTGACACTCATTTTCAAGTACTTCTGCAAACAGCAGATCAAGTGTCAGGTCACAAAAAAGATAATTTAAAATATAGAAACACATACTTTAAATGTAAATGTTTCTATCGAGGTGTAATTTCATTCTGCTTTACTCATACTAGGATATTACTGATCCTATCTGTATAGAGTTACCCATCCAAGAACACTACTGGTTCTATTCTGACGAGTTCATTAATATGTTATATCCAAGAACTAAGCTTAACCAAAGCTCTGATACCAAATGGGACGACCCCAAACCCCGTACTGACGGCGGCAAGGGTAATCCCTGGAATATAACACATAAACAAATAACAGCAGAACAGAATTAAATAAATACACCAGATAATGAACAAATAGTACACTGCATAAACATAATCATCAGAGTTACACAGTATACAGGATCATACTTAGTACAAATACAGTTCAGGTATACATATATGTCTACAGTAGAAAAACAAACATAATGTACAATATGAGCTGAACACCATAAAAAGAGATAAATGATAGAATCCTTCTTCAGATCCAGCTATCCAGAGAAAGCCAGCTAAAACCTGAATACAAGGCTGCCCGTGTAGAAAAAGTGGCACCCGAGTTTGAAAGTGAAACAAACTACGAGTCAGTCATGGGACTGGTATGAGAAATCTACTTAACATAATTAAAATATGCTAATCACCGGACCATGCCACTTTCGTGGAACGGGTTTACTCCATTGGATTGCCAGTGCTTTAAAACAAACAATTCTTTTAAACATCGCAATGCTTTTTGTAAAAATGAAGCCATTATAAGACTCAGTTCCCATCACACAATTCAACGCAAACCGGAGGATAGATTTTTTACCTTATAATAGCCAAAGTATGCTTGATACGAATAAAACAAAAGCATTTGATATTATTACTAGTGCTTATATGTTTCAAAAGCAATTTCAAATCATAAGCATCAATCATAGACGGCATTAATGCCCCATACCACTATGTCGCCATATATAGGTATACAATCAAAACCGCACGGTGTCATATTTGGAAATTGGATTTCCGTCATGAACTAAGGCAAAAGATAGTCCTTACCGAATTCGAGACGCTCTAGCCCGTGTCTCAGGCACAGCCGCAACCGTACCTTGGATCGTCAGGGCCAGTCCACACGAAGTTGATTATAATGCCTGAACAATGCGTTTATCCGCCTTTTGGGGCGTCAATGAGCCAACGAATGACTCCATCGGTCCTGGAACGACCGATATAACCGAGGCGCCTCGCAACAGTAACAACCACATAAGTCAAACTCGTCAGGGCATGTAAAACTACTGACGCCACTTCTAGCTAGAAAGAAAATGCACGTCACCCCTAAGGTCCTCTCCCGTTTCTGGTTCATACCGCGATGTGAGGCTCGCGATTTCACGTTATACACAAAGCTACGCCACACAGGCGGTGCTTTGATCATCACAACAAGACTTTGCTTTTCAACAGAAGTCCTGATCATTGCATCTTAGCATGCCACACAGGCAATTCACACCGTGCAACTGATGGCTATCAATCACACAAAATAAATTCCATTGTCAGACACACATTCCATTTGCAAGTCCGTTCTGGGTCTGAACGAAACCGGAGGCACTATATACCTCGCAAACCCATCGATCACCACGTACATCTGGACGATCACCACTCATTATCCATACTTTGGGATGCCTCCCAATCAGGACATCAGTTACCATCCAAACGAGGTGAAGATCTCCGGTTTTCGACCACCGTCTTCATCTTCGATTTCTTATTGTCGATTCAGTTATTCAAAATGGGATAAACCTGGTCTTTCTAAGCAACTCACGTATATGATAAACAAGTGCAACATAAATACACATACGCATCATTTCAATACATTAGTCGCTAACCGTAAATCAGTAAGAGAACGGTTTCCCAAATATTAACCCCGAAGGACGAAACCAACATCAGATCAACACCCAGGAAACCATTCGACTTAGCCAACCTTCAGTTAGTTTCTAAATTTCACATCCATATCGTTTAAAATATTTTATAACGATTTATCGCTATTTTTATTTATTTTAAAATAGCCAATTTATTCAGAACAGCGCTTCGGGCCATAACGCGGCCGTGGCACTGTTTTTCTTCAGATTTGATTTACACATATCTGAAAATCTAACCGTTGGATCTTCACAAAATTTACATCATTAGAAATATCTATTCAAAACGAATCCAACGGTTCCAGTTTCGGGAAAATCCGACGGTCGGATCTCCCGGTATAATCGTTTGAAGTTTCGATTTCAAAATACGAACTGCAGTGTCGTTATTTGATTTAATATAATTATATTTATATATATATATATATATATATATAATCAATTCTGGCGCTGTTTTCCTTCAGATTTGAATTAAACATTCCAGACAATCCAACTGTTGGATTTTTACAAAGTTGGTGTCGTTGGAAAGGTATTTCCATAGCGAACCCAATGGTTGCGGTTTCGGGAAAATCCGATGGTCGGATCTCACGGTATAATCGCTTGAAATCACGGTTTCAAAATACGAACTGCAGCTTCGTTATTCGATATATTTCAATTCTATATATATATATATATATATATATATATATATATATCGTTTCTTCGATTTCAAAACTATTTGGTTTTCATACATTTGATAAAAATGATATTTTTATCTAACTGTCTTCTAACAATTCACTATTTTTAACAATTCATGTATATAACAAAAATGTGATTTTTAATGTAAAACAATTTATTTCAAAACACGACTATTTTATATAGTTCATATAGATGATAAAAATATGATTTTTATTGTAAAACAGTTTCTTTCAAAACACGACTATTTTATATAGTTCATATAGATGATAAAAATCTGTTTTTTATTATAAAATAATTTCTTTCAAAACACGACTATTTTATATAGTTCATATAGATGATAAAAATATGATTTTTATTATAAAACAATTTATTTCAAAATATGAATACCATTCAACACATGAATTTCAATTCAACGAATGAATTTCGATTCAACACATGAAAGTTTTCTCTAGTTTATATATATAGATAAAAATGTGATTTTTATATTTAAAACACGAATACCATTCAACATATGAATTTCAATTCAACGAATGAATTTCGATTAAACACATGAAGGTTTTCTATAGTTTGTATATATAGATAAAAAGGTGATTTTTATGTTTAAAAACACGAATACCATTCAACACATGAATTCTATTCAACGAATGAATTTCAATTCAACGCATGAAGGTTTTATATAGTTTATATATATAGATAAAAAGGTGATTTTTATATTTAAAACATGAATACCATTCAACACATGAATTCTATTCAACGAATGAATTTCAATTCAACACATGAAGGTTTTTTATTCAACGAATAAATATAGTTTCAACAAATAAAAATAATTCTAACACATGAATATTATTCGAAATTTCGGAAGCATAACGACAGGGTAGTTAAAACCGGGACCTTCCCTAGTACGGCTCCTCGTTCTACCTTAAAGCCTCGCAGCTTTTGACAATGGGGAATCATGCATCTAGTTCGCACGCAGGCGGCATGTATATTTTTTTCATTTCCACAACTAATCCTATGTGGTTTCAACCAAATAATTCTCAACCACAAATGGGTATATTTCAACCATAATAAATCGATTTCAAGCACAAAAAATTTCAATCAACCATTCGCTATCAACCAATTTTCACACCAATCATAACCAATAAATATCGTCTATGGTTTGTGGACGAGGGGAGTATATATATATACATACATATATATATATATATACATATATATATAGCATTTCACTTCTATTTCAATACATATATAATTTTTACAACGCATATACAACTTATACATCGAATGTACAACTTATACAACGCTTATACAAGAGGTGTACAATGCTTATGTAACTCATACATCGACTATATAATTTATACATCGTCGTTTTCCATATCGTTTATAATTTAGAAATCTCACATTGGGTTCCGCTCCACCAAAAATAGCAAAAAGCTAAGAAAAATATGCGGTCTCTTCTAGAATGTAGAAGATGTCCACACGAGTTCATTGTCTCTTGTTTCACTAAATTTCATCAACACATGAGAAAGATACGATTTTTCAAAGTTTGCAACGGTTTAAAGGTGTTAAAACAGTTGAAAATAAACAAAGTCGTTACCTCTATTCCTCGTTCAAAACTAGGTTTTGAATTATCGCGAAATCCGTGTAGCTATAGGACGATCGGCCTTCGCAGCGTCGAAGGGCTAGGAGAGAGCTTCGCGCGCATGGGGGTCTTGGCCAATTCGACGGCCTGAGGGAGTGGCGGCGGCGCTCTGAACGGCGCACCTTCCTTGCGTCGGATCTCGAGACTCGCACCACCAATCAGAGCGAAGCAGGTATGGATCTGAAGCTCTCGCCGAGCTCTTCAAAATCCTTAACTGCGTCGAGGACTGAAACGAAGTAGTTTGGAAGAAATTGGCCTAGGAAGTTTTGAAGGCTTTATCGTCGTTCGCGACTTGATTACGGCGAGAGAGAAAATTCCACTGACCAATGAGCTATTTTTATTTATTTATATATTTTTAAATTTCAAAAATACCCCTTATCGCATACGAACTCCAATCCAAACCCAACGACTATCGTTCCTAGCGTTTTACCCCCATTCCGAACACAATGGGATATGTTTCGTAGGCCCATTCGACTGTTTCAGTTAGTTTTCCTTCAAATTAAAGTATAAAACATTCAATATTCGACTTGAACGCACATTTCAATTTGCCAAGGACACAAACTGATTCGAAAAATTCCAGAAAAATAAAACTAGCTATGTTTTGACGATACGGTCCCAACAAAACTAGTTTCGTCGAATTCTGAGACCGTTTGAAAAATGGCCCATTTCTGGTCGATCTAATTTAACTGTAATTGACCAAAACACATTTTCCTTTGCCATTCTCACGTACTAGCTTCAAAAGTTATGAAATTTGAAACCTAGCAATAGATTCACATCCCGGATCCAACAAAAGTGGTTTCGCCGAATTCCGATGTCGTTTGCAAAATGGCCAATTTCGCGGGCTATATAAATTCCATAGCGACCTTTCAGAAAATTCATTTGGCCATAACTTTTGCATCCCGCTATGAAACTTCGATTTTTCAGATTCTTTAGAAAGGTATTCACTAACAGATTTAAATATTTTTGGTTTCACTCAAATCCGTTTTGTTTTGCACCCGGTACAGTCAGTCAAAGTTTGAATTCAAATTTTGAAACTACCGCGCCATTTCAGGCCTTGTTTATAATTCAAAGTAATTATATTTATTTTCAACTTCGATTCAAACTTACTTTTCATCATTATTATTTAAAATATTTATTTTAAATATTTAAAATCCACTATTTTAGCCAATTTAAATTTTTTAAATTGGTTCTGTTTTTCCGGATCGTTACACAAACCAACGTTCAATACTTAAATCATGCACCACTCCTGAAGCATCCTTCTTGTTGTAACTAATTATCCCTGTATACTATTTATCTACAACTAACTATCCAACTTCACAATCAACAAGTTGTCTTCCTATTGCTCCATACGGGCCTACAGTAGTTGCTCGCTTTAGTTTGTGAAACCCGATCATTACGGTGCCTAGACCAGAAGACCTGATCATCCAAATGTGAGAGGTATAACGCTTCTAGGAGTTACATGGCTTTGTTGGAGAATTTAGGGAGGTATGTGTCTGCAGCAAGGACATACGGACCAGTGGAGGTGTTTCGATCTGACATAGCATGGAGAAGTGAGGCAGATCGTCTTTTTTCAAAGGCCATTTTTTTAGTATGAGCAGTTTTAAATAGCAGCAAAGAAGATCGGGTAAAGATCCAAAAGTGTAAGAAGAAAAGGTAATATAATGTGGACAGTTAAATTTTAAACAAAGAGACGTAGTGAGTGTTAATCCCAAAATTCACGTGAAAGGGCTCAATACCCGCTTTAATTAAATACCTAGTTTGTACCTATTTAAGTTCAGGTTTTAATCTACCATATTATGTAAAATATCTAAGCACCGATGAATATATAATTTAAGAGTTGTCATAACTCTCTGTTTTAAATATAATTCCATGTTTGTTATCAATAACAACAAAATTAGAATCGCATTGTTTTTGCGTTTTTATTTATAATTTATATCTCATGCAACCAAACCATTTATTACCAATCAATTCACCGCTTTACTTGTAGCATTCATTTTATTTCCTTGTTTCCATTTATTACCTTACTATTATAACTGCTACTTTTAATTCATAATATCTACGATAATTAATTGTATTGATTCTTGTTGGTTACCATATCAATATCAAATAGTTAATGTTTTATTTGTTCCTACTTTCCCATTTTTATAGCAACATAATTTCCATATATATATATATATTTATTTATATATATATACATATATATGTATTTATATATATATATATATATATATATATATATATATATATATATTACAACACAATGTAAAACACGCATTAATCCATATATATATATATATATATCGTATACATTGATTATTTTGTTTCCCATTTGATTATAGGTTATTGTAGAATTTTACAACATATGTTAATAACAAAAGGCTAGTTACTGTTTAAATAATTGATAAATTTCACAGCTAATTAAACTTTGTATGTAGCTGCCAGTAATTTCCCCGGTAAGGAAAGCCCGGATTACCTTGAGGACACGACGAATCAGAACACAAACAAAAGGACATTTCATTGTTATTTACAACAATTCCATCATAATACAAGAATATACAGAGTATGAGTAAATATTATACAACAAAGAATATCAGAGATTTAAATACAGTACTGCAGCGGAAAAATAATACAATACACAACTAGAAGTAATACACGGATATAGAGCTTTCCGAGTATCGTTCCAGCTGTAAATCAGGAACCTGTGAATATAAATCTACAAAACCAAAACTACTAGCTTCCCGTGTCGAAAATAAGGGCACCTAGAGTTTAGGTTAAAACAATAAACTGCAGGTCAGTCATGTGACTGGTGTGAGAACTAAAATAGTTATTTAAAACTTTACTTTAAAAGAGAGTAATTCAAGGGACCACGCCGTAATACACGGAACGGGTTTCCTCCCAAGAACACTAGTGCATAAAACAAAACAGCGCAATGCTTTTTGGAAAAATGAAGCTATTATAAGACCCAGGTCCCATCACACAATGTAACGCAAGCCGGAGGATAGGGTTTTCCCTTATAATAGCCAAACATGCTTGGTACATTTAAAACAAATCAATTGATACTATTATAAGTGTATAGTGTCAAAACAATTTCAATCATAAATATCAATCCTAGGCGGCATGGGTACCATATATCATGTCACCATACTAGGCTCTACAAATAAAACCGAAATATCTCGTAGTGGAAATTGGATTTATGTCATGAGTCGAGGCAAGGGGCAGGCTCCTCTCCGCTTCGAGACACTCTAACATATGCCTCAGGACTACGCACTCCGGGTAACCCTTGGAATCGGCTAGGACAGTCCTCCATTACGTTTGAGGATTAGTTATTCCTGAACACACATTTCCTGGTCCTTACAGACCTATAATCGAGGCGCCTCGCATTCCAACAACCACAAAGATGAAAGTAATATAAATGTCAGCCAGTTTAAGCACTGACACCACCATAACTAGAAAGAAACGTCGTGTTCTCCCAGCGGTCCTTATCCCATTTTTGACTCATATCGAGGTGTGAGGCTCGCGAATCCACGCTATACACAAATCCATGCCACGTAGGCCGTGCTTTGATCATCAACCACAAGACTTTGCTTTTCAACAGAAGCCTTGATCATTTGCCACTTAGGCATGCCACACAGGCAATTCACTCCATGCGACAGATGTCCATCGATATACACCCTCTGAGCTCGTACGTCTCATAGAAGGGGTTAAGCAACAGAATAAATTCTCCGCATCCAAACAGATGTATATTTAATAGAGATCAATCAACACAGAATAAAATCTCATGTCAGACACACGGTCCATTACCAAGTTCATTCTAGGTCTGAACAAAACCGGAGGCACTTTCCTCGCATATCCATCGGTCTCCAAGTACGTTTGGGCGATCACCAACTGATTCCCTCATCTTGGGTGTACTGCCCAATCAAGATCATCAGTAATCACCCAAACGATGAGAAGACTTCCGGTCTTCAACCTCCGTCTTCATCTTCGACTTATCATCGAATCGGTTATTCAGAATGGGTATAAACCCGGCCTTTCCGAACAACCCGTGTATATAATAAACAAATGTTACACAAACACAACATACGCCTCATTCCAATTCAGCTGTCACTAACCGTAAATTAGCAAGAGAACAATTTCCTAAATATTAACCCCGAAGGCCGAAACCAACATCAGATCAATACCCGGGAAACCATCCTTCTTAGCTAACCTACAGTTAGTTTCTAAATTTCACATTCTTAGGGAAAGGTTCCAATTAATTTTATCAAAGATAAATTCTTTAAAAAAATTCTTTAATCTTCCTTTGGATGTCATTTCAAACCATGTTATGGTTTTCCAAACTAGTCGGGATTAGCGAACCACACCGAAGTAATTATTTATTTTATTTCCCAATCCCAACCTATTCATCCCATGAAGCAAAACGGGTAATACTCCATATCTAACACCACGGTGTTATCGGTAAAATTAATTACCATTTCATGTTCAAATCTAATTAAAGATTTAACTATCGCTTTGGAGCAAAACTGGTGATACTCCATTCTCGCTCACTTTCCAAATTTGATAATTTAAATTATCAATTCACATTTCAATCTAATTACAGATTCATTAAAACTCCTTTTACTGGGTTAAAGAACTAATGTCATTTAAAACACAGTTCACGATAAACCCAAATCACATTCTATTTATTATCGGGTTAAAGAACAAGTGTTACTTAAAACACCGTTCACGATAAACCCAAATCCCATTTGATATTAAATACAAGGCTCTGAATAGAAAATATATCGGCTTATGTCCAATATCAAATTCTGAAACCCACAAATATCGCTTTGGAAATAACGATATAAAATATATTTTCCAAATTTCCTCCAAAATATCTGTATAATCGCGGAATCTAATATCGAAATATTCCAAAGAAAATTTCGATTCAAAACCATTCCAATTCATATATTGGAAAATCCGGTTATTTAAAACCCATTTCAAATCCAATTTACATATTTAAAAATAATTGGATTTTAATTCTAGTTCAAAACTAGTTCATTTCGATAAAAATCTATTTTTATCTTTTCAAATATGGAGTTTTTCATCCTAATTCCTCACAAATCATTTCTTATGATTTTACACAAATTACTGATATTTTTGATAATTTTATCAAGGCCCGTACAGCCTATTTCCATCAACGGCCATCGAAATGCACTTACAGCGACCTTTTCCAATTTGATTTGGATATAATTCAAAATCCAACCGTTAGATTTCAAATCTTTACCATTATTAGAACGATCTTTTCGATACGAACTCGACAGTTCCGGTTTTAGGAGAATCCGACGGTCGGATCTCCCGCAATGTCCATTCGAAGTCAATGGTCGAAATTCACGAACCGCCGCGGCGCGGCGCGTTCTATTCAGGCCGTTATATATATATATAATATATATATATATATATATTTCGTCGATTTCCCTTTTAAAACGTATTTTATAAATCGTTTTAAATTCGTTTTCGGAACGATTTCAACTTCATCAATTTCGATTCGAAATTGAATATTCCACATCATCGATATACAAATGATAATATTTTCAAAACGTTATATTTTGAAATCACTTCCTTTTCTATATTCATTATAAAAACGAATATAATTGACATAAATATCGCTCGCGTTCAAATGGCGCATCACTAATCAACACTACTTTATATATTTTAACAACTTCGTTATTCTATTGAAAAAATGAATATTTATTCTATTCAACACATGAATCTATATTTCTTTCAACACATGACTAATCTCAACACATGAGTACTGTCAACACATGACTATTTTTGCTTTTTAATATATTTTATAAAATTTTGATTTCTATCGTTTAATTCTTAATCAGACTCCAACCGTAAATTAGTAAGAGAACGATTCCCTAAATATTAAACCCGAAGGGAGAAACCAACACCAGATCAACACCCAAGAAACCATTCATCTTATCTATTTCCCAGTTAGTTTCTGATTTTATATATGATAAAGATGTAAATTTATTGTTAAAATATTTCTTTCAACACATGAGTATTGTCAACACATGAATCTTTATTTTGTAATATTCTTTATTTTCCCAATTGGAATGATGCCCAATCAATTACCATATAATGCTAATTATATGGATTCCATACAACATATATATATAATAGCAAAGATATATAATCAACCATCATCCAAAGTGCACCACACAACTGCATAAGCATTAAATATAAATATTTAACACTTATAACAGTCTGTCAATCAATCGATCGACATACAACTAATTATTGGGATTAGTGTATGTCATATATCATCCCAATACCCATGAGGGGTTTCAGACAATCAAACACAGATTTTATTTGTGCAGTTGGGCGATGTATAAAATTTATCGTCCCTATCAATATCAGTCAAAGCAGTGTACATAAACAAATCGTTCGATTTATAAATGAATATTTATTTTATTCACATTCTCGTTGAAAATTATATTTTTAACGATCAAAATATTTAATTCAACCTATGAATATTCTATTCGGTTCATTTATTCAATAAAACGATATTTTTATTTTTCTAACATATTTTAGAAACTTTCGGCGGCATAACGGCACGATACTAAAAACGGGATAAGGCCTAGCCTTATCCCCGGTCTAATAATGGCCTACGCCATACACATACCAATCTAATCTATCTCATTTCACCAAACAACCAAATTTAAACCAATCATCCAATCAACTACACAACCAAAAAAACAAGTCGTCCATGGTCTATGGACGACGGATGTCGG
The DNA here is from genome assembly GCA_030737875.1 of Allium sativum. Lineage (NCBI taxonomy): Eukaryota > Viridiplantae > Streptophyta > Magnoliopsida > Asparagales > Amaryllidaceae > Allium > Allium sativum. The sequence goes on from CM060924.1 coordinate 160,511,409, forward strand.
GTGTCTACATCCTGGTATATAATTTTAACTAGAAAACAAGATTTAAAGTGAGAAATTTCTAAACCAGCGCCACGACTCTCCATTTGCAGAAATCTTTGTCGCGCTCGCCTTTTGTCAATTTCATTGTCCGTAGCCACTATACGGATAAAAATCACATTTTTATACTGATATTATACAGATAAAAATTCTATTTTTACACCACTACTATATATACATAAAAATTCTATTATTATATCATTGTTCATATAATAAAGATTATTTTTTTGTATTGCCACTCATATAAAAATCACATCTTTGCTTCTTCTACATAATAAAAATCATATTTTTATACCTCCTACATAATAAAGATCGAATTTTTATATCATCGCTATAAAAATCACATTTTTATTTCAACATATATATAATAAAAATCAGATTTTTATTTCGCCACATATATAAAGATCAAATTTTTTCTATCTATATATTATAAAAATCATATTTTTATTCTTCTCATTATATAAAAATCATATTTTTACATTCTTCATTCGTCAAAAACCATAGAAGCTTTAAAGCGGAGAAAACTAACTTTTTCTAACGCCCGAATTCGCTGTTCTGATTCCAGAATTTACAAACGAGCTTCAATCTTCACACCCTCTTTTTTTCTAGCTTAAACGCACCATTCCGGACAACTTTCGCATAGTGGTCTTCCTACGGAAAATGTGCCATTTCGCTGGAAATCGCGAAAAGACAGCATTTTGACAGTGTTTGGACAGCAGACTTTGGACGTGTTTTCCCGACAACTCCACAATGCAAAATGGGACTATCATATACCAAATCGAAGAGAAAATAGTGCCCTTGGACTTTGGTCCAGAGGAGTTTTGGCTAGAAATGCATGGTTTGGGAGTTATTTGCAAAATTGTGGCAGGGTGTTATTTGCAAAACGGGATTTTTGGTGAAAATGGATTATTGGGTGTAGCGGGGCCCACGACCGGAATTGAGGGGCCTGAGGGGGGCGCCGGACCTGATGGACGTGGGGGAGGTGGTGGTGGTGCAGCGATGGGGCCCGTAGTAGCGGTGGTGGGTGATTTTGGTGCTAGGGTTCATGAAATCAAAGATAGAGAGAAGGAGGAGGAAGAGGAGGAGGAGAGGGAGGAGGAGGGAGTGGTGGTGGACGGCGGCCAACGGTGGAGGTGGGGGAAGAGCGGCAGCGGCGGCGGGAGGTGGGTGAGCTCCCCATTAAAGAGAAAAGAGGAAGAAAGAAGAGGAAGAGAAAAGTGAGTAAGAAAAGGAAGCAAAGTGGCTTATATGCCTATTTCTCGCCTATCGTCCGAACGCTAGCGATCCCCAATTGCCGCGAATTTCGAACACGAGATAGTGGACGTGAAGACGATTCCAACAAACCAAGTTTCGTCGAATTCCGAGTTCGTTTGACCGTCCGTTAAAATTCTCCAAAATGCTCAGATAAGCTCTAAAAATACGATTTTGGCGCACCATTTCTTCTTGCACGCTCAGATGCTAACTCCAAAAATCATGCCCTTTTTGATTTAACCATTATTAGATGATACGAATTCAAAAAAAAAAAAAAACGAAATCGAATTTTGAGGTCGTATCAATAATGTTCCTTTGTAAAATGACTGCCTGCTTTACCCTAAACTGTTTTAGCTCGCACGGCCACATACTAACTCCGTTCGACGCACCCTTTGGAACTCAACAATAATTTGTCATTATAAATCCATAAAAATTTATCTCGTCGAATTCTGAGCTCATATGCAAAATTTCACTTCTTAAGGGCTATGTATTGCTAACCAAAAAGCTCCAGCCAATTGCCACTATTCCGGATATCGGAATATATCAACGCTTATACTTTTCGGAGTTCTAAACGGCATTTTGAACTCAATGGAAGTGGTTTCGAGTCCAAATTCATCCGTATGCAAAATATGACTTTTTGGGCCATGTATAATTTCCATAGCGACTATTCTAAATCTTGAACTGAGCATAACTTTTGATTCCCGCTATAAAATTTTGATTTTTCAGATTCGTTGGAAAGATATTCTCAAATAGATCCTAATATTTTTGGTTTCGCTAAAATCTGGTTTATTTTAAATCCTCTACATTCATTTGAATTTTGAAATCGAATTATCGAACTACCGCGTCATTTTCAATTCCTTTTATAATTAAAAATAAAAATTTATATTCTAACGATGATCTATATAAATATATACGTTCTATTCTATTCAAAATAAATTTCTCTTCGTTATTATTTAAAATAATTCATTTTAAATATTCAAAATTGATTAAAATTGCCAAAATAAAAATTTTAAATTGGCTCAGAATTTCCGAGTTATTACAATCTCCCCTACTTAAAACTTTTCGTCCCCGAAAAGGAACAAAGCTGAAAGTTGTTTAACAAACCAACTCAACTTTCATTATTTTCTTTACGGCTTAAGTTCTTAAACTTTTCAGTTTCTAAGAACTTTTCAAATTTTTCAAAAATTTGGCTAACACCCTAAATTTTCAAAAAAATTCGCCATAACCTCCCCTGCACCGGAGACTTCAGGAAGTTTCAAATAGCCTCCCATGGCCCTTATCAATCCGAAAAGAAAAAGAAACAGCCAGGCGGCTAGCCAATCGGCTCATAAAATCATCCAAACCCAATAAATTTGTAAACATGTACCTATTTATCGGGCAAACAATTTTATTCTTCTGCTCTAGCCTCCTTGCAATGACCTATTCAATGTAAGTACATGTATATATATGCATTTTAAACAATTTTTCAATAATAGTTCTAAATTTGGTTCAATTAGGCTAATGGTTCAAAATTTAATTAGACAAACAATAATCAAACAACACAACCATCAATCAATTAGTGAATTAGAATTTCAAATTCATAATTTTGATATATATACAAAAAATCATGTTTTTGATGCCAAATCACAACAAATAAACCTATCTAGCTTTGGTTCTCACACCAGTCTAATGGAAATATATAGATATCACACCTTCGAAACACGAATATAAATCCTGATGATGTAGCTACAATCATCAGAATCATCTCTGGGCGAGTAGAGTGCGATTCTATATCTATCCAGTATATTAAAACTTCGAATATATGTTCATGACGCGTATATGCAAAATCTTTATATACTCGATTGTCCAAATTCAATATAAATAATATTCAAATACGTATAAAACGATTTAAATTTCAAAATAAAATTGTTTTCATTTGAAAAATATACTCTTCACACTCGTTCTAGGATACTACTGATCCCATCTCTAACGAGTTACTCTCATTGGATATTACTAATCCAATTTCTAATGAATTCTTTCGTTCGGTTCTAATGTGTCTTGTTCTCGAGCTCTGTAAACTAGAGCTCTGATACCAAATGTAGCAACCAGTAACTTCCCCGGTAAGGAAAGCCCGGATTACCTTGAGGACACGACGAATCAGAACACAAACAAAAGGACATTTCATTGTTATTTACAACAATTCCATCAGAATAAAAGAATATACAGAGTATGAGTAAATATTATACAATAAATAATATCAGAGATTTAAATATAGTACCACAGCGGAAAAATAATACAATACAAAACTAGAAGTAATACATGGATACAGAGCGTTCCGAGTATCGTTCCAGCTTTAATTCAGGATCCTGTGAATATAAATCTTCAAAACCAAAACTACTAGCTGCCCATGTCGAAAATAAGGGTACCCAGAGTTTAGGTTAAAACAATAAACTTCAGGTCAGTCATGTGACTGGTGTGAGAACTAAAATAGTTATATAAAACTTTACTTTAAAAGAGAGTAATTCAAGGGAACACGCCGTAATACACGGAACGGGTTTCCTCCCAAGAACACTAGTGCATAAAACAAAACAGCGCAATGCTTTTTGGAAAAATGAAGCTATTATAAGACCCAGGTCCCATCACACAATGCAATGCAAGCCGGAGGATAGGATTTTCCCTTATAATAGCCAAACATGCTTGGTACGTTTGAAACGAATCATTTGATACTATTATAAGTGTATAGTGTCAAAACAATTTCAATCATAAATGTCAATCCTTGGCGGCATGGGTACCATATATCATGTCGCCATACTAGGCTCTACAAATAAAACCGAAAAATCTCGTATTGGAAATTGGATTTCCGTCATGAGTCGAGGCAAGGGGCAGGCTCCTCTCCGCTTCGAGACAATCTAGCAAATGCCTCAGGACTGCGCACTTTGGGTAACCCTTAGAATCGGCTGGGCCGGTCCTCCCTTACGTTTGAGGATTAGTTATTCCTGAACACACGTTTCCCAGTCCTTACAGACCTATAATCGAGGCGCCTCGCATTCCAACAACCACAAAAATGAAAAATGTCAGCCAGTTTAAGCACTGACACCACCATAACTAGAAAGAAACGTCGTGTTCTCCCAGCGGTCCTTATCCCGTTTTTGACTCATACCGAGGTGTGAGGCTCGCGAATCCACGCTATATACAAAGCCATGCCACGTAGGTCGTGCTTTGATCATCAACCACAAGACTTTGCTTTTCAACAGAAGCCTTGATCATTTGCCACTTAGGCATGCCACACAGGCAATTCACTCCATGCGACTGATGTCCATCGATATACACCCTCTGAGCTCGTACGTCTCATAGAAGGGCGTTAAGCAACAGAATAAATTCTCTGCATCCAAACAGATGTATATTTAATAGAGATCAATCAAAACAGAATAAAATCCCATGTCAGACACATAGTCCATTTACAAGTTCGTTCTGGGTCTGAACGAAATCGGAGGCACATTCCTCGCATATCCATCGATCTCCAAGTACGTCTGGATGATCACCAACCGATTCCCTCATCTTGGGTGTACAGCCCAATTAAGATCATCAGTAATCACCCAAACGATGTGAAGACTTCCGGTCTTCAACCTCCGTCTTTATCTTCGACTTATCGTCGAATCGGTTATTCAGAATGGGTATAAACCCGGCCTTTCTGAACAACCCGCGTATATAATAAACAAATGTTACACAAACACAAAATACGCCTCATTCCAATTTAGCTGTCACTAACCGTAAATTAGCAAGAGAACAATTTCCCAAATATTAACCCCAAAGGCCGAAACCAACATCAGATCAACACCCAGGAAACCATCGTTCTTAGCTAACCTAAAGTTAGTTTCTAAATTTCACATTCTTAGGGAAATGTTCCCATTAATTTTATCAAAGATAAATTCTTTAAAATTTATTCTTTAATCTTCCTTTGGATGTCATTTCAAACCATGTTAAGGTTTTCCAAACTAGTCGGGATTAGCGAACCACACCAAAGTAATTATTTATTTTATTTCCCAATCCCAACCTATTCATCCCATGAAGCAAAACCGGTAATACTCCATATCTAACACCATGGTGTTATCAGTAAAATTAATTACCATTTTACGTTCAAATCTAATTAAAGATTTAACTATCGCTTTGGAGCAAAACTGGTGATACTCCATTCTCGCTCACTTTCCAAATTTGATAATTTAAATTATCAATTCACATTTCAATCTAATTAAAGATTCATTAAAACTCCTTTTACTGGGTTAAAGAACTAATGTCATTTAAAACACAGTTCACGATAAACCCAAATCACATTCTATTTATTATCGGGTTAAACAACAAGTGTTATTTAAAACACCATTCACGATAAACGCAAATCCCATTTGATATTAAATACAAGACTCTGAATAGAAAATATATCGGTTTATATTCAACATCAAATTCTGAAACCAACAAATATCACTTTGGAAATAACGATATAAAATATATATTCCAAATTTCCTCCGAAATATCTGTATAATTGCGGAATCTAATATCGAAATATTCCAAAGAAAATTTCGATTCAAAACCATACCAATTCATATATTGGAAATTCTGGTTATTTAAAACCCATTTCAAATCCAATTTACATATTTAAAAATAATTGGATTTTAATTCTAGTTCAAAACTAGTTCATTTCGATAAAAATCTATTTTTATCTTTTCAAATATGGAGTTTTTCATCCCAATTCCTCACAAATCATTTCTTATGATTTTACAAAAATTATTGATATTTTTGATAATTTTATCAAGGCCCGTACTGTCGATTTCCATCAACGGCCATCGAATTGCACTTACAACGACCTTTTCCAAATTTGATTTGGACATAATTCCAAATCCAACCGTTAGATTTCAAATCTCTAATATTCTTAGAAAGCTCTTTTCGATACGAACCTGACGGTTCCGGTTTTAGGAGAATCCGACGGTCGGATCTCCCGCAATGTCCATTCAAAGTCAATGGTCGAAATTCACGAACCGCCGCGGCACGACGCGTTCTGTTCAGGCCATTATATATAATATATATATATATTATATATTTCGCCGATTTCCCTTTTAAAACGTATTTTATAAATCATTTTAAATTCGTTTTCGGAACGATTTCAACTTCATATTCAATTTCGAATCGAAATTGAATATTCCACATCATCGATATACAAATGATAATATTTTCAAAACGTTATATTTTGAAATCACTTCCTTTTTTATATTCATTATAAAAACGAATATAATCAATATAAATATCTCACGTGTTCAAATGGCGCATCACTAATCAACACAGCTTTATATATTTTAACTACTTCGTTATTCTATTCAACAAATGAATATTTATTCTATTAAACACATGAATCTATATTTCTTTCAACACATGACTAATCTCAACACATGAGTACTGTCAACACATTACTATTTTTGCTATTTAACATATTTTATAAAATTTTGATTTCTATCGTTTAATTCTTAATCAGACTCCAACCGTAAATTAGTAAGAGAACGATTCCCTAAGTATTAACCCCGAAGGCCGAAACCAACATCAGATCAACATCCAAGAAACCATTCCTCTTATCTATTTTCCAGTCAGTTTCTGATTTTATATGTGATAAAGATGTAAATTTTATTGTTAAAATATTTCTTTCAACACACGACTATTCTCAACACATGAGTACTGTCAACACATGAATCTTTATTTTGTAATATTCTTTATTTTCCCAATTGAAATGAGGCCCAATCAATTACCATATAATGCTAATTATATGGATTCCATACAACATATGTATATAATAGCAACGATTTATAATCAACCATCATCCAAAGTGCACCACACAACTGCATAAGCATTAAATATAAATATCTAATGCTTATAACAGTCTGTCAATCAATCGATCGACATACAACTAATTATTGGGATTAGTGTATGTCATATATCATCCCAATACCCGTGAAGGGTTTCAAACAATCAAACACAGATTTTATTTGTGCAGTTGGGCGATGTGTAAAATTTATCGTCCCAATCAATATCAGTCAAATCAGTGTACATAAACAAATCGTTCGATTTGTAAATGAATATTTATTTTATTCACATTCTCGTTAAAAATTATATTTTTAACGACCAAAATATTTTATTCAACCTATGAATATTCTATTCGGTTCATTTATTCAATAAAATGATATTTTTATTTTTCTAACATATTTTAGAAACTTTCGGCGGCATAACGGCACGATACTAGAAACGGGATAAGGCCTAGCTTTATCGCCGGTCTAATAATGGCCTACGCCATACACATACCAATCTAATCAATCTCATTTCACCAAACAACCATATTCAAACCAATCATCCAATCAACTACACAGCCAAACAAACAAGTCGTCCATGGTCTGTGGACGACGGGTGTTGGGTGCTATTAAGCACCGTCTGCATCCTAGTATATAATTTTAACTAGAAAACATGATTTAAAGTGAGAAATTCTCACCGATTGCTAAACCAGCGCCACGACTCTCCATTTGCAGAAATCTTCGTCGCGCTCGCCTTTTGTCAATTTCATTGTCCATAGCCACTACATGGATAAAAATCACATTTTTATACTGATATTTTATAGATAAAAATTCTATTTTTACACCGCTACTATATATAGATAAAAATTCTATTATTATACCGCTGTTCATATAATAAAGATTATATTTTTATATTGCCACTCAAATAAAAATCACATCTTTGCTTCTTCTACATAATAAAAATCATATTTTTATACCTCTTACGTTAATAAAGATCGAATTTTTATATCATCGCTATAAAAATCACATTTTTATTTCAACATATATATAATAAAAATCAGATTTTTATTTCGCCACATATATAAAGATCAATTTTTTTCTATCTATATATTATAAAAATCATATTTTTATTCTTTTCATTATATAAAAATCATATTTTTACATTCTTCATTCATCAAAAACCATAGAAGCTTTAAAGCGGAGAAAACTCACTTTTTCTAACGCTCGTATTCCTGTTCTAGTTCCAGAATTTGCAAACGAGCTTCAATCTTCACACTCTCTGTTTTTCCAGCATAAGTGCGCCATTCCAGACAATTTTCGCCTAGTGGTCTTCCTTCCGAAAATGTGCCATTTCGCCGGAAATCGCGAAAAGACAGCATTTTAACAGTGTTTGCACAACAGACTTTGGACGCGTTTTTCCGACAACTCCGCAATGCAAAATGGGACTATCATATACCAAATCGAAGAGAAAAACATGCCCTTCAACTTTTTTCTAGAGGATTTTTGGTTAGAAATGCACTGTTTGGGAGTTATTCGCGAAATAGTGATAGGGTGTTATTTGCAAAACGGGATTTTTGGTGAAAATGGATTATTGGGTGGAGCGGGGCCCACGACCGGAATTGAGGGGCCTGAGGGGGGCGCCGCACCTGATGGACGTGGGGGAGGTGGTGGTGGTGCGACGGTGGGGCCCGTAGTGGCGATGGTGGGTGGTTTTGGGTGCTAGGGTTCATGAAATCAAAGATAGAGAGAAGGGGGAGGAAGAGGAGGAGGAGAGGGAGGAGGAGGAGGGAGTGGTGGCGGCCGGTGGCCAGCGGTGGAGGTGGGGAAAGGGTTGCAGCGGCGGCAGGTGGTAGGTGAGCTCCCCATTAAAGAGAAAAGAGGAAGAAAGAAGAGGAAGAGAAAATTGAGTAAGAAAAGGAAGTAAAGTGGCTTATATGCCTATTTCTCGCCTATCGTCCGAACGTCGACGATCGCCCAATTGCCGCGGACTTCGGACACGAGATAGTGGACGTGAAGATGAGTCCAACAAAACAAGTTTCGTCGAATTCCGAGTTCGTTTGACCGTCCTTTAAAATTCTTAAAAATGCTCAGATAAGCTCTAAAAATGCGATTTTGGCGCACCATTTCTTCTTGCACGCTCACAACTCCAAAAATCATGCCCTTTTGGATTTAACCATTATTAGACGATACGAATCCAAAAAAAAATGAAATCGAATTCTGAGGTCATATCAATAATGTTCCTTTGTAAAATGACTGCCTGCTTTACCCTGAACTGTTTTAGCTTGTACGGCCACATACTAATTCCTTTCGACGCGCCCTTTGGAACTCAACAATAATTTGTCATTATGAATCCATAAAAATTTATCTCGTCGAATTCTGAGCTCATATGCAAAATTTCACTTCTTAAGGGTTATGTATTGCTAACCGAAAAGCTCCAGCCAATTTCCACTATTCCGGATATTGGAATATATCTAAGCTTATACTTTTCGGAGTTCTAAATGGCATTTTGAACTCAATGGAAGTGGTTCCGAGTCCAAATTCATCCGTATGCAAAATATGACTTTTTGGGCCATGTATAATTTCGATAGCGGCTATTCTAAATCTTGAACCGAGCATAACTTTTGATTCCCGCTATGAAATTTTGACTTTTCGGATTTGTTGGAAATATATTCTCAAATAGATCCTAATATTTTTGGTTTCGCTAAAATCCGGTTTATTTTGAATCCTGTACATTCATTTGAATTTTGAAATCGAATTATCGAACTACCGCGTCATTTTCAATTCCTTTTATAATTTAAAATAAATATTTATATTCTAACGACGATCTATATAAATATATACGTTCTAATCTATTCAAAATAAATTTCTCGTTGTTATTATTTAAAATAATTCATTTTAAATATTCAAAATTCATTGAAATTGCCAAAATAAAATTTTTAAATTGGCTCAGAATTCCCGGGTTATTACATTGTAGTTTCCACACCTTAAATTAATATTAATAACCTAATACAAATTGTAGTCACTGAAATTTATTAAACTCATTCCTTGTAATGTTCATCTCTCCTTTACTAAACTTTTACGTAAATTAAATTAGCGTTCCAAAGTAAATATACCATAACTCACATTTTATTGAAATTATAAATCTATTGTCATTACATTTGTTGCAAATAATTATTAACCATCAAGATCAAACCATATTAGTTAGTTTTAAACAAAAAAAAACCAAATAATTCATTTTAACCAAAATTTCCCATAAAATAATATTAAATTAAATAATTTTGGACTGTTAAAGATATGGGTTGTTACACCCTCCCCCACTCAAAACTTTTCGTCCCCAAAAAGGGATGTAGTAAGGAAGTTATCAATTCATTTATATTTAGCCATATAATTTTCTACTCAGTTTAAAACATTAACCTATACCCATGGTTTTATACATGTTGAAAACTTAAACTCCATAAAATTTTCCAAGTCTTAAATTCACAGAAATTTCGGCAGAGCCTCCTTTGTATAACTAGGTCCAGAAAACAATAATATATTCATAATAATAAAAATACATCTCATCTCAATGATGAGGCATCCCAATCGGGGAAACAATATATAACTTTGGAAATACGCTACGTAACTCAATATACGTACCTTTTATTTGCGTTATTAGTGATTTGGCTTATTTTAAACGAGCAAAAATAACATTTTATGCACAAGCAGCTCCAAAAGCAAGCAATTCCCTTTCATACCTACTAAAACACTAATGAAACATTCATGAAATAGCCATGGTAACCAAAAGAACAAATAAAATATCCAAACAATTACATTTATCCAAACAAGCACCATAACCGAATTTAAATGTCAATATTTTATTTGTACGACTTCATTTGTTATATTGCATTCATATTTTTCCAAATGTCAATTTTTTTTTTATTATTTATTACTTTCTACCATTATTCAATTTGTTTACATTCACTTATTGACATTCATTTTACCAATAACTATATATATTTGCATTCAATTCATTTTACTTTCGAGTTGATTCACTTTACTTGTATTACATATATGCCTATTCATTTCTAATTATTTTAAGTCAATTCAATTGATTTGTTATTCTTCTTCTTTTATTAACTCTCATTTACCTTTTGATTTCTTTGCACCATTTAAACCACATCAATTATATTCAACATTAATTCTTATTAGCGCATTCCATTAACTTCATCACTTAAGCCTAAGTGATTATAGTTCAAATCCATACAAAGTTTTAGTTAATTACCATTATTTCCATTTTACATTTCTTAAGTTAATCATTATTTCATCATTTATCATTCGATTGATCAATAATTTAGAACAATTAGTTATTGAATGATTTAAGAAAAATGAAATATTGAAAATTAATTCAGTAATGAAATAAGAAATTAAATATTGATTTTACAATTTAATTTCAGGTGGTTTTGTATTATCGTTTTACAATACCAAATGTAACATCCGGGGTTTTTGACCATTCAAATCGACAATGATCCTTAATATAAACAGATCAAAAATACAGATAGTTATTGGGATTAAAATAAGAAAAAGAAGAAAGAAGAAAACAAACACAGAATCTCGCAGCGGAAGGACAAAATATAATAAATAAATAACAACTCATGAAGCTGTTAAAACATACATTTTATTATATTTTACAACGATTATCAGAGTAAGTTGACATACAACATACCAATGTATTTGCAGCGGAATAATAATAATAATACGTCTGTTGAGCTCTATCTTCATCTTCATAATGGTATCTTCAAAGCAAGTGAAACTTCGCTAACTGCAACTCACTACAAGAAAAATAACCTATCACAACAGGCAAAATCTGTTGCAGTAGGCCTATTGCAATAGGCCAGCGCCTGTTGGTATAGCCGAAGTTGCCAAAGGTCTGCAACAGTTTTTGCCCGTTGCAATAAGATGTTGCGGTATATCTTTTTGCAACGGACTTTTGTTGTTGCAATATCTCCTTTTGCAACAACAAATGACCGTTGTATAGTCCATATTAAGTATCAACAAACAAGATACCACAACTATTTTTGACAGTTGCAGTAAGTCAAATTACAACTGTTATTAACCATTGCAATAGGTAATTTTAATTTTTAGCAGATAATGATACCACAACTGTTTTTGACCGTTGCAATAGGTAATTTTAATTTTTAGCAGATAGTGATACCACAACTGTTTTTGACCGTTGCAATAGGTAATTTTAATTTTTAGCTGATAGTGATACCACAACTGTTTTTGACCGTTGCAATAAGTTCAAATACAACTGCTATTTACTGTTGCTAATGACTCGACTGCAACTGACATTTGCAGATGCTACATTCAATTCATCAATATCTAAATTCGATAATTTACTGTAGTAACGATAAGACATTACAAATAAATACACGTGCATTCGAAAAGACATTGACAAAACAATAGATTCAATAACTTTAGAACATTCCAAAACATTAGTTGAAGTTACATTCCAAAATTAGCATAGTAACAAACGTGATCCATACATAATATAAATGCATACTGTTAAACCGTACCAACAATTCCAAAATATAGCATAACATAACATCTAAAAGCTGAGCAGCACATATTACTCTAGTGAAATGAAGTCTTTGTGCCACGCCACGGTTGTTCCAACGGCCTCTTTAATGGTGTTTATCTCCGAATTAGGCCTAAGTAGAAAAGCTTCAGGATCCATGGCTACGTTAACCCATACCTTCCAAAAGCAATACAATACACATTAAAATTCTAATTTTAACGCAAATAGTGAAAGCAAAGACCAACATACTGAAAAAAAAGTGGATTAGAAAGATAGCAGCTCTGAAAGTTGCTTTGTGTCTCGCATCTTCTTATTTATGATTTAAGATGAGCAATACAAGAAAAATATCACAAAAGAAACCTGAAAACCATAAATAGTTTAACTAGCAAAAACAATACAGCTTGCACACAATTTGTAGAGTATAAACATATAATATTGTTGCATATATACTTGCTTATAGCGTTTCAGACGATTAATTAATATTAATCGATAATCATACTATAGTTATGAAGGTCTTGGATCATCTCTGCTCTGATAATGAAGGGTTAACCCATTGATAATGAAGTATATATGCACTCAGATTTGTTAGTGCAGTTGTGCTACATCAAATAGAAAAATGCTTCGGTTCTCCTCCATATGTGACATGTTCAAATGTTTGTAAAGATTTTTTTTTTTCCGACTTGCTGTTGAATTTTTTGTACATGTTCTATCAACTAATGATAATATAATAAACAAACTGTAAGCTATATTAACATGACAAGCTTTTAACGTGCAAGCATAAAAAACTGGAACACTTATTTGACGAGCTTATATCTTACGGTATGAGTAACTGTACAAATTCCAATTTTTCTTAATAAAACCACTTACTACCCAGAACACTAAGATCAAGGTGATATCACATTATTAACCCATACCTTCCAGAAGTCGTGCCCAAGTTTCATAAAGTGTACCGTAGCATTCGGATCTGTGCTTGCAATCGTTCCTTCTGCAACTATGTTCTTGCTCAAACCCAATAGCTTGCACTTCCTTTTAAGCAAACTTTCGGGACTTTTGCTATTTTGACGATCTTCAATTTGCACATTATTACTTTCACGGTGCGACTAAAAAAAATGGCTGAAACAGAAACAGAGTTGAAACAGAGCTGAAAAAATTGGCTGGATGCTTGGATACACTAATTTGCTTTCTCCTGGTAAAACAAACATTCAAGTAGCATTTATACCTAATTTGTGTTTCCTACAACCAAATCCTAGTTGCTGCCATGCCTTTGGAAGAATAGAATCCACATAATAGACACAAATAATGATAAGCATTTGATTATTCAGAAAACTAATAATAATCCGTACTGCAAATAATGATAAGAATAGGATCACTGTCATAATTAACATCTGGTCCCTTATTGTTTTGCCTACCCACTTTTGACTTCATCATTTTGTAATGTAACAGTGCCTGCACTATGATGTAATGCACTGCATGTGGCCAAGACATCAACAATTATGTCAGAAACCAAGAAATCAACAATGTTTATTTTTGTTTATGGCGTTAACTGTGAACTTGAAGCCATAAACTTGAAGTTTATGACTTTGTAATGTAACTGTCCCTTATTGCTTATTTTTGTAATGTAACATTAAGGCCAAAGTCTATTTTAGTGAGGAAATCAAGATAAACTATGCATGAACTTACTGTTTATCCATAAAACAATGGAAACTATGAATTGGCTTCTATGTATATTCTATGTACTTGCTAATATTAGAACCATGATGCTGCATATCCAAGTACAACCCTCCTTTCCTTCTAGTGCAGTTTTTATTTTATCTTCTTTTTTTCTCTAAATTGTTGCTGTCTTCGTGGCAGCAGACTTGTAGCAGCAGCGACCATGCTGTTGCGCTATTCTTCCCCTTTTCTTTTTTTCAGTTTTCACTTTTATATATATATATATACATTGTTTTTGCTGTTTTGGTAGTAGACGCTGCTGTAGTTGTTGCGGCAGCCTTACCTAATGTAGTCGTCGGCCACTCATGATCGTACAACATGGGGCAGCATAAGGGCAAAGCGAGTTTTCCAAGGAATGCCATTTACTGACTCAGTTTGGATTTGCATATCGATAAAACGATGATCGATTGACAATTGACGGATTCCTCTAATGTTACTTCTTGGAGTAGTTTATGTATGCCTTATCATTTTCAATTATAATCACTACAACTTAATATCATTATCTGGCATATTCAGTATTTTTCCAAGTAAGATTTATTTCTCTGAGAATTCATTTCACTATTAATGCAAGCGACAATTTTTGTTAAATTATAGCGAATTCACATTAAATTTCTTCTATATAGTTCCAAAAAGAAAAAAAATAGCCTTCTCACCGCTTCACTTTATTTTGGATTGCAAATCTAAACGTATATAAATCAAAAATGTAAGAATATGGACTGTTACACAAGATTACTTAGCAAATCATCTTTCCATCCATGTCTGGAGTTTTCAATTCGCTTAAATTTCATAAGTTGCATGTAAAATCTTCATATAACAATATCCAAACCCCTTTTCCCATACACATAAATTGAACTGACAGAAAACTTTTATTGATAAAGTTTTTACATAGTTTGATTGAATCCAAAGTCATACTAATCATATCAAGAAGTAAATTAGTGAAAAAATGGGTATGTACAAAGCTTAAGTTCTGGAAATGAGGATCTATTTGCAGCAAGACTTTTATTTCTACTATTCTCAAATTCCTGAATCACACCTTTCAATTACTCAAAGCTTACATCTTCATTTCATTTTAGTATGCATCCAAGACTCATTCTCATAAAAGTTTTAATAACCAGTTCCTCCTGAAATACAGATCACCATGCTATTTAAACTTTTGTATCCATTTCAACTAAGATTGGTTGGATTCACCTACTTATTATTTTAATTATCACAGGTTTAACTTGCCGTTAATATAACTTCTCAAGTTAAATATTTTCTTCAAAACACTTTATATTGAGCTCTAATGAACATAAATAAAATTTTCAATTTTCTTTCAGATTATGCTCTTTAAATCTGCATTTATCAAGTTAGTCTTTATCTATTTGTTCATCTTCATATAATTCATTTGTCATCAATGTGCTTATTTGTAAATTCCATGAAAATTTCTATTTATAGAATCGATATACTATTTTAAAATATTTTTAGCACTGTAACGGCAGCTGCTGCTGCCTCGGATACTGCAGCTGCTGCTGCAGCCACCGTTGCTGGCGGCAGCAGTCTTGCGGCCGCTGCTTTCAGTGGCAGTGCCACTCAACCCATCTCTTATTTTCTGTTCAGCCCTTTTAAAATGGGTATAAGTTTCTTACTTTTGGCTGTGCCCACGCCCTTTTCATGATGGGCATTTGTACGTAAGAATACACTGGTAGCTTGAAACAATGTTTAGTTATCTCGTTTGCTCAAATAAACCAGCATGATTTTATTTATTAGGGGTTTCTCCTTAGGTTTCATGTTTTAACAACATATACTAAATTCATATCGTTTGTAAGTTTGAAAACACACATATTCTTACATTCTTCAATTTAAAGTAAAATTAAGATTTCAACTAGAATACTAATGAACATAAGTTTATGTTGTAATATTCCGACAACCATCTGAACCCACTGAAATTCTCATCTTCAAAATTAGCATTTCAAGCTCACAAACGTTTTGAACGTTGAAGTAGTTTATAAATTCACAAACATATAACTCGCTACGATCATCAAGAATTCAGCTAAATCATTTAGTTATCTTACACCGACCATTTTCATAATCTCCATGTGCATCTTGTAAACTGAAAATGGAATCTTAAATATAATGGATTCTAACCAGCTGCAAGGTATTATAATATAAGCTGAAGGCTGCTTCTTAATTTCTTCCAATCCAACATTGGAGTTGGAGGAACTGGTTTCTTTTGTTTTAATCTTTTAAAATCTATACTATATTATAATTACTGGGTATACAATGGAGCTCTCACAAGCCTCCAGGTCATTTTCCCCTTATTTAAAACTGAACCATCTCTCCTTTTCGTAATTCCTACTCGATCCCTAACTCCCACCTGACACGTTCACAAGCCCTTCTACCCAAAATTACATATGATCGTTATGTGAACTGGAATTGGTTTAAAAAGAATAAAACGAATTAGATTATACATCTTAATTGTTTGTATTTAAACAATTCATGTCTCCTTTGATATAGATCATATAATAGAAACTTATTATGCCGAAGAGATGTACCACTATCATTTTCTTAGTGTATTTGCCACAAAATTTGGAATTATTTTTGATGGATTAAAGTCTTAATAAGTGCATAGTTTAAGTGTTAAATTTCTGTATGTGCATAAAGATGACAATAAATACATATTTGATTGTAGATTAATTTAACTATTACTATTTAGAACAATGATAAATATGTGTATAACATATATGTCAGGCCGAATCACTCATTACTGTTATTGCTAAATTTATGGAAATAAATGATTTAACAACTTTAATGACTCTTATTTTGCCCATTTCATTTTATGTATTTAGGAGTGAAATAGCAACAGTTAATAAAATTATTGGCATTTAAAGGTTGGAAGTTTTCAATTTCTATCGAAACATTAATGATTTTCAGCCCATGGACTATGGTTAAAATCCTCTGCCTATAGTTTGTGGAAATAGCAAGTTATATTTTCAAGGAAGGCCAAACTATGTCATGATAAGGTTGCACTAATAAATTGTTCCTTTTTTAAATAATATTTGTATAATTTGTGTATTTATCACTTGACCTATACAGATGCAGTTGATGATATCTATGATTTTCAAATCATAATGTTATTGACTAAAAAGATAAGTGTTTATTCAAAAGTCGTCGATCGAATATTCAATAAACCAAGGATGTGAAGCATTTCATTTTTTTGGCTGTTTGTTTTATAATATGCTTGATTACATATATCCACACACTTTTTTGTAAATGGTTCTACAATTAGTGTATTCATCTCTTAACCTATAAAGATGCAGTTGATGATATTTATGGTTTTCAAATCATATGTTCATCGTTTATTTATACTACAATCGATTTCTTGGAACTTTAAATTGAAAAATAGATGATCAAATATTCAAATAAACCAAGGGTGTGAAGAGCATTGTTTTTTGCCCCAAAATGAAACGTTAATTATTTTTTTTGTGCATCATGCGACTGTTTTTTTTTTTACTCTAATGTAATTTTATTTTTGCTCTCACCTGAAAAAATATTTATATTGTTTTAATGCTTCTCATTTGAAAGAAAAGAATTATTTGCCTTATATATTTTGCCAAATCATTTTGGGGTGCTAATCTCATTTTTCATGCTATGAACATACATGAAGCGGGCATCTTCTGTCATATGCAAATGCCTACATTTGTACTGAGATGATTTGGCCAAAGTTACGCTATTTTATATCAAAATTCTTAAAAAATATATCCAAAATCTGCTGTCTTATAAATTTTTGTTTCATTTTATTTGTTTTTTAGTTAACTTTGAACTCAATGTTTGTTCTCATAACTTTTAAGCACGAGTCTACCGATTTCTTCAACACTGATTTTATGACTGACTCGTCTATTATTGAAAATGATGAAAATCATATATTGGAATCAATGGTTATGGATACGGTTGAAGCCACTATCTATTGGTTTCTATGTTTATGGAAAGATACAGAAAAAAAAACTTAAAAGAAATTTAATGTTTTATTGCAGTAGCATGCACAGTTTGCTCTTATGTGCTAAAGTGACTTGATTCTGGCCCTTATGTGCTAAAGCAGCAGTTTGCTCTATATAAGGTGACTTGATTCTATCCCTTATGTGCTAAAGTAGCAGTTTTGAATCAATAATCCTTACTATAATTAATCATCAATTATAATTTAATATGTAGCATATATTGATTTGTTAGATGTCGTTTTTAAAGGAAATCCATTCATATCAATGTCAAGCCAACAATGTTTCTGCATGAACTTTTTTTTTAAAAGAAAACAAAACCTTTGTTTTTATAGTAGTCAAACTTTGATCTTTTCAACCCTACCATTTTCTAATAATCTGCCATTTTCATCAATACGTTCTTATAATGAACTTGGATGAATTTTTAACATTGGTATTGTCAATGTCATTCAGGATCTAAGACAGCAATTTTCTCTTTTCTCCATGATAATGCTTCCGAATAAATACTAAAGTAGACAACTCTAGATCTGCCATTTTCATCAATAAGTTCTTACAATGAACTTGGATAAATTTTTAACATTGATACTGTCAATGTCATTCAGGATCTATATGATACCAATTTTCTCTTTACTCCATGATAATGTTTCTGAATAAATATTAAAGTAGACAACTCTAAAATTTTGGGAACGGTTTTGGTTTCAATGCATTGCTACATGTTATTTATATGGTATCTTATATTTGCATGCAACTATATTGTTGAGTCGTCAGCTTTAAGGAAAAAAAAGGACAAAAATTTATGGTGTTGTAGCCAGTCTAAACGCAAATTAGCTTAGTCATCAACTAATTTGTAAAATGTAAATAACGCATATGATGCATCATAGGTTACCCAATCCAAAGCCAGTCTAAACGCAAATTAGCTTAGTCATCAACAATACGTGACTGAAGGCTCTAAACGGCTGTTTTGATGGTTTTATCCCATAACCAAGCCAAACATCATTAGAATAGAACCATCAAAATATTTTTCGAAATCAAATCATATATTACCTGTGTCGTATGAGCACAAGGAGTCTCTGAATGTGGTGCACTATCGATCCTCTTTCCATTCATGTTCTGTAAAATGTATAATGTTAGAGACTATAACTTACTGTAACATATCATATATTCATAAATATGACTAACTATCTATAACTTACTACAATGACCAATTTAGATAACTCTTTTACTTTAGCCGTCAAGCTAGCAACTTGGTTTTCCAATACAGACACCTTTTTTGAATTGCTTGCACGAATACTAATTCGAGATGGTACAATGCCAAAGCCTAGTCCTCTCACTCTTCCCTTATGCTCGGTGCCAAAAACCTTCGACACTCCATCTACACCTATCGATGACACTCCCTGAGAGCTATGAGTGCTACTCTTATGCTCTTCTATCTTAGCCTACAGATTTTTATATAAAAAAACATTAATAAATGAAATATGTAATGCTGCTAGCTATCTAGATTGGCATGTAATCTAGTAAACTAATGTGTACACTATAACAGAGACTATATTGTTGGAATTGCAGAAAATCCTTTGACACTCTTATTCATATGATCATAAAGTATTTCCAACTAATAAAAACTAATT
Organism: Allium sativum; assembly: GCA_030737875.1. Lineage (NCBI taxonomy): Eukaryota > Viridiplantae > Streptophyta > Magnoliopsida > Asparagales > Amaryllidaceae > Allium > Allium sativum. The sequence continues at coordinate 160,531,357 of CM060924.1, forward strand.
ATGGTATCAGTTATTCACCTCCAGAATCATCATCTTCATCACAAAAAGAGAAAACAGAATCATGTATGTAACAAAGTTACAATATTAATATAAATAAATTCTTACAATGCAGTTAGCCACAATAGAATTCGGCGGCTTTCCTTTTTTTTTTGATGTGGGCTTTGCACCATAGATCGTCTCGGCTAACATCCGATGTTCCACTTTCCATTTTCTACCCAAAAAAAGTAAGAAACGAATCAAATATATATATATATATATATATATATATATATATATAATGGATGTAAAAATAACCCAAACATGCATTTTCTTACTATTTCTTCTGCTAACCTTGCGTAGCCCTTTCTACCCATTGTGTGTGGAGTTTTGTTCTTTTCTCTAATTGCTTCGAATCTATTGCTGGTTTGCTACACAAGACAATTTCGTTAGTAAAATGTAATTTACATTTGAATTTATTACCGATAAATCTTATTACCTCAAAGTTTTCTGACAGTTTTTCCTTTACAATGTCATTCCACTCTTCATCAATCTTTATGTTAACTGGTTTTAGCATGGCTAACCTAGAAGAACAGTCGGGAGAAGCAGACGCCAATTTAATAGAAAAAACCAATCTTGATTTTTACTCTTTCCATCGTGCTCCCATCATCTGAAACAGCAAGTCCTTGTAAACTGCATCTACCTTGAATCTCGTCTGCACAGCAGAAACAACAATAAAATAGCATCATATTATTGAAAGACTTCATGATGTATTCATAGTTGCCTTTAGAAAAAAAATAAAAAAAAAGTGTATAACTAACGAATTGCTTTGCATGTTCGTTAGATTTAATCTTCTAATGCCATTGATAACAAATGCGTAGATAAACCGCCTACACAAAGGGAAACAACATGCTAGTAAAAAAATATATTGATCGACTATATGCAAACTAAATACGCAAAAGGCCAAGCCAACTATATGCAATACATATTATCCATCCAAGGCATTCTCTAAATACAGGTGGGGTTTCTTTGAAGGAGAAATTTTTAGATATATATAAAGATTTGGATAAAAACAAAAGTACTTTGACCGAAATAAACAAAATTATACTGAAACATGTTCAATAAGATTGACAATCATAATAAATAACATATTAGAAAAAACCGAAAGTAGAAAAAGGGAAAAAAGAAAAGAAATTGAAAAGACAGCTCCCTAATGATTGTACATGGGTGAAATAAATGACAAGCAAGATCACTAGATCTTCATATACATATAGCGTACAGAATTGTTACCAAGCAAAGCGGCATTTTGAACCAGTTTATAGTTTATTATCCAAGTAGATATAAGAAACAAATTGATTATGTATCGGATCATTGATCAAAGGATCAAGGTTTGAATTTAATCCATGTTTTGGTATATTACTATTTAATCCTGCACATCAAGCTGAAATAAAATTGGCCTAGTTGCATATAAGAGTTAGTTTTTTTCTTCCATTTCATTGCTATGGTGTAAATCACAAGGACAATATCTAATTGTACTTTCATGCACTGCTGCAAATTCTATAATAAGCCAAATTAAAATGATAGATGCATGATATGTGAATATTCTATTAGCTTAAGCTTGAATGAAGAATTTTCACCCACTCGATATCACACAAAAACTTGAAATTACGAAATATGCATGTATTAAAATTGTAGTCGTCTTTATGGTAACTATAAATTAAGAAAGGAAGATGGAACTTTTTACCCGCTAAGCTATTTGGATTGTCTCCCAACCACTAAATAACCAAACAATTGCTATTAATAATACATATTAAAATAACAATGATTTAATTTATTCATCCACAAGTGGTAGCCAAATGATTTATGCAGGTTTCACAGGGGTAGATACCTATATATATGTGCATTCCTTGAATTGTGAGGTAAGCAAACACTTCACTTATTTAAATACATTTAGTATACCATACCCTTTCAATAAACTGATAAACATACAATCAGAATCAAATATATCATAATCTTTTAATGTCTTTGAGGACAGTACTCTTGCTTTGCACAAGGGGGAGTTAGTGGAACAAAGTGTGGAATATTAAAGCAGACATTTCACCATATATATATTTCATGGCACTTTTTATGTGAAGCGGTTCATACGAAAATCATGTAGTTATCAAGGAAGTATGTATCATATTAGAATAAGTGGAATCCTATAGAATAGTAATCCCCCAGCCACTTAAATGACATATGTAAGGGTGAAATTTAAAAAATGAAACACAAGGTCTGTTCCATAGACAATGCTGATATGATGAACGAATGCGAAATTAGAATAGCACAGCTAACGTATCAAGTGGTTAATGTCTTATATATGAAAGAGCACATTGTACAATTAGACAACATAGAGATACAACGACAAATAGAAGAACAAAATGAGTATCAAAGTTGGAACTAAGTATTGAAAACAAACTAAAAATAAACAGAAACAAATAAAAATACAAAAACAGCAATAATTGTTTAGAATTTTCGATTTAATGGTTTATCTAACATAGTTTCTACAAAAAGAAATCAATTAAGGTAAAATACAAAAACTTGACAGAAACAAATAAAAATATAAAAACAGAAATCACAATGGTCATACCTGTATACAAGTCCATAAATCATCCTTTAGGTGCTTGTCGACTTTTTTCCACTCACTAAGGTCATAGGAACCATTTCCCTTACTAATATACCGATGTAAAATGATAAGTGACGAGAATTGACACCTACCGGTTGACCTAGATCATTGAATTCCACTTCAGGCTTGTCGTCAGGAATCAAGGAAAATTTCTTCATCGTCGTCCTTCCTCTTTTTTTCTTGGCCGGCTCTAGTCGACAATCTTCATTGCAAACATTCGGGTCCATGGCAGTAGGTGTGTCAGCTGAGTTCGGAGTAATATTCGGAGAAGGGTTTGAATTAGGGCCAGGAGAAACAGAAAAAGGCTGAATTTCCTCGGGTTGATGCTGAATTTCCTCGGGTTGAGGCTGAACAGGACGCTTGCGAGGAGACCTTCTAACATTAGTGTTTAAAATATGAGCAACTTCAACATCAACATCACATGGCTGAAAAGGACTCTTGCGAGGAGATGTTCTAACATTAGTGTTTAAAATCTGAGCAGCTTCAACTTCAACATCACCCTTTTATTTTATTTTTACACCACTGTTCTTAACTTTATTATCGTCGAATGCACGCGAAGCTATAAGTGCAGCTAAACTCTGCCTTTTTGATCGTCTTAGTGCTGCAATTGAGCTCTGAAATTAGCATACAACAAACGAGGTTAGCTAAAAGGAATATGGTTAGCTGATGCAACAAAGAGAATTAATAAATAAGCTTCAACTTTATAATTTTGGGATCATATAAATACTAAGCTGTAGCATAAATTCTAAGCTCTCCCGGAAAGTATTAGATTGCTACTTCCGGATAAGTTTATCAAAAGTTATCTTCATTTTAGCAACGTCTATTTCAGCAAACACATGCGCACATAACAAGCCAGCATAACAAAACCATACATGTATATGCTTCAACTTGTTCACAATTATAAAATGATTATGTATATTATGCGAATTTGTCACAAACATCTTTTATTTATAAGCAGTTGATCTCTGCATGTTACGATGATGATGATACATTATTGGAATTAACAGGCAAGAGCACGGATATCATCACTTACGCTTAGGAATAAATAAAAGACAATTACAAACATATACAATTGTCAAACTAGAAGCAACTGCATAGCAATAACATACACAACATCTGGTTAGATGTTAGTGCAAAATAAACCTAACTATATGTAAAATAGTTTACCCTTTTTCTGTTTTTTTTTAAATCCAAGCAAGGTCTACCAACAGTTCAATACCTTGGTCAGATATAGAAAAACAAAGAACTATAGCTCTTGGGAGTTCAGACAGGCATACATATACATATACATATACGTATATACGTATATATGTACACACATATACACACATATATGTAGCAGCTGCAAATATTATTTTAGCTTCTTTGAGGTGTCTTTGAGGTATTTGAGGTACTGGACATTGCAATCTAATTTTCACGCAACGTATATCGAGCAAAAGATGTTTTCCGGTGTGCATGGTCGAAAAGATGTTAAGTTCAATATCATTTTCACGCAACGCCTTATCACTAATTTTGGCAAACCAGTTTACATTTAGTTTACATTCCAAACTTGTGCTTCATTTGTTTTGGACAGTGCAATCTAAGCAGCCTCATCTAGTAAGTTTTTGTCAATATTTTAAAAGTTGAAGCTAATTTTGTTTGTATGCACACTGTATCACGCAATAAAAGACATAAATGATAAAGAGAAAAAGTGCACATAACATGTTTTGACAGGAATTCCTACATAAAAATTGATTACTTGCATGTTTCTAAATATCTTACCTCTGTTAAGTCTTGGTCCTTTTTCCCCATTGATACTTCTTGTTCAATTATCTTCAACCTAAAAAGAAGAAGAAGAAAAATCAGTATACAAAGTGTTAGAAATAGCATATTACCAGTACGGAAGAATTTTTCTGAAATACACAAACGGTTTAATAAACAACAATAAAAAATACCAGTATACATATTGCCACAAATAACAATAAAAGGAGAAATCGTGTTATGCCATAACAATTAGAAGCTAAATAGAATACAACATGCAAATGTCAGCTAAGTGACGGTACTTGGATTTTCACGTCAAAATAGAATCCAGCATGCATGTCAGCTAAATGGAATACAACATGCAAATGTCAGCTAAATAGAATACAACATGCAAATGTCAGCTAAATAGAATACACGTCAAATAGCATGCCTTGTCTATTTACTAGTGCCTAATCCATTGAAAAAAGGTGACACAATATTGGATTTTCATGTCTAGGTCTAGTTGCATATCAGTGTAAGTTCAATCCCAAATTTTGAATCTTATATATAAAAATCATATATAATGGTAATTATTGAAAATAATAAACAGAAATACTTTTCTAGAATTGAAATTGGTTATATGACAAAAAGCAATAAAATATGTTTATTTCATACCAAAATGCCATCACAATCCTTTCTTATGTAACTTTCGTCTCCATTGTCTACATCTCTGTAACGACCCAGCGGGTTTCGGCCCCGGAAATCGACATAAATACCCTTACCGTAACTCATGCCGACCTTCCAACACCGAAAACACTGGACGTTATTAGAAAGAATTTAGAGGGTGCGATAGAAAGAAATATTAGAATAGAAGAAGAATAAGAAGAACACCACACAGAGTCTCACATCGCAGCGGAACAAAATATAATATAGAAATAAAACTTTATTGAGAGCTTTTAAAAATACTTACAATATCAGAGTACAACACACATCTGGACAGTTTTGATAATCTGTCCTCATATATATAATCACACAGCGGAATATCATTCATCTGAACATCTTCAGCTCGTCTCCGAACTTCTCAGTATCTGATAACCTGAACCTGTACACCTCGGTCTAACCCGAGCATTTACAAAATACCGGGTCAGTCTGGTGAACCAGAGTGAGATAAACTCGCACAGTATTAAAGGTAAATCACCCAACAAGATTTTAAAGTTCAAATCTCTTCAAAAGAAAAGGATAATCGTAAGACCAAATCCACACATAAACACGGACGGTTTTTACCTTACGATAACCCAAAACAGTTTTCGAACCAATATCTTTTCTGATATTATAATAATGTCTAGATACAAATAAATATCAATCTAGTGGAACGCTTGCATCTCACGCTCCACATATATAGAATACAATCAAAACCGCAGGCGCTTATTGGAGATTGGATTCCAACTTTGACAAGGTATGGGACCACCTTTCGCACGTGTATCTCTAGAGGCGAATACACAGGGTTCAACAAGAACGTCTTGCAACCCGGCCCTCACATGACCGACCACTCATTTCGCTTGAGTGTATCGAATGTATATCACCAACGGTTGGACTCAAACCACCGTTCCCGAATGGGCAGAATCGATAGAATAAGAAACAAAAGGAATTTCTCTAGATAGGTGATTACACACCCTAATGGGAGCGACCCACATAGCCATGCTGCCTGCCCGATTTTTGTCCTTCCCCGGTTGATGAGGCTTGAGGCAAGAATTCATCTCTTCGAACATCTGGCCATCATTCACTTTGAATGTCACATCGTCAGATCCGTCAAATCACTAATTGACGTCCACAAATATACTCTGGTATTGAAGAAGTGCCCCTCTTCGCCACCAACTCGGTGTATTTGTAAAAATCAACGTACGTGGTTCTTAAGGAAATACTCTGTCAGACATCCGTCCATACAAGTCATCCAGGAACAGGATGAACCGAAGGCACTCTCCTACTGTATCTCATATAGGAATCACCCCATGGATCAGTAGCGAGAAGTCCTTGCAACCCGTGGATTCCAACCACGACAGAATCACAGTGTATCTCGGGCCGCTAAACCAGAGATTATAAGTAATCCTTCCGCTTATGAAGATCCACGGTCTTCAATGCTCCATCTCGACCGCCTTCTGATATCTTCACGTATTTGTTGGTCGGAATGGTTTTCGAATATAAATTCGATCCCGGTCTTTCCGTACCAACAATCGTATGGGTCCGATTTGATAGTCGGTGATTTAACTATCAAAATAATCAGTGTTTCAATCATGACAACCCAATGAGCTCACTGGCTCAGTATTCAGCACCATTTGGCCTTTAATAACTGATTTACTTTTGTTAAACAAAACTTCTAGCTCTTTTAATATTCAAAATATGATATCTGAATAACTCTAATTCGATTAAACTCCAATCGATTAACTCTAATTGATTAACTTTAACTGGTTAACTCTAACTGATTAACTTTACTTGTTTAATTTCTATCGATTAACTAATACTCGACTTACATCCATTCGCTTGACTCTAGATCACAGCGATCACAATGGTTACACCTGATTCCCTCAGGAAACATCCGACCGCCGTAGGCTATCAGCAGCCCTGCGAATTACGCTAGCAGTCGTACGAAATGACAACTCATCCTTTATTATTTAAATCGGGAAAATCCATTTGTTTTTAATAAGGAAATTTATAGCACATATGTTATAACAATAGCATTAAAATTACTATTTAGATTTACAAGCAACAGCGCTATAATCGCTGTTTAGGTTTACAATCCATTTACTATAGCAACAGTGCTAAAATCGCTATATTTGATTTACAAAACATGTATTATAACAACAGCGCCAAAATCGCTGTTTATATTATCAAAACATATTTACTAACATCTCTTACGATTACCAACTAATACCATCTTCAGATAATCCCGATGTTGTTCAAGTTGGGGTATTCTAATTACCTCTCAGACCTTGATCAAACAACGTTCTTATCCTCAGATAAGTGTCAGTTGTAATCAAAATCAATATTTCTTTCTAGTCTCAAACAAATTCCATTTAACTATTGGATTTGGTTATACAACTCTATAACCCAGTTCTTTAACCAGATTCGCTTATTTCCAATCTCCTTTGATTTCATTTCACTTCAATTACTTTTGAAAAGTAATTGTCTAAATTATTATTAATTAAAATAATAATTTATTTCAATCATTAACTACATGAGTAGTTAATTTCTTTAATAACAAAATTAAATGGTAAATCCCTTTTAAAACCTTATTTAAACTTAAACAATATTTATTAAACTATCCAAATCAAAACACATCAATTTTGATAATCAAATTCTAATTCAAACGGTCGATTTAATTAACTTTAAACTTGATTATCTCGTTAATAGATTCCAATAAATCCTCACTTTGAATTAATTAAAAATATAATTAATTTAAATAATCCCATTAATTGTTTTCTTTACAAAACAATTATCAAAGTTTAATCCTTCTATTCTTTACTTGTTCTTGTACTCGTAAACCTGATTAACGTCAGCATTTACTTTATAAAACAATTTAATAACAATCAAAGTCTTAAATAAATAAAATATTTATTTAATTCCCTATTATAACTTTTATTCAAAATAATATATTCAAAATCCAACTCTAGTTATATAATAAATTTTATAACCTCATCTTTCTCGATTCCCCTGACGGTGAACCAATATTTATAACACGATTGATTTTATAGGCCATACACTGCTAAATACTCAACCAATACCGCTCATTGGTTTAAACACAACACAGGTTGATTTCCCAGTCCAAATAAATAATCAAATCAATCAACCAAACAGGATAGTTCATATGTGAAAATATAAAATAAATAATATATTTGAGGAATCCGGTTGGATCCCTCCAACCTGTTCTTCCCTGTATTCAAATGGTTATCTTAAATCAGACCATTCAGTTTTGTTTAGCTGATAACGCTACATAGCAACCATTCAACATCAACCACAAGCAATTCAAACAATTCAACCATTTAAACACGTTTATAAATAAACGTGACCAACCAAGGTGAGTCACCTTTATTGGAACCAATCGTTAAAAATAACGATTTGGTATTTTACTGAAATTAACACAGTTTAATTTCATCTGTTAAATCAACAGATAAGCAGATAACTAGCAAAACAGTCAATCATTGGCAAGCAGAGCACACAAAATAAAAATAACCCAATTTATATAAAATATAAAAAGGGTAACTGAGTGAGTTTAACTCACCTTAGTTCCATTTGACATTAAACGATTTGTTTCCAACTGCGTCCAGTTTTGTCCCAAACAGCTCTACAATGTCGTGCTTTCTGCTTTTGTCGAATTCCTGTTCATCATTATGTATTTCGATCCAAGCCTGCACCTGAAGGCTTGACGGCTCCTCCATACAACCGCTCCAGACCACCATTTCCAGTACCCCATTCTTCACCTGCCACTTCATATGATTTTGTCCCACTGCACTATTTCCGGTCACGTTCTCCTTTTATACATCGTTAACTGCACTTCACCGTCCCGCCTGCATCGCCCTCCAGCGACCTTAAAGTCTGTCACCGCCATCACCATAACAACGCTACAGGAACTCTTTATACATGTATTTCTTCCACCTCCTAACATGCTGCTATTCCCACCATTGCACCCCATTTGTTCACGCTAAACCCCACTGCCATGCTCCAATGTTATAACGTCCCTCCTTCCTCTCCATGCTCACGCTTCCACTCTGCCCCATCTTCCCTCTTAAACAGCCGCCGCCAATGATTACATCATCAGAACCCATCGACGTTGACCCACCAGAACCGCCTGCGCCCATACTTCAGCCTCTGACTGACTTCCCCGCTTCAATAGGTCCCCCTTCCTCTTCGACTGGTCTGTCGATCATTTTCGGCAACTGCGAAGTGCCCATTGAGTTTTAAGTTATTTATTTAATTTTACAAGTGGTGTTTTTTTTTTTTTTTTCTTCCTTCCACTGGTTTGAGTTTTCGGTTTTGGGACAGGAAAGAACGGTGCCTGTATTTATATACATGTGTGAAGGGATTGGATAATAACACTGTCAGTTCGGTAGGCGTGTAGATTAGCTGAGTCTTGCATGTGCTAAAGTCTGTGGTGCTTCACTCTTTAGCGTTATGTCAGCACCCATTTATTTGATGAAGTCAAGTCATTTCTGTACGTAAAGGAGAAGTTTCACCGTAGGCATGTGCACTAATTAATGGGCTGTTGATGTTTGTCTGGGGACCCGAAGTGACATTGCACAAGTTTTAAACAGTAAACGGTACACTTGCATTAAAATAAAACAACTTGGGTGGCACGGATCTTATGTGGATTGGTGGTGAAGGAACAAGACGGTTTGGAGCGCAAGGCAAAGGGGGATTGGGCCGCAAGAAAGTCTGGACGCAAGGAACAAGTACGTAAGCAAAAGTATTTGAAAAGTTGGGGTAGTTTTAATAATATTATATTCTATGAAACTTTGTCATGAGAAATCATGCTAAAAAGTACCACAAACGACTCCTGTCTTCTGATAAAAAAGCTAATCTTGATGTAAAAAGATATTCTGGACCCAATGGGACAAGTTTCGTCGAAATCCGAGGTCGTTTGGAAAAATTTCCTTTATAAAACCAGAAATGAACACGCATCTAATTTTTTCATGGTCACCATATAAATCAAATCCACTTGAAACTGCGAACATCGACAATAACTTTTCGATACGAACCCAAGGGTACTAATTTCGTCGCATTCTGAGACTGTCGCCCCGGTAACCCAATTTTAACGCGTACCGCACTGCCCTTCTGAACACCAAATTTCCCGATCCCTAAAAATAAGAAACTATATATCTATCCTGACTAAAATCGACGATACGAAATCAACGGAACTGATTCCATGGCCTAATTTGATCGTTTGCTCAAGTTACACTCGAATATCCCTTTATCTATTTAATTACGCGTTATAGAAATTGAACGGGCATTTACAGCTACCGTGACCACATACGACATCGGCTTTCCACGCCATTTAACAACATACAATAATTTAACGATACGGTTCTAATGAAACTGGTTTCGTCGAAAGCAGAGTTCGTTTGCAAAATGGCTATTTTAAAGGCCTTTATTTTAATAACGATTTTTCACAGCGACTATTTCAAAATTTGATTTGGCCATATCTAACAATCTATAACACGGAATCTGGATTTTTCTCTTTCATATGAAAACTATCGTCACTACGGTTCCAACGTTTCTCGTTTCACAGAAATCCGACTTATATTGGACTCTGTATATCCATTTGAAGTTCAAAACTCCAAATTACGAACTGCACGCCATTTTCAAGCTCGTTTTATATTTAAATAAATATATATCGTTTAAACTTCGTTTAAATAGCGATTTAAATATAAAAATCCATTTATATTCCAAATAAAATATTTAAAACCAATTTAAATATTCAGATTTAAATAGTCGAAAAACACGGGTCGTTACATTCTTTCCCCCTTAAAATAATTTCGTCCTCGAAATTGCTAAGGTAAGAAAGAACGTTACAAACCCATTAATTTCCAAATCTAATTTATTATATTTCAAATCAAAACCCAATTCACAATCAACAACCAATACACAAACAAATCAACCAAATCAACTGAATTCATATTCAATATTAATATTTTTATTTTGGTTTCACAAATTTGATTATAATTTAATTTCCAATTTCCAAATTTAATTTCGATATCCTTCTTAATTTAACTTTACTTAACAAAGTTAAGTCTCAATTCAAATTTCAATTCGATTTGAATCACATTCAAATTGATCAAATACACTACTATCTCAATAATTTAATAAAATTATTTCCTTTATATACAAAAATATAATTTGGGTAAAATTATTTCATTTACCCTCTTTTCAAAACAATACTGCATCTATTTGTCAGTTCAGCGCTTCTCAACACTTGAACCGATCATCCAACACAATACAAAACCTTTGTATATAAAATTTACAATTACGCTCTCATATACATATATACTCAATCTCGATCTAGGGTATTGCTAACCCCATCTCTATCGAGCTACACCACAGAGCCAAGGTTATACTAAAGCAATAGCTCTGATACCACTGTAACGACCCAGCGGGTTTCGGCCCCGGAAATCGACATAAATACCCTTACCGTAACTCATGCCGACCTTCCAACACCGAAAACACTGGACGTTATTAGAAAGAATTTAGAGGGTGCGATAGAAAGAAAGAAATATTAGAATAGAAGAAGAATAAGAAGAACACCACACAGAGTCTCACATCGCAGCGGAACAAAATATAATATAGAAATAAAACTTTATTGAGAGCTTTTAAAAATACTTACAATATCAGAGTACAACACACATCTGGACAGTTTTGATAATCTGTCCTCATATATATAATCACACAGCGGAATATCATTCATCTGAACATCTTCAGCTCGTCTCCGAACTTCTCAGTATCTGATAACCTGAACCTGTACACCTCGGTCTAACCCGAGCATTTACAAAATACCGGGTCAGTCTGGTGAACCAGAGTGAGATAAACTCGCACAGTATTAAAGGTAAATCACCCAACAAGATTTTAAAGTTCAAATCTCTTCAAAAGAAAAGGATAATCGTAAGACCAAATCCACACATAAACACGGACGGTTTTTACCTTACGATAACCCAAAACAGTTTTCGAACCAATATCTTTTCTGATATTATAATAATGTCTAGATACAAATAAATATCAATCTAGTGGAACGCTTGCATCTCACGCTCCACATATATAGAATACAATCAAAACCGCAGGCGCTTATTGGAGATTGGATTCCAACTTTGACAAGGTATGGGACCACCTTTCGCACGTGTATCTCTAGAGGCGAATACACAGGGTTCAACAAGAACGTCTTGCAACCCGGCCCTCACATGACCGACCACTCATTTCGCTTGAGTGTATCGAATGTATATCACCAACGGTTGGACTCAAACCACCGTTCCCGAATGGGCAGAATCGATAGAATAAGAAACAAAAGGAATTTCTCTAGATAGGTGATTACACACCCTAATGGGAGCGACCCACATAGCCATGCTGCCTGCCCGATTTTTGTCCTTCCCCGGTTGATGAGGCTTGAGGCAAGAATTCATCTCTTCGAACATCTGGCCATCATTCACTTTGAATGTCACATCGTCAGATCCGTCAAATCACTAATTGACGTCCACAAATATACTCTGGTATTGAAGAAGTGCCCCTCTTCGCCACCAACTCGGTGTATTTGTAAAAATCAACGTACGTGGTTCTTAAGGAAATACTCTGTCAGACATCCGTCCATACAAGTCATCCAGGAACAGGATGAACCGAAGGCACTCTCCTACTGTATCTCATATAGGAATCACCCCATGGATCAGTAGCGAGAAGTCCTTGCAACCCGTGGATTCCAACCACGACAGAATCACAGTGTATCTCGGGCCGCTAAACCAGAGATTATAAGTAATCCTTCCGCTTATGAAGATCCACGGTCTTCAATGCTCCATCTCGACCGCCTTCTGATATCTTCACGTATTTGTTGGTCGGAATGGTTTTCGAATATAAATTCGATCCCGGTCTTTCCGTACCAACAATCGTATGGGTCCGATTTGATAGTCGGTGATTTAACTATCAAAATAATCAGTGTTTCAATCATGACAACCCAATGAGCTCACTGGCTCAGTATTCAGCACCATTTGGCCTTTAATAACTGATTTACTTTTGTTAAACAAAACTTCTAGCTCTTTTAATATTCAAAATATGATATCTGAATAACTCTAATTCGATTAAACTCCAATCGATTAACTCTAATTGATTAACTTTAACTGGTTAACTCTAACTGATTAACTTTACTTGTTTAATTTCTATCGATTAACTAATACTCGACTTACATCCATTCGCTTGACTCTAGATCACAGCGATCACAATGGTTACACCTGATTCCCTCAGGAAACATCCGACCGCCGTAGGCTATCAGCAGCCCTGCGAATTACGCTAGCAGTCGTACGAAATGACAACTCATCCTTTATTATTTAAATCGGGAAAATCCATTTGTTTTTAATAAGGAAATTTATAGCACATATGTTATAACAATAGCATTAAAATTACTATTTAGATTTACAAGCAACAGCGCTATAATCGCTGTTTAGGTTTACAATCCATTTACTATAGCAACAGTGCTAAAATCGCTATATTTGATTTACAAAACATGTATTATAACAACAGCGCCAAAATCGCTGTTTATATTATCAAAACATATTTACTAACATCTCTTACGATTACCAACTAATACCATCTTCAGATAATCCCGATGTTGTTCAAGTTGGGGTATTCTAATTACCTCTCAGACCTTGATCAAACAACGTTCTTATCCTCAGATAAGTGTCAGTTGTAATCAAAATCAATATTTCTTTCTAGTCTCAAACAAATTCCATTTAACTATTGGATTTGGTTATACAACTCTATAACCCAGTTCTTTAACCAGATTCGCTTATTTCCAATCTCCTTTGATTTCATTTCACTTCAATTACTTTTGAAAAGTAATTGTCTAAATTATTATTAATTAAAATAATAATTTATTTCAATCATTAACTACATGAGTAGTTAATTTCTTTAATAACAAAATTAAATGGTAAATCCCTTTTAAAACCTTATTTAAACTTAAACAATATTTATTAAACTATCCAAATCAAAACACATCAATTTTGATAATCAAATTCTAATTCAAACGGTCGATTTAATTAACTTTAAACTTGATTATCTCGTTAATAGATTCCAATAAATCCTCACTTTGAATTAATTAAAAATATAATTAATTTAAATAATCCCATTAATTGTTTTCTTTACAAAACAATTATCAAAGTTTAATCCTTCTATTCTTTACTTGTTCTTGTACTCGTAAACCTGATTAACGTCAGCATTTACTTTATAAAACAATTTAATAACAATCAAAGTCTTAAATAAATAAAATATTTATTTAATTCCCTATTATAACTTTTATTCAAAATAATATATTCAAAATCCAACTCTAGTTATATAATAAATTTTATAACCTCATCTTTCTCGATTCCCCTGACGGTGAACCAATATTTATAACACGATTGATTTTATAGGCCATACACTGCTAAATACTCAACCAATACCGCTCATTGGTTTAAACACAACACAGGTTGATTTCCCAGTCCAAATAAATAATCAAATCAATCAACCAAACAGGATAGTTCATATGTGAAAATATAAAATAAATAATATATTTGAGGAATCCGGTTGGATCCCTCCAACCTGTTCTTCCCTGTATTCAAATGGTTATCTTAAATCAGACCATTCAGTTTTGTTTAGCTGATAACGCTACATAGCAACCATTCAACATCAACCACAAGCAATTCAAACAATTCAACCATTTAAACACGTTTATAAATAAACGTGACCAACCAAGGTGAGTCACCTTTATTGGAACCAATCGTTAAAAATAACGATTTGGTATTTTACTGAAATTAACACAGTTTAATTTCATCTGTTAAATCAACAGATAAGCAGATAACTAGCAAAACAGTCAATCATTGGCAAGCAGAGCACACAAAATAAAAATAACCCAATTTATATAAAATATAAAAAGGGTAACTGAGTGAGTTTAACTCACCTTAGTTCCATTTGACATTAAACGATTTGTTTCCAACTGCGTCCAGTTTTGTCCCAAACAGCTCTACAATGTCGTGCTTTCTGCTTTTGTCGAATTCCTGTTCATCATTATGTATTTCGATCCAAGCCTGCACCTGAAGGCTTGACGGCTCCTCCATACAACCGCTCCAGACCACCATTTCCAGTACCCCATTCTTCACCTGCCACTTCATATGATTTTGTCCCACTGCACTATTTCCGGTCACGTTCTCCTTTTATACATCGTTAACTGCACTTCACCGTCCCGCCTGCATCGCCCTCCAGCGACCTTAAAGTCTGTCACCGCCATCACCATAACAACGCTACAGGAACTCTTTATACATGTATTTCTTCCACCTCCTAACATGCTGCTATTCCCACCATTGCACCCCATTTGTTCACGCTAAACCCCACTGCCATGCTCCAATGTTATAACGTCCCTCCTTCCTCTCCATGCTCACGCTTCCACTCTGCCCCATCTTCCCTCTTAAACAGCCGCCGCCAATGATTACATCATCAGAACCCATCGACGTTGACCCACCAGAACCGCCTGCGCCCATACTTCAGCCTCTGACTGACTTCCCCGCTTCAATAGGTCCCCCTTCCTCTTCGACTGGTCTGTCGATCATTTTCGGCAACTGCGAAGTGCCCATTGAGTTTTAAGTTATTTATTTAATTTTACAAGTGGTGTTTTTTTTTTTTTTTTCTTCCTTCCACTGGTTTGAGTTTTCGGTTTTGGGACAGGAAAGAACGGTGCCTGTATTTATATACATGTGTGAAGGGATTGGATAATAACACTGTCAGTTCGGTAGGCGTGTAGATTAGCTGAGTCTTGCATGTGCTAAAGTCTGTGGTGCTTCACTCTTTAGCGTTATGTCAGCACCCATTTATTTGATGAAGTCAAGTCATTTCTGTACGTAAAGGAGAAGTTTCACCGTAGGCATGTGCACTAATTAATGGGCTGTTGATGTTTGTCTGGGGACCCGAAGTGACATTGCACAAGTTTTAAACAGTAAACGGTACACTTGCATTAAAATAAAACAACTTGGGTGGCACGGATCTTATGTGGATTGGTGGTGAAGGAACAAGACGGTTTGGAGCGCAAGGCAAAGGGGGATTGGGCCGCAAGAAAGTCTGGACGCAAGGAACAAGTACGTAAGCAAAAGTATTTGAAAAGTTGGGGTAGTTTTAATAATATTATATTCTATGAAACTTTGTCATGAGAAATCATGCTAAAAAGTACCACAAACGACTCCTGTCTTCTGATAAAAAAGCTAATCTTGATGTAAAAAGATATTCTGGACCCAATGGGACAAGTTTCGTCGAAATCCGAGGTCGTTTGGAAAAATTTCCTTTATAAAACCAGAAATGAACACGCATCTAATTTTTTCATGGTCACCATATAAATCAAATCCACTTGAAACTGCGAACATCGACAATAACTTTTCGATACGAACCCAAGGGTACTAATTTCGTCGCATTCTGAGACTGTCGCCCCGGTAACCCAATTTTAACGCGTACCGCACTGCCCTTCTAAACACCAAATTTCCCGATCCCTAAAAATAAGAAACTATATATCTATCCTGACTAAAATCGACGATACGAAATCAACGGAACTGATTCCATGGCCTAATTTGATCGTTTGCTCAAGTTACACTCGAATATCCCTTTATCTATTTAATTACGCGTTATAGAAATTGAACGGGCATTTACAGCTACCGTGACCACATACGACATCGGCTTTCCACGCCATTTAACAACATACAATAATTTAACGATACGGTTCTAATGAAACTGGTTTCGTCGAAAGCAGAGTTCGTTTGCAAAATGGCTATTTTAAAGGCCTTTATTTTAATAACGATTTTTCACAGCGACTATTTCAAAATTTGATTTGGCCATATCTAACAATCTATAACACGGAATCTGGATTTTTCTCTTTCATATGAAAACTATCGTCACTACGGTTCCAACGTTTCTCGTTTCACAGAAATCCGACTTATATTGGACTCTGTATATCCATTTGAAGTTCAAAACTCCAAATTACGAACTGCACGCCATTTTCAAGCTCGTTTTATATTTAAATAAATATATATCGTTTAAACTTCGTTTAAATAGCGATTTAAATATAAAAATCCATTTATATTCCAAATAAAATATTTAAAACCAATTTAAATATTCAGATTTAAATAGTCGAAAAACACGGGTCGTTACAATCTCTATCAACAATTTGTGACTCATCTACAGGGTTACTAGTTGATCCTTCTTCCTCATCATAGTTTTCTAACTCATGAAAACCTCGAGGTGGTGCTTTCAATACAACATACCAATTTGATGAGTTGCTTTCTTTATAAAAAATTACATGTGTAGCTTGCGTAGCTAAAATGAAAGGGTCACTTGCAAATTGATTTTGGAACTGGTGTAAATTGACTAATGTGAATCCATCTTCAACCTTCACTCCACGATTAATATTTGCCCAGTCACACTTAAACAGGACAAGTTGAAATCGGCGGTAGTCTAGTAATAAAATCTCACGTAGAACCCCATAGTAAATTATTTTCTCAATGGACCCATCTTCATGAATAGTACTTGCCTCGATAGAAACACCACTATTTTGTGTAGACTTCTCATACTCTTTTGTATGAAAACGTCGACCGTTAATAACATAGCCGGTATAAGATATTATTTGATGGCGAGGTCCATAAGAAAGCCAATGTACTATTTCGCTAACATTCGATGTTTGTTAAATAAAAGATTAAGATGGTAACAATTTGTTTTAAGCTACATAAGATAGAACAATGGAGAAAGATACACGTAAAACTCAAATTTACATGCACGGATGCTATTTTTAATTTTAGAATGTGATTTTAAATTTACATAATTTTGTAGTCGTTAAAGCATATTTACAACTATTAACTAAAATGTCTCAAAAAATGAAATAAAATCAAGGTGGATATCATATATTAGAGTGTGTTATGATAATAGTGTATTATTGGAAAGAAAAATGGTTACACACACACATTAAAATACACACACACACACACACACACACACATATATATATATAAAAACTATTATGCTTATACTTCTTATATTACAACCGAATATTACTTGGAGAAAAAATAATTTTCAAAAGTACGTTATTCGCAACAGGCTTTACCACTTGCAAAAAAATTACAGTTATCGCAACTGGTAAAGACAGTTGCTAAATATATATTTCTTGCAACTAGTTTGAAAGTGTAGTTGCAAATAATATTCCTATTGCAACAGGAATGGAAGTCTAGTTGCTAAAAGTATGTTTTTGCAACAGGCACGAAATCGCTATTGCGAAAAATATGCTTTTCGCAACAGGAAGAATAAGCCTGTTGTTAAATCTTATCTATTGCAACAGCAACAAAAGGCCTGTTGCTAAATATCATTTACTGCAACTGTCATTTGAAGCCTGTTGCAAATAGCTAGTTGCAATAGGGTATTTTTCTTGTAGTGACTCGGTCTGACCCGAGCGTATTGCAACAACAAGAAACACAATAAACACTCGGATCAGAACTAAATCATTCTTATATTAGTTAAATCAAATTTTATGTAATAATAAGAATGCAATAGCTTAAGAAATGTTACGGGAATTCCCATCTCCTAAGGGTCCGTCAAACTAACATCATATAATATAAACGCTATTATAACATTGTCTACGGTTAAATTTAACATATTAAAATAGCGTAAGTGGGATTACATTTTTACCCTTACACCGTTTATAATACCGTAGTCTATACAGATACCGTAAAGTCCACAGTACGTTGTGGCTATCATAGGGCACTCCATAGGTAGGGTAAAAACCAAAGTCGTAGAGGCTCGATCAGGATAATATGACAAGGCACACGAGGAATGCCCAGAGTAGGAGTATACTAGTTGCATGTCCGGACTGGTGGTAACGCATAGTCGCAACTACCGCCCACCTTGAACAACACTTCGAAATCACAGATGCGCATCAAATCAATCAAACCGAGGGACTATAGTAATAAAGGTTGAAGTGTTGCCGATGGAGGTAGCTAACCCAACTTAGTCACGGTATAGCCCTGTTTTGGTCATTTTAATTATGACCAGAAGGTCAATGATATCCATCATTGTTCTCTTTCTTCAAATCCAGTAATCGCCTCCAAATCCATCCAACACCATTTTTGGAACTCCACCACGTACACAGTTGTTAAAGTGGTTTTCAGTATTGGCAGAGAGTATGACAATATCCGATCCCGGTCTCTTTAACAACCAATCGTTTATATTTTTCGCACCGGTCAGTTTTTTACATTTCAAAGAGGTTCATACTTCATATCAAAATATCAGAGTTTCAAAATCATTCAATATTCAAGATAGAATATTATTCATTATAAAATCTCCATTTAAACCAGTTAAAATTTTGAAACAATTCCAACTTTAATAATTTGAATATTAAATTAATTAACAGTATATCTAAAATAGTTTAGATATATAATTGAAATAGTTTGAAAATGAGTAATTCGTAATTTAAAATAGAATTTATCAAATTTATTAAAATATATAGTTAAAACATTAAGTAATTTATAATATAAATAGTTAATTTTATAATGATTTATTTAAAATAATATATAAAATAAAATAGTTATAAAGTAAAAAAGTTTATAAAGAAGGTGTGTGAAACCATTCAATTTCAATAAATTTGATTATATTTCACTTTTTATTTAGCTTCAGTTACAATACAAATTTATTTCCCTTTTTTTTATTCAAGGTTCAAGTTCGAAGGAAATAAAAAATATAACATCACCTATATTGTCTTTAAAACGATATTTCAAAATTCATGGTTAAAACAAATTTTATTTGACCAACTGGTGTCCGTATACAATTTTCTATCCTATGGCCAAGTGATACTTAAATTTTAATGTTAGTTTTTTGGGAAATGATATATATCATTTCAATCCAAATCAGGGTCATAGGTATTTATCATTTCAACCTATGTTCTTAATTCATTTTAGTAATTAATCCCGAGTTTATTTGATGCCCGTAACATCTAGGGTGATGGTTGGAATTAATCAACAAAACTAGTAACATATTTAAACAATGTCGATAACAAGATGAATTACATATCAATGCATTAAATATACAAATTCAAGGCATCCATCAAAATCAACACATATAAACAGTTCAGTATAATATCTGTGTACTAGCCATCAGGTATGAGATTTTAAACTAGAAATTAAATTCAGACTGTAAAAAATTTATAACAATTAAATTAAATTGTACAATGTATGCAGGTTTAACATAATTAAGCAATTTAAACGATCAAACAGCAGACAATACAATCATATCATGACATGAATTTAATTTAACTAACAATAAAATATTTTAGTTAGGTATGAGTGGGTTTAATCACTCACCTTTGGTTCTGAACTTGTTTGAAATCCAAAATATGCCCTAAAATTTAAGTGTCTCAGAATCAGTCCAAATCAGTGCCATCGCGAAGAGCTCGTCGATACGATTCCAACGGATCCAATTGCGCGTAAAACTGATTTCGTATGAAGAAGTTACACATGTTAACGCATTAGAAATCAAATTATATAAAATAATTATAGAAAACCCTCATCCAAAATCTCTCTGCTACGCCATCTCCTCCTAAATCCTTTCTCTCCACTACATTTTTCACCAATAGCAGAAGCACAACCCAAACCAACGTTCAATCCCTTAAATCACGCACCATTCATGAAGCATCCTTCTTGTTGTAACTAATTATCCCAGGTATACTATTTATCTACAGCTAACTATCCAACTTCACAATCTACAAGCTATCTTACTATTGCTCCATACAGGCCTACAGCAGTTGCTCGCTTCATTTTGTGAAACCCGATCATTACGGTGCCTAGACCAGAAGAGATGATCATCCAAATGTGAGAGGTATAACACTGCTATTAGTTACATGGCTATGTTGTAGAATTTAGGAGGCATGTGTCTGCAGCAAGGACATGCGGACCAGTGGAGGTGTTTCGGTCTGACCTAGCGTGGAGAAGTGAGGCAGATCGTCTTTTTTCAAAGGCCATTTTTTTTAGTATGAGCAGTTTTAAATAGCAGTGAAGAAGATAGGGTAAAGATCCAAAAGTCTAAGAAGAAAAAGGGAATATAACATGGACAATTAAATTTTAAACAAAGAGACGTAGTGAGTGTTAGTCCCAAAATTCACGTGAAAGGGCTCAATACCCGCTCCAATTAAATACCTAGTTTGTACCTATTTAAGTTCAAACTTTAATCTACCATATTATGTAAAATATCTATGCACCGATGAATTAAATATTTAATATATAATTTAAGAGTTGTCATAACTCTCTATCTTAAATATAATTCCATGTTTGTTATCAACAAGAACTAAACTAGATTCACATTGGTTTTGCGTTTTTATTTATAATTTATATCCCCTGCAACCGTACCATTTATTACCAATCAATTCACCGCTTTACTTGTAGCATTCATTTTATTTCCTTGATTTCATTTATTACCTTACTATTATAACTACTACTTTTAATTCATAATATCTGCGATAATTAATTGTATTGATTCTAGTTACCATATCAATACCAAATAGTTAATGCTTTATTTGTTCCTACTTTCCAATTTTTATAGCAACATAATTTCCGTATATATATATATATATATATATATATATATATATATATATATATATATATATATATATATATACGTGTGTGTGTGTGTATTACAACACAATGTAAAATACACATTAATCCATATATATATCCTATACATTGATTATTTTGTTTCCCATTTGATTATAGGTTATTGTAAAATTTTACAACATTTGTTAATAAAAAAAGGCTAGCTACTGTTTAAATAATTGGTAAATTTCACTGCTAATTAAACTTTGTAGTTTCCACACCTTAAATTATTATTAATAACCTAATACAAATTGTAGTCACTGAAATTGTAACAACCTCAATTTTTAGAGTATTTAATTAATGATTTAATTTAAAATTTTGGTTTATTTAATTTATTTATCTGCATTCATTCTTGAATTTTTATATGAATAATTTATGTAATTATACCCTCCGTTTTCAATATGGAATTATATATTTAATTTTGTTTCAATTTGTATTTATTGTTGTTGATATAAATATAGCAAAATTTTATTTGTTCTTTAATTTAATTTCAATTCGTATTTATTGTTGTTAATTTTATATTGCCAAAACCGTTTGTCATTTGAACTAAAAATTTGTATTGTTTTCCATTTATTTGTAAACATATTTATATTGGTTCCTTTTATTTGTTTGTAAAAAAAAAATTATATCTTTTTTTATTCTCATTTGTATTAATAGTGGCTTGAATTTCAATGGATGAAAATCAATTTGCGGGGACACATTTATTAATTAACGTTAAAAATTTAGAAAGCCATGAATGATTATTTACGGTGGTTTTTTTTTCTCTTTTCTTTATATTATCATTTTATTCATTCATTCAACCATTCCTTTTTTTTTTTCTTCTTCTTCAAAATTCTCAGCAATCAACCATGGCTAAAATCAAGATCTACATCTAAATCTAATGGAGAAACTTCTCAAATAAAAATAATAATAATAATAGAAACCACCTAATCCATCAATCTCTTCTCCCTTTTTCTCCTTTTATTTCCTATTTTTTTTGACCAGATTTTGATCTGTTTTGTAGGGACCATAACTTCCTCATACGGAACCAAAATTGACTTTATTTTTTTTTTCAAATTATGTAAAATTGAAAGAGCTAAAACTTTTGTGCAATATACTTTTTTAGATTTCGAATTTTTCTTGGCCGAAACTGCCAATCTTTCAGGTGCGTTTTTGAAGCCAGATTTTGGATCCAAATATTTGTCTGTCGCTGTTTTGATCATATCTTCTTCAAATTTTATCGGAAATTGGTTTTTCTTTTTTTTTTTTTTAATTGAAGAGGATAGAATTTGAAACAAATTTTCAGTTTATGATTTCCCAAAATTTTGAATTTATCTTGTTCAAAAACCACTTTTAAAATGGTTAAATTTTGGTTCAGTTTTGTAACTTTTTGGTAAAAATCAAGATCCGTCCTTCTTGCATTTCCCTTGCCCATTGGGTCAAGTTATGTGTTTGTGTGGGTTTGTCTTACTTCATTTTTTTTCTGTTGATTTATGTTTAATTTATATTATATATATATATGTGTGTGTGTGTGTGTGTGTGTGTTTGTTTGGGGCGTGCGTCTTTTTTTATTTCACCTATGTGTATGTGTTGTGTTATTTATATAAAGGAATGTTTATTTAGACATAAAGATTTGATACAAATTGAGTGACATAAAATCTAAACCATAAGATTACCCCATGATCTGCACCCCTCTCATAAAGATAAATTAATCATGTGGTTAAGAAATTATGTCTTTTGATTTATGTCAAATTTTTGTGTTCATATAACCGCTCCCTTTATATAATATGTACATAGTTGTTGTAAGCATGAGTTTGTGTTAAGTTTCTATTTTATTTTATTTTTATAAAGAAAATATTTGTGAAAAAAATATGATAGGTGTTTGGATTGTAGAGTTGATTTTTAGAAGAATATATATATATAAGTATTTTGATGTGTATGTTTATACATAATATATAAGGTAGTGGAATTTTAGTGTAATTGTGTTGCTTCTTTTATACCTATGAAAAAAAGGTTTCGTAAACTGTTCCACAAATCCAATTTCCATGTTGTTTTGCTAAGAAAATCCCGTCTCCTCTTATAAAATAAAATATTGAGTGATCATCGAGTTAAAATCCATTCTGAATCATGCCTGCAAGTCGCCATTTCATTTTGGGCCTATTTTGGAGTTCAAACGCGTTCAGAACCAAAGGTAAGTGATTAAACCCACTCATGCGTAACTAAATTATTCTAATTTTAGTTAAATTAATATTATGTCATGATATGATTGTATGGATTGATGTTTGACAGTTAAATTACATATTTATATTGATTTGCATCGATAGTGTAATTAAATTTGATTGTTAGTTTAAATTTCACAGTTATGTTAAAATTCGACATTTAATTACTGTATAAAACCTGACACCTGATAAATTGTAAATTTATATGATGTTAGACTGTTGTATGTACCGATGTGATGAATGGCCTGAATTTGATATGTTGACAAATTGATGTTAATCGTGTGAATTTACCTGTTATTCACATTTATTCATATATGATCATTGTTTGTGCTGATTTATCCCAATCATTTACCTTAGATGTTACGGGCATCAAATAAAACTGGGATTAATCATTAAAATGAATTAAGAACGTAGGTTGAAATGATAAATACCTATGACCCTGATTTGGATTGAAATGATATATATCCTTTCCCAAAGTACTAAAATTAAATTTAAGTATCACTTGACCATAGGACAGAAAATTATATACGGACACCGGTTGGTTAAATGAAATTGGTTTTAACCATGAACTTTTAAATATTGTTTTAAAGACAATATAAGCGATGTTTTATAATTTATTTTTTTCTTTGAACTTGAATTTTGAAAATTTTGAAATATAAATAAAGGGAGAAATAAATTAGTGTTGTAACTGAAGCTAAATAAAAAGTGAAATTGAATGTAAATCGGTGAAATTGAATTGTTTCACCCACCTTTGAAATTTATTATGAACCAACATTGATTTGAATTATATATGAATTGTGAACTCGGCATTTGTTATAAATTGAAATCATTGAAAAATGGAATCTGAACTGGAATTTAAATATTTGAATTAAACTGATTGAATTGTAATGAATGTAAATTGGAAATTTAATCGGGTGAAATATTGAAATTGAGTTGATTAACTTGAAATTGAAATACGACTGCAAGTGAAATCGAAACTTTAAAGGAACGATTCTAATTACAACTATAGTATTTTAAAACCATTTTATAAACTATTTTAATAATAATTATTTTCTTTTCTTTATAAACTATTTTATTTTATTACTATTTTATTTTATAAATTATTTTAAATAAATCATTTTTATAATCAACTATTTATTTTCAAACTATTTCAATCCTATATCCAAAACTATTTAAATATACTTTTAATTATTTTAATATTCAAATTATTTAAAGTTGAAATTGTTTCAAGATTTTAAATTGGTTTAAATGGAGATTTTATTGTGAATAATATTCTATCTTGAATATTAAAATGACTTTTGAAACATGATATTTTGATATGAAGTACGAACCTCTTTGAAATGTAAAAGAACTGACCGGTGTGAAAAATGTAAACGATTGGTTGTTAAAGAGACCGGGATCGGATATTGTCATACTCTCTGCCAATACCGAAAACCACTTTAACAACTTATACACGGTGAAGTTCCAGAAATGGTGTTGGATGGATTTGGAGGCGATTACTGGATTTGAAGAAAGAGAACGATGATGGATATCCTTGACCTTCGGGTCATAATTAAAATGACTAAAACAGGGCTATACCGTGACCAAGGGGGGTTAGCTACCTCCATCGGCAACACTTCTTCCTTTATTACTATAGTCCCTCGGTTTGATTGATTTGATTTGATGTGCATCTGTCATTTTGGAGTGTTGTCCGAGGTGGGCGGTAGTTGCGGCTATGCGTTACCACCAGTCCGGGCGTGCAACTAGTATATTAATACTCTGGGCATTCCTCGTGTGCCTTGTCATATTATCATGATCGAGCCCCCTATGATTTTGATTTAACGTTGTCGTATCACGGCGCATCTCTATCCGCCGACGTACTGGTGTGTTATATGCAAACTGTACGGCAACGATATAATGGTGTAAGGGTAATAATGGTAATCCTGCTTACATTATTTTATTATGTTATATTTAACCATAGACATTATTATAATAGCGTATTATATTATATTGTATTAGTTTGACGGATCCTTAAGAGATGGAAATTCCCGTAACATCTCTTAAGTTATTGCACTCATATTGTTACATGAAATTTGATTTAACTAATATGAGAATGATTTAGTTCTGATCCGAGTGTTTGTTGTGTTTCCTTTTTTTGCAATACGCTCGGGTCAGACCGAGTTACAGTTAACGAAGATTCCCTTGCTTTGAAGATTCCATTATGAAGATGAAGATGGAGCTCAACAGACGTATTAACATTATTATTCCGCTGCATATATTGGTATGTTGTATGTTAATTTACTCTGATAAATTGTGTAAGTATAATCAAATGTATGTTTTTAACAGCTTCATGAACTATTATTTATTTATTATATTTTTTCCTTTCATTGCGAGATTCTGTATTTGTTTCCTTCTTTCTTCTTTTTCTTATTTAAATCCCAATAACTATCCTTATTTTTGATCTATTTATGTTGACATTAAGGATCATTGTCGATTTGAACGGTCAAAAATCTCGGATGTTACAGAAATTTATTCAATTCATTCCTTGTAATGTTCATCTCTCCTTTACTAAATTTTTACGTAAATTAAATTACCGTTCCAAAATAAATATACCATAACTCACATTTTATTGAAACTATAAATCTATTGTCATTACATTTGTTGCAAATTATTATTAACAATCAAGATCAAACTATATTAGTTAGTTTTAAACAAAAAAACCAAATAATTCATTTTAACCAAAATTTCCCATTAAATAATATTAAATTAAATAATTTTGGACTATTAAAGATATGGGTTGTTACAGTTACAGATGCACTGTAAACGCAGCCGATTATTACAGTCGTTTTTATGTTTTCTTGTAGTGCATTAGCCGATCTAAAAAATTTCTTTGCATGGTTTTCCTTGATTTTGTTCATACCTCAGATCTTTAGTTACTCAACAAAGAACAATGTATGTTAACGATTGAAAATGATCCGCAAATTAGATTATATTTCAGAAAGACTACAACGACTAATGTTACTATACATACATACATACATATAACTATGTCATGTACTATGAATAACTGTGCTTCAAACATTATAATGACCAGTATTATTATACATACATATAACCATGTCATACTTCATATGTGTTATATGTCATTATGTGTTATACATACAACTATGCTATAATGTCACTATATATTATATGTTTTGCTGCTTCGTTATATGTGTTATATGCCATTAGCTCATGTTTTTGTTTTCGCAAGCAGTATAAAATTTAGTAAGTCGTGGGCCTTAGGCCATTTGTTTTTACTTTTTCAAAAATAATAATAATAATAGTATGTCATCATCAAAATATTAAGGCAGAAATTACATACTTCATATGTTAAGTTTTATACAATTTATTATATCAAGTGATAGACAGCGTGATACTTTTTCTTTTATTCCATATATATGTTTTTGTAAGAAAATGATTTGATTTTTTAAGAATGCCAACTTTCAATGTCGTGAACTATTTAGTTCAGCCAATCATGTTTCTTATTTATATATTTTCCCCAATTCGTTCCATTTCCTTCTCTGCACCATGTGCTATTTCCAAGAAGGTGTTGCTTCTCTCATATCTATATACATCAGCTTTTCCAAATAGTGATTTATAACACCGATTCTTATTACTTAACGTGCTTGTATGAAAACTAAGCTGTAGCTATATATTATATATCAGCTCTTACAAATAGTGTTTTATAACACCAGTTTCCCTTGCGCATGTGAATTGCATGCGCACAAGTACTCCATCAGGTCAAAGTGAAGCATTTTCTGGATTTCCAATAATAACCCTATAACAAACACATGGTGAAATAATGTAGGAATACCATCATTGTTCATCTTCCCACATTCCATTCTGGAGCAGTTCCATGATCTATACCTCTTCTCAGTTTTCATAATCCGCCTTCATCATTCATCGGCAATTCTAAGAAGAGTAAAACTTATATAACAAGAAATCCAAGCTTTAACTCGAACCCAATTCCAAATCCTTGCATTATCATAATTATCAATACCAATCTGATTTAGGAAGAACAAGAAGGAAAAATTGCAAAGAAGACATACAAAATTCAACTGCAAATTGAAGCAGCACACACGTAGCAAACAATGACCTGAATTCTCCAGCTCAAGGATTCTCCAAATGCTTGGACTGACTAGTAGAATTAGTCGTCGAATACTAAACGAATGGTAAAAGCGCATTGGTTGAAGCTTTGATGGAAATCCAATTTATCCACCTCGGGGGCGTACCAAAATGAGAAGACCTATTTCGGCGCTGCGAGTTTCACAATTGTTGTGTAGTTTCAAATGATTTCCTGAGTGGTGAAAACTTATATTAATGGAAGTTCAGTTATCTTTTTGTTTGAAGAAATTATTAATTTTGACATATTTATGGACATTTATATGGGCTGTATTCATGTCCAATGTCGATTATTACAATATTATAATAGATATTGTACCTCGAGGGTGAGATGATTGGTTTTTACCTCAACTTAAAATTGGTGCTAACTAAATTGTTACTTTTTAATTTCTACAATTTTCTTTGTTGCTGCCGTTAGCTCGCTATCGGTATGTATTTCAGTCCTCAAACAAACATAGACAATTGAGCTATCAAAGAACATTTACTGTTTAGTTACATTTTTATTTTTGGTTGAATTAAATTTTTACAGTTGATATATTTTGTATACCCATTTCTCTTTTGAATTCTATCCATTAGTGGATATTACTTAGAAGAATAATTTTCCTTATTCGAGAACCTATGTGAACGGTATTAAATATTAATACATATATGAACACTTATTTGTCATATAATATCTGTAGCTACTGTTAATCTCAATGTTTCCTTTTGTTTCGTAATTCCACTCTTTCATATATTTATGCTTTAATCATTTATTGTTGTATCGATATAACTCTTCTAACTAAATTGTTTTAACGTATACCATGCTTTAAGGTTTAACTGTGCTATGGGACAGCTAAATTTAAAGAAAATTGATGGCATGAATCTACCAGCTCCAGTGCATAGAACATTAGACATAAAACATAACTATTACATTTGGATGACCTCTTGAACTGTACACAACACTTTAGGGAAGAGGAATAATATTGCATAGGCTACTTATTATACCATTACAACAAAAACACCATATTACAACTTTAATTTTACAACGGTGGTAAAAGCACCATTGTAATAAATGTTTTTTACAATTTTTTTCCAGAAAAGTTGTAATAAACTTATTTTTAACAACTATGTTATTTTGACAGTTGTAATAAAAGCCTATCACAACTTTTATTTTTTGACTGTTGTAATATATGACTATATTTTAATATAATTAACAACATTTCTTCCTTGCCAGTTGTAAAAAATGCATATGTTGCAATAGGTGATATTTTCCTTTTTCTATTTAAATAGTACATTGATAATTATAATTATTAAATAACAATACTTAATAGTCTATTATTAAATAATTAATAAAATTATTAACAATTAATCATTACTATATAATAATAATTAATTTGTAAACATGCAATAAATAATATTAATAATAAAGTAATAATTTGAAATTAAAAACGATTATTTAAAATTTTAGAATCACTAATAAGAAGTGATAACTAATAATTAAGAAGTAATATTAGTTAATTAAAAGGTAATATTTAATATTATAACAAAAAATTTCAAGCTACTTTTATATAATGTTTTAATATAATTTTTAAAGAAAAATATAGAGAAGGAAAATCATAAATTAATAAGTAGTTATTATATATCATTTAACTTAACATATTAATTGGCTTTCAAAATGATATACACTAAAAATAGTATTTAATTACGTTATCATATTAAACCACTTTCAAAACAATTTCAACAAATCTTAAAGATTTTGCGCCATTGCTGAAAGTTCTGGCTCCAACGCCAAAAAATGTCTGTGCACACCTATTCAAATTTTAAGACTTTCGTCTGCCATTGTTAAGATTTTTTGGCTCCAATGTGATAACCCAAATTTTATAGCCTAAAATAATCTTATTTTAGTAGTAAATTTATTTCATATAATTGTGAGTGGTTAAAAATAGTAGAAAAAAATATACATGTTAGTTTGTATGTTTTGTTTAACTTATAGAAAGTGGCTTAAGTATTATAAAAGTTGGTTTAAAGTGTTATAAGGCAATTGTAAACCTAGGGGAAGAATAGGTAATTGGAAAATAATTAAACCTAGCCGTATTTCCATGAAAACAAGTGGCCGACCTCATTTCATTTATCTCGTTCACTAAAAAATGGAAAACTTAAAAATGGCTAAACCCTAGGAAAATCGAATTTGGGAAAATCAATAAAAATTGACCATCTCACATCGAAACAAAGACGGATTTGTGATGGAGATGTACTCGAGAGAGGGAGCAGCGAGGCTAAGAGAATCTCGAGGCCAATTCACAGTTTCGAAGGAATGAAATCGAGATCTGGAAGCACGCAAGTTAGGTGAGTGTATTTCCTTTTTTCCTTAGCAGTAATTCCTTTACAGGCAGCTATTTAATCACTCGTTCCACTGTATTATCATTGTAAATAAATATGAATGTTAGTTATGTGATTCATACGTTATTTGGATGATTTGTGTTGATGGATGCTATATTAGTTCGAATAGCATGCTGTATAGCTAGTGATTGAATAAATCCATGGTGAAGCAGAAAAAGAGGTTTTATAAACTGATTGTGTTTTATAAAACGATTTGCGTAAAATTATGTTACCCATCCCTATAATTTGCATAATTATGTTTGTGTGAAGTAGGCTATATATGTATTATAACAATACTGGTTGGAGCATACCCAATTTATGAACCGAAGGGCAATGAATTAAGGAGGTTCTATAATAAAGTGATATGATTAGTTCAGTAAGATTCATAAAAGGGCCACTATGACTTATGTTATGGAATGCCAGATTAGTTGAATGTAATGATAAGTCAGATTAAACTAAATTTCTTAGTCCTGCTGCTATACAGTGATTATTGATTCATTGTTGATGGTGTGATATATTCGACTATATGTTTGAAATATATTGTTATGCATCACATATTGATGACCTGACATGTATGTGTCCACCCGTTTAAGTATATAAGATAAGTATGTTATGAATAGTGCATACCACTTTCTGGAGCTAACTAGTCTGATTTATACCCTGCATTGTAGCTTAGGATCAGTCACCTGCTTGATCAAAACAATGTTTAAGGTGTTTTGCTGATTTGAAAATGGTCTGAAAAGTGATTCAATAGTGGATGCATTAGTTGGCATACTATAACCAGTTATTTATATACCTTTGTTCAGATAGTTTAGTGTGTGTATGCATATTATATAGAGAACGTATGACCAGTTATCCCTTTGCTTGGACCATCAATGATTTGTGTAATATTTAATGACACACAAACAGTTCTATACATATGTTTATGCAGTTTTGATCAGATATGGAGTTACTTAAACTGTATAACACACTAAAAAATTGTACATAGAGCACCACACATTATTCAAAACCTGTCTTTACATGCTAGTTTGTATATGTTTATACCCAGGATCAAATTGTTGGTTGACTTGCCTACTTATAACCATAGGCAGTGAATACATGAACTGTTATCAAATTGTTTAGACATTATAATATGTGAACACATAATTATTGGCGTATATTGGTTAGACAGTTTTATATGCTTTTTGAAAAGAAGAATTGATAATGTGAATTCTTCACGATCTAGCTCATTTAGTGATAAAAGTACCATGCCTTCATCGAGTGAAGTTGTCTTACTGGAAGAGCATCAACCTTTGAGCAAAAAGAACAACACATTTGACTTCATGCAGGAGTTGGAAGTTTTACTAATACAAACTACCTGAATGATGCTGGTGCTACTGCAGGTTGGCACAAAAAGTTTGTCCGATGAAGAAAATCGAAACCACAAGTTTGGATAAGACATGGGGACCTTGGGACATAGTTATAAGTTTTGAGTATGTGGAATAAACTATTTTCATATGTATTTTTTTGTGTTATAGATGTATATATACTAGAATGGTTATATATTTTGTAAAGTTTAGCCAGTAATGTGCATTATGTGCATGACTAATGTAGGTTGTTTTGTTGGGTATGTATGTATTGTATTTTGTCTATGTAAAAAGTCAGCGTATTATGCAAAAAAATGATGAGAGTTTTAAAAAAAGTAATATATTGTTTTGGTTTATGTTTTAAGTTTGATATCTTTAGTTTAGTAGATAATATCTTCTGAAATGAATTTTATTAGTAATATGTATATAATTTGTGGGTATACTACAACTGTAAAATAATACTTGTAATAAAATATATCACAATGGTTATAAACAGTTGTAAAAATAATAACAACAACAGTGCATAATAGTTGTAATAAAGTTTATTACAACGGTGTAAAACAGTTGTTAAATGCACATTTCACAACGGTGCAGAAAGTTGTAAAAGATTTCAGTCTATTACAACTTCTTAATAGACGACGGTTGCCCCACCATTGTAAAAAGTCTATTACAACTGTTTTCCACCGTTGTAATATGGTCATTTTGTTGTAGTGTACAAGTCAAACAAATTTAATTAGGATTTGCATTTTTTAATTTATAGAGAGAAGTTTAAGAATCTGTTCAAACGAAATGGGAAATATAGGAAGTGTAACTATGCACCTAAGCTCTTTACTGTGTTCACTACGCTTTTACATATTGCTAGGAGTCATAATTTTTTAGTGCCTTACTATGTTATCCATGATTATTAATTATTGTGTTTCAAACTGATCAAACAAGGAAAAGAGCAAAAGGAAAACAAATAGCCAGGTTTGTTTTCTGTTTTTCATAATTATTGTACCCTTCTTTTATCTCATCTAGAAATCAATTTTTATTTTTTCAGTAACAGGAATTGAGATGCTATTATAGCAAAACTAGCAAAGGTGAGTTGATGCCAGCATAGCAAAAGAGTCCAATCGGTCCATGTTACATCATGCATATGAGATCTTTTAATTTGTTTTTATTTCAAAATATGATCATGTAATCTTTTAGTAATTTATTTTAATTTGTCATTGTATTTTTCTTTCGTAGGTCGTAGTACATTCTATGTAATTTTACATGGTTTAAATATTGTTTCATTCACTATAATGCACCTTTAAGCCGATTTAGATAATATTATGTCGTTCATGTACTTAAATTTTTAGTATATTCTTACGTTGTTTGTTCTTGATACAAAGTGTAGCTAGAGTAATATTACGTTTAGGTTGTTTGAGTTAAGTTTCAGACGATAAAAATCATGGCAAGGAATGTACTTTAAGTTTTCAAATGCCTATATGCAACACAGAAGAGTTAAACCTTCGTTAATATTAGATGTGTATGGGTCACTGAGTATGTTTTTCAAATTATTACTGTACATATTTTACAAGGTTTATCACCGATCGGTTGCAGTTATATGTAATTTAGATTGGCTAATAATGAACAATTTGGTTCAGTTTGTTGGATGATTCATTTCGTCTGACCACCCAACCATTGATTTAGGAAGAGATTGAGAAATGCCAACCATTGATTTAGGAAGAGATTGAGAAATGGAAGCAAATGTGTATAGGTGTAAGGTTATTAGAGATGGAGACAACAATTTCTTATAATTTCAAAATTACTAAGGGAAAATGTCAACTCAAAAAAAAAAAGTTGATACCACAAACCTTTGTATCATAAATTTGGTATCATATAAAGGTAACATGGCATGCTTTTATAATTTCACCTGCTACAATTAGCAAAATGGTGCATGTTTGTTTTGGCAAAATTCATTTATACAATTATACTTTCATATTTTATTTCATTTTACATACCGAATAACTATTATGTAATAAAGAATATATATATATATATATATATATATATAAGAGACTTAACAAGTGCATTGTTATACTGATTTTATGTAGGACTTAAAAGTTTTAGGGCTAAATATGAACTTCTAACGCCATCATAGAATGCACAAACATACGGAGCGGTGTCAAGGTTGTGATATCCACCTATCAATTACTTGAGTTGTAAAACAAAAAACTTCACCATGTTGAGTTGAACATCTCACTCCATTTCAAAATAGGACGAAATCCTTTACTCCTTTTTTATTTAATTTCCAAATAACTCCATATAAACACATTTTCTTTCATAGTTAATAGACTTTTTAAAGGATTGCTACTAAAAGACGGCATATGAACACAACACACATGCTTCCAGACAATGTATAGCACATTGCATCAAACTTTGACAACATTAGCATATTAACTACTTCTCACTAAACAACGATGATCTCAAACGATATTATGCTCTGCCCATGTGCGAAGCATGTGCCTCTCACTAGCTTAATTAATAAAAAACTTTCATAAATTTGAATAAGTGAATAAAATATATGTAGAAATTTTTAGGATTTGAAATATTATATTTAATCAAAATTTTAACGTATATAACTTATATTTTATATTAAAGTAGCAAGTTTAAATAAATAGAATGATCAACTATCAATAGGTGCCGGAAGACAAATGACGAAGCCGTCAGCGTCCGTTGAAGCATCCGTCGTAATTTTTTGTAAACCTAAGCGCAATACTACATTCTTCTATTTTATTTATTTATTTGATGTAGCTTTCGTCATGGGATATTTAGACAGTTGCATAGGGAAAGTTTATTTATATATGGCGAAATACTTTGAATATTTTTATTTTATTTTCCATATACGCTTTTGAGATGTGTAAGGAGTGAACAAGATTGGGAAATAAAAGATATATGAATCAGTGTTAGTGTCGACTAAAATTTATGTTCCAGACCTTTTTCTTCTTCTTTCTTTCCGTAATGTTCTGATTAACCACAAATCATGACCAGCAACGTTGTAGTTCTCAATTGGGATGACCTCCTACATATCTCGGTTTAGAAACTATTGGGATGATATATTTACTAAATTATATTTCTAACAAAAGGCATCTGCTCAATTGTAATTTAGTCATGTAGGTTGATGAAAGGGCATTAAAATTACAATTTGTAAACATTTTTATTTTAAATTTATTAATAGCTACAAGTATGGAGTTTGTGTGTGTACATTACAAGCAATAAGGATATGTTCATGATGTATGGAGTTATTTTATGATGAAACTAAAGTGTGCACGGAGTTATTGTATGATTTAAGATTCTTAGATATTTATATCTAAATATTTTTTCTAATAAACCATTTGGCATGTTAACACCTGCTTTCTACAAACAAAATTATATATGAATTTTGCTCTTCGGATTAACGTCTGTAGAAAGCAACAATTGAAGGGTAAGGCCTTGAAATATGAACAAGACGGAGTCTGAGTTTCAGAATTGTTTAAGATGATTTTCGGAGAGGTTGGTTTCATGTTGAGATGAAGAAATAGAAAGAAGTTTCGGCCCACCTTTTTTACTGCGTTTAGTGGAGGATATTTTTCCTCTCGCATGACTTAAGATTTGGAAATTTCTGTGGATCACTAAGCTGAACCGTAAGATTAACTATGATCAAGCGGTCAGATAGTAACTAGGAAACGAAGTAGAAAAAAATCAAAGACTGGGAATCCATCTCCAAGTAGTGTCATTTTTTAAGGACCGAACAGTAACTATATTTCAGTTTCTACAATTTAATAATAAAAACTGAAAATTTCAGTCTTTTTTTAGTTCAAAACTAAAGACGGATAATCACCGGTTTCTAAATTGCAGTCGTTAAATGGCTTTACTTTTAATTAGTCAGTAAAAAATTTCAAAGACAGATTATATGGGTTTAATTGTTTATATACGAGCACCTTCCATCATGTTTACAACTACCTTCTGTCACGTATACACCTGAGTTTTCAAATGTGTAGAGTCTATAGACATTTTGTCAGCACATTTAATCTAACAAGTGTTTTTTTGCATCATGTGAACTCAGTATACGAATATAAGAATCATGTTACTGGATGTGGATGTTGCAGGGTATATATGGAGTATACAGTTAGACTGTTCAAAAACAGAATTTACATACAAAATTAATATAAACTTAAATTACTTAGATCATATTATATTAAATATCTCCAGTTATGGATTCATATACCATTATGGTTATTGTTGCTGACGGATACTGTTATTGTAACTAATAACGATAAAGCTTCATTAATAGCATGCGGTATAGGAGTTGATTTGATGATCAAAAGACTATGATAGAATACTATTATTGTAATTAGTAATGACTGAGGTACATTAACAGCAACATAGGAGTTAATTAATTTGACCAAAGACTGTGATGTTTAACACCCGCGTCCCGGTGGTTAGGTGCTCTATGGTTTTGAACCCATGGGTTTCTCAAAAGAGAAAAGAGGAACAACTTGAGACGATGGGGTATGGTGGGGTATTATGTTTTTATTCGGGTTTGTATATCCGATTGGGCCTTGGGCCAAAATACTTTTTAACTTGTTCAAAAAAAAAAAAAAAAAAAAAAAAATTAAACGGTAACTCAATGCACGTTACTCTGGCAAAGTAATATATATAACAAGCAGGCCCGGCCCTGGGCATAGGCGACCTAGGCGGTCGCCTAGGGCCTCGGGTCCGGCGGGAGGAGGTGGAGGAAGGTTGGGGGCCTCAAACTTTCGGATTTCTATGTTAGAAAATATACCTAGTTAGCATATTTTATGTAAACCTCATGTAGCCAAGTGGTAACAGCACTTGCTTTTAATCCTGCTCCCCAGGTTCGATTCTTGGTAGATTCATTTCTTGGTTTTTGCACTTTTGCCTACTTTCAGCTTTGACTCTTCCATATATTTTGCCTTATAACCATGGGCCTCAATTTTTTTTTTCGCCTAGGGCCTCCATTGGGTCAGGGCCGGCACTGATAACAAGTATGGTGACTAGCTAGTTAACTAAAACTCAATCAAATAAATATACAGTTCTATGATGCCTTTACAGTAACACCATTGCACTAGTTTTTTTATATCTTTGATTCATATAATGAAACCTTTTACTTACTTGTAGACTATTCGTGTGTTGTTCCGGAAGATATTATATTATCCGTTGTTGGTACCTTATATAGACGAGTTTATTTCTAGACAATCATCTCCTATATATGACAGCTCATTAATTCGCAAACAATCAATTTTGATATGTAGTTCATGTTCGGGTATGTTTGGCTGACCACCGGTTGGTTCATATGCAAATTAAGCAGCATATGCAATTTATATATTTCTATATCTATTTATCTTTTTCTGAATTAGTAATAAAGAGTAGTACTACTGTTCATTACTTGAGTATATATGCGGAACAATTAATTAATGGAGAATATTTGTATTACATATATATTGTAGACTATCTCATATATCAGCATGGAAAGACGTTCAAAATTTTAATCAGGCCTTAAATCAAAGGAAGACAATAGAATAC
Source organism: Allium sativum (assembly GCA_030737875.1). Classification (NCBI taxonomy): domain Eukaryota; kingdom Viridiplantae; phylum Streptophyta; class Magnoliopsida; order Asparagales; family Amaryllidaceae; genus Allium; species Allium sativum. Next base: position 160,568,693 of record CM060924.1, read on the forward strand.
AGTAGCATTCTCAAAGAGGAAGAAAGATTACAGTTAATGTTAAACAGCAAAAAACTTGACAGAGAGAGACAAACAAAACAAAGTTCACTAGACTAGAGACTAATTAGAGAAGACATGCCCTTGGCTACGAATCTTGCATGATCCTCCTTTGCATGCACTACTGCACCATATGTTGCAAGCGTCATCATCAAAACATCCTACCGTGTTGTTTTCTCCCCAGATGAGAAAATCTGTGCAACATTCGGGAGTGACCGAGAGGGCTGTATACATAATGATACATTGGGTTTATAAAAGTTCATGATCAGTAAAACGATCGATTCAATGTAAACACATCGATCGATGTTTCAAAATAACATATTTGAAACTTATTACCTCTTGAGCTGATCATAGCCAAAAATACAATGAAAAGTAATGCAACTTCAACCTTTGACATGTTCATTGCTACCTGTTGGTATAGTTTTCTCCTCTTTGTAACTTTTGTTTTAACTTTTACTTCGTTACTTTGCCCAAACCTGCAGATGTGCTGTGTTTATAGTAAAACACATGGAGAGTATAATTTTTATTATTTTTCATACTTTTCTTGTTACGGATTAATAGGATATATCCGATATGGCAGATTATATTTGGATATATTTCACATGACATCACATTTTATTAGAATATATTTGATATGCCATATTGCAATTGGTTATATCCGGATATATTTTATATGACATATGTCACCAGGTTATATTACTATATATTTTATATGTCATATTGCACCAAGTTATATATTTTATGCTCTATTTGATATGATTATATATTTTTGTATTTCCTAACATGCTCGGATTGAATATGTCAATATATGGGTTTATTTTATTTAGCAACGAAAAGCAAGGTTAATATTCTCCTAATTTTCTATATGATGTCACATTAAATGTGATGTCATATTAAATATATCCAAATATAACCTGTCATATCAAATATAACATGGCCGAGCCATGCTTCTATATTTTATGAAAGAAAACAAGCCAATCCAAATGAATAAATAAAATTTTTAATCCCATAATAAAGAAAAATGAGTTTAGTTAAATTGTTGTATGAATTATTGGTAAAAAAAATATACATATTATTATTTACAAGGTAAAGCTATATAATCTTAGGTTTGATTTTAAACTTCAATTTAAGGTTGCTACTACTTCATTTCCCCCCACTACAGTCATTTCTTCGAACTCGGACAAATTGAAAGAGGAAAGAAAAAATCATCGTAGGAAAATTAAAGTTATAACAAAAGATGCTGAGAACAAAAGCGGTTGTAATCAAGATCTCAAGTTAATTACTAACTAGTAACATAGTTTTTTTTTTTTGTTTTTTTTTGTTTTTTTTTTACTGAATCTCAAAGTAGTTGTTATTTCTTATGAAAGTTTCAAATTTAATCTTAGAAATTGAACGTTATGAGAAAATATTAATGGCAATCAATTGTCTTCTATGTCAGTATTAGTTAAAGGTAATTTTTGTTCTAATCCACAATATTAGCAAGTTAATCCACCCTATTTTATAGGATTGTTGACTTTTACCAAAATTTAGATTTTATTCAGTGTATCCACAAAAAAAAGTTTACTTATTTTCTCTTCTTCTTAGTCTTCTTCTATGTGTTTTCCGTCGTCTTCTTATTTCTGGAATCCTGACATCTAAATCCAAGCTTAAGCGGAGTGATTCAACGTAATGACAGTAAGTAGTTTGTTTAATTTTTTTTTTGAAGTTGATTAATTGTATACAAAATTGTATATTTTTTTTAATATCACCATTATCTCATATAATTGTAGTTAGCTATTTTCTGAAATCTTGAAAAATTGTACATTAGTAGAATATCCTTTTATTCAAATATTGTAATTGGAATATAGGCTGTTTGGATAACATTCACTATCTAGACCCAAGTAGTTATACTCTCAAACAATTATAATATACAATTTTTTTTTTTGATTTGGTAATATTGTTTAATTACTTGCTATTTGTCTAATATGTAGATCTTGAATTTGATTTTAATTCTTATTTACTATTGTTGCCCAGAGCAATTGGTGATGTATCTACAAAATATTTAGCTATTTGAAAATTTTGATGCAAACTCCTCTACCGGAATCTTGATCTTAGTTTTTATTTTCATAACCATCTACTACCATATCATGTCTGATCATGTTCAGAGATAATTAGTGAACTAATAATTGTACCTAATTGATTGCTTCTTTGCTGAATTCAAGTGCTATCAACTCTATTTTTAACACATATTTTTTTGTTACTACTTTATCAACGGGAGGGACAATTCAGCACAAATAATTGTAAAATAACGCAGAATTGTGAAAGAAGAAGCACAAAATCGATTGTCAGCTATATAATAGGGTGAAATTTTTAAGTTAATCCACTCGTGAATTAACTTACAAAATAGTTGTGGATTAACTTAGTAAAGTAAAATGGTGGATTAGCTTATTAAAACCATGGATTAGAATAAAAATTACTTTAGTTAAAACATAAAAAACTATTTACTTTATTTTGTACAGATTGCTAATGCTAAGGTGTTTGGTTTGTATTAATTGTGCATGTTTTTTGTCTAACGGCTACAGGGTGAAGATTTCTTCATTATCAATGCTCATCCTTTTCTTACTGTAGTTTTTTATTTTTATTTGTGTACATATGTTTACAATGAAAGGCAGCTGAACAATATACATTAGTAGTTAAGTATTACTGTTCAGTTACCTCTTTTTATTCTTTAATATTACCATTTCTTGGCTTTTGTGAATTGCTCATACTTACTTCATAAATTTCACAAATACAAGTACAATGTTCATATAAGGTATTGTTATAAGTTTGCTTTATTAATTTTTAAAAGAGCAATTTACATCTAAGAAATGTGGAATAAAACCAACATTTAAAATTTTGAGCATTGTTTGTTAAATATTTTTTAATAAAGCAATTTTTGTTTGAGAAAAGTAGAATGAAATCAATGGTTTCTATGATTAATTGATGTAGTCATCCATTAATTCGTTAATTTTGTAGCTATATGTATACATGCTTCCCTAATAAATCTTTGTAAATTTAGCATCATCATTTCAGCCATAACAAAAATAATTAAATGTTTTAAAAACCGCCATAAGTGATACGTTATTGTTACCCATGTATATTTGATTTACCATCACATTTCATTTATAATCTAATTTGCATTAGCTTTACTACTTCCTAACCAATAAGTAACATTCAAATGAAGTTGGGTTAATATGCTGCTATAACTGTTTGCACATCCTTATCGTACATTACGAAAACAAACATTTATAGCAATAACAAGATATTTAGCATGTTCTTAAATATTGCACCTACGCAAGTTGCTAAGTGCACGGGATAAAATGTTTTTGACATGAAACGTAACACAGAAAGTAGTAGCCTTATAAATTATTCCAGGCAAGATTATTTTTAAATCCACTATTTTTTGGGCTACCATATCGATCTCCCGTCGGTGAAAATAAGAAGAGTATAAATGTTATTGTAATAATATAATTCTTTAAGAAGGTTTCTCATTTGTCTCTAAGTTAGTTGGTTGGTAAATATTTTATGCACGAGTTATTTATTATTCGATCAATTCGGGAAACATATGCATTTAATATTAAAATTTCCCTAACACATGAGAACCATGTGTTGTTTCTTATGCTAATCTTTCTTTTTTATTTTTTTAAAAAAAAAATACAAAACTGAATATGCATGCTCATCATATAGAACTCAGTCCAGACTTATACACGACATTACAAAAAACAATAAACAAGCGGCCTATGATAAATTATTCTAACTGTCATAATAATGAAGGGAACACAACTAAAGAAATGATAAAAAGACAAGTTTTCATCTTCAGTCGAAAGAGCACCAAATGCTATGGTGCATATCCAAAATAAAGCCAATCACCTATTCACTTGGCTGCCCGTGTAAAAATATGGGCACCCGAGTTTGAAAGGGAAAAACAAACTACGAGTCAGTCATGGGACTGGTATCAGAAATTCCATGGTTACTTAACTTATTAAGAATAAGGCGAATCACAGGACCACGTCGTATGTCACGGAACGGGTTTACTCCATTTGATTGCCGGTGCATAAAATAAAGTAAATCAAGTAAACAACGCAATGCTTTTTAGAAAAATGAAGCCGTTTTAAGACTCAGGTCCCGTCACACAATGCAACGCAAGCCGAAGGATAGAGTTTTACCTTATAAGGGCCAAATATGCTTGATATGTAGAAAACAAAAATCATTTGATATTATTATTAGCGTCTACATGTTTTAAAAAAAACTTTCAAAATAAATGTATCAATAATTGACGCCATAGGCACCATATATTATGTCTTATATAGGATTACAATTAAAACTGCACCATGTCGTATTGGAAATTGGATTTCCGTCATGAGTCAAGGTAAGGGATGTACTCCTTACCGATTTCGGGCCATCTCTAGGTGGATGCCCAGAATCGCGCCCTTAGCAACCCATGGATCCTGCAAGGCCAGTTCTCCCTTACTTTTGAGGATTAGTTATTCCTGAACAGTACGTTTCCCCGTCCTATCGGACCTCAAGCCTTTTAGTCGGCTCTATATCCGAGGCGCCTCGCAATCCATCATCCACATAAGTAAAAATGTCAGGGCTCCATACCATGACACCACTTCTAGCTAGGAAGATACGTATGCACTCCTTGCATCCCTTGTCCCGTTTCTGACTCATACCAGGGTGTGAGGCTCACGAATTAACGCTATACACAAGGCAATGCTACTTAAAGCTGTGCTTTGATCATTAACCACAAGTCTTTGCTTTTCATAAAAAGCCTTGATCACTTGCATCATGACATCCTACACTATCAATCCATACTATGTCATTGATTTCGGCCAATATATAACCTCTAAGCTCGTACGTCTCAGAGAAGAGTGTTAAGCAAGAGATTAAATTCTCCGCCACCAGACAAATATATTTAGCCAAGATCAACTACATAGCACACACTTCAATGTCAAACGTACAATCCATTTATACATACGTTCTGGGTTTGAACGAAACTAGAGGCACCTTATTCCTCATTCCATATGTCCAATACAGAAGAGAGGTTCTTGCATACCTGGATAATCAACAAGTACGTTTGAACAACTACCACTATAACCACTTCAGTGGAGCTACCCATATCCGAGGCATCAGTAGTAATTCATTCGATGTGAATATTGCCTGTCTTGGACCATCTTCATTATCTTCGACTTTTAATTGCCTAAAATGAGATTTAACACGGTCTTTTCAAATAATTCTCGGATAAAATTTCAAATCAAATTCTTTCCCTAGTTTAAATCATTGGCCTTCACCATTCATTACATTATGTAAAATGGTTTAGTCGAGAATTTAATTCGGCACTCGAATTAAATACTCATGTCATATCGTATCCATAATTTATTTTATACATTTTCATGCCAAATCGTACTTAACCATTTTTATTTTATAGACCAAGCCGAATTTATTTGCACACACTTTAAATCGCTTAAACAATTTAAAATGATTATGAATAAAATCGATTGCTGAAATTTGCGAATTAGTGAAACTGACAAGTCACAAACGAAGTCGAAATGGGCCGAAACTCAGTCGGGAAAGAGCCTGGATGGATCTAAACTGTTGACCGTGGTCTATACTGGTCAACAGCCCAAAAACAGAATTAGGACATCTAAATTTTAATTTAGACGTCTGAGTTAAAAATTCAAATATCTGAATTTGCAATTCCCAGAAACGGCAAGGATTTACTTCATTTTTGAGCTATTTCAGACATTTGGATTTTTTTGACCAGACGTTCGAGTTAAAATTCAAACATCTGAATAAAAATTTCAGACGTCTGAATTGCTCTGCTTGTTTATATAATTATTTGGAGCAGGTCAGAAGTCTGACCTAAATAATTCGGACGTCTGAATCCTGTTCCAAAGCACAATTAGCCTAAAAAACATATTCAAGATGATATCGACAAATGCCCGAAGGCTTATGATGTTATATAAATGTATATTAGGCTTCTAAGACTTGTCGAAACAACTTACAACACACAAATGCACATGCACAAACATTCACACTTGAGATTCATAATGATTTTGATTATAAATTCAAAGGTGAATTAAATTCCAAACCAAAGCATGCAAAAGCGATTCAAATGACTTGTTAAGACTTAAGACTTTGTTGGGTAGGCAACAGAGCTTCACAAGATCACCAAATCCACTCCTAGCATATAAATTAGATCATATGGACAATCCACGTCATAATTTTCAAAACAATGCAACATAAATACATGAAATCGTCTAAGTTACGCTAGTATATCCATTCCACTAGCATATGCAAACCAAATGAACATTAAGTTACTCTTTTACAAGCCAATAGCTTGTGGCATAGTTGTGAGTTCATGAATAACTCACCTATATAAAATAAAAATGATTTTTATTGCAATACTTAATCTTTATCCTCATGTTAAACTCATAGGATCAATCAGTAGTCATTTCATCAACCCAAACTTAATCAACTACTACATATTCAACTAGTATCGGCCTTTTTGTTTCTCAGAAAAAAAATTATGAAAGAAAATCTCATCTTTGCTTGTTTGCAAACAAAGAATAGATCCAATAGTGAAACGACCCAAACTCGCCCTTACGGGAATGCTTGGATTGAGTTGAGGACACGACAAATCAGAACACAAACAAAAGAACAATTCATTGTTATTACAACAATTTGCATCAGAGTACAATAATCTACCAGAGTGTGAATAAATATTATATATTGGAAAATATTAGAGATTTGAAATTAGAATGCAGCGGAAAAATAATACCTAGCACAAATGAAAGAAATACACGGGTACAGAGCTTTCCAAATATAGTTCCAGTTGTAAATCCAGGATCCTATGAAAATAATATCTGCAAAACCAAAACTACTAGCTGCCAGTGTGGAAAATAGGGGCACCTAGAGTTTAGGTTAAAATAATAAACTCCAGGTCAGTCATGTGACCGGTGTGAGAACTAAAACAATTATTTAAAACTTTACTTTAAAAATAAAGTAAGCCAAGGGACCATGCCGCATAACACGGAACGGGTTTCCTCTCAAGAATACTAGTTCATAAAACAAACAGCGCAATGTTTTTTGGAAAAATGAAGCAATTAGAAGACCCAGGTCCCATCACACAATGCAACGCAATCTAGAGGATAAGGTTTTCCCTTATAATATTCAAACATGCTTGGTGCGTTTAAAACAAATCCTTTGATACTATTATAAGTGCATAGTATTTAAAACAACTTCAAATATAAATGTATCAATCATAGACGACATGGGTACCATATATCATGTCGCCATACTAGTTCTACAATTGAAACTGCACAATGTCATATTGGAAGTTGGATTCCATCTGTGAACCAAGACAAGGGATCGTCCTTACCGAATTTGAGACACTCTAGCCTGTGCCTCAAGGCTCAACCGCAACTGCACCTGGATCGTCAGGGCCGGTCCACCTATGTGGATTAATAATCCCTGAACAATACGTTTCCCCGTCCTATGGGGCGTAAGTCTGGTCAGTATGTCGACCATGTCATCCATCGGCCCCGTTGTAACAACCCGGAAAATCAGAATTAATTTAATTTTTTTAATTTGGATATTTTAATGTATTTGGAATATTTAAAATAATTTATTTTAAATAATAACGACCAAAAATTTATTTTAAATGAAATTAGAACAAATAAATTTATTTTAATTATATAGCTAGTTTGAAATAGCGCGGTAATTTGATAATTTGAAAATTTGAAGTTGAACTTTGACTGAATTCACAGGATCCAAAAAAAATTGAATTTCAGTAAAACCAGAAATATTTAAATCTATTTAAAAATGTCTTTCTAACAGATATAAAAAATCGAAATTTCATCGTGGGAATAAAAAGTTATGGCCATTTGAATATTCAGAATTATCGCTATGGAATTTAATATAAATATAACCCTTAAAAATGTATGGGCTCCATACCATGACACCACTCCTAGCTAGAAGGAAATGCATTGAAACGACCCAAACTTCCCAGTAAAGGAAAGCCTGGATTGCTTTGAGAACAACACACATTAGAACACAAACTGGGGAACATTTTATTGCTGATTACAACAATTACATCAGAGTACAAGAATGTAACAGAGTATGAATACTGATTACAGAAATAGAAATACAATAATATCATAGATTTAAATTACATTTAAATAGCAGCGGAAAAATAATACAAATATACAACTGAAAGGAATACACGGTTAAAGAGCTTTCCGAATACTGCTTCAGCTGCAAACCAGGATCCTGTAAACATATCTGCAAAAAGCTACTCGACTGCCCGTGTGGAAAATATGGGCACCCGAGTTTGCCAGTGAAACAAACTACAGGTCAGTCATGGGACTGGTATGAGAAATCTAACTTAACTTATCTAATAATGAGGCTAATCACAGGACCACACCGCTAACGCGGAACGGGTTTACTCCATTGGATTGCCAGTGCATAAAATAAAGTAAAACGTTAAACAACGCAATGCTTTTTAGAAAAATGAAACCATTATAAGACCCAAGTCCCATCACACAATGCAACGCAAACCGGAGGATAGGGTTTCACCTTATAATGGTCAAAAGATGCTTGATACGATAAAACGGATTTAGTATTAGTGTGTATATATGTGGATATATATATATTTCAAAAACAATTTCAATCATAATGTATTAATCATAGACGGCATACTACCCCATCCTACTATGTCGCTATACTAGTTCTACAATCAAAACTGCAAGGACGTATTAGAAATTGGATTTCCATCATGAGTCGAGGCTAGGGGCAAGCTGCTCTCTAATTCGAGGCACTCTAGCAAATGCCTCAGGATCCCCCGCAGTGAACCCTTGGATCTTCAGGACCGGTCCCCGCCTATCGGCAGTGGAGTGGTTATGCCTGAACACACGTTTCCCGGTTCCTTTGAACCTATAATATGACCACTATCGGCCTATAAAAATCCGAGGCACCTCAAAATCCATCATCCACATAAGTAAAATGCCAGGTCGTGTTAAAGCACTGACACTACCACTAGCTAGAAAGAAACGTGTGCACTCCCTGCAGTCCATATCCCGTTTTTTACTCATACCGCGGTGTGAGGCTCGCGAAGTCACGATATACACAAAGCTATGCCGTAATAGGCTATTCTTTGATCATCCCATAGGGCCCTGCTTTTCAACAAAAGTCTTGATCACCTGCATCTTGGCATGCCACATTGACAATTCACGCCATGCGATCAATCACTATTAATATATACCAGGGTGTTAAGTGGAGAATAAATCCTCCACCACCAAACAGACATACATTAACAGAAATCGATTTAATTCACATGGAATGAAATCCAATGTCAGATACGCATCCATTTACTAGCTTATGCTCTGGGTCTGAGCGAAAACCAAATCCGAACAATCAACAATAGTCCGGACGGCTACCACTGAAGCCCCTTCAAGGTAGCTACTCCCATCAAGGGTCCCTGTAGCAACACATCCATTCCATGTGAAGATCGTCGGTCTTCAATCACCTTCTTCATCTTCGACTCTTAATCGTTGTAATAATTATTCGGAATGGGTTAAACCCGGCCTTTCCGAATAATTCACGTATTTTATAATTAAAAGTCAAGTACTATAAAAACACATCCAACGCCTCATTCCAATTCAGAATATTCTTTTAAATAAAATATTCAAATTATTCTAACAAAGACAAACTCTTTAAATTATTCTTAAATCTTACTTCTAAAGATTTATTAAGGAACCAATTTGGTTTAAATATCACAATTCATTATTCAATGATTAATTTAATTTAAGAAATTAATCTTATCTTATCTTTAATTGGGTTAAAGAACTAATGCCATTTAAAACATAGTTCACAGTAAACCCATAACCATCTTCCATAAAATATGGAATCTGCATAGAAATCAAATCAATATAAATAATCGTTATAAATTTCTGTATCCGACCAATAATATAAATGGAATAACGGCAAAGCCTTTTAAATTCCATATGTAGTATCAGTCTTCTTTTACAGAAGCTTATTCCGGTTATTATCAACTCGAATTCCATTCAATTCAAATTTAATATATTAAATTTGAAAACTTTACTTTTTGTAAATATTCCATTTTAAATCTTAATAAAAGATTTATAAATTTAAAATCATATTTTCACTGTTAGTTTGGTTAAAGAGCAAACAATAAACCTAACTCACAGTTCATCTTATTTCAATTACAGAATATAATTGAAAACTTTAATAATCTAAATAAGAAGATTATTCTTTTCATACAGGGTTTAAGAACAGAGTTATTGAAGACACTATTCACGACAAACCCAAAATCCAATTTATTTAATTTAAATACAATTAAATATTAACAAATTGGAAAACTTCATTATGTCTAAATTAAATGATTTATTCTAGTTAATAACTAGTTCATTTAAATAAAAATATACTTTCCACAACATATTCTTTTCTAAAATATTTTCTAAGACATTTTCTAAAATATTCTTTTTCTAGAATATTCTTTATTGGAATGTGATCAATCAACAACCATATGTTGCATGAAATCAACCATTACGATAAATAATTATCAAACATCCAAATGACGACCAAAGTGGAATTTATAACTGTGTGAGCATTAAGGTAAATAACTAACGCACATCACAGACTGTCAATCCATCAATTGACAGATAACAAAATATTGGGATTAGTGTGTATCCAATATCATCCCAATACCCGTGTGGGGTTTCATCCATCAACCAAATAATAAACTATTTGTGCACTTGGGCGTAGTGTGAAAATTATCGTCCCAATCACATGAACAAGTCGGGTAACTTGTAAATGGGAGTGTAATATTCAAACTTGAATAAAATAAACATTATATTTGACCCATAACACATTTCAACAATTAGACATATATTTCTATTCTTTTTCTATGAACAAATGACAATAAAAACCTAGTCTTTTAATTCAATTCTTTTATTGTAAACAATGTTACAATAAAAGATAATCCTTTAATTCAATATGACAATAAAACTAATCTTTTATTTCAATTACCCTAGAGGTGTTCTCTTTATTTTCAAATCTTTTCATTTTAACTAAATGACTATAAAGGTATAATCCTTTAATCCTAGTCCTTTCAATGGAATCTAAACTACATTGAAAATGTAATTTTAATGTACAATCTTTTTATTGAAAACAAAGTGCCAATAAAAATATAATCTTTTATCTCAATCTTTTTTTTTATTGTAAACAAAATGACAGAATTGACTAATTCTTTTTAATGTAAACCAAATATGATGATTTTGTTTAATCTTTTTAAATAAACCAAAATATGATACTTTGTTTCTTCTCTAATCATGTTTTACACACAATGATATTTTAATTTGCAAAACCCATTTCTAACAATAATGTGATTTTTATTTATATAACAATTTTCAAATCAAAATGTCATTTTTATATGCATAATACATTTCAAATAAAAATGTTGATTTTATTTACATAACAAGTTTCTAATCAAAAATGTCATTTTGTTTGCATAACACATTTCAAATAAAAGATTGTTTTTATTTAATAACATTTTCTAACAAAAACGTCCTTTTAGTTCTAATTCTTTTTAATGTACAAAATAAGGTACTTTTGTTAAATCCTTTTCAATGCAACAAAATGCTAATTTCCTTAATCCTTTTCTTTTGAATGAGGATAGTAGTTCATAAATGTGTATGTTTTTAATTCACTCTTTTTAAATGACAAGAGATGCCTATTTTAATTCATTCTTTTAAATGACAAGAAATGTCCATTTTATTGTAATTTTACAATTTCTAACAGAAATGCACTTTTATTCCAATATACATTTTCTAGCAAAAAATGTAATTCTTATTTTAATCTACATTTTTCCATTGAAACGTTAATTTTTCTACTGAAACATTAATAATGAGAATGTAAACTTCTCTAATGTAACATTCGAAATAATAAAATATTAATTTCATCTTACAGGACAATTCATAACAAAAATGCTACTTCCATTACTATAATCATGTTTTGACAAAATGTTACTTTTATTCCACAAATCAAGTTTTAACAAAAATGTGATTTTTATTTCATAAATCAAGTTTTAACCATAAAAATCTAATCTTTTCGTCTCAACTAAAATGACACTAAAAATGAAATCTTTATATCTAAACATAAATTGGTAAATCTCATATCTCATTTAGTTGAAAACAACTTACTATATATAATACCAAAAATATGATCTATTAGTTGAAAAACAACTTGCCATTAAAAATATATTCTTTTTAGTTTAAACCATATAATGCCAAAATATGATCTTTTTATAACTACTCTTTTTTAATGCAAACAAAACTATATATTTTGATCTACTTTTTTTTTTTATGTACACAAACGTTCAATTTTTTTTAATACTTTTTAATAACAAAAATGTTCATTTTTGTCTAATAAACAAAAATGTAATTTTTTTTCTTAAACCTTCTAAGTGATCCATAAATGTATACTTTTAACTAATCCTATTTAATTTGCAAAAATGAACCTTTCCAATTCATTCTTTTAAAAGACCAAAACTGAAATCTTATTATAATCCTTTTAATGTAAACAAAATGTGAATTTTGTCTACTTCCTTTAAATATAAACAAAAAATGTAAATTTTGTTATAGTCCTTTCAATGTAAACAAAATGTGAATTTTTGTTTAAATTCTATTCTCTAATAAAAATGTGAATTTTTGTTGTTGAAAATCTAGTTCAACAAAACAAAAATAAAAATGTTTATTCTATTTTTGTAGAAAAACTATTTCAACAAATAACATAAAAATGTATATTCATGTTTTACTGCATTTGACTCAACACAAATGAACAAAAAGTTTGATTTCATTTTAATGTTAAAAATTGCTGATTTAACAGGTTAACCAAATTATGTGTTTCATATATGTTGAAAATTTCTAATTAAACATATTTACAACATTTGATTTGATACCCATTTAATTCTTTTTATATAAACAAAACGGTGTATTTTTGTTTAAACCAATTTCTAATTTACAGAAATGTTTCCAAATTCGATAGTACAACAAACAAAATGATAATTTTGTTTAGTCTAATTCAAATTAAAAGAAAAGTAAATTTTTAACAATAAAATGAACAAAATGATAAATTTGTTTAATCTAATTCTGATCAACAGAAATGTAACTTTTTAACAATTCTATCGCCACAATCAACATCGAACAAATAGAGGTGTATTTACAATTAACACGGAGTAATAACAGTATGAATTAACTGCAAATTTATAACGATAAATTCAGAATTTACCTCAAATATAAAGGAAAGAAGTAAAAAATATTTTTCACATAGATTTTAATTCAGATCTGAAATTTGGCCAAAATTTGATTTGTTCAGAAATGGTTCTAGTCAGCTTCATCATCTAGTGTTCTTCAATACGATCGCAACGCAACTGGTTTCGTTCGATTTCAATACTGTATGAAGAAGTTACCGCTGCTTAAACATTAGACCATTAAATAATTAATTAGTTAAAGTAATTAGCTCCTTAACCTTGTCTTCTTCAAATCGTTTCTTATTCGAATTGGAACCCAAAGCGCACGCCTCCTAGGTCTTGAGTTCGCCACTGCCACACTTCGTCGGACGTCGATCAGCCAGCACCTCCTCGAAGCCCGCGCCTCCTCCTCCCATCGCCCAAGAGCAGGCGCAACTCGGTAGCCCCCACTGCCCTGGGGGTGCGTGCGACCGGCGCCACTTCCCAGGCCAATTGTGGCCACTCCAGTACCCGAAACCCGATCTCTACCATACCAATTCGAAGCCCGTGCCTTGCTCTTTAATTTATGTTTTGATTTCAGACCTTAATTCGATTTGAGGAAGAGGATTTTAATGGTTTAAATTCGGAGCGCCATGGCCCTTCATTGCTTTAGTCGGCGGCTGCTAGTTTTTAGGGAATAGGGTTTTGAAATTACTGAGGATTTTATAATATTTTAGTTCATTAATTCATTAAAAAGGCCTGTTAACCAACTAGCTCCAATTCTAGCCCAACAGATGTTGTTTCCAGAACCCCCATTACGGATCCAATGAGCTATGTCTCGTGGCCCTAAACGAATGTCTGTAGCATGTTTTCTTTAATTTAACATTTAAATCATTTATTTAATTAATTCATTCGTACATTTAAATTTACTGGAGCCACATACGGACTCTAAAAATTATAGAAAAATTATTTCTAGTTATATTTTGACGAAACGGTTCTAACAAGAATAATTTTGTCGAATTCTGAGACTGTTTGAAAAATGGCCATTTTCAAGTCGATTAAATTTGACCGAAACTGACAAAATATGTTTTCCTTTGCCATGCTCACATATAAATTCGAAAAATTATGAAAATTGAAATCTAGCAATAATTTGACATTCTGGTTCCAACAAAAGTAGTTTCGTCGAAAACTGAGGTCGTTTGAAAAATGACTATTTTTAAGGCCAATATATTTAATATTAAAAATACATTTTTAAACAAATAAATTCCGAAACTCAAAATATATAAGTGTTTACTATTTTTCAATGCAGAAACGTCATTCCGAACTGAATGGAAGTGGTTTCGAGTCGAAATTCCTTCATATGTGAAAAGTAGCCTTTCGGGCCCTATATAATATATATATATATATATATATATATATATATATATATATATATTCTACAACGACCTTCCTAAAAATTGAATTGGCCATAACTTTTGATTTTTAAAATGAAATTTCAGTTTTTCATATTCGTGGAAAGATATGATTAAACAGATTTTAATATTTCTTGGTTCGTTCAATTCTGATTTATTTTGAATCCTGTACATTCAGTCAAAGTTCAAATTCAAATTTTCAAACTGCAGCGCTGTTTTAAACTCCTTTTATAATTAAACTGAATTTATTCATTTTAAAATAAAATTTTAGTCATTCTTATTTAAAGTAAATTATTTTAAATATTAAAATTCCCTTAAAATTTCTAAAATAAAATTTTTAAAATTTCGGGTCGTTACAATCGCCCCCACTTAAGATCTTTTCGTCCTCGAAAAGGAACGTAGCTAAGAGTTGTTTAATTAACCAACCCAACTTCAATTTTTTTTATTTTTTGGTTTAATTAATTATCATTCTAATATTTTAGTTAGTGAAACTAATTATCAAACATCACAACCAGCAATCAATTAGGTGATTAACTTTTCAAATATATATGTAACTTTTATATAAAGTCAAAAATCATATTTTGAGTGCAAATCACAGCAATGTGTAGCAATGTGTACCACCAAGTTTTGGTTTCTCATACCAGTCAATGAAAATATATAGAAATTCCACTATCGAAACTCAAACATAAATACTGGTGATGGTGCACCGATCATCAGAATTATCTCCGGGCGACTAGAGTGTGATTCTATATCTATCTAGTATATTAAAACTTCGAATATCCGTTAATTACTCGTATATTCGAAATCTTTATATACTCTATTGTCCACATAAAAATATAATATACTCAAACACGTATATTTAGATAAAATTTTCAAAACTAAATTTGTTGTTACTTTTATTTTTTAAAAGAAAATAATACACTTCACACTCGTTCTAGGATATTACTGATCCCATCTCTAACGAGTTATTCTCATTGGATATTACTAATCCAATTTCTGATGAATTCTCTCGTTCAGTTCTAAAGTGTTTTGTCCTCAAGCTCTGTAAACCTGGCTCTGATACCAACTGAAACGACCCAAACGTCCCAGTAAAGGAAAGCCTGGATTGCTTTGAGAACAACACACATTAGAACACAAACTGAGGAACATTTTATTGCTGATTACAATAATTACATCAGAGTACAAGAATGTAACAGAGTATGAATACTGGTTACAGAAATAGAAATACAATAATATCATAGATTTAAATTACATTTAAATAGCAGTGGAAAAATAATACAAATATACAACTGAAAGGAATACACGGTTACAGAGCTTTCCGAATACTGCTTCAGCTGCAAACCAGGATCCTGTAAACATATCTGCAAAAAGCTACTCGACTGCCCGTGTGGAAAATATGGGCACCCGAGTTTGCCAGTGAAACAAACTACAGGTCAGTCATGGGACTGGTATGAGAAATCTAACTTAACTTATCTAATAATGAGGCTAATCACAGGACCACACCGCTAACGCGGAACGGGTTTACTTCATTGGATTGCCAGTGCATAAAATAAAGTAAAACGTTAAACAACGCAATGCTTTTTAGAAAAATGAAACCATTATAAGACCCAAGTCCCATCACACAATGCAACGCAAACCGGAGGTAGGGTTTTACCTTATAATGGTCAAAAGATGCTTGATACGATAAAACGGATTTAGTATTAGTGTGTATATATGTGGATATATATATATATTTCCAAAACAATTTCAATCATAATGTATTAATCATAGACGGCATAGTACCCCATCATACTATGTCGCCATACTAGTTCTACAATCAAAACCGCAAGGTTGTATTGGAAATTGGATTTCCATCATGAGTCAAGGCTAGGGCCAAGCTCCTCTCCGATTCGAGACACTCTAGAAATGCCTCAGGATCCTCCGCAGTGAACCCTTGGATCTTCAGGACCGGTCCCCGCCTATCGGCAGTGGATTGGTTATGCCTGAACACACGTTTCCCAGTTCCTTTGAACCTATAATATGACCACTATCGGCCTATAAAAATCCGAGGCACCTCAAAATCCATCATCCACATAAGTAAAATGCCAGGTCGTGTTAACGCACTGACACTACAACTAGCTAGAAAGAAACGTGTGCACTCCCTGCAGTCCATATCCCGTTTTTGACTCATACCGGGGTGTGAGGCTCGCGAAGTCATGATATACACAAAGCTATGCCATAATAGGCTATTCTATGATCATCCTGTAACGACCCGCAAATCCGTGCTATCTGAGTTGACTAATAACACCATACGTCCAACCCAAATAACACAGAAATACGAACCATTATTAGAAAGAAGTTAGAGGATGAGAATTAGAAAGATAGAAATATTAGAGTAGAAGAAAAACGAAGATCACAACTCACAGCGGAACGGATAAAATATATTATATAACATAACTTTTTGAAATACAAATCGGTTAATGTATATACATACCATTATCAGAGCACAACAATCATTTCTGGAACAGTTATAAACACCTGTTTCCAGATACAAACAAGGTCCACAGCGGAATATATGATAGCCTATAGCTAGCCGGTGAAGCCTCCTGCTTCCAGCTCCTTCAAATGAATCTGTGAAATCCCGACTACTTGACTGCCCGTACAAATTTGGGCACCCAAGAGTTTAGGGAAAACAAAACAAAATAAACTCTGGGTCAGTCATGGGACTGGTGTGAGTAAACTCCAACCACTTGTTTAACTTTAAAAATCCTTTCAAAAGAAAAGATAATAGTAAGACCAGCCCACACATAAACATGGACGGTTTTTACCTTACTATAACCCAAAACACTTTGATACGAAAATCCAGTGATATTATAATAATGTCTACATCAAATAAATAACCAAATAGCAGAACGCTTGCATCTCACGCTCCACATATATATTATAAAATCAAAAACCGCATGGCGCTTACTGGAGATTGGATTTCCAACATGACAAGGTATGGGACCACCTTCCGACAGTGCATCTCTAGAGGCAAATACACCTGGGTTCAACAAGAACATCTTGTAACCCGGCCCACACATGACCGACCACTCATTTCGCTTGAGTATATCGAATGTATATCACCAACGGTTGGACTCAAACCACCGTTTCCCGAATGGGCAGAATCGATAGATTTAGAAACAAAAGGAATTTCTCTAGATAGGTGATTATACACCCTAATGGGAGCGACCCACATAGTCATGCTGCCTGCCCGATTTTTGTCCTTTCCCGGTTGTTGAGGCCTGAGGCTACGAATACTTACCATTCATTTGATAGCACAATCACTTTGAATGCCACATTGTCAGATCCGTTAATCACTAGTTGAGTTTGCACAAATATTCTGGATGTTATGCTAAGGGAATAAATCCGTTGCAACCATGTATATTCATACAGACCAACCCATTTGATCATTGGAAATACTTTGTCAGACATTCGTCCATTTACGTTCGTTCTGGGATTGAACGAAACCGAAGGCACTATTTCTATAAATAGAAAAGCCCTTGCACTTTACTCCGTCTTCAATATATTCAGCATACTTGGTTCGCAACGCTTATGCCAATACGGAGTGGTTCTTCGGATAATAATCCAACCGGTCTCTCCATATTGACAACGATGGTCAAAACTTCGATAGTCTGTGATTTAACTATCGAATAAAAACAAGTGTTCAATCAACATATCAAACAAATCACTGGGCTCTTTAATTAATATTTCATTAATTAAATCACTTTTCCATTTCCTTATCAATATTTGTTAACCAAATATTTCAATAACCATATTGGCCCTTTACGCTATTTTTGATTTCGTTTCCTTATCGAATTCTATATATATCGATATATAGATTTCTAATTGTCAAATTTCTTAAAAATATTCTAACTCCTTAAATTTCCGGAAAAATTCGCCATAACCTCCCCTGTATCGGGAGCATCGGGAAATTTCAAATAGCTTTCCCGGTCCTTCTAATCTCAAAAAGAAAAAGAAGAAGCCAAGCGGCTAGCCGATACGGCGCATAAAATCTCATATACGAATTAAACATGTACCTTTTTGTCGAGCACATAAATTTAAATCTTCATATACTCCATATCAAACCTGCTTACACATGTTCACCTGTTTTCAATTCAATTCAACACTATCTAATCGTTTGAATTCAGTTCCGCCCATTTATTCTTTAAATCGGCCATTTTGCCTATTTCACTTTTTGTTGAACATAACATGTTCAAACAAAATAATTAGCTTGTTCATAACCAAATTGCGTTTTCAATTTCAATTCTAGTTTCCCTTTTTCATTTCGAATATAAATTTCAAATCGAATTTACTCATTCAAACCCCAATATCCATTCGAAATCTCATTAACTAATTTCTATTCAATTTAGTAAATTCTATTCAATAAATCAAAATCTGGTTTCTGTTTCAAACGTCGTATTCATTTACACACTTGAATTCGCATAAATTTTACAACTCAACTCTGAAATTTTCTAAATAGAAATTCGGATTTTTTTTTTCCGCTTAAAATCCTTTTATAACATTAAATAAACCATTATGGTTTTAAAACGATTCTGGCGCTGCTTTTCTGAAAATTTGATTTTGATATAACTCAAATTATATACGACGAAATCCAGATTTTTCTCCTTCATTAGAAAACTATTATCAAATCGGTCCTGACGTTTCTTGTTTCGAAGAATTCCGACTTCAATTGAGTCCTGTATACTCGATTGAAGTTCGAATCGCTATTTTACGAACTGCAGCGCTGCGGCGAATTCGTTTTAATTATATATATATATATATAAACTTTTAAACTTCTAAACTTCTTTAAAAAGAATTCAACTCCATTTGAATTCCTTGATTCGAATTCCAATCTCACCTTTGTTTGAATTCTATATTCAAATTCCAATTCCTTTTCTATTTGATATTCAAATTCAATACTTGAATTTCTATTTGAATTCTCTTATTCAAATTTCATTGGAACTTCTATATTCCAATTTCTATTTTTGAATTCTATTGAAATTCAAATATTCAAACCCTTTTAATTCTATCATTCAAATCCTCTTATTTGAATCCTATTTCAAGTCTAGTTTCAAAACTTCATTTAAATTTCTATATCCAAATCTATTTTTAAAACTTCATTTGAATTTCTATATCCAAATCTCATAGATTAAATCCCATTTGAATTCAATTTGAATCTCTTATATTCAAATTTCATTTTTTCATTTCCGACCCCATTTGAATTTCTAATATTCAAATTCATTTCCAACACCATTTGAATTCTAATATTCAAACTTATTTTTACACCATTTGAATTTCTTCACTCAAATCCATTTGAATTCCCTTGAATTCAAATTCCATTTCAAAACCATTTGGATTTTCTATTTTGAAATTCTATTTCCAATTCTACTTTGAAAATCCTATTTCAAAGTTTATTTCAAATTCTATTTTCAAATCTCTATTTGAATTTCTTTATTCGAATTTCTTTGAATTCAAAATTTTATTTTTTTATCCCTTGAATTCAAATTCTATTTTTCATTCAAATTCCGTCTATTCAAATTCTATTTGAACTTCTATTTGAATTTCTAATATTCAATCTCCTCTTAAAAATTCAAATATTTAAACCCCTTTTAAAATTCAAATGTTATACTCAAATTTCATTTGAGTTATATATTTAAAAATTCCATTTCAAATCCTATTTTGAAATTTCATTTCAAATTCCAATTTCAAACTTGTATTTCTATTTCTGAACTATCAAATGATAATTCTTTTTATTTCATTTATAACTTCGTTATAAAAGAACTATTTATAAACTTCGTTTAAAAAGGAACTACTTGTTTATTTTTCAAAAACAAGTTTATATTTTATTCCCATTTAAAAATTCAAATTCTATTTAAAAATAGAATTTTCCCTTTTTAAATCTCAAATATCCTTCCACGATATTTTTATATATCATTACTTAAGCCCAGTGATATTTAAACACACAAGCAACGAATTATTTATTTTTCTAACACATCATATATAAAAATATATATGCAAACAAATAAACAAACAGCTAATATATTTTTGAGGAATCCAGTTGGATTCCTCCAACCTGTTTTCCTGCATCCACAGATGTTAGCACATAAATAATACCCATTCTGCTTCGTGGCAGAACATCGCGGTATAGAAGGTCATCCACTAATCATAGCGTGGGGCGTATAGGGTAATCATCCGCTATGAAACTGCGGGCATCCGCTAATGAGACTGCGGGAATCCAACCAATCAATCAACCCAATATATATATATAGCCTAAATAACTAATATATATAAAACAGCAATAAAACATGCACACAAGCAACAGACAATTATTTTTTTATGAAATAAAAATAATTCTAAAGGTGAGTGAGATTTACTCACCGTGGTTTTGACTGTGCTGAATATCCACTGAAGCATATTTTATAAACTTCACGGTGATTTTCTCCATATGTCTGTTTTTTTTTCAATATAGAACAAATTATTTCAGTTATCGAATTATTCGAATTAAATTTATTAATTACCCGTGCAAACTAAATTCCAATTCTTCTTTATTTTTAAACCTAACTTTATACACAAATGATAAGGTTACAATTTCATTTGTATACTAGCTAACTAATAGGACAGTAAAAATCAAATTCCTACTCTTATAATTTATTTTCCCTTATAAATTTTAAATAAATAAAAACGAAACCAATATATACCTTATTGCTTAATTTTTCCTTCCTTGTATAAATTAATTACACATTGTTCATATAAATACCTTTAAATGATAAATTAAAAATCTAACTTAAATCTTGTACTTAATGATTAGTTAACATTTTAATTACTACACTAGCTAACTATATCGGTTTACACAAATTCATTTAATCAGATTAAAGTAGTTTTATTTAAAATAATAACTGTCATAAATCTTAAATACCTAGACTCGGCTAATTAAACACAGTTTAAATGATTAATACCTGCGTTAATCCTTCCCTGTTCGAAGCCTGTCATTCCCACTTCTAGGCAAACATCCTGATACCATTGCTCCCTATATTCACTTCGTTGCCGGCCTTAACCCTAGCTACCTGTGACCACCGCGCTGCCCTAACTGGATTCGCCTCATCTAGCAAGCCACCACCGAAAGTGCCAGCCCCTCAACGCAAGCGCTCCTGGTGATGTCGAGCTTCATTTTCCAATCACGATACCCAATCCCCATCTTGAAGACACCGTCGTAGTCGCGACTCTCACCTCCCAATCTGACATCGCGGCAACCCAGTTCGAACCCTGACTTTGATCGTCGAACTCTCCTCGTATCGCACCCCTTAATAATTCGAAATCAATTTCCCAGACCCTCGTTTGCGGCTTCAATATGAAGCTTTCGATTTGGTTCTGAGGGAATGAGGAACAGGTGAAAGAAAAATGTGAAGGAAAAGGAAGAGGGTCGCGAATTTATAGAAGAGTAAGGGGACATAAGGTACGAGGTCATTAAAACACTGTTTTTCAGATTTCGAAAGAGGAAGACAGGATTTTGTGCTCGAGGGAAGTAGGTCTGCCTAATAAAGAATAAGGTCGGCTGAAATGAAAACATAGGCTTTGAAAATAAATTGATTTGATTTAATCAAATTTTGTTTAAAATATTTTGTGGTTCCTTAACTCAAAGTCCCGGACCACTATCCAACCGTAACAATTGATGTTCCCACTGTTATTCACTATTCTGAATTCAACGGAATGGTTTCTAAAATTTAATTCGACTGTTCCGAAGTGATAAACAATTAAATTAACGTTTTAAATTAAATTCGATATAAAATATAAATCGATCTCAAACCATTAAATTTACCGATAATAAATTATTTTTATTGTTCATGTTCAGACAGAACTGACACTGATCATTTGAATTGTTTTGATTCTGTTTTTAACTTCGATTTCAATTCTATTTTGTTCTCGTATTTCGATTATTTGATCGATAATTCACTATAAAAGTTAATTTATATTATCAACTAAATATTTAAAACCATATTAAATATTTAAAATAAACTATTCAAAAATCCGGGTCGTTACATTCTTTCCCCCTTAAAATAATTTCGTCCTCGAAATTGCTAAGGTAGGAAAATGGCACAAATCCATTACTTTTCAAAAATTCACTTATGTTGAAACTCAACTCCTCATATTTCAACAAATTAACTCCAACCAAAACTTTTGGTCTTCCCACATTTAATTCGAATGACCTACGATCAATCCATTTATATCCAATCTATATTCCATTAAACCTATTCAAATTGATTCTAGTTAATTGATTCACTTCAATCCATTTAACTTGTTTAAATTTAAATTCCAGAATTCAAATCCCAGTGTTTTCATTTCAAATCCTTTTTGAAATCACATAAATATACACATATATTTATTTCCATCTCGAATTCAAAATATTTGAATATTCAAACCAATTTGTTTTCTTTCAAACAAATTTCCATCAAAACTTTCTAAGGTAGCAATCTATCACTTAGAAACTCGAAAATGAACACTGATGATGTTGCAATCATCATCAGAATTATTTCCCAGCCACTGAAGTGAGTTCAGTGCTTTATTATTTCAAAATCCATGATTTTCTTTCAAATCTTTTTAAAACAAATCTATATTATTTTAATATACTTTGAAAAATATTTTTCAACTTCCCAGGATTTTGAATTCTTAATTCTGGTTTGAATTTAATTCTAATTCATCTCATTTGTATATATAATTTCTATACAAATTCTATTTGGTTATAAATAACTATTCTAAATTTATAATCTCATTTGATTATGAAATCACCATCCAACACATCCATATAATAATAATTCTAGAAAATTATTCTTTCTATGTCAAAATATAATTTTGGGTAAAATAATTTCACCCACTTTAAAACAATATCGTGTTCAATCTTCTGTTCAAGCGTTTAGAAATTCCTATCGACTTCGTGGCGTCCCATGATTCGACCAGAATTCATAAACTACTCAACAGACTAGCCAACACAATATAAAACAATTTTTATATCAACATACAAATACGCGCTCTCGTATATACACTCAACTCATTCTAGGGTACTGCTGACCCTATCTCTAATGAGCACATGCCACACAAGCCTAGGTGTTCGCTCAACCTAAGCTCTAATACCACTGTAACGACCCGCAAATCCGTGCTATCTGAGTTGACTAATAACACCATACGTCCAACCCAAATAACACAGAAATACGAACCATTATTAGAAAGAAGTTAGAGGATGAGAATTAGAAAGATAGAAATATTAGAATAGAAGAAAAACGAAGATCACAACTCACAGCGGAACGGATAAAATATATTATATAACATAACTTTTTGAAATACAAATCGGTTAATGTATATACATACCATTATCAGAGCACAACAATCATTTCTGGAACAGTTATAAACACCTGTTTCCAGATACAAACAAGGTCCACAGCGGAATATATGATAGCCTATAGCTAGCCGGTGAAGCCTCCTGCTTCCAGCTCCTTCAAATGAATCTGTGAAATCCCGACTACTTGACTGCCCGTACAAATTTGGGCACCCAAGAGTTTAGGGAAAACAAAACAAAATAAACTCTGGGTCAGTCATGGGACTGGTGTGAGTAAACTCCAACCACTTGTTTAACTTTAAAAATCCTTTCAAAAGAAAAGATAATAGTAAGACCAGCCCACACATAAACATGGACGGTTTTTACCTTACTATAACCCAAAACACTTTGATACGAAAATCCAGTGATATTATAATAATGTCTACATCAAATAAATAACCAAATAGCAGAACGCTTGCATCTCACGCTCCACATATATATTATAAAATCAAAAACCGCATGGCGCTTACTGGAGATTGGATTTCCAACATGACAAGGTATGGGACCACCTTCCGACAGTGCATCTCTAGAGGCAAATACACCTGGGTTCAACAAGAACATCTTGTAACCCGGCCCACACATGACCGACCACTCATTTCGCTTGAGTGTATCGAATGTATATCACCAACGGTTGGACTCAAACCACCGTTTCCCGAATGGGCAGAATCGATAGATTTAGAAACAAAAGGAATTTCTCTAGATAGGTGATTATACACCCTAATGGGAGCGACCCACATAGTCATGCTGCCTGCCCGATTTTTGTCCTTTCCCGGTTGTTGAGGCCTGAGGCTACGAATACTTACCATTCATTTGATAGCACAATCACTTTGAATGCCACATTGTCAGATCCGTTAATCACTAGTTGAGTTTGCACAAATATTCTGGATGTTATGCTAAGGGAATAAATCCGTTGCAACCATGTATATTCATACAGACCAACCCATTTGATCATTGGAAATACTTTGTCAGACATTCGTCCATTTACGTTCGTTCTGGGATTGAACGAAACCGAAGGCACTATTTCTATAAATAGAAAAGCCCTTGCACTTTACTCCGTCTTCAATATATTCAGCATACTTGGTTCGCAACGCTTATGCCAATACGGAGTGGTTCTTCGGATAATAATCCAACCGGTCTCTCCATATTGACAACGATGGTCAAAACTTCGATAGTCTGTGATTTAACTATCGAATAAAAACAAGTGTTCAATCAACATATCAAACAAATCACTGGGCTCTTTAATTAATATTTCATTAATTAAATCACTTTTCCATTTCCTTATCAATATTTGTTAACCAAATATTTCAATAACCATATTGGCCCTTTACGCTATTTTTGATTTCGTTTCCTTATCGAATTCTATATATATCGATATATAGATTTCTAATTGTCAAATTTCTTAAAAATATTCTAACTCCTTAAATTTCCGGAAAAATTCGCCATAACCTCCCCTGTATCGGGAGCATCGGGAAATTTCAAATAGCTTTCCCGGTCCTTCTAATCTCAAAAAGAAAAAGAAGAAGCCAAGCGGCTAGCCGATACGGCGCATAAAATCTCATATACGAATTAAACATGTACCTTTTTGTCGAGCACATAAATTTAAATCTTCATATACTCCATATCAAACCTGCTTACACATGTTCACCTGTTTTCAATTAAATTCAACACTATCTAATCGTTTGAATTCAGTTCCGCCCATTTATTCTTTAAATCGGCCATTTTGCCTATTTCACTTTTTGTTGAACATAACATGTTCAAACAAAATAATTAGCTTGTTCATAACCAAATTGCGTTTTCAATTTCAATTCTAGTTTCCCTTTTTCATTTCGAATATAAATTTCAAATCGAATTTACTCATTCAAACCCCAATATCCATTCGAAATCTCATTAACTAATTTCTATTCAATTTAGTAAATTCTATTCAATAAATCAAAATCTGGTTTCTGTTTCAAACGTCGTATTCATTTACACACTTGAATTCGCATATATTTTACAACTCAACTCTGAAATTTTCTAAATAGAAATTCGGATTTTTTTTCCGCTTAAAATCCTTTTATAACATTAAATAAACCATTATGGTTTTAAAACGATTCTGGCGCTGCTTTTCTGAAAATTTGATTTTGATATAACTCAAATTATATACGACGAAATCCAGATTTTTCTCCTTCATTAGAAAACTATTATCAAATCGGTCCTGACGTTTCTTGTTTCGAAGAATTCCGACTTCAATTGAGTCCTGTATACTCGATTGAAGTTCGAATCGCTATTTTACGAACTGCAGCGCTGCGGCGAATTCGTTTTAATTATATATATATATAAACTTTTAAACTTCTAAACTTCTTTAAAAAGAATTCAACTCCATTTGAATTCCTTGATTCGAATTCCAATCTCACCTTTGTTTGAATTCTATATTCAAATTCCAATTCCTTTTCTATTTGATATTCAAATTCAATACTTGAATTTCTATTTGAATTCTCTTATTCAAATTTCATTGGAACTTCTATATTCCAATTTCTATTTTTGAATTCTATTGAAATTCAAATATTCAAACCCTTTTAATTCTATCATTCAAATCCTCTTATTTGAATCCTATTTCAAGTCTAGTTTCAAAACTTCATTTAAATTTCTATATCCAAATCTATTTTTAAAACTTCATTTGAATTTCTATATCCAAATCTCATAGATTAAATCCCATTTGAATTCAATTTGAATCTCTTATATTCAAATTTCATTTTTTCATTTCCGACCCCATTTGAATTTCTAATATTCAAATTCATTTCCAACACCATTTGAATTCTAATATTCAAACTTATTTTTACACCATTTGAATTTCTTCACTCAAATCCATTTGAATTCCCTTGAATTCAAATTCCATTTCAAAACCATTTGGATTTTCTATTTTGAAATTCTATTTCCAATTCTACTTTGAAAATCCTATTTCAAAGTTTATTTCAAATTCTATTTTCAAATCTCTATTTGAATTTCTTTATTCAAATTTCTTTGAATTCAAAATTTTATTTTTTTATCCCTTGAATTCAAATTCTATTTTTCATTCAAATTCCGTCTATTCAAATTCTATTTGAACTTCTATTTGAATTTCTAATATTCAATCTCCTCTTAAAAATTCAAATATTTAAACCCCTTTTAAAATTCAAATGTTATACTCAAATTTCATTTGAGTTATATATTTAAAAATTCCATTTCAAATCCTATTTTGAAATTTCATTTCAAATTCCAATTTCAAACTTGTATTTCTATTTCTGAACTATCAAATGATAATTCTTTTTATTTCATTTATAACTTCGTTATAAAAGAACTATTTATAAACTTCGTTTAAAAAGGAACTACTTGTTTATTTTTCAAAAACAAGTTTATATTTTATTCCCATTTAAAAATTCAAATTCTATTTAAAAATAGAATTTTCCCTTTTTAAATCTCAAATATCCTTCCACGATATTTTTATATATCATTACTTAAGCCCAGTGATATTTAAACACACAAGCAACGAATTATTTATTTTTCTAACACATCATATATAAAAATATATATGCAAACAAATAAACAAACAGCTAATATATTTTTGAGGAATCCAGTTGGATTCCTCCAACCTGTTTTCCTGCATCCACAGATGTTAGCACATAAATAATACCCATTCTGCTTCGTGGCAGAACATCGCGGTATAGAAGGTCATCCACTAATCATAGCGTGGGGCGTATAGGGTAATCATCCGCTATGAAACTGCGGGCATCCGCTAATGAGACTGCGGGAATCCAACCAATCAATCAACCCAATATATATATATAGCCTAAATAACTAATATATATAAAACAACAATAAAACATGCACACAAGCAACAGACAATTATTTTTTTATGAAATAAAAATAATTCTAAAGGTGAGTGAGATTTACTCACCGTGGTTTTGACTGTGCTGAATATCCACTGAAGCATATTTTATAAACTTCACGGTGATTTTCTCCATA
The DNA here is from genome assembly GCA_030737875.1 of Allium sativum. Classification (NCBI taxonomy): domain Eukaryota; kingdom Viridiplantae; phylum Streptophyta; class Magnoliopsida; order Asparagales; family Amaryllidaceae; genus Allium; species Allium sativum. Next base: position 160,596,777 of record CM060924.1, read on the forward strand.
TGTCTGTTTTTTTTTCAATATAGAACAAAGTATTTCAGTTATCGAATTATTCGAATTAAATTTATTAATTACCCGTGCAAACTAAATTCCAATTCTTCTTTATTTTTAAACCTAACTTTATACACAAATGATAAGGTTACAATTTCATTTGTATACTAGCTAACTAATAGGACAGTAAAAATCAAATTCCTACTCTTATAATTTATTTTCCCTTATAAATTTTAAATAAATAAAAACGAAACCAATATATACCTTATTGCTTAATTTTTCCTTCCTTGTATAAATTAATTACACATTGTTCATATAAATACCTTTAAATGATAAATTAAAAATCTAACTTAAATCTTGTACTTAATGATTAGTTAACATTTTAATTACTACACTAGCTAACTATATCGGTTTACACAAATTCATTTAATCAGATTAAAGTAGTTTTATTTAAAATAATAACTGTCATAAATCTTAAATACCTAGACTCGGCTAATTAAACACAGTTTAAATGATTAATACCTGCGTTAATCCTTCCCTGTTCGAAGCCTGTCATTCCCACTTCTAGGCAAACATCCTGATACCATTGCTCCCTATATTCACTTCGTTGCCGGCCTTAACCCTAGCTACCTGTGACCACCGCGCTGCCCTAACTGGATTCGCCTCATCTAGCAAGCCACCACCGAAAGTGCCAGCCCCTCAACGCAAGCGCTCCTGGTGATGTCGAGCTTCATTTTCCAATCACGATACCCAATCCCCATCTTGAAGACACCGTCGTAGTCGCGACTCTCACCTCCCAATCTAACATCGCGGCAACCCAGTTTGAACCCTGACTTTGATCGTCGAACTCTCCTCGTATCGCACCCCTTAATAATTCGAAATCAATTTCCCAGACCCTCGTTTGCGGCTTCAATATGAAGCTTTCGATTTGGTTCTGAGGGAATGAGGAACGGGTGAAAGAAAAATGTGAAGGAAAAGGAAGAGGGTCGCGAATTTATAGAAGAGTAAGGGGACATAAGGTACGAGGTCATTAAAACACTGTTTTTCAGATTTCGAAAGAGGAAGACAGGATTTTGTGCTCGAGGGAAGTAGGTCTGCCTAATAAAGAATAAGGTCGGCTGAAATGAAAACATAGGCTTTGAAAATAAATTGATTTGATTTAATCAAATTTTGTTTAAAATATTTTGTGGTTCCTTAACTCAAAGTCCCGGACCACTATCCAACCATAACAATTGATGTTCCCACTGTTATTCACTATTCTGAATTCAACGGAATGGTTTCTAAAATTTAATTCGACTGTTCCGAAGTGATAAACAATTAAATTAACGTTTTAAATTAAATTCGATATAAAATATAAATCGATCTCAAACCATTAAATTTACCGATAATAAATTATTTTTATTGTTCATGTTCAGACAGAACTGACACTGATCATTTGAATTGTTTTGATTCTGTTTTTAACTTCGATTTCAATTCTATTTTGTTCTCGTATTTCGATTATTTGATCGATAATTCACTATAAAAGTTAATTTATATTATCAACTAAATATTTAAAACCATATTAAATATTTAAAATAAACTATTCAAAAATCCGGGTCGTTACACATCCCATAGGGCCCTGCTTTTCAACAAAAGCCTTGATCAATTGCAGCTTGGCATGCCACATTGACAATTCACGCCATGCGATCAATCACTATTAATATATACCAGGATGTTAAGTGGAGAATAAATCCTCCACCACCAAACACAAATACATTAACAGAAATCGATTTAATTCACATGGAATGAAATCCAATGTCAGATACGCATCCATTTACTAGCTTATGCTCTGGGTCTGAGCGAAAACCAAATCCGAACAATCAACAATAGTCCGGACGGCCACCACTGAAGCCCCTTCAAGGTAGCTACTCCCATCAAGGGTCCCTGTAGAAACACATCCATTCCATGTGAAGATCGTCGGTCTTCAATCACCGTACTCATCTTCGACTCTTCGTCGTCGTAATAATTATTCGGAATGGGTTAAACCCGACCTTTCCGAATAACTCACGTATTTTATAATTAAAAGTCAAGTACTATAAAAACACATCCAACGCCTCATTCCAATTCAGAATATTCTTTTAAATAAAATATTCAAATTATTCTAACAAAGACAAACTCTTTAAATTATTCTTAAATCTTACTTCTAAAGATTTATTAAGGAACCAATTTGGTTTAAATATCACAATTCATTATTCAATGATTAATTTAATTTAAGAAATCAATCTTATCTTATCTTTAATTGGGTTAAAGAACTAATGTCATTTAAAACATAGTTCATGGTAAACCCATAACCATCTTCCATAAAATATGGAATCTGCACAGAAATCAAATCAATATAAATAATCATTATAAATTTCTGTATCTGAACAATAATATAAATGGAATAACGGCAAAGCCTTTTAAATTCCATATGTAGTATCGATCTTCTTTTACAGAAGCTTATTCCGGTTATTATCAACTCGAATTCCATTCAATTCAAATTTAATACATTAAATTTGAAAACTTTACTTTTGGAAAATATTCCATTTTAAATCTTAATAAAAGATTGATAAATTCAAAATCATATTTTCACTGTCAGTTTGGTTAAAGAGAAAACAATAAACCTAACTCACAGTTCATCTTATTTCAATTACAGAATATAATTGAAAACTTTAATAATCTAAATTAGAAGATTATTCCTTTCATACGGGGTTTAAGAACAGAGTTATTTAAGACAATATTCACGACAAACCCAAAATCCAATTTATTTAATTTAAATACAATTAAATATTAACAAATTGGAAAACTTCATTATGTCTAAATTTAATGATTTATTCTAGTTAATAACTAGTTCATTTAAATAAAAATATACTTTCCACAACATATTCTTTTCTAAAATATTTTCTAAGACATTTTCTAAAATATTCTTTTTCTAGAATATCCTTTATTGGAATGTGACTCAATCAACAACCATATGTTGCATGAAATCAACCATTATGATAAATAATTATCAAACATCCAAATGACGACCAAAGTGGAATTTATAACTGCGTGAGCATTAAGGTAAATAACTAACGCTCATCACAGACTGTCAATCCATCGAATTACAGATAACAAAATATTGGGATTAATGTGTATCCAATATCATCCCAATACCCGTATGGGGTTTCATCCATCAACCAAATAATAAACTATTTGTGCACTTGGGAGAAGTGTGAAAATTATCGTCCCAATCACATGAACAAGTCGGGTAACTTGTAAATGGGAGTGTAATATTCAAACTTGAATAAAATAAACATTATATTTGACCCATAACACATTTCAACAATTAGACATATATTTCTATTCTTTTTGCTATGAACAAATAACCAATAAAACCTAGTCTTTTAATTTAATTCTTTTATTGTAAATAATGTTACAATAAAAGATAATCCTTTAATTCAATATGACAATAAAACTAATCTTTTATTTCAATTACCCTAAAGGTGTTCTCTTAATTTTCTAATCTTTTCATTTTAATCAAATGACTATAAAGATATAATCCTTTAATCCTAGTCCTTTCAATGGAATCTAAACTACATTGAAAATGTAATTTTAATGTACAATCTTTTTATTGAAAACGAAGTGCCAATAAAAATATAATCTTTTATCTCAATCTTTTTTTTTTTATTGTAAACAAAATGACAGAATTGACTAATTCTTTTTAATGTAAACCAAATATGATGATTTTGTTTAATCTTTTTAAATAAACCAAAATATGAGATTTTGTTTCTCTAATCATGTTTTACACACAATGATATTTTAATTTGCAAAGCCCATTTCTAACAAAAATGTGATTTTTATTTATATAACAATTTTCAAATCAAAATGTCATTTTTATATGCATAATACATTTCAAATAAAAATGTTGATTTTATTTACATAACAAGTTTCTAATCAAAAATGTCATTTTGTTTGCGTAACACATTTCAAATAAAAGATTGTTGTTATTTAATAACATTTTCTAACAAAAATGTCCTTTTAGTTCTAATTCTTTTTTAATGTACAAAATAAGGTACTTTTGTTAAATCCTTTTCGATGCAACAAAATGCAAATTTCCTTAATCCTTTTCTTTTGAACAGGGATAATAGTTCATAAAAGTGTACGTTTTTAATTCACTATTTTTAAATGACAAGAGATGCCTATTTTAATTCATTCTTTTAAATGACAAGAAATGTCCATTTTATTCTAATTTTACAATTTCTAACAGAAATGCTCTTTTATTCCAATATACATTTTCTAGCAAAAAAAGTACTTCTTATTCTAATTTACAATTTTCCATCGAAACGTTAATTTTTCTACTGTAACATTAATAATGAGAATGTAAACTTCTCTAATGTAACATTCAAAATAATAAAATATTAATTTCATCTTACAGGACAATTCATAACAAAAATGCTACTTCCATTACTATAATCATGTTTTGACAAAATGTTACTTTTATTCCACAAATCAAGTTTTAACAAAAATGTGATTTTTATTTCATAAATCAAGTTTTAACCATAAAAATCTAATCTTTTCGTCTCAACTAAAATGAAATCTTTATATCTAAACATAAATGGGTAAATCTCATGTCTCATTTAGTTGAAAACAACTTACTATATATAATACCAAAACTATGATCTATTAGTTGAAAAACAACTTGCCATTAAAAATATATTCTTTTAGTTTAAACCATATAATGCCAAAAATAAAATCTTTTTATAACTACTCTTTTTTAATTTAAACAAAACTATATATTTTGATCTACTTTTTTTTTTTTATGTACACAAATGTTCATTTTTGTTTAATACTTTTTAATACACAAAAATGTTCATTTTTGTCTAATAAACAAAAAAGTAATTTTTTTTCTTAAACCTTCTAAGTGATCCAAAAATGTATACTTTTAACTAATCCTATTTAATTTGCAAAAATGAACCTTTCCAATTCATTCTTTTAAAAGACCAAAACTGAAATCTTGTTATAATCCTTTTAATGTAAACAAAATGTGAATTTTGTCTACATCCTTTAAATATAAACAAAAATGTAAATTTTGTTATAGTCCTTTCAATGTAAACAAAATGTGAATTTTTGTTTCAATTCTATTCTCTAATAAAAATGTGAATTTTTGTTGTTGAAAATCTAGTTCAACAAAACAAAAATAAAAATGTTTATTTTATTTTTGTTGAAAAACTATTTCAACAAATAACATAAAAATGTATATTCATGTTTTACTGCATTTGACTCAACACAAATGAACCAAAAGTTTGATTTCATTTTAATGTTAAAAATTGCTGATTTAACAGGTTAACCAAATTATGTGTTTCATATATGTTGAAAATTTCTAATTAAACATATTTACAACATTTGATTTGATACCCATTTAATTCTTTTTATATAAACAAAACGGTGTATTTTTGTTTAAACCACTCTTTAATTTACAGAAATGTTTCCAAATTCGATAGTACAACAAACAAAATGATAATTTTGTTTAGTCTAATTCAAATTAACAGAAAAGTTAAATTTTAACAATAAAATGAACAAAATGATAAATTTGTTCAATCTAATTCTAATCAAAAGAAATGTAGCTTTTTAACAATTCTATCGCCACAATCAACATCGAACAAATAGAGGTGTATTTACAATTAACACAGGGAAATAACGGTATGAATTAACTACAAATTTATAACGATAATTTCAGAATTTATATCAAATATAAAGGAAAGAAGTAAAATAGATTTCTCACATAAATTTTCATTCAGATCTGAAATTTGGCCAAAATTTGATTTGTTCAGAAATGGTTCTAGTCAGCTTCATCATCTAGTGTTCTTCAATACGATCGCAACGCAACTGGTTTTGTTCGATTTCGATACTGTATGAAGAAGTTACCGCTGTTTAAACCTTTGACCATTAAATAATTAAATAATTATCATTTCCTGTACGAATTGGAACCCAAAGCGCACGCCTCCTAGGTCTTGAGTTCGCCACTGCCACACTTCGCCGGACGTCGATCAGCCAGTACCTCCTCGAAGCCCGCGCCTCCCCCTCCCATCGCCCAAGAGCAGGCGCAACTCGGTGGCCCCACTTCCCTGGGGGTGCGTGCGACCGACGCCACTTCCCCGGCCAATTGTGGCCACTCCAGTACCCGAAACCCGATCTCTACCGTACCAATTCGAAGCCCGTGCCTTGCTCTTTAATTTATGTTTTGATTTCAGACCTTAATTCAATTTGAGGAAGAGGATTTTAATGGTTTAAATTTGGAGCACCATGGCCCTTCATTGCTTTAGGCGGCTGCTAGGTTTTTAGGGAATAAGGTTTTGAAATTACTAAGGATTTTATAATATTTTAATTCATTAATTCATTAAAAAGGCCTGTTAACCAACTAGCTCCAATTCTAGCCCAACTGTTGTTGTTTCCAGCCAATAACCCCCATTCCGGATCCAATGAGCTATGTCTCGTGGCCCTAAACGAATGTCTATAGCATGTTTTCTTTAATTTAACATTTAAATCATTTATTTAATTAATTCATTCGTACATTTAAATTTACCGGAGCCACATACAGACTCTAAAAATTATAGAAAAATTATTTCTAGTTATGTTTTGATGATACGGTTCTAACAAGACGAATTTTGTCGAATTTTGAGACTGTTTGAAAAATGGCCATTTTCAAGTCGATTAAATTTGACCGAAACTGACAAAACACGTTTTTCTTTGCCAGGCTCACGTATAAATTCGAAAAATTATGTAAATTGAAATCTAGCAATAATTAGATATTCCGGTTCCAACAAAAGTGGTTTCGTCGAAAACCTAGGTCGTTTGAAAAATGACTATTTTTAAGGCTAATATATTTAATATTAAAAATACATTTTTAAACAAATAAATTCCGAAACTCAAAATATATCAGTGTTTACTGTTTTTGAATGTAGAAACATCATTCCGAACTCAATGGAAGTGGTTTCGAGTCGAAATTCCTTCATATGTGAAAAGTAGCCTTTCGGGCCCTATAATATATATATATATATATATATATATATATATATATATATAAATTCTACAGCGACCTTCCTAAATATTGAATTGGCCATAACTTTTGATTTTTAAAATGAAATTTCAGTTTTTCAGATTCGTTGGAAAGATATGATTAAACAGATTTAAATATTTCTGGTTTCGTTCAATTCTGATTTATTTTGAATCCTGTACATTCAATCAAAGTTCAAATTCAAATTTTCAAACCGCAGTGCTGTTTTAAACTCCTTTTATAATTAAATTGAATTTATTCGTTTTAAAATAAATTTTTAGTCATTCTTATTTAAAGTAAATTATTTTAAATATTAAAATTCCCTTAAAATTTCTAAAATAAATTTTTTAAAATTCTGGGTCGTTACATGCATGTCCTCCTGAGGTCCTCTCCTGGTTTTGGTTCACACCGCGGTGTGAGGCTCGCAAATTAACGCTATACACAAAGCTATTCCATTTAAGGTCGTTCTTTGATCATCAACTACAAGACTCTGCTTTTCAACAAAAGTCTTGATTATTTGCATATCTATGGAGTAAAACTCGTAGTACTCCATATCTAACACCATGATGTTATTGGGAAAATTAATTGCTATTTCACGTTCAAATCTAATTAAATATCGCTTGGAGCACAACTGGTGATACTCCATTCTCGATCATTTCCCAAATTTGATAATTTAAATTATTACATTCACATTTCATTTCTAATTAAAGATTCATTAAAAATCCACTTAGTTTTAATCCCCAAAAATATTATATAATGATTATTCAAATTTAGGAAATAAATCCTGCCTTTAACTAGGTTAAAGAACCAATGTCATTTGAAACACAGTTCAAGATAAACCCAAAATCATATTCCATTAATTATGGAATCATCAATATACATAATCGATATAAACTTCCATATCCAACCAATAATATAAATGGAATAACGATAAAGCCTTTTAAATTCCATATATAGTAATAGTCTTCCTCCACAGAAGTTCACTTCGATTATTACCAAATCGAATTCAATTCCATTCTAATTAATTTTATAAAATTGGAAAAATTTACTTTGGAAAATTCCCATTAAATCTTAATAAAAGATTTATAAATTCCAAATCACTTTTCACTATTAATGGGGTTAAAGAACGAATGTTGTTAAAAAAAACAGTTCACAATAAACCCAATTCACATTCCATTTAATTCCAATTACTAAATATAACCGGAAACTCAAATATTATTAATTAAAAGATTTACTCTTTTCACACGGGGTTTAAGAACAGTGTAATTTAAGACACGATTCACGACAATCCCAAAATCCAATTCTTTTATTCAATTATAAATTAAATATTAATTAATTGGAAAACTTCACAAAATCTTAATTAAAAGATTTGTTCTTTTCTCAACTGGGTTTAAGAACAGTGTTACCGAAGACAACATTCATGACAAACCCAAAATCCAATTTTTTTATTCAATTCCAATTAAATATTAATTAATTGGAAAACTTCATAAAATCTTAATTAAAAGATTTCTTTTCTCAACTGGGTTTAAGTACAGTGTTACTAAAGACACCATTCACGACAAACCCAAAATCCAATTTGATATCAAATACAAGGCTCTGAATAGAAATTATATCGGCTTATATTCAATATCGAATTCCGAAACCAACAAATACGTATTGGAAATAACGATATAAAATATATCTTCTGAATTTCCATAACAATATCCATATAATCACGGAATCCAATATCGAAATATTCCGAAGATTATTCCCATTCCAATCCATTCCAAATTATTCGTTGGAAATTTCTGGTTATATTAAAACCATTCTCTATCCAATTCATTTATTTAAAAATAATTGGATTATAATTCTAGTTAATAACCAGTTCATTTCGATAAAAATATATATATATTTAACTTTTCAAATATGGATTTTTTCATCCCAATTCTTTCCAAATCATTTATTATGATTTTACGCAAATCATCAATATTTTTAATAAATTTATTAAGGCCCTTTCAGTCGATTTTCATAAATGGTCGTCGAACTGCACTTATAATGACATTTTCCAAATTTGATTTGGACATAATTCCAAATCCAACTGTTAGATTTTGAATCTCCTATATTCATTGGAAAGCTCTTCCCGATACGAACCGAACGGTTCCGGTTTTAGCAGAATCCGATGGCCGAATCTCCCATAATGTCAATTCGAAGTCAATGGTCGAAATTAGCGAACGGTCGCAATGCGACGCATTCTATTCAAGCCATTTAAATATACATAATATATATTTATATTATATATATTCGGTCGATTTCCATTTAAATCGTATTTTATTAATCGTTTTGAATTCGTTTTAAAAACGATTTTAACTTCATTTTCAATTTTAAATCAAAATTGAATATTCCATATCATTATAATATATAAATGATAATATTTTCAAAATGTCATATTTTGAAATAATTTCCTTTTCGATATTCATTATAAAAATGAACAAAATCGATATAAATATCGTTCGCGTCAAAATGGAGCAAATCTAATCAACACGGCTTCATATGTGAGACGACCCGAAATCCCGTTCTCACGGAAACAAGGGTTATCTTTGGAATATAACACAGAAACTGAAAATGGCAGAAAAGAATTAAATAAATACACCAGATAATGAACAATAGAATATACTGGATAAAGTAATCATCAGAGTTACACAGTATACAGGATCTTACTTAGTACAAATACAGTTCAGCTATACATAAATGTCTACAGCGGAAATAAACAAAATATGTACAATAGGAGCTGAACAGCATAAAAAGAAATAAATGATAGAATCCATCTTCAGCTCCAGCTATCCAGAAAGAACCAGCTAAACCTGAATACATGGCTGCCTGTGTAGAAAAAGGGGCACCCGAGTTTGAAAGTGAAACAAACTACGAGTCAGTCATGGGACTGGTATGAGAAATCCACTCAACACATATATAATTGGCTAATCACAGGACCACGCCACTTTCGTGGAACGGGTTTACTCCATTGGATTGCCAGTGCTTTAAAACAAATCTTTCTTTTAAACATCGCTATGCTTTTTATAAAAATGAAACCGTTATAAGACTCAGTTCCCATCACACAATGCAACGCAAACCGGAGGATAGAGTTTTACCTTATAACGGTCAAAATATGCTTGATACGAACAAAACAAAGGCATTTGATATTATTGTTAGTGTCTATATGTTTTGAAAACAATTTCAAATCATAACTATCAATCATAGACGACATGGGTACCATATATCATGTCGCCATATATATATATATATATACAATCAAAACCGCACGATGTCGTATTTGGAAATTGGATTTCCGTCATGAACCAAGGCAAAAGATAGTCCTTACCGAATTCGAGACAATCTAGCCTACCATGTCTCAGGATCAGAGCTCGAGTGACCCTAGGAGCGACAGGGCCGGTCCACCGATGTGGATTAAAATGCCTGAGCAATACGTTTCCCCGCCCTTTGGGGCACAAACGAGCCAATGAATGACTCCATCGGACCCGGATCGTCCGATCAAACCGAGGCGCCTCGCAACAGCAACAACCACATAGGTGAAAAGTATATAAATGTCAGGGCTGGTAGGTCACTGACACCACCCTAGCTAGAAAGAAACGCATGCCCTCCCTGAGGTCCTTCCTCCCGTTTTAGGTTCATACCGGGGTGTGAGGCTCGCGAATTCACGTTATACACAAAGCTACGCCACACAGGCGGTGCTTTGATCATCACCACAAGACTTTGCTTTTCAACAGAAGTCCTGATCACTGCATCTTAGCATGCCACACAGGCAATTCATGCCATGCGACTGATGTCCATCGATATACAACCTCTGAGCTCGTGCGTCTCAAAGAAGGGCGTTAAGCAAAAGAATAAATTCTTCGCCGCCAAACAGATGTATATTTAACAGAGATCAATCAACACAGAATAAAATCCAATGTCAGACACACAGTCCATTTACAAGTCCGTTCTGGGTCTGAACGAAACCGGAGGCACTAAATACCTCGCAAACCCTTCGATCACCACGTATGTCTGGACGATCACCACTCATTATCCATATTTCGGGATGCCTCCCAATCAGGACCTCGGTTACCATCCAAACGAGGTGAAGATCTCCGGTCTTCGACCATCGTCTTCATCTTCGACTTTCAATCGTCGGTCAATCATTTGAAATGAGAATTAACTCGGCCTTTTCAAATGATTCACGTATATTTAGAATTTCAAATCAATTTATTTCAATGGTTGAATTATTCGACAACACCAATTGTGTTCTTTAATGTAATTTTCACACCAAACACATTCAACCATCAAAAGCCACATAAATCAAGCAAATTCAGTTTATTTCCATTCCATATCGCTTATGATATTTTATAACTATTCATCGCTATTTTTATTTATTTTAAAATAGCCAATTTATTCAAAACGACGCTTCGGGCCATAACGCGGCCGTGGCGCTGTTTTTCTTCAGAATTGATTTACACATATCTGAAAATCTAACCGTTGGATCTTCACAAAATTTACATTATTAGAAAGGTCTTTTCAAAAAGAATCCAACGGTTCCAGTTTCGGGAAAATCCGACGGTCGGATCTCCCGGTACAATCGTTTGAAGTTTTGATTTCAAAATACGAACTGCAGCGTCGTTATTCGATTAAATATAATTATATTTATATATATAAAATAAATATAATCGTTTCTGGCGCTGTTTTTCTTCAGATTTGAATTAAACATTCCAGACAATCCAACCGTTGGATTTTTACAAGGTTGGTGCCGTTGGAAAGATATTTCCAAGGCGAACCCGACGGTTGAGGTTTCGGGAAAATCCAATGGTCGGATTCCTCGTACTAGTTGTTTGAAATCACGGTTTCAAAATACGAACTGCACGGCTTCGTTTCGTTTTAATTTTATTTATATTTATATATTTATATAAATATAGTTCATTCAATGATTTCCAAATCGTTTTCACTTCAAATATTTTTCTAACACCTTAAAATTTTGGAAAATTTCGCCATAACCTCCCCTGCACCGGGAGCATCGGAAAATCGCAAATAGCTTTCCCGGTCCTTCTAATCTCAAAAAGAAAAAGAAAAAGCCAAGCGACTAGCCAACAGGCTCATAAAATCATCACCCAAACAAAGCAGTAAATGTGTACCTATTTGTCGGGCACAAAATTTTATTCCTCTTCTCTAGCCCCTTTGCTATAACCTGTTCAATGAATATGTATGTACATATATACACAGTTCTTATCATTTATCATTTTCTATTCGACTTCATATTTGATTTCTATTTGGTTTAAAAACACCATTCATTCTAATGTTACATAAATAGGTGTAAATCATTTCATTAGCTAATTAATGAATATTTCAACTCATATATGTTTATTTTGAACAAGGGGCTATTTTTAACACTTCACATTTCAACGATTTATGCATACAATAAAAATGTGATTTTTATTGTAAAACAATTCATTTCAAAACACTATTCTTCTATATAGTTCAAGTTGGTGATAAAAATGGGATTTTTATCATAAAACAATTTCTTTTAAAACGTGGTTATTTTACACAGTTCATATAGTCGATAAAAAGATGATTTTTATTATCAAACAATTTATTTCAAAATATGAATACCATTCAACACATGAATTTCTAATCAACGAATGAATATCAATTCAACACATGAATGTTTTCTATAGTTTTTATATATAGATAAAAGGTGATTTTTATTATCAAACAATTTATTTCAAAATATGAATACCATTCAACACATGAATTTCTAATCAACGAATGAATATCAATTCAACAAATGAATGTTTTCTATTCAATGAATAATTATAGTTTAAGCATATGAAAATAATTCAAACACACGAATATTATTCAAAATTTCGGCAGCATAACGGCAGGGTAGTTAAAACCGGGACCGTCCCTAGTACGGCTCCTCGCTCTACCTTAAAACCTCGCGGTTTTTGACAATGGGGATCATGCATCTAGTTCGCACGCAGGCGGCATGTATATATTTATTTCATTTCCACAAACTAATCCTATGTGGTTTCAACCAAATATTTCTCAACCACAAATGGGTATTTTTCAACCACAATCAACCAATATCAATCACAAACAATCCCAAACAATCATTCGCTATCAATCAATTTTCACAACAATTTCAACCAATAAATATCGTCCATGGTTTGTGGACGAGGGGCGTATATATATATATATATTATATAGCAATTCACCTTTATTTCAACATATATATATATAGAAAAAGAAATTGAAGAGTGAGAAATTCTCACCAATAGCTATCCAATACTACGACTCTTCCTTTATAGAAATCTTCGCCAATCTCGCCTTTTGTCGCTTCGTCGCCCGTATTCTCTACATATGTAAAAATCGAATTTTTACTATGTTATTCAATATATAAAAATCGAATTTTGACTTCGCTATTCAATATATAAAGATATGATTTTTACTTCAACTTTCAATATATAAAAATCTGACTTTTACTTCGACTTTCAATATATAAAAATCTGACTTTTACTTCGACTTTCAATATATAAAAATCTGATTTTTACTTCGACTTTCAATATATAAAAATCTGATTTTTACTTCGACTTTCAATATATAAAAATCTGATTTTTCTTTTTAAAGTTCAAATCTTTTTCTTTTTAAATCTCAAAATAAAATCAGTTTTTCAAACCCCTTTAAAATTCAGTTTTAAACCTTTTAAAAATCAGTTTTTATAACCTTTTAAAATCAGTTTTTATAACCTTTTAAAATCAGTTTTTATAACTTTTTAAAATCAGTTTTTATAACTTTTTAAAATCAGTTTTTATAACCTTTTTAAAATCGGTTTTTATAAACTTTTAAAATCAGTTTTTATAACCCTAAAATCGAAATTAGTTTTAAACCCTAAAATCGAAATCAGTTTTTAAAGAATAAAAATAAAAATAAAATAAAATACTTACTTTAACCTGCGAAGAAGGAGGGGAAAAAGAAGACGTCGGCGGCAGTGGTCTTCGGTGGTGGTGGCGTCGAGGCTTTGGGGGGGGGGGGGGGGCGCTCGATTTGATTCGACGGGGGGGGGGGGGGGGGATCGTCTTCGTCGGAGCTGGCTTCGAGGTGGGCGGATGCTTCAGCGTCTCGAACTGGGGGGGGGGGGGCTCGTCTTCGTCGGAGCTCCGGTGGTGGCGGCGTCGCTGCTGCTCCGTCCTTCTTGTTTTTTTTTTGTTTTCTGATTAATGAAATCGGGGGGGGGGGGCAGAAAGAAGGATAAAGGGAGGGAATTAAATTAATTTTTTTTTCCTTTTTATTATTTAATTATTTATATTTTGCAAAAAGGTTGACTTTTACATACGACCTCGGAACGAGGCCTACCGCCTGTCGCCCATAGCGTTTTACCCCCATTCCGGACACAATGGGATATGTATCGCAAGCTGATTTGATCGTTACTGTAACAACCCGAAAATCTGGGCCAGTTTAAAATTTTTATTTTGGCAATTTTAGCGAATTTTGATTATTTAAAATGAATTATTTTAAATAATGTCGACGAGAAATTTATTTTCAATATTCAATTCAACGTATATATTATATACGTCGTCGTTAGAATATAAATATTTATATATAATTATAAATAGAATTGAAAAGGGCGCGGTAGTTCGATAATTCGATTTCAAACTTCAATTGAATGTACCGGGTGCAAAACCATCCGGATTTTAGTGAAATCAAAAACATTAGGATCTACTTGGTGATACCTTTCCAACGAATCCGAAAAATCAAAAGTTCGTTGCGGGAATCAAAAGATATGTCCAGTTGAAAATTCTGAATAGTCGCTATGGAATTCAGGCCCTTAAAAATGGACATTTTGCAAATGACTTCGGATTTCGACGAAACCAGTTTTGTTGGGTCCGTGATGTCAAATTATTGCTAGGTTTTAAATTTCATAATTTTTCGAATCAATATGTGAGCGTGGCAAAGGAAAACGCATTTGACTAGTTTCAGTTGATTTTAATCGACTGGAAATTGGCCATTTTTCTAACGGTCTCAGAATTCGACGAAACTAGTTTTGTTAGGACAGTATTGTCAATACGAAGCTAGAAAATATTTTTCGAGAATTTTTCGAGTTAGTATGTGACCCCGGTAATTTGAAATGTACGTTTAAAATTCAATATAAGGATTTAAATGTAAATTCAACGGAAACTGATTGTAACGATCAAATCAGCTTACGATACATATCCCATTGTGTTCGGAATGGGGGTGAAACGCTATGGACGACAGGCGGTGGACCTCGTTTCGAGGTCGTATGTAAAAGTCAACTATTTGCAAATAAAATAATAAAATAATAATAAAAAAAAGAAACCCCTCTCTTCCCTTAACCAGGCCCCCCCGATTAAAATCATTTCAAAAAAAAAAAAAAAAAAAGAAGGAAAAACCCGCTCGTCGCGATTCCTCCTCCACCGCCGTTCAGGCGAGCGCGCCGCCCACCCCACCGTCGGTCAGCCTTCCTCCGCCGCACGCTCCACCTTATTTGCTCCCCCCTTATTTGCTCCAGCCTCCCTCCGTTAATACTCCAGCCCCAATTCGAAGTCCCCAACCCTAGACCCCCTCAAATCGAACCGCACCGCCCACCCTGACCGCGACCGCCACCACCAGTCCAAGCTCCGACACCCGTGACCCCAAGCGCCGCCTCCCCCTTTTATTTACACGCTGTAAGTTTTGTTTACACTTTTATTTATTTATTTTAATTTACTTTTTTGTAATCAGTTTTTAAATCAGTTTATTTAAATATATATAGCCATTATAAAATCAGTAATATATATATATTAGTATTAAAATATAATTTTTATATTAGTAGAAGGTTAAAGATATAATTTTTATATAATAAAAATGTGATCTTTATATAGTAGCCATGTAAAAATATGATTTTTATATTTTTAAAGTATTAAAAATATAATCTTTACTATATAGAAATATTAAAAATATGATTTTTATATTTTTAAAGTATTAAAAATATGATTTTTATATTTTTAAAGTATTAAAAATATAATCTTTATAGGATAGAGAATATAAAAATATCATCTTTGTGTATGTAGCAAAATAAAAATCTAATTTTTATTTTCTATACGTCGAAATAAAATGCTGATTTTTATAAAGATGAAATCTTTATAGTTGAAAAGGCGAGATCTTTATATATAGAATAACGATGTAAAAATAGAATTTTTATCTATATAGTAGCGGTGTAAAAATAGCATTTTTATCCATATAGCGTGAAAGTAAAAATGTGATTTTTATATATTGAACTTCGAAATAAAAATATGATTTTTATATATTGAATAACATAGTAAAAATTCGTTTTTTTATATATATGAGGTGATTATAAAAATATGATTTTTAAATTGAAAGTGAATAAATAAAAATGTGATTTTTATTTTAAAGACATCGAAATATAAAAATGTGTGATTTCTATATGTAGTGGCTACGGGCAACAAAGAAGAAAAGGCGAGAACGACGAAGATCTCTACAATAGGAGTGTCGTGGTATTGGATAGCTTTCGGTGAGAACTTCTCACTCAAATTCTCTTTTTCTAGTTATATATATATACTAGGATGCAGACGGTGCTTAGTAGCACCCGACACCCGTCATCCACAGACCATGGATGGCTTGTTTGAAAATTGTTTGGTTGTGTAGTTGGTTAGATTATTTGAATTGAAATTGAATTGTTTGGTGAATTGAAATGGATTTGATTGATGTGTGAATGGCGTGGGCCTTCACTAGACCGGGGATAAGGCTAGGCCTCGTCCCGTTTCTAGTATCGTGCCGTTATGCCGCCGAAATTTTCTAAAATATGTTAGAAAATAAAAATATCATTTTATTGAATAAATGAATTAAATAGAAATTCATAGGTTGAAATAAAATGTTTTATCGTTAAAAATATAATTTTTAACGTGAAGTGAATAAAATAAATTATTCATTTACAAACCGGACGGTTTGTTTATGTACACCTATTTGAAGGACATTGATTGGGTCGATAAATTTTACACATCGCCCAACTGCACTAATAAAATCTGTGTTTGATTGTTTGAAACCCCACACGGGTGTTGGGATGAAATTTGAAGTTCACTCATCCTGATTGATTGAATATGTCGATCGATTGATTGACAGGCTGTTATAAACGTTAGATATCTATATTTGATGCTTATACAGTGTAGTGCACTTTGGTTGATGGTTGATTGTTTTCCAATGCTATTATACATGTGTTGTATGAAAATCCATATAATTAACTTTATATGGTAATTGATTGGGCCTCATTCCAATTTGAAAAATAAAGAATATTATAAAATAAAAGTTCATGTGTTGACAGTACTCATCCATTGAGATTGGTCATGTGTTGAACGAAATATTTGATAATAGAAATATTTGAAATAGAATATTTGAAAATAGAAATATATGAAGCCGTGTTGATTAGATTGACGCCATTTTGACGTGATCGATATTTATATCGATTTTAAAACGATTTCGAAATGAATTGAATTGAAAACGATTTCGAAATGAATTGAATTGAAAACGATTTCGAAATGAATTGAATTGAAAACGATTTCGAAATGAATTGAATTGAAAACGATTTCGAAATGAATTGAATTGAAAACGAATTCAAAGTGAATTGAATTGAAAACGAATTCAAAGTGAATTGAATTGAAAGTGATTTCGAAATGAATTGAATTGAAAGTGATTTCGAAATAAATTGAATTGAAAACGAATTCAAATTGAATTGAAAGTGGATTGAAATGAATTCAAATTGAATTGAAATTTGAATTGAATAGAAATGAACTTTGAAACGAATTTATAAAGAAGAATTCAATTTTGATTTGAATTTGAAATGGGAGTTGAAAATGTTTTTGAAACAAATTCAAAACTATTTATAAAATTCGTTTTAAATAGAAATCGACGAAGTGTATATTATATATATTATATATATAATATAATGGCCTGAATAGAAGTGCCGCACCGCGGCAGTTCGTGAATTTCGACCATTTATTTCAAACGGACATTACGGGAGATCCGACCGTCGGATTCTCCTAAAACCGGAACCGTTGGGTTCGTATCGAAAAGAGCTTTCTAGCGAATGTTAGAAATTTGAAATCTAACGGTTGGATTTGGAATTATGTCCAAATCAAATTTGAAAAAGGTCGCTGTAAGTGCAGTTCGATGACCGTTGATGAAAATCGACTGTACGGGCCTTGATAAAATTATTAAAAATAGTAATAATTTGTGTAAAATCATAAGAAATGATTTGTGAAGAATTGGGATGAAAAACTCCATATTTGAAAAGATAAAAATAGATTTTTATCGAAATAAACTAGTTTTGAACTAGGATTATAATTCTATTTATTTTTAAATAAATAAATTGAATTTGAAAAGGGTTTTGAAAATAACCAGAATTTCCAATGATTGCATTGGAGTGGATTTGAATCGAAATTGTCTTCGGAATATTTCGATGTTGGAATTCGTGATTATACGGATGTTGTTATGGAAATTTGAAAGATATATATATTTATATCGTTATTTCCAATATGACATTTGTTAGTCGTAGAATTTGATATTGAATGTAAGCCGGTATATTTTCTATTCAGAGCCTTGTATTGAATATCAAATGTGATTTGGGTTTGTCGTGAATGGTGTCTTCACTAACACTGTTCTTGAACCCAGTTGAGAAAAGATTAAATCTTTTTATTTAGATTTAATGAAGTGTACCAATTAAATGATATTTAATTGGAATTGAATTGGTATTGATTTTTGGGTTTATTGTGAACAGTGTTTTAAATAACACTTGTTCTTTAACCCGATAATTAATGGAATGTGATTTTGGGTTTATCGTGGATCGTGTTTTAAATGACACCGATTCTTTAACCCAGATAACGATTAAAACTAAGTGGAGTTTTAATGAATCTTTAATTAGATTGAAAAGATCGAGAATGGAGTATCACCAGTTTTACTCCAGGCGATAGTTAAATCTTTAATTAGATTTGAACGTGAAATGGTAATTGAATTACCGATAACACTGTGGTGTTAGATATGAAGTATTACCAGTTTTACTTCATGGGATGAATAGGTTGGGATTGGGAAATAAAATAAATGATTACTTCGGTGTGGTTCGCTAATCCCGACTAGTTTGAATTGATATTCAAAGGAGATTAAAGAATAAATTTAAAGAATTTATCTTGGATAAAATTAATGGGAACTTTTCCCAAAGTATAGGAATATTTGAATAAAAGAATATTCTGAATTGGAATGAGGCGTATGTTGTGTTTGTGTAACACTTTTATAATATATATGCGAGTTATTCAGAAAGACCGGGTTTGTCCCATTCTGAATAACTGATTCGACGTGGTGTCGAAGATGAAGACGGTGGTCGAAGACCAGAAGTCTTCACGTCGTTTGGGTGATTACTGATGATCTTGATTGGGCTGTACACCCAAGAAGATGGAAACAGTTGGTGATCGTCCAGACGTACTTGGAGATCGATGGATATGCGGGGTACTAGGTGCCTCCGGTTTCGTTCAGACCCAGAACGGACTTGTAAATGGACTGTGTGTCTGACATTGGATTTTAGTCTGTGTGTTTGATTTCTATTAAATATATATCTGTTTGGCGGCGGAGAATTTATTCTCTTGCTTAACGCCCTTCTCTGAGACGTACGAGCTCAGGGGTTATATATTGATGGATATCAAACGCATGGAGTGAATTGCCTGTGTGGCATGCCTAAGTGGCAATTGATCCAGGCTTCTGTTGAAAAGCAAAGTCTTGTGGTGATGATCAAAGCACAGCCTGTGTGGCACAACTTTATGTAACGTGAATTCGCGAGCCTTGCACCCCGGTTGTGAACCAAAAACGGGAGAGGACGTCAGGGAGGGCATGCGTTTCTTTCTAGCTAGAAGTGGCGTCAGTGGTTTTACACGCCCTGACGAGTTTGACTTATGTGGTTGTTGCTGTTGCGAGGCGCCTCGGTTATATCGGTTTTGGCCGATGCATTCTGGTCGGCAGACGGACCAGACTTACACCCCATAGGGTGGGGAGACGTAGTGTTCAGGCATAATAATCCACATCGGTGGACCGGCCCTGAGGATCCAGGGGGCAGTTGCGGCTGTTCCTGAGACACTGGCTAGAGCGTCTCGAATCGGTTGAGGACTATCTTTTGCCTCGGTTCATAGATGGAAACCCAATTTCCAAATACGTGATTCTGCGGTTTTATTTGTAGAGCCTAGTATGGCGACATAGTGGGATGGGGCATTCATGCCGCCTATGATTGATACTTATGATTTGAAGTTGTTTTATACACTATGCACTTATGATAGTATCAAATGATTTGTTTTAAACGTATCAAGCATCCTTGGCTATTATAAGGTAAAAACCCTATCCTCCGGCTTGCGTTGCATTGTGTGATGGGAACTGGGTCTTATAATAGCTTCATTCTTCCTTATTTAGCATTGCGCTGTTGTTTTATGCACTGGTATTCTTGGGAGGAAACCCGTTCCGTGTTATATGGCGTGGTCCCTTGATTTACCGAACTTTAAAATAAAGAATTATAACTGTTTTAGTTCTCACACCAGTCACATGACTGACCTGGAGTTTATTGTTTTAACCTAAACTCTGGGTGCCCCTATTTTTACACGGGCAGCTAGTAGTTTTGGTTTTGCAGATTATATTCACAGGATCCTGGTTTACAGCTGGAATGATATCCGGAAAGCTTTGTATCCGTATATCTCTTCTAGTTGTGTATTGTATTACTTTCCGCTGCTATGTATTTAAATGTAATTTAAATCTCTGTTATTTCTGTGTAATATTTATTCATATACTCTGTATATTCTTGTAATCTGATGCATTGTTTTTAATTAACAATGAAATGTTCTTCTGTATGTGTTCTGTTTTGTCCTGTTCTCAAACGATAGGGCGTTTCGAACGGTCTAGATCGGTATAACGACTGGTTCGGACCGAGCGAAATTCCTTGCCGTCACAGTTGGTATCAGAGCTTTGGTTTACAAAGCTCGGAGAACAAGGCACATTAGAACCATACGAAAGAATTCATCAGATATTGGATTAGTAATATCCAATGGGGATGACTCGTTAGAGATGGGATCAGTAGTATCCTAGAACGAGTGTGAAGAGTATATCTTTCAAATGAAAACAATTTTTGTTTTGAAAATTTAAATCAATTATTCGTATTTGATTATCTATTTATATTGATGTGGACAATCCAGTATATATAGATTTTACGTATACGTCTGATCCGCGTGTATTCGAAATTTTAATATACTGGATAGATATAGAATCACACTCTAGTCGCCCGGAGATGATTCAGATGATGAGGCCTCATCATCAGTATTTATATTCGAGTGACGAAAGTGAGATTTCTATATATTTCCTATTGACTGGTGTGAGAACCAAAAATTAGATAGGGCCTATTGTTGTGATTTGGCATCAAAAACATGATTTTTGTATAGGTATCAAAGTTATGAATTTGAAAACTCTAATCTACTAATTGATTGATGTTTGTATTGCTTGTTTAATTGTTTGATAATTTTGAACCATTTGGCCTAATTGAATCAAATATTGAATTGTATTGAAATTGGTCGCATTTGCTTGCATATATATATATCATTGAACAGGTCATAGCAAGGAGGCTAGAGCAGAGAATAAAATTTGTTTGCCCGACAAATAGGTACATGTTTATTACATAATTTACTGTTTTGTTTGGGTGATGATGATTTTATGAGCCTATTGGCTAGCCGCTTGGCTTTTTCTTTTTCTTTTTGAGATCTGAAGGACCGGGGAAGCTATTTGAAATTCCCCGATGCTCCCATTGCAGGGGAGGTTATGGCGAAATTTTTCGAAAATTTAGGGTGTTAGCCAAATTTTTGAAATTTTGGAAATTCTCAGAAACTAAAGAGTTGGAGAATGGAAGCCAGACCTAACGGAGAGTTAATTAATCAAACCACTTTCGACTTTGTCCCTTTTCGGGGACGAAAAGTTTTAAGTGGGGGAGATTGTAACAACCCGAAAATCTGGGCCAGTTTAAAATTTTTATTTTGGCAATTTTAGCGAATTTTGATTATTTAAAATGAATTATTTTAAATAATGTCGACGAGAAATTTATTTTCAATATTCAATTCAACGTATATATTATATACGTCGTCGTTAGAATATAAATATTTATATATAATTATAAATAGAATTGAAAAGGGCGCGGTAGTTCGATAATTCGATTTCAAACTTCAATTGAATGTACCTGGTGCAAAACCATCCGGATTTTAGTGAAATCAAAAACATTAGGATCTACTTGGTGATATCTTTCCAACGAATCCGAAAAATCAAAAGTTCGTTGCGGGAATCAAAAGATATGTCCAGTTGAAAATTCTGAATAGTCGCTATGGAATTCAGGCCCTTAAAAATGGACATTTTGCAAATGACTTCGGATTTCGACGAAACCAGTTTTGTTGGGTCCGTGATGTCAAATTATTGCTAGGTTTTAAATTTCATAATTTTTCGAATCAATATGTGAGCGTGGCAAAGGAAAACGCATTTGACCAGTTTTAGTTGATTTTAATCGACTGGAAATTGGCCATTTTTCTAACGGTCTCAGAATTCGACGAAACTAGTTTTGTTAGGACCGTATTGTCAATACGAAGCTAGAAAATATTTTTCGAGAATTTTTCGAGTTAGTATGTGACCCCGGTAATTTGAAATGTACGTTTAAAATTCAATATAAGGATTTAAATGTAAATTCAACGGAAACTGATTGTAACGATCAAATCAGCTTACGATACATATCCCATTGTGTTCGGAATGGGGGTGAAACGCTATGGACGACAGGCGGTGGACCTCGTTTCGAGGTCGTATGTAAAAGTCAACTATTTGCAAATAAAATAATAAAATAATAAAATAATAATAATGATAAAAAAACCCCTCTCTTCCCTTAACCAGGCCCCCCCCCGATTAAAATCATTTCAAAATAAAAAAAAAAAGAAGGAAAAACCCGCTCGTCGCGATTCCTCCTCCACCGCCGTTCAGGCGAGCGCGCCGCCCACCCCACCGTCGGTCAGCCTTCCTCCGCCGCACGCTCCACCTTATTTGCTCCCCCCTTATTTGCTCCAGCCTCCCTCCGTTAATACTCCAGCCCCAATTTGAAGTCCCCAACCCTAGACCCCCTCAAATCGAACCGCACCGCCCACCCTGACCGCGACCGCCACCACCAGTCCAAGCTCCGACACCCGTGACCCCAAGCGCCGCCTCCCCCTTTTATTTACACGCTGTAAGTTTTGTTTACACTTTTATTTATTTATTTTAATTTACTTTTTTGTAATCAGTTTTTAAATCAGTTTATTTAAATATATATAGCCATTATAAAATCAGTAATATATATATTAGTATTAAAATATAATTTTTATATTAGTAGAAGGTTAAAGATATAATTTTTATATAATAAAAATGTGATCTTTATATAGTAGCCAGGTAAAAATATGATTTTTATATTTTTAAAGTATTAAAAATATAATCTTTACTATATAGAAATATTAAAAATATGATTTTTATATTTTTAAAGTATTAAAAATATAATCTTTACTATATAGAAATATTAAAAATATGATTTTTATATTTTTAAAGTATTAAAAATATGATTTTTATATTTTTAAAGTATTAAAAATATAATCTTTATAGGATAGAGAATATAAAAATATCATCTTTGTGTATGTAGCAAAATAAAAATCTAATTTTTATTTTCTATACGTCGAAATAAAATGCTGATTTTTATAAAGATGAAATCTTTATAGTTGAAAAGGCGAGATCTTTATATATAGAATAACGATGTAAAAATAGAATTTTTATCTATATAGTAGCGGTGTAAAAATAGCATTTTTATCCATATAGCGTGAAAGTAAAAATGTGATTTTTATATATTGAACTTCGAAATAAAAATATGATTTTTATATATTGAATAACATAGTAAAAATTCGTTTTTTTATATATATGAGGTGATTATAAAAATATGATTTTTAAATTGAAAGTGAATAAATAAAAATGTGATTTTTATTTTAAAGACATCGAAATATAAAAATGTGTGATTTCTATATGTAGTGGCTACGGGCAACAAAGAAGAAAAGGCGAGAACGACGAAGATCTCTACAATAGGAGTGTCGTGGTATTGGATAGCTTTCGGTGAGAACTTCTCACTCAAATTCTCTTTTTCTAGTTATATATATATATACTAGGATGCAGACGGTGCTTAGTAGCACCCGACACCCGTCATCCACAGACCATGGATGGCTTGTTTGAAAATTGTTTGGTTGTGTAGTTGGTTAGATTATTTGAATTGAAATTGAATTGTTTGGTGAATTGAAATGGATTTGATTGATGTGTGAATGGCGTGGGCCTTCACTAGACCGGGGATAAGGCTAGGCCTCGTCCCGTTTCTAGTATCGTGCCGTTATGCCGCCGAAATTTTCTAAAATATGTTAGAAAATAAAAATATCATTTTATTGAATAAATGAATTAAATAGAAATTCATAGGTTGAAATAAAATGTTTTATCGTTAAAAATATAATTTTTAACGTGAAGTGAATAAAATAAATTATTCATTTACAAACCGGACGGTTTGTTTATGTACACCTATTTGAAGGACATTGATTGGGTCGATAAATTTTACACATCGCCCAACTGCACTAATAAAATCTGTGTTTGATTGTTTGAAACCCCACACGGGTGTTGGGATGAAATTTGAAGTTCACTCATCCTGATTGATTGAATATGTCGATCGATTGATTGACAGGCTGTTATAAGCGTTAGATATCTATATTTGATGCTTATACAGTGTAGTGCACTTTGGTTGATGGTTGATTGTTTTCCAATGCTATTATACATGTGTTGTATGAAAATCCATATAATTAACTTTATATGGTAATTGATTGGGCCTCATTCCAATTTGAAAAATAAAGAATATTATAAAATAAAAGTTCATGTGTTGACAGTACTCATCCATTGAGATTGGTCATGTGTTGAACGAAATATTTGATAATAGAAATATTTGAAATAGAATATTTGAAAATAGAAATATATGAAGCCGTGTTGATTAGATTGACGCCATTTTGACGTGATCGATATTTATATCGATTTTAAAACGATTTCGAAATGAATTGAATTGAAAACGATTTCGAAATGAATTGAATTGAAAACGATTTCGAAATGAATTGAATTGAAAACGATTTCGAAATGAATTGAATTGAAAACGATTTCGAAATGAATTGAATTGAAAACGATTTCGAAATGAATTGAATTGAAAACGAATTCAAAGTGAATTGAATTGAAAACGAATTCAAAGTGAATTGAATTGAAAGTGATTTCGAAATGAATTGAATTGAAAGTGATTTCGAAATAAATTGAATTGAAAACGAATTCAAATTGAATTGAAAGTGGATTGAAATGAATTCAAATTGAATTGAAATTTGAATTGAATAGAAATGAACTTTGAAACGAATTTATAAAGAAGAATTCAATTTTGATTTGAATTTGAAATGGGAGTTGAAAATGTTTTTGAAACGAATTCAAAACTATTTATAAAATTCGTTTTAAATAGAAATCGACGAAGTGTATATTATATATATTATATATATAATATAATGGCCTGAATAGAAGTGCCGCGCCGCGGCAGTTCGTGAATTTCGACCATTTATTTCAAACGGACATTACGGGAGATCTGACCGTCGGATTCTCCTAAAACCGGAACCTTGGGTTCGTATCGAAAAGAGCTTTCTAGCGAATGTTAGAAATTTGAAATCTAACGGTTGGATTTGGAATTATGTCCAAATCAAATTTGAAAAAGGTCGCTGTAAGTGCAGTTCGATGACCGTTGATGAAAATCGACTGTACGGGCCTTTATAAAATTATTAAAAATAGTAATAATTTGTGTAAAATCATAAGAAATGATTTGTGAAGAATTGGGATGAAAAACTCCATATTTGAAAAGATAAAAATAGTTTTTTATCGAAATAAACTAGTTTTGAACTAGGATTATAATTCTATTTATTTTTAAATAAATAAATTGAATTTGAAAAGGGTTTTGAAAATAACCAGAATTTCCAATGATTGCATTGGAGTGGATTTGAATCGAAATTGTCTTCGGAATATTTCGATGTTGGAATTCGTGATTATACGGATGTTGTTATGGAAATTTGAAAGATATATATATTTATATCATTATTTCCAATACGACATTTGTTAGTCGTAGAATTTGATATTGAATGTAAGCCGGTATATTTTCTATTCAGAGCCTTGTATTGAATATCAAATGTGATTTGGGTTTGTCGTGAATGGTGTCTTCACTAACACTGTTCTTGAACCCAGTTGAGAAAAGATTAAATCTTTTTATTTAGATTTAATGAAGTGTACCAATTAAATGATATTTAATTGGAATTGAATTGGTATTGATTTTTGGGTTTATCGTGAACAGTGTTTTAAATAACACTTGTTCTTAAACCCGATAATTAATGGAATGTGATTTTGGGTTTATCGTGGATCGTGTTTTAAATGACACTGATTCTTTAACCCAGATAACGATTAAAACTAGGTGGATTTTTAATGAATCTTTAATTAGATTGAAAAGATCGAGAATGGAGTATCACCAGTTTTACTCCAGGCGATAGTTAAATCTTTAATTAGATTTGAACGTGAAATGGTAATTGAATTACCGATAACACTGTGGTGTTAGATATGAAGTATTACCAGTTTTACTTCATGGGATGAATAGGTTGGGATTGGGAAATAAAATAAATGATTACTTCGGTGTGGTTCGCTAATCCCGACTAGTTTGAATTGATATTCAAAGGAGATTAAAGAATAAATTTAAAGAATTTATCTTGGATAAAATTAATGGGAACTTTTCCCAAAGTATAGGAATATTTGAATAAAAGAATATTCTGAATTGGAATGAGGCGTATGTTGTGTTTGTGTAACACTTTTATAATATATACGCGAGTTATTCAGAAAGACCGGGTTTGTCCCATTCTGAATAACTGATTCGACGTGGTGTCGAAGATGAAGACGGCGGTCGAAGACCAGAAGTCTTCACGTCGTTTGGGTGATTACTGATGATCTTGATTGGGCTGTACACCCAAGAAGATGGAAACAGTTGGTGATCGTCCAGACGTACTTGGAGATCGATGGATATGCGGGGTACTAGGTGCCTCCGGTTTCGTTCAGACCCAGAACGGACTTGTAAATGGACTGTGTCTGACATTGGATTTTAGTCTGTGTGTTTGATTTCTATTAAATATATATCTGTTTGGCGGCGGAGAATTTATTCTCTTGCTTAACGCCCTTCTCTGAGACGTACGAGCTCAGGGGTTATATATTGATGGATATCAAACGCATGGAGTGAATTGCCTGTGTGGCATGCCTAAGTGGCAATTGATCGAGGCTTCTGTTGAAAAGCAAAGTCTTGTGGTGATGATCAAAGCACAGCCTGTGTGGCACAGCTTTGTGTAACGTGAATTCGTGAGCCTCGCACCCCGGTTGTGAACCAAAAACGGGAGAGGACGTCAGGGAGGGCATGCGTTTCTTTCTAGCTAGAAGTGGCGTCAGTGGTTTTACACGCCCTGACGAGTTTGACTTATGTGGTTGTTGCTGTTGCGAGGCGCCTCGGTTATATCGGTTTTGGCCGATGCATTCTGGTCGGCAGACGGACCAGACTTACACCCCATAGGGTGGGGAGACGTAGTGTTCAGGCATAATAATCCACATCGGTGGACCGACCCTGAGGATCCAGGGGGCAGTTGCGGCTGTTCCTGAGACACGGGCTAGAGCGTCTCGAATCGGTTGAGGACTATCTTTTGCCTCGGTTCATAGATGGAAACCCAATTTCCAAATACGTGATTCTGCGGTTTTATTTGTAGAGCCTAGTATGGCGACATAGTGGGATGGGGCATTCATGCCGCCTATGATTGATACTTATGATTTGAAGTTGTTTTATACACTATGCACTTATGATAGTATCAAATGATTTGTTTTAAACGTATCAAGCATCCTTGGCTATTATAAGGTAAAAACCATATCCTCCGGCTTGCGTTGCATTGTGTGATGGGAACTGGGTCTTATAATAGCTTCATTCTTCCTTATTTAGCATTGCGCTGTTGTTTTATGCACTGGTATTCTTGGGAGGAAACCCGTTCCGTGTTATACGGCGTGGTCCCTTGATTTACCGAACTTTAAAATAAAGAATTATAACTGTTTTAGTTCTCACACCAGTCACATGACTGACCTGGAGTTTATTGTTTTAACCTAAACTCTGGGTGCCCCTATTTTGACACGGGCAGCTAGTAGTTTTGGTTTTGCAGATTATATTCACAGGATCCTGGTTTACAGCTGGAATGATATCCGGAAAGCTTTGTATCCGTATATCTCTTCTAGTTGTGTATTGTATTACTTTCCGCTGCTATGTATTTAAATGTAATTTAAATCTCTGTTATTTCTGTGTAATATTTATTCATATACTCTGTATATTATTGTAATCTGATGCATTGTTTTTAATTAACAATGAAATGTTCTTCTGTATGTGTTCTGTTTTGTCCTGTTCTCAAACGATAGGGCGTTTCGAACGGTCTAGATCGGTTTAACGACTGGTTCGGACCGAGCGAAATTCCTTGCCGTCACAGTTACAATCAGTTTCCTTTTGAATTTACATTTAAATCACTATATTGAATTTTAAACGTACATTTCAAATTACCGGGGTCACATACTAACTAGAAAAATTCCAGAAAAATATTTTCTAGCTTCGTATTGACGATACGGTCCTAACAAAACTAGTTTCGTCGAATTCTGAGACCGTTTGAAAAATGGCCAATTTCCAGTCGATTAAAATCAACTGAAACCAGTCAAACGCGTTTTCTTTTGCCACGCTCACATATTGATTCGAAAAATTATGAAATTTGAAACCTAGCAATAACTTGACATCACGGATCCAACAAAAGTGGTTTCGTCGAAATCCGAGGTCATTTGCAAAATGTCCATTTTTAAGGGCCTGAATTCCATAGCGACTATTCAGAATTTTCAACTGGACATATCTTTTGATTCCCGCTATCAAATTTCGATTGGTCAGATTCGTTGGAAAGATATCATCAATTAGATCCTAATGTTTTTGGTTTCACTAAAATCCGGAGTATTTTGCACCCGGTATATTCAATTGAAGTTTGAAATTGAATTATCGAACTACCGCGCCATTTTTAATTCAATATATAATTATAATTAATTATATTCGTTTTCAAATGTCGATTCAAACTCAGTTTTCATTGCCATTATTTAAAATATTTATTTTAAATATTTAAAATCCATTAATTTAGCCAATTTAAAATTTTTAAATTGGTTCAGATTTTCTGGGTCGTTACAATATGTTTAAATATTTTCTTGTCCATCCAAAATCGGACATCAAAATCATATTTTGATTCTGTTCTGAATATTATTTTAAAATATTCATTATTTTAAAATATTCGTTATTTTAAAATATTCGGGGACACAGTCAATTACCATATAATGTTATTTATATGGATTTCGTGCACACATGTACACAACAATAATGATATGCAATCAACCATCATCCAGAGTTCATTACACAACTGCATAAGCGTTAAATATAAGAAATTAACGCTTACATCAGTCTGTCAATCAATCGATTGACATACAACTAAACAATTGAGATTAGTGTACGTCAAATATCATCCCAATACCTATGTGGGGTTTCAATCAACAAACACAGATTTTATTTGTGCAATTGGGCGACGTGTAAAATATATCATCCTAATCCATATCAGATAAATAGGTGTACATAAACAAATCGTCCGATTTGGAAATGAATGTTTATTTTCACTTGTACTGGCCAGAAGAATTTACGACCTTGGTTATCGACATAAACTCAATGTCGACTATCCAAGCATCGGAAATACTGGATAGTTAATAGAAAGAAGTTAGAGGGTGAGAATAGATAAGATAGAAAATTAGAATAGAATAAGTAGAAGAACATAACAACAGAATCAGAGTAACACGAATCTCACAGCAGAGTGGATAAAATATAACAAAACTTTGAAATAAAACCAGTATATGTATACAATAACATTTATCAGAGTACAACACTTACAACACAGAGGAAATAAACAATTGCTATAAAATCCTGAAGCCTCCTGCTCCAAGCTCTTAGTATCTGTAAATCCCGACTACTTGACTACCCGTACGAAATTGGGCACCCAAGAGTTTAGGGAAAACAAAACAAAATAAACTCCGGTTCAGTCATCGGACTGGTGTGAGTAAACAATTTAAAACAGTTTGGGAAAATAAACGATATCTCATAAGATACGCCGTATAACACGGACGGGTTTTTCTCTTGTGAGAATCCAAAACACTTGATTCAACATTTAAAAATCCATTTGAAAGAAACGATAATCTTTATATCAAAATCCTTTTGATATTATAATAGTGCCTATCAACCACAATATAATAATCATCTAGCAGAACGCTTTCATCTCACGTTCCACATACATAATATATAATCAAAAACCACGGGCGCTTATTGGTTAATGAATTCCAACTGGCAAGATACGGACCACCTTCCGACAGTGTGTCTCTAGAGAGGAATACACTGGGTTCAACAAGAACGTCTTGTAACCCAGGCTAAACATGTCCGGTCACTCGTTTTCACTTGAGTGTACCGAATGTATTACCACCAACGCTTGGGATGAACAATCGTTTCCTAAAAGGGACAACATCGAAATAGATTATAGAAGTAAATGGAATTTCTCTACATCAGGTGACAATACACCCTAATTGGCAGCTAACCACTTAGCCATGTGACCTACCCGATTTTATACCATTTCTCGGTTGTGAGGCTAGAGGCCATAGGATATAGATCACACCTTTTCTTTTACTTTGAATGCCATATCGTCAAACCCTCCAAATAACAAATTGATTTCCCCAAAAGTACCACAGGTATATAGCTAAGAGAAACGAATTCCTCCGCCACCAAACATAAATACATTTGAATAGATCAACTTACGTGATCTATTAAATATACTCTGTCAAACATTCTTCCATATAGGTCATCCTGGGACTGGATAGACCGAAGGTATTATCTTGTAAATCCATCTTAGGCAATTTCTACCTAGGATTGTCAGAACAACCCTTGCATAAACTCCATCTTCAATTATCTTCATCATATTTGATTCACAACGCTAATGCCCATACGGAGTGGTTTTTAGATAATAAATCTGATCCTGGTCTCTTCGTATTGACAACGGAAATGGTCAAAATCTTTGATAGTTGGTGATTTAACTATCAAAGGAAAACATGTGTACAAACAACGGTCATATTCCCAAATGGAAATCTTACCGATCAATCATCATTTCATTTCCTAATTTCCCATTTATCATTTCCATATATTCATAAATTCCTTATTTTCTAAAAGTAGAAAATATACGTTATTAACTTTGGAAAACGTTTCCATTTCTGATTCACGCATCAATATCTTCCCACCTCTATCAGTCTCTAACTGTAAACTAGTAAGAGAACAACTTCCCAGGTATAAACCACGAAGGCCAAAACCAACATCAGATCGATTCCTAGAAAGCCATTCAACTCAACTAATTTCCAATCAGTTTCTAATTTTAGTAATTCAATTTAAATTCCTAATTCAAACCCCAAATTCCTTTATAATATTTTGTATGCAAAATATTTACTTTCATCTAATTTTTCACATAGAACGTGAATAATATTTCTTTAGATAATCAAAACAGTTTGATTTCGTATTTAAAAATAATATCTCAAACCCAAATTGTATTTATATTTTTATCTGTAGAATTATTCATACAAATCTCCTTTTTATTTCTAACACTTAAATCTCATTTATGATTCCCGTTACATAATTCTATTTATTCTATATAAATCCTTTTATATAATTCTATTTATTTTGTATATAATTATTTCATTTTCAATATTCACTTTGAAAATTTCCTTTTTACATTCCAGTATTTCATATGGTATTTAAAATACCAAATAACGTGGCCAGTGTCATCATAATCAATCATAGATTTTATATCACATCATATATCACAATATATGAAAAAAAATAGTAATATAATATTGAGGAATCCAGTTGGATCCCTCCAACCTGTTTTCCTGCATCCACTGATGTTAAACAATATAAATAACATCGATTTCAATTCACTATGCAATATTCTGATAAACAGAATCAATATTTGATTAACGATATATATATATATAGTTAACTATAATTTCAACCAATAAATCAGCAATTCAACCAAACAATCAACACATAACAATCAATCATCATTTATCAATACTAGATTATATTTATAAAAATACAAACTGTGCAGAGTTAGTGAGATTTACTCACATTGGACGGTTATTGTTAAATAACGATAATCGATCTTCTATCCAGATCAGACAATTTATTTCGCTATAAATTGTAACGAGTTCCATTTCACTCCAAATCAGTTCCATTGTATAGCCACCGTCCATACGATCCTGACAGATCTGGTTTCTCTAAATTCTGATAATATACGCAAGAGTTACACCTTTTACAAATTTTAAGCATTAAACATGATTAACAATTTATTTAAATATAAATTAATTAACCTTTTATGTTCCTTAATCCCGATTAACTAACACTCCTTCAGAAAATGTTCGAACTCCTGTCTTTCCCTATTCACATTTATGTCAACCCTTTGTATCTATTCATTTTGAACCTTAACACCCCTATCCTGTTTATTAACATTACCAACCAATTTTAACTTCTTGAACATTCCTTTGACCCATCTTCATATCTCATTTGCACAGCTCCAGCCTCTTCACCTATTTACAACTTTTCTTTCTACCTGAACTATCGAAGCACACTAGAAATCAGTTTCTCCTATACACGCAGCTCCCATCTCCATTTTTTCCTTCAACATTTCATGAATAGCTATTTTACTCTCCTCCAAAATTTCACCATTTTATTTTGTTAGAATTTTCCCAACCTCCTACGGTAAAGGGAGCGGTCCACCCATCATTGTCGTGACTCCATCTTCACTGGATTCCCGATTAATAAGTTATAAGATTTTAATCATTCTGAACATCCTTATTGCAAATTAAAATAAATTCACAATATTATACCCTTTAATTTTTTCATTAAGGAAATCAGATCCCTATCATAACCACACTTATTAATTAAACCTGTGCGAGTTCCTCTTCCATCTCAGACATCGAATTACAAAAAACTGGCTTCCCTTTATTACTGCTCCATTGCCAAGCAACTGAGAATTGACCAGACCCCTTTGCCAACTCCGCCAGACTGAGGTACACCATCATTCATCACTCACCCTCCTCGTCGAGGCCATCACCACCAATTCCATTTTGTGGTCATCCACTGAAATGCGACTCCCAACGTCACAGTATTACATGGCTGTGAAACTCATCGCGGAAATACTAGGTCCACCGCACACACAACCTACATCATCGGAGTCCGATCCTCAACTCTCATCAAAGCCCCTTCCCTCGCACTACGATGCCATGAATCTTGCTCAACTCAAGCTTGTATATGCTCTCGAAAGCTGGATCAAAGTTAGAGGCTTCAAGCCCTAAAATCCATCGAACAAGGAAGCCAAGTCATCACAGCTGTTTAGGTTCATGATCTCTTTGAGTAGAAGATTATTGATGATGGAAATTTCTCATATTGATGCGTGGATTTGGTGAATACTAGGAGAGAATAGTGTGAGCATTTGTTTGATCACGATATTATGGTGGAGGCTAAAACTTTTACTTACTATTGACGAGAGAAATGAGGGAAGGGTTATGGGTGTTAAGGATTATATATATGATTTGTTAAATAACAAAATATTCGATTATAATCAACCGTTGTTTACATTTGACTTCTAAAAATTCTTATGGTCACATATAATATCCAATTTTGACGAAAATGGACACGCAACTATGGTTCGACATTACGTACCCAACGAAACTTGTTTCGTCGAATTCCGAATCTGTTTGCTCACATAGCGTATTTTTAAAGTCAAATTATTAACTGTATTTACATTAAATCCCGTACGACCGCATACTGACTCTAAAAATTATGAAAATTGAAATCTAACAATAATTTAATATTCCGGATCCATCAAAATTTGTTTCGTCGAAAACGGAGCTCGTTTGCAAAAGTGGCTAATTTTAAAGCTCTAAACAAACCCATTTTAATATTAATATATTTAAAATAATTAAATTTAATATTAATAAATTAATATTATCGGATATATTCACACAGAATATAACACAGCTCCAAAATATTCCTATCCGAATTTATAACTCGACATTTCAAATCCAAATTAAATCTGTATTCGATTTATATTGGAAATCCATTAAATATATAATAAATCGTTATAAATTATAAAGGAATTCCATAGCAACTTTTCAAAAATTTGATTTGGACAGAACTCAAAATCTACACGATAAAATCTTGATTTTTCTCTTCCATTAGAAAAATATAATTCACCAGCTCCGAATGTTTCTTGTTTCATAGAAATCCGATTTAAAACGGCTTCTGTATATTCGTTTAAAGTTCGAATCGCCAAATTATGAACTGCCGCGCCATTCCGAGCTCGATTATAATTATAATATAATTAATACGTTCAACTGTCGTTTAAATAATATATTCGTTATTATAATTCAATTCTAAACTGAATTAAAACTTATAAATAATCCAATTCGCACAATCATTCTCATATTGGTTATTATACTTCGATTTGACTATATTTACCATTCATTCTCATATTGGTTTAATTAATTATCATTCCAATATTTTTATTAGTTGAATTAATAATCAAACAACACAATCCGCAATCAATTAGTTGATTAGCTTTTCAAAATATAACATTAATATATAATCAAAAATCCAATTTTAAGGCCAAATCACAAACAATAATCCCAATCTAGTTTTGGTTCTCACACCAGTCAATTGGAAATATATAGATATCCCACTTTCGAAACTCGAACATAAATACTGATCATGGCATATCAATCATCTGTATCATCTCCGGGCGACTAGAGTGTGATTCTACATCTATCCAGTATATTTGAGACTTCGTATACACGTGGATCAAACGTAAATGCAAAATCTTTATATACTTGATTGTCCAAGTTCAATTTAAAATAAAATACTCAAATACATATAATAAGGTTTAAATTTTCGAAACAAAATTTGTTTTCATTTTTATTTTAAAATAACATTCTTCACACTCGTTCTAGGATACAACTGATCCAATCTCTAACGAGTCAATCTTATTGGGTATTACTAATCCAATCTCTGATGAATTCTTTCATTTGGTTCTAAGGCGTCTTGTTCTCGAGCTCTGTAAACCAAGGCTCTGATACCATGATGAAACGACCCAAACTCACCCTTACGGGAAAGTCCGGATTGAGTTGAGGATACGACAAATCAGAATACAAGCAGAAGAACAATTCATTGTTATTACAACAATTTGCATCAGAGTACAAGAAACAAATAGAGTGTGAATAATATTACATATTGGAAAATATTAGAGATTTGAAATTACAATGCAGCTGAAAAATAATGCACAACACAACTGAAAGAAATACACGGATACAGAGCATTCCGAGTATAGTTCCAGCTGTAAATCTAGGATCCTGTGAATATAATATCTGCAAAACAAAAACTACTAGCTGCCCGTGTGGAAAACAGGGGCACCCAGAGTTTAGGTTAAAACAATAAACTCCAGGTCGGTCATGTGACCGTTGTGAGAACTGAAACAGTTGTTTAAAACATTACTTTAAAAATGAAGTAAATCAAGGGACCACGCCGTATAACACGGAATGGGTTTCCTCCAGAGAATACCAGTGCATAAAACAAACAACACAATGCTTTTTGGAAAAATGAAGCTATTATAAGACCAAGGTCCCACCACACAATGCAACGTAAGCCGGAGGATAGGGTTTTCCCTTATAATAGCCAAACATGCTTGGTACGTTTAAAACAAATCATTTGACACTATTATAAGTGCATAGTGTTTAAAATAACTTCAAATATAAATGTATCAATCATAGACAACATGGGTACCATATATCATGTCACCAAACAAGTTCTACAATTAAAACCGCACAATGTCGTATTAGAGGTTGGATTCCATCTATGAACCAAGGCAAGGGATCGTCCTTACAGAATGTGAGACATTCTAGCCGGTGCCTCAGGACTCAGCCGCAACTGCACGTGGATCGTCAGGGCCGGTCCACCTAAGTGGATTAATAATCCCCGAACAACACATTTCCCCACCCTATGGGGCGTAAATCTACTCAATATATCGACCATGTCATCCATCGACCCCGTATTGACCGATATAACAGAGTCGTGTCGCTATCCATCAAATAATATAATATGCAACATCCACATGAGTAAAATGTCTGGGCTTCATACCATGACACCACTCCTAGCTAGAAGGAAATGCATGTCCTCCCTGAGGTCCTCCCCCGTTTCTAGTTCACACCGGCTGTGAGGCTCGAAAATTAACGCTATCCACAAAGCTATGCTATTTAAGGCCGTGCTTTGATCATCAACCACAAGACTCTGGTTTTCAACAAAAGTCTTGATCATTTGCATCTCAGTATGCCACACAGGAAATTCACGCCATGCGACTGATGTCTATCGATATATAACCTCTGAGTTCGTACGTCTCAGAGAACGGTGTTAAGCAAGAGAATAAATTCTCCGCCACCAAAAAGATATATATTTAATTGAAATCAATCAACACAAAATGAAATACAATGTAAGACAAACATCCATTTACAAGTTCGCTCTGGTTCAAATGAAAACGGAGGCACCTTATTCCTTGCCCTATATGTCCAATACAGGAGAGAGGTCCTCGCATATCCGGTCGATCTCCAAGTACATTTGGACGATCACCACTTATTACCTTGTCTTGGGTGTACAGCCCAATCAAGACATCAGTAATCATCCAAACGATGTGAAGACCTCCGGTCTTCAACCACTGTCTTCATCGTCAATTTATTGTCGTATCAATTATTCAGAATAGGATAAGCCCGGTCTTTCTGAATAACTCGCGTATCTTATAAACAAGTGCTATAAAAACACAACATCGCCTCATTCCAATCCAGAATATTCTTTTATTCAAATGTTCTTTTCATAGTTTAAACCAAATTAAGGTTTTCCAAACTAGTCAGAATTAGCGAACCTTACCGAAGTAATCATTTATTTAATTTACCAATCCCATCCTATTCACCCAATGGAGCAAAACTGGTAGTACTCCATATCTAACATCATGGTGTTATTGGTAAAATTAATTGCCATTTTATGTTCAAATCCAATTAAAGATTTAACTATCGCTTGGAGAAAAACTGGTGATACTCCACTCTCGATCATTTCCCAAATTTGATAATTTAAATTATCACATTCACATTTAATCTAATAAAAGATTCATAAAAACTCCACTTAGTTTTAATCCCCAAAAATCATTATATATTGATTATTCAAATTTAGGAAATAAATCCTGCCTTTAGCTGGGTTAAAGAACCAGTGTCATTTGAAACACAGTTCATGATAAACCCAAAATCATATTCCATTAATTATGGAATCTTCACGGAAAACAGATCAATATATATAATCGATGTAAACTTCCATATCCGACCAATAATATAAATGGAATAACGACGAAGCCTTTTAAATTCCATATATAGTAAAAGTCTTCCTCCACAGAAGTTCACTTCGATTATTACAAAATCGAATTCCATTCCAATTTATTTTATTAAATTGGAAAACTTTTCTTTGGAAAATTCCCATTAAATCCTAATAATGGATTCGTAAATTCCAAATCACATTTCAATGTTAATAGGGATAAATAACGAATGTCATTAAAAACACAGTTCACAATAAACCTAATTCACATTCCATTTAATTCCAATTACTAAATATAACTGGAACTCAAATAATCTTAATTAAAAGATATATTATTTTCAAACGGGGTCTAAGAACAGTGTTATTTAAGACACCATTCACGCCAACCCCAAAATCCAATTCTTTTATTCAATTCCTATTAAATATTAATTAATTGGAAAACTTCACAAAATCTTAATTAAAAGATTTATTCTTTTCTCAACTAGGTTTAAGAAAAGTGTTACTGAAGACACCATTCACGACAAAACCAAAATCCAATTTTTTTATTCAATTCGAATTAAATATTGATTAATTGGAAAACTTCACAAAATCTTAATTAAAACATTTATTCTTTTCTCAAATGGTTTAAGAACAGTGTTATGGAAGACACCATTCACGACAAACCCAAAATCCAATTTGACCTCAAGTACAAGGCTCTGAACAGAAATTATATCGGCTTATATTCAATATCAAATTATGAAACCAACTAATATCGTATTGGAAATAACGATATAAATATATCTTCCAAATATCCATAACAATATCCGTATAATCACGGAATCCTATATCGAAATATGCCGAAGATTATTCCCATTCCAATCCATCCCAAATTATTTGTTGGAAATTTCTGGTTATATTCAAACCATTCTCTATCTAATTCATTTGATAAAAAATAATTGGATTATAACTCTAGTTAATAACTAGTTCATTTCGATAAGAATATATTTATATCTTCTCAAATATGGAATTTTTCATCCCAATTCTTTCCAAATAATTTGTTATGATTTTACACAAATTATTAATAATTTTAATAAATTTATTAAGGCCCTTTCAGTCGATTTCCATAAACGGTCATCGAACTGCACTTACAACGTCCTTTTCCAAATTTGATTTGGACATAATTCCAAATCCAGCCGTTAGATTTCAAATCTCTCATATTCATTGGAAAGCTCTTTCTGATACGAACGCAACGGTTCTGTAACGACCCATATTTTCGGCAATATAATAATTAATTTATTTAATTATTTAAAAAGTGATTTAGAGAATTAAATGGTCATTGAATTAAATTATATGGATTTATTTAATTAAAATAAATAACAGAATAATATATTTCATTCAGAAATAATCAAAAATAGTGGAATTCACAATATTGTGTAATTTGGATTATTTGAAATATATAATTCAGTTTAGAGTTGAATTATATTCACGAATATATTATATAAAGGAAGTTTGAACGTATAATTATATTATAATTAAAATCGAGCTCCAAATGGCACTGCAGTTCGCTTTTTGGCGATTCGAACTTCAACTGAATATACTGGGTCCGTTTAAAATCGGATTTTCGTGAAACAAAAAAATGTTCGGAGCTGGTGAAGTATATTTTTATAATGGAAGAGAAAAATAGGGATTTCATTGTGTAGATTTTTATGTATGTCAAAATCAAAATTTTGAAAAGTCGCTATGGAATTCCTTTATATTTTATAATGATATATAAAAGGAATTTCAATATAAATTGAATATCGATTCAACCGGGATTTGAATATCGAGTAAGAAATCCGTATATGATTATTCTGGAGCTATACGATATTCTATGTGAATATATATACGATAATATATATTTATTGATATTTAATTTAATTATTTTTAAATATATTTATATATTTAAATGGGTTATTTAGAGCATTAAAAATAGCCATTTTTGCAAACAAAGTCGAAATTCGATGAAACTAATTTTGTTGGATCCATATTATCAAATTATTGCTATATTTCAATTATCGTGATTTTTGAAGTCAGTATGTCGCCGTACGGATTTTTAATGTGAAAAACAGTCAGTATTTTGATGGTTAAAAATACGCTGTGGGAGAAAACGGAGATGGAATTCGAAGAAACCAGTTTCTTTGGGTCCGTAATGTCGAACTCTAGTTGTATGTCTATTTTCGTGATTTTTGGATATCGTATGTGATTATAAGGATTTTTAAACAATGAATACCCTTAATGATTTGTTAAAATTGAATATAAAAATATTTAAAAACTATCTATAAATACCCTGACCATACCCACTCTAAACCTAATTCTTCATTTCAATCAAACATTGTCCGCCGTCAAGTTCTCACTCAAAACGAGAAAATCATCTTCAAAAATCATTTCACAATTAAATAAAAACTTATAAATACTTAGATAAATATATTCCACATCCTATTGAAAAGCTCTTCAATGCAGTAGTGTTTTTTTTGGCTCAACGTGATCTTGCTATGTTCGAAAATATCCAGTGGCACCTAAGGTTCAACATTTTTGGAATTTAAGGAGCTAAGGCGTTAATTTCGAGATCGTATTGGGGTTCTTTAGGGGATTTAGCACCTTGCCGTGGATTTTTGGGAAATCTGCTGCGGAAATAGTTCGCTGGTTCTCAGTACTTCATGGATCGGAGTTGTTCGACACAAGTGCTGAGGAGGGATTGAATGGAACAAAATTGGGTTAAGGAGAAGAGGTTTTTGAGGAGAAGAAGTATGGTGAAATCTTTGTTCGATTTAATGGAGCGTGTAAAAGGGAGTAGAAGAAGAAGACACGGAAATGGCTGAGAAACGTTTTGGAGCAGTGTGATTTTCACTGATTGGGGAAGAAGGGGAGTAGGGTCAGAACTTTACTGGTATGGGATGGAAAAAGGTATTTACATTTTTAACATGAAATTCTGGTGTATGTGGTGGATTAAAGTATGAATTAGAAATGAAGGGCTGATGTTTACAACGTTGGAAATGGTTGAGTACTGAAGGAGGAAGCAATCAAGAAAGATGCGGCCATGAGTGAAGAGCAACGTGGTGGAGTTT
Source organism: Allium sativum (assembly GCA_030737875.1). Lineage (NCBI taxonomy): Eukaryota > Viridiplantae > Streptophyta > Magnoliopsida > Asparagales > Amaryllidaceae > Allium > Allium sativum. The sequence goes on from CM060924.1 coordinate 160,637,617, forward strand.
GGTCCAAATAGGGAAGAAAGAAAGGATGTGGACGCGGGCTTTCTTAGGTATTTGGGTCATGGGGAAAGTAGGATGAGGCCCGGATTTAAAATGGTTTATGTTTAATTTAAATTAAATACTATAGAAACTTGTATAAATCATTACTATCTCATACATGATCAGAATTCAGCAAACCAAGATCCGTTGGTATCGCATGGAAGTGGGCTACCCAATGGAACTGACTAGACGTGAATTGGGGATCATTATAATTTATAGCAAAATAAATTGTCCTTCTGAATCAAGCGATGGTTATCGTTTATTAACGATGATCGTCCAATGTGAGTAAAACTCACCAACTCTAAAAAGTTATATTTTTTATAGCATATTTTTAGAACTGACAATTATCATTTGATTGTTGTATGTTAACTATTTGGTTGAATTGCTTATGTATTGGTTGAAATTATAGATAATGGTATATATATAAATCATTAATCAAATATTGATTCTGTTTAGCAGAATATTTCATAGTGAAATGAAATCGATGTTAATTATATTGGTTAACATCTGTGATGCAGGGAAACAGGTTGGAGGGATCCAACTGGATTCCTCAACATTTATTTATTTTTCATATATGATGATATATGATGTGATATATAATCTGTTGTTCATGATGTGTGTTAGAATGATATTGATCATTTTTATTTGATATTTTAAATACCATAAGAAATACTGGAATGTTAAAAAGGAAAATTTCAATGTTGTATTGAAAAAGAGATATGTATAAAATCAAAGGATTTTATAGAAAGAGATATTTATAAAATCAAAGGATTTTATAAGAAGAAATATTTTTAAAATGAATAGAATTTTTTAAAAGGAATTATTTATATAATAAATAAGATTATATAAAAGGAAATATTTGTAAAAACATTTACAAATAAAATAGAAAGAGAAATATTTGTAAAACCTTTACAAATAAAACAGAAAGAGAAATATTTGTAAAACATTTACAAATAAAACAAAAAGAGAAATATTGGTAAAACATTTATAAATAGAGTTATAAAAAGGAAATGTTTATTTAGAAAATAAATAGAGTTATAAAAGGAAATGTTTATTTAGAAAATAAATAGAGTTATAAAAAGGAAATGTTTATTTAGAAAATAAATAGAGTTATAAAAGGGATTTATTGGGAAATGAAAAAGAATGTCATATAAGGAAATATTTGGCAAATGAATAGAATTTTACATTAGGAAAGTTTAGACCCGTGCTTCGCACACGGGTATAACATGATATGGGTTTAAAGCAAAGATTTTAAATAGAATCTGTTGTAACCGATAGATTGAGAAGATTAATTTATAAATAATATTTTATAAATTAAATAAAATATTTATCATTGGATAAATAGAATATATAAGTCGGGACTTAAATAGAGAAGTTAGAATCGATTTCAACATCGATATTTGAAACTAAATATGGACGTAGAGTTAATCAAAGGAGTTAATCAAAATGAGTTAATCAAAATGAGTTAATCAAAATGTGTTAATCAAAATGAGTTAGAGGAGTTTATCGATTAGAGTTAGAGTTAATCGATTAGAGATAGAGTTAACCATTTAGAGTTAATCAGTTAGAGTTAACCAGTTAGAGTTAATCAGTTAGAGTTAATCGACTAGAGTTAAATCGAACTAGAGTTATTCGAATAGAGTTAATCGAACAAGAGTTAGTCGAATATTTGTTATATCGAATAGAGTTGTAACGACCCAAGGATTTTCGACCCCGAAAATCGACATAAAATCACCATGTCGACTATTCAAGCATCGAAAACACAGGATTGTCAATAGAAAGAAATTAGAGGGTGAGAATAGAAAGAAAGAAATATTAGAATAGAAGAAAGAAGAAGAACACATCAGAATCTCACATCGGAACGAATAAAATATAATATCAATACCTTTATACAAAAGAACTGTATATACATACCAATCATCAGAATCTCATAGCGGATCGCTTGCATCTCACGCCCCACATATATAGTATACAAACCAAAACTGCGAGCACTTATTGAATATTGGATTCCAACCTTGACAAGTTATGGGACCACCTTCCGAACGTGTATCTCTAGAGATGAATACACTGGGTTCAACAAGAATGTCTTGCAACTCGGCCCTCACATGATCGACCACTCATTTCTCTTGAGTGTATCGAATGTATATCACCGACGGTTGGGATCAGCAACCGCCTCTCAAAAAGGGACAACATCAAAATATAGATTAAAGAAGCAAATAGATTTTCTCTAGATAGGTGATCATACATCCTAATGGGAGCGACCCACATAGCCATGCTGCCTGCCCGATTTTTGTCATTTACCTGTTGATGAGGCTTGAGGCCAGAACTTATCTTTAAAACATTTGGTCATCATTCACTTTGAATGCCACATCGTCAGATCCGCCAGATCATACTTATTGACGTCCACAAAAATACTCTAGTTTATTTGGCTAGAGAATAACTATTTCTCCGCCTTCAACTATGGTACGTTTGGAGAAATCAACTCATGTAATTCTTTTGGAAATACTCTGTCAGACATCCGTCCATACAAGTCATCCAAGAACAGGATGAACCGAAGGTACTGTCTTACTGCATCTTATATAGGAATCACCCCATGGATCAGTAGCGAGAAGTCCTTGCAACCCGTAGATTCCAACCACGACAGAATCATAGCTTATCTCTGCTTGCAAGGCAGTGAATATTAATGGTCCTTCCGTTTATGAAATTCTACGGTCTTCAATGCTCCATCTCGATCATCTTCTGATCTCGTCATGTATTTGTTGGCCAGAATGGTTTTCGAATATAAATTCGATCCAGTCTTTCCGTACCAACAATCGTATTGGACAGATTTGACAGTAGGTGATTTAACTATCAAAATATATAGTGTTTCAAACATGACAACCCAATGAGTTTATTGGTTCAATATTCAGCATTACTTGGCCCTTTTAAAATTTAAAACATACTAATTCAAATTCTGCTTAATTCAGACTTCTAACACTTTTAATATTTTAAAATATGATAATTGAATTCTTATTTAATATACTAATGATATAAACCAAATTTCCTCTGATTAACTCTGACTGATTTACTTTGATCGATTAACTCTAACTTGACTAACTCGACTTATTTAACTCAACTGGACTAACTTGACTTGATTACTCCTATCGACTAACTATTATTCGACTTACTCCATTCGCTTGACTCTAGATCGCAGCAATCACAATGGTTACTCCTGATTCCCTCAATAAACATCCGACCGCCATAGGCTATCTGCAGCCCTGCGAATTACGCTAGCAGTCGTACGCAATGGCGACTCTTCCTAAATACTATGTTTGTCTAACTCCACCTCAAATACTATATTTGATCAACCGTAATTGAATAAAAAATATTCAATATAATTTGAAATCAATATTCTTATTTCTTTTGAAAGTAATATTTCAATATTATTTATTTCCCAAAACCTTGCATTAGAGTTTGATATTCCTTGTATAGGGTAAAACCAACTCTCAACACCTTCCCACGTTCAAAACTAATACCATTCCTCGATAATAGTGAAATCAACCAAGTTTGTGTATTTTAGTTACCTCTCAGACCTTGATCGACAACGTTTTTAACACAGAACAGATAATAGTTTGACACATAACCACTGATATTCAAATCTCGTTTACCCCTTTGATTTCAACTCCTGGTTTATAAATCATTTCATACTTTTAAAATCCTCGCTCAATTTACTTAATTCATTTGATTAAGTAAATATCCATTAAAACACAACTTTTAACTCAAATTATTATTTCGTTTATAACATTTCGATTTATAATAAGAATCTTTTATCAAATACTTTGCTTCCATCTATTGAGCCTTTCTATAACAAACTCTATCTTGGATTTTATAATTAAAATCCGCTTATCCCTCTTTTGTAATAAGACCTTTTTTTAAAACTTGGATTTTACTTCAAAAAATCCATTTATCACTATTTAATACCATAGCTATTGTATGGTTTTCTCTTTGTGTTGGAAATTCTTATTTCAATTACCATACTTCGCTTAATTCAATTCTTCAACTTTTAAGTAATTCATTTTGGTCTTAAGGACCTCATTTCAAAACTTTGCCTGAATAATCCACTTACCATCTTTTTCCCAGCTTCTTAGATTTTATTCTACTAATCAATTTTCCATCTTCCCTAACAATTTCATACGACTGAATTTACTTAACTTAAATTAAACATTAAGGAAAAAACTTATTTAAATCCTTGCATTCCCTTCTAAATTCCTTTTACCAATTTTGTTTGAAACTTGGGTTATAGATCCCTTTACCACAACCTGATTTAACTTCAGTCGAACTCACCACCACTTAATTACTTCAAATGGAATTTCAATTAAAGGTCATTTCTTTAATTATTGTTAATTCAAATAATGATTAACTTTAACATTAACTATATTAAAAACATTTAACCTTGCTATTAATTATAAATAGAATAATTAACGCCTTTAAAAAGCTTATCAAATAAAGATTAATTTTATTATCACTAGATACTTCAATAATTCCTTAATTTATAGTTAATCGAAGATTAACTAATGTTAATACTATTCAATTCATTTAACGAATATTCAAATTAGTTCCATTATTTATTTCAGTTAAAAATGGTTGATTCCACCAACCGTACACACTAGTTAACTATTAACTGATTTTCCATTTGTCATTTCCCGTTTAAATTAATTAAACAATTTAATTAATTTAAAATCACTATTTAATTATTATAAAAACAGTTATTCTATTTTACCAACCCGTAGGTAATTTCTTTGCCCTTCTAGCTTTTAAATCCTGTATAAGCCACTTATATAATTATCATATAAACTTGATTTAAAACATATATATGTAAATATCAAAATCTAAATATTCACACAAAATAATTGAAGAACTTTAATTTAGTTATAAAGGAATTTATAATTTCAACTGCGTCAATTCACCGAATGATCAACTGACGTTAGAAACAACACATTTTAGGCCATTCACTGCCAATTACCAAATCAACACTATCGGTTGATTTTAAACACAACACAGGTTAATATTTGTTCAACCACCAACATACAGACAGGTTTTGGTGTCAGTCGGGGTGAACAATTCATATATGCACAACAAACAAAAATACAGTTTATTTGAGGAATTCGGTTGGATCCGTCCAACCTGTCCTTCTCTGCATCACAGATATCAATTGACAAAAATATACGAATTAAATAAATTACGGAATATAAATAACTGTAACCAATCAAACCATAACAAGCAATTTGCATCCATCGCATCCAATCAACCAATTTATATTGTAAATTGTAGATTATATTTTTCAATAGATTTACCACACCACAGGACTCCAGAAGGTATGAGAATTAACTCACCAATTTTGTTTCTGATGAGGTTGCGTCATTTTATATAGTTTCAAACTGATGTTTAAAACTACATAAAATTCCTGTTGTCTCAGAACCACTTTGTTTCAGTTCGTACAGTCGGCACCGTCGATACGAACGCATCGGCTCCAGTTTCATTCGATTCTGTAATCATTTGTAAAAGTTACACTTAATATAAGATATAAACCAAATTTATATAACTTAATTTACTAATAACCTTCAATAACTATAAATTACCGCGGTTAGAGCCTTAATCACATGATTTTGATCTTGGCAAATCCCCTTCAAAACAGTCTTGCCACGTCCTTTGCAAACCACCCGCTCATACGGCCCCCTAGTTAAACCATCTTCCCAAAACCAGAAAACCTGATGCCCCCTCTTTTTTTTTCTTTTTTTCTCTCGAGCTCGACTTGTCTTCCATCGATCACCACGTCCTCAATGGTGAACTCCTGACTATCGCGCCCCTTTCCTCCGACTCGCCTCCATCCTACCTTCGCCTGAGACCTTTGCCACCAGCTCAGGTGGCCCCACCGTTCGTCCAGCATCATGAAAATAGACCTAGATCCAAAAACTCGCATAGAAACAACCCTCCGTTCAATCTCCTGTAGCGTCGCCCTCCGACCAACGGACTTCACCGGACCACCACAGAAAACTCCCCCGTTCCGCCAGCTATCACCTCGACCTAACCCTGTCTATTTTGGTGCCCAACAGAGCCACCCCCATTGAAAAACCAAACTCAACATCCAGAAAAACAAAAACAGCTTCTCATCGTTTAACTCACCTAACCACCACCGTCCGGTCACCGGACCACTGTACTCCGCCACCAATACTTTCGCCATTCCTCAGCCTACCTCCTCGACCAACACCCCCCGGTGGTCCGCAGCCTCAGCACGACCCTTAAACTCGCAACCTAGTTCAAACAAAAACAACACACCACACTCCTTCATTCAAGAAAAGAGAACCCCCAAATGATAGATCGTGCCATTCGATATTGACCTCAAATCGCATCTTAAACTAGCGGTAATCCAAATATAGGATTCCCAGAATTTTTTTAAAACACTTATGTAATTGTTTTGAATTTAAAGATGGAGAGTTTTTGTGAATAATTGGGTTTGAAGCATGAAAAAGGGAACGGGAAAGCTGAAGAGTGAATTTGGGTTAGAAGAGGGTTATGGTCGGTCATTTTATAGGGGAACATATAATTTTTTTATTTATTATTTTAATATTTTTGTTATTTTATTTCTCTGATTTGACTGACGATATTTATTGATATGACTAAAGATTTTTATTCGTACCTATCGCGTTTTCGAACGTTGTTTATTCGCTCCTGCGCTCACATACCAACCCCGTTCGAAACGCGAATGGACGACGTAGTATAATTTGACGATACGGTCCTAATGAAACTTGTTTCGTCGAATTCCGAGTTCGTTTGCTCGAATGACGCTCGTTCACATCTAAATAGTCATTTTTATTTACATTTTATTTTGCTATGCTCACAAATTAACACCGATTGACGCGCCACTTGAGATCTAGCAATAATTTGCTGTGGCGGTCTGAATAAAATTTATTTCGTCGAAAACTGAGGTCATCTGAATAAAGGCCCTTTTATAACTGGCCAATTCAAATAAAATTAACCAATTTTAAAATACCTCAGTACAATATTATTAAAATATTGAAATTGGCCATACCTGACCAGAATATCGTATATTACCACAATAAAATATCCCGGGTTGAATTACAAGCCAAATCGATATTTAAAATATTTAAAAACCCTCTATTCTATATAAATAATCGATGTAATATATAAAGGAAGTTCCATAGCCTTTTTTCCAAAATTTGATTTGGACATAAAGTAAAATCTACATGATGAAAACTGGATTTTTCTCTACCGTTGGAAAGATATCGTAAAGCCGGTCCCGACGTTTCTTGTTTCGAGGAAATCCGACTTATTTTGAACCTGGTACGACTAATTGAAGTTCAAAACGCCAAATCGCGAACTGCCACGCCGTTGCAGCTCGTTATTTAATTAAATTATAAACCATATCGCTTGACCATCGTTAAATAATTGAAATCATCGTTGTAAATTTAATATAACCAATATTTGACCAATTTAAACTGCTTGATCACAATATATGGCAAATTCTATATTTTCCCAAATATTTTTGAAATTAAAATATTATTTTATTATTTATTTAAATAATATATTCCAAATAAATTGTTAAATTCGATCATTTAAATCCAAACCGATATTTTAAATAATTAACATATTTAAATGAAATGGCCAGAAAAATACGGGACATTACCATCCTTCCCTCTTAAAATAATTTCGTCCTCGAAATTGCTAAGGTAGAAAGAACGTCACAACTCGTTATCTTTAAAATAATATTTAATTTAAATCTCGATTTTATTTCCAAAATAAATCTAATTGGTTTTAAAACCAATTTACTTCAAATAAAACAATTTCCCAAAAATCTTCAAAAATTTTCTAACACCATAAATTTTGGAAAAAATTCGGTAGAGTCTCCCCTATATGGAGGACATCTGCAATATCGCAGGTTCAAGAAATATATATATCCCTCGACCAACACGGTCGGAAAAATCAAAGTCAAATCCCAAAATCCAAACAAAACCGAAATTTCATATTTGCGTAGGCGTACCTTTTGGCGAGCGTTATTATGCGATATACGATAAATTTTATTCGAGCTTGCTCAATTATTGTGCAGCTCTGGATTCAATTAACTCCAGAATTTCTTTTTCTTGGATGAATTTTTAAACTGAATTGGTACTTCTGCACCTGTTCTCAACTCTAACCAATTCATTAGTCCTCAAAACAATAGCAATAAGGTTCAAACATCCATATCCTACATATCATCCATACCACACACAATTTAATCCACACGGGATTTATAACCAAGTTATAACAATCCAGTTATCTCTTATAATTATCCACTCAAATTTATTTAACTGAATTGATTTATTCGAATTATTTATTTCATATTGGTTTTAACCAAGTCTATCCATTTTAAGTTTATATCCAAGCAATCAACAACACAATCCAAGCATATTATTCAAATCAACAACCCAATTGATTTTCCATATTATAATTATTTATGGAAATCATCACCTTTATTATTTTACAAAATATATTGGTCAAAAATATTTTCAAAAATATATTTTATATCAATTTACAAATACGCGCTCTCATATATATATTCAGACTCAATCTAGGGTGTTACTAACCCCATCTCTATCGAGTCACGCCACAGAGCCAAGGTTATCACTAAACCAATAGCTCTGATACCACTGTAACGACCCAAGGATTTTCGACCTCGAAAATCGACAAAAATTCACCATGTCGACTATTCAAGCATCGAAAACACTGGATTGTCAATAGAAAGAAATTAGAGGGTGAGAATAGAAAGAAAGAAATATTAGAATAGAAGAAAGAAGAAGAACACATCAGAATCTCACAGCGGAACGAATAAAATATAATATCAATACCTTTATACAAAAGAACTGTATATACATTAGCAATCATCAGAGTATGACATATATCAGTCACAGCGGAAAAATGTCTGTATATAACTAGCGGTGAAGCCGCCTGCTTCTAGCTCCTAAAAAATCCAAGCGAATATAACTTGTAAATACACTCGGTTTGACCCGAGCATATTTGAAGCAAAGCAAAATATACCGGGTCAGTCTGGAATACTTTCAGTGATAAATTCACAGAACACACATCTTGTTTTACTTTGGAAAATCCTTTATGAAATCAAAGGATAATAGAAAGACCAGTCCACACATAAACACGGACGGTTTTCACCTTACTATAACCCAAAACGTTTTTGAAATCATAACTTATTCTGATATTATCATAGTGTCTAAATACAAGTAATTTAGAATCTAGCGGAACACTTGCTTCTCACGCTCCACGTATATAGTATACAAACCAAAACCGCAGGCACTTATTGGATTCCAACCTTGACAAGGTATGGGACCACCTTCCGAATGTGCATCTCTAGAGACGAATAACTGGGTTCAACTAAAACGTCTTGCAACCCGGCCCTCACATGACCGACCACTCATTTCTCTTGAGTGTATCGAATGTATATCAACGACGGTTGGGATCAGCAACTGTCTCCCGAAAAGGGACAGCATCGAAATATAGATTAAAGAAGCAAATAGATTTTCTCTAGATAGGTGATCATAAATCCTATTGGGAGAGACCCACATAGCCATGCTGCCTGCCCGATTTTTGTCATTTCCCGGTTGATGAGGCTTTGAGGCCAGAACTTATCTTTAAAACATCTGGTCATCATTCACTTTGAATGCCACATCATCAGATCCGCCAGATCACATTGATTGACGTCCACAAAAATACTCTAGTTTATTTAGCTAGAGAATAACCATTTCTCCGCCATCAACTATGGTACATTTGGAGAAATCAACTCATGTAATTCTTTTGGAAATACTCTGTCAGACATCCGTCCATACAAGTCATCCAGGAACAGGATGAACCGAAGGTACTCTCTTACTACATTTCATATGGGAATCACTCCATGGACCAGTAGCGAGAAGTCCTTGCAACCCGTAGATTCCAACCACGACAGAATCACAACTTATCTCTTCTTGCAAGGTAGAGAATATTGGTGGTCCTTCCATTTATGAAATTCTATGGTCTTCAATGCTCCATCTCGATCATCTTCTGATCTCTTAACGTATTAGTTGGCTAGAATGGTTTTCAAATATAAATTCGATACTGGTCTTTCTGTACCGACAATCATATTGGACAGATTCGATAGTCGGTGATTTAGCTATCAAAATATATAGTGTTTCAAACATGACATCCTAATGAGTTTATTGGTTCAATATTCAACATCACTTGGCCCTTTTAAAATTTAAAACAAACTAATTCAATTCTGCTTAATTAAGACTTCTAACCCTTTTAATATTTTAAAATACGATAATTGAATTATTATTTAATATACTAATGATATAAACCAAATTTCCTCTGATTAACTCTGACTGACTTACTTTGATCAATTGACTCTAACTTGACTAACTCGACTTATTTAACTCAACTGGACTAACTTGACCTGATTACGCCTATCGACTAACTATTATTCGACTTACTCCATTCGCTTGACTCTAGATCGCAGCGATCACAATGGTTACGCCTGATTCCCTTAGGAAACATCCGACCGCCATAGGCTATCTGCAGCCCTGCGAATTACACTAGCAGTCGTACGCAATGGCAACTCTTCCTGAATACTATGTTTGGCTAACTCCACCTCAAATACTATATTTGGTCAACTCTAATTGAGTAACAAATATTCAATATAATTTGAAATCAATATTCTTATTTCTTTTGAAACTAATATTTCAATATTATTTATTTTACAAAACCTTGCATTAGAGTTTGATATTCCTCGTACAGGGTAAAACCAATTCTCAACACTTTCCCTTGTTCCAAACTAATAACAATCCTCGATAATAGTGAAATCAACCAAGTTGGGGTATTTTAGTTACCTCTCAGACCTTGATCGACAACGTTCTTAACTCAGAACAGATAATAGTTTGACACTTAACCACTGATATTCAAATCTCGTTTACCCCTTTGATTTCAACTCATGGTTTATAAATCATTTCATACTTTTGAAATCCTCGCTCAATTTACTTAATTCATTTGATTAAGTAAATATCCATTAAAACACAACTTTTAACTCAAATCATTATTTCGTTTATAACATTTCGATTTATAATAAGAATCTTTTATCAAATACCTTGCTTCCATCTATTGAGCCTTTCTATAACAAACTCTATCTTGGATTTTATAATTAAAATCCACTTATCCCTTTTTTGTAATAAGACCTTTTTTAAAACTTGGATTTTACTTCCGAAAATCCATTTATCACTATTTAATACCATAGCTATTGTATGGTTTTCTCTTTGTGTTGGAAATTCTTATTTCAATTACCGTACTTCACTTAATTCAATTCTTCACCTTTTAAGTAATTCATTTTGGTCTTAAGGACCTCATTTCAAAACTTTGCTTGAATAATCCATTTACCATCTTTTTCCCAGCTTCTTAGATTTTATTCTACTAATCAATTTTTCCATCTTCCCTAACAATTTCATATGACTGAATTTACTTAACTTAAATTAAACATTAAGGAAAAACCTTATTTAAATCCTTGCATTCCCTTCTAAATTCCTTTTACCAATTTCGTTTGAAACTTGGGTTATAAATCCCTTTACCACAACCTGATTTAACTTCAATCGAACTCACCACCACTTAATTACTTCAAATGGAATTTCAATTAAAGGTCATTTTTTAATTATTATTAATTAAATAATGATTAACTTTAACATTAACTATATAAAAAACATTTAACCTTGCTATTAATTATAAATAAAATAATTAACGCCTTTAAAAAGCTTATCAAATAAAGATTAATTTTATTAACACTAGATACTTCAATAATTTCTTAATTTATAATTAATCGAAGATTAACTAATGTTAATACTATTTAATTCATTTAACGAATATTCAAATTAATTCCATTATTTATTTCAGTTAAAAATGGTTGATTCCACCAACCGTACACACTAGTTAACTATTAACTGATTTTCCATTTGTCATTTCCCGTTTAAATTAATTAAACAATTTAATTAATTTAAAATCGCTATTTAATTGTTATAAAAACAATTATTCTATTTTACCAACCCGTAGGTAATTTCTTTGCCCTTCTGGCTTTTAAATCCTGTATAAGCCACTTATACAATTCTTAAATAAACTTGATTTAAAACATATATTTGTAAATTTCAAAATCTAAATATTTACACAAAATAATTGAAGAAATTTAATTCAGTTATAAGAGAATTTTTAATTTTAACTGCGTTAATTCACCGAATGATCAACAGAAACAACACATTTTAGGCCATTCACTGCCAATTACCAAATCAACACTGTCGGTTGATTTTAAAAACAACACAAGTGAATATTTATTCAACCATCAACATACAGACAGGTTTTGGTGTCAGTCGGGGTGAACAATTCATATATATGCACAACAAACAAAAATACAGTTTATTTGAGGAATCCGGTCGGATCCCTCCAACCTGTCCTTCTCTCCATCAGAGATATCAGTTGAAAAAATATACGAATTAAATAAATGACGGAATATAAATAACTGCAACCAATCAAACCATAACAACCAATTTGCATCCATCGCATCCAATCAACCGGTTTATACTGTAAATTGTAGATTATATTTTTCTATGGATTTACCACATCACAGGACTCCAGAAGGTATGAGAATTAACTCACCAGTTTTGTTTCTGACGAGGTTGCGTCATTTTATATAGTTTCAAACTGACGTTTAAAAATACGTGAAATTCCATCTGCCTCAGAACCACTTTATTTCAGTTCGTACACGTCGGCACCATCGATACGAACTCATGAGCTCCAGTTTCGTTCGATTCTTTAATCGTTTGTAAAAGTTACGCTCGCTATAAGATATAAACCAAATTTATATAACTTAATTTACTAATAACCATCATTAACTATAATTTACCGCGGATAGAGCCTTAATCACATTATTTTGATCTTGGCAAATCCCCTTCAAAACAGCCTTGCCACGTCCTTTGCAAACCACCCGATCATACGGCCCGCTGGTTAAACCATCTTCCCAAAACCAGAAAACCCGATGCCCCTTATTTTTTTTCTTTTTTTTCTCTCGAGCTCGACTTGTCTTCCACCAATCACCATGTCCTCCACGGTTGTAACGAACTGGGATTTTCGACCTAGAAAATCAACACAAAACCCATATTAATTATTCAGGCATCGAACATTCCAGATCATTAATAGAAAGAAGTTAGAGGGTGAGAACAGATAAGATAGATAATTAGAATAGAAGAAGAAGAAGAACACAATCAGGGTAAACACGAATCTCACAGCGGAATGAATAAAATATGTTATAACATAACTTTAAAATAAAACAGTATATGTATACAATAACATTATCAGAGTACAATACTTACACACAGCGGAAACAACAATAGCTATATAATCCTGAAGCCTCCTGCTTCAGGCTCCTCCCAGCATATCTGTAAAGACCTGAACTACTTGACTGCCCGTACAAATTTAGGCACCCAAGAGTTTAGGGAAACAAAAAAAAAAATAAACTCCGGGTCAGTCATGGGACTGGTGTGAGTAAACTCAAATCATTTGGCTTAACTTTTCAAAATCCTTTTCAAAAGAAAAGATAATCGTAAGACTAATCCGCACATAAACACTGATGGTTTTTATCTTACGATAACCCAAAACACTTTCGAAATCAATACTTCTCTTGATATTATAATATCACAAATAATTAGAATCTAGCAGAACGCTTGCATCTCACTTTGCACATATATAGTATACAAACAAAACCGCGGGCGCTTATTGGAGATTGGATTCCAACTATGACAAGGTATGGGACCACTGCCAATTGTGTATCTCTAGAGACGAATACACCGGGTTAAACAAGAACGTCTTGCAACCTGGCCCACACATGACCGACCACTCATTTCCCTCGAGTGTATCGAATGTATACCACCAACGGTTGGGAGCTACCCACCGTCTTCCCAAAAAGGGACAGCATCGATAATAGATAAAAGAATGAAATGGATTTTCTCTAGATAGGTGATATACACCCTAATGGGAGCGACCCACTTAGCCATGCTGCCCGCCGATTTCTATCATTTCCTGGTTGATGAGGCTTGAGGTCATTACGTATCTTTTGAAACACTTGACCACCATTCATTTTGAATGCCACATCGTCATACCCGTCAAATCACAAATTGATTTTCCCAAAAATGCCACGGGTATAAAGATAAGAGAAACGAATTCCTCCGCCACCAAACGTAAGTACATTCAAAGAGATCAACTTGCGCGATCCGTTAGATATACTTTGTCAGACATTCGTCCATTCACGTTTGTCCTGGGACTGGACAAAACGAAGGCACTATCCTGTAACAGGATAGTTTTTGCATAACTCCGTCTTTATTATTTGATCGCAACACTAACGTCCATACAAAGTGGTTTTCAGATAATATATCTGATCCCGGTCTCTCCGTATTGATGACGGAAAAATGGTCAAAAACTTCAATAGTCGGTGATTTAACTATCAAAGAAAAATAGGTGTACAACCAATGATATTATTTCCAGATGGAAATTCTATCGATCAATCAACATTCAGCATTCATCATGTTATTTAGTTTAACTTTAATTCATTCATTTCCCATTTCTATATACTCAACATTTCTTATTTCCTAAATTCAGGAAATATATGTCATCAATCATTGGAAAACATTTCCATCTCTGTTTCACGTATTACTGTCATTCCAGTATTCTTTCTTATCAACATTTCATATTCTATGATTAGAAAATGTCTCTGATTATATTTGGAAAATGTTTCCAAAATTTATTCAATAGATGTTTAAATAAAACATCACTAAACCAATTTAAACCATTATACTTATTAACTAAATTCACTTAATCAATCTTCACTATCGAACCTTACCCATCTCTTAGTTAAAAACGAAGTCGGTCAAGTTGGGTTATAGTTACCTCTCAGACCTTAACTGAACAACATTTCTAACCTTAGAATAGGAAAAAGTTCACTTTTTAAAACTTTAACCAATTCCCTTACGAAACTCTTGTATTCTTTTCACGAATCCCCTTCTTTTATAAAAAATCTCTTGATTATAACAATAGTGTTATAATCCTTTATTCTGAAATAAAATATTTAAATATTACTTTTCACTAATAGTTTAAATAAAGAAATAGTTACTTTATTAGATAAATGAATCTTACTTTAAAAACCGGAAAGAAATAGTACTTTCCCCCATTCGATATAATCGAATCCCAATGTATAATCCACTCTCGAATAATCACTATTCGATAACTCTCTTTTCAAATAAACTATATTCGATTACTTTCTCTTTCGAATAACTATGTTCGATTTAACTCTTTTCCGAATAACCATATTCGATTTATCTTTCTTTCGAATAAACTATATTCGATTAAATATCTCCTTCGCATAACTTGTATTCAATTTAACTCACTTCTCGAATAAACTTTATGCAATAACTCTACTTCGAATAGGTGATATTCGATTAATTCCTTCTTACTAACTCTATTCAATTTACTAATACTCAACTAACTCAAACTTAATTAACTCCATTGAGTAACTCTAATTCGATTTACCTCCAATCGATTAACTCTTATTGATCAACCATAACTGGTTAACTCTAACTAATTAACTTTAACTGATTACTCTAATTTAACTAACTCGACTTATTTAACTCAACTCTAACTTGACTAACTCGACTTGATTAACTCCTATCGATTAACTAATATTTGACTTCACTCCATTTGTTTGACTCTAGATCGTATCGATCACAATGGTTACACCTGATTCCCTCAGGAAACATCCGACCACCGTAGGCTATCTGCAGCCCTGCAAATTATGCTAGCAGTCGTACGAAATGGCAACACATCCTAAATAACTATGTTTGCCTAACTCTATCTCAAATAACTATATTCGATCATCTCTAATTGAACAACTGATATTCAATTAATTCTAATTCTAATTTGATTCACTCTATCTAACTGATTAACTCTAACTGGTTAACTCCTTTGATTAATTCTACATTTATTCAGTTTCAAATATCGATGTTGAAATCGATTCCTACATCTCTATATAAGTCCTGACTTATATATTCTATTTATTCATGATAATATTTTATTTAATTTATAAATATTATTTATAAATTTATCTTCTCAATCTGTCGGTCAGAATAGATTCTATTCAAAATCTTTGCTTTAAATCCATATCACGTTATACCCATGTGCAAAGCACGGGTCTAAACCTTTCACATATAAAAATCTCCTTTTATACAATTCTAGTTACTTTTCAAATATTTCCTTTTATAATCTATTTATTTACAAATTAAAGCCCTTTCTGATAATTCTATTTATAAAATATTTTCTATTTATAAAATCTAGTGACATTATAAGTAATTCCTTTGATAATCTACTTATTCTTTTTCTATTCGTTTTACACGAATTTCCTCTTTCTATTCTATTTACCTTCAAATAAATATCCCTTCCAATTCTTTTTGTAAATAGATTACAAATATTTCTTTCAATGCTAATTATTTTATTAACAAATAAATATTTCTTTTTAATCTATTTATTTTCTAAATAAATAGTTTTCTTTTTATAAAATCTTTGATTTTATAAATATTTCTTTTTCAATATAACATTGAAATTTTCCTTTTTAACATTCCAGTATTCCTTATGGTATATAACATACCATATAACAATGATCGGTGTCATCCAACATATAAAATCAACAACAGATTTCATATCACATCATATAACACAATATATGAAAAACAGTAAAATAAATGTTGAGGAACCCAGTTGGGTCCCTTCGACCTGTTTCCCTGCATCCACAAATGTTAAACAATAAAATTACCACCAATTTCATGTCACTATGAAATATTCTGCTAAACAGAATCAGTATTTGATTAACGATTTATATCTATATTGTTATCTATATTTTCAATCGACTGACTAGCAGTTCAACCAACAGCCGACACACAGCAAACAAGCATAATTTATCAGTTATAAAAATACATTATAAAAATATAATTGAGAAGTGTTAGTGAGTTTTACTCACATTTCGCGTTAACCGTTAAATAACGATTTGCGTCTGTTGATTCATATGGACATTTTATTCTACTATAAATTGTAACGAGCTCCAATGGACATCCGGCCAGTTCCATCGTGTAGCCATCGTCCCTACGATCCGAACGCAACAAACGGTTTGTAAAACTGACGACGTGTGAGAAATATATTGGGTTAACAAGTTTTTATACCAATTTGAATTAAAATAAACTTAGTTTTAATTTAATAATTGGGCCTCACTTGTTTTTAAATGGCCTATCTTCTTCCCAGGAATTCAGACCCGCAACTTTTACCCTTTCTTCCCCAAAATCCCGTATTCCTCCTTCACCATTACCGTCGATCTTCACCCTCCCGTTTCTCCTTCTCTACTCAGCGAAGCTCATGACTCAGTCCGCCATTAAACTCCTCATTACTAAAATCCCTACAGCTTAACCCCCATCATCGAACTTCCAACATCAACACAGTAAAACACGTCTGCCTCTCAACACCATTTCCGACTTCCTGCCTCATCTCCTTCTTCACTGATTAACACGCGATTTTCATCTCTCCCCATGGCTCACTTTCTCCTACCCGTAATCACCTCACTTCACACTTCATAATACTCCAAACTAAAATCATCACAACTTCCATTCCTACTACCTTCCTTCTCTTCGAAAATCCTCTATCGAACTCAGAAAACAAACCCACACACAAACTCGCAGAACCCAAAATATAAATCGAACAAAATTATCAAGCACGACCCCAAAATACCCATAAACAAAATCGGATTCAACCACAAACTCAACAGCACCTTCAAATCAATGAATTTAGACCTCCATCACTCTCAAATCGAACCCTAAAATCACGCTGGGTTAAAGTTAGCGAAGACTAAAACCACCGAACCCATAAACTCTTGTATGTTCTTAAAGAGGAAGCTCTCATGAATTTTAATATATATGTTTCCTATTTTATAGGAATTTATTTGATTTTTGAATGATTTATGAAGATCCAATTTTTGAGTTTTTGAGAAAAGAGGAATTACGGAGGAAATGTGTTGACCTGAGGAAATTGTCTGTAGGGTTAAGGATGGATTTAAGGCATTATATAGGAAGATTTTAATATTTTAATATTCGAATATTTTATTAAATTATAAGCAAACACTGTTTTTCTGTGTCCTCTAAAATTCCTGTGATTACATACGATACCCAAAAATCATGAAAATTGACATGCATCTACAGTTTGACATCGCGGACCCAACAAAACTGGTTTTGTCGAATTTCGACTCCGTTAGCTCACACAACGTATTTTTAACCGTTAGAGTATCGACTGTTTTTCACATTAAAATCGCCCACGGCCACATACTGATTTCAAAAATCACGAAACTTGACATCTAACAATAATTCGATATTGCGGATCCAACAAAATTAGTTTCGTCGAAATCCGAGTTCGTTTGCAAAACTGGCTATTTTTAAAGCTCTAAATAACCCTTTTTAAATATATAAATATATTTAAAAACAATTAAATTTAATAATTAAAAATAAATATTATCGTATATATTCACAATAGAATATCATACTGCTTCACTTGGATTTATAACTCGATATTTCAAATCCAATGTTACATCGATATTCGATTTATATTCAAAAATCCACTTTAAAATATAAATAAATTGATATAAATTATAAAGGAATTCCATAGCGACTTTTCTAAAAATTGATTTGGACATAACTAAAAATCTACACGACGAAATTTTGATTTTTCTCTCTCATCAGAAAAATATACTTCACCAGCTCCTAACGTTTCTTGTTTCACAGAAATCCGATTTAAAACGGCTTCTGTATATTCCGTTGAAGTTCAAATCGCCAAAAAGCGAACTGCAGTGCCATTTCGAGTTCGATTATAATTAAATTATAATTATATGTTCAAACTGTCATTCAAATAATATATTCATTATCCTAATTCAATTCTAAACGAAATTAAATATCACCGATAATCTATTTTGCACTATTTTGTGAATTCCACTATTTCTGACTATTTCAGAAATTAAATATATTTTTATATTATTTATCTTAATTAAATATTCAAAATTATTCAATTGTGGTCATTTAAAATAACCAAACCATTATTCAAATAATTAAATAAATTATTTATAACGCTGAAAAATGCGGGTCGTTACATTCTTCCCCCCTTAAAATAATTTCGTCCTCGAAATTGCTAAGGTAGAGAACAAACCCTACTAACTAATTAAAAATTATTTGTTTAATTCTTAACTTCAGTTTTAACTGAACCAATTTAATTCCAATTAAAATATTAATTTATTCTTACTAACGAAAATTTTCTGAAATCCTGAAAATTTCTAACACCTGAAAATTCTGAAAAATTTCGCCAGCACCTCCTTTGTACCGGTCAATAGTTCAAACCCCAACTCGCCTCTCTAGGCCCCTTCCAATCCAAAAGAAAATCAAATAGCCAAACGGCTTGCCAAATCTGGCCATAAATCACCAAATCCATAAAAATAAACATGTACCTTTTTGTCGGGCTTATCATTAAATCCTTTTATTCAGCTGCCAATTCAGCATATACCAAAGTCATCCCAATCAATCTTTGATCAATTTATCCTCAACACAGCTATTCGCTTAAACAAGCCAAATTCTATTTCAAACTCAAGTTTCACTCTCGATTCCAAATTCATAACTCACTAATCCAATGCCATTTCAGATTCTATCTCACAATTCAAAATCTGAATTTTTCTTCATATATTATATTCCAATTCAATTCTCAGTTAATGGATTTCAGTTCAATTCATATTCGCTTTCACCAATTTCTTTAATTTGTTTTTAATTCATACTATCTTACTAGGAGTTTTAAACAGTTCCTTTTTCAAAAATCCATGCTCCTTTTTGGAAATCAAAATCACTTGTTTCTCAAAACGGTTCAAATCAAAATATTTGGTATTAATCCATCACTTAGAACTCGAAAATGAACACTGATGATGTGGCCAGCACCATCAGAGTTATTTCCCAGCGGTCGAAGTGAGTTCAATACTACATCACTTATCACAACCATATTTTAAGTACTTTCATTTTGAAATCATTTCAAAATATCGTTCATGATACTTGTAAAACAATTTAAAATCTCCCAGAATCTTAAAATTTTCTTACACTTAACTCAAATCCACTTACAAACACCTCTCCTAGTTTTCAGAATTTTAATTCCAATTCTGATTGAATTAAGATTTAATTAATCTGCTTTTATATTATACGAACTCAAATTGGTTATTTATATAACCATTTCAATAGTAATCAACCAACACATCACATATACTATAATACTTCAAATATAAATATTTCCTTTTATATTCAAATATAATTTGGGTAAAATTATTTTATTTACCCTCTTTCAAAACATACTGTGTTGGTTTATCGTATTCGAGTGTTTTAGAAACTCCTACCGATACAGTGGATCAAACTGATCGACCAGAATTCACAATATACTCAACCAATAAATCTCCACAATATAAAACAATTTTTTATAAAATCTACAAATGCGTTCACTTGTATATATACACTCAAACTCAATATAGGGTATTATTAACCCCATCTCTACTGAGTCACGCCACAGAGCCAAGGTAATCACTTAACCTTCAGCTCTAATACCACTGTTACGAACTGGGATTTTTGACCCAGAAAATCAACACAAAACCCATGTTAATTATTCAAGCATCGAACATTCCAGATCGTTAATAGAAAGAAGTTAGAGAGTGAGAGTAGATAAGATAGAAAATTAGAATAGAAGAAGAAGAACACAATCGGGGTAAACACGAACCTCACAACGAAACGAATAAAATATATTATAACATAACTTTGAAATAAAACAGTATATGTATACAATAACATTATCAGAGTACAACACTTACACACAGCGGAAATAACAATAGCTATATAATCCAGAAGCCTCCTGCTTCAAGCTCCTACAAGCATATTTGTAAAGACCTGAACTACTTGGCTGCCCGTACAAATTTGGGCACCCAAAAGTTTAGGGAAAACAAAACAAAATAAACTCTAGGTCAGTCATGGGACAGGTGTGAGTAAACTTAAATCATTTGGCTTAACTTTTTAAATCCTTTTCAAAAGAAAAGATAATCGTAAGACCAATCCACACATAAACATGGATGGTTTTTACCTTACGATAACCCAAACACTTTCAAAATCAATACTTTTGTTGGTATTATAATAATGTCTAACCACAAATAATTAGAATCTAGCAGACCGCTTGCATCTCACGTTCCACATATATAATATACAAACAAAACCGCGGGTGCTTATTGGAGATTGGATCTGTAACGACCCGGATTTTTATAATGTGTTAAGACAAGAATTAAGGCGGAATTAAATTATAAAATCTGGATCAGGGGAAACGGGCTGTACCTTTGCGTTCGACTTGGAAAAATACGTGAAATAGAGTCCGAGTTTTCGAAAATTTGAGTCCGTATGACCAAGTTATGGCCCGTCAAAGTTTTCAGAAAAATTCAAGTTCAAAAACAGTTCGAAATTCAAATCTGGAGCCAAATAGACGGGGCGGGAAAAATTCCCGTCCAAGCCCCAGGTCGACTGGGGTGTCGATTGGGGAGTCGACACGCCCAGGGGCAGGTCGACTGCCCAGTCGACACGGGTGTCGACCTGGGTGGTCCGACCACTTTGGCCTGGTGCACCTGCTGAGTGTTTTGGGTCATGTTTTAAGGCCTGTTTCGGGATTTGATGGTTCAGATCTAAACTAGGGTTAATCCTATGGCCTAAACTAACCTAAACTTCTATAAAAAGACCCCTAGACCTAGCCTAAACCCTCACAAATCACCGTTGCCACGAAGTGCTGCCCAAATCACTCTTGATCATGGCCTCTATCTCCAACTCCAAGGGCTTATGCATTCAAATCGAATTCAAATCAAAAGGTGCAAGCTTTCTACATTAAATCAAGGAAGTAGAGTGTCATCTCAACACCGTTCTATGACAAATGCTTGCTCATGAGTCCCTAGCCTCGCTTTGTAAGTTATAGCTACTTCTAGATCTAAACGGTAGATTTAGTGTTGACATGGAATAAAACGAAAAGAAACACAAGTATGTTGGCCTATGTGAACCTAGTTCTGCCCCTTTCTTGAACCCATGACTTTGGGCTATGTTTTAGTGACTAAACCATGCTACTTATGTTGTGTTGAACGTAATTTATCATGCAAGTTTGGATCTTTACTTGTGGAATGATGGCATGAACCCTTAGAACCATTTTGACTTGTGAAACATTTTGGGTTTATGCATGTAAAAGAACCTAAAACCCCTCATGACACTCATATGCATAAGATGATGCACCTGGGATATGATATCATGCATGCTTGAGACCAATCCTCTTATGAAATCATGCATGTTGAAGGCCAATCCCTTTATGCTATCATACATTTTTTGAGGCCGATATGCAATATCTAGTTATGTGAACACTTTTTACCTCAAACGTCACCATGTTTAACTTGTGATTCACCTTTGCCATCTTATACCCTCTTTTGTCATATTTTTCCTACTATGTTGATTCGCTTTCATGTGCGTTTGGAATACGTTTTGGGTAGTCTAGGCAAGGCTTGAAATTTGCTATGAACTTGACATGAAGTTACATGTAACATGTAATGGTAATAAACGTGGGGATGACACTTAGAAAAATATGGAACATTTGAACTTGACATGAATTATACCAAGAAATGGGACAATGGGCATAAGTGAAAAACATGGACTTAATAAAGGCCTAAATTTGGCATGAACATGATACGTAGTAAAATATGAAAGTGGCCAACTCGATGTTGGGTTGAGTTTGTAGCATAAATCTGCCCGGAACCGCCCGGCAAATCTAGTAGCTACAAACAATAGGACCCAGTGTGAGTAGTTGGTCATATCGCGCTTGAAACCCGAGGTTAGACAAGGTTGTCGTGTAAAACTGCCCGGACCCGCCCGGCTTAACCAGTAACCACAACAAGGTCTAATGTGAGAGGTTGGGGTGCATTAAACTAATTAATGCCACATGATAAGGTTAAGTAACTTGATTAGACTAATGACACTTAACCGATATGACATGGACGGGTGGGTTAAGTAACTTAGCTAGACTAATGACACTTAACCATACAACACGATTAGTGGAGGGGGTTAAGTTAACCAATACTTAACCAATCTAACATGATAATTTAATGGGGTTAAGTAACTTATACTTAACCAATTATACACGATGATTTAGTGGGGTTAGGTTTACCAATTTGACTCGATAATTTTGATGAGGTTAAGTTAACAAATACTTAACCAATTTGACTCGGTAACTTGATGGGTTTAAGTTAACCTACACTTAACCAATCTAACATAGTAATTGGATAGGATTAAGACACGAACCGCTTGAATATACTTAACCGACTCGACTCGGTAATTTGATAAGGATAATATATACTTAACCAACCACGATAACGCGATAAGGTTAAGCCGTGAACTTCTTGATATACTTAACCAACTGGACATATGGTTTGTAGGGCTAAGTCTTGAACTTGAACACTTAGCCAATTTTGACATGCTTCTAGACGGGTTAAGTCATGAGCTTGAATGACAACGCTTAACCCATTAGGTAAAACCCTAGTTCAGGGGGACTAAGTGGAAAACAGTAGTTAACAAGGATGAAGGGAATGGAAGCTAAGTGATAAAACTTAGTTAAGGATAACTAAGTAATAATTCTTATTCAAGGAAATTCGACCAGTTCATAATAGATGAGTAACCCGATTCGGTAGGTCGTCGCTTCAGCAAATACACGAGGTGGAGCAATATCTGATTTAGATAAAGGCTCCAACGAACTGGGTGACGAAGCGGTAGCTTCGGGGAACGTGAGGATACTCTTGGTATCCCTCTGTGAGGTGGCAGATGATCCTCCTGGGCTCACAGAGGTTAAGGTCTGCGGTAGAAGAGCCAAGGGTATGCCTTGGTTGCTATGCGAGCAACCTAAAGACTGGGGTGGATTAGCGTGGGGTCAGCGATATTTTTACGGTAGCCTTAGATAGCACATTGTCGGCCACCTACCATCTTTAGTCAATCGTGTACGTACGGAAAGGCAGAGAACACCAATAGACCATACTTGCTATCTAGTTATGGGTGAGGTTGGCCATTTGGGAGTGGGGCATTGTGACGGCAAGGAATTTCGCTCGATCTGAATCAGTCGTTAAACCAATCTAGACCGTTCGAAACCCCTGAACGTTGAGAACATGACAAATCAGAACACAAACAGAAGAACATTTCATTGTATATTACAACAATGCATCAGATTACAAGAATATACAGAGTATAAATGAATAAATATTACACAGAAATATCAGAGATTTAAATTATATTTAAATACATAGCAGCGGAAAAATAATAATATAAAGCACAACTGAAGGTGATATATGGATACAGAGCTTTCCGGATATCATTCCAGCTGTAAACCAGGATCCTGTGAATATAAATCTGCAAAACCAAAATTACTAGCTGCCCGTGCGGAAAATAGGGGCACCCAGAGTTTAGGTTAAAACAATAAACTCCAGGTCAGTCATGTGACTGGTGTGAGAACTAAAACAGTTATTTAAAGCTTTACTTTAAAAGAGAGTAATTCAAGGGACCACGCCGTATAACACGGAACGGGTTTCCTCCCAAGAATATCAGTGCATAGAATAAACAGCGCAATGCTTTTTCGAAAAATGAAGCTATTATAAGACCCAAGTCCCATCACACAATGCAACGCAAGCCGGAGGATAGGGTTTTCCCTTATAATAGCCAAACATGCTTGGTACGTTTAAAACAAATCATTTGATACTATAATGAGTGTATAGTGTCAAAACATTTCAATCATAAATATAAATCATAGACGGCATAGCATCCCATGCTACTATGTCGCCATACTAGGCTCTACAAATAAAGCCGAAATATCTCGTATTGGAAATTGGATTTCCGTCATGAGTCGAGGCAAGGGGCAAGCTCCTCTCCGCGTTCGAGACATTCTAGCAAATGCCTCAGGGCTACGCAAGCTGGGCAACCCTTGGATCGGTTGGGCCGGTCCTCACTTACGTTAGAGGATTGGCAATTCCTGAACACACGTTTCCCGGTCCTTACAGACCTATAATCGAGGCGCCTCGCATCCAACAACCACAAAGGTGAAAAGTATATAAATGTCAGGGCTGGTAAGTCACTGACACCACCAAAGCTAGAAAGAAACGTCGTGCTCTCCCAACGGCCCGTATCTCGTTTTTAACTCATACCGAGGTGTGAGGCTCGCGAATACACGTTATACACTAAGCTGCCACGTAGGCGTGCTTTGATCATCAACCACAAGACTTTGCTTTTCAACAGAAGCCTTGATCATTGCATCTTAGCGTGCCACACAGGCAATTCATGCCATGCGACTGATGTCCATCGATATACAACCTCTGAGCTCGTACGTCTCAGAGAAGGGCGTTAAGCAAAATAATAAATTCTCCGCCGTCAAACAGATGTATATTTAATAGAAATCAATCAACACAGAATAAAATCCAGTGTCAGACACACAATCCATTTACAAGTCCGTTCTGGGTCTGAACGAAACCGGAGGCACTTTCCTCGCATATCCATCCATTTCCAAGTACGTCTGGACGACCACCAACTATTTCCATCCTCTTGGGTGTACAGCCCAATCAGGATCGTCAGTAATTATCCAAACGATGTGAAGGCTTCCGGTCTTCGACCACCGTCTTCATCTTCGACTTATCGTCGAATCGGTTATTCAGAATGGGTATAAACCCGGACTTTCCGAACAACCCGCGTATATTGAAAAACCAATGTTACACAAATACAACATACACCTCATTCCAATTCATTAGTCACTAGCCGTAAATTAGCAAGAGAACAATTTCCCAAATATTAACCCCGAAGGCCGAAACCAACATCAGATCAATACCCAGGAAACCATTCTTCTTAGCCAACCTACAGCTAGTTTCTAAATTCCACATTCTTAGGGAAAAGTTCCCATTAATTTTATCCAAGATAAATTCCTTAAAATTTATCCTGTAATCTTCCTTTGGATGTCATTTAAAACCAAATTATGGTTTTTCCAACTAGTCGAGATTAGCGAACCGTAACGAAGTAATTATTTATTTTATTTCCCAATCCCAACCTATTCATCCCATGAAGCAAAACTGGTAATACTCCATATTTATCATCGTGGTGTTATCGGTAAAATTAATTACCATTTCACGTTCAAATCTAATTAAAGATTTAACTATCGCTTTGGAGCAAAACTGGTAATACTCCATTCCCGCTCATTTCTAAATTTGATAATTTAGATTATAGATTCACATTTCAATCTAATTGCAGATTCGTTAAAACTCCTTTTACTGGGTTAAAGAACTAGGTGTTATTTAAAACACAGTTCACGACAAACCCAAATCACATTCTATTTGTTATCGGGTTAAAGAACTAGTGTTATTTAAAACACCGTTCACGATAAACCCATTTCAAATTCAATCAAATATATTAGAAATTCGATTATTTAAAACCCCTTTTTAAATCTAATTCATTTATTTAAAAATAATTGGGTTTTAAATTTAGTTCAAAACTAGTTCATTTCGATAAAAACCCATTTTTATCTTTTCAAATATGGAGTTTTTCATCCCAATTCTTCCCAAATCATTTCTTATGAATTTACACAAATTATTACTATTTTTAATAATTTTATCAAGGCCCGTACAGTCGATTTCCAACAACGGCCATCGAACTGCACCTATAGCGACCTTTTTCGAATTTGATTTGGACGTATCTCCAAATCCAACCGTTAGATTTCAAATTTCTGATATTCGTTAGAAAGCTCTTTTCGATATGAACCCAACGGTTCCGGTTTTAGGAGAATCCAACGGTCGGATCTCCCGTAATTTCTGTTTGAAATAAATGGTCGAAATTTACGAACTGCCGCGGCGCGGCGCGTTCTATTCAGGCCATTATATAATATATATAATATATATTTCGTCGATTTCTATTTAAAACGAATTATATATATAGTTTTGAATTCGTTTCAAAAGCAAATTCAACTTCCATTTCAATTCAAATCAAAATTGAATTCTTCTTTATAAATTCGTTTTAAAATTCATTTCTATTCAATTCAAATTTCAATTCAATTTGAATTCGTTTTCAATTCAATTCAATTCAAATTGGTTTTCTATTCGATTCAAATTCATATTGGTTTTCTATTCGATTCAAATTCATATTGGTTTTCTATTCGATTCAATTCAAATTGGTTTTCTATTCGATTCAAATTCATATTGGTTTTCTATTCGATTCAATTCAAATTGGTTTTCTATTCGATTCAATTCAAATTGGTTTTCTATTTCTTTCAATTCGAAATCGTTTTATATTTAATTCAAATCGAAATCGTTATATATTCAATTCATTTCGAAATCGTTATATATTCAATTCATTTCGAAATCGTTATATATTCAATTCATTTCGAAATCGTTATATATTCAATTACTAATGTAATCGATATAAATATCGTTCGCGTCAAAATGGCGCATCACTAATCAACACGGCTTTATATATTCTATTTCAAATATTTCTTTTTGTCAACACACGACTAATCTCAACGAATGAGTACCGTCCATGTGTGACTATTTTTGTTAAAATACTTCATTCAACACATGACTAATCTCAACGGATGAGTACAGTCAACACATGAACCTTTATTTTATATTGATAAAGATGTAAATTTTATTATAAAAATAATTCGTTCAACACATGACTAATCTCAACGGATGAGTACAGTCAACACATGAACCTTTATTTTATATTGATAAAGATGTAAATTTTATTATAAAAATAATTCGATCAACACATGACTAATATCAACGGATGAGTATAGTCAACACATGAACCTTATTTTATATTGATAAAGATGTAAATTTTATTATAAAAATAATTCGTTCAACACATGACTAATATCAACGGATGAGTATAGTCAACACATGAACCTTATTTTATATATTCTTTATTTTTCAAATTGGAATGAGGCCCAATCAATCACCATATAAAATTAATTATATGGATTTTCATACATCACATGTATATAATAGCATTGAAAAATAATCAACCATCAACCAAAGTGCACTACACTGTATAAGCATCAAATATAGATATCTAACGCTTATAACAGCCTGTCAATCAATCGATCGACATATTTAATCAATCAGGATGAGTGAACTTCATATTTCATCCCAACACCCGTGTGGGGTTTCAAACAATCAAACACAGATTTTATTCGTGCAGCTGGGCGATGTGTAAAATTTATCGACCCAATCAATGTCATTCAAATAGGTGTACATAAACAAACCATCTGGCTTGTAAATGAATATTTTATTTTATTCGCATTCACTATATTCATATTCACGTTAAAAATTATATTTTTAACGATAAAACATTTTATTTAACCTATGCATATTCCATTCGATTCATTTATTCAATAAAATGATATTTTTATTTTTCTAACATATTTTAGAAAATTTCGGCGGCATAACGGCACGATACTAGAAACGGGACGAGGCCTAGCCTTATCCCCGGTCTAGTGAAGGCCCACGCCATTCACACATCAATCAAATCCATTTCAATTCACCAAACAATTCAATTCAAACCAAATCATCTAACTAATCTATGCAACCAAAACAAACAAGTCCATGGTTTGTGGACGATTGTGTCGGGTGCTACTAAGCACCGTCTGCATCCTAGTATATATATATATATATATAACTAGAAAAAGAGAATTTGAGTGAGAAGTTCTCACCGATAGCTATCCAATCATCTTGACTCTTCTTCTCGACTTCTTATCATCTTCTTGTGCCCGTAGTCACTATATATATAAAAATCACACATTTTTATATTTCGATGCCTTTAAAATAAAAATCACATTTTTATTTATTCACTTTCAATTTAAAAGTCATATTTCTATAATCACTTCATATATTTAAAAATCGAATTTTTTTCTATGCTATTCAATATATAAAAAATCGAATTTTTACTTCGCTATTCATATAGATAAAATTCTATTTTTATCACGTTCTTCTATACATAAAGATTTCGCCTTTTTAAATTTAAAGATTTCACCTTTTTAAATTTAAGGATTTCGCCTTTTCAAATATGAAGTTTTCACCTTTATAAAAATAAAGTTTTCGCCTTTATAAAAATAAAGTTTTCGCCTTTCATCGCTATAGATTTCATCATTATAAAAATTACCACTTTATCTCAACGTATATAAAATAAAAATCAGATTTTTATTTCGCTACATATACAAAGATGATATTTTTATATTGTCTATCCTATAAAGATTATATTTTTAATATTTCTATATAGTAAAGATTATATTTTTAATACTTCTATATAGTAAAGATTATATTTTTAATACTTTAAAAATATAAAAATCCTATCTTTAATACTTTAAAAATATAAAAATCCTATCTTTAATACTTTAAAAATATAAAAATCCTATCTTTAATACTAAAGATTATATTTTTATCACTTTACAACATAAAATAAAAATTAGTTTTAAAGTAAATAAAAAAAAAACATTTTTTAAAATAAAGAAAATTCAGTTTAAAAAAAAGTAAATAAAAATCAGTTTTATAATCTTTTTAAATCGAAATTAGTTTTTAGATTAAAATAAAAATAAATTAAAGTAAAAAAAAACTTACTGTAACGAAGAAAGGGGGCATCGACTTCGGTGGCAGGTGGTTGCGGTGGTGGGGGCTTCGCTGATGGCGATGGCGGCGGACGAGGTCGCGAACGAGGGGGCTTCGGGGGTTGCGGATCCTCGACGGGGTGGTGGTTGTCTGAGGCGATGCGGCGCGTTCTGGAGAAGAGGAGTGAGGCGTGAGAAGGGCGAGGTCGACTAAGGTGAGGGGAGGAGCAGGGGGTCCGGTCCCCTGAGTGGCGGTGGCGTCGCTTGGAGGAGGGGCGGTGGTCCAGTTCGAGGGGGCGACGGGTTTTAGATTTAGGTTTAATTTAAATTTTTTTTTTCCGATCTACAGAAATGAATCGGGGGGGGGGTATATGGAGGGAAGAGAAAGTGTTTTTCTCTTTTTTTATTTTTTATTTTATTTTATTTTATTATTATTTAATTCAACCTTAAGTTGACTTTTTCATATGACCTCGAAACGAGGCCCACCGCCTGTCGTCCATAGCGTTTTACCCCCATTCCGAACACAATGGGATATGTACCGCAAGTTGATTTGATCGTTTCGATCAGTTTCCGTTAAATTTACATTTAAATCATTTTATTGAATTTTAAACGTACATTTCGAATTACCGGGGTCACATACTAACTCTAAAAATTCCATAAAAATATTTTCTAGCTTCGTATTGACGATACGGTCCTAACAAAACTAGTTTCGTCGAATTCTGAGACCGTTGGAAAAATGGCCAATTTCCAGTCGATTAAAATCAACTGAAACTGGTCAAACGCGTTTTCCTTTGCCACGCTCACACATTGATTCGAAAAATTATGAAATTTGAAACCTAGCAATAACTTTACATCCCGGACCCAACAAAACTGGTTTCGTCGAAATCCGAGGTCGTTTGCAAAATGTCCATTTTTAAGGGCCTGAATTCCATAGCGACTATTCAGAATTTTCAACTGGACATATCTTTTGATTCCTGCTACGAACTTTTGATTTTTCGGATTCGTTGGAAAGATATTCTCAATTAGATTCCATTATTTTTGGTTTCACTAAAATCCGGATTGTTTTGCACCCGATACATTCAATTGAAGTTTGAAATCGAATTATCGAACTACCGCGCCATTTTCAATTCTATTTATAATTATATATAAATATTTATATTCTAACGACGACGCGTATATAATATATACGTTCGAATTCTATTCAAAATAAATTTCTCGTCGATATTATTTAAAATAATCTATTTTAAATATTCAAAATTCGCTAAAATTGCCAAAATAAAAATTTTAAACTGGCCCAGATTTTACGGGTTGTTACAATCTCCCCCACTTAAAACTTTTCGTCCCCGAAAAGGAACAAAAGTCGAAAGTGGTTTGATTATTAAGCTCTACACTCGATCTGGCTTCCATTCTCCAACTTTTCAGTTTCTGAGAATTTTCAAAATTTCAATAATTTGGCTAACACCCTAAATTTTTGAAAAATTTCGCCATAACCTCCCCTGCACCGGGAGCATCGGGGAATTTCAAATAGCTTCCCCGGTCCTTCAGATCTCAAAAAGAAAAAGAAAAAGCCAAGCGGCTAGCCAATAGGCTCACAAAATCATCATCACCCAAACAAAACAAGAAATTATGTAGTAAACATGTACCTATTTGTCGGGCAAACAAATTTTATTCTTCGCTCTAGCCTCCTTGCTATGACCTGTTCAATGATATACATGTATATGCAAGCAAATGCAACCAATTTTCAATATAGTTCAATATTAGGTTCTATTAGGCTAAACGGTTCAAGATTAGCAAACACTTAAACAAACAACACAAACATCAATCAATTAGTGAATTAAAATTTCCAAATTCATAATTTTGATATATATACAAAAAATCATGTTTTTGATGCCAATTCACAACAATGTGTTCTAACTATATTAGTTTTGGTTCTCACACCAGTCTAATGGAAATATATCGATATCACACCTTCGTTACTCGAACATGAATACTAATGACAACTAGTCAATCATTAGAATCATCTTCGGGCCACTAGAGTATGATTCTATATCTATCCAATATATTAAAACTTCGAATATACGTTCATGACGCGTATACGCGAAATCTTTATATACTCGATTGTCCATATTCAAAATAAATAAATAGTCAAATACGTTTTAAAATGGTTTAAATTTTCAAAACAAAATGGTTTTCATTTGAAAAATATACTCTTCACACTCGTTCTAGGATACTACTGATCCTATCTCTAACGAGTCATTCTAAATGGATATTACTAATCCAATATCTGATGAATTCTTTTGTGTGGTTCTAATGTGTCTTGTTCTCGAGCTCTGTAAACCAAAGCTCTGATACCAAATGTGACGGCAAGGAATTTCGCTCGATCTGAATCAGTCGTTAAACCGATCTAGACCGTTCGAAACCCCTGAACGTTGAGAACATGACAAATCAGAACACAAACAGAAGAACATTTCATTGTATATTACAACAATGCATCAGATTACAAGAATATACAGAGTATAAATGAATAAATATTACACAGAAATATCAGAGATTTAAATTACATTTAAATACATAGCAGCGGAAAAATAATAATATAAAGCACAACTGAAGGTGATATACGGATACAGAGCTTTCCGGATTTCATTCCAGCTGTAAACCAGGATCCTGTGAATATAAATCTGCAAAACCAAAACTACTAGCTGCCCGTGCGGAAAATAGGGGCACCCAGAGTTTAGGTTAAAACAATAAACTCCAGGTCAGTCATGTGACTGGTGTGAGAACTAAAACAGTTATTTAAAGCTTTACTTTAAAAGAGAGTAATTCAAGGGACCACGCCGTATAACACGGAACGGGTTTCCTCCCAAGAATATCAGTGCATAGAATAAACAGCGCAATGCTTTTTCGAAAAATGAAGCTATTATAAGACCCAAGTCCCATCACACAATGCAACGCAAGCCGGAGGATAGGGTTTTCCCTTATAATAGCCAAACATGCTTGGTACGTTTAAAACTAATCATTTGATACTATAATGAGTGTATAGTGTCAAAACATTTCAATCATAAATATAAATCATAGACGGCATAGCATCCCATGCTACTATGTCGCCATACTAGGCTCTACAAATAAAGCCGAAATATCTCGTATTGGAAATTGGATTTCCGTCATGAGTCGAGGCAAGGGGCAAGCTCCTCTCCGCGTTCGAGACATTCTAGCAAATGCCTCAGGGCTACGCAAGCTGGGCAACCCTTGGATCGGTTGGGCCGGTCCTCACTTACGTTAGAGGATTGGCAATTCCTGAACACACGTTTCCCGGTCCTTACAGACCTATAATCGAGGCGCCTCGCATCCAACAACCACAAAGGTGAAAAGTATATAAATGTCAGGGCTGGTAAGTCACTGACACCACCAAAGCTAGAAAGAAACGTCGTGCTCTCCCAACGGCCCGTATCCCGTTTTTAACTCATACCGAGGTGTGAGGCTCGCGAATACACGTTATACACTAAGCTGCCACGTAGGCGTGCTTTGATCATCAACCACAAGACTTTGCTTTTCAACAGAAGCCTTGATCATTGCATCTTAGCGTGCCACACAGGCAATTCATGCCATGCGACTGATGTCCATCGATATACAACCTCTGAGCTCGTACGTCTCAGAGAAGGGCGTTAAGCAAAAGAATAAATTCTCCGCCGCCAAACAGATGTATATTTAATAGAAATCAATCAACACAGAATAAAATCCAGTGTCAGACACACAATCCATTTACAAGTCCGTTCTGGGTCTGAACGAAACCGGAGGCACTTTCCTCGCATATCCATCCATCTCCAAGTACGTCTGGACGACCACCAACTATTTCCATCCTCTTGGGTGTACAGCCCAATCAGGATCGTCAGTAATTATCCAAACGATGTGAAGACTTCCGGTCTTCGACCACCGTCTTCATCTTCGACTTATCGTCGAATCGGTTATTCAGAATGGGTATAAACCCGGACTTTCCGAACAACCCGCGTATATTGAAAAACCAATGTTACACAAATACAACATACGCCTCATTCCAATTCATTAGTCATAGCCGTAAATTAGCAAGAGAACAATTTCCCAAATATTAACCCCGAAGGCCGAAACCAACATCAGATCAATACCCAGGAAACCATTCTTCTTAGCCAACCTACAGCTAGTTTCTAAATTCCACATTCTTAGGGAAAAGTTCCCATTAATTTTATCCAAGATAAATTCCTTAAAATTTATCCTGTAATCTTCCTTTGGATGTCATTTAAAACCAAATTATGGTTTTTCCAACTAGTCGAGATTAGCGAACCGTAACGAAGTAATTATTTATTTTATTTCCCAATCCCAACCTATTCATCCCATGAAGCAAAACTGGTAATACTCCATATTTATCATCGTGGTGTTATCGGTAAAATTAATTACCATTTCACGTTCAAATCTAATTAAAGATTTAACTATCGCTTTGGAGCAAAACTGGTAATACTCCATTCCCGCTCATTTCTAAATTTGATAATTTAGATTATAGATTCACATTTCAATCTAATTGCAGATTCGTTAAAACTCCTTTTACTGGGTTAAAGAACTAGGTGTTATTTAAAACACAGTTCACGACAAACCCAAATCACATTCTATTTGTTATCGGGTTAAAGAACTAGTGTTATTTAAAACACCGTTCACGATAAACCCATTTCAAATTCAATCAAATATATTAGAAATTCGATTATTTAAAACCCCTTTTTAAATCTAATTCATTTATTTAAAAATAATTGGGTTTTAAATTTAGTTCAAAACTAGTTCATTTCGATAAAAACCCATTTTTATCTTTTCAAATATGGAGTTTTTCATCCCAATTCTTCCCAAATCATTTCTTATGAATTTACACAAATTATTACTATTTTTAATAATTTTATCAAGGCCCGTACAGTCGATTTCCAACAACGGCCATCGAACTGCACCTATAGCGACCTTTTTCGAATTTGATTTGGACGTATCTCCAAATCCAACCGTTAGATTTCAAATTTCTGATATTCGTTAGAAAGCTCTTTTCGATATGAACCCAACGGTTCCAGTTTTAGGAGAATCCGATGGTCGGATCTCCCGTAATTTCTGTTTGAAATAAATGGTCGAAATTTACGAACTGCCGCGGCGCGGCGCGTTCTATTCAGGCCATTATATTATATATATAATATATATAATATATATTTCGTCGATTTCTATTTAAAACGAATTATATATATAGTTTTGAATTCGTTTCAAAAGCAAATTCAACTTCCATTTCAATTCAAATCAAAATTGAATTCTTCTTTATAAATTCGTTTTAAAATTCATTTCTATTCAATTCAAATTTCAATTCAATTTGAATTCGTTTTCAATTCAATTCAATTCAATTCAAATTGGTTTTCTATTCGATTCAAATTCATATTGGTTTTCTATTCGATTCAAATTCTTATTGGTTTTCTATTCGATTCAATTCAAATTGGTTTTCTATTCGATTCAAATTCATATTGGTTTTCTATTCGATTCAATTCAAATTGGTTTTCTATTCGATTCAATTCAAATTGGTTTTCTATTTCTTTCAATTCGAAATCGTTTTATATTTAATTCAAATCGAAATCGTTATATATTAAATTCATTTCGAAATCGTTATATATTCAATTCATTTCGAAATCGTTATATATTCAATTCATTTCGAAATCGTTATATATTCAATTACTAATGTAATCGATATAAATATCGTTCGCGTCAAAATGGCGCATCACTAATCAACACGGCTTTATATATTCTATTTCAAATATTTCTTTTTGTCAACACACGACTAATCTCAACGAATGAGTACCGTCCATGTGTGACTATTTTTGTTAAAATACTTCGTTCAACACATGACTAATCTCAATGTATGAGTACAGTCAACACATGAACCTTTATTTTATATTGATAAAGATGTAAATTTTATTATAAAAATAATTCGTTCAACACATGACTAATCTCAACGGATGAGTACAGTCAACACATGAACCTTTATTTTATATTGATAAAGATGTAAATTTTATTATAAAAATAATTCGTTCAACACATGACTAATATCAACGGATGAGTATAGTCAACACATGAACCTTATTTTATATTGATAAAGATGTAAATTTTATTATAAAAATAATTCGTTCAACACATGACTAATATCAACGGATGAGTATAGTCAACACATGAACCTTATTTTATATATTCTTTATTTTTCAAATTGGAATGAGGCCCAATCAATCACCATATAAAATTAATTATATGGATTTTCATACATCACATGTATATAATAGCATTGAAAAATAATCAACCATCAACCAAAGTGCACTACACTGTATAAGCATCAAATATAGATATCTAACGCTTATAACAGCCTGTCAATCAATCGATCGACATATTTAATCAATCAGGATGAGTGAACTTCATATTTCATCCCAACACCCGTGTGGGGTTTCAAACAATCAAACACAGATTTTATTCGTGCAGCTGGGCGATGTGTAAAATTTATCGACCCAATCAATGTCATTCAAATAGGTGTACATAAACAAACCATCTGGCTTGTAAATGAATATTTTATTTTATTCGCATTCACTATATTCATATTCACGTTAAAAATTATATTTTTAACGATAAAACATTTTATTTAACCTATGCATATTCCATTCGATTCATTTATTCAATAAAATGATATTTTTATTTTTCTAACATATATTAGAAAATTTCGGCGGCATAACGGCACGATACTAGAAACGGGACGAGGCCTAGCCTTATCCCCGGTCTAGTGAAGGCCCACGCCATTCACACATCAATCAAATCCATTTCAATTCACCAAGCAATTCAATTCAAACCAAATCATCTAACTAATCTATGCAACCAAAACAAACAAGTCCATGGTTTGTGGACGATTGTGTCGGGTGCTACTAAGCACCGTCTGCATCCTAGTATATATATATATATATAACTAGAAAAAGAGAATTTGAGTGAGAAGTTCTCACCGATAGCTATCCAATCATCTTGACTCTTCTTCTCGACTTCTTATCATCTTCTTGTGCCCGTAGTCACTATATATATAAAAATCACACATTTTTATATTTCGATGCCTTTAAAATAAAAATCACATTTTTATTTATTCACTTTCAATTTAAAAGTCATATTTCTATAATCACTTCATATATTTAAAAATCGAATTTTTTTCTATGCTATTCAATATATAAAAAATCGAATTTTTACTTCGCTATTCATATAGATAAAATTCTATTTTTATCACGTTCTTCTATACATAAAGATTTCGCCTTTTTAAATTTAAAGATTTCACCTTTTTAAATTTAAGGATTTCGCCTTTTCAAATATGAAGTTTTCACCTTTATAAAAATAAAGTTTTCGCCTTTATAAAAATAAAGTTTTCGCCTTTCATCGCTATAGATTTCATCATTATAAAAATTACCACTTTATCTCAACGTATATAAAATAAAAATCAGATTTTTATTTTGCTACATATACAAAGATGATATTTTTATATTGTCTATCCTATAAAGATTATATTTTTAATATTTCTATATAGTAAAGATTATATTTTTAATACTTCTATATAGTAAAGATTATATTTTTAATACTTTAAAAATATAAAAATCCTATTTTTAATACTTTAAAAATATAAAAATCCTATCTTTAATACTTTAAAAATATAAAAATCCTATCTTTAATACTTTAAAAATATAAAAATCCTATCTTTAATACTAAAGATTATATTTTTATCACTTTACAACATAAAATAAAAATTAGTTTTAAAGTAAATAAAAAAAAACATTTTTTAAAATAAAGAAAATTCAGTTTAAAAAAAATAAATAAAAATCAGTTTTATAATCTTTTTAAATCGAAATTAGTTTTTAGATTAAAATAAAAATAAATTAAAGTAAAAAAAACTTACTGTAACGAAGAAAGGGGGCATCGACTTTGGTGGCAGGTGGTTGCGGTGGTGGGGGCTTCGCTGATGGCGATGGCGGCGGACGAGGTCGCGAACGAGGGGGCTTCGGGGGTTGCGGATCCTCGACGGGGTGGTGGTTGTCTGAGGCGATGCGGCGCGTTCTGGAGAAGAGGAGTGAGGCGTGAGAAGGGCGAGGTCGACTAAGGTGAGGGGAGGAGCAGGGGGTCCGGTCCCCTGAGTGGCGGTGGCGTCGCTTGGAGGAGGGGCGGTGGTCCAGTTCGAGGGGGCGACGGGTTTTAGATTTAGGTTTAATTTAATTTTTTTTTTCCGATCTACAGAAATGAATCGGGGGGGGGGGTATATGGAGGGAAGAGAAAGTGTTTTTCTCTTTTTTTATTTTTTATTTTTTATTTTATTTTATTTTATTATTATTTAATTCAACCTTAAGTTGACTTTTTCATATGACCTCGAAACGAGGCCCACCGCCTGTCGTCCATAGCGTTTTACCCCCATTCCGAACACAATGGGATATGTACCGCAAGTTGATTTGATCGTTTCGATCAGTTTCCGTTAAATTTACATTTAAATCATTTTATTGAATTTTAAACGTACATTTCGAATTACCGGGGTCACATACTAACTCTAAAAATTCCATAAAAATATTTTCTAGCTTCGTATTGACGATACGGTCCTAAAAAAACTAGTTTCGTCGAATTCTGAGACCATTGGAAAAATGGCCAATTTCCAGTCGATTAAAATCAACTGAAACTGGTCAAACGCGTTTTCCTTTGCCACGCTCACACATTGATTCGAAAAATTATGAAATTTGAAACCTAGCAATAACTTTACATCCCGGACCCAACAAAACTGGTTTCATCGAAATCCGAGGTCGTTTACAAAATGTCCATTTTTAAGGGCCTAAATTCCATAGCGACTATTCAGAATTTTCAACTGGACATATCTTTTGATTCCTGCTACGAACTTTTGATTTTTCGGATTCGTTGGAAAGATATTCTCAATTAGATTCCATTACTTTTGGTTTCACTAAAATCCGGATTGTTTTGCACCCGATACATTCAATTGAAGTTTGAAATCGAATTATCGAACTACCGCGCCATTTTCAATTCTATTTATAATTATATATAAATATTTATATTCTAACGACGACGCGTATATAATATATACGTTCGAATTCTATTCAAAATAAATTTCTCGTCGATATTATTTAAAATAATCTATTTTAAATATTCAAAATTCGCTAAAATTGCCAAAATAAAAATTTTAAACTGGCCCAGATTTTACGGGTTGTTACAGGCATTGATGGCGTAGTGTAGTTCTCATACATGATTTTTCTTGTTTTGCCTTTCAGTAGTTGAGGGAGGGGTCACGTGGGACCATAACCACCGGCAGAAAAACAGACCTTAATATCTGCATCGGCAGATAACCTAAAGCTCCCGACCGAGTCCTGTATTCTCTCATGGAACTCGGATGGCACATTGAGATACATGTGCACCTAGACATGAAAAAATGATTCACAATACATACGTAGGAAAAAGGGCGTGGTTGACGGGTAGCATAATCCCTAGTGGCCCTAGGTGGTTTGAACCCAAAACCGAGGTGCGAGAACGTTCATTAGGTAGCATAATCCCTAGCGGTCCTAGGTGGCATAAATCCTAGTTGAATACGCGGTGATTCATGATAGGAAAACTTAGCCAAATCTAGGGTGACTTTCCAAACGATTTCAGGAATAAAGGGTACTACGTTGGAGTAGTATAGAATTACGAGAGTAAGCCCGTACGATTTACGGCAAGGACTGAACATATAAATGGAAAGAAAGATACGTGTCGAGAAAACCTACATATGCGATATGTTAGGTCGACATGGACCATTTCATGACATTGGTCAACGGACATCTTATAATTAACACATGACACAGGTTGGGATACTAGTACGGGAGGTGCAGAGCAAATATACATGATAGATACCTCGGGATTTTACACTTGATAGAAACCTGACAATGTGATACCTTAGTTTATCTTGATACAGTGGTTCATCCTGTTATCTTGGTCTAGCTTATCTATCTTTTCATCATCCTTATGTTTGCTTTCAGTTTATGCATGTCATGTTACCTTTACCTGTTTTTATGCTGGAAGTAGATAGGACTTACCAGTCTTTATGACTGACCCCGTTTTCTTTCGCCTCTTTGTCTTCCGTTCCCCCCCCCCTAAGTTTTCAGGGAGGAAATGCTGTTGTTTAGTTCAGACCTCTTATGCTTAAAGGTCATCATGTATAGCTTGGTCTTCTCTTGGCTATGGCTACTTCACCACTTTATTTTGGGGAATAATGTATGAAAAGGTTTTATGCTTATTTACTATTGCAAGGCAGGTTTTGATGTATTTCGATGTAAAAGGCTTTAGACCTTATTTTATAAAGTAATGAAATTTGTTTTACTTCCGCTATTTTATATATGTTCTGTCTTGTAATATTTCTATGCATGTTTACCTCGATAATGCTTCACCAAACCTAGTGCATTTCCTTTGTGAGTGACCCTAGCGGAGGTGGGGTTTTACATTTGGTATCAGAGCAAAAGGTTACCAGACTGGGCAAAAGTTTTTATTACCTTCTGAAACTATTTTCGAAACTGTTTACAAAGAAGCATTTTTCAAGAAAGGTTTTATTTTTAAAGGCTATTCCCCAAAGGCCATTAGCATTATCCTTTGTTTCCTTGATTGAAACTATTTTCCTTTCGTTCCTCCATCTGTTGTCACAGTAGGTTGAACTGCGACTAATCCTTCCCTAGCTACCTAAGTGTTTCCCGTGCGATGGAGGTAGTTCTCGAGAGACCTGTTGCCGCGTTATAAGAAAGGATAGTAAGAACAAGGATAAAGGATATGGGCTTAAGGATAAGCAACTTGTTGGTAGGGCTCAACCCATGACGAGAGAATATTTTTGGTATTGTAAAACGGGACGGATAGTTAAGTATTATGGAACAAGGACATGATCATCGAGAAGGCAATTGCATACCCTTACTAGCGTACCTGAGAAGGATGGTAACATTCCTGTTGAAGGTTTAGTTATTCTTTTCTACCATCCCGCCAAGACTTTGTTTTGATCACCACATAATTTAAGTCCGCTTCGATAGTTGAGTCTCTGCACCTTAGTACTAGCGTAGTAGAGGATCCCATTTTGTCTCAAATCTTGTTGGAGAATCAATCCATTTATTCACGAATTGTTTGGATTTGAGAATGTCTATGCCAAGAGTTGAGTTTGGAAGTAATGCTTATGTTTTGGGCCATGGATGGATTCTAGGGATGAAGTGGTTATCCAGTAAGGGGTGCCACCCTTGGTTTTGATAGGAGGGTAGTTAGATTCTTGACTAGCCTTGGTATACCCTCGAAGTCTCGTGTAACCTTTTGGGTTCTATCATGATTAGTTACCTAGAATCCCTTGATGCCTTTATTGGAAATTTGAAACCCGATCAAGTGGTGTTTACCAATAAGACGGATGGTTCATTTCACTTATGCATAAGTTATAAAAATCACCCTAGTAAGTACACATGGTAACCTGGTTGGCATCTGTTTATTTTCAAGAGAAAGTTCTTCTACGTGGAATACCGTATAGTATGTAAACGAGATCCAAGATTCACTAGTGAATTTTGGAGAGCTCGCATGGAATCATGAGTACGCAGTCATGTTTGAATCAAGTATATTAGAAGAAGAATAAGTGAAAGTGGAACGAGAGGCGACAATAAAATGAGTTCCAACTCATATTATGGAAACAGGAATTAAGAAGCTACGAAATCATGAAGTTAAAAGATG
This sequence comes from Allium sativum, assembly GCA_030737875.1. Taxonomy (NCBI): domain Eukaryota; kingdom Viridiplantae; phylum Streptophyta; class Magnoliopsida; order Asparagales; family Amaryllidaceae; genus Allium; species Allium sativum. The sequence goes on from CM060924.1 coordinate 160,679,248, forward strand.
GTCAAAGCACAATGGAACTAAGCTCAAGAGAATGTGACTCAGAAGGATGAAGACTAGATACGTGCATGATATCTCTTTTTAAGAGTATATCCTTGATCTCTGTTTTCCTGTAGAGCTTACTTGTATGCTTTCTTCTATGGATATCCTATCGGTCTTGTTTCCAATCCTATTTCTGTTGCAAACCCCATAAGGAGTTTGTCTTGTTTACCTTCTCGATCCCATTTTGGGGACCCTAGGTAGAACCCTATGGATGTAAACATGTATTTGAAACATGTTATGATTGATATGGTTTCCAGTGGTTGCAAGTGGTTGCTCGTGGATGATTGAGTACACACTAGACACTAGGTCGATTCAGTCACATTTCATATTGCATATTCATGAGTATTTGTACTTGTTTATGGATGAAATTGAATATGTTATCATGTGGATGTTGCATGTGGATGAATGGTTGTGCACACATATAGTGTTTATATGACTAGGACTATTTGCATACATGTTGGATTCATGGCACTAAACATATTTTGCATTTAGAAGATCACTCAGGCCTGATCATTTACATTAGATAAGTACATATATACACACACTTTTTGCATCTGTACATTCAGCATTAGAAATCATCTAAGGACATTGGTTGCTTATGGATGATGTTTTGAGTAGATGGATGATGGATGGTAGGATACGATCTTCCTAACTTAGAGATTTCGGGGACGAAATCCTTTAAGAAGGGGAGAATGTAACAACCCGGAATTTTATAACGTGTTAAGACAAGAATTAAGGCGGAATTAAATTATAAAATCTGAATTAGGGGAAACGGGCTGTGCCATTGCGTTCGTCTCGGAAAAATACGCGAAATAAAGTCCAATTTTTCGAATATTTGAGTCCGTATGACCAAGTTATGGCCCGTCAGAGTTTTCAGAAAAATTCAACTTCAAAAACAGTTTGAAATTCAAATCTGGAGCCAAACAGACTGGGCAGGAAAAATTCCCGCCCAAACCCCAGGTCGACTGGGGTGTCGACTGGGGAGTTGACACGCCCAGGGGCAGGTCGACGGCCCAGTCGACACGGGTGTCGACCTGGGTGGTCCGGCCACTTTGGCCTGGTGCACCTGCTGAGTGTTTTGGGTCATGTTTTAAGGCCTGTTTCGGGATTTGATGGTTCAGATCTAAACTAGGGTTAATCCTATGACCTAAAATAACCTAAACTTCTATAAAAAGACCCCTAGACCTAGCCTAAACCCTCACAAATCACTCTTGCCACGAAGTGCTGCCCAAATCTCTCTTGGTCATGGCCTCCATCTCCAACTCCAAGGGCTTATGCATTCAAATCGGATTCAAATCAAAAGGTGCAAGCTTTCTACATCAAATCAAGAAAGTAGAGTGTCATCTCAACACCGTTCTATGACAAATGCTTGCTCATGAGTCCCTAGCCTCGCTTTGTAAGTTCTAGCTACTTCTAGATCTAAACGGTAGATTTAGTGTTGACATGGAATAAAATGAAAAGAAACACAAGTATGTTGGCCTATATGAACCTAATTTTGCCCCTTTCTTGAACCCATGACTTTGGGCTATGTTTTAGTGACTAAATCATGCTACTTATGTTGTTTTGAACTTAATTTATCGTGCAAGTTTGGATCTTTACTTGTGGAATGATGGCATGAACCCTTAGAACCATTTTGACTTGTGAAACATTTTGGGTTTATGCATGTAAAAGAACCTAAAACTCCTCATGACACTCACATGCATAAGATGATGGACCTAGGATTTGATATCATGCATGCTTGAGACCAATCCTCTTATGATATCATGCATGTTAGAGGCCAATCCCTTTATGCTATCATACATGTTTTGAGGCCGATATGCAATATGCTAGTTATGTGAACACCTTTTACCTCAAACGTCACCATGTTTAACTTGTGATTCACCTTTGCCATCTTATACCCTCTTTTGTCATATATTTCCTACTATGTTGATTCGCTTTCATGTGCATTGGGAATACGTTTTGGGTAGTCTAGGCAAAGCTTGAAATTTGCTATGAACTTGACATGAAATTACATGTAACATGTAATGGTAATAAACGTGGGGATGACACTTAGAAAAATATGGAACATGTGAACTTGACATGAATTATAGCAAGAAATGGGACAATGGGCATAAGTGAAAAACATGGACTTAATCAAGGCCTAAATTTGGCATGAACATGATACGTTGTAAAATATGAAAGTGGCCGACTCGAGGTTGGGTTGAGTTTGTAGCATAAATCTGCCCGGAACCGCCCGACAAATCCAGTAGCTACAAAAAATAGGACCCAATGTGAGTAGTTGGTCATATCGCGCTTGAAACCCGAGGTTAGACTAGGTTGTGGTGTAAAACTGCCCGGACCCGCCTGGCTTAACCAGTAACCACAACAAGGTCTAATGTGAGAGGTTGGGGTGCATTAAACTAATTAGTGCCACATGATAAGGTTAAGTAACTTGATTAGACTAATGACACTTAACCGATATGACATGGACGGGTGGGTTAAGTAACTTAGCTAGACTAATGACACTTAACCATACAACACGATTAGTGGAGGGGGTTAAGTTAACCAATACTTAACCAATCTAACAGGATAATTTAATGGGGTTAGGTAACTTATACTTAACCAATTATACACGATTATTTAATGGGGTTTGGTTAACCAATTTGACTCGATAATTTTAATGAGGTTAAGTTAACCAATACTTAACCAATTTGACTTGGTAACTTGATGGGGTTAAGTTAACCTACACTTAACCAATCTAACATAGTAATTGGATAGGGTTAGGACACGAACCGCTTGAATATACTTAACCAACTCGACTCGGTAATTTGATAAGGATAATCTATACTTAACCAACCACGATACTGCGATAAGGTTAAGCCGTTAACTTCTTGATATACTTAACCAACTGGACATATGGTTTGTAGGGCTAAGTCTTGAACTTGAACACTTATCCAATTTTGACATGCTTATAGACGGGTTAAGTCATGAGCTTGAATGACAACGCTTAACCCATTAGATAAAACCTTAGTTCAGGGGTACTAAGTGGAAAACAGTAGTTAACAAGGATGACGGGAAAGGAAGCTAAGTGATAAGCCTTAGTTAAGGATAACTAAGTAATAATTCTTAGTCAAGGAAATTGGACCAGTTCATAATAGATAAGTAACCCGATTCGGTAGGTCGTCGCTTCAGCAAATACACGAGGTGGAGCAATATCTGATTTAGATAAAGGCTCCAACGAACTGGGTGACGAAGCGGTAGCTTCGAGGAACGTGAGGATACTCTTGGTATCTCTCTGTGAGGTGGTAGATGATCCTCTTGGGCTCACAGAGGTTATGGTCTGCGGTAGAAGAGCCAAGGGTATGCTTTGGTTGCTGTGCGAGCAACCTAAAGACTAGGGTGGATTAGCGTGGGGTCGGCGATATTTTTACGGTAGCCCTAGATAGCACATCGTTGGCCACCTACCATCTTTAGTCAATCGTGTATGTACGGAAAGGCAGAGAACACCCAACAGACCATACTTGCTATCTAGTTATGGGTGAGGTTGGCCATTTGGAGTGGGGCATTGATGGCCGTAGTGTAGTTCTCATACATGATTTTTCTTGTTTTGCCTTTCAGTAGTTGAGGGAGGGGTCACGTGGGACCATAACCACTGGTAGAAAAACAGACCTTAATATATGCATCGGCAGATAACCTAAAGCTCCCGACCGAGTCCTGTATTCTGTCACGGAACTCGGATGGCACATTGAGATATATGTGCACCTAGACATGGAAAAACGATTCACGATACATACATGGAAAAAAGGGCGTGGTTGACGGGTAGCATAATCCCTAGTGGCCCTAGGTGGTTTGAACCCAAAATCGAGGTACGAGAACGTTCATTAGGTAGCATAATCCCAAGCGGTCCTAGGTGGCATAAATCCTAGTTGAATACGCGGTAATTCATGATAGGAAAACTTAGCCAAATCTAGGGTGACTATCCAAACGATTTCAGGAATAAAGGTTACTACGTTGGAGTAGTATAGAATTATGAGAGTAAGCCCGTACGATTTACGGTAAGGACTGAACATATAAATGGAAAGAAAGATACGAGTCGAGAAAACCTACATATGCGATATGTTAGGTCGACATGGACCATTTCATGACACTGGGCAACGGACATCTTATAGTTAACACATGAACGGGTTGGGATACTAGTACGGGAGGTGCAGAGCAAATATACATGATAGATACCTCGGGATTTTACACTTGATAGAAACCTGACAATGTGATACCTTAGTTTATCTTGATACAGTGGTTCATCCTATTATCTTGGTCTAGCATATCTATCTTGTCATCATCCTTTTGTTTACTTTCAGTTTATGCATGTCATGTTACCTTTACCTATTTTTTTGCTGGAAGTAGATAGGACTTACCAGTCTTTATCACTGACCCCGTTTTCTTTCGCCTCTTTGTCTTCCGTTTCCCTCCCAGGTATTCAGGGAGGAAATGTTGTTGTTTAGTTCGGACCTATTATGCTTAAAGGTCATCATGTATAGCTTGGTCTTCTCTTGGCTATGGCTGCTTCACCGCTTTATTTTGGGGAATAATGTATGAAAAGGTTTTATGCTTCTTTACTATTGCAAGGCAGGTTTTGATGTATTCTGATGTAAAAGGCTTTAGACCTTATTTTATAAAGTAATGAAATTTGTTTTACTTTCGCTGTTTTATATATGTTCTGTCTTGTAATATTTCTATGCATGTTTACCTCGATAATGCTTCACCAAACCTAGTGCATTCCCTTTGTGAGTGACCCTAGCGGAGGTGGGGTGTTACAGGATCCAACTATGACAAGGTATGGGACCACCTGCCGATTGTGTATCTCTAGAGAAGAATATACTGGGTTCAACAAGAACGTCTTGCAACCCGGCCCACACATGACCGACCACTCATTTCCCTTGAGTGTATCAAATGTATACCACCAACGGTTGGGAGCTACCCACCGTCTTCCCAAAAATGGGCAGCATCGATAATAGATAAAAGAATGAAATGGATTTTCTCTAGATAGGTGATATACACCCTAATGGGAGTGACCCACTTAGCCATGCTGCCTGCCCGATTTCTGTCATTTCCTGGTTGATGAGGCTTGAGGTCATTACGTGTCTTTTGAAACACTTGACCACCATTCATTTTGAATGACACTTCGTCATACCCGTCAAATCACAAATTTATTTTTCCAAAAATACCACGGGTATAAAGCTAAGAGAAACGAATTCCTCCACCACCAAACGTAAGTACGTTTGAAGAGATCAACTTGTGCGATCCGTTAGATATACTTTGTCAAACATTCGTCCATTCACGTTTGTCCTGGGACTGGACAAAACGAAGGCACTATCCTGTAACAGGATAGTTCTTGCATAACTCTGTCTTCAATATTTGATCGCAATGCTAACATCCATGTAGAGTGGTTTTTAGATAATATATCTGATCCCGGTCTCTCCGCATTGACTACGGAAAAATGGTCAAAATCTTCGATAGTCGGTGATTTAACAATCAAAGAAAAATAGGTGTACAACCAACGATATTACTTCCAGATGGAAATTCTATCGATCAATCAATATTCAACATTCATCCTATTAATTTAATTTAACTTTAATTCATTCATTTCCCATTTCTATATACTCAACATTTCTTATTTCCTAAATTCAGGAAATATATGTCATCAATCATTGGAAAACATTTCCATCTCTATTTCACGTATTACTGTCATTCCAGTATTTTCTTATCAACATTTCATATTCTATGATTAGAAAATATCTCAGATTATATTTAGAAAATGTTTCCAAAATTTATTCAATAGATGTTTAAATAAAACATCACTAAACCAATTTAAACCATTACACTTATTAACTAAATTCACTTAATCAATCTTCACTATCGAACCTTACCCATCTCTTAGTTGAAAACAAAGTCAATCAATTTGGGGTATAGTTACCTCTCAGACCTTAACTAAACAAAATTTCTAACCTTGGAATAGGAAAAAGTTCACTTTTTAAAACTTTAACAAATTCCGTTACGAAATTCTCGCATTCTTTTCACGAATCCCCTTCTTTTACAAAAATCGCTGGATTATAACAATAGTGTTATAATCCTTTATTCTGAAATAAAATATTTAAATATTACTTTTCTCTACTAGATTAAATAATGAAATAATTACTTTATTATATAAATGGATCTTGCTTTAAATACCAAAAAGAAATAGTACTTTCCCCCATTCGATATAATCGAATCCCAATGTATAATCCACTCTGAATAATCACTATTCGATAACTCTCTTTTCGAATAAACTATATTTGATTACTTTCTCTTTCGAATAACTATGTTCGATTTAACTCTTTTCCGAATGACCATATTCGATTTATCTTTCTTTCAAATAAAGTATATTGGATTAACTATCTCCTTCGCATAACTTGTATTCAATTTATCTCACTTCTCGAATAAACTATATGCGATAACTCTACTTCGAATATGTGATATTCGATTAATTCCTTTTACTAACTCTATTCAATTTACTAATAGTCGACTAACTCAAACTTAATTAACTCCATTGAGTAAATCTAATTCGATATAACTCCAATTGATTAACTCTAATTGATTAACCATAACTGGTTAACTCTAACTGATTAACTTTAAATGATTACTCTAATTTAACTAACTCGACTTATTTAACTCAACTCTAACTTGACTAACTCGACTTGATTAACTCCTATCGATTAACTAATATTTGACTTAACTCCATTCGCTTGACTCTAGATCGCAGCGATCACAATGGTTACGCCTGATTCCCTCAGGAAACATCTGACCACCGTAGGCTATCTACAGCCCTGCGAATTACGCTAGCAGTCGTATGAAATGGCAACACATCCTAAATAGCTATGTTTGCCTAACTCTATCTCAAATAACTACATTCGATCAACTCTAATTGAATAACTGATATTCAATTAATTCTAATTCTAATTTGACTGACTCTATCTAACTGATTAACTCTAACTGGTTAACTCCTTTGATTATTTTTACGTTTATTCAGTTTCAAATATCGATGTTGAAATCGATTCCTACTTCTCTATATAAGTCCTGACTTATATATTCTATTTATTCATGATAAATATTTCATTTAATTTATAAATATTATTTACAATTTATCTTCTCAATCTATCGGTTAGAATAGATTTTATTCAAAATCTTTGCTTTAAATCCATATCACGTTAAACCCGTGTGCGAAGCACGGGTCTAAACCTTTCACATATAAAATTCTCCTTTTATACAATTCTAGTTACTTTTCAAATATTTCCTTTTATAATCTATTACAAATTAAATCCCTTTCTGATAATTCTATTTATAAAATATTTTCTATTTAAAAAATCTATTGATTATAAGTAATTCGTTTGATAATCTAACTATTCCTTTTCTATTCATTTTACACAAATTTCCTCTTTCTATTCTATTTACCTTCAAATAAATATCCCTTCCAATTCTATTTGTAAATAGATTACAAATATTTTTTTCAATGCTATCTATTTGATTAACAAATAAATATTTCTTTTTAATCTATTTATTTTCTAAATAAATAGTTTTCTTTTTATAAAATCTTTGATTTTATAAATATTTATTTTCTAAATAAATAGTTTTCTTTTTATAAAATCTTTGATTTTATAAATATTTATTTTTCAATATAACATTGAAATTTTCCTTTTTAACATTCCAGTATTCCTTATAGTATTTAACATACCATATAACAATGATCAGTATCATTCCAACGTATAAAATCAACAACAGATTTCATATCACATCATATAACACAATATATGAAAAGCAGTAAAACAAGTGTTGAGGAACCCAGTTGGGTCCCTCCGACCTGTTTCCCTGCATCCACAGATGTTAAACAATAAAATTAACATCAATTACATGTCTTTTATGAAATATTCTGCTAAACAGAATCAATATTTGATTAAAGATTTATATCTATATTGTTATCTATATTTTCAATCAACTGACTAGTAGTTCAACCAACAGCAAACACGCAACAAACAACCATTATTTACCAGTTATAAAAATACGTTATAAAAATATAACTGAGAAGAGTTAGTGAGTTTTACTCACATTTCGCGTTAACCATTAAATAACAATTTGCGTCTGTTGATTCAGATGGACAATTTTATTCTGCTATAAATTGTAACGCGCTCCAATGAACTTCCAGTCAGTTCCATCGTTAAGCCATCGTCCCTATGATCCCAACGCAATATACGGTTTGTAAAACTAACGACGTATGAGAAATATATTGGGTTAACAAGTTTATATACCAATTTGAATTAAAATAAACTTAGTTTTAATTTAATAATTGGGCCTCACTTGGTTTTAAATGGCCCATCTTCTTCCTAGGAATTCAGACCCGCCACTTTTACCCTTTCTTCCCCAAAATCCCATATTCCACCTTACCATTACCGTCGATCTTCACCCTCCCGTTTCTCCTTCTCAACTTAGCGAAACTCAAGACTCAATCCGCCATTAAACTCCTCAGCACTGAAATCCCTACAGCTTAACCCCCATCATCGAACTTCCAGCATCATCACAGTAAAACACGTCCGCCTCTCAACACCATTTTCGACTTCCTGCCTCATCTCCTTCTTCACTGATTAACACGCGATTTTTAGCTCTCCCCATGGCTGACTTTCTCCTACCCATAATAACCTCACTTCACACTTCATAATACTCCAAACTAAAATCATCACAACTTCCAGTCCTACCAACTTCCTTCTCTTCGAAAATCCTCTATCGAACTTAGAAAACAAACCCGCACACAAACTCGCAGAACCCAAAATATAAATCGAACAATTTTATCACGCACGACCCCAAAATACCCATAAACAAAATCGGATTCAACAACAAACTCAACAGCACCTTCGAATCCATGAATTTAGACCTCCATTACTGTCAAACTCGAACCCTAAAATCACGCTGGGTTAAAACCAGCGAAGACTAAAACCACCGAATCCATAAACCCTTGTATGTTCTTGAAGAGGAAGCTCTCATGAATTTCAATATATATGTTTCCTATTTTATAGGAATTTATTTGATTTTTGAATGATTTATGAAGATCCGATTTTCGAGTTTTTGAGACAAGAGGAATCAAAGCGGAAATGTGTTGACCTAAGGAAAATGTCGGTAGGGTTAAGGATGGATTTAAGGCATTATATAGGAAGATTTTAATATTTTTACATTCGAATATTTTATTAAATTATAAGCAAGCGCTGTTTTTCTGTGTCCTCTAAAATTCCTGTGATCACATACAATACCCAAAAATCATGAAAATTGACATGCAGCTACAGTTTGATATTACGGTCCCAACGAAACTAGTTTCGTTGAATTCTGACTCCTTTCGCTCACACAGCGCATTTTTAACCATCAGAATATCGACTGTTTTCACATTAGAATCGCCCACGACCCTCAAAAATCACGGAACTTGACATCTAACGATAATTCAATATTGCGGATCCAACAAATTTAGTTTCCTCGAAATCCGAGTTCGTTTGCAAAACTGGCTATTTTTAAATCTCTATAAATATATTTAAAAACAATTAAATTTAATATTTAAAAATAAATATTATTGTATATATTCACAACAGAATATCATACTGCTTCACTGGGGTTTATAACTCGATATTTCAAATCCAATGTTACATCGATATTCGATTTATATTTACAAATCCACTTTAAAATATAAATAAATCGATATAAATTATAAAGGAAATACATAGCGACTTTTCTAAAATTTGATTTGGACATAACTAAAAATCAACACGACGAAATTTCGATTTTTCTCTCTCATCAGAAAATATACTTCACCAGCTCCTAGCGTTTCTTGTTTCACAGAAATCCGATTTAAAACGGCTTATGTATATTCCGTTGAAGTTAAAATCGCCAAAAAGCGAACTGCAGTGCCATTTCGAACTCGATTATAATTAAATTATAATTATACATTCAAACTGTCATTCAAATAATATATTCATTATCCTAATTCAATTCTAAACTGAATTAAATATCACCGATAATCCAATTCGCACTATTTTGTGAATTCCACTATTTCTTACTATTTCAGAAATTAAATATATTTTTATATTATTTAACTTAATTAAATATTCAAAATTATTCAGTTCTGGTCATTTTAAATAACCAAACCATTATTCAAATAATTAAATAAATTATTTATAATGCTGAAAAATGAGGGTCGTTACAACGGTGAATTCCTGACTGTCGCGCCCCTTTCCTCCGACTCGCCTTCATCCCACCTTCGCTGGAGACCTTCTCCACTAGCTCAGGTGGCCCCACCGTTCGTCCATCGTCGAGAAAACAGATCCAGATCCAAAAACTCGCACATAAATAACCCTCCGTTCAATCACCTATAGCGCCGCCCTCCAACCACCGGACTTCACTGGACCACCACCGAAAACTCCCCCGTTCCGCCAGCTATCACCTCGACCTAACCCCGTCCATTCTGGTGCCCTACAGCGCCACCCCCAATTGAAAAACCAAACTCAACATCCAGAAAATCAAAAATAGCTCCTCATCGTTTAACTCACCTAACCACCACCGTCCGGTCACCGGACCACTGTACTCTGCCACCAATACTTTTACTATTCCTCAGCCTACCTCCTCGACCAACACCCCCACCTCCGGTGGTCCGCAGCCTCAACACGATCCTTAAAGCCGCAACCCAGTTCAAACAAAAACAACACACCACACTCCTTCATTCAAGAAAAGAGAACCCCCAAATGATAGATTGAGCCATTCGATATTGACCTCAAATCGCAACTTAAACTAGCGGTAATCCAAATATAGGATTCCCAGAATTTTTTTTAAAACACTAGTGTAATTGTTTTGAATTTAAAGGTGGAGAGTTTTTGTGAATAATTGGGTTTGAAGCATGAAAAAGGGAACGGGAAAGCTGAAGAGTGAATTTGGGTTAGAAGAGGGTTATGGTGGGTCATTTTATAGGGGAAAATATAATTTTTTTTATTTTTTATTTTAATATTTTTGTTATTTTATTTCTCTGATTTGACTGACGATAATTATTGATATGACTAATGATTTTTATTCGTACCTATCGCGTTTTCGAACGTTGTTTATTCGCTCCTGCGCTCACATGCGAACCCCGTTCGAGACGCGAATGAGCGGCATAGTATAATTTGACAATACGGTCCTAATGAAACTTGTTTGGTCGAATTCCGAGTTTGTTTGCTCGAATGGCGCTCGTTCACGTCTAAATGGTCGTTTTTATTTGCATTTTATCTTGCTACGCTCACAAATTAACACTGATTGACGCGCCACTTGAGATCTAGCAATAATTTGATGTTGTGGTCCCAATAAAATTTATTTCGTTGAAAACTGAGGTCGTTTGAATAAAGGCCCTTTTATAAATGGCCAATTCAAATAAAATAAACCAATTTTAAAATACCTCCATTTAATATTATTAAAATATTGAAATTGGCCACACCTGACCAGAATATCGTATACTACAATAATAAAATATCCCGGGTTGAATTCCAAGCCAAATCGATATATAAATATTTAAAAACCCTCTATTCTATATAAATAATCGATATAATATATAAAGGAAATTCTATAGCATTTTTTCCAAAATTTGATTTGGACATAAAATAAAATCTACACGACGAAAAATGGATTTTTCTCTGCCATTGGAAAGATATCGTCAAGCCGGTCCTGACGTTTCTTGTTTCGAGGAAATCCGACTTATTTTGAACCCTGTACGACCAATTGAAGTTCAAAAAGCCAAATTACGAACTGCCGTGCCGTTGCAGCTCGTTATTTAATTAAATTATAAACCATATCGCTCGACCATCGTTAAATAAACGAAATCGTCATTGTAAATTTAATATAACCAATATTTGACCAATTTAAACTGCCGGATCACAATATATGGCAAATTCTATATTTTCCCAAATATTTTTGAAATTTAAATTTTATTTTATTATTTATTTAAATAATATATTCTAAATAAAATTTTTTAATTCGATCATTTAAATCTAAATCGATATTTTAAATAATTAAAATATTTAAATGAAATGGCCAGAAAAATACGGAACATTACAAGAGTTAATTGAATTAGAGTTAGTCGGATTAGAGTTATTCGAATATAGTTTATTTGAAGAAATTGTTATCAAATAAGGTTATTCAAAGAAGAGTATTAATCGAATATAGTTTATTCAAATAGAGAAAGAAATTATTGAATATTAGTTATTCGAAAGAAATTATCGAATATTATTTGTTCGAAAGAAATTATCGAATATTAGTTATTCGAAAGGAGTTTAGTTATTCGAAAGAAATTATCGAATATTAGTTATTCGAAAGGAGTTATCGAATATTAGTTATTCGAAAGGAGTTAATCAAATATTATTTATTTGAAAGAAATTATCGAATATTAGTTATTTGAAAGGAGTTATCGAATATTAGTTATTCGAAAGGAGTTAATCGAATATTAGTTATTCAAAAGGAGTTAATCGAATATTAGTTATTCGAAAGGAGTTAATCGAATATAGTTTATTCGAAAGGAGATAATTGATAAGAGTAAATTAGTTGGAGTTAATCCAATAGAGTTAATCCAGTAGGGTTAATCAAATAGAATTAATCAAACAGAGTTAATCTAATAGAGTTAATCAAATAGAGTTAATAGAATTGAGTTATTCAAGTAGAGCTAACTGATAAGCGTAAATCAATTATAGTTAATCGAATAGCGTTGATTGAATATAGGTAATCGAATAGGGCTATTCGAAGAGAGATTATCGAATATAGTTTACTCGAAGGAAAGAGTTATTGAATAGAGATTTATTCAAAAGAGAGTTACATAAGGAAGTTTGTTAAAGATTTAAAAGATAAACTTTGACTATTTCAAAGTTAAAACGTCGTTCAGTTAAGGTTTGAGAGGTAATTTACCCCAATTTGATTGACTTCCTTCTTAACTAAGGAATGGTAAGGTTTGATAGTGAAGGATGGATAAGTGAATTTGGTTAATGGGTGAAATGGTTTGAGTTGGCATGCCGATGTTTGATTTAAACATCAGTTTAAATCCAGTGAAGGGGGTTTGGAAAAGTTTTCCAAATAAGAATTAGAAATGTTTTCTGATAATTGAAAATCAGAATTTGGAATATATGGAAACCGAAGATAAGTAAATTAATGAACTAAAGTGATAAATGTTAAATGATGATTGATCGATATAATTTCCATCTGGAAATAATATCGTTGTTTTCACACGTGTTTTTCTTTGATTGTTAAATCATAGACTATCAAAGTTTTGACCATTTTTCTGTCGTTAATACGGGGGGACCGGTTGGATTCTTATCCAAAGAACCACTCCGTTTTGGCATAAGCCTTGCGGAATCATATATGCCAAAGACAATTGAAGACAGAGTAAAGTGAAAGGGATCTTGTATAAGTCCTAGGTAGAGATTGCCTAGGATGGATGTATGGAATAGTGCCTTCGGTTTGTCCAGTCCCAGGACAACTTGAACGGACGAATGTCTGACAGGGTATATCTGGTAGATCGCGTAAGTTGATCGTTTCAAACGTATTTACGTTAGTGGCGAAGGAATTCGTTTCTCTTAGCTTATACCCATGGTATTTTTGGGGAAATCAATTTGTGATTTGACGGGTATGATGATGTGGCATTCAAAGTGAATGAATGAGTAATTTGTTGAAAGATACTGTAGTGGCCCGAATTTCCATACCCTTTGAGTCGACTAATAACACCACACGTCTAACTCAAATTGCACAGAAATACGAATCATCATTAGAAAGAAATTAGAGGATGAGAAATAGAAAGAAAGAAATATTAGAATAGGAGAAAACGAAGATCACAAACACACAGTGGAACTAATAAAATATATTAAATAACATAACTTTTGAAATACAAATCAGTAACTGTATATACATACCATCATCAGAGCACGATAGTTATTCCTGGAACAGTTATAAACACCTGTTTCCAGATACAACATAGAACACAGCGGAAAATATGATAGTCTATAGCTAACTGGTGAAGCCTCCTACTTCAAGCTTCTCCAAGTGAATCTGTAAAATCCCGACTACTTGACTGCCCGTACAAATTTGGGCACCTAAAAGTTTAGGGAAAACAAAAAAATAAACTCTGGGTCAGTCATGGGACTAGTGTGAGTGAACTCCAACCAATTGTTTAACTTTTAAAAATACTATCGAAAGAAAAGATAATCGTAAGACTGATCCACACATAAACACGGATGGTTTTTACCTTACAATAACCCAAAACATTTTGATATTAAAATCTGGTGATATTGTAATAGTGTCTAAATCAAATAAATAGAATTTAGCGGAGCGCTTGCATCTCACGCTCCATATATAATATAAAATCAAAAAAATCACAGGGCGCTTATTGGAGATTGGATTTCCAACATGACAAGGTATGGGACCACCTGCCAATAGTGTATCTCTAGAGGAGAATACACTGGGTTCAACAAGAACGTCTTGCAACGCGACCCTCACATGACCGGCCACTCATTTCGCTTGAGTGTGTCGAATGTATATCACCAATGGTTGGAATCAACAACCGTTTCCCGAAAGGGACAACATCGATAGATTTAAAGAAGTAAATGGAATTTCTCTAGATAGGTGATTATACATCCTAATGGGAGCGACCCACATAGCCCTGCTGCCTGGCCGATTTTTTGTCAATACCCGGTTGTGAGGCTTGAGGTTTGAATTATCTTTCAGAACATCTGGCCACCATGTACGTTGAATGCCACATCGTCAAATCCATCAAAAATCACTAATTAATTCAGATAAAAACACTCAGATTGTTAGGCTAAAGAAGTTTCCCTTCTTTGCCACCAACTTGGTACATTTGAAGGAACCAACGTACGTAATCCCTTTGGAAATACCCTGTCAGACACTCGTCCATACAAGTTGTCCTGTGTTTAGACAAACTGAAGGCACCATTCTATTAATCCATCTTAGGCAATTTCTACCTAGGGTTAACAGAACAACCCTTGCATTTTACTCCATCTTCAATTTTCTTCCACACAAGTTGATTCATAACGCTTATACCAATACGGAGTGGTTTTCAGATATTAAATCTGATCCCGGTCTCTCCATACTAATAACGGAGGTATAATATAAATCAAAACTTTGATAGTCGGTGATTTAACTATCAAAAAAAATATGTGTGCAAAACAACGATATTATTTCCAGATGGAAATTTTATCGATCAGTCATCATTCATTTATCTCTTAGATTCACTTATCATTAATTTATTCCCTTTTCATTTCTATATATTCGTAAACTCGTATCCCCTAGATTTAGAAAATATACTTTATTAACATTTGGAAACATTTCCATATTTGCTACATTCCTTAATTTCTATATTAGAAACATTTCTGATTCTTATTTGGAAAACATTTCCAAAACGCTTTCATTAGATTTAAAATGATGTTTAACTAAAACATCGCTATGCCAACTCAAACCATTTCACTTATTAACTAAATTCACTTAACTAATGTTCACTATCGAACCTTTACTATTCCTTAGTTAAAACTGATGTCAATTAAGTTGGGTTATAGTTACCTCTCAGACCTTAACTGAACAACAATTCTGACCTCGAAATAACCAAAGCTCACAACTTTAAACAAAACATCACTTACGCAATTCTCAGATTCAATATAAGAATCCACTTCTTTTACGGAAAAATATTGATTATAACAGTAGCGTTATAATCGTTGTTTCCAAATATTTGATT
Source organism: Allium sativum (assembly GCA_030737875.1). Classification (NCBI taxonomy): domain Eukaryota; kingdom Viridiplantae; phylum Streptophyta; class Magnoliopsida; order Asparagales; family Amaryllidaceae; genus Allium; species Allium sativum. The sequence goes on from CM060924.1 coordinate 160,695,083, forward strand.
TATAAAACTTTACTTTTAACAACAACGTTACAATTGCTGTTTAGAATTATAGCACATTTATTATAACAATAGCGTTAAGATTTCATTATAACGGCAGCGTTAAAATCACTGTTTAGTTCTACAAAACATTTATTAGAACAGAAGCATCAAAATCGCTGTTTGGATATATAAAACATTTATTATAATAGTAGCATTACAATCACTGTTTAGATTTTACAAACATTTTAATAAAGATCAACATTGTCGAATTCTAAGTATAAGCCTTTTGATTTAGCTTAATTTATTTAGATTCCAATTTTTGGGATAAAACCCATCGTTTCCCTTTGGAAACAATCTCCCACTTCCTTTCTCATTCAATTTCCCATTTGAATTCATATTTCAAATTCTCCAATTTTTTCATATAAATATACTCATTTATGAAATAGTTCCTTTATATCTTTATTCACTTCAAACGTGAATATCATTTCTTTTATAAAATCAAATCAGTGGAAGAAATTCCGATCAAATTTCCTTTCATACTTTATTTTTTTTCCTTTCGTACAAAATCTCTTTTTATTTCGAAATATTTATAATCTCCTTTTTTTATTCCAATCATTTAAAAAAACCTCTTTAAAAACTTCCTTTATAATTTTCTAAGTTCAAATCTATTTTCAAATGTTGGTTTCAAAACCAATTTCCACTTCTCTACATAAATCCAAAATTTGAATTTATATTCCAACGCATCTAATTATAATTAATTCAATTAATTTATATTTTCATTTATAAACAACTTCTTGATTCATCCATTTGTACTGGTTTCCTGTTTCTACTCTATTTAAAATTTCTAATTCTATTTTTGGGAATAAATTTTCATTTAAAGTCTCAAACTCCTTTTCTTTCTTCAAAATATTTAACGATATTTAAAATACCAAAATCTAGGGCCAGGGTAATTCAAACACAATATGATCAATCACCTATCAAATATCAGATCATAGATCATAATAAATAAATAAAATATTAAATAAAATGTTGAGGAATCCAGTTAGATTCCTCCAACCTGTTGCCCTGCATCCTTGTAACAACCCGGAAATGCGAGCCAATTTAAAAAATTTATTTTGACAATTTTATGAATTTTGATTATTTAAAATAAATTATTTTAAATAATATCAACGAGAAATTTATTTTGAGTAGAATTCGAACGTATATATTATATCGATCGACGTTAGAATATAAATATTTATTTTAAATTATAAAAGGAAATGAAAATGGCGCGGTAGTTCGATAATTCGATTTCAAACTTCAAATGAATGAACAGGATTCAAAATAAACCGGATTTCAGTGAAACCAAAAATATTAGAATCAATTTGTGGATATCTTTCCAACAAATCCGAAAAATCAAAATTTCATAGCGGGAATCAAAAGATACGTCTAGTTGAAAATTCAGAATAGTCGCTATGAAATTTCGGCCCTTAAAAATAGCCATTTTGCAAACGACCTCGGATTTCGATGAAACCACTTTTGTTGGATCTGTGATGTCAAGTTATTGCTAGATTCCAAATTTCATAATTTTTCGAATCAGTATGTGAGCGTGGCAAAGGAAAATGCATTTGACCGGTTTTAGTTGATTTTAATCGACTGGAAAATGGTCATTTTTCAAACGGTCTCAGAATTCGACGAAATTAGTTTTGTTAGGACCGTATCGTCAATACGAAGCTAGAAAATATTTTTCGGGAATTTGTCGGGTCTGTATGTGGCCCCGGTAAATTAAATTGCGCGTTCAAATTCAATATATAGAGTTATATGTTGATTTTGACGAAAACTGATCGAAACGATCGAATCAGCCTACGATACATATCCCATTGTGTTCGGAATGGGAGTAATTAGCTATAGACGACAGGCGGTGGGCTTGATTTCGAGTTAGTGTGAAAAGACAACTTAAATGAATAATAAAATAATAAATGAAAATTATAAAACCCCCCTTTTACTCTATCCTCTCTCCCCCATTTCACTTTTCAGATCGAGAATAAAAAAAGGAGTAAATCGCGACCCCCCTGCCCTGGCGACGGCGCCTCCGCCCGGCCCCCTTCCTCGCGCCTCCGCCCAGTCGAGGACCCCCTTCTCTCTTCCCTCCTCTCTTCATCCGATTCCCCTAAATCCCCCACTGACCTAAGAAAACCTGATGCCCCCCATGTCGCCGAAACTCCACCGCATCCGACGAGCAACCCTGATCACCGCGCCCTACTTCCGAGCCCCCTTGTCCCCTTCGATTCAAACCGAATCGCCATTCTCACGCCACCAAAAACCCGCGCAGCACCCCCTGAAACGAGCCCACTAGCACTTCTTCGACAGCAGACACCCTTTCCCCCCTTCTCCGGCAATTAAAACAGTAAGTTTTTTTTTTGATTTCTATTCGCATTTAAAAAAAGCCAATCCTTAAATGATATCAAAATATGATTTTTAAAGATTTAAAAAGCTATAAATTTTAACGTTTAAAAGAAATGATTTTCATTGTTTCAAGATATGATTTTTGTTGGATTCCAAGTACGAATTTTTATTTGATTCATAGTGATGATTTTTGTATAAAAAGAGAAATAGATTTTTAGTAACGTAAAAAAAACACGATTTTTATTCATATAAAAAGGAGATTTTTAGTAGATAAAAATATGATTTTTATATTATAGAAGTAATAAAAATATGATTTTTATATTATAGAAGTAATAAAAATATGATTTTTACATTATAGAAGTGTGAAAGACTTGATCTTTATTTTGTAGAAGGAGCAAAGATTTGATTTTTATATAGGTGGCGATATAAAAATGTAATCTTTATTATATGGATACCATTGTAAAAGTAGAATTTTTATTTATATGGTAGCGAAATAAAAATCTGATTTTTCACTTATATAAGGTAAGATTTTTAATTTATATAAAGTTAGGAGGTTTATTTATATAAAGTTTTGATTTTAGAAGTATAAAGATACAATTTTTATTTTAATAAAAATATGATTTTGTTCATAGAAAGGATACGATTTTTATAAATCTAAAGGAGAAATTTTTATAATGACAAAGGCGAGATTTTTATAATGTTAAAGGCGAGATTTTTAAATATATAAAGTGAAGATAAAAATTCAATTTTTATGTACACGTAGTGATATTAAAAATGTGATTTTTACTGTTAACAGCGTGGAAAAGTTTGGGTTAGAGTTTCAAGCGAATCTGAACCGTTCAAAAATGAAATGGAGGAGTGGATCCCAAAGGTGAGAACTTCTCACTTTTTAATTTTGTTTTCTAGTTAAAAATATATACTAGGATGCAGACGGTGTCTAGTAGCACCCGACACCCGTCGTCCACAGACCGTGGATGGCTTGTATGCTTGTTTGTTTGATTTTGATGTGTAGTTGATTGTGTGATGTGATGTGATGTGAAATGAAATAAAATATTTATATAGTTAAAAATATTTTATAGTTGAAAATAGAATTTTTAACATGTATATGAAATGAAATAAATTAATATAAACTAATCGAACGATTTGTTTATATACACACATTTGACTGAGATTGATTGGGACGATAAATTTTACACATCGCCCAACTGCCCAAATAAAATCTGTGTTTGATTGTTTGAAAACCCAACACGGGTATTAGGATGATATATGACATACACTAGTCCCAATAATTAGCTGTATGTCGATCGATTGATGGACAGAATGTTATGAGCATTAAATATTTATATTTGATGCTTATACAGTGTAGAATGCACTTTGGATGATGGTTGATTATTCATCGTTGTTATTGTATACATATGTTGCAAAAAATCCATATAATTAACATTATATGGTAATTGATTGGGTCTCATTCCAGTTTTGAAAAAGAAATATTTGAATAAAAATATTTGAAAAAGAAATATTTGAAATAGAATATTTGAAAATAGGATATATGAAGCCGTGTTGATTAGATTGACGCCATTTTGACGTGAACGATATTTATATCGATTATATTCGTTTTTATAATGAATATTGAAAAGTGATTTCAAAATCGAATAGTTTGAAATGAATTTCGAATTATATTGAAAAGAATAGAAATTCGAATTAAATTGAAAAGAATTGAAATTCGAATTAAAATGAATAGAATTGAAATTCGAATTAGATTGAAATAGAATTGAAATCGTTTTTGAATTGAGTTTAAACGTATTGAAATTGAATTGAAAACCGATTTGAATTGAAATCAATTTGAAATGAATTTAAAACAATTTATGTTGAAAAATTCGATTTTGATTTGAATTTGAAAAGGAAGTTGAAATCATTTTGAAAACAAATTTAAAACGATTTATAAAATATGTTTTAAAAGGATATCGACGAAGTATATATTATATATATTATATATATAATATAATGGCCTGAATAGTACGCGCCGCACCGCGGCAGTTCACAAATTTCGACCATTGACTTCGAACGGATATTATGGGAGATCCGACCATCGGATTCTCCTAAAACCTGAACCATTGGGTTTGTATCGAAAATAGCTTTCTAACGAATATTAGAAATTAGAAATCTAACGGTTGGATTTGGAATTATGTCCAAATCGAATTTTGGAAAAGGTCGCTGTAAGTGCAGTTCGATGGCCATTGATGGAAATCGACTGTACGGGCCTTGATAAAATTATTAAAAATAATAATAATTTGTGTAAAATCATAAGAAATGATTTGGGAAGAATTGGGATGAAAAACTCCATATTTGAAAAGATAAAAATAGATTTTTATCGAAATGAACTAGTTTTGAACTAGAATTATAATTCTATTTATTTTTAAATAAATAAATTGGATTTGAAATGGTTTTGAAAATAACCAGAATTTCCAATAATTATATTGGAATGGATTTGAATCGAAATTGTCTTCGAAATATTTCGATGTTGGATTTCGTGATGATACAGATATTGTTATGGGAATTTGAAAGATATATATATTTATATATATCGTTATTTCCAATAAGATATTTGTTGGTCGTAAAATTTGATGTTGAATATAAGCCGGTATATTTTCTATTCAGAGACTTGTATTTAATATCAAATATGATTTGGGTTTGTCGTGAATGGTGTCTTTATTAACACTGTTCTTGAACCCAGTTGAGAAAAGATTAAATCATTTTATTTAGATTTAATGAAGTGTACCAATTAAATATTATTTAATTGGAATTGAATTGGTATTGATTTTTGGGTTTATCGTGAACAGTGTTTTAAATAACACTTGTTCTTTAACCCGATAATTAATGGAAATGTGAATTTGGGTTGTCGTGAACGGTATCTTCAATAATACTGTTCTTAGACCTAAAGGAGTTAAGAAAATCAGAAACTAACTGGAGATTAGTTAAGTTGAGTGGTTTCAGAGGTATTGATGTGATGTTGGTTTCGACCTTCGGGGTTAATACTTAGGGAATTGCTCACTAACTAATTTACGATTAGGGACTGATTGAATGTGATGTGATTTTGGGGTTTATCACGAACCGTGTTTTAAATGACACTGATTCTTTAACTCAGTCAAAGATTAAAACTAAGTGGAGTTTTAATGAATATTTAATTAGATTGAAAAGTTCGAGAATGGAGTATCACCAGTTTTGCTCCAGGCGATAGTTAAATCTTTAATTAGATTTGAACGTGGAATGGTAATTGAATTTACCGATAACACTGTAGTGTTAGATATGAAGTATTACCAGTTTTACTTCATGGTATGAATAGGTTGGGATTGGGAAATTAAAACAAATGATTACTTCGGTAAGGTTCGTTAATCCCGACTAGTTTGGATAAACCAAAATCTGGTTTGAATTGATATTCAAAAGAAGATTAAAGAATAAATTTAAAGGAATTTATCTTTGATAAATTTAATGGGAACCTTTCACTAAGAATGTGAAATTTAGAAACTAACTGTCGGTTAGCTAAGCAGAATGGTTTCCTGGGTATTGATCTGATGTTGGTTTCGGCCTTTGGGGTTAATATTTGGGGAATTATTCTCTTGTTAATTTACGGTTAGTGACTGATGAATTGGAGTGAGGCATATGTTGTGTTTGTGCAACACATGTTTATTATATACGCGAGTTATTCAGAAAGACCGGGTTTATCCCATTCTGAATAATTGATTCGGCGATTAGTCGAAGATGAAGACGGTGGTTGAAGACCGGAGGTCTTCACGTCGTTTGGATAATTACTGATGATCTTGATTGGGCTGTACACCCAAGAGGAGGGAAACAGTTGGTGATTGTCCAGACGTACTTGGAGATCGATGGATATGCGGGGTACTAGGTGCCTCCGGTTTTGTTCAGAGCCAAAACGAACTTGTAAATGGACTGTGTGTCTGACATTGGATTTCAGTCTGTGTGATTGATTTCTATTAAATATATATCTATTTGGCAGCGGAGAATTTATTCTCTTGCTTAACGCCCTTCTCTGAGACGTACGAGCTCAGGGGTTATATATTGATGGATATCCATCACATGGAATGAATTGCCTGTGTAGCATGCCCAAGTGGCAATTGATCAAGCCTTCTGTTGAAAAGCAAAGTCTTGTGGTTGATGATCAAAGCAAGGCCTTTGTGGCATAGCTTTGTGTAACTTTTACTTCGCGAGTTTCATACTCGGTATGAACCAGAAACGGGAGAGGACCTCAGGGAGGGCATGCGTTTCCTTCTAGCTAAAAAGTGGCGTCAGTGGTTTTACACGCCCTGACGAGTTTGACTTATGTGGTTGTTGGTGTTAGGAGGCGCCTCAGTTTGATTAGACGATCCGGGTCCAATGGAGCCATTCGTTGGCTCACTTCCACCCCAAAGGTCTGAGAAACGCAGTGTTCAGGCATTTTAATCCACATCGGTGGACCGGCCCTGACGATCCAAGGGACGATGCGTTCTGTTCCTGAGACTCGGGCTAAACAGTCTCGAATCGGTAGAGGACTATCTTTTGCCTCGGTTCATAGATGGAAATCCAATTTCCAAATACGTGACTTTGCGGTTTTATTTGTAAACCTATATATGGCGACATAGTGACATGAGACGCTCATGTCGCCTATGATTGATACTTATGATTTGAAGTCGTTTTAAACACTATGCACTTATAATAGTATCAAATGATTTGTTTTAAACGTATCAAGCATTCTTGGCTATTATAAGGTAAAAACCCTATCCTTCGGCTTGCGTTGCATTGTGTGTTGGGACCTGGGTCTTATAATAGCTTCATTTTTCTTTATTTAGCATTGTGTTGTTTGTTTTATGCACTGGTATTCTTGGGAGGAAACCCGTTCCGTGTTATACGGCGTGGTCCCTTGATTTACCTAACTTTAGAATAAAGATTAATAACTGTTTTAGTTCTCACACCAGTCACATGACTGACCTGGAGTTTATTGTTTTAACCTAAACTCTGGGTGCCCTTATTTTGACACGGGCAGCTAGTAGTTTCGGTTTTGCAGATCTATATTCACAGGATCCTGGTTTACAGCTGGAACGATATCCGGAAAGCTTTTTATCCGTATATCTCTTCTAGTTGTGTTTTGTATAATTTTCCGCTGCTATGTAATGTATTGTAATCTCTGATATTTGATAAATGTGTAATATTGTTTTATACTCTGTATATTCTTGTATTCTGATGAATTGTTGTAATATATAATGAAATGTTCTTCCGTCTGTGTTTTGATTTGTCTTGTTCTCGACTCAATCCGGGATTTCCCATAAGGGGGATTTCGGGTCGTTTCATCGTGGATTTTTATTTCACTAATAACTACGTAAAAATCGGATCTTTGTCATCATATAATAATTAAAAATCTATGAATATAATTCAAATTGGAATACGTACTTTGAATCGGGCAAGGAAGGGGCGGAGAAGGCTCGGGATGGTGATGTGGTCGACGAGCGGACGCATCGGTGGCTCTCCAAGGGTTTGGGGGCGGATTTAGGGTAAAAGAATAGGAGAATAGGAAGGGGGTGGTTTGAACCCTAGGACGTCGGAGGGGGTGCAGGTGGGGTAGGCAGGTCGGGGAGGAACGAAGCCAAAAGTGGTTTAACTAATCAACTCAACTTTCATTATTTTGACTACGGCTTAAGTTCTTCAACTTTTCAGTTTCTAAGAACTTTTCAAATTTTTCAAAAATTTGGCTAACACCCTAAATTTTCAAAAAATTTCGCCATAACATCCCCTGCACCGGGAGCACCGAAAAAATCCCGAAATTGCCATACAGGCCCTCTGATCTCAAAAACAAAAAGATAAAGCCAATCGGCTCATAAAATCATCATCACCCAAACAAAACAGTAAAATATGATAAACATGTACCTATTTGTTGGGCAAACAAATTTTATTCTCTGCTCTAGCCTCTTTGCTATGACCTGTTCAATGTAAGTACATGTATATGCAAGAAAATGCGACCAAATTTCAATACAATTCACTATTTGATTCAATTTGGCTATATGGTACAAATTTTAATTAATCAACCAATAACCAATAACACAACCATCAATCAATTAGTGGATTAGCTTTTGAAATTCATAACTTTGATACAAAGTCAAAAATCTGATTTTTGATGCCAAATCACAACAATAGGCCCTATCTAGTTTCGGTTCTCACACCAGTCAATTGGAATTGTATTGAAATCTCACTTTCGAAACTCGAAAATAAATACTGGAGATGGTGCCCCGTCACCAGAATTATCCCCGGGCACTAGAGTGTGATTCTATAACTATCCAATACATTAAAAATTCGAACAGACGTTTGCAAGACATAAATGCAAAATCTCTATATATTGGATTATCCAAATTCATATAAAAAAATAATCAAATACGAATAATTGATTTAAATTTTCAAAACAAAACTTGTTTTTATTTTTTAAAAATATACGCTTCGCACTCGTTCTAGGATACTATTGATCCCATCTCTAACGAGTCATTCCCATTGGATATTACTAATCCAATATCTGATGAATTCTTTCGTATGGTTCTAATGTGCCTTGTTCTCTGAGCTTTGCAAACCAAAGCTCTGATACCACGATGAAACGACCCGAAATTCCCCTTACGGGAAATCCCGGATTGAGTCGAGAACAAGACAAATCAGAATGCAGACGGAAGAACATTTCATTGTATATTACAACAATTCATCAGAATACAAGAATATACAGAGTATAAAACAATATTGCACATTTATCAAATATTAGAGATTACAATACATTACATAGCAGCGGAAAATTATACAAAACACAACTAGAAGAGATATACGGATACAAAGCTTTCCGGATATCGTTCCAGCTGTAAACCAGGATCCTGTGAATATAGATCCGCAAAACCGAAACTACTAGCAGCCCGTATCAAAATAAGGGCACCTAGAGCTTAGGTTAAAACAATAAACTCCAAGTCAGTCATGTGACTGGTGTGAGAACTAAAACAGTTATTAATCTTTATTTTAAAGTTAGGTAAATCAAAGGACCACGCCGTATAACACGGAACGGATTTCCTCCCAAAAATACCAGTGCATAAAACAAACAGCGCAATGCTAAATAAAGAAAAATGAAGCTATTATAAGACCCAGGTCCCATCACACAATGCAACGCAAGCCGGAGGATAGGGTTTTTACCTTATAATAGCCAAGAATGCTTGATACATTTAAAACAAATCATTTGATACTATTATAAGTGCATAGTGTATAAAACGACTTCAAATCATAAGAATCAATCATAGGCGACATGAGCGTCCCATGCCACTATGTCGCCATATATAGGTTTACAAATAAAACCGCAAAGTCACGGATTTGGAAATTAGATTTCCATCTATGAACCGACGCAAAAGATAGTCCTCTACCGATTCGAGACTGTCTAGCCCGAGTCTCAGGAACGATACTCGGAAAGCTTTGTATCTGCATATCTCCTTCAGTTTTATATTGTATTATTTCCCGCTGCTATGTAATTTATTATAATCTCTGATATTTTCTGTTGTATAATATTTGTTTATACTCCGTATATTCTTGTATTTTGATGGAATTGTGGTAACATACAATGAAATGTCCTTTCGTCTGCGTTCCTCTGTGGCTTGTTCTCGACTCAGTCCGGGATTTCCTGTAAGGGGGATTTCAGGTCATTTCAATCCAAAAATGTTAATCAGCATTAATAATATTATTTCACATCAATATGAAATATAAGAACTAATAAGCGATCAACGATGTAATCATATCAACCAATTTCATTAACTGTTCAACCAAGCAACCATTGCACACTAGAAATAAATTTAAAAATTTTCGTTTATGTAAAACTATAACGAAGCAAAGTTAGTGAGTTTACTCACCTTGTCTTGCAGTTGTCTATTCTGCTTTCATTTCTATTAAAATCAAACAACGTTTGATTTTATCATGAAATTTCAGTAGCTCTGTTCTGAGCGGAATCAGTTCTACAGTTTAGATTCTGTTGTTGCGATTTTCACGTGGTCGATTTCGTCCAGTTCTGTATACGAATGAGTGAGATATTAACATTATAAGTTTATTTATAATTAACGATCTTTAACCATATATATTAATTTACTTTTAATTAATTAACACCCTAAGCCATGTTTTTACCCTTAAATCGCGATTACCGTTGATGCTTTTCCTTCTCCCTTGAACAAAGTGGATGCCGGTAGCTTTAATTCACTATGACCAAACTGTTCTTCCCTTCTACCCTTGATAGAAAATACTTGAGTTCAACACCTTCCTCATCTAGAAAATGAACTAGACTCCATCGTTCAGGGTCACGTCCTCCTATCCCCACCATATGCTGAAACAGTTATATGTAGCATAGCCCATCTAAACTGATCCCTCCATTTCACCATGAAACATCAAAGACTACCCTTTTGCTATTTGTGCCAACCTTCTCCCCAAATATACAGAACTTGCTACAAATTTTATTCCAAATCGTCACTGTTCTAACTTGCACTAGTAACTCACTCCATGTTCGAATTCCACCTTAACAAACGTACCCTACACCAATACTGACCCACCTCCCCTGTCTTCTTTCCTCCAACTCTTATTCTGCTCCCTCCATATTTTGATCGTTCTTCATGCAATTTTACTCCCTGATTCAGAAATCTGAACTCTCCCTCACGTCCTTTCTACTTAACACCATTCAAACTGCTATAGCCCCATTTTCCGAGTTTCTGAACATCAGTTACACCTCTACTTCCCTTGTTTCATCACCATCCAAAACTGCACTCCCCTTCATAGTTATAACAAATAAAACCCACTTCTCCTCCTCAAATACCCAACACCAGTACACACCTTCATTACCTTACCACACCATGTTTGACAAATTCTACAACATAAATGCTTTCACTTCCTTCAGCGCTATGCCACTATTCTCCCATTGACTACCGTTAACTTGAGATAAACTTTTTTTATTTCTTTTTGTTCTACCACAAAGCTTTGAACTTTGGGAACACGTTAACTCCTCCATGCTAATTATGTACACATACCAACATGTCCACTCCTTACATCACTGTCCTCCTTAATAATCAGCATCTGAAACTCCATAAGGGACTACTAGTCCATGGATTCCACCCAATCCCCAATATCACTCTCCGACGAACTCCGACACTGAAGCCACAAACCAACTTCCCATCACTACCATTTGATAGCTTTGGTCATCAATCAGAGCTCGACCTTTTTGCTTAATTTCTGACCTTGGCAAGAGGATGGACATCAATAGAAAACACAGCAACCACTTTGGAATTAAATTACATAAAAATTCTGAGAAAGGCCCAAAGCGATGGAAGGAATATAATGAAATTCATACCCAATCCTAACTCCTTCGGAAACATCAGAGATCGCGACCCTAACTCCTTCCGCCATCCTGCCGAACCGCCACAATCACCATCGCACTCGTTGAACCCAATGAACCGAGAAGGGAACGATCTCACCTAGTTTTCGATTTTTAATTTGATTTATGAAGTCTACGGTTTCTTCAGATTTTTGGGAGGAACGAAATTCCTAATTTTGGGGAGAAAAGATTTTTATTTTGTTTATTTGCGAAAGGAAAGAAAAATTGAAGGGACGGCTTGTTATTTTATAGAGATGAGTAACTTGGCACACACACTTTCAAATGGCTTGTAAAGCACGTATCTCTACATAGCTTGGCCTCCACGATAAAATAGCCTGGTCAGCACGGGTAAAAGCATTGGAGAGCATGGTTTTGACAAATCTTGTTAGACACGGGTTGAAAAGCTCACAGAGTACGGTAGTAATTTGCCTTTTTTCCCTCTAGGAGTTGATGTAGAGAGGATAAATGTTGCTAAAGACGTAAATGAACAATTGCAATGTTTAGTAGTTTTACAATGTAACAAGAGTTGCCCGTGCTACGCACACAGACGGTGATATACTCCATTGTTGTATGTTATCATAAGAATGCCTAAGTAAGCATTTCGTATGTTGTGTTGCAGTATAGTATACAATTTGTATTATTCTAAAAATAGTTTATATCCCTATTAAAAGGGCATTGAAACAGTTAGAAACGTATAGTCAGCATCTAGGTTGGTAACGAATGTTAACCATAAATGATAGGTTCTTCCACCAGAATGTTAACTATAACATAGGGAAACAATTCTTATGATTTTGTTATACGTATTTATTCGAAACAAACTATGAAACAAGGATGATGCTTTTTAAGTCTTAAGTTATAAAGTTGTGAAAATCTTGCCGCGTAAAATTTCTTTTGTTTTTAATGAATATATTCCTTATAAAATCATTTTATATTACCAATACAACATTTAAAATCAATTTAAATGTTTTAAAATTGACAACGAAAAATCCAGGTCGTTACATTCCTTCCCCCTAAAAATAATTTCGTCCTCGAAATTGCTAAGAAGTAAAAATGTTATAACTCTAACTCCTCATAATCTGCTTAGTTGAAATCTTATGTTCCGTATCTTCATAAGCCAGTTATTACCCAACCTTCGAATTCTCAGACCAATACTCGACCATTCATAATTCTTTCCAAATGATCTATCCACCATTTTTGGATGATCTATCATCAATTTCTTGTCTTCAATCCATATCCATTCCAATTGATTTTAAATCCTTTTATCAACTTCATTATTCCATTTGAAATCTTATTAATCAATTCTAGTTTTCTTATTTCAATCAGAATTAACAACTCGATTTTAAATTATCAAAAATTTCTTGAAAATTTTCTAACTCTTTAAATTTTTGAAAAATTTCGCTAGCATCTCCTTTGTACGGCTCAATCGGGCACAACTAAAACTCGCCTTTCTAAGCCTTCTCCAATCCAAAAGAAAATCAAAAAGCCAAGCGGCTTGCCTCATAGGCTCATAAATCCATCAAACCCAAGTAATACTGTAAACATGTACCTTTTTGTCGGCATTCAACTCTATATCTTTCATTTGCTTCCATTCAGTATCTGCTCAGTGTATATATATCCATTTCCAGTTGGTTTCAAATCAATCCAACTTCCATTTTATCAATTCAAATCTGATTTTTATTCAGGCCAACCCACTTATTATACTTGAATCCAATTCAATTCCAATTAACAGTATCCAATAGATATTTAACTTGCTTATTCATAAGTCGAATTCATATTAGTAATAGGAAACTCAATAATTCTCTTTATTTAATTCCATTTGGAATCATTTTTAATCCAATCCCATTTTATTTAACTTAAGTTAAATTTCAATCCATTTGATACATTTTTACGATTTCAATCTATTCAACTTATACAAGTCAAATTTTAATTTTAGAATTCAAATTCCCGGGTTTTATTTCAAATTTGTTTGAAATCATATATATTTATATACATATATTTATAATTAACTCAATTTAAAACATTTGAATTTCTAAATCACCATGTCCCTTTCAAACAAAATTTTCATTTCCAAATCACTATGGTAGCAATCCATCACTCAGAAACTTGAAAATGAATACCGATAATGTTGTGACCCATTATCAGAATTATTTTCTAGCCACTGAAGTGATTTCAATGCTTAATCCCATTAAAAATCCATTTAAATCATTCTTATTCAAAAATACTTTAAAGTAATGTTATATTACTTTATAATATTTCATAAATATTTTCTAAACACCCGGAGTTTAAATTCCAATTCTGGTTTGAACTCAATCTTAATTTATCTCATTTGTATACATTATCCGTATACAAATCATATAACCATTTCAATATTCCATAATTCCATTTGATTGTAATAACAATCAACACATATATATAGTATAATATTTCAGAAATTATTCCTTTTATATCAAAATAATTTTTTGGCAATATTATATTACTTACCCATTTTAAAACAATACTGTATCGATTTGCTTTGTCCGAGAGTTTAGAAACACCTATCGATCCAGTTGTAAATCCTGTATCAACCAGAATTCATAAACCACTCAACAAACTAGTCAACACAACATAAAACAATTTTATATCCAATCTACAAGTATGCTCTCATATATATACACTCAACTCAATTTAGGGCGTTACTAACGCCATCTTTATTGAGTCACGCCACAGAGCCAAGGTTACTACTCAACCTTCAGCTCTGATACCAACTGTAATGGCCCGAATTTCCATACCCTTTTAGTCGACTAATAACACCACACGTCCAACTCAAATTGCATAGAAATATGAATCATTAATAGAAAGAAGTTAGAGGATGAGAAATAGAAAGAAAGAAATATTAGAATAGGATAAAAACGAAGATCATAAACTCACAGCGGAACTAATAAAATATATTAAATAACATAACTTTTGAAACACAAATCAGCAACTGTATATACATACCATCATCATAGCACAATAGTTATTCGTGGAACAGTTATAAACACCTGTTTCCAGATACAACATAGAACACAGCGGAAAATATGATAGTCTATAGCTAACTGGTGAAGCCTCCTGCTTCAAGCTTCTCCAAGTGAATCTGTAAAATCCCGACTACTTGACTGCCCGTACAAATTTGGGCACCCAAGATTTTAGGGAAAACAAAAAAAAATAAACTCTGGGTTAGTCATAGGACTGGTGTGAGTAAACTCCAACCATTTGTTTAACTTTTAAAATTCCTTTCGAAAGAAAAGATAATCGTAAGACCAATGCACACATAAACACGGACGGTTTTTACCTTACGATATCCCTAAACATTTTGATATTAAAATCTGGTGATATTATAATAGTGTCTAAATCAAATAAATAGAATTTAGCGGAACGCTTGCATCTCGAGCTCCATATATAATATAAAATCAAAAAAACCGCAGGGCGCTTATAGGAGATTGGATTTCCAACATGACAAGGTATGGGACCACCTGCCGATAGTGTATCTCTGGAGCCGAATACACTGGGTTCAACAAGAACGTCTTGCAACCCGACCCTCACATGACCGACCACTCATTTCGCATGAGTCTGTCAAATATATATCACCAATGGTTGGGATCAGCAACCGTTTCCTGAAAGGGACAACATCGATAGATTTAAAGAAGTAAATGGAATTTCTATAGATAGATGATTATACATCCTAATGGGAGCGACCTACATAGCCATGCTGCCTGCCTGATTTTTTGTCAATCCCCAGTTGTAGGGCTTGAGGTTTGAATTATCTTCCAGAACATCTGGCCACCATTCACTTTGAATGCCACATCATCAGATCCATCAGAAATCACTAATTTATTCCCATGAAAACACTCAGATTGTTAGGCTAAAGAAGTTTCCCTTCTTTGCCATCAACTTCGTACGTTTGAAGGAATCAACGTACGTAATCCCTTTGGAAATACTCTATCAGACACTCGTCCATACAAGTTATCCTGTGTTCAGACAAATTAAAGGCACCGTTCTATTAATCCATCTTGGGCAATTTCTACCTAGGGTTAACAGAACAGCCCTTGCATTTTACTCCGTCTTCAATTTTCTTCCATACAAGTTGATTCATAATGCTTATACCAATACTGAGTGGTTTTCAGATATTAAATCTGATCCCAGTCTATCCATACTGACAACGGAGGTATAAAATAAATCAAAACTTTGATAGTCTGTGATTTAACTATCAAAGAAAAATATGTGTGCAAAACAACGATATTATTTCCAGATGGAAATTATATCGATCAATCATCATTCATTTATCTCTTGGATTCACTTATCATTAATTTATTCCCTTTTCATTTTTATATATTCGTAAACTCTTATCCCCTAGATTTAGAAAATATACTTTATTAACATTTGGAAACATTTCCATATTTGCTCACATTCCTTAATTTCTATGTTAGAAACATTTCTGATTCTTATTTGGAAAACATTTCCAAAACGCTTTCATTAGATTTAAAATGATGTTTAACTAAAACATCGCTATGCCAACTAAAACCGTTTCACTTATTAACTAAATTCACTTAACTAGTCTTCACTATCAAACCTTAACTATTCCTTAGTTAAAACTGATGTCAATCTAGTTGGGGTATAGTTACCTCTCAGACCTTAATTGAACAACAATTCTGACCTCGAAATAACCAAAGCTCACAACTTTAAACAAAACATTGCTTACGCGATTCTCGGATTGAATATAAGAATCCACTTCTTTTACGGAAAAATATTGATTATAATAGCAGCGTTATAATCGCTGTTTCCAAATATTTGTTTTATAAAACTTTACTTTTAACAACAGTGTTACAATCACTATCTAGAATTATTGCACATTTATTATAACAATAGTGTTTAGATTTCATTATAACGGCAGCGTTAAAATTGCTGTTTAGATCCACAAAACATTTATTATAACAGAAGCATTAAAATCGATGTTTGGATATATAAAACATTTATTATAATAGTAGATACAAACCTTTTAATAAAGTTCAACATTGTCGAATTCTAAGTATAAGCCTTTTGATTTCGCTTAATTTATTTAGATTCCAATTTTTGGGATAAAACCCATCATTTCCCTTTGGAAACAATCTCCCTCTTCCTTTCTGATTCAATTTCCCTTTTGAATTCATAATTCAAATTCTCCAATTTTTCATATAAATATACTCATGTACGAAATACTTGCTTTATATCTTTATTCACTTCAAACGTGAATATCATTTCATTTATAAAATCAAATTAGTGGATGATATTCCGATCAAATTTTTTTTCATACTTTATTCTTTTTCCTTTCATACAAAATCTCTTTTTATTTCCAAATATTTATAATCTCCTTTTATTTATTCCAATCATTTTAAAAACCTCTTTCAGAATTTCCTTTATAATTTTCTAAGTTCAAATCTATTTTCAAATATTGGTTTCAAAACCAATTTCCACTTCTCTACATAAATCCCAAATTTAAATTTATATTCCAATGAATCTAATGATAATTAATTCAATTAATTTATATTTTCATTTATAAACAACTTCTTGATTCATCCATTTGTACCAGTTTCCTATTTCAACTCTATTTAAAATTTCTATTTCTATTTTTGGGAATAAATTTTCTTTTAAAGTCTCAAACTCCTTTTCTATCTTCAAAATATTTTACGGTATTTAAAATACCAAAACTCTAGGGCCAGGGTAATTCAAACACAAGATGATAAATCACCGATCAAATATCACATCATAGATCATAATAAATAAATTAAACATTAAATAAAATGTTGAGGAATCCAGTTGGATTCCTCCAACCTGTTGCCCTGCATCCAAAGATGTTAATCGGCATTAATAATATTATTTCACATCAATATGAAATATAAGAACTAATAAGCGATCAACGATGTAATTATATCAACCAATTTCATTAACTATTCAACCAAGCAACCATTGCACACTAGAAATAAATTTAAAAATTTCGTTTATGTAAAAGTATAACAAAGCAGAGTTAGTGAGTTTACTCACCTTGTCTTGCAGTTATCGATTCTGCTTTCATTTCTGCTAAATCAAACAGCGTTTGATTTTATCATGAAATTTCAGTAGCTCTGATATGAGCAGAATCAGTTCTACAGTTTAGATTCTGTTGTTGCGATTTTCACGTGGTCGGTTTCGTCCAGTTCTGTATACGAATAAGTGAGATATTAACATTATAAGTTTATTTATAATTAACGATCTTTAACCATTTATATATAAATTTACTTTTAATTAATTAACACCCTAAGCCATGTTTTTACCCTTAAAACGCAATTACCGTTGATGCTTTTCCTTCTCCCATGAACAAAGTGGATGCCGGTAGCTTTAATTCACTATGACTGAACTGTTCTTCCCTTCTACCATTGGTGGAAAATACTGGAGTTCAACACCTTCCTCATCTCGAAAACAAACTGGACTTCATCGATCAGGTCACGTCCTCCTATCCCCACCATATGCTGAAAAAGTTATATGTAGCATAGCCCATCTAAACTGATTCCTCCATTTCACCATAAAACATCAAAGACTACCCTTTTGCTACTTGTGCCAACCTTCTCCCCAAATAAACAGAACTTGCTACAACATTTTATTCCATCTCGTCACTGTTCTAACATGAACTAGTAACTCACTCCATATTCGAATTCCACCTTAAAAAACGTACCCTACACCAATACTGACCCACCTCCCCTGTCTTCTTTCCTCCCACACTTATTCTGCTCCCTCCATATTTTGATCGTTCTTCATGCAATTTTACTCCGCGGTTCAGAAATCTGAACTCTCCCTCACGTCCTTTCTACTTAACACCATTCAAACTGCTCTACCCCCATTTTCCGAGTTTCAAAACAACAGTTACACCTCCACTTCCCATGTTTCATCACCATCCAAACTGCACTTCCCTTCACAGTTATAACAAATCAAACCCACTTCTCCTCCTCAAATACCCAACACCATTACATGTAACACCTCGAATTTTTGAATAATCGGATTGACTAAATTTAAGAATACTTAATTTCAAATTTGGGAATTAATGGAAACAGGTGTTCCATTGCGTTCGTCTCGGAATTATGCTTGAGATAGAGTCCGAGTTTGCATAAAACGGAAGTCGTATGAAGAAGATATGAACGAGCGAAGTTTGAAAAAAAAATGCACTAGCGCACTTGGGAAGTGCGCTGGTACAAATTTGCATTGCCGCTCTTCCCAAGTGCGCCCAGGCCGAGAGAAAACCTGCACAGCCTTCTGGTTCAGTCTGACCCATGTTCTGACTCATTGCTGAGTCATTTCTGACTAGTTAATGAGTCATTAGGGTTTCTGGATAGTTCTAATCTGGACTGAGTGGTTTTGATTAACCCTAAGATCATCCGACGGCTATAATTAAATTAAAATTCTATATAAACATGTGTAGACCCAAACCCTAGAATCAAATCAAAAATTAGATCAGTAGCCGTCATGTTGTCACTCCAAACCCTAGAGTAGCCGCCACCAACAAGAAGCAAATTAAAGACAACAATTCAATTCAAATCAAGCCGAAAACTACAACAACGAAATTGTCTACAACAAGGGAACACTAATCAATTACATAATTCAGAACGCAGAACTCAAGACCCCTTATTCGGTGAGTTTTAGTCACTTTTAGGTTTAAATAAATAAAAGTGAATTGTGGTAGACTATGATTTGGGTATATGTTGTTTGTAGTTATGCAAGTTCATTATTGTTGTAAATCATGATATGATGCAAGTTTATTATTGTTGTGAATCATGAAATGATGCAAGTTCATCGTTGTTGCGAATCATGAAGTTATGCAAGTTATTATGTTGAGAAACTATGAATCTATGCAAGTCGTTATGATGAATCTATGCAAGTGGTTATTATGAATCTATGCAAGTTGTTATCGTGAATCTATGCAAGTCGTTATTATGCAAGTTGTTATCATGAATCTATGCAAATTGTTATAAGATCATGCAAGTTATCTATGCAAGTTATTGTGTGATGAATTCATGAACCTATGCTAGTTGATATGTTATGAATCATGAACCTATGCAAGTTATCTATGCAAGTTGTTGCGTTGTTAATTCATGAAACTATGCTAGTTGTTATATTGTGAATCATGCACCCATATAAGTTGTTGATTATGCTGAGAATCATGAACCTATGTTGGTTGTTAATTATGTTGTTAATTCATAAACCTATGCAAGTTGTTATGAATCTATGCAAGTTGTTAATTATGTGGCGAATCATAATTATATGCGAAGTTATCATGTCATTTTCCCTAGTTGTCATGCTTAGGCCAAAAATTGTACCGAAACAATCACCTTTCATTCCCTTTAATTTTATTGTTGTGGCGAGGCTATTTTGTAGCCTCAATGACGCCAAAAACGCAAACGGTTACGCTTGTTAAGAAACGGGGAAAGGGGGGAAATTTGTAATATGCATAATTTACATGGTGATTATGTAAATTGGACACATGATTCTAGTAGGGAAACATATAAATAATTACCTATTATGACATGGGTAAAAGTGGGTAAAAATGGTATAATTTGACTATAACCATTTATGGACAAGAAATCCAAATTGTTAATAAGATAGGTATTGACACCTATGAAAAAGAAAGGATTAGTTAATTAACTTAATTAATCAAAAGAAGAATGTTTAAGCAATTAAAGTCTGAAGATTTAATATTGAGAATTGGCATAAAATAAATTTGTGATGAAATCGGTATGATTTTTCATACCATAAATAGATGGACATAACTAAGTCAATTATGGCCGTAGTGAAATTTGGAATTAAATGATAATTTGAATAGGGAAATTAATTCAAATTGGGGAAAGATTAATTAGGAGTAATTAATCGTCTAAGACACGAGGTTAGACTCTTTTGTGGTGTAAGACTTCCCGGACCCGCCCGGCAAATCCAACTGCCACAAATGCCAGTCTTATGTGGGAGGTCTTAGGCATAAATTAAATACGTAACAGTTGTAAAGACACGAGGTTAGGCTCTTTTATGGTGTAAGACTACCCGGACCAGCCCGGCAAATCCAACTGCCACAAATGCCAGTTTAATGTGAGAGGTCTTTATAAGGTTACGACCTTAATGAATTAAGAAACACTTAACCAGATAAGCATGTAGTGGGACATGAGTGGGTTAAGTGGGTGCCTTGGGTGGCATGTGGAATTAAGTGGGTGCTTTGGGTGGCATGTGGAATTAAGTGGGTGCCTGGGGTGGCATGTGAAATATGATTAGATATTTCAATAATTAATTAATGCTGATTAAAGACTACTTAACCTAACTTAATACATATGGACTGTATGATGATAGACATAAGTTAGGGTTAAGTAAAACGAATTGCATTGTGGGTGGGTTAAGTACAACTGATGGGTAGGTGGGTAATATTAGTATATATATAGGCCCACAAGCTAAACCATTAAATAAATAGGATTAAATTAGTGGGAGGGTAAAGTACAACTGAAGGGTAGGTGGGTAATACTAATATATACAGGCCGATAAACTTAACCGGAAAAAAGGGTTATGTAATTAAAGATACCTAATGGTATACATAACTGGGGCAAGAATTGTAAAGTTATGTATTAAAGACACCCTTAGGGGTACGCATAACTAATGGGCATAGATAAAGTTATGTATTAAAGACACCCTTAGGGGTACGCATAACTAATGGGAATAGATAGAGTTATGTATTAAAGACACCTATAGGTACGCATAACCAATAGGTAGAATAGGGGTAATGTATTAAAGACACCTATAGGTACGCATAACTGATTGAGGGCTATGTAATTAAAGACACCTTAGGGTATACATAGTAAGTAGAAAACCTAGTGGGATAAAAGACATGGGGGGAGCTTGTATCATGTTTTGTGGGACCCATTTCAGTCAGTAACCCGGAGGGTTATCAAAGTAAAGGTCTCCGTACTAGGCGGGGAAGGGGCACGCTTACTGATTGATTGTAAGAGATCCAAAATGAGACGGATGGTGTGGGCGGCACAAACCGACCGGGGACATGTGCGTGCATGGGCCAGACAGAGGGGGACAAGACGACCGTGACATCAGTAGGTATAACTGTGCACACCTTAGTTTGCCAATTTAGGGAAGTGATACCCCCTAGTTGTGGGACCAGCACAGGATATCTACGGAGTAGGGAGCCGATCGTTTAGGGTAGTGAATAGGGTATATCCGGACATATGCCCTAAGTGTACCAATTTACAGTAGGAGGGTAGTGGGTACGACTAGTTGAGATAGGAGCAGGCGGCACCTATGGCAGTAGCTAGGAATACACGAAACTACCACCATCGTTATCATTAGCGGAAGGTATCATCCCATCTTGATTTGACTAGTAATAGTGTAGAGTAATTTGTAGTACACCTTATCTTATTTGTCCTGTCATATCTGTCATCTGTACCATGATCCTCTTATCCACTTTGTATGCCTGTCATGTTTACCTTTATTTATTTACTGGCTAAAAGTTACTGGACTCACTAGACGTATGTCTGACCTAGTTTGTTTCGCCTCTTTTCTTCCGTTTCCACCCAGGTTCTTAGGGAGGAAACACACAGGTTTAGTCATGATTTGGATATCATCTTCTAGGAGCTACTTCTGAAGTACGGCTCGAGTCTCTGTCTCTTATATGGCTTGCCCTTTGATATGGGGAATGATGTTTTCTTTTAAATACCTATGTACTCCGATAATATAAGACAGAAGTGTTTTTTTGTAAGGGTTTTATGTCTCATGATATTATGTAACAAAATATTTTAGTGATTTAATAAAGTTATTTGTTCCCGTTGCAAAAAATTTAATATCTATCTTGTGATATTCTGTGCCTGTTTACCAAAAATGCTCCATTGAAGTTAAGGCATTCCCTTTTTGAGTGACCTTAATGGAGGTGGGGTGTTACACTTGGTATTAGAGCTAAAGGTTACCAAATTAGATAAAAGTTTTTGAAAACTATTTTCAAAAAGGTTTTAAAAGAAAGTATTTTCAAAAAGGAAAGCCTGTTTTGAAAAACATTCCCCAAGAGCCATATATCTTTCCTTCGGTTCTTTGTATTGAATCTTTCCTTTTTCGTTTCAGCATGTCTGAAGCATCTGAGATACCAGAGGTTGTTCATGTACCCGGTTGGTTTCGTCAATATCTCGAGGCTAGGATCGCCACCTCAGGTCCAGCAAATGCTCCTCCTCCTCGTCGCGTCAATACTTTTGCTAAGATATGTAAGGACTTTAGAGCAATGGGTGGAAAACCTTTTCACGGGACGAAGACATTTGTTGAAGCTCATAACTGGCTAAAGGAGGTAGAAGAATTGTTCAGAATCTTTGAAGTGGATGATGGAAGAAAAATCCAACTAGCTGCCTGGCTAATGAAGGATGAGGCCTCATTTTGGTGGGAAATCACTAATGGGGGACGTCCAGTCGATACATGGCCAGATTTTAGGCAGAGGTTTGAGGCGAAGTTTCTCTCGCGTGCTGAAGAGAATCTATACATGGAAAGATTTTTGGCGCTGAAGCAGGGGGATCTGTCAGTAAAAGAGTACGTCAACAAGTTTAATCAGTTGGCGAGGTTCGACTTAGACTTAGTGAACACACCTGAGAAGAAGGCTCTGAGATTTGCTAAAGGCTTGAATGAGCTGCTACACACATTGGCTATGACCCACGTTCCCATGGGGGCCACTTTTGAAAAGCTGGTGGATATGGCCCTAATGAATGAAGAGTACAAAGGAGAAAAGAAAGAGGAAAAAGTTGAAGGGACACTGAAAAATGAGAAGGCGGGACCCAAGAAAGGATAGCAACAGCAACAGCAGAAGAAAGGCAAGAAGGATGACAAGGGAAAGGATAAGAGGAAATGCCACTATTGTGGGAAAGAAGGTCACCTAGTCAAAGAATGTAAAAGGAGGAAGTCCAATTGCTTTAAGTGTGGAGAGGTCGGACACTTTTCCAAGGAATGTCCGAAGGCGCAGGGATCGCAAGGGACTTCTGGAGGGCAGGCGAATGATTTCGTGGCAGATGGATAGGATAGAGATAGGAAAATTTTATGTAAAAGGTTTAATTTCCTTATGAAGCTAAGGCTCTTTTTCAGGCATTTTGATTTTGTAATTGACTCTGCACTTTAATACTAGTCTTGTTTCTGATCCCGTAGTTGTTTCAAACCCCTTTTGTGGTTCGACTCATTTATTGGTGAATTGTAAGGGTTTGAAATTATCTGTGTTAGGCATAAAAAATTTGAATGTGACATTTGTGTGCTCAATTTTATGGGCTATGGGTTTGGTCTAAATGGACCAGCTTTCTTTGTAGAGGGTCGTTCTAGATTTTGCGAGGAGGTTCGTTAAGTTTCTAACTTGTCATGGGAAGACCCCCAAATTTTCTTTTGACCCGCAAGGTTCTGTTATGCTTAGCTTTCTAACAACCATTCTGTAATCTGATCTATACCAGTTGTCTGTAAGTATCTGGATGTTTCTGAAGGATACGGGTTTCTACTCGAAGCATGAAGTAGATCTCCAGTTTTGACATTGTTTAATGGGGGTAATTCTTTGGGTGTCAGTCTGATGTTGATTTTGGCCTTCGGGGCTGGGACTTAGGGAATTATTCTCTTAACCGATGTCAAATGGGAACTGAGCTTTTGTTCTAGTTGTATCATTTGTTTATATCCCATCAGCCAAATCTTCGACCTTTAGATAGGAAATCCATGGATGTAAACATGTGCTTGGGACAGGTTATGTTTGATGGTTGCAAGTGGATGCAAGTGCTTGCTAGTAGTTGCTCGTGGATGCATTTACACACACATTAGGCTCTAGATCGGCTCAAATCACTTTCATATTGCATATAAATGTGTGTGCATATTTAGGTTAATGGATGAACAATGGTTGTGTTATCATATGGATGCTACATGTTGATGAATGGTTGAGCACACATGTAGAAATAATATGTATCGATAGGATTCTTTCGCATATATAATGGACGCATGGCACTATCATGGTTTGCATTAAGGAGGTCAACTGAATCAGTAGACCGCCTGATTTTGCATTAGATAAGGAACATATACACACACATTTTCATATGTTCATACAACATTAGAAGTTTTCTAAGGACAATGGATGCTTGTGGATGATGGTTGAGTAGATGGGTAATTGGATGGTAGGACACATTCTTCTTAACTTGAAGATTTCGGGGATGAAATCCTTTAAGTAGGGGAGAATGTAACACCCCGAATTTTTGAATAATCATATTACCTAAATTTAATAATACTTAATTTCAAATGTGGGAATTAAGGGAAATGGGTCGTTCCATTACGTTCGTCTCAGAATTCTGCTTGAGAAGAGTCTGAGTTTGCGTAAAACGGATGCCGTATGAAGAAGATATGGACGAACGAAGTTTGAAAAAAAATGCACTGGCGCACTTGGGAAGTGCGCCAGTACAAATTTGTATTAGCGCACTTCCCAAGTGCACCCAAGCCGAGAGAAAACCTACACAGCCTTCTGGTTCAATCTGACCTATGTTCTGACTCATTGCTGAGTCATTTCTGCTAGTTAATGAGTAATTAGGGTTTCTAGATAGTTCTAATCTGGACAGAGTGGTTTTGATTGCCCCTAAGATCATCCGATGGCTATAATTAAATTAAAATTCTATATAAACATGTGCAGACCCAAACCCTAGAATCAAATCAAAAATTAGATCAGTAGTCGTCATGTTGTCACTCCAAATCCTAGAGTAGCTACCACCAACTAGAAGCAAATTAAAGACAACAATTCAATTCAAATCAAGCCGAAAACTACAACAACGAAATTTTCTACAACCAGGGAATGCTAATAAATTACAGAATTCAGAACCCAGAACTCAAGACCCCTTATTCGGTGAGTTCTAGCCACTTTTAGGTTTAAATAAATAAAAGTGAATTATGGTAGACTATGATTTGGGTATATGTTGTTTGTAGTTATGCAAGTTCATTATTGTTGCAAATCATGATATGATGCAAGTTTATTATTGTTGTGAATCATGAAATGATGCATGTTCAATATCGTTGTGAATCATGAAGTTATGCAAGTTATTATGTTGAGAAACTATGAATCTATGCAAGTCGTTATGATGAATCTACGCAAGTGGTTATTATGAATCTATGCAAGATGTTATCATGAATTTATGCAAGTCGTTATTATGCAAGTTGTTATCATGAATCTATGCAAATTGTTATGAGATCATGCAAGTTACCTATGCAAGTTATTGTGTGATGAATTCATGAACCTATACTAGTTGTTATGTTATGAATCATGAACCTATGCAAGTTGCCTATGCAAGTTGTTGCGTTGTTAATTCATGAACCTATGCTAGTTGTTATATTGTGAATCATGAACCCATATAAGTTGTTGATTATGCTGAGAATCATGAACCTATGTTGGTTGTTAATTATGTTGTTAATTCATAAACCTATGCAAGTTGTTATGAATCTATGCAAGTTGTTAATTATGTGGTGAATCATAATTATATGCAAAGTTATCATGTCATTTTCCCTAGTTGTCATGCTTAGGCCAAAAATTATACTGAAACAATCACCTTGTCATTCGCTTTAATTTTATTGTTGTGGCGAGGCTATTTTGTAGCCTCAATGACACTAAAAATGCAAACGGTTACGCTAGTTAAGAAACGGGGAAAAGGGGGGCAGAATTTGTAATATGCATGATTTACATAGTGATTATGTAAATTGGACACATGATTCTAGTAGGGAAACATATAAATAATTACCTATTATGATATGGGTAAAAGTGGGTAAAAATGGTATAATTTGACTATAACCATTTATGGATAAGAAATCTGAATTGTTAATAAGATAGGTATTGACACCTATGAAAAAGAAAGGATTAGTTAGTTAACCTAATTAATCAAAAGAGGAATGTTTAAGAAATTCAAGTCTGAAGATTTAATATAGAGAATTGGCATAAAATAAATTTGTGATGAAATCGGTATGATTTTTCATGCCATAAATAGATGGACATAATTGAGTCAATTATGGCCATAGTGAAATTTGGAATTAATTGTTAATTTGAATAGGGAAATTAATTCAAATTGGGGAAAGATTATTTAGGAGTAATTAATCGTCTAAGACACGAGGTTAGACTCTTTTGTTGTGTAAGACTGCCCGGACCCGCCCGGCAAATCCATCTGCCACAAATGCCAGTCTAATGTGGGAGGTATTAGGCATAAATTAAATACATAACAGTTGTAAAGACACGAGGTTAGGCTCTGTTGTGGTGTAAGACTGCCCGGACCCGCCCGGCAAATCCAGCTGCCACAAATGCCAGTCTAATGTGAGAGGTCTTTATAAGGTTACGGCCTTAATGAATTAAGAAACACTTAACTAGATAAGCATGTAGTGGGACATGAGGTGGTTAAGCGGGTGCCTTGGGTGGCATGTGGAATTAAGTGGGCGCTTTGGGTGGCATGTGGAATTAAGTGGGTGCCTGGGGTGGCATGTGTAAAACGATTAGATATTTCAATAATTAATTAATGCTGATTAAAGACTACTTAACCTAACTTAATACATATGGACTGTATGATGATAGACATAAGTTAGGGTTAAGTAAATTGAATTGCATTGTGGGTGGGTTAAGTGCAACTGATGGGTAGGTGGGTAATATTAGTATATATATAGGCCCACAAACTTAACCATTAAATAAATAGGATTAAATCAGTGGGAGGGTTAAGTACAACTGAAGGGTAGGTGGGTAATATTAATATATATAGGCCCACAAACTTAACCGGATAAAAAGGGTTATGTAATTAAAGACACCTAACGGTTTACATAACCGGGCAAGAATAGTAAAGTTATGTATTAAAGACACCCTTAGGGGTACGCATAACTAATGGGGATAGATAAAGTTATGTATTAAAGACCCCCTTAGGGGTACGCATAACTAATGGGAATAGAAAGAGTTATGTATTAAAGACACCTATAGGTACTCATAACCAATAGGTAGAATAGGGGTTATGTATTAAAGACACCTATAGGTACGCATAACTGATTGAGGGCTATGTAATTAAAGACACGTTAGGGCATAAATAGTCAGTAGAAAACCTAGTGGGGATACAAGACATACGGGGGAGCTTGTATCATGTTGTGTGGGACCCATTTCAGTCAGTAACCCGGAGGGGTATCAAAGTAAAGGTCTCCGTACTAGGCAGGGAAAGGGCACGCTTACAGATTTATTGTAAGAGATCCAAAACGAGACAGATGGTGTGGGCGGCGCAAACCGACCGGGGACATATGCATGCATGGGCCAGGCAGAGGGGGACAAGACGACCATGACACCAGTAGGTATAACTTTGCACACCTTAGGTTGCTACTTTAGGGAAGTGATACCCCCTAGTTGTGGGACCAGCACAGGATATCTACGGAGTAGGGAGCCGATCGATTAGGGTAGTGATTAGGGTATATCCGGACATATGCCCTAAGTCTACCAATTTATAGTAGGAGGGTAGTGGGTACGACTAGTTGAGATAGGAGCAGGCGCCACCTATGGCAGTAGCCGGTAATACACGAAACTACCACCATCGTTATCATTAGCGGAAGGGATCATCCCATCTTGATTTGACTAGTGATAGTGCAGAGTAGTTAGTAGTACACCATACCTTATTTGTCCTGTCATACCTGTCATCTATACCGTGATTCTCTTATCCACTTTGTATACCTGTTATGTTTACCTTTATTTATTTACTAGCTAAAAGTTACTGGACTCGCCAGACATATGTCTGACCTAGTTTATTCCGCCTCTTTTCTTCCGTTCCCCCCCCCCAGGTTCTCAGGGAGGAAACACACAGGTTTAGTCAGGATTTGGATATCATCTTCTAGGAGCTACTTTTGAAGTATGGCTCGAGTCTCTGTCTCTTATATGGCTTGCTCTTTGATATGGGGAATGATGTTTTGCTATTAAATATCTATGTACTCTGATAATATAAGACAGAAGTGTTTTGTTGTAAGGGTTTTATGACTCATGATATTACGTAACAAAATATTTTAGTGATTTAATAAAGTTATTTGTTTCCGCTGCAAAAAATTTAATATCTGCCTCGTGATATTCTGTGTCTGTTTACCAAAAACGCTCCACTGAAGTTAAGGCATTCCCTTTGTGAGTGACCCTAATGGAGGTGGGGTGTTACAGTACACACCTTCATTACCTTACCGCACCATGTTTGACAAATTCTGCAACATAAATGCTTTCACTTCCTTCAGCACTATGCCACTATTCTCCCCTTGACTACCGTTAACTTGAGATAAATTTTTTTTTCTTTCTTTTTTTTCTACCACAAAGCTTTGAACACTGGGAACACGTTAACTCCTCCATGCTACTTCTGTACACATACCACCATGTCCACTCCTAACACCACTGTCGTCCTTAATAATCAACAACCGAAACTCCATAAGGGACTACCTGTCCAGGGGTTCCACCCAGTCCCCAATATCACTCTCCGACGAACTCCGACACTGAAGCCACAAACCAACTTCCCATCACTACCTTTTGATAGCCTTGGCCATCAACTAGAGCTCGGCCTTTCTGCTTTATTTCCGACCTTTGCAAGAGCATGGACATCAACAGAAAACACAGCGACTACTTTGGAATTAAATTACATAAAAATTCTGAGCAAGACCCAAAGCGATGGAAGGAATCTATTTAAATTCATACCCAATCCTAACTCCTTCGGAAACATCAGAGATCGCGACCCTAACTCCTTCCGCCATCCTGCCGAACCGCCACAATCACTGTCGCACTCGTTGAATCCAACGAACTGGGAATGGAATGATCTCACCTAGTTTTCGATTTTTAATTTGATTTATGAAGTCTTCGATTTCTTCGGATTTTTGGGAGGAACCAAATTCCTATTTTTGTGGAGAAAAGGTTTTTGTTTTGTTTATTTGCTAAAGGAAAGAAAAATTGAAGGGACGGCTTGTTATTTTATAAAGATGAGTAACTTGGCACACACACTTTCAAACGGCTTGGAAAGCACGTATTTCTACATAGCTTGGCCTCCACGATAAAACGGCATGGTCAGCACGGGTAAAAGGATTGGAAAGCACGGTTTTGACAAATCTTGGTAGACACGGGTTGAAATGCATATAGAGTACGTAGTAATTTGTCTTTTTTTTCCTCTAGGAGTTGATGTAGCGAGGATAAATGTTGCTGAAGACATAAATGAACAATTGCAGTGTTTAGTAGTTTTACAATGTAACTAGAGTTGCCCGTGCTACGCACACAGACGGTGACATACTCCATTGTTGTATGTTATTATAAGAATACCTAAGTAAGCATTTCGTATGTTGTGTTGCAGTATAGTATACAATTTGTATTATTCTAAAAATAGTTTATATCCATATTAAAAGGGCATTGAAACAGTTAGAAACATATAGTTGGCGTCTAGTTTGGTAACGAATGTTAACCATAAATGATAGGTTCTTCCACCAGAATGTTAACTATAGCATAGGGAAACAATTCTTATGATTTTCTTATATGTATTTATTCGAAACAAACTATGAAACAAGGATGATGCTTTTTAAGTCTTAAGTTATAAAGTTTCGAAAATCCTGCCGCGTAAAATTTCTTTTGTTTTTAATAAATATATTCCTTATAAAATTGTTTTATATTACCAATACAACATTTAAAACCAATTTAAATGTTTTAAAATTGACAGCGAAAAATCCGGGTTGTTACAGATACGTTATGACCTCCAGCCTCATCAACTGGGAAATGGTAGAAATCGGGCAGGCAGCATGGATAAGTGGGTCGCACCCAA
This sequence comes from Allium sativum, assembly GCA_030737875.1. NCBI lineage: Eukaryota > Viridiplantae > Streptophyta > Magnoliopsida > Asparagales > Amaryllidaceae > Allium > Allium sativum. The sequence goes on from CM060924.1 coordinate 160,725,674, forward strand.
GTTGGCTATATTGTCACCATCTAGAGAATATTCATATTTTTTACTTCTTTGAATTCTGTATCTCCCTGAAATGGTTATGTTGGTTTACCTACTGTAAGGTGATAATATATTCGATACACTCAAGGGAAGTGAGTGGTCGGTCATGTGTGGCCGAGTTACAAGATGTTCTAGTTGAACTCCAGTGTATCACTTCTAGAGTACACTGAGCGGAAGGTGGATCTATACCTTGTCATAGTTGGAATCCATTCCCCAAATAAGAGCCCATGGTTTTGATTGTATATTATATATGTAGAACGTTAGATGCAAGCATTTCTGCTAGATTTCTATTTACTTGATCTAGACATTATTATAATATCAGACAAGTATCGTTTTAGAAATATTTTTGGGTTATCATAAGGTAAAAGCCATCCGTGTTTATGTGTGGATCGGTCTTATGATTATCCTTTGTTTAAAAATAATTTTGAAAGTTAAATCAAATGATTTGAGTTTACTCACACCAGTCACATGACTGACCCGGAGTTTATTTTGTTTTGTTTTCCCTAAACTCTTGGGTTCCCAATTTTGTACGGGCAGTCAAGTAGTCGGGATTTATAGATATATTTGGAGAGCTGGAGCAGGAGGCTTTAGAATTATATAGCTATGGTTATTTTCGCTGTGTTGTAAGTGTTGTGCTTTGGAAATGATATGTATATTCAAGTACAGATTTATATTTCAAAGTTATGTCATATATTATATGTTATTCGTTCCGCTGTGAGGTTCTTGTTACTGTGATGTTGTATTGTTCTTCTTCTTATATTATAAGTTTCTATCTTATCTATTCTCACCCTCTAATTTCATTCATTAACTATCGGTTATTTTCGATCCTTGGATGTTCGATATGTGTTGTATATCGGATAACTAAGATCGAAAATTTCTGGGACGTTACCGTTGGTATCAGAGCTGAAGGTTAATTTATTACCTTGGCTCTGTTGTGTGACTCAGTATAGAAAGGGTTAGTAATACCCTAGATTGAGTTGAGTGTATATATACGAGTGAACGTATTTGTTATTCAATACAAAATGATTTTATATTGTGGAGTTTTGTTGGTTGAGTTGTGTATGGGTTCTTGTCGATCAGTTTGATCCACTGTATTAGTAGGGATTTATAAACACTCGAATACGATGAACCGACACAGTATGTTTAACATGAGGATAAATGAAATAATTTTACCCAAAGTATATTTTAATATAAAGGATTAATATTGGAATGATTATAATATACCGGATGTACTAGTTGTTATTATAATCAAGTAAGATTATTATTGAAATGGTTATATAAATAACCAAACAGAATCATATAAGTGAAATACGTGAAATCAGATGAATTAAATCAGAATTGAAATTAAAACCCTAGAGATTCGGAAAGGTGTTTGTAAATGGATTTGGATTAAGTATATGAGAATTTTAAAATCTGGGGAGATTTTAAATTGTTGTTATTTTTAAATGTATTTAAAAATGGAATAGTTTAAAAGTGATATAGTATTGAACTCAGTTCGATGGCTGGGAAATAACCCTGATGATGAATCGCGACATCATTAGTGTTCATTCCGAGTTCTAAGTGACAGATTACTACCAAAGATATTGATTTCAAATTGTTTTGGCAAAACAAGTTGTTTTAAATCCTGAAAAGGGAAGTTTGACTTTTGAGAAAAGCAAAGCTGTTAAAAACTCCCAGGAAGAGACTGTTTGAATTAAAAACAAATTTAAATAAAAATTTGTGTAAATAAATTGGAATTTAATTGAAAACCAGTTAAGTGGAAATTGAATTGAAATTTGCAAAAGCAAATTGGAGTTGAAATGGGATTAGAAGGATATCGAGAAATTTGGATTTGTGGGATAAAAGTTTGAAATGAGATTCAGTTTGGATATAAGCGAATGATTGTGTTGAGGATAAAAACTGATTGTAATTTGATTGGAATGTTATTGATATATGCTGAATTGATAACAGATGTAAAGGATATAATGATATGCCCGACAAAAGGATACAAGATTATATTTGGTATAAGCATAAGATTTATGAGTCGAATTGGCAAGCCGCTTGGCTATTTGATTTTCTTTTGGGTTGGAGAAGGCCTAGGGAGGCAAGTTGGAGTTTGACCTATTGACCAGCAAAAAGGAGGCGCTGGCGAATTTTTTTGAAAAGTTAAGGTGTTAGAAAAATTTTAGGTTGATAAGAATTAATTAATATTTTTATTGGAGTGGATTGTTCAGTTGAAACAGGAGATAAAAAGTAAGCGGATAATTTAACCCAGTTAATAGGGTTGTTTTCTACCTTAGCAATTTCGAGGACGAAATTATTTTAAGGGGGGAAGAATGTGACGACCCATATTTTCAACGACATAATAATTAATTAATTTAATTATTTAAAAAGTGATATAGAGAATTAAATGGTTGTTGAATTAAATTATATGGATTTATTTAATTAAAATAAATAATAGAATAATATATTTCATTTAGAAATAATCAAAAATAGTGGAATTCACAATATCGTGTAATTAGGATTATTTGAAATATATAATTCAGTATAGAGTTGAATTAAGTTCACGAATATATTATATAAACGAAGTTTGAACGTATAATTATATCGTAATTAAAATCGAGCTCCAAATGGCGTGGCAGTTCGCTATTTGGCGATTCAAACTTCATCTGAATATACAGGGTCCGTTTTAAATCGGATTTCCGTGAAACAAGAAACGTTCGGAGCGAGTGAATTATATTTTTCTAATGGAAGAGAAAAATCGGGATTTCATTGTGTAGATTTTTATTTATGTCCAAATCAAATTTTCAAAAATTCGCTACGGAATTCTTTTATAATTTATAACGATATATAAAAGTAATTTCAATATAAATTGAATATTGATTCAACCGGGATTTGAATATCGAGTTAGAAATCCATATAGGATAATTCTGGAGCTACACGATATTCTGCGTGAATACATATATGATAATATATATTTATTGATACTTAATTTAATTATTTTGAAATATATTTATATATTTAAATGGGTTATTTAGAGCTTTAAAAATAGACAGTTTTGCAAACAAAGTTGAAATTCGACGAAACTAATTTTGTTTGATCTGCAATATCAAATTATTGCTATATTTCAATTGTCGTGATTATTGAAGTTAGTATGTGGCCATACGGAATTTTAATGTGAAAAACAGTAAGTATTTTGATGGTTAGAAATACACTGTGTGAGCAAACGGAGTCGGAATTCGACGAAAACAGTTTCGTTGGGTCCGTAATGTCAATCTATAGCTGTATGTCCATTTTCGTGATTTTTTGATATCGTATTTGATTATAAGGATTTTTAAATGATGAATACCCTTAATGATTGGTCAAAATTGAATATAAAAATATTTAAAAACTGTCTATAAATACCCTCACCATACCCTCTCTAAACCTAATTCTTCATTTCGATCAAACATTGTCCGCCGTCAGTTTCTTACTCAAAACGAGAAAATCATTCTTCAAAAATCATTTCAAAATCAAATAAAAACTTATAAATCCTTAAATAAATATATTCCACATCCTATTGAAAAGCTCTTCAATGCAGTAGTGTTTTTTTTCGGCTCAACGTGATTTTGTTGTGTTCGAAAATATCCGGTGGCACCTAAGGTTCAGCGTTTTTGGAATTTAAGGAGTTAAGGTGTTAATTCGAGATCGTATTGGGGTTCTTGAGGGAATTTAGCACCTTTCCGTGGATTTTTGGGAGTTCTGCCGTGGAAATAGTTCGTTGGTTCTCAGTACTTCGTGGATCAGAGCTGTTCGATGCAATTGATGAGGAGGGATGGAATAGCACAAAATTGGGTTAGGGAGATGTGGTTTTTGAGGTGAAGAAGTTTGGTGAAATCTTTGTTCGATTTAATGGAGCATGTAGGGGAGTAGAAGAAGAAGACACGAAAATGGCTGAGAAACGTTTTGGAGCAGTGCGATTTTCACTGATTGGGGAAGAAGAGGAGTAGGGTCAGAACTTTACTGGTATAGTATGGAAAAAGGGATTTACATTTTTAACGTGAAATTCTGGTGTATGTGGTGGATAAAAGTATGAATTAGAAATGAAGGGCTAATGTTTACAACGTTGGAAATGGTTGAGTAATGATGGAGGAAGCAACCTGGAAAGATGCGGCCATGAGTGAAGAGCTGTGTGGTGGAGTTTGGTCCAAACAGGGTAGAAAGAAATGATGTGGATGCGGGCTTTCTTGGGTATTTGGGCCGTGGGAAAGTTGGGTGAGGCCCGGATTTAGAATGGTTTATGTTTAATTTAAATTAAATACTATATAAACTTGTATAAATCATTACTATCTCATACATGATCAGAATTCAGCAAACCAAGATCCGTTGGGATCGTATGGAAAGGGCTACCCAATGGAACTGACTGGACGTGAATTGGGGATCGTTACAATTTATAGCAAAATAAATTGTCCGTCTGAATCAAGTGATGGTTATCGTTATTAACGATGATCGTCCAATGTGAGTAAAACTCACCAACTCTGAACAGTTATATTTTTATAGCGTATTTTTAGAACTGATAATTATCTGTTGATTGTTGTGTGTTAAATGTTTGGTTGAATTGCTTATGTATTGGTTGAAATTATAGATAATGATATATATATATAAATCGTTAATCAAATATTGATTCTCTTTAGCAGAATATTTCATAGTGAAATGAAATCGATGCTGATTATATAGTTTAACATCTGTGATGCAGGGAAACAGGTTAGAGAGATCCAACTGGATTCCTCAGTATTTATTTTATTATTTTTCATATATGATGATATATGATGTGATATATAATATGTTGTTGATGATGTGTGTTAGAATGATATTGATCATCGTTATTTGGTATTTTAAATACCTTAAGAAATACTGGAATGTTAAAAAGGAAAATTTCAATGTTGTATTGAAAAAGAAATATATATAAAATCAAAGGATTTTATAGAAAAAGATATTTATAAAATCAAAGGATTTTATAAAAAGAAATATTTTTAAAATGAACATAATTTTTTAAAAGGAATTATTTATATAATAAATAAGATTATATAAAAGGAAATATTTGTAAAAATATTTTCAAATAAAGTAGAAAGAGAGATATTTGTAAAACCTTTACAAATAAAACAGAAAGAGAAATATTTGCAAAACATTTACAAATAAAAATGAAAGAGAAATATTGGTAAAACATCTATAAACAGGGTTTTAAAAAGGAAATGTTTATTTTGAAAATAAATAGAGTTATAAAAAGGAAATGTTTGTTTAGAAAATAAATAAAGTTATAAAAAGGAAATGCTTATTTAGAAAATAAATAGAGTTATAAAAGGGATTTATTGGGAAATGAAAAAGAATGTCATATAAGGAAATATTTGGCAAATGAATAGAATTTTACATTAGGAAAGTTTAGACTCGTGCTTCGCACATGAGTATAACATGATATGGGTTTAAAACAAGGATTTTAAATAGAATCTGTTGTAAGCGATCGATTGAGAAGATTAATTTATAAATAATATTTTATAAATTAAATAAATATTTATCATTTGGATAAATAGAATATATAAGTCGGGACTTATATAGAGAAGTAAGAATCAATTTCAACATCGATATTTGAAACTGAATATGGATGTAGAGTTAATCAAAGGAGTTAATCAAAATGAGTTAATCAAAATGTGTTAATCAAAATGAGTTAGAGGAGTTAATCAATTAGAGTTAGAGTTAATCGATTAGAGTTAGAGTTAACCAGTTATAGTTAATCAGTTAGAGTTAACCAGTTAGAGTTAACCAGTTAGAGTTAATCAATTAGAGTTAATCGATTAGAGTTAGATCGAACTAGAGTTATTCGAATAGAGTTAATCGAACAAGATTATTCGAATATTTGTTATATGAAATAGAGTTAACTGAATTAGAGTTAGTCGGATTAGAGTATTCGAATATAGTTTATTTGAAGAAAGAGTTGCGGATAAGGTTATTCGAAGAAGAGAATTAAGCGAATATAGTTTATTTGAATAGAGAAAGAAATTATCGAGTATTAGTTATTCGAAAGAAATTAACGAATATTAGTTATTCGAAAGAAATTATCGAATATTAGTTATTCGAAAGGAGTTATCGAATATTAGTTATTCGAAAGAAATTATCGAATAATAGTTATTCGGAAGGAGTTATCGAATATTAGTTATTCGAAAGGAGTTAATCGAATATTAGTTATTCAAAAGAAATTATCGAATATTAGTTATTCGAAAGGAGTTAATCGAATATTAATTATTCGAAAGGAGTTAATCGAATATTAGTTATTCGAAAGGAGTTAATCGAATATTAGTTATTCGAAAGGAGTTAATCGAATATAGTTTATTCGAAAGGAGTTAATTGATAAGAGTAAATTAGTTGGAGTTAATTGAATAGAGTTAATCCAATAGAGTTAATCTAGTAGGGTTAATCAAATAGAATTAATTAAATAGAGTTAATCTAATAGAGTTAATCAAATAGAGTTAATAGAATTGAGTTAATCAAATAGAGCTAACTGATAAGAGTGAATCGATTAGAGTTAATCGAATAGTGTTAATTGAATATAGTTAAGCGAGTAGGGCTATTCGAAGAGAGATTATCGAATATAGTTTATTCGAAGGAAAGAGTTAACAAATAGAGATTTGTTCGAAAGAGAGTTACGTAAGGAAGTTTATTAAAGATTTAAAAGATAAACTTTGACTATTTCAAAGTTAAAACGTTGTTCAGTTAAGGTCTGAGAGTTAATTTACCCCAACATAATTGACTACCTTCTTAAGTAAGGAAGGGTAAGGTTTAATAGTGAAGGATGGATAAGTGAATTTGGTTATTAAGTGAAATGTTTTGAGTTGGCATAGCGATGTTTGATTTAAACATCAGTTTAAATCCAGTGAAGGGGTTTTGGAAATGTTTTACAAATAAGAATAAGAAATGTTTTCTTATAATAGAAAATCAGAATTTAGAATATATGGAAATAGGAGATAGGTAAATTAATGAACTAAAGAGATAAATGTTAAATGATGATTGATCGATATAATTTCCATCTGGAAATAATATCGTTGTTTGCACATGTGTTTTTCTTTGATAGTAAAATCACAGACTATCAAAGTTTTGACCATTTTTCCGCCGTCAATACGGGGAGGCCGGTTGGATTCTTATCCAAAGAACCACTCCGTATTGGCATAAGCGTTGCGGAATCATATATGTCAAAGATAATTGAAGACGGAGTAAAGTGCAAGGGCTGTTGTATAAGTCCTAGGTAGAGATTGCCAAGGATGGATGTACGAAATAGTGCCTTCGGTTTGTCCAGTCCCAGGACAACTTGAATGGATGAATGTCTGATTGAGTATATCTGGTAGATCGCGTAAGTTGATCGTTTCAAACGTATTTACGTTAGTGGCGGAGGAATTCGTTTCTCTTAGCTTATACCCATGGTATTTTTGGGGAAATCAATTTTTGATTTGACGGGTATGACGATGTGGCATTCAAAGTGAATGAATGAGTAATCTGTTGAAAGATACGTTATGACCTCCAGCCTCATTAACTGGGAAATGACAGAAATCGGGCAGGCAACATGGCTAAGTGGGCCATACCCAAGTAGGGTATATTGTCACCATCTAGAGAATATTCATTTGTTACTTCTTCCAATTCTGTATCTTCCGGGAATGGTTATGTTGGTTTACCAACTGTAAGGTGACAATATATTCAATACACTCAAGCGAAATGAGTGGTCGGTCAAGTGTGGCTGAGTTTTAAGATGTTCTTGTTGAACTCCAGTGTATCGCTTCTAGAGTACACTGAGCGGAAGGTGGATCCATACCTTGTCATAATTGGAATCTGTTCCCCAAATAAGAGCCTGCAGTTTTGATTGCATATTATATATGTAGAACGTTAGATGCAAGCGTTTTTGCTAGATTTCTATTTACTTGATTTAGACATTATTATAATATCAGACAAGTATCGTTTTAGAAATATTTTTGGTTTATCATAAGGTAAAAGCTATCCGTGTTTATGTGTGGATCGGTCTTATGATTATCCTTTGTTTCAAAAGAATTTTTAAAGTTAAATCAAATGATTTGAGTTTACTCACACCAGTCACATGACTGATCCAGAGTTTATTTTGTTTTGTTTTCCCTAAACTCTTAGGTGCCCAATTTTGTACGGGCAGTCATGTAGTCGCGATTTACATATATATTTGGAGAGCTGGAGAAGGAGGCTTCAGAATTATATAGCTATGATTATTTCCGCTGTGTTGTAAGTGTTGTACTTTGGAAATGATATGTATATTCAAGTACAGATTTATATTTCAAAGTTATATTATTGTTGGCTAGCTTTTTCACTAAGCTACCAAGGTCCGCACACTTGAGAAAAATATGAAACTTCATACTATTAGCCCTCGAAGACCAGATCGGATCGCCCTTCCTTCCATGGTCCGTGATCGCCTCCCCAATGATCTCGACCCGATCCGTTCACGCCAGATTCGCTCGATCCGATCCTTGAAGCTGATGGATGGTGACCAAGACCAAGTCCAACACGATCCGAGAATGCAGGATCTCGTGACACCTGTCCGTAACCATCATATTGACCATTTCTTCCTCAATCTACGAACCAGTCCTAGATTCTCGGGATTTGTGCCACGTTTGACCATGATCCGCCTGAAGAAACCAGCTATAAATAGGCCTAGACTTGGCAATTTTGAGGATCCTTTTGGCAATTCTGAGCTCTGACTCCACCATTATTACATCTCTATTTTTATTATTAAGAGTTATCTCAAATTTATTGAGTGAATCAACATTGTAAAAGTGAGGTTGAGGGATAAATCATCGACTGTGCTTGAATTCGTAGTATAATCATAGATATAAAGTGGACATAGGCTCGTTAACGCCGAACCACTATAAATCTCGTGTCTTTCCTGTTTCTCTTGCATTTTTTCTGATATTAATCTCTGCATAATTGAACAACTTGGGTGTTGGAGTCAATTTTGGATCTAATATTTTGGTGCTTTCACTGAGAACAAAGTCTCATCATATTGGATTGTAGTTCTATTATTCGGATAGTCAAGTTCAAAGAAAATGGTCCAAGGAAGGAAATTATGGCTCGTTCCGCTCAGATATCATGGCTGGAAGTAAAGCTCATATATCATGGCTGGAAAGAAGTCCAAGGAAGTACGAGCTTCCCAAGCGACTAAAGCTACGAACGAAGAAATTGAAGAGAGCGTTCAAGAGCGGATTGAAGTGCTGTCCCTGGATCGTGGAGAAGAGGGGGCGATCCGATCCAATGAAGGCATGGCGACCCGAGCAGCTGAGGGTGTCACGACCCGATCCCAAGATAATGTTGCCATCCGCCACTAAACCTTCCACGATCCGATCCCAGGGAACTACCATGAACCAACGCCAGGAGGGTGCCATGAGCCACCAGCATAGGAGGACCACGATCCGAACTGATAATCAGACTACTACCCGACCTGGGAAGGAAATTATGGCTCGATCCGCTCGTGCCGGTACTTCTGCTCAACTCGGTTCAAGTTCCTTGCGTATAAGAGAAGATGAAGATGACTAGTTCGACCTTTCTTCTCTAGTTACCGAAGGACATCGGACTCGAATAATTGAAGCATTGGACAAGCAAACCGATGAACTGGCTGCTCAAAGGCAGGAGAGCTCGTTGCTGCGTCAAAATATTACTGCCCTAGGAAGAAGAATTGATGATATTCAAAGGCAGGTTTCACCACCTCCAGCTCACCCTTTCACTTTAGAACATATGTCGTCGTCTAAAGAACCCCGAAGGAACTGACGATGGCCCCCGTTAGAAAGGGCCGAGAACATAGAGCAGCTTCGATTTGGGTCACTTCCATCTCGTGAAGAAAAGGCACTTAATCAGGAAACTATTAACCGCAACATAAATGAGCCCGCTCTAAAACTAAGGAATGGCGTGCCTCCCGCTCGTCACGTGATCGACCGTGGCAACAGGGGGCAAGGGAGTTCTGCTCAGGGCCCAAATTTTGTAGCAACATGTCAAAGAAATGCTGGAAGAGGCCGTCGGGCAAGAAGTGCTAATCCCGTATCTACCCTAACTCCTTGCAGAGGTTGAAGCAATGATTAGGCAAGTCATGGTAGATAGCCGTGGACAGAGGAATGAAGATTGCGGCGTAGATCACAGTCATACGCCTTTTACTGATGACATACTGGATGTTACATTCCCAAGGCGCTTCAACATGGCAAACATGAATCGCTATGCGGGCAGAAATGACCCCATCCAGCACCTAATGTGATACTCCTGGTCAATGAACGCCGCTGCAGCTACAGACGCGATAAAATGTAAAACATTCCCTATATTCCTGGAAGATGTGGCATTATTGTGGTCTACCCGCTTGCCGGCACGGTCAATATCCAGCTTCAGGGAATTTAGTGAGAAATTCATGAACCAATTCCGTCTTCATACCGAGAGGTATAAGAATGTAATTGAGCTATCCCTTATTAAACAACGACCAGACGAAAGCCTGAGGTCGTATTTGGATCGTTTTAACTTGTTGTCACAGAAGTAAAAGATCCACATGAGAAAACTGTGTTGATGGCCCTGATCGATGGCGTCGATAAAGATACCGAGTTTGGAAGATATCTGGCTGGCAAGCCACCCCTGACCAGAGAAATATTTTATGACAAAGATAATGTTCGCCAGCGTCGGGAAGAGATATATGCTAATCGGAAAAGAAAGGCTACAGATAAGGAAGATGTCCAAAGCAACATGGCCATAAAAAAACAAGAGATAGCTCGGAAAAAGTTGAAGTTAACGTCAGGAACAAGAATCAAGGAAGCGGTCGCCAATCAGGGAATTATAATAACAATAATCGGAAAAGAAATCGAGAAAATGACTCTCAGAGGAGATTTCGGCCTAGACCGTTTGAGAGCTTCACATCGTTAAATGATACATTGGAAAACTTCTTCCTGGATACATATAATTTCCTCCAATATAAAAGGTCCCCTCCGAGAGATTCTACAGAGAAAGAGCGTGAAACTGGGAATTTCTGTCTTTTTCATCAGATCCATGGTCATTCCACAAACGAATGTCATCACTTGTGAGATGTGGTTGAAAGGCTGCTCCGAGAAGGGAAGCTTGATGAGTATATGGTGACACCTAGGGACAGGAGGCAAGCCATACAAGCCCCGAACCAAAGCCAACCCGCTGCCAAACCAACGGCTCAGCAAAAAGGAAAAAATATCGTTATCAATACCATAGTTGGTGGACTTCACCTGACAGGGCACAGTTTCAGAGCTATGGACCAATACATAAATGCAACTAAACAACATTTCGAAGTGGGGGAATGTAGTAACCCCGAGGACAACGCTCTGGTTAAGCAACAAAAGACGATGTCCGATGACGTCATATTTCTTAAGCGAGAGAGTATTGGAGTACACTCCCCAACTGAGGACCCATTGGTGATCACCGTCACCATCGGCCCAGTTATAGTTCATAAAGTTTTGGTAGATAACGGGAGTTCAGTCAACATTCTGTTCAAGAAAACATTCAACCAAATGAAACTCAAGCCGAAGGATTTGAAGCCATGTGAAGGTTGGATACGTGGATTTAATGGGGCCTCGACTGCTCCAATAGGATACGTGAAATTATCAGTAACCCTTGGGCAAGGAGAACGCTAGAGAGTGAGGATCCTCCCCTTCGTGGTCCTGGATATTGAATCGCCGTACAATGCCTTCTTAGGCCGATCGACCCTAGCCAAATTCAGGGCCTGTATTGCACCCTGGTGCTTATTGTTGAAGTTCCCAACGGATTCCAGTGTGGGTATCGTTAGAGGAGATCAAGTTGTTGCCCGAGCATGCTACATTGCAAAGTTAAAATTGCTACGCAAAGGGAAAGATGTAGGAGAAAAAGGTGGTTCCTCCCCTCCAAGGGAGGAATCGTCATAGCAACTAAAGGAAATACCTGCAGGAGGGTCGCCCAGAGAGTTGCCCGAGGACATAGATCCTAGAGAGGATGAAGAGTCTGGGGGCAGAATGGCGACTCCCAATGAAGCGACTGTGGATGTACCAATCGATGATAGTGACACAGAGAAAGTCCTGAAGATTGGATCCCAGTTGGATCTTGTTCGAGCCAAATAATTAAAAAAATTCTTGAAAGCTAACTTCGATGTATTCGCCTAGACCCACGCGGACATGTGTGGGATATCTCCCTCAATTATGAGTCATTCATTAAGCATTAACCCGAAACACCTTCCTGTCAAACAAAAGAGGCGGATGCTTGGCCCAGAGAGGTCTGCCGTCTTGAAAAAAGAAGTCGAAAAGCTAAGAAGTAATAGGTTCATTAAAGATTCAACATACCCTGACTGGATTTCAAGCCTGGTTTTGGTAAAAAAAAAGGCCAATGGAAAGTGGCATACGTGCATCGACTTCTCAGATCTAAAGAAGCCCTGTCCGAAGGATAGCTTCCCATTGCCTAGAATCGATCAGTTGGTAGATTCAACCGCAGGTCATGAACTTCTTTCTTTTACAGATGCATACTCGGGGTACAATCAGATCCTCATGCACATCCCAGACCAAGAGCATACCAGTTTCATTACAGATTTGGGATTATACTGCTATGTGGTGATGCCTTTCGGTTTGAAAAATGCTGGCGCTACATATCAGCGATTGGTGAATAGGATGTTCTACAACCAAATCAGGAAAACGATGGTGGTATACATCGACGATATGTTGGTAAAGTCCAAACAGTCATCCGATCATACTAACGATTTAGCAGAGATGTTTCGAATTCTCCGAAAATATGGGATGAAACTGAATCCTATGAAATGCTCATTTGGGGTAGCATTTGGAAAATTCCTAGGGTTCATTGTAAGCTCACGCGGAATTGAGATCAATCCAGACCAAATTACAGCAATCCAAAATATCCAAGAACAAAACCAGATTAAAGATGTGCAAAGCCTTGCTAGAAAAGTGGCAGCGCTCAGCAGATTTACCTCAAAAGTTATAGATAAATGCATCACGTTTTTCGAACTAATAAAGCGAGGCAAGAACAACTTTAAATGGACTCCTGATTGTATAGAAGCATTCCAGAGTTTGTAGAATCATCTGGAAAGACCCCCGATACTGTCTAAGCCTGTGGATCACAAGGATTTATTTGTGTGCTTGGCAGTGTCATCCCGCGTAATCAGTTCGGCTTTGGTAAGAGAAGAGGATAAGGTGCAAAGACCAGTGTACTATGTGAGTAAGAAACTGGCAGTTGTAGAACGAAATTACCCAAAAATAGAAAGGCTTGCGTACAGTTTGCTAATTGCATCTAGGAAGCTTCATCACTACTTCCAGGCTCATCCCATCACTTTTTATACTGATCACCGCTTAAGTCCTACAAAGGTCAGAAGCATCGGGAAGGTTGCTCAAATGGAACATTGAGCCGAGTCAATTAAACCTGAACTTTTAACCCCGGAGGTCGATAAGAGGACAGGCACTTGCAGACTTTATAGCAGAATTTACCATCCTAGAAGATGATGCGGTAACCGAGGAAGACGATCCGCCAGAGCTGCTCCTTAACCCTAATGCCTGGAAACTATACACTGATGGAGCTAAAAATGACAGACAATCTGGTGCCGGAGTGGTTCTTGAAACTCTGGAGAAACGACTAATATATTACGCTCTTAGATTGGAGTTCCACGCAACTAATAATGGTTCCGAGTATGAAGCTCTAATTGCCAGGTTGAAGCTTGCGAAGGAACTAGGAATAACAAAGTTAGACATCTTTTGTGACTCAAATTTAGTCATGAACCAAATTAATGAAAAGTTTCAGGCTAAGAGTCCAAGGTTGATATCATATTTGGAAAAAGTAAGGAAGTTGCTGGATGGTTTTGATCACCATAGTATATCTCACATTCCTCGAGCAGAGAATCAAAGTGCAGACATGTCAGAGAAGATGGCCAGTTCTGATAATCTAGAACATACAGAGCTAGTGCCGATTGAAGTACTACAGTTCCCTATCGTGGATCAGATGGAAGTTGATCCAGTATTAGAGATTGAACCTGAAAGGGAGTCATGGATGACCCCCCTAAAGAATTTTTTGATGAATGGAACGCTCCCAACAAAGAAAAGTGAGAGGCGTGCAGTCAAACGGAAGGCTTCCCGATATGTGTTGCAAGGCGAAGTCCTGTACAAACAAGGTTTCTCGATGCCTCTCCTCCGGTGCATCGCCCATGATGACATCAATCGTGTACTAAAGGAAGTCTTGAAGGTGAGTGTGGCGACCACACTGGAGGGCAAACATTGGCAAAGAAGATATTGCAATATGGCTATTTCTAGCCTACTATAAACAAGGATGTAGCCAAGTATGCATGATGTTGTGATGCTTGCCAAAAGTTCTCCAAAATTCCAAAGGGGCCACCTAACCAATTAAAGACAATGACAAGCCCATGGCCTTTTGCTATGTGGGGAATTGACATTATTGGGAGCCTTCCCAAAGTAAAGGGCGGAGCAAAGTTTGCTATTGTGGTCGTGGATTATTTTACTAAATGGGTAGAAGTAGAGCCTTTTACCACGATCACAACCAAGCGAGTGATCACCTTTGTCATTAAGAACATTATATGTCGATTTGGATTCCAAAAATCATTGTAACCGATAATGGGACCCAAGTCGACAGCACTCCGAGTTTCAAGATTTCTGTCGGAAGTATCACATCAAGAAAAGATACACCTTGTGGCACATCCGCAATCAAACGGACAAGTTGAAGCGGCAAACAAGGTGATCAAATCCATTCTAAAGAAAATATTGAAGAAGGCCAAAGCCATGTGGGTTGATGAATTACCCCTGGCACTATGGGCCTATAGAACAACGTACAAGTCGGCGACGGGTCACACCCCGTTTTACCTTGCTTTGGGAGATGAAGAAGTTATTCCGGTTGAGTTGGAAGTACCAACTCATCGAACCATTTATTATGATCCGATGACTAACAATGAGTTGCTCCTTGAATCCCTGGACATGATTGAGGAAAAAAGGGACGAAGCCGACTTACGTGCCCTGAGGCACAAACAACAAATAGCTCGGTACTACAACAGAAGAGTACGAGCTTAGACATTTGAACCCGGAGACTTGGTTCTGAAGCGCGTCTTTCCTCCCCCAGTACATATGGGCCCGAAATGGGAAGGATCGTACTCCATTTTACGAAGGCTTAATAAAGGAGCCTTCAAGCTAGCAACCGTAGATGGAGATGAAATCCCCAGAGTGTGGAATGCCCAGCATTTGCGGCCTTATCTGACATTAAAATGTCATTTTTACACTTTTGTTTTTAGAACCATGTAAAAAGGCTCGACTTGCCTAGAACAGTCTGGTTATTTGAACAAAAGACTATAAAGTGGACGTAGGTCATGATTCGACCGAACCACTATAAAAATATCGCGTCATTTACCTTTTACTACACCATTTCTTACCTACTCTTTTATTTAGATCAATATAAACTGTTACCATTTCAAGATTTTTTTTAAATTTATGCAGTAATCTCAAAACAGCTGATTCAAAATGTCGTCTGTCAGATGTGAAGGCTCACGGTAATTAAAGCTCCAAAAGGTGTCGCGAGGTAAATCGCACTACAGCTTGCACTCTAAATCCCGAGATCAGGGAGAGAGTATAAAAGACGCAGAGATAATGTCCCCAAGACGTGAAGGTGCACCATGATAAAACCGCTTTGATAACACTCTAACCCGCTGAAGGATCGTGAGAGTATAAAGGCGCTGGAGACGTAGCGCCCCTAGAACTTCTGCCCCGCTGAAGGATCGGTGAACAGACCAAGAATTGAGCTTGAAATCTAACCCGCTAAAGGATCGGGAGAGTATAAAGGCACTGGAGACTTAGAGCCACATGAACTCTAACCCGTTGAAGGATTGGGAGAGTATAAAAGCGCTAGAGACTTAGCACCGCAAGAATCACTACCCCGTTGAAATATCGGGATATTACGAAAATAATCCTAGTCGATCGCCAATAAGCCTTGGCCAGGCATTATAATGACGATTGATTAGGGGTATATATGTGCCCCACTACACATTTACTTAGCACGTGTATTTTTCGATTTTCGGTCATGATTAATAATTGTTACTTATGACTTTAATAGTTAATTACGAATATTTCAGTTATGACCATTTTGGCTCTGCTAACATGATGAATTCGTAGGAATACAGTGGTGCAAAAAAATAGTTTTTTATTTACTAAAAGCGGATTTACAAAGAACAAGAAGCTAAACAAAAGTGAGGGCCAATCTCATGACAACATCTTTTGGCCAAAGGAAATCCTAAAACAAAAACATGAGCTAATAACTGCATTCTATTTACGCTTGGGAGATGGCTTTGATTTCTTGTCCTTCTTCTGTCTCTCTAACTCCTCTTTATCGGTAACAGAGGGGCCACTTTTCTTCTTTTTCCGCTTATCGACAAGAGGCTCTGGGGGAGGACTGGAAGGTTCAGAGGCAAGCTGTGAAGTTATTGATTTGGAAGAGTCTTTTATAACCAACCCAGTTTTGGGGTCGATTTCAGAAATAGGAGGCACAAATACAGGATCCTGTTCCCCCTTCCTAAGAACCAACTGGTTCTCCTTCCTAGCTTGTACGTCAGCCAAGGTTTCACTATCATCATCCTTGGCCTCGTCTATGATTTCTTCCTTCCCTTCCTCATCTCCATGACTGCCATCTGTGTCATGCAAAGAAACTATAATCTCAGCATCTGCAGGATCTCCTGTGCCAGATTCCATGGGTACTACCGTAACTCTATCACTTGTTGAGCCCTCGGTTTGCTTTGGAATCTCAGAAACTTCAATACCAGAACCCGGAGGGACATGTCAGTTGTATGTCCCGTGAGATGACGACAAGTTACGATTGCTTTAATGAACTGTGGAGAAAATATGGAGATACCTTCAGCCGACTCATCTCCCAGACTTGTACTGATGGTTTCAACAATCAGACGAGTAGGAGCCAAGGGGATCAACGGATCATCGGGGTTATATCCCTCAACTTCCGAGGTTTTGGGCTCCACCACCAAGCTCAAGCTTTCGTCAACCTTATGCTTTCCCTTGAGCCTACTCTTATCCCTCTCCATCTCCTCGTGGATTAGGCATCTACCTTCCTCCAAAGCCTCCGGTTCTTCACCTCTGAGAAAGGTCTGCATCAGCTGGCTTTCGTCAATCTCGTCGACCCCCGATCGCCACTTTTTGCCCTCGACAATTGTGTCCCATACATTGGCCAAGGTAACATGATAGTCTGGAATCCAAGAGATGTCTCGAGTCTTGATGACTTGACCAAAGAAGTCAAACAACAATTCCTCAAAACTAGCTATGTCTTTCTCTCTTTCACCGAGCTTATCGGTTGCAACAGTTGCCGACTCAAGAGCATTATTGGTATTACTTTCGGCGAGAGCTACACGCTCCTCATCTTGAGCAAGTTGATCATTTAAATCTCTTTTTTCTTTTTGGTGAGAGTGAGGCCATCTTTTAAGCTCGCCTTCTCTTTCTCCCAGGCATCCTTCTCAGCAGCAAAGCGTTCTTGTGCTGTCCTTAGCTCGACATTAACTGGCTTGAGATCATCCACTTCCTTTCTTAGGGCCACCCGTTCCTGGCTGTTTAAGTCAAGCTCTTTGCGAAAACGCTCCCTAGCACTCTCCAACTCGGACCTGTAATTCTCTGCATCTCACCGAGCTAAAGCCAGTTGGGCCTGTGCATCCTCTAGTTCTTTCTCCATTTTGCTCCTAGCCCTAGCATCACTATCAATCTTTACCCTGGCTCTGGCTGCGTCCGTCTCCATTTGGCGGATGATAGTGGAAAGTATAGTGGCATGTTTCTTCATTACCCTGTATTGTTTAGCCACATGGCAGACATACCCTATCATCTCTGTGTCCCAATCCTCGGGGACCGGTTCAAGTTCTGGGACGAACACCATCCTCTCAAAGTAAATATCAGGGAACTGCTTTCGCAAGCGCTCTAGCCTGGCCATAATCTTAGAACTGGGGGAAAAATCCTCTGCGGCAGTAGTATCCAAGCCATGCTCACTAGAGGAAACAGGAGTTGTCTTCCTCTTTTCTATAATCCTGCCCTCATCTTTGTTCTTGCCCTCTGGCTCGGGGTGTTTTCTGGAAGATTGGACGTGAGAAGGAGCACTTTTCGTAGGAGTTAAATCTCTAGGTAGTTGCTTTCCCCCAGCCAGTGGCAATGGACGACTATGTGGCTTTCCACAACCTTGCTTTGGTGGAGATCGAGGTCATGTAGAATAAGATTGATGAGAATCCCGGGGCCGACGACTATCCCTTCCCCGACTATCGCTACGAGTATGCTCGGGATCTGGAAGGAGGCTTGGTGTGCCCTCCCGAAGGGAATGATAAGAATAAGACCACTTGCGAGACATTTTTCCTGCAAAAGAAACAAGTGCATGTTAGAACTATAAGCCACAGTAACAAAGGAGTGTTATGATAAATGGTGCATGTGATTCGTCCATCCCGTGAAATCCCCGTTTTTAAACGGACTAGCGCCCGGAATTAGGCTTGTTTGGATGACTTCTTTTTCTCCAACTGGGACACTCGTCTCTTCGGAGATGGGAAAAATTGGTTCCCCTTCGAGATCTTCTTGAGTATAAATATCGTCTGGCGAAAAATAGGTTCCCCTCAGAGGTAGGAACCTCCTTTGATTCATCGGCTCGTCCCTCATCTCCTTTGTATACGTTTAAATCCTCATCATCCTGATTAATCATCGGTGAAGGACTCTTGCGAAGGGTAGTTGTCTTTACAGCTTGAGAAGTTCCTTCTCCCTCAGTCGGGGGTATATACTTGTAAGGTTTGCCCCCCGCTCCAAGTCCGAACCTAAGGCCTAAAAGACGGTGTTTGTGAAGGTTCTCGTCGGTAATACATTACTTAATCCTTAAGAAATCTGAGTTACTCTTGAGGAGGCGGGATATTCGATCCTCGTATATCGATCCTTCCGTTCTCTCAAAGTTGTGATATGTGTGGAACAAAATAGTTCGTTAGCACTAAAGTTATGCATTCGAAGTTACACGGAAAAGTTGGAAACATACTTGCTTTTAGCCACCTCCTCGCGCATCCGGCTTGATGTTTTATATAGAACCAGTCAGATTTGGCATCCCCTATATTACTGTAATCATCTGTCACAAGTTTTCTATTAGTGACCGATTCGAAGAAAGCGAAATTGGGATCCTCTGTGGAACGATGTTTGAAATGGTAATAGAACTTCAAATCTTTAAGAGTAAGTTCGGTCTGCAGAATCTCCATATAAGCAGCGTACAGAGTATACAAAGCCGCATAGGCATTCAGGTGGAGTTGCATGGGGGCAATGTGTAACTGTCTCAAGAGATCAATAACAAGTGGAGGAAAAGGAGGAATAGCCCCTACCCAGCACATGAGTCCACTAATGGTCATGTACCCCTCTAGGGCAGATTGAGGTCTATATTCGTTTTCTAGAACTTTCACGTCATCCAAGGGAATTCCGTGTCTTAAACATATCTTCTTAAGTTTTATATCATCTAGCTTAGAGGGTAAGGAATCAGTGAATTTTTCTATTTCCTTAACACCCGGAATTTCATTAGGAGCTCGATCATCCTCATCTTCAAGGGACATGCTCTCGGAAGTTGTTGACTCTATATCGGTGCCTGTCTCGTAATCAGGATCGGATCTTTCCTCATTTGAATCAGAGGAAAGAACATCAGGGTTATGATGTATTAATGTCTCTGATTCGGTACTTTCACTTGATATCTCAGTCATTTATTAATACGACATAGCTGTTTTGGCGAGAAAAAATTAGAACACAAGTTACCCGTTCCCCGTGTGTGCAAGTGCAAGTGTGTGTGCCCATGCATACATGTAAAAGAAGCATGAATTTAGTTAAATGAGTGGAATAATGGTCGTTATATGATGTCAAGTTATGTTGATGTTCAGTTCAGAAAGATCGTCTCGAGAGCTCTAGCCTAACTGTCCATTGATTTATCAGAGTTGCATCGTATTATATAGTTAACATGTGCATCAGATCGTTCATCAGAGCGGATCGTGAAGTAGGGTCCGGATCGCGCTACATGGTTGGCTCGTGATGCAGGACCTGGATCGTTGAAAAGCATTAGTTCAAAGAAGGACCCTGGATCGTGAAGCGCTCTGACTTATGACCCATTCTTCTTTACCCAAACGGATCGCGATAGCCCCCTAGCGACCCACCTCACCTCCTATTATCTACAAACCGATGCTCCTTCTTTTCCACGATCCGATCCACTAGTCAGATTAACACTTCATCTTTATCCCATCTCCCGTCGTTTCGCCATCACCACGAACTAGCCCAACCTGCTCCTCCTTCTTCTTCCTCTTTTCTCCTCCCCTTCCATGAACTCACGAGATCGAACCCATTGACCATTGTTAAACCCGAATTCCTTATCGCCACCGTGTTACTAAATACTCGAGGGAACAAAGAGGAGCAAAAAGAAAGACCAAGTAAAATAGGACGGAAGCTTCACGTCAGTACCTTTTCTCATAGGGGATTCTCAGTTTGTGAAAAAATTCGAATTAGGGTTTTGGCTAAGAACTGGAGGGCGGCTGCGAAGGTAAAAAGAAAGGAAGAAGGAAGAGAGGGGATCGACTTATATAGATAGCTTGGTGACCGTTCGCATCCCCTAGTTTGTCTCGTTCAAACTGCAGAAGTCTGTAGGCCACGGATTAGAGCTCACCTCGATCCAAGGGGAGGCCCGCTTCGTCAGTAACCCGCGATCGGGATTGGGAGGTCCAAGATTACCTGAAAAGGGGAACGTTCGATTGCCATATCGTGACAAGTTCCCAACCTTAAGAACTGCAGGATACTCCGACGACCCGAAATCAATGGACATTTGCAATAGCGAACCCGAAAATATTTACAAATATTTAAGGGTTTACCTAGTGATTTGACAACGCTATCTCCAAAAAACCCGAGAGACAAAAATTACTTGACGAACAGAGAAATGATTGATGACTCAACCCGATATTTATGTCAATCGGAGGACGCAACTTTTTGGAGTAGTACGATCTTTCAGATAAGAACGACTTTTGATTCACATCACTTCATGAAAAGATAAGTCCGCAAATTCGAAGCATGTTCCATCCTCGATAAAACATACTTCGAGGGGGCAAAATGTTGGCTAGATTTTTGGCCAAGCCACCAAGGTCAGCACACAAGAGAAAAATATTAAACTTCATACTATTAGCCCTCGAAGACCGGATCGGATCGCCCTGCCTTCCACGGTCCGTGATCGCCTCCCCAATGATCTCGACTCGATCCGTTCATGCCAGATCCGCTCGATCCGATCCCTGAAGCTGATGGATGATGACCAAGACCAAGTCCACCACGATCCGAGAATGCAGGATCTTGTGACACATGTCCGTAACTGTCATATTGACCATTTCTTCCTCAAGCTACGAACAAGTCCAAGATTCTCGGGATTTGTGCCACGTATGACCACAATCCGCCTAAAGAAACCAGCTATAAATAGCCCCAGACTTGGCATTTTTGAGGATCCTTTTGGCAATTCCGAGCCCTGACTCCACAATTATTACATCTCTATTATTATTATTCAGAGTTGTCTCGAATTTATTGAGTGAATCAACATTGTAAAAGTGAGGTTGAGGGATAAATCATCGATTGTACTTGAATTCTTAGTATAATCATAGATATTAAGTGGACGTAAGCTCGTTAACGTCGAACCACTATAAATCTCGTGCCTTTCCTGTTTCTCTTACGTTTTTTCTGATATTAATCTCTGCATAATTGAACAATTTGGGTGTTGGAGCCAATATTGAATCTAACAGTTATATATTATATGTTATTCGTTCCGCTGTGAGGTTCGTGTTACTCTGATGTTGTGTTGTTCTTCTTCTTCTTTTATTCTAAGTTTCTATCTTATCTATTCTCATCCTCTAATTTCTTTCATTAACTACCGGTTATTTTTTATCTTGGGATGTTATATATGTGTTGTATATCGGATAAGCGAGTCCGGGATGTTACAGATTCCGATTTTAGGAGAATCCGACTGTTGGATCTTCAGTAATGTCAATTCGAAGTCAATGGTCAAAATTTGCGAACGGCCACGATGCGGCGCGTCGATTTCCATTCAAATCATATTTTATAAATCGTTTTAAATTCTTTCAAAAATGATTTCAACTTCATTTTCAATTTTAAATGAAAATTGAATATTCCATATCATTATAATATATAAATGATAATATTTTCAAAATGTTAGATTTTGAAATAATTTCCTTTTCTATATTCATTATAAAAATGAATAAAATCGATATAAACATCGTTCGAGTCAAAATGGCGCAAATTTAATCAACACGGCTTCATATATTTAAATATTTTCGTGTCCATCCAAAACCGGACATCAAAATCATATTTTGATTCTTTTCTGATTATTATTTAAAATATTCATAATTTTAAATAATCGTTTTAAAATATTCGTTCTTTCTGAATTGGAATCAGACACAGTCAATTACCATATAATTTTATTTATATGGATTTCGTGCACACATGTACACAACAATAATGATACGCTATCAACCATCATCCAGAGTGCATTACACAACCGCATAAGCGTTAAATATAAATAATTAACGCTTACAACAGTCTGTCAACCAATCGATTGGCATACGACTAAACAATTAGGATTAGTTTACATCAAATATCATCCCAATACCCGTGTGGGGTTTCAATCAACAAACATGGATTTTATTTGTGAAGTTGGTCGACATGTAAAATATGTCGTCCAAATCAATATCAGATAAATAAATGTACATAAACAAATCGTCCGATTTTTAAATGAATGTTTATTTTCATTTCAAGAGAATTTTATGCCATTCGTATATATATCAAAAATTATATTTTTAACGATGAAATATTTATTTCAACACTTGAATATTTTTAATATTTCATTCATTCAATAAAAATGATATTTTTATTGTTCAAACATTTTATTCAACACATGAATATTTTATACAGTTCATATACACAATAAAAATGAGATTTTTAGTGAATAAATATTTATTTTAGAAAATTTCTGCATTATAACGATGCGATATTAAAATCGGAGTAATGTCTAGCATTGCCCCTCTCCTGATACTGGCTCGTGCCGTACATAAATAATCCAAACAACCAAAACCACAACACAATTCATTTTCATAATACAGTCAAATTTCCACAATAACACCCAAACAAACAATCAAGGTTTGTACATAAAATAGTGTAAGGGGCTTCTAAGCCCAATCTACACCCTATTATATATTTCCACAATAACACCCACACAAACAATCAAATTCTTTCCATAGTTTAAGTCATTGGCCTTCACCATTCATTACTTTATGTAAAAAGGTTTATTCGAGAATTTAATTCGTCATTCGAATTAAATATTCATGTCATACCATATCCATAATTCATTTTATATGTTTTCAGGCCAAATTGTACTTAATCATTTTTATTTTATTGACCAAGCCAAATTTATTTGCACACACATTAAATCAATTAAACAATTTGAGATGATTTATAAAATGATTACGAATAAAATCGATTGTTGGAATCTACGAATTAGTGAAAACTGACAAGTCACAAATGAAGTCGAAATGGGCCGAAACTCGCCCAGGAAAGAGCCTGGATGGATCCAAACTGTTGATCGTGGTCTCTTCTGGTCAACAGCCCAAAAACAGAATTCATACGCCTGAGTTAAAAATTCAAATGTCTGAATTTGCAATTTCCTGAAACAGCAAGGATTTAGTTCATTTTTGAGCTATTTCAGATGTCTGAATTTTTTTTACCAGACGTTCAATTTGAAATTCAGACATCTGAATTAAAATTTTAGCCGTATGAATTGCTCTGCTTGTTTATATAATTATTTGGAGCAGGTCAGACGTCTGACCTAAATAATTCAAACGTCAAAATCTTGTTCCAAAGCACAATTAGGCTAGAAATCATATTCAATACGATATCGACAAATGCCCGAAGGCCTATAATGTTATATACATGTATATGAGGCTTCTAAGACTTGCCTAAACAACTTACAACACCCAAATGCACATGCATAAACATTCATACTTGAGAATCGCAATGGTTTTGAATATAAATTCAAAAGGTGAACTAAATTCCAAACCAAAGCATGAAAAAGCGATTCAAATGACTTATGGAGACTTAAGACTTTGCCCGAGCGGTAATAGAGCTTCACAAAATCACCAAATCCACTCCTAGCATATGAATTAGATCGTATGGACAATCCTCATCATAATTTTCAATGCAATGTAACATAAATGCATGAAATTGTCTAAGTTACACTAGCGTATTCGTTCCACTATCTTATACAAACCCAAATGAACATTAAGTTACTCTTTTACAAGCCAATAGCTTATGGCATTGTTGTGGTTTCATGAATAACTCACCTATATCAAATAAAAACGATTTTTTATTGCGATACTTAACATTTATCCTCATGTTAAACTCATATGATCAATCAATAGTCATTTCATCAACCCAATCTTAATTAACTACTACATATTTAATTAGTACTAGCCCTTTTTGTTTCTCACAACAAAAATTATGATATAAAATCTCATCTTTGCTTGTTTGCAAACAAAGAATATATCCAATAGCATGCAAAATCACCCTCTCTTCCGATATTGCATGCAATCTCCAATCTAATCACATATAAATAGAATTCCTAATAGTTATCATAAATCAAAGAGGAGATAAGTTAGAGAAGATGAAAATAAGATTACCTAAGCTTCTACACTTGATTTCTACAAGAATTGAGCTCGGAATCAAGAACCCTAGCTTAGGAATTTTAATTTCCTATTCCTTTCCGCATTTTCTAATTTGATTAAACGTTGAAGTGGAATGAAGGATAAAGGGGCTGATTTGAGGCACTTAAGTGAAGTGGCTAAGTTGTTTATCCAAGCTCTAACCAAACTCCCAATTTCCACCAACTCCAAACATATCAATCCTTATAGTTTTCGACCACCTAAACGATGTTTTGAACCCAATGGAAGTGCTTTCGAATCCAAATTCATCTGTATGCAAAAAGTGATATTTTGGTCATACACACAAAGAAAAAGGCCAAATTTCACCTCACTCTAAAGGTATTGATGTTTATAGTTTTCAAGCATGCGAATGACATTTTTAACTCAATGGAAGTGGTTTCGAGTCCAAATTCATTCGTATGCAAAATGGCTATTTTTAAGGGCTATATATATACTAAATATATATAAATTCCATAGTGACTATTCTAAATTTTAATTTAGACATAACTTACAATTTATAAAGTGAAATCTCAATTTCTTACATTCGTTAGAAATCTACAATTCAAAATATTCCATGTTTCTTGTTTTTACCAAATTCTGACTTATATTGAATTCCATACATTCATTCAAAGTTTAAAACCAAATTTTCAAACTACCATGCCATTTCAAGCTCGTTTTAATTAAAGTTTGAATTTACACGTTCTAACTTCGATTAAAATAAATTTTAAATTGTTTATTCTCAAAATAATTCATCTAAAATATTTAATTTCTCTGAAAATCCATTAAAAATAAATTTTAAATTAGTTCCAAAGAATACGTGTTGTTACACTTGGAAAATCCTAAGTCTCATTTAAAATAACCTTTCATTTTTTAAATCTCATTTTAGAATATCTCTTTAAAGTATTCATATACATATCTATCTGCATATTCACAAAACATTTAAAAAAAATTCCCACTAGAACATCATATTCTTGATTGAGTAACTTGGTTTAAGTTAGGTATAAGAATAATCCAAGCCGTAAACTCTTTTATATGTCCCTTATCAATCCTTTTGAATAAATGTACTTCATTTATGGAGAGCGGTTACCTAAATTCCAAATCCATTAAATAAACTTCTTTATAAAATCCAAGGTTATTTATAAAACTCTTTAATAAATATCAAACCACGTATAACTCTTTATAAGAACCAAAAACCCATTTACAAACTTTGGTTGTAGATATCCAGATTATTCATAAATTTCTTTTCATAACAATTCAAAATCACTTGAAACTTTATTTATAAACAACTAAAATCGTTTATAAATTTCCTTTGTCAAATAAATAATGATTCAAAACACTTTTAAATAAACAAATAATTAAAACATTCTTCTTCCAAATTGATTTTAATCCAAGTAATAAATTAATGGCTTTTTACAATCATTAATTTTTTTACTTTAGATGTATCTTTAATAAAATCTTACCCAAACATCCTTTAAAATATCATAATCAAAATGATAATAATTAGGACATTTTTCAAATCAATGAATATATGTTTAAAATCAAAAAGTGGTTTTATAGAGCATAATGGTTAATATATATTAGTGTTTTAGTTATTCAAGTTATACTAGTAGCGAAGGGGGAAATGTTTTGGTAGATACATATCAAAGTTAATAACGTAGAAGAATGGACATATAACGACCCGAACTTCCCCGGTAAGGAAAGCCCGGATTGAGATGAGAACAACACACATCGGAACGCAGACAGAAGAACATTTCATTGTTATTACAACAATTCCATCAGAATACAAGAATATACAGAGTATAAATGAATAAAATACATTCGATGAATACCAGAGATTACAATAAATTACATAGCAGTGGAAAAATATACAAAGCACCACTGAAAGTGATGCACGGATACAGAGCTTTCCGAGCATCGTTCCAGCTGCAAATCAGGACCCTGTGAATATAAATCTGCAAACCAAAACTACTAGCTGCCCGTGTCGAAAATAGGGGCACCTAGAGTTTTGGTTAAAACAATAAACTCCAGGTCAGTCATGTGACTGGTGTGAGAACTAAAACAGTTATTTAAAACTTTACTTTAAAAGAGAGTGATTCAAGGGACCACGCCGTATAACACGGAACGGGTTTCCTCCCAAGAACACTATAGCACATAACAAAACAGCGCAATGCTTTTTGGAAAAATGAAGCTATTATAAGACCCAGGTCCCATCACACAATGCAACGCAAGCCGGAGGATAGGGTTTTCCCTTATAATAGCCAAACATGCTTGGTACGTTTAAAACAAATCATTTGATACTATAATAAGTGTATAGTGTCAAAACAATTCAAATCATAAATATCAATCATAGGCGGCATGGGTACCATCTATCATGTCGCCATACTAGTTCTACAATCAAAACCGCAATATCACGTATTGGAAATTGGATTTCCGTCATGAGTCGAGGCAAGGGGCAAGCTCCTCTCCGTTCGAGACACTCTAGAAAATGCCTCGGGACCGCACACAGAAATCCCTGGATCCTCCAAGGCCGGTTCTCTCTTACTTTTGAGGATTGGCAATTCCTGAACACACGTTTCCCGGTTCTTACAGACCTATATCCGAGGCGCTTCGCATCCAACAACCACACAGGTGAAAAGTATATAAATGTCATGGCTGGTAGGTCACTGACACCACCTATGGCTAGAAAGAAACGTCATGCACTCCTTGGGTCCGTATCCCGTTTTTGACTCATACCGAGGTGTGAGGCTCGCGAATTCACGTTATACACAAAGCTACGCCACACAGGTCGTGCTTTGATCATCAACCACAAGACTTTGCTTTTCAATAGATGTCTTGATCAATTGCCACTTACGCGTGCCACACTGGCAATTCACTCTATGCGGCTGATGTCCATCGATGTACAACCTCTGAGCTCGTACATCTCAGAGAAGGGTGTTAAGCAAGAGAATAAATTCTATGCCGCCAAACCGATGTATATTTAATAGAGATCAATCAACACAGAATAAAATCCAATGTCAGACACACAATCCATTTACAAGTTCGTTCTGGGTCTAAACGAAACCGGAAGCACTTTCCTTGCATATCCATCCATCTCCAAGTACGTGTAGACGATCACCAAATGTTTCCCTCATCTTGGGTGTACAGCCCAATCGAGATCATCAGTAATCATCCAAATGATGTGAAGACTTCCGGTCTTCAACCACCGTCTTCATCTTCGACATCTCGTCGAATCGGTTATTCAGAATGGGTATAAACCCGGCCTTTCTGAATAACCCACGTATATGATAAACAAATGTTATACAAACACAACAAACGCCTCATTCCAATTTAGAATATTCTTTTATTCACAAAATAACATTCTTAGGGAAAGGTTCCCATTAATTTTATCCAAGATAAATCCATCTAAATTTATTCTTTAATCTTCCTTTGGATATCATTTCAAACCATGTTATGGTTTTCCAAACTAGTCGGGATTAGCGAACCACACCGAAGTAATTAATTGTTTTATTTCCCAAACCCAACCTATTCATCCCCTGGAGCAAAACTGGTAATACACCATACCTAACAACACGGTGTTATCGGTAAAATTAATTACCACTTCACGTTTAAATCTAAATAAAGATTTAACTATCGCTTTGGAGCAAAACTGGCGGTACTCCATTCTCGATCACCTTTCAGATTTGATAATTTAAATTATCAATTCACATTTTAATCTAATTAAATATTCATTAAAACTATACTTAGTTTTAATCTTTTCAAAAATCAATATCCTGTCTTTAACTGGGTTAAAGAACCAATGTCATCTAAAACACGATTCACAATAAACCCAAAAAACAATTCAAACTCAATTCCAATTAAATATTATTTAATTGATACACTTCATTAAATCTAAATAGAAAGATTTAATCTTTTTCTCTATTGGGCTTAAGAACTGTGTTAATGAAGACACCATTCACGAGAAATTCAAATCACATTTGATATTAATTACAAGGTTCTGAATAGAAAATATACCGGCTTATATTCAATATCAAATTCTGAAACCAACAAATATCGTATTGGAAATAACGATATAAAATATATCTTTCAAATTCCCATAACAATATCTGTATAGTCACGAAATCCAATATCGAAATATTCCGAAGATAATTTCGATTCAACTCCATTCTAATTCACGTATTGGGAATATTGGTTATTTTTAAAATCACTTTCAAATTCAATTTATTTATGTCAAAAATAAATTGATTTTAATTCTACTTCAAAACTAGTTCATTTCGATAAAAATCTACTTTTATCTTTTCAAATGTGGAGTTTTTCATCCTAGTTCTTTCCAATTCACATATTATGATTTTACACAAATTATTAATATTTTTAATAATTTTATCAAGGCCCGTACAGTCGATTTCCAACAACGGCCATCGAACTGCACTTACAGCGACCTTTTCCAAATTTGATTTGGACATAATTCCAAATCCATCCATTAGATTTCTAATTTCAAATATTCGTTAGAATGCTCTTTTCGATACGAACCCAATGGTTTCGGTTTTAGGAGAATCCGACGGTCGGATCTCCCGCAACGTCAATTCGAAGTCAATGGTCGAAATTCACGAACTACCGCGGCGCGGCGCGTTCTATTCAGGCCATTATATATATATAATATATATATATATATATATATATATTTCGATGATTTCCTTTTTAAACATCTTTTATAAATCGTTTTAAATTCGTTTTCAAAAGCATTTCAACTCTATATACAATTTCAAATCAAAATTGAATATTTCCTATCATTACTATATAAATGATAATATTTTCAAAACGTTATATTTTGAAATCACTTCCTTTTCAATATTCATTATAAAAACAAATATAATCGATATAAATATCGTTCACGTCAAAATAGCGCAACTCTAATCAACACGGCTTTATATATTTCAATAAATTCGTTATTCTGTTCAACAAATGAATATTTATCCCATTCAACACATGAATATATATTTCTTTCAACACACGACTAATCTCAACACATGAGTACTGTCAACACACGACTATTTTTTTTATGTAAAATATTTTATAAAATTATGGTATCAATCATTTGGTTTTTAAATCAGACTCCAACGGTAAAGTAGTTTCTAATTTTAAATATGATAAAGATGTAAATTTTATTATTAAAATATTTTACTCAACACATGAATAATTTCAACACATGAACATCGTCAACACATGACTATTTTTATATTCAACACATGAATTTTCTTTTATAATATTCATTATTTTCCCGATTGGAATGAGGCCTAATCAATTACCATATAACGTTAATTATATGGATTCCACCCAACACATGTATATAATAGTAACGATAAACAATCAACCATCATCCAAAGTGCACCACACAACTGCATAAGCATCAAATATAAATAATTAACGCTTACACAGCCTGTCGACCAATCGATCGACATACAATTAAATAATTGGGATTAGTGTACGCCAAATTTCATCCCAACACCCGTGTGGGGTTTCAAATCAACAAACACAGATTTTTATTTGTGCAGTTGGGCGATGTGTAAAATTTATGACCCAACCAATATCAGTCAAATCAGTGTATATAAACAAATTGGCCGATTGGTTTATAAATATTCATTTATTCACATATTCACATTCACGTTAAAAATTATATTTTAACGATAATTAATTTATTCAACCATCTACATTTTATTATCGATTTCACATTAACATCATAGACAAATTTCACAACATATCAATCAAACAAACAAGCCATCCATGGTCTGTGGATGACGGGTGTCGGGTGCTGCTAAGCACCCTCGGCA
The DNA here is from genome assembly GCA_030737875.1 of Allium sativum. Classification (NCBI taxonomy): domain Eukaryota; kingdom Viridiplantae; phylum Streptophyta; class Magnoliopsida; order Asparagales; family Amaryllidaceae; genus Allium; species Allium sativum. The sequence continues at coordinate 160,756,289 of CM060924.1, forward strand.
TCCTAGTATATATATATAACTAGAAAAAGAAATTTAGAGTGAGAAGTTCTCACCCTTTAGCTAATCCAATCATCTCGACTCTTCTTATGCAGAAGTCATCGCTGTTCTCGCCTTTTGTCACTTTCGTTGCCATAGCCACTACATATATAAAAATCATATTTTTATATTGTTGCTATATATATAAAAATTCTATTTTTACACCGCTACTATATAAATAAAAATTATATTTTTACATCGCTACTATATAGATAAAAATTCTATTTTTATACCGCTACTATATAGATAAAAATTCTATTTTTACAGCATTACTATATAGATAAAAATTCTATTTTTATACCGATACTATATAGATAAAAATTCTATTTTTATACCGCTACTATATAGATAAAAATTCTATTTTTACGTCGTTACTATATAGATAAAAATTCTACTATATAAAAATCGCATCTTTAATATTTCTACTATATAAAAATCACATCTTTAATATTTCTTCTATATAAAAATCACATCTTTATTATTTCTACTATATAAAAATCACATCTTTATTATTTCTACAATATAAAAATCACATCTTTATATCGTTAAAAATCTAATCCTTACACGAATAAAAATCTATCTTTTCTTTGTTTAAAAATTATAACTCTCTCTAAATAAAAATTATAACTTTACATGTACCAAAATCAGAATTTTATAGTGCAGAAAAATCAGGGTTTTGTTGCTTAAACAAAGGAAACAAACTAAATAAATAATTAAAGGGGGAAACTCACTTTTTATTGATCGGAGGAGGGTGAAGGATCGTCGAAAGGGGCGCTGGTGGTAGCAGGGGGCGGCGCAGGCCTGATGGTGGCGTTAGGGGCAGGCGGTGCGGGTTCTGACGAGGGGTGGCGGTCGTTGTCTGTAGGGGGGTTTGGGCGTGGAGGGAGAGGTTGGAGGAGGAGAAGGGGAGGTCGGGTGGTGGCGCGTTCAACAGCGCGGTGACGCGCTGGACGGAGCGGCGACGAGACTCGTCACCCTTTCTCTTTTTTTTTGTTTTTCAGAAATGAATTTCAACGGGGGGGGGGGGGGAGCGGCAGAGGAATTAAAGGAGATGGAAGGGGGGAATATTTTTATATTTTATTTCAAAAAGTTGACTTTTTTACTCGACCTCAAAACGAGATCCACCGCCTGTCGTCCATAGCGTTTCACCCCCATTCCGAACACAGTGGGATATGCCCCGTAAGACAGTTCGATCGTTTCGACTAGCTTTCGTCAAAATCAACGTATTACTCTATATATCGAATTTGAATGCGCATTTCTATTTATTGGGGTCACATACTAACTCGCAAAATTCCAGAAAAATATTTTCTAGCTTCGTATTGACGATACGGTCCTAACAAAACTAATTTCGTCGAATTCTGAGACTGTTGGAAAAATGGCCATTTTCCAGTCGATTAAAATCAACTAAAACTGGTCAAACGCGTTTTCCTTTACCACGCTCACATATTGATTCGAAAAATTATGGAATTTGGAATCTAGCAATAATTTGACATCACGGATCCAACAAAAGTGGTTTCGTCGAAATCCGAGGTCGTTTGAAAAATTCCCATTTTTAAGGGCCTGAATTCCATAGCGACTATTCAGAATTTTCAACTGGACATATCTTTTTATCCCCACTATGAAATTTTGATTTTTCGGGTTCGTTGGAAAGATATTATCAAATAGATCCTATTATTTTTGGTTTCGCTAAAATCCGGTTTATTTTGCACCCGGTACGTTCAATTGAAGTTTGAAATCGAATTATCGAAGTACCGCGCCATTTTCAATTCTATTTATAATTAGATATATAATTATTTATATTCTAACGATGACGTATATAATATATACATTTGAATTCTATTCAAATTAAATTTGTCGTTGATATTTTTCAAAATAATTATATTTTAAATGTTCAAAATTCACTAAAATTGCCAAAATAAAATTTTTAAACTGGCTCACATTTCCGGGTTGTTACAATCTCCCCCACTTAAAACTTTTGGTCCCCGAAAAGGAACAAAGTCGAAAGTTGTTTAACTAACCAACTCAACTTCCAGTATTTTGATTATGGCTTAAGTTCTTCAACTTTTCAGTTTCTAAGAACTTTTCAAATTTTCAAAAATTTGGCTAACACCCTAAATTTTCGAAAAATTTCGCCATAACCTCCCCTGCACCGGGAGCACGGGAAAATCCCAAAATTACCATATAGGCCTTCTGATCTCAAAAAGAAAAAGAAAAAGCCAAGCGGCTCATAAAATCATCATCACCCAAACAAAACAATAAATTATGGTAAACACGTAACTATTTGTTGGGCAAACAAATTTTATTCTTCTGCTCTAGCCTCCTTGCTATGACCTGTTCAATGTAAGTACATGTATATGCAAGCAAATGCGACCAATTTTCAATACAATTCAATATTCGGTACAATTAGGCTAAATGGTTCAAAATTATTAAACAAATAAACAAACAACACAACCATCAATCAATTAGTGAATTAGAGTTTCAAATTCATAATTTTGATACATATACAAAAATCATGTTTTGATGCCAAATTACAACAATGTATCTATGTAAGTTTTGGTTCTCACACCAGTCTAATGGAAATATATAGATATCACACCTTCGAAACACGAACATAAATATTGATGATGCCATGGTCATTATCAACATCATCTCCGGGCGAGTAGAGTGTAATTCTATATCTATCCAGTATATTAAAACTTCGAATAAACGTTCATGACACGTATACGCGAATTCTTTATATACTCGATTGTCCAAATTCAAAACAAATAAAATATTCAAATACGTATACTTTGGTTTAAATTTTAAAACAAAATTGTTTTCATTTGAAAAATATACTCTTCACACTCGTTCTAGGATACTACTGATCCCATCTTCTAACGAGTCATTCTGATTGGATTTTACTAATCCAATATCTGATGAATTCTTTCGTATGGTTCTAATGTGTCTTGTTCTCGAGCTCTGTAAGCCAAAGCTCTGATACCAAACTATAACTACCGAACTTCCCCGGTAAGGAAAGCCCGGATTGAGATGAGAACAACACACATTGGAACGCAGACAGCAGAACATTTCATTGTTATTACAACAATTCCATCAGAATACAAGAATATACAGAGTATAAATGAATAGAATACATTCGATGAATATCAGAGATTACAATAAATTACAAAGCAGCAGAAAAATATACAAAGTACCACTGAAAGTGATGCATGGATACAGAGCTTTCCGAGCATCGTTCCAGCTGTAAATCAGGACCCTGTGAATATAAATCTGCAAACCAAAACTACTAGCTGCCCGTGTCGAAAATAGGGGCACCTAGAGTTTAGGTTAAAACAATAAACTCCAGGTCAGTCATGTGACTGGTGTGAGAACTAAAACAGATATTTAAAACTTTACTTTAAAAGAGAGTGACTCAAGGGACCACGCCGTATAACACGGAACGGGTTTCCTCCCAAGAACACTAGTGCACATAACAAAACAGCGCAATGCTTTTTGGAAAAATGAAGCTATTATAAGACCCAGGTCCCATCACACAATGCAACGCAAGCCGGAGGATGGGGTTTTCCCTTATAATAGCCAAACATGCTTGGTACGTTTAAAACAAATCATTTGATACTATAATAAGTGTATAGTGTCAAAACAATTCAAGTCATAAATATCAATCATAGGCGGCATGGGTACCATCTATCATGTCGCCATACTAGTTCTACAATTAAAACTGCAATATCACGTATTGGAAATTGGATTTCCGTCATGAGTCAAGGCAAGGTGCAACTCCTCTCCGTTCGAGACACTCTAGCAAATGCCTTGGGACCGCACACAGCAATCCCTGGATCCTCCAAGGCCGGTCCTCTCTTACTTTTGAGGATTGGCAATTCCTGAACAAAAGTTTCCCGGTCCTTACAGACCTATATCCGGTGCGCCTCGTATCCAACAACCACACAGGTGAAAAGCATATAAATGTCAGGGCTGGTAGGTCATTGACACCACCCATAGCTAGAAAGAAACGTCGTGCACTCCTTGGGTCCATATCCCGTTTTTGACTCATACCGAGGTGTGAGGCTCGCGAATTCACGTTATACACAAAGCTATGCCACACAGGCTATGCTTTGATCATCAACCACAAGACTTTGCTTTTCAACAGTAGCCTTGATCAATTGCCACTTATGCATGCCACACTGGCAATTCACTCCATGCGACTGATGTCCATCGATATACAACCTCTGAGCTCGTACCTCTCAGAGAAGGGCGTTAAGCAAGTGAATAAATTCTCTGCCGCCAAACAGATGTGTATTTAATAGAGATCAATCAACACAGAATAAAATCCAATGTCAGAAACACAATCCATTTACAAGTTCGTTATGGGTCTGAACGAAACCGGAGGCTCTTTCCTCGCATATCCATCCATCTCCAAGTACGTCTAGACGATCACCAACTGTTTCCCTCATCTAAGGTGTACAGCCCAATCGAGATCATCAGTAATCACCCAAACGATGTGAAGACTTCCGGTCTTCAACCATCGCCTTCATCTTCGACATCTCGTCGAATCGGTTATTCAGAATGGGTATAAACCCGGCCTTTCTGAATAACCCACGTATATGATAAACAAATGTTATACAAACACAACAAACGCCTCATTCCGATTCAGAATATTCTTTTATTCACAAAATCACATTCTTAGGGAAAGGTTCCCATTAATTTTATCCAAGATAAATCCTTCTAAATTTATTTTTAATCTTCCTTTGGATATCATTTCAAACCATGTTATGGTTTTCCATACTAGTCGGGATTAGCGAACCACACCGAAGTAATTATTTGTTTTATTTCCCAATCCCAACCTATTCATCCCCTGGAGCAAAACTGGTAATACTACATACCTAAAACCACGGTGTTATCGGTAAAATTAATTAGCATTTCACGTTTAAATATAATTAAAGATTTAACTATTGCTTTGGAGCAAAACTGGCGGTACTCCATTCTCGATCACCTTTCAGATTTGATAATTTGAATTATCAATTCACATTTTAATCTAATTAAAGATTCATCAAAACTCTACTTAGTTTTAATCTTTTCTAAAATCAATATCCTGTCTTTAACTGGGTTAAAGAACCAATGTCATCTAAAACACGATTCACGATAAACCCAAAAACCAATTCAAATTCAATTCCAATTAAATATTATTTAATTGATACACTTCTTTAAATCTAAATAGAAAATTTTAATCTTTTTCTCTATTGGGTTTAAGAACATTGTTAATGAAGACACCATTCCGACAAACCCAAATCACATTTGATATTAAATAAATGGTTCTGAATTGAAAATATACCGGCTTATATTCAATATCAAATTCTGAAACCAACAAATATCGTATTGGAAATAACGATATAAAATATATCTTTCAAATTCCCATAACAATATCTGTATAGTCACGAAATCAAATATCGAAATATTCCGAAGATAATTTCGGTTCAACTCCAGTCCAATTAACGTATTGGAATATTGATTATTTTTAAAATCACTTTCAAATTCAATTTATTTATTTCAAAAATAAACTGATTTTAATTCTAGTTCAAAACTAGTTCATTTCGATAAAAATCAATTTTTATCTTTTCAAATGTGGAGTTTTTCATCCCAGTTCTTTCCAATTCACATATTATGATTTTACACAAATTATTAATATTTTTAATAATTTTATCAAGGCCCGTACAGTCGATTTCCAACAACGGCCATCGAACTGCACTTACAGCGACCTTTTCCAAAATTGATTTGGACATAATTCCAAATCCAACCGTTAGATTTTTAATTTCAAATATTCATTAGAAAGCTCTTTTCGATACGAACCCAACGGTTCCGGTTTTAGGAGAATCAGACAGTCGGATCTCCCGCAACGTCAATTCGAAGTCAATGGTCGAAATTCATGAACTACCGCGGCGCGTTCTATTCAGGCCATTGTATATAATATATATATATTATATATATTATATATATATATATTTCGTCGATTTCCTTTTTAAACGTATTTTATAAATCGTTTTAAATTCGTTTTCAAAACCATTTCAACTCTATATTCAATTTCAAATCAAAATTGAATATTTCCTATCATTACTATATAAATGATAATATTTTCAAAACATTATATTTTGAAATCACTTCCTTTTCAATATTCATTATAAAAATGAATATAATCGTTATAAATATCGTTCACGTCAAAATAGCGCAACTCTAATCAACACGGCTTTATATATTTCAATAAATTCGTTATTCTATTCAACAAATGAATATTTATCCCATTCAACACATGAATATATATTTCTTTCAACACATGACTAATCTCAACACATGAGTACTGTCAACACACGACTATTTTTGTTATACAAAATATTTTATAAAATTATGGTATCTATTGCTTGATTTTTAAATCAGACTCTAACCGTAAAGTAGTTTCTAATTTTAAATATGATAAAGATGTAAATTTTATTATTAAAATATTTTACTCAACACATGAATAATTTCAACACATGAACATCGTCAACACATGACTATTTTTATATTCAACACATGAATTTTCTTTTATAATATTCATTATTTTCCCGATTGGAATGAGGACCAATCAATTACCATATAACGTTAATTATATAGATTCCACCCAACACATGTATATAATAGCAACAATAAACAATCAACCATCATCCAAAGTGCACCACACAACTGCATAAGCATCAAATATAAATAATTAATGCTTACACAGCCTGTCGACCAATCGATCGACATACAGTTAAATAATTGGGATTAGTGTATGCCAAATTTCATCCCAGCACTCGTGTGGGGTTTCAAATCAACAAACACAGATTTTTATTTGTGCAGTTGGGCGATGTGTAAAATTTTTCGACCCAACCAATATCAGTCAAATCAGTGTATATAAACAAATCGGCCGATTGGTTTATAAATATTCATTTATTCACATATTCACATTCACGTTAAAAATTATATTTTTAACGATAATTAATTTTTTCAAACATCTACATTTTATTATCGATTTTATATTAACATCACAGAAAAATTTCACAACATTTCAATCAAACAAACAAGCCATCCATGGTCTGTGGATGACGGGTGTCGGGTGCTGCTAAGCACCGTCTGCATCATAGTATATATATATAACTAGAAAAAAGAAATTTAGAGTGAGAAGTTCTCACCCTCTAGCTAATCCAATCATCTCGACTGTTCTTAAGCAGAAGTCATCGCTGTTCTCGCCTTTTGTCACTTTCGTTGCCGTAGCCACTACATATATACAAATCATATTTTTATATTGTTGCTATATATATAAAAATTCTATTTTTACACCGCTACTATATAAATAAAAAATCTATTTTTACATCGCTACTATATAGATAAAAATTCTATTTTTATACCGCTACTATATAGATAAAAATTCTATTTTTACATCGTTACTATATAGATAAAAATTCTATTTTTATACCGCTACTATATAGATAAAAATTCTATTTTCATACCACTACTATATAGATAAAAATTCTGCTATATAAAAATCGCATCTTTGTTATTTCTACTATATAAAAATCACATCTTTATTATTTCTACTATATAAAAATCACATCTTTATTATTTCTACTATATAAAAATCACATCTTTATTATTTCTACTATATAAAAATCACATCTTTATATCGTTAAAAATCTAATCCTTACACGAATAAAAATCTATCTTTTCTTTGTTTAAAAATTATAACTCTCTCTAAATAAAAATTATAACTTTACATGTACCAAAATCAGAATTTTATAGTGTAGAAAAATCAGGGTTTAGATGCTTAAACAAAGGAAACAAACTAAATAAATAATTAAAGGGGGAAACTCACTTTCTATTGATCGGAGGAGGGTGAAGGATCGTCGGATGGGGCGCTGGTGGTAGCAGGGGCGGCGCAGGCCTGATGGTGGCATCAGGGGAACGCGGTGCGGGTTCTGACGAGGAGTGGTGGTCGGTGGCTGTAGGGGGGTTTGGGCGCGGAGGGAGAGGCTGGAGGAGGAGAAGGGGAGGTCGGGTGGTGGCGCGTTCAACAGTGCGCTGACGCGCTAGACGGGGCGGCGGCGGGATCCGTTGCCCTTTCTCTACTTTTTTTTTGGTTTTTCAGAAATGAATTTCAACAGGGGGGCAGAGGAATTAAAGGAGATGGAAGGGGGAATATTTTTATATTTTATTTTATATTATTTCAAAAAGTTGACTTTTTATTCGACCTCAAAACGAGACCCACCGCTTGTCGTCCATAGCATTTCACCCCCATTCCGAACACAGTGGGATATGCCCCGTAAGCCAGTTCGGTCGTTTCTACCAGCTTTCGTCAAAATCGACATATAACTCTATATATTGAATTTGAATGCGCATTTCTATTTACTGGTGTCACATACTAACTCGCAAAATTTCAAAAAAATATTTTCTAGCTTCGTATTGACGATACGGTCCTAACAAAACTAATTTCTTCGAATTATGAGACCGTTGGAAAAATTGCCATTTTCCAGTCGATTAAAATCAACTAAAACTGGTCAAACACGTTTTCCTTTACCACGCTCACATATTGATTCAAAAAATTATGAAATTTGTAATCTAGCAATAATTTGACATCACGAATCCAATAAAAGTGGTTTCGTTGAAATCCGAGGTCGTTTGCAAAATTCCCATTTTAAGGGCCTGAATTCCATAGCAACTATTCAGAATTTTCAACTGGACATATCTTTTTATCCTCGCTATGAAATTTTGATTTTTCGGGTTCGTTGGAAAGATATTATCAAATAGATCCTATTATTTTTGGTTTCGCTAAAATCCGGTTTATTTGCACCCGGTACGTTCAATTGAAGTTTGAAATCGAAATATCGAACTACCGCGCCATTTTCAATTCTATTTATAATTATATATATAATTATTTATATTCTAACGACGAGATATATAATATATACGTTCGAATTCTATTCAAATTAAATTTCTCATCGATATTTTTCAAAATAATCTATTTTAAATGTTCAAAATTCACTAAAATTGCCAAAATAAAAATTTTAAACTGGCTCACATTTCCGGGTTGTTACAGGACTTTTATTCTGGTTCATAGAAGTCCAACATAATTAACAAACAAGCAATGGTTGAACGGAGATGAATTCTACTAAATAGATGTCTATATCTATTGATCACTACATAAAATATCAACTACACTAACATATAATATGTCCACAACAATACCGTAACAAAACAGTGATTATCCTATTCAACAGATGTCTAAATTCAACTTAGCATAATAGCATATTGGGGTTTTATTCTAGTAACATTGTCCCTACAATTTAACTAAATTAGATTATTAGCATATGATGTATTGTTCTGCTAGACAATGTAATCTAACCAAAATTATAAGGTTACTTAAAGATAATTGAAAAAAGGGACACCTTGGGATAAAAATATCATTTCAAAAGATCTTTGGAAAATAAGAAATTCAAACTATAAAAAAATATAATAATTAAATAGTTCTATTAAATAATTTACAAACATCTAAATGATAATAAATAATTTAATTTCAAATCTATATTTAAATGATTAATTAAATAATTAATAATCTTCTGATAAATGATTAAACAATTATTTACCATTTAATAAATATTAAATATCCTTTACAAAAATTGTAAAATTATTATTATCCCTTAATTATATAACTTAATTTGATCTTAATTAAATAACTAATGAACATTTAGATTTTAGTTAGTAGTTAAACAAACCATATTAAGTTCTTAAGTGAAAACTTTAGCAGACTAATACTAATTAAACTTTTAAACCTTTATTAAATAAATGTTTAAAATAAATTTAATCACAAAATTAATCATGCTTAATAATTAATAAAAGTCATTAAATAATGACCAGATTTCATTAATCATCATAGTATAATTAACTTACTTAAATTAAAATTTAAATACAAAAGTCTATCATTAATTGGTAATTAAGTATTAATTACAGTATTAATTGAATAAATAATCACTAAATATGGAATTAATTAATTTAATTTATTTACTTTTATAAACTCAAAATTAAGCCTTAATAACATTTTCTAAACAAAAACTTAGCACCCAAATATTGTAAAACATTATCATGACCTAGCAATGACGGCAAGGACAACTCACTCTTCTTCTCCTATCTCCTCTTCCTTCGCCACTGATGCCTTTCCACCTATTCCACCTCGCCCTTCACCCCCCAAATCCCCTGATCCACCACCTCCCTCTGGAAATCCATCTTCTTCGATAGATGCTAATCTTGATCTGGCTATTCCGTCGCAACCATCTTTTCCAATGAAATCTGATTATGCATCTCTATTTAGATCTTCTCCAAGGAATGCAGGATCGTACAAACCACTCCATTTTGATATGCCAAGAGATGGAAAGAGGCATACGATACCAGACCTTGTCAAGCAGCAAGGTCTTAATTACTGGAGTAATTTTCTGATTCGATTTTTCCTCGATGGTACGTTATTGTTTCACATTGTGTCTAATTATTTGCATAGGCATTGGAAACTTGATGGTGAAGTTGATATTAAATCCAATGGGTCTCACTTTTACTTTAATTCTCCAATGACTCTAATAGGGGAAAAATTCTCAGGTCCGATCCCATCTTCATACGTGGTATGATTTTATCATATCTGTTTGGGATCCGACCATAGGATGTGCCTAATCTCAAATTAAAAAAGCCCCTATTTGGATCCATTTATATAGGATACCCATTGTTTTATGGACTCTAATAGGCATCAATTGGCTTGTGAATCATGGTGGCAGATTGATTTGTTATGATGTTAGTAATGAAAGGTTAGATAAGTTCAGATATGAGAAGGCATTGGTCGAAGTATCACCTAAATTTGAGCTACCAAATGCTATTGAGATTGATGGTTTGGGAGATGCTTATCCTATTGTAAAGGTCAGCTATAACTGGAAACCAAGGATTTGTGTCAATTGTAGGGTATTTGGACATGATTCATCCCACTGTGAATTACACGCCAATAACAATAATGATAATCAGAATCTGGGAAATGCTAATGGGAGGGATTATTGTCTAGCCGAGAATGTGCAGGTACAAAAGCCACATATTAAAATTCATGCAAATGGTAATCAGGAGAAATGGACAAATGTTTACAACAATAAAAAGAAGTATTGGAAGAGAAAGGAGGTAGATACTAATAAGGGTATGACAGATTCTGCAGTTGGTACAGGCAATGAAAATGGTAACACTTTTGCATGCTTAGCTACTGATGATACTGGGCAGAATGTTGATATTAATGCTACTGAGAAAAATGCTGAAATTGATGGCCATGGTCTTGATGATCCTAATATTGTTCAATCTAATCTTGCTTTGATGAGCCTAATATTGTTCAATCTAATTTGGTTACCAATGCACATTCAGACTACACAGCTAACGCTGAGATGCTGACCTTGTTTGGCAATCTGTTTGATGATACAAAAGAACATTTAGAAACTTCAAATAAGGCTACAAGTAATGGAACTATTTCTTTTATTGATTTCTTGGGAACTAGTTCATCCTCTAGTGCCACTATTGTTGTTCCTTGTTCAGCTCTTTCTGGTTCTATGTCATGTTCATTAACTTATATCTAGAGTTCTCCTGCTTCTTCTTTTATGAATTTTACTTCAGCTTTGATTGGAACATCTTCTTCTAGTGCCAAGCAAGTTGCTTCCCCATATGCTAATTTAAAGCCACCCGACCATCTAATTCTTCCTTCTCCAGTAATCGATTCTTCATTATTATCCTCTTCAGTTTCAACGAGTTCCTATCCATCTGCAATATCCAAAGGCACGAAACCTAAAGGAAAATTTTGGGCTGAAGATGTCCTTGATGAGGGACATGAGTTCACACTTGAAGACATATTACCTGCTGGTAGCAAGGTGATGTCGCAGAAACAACATACAAGGCACAATCCTGGCCACTTTTTTGATAAATTCTACATGTGAGTTTTGGCTTGTGCCTTGTGTTAGATCCTAGGGAATATGGTGCATGCAAGATTGTCTTGGAATGTATTTCTTTAATCGGATGTGTTAGAAGCAAGAGCAATTAGAATGTAATTTTGATTACTGGATATTCTTTCAGTAATCACTTGTGGTTAGCGAGTGAGTATTAGTGATTTTGAAGGGTATAGAGAAGGATGGTTATATATCATAGCATACTTGTCTATGCTGATATATGTAATGTAAATATTTTGGTGATTAATAAAATATGCGCTTAACTTAAAAAAAAAACATTTTCTAAACATGCATAAAGTAAGAAGGTTTAGTTTAAAAAATAGTTTGTTTTAGCGAACTACACTTATACGACTATCGTTATAAAATTCATAATTTCCACTACGTCATAGATTGCGTACTGCAACACTAGAGAAGTAATGCAGTATGTGCCAAAAAGTGTTGCTATAGGCAAAAAATGATTTATGGCAACACTTTCTCGGGTTTGCCTTTTGCTGCGTTGCTTGGAGTCAAAAGCAACACATTTGGGACCCTATGGTAACATCAGTACAGGTGTTGCCACAAGTACCACTACAACAAAAAAACTCCATTTCACAATTGCCGAAAACATTTGTAATTTTTCTAGTACATGTAACACCCCACATCCGTTAAGGTCACTCACAAAGGGAATGCCATAAGTTCAATGGAGCATTATGGGTACTGGAACAGAAATATTACAAGACAAACTTATTTAAAACAGCGGAAAGTAAAGTGGAAGTACTTCAAATCATTTATTAAATATGATTGTTTACAATAAAAGCCCATCAACTTCCAATACCCAATTACCAGTAGTTAAAATATCTGTCTTGCTCAAAAACAAAGAAGCATAAAAATAAGTTATAGTATTCCCCAATAAAGCAAAGCAAGCCATAGCCAAGAAAAATCCAAGCCTTGCATGAAAGAGCCTTGAAGCTTGATAAGGTCCGAGCTAAGCTGTATTCCCACCCTGCGAACCTAGGGGGGAACGGAAGAAAAAGAGGCGAAACAAAACGGGTCAGTCATAAAGACTGAGTAAGTCCTAGTGACTTTCAGCACAAAAACAGTTAAAGATAATATGGAATGAGTAAACTGAAAGTAAACATAAGCACGATGACAAGATAAGAAACAGGCAAGATAACTAAGGTTAACATGATGTGATTTTTGCCAAGTAACATCGCAAGGTTCCCATTCAAGATAAACTAAGTATAATTTTGTAAGATTTGTATCAAACATAACAAGATTCCTCTGCTTCGCCATTAAAATATTTCTATGAGATCTACTTGCTCTGCACCACCTAACTAGCATCCTTACAATTGTCTTGCAAGGAATGATCCGTATTCTTACTAATACTCCAACTAGTGTCCTCTTTAACAAGGATCCTTACCCCCTACTAGTGTCCCAACTAGTACCCTGTGTTATATAATAAGGTGATCCCACCCACTACATAGAAATCATAATACTAGTCTTATGTACCCCTAGCTGACTACATAGGTGCCGCCTGCCCCTACCTCCACTAGGTGTACCCACCAACCCCCTTGCGATCGGCTCCCTAACTCGTAGATACCCGTGTTGGCCCCACAGTGGGGTGTATCACTCCCATAAAGTGGCAACCCGATACAACTTGAGGATGCATGGCTTATACCTACACGATGCAACAACGTCTTACCTACCAGCCCGGATCCACACACGCATATGAAACCCATTGGACTTGCGTTGCAACCGCTAACCCATTTTGACCTCTTACAATCAAACCCAGTATGCGTGTCCCGTCCTCGACATGGGTCGAGCTCACAAAGATACGTAATGGGCTACTAGTCTAAAAAGGGTCCCCTTTCCTCGACACAAGCTTCCCTCCTTTGCTTGGTCCCCTCTAGTAATTCTTACTTAAGCCCTTCTTATTCAAGTCCACTTACATGCTTAAATTTTGGTTAAGTATACACCAGTTATGTCTTACATGTTACCCATGTCCTCCACTTAACCCCTACATCATCCTCATGTCTTAATACATGCTTTATCTTGGTTAAGTGCTTATAGGTTATATTTTACATGTCATTCATATTACCCCCAACGTATGGGTTTAACCAAGAGCCTTGGCTTTATCTGCCATTAGACCTATGTCTATCCATTAACTATGCGCTTGTGCTACCTCATCAGTCTTATCATTTAACTTGGTTATTTCCATTTATACCAACCTTCAACTTGCTTATTAATTCAATTTTTAACTTGAACTATACTAAGTCCATTAATAAGCCCACAACATGTTATTCCTGTGATTCACACAATAACCCCTATTGTAATGACTCGAATTTTAAGCGACTTTGATTATCGACATAAGCTCGATGTCGATAACCAAAACATCGAAAAATCCTGGTAATTAATGAAAGAAATTAGTGGGTGAGGAAAGATAAGATAGAAAATTAGAATAGAAGAAGAAGAAGAACTCAACATCAGAGTAACACGAATCTCACAGCGGAACGAATAAATATATTTCATAACTTTGAAATACAAATCTGTACTTGAATATACATATCATTATCAAAGTACAGCACTTACAACACAGCGGAAATAACTATAGCTATATGATCCTGAAGCCTCCTGCTCCAAGCTCTTCAAGTGTATCTGTAAAATCCCGACTACTTGACTACCCATACAAATTTAGGCACCCAAGAGTTTGGGGAAAACAACAAAATATACTCCGGGTCAGTCATGGGACTGGTGTGAGTAAAACAGTTTAAAACCGTTCAAGCAGGAAATCGATATCTCATAAGACCACGCCGTATAACGGAACGGGTTTTTCCCTTATGAGAATCCAAATTATCTTTATATCAAAAACCTTTTTATATTATAATAATGTCTATCAACACAATATAATAATCATCTAGCAGAAACGCTTTCATCTCACGTTCTACATATATAGTATACAATCAAAACCGCAAGCACGTATTGGGTAATGGATTTCCAACTATGACAAGGTATGGAACCACCTTTCACTAGTGTATCTCTAGAGAGGAATACACTGGGTTCAAAAAGAACATCTTGCAACCCGGCCACACATGACCGACCACTCATTTCGCTTAAGTGTATCGAATGTATATCACCAACTGTTGGGATCAGCAACCGTTTCCCGAATGGGACAGCATCAACAATAGATTTTTAGAAGTAAATGAAACTGTAGATCAGGTGATTATTCACCCTACTTCGGTGCGACCGACTTAGCCATGCTGCCTGCCCGATTTCTGTCATTTACCGGATGTGAGGCTAGAAGCTACGCTTTATCATCACATCAGATTCACTTTGAATGTCACATGGTCAAATCCATCAAATCACCGATTGACGTCTTCAACAATACATTATGTGTTAGCTAAAAGAAGTTCCCTTCTCCGCTTCCACTTTTGGTACAGTTGGAGAAATCAATATACGTGATCGTCTGGAAATACTCTGTCAGACATCCGTCCATACAAGTCACCCAGGAACAGGATGAACCGAAGGCACTATTCTGTAAACAGGATAGCCCTTGCATAACTCCGTCTTCAATTTCCTTTGGAATATATGATTCGCAATGCTTATGCCAATACAGAGTGGTTCTTTGGATAATAATCCAACCGGTCTCTCCATATTAACAACGTTAAAATGGTCAAAACTTCGATAGTCTGTGATTTAACTATCGAAGAAAAACAGGTGTGCAACCAATGATATTATTTCCAAATGGAAATTTATATCAATCAAACATCATTTAACATTCATCTCCTTAGTTCATTAATTTACTTATCTCCTGTTTCCCTATATTCAATATTTCTTATTTTCTAAATTTAGAAAATATATGTTATTACCATTGGAAAACATTTCCATTTCTTGTTTCCTTTATTAGAAAACATTTCTGGTTTCTTATTTGGAAAACATTTCCAAAGCTTCTTCCTTGGACTTAGACAGATGTTTAAACAAACCATCGCGATGCCAACTCAAACCATTTCCTTTACTGCCGAACCTTAACTATTCCTTAGTTAAAAACGAAGTCAATCAAGTTGGGGTAGAACTAACTCTCAGACCTTAACTAAACAACATTTCTAACTTTGAAATAGACAAAGTTCACTTTATATCCCTTTACTAACTTCCTTACTTAACCCTCCTTCGAATAGCTATATTCGATTGACTCTTTCACTTAACTCTATTCGATTAACCCTATTGGATTAACTCTATTTGACTAACGCTATTGATATACTCATTTCACTTAACTCCTTTCGAATAAACTATATTCGATAATTCCTTTTTCTTTCTTCGAATAAACTATATTCGATTAACTCGTTTTCTTTCTATTCGAATAACTATATTCAATTTACTCCTTTGCTTCTATTCGAATAAACTATATTCGATTAACTCCTTTGCTTCTATTCGAATAAACTATATTCGATTAACTCCTTTTACTTTAACTCTATTCGATTAACTAACATCGATTAGCTCCTTTGCTTTAACTCTATTCGATTAACTAACATCGATTAGCTCCTTTTAACTTTTACTCTAATCGATTAACTAACATCGATTAACTCCTTTTACTTTATTCTCTAATCGATTAACTAACATCGATTAACTCCTTTTACTATATTCTCTAATCGATTAACTAACATTGTTTAACTCTTTTTAACTTTATTCTCTAATCGATTAACTAACATCGATTAACTCTTTTTAACTTTATTCTTTAATCGATTAACTAACATCGATTAACTCTTTTTAACTTTATTCTCTAATCGATTAACTAACATCGATTAACTCTTTTTAACTTTATTCTTTAATCGATTAACTAACATCGATTAACTCCTTTTTACTTTATTCTTTAATCGATTAACTAACATCGATTAACTCCGTTATTCTATTCGAATAAACTATTCATTTATAAAGATTTACTTTTAGTAACAGTTCTTCACTTTACAAATGATTCCCTTTTTATAAAGCTCTATTCGTTTTAAAACATTTTTCCCTTTTTATTTACTTTCGAAATATTTCCTTTTATAAAATCTGTTGATTTTATAAACTCCCTTTATTTCAATATACATTGAAATAATTCTTTTTACATCCCAGGGTCTTTTATGATATTTAAATATCAAATAAAAATGATCAACATCATTCCAACACCCATAATCCATAACAGATTATATAACACATCATATATCGCAATATATGAAAAAGTAAAATAAATGTTGAGGAATCCAGTTGAATTCCTCCAACCAATTTCCCTGCATCACAGATGTTAAACAATATAGATAACATCACTTTCATTTCAATATGATATATTCTGTTAGACAGAATCAATATAGAAATTCAACTAACTGACTAGCAGTTCAATCAAACGGTCAACATACAGTCAATCAACCAATATCTAACAGTTCTAAAAATACAACATGAAATTATAAACTGTTCAGAGTTAGTGAGATTTACTCACTTTGGTTGTTAACCGTTAATTAATGATCAACGTTCGGTTTGATCGTATCAGGAGTTTAATTCCACCATAAATCGAAACGATCTTCAAATGGCTCTGAACCCGCTTCATAGTGTAGCCTGCTTTCGTATGTTTTCAAAGAATCAGACGGTTCGCAATTCTGATGTCATACGTACACGATATTAACATTCTAAGTTTATTCGTTATTCAAATTAAACAAAAACTTTATTTTATAAACCAAAAAGGTTGGGCTTTACCATAAATAACTCGGCCCACTTCAGCTGGTTTCCCACGTGGCCCGTCTCCACAATTTGCTCTTCTTCTCATATGTAAACTACCGTGACCTGCACCCAATTTCCTGTACCATTTCTGCATTGATTTTTGCAACTTCAAACTCCTGCTGCTTCAACCGAAAGTACCAACACCCTCCTCGTGTTTACTGTCCCCAAAATGCTGCCATTTCAATTATATAATTCACGTTTTAAAACCCACGAGCTGTTCCATCCGCTGTCCCATATTTTCTTCAACCAAGAAGAACCCTGTATGCACCAATACAGTCCGCGTCGAACAAGCCTCCTCCCCTGAAATCCGCAGTCAGCTCTACCGATGCCGCCTCTCTTCGAACACAACGGCCCTCCCAGTATTTTGAACACCATCAACACCGTACTCTACCTCTAGTACAACAACCCCATGGCCGAACAAAACTTCCGATCCTTCCTCCTAAAAACCAAAGCCGTGAGCAACTACAAAACTCCCCAGTATACTCATGTCTTAGCAGAAAGGACCGCCGAGAGCGACTTCAACCCATCCGAAACTTTGCTAAGGGCTGCGCCCTTGAAGAAGATCTACGCGAGAAGGTAGGACTGGATAAAAGAATACGATTGGGATTTGTTTTGATTTCTTTCTTCTTTGAATTTAAACTCATGTTTATTACGTTTGGTGGCGGCTCAACTTTGCTTACTGTTGACCTAGCGGAAAATGAGGAAGGGTTATGAGATGTATTATTTATAGAGAAAGGGGATGTAGAGATGTGGCTGAGTAAACGATGTGTGGCATCCTTTTGATCGGGGAGAAAATGATGAAGTTACTAAGGAGAACGTGGCTCCTTTTATGTTCACAAGTTTTGTCATACATTTGAGAATACCCATTATGTGAAACTCTGTTTGTCTATGCACTGATATGAAAATATCATTAAATCGAGTAACATGCCATGATCCCAAAAATATAAAAATACCGGTAAGTGAACTCATATTTTGAAACCTCAAAATGTTGATTACAGGGTGCAAAATACTCCAAATGAAAAGTTGCTTCTTTAATTAATTAAAAATTACCATAAAATTCTAAAATTTAAATTATCACTATGTCCCAAAAGAACCTTGTCTAAATTCAAACCCGATCTTCAGTTATTTTGAAATAACTGTTATGGTCACGAACGAATATACCACTGTTTTTCTGAATATTTGATTTGGACATAAATCAAAATCTACCCGACGAAATCCCGATTTTTCTCTTCCACTAGAAAGATATACTCCACCAGCTCCACACATTTCTTATTTCACAGAAATCCAATTTAAAACGAACCCTGTATATTCAGTTGAAGTTCAAATCGCCAAATAGCGAACTGCAGCGCCATTTCAAGCTCGTTTATAATTATATTATAAACTATACGTTCATACTGTCGTTCAAATAATATATTCGTTATTCAAATTCAATTCCAAGCCGAATTAAATATCACAGATGATCTGGTTCACACCATATCGTTATTTCGGTAGAATTAAATATATTATTTAATTATTTATTTTAATTAAATATTCACTATTATTTAATTCCACGATCATTAAATTCACTATATCACCATTGATATAATGAAATAAACTAATCAAAATACCCCTGCCAATGCGGGTCATTACAATCTTCCCCACTTAAAATAATTTCGTCCTCAAAATTGCTAAAAGGTAGAGGACGACCCTATCGACTGGTTAGAACATATTTGTTCACTTCTTAACTTCAGTTTCCAACTGAACCAATTCAATTTCAATTAAATTATTAATTAATTCTTATCAACAAAAATTTTCAAAAATCCTGAAAATTTTATAACGCATTAACTCTTCGAAAAAATTTCGCCAGCACCTCCTTTGTACTAGTTAATACGTCAAACTCCAACTCGCCTCTTTGGGCCATCTCCAACCCAAAAGAAAATCAAACAGCCAAGCGGCTAGCCGATTCGGCTCAAAAATCTTATATCCAATAGAAATATAAACTTGTACCTTTTTGTCGGCATATCATTATATCCTTTCCACCTGTTATCCATTCAGCGGATACAAGGGTCATCCCAATCAAATTCCAATCTTCTTTTATCAACAACACAACCATTCGCTTACATCCGAGCTAAACATCATTTCAACTCGAGTTTCTTCTCGATTCCCAACTCTTAACTTGATTATCACATTACACTTCAAATTTGAATTTCACAATCCAATTTGTCTTGATATCATTCTAATTCAATCTCAGTTACCACTTTACTGGCTTTACTTTAATTCAAATTTGCTTTTACAAATTCCTATTTCATTTGGTTTTAATTCAACTGTCTTTCCCTGGGAGTTTTCAAACAGTTTACTCATTCAAAAATCAAAATTTTCTTTTTGAAATTCAACTGAGCCTATAATCAATATTCCATTAGTTAAATCACTTCTCTATTTCTTTATCAATATTTGTTAACCAAATATTTTCAATAACCATATTGGCCTTTTATTTTATTTGGAAAACATTTCTGAATATCGCCTTCCTTTATTTTCTAAACCTTAGAAAATATATGCTATTTATAATTAGAAAATATTCCAATTTCTTATCTCTTTTCCAATCTCGTTTTTTCTATACTTAGGAAATATTTAACATCTATTTCCAAGCTTACACTTATTTGGGTTAAAACGGATGTTGTGCAAAACGTCGTTACGACAATCCAAATACTATATTCAACTAGCTCTTATTCAACATTGATCTTTGAGCCTGAAATCTTACTATTTATTTGTTAATAATGAAATCAATCAAGTTGGGGTATAACTACCTCTCAGACCTTGACTGAATAACATTTATAACGTCAAAACAGATATGACTACTTACTCGAATAATCAATACCATACAACTACTTATTCACTTCTGAACACGTATACACTTTCTCTTTCTATTCTTACTAGATTTTATTCCTAGACTTCCCTTTTTGGTTATACTATCATATTCCTAAGTTCGTTTTCTTATCGACTTCTATATATATCGATACGTTGATTTCTAACTATCAAATTATGTTAAAAATATTCTAACTCTTTAGATTCCCAGAAAAATTCGCCATAACCTCCTTTGTACTGGGAGCATCGAGATATTTCAAATAGCCTCCCATTGCTCTTACCAATACAAAAGAAAAGGAAAAAGCCAAGCGGTTAGCCGATTCGGCTCATAAAATCTCATATGTGAATTAAATGCATACCTTTTCGTCGAGGAATCTATTTAACTCTTGCATTATCCTTATCCATACCTATCTCATGTATATTTATACCTGCCCAATCTATTTTAACTATACCAATCGTTTTAAATAAATTTGTTAATTAAATTTTGTTGATTTACTCCTTTAGTCTATTTCACTTTTATATTTGAACATGACATGTTCAAATATATTTTAACTTGCTTACAACTAATTTGAACTCCATTTTCAGCTTACGCTTCATATTCAATTTCGAATATAAATCCTCAAATCCCCTTTGAATGCTATATTCAAATTCCATTTGAATTCTATTTGAATCCTATATTCAAACTCCTTTTTAACTCTATTTGAATTTTCCTAATTCAAATTCTATTTAAATTTCATATATTTAAACTCCCTTTGAATTCCTATATTCAATTTGAATTATAAATATTCAAATTCCTTTTCGAATTCTTTATTCAATTTCTATGTCACTTCTCTTATTCAAATTCTATATTTGAATTTCATTATTAAAATCTATTTTCAAACTCCATTTGAATTTCTATATTCAATTTGAATTCTCTTTATTTCATTTCAATTCCCTTTAAATCTTCTATATTCAAATTTCAAATTCAATTCTATTCAAATTCTATATATTCAAACTCCCTTTGAATTTCTATATTCGAATCCTATTATTACTCTATATGAATTCTATATTCAATTTTCCATTATTTAAATCTTCTTTATTCAAATTCCATTTCACCTTCGATATTCAAATCCTATATTTGAATCCCTTTATTTTTCTATATTCAAATTCTACATTTGAATTCCATTTGAATTTCTATATTCAAACTCTATTTCAATTTCATTGAATTTCATATATTCAAACTCCCTTTGAATTTCTATATTCAAATCCCCTTTGAATTTTCCTTATTCAAATCCCCTTTGAATTTTCTTTATTCAAATCCCCTTTGAATTTTCCTGTTTAAATTCTATGTTTGAACTTCCTTTATTCAAATTTCTTTAAATAAGTCTCGATTTCAATTCCTTTATATTTCTACCTTTGGAAGATAGATTTCCCTTTCAATTTCACACTTGTATTTTATTTCTGAATTATCCGATGATATTTCTTTTCACTTCATTTATAATTTGCGTTTATAAAAGAACTATTTATAAACTTCGTTTATAAAGGAACTTCTCGTTTTTATTTCTTTTAAACAAGTTAATATTTCAAATCTATTTAAAAGTTCAAATTCTATTTTATAAATCCCATTTTGAAATTCAACACAACTTGTCTTTCCCAAAACAAATTCAAAACAGTATCTTTGGTAGTAATTCGTCACTTACAACTCGAAAATGAATACTGATGATGCAGCTGTCATCATCAGAATCTATTTTCCAGCGATCGAAGTGAGTTCAATACTATAAAACCATTTCTAAACATTTCCACTTTGAAATTCATTTCAAAATATAATTCACACTGCTTGTAAAACAATTTAAAATCTCCCAGGATCTTAAATTTTCCTTATTTTTAATCCAAATCCATTTACAAACACTTATCCAATTCTCCAGAGTTTTAATTAAATTTCTGGTTTAAAATTTCAGATTAAACTCATCTGATTTCACGTATTTCACTTATATGAATTCTGTTTGGTTATTTACATAACCATTTAATTTATAATCTTACTCGATTATAATAACAACCAATATATCCAATATATATCAAAATATACTTTGGGAAAAATTATTTCGTTTACCCTCTTTTCAAAACATACCATGATGGTTCATCGTATTCAAGTGTTTATCAACTCCTACCGATACAGTGGTTCAAACTGATCGACCAGAATTTATAAACTACTCAACCAATAAATCTTCACAATATAAAATTATTTTTATATCATATACAAATACGTTCACTCGTATATATACACCCAATCTTAGTCTAGGGTATTACTAACCCTATCTCTACCGAGTCACGCCACAGAGCCAAGTAATTCTTAACTTAAGCTCTGATACCAACTGTAATGACCCGGATTTTAAGCGACTTTGGTTATCGACATAAGCTCGATGTCGATAACCAAAACATCGAAAAATCCTGGTAATTAATGAAAGAAATTAGAGGGTGAGGAAAGATAAGATAGAAAATTATAATAGAAGAAGAAGAACTCAACATCAGAGTAACACGAATCTCACAGCGGAACGAATAAATATATTTCATAACATAACTTTGAAATACAAATCTGTACTTGAATATACATATCATTATCAAAGTACAGCACTTACAACACAGCGGAAATAACTATAGCTATATGATCCTGAAGCCTCCTGCTCCAAGCTCTTCAAGTGTATCTGTAAAATCCGGACTACTTGACTACCCATACAAATTTAGGCACCCAAGAGTTTAGGGAAAACAACAAAATAAACTCCGGGTCAGTCATGGGACTGGTGTGAGTAAAACAGTTTAAAACCGTTCAAGCAGGTAATCGATATCTCATAAGACCACGCCGTATAACGGAACGGGTTTTTCCCTTATGAGAATCCAAATTATCTTTATATCAAAAACCTTTTGATATTATAATAATGTCTATCAACACAATATAATAATCATCTAGCAGAAACGCTTTCATCTCACGTTCTACATATATAGTATACAATCAAAACCGCAAGCACGTATTGGGTAATGGATTTCCAACTATGACAAGGTATGGAACCACCTTTCACTAGTGTACCTCTAGAGAGGAATACACTGGGTTCAACAAGAACATCTTGCAACCCGGCCACACATGACCGACCACTCATTTCGCTTGAGTGTATCGAATGTATATCACCAACAGTTGGGATCAGCAACCGTTTCCCGAATGGGACAGCATCAACAATAGATTTTTAGAAGTAAATGAAACTCTAGATCAGGTGATTATACACCCTACTTCGGTGCGACCGACTTAGCCATGCTGCCTGCCCGATTTCTGTCATTTACCGGATGTGAGGCTAGAAGCTACGCTTTATCATCACATCAGATTCACTTTGAATGTCACATCGTCAAATCCATCAAATCACCGATTGACGTCTTCAACAATACATTATGTGTTAGCTAAAAGAAGTTCCCTTCTCCGCTTCCACTCTTGGTACAGTTGGAGAAATCAATATACGTGATCGTCTGGAAATACTCTATCAGACATCCGTCCATACAAGTCACCCAGGAACAAGATGAACCGAAGGCACTATTCTGTAAACAGGATAGCCCTTGCATAACTCCGTCTTCAATTTCCTTTGGCATATATGATTCGCAATGCTTATGCCAATAAAGAGTGGTTCTTTGGATAATAATCCAACCGGTCTCTCCATATTAACAACGTTAAAATGGTCAAAACTTCGATAGTCTGTGATTTAACTATCGAAGAAAAACAGGTGTACAACCAATGATATTATTTCCAAATGGAAATTTATATCAATCAAACATCATTTAACATTCATCTCCTTAGTTCATTAATTTACTTATCTCCTGTTTCCCTATATTCAATATTTCTTATTTCTAAATTTAGAAAATATATGTTATTACCATTGGAAAAAATTTCCATTTCTTGTTTCCTTTATTAGAAAACATTTCTGGTTTCTTATTTGGAAAACATTTCCAAAGCTTCTTCCTTGGACTTAGACAGATGTTTAAACAAACCATCGCGATGCCAACTCAAACCATTTCCTTTACTGCCGAACCTTAACTATTCCATAGTTAAAAATGAAGTCAATCGAGTTGGGGTAGAACTAACTCTCAGACCTTAACTGAACAACATTTCTAACTTTGAAATAGACAAAGTTCAGTTTATATCCCTTCACTAACTTCCTTACTTAACCCTCCTTCGAATAGCTATATTCGATTGACTCTTTCACTTAACTCTATTCGATTAACCCTATTGGATTAACTCTATTTGACTAACGCTATTGATTTACTCATTTCACTTAACTCCTTTCGAATAAACTATATTCGATAATTCCTTTTTCTTTCTTCGAATAAACGATATTCGATTAACTCGTTTGCTTTCTATTCGAATAACTATATTCAATTTACTCCTTTGCTTCTATTCAAATAAACTATATTCGATTAACTCCTTTGCTTCTATTCGAATAAACTATATTCGATTAACTCCTTTTACTTTAACTCTAATCGACTAACTAACATCGATTAGCTCCTTTGCTTTAACTCTAATCGATTAACTAACATCGATTAGCTCCTTTTAACTTTTACTTTAATCGATTAACTAACATCGATTAACTCCTTTTACTTTATTCTCTATTCGATTAACTAACATCGATTAACTCCTTTTACTTTATTCTCTAATCGATAAACTAACATCGATTAACTCTTTTTAACTTTATTCTCTAATCGATTAACTAACATCGATTAACTCTTTTTAACTTTATTCTTTAATAGATTAACTAACATCGATTAACTCCTTTTACTTTATTCTCTAATCGATTAACTAACATCGATTAACTCTTTTTAACTTTATTCTCTAATCGATTAACTAACATCGATTAACTCTTTTTAACTTTATTCTTTAATCGATTAACTAACATCGATTAACTCCTTTATTCTATTCGAATAAACTATTCATTTTTAAAGATTTACTTTTAGTAACAGTTCTTCACTTTACACATGACTCCCTTTTTATAAAACTCTATTCGTTTTAAAACATTTTTCCCTTTTTATTTACTTTCGAAATATTTCCTTTTGTAAAATTTATTGATTTTATAAACTCCCTTTATTTCAATATCCATTGAAATAATTCTTTTTACATCCCAGGGTCTTTTATGATATTTAAATATCGAATAAAAATGATCAACATCATTCCAACACCCATAATCCATAACAGATTATATAACACATCATATATCACAATATATGAAAACAGTATAATAAATGTTGAGGAATCCAGTTGGATTCCTCCAACCTATTTCCCTGCATCACAGATGTTAAACAATATAGTTAACATCACTTTCATTTCAATATGATATATTCTGTTAGATAGAATCAATATAGAAATTCAACTAACTAACTAGCAGTTCAATCAAACGGTCAACATATAGTCAATCAACCAATATCTAACAGTTCTAAAAATACAACATGAAATTATAAACTGTTCAGAGTTAGTGAGATTTACTCACTTTGGTTGTTTACCGTTAATTTATGATCAACGTTCGGTTTGATCATATCAGGAGTTTAATTCCACCATAAATCGAAACAATCTTCAAATGGCTCTGAACCCGCTTCATAGTGTAGCCTGCTTTCGTATGGTTTCATAGAATCAGACGGTTCGCAATTCTGATGTCATACGTACACGATATTAACATTCTAAGTTTATTCGTTATTCAAATTAAACAAAAACTTTATTTTATAAACCAAAAAGGTTGGGCTTTACCATAAATAACTCGGCCCACGTCAGCTTGTTTCCCACGTGACCCTTCTCCACAATTTGCTCTTCTTCTCATATGAAAACTACCGTGACCTGCACCCAATTTCCTGTACCATTTCCGCATTGATTTTTGCAACTTCAAAATCCTGCTGCTTCAACCGAAAGTACCAACACCCTCCTTGTGTTTACTGTCCCCAAAATTCTGCCATTTCAATTATATAATTCACGTTTTAAAACCCACGAGTTGTTCCATCCGCTGTCCCCTATTTCCTTCAACCAGGAAGAACCCTGTATGCACAAATACAGTCTGCGTCGAACAAGCCTCCTCCCCTGAAATCCGCAGTCAGCTCTACCGATGCAGCCTCTCTTCGAACACAACGGCCCTCCCAGTATTTTGAACACCATCAACACTGTATTCTACCTCCAGTACAACAACCCCATGGCCGAACAAAACTTCCGATCCTTCCTCCTAAAAACCAAAGCCGTGAGCAACTACAAAACTCCCCAGTATACTCGTGTCTTAGCAGAAAGGACCGCCGAGAGCGACTTCAACCCATCCGAAACTTTGCTAAGGGTTGCGCCCTTGAAGAAGATCTACGCGAGAAGCTAGGACTGGATAAAAGAATACGATTGGGATTTGATTTGATTTCTTTCTTCTTTGAATTTAAACTCACGTTTACAACGTTTGGTGGCGGCTCAACTTTGCTTACTGTCGACCTAGCGGAAAATGAGGAAGGGTTATGAGATGTATTATTTATAGAGAAAGGGGATGTAGAGATGTGGCTGAGCAAACGATGCGTGGCTTCCTTTTGATCGGGGAGAAAATGATGAAGTTACTAAGGAGAACGTGGCTACTTTTATGTTCACAAATTTTGTCATACATTTGAGAATACCCATTATGTGAAACTCTGTTTGTCTATGCACTAATATGAAAATATCATTAAATCGAGTAACATGTCGTGATCCCAAAAATATAAAAATACCGGTAGGTGAACTCATATTTTGAAACCTCAAAATGTTGATTACAGGGTGCAAAATACTCCAAATGAAAAGTTGCTTCTTTAATTAATTAAAAATTACCATAAAATTCTAAAATTTAAATAATCACTATGTCCCAAAAGAACCTTGTCTAAATTCAAACCCGATCTTCAGTTATTTTGAAATAACTGTTATGGTCACGAACGAATATACCGCTGTTTTTCTGAATATTTGATTTGGACATAAATCAAAATCTACCCGACGAAATCCCGGTTTTTCTCTTCCACTAGAAAGATATACTCCACCAGCTCCACACGTTTCTTGTTTCACAGAAATCCAATTTAAAATGAACCCTGTATATTCAGTTGAAGTTCAAATCGCCAAATAGCGAACTACAACGCCATTTCAAGCTCGTTTATAATTATATTATAAACTATACGTTCAAACTGTCGTTCAAATAATATATTCGTTATTCAAATTCAATTCCAAGCTGAGTTAAATATCACAGATGATCTGGTTCACACCATATCGTTATTTCGGCAGGATTAAATATATAATTTAATTATTTATTTTAATTAAATATTCACTATTATTTAATTCCACGATCATTAAATTCACTATATCACCATTGATATAATGAAATAAACTAATCAAAATACCACTGCCAATGCGAGTCATTACACCTATTATCGTACAATAACATGTTCTTATTCAATCTTTGCAACCAAATACCCCTTAACTTACAAACACACTGGAGAGAGAGAGAGAGAATAATTCCCTAAATACCAACCCCGAAGACCGGAATCTACAATGAAGCACATCTTTCCTTATTACATAAGTTATCTCATCTTATCTATTGTTCCCCCTAACTTACTTTATTCCATAAGTTATCATTCCCACTTAGGCATTAATTAAGATTTACTTAACTCAACCATTCATGTCATAACAGTTAAGTGTCATTAGCCTGGTCATATTACTTAACCCACTCATTCATACCATATTGGTTAAGTGTCATTAGCCTAATCATATTACTTAACCCACCCACTCATACCATATTGTTAAGTGTCATTAGCCTAATCATATTACTTAACCCACCCATTCATACCATATTGGTTAAGTGTTCTTAGTTTACTTAACCCTACCCACTGGTCTAATTACCATGTTATGTTGGTTAAGTATTACTATTCGTATTTCCACATGTCACCCATATGTCACCCACTTAACCCCCATGTCCCACCACATGTTTATCTGGTTAAGTATTTCTTAGTTCATTAAGGCCGTAACCCTATAAAGACCTCTCACATTAGACCGACATTTATGGCAGCTGGATTTGCCGAGCGGGTCCGGGCAGTCTTACACCATAAAAGAGTCTAGCCTCGTGTCTTTACAACTGTTACGCTTTTAATTTGGGCCTAGGACCTCTCACATTGGGCTACCATTTTTGACTACTGGATTCGCCGGGCTGGTCCGTGCAGTTTTACGTCACAAATGAGTCCAACCTCGTGTCCTAAGCATTGATTATCACTTATAATCTTTTACCCCAGTCTTAATGATTTCCTTATTCAAATTACTAATTAATTCCTAATTTAACAATGTCCATAATTGACTCAATTATGTTCATCAATTAATGGTATGAAAAATCATACCAATTTTATCACAATTTATCTTATGCCATTAAAGGCAGCTTATCTCAATTTATATTTATCCCTCCTTTAAGGCTATTACATGCCAACTACCCAAAACCCACATAGGCGTGTTCATATTAGCCCTTTTTTTTCAATACATAAATTATCATATGTGTTTCAACTGCAAATCTCACATAATTAACATACGCCCAAGTTCTAGATTACATGTCCTTTTTACCTATGCCTAATTCATACCAAATTTACATATGTTCAGTTCATGCCATTTTATATGTATGCCAAATTTATGCCAATTTACACCTATCAAGTTCTAGCCAAATTACATATGCTAATCCCAATTCTTTCAATTACCATTTTAATGGGAATACCCAATTATCAAATTTCATATTAATTGCAATAATACCCATATATCCAATTATCATGTTATGCCATCAATTCCACCAATCACATATATCCAAATAGGTAATATTCCCATACTTTTCCCCGTATTCAATCGTACGCAAAAATGTGGTTTAGGCCTAGATCTGAAATTGATCTAGGTTCATCAATCTGAAAATAAATAGGGGAAAGGTAGAATTTTGCAATAAAACAAGATCAGAGAGAAAACAGCATAAATCATCATGATAGGCGTAAAGATTAGATCTTGATAATAATATCAACATGAATCCAAGAAACTGATTTACAACGACTGAATAGAGCATGAACTAGACATAAGAATGGAGATGAACAAGTCTCAAAACCCAAGGTTCAAAGGTAAACAGGAATAGATCTGAATTGATAAACATGCTTATATCCAATTACACTTTATTCCATAGCCATATTAAAATTAATTATTTTAATGTAAAAAGTAACTAGAACTTACATAGCATGGCCAGCGAATTTAAGAACTGAAATCGATGTTGTAGCATTGTTGATTCATCTCCTTGAATCGTTGTAGAAGTCTTCATCTTTGCATTGGATTGCGTATGAAAGCTTAAGAAGAAGATTAGAAACGGCTACCATGACCAAGAGGGATTTTAGTAGCATAACGGTGGCTAGACGTGTTGCAGTGAATTAGGGTTTAGGCATCAGGGGGTTTATATAGGATTAGGTAGACGAATCTGGACAGAAAACGAGACTAGAAACATCAGAATGCACCCAGGCCCAAAAGTGGGCTCGGGGACCAGGTTGACACCCAAGCCGACTGCGCAGTCGACCTGGTCCTGGGGGTGTCGACTGCCCAGTCGACTCCCCAGTCGACCTGGGGTGCTGGGCGGGATATTTCCCGCCCAGTCTGTCTGGGTTTTGAAATTCGAATTTGAACTCGAATTCGAACTGTTTTGAACTCTAAAAATTTCTGAAACTTTGGGCAGCTATAACATGGTCACACGACCCCGATTTTCGAAAACTCGGACTCGATTTCATGCAGAATTCCGAGATGAACGCAATGGCGCAATCTGTTTCCCTTGGTTCTTATTTTAAAATTTAATTCTACCTAGATTTATGGTTATCACACGTTATCAAAATACGGGTTGTTACATTCTCCCCTCCTTAAACGATTTCTTCCTCGAAATCTCTAAGTTAGGAAGAACGTATCCTACCATCCATCATCCATCTACTCAAAACATCATCCACAAGCAAACATTGTCCTTAAGAGATTTCTAAAGCTGTATGAACATATGCAGAAAGTGTGTGTATATGTTCCTTATCTAATGCAAATGATCAGGCCTGATTGATCTTTCTAATGCAAAATATGTTTAGTGTCATGAATCCAACATGTATGCAAATAATCCTAGTCACGTAAGCACTATATGTGTGCACAAACATCCATCCATATGCAACATTCATATGATAACACATTCAATTTCATCCACAAACAAGTGTAAACACTCATGCATATGCAATATGAATGGTGACTGAGCCGATCTAGTGCCTAATGTGTGTGTATATGCATCCACTTGCAACCACTTGCAACCACCTGCAACCATCAATCATAACATGTCTCAAACACATGTTTACACCCAACTGTTCCTACCTAAAGATATAGTCGAATGATAGAAGCAAGTAAAAATCCTGCGCCCATCAAAGCTAGAAATCTACGTCACATATGTACTGATTAGGAGAAGAATTCCCTAAGCACCAGCCCCGAAGACCGAAATCAACATCAGACTAACACCCAAAGAAATTCTCAACCCAATCAATATATATGTGATTCTAGGAAACTAAGCATGATGGACTCCTTTTAGGTCACAAAAAATCCCTTCCTAAAACCAACCCATGTACTATAAAACCCAAAAGGTTTAATCAACCCAACGGACACCCTCAAGCCCCAACATGTAAAACTAACAGACGAGTCATACTCCCTATGGGGTTTGCAATAGAAATTGGATTGAGAATAGGACCGAGAGGATATACACAAAAGATAGCATGCAAATAAGCTCTACAGGAAAAAGGAATCAAGAATATACTCTTAAAAAGAGATGTGATGCGCGAATCTAGTCTTCAATCTTCTAAGTCGCATTTCCTTGAGCTTAACTCCATTGTGCTTTGATCGTATTTAACTCCACAATTTCATAGCTTCTTAATTCTTGTTTCCAACATATGAGTTGGAACTCATTTCACTATTGCCTCTCGTTCCACTTTCACTTATCCTCCTCCTAGTATACTCGGCTTAAACATAACTGTGTACTCATGGTTTCATACAAGCTCTCCAAAATTCACTAGTGAATCTTGTATCTCGTTCACTTACTAAGGTGATTCTCTACAACTCATGCATAAGCGAAATGACCCATCCGCCTTAGTGGTGAACACTACTCGAGCGGATTACAGATTGCCAATAAATGTGTCAAGAGATTCTAGGTAACTAATCATGATAGAACCCTAAAGGTTACACGCGACTTCGAGGGTATTACCGAAGCAAGTCAAAAGTCTAACTACCCTTTTTTTCAAAATCGAGAATGTCACCCTTACTGGATAACCACTCCATCGCTAGGATCTACCATAGCCCAAAACATAAACATTACTTCTAAACTCAACACTTAGCATGGACATTCTCAAATCCTAACAAGTCATGAATAAATGAGCCGATTCCCCAACAGGATTTGAGACAAAAATGGGATCCATACTACGCTAGTACTAAGGTGCAGAGACTCAACTACCGAAGCAGAATTAAAAGGATGTGATGTACAAAAACAAAGTTCTAGTGGGATGATAGAAAAGAAAGCTAAACTTTTAACAGAAACGTTATCGCCTCTCTTAGGTATACAATTGCCCTCTCGACGATCTTGCCTTTTTGCCCTTGTCCTTGTCCTATACTTAACTACATGTCCCTTTTTACCATACTAAGATACTCTCTCTTGTCATGAGTTCTACTATTCTTTCACTTTAGCCTCTTTCCTTTCACCTTTTTCCTCCTTTGTGGATTAAGCCATAACAACTAGTTTCTTGTTCTTACTATCCTTGTATAGTTTGTTGACAAGTCTCTCGAAGCAGCCTCCAATGCACGGCAATTCCACACAGCTTGAAATACGATTAGTCGCAAGTAAAACTACTTCGGCTACAGATGGAGGTTGGGCACTTCTTTGCCCTCCGACATATGTCGAATGCCTACGAAATTATGGTGAAAAGAGAGAGAAGAGATTTCAAGAGAGAATCAAAAGATAGTGTATATGGCTTTGGGGAATATGCCTTTTAATCAAAACAAAATTTTCTTGAAAATATGCTCCTTTGTAAATGTTTTGAAAACTAGTTCAGAAGGTTTTTGAAAACTGTTGCCCAGTCTGGTAACCTTATGCTCTGATACCAGATGTAACACCCCACATCCGTTAAGGTCACTCACAAAGGGAATGTCATAACTTCAATGGAGCATTATGGGTACTGGAACAGAAATATTACAAGACAAACTTATATAAAACAACGGAAAGTAAAGTGGAAGTACTTCAAATCATTTATTAAATATGATTGTTTACAATAAAAGCCCATCAACTTCCAATACCCAATTACCAGTAGTTAAAATATCTGTCTTGCTCAAAAACAAAGAAGCATAAAAATAAGTTATAGTATTCCCCAATAAAGCAAAGCAAGCCATAGCCAAGAAAAATTCAAGCCTTGCATGAAAGAGCCTTGGAGCTTGATAAGGTCCGAGCTAAGCTGTATTCCCACCCTGCGAACCTGGGAGGGGGGAACGGAAGCAAAACGGGTCAGTCATAAAGACTGAGTAAGTCATAGTGACTTTCAGCATAAAAACAGTTAAAGATAATATGGCATGAATAAACATAAAGTAAAAATAAGCATGATGACAAGATAAGCAACAGGCAAGATAACTAAGGTTAACATGATGTGATTTTTGTCAAGTAACATCGCAAGGTTCCCATTCAAGATAAACTAAGTATAATTTCGTAAGATTCCTATCAAACATAACAAGATTCCTCTGCTTCGCCATTAAAATATTTCTATGAGATCTACTTGCTATGCACCACCTAACTAGCATCCTTACAATTGTCTTGCAAGGAATGATATGTATTCTTACTAATACTCCAACTAGTGTCCTCTGTAACAAGGATCCTTACCCCCTACTAGTGTCCCAAATAGTATCCCGTGTTATATAATAAGGTGATCCCACCCACTACTTAGAAATCATAATACTAGTCTTGTGTACCCCTGGCTGACTACATAGGTGCCGCCTACCCCTACCTCCACTAGGTGTACCCACCAACCCCCATGCGATCGGCTCCCTAACTCGTAGATACCCGTGCTGGCTCCACAGTGGGGTGTATCACACCCCTAAAATGGCAACCCGATACAACTTGAGGATGCACGGCTTATACCTACACGATGCAACAACGTCTTACCTACCAGCCCGGGTCCACACATGCATATGAAACCCGTTGGATTTGCGTTGCCACCGCTAACCCGTTTTGACCTCTTACAATCAAACCCAGTATGCGTGTCCCGTCCTCGACATGGGTCGAGCTCACAAAGATACGTAATGGGCTACTGGTCTGAAAAGGGTCCCCTTTCCTCGACACAAGCTTCCCTCCTATGCTTGGTCCCCTCTAGTAATTCTTACTTAACCCCTTCTTATTCATGTCCACTTACATGCTTAAATTTTGGTTAAGTATACACCAGTTATGTCTTACATGTTACCCATGTCCTCCACTTAACCCCTACATCATCCTCATGTCTTAATACATGCTTTATCTTGGTTAAGTGATTATAGGTTATATTTTACATGTCATTCATATTACCCCCAACGTCTGGGTTTAACCAAGCGCCTTGGCTTTATCTGCCATTAGACCCTATGTCTATCCAATAACTATGCGCTTGTGCTACCTCATCAGTCTTATCATTTAACTTGGTTATTTCCATTTATACCAACCTTCAACTTGCTTATTAATTCAATTTTTAACTTGAACTATACTAAGTCCATTTAAAAGCCCACAACATGTTATTCCTATGATTCATACATTAACCCCTGTTATGGTACAATAACATGTTCTTATTCAATCCTTGCAACCAAGTACTCCTTAACTTACAAACACACTGGAGAGAGAGAATAATTCCCTAAATACCAACCCCGAAGACCGGAATCAACATCAGATTGATACTCAGAGGATTATCCAACCTAACCAATGTTTTGTTCCTTTTTATAATATAACTTATGTCGCCTTCAATTGTAATTTCATTCTTGTCTTTACATAATGCTTAATCTGCAATGAAGCACATCTTTCCTTATTACATAAGTTATCTCATCTTATCTATTGTTCCGCTTAACTTACTTTATTCCATAAGTTATCATTCCCACTTAGGCATTAATTAAGATTTACTTAACTCAACCATTCATGTCATAACAGTTAAGTGTCATTAGCCTGGTCATATTACTTAACCTACCGATTCATACCATATTGGTTAAGTGTCATTAGCCTAATCATATTACTTAACCCACCCACTCATACCATATTGGTTAAGTGTCATTAGCCTAATCATATTACTTAACCCACCCATTCATACCATATTGGTTAAGTGTTCTTAGTTTACTTAACCCTACCCACTGGTCTAATTACCATGTTATGTTGGTTAAGTATTACTATTCGTATTTCCATATGTCACCCAAGTGTCACACACTTAATCCCCATGTCCCGCCACATGTTTATCTGGTTAATTA
Organism: Allium sativum; assembly: GCA_030737875.1. NCBI lineage: Eukaryota > Viridiplantae > Streptophyta > Magnoliopsida > Asparagales > Amaryllidaceae > Allium > Allium sativum. The sequence continues at coordinate 160,791,407 of CM060924.1, forward strand.
TTTCTTAGTTCATAAAGGCCGTAACTCTATAAAGACCTCTCACATTAGACTGACATTTATGCAGCTGGATTTGTCGGGCAGGTCCGGGCAGTCTTACACCATAAAATAGTCTAACCTCGTGTCTTTACAACTGTTACGCTTTTAATTTAGGCCTAGGACCTCTCACATTAGGCTACCATTTGTGACTACTGGATTCGCCGGGCGGGTCTGGGCAGTTTTACGTCACAAATGAGTCCAACCTCGTGTCCTAAGCATTGATTATCGCTTATAATCTTTTACCCCAGTCTTAATAATTTCCTTATTCAAATTATTAATTAATTCCTAAATTAACGATGTCCATAATTGATCAATTATGTTCATCAATTAATGGTATACAAAATCATACCAATTTTATCACAATTTATCTTATGCCATTAAAGGCAGCTTGTCTCAATTTATATTTATCCCTCCTTTAAGGCTATTACATGCCAACTACCCAAAACCCACATAGGCGTGTTCATATTAGCCCTTTATTTTCAAGACATAAATTATCATATGTGTTTCAACTGCAAATCTCACATAATTAACATACGCCCAAGTTCTAGATTACATGTCCTTTTTACATATGCCTAATTCATACCAAATTTACATATGTTCAGTTCATGCCATTTTATATGTATGCCAAATTTATGCCAATTTACACCTATCAAGTTCTAGCCAAATTACATATGCTAATCCAAATTCTTTCAATTACCATTTTAATGGGAATACCCAATTATCAAATTTCATATTAATTGCAATAATACCCATATATCCAATTTTCATGTTATGCATCAATTCCACCAATCACATATATCCAAATAGGTTATAATCCCATACTTTTCCCCGTATTCAATCGTACGCAAAATCGTGGTTTATGTAACAACCCGAAAATCTAGGCCAGTTTAAAATTTTTATTTTGGCAATTTTAGCGAATTTTAATTATTTAAAATGAATTATTTTAAATAATATCGATGAGAAATTTATTTTGAATATAATTCGAACGTATATATTATACGCGCCGTCGTTAGAATATATAATTATTTATAATTATAAATAGAATTGAAAATGGCGCGGTAGTTCGATAATTCGATTTCAAACTTCAATTGGATATACCGGGTGCAAAACAATCCAGATTTTAGTGAAACCAAAAATAATGGGATCTAATTGATAATATCTTTCCAACGAATTCGAATAATCGAAATTTCATAGCGGGAATCAAAAGATATGTCCAGTTGAAAATTCTGAATAGTCGCTATGGAATTCAGGCCCTTAAAAATGGACATTTTGCAAATGACCTCGGATTTCAACGAAACCAGTTTTGTTGGGTCCGTGATGTCACGTTATTGCTAGATTCCAAATTTCATAATTTTTCGAATCAGTATGTGAGCGTGGCAAAGGAAAACGCGTTTGACCAGTTTCAATTGATTTTAATCGACTGGAAATTGGCCATTTTTCAAACGGTCCCAGAATTCGACGAAACTAGTTTTGTTAGGACCGTATCGTCAATACGAAGCTAGAAAATATTTTTCTGGAATTTTTCAAGTTAGTATGTGACCCCGGTAAATTGAAATGCGCATTCAAATTTAATATATAGATTTAAATGTAAGTTCAACGGAAACTGATGGTAACGTTCGAATCAGCTTGCGATACATATCCCATTGTGTTCGGAATGGGGGTAATACGCTAGTGGCGACAGTCGTTGGGTGTGATTCCGAGCTCGGACGAAAAGTCAACACTTAGGAGAAAAGAAAAAAAATTAAATTAAATATTATTGGGCCCCTCCTTCTCCTTTATCCCCTAAGCCCCCCTTCTGTAATTAATTACCGAATTCAGTTTTATAAAAAAAAAAAAAAAGAGCGCCCTCGCGCTTGAGCCCAGGCCGCCGGCGGCGATGCTTCGCCGAACCCCACCCCCCCCCCCCCCCCCCGGTCGATGCTAGCTCCGGCGAGCCCCTCGGCTGCTCCGCCCTCGCCAAATCCCCTCGAGATGCCGGAAACCCCCAAAGCCCCATGACCCAAAACCCGCGCCCTAGCACCAGACGAGCCGCCACCGTGGGCCTACCGGCGCCCAGCACCACCACCCCGCCGCTGATCAGGCCGCCAGCGGGCCTCAGCAGCGCACTCCCCCCCCCCCCCCCTTCCTCCGACAAACAATGTAAGTTTTTCTGAATTTATATACCTTTAAAATCTGATTTTTATTGTATATAAACTCTGATTTTCATTTATATAAGTTATTATGATTTTTATAGAAAAGATTTTAGTAAAAATATGATCTTCGTTTTAGGAATACGATATTTATATATGAATAAAGTATAAAAGGTTATATTTTTAAATTTGTATAGTTTAGATTTTTAAATTAACAAAGATAAGGATTTTTATCTATATAAAAGGTCGGATTTTTCTCTCTATGAAGTTGAAGTGATGAAAATTCTATTTTTACAAATAATGAAGTGGCGAATTAAAAATATGATTTTTATATGTTGAACTTCGAATTAAAAATTCGATTTTTATATATTGAATAGCGAACTAAAAATTCGATTTTTATATATTGAATAGCGAAGTCAAAATTCGATTTTTATATATTGAATAGCGAAGTAGAAATTCGATTTTTACATATGTAGTGAAAGCGGGCAACGAAGATGCGATAACGATGCAGATTTCTCTAAAAGGAAGAGACGTAAAGTTGGATAGCTATCGGTGAGAATTTCTCACGTTTCAATTTCTTTTCTAATTATATATATATACTAGGATGCAGACGGTGCTTAGTAGCACCCGACACAATCGTCCACAGACCATGGACTTGTTTGTTTGGTTGCATGGATTAGTTGGATATTTGATTTGAATTTGGTTGTTTGGTGAATTTGATTGATGTGTGAATGGCGTGGGCCTTCACTAGACCGGGGATAAGGCTAGGCCTTGTCCCATTTCTAGTATCGTGCCGTTATGCCGCCAAAATTTTCTAAAATATGTTAGAAAAATAAAAATAACATTTTATTGAATAAATGAACCAAATAGAATATTCATAGGTTGAATAAAATGTTTTATCATTAAAAATATATTTTTTACGTGAATATGAATATAGTGAATGTGAATAAATAGATATTCATTTACAAACCAGACGGTTTGTTTATGTACACTGATTTGACTGACATTGATTGGGTCGATAAATTTTACACATCGCCCAACTGCACCAATAAAATATGCGTTTGATTGTTTGAAACCCCACACGGGTGTTAGGATGAAATTTGAAGTTCACTCATCCTGATTGATTAAATATGTCGATTGATTGATTGACAGGCTGTTATAAGCGTTAGATATCTATATTTGATGCTTATACAGTGTAGTGCACTTTGGTTGATGGTTGATTATTTTTCAATGCTATTATATGTGTGTAATGCATGAAAACCCATATAATTAACTTTATATGGTAATTGATTGGGCATCATTCCAATTTGAAAAATAAAGAGTATTATAAAATAAAGGTTCATGTGTTGACAGTACTCATCCATTGAGATTGGTCATGTGTTGAACGAAATATTTTGATAATAACTACTATTTTGAAAATAGAAATTTATGAAGCCATGTTGATTAGATTGACGCCATTTTGACGTGAACGATATTTATATCGATTAAAACGATTTCGAAATGAATTGAATTGAAAACGATTTCGAAATGAATTGAATTGAAAACGATTTCGAAATGAATTGAATTGAAAACGATTTCGAAATGAATTGAATTGAAAACGATTTCGAAATGAATTGAATTGAAAACGATTTCGAAATGAATTGAATTGAAAACGATTTCGAAATGAATTGAATTGAAAACGATTTCGAAATGATTTGAATTGAAAACGAATTCAAATTGAATTGAAAGAAAATTGAAATGAATTCAAATTGAATTGAAATTTGAATTGAATAGAAATGAATTTTAAAAGGAATTTATAAAGAAGAATTCAATTTTGATTTGAATTGAAATGGAAGTTGAAATTGCTTTTGAAACGAATTTAAAACTATTTATATAATTCGTTTTAAATAGAAATCGACGGAATGTATATTATATATATTATATGTATAATATAATGGCCTGAATAGAACGCGCCGCGCCGCGGCAGTTCGTGAATTTCGACCATTTATTTCAAACGGACATTACGGGAGATCCGACCGTCGGATTCTCCTAAAACCGGAATCGTTGGGTTCGTACCGAAAAGAGATTTCTAACGAATATTAGAAATTTGAAATCTAACGGTTGGATTTGGAGATACGTCCAAATCAAATTTGAAAAAGGTCGCTGTAAGTGCAGTTCGATGGCCATTGATGGAAATCGACTGGTTCGGACCGAGCGAAATTCCTTGCCGTCATGTTTTGGTATCAGAGCTTTGGTTTACAAAGCTCGAGAACAAGACACATTAGAACCATACGAAAGAATTCATCAGATATTGGGTTAGTAATATCCAATTAGAATGACTCGTTAGAGATAGGATCAGTAGTATCCTAGAACGAGTGTGAAGGGTATATTTTTCAAATGAAAACAATTTTGTTTTGAAATTTAAATCGTTTTAAACGTATTTTGTTATTTATTTATATTGATGTGGACAATCCAGTATATATAGATTTTGCGTATACGTCTGATCCGCGTGTATTCAAAGTTTTAATATATTGGATAGATATAGCATTACACTCTAGTCGCCCGAAGATGATATTGATGATAGCGATCGCATCATCAACATTTATGTTCGAGTTTCGAAGGTGTTATTTTCTATATATTTCCTATTGACTGGTGTGAGAACCAAAATTAGATAGGGCCTATGGTTGTGATTTGGCATCAAGAATCTGATTTTTGTATATGTATCAAAGTTATGAATTTGAAACGTTAATCCACTAATTGATTGATGTTTGAGTTGTTTGTTCATTTGTTTGCTAATTTTGAACCATTTAGCCTAATTGAATCGAATAATGAATTGTATTGAAATTGGTCGCATTTGCTTGCATATACATATACTTATATTGAACAGGTCATAGCAAGGAGGCTAGAGCCGAAGAATAAAATTTGTTTGCCCGACAAATAGGTACATGTTTACTACATAATTTACTGTTTTGTTTGGGTGATGATGATTTTATGAGCCTATTGGCTAGCCGCTTGGCTTTTTCTTTTTCTTTTTGAGATTAGAAGGACCGGGGAAGCTATTTGAAATTCCCCGATGCTCCCGGTGCAGGGGAGGTTATGGCGAAATTTTTCAAAAATTTAGGGTGTTAGCCAAATTTTTGAAATTTTGAAAATTCTCAGAAACTGAAAAGTTGGAGAATGAAAGCCAGATCAAACGTAGAGTTGATTAATCAAACCACTTTCGACTTTGTTCCTTTTCGGGGACGAAAAGTTTTAAGTGGGGGAGATTGTAACAACCCGAAAATCTGGGCCAGTTTAAAATTTTTATTTTGGCAATTTTAGCGAATTTTAATTATTTAAAATGAATTATTTTAAATAATATCGATGAGAAATTTATTTTGAATATAATTCGAACGTATATATTATACGCGCCGTCGTTAGAATATATAATTATTTATAATTATAAATAGAATTGAAAATGGCGCGGTAGTTCGATAATTCGATTTCAAACTTCAATTGGATATACCGGGTGCAAAACAATCCAGATTTTAGTGAAACCAAAAATAATGGGATCTAATTGATAATATCTTTCCAACGAATTCGAATAATCGAAATTTCATAGCGGGAATCAAAAGATATGTCCAGTTGAAAATTCTGAATAGTCGCTATGGAATTCAGGCCCTTAAAAATGGACATTTTGCAAATGACCTCGGATTTCGACGAAACAATTTTTGTGGGGTTCGTGATGTCAAGTTATTGCTAGATTCCAAATTTCATAATTTTTCGAATCAGTATGTGAGCGTGGCAAAGGAAAACGCGTTTGACCAGTTTCAGTTGATTTTAATCGATTGGAAATTGGCCATTTTTCAAACGGTCCCAGAATTCGACGAAACTAGTTTTGTTAGGACCGTATCGTCAATACGAAGCTAGAAAATATTTTTCTGGAATTTTTCAAGTTAGTATGTGACCCCGGTAAATTGAAATGCGCGTTCAAATTTAATATATAGATTTAAATGTAAGTTCAACGGAAACTGATGGTAACGTTCGAATCAGCTTGCGATACATATCCCATTGTGTTCGGAATGGGGGTAATACGCTAGTGGCGACAGTCGTTGGGTGTGATTCCGAGCTCGGACGAAAAGTCAACACTTAGGAGAAAAGAAAAAAAATTAAATTAAATATTATTGGGCCCCTCCTTCTCCTTTATCCCCTAAGCCCCCCCTTCTGTAATTCATTACCGAATTCAGTTTTATAAAAAAAAAAAAAAAAAAAAGAGCGCCCTCGCGCTCGAGCCCAGGCCGCCGGCGGCGATGCTTCGCCGAACCCCCCCCCCCCCCCCCCCCCGGTCGATGCTAGCTCCGGCGAGCCCCTCGGCTGCTCCGCCCTCGCCAAATCCCCTCGAGATGCCGGAAACCCCCAAAGCCCCATGACCCAAAACCCGCGCCCTAGCACCAGACGAGCCGCCACCGTGGGCCTACCGGCGCCAGCACCACCACCCCGCCGCTGATCAGGCCGCCAGCGGGCCTCAACAGCGCACTCCCCCCCCCCTTCCCCCGACAAACAATGTAAGTTTTTCTGAATTTATATACCTTTAAAATCTGATTTTTATTGTATATAAACTCTGATTTTCATTTATATAAGTTATTATGATTTTTATAGAAAAGATTTTAGTAAAAATATGATCTTTGTTTTAGGAATACGATATTTATATATGAATAAAGTATAAAAGGTTATATTTTTAAATTAGTATAGTTTAAATTTTTAAATTAACAAAGATAAGGATTTTTATCTATATAAAAGGTCGGATTTTTCTCTCTATGAAGTTGAAGTGATGAAAATTTATTTTTTAAAATAATGAAGTGGCGAATTAAAAATATGATTTTTATATGTTGAACTTCGAATTAAAAATTCGATTTTTATTTATTGAATAGCGAACTAAAAATTCGATTTTTATATATTGAATAGCGAAGTCAAAATTCGATTTTTATATATTGAATAGCGAAGCAAAAATTCGATTTTTACATATGTAGTGAAAGCGGGCAACGAAGATGCGATAAAGATGCAGATTTATCTAAAAGGAAGAGACGTAAAGTTGGATAGCTATCGGTGAGAATTTATCACCTTTCAATTTCTTTTCTAATTATATATATATACTAGGATGCAGACGGTGCTTAGTAGCACCCGACACAATCGTCCACAGACCATGGACTTGTTTGTTTGGTTGCATGGATTAGTTGGATATTTGATTTGAATTTGGTTGTTTGGTGAATTTGATTGATGTGTGAATGGCGTGGGCCTTCACTAGACCGGGGATAAGGCTAGGCCTTGTCCCATTTCTAGTATCGTGCCGTTATGCCGCCGAAATTTTCTAAAATATGTTAGAAAAATAAAAATAACATTTTATTGAATAAATGAACCAAATAGAATATTCATAGGTTGAATAAAATGTTTTATCGTTAAAAATATTTTTTTTTACGTGAATATGAATATAGTGAATGTGAATAAATAGATATTCATTTACAAACCGGACGGTTTGTTTATGTACACTGATTTGACTGACATTGATTGGGTCGATAAATTTTACACATCGCACAACTGCACCAATAAAATATGCGTTTGATTGTTTGAAACCCCACACGGGTGTTAGGATGAAATTTGAAGTTCACTCATCCTGATTGATTAAATATGTCGATCGATTGATTGACAGGCTGTTATAAGCGTTAGATATCTATATTTGATGCTTATACAGTGTAGTGCACTTTGGTTGATGGTTGATTATTTTTCAATGCTATTATATGTGTGTAATGCATGAAAACCCATATAATTAACTTTATATGGTAATTGATTGGGACTCATTCCAATTTGAAAAATAAAGAATATTATAAAATAAAGGTTCATGTGTTGACAGTACTCATCCATTGAGATTGGTCATGTGTTGAACGAAATATTTTGATAATAACAACTATTTTGAAAATAGAAATTTATGAAGCCGTGTTGATTAGATTGACGCCATTTTGACGTGAACGATATTTATATCGATTAAAACGATTTCGAAATGAATTGAATTGAAAACGATTTCGAAATGAATTGAATTGAAAACGATTTCAAAATGAATTGAATTGAAAACGATTTCGAAATGAATTGAATTGAAAACGATTTCGAAATGAATTGAATTGAAAACGATTTCGAAATGAATTGAATTGAAAACGATTTCGAAATGAATTGAATTGAAAACGATTTCGAAATGAATTGAATTGAAAACGATTTCGAAATGAATTGAATTGAAAACGATTTCAAAATGAATTGAATTGAAAACGATTTCGAAATGAATTGAATTGAAAACGATTTCGAAATGAATTGAATTGAAAACGATTTCGAAATGATTTGAATTGAAAACGAATTCAAATTGAATTGAAAGCAAATTGAAATGAATTCAAATTGAATTGAAATTTGAATTGAATAGAAATGAATTTTAAAAGGAATTTATAAAGAAGAATTCAATTTTGATTTGAATTGAAATGGAAGTTGAAATTGCTTTTGAAACGAATTTAAAACTATTTATATAATTCGTTTTAAATAGAAATCGACGGAATATATATTATATATATTATATATATAATATAATGGCCTGAATAGAACGCGCCGCGCCGCGGCAGTTCGTGAATTTCGACCATTTATTTCAAACGGACATTACGGGAGATCCGACCGTCGGATTCTCCTAAAACCGGAACGTTGGGTTCGTACCGAAAAGAGCTTTCTAACGAATATTAGAAATTTGAAATCTAACAGTTGGATTAGGAGATACGTCCAAATCAAATTTGAAAAAGGTCGCTGTAAGTGCAGTTCGATGGCCATTGATGGAAATCGACTGTACGGGCCTTGATAAAATTATTAAAAATAGCAATAATTTGTGTAAAATCATAAGAAATGATTTGTGAAGATTTGGGATGAAAAACTCCATATTTGAAAAGATAAAAATAGATTTTTATCGAAATGAACTAGTTTTGAACTAGAATTATAATTCTATTTATTTTTAAAGAAATAAATTGAATTTGAAAAGGGTTTTAAAATAACCAAAATTTCCAATGATTGCATTGGAATGGAATTGAATCGAAATTGTCTTCGGAATATTTCGATGTTGGAATTCGTGATTATACGGATGTTGTTATGGAAATTTGAAAGATATATATATATATCGTTATTTCCAATACGACATTTGTTAATCGTAGAATTTGATATTGAATATAAGCCGATATATTTTCTATTCAGAGCCTTATATTGAATATCAAATGTGATTTGGGTTTTCCGTGAATGGTGTCTTCACTAACACTGTTCTTGAACCCATTTGAGAAAAGATTAAATCTTTTTATTTAGATTTAATGAAGTGTACCAATTAAATAATATTTAATTGGAATTGAATTGATATTGATTTTTGGGTTTATCGTGGAGAGTGTTTTAAATAACACTCGTTCTTTAACCCGATAATTAATGGGATGTGACTTTGGGTTTATCGTGAACCGTGTTTTAAATGACACTGATTCTCTAACCCAGTTAACGATTAAAACTAAGTGGAGTTTTAATGAATCTTTAAATAGATTGAAAAGATCGAGAATGGAGTATCACCAGTTTTACTCCAAGCGATAGTTAAATCTTTAATTAGATTTGAACGTGAAATGGTAATTGAGTTACCGATAACACTGTGGTGTTAGATATGAAGTACTACCAGTTTTACTTCATGGGATGAATAGGTTGGGATTGGGAAAATAAAATAAATGATTACTTCGGCGTGGTTCGCTAATCCCGACTAGTTTGAATTGATATTCAAAGGAGATTAAAGAATAAATTTAAAGAATTTATCTTGGATAAAATTAATGGGAACTTTTCCCAAAGTATAGGAATATTTGAATAAAAGAATATTCTGAATTGGAATGAGGCGTATGTTGTGTTTGTGTAACACTTTTATAATATATACGCGAGTTATTCAGAAAGACCGGGTTTATCCCATTCTGAATAACTGATTCGACGTGGTGTCGAAGATGAAGACGGTGGTCGAAGACCAGAAGTCTTTACGTCGTTTGGGTGATTACTGATGATCTTGATTGGGCTGTACACCCAAGAAGATGGAAACAGTTAGTGATCGTCCAGACGTGCTTGGAGATCGATGGATATGTGGGGTACTAGGTGCCTCCGGTTTCGTTCAGACCCAGAACGAACTTGTAAATGGACTGTGTGTCTGACATTGGATTTTAGTCCGTGTGATTGATCTCTATTAAATATATATCTGTTTGGCGGCGGAGAATTTATTCTCTTGCTTAACGCCCTTCTCTGAGACGTACGAGCTCAGGGGTTATATATTGATGGATATCAAACGCATGGAGTGAATTGCCTGTGTGGCATGCCTAAGAGGCAAATGATCGAGGCTTCTGTTGAAAAGCAAAGTCTTGTGGTGATGATCAAAGCACGGCCTTTGTGGCGTAGCTTTGTGTAACGTTTACTTCGCGAGTTTCACACCCGGTTTGAACCAAAAACGGGAGACGGACCTCAGGGAGGACTTGCGTTTCTTTCTAGCTAGAAGTGGCGTCAGTGGTTTTACACGCCCTGACGAGTTTTACTTATGTGGTTGTTGCTGTTGCGAGGCGCCTCGGTTATACCGGTTTCGGCCGATGCATTCTGGTCGACAGACGGACCAGACTTACACCCCATAGGGTGGGGAAACGTAGTGTTCAGGAATTTTAATCCACATCGGTGGACCGGCCCTGACGATCCAAAGGCTTGACTGAGTACTTGCCTGAGGGGCGGGCTAGAGAGTCTCGAATCGGTTGAGGACTATCTTTTGCCTCGGTTCATAGACGGAAATCCAATTTCCAAATACGTGACATTTGCGGTTTTATTCGTAGAGCCTAGTATGGCGACATAGTGGGATGGGGTGCTCATGCCGCCTATGATTGATACTTATGATTTGAAGTTGTTTTATACACTATGCACTTATAATAGTATCAAACGATTTGTTTTAAACGTATCAAGCATTCTTTGGCTGTTATAAGGGAAAACCCTATCCTCGGCTGCGTTGCATTGTGTGATAGGACCTGGGTCTTATAATAGCTTCATTTTTCTTTATTTAGCATTGCGCTGTTGTCTTATGCACTGGTATTCTTGGGAGGAAACCCGTTCCGTGTTATACGGCGTGGTCCCTTGATTTACCGAACATTAAAAATAAAGATTAACTGTTTTAGTTCTCACACCAGTCACATGACTGACCTGGAGTTTATTGTTTTAACCTAAACTCTGGGTGCCCCTATTTTCCACACGGGCAGCTAGTAGTTTTGGTTTTGCAGATTTATATTCACAGGATCCTGGTTTACAACTGGAACGATATCCGGAAAGCTTTGTATCCGTATATCTCTTCTAGTTGTGTATTGTATTATTTTCTGTTGCTATGTATTTAAATGTAATTTAAATCTCTGATATTCCTGTGTAATATTCATTTATACTCTGTATATTCTGTAATCTGATGCATTGTTGTAATATACATTGAAATGTTCTTTTATATGCGTTCTGTTGTGTCCTGTTCTCAAACGATAGGGCGTTTCGAACGGCCTGGATCGGTTTAGCGACTGGTTCGGACCGAGCGAAATTCCTTGCCGTCACAGTTTAGGCCTTGATCCGAAATTGATCTAGGTTCATCAAAAGAAAATAAATAGGGGAAAGGTAGAATTTTGCAATAAAACAAGATCAGAGAGAAAACAGCATAAATCACCATGATAGGCGTAAAGATTAGATCTTGATAATAATATCAACATGAATCCAAGAAACTGATTTACAACGACTGAATAGAGCATGAACTAGACATAAGAATGGAGATGAACAAGTCTCGAAACCCAAGGTTCAAAGGTAAACAGGAATAGATCTGAATTGATAAACATGCTTATATCCAATTACACTTTATTCCATAGCCATATTAAAATTAATTTTAGTCTAAAAACTAACTAGAACTTACATAGCATGGATAGCGAATTTAAGAACTGAAATCGATGTTGTAGCATTGTTGATTCATCTCCTTGAATCATTATAGAAGTCTTCAACTTTGCATTGGATTGCGTATGAAAGCTTAAGAAGAAGATTAGAGACAACGGCCATGACCAAGAGGGATTTCAGTAGCATAACGGTGGCTAGACGTGTTGTAGTGAATTAGGGTTTAGGCATTAGGGGGTTTATATAGGATTAGGTAGACGAATCTGGACAGAAAACGAGACTAGAAACATCAGAATGCACCCAGGCCCAAAAGTGGGCTCGGGGACCAGGTCGACAACTTAGTCGACTGCGCAGTCGACCTGGTCCTGGGGGTGTCGACTGCCCAGTCGACTCCCCAGTCGACCTGGGGTGCTGGGCGGGAAATTTCCCGCCCAGTCTGTCTGGGTTTTGAAATTCGAATTTGAACTCGAATTCGAACTGTTTTGAACTCTGAAAATTTCTGAAACTTTGGGCAGCCATAACTTGGTCATACTGACTCCGATTTTCGAAAACTCGGACTGGATTTCATGCAGATTTCCGAGACAAACGCAATGGCGCAACCCGTTTCCCTTGGTTCTTATTTTAAAATTTAATTCTGCCTAGATTTATGGTTATAACACGTTATCAAAATATGGGTTGTTACAGTACAGCTGGCAATCGTAATAAAGTCAACCTTTTTTATAACTGTTTCTAGCAGTTGTTAAAATTTGTTTTACAACAGCTAAAAGTAGTTACATCTAAACCGCTATTAATCTAAGATTTCATAATATTATAATACATATTATTATAACACAGTATTTTATTCAAATAAATATTTCATTTCAACATTTCAAATGGTAAAAAAATTGACTCCACTATTGTACATTCACTCGTATATTACACAATCATTCATATTTACATACATTCCTCACTACATTGTAACTCAATTCACTCATATACAGACTCACACATACAACCATAAGCAAGAAAAAATACACGAAAACGATTATATAAACTACTATGGAATGACGGTATATAACATGGGTACGACCGTTCGTTACTTTAGCTCTTACCTATCAATGGTGTTTCCAGGAGCAACTCCCCTTCTTTATTAATTAACTAAACAGCTAAGATTTCTACCTACCAAAGTTAAGTGAAAAATTTAATAAAGCAACACCACTAACTATCAACAAGACCAAGCTTATTACCTAAAAAAACCAAACAAATAAAATTAAACCTTAATCTCTGGCCTTGAGCAGTATCGCCATCTGTTTGGGCATTATTTTCCAATTTAGAATCCCAATAACAATTAACAATCAGCACAAGTATAAATAACCATTAGCATTAATCAAGTTAAAAATAAGTTTGGTAGTAATAAAAAAATAAAAAGATACTTCAAAAATATAATAGAAACAGAAGCATAATTAGCAATATTTTTTTTAAGATAAACAAGTGCTAATTGACATGTTGAAACAACCAACATGCAGCCACAACCAAAATTACAATACCCAAACATGTTGCAAATGTTATCACATATTGCACATAGAAGGAATTGACACAAAGAAGATAACCAAGATTTTTAACACTATGGAACAATCAGGAGACATCATCACTGCTTCTAGGAGGTCTTGAGTCGCTAGAAAACCAAACTTCATAGGAGACGGTGATCATCAGAATGATCTAGATAATAATAGCTCAAACGGTAATAAAGTTTCTCTATTTTTTGATGCACATGCCAAACTTGTCAAATCTTTGCATATTCATTCAATTAATATTAAGCATAAAGCCAAAATTGATAGGTTAACAACAGAAGATGAAGCTAGTAAATTCTTTTTTGTCGGAATTTCTAGTAGAAAAAATAGAAATGATATTGGGAAATTACTAGATATAGGTGGAAAAATAATAAATGATGCTGATCTTCTAGAAGAGAAGGCTATTAATTATTTCAACACTCAATACAACTCTAAGGATATTACTAGCAATTTTCCTAATATTATTTTTAAATATACTGTCAATAATAACAGCGAGGATTTATTACTTGCTCCTATTAGAGAAGGGGAGATTAAAAATATCATTTTTAATACTAAAGATGATAAGAGCCCTAGTCCTGAGGGATTTGGTGCTAAATTTTATAAAACGCACTGGTCTGAGATTAAAACCCCTCTGATTGATTCTATAAAAGAAATTTTCAGTTCTGGTAAGATTTTAAAAAAATTCTAACCATACTTTTATTACTTTAGTGCCAAAAGTGGAAGCTCCTGTTAGTTTGGAGGATTATAGGCCTATAGCCTGCTGTAATTTTGTTCACAAAATTATTTCCTCCATTTTATGTAATAGAGCTAAAAGCTTTTTGAAGTTTCTTATATTTTAAAATCGAAGTGCCATTATTCCTGAAAGGCTTATTTTTTAAAATACTTTACTTGCTCCTAAGCTTATTAGGGATTTTAATAAGAAGAATAAAAATATTATGTGCATTAAAGTTGATCTTCAAAAAGTCATTGATAAGATTAATAGCAATTTTATTATTTTGTCATGAGACAGATGTGGTTTAATAATAGTTCAGTGATTTAATTAAAGAATGCATCAATAATGTTACTTTTTCAGTGATGGTGAATGGCTCTCCCAAAGGATTTATACATAACAATAGAGGAATAAGAAAGGAGATCCTCTATCTCCCCACTAATTCTCTATTGTTATCGAGTACTTTTCAATATAAATGGAGTTTGAATTACTATAAGGTAACATTAAAACTATTAGCAGAAACAAACCACACATGACTCATCTACATTATGCAGATGATATGCTTGTATTTGCTAAAGATGAACGATAAGTGCTTCTTCAATTAAAAATATAATTGATAACATGGATAAATATGCTGGGCTCAAGGTTAATGAAAACAAAAGTAAATTTTATTTCAACAAAGACTCAATATATTAAAATGATGTTATTAATCTCCTGAAGTTTAAAGAAGAAAAGTTACCAGTCAAATATCTTGGCTTGCCTCTTAGTATTAATCAAATAAAGGAGAGGGACTGTTCTAGACTTTATGATATCATCCATAGTAAATTAGAAGGATAGTCTAGTAAGCTCCTTTGTATGGCTAGTAAAATGGAGCTTAACCACACTGTCATCAGTGCTGTTATTATCTATTGGATACAAACACTTAAAATTGCTATTAATGTTATTCAAAAAATTGAGAAAATGTGTGCCAATTCTATCTAGGAGGGTAAACATCATAAAATTTCTTGGGATAAAGTTTGTAAACCCAAGAAATTTAGTGGTTTGGGTCTTAGGAACATTAAGGATTTGAATGAAGTTAGTAAATTAAAATTGTTATGGAAATTTCTAGATGGCAAAACACTATGGGCTAGATGGATGAGGGCCAAATACCTAAAATAAAAAAAATAAAAAAAATTGGACTACTAAAAAAGAGAACCACCATTTTTATGTTTGGAAAAATATTTTGGACTGCAGAGAAATTGGCAAAAAAACTAATTAAGAGAGAACTAAAGGATGGCAGCCAAACAAGTTTACGGTTTGATCCATGGATCTTTGGTAACTCTCTTATTATTCTTTTGGGATGGAATAATTTATAGATTCTTGGGGATATAAATGATATTTTCCAAAATATTATCCAAAACAACCACTGGTCCTTATGTAGCAGTCAAGCTGCATCCATCTACAAATCTGCTATCTTTAAAATTCCCATTAACAATAACTATTTTAAAGACCACTCGGTTTGTAAGCTAAATTCAAAAGATAAATTCTCATTTAAAAAAGCTTGGGAATATTTTATTGGCGATGAGGTTGAGGTAAGTTGGCATAATGCTATTTAATGCAAGGCTAATTGCCCTAAAATCGCTCATTGCGATTACTTCGCAGTATTAAATAAACTTCCTACTAGAGATAAGTGTGTGAAATGGAATAAAGACTATGAGGCTAATTGTATCTTGTGTAAGAATGAATTAGAAAATGTTAATCATTTATTTTTTGAATGTCCGTATTCTTAATTCATTTGGTTCAATGCTAAATGTAGCTTGAATTTTAATCTGAATATTCCTACTTTGAATATCAGAGATAGCGTAGAATACATCATGAAAAGATTTAAGCCTAAAACTATTCTTTTCAGGCTTGCGTGATGCTAACTACTATGATTTATCTCATACGGAGGCTGTAATGACCCGGGATTTTGACGACTTTGGTTATCGCCAAAAACTCAATGATGACTAACCAAACATCGAAAAATACCGGTCAATAATGAAAGAAATTAGAGGGTGAGGATGGATAAGATAGAAACTTAGAATAGAAGAAGAAGAAGAACACAATATCAGAGTAACACGAATCTCTTAGCGGAACGAATAAATATATTTCATAACATAACTTTGAAATACAAATATGTACTTGAATATACATATCATTATCAAAGTACAGCACTTACAACACAGCGGAAATAACTATAGCTATATAATCCTGAAGCCTCCTGCTCCAAGCTCTTCCAGTATATCTGTAAATCCCGACTACTTGACTGCCCATACAAATTTAGGCACCCAAGAGTTTAGGGAAACAAACAAATAAACTCCAGGTCAGTCATGGGACTGGTATGAGTAAAACAATTTAAACAGTTCAAACAGATAATCGATATCTCATAAGACCACGCCGTATAACGGAATGGGTTTTTCCCTTATTGGAATCCAAATATCTTTATATCATAAACCTTTTGATATTATATTAATGTCTATCAACACAATATAATAATCCTCTAGCAGAAACGCTTTCATCTCACGTTCTACATATGTAGTATACAATCAAAACCGCAAGCACGTATTGGGTAATGGATTTCCAACTATGTCAAGGTATGGAACCACCTTTCGCTCTTGTACCTCTAGAGAGGAATACACTGGATTCAAGAAGAACATCTTGCAACCCGGCCACACATGACCGACCACTCATTTCACTTGAGTGTATCGAATGTATATCTCCAACAGTTGGGATCAGCAATTGTTTCCCGAATGGGACAACATCAACAATAGATTTTTAGAAGTAAATGAAACCCTAGATCAGGTGATTATACACCCTACTTCGGCGCGACCGACTTAGCCATGCTGCCTGCCCGATTTCTGTCATTTACCGGATGTGAGGCTAGAAGCTACGCTTTATCATCACACCATATTCACTTTGAATGCCACATCATCAAATCCATCAAATCACCGATTGATATCCTCAACCATACATTATGTGTTAGCTAAAAGAAGTTTCCTTCTCCGCTTCCACTCTTCGTACGGTTGGAGAAATCAATATACGTGATTGTCTGGAAATACTCTGTCAGACATCCGTCCATACAAGTCATCCAGGAACAGGCTGAACCGAAGGCACTATTCTGTAAACAGGATAGCCCTTGCATAACACCGACTTTAATTATCTTTCGCATATATGATTCGCAACGCTTATGCCAATACAGAGTGGTTCTTTGGATAATAATCCAACCGGTCTCTCCATATTAACAATGTTAAAATGGTCAAAAACTTCGATAGTCTGTGATTTAACTATCGAAGAAAACAGGTGTGCAAACAACGATATCATTTCCAAATGGAAATTTATATCGATCAAACATCATTCAAAATTTATCTCTTTATTTCATTAATTTACTTATCTCCTGTTTCCCTATATTCAATATTTCTTATTTTCTAAATTTGGAAAATATACGTTATTAACAATGGAAAACATTTCCATTTCTTGTTTTCTTTATTAGAAAACATTTCTGGTTTCTTATTTGGAAAACATTTCCAAAGCTTCTTCATACTTAGACAGATGTTTTAAACAAACCATCGTGATGCCAACTCAAACCATTTCCTTTACTGTCGAACCTTAACTATTCCTTTGTTAAAAACGAAGCCAATCAAGTTGGGGTAGAACTACCTCTCAGACCTTAACTGAACAACATTTCTAACTTTGAAATAGGCAAAGTTCACTTTATATTTCTTTAACTAACTTCCTTACTTAACTCTCGTTCGAATAAATCTCTATTCGATTTATTCTATTTGATTTACTCTATTTGATTTACTCTATTCACTTAACCCCTTTCGAATAAACTATATTCAATAACTCCTCTAACTTTATTCGAATAAACTATATTCTATTAACTCCTTTATTCTATTCGAATAAACTATATTCGATAACTACTTTATTCTATTTGAATAAACTATACTCTATTAACTCCTCTAACACTATTCGAATAAACTATATTCGATAAATACTTTTAATTAACAAGATTTGATAACTCCGATCGAATAACTAGATTCGATAACTCCTTCTCTTTAACTCTATTCGAATAAACTATATTCGATTACTCTATTTAAATAACTCTAGTTCGATTTAACTCTATTCAATAAATTCTAGTTCGATATAACACTATCGATTTACTTTAACTGATTAACACTAGCTGTTTAACTCTAATGGTTTTACCCTAACTGGTTTAACCTAATTCGAATAACTAATATTCGATTAACTCTATTCAACTAACTCGACTCGACTAACCCCTTTCGAATAACTAATTCGATTTACTAACTTTTGAATACCGTATTCGTTTTAACTCCTTTAACTCTATTTGAATAAACTATATCTGATAAACTCCTTTATTCTATTCGAATAACTAATTCGATTAACTCCTTTTCGAATAAACTATTCATTTATAAAGATTTACTTTTAGTAACGGTTCTTCACTTTACAAATGATTTACTTTTATTCTACTTATCCTTTGATTTTTATAAATATTTCTTTTATAAAAATCCTTTTCCTTTTCTATATAAAATCCATCGATTTTATATAAATAAATCATTTTCAAAATATACTTTGAAAATCCTCTTTCCGTTATCCAGTATTTCTTATGGTATTTAACATACCATATAACAACGATAAATATCGTCCAAACACACACAATCAACAACAAATTATATATCACATCATATATCACAATATATGAATCACAGTAAAATAAATGTTGAGGAATCAAGTTGGATTCCTCCAACCTGTTTCCCTGGATCACAGATGTTAAACAATATAGATATCATTACTTTCAGTTCCATATGATATATTCTATTAAACAGAATCAATATAAAAATTCAACTAACTGACTATCAGTTCAATCAAACAGTCAACACGCAGTCAATCAGCCAATATCTAACAGTTCTAAAAATACAACATGAAATTATAAACTGTTCAGAGTTAGTGAGATTTACTCACATTGGACTATCATTGTTAATTAACGATAATTGTCGTTGATTCGGATCGGACAATTTATTTTTCAATAAATTGTAACAAGTTCAGATTCGCTTCCAGTCGGTTTCATTGTGAAGCGCTCGTCCATACGATCCTGTCGGATCTTGCTTCGTGATGTTTCGACATTGTTTTATTTGTTGCGGCCCAAATGACTTTAACCTGAGATCCGCTACACACACCGCATCTTCCCAGTATGATTTGTGGAAACCGCACTGTGCTTCTGTGTACCAAACCGGTATGAAACACTTTTTTTCTTTTTCTCTTTTGGGCTTTCTGCTAATCAAACAGAAACCCTTTCCCTTTTTTTTATAAGGCCCAGCCCACGCCTTTGTTTATCAAACTTCGCACCTGCAAAATACCCCCATTGCAAAACGTTTTCACTTGCAAAACGTTTTCCATCTATTTACCACAAAATTCCCTTTTATTTTCCCTCTTCCTTCTTATAGCATTTGGGCTTTCCAGCAATGGCCCACTACCCTACTTAGAGACCCATCTTCCCCAACTTATGAACACCGCGCCTCTGTTACTTCAAAATGCCACGTCCCATACAAAACACAACCGCTCCATTTCTGTTGTCCTCCTTCACGATTTGAAATGATACGCCCAACACCCATTTTCACGAACAAAAGAAAACCGTTAGCACCCTTCTTCACCCCATGTTAAAACGCACGCATACAGTTATGTACTCCCCCATCTCTCTTTTACTTCACCACGGTAAAAAAAACAACCTGCTCCCAACATACTCCTTCACACTCTTCTCCTTCTACATAGTGAAACTGCACCTTATACCTTCTCATCACCCAACATCGCAAGCATCTCTGAACGACCCCAGCTTCTCTTGTTTCCCTCTCTCTGCCTCAACACACAACGAGTCCGACTCCAATATCATCACGTCGACCCCCGCTTCCCTTTCACTCGACTAAACCTCAGACCGAGATCACCGCTCCCTCTTTCCCGATGCTCCAGAATCACGTCGCACCCCTCGATAATTAGATAAGCCTGAGAGGAATCAATCCAGGAACTCAAAGAAATTGATATTGGGTTTTATAGATTTTTCTTTTATTTTCCTTTGATTTTTCTTTGTAGCGTTTTTTTCTTTTTGTTTGAGGAGAATAAATTGGCGGTGCTGAAGCTCTTCATTTTCAGAAGATATATTAGGTTTAGAAAGACTTTAAGGGTTATTATATATATAGGGGTTTCCTTTTTGATTTAAGGGGAGATTTAGAGGCCACGTTTTCTTCTTATGTCCGCGGATTTGATTTGGGTCCATTGATGTCCACGTGAGTGATGAACGTGGCTTTGTTTGATCCACATAATGAAGACCTGGTTAGGATAATTGTTTTACACTTGAGAATAACCCATTATGCGGAACTCTGTTTGTTCACGGACTGATATGAAAATACCAGTGAGTCATTCCCTGTGTCACGATCCCAAAAATGTAATAATATCGGTAGGTTGACTCATATTGTGGAACTCCAAAATGTTGATTACAGGGTGCAAATTACTCCAAATAAAAAGTTGCTTATTTAATTAATTAAAAATTATAGTAAAATTCTAAAAATTAAATTATCGTTATTTCCTAAAAGAACCTTGTCTAAATTCAAAGCCGATCTCTAGTTATATCGAATAAACCGATACGGTCGATAAACGACTCTATAGCGACTATTTCAGAATTTGATTTGGACATAAATCAAAATCTACATGACGAAATCCCGATTTTTCTCTTCCACTAGAAAGATTTACTCCACCAGCTCCACACGTTTCTTGTTTCATAGAAATCCAGCTTAAAACGAATCCTGTACATTTAGTTGAAGTTTGACTCGCCAATTTACGAACTGCAGCACCATTTCAAGCTCGATTTTAATTATATTATAATTCTATGATCAAACTGTCGTTTATATAATATATTCGTTATTCAAATTCAATTCCAATCTGAATTAAATATCACAGATGATCCGGTTCGCATCGTATCGTCATTTCCGCCAATTCTGATTATTTCAAAATTAAATATATTATTTAAATTATTATTTTAATTAAATATTATTATAATTAAATATTCACCATTATTTAATTCCACGACCATTAGATTCTCTAAACCACCATTTATGTAATTAAATAAATTAATTATAATACCTCTGCCAATGCGGGTCATTACAATCTTCCCCACTTAAAATAATTTCATCCTCGAAATTGCTAAGGTAGAGAACGACCCTATCGATTGGTTAGAACATATTTGTTCACTTCTTAACTTCAGTTTCAACTGAACCAATTGAATTTCAATTAAATATTAATTAATTATTATCAATGAAAATTTTCAAAAATCTGGGAAAATTTTCTAACACCTTAACTTTTTTGAAAAATTTCGTCAGCACCTCCTTTGTACTGGTCAATAGGTCAAACTCCAACTCGCCTCTCTGGACCATCTCCAACCCAAAAGAAAATCAAACAGCCAAGCGGCTTGCCAATTCGGCTCATAAATCTTATATCCAATAGAAATATAAACTTGTACCGTTTGTCGGCATATCATTATATCCTTTCCACCTGTTATCAATTCAGCGGATACAAGGGTCATCCTAATCAAAATCCAATCTGCTTTTATCCACAACACCAACCATTTGCTTATATCCAAGCCAAATATTATTTCAACTCGAGTTTCTTCTCGATTTTCAACTCTTAACTTGATTGTCACATTACACTTCAAATTTGAATCTCACAATCCAATTTGTCTTGATATCATTCTAATTCAGTCTCAGTTACCACTTTTCTGGCTTTACTTTAATTCAATTTTGCTTTCACCAATTTGTTTTAAATTCAAACAGCTTCTCCCTAGGAGTTTTCAAACAGTTTACTCTTTTCAAAAATCAAATTTTCCATTTGAACATGTCACTGAGCCCTTAATTAATATTCCATTAGTTAAATCACTTCTCTATTTCTTTATCAATATTTGTTAACCAGATATTTTCAATAACCATATTGGCCGTTTACGTTATTTGGAAAACATTTCCGAATATCGCCTTCCTTTATTTTCTAAACTTTAGAAAATATATGCTATTTATAATTGGAAAATATTCCAATTACTTATCTCTTTTCCGATCTCGTTTATTTCTATACTTAGGAAATATTCTTTATTATATTTCCAAGCTTACACTTATTTGGGTTAAAACGGATGCTGTGTAAAACATCGTTACGACACCCAAATACTATATTCAACTAACTCTTATTCAACATTGATCTTCGAGCCTGAAATCTTACTATTTATTTGTTAATAATGAAATCAATCAAGTTGGGGTATAACTACCTCTCAGACCTTGACTGAATAACATTTATAACGTCAAAACAGATATGACTACTTAGTCAAATAATCAATACCATACAACTACTTATTCACTTTTAAACACGTATACGCTTCCTCATTCTATTCTTACTAGATTTTATTCTTAGTCTTCCTTTTTGATTTTACTATTCTTTTTCTAAGTTCGTTTCCTTATTGCCTTCTATATATATATCGATACGTTGATTTCTAACTATCAAATTATCTTAAAAATATTCTAACTCCTTAAATTCCCAGAAAAATTGGCCATAACCTCCTTTGTACCAGGAGCATCAGGATATTTCAAATAGCCTCCCATGGTCCTCACCAATCCAAAAGAAAAAGAAAAAACTAAGCGGCTAGCAGATACGGCGCATAAAATCTCATATATGAATTAAATACATACCTTTTCGTCGAGCACTCTATTTATATACCTTCATACCTTATTCATACCTATCTCATGTATATTTATACCTGCCCAATCTATTTTAACTATACATGATCGTTTTAACTCAATTCGTTAATAAATTTGTTAATGAACTCTTTAGTCTATTTCACTTTTATATTTGAACATGACATGTTCAAATATATTTTAACTTGCTTATTAACTAATTTGAATCCAAATTTCAAATTTAAGCTCTATATTCGATTTCGAATATCCATTTACAAATCCAATTCACCTTTCAAAGTTCAATCTCAAATTCAAAACTTGATTAACTAATTTCTCTTTGACATAGTTAATTCTATTCAAATTTTATATCACTTCTATTATTCAAATCTATATATCAAATTCTATTATATAAATCCTATTTGAATTTCTATATTCAAATTCCATATATTCTATATTTGAATTCTTTTTGAATTCTATATTCAAATTCCATATATTCAAATTCTATATTTGAATTCCTTTTGAATTCTATATTCAAATTCCATATTTGAATTCCATTTGAATTTCTATATTCAAACCCCATTTGAATTTCTATATTAAAATTCTATATCACTTCCATTGAATTTCATATATTCAAACTCCCTCTGAATTTCTATTTTCAATTTCTATTTCAATTCCATTGAATTTCATATACTCAAACTCCCTTTTGAATTTCTATATTCAATTTCTATTTCAATTCCATTGAATTTCATATATTCAAACTCCCTTTGAATTTCTATATTCAATTTCTATTTCAAACTTTCTTTATTCATTCTTTAAATAAGTCTCGATTTCAATTCCTTTTGAAATCGATATTTCTACCTTTGGAAAAAAGATTTCCCTTTCAATTTCACACTTGTATTTTTATTTCTAAATTATCCATTGATAATTCTTTTCACTTTATTTATAAACTTCGTTCATAAAAGAACTATTTATAAACTTCGTTTATAAAGGAACTTCTCATTTTATTTCTTTTAAAACAAGTTAATATCTCAAATCAATTTAAAAATTCAAATTCTATATTATAAATCCCATTTTGAAATTCAACACAACTTGTCTTTCCCAAAACAAATTCAAAACAGTATCTCTGGTAGTAATTCATCACTTACAACTCGAAAATGAATACAGATGATGCAGTTGTCATCGTCGGAATCTATTTTCCAGAGATCGAAGTGAGTTCAATACTATAAAACCATTTTTAAACATTTCCACTTTGAAATTCATTTCAAAATATAATTCACACTGCTTGTAAATCAATTTAAAATCTCCCAAGATCTTAAATTTTCCTTATTTTTAATCCAAATCCATTTACAAACACTTATCAAATTTTCCAGAGTTTTAACTCAATTTCTGGTTTAAAATTTCAGATTCAACTCATCTGATTTCACATATTTCACTTATATGAATTATGATTGGTTATTTACATAATCATTTAATTTATAATCTTACTCGATTATAATAATAACCAATATTTCCATTATATTATAATTTTGATATATATATCTTCTCTATATCAAGATATACCTTGGGTAAACTTATTTTAATTTACCCTCTATTCAAAACATACTGTGTCGACCCATCGTATTCGAGTGTTTAGTAACTCCTACCGATACAGTGGATCAAACTGATCGACCAGAACTCATAAACAACTCAACCAATGAATCTCCACAATATAAAACAATTTTTATATCAATAACAAATACGTTCACTCGTATATATACACTCAAACTCAATCTAGGGTATTGCTAACCCTATCTCTACCGAGTTACGCCATAGAGCCAAGGTAATTCACTTAACTTAAGCTCTGATACCAACTGTAATGACCCGGGATTTTGACAACTTTGGTTATCGCCATAAACTCAATGATGACTAACCAAACATCGAAAAATACTGGTCATTAATGAATGAAATTAGAGGGTGAGGATATATAAGATAAAAACTTAGAATAGAAGAAGAAGAACACAATATCAGAGTAACACGAATCTCACAGCGGAACGAATAAATATATTTCATAACATAACTTTGAAATACAAATCTGTACTTGAATATACATATCATTATCAAAGTACAACACTTACAACACAGCGGAAATAACTATAGTTATATAATCCTGAAGCCTCATGCTCCAAGCTCTTCCAGTATATCTGTAAATCCCGACTACTTGATTGCCTGTACAAATTTAGGCACCCAAGAGTTTAGGGAAACAAACAAATAAACTCCAGGTAAGTCATGGGACTGGTATGAGTAAAACAGTTTAAACAGTTCCAATAGGTAATCGATATCTCATAAGATCACGCCGTATAACGGAAAGAGTTTTTCCCTTATGAGAATCCAAATATCTTTATATCAAAAACCTTTTGATATTATAATAATGTCTATCAACACAATAGAATAATCCTCTAGCAGAAACGCTTTCATCTCACGTTCTACATATATAGTATACAATCAAAACGTCAAGCACGTATTGGGTAATGGATTTCCAACTATGTCAAGGTATGGAACCACCTTTCGCTCTTGTACCTCTAGAGAGGAATACACTGGATTCAACAAGAACATCTTGCAACCCGGCCACACATGACCGACCACTCATTTAACTTGAGTGTATTGAATGTATATCACCAACAGTTGGGATCAACAACCGTTTCTCGAATGGGACAGTGTAACAGCCCGCATTTTACGTATCGGAAGATCGTAAAATATTTTATTTTATTCCTTGAGGGTTGGATCATTCTCATCTTTTAGTATGTTGCTTATGGGGATGTGAGACATGTCCATAAATTTTACCAATTTTGTTTGTGACCATTTTGCCCCTATCAGTCTTGTACTGGGCATAACTTTTGACTCAGGTCGAATCAGAGGGTGAGACCTGTGCCATTGGAAAGGAATTGATGATTCCCTTTCCGTAGAGTGGTTACATTAAGGATTTGGTTCAGCGGTTTGGGAGAAATCGTTGTTTTAAGGTTTTTCAGTTGGTTGTTCAGGTTTTGGAAGGCTAATGGGCTGATTTGGAGAAGGCCCATTAGAGGGTGGGTGGAGACTATAAATAGGGGGTAAGGGGTATGGAGAAAGGTTGGCATTTTCCATTCTCTTATGTGGAGGCTTTGATCTCCTTCTTCCTCTAACATCTTTCCACCATTAAAATTCCAAAATCCAAGGAGGGAAATCGAAGATCTACACCATAAGAGGCTAGATCTACATCGTCTCAAGGGCGAATTCATCGGATTAAAGAGTTTGATTCGAAGTGTTCACTGTCCGGATTGCGTTTTCATTACTTTTGCTTAGATTTGGATAATTGGTGAGTGATTTACATCTCTCATTCGGATGCATGCAAGTATATGGGTCTTATGTTGTTAATTTCATCATTTCCATGTTATTTTCCTTAGATCTACACCATGCTAAGTTTATTTTACATGTGAATCACTTTAGGATCTGATCTAGATAATTTAAATGGTAAGTTTCATGTTATTTCACGAGTTTATGCAAGTTAGATCTATATTTGTGTTCATATGTTCAATTATCATGTTTTTGGGAAATTTATGTGTTTTGATGGAAATTGTTAGATTGGTAATATAATTGGTTGCATAACATGTTTGTGGTTGCGTTTGGATGAATTGGATGAGCCGGTTTCTTCGGATTCGTCGTTTGGCGAAGTTTTGGTCGAAATCGAAGTCGAAATGGAGCAGTGCAGGTTTCTGGTCGGTTTTGGAGCTAGTCGGGTCGGTTGAGGCGGTCTGATGGCTCTGGTCAGTCCAGAAGGGTCTGGACTGAGGTGGTCGGTCAAGTTTTGGCTTGGGAAGTAAGTCAGGGAGCTGGTTGATTGGAATGGAGGCATCGGGGTCGGTTTTGACTGGTCGTTCTGGAGCAATGCTGGTCGGTTTTGACTAATCGTTCTGGAGCAATGCTGGTCGGTTTTGACTGGTCGTTCTGGAGCAATGCTGGTCGGTTTTGATTGGTCATTCTGGAGCAATGCTGGTCGGTTTTGACTGGTCGTTCTGGAGCAATTCTTGTCGGTTTTGACTGGGTCTTGGAGCTGGTCGGTTTGATCGGTCCAGAAGGCTGAGGAGGGAGTCTGGTCGGCTCAGGAGGGTCCTGGTCGGTCCAGGAGGAGCAAAGGGAGGTCTGGTCGGTCCAAGGGGTCTGATCGGTCCAGAAGTACCGGAAGAGGTCTGGTCGGTCCAGAATGGGTCTGGTAGGCATTTCGAGTAGAAATTTCTGATCGGACACTTCTAGTGATGACGTAACTTCGAGGTGGTTCAAGTAGGAAGGCTCAAAGTGGTGAATGTGTTCGTTGATCAAGGTGGAACAACGAATGCGGTGACAACTCAAAGGTCGTGAGTTGGTGGATAATGGTTGCTTGAGAAGTTTGCTTGAGCTATGAAACATCGTCAAGATTGGACGATTAGAGATGCGAAGGCCGAGAAGTCATCGTTGTCGTAAGTTCTAGCAGGCTCAAAGCAGGGGTACGATGGGTATCGTTGAAAGGCCCAAAAGACCGGTTGTTGGTCGAGTACCCTGGGTCTTTCTGGTTGGGGAAAGGCCTAGTGTCAAGGTTGGACATTGCCAAGGTTGGGCATATGGAGTTTATGCTAGAACTGGGGTTATCATTAGCCCTTGACATATGGCAAGGTTGGCCGTCATACGATAATGATGGTTTCGAAGCAGGATTGGCAGTGATAGCCAGAGTCAGTCATGGATGATTAGTTGTTCTGTTTGTACTATCTCACATAGATTATCCAAAGTCGAGGGAGACGTTCTTTGAGTGCTTAAGTGATATTGGTCTAGGCCTCTGGCGAGAGTACTTAAGGAATGTTAAACTCGATTAGGGTTGTATGCATGAGACTTATCTGGATGTCATGTGTGTTTTCTATGATTGAATGGGTGTTCTGATTTCTATGGATGAATGATTGAAATGCATGTCGTAAAGGCTATCACTGTCCGATGTGGGGAAGATAAGGATGAGTTCTTCTCTGGTGTTGTGGGTAGATAAGTTTTTCATTTACCCATTCTCATATACTTTCTTATTGAAGTTTGTTAGCTGTTTTATCGCTCACTAAGACTTTTGTCTGACCCAAGGTTTTATGTCTCTTCTTATTACCTTGGGCTGTTCATCCGGTTGTGGATGGGCAGACTAAGTAGCAGGTTACAGGTAATGGAGCTTAGTGAGATGAGGAAGCTGAGCGATGACGAGCAGGAGGCTGGCGTATCAGTTTTATTACTATCTAGTATTTCTGTTTCCGCTGTTTGAGTTGCTTTGAGGGTTGTAGTGAGGCCTTGTATACAAACTTTGATATCAGTTGGATAATTTTTCTGGATGTTGAGAAAGTTTCAAAAGTTTGTATATGATACCTCATTACTATTACCTGTAGTATATGCTCTATTATATTTTTTCCTTGCGCTGTGAGTTCTACGACAGGTTTCGATGTGTTTACCTACTCTGATGATCGTCCATAGCAGCCTGGCACACCTTTCAGTGCATTATTCCTCTTGTTTAGTGCGGGGGTTATGGGCGGTCGTCACATTTGGTATCAGAGCTCTGGTCAACGATTTTGGCCAAAGTTCGAAGACGTAATTACGTATGAGAGACGTATTTGTAGATTTCAGTTGGATGTTTATTATATATATTAACATATATAGTGGTAGCGATTGTATCTCTTTAGCAGTTTTTCTTGGAAGTGGCTAATTATTCTAGATTGCAGATTTAGAATGAGTAGACGACCATCAAGACATGCTGCTAGGAGAGCAGATACTGGAGGGGGAAATGGTGGTGAACCAGATTGCCCGGCCATGTTTGAAGCCATGGCGGAAGCAATTATGCGAAGGGTACACGCTCCAGTGGCGGCTACGGTGGATGTAGGAGTGCGAGTTCCTAGAGTAGATTTTGCAAAGATGTGCAAGGACTTTATATCTCTAAGAGGGAAACCATTTAAAGGAACTGAACCAGCTGAAGAGGTTCAAAGGTGGATGGATTCATGTTTTCGAATCTTTGGAGACTTAGGTATTGAAGATGCAATGAAGAGAAAGCTTGCATCAAGGCAGCTTTAGAGCAGGGCTATGGAAAGGGTGTCGTGGTGCAAGGTACTTTTTCCATTAATGGTGTTTCAGTTCGAGTTTTGTTTGATACTGGAGCATCACATTCATTCATCTGCAAAGAGCTTGTTTGTCGCTTGGGTTTGGAACCCGAGATTTGTGATAGACCATTGATCGTGACAAATCCAGTTGGGGGTTCGTCCAGTTTGTGCATGATTTGCCGTGGTCTAGTATTATCGAGTCATGGTTGCTCTTTTATGTGTGATTGCTTTGTTCTTAACTTCGCTGGGTATGTGATCATCTTGGGCATGGATTGGCTCAAGAAGTATGCGGCAAGGGTGAATTGCGAGAAGCTAGAGGTGAGGGTCGGGGATGTGGAAGGGCGAAAGGTGTTGATTAGATGTAAGCGCGAAGACGGGGTCTTCGTGAGTTATCTATATTCGCTTGGGATTCCACAGGAAGACCTATCATCAGTGCTGATCGCTAATGAGTATGTAGATGTCTTTGACAAGGTCAAAGGGTTGTCGCCGCATCGCGAGGTCGAGTTTAGGATCGATTTGGTCGAGGGCGCGAGACCAATTGTTATGCCACTTAGGCGGATGGCGCCTAAGGAACAGCGAGAGTTGGAGGTGCAAGTTAGAGACCTTTTGGGAAAAGGTTTCATTCGGAGGAGTGTTTCCGAGTGGGGTGCACTAGTCGTGTTTGCAACTAAAGCAGATGGCTCGTTAAGGTTGTGTGTGGACTATTGTGAGCTGAACAAGGTGACTAAGAAGAACAAGTATCTGTTGCCAAGGATTGATGACTTGTTCGATTATCTTCACGAAGCCAAAGTGTTTTCTCAGATGGATTTGGCAATGGGATTTCACCAGTTGAGAGTAGCTAAGGATAGTGTGCCAAAGACTGCTTTTAGGACACCGTCCGGATTTTTCGAGTGGTTGGTGATGCCATTCGGTTGACTAACGCGCCAGCGTATTCTGTGGATCTTATGAATAGAGTGTTCAGAGATCAGTTGAATAAGTTCGTGCTTGTGTTCGTGGATGATATACTGGTTTACTCCCAAAATGTGGAAGAACATAAGATGCAATTGAGAGTTGTATTAGAGATCTTGCGAAAGCATCAGCTTAAAGCTAAGTTCTCAAAGTGTCACTTCTGGAAGGATGAAGTGAGGTTCTTAGGTCATGTTGTTTCTGGAAAAGGTATAGCGGTTGACCCCGCTAAAGTTGCAGCAATCCAGGACTGGGATAGACCTAAGAATGCGACGGTTGTTCGGAGTTTCCTTGGGTTGGCTGGTTATTACCGAAGGTTTATCAAGGATTTCTCCAAGATAGCTGCACCATTAACAGGATTGATGAAAAAGAACCAAGTGTTCACATGGGATGTGAAGTGTGAACAAGCGTTCGAAATCTTGAAGGAGAGATTGACGAGTGCACCTGTGTTGACCATTCCAAGTGGGAATGAAGAGATGGTGGCATATACTGATGCATGTAGTACTGGACATGGAGCAGTGCTAATGCAGAAGGATAAAGTAGTGGCTTACGCAAGTCGACAGCTAAAGCCACATGAGAGAAACTATCCAACTCATGATTTGGAGTTGGCAGCGATTGTGTTTGCTCTAAAGATGTGGAGACATTACCTGTTGGGAGTACGATTCGAGTTGTTTACGGATCACAAGTCGTTGAAGTATCTTTTCTCCCAAAAGGATTTGAATCTTCGGCAGCAACGATGGTTAGAGTTTCTGTCATCGTATGATTTTGGGATAGCCTATACTCCTGGCAAAGGCAATGCAGTTGCAGATGCATTGAGTCGAAGACACGCAAGTTTGGGAGCGATGTTTTCGGAATGGAAGGGCCTCGAGTATTTGGCAAGGTTCGATTTCAGGCCAAGGTGCGAGTTGGAACCTGAAATGTTGGCAAGCTTGTCGATAAGGCCTACTCTTATCGAAAGGATTGGCGAGAGCCAAAAGAAAGATGTGAAGCTTGTCGAGTTCATTCAGAAGCTGGAACCAGAGAATAAAGAATTCGAGGTCGATCGAGAAGGTTGGCTTCGAAAGCAAGGGCGATTAGTTTTTCCTGATATCGATGGATTGAGAGATGAGGTTCTGAGAGAATGTCATCACTCAAAGTTGACAATTCATCCCGGTGGTAATAAGATGTATCAGGACATGAAGAGAATCTACTATTGGGATGGCACCATACGAGGCGTTGTATGGAGGGCCGTGCAATTCTCCAGCTTGTTGGTTAGAAACTGTAGATGAGTTGGTACTTGGGCCTGAAATGATTAGAGAAACCACGGATTGTATCGAGATTTTTCGGCAACGAATGAAAGCGGCCCAAGATCGTCAAAAGAGTTACGCCGATAAGCGTCGTAAGGATTTAGAATTCGACGTAGGTGATGTGGTTTTTGTGAAGATTTCACCGTTAAAGCATATGGTTCGATTCGGAAGTAAAGGGAAGTTGGCTCCTAGGTTTGTTGGACCATTTCCGATAGTCAAGCGAATAGGAAAGCTCGCATATAGGTTGGAGTTACCCGAGAAGATGTCGAGTATGCATAATGTTTTCCATGTGTCGTTTCTACGGAAGTTTTTGCACGACTCGAATGTGGTGGTATCTCCAGAACAGTATGAAGATTTAGAAGTCGAGACCGCAGTTGCGAAACCTCGTAGGCCACTTCATGTTGTGGGAAATGATACGAAACAGCTTAGGAGGAAGACGGTTAAGCTAGTCAAGGTACAATATAGTGAAGATGGCGACGATTGTACATGGGAGACGGAAGAGAGCATGAGGGTGACTCATCCAGAACTCTTCGTCGGTAGGACCCTTTGATTGTATCATCGTTATATCGTTGTATCTTGTTGTTGTTTGATAGAATTCCGCGTGCTAGGATAAAGCTATGGATGCATGGTTTGATGGTTGCTAGTTTGGATGATAGAATTGGCTTCTCATGGACGATAGGCATGCGGAATTGTTATGGTTGCTTGTGTTTGCTTGGAATTTCGGGGGCGAAATTCCTAAGGGGGGAGGAATGTAACAGCCCGCATTTTACGTATCGGAAGATCGTAAAATATTTTATTTTATTCCCTGAGGGTTGGATCATTCTCATCTTTTAGTATGTTGCTTATGGGGATGTGACACATGTCCATAAATTTTACCAATTTTGTTTGTGACCATTTTGCCCCTGTCAGTTTTGTACTGGGCATAACTTTTGACTCAGGTCGAATCAGAGGGTGAGACCTATGCCATTGGAAAGGAATTGATGATTCCCTTTCCGTAGAGTGGTTACATTAAGGATTTTGTTCAGCGGTTTGGGAGAAATCGCTGTTTTAAGGTTTTTCAGTTGGCTGTTCAGGTTTTGGAAGGCTAATGGGCTGATTTGGAGAAGGCCCATTAGAGGGTGGGTGGAGACTATAAATAGGGAGTAAGGGGTATGGAGAAAGGTTGGCATTTTCCATTCTCTTATGGGGAGGCTTTGATCTCCTTCTTCCTCTAACATCTTTCCACCATTAAAATTCCAAAATCCAAGGAGGGAAATCGAAGATCTACACCATAAGAGGCTAGATCTACATCGTCTCAAGGGCGAATTCATCGGATTAAAGAGTTTGATTCGAAGTGTTCGATGTCCGGATTGCGTTTTCAATGCTTTTGCTTAGATTTGGATAATTGGTGAGTGATTTACATCTCTCATTCGGATGCATGCAAGTATATGGGTCTTATGTTGTTAATTTCATCATTTCCATGTTATTTTCCTTAGATCTACACCATGCTAAGTTTATTTTACATGTGAATCACTTTAGGACCTGATCTAGATAATTTAAATGGTAAGTTTCATGTTATTTCATGAGTTTATGCAAGTTAGATCTATATTTGTGTTCATATGTTCAATTATCATGTTTTTGGGAAATTTATGTGTTTTGATGGAAATTGTAGATTGGTGATATAGTTGGTTGCATAACATGTTTGTGGTTGCGTTTGGATGAATTGGATGAGTCGGTTTCGTCGGATTCGTCGTTTGGCGAAGTTTTGGTCGAAATCGAAGTCGAAATGGAGCAGTGCAGGTTTCTGGTCGGTTTTGGAGCTAGTCGGGTCGGTTGAGGCGGTCTGATGGCTCTGGTCAGTCCAGAAGGGTCTGGACTGAGGTGGTCGGTCAAGTTTTGGCTTGGGAAGTAAGTCAGGGAGCTGGTTGATTGGAATGGAGGCATCGGGGTCGGTTTTGACTGGTCGTTCTGGAGCAATGCTGGTCGGTTTTGACTGATCGTTCTGGAGCAATGCTGGTCGGTTTTGACTGGTCGTTCTGGAGCAATGCTGGTCGGTTTTGATTGGTCTTTCTGGAGCAATGCTGGTCGGTTTTGACTGGTCGTTCTGGAGCAATTCTTGTCGGTTTTGACTAGGTCTTGGAGCTGGTCGGTTTGATCGGTCCAGAAGGCTAAGGAGGGAGTCTGGTCGGCTCAGGAGGGTCCTGGTCGGTCCAGGAGGAGCAAAGGGAGGTCTGGTCGGTCCAAGGGGTCTGATCGGTCCAGAAGTACCGGAAGAGGTCTGGTCGGTCCAGAATGGGACTGGTTGGCATTTCCAGTAGAAATTTCTGATCGGACACTTCTAGTGATGACGTAACTTCGAGGTGGTTCAAGTAGGAAGGCTCGAAGTGGTGAATGTGTTCGTTGATCAAGGTGGAACAACGAATGCGGTGACAACTCAAAGGTCGTGAGTTGGTGGATAATGGTTGCTTGAGAAGTTTGCTTGAGCTATGAAACATCATCAAGGTTGGACGATTAGAGATGCGAAGGCCGAGAAGTCATCGTTGTCGTAAGTTCTAGCAGGCTCAAAGCAGGGGTACGATGGGTATCGTTGAAAGGCCCAAAAGACCGGTTGTTGGTCGAGTACCCTGGGTCTTTCTGGTTGGGGAAAGGCCTAGTGTCAAGGTTGGATATTGCCAAGGTTGGGCATATGGAGTTCATGCTAGAACTGGGGTTATCATTAGCCCTTGACGTATGGCAAGGTTGGCCGTCATACAATAATGATGGTTTCGAAGCAGGATTGGCAGTGATAGCCAGAGTCAGTCATGAATGATTAGTTGTTCTGTTTGTACTATCTCACATAGATTATCCAAAGTCGAGGGAGACGTTCTTTGAGTGCTTAAGTGATATTGGTCTAGGCCTTTGGCGAGAGTACTTGAGGAATGTTAAACTCTATTAGGGTTGTCTGCGTGAGACTTATCTGGATGTCATGTGTGTTTTCTATGATTGAATGGGTGTTCTGATTTCTATGGATGAATGGTTGAAATGCATATCGTAAAGACTATCACTGTCCGATGTGGGGAAGATAAGGATGAGTTCTTCTCTGGTGTTGTGGGTAGATAAGTTTTTCATTTACCCATTCTCATATACTTTCTTGTTGAAGTTTGTTAGCTGTTTTATCGCTCACTAAGACTATTGTCTGACCCAATGTTTTATGTCTCCTCTTATTACCTTGGGCTGTTCATCCGGTTGTGGATGGGCAGACTAAGTAGCAGGTTACAGGTAATGGAGCTTAGTGAGACGAGGAAGCTGAGCGATGACGAGCAGGAGGCTGGCGTATCAGTTTTATTACTATCTAGTATTTCTGTTTCCGCTGTTTGAGTTGCTTTGAGGGTTGTAGTGAGGCCTTGTATACAAACTTTGATATCATTTGGATAATTTCTCTGGATATTGAGAAAGTTTCAAAAGTTTGCTATATGATACCTCATTACTATTACCTGTTGTATATGCTCTATTATATTTTTTCCTTGCGCTGTGAGTTCTACGACAGGTTTCGATGTGTTTACCTACTCTGATGATCGTCCATAGCAGCCTGGCACACCTTTCAGTGCATTATTCCTCTTGTTTAGTGCGGGGGTTATGGGCGGTCGTCACAGACAGCATCAACAATAGATTTTTAGAAATAAATGAAACTCTAGATCAGGTGATTATACACCCTACTTCGGCGCGACCGACTTAGCCATGCTGCCTGCCCGATTTCTGTCATTTACCGGATGTGAGGCTAGAAGCTACGCTTTATCATCACACCAGATTCACTTTGAATGCCACATCATCAAATCCATCAAATCACTGATTGATATCGTCAACCATACATTATGTGTTAGCTAAAAGAAGTTTCCTTCTCCGCTTCCACTCTTGGTACGGTTGGAGAAATCAATATACGTGATTGTCTGGAAATACTCTGTCAGACATCCGTCCATACAAGTCATCCAGGAACAGGATGAACCAAAGGCACTATTCTGTAAACAGGATAGCCCTTGCATAACACCGTCTACAATTATCTTTGGCATATATGATTCGCAACGCTTATGCCATTACAGAGTGGTTCTTTGGATAATAATCCAACCGGTCTCTCCATATTAACAACGTTAAATGGTCAAAAACTTCGATAGTCTGTGATTTAGCTATCGAAGAAAACAGGTGTGCAAACAACGATATCATTTCCAAATGGAAATTTATATCGATCAAACATCATTCAGCATTTATCTCTCTATTTCATTAATTTAGTTATCTCCTATTTCCCTATATTCAATATTTCTTATTTTCTAAATTTGAAAAATATACGTTATTAATAATGGAAAACATTTCATTTCTTGTTTTCTTTATTAGAAAACATTTCTGGTTTCTTATTTGGAAAACATTTCCAAAGCTTCCTCATTGGACGTAGACAGATGTTTTAAACAAACCATCGCGATGCCAACTCAAACCATTTGCTTTACTGGCGAACCTTAACTATTCCTTAGTTAAAAACGAAGCCAATCAAATTGGGGTAGAACTACCTCTCAGACCTTAACTGAACAACATTTCTAACTTTGAAATAGGAAAAGTTCACTTTATATTTCTTTAACTAACTTCCTTACTTAACTCTCTTTCGAATAAATCTCTGTTCGATTTATTCTATTTGATTTACTCTATTTGATTTACTCTATTCACTTAACCCCTTTCGAATAAACAATATTCGATAACTCCTCTAACGTTATTCGAATAAATATATTCTATTAACTCCTTTATTCTATTCGAATAAACTATATTCGATAACTACTTTATTCTATTTGAATAAACTATACTCTATTAACTCCTCTAACACTACTCGAAGAAACTGTATTCGATAACTACTTTTAATTAACAAGATTTGATAACTCCTTTCGAATAACTAGATTCGATAACTCCTTCTCTTTAACTCTATTCGAATAAACTATATTCGATTACTCCATTTAAATAACTCTAGTTCGATTTAACTCTATTCAATAAATTCTAGTTCGATATAACACTATCGATTTACTTTAACTGATTAACACTAACTGTTTAACTCCAATGGTTTTACCCTAACTGGTTTAACCTAATTCGAATAACTAATATTCGATTAACTCTATTCAACTAACTCGACTCGACTAAACCC
This sequence comes from Allium sativum, assembly GCA_030737875.1. Classification (NCBI taxonomy): domain Eukaryota; kingdom Viridiplantae; phylum Streptophyta; class Magnoliopsida; order Asparagales; family Amaryllidaceae; genus Allium; species Allium sativum. The sequence goes on from CM060924.1 coordinate 160,827,965, forward strand.
TTTCAAATAACTAATTCGATTTACTAACTTTCGAATACCATATTCGTTTTAACTCCTTTAACTCTATTTGAATAAACTATATCTGATAAACTCCTTTATTCTATTCGAATAACTAATTCGATTAACTCCTTTTCGAATAAACTATTCATTTATAAAGATTTACTTTTAGTAACGGTTCTTCGCTTTACAAATGATTTCCTTTTATTCTACTTATCCTTTGATTTTTATAAATATTTCTTTTATAAAAATCCTTTACCTTTTCTATATAAAATCCATCGATTTTATATAAATAATTCGTTTTCAAAATACACTTTGAAAATCCTCTTTCCCATATCCAGTATTTCTTATGGTATGTAACATACCATATACCAAAGATAAATATCGTCCGAACACACACAATCAACAACAGATTATATATCACATCATATATCACAATATATGAATCACAGTAAAATAAATGTTGAGGAATCCAGTTGGATTCCTCCAACCTGTTTCCCTGCATCACAGATGTTAAACAATATTGATAACATCACTTTCAGTTCCATATGATATATTTTGTTAAACAGAATCAATATAGAAATTCAACTAACTGACTAGCAGTTCAATCAAACAGTCAACACACAGTCAATCAGCCAATATATAACAGTTCTAAAAATACAACATGAAATTATAAACTGTTCAGAGTTAGTGAGTTTTACTCACATTGGACTATCATCGTTAATTAACGATAATTGTCGTCGATTCAGATCGGACAATTTATTTTTCAATAAATTGTAACGAGTTCAGATTCGCTTCCAGTCGGTTTCATTGTGAAGCGCTCGTCCATACAATCCTGTCGGATCTTGTTTCGTGAGGTTCCGACATCGTTTTATTTGTTACGGCCCAAATGACTTTAACCTGAGATCCGCTACACACACCGCATCTTCCCAGTATGATTTGTGGAAACCGCACTGTGCTTCTGTGTACCAAACCGGTATGAAACACTTTTTTTCTTTTTCTCTTTTGGGCTTTCTGCTAATCAAACAGAAACCCTTTCCCTTTTTTTTATAAGGCCCAGCCCACGCCTTTGTTTATCAAACTTCGCACCTGCAAAATACCCCCATTGCAAAACGTTTTCACTTGCAAAACATTTTCCATCTATTTACCACAAAATTCCCTTTTATTTTCCCTCTTCCTTGTTATAGCATTTGGGCTTTCCAGCAACGGCCCACTACCCTACTTAGAGACCCATCTTCCCCAACTTATGAACACCGCGCCTCTGTTACTTCAAAATGCCACGTCCCATACAACACACAACAGCTCCATTTCTGTTGTCCTCCTTCACGATTTGAAATGATACGCCCAACACCCATTTTCACGAACAAAAGAAAACCGTTAGCAACCTTCTTCACCGCATGTTAAAACGCACGCATACAGTTATGTACTCCCCCATCTCTCTTTTACTTCACCACGGTAAAAAAACAACATGCTCCCAACATACTCCTTCACACTCTTCTCCTTCTACATAGTGAAACTGCACCTTATACCTTCTCATCACCCAACATCGCAAGCATCTCTGAACGACCCCAGCTTCTCTTGTTTCCCGCTCTCTGCCTCAACACACAACGAGTCCGACTCCAATATCATCGCATCGACCCATGCTTCCCTTTCACTCGACTAAACCTCAGACCGAGATCACCGCTCCCTCTTTCCCGATGCTCCAGAATCACGTCGCACCCCTCGATAACCAGATAAGCCTGAGTGGAATCAATCCAGGAACTCAAAGAAACTGATATTGGGTTTTATAGATTTTTCTTTTATTTTCCTTTGATTTTTCTTTGTAGCGTTTTTTTCTTTTTGTTTAAGGAGAATAAATTGGCGGCGCTGAAGCTCTTCATTTTCAGAAGATATATTAGGTTTAGAAAGACTTTAAGGGTTATTATATATATAGGGGTTTCCTTTTTGATTTAAGGGGAGATTTAGAGTCCACGTTTTCTTCTTATGTCCGCGGATTTGATTTGGGCCCATAGATGTCCACGTGAGTGATGAACGTGGCTTTGTTTGATCCACATAATGAAGACTTGGTTAGGATAATTGTTTTACACTTGAGAATAACCCATTATGCGGAACTCTGTTTGTTCACGGACTGATATGAAAATACCAGTGAGTCATACAATGTGTCACGATCCCAAAAACGTAATAATATCGGTAGGTTGACTCATATTGTGGAACCCCAAAATGTTGATTACAGTGTGCAAAATGCTCCAAATAAAAAGATGCTTATTTAATTAATTAAAAATTACAGTAAAATTCTAAAAATTAAATTATCGTTATTTCCCGAAAGAACCTTGTCTAAATTCAAACTCGATCTCTAGTTATATCGAATAAACCGATACGGTAGATAAACGATTCTATAGCGACTATTTCAGAATTTGATTTGGACATAAATCAAAATCTACACGACGAAATCCCGATTTTTCTCTTCCACTAGAAAGATATACTCCACCAGCTCCACACGTTTCTTGTTTCATAGAAATCCGGCTTAAAACGAATCTTGTACATTCAGTTGAAGTTCGAATCGCCAGTTTACGAACTGCAGCACCATTTCAAGCTCGATTTTAATTATATTATAATTCTATGTTCAAACTATCGTTTATATAATATATTCGTTATTCAAATTCAATTCCAAGCTGAATTAAATATCACAGATGATTCGGTTCACAATATATCGTCATTTCCGCCAATTCTGATTATTTCAAAATTAAATATATTATTTAAATTATTATTTTAATTTAATATTCACCATTATTTAATTCCACGACCATTAGATTCTCTAAACCACCATTTATTTAATTAAATTAATTAATTATAATACCTCTGCCAATGCGGGTCATTACGAAGGGAAATAAATCAGAGATTACATACATTCAATGAAATAAATACTAGCCAATTGTGGAACAACATAGTTACTGATTGTTATATTATCACTAAGAAGGCAACCAAATATAAAAATGACCAAAAATTCTATCAGGCATATGCATATAATGAGGAGATTCAAGTTGAGAAATTTATACTCAATGGGAGGCTAAATTCAAGCAAATCGAAATACCACCAGATTATATTGAAAGTTTGCTCCAATTTACAAGGACAATTGGATCAAGTCAAGTGCTTTGATTACATAAGTGGTTGCAGTACCGGTCTCAACATCAGACCAACATACAAGGGAAGTAAACAAGTTTTACGTGATAAACAAGATTATCGAAATTGTAAAATGGACAGTAATTTTTTTTACTTACCAGATGCAGGAAAACAGGATTGCCATTCAACCAATATAGCATAAAAAATTGGTCATTATCAACATATTAGCATGATGATGGACACTGCGAAGCACTCTGGTTTCCTTCCTGGGGGATGCAGCCCTAGCCTCGACCTCAACAAACTAAACTAATGGGAAGTAAACAGGATCATTCAACTAAAAAATATTTTTTGGTAATTTATTGAATAGTAATCTACATACTTTACCTGATGTAGAGATTAGGGTTGAGCAACCACCCAGTAGTGATCCAGAGGATATATCTGCGCTATTTCAAAGAAAGGAGGTTAAAGATCACAACTTTCTACAAAGGGTTGGCAACAATCACTACAGATGCAAGATAAATAACGAAAATTATCACTTATCTTGCTGGGAAGAAGGGGATAACAACGGATGCAAGCTACAAGATGAAGATCGGAGCTTAAAAAGGAGAAGGGAGAGCAACCAAAGCTTGTTAAGCATGAAGACAAGCAAACTGGATAATACAGTGGACAAAATTTTTGATGTTAGGGTTTCAGCTGATTTTGCAAACCCTAACCTCTCAAGTAACAAGCTCGTTGACCATGAATATTTCATCGAGAAACCTCCGTGAAGCTATTGAGTTTAGAGTAAGAAATCAGTGGTGGCACTCATGTTTTCCGCCATTTCTGAGTTTTGAGAGCTTTGATATATAAATTGTGAAATGTCGGTTAGGGTTTCCAACGATTTATTCCTTGATGTAATATTGGGTATGGGTGTTTTCTTACCCGTATCCTATGGGCCTTGGGCCAACATTTTTCTGTCTGTTTCAAAAAGAAATATACTTGACGTCTTTTTGAAATTCCAGAAATACCCCTCCATGATTCGTACCGCTTCGCAATTTCCTTTCTCGCTCAATGTCTCCTCTACCGCATATTCTCCAACTATTCTCCAGCTCTACCACTACCAAAAACATTGCTCGGAACCGTGCCAACTCCATCTCCTTCTCGACGGCGCCTTTTCTTCACCATCTCCTTTTCCAATCCTATTTTCGTCTGCTCAAATCCCTAATTTCTATGCCCAATAACTTATCAATTGCTAGCATCTTCCATCGCTTCATGTCTATTCCTTTACAATCTACTTTATCTTCCAATTGCAGTCATTATGCGTTGTGCAATTGTTGTCTATATTGTGTGAAATAATTGCCTACTCCTACTTTGGAATCCTTCAAACGACACGACGTTATACTAGAATCAACGGTGGGAAAAATGCCAAGTTTTTCTGATCTTTTATTTCTTCAGACCACCGTTGATTATTCTTCATTTCAGAATCCATCTAACCATTCGTCTAATAAATTCCGGGATTTCTTCAACAATCTTGATTTTCCACTCATTTTTTTTCAACCAGCTCCATACAGGATATACTTCATGGTTTTTCAATTTTTGTTTTCTACCCTTACGTGAATCCTCAAATGGATTATAATGATAATTGTACCTAAATAACGTCCATATTCATATTATAACATTATAATCTACTACTTGGATGCATATTTTTAGTATTGTTTATTTCTTGATGCATATTTTTACTACTGTTTATTTCCTGATGCATATTTAGCACAACAACACCGAAACTTAATTTTTTTTTTGTACTCTACAATTTATTTAACAATGATCTCGGTTATAGTTAGTATTACGCTGAAGAAATTGGGAAAATTCAATGACAAATTCTCTTATTGGTCGCATCTGTTCTTATTCAATGGAGAATATGGTGGTTATTTTGACTATTGAGTGTAATTTCAGTGTTAAACTTGAAAAAGAAAAAATGCATCATGATTTCAATGTTAAACTTCTTTAGTCATGTCAGATGTGAAATTTCGTTATGATTTGGATACTAAATTTCATGAATAATAGGTACATACATCCACCAATCATCATGGATAAGCACCGTCTTGGAATTGTAACCTTAAAACTAATAATATGACCAAATATTTGTATCGGCACATGAAGTCAGTTGCAATGTCAAATATATACATCCATGCAGCTATGCAGACGAAGATAAAATATTTTTCATATTCTCCAACTATTCATAAATTCAGAAACATATCAAAATACTTTGGTTGAACATAAAAGAATATGAATTTCGTTAATTCTGAAAGCACAGAAAATTAGGAACTATGATAATAATAAATACATATAATTATTCTAATGAGATATACTTAATATAATTGACTTAAAACATTAGTTTCGGCCATGGCGTCCTCTTCTTCTCCATCAACCTTACCTTCAACTCCTCCTTTTCTTTCTCATATCCTGTCTAGATATAAACCCTTCCTTCTTCCTCATTCATCATCGTAGTCCTCATCTCCTTCCCAATCTCTATATCTTCTAGCTTTTCCTCAGTATTGCTCTCATTCGCGGCCTTCTTCTTATCCTCAGCATCACCATCATTCGTATTCTGCTTCTCAGACCATTGCAAATCAGCATCGTCAGTCAATGGCTACTGATTATCGTCACTTCTTTCCATCCCATAATCTCAATCACCCATCTTTTCTCTCTTCTTCCAATCGGCTTTGTCTGATTTGCCATCTGAACCACCGATCTAATCGTATGCTCAGGTAGCTACAACCCCTCCATCCTCACCACCCAATGCACCACCAAAGAAACCGAGAAATCTGTTACCAATGTTCAAATCCGTCTTTCAAACCGTCAGTTTTTTGAAAAATGTAAAACGTTGCTTGCGATGTGCATGTAAGGGACACATGGTGCAAAATTGTAGGGAGCCGAAGATATGTTATAAATCTGGTTTCTTCAGGTATGCGGCTCCACGTTGTCTAACAAAAAACAGAAGTTCGAATGCTTTGATATACACGTAAATGTGTATATTTTATCCTCTTATTTACATTTTTTCCCTTTAAAATAGTTGATATTGTGTATTTGTAGCTGTGTTTTCAGATTGTTGATAAAAAACATGGTTTATCATTTGATGGATAAAGCATGAAGAATTTGCTTAAAAAGAGTGAAGTTTGAAATTACAAAAGCTTGAAGAGTTTGAAGCTTGAAGAACGGTTGTAAATAAAGTTCAGTTAGGTAGATTTGTCTCACTAAAGACTCATACTGCGTTTATATTGGCTCATTTGCAAGGCCTCTCACTCTACGGCTGCGTTCACACTGGCTTATGTGTTGTTTGGGCTAAATCTTTAGTCCCACATTGTGTAATTAGCCAATTAGTCTTTGTCATATCAGCTATAAATACACTTGTATCTTGTTCATTTAGAAAAATATTAGGTTTTATTCTGTAGAATTTCTCTTGGAATAAAATCATTCTTCTTCCTTTCTCTTTACTTTTTATTGTATTTTATTTATGTTGTGTATTTTCTTTTTATTTTCTTTTTATCTTCTTTTTTAGCTATGTCTAGCTAATCTCCTTTAATTAGGGGGTGATGACGCTTAGATTAGATTCAATATGAATCATGTAACCAAAAAGATTATAACTTCATGTATATAGATCTAGATCTGAACAAAGGGTTAGATCTGAACCTTCATATTCGGTGTCGTTTAATAGCTATGCTCCTTCATAGTGTATATTCATGTTCGATCTAATGCTTATCAGATTTAGACCTAACTTTTAGGGTTTTAAAATAAAATAGTAAATCTGTCCTAACATCCTATGGTTGTTTATTAGCGTAGCTCATGCATAGGCTATACTAGTAACATCCTGTATTTTCTATGAATATTAAAGTAACTAACTAAAGAATACATAATTCTAAAAATGGGAATTAAGGGAGAGTTACGACATTGCGTTCGTCTCGGAATTCTGCTTGGGTTAGAGTCCGAGATTGCGTAAATCGGACAACGTATGAAGAGGTTATAAGCCGTAGAAGTTTGTATACGCGCAAGGAAGTATATATATACACAAAATCATCTCCAGAAACAAAATAAGTCAAAGACGAGTGAGCGGGAAAGATCCCGCCCAAATGGTGTCGACCCCCCTTAAGGGGGGTAGACATAGGTGTCGACCCCCCTTAATGGGGGTAGACCCCTTCCGAGATCCAGTTCCTATGACAATTTCTGCAGTTCTTAACTGATGTGGCCTTCTCTAATTGGCCCGGTGACAAATTCTAATATATTAGGCGTATGTGTCGTACTGTGATTGGCTAAGAGACACATCTCTTTGGTTGGATGGCTCTGATTACTCCTAGACTGATCTAAAGGCTAGAATTAATCCTAGACTTCTATATAATCAACTCAAACCCTAAACCTAAAACACATAAACACATTCTACGAAGCCGTCATGCTATCTCTCTCTGAACAAGCTTAGCCTCCATCTTCTTTAAAACTAGAATATCTTCTTCAACTAGAAATCAATTAGAAGAACATCAATAGTCTACATCAAAGGAATAGCTTAACAAATTAAGAAATCAGATTCCAAAATACAAGAATTGTTCTTTTTCTGTATGTTAAGTTATATTTTAGAATTAAATATATAAAATTCATGAATTGAAATAAATTGAATCCAGAACTGTGCCTAATTGTGATTCTGATTCATGTTTATCCTTGTGACAAATCTGAAATTAACTATGCCTATGAGACTATTGTGATTTGTACAATTGGACCTATCATATTGTATATTAATTTGGTAATGCTTTTATGTTATGTCATGTACATGTTCATAAGCTAATTCATGTTCATAAATGCTTATGTGTTTAGATCTACACGCTTTCTTTTATGTTATATTATGTACATGTTCATAAGATAAGTCATATTCATATATGCTTATATGTTTAGATCTACACGCTTGCTTTTATGTTATGTTATGTACATGTTCATAAACTAAGTCATGTTCACATATGCTTATATGTTTAGATCTACATGCTTACATGTTTAGATCCAAGTTAATAAATATATTTAAGATCTATGTAAATTCCTATTCACATGCTTAAGATCTACGTTAATTGGATCTAACTCAAGTACAAGTAAACATTGATATGCTTGATTAAGTTTATATTGTTCATGAAAAATACACATGCTTACTTAGATTCATATTATTTGTGCTGTTGGAATGCTACATGTTCATTTCTTTCCCCTTTTGTATATGAGTTAGGCTAATTTGTGAGCCTAATGTTCTATGTAAATTATGCGAACGAATAACAGGGGGAAACGTTGGGGTAAAACATTAAATTACATGCTAATGGCATAGATTGGCTCATAATCATGTAAATGATTTATAGCATGAAATAGTATAATTTGTATACCATTAATTATGAACGTAATTTAAATATTAAATGTGACATGACATCACTTGTGGATAATTTACATATAAGCTTGCCATAAATGATGAATATGTAAATTAAATAAAGGATGAACATGCCTAACCCGAGGTTAGATTGAGTTGTGGTGTAAAACTACCCGGATCCGCTTGGCACATCCAATAACCGCAACAACACATGTCTAATGTGAGAGGTTAGTGCATCGTGCCCAAGAAAAATCCGAGGTTAGATTGAGTTGTGGTGTAAACCGCCCGGCACATCCAATAACTGCAACAACACAGATCTAATGTGAGAGGTTGGTGCATTAATAAATCAATTAATGCTAATGAACCAGACATGCTAAGAATGGTAGTGTTAAGTTAACTGAGGCAACACTTAACCAGTACAATATGTTAATGAAACAAATGGTAGGGTTAAGTTAACTAAGGCAACACTTAATCGATATAACATGATGTATGGTAGGGTTAAGTAACACAAGAAGGCAACACTTAACCAGTATATAACATGATGTATGATAGTGTTAAGTAACACAAGAGGGCAACACTTAACCAATATAACATGACGAAGAGTGGAGTTAAGTTAATAGAAAACACTTAACCAATACAACATGATGTGTGGGTGTGTTAAGTTTACAGTAATGGACAACACTTAACCAATACTACATGAACGATGCGGATAGGGTTAAGGCAAGCTTAACCAATAATACATATTGACTTGATCAGTGGGAGGGTTAAGTACATCACGTGTAGGTGGGTAATATTATTATATATAGGCCCACAAACTTAATCGTTAAATAAACATGCTTGAATCGGTGGGAGGGTTAAGTACATCTCGTGTAGGTGGGTAATATTGGTATATATAGGCCCACAAACTTAGCTGTTAAATAAACATGCTTGAATCGATGGGAGGGTTTAGTATGTTTCGTGTAGGTGGGTAATATTTTTATATATAGGCCCACAAGCTTAACCTGTAGGAAACCCTAGTAACGGGGACAATTTCAGCAGTAGCACACATAGATATATCATGGTACCCTGAACTAGGCAGGGTGGGGCACGATTACTAGGCTGATTATAAGCTGTCAGAATAGCTGCAGAGGGTATATCAGTGTAGGTTCTGATAGTTTATGGGCGCGCACGTACTTCGGAGTGGGAAAAAGCAGGCATTGGGTACCAGTAATTACACACTATGCATCTTGAATCGTGTCGGATTGCTATCATAAGGATTGATACACCTTATGGTGGGACCAGCACAGGGTACCTACACGCAAGAGAAGGCCGATTGACACAGTCACATGGAACATTAATACAAGTAGGGAACCGATCGATAGGGTAGTAAGGGTACATCTAACATCTTCGTGGCAATTAGGCTAATTGAGGTAAGATCCTCCTACTAGATGTACACCTGATGGCTACCACAACTGTGGGGATTGGGATCACGTTGTAATATTATCATTTTATACAGATTACTATTTGGGGCACCAGTTAGGCGGTGCAGAGATATAGAAATTAGAATAAAAGGGTAGTAACAAAGCAGAGAAAGAGTAGAAGCGCATTTAGATTACCTTGCCTTATCTTGTCTTAAGTTATCTTGTTTTATGGTATTGTCCTATTTTCAGTTTATTCATGTCATGATCCTTTATCTTGTTTACATGCTGAAAAATCACTGGACTTACCAGACTTATGTCTGACCTATTTTCTTTCGTCTTCTTTTCTTCCGTCCCCCCCGGTAGTCAGGGAGGGAATAGCTCAGCTTATTTTGGACCTTTTCTCTTTCCAAGCTCGAAGATAGTCGATGTATTGCTTTGGACTTTCTTTTCCACTGCTATGGCTAGCTCAGGCCTTATTGGGGAATATCATTGTCCTTTAATGCTTCTTTATTTTGTTAAACAAGACATATACTTTGTTGTACTAGGTATTGGTGTTTTGGTGTTGGAAAACAATCTTTGTACAAGCTGTTTTACCAAGCTGTTGTTTTATTATTGAAGTAAAGTTTTATTTATTTTCCGCTGCTTTACTTGTCTGTCTTGTAATTTATCTGTCTCTTTTACCTATCACACTTCACTGAATTTAATGCATTCCCTTTGTGAGTGACAATAATGGAGGTAGGGTGTTTCATTTTGTATCAGAGCTGAATGTTACCGGATCAGATAAAAGATTTGAAAAATTATTTTAAAAACGATTTTAAAAGAAGCATTTTCAAAAGAAAAGTTTTGTTTTAATGGCATATTCCCCAAAGCCATATGCATTATCTTTTGATCCTCTGTTTGAATCCTTGTTTCCTTCTTTTTTGAGTCTCAGGGGCTCCTGGCTTTCTCGGAGCTAACCTCATCGCGGCATGGTTCCGTAGGCTTGATGAGACTACAACACCTGTCAAAGGGTAAAGAAGTGCCTAACTTCCATATATAGCCACCGTAGTTTCACCTGCGGCTAATTTCTTTCAAGCTTTGTAAGGTTTTCCGTGCAGTGGAGACAGCTTTCAAAAGACTTGTCAATAAACCACACAAGGATGGCTAAGATGAGAATGATGGAGTTTGGCTAAGGAGCATAACCCAAGGATGAGAAACTCATGGATATGGACTTGGTTCACAAAGGAGGTAAAACGAAAGAGGTATAAGTGGAAGAATCACATGACAAGAAGGGAGGAAAGAATAGTAAAACCTAAGACAAGAGGAAATGTCTTTATTATGGTATAACGGGTCATATAATTAAGGACAAGGGCAAGAATAAAAGGACAGGATTTTCGGGAGGGTAAGTGCATGCTCTCACCGCCAGCGTACCTGAGAGAGAGGTAGTAAAGCTTCTATTGAAAAAGTTTAGTTTTTCTTTTTGGTCATCCTATTAGTACTCTTTTTTATTTTAGCACTTCACATTCGTTTATATCAGCTTCCATAGTTGAGTCTCTGCACCTTAGTGCTCATATAATAGAAGATCCCATTATTGTCTGAAATCCAATTTGTGGTTCGGCTCATTTATCTTTGGTTTGTGAGGATTTGAGAATAACTATATTAATTATAGAGCCTAAGTGTAATGCTTATGTTTTTAGTTTCATGTTCTATGGGTTAATTCTAGGCATGGATTGGTTAGCTAGTAATTGTGGAAGGAGGGTGGTTAGACTTTCGACTTGCCTCAGGAATACCCTCGATATTTCGTGTGATACTAAAGGATCAGTTTGTCTTAGCTACCTAGAATCACTTGATGCATCTATCGATGATTTGCGATCCGTTAGAGTAGTCCATGAGTACGCACATGTTTTTTTATAGGTTAGGGGTTTGTCCCCTAAAATGCGAGGTAGACTTCCGCATATATCCGGTTGACAATGCAAAGCCAGTTGCATTACTTGTACGACACATGAATCCAAGGGAAAGGAAGGGCTCAGTAAACAAGTAAAAGAGTTACTTAAGAAAGGGTTCATAAGGCGAAGTACTTCTAAATGGGGTGCTCCAGCCGTTTTCATTACAAAGGCGGATGGTTCACTTCGCTTGTGCATGGATGATATTTTAGTTTCCCCTAAGAACAAGGAAGAACACGCTTTGCAACTAAGGGAAGTCTTAGATACCCTCCAAGTGCATCAACTTAAGGCGATGTTCTCCAAAAAAAATGTCATTTTTGGAGAGAAGTAAAGTTTCTAGGACATGTGGCATCCAAAGAAGGGATAACAGTAGATTCCGCAAAAGTAGTTGCGGTGTAAGATTAGAAGGTCCCGAGGAATGCAACAGTAGTAAGAAATTTTCTTTGATTAGCGGGCTGGTATAGGAAGTTAATTAAGCACTTTATGAAGGTATCGACCCTACTTACTAGATTGACGAAGAAGAATCTAACTTTTCTTGGGATTTGATTGTGATTTCGCTTTCCAACGTTCGAAGAGGGCTCTTACAACGGCCCTAGTTTTGACTTTTACCTTACGGTAGTAAAAAGGTTTACGATATACACGGATGCATGCGACACAGGACTAAGCGTCATTTTGATGTAAGAAGGAAGGGTAAGGTTGTAGCGGATGCCTTAAGAAGAAAAAGGTTGACTTCAAGTCATCTTTATGTGGAAAATAAAAGTTCAGAATACATATCAACCTTTGATTTTAAAACCTTAGGTTAAGTTAGTTAGCATCGCTAGAAGAGTGGCTTACGCTCTTGGATCGGATAAGAGCGGCGTGACATGAAGACCCTTAGATTTGTGACATTATGGGTAAGCTAAGTAGAGGTGAGACCTCTAATCATCTTAGTATATACACTTGGTAACATGGTTAGCATCTGTTTATTTTCAAGAGATAGTTCTGGGAATGTTAGCATGACACAACAGAAGTTGTAGTGCCGAGTATACTAGAAGGAGAAGAGGTGGAATGAGAGGCGATAGTGAAATGAATCCCAACTTATATTTGGGAAATAGAAATTAAGAAGCTACGCAATCATGAAGTTAAGACAGTCAGAGCACAATGGAGGGAAACTCAAGAAGATGCGACTTCGAAGACTGAAGACTAGATACGCGCATCATACCCTTTTTGAGGGTATATCCTTGATTCCTCTTTTTCTGTAAATTTATTTTCATGCTAGTCTTTATCTTTTAAGTATATCCTCTCTGTCCTATCCTCGATCAATGGATTTAAACATGTGTTTGATACATGTTATGTTTGGTGGATGCAAGTGGATGTAAGTGTTTGCTAGTGGCTGCTCGTGGATACATATACACACACGTTAGGCACTAGATCGGCTCAGTCACTTTCATATTGCATATACATATATGTATTGGTATATGGATTGAAACTTGATGTGTTATCATATGGATTTTGCATTTGTATTGAGCACTTATATAGAAGTTACAAAGTACGGTTAGGAATAATTGCATACATGATGGACTCATGGCACTGATATGATTCGCATTAAGAAGGTCAGCTAAAACAGTAGACCGCCTGATTTTGCATTAGATAAGGACATGTACACAACTATGCATATAATCATGAAAGCATTAGAAATCTTTTTAAGGACAACGAATGCCTGTGATTGATAGTTGAGTGATGGATGTTGGATGTTAGGATACATTCTTCTTAACATAGAGATTTCAGGGACGAAATCCATTAAGGAGGGGAGAATGTAACACCCCATATTTTCTGTGAATATTAAAGTAACTAATTAGAGAATACTTAATTTTAAAAGTGGGAATTAAGGGTGGGTTACGCCATTGCGTTCATCTCGGAATTCTGCTTGGGATAGAGTCCGAGTTTGCGTAAATCGGACAACGTACGAAGAAGTTATAAGCCGTAGAAGTGTGTATACGCGCAAGGAAGTATATATATACACAAAATCATCTGCAGAACCAAAATAAGTCAAAGACGAGTGAGCGGGAAAGATCCCTCTCAAATGGTGTTGATCCCTCTTAAGGGGGGTCGACATAAGTGTCAACCCCCTTAAGGGGGGTAGACATAGGTGTCGACCCCCCTTAAGGGGGGTCGACTCCTTCCGAGAACCAGTTCCCGCGACGATTTCTGTAGTTCTGAGCTGATGTGGCCTTCTCTGATTGGCCTGGTGACGAATTCTGATGTATTAGGGCTTATGTGTCATATTGTGATTGGCTGAGTAACACATCTCTTTTATTTGGATGGCTTTGATTACTCCTAGACTGATCTAAAGGCTAGAATTAATCCTAGACTTCTATATAATCAACTCAAACCCTAAACCTAAAACACATAAACACATTCTACGAAGCCGTCATGATGTCTCTCTCTGAACTAGCGTAGTCTCCATCTTCTTTAAAACTAGAATATCTTCTTCAACTAGAAATCAATTAGAACAACATCAATAGTCTACATCAAAGGAATAGCTTAACAAAATCAGAAATCAGAATCTAGAATACAAGAAATGTTCTTTTTCTGTAAGTTCAGTTATATTTCAGATTTAAATATATAAAAGTCATGACTTGAAATAAATCGAATCTAGAACTGTGACTAATTGTGATTCTGATTCATGTTTATCCTTGTGACAAATATGAAATCAACTATGCCTATGAGACTATTGTGATTTGTACAATTGGACCTATCATATTGTATACTAATTTGGTGATGCTTTTATGTTATGTTATGTACATGTTCATAAGCTAAGTCATGTTCATAAATGCTTATATGTTTAGATCTACACGCTTGCTTTTATGTTATGTTATGTACATGTTCATAAACAAAGTCACGTTCATATATGCTTATATGTTTGGATCTACACACTTTGTTTTATGTTATGTTATGTACATGTTCATAAACTAAGTCATGTTCATATATGCTTATATGTTTAGATCTACATGCATACATGTTTAGATCCAAGTTAATACATATGTTTGAGATCTATGTAAATTCATGTTCATATGCTTAAGATCTATGTTAATTCGATCTAACTCAAGTACAAGTTCACATTGATATGCTTGATTAAGTTTATATTGTTCATGAAAAAATTGTATTACCCATGCTTAGTTCGATTCATATTTTTTGTGTTGTTGGAATGCTACATGTTCCTTTCTTTCCCTTTTGTTTATGAGTTAGGCTTATTTGCAAGCCTAACGTTCTATGTAAATTATGCTAACGAATAACGGGGCGAAATTTTGGGGTAAAACATTAAATTACATGCTAATGGCATAGATTGGCTCATAATCATGTAAATGATTTATAGCATGAAATGGTATAATTTGTATACCATTAATTATAAAAATAATTTAAATAGTAAATGTGACATGACAATACTTGTGGATAATTTACATATAAACTTGACATAAATGACGAATTTGTAAATTAAATAAAGGACGAACATGCCTAACCTGAGGTTAGATTGTGTTGTGGTGTAAAACTGCCTGGAACATCCCGGAACATCCAGTAACCACAATAACACCAATCTAATGTGAGAGGTTGGTGCATCATGCCCAAGAAACACTCGAGGTTAGATTGAGTGCGGTGTAAAACTGCCCGGAACCGCCTGGCACGTCCAGTAACCGCAACAACACAGATCTAATGTGAGAGGTTGGTGCATTAATAAATCAATTAATGCTAATGAACAAGACATGCTAAGAATGGTGGGGTTAAGTTAACTAAAGGCAACACTTAACCAGTACAACATGTTAATTAAACAAATGGTAGGGTTAAGTTAACTAAGGCAACACTTAACCGATATAACATGATGTATGGTAGGGTTAAGTAACACAAGAAGGCAACACTTAACCAATATATAACACGATGTATGATAGGGTTAAGTAACACAAGAGGGCAATACTTAACCAATATAACATGATGAACGAGTGGGGTTAAGTTAATAGAAAACACTTAACCAATACAATATGATGTGTAGGTGGGTTAAGTTAATATGAATGGACAACACTTAACCAATTTTACATGAACGAAGCGGATAGGGTTAAGGGAAGCTTAATCAATAATACGTATTGACTTGATCAGTGAGAGGGTTAAGTACATCTCGTGTAGGCGGGCAATATTAGTATATATAGGCCCACAAACTTAACTATTAAATAAACATGCTTGAATCGGTAGGAAGGTTAAGTACATCTCGTGTAGGTGGTTAATATTAGTGTATATATAGGCCCACAAACTTCACCGTTAAATAAACATGCTTGAATCGGTAGGAGGATTAAGTCCATTTCGTGTTGGTGGGTAATATTTGTATATATAGGCCCACAAGCTTAACCAGTAGGAAACCCTAGTAACGGGGACCCATTTCAGCATTAACCTGTGCAGTTAAAGCGCTTAGCGGAACCAATGTGGCGGAGGTCCAGACAGTCATATCGTGGATAAAGCGAGGAAATAGCAGGATATAGCGGATGACCCTAAAATAACACATATAAGCCCTTTAAATATTTTTTATTATTATATGAATGATAATTAAGTGAAAAAATAACACTTTGTTTAACTCTATTTAGTACATTTTTTATTTTAAATACAATTATGTGCAAATATCGACAAATAAACATAAACATTCGTTTAATTAAATTAAATTTAATATAATATCAGGGCATTTTTGTTTTTGATAATATATATTAAATAATTCAATTAGAAAACCTAATTTCATAATTTTCATAATGCGTAATTTTCATTTTTGAGTTCATTTCTTTCACTAAAGATATAGCGGGAATAGCGAAAAATAGCGGAAGTAACGGGATATATCGGGAATAGCGGAGTATAGCGGGGCTCAAAGCGGAAAGGCTATATCAGAGGCTATTTGGGGAAAAGCGTTGCAGTGGTAATGTGCTACAGGATATATCGGGGTTATAGCGGGGCAATAGCGGGGAATTAACTGGATAGGGAATAACTTACATGGATATATCATGGTACCCTGAACTAGGCAGGGTGGGGCACAATTACTGGGTGGACTATAAGCAGTCAAAATAGCGGCAGGGGGTACGTTAGTGTAGGTTTCGACGGTTTATGGGTGCGCACGTACCCCGGAATGGGAAAAAGCAGGCATTGGGTACCAGTAGTTACACACTGTGCATCTTGAATTGTGTCGGGTTGCTATCATAAGGATTGATACACCTTATGGTGGAACCAGCACAGGGCATCTACACGCAAGAGAGGGCCGATTGACACAGACACATGGAACATTAATACAAGTAGGGAGCCGATCGATAGGGTAGTAAGGGTACATCTAACATCTTCGTGGCAATTAGGGTGATTGAGGTAAGATCCTCCTGCTAGATGTACACATGAAGGCCACCACAATTGTGAGGATTGGGATCACGTTGTAATATTATCATTTTATATAGATTACTAGTTGGGACACTAGTTAGGCGGTGCAGAGATATAGAAATCAGAATAACAGGGTAGTAGCGAAGCAGAGAAAGAGTAGAAGCGCATTCAGTTTACCTTGCCTTATCTAGTCTTAAGTTATCTTGTTTTATGGTATTGTCCTATTTTCAGTTTATTCATGTCATGATCCTTTATCTTGTTTACATGCTGGAAAATCATTGGACTTACCGGACTTATGTCTGACCTGTTTTCTTTCATCTTCTTTTCTTCCGTTCCCCATCCCCCTCCCCCTAGTTAGTCAGGGAGAGAATAGCTCATCTTAGTTTGGACCATTTCTCTTTCAAAGCTCAAAGATAGTCGATGTATTGCTTTGGACTCTCTTTTCCACTGCTATGGCTGGCTCAGGCCTTATTGGGGAATATAATTGTCTTTTTATGCTTCTTTAATTAGTTAAACAAGACAGATACTTTGTTGTGCTGGGTATTGGTGTTTTGTTGTTGGAAAACAATCTTTGTATAAGCTGTTTTACCAAGCTGCCATCTTATCAATGAAGTAAAGTTTTATTTATTTTCCGCTGCTTTATTTGTCTGTCTTGTAATTTATGTGCATCTTTTACCAATAACGCTTCACTGAAGTTAATGCATTCCCTTTGTGAGTGACATTAATGGAGGTGGGTGTTTCAACACTTGTCGTTATTCACATATTTGTTTCTAGAAACCTAATTACTGTCGATTCATGTTTGTGACAGAAACGTGAATTAGATCTACATTAATCTGTTTGGTTATTAATTCTTGTTAATCTAGTTTACATCGTTGATCCCTAATTACTTTTTTTTAATTAAAAACTCCCTTTTCATATATTTTCTGTTATTGTGGACCAATCAATCCTCTGGAATAACTTGATTGGATTTATTAATTTAAATAATTTTGGTCCCAGAGTTCGACACCCTTTACAACAACCCTTGTTGTTTAGGAAAGCCAAACGAATTAAATAGTTTTCTTCAATTATTTAATTTGTTCGCAAACAAATTTTGGCGCCATTGCCGGGGATCAAAATAATTTTTATTAGTAAATCCTTCGGGTTATATTTTTTTTTCTCTTTAGATTTCCTTCATAAAAAAAACCAAAAATATTTTTGTTTCTTTTATTTTCTTTTTTATATAGAAAAGAATTCTTGCTTGAATGGCTTGGTATTAAATTATTGATACTGGAATCTCCAAGATAAGAAAAAGAGAACTTGCTAGATTTCCTTGATTTTATTTCCGTTTCTTTCATTCGTTTCTTTTCCTTTTTACAAATTTCCTTCCTTACAAATTAAAAAGATTGCAATTTGGTATTCTTTACAATTTGTTTCCATTTTTATAATCTCATTCCAATTTCTTTCTTTGATCTCTTTCCTCGCATAACTCGGATTGAACTTTTTTTAAGCTTTTCCACCCTCAACAAACAAAGTTCTGCAAATACATTCTTCAGTCACCATCAACACAACCAATCCAAGCAACCTTCCATCATTACCATGTCCAGACTTCTGCCCTCAACACTTCAAACCGGAGCCACCATCTCCAAGCCCACATCAACTCGCATATCACCTCAATACCATTTATTGTCTAATTCAAAAAAAACCCATCCAACATTATTGTCGTTCATCGACATCTACAACAAAACCAAACATCAACTTGGGCCATCTGTCACTCAATCTCCAACATATCCTCTGCCAAATTTTGCACAAACTCATCCAACCAACACCAAGTCCACACTTCTTCTCTTTACATTGCAACTTTACACATCTTCCCTACCCCCTTAACAAACCAGCATTGCTGCCATTAACCAACGTCATAACATCTGCCATCGATTCTCAATATCTCCCTTCTCGTACACCAATCAACCACCATTCACTCTGCCACAAACTTCCCGGTCCATATCAACTTCATTCATACCCACCTTGTGTTCACAAAACCCCTTTCAACCTTACCACGCATCTGGACAACCTAACAGAACTCGCCAAACCCAATAGTCACTTCTCAAAACTGTTCGTGTTCGTAATCCATACAACAGCCACAAACCATCATCCATCTTCACGCAAACACCAAATCCACCAACCAAACTCATATAAAAATAGACACAGTAGCATCACCATAGCCCTTGCATTGAACGTGAATCAATAAGCCACCCACTTCATCAACCATTTTATCCACCTTAATAGCTACCACAACCACCTTGACCAGAATCACGGTTTCGCGCCTCAGACCCAAAATGTTGCTTCACACCACTGCAATACACAATCCGCAATCACCGTAAAGTAAACGCTGTGCCTCACTAGCTAATCATCACCACAAACCTCTACTCGAACAACCAAAATTGAAATCCTCTTCAAACCCCAAATCGCAACAAGTCAATACCCTCACCTTCGAAACCTTCCAATCACGACAACAACATATAGTTCCGTCTGATCATCTCGCACCAGTGCTCAACCAATCCAGAAATCTCGATTGATTTCAAGAGGAAGGAGAAACTAATTAATTTTTTTTTTTGATTTTTTCGAATTCCTTTTTCTGTGATTGAGCAGTTTTATAATAAAAAAAAGAGAAACGAAGGATAGTACTCTAGTTACATAGGTCAGCTTTTGTGATTGTTTTACTTGATCGTGTGTGTTCTGGACACTTGTTTGGGCTGATTCTTTTTGGTCTGTGCATATATAGAAAGTCTTTGTCGTGCATTTTGTTTTAGTCTAGTCTTGTTTATGTTCAGTTAGCTTAGTTTTTTTTAGCCTTTTGTTCATGTTTTCTTTTTATTGCTTTCAAAAAAAAAAATCAAGTTCATTTCCTTTGCTTTTAGTTTTTATTTCTTCTTGTTTTTCACTCATTTTGTTTTTAGTGCCTTTTTGTTATTATTTTGATTTTCTCTTCTAAAAAAATTGATTGCCATATTTTCATTTTCTAGTCCAATCGTTTTATTTTAATTTTGATTCAGTTCTCATTTTACTTTATTTTTTTCCTTGTTCTCTTTTCTTTTAAAAAAAAAATCTAACAATCGATAGAGAATTCAAAGGCCAACGGATTTGCAAATAGGTTTGGTTGGAGCGGTTGCACAAAAACTGGGGTGTGAACGTGCTAGTGCTACTAAGTTGCACTGGACGGACTATCGATCACTGTAAATTTTCTATACTCTACAGGGTCTACTGCTACTTGAAAAATATATAGAAATTTCTTGTAAAATTTTCTATACGGGCAGCCGCTTGCTTGTAAAATCTTTTAATTTCTGCATTCATTATTTTTTCATTTTTATTCATTCTGTTAAGTGCAGTACCCCAATTCACATAAGGTGAGGGATTTCATCACCCTTTCCTTAGCCCACAAATTGCATTTCATCGTATAATCTGACTAATAATAATGGTTAGACGTCTGACTTAAGGAAGTCACGGGCTCATCTAGGAATTAATTGTAGTTTGATAGTTGATTTATTTGGAACGGATTATTTCTTGGAGTCTAGATTACGGCCGAGAAATAACCGTTTATAAATATTACGGTGATTTGTACATATTATATTGGTTGTTATTCTAAAGGTACTTAAACCTTCGCCTGCAATGCTAGGGTGATTCCTGGTGCACCGATAACTCCTGACCATTAACTAGCTGAGAAATCAATTGTTCTAAGTAATCAAACGTGTCACTATATAATTTTAGGTTATGAGCTATTAAGGACATAAAATTTCATTGAAGCTAATTTCTATGTGTCTGATTGGTTTGTGAATTGCAATAAAAAAAATTAAAATTACTCAAAAACGAAAAAAATATTGAAAAATAAAAAGAAATTAAAACAAATTGTTTACCTTCTTTGTTTTATTCTTTAGCCCTTGTTAATTCTGTAGGTTGTAGTTTTCGAAAACTCCAATTTTTCAAAGCATTTTCTTTCTTTCACCTCTTTCTGAACTTCTTCATTATCTAACTTTCTTTGGCAAACTCTTTTCTTCTTCTTTTTGGTGCATGCAATCTTGGACCTGTGACAAAGAATCTCATCGTTTATTTCGAATTAGACCACCTTCTCTTTCCTCAAAACCTAGTTTACTCGAACAATCCTTAGAAATGGCCAATGAACTTGCACGTCTTACCCTGATGGATAAAATCCTTCCCGATAGAGCTTCTGTCCCTTCTTGCATTTAGTTACCCGATCCTGTGGGTAACCACTTCGAAAATCCGATCGAGTTAGATAAGCATCCTCCCTAAATTCGGTAATTTTTCTCATGACAAACCATATAGTTTCTTAATAAGATTTGAATACGCTTGTGCGACCTTTAAATTACAACAGTTATGTGAGGATGGTATTAAACATTTTTTGATTCCATCTGTACTAACTGACTCTGCAGAAAAATGGTTTCTCAGCTTGCCTCCAAATTCGATAAGAAAATGGAAAGAATTTACAACAGTTTTCCTTAAAAAGTTCTACCACCCAGAAAAAACAGCTAAAGTCAGAAACGAAATCACTAATTTCCACCATAAAGGGGGTGAATCTTTTTGGCAATATCTTGAAAGATATAAAAAAAATTGTTAAGTTGTCCCCATCATGGTTACGAAACATGGTCATTGTGTCAAACTGTATACGATGGACTTGATAATGGTTCTAGGCAAATGTTAGAGTCTATGTGTCAGGGCAATTTCCTAAAACAGACTGATGTAGAAGCTTGGGAATTTCTGGATGATTTAGCAGAAAAATCGAGAAAATGGGAACGAACCAATGAAAAATCTCTCTATTCTTGTTCGAGTAGCAATTCTATCGAATCATCTTCTTCTAATACTCTACTGCATGCCATACTGAACGTTGTTAGAACACACACCCAGTCTAATAACGTTTCCCATGCCATCTGTCACATATGTCTTAACTCCGATCATATGGCAGATGACTATCCCCAGTCCCTTGAGCAAGTGAACGCTATCAACAGACCCAAAAACCACCCAAATCTTTATTATCATCCAAATAACCCCCAGATGAATAGACCTTCGAATCAAGCATTTCCGAACAATGCTTCGAACCTTCCCTTTCGGCAAAATCAGTACAATTCGAACCAGGCGTCTTTCCACAATCAAACGGCTACACCCCAATATGAAAAACGCTTTTCTACGATTGAGGAGAATTTATCTAAGGCGAGTAAACTTTTAGTGCAAATGAATAAGAAAAGTGCTGAAAATCAAAACAAAATGGAAAAATTTGTTACACTCATATATGCAAAACATGAATCAACAAATGAGTGAACTTCAAAAACAAATGTCTCAACTTAACACTAGATTAAGTGAAAGGGAATAGGGCATGTTTCCTAGTCAACCCATCCAAAACCCTAGAGGACAAAATTCAAACCCCAACCAAATTAACATCATTCAAGATTCAAATGTTAGTCACTTGAATGCGGTCACGACTCTTAGATCTGGCAAAAAGATTGACAACCATGTTGTTAACCCAAATGATTTAATGGACGATCTTCCAAACCCTACCGAAAATTCTACCAACTCGGATCAAAACATTGAGCCAATTTCTGATCAGACCATCCTCAAACTCAAGTAGCCCAACCTATTGAGTTGTCTGCTCCATTTCCTCATAAACGCCGACCTTGGAAAAAGAAGGATCAGCTAGAAAAGATCCTTGAGATATTTAAGCAAGTTAAAGTGAAATTTCTTCTTTTAAATATTATACAACAAATTCCACAGTACGCTAAATTTCTAAAAGATTTGTGCACTCAGAAACGTCATATACATGTACTTAAGAAAGTGTTTCAAGCGGCAACTATAAGCGAAGTCTTGTCCCAATCAATGCCAGTGAAATACAAAGATCCTTGCTACCCCCACAATATTATGTACTATTGGGACAAGAAATCGATAGATGCCTGCTTGACTTAGATGCTAGTGTTAACTTGCTTCCATATTATGTCTACCGCCAATTAGGACTAGGAGAACCGAAACCCACCAAGGTTACCCATCAGCTTGCTAACCGTTCAATTAAGAGACCTGTGGGCAAAATCGAGGAGGTATTGATAAAAGTTGGCTAATTCAACTTTCCAGTCAACTTCATGGTCCTAGAAGCTCAACAGGTAAGCAATCCTGTGAACCAGAACCCTTTGATTTTAGGACGTCCTTTCTTAGCAACCTCCAATGCTCTTATCAACTATAGAAATAGGTCTATGAAACATTCTTTCGGTAACATGACCATCGAATTAAACATTCTCAGAACAGAAAACTCTCCTGCCACTGATGTGGACCAATATTCTAAAATCCATGCTGTTTACGACAATGAACCTGAGCTTGACCATCTGAACAATGAAATTGAATCAAATTACGAAACTTTATTTTAAGATATTCCCGGAAATGTCTCTGAATCAATTCCTATCGAGCTCCTTACGACTGAGTCTATCCCTCAACCAATTTCTGCGGTTGAGTCGCCTCCTAAATCCGAACTCAAAGTGCTTCCCAATCATTTAAGTACGCTTACTTAGGAGTCAATGAAACACTTCCTGTCGTTATCGCTTCTGACCTCACTACAGAGCAGGAACAATTGCTCATTCCCATCCTTCAAAAAAATAAGGAAGCTATTGGTTGGTCCATGGCTGATATTAAGGGGATTAGTCCTTCGATAGTCCAACATTGAATCCACCTTATAAATGATGCCAAGCCCACTCGTTATCCCCAGCGTCGACTGAACCCCATCATGAAAGAGCAGTTCATGCTGAAATTCTTAAATGTCTTGATAATGGAACCATTTACACGGTTTCCAATAGTCAATGGGTTAGTTCGATTTATGTCGTACCTAAGAAATCAGGGATATCCATGATCCAAAATGGAACCATTTACACGGTTTCCAATAGTCAACGGGTTGGCGTTTTTGCATTAATTATAGGAAACTTAACGGTGCAACATGTAAGGATCATTTCCCTCTGCCATTCATCGATCAAAAGTTAGAACGACTAGCCGATCACGAGTACTACTGTTTCCTTGACGGGTACTCGGGCTATAATCAAATCCCTATCGCTCTTGAGGACCAAGAGAAAAACACTTTCACTTGTACTTTTAGAACATTTGCTTACTATCATATACCTTTCGGTCTCTGTAATGCACCTGCAACTTTTCATAGGTGCATGATTAGCATTTTTTCTGATATGATCGAGTGATTTTTGGAAGTTTTCATGGATGACTTTTCCATCTTTTGGGGACTCTTACACTAAGTTTTTACATCACCTTGATCTTGTTCTTAACCGTCGCAAAGATAAACACTTAATGCTCAATTGGGAAAAGTGTCACTTCATGGTCAAACATGGCATTTTTTTTGTACATGTCATCTCTAATAAAGGAATTGAAGTAGACAAAGAAAAAATCGAAGTTATCTCTAATCTTTCCATTCCCAAATCCATTAAGGACATCCGATCCTTTTTAGGTCATGCTGGCTTTTACCATCGCTTTATAAAGTATTTTAGTAAAATCACTCGACCTTTGACTAATCTTCTTGGTAAGGATGTTCCTTTTAGCTTCGACACTGATTGTATTTCATCTTTTGAGCATCTCAAAATGAACTTGTCTGTGCCCCTATCATCTGCTCCCCTAGTTGGAAGTTGCTTTTGGAATCATGTGTGATGCCTCGAATTTCGTTGTAGGCGCTGTCTTAGGACAACGTATCGATAAAATTCTTCATGTCATTTACTACGATAGTAAGACTTTGAACGATGCTCAAATCAGTTATACAACCACTGAAAAATAACTCTTGGCAGTCATTTTTGCTCTAGAAAAATTCAGATCTTATCTAGTTGGCTCACACATCACTGTTCATACCGATCATTCCACACTTAGGTGCCTTTTCTTTAAAAAGGATGCTAAGGCTCGTCTCATTCGTTGGATCCTTCTACTTCCAGAATTTGACCTTACCATTAAGGATAAAAAGGTATCTGACAACGTTATTGCAGACCTCTTGTCTCGTCTTCCAAATGCCCCATCTTCTTCTCTTCCGATCAAAGAGAACTTCCCGGATGAACAACGCTTTTCTTTATCCACTGATCCGTTGTTTGCTGACATTGTCAACTAACTAGTCGCCAAGCAGACCCCTTCATTTTGGTCTAAGCAGGATAAATAAAAATTCTTTTCCTAAGTGGAACAATTTTATTGGGATGACCCTTATCTTTTCAAGTGTTGTCCTGACCATATCATCTGAAGGTGTGTATCCGACACTGAAACCCACAGTTTCTTCCCTTTCTGTCACGACCAAGCCTGTGGTGGTCACTTTAGTCCCAAAATGACAGCTGAAAAGGTTCTACAATCGGGTTTCTATTGGCCCAACCTTTTCAAAGATGCTTATGAATTATGCAAAATTTGTGATCGATGTCAATTCTTAAAAGAAATGGGTCAACGAAATATGATGCCCCTAAACCCCATTCTAGAGGTCGAAATTTTTGATGTTTGGGGTATAGACTTCATGGGACCCCTCCCTAATTCTTTTGGGAACCTTTATATTCTTTTAGCAGTTGATTACGTTTCTAAATAGGTCAAAGTTGTTCCATGCAAACAAACTATAACAAGGTTGTTGTGCGCTTCTTAAAAGAATTTTTTTTCTATGTTTGCACACCTCGCACAATAATCAGCGACAACGGAACACACTTATGTAATCGCTCTTTTGAAGCCCTCATGAGAAAGTATTCGATAACCCACAAGTTATCCACTCCTTACCATCCTCAAACTTGTGGGAAAGTTGAAGTATCGAATAGGCTGATTGAGCAAATACTTGAGAAAACTATGAATCAAAATCGTAAAGATTGGTCCCAAAAGTTAGCTGACGCTCTTTGGGCTTATCGCACCACTTTCAAAAAAAACTTGGGTATGTCTCCTTAAAGGTCTATTTGTGGTAATCCATGTCACATGCCAGTTGAACTAGAACATAGGGCATTATGGGCAACAAAAAATCTAAATCTTGACTTAGAGCAAGCAACTGAACTTAGGAAGCTTCAACTTAACGAACTTGATGAAATTTGAAATGATGCCTATGAAAATGAACAAATTTATAAGGACAAACAAAAGTTTTTCATGATAAATCAATTTTACGTAAAACTTTCATGCCAGGTCAAAAAGTTATGTTGTATGACTCAAAATTGCATTTTTATTTCCAAGTAAGTTAAATTCTAGATGGACAGGACCTTACATTGTGCGGACTGTTTTTTCGTATATGGTAGAAATCGAGAATACAACCGTCAATGGTCAACGCCTTAAACCTAACTTGGAATTAATACCCAACCAAGAGGAAGAGCTCATGGTCCTCCACGAGCCACATTACATTCGTAAGATGCACTAACCCTCTTTTGTACATATGTAAATATTCTCTTATTTTTTCCCTTTCACTAAGATATGTCTGATTAACATTCGATACAGTCACACTCAAGTGTTTGAGGGGGGGGGGGATTTACATTACATCAGCAATCAAATTTTATGAACTAGGTCATTCACTGAAATAGGACTAACTTAAAATTCATAAATAACACCTTGGTTCTTGTTTGATAAGTTTAATTGTTGGATGATGGGAATGAACATTATTTATTCATTGAGCCGTATTGTGTTTTTTTAAGATGCTAGCTTGAGACTGTGCAGACGTTAGTCGTGTTCTAGAGTAAGGGTGTCAACCCTTGTTATACATGTTAGAATGTGCAAGTAAAAATAATCAAAAAATAATAATCATCTAATAAACAATGATTTTTCACCTACATTTGTTGGATTTTCTGATTTCGTTTTCATGCATAATATTTTTTCCACTTAAAATTTGTTAACTCGTAAGTTCAAAATTCCACTTCGCCCACTTAAGGGGAAATGACTCATTGTAGCATTCTTCTTCGATAACCCCACATTATTCAAACCCATGTTTTAGTCGAATTACATACACATTTTGACAAATTTTTCTTATATTGGTATACTTAAGAACCTTTTATTTTCAAAGGTTAAAAACGTCACTCTTTGTACCAATATTACACTACCCACTCCGTACTTGTTTTAAGTTAGGATAACCATGTACCACATCCTATTTTATATGGGTCATTTATCTTATGAAACTTTACTTATCTCTCCTTTTAACTTTTTAATAACATCAATCTAGACTTGTGTGTTGAATTAGGGTTATAGAAGTAAAGTAACTAGGGCACAAAATTTTCCTTTCATGAAGTGTTGGTTATGATCGCTTAGTAGAGGAGGAATCAAATGAAATAATTTACGGTATGATTCCATTCCATCTCCACTAGTCATTCATCATGCAGTTATGAAAAAAAGAGGAAAAAAAGAGGAAAAAAAGAGAAAAGAAAAAAATGCAATAAAGAGAAAATCTCTAAGAATAAAATTTCATTCATCATTCTTGATTATAAAACATCCATTTCCATTCCATCCACATCCATCATACAGTACAAAGAAGAGAGGATTGTAGTAGAGTAGATGAAATGTTACAAAATGTCCACATGTGCCTTAGTATTATTTTATCTTTTGTAGCTTGAAGGTCAACTAATAAACTTGCCCTCTTATCTATAATATTTTTAGAACTTATAAAATTTTCCTTCATCTATGCATAACTCACAACTAATACATTACAATTACACTGGTACAAAAAAACTCATGAAAAAAATGATTCGGTGTACATTGTCAATGTGTATAACTTTGGTTGACACCACGCTCTTAACCTTCAAGGCAATTACAGTGTTATCAAGGAATTATGATTCAGCTTGAAATTTTTTATTCATTTTTGCACCAAAAATGGGATGGACAACTTAGAGCTAAACCGTTATTATTGAAGTTAGCCAAAGTCCTTTGAATTTGAAAGACCTTAAATATAAGGTTTGATTAATCCGCGTACATAAGGCGCTTTGGATTTTGTGGGTAGTATCCGCTGAAAACCCTCACGAGACAACACTCGCCCTACTAGGGACACCTAAGGGTTTAGCGGCTTGTTATATACGCTAAATGCAATCATGTTTCCTACGAAAGTGTGACATATCTTAGATTAGTTTATTAGAGGGTGAATAAAAAGATAAGTGTGGGGGTACTTGATAAACATGTAAACATGTATAGTTTATCCGCTTATTTATTTTATATTCCCTTTAAAATAATTGATATTGTGTATTTACAGCAATATTTTCAGATTTTTGATAAAAAAAACATGGTTTAAATCATTTGATGGATAGAGCATAAAGAATTTGCATAAAAAGAGTGGAGTCTGAAATTACTAAAGCATGAAGAACGGTTGCAAATAGAGTTCAGTTAGGTAGATTTGGCTCACTAAAGACTCACACTGCGTTCACATTGGCTCATTTGCAAGGCCTCTCACTGTAACGACCCAGATTTCTATGGATTTATTTTATATATTTAATATGGTTTTAAAATTAAAATAATGATATGTGTATACAGTACAAATTTTGTATTTCAAAAGTTATGATATAGTATATTTTGTTCCGCTGCGATGTGAGATTCTGTGTTGTTATTTCTGTTCTTCTTCTACCTTTATCTTCTCAAAAAAAAAAGATTCTTATTTTCGTGATATTTGGGTTGGATGTATAATGTATGTAGTCAACTCTGATATTACAGATTTATAGTTCGTTACAGTGGTATTTATGTTGAGCGAAAACCTAGGCTTTGGTTTTATGTGCTCATTAGAGATAGGGTCAATAGTACCCTAGAATGAGTTGAGTGTGTGTATATACGGAAGAGCGTATCTGTTAAGTAATATAAAATCTGTTTTAATTGTGTTGGCTAGTCTGTTGAGTGGTTTATGAATTCTGATCGAATTGTGGGACACCGCGACGTCGATAAGAGTTTGTAAATACTCGAACAGAAGATTGAACACGATATTGTTTTAAGTGGGTAAATGAAATAATTTTACCCAAAATTCTACTTTGATAAAAAAGGAATAATTTTCTTAAATTATTATAATATATGAATGAGTTGATTGATATTATTATAATCAAATAAGATTATAAAATTGGAATGGTTATATATAACCAAAATAAAATTTGTGTATGAATTAATTATACAAATGAGATGAATTAGAATTGAATTCAAAGCAGAATTTGGAATTTTAAATCCTGGGAAGTTTGAACATATTTTCTGAAGTATATTAGAACAATATAGCTTATGTTTGAAGGATTCTGAATAAAATCATTTTGAGATGGATTTTGAAAGTGATTAAGCACTGAATTCACTTCAGTGGCTGGGAAATAATTCTGATGATGACTGCAGCAACATCAGTGTTCATTTTCGAGTTTCTAAGTGACGAATTGCTACCTTAGAAAAGTTTTGATAGACATTTGTTTAAAAGAAAACAAGTTGGTTTGAAAAATACAAATGTTCTGAATTTAGGATGGAAATAAATATAATTATATATATATTGATGTGATTTCAAAAGGATTTGAGATGAAAAACTAGTGATTTGAATTCTTGAATTTAAAATTTAACTTAAGCAAGTTAAATAAATTAAAGTGAATAAATTGACTAAAATCAATTTGAATAGATTAATGGAATACAGATGAGAATATATTAATGATAGATCATTTGGACTAAATGAATGTAAACATATACGGGGTTCCATATGAATGAAAAACCAAAAGTTTTGGTAGGACTAAAAGTTGAAGAAATATGTAAAGTTTAGTTTCAATATAAGTGAGTCTGAAAATAAATGGGTTTAAGCCATTTTTCCTATTAGTAATTTTGGGGACGAAATTCTTTTAAGAGGGGAAGAATGTAACGACCCATATTTCTATGATTTATTTTAAATATTTAATATGGTTTTGAAAATTAAAATAATGATATGTGTATACAGTACAAATTTTGTATTTCAAAAGTTATGATATATTATATTTTGTTCCGTTGTGATGTGAGATTCTGTGATGTTATTTCTGTTCTTCTTCTACCTTTTTCTTCTAAAAAAATGATTCGTATTTTCATGATATTTGGGTTGGATGTATGATGTATGTAGTCAACTCTGATATTATGGATTTGCGGTTCGTTACACTCACTCTATAGCTGCGTTCACACTAGCTTATGTGTTATTTAGGCTAAACCTTTAGTCCCACATTGTGTAATTAACTAATTAGTCTTTGTCATATCAGCTATAAATACACTTGTATCTTGTTCGTTTAGAAATACATTAGGTTTTATTCTGCAACTTTCTCTTGGAATAAAATCATTCTTCTGCCTTTCTCTTTAGCTATGTCCAGCTAATATCCTTTAGAGTTTGATGTGATTAGATTCAATATGAACTACATAGCCAAAGAGATTAGAACTTCATGTATATAGATCTAGATCTGAACCAAGGGTTAGATCTGAACCTTCGTATTCTGTGTCATCTAAGAGCTATGCTCCTTCACATGTTATATTTGTGTTTGATTTAACACTTATTAGATTTAGATCTAACTTTTAGGGTTTAAGAAATAAAATGGTGAATCTCTGCTGATAGCCTATGGTTGTTTAAGAGCGTAGCTCCAGCATAGGCTATACTTGTCGTTATTCACCTATTTGTTTCTAGAAACCTAATTACCATTGAATCATGTTTGTGATAGAAACATGAATTAGATATGCATTAATCTATTTGATTATTAATTCATGTTAATCTAGTTTATGTCATTGATCCCTAATTTCTTTCTTTTATTATTAAAAACTCACTTTTTCATATATTTTCTGTTATTTTCAACCAATCAAACCTCTGGAAATACTTGATTGGATTAATCAATTTAAATAATGTGGGTCCCAGAGTTCGACACTCTTTGCAACAACCCTTGTTGTTTAGGAAAGACGAACGAATTAAATAGTTGTTTTTAATTGTTTAATTTGTTCTCAAACATGCTTCGTCTTCTGTGTTGTACAACAGTAGCAGGAATTATCGCTCTGAAGTACAATGGGTCCCCAAAAAAGTCTTTTCAAAATGAAGAGCCATCACACCACGCATCGCCTCGAAAAGCCACCTGTCACTATGGTTACCACAAGAATTCAAATTATAACCCTAAAGCTGTCATTAATCATTATTCTCCATCTCCTTTTTTTATAAAAACTTAAGCTTCAGAACATTATAGAATGGAGGACTCTTTAAAACGGATCATAGCTACAATTCTAAAAAGAAAATGATGCATTGAAACTCTTCACTATGTCTTGCAAACGACTTTAGAGCACGACTGCTGGCCAATGACGATCATTAACAACAACTCTTTCCTAGTCGATTGCCCAACCTACCTAAAGCGTGACCATGCCCTCTACCTAATTTTTTTGGCCAAATGAGGATAAGCAATCTATTTAGATGCTTGAAATGATAGTGTAAGAGAACCAGAACTAGCTTTGGAAACTAATTTGTAAGCCAAAATAGATGGCATCCCTGAATTCCTAAAGCATAATGAATTAGCAGTGACGGAGATCTTGAAGCCCATGGGAAGATTACTGGGATTTGATGACTGCGACTGGTGCCACCTTGATCACCGTGAATTCCTAGTCAAAATCTAGTTTTTTGAAGGCATTGGTGCAATAAGTTCTTTCGCTGTAGCATCAACAATAAGATCCACATCATCAAAGTGAAGCGTAGTTGTCACTCCCATCCTGGATAAGACCTGAAACACTATTCTTAGGCAATGAAGATGAACAGATCGTCCCATGCATACATGAGAATAACTCATTGATGGGCACAGAAGAGATTTGATGCAATAATAAATGAAGCCGCTATGTTACCCCCACTTCCACCTATTTTCAATGAAAATGTGTTTAATGATATCCCTAACTTCCCAGATTTTGTGAGTCATGAAGTCACTCAACCTGAGCCTATTGATGTTGACCAAGAAATGCATGACAACATGAATGTGCCTCTCAACTAGCTTATTCCCTTTCCATCGGAGAAATATCCTCCCTTTAATCTAGCTATGATTCCCATCTATTCCTTACCAGTTGACATTACACCACCTCAATCTCCACCACAGCAACACTTGACAGATGATCGAGATTGGACACAATATCTTTCCCCTATCTTTGTTCACCGAAGTGGAAGGCACAACAATCCCAACGTTACTGGTAGTTTTTTAACCCCTATTGTTTTCTCTTCATCCAATAAGCGTTTAAATAAAAGAATTTCAAGTTGTGTGGGTGTGAGGTTGTGTGATTCGCATTATGAGGCCATGCATGCATTAGAACAGGAGCGTATTAACAAATATCAATGAAAATAGTCACGTGGAATGTACATGGTTTGGGTGAACACTCAAAATGCCATGCAATTAATCATGTTTTATCCCCACTCAATCTAGATGTTCTAATGCTCTAAGAAAATAAGCTAGTTGATCCAACAAATTATCACTTCAGATTTATTGGTGGTTCCTTTTTAACTGGGTGGACTCATGTTAATGCCATGGAAACAAGAGGGGGTCTTATAACATCATGGAATGAATATGTTTGGTCCCTTCAACAAATTTCCTCAAATCAATCTACCTTGCATGTTGCTTTGAAACACATCGCCTCGAATACTATCTGTTTCTTTTCAAATATCTATGGTCCTCAAGATGTACATGAAAGAAGAATCTTTAGGAGTATTGTAAGCATCTTGCAAACCAATTTTAAGGCCATGGGTTATTGGAGGTGATTTCAACACCATAAGAAACATATATGAAAGAAATACAGGCAACATTTCTGCGGATTCAGAAGCTTTTTATGCTTTTATCTTTGATTGATGTCTGCTACCCCCAATTAGCAATTGTTCATTCATCTGCTCCATTCATAGATCTGATCCTACTGTAGTTAAGCTTGATCGTTTTCTTTTTAATGTTGCCTGGAAAGAGCAATATCCTTTACTGTTGTCCAAGGCCTTGCATCCATTATCTCTAATCATTGTCCTACTCTGTTGGTTACTGGATCTCATTCTATCTTCAAACGTCCTTTCAAATTTGAGCGTTTTTGGCTCCTTGAACCATCCTTCTCCGATTTTGTCAAAACTGTTTGGGTTCGCCCTATCCAAGCACAATCGGCATCCCACCGTATTGTCATGAAATTGGATCATTAAGAAAATTGTTGAAACCTTGGGCTAAACACATTTGGGGATCCATTAGAACACTATTTCTGCAATACAAGATGAGATTCTTGACCTCAACATTACTGAAGAATCTCGTCCCTTGAATAATAATGAAAGAAATTCACCAAAAGACCTTGAAAACGAATTAGACAAACTTTTTAAACAAGAGGAAATTGGTTGGAAACAAAGATGAAAAGCCAAATGGATTGATGAAGGGGATCGAATACATCTTACTTTCATAGGTTAGCCAATGGTAGACGTAGATCATCTACCATCTCTGAAATCATCCATAATGATCAATCGTTCACTAATGAAAATGACATCCTCCACCTCTTTACCAATTTCTATCATTCCATCCTTGGCAATCCACCTACTCCTCTTCCTGATATTGATTATCTCTATTTATACCTTAGCCCTACTTCATTATCAATTGATTATCCATTTTCTGAAAATGAGATTCTGGCCGCAGTTAAGGAAATGGATGATGATAAAGCCCCTAGGCCTGATGGTTTTGGGACTTCCTTTTTAAACACTTTTGGACCTTCGTTAGACATAATATTATCGAAATGTGTATGGAATTATTTGAAAACCTAGCCATATCTCCATATTAAACTATGCCAACATTTTCCTCCTCCCTAAATTCGATGGTGCTAACTCTCTTTCCTCATTCTGTCTTATCATCTTGTTAAATACTACCTTCAAAATCATTACCAAAGTGCTTGTCAATAGTCTTCAATCTGTCATCTCTCCCTTAATTAGTCCTGGGCAATCTGCTTTTATCCATGGCCAAAACATAGTTGCTTGCATAGCAGCCGCGCAAGAGGTTATTTCTTTCTGCCATAACACTTCAAACCCTGGAGTTCTCCTCAAATTGGATTTTTCCAAGGCCTTTGACTCTGTCAACTGGGATTTCATTATTCAAATGATGAAACATAGAGGTTTTCCTCTGAGATGGTGTAATTGGATCGAATGTATTCTAAGAACAAGCTACTCAACCAAGATGCTCTGGTGGTTTAATCAAATCATCTAGAGGTCTTAGGCAAGGGGATCCATTATCACCTCTCTTATTTATACTTATTCCAGATGTATTTAACCAAATGGTGAAAAAAAATCTACTGTTAGCTCTCTCCTAGATGGAATTCATCTCCCTAATTCTGTAATTTCAATTTCCAACCTGCAATTTGCTTATGATACCATCATCTTTTCCTCCCCTGGCCTTAAGCACATTCATTGTCTTAAATTCCTTCTTTATGTATTTGAACTTGTCTCTGGCCTTTCCATCAACTTTTAAGCTCTATCATCATGCTGGGTAATTCTGGTCATCTTGGCCCTAACATATCTTCTCTCCTCAACTGTCCCATTGAACATTTCCCAATAGTTTACCTTGGTATTCCTCTTAGGCCTACAAAATTATTGAAAATTGACTGGTATCCACTCATACATAAGACTGAGTCTAGATTGGCTTCATGGAAAGCTAACTCTTTATCATCCACTGGTCGTTTAGTACTTGTTAAATCTGTGCTTTCAGCTATTCCTACATATTGGATGTCATTTCACAAGTTGCCAAAATGGGCCATTAATAAAATTGATTCAGTTAGAAGCCCTTTCTTGTGGAATGAAAGTACTATCAAGAGATTACTCAATTGGCATACAGTATGTTTGCATCGTAGTCAAGCAGGTCTTGGCATTGTGAATCTTCCAAACTTTAACACTACATTGCTTTCAAAATGATTATGGCGCCTAATTTCTCCAGGTTCTTTCATTTGAAAAGACTGGATCCTTTCTCTTCATTATTCTGCAAACCCTCACCTTGCCTTGCACTTTCCTCCCTCTGCTAAGCCCTCTCCTCTTTGGAATGGTGTTACTTATGCTTTGCCCCGAATTAAATATTTATTTCATGTCAAACTGGGTAATGGTTCCTCGTGTATCTTTTGGCTTGATATTTGGCATGATCAGCTTCCATTATCGCATTCCTTCCCTGATCTTTTCTCATCAGCCTCTCAATTGAGCCATTCTGTGGCAAATATCTTGAATGCTGGTCCATTTAGTCTTTCTCCTTCTTTTATCTTTGATATTCCGGTTTTCCTTTAGCTCCTTGATGTCTCTAATTTGCTTCATCATACTCGTCTTTCTGATTCTTCCGATCACTACAATTGGACCTTGTCCCGTACTAAGGGTTTTTCTGTTGCGTCATTATATCACTTCCTTAATTTTGCTAGTTGATCCTTTAATTTTGTAAGATTATGGAAGTGTAGGCTTCCTCCAAGGGTTCTCTTTTTTCAGTGGTGTCTCATTCACGAAAGAATTAATACCAGAGTTAGACCGTATTGTTACAATCTGATATCAAACCCTAATTGTGCTTTATGCTCCAACCACGAGGAAACAATTAATCATTTATTTTTTGAATGTGATGTATCATACCCTATTCTGGCTGCAACTAGTGCACATTTGCTTGGTCTCATTCCTGTTTTTTCATCAGTTTTTGATTACTGGTAATATAACTCGGTTGACCCCCCACTGGTTACTTTCCTAGCCATCTTTTGTTGGTGTATTCAGAAAGAGAGAAATGCTTCAGCCTTTGATAGACCTCGTAAACACTTTGATGGTATTTGCAGACTCATCATTCATCTCTTTCAAACTTGGACAGGTTCTTCATCTCAGGCTCGCTTCAGACTTGCTGTTCCAATGCCAAATAGCCTTGCTGATTCCGTGGGTTCGAATCAAGGAAGCTCTAGCCCTGATTTGCACTGAATGTCTTCCTAGGCATGGAAGATGCTTTTGCTTGGATGGTATGGTTGTGTTCTATTTTGGCTAGTTTATCTATGTAAATGTATGCAAGTTGTGTTATGCACAAAATCTAGGTGTAGGCTTTTGCTGGTTCAAACTGATTGTATCTTTGGTTACTACTTATTTCGCTACTAGTTGAGCTTGTCGACTGGCTTAATTACTATATATATATGTATATGTATATATATATGTATATGTATATATATATGTATATGTATATGTATATATATATATATATGTATATGTATACCGGCTGTGTAACTTCACGCAACTCAACTGTCTTCCTCAAAAAAAATTTATATCTTGCGCAGTGCCGAACCTAATCCTGTGCTAGCTGGACAACAGCCCAGAGTCTAATTTTTGATATGGACCAAATGTTTATTTATTTATTTATTATTATTTTTTTGGAGCTTTATTCAGTAATTGTTGCAGAGAGAGTAGTGAAAATGAATGCTTATATGTGGAGTGGTGTATGTTCGAATACCAGCAGCAACGTTTGGGTTTAAGAGAAATGCTATAATACCCGAAATTTTTTTTGTCAAAAAGTAAGAAATAGGGGTGAATACGAAATTCAAGGGTAGCAAGCATTGAATTCAGGGGGGTATTTGTGTAATTCAAGGGGTGAGCCTACTATTTTCTTGTGTCTACCGTAGTTTTTGACAAAATGAAAAGCGGGCAAAGTAGCATTTCCGTTGGTTTAAACATTACCTTAGCATCCTTTTCTTTTTTCTGGCACCAAAGGGCTCTTATGCTCAACAAGACATCTGCAAAAGCTTTACACCCAATTTCCCTTTGTTAACTTCAAATGCTTTTATTGTAGGACTGGGTTTGTAGGTTTTATTGATTATAGTAATCAAACAGGAAGCAACCTTTTATATTATCTTATTTCTTTGAATGACAAAGATGATTCTTCAACATCATGCACTCCTAAGTTCTGTTCAAGTCTTTTTATTTCTTAGCTTTACATGTTGTTGTCAACCCTTCTAAAGTAGAACTCAATTATTCTTCACATGAGGATACATTGATCTATTAACTAACTCATTTGAATGAAGTGATAAAGTAATACAAAAACTGTATTGATTTACAAAATGGATTCTATTTGAGATTTGACTGTGTTTTTCTAGACAAGAATTTCTGATGTTAAGTTGCATTGTATATTATTTTTCCAACCCTCAAATTGAGCATTGTTTATACGCTTGCATAGAACCTGGACATTGTACATGGGCTTGCATGAACCCTCAAAACAAGACAAATTCTCTATATCATGGCTGCATAAGAATACGTATTGAACATCATGACCACACTCATACAAGTGTATGTATATAGAGAGTGGTTACTCGAACCTAAGTTGATTAGACTATCGCTTTCGCCTGCTTCTGTTTTAGGATTTTTGATTCTCTAGGTATGCTTATTTTTCCTTTTTTTACTCTTGGATTTTCCATTCGGTTATGATCATTTTATTGCAGGCGGCTGCGTTTCTGGTTTATCATAGCAATGATCTTCAATTTTGGATATAAAGAGGCTAAGAGTTATGAGTAAAATCATACGGTGGATTTTCAGGACGTGATAGTCAGTAGTAAATTTCAAAGACAGATAATATGGGTTTAATTGTTTATATACGAGCACCTTCCATCATGTATAAAACTACCTTCTTTCACGTATACACCTGAGTTTTCAAATGTGTAGAGTCTATAGACATTTTGTCAGCACATTTAATCTAACAAGTGTTTTTTTGCATCATGTGAACTCAGTATACGAATATAAGAATCATGTTACTGGATGTGGATGTTGCAGGGTATATATGGAGTATACAGTTAGACTGTTCAAAAACAGAATTTACATACAAAATTAATATAAACTTAAATTACTTAGATCATATTATATTGAATATCTCCAGTTATGGATTCATATACCATTATGGTTATTGTTGCTGACGGATACTGTTATTGTAACTAATAACGATAAAGCTTCATTAATAGCATGCGGTATAGGAGTTGATTTGATGATCAAAAGACTATGATAGAATACTATTATTGTAATTAGTAATGACTGAGGTACATTAACAGCAACATAGGAGTTAATTAATTTGACCAAAGACTGTGATGTTTAACACCCGAGTCCCGGTGGTTAGGTGCTCTATGGTTTTGAACCCATGGGTTTCTCAAAAGAGAAAAAAGGAACAACATGCACTGACATAAATAATTTTAACGGTAACTCAATGTACGTTACTCAGGCAAAGTAATATATATAAGTATGGTGACTAGCTAGTTAACTAAAACTCAATCAAATAATTATACAGTTCTATGATGCCTTTACAGTAACAACATTGCATTAGTTTTTTTATATCTTTGATTCATATAATGAAACCTTTTACTTACTTGTAGACTATTCGTGTGTTGTTCCGGAAGATATTATATTATACGTTGTTGGTACCTTATATAGACGAGTTTATTTCTAGACAATCATCTCCTATATATGACAGCTCATTAATTCGCAAACAATCAATTTTGATATGTAGTTCATGTTCGGGTATGTTTGGCTGACCACCGGTTGGTTCATATGCAAATTAAGCAGCATATGCAATTTATATATTTCTATATCTATATATCTTTTTCTGAATTAGTAATAAAGAGTACTACTACTGTTCATTACTTGAGTATATATGCGGAACAATTAATTAACGGAGAATATTTGTATTACATATATTGTAGACTATCTCATATATCAGCATGGAAAGACGTTCAAAATTTTAATCAGGCCTTAAATCAAAGGAAGACAATAGAATACAGTAGCATTCTCAAAGAGGAAGAAAGATTACAGTTAATGTTAAACAGCAAAAAACTTGACAGAGAGAGACAAACAAAACAAAGTTCACTAGACTAGAGACTAATTAGAGAAGGCAGGGATTTCATTAATTAACATAAGCAGTGACAGACATGCCCTTGGCTACGAATCTTGCATGATCCTCCTTTGCATGCACTACTGCACCATATGTTGCAAGCGGCATCATCAAAACATCCTACCGTGTCGTTTTCTCCCCAGATGAGAAAATCTGTGCAACATTCGGGGGTGACCGAGAGGGCTGTATACATAATGATACATTGGGTTTATAAAAGTTCATGATCAGTAAAACGATCGATTCGATGTAAACACATCGATGTTTCAAAATAACATATTTGAAACTTATTACCTCTTGAGCTGATCATAGCCAAAAATACAATGAAAAATAATGCAACTTCAACCTTTGACATGTTCATTGCTACCTGTTGGTATAGTTATCTCCTCTTTGTAACTTTTGTTTTAACTTTTACTTCGTTACTTTGCCCAAACCTGCAGATGTGCTGTATTTATAGTAAAACACATAGAGAGTATAACTTTTATTATTTTTCCTACTTTTCTTGTTACGGATTAATAGAATATATCCGATATGGCAGATTATATTTGGATATATTTAACATGACATCACATTTTATTAGAATATATTTGATATGCCATATTGCAATTGGTTATATTAGGATATATTTTATATGACATATGCCACCAGGTTATATTACTATATATTTTATATGTCATATTGCACCAAGTTATATATTTTATGCTCTATTTGATATGATTATATATTTTTGTATTTCCTAACATGCTCGGATTGAATATGTCAATATATGGGTTTATTTTATTTAGTAACGAAAAGCAAGGTTAATATTCCCCTAATTTTCTATATGATGTCACATTAAATGTGATGTCATATTAAATATATCCAAATATAACCTGTCATATCAAATATAACATGGCCGAGCCATGCTTTTATATTTTATGGAAAAAAACAAGCCAATCCAAACGAATAAATAAAAAATTTAATCCCACAATAAAGAAAAATGAGTTTAGTTAAATTGTTGTATGAATTATTGGTAAAAAAAATATACATATTATTATTTACAAGGTAAAGCTATATAATCTTAGGTTTGATTTTAAACTTCAATTTAAGGTTGCTACTACTTCATTTCCCCCCACTAAAGTCATTTCTTCGAACTCGGATAAATTGAAAGAGGAAAGAAAAAAGCGTCGTAGGAAAATTAAAGTTATAACAAAAGTTGCTGAGAACAAAAGCGGTTGTAATCAAGATCTCAAGTTAATCACTAATTAGTAACTTAGTTTTCAATTTTTTTTTTTTTTTTTTTTTTTTTTTTACTGAATCTCAAAGTAGTTGTTATTTCTTATGAAAGTTTCAAATTTAATCTTAGAAATTGAACGTTATGAGAAAATATTAATGGCAATCAATTGTCTTCTATGTCAGTATTAGTTAAAACATAAAAACTTATTTACTTTATTTAGTACAGATTGCTAATGCTAAGGTATTTGGTTTATATTAATTTTGCATGCTTTTTGTCTAACGGCAGCAGGGTGAAGATTTCTTCATTATTTAATGTTCTTCCTTTTCTTACTGTAGTTTTTTATTTTTTATTTGTGTACATATGTTTACAATGAAAGACACTTGAACAATTTACACTAGTATTACTGCACAACATTGGAAAATCGACCGTTAAAGTATTCAATATGAAATATAAATTATTTGTTAAACATATTTCAAATTAGATTTTATTTAAAAAATTATAAGGTACTTTCAGAGACAAATGAAAGTAACTAATAAAGTAGAAATTCATTTAAACTAAAGTTTACATGTAAACCAACTTAAGACTAAAAATATACTATCAATGTATTAATTCGAATCAGTCACAAACGTGTACATACATTTCTGTTATATATTAACAAAAATCAATGTAATCTTAATGTTTAGTTATTTTGCAATTATAAACCATTAATAGATTGAAAAACAAAAAGAGAAATGAAACAAATATAAGCTCAAAACATATCATCAAACAGGTCGTTCAACTATATAATTTTTAGAACTAAAACTGAAAATTAATGATAATGGTAGCTTATATAATGTGCAAGTATGTAAAAAAAAATATATATATATTAGCAGCTGAAATAAAACCACATGTTTTTCGTCTGTAAGTTTTAAAAATATACTTACGTATAAATATGATATCGGAATCACACAATAAATATATACCGACATCTATTTCTAAATAGGAATTTTATCATTTGACTCAGGTTACATATTTGAATCTCTATACCAATATATATATATATATATATATATATATATATATATATATATATATATATATATATATATATATATATAAAATATTTTTATTATCCAATTTATTTTTATTAAGACCATGCAGAAGTTATGATTTATTTTGTCTCTTGGAATATTTCAAATTTTATTTCAGTAAGCCTGCACAAAACAAGTAGATGATTGAAGTAATTGCCGATTTGGTAGGTGTAGGAAGGATGATTCACTCAATACTTGGTTGGCTACATTTGATTAAAATAAGGCCCAGGAAAAATTAATCGTGAATTTAGTATGTACCAGTTTGATTGCATGAAACCTTGAGAAACACATTCATAAATAAAAATTATTTGTCAGTATAACAGTAAATTGATAATCAGCTAAAATTCACAATAATTCAGAAGGTACTTGATTCACTATATAAAAAGTTTCTTTATGAAGGGTAAACTAGATATCCAATCTCATTTTCTTTTACATGGAATGTACCTTTTTAATATGAAAACACAAAGATTAGCATACATCTTAACATAAAAATGTTTCAACAAGAAAAGTGTGTTATTATGCACTCGAGACAGTGGACTAAACACATACACACACAAAAAAAAAAAAAAAAAAAAAAAAAAAAAAAAAAAAAAAAAAAAAAAAAATCATAACAAGGATAAATTCAATTGTCTGCGGTACAATTTCGTATTAACGAAACAGATACTGCAGTCTGCAGCAAGCTCTTAGTTCAGCTACAAGCACAATTTTCCGTTATGTAAGGTAGGCAAAACAAATCTCCGTAAGTTTCCATCCATTCAAGAAATATTTCAAGACATCATTGGTAAATCTTTGTCTGGACACCAGTTAATGTTACGATGCAATGGTTTGGCGATTGACTGCTTGATAGCCTCTGCATACATACTATGCTGATAGGACAGTATCGATTCCAACAGGTCCCAAAGAGAGGTTTTCGGGTTCCATCCTATGAAAATATTACGGTGATCATGTACCATACTGTACTATAACAAAAAAAGAAGTCTGCGTTTCATATGAATCATGAATATGAATGCTTACCAAGTTGTCTGCCAATCATGGTCATGTCAAGAATTCTTGTATCACTGCCATCGTAGCATAATTAGTAGAACTATTTGGAACTCGCATATGTTGTTGGACTATCAAGTGCTTTTTCTCCGGATGCCTAGCATTAATTCTACACAACCAAATGATGGAATTACTTGATTCATCTATCTATGTATATAAAAAACATTGTGTTAATCAGAGCATAAACATTATATTAAATACCTCGTCATTTCTGCTACCCATTTCACTGTGACTTCATTTTTGGGATTTCCAACATTGAAAATATGGTCATTGGCTCATGCAGAGTTTTCCTAAAAAGAAGCCATTCATCATCTAACATACAAGAAAAGCAGCAAGGGTAATTTCTTACAATAATCAAAACAACATCTTCGATTGCATCCTTGATGGAGACAAAGGTTCTTTTGGATTGCCTTCCATCAAATAGCTTGAGTGGCTATTCACATAAAAGATTCTAGATCCAAGACACATTTAGTAAAATATACAGTATACTAATGTGGAGTAAAAATCAAATTTTTTACTTTTAGTACGTCAGATCATAAGTTCCAATAGCAAAAAACTGCGTAGCAACTCTTTAGTCACTTGATCTATCCAAATAGTGCTTTTATTGATTTGTTTTTTTAATGGATCCGAATCAATAGGTTAGCTTTATTTTTTGTTTAGTTCATGGAAACAATTGAAGAGGAACGAAGAGGAACGTGAACAGGTAGATAAACAAATGGAGCATAAGGCATAATATTATCAACAAAGTTACGCTTCTAAAGTATCTACCATCACTGTATTATTTTTTAGTTTATCACCTTTATTTATTTTCCTGTCAATGAGTTTGCTAATTCCAATTTAAACTTGCTGTCGTATTATAAAGTTATGTATCCTATTTTGGTTGTTTTCGTTGGAGGATCTTATAGAAATCATAATGGAGCTTTACAGTATGTTCATACGTTAAGTTGTTCAATTTGATTTATTAGCTTTGAGAGATTTAAGGACTCGATTTCAATATATTTAATATTTAAAAAATAACTGGGTTGTAGACTTTGCAGTGAAATCAATCTGGACTGAATGTTTAATGTGGAGGAATCTATGATTGTTACATGCCAAGTTTTATCACAATCTCTCTTCCTGCATACACT
This sequence comes from Allium sativum, assembly GCA_030737875.1. Lineage (NCBI taxonomy): Eukaryota > Viridiplantae > Streptophyta > Magnoliopsida > Asparagales > Amaryllidaceae > Allium > Allium sativum. The sequence continues at coordinate 160,871,360 of CM060924.1, forward strand.
ACTACAAAAGTGGGCGTATTCAACACTAATTTGTGTGCGTTGCATGAAAAGTGTGGCGATAGCTATGCATTTTTTGATCTTTTGCAACAACATTCATTTGTTGTTGCATTAGATGTGAACGCAATGTTGCAGTTGGAATTCTTGTGCTGTGACGTGCAAAATCAGGTCAAAGTGTTGCATTACATAAATACATGCCAAGTCAGCGATCCGCGTTATTAGTTTAAACAAATATGTAACCGTAGATGTAGATTAATCCAACATTTCAAGCCGATCCTTGCTACACCAGTTCAAAGTGTTGCATTAGATAAATACATGCCAAGTCAGCGATCCACGTTATCAATTTAGAAAAATAAAGAACCGTAGATGTAGATTAATCCAATAGTTCAAGCCGATTCTTGCTACAGCTTAGTGAAAATTTGGCGCGATAGTTTCCCCATTCACGAAAAACTTCCCCCCAAAACAAATTTCTCCCGTACTCCTCCTTCGGTCCGTTTCTCTCTCCACGAAATCCGTCCAAGAACACCGCCGATTGCTACTGTAAGTCTGTACCTCCGGTTACAAAGTATAAACTTTCGATTGCTCTTATTTTACAAATTTTACACCTCCAAGTTGGATCATTTAGGACAATTATTGGTAGTTAAGGCTTCATCAAATTTTTTTTTAGTTGATTTCGTCGCTAACTTATTTTGGTATACGTTCAAAGTCTCTGGGTGATTTGGGTATACCGATTGTCTTAAATTAGGGTTTTTTATACTTGAAGTGTTGTATTTATACGTTTGCATGTGTTGAAATTATGCAAGTTCTGTATTTTTATGTTTGCCAAACCATTGAAGTTTTGGTAAATAATGCTTATTTCGACAGGTGGAAACAAAATTTAGAGGACAAAAGAAATCTCATTTAAATGTTTAAATGCCTATTTCTGTTTGTAGTTAAATAATGCCTATTTCTCTTCCTACATCATATAACTACAAAGATACCCTGGGCATGGGTGATCTAGGATTGTCAAACCCATCATCAACAGAAACTCCTATTGATTTTTATATAGAGATGCAAGAAAGACACTACGATGATTTGCTTGAGTATGAACTAGAGCAAGAAGAACTCCGAAGACAACGACTAGAAGAAAAATGACGTGACGAAAGGGCGATGCGACGGCATGGTCGTGCTGCCTTGCATCGTCAGCATCAAAACAACCAAGTGGTTAACGAACAGCAAGCTGACTTACCAATCAAAAAGTGTGATTGTGGGTATGCTGCTGTAGAAGATGTTATTTCGATTGGATTCAACATTGGTCGTCGTTATTTTATATGTCGTATTTACCCCACAGGGTGTACGTTTTGGCAGTGGATTGACCAACAGTTTCCAAGTCGAGCCGCTGAGTACGCAAATGAATTACAACATCAACTTACAACGCTGCAAAATCGAGTTATTAGTTTTCAAACTGACGTTAGTAGACTTAACGACCAGCTTCAAGGGCTAAACATTAGAAGATAAAATTAAATTATTGCATCGTTTTTTGTATTAGGTACAACTGCATCGTCTTTGTGTCACCGGTATGGTCTTTGTATCCATACTGTTTTGTTTATGTGCAGTCATGTAATGTTATGAATTTGTGGTCAGTATCCTTAGTTGCTTGTTTTATGTATTATCCTGATAACTCAGTTCCAAAAGTTAGTGATAATCCATATCAAAACAATCGTCTTTGTATCATCATACTGATTATGTATATTTGTAAATTATTAACTTGTTTTGTTTTTATTCCTAATTTAGTCAAACCTTACAGGGTGGCCCTTGTTCGTGTCTTGAAACTATTAATGGAATCAAATTTGGTCTTGCTAGGCCGTGGTTAGATTGTGACAATGGATAGTGAGTATTACATATGGATAGGACTTCCGAGATCGAGTGCAGAATATGTAAGAGGGGTAACAGCTTTTCTAAGAAATGCATTTCCCATTTATAAAGTAGGTGATGAGATGAATTGCCCCTGCAAAAAATGTACAGAACGTAATTGGTACTGTGAAAATGTCATATACGATCATCTTATTTTTAGTGGCCCTTCTCCATTACATACCGGGTGGATTTGTGAAGTTTCATAGACAAAATTATTAGGAGTTGATGATCATATGGATTGTGCAACGGAGATGGATTTTGAGGATAATTTGGATGGGATGTTCAAATGTGCGGGTTACAAATTTGGTCAAAATCTCAGGGACTTTGTAGTAGAACCAAATCCAGAGGCCGAGAAATTTTATCGGCATGTTAAAGAAGGAAAAAAACCGTTATATCCTGGCTGCACTAAATTTTCTCGACTAAGTTTCTTAACCAGGCTTTATCATTTAAAGTGTGCTTATGGAATTAACGAGTCTGTGTTCGGGGAATTACTAAAGCTTATAAAAGAAGCCTTTCCTGATGCCCAGTTGCCTTTGTCTTCCTACGCTGCAAAAAATGTAATTAAGGATTTAGGTCTTGATTACAATAAAATACATGCCTGCCCAAACCATTGCATGTTATATTGGGCAGAGAATAAAGATAAAGAGGCTTGTGACATTTGTGGTTTTTTGAGGTGGGCGTAAAAGAAAAGGAAGATATCGTTGATAATAATGATCCACCAAAGTTGATTCCCAAAGTGCCAGCAAATGTTATGAGGTACTTTCCTCTAAGACCAAGGTTACAAAGGATGTTTATGTGCAAAGAATTTTCCAAACTCATGAGATGGCACCAAGTGGAACGAAAAGAAGATGGAAAACTAAGACATCCGACTGATGGTGTGGCATGGAAGATGATGGATGCTCGCTATCCTGATTTTTCATCAGAAAATCATAATGTTAGATTGGGTCTAGCATCTAATGGATTTAATCCATATCGTTCAATGAATTCAAGTTATAGTACATAGCCAATTCTATTGGTAAACTACAATCTTCCGCCTTGGTTATGCATGAAACAAGAGAATTTGATTCTTTCAACATTAATATCTGGTCCAGATTCTCCAAAGAACGGTATTGACGTATATATGCAGCCTTTAATTGCGGAATTGAAAGCGTTATGCAATGTTGACGTCGAAACATATGATTCCTTGACTGATGGGAATTTTAATTTACGTGCAAGCGTCTTATGGACCATTAATGATTTTTCGGGATATGCCATGTTGTCAAGTTGGAGCACGAAGAAGAAACTAGCGTGTCCAGTATGCCATTATGAAACTTCTTCAAATTATTTGAAGCATAGCAAAAAAATGTGTTATATACACCATAGAAAGTTTCTTGATCCGACACATAAGTGGAGGCTGGATAAGAGGAGATTTAATGGCGAAACTGAAATGGGGAGCATTCCAGAAATATTACCAGGAACTGATATTGAAGAGTTATTGCGTGGGTTTAAAAATAGGTTTGGGGATAAGACGAAGAAACCTGGTAATAGCGATGGCCCTTTTAAAAAAAGGTCAATACTGTTTGACTTACCATATTGGTGTCATAATCCCCTTCGACATAACCTGGATGCAATGCACATAGAGAAGAACATATGCGACAAAATATTAGGTACTTTACTTAATATAGGTCGCATGTTGAAGAATCACCTAAACGCTTGTTTGGATTTACAAGAATTGGGCATAAGGAAGGAACTTCATCCTGTTGAATGTGGTGACGGAAAGCATGTTGAAATTAGAGCTGCAATATTTGATATGACAAACAAGGAAAAATAAATCTTTTGCTCTGTCTTGAAGAACGCCAAACTGCCCTACGGCTGTGCCTCGAATGTTAGTCGGTAGCACATGAAAGAGAGAACGGTTGTGGGATATAAGAGCCATGATTCTCATTTCATACTCCACTATTTGTTACAATTTGCTGTGAAAAAAGCATCAAAATCCGAGGTTCCGTTATCAATGATCAGATTTTGTGCATTCCTTAGAGGACTATGGAGCAAGGTTATCGAAGTGGATGATATCAAGAGACTGCAAAAAGAAATTGTCGAGATACTTTGTCATTTTGAAATGACTTTTCCACAAGCTTTTTTCGATATAATGGTACACTTGCCTGTTCATTTATGCAGAGAAATTGAATACGGCGGGCCTGAACATCTTAGATGCATGTATCCCATTGAGCAATAACTAGGAAAGTTGAAATATTATGTGCGAAATAGAAACAGATCGGAAGGTTCGATTGCAGAAGGTTACTTGGCAGAAGAGTGTGTGACCTTCTGTTCAAGATTTTTAAGCGTTGATGGAGGAACAGAAAACACGTCAATTGATTTTGGAAGATGTCCAACAGATTTGGAATATCATATTGGAACAAAGAAGAAAAAAATGGGAAGATGTTCAGTTTGAAAGATGCAGAGTGGAAGGCAACGCATCGCTATATTCTGTTCAATTCCGATAATCAAGAAATTGAGAGTTTGATTGAGTAAGTTCTTAAGTTCCTATATCATTTTCGTTAACTATAAATTAACATCTGCATTTCGTAGTTTTTTGACCTTAATTATTATTTAGGGTTCATCGAGCTATTGTGGATGGTCTTCCAAATCCAAGAAGATACAAGAGGGAACGAGAACATTTCAAAGAGTTTTGGAGTTGGCTTAAAGAAGAGGTTCTGAAAAAGGGCAATATTTCAACAGATTTAAAGTTGTTTGCATTAGGTCCTAATCGAGTAGCTAGGAAGTTTACCGGTTATATAGTAAATGGATACAGATTCCACACAAAATTTAGAGATTCTCGATGTACCACACAAAATAGTGGTGTATTTTTGAGTGCCAAAACAACCAGCTTTGCAAGTTCGAAAGACCAAAACCCAATAGTGGGTGATGTCAATTACTACGGATCAATCGAAGAAATTTTTGAGCTTAACTATTGGGGAGCTTTCACCGTGGTCCTTTTTAATGTTGCTGGTACCAAGAGGAAAAAGATTCATATGGTCTTACTCGAGTAAATTTTAGCAAGTGCCATAAAACTGAGCCTTATGTCCTGTCTTCGCAAGTGCAGCAAGTATTTTATGTCGAAGACGTAGTTGAAAAGAACAGTCATTACGTTCTTAAAAAATTTCCACGAGATTGGTATGATACTGAAAATCAGAATGCAATGGAAGAAGACATGAGCAATATGCAATCATATGATATGGGCATACGTGGTGAACTAGAACCAGAAGTTGTTGATGTGGGTTGGATTAGGGATGATGTCCCCGTAATACAACTAGAAACAAAAGTAGAAGTTCCTGATCCTGTTCCGTCTCATTAGGATAAAAAATTCCTCTTTCTTCTTGCTTTAATTTGATCTAATTTATGATGTATTTGGCACTTATTGTTTTAGCTAGGAACTATTATCTTTGATGAATGTATTTTTCACTCTTTTCTCATAATGCAATCTACACTGTTCATATGTTTTATGATTAAATGTCTTTCTTTACTGTCATCTGATTGTGGTTATATACCAAAATATTATAGTTGTTGTTTTTTGTCTACTTAAACATGCATGTACCTTGTTCTAATGTATTTATTTTGTACAGTATGGATGAACTTATTACTATCCGACTGCAACATGGTGGATAGTTTCGAAAGACATGTTACATTGGTGGAGATCCCTTAGTAGTATCAAATTATGATGTAGACCGCTTTTCTTACAGTGTGCTTATGGACTTTATTAAAGATGCTCTACATTACACTGAAATAGGAGGAGTCTATATCATTAGCAAAGGAACGAGGGGTGGCTGACAGCTAATATTGAATGACAAGGACGTGAACGAGTATGTACATGGCTACATTAATAAGCAAGAAGAAGTGTTTTTTACATCGACAAAACCATTAACAAAGACATTGAGCCGGTGACTCAACTACAGCCACATGTAATCATACGGCCAAGGAAAAACATAATTCAAGGTATATAGTATATGTAATATAGATCCATTCTTATATATATATATATATATATATATATATATCTGTGTGTGTAAAGAACTACGAAAGAGGCCAACGTTTCGTTTTTTTGTTCCAGGTTCTGCTAAGAAGCAAGTTGCAAAGCGCAGGTATACTACTGCACGTAGACTTCAGCAGCAACACAAAATGATGAAAAACATCCCAACTCAAGTTAGTCAGAAGAAACTATCGCCGGAGCTTGATGATATGAATAAGGATGAAGAAGATGTTACTGTGACGGACAAAGGAACCAGGAGGAAATTAAATGTAGAAAATGAAATAGATAATGATGATGATACCCGAGAGAATGAAGCTGTTGTTCAGGTATTTTTCAGTTTTCATTTCAGTTTTATTAATCCGGATGAAATCTTTTATTTCAAACTACTTTTTATTAAAATTCTGCACGTAAAAGCAAGAACTGGATTTTAGTTGTTTTCTATTACTATGTCGATGTCCTATTCCGACCATGAAGGCTGCAGCTAATTCAAGTAATTATTTGTTCTTTGTGCATGCATTCTGTCAAAATAGCGAGAATTGTTTATACGTCGACTCTATTTGGTTAACTAGCTTAAATTTATCATCGATGGTGCGTAGTAATGCTAATCTACTTGCAGTTCTCACAACCATCAGTTTTGACGAAGTATGAACAAGAGCGAATCACGCGAATGCAAGAAAACGATGCAGTTAGTAGATCACTTGGGGTGCCTTCATTGGTTAATTGTATGCAAGAGGTTGCCTCACGAAATAAGAAAGATAAAGGTAAAGATGTTGCTGGACGTGATGAATACATCCCAGAAAATGTTGGCGAAGACGTCACTGATGATTCATCGGATTCGGAGGTATAAAGAAGTTATTTGTTTATTACTTATTGTCTTTGCCTTTATGAACGTAAAAAATCTTGAGCTTCGACTTAACTGTAGAGAATCAAAATTGTAAAGTCAAACGAGCCTTTACCTGGACCAGAAACTCGTTCGCGAACCAATGCAGCCATTGAAATTGAGAAGGAAGTGATGACCTGCACCCCCTCTCCAAAGAAATTTGGCACCAACAGGGAGTCGATCAAGAAACACACTCCCACTCCAAAGAAAATGAGTAACCAGGCGAAAATTGCAGAAACATTAACGAACTTGAAGAAAATTACACCATCTTTTTCAGGAGTTTTAAAACCTATAACATCTCGTCCATCCATTTTAAAACCTACATGTAGCAAATTGTTCAAACAAACAACCACTTAATGTGAAGCTGCTGGTTCAGTTGCTTCCTATTTAGCTATGCGGAAACGTCAAAAGCAGAATGTTGAAGCGCCTGAAACAATGGGAAATCTTACCGATCGATTAGAGGAGGAATGGATTGCACGGGAAGATGAAGCAGGTACAGGTACAATATAATGTTTCTTTATCTGTGCACTGCACTGTTGACTGTGTCTATTTCCTATTAATTTTTTTGATCCTGGTAGATAAAGTACAAGGTCCTAAAAAACCTAGAGGGAAGTCAAAAATGACCAAGGTGCATGCTAGAACCCCTGATGATAAAGTAGTCATTGAGTTGAATGAGGATGGTCAGCCAGTATCTGATAATACTACAGAGTTAAGCAATTTTCTTGGGACAATAGCAAAGGATAATGTGTCTCTAACTTACATCAATTGGCATGTTGTTCCAGATTCATTAAAGCGACAAATGTTGGATTATGCTCTGGTACAATCTAATTTCCTTAACCATATCAACTGACTTCCTAAATGTTTGGTTTTAATTAATTAGTTTGTTTTCTGAATTTTGTGATTGATATATTGTAGGCTAGGTATGTCATTCCGGAAGAAGGACACAAGTGGGTCTTGAACACGCTTAACGACTCTTGGAGGCAGTACAAGTCTCGCATCAAAGCAAGGTATTATAAAAAATATTCAACTGATGAGGAAAGGCTTGCAAATAGGCCGAGTACAATTCCGTTGGAGGAATTTAAAATGCTCTTAGAATACTGGGGGGATGAAGCAGTTCAGGTACGACTTTAATGATATTCACATTTGTACAATGTTTAGTAGTTCGCATTATCTTGTTTAGTGCTAATCGATTCTTTAGTAGTTCACATTATCCTTGTTTAGTGGTAATAATTTTTTTTTTGGATTTCCAGGCCCTAGCTGATTCTAATTCCACGCATCGTAATTCACTAGATGAGACACATGCCATGGGTCCCAAAACTCGTGCAGTAGCCAAAGAAAAGATAGTATGTGTTTTTTTTTAACTTAAGTTATTTTTTTTTTGTGATTGAGTTGAATTGGCCACATGATAATTCTAATTTGTTATATCACATGATTTATATTTTATATATCATTGTCTCAATGTTCATATGCAGCAACTAGATCTGAAAATACTTAACATTGAATGTTAAAAATTGTGTTTAATTGTTGGTAATGGTAATACTTGACAGAGAAAGAAGGACCCAGAAAAAGCCTCCGCATCCGTTGCCTTGGTTTATTTAGAAACATATAAACGAGAACCGGGTAGAAGTTACAAGACTAACACGGATGAACTAAATGTCAGATACGTGGGTACATATATAATTAGATACTTAAAAAGCAATACTTGTGTCAGTATAATTGGGACATTGTACGTTTGTTGCAGCAGCTTATTAAATCGAACACATAGTTAGTTTGAAAGAAAACAAGTTCTGTTAATAAATTCATTCCTACCAGCTGCCTATTTATATATATGCTTGCCTGGTTTTCATTTTGTAGGCGAAGTTTCAAGCAATGCTGGATGCAGGGAACATTGCTGAGGCAGATGCACTTGTTTCTGGTGGGAAGAGCCACACGCAGAACTGGCTTGTAGGAAGGTAAGGAAAAATGGCTGAAAAGTCTCCAACAACTCCTGGTTCTTCGGACAGTTATGTGAAAGAGCTGGCCCAAAAAATAAGGCAAGAGCTTGAGGCGGATTTGAAAGAAAAGGTGAACAGAAAAGTGAAAGAGAATGTGTCATTGGTGTTAAAAAATCTTAATGAAGCCAATCCAGATCTTAATTTAGATGTCGGAGACTTTTGGGTCACCACAACAAGTGATGAAGATGACCTTGTTACCCCTATAACCCCGGCAACTGACTGAGGTATTTGGATGGTATGCGTTAGCACTTGTGTTATGTTCTGTTCTTTTGAATTATGGCACTGTAGTATGTGTTTGTGATGACACTTTTGGTATGTTTGGATGATGGCACTTGTGGTATGTGTTGGTGATGACACTAGTGAGTGGGTATATATAAATGGTTGGTCTGACTGTGGTTATGAATGTTTTGGGAGGATTTATTGTATGAATATTTTGGTATATATGTATGAAAATAGTACAATGTTTTGGATTGAATATATGTACTACAGATTGTAATTACAGGGTTGTATTACAGCTACAGTTGAATTTTTTTTCTGGTGTTGCATTTGATGTTTTTACCATTGCAGTTGATGTTTTCTGGTGTTGCATTAGACTGTGCTGTGGTGTTGCATCAGACTGTGCTGTGGTCTTGCATCAGACTGTGCTGTGGTCTTGCATCAGACTGTGCTGTGGTGTTGCATTAAGTGTACTATTATTAATTTCACAATGGTACGGCACGTGGGGCCCACACCTTACGTGGTGCCACGTGGATAGCTGACATGGCATGTGACACATGTGCAACTGATGTGGATAGATTACGTGGCATGCGACACGTTGGCAACTGACGTGGAAAGTGCATGTGGCCCCCACTACCATGACACGGAAGCCAGACTCTGGCTTCTACTTAAGGCAACGATGTACGTTGTTGCATTACATGCATATACTATTGCAATAGGGGTATAATACAACACTTTCTGTCTGTGGCCTTAGATGTGCAAAAGCGTTGCCTTAGAAGGCAAATGCAACGGCCTTGCCTATTTGAAAAAAGGGCTTACGACAACGCTTTTCTGATCTACGGCCACAGTAAAATAGTGTCGAATATGCCCACTTTTGTAGTAGTGATATTAATTACTTGCATGTACTAATGCTATATACATCTAAAGCCACCAATGATAATAACAAATGTAGTAATATGTAATTCTCTTTTGCTAAATTCTAATCAATTCAAAAGTTTTTATTAAATGCAATGAAATTGTACACTTTGCGGTGTTCCCATTGTTTTACATGCATTGCCAGTGAGTTTGTAATTAATCAAAAAAATATTGGACTTGAAAGATAACTTTGTTTCAAACATTGTTACATCTTAAATTGCTGGTATTGACAGTTTTCTATTTCCACTGAGTCAAATATACCTTCTCCAGTTACGCCTTAAGAAAAATTAGACCAACTCTAGATGTATAATCAGCAAGATCAAAATAGTGGTCAATGATTTAATTTACGACATTAAACATGCAATTATTTATGGTCTTTAGCATTTAACGAAGAGTTAAGAGACCCAAAGAAACTGAAAACTACATTATGAACTTAATTAAAATCAACATGTTTGTATTTTTTTAAAGGCCAGGTGGTTTAGGAAGAGAGAGAGGGGGGTGTATTAGAGGTTAGTAGAAGAGGCTGATAAGCTATACTAACCAAAAATCTTGTTCTCATACATGTGTATATAAACTAATAAATCGGATCTACCTTTCATATCTGTTGCCATTTATATATCAGTTAGTTAGTGAACAAACTAATTAATTATTAACCTTAATGAATTCAATGACTGGAATGGTAGCTCTTCTACTTCTAGTAGCAGCAGCAGTTCCAACATTTGTTACGGAGGACACAACGGACGATACTTCGGGACGCACAATTGGGGTTGACTATGATACCTGTTCCTCTGACAAAACTTTTCATGTTGGCGATACTCCATGTAAGTCTTCTGTAAACTAATAGCTAAATATGAATCAGAAAATTGTTAATAATTATATGTTAAAATAACTAAATATTACGTCTCTCATATGGATTAGTACACCGTGAATAAGATGCCCAAGGCCAACTATTATTCATTATACATAGTGATTCAAAATACATTATGTACACGAATACGTTATAGTGCACACCAAAAAAGAAAGCTATCATAAAGAAAGCACAGTAATAGCAACAAACATGACAATCTCTGGTTGTTGTAACTACACAAATTTTGTATAAAAATGAAAAACCCGAACAAAACCTATAAGACAGCAGTAATAAAAATGCAGTCAACTTCAATTCTCCATCTAAAATCTCAATGTGGCATCAAAGCTATGAAGCTGAACCACTAATTGGGTTAAATCAGAATATAGCTTAAAACCTAAATAAATTCTTAATTAAAGATGCAAAATTAACCTTAAACTGATTCCAATGCTAAGATTAGCCTCACAATAGGATGGGTAAGGTTGGTTATCTAAACACTGGGTCTAAACTTAAAAAATACTTGTCAGTTTGGTTCAGAATACTTCCATAGCCATTGGAATCTTGCCTTTTACATTGTAATGCAAGGTTGAGTCTCCTGGTAAAGAAGATATATAGAATAAACAACTGTGGATTAAAACAGCCTTAATTGTGTGCATTTATCTTGTTAATGCTACGTGTAATGAAGTATTGCATTAGAGGAGACACAATTAATAAACTGCGTCAACTGATGCATGCAACAAAATATACTAACACTATAAGGAAATGCAGAATAAATGGCACACCCTTTTAGCCTTCATCGAATCCAAAATTTGGGTTCGAGTCTGTGCGTTGAAGATCTTTGTCTAGTTGTTCGATCTTCGCTCTTAATTCCTGCATTTTTTTTCATATTTTAAAATAATTATTGACCAACATGCGAATATGTGATATATATGCAAATTAGTTACTTTAACATTTTGGATCACTATACCTTTAACATTCCGAGCCTTTTACAATAGTTCGAAATACATTGCCCACAAAATAGTATTACTGGAGCTAAACATTTGGACGATGAAAAATTATGCATATAAAAACATAGTTAACGATGAATAACCCTAATCAAACCATACTTTCACATTGTGAGTTGCATAACTGATAATAAGAACGCTTCTAAAACACAGATTAAACCAAATCATATATTTCTACAATGCTAAACATTTGTGGTATCACCATAAAAACTTATGGTAAAACATCAATTAAATGAAAAGATGAAATATACCATTAGCATAAAGTACAATATCAATACAAAAGCTTAAATGAAATGTTTTTTGACATGATTCAAAAAATTGTTACTAAAATTACCAACTGTAAACGTATGCAGACAACATCACAACATGATAACATAATTTAATGTGCTACCTTTTACTTATTTTACCTTCATGTTTATAGTGTCATCTTAGCAAGCTTGAATCCTTTTTGCATCTTTTAGTAGTAGATTATGCGGTTGAGCTTGAATTAAGTGCTTAATATCTTCCAATAAATTTAGTATTGTCTGAACAAACTCCCACTGCTAGCTTTAGATCATTAATATTTTTCGGTGTATTATTTCAAGGATTCACAAGCAAATTATACGACTGTAGAGCAAATGAAAAAGTCATATACCGAAGTAATGCAATCTCTAGTAGATAGGACCAAGATGTAGGCACAAGAGACCACTTCAGGGTATTCTCTCTCCACTGCCTCCTTTATTGTATCCAAGTACCTATCATTTTAACCCATTAGATCATTTCTATGTCTATGTTCTTGTATTTCAATAATTTTATCAGTTCATTGTTGTTATAATCAATCTAACTTTGCCACAAACATGTACAAGTTCATTCGCAGCTCTACTTATAATATCTGTCTTCCAAAACAGAAGGATGTAAATGCGATATTTGAGTAGCGACATTACAATGCTTAAAAAGTTATAATTCAAACTATTTCAACTAGATACTAAGTAATAAGTTGCTAAACAGACTCTGAATTTGTATTTAGTTTTGGTAAGTGTCCCAAATGATGGACTCTAAATAATATGTGCTATCTTTTACTTATTTTACCTTCATGTTCATAGTGTCATCTTAGCAAGCTTGAATCCTTTTTGCATCTTTTAGTAGTAGATTATGCGGTTGAACTTGCATTAAGTGCTTAATATCTTCCAATAAATTTAGTACTGTCTGAACAAACTCCCACTGCTAGCTTTAGATCATTAATATTTTTTGATGTATTATTTCAAGGATTCACAAGCAAATTATATGACTGTAGAGAAAATGAAAAAGGCATATACCAAAGTAATGCAATCTCTAGTAGATAGGAGCAAGATGTAGGCACAAGAGACCACTTCAGGGTATTCTCTCTCCATGCCTCCTTTATTGTGTCCAAGCACCTATCATTTTAACCCATTAGATCATTTCTATGTCTTTGTTCTTGTATTTTAATAATTTTATCAGTTCATTGTTGTTATAATCAATCTAACTTTGCCACAAATATGTACAATTTCATTTGTAACTATACTTATAATATCCGGCTTCCAAAACAGAAGGCTGTAAATGCGATATTTGAGCAACGACATTACATTGCTTAAAAAGTTATAATTCAAACTATTTCAACTAGATACTAAATAATAAGTTGCTAAACAGACTCTGAATTTGTATTTAGTTTTGGTAAGTGTCCCAAATAATGGAAAAACCAAATTTAATGTGAATTTGTTTGATAAAAGAAAATTGACTGTTTACATCGATTACAGAGAATAAATTAACAAAGGGAAAGAAGGAAAATACCTAAATTTTCTCAACTCAAAGCTTCTACTGTCTCCTTCTCCGAGAGAGACCTTCTTGTTGAATCAGGCAGTAGTGAAGCATCACAAGACTAATTATCAAGCATAAATAGCCATATTAAAATAACTTCAAGCATAATCTACATTTACCAGAAAGTTCAAAATCATGTAGAAATCACAAATTATCTCAACAGAAGGGTCGTGGCGAAGGCCTCTAAGCCAAGAAATCAGAAATCTTGGGGTACATAACAGTAGGGAAAACTCATAAATAAGAAGTAGGCAAAAAACAGAAAATAAAATAGAGAAACAAATTAAACTTACCTCTGATGCCTGCTTCAATTCATGCATGCTGCCGCTGCTTCTTTCTTTTTTCCCTTTTGATTATTGAATTGAGATAGCATAGCTGAAACGAGCCTTTTTGGGTAGGTTGCGGGTAGGAATTTAGGAGACAGGACGTTGTGACGAAGTGTGGGTGACGAAGGGGAGATGTTACTTCGGTGATGCTGATTCAAGAGTCAGTCATTTAGGGTTTAAAATCGAGAGCGTAAGAAGCATAAAAAAAGGAATATACAGATCTGAGGATGAAGAGATGTAATTGAAAGGTTTTGCGCGATAGAATAAAGTGGGTCGTAGGAAATAAAAGGAAAAGAAGGAAAATGTTAGAAAGAACAAAGAAGGAAACAACGGAGAAAACATTATTGTTGAGCGAAAATTATGCCTAAATTTATTGGCTCAGACAATTTGTTTTTGACTCTTACAGTAGGGAAACCTCCCTAACGGTCGGTTTGATTAGTAGTTAAGTATTACTCTTTAGTTACCTCTTTTTATTCTTTAATATTACCATTTATTGGATTTTGGGAACCGCTCATGCTTACTTCATAAATTTCACAAATACAAGAACAATGTTCATATAAAGTATTGTTATAAGTTTGCTTTGTTAATTTCTAAAATGGCAATTTACATCTAAGAAATGTGGAATAAAACCGACATTTAAAATTTTGAGCATTGTTTGTTATATATTTTTTAACAAATCAATTTTCATTTGAGAAAAGGAGGACGAATCAATGGTTTCTATGATTAATTGATGTAATCATCCATTAATTCGTTAATTTGTGGCTATATGTATACATGCTTCCCTAATAAATCTTTGTAAATTTAGCCATCATCATTTCAGCCATAACAAAAAAAATAAAATTAAATGTTTTAAAAACCGCCATAAGTGATACGTTATTGTAACCCATGTACCTTCACATTTCATTTATAATATAATTTCCATTAGCTTTACTACTTCCTAACCAGTAAGTATATTGACTTCCAAATGAAGTTGGGTTAATTGCTGCTATAACTGTTCGCACATCCTTATCGTACATTATGAAAACAAACATTTATAGCAATAACAAAATATTTAGCATGTTCTTAAATATTGCACCTACGCAAGTTGCTAAGTGCATGGAATAAAATGTTTTTGACATGAAACGTAACGCGGAAAGTAGTAGCCTTATAAATTATCCCAATCAAGATTATTTTTAAATCCACTATTTTTTGGGCTATTATATCGATCTCCCATTGGTGTAAGAAGAGTATAAATGTTACGGTAATAGTATAATTCTTTAAAGAAGGTTTCTCATTTGTCTCTAAATTAATTGGCTAGTATATCTTTTATGTATGAGTTATTTATTATTCGAACAGTTCGGGAAACATATGCATTTTAATATTAAAATTTCCCTAACACATGGGAACCATGTGTTGTTTCTCATGCTAATCTTTCTTTTTATTTTTATTTTTAAAAATGCAAAATTGAATATGCATGCTCATCAAACATAACTCAGTCCAGACTTATGCACGACATTACAAAAAAAATAAACAAGCAGCCTATGATAAATTATTCCAACTATCATAATAATGAAGGGAACACAACTAAAGAAATGATTAAAAGACAAGTCTTTATCTTCATCCAAAAGTGTACCCAATGCTATGATGCATATCCAAAAGAAAGTCAATCAACTGTTCACTTTGTTGCCCATGTAAAAATATAGGTACCCGAGTTTGCAAGGGAAAAACAAACTACGAGTCAGTCATGAGACTAATATGAGAAATTCTATGGTTACCTAACTTATAAGAACAAGGCGAATCACAGGACCACGCCATATGTTAGGGAATGGGTTTACTCCATTTGATTGCCGGTGCATAAAATAAAGTAAATCAAGTAAACAACGTAATGCTTTTTAGAAAAATGAAGCCGTTATAAGACTCAGGTCCCATCACACAATGCATCGCAATCCGGAGGATAAAGTTTTTCCTTATAAGGGCCAAATACGCTTGATACATAGAAAACAAAAATCATTTGGTATTATTATTAGTGTCTATACAGAATTACAATTAAAACTGCACCATTTCGTATTGCAAATTGGATTTCCATCATGAGTCAAGGCAAGGGATGTACTCCTTACCGGTTTCGGACCATCTCTAGCGGGATGCCCAGAATCGCGCTCTTAGCAACCCTTGGATCCTGCAAAGCTGGTCCTACCTTACTTTTGAGCATTAGTTTTTCCTGAACATAACATTTCCCCGTCCTATCAGACCTATCACTCGAGCCTTTTAGTAAGCTCTATATCCGAGGCGCCTCGCAATCCATCATCCACATAAGTAAAAATGTCAAGGCTCCATACCATGACACCACTTCTAGCTAGGAAGAAACGTATGCACTCCTTGCGTCCCTTATCCCTTTTCTGACTCATACCGGGGTGTGAGGATCATGAATTATTGCTACACACAAGGCTATGCTACTTAAAGCTGTGCTTTGATCATTAACCACAAGATTCTGCTTTTCAACAAAAGCCTTGATCACTTGCATCTTGGCATGCTACACTATCAATCCAAACTACGCCATTGATTTCCACCGATGTATAACCTCTAAGCTCGTAGGTCTTAGAGAATGGTGTTAAGAAAGAGATTAAATTCTCCGCCACCAAACAAATATATATTTAGCCAAGATCAACTACATAGCACACACTACAATGTCAAACATACAATCCATTTATACGTCCGTTCTAGGTCTGAACGAAACCGAAGGCACCTTATTCCTCATTCCATATGTCCAATACAGAAGAGAGGTCCTTGCATATCCGGACAATCAACAAGTATGTTCAAACAACCACCACTACAACCCTTCAAGGGAGCTACCCATATCTGAGGCATCAATAGTAATTCATTCGATGTGGATATTGCCGTACTTGCACCATCTTCATTATCTTCGACTTTTAATCGTCTTTTAATTACCTGAAATGAGATATAACTCGGTCTTTTCAAATAATTCTTGGATAAAATTTCAAATCAAATTATTTCCCTAGTTTAAATCATTGGCCTTCACCATTCATTACTTTATGTAAAAAGGTTTAGTCGAGAATTTAATTCGGCATTCGAATTAAATACTCATGTCATATAATATCCATAATTCATTTTATACATTTTCATGCCAAATCGTACTTCACCATTTTTATTTTATAAACCAAGACGAATTTGTATGCACACACTTTGAATCACTTAAATAATTTAAAATGATTACGAATAAAATCGATTGTTGAAATCAGCGAATTAGTGAAACTGACAAGTCACAAACGAAGTTGAAATGGGCCAAAATTCGGGCGGGAAAGAGCCTGGATGGATCTAAACTGTTGACCATGGTCTCTATTGGACAACAGCCCAAAAACAGAATTCAGATGTCTGAATATTAATTCAGACATCTGAGTTAAAAATTCAAATGTCTGAATTTGCAATTTCCTGAAACAACAAGGATTTAGTTCATTTCTGAGATATTTCGGATGTCTGAATTTTTTTGACCAGATGTTCGAGTTGAAATTCATACATCTAAATAAAAATTTCAGACGTCTGAATTGCTCTGCTTGTTAATATAATTATTTGGAGTAGATCAGACGTTTTTTCGAGATAATTCAGACGTCTCAATCCTGTTCCAAAGCACAATTATTCTAGAAAACATATTCAAGACGATATCGACAAATGCCCGAAGGCCTATGACGTTATATACATGTATATGAGGCTTCTAAGACTTTCCGAGATAACTTACAATACACAAATGCACATGCAAAAACATTCATACTTGAGATTCACAATGGTTCTGATTATAAATTCAAAAGTGAGCTAAATTCCAAACCAAAGCATGCAAAAGCGATTCAAATGACTTTTGAAGACTTAAGACTTTGCTGGGTCGGCAATGGAGCTTCACGAGATCACCAAATCTACTCCTAGCATATAAATTAGATCATATGGACAATCCACGTCATAATTTTCACCTCAATGCAACATAAATACATGAAATCGTCTAAGTTACGCGAGCATATCCATTCCACTAGCATATGCAAACCAAATGAACATTAAGTTACTCTTTTACAAGCCAATAACTTGTGGCATAGTTGTGAGTTCATGAATAACTCATCTATATCAAATAAAAATGACTTATTGCAATACTCAACATTTATCCTCATGTTAAACTCATATGATCAATCAGTAGTCATTTCATCAACCCAAACTTAATCAACTACTAAATATTTAACTAGTACCAGCCTTTTTGTTTCTCAAAACAAAAATTATGATAGAAAATCTCACCTTTGCTTGTTTCCAAACAAAGAATAGATCCAATAGTGAGACGACCCAAACTTGCCCTTACGGGAAAGTTTGAATTGAGTTGAGGACACGACAAATCAGAACGTAAACAAAAGAACAATTCATTGTTATTACAACAATTTGCATCAGAGTGCAAGAATATGACAGAGTGTGAATAAATATTACACATTGGAAAATATTAGAGATTTCAAATTACAATGCAGCGGAAAAATAATGAATAACACAACTAAAAGAAATACACTGATACAGAGCTTTCTGGGTATAGTTCCAGCTGCAAATCTGGGATCATGTGAATATAATATCTACAAAACCAAAACTACTTGCTGCTCGTATTTAAAATAGAGGCACCCAGAGTTTAGGTTATAACAATAAGCTCCAGGTCAGTCATGTGACTGGTGTGAGAACTAAAACAGTTATTTAAAACTTTACTTTAAAAATAAAGTAAATCAAGGGACCACGCCATATAACACGGAACGAGTTTCCTCCCAAGAATACCATTGCATAAAACAAATAGCGCAATGCTTTTTGAAAAAACAAAGCTATTAGAAGACCCAGGTCCCATCACACAATGCAACGCAAGCCGAAGGATAGGGTTTTCCCTTATAATATTCAAACATGCTTGGTGCATTTAAAACAAATCCTTTGATACTATTATAAGTGCATAGTGCTTAAAACAACTTCAAATATAAATGTATCAATCATAGATGACATGGCTACCATATATCATGTCACCATACTAGTTCTACAATTAAAACCACACAATGTCATATTTGAAGTTGGATTCCATCTATGAACCAAGGCAAGGGACCGTCTTTACCGAATTCGAGACACTATAGCCCATGCCTCAGAACTCAGCTGCAAGCGCACCTGGATCGTCAAGGCCGGTCCACCTAAGTGGATTAATAATCCCTGAACAATACCTATCCCCGCCCTATGGGGCGTAAGTCATCAGTACGTCGACCATGTCATCCATCGGAACCGTTGTAACAACCCGAAAAATCAGAACCAATTTAAAATTTTTAATTTGGCTATTTTAATGTATTTGGAATACTTAAAATAATTTATTTTAAATAATAATGACTAAAAATTTATTTTAAATGAAGTTAGAACAAATAAATTTATTTTAATT
Organism: Allium sativum; assembly: GCA_030737875.1. NCBI lineage: Eukaryota > Viridiplantae > Streptophyta > Magnoliopsida > Asparagales > Amaryllidaceae > Allium > Allium sativum. Next base: position 160,890,663 of record CM060924.1, read on the forward strand.
ATGTAACGAGTTAGAAATAGCGCAATAGTTTGAAAATTTGAAGTTGAACTTTGACTGAATGTACAGGATTCAAAATAAATCGGATTATAGTAAAACCAGAAATACTTAAATCTATTTAAAAATGTCTTTCTAACGGATCTAAAAAATTGAAATTTCATAGCAGGAATAAAAAGTTATGGCCAGTTGAATATTCGGAATAGACGCTATGAAATTTAATATAAATATAACCCTTAAAAATAGACATCTTGCAAATGACCTCCATTTTCGATGAGACCACTTTGGTTGGATCCGGAATGTCAATTTATTGCTAGATGTAAAATTCCATAATTTTTGGAATTAGTATGTGAGAGTGGCAAAGGAAAATGTGTTTGGTAATTTCGGTTTGAATTGGATCGACCAGAAAAAGTCCATTTTTCAAACGGTCTCCAAATTCAATGAAATTGATTTTGCTGGGACCGTATCGTCCCAACCTAGCTATTTTTACTTTTCGGGAATTTTTGGAATCAATATGTGGCCCCGGTAAATTAAAGTGTACGTTGAAACCGAATATTGAATGTTTTATATTTTAGTTTGAAGAATAACTGAATCGAACAGTAGAATGGGCTTATGAAACATATTACATTGTGTCCGGAATAGGGGCATTTAGCTAGAGGTGACATTCGTTGGGTTTGATTTGTGGTTCATATGGACTAAAGGGTATTTTTGGATTTAAAAAGAATTAAAAATTAAATATAAATTAATGGGCCAATGAAATTATACCATCACTTTTCTCGTTTCCAAAGAAAGCCCGTAACCCCCCAGTAATCGACGATGGCACGCGTTCTTTCCTTCTCTCCTCTGAAACTCAAAATCTGCTCTACGAAATCAAACACTCTTGTTGTGAATTTTGTAGATCCAAGTTTCCTCTTCAAATACATATATGCCTCACCTCCTATCGTTCTCTATTTTGGTCGAACCACCTCCGGGAAGTCAGCGACTTCGAAGCGCCACCAATGTTGATTGCCGCCACCAATCTGAACCGCGCTACCACCGATCTGAGCGTCGCACCTCCCCCTACAACGTGGTTCTAGCCGATCATCGTGCAACTCACTGGTTTGCGCGAGAAACTAAAACCTAGTTTCAAACCTTTTCAGAGACGTATCGGCTTGTTTATATTTAACTATTTATAACAGTTAAAAGCGTTGCAAATTATGATTTTAGAATAAAAAAAATCATATCTTTAACATATGTTGTCGAAATCCAGTGAAACCAGAGACATTGGACTCATGACGACGTACCCTACATTCTAAAAGAGACCGGAGAATTTTTGGAGCTCTCTACAATTTTAGAAGGAGTGGAACCCAATGTGAGCAATCTAAATTCAAAAATAAATGAATAAAAATATATAGTTGCAGACGGGGCTTAGTAGCTCCTAACACCATCGTCCACATACCATGGACGATTTGTTTGATAGTATTGGGTTGTAGAAATTGATTGTGGTTGTGAATGATTGATTGTGGTTGCAACAAAGTTGATTGTTTGTAGTGAATTCATTATATTATGAAAATGAATTGTATTATGGAAAATGAAGGTATTGTAATGCTGCAAGACCTAGGATAACAGAGGAGCCGTGCTGGACATGGTGCCGGTGCTACCCACCCTGCCATTGTAATGCCGAAATTTTCTGAAATGCCTATATAAAATAGTTATTGTGTTGATATAAATTGTTCGAACGATAAAAATCACATTTTTATTGTATGTATGACTATAGTAATATTCGTAAGTTGAATAAATTGTTTGAACAATAAAAATCACATTTTTATTGTATATGTGAATCATTAAAAATATTCATGTTTAAAATAAAATATTTCAACAATAAAAATCACATTTTATTGTATGTAGGAACCTTTAAAAATAACCAAAGGTTGAAATAAATATTTGTTGATTGAAAATATATTTTTAACATGTATATGAAGTGTTAAAAATAACCAAAGGTTGAAATAAATATTTGTTGACTGAAAATATTATTTTTAACATGTATATGAACCGTTAAAAATAACCAAAGTTTGAAATAAATTTTTGTTGATTGAAAATAATATTTTTAACATGTATATGAAGTGTTAAAAATAACCTTAGTTTGAAATAAATATTTGTTGATTTAAAATAATATTTTTAACATGTATATAAAGTGTTAAAAATAACCTTAGTTTGAAATAAATATTTGTTGATTGAAAATATTATTTTTAACATGTATATGAAATGTTAAAAATAACCAAAGGTTGAAATAATTATTTGTTGATTGAAAATAATATTTTTAGCATGTATTTGAGGTGTTAAAAATCATCATGTATGGAAATAATTATTTGTTCTCTAAAAATATTATTTTTAGTGTAGATATGCATATATATACATATACTGAACAGGAAAATGGATTAGCTGTTGAGTAAAGAATTTATTTGCGTGTCCGACAAATAGGTAAGCCTTAATGAGTTGGCTGCGCAATTTTGTATATTATATAAACTCCTGTGAATGCCATTGGATGCGGTGTGCTGGTTGTTCTGTGTGAGATTATAAACAACCCCATAGAACAGTAACAATTAATTTTGAACTACACTGCATGGCATGCTTTGTGAAGATATCATACTCTATCATATTCCATATAAGCATTTGGAGCTTGTATGACGAGGTTGGAATTACCATAGTAGCGAGACACTTGTATGGAGATGACTGCTTTTCAGGTTGAACCAAAAACGAACTATTGATTTCATAGCATATCATATTCCATATAACCATTTGGAGCTTGTACGACGAGGTTGAGATTACCATACTGGCAAGACGCTCGTATGGCGATGATTGAATTACAGGTTGAACTGAGGACTGATATAGACAAAATAAAATATAACAGTAAATTGCCAGATTAAATAAAAACCGCACACGGGTGTAGAGTTGACAATAATCACGTCTCACTAGTTATTAGATATGGTGCATGGATTATTTATTTTCCCACACTGGACGAGGTGACGAGATTTATCTCTGGAGTAACTTTACACACCCCCTCGGGCATAGAATAGGATACTAAAAATTGTGTATGCTTATACTGGATTTATTGGGTGCCTAATATGACCCAATAAATTTCCAAACCCCTCTCCGTACAAAGGAGGTTATGGTGAAATTTTTCGAAATTTGATGGCGTTAGCCAATTTTTGAAGTGAAAACGGTTTTGACATCGTCGAATTATATATATATATATAATCAAAATATAATGAATAACGATGTTGTAGTTCGCGTTTTGAAATCGTAATTTTAAATGATTATTACGGGAGATCCGACCGTCGGATTTTCCCGAAAGCGGAACGATTGGGTTCGCTCTGGAGAGATCTTTCCAACGATATAAATTTGTTAAGATCCAGCGGTTAGATTTTGCGAAATGTTATATTCAAATTTGGACGAGAGCAGGACCATCGAATGACCTGAAATGTCGTTCGATGAAAATGGATTGTTTTTATATATATATATATATAAATAGCAAAAAATCATTGTAAAATATTATAAGCGATATGGAATGGAAATAAACTGATTTTACTTGGTTTATTGGATATTCTGATGGTTAGATGTATTTGACATGAAATTATTATATTGATTTGAAACGTGAATGTCAAATAATTTAACCATGGAAAAGAATTGATTTGAATTCTATGTATACGTGAATTACTTGAAAAGGCCGAGTTAATTCTCATTTCAAATAATTGATCGACGATTCAAAGCAGAAGATATGAAGACGTTGCAAGACCGGTGATCTTCACATCGAATGGATTACTACTAATGCCCTGGATCAGTTAGCTCCTAGGAGGGGTTACAGTGGTAGTAGTCCGGACGTATTTGTTGATTGTCCGGATGTGCGAGGGCCTCTCTCCTGTATTGGACATACGAGACAAGGAATAAGGTGCCTCCGGTTTCATTCAGACCCAGAACGAACTAGTAAATGGATATGTTTGTCTAACATTGGATTTTATTCTGTGCTTATTGATTTCTATTAAATAAATAAATATATATATATATGTTTGGTGGCGGAGAATTTATTATCTTGCTAAGACGTATGAGCTTAGAGGTTATATATCAATAGACAACAGTCGCATGGCATGGAATGTCAATGTGGCATGCTGAGATGTAGTGATTAAGGCTTTGGTTGGAAAGTAGAGCCTTGTGGTTGAGGATCAAAGCACGACTTCAATATAGCATATCTTTGTGTATAGCGTTAACTCGCGAGCCTCAGACCCCGGGTATGAACCAGAAACGGGAGGGGACTTTAGGGAGGACATGAGTTTTCTTCTAGCTAGGAGTGGTGTCACGGTATGGAGCCCAGACATTTTTACTTATGTGGATGATTGAAAGCGAGGCGCCTCGGTTATAACGGTCACTACGGGGCCGATGCGTGATATGGAAGAGGTATTGACTAGTTTACGCCGCATAGGGCCGGGAAACGTATTGTTCAAGCATTTTAATCCACTCCGTGTGGACTGGCCCTGACGATCCAAGGGCCCACCTGAGTCTAGGTCCTGAGCCTCGGGCTAGAGAGTCTCGGAGTCGGTAAGGACGACCCCTTGCTTGGTTCATGATGGAAATCCAGCTTCCAAATACGACATCATGCGGTTTTGATTGTAGGAATAGTATGGCTATATGATATGTGGTACCCATGCCATCTATGATTGATATATTATGATTGAAATTGTTTTTGAAACATATATGCAATAGTAATAATATCAAATGATTTTTATTTATATGTATCAAGCATATTTTGGCCATTATAAGGTAAAACTCTATCCTCCGGCTTGTGTTGCATTGTGTGATGGGACCTAAGTCTTATAATGGCTTCATTTTTGTAAAAAGCATTGCGATGTTTAAATGATTTACTTGTTTTATGCACTGGAAATCAAATGGAGTAAACCCGTTCCGCGTTAGTGGCATGGTCCTGTGATTGGCCTTATTATCAAATAAGTTAAGTGGATTTCTCATACCAGTCCCACGACTGACTCATAGGTTGTTTCACTTTGCAAACTTGGGTGCCCCTTATTTCTACACGAGCAGCCTTGTATTCATGTTTTAGCTGGTTCATTCCGGATAGCTATGGAGCTGAAGATGGATTTTATCAATTCTATTATGCTGTTCAGACTTCATTATGTATATTATGTTTGATTCCGCTGTAGACATTTTTTATAAAGCTGAAACTATATTTGGTACTAAGTATGATCCTGCTATGCAGTGTAACCCTTATGTTTATATTTGTTCCAGTGTAATTTGATGTACATTATCTGATGTAATTCTATATTTATGTTCTGTTGTTATTGTTTACATGTTATATTCTAATGATTATCCTTGCTTCCGTGGCACGGGAGTTTGGGGTCATCACACCCGTAGTGACCGATATAACCGACGTGCCTCGCTATCCATCAAATAATATAATATGCAACATCCACATGAGTAAAATTTCTGGGCTCCATACCATGACACCACTCCTAGCTAGAAGGAAATGCATGTTCTCCCTGAGGACCTCTCCCGTTTCTGGTTCACACTGCGGTGTGAGGCTCGCGAACTAATGCTATACACAAAGCTATGCCATTTAAGGCCGTGCTTTTATCATCAACCACAAGACTCTGTTTTCAACAAAAGCCTTGATCATTTTCATCTCAGCATGCCACACAGGCAATTCACACCATACGGCTGATGTCTATCGATATATAACCTCTGAGCTTGTACGTCTGAGAGAAGGGTGTTAAGGAAGAGAATAAATTCTCCGCCACCAAACAGGTATATATTTAATAAAGATCAATCAACACAGAATAAAATCCAATGTCAGATACACATCCATTTACAAGTTTGTTCTGGGTTTGAATGAAACCAAAGGCACCTTAATCCTCGTCCCATATGTCCAATACAGGAGAGAGGTCCTTGCATATCCAGTCGATCTCCAAGTATGTCCGGAAGATCACCACTTATTACCTTGTCTTAGGTGTACAGCCCAATCAAGACATCAATAATCATCCAAACGATGTGAAGACCTCCGGTCTACAACCACCGTCTTCATCCTCGACTTATCGTCGTATCAATTATTCAGAATGGGATAAACCCTGTCTTTCTGAATAACTCGCGTATCATATAAACAAGTGTTATAAAAACACAACATACGCCTCATTCCAATCGGGAATATTCTTTTATTCAAATGTTCTTTTCACAATTTAAACCAAATTAAGGTTTTCCAAATTAGTCGGGATTAGCGAACCTTACCAAAGTAATCATTTATTTAGTTTCCAAATCCTAACCTATTCATCCCATGGAGCAAAACTGGTAGTACTCCATATCTAACATCACGGTGTTATTGGGAAAATCAATTGCCATTTCACGTTTAAATCTAGTTAAAGATTTAACTATTGCTTGGAGCAAAACAGGTGATACTCCATTCTCGATCATTTCTGAAATTTGATAATCTAAATTACCACATTCACATTTCAATCTAATTAAAGATTCATTAAAACTCCACTTAGTATTAATTCCCAAAAATCATTATATAATGATTATTCAAATTTATGAAATAAATCATGCCTTTAACTGGGTTAAAGAACCAATGTCATTTGAAACACAGTTCACGATAAACCAAAAATCATACTCCATTAAGTATGGAATCTTCACGTAAAATAGATCAATATATATAACCGATATAAACTTCCATATCCAACCAATAATATAAATGGAATAACGGCAAAGCCTTTTAAATTCCATATATAGTAACAGTCTTCGTCCACAGAAGTTCACATCTATTATTACCAAATCGAATTCCATTACATTCCAATTTATTTTATTAAATCGAAAAACTTTTCTTTGCAAAATTCCCGTTAAATCTAAATAAAAGATTTATAAATTCCAAATCACATTTCAATGTTAATCGGGTTAAAGAACGAATGTCGTTAAAAACACAGTTCACAAGAAACCTAATTCACATTCCGTTTAATACCAATTACTGAATATAACTGGAAACTAAAATAATCTTAATTAAAAGATTTCACATAGGGTTTAAGAATGGTGTTATTTAAGACAACATTCACGACAACCCCAAAATCTAATTCTTTTGTTCAATTCCAATTAAATATTAATTAATTGGAAAACTTCACAAAATCTTAATTAAAAAATATTTATTCTTTTCTCAATTGGGTTTAACAACAGTGTTACTAAAGACGCCATTCACGACAAACCCAAAATCCAATTTTTTTATTCAATTCCAATCAAATATTAATTAATTGGAAAACTTCACAAAATCATAATTAAAAGATTTATTCTTTTCTCAACTGGGTTTAAGAAAAGTGTTACTGAAGACACCACTCACGACAAACCCAAAATCCAATTTGATATCAAATACAAGGCTCGGAATAGAAATTATATCGGCTTATATTCAATATCAAATTCTGAAACCAACAAATATCGTATTAGAAAAAAAGATGTAAATATATCTTCCAAATTTCCAAAACAATATCTATATAATCACGGAATCCAATATCGAAATATTCTGAAGAATATTCTCATTCCAATCCATTCCAAATTAATCTTTGGAAATTTCTGGTTATATTAAAACCATTCTCTGTCCAATTCATTTATTTAAAAATAATTGGATTATAATTCTAGTTAATAACTAGTTCATTTCAATAAAAATATATTTTTATCTATTCAAATATTGAATTTTTCATCCCAATTCTTTCCAAATCATTTATTACGATTTTACACAAATTATTAATATCTTTAATAAATTTGTTAAGGCCCTATCGGTCGATTTCCATAAACGGTCATTGAAATGCACTTACGGCGACCTTTTCCAAATTTGATTTGGACATAACTCTGAATCCAACTGTTAGATTTCAAATATCAAATATTAATTGGAAAGCTCTTTCCGATACGAACCCAATGGTTTTGGTTTTAGGTGAATCCGACAGTCGAATCTCCCGTAATGTCAATTCGAAGTTAATGGCTGAAATTCGCGAACGGTCGCGGCGCGTTCTGTTCGGGCCATTTAAATATATATATATATATATATATATATATATTATATTCAGTCGATTTCCATTTAAATCATATTTTATTTATCGTTTTAAATTCATTTTAAAAAAAATTTCAACTTCATTTTCAATTTTAAATCAAAATTGAATATTTCATATCATTATAATATATAAATGATAATATTTTCAAAATGTCAGATTTTGAAATAATTTCTTTTTCGATATTCATTATAAAAATGAATGAAATCGATATAAATATCGTTCGCGTTAAAATGGCGCAAATCTAATCAACACGGCTTCATATATTTAAATATTTTCGTGTCCATCCAAAATCAGACATCAATTGATTCTTTTCTGAATATTATTTTAAAATATTCATTATTTTGAAATATTTGTTATTTTAAAATATTTGTTCTTTCTGAATTGGAATCAAACACAATCAATTACCATATAATGTTATTTATATGGATTTCGTGCACACATGTACACAACAATAATGATATGTAATCAACCATCATCCAGAGTGCATTACACAACCGCATAAGCGTTAAATATAAATAATTAACGCTTACAACAGTTTTTCAACCAATCAATTGACATAGACTAAACAATTGAGATTAGTGTACGTCAAATATTATCGCAATACCCATGTGGTGTTTCAATCAACAAACACGAATTTCATTTGTGTAGTTGGGCGACGTGTAAAATATATCGTCCCAATCCATATTAGATAAATTGGTGTACATAAACAAATCATCTTATTTGTAAATGAATGTCTATTTTCACTTGTAACGACCTGAGGAATTTGCGACCTTGGTTATCGACATAAACTCAATGTCGACTATCCAAGCATCGGAAATACCGAATAGTTAATAGAAAGAAGTTAGCAGGTGAGAATAGATAAGACAGAAAATTAGAATAAAAGAAGGAGAAGAACATAACAACAGAATCAGAGTAACACGAATCTCACAACGGAACTAATAAAATATAACATAACTTTGAAATAAAACCAGTATATGTATACAATAACATTTATCAAAGTACAAAACTTACAACACAGCAGAAATAAACAATTGCTATAAAATCCTGAAGCCTCCTGCTCCAAGCTCTCAGTATCTGTAAATCCCGAATACTTGATTGCCCGAACAAAATTGGGCACCCAAGAGTTTAGGGAAAACAAAACAAAATAAACTTCAGGTCAGTCATGGGACTAGTGTGAGTCAGCAATTTAAAACAGTTTGAGAAAATAAACAATATCTCATAAGACCATGCCATATAACACGGAACAGGTTTTCACTTATGAGAATCCAAAACACTTGATTCAACATTTAAAAATCCTTTTGAAAGAAACGATAATCTTTATGTCAAAATCCTTTTGATATTATAATTGTGTCTATCAACCACAATATAATAATCATCTAGCAGAACGCTTTCATTTCACATTCCACATACATAATATATAATCAAAAACCGTGGGCGCTTATTCGTTAATGAATTCCAACTGGCAAGGTATGGGACCACCTTCCGATAGTGTATCTCGAGAGAGGAATACACCGGGTTCAACAAGAACATCTTGTAACCCAGGCTAAACATGACCGGTCACTCATTTCGTTTGAGTGTACCGAATGTATTATCACCAACGGTTGGGATCAGCTACCACTTCCCGAAAGGGACAACATCGAAATAGATTATAGAAGTAAATGAAATCTCTAGGTCAGGTGACAATACACCCTAATTGGCAGCTAACCACTTAGCCATGTGACCTACCCGATTTTATACCATTTCTCGGTTGTGAGGCTAGAGGCCATAACTTATAGATCACACCTTTTTTTTACTTTGAATGCCACATCGTCATACCCGCCAAACCACAAATTGATTTCCCCAAAAATACCACGGGTATACAGCTAAGAGAAACGAGTTCCTCCGCCACCAAACGTAAATATGTTTGAAGTGATCAACTTACGTGATATATTAAATATACTTTGTCAGACATTCTTCCATATAGGTCACCCTGGGACTGGACAGACCAAAGGTACTATTCTGTAAATCCGTCTTAGGCAATTTATACCTAGGATTGTCAGAAAAACCCTTGCATAAACTCTGTCTTCAATTATCTTCATCATATTTGATTCGCAACGTTAATGCCCATACAGAGTGGTTTTCAGATAATAAATCTGATCCCGGTCTCTCCGTATTCACGACGGAAATGGTCAAAATCTTTGATAGTCAGTGATTTAACTATCAAAGGAAAACGTGTGTACAAACTACGGTCGTATTCCCAAATGGAAATCTTACCGATCAATCATCATTTCATTTCCCAATTTTCCATTTATCGTTTCCATATATTCATAAATTCCTTATTTTCCACAATTAGAAAATATATGTTATTAACTTTAGAAAACATTTCCATTTCTGGTTCACGCATCAATATCTTCCCAACTCTATCAGTCTCTAACTGTAAACTAGAAAGAGAACAACTTCCCAAGTATAAACCCTGAAGGCCGAAACCAACATCAGATCGATACCCAGAAAGCCATTCGACTCAACTAATTTCTAATCTGTTTCTAATTTCAGTAATTCCATTTAAATCCCTAATTCAAACCCCAAATTCCTTTAAAATATTTTATTTGCAAAATATTCACTTTCATCTAATTTTTCACATAGAATGTGAATAATATTTCTTTAGATAATCAAAACAGTTTGATTTCGTATTTAAAAACAATATCTCAAACCCAAATTCTGTTTATATTTTTATTTGTAGAATTATTCATATAAATCTCCTTTTTATTTCAAACATTTAAATCTCATTTATAATTCCCTTTATATAATTCTATTTATTCTATATAAATCCTTTTATATAATTCTATTTATTATATATATAAACGTTTCGTTTTCAATATTCACTTTGAAAATTTCTTTTTTACATTGTAGTATTTCATATGGTATTTAAAATACAAAATAACCTGACCAGTGTCATCATAATCGATCGTAGATTTTATATCATGTCATATATCATAATATATGAAAACAAATAGTATTATAATATTGAGGAATCTAGTTGGATCCCTCCAACCTGTTTCCCTACATCCACAGATGTTAAACAATATAAATAACATCGATTTCAATTCACTATGCAATATTCTGATAAACAGAATCAATATTTAATTAACGATATATATATATATATATATATATATATATCGTTTACTATAACTTCAACTAATAAATCAGCAATGCAACCAAACAATCAACACACAACAATCAATCATCATTTATCAATACTAGATTATATTTATAAAAATATAAACTGTATAGAGTTAGTGAGATTTACTCACATTGGATGGTTATCGTTAAATAACGATAATCAATCGTCAATTTAGATCAGACAATTTATTTCTCTATAAATTGTAACGAGCTCTAATTCACTCCAAATCAGTTCCATTATATATCCACTGTCCATACGATCCTGACGGATCTAGTTTCGCTGAATTCTAGTAATATACGCAGGAGTTATACTTTTTACAAATTTTAAGCATTAGACATGATTAACAATTTATTTAGGTATAAATTAATTAACCTTTTATGTTCCTTAATCCCGATTAACTAATACTCCTTCAGAAAATGTTCAAACTCCTGTCTTTCCCTATTCAGATTTATGTCAACCCTTTGTATCTATTCATGTTGAACCTTAACACCCTTCTCCTGTTTATTAACATTACCAACCAGTTTTAACTTCTTGAACATTCCTTTGACCCATCTTCATATCTCGTTTGCACAGCTCCAGTCTCTTCACCCATTCACAACTTTTCTTCCTCCCTGAACTGTCAAAGCACACTGGAAATCAGTTTCTCCTATACACGCATCTCCCATCTCCGTTTATTCCTTCAACATTTCACGAATATACATTTTACTCTCCTCCAAAATTTCATCATTTTATTTTGTTAGAATTTTCCTAGCCTCCTACGGTAAAGGCAGCGGTCCACCCATCATTACCGTGACTCCATCTTCACTGAATTCTAGATGAACAAGTTATAAGATTTTAATCATTCTGAACATCCTTTATTATAAATTAAAATAAATTCACAATAGTATACCCTTTAATTTTTTCGTTCAGGTAATCAGATCCCCATCTTAACCAAGCTAATTAATTAAACCTACGCGAGTTCCTCTTCCATCCCAGGTATCGAAATACAAAAAACCGGCTCCCCCTTATTGTTGCTCCACCGCCAAGCAACTGAGAGTTGACCAGACCCCTTTGCCAACTCCGCTAGACCGAGGTACACCATCATTCATTACTCACCCTCCTCGTCAAGGCCATCACCACCAATTCCATTATGAGGTCATCCACTGAAATGCGACTCCCAGCATCACGGTATTACGCAGCTGTGAAACTCATCGCGGAAATCCTAGGTCAACCGCACTAACAACCTACATCATCGGAGTCCGATTCACCAACTCTCATCGAAGCCCCTTCCCTCGCGCTATGATGCCATGAATCTCGCTCAACTCGAGCGTTTATACGCTCTAGAAAGCTGACTCAAATTTAGCGGCTTCAAGCCCTAAAATCCATCGAATGAGGAAGCCAAGTCATCACAGCTGTTTAGAATGTTGATCTCGTTGAGTAGATGACTATTGTTGATGGAAATTTTTCATATTGATGCATGGATTTGGTGAATATTAGGAGAGAAGGCTGTGAGCATTTGTTTGATCATGATATTATGGTGGCGGCTAAAACTTTTACTTGCTGTTGACCAGAGAAATGAGGGAAGGGCTATGAGTGTTAAAGATTATATATATGTCAGGTTAAATAATAAAATTTTCGATTATAATCAATCGTTGCTTACGTTTGACTTCTAAAAATTCGTACGGTCACATATGAAATCCAATTTTGACAAAAATGGACATGCAGCTACGGTTCGACATTACGGATCCAATAAAACTTGTTTCATCGAATTCCAAATCCGTTTGCTCACACAGCGTAATTTTAAAGTCAAATTATTGATTGTATTTACATTAAAATCCCGTATGACCACATACTGACTCTAAACATTACGAAAATTGAAATCTAATAATAATTTAATATTCCGGATCTAAACAAATTAGTTTTGCCCAAAACGGAGCTCGTTTGCAAAAGTGGCTATTTTAAAAGCTCTAAGTAAACCCATTTAATTATTAATATACTTAAAAATAAATAACTTTGATCTTATTAATTAATATTATCGTATATATTCACATAGAATATAACACAGCTCCAAAATATTCCTATCTAAATTTATAACTCGACATTTCAAATCCAGATTAAATCAGTATTCGATTTATATTGAAAATCCATTTAATATATAAATAAATCGTTATATATTATAAAGGAATTCCATAGCGAACTTTCGAAAATTTGATTTGTAACAACTCACAATCTACACGACGAAATTTCAAATTTTCTCTTTCATTAGAAAAATATACTTCACCAACTCCGAACGTTTACTGTTTCACAGAAATCCGATTTAAAATGGCTTCCATATATTCGTTTAAAGTTCGAATCGCCAAATTACGAACTACCGCGCCATTTCGAGCTCGATTATAATTATAATATAATTAATACGTTCAACCGTCGTTTTAATAATATATTCATTATAATAATACAATTCTATATTGAATTAAATCTTATAAATTATCCAATTCACATACACGGGACGCTACATCACTTCAGGAGAATTTTATGTCATTCGTATATACGTTAAAAAATATATTTTTAATGATAAAATATTTATTTTAACACTTGAAATTTTTTGATATTTCATTCATTCAATAAAAATGATATTTCTATTGTTCAAACATTTTATTCAACACATGAATATTTTATATAGTTCATATACACATTAAAAATGAGATTTTTAATGAATAAGTATTTATTTTAGAAAATTTCGGTATTATAACGACGTGATATTAAAACCGGAGTAATGTCTGGCATTACCCCTCTCCTGATACTGGCTCACTCCCTGCACAAACAGTCCGAACAACCAAAACCACAACACAATTCATTTTCACAATACAGTCAAATTTCCTTAGTAATACCCAAACAAACAATCACGGTTTGTACATAAAATAGTGTCAGGGGCTTCTAAGCCGCGTCTGCATCCTAATATATATTTAATTGTAATCAAATTTGAGTGAGAAGGAGTTCTCACATTGGGATCCACTAAACCATGCATTTCTGATGATCTAATTCGCTGTTTTAAACCCAGTCTTTGCAAACGAGCTCCAATCTTCACGCCATCTTTTTTTCTAGCGTAAGCGCGCCATTCCGGACGACTTTCGCCTAACGGACTTTTTCCCAAAAACGTTCCAATTTGCCAGAATTCGCGAAATTACATAAATTGGACAACAAACTTTGGACGCATTTTCTGAACAACTTAGCTATCCAAAGTCCGACTTCCATATACTCAAATCGAAGAGGAGAGCGTGCTCTTCGACTTTGGCACTATAGAGTTTTTGCCATAGAGGCTCGGTTTAGGAGAGGGGCTCGGGAAGGTCGCGGGGTTAAATATTCACTATTTTTTTTAAAGGGGATTTTTCAAAGGAGGGGGTCCCACATGGTGCTTACATGGCAGAGGAGGCGACGACAGGGCTGTTTTGGTCGGTTTCAGGCGGTTTTGGGGTGGTGACGGGTTTAAACGTGGAATGGAGGAGAAGGAAAGGACTGTGGAGGCGGCGGTGGTGCCAGGGAGGGGCGGCGAGGCTGAGGCGGTCGTGGGGGATTGCTCCGGCATGGCGCAGCGGCGTAGTGGTGGGAGGGGTGCAGGGGAGGGGGCGGAATCGCTGAGCGATTTGAGAGAGAGACTGGCAGTTTTTGATTTGGGAGCTAGGGTTTAAACGGGCTGTTATATATAATATATTATTTTATATTATTTTATTCTTCTAATTGTTTTAACCTGAAGTTTTTCCCCCGAACTTCAAATCAATCCCAACGACTGTCACCCCTAGCTAAATACCCCCATTCCAAACACAATGGGATATTTCCTGTAAGCCAATTATACCGTTTCGATCAGTTTTTCTTTAAATTAAAATATAAATTAATATATATATATTGAATTTAAACGTACATTTTAATTTACCGGGGCCACATACTAACTTCAAAAATTCCCCAAAAAAAAATCTAGCTATGTTTTGATGATACGGTCCTAACAAAATTAATTTCGTCGAATTTGGAGACCGTTTGAAAAACGGTCCTTTTCCAGTCGATAAAATTCAAACTTAAACTAGCAAACGTGTATAAATTCACTGCGTTCACATATTAATTCCAAAAATTATGAAAATTGGAATCTAGCAATAATTTGACATTCTAGATCCAACCAATCTGGCTTCATTGAAAACGGAGGTCGTTTGGAAAATGTCTATTTTTAAGGGCTATATATTATATAAAAATTATTTAAATTTCACAGCGACAATTTTGAATCTTAAAATGGACATGACTTTTTATTCCCATTATGAAATCTGGATTTTTCACCCTCGTTAGAAAGATATAACTAAACAGACTCAAATATTTCTAGTTTTTCTTAAATCCGATTTATTTGAATCCTGTACATTCATTTGAAATTTAAAATCGAAATTTCAAACTACCACGCCTTTCAGGCTCATTTTATAATTAAAATAAATTTATTCATTCTAACTTTGACAAAAATAAATTTGTAGCTGTTATTATTTAAAATAAATCAATTTAAATATTCAAAATCCATTAAAATAGTTAAATAAAAAATTTAAATTGGTTCTGAAAATCCGGTTTGTTACAATATCCCCCTCTTAATATCTTTTCGTCCTCGAAAGGGAACGGAGCTGAAAGTTTTTTAACCAGCCAACTCAACTTTCATTCTTCAACTTTCCATTTTCTAAGAATTTTCAAATTTTTCAAAAATTTGGCTAACACACTAAATTTTTGAAAAAATTCGCCATAACCTCTTTTTTACGAGGCACCATAACCTCTTTTTTATGAGGAGAACTTTAAAACTGCAACTAGACTCATAGGGCCCTCATCATCCAAAAAGAAAAAGAAAAAGCGAAGCGGTTGGCCAATCGTCTCATAATATCATCAAAACCCAAACAAATAAGTAAACATGTCCCAATTTGTCGGGCATACAATTTTATTCCTCTTCTTAGCCTCCATGCTATGACCCGTTCACACATATATATATGTATATGTATGCAATTCCAATCAATTTTCAATTCAGTTCAATATTTACTCGATCTGACTATATTTACCGATCATTCTTATATTGGTTTAATTAATTATCATTCCAATATTTTTATTAGTTGAACTAATAATCAAACAAAACAATTAGGAATCAATTAGTTGATTAGCTTTTCAAAATATAACTTTAATACATAATCAAAAATCCAATTTTAAGGACAAATCACAAACAATAATCCCTATCTATTTTTGGTTCTCACACCAGTCAATGGGAAATATATAGATATCCCACCTTCGAAACTCGAACATAAATACTGATGATGACATGTCAATCATCAGTATCATATCCGGGTGACTAGAGTGTGACTCTACATCTATCCAGTATATTTGATACTTCGTATACATGTGGATCAAACGTATATGCAAAATATTTATATACTTGATTGTCCAAATTCAATTTAAAACAAAATACTCAAATACGTATAATGAGTTTTAAATTTTCAAAAAAAAATTGTTTTCATTTTTATTTGAAAATAACACTCTTCACACTCATTCTAGGATACTACTGATCCTATTTCTAACGATTCATTCTTATTGGATATTACTAATCCAATCTTTGATGAATTCTTTCGTTTGGTTCTAAGGTGTCTTGTTCTCGAGCTCTGTAAACCAAGGCTCTGATACCACAATGAAACAACCCAAACTCGCCATTACGGGAAAGCCCGGATTGAGTTGAGGGCACGACCAATCAGAACACAAACAGAAGAACAATTCTTTGTTATTACAAAAATTTGCATTAGAGTACAAGAATCTAACAGAGTGTGAATAAATATTACACATTGGAAAATATCAGAGATTTGAAATTACAATGTAGTTGAAAAATCGAGGAACCTGTGAATATAATATCTGCGGAACCAAAACAACTAGCTGCCCGTCTGGAAAATAGGGGCACCCAGAGTTTAGGTTAAAACAATATACTCCGAGTTAGTCATGTCACTGGTGTGAGAATTGAAACGGTTACTTAAAACTTTACTTTGAAAATAAAGTAAATCAAGGGACTACGCTGTATAACATGGAACGGGTTTCCTCCCAATAATACCAGTGCAAAAACAAACAGTGCAATGCTTTTTGGAAAATTTAAGCTATTATAAGACCAATGTCCCATCACACAATACAACGCAAGCCAGAGGTAGGGTTTTCCCTTATAATAGCCAAACATGCTTGGCACCTTTAAAACAAATCCTTTGATACTATTATAAGTGCATAGTGCTTAAAATAATTTGAATATAAATGTATCAATAATAGGCGGCATGGGCACCGTATATCATGTCGCCATACTAGTTCCACAATTAAAACAGCACAATGTCGTATTGGAAGTTGGATTCCATCTGTAAACCAAGGAAAGGGATCACCCTTACAGAATTGTTTTGGTCAGTTTCAGGCGCCGACAAGGCTGTTTTGGTTAGTTTCAGGCGGTTTCGGGGTGGTGGCGGGTTTAAACGTGGAATGGAGGAGGAGGAAAGGACTATGGAGGCGGCGGTAGTGCCAGGGAGTGGCGACGAGGCTGAGGCGGTAGTGGGGGACTGCTCCGGCGCGGCGCGACGACGTTGTGGGGGAGTTGGGGAGCGGCGGAATCGCTGAGCGATTTGAGAGAGAGACCGGCTGTTTTTGATTTGGGAAGTAGGGTTTAAATGGAGGGGTTATATAAAATATATTATTTTATATTATTTTATTCTTCTAATTGTTTTAAAGTGAAGTTTTTCCCTGAACTCCAAATCAATCCCAATGACTGTCGCCCCTAACTAAATACCCCAATCCCGGACATAATAGAATACGTACCGTAAGCCAATTCTATAGTTTTGATCAGTTTTTATTTAAATTAAAATGTAAATCAATATATGTATATATATATATTGAATTTAAACGTACATTTCAATTTACCGAGGCCACATACTGACTCCAAAAATTCCCGAAAAATAAATCTAGCTATGTTTTAACGATATGGTCCTAACAAAACTAATTTCGTCGACTTTGGAGACCGTTTGAAAAATGGTCTTTTCTAGTCGTTAAAATTTAAGCTTAAATTACTAAACGTGTTTAAATTCATTGCGCTCATATATTGATTCCAAAAATTATGAAAATTGGGATCTAGCAATAATTTGATGTTTTGGATCCAACAAAATTGGTTTCGTCGAAAACTGAAGTTGTTTGCAAAATGGCCTTTTTTTAAGGGCTATATATTGTATAAAATATATATAAATTCCACAGCAGCTATTTTGAATTTTAAACTGGACATAACTTTTTATTCCTGTTACATAATATGGATTTTTCACCTCCGTTAGAAAGATATAATTAAACAGATTCAAATATTACTGGTTTTACTAAAATCCGATTTATTTTGAATTTTGTACATTCATTTGAAATTTAAAATCGAATTTTCAAACTACCACGCCATCTCAGGCTCATTTTATAATTAAAATAAATTTATTCGTTCTAACTTTGATAAAAATAAATTTTTAGTCGTTATTATTTAAAATAAATTATTTTAAATATTCAAAATCCATTAAAATTGCTTAAATAAATTTTTTAAATTAGTTCTGAAAATCCAGGTTGTTACAAATAACAAGCAAAATCACCCTCTCCTCCAATATTGCACGCAAATGTCTAGTCCAGACACATATAAATAGAATTCCTAATAGTTAGATCATAGGAATCATCATAAATCAAAGAGGAGATAAGCTAGGGAAGATGGGGAAGATGAAGAGGAGCTTACCTAAGTTTCTACACTTGATTTCTACAAAAATTGGGCTTGGAATCAAGAACCCTGGCTTAGAAATTCTAATTTCCCATTCCTTTTCCCATTTTCTAATTTGATTAAGTGTTAAAGCGGAATGAAGGAGAAAGGGGCTGATTTGAGGCACTTAATTGAATTGGCTAAGTTGGCTAACCAAGCTCTAACAAAAGTCCCAATTTCCACCAACTCCAAACATACCGATCCTTATAGTTTTCGACCACCTAAACGATGTTTTGAACCCAATGGAAGTGATTTCGAGTCAAAATTCATCCATATGCAAAAAGTGATATTTTGGTCATACACCCAAAGAAAAAGACCAAATTCCACCCAACTATAATGGTATCGATGTTTATAGTTTTCGAGCATGCAAACGACATTTTGAACTCAATGATGTGGTTTCGAGTCCAAATTCATTCGTATGCAAAATGTATATTTTTAAGGACTATATATATACTAAACATACATAAATTCCATAGCGATTATTCTAAATTTTAATTTAGGCATAACTTAAAATTTATAAAGTGAAAACTCAACTTCTTACATTCATTAGAAAACTACAATTAAAAATATTTCTGCGTTTCTTGTTTTACCAAATTCTGACTTATACTGAATTCCATACATTCATTTAAATGTTAAAACCATATTTTCAAACTACCGTGCCATTTCAAGCTCGTTTTAATTAAATTTTAAATTTATATGTTCTAACTTCGATTAAAATAAATTTAAAATCGTTTATTCTCAGAATAATTCATCTAAAATGTTTAATTTCTTTGAAAATCAATTAAAAATAAATTTTAAATTGGTTCCAAAAAATACGTGTTGTTACAATTTCCCCCACTTAAAACTTCTTCATCCATGAAAAAGAACAACAACAAAGTATGAAGTAAATAGTACGTAACATAACATAAGTATACCTCTCACTAGAGCTAATCAGAGATATCCACTCTGCACTTGGGATAAACATGTTTAATGCTATCTTCTGTTTCCCATGTACAATATCTAGGATCTCCGCTCCATTGCACTTTGACTAAGTGCACCTTTTTGTTCCTTAGAGCTCTGGTTTCTCTGCCAATAATCTTCATTGGCTCTTTATGCACAGTCCAACTCAGAGTAATATCTAATATCGGTTGATTCTCCTCTTCCATAATCAAGTCTGGATCATGTACATGCTTCCGAAGTTGAGAAATGTGGAACACATCATGCACTCCGGGAAACTAATCTGGAAACTGAACCCTATAAGCAAGAGTCCCAATCCTCACAAGTATAGGAAATGGGCCAATATATCTAGGTGCCAACTTCCTCGTCTTCCTAAATCGAATTACTCCTGTCATCCGAGAAATTCTCAAATACACGTGATCACCAACAGAAAATGCTAAATCTCTTCTTTTAGAATCCGCATAACTCTTCTTCCGACTTTGAGCTTCTTGTAGTCGCTTCTTAATAAAATCCACTTTATCTGAAGTTTCTTGGATCAAATCTAGAACCAACACTAATCGAATACCGGGCTCTATCGAACATGCAGGAGATCTACATGATCTACCATATAATGCTTCAAATGGTGCCATTTTTAAAGTTGCCTGGAAGTTATTATTATATGAAAACTCAACCAAATGTATATGATCTTCCCAAGATCCTCCACAGTAAAAAATACAAGCACACAATAAATCTTCCAATATACGATTCACTCTCTCAGTCTGGCCGTCTGTCGGAGGATGATATGCAGCGCTAAGATTAATCTTGGTTCCCAATTCAGATTGGAATGCTTCCCAGAACTTACTAGCAAAGATCAGATCACGATCACTAATAATGTTGCTGGGAATTCCATGTAGTCTAACGATCTCTCTTACATAAATTTGAGCAAGACTCTGAGCTGTTCTAGTTGATTTCATTGGAATAAAATGGGCGCTCTATGTGACACAATCAACTATTACCCAAATACTACCATTGCCCTTCTTGGTTCTAAGCAAACCATCAATGAAATCAATAGAATTTGATCCCACTTCCATTCTGGAATCTCTAAAGATTGCAACAATGCAGCGAGTTTTTGTTGATCACTCTTGA
Organism: Allium sativum; assembly: GCA_030737875.1. Lineage (NCBI taxonomy): Eukaryota > Viridiplantae > Streptophyta > Magnoliopsida > Asparagales > Amaryllidaceae > Allium > Allium sativum. Next base: position 160,911,718 of record CM060924.1, read on the forward strand.
CTTCTTGGTAAGTAGAACACTTGCTAACATATATAGAGATATCTCTCTTCATAGACTTCCACCAGAATGTGCGCTTAAGATCGTAATGCATCCTACTCGCACCTGGATGAATGCTAATATTGTATTTGCGACATTCATCCATTACCTCTCTTCTAAGCTCGGGAATATTTGGAGCACAGATTCGGCATAACAATCTCAGAATTCCCTTGCTATCAATATGGAAACTCGAGACTTTTCCTTGATGAATTCTTTTAATAATTTTCTGAATAAATTCATCATCCTTTTGAAGAACAGAGATCTTCTCAATCAATGAAGGCGTAATAATAAGACTAGCAATGATTTCATTCTTTCTTCCGTTACAACATTGGCTTTCCCTAGAATATACAAAATATCAAAATTGTATGCTGTAAGAAATTCTAACCAACGCTGCTGTCTCAAATTCAATTCTTTTTGGATGAACAGATATTTCAATGATTTATGATCTATATACAATTCGAACTTCTCACCCAAAAGATAATGCCTCTATATCTTCAAAGCAAATACTACGGCCAACAATTCTAAATCATGAGTAATATATCTTTTCTCATGCGACTTCAACTAACGGCTACCATAAGCAACAACTTGGTCTTTTTGCATTAATACCGCGCCTACTCCTTTATGAGAAGCATCAATATAGACAGTCAAGTCTTGATTGCCATCGATAATAGTCAACACTGGAGCAGTACTCAACCATACTTTTAGCTCTTGGGAAGCGGCCTCACATTCCTTCGTCCAATTTAACCTTGCATTCTTCTTTGTAAGCTTCATCAATGGACTAGATAGCTTGAAAAAACCTTAATGAATTTCCGATAATAGCCTGCCAATCCGAGAAAACTTTGGACTTCTGTGGGAGTGCTAGGTTGCTTCCAGTCTCTAATGGTTGTAATCTAGCTTAGATCCACTGAAATTCCTTCCTTCGATACGACATGACCAAGGAACTTCGCTTCTTGCCATAATATGCATTTAGTAATTTTGGCTTTTAATACATTATTTCTCAGAATTTCCAAAACTTGTTCCAAATGCTTCGCATGCTCGCTACTCGACTTAGAGAAGATTAAAATATCGTCAATAAAAACTAGCACAAATTTATTCAAAACTCCATGAAATACTCAATTCATCAAATCAACAAAATAAGAAGGAGCATTACATAAGCCGAATGGCATTACTGACCACTCATAAAATAAGTCTGGACCTCTGAAAGCTGTCAAAGGAACACATTCTTCGGCAACCCGTAGCTGATGGAAACCTGTAACTAGGTCTATCTTTGAAAACACTAGAGCTCCCTTCAAACAATATAATAAATCATCAATGCATGGAAACGGATATTTATTCTTCAATGTTTGCTTATTTAAGTCCTGGTAATCTACGCACAATATGAGAGTACCGTCCGACTTAGGAACGAATACCGTTGTTGCTCCCCAACTCGAGAAACTAGGCCTGATTAGACCTTTCCATAACAACCGTCGAGTTTGATCATTCAACTCTTCCTTCTCTTTCAATGTCATTCTTTGAATTGTATGCACAACTGGCCTTGCATTCGGAACTAAATCTATTTTGAAATCAATATCTCTTCATGGAGGTAAGCTATCAACTTCTTTGAACACATCCGCATAATCTCTAAGAATGGGAATATTCGCAACAGAAGTAGGAGAAACTTCAAGAGTAGACCAAAATTCTTTTCTATCTGAACTTGAGCCTTTGCATTGTATAATAATACTCCCGAGTTGGTTTTAACTTTAACAATTCTTTTGGCACATTTAACTTCGGCCTCATATTTAGTTAACCAATTCATCCCAAGTATGATATCAAACTCGAAAAGGTTCACAACGATCAAATTAAAAGGAAACTGGTAAAAAGAATAGGAAACATGCACTCTACAATAAAAGCAAAGAATAAGGGAACATCCTATAGGATTATGAACACTAATGGATTCCTCAAGATCTCTCAATTTTAAATTTAATTTCTTAACTGTGTTCGAAATGAAATTTGTGATGCACCCGTATCAAATAGTACTTTAACAGGAATATTTTTAATGGTAAGTGTACCTTCCAACACATTTGGTCTACCTCCGCCTGTAGGAGGAGTTGGCGCATTCGCCCCATCATATATATGAGCTACTTCAGCCTTTTTTAGTAATGGACAATACTTGAAAATATTCCCCGTCTTATGACAATTATAGCATTCTCTAGTATCTCGAGGTTTCTGACTAGGGCCGGATTCATTTCGTTTGGCCTTTTAGGAGCATTGCACTCTCTAGACCAATGGACATACTGGTCACAATTAAAGCATTTACCCTTTGGTTTTCTGTCTTCCCGGGGCTTATGTAATGTCCCGTATTTTATGACCATTTATTTGAAATATTTTATTTATTTAAAATATTGGTTTGAATATAAATAATCTATTTTGACCATTATATTTTGAATATTTAAATTATATTAATAATATAATAATATTTTATTTTTGGCATATTTTGGAAAATGTTGTTTTTGCCGTATAATGTGATCGAGGGATTTAAGGTGGTTTAATGTGATTAATATTGAAACTTTCGTGGCGATTTCGTTTATAAAATGATATTATAACATTTTATTTATAATTAATTATAAAACGAGCTGCAGCGACGCCGCAGTTCGTAATTTGGCGTTTTGAACTTTAAACGACTGTACAGGGCCCAAAATAAGTCAGATTTTCTCGAAACAAGAAACGTCGTAATCTGTTGGATAATATCTTTCTAATGAAAGAGAAAATTCGAGTTTTCGTGTTGTAGATTTTATTTTATGTCCAAATTAAATTTTGAAAAAGCTGCTGTGGAATTCCTTTATATATTTTATTGTTATTTATATTAAATAAAGGGGTTTTTAAATATTTATAATATCGATTTGACTTCAAATTCAACCCGGGATATTTTGTCTTGGTAATATATATAATTCTGGTTGTGTATGGCCCATTTTTATATTTTTATATTGAGGTATTTTAAAATTGGTTTATTTTATTTGAATTGGCCAATTATAAAAGGGACTTTATTCAAACGACCTTCGTTTTCGACGAAACAAATTTTATTGAGACCGCAATAGTAAATTATTGCAAGGTTTCAAGTGGCGCATCAATCGGGGTTATTTTGTGAGCGTGACAAAGTTAATTACAAATAAAAACGACCATTTGAACGTGAACGAGCGCCATTCGAGCAAACAAACTTGAATTCGACGAAACAAGTTTCATTAGGACCGTATCATCAAATTTTACTATGCCGTCCATTCGCGCCTCGAACGAGGTTTGTATGTGAGCGCAGGAGCGAATAAACAATGTTCGAAATAGCGATAGGTCCGAAATAAAAATCATTAGTCAACACAGTTCGTCAAATCAACATAATATATATTATTTCTGCATTATATAAACCACCCCAAATCAGAATTTCCAGCCCAAATCATTTTCCGTCAGTAATTTTGCAATAAAGACCCTCATCATGTTTTAATTTATATCTTCAAATCTAGAAGGAGTTTCCTTGGGGAATCTGAAGAAAAGTTGTAGATCGGAGTGAGATCTTGCTTCAGTAAAAAGTTGGGGAGGTATCGTCGAGTGTGGTGGCTAGAAATCGCGAAGAACGGTGGAAAATGATTTCGTTTTTCATGGTTTTTGAGGAGATTGGGTCGACGATTGACAGAGCTGTTAATGGGGAGTGTAGAGGAGGAGTAGAGCTTCAATTTGGCTGTGGTCTCGGGTCTTACGATGGTCTGTGGTGAGAGAAATCAAGAGATGATCGGAGGCCTTTTTTTTGGGGTTCGGTTGTGAAAGTCATGATCGGGTTTGGCAAAATTCCGACGACTAGAGGAGGTGTTGGCACTGAATGTCTGAAGGTCAGAGAGGCTCTGATGGGTGGCCGTCTCCACGGTAGGGTCGCGGTGATCTAAATCATTGTGTGGCGGTGTGAATCGAAGGTTGAACGGAATTGGGGAAAAGAAAAATTCCGGCAGCTACGGTCGATTTTGGGGGACAAACCGGTGGGTGGTGGACGATGATGGAGGCGCAGTTCAGGGGGTCAGGTCAAGGTGGGCCCTGGTCATCAGGTGGCGGTGCGGTGATGGTATATTGGAGGGTGACCATGGGATAAGGGGGAAGAACGATGGTTTGAATGAGATGAAGGGATCGGGTTTGAGAAGGAGCCAAAGGAAGAAAACGCGTTTTCACTGTACTAGGAGCTGACGTGGACTAGTTTGTTAGGAAAGGTAATTAATATATTTAAGTAATTAATAATTAGTTAAATTTATTATCGTAATTTTGTATCAAACTTTAAATCAACGTATCTTATTCATACGTTAACAAAATCTGACGAAACTGGATCCGTTGGGATCGCAGGGTCGAGGCCTAGGTGATGGCGCTGACTAGGCACTGATCTGGAACAGTTAAAATTTTAGAAAATTTTGAATGCTCGACTGAATGAAAAAGAACAAACGTGACCACCGTCCACCGAAATGAACTGGTGAATTAATTTTCACACCTTCTGGAATCCTGTGATGTGGTAAATTCATATTAAAATATAACTTACCATTTAAAAGTATAAATTGGTTGATTGGTTGCTATTGGCTGTTTATTGTTTGATTGGTTGCTGTTATTTTTACTACATCATTTTAAATTTATTGATTATTGAAATTTATTGCATATATTATTATAAAATGTATAACGAGCTGTGATGCAGGGAAGAACAGGTTGGAGGGATCCGATCGGATTCCTCAAATATTATATATGTTGTTTGTTTGTTTGATATTGTTGATATATGAACTGATTTAACCCCATATGGAAGAAAAACATATTTGAACATGATGGTTGAATAGATATTCACCTGTGTTGTGTTAAAATCAATCGACAATGTTGACTGGGTAATTGGCAGTGAATGGCCTAGATTATGTTGTTTTAGACGTCGGTTTACCGTTCGGTGAATCGACGCAATTTTAAAGTTATAAATTATTTTATAACTAAATTGAGGTTTTTCAGTTATTTTATTTAAATAATTAAATAAGAAGTTTATAAACAAATATTTTAATCGAGTTTATAAAAGAAATTATATAAGTGGTTTATACCGGTTTTAAAAGCTAGAAAGCCAAAGAAAATTTCCTATGTGTTGGTAAAGATGGGATAATTGTTTTTAAACAATTAAACGCTGTTTTTAAATTAATTAAGTTATGTAATTAATTTAAAAGGGCAAATGAAAAACAAAAAGTAGTTAATCGTTAAGTGATATGTCCGGTTGGTGAAATCCATTGTTTTCGAGTATTGGTTAAGGAATATTTAAGTAGCGATTAGTTTTGATAAAAAAGGAGCGATAAGGGTTAAAAGGAGATTATAAATCCAAAGTTGTCAAATGAGATTTTCAAATAAGATTTTCAAGCGAACGTGAAGATTTAAATAAAATTTTACTTAATTGTTAAATTAAGATAAATTCAATTGAAATGACCCTTTTAAGGGAAATGATTAGTACATTGTAATAGAGTGTGGTGTGAATATTAAAAAGGGATTAAACCAAAATGATGTCTTAAATGTTAAAGGATTGAATTGAGTGAAATAAGGTAATTGAAGCAAGGATCTCAAACACAAAGTAAATTACATACAAGGGTTGTGGTATTAAATATTGGTAAATGAATTTTTGAAAGAAAATCCAAATTAACGAGTTTTATTTAAAGAAGGTGTTAAGCGGCTTTAAATTTTAAAATCCAAGATAAAGGCTGAGTGTAGGAATGCTTGTATAAATGGGAATAGATTATTCGACGAGTGATAAAAATAAGTGTTATAAGCGAAGTATGATTTAAGTTAAAAATGGTGTTTTATGGACATTTACTTAATCAAACAAATTAAGTAAGTGGATTATATTTCAAATGTAAGAAAGGGTTTGTAAAACCAAAGTTGAGATCGAGATAGTAAATAAATATTTTGATGAATTGGTTAACTGACAAACTGATATTATTCTGAGATAAGAACGTTGTCGATCAAGGTCTGAGAGGTAAATAAAATACCCCAACTTGAACAGCTTCATGATTTTCGAGGAATGATATTCGTTTGTGGTGAGTGCAAAGTGTTGGAATTGGTCAATCATTCCATACGAGAAAAATTGAAATGAGTACGAGGTTTTTGAATATAATTGTTGGTTACAAGATAAGGAAGAATAATTGATTTTAAATTTATATAATTTGAGATTTGATTTGTAATGTCAGAATTGGTAATTTGGTTTATATACCATTAAGTATATACATATATGTATATCGTGAGATGCCTGAAAATAGGGAAAAAGGGGAAAAGGTTTGAAGAATATAACGACATTTTCTATGGTAAAGGAAATGGAAAGTCAAGTATACATATATATATATATATACACATAGTCAGAACTTTATAAAATAGTTTGGTTAAATTAAAATTAGTATAAAAAAATAAAGTTTTAGATATATTGGGAAGAATAAGAGGTTGATTAACCATATTGTCAAATATATTTTAAAGAGGCCAAGTCATGCCAAGTACTGAATCAGTGAAATCATTTACACAATTGTTATTTGATATTTAAATCACCGACTATCAAACCTGAACAATATGATTGTTGGTATGGAAAGACCGGGATCGAATTTATATTCGAAAACAATTCCAACCAGCAAATACGTGAAGACGCTGATCGAAGATGGAGCTAGTGAAGACCATGGATCTTCATAAGCGGAAGGAGTACTTGTTGAATTTCTCTGGCTTGCAGCCAGAGTTATTTGATTTGTGATTCTATCGTGGTTGAAATCCATGGATTGCAAGGACTTCTCGCTATTGATCCATGGGGTGATTCCTCTATGAGATGGAGTAGGAGAGTACCTTTGGTTCATCCTATTCCTGGATGACTTGTATGGATGAATGTCTGGCAGAGTATTTCTTAAAAATCACGTACATTGATTTTTTCAAACGTACTTCAGTCAGCTGCAGAGAATATTTGTGGACGTCAATTAGTGATTTGACAGATATGACAATGTGGCATTCAAAGTGAATGATGACCAGATGTTCTTGAGATAAAATTCTAGCCTCAAGCCTCGCAACCAGGGAAATGACAAAAATTGGCCAGACAGCATGGCTATGTTGGTCTCTCTCAATAGGGTGTATAATCACTTATCTAGAGAAATTCCAATTGCTTCTTTAATCTATATTCGATGATGTCCCTTTTCGAGAGGCGGTTGCTGATCCCAACCGTCGGTGATATACATTCGATACACTCAAGCAAAATGAGTGGTCGGTCATGTGAGGGCCGGGTTGCAAGACGTTCTTGTTGAACCTAGTGTATTCGCCTCTAGAGATACACATTCGGAAGGTTGTCCCATACCTTGTCTAGTTGGAATCCAATATCCAACAAGTGCCCGCGGTTTTCGATGGTATACTACCTATGTGGAGCATGAGATGCAAGCGTTCCGCTAGATTGTAAATTACTTGTATTTAGACACTATAATAATATCAGAATGAATTATGATTTCAAAAATGGTTTGGGTTATAGTAAGGTAAAACCGTCCGTGTTTATGTGTGGGCTGGTCTTACTTTTACCTTTTGATTTCATAAAGGAGTTTCCAAAGTTAAACAAGTTGTGTGTGTTCTGTGAATTTATCACTGATAGTATTCCAGACTGACCCGGTGTATTTTGCTTTGCTTCAAATGTGCTCGGGTTAGATCGAGTATATTTCCAGGTTAGGTTTGCTTGGAGTTTCAGGAGCTGGAAGCAGGCGGCTTCACCGCTAGTTATATAGAGTTATTTTCCGCAGTGACTGATATGTGTTGTACTCTGATGATTGGTATTTATACACAGTTCTTTTGTATAAAGATATTTGATAAATATATTTTATCTGTTCCGCTATGAGATTCTGATGTGTTCTTCTTCTTTCTTCTATTCTAATATTCTTTCTTTCTCTTCTCACCCTCTAATTTCTTTCTCATGACAATCCAGTGTTTTCGATACTTGAATAGTCGACATGGTGATTTTATATCGATTTTCGGGGTCGAAAATCCTTGGGTCGTTACAGTGGTATCAGAGCTACTGGTTTAGTGATAACCTTGGCTCTGTGGCGTGACTCGATAGAGATGGGGTCAGCAATACCCTGATTGAGTTTGATTATATATATGAGAGCACGTATTTGTAATTTGATATAAAATTATTTTGAAATTTGCTTTTTCCCAATTTATTTTATAATAAAATAAAAGTGATGATTATTATAATATGGGCAATTAATTGGATTTGCTAATATTGATTGGGATGATATGTTTGGATTGTGTTGTTGATTGCTTGAATATAAATCCGAAATGATAGACTTGGTTTAAAACCAATATGAAATAAATAAGTTGGATAATCAATCCAGATAAATAAATTTGAATGGATAATTGAAGAAATAAGTGAAGTGATTATAAAAATTTATAATCTCATGTGGATTGAACAGTGTGTAGAATTGGTTGATGTGAATGATATGGATGGTTTAAACCTTATTGATATTGTTTTGTGGACTAATGAAATTCATTTGAGTGGAGAACAGGTGCAGAAGTGCCAATTCAGCTTTAAAATCCATCCAAGGGAAATTCTGGAGTTAATTGAATCCAGTCTGAATAGAGCTGCATAATAACTAAGCAAGCTCGGGTATAAATTATTGGTTATCGCATAACAACGCTCGCCAAAAGGTACGCCTACGCAAATATGAAATTTTGGTTTTATTTGGGTTTGGAGTTTGGATTTTGATTTTTCCGACCATGAGAGTCGATGGACATATATTATTGAACCTACGATATTGCAGATGTCCCTCCGTACAAGGGAGACTCTGCCGGAATTTTTCCAAAATTCAAGGTGTTAAATTTTTTTTGAACATTTTTGGAAAATTCTTTTATTTAAAATTAATTTGTTTTTACGACCAATTAGATTAGTTTTGAAAATAAAATAAAGTTTCAAATTTATTATTTTTATAAAGATAATGGGGTGTAACGTTCTTTCTACCTTAGCAATTTCGAGGACGAATTTATTTTATGGGGGAAGGAATGTAATGTCCCGTATTTTCTGACCATTTATTTGAAATATTTTATTTATTTAAAATATTGGTTTGAATATAAATAATCAATTTTGACCATTTTATTTTGAATATTTAAATTATATTAATAATATAATAATATTTTATTTTCGGCATATTTGGGAAAATGTTTATTTGCCGTATAACGTGATCGAGTGATTTAAAGTGGTTTAATGTGAGTTATATTGAAATTTTCGTGGCGATTTCGTTTATAAAACGACATTATAACATTTTATTTATAATTTAATTATAAAACGAGCTGCAGCGACGCGGTAGTTCGTAATTTGGCGTTTTGAACTTTAAACGGCTGTACAGGGCCCAAAATAAGTCTGATTTTCTCGAAACAAGAAACGTCGAAATCTGTTGGATAATATCTTTCTAATGAAAGAGGAAATTCAAGTTTTCGTGTTGTAGACTTTATTTTATGTCCAAATCAAATTTTGAAAAAGTCGCTGTGGAATTCATTTACATATTTTATCGTCATTTATATGAAATAAAGGAGTTTTTAAATATTTATAATATCGATTTGACTTCAAATTCAACCTGGGATATTTTATCTTGGTAATATATATAATTCTGGTCGTGTATGGCCAATTACAATATTTTAATATTTTTATACTGAGGTATTTTAAAATTGGTTTATTTTATTTGAATTGGCCAGTTATAAAAGGGACTTTATTCAAACGACCTTCGTTTTCGACGAAACAAAGTTTATTGAGACCACAACAGTAAATTATTGCTTGGTTTCAAGTGGTGTGTCAATCGGGGTTGTTTTGTGAGCGTGGCAAAATAAAATACAAATAAAAACGAACATTTGAACGTGAACAAGGGCCATTCGAGCAAAAGAACCCGGAATTCGACGAAACAAGTTTCATTAGGATCGTATTGTCAAATTTTACTATGCCGTCCATTCGCGTCTCGAACGGGGTTTGTATGTGAGCGCAATAGCGAATAAACAACGTTTGAAACAGTGATAGGTACGAATTAAAAATCGTTAGTCAACATCGTTCGTCAAATCAACATAAAATATATTATTTCCATATTATATAAACCACGCCAAATCAGAATTTCCATCCCAATTCATTTTCCGTTAAGTAATTCTGCAATAAAGCCCCTCATCACGTTTTAATTTATATCTTCAAATCTAGAAGGAATTGCTTAGGGGAATCTGAAGCAAAGTTGTAGATCGGAGTTTGGGAAAAGCAAAATTCCGGCGGCTACGGTCGATTTTGGGGGTCAGACCGGTGGGTGGTGGACGATGGTGGAGGCGCAGTTCCGGCGGTCAGGTCGAGGTGGGCCCAGGTCGTCAGGTGGCGGCGCGGTGATGGTATATTGGAGGGTGATCGTGGGATAAGGGGGAAGAACGGTGGTTTGAACGAGATGAAGGGATCGGGTTTGAGAAGGAGCCAAAGGAAGAAAACGCGTTTGCACAGTACTAGGAGCTGACGTGGACTAGTTTGTTAGGAAAGGTAATTGATATATTTAATTAATTAATAATTAGTTTAATTTATTATCGTAATTTTATATCAAACTTTAAATCAACGTATCTTATTCATACGTTAACGAAATCTGATGAAACTGGATCCGTTGGGATCGCAAGGACGAGGCGCACTGACTAGGCATTGATTTGATGCACTTAAAATTTCACAAAATTTTGAACGCTCGACTGAATGAAAAAGAACAAACGCGACTACCATCCACCGAAATGAACTGGTGAGTTAATTCTCACACCTTTTGGAATTCTGTGATGTGGTAAATTCATATTAGAATATAATTTACCATTTAAAAGTATAAATTGGTTGATTGGTTGCTACTGGCTGTTTATTGTTTGATTGGTTGCTGTTATTTTTACTGCATCATTTTAAATTTACAGATTATTGAAATTTATTTCATATATTATTATGAAATGTATAACGAGATGTGATGCAGGGAAGAACAGGTTGGAGGGATCTGACTGGATTCCTCAAATATTATATATGTTGTTTGTTTGTTTGTGTGATATTGTTGATATATGAACTGATTTAACCCCATATGGAAGAAAAACATATTTGAACATGATGGTTGAATAGATATTCACCTGTGTTGTGTTAAAATCAATCGACAATGTTGACTGGGTAATTGGCAGTGAATGGCCTAGATTATGTTGTTTTAGACGTCGGTTTACCGTTCGGTGAATCGACGCAGTTTTAAAGTTATAAATTATTTTATAATTAAATTGAGGTTTTTCAGTTATTTTATTTAAATAATTAAATAAGAAGTTTATAAACAAATATTTTAATTGAGTTTATAAAAGAAATTATATAAGTGGTTTATACCGGTTTTAAAAGCTAGAAAGCCAAAAAAAATTTCCTTTGTGTTGGTAAAGATGGGATAATTGTTTTTAAACAATTAAACGGTGTTTTTAAATTAATTAAGTTATGTAATTAATTTAAAAGGGCAAATGACAAACAAAAAGCAGTTAATCATTAACTGATATGTCCGGTTGGTAAAATCCACTGTTTTCGAGTATTGGTTAAGGTATATATAGTGGCGATTAGTTTCGATTAAAAAGGAGCGATAAGGGTTAAAAGGAGATTATAAATCCAAAATTGAAAAATGAGATTTTTCAAATAAGATTTTCAAGCGAATGTGAAGATTTAAATAAAATTTTACTTAATTGTTAAATGAAGATAAATTCAATTGAAATAACCCTTTTAAGGGAAATGATTAGTACATTGTAATAGAGTGTGGTGCGAATATTAAAAAGGGACTAAACCAAAATGATGTCTTAAATGTTAAAGGATTGAATTGAGCGAAATAAGGTAATTGAAGCAAGGATCTCAAACACAAAGTGAATTACATACAAGGGCTGTGGTATTAAATATTGGAAATTAAATTTTGAAAGAAAATCCAAATTAACGAGTTTTATTTAAAGAAGGTGTTAAGCGGATTTAAATTTTAAAATCTAAGATAAAGGCTGAGTGTAGGAGTGCTCGTATAAATGGGAATAGATTATTCGACGAGTGATAAAAATAAGTGTTATAAGCGAAGTATGATTTAAGTTAAAAATGGTGTTTTGTGGATATTTACTTAACAAAACAAATTAAGTAAATGGATTATATTACAAATGTAAGAAAGGGTTTGTAAAACCAAAGTTGAAATCGAGATAGTAAATAAAGATCTTGATGAAATGGTTAAGTGACAATCTGATATTATTCTGAGATAAGAACGTTGTTGATCAAGGTCCGAGAGGTAAATAAAATACCCCAACTTGAACGGCTTCATGATTTTCGAGGAATGATATTCGTTTGTGGTGAGTGCAAAGTGTTGGAATTGGCAATCATTCCATACGAGAAAAGTTGAAATGAGTACGAGGTTTTTGAATATAATTGTTGGTTACAAGATAAGGAAGAATAATTGATTTTAAATTTATACAATTTGACATTTGATTTGTAATGTCAGAATATGTAATTTGGTTTATATACCATTAAGTATATACATATATGTACATTGTGAGATGCCTGAAAATAGGGAAAAAGGGGAAAAGGTTTGAAGAATATAACGACATTTTCTATGGTAAAGGAAATGGAAAGTCTAGTATGTATATATATATATATATATACATACATAGTCAGAACTTTATAAAATAGTTTGGTTAAACTAAAATTAGAATAAAAAAATTATGTTTTAGATACATTGGGAAGAATAAGAGATTGATTAACCATATTGTCAAATATATTTTAAAGAGGCCAAGTCATGCCATGTACTGAATCAGTGAAATCATTTACACCATTGTTATTTGATAGTTAAATCACCGACTATCAAACCTGACCAATACGATTGTTGGTATGGAAAGACCGGGATCGAATTTATATTCGAAAACCGTTCCGACCAGCAAATACGTAAAGATGTTGATTGAAGTGGAGCTAGTAAAGACCGTGGATCTTCATAAGCGAAAGGACTACTTGTTGAATTTCTCTGGCTTGCAACCAGAGTTATTTGATTTGTGATTCTGTCATGGTTGAAATCCATGGATTGCAAGGACTTCCCGCTACTGATCCATGGGGTGATTCCTATATGAGATGCCGTAGGAGAGTACCTTCGGTTCATCCCCTTCCTGGATGACTTGTATGGACGAATGTCTGACAGAGTATTTCTTAAGAGTCATGTACATTGATTTTTACAAACGTACTTCAGTCAGCTGTAGAGTATATTTGTGGACGTCAATTAGTGATTTGTCAGATATGACAATGTGTCATTCAAAGTGAATGATGACCAGATGTTCTAGAGATAAAATTCTAGCCTTAAGCCTCACAACCGGGGAAATGACAAAAATCGGGCAGGCGACATGGTTATGTGGGTCGCTCCCATTAGGGTGTATAATCACCTATCTAGAGAAACTCCAATTGATTCTTTAATCTATATTCAATGTTGTCCCTTTTCGGGAGGCGGTTGCTGATCCCAACCGTCGTTGATATACATTCAATGCACTCAAGCGAAATGAGTGGTCGGTCATGTGAGGGTGGGGTTGCAAAACGTTCGTGTTGAACCTAGTGTATTCGCCTCTAGAGATAAACATTCGGAAGGTGGTCCCATACCTTGTCAAGTTGGAATCCAATATCCAATAAGCGCCCGCGATTTTCGATTGTATACTACATATGTGGAGCGTGAGATGCAAGTGTTCCGCTAGATTGTAAATTACTTGTATTTAGACACTATGATAATATCAGAATGAATTATGATTTTAAAAATGGTTTTGGTTATTGTAAGGTAAAAATCGTCCGTGTTTATGTGTGGGCTGGTCTTACTATTACCTTTTGATTTCATGAAGAGTTTCCAAAGTTAAATAAGTTGTGTGTGTTCTGTGAATTTATCACTGATAGTATTCCGGACTGACCCGGTGTATTTTGCTTTGCTTCTAGTGTGCTCGGGTCAGATCGAGTATATTTCCAGGTTAGGTTTGCTTGGAGTTTCAGGAGCTGGAAGCAGGCAGCTTTACCGCTAGTTATATAGAGTTATTTTCTGCTGTGACTGATATATGTTGTACTCTGATGATTGGTATGTATATACAGTTCTTTTGTATAAAATATTTGATAAATATATTTTATCTGTTCCGCTGTGAGACTCTGATGTGTTCTTCTTATTTCTTTTATTCTAATATTCTTTCTTTCTCTTCTCACCCTCTAATTTCTTTCTCACGACAATCCAGTGTTTTCGATACTTGAATAGTCGACATGGTGATTTTATGTCGATTTTCGGGGTCGAAAATCCTTGGGTCATTGCAGCTTAGCTGCTTCAGTCTTCCACGCTTCAGGCTTTACGTCGGCAAGCTTCCTCTTGTTGCTAGCTTGACTTCTATCCTGATCGGCTTGAGATTTTTTCTTATCGATACCCTCGTATCTACAAACCATCTCAGCAACCTTAGAAAATGGAAGTTCTATATGGGCGGTCACTCTGCTGTGGTACCTCCTCTAAAGACCATCAATGAACCGCATGTTTTTTCTGATCGGTTCTTGTATTACTTTTGTCCTATAGCGAGAGAGTTCATTAAACTTGCTAACATACTCATGGATGGTTCTGTCACCTTGTTGGAGATTAGCAAATTCATAATGCAAGCGCTCGACTTCCTGTCGTTGAACAAACCTTTCCTCAAAGACCCCTTTAAACCTGGTCCAAGTCATGTCAACATCTAGATCACCTACAGTCACAGCTTCCCACTAAATTTGGGCCTCATCTTTAAGTAGTCAAGATGTTAAATACCTTTTCTTGTTATCTTCCAATTCTAGGCCCACGAAGATCCATTCACAAGACCTTAACCAAGCTTGAGCTTCCATTACGGTTCCAATGCCTGTGAATGGCACACCGCCAAAGTTCTTATATTTCTTGGCAACTACATCAAGGTCAAACAGTTGTTGTTGTATTGCGGGCTCATTATTAGCCGCTGATCCACCCTTATCGAGATTAGATTGATTATTAACAGAGGGGATATTGCCCCTTTCTTGGCCTCTACCTCTTCCTCATCCACTCATTTCGTTTCAGTTTTGTGGATAGTAAGGAAAGAGTCAGGCCAACAGAAAAGATAGCTTAAGGCATGATAAAAGCATATAGACATATGCATAAATAGTGATGTAATGATCATGTTATATACTATTCTAATGTACTCATTCTAGGATATTACTAATCCTATCTCTAATGAGTTACACATCCTAGAATACTACTGATTTTATCTTTGATGAGTTGTTTAATATGTTATCTTCCAGAGCTAAGGTTAACCAAAGCTCTAATACCACGTCTGACACGAACCAAACCCCGCTCCATGGTGGCAGGGTCGGTCTTTGGAAAATAACACATTAATCACGTTAGCAGAATACAGAATATAGCATAATACATAAAATTGGAGAATAATTTACATCATAACATAACAAACGGAATCATGATCATCATCAGAGTTACACAGATATAGGATCCAATTAGTACATAACAAGTTTCATCAAGTAGATAACATGTCTACTGTGGGATCAAATATAACATACACATGATAGCGTTTAAAAGTTCAAAATAAATGATAAAAAATATAGGCACCCGAGTTTGCAAGGGAAAAACAAACTACGAGTCAGTCATGGGACTTCTACGAGAATCTCTACAATTACTTAACTTATTAAGAACAAGACAAATAACATGACCACGCCGTATGTTACAGAACGGCTTTACTCCGTTTGATTGCCGATGCATATAAAGTAAATCAAGTAAACAAAGTAATGCTTTTTAGTAAAATGAAGGCGTTATAAGACTCAGGTCCCATCACACAATGTAACGCAAGCCGGAGGATCGAGTTTTACCTTATAAAGGCCTAATATACTTGATACACATAAAACAAAAATCATTTGATGCTATTATTAGTGTCTATATGTTTTATAAACACTATCAAAATAAATGTATCAATCATAGATGACATAACTAACATATATTATGTCTCCGTATAGGATTACAATTAAAACCGCACCATGTCTTATTGGAAATTGGATTTCCGTCATGAGTCAAGGCAAGGGATTTAGTTCTTACCGGTTTCGGGCCATCTCTAGCGGGATGCCCAGGATCGCGCCCTTAGCAACCCTTGGATCATAAAAGGCCAGTCCTCCCTTACTTATGAGGATTAGTTATTCTTGAGTAATACGTTTTCGATCTTATCGGACCTATCACTCGAGCCTTTTAGTCTGCTCTATATCTGAGGAGCCTCGCAATCCATCATCCACGTAAGTAAAAATGTCTAGGCTCCATACCATGACACCACTTCTAGCTAGAAAGAAACCTATGCACTCCTTGCATCCCTTATCCCGTTTCTAACTCATACCGAGGTGTGAGGCTCGCGAATTAACTCTATACACAAAGCTATGCTACTTAAAGCTGTGATTTGATCATCAACAACAAGACTCTGCTTTTCAACAAAAGCCTTGATCACTTGCATCTTGGTATGCTACACTGTCAATCCATAATTAGTCATTGATTTCCGCAGATATATAACCTCTAAGCTTGTACGTATCAGAGAAGGGTGTTAAGCAAGAGAATAAATTCTCCGCCACCAAATAGATATATATTTAGCCAGGATCAACTACATATAACACACTACAATGTCAAACATACAATCCACTCATACGTCCGTTCTGGGTCTGAACGAACCGTAGGCACCTTATTCCTCGTTCCTTATGTCCAATACAGATGAGAGGTCCTCGCATATCTGGACAATCAACAAGTACATGCGATTAATCGTCGTTTAATTATTTGAAATGAGATTTAACTCGGTCTTTTCAAATAATTCTCGCATAAAATTTCAAATCAAATTCTTTCCTTAGTTTAAATCATTGGCCTTCACCATTCATTACTTTATGTTTCCAGTCTTGCACCATCTTCATTATCTTCGACTTTTAATCGTCGTTTAATTATTTGAAATGAGATTAGCTCGGTATTTTCAAATAATTCTCGCACAAAGTTTCAAATCAAGTTCTTTCCTTAGTTTAAATCATTGGCCTTCACCATTCATTACTTTATGTAATAAGGTTTAGTTGAGAATTTAATTCATCATCCGAATTAAATATTCATGTCATATCATATCCATAACTCATTTTATACGTTTTCATGCCAAATCGTACTTAATCATTTTTATTTTATTGACCAAGCCAAATTTATTTGCACACACGTTAAATCACTTAAACAATTTGATATGATTTATAAAACGATTACGAATAAAATCGATTGTCGAAATCTACGAATTAGTGAAAACTGACAAGTCACAAACGAAGTCCAATTGGGCCGAAACTCACCCGGGAAAGAGCCTGGATGGATCTAAACTATTGACTGTGGTCACTACTGGTCAACAACCCAAAAACAGAATTCAGACATCTGATTTAAAAATTCAAATGTTTGAATTTGCAATTTCCTAAAATAACAAGGATTTAGTTCGTTTTTGAGCTATTTCAGATATCTGATTTTTTTTACTAGACGTTCAAGTTGAAATTCAGACATCTGAATAAAAAATTTAGACGTTCGAATTGCTCTGCTTGTTTATATAATTATTTGGAGAAGGTCAGATGTCTGACCTAAATAATTCAAACGTCAAAATCCTGTTCCAAAGCTCAATTAGCCTAGAAATCATATTCAAGAGGATATCGACAAATGCCCGAAGGCCTATGATGTTATATACATGTATATGAGGCTTCTAAGACTTGCCGAAACAACTTAGAGCACACAAATATTCACATTTGAGATTCGCAATGGTTTTGATTATAAATTCAAAGGTGAACTAAATTCCAAACCAAAGCATGCAAAAGCGATTCAAATGACTTATAAAGACTTAAGACTTTGCCGGAGCAGTAACAGAGCTTCACAAAATCAACAAATCCACTCCTAGCATATGAATTAGATCATATGGACAATCTTCATCATAATTTTCAATGCAATTTAACACAAATACATGAAATCGTCTATGTTACACTAGCATATCCGTTCCACTAGCATATACAAACCCAAATGAACATTAAGTTACTCTTTTACAAGCCAATAGCTTATGGCATAGTTGTGAGTTCATGAATAACTCCCCTATATCAAATAAAAGATTTTTTATTGTGATATTTAACATTTATCCTCGTGTTAAATTCATATGATCAATCAATAGTCATTTCATCAACCCAAACTTAATCAACTACTACATATTTAACTAGTACTAGCCCTTTTTGTTTCTCACAAAAAAAATTATGATAGAAAATCTCACCTTTGCTTGTTTGCAAACAAAGAATAGATCTAATAGCATGCAAATCACCCTTTCTTCCAATATTGCATGCAAATCTCCAATCTAAGCACATATACATAGAATTCCTATTAATTTGGTCATAGGAATCATCATACATCAAAGAGTAGATAAGCTAGAGAAGATGAGAAGGAGCTTACATAAGCTTCTACACTTGATTTCTACAAGAATTGAGGAATCAAGAACCCTAGCTTAGTAATTTTAATTTCCCATTCCTTTCCCCATTTTCTAATTTGATTATATGTTGAAGTGGAATGAAGGAGAAAGGGGATGATTTGAGGCACTTAAGTGAAGTGGCTAAGTTGTTTAACCAAGATCTAACCAAACTCCCAATTTCCGAAAACTCCAAACATATCGATCCTTGTAGTTTTCGACCACCTAAACGGTGTTTTGAACCTAATGTAAGTGCCTTCGAATCCAAATTCTTTCGTTTGCAAAAAGTGATATTTTGGTTATACACACAAAAAAAGACCAAATTTCACCTCATTCTAAAGGTATTGATGTTTATAGTTTTCGAGCATGCAAATGACATTTTTTAACTTAATGGAAGTGGTTTCGAGTCCAAATTCGTTCGTATGCAAAATAAATATTTTTAAGGGCTATATATAAATTAAATATATATAATTTCCATAGTGACTATTTTAAATTTTAATTCAGACATAACTTACTATTTATAAGGTGAAATCTCAATTTTTTGCATTCGTTAGAAAACTACAATTCAAAATATTCCAGCATTTCTTGTTTTACCAAATTCTTACTTATATTGAATTCCATACAATAATTCAAAGTTTAAAACCAAATTTTCAAACTACCATGCCATTTCAAGCTCATTTTAATTAAAGTTTGAATTTATACGTTCTGACTTTGATTAAAATAAATTTTAAATCATTTATTCTCAAAATAATTCATCTAAAATATTTAATTTCTCTGAAAATCAATTAAAAATAAATTTTAAATTGGTTCCAAAGAATACGGGTTGTTACACATTGAAAATCCTAAGTCTTATTTAAAATAACCTTTCATTTGTTAATTCTCATTTCAGAATATCTATTTAAAGTATTCATATACATATATGTCCGCATATTCACAAAACATTTTAAAAAAATCCCATTAGAACTTCATAATCTTGATTAAGTAACTTTGTTTAAGTAGGTATAAGAATAATCCAAGCCATAAACTCTTTTATATGTCTCTTATCAATCCTTTTGAATAAATGTACTTCATTTATGGAGAGCGGTTACATAAATTCCAAATCCATTAAATAAACTTCATTATAAAATCCACGTTTATTTATAAAACTCTTTAGTAAATATCAAACCATTTATAACTCTTTATAAGCATCAAAAACTCATTTACAAACTTCTGTTGTAGATATCCAGATTATTCATAAATTTCTTTTCATAACAACTCAAAATCACTTGAAACTTTATTTATAAACATCTAATATCTTTTATATAAATTTTCTTTATAAAATAAATAGTGATTGAAAAAACTTTTAAATAAACAAATAATTAAAACATTATTCTTCCAAATTATTTTTAATCCAAGTAATAAATTGATGGCTTTTTACAATCATTAATTTTTTTACTTTAGATGTATCTTTAATAAAATCGTTACCCAAACATCCTTTAAAATATCATATTCAAAATGATAATAATTAGGAAAATTTTCAAATCAATAAATATATATTTAAAATCAAAAGGTGGTTTTATATACCATAACGATTCTTATATATTAGGGTTTTAGTTATTCAAGTTATACTAGTAGCGAACGGGGAAATGTTTTGGTAGATACATATCAAAGTAAGTAACGTAGAAGAATGGACTTTTATTCTGGTTCATAGAAGTCCAACATAATTAACAAACAAGCAATGGTTGAATGGAGATGAAATATACTAATTAGATGTCCATATCTATTGATCACTTCATAAAATATCAACCACACTAACATACAATATGTCCACAACAATACTGTAACAAAACGGCGATTTTCCTGTTCAATAGATGTCTAAATTCAGCTTAGCTTAATAGCATATTGGGGTTTTATTCTAGTATGATTGTCCCTACAATTTAACCAAATTAGATTATTAGCATATGATGCATTGTTCTGCTAGACAACGTCATCTAACCAAAATTATAAGGTTACTTAAAGATAATTGACAAAAGGGACACCTTGGGATAAAAATAGCATTTCAAAAGATCTTTGGAAAATAAGAAATTCAAACTATATAAAAATTATATAATAATTAAATTGTTCTATTAAATAATTAACAAACATCTAAATAATAATAAATAAATAATTTAATTTCAAATCAATATTTAAATGATTAATTAAATAATTAATATTCTTCTGATAAATGATTAAACAATTATTTACCATTTGATAAATATTAAACATCCTTGACAAAATTATAAAATAATTATTATCCCTTAATTATATAACTTAATTTGATCTTAATTAAATAACTAATGTACATTTAGATTTTAATTAGTAGTTAAACAAACCATATTAAGTTCTTAAGTGAAAACTTTATCTGACTAGTACTAATTAAATTATTAAACCTTTATTAAATAAATGTTTAAATTAAATATTAATCACAAAATTAATCATAATTAATACTTAATAGAAGTCATTAAATAATAACCAGATTTCATTAATCATCAAAGTATAATTAACTTACTTAAATTAAAACTCAAATACAAAAGTCTATCATTAATTGGTAATTAAGTATTAATTACACTATTTAATTGAATAAATAATCATCAAATATGGAATTAATTAATCTAATTTAAATACTTTTATAAACTCAAAATTAAGTCTTGATAACATTTTCAAAACAAAAACTTAGCACTTAAATATTGTAAAACATTATCATGACCTAGCAATGGCGGTAGCGACTACTCACTCTTCTTCTCATATCTCCTCCTCCTTCACCACCGATGCCTTTCCACCTCTTCCACCTCGCCCTCCACCCCCCAAACCTCCTGATCCACCGCCTCCCTCTGGAAATCCCTCTTCTTCGATAGATGCTAATATAGATCTGGCTATTCCATTGCAACCATCTTTTCTAGTGAAATTTGATTACACATCTCTATTTAGATCCTCTAAGGAATGCAGGATCGTACAAACAACTCCATTTTGATATACTAAGAGATGAAAAGAAGCATATGCTACCAGATCTTGTCAAGCAGCAAGGTCTTAATTACTGGAGTTATTTTTTGATCGGATTTTTCCTCGATGGTACGTTATCGTTTCACGCTGTATCTAATCATTTACATTGGCATTAGAAGCTTGATGGTGAGGTTGATATTAAATCCGATGGGTCTCACTTTTACTTTAAATTCTCCAACGACTCTGATAGGGAAAAAAATTCTCAGGTCCGATCCCATCTTCATACGTGGTAGGATGTTTATCATATCTGTTTGGGATCCAACCATAGGATGTGCCCAATCTCATATTGAATTAGTCCCCGTTTGGATCCATTTATATAGGATACCCATGGTTTTATGGACTCTAATATGCATCAATTGGCTTGTGAATCATGTTGCCAGATTGATTTATTATGATGTTAGCACTGAAAGGTTAGATAGGTTCAAACATGTGAAGGCATTGGTCGAATTATTACCTGAATTTGAGCTACCAAATGCTATTGAGATTGATGGTTTGGGAGATGCTTGTCCTATTTTAAAGGTTAGTTATGACTGGAAACCAAGGATTTATGTCAATTGTAGGCTATTTGGACATGATTCATCCTACTGTGAATTACACGCCAATAACAATAAGGATAATCAGAATCTGGGTAATGCTAATAGAGGGATTATTGTCCAGCTGAGAATGTGCTAGTACAAAATCCACATATTAAAATTCATGCAAATGGTAATCAGGAGAATTGGACAAATGTTTACAACAATAAAAAGAAGTATTGGAAGAGAAAGGATGTAGATACTAATAAGGGTATGACAGATTCTGCAGTTGCTACAAGCAATGAAAATGGTAACACTTTTGAATGCTTAGCTACTGATGACACTGGGAAGAATGTTGATATTAATGCTACTGAGCAGAATGCTGATAATGATGGTTATGGTCTTGATGATCCTAATATTGTTCAGTCTAATCTAGTTTTGATGAGCCTAATATTGTTCAATCTAATTTGGTTACCAATGCACATGCAGACTACACATTTAACGCTGAGATGCTACCTTGTTTGGCAATCTGTTTGATGATACAAGAGAACATTTAAAAGCTTCAAATAAGGCTACAGGTAATGGAACTATTTCTTGTATTGATTTCTTGGGAACTAGTTCATCCTCTTGCACTATTGTTGCTCCTTGTTCAGCTCTTTCTGGTTCTATGTCATGTTCATCAACTTATTGTCAGAGTCCTCCTGCTTCTTCTTATATGAATTTTACTTCTGCTTTGATTGGAACTTCTTCATCTTCCAGTGCCAAGCAAGCTGCTTCCCCATATGCTAATTTAAAGCCTCCTGACCATCAAATTCTTCCTCCTCCAGCAATCGATTCTTCCATGTTATCCTCTGCAGTTTCAACGAGTGCCTATCCATCAACAATATCCAAAGGCAAGAAACCTAAAGGAAAATTATGGGCTGAAGATGACCTTGATGAGGGACATGATTTCACACTTGAAGAAATACTACCTACTGGTAGCAAGGTGATGTCGTAGAAACGACATACAAGGCACAATCCTGGCCCCTTTTTTTTATAAGTTCTACATGTGAGTTTTGACTTGTGCCTTGTGTTAGATCCGAGGGAATATGGTGCATGCAAGCTTGTCTTGGAATGTATTTTTTAACCGGATGTGTTAGAAGCAAAAGCAATTGGAATGTAATTTTGATTACTGGATATTCTTTCTGTAATCACTTGTGGTTAGCGAGTGAGTATTAGTAATTTTGAAGGGTATAGAGAAGGATGGTTATATATCATAGTATACTTGTATATGCTGATATATATGTAATGAAACTATTTTGGTGATTAATAAAATTTGCGCTTAACTTTCAAAAAAAAAAAACATTTTCCAAAAATGCATAAGTAAGAAGGTTTAGTTTAAAAAATAGTTCGTTTTAGCGAACTACGCTTATACGAGTATCGTTATAAAATTCATAATTTCCACTACGTCATAGATTGCATACTGCAACACTAGAGAAGTAATGCAGTAAGTGCCAAAAAGTGTTTCTATAGGCAAAAAATGATTTATGGCAACACTTTCTCGGGGTTGCCTTTTACTGCGTTGCCTTAGAGTTAAAGGCAACACCTTTGTGACCCTATGGTAGCATCAGTACAGGTGCTGCCACAGGTACCACTAGAAGGAAAAACACCCTTTCACAACTTCCGAAAATAGTTGTAATACGTCTAGTACAGCTGGCAATCGTAATAAAGTCAACCTTTCTTACAACTGTTTCTAGCAGTTGTTAAAATTTGTTTTACAACTGCTAAAAGTAGTTACATCTCAACTGCTATTAATCAAAGATTTCGTAATATTATAATAAATATTATTATAACACAGTATTTTATTCAAGTAAATATTTCATTTCAACATTTCAAATGGTAAAAAGAATTGACTCGACTATTGTACATTCACTCGTATATTACACAATCATTCATATTTACCTACATTCCTCACTACATGGCCACTTGATTCACTCATATACAGACTCACACATACAACCAAAAGCAAGAAAAAATACACAAAAAATGATTATATAAACTACCATGGAATGACAATATATAACATGGGTACGGTCATTCTTTACTTTAGCTCTTACCTATCAATGGTGTTTCCAGGAGCAACTCCCCTTCTCTCTTAATTAACTGAACAACTAAGACTTCTACCCACCAAAGTTAAGTGAAAAAATTTAATAAAGCAACACCACTAACTATCAACAAGACCAAGCATGTTATCTAAAAAAAACAAACAAATAAAATTAAACATTTAAAATCTGGCCTTGAGCAGTATCTCCATCTGTTTGGGCATTATTTTCCAGTTCAGAATCCCAATATTGAATTAACATTCTACACAAGTATAAATAACTATTAGCATTAATCAAGTCAATAGTAAGTTTGGTAGTAATAAAAAAATAACAAGATACACAAAAATACAATAGAAACAGAAGAAAAATTAGCAATTTTTTTTAAGAAAAGCAAGTGCCAATTGACATGTTGAAACAACCAACATACAGCCACAACCAAAATTACAATACCCAAACATGTAGCAAATGTTATCACATATTGCACATAAAAGGAATTGACACAAAGAAGATAACCAAGATTTTTAATACTATGGCACAATCAGCAGACGTCATCACTGCTTCTAGTCGGTCTTGAGTTGGTAGAAAACCAAACTTCATAGGAGACAGTGATCATCATAATGATCCAGATAATAATAACTCAAACAGTAATAAAGTTTCTCTATTTTTGATGCACAAACCAAACTTGTCAAATCTTTGCATATTTATCCAATTAATATAAAGCATAAAGCCAAAATTGATAAGTTAACAATAGGAGATGAAGCTAGTAAATTGTTTTATGTCGGAATGTCTAGTAGAAAAATGTAATAACCCGAAAATCTGGGCCAGTTTAAAATTTTTATTTCGGCGTTTTTAGCGAATTTTGAATATTTAAAATAGATTATTTTAAATAATATCGACGAGAAATTTATCTTGAATTGAATTCGACGTATATATTATATACGTCGTCGTTAGAATATAAATATTTATATATAATTATAAATAGAATTGAAAATGGCGCGGTAGTTCGATAATTCGATTTCAAACTTCAATTGAATGTACCGGGTGCAAAACAATCCGGATTTTAGTGAAACCAAAAACATTAGAATCTAATTGTGAATATCTTTCTAACGAATCCGAAAAATCAAGATTTCATAGCGGGGAGCAAAAGATATGTCCAGTTGAAAATTCTGAATAGTCGCTATGGAATTCAGGCCCTTAAAAAAATGAACATTTTGCAAACGACCTCGGATTTCGACGAAACCACTTTTGTTGGATCCGCAGTGTCAAATTATTGCTAGGTTTCAAATTTCATAATTTTTCGAATCAATATGTGAGCGTGGCAAAGGAAAACGCGTTTGACCGGTTTTAGTTGATTTTAATCGACTGGAAATTGGCCATTTTTCTAACGGTCTCAGAATTCGACGAAACTAGTTTTGTTAGGACCGTATCGTCAATACGAAGCTAGAAAATATTTTTCTGCAATTTATAGAGTTAGTATGGGACCCCAGTAATTTGAAATGTACGTTTAAAATTCAATATAGTGATTTAAATGTAAATTTAACGAAAACTGATTGTAACAGCCGAATCAGCTTACGATACATATCCCATTGTGTTCGGAATGGGGGTGAAACGCTATGGACGACAGGCGGTGGACCTCGTTTAGAGGTCGTTTGAAAAAGTTGACTTTTTGAATTAAAATAAAATAATTAAATAATTAAATTAATAAAAAATTTCTATCTCCCCCCTTTTAACCCAGGCCCCCCCCCCCGTTTTCGTTTAACAGAAAAAAAAAGAAGAAAAAAAAAAAGAAAAAAAAAAGAAAATTGAAATCGCGATCGCCCCCCCCCCCCCCCCCCCCCCCGTGGCCATCGTCGCCGTCGCCCCTCCCCGATGGACCTCGCGCGCCCCTCCCCGCAGAGCCGCTTCCTCCTCCTCCTCCACGATTCGAGAATCGCACCCCCTCCTCCTCAGTTAGCAGAGCCGCCACCCTCCCACCAGAAGACCGACGCCCCCTCAACCCTCCTCGCAACCTCCTCCGCGCCTCTGGCCACCCACCGACCATCAGGCCCCCCCTCGCGGTAAGTATTTCATGATAATTTCGTTTTATTTATTTACTTTATTTATTTATTTCATAAAGGTTTAATTTTTAAAACATAAAGGATTAATTTTTAAAACATAAAGGTTTAATTTTTAAAACATAAAAGTTTGATTTTTTTAATAGTAGAAAGTATAAAATATAGTCTTTACTATATAGGAATATTAAAAATATGATTTTTATATTTTTAAAGCATTAAAAATATAATCTTTTACATTGTAGAAAGATAAAAATATAGTCTTTATAGGATAGAGAATATAAAGATATCATCTTTGTATATGTAGCGAAATAAAAATCTGATTTTTATTTTATATACGTTGAAATCAAGTGATGATAATTATAAAAGGTGAAAACTTTAAAATTAAAAAAGGGTTGAACTTTAAAAATAGAAAAGGCGAGGTCTTTATATATAGAATAACGATGTAAAAATAGAATTTTTATCTATATAGCAGCGGTGTAAAAATAGCATTTTTATCCATATAGCGTCAAAGTAAAAATATGATTTTTATATATTGAATAGCATAGTAAAAATTCGATTTTTAAATATATGAAGTGATTATAAAAATATGTTTTTTTAAATTGAAAGTAAGCAAATAAAAATGTGATTTTTATTTTAAAGACATCGAAATCTAAAAATGTGTGATTTTTATATATATAGTGGCTACAGGCAACAAAGAAGAAAAGGCGAGAACGACGAAGATCTCTACAATAGGAGTGTCGTGGTATTGGATAGCTTTCGGTGAGAACTTCTCACTCAAAATTCTTTTTCTAGTTATATATATATATACTAGGATGCAGATGGTGCTTATTAGAAGCACCCGACACCCGTCCACATACCATGGACTTGTTTGTTTGGATGTTTGGTGATTGATTGAGATATTGGTTTGAATGTGGTTTGTGGTGTGAAAAATCGAATCGATAAATTGGTTAGGATTAGACGTGCCCCGTTATAGGGCGAAGGAGTAAGACTAGGTTAGACTCTTACTCCAAATTTTGTGGTTTGCATAACGAAAGTGATTTGATTGATGTGTGAATGGCGTGGGCCTTCACTAGACCGGGGATAAGGCTAGGCCTTGTCCCGTTTCTAGTATCGTGCCGTTATGCCGCCGAAATTTTCTAAAATATGTTAGAAAAATAAAAATATCATTTTTACTGTGTAAATGAACTGAATAGAAATTCATGTGTTGAGATAGAATATTTTATCGTTAAAAATATAGTTTTTAACGTGAAAGTGAATAAATAAAATATTTATAAACAAATCGGCCGATTTGTTTATATACACTGATTTGACTGATATTGATTGGGTCGATAAATTTTACACATCGCCCAACTGCACAAATAAAACCTGTGTTTGATTGTTTGAAACCCCACACGGGTGTTGGGATGAAATTTGAAGTTCACTCATCCTGATTGATAAATTATGTCGATCGATTGATTGACAGGCTGTTATAAGCGTTAGATATTTACATTTGATGCTTATACAGTGTAGTGCACTTTGGTTGATGGTTGATTGTTTATTATTGCTATTATATACATGTGTTGTATGGAAATCCATATAATTAACGTTATATGGTGATTGATTGGGCCTCATTCCAATTGGGACAATAAGAAAATTCATGTGTTGAATTTAAAAATAGTCATGTGTTGACGATGTTCATGTGTTGAGTGAAATATTTTATATAATCAAAATTACATCTTTATCATATTTAAAATTAGAACTACTTCCCAGTAGAAGTCTAATTAAAATCAAACGATAGATACCATAGTTTTATAAAATATTTCACATAACAAAAATAGTGATGTGTTGACAGTACTCATGTGTTGAGATTAGTCGTGTGTTGAAAGAAAATTCATGTGTTGAATTGAATAGAAGTTTTTGAAATATATAAAGCCGTGTGGATAAGAGATGCGCTATTTTGACGTGAACGATATTTATATCGATTGAAAACGATTTCGAAATGAATTGAATTGAAAACGATTTCGAAATGAATTGAATTGAAAACGATTTCGAAATGAATTGAATTGAAAACGATTTCGAAATGAATTGAATTGAAAACGATTTCGAAATGAATTGAATTGAAAACGATTTCGAAATGAATTGAATTGAAAACGATTTCGAAATGAATGGAATTGAAAACGAATTCAAATTGAATTGAAAGTGAATTGAAATGAATTCAAATTGAATTGAAATTTGAATTGAATAGAAATGAATTTTAAAACGAATTTATAGAGAAGAATTCAATTTTGATTTGAATTGAAATGGAAGTTGAAATTGCTTTTGAAACGAATTCAAAACTATTTTTAAAATTCGTTTTAAAAGGAAATCGACGAAATATATATTATATATATAATATAATGGCCTGAATAGAACGCGCCGCGCCGCGGCAGTTCGTGAATTTCGACCATTTATTTCAAACGGACATTGCGGGAGATCCGACCGTCGGATTCTCCTAAAACCGGAACCGTTGGGTTCGTATCGAAAAGAGCTTTCCAATGAATATTAGAAATTTGAAATCTAACGGTTGGATTTGGAATTATGTCCAAATCAAATTCGAAAAAGGTCGCTGTAAGTGCAGTTCGATGGCCGTTGTTGGAAATCGATTGTACGGGCCTTGATAAAATTACTAAAAATATCTATAATTTGTGTAAAATTATAATATGTGAATTGGAAAGATTTGGGCTGGAAAATTCCACATTTGAAAAGATAAAAATAGATTTTTATCGAAATGAACTAGTTTTGAACTAGAATTGAAATCAATTTATTTTTAAAATAAATAAATTGAATTTGAAAGTGATTTTGAAAATAATCGATAATTTCCAATACGTGGATTGGACTGGAGCTGAATCGAAATTATCTTCGGGATATTTCGATGTTGGATTTCGTGACTATACAAATATTGTTATGGGGATTTGAAAGATATTTTATATCGTTATTTCCAATACGATATTTGTTGGTTTCAGAATTTGATATTGAATATAAGCCGATATATTTTCTATTCAGAGCCTTGTATTTAATATCAAATGTGATTTGGTTTGTCGTGAATCGTGTTTTTGATGACATTGGTTCTTTAACCCAGTTAAAGGCAGAATATTGATTTTTGAGAAGATTAAAACTAAGTGGAGTCTTAATGAATCTTTAATTAGATTGAAAAGTGAATTGATAATTTAAATTATCAAATCTGAAAAGTGATCGAGAGTGGAGTACCACCAGTTTTGCTCCAAAGCGATAGTTAAATCTTTAATTAGATTTGAACGTGAAATGGTAATTAATTTTACCGATAACACCGTGGTGTTAGATGTGGAGTATTACCAGTTTTCTCCATGGGATATATAGGTTGGGATTGGGAAATAAAATAAATAATTACTTCGGTGTGGTTCGTTAATCCCGACTAGTTTGAAATGATATCCAAAGGAAGATTATAGGATAAATTTAGAAGAATTTATCTTGGATAAAATTAATGGGAACCTTTCCCTAAGAATGTGATTCTGTGAATAAAAGAATATTCTGAATTGGAATGAGGCGTTTGTTGTGTTTGTGTAACATTCGTTTATTATATACGTGGGTTATTCAGAAAGGCCGGGTTTATACCCATTCTGAATAACCGATTCGACGAGATGTCGAAGATGAAGACGGTGGTTGAAGACCGGAAGTCTTCACATCGTTTGGGTGATTACTGATGATCTTGATTGGGCTGTACACCCAAGATGAGGGAAACAGTCGGTGATCGTCCAGACGTACCTGGAGATCGATGGATATGCGAGGAAAGTGCCTCCGGTTTCGTTCAGACCCAGAACGGACTAGTAAATGGACTGTGTGTCTGACATTGGATTTTAGTCCGTGTGATTGATCTCTATTAAATATATATCTGTTTGGCGGCGGAGAATTTATTCTCTTGCTTAACGCCCTTCTCTGAGACGTACGAGCTCAGGGGTTATATATTGATGGATATCAAGCGCATGGAGTGAATTGCCTGTGTAGCATGCATAAGTGGCAATTGATCAAGGCTTCTGTTGAAAAGCAAAGTCTTGTGGTTGATGATCAAAGCACGGCCTGTGTGGCATAGCTTTGTGTATAACGTGAATTCGCGAGCCTCACACCTCGGTATGAGTCAAAAACGGGATAGTGACTGCAGGGAGAGCACGACGTTTCTTTCTAGCTAGGGTGGTGTCAGTGACCTACCAGCCCTGACATTTATATACTTTTCACCTGTGTGGTTGTTGGATATGAGGCGCCTCGGATATAGGTCTGTAAGGACCGGGAAACGTGTGTTCAGGAATTGCCAATCCTCAAAAGTAAGAGAGGACCGGCCCTGAAGATCCAAGGATCATAGTGGGGTCCTGAGGCATTTGCTAGAGTGTCTCGAACGCGGAGAGGAGCTTGCCCCTTGCCTCGACTCATGACGGAAATCCAATTTCCAATACGTGTATTGCGGTTTTAATTGTAGAACTAGTATGGCGACATGATATATGGTACCCATGCCGTCTATGATTGATATTTATGATTGAAATTGTTTTGACACTATACCCCTATAATAGTATCAAATAATGTGTTTTAAACGTATCAAGCATGCTTTGGCTGTTATAAGGGAAAACCCTATCCTCCGGCTTGCGTTGCATTGTGTGATGGGACCTGGGTCTTATAACAGCTTCATTTTTCTTTATTTAGCATTGCGCTATTTGTTTTATGCACTGGTATTCTTGGGAGGAAACCCGTTCCGTGTTATACGGCGTGGTCCCTTGATTTACCTGACTTTAAAAATAAAGAATTATAACTGTTTTAGTTCTCACACCAGTCACATGACTGACCTGGAGTTTATTGTTTTAACCTAAACTCTGGGTGCCCCTATTTTCCACACGGGCAGCTAGTAGTTTTGGTTTTGCAGATTTATATTCACAGGGTCCTGATTTACAGCTGGAACGATGCTCGGAAAGCTCTGTATCCGTGTATCACTTTCAGTTGTGCTTTTGTATATTTTTCCGCTGCTATGTAATTTATTGTAATCTCTGATATTTATCGAATGTAAATTATTCATTTATACTCTGTATATTCTTGTATCTGATGGAATTGTTGTAATAACAATGAAATGTTCTTCAGTCTGCGCTCTTTTGTGTGTTGTTCTCAAAGTATTCGTGCTTTCCTTCACGGGGAAGTTACGGGTTCTTACAGTTGGTATCAGAGCTTTGGTTTACAGAGCTCGAGAACAAGACACATTAGAACCATACGAAAGAATTCATCAGATATTGGATTAGTAATATCCAATTAGAATGATTCGTTAGAGATAGGATCAGTAGTATCCTAGAACGAGTGTGAAGAGTATATTTTTCAAATGAAAACAATTTTGTTTTGAAAATTTAAATCGCTTTATACGTATTTGATTATTTATTTATATTGAATATGGACAATCGAGTATATATAGATTTCGCGTATACGCGTCATGAACGTATATTCGAAGTTTTAATATACTGGATAGATATAGTATTACACTCTAGTCGCTCGGAGATGATTTTGTTGATGGAGCTCCATCATCAGAATTTATATTCGTGTTTCGAAGGTGTGATTTCTATATATTTCCATTAGACTGGTGTGAGAACCAAAATTAATATAGTTAGAACACGTTGTTGTGAATTGGCATCAAAACATGATTTTCTGTGTATATATCAAATTTATGAATTTGAAACTCTAATTCACTAATTGATTGATGTTGTGTTGTTTGTTTAATTGTTTGCTAATTTTTAACCATTTAGCCTAATATAATCAAATATTGAATTATATCGACAATTGGTCGCATTTGTTTGCACATACATATACTTACATTGAACAGGTCATAGCAAGGAGGCTAGAGCAGAGAATAAAATTTGTTTGCCCGACAAATAGGTACATGTTTACTACATAATTTCCTGTTTTGTTTGGGTGATGATGATTTTGTGAGCCTATTGGCTAGCCGCTTGGCTTTTTCTTTTTCTTTTTGAGATCTGAAGGACCGGGGAAGCTATTTGAAATTCCCCGATGCTCCCATTGCAGGGGAGGTTATGGCGAAATTTTTCGAAAATTTAGGGTGTTAGCCAAATTTTTGAAATTTTGAAAATTCTCAGAAACTGAAAAGTTGGAGAATGGAAGCCAGATCGAATGTAGAGCTTATTAATCAAACCACTTTCGACTTTGTTCCTTTTCGGGGACGAAAAGTTTTAAGTGGGGGAGATTGTAATAACCCGAAAATCTGGGCCAGTTTAAAATTTTTATTTCGGCGATTTTAGCGAATTTTGAATATTTAAAATTGATTATTTTAAATAATATCGACGAAAAATTTATCTTGAATTGAATTCGACGTATATATTATATACGTCGTCGTTAGAATATAAATATTTATATATAATTATAAATAGAATTGAAAATGGCGCGGTAGTTCGATAATTCGATTTCAAACTTCAATTGAATGTACCGGGTGCAAAACAATCCGGATTTTAGTGAAACCAAAAACATTAGAATCTAATTGTGAATATCTTTCTAACGAATCCGAAAAATCAAGATTTCATAGCGGGGAGCAAAAGATATGTCCAGTTGAAAATTCTGAATTGTCGCTATGGAATTCAGGCCCTTAAAAAAATGAACATTTTGCAAACGACCTCGGATTTCAACGAAACCACTTTTGTTGGATCCGCAGTGTCAAATTATTGCTAGGTTTCAAATTTCATAATTTTTCGAATCAATATGTGAGCGTGGCAAAGGAAAACGCGTTTGACCGGTTTCAGTTGATTTTAATCGACTGGAAATTGGCCATTTTTCTAACGGTCTCAGAATTCGACGAAACTAGTTTTGTTAGGACCGTATCGTCAATACGAAGCTAGAAAATATTTTTCTGCAATTTATAGAGTTAGTATGGGACCCCAGTAATTTGAAATGTATGTTTAAAATTCAATATAGTGATTTAAATGTAAATTTAACGAAAACTGATTGTAACAGCCGAATCAGCTTACGATACATATCCCATTGTGTTCGGAATGGGGGTGAAACGCTATGGACGACAGGCGGTGGACCTCGTTTAGAGGTCGTTTGAAAAAGTTGACTTTTTGAATTAAAATAAAATAATTAAATAATTAAATTAATAAAAAAATTCTATCTCCCCCCTTTTAACCCAGGCCCCCCCGTTTTCGTTTAACAGAAAAAAAAGAAGAAAAAAAAAAGAAAATTGAAATCGCGATCGCCCCCCCCCCCCCCCCCCCCCGTGGCCATCGTCGCCGTCGCCCCTCCCCGATGGACCTCGCGCGCCCCTCCCCGCAGAGCCGCTTCCTCCTCCTCCTCCACGATTCGAGAATCACACCCCCTCCTCCTCAGTTAGCAGAGCCGCCACCCTCCCACCAGAAGACCGACGCCCCCTCAACCCTCCTCGCAACCTCCTCCGCGCCTCTGGCCACCCACCGACCGTCAGGCCCCCCCCTCGCGGTAAGTATTTCATGATAATTTCGTTTTATTTATTTACTTTATTTATTTATTTCATAAAGGTTTAATTTTTAAAACATAAAGGATTAATTTTTAAAACATAAAGGTTTAATTTTTAAAACATAAAAGTTTGATTTTTTAAATAGTAGAAAGTATAAAATATAGTCTTTACTATATAGGAATATTAAAAATATGATTTTTATATTTTTAAAGCATTAAAAATATGATTTTTATATTTTTAAAGCATTAAAAATATAATCTTTTACATTGTAGAAAGATAAAAATATAGTCTTTATAGGATAGAGAATATAAAGATATCATCTTTGTATATGTAGCGAAATAAAAATCTGATTTTTATTTTATATACGTTGAAATCAAGTGATGATAATTATAAAAGGTGAAAACTTTAAAATTAAAAAAGGGTTGAACTTTAAAAATAGAAAAGGCGAGGTCTTTATATATAGAATAACGATGTAAAAATAGAATTTTTATCTATATAGCAGCGGTGTAAAAATAGCATTTTTATCCATATAGCGTCAAAGTAAAAATATGATTTTTATATATTGAATAGCATAGTAAAAATTCGATTTTTAAATATATGAAGTGATTATAAAAATATGTTTTTTTAAATTGAAAGTAAGCAAATAAAAATGTGATTTTTATTTTAAAGACATCGAAATCTAAAAATGTGTGATTTTTATATATATAGTGGCTACGGGCAACAAAGAAGAAAAGGCGAGAACGACGAAGATCTCTACAATAGGAGTGTCGTGGTATTGGATAGCTTTCGGTGAGAACTTCTCACTCAAAATTCTTTTTCTAGTTATATATATATATATACTAGGATGCAGACGGTGCTTATTAGAAGCACCCGACACCCGTCCACATACCATGGACTTGTTTGTTTGGATGTTTGGTGATTGATTGAGATATTGGTTTGAATGTGGTTTGTGGTGTGAAAAATCGAATCGATAAATTGGTTAGGATTAGACGTGCGCCGTTATAAGGCGAAGGAATAAGACTAGGTTAGACTCTTACTCCAAATTTTGTGGTTTGCATAACGAAAGTGATTTGATTGATGTGTGAATGGCGTGGGCCTTCACTAGACCGGGGATAAGGCTAGGCCTTGTCCCGTTTCTAGTATCGTGCCGTTATGCCGCCGAAATTTTCTAAAATATGTTAGAAAAATAAAAATATCATTTTTACTGTGTAAATGAACTGAATAGAAATTCATGTGTTGAGATAGAATATTTTATCGTTAAAAATATAGTTTTTAACGTGAAAGTGAATAAATAAAATATTTATAAACAAATCGGCCGATTTGTTTATATACACTGATTTGACTGATATTGATTGGGTCGATAAATTTTACACATCGCCCAACTGCACAAATAAAACCTGTGTTTGATTGTTTGAAACCCCACACGGGTGTTGGGATGAAATTTGAAGTTCACTCATCCTGATTGATAAATTATGTCGATCGATTGATTGACAGGCTGTTATAAGCGTTAGATATTTACATTTGATGCTTATACAGTGTAGTGCACTTTGGTTGATGGTTGATTGTTTATTATTGCTATTATATACATGTGTTGTATGGAAATCCATATAATTAACGTTATATGGTGATTGATTGGGCCTCATTCCAATTGGGACAATAAGAAAATTCATGTGTTGAATTTAAAAATAGTCATGTGTTGACGATGTTCATGTGTTGAGTGAAATATTTTATATAATCAAAATTACATCTTTATCATATTTAAAATTAGAACTACTTCCCAGTAGAAGTCTAATTAAAATCAAACGATAGATACCATAGTTTTATAAAATATTTCACATAACAAAAATAGTGATGTGTTGACAGTACTCATGTGTTGAGATTAGTCGTGTGTTGAAAGAAAATTCATGTGTTGAATTGAATAGAAGTTTTTGAAATATATAAAGCCGTGTGGATTAGAGATGCGCTATTTTGACGTGAACGATATTTATATCGATTGAAAACGATTTCGAAATGAATTGAATTGAAAACGATTTCGAAATGAATTGAATTGAAAACGATTTCGAAATGAATTGAATTGAAAACGATTTCGAAATGAATTGAATTGAAAACGATTTCGAAATGAATTGAATTGAAAACGATTTCGAAATGAATTGAATTGAAAACGATTTCGAAATGAATGGAATTGAAAACGAATTCAAATTGAATTGAAAGTGAATTGAAATGAATTCAAATTGAATTGAAATTTGAATTGAATAGAAATGAATTTTAAAACGAATTTATAGAGAAGAATTCAATTTTGATTTGAATTGAAATGGAAGTTGAAATTGCTTTTGAAACGAATTCAAAACTATTTTTAAAATTCGTTTTAAAAGGAAATCGACGAAATATATATTATATATATTATATATATAATATAATGGCCTGAATAGAACGCGCCGCGGCAGTTCGTGAATTTCGACCATTTATTTCAAACGGACATTGCGGGAGATCCGACCGTCGGATTCTCCTAAAACCGGAACCGTTGGGTTCGTATCGAAAAGAGCTTTCCAATGAATATTAGAAATTTGAAATCTAACGGTTGGATTTGGAATTATGTCCAAATCAAATTCGAAAAAGGTCGCTGTAAGTGCAGTTCGATGGCCGTTGTTGGAAATCGATTGTACGGGCCTTGATAAAATTACTAAAAATATCTATAATTTGTGTAAAATTATAATATGTGAATTGGAAAGATTTGGGCTGGAAAATTCCACATTTGAAAAGATAAAAATAGATTTTTATCGAAATGAACTAGTTTTGAACTAGAATTGAAATCAATTTATTTTTAAAATAAATAAATTGAATTTGAAAGTGATTTTGAAAATAATCGATAATTTCCAATACGTGGATTGGACTGGAGCTGAATCGAAATTATCTTCGGGATATTTCGATGTTGGATTTCGTGACTATACAAATATTGTTATGGGGATTTGAAAGATATTTTATATCGTTATTTCCAATACGATATTTGTTGGTTTCAGAATTTGATATTGAATATAAGCCGATATATTTTCTATTCAGAGCCTTGTATTTAATATCAAATGTGATTTGGTTTGTCGTGAATCGTGTTTTTGATGACATTGGTTCTTTAACCCAGTTAAAGGCAGAATATTGATTTTTGAGAAGATTAAAACTAAGTGGAGTCTTAATGAATCTTTAATTAGATTGAAAAGTGAATTGATAATTTAAATTATCAAATCTGAAAAGTGATCGAGAGTGGAGTACCACCAGTTTTGCTCCAAAGCGATAGTTAAATCTTTAATTAGATTTGAACGTGAAATGGTAATTAATTTTACCGATAACACCGTGGTGTTAGATGTGGAGTATTACCAGTTTTCTCCATGGGATATATAGGTTGGGATTGGGAAATAAAATAAATAATTACTTCGGTGTGGTTCGTTAATCCCGACTAGTTTGAAATGATATCCAAAGGAAGATTATAGGATAAATTTAGAAGAATTTATCTTGGATAAAATTAATGGGAACCTTTCCCTAAGAATGTGATTCTGTGAATAAAAGAATATTCTGAATTGGAATGAGGCGTTTGTTGTGTTTGTGTAACATTCGTTTATTATATACGTGGGTTATTCAGAAAGGCAGGGTTTATACCCATTCTGAATAACCGATTCGACGAGATGTCGAAGATGAAGACGGTGGTTGAAGACCGGAAGTCTTCACATCGTTTGGGTGATTACTGATGATCTTGATTGGGCTGTACACCCAAGATGAGGGAAACAGTCGGTGATCGTCCAGACGTACCTGGAGATCGATGGATATGCGAGGAAAGTGCCTCCGGTTTCGTTCAGACCCAGAACGGACTAGTAAATGGACTGTGTGTCTGACATTGGATTTTAGTCCGTGTGATTGATCTCTATTAAATATATATCTGTTTGGCGGCGGAGAATTTATTCTCTTGCTTAACGCCCTTCTCTGAGACGTACGAGCTCAGGGGTTATATATTGATGGATATCAAGCGCATGGAGTGAATTGCCTGTGTGGCATGCGTAAGTGGCAATTGATCAAGGCTTCTGTTGAAAAGCAAAGTCTTGTGGTTGATGATCAAAGCACGGCCTGTGTGGCATAGCTTTGTGTATAACGTGAATTCGCGAGCCTCACACCTCGGTATGAGTCAAAAACGGGATAGTGACTGCAGGGAGAGCACGACGTTTCTTTCTAGCTAGGGTGGTGTCAGTGACCTACCAGCCCTGACATTTATATACTTTTCACCTGTGTGGTTGTTGGATACGAGGCGCCTCGGATATAGGTCTGTAAGGACCGGGAAACGTGTGTTCAGGAATTGCCAATCCTCAAAAGTAAGAGAGGACCGGCCCTGAAGATCCAAGGATCATAGTGGGGTCCTGAGGCATTTGCTAGAGTGTCTCGAACGCGGAGAGGAGCTTGCCCCTTGCCTCGACTCATGACGGAAATCCAATTTCCAATACGTGTATTGCGGTTTTAATTGTAGAACTAGTATGGCGACATGATATATGGTACCCATGCCGTCTATGATTGATATTTATGATTGAAATTGTTTTGACACTATACCCCTATAATAGTATCAAATAATGTGTTTTAAACGTATCAAGCATGCTTT
This sequence comes from Allium sativum, assembly GCA_030737875.1. NCBI lineage: Eukaryota > Viridiplantae > Streptophyta > Magnoliopsida > Asparagales > Amaryllidaceae > Allium > Allium sativum. The sequence continues at coordinate 160,949,991 of CM060924.1, forward strand.
GGCTGTTATAAGGGAAAACCCTATCCTCCGGCTTGCGTTGCATTGTGTGATGGGACCTGGGTCTTATAACAGCTTCATTTTTCTTTATTTAGCATTGCGCTATTTGTTTTATGCACTGGTATTCTTGGGAGGAAACCCGTTCCGTGTTATACGGCGTGGTCCCTTGATTTACCTGACTTTAAAAATAAAGAATTATAACTGTTTTAGTTCTCACACCAGTCACATGACTGACCTGGAGTTTATTGTTTTAACCTAAACTCTGGGTGCCCCTATTTTCCACACGGGCAGCTACTAGTTTTGGTTTTGCAGATTTATATTCACAGGGTCCTGATTTACAGCTGGAACGATGCTCGGAAAGCTCTGTATCCGTGTATCACTTTCAGTTGTGCTTTTGTATATTTTTCCGCTGCTATGTAATTTATTGTAATCTCTGATATTTATCGAATGTAAATTATTCATTTATACTCTGTATATTCTTGTATCTGATGGAATTGTTGTAATAACAATGAAATGTTCTTCCGTCTGCGCTCTTTTGTGTATTGTTCTCAAAGTATTCGTGCTTTCCTTCACGGGGAAGTTACGGGTTCTTACAAAAAAATAGAAATGACATTGAGAAATTACTAGATATAGATGGAAAAATAATAAATGATGTTGACCTTTTAGAAGAGAAGGCTATTAATTATTTCAACACTTTATACAACTCTAAGGATATTACTAGAAATTTTCCTAATATTGTTTTTAAATATACTGTCAATAATAACAGTGAGGATTTATTACTTGCTCCTATTGGAGAAGAGGAGATTAAAAATATCATTTTTAATGCTAAAGATGATAAGAGCCCTAGTCCTGATGGATTTGGTGCTAAATTTTATAAAACACACTAGTCTGAGATTAAAACTCATTTGGTTGATTCTATAAAAGAATTTTTCGGTTCTGGTAAGATTTTAAAAAATTCTAACCATACTTTTATTACTTTAGTGCCAAAAGTGGAAGCTCCTATTAGTTTGTAGGATTATAGGCCTATAACATGTTGTAATTTTGTTTACAAAATTATTTCCTCTATTTTATGTAACAGAGCTAAAAGATTTTTGAAGTTTCTTATATTTGAAAATCAAAGTGCCTTCATTCCTGATAGGCTTATTTCTGAAAATACTTTGCTTGCTTATGAGCTTATTAGGGATTTTAATAAGAAGAATAAAAATACTATATGTATTAAAGTTGACCTTGAAAAAGTCTTTGATAAGATTAATAGGAATTTTATTATTTTTGTCATGAGACAGATGGGGTTCAATAATAGATTCAGTGATTTAATTAAAGAATGCATCAATAATGTTACTTTTTCAATGATGGTGAATGGCTCTCCCAAAGGATTTATATATAGCAATAGAGGAATAAGACAAGGGGATCCTCTATCTCCCTACCTATTCTCTATTGTTATGGAGTACTTTTAAATACAAATGGAGTTTGAATTACTAAAAGGTCACATTAAACCTATTAATAGAAACAAACCACAAATTACTCATCTACTTTATGCAGATGATTTGGAAAAGCTGATAGGATATGTGCTGTGGTGACCTAATTTCTACCCAAATAATTACAAATTTTTTTCCCATGATCCTGAGACTGATATAGATATACCAGTATAATTATCTGATTTACTGTTTACATATGTGAAGATATATAAACATTTATAAATTTATTTAGTACACATCCATTGTGGTAAGGGAAGTAGAATAATACTTGTGAATGTGCACAATACTAGCATCATGATTTAAGTGTACATGTAGAGTGTATTCTAATCAAAGTGAGTATATGCAGATATCAGATTATAATAAGTAAGGGCAACAGTTTTTCCCTTATACTTGTTTAGGTATCACAATAAAGCATCTACCGGTATCATTTTATGAAGGTAATCCATAAAAGTATCATTTCCTGTGACTTATGAATATCAATTTTACTTTACACAAACCTAGCAGGTATAACTAAAGAAAGATCCTATTTACATGCACAAAAAAGTGTGCATACACATGTATTACGGTGTTTGCTAATTTGAGGGCAATTGTAAGTCGTTCAATACTCATACACCTCATGAAACTGCATCTTTATATTGGCATTACACCTCAATAGTTCATTTCTGAGCAATACACATTCATAAAGCCATTTTTCTTTTACATAATGTAATTAATTGATCTACCGATGTGTGCACATCCTATCATCAGTGTTTGTGCTCTTACATTTTTATCCATTAAACACATTACTGAAAAGGATTAAGCCCCTCTTGCACTTGCATCATTACATATTGACTATATAACGTGCAAGTTACATTTCCAGGTTTTCCAAAACACTTGTAAAAGCTAAACTGGGCATGAATAATCATTCAAACAAGTTCATACATGCCTGATTACTACTACTAAGCATACTGAATTCTTACTTAAAATAAATAAATTGACAACTGATTCGTAAAACATTATTTCATAAAATTACTAGCAGTTCATTATAATTCATATAACATGGAAGCTTCTAAATTTCCTTCATTAAATCCAGCCAGCACCCCTAAGCATCCTGAAATCAATCACTGGTCTACCTCATATATAATGAGACACCCAGTTGATTGCAAGGCAATCGAACCAGGTCTGATAAATCTGGTATGAACATTCATCATTTTATAAAAATACCTGATTAAAACACGTATAACATACCCTTTTTTCAGTATAAAATGCACAATAGCTTTAAAACATTATACATAATGTAAACAAGGCATTCAACACAGGAAAACATATCAATCCTTAAATGTTTTCTTCTCCCATTTATTTCCCTTTTCCTCCAGGTTAATAAATCAGCTTTTTATTACTTATTGTGGCTAGATTCCTACTTGCTATTTGAACACAAGTATGCATTGTTTGAGGACCTTCCATCCTATACCCCAAACACACTGGCCTTCAGGGTACTATGTACCATGCATATACTCAATCTCTACATTAGAGATCAAATAGATCAAAAGCATTCCTGGAACACCACCACCCATGTATGTGTATAACCCTTATATTGCTATGTTAGCAGTATACATAGTCCCTTTCCCCTTTATTATCTTGTGTTCATATTATTTCATAAATATGAATACACTTAATAAACTGAACTCATGCACATAAAAATCACACACATCATCCAATACAATGAAACAGTCAGTATCATTTATTTAAATAACATTCTCATATCACTCATTCAGTATTTAGGTGCAGAGATCTTGTTTTATCTAACAATAAATACAATATCACTAAAATAAAACCCATCAGGTCTTTATACTTTATATTACAATGGTTTTTACCCATTATAGATCAAATATACATTAAAATAGTAAGATATTTCACATACCTTTATAAAAAACTCATGTACATTATTTAATAGCTGCCTATAATAGGACTTAATGCTTTTGACATATTAAAATAGGATAAATATTCACCTTATTAAATCTGGTTAGCTCTAATTCCAAGAAATATTTTTCTAGACCTCCTCTGCCTATTCTTGATTATTATATGGGGTAAAATGGTCTAAGCTAGGCATAATGATCCCTAGACTTTTTATAATAGCTATCCTAGGGTTTCTATATTTGGGAAAATCCCATAATAGCCTTCATAAAAATGAGAATCCTCTCGGCCATCATGTGGTCCTGCTCCCTCATTTTTACCACTCTGAAAGTACCACTTTCTATTTAAATTTCTATAGGAACCTATCCATACCATTTCCATGCATCATGTTATATGCATGACTCTTCTTCACGTGGCTTTATAAAGGAAACTTAAATATATATATATATATATATATATATATTCATATAATGTGTGCATCATCTTTCTCTAGTTTTCTGGTTACTTTGTTTTATATACATGTATAAAAACTCTTAACCTCACTTACCAGTCCTTCATAACATATTATTTTCCACATATATATTTAACATACTTTTTAATCACTAATGTTTACTAATGTCTGGGTCTCCACATGTACTTCTTCAATTAAAAATATACTTGATAACATGGATAAATATGCTGGCTCAATGTTAATGAAAACAAAAGTGAATTTTATTTCAGTAAAGATTCAGTATATAAAAATGATGTTATTAATCTCTTGCAGTTTAAAGAAGGAAAGTTACCAGTCAAATATCTTGGCTTGCCTCTTAGTATTAATCAAATAAAGGAGAGGGACTATTCTAGACTTTATGATATCATCCATAGTAAATTAGAAGGATGGTCTAGTAAGCTCCTTTATATGGCTAGTAAAATGGAGCTTACCCACACTATCATCATTGTTGTTATTATCTATTTGATACAAACACATAACATTCCTATTAATGTTATTAAAAAATTTGAGAAAATGTGTGCCAATTTTATCTAGGAGGGTAAACATCATAAAATTTCTTAGGATAAAGTTTGTAAACCCAAGAAATTTAGTGGTTTGGGTCTTAGGAACATTAAGAATTTGAATGAAGTTAGTAAATTAAAATTGTTATGGAAATTTCTAGATGGAAAATCACTATGGGCTAGATGGATGAGGGCCAAATACCTAAAATAAAAAAATGGACTACTAAAAAAGAGAACCACCATTCTTATGTTTGGAAAAATATTTTGGACTGTAGAGAAATTGGCAAAAAAATTAATTAAGAGAGAACTAAAAGATGGCAGTCAAACCAGTTTATGGTTTGATCCATGGATCTTTGGTAACTCTATTATTAATCTTTTGGAATGGAATAATTTATACATTCTTGGGGGTATAAATTATATTATCCAAAATATTATCCAAAACAACCATTGGTCCTTATGTAGCAGTAAAGCTGCATCATCTACAAATCTGCTATCTTTAAAATTCCCGTTAACAATAACTGTTTTAAAGACCATTGGGTTTGTAAGCTAAATTCAAAAGATAAATTCTCATTTAAAAAAGCTTGGGAATATTTTATTGGTGATAAGGTTGAGGTAAGTTGGCATAAGGCTATTTGGTACAAGGCTAATTGCTCTAAAATGGCTCATTGCGCTTACTTTGCTATATTAAATAAACTTCCTACTAGAGATAAGTGTTTGAAATGGAATAAAGACTCTGAGGCTAATTGTCTCTTATGTAAGAATGAATTAGAAAATGTTAATCATTTATTTTTTGAATGTCCATATTCTCAATTCACTTGGTTCAATGCTAAATGTAGCTTGAATTTTAATCTGAATATTCCTACTTTAAATATCAGAGATAGTGTAAAATACATCATGAAAAGATTTAAGCCTAAAACTATTCTTTTCAGCAGGGCTTGTGTGATGCTAACTACTGTGTTTTATCACATATGGAGGGAAAGAAATCAGAGATTACATACATTCAAAGAAATACATAATAGCCAATTATGGAACAACATAGTTATTGAACGTTATATTATCACTAAGAAGGCAACCAAACATAGAAATGACCAAAAATTCTGTCAGGCATATGCATGTAATGTGGAGATTCAAGTTGAGAAATTTATACTCAATGGGAGGCTAAATTCAAGCAAATCCAAAGACCACCACACTATATCCAAAGTCTGCTACAATTTACAAGGACACTTGGATCAAGTCAAGTGCTTTGATTACAGGTGGTTGTAGTACCAGTCTCAACATCAGACCAACCTACAAGGGAAGTAAACAAGTTTTAGGTGGTAAACAAGATTATCTAAATTTTAAAATGGATAATAATTTGTTCTGCTTAACTGATGCAGGAAAACTGGATTGCCACCCAACCGGTATAGCACAAAAAGCTGGTCATTATCAACATATTAGCATGACAATGGACACTGCGAAGCACTCTGGTTTCCTTCCTGGGGGATTCAGCCCTAGCCTCGACATCAACATCCTAATGGGAAGTAAACAGGATCACTCAACTAAAACCTATTTTTTGGTAATAATTTGAATAGTAATCTGCATACTTTACTTGATGTAGAGATTAGGGTTGATTAACTACCAAGTAGTGATCCAGAGGACATATCTGTGCTATTAAAAAGAAAGGAGGTTAAATATTGCAACTTTCTACAAAGAGTTGGCAATGATCACTACAGAAGCAAGATAACTAACGAAAATTATAACTATCCTGCTGGGAAGAAGGGGATAACAGCGAAAGCAAGCTACTAGATGAAGATCTGAGCTTAAAAAGAGAAGGGAGAGCAACTCAAGCTTGTTAAGCATAAAGACAAGCAAACTGGATAATACTGTGGACAAAAGTTTCGATGTTAGGGTTTCAGCTGATTTAGCAAACCCTAACCTCTCAAGTAACAAGCTCGTTGACAACGAATAATTCATCGAGAAACCTCCGTGAAGCTATTGAGTTTAGAGGAAGAAATCAGTGGTGGCACTTATGTTTTCCACCATTTCAGAGTTTTGAGAGCTTTGATATATAAATTGTGAAATGTTGGTTAGGCTTTCCAACGACTTATGCTTTGATGTAATATCAGGTATGGGTGTTTTATTACCTGTATCCTATGGGCCGTGGGCCAACATTTTTCTTTCCTGTTTCAAATTTTTTTTACTTGACGTTCTTTTGAAATTCCAGAAATACCCCTCCATGATTCGTACTGCTTCGCAATTTCCTTTCTCGCCCAATGTCTCCTCTACCGCATATTCTCCAACTATTCTCCAGCTCTACCACTACCAAAAACATCACTCGGAACCGTGCCAACCCCATCTGCTTCTCGACAATGCCTTTTCTTCACCATCTCCTTTTCCCATCCTATTTTCGTCTCTCAAATCCCTAATTTCTATGCCCTATAACTTATCACTTGCCAGCATCTTCCCTCGCTTCAGGTAGGTCTATTCCTTTACCATCTACTTTGTCTTCCAACTGCAATCATTATGCGTTGTGCAGTTGTTGTCTCTTTTGGTGTGAAATAATTGCCTACTCCTACTTTGGGATTCTTCAATCGACAAGACGTTATACTAGATACAACGGTGGGTAAAATGCCAAGTTTTTCTTCTCTTTTGTTTCTTCAGACCACCGTTGATTATTCTTCATTTCAGAATCCATCTAACCATTCGTCTAATAGATTTTCAGATTTCTTCAACAATCTAGATTTTCCCCTCAAGTTTTTTTAACCAGCTCCATTCAGGATATACTTCATGGTTTTTCAGTTTTTGTCTTCTACCTTTACATCAATCCTCAAACGGATTATAATGATAATTGTACCTAAATAACATCCGTATTCATATTAAAACATTATAATCTACTACTTGGATGCATAATTTTACAATTCTTTATTTCCTGATGCATATTTAACACAACATCAAAACTTAATTTTGTTTTGTTTTCTACAATTTATGTAACAATGATCTCGGTTATAGTTGGTATTACACGGAAGAAATTGGCAAAATTAAATGACAAATTCTCTTATTGGTCACATCTGTTCTTATTCAATGGAGAATATGGTGGTTATTTTGACTATTGAGTGTAATTTCAATGTTAAAACTGAAAAAGAAAACATGCTTCATGATTTCAATGTTAAACTTATTTGGTCATGTCGGATGTGAAATTTCGTTATGATTTTGATACTGAATTTCATGAATTATAGGTACGTACATTCAATAATCATATGGGATAAGCACCGTCTTGGAATTTTAACCTTAAAACTTATAATATGACCAAATGTTTATATCGGCGCATGAAGTCAGTTGCAATGTCAAATATATACATCCATGCAATTGTACAGATGAGATAAAATATTTGTCATATTCTCCAACAATTCATAAATTTAGAAATATATAAAAATAATTTGGTTGGACATAAAAGAATTTGAATTTCATTAATTCTGAAAGCACGAAAAATTAGGAACTATGACAATAATAAATAATTTTGATTAACTATCATACACCAGGGAAAATAATATAAAACTGTTAAAAAACAATAAATATTATTCTATTAAGATATACTTAATATAATTGACTTAAAACTTTAGTTTCGGCCATGGCGTCCTCTTCTTCTCCATCAACCTTACCTTTAACTCCTTCTTTTCTTTCTCATATCCTGTCTAAATATAAACCCTTCCTTCTTCCTCATTCATCATCGTCGTCCTCGTCTCCTTCCCAATCTCGATATCATTTAGCTTTTCCTCGGCATCACTCTCATTCACGTCCTTCTTCTTATCCTCAGCATCACCATCATTCGTATTCTGCTTCTCAGACTCTTGCGAATTAGCATCGTCAATCAGCGGATGTTGATTATCGTCGCTCCTGTCATCCTTTCCATCCCATAATCTCAATCGCCCATCTTTTATCTCTTCTTCCAATCGTTTATCAGCTTTGTCTGGTTTTCCATCTGAACCACCGGTCAAATCGTATGCTCAAGTAACTGCAACCCCTCCACCCTCACCACCCAAACCACCACCAAAAAACCGAGAAACCCATTACCAATGTTCAAATCCATCTTTCAAACCGTCAGTTTTTTGAAAAATGAAAAATGTTGCTTGCGATGTGTATGTAAGGGACACGTGGTGCAAAATTGTAGGGAACTGAAGATATATTATAAATGTGGTTTCTTCAAGCATGCGGCTCCACGTTGTCCAACGAAAAACAGACGTTTGAATGCTTTGATATACATGTAAATGTGTATATTTTATCCTCTTATTTTTCTTGTTATCCCTTTAAAATAATTGATATTGTGTATTTGTATCTGTGTTTTCAGATTGTTGATAAAAAACATGGTTTAAAGCATTTGATGGATAAAGCATGAAGAATTTTCTTAAAAAGAGTGAAGTTTGAAATTACTAAAGCTTGAAGAGTTTGAAGCTTGAAGAACAGTTGCAAATAAAGTTCAGTTAGGTAGATTTAGCTCACTAAAGACTCACACTGCGTTCACATTGGCTTATTTGTAAGGCCTCTCACTCTCAACTGCGTTCACACTGGCTTATGTGTTATTTGGGCTAAATCTTTAGTCTCACATTGTGTAATTAGCCAATTAGTCTTTGTCATATCAGCTATAAATACACTTATATCTTGTTCATTTTGAAACACATTAGGTTTTATTCTGTAGACTTTCTCTTGGAATAAAATCATTCTTCTTCCTTTCTCTTTACTTTTTATTGTATTTTATTTATGTTGTCTATTTTCTTTTTCTCTTCTTCTTTAGCTATGTCTGGCTAATCTCCTTTAATTAGGGGTTGATGACGCTTAGATTAGATTCAATATGAATCACATGACCAAAGAGATTAGAACGTCATGTATATAGATCTAGATCCAAACCAAAGGTTAGATCTGAACCTTCATATTCTATGTCGCTTTAGAGATATGCTCCTTCATAGGGTATATTTGTGTTCAATCTAATGCTTATCAGATTTAGATCTGACTTTTAGGGTTTTAGAAATAAAATAGTTAATCTGTCCTGATAGCCTACGGCTGGTTAAGAGCGTAGCTCCTGCATAGGCTATACTTGTCGTTATTCGTATTTGTTTCTAGAAACCTAAATACCGTCAATTCATGTTTGTGACAGAAACGTGAACTAGATCCGCCTTAATCTATTTGGCTATTAATTCCTGTTAATCTAGTTTACATCATTGCTCCCTAATTGCTTTCTTTTACTATTAAAACCTCGCTTTTTCATATATTTTCTGTTATTTTGAACCAATCAAACCCTGGAATAACTTGATTGGATTTATTAATTTAAATAATTTTGGTCCCAGAGTTTGACACCCTTTACAACAGCCCTTGTTGTTTAGGAAAGCCAAACGAACTAAATAGTTGTTTTCAATTATTTAATTTGTTTGCAAACAAATTTTGGCACCGTTGCCGGGGATCAAAATAATTTTTATTAGTAAATCCTTCGGGTTGTATTTTTTTTCTCTTTAATTTCCTTCATAAAAAAAACAACACAAAAATATTTTTGTTTCTTTTATTTTATTTTATACATAGAAAAAAATTTCTTTCTTTGATGATTTGTTACTAAATTATTGATAAGTGAATCTCCAAGATAAGAAAAAAAGAACTTGCTAGATTTCCTTGATTTTATTTCTGTTTCTTTCATTCGTTTCTTTTCCTTTTTACAAATTTCCTTACTTAAAAATTAAAAAAAATTGCAATTTGTATTCTTTACAATTTGTTTCCATTTTTATAATCTCCTTCCAATTTCTTTCTTTGATCTCTTTCCTCACATAACTTGGATTGAAGTTCTTTCAAGCTTTTCCACCCTCAATAAACAAAGTTCTGCAATCAATCACCATCAACACAACCAATCCAAGAAACCTTCCATCATCACCACGTCTAGACTTCTGCCCTCAGCACTTCTAACCGGAGCCACCATCACCAAGTCCGCATCAACTTGCAAATCACCTCCATACCATTTACTATCCAATTCAAAAAAAAAAAACGTCCAACATTATTGTCGTTCATCGACATCTATAACAAAACCAAACATCAACTTCGACCATCCGGTACTCAACCTCCGACATAACCTCTGCCAAATTTTGCACAAACTCATCCAACCAACACCTAGTCCACACTTCTTCTCTTTACATTGCAACTTTACACATCTTCCTACCCCCTTAACAAACCAGCATTGCTGCCATTGACCCACGTCATAACATCTTCCATCGATTCTCAATACCCCCTTCTCGTACACCAATCAACAACCACTCACTCTGCCACAAACTTCCTGGTCCATATCAACTTCCGTTCATACCCACCTTGTGTTCACAAAACCCCTTTCAACCTCACCACGCATCTGGACAACCTGACAGAACTCGCCAAACCCAAAAGTCACTTCTCAAAACTGTTCGTGTTCGTAATCCAAACAACTTCCACAAACCATCATCCATCTTCACGCAAACAACAAATCCACCAAGAAAAATCATTTCAAGTTAGACACAGTAGCATCACCATAGCCTTGCATCGAACGTTAATCACCAAGCCACCCACTTCATTAACCATTTTATCCACCTCAATAGCTACCGCAACTACCCTCACCAGAATCACGGTTTCATGCCTCAGACCCAAAACATTGCTTCACACCACTGCAATCACCATAAAGTAAATGTTGTGCCTTACTAGCTAATCATCACCACAAACCTCTACATGAACAAACAAAATTGAAATCCTCTTCAAACCCCAAATCGCAACAAGTCAATACCCTCACCTTCGAAACCTTCCAATCACGACAACATTACACATTTCCGTCAGATCATCTCAAGCTAGTGCTCAACTAATCCAGAAATCGCGATTGATTTCAAGAGGAAGAAGAAACTAATTAATATTTTTTTTGAGTTTGTTAGAATTCCTTTTTCTATGATTGAGTAGTTTTATAATTAAAAAATAGAGAAATGAAGGATAGTACTCTGGTTACTTGGGTTAGCTTTTGTGATTGTTTTACTTGACCGTGTGTGTTCTGGACAACTTGTTTAGGCTGATTCTTTTTGTTCTGTGCATATATGGCAAGTCTTTGTCGTGTATTTTGTTCGAGTCTAGTTTTGTTTAAGTTCAGCTTAGCTTAGTTGTTTTTTAGTCTTTTGTTCCTATTTTCTTTTTATTGCTTTCTAAAAAAAAAAATCAAGTTCATTTCCTTTGCTTTTAGTTTTTATTTATTTTTGTTTTTCACTCATTTTGTTTTTAGTGCCATTTTGTTATTATTTTGATTTTCTCTTTTAAAAAAAAATTGATTGCCTTATTTTCATTTTTTAGTCCAGTCATTTTATTTTAGTTTTGATTCAATTTTCATTTTATTTTCTTTTGTGTCCTTGTTCTCCTTTCTTTCAAAAAAATTTTAGCAATTGACAGACAATTCAAAGGTCAACGGATTTGCAAACAGATTTGGTTGGAGTGGTTGCACAACAAGTGGGGTGTGAACGCGCTAGCGATACTCAGTTGCAGTGGACGGACTGTCGATCACTGTAAATTTTCTAAACTCTACAGGGTCTGCTGCTACTTGAAAAATATATAGAAATTGCTAGTAAAAAACTTCTATAGGGGCAAAGACTTGCTTGTAAAATCTTTAAATTTCTGCAATCATTATTTCTGCATCTTTATTCATTCTGTTAAGTGAAATACCCCAACTCACATAAGGTGAGGGATTTCATCACCCTTTCCTTAGTCCACAAATTGCATTTCATCGTAGAATCTGACATATAATAATGGTTAGATGTCTGACTTAAGGGAGTCACGGACTCATCTAGGGATTAATTGTAGTTTGATAGTTGATTTATTTGGAACGAATTATTTCTTGGTGTCTAGATTACGACAGAGAAATAACCGTTGATAAATATTACAGTGATTCGTAAATATTATATTGGCTGTTATTCTGAAGGTACTGAAACCTTCGCCTACAATGCTAGGGTGACTCTTGGTGCACCGATAACTCCCGACCATTAATTGGCTGAGAAATCTTTTGTTCTAAGTAATCAAACGTGTCACTATATAATTTTGGTTTAGGAGCTATTGAGGACAGAAAATTTCATTGTAGCTAATTTCTGTATGTCTGATTGGTTTGTGAATTGCAAGAAAAAAATCACAAATCCTCAGAAACAAAAAAAAAATTGAAAAATAAAAAAAATTGAAAAAAATTGTTTACCTTCTTTGATTTATTATTTAGCCCTTGTTAATTTTGTAGGTTGTAATTTTCGAAAACTCCCATTTTTCAAAGCATTTTCTTTCTCTAACCTCTTTCTGAACTTCTACATTGTCTAAATTTCTTTGGCAAACTCTTTTCTTCTTCTTTCTGGTGCATGCAATCTTGGACCTGTGACCAAGAATCTCATCGTTTATTTTTAATTAGACTACCTTCTCTTTCCTCAAAACCTAGTTTACTCGAACAACCCTTAGAAATGGCTAATGAACCTGCACGTCTTACCCTGATGGACAGATACCTTCCTGATAGAGCTTTTGTCCCATCTTGCATTCAGTTACCCAATCCTGTGGTTAACAACTTCAAAATCCGATCGAGTCAGATAAGCATCCTCCCCAAATTCGGTAATTTTTCTCATTACAAACCATATAGTTTCTTAACGAGATTTGAATACGCTTGTGCTACCTTTAAATTACAACAGTTATGTGAGTATGGTATTAAACTTTGTTTGATTCCATCCACACTAACTGACTCCGTAGAAAAATGGTTTCTCATCTTGCCTCCAAATTAGATAAGAAAATGGAAATAATTTACAGCAGTTTGCCTTAAAAAGTTCTATCCCCTAGAAAAAATAGCAAAAGTCAGAAACGAAATCACTAATTTCCACCAAAAAGGGGGTGAATCCTTTTGGCAATATTTTGAAAGATTTAAAAAACTTTTGTTAAGTTGTCCCAATCATGGTTACGAAACATGGTCGTTGTGTCAAACTGTATACGATGGACTTGATAATGGTTCTAGGCAAATGTTAGAGTCTATGTGTTAGGGCAATTTCCTAAAACAAACTGACGTAGAAGCTTGGGAAACTCTGAACGATTTAGCAAAAAAATCGAAACAATGGGAATGAACCAAGGAAAAATCTCTCTATTCGCGTTCGAGTAGCAGTTCTATCAAATAATCTTCTTCTAATACTCTTCTACGTGCCATACTGAACGCTGTTAGAGCACACACTCAGTCTAATAACATTTCCAAGCCATGTGTCACATATATCATTACTCCGATCATATGGCAGATGACTGTCCCCAGTCCCTTGAGTAAGTAAACACTATCAACAGACCTAACAACTACCCAGATCTTTCTTATGGTCTAAATAACCCCCTGATGAATAGACCTTCAAATCAAGCATTTCCGAACAATGCTTCGAACCTTCCCTTTCGGCAAAATCAGTACAATTCGAACCAGGAGCCTTTCCACAATCAAACGACTACAACCCAATATGAAAAATGCTTTTCTACGATTGAGGAGAATTTGTCTGAGGCGAGTAAACTTTTAGTGCAAATGAATAAGCAAAGTGCTGAAAATCAAAACAAACTGGAAAACTTGCTACACTCGTATATGCGAATCACGAATCAACAAATGAGTGAACTTCAAAAACAAATATCTCAACTTAATGCTAGATTAAGTGAAAGAGATTAGGGCACGTTTCCTAGTCAACCCATCCAAAACCCTAGAGGACAAAATTTAAACCCTAACCAAATTCACATCATTCAAGATTCAAATGCTAGTCACTTGAATGCAGTCATGACTCTTAGATCCGGCAAAAAGATTGACAACCACGTAGTCAACCCAAATGATATAAAGGACGATCTTCCAAACCCTATCGAAAATTCTACCAACTTGGATCAAAACATTGAGCCAATTATTAGACTGAGTGTGTGCTCCACAGTTCATCTTTTAAATATTATACAACAAGTTCCACAGTACGCTAAATTTCTATAAGATTTGTGCACTCAGAAACGTCATATACATGTACCTAAGAAAGTATTTCTAGCGGCAACTCTAAGCAAAGTCTTGTCCCAATCAGTGCCAGTGAAATACAAAGACTCTGCCTGCCCCACAATATCATGTATTATTGGGGACAAGAAAACCGATGGATGCCTGCTAGACTTAGGTGCTAGTGTTAACTTGCTTCCATATTCTGTCTACCGCCAATTAGGACTTAGAGAACTGAAACCCACCAAGGTTCAGCTTGCTAACCGTTCGATTAAGAGACCTATAGGTGAAATCGAGGAGGTATCGATAAAAGTTGGAGAATTAATCTTTCCAGTCGACTTCATAGTCCTAGAAACTCAACAGATAAGCAATCCTGCAAACCAGTTCCCTTTGATTTTAGGATGACCCTTCTTAGCAACCTCCAATGCTCTTATTAACTATATAAATGAGTCTATGAAACTTTATTTCGGCAACATGACCATCGAATTAAACATTTTTAGAACAGAAAACTCTCCTGCCTCTGATGTGGACCAGTATTCTGAAATCAATGCTGTTCATGACAATGAACCTGAGCTCGACCATCTGAACAATGAAATTGTATCAAATTACAAAACTTTATTTTAAGATATTCCCGAAATGTCTCTGAATCAATTCCTATCGAGCAGCTTACGACTGAGTCTATCCCTCAACCAATTTCTGCGGTTGAGTCGTCTCCCAAATCCGAACTCAACGTGCTACCCAGTCATCTTAATTACGCTTACATAGGAGACAATGAAACACTTCTTGTCATTATCACTTCTGACCTCACTATAGAGCAGGAACAATTGCTCGTTCCCATCCTTCAGAAAAATAAGGAAGCTATTGGTTAGTCCATGGCTGATATTAAGGGGATTAGTCCTTCGGTAGTCCAACATTGAATCCACCTTATAGACGAGGCCAAGCCCACTCGTGATCCCCAGTGTTGACTGAACCCCATCATGAAAGAAGCAGTTCATGCTGAAATCCTTAAAAGTCTTGACAATGGAATCATCTCCACGATTTCCAATAGTCAATGGGTTTGTCCGATTCATGTCGTATTTAAGAAATCAGGGATAACCGTGATCCAAAATGAAGCTAACGAGCTTATCCAAACCTACACCCAGACGAGTTGGCATTTTTGCGTTGATTATAGGAAACTTAACGCTGCAACATGTAAGGATCATTTCCCTCTGCCATTCATCGATCAAATGTTAGAACGACTAGCCGGTCACCAGTAATACTATTTCCTTAACAGTTACTCGGGCTATATTCAAATCCCTATCGCTCTTGAGGACCAAGAGAAAACCACTTTCACTTGTCCTTTCAGTACATTTGCATACCGTCGTATAACTTTCGGTCTCTGTAATGCACCTGCAACCTTTCAGAGGTGCATGATTAGCATTTTTTCGGATATGATTGAGTGATTTTTGGAAGTTTTCATGGATGACTTTTCCATCTTTTGGGGACTCTTACACTGAGTGTTTATATCACCTTGATCTACTTCTTAACTGTCGCAAAGATAAACACTTAACGCTTAATTGGGAAACGTGTCACTTCATGGTCAAACATGGCATTGTTTTAGGAATGTCATCTCCAATAAACGAATTGAAGTAGACAAAGACAAAATCGAAGTTATCTCTAATCTTCCCATTCCCAAATCCATTAAGGACATCCGATCCTTTTTAGTTCATGATGGCTTTTATCATCGCTTTATAAAGGATTTTAGCAAAATCACTCGACCTTTGACTAATCTTCTTGATAAGGATATTACTTTCAGCTTCGATGCTGATTGTATTTCATCTTTTGAGCATCTCAAAAAAGAACTTGTCTGTGCCCCTCTCATCTGCTCCCATAGCTGGAAGTTGCCTTTTGGAATCATGTGTGATGCCTCGAATTTCGCTGTAGGCGCTGTATTAGGACAATGTATCAATGAAATTCTTCATGTCATTTACTACGCTAGTAAGACTTTGAATGACGCTCAAATCAATTGTACAACCACTGAAAAAGAACTCTTGGCAGTCGTTTGTGCTCTAGAAAAATTCAGACCTTATCTAGTTGGCTCACACATCACTGTTTATGCTGATCATTCCGCACTTAGGTACCTTTTCTTTAAAAAGGATGCTAAGGCTCGTCTCATTCGTTGGATCCTTCCACTTAAAGAATTTGACCTCACCATTAAGGATAAAAAAGGATCTGACAGTGTTATTGCGGACCACTAGTCTCGTCCTCTAAATGCCCTATCTTCTTCTCTTCCAATCAAAGAGAACTTCCCGGATGAACAACTCTTTTCTTTATCCACCGATCCTTGGTTTGCTGACATTGTCAACTACTTAGTCACCAAGTAGACCCCATCTTTTTGGTCTAAGCAGGATAAATAAAAATTCTTTTCCCAAGTGAAACAATTTTATTGGGATGACCCTTATCTTTTCAAATTTTTCCCGACCAAATCATCTGAAGGTGTGTTCTTGACACTGAAAATCGCAGTTTCCTCCCTTTCTGTCACGACCTAGCCTGTGGTGGTCACTTCAGTCCCAAAAAGACAACCGAAAAGGTTCTGCAATCGGGTTTCTACTGGCCCAACCTTTTTAAAGATGCTTATGAATTTTGCAAAACTTGTGATCGATGTCAATTCTTAGGGGAAATGGGTAAACGAAATATGATACTCGTAAACCTCATTCTAGAGGTCGAATTTTTTTATGTTTGGGGTATAGACTTCATGGGACCCCTCCCTAATTCTTTTGGGAACCTTTATATTCTTTTACCTGTTGATTATGTTTCTAAATGGGTCGAAGTTGTTCCATGCAAAAAAAACTATAACAAGGTTGTTGTGCGCTTCTTAAAAGAAAACATCTTTTCTAGGTTTGCACATCTCACACAATAATCAGTGACAACGGATCACACTTATGTAATCATTCTTTTGAAGCCATCATGAGAAAGTATTCGATAACCCAAAAGTTTCCACTCCTTACCATTCTCGAACTTTGGGAAAGTTGAAGTATCGAATAGGCAGATTAAACAAATCCTTAAGAAAACTCTGAATCAAAATCATAAAGATTGGTCCCAAAAGTTAACTGACGCTCTTTGGGCTTAATGCACCACTTTCAAAACAAACTTGGGTATGTCCCCTTATCAGTTTATTTTTGGTAATCAATGTCACCTTCCAGTTGAACTAGAACATAGGGCGTTATGGGCAATAAAAACTCTAAATCTTGACTTAGAGCAAGCATGTGAACTTAGGAAGCTTCAACTTAATGAACTTAATGAATTTCGAAATGATGCCTATGAAAACGAACGAATTTATAAGGACAAAACACAAGTTTTTCATGATAAATCAATTTTACATAAAACTTTCATGCCAGGTAAAAAAGTTCTATTGTATGACTCAAAATTGCATTTATTTCCAGGTAAGTTAAATTATAGATGGACAGGACCTTATACTGTGTGGACTGTTTTCCGTAAGGGGCGGTAGAAATTGAGAATCCAACCGATGGATCATCCTATAAGGTCAATGGTCAATGCCCTAAACCTTACTTGGGACTAATATCCAACTAAGAGGAAGAGCTCATGGTCCTCCATGAGCCACATTACATTTGGTAAGACGCACTAACCCTCTTTTGTACATATGTAAATATTCTCCTATTTTTTCCCTTTCACTAAGATATGTCTGATTAATGAATGTGAGGACACATTCACACTCAAGTGTTGGGGGGGTTTACATTACATCAACAATCAAATTTTATGAACTAGGCCATTCACTGAAATAGGACTAACTTAAAATTCATAAAGTACACCTTAGTTCTTGTTTGATAAGTTTAATTGTTGGGTGATGGGAATGAACATTATTTATTCATTGAGTCGTATTGTGTCTTTTTAAGATGTTGGCTTGAGAGTGTGCAGACATTAGTCGTGTACTGGAGTAAGCGTGTCAACCCTTGTTATACATGTTAGAATGTGCAAGTAAAATAAATAAATAAAAATCATCAAATAAGCAATGATTTTTCACTTACATTTGATTGATTTTCTGAGTTTGTTTTCATGCATAATATTTTTTCCACTCAAATTTGTTAACTCGTAAGTTCAAAATTCCACTTGGCCCAATTAAGGATAAATGACTCATTGTAGCATTCTTCTTCGATACCCCCACATTATTTAAACCCATGTTTTAGTTGAATTACATACATGTTTCGACAAATTTTTCTTATATTGGTATACTTAAGAACCTTTTATTTTCAAAGATTAAAAACATCACTCTTTATACCAATATTACACTACCCACTCCGTATTTGTTTTAAGGTAGGATAACCATATACCACATCTTATTTTATATGGGTTATCTATCTTATTAAACTTTGCTTATCTCTCCTTTCAGCTTTTTAATAACATCAATCTAGACTTGCGTGTTGAATTACGGTTATAGAATTTAAGTAACTAGGGCATAAAATTTTCCTTTCATGAAGTGTTGGTTATGATCGCTTAGTAGAGGAGGAATCAAATGAAATAATTTACGGTATCATTCCATTCCATCTCCACTAGTCATTCATCATGCAGTTATGAAAAAAAGGAAAAAAAAAGAAAAAAAAGAGGAAAGAAAAAATGCAATAAAAAGAAAGTCTCTAAGAATAAAAAGTCATTCATCATTCTTGACTATAAAACATCCATTTCCGTTCCATCCACAACCATCATATTGTACTTAGAAGCGAGGACTGTAGTAGAGTAGATGAAAATTTATAAATTGTCCACATGTGCCTTACTATAACTTTATCTTTTGTAGCTTGAAGGTCAACTAATACACTTGCCCTCTTAACTACACTATTTTTAGAACTTACAAAATTTTCCTTCATTTCTTCATAACTCACGTCCAATACATTACAATTACACTAGTGCAGAATTACTCACAAAAAAATAAAAAATAAATAAATGATTGGATGTACATTGTCAATGTGTAGAACTTTGGTTGACACCACGCTCTTAACCTTCAAGGAAATTACAGTGTTATCAAGGAATTATGATTCATCTTGAAAAAAGTTATTCATTTTTGCACCAAAAATGGGATGGAAAATTTAGGACTAAACCGTTGTTATTGAAGTTAGGTAAAGTCTTTTGAATGAAAGACCTTAATTATATGATTTGATTAATCCACGTACAGAAGACGCTTTGGATTTTGTGGGTAGTATCCGCTGAAAACCCTCACGAGACAACACTCGTCCTACGAGGGATACCTAGGGGTTTAACGGCTTGTTACATACGCTAAATGCAATCATGTTTTCTATGAAAGTGTGGCATATCTTAGTTTAGTTTATTCGAGCGTGAATAAAAAGATAAGTGTGGGGGTATTTGATATACATGTAAATGTGTACAGTTTATCCGCTTATTATCTTATTTTGCCTTTAAAATAATTGATATTGTGTATTTACAACTGTGTTTTCAGATTGTAGATAAAAAACATGGTTTAAAGCATTTGATGGATAAAGCATGAAGAATTTGCTTAAAAAGAGTGAAGTTTGAAATGACTAAAGCTTGAAGAACGGTTGCAAATAGAGTTCAGTTAGGTAGATTTGGCTCACTAAAGACTCACACTGCGTTCACATTGGCTCATTTGCAAGGCCTCTCACTCTACAGCTGCCTTCACACTGGCTTATGTGTTATTTGGGGTAAGTCTTTAGTCCCACATTGTGCAATTAACCAATTAGTCTTTCTCATATCAGCTATAAATACACTTATATCTTGTTCGTTTAGAAACACATTAGGTTTTATTTTGAAAACTTTCTCTTGGAATAAAATTATTCTTCTTCCTTTCTCTTTACTTTTTATTGTGTTTTATTTATGTTGTTTATTTTCTTTTTCTCTTCTTCTTTAGCTATGTCTAGCTAATCTCCTTTAATTAGGGGGTGACGTCAGTTAGAATAGATTCAATATGAATCACATAGCCAAAGAGATAAGAACTTCATGTATATAGATCTAGATCCGAACCAAAGGTTAGATCTGAACCTTCATATTCTGTGTCGTTTAAGAGCTGTGCTCCTTCATGGCGTATATTCATGTTTGATTTAACGCTTATCAGATTTAGATCTACATTCAGGGTTATAGAAATAATATTGTGAATCTGTGTTGATAGCAAATGGTTGTTTAAGAGCGTAGCTCCTGCATATGCTATACTTATCGTTATTCCCCTATTTGTTTCTAGAAACCTAATTACCGTTGATTCATGTTTGTGACAGAAACATGAATTAGATCTGCGTTAATCTGTTTGGTTATTAATTCATGTTAATTTAGTTTATGTCATTGCTCCCTAATTGCTTTCTTTTATTATTAAAAACTCGCTTTTTCATATATTTTCTGTTATTTTCAACCAATCAAACCTCTGGAAAAGCTTGATTGGATTTATTAATTTAAACAATGTTGGTCCTAGAGTTCGACACCCTTTACAACAACCCTTGTTGTTTAGGAAAGCCGAACGAATTAAATAGTTGTTTTCAATTGTTTAATTTGTTCGCAAACAAGCTTCATCTTTTATGTTGTACAACGCCAGTAGGAATTATGGCTCTTAAGTACAATAGGTACCCAAAAAATCTTTTCAAAACGCAGAGCCATCACACCATGCATCGCCTCGAAAAGCCACCTGTCACCATAATTACCACAAGAATTCAAATTATAACCCTAAAGAAGTCATTAATCATTATTCTCCATCTCCTTTTTTTTTTACAAAAAATGAAGCTTCAGAACACTATAGAATGGAGGGCTCTTTAAAATGCATCATAACTACAGTTCTAAATGGAACATGGAACATGGAGCATTGAAACTCTTCACTATGTCTTGCAAACGACTTTAGAGCACGACTACTGGCCAATGAAGATAATTAACAACAACTCTTTCCGAGTCGATTGCCCAACCTACCTAAAGCGTGACCATGCCCTCTACCTAAAAATTTTTGCCAAACGAGGAGAAGCAATCTATTTAGATGCTTGGGATGATAGTGTAACAGAACCAGAATCGGCTTTGGAAGCTGATTCGTGGTCCAAAATAGATGGCATCCCTAAATTCCTAAAGCATAATGAAGTAGCAGTGAAAGAGATCTTGAAGCCCATGGGAAGGTTACTGGCATTTGATGACTACGACTGGTGCCACCTTGATAACAGTGAATACCTAGTCAAAATCCAGATTTTTGAAGGCATCGGTGCAATAAGTTCTTTCGCTGCAGCATCAACAATAAGATCCACATCATCAAAGCGAAGTGTGGTTATCACTCCCATCCTGGTATAAGACCTGAAACACTGTTCTTAGGCAATGAAGATGAACAGATCGTCCCATGCATGCATGAGAACAACTCGTTGATGGACACGGAAGATAGATTTGATGCCATGATAAACGAAGCTACCATGTTATCCTTACTTCAACCTATTTTCAAAGAAAATGTGTTTAATGATATCCCTCACTTCCCAGATTTTGTGAGTCATGAAGTCACTCAACCTGAGCCTATTGATGTCGACCAAGAAATGCATGACAACATGAATGTGCCTCTCAACCAGCTTATTCCCTTTCCATCTGAGAATTATCCTCCCTTTAATCTAGCTATGATTCCCATCTAGTCCTTACCAGCTGACATTCCGCCACCTCAATCTCCACCACAACAACACTTGATTGATGGTCAACATTGGCCACAATATCTTTCCCCTATCTTTGTTCGCTGAAGTGGCGGGCACAACAGTCCCAACGTTACTGGTAGTTTTTTAACCCCTGTTGTTTTCTCTTCATCCAACAATTGTTTAAATAAAAAACTTTCAAGTTGTGTGGGTGTGAGGTTGTGTGATTCACATTATAAGGCCATGCATGCATTAGAACAAGAGCGTATTAACAAACATCAATGAAAATAGTCACGTGGAATGTACGTGGTTTGGGCAACCACTCAAAATGCCATGCAATTAATCTTATTCTATCCCCACTTAATCTAGATGTTCTAATGCTCCAAGAAACTAAGTTAGTTGATCCAAAAAATTATAACTTCAGACTTATGGGTGGTTCCTTTTTAACTAGGTAGACTCATGTTAATGCCATGGAAACAAGAGGGGGTCTTATAACATCATGGAATGAATATGTTTTGTTCCTTCATCAAATTTTCTCAAATCAATCTACCTTGCATGTTGCTTTGAAACACATCGCCTTGAATACTATGTATTTCTTTTCAAATATCTATGGTCCTTAAGATGTACCTAAAAGAAAGAATCTTCGGGAGTATTGTAAGCATCTTGCAAACAAATTTTCAGGCCATGGGTTATTGGAAGTGATTTCAACACCATAAGAACCATATATGAATGAAATATAGGCAATATTTCTGCGGATTTAGATGCTTTTAATGCTTTTATCTTTGATTTCTATCTGATTAATCCCCCAATTAGCAATCGTTCATTCATCTGCTCCAGTCATAGACCTGATCCTACTCTGGTTAAGCTTGATCGTTTTCTTTTTAATGTTGCCTGGAAAGAGCAATATCCCTTAACTGTTGTCCAAGGCCTTGCATCCATTATCTATGATCATTTTCTTTTTTTGTTGGACACTGTATCTCATTCTATCTTCAAACATCCTTTCAAATTTGAGTGTTTTTGGCTCCTTGAACCATCCTTCTCCGATTTTGTCTAAACTGTTTGGGCTCACATTGTCCAAGCACAATCGGCATCCCACCGTATTGTCTTGAAATTGGATCATTAAGAAAATTGTTGAAGCCTTGGGCTAAACACATATGGGGATCCATTAGAACACGTATTTATGCAATACAAGATGAGATTCTTGACCTCAACATTATTGAATAATCTCGTCCCTTGAATAATGATGAAAGAAATTCACCAAAGGACCTTGAAAATGAATTAGACAAACTTTTTAAACAAGAGGAAATTTGTTGGAAACAAAGATAAAAAACCAAATGGATTGATGAAGGGGATCGAATACATCTTACTTTCATAAGTTAGCTAATGGTAGACGTAGATCATCTACCGTCTCTGAAATCATCCATAATGATCAATCGTTCACTAATGAAAATGACAGCCTCCACCTCTTCACCAATTTCTATCATTCCATCCTTGGAAGTCCACCTTTTCCTCTTCTTGATATTGATTGGCTCTATTTATACCCTAACCCTACTTCATTATCAATTGATTATCCATTTTTTGAAAATGTTATTCGGGTCACAGTTAAGGAAATGGATGATGACAAAGACCTTGGGCCTGATGGTTTTGGGACTTCCTTTTTAAACACTTTTGGGCCTTCTTTAAACACAATATTATCGAAATGTGTATTGAATTCTTTGAAAGCCCTAGCCATATCTCCATATTAAACTATGCCAACATTGTCCTACTCCCTAAATTCGATGGTGCTAACTCTCTTTCTTCATTCCATCTCATCATCTTGTTTAATAATACCTTCAAAATCATTACCAAAGTGCTTGCCAATCGTCTTAAATCTGTCATCTCTCCCTTAATTGGTCCTGAGCAATCTGCTTTCATCCATTGCCGAAACATAATTGCTTGCATAGGAGCCACGCAAGATGTTATTTCTTTCTGCCACAACACTTCAAACCCTGGAGTTCTCCTCAAATTGGATTTTTCCAAAGCCTTTGACTCTGTCAAATGGGATTTCATTATTCAAATGATGAAACATAGAGGTTTTCCTCTGAGATGGTGTAATTGGATCGAATGTATTCTAAGAACAAGATACTTAACCATCACAATTAATGGATGCTCGGGTGGTTTAATCAAATCATCCCGAGGTCTTAGGCAAGGGGATCCATTATCACCTCTCTTATTTGTATTTACTGTGGATGTATTTAACCAAATGGTGAAAAAAATCTACTGTTAGCTCTCTCTTAGATGGAATTCATCTCCCTAATTCTGTAATTTCAATATCCAACCTCCAATTAGCTTATGATACCATCATCTTTTCCTCCCCTGGCCTTAAGCACATTCACTTCCTTAAAGTTCTTTATGTATTTGCACTTGTCTCTGGCCTTTCCATCAACTTTTCTAAAATCTTTATCATTATGTTGGGTAATTCTGGTTATCTTGGCCCCACCATATCTTCTCTCCTCAACTGTCCCATTGAACATTTCCCAATAGTTTACCTTGGTATTCCTCTTAGGCCTACAAAATTATTGAAAATTGATTGGTATCCACTCATACATAAGATTGAGTCTAGATTGGCTTCATGGAAAGCTAACTCTTCATCATCCACTTGCCGTTTAGTACTTGTTAAATCTGTTCTTTCGGCTATTCCTACATATTGGATGGCATTTCACAAGTTGCTAAAATGGGTCATTAATAAAATCGATTCAGTTAAAAGCTCTTTCTTGTGGAATGAAAGTAATATCAATAGATTAGTCAATTGGCATACAGTATGTTCGCATCGTAGTCAAGGAGGTCTTGGCATTGTGAATCTTTCAAACTTTAACACTGCATTGCTTTCAAAATGGTTATGTCGCCTAATTTCTCCAGGTTCTTTCATTTGGAAAGACTGGATCCTTTCTCTTCATTATTCTGCTAACCCTAACCTTACCTTGCACTTTCCTCCTTCTGTTAAGCCCACTCCTTTTTGGAATGGTGTTACTTATGCTTTGCCCCGAATTAAATATTTATTTCATGTCAAACTGAGTAATGGTTCCTCGTGTATCTTTTGGCTTAATATCTGCCATGATCAGCTCCCTTTATCGCATTCCTTCCCTGATCTTTTCTCTTCAGTCTCTCAATTGAGCAATTATGTGGAACATATCTTGAATGCTGGTCCTTTTAGTCTTTCTCCTTCTTCTATCTTTGATATTCCGGTTTTCCTTGAGCTCCTTGATGTCTCTAATTTGCTTCATCGTACCCATCTTTCTAATTCTTCTGATCGCTATAATTGGGCCTTATCCCCTACTAAGGGTTTTTCTGTTGCGTCACTATATCAACTCCTTAATGCTAGTTGATCATTTAATTTTGTAAGATTATGGAAGTGTTGGCTTCCTCCAAGGGTTCTCTTTTTTCAGTGGTGTCTCATCCATGAAAGAATTAGTACTAGAGTTAGACTGCATTGTTACAATCTGATATCAAACCCTAATTGTGCTTTATGCTCCAACCACGAGGAAACTATTGATCATTTATTTTTTGAATGTGATGTATCATACCCTATTCTGGCTGCAACTAGTGCATGTTTTCTTGGTCTCATTCCTGTTTTTTCATCAGTTATTGATTATTGGCATTATAACTCGGTTGACCCCCCACTGGATATTTCCTAGCCATCTTTTGTTGGTGTATTTAGAAAGAGAGAAATGCTTCAGCCTTTGATAGACCTCATAAACACTTTGATGGTATTTGCAGACTCATCATTCATCTCTTTCAAACTTGGATAGGTTCTTCATCTCAGGCTCGCTTCAGACTTGTTGTTCCAATGCCTAATAGCCCTATTGATTCCGTGGGTTCTGTAACAACCCGAATTTTTATAACATGTTAAAACAAGAAATCAAGGCAGAATTAAATTTTAAATTCAGAATCAAGGGAAAAGGGTTAAGCCATTGCGTTCGTCTCGAAATTTTACATGAAATAGAGTCCAAGTTTTCGAAAATCGGAGTTTGTATGACCAAGTATGAACTCTAGAAGTTTCAGAAATTTTCAGAATCAAAGACAGCTCGAATTTTGAATTCGAAATTCGAATTCGAACCCCACAGCAGGCAGGGAGGGAAAACTCCCGCCCATAGACTTGGTCGACCTGGGGGTCGACCATAGTGTCGACCTCCCAGGGACCAGGTTGACCATAGTGTCGACCAGGGGGTCGACCTGCCTCCCGAACCACTTTCTGAACCTGATGCATTCTGATGTATTTAGACTTGTTTCGTGACCAAATTCGTCTTCCTAACCCTATATAAACATCACCCTAGCCTCATTCTCTCTACACCATTTCATTCTGTCCTTATGCTACCTCTGTGAAAATCAAAACGATAATAATTAAATTAAAGAGAATGGCTACTTCTTCTTCGTCAAGACAACATCTAGGAATTGCAAATTGGGGGTTTTCAACAAGAACAAGACTAAACAAATAGGGATTCAACAATTGCAATAACCGTTTCTAGAATCAAATCTTTGCACTCTAATTCTCGATCCATGCTCTGTAAGTTCTAGTTACTTTGAGATTGAAACTTGTTAAATTTGATATGGACATGGAATAAAATGAAATTAGACCTAAACTTGATTATCTATTTGGATTTGTTCTTGTCTCTTCTTGAATCTATGATTTTGGGTTTTTTCTTATCAACTGAGTCATGCCCATTCATGTTGTTGGACCTAGTTTATTATTCAAATGCTAGATTGTAACATAAATTCTTGGATCTTGACTTGTGGAAATATTTCTATTCAGGGCCTATTTATGTTGTAAATCAAATTCTTTCAGGACTATAACCTTAATATGCCAATGACTGTGGACATAAGGTTTTGCCTATGCCTATGACTATGACGACGAACATAAGACCATACCTATGCCTATGACTATGATGATGAACATAAGACTATGCCTATGACTGTGAACATAAGACTATGCCTATGACTATGACGAGGACAATTGTGGCTAATCACCTATGACTCTTGACTACGAGAATTATTACCTATGATTATGAACATAAGGTCATTATCTATAACCATGACTTTGAAACTATTACTGTTAATTGCCTATGACTATTTGCCTAGAATTATTTTTTGATAATTATCCATGATTATTGTGATTAGTCTCTTATGATTCATAACTATGAGATTTCTACCTATGACTGTTAGGGTTAATTGCCTAAGACTATTATAGTTGATTGTTCATGCCCATGACACCATAGTTGAAAACCATGTTGTGCACCGAATTGACATTTTGTTGAATCGTATACCCAGGGTGTGACTTGCTTAGTCTATTCGTAATTATGTACACGAAAACCACTGGATCCATTATCCTTGTATTCGGCTTGCTTTTGCATGCCTATTCTTTTATGTTAGTGTTTATCATGACCATCGCCTTATCTTGCTAGATTTGAAATCCTATATGCCGGTGATGTTGTAACCAATTATCTCAAGTTACCCTTTTATCGCTTTACTCTAGTCCCTTTTGCCTATCATAGTTTTGATACTATTCCCTCTATTTCGAGATTTGGATTTATTTGTAGTATAGATCGATTCACATTCACATGCGATGGGAATACGATTTGGGTAGACTAGGAGAAACATGAATTGGTTATGAACATGAATTATGAACTCGATAAAAGGAAAAACTTGAAATATTAACGCTGCTATAACTTGAACCTGGATATGGACACGAACTTGACATCAACTTGATATGAAACTTGCCTTGAAAACTTGACACGAACTTGACATGAAACTTGAACATGGACATGACATTAGAATAAACATGAAAATGGCCAACTCGAGGTTGGGTTGAGTTTGCAGTGTAAATCTGCCCGGAACCGCCCGGCAAATCCAGTGGCTGCAAACAATAGGATCCAATGTGAGTAGTTGGTCATATCGCGCTTGAAACCCGATGTTAGACTAAGTTGTGGTGTAAATCTGCCCAGAACCGCCCGGCATATCCAGTGACCACAACAACAGGTCTAATGTGAGAGGTTGAGGTGCATTAATGAATTAATGCCACATGATAGGGTTAAGTCATGAACATGAAAGACGACACTTAACCAACTTGAAACATGATCTGATAGGGTTAAGTCATGAACCGCTTGAATATACTTAACCAATCTGACACGATGATTTGATACGGTTAAGCCATGAACCGCTTGAATATACTTAACCAATTTGACATGATGATTTGATAGGTTTAAGCCATGAACCGCTTGAATATACTTAACCAATTTTACACGATGATTTGGTAGGGTTAAGTCATGAACCGCTTGAACATACTTAACCAACTTGACACATGATTCGTAGGGCTAAGTCATGAACTTAAACGACAACACTTAGCCCATTTGACATGACACGTAGACGGGTTAAGCCACGAACTTTAATGACCACACTTAACCAACTTGACATGCTATACTGATGTGGTTAAGTCTCGAATTTAAATGACAATACTTAACCTGTTGGACGGAAACCATAGTTATGCGGTCCTTTTCAGCAGTAACCCACTAGATGTATCATGGTACCCTGGAACTAGGCAGGGTGGGGCACGATTACTGGGCTAAATGTAAGCGACCAGAACGACGGCTGGGTTGGTGCGCCATTGTAGGTTCAGGCGGACTATGGTCGTGCACGTAGTCCAGAGTTGAAAAAGCAGGCATTGGGCACCAGTAGATTTACACTGTGTGTGCTTGATTCGTGCCGATGGTTGGCACCAGAGGGCTTGATACACCCTATGGTGGACCTAACACAGGTAACTACATTTCGTGATTGGGCCGTATGACACAGACACATGAACGAGCTAGGACTTGTAGGGAGCCAATCGATTAATAGATCGTTACGTGGAATTCGTTAAGTAGCATAATCCGTAGTTGTCCTAGGTGGCATAAACCCTAATCGAATCTAGAAAATGTTCAATAGGTAGCATAATCCCTAGTGGTCCTAGGTGGCATAAATCCTAGTTGAACACGCAATAGTTCGTGATAAGGAAACCTAGCCAGAACAAGGGTGGCAGTCCAAACGATTTCAAGAATGGTGGCTCTACGTTGAAGTAGTATAAAAATACGTGATGAAACCCATACGATATACGGCAAGGGACTATACATATACATGGAAAGGATGATACGGGTTAGGGGTACTAGTACAGTTGGTGCAGAGAATGTTAAACATGCGATGCTATACATAGTTTATCCGGTTTGCATAGTTTATCTTGTTACCTTAGTTTATCTCGTCACCATAGTTTATCTTGTTATCTTAGTTTAACTTGCCTATCTTGTCATCATCCTTATGTTTAATTTTAGTTTATACATGCCATGTTACCTTTACTTGTTTCTATGCTGAAAGTCACGAGGACTTACCAGTCTATATGACTGACCCGTTTTGTTTCGCCTATTTTTCTTCCGTTCCCCCCCCCCCTCCCCCAGGTTCTCAGGGAGGAAACACTACGATTTAGTTTGGACTTCTTTCTGCTTCAAGATCATCATATATGGCTTGGACCTTTCTTGGCTATGGCCGCTTTACTGTTTTACTTGGGGAATGATTTATGGCCATGGTTTTATGCTTCTTTACTATTGCAAGACAGATTTCGATGTAATGGATTTAATGGCATTTTGATGTAAAAGGCTTTAGACCTTCCTAGATATTTAAAGCAATAAAATTTGGTTCTTCTTCCACTATTTTATATGTTCTGTCTTGTAATATTTCTGTGTATGGTAACCTAGATAATGCTCCACCAAAGCTAGTGCATTCCTTTGTGAGTGACCCTAGCGGAGGTGGGGTGTTACATTTGGTATCAGAGCAGAAGGTTACCAGACTGGGCAAAAGTTTTTAAAACCTTTTGAAATTATTTTCAAAACCATTTACAAAGAAGCATTTTTCAAGAATAGTTTTGTTTTACGAAAGGCATATTCCCCAAAGCCATATGCACTATATTTTGATTCTCTCCTTGAGTTTCTTCTCTCTTTCTTTTTCACCATAGTTTGTAGGCATGCGACACATGTCGGAGGGCAAAGTAGTGTCCAACCTCCATCTGTAGACGTAGTAGTTTTACTTGCGACTAATCTTATCTCAAGCTTTGTAGGGTTACCGTGCGATGGAAGTAGCTTTCGAGAAACTTTTCAACAAGCTATAAAAGGATAGTAGGAAAGAGGATAAAGAACACAAGTCTAAGGATGCGAAACTTGTTGATATGGATTAATCCATGAAGAGGTGAAAGGAAAGAGGCTAAGTGAAAGAATAATAAAAAACCCATGACAAGAGAGAACATCTTTAGTATGGTAAAAAGGGACATGTGATTAAGTATTATAGGACAAGGACAAGGGCAAAGGACAAGATCATCGAGAGGGCAATTATATGCTCTCACTACTAGCGTACCTAAGAAGAGGTGGTAACGTTTCTGTTAAAAGTTTAGCTTTTATTTTCTATCATACCATGGGAACTTTGTTTTTGTACATCGCATCCTTTTTAATTCTGCGTCGATAGTTGAGTCTCTGCACCTTAGTACTAGCATAGTAGAGGATCCGATTTTATTCTCAAATCCTATTAGGGAATCGGCTCATTTATTCATGACTTGTTTGGATTTGAGAATGCCTGCGCTAAGTGTTGAGTTTAGAAGTAATGCTTATGTTTTTGGGCTATGTGTTGATTCTAGGGATGGAGTGGTTGTCCAGAAATGGTACCATTCTCGAGTATGAAAAGAGGGTAGTTAGATTCTTGACTTGCCTTGGTAATGCCCTCTAATTCTAGTGTAACCCTTAGGGTTCTGCCATGCTTAGTTACCTAGAATCTCTTGACACATTTGTTGGTCCGCTCGAGTAATGTTTGCAACTAAGGCGGATGGTTCATCTCGCTTATGCATGAATTATAGAAAATCACCTTAGTAATTACATTTGGCAACATGGTTGGCATTTGTTTGTTTCCAAGAGATAGTTCTTCTGCGTGGAATACCTTATAATAAGTGAATGAGATCCAAGATTCACTGGTGAATTTTGGAGAGCTTGCACGAAACCATGAGTACGCAGTTATGTTTAAGCCGAGTATACTAGAAGAAGAACAAGTAAAAGTGGAATGAGAGGCAACAGTGAATGAGTTCCAACTCATATTTTGGAAACAAGAAGATACGAAATTGTGAAGTTAAAGACAGTGATAGCACAATGGTGTTAAGCTCAAGGAAATGCGACTTAGAATATTAAAGACTACACACGCGCATCATATCTCTTTTTAAGAGTATATCCTTGATCCCTCTTTTCCTGTAGAGCTTACTTGTATGCTATCTTTTAAGTATAACCTCTCGGTCCTATTCTCAATCCTATTTCTATTGCAAACCCCATAGGGAGTATGACTTATCTATTAGTAACACATGTTGGGGCTTGAGGGTGTCCGTTGGGTTGACTAAACTTTATGGGTTTTATAGGATAAGGCTGGTGCTTAGGGAGTTCTTCTCCTATTCAGTATATATGTGACGTAGATTTCCAGCTTTGACATTGCCTAATGGGCAAAAAGTTTTTACTTGCTTCAATCATTCGGCTATATCTTTATGTAGGAACAATTGGGTGAAACATGTGTTTGAGACATGTTATGATTGATGGTTGCAAGTGGTTGCAAGTGGTCGCAAGTGGTTGCTCGTGGTTGCATAACACACATTAGGCACTAGATCGGCTCAGACACATTTTCATATTGCATATGCGTGAGTGTTTATACTTGTTTATGGATGAAATTGAATGTGTTATCATGTGAATGTTGCATATGGATGGATGTTTGAGCACACATATAGTGTTTATGTGATTAGGCTATCTGCATACATATTGGACTCACGGCACTAAACATGTTTTGCATTAAGAAGATCAATCAGGCTTGATCATTTGCATTAGATAAGGAACATATACACACACTTTCTTCATATATTCATACAGCATTAGAAATCTCTTAAGGATAATGGATGCCTGTGATTGATGGTTGAGTAGATGGTTGATTGGATGGTAGGACACATTCTTCTTAACTTGAAGATTTCAGGGACGAAATCCTTTAAGGAGGGGAGAATGTAACAACCCGAATTTTTATAACATGTTAAAACAAGAAATCAAGAAATAATTCAACTTTAAATTCATAATCAAGGGAAACGGGTTATGCCATTGCGTTCGTCTCGAAATTTTACATGAAATAGAGTCTGAGTTTTCGAAAATCGGAGTTCGTATGATCAAGTTATGACCTCTAGAAGTTTCAGAAATTTTCATAATCAAAGACAGCTCGAATTTCGAATTCGAAATTCGAATTCAAACCCCGCAGCAGGCAGGGCGGGAAAACTCCTGCCCATAGACCAGGTCGACCATAGTGTCGACCTCCCAGGGACCAGGTCGACCATAGTGTCGATCCGGGGGTCGACCTGCCTCCCGAACAACTTTTCTGAACCTGATGCATTCTGATGTATTTAGACTTGTTCCGGGACCAGATTCATCTGCCTAACCCTATATAAACAGCCCCCTAGTCTCATTCTCTCTACACCATTTCATTCTGTCCTTATGCTACCTCTGTGAAAATCAAAATGATAATAATTAAATTAAAGAGAGAATGGCTACTTCTTCATCGTCAAGACAACATCTAGGAATTGCAAATTGGGGGTTTTCAACTAGAACAAGAATAAACAAATAGGGATTCAACAACTGCAACAACCGTTTCTAGAATCAAATCTATGCACTCTAATTCTCTATCCACGCTCTGTAAGTTCTAGTTACTTTGAGATTGAAACTTGTTAAATTTGATATGGACATGTTATAAAATGAAATTAGACCTAAGCTTGATTATCTATTTGGATATGTTCTTGTCTCTTCTTGAATATATGATTTTGGGTTTTTTCTTATCGACTGAGTCATTCCCATTCATGTTGTTGGACCTATTTTATTATTCAAACGCTAGATTATAACATAAATTCTTGGATCTTGACTTGTGGAAATGTTTCTATTCAGGGCCTATTTATGTTGTAAATCAAATTCTTTCAGGACTATAACCTTAATATGCCTATGACTGTGGACATAAGGTTTTGCCTATGCCTATGACTATGATGACGAACATAAGATTATACCTATGCCTATGCCTATGACTATGACGATGAATATAAGACTATGCCTATGACTGTGAACATAAGACTATGCCTATGACTATGACGAGGACAATTGTGGCTAATCACCTATGACTCTTGACTATGAGAATTATTACCTATGATTATGAACATAAGGCCATTATCTATAACCATGACTTTGAAACTATTATTGTTAATTGCCTATGACTATTTTACTAGAACTATTTTTGATAATTATCCATGATTATTGTGATGAGTCGCTTATGATTCATAACTATGAGATTTCTACCTATGACTGTTAGGGTTAATTGCCTAAGACTATTATAGTTGATTGTTCATGCCCATGACACCATAGTTGAAAACCATGTTGTGCACCGAATTGACATTTTGTTGAATCGTATACCCAGGGTGTGACTTGCTTAGTTTATTCGCAATTATGTACACCAAAACCACTGAATCCATTATCCTTGTATTCGACTTGCTTTTGCATGCCTATTCTTTTATGTCAGTGTTTATCATGACCATCACCTTATCTTGCTAGATTTGAAATCCTATATGTCGGTGATGTTGTAACCAATTATCTCAAGTTATACCATACTAGTATTGTAACCCCTTTTATCGCTTTACTCTAGTCCCTTTTGCCTATCATTGTTTTGATACTATTCCCTCTATTTCGATATTTGGATTTATTTGTAGTATAGATCGATTCACGTTCACATGCGATGGGAATACGATTTGGGTAGATTAGGTGAAACATGAATTGGTTATGAACATGAATTATGAACTCGATGAAAGGCAAAACTTGAAACATGAACGATGCTATAACTTGAACCTGGATATGGACACGAACTTGACATCGACTTGATATGAAACTTGCCTTGAAAACTTGACACGAACTTGATATGAAACTTGAACATGGACATGACATTAGAATAAACATGAAAGTGGCCAACTCGAGGTTGGGTTGAGGTTGCAGTGTAAATCTTCCCGGAACCGCCTGACAAATCCAATGGCTGCAAACAATAGGATCCAATGTGAGTAGTTGGCCATATCGTGCTTGAAACCCGAGGTTAGACTGAGTTGTGGTGTAAATCTACCCGGAACTGCCCGGCATATCCAGTGACCACAACAATAGGTCTAATGTGAGAGGTTGAGGTGCATTAATGTATTAATGCCACATGATAGGGTTAAGTCATGAACATGAAAGATAACACTTAACTAACTTGAAACATGATCTGATAGGGTTAAGTCATGAACCGCTTGAATATACTTAACCAATTTGACACGATGATTTGATAGGGTTAAGCCATGAACCGCTTGAATATACTTAACCAATTTGACATGATGATTTGATAGGGTTAAGCCATGAACCGCTTGAATATACTTAACCAATTTGACACGATGATTTGGTAGGGTTAAGTCATGAACCGCTTGAACATACTTAACCAACTTGACACATGATTCGTAGGGCTAAGTCATGAACTTAAACGACAACAATTAGCCAATTTGACATGACACATAGACGGGTTAAGTCACTAACTTGAATGACCACACTTAACCCACTTGACATGCTAGACTGATGGGGTTAAGTCTCGAATTTAAATGACAACACTTAACCTGCTGGACGGAAACCCTAGTTACACGGTCCTTTTCAGCAGTAACCCACTAGATGTATCATGGTACCCTGGAACTAGGCAGGGTGAGGCACGATTACTGGGCTGATTGTAAGAGACCAGAACGACGGCTGAGTTGGTGCGCCATTGTAGGTTCAGGCGGACTATGGTCGTGCACGTAGTCCGGAGTTGAAAAAGCAGGCATTGGGCACCAGTAGATTTACATTATGCGTGCTTGATTCGTGTCGATGGTTGGCACCATAGGGCTTGATACACCCTATGGTGGACCTAGCACAGGTAACTAAATTTCGTGATTGGGCCGTATGACACAGACACATGAACGAGCTAGGACTTGTAGGGAGTTGATCGATTAATAGATCGTTACGTGGAATTCGTTAGGTAGCATAATCCCTAGTGGTCCTAGGTGGCATAAACCCTAATCGAATCTAGAAAACGTTCAATAGGTAGCATAATCCCTAGTGGTCCTAGGTGGCATAAATCCTAGTTGAACACGCGATAATTCATGATAAGGAAACCTAGCCAGAACAAGGGTGGTAGTCCAAACGATATCAAGAATGGTGGCACTACATTGAAGCAGTATAGAAATACGTGATGAAACCCGTACGATATACGGCAAGGGACTGTACATATACATGGAAAGGATGATACGGGTTAGGGGTACTAGTACAGTTGGTGCAAAGAATGTTAAACATGCGATGCTATACATAGTTTATCTGGTTTGCATAGTTTATCTTGTTACCGTAGTTTATCTTGTTACCATAGTTTATCTTGTTATCTTAGTTTAACTTGCATATCTTGTCATCATCCTTATGTTTACTTTCAGTTTATACATGTCATGTTACCTTTACTTGTTTCTATGCTGAAAGTCACTAGGACTTACCAATCTGTATGACTGACCCGTTTTGTTTCGCCTGTTTTTCTTCCGTTTTCCCCCCAGGTTCTCAGGGAGGAAACACTACGATTTAGTTTGGACTTCTTTCTGCTTCAAGATCATCATATATGGATTCGACCTTTTATTGGCTATGGCTGCTTTACTGTTTTACTTGGGGATTGATTTATGACCATGGTTTTATGCCTCCTTACTATTGCAAGACAGATTTCGATGTAATGGGTTTAATGGCATTTTGATGTAAAAGGCTTTAGACCTTCCTAGATTTTTAAAGCAATAAAATTTGGTTCTTCTTCCACTATTTTATATGTTCTGTCTTGTAATATTTCTTTTTATGGTTACCTAGATAATGCTCCACCAAAGCTAATGCATTCCTTTGTGAGTGACCCTAGTCGAGGTTGGGTGTTACAGGTTCGAATCAAGGAAGCTCCAGCCCTGATTTTCACTGAGTGTCTTCCTAGGTATGGGGGATGCTTTTGCTTGGATGGTATGGTTGTGTCCTATTTTGGCTAGTTTATCTACGTAAATGTATGTAAGTTGTGTTAAGCACAAAATCTGGGTGTTGGCTTTTGCTAGTTTAAACTGATTGGTTACTACTTATTTCGCTACTAGTTGAGCTTGTCGACTGGCTTAATTACTATATATATATATATATATATATATATATATATATATATCGGCTGTGTAGCTTCACGCTACTCAACCGTCTTCCTCAGAAAAAATTCTTGTGCAATGCCGATCCTAATCCTGTGCTAGTTGGACAACAGCCCAAAGTCCAATTTTTGATATGGACCAAATTTTTTTGTACTTTATTTTGTAATTGTTGCAGAGAGAGTAGTGAAAATGAATGCTTGTATGTGGAGTGGTGTGTGTTCGAATACCGGCAATAACGTTTGGTTTAAAAATTACCTTAGCATTCTTTTCTTTTTTCTGGCACCAAAGGTCTCTTATGCTTAACAAGACATCTACAAAAGCTTTACACTCAATTTCCATTTGTTAAATTCAAATGCTTTAATTGTAGGACTAGGTTTGTAGGTTTTACTGATTATAGTAATCAAACAAGAAGCAACCTTTTATATTATCTTATTTCTTTGAATGACAAAGATGATTCTTCAACATCATGCACTCTTAAGTTCTGTTCAAGTCTTTTTATTTCTTAGTTTTACATGTTGCTGTCAACCCTTCTAATGTAGAACTCAATTATTCTTCACATGAGGATACGTTGATCCATTAAATAATTCATTTGAATGTAGTGATAAAGTAACACCAAAACTGTATTGATTTACAAAATAGATTATATTTGACATTTAACTGCATTTTTCTAAACAAGAATTTTTTATGTTAAGTTGCAGTGTATATTATTTTTCCAACCCTCGAATTGAGCACTGTTTACACGCTTGCATGGAACCTGGACATTGTACATGGGCTTGCATGAACCCTCAAAACAAGACAAATTTTCTATATCATGGCTGCATAAGAACACATATTGAACATCATGACCATACTCATACAAGTGTATGCATATTGAGAGTGGTTACTCAAACCTAAATAAAAAGCAAACTTCCGAGCAATGTGTTTTAGTTTTATATCTTATTATGTTTAAATTTTGAGTTGTTGATCTATATCCTGGGTCTATGTTATAGTTTCCAATTTGAATTATAATATAAACCATCCCTATCAGCTTTTCTTCATTTTTCACAAAAATTCTAAAATCCAAACTTTATTGTATTTTATTGTGCTATTATGTGCGAAAAATGATAACTAAAGGATAAAGATGTGATATGTAGAGATATGCACATTTAACTTGCTTATTACAAAATGCCCATTGAAAAATAATGTTTCACAATAATTTAAAATTGATGTGCTTGAACATTACCTATGTAACTGAAGGATCTGCATCGCACCTGCAGCCAAAAGGCGTCACTACACCAGAAAAGGCCTGTAGTAGCATTTAAAAAACGCTACTAAAGCCTTTGGTAGTGTTTTAAAGAACGCTACTACAGGTCACGCAACTAAAAGTTTGTTTTATTATTGTTGTGTTTTAATAAACGCTACCAAATGCTTCATATTGCTGTGTTTTTCAACCGCTACCAAATATTTTAGTTACGTTTGCTTTATGTCACTATTAATTTAGTTAGTATTTTTACATCTATTTATGTAGCATTTCTAAAATGCTACTAAAAGGTATTGATTGTTTCATAGCATATTTTAAATGTTACTATAGTCATATCAAAATCAGCAGCAGTCATATAACAACCATACTCAAACCAACAATCAACCAGTCACATAATCAATCATATTCAAATAATTAAGAACACGTTAATCACATAAGTATTATCCATAACCAGTTAGATAATAGTTGTTTGATAAAATGAGAAAATTCACATACCACAAGGATTCACAAAAAATTTTACACAATAAATACTAACTAATACCATAATACATGTAACAGTTGAAGTCATGTCCATTGTTGTTGATGATCTTTACTCCAAAAAGGCTAATTATCAGTAAACAAGTTAGATAATAAAACAATAAGAATTTGTCATGAATTATCCAATAACATTCAAATAATATTAATTAATTGTTTTTAGAACAAGCACATAAGCAATAAAGCCATCCAAGTATACTAACCAAATTTACAGGATAACCATACAAGTCTGACCTTCTTCTCTTCGAAAGTCCAAAGCCTGCACAAGTATAAGTACAACATATAGTCAAACAATCTTACACATAAAACTTTGATAATTGGTTATATTTTAATCTTTTATAAAATATAGTTAATTTAAACTAAGTTAATTTTAATTTTATAAACTTGTTTAATTGTTTGAAAACTTAGTTAATTTTTATTAACTTGATTTACCTATTTAATTTATTATTATTAAAACTCGGTTAACTTAATTATATTATTATTATTATTATTATAAACTTAGTTACTTTTAACAAATTTAGCTAATTCATCATCAACATTATTATTTATAAAACTTTGCCAAATTAGTTACATTATTATTCTTATTCAAACTTTAGTTCATTTAAACTTAGTTACTTTTTATTAACTTGGTTAACTTAATTAATTTTATTATTGCTATTATAATTAAAACTCAGTTAACTTAATTATATTACTAATACTATTATTATTGTAAACTTAGTTAATTTTTATAACTTAATTAATCCTTCATAATCATCAGCATTACCATCTTATTTATAAAATTTGTTTAATAGTTATATTGTTATTTTTTGTAAATTTTAGTTAGCTTAAACTTAGTTAATTTCATATAACTTGTTTAATTTTAACAAATTCAGTTATTTTAAAATACTGTTATTATTAAAACTTGGTTAACTTAATTATATTATTGTTATAAACTGTGTTAAGTCTTATTAACTCAGTTAATTCATCATCATCGTTTTTATTTATACAATTTAGTCAACTTAAACCTAGTTAATTTGATAAAACTTGTTTATGTATAACAAAACATAACACTTATTTAAGATAATTAACTTAGTTTAACTATTATTATAAATTTAGTTTTTTTTTAAAACAAAAATGTGTGATTTTTTAAAAAGAAGGGAGCACACATATTATTATAAATTTAGTTAATT
This sequence comes from Allium sativum, assembly GCA_030737875.1. Lineage (NCBI taxonomy): Eukaryota > Viridiplantae > Streptophyta > Magnoliopsida > Asparagales > Amaryllidaceae > Allium > Allium sativum. The sequence continues at coordinate 160,989,129 of CM060924.1, forward strand.
TTTATAAAACTCAGTTAACACGATTATTATTATTATTATTATAAACTTGTTCACTTTCATAAAACTTAGTTAATTTTGTTAACTTAATTAAGTACTTATTATACTAAATTAACTTTTACAAGCTTGTTTATTTGATATAAATCTCAATTATTTTTTTATAAATATTTGGTTAACTTAATTAATTATTATTATATTTTTATATTATATCAAATTAATTTATTATTATCATTTCTAATACTTATTTAACTTATTTTAATTTTTATTATTATTAGTATAATTTTAGTTAATGTTCTTAAAAACTTAACTAACTTCGTTAATACTATATAGTTCCATATTTTTGTTATATGCTTAGTTTATATTCATTATTATTAGTATTGTTATTATAAACTTGTTAATTTTATAAAACTTAGTTATATTAGTTAAATTTTAATTATACTTTGATCTTCATAAATGTTAACTAATTTTTATAAAATTTAGTTAACTTAAATTATTATTATCATTATTTGTAACGACCCGGAAAATCTGAACCAATTTAACTTTTTTAAATTGGCTAAAATAGTGGATTTTAAATATTTTAAATAAATATTTTAAATAATAGCAATGGAAAGTGAGTTTGAATCGAAGTTGAAAATAAATATAATTACTTTGAATTGTAAACAAGGTCTGAAATTGCGCGGTAGTTTCAAAATTTGAATTCAAACTTCGACTGACTGTACTGGGTGCAAAACAAAACGGATTTGAGTGAAACCAAAAATATTTAAATTTATTAGCGAATACCTTTCTAACGAATCTGAAAAATCGAAGTTTCATAGCGGAAAGCAAAAGTTATGACCAAATGAATTTTCAGAAAGGTCGCTTTGGAATTTATAAAGCCCGTGAAATTGGCCATTTTGCAAACGACCTCGGAATTCGACGAAACCACTTTTGTTGGATCCGGGATGTGAAGTTATAGTTAGGTTTCAAATTTCATAATTTTTGAAGCTAGTATGTGAGGGTGGCAAAGGAAAATGTGTTTTGGTCAATTATACTTAAATTGGATCGACCAGAAATGGGCCATTTTGCAAACGGTCTCAGAATTCGAAGAAACTAGTTTTGTTGGGACCGTATCGTCAAAACATAGCCAGATTTATTTTTCTGGAATTTTTCGAGTCAGTTTGTGGCCCTGGCAAATTGAAATGTACGTTCAAATTAAATATTGAATGTTTTATATTTTAAATTGAAGGAAAACTGACTGAAACAATCGAATGGGCCTTCGAAACATATCCCATTGTGCTCGGAATGGGGGTAAAACGCCTGGGACGACAGTCGTTGGGTTTGGATCGGGGTTCGTGTGTGAAAGGGGTATTTTTGAAATTTTAAAAATATATAAATTAAATGGAAAAATCTGATTGGCCACTCCATCCTCTCTTTCTCCCCGATCGTCAGGCGCGCATGGCGGAAAACCCTTCCAAACTTCCCGACTCGATTTCTCTTTCAATTCCAAACGAAATCAAGCAAACTTTGATCCATTTTGAAGAGGATTCGAAGAGCTTTAAACCCATACCGGATTTGTCAGACATCATTGAGTATTTTGGCCGTATCGGGTCTCCAAAGTCGACCTGTTTGGAGCGCCGCCGCCATCAGCAGGGTCCACCGAGCTGGCCCACTCCCCCACGCGCGCGAAGCTCTCTCCTAACCCTTCGACGCTGCGAAGGCCGATCGTCCTCTATCTTCATGGATTTCGCGATAATTCAAAACCTAGTTTTGAACGAGGAATAGAGGTATACGGCTATGAAAAATTTCAACTGTTTTAACACCTTTAAACCGTTGCAAACTTTGAAAAATCATATCTTTTTCGTTTCTTGTCGAAATCCAGTGAAACAAAAGACAGTGGACTCGTGTGGACGTCTTCTACCTTCTATAAGACGTCGCATATTTTTCTGAGCCTTCTGCTATTTTTGGTGGAGTGGAACCCAATGTGAGATTTCTAATTTATAAACGATATGGAAAACGACAATGTATAAATTATATAGTCGATGTATGGGTTATATAAGCATTGTACACCTCATGTATAAGCGTTGTATAAGTTGTAAGTTCGATGTATAAGTTATATATGCGTTGTAAAAATTATATATGTGTTCAAATAGAAGTGAAATGCTATATATATATATATATATATATATATATATATATATATATACGCCCCTCGTCCACAAACCATGGACGATATTTATTTGTTGTGATTGGTGTGAAAATTGATTGATAGCGAATGGTTGATTGAAATTGTTTGTGGTTGGAATTGATTGATTGTGGTTGAAAAATACCCGTTTGTGGTGGAGAAATATTTGGTTGAAACCACATAGGATTAGTTTGTGGAAATAGAAAAAAAAATATACATGCCACCTGCGTGCGAACTAGATGCATGATTCCCCATTGTCAAAAGCTGTGAGGCTTTAAAGTAGAGCGAGGAGCCGTACTAGGGACGGTGCTGGTTTTAACTACCCTGCCGTTATGCTGCCGAAATTTTGAATAATATTCATGTGTTAGAATTATTTTCATTTGTTGAAACTATATTTATTCGTTGTATAGAAAACCTTCATGTGTTGAATTGAAATTCATTCGTTGAATAGAATTCATGTGTTGAATGGTATTCGTGTTTTTAAATATAAAAATCACCTTTTTATCTATATATACAAACTATAGAAAACCTTCATGTGTTGAATTGAAATTCATTTGTTGAATAGAATTCATGTGTTGAATAGTATTCGTGTTTTTAGATATAAAAATCACCTTTTTACTCTATATATATAAACTATAGAAAACCTTCATGTGTTGAATCGATATTCATTCGTTGGATAGAAATTCATGTGTTGAATGGTATTTGTGTTTTAAATATAAAAATCACCTTTTTATCGATATATATAAACTATAGAAAACCTTCATGTGTTGAATCGAAATTCATTCGTTGAATTGAAATTCATGTGTTGAATGGTATTCATATTTTGAAAGAAAGTGTTTTATAATAAAAATCCAATTTTTATCATCGATATGAACTATATAAAATAACCTTGTTTTGAAATAAATTGTTTTATAATAAAAATCCTATTTTTGTCACCTATATGAAATATATAAAATAATCGTGTTTTGAAATAAATTGTTTTACATTAAAAATCACATTTTTATTATATACATGAATTGTTAAAAATAGTGAAATGTTGAAATAGAAGACAGTTAGATAAAAATATCATTTTTATCAAATGTATGAAATTCATATAGATTTAAAATCGAAGAATCAATATATATATATATATATATATATATATAATAGAAATATATTGAATAACGAAGCTGCAGTTCGTATTTTGAAATCGTGATTTCAAATGGTTAGTGCGGGAGATCCGACCATCGGATTTTCCTGAAATCGCAACCATTGGGTTCGCTTTGGAAATATCTTTCCAACGGCACCAACTTTGTAAAAATCCAACGGTTGGATTGTGTGGAATATTTAATTCAAATCTGAAGAAAAACAACGCCAGAATCGATTATATTTATATATATATAAATATAATTATATTAAATCGAATAACGACGCTGTAGTTCGTATTTTGAAATCGAAACTTCAAATGATTATACCGGGAGATCCGACCGTCGGATTTTCCCGAAACCGGAACCGTTGGATTCGTTTTGAAAAGATCTTTCTAATGATGTAAATTTTCTGAAGATCCAATGGTTAGATTTTCAGATATGTGTAAATCGAATCTGAAGAAAAACAGCGCCACAGCCGCGTTATGGTCCGAAGCGTCGTTTTGAATAAATTGACTATTTTAAAATAAATAAAAATAGCGATAAATTGTAATAAAATATTATAAACGATATGGATGTGAAATTTAGAAACTAACTGAAGGTTAGCTAAGTTGATTGGTTTCTTGGGTATTGATTTGATGTTGGTTTCGGCCTTCGGGGTTAATATTTGGGAAATTGTTCTCTACTGATTGACGGTTAGTGACTAATGAATTGAAATGATGCGTAGTAGTGTTTGTGTAGCACTTGTTTATTATATACGCAAGTTGCTCAGAAAGACCGGGTTTATCCCATTCTGAATAAATGAATCGACGATAAGAAATCGAAGATGAAGACGGTGGTCAAAGACCGAAGATCTTCACCTCGTTTGGATGGTAACCGAGGTCCTGATTGGGGGCATCTCAAAATATAGATAATGAATGGTGATCGTCCAGATGCACGTGGTGATCGATGGGTTTGCGAGGTATATAGTGCCTCCGGTTTCGTTCAGACCCAGAATGGACTTGCAAATGGACAATGTGTCTGACATTGGAATTTATTCTGTGTGATTGATAGCCATCAGTTGCACGGTGTGAATTGCCTGTGTGGCATGCTAAGATGCAGTGATCAGGGCTTCTGTTGAAAAGCAAAGTCTTGTGGTGATGATCAAAGCACCGCCTGTGTGGCGTAGCTTTGTATACAACGTGAATTCGCGAACCTCACACCCCGGTATGAACCAGAAACGGTAGAGGACCTCAGGGAGGACATGCGTTTCTTTCTAGCTAGAAGTGACGTCAGTGGTTTTACACGCCCTGACGAGTTTGAATTATGTGGTTGTTACTATTGCGAGGCGCCTCTGTTTGATCGGACGATCCGGGTCCGATGGAGTCATTCGTTGGCTCACTTACGCCCCATAGGGCGGGAAAACGCATTGTTCAGGAATTTTAATCCACATCGGTGGACCGACCCTGTCGCTCCAAAGGCTTGACTGAGTACTTGCCTGAGGCTCGGGCTAGAGAGTCTCGAAATCGGTAAGGACTATCTTTTGCCTTGGTTCATGACGGAAATCCAATTCCAAATACGTGACTGTGCGGTTTTGATTGTATACCTATATATGGCGACATAGTGGTATGGGGCATTAATGCCGTCTATGATTGATAGTTATGATTCGAAATTGTTTTCGAAACCTATAGACACTAGCAATAATACCAAATGCTTTTGTTTTATTCGTATCAACCATATTTTGGCCATTATAAGATAAAACTCTATCCTAGGGTTTGCGTTGCATTGTGTGATGGGAACTGAGTCTTATAATGGCTTCATTTTTATAAAAAGCATTGCGATGTTTAAAAGAATGATTTGTTTTAAAGCACTGGCAATCCAATGGAGTAAACCCGTTCCACGAAAGTGGCGTGGTCCTGTGATTAGCCATATTTTGAATGTGTTGAGTAGATCTCACATACCAGTCCCATGACTGACTCGTTGTTTGTTTCACTTTCAAACTTGGGTGCCCCTTTTTCTACACGGGCAACCTTGTATTCAGGTTTAGCTGGCTTTCTCTGGATAGCTGGAGTTGAAGATGGATTCTATTATTTATCTCTTTTTATGTTGTTCAGCTCTTATTGTACATTATGTTTGTTTTCCACTGTAGACATTTATCTATAGCTGAACTGTATTTGTACTAAGTATGATCCTGTATACTGTGTAACTCTGATGATTACGTTTATCTAGTATATTCTATTGTGTATTATCTGGTGTATTTATTTATTTCTGTTCTGCTATTATCTGTTTCTGTGTTATATTCCAAGGATTACCCTTGCCACTGTCAGTACGGGGTTTGGGGTCATCTCATTATTGTCATATTTATAATATTTAGTTAATTTCTAATAAAACTTATTTATTTACAGTAAAATACTCTAAAGGACAAAATGAACAAAGAATTGTTCCATAAGGACAAGGGGGCAAAATTTTGTCCCCAAGGACAAGTGTTAGTGTAAAGGGATGAATTATGTGAGCCCCTGAATTCCTCCCTTTACACTAAATTTTGTCCCTAAGGATAAAATTTTTCCCCCTTGTCCTTATAGAACAATTTTTTATTCCTTTTGTCCTTGAGGGTAAAAATTATTATTTATAAAACATTGTTAACTTAGCTAAATTATTATTATTATAATAAATTTAGTTATTTTTTATAAAATTTAATTAGCTTGATTAGCATTTATATTTTATTATTATTATTATGAACTTAGTTTATTATTATTATACTTAGTTATATTTACTGCTTATAGATCATAGTTAATTATACAAAACCAATAACTTAGTTAAATTTTATAGTACTTGTTAATTTCTATAAATCTTAGTTGATTTTCGTAAAGTTTAATTAATTTACTATTATTATTTATAAAACTTATTTAAATTATGCGTACTACTATTATAAGTTCATTTGATTTTTTTATAAAACATAGTAAATTTGGTTTATATTTTATAATTTATTATTATAATAAACTTGTTGATTTTTAAAATAATTAATTACTTTTTTGTAATATTAAACTAATTTTGTTTGCTTTCAACGTTTGGTGGCTACAATAGAAGCTAGCATTCAATACTTTGGCAACATTCTTCGGTATGTATTATCAATGTCAAAGTACAACAAAGGCAAAAGCAACCATATGAATCAAAGTTTATGAGGATATGTACCTTACGAGTTTCAGCATCAGATATGCATTCAAAATTTTCTTTTTTATATTTGGCAATTTTATCTTCAACTGAAGCAACATCTACTCCTTCAATGAAGTTAGCTGCAAATGATATTTAAGTTAGTAACTATTCAATGATGATGATACTCGATAAATGTTATAAACTGAAATAAAGCACATTATAAGACAAAAAACCGTTCTCTACTTATGTAACTACTAAATGACCTGCTATAACATATCAAGAACCTATAAAAATATGATCAAACTTGAAAATAAAATGATAAAATAATTTTTTGAAAGGGTACTAGAATGTATGTGTGATCAAAATGAACATCCACTAGTGGTTTTACAAATCGAAAAAAAGATGAACCTTTAGACTTCTTGTGCTCGCTATTATTAATTTCAACCTTGTTGTTCTCTCACTTGAATATTGAAGTTGCTTGTCGACATCTAAAAGAATCTTTGAGGCTTCTTGTAATTTCTTCACTTCACCATCAGATACTACAAAAATAAAAAGCGCACATGCGAAATAATTTTAGTTCTCAAGTTAATACATACATGTTTATCGACGTTGTTATAGAAAAGAGGATGGTAAATTTTTTGCTCAGCCAAATTCATGACTGAATCATCGAAATTATATAGCAATGTCGATGTACTGACGCGGCCAGTGAACTCAAGCAAGGGAAAGAGGTCCTAAAATTATGTTTATACAGGCAGAAAAGCCCAAAACCTAGTTTGGTCAGGTAAAATAAATGGGTTAGTTTCATGGTGCCCGAGCTATGAAGTTAAGAGCTCAAGAATTCCTCATCTAATAAAATGGAAAACCAACAGAATTGCTCTGTCATCTAAATTTTTTATTTAATGTTAAAGCTGAAGCTAAGGAACCATCATAACATCAGATATGCCTTCAACATTTGCAATAACATATAGTGTCATCAAACCAAGCAACATATCATCTGAAACTACTCTAATCTGGAATACTTAACATGACGAAGTTAAGAACAAAGGTACCAAAAATAGACACACACAAATGTATATATTTATCATTAAGTTACAAAAACTATCAAGTTCATTTACCAGAGAAGTTAGAAACTAAACACTATTTCATATTATGAAGAAGAAAAATCCAAAGTACTTACAATATTGTGTGTTGCCATGTTGTCTACATTTTGAACCTCAAGAATCAGGTCCCACTCAGTCTGATACCCCCATCATCCACCACAAGTTCATCTGCAATTTCCTCCTGACCCTGAAGTGGCTTCCGCTTTCGTTCAGTCTTCACAAAATATTCAAAATAATATTTACTCACCTTATCCTTGTGTACCTGCGATAAGTCCATCTTCACTGGGTGATTGGTTGGGCCTACCATAAGCTGGCACTCTGTAGCTTGCTCCACAATTTTTTTAGGTTAATACCTCTATTGTTCCAGTTGTGAAACCATCACAGAAACTGTACAAAATTTAAACATCTATAATTGCTTACCGGTTTCAGCTTTTCTACCTTTAGGACAGGATATTTATGTGATCCCATGGCTCTTCTAGAAAATTCGGATACAACACAATGAAAGTATTTTGCAACAAATCATATGAAATATAAGGCATAAAAACATTGTGTTTCGAGGGTTGTAGAGCTCCTAAATATTATCAAAATTTATTTTCTTTCAATACTCCTGAGATAGTTTGAATTCACAAAATAAAAAACCACCAGCCCTAACTTTCGTTGACGATGTTTAACTACTTTAGGCTTAAAGATGGTAAAGAAATGTCATCAAAACATTTTCGTATGCTAAAGTAAGATTGAACCCCAACCATGACTCTTTCAAACACCCAGGTTCTTGTTGTAAATATTTATATCGATTACATAAGTATCTTATAAGCAAAGGATACTAACAAATTATGCTATAAATAATACAAAGAATCCAAGAGTATGAACATGAAGAAATTCACATGATAAATGCAAGTAGGAGGAAATGACATAACACGCTGATTTTATAAGGTTTTCATTATACTGGCTATAGAAAGATCTACAAACTCAACTTGTTATTCCCCAAGCCAATTGTTTTAAAGAAAACTGAGTTGCGTTTTACAGTTTCCATAACATCATCATCATCCTAGACTTGCATTTCTGGTGTCAAATTCTAAAGGAAAATTATATTATTACATTCATTCATACACATATATATCAATAGTAAAACTACTCATGCTAAAGCTAAGTAGCAGACAACATAGAATAATCCCAATGCAAGGTTGGGCTGTTGAGAAACCGACCCCAATAGAGGGTTGGTTGCTCATTTCGGGGTTGTTTTAGCAGAGAATTATTAGGCGTAAATTATTTTGAAAAAAATTCAAGGTAAAAAAATGAGGGACAAGGGAAAATGGGCAAAATTTTGAAGCATATAATTACCTTTGTGCACAAATAGATGTGTCATCAAAAATGGATGCTAGCAGTGCCTGGGTGCTTTTAACAGTAGCGTTTTGGTCATCTACAAGTAGCGGGGTCAAATGAAGTCACAACAGTGGAGTCGGAGCTTAATGCAACAGTGGTTTGATAGATCAGTAACAGTTAATGGTGTAGGATTACTTAAAGGATGGGGACAAGAGCAAAATCCAAAGGGAGGCAGTGGAACCTAATTGATGATGATGATTTGATAGGGTAACCGCGAGGTTCAAGGGGCTGTGATGATTTGATGAGGGAGACAGTGATTTTTACGACATTGGGGAATTAGGTTTAGAAAGGATGTTGAACTGATAAACGGGAAAATGATTTAGGCCATATGCTTCATATCTTCCATATGCATCTCCGATTCCTTCACAAATGCAAGCCATGCGCCTCCTAATTCATCCACACCTAACGTGCAACCTCCTGGTGTTATAACTGTCACAACTGGGAAAAAAGCCACTATACCAAATCCTGGTGACGCTCAAGATCTCTGCAATCCCATAGACGCAATCAATAGTGAAGAAGTTGACATATGGATCGCATACAAGATAGGGTCAGTATGGTTTACTACTACAACTCTGTTACCGACGATTCAACATATAATAGGGCTTTGAGCTTTAAGGGGGAGCCAGATAAAATTGCAGAACAACCAACTCATGTGTCATGCAAAAAGTTTACTGGCACCGACTGGACATTGATCACGGCTAATGATGGCAAGAGATATTACTATGACAGCAAGAACAAAGCTAGTAGTTAGCATATGCCTTTAGTGATCGCAGAGATGAGAAAGAATCTAGAAAATGATTCTTCGACAACCAATAAGTCTCAAGAGGAAAACACCATTGCCAAAAATGAAAATCATACAACTTCCATTGAGGCTCCTCTTTGCAAACTGGTGGTCGGGAATCTGTCAGCGGGCAAGTCCCTTCATCTGCATTAAATCTAGTAAAACATAAGTTACAGATTACTAGCTCTCCCTCCATATCAGAGGTCCCCATTTTGAAAGCAACTGAGCTATAACTGGGGGAGATGATAAAAGTGAGGGCAAAGAAAAAGTAAAAGAGTCAAATGGAGATGAGAACATGTCTGATTCTGCTTTACCTGATTCTGATGTTGAATAAAGTGGATCGAATAAAGATGATTGTGTAAACCAGTTTAAGGAAATGCTTAAAGAGTGTGGAGTTGCACCATTCTCCAAATCAGACAAGGAGTTGCCAATGATACTTTTCGATCCCCGCATTAAGGATGTTCCTAATCATTCTGCTCAAAGGACTATATTTGAACCTTTTGTCCGGACACGTGCAGAAGAAGTATGGAAGGAAAAACCAGCTGCTCAGAAGGCTGCAATAGATGGTTTCAAGTAGTTGTTAAAAGAAGCAGCAGAGGATATTGATTACCAAACAAAATACCAGTTATGTAAAAGAAAATGGGAAAAAGATTCAAGATTTGAAGCACTAGATCAAAAGGAACGGGAGCTTCTTTTGAATGAGAAGGTGCTGACGCTTAAAAGAGTATTCGAGGAGAAAAATAAAGCCATGCATGTTGCTACTGTCACAAGTTTTAAACAATGCTGAAGGAACATAATGTGACTGTCGGTAGCCATTGGTCCAAAGTAAAAAAAATATTACCATTAGAAATGATTCTAGATACAAAAGTTTGAAGCATGAAGAAAGAGAACCTGTTTTCAATGAGTAAATTTTTGAATTAAAAGCTATAGAAGGCAAAGCAAAACATGCCTCAAAAGCCAAAAAGGATGAACATGATATACTAAAAGAAAGGGAGAGGGGAACGCGAAAAGAAAACAAAGAGAAGAACAAGAAATGGAGAAAATAAGACTGAAAATCCGTAAGAAAGAGGCAATTTCTTCTTATCAAGCATTATATGTGGAAATAATTAAAGACCCAAAGGTTTGTTCACGTACATTATATGGCATTCAATATGGTTATGTTAAAGCTCTTATTGCCTCTTAGGTGCCTGTTACATACCAACCAAAAAAATAGTTACATCATCCACCTATGACACTTATATTTCAAACTTCACTATTTTCTCATTATTAAACCTTCATTTACAATTTTTTTGGAAACAACCATAGTCTAAAGAGTTGATAAATTCATAAGTCACATTAAAGGAATGTCATGATCTTTAAATATATATATATATATATATATATATTGACCATACAATAAAATTCTAAAACAATCCTTAAATTTTATATATGGTACTTCAATAAGATTATTTGTAGTATATTGAGTTTATAAAGTTGGTGAGTTATGCAGATTTCCACTTGGTCAACTTCGTAAACAGGGTGGAGCTTACGTTCCGAGCCACCCTTTTAAAAAACACACGCAATAAGATAGAGCAAACTTTCATACAAACCAGGGAGACAAGTTCGAACATTCATCAATGAATACAATAGAATTATATGCAAACAAATTCCAAAGAATAACAATGTCATAAACAAGAACTATAGTCCAGTAAATATGCGGCCATGAACAAAATAAATAATGCAACGATGCATGTAAGGATTTCAAGTACAGAAGTTCGGTGTAATCAAGTGCGAGCACAGAACTACAATCTGTTTTCAGTTCACCTGCATTATCAACTATAGCAACTAAACTGTATGTAATGATAGAAAGTATACTTGAAGGCTAAAGAGTTAAATGACTCAGAAAATAAAAGTTAAGGAATAGCTGAAACTATCAAAAGTCCTTACAAAACATTATATAATGGTTCATGTAACCTATTCGATTAGGGTATACAAAAATGCTCAAAATCTAACACACACACACACACACACCCTACGCTCACACACAAGCCTATGCACACACACACATACAAACAAACACACACACACACACACACGTGTCACATGAACAAATTTAATATGCTTCTTTCTACTCTATGTTATTTCATGCAACACTCTTTTTTTTTCATTGCTTGCACTTACAGCCCAGCCAAACTCAGACGCGCACCACCTTCCTTGGCCTACTTAGGTTCGACCAGGTGACAACCGTGTGTGCTATTGTTGTTAACGGCATCACACTACTACCTTACATTTTTTTCAAGTCACACATGTGAACATTATTTCTTACCCAAGAAATGAATAAATCTTCATATTCAATTTTCCCAAACCAAAACACTCTAAATATCAATAGCTAATACATTTCAAAACCTATTTTCAATTGTCAAAAATCTATTTTCAAATATTAGAAGTCTATTTCAGAGAACATAATTCGACTTTTAAACTATGAATTGCTCAAGTTCAAATTACTTCGAATTCCAAAATCAAATTATGAATTTTACCATGACATTAAAAGAGCTTACAGTAGAGGAGACGATTTCACAGCAGTACAACATTCAGGCTGAAAAGATAGATCCTAAGTGCCAATAAGAACCCTAAATAAATTTGTGTATAAGAAAAAAAATGTATCGACTATTACCAATAACATATCAATTAGCTAACGGACAAATAAGAACAAATCAATGGGAGCAGATCTCTGAAACGAAGGCGTCTATTGACGAAGTGAAGGGCCAAAGGCCAAGCCTATTCAATGAAGGGAGGGGAGAAGTTCAGCGACGTTGATAAAGTTGATGGAAGTGGAGGCGAATGTGGTAGGAGGAAAATTTTTGTAGAATTAGGGGAAAACAAAATGTGTGAGGGAATTTGGAAGCAGTGGAGGGAAATAGAAAAATAAGGGGATTGTTGAAGGGACTCCATTTTTTGTTAAGGGGAGGATAAATATAAGGGTACTCCATCTTAGTTTTTATTTGTTAAGGGGGGTGTGGAATTTTAAAAATAAAATGAAATATAGACTAAAGTACCCCGACCTCATCATCCCTTAAAGCCTATCGATCAAAATTCAATTTTTATTCAAACCAAACACGCCGCGAGGTAAAAAAATAAATTCAAGCATTGATAAATTTTCTTTTTGAAATTTTAGATTTTGTTGAAAAAGATTAATACAATTTGCAAAAAGCGGATGAATTTCGTTCATTTGCGCGAATGAGTAAGTTAGTTCATTATGAAAAGTATGTATTTTGTTCGAGGGTGAATACAGTGTGTTGCAGTTTAGATCTTACAGTTTAATAGGAAAAACAACCTCGCTATTAGATGATTTGTCCAAAGTAATTACATTAAAACAGTGTACATATTCCAACATTAAAAAAATGTTTGTTAAGTGAATTTATGCTTATATCATGTTGTGTTAAGCGTATGTGTATGTTGTTACTTTTTTTTCCATTGGTGGCTAGTGTGTTTTGTATGTGTTTATTTTTTGTTATTGTGTTCCATGCTTACTTTGATAGTGAAAACTAAAGTGAACAATGCTTGAATATGTTATTTTCATGTGTGCAGAACGTTCATGTTTCACGTATTATTATTTTTCTATTTGTAGAATTAAATTAGAGTTTATGTTATAAGATTGCATTAATGAAGGGTATAAGGTTAATATTGGAAATTTTATTAATATGTTTAAGGGGAGGCTAATTTATTTTATCCCCCCTTAACAATTTTTAAATAAACTGAAAATGGTATCCCCCCCCCAACCAGAAGTGGAGTCCTTTTAACAATCCCTAAAAATAAACGTGGCACGCTTAGGGAAAGATAAAATAAAAATTGGTGAAGCCGGTAGTAGTTACTGTAACATCCGAGGTTTTTGACCATTCAAATCGACAATGATCCTTAATGTCGACATAAACAGATCAAAAATACGGATAGTTACTGGGATTTAAATAAGAAAAAGAAGAAAGAAGAAATCAAATACAAAATCTCGCAGCAGAAGGACAAAATATAATAAATAAATAAATAACAATTCATGAAGCCGTTAAAACATACATTTTATTATATTTTACAACGAGTATCAGAGTAAATTAACATACAACATACCAATGCATTTGCAGCGGAATAATAATAATAATAATACGTCTGTTGAGCTCTATCTTCATCTTCATAATGGTATCTTCAAAGCAAGTGAAACTTCGATAACTGCAACTCGGTCTGACCCGAGCGTATTGCAACAAAAAGAAACACAACAAACACTCGGATCAGAACTAAATCATTCTCATATTAGTTAAATCAAATTTCATGTAATAATATGAATGCCATAGAGTAAGAGATGTTACGGGAATTCCCATCTCCTAAGGGTCCGTAAAACTAACATTATATAATATAATATGCTATTATAATAGTGTCTACGGTTAAATATAACATATTGAAATAGCGTAAGCGGGATTACATTTTACCCTTAAACTGTTTATAATGCCGTAGTATATACAGATACCGTAAAGTCCACAGTACATAGTGATTATCAGAGGGCACTCATAGGTACGGTACAAATTAAAGTCGTAAGGGCTCGATCAGGATAATATGACAAGGCACACGAGGAATGCCCAGAGTGGGAGTATACGAGTTGCTTGCCCAGACTGGTGGTAATGCATAGCCGCAACTACCGCCCACCTCGAACAACACTTCGAAATCGCAGATGCGCATCAAATCAATCAAACCGAGGGACTATATTAATAAAGGAAGAAGTGTTGCCGATGGAGGTAGCTAACCCCACATGGTCACAGTATAGCCTGTTTTAGTCATTTTAATTATGACCCAAAGGTCAAGGATATCCATCATCGTTCTCTTTCTTCAAATCTAGTAATCGCCTCCAAATCCATCCAACACCATTTCTGGAACTCCACCGCGTACATAGTTGGTAAAGTGGTTTTCAGTATTGGCAGAGAGTATGACAATATCCGATCCCAGTCGCTTTAACAACCAATTGTTTACATTTTTCACACCGGTCAGTTCTCTTACATTTCAAAGAGGTTCATACTTCATATCAAAATATCAGAGTTTCAAAATCATTCAATATTCAAGATAGAATATTATTCATACTAAAATCTCCATTTAAACCAGTTAAAATTTTGAAACAATTCCAACTTTAATAATTTGAATATTAAAATAATTAACTGTATATTTAAAATAGTTCAGATATATAATTGGAATAGTTTGAAAATAAATAATTTGTAACTAAAAATAGAATTTATCTAATTTATTAACATATATAGTTTAAACATTAAGTAATTTATAATATAAATAGTTAATTTTAAAAAGATTTATATAATAGTAACAAAGTAAAATATTTTATAAAGAAAAATAATTGTTATTAAAATAGTTTATAAAATGATTTGAAATGCTATAGTTGGAATTAGAATCGTTTCTCTAACATTTTCAATTAAACCTGAAGGCAAATTTCGACTTCAATTCAACCAACCCAATTTTCAATAATTCCATCAATTAAACTTCCAATTTACATTCATTTCAATTCGATCAAATTAATTCAACTAGTAGCATTCCAAATCAGATTCTCATTTTCAATGATTTCAATATATGGCAAATATCGAGTTCACAGTTCATATATATAATTCAAATCAACGTTGGTTCATAATAAAATTCAAAGGTGTGTGAAACCATTCAATTTCAATAAATTTGATTATATTTCACTTTTTATTTAGCTTTAGCTACAATACAAATTTATTTCCCTTTTTTTATTCAAGGTTCAAGTTCGAAGGAAATAAATTATAAAACATCACTTATATTGTCTTTAAAACAATATTTCAAAATTCATGGTTAAAACAAATTTTATTTGACCAACTGGTGTACGTATATAATTTTCTACCCTATGGCCAAGTGATACTTAAATTTTAATTTTAGTATTTTGGGAAATGATATATATCATTTCAATCCAAATCTGGGTCATAGGTATTTATCATTTCAACCTACGTTCTTAATTCATTTTAATAATTAATCCCGAGTTTATTTGATGCCCGTAACATCTAGGGTGATGGTTGGGATTAACCAACAAAATTAGTAACATATGTAAACAATGTCGATAAAAAGATGAATTACATATCAAAGCATTAAATATACAAATTCAAGGCATCCATCAAAATCAACACATATAAACAGTTCAGTATAATATCTGTGTACTAGCCATCGGGTATGAGATTTTAAACTAGAAATTAAATTCAAACTGTCCAAATTTTATAACGGTTAAATTAAATTATACAGTCTATGTAGATTTAACATAAGTAAGCAATTTAAATGATCAAACAACAATACAATCATATCATGACATGAATTTAATTTAACTAACAATAAAATATTTTAGTTAGGTGTGAATGGGTTTAATCACTCACCTTTGGTTCTGAACTTGTTTGAAATCCAAAATATGCCCTAAAATTTAACCGTCTCAGAATCAGTCCAAATCAATGCCATCGCGAAGAGCTCGCCGATACGATTCCAACGGATCCAATTACACGTAAAACTGATTTCGTATGAAGAAGTTACACATGTTAACGCATTAGAAATCAAATTATATGAAATAATTATAGAAAACCCTCACCCAAAATCTCTCTGCTACGTCATCTCCTGCTAAATCCTTTCTCTCCACTGCATTTTTCACAAATAGCAGAAGCATAACCCAAGCAAACGTACAATCCCTTGAATGATGCACCACTCCTGAAGCATCCTTCTTGTTGTAACTAATTATCCCATGTATACTATTTATCTATAGCTAACTATCCAACATCACAATCTACAAGCTATCTTCCTATTGCTCCATATGGGCCTACCGCAGTTGCTCGCTTCATTTTGTGAAACCAAATCATTACGGTGCCCAGACCAGAAGACCTGATTCATCCAAATGTGAGAGGTATAACGCTGCTAGTAGTTACACGGCTTGTTGTAGAATTTAGTTCGGTATGTGTCTGCAGCAAGGACATGCAGACTAGTGGAGGTGTTTTGATCTGACCTAGCGTGGAGAAGTGAGGCAGATCGACTTTTTTCAAAGACCATTTTTTTAGTATGAGCAGTTTTAAATAGCAGCGAAGAAGATAGGGTGAAGATCCAAAAGTGTAAGAAGAAAAAGGGAATATAATGTGGACAATTAATTTTTAAACAAAGAGAGGAAGTGAGTGTTATTCCCAAAATTCAGGTGAAAGGGCTCAATACTCGCTCCAGTTAAATACCTAGTTTGTACCTATTTAAGTTCAAATTTTAATCTACCATATTATGTAAAATATCAATGCACCAATGAATTAAATATTAAATATTTAATTTAAGAGTTTTCATAACTCTCTGTTTTAAATATAATTCCATGTTTGTTATCAATAACAACAAAATTAGATTCACATTGGTTTTGCGTTTTTATTTATAATTTATATCCCATGCAACCATACCATTTATTACCAAACAACTCACCTCTTTACTTGTAGCATTCGTTTTATTTCCTTGTTTCCATTTATTACCTTACTATTATAACTAATACTTTTGATTCATAATATCTGCGATAATTAATTGTATTGATTCTAGTTGGTTACCATATCAATATCAAATAGTTAATGCTTTATTTGTTCCTACTTTCCAATTTTTATAGCAACATAATTTCCATAGATATATATATATATATATGTATGTATGTATGTATGTATTTATATATATTACAACACAATGTAAAATACACATTGATCCATATATATATATATATATATATATATATATATATATATATATATCCTATACATTGATTATTTTGTTTCTCATTTGATTATAGGTTACTGTAAAATTTTACAACATTTGTTAATAACAAAAGGCTAGTTACTGTTTAAATAATTGGTAAATTTCACTACTAATTAAACTTTGTAGTTTCCACACCTTAAATTATTATTAATAACCTAATACAAATTGTAGTCACTGAAATTTATTAAATTCATTCCTTGTAATGTTCATCTCTCCTTTACTAAACTTTTACGTAAATTAAATTACCGTTCCAAAATAAATACACCATAACTCACATTTCATTGAAACTGTAAATCTATTGTTATTACAGTTGTTGCAGATTATTATTAATCATCAAAATCAAACCATATTAGCTAGTTTTAAACAAAAAAACACCAAATGATTCATTTTAACCAAAATTTCCCATAAAATAATATTAAATCAAATAATTTTGGACAATTAAAGATATGGATTGTTACACCCTCCACCACTCAAAACTTTTCTTCCCCGAAAAGGGATGTAGTAAGGAAGTTATCAATTCATATATATTTAGCAATATAATTTTCTACTCGGTTTAAAATATTAACCTATACCCATGGTATTATACATGTTGAAAACTTAAATTCCATAAAATTTTCCAAGTCCTAAATTCACGGAAATTTCGGTAGAGTCTCCTTTGTATAACTAGGTCCAGAAAACAATAATACATTCATAATAATAAATATACATCTCATCTCAATGATGAGGCATCCCAATCGGGGAACAATATATAACTTTGGAAATACGCTACATAACTCAATATCCATACCTTTTATTTGCGTTATTAGCAATTTGGCTTATTTAGAACGAGCAAAAATAACATTTTATGCGCAAGCAGCTCCAAAAGCAAGCAATTCCCTTTCATACCAACTAAAACACTAATGAAACATTCATGAAATAGCCATGGTAACCAAAAGAACAAATAAAATATCCAAATAAGCACCATAACCAAATTTAAATGTCAATATTTTATTTGTACGAATTCATTTCTTATATTGCATTACTATTTTCCAAATGTCAATATTTTTGTTTATTATTTATTACTTTCTACCATTATTCAGTTTGTTTACATTCACTCATTGACATTCATTTTATCAATAATTATATGGATTTGCATTCAATTCATTTTACTTTCAAGTTGATTCAATTTACTTGTAATACATATATGCCTATTTCATTTCTAATTATTTTAAGTCAATTCAATTGATTTGTTATTCTTTGTAATAACCCGGAAATATGAGCCAGTTTAAAAAAAATTATTTTGGCAATTTTAGCGATTTTGAATATTTAAAATGAATTATTTTAAATAATAACGACGAGAAATTTATTTTGAATTGAATTAGAACGTATATATTTATTTGAATCGCCATTAGAATATAAATATTTTATTTTAATTATAAAAGGAATTGAAAATGGCGCGGTAGTTTGAAATTTCGATTTCAAATTTCAAATGAGTGTACAAGATTCAATATAAACCAAATTTTAGTGAAACAGTAAATATTAGATTTTATTTGAGAATATCTTTCCAACGAATTCGAAAAATCGAAATTTCATAGTGGGAATCAAAAGATACGTCCAGTTAAAGATTCAGAATAGTCGCTATGGAATTCTGGCCCTTGAAAATGGAAATTTTGCAAATGACCCCAGTTTTCGACGAAACCACTTTTGTTGGAACCGTGATGTCAAATTATTGCTAGATTCCAAAATTCGTAGTTTTTCGAATCAATATGCAAGTGTGGCAAAAGAAAACGGGTTTGATCAGTTTAAGTTGATTTTAATCGACTGGAAAATGGCCATTTTTCAAATGGTATCGAATTTGACGAAATTAGTTTTGTTAGGACCATATCGTTAATACGAAGCTAGAAAATATTTTTCGGGAATTTTTCTAGTTAATATGTGGCCCCCGTAAATTGAAATGCGCGTTCAAATTCAATATATAGAGTTAGATTTTGATTTTGACGAAAAATGATCAAAACGATCGAATCGGCTTACGGTACATATCCCATTGTATTCGGAATGGGGGTAATTAGCTATGGACGGCAGTCGGTGGGTTCGATTTCGAGGTCGAAATAAAAAGTTGCTTTTAGAATTTAAAATAATTAAATATATATATCATATTATATAATCCCTCCTTACTCTCTCTCCCCCTTCATCCTCTCAGTCGAAATCAAAACAAAGAAAAAAAGAGAAAATCGCGCCGCCCCTCACCCCCGTTCATCGCACCGCCCCTCACCCCCGTTCATCGTGCCGCCCCTCACCCGCGTTCATTGCGCCGCCACGTTAGGAGCCACTCCCCCCTCCGCCCTTGTTTCCCTTTCTCCCTCCTCTTGATTCAAGGCGCGAGCCCCACAGCCCCAAATCCCTAAAGTTGAATTGCCTATCTCCTGAGTGCTGCCGCCACTGGCCTGAGGCCCGCCTCCGACCCACCATCTCGACACCACAACCCACCAGTTGCGAGCACATCCCACCTCCTCCGACCTCCTACGATAACCAAGGTGATTTTTTATTTTATATAAAAATCAGTTTTAACTTATAAGTTCAGTTTCATTACTTATGAAAGCTAAGTTTCTTTTATTTACAAAAAGCTTGTATTTTTAAAGCGAAAAGATTTTTCTTAGTCTGAAAAGAATAGTTTTTTTTTCTTAGTTTGAAAAGAACATATTTTTCTTAGTTTGAAAAGAGCATATTTTTATAGTTTAAGAATAGATTTTTATAGTTTAAAAGACGAGATTTTTTGTTATAGAAAGATGAAGTTTTTTTTTTAAGAAAGGCAAGATCTTTAACATAGCAAAGATGAGTTTTTTATATATAGGAAATTTTATATTTTTAATAACGAAAAGGCGAGATTTTTATTCGTATGAAGCCATGGTTTTAATCCGTGTAAAGATAGGATTTTTGTTGTATAAACATCGTTATAAAAATAGAGAAAGAATAAAAATATGATTTTTATATTTTATAAAGAATAAAAATATGATTTTTATATTATAGAAAGAACAAAAATACGATTTTTATATTATATAGAGAATAAAAATTTGATCTTTGTATATGTAGCGAAATAAAAATTTGATTTTTATTATATATATGTTGAAATAAAAATGTGATTTTTATAGCGATGATATAAAAATTCGATCTTTATATAAGGAGTAGAAATATAAAAATATATTTTTTATATAGGAAGAAGCGTTGTAAAAATATATGAAGAAGATATAAAAATAGAATTTTTATCTATATAGTAGCGGTGTAAAAATAGAATTTTTATCTATATAGTAGCGGTGTAAAAATAGAATTTTTATCTATATAGTAGCGGTGTAAAAAATAATTTTTTTATCTATATAGTAGCGGTATAAAAATAGAATTTTTATATACGTAGCAACAATATAAAAATGTGATTTTTATATATGTAGTGGCTACGGACAATGAAATTGACAAAGGGCGAGCACAACGAAGATTTCTTTATAAGTAGAGTCATGGCGTTTGGTTTACCTAGTCGATGAGAACTTCTCACTTTTAATCTTGTTTTCTAGTTAAAATTATATACTAGGATGTAGACGGTGCTTAGCAGCACCCGACACCCGTCGTCCACAGACCATGGATGACTTGTATGGTTGTTTGATGTGTTGTGAAGTTTGTTTGTGATGTTGATGTGAAATGGAAAATAAAACATTCATGTGTTGAAATAAATTATTTATCGTTAAAAATATAATTTTTAATGTGAATGTGAATAAATAAATATTCATTTACAACCGGACGGCTTGTTTATGAACACCTATTTGAAGGACATTGATTGGGACGATAAATTTTACACGTCGCCCAACTGCACAAATAATATTCGGTGTTTGTGGATTGAAACCCCACATAGGTGTTGGGATGATATTTGGCGTACACTAATCCCAATTATTTAGTTGTATGTCGATCGATTGGTCGACAGACTTTGTAAGCGTTAATTATTTATATTTAATGCATATGCAGTTGTGTGGTGCACGTTGGATGATGGTTGATTGTTTATCGTTGCTGTTATATACATGTGTTGTATGGAATCCATATAATTAACATTATATGGTAATTGATTTGGCCTCATTCCAATTGGGAAAACAAAGAATATTATAAGATAAAGATTCATGTGTTGAATAGAATAAATAGTCATGTGTTGACGATGCTCATGTGTTGAGAATATTCATGGGTTGAAAATTATCATGTGTTGAAAGAAATATTTTAACAATAAAATTTACATCTTTATCATATATGAAATTAGAAACTAACTGGAAAATAGATCAGATGAGTTGTCTCTCGGGTATTGATCTGATGTTGGTTTCGGCCTTCGGGGTTAACGCTTAGGGAATAATTCTCTTACTAATTTACGGTTGGATTCTGATTAAGAATTAAATGATAGAAAACAAAATTTTATAAAATATATTAAATAACAAAAATAGTCATGTGTTGACAGTACTCATGTGTTGAGAATATTCATGTGTTGAAATAAATATAGATTCATGTGTTGAATAGAATAAATATTCATTTGTTGAATAGAATAACGAAGTTATTAAAAAATATAAAGCCGTGTTGATTAGAGATGCGCTATTTTGACGCGAACGATATTTATATCGATTATATTCGTTTTTATAATGATTATAGAAAAGGAAGTGATTTCAAAATATAACGTTTTGAAAATATTGTCATTTGTATATGGATGATGTGGAATATTCAATTTTGATTCGAAATTGAATATGAAGTTGAAATCGTTTCGTAAACGAATTTAAAACGATTTATAAAATACGTTGAAAAAGGAAATCGACAAAATATGTATAATATTATATATATATATATATATATATAATGGCCTGAATAGAATGCGCCGCGACAGTTCGTGAATTTCGACCATTGACTTCGAATTGACGTTGCGGGAGATCAGACCGTCAGATTCTCCTGAAACCGAAACCATTAGGTTCGTATCGAAAAGAGCTTTCTAATGAATATTTGAAATTTTAAATCTAACGGTTGGATTTGGAATTATGTCCAAATCAAATTTGGAAAAGGTCGCTTTAAGTGCAGTTCGATGGCCGTTGATGGAAATCGACTGTATGGGCCTTGATAAAATTATTAAAAATATCAATAATTTGTGTAAAACCATAAGAAATGA
This sequence comes from Allium sativum, assembly GCA_030737875.1. NCBI lineage: Eukaryota > Viridiplantae > Streptophyta > Magnoliopsida > Asparagales > Amaryllidaceae > Allium > Allium sativum. The sequence goes on from CM060924.1 coordinate 161,011,744, forward strand.
TTTGTGAAGAATTGGGATGAAAAACTCCATATTAGAAAAGTTAAAAATAGATTTTTATCAAAATGAACTAGTTTTGAACTAGAATTATAATTCTATTTATTTTTAAAATAAACAAAGTTGATTTGAAATGGTTTTAAAAGTAACTAGAATTTCCAATAATTGAATTGGAATGGATTTGAATCGAAATTTTCTTTGGAATATTTCGATGTTGGATTTCGTGATGAAACAGATATTGTTATGGAAATTTGAAAGATATATTTATATCGTTATTTCCAATACGATATTTGTTGGTCGTAGAATTTGATATTGAATATAAGCCGATATATTTTCTATTCAGAGCCTTGTGTTTAATATCAAACGTGATTTGGGTTTGTCGTGAATGGTGTCATCATTAACATTGTTCTTAAACCCAGTTGAGAAAAAGATTAAATCTTTCTATTTAGATTTAATGAAGTGTACCAATAAAATGATATTAATTGGAATTGAATTTAAATTGGTTTTTGGGTTTATCGTGAGCGGTGTTTTGAATAACACCTGTTCTTTAACCCGACTAACAATAGAAAGTGATTTTGGGTTTATCGTGAACCGTGTTTTAAATGACATTGGTTCTTTAACACAGTTAAAGACAGGATATTGATTTTTGAGAAGATTAAAACTAAGTGGAGTTTTAATGAATCTGTAGTTAGATTGAAATGTGAATTGATAATTTAAATTATCAAATTTGGAAAGTGATCGAGAATGGAGTATCACCAGTTTTGCTCCAAAGCGATAGTTAAATCTTTAATTAGATTTGAACGTGAAATGGTAATTAATTTTACCGATAACACCGTGGTGTTAGATATGGAGTATTACCAGTTTTGCTTTATGGTATGAATAGGTTGGGATTGGGAAATAAAATAAATAATTACTTCGGTGTGGTTCGCTAATCCCGACTAGTTTGGAAAACCATAATTTGGTTTGAATTGACATCTAACGGAAGATTAAAGAATAAATTTTAGAGAATTTATCTTTGATAAAATTAATGGGAACCTTTCCCTCAGAATATGAAATTTATAAACTAACTGTAGGTTAGCTTAGAAGAATGGTTTCCTGGGTATTGATCTGATGTTGGATTCGGCCTTCGGGGTTAATATTTGGGGAATTGCTCTCTTACTAATTTACGGTTAGTGACTGATGGATTGGAATGAGGCGTATGTTGTGTTTTCTGGTACTTGTTTATTATATACGCGAGTTATTCGGAAAGGCCGGGTCTATACCCATTCTGAATAACTGTTTCGACGATAAGTCGAAGATGAAGACGGTGGTCGAAGACCGGAGGTCTTCACATTGTTTGGATAATTACTGATGGTCTTGATTGGGCTGTACACCCAGGAAAATGGAAATAGTTAGTGATCGTCCAGATGTATTTGGAGATCGATGGATATGCGAGGAAAGTGCCTCCAGTTTCGTTCAGACCTAGAACGGACGTGTAAATGGATTGTGTGTTTGACATTGGATTTTATTCCGTGTTGATTGATTCCTGTTAAATAAATATCTGTTTGAAGGCGGAGAATTTATTCTCTTGCTTAACGCCCTTCTCTGAGACGTACGAGCTCAGCGGTTATATATCGATAGAAATCAGTTGCATGGCATGAATTGCCTGTGTGGCAGGCTGATATGCAATGATCAAGGCTTCTGTTCAAAAGCGGAGTCTTGTGGTTGATGATCAAAGCACGGCCTACGTGGCGTAGCTTTGTGTATAGCATGAATTCGCGAGCCTCACACCTCGGTATGAGTTAAAAAGGGGATACGGACCGCTGGGAGAACACGACGTTTCTTTCTAGTTATGGGTGGTGTCAGCGTTTTACTAGCCCTGACATCGTTGATTATTATACCTATGTGGATGTTGGATTGCGAGGCGCCTCAAGTATAGGTCTGTAAGGACCGGAAAACGTGTGTTTAGGAATTGCCAATCCTCAAACGTAAGAGAGGACTGGCCCAACCAATTCCAAGGGTTGCCCAGAGAGAGTAGTCTTGAGACATTTGCTAGAGTGTCTCGAAGCGGAGAGGAGCTTGCCCTATGCCTCGACTCATGACGGAATTCCAATTTCCAATATGAGATATTTCGGTTTTATTTGTAGAGCCTAGCATGGTGTTGGCTATTATAAGGGAAAACCGTATCCTCCGGCCTGCGTTGCATTGTGTGATGGGACCTAGGTCTTATAATAGCTTCATTTTTCCAAAAAGCATTGCGCTGTTTTGTTATATGCACTAGTGTTCTTGGGAGGAAACCCATTCCGTGTTATATGGCGTGGTCCCTTGAATTACTCTCTTTTAAAGTAAAGTTTTAAATAACTATTTTAGTTCTCACACCAGTCACATGACTGACCTGGAGTTTATTGTTTTAACCTAAACTTTGGGTGCCCCTATTTTCGACAGGCCAGGTAGTAGTTTTGGTTTTGCAGATTTATATTCACAGGATCCTGATTTACAGCTGGAATGATGCTTGGAAAGCTATGTATCCGTGTATTACTTTCAGTTGTGTTTTATATGGTTTTTCCGCTGCTATGTAATTTATTGTAATCTCTGATATTTTTCTGTTGTATAATATTTATTCATACTCTGTATATTTTTGTATTCTGATGGAATTGTTGTAATAAGTAATGAAATGTTCTTCTGTTTGCGTTTCGCTGTGTGTTGTTCTCAAAGCAATCCAGGCTTTCCTTACCGGGGAAGTTACGGGTTACTACATTCTTCTTCTTTTATTAACTCTCATTTATCTTTTGATTTCTTTGCACCATTTAAACCACATCCATTATATTCAACATTAATTCTTATTAGCGCATTCCATTAACTTCATCACTTAAGCCTAAGTGATTATAGTTCAAATTCATACAAAGTTTTATTTAATTACCATTAATTCCATTTTACATTTATTAAGTTGATCTATATTTCATCATTTATCATTCGATTGATCAATAATTTAGAAAAATTAGTTATTGAATGATTTAAGAAAAAAGAAATATTGAAAATTAATTCATTAATGAAATTAGAAATTAAATATTAATTTTAGAATTTAATTTCGGGTGGTTTTGTAATATCGTTTTGCAATACCAAATGTAACATCCGAGGTTTTTGACCATTCAAATCGACAATGACCCTTAATGTCAACATAAACAGATCAAAAATATGGATAGTTATTGGGATTAAAATAAGAAAAAATAAGAAAGAAGAAAACAAATACAGAATCTCACAACGGAAGGACAAAATATAATTAATAAATAACAGCTCATGAAGCTGTTAAAACATACATTTTATTATATTCTACAACTATTATCAGAGTAAATTAACATACAACGTACCAATGCATTTGCAGTGGAATAATAGTAATAATACGTCTGTTGAGCTCTATCTTCATCTTCAAAATGGTATCTTCAAAGCAAGTGAAACTTCGCTAACTGCAACTCGGTCTGACCCGAGCGTATTGCAACAAAAAGAAACGCAACAAACACTCGGATCAGAACTAAATCATTCTCATATTGGTTAAATCAAATTTCATGTAATAATATGAATGCAATAGCTTAAGAGATGTTACGGGAATTCCCATCTCCTAAGGGTCTGTCAAACTAACATTATTATCATATAATATAATACGCTATTATAATAGTGTCTACGGTTAAATATAACATATTAAAATAGCGTAAGCGGGATTACATTTTTACCCATACACCGTTTATAATACCGTAGTCTATACACATACCGTAAAGTCCACAGTATGTTGTGGCTATCATATGGCACTCCATAGGTACGGTACAAATCAAAGCCGTAGGGGCTCGATCAGGATAATATGACAAGGCACACGAGGAATGCCCTGAGTAGGAGTATACTAGTTGCATGCACGGACTGGTGGTAACGCATAGCCGCAACTACCGCCCACCTCGAACAACACTTCGAAATCACAGATGCGCATCAAATCAATCAAACCGAGGGACTATAGTAATAAAGGAAGAAGTGTTGCCGATGGAGGTAGCTAACCCCACTTGGTCACGGTATAGCCTTGTTTTAGTCATTTTAATTATGACCTGAAGGTCAAGGATATCCATCATCGTTCTCTTTCTTCAAATCCAGTAATCGCCTCCAAGTCCTTCCAACACAGTTTCTGGAACTCCACCGCGTACACAATTATTAAAGTGGTTTTCGGTATTGGCAGCGAGTATGACAATATCCGATCCCGATCTCTTTAACGACCAAACGTTTACATTTTCACACCGGTCAGTTCTTTTACATTTCAAAGAGCTTCATACTTCATATCAAAATATCAGAGTTTCAAAATCATTCAATATTCAAGATAGACTATTATTCATTCTAAAATCTCCATTTAAACCAGTTAAAATTTTGAAACAACTCCAACTTTAATAATTTGAATATTAAAATAATTAGCAGTATATTTAAAATAGTTCAGATATATAATTGAAATAGTTTGAAAATAAATAATTTGTAATTTAAAATAGAATTGATCAAATTTATTAAAATATATAGTTTAAACATTAAGTAATTTATAATATAAATATTTAATTTTAAATGATTTATTTAAAATAATTTATAAAATAAAATAGTAATAAAGTAAAATATTTTATAAAGAAAAATAATTGTTATTAAAATAGTTCATAAAATGATTTGAAATACTATAGTTGGAATTAGAATTGTTTCTCTGACATTTTCAATTAAACCTGAAGTCGAATTTCAACTTCAATTCAACCAACTCAATTTTCAATAATTCCATTGATTAAACTTCCAATTTACATTCATTTCAATTTGATCAAATTCATTCAACTAGCTACATTCCAAATCAGATTCTCATTTTCAATGATTTCAATTTATGGCAAATATCGAGTTCACAATTCATGTATATAATTCAAATCAATGTTGATTCTGTAACAACCCACGTCCGTTAGTGTCACTCATAAAGTTAATGCACTAAGTTCTGTGGAGCATTTATGGTAAAAGATGCAGATAAATTACAAGACAGACAAAAATTAAACAGCGAAAAATAAGACTTTACTTTATTGATAAATAGTTGTACAATGATTTCTTTACAATATCAGAGTATCATCTGTCTTACAAAATAAAGAGGCATGAAAATACATTTATATTCCCCGATTTTAGGAAGAGCCAGCCATAGCATCTGAAAAGAGAATCCAAGCAAACTTCGACAAATCTCCAAGCTGGGAAAGAATGACATTCCAACTTAACCTGAGCTATACTATTCCCTCCTCTACTACCTGCGGGGGGGGGGGGGGGGGGGACGGAAGAAAAGAAGACGAAAGAAAAACAGAGTCAGACATAAAGCCTGAGTAAGTTCAGTAACTTCTAGCATATGAACATGGAAAAACAAAACGACATGAATTAACTGAATACAAGATAACACCATGATGATAGGGTGGGAAAGATTAGCCAAGGTTAACACAAGATATACTAAGATAAGATGAACTGGATATGCTCTAATACTTTCGCTGCTTCGCTATTTCCTTATTATACTGGTTTCTATAACTCTGCACCTGCTATATAATGTCCCAACTAGTAGTGCTAACGTGATCCCAATCCTTGTATTTTTCATCGCCTTCAGGCATCCAATTATTTATTTGTTAGGTAGATTTAATCTAGGGTTTTCTACCAAGTGCCTTTTAGATTCAACTAGAGTTTACGCTGTCTGCTGAACGCTTTTCTGATTCAGGATTTATGCCACCTAGTTCAACTAGAAATTATGCTACCTGTCGAATGAGGCCCCCAAGTCTAGGACACACTACCTAGAGTGGTATATGTTCCTATACTTCCCCACGCCTGTATCGCGAATCGTTATTGCTTGTCCAGATGCACATGTCCTGTAATGTGCGACCTAAGTCCTGTGTCAAGGCAAATCAAGGAATACAGAACTCGGTCGGGAGCTTTCAGATATCTGCCGATGCAGATGCTAAGGTCTGTTTTTATTCCAGTGGCTATGGTCCCACTTGACCCCTCCCTCAACTAATGAAAGGCACCCTTTGAAAAATGAGAACTATAAGCCGGCCCCCGGTGCCCCACTATCCTATGGCCATCCTCACCCATAACTAGATAGCAATTATGGTCTTTTGGAGTTCTCCGCCTTTCCGCTTCACGTATCTCGACTGACTCAAGATGGATGGTAGACGACGAGTTGCTATCACAGGGCTACTGTTTTCTTGCCGAATCACGCCAGTCCATCCTAGTCTTTAGGTTGCCATATATATATTGCAACCAAGGCATACCACTGGTTCTTCTACGCAGACCTTAACTTCTGTGAGCCAAGGAGGATCATCTGCAGCCTCACAGAGGGATACCAAGAGTACCCTCACGTCCCCTCGAAGCCTTGGGCTTCGTAACCCAATTCGTTGGAGCCCTCTTTTTACTCAGACGGACATTCGCTCCTTCCCGTGTTATACTAAGAATTACTACTAAGTTCTACTAACCAAGATTTACCACTTAGTTCCCTTTCCCGTCAATTTGGATCGGTTAAGTGTCATTAGTCAATTCAAGCCAACCTAACCATTTTCATTTATCCTGTCAAACTGGCTAAGTGTTATCAGAAATTCATGTTGACTTAATCCCACCACAAACCAAGTTATATTGGTTAGGTATTTCTTATTACTTAACCCTACCCATTCACCCTGTATTGGTTCAGTGTTCCTTTTTAACTTAACCTTGCCCGTCTGTTTTAACTAACATGTCATTAACGGTTAAGTATTATCCCTTCATTTTTTAGACTTAACCCTATTCCTTTATCAAAATCTGATGGTTAAGTGTTCAAGTTTACTTAACCCTACGGTCTAGCCCAGCTAACATATCAAATTGGCTAAGTGTATTAAATCTTACTTAACCCCGTTCTCTAGTTAACATGTTAATTTGGCTAAGTGTATTAACTTTACTTAACCCCACTTTCTAGACTAGTTAACATGTTAATTTGGCTAAGTGTTTTCTTAGTTACTTAACCTCTACAAATCTTGTCTTGTTACTATGAGTTTGGTTAAGTGTCCTTGTGAACTTAGCCCTCCGTTCTAGCTTAACTGTGCTTAAGTTGGTTAAGTGTTCCTATGGACTTAACCCTCTCATTCTAGCTTAACTGTATGAACCTAACCCCCACCTACCAGTCTTGTTATCATGTTGAGTTGGTTAAGTGTCTTAGTTAACTTAACCCTAGCATTCTTGTTCTAGCTTTAACTAAATAGACTAAAGCCGCGACCACTCACATTAGACAGATATTGTTGCGAATACTGGATGTGCCGGTTGGTTCCAGGCAGGTTTACATCACAACTCAGTCTAACCTCGGGTTAGGCATGTTCGTGTTTTCTAAATTCAAAGGGTTTTGATTAATTTTCAAATCAGGTTTTAAAACTAACCATCTCGTCCGTCGGATCAGTTAGGGATAGCCAGGGGAGCAGGAAACTTGTATTTTCCAAACCCAAGCCTAGACACTATCCTCTCTGTCACCCTAGAACTTTCTGGTGTGTTATTAAAAGAGATGTCGTTTAACAAACCTTTAATTTGTCTAAGTTTACATTTCTCATTTAGAACAAATTCTATAAGTAAATTATCCCTAATTTACTTATTTCCGAATTCCCCTTTTAATGTAAATTGTCAACATTCATTCTTATGGCCCATTTTCCCCTCTAAATCATGTTTATGCTTTTTGGTATGTAAACTATACCAAATCAAGTGTCAGTAACCATGATTTTGCTAAACCTGCCAATTACTCCCTATTATGGCCAATTTCAAATTTAGGCCAATATATTTACCGTTCCAAATTAGCTAATCCAATTCCAATTCAACATTCTAATTCATGTCAAACTAGACTTATTACTCTATTTCACTATTCACGTAAATGCTAGATTTACATGTCGATACTAGATTCAGGCTACTCAATCTATAGTTCATGTCAAATTTATCCAACTTGCATTCTTATGAACATGCCATAATGCTTGTTCCCAATTTATGCCAATTTCCAAGTTAAACTACGTTTTTAGTAAATTTCATATTTTTCCCAAACCACATTCCCACCGTTCGTATAATCGTGATTCAGTCTAGATTTATAAATAAAGCTAGGTTCGTAGAAAATAGGGAATGAACCAAAGATGCTATGCGAAAGATAGACATACTAACTAGCATAAAAAAGGTTGAATAACGACGTCGGTTCAAGAACATGGGTAGACCTAACTTAATAGGTAAATTCCCAAGGTCTAAAACCAAAGAAAACCAAGAATAGACAGAATAGAGACGTAGGTTCAAGAACATGGGTAGACCTAACTTAATAGGTAAATTCGCAAGGTCTAAAACCAACGAGAACCAAGGATAGACAGAATAGAAAGATCAGGTTTATACCCAATTTCATAGCAACCTTTTCCTAGTCAGAAATCATAGGTGTTTAGTCACAGTTGTACTTGTTATGTCATATGCAATAGTTTATGTTTCCAAATCAAAAGCATAAGCTTAGTCAAGGAAATAATTCTCATAGTCACAGTCATAGGCAATGTCCATAGTCATAGGCAATGTTCATAGTCATAGGCAACGTTCACAGTCATAGGCAATGTACATAGTCATAGGCAATGTTCATAGTCATAGGCAATGTTCACAGTCATAGGCAATGTTCATAGTCAAAGAGGCATACAGTCTTATTTGTCCTTGAATCATAACAGTTCTTGATTAGGTCCAAGAATATAGGCACTGATTCAAATAGAGAGAGAGGGAGATTTGGCATATTCTTTTATTCCTTTAATTTCATGTCACGAACAAAGAAAAACGTTTAAATCTAAAAATAACCGACTTACAGAGATTAGATTAGAATAGAAAGATGGCGTTGCTAAGATTCGTAGAAAAACAGTCGTTGAAGTCGTTTGAACCTCCTCTTGAATCCTAGCTTGACTTGAACCTCTTCTTGAAAATCTTTGAGCAGCATTTCCTCGTCTTGGTTTATTTTATATTTATTTATATATTTTAGAGGAGGAGGAGAAGCCATGTCTAACAAGAATCTTTGCAGCATAAAGGTAGAAAAGAATTGTGAATAGAGAAGAAGACCAGGGCTGTTTATATAGTGTTAGGCGGACGAACCTGGTCAGAAAACGTGACCAAATACAGCAGAATGAACCAGGTGCAGAAAGCTGGAAAAAGCAGGCAGGTCAACACCCATGTCGACTGGGCAGTCGACATGGGGGGGTGGTGTCGACTGTGCAGTCGACACTCCTGTCGACTTGACCTGGGTGGGAATTTTCCCGCTCTGCCCCTACGCGTTTGAATTTCGAATTTGGCTCTAGTTTTTAAACTGTTTTGAACTTGGAATTTTCTGAAAACTTTGACGGGCCATATCTTGGTCATACGGACTCCGATTTTCGAAAATTCGGACTCTATTTCGCGTATTTTTCCGAGACGAACGCAATGGCGTGGCCCGTTTCCCTTGATTTTGATTTTAACTCTTAATTCTGCCTTGATTCGTGAATCTTAGTGTTATAGAATTACGGGGTGTTACATTCTCCCCCACTTAAAAGGATTTCGTCCCCGAAATCTTCAAGTTAGGAAGAATGTGTCCTACCATCCAATCACCTATCTACTCAACCATTCAATCACATGCATTCATTGTCCTTAAAAGATTTCTAATGCTTTCATGTTCATATGCATAGTGTGTGTGTATATGCCTTTATCTAATGCAAAATCAGGCGGTCTACTGATTTAGTTGACCTCCTTAATGCGAATCATGTCAGTGCCGTGCGTCCAATCATGTATGCAAGCATCCCTAGTTATGCAAATACTATATGCGTGCACAGCAATTCATCCATATGCAACATCCATATGATAACATATTAAGTTCAACTTACAAACAAATACATATCTGTAAATGCAATATGAAAGCGTCCGAACTTGATCTAGTGCCTAATACGTATGCATATGCATTCACGAGCAACCATTTGCAACCACTTGCAACCATAACATGTTTCAAATACATGTTTACATCCATTGGCTTCTACCTAAGGATCGATGATACGTCCTAGAGGATATACTCTAGAAAGAGAGAAACAATTATGCGTAAAGCTCCTACAAACAAAAGAAATCAAGGATGCACCCAAGGAAAAAGGGTATGATGCTAGTATCTAGCCTTCTTGAGCTTTACTCCACTGTATCTTAACTAATTTAACTTCACGATTGTGAAGTTTCTGACCTCCATCTCTAAAGTAAACAGATGTCAACTATGATACCAAGTGTATGTACTAAGATGATTAGAGGTCTCTCCTCTTAGCTTATCCATCACGCTATAACTATGAGGGTAAAATGGTCACTACGCACTTTCTAGAGTGCCTGCCATAACTATTCATTTCTCACGCAAACCACGCTAGTCGAACTCGACATTCCTCAAGTACAAGCCCCAAAGGCCTAAACCAATATCAGACAAGCATCCAAGGAATATCTCCTCCGAATTTAGACGACCTACGTGAGATGATATAAGCAAACTCGATAGCTATCCTCAAATCCCTACTAAAAATAGACTGGTCGGACCACCAATTGGATTTGAGATTCTAGTGGGATCTTTCTACTATACAGGTACTATGGTGCAGAGACTCAACTAGGGAAGTGGATATAAACAAATGCGAAGTGCTAAATCCAAAGGAAAGAGTACGAACAGCAAAACTAGACTCTGCCAACAGAACTTTACTACCTTTCTCCTAGGTACGCTTGGTGGTGAAATATGTACTTGCCCTTTTGAAAATCTTGTTCCTCATTCTTGCCTTTGTCCCTAATTATATGTCATATCATACCCTAGCAAAGATACTTCCTCTTGTCTTAGGTTTTATGGTTTCTTTCTCCTTTGTGAGCTAAATCTACATCCATGAATTCCTCATCCTCGGGTTGTGCTCCTTAGCCAAACTCCTCATCCCCTTCTGTGTGTAGTCATGTTGACAAATCCCTCGAAAGCTGCCTCCATCATACGGAAAATCCTACTAAGCTTGGAAGAAAACTAACCACAGGTGAAACTACTACGGTTATAGATGGAAGTCGGGCACTACTTCGCCCATCGTTGAGGTTACCTCCCAGAGAGCCAGGAGCCCCAGAGACTCAAGAAAGAAGGAGACAAGAATTCAAACAGAGGAAGAGAAGACAATGCGTATGGCTTTGGGGAATATGCCTTTAAAACAAATCTTTTCTCTTGAAAATGCTTCTTTTAAAACCGTTTTGAAAATAATTTTTCAAATCTTTTATCTGATCCGGTAACCTTCAGCTCTGATACCACGTGTAACACCCCACGTCCGTTAGTGTCACTCATAAAGGGAATGCATTACGTTCTGTGGAGCATTTAGGGTAAAAGATGCAGATAAATTACAAGACAGACAAATATTTAACAGCGGAAAATAAGACTTTGCTTTATTGATAAATAGTTGTGCTTTAATGATAAATAGTTGTACAATGATTTCTTTACAATATCAGAGTATCATCTGTCTTACAAAATAAAGAGGCATGAAAATACATTTATATTCCCCGATTTTAGCAAGAGCCAGCCATAGCATCTGAAAAGAGAATCCAAGAAAACTTCGACAAATCTCCAAGCTGGGAAAGAATGACATTCCAACTTAACCTGAGCTATACTATTCCCTCCTCTACTACCTGGGGGGGGAACGGAAGAAAAGAAGACGAAAGAAAAACAGAGTCAGACATAAAGCCTGAGTAAGTTCAGTAACTTCTAGCATATGAACATGGAAAAACAAAACGACATGAATTAACTGAATACAAGATAACACCATGATGATAGGGTGGGCAAGATTAGCCATGGTTAACACAAGATATACTAAGATAAGATGAACTGGATATGCTCTAATACTTTCGCCGCTTCGCTATTTCCTTATTATACTGGTTTCTATATCTCTGCACCTGCTGTCTAATGTCCCAACTAGTAGTGCTAACGTGATCCCAATCCTTGAATTTTCCATCGCCTTCAGGCATCCATTTATTTATTTGTTGGCTAGATTTAATCTAGGGTTTTCTACCAAGTGCCTTTTAGATTCAACTAGAGTTTACGCTGTCCGCTGAACGCTTTTCGGATTCAGGATTTATTCCACCTAGTTCAACTAGGAATTATGCTACCTGTCGAACGATGCCCCCAAGTCTAGGACACACTACCTAGAGTGGTATATGTTCCTATACTTCCCCACGCCTGTATCGCGAATCGTTATCGCTTGTCTAGATGCACATGTCCTGTAATGTGCAACCCGAGTCCTGTGTCAGGGCAAATCAAGGAATACAGAACTCGGTCGGGATCTTTCAAATATCTGCTGATGCAGATGCTAAGGTCTGTTTTTATTCCATTGGCTATGGTCCCACTTGACCCCTCCCTCAACTAACGAAAGGCACCCTTTGAAAAATGAGAACTATACACCGGCCCCCGGTGCCCCACTATCCTATGGCCATCCTCACCCATAACTAGATAGCAATTATGGTCTTTTGGAGTTCTCCGCCTTTCCGCTTCACGTATCTCGACTGACTCAAGATGGATGGTAGACGACGAGTTGCTATCACAGGGCTACTGTTTTCTCGTCGAATCACGCCAGTCCATCCTAGTCTTTAGGTTGCCATATATATATTGCAACCAAGGCATACCACTGGTTCTTCTACGCATACCTTAACCTCTGTGAGCCCAGGAGGATCATCTGCAGCCTCACAGAGGGATACCAAGAGTACCCTCACGTCTCCTCGAAGCCTCGGGCTTCGTAACCCAATTCGTTGGAGCCCTCTTTTTACTCAAACGGACATTCGCTCCTTCCCGTGTTATACTAAGAATTACTACTAAGTTCTACTAACCAAGATTTACCACTTAGTTCCCTTTCCCGTCAATTTCGATCGGTTAAGTGTCATTAGTCAATTCAAGCCAACCTAACCCTTTTCATTTATCCTGTCAAACTGGTTAAGTGTCATCAAAAATTCATGTTGACTTAACCCCACCACAAACCAAGTTATATTGGTTAGGTATTTCTTATTACTTAACCCTACCCATTCACCCTGTATTGGTTCAGTGTTCCTTTTTAACTTAACCTTGCCCGTCTGTTTTAACTAACATGTCATTAACGGTTAAGTATTATCCCTTCATGTTTTAGACTTAACCCTATTCCTTTATCAAAATCTGATGGTTAAGTGTTCAAGTTTACTTAACCCTACGGTCTAGCCCAGCTAACATATCAAATTGGCTAAGTGTATTAAATCTTACTTAACCCCATTCTCTAGTTAACATGCTAATTTGGCTAAGTGTATTAACTTTACTTAACCCCACTTTCTAGACTAGTTAACATGTTAATTTGGCTAAGTGTTTTCTTAGTTACTTAACCTCTACAAATCTTGTCTTGTTACTATGAGTTTGGTTAAGTGTCCCTGTGGACTTAGCCCTCCGTTCTAGCTTAACTGTGCTTAAGTTGGTTAAGTGTTCCTATGGACTTAACCCTCCCATTCTAGCTTAACTATATGAACCTAACCCCCACCTACCAGTCTTGTTATCATGTTGAGTTGGTTAAGTGTCTTAGTTAACTTAACCCTAGCATTCTTGTTCTAGCTTTAACTAAATAGACTAAAGCCGTGACCACTCACATTAGACAGATATTGTTGCGAATACTGGATGTGCCGGTTGGTTCCGGGAAGGTTTACATCGCAACTCAGTCTAACCTCGGGTTAGGCATGTTCGTGTTTTCTAAATTCAAAGGGTTTTGATTAATTTTCAAATCAGGTTTTAAAAGTAACCATCTCGTCCGTCGGATCAGTTAGGGATAGCCAGGGAGAGCAGGAAACTTGTATTTTCCAAACCCAAGCCTAGACACTATCCTCTCTGTCACCCTAGAACTTTCTGGTGTGTTATTAAAAGAGATGTCCTTTAACAAACCTTTAATTTGTCTAAGTTTACATTTCTCATTTAGAACAAATTCTATAAGTAAATTATCCTTAATTTACTTATTTCCTAATTCCCCTTTTAATGTAAATTGTCAACATTCATTCTTATGGCCCATTTTTCCCTCTAAATCATGTTTATGCTTTTTGGTATGTAAACTATACCAAATCAAGTGTCAGTAACCATGATTTTGCTAAACCTGACAATTACTCCCTATTATGGCCAATTTCAAATTTAGGCCAATATATTTACCATTCCAAATTAGCTAATCCAATTCCAATTCAACATTCTAATTCATGTCAAACTAGACTTATTACTCTTGTTCACTATTCATGTAAATGCTAGATTTACATGTCGATACTAGATTCAGGCTACTCAATCTATAGTTCATGTCAAATTTATCCAGCTTGCATTCTTATGAACATGCCATAATGCGTGTTCCCAATTCATGCCAATTTCCAAGTTAAACTACGTTTTTAGTAAATTTCATATTTTTCCCAAACCGCATTCCCACCGTTCGTATAATCGTGATTCAGTCTAGATTTATAAATAAAGCTAGGTTCGTAGTAAAAAGGGAATGAACCAAAGATGCTATGCGAAAGATAGACACACTAACTGGCATAAAAAGGGTTGAATAACGACGTCGGTTCAAGAACATGGGTAGACCTAACTTAATAGGTAAATTCCCAAGGTCTAAAACCAAAGAAAACCAAGAATAGACAATATAGAGACGTAGGTTCGAGAACATGGGTAGACCTAACTTATTAGGTAAATTCCCAAGGTCTAAAACCAACGAGAACCAAGGATAGACAGAATAGAAAGATCAGGTTTAGACCCAATTTCATAGCAACCTTTTCCTAGTCAGAAATCATAGGTGTTTAGTCACAGTTGTCCTTGTTATGTCATAGGCAATAGTTTATGTTTCCAAATCAAAAGCATAAGCTTAGTCAAGGAAATGATTCTCATAGTCACAGTCATAGGCAATGTCCATAGTCATAGGCAATGTTCATAGACATAGGCAACGTTCACAGTCATAGGCAATGTACATAGTCATAGGCAATGTTCATAGTCATAGGCAACGTTCACAGTCATAGGCAATGTTCATAGTCATAGAGGCATACAGTCTTATTTGTCCTTGAATCATAACAGTTCTTGATTAGGTCCAAGAATATAGGCACGGATTCGAATAGAGAGAGAGAGATTTGGCATATTCTTTTATTCCTTTAATTTCATGTCACGAACAAAGAAAAACATTCAAATCTAAAAATAACTAACTTACAGAGATTAGATTAGAACAGAAAGATGGCATTGCTAAGATTCGTAGAAAAACAGTCGTTGAAGTCGTTTGAACCTCCTCTTGAATCCTAGCTTGACTTGAACCTCTTCTTGAAAATCTATTAGCAGCATTTCCTCGTCTTGGTTTATTTTATATTTATTTATATATTTTAGAGGAGGAGGAGAAGCCATGTCTAACAAGAATCTTTGCAGCATAAAGGTAGAAAAGAATTGTGAATAGAGAAGAAGACCAGGGCTGTTTATATAGTGTTAGGCGGACGAACCTGGTGCAGAAAGCTGGAAAAAGCGGGCAGGTCGACACCCATGTCGACTGGGCAGTCGACATGGGGGGTGGTGTCGACTTTGAAGTCGACATCCCTGTCGACTTGACCTGGGCGGGAATTTTCCCGCCCTGCCCACTACGCGTTTGAATTTCGAATTTGTCTCTAGTTTTTAAACTGTTTTGAACTTGGAATTTTGTAAAAACTTTGACGGGCCATATCTTGGTCATACGGACTCCGATTTTTGAAAATTCGGACTCTATTTCGCGTATTTTTTCGAGACGAACGCAATGGCGTAGCCCGTTTCCCTTATTTTGATCTTAACTCTTAATTCTGCCTTGATTCGTGAATCTTAGTGTTACAGAATTACGGGGTGTTACATTCTCCCCCACTTAAAAGGATTTCGTCCCCGAAATCTTCAAGTTAGGAAGAATTACGGGGTGTTACAGATTCATAATAAAATTCAAAGGTGTGTGAAACCACTCTATTTCAATAAATTTGATTATATTTCACTTTTTACTTAGCTTCAGTTAAATACAAATTTATTTCCCTTTTTTATTCAAGGTTCAAGTTCGAAGGAAATAAATTATAAGACATCACTTATATTGTTTTTAAAGCAATATTTCAAAATTCATGGTTAAAACAAATTTTATTTAACCAACCGGTGTCCGTATATAATTTTCTATCCTATGGCCAAGTGATACTTAAATTTTAATTTTAGTATTTTGGGAAATGATATATATCATTTCAATCCAAATCAGGGTCATAGGTATTTATCATTTCAACCTACGTTCTTAATTCATTTTAATAATTAATCCTGAGTTTATTTGATGCCCGTAACATCAAGGGTGATGGTTGGGATTAATCAACAAAATTAGTAACATATGTAAACAATGTCAATAATAAGATGAATTACATATCAATGCATTAAATATACAAACTCAAGGCATTCATTAAAATCAACACATATAAATAGTTCAGTATAATATATGTGTACTAGCCATCAGGTATGAGATTTTAAACTAGAAATTAAATTCAAACTGTAGAAATTTTAAAACAGTTAAATTAAATTATACAGTCTATGCAGATTTAACATAAGTAAGCAATTTAAACGATCAAACAACAGACAATACAATCATATCATGACATGAATTTAATTTAACTAACAATAAAATATTTTAGTTAGGTGTGAGTGGGTTTAATCACTCACCTTTGGTTCTGAACTTGTTTGAAATCCAAAATATGCCCTAAAATTTAACTGTCTTAGAATCAATCCAAATCAGTGCCATCGCGTAGAGCTCGTTGATACGATTCCAATGGATCCAATTGTGTATGAAACTGATTTTGTATGAAGAAGTTACATATGTTAACGCATTAGAAATCAAATTATATAAAATAATTATAGAAAACCCTCACCCAAAATCTCTCTTATACGTCATCTCCTTCTAAATCCTTTCTCTCCACTGCGTTTTTCACAAATAGCATAAGCACAACCCAAACCAACGTTCAATCCCTTAAATCACGCTCCACTCCTGAAGCATCCTTCTTGTTGTAACTAATTATCCCATGTATACTATTTATCTACAGCAAACTATCCAACTTCACAATCTACAAGCTATCTTCCTATTGCTCCATACGGGCCTACAGCAGTTGCTCGCTTCATTTTGTGAAACCCGATCATTACGATGCCCAGACCAGAAGACCTGATCATCCAAATGCGAGAGGTATAACGCTGCTAGTAGTTACATGGCTTTGTTGTAGAATTTAGGGAGGTATGTGTCTGCAGCAAGGACATGCAGACCAGTGGAGGTGTTTCGATCTGACATAGATTGGAGAAGTGAGGCAGATCGTCTTTTTTCAAAGGCCATTTTTTTTGTATGAGCAGTTTTAAATAGCAGCGAAGAAGATAAGGTAAAGATCCAAAAGTGTAAGAAGAAAAGGGAATATAATGTGGACAATTAAATTTTAAACAAAGAGACGTAGTGAGTGTCAATCCCAAAATTCACGTGAAAGGGGGCTCAATACCCACTCCAATTGAATACCTAGTTTTTACCTATTTAAGTTCAAATTTTAATCTACCATATTATGTAAAATATCTATGCACCGATGAATTAAATATTAATTATATAATTTAAGAGTTGTCATAACTCTCTGTTTTAAATATAATTCCATGTTTGTTATCAATAACAACAAAATTAGAATCACATTGGTTTTGCGTTTTTATTTATAATTTATATCCCATGCAACCATACCATTTATTACCAATCAATTCACCACTTTACTTGTAACATTCATTTTATTTCCTTGTTTCCATTTATTACCTTACTATTATAACTACTACTTTTAATTCATAATATCTGCGATAATTAATTGTATTGATTCTAGTTGGTTACCATATCAATATCAAATAGTAAAGGTTTTATTTGCTCCTTCTTTCCAATTTTAATAGCAACATAACTTCCATATATATATATATATATTACAACACAATGTAAATCACACGTTAATCCATATATATTTCATATACATTGATTGTTTTGTTTCCCATTTGATTATAGGTTATTGCTAAATTTTACAACATTTGTTAATAACAAAAGGCTAGTTACTGTTTAAATAATTGGTAAATTTCACTGCTAATTAAACTTTGTAGTTTCCACACCTTAAATTATTATTAATAACCTAATACAAATTTTGGTCACTGAAATTTATTAAATTCATTCCTTGTAATGTTCATCTCTCCTATACTAAATATTTACATAAATTAAATTACCGTTTCAAAATAAATATACCATAACTCACATTTTATTGAAACTATAAATCTATTGTCATTACAGTTGTTGCAAATTATTATTAACCATCAAGATCAAACCATATTAGTTAGTTTTAAACAAAAAAAACACTAAATAATTCATTTTAACCAAATTTTCCCATAAAATAATATTAAATTAAATAATTTTGGACTGTTAAAGATATGGGTTGATACACCCTCCGCCACTCAAAACTTTTCGTCCCCGAAAAGGGATGTTGTAAGGAAGTTATCAATTCATATATACTTAGCCATATAATTTTCTACTCAGTTTAAAACGTTAACCTATACCCTTGGTTTTATACATGTTGAAAACTTAAATTCCAAAAAAAATTCCAAGTCTTAAATTCACGGATATTTCGGCAGAGTCTCCTTTGTATAACTAGGTCCAGAAAAAAATAATATATTCATAATAATAAATATACATCTCATCTCAATGATGAGACATCCCAATCGGGGAAACAATATATAACTTTGGAAATACGCTACATAACTCAATATACGTACCTTTTATTTGCGTTATTAGCGATTTGGCTTATTTCGAACGAGCAAAAATAACATTTTATGCGCAAGCAGCTCCAAAAGCAAGCAATTCCCTTTCACACCTACTAAAACACTAATGAAACGTTCATGAAATAGCCATGGTAACCAAAAGAACAAATAAAATATCCAAACAATTATATTTATCTAAACAAACACCATAACCAAATTTAAATGTCAATATTTTATTTGTACCATTTCATTTGTTATATTTCATTCCTATTTTTCCAAATGTCAATAGCTTTGTTTATTATTTATTACTTTCTACCATTATTCAATTTGTTTTCATTCACTCATTGACATTCATTTTATCAATAATTATATAGATTTGCATTCAATTCATTTTACTTTCGTGTTGATTCACTTTACTTGTATTACAAATATGCCTATTCATTTCTAATTATTTTAAGTCAATTCAATTTATTTGTTATTCTTCTTCTTTTATTAACTCTCATTTACCTTTTTATTTCTTTGCACCATTTAAACCACATCCATTATATTCAACATTAATTCTTATTAGCGCATTTCATTAACTTCATCACTTAAGCCTAAGTGATTATAGTTCGAATTCATACAAAGTTTTAGTTAATTACCATTAATTCCATTTCACATTTCTTAAGTTAATCTGTATTTCATCATTTATCATTCGATTGATCAATAATTTAGAACAATTAGTTATTGAATGATTTAAAAAAAATGAAATATTGAAAATTAATTTAGTAATGAAATAAGAAATTAAATATTAATTTTAGAATTTAATTTCGGGTGGTTTTGTAATATCGTTTTGAAATACAAAATGTAACATCCGTGGTTTTTGACCATTCAAATCGACAATGATCCTTAATGTCGACATAAACAAACCAAAAATATGGATAGTTATTGGGATTAAAATAAGAATAAGAAGAAAGAAGAAAACAAATACAGAATCTCGCAGCGGAAGGACATAATATAATAAATAAATAAATAACAGCCCATGAAGCTGTTAAAACATACATTTTATTATATTTTACAACGATTATCAGAGTAAATTAACATACAACATACCAATGCATTTGCAGTGGAATAATAATAATAATATGTCTATTGAGCACTATCTTCATCTTCATAATGGTATCATCAAAAGCAAGTGAAACTTCGCTAACTGCAACTCGGTCTGACACGAGCGTATTGCAACAAAAAGAAACACAACAAACACTCGTAACAAAACTAAATCATTCTCATATTAGTTAAATCAAATTTCATGTAATAATATGAATGCTATAGCTTAAGAGATGTTACGGGAATTCCCATCTCCTAAGGGTCTGTCAAACTAACATCATATAACATAATACGCTATTATAATAGTGTCTATGGTTAAATATAACATATTAAAATAGCGTAAGCGGGATTACATTTTTACCCTTACACCGTTTATAATACCGTAGTCTATACAGATACCGTAAAGTCCACAGTCCATTGTGGCTATCATAGGGCACTCCATAGGTAGGGTACAAATCAAATTCGTAGAGGCTGGATCAGGATAATATGACAAGGCACACGAGGAATGCCCAAGGTAGGAGTACACTAGTTGCATGCCCGGACCGGTGGTAACGCATAGCCACAACTACCGCCCACCTCGAACAAAACTTCGAAATCACAGATGCACATCAAATCAATCAAACCAAGGGACTATAGTAATAAAGGAAGAAGTGTTGCCGATGGAGGTAGTTAACCCCACTTGGTCACGGTATAGCCTTGTTTTAGTCATTTTAATTATGACCCGAAGGTCAAGGATATCCATCATCTTTCTCTTTCTTCAAATCCAGTAATCGCCTCCAAATCCTTCCAACACCATTTCTGGAACTCCACCGCCTACACAGTTGTTAAAGTGGTTTTCGGTATTTGCTGAGAGTATGACAATATCCGATCCCAGTCTCGTTAACAACCAATCGTTTACATTTTTCACTCCGGTCAGTTCTTTTACATTTCAAAGAGGTTCATACTTCATATCAAAATATCAGAGTTTCAAAATCATTCAATATTCAAGATAGAATATTATTCATACTAAAATCTCCATTTAAACCAGTTAAAATTTTGAAACAATTCCAACTTTAATAATTTGAATATTAAAATAATTAACAATATATTTAAAATAGTTTAGATATATAATTGAAATAGTTTGAAAATAAATAATTTGTAATTTGAAATAGGATTTATCAAATTTATTAAAATATATAGTTAAAACATTAAGTAATTTATAATATAAATAGTTAATTTTAAAATGATTTATTTAAAATAATTTATAAAATAAAATAGTAATAAAGTAAAATAGTTTATAAAGAAAAATAATTGTTATTAAAATAGTTTATAAAATGATTTGAAATACTATAGTTGGAATTAGAACCGTTTCTCTAACATTTTCAATTAAACCTGAAGTCAAATTTCAACTTCAATTCAACCGAATCAAATTTCAATAATTCCATCGATTAAACTTCCAATTTACATTCATTTCAATTCGATCAAATTAATTCAACTAGTTACATTCCAAATTAGATTCTCATGTTTTCAATGATTTCAATTTATGGCAAATATCGAGTTCACAATTCATATATATAATTCAAATCAATGTTGATTGATAATAAAATTCAAAGGTGTGTGAAACCATTCAATTTCAATAAATTTGATCATATTTCACTTTTTATTTAGCTTCAGTTACAATACAAATTTATTTCCCTTTTTTTTATTCAAGGTTCAAGTTCGAAGGGAATACATTATAAAGCATCACTTATATTGTCTTTAAAACAATATTTCAAAATTCATGGTCAAAACAAATTTTATTTAACCAACGGTGTCCATATATAATTTTCTATCCAATGGCCAAGTGATACTTAAATTTTAATTTTAGTATTTTATGAAATGATATATATCATTTCAATCCAAATCAGGGTCATAGGTATTTATCATTTCAACCTACGTTCTTAATTCATTTTAATAATTAATCCTGATTTTATTTGATGCCCGTAACATCTAGGGTGATGGTTGGGATTAATCAACAAAATTAGTAACATATGTAAACAATGTCGATAACAAGATGAATTACATATCAATGCATTAAATATTCAAATTCAAGGCATCCAACAAAATCAACACATATAAAAATAGTTCAGTATAATATCTGTGTACTAGCCATCAGGTATGAGATTTTAAGCTAGAAATTAAATTCAAACTATAAAAATTTTATAACAGTTAAATTAAATTATACAGTCTATGCAGATTTAACATAAGTAAGCAATTTAAACAATCAAACAGCAGACAATACAATCATATCATGACATGAATTTAATTTAACTAACAATAGAATATTTTAGTTAGGTGTGAGTGGGTTTAATCACTCACCTTTGGCTCTGAACTAGTTTGAAATCCAAAATATGCCCTAAAATTTAACTGTTTCAGAATCAGTCCAAATCCGTGTGAAGCGACCCGAACTTCCCCGCTCTCCGAAGAGATGAGAAAGAACGAATTACTGTGAGGACACGACAAAATAGAACGCAAATGGGAGAACATTTCATTGCTTATTACAACAATTCCATCAGAATACAAGAACATACAGAGCATAAATAAATATTACTCATAAATATCAGAGATTTAAATTATTTAAATACATCGCAGCGGAAAATAATACAATACACAAATATAAGAGATATACGGATACAAAGCTTTCCGGATATCATTCCAGCTGTAAACCAGGATCATGTGAATATAAATCTGCAATACCAAAACTATTAGCTGCCCATGTCAAAATAGGGGTACCCAGAGTTTAGGTTAAAACAATAAACTCCAGGTCAGTCATGGGACTAGTGTGAGAACTAAAACAGTTATAAATCTTTATTTAAAGTTAGGTAAATCAAGGGACCACGCCGTATAACACGGAACGGGTTTCCTCCCAAGAACACCAGTGCATAAAACAAAAAGCGCAATGCTACATAAGGAAAAATGAAGCTATTATAAGACCCAGTTCCCATCACACAATGCAACGCAAGCCGGAGGATAGGGTTTTTACCTTATAATAGCCAAGAATGCTTGATACGTTTAAAACAAATCATTTATTATTACTATAAGTGTATAGTGTATAAAACAACTTCAAATCATAAGTATCAATCATAGACGGCATAAGCGCCCCATCCCACTATGTCGCCATACTAGGCATAAAACCGCAAATGTCTCGTATTTGGAAGTTGGATTTCCATCTATGAACCGAGGCAAAAGATAGTCCTCAACCGATTCGAGACTCTCTAGCCCGAGCCTCAGGATCAGAATGCATCAACCCTTTGGATCGTCAGGGCCGGTCCACCGATGTGGATTATTATGCCTGAACACTACGTTTCCCCGCCTTTTGGGGCGTAAATGAGCCAACGGGTGACTCCATCGGACCCGGATCGTCCGATCAAATCGAGGCGCCTCGCAACAGCAACAACCACATAAGTCAAACTCGTCAGGGCGTGTAAAACCACTAACGCCACTTCTAACTAAAAAGAAACGCAAGTCCTCCCTGAGGTCCGTCTCCCGTTTTCGGTTCATACCGGGTGTGAAGCTCGCGAATTAACGTTACACAAAGCTACGCCACACAGGCCATGCTTTGATCATCAACCACAAGACTTTGCTTTTCAACAGAAGCCTTGATCATTTGCCACTTAGGCATGCCACACAGGCAATTCACTCCATGCGTTTGATGTCTATCAATATATAACCCCTGAGCTCGTACGTCTCAGAGAAGGGCGTTAAGCAAGAGAATAAATTCTCCGTCGCCAAACAGA
The DNA here is from genome assembly GCA_030737875.1 of Allium sativum. Taxonomy (NCBI): domain Eukaryota; kingdom Viridiplantae; phylum Streptophyta; class Magnoliopsida; order Asparagales; family Amaryllidaceae; genus Allium; species Allium sativum. The sequence continues at coordinate 161,035,339 of CM060924.1, forward strand.
TATATATTTAATAGAAATCAATCACACAGACTAAAATCCAATGTTAGACACACAGTCCATTTACAAGTCCGTTCTGGGTCTGAATGAAACCGGAGGCAACTAGTACCCCGCATATCCATCGATCTCCAAATACTTCTGGATGATCACCAACTGTTTCCATCTTTTTGGGTGTACATCCCAATCAAGATCATCAGTAATACCCAAACGACGTGAAGACCTCCGGTCTTCGACCACCGTCTTCATCTTCGACTTATCGTCGTATCAGTTATTCAGAATGGGATAAACCTGGTCTTCCCGAATAACTCGCATATATAATAAACATGTGTTACACAAACACAACATACGCCTCATTCCAATTCATCAGTCACTAACCGTAAATTAACCAGAGAATAATTCCCCAAATATTAACCCCGAAGGCCGAAACCAACATCAGATCAATATCCAGAAAACCTTTCTGCTTAGCTAACCGACCGTTAGTTTCTAAATTTCACATTCATTGGGAAAGGTTCCCATTAATTTTATCAAAGATAAATTCCTTGAATTTATTCTTTAATCTTCTTTGGAATTTCGATTCAACTAGTCGAGATTAACGAACCTTACCGAAGTAACCATTTGTTTTAATTTCCCAATCCCAACATATTCATCCCATGAAGTAAAACTGGTAATACTTCATATCTAACACCATGGTGTTATCGGTAAATTCAATTACCATTTCACGTTCAAATCTAATTTAAGATTTAACTATCGCCTGGAGCCAAACTGGTGATACTCCATTCTCGATCATTTCAATCTAATTAAAGATTCAATAAAACTCCACTTAGTTTTAATTTGTGACTAGGTTAAAGAATCAGTGTCATTTAAAACACGGTTCACGATAAACCCAAAATCACATCACATTTCAATCGGTCCCTAACCGTAAATTAGCAAGTGAGTAGTTCCCTAAGTATTAACCCCGAAGGCCGAAACCAACATCAGATCAATACCTCAGAAACCATTCAACCTAACTAACCTCCAGTTAGTTTCTGATTTTCTTAACTTCTTTGGGTCTAAGAACAGTATTATTGAAGATACCGTTCACGACAACCCAAAATCACGTTTCATTAATTACCGGGTTAAAGAACAAGTGTTATATAAAACACTGTTCATGTTAAACCCAATAATCAATTCGAATTCAATTCCAATTAAATATTATTTAATTGGTACACTTCATTAAATCTAACTAAAAAGATTTAATCATTTTCTCCACTGGGCTTAAGAACAGTGTTAATGAAGACACCATTCACGACAAACCCAAATCACATTTGATACTAAATACAAGGCTCTGAATAGAAAATATATCGGCTTATATTCAATATCAAATTCTACGACCAACAAATATCGTATTGGAAATAATGATATAAATATATCTTTCAAATTTCCATAAAAATATCTGTGTAATCACGAAATCCAACATCGAAATATTCCGAAGACAATTTCGATTCAAACCCATTCCAATGCAATTATTGGAAATTCTGGTTATTTTCAAAACCATTTCAAATACAATTAATTTATTTAAAAATAAATAGAATTTTAATTCTAGTTCAAAACTAGTTCATTTCGATAAAAATCTTTTTTTATCTTTTCAAATATGGAGTTTTTCATCCCAATTCTTCACAAATCATTTCTTATGATTTTACACAAATGATTACTATTTTTAATAATTTTATCAAGGCCCGTACAGTCGATTTCCATCAACGACCATCGAACTGCACTTACAGCGACCTTTTTCAAATTTGATTTGGACATAATTCCAAATCCAACCGTTAGATTTCTAATTTCTAATAATCGTTAGAAAGCTCTCTTCGATACGAACCCAACGGTTCCGGTTTTAGGAGAATCCGACGGTCGGATCTCCCGTAATATCCGTTCGAAGTCAATGGTCGAAATTCGTGAACTGCTGCGGCGTGGCGCGTTCTATTCAGGCCATTATATTATATATATAATATATATAATATATACTTCGTCGATTTCCTTTTCAAAACGATTTTTAATTCAATTTCAATTCGTTTTCAATTCAGTTTGAATTTCAAATTAACTCAATTTCAATTCAAATTCATTTTTATTCAATTTCAATTCAAATTCATTTCAAAAAGATTTCAATTCTATTTCAATTCTATTCGAATTCATTTCAAAACGATTTCTATTCTATTTCAATTCTATTCGAATTCATTTCAAAACGATTTCAATTCTATTTCAATTCTATTCGAATTCATTTCAAAATGATTTCAATTCAATTTGAATTCATTTCAAAACGATTTCAATTCTATTTCAATTCTATTCGAATTTCAAACCATTTCAGTTTATTTCGAATTTCAAATCAATTCAATTAAATTCGAATTTCAATTCTTTTTATTATTCACTTCAATTTGAATAAAATTGATATAAATATCGTTCACGTCAAAATGACGTCAATCTATCAACGCGGCTTCATATATTTCGATTTTCAAATATTCTATTTCAAATATTTCTTTTTCAAATATTTCTAATTTTCAAATATTCCTAATTTTCAAATATTCTATTTCGAATATTTCTATTTCAAATATTTCTATTTCAAATATTTCTATTTCAAATATTTCTATTTCAAAACTGGAATGAGGCCCAATCAATTACCATATAATGTTAATTATATGGATTTTCTACAACACATGTATACAATAACAACGATGAATAATCAACCATCATCCAAAGTGCATTCTACACTGTATAAGCATCTAATATAGATATTCAATGCTTATAACAGTCTGTCAATCAATCGATCGACATACAACTAAACAATCGGGATTAGTGTACGTCAAATATCATCCCAATACCCGTGTGGGGTTTCAAACAATCAAACATAGATTTTATTTGTGCAGTTGGGCGATATGTAAAATTTATCGTCCCAATCAATATCAGTCAAATGTGTTTATATAAACAAATCGTCCGATTTGTTTATTTTATTTCATTTCATATACACGTTAAAATTCTATTTTCAACTATATAAAATATTTTAACTATATAAATATTTTATTTCATTTCACATCACATCACACAATCAACTACACATCAAAATCAAACAAACAAGCATACAAGCCGTCCATGGTCTGTGGACGACGGGTGTCGGGTGCTACTAAACACCGTCTGCATCCTAGTATATTTTAACTAGAAAATTATATTAAAAGTGAGAAGTTCTCACCAACGCTACATTCATTCACCACGACTCTTCTTATGTAGGAAATCTTCACCTATTCGTCTTTCGTCACTTTCGTTGCCCGTAGCACTACATATATAAAAATCGAATTTTTACTTCGCTATTCAATATATAAAAATCGAATTTTTTCTAGTCATAAATTATAAAAATCGTATTTTTACTTCACTAAAAATCATATTTTTATTTCGCTACGTATATAAAGATAATATTTTTATATTCTCTATTATATAAAAATTATATTTTTAACCTTCCTATATTATAAAAATTACATCTTTATTGTTTTTACAATATAAAAATCATATCTTTATTGTTCAAACTTCATAGTAAAAATCCAATTTTATTTATAACTCTTCTTACATAATAAAAATCTAATTTTTATTACTTTAAAACTGAGAATAAATCCTACGCTTTATACTATTAAGAATAAAATCTTTATTTTTAAACTAATTAACTTGAATAAATAAAAATAAACAAACAAGAATAAGGACTTACAGTTTTCTTTTCAGCGAAGGAGGGGGGTTAGGAGGCTGCTTTGAGAAGAAGAAAGAGGGAAAAGGGAGAGGAAGGCAGTGGAGGAGGTCAGAGGAGGCTGTCGTCTGGGGGGGTCGACGGTAGGTAAATGGGCTGGTGGCGGCTGTCGTAGCTAGGGTTTTAGGAGGGGTTCAGATTTACACAGCGGAGGAGGGGGGAGACTGGAGGGCTCGCGGTTGCCAGGGGGTCGATGTCGACAGTGGGAGGCTCGGCCGAGGCGGCGCTTTGGTGGAGGAGGCGTCGCGATGGATTGGGGGGGGGGGCGACGAGATCGACGGGTTGTTTTCCCTTTTTTTTGGATCTGAAACTAACGGGGGAGGTAAAGGAGAATATAGGGTGTAATTTATATTTAAATATTTAATTTAATTCCATTTAATTTTCAAAAGGGTTGACTTTTTATTTGAACACCAAATGAGACCCAATGACTGTCGCCCCTAGCTAATTACCCTCATTCCGAACACAATGGGATATGCATCATAAGCTGATTCGACTGTTTCGATCAGTTTTCGTAAAAATCAACATATAAATCTATATATTGAATTTGAGCGCGCATTTCAATATACCGGGGCCACATACAGACCCAATAAATTCCAGGAAAATATTTTCTAGCTTCGTATTGACGATATGGTCCTAACAAAACTAGTTTCATTGAATTCTAAGACCGTTTGAAAAATGGCCATTTTCCAGTCGATTAAAATCAACTAAAACTGGTCAAACGCGTTTTCCTTCGCCACGCTCACATATTGATTCGAAAAATTATGAAATTTGAAACCTAGCAATATTTTGACATCACGGATCCAATAAAAGTGGTTTCGTCGAAATCCGAGGTCATTTGCAAAATTCCCATTTTTAAGGGCCGAAATTCCATAGCGACTATCCTGAAATTTCAACTGGACATATCTTCTGATTCTCGCTATGAAATTTCGATTTTTCGGATTCGTTGGAAAGATATTCTCTATTAGATTCAAATATTTTTGGTTTCACTAAAATCCTGTTTATTTTGCACCCGGTACATTCAATTGAAATTTGAAATCGAATTATCAAACTACCGCGCCATTTTCGATTCCTTTTATAATTATAAATAAATATTTATATTCTAACGTCAATTCAAACGAATATATACGTTCGAATTATATTCAAAATAAATTTCTCGCCGTTATTATTTAAAATAATTCATTTTAAATAATCAAAATTCGCTAAAATTGCCAAAATAAAAATTTTAAACTGGCCCATATTTCCGGGTTATTACACAGTGCTATCGCGAAGAGCTCGTCAATACGATTCCAACGGATCCAATTGCACGTAAAATTGATTTCGTATGAAGAAGTTACACATGTTAACGCATTAGAAATCAAATTATATAAAATAATTATAGAAAACCCTCACCCAAAATCTCTCTACTACGTCATCTCCTCCTACATCCTTTCTCTCGACTGCGTTTTTCACAAATAGCAGAAGCACAACCCAAACCAACGTTCAATCCCTTAAATCACGCACCACTCCTGAAGCATCCTTGTTGTTGTAACTAATTATCCCATGTGTACTATTTTTCTACAACATACTATCCAACTTCACAATCTACAAGCTATCTTCCTATTGCTCCATACGGGCCTACAGCCGTTGCTCGCTTCATTTTGTGAAACCTGATCATTACAGTGCCTAGACCAAAAGACCTGATCATCCAAATGTGAGAGGTATAACGCTGCTAGTAGTTACATGGATTTGTTGTAGAATTTAGGGAGGTATGTGTCTGCAGCAAGGACATGTGTGCCAGTGGAGGTGTTTCAATCTGTCCTAGCGTGGAGAAGTGAAGCAGATCGTCTTGTTTCAAAGGCCATTTTTTTTAGTATGAGCAGTTTTAAATAGCAGCGAAGAAGATAGGGTAAAGATCCAAAAGTGTAAGAAGAAAAGGGAATATAATGTGGACAATTAAATTTTAAACAAAGAGACGTAGTGAGTGTTAATCCCAAAGTTCACGTGAAAGGGGTCAATACCCGCTCCAATTAAATACCTAGTTTGTACCTATTTAAGTTCAAATTTTAATCTACCGTATTATGTAAAATATCTATGCACCGATGAATTAAATATTAAATATATAATTTAAGAGTTGTCATAACTCTCTGTTTTAAATATAATTCCATGTTTGTTATCAATAACAACAAAATTAGAATCACATTGGTTTTGAGTTTTTATTTATAATTTATATCTCATGCAACCATACCATTTATTACCAATCAATTCACCGCTTTACTTGTAGCATTCATTTTATTTCCTTGTTTTCATTTATTACCTTACTATTATAACTACTACTTTTAATTCATAATATCTGCGATAATTAATTGTATTGATTCTAGTTAGTTACCATATCAATATCAAATAGTTAATGTTTTATTTGTTCCTACTTTCCAATTTTTATAGCAACATAATTTCCAAATATATATATATATATATGTATTTATATATGTGTATATATATATTTTACAACACAATGTAAAATACACAGTAATCCATATACATATCGTATACATTGATTATTTTGTTTACCATTTGATTATAGGTTATTGTAAAATTTTACAACATTTGTTAATAACAAAAGGCTAGTTACTATTTAAATAATTTGTAAATTTCACTGCTAAATAAACTTTGTAGTTTCCGCACATATTAATAACCTAATACAAATTATAGTCACCAAAATTTATTAAATTCTTTCCTTGTAATGTTCATCTCTCCTTTACCAAACTTTTACGTAAATTAAATTACCGTTCCAAAATAAATATACCATAACTCACATTTTATTGAAATTATAAATCTATTGTCATTACAGTTGTTGCAAATTATTATTAACTGTCAAGATCAAACCATATTAGTTAGTTTTAAACAAAAAAACACCACATAATTCATTTTAACCAAAATTTCCCATAAAATAATATTAAATAAAATAATTTTGGACTGTTAAAGAAAAGGGATGTTACACCCTCCCCCACTCAAAACTTTTCGTCCCGAAAAGGGATGTAGTATGGAAGTTATCAATTCATATATATTTAGCCATATAATTTTCAACTCAATTTAAAACCTTAACCTATACCCATGGTTTTGTACATGTTGAAAACTTAAATTCCATAAAATTTTCCAAGTCTTAAATTCAAGGAAATTTCGGCAGTCTCCTTTGTATAACTAGGTCCAGAAAACAATAATATATTCATAATAACAAATATACATCTCATCTCGATGATGAGGCATCACAATCGGCGAAACAATATATAACTTTGGAAATACGCTACATTACTCAATATACGTACATTTTATTTGCGTTATTAGCGATTTGGCTTATTTTGAACGAGTAAAAATAACATTTTATGCGCAAGCAGCTCCAAAAGTAAGAAATTCCCTTTCATACCTACTAAAACACTAATGAAACATTCATGAAATAGCCATGGTAACCAAAAGAACAAATAAAATATCCAAACAATTACATTTATCCAAACAAGCACCATAACCAAATTTAAATGTCAATATTTTATTTGTACGACTTCATTTGTTATATTGCATTCCTATTTTTCCAAATGTCAATATTTTTGTTTATTATTTATTACTTTCTACCATTATTCAATTTGTTTACATTCACTCATTGACATTCATTTTATCAATAGTTATATAGATTTGCATTCAATTCATTTTACTTTCGAGTTGATTCACTTTACTTGTATTACATATATGCCTATTCATTTCAAATTATTTTAAGTCAATTCAATTGATTTGTTATTCTTCTTCTTTTAAAATCTCATTTACCTTTTGATTTCTTTGCACCATTTAAACCACATCCATTATATTCAACATTAATTCTTATTAGCGCATTCCATTAACTCCATCACTTAAGCCTAAGTGATTATAGTTCAAATTCATAAAAAGTTTTAGTTAATTACCATTAATTCAATTTTACATTTCTTAAGTTAATCTATATTTCATCATTTATCATTCGATTGATCAATAATTTAGAACAATTAGTTATTGAATGATTTAAGAAAAATGAAATATTGAAAATTAATTCAGTAATGAAATAAGAAATTAAATATTAATTTTAAAATTTAATTTCGGGTGGTTTTGTAATATCGTTTTGCAATACCAAATGTAACATCCGAGGTTTTTGACCATTCAAATCGACAATAATCCTTAATGTCGAGATAAACAGATCAAAAATACGGATAGTTATTGGGATTAAAATAAGAAAAAGAAGAAAGAAGAAAACAAATACAGAATCTCGTAGCAGAAGGACAAAATATAATAAATAAATAACAGCTCATGAAGCTTTTAAAAAATACGTTTTATTATATTTATAACGATTATCAGAGTAAATTAACATACAACATACCAATGCATTTGCAGCGGAATAATAATAATAATAATACGTCTGTTGAGCTCTATCTTCTCTTCATAATGGTATCTTCAAAGCAAGTGAAACTTCGCTAACTGCAACCCGGTCTGACCCGAGCATATTGCAACAAAAAGAAACACAACAAACACTCGGATCAGAACTAAATCATTCTCATATTAGTTAAATCAAATTTCATGTAATAATATGAATGCCATAGCTTAAGAGATGTTACGGGAATTCCCATCTCCTAAGGGTCCGTCAAACTAACATCATATAATATAATACGCTATTATAATAGTGTCTACGGTTAAATGTAACATATTAAAATAGCGTAAGCGGGATTACATTTTTACCCTTACACCGTTCATAATACCGTAGTCTATACAGATACCGTAAAGTCCACAGTATGTTGTGGCTATCATAGGGCACTCCATAGGTACGGTACAAATCAAAGTCGTAGGGGCTCGATTAGGATAATATGACAAGGCACACGAGGAATGCCTAGAGTAGGAGTATACTAGTTGCATGCTCGGACTAGTGGTAACGCATAGCCGCAACTACCGCCTACCTCGAACAATGCTTCGAAATCACATATGCGCATCAAATAAATCAAACCGAGGGACTATAGTAATAAAGGAAGAAGTGTTGCCGATGGAGGTAGCTAAACCCACTTGGTCATGGCATAGCCTTGTTTTAGTCATTTTAATTATGACCAAAAGGTCAAGGATATCCATCATCGTTTTCTTTCTTCAAATCCAGTAATCGCCTCCAAATCCATCCAACACCGTTTTTGGAACTCCACCGCGTACACAGTTGTTAAAATGGTTTTTGATATTGGCAGAGAGTGATAATATCCGATCTCGGTCTCTTTAACAACCAATCGTTTACATTTTTCACACCGGTCAGTTCTTTTACAATTCAAAGAGGTTCATACTTCATATCAAAATATTAGAGTTTCAAAATCATTCAGTATTCAAGATAGAATATTATTCATACTAAAAACTCCATTTAAACCAGTTAAAATTTTGAAACAATTCGAACTTTAATAATTTGAATATTAAAGTAATTAACAGTATATTTAAAATAGTTTAGATATATAATTAAAATAGTTTGAAAATAAATAATTTGTAATTTAAAATAGAATTTATCAAATTTATTAAAATATATAGTTAAAACATTAAGTAATTTATAATATAAGTAGTTAATTTTAAAATGATTTATTTAAAATAATTTATAAAATAAAATATTAATAAAGTAAAATAGATTATAAAGAAAAAAAATTGTTATTAAAATAGTTTATAAAATGATTTGAAATACTATAGTTGGAATTAGAACCGTTTCTCTAACATTTTCAATTAAACCTAAAGTCAAATTTCAACTTCAATTCAACCGAATCAAATTTCAATAATTCCATCGATTAAATTTCCAATTTACATTCATTTCAATTCGATCAAATTAATTCAACTAGTTACATTCCAAATTAGATTCTCATGTTTTCAATGATTTCAATTTATGGAAAATATCGAGTTCACAATTCATATATATAATTCAATTCAATGTTGATTCATAATAAAATTCAAAGGTGTGTGAAACCATTCATTTCAATAAATTTGATTATATTTCACTTTTTATTTAGCCTTAGTTACAATACAAATTTATTTCCCTTTTTTTCATTCAAGGTTCAAGTTCGAAGGAAATAAATTATAAAACATCACTTATATTGTCTTTAAATCAATATTTCAAAATTCATGGTTAAAACAACTTTTATTTAACCAACCGGTGTCCGTATATAATTTTCTATCCTATGGCCAAGTGATACTTAAATTTTAATTTTAGTATTTTGGAAAATGATATATATCATTTCAATCCAAATCAGGGTCATAGGTATTTATCATTTCAACCTACATTCTTAATTCATTTTAATAATTAATCCCGAGTTTATTTGATGCCCGTAACATCTAGGGTGATGGTTGGGATTAATCAACAAAATTAGTAACATTTGTAAACAGTGTCGATAACAAGATGAATTACATATCAATGCATTAAATATACAAATTCAAGGCATCCATAAAAATCAACACATATAAACAGTTCAGTGCAATATCTGTGCGCTAACCATTAGGTATGTGATTTTAAACTAGAAATTAAATTCAAACTATACAAATTTTATAACAGTTAAATTAAATTATACAGTCTATGCAGATTTAACATAAGTAAGCAATTTAAACGATCGAATAGCAGACAATACAATCAAATTATGACATGAATTTAATTTAACTAACAATAAAATATTTTAGTTAGGTGTGAGTGGGTTTAATCACTCACCTTTGGTTCTGAACTTGTTTGAAATCCAAAATATGCCCTAAAATTTAACTGTCTCAGAATCAGTCCAAATCAGTGCATCGCGAAGATCTCATCGACACGATTCCAACGTATCCAATTTCGCGTAAAACTAATTTCGTATGAAGAAGTTACACATGTTAATGCATTAGAAATCAAAATATATAAATTAATTATAGAAAACCCTCGCCCAAAATCTCTCTGCTACGTCATCTTCTCCTAAATCCTTTCTCTCCACTGCGTTTTTTACAAATAGCAGAAGTACAACCCAAACTGAGACGACCCCAAACCCCGTACTGACGACGGCAAGGGTAATCCCTGGAATATAACACATGAACAGATAACAGCAGAACAGAACTAAATAAATACACCGGATAATGAATAAATAGTACATTGGATAAACATAATCATTAGAGTTACACAGTATTCAAGATCATACTTAGTACAAATACAGTTCAGCTATACATATATGTCTACAACGGGAAAACAAACATAATGTACAATAAAAGCTGAATAGTATAAAAAGAGATAAATGATAGAATCCATCTTCAGCTCCAGCTATCCAGAGAAAGCTAGCTAAAACCTGAATACAAGGCTGCCCATGTAGAAAAAGGGGCAACCGAGTTTGAAAGTGAAACAAACTACGAGTCAGTCATGGGACTGGTATGATAAATCTACTTAACATAATTAAAATATGGCTAATCACCGGACCACGCCACTTTGGTGGAACGGGTTTACTCCATTGGATTGCCAGTGCTTTAAAACAAACAATTCTTTTAAACATCGCAATGCTTTTTATAAAAATGAAGCCATTATAAGACTCAGTTCTCATCACACAATGCAACGCAAACCGGAGGATAGAGTTTTAACCTTATAATGGCCAAAGTATGCTTGATACGAATAAAACAAAAGCATTTGATATTATTACTAGTGTTTATATGTTTCAAAAGCAATTTCAAATCATAAGTATCAATCATAGATGGCATTAATGCCCCATACCACTATGTCGCCATATATAGGTTTACAATCAAAACCACACGGTGTCGTATTTGGAAATTGGATTTCCGTCATGAACCAAGGCAAAAGATAGTCCTTACCGAATTCGAGACGCTCTAGCCCGTGTCTTAGGCACAGCCGCAACCGTACCTTGGATCATCAGGGCCGGTCCACATGAAGTGGATTATAATGCCTGAACAATGCGTTTCTCCGCCCTTTGGGGTGTCAATGAGCCAACGAATGACTCCATCGGTCCCGGATCTACCAATATAACCGAGGCGCCTCGCAACAGTAACAACCACATAAGTCAAACTCGTCAGGGCGTGTAAAACCACTGACGCCACTTCTAGCTAGAAAGAAAACGCACGTCCCCCCTGAGGTCCTCTCCCGTTTCTGGTTCATACCGGGGTGTGAGGCTCGCGATTTCACGTTATACACAAAGCCACGCAACACAGGCGGTGCTTTGATCATCACCACAAAACTTTGCTTTTCAACAGAAGTCCTGATCATTGCATCTTAGCATGCCACACAGGTAATTCACACCGTGCAACTGATGGCTATCAATAACACAGAATGAATTCCAATGTCAGACACACATTCCATTTGAAAGTACGTTCTGGGTCTGAATGAAACCGGAGGCACTATATACCTCGCAAACCCATCGATCACCACGTACATCTGGACGATCACCACTCAATATCCATATTTCGGGATGCCTCCCAATTAGGACATCAGTTACCATCCAAACGAGGTGAAGATCTCCGGTCTTCGACCACCGTCTTCATCTTCGATTTCTTATCGTCGATTCAGTTATTCAGAATGGGATAAACCTGGTCTTTCTGAGCAACTCGCGTATATGATAAACAAGTGCAACACAAATACACATACGCATCATTTCAATTCATTAGTCGCTAACCGTAAATCGGTAAGAGAACGATTTCCCAAATATTAACCTCGAAGGTCAAACCAACATCAGATCAACACCCAGGAAACCATTCGACTTAGCCAACCTTCAGTTAGTTTCTAAATTTCACATCCATATCGTTTATAATATTTTATAACGATTTATCGCTATTTTTATTTATTTTAAAATAGCCAATTTATTCAGAACGACGCTTCGGGCCATAACGCGGCCGTGGCGCTGTTTTTCTTCAGAATTGATTTACACAAATCTGAAAATCTAACTGTTGGATCTTCACAAAATTTACATCATTAGAAAGATCTTTTCAAAACGAATCCAACGGTTCCAGTTTCGGGAAAATCCGACGGTCGGATCTCCCGGTATAACCGTTTGAAGTTTCGATTTCAAAATACGAACTGCAGCGTCGTTATTCGATTTAATATAATTATATATATATATAATCGATTCTGGCGTTGTTTTTCTTCAGATTTGAATTAAAAATTCCAGAAAATCCAACCGTTAGATTTTTACAAAGTTGGTGTCGTTGGAAAGATATTTCCAAAGCGAATCCAACGGTTGCGGTTTCGGGAAAATCCGATGGTCGGATCTCCCGGCATAATCGTTTGAAATCACGGTTTCAAAATACGAAGTGCAGCTTCGTTATTCGATATATTTCAATTCTATTTTTATATATATATATATATATATATCGTTTCTTCGATTTCAAAACTATATGGTTTTGATACATCTGATAAAAATGATATTTTTATCTAACTGTCTTCTATTTCAACACTTAACTATTTTTAACAATTCATGTATATAATAAAAATGTGATTTTTAATGTAAAACAATTTATTTCAAAACACGACTATTTTATATAGTTCATATAGATGATAAAAATATGATTTTGTTATAAAACAATTTCTTTCAAAACACGACTATTTTATATAGTTCATATAGATGATAAAAATATGATTTTTATTATAAAACAATTTCTTTCAAAACACGACTATTTTATATATTTCATATAGATGATAAAAATATGATTTTTATTTTAAAACAATTTATTTCAAAATATGAATACCATTCAACACATGAATTTCAATTCAACGAATGAATTTCGATTCAACACATGAAGGTTTTCTGTAGTTTAAATATATAGATAAAAAGGTGATTTTTATATTTAAAACACGAATACCATTCAACACATGAATTTCAATTCAATGAATGAATTTCGATTCAACACACGAAGGTTTTCTATAGTTTGTATATATAGATAAAAAGGTGATTTTATATTTAAAACCACGAATACCATTCAACACATGAATTCTATTCAACGAATGAATTTCAATTCAACACATGAAGGTTTTATATAGTTTATATATATAGATAAAAAGGTAATTTTTATATTTAAAACAAGAATACCATTCAATACATGAATTATATTCAACGAATGAATTTCAATTCAACACATGAAGGTTTTCTATTCAATGAATAAATATAGTTTCAACAAATGAAAATAATTCTAACACATGAATATTATTAAAAATTTCGGCAGCATAACGGCAGGGAAGTTAAAACCGGGACCGTCCCTAGTACGGCTCCTCGCTCTACCTTAAAGCCTCGCAGCTTTTGACAATGGGAAATCATGCATCTAGTTCGCACGCAGGCGGCATGTATATTTTTTTCATTTCCACAACTAATCCTTTGTGGTTTCCACCAAATAATTCTCAACCACAAACGGGTATTTTTCAACCACAATCAATCAATTTCAACCACAAACAATTTCAATCAACCATTCGCTATCAACCAATTTTCACACCAATCATAACCAATAAATATCGTCCATGGTTTGTGGACGAGGGGCGTATATATATATATATATATATATATATATATATATATATATATATATATATATATATATATAGCATTTCACTTCTATTTCAACAAATATGTAATTTTTACAACGCATATACAACTTACACATCGAGCGTACAACTTATACAACGCTTATACAAGAGGTGTACAACGCTTATATAACTCATACATCGACTATATAATTTATACATCGTCGTTTTCCATATCGTTTATAATTTAGAAATCTCACATTGGGTTCCACTCCACCAGAAATTGCAGAAAGCTCAGAAAAATATGCGGTCTCTTCTAGAATGTAGAAGACGTCCACACGGGTCCACTGTCTCTTGTTTCACTGAATTTCATCAACACATGAGAAAGATACGATTTTTCAAAGTTTGCAACAGTTTAAAGGTGTTAAAACAGTTGAAAATAAACAAAGTCGTTACCTCTATTCCTTGTTCAAAACTAGGTTTTGAATTATCGCGAAATCCGTGTAGCTATAGGACGATCGGCCTTCGCAGCGTCGAAGGGCTAGGAGAGAGCTTCGCGCTCGTGGGGGTCTTGGCCAGTTCGACGGCCTGAGGGAGTGGCGGCGGCGCTCTGAACGGCGCACCTTCCTTGCGTCGGATCTCGAGATTCGCACCACCAATCAGAGCGAAGCGAGTATGGATCTGAAGCTCTCGCCGAGCTTTTCAAAATCCTTAATTGGGTCGAGGACTAAAACGAAGCGGTTTGGAAGAAATCGGCCTGGGAAGTTTTGAAGGCTTTATCGTCGTTCGTGACTTGATTATGGGGAGAGAGAAAATTCCACTGACCAATGAGATATTTTTATTTATTTATATATTTTTAAATTTCCAAAATACCCCTTATCGCATACGAACTCCAATCCAAACCAAACGACTGTCGTTCCTAGCGTTTTACCCCCATTCCGAACACAATGGGATATGTTTCGTAGGCCCATTCGACTGTTTCAGTCAGTTTTCCTTCAAATTAAAGTATAAAACATTTAATATTCGATTTGAACGTACATTTCAATTTTCCAGGGCCACAAACTGATTCTAAAAATTCCAGAAAAATAAAACTAGCTATGTTTTGACGATACGGTCCCAACAAAACTAGTTTCGTCGAATTCTGAGACCGTTTGAAAAATGGCCCATTTCTGGTCGATCCAATTTAACTATAATTGACCAAAACACATTTTCCTTTGCCACCCTCACATACTAGCTTCAAAAGTTATGAAATTTGAAACCTTGCAAAAACTTCACATCCTGGATCCAACAAAAGTGGTTTCGTTAAATTCCGAAGTCGTTTGCAAAATGGCCAATTTCACGGGCTATATAAATTCCATAGCGACCTTTCAGAAAATTCATTTGGCCATAACTTTTGCATCCCGCTATGAAACTTCGATTTTTCAGATTCGTTAGAAAGGTATTCAGTAACAGATTTAAATATTTTTGGTCTCACTCAAATCCGTTTTTTTTCACCCGGTACAGTCAGTCAAAGTTTGAATTCAAATTTTGAAACTACCGCGCCATCTCAGGCCTTGTTTATAATTCAAAGTAATTATATTTATTTTCAACTTCGATTCAAACTTACTTTTCATCATTATGATTTAGAATATTTATTTTAAATATTTAAAATCCACTATTTTAGCCAATTTAAAAAATTTTAATTGGTTCTGATTTTCCGGGTCGTTACAATCTCCCCCACTTAAAACTTTTTGTTCCCGAAAAGGAACAAAGTCGAAAGTGGTTTGATTAATTAACTCTACGTTCGATCTGGCTTCCATTCTCCAACTTTTCAGTTTCTGAGAATTTTCAAATTCTTCAAAAATTTGGCTAACACCCGGAATTTTCGAAATTTTTTGCCATAACCTCCTTTGTACGGGGAGAGGTTTGGAAATTTATTGGGTCATATCAGGTACCCAATAATTCCTATAAAGCATACACATATTTATAGTGATATATTCTGGTGTTTACAGGGGAGCGTTTATAGATAATAACTCCAGAGAATAAATTCTCGTCACCCTGTCAAAGCCTGAGGGAGTGTGTATTTTTAATTGCTCCAGAGGATAAATCCTCGTCACCTCGTCCCGTGTGGGAAATAAATAGTCCATGTGCTGTATCTAATAACTAGAGAGATGTGATTATTGTCAACTCCAGACCCGTGTGGGGTTTTTATTAATCTAGCAATTTATCGTTACAAATTTTATATGGTCATATCAGTCATCAGTTCAACCTGTAATATATAGTCATCGCCATACAAGCCTCTCGCTCGTATGGTAAATCTTCCACCTCGTCACACAAGCTCCAAATGCTTATGTGGTATATGATGAAGTATGCCTATCTTCAGAAGTATGCCATGTAGTTAGTTTCAAAATTAATTGTTACTATCCTATGGCGATGTTTATTATTTCACACAGAACAACCAGCACTCCGCATCCAATGGCATTCACAGGAGTTGATATAATAATATTTCGCATCCAACTCATTAAGGTTTACCTATTTGTCAGGCACACAAATAAATTCTTTACTCAACAGCTATCCAATTACCTGTTCAAACATATATAATGCACATGTATATATTTCTATCTATTTTCTAATCAGTTCAATGTGTGGTTTAATCGAATAAATTCTACCATTCATTCTATTATTGATTAAATTAACTATTGTTTCAATAATTTAATTAATCAAATCTACTATCACACAACACAAACTGCAACCAATTTGTTTTTAACTTTTCAAAAATATACTAATCAATTTCTATACTCTTTTAAAATCATTCAGACTATAGAATTAACAATGCACATCCATGGAAAGAAAATAACAACAGAGTAGAGAACTAATTGGTAATGCAAAGTAGGGTAAATGTACCTTGCACCGGAGTCAATCTGAGATATCCACTCGGCATCTAGGATAGGCTTTCTGAATGCTCTCCTCAGTTTCCCAAGTACAATCTCGCGGATCCCCACTCCATTGCACTTTGACTAAGTGAACCTTTTTGTTCCTCAGCTCTTTGGTTTCTTTGTCGATGTTCTTTAACGGCTCTCTTCTCACAGCCAATTCTGGAGTAATTTCAATATCCTGTTGAGCTGCTTCTTCCACGATCAAGTCTGGATCATGAACGTGCTTTCGAAGTTGAGATATGTGAAATACATCATGAACTCCAGGCAACCAATCAGGCAATTTAACCCTATAAGCGAGAGTTCTGATCCGTTCCAGAATAGGAAACGGACCAATGAATTTGGGCACCAACTTCCCAGTTTTACCGAACCGGATAACTCCTCTCATCGGCGATACTTTCAAATAAACATAATCGCCAACAGCAAATGATATATCTCTTCTTCTCTTATCGGCATAGCTCTTTTGTCGGCTTTGAGCGGTGAGTAATCGTTACTTAACGAAATTGACTTTGTCGGCAGCTTCTCGGATCATATCAGGCCCTAACACAAGTCTATTACCGGGTTCGACCCAACAAGCAGGAGATCGGCATGGTCTACCATATAATGCTTCGAACGGCGACATTGTCAGGCTCGCCTGGTAGCTGTTGTTATATGAGAATTCCGCCATATGCAGATGGTCTTCCCATGATCCACCGAAATCTAGAACACAAGCCCGCAATAGATCTTCTATTATACGATTCACCCTCTCGGTTTGACCATCTATCTGAGGATGATAAGTGGTGCTCAAGTTCAGTTTTGTTCCCAGCTCTACTTGAAATGCCTCCCAGAATTTGCTAGTAAATATTGTATCTCTATCACTAACTATACTGATCAGCACTCCGTGTAGTCTAACAATTTCCTTGAAGTATATCTGCGCCAGACTCTGAGCAGTTCTGTTTGATCTGACAGGTATGAAATGGGCGGTCTTCGTGAAGCGATCTACGATCACCCAAATACTGTCATTTCCTTTTCTGGTTCTGGGCAGACCATCTATGAAGTCCATGGAAATATGTTCCCACTTCCAACCAGGAACGTCTAGCGGTTGCAATAATCCAGCCAGTTTCTGTTGGTCGCTTTTGACTAGCTGGCAAGTAGGGCATCAGCTAACATATATTGAAACGTCCCTTTTCATAGCCTTCCACCAGAATGTTCGCTTGAGATCGTTATACATTTTGGCTACACCAGGATGGATACTCAGCTTGGACTTGTGACACTCGTCTAACACTTCACTTTTGAGCTCGGGGATGCCAGGAACACAAATCCTTCCTTTCAATCTCAGGATTCCATCGTTATCTATTTGAAAACACGAGGGTTCACCTTTCTGAATCCTTTTGATCATATCCTTAATAAAGTTGTCATCCTTCTGAAGAATAGATATTTTGTCAATCAAGGAAGACGTAATAATAAATCTAGCGATCATTACATTCTTTCAACTCAACGCATCGGCCATAACATTGGCTTCCTCTGGAGTGCATAGAATCTCAAAATCATATGCTGCAAGGAACTCTAGCCAACGTTGCTGCCTCAGATTCAGGTCCTTCTGGGTGAACAGATACTTTAGCGACTGATGATCTGTATACAGTTCAAATTTCTCACCCAGAAGATAATGTCTCCAGATTTTCAAAGAGAATACGATAGCCAACAACTCAAGATCATGAGTTACGTAGTTTTTCTCGTGCGTCTTCAGCTGACGGCTAGCATAAGCAATCACTTGGCCCCTTTGCATTAACACTGCGCCAAGGCCTTCTCTAGAGGCATCTGTCCAGACTTTTAAATCTTGATTGCCGTCAATAATGGTTAACACTGGAGCAGTCGTTAATCTTAACTTTAGTTCTTCAAAAGCGTCCTCAAATTCTGGGGTCCATTTGAATTTTGAGTGCTTCTTTGTAAGCTTCGTCAAGTGACTAGATATCTTCGAAAATTTTTAACGAACTTCCGGTAATAACTAGCCAATCCAAGAAAACTGCGGACTTCTGTAGGAGTATTGGGCTGTTTCCAATTTTGAATAGCCATGATTTTACTTGGATCCACAACAATTCCTTCTTTAGATACGACGTGGCCAAGAAATTTCACTTCATCTTACCAGAATATACATTTGGATAGTTTGGC
Source organism: Allium sativum (assembly GCA_030737875.1). Lineage (NCBI taxonomy): Eukaryota > Viridiplantae > Streptophyta > Magnoliopsida > Asparagales > Amaryllidaceae > Allium > Allium sativum. The sequence continues at coordinate 161,054,618 of CM060924.1, forward strand.
TTTTAATACATTCCTTCTGAGGATTTCCAGAACCTGTTCCAAATGCTTTTCATGTTCAGCCTTTGATTTAGAGAAGATTAGAATATCGTCAATAAAAACCAGAACAAATTTATTCAAAACCCCTATGAACACTCTATTCATCAGATCGACGAAGTAAGCTAGAGCGTTACATAAGCCAAACGACATTACTAACCACTCGTAGAATAAGTCTGGACCTCTGAATGTTGTCATTGGAACACACTCTTCGGCAATTCGAAGCTGATGGAAGCCTGTAGCTAGGTCCATCCCTGAAAATATTTGTGCTCCATTCAGACGATCCAATAAATCATCGATTCGCGGCAATGGATATTTGTTCTTTATTGTCTGCTTGTTCAAATCACGATAATCCACACATAGCCGTAGAGTACCGTCAGATTTTGGGACAAACACCACTGCTGCACCCCAATCAGAGAAACTAGGCCTGATCAGACCCTTCCATACGAGCTGTCTTGTTTGATTGTCTAATTCCTCTTTCTCTTTCAAGGACGTTCTTCGAATAGCATGAACTACCGGCCTTGCATTCGGAATTAAAGCAATTTTGAAATCAATTTCTCTCTGCGGAGGTAAGCAAACAACTTCCTCGAACACATCCGCTGTAACGACCCAGATTTTTGAACAATTTATTTTAAATATTTAATATGGTTTTAAAAATTGTGTTGATAATATAAATGAATTTTTATCTTGAATTTATCGATTTAATATCGAATATATTAGATTATAAAAATATGCAGACACTATAATAGAAGTCGTAGTTGAAACTGAATCGAAACAATTCAGTTGAATATTGAATTCGAAACGATAAGGAAATTATTTATTATCGATAAATTAATTCATTTGAAGTTAATTAATAATTTAATCAGATTTAAACGATTATGTCGATTTAATATTGATATTCCTTGTATACGAGCAAATAAAATTTTAGAACCCTTTCTGTTGAGTCCAAAATAACAAATAACTCTAGAAATGTCAATCGGTACGATTAATTAATGGTTCGGGATTTCGAGTTCAAGAACTACGAGACATTTCAGTCATTTAATTAAATAAAAATTCAAATCAATGTTTTTTAGCCGACCTATATCTTTTACATCGCAGACCTACTTCCTTCCTCGAGCTGTTTAAAATGTCTGCCTCCTTCGTTATCAAGGAAAACAAGATGTAATGGCTTTGGTACGGTGTGTTTTTCTCGCGCCTATATAAACTCAAGGCCATCGCCTGTTTCCTTCATTCCTAAAACCCACGGTTCGATCTCAAGTCCTCTTCCCTCTTCATTTTCTTTCCAGTCACAAGCAAACCTAATTCAAAATCCAAAACTCGGCTTCGTTACTTCTCTGATCGAAATCGTGTATCGCGATTTAGGGTTTGTTTTGGGGGAAACAGTCGCGACAACAGGAGGAGGCGAGTACGAGGGTCTGTCGCGATGGAAGGCAGAGAACCTGAGGCGCGATGACAGGTCATTCACGACAGTGGTTTGCAAGGATACATCGACTGAAGGTAACCTTTGGGCATGGCAATGGGATTAGGGACGATGACCGGACTGGGATTTGGGGGTTCTCGAGTTCAAATCGGTGGTATTTGGGGAGTTCGCGATGTTGTTTGGAGATGGAGGTTCGATAGTGGGAAGTTTCTGATGTGATAAGGAAAAGGAGGAGTTCGATTTTTGGGAGGGAGTTCGGTCTCTAGTTTTGGGGTTGGCCATGATGGTTGGACAGGGGGTTCGATTGCTGTTCGAATGCGCTACAGAGAAGAAGGCTGTTAGTGGGAAGGAAGTTGTCTGTAAGATGGTTGATGAAATGTCGTAATGGTCTGATGGTAGTTTGTGGAGATGATTGAAGTATCCAGGAGTTGTTCGAGACGTTGTTCATCGATTAGTCGGGTGGTATGCAGAATTGATAAGGTAAAAAGAAAATCCCATTCGAGTTGATTCATAAACACAACAAAATGGAAATTAAATGGGATATTCGACAAATCCTGGTGAGTAAATCTCACTCACCTTTAGAATTATTTTTATTTCATTAAAAATAATTGTTTATTGCTTGTGTGAATATTTTCTGGTTGCTTTATATATATTAGTTATTTAGGCTACTATATATATATATTGGGTTGATTGATTGGTTGGATTCCCGCAGTCTCATTAGCGGATGCCCGCAGTTTCATAGCGGATGATTACCCTATACGCCCCACGCTATGATTAGAGGATGACCTTCTATACCACGATATTCTGCCACGAAGCAGAATGGGTATTATTTATGTGCTAACATCTGTGGATGCAGGAAAACAGGTTGGAGGAATCCAACTGGATTCCTCAAAAATATATTATCTGTTTGTTTATTTGTTTGCATATATATTTTATATATGATGTGTTAGAAAAATAAATAATTCGTTGCTTTGTGTGTTTAAATATCACTGGGCTTAAGGAATGATATTTAAAAATATCATGAAAGGAGATTTGAGATTTAAAAAGGAAAAATTCTATTTTTAAATAGAATTTGAAATTTTTAAATGGAATTAATAATATAAAACTTGTTTTGGAAAAATAAAACAAGTAGTTCCTTTTTAAACGAAGTTATAAATAGTTCTTTTATAACGAAGTTATAAATGAAGTGAAAAGAATTATCATTTGATAATTCAGAAAGAGAAATACAAGTGTTTTGAAAATATGATTCAAAAGGAAATTTAAAATATAGAATTTGAATAATAGAAAAGGAAATGGAAATTTGAATTCAAAAAGAAAAGGGAATAGAAAAATTGAATTTAGAATTCAAATAGAAAATCCAAGGTGGATTTGAATATAGAACTTTCAAATGGTGTTTGAATATAGAGAATTTGAAATAGAATTTCCAAATAGAATTTGAAATAGAATTTCAAAATAGAATTTGAAATATAGAATTTCAAAGAAGAATTGAATAGAATTTGAAATATAGTATTTCAAGAAGAATTCAAATGTGAAATTTGAATAGAGATTTGAATGGAATTTAAATATGAAATTTGAATAGAGATTTGAAATAGAAATTCAAGTATTAAATTTGAACATGGAATTGAATACAGAAATTCAAGTAGAAATTTGAATATGAGATTTCAAAATGGAATTTGAAATTTGAAAGTAGGATTTCAAAGTAGGATCGAAATAGGATTTCAAAATAGGAAATCCAAATAGTCTTGAAATGGAATTTGAATTCAAGGGAATTCAAATGAATTTGAATAATAGAAATTAAAAGGGTGGTGAAAATGAATTTGAATATTAGAAATTCAAATGGTGTTGAAAATGGATTTGAATATTAGAAATTCAAATGGGGCTGGAAATGAATTTGAACATTAGAATTCAAATGGAAGATGAAGTTTGAATATGAGAGATTCAAATTGAATTCAAAAAGAATTTGATCTATGGGATTTGAATATGAAATTCAAATGGGTTTTAAACTATGGAGGTTTGAATATAGAATTTAAAAAGGAGTTTGAATATTGAATTTCAATAGAATTCAAATATAGAAATTGGAATATAGAAGTTCAAATGGAATTTGAAACATTTAGAATTTCAAATAGAAATTTAAATGGAGTTTGGATATTTAAATTCAAGTATGAATTTCAAATATAGAAATTCAAAAAGGAGTTGAATTGAAGTGGGAATTCGAATAGTGAATTTGAAATGGAATTTGAATAAAGGATTTCAAATGGGATTTGAATACAGGATTTAAAACTATGGAATTTGAAATGTAAAGATTCAAATGGAATTTGAAATATATATGAATATACACATTAGATAAAGTTGAATTCATTTTTAAGAAGGTTTAAAAAAAGTTTATATTTATAAAACGAACTCGCCGCAGCATTGCAGTTCGAAAAATGCGATTCGAACTTCAATTGAATATATAGAACTCGATTGAAGTTGGAATTCCTTGAAACAAGAAACGTCAGGACCAGTTTGATAATAGTTTTCTAATGAAAGAGAAAAATCTGAATTTCGTCGTATAGATTTTGAGTTATGTCAAAATCAAATTTTCAGAAAAGCAGCGCCAGAACCATTATAAAACCATAACGGTTTTATTTAATTAAATTAAAGGATTTTAAGCAAATAAAAATCGAAATTTCTATTTAGAAAAATCCAGATGTGAGTTATAAAATATATGTGAACTCCAGTAGAGTAATGAGTTGATTTCTGAAATAGAAATCAGATTTTTGATTTATTGAATAGAGTTAACTAATTCGAATAGAAATTAGTTAATGAGATTTCGAATGAATATTGAGCTTTAAATAAGTGAATTCGATTTGAGAATTTATATTCGAAATAGAAAAGGAAACTAGAATTGAAATTGAAATTCAATTTGGTTATGAACGAGTTAAATATTTTATTTGAACATGTTATGTTCAACAAAGAAGTGAAATAGACAAAAAGGCTAGTTAAAGAATAATTGAGCGAAACTGAATTCAAACGATTCAAAATTTGAATTCAAACGAATGGATTGAGTTGAATTGAATTGGAAACAGGTGAACAGGTGTTAAACAGATATGGGATGAGGTATATGAAGATTTAAATTTATGTGCCCGACAAAAAGGTACATGTTTAAATTCATATATGGGTTTTATGCGCCGTATCGGCAAGCCGCTTGGCTTTTCCTTTTTCTTTTCGATTGGAGAAGATACCGGGAAGCTATTTGAAATTTCCCGATGCTCCCGATACAGGGGAGGTTATGGCGAAATTTTTCGGAAATTTAAGGAGTTAGAATATTTTTAAGATATTTCGATAACGTGAAATCATTGTATCGACGTATTGAATTCGATAGTAAAGTGAATATAAAAATCGAATGTTGTAAACAAAAGGGGATAGAGATAAATGATTGGAATTGTTTCCAATTGCAAATAGAGATATTTTCTAATATATTGAAAATAAAAGGAGTTAATATTTGGAAACGTTTTCCAAATGACCTAAGAGGCAATATGGTTATTGAAATATTTGGTAAACAAATATTGATAAGAGAATATAGAAGAGATTTAATTAATGAATATTAATTAAAGGGCCCAGTGATTTGTTTGATATGTTGGATGAACACTTGTTTTTATTCGATAGTTAAATCACAGACTATCGAAGTTTTGACCATCGTTGTCAATATGGAGAGACCGGTTGGATTATTATCCGTGAACCACTCCGTATCGGCATAAGCGTTGCGAACCAAGTATGCTGAATATATTGAAGACGGAGTAAAGTGCAAGGGCTTTTTCTATTAATAGAAATAGTGCCTTCGGTTTCGTTCAATCCCAGAACGAACGTATATGGACGAATGTCTGACAGAGTATTTCCAATGATCAAATGGGTTGGTCTGTATGAATATATATGGTTGCAACGGATTTATCCCTTAGCATAATATCCAGAATATTTGTGCAAACTCAACCAGTGATTAACGGATCTGACAATGTGGCATTCAAAGTGATTGTGTTATCAATGAATGGTAAGTATGCGTAGCCTCAGGCCTCAACAACCGGGAAAGGACAAAAATCGGGCAGGCAGCATGGCTATGTGGGTCGCACCCATTAGGGTGTATAATCACCTATCTAGAGAAATTCCTTTTGTTCTAAATCTATCGATTCTGCCCATTCGGGAAACGGTGGTTTGAGTCCAACCGTTGGTGATATACATTCGATACACTCAAGCGAAATGAGTGGTCGGTCATGTGTGGGCCGGGTTACAAGATGTTCTTGTTGAACCCAGGTGTATTTGCCTCTAGAGATACACAGTCGGAAGGTGGTCCCATACCTTGTCATGTTGGAAATCCAATCTCCAATAAGCGCCATGCGGTTTTTGGTTTTATATAATATATGTGGAGCGTGAGATGTAAGCGTTCTGCTATTTGGTTATTTACTTGATGTAGACATTATTATAATATCACTGGATTTTGATATCAAAGTGTTTTGGGTTATAGTAAGGTAAAAACCGTCCATGTTTATGTGTGGGCTGGTCTTACTATTATCTTTTCTTTTGAAAAGAGTTTTGAAAGTTAAACAGGTGATTGGAGTTTACTCACACCAGTCCCATGACTGACCCAGAGTTTGTTTTGTTTTGTTTTCCTAAACTCTTGGGTGCCCAAATTTGTACGGGCAGTCAAGTGTTTCAGGCTTTTACAGATACACTTGGAGGAGCTTGAAGCAGGAGGCTTCAACGTTAGTTATTTAGAGTTACTTCCGCTGAATCAAATGTTATGTGTACTCTGATGATGGTATGTATATATGTACAAAACAGATTGTATTTCAAAGCTTATGTTATATAATATATTTTATTCGTTCCGCTGTGAGTTTGTGATCTTCGTTTTTTCTTCTATTCTAATATTTCTTTCCTTCTATTTCTCATCCTCTAACTTCTTTCTAATAATGAGTCGTATTTCTGTGTTATTTGGGTTGGACGTGTGGTGTATTTAGTCAATTCAGATAGCTCGGATTTGCGGGCCACTACAGTTGGTATCAGAGCTTAGGTTGAGCGAACACCTAGGCTTGTGTGGCATGTGCTCATTAGAGATAGGGTCAGTAGTGCCCTAGAATGAGTTGAGTGTATATACGAGAGAGCGTATTTGTTATTTGATATAAAAACTGTTTTATATTGTGTTGGCTAGTCTGTTGAGTAGTTTATGAATTCTGGTCGAATCGTGGGACGCCACGAAGTCGATAGGAATTTCTAAACACTTGAACAGAAAATACGACATGATATTGTTTTTAAATGGGTAAATGAAATAATTTTACCCAAAATTTCTATTTTGATATAGAAAGAATAATTTTCTAGAATTATTATTATATGGATGTGTTGGATGTTGACTTTATAATCAAATGAGATTATAAAATTAGAATGGTTATTTATAACCAAATAGAATTTGTATAGGAATTAAATATATACAAATGAGATGAATTAGAATTTAATTCAAACCAGAATTAAGAATTTCAAAATCCTGGGAAGTTGAAAAATATTTTTCAAAAGTAATATAGTTTTATTTTGAAAGGGTTTTTTTGAATGAAAATCATTTTGAATTGATTTTTAAATAAAGCACTGAACTCACTTCAGTCGCTGGGAAATAATTCTGATGATGACTGCAGCCTCATCAGTGTTCATTTTCGAGTTTCTAAGTGATGAATTGCTGCCTTAGAAAAAGTTTTGAGGGAAATTTGTTTGAAAGAAAACAAAGTGGTTTGAAAATTCCAATGTTTTGAATTTGAAATGAAAATAAATATATGTATATATTTGTGGGATTTCAAAAGAATTTGAAAGGAAAACCCAGGGATTTGAATTCTGGAATTAAAATTTAACTGAAGAAAGTTAAATGGTTCGAGGTGAATAAATTGACTAGAATCAATTTGAAATAAATTGAAATTGAATGTGAAAGCATATGAAGGGAAGAAGGCCAAAAGTTTTGGTTGAAAATAAAGTCATAGAAATATGAGAAGTTGAGTTTCAATATAAGTGAGATGTTGAAAGGAAATGGATTAGTAGCACTATTCCTACCTTAGCAATTTCGAGGACGAAATTATTTTAAGGGGGAAAGAATGTAACGACCCAGATTTTTGAACAATTTATTTTAAATATTTAATATGGTTTTAAAAATTGTGTTGATAATATAAATGAATTTTTATCTTGAATTTATCGATTTAATATCGAATATATTAGATTATAAAAATATGCAGACACTATAATAGAAGTCGTAGTTGAAACTGAATCGAAACAATTCAGTTGAATATTGAATTCGAAACGATAAGGAAATTATTTATTATCGATAAATTAATTCATTTGAAGTTAATTAATAATTTAATCAGATTTAAACGATTATGTCGATTTAATATTGATATTCCTTGTATACGAGCAAATAAAATTTTAGAACCCTTTCTGTTGAGTCCAAAATAACAAATAACTCTAGAAATGTCAATCGGTACGATTAATTAATGGTTCGGGATTTCGAGTTCAAGAACTACGAGACATTTCAGTCATTTAATTAAATAAAAATTCAAATCAATGTTTTTTAGCCGACCTATATCTTTTACATCGCAGACCTACTTCCTTCCTCGAGCTGTTTAAAATGTCTGCCTCCTTCGTTATCAAGGAAAACAAGATGTAATGGCTTTGGTACGGTGTGTTTTTCTCGCGCCTATATAAACTCAAGGCCATCGCCTGTTTCCTTCATTCCTAAAACCCACGGTTCGATCTCAAGTCCTCTTCCCTCTTCATTTTCTTTCCAGTCACAAGCAAACCTAATTCAAAATCCAAAACTCGGCTTCGTTACTTCTCTGATCGAAATCGTGTATCGCGATTTAGGGTTTGTTTTGGGGGAAACAGTCGCGACAACAGGAGGAGGCGAGTACGAGGGTCTGTCGCGATGGAAGGCAGAGAACCTGAGGCGCGATGACAGGTCATTCACGACAGTGGTTTGCAAGGATACATCGACTGAAGGTAACCTTTGGGCATGGCAATGGGATTAGGGACGATGACCGGACTGGGATTTGGGGGTTCTCGAGTTCAAATCGGTGGTATTTGGGGAGTTCGCGATGTTGTTTGGAGATGGAGGTTCGATAGTGGGAAGTTTCTGATGTGATAAGGAAAAGGAGGAGTTCGATTTTTGGGAGGGAGTTCGGTCTCTAGTTTTGGGGTTGGCCATGATGGTTGGACAGGGGGTTCGAATTCTGTTCGAATGCGCTACAGAGAAGAAGGCTGTTAGTGGGAAGGAAGTTGTCTGTAAGATGGTTGATGAAATGTCGTAATGGTCTGATGGTAGTTTGTGGAGATGATTGAAGTATCCAGGAGTTGTTCGAGACGTTGTTCATCGATTAGTCGGGTGGTATGCAGAATTGATAAGGTAAAAAGAAAATCCCATTCGAGTTGATTCATAAACACAACAAAATGGAAATTAAATGGGATATTCGACAAATCCTGGTGAGTAAATCTCACTCACCTTTAGAATTATTTTTATTTCATTAAAAATAATTGTTTATTGCTTGTGTGAATATTTTCTGGTTGCTTTATATATATTAGTTATTTAGGCTACTATATATATATATTGGGTTGATTGATTGGTTGGATTCCCGCAGTCTCATTAGCGGATGCCCGCAGTTTCATAGCGGATGATTACCCTATACGCCCCACGCTATGATTAGAGGATGACCTTCTATACCACGATATTCTGCCACGAAGCAGAATGGGTATTATTTATGTGCTAACATCTGTGGATGCAGGAAAACAGGTTGGAGGAATCCAACTGGATTCCTCAAAAATATATTATCTGTTTGTTTATTTGTTTGCATATATATTTTATATATGATGTGTTAGAAAAATAAATAATTCGTTGCTTTGTGTGTTTAAATATCACTGGGCTTAAGGAATGATATTTAAAAATATCATGAAAGGAGATTTGAGATTTAAAAAGGAAAAATTCTATTTTTAAATAGAATTTGAAATTTTTAAATGGAATTAATAATATAAAACTTGTTTTGGAAAAATAAAACAAGTAGTTCCTTTTTAAACGAAGTTATAAATAGTTCTTTTATAACGAAGTTATAAATGAAGTGAAAAGAATTATCATTTGATAATTCAGAAAGAGAAATACAAGTGTTTTGAAAATATGATTCAAAAGGAAATTTAAAATATAGAATTTGAATAATAGAAAAGGAAATGGAAATTTGAATTCAAAAAGAAAAGGGAATAGAAAAATTGAATTTAGAATTCAAATAGAAAATCCAAGGTGGATTTGAATATAGAACTTTCAAATGGTGTTTGAATATAGAGAATTTGAAATAGAATTTCCAAATAGAATTTGAAATAGAATTTCAAAATAGAATTTGAAATATAGAATTTCAAAGAAGAATTGAATAGAATTTGAAATATAGTATTTCAAGAAGAATTCAAATGTGAAATTTGAATAGAGATTTGAATGGAATTTAAATATGAAATTTGAATAGAGATTTGAAATAGAAATTCAAGTATTAAATTTGAACATGGAATTGAATACAGAAATTCAAGTAGAAATTTGAATATGAGATTTCAAAATGGAATTTGAAATTTGAAAGTAGGATTTCAAAGTAGGATCGAAATAGGATTTCAAAATAGGAAATCCAAATAGTCTTGAAATGGAATTTGAATTCAAGGGAATTCAAATGAATTTGAATAATAGAAATTAAAAGGGTGGTGAAAATGAATTTGAATATTAGAAATTCAAATGGTGTTGAAAATGGATTTGAATATTAGAAATTCAAATGGGGCTGGAAATGAATTTGAACATTAGAATTCAAATGGAAGATGAAGTTTGAATATGAGAGATTCAAATTGAATTCAAAAAGAATTTGATCTATGGGATTTGAATATGAAATTCAAATGGGTTTTAAACTATGGAGGTTTGAATATAGAATTTAAAAAGGAGTTTGAATATTGAATTTCAATAGAATTCAAATATAGAAATTGGAATATAGAAGTTCAAATGGAATTTGAAACATTTAGAATTTCAAATAGAAATTTAAATGGAGTTTGGATATTTAAATTCAAGTATGAATTTCAAATATAGAAATTCAAAAAGGAGTTGAATTGAAGTGGGAATTCGAATAGTGAATTTGAAATGGAATTTGAATAAAGGATTTCAAATGGGATTTGAATACAGGATTTAAAACTATGGAATTTGAAATGTAAAGATTCAAATGGAATTTGAAATATATATGAATATACACATTAGATAAAGTTGAATTCATTTTTAAGAAGGTTTAAAAAAAGTTTATATTTATAAAACGAACTCGCCGCAGCATTGCAGTTCGAAAAATGCGATTCGAACTTCAATTGAATATATAGAACTCGATTGAAGTTGGAATTCCTTGAAACAAGAAACGTCAGGACCAGTTTGATAATAGTTTTCTAATGAAAGAGAAAAATCTGAATTTCGTCGTATAGATTTTGAGTTATGTCAAAATCAAATTTTCAGAAAAGCAGCGCCAGAACCATTATAAAACCATAACGGTTTTATTTAATTAAATTAAAGGATTTTAAGCAAATAAAAATCGAAATTTCTATTTAGAAAAATCCAGATGTGAGTTATAAAATATATGTGAACTCCAGTAGAGTAATGAGTTGATTTCTGAAATAGAAATCAGATTTTTGATTTATTGAATAGAGTTAACTAATTCGAATAGAAATTAGTTAATGAGATTTCGAATGAATATTGAGCTTTAAATAAGTGAATTCGATTTGAGAATTTATATTCGAAATAGAAAAGGAAACTAGAATTGAAATTGAAATTCAATTTGGTTATGAACGAGTTAAATATTTTATTTGAACATGTTATGTTCAACAAAGAAGTGAAATAGACAAAAAGGCTAGTTAAAGAATAATTGAGCGAAACTGAATTCAAACGATTCAAAATTTGAATTCAAACGAATGGATTGAGTTGAATTGAATTGGAAACAGGTGAACAGGTGTTAAACAGATATGGGATGAGGTATATGAAGATTTAAATTTATGTGCCCGACAAAAAGGTACATGTTTAAATTCATATATGGGTTTTATGCGCCGTATCGGCAAGCCGCTTGGCTTTTCCTTTTTCTTTTCGATTGGAGAAGATACCGGGAAGCTATTTGAAATTTCCCGATGCTCCCGATACAGGGGAGGTTATGGCGAAATTTTTCGGAAATTTAAGGAGTTAGAATATTTTTAAGATATTTCGATAACGTGAAATCATTGTATCGACGTATTGAATTCGATAGTAAAGTGAATATAAAAATCGAATGTTGTAAACAAAAGGGGATAGAGATAAATGATTGGAATTGTTTCCAATTGCAAATAGAGATATTTTCTAATATATTGAAAATAAAAGGAGTTAATATTTGGAAACGTTTTCCAAATGACCTAAGAGGCAATATGGTTATTGAAATATTTGGTAAACAAATATTGATAAGAGAATATAGAAGAGATTTAATTAATGAATATTAATTAAAGGGCCCAGTGATTTGTTTGATATGTTGGATGAACACTTGTTTTTATTCGATAGTTAAATCACAGACTATCGAAGTTTTGACCATCGTTGTCAATATGGAGAGACCGGTTGGATTATTATCCGTGAACCACTCCGTATCGGCATAAGCGTTGCGAACCAAGTATGCTGAATATATTGAAGACGGAGTAAAGTGCAAGGGCTTTTTCTATTAATAGAAATAGTGCCTTCGGTTTCGTTCAATCCCAGAACGAACGTATATGGACGAATGTCTGGCAGAGTAGTTCCAATGATCAAATGGGTTGGTCTGTATGAATATATATGGTTGCAACGGATTTATCCCTTAGCATAATATCCAGAATATTTGTGCAAACTCAACCAGTGATTAACGGATCTGACAATGTGGCATTCAAAGTGATTGTGTTATCAATGAATGGTAAGTATGCGTAGCCTCAGGCCTCAACAACCGGGAAAGGACAAAAATCGGGCAGGCAGCATGGCTATGTGGGTCGCACCCATTAGGGTGTATAATCACCTATCTAGGGAAATTCCTTTTGTTCTAAATCTATCGATTCTGCCCATTCGGGAAACGGTGGTTTGAGTCCAACCGTTGGTGATATACATTCGATACACTCAAGCGAAATGAGTGGTCGGTCATGTGTGGGCCGGGTTACAAGATGTTCTTGTTGAACCCAGGTGTATTTGCCTCTAGAGATACACAGTCGGAAGGTGGTCCCATACCTTGTCATGTTGGAAATCCAATCTCCAATAAGCGCCATGCGGTTTTTGGTTTTATATAATATATGTGGAGCGTGAGATGTAAGCGTTCTGCTATTTGGTTATTTACTTGATGTAGACATTATTATAATATCACTGGATTTTGATATCAAAGTGTTTTGGGTTATAGTAAGGTAAAAACCGTCCATGTTTATGTGTGGGCTGGTCTTACTATTATCTTTTCTTTTGAAAAGAGTTTTGAAAGTTAAACAGGTGATTGGAGTTTACTCACACCAGTCCCATGACTGACCCAGAGTTTGTTTTGTTTTGTTTTCCTAAACTCTTGGGTGCCCAAATTTGTACGGGCAGTCAAGTGTTTCAGGCTTTTACAGATACACTTGGAGGAGCTTGAAGCAGGAGGCTTCAACGTTAGTTATTTAGAGTTACTTCCGCTGAATCAAATGTTATGTGTACTCTGATGATGGTATGTATATATGTACAAAACAGATTGTATTTCAAAGCTTATGTTATATAATATATTTTATTCGTTCCGCTGTGAGTTTGTGATCTTCGTTTTTTCTTCTATTCTAATATTTCTTTCCTTCTATTTCTCATCCTCTAACTTCTTTCTAATAATGAGTCGTATTTCTGTGTTATTTGGGTTGAACGTGTGGTGTATTTAGTCAACTCAGATAGCTCGGATTTGCGGGCCACTACATGCGCATAGTTCTTGACGACAGGAATGTCTTTGATGAGGTCAGGAATATTCTCTGTGACTTCCGAGATATCTTCTATTTGAATAGGAGAAACATCCAAAGCTGCCCAGAAGTCTTTTCTATTTGAATTTTGGCCTTCACAGGGAATGGTTATATAATCACCTGATTTTATCTTTGCCTTAACGACTCTGTCGGCGCATTTAACCTCAGCTTCATACTTGGTCAACCAGTCTAACCCCAAGATAAGATCAAACTTTGTAAAATTCATGACGACCGCGATAGTAGGAAACCGATAACGAGAAAAAGAAACCAACACTCCACAAACCCAACTGAGATCAATGGAACCCCCAACCGAATTCTGGACAGTCATTGGTTCCTTGAGCTTCTTCAAATTCAAATCTTGTTTCTTAACTGCATTCTTGGCAATGAAGCTTCGTGACGCGCCTGTATCAAACAGTACCCTAACTGGAATATCTTTGACAGTAAGCATGCCTTCCAAAACATCTGGCCTTTCCTGAGCAGATGAAGATGCAGGCACTTCGGTTATTTCATTTACCTGAGCTTCTTTGGTTGTTTTTAACAGCCGACACCCTTGTTTTACATGACCAAACCAATGGCATTGATTGCATCTTTTACTTTCCTGGAGCTTCTTGCCGGATTTAAACCCACTCTTTATTCGTTTCTTTAAGGGTCCGCAGTTTATCGACAAATGCCCTTTCTGATTGCAGCTATTGCATACGGCGGTTGTTATTGGTTCTTTCCTAGATTTAGCCCTTTTCCTCTTGGCACTGGGCTTCTTACTGACTTCAGGACTATTAGTCACAGACTCCACGTTGTTACTCGAGCTGACTTCCTCTTCGTCGCGCAACATACCTTTCTTATGGAGATCTACATACTGATAAGCCATGTATATCATATATGAAAAAGGAAGCTTCACATTCCTCATTACACTATTCTGATATCTCCTTTGCAGGCCATGAATAAATCTCAAATTCTTCCTCTTTGGATCCTGAATCAGATGAGGAGCAAAGTGAGAAAGTTCGCTGAATTTCTTATGATATTCTGGGATGGTCATATCACCTTGTATCAGATAAGAAAATTCATCACATAATCGCTCCGTCACCTCAGGAGGAGTAAATCTTTCTAGGAAAATCTCCTTGAATCTATCCGAGGTGATATCACCTTCTGGATTATCTTTAATGATTGTTTCCCACCAGATTAAAGCTTCTTATTTGAGCGCCCAAGATGCTACTAATCTTTTCTAATCATATCTCAACTGGAAGTGCTCAAATATTCTTTCTGCAAAGCTCATCCAAGCTTGAGTTTGAATAATAGATTCATTGCCCGAGAATTGTGCTCCACCCAGATTTCGATATCTCTTAAATAGAGCCTCTAGATCTGGTTCTGCATTTCTTCTGTTTCTGACACTCATTTTCAAGTACTTCTGCAAACAGCAGATCAAGTGTCAGGTCACAGAAAAGATAATTTAAAATATAGAAACACATACTTCAAATGTAAATGTGTCTATCGAGGTGTAATTTCATTCTGCTTTACTCATACTAGGATATTACTGATCTTATCTGTATAGAGTTACCCATCCAAGAACACTACTGGTTCTATTCTGACGAGTTCATTAATATGTTATATTCAAGAACTAAGCTTAACCAAAGCTCTGATACCAAATGAGACGACCCCAAACCCCGTACTGATGGCGGCAAGGGTAATCCCTGGAATATAACACATAAACAGAAAACAGCAGAACAGAATTAAATAAATACACCAGATAATGAAAAAAATAGTACACTGGATAAACATAATCATCAGAGTTACACAGTATACAGGATCATACATAGTACAAATACAGTTCAGCTATACATATATGTCTACAGCGGAAAAACAAACATAATGTACAATAGGAGCCGAACACCATAAAAAGAGATAAATGATAGAATCCCTCTTCATCTCCAGCTATCCAGAGAAAGCCAGCTAAAACCTGAATACAAGGCTGCCCGTGTAGAAAAAGGGGCACCCGAGTTTGAAAGTGAAACAAACTACGAGTCAGTCATGGGACTGGTATGAGAAATCTACTTAACATAATTAAAATATGCTAATCACCGGACCACGCCACTTTCGTGGAACCGGTTTACTCCATTGGATTGCCAATGCTTTAAAACAAAAAATTCTTTTAAACATCGCAATGCATTTTATAAAAAATGAAGCCATTATAAGACTCAGTTCCCATCACACAATGCAACGCAAACCGAAGGATAGAGTTTTTACCTTATAATGGCCAAAGTATGCTTGATACGAATAAAAAAAAGCATTTGATATTATTACTAGTGTTTATATGTTTCAAAAGCAATTTCAAATCATAAGTATCAATCATAGACGGCATTAATGCCCTATACCACTATGTCGCCATATATAGGTATACAATCAAAACCGCACGGTGTCGTATTTGGAAATTGGATTTCCGTCATGAACTAAGGCAAAAGATAGTCCTTACCGAATTCGAGGCGCTCTAGCCCGTGTCTCAGGCACAGCCGCAATCGTACCTTGGACCGTCAGGGCCGGTCCACACGAAGTGGATTATAATGCCTGAACAATGCGTTTCTCCGCCCTTTGGGGCGTCCATGAGCCAACGAATGACTCCATCGGTCCCGGATCGACCGATATAACCGAGGCGCCTCGCAACAGTGACACAACATAAGTCAAACTCGTCAGGGCGTGTAAAACCACTGACGCCACTTCTAGCTAGAAAGAAAACGCACGTCCCCCCTGAGGTCCTCTCCCGTTTCTAGTTCATACCGCGGTGTGAGGCTCGTGATTTCACGTTATACACAAAGCTACGCCACACAGGCGGTGCTTTGATCATCACAACAAGACTTTTCTTTTCAACTGAAGTCCTGATCATTGCATCTTAGCATGCTACACAGGCAATTCACCCCATGCAACTGATAGCTATCAATCACACAAAATGAATTCCAATGTCAGACACACATTCCATTTGCAAGTCCGTTCTGGGTCTGAATGCAACCGGAGGCACTATATACCTCGCAAACCCATCGATCACCACGTACGTCTGGACGATCACCACTCATTATCCATATTTCGGGATGCCTCCCAATCAGGACATCAGTTACCATCCAAACGAGGTGAAGATCTCCGGTCTTCGACCACCGTCTTCATCTTCGATTTCTTATCGTCGATTCAGTTATTCAGAATGGGATAAACCCGGTCTTTCTAAGAAACTCGCGTATATGATAAACAAGTGCAACACAAATACACATACGCATCATTTCAATTCATTAGTCACTAACCGTAAATCAGTAAGAGAACGATTTCCCAAATATTAACCCCGAAGGCCGAAACCAACATCAGATCAACACCCAGGAAACCATTCGACTTAGCCAACCTTCAGTTAGTTTCTAAATTTCACATCCATATTGTTTAAAATATTTTATTACAATTTATCGCTATTTTTATTTATTTTAAAATAGCCAATTTATTCAGAATGACGCTTTGGGCCATAACGCGGCTGTGGCGCTGTTTTTCTTCAGATTTTATTTACACATATTTGAAAATCTAACCGTTGGATCTTCAGAAAAGTTACATCATTAGAAAGATCTTTTCAAAACGAATCCAACGGTTCTAGTTTCGGGAAAATCCGACGGTCGGATCTCCCGGTATAATCGTTTGAAGTTTCGATTTCAAAATACGAACTGCAGCGTCGTTATTCGATTTAATATAATTATATTTATATATATATAAAAATATAATCGATTCTGGCGTTGTTTTTCTTCAGATTTGAATTAAACATTCCAGACAATCCAACCGTTGGTTTTTACAAAGTTGGTGTCGTTGGAAAGATATTTCCAAAGCGATCCCAATGGTTGCGGTTTAGGGAAAATCCGATGGTCGGATCTCCCGGTATAATCGTTTGAAATCACAGTTTCAAAATACAAACTGCAGCTTCGTTATTCGATATATTTCAATTATATATATATATAGTTTCTTCGATTTCAAAACTATATGGTTTTGATACATTTGATAAAAATGATATTTTTATCTAACTGTCTTCTATTTCAACACTTCACTATTTTTAACAATTCATGTATATGATAAAAATGTGATTTTTAATCTAAAACAATTTATTTCAAAACATGACTATTTTATATAGTTCATATAGATGATAAAAATATGATTTTTATTATAAAACAGTTTCTTTCAAAACACGACTATTTTATATAGTTCATATAGATGATAAAAATATGATTTTTATTATAAAACAATTTCTTTCAAAACACGACTATTTTATATAGTTCATATAGATGATAAAAATATGATTTTTACTATAAAACAATTTATTTCAAAATATGAATACCATTCAACACATGAATTTCAATTCAACGAATGAATTTCGATTCAACACATGAAGGTTTTCTGTAGTTTATATATATAGATAAAAAGGTGATTTTTATATTTAAAACACGAATACCATTCAACACATGAATTTCAATTCAACGAATGAATTTCGATTCAACACATGAAGGTTTTCTATAGTTTGTATATATAGATAAAAAGGTGATTTTTATATTTAAAAACACGACAACCATTCAACACATGAATTTTATTCAACGAATGAATTTCAATTCAACACATGAAGGTTTTATATAGTTTATATATATAGATAAAAAGGTGATTTTTATATTTAAAACACGAATATCATTCAACACATGAATTCTATTCAACGAATGAATTTCAATTCAACACATGAAGGTTTTCTATTCAACGAATAAATATAGTTTCAACAAATGAAAATAATTCTAACACATGAATATTATTCAAAATTTCGGCAGCATAACGGCAGGGTAATTAAAACCGGGACCGTCCCTAGTACGGCTCCTCGCTGTACCTTAAAGCCTCGCAGCTTTTGACAATGGGAAATCATGCATCTAGTTCGCACACAGGCGGCATGTATATTTTTTTCATTTCCACAACTAATCCTATGTGGTTTCAACCAAATAATTCTCAATCACAAACGGGTATTTTTCAACCACAATAAATCGATTTCAAGCACAAACAATTTCAATCAACCATTCGCTATCAACCAATTTTCACACCAATCATAACCAATAAATATCGTCCATGGTTTGTGGATGAGGGGCGTATATATATATATATATAGATATATATATATACACATATATATATATATATAGCATTTCACTTCTATTTCAACACATATATAATTTTTACAACGCATATACAACTTATACATCGAACGTACAACTTATACAATGCTTATACAAGAGGTGTACAATGCTTATATAACTCATACATCGACTATATAATTTATACATCGTCGTTTTCCATATCGTTTATAATTTAGAAATCTCACATTGGGTTCCACTCCACCAAAAATTGCAGAAAGCTCAGAAAAATATGCGGTCTCTTCTAGAATGTAGAAGATGTCCACACGAGTTCACTGTCTCTTGTTTCACTGAATTTCACCAATACATGAGAAAGATACGATTTTTCAAAGTTTGCAACGGTTTAAAGGTGTTAAAACAGTTGAAAATAAACAAAGTCGTTACCTCTATTCCTCGTTCAAAACTAGGTTTTGAATTATCGTGAAATCCGTGTAGCTATAGGACAATCGGCCTTCGCAGCGTCGAAGGGCTAGGAGAGAGCTTCGCGCGCATGAGGTTCTTGGCCAGTTCAACGGCCTGAGGGAGTGGCGGCGGCGCTCTGAATGGCGCACCTTCCTTGCGTCGGATCTCGAGACTCGCACCACCAATCAGGGCGAAGCGGGTATGGATCTGAAGCTCTCGCCGAGCTCTTCAAAATCCTTAACTACGTTGAGGACTGAAACGAAGCAGTTTGGAATAAATCAGCCTAGGAGGTTTTGAAGGCTTTATCGTCGTTCGCGACTTGATTACGGGGAGAGAGAAAATTCCACTGACCAATGAGATATTTTTATTTATTTACATATTTTTAAATTTCCAAAATACCCCTTATCGCATACGAACTCCAATCCAAACCCAACGACTGTCGTTCCTAGCGTTTTACCCCCATTCCGAACAAAATGGGATATGTTTTGTAGGCGCATTCGACTGTTTCAGTTAGTTTTCCTTCAAATTAAAGTATAAAACATTCAATATTCGATTTGAACGTACATTTCAATTTGCCAGGGCCACAAACTGATTCAAAAAATTCCAGAAAAATAGATCTAGCTATGTTTTGACGATACGGTCCCAACAAAACTAGTCTCGTCGAATTCTGAGACCGTTTGAAAAATGGCCCATTTCTGGTCGATCCAATTTAACTATAATTGACCAAAACACATTTTCCATTGCCACCCTCACAAACTAGCTTCAAAAGTTATGAAATTTGAAACCTAGCAATAACTTCACATCCCGAATCCAACAAAAGTGGTTTCGTCGAATTCCGAGGTCGTTTGAAAAATGGCCAATTTCACGGGCTATATAAATTCCATAGCGACCTTTCAGAAAATGCATTTGGCCATAACTTTTGCATCCCGCTATGAAACTCGATTTTTTAGATTCGTTAGAAAGGTATTCACTAACAGATTTAGATATTTTTGGTTTCACTCAAATCCGTTTTGTTTTGCACCCGGTACAGTCAGTCAAAGTTTGAATTCAAATTTTGAAACTACCGCGCCATCTCAGGCCTTGTTTATAATTCAAAGTAATTATATTTATTTTCAACTTCGATTCAAACTTACTTTTCATCATTATTATTTAAAATATTTATTTTGAATATTTAAAATCCACTATTTTAGCCAATTTAAATTTTTTAAATTGGTTCTGATTTTCCGGGTCGTTACACAAACCAACGTTCAAACCCTTAAATCACGCACCACTCCTGAAGCATCCTTCTTGTTGTAACTAATTATCCCTGTATACTATTTATCTATAGCTAACTATCCAACTTCACAATCTAAAAGTTGTCTTCCTATTCTCCATACGGGCCTACAGCAGTTGCTCGCTTTAGTTTGTGAAACCCGATCATTACGATGCCTAGACCAGAAGACCTGATAATCCAAATGTGAGAGGTATAATGCTTCTAGGAATTACATGGCTTTGTTGGAGAATTTAGGGAGGTATGTGTCTGCAGCAAGGACATGCGGACCAGTGGAGGTGTTTTGATCTGACCTAGCATGGAGAAGTGAGGCACATCGTCTTTTTTCAAAGGCCATTTTTTTTAGTATGAGCAGTTTTAAATAGCAGCAAAGAAGATAGGGTAAAGATCCAAAAGTGTAAGAAGAAAAGGGAATATAATGTGGACAATTAAATTTTAAACAAAGAGACGTAGTGAGTGTTAATCCCAAAATTCACGTGAAAGGGCTCAATACCCGCTCTAATTAAATACCTAGTCTGTACCTATTTAAGTTCAGGTTTTAATCTACCATATTATGTAAAATATCTAAGCACCGATGAATATATAATTTAAGAGTTGTCATAACTCTCTGTTTTAAATATAATTCCATGTTTGCTATCAATAACAACAAAATTAGAATCACATTGGTTTTGCGTTTTTATTTATAATTTATATCTCATGCAACCAAACCATTTATTACCAATCAATTCACCGCTTTACTTGTAGCATTCATTTTATTTCCTTGTTTACATTTATTACCTTACTATTATAACTGCTACTTTTAATTCATAATATCTGCGATAATTAATTGTATTGATTCTAGTTGGTTACCATATCAATATCAAATAGTTAATGTTTTATTTGTTCCTACTTTCCAATTTTTATAGCAACATAATTTCCATATATATATATGTATGTATATATATATATATATTACAACACAATGTAAAACACGCATTAATCCATATATATATATATATCGTATACATTGATTATTTTGTTTCCCATTTGATTATAGGTTATTGTAGAATTTTACAACATTTGTTAATAACAAAAGGCTAGTTACTGTTTAAATAATTGATAAATTTCACAGCTAATTAAACTTTGTATATAGCAGCCAGTAATTTCACCGGTAAGGAAAGCCCGGATTACCTTGAGGACACGACGAATCAGAACACAAATAAAAGGACATTTCATTGTTATTTACAACAATTCCATCATAATACAAGAATATACAGAGTATGAGTAAATATTATACAACAAAGAATATCAGAGATTTAAATACAGTATTGCAGCGGAAAAATAATACAATACACAATTAGAAGTAATACACGGATACAGAGCTTTCCGAGTATCGTTCCAGCTGTAAATCAGGAACATGTGAATATAAATCTGCAAAACCAAAACTACTAGCTGCCCGTGTCTAAAATAAGGGCACCTAGAGTTTAGGTTAAAACAATAAACTCCAGGTCAATCATGTGACTGGTGTGAGAACTAAAATAGTTATTTAAAACTTTACTTTAAAAGAGAGTAATTCAAGGGACCACGCCGTAATACACGGAACGGGTTTCCTCCCAAGAACACTAGTGCATAAAACAAAACACCGCAATGCTTTTTGGAAAAATGAAGCTATTATAAGACCCAGGTCCCATCACACAATGCAACGCAAGCCGGAGGATAGGGTTTTCCCTTATAATAGCCAAACATGCTTGGTACGTTTAAAACAAATCAATTGATACTATTATAAGTGTATAGTGTCAAAACAATTTTAATCATAAATATCAATCCTAGGCGGCATGGGTACCATATATCATGTCGCCATACTAGGCTCTACAAATAAAACTGAAATATCTCGTAGTGGAAATTGTATTTCCGTCATGAGTCGAGGCAAGGGGCAGGCTCCTCTCCGCTTCGAGACACTCTAACATATGCCTCAGGACTACGCACTCCGGGTAACCCTTGGAATCGGCTAGGCCAGTCCTACCTTACGTTTGAGGATTAGTTATTTCTGAACACACGTTTCCCGGTCCTTACAGACCTATAATCGAGGCGCCTCGCATTCCAACAACCACAAAGATGAAAGTAATATAAATGTCAGCCAGTTTAAGCACTGACACCACCATAACTAGAAAGAAACGTCGTGTTCTCCCAGCGGTCCTTATCCCATTTTTGACTCATATCGAGGTGTGAGGCTCGCGAATCCACGCTATACACAAATCCATGCCACGTAGGCCGTGCTTTGATCATCAACCACAAGACTATGCTTTTCAACAGAAGCTTTGATCATTTGTCACTTAGGCATGCCACACAGGAAATTCACTCCATGCGACTGATGTCCATCGATATACACCCTCTGAGCTCGTACGTCTCATAGAAGGGCGTTAAGCAACAGAATAAATTCTCCACATCCAAACAGATGTATATTTGATAGAGATCAATCAACACAGAATGAAATGTCATGTCAGACACACGGTCCATTTACAAGTTCGTTCTGGGTCTGAACAAAACCGGAGGCACTTTCCTCGCATATCCATCGATCTCCAAGTACATCTGGACGATCACCAACTGATTCCCTCATCTTGGGTGTACAGTCCAATCAAGATCATCAGTAATCACCCAAACGATGTGAAGACTTCCGGTCTTCAACCTCCGTCTTCATCTTTAACTTATCGTCGAATCGGTTATTCAGAATGGGTATAAACCCGGCCTTTCCGAACAAACCCGTGTATATAATAAACAAATGTTACACAAACACAACATATGCCTCATTCCAATTCAGCTGTCACTAACCGTAAATTAGCACGAGAACAATTTCCTAAATATTAACCCCGAAGGCCGAAACCAACATTAGATCAATACCCGGGAAACCATCCTTCTTAGCTAACCCACAGTTAGTTTCTAAATTTCACATTCTTAGGGAAAGGTTCCAATTAATTTTATCAAAGATAAATTTTTTAAATTTTTTCTTTAATCTTCCTTTGGATGTCATTTCAAACCATGTAAAGGTTTTCCAAACTAGTCGGGATTAGCGAACCACACCGAAGTAATTATTTATTTTATATCCCAATCCCAACCTATTCATCCCATAAAGCAAAACTGGTAATACTCCATATCTAACACCATGGTGTTATCAGTAAAATTAATTACCATTTCACGTTCAAATATAATTAAAGATTTAACTATCGCTTTGGAGCAAAACTGGTGATACTCCATTCTCGCTCACTTTCCAAATTTGATAATTTAAATTATCAATTCACATTTCAATCTAATTACAGATTCAATAAAACTCCTTTTACTGGGTTAAAGAACTAATGTCATTTAAAAAATAGTTCACAATAAACCCAAATCACATTCTATTTATTATGGGTTAAAGAACAAATGTTATTTAAAACACCGTTCATGATAAACCCAAATCCCAATTGATATTAAATACAAGGCTCTGAATAGAAAATATATCGGCTTATATTCAATATCAAATTCTGAAACCCACAAATATCGCTTTGGAAATAACGATATAAAATATATGTTCCAAATTTCCTCCAAAATATCTGTATAATCGCGGAATCTAATATCGAAATATTCCAAAGACAATTTCAATTCAAAACCATTCCAATTCATATATTGGAAATTCCGGTTATTTAAAACCCATTTCAAATCCAATTTACTTATTTAAAAATAATTGGATTTTAATTCTAGTTCAAAACTAGTTCATTTCGATAAAAATCTATTTTTATCTTTTTAAATATGGAGTTTTTCATCCCAATTCCTCACAAATCATTTCTTACGATTTTACACAAATTACTGATATTTTTGATAATTTTATCAAGGCCCGTACAGCCGATTTCCATCAACGGCCATCGAAATGCACTTACAGCGACCTTTTCCAATTTGATTTGGAAATAATTCCAAATCCAACCGTTAGATTTCAAATCTCTAATATTCTTAGAAAGCTCTTTTCGATACGAAATCGACGATTCTGGTTTTAGGAGAATCCAACGGTCGGATCTCCCGCAATGTCCATTCGAAGTCAATGGTCGAAATTCACGAACCGCCGCGGCGCGGCGCGTTCTATTCAGGCCATTATATATATATAATATATATATATTTCGTCGATTTCCCTTTTAAAATGTATTTTATAATACATTTTAAATTCGTTTTCGGAACGATTTCAACTACATATTCAATTTCGAATCGAAATTGAATATTCCACATCATCGATATACAAATGATAATATTTTCAAAAAGTTATATTTTGAAATCACTTCCCTTTCTATATTCATTATAAAAACGAATATAATCGACATAAATATCGCTCGCGTTCAAATGGCGCATCAGTAATCAACACTACTTTATATATTTTAACAACTTCGTTATTCTATTGAAAAAATGAATATTTATTCTATTCAACACATGAATCTATATTTCTTTCAACACATGACTAATCTCAACACATGAGTACTGTCAACACATGACTATTTTTGCTATTTAATGTATTTTATAAAATTTTGATTTCTATCGTTTAATTCTTAATCAGACTCCAATCGTAAATTAGTAAGAGAACGATTCCCTAAATATTAACCCCGAAGGCCGAAACCAACACCAGATCAACACCCAAGAAACCATCCATCTTATCTATTTTCCAGTTAGTTTCTGATTTTATATACGATAAAGATGTAAATTTATTGTTAAAATATTTCTTTCAACATATGACTATTCTCAACACATGAGTATTGTCAACACATGAATCTTTATTTTGTAATATTCTTTATTTTCCCAATTGGAATGATGCCCAATCAATTACCATATAATGCTAATAATATGGATTCCATACAACATATGTATATAATAGCAACGATATATAATCAACCATCATCCAAACTGCACCACACAACTGCATAAGCATTAAATATAAATATTTAACGCTTATAACAGTCTGTCAATCAATCGATCGACATACAACTAATTATTGGGATTAGTGTATGTCGTATATCATCCCAATACCCGTGAGGGGTTTCAGACAATCAAACACAGATTTTATTTGTGCAGTTGGGCGATGTGTAAAATTTAACATCATAATCAATATCAGTCAAAGCAGTGTACATAAACAAATCGTTCGATTTATAAATGAATATTTATTTTATTCACATTCTCGTTAAAAATTATATTTTTAACGATCAAAATATTTTATTCAACCTATGAATATTCTATTCGGTTCATTTATTCAATAAAATGATATTTTTATTTTTCTAACATATTTTAGAAACTTTCGGCGGCATAACGGCACGATACTAGAAACGGGATAAGGCCTAGCCTTATCCCCGGTCTAATAATGGCCTACGCCATACACATACCAATCTAATCAATCTCATTTCACCAAACAACCAAATTGAAACCAATTATCCAATCAACTACACAACCAAACAAACAAGTCGTCCATGGTCTGTGGACGACGGATGTCGGGTGCTACTAAGCACCGTCTGCATCCTAGTATATAATTTTAACTAGAAAACAAGATTTAAAGTGAGAAATTTCTAAACCAGCGCCACGACTCTCCCTTTGCAGAAATCTTCGTCGCGCTCGCCTTTTGTCAATTTAATAGTCCGTAGCCACTACACGGATAAAAATCACATTTTTATACTGATATTATACAGATAAAAATTCTATTTTTACACCGCTACTATATATACATAAAAATTCTATTATTATAACGCTGTTCATATAATAACGATTATATTTTTATATTGCCACTCATATAAAAATCACATCTTTGCTTCTTCTACATAATAAAAATCATATTTTTATACCTCCTACATAATAAAGATCGAATTTTTATATCATCGCTATAAAAATAACATTTTTATTTCAACATATATATATATAAAAATCAGATTTTTATTTCGCCACATATATAAAGATCAAATTTTTTCTATCTATATATTATAAAAACCATATTTTTATTCTTTTCATTATATAAAAATCATATTTTTACATTCTTCATTCGTCAAAAACCATAGAAGCTTTAAAGCGGATAAAACTAACTTTTTCTAACGCCCGGATTCGCTGTTTTGATTCCAGAATTTACAAACGAGCTTCAATCTTCACACCCTCTTTTTCTCTAGCTTAAACGCGCCATTCCGGACAACTTTCGCGTAGTGGTCTTCCTTCGGAAAATGTGCCATTTCGCCGGAAATCGCGAAAAGACAGCATTTTGACAGTGTTTGGACAGCAGACTTTGGACGCGTTTTCCCGACAACTCCACAATGCAAAATGGGACTATCATATACCAAATCGAAGAGAAAATCGTGCCCTTGGACTTTGGTCTAGAGGAGTTTTGGTTAGAAATGCACTATTTGGGAGTTATTCGCGAAATAGTGACAGGGTGTTATTTGCAAAATGGGATTTTTGGTGAAAATGGATTACTAGGTGTAGCGGGGCCCAAGACCGGAATTGGGGGGCCTGAGGGGGGCTCCGGACCTGATGGACGTGGGGGAGGTGGTGGTGCAGCGATGGGGCCCGTAGTAGCGGTGGTGGGTTGTTTTCGGTGCTAGGGTTCATGAAATCAAAGATAGAGAGAAGGAGGAGGAAGAGGAGGAGGAGAGGGAGGAGGAGGAGGGAGTGGTGGTGGCCGGCGGACAACGGTGGAGGTGGGGGAAGGGTGGCAGCTGCGGCGGGAGGTGGGTGAGCGCCCCATTAAAGAGAAAAGAGGAAGAAAGAAGAGGAAGAGAAAAGTGAGTAAGAAAAGGAAGTAAAGTGGCTTATATGCCGGTTACTCGCCTATCGTCCGAAGGCCAACGATTCCCAATTGTCGCGGATTTCGGATATGAGATAGTGGACGTGAAGACGAGTCCAACAAAAC
Source organism: Allium sativum (assembly GCA_030737875.1). NCBI lineage: Eukaryota > Viridiplantae > Streptophyta > Magnoliopsida > Asparagales > Amaryllidaceae > Allium > Allium sativum. The sequence goes on from CM060924.1 coordinate 161,081,779, forward strand.
AAGTTTCGTCGAATTCCGAGTTCGTTTGACCGTCCGTTAAAATTTTCAAAAATACTCAGATAAGCTCTAAAAATGCGATTTTGGCGCACCATTTCTTCTTGCATGCTCACATGCTAACTCCAAAAATCATGCCCTTTTGGATTTAACCACTATTAGACGATACGAATCAAAAAAAAACGAAATCGAATTTTGAGGTCGTATCAATAATGTTCCTTTGTAAAATGACTGCCTGCTTTACCCTGAACTGTTTTAGCTCGCACGGCCACATACTAACTCTGTTCGACGCGCCCTTTGGAACTCAACAATAATTTGTCATTATGAATCCATAAAAATTTATCTCGTCGAATTCTGAGCTCATATGCAAAATTTCACTTCTTAAGGGCTATGTATTGCTAACCAAAAAGCTCCAGCCAATTGCCACTATTCCGGATATCGGAATATATCGAAGCTTATACTATTCGGAGTTCTAAACGGCATTTTGAACTCAATGGAAGTGGTTTCGAGTCCAAATTCATCTGTATGCAAAATATGACTTTTTGGGCCATGTATAATTTCCATAGCGACTATTCTAAATCTTGAACTGAGCATAACTTTTGATTCCCGCTATGAAATTTTGATTTTTCGGATTCGTTGAAAAGATATTCTCAAATAGATCCTAATATTTTTGGTTTCACTAAAATCCGGTTTATTTTGAATCATGTACATTCATTTGAATTTTGAAATTGAATTATCGAACTACCGCGCCATTTTCAATTCCTTTTATAATTAAAAATAAAAATTTATATTCTAACGATGATCTATATAAATATATATGTTCTATTCTATTCAAAATAAATTTCTCGTCGTTATTATTTAAAATAATTCATTTTAAATATTCAAAATTCATTAAAATTACCAAAATAAAAATTTTAAATTGGCTCAGAATTTCCGAGTTATTACAATCTCCCCCACTTAAAACTTTTCGTCCCCGAAAAGGAACAAAGCTGAAAGTTGTTTAACAAACCAACTCAACTTTCATTATTTTCTTTACGGCTTAAATTTTTAAACTTTTCAGTTTCTAAGAACTTTTCAAATTTTTCAAAAATTTGGCTAACACCCTAAATTTTCAAAAAAATTCGCCATAACCTCCCCTGCACCGGAGACTTCAGGAAATTTCAAATAGCCTCCCATGGCCCTTATCAATCCGAAAAGAAAAAGAAACAGCCAAGCGGCTAGCCAATCGGCTCATAAAATCATCCAAACCCAATAAATTTGTAAACATGTACCTATTTTTCGGGCAAACAATTTTATTCCTCTGCTCTAGCCTCCTTGCAATGACCTATTCAATGTAAGTTCATGTATATACATGCATTTTTAACCAATTTTTCAATACAGTTCTAAATTTGGTTCAATTAGGCTAATGGTTCAAAATTTAATTAGACAAACAATAATCAAACAACACAACCATCAATCAATTAGTGAATTAGAATTTCAAATTCATAATTTTGATATATATACAAAAAATCATGTTTTTGATGCCAAATCACAACAAATAAACCTATCTAGCTTTGGTTCTCACACCAGTCTAATGGAAATATATAGATATCACACCTTCGAAACACGAATATAAATCATGATGATGTAGCTACAATCATCAGAATCATCTCCGGGCGACTAGAGTGCGATTATATATCTATCCAGTATATTAAAACTTCGAATATACGTTCATGACACGTATATGCAAAATCTTTATATACTCGATTGTCCAAATTCAATATAAATAATATTCAGATACGTATAAAACGATTTAAATTTCAAAATAAAATTGTTTTCATTTGAAAAATATAATCTTCACACTCGTTCTAGGATACTACTGATCCTATCTCTAACGGGTTACTCTCATTGGATATTACTAATCCAATTTCTAATGAATTCTTTCGTTCGGTTCTAATGTGTCTTGTTCTCGAGCTCTGTAAACCAGAGCTCTGATACCAAATGTAGCAACCAGTAACTTCCCCGGGAAGGAAAGCCTGGATTACCTTGAGGACATGACGAATCAGAACACAAACAGAAGGACATTTCATTGTTATTTACAACAATTCCATCAGAATAAAAGAATATACAGAGTATGAGTAAATATTATACAATAAAGAATATCAGAGATTTAAATAGGTACCGCAGCGGAAAAATAATACAATACAAAACTAGAAGTAATACACGGATACAGAGCGTTCTGAGTATCGTTCCAGCTGTAATTCAGGATCCTGTGAATATAAATCTACAAAACCAAAGCTACTAGCTGCCCGTGTCGAAAATAAGGGTACCCAGAGTTTAGGTTAAAACAATAAACTTCAAGTCAGTCATGTGACTGGTGTGAGAACTAAAATAGTTATATAAAACTTTATTTTAAAAGAGAGTAATTCAAGGGACCACGCCGTAATACACGGAACGGGTTTCCTCCCAAGAACACTAGTGCATAAAACAATACAGCGCAATGCTTTTTGGAAAAATGAAGCTATTATAAGACCCAGGTCCCATCACACAATGCAACGCAAGCTGGAGGATAGGGTTTTCCCTTATAATAGCCAAACATGCTTGGTACGTTTAAAACAAATCATTTGATAATATTATAAGTGTATAGTGTCAAAACAATTTCAATCATAAATGTCAATCCTAGGCGGTATGGGTACCATATATCATGTCGCCATACTAGGCTCTACAAATAAAACCGAAATATCTCGTATTGGAAATTAGAATTCCGTCATGAGTCGAGGCAAGGGACAGGCTCCTCTCCGCTTCGGGACAATCTAGCAAATGCCTTAGGACTACGCACTTTGGGTAACCCTTGGAATCGGCTGGGCCGGCCCTACCTTACGTTTGAGGATTAGTTATTCCTGAACACACGTTTCCCAGTCCTTACAGACCTATAATCGAGGCGCCTCGCATTCCAAAAACCACAAAGATGAAAAATCTCAGCCAGTTTAAGCACTGACACCACCATAACTAGAAAGAAACGTCGTGTTCTCCCAGCGGTCCTTATCCCATTTTTGACTCATACCGAGGCGTGAGGCTCGCGAATCCACGCTATACACAAAGCCATGCCACGTAGGCCGTGCTTTGATCATCAACCACAAGACCTTTCTTTTCAATTGAAGCCTTGATCATTTGCCACTTAGGCATGCCACACAGGCAATTCACTCCATGCGACTGATGTCCATCGATGTACACCCTCTGAGCTTGTACTTCTTAGAGAAGGGCGTTAAGCAAGAGAATAAATTCTCCGCAGCCAAACAGATGTATATTTAATAGAGATCAATCAACACAGAATAAGATCCCATGTCAGACACATAGTCTATTTACAAGTTCGTTCTGGGTCTGAACGAAACCGGAGGCACTTTCCTCGCATATCCATCGATCTCCAAGTACGTCTGGATGATCACCAACTGATTCCCTCATCTTGGGTGTACAGCCCAATCAAGATCATCAGTAATCACCCAAACGATGTGAAGACTTCCGGTCTTCAACCTCCGTCTTCATCTTCGACTTATCGTCAAATCGGTTATTCAGAATGGGTATAAACCCGGCCTTTCCGAACAACCCGCGTATATAATAAACATATGTTACAAAAACACAAAATACGCCTCATTCCAATTCAGCTGTCACTAACCGTAAATTAACAAGAGAACAATTTCCCAAATATTAACCCCGAAGGTCGAAACCAACATCAGATCAACACCCAGGAAACCATCGTTCTTCGCTAACCTAAAGTTAGTTTCTAAATTTCACATTCTTAGGGTAAGGTTCCCATTAATTTTATCAAAGATAAATTCTTTGAAATTTATTCTTTAATCTTCCTTTGGATGTCATTTCAAACCATGTTAAGGTTTTCCAAACTAGTCGGGATTAGCGAACCACACCGAAGTAATTATTTATTTTATTTCCCAATCCCAACCTATTCATCCCATGAAGCAAAACCGGTAATATTCCATATCTAACACCACGGTGTTATCGGTAAAATTAATTACCATTTCACGTTCAAATCTAATTAAAGATTTAACTATCGCTTTGGAGCAAAACTGGTGATACTCCATTCTCGCTTACTTTCCAAATTTGATAATTTAAATTATCAATTCACATTTCAATCTAATTAAAGATTCATTAAAACTCCTTTTACTGGGTTAAAGAACTAATGTCATTTAAAACACAGTTCACGATAAACCCAAATCACATTCTATTTATTATCGGGTTAAAGAACAAGTGTTATTTAAAACACCGTTCACGATAAACCCAAATCCCATTTGATATTAAATACAAGGCTCTGAATAGAAAATATATCGGCTTCTATTCAATATCAAATTCTGAAACCAACAAATATCACTTTGGAAATAACGATATAAATTATATCTTCCAAATTTCCTCCAAAATATCTGTATAATCGCGGAATCTAATATCAAAATATTCCAAAGACAATTTCGATTCAAAACCATACCAATTCATATATTGGAAATTCCGGTTATTTAAAGCCCATTTCAAATCCAATTAACTTATTTAAAAATAATTGGATTTTAATTCTAGTTCAAAACTAGTTCATTTCGATAAAAATCTATTTTTATCTTTTCAAATATGGAGTTTTTCATCCCAATTCCTCACAAATCATTTCTTATGATTTTACACAAATTACTGATATTTTTGATAATTTTATCAAGGCTCGTACTGTCGATTTCCATCAACGGCCATCGAATTGCACTTACAGCGACCTTTTCCAAATTTGATTTGGACATAATTCCAAATCGAACCGTTAGATTTCAAATCTCTAATATTCTTAGAAAGCTCTTTTCGATACGAACCCGATGGTTCCAGTTTTAGGAGAACCCGACGGTCGGATCTCCCGCAATGTCCATTCGAAGTCAATGGTCGAAATTCACGAACCGCCGCGGCACGACGCGTTCTGTTCAGGCCATTATATATATAATATATATATGTATATATTATATATTTCGTCGATTTCCCTTTTAAAACGTATTTTATAAATCATTTTAAATTCGTTTTCGGAACGATTTCAACTTCATATTCAATTTTGAATCGAAATTGAATATTCCACATCATCGATATACAAATGATAATATTTTCAAAATGTTATATTTTGAAATCACATCCTTTTTTATATTCATTATAAAAACAAATATAATCGATATAATTATCTCTCGTGTTCAAATGGCGCATCACTAATCAACACAGCTTTATACATTTTAACTACTTCGTTATTCTATTCAACAAATGAATATTTATACTATTAAACACATGAATCTATATTTCTTTCAACACATGAATAATCTCAACACATGAGTACTGTCAACACATGAATATTTTTGCTATTTAATATATTTTATAAAATTTTGATTTCTATCGTTTAATTCTTAATCTGACTCCAACTGTAAATTAGTAAGAGAACGATTCCCTAAGTATTAACCCCGAAGGCCGAAACCAACATCAGATCAACATCCAAGAAACCATTTAACTTATCTATTTTCCAGTTAGTTTCTGATTTTATATATGATAAAGATGTAAATTTTATTGTTAAAATATTTCTTTCAACACACGACTATTCTCAACACATGAGTACTGTCAACACATGAATCTTGTTTTTGTAATATTATTTATTTTACCAATTGGAAAGAGACCCAATCAATTACCATATAATGCTAATTATATGGATTCCATACAACATATGTATATAATAGCAACGATATATAATCAACCATCATCCAAAGTGCACCACACAACTGCATAAGCATTAAATATAAATATCTAACGCTTATAATAGTCTGTCAATCAATCGATCGACATACAACTAATTATTGGGATTAGTGTATGTCATATATCATCCCAATACCCGTGAGGGGTTTCAAACAATCAAACACGGATTTTATTTGTGCAGTTGGGCGATATGTAAAATTTATCGTCCCAATCAATATCAGTCAAATCAGTGTACATAAACAAATCGTTCGATTTGTAAATGAATATTTATTTTATTCACATTCTCGTTAAAAATTATATTTTTAACGGCCAAAATATTTTATTCAACCTATGAATATTCTATTCGGTTCATTTATTCAATAAAATGATATTTTTATTTTTCTAACATATTTTAGAAACTTTCGGCGGCGTAACGGCACAATACTAGAAACGGGATAAGGCCTAGCTTTATCGCCGTTCTAATAATGGCCTACGCCATACACATACCAATCTAATCAATCTCATTTCACCAAACAACCAAATTCAAACCAATCATCCAATCAACTACACTACCAAACAAACAAGTCGTCCATGGTCTTTGGACGATGGGTGTCGGGTGCTATTAAGCACCGTCTGCATCCTAGTATATAATTTTAACTAGAAAACAAGATTTAAAGTGAGAAATTCTCACCGACTGCTAAACCAGCGCCACGACTCTCCATTTGTAGAAATCTTCGTCGCGCTCGCCTTTTGTCAATTTCATTGTCCATAGCCACTACATGGATAAAAATCACATTTTTATACTGATATTTTATAGATAAAAATTCTATTTTTACACCGCTACTATATATAGATAAAAATTCTATTATTATACCGCTGTTCATATAATAAAGATTATATTTTTATATTGCCACTCATATAAAAATCACATCTTTGCTTCTTGTACATAATAGAAATCATATTTTTATACCTCCTACGTTAATAAAGATCGAATTTTTATATCATCGCTATAAAAATCACATTTTTATTTCAACATATATATAATAAAAATTAGATTTTTATTTCACCACATATATAAAGATCAAATTTTTTCTATCTATATATTATAAAAATCATATTTTTATTCTTCTCATTATATAAAAATCATATTTTTACATTCTTCATTCGTCAAAAACCATAGAAGCTTTAAAGCGGAGAAAACTCACTTTTTCTAACGCCCGGATTCGCTATTCTAGTTCCAAAATTTGCAAACGAGCTTCAATCTTCACCCTCTCTATTTTCCTAGCTTAAGCGCGCCATTCCAGACAACTTTCGCCTAGTGGTCTTCCTTCCGAAAATGTGTCATTTCGCAGGAAATCGCGAAAAGACAGCATTTTGACAGTGTTTGGACAGCAGACTTTGGACGCATTTTTCCGACAACTACGCAATGCAAAATGGGACTATCATATACCAAATCGAAGAGAAAATCATGCCCTTCGACTTTTTTCTAGAGGAGTTTTGGTTAAAAATGCACTGTTTGGGAGTTATTCGTGAAATAATGACAGGGTGTTATTTGCAAAACGGGATTTTTGGTGAAAATGGATTATTGAGTGTAGCGGGGCCCACGGCCGGAATTGAGGGGCCTGAGGGGGGCGCCGGACCTAATGGACGTGGGGGAGATGGCGGTGGTGGTGCAGCGGTGGGGCCCGTAGTGGCGGTGGTGGGTGTTTTTGGGTGCTAGGGTTCATGAAATCAAAGATATAGAGAAGGGGGAGGAAGAGGAGGAGGAGAGGGAGGAGGAGGGAGTGGTGGCGGCGGCAGCCGGCCGTGGAGGTGGGGGAAGGGTGGCAGCGGCGGCAGGAGGTAGGTGAGCTTCCCATTAAATAGAAAAGAGGAAGAAAGAAGAGGAAGAGAAAATTGAGTAAGAAAAGGAAGTAAAGTGGCTTATATGCCTATTGCTCGCGTATCGTCCGAACGCCGACGATCGCCAATTGCTGCGGACTTCGGACTCGAGATAGTGGACGTGAAGATGAGTCCAACAAAACAAGTTTCGTCGAATTCCGAGTTCGTTTGACCGTCCTTTAAAATTCTCCAAAATGCTCAGATAAGCTCTAAAAATGCGATTTTGGCGCACCATTTCTTCTTGCACGCTCACATGCTAACTCCAAAAATCATGCCCTTTTTGATTTAACCATTATTAGACGATACGAATCCCAAAAAAAAAACGAAATCGAATTCTGAGGTCATATCAATAATGTTCCTTTGTAAAATGACTACCTGCTTTACCCTGAACTGTTTTAGCTCGTACGGCCACATACTAATTCTGTTCGACGCGCCCTTTGGAACTCAATAATAATTTGTCATTGTGAATCCATAAAAAATTATCTCGTCGAATTCTGAGCTCATATGCAAAATTTCACTTCTTAAGGGCTATGTATTGCTAACCGAAAAGCTCCAGCCAATTGCCACTATTCCGGATATCGGAATATATCAAAGCTTATACTTTTCGGAGTTCTAAATGGCATTTTGAACTCAATGGAAGTGGTTTCGAGTCCAAATTCATCTGTATGCAAAATATGACTTTTTGGGCCATGTATAATTTCCATAGCGACTATTCTAAATCTTGAACCGAGCATAACTTTTGATTCCTGCAATGAAATTTTGATTTTTCGGATTCGTTGGAAATATATTCTCAAATAGATCCTAATATTTTTTGTTTCGCTAAAATCCGGTTTATTTTGAATCCTGTACATTCATTTGAATTTTGAAATCGAATTATCGAACTACCGCGCCATTTTCAATTCCTTTTATTATTTAAAATAAATATTTATATTCTAACGACGATCTATATAAATGTATATGTTCTATTCTATTCAAAATAAATTTCTCGTCATTATTATTTAAAATAATTCATATTAAATATTCAAAATTCATTAAAATTGCCAAAATAAAAATTTTAAATTGGCTCAGAATTTCCGGGTTATTACATTGTAGTTTCCACACCTTAAATTAATATTAATAACCTAATACAAATTGTAGTCACTGAAATTTATTAAACTCATTCCTTGTAATGTTCATCTCTCCTTTACTAAACTTTTACGTAAATTAAATTAGCGTTCCAAAATAAATATACCATAACTCACATTTTATTGAAATTATAAATCTGTTTTCATTACATTTGTTGCAAATTATTATTAACCATCAAGATCAAACCATATTAGTTAGTTTTAAACAAAAAAAATTAATTCATTTAAACCAAAATTTCCCATAAAATAATATTAAATTAAATAATTTTGGACTGTTAAAGATATGGGTTGTTACACCCTCCCCCACTCAAAACTTTTCGTCCCCAAAAAGGGATGTAGTAAGGAAGTTATCAATTCATATATATTTAGCCATATAATTTTCTACTCAGTTTAAAACATTAACCTATACCCATGGTTTTATACATGTTGAAAACTTAAACTCCATAAAATTTTCCAAGTCTTAAATTCACAGAAATTTCAGCAGAGGCTCCTTTGTATAACTAGGTCCAGAAAACAATAATATATTCATAATAATAAATATACATCTCATCTCAATGATGAGGCATCCCAATCGAGGAAACAATATATAACTTTGGAAATACGCTACGTAACTCAATATACGTACCTTTTATTTGCATCACTAGCGATTTTGCTTATTTTGAACGAGCAAAAATAACACTTTATGCGCAAGCAGCTCCAAAAGCAAGCAATTCCCTTTCATACCTACTAAAACACTAATGAAACATTCATGAAATAGCCATGGTAACCAAAAGAACAAATAAAATATCCAAACAATTACATTTATCCAAACAAGCACCATAACCAAATTTAAATGTCAATATTTTATTTGTACGACTTCATTTGTTATATTGCATTCATATTTTTCCAAATGTCGATATTATTGTTTATTATTTATTACTTTCTACCATTATTCAATTTGTTTACATTCACTTATTGACATTCATTTTATCAATAACCATATATATTTGCATTCCATTCATTTTACTTTCGAGTTGATTCACTTTACTTGTATTACATATATGCCTATTCATTTCTAATTATTTTAAGTCAATTCAATTGATTTGTTATTCTTCTTCTTTTATTAACTCTCATTTACCTTTTGATTTCTTTGCACCATTTAAACCACATCCATTATATTCAACATTAATTCTTATTAGCGCATTCCATTAACTTCATCACTTAAGCCTAAGTGATTATAGTTCAAATTCATACAAATTTTAGTTAATTACCATTAATTCCATTTTACATTTCTTAAGTTAATCTTTATTTCATCATTTATCATTCGATTGATCAATAATTTAGAACAATTAGTTATTGAATGATTTAAGAAAAATGAAATATTGAAAATTAATTCAGTAATGAAATAAGAAATTAAATATTAATTTTACAATTTAATTTCAGGTGGTTTTGTATTATCGTTTTACAATACCACATGTAATATCCGAGGTTTTTGACTATTCAAATCGACAATGATCCTTAAAATAAACAGATCAAAAATACAGATAGTTATTGGGATTAAAATAAGAAAAAGAAGAAAGAAGAAAACAAATACAGAATCTTGCAGCGGAAGGACAAAATATAATAAATAAATAACAGCTCATGAAGCTGTTAAAACATACATTTTAATATATTTTACAACGATTATCAGGGTAAGTTGACATACAACATACCAATGCATTTGCAGCGGAATAATAATAATAATACGTTTGTTGAGCTCTATCTTCATCTTCATAATGGTATCTTCAAAGCAAGTGAAACTTCGCTAACTGCAACTCGGTCTGACCCGAGCGTATTGCAACAAAAAGAAACACAACAAACACTCGGATCAGAACTAAATCATTCTTATGTTAGATAAATCAAATTTCATGTAATAATAAGAATGCAATAGCTTAAGAAATGTTACGGGAATTCGCATCTCCTAAGGGTCCGTCAAACTAACATCATATAATATAATACGCTATTATAATATTGTCTACGGTTAAATTTAACATATTAAAATAGCGTAACTGGGATTACATTTTTACCCTTACACCGTTTATAATACCGTAGTCTGTACGGATACCGTAAAGTCCACAGTACGTTGTGGCTATCATAGGGCACTCCATAGGTAGGTTACAAACCAAAGTCGTAGGGGCTCGATCAGGATAATATGACAAGGCACACGAGGAATGCCCAGAGTAGGAGTATACTAGTTGCATGTCCGGACTGGTGGTAACGCATAGTTGCAACTACCGCCCACCTTGAACAACACTTCGAAATCACATATTCGCATCAAATCAATCAAACCGAGGGACTATAGTAATAAAGGATGAAGTGTTGCCGATGGAGGTAGCTAACCCAACTTGGTCACGGTATAGCCCTGTTTTGGTCATTTCAATTATGACCTGAAGGTTAAGGATATCCATCATTGTTCTCTTTCTTCAAATCCAGTAATCACCTCCAAATCCATCCAACACCATTTCTGGAACTCCACCGCGTACACAGTTGTTAAAGTGGTTTTCAGTATTGGCAGAGAGTATGACAATATCCGATCCCGGTCTCTATAACAACCAATCGTTTACATTTTTCACACCGGTCAGTTTTTTACATTTTAAAGAGGTTCATACTTCATATCAAAATATCATAGTTTCAAAATCATTCAATATTCAAGATAGAATATTATTCATTCTAAAATCTCCATTTAAACCAGTTAAAATTTTGAAACAATTCCAACTTTAATAATTTGAATATTAAAATAATTAACAGTATATTTAAAATAGTTTAGATATATAATTGAAATAGTTTGAAAATGAATAATTCCTAATTTAAAATAGAATTTATCAAATTTATTAAAATATATAGTTAAAACATTAAGTAATTTATAATATAAATAGTTAATTTTAAAATGATTTATTTAAAATAATATATAAAATAAAATAGTTATAAAGTAAAAAAGTTTATAAAGAAAAATAATTGTTATTAAAATAGTTTATAAAATGATTTGAAATACTATAGTTGGAATTAGAATCGTTTCTCTAACATTTTCAATTAAACCTGAAGTCAAATTTCGACTTCAATTCAACCAACTCAACTTTCAATAATTCCATCGATTAAACTTCCAATTTACATTCATTTCAATTCGATCAAATTAATTCAACTAGTTTACATTCCAAATCAGATTCTAATTTTCAATGATTTCAATTTATGGAAAATATCGAGTTCACAATTCATATATATAATTCAAATCAATGTTGATTCATAATAAAATTCGAAGGTGTGTGAAACCATTCAATTTCAATAAATTTGATTATATTTCACTTTTTATTTATCTTCAGTTACAATACAAATTTATTTCCCTTTTTTTATTCAAGGTTCAAGTTCGAAGGAAATAAAAAATATAACATCATTTATATTGTCTTTAAAACAACATTTCAAAATTCATGGTTAAAATAAATTTTATTTGACCAACTGGTGTCCGTATACAAATTTCTATCCTATGGCCAAGTGATACTTAAATTTTAATTTTAGTTTTTTGGGAAATGATATATATCATTTCAGTCCAAATCAGGGTCATAGGTATTTATCATTTCAACCTACGTTCTTAATTCATTTTAATAATTAATCCCGAGTTTATTTGATGCCCGTAACATCTAGGGTGATGGTTGGAATTAATCAACAAAACTAGTAACATATTTAAACAATGTCGATAACAAGATGAATTACATATCAATGCATTAAATATACAAATTCAAGGCATCCATCAAAATCAACACATATAAATAGTTCAGTATAATATCTGTGTACTAGCCATCAGGTATGAGATTTTAAACTAGAAATTAAATTCAAACTGTAAAAAATTTATAACAATTAAATTAAATTGTACAGTCTATGCAGGTTTAACATAATTAAGCAATTTAAACGATCAAAGAGCAGACAACACAATCATATCATGGCATGAATTTAATTTAACTAACAATAAAATATTTTAGTTAGGTGTGAGTGGGTTTAATCACTCACCTTTGGTTCTGAACTTGTTTGAAATCCAAAATATGCCCTAAAATTTAACTATCTTAGAATCAGTCCAAATCAATGCCATCGCGAAGAGCTCATCGATACGATTCCAACGGATCCAATTGCGCGTAAAACTGATTTCGTATGAAGAAGTTACACATGTTAACGCATTAGAAATCAAATTATATAAAATAATTATAGAAAACCCTCATCCAAAATCTCTCTACTACGTCATCTCCTACTAAATCCTTTCTCTCCACTACGTTTTTCGCAAATAGCAGAAGCACAACCCAAACCAACGTTCAATCCCTTAAATCACGCACCACTCCTGAAGCATCCTTCTTGTTGTAACTAATTATCCCATGTATACTATTTATCTACAGCTAACTATCCAACTTCACAATCTACAAGCTATCTTCCTATTGCTCCTGATCGACATAGAAATGTGTTTATTTTATGCTCTTATATCTTATCTTTTGTATATAAATAAATATTACTTGGGTATTGTTTTGTTATTTTTACAGATATTCCAACCCAGCCCGCATGCAACCGGAAATGTAGAGAAATATAGTTCAATTTGCCGTGTATTTGCATTTTGAAGAATTGTAGATGAAGATCTCACATCTAGTTGCTGTTGGACAAGAAAAGGATTGATAAAAAGGCTTTGCACATCACAAATCAATGAAGAAGTGTCAAGGAAGCAAGAGGAAAAGAGAAAAGGCCCAAATTTGCTTTATTTATCCAAGGCCCATTTATGTTTTTCATTGTAAACTAATTAGTGATGTAATGACCAGGCCCAGTTATCATTAGGGTTAGGGTTTGGCCATCTACCCTATATATACCCCTGTAATGGCATTGTAGCCACCATCCTATCAGATATCTCATTCTATTCTCTTCTTCATTAATAAAATTCATTTTTCTCTTTATTTTCTGCAATTTCTATTTCTTAGCAATTAGTGTTGTCTACACGATTAGATTCGGTAGAACACTATTTGTATTTTGCATTTCTTTTCATTAGCGATTGACCGTCTGATTAGATTCAATGGTAATCCTTATTTCTATTTTCTGTTCGTTTAATTCTGTTCTGCAATTTTATTTCCATTGTTCTATTTTATCTTTAATCGTTGAATTTATTACAGATCTGATTAGATTCGAATCTGCAGTAAATTTAATTGCATCTTTTAATTGTAGTTTCACTTTTTTATTTTGTTTTGCAAAATCAACCTCCAGCTTCGTCTAACATGCCCAAGAAAAAATAAATAATAATTTTTGACTAAATCTCCCTGTGTTCGACCTGTATGCTACACGCCTGTATGCTTGTAGAATTTATTACAAATTTCGCGCTTTTCTAATTCATAGACTAGCGTCGATCAAGTTTTTTGGCGCCGTTGCCGGGGAGGTAACGATTAAATTTTATTATTTATTTAATTTCTGATTCGTGTTAGTTTTTCATTTTTATTTTTATTTTTGCTTTTGTTTTTTTTTTGTGTATAGATATAGAAAAAATTCTTGATTGGATAGATTTGGTGTTGTCAATGATACCTTAATCTTCCTATTAAAAAAAAAATCTTGCCATATTTTCGTGATTTTATTCCCCATTTTCAGTCCTTTTCTTTTACAGAATTTCTTCTTTCTTCTTTCTAGTTAAAAAAAAGAAAAAAATATTGCTTTTTCTTTTTTATTTCATTCCTCATTTCAATCTCTTTTGCCAATTTTTTTTTTCTTCCATTTTTACAAATTCTGTCATTTTACAATTTCACAAAATAAACAAAAAAAAGAGGTCTTCTTTCTTGTTTCTGCCGTCGTCATCTTCTTCACAATAACCAATACCTAAACCTCCACGCAACTTTCAAACTCCAAATACCCCATCAACCTTGCCTCTATTTTTTCTGCACCTCACCACCTGCTTCCTATTCACAATTAACACAACCCACTTCATCATTGTATCTCTACCACTCTGCCCCTTCCATCAACACCACTACCATACAAACCCTCAACATACTGACCATCAAAGTCCTCCGCTCAGTTCTGACCTTCACCCACATCAACGCCCATCCTTCACCACTCTGGTTCCTGTAACCCAAACTGATTCATACCCTCACCACGCACAAGCCAATCCATCCATCTTCTCCGACCATACACTATAAACCATATTCTCGTCTACAGCAGAACCCACCCACCAACGAATCTCCCTCTTCACCATCCTCCATGTCCAAATCCACTGTTACAACCGAAACTTCCCTCAAAACACAACCACAAAAACGAACCATCACTTCCACAATACTCCCAGTTTCAACGCCAACTCCCTCCCTGCCATCTTCACCTCATTTTTACAAAACCTCCTGACAATCAAATTCTAGTAACCAAACTCCCCTGAGAACTCCAGCACACGCATCTTCATATCCACCAGCAAAGCCCTTGCCTTTATCTTCCATCAGATCAACAACGCAACCCCTCAGATCAGTCCAAAACAGACTTCCCCACCGAACCTCTACTTTCAACAATAAAAAAACACCCAAACGCTTCGCACTACGAACCGCAACAACCTCCTTCTCACCACAAACAACATCAACGCATCAAGCATCTGCCGTCAGACAATTCGGCATCACGCGCCTTGTTTCAGAAGGCAATTTGATTTTGTTCGGTTTGGATTTTGTTTCAGAACGCGACTTGTTTCAGCATAAAAAAAAGAGAAAGAAAAAAAAAGAGAAAAGGATGTCGATTTTTTTTTTCTTTGAGGGTTTTTGATTGTCTGAAAACTGAATAAAAAGAAAAAGGGAGACGGAGGGTCGACTTTCTTCTGAGTACGATTGTTTTGCTTTGCCTTTGTTTAGGTTGGTGGACCTCTGTTTACTTGTTTATTTCCAATTTGTACAAGTGGAAAAGGTGAGTCACGGGTTGCTTGTTTATTTTCCCATCTTTAAATTGTTCTTTTGTTTGCTTAGTTACTTTTTTTCCTTTTGTTTTGAGTTTAGTCTAGTGTACTTTTTTTCTTATTTTTCTTACTTGTTTATTTAGTCTAGTTTAGTTTTGTTTCTTTTCTATTTAAAAAAAAACAAAGAGAAATCGAAGACCAAAGGAAAAAAGAATTCAAGCAAATCAAATAAGGAAGTCCAAGGACAAAACAAATAGCAAACAATGGAGTTTAAAGCGTGAGCACTACTCAAATTCTTCTGGACGGACTGCCATACCCCGCTGTAAAATTTCTTTAACTCTACAGGTGCTCTGCTGCAAAGAAAAAAATATATAGACAATTGTTGTAAAAAATTTCTGCAGGGGCAGCGGCTTTGAATGTACAATTTTAATTTTTGCAATTATTTTGTGTGATTCTGCAATTTTTTATTCATTCTGTTAAGGGCAATACCCCAATTCACATAAGGTGAGGGATTTCATCACCCTTTCCTTAGCCCACAAATTGCATTTCATCGTAGAATCTGACTAATAATAACGGTTAGACGTTGGACTTAAGGGAGTCACGGGCTCATCTAGGGCTTAATTATATTGTGATAGTTGATTCATTTGGAACGAATTATTTCTTGGTGTCTAGACTACGACAGATAAATAACCGTTTATAAATATTACGGTGATTCGTAAATATTATATCGGTTGTTACTCTGAAAGTACTTAAACCTTCTGCTGCATTGCTAGGGTGATTCCTGGTGCACCGATAACTCCTGTCCGTTAACTGGCTGAGAAATCTTTTGATCTAAGTAATCAAACGTGTCACTTTATAATTTTGGGTTAGGAGCCAATAAGGACAGAAAACTTCATTGTAGCTAATTTGTGTGCTTGCATTTAACAACAATGAGGGAAAAAAGTGTTAGCCAACAAAATTCTCCTAGGGGTTCTCGAATCAACCAAAATTTTCCAACCGAATTGGATCAAAATCGAGTGAATCAAAATTTTCCAAACTTTGGGGATCAAAATCAAATAAATCAAAATTTTCAAAATCTCAATATCCAAGTGGATAGACCCTTGTCTTTTCGTGATCGATGTTATCCTACTAGGACCATTCAACCATCTGTCATTGTGTTCCCACCAGCTGAAGGAAACAATTTTGAGCTAAAACATTCTTTTATCCAAGGGGTACCAAAATTTACTAGGTCTGAAAATGCTTATGAATTTCTGAGTGAATTTGAATTGTATGCCTCCACAACAAAAATGCAACAACTATCTAACGAATCGATCAAGCTAAGGCTAATTCCATTTGCACTACTTGAAAGCGCTAAAAGATGGCTAAATTCTCTTCCACGACATTCCATAAGAAGTTGGGATGAATTTGTCACTGCATTCTTGAAAAAGTTTTTCCCTTTCCATAAAACTCTAAAAATCCGAACCGAGATAAATCGATTTTGTCAAAATGAGTGGGAAACTTTTTTAAAATACTTTGAGAGATTCAACCAGCTATTATATAGTTGTCCTGATCATGGAATTCTAAAAGATCACTTATGTCAAATTGCATATGAAGGGCTAAACTATCAGACTAGAACTCAACTAGAATCAATGTGTGGAGGAGATTTTATGTCTAAGACAACCGATGAAGCTTGGCAATTCTTAGAAGATTATTCTGAAAAGGACATGCAATGGGAATCAATTCGTGTTCCCATTCGTACTTCTACTAGAAGAGTGCATGTCGTGGACCCAAGTCAAATTCCCTTAGAAAATCAAACCCCTCAAGTCGAAGAAGGGTTACCCCACTATTACTCTCAAGACCAAGCTAATGCCATAGCTCAAAATAATCCTTACTCATCCACGTACAATCCTGGTTGGAGGAACCACCCAAATTTTTCCTGGTCAAACCCCAATAATTCGGCTAACCCATCTCACGTGCAACCCTTTATTCCCAATCCGAATTACCAAGCTCCTTCTTCCAACTCTCAAACATCTCACGCTTCACCTTAATCCAAACAACCTTATAGGCACCCCAATTTTCAATCATCAAACCAATCCTCTCAATCTTCTCAACCGTCACAAGAAATTTTGCGTCTAGAAAAACAGTTGAACTCTTACGAAGCCAAAATAAACTCGCAAGACGCTAAAATGGACCAAATGATGAATATGATAAAGGAAATGGCGAAAAATAATGAGAGGGGAAAATTGCCTAGTCAACCCGAGGTGAATCCAAAGTATAACTCTCGTGCTGTAAATTCTTGTGAGGACGAAAACCATAATCCAGTCAACGCCATTACAACCCTTCGATCTGGAAAGAGGATTGACAATAACGTGGGAGACCCTGACGAACTTTCTAACTCGACCCCAATCCCTAATCTTGATGATCACCCATTGGCTTCGAATGCCAATTCCTCTAAAACTCAAGTTCCCTTAAGTGTTGGCAATCCCAACAGTTCTTCTTCCAGTGTCGGCAAACCCAACCCACCTTCGAAAATTAATGTTGGCAATACCAACATTCCATCTTCTACGACCTTACCACCTTCTATTTCCTTGGATAAACCTTCTTCCTCGAATGATGAAACTCATCACAGAGTTGAAAAACCAATAGCTCCATTTCCCCATAGGCTCAACAATAAGAAGAAAGCGGCAAATTTCGATAAAATTCTGGAAATTTTCAAACAAGTCCGTGTGAACATTCCTCTTTTAGACACCATTGAAAAAATTCCTCAATATGCTAAATGTCTTTATGAATTGTGCACACAAAAACGTGCAACCAATGTCCCAAAAACCGCCTTTATAACTGGGAATACAAGCTCTTCTCTTTCGAATCTTACCCCAATCAAGTATAAAGACCCTGGCTGCCCTACGATTGATTGTAAAATAGGAAACACCCACATCTCTCGTGCCCTACTCGACCTTGGTGCCAGTGTCAACCTTCTCCCTTATACTGTCTATCGTCAACTTGGACTAAGGGAGATTAAACCAACAAACATCACACTTCAACTAGCCAATCGATCTATCAAAAAGCCATTGGGAATTATCGAAGACGTCTTGATATAGATCGAACAGTTTTACTTCCCTGTCGATTTTATAGTTCTAGAAACAGAGCCTGTCTCAAATCCCAAAGTTCAAATACCATTGATCTTAGGACGCCCTTTCTTAGCAACCTCTAATGCTGTCATTAATTGTAGGAATAGTCAGCTTCGACTTTCCTTCGGGCACCTAACCATTGAGCTAAACATCTTTAATCTCAACAAGCAACCTAGGGATTTTGAGGTCGATGAAATTGACATGATTCAAACCACAGTTGATGAAACCTCTAGTGACACTTCTGAAGCCCTGAAAATGTGTCTTGACCATTTCGACTCTGATTTCGATGAACTCGAATACATTTCTGAACTAAACAAAATTCTTGACTCCGACACTTCGTCACCTGAATCTAACCAAGGAATGTTGACCAATGTTGATACACAAGAACTTCCTAAGTTAGACCTCAAACCCTTGCCAACAGACCTTAAGTATGCCTACCTAGACTCTTCAAAAACTTTTCCCGTAATCTTGGCCTCCGATATTACTCAGGACCAAGAAGAAAAACTCTTAGAAGTTTTGCGGGAGAATAAGGACGCCTTGGGGGTGGGAAATTAGCGATATAAAAGGAATTAGCCCATCAATTGTGGAACATCGCATACATTTAGTTGATGAGGCTAAACCCACCCGTGAGGTTCAAAGGCGATTAAACCCAAACATGAGAGAAGTGGTCAAGGAGGAGATAATCAAATGTCTAGAGAATAACATCATCTATCCCATCTCTGATAGTACTTGGGTGAGTCCGGTACAAGTTGTACTAAAGAAGTCGGGAGTCACAGTGATCAAAAACGATAGTAATGAACTCGTCCCAACAAAAATCAAAACCAAATGGCGTGTGTGCATCGACTATCGAAAGCTTAACTCAGCCACACGAAAAGACCATTTTCCCTTGCCTTTTATTGACCAAATGCTCGAACGCTTAGCGGGACATGAGTACTACTGTTTCCTCGATGGATACTCTGGCTATAACCAAATTCCTGTTGCTTTAGAAGATCAACATAAGACTACATTTACTTGTCCCTTTTGAACCTTTGCTTATCGTCGCATGCCTTTTGGTCTTTGTAATGCCCCCGCGACTTTCCAAAGGTGTATGATGAGTATTTTCTCTGATATGGTGGAAGAATTCTTGGAAATATTCATGGACGATTTTTCAATATATGGATCATCTTTTTCCCAATGTCTCACTCATTTAGAACTCGTCCTTAAGGGTTGTAAGGAGAAATCACTCGTGCTTAATTGGGAAAAATGTCACTTTATGGTGAAAAAGGGGATAGTTCTAGGTCATGTCGTCTCCAAAGATGGCCTAGAAGTCGATAAATCCAAAATCGATTTGATTGCTAATTTACCTCCTCCTAAGTCTGTCAAAGATGTTCGTTCATTTCTTGGCCATGCAGGATTCTATAGAAGATTCATTAAGGATTTCTCAAAAATTTCAAAACCTCTCTCGAATTTACTTGCCAAAGACGTAAAGTTTGAATTTTCCAATGATTGCAAAACATCTTTTGAAACTCTTAAGTCAATCTTGACCACAACTCCCATCATTCAACCTCCTGATTGGACTCAACCCTTTGAACTTATGTGCGACGCTTCTGACTTTGCAATTGGAGCCATCTTGGGTCAGCGAATTGATAAACTCCCTCGAGTCATTTACTATGCTAGCAAAACCTTGAACGAGGCCCAATTGAATTACTCAACTACTGAAAAGGAATTTTTGGCAGTTGTCTTCGCTCTTGAGAAATTCAGACCATATCTCATAGGATCCAAAGTCATAGTTTACACTGACCATGCTGCCCTACGATATTTGCTTTCTAAAAAGGATGCCAAGGCCCGCTTGATTCGTTGGATCCTTCTTCTTCTTCTTCAAGAATTCGATATAGAAATACGAGATAAAAAGGGTTCTGAAAATGTCGTAGCTGATCATCTCTCTCGAATTGTGCACGAAAATGATAACGACACCCAAATCGATGACTATTTCCCTGACGAACAACTCCTTGCGATCTCTAACACCCCTTGGTACGCTGACATTGTGAACTATCTTGTCACACAACAAACACCAGCTGAATGGTCGAAACAAGATAAAAAAAATTTCTCTCGAAAGTTCGAAACTTCTATTGGGACGACCCATATCTTTTCAAATACTGCCCAGACCAAATCACTCGAAGGTGTGTGCCCGATCATGAACACCAAAGTATTCTCTCCTTCTCACATGACCATGCTTGTGGCGGTCGTTTTGGAGCGAGAAAAACTGCTGCAAAAGTTTTGCAAAGCGGTTTTTATTGGCCCACACTCTTCCGTGACGCTTTCGAATTTTTCTCTAAATGTGAGCGATGTCAAAGAACGGGTCGAATCTCTAAGCGAAACATGATGCCTCTCAACCCCATTTTAGTGATTGAGTTATTCGATGTTTGGGGCATCGATTTCATGGGACCATTCCCTAATTCATTTGGGAATCTTTACATCTTACTTGCGGTAGATTATGTCTCAAAATGGGTTGAAGCCATTCCGACCAAAACCAACGACAACAAGGTTGTTGTCAAATTCCTCAAAGAAAACATCTTTTCACGCTTTGGCACACCTCGAGCTATCATTAGCGATAATGGCACTCATTTCTGTAATCGTGCTTTTGAGTCCTTGCTCAAGAAATACTCAATCACACACAAGCTGTCAACACCTTACCATCCACAAACTAGTGAACAAGTAGAAGTTTCCAATAGACAAATCAAGCAAATTCTTGAGAAAACTGTGAATTCCAATAGAAAAGATTGGTCTGTAAAACTGATTGATGCACTTTGGGCTTTCCGCACTGCATATAAAACCAATCTAGGGATGTCACCATACCGATTAGTATTTGGAAAGGCCTGTCACTTACCTCTTGAATTAGAGCATCGTGCTCTTTGGGCCATAAAATTTTTGAACTTTGACTTAGAAAAAGCCGACTCACATAGGAAGTTACAAATTTCTGAATTAGAGGAATTAAGAAATGAGGCGTATGAAAATGCGAAAATCTACAAAGAAAGAACCAAAGCTCAACACGACAAAAACATACTTCGTAAGGAATTCAACGTAGGTCAAAATGTTCTTTTATACGACTCTAGACTTCACTTGTTTCCAGGAAAACTTAGATCTCGACGGACCGGAACTTATGTTGTGAAAACTGTATACCCTCATGGAGCGGTTGAAATTGAAAATCCTAGGGATGGAAAAGTCTTCAAAGTAAATGGTCAACGACTGAAACCATTTTTGGAATTCAAGCAATATGACGAAGACGAACCTATCGATCTGCATGAGCCTGATCATCCACCATGAAATCAGGTGTACACGTTCTTTTTCTGTTATCTTTCTTTTTCATTTTTTTTCTTATTTTTTGTTTTTCTGCCTTAGACAGTTGGGACACTGTCTCAATCAAGTGTGGGGGGGGGAGTCTGCATTGCATTCTTTTGATTTTTCTTTCTTTTCATGTAGGACCATCATACATTTTATATCGTAGTAACATACCATAAAAAAAATTTAAAAAAAAGAAAAATACGACTCATTTTCAATTGATACAACAAAATAAGTTTACAATTTTTAGCCAGTTGATAGTAACTTTCTCTCTCAACTTAGATCGAATAGGAAATATAATGAAAAGTTTAATTTTGAGGGATAATAGTGTAACCGGTACATAGGGAGATTCTTAGGTGATGGCCATGATATCTATTCTATATTGTAGACTTTGTTTAAACAAGTGGAAGACTTAAAATACTTATACTGGCTTTTCAAATCTTTAAAACTAAGTTGTGTTAAATTGAATTCGCGTAACTCTCTTTTGTGCTTATATTTTCGATAATAATAATAATAATAGTATTCCAAGGGTATCCAACATTGCTTGTATATCGAGCGTTGGTGTGCAAACCCGCCAAGCTCTATCCGACACGTTGTTGAAAAAGTCAGCGTTGGAATATCTTGGTCTCATTTTATGAGATTGGACACCTAAGGATTACCGACACGTTGTTGACAAAGTCAAAGTCGGCCTGCACAATCCGCCAAGCTCTTTACCTACTCTCCGTTAGTCCGCGAGGCAGTGCATGGGTGGTAAACCTTGGTCTTTTTAGTTAGGTGTATGTACTTAATCATAAATCTTAAAATTATTATAGAATAAAGAATAAGCGATGATACCCAAACACTTCTTGACCTTATTGATTTGACTAGCCATACATGAGAAAATTAGAATACCACTTTGCAAACTGTGCCAAGCAAACTAAGAATTTATTTCATGGCTGCACTATGTTATCGACCGAACTAACTGGCCAAACTGGAATTTAACATTTGAAAACTTGATTTATATTGAAAATTTGTGACAAGTCGAGATATCTAAAATAAAATCAACTAATTAGAAATTGTAAACTTAATTTATTGTACCACTTTCCTGAAACAAGTCGTGTTTTCATTTTTTGTTTTCAATTGCATAAGTCCTTTGCGTTCATATAGTTTCATTAGAACCATATCATACTGCATTTGGATTTTGTGGGTAGTATCCGCTGAAAACCCTCACGAGACACCACTCGTCCTACTAGGGACACCTAGAGGTTTAACGGCTTGTTGCATACGCTCAATGCAATCGTGTTTCCTACGAAAGTGCGACCTATCTAGTTAGTTTTCCATTTTCTTTTTACTCGAGGACGAGTAAAATATAAGTGTGGGGGTATTTGATTGACATAGAAATGTTTTTATTTTATGCTCTTATATCTTATCTTTTGTATATAAATAAATATTACTTGGGTATTGTTTTGTTATTTTTACAGATATTCCAACCCAGCCCACATGCAACCGGAAATGTAGAGAAATAGAGTTCAATTTGCCGTGTATTTGCATTTTGAAGAATTGTAGATGAAGATCTCACATCTAGTTGCTGTTGGACAAGAAAAGGATTGATAAAAAGGCTTTGCACATCACAAATCAATGAAGAAGTGTCAAGGAAGCAAGAGGAAAAGAGAAAAGGCCCAAATTTGCTTTATTTATCCAAGGCCCATTTATGTTTTTCATTGTAAACTAATTAGTGATGTAATGACCAGGCCCAGTTATCATTAGGGTTAGGGTTAGGGTTTGGCCATCTACCCTATATATACCCCTGTAATGGCATTGTAGCCACCATCCTATCAGATATCTCATTCTATTCTCTTCTCCATTAATAAAATTCATTTTTCTCTTTATTTTCTGCAATTTCTATTTCTTAGCAATTAGTGTTGTCTACACGATTAGATTCGGTAGAACACTATTTGTATTTTGCATTTCTTTTCATTAGCGATTGACCGTCTGATTAGATTCAGCGGTAATCCTAATTTCTATTTTCTGTTCGTTTAATTCTGTTCTGCAATTTTATTTCCATTGTTCTATTTTATCTTTAATCGTTGAATTTATTACAGATCTGATTAGATTCGAATCTGCAGTAAATTTAGTTGCATCTTTTAATTGTAGTTTCACTTTTTTATTTTTATTTTCAAAATCAACCTCCAGCTTCGTCTAACATGCCCAAGAAAAAATAAATAATAATTTTTAATTAAACCTCCCTGTGTTCGACCTGTATGCTACACGCCTGTATGCTTGCAGAATTTATTACAAATGTCGCGCTTTTCTAATTCATAGACTAGTGTCGATCAGCTCCATACAGGTCTACAGCAGTTGCTCGCTTCATTTTGTGAAGCCCTGTAAAGACCCGCTAATTCCCACCTTTTGAATCGACCATAAACCACACAGGTCTGACCCAAAAAGTGAAAATCTACGATTACTTTAACTTTGGGAGTACAACATATTAAAACAACAACAGAAGACTTTTATAACATATCATATAATGTTACATCAGAGTACAGAATATCAGAGTACATGAAAAAAAACAGCGGAAGAATAAGTTACAATAATTAAAATATATTGCAGCGGAAGAAACACAGCGGAAGACTCTCTATCTCTGGGCACAACTTTAAGCTTCAACCCAGAATCCTGGTTAATATATCTGCAAAAATAGCTACTCGACTGCCCGTGTGGAAAATATGGGCACCCAAGTTTGCCAGTGGACAAACTACAGGTCAGTCATGGGACTGGTGTGAGAATTCTACTTAACCTATATAATATAATAAGGCTAATCACAGGACCACGCCACTTTCGTAGAACGGGTTTTCTCCTATAGATTGCCAGTGCATGACTAAAGTAAATCGTCAAAATAATGCAATGCTTTTTTAGAAAAATGAAACCATTATAAGACCCAAGTCCCATCACACAATGCAACGCAAACCGGAGGATAGGGTTTTACCTTATAATGATCAAAAGATGCTTGATACGATAAACACGGTATTATATAATAATAGTGTGCAACCAATTTGAAATACATCAAAGTAAATGTATTAATCCTAGACGGCATGAGTGCCTCATCCCACTATGTCGCCATATATAGGTATACAATCAAAACCGCGTGATGTCGTATTGGAAATTTGGGTTTCCATCTGAGTCAAGGCTAGGGAGGAGATCCTTACCGATTCGAGACATTTTAGCAATGCCCCAGGATTGGTACTCTGTCCAACCCTTGGATCCTACAGGGCCGGTCCACACTTACTTTTGTGGATTAGAAATGCCTAAACACATGTTCCCCGGTCCTTTTGGACCTATAATACGGCCAGTGGCGACCGCATAAACCGAGGCCTCGAAAAATCCAACAACCACAATGAATAAATGCCAGCGCTGGTAGGTCCCTAGCACCACTCTAGCTAGAGAGAAACGTGTGCACTCCCTGCGTTCCCTTCTCCCGTTTTAGACTCTACCGGGCTGTGAGGCTCGCGAAGTCACGTTACACAAAGCTATGCCTAAATAGACTATGCTTTGATCATCCCACAAGGCTCTGCTTTGCAACAATAAGCCTTGATCAAGTGCAACTTGGCATACCACATCAACAACTCATATCATGCGATCGGTAATTATTTAACATACAAAAGGATGTTAAGCAAGAGAATAAATCCTCCGCCACCATGCATTTATATATTAAATAAAAACCAATTTAATTACATGAAATAAATTTCAATGTCAGGCATGCTATCCATTTACAAGTCCGTTCTGGGTCTGAACGAAACAACGTATCCGTCGATCTCCAGTACGTCTGGAAGATCTTCACTTTTTACCTTGCCTTGGGGGATGAGTCCCAATTCAAGATATCAGTCACCATCAACCAAACGATGTGAAGCTCTCCGGTCTTCAGTCACCGTCTTCATCTTCGACTCTTGATCGTCGTGATGATTATTCAGAATGAGTTAGACCTGGTCTTTCTGAATAACTCGCGTATTTGTAATTAAAATCAACCATACGCAGCATTCCAACTTTGAATATCCTTTTAAATAAAAATTATTATCTATGTTAAAAGGTTCTCATTAATTTTATCAAAGATAAAATAAATTATTATTATTTTTTTCCAATTTTTATTTTTAATACAAAAATCATTATTACAAGATTATTAATTTTACTAACCCAATTTTGTCTTAAATTGGATTAAAGAACTAGTGTCATTTAAAACACAGTTCACGATAAACCCAAAATCAATTTCCAAAATATGGAATTTCTACAGAAATCAAATCAACAAATAATCGTTATAAATTTCTGTATCTTTTAAATTTATAAAATAAATTTACAAATTTCAAATAGTAATTTCAGTGTAAATTGGATTAAAGGATAAATGTTATTTTAAACATCGTCCACTACAAATCCAATCTACATATCAATCACCAAACATAAATGTTAAGAACTAATGATCTTAAATAAAAGATTTATCCTAAAAATATTTAAAATAGTCAATAAAATATTATTTATGTAAAATATTCTTTATAATACAAAATCTTTTATTTTACAAAAATTCTTTCATTATGTAAACATTCTTTATAAAAAAAAGAAATTCTGCATTGGAATGCGACTCAACCTGTACCATATAATTTGGGTCATATGGGTTTCATACATTTCATGTATAGGGTAATAACAGGAAATAATCCTCAATCCATCCATTAACAACCAGAGTGACAATGTCAACTGTGTGAGCATTAAAATAAAACAATAACGCTCATCGCAGCCTGTCGATCAATCGATAGACATATAATTAAACATTTGGATTTGTGTCAGTCAAGTATCGTCCCAGTACCCGTGTGGGGTTTTCAGCCAACAACAGTTCATATAAATAAGTAAATACATGATTGGTTAATAGGTTTAACCAATTTCTACTGTATATTATGCAAATAAAAGTAATCCTTATATTTGCACATAAATTTTGTTTCCTACAAAGATGAGTGAACGTGATATACTCATTTTGTTAGCAATTCTATTTCAACAAATACAGTGTAGATAAAAGTGTGTTTCTAATCTTGTACTTTTATTTGTACATAAAACACAAATAAAAGTGTATCTCATGTATTTGTCTTTTTATTTGACAAAACAATGTTAATAAAAATGTTCTTTTATATCTTGTACTTTTATTTAACAAAACAATGCTAAATAAAATGTCTTTTTAACTCTTTTACTTTTATTTAACAAAACAATGACAAATAAAAGTATAATTTTCTTTCTATGCTTTATTTGCATCTAAAAATGCAAATAATAAATATAACTCTCTTTTTACTTTTTCTTTACAATAGAAAATGTAAATAAAATGGTTCACACAATTTTGTTCTTTTTCTTTTACAAAAGAAAATGTAAATAAAAGGATTCTCATTATTTTGTTCTTTTTCATTTACAGTAGAAAAATGTCAATAAAAGAATTCACATTATTTTGTTCTTTTTCATTTACAATAGAAAATGTAAATATGTGTATTTCTAAATTTCATTCTTCTTATTTACATAAGAAAATGTAAATAATTGTAATTTCAAATTCCATTCTTTTTACTTACATGAAAAAATGTAAATAATATATATTTCTAAATTTTATTCTTTTTATTTACATAAGAGGATGTAAATAATTGCATTGTATATGCGATGCGAATTTCACGTCTTTTAATTACATAAGAATGTAATTTTCCATATCATGCGAATTCTCAAATTTCTAGTTACATATAAAAGTGTAATTCTTAATTACAATGCAAATCCTGATTTCTAATTACCTAAAATGTAACTTTTTAATTCACGATGTAAATCCTCTTATCTCATTACATAAAAATGTAATTTTTAATTTATTCGTGAATCTTACTTCTTTATTACATTATAAAAAATGTAATTTTTATTTTACATTATAAATTCATGTCCCAATTACATAAAGAAATGTAATTTTCATAATACAATACAAATTCATATTTTAATTTCATTGAAAAATATAATTTTTATCATACCGTTATAACTCATATATAAATTACATAGAAAAATGTCATTTTTATTTTATGGTTCTAATTCACATCTAAATTACATAGAAAAATGTAATCTTTATTACGCGATGGGAATTCATATTTTAATTACGTAGAAAAATGTAATTCCTATCATACGACATAAATTCATATTTAAATTACATCTAAAAATGTAGTTTTTATCCTACAGTGCAAATTCAGATTTTAATTACATACAAAAATGTAATTTTCATTCTACCATTATTTTTCATCTCTAAATTACATTGAAAAATGTAATTTTAATCATGCAATGTAAATTTACATTTTTATATCATAGAAAAATGCAATTTTTGTCATACGGTGCAAATTCATATAAAAATTACATATAAAAACGTAACTTTTGTTATGCAAAGTAAATTCACCTTTTTAATTACGTATAAAAATGTAATTTTATTCGTACGGTGGAAATTCATTCATAAATAACATACAAAAAATGTAATTTATTTCATACGGTGTGAATTCATTCATAAATACATATAAAAATGTTATTTATTTCATACGATGAAAAATCATTCATAAATAACATATAAAAATGTTATTTATTTCATGCGATGAAAAATCATTCATAAATTATGTATAAAAATGTTATTTATTTCATGCAATGTATATTCATTCATAAATAACATATAAAAATGTTATTTATGTCATGCGATGAAAATTTATTCATAAATAACATATAAAAATGTTATTTATTTCATGCTGTGGAAATTCACTCATAAATTCCATAATAAAATATGTTTTATTTCATACAATGTAAAAACATCTTCTTTTATTATGTACAATGTAAAAATATCATTTTTTATATTTCACAATGTAAAAATATAATCTCTTTATTTTAAATATAAAAAGATCGTCTTTTTACTCCTATCGTCAAAATTTCATCTTTTCCTTTTCAATATAAAAAGATTGTCTTTTTATTTCTTTCGTCAAAATTTCATCTTTTTGTTTTCAATATAAAAAGATTGTCTTTTTATTTTAAATATAAAAAGATCGTCTTTTATTTTATTTTTCGTCAAAATTTCATCTTTTTGTTTCAATATAAAAAGATTGTCTTTTTATTTTAAATATAAAAAGATCGTCCTTTTATTTTCATCGTTCAATTTTACATTTAAAAATAATCATATAAAAATGTAAATCTTCCT
This sequence comes from Allium sativum, assembly GCA_030737875.1. Classification (NCBI taxonomy): domain Eukaryota; kingdom Viridiplantae; phylum Streptophyta; class Magnoliopsida; order Asparagales; family Amaryllidaceae; genus Allium; species Allium sativum. The sequence goes on from CM060924.1 coordinate 161,111,005, forward strand.
ACTTTAATTCACAACAAAAATAATGTAAATTGCATAATGATGTAAATTGCATAATGATGTAAATTTCACGACGATGCGAATTTCCTACTTTAATTCACGTTAAAATAAATGTGAATTGCATAACGACGTATATGATGATAGATTTGTATATGATTCATATCCACAAGGAATATTTCAACAAATTTAAACAAGGAAAAATCTAATTTTTCCTACCAATCTATGTTTAAAATTAACAGATCTATGAATAAACATAATGGATCTACAATCATAGCATCACAACAATTTGAATCCATCACATGGCAACATTTCATCGCAAATTCAATTGTGTTCGACTTTCAATTTCACATAACGCCATAATAATATTAATAATAAATAAATTAATTAAATTTATATTAAAAATAAATTCTCACCTTGATTGGATAAGAATTCGTTTCAATCCGTCTCAGCAAAGCCTACTTGTCGTCACGGTCCTGTCGGATCTGAAATTTTCAGATTCGGAGTCCATATGAATTAGTTATTGATTTTTGAATAATTCTGGCTTTTAACAACTGTCGCAGTAACGCTTAAAAGCGTCGCAAAATCTGAAGCAACTTACCTTAAATTCAGAATTTGTTCAAATCTTCAAATGCGGATTTCGGGGGTTGTAGTCGACGGTTTTACGAACGGTTTGCGGGAGATTGGAGAGCTACGAGAGGGCTATCTTCACCGGGAGTTGGAGGAGGTGCGGCTCAACGTGGGGGGCACGGTGGGGGTGCAAAGGCCGCGGCTTTGCGGAGGTGGTGCGGTGGCTACGGTCGATGAGAGGTGGTGATTCTTGTCGGAGATTGAAGAGCACGAAAATCTCTTCGAAACGTGTATTTACACGAAGGATTTCGTTGAGAATTGAGGGATAAATCGAAGTTTGAAGTTTTGAATGTTCATGGGTTCATGTTGCGGCTGAAAACGATGGAAGAGGACGGATGAACAGTGTTTTTCGGATTTTATAATATTATATTAGGTTTTCCTAATCATTATGTAATAATTTAATTAGCCCATTAAAGCCCGTTTTGGTCCGAATTCCGATTTAGGCCTGCTTACTGTCGTTCTTAAGGTTTTGACACCTTCTGAACGCGATTGGTTATGTCCCGAGCTCCAATTCCGAGGTCTGTTACCAAGTTTTGGAATAATTACATTATTTTATTAATATTTTAATGTATACCATACAAATAAATACGCCGGAGCCACATACGAACTCCGAAAATTCCAGAAAAATTATTTTTGGCTTTCTTATGTCAATACGGTTTTAACAAAATTTATTTCGTCGAATTCTGAGACTTTTTAAAAAATGGCTATTTTTAAGGCGTTTAAATTTAACTAAAATAGTCAAAACACATTTTCTTTTCCCACGTTCACATATTAATTTGAAAAATTCTGAAAATTGAAACCTAGCAATAATTTGACATTCCGGTTCCAACAAAAGTGGTTTCGTCGAAAACCGAGGTCGTTTAAAAAATGACTATTTTTAAGGCCAATATATTTAATATTAAAAATACATTTTTAAACAAATAAATCCCGAAACTCAAAATATATAAGTGTTTACTGTTTTTCAATGTAGAAACATCGTTCTGAACTCAATGGAAGTGGTTTCGAGTTCAAATTCCTTCGTATGCAAAAGTAACATTTTGACCTTTATAAATTTCATAGCGACCTTTCTAAATATTGAATTGGCCATAACTTTTGATTTCCGTTATGAAATTTCGATTTTTCGGATTCGTTGGAAAGATATTTTTAAATAGATTCTAATATTTTTGGTTTCACTAAAATCCGTTAAATTTTGCATCCTGTACGGTCAGTCAAAGTTCAAGTTTGACTTTTCAAACTACCGCGCTATTTCTAACTCTTTTTATAATTAAAATTAAATCATTCATTCTAAATTCGATTTATATCAAATTTGTGATCATTATTATTAAAATAGATTATTTAATATTGTCAAAATTCATTAAAATTTTCTAAAATAAAAATTTTAAATTGGTCCTGATTTTGCGGGTTGTTACAATCGCCCCCACTTAAAAACTTTTCGCCCTCGAAAAGGAACGTAGCTAAAAATTGTAAAATTAACTGTCTTAATTTTAAATTTTAATGGTTAATTATCTTTTCAAAATATACATAACTTTATATATATAAAAATCATATTTCAAAGAATATATTATAAATATCAAAAATGCGTTAATTATAAATTCGTAACTCTTAACTCGTTCTAGGGCATTACTAACCCCATCTCTAACGAGTTTACTCATTCTAGGATACTGCTGATCCTATCTCTAATGAGTATTCTTATTGGACGTTACTAATCCAATCTCTGATGAGTCTTTTGTTTAGTTCTAATGAGTTGTACCCCAAAGATTTGAGCTAACCAGAGCTCTGATACCAACTGTAAAGACCCGCAAATTCCCACCTTTTGAATCGACCATAAACCACACAGGTCTGACCCAAAAAGTGAAAATCTACAAATACTTTAACTTTGGGAGTACAACATATTAAAACAACAACAGAAGACTTTTATAACAGATCATATAATGTTACATCAGAGTACAGAATATCAGAGTACATTGAAAAAAAAAACAGCGGAAGAATAAGTTACAATAATTAAAATATATTGCAGCGGAAGAAACACAGCGGAAGACTCTCTATCTCTGGACACAGCTTTAAGCTTCAACCCAGAATCCTGCTTAATATATCTGCAAAAATAGCTACTCGACTGCCCGTGTGGAAAATATGGGCACCCGAGTTTGCCAGTGGACAAACTACAGGTCAGTCATGGGACTGGTGTGAGAATTCTACTTAACCTATATAATATAATAAGGCTAATCACAGGACCACGCCACTTTCGTAGAACGGGTTTTCTCCTATAGATTGCCAGTGCATGACTAAAGTAAATCGTCAAAATAACGCAATGCTTTTTTAGAAAAATGAAACCATTATAAGACCCAAGTCCCATCACACAATGCAACGCAAACCGGAGGATAGGGTTTTACCTTATAATGATCAAAAGATGCTTGATACGATAAACACGGTAATATATAATAATAGTGTGCAACCAATTTGAAATACATCAAAGTAAATGTATTAATCCTAGACGGCATGAGTGCCCCGTCCCACTATGTCGCCATATATAGGTATACAATCAAAACCGCGTGATGTTGTATTGGAAATTTGGGTTTCCGTCTGAGTCAAGGCTAGGGAGAAGATCCTTACCGATTCGAGACATTCTAGCAATGCCCCAGGATTGGTACTCTGTCCAACCCTTGGATCCTGCAGGGCCGGTCCACACTTACTTTTGTGGATTAGAAATGCCTGAACACACGTTCCCCGGTCCTTTTGGACCTATAATACGGCCAGTGGCGACCGCATAAACCGAGGCCTCGAAAAATCCAACAACCAGAATGAATAAATGCCAGCGCTGGTAGGTCCCTGGCACCACTCTAGCTAGAGAGAAACGTGTGCACTCCCTGCGTTCCCTTCTCCCGTTTTAGACTCTACCGGGCTGTGAGGCTTGCGAAGTCACGTTACACAAAGCTATGCCTAAATAGACTATGCTTTGATCATCCCACAAGGCTCTGCTTTGCAACAATAAGCCTTGATCAAGTGCAACTTGGCATACCACATCAACAACTCATATCATGCGATCGGTAATTATTTAACTTACAAAAGGGTGTTAAGCAAGAGAATAAATCCTCCGCCACCATGCATTTATATGTTAAATAAAAACCAATTTAATTACATGAAATAAATTTCAATGTCAGGCATGCTATCCATTTACAAGTCCGTTCTGGGTCTGAACGAAACAACGTATCCGTCGATCTCCAGTACGTCTGGAAGATCATCACTTTTTACCTTGACTTGGGGGATCAGTCCCAATTCAAGATATCAGTCACCATCAACCAAACGATGTGAAGCTCTCCGGTCTTCAGTCACCGTCTTCATCTTCGACTCTTGATCGTCGTGATGATTATTCAGAATGAGTTAGACCCGGTCTTTCTGAATAACTCGCGTATTTGTAATTAAAATCAACCATACGCCACATTCCAACTTTGAATATCCTTTTAAATAAAAATTATTATCTATGTTAAAAGGTTCTCATTAATTTTATCAAAGATAAAATAAATTATTATTATTTTTTATTCCAATTTTTATTTTTAATACAAAAATCATTATTACAAGATTATTAATTTTACTAACCTAATTTTGTCTTAAATTGGATTAAAGAACTAGTGTCATTTAAAACACAGTTCACGATAAACCCAAAATCAATTTCCAAAATATGGAATTTCTACAGAAATCAAATCAACAAATAATCGTTATAAATTTCTGTATCTTTTAAATTTATAAAATAGATTTAAAAATTTCAAATAGTAATTTCAGTGTAAATTGGATTAAAGGATAAATGTTATTTAAAACATCGTCCACTACAAATCCAATCTACATATCAATCACCAAACATAAATGTTAAGATCTAATGATCTTAAATAAAAGATTTATCCTAAAAATATTTAAAATAATCAATAAAATATTATTTATGTAAAATATTCTTTATAATACAAAATCTTTTATTTTACAAAAAAATTTTCATTATGTAAACATTCTTTATAAAAAAAGAAATTCTGCATTGGAATGCGACTCAACCGTGTACCATATAATTTGGGTCATATGGGTTTCATACATTTCATGTATAGGGTAATAACAGGAAATAATCCTCAATCCATCCATTAACAACCAGAGTGACAATGTCAACTGTGTGAGCATTAAAATAAAACAATAACGCTCATCGCAGCCTGTCGATCAATCGATAGACATATAATTAAACATTGGGATTTGTGTCAGTCAAGTATCGTCCCAATACCCGTGTGGGGTTTTCAGCCAACAACAGTTCATATAAATAAGTAAATACATGATTGGTTAATAGGTTTAACCAATTTCTACTGTATATTATGCAAATAAAAGTAATCCTTATATTTGCACATAAATTCTGTTTCCTACAAAGATGAGTGAAATGATATACTCATTTTGTTAGCAATTCTATTTCAACAAATACAGTGTAGATAAAAGTGTGTTTCTAATCTTGTACTTTTATTTGTACATAAAACACAAATAAAAGTGTATCTCATGTATTTGTCTTTTTATTTGACAAAACAATGTTAATAAAAATGTTCTTTTATATCTTGTACTTTTATTTAACAAAACAATGGTAAATAAAATGTCTTTTTAACTCTTTTATTTTTATTTAACAAAACAATGACAAATAAAAGTATAATTTGCTTTCTATGCTTTATTTGCATCTAAAAATGCAAATAAGAAATATAACTCTCTTTTTTACTTTTTCTTTACAATAGAAAATGTAAATAAAATGGTTCACACAATTTTGTTCTTTTTCTTTTACAAAAGAAAATGTAAATAAAAGGATTCTCATTATTTTGTTCTTTTTCATTTGCAGTAGAAAAATGTCAATAAAAGGATTCACATTATTTTGTTCTTTTTCATTTACAATAGAAAATGTAAATATGTGTATTTCTAAATTCCATTCTTCTTATTTACATAAGAAAATGTAAATAATTGTAATTTCAAATTCCATTCTTTTTTACTTACATAAGAAAATGTAAATAATATATATTTCTAAATTTTATTCTTTTTATTTACATAAGAGGATGTAAATAATTGCATTGTATATGCGATGCGAATTTCACCTCTTTTAATTACATAAGAATATTTTCCATATCATGCGAATTCTCAAATTTCTAGTTACATATAAAAGTGTAATTCTTAATTACAATGCAAATCCTGATTTCTAATTACATAAAATGTAACTTTTTAATTCACGATGTAAATCATCTTATCTCATTACATAAAAATGTAATTTTTAATTTATTCGTGAATCTTACTTCTTTATTACATTATAAATTCATGTCCCAATTACATAAAGAAATGTAATTTTCATAATACAATACAAATTCATATTTTAATTTCATTGAAAAATATAATTTTTATCATACCGTTATAACTCATATATAAATTACATAGAAAAATGTCATTTTTATTTTATCGTTCTAATTCACATCTAAATTACATAAAAAAATGTAATCTTTATTACGCGATGGGAATTCATATTTTAATTACGTAGAAAAATGTAATTCCTATCATACGACATAAATTCATATTTAAATTACATCTAAAAATGTAGTTTTTATCCTACAGTGCAAATTCACATTTTAATTACATGTAAAAATGTAATTTTCATTCTACCATTATTTTTCATCTCTAAATTACATTGAAAAATGTAATTTTAATCATGTAGTGTAAATATACATTTTTATATCATAGAAAAATGCAATTTTTCTCATACGGTGCAACTTCATATATAAATTACATATAAAAACGTAACTTTTGTTATGCAAAGTAAATTCACCTTTTTAATTACGTATAAAAATGTAATTTTATTCATACGGTGGAAATTCATTCATAAATAACATACAGAAAATGTAATTTATTTCATATGGTGTGAATTCATTCATAAATACATATAAAAATGTTATTTATTTCATACGATGAAAAATCATTCATAAATAACATATAAAAATGTTATTTATTTCATGCGATGAAAAATCATTCATAAATTATGTATAAAAATGTTATTTATTTCATGCAATGTATATTCATTCATAAATAACATATAAAAATGTTATTTATGTCATGCGATGAAAATTTATTCATAAATAACATATAAAAATGTTATTTATTTCATGCTGTGGAAATTCACTCATAAATTCCATAATAAAATATGTTTTATTTCACACAATGTAAAAACATCTTCTTCTTTTTTTATGTACAATGTAAAAATATCATCTTTTTATATTTCACAATGTAAAAATATAATCTCTTTATTTTAAATATAAAAAGATCGTCTTTTTACTCCTATCGTCAAAATTTCATCTTTTCCTTTTCAATATAAAAAGATTGTCTTTTTATTTTAAATATAAAAAGATCGTCTTTTTATTTCTATCGTCAAAATTTCATCTTTTTGTTTTCAACATAAAAAGATTGTCTTTTTATTTTAAATATAAAAAGATCGTCTTTTATTTTATTTTTCGTCAAAATTTCATCTTTTTGTTTCAATATAAAAAGATTGTCTTTTTATTTTAAATATAAAAAGATCGTCCTTTTATTTTCATCGTTCAATTTTACATTTAAAATAATCATATAAAAATGTAAATCTTCCTACTTTAATTCACAACAAAAATAATGTAAATTGCATAACGATGTAAATTTCACGACGATGCGAATTTCCTACTTTAATTCACGTTAAAATAAATGTGAATTGCATAACGACGTATATGATGATAGATTTTATATGATTCATATCCACAAGGCATACTTCAACAAATTTAAACGAGGAAAAATCTAATTTTTCCTACCGATCTATGTTTAAAATTAACAGATCTATGAATAAAAATAATGGATCTACAATCATAGCATCACAACAATTTGAATCCATCACATGGCAACATTTCATCGCAAATTCAATTGTGTTCGACTTTCAATTTCACATAACGCCATAATAATATTAATAATAATTAAATTAATTAAATTTATATTAAAAATAAATTCTCACCTTGATTGGATAAGAATTCGTTTCAATCCGTCTCAGCAAAGCCTACTTGTCGTCACGGTCCTGTCGGATCTGAAATTTTCAGATTCGGAGTCCGTATGAATTAGTTATTGATTTTTGAATAATTCTGGCTTTTAACAACTGTCGCAGTAACGCTCAAAAGCGTCGCAAAATCTGAAGCAACTTACCTTAATTTCAGAATTTGTTCAAATCTTCAAATGCGGATTTCGGGGGTTGTAGTCGACGGTTTTACGAACGGTTTGCGGGAGATTGGAGAGCTACGAGAGGGCTATCTTCACCGGGAGTTGGAGGAGGTGCGGCTCAATGTGGAGGGCGCGGTTGGGGTGCAAAGGCCGCGGCTTTGCGGAGGTGGTGCGGTGGCTACGGTCGATGAGAGGTGGTGATTCTTGTCGGAGATTGAAGAGCACGAAAATCTCTTCGAAACGTGTATTTACACGAAGGATTTCGTTGAGAATTGAGGGAGAAATCGAAGTTTGAAGTTTTGAATGTTCATGGGTTCATGTTGCGGCTGAAAACGATGGAAGAGGACGGATGAACAGTGTTTTTCGGATTTTATAATATTGTATTAGGTTTTCCTAATCATTATTTAATAATTCAATTAGCCCGTTAAAGCCCGTTTTGGTCCGAACTCCGATTTAGGCCTGCTTACTGTCGTTCTTAAGGTTTTGACACCTTCTGAACGCGATGGGCTATGTCCCGGGCTCCAATTCCGAGGCCTGTTATGAGTTTTGGAATAATTACATTATTTTATTAATATTTTAATGTATACCGTACAAATAAATACGCCGGAGCCACATACGAACTCCGAAAATTCCAGAAAATTTAATTTTGGCTTTCTTATGTCAATACGGTTTTAACAAAATTTATTTTGTCGAATTCTGAGACTTTTAAAAAAATGGCTATTTTTAAGGCGTTTAAATTTAACTAAAATAGTCAAAACACATTTTCTTTTCCCACGTTCACATATTAATTCGAAAAATTCTGAAAATTGAAACCTAGCAATAATTTGACATTCCGGTTCCAACAAAAGTGGTTTCATCGAAAACCGAGGTCATTTGAAAAATGACTATTTTTAAGGCCAATATATTTAATATTAAAAATACATTTTTAAACAAATAAATCCCGAAACTCAAAATATATAAGTGTTTACTGTATTTCAATGTAGAAACATCATTCTGAACTCAATGGAAGTAGTTTCGAGTTCAAATTCCTTCGTATGCAAAAAGTAGCATTTTGACCTTTATAAATTTCATAGCGACCTTTCTAAATATTGAATTGGCCATAACTTTTGATTTCCGTTATGAAATTTCGATTTTTCGGATTCGTTGGAAAGATTTTTTTAAATAGATTCTAATATTTTTGGTTTCACTAAAATCCGTTAAATTGCATCCTGTACGATCAGTCAAAGTTCAAGTTTGACTTTTCAAACTACCGCGCTATTTCTAACTCTTTTTAAAATTAAAATTAAATCATTCATTCTAACTTCGATTTAAATCAAATTTGTGATCATTATTATTAAAATAGATTATTTAATATTGTCAAAATTCATTAAAATTTTCTAAAATAAATTTTTTAAATTGGTCCTGATTTTGCGGGTTGTTACAAGCCCGATCATTATGATGCCCAGACCAGAAGAGCTGATCATCCAAATGTGAGAGGTATAACACTGCTAGTAGTTACATGGCTATGTTGTAGAATTTAGGGAGGCATGTGTCTGCAGCAAGGACATGCGGACCAGTGGAGGTGTTTCGGTCTGACCTAGCGTGGAGAAGTGAGGCAGATCGTCTTTTTTCAAAGGCCATTTTTTTAGTATGAGCAGTTTTAAATAGCAGCGAAGAAAATAGGGTAAAGATCCAAAAGTCTAAGAAGGAAAAGGGAATATAACATGGACAATTAAATTTTAAACAAAGAGACGTAGTGAGTGTTAGTCCCAAAATTCAGGTGAAAGGGCTCAATACCCGCTCCAATTAAATACCTAGTTTGTACCTATTTAAGTTCAAACTTTAATCTACCATATTATGTAAAATATCTATGCACCGATGAATTAAATATTAAATATATAATTTAAGAGTTGTCATAACTCTCTGTCTTAAATATAATTCCATGTTTGTTATCAACAACAACTAAACTAGATTCACATTGGTTTTGCGTTTTTGTTTATAATTTATATCCCATGCAACCGTACCATTTATTACCAATCAATTCACCGCTTTACTTGTAGCATTCATTTTATTTCCTTGTTTCCATTTATTACCTTACTATTATAACTACTACTTTTAACTCATAATATCTGCGATAATTAATTGTATTGATTCTAGTTACCATATCAATACCAAATAGTAATGTTTTATTTGTTCCTACTTTCCAATTTTTATAGCAACATAATTTCCGTATATATATATATATATATATATATATATATATATATATATATATATATATCTATGTGTGTATATTACAACACAATGTAAAATACACATTAATCCATATATATATCCTATACATTGATTATTTTGTTTCCCATTTGATTATAGGTTATTGTAAAATTTTCCAACATTTGTTAATAAAAAAAGGCTAGCTACTGTTTAAATAATTGGTAAATTTCACTGCTAATTAAACTTTGTAGTTTCCACACATTAAATTATAATTAATAACCTGAAATTGTAACAACCTCAATTTTTAGAGTATTTAATTAATGATTTAATTTAAAATTTTGGTTTATTTATTTTATTTATCTGCATTCATTCTTGAATTTTTATATGAATAATTTATGTAATTATACCCTCCGTTTTCAATATGGGATTATATATTTTATTTTATTTCAATTTGTATTTATTGTTGTTGATATAAATATAGCAAAATTTTATTTGTTCTTTAATTTAATTTCAATTCGTATTTATTGTTGTTAATTTTATATTGCCAAAACCGTTTGTCATTTGAACTAAAAATTTGTATTGTTTTCCATTTATTTGTAAACATATTTATATTGGTTCCTTTTATTTGTTTGTAAAAAAAAATATCTTTCTTTATTCTCATTTGTATTAATAGTGGCTTGAATTTGAATGGATGAAAATCAATTTGCGGGGACACATTTATTAATTAACGTTAACAATTTAGAAAGCCATGAATGATTATTTACGGTGGTTTTTTTCTTTTCTTTATATCATCATTTTATTCATTCATTCAACCATTCCTTTTTTTTCTTCTTCTTCAAAATTCTCAGCAATAAACCATGGATAAAATCAAGATCTACATCAAAATCTAATGGAGAAACTTCTCAAATTAAAAAAATAATAATAATAGAAGCCACCTAATCCATCAATCTCTTCTCCCTTTTTTCTCCTTTTATTTTCTATTTTTTTTGGCCAGATATTGATCTGTTTTGTAGGGACCAAAACTTCCTCATACGGAACCCAAATTGACTTTACTTTTTTTCAAATTGTGTAAAATTGAAAGAGCTAAAACTTTTGTGCAATATACTTTTTTAGATTTCGAATTTTTCTTGGCCGAAACTGCCAATCTTTCAGGTGCGTTTTTGAAGCCAGATTTCGGATCTAAATATTTGTCTGTCGCTGTTTTGATCATATCTTCTTTAAATTTTATCAGAAATTGTTTTTTCTTTTTTTTTTAATTGAAGAGAATAGAATTTGCAACAACTTTTCAGTTTATGATTTCCCAAAATTTTGAATTTATCTTGTTCAAAAAACACTTTTAAAATGGTTAAATTTTGGTTCAGTTTTGTAACTTTTTGGTAAAAATCAAGATCCATCCTTCTTGCATTTCCCTTGCCCATTGGGTCAAGTTATGTGTTTGTGTGGTTTTGAATTACTTCATTTTTTTGTGTTGATTTATGTTTAATTTATATTATATATATATATGTGTGTGTGTGTGTGTGCGTGTGTGTGTGTGTGTGTGTTTGTTTGTTTGGGGCGTGCGTCTTTTTTTATTTCGCCTATGTGTATGTGTTGTGTTATTTATATAAGGGAATGTTTATTTAGACATAAAGATTTGATACAAATTGAGTGACATAAAATCTAAACCATAAGATTACCCCATGATCTGCACCCCTCTCATAAAGATAAATTAATCATGTGGTTGAGAAATTATGTCTTTTGATTTATGTCAAATTTTTGTGTTCATATAACCGCTCCCTTTATATAATATGTACATAGTTGTTGTAAGCATGAGTTTGCGTTAAGTTTCTATTTTATTTTATTTTTATAAAGAAAATATTTGTGAAAAATATATGATAGGTGTTTGGATTGTAGAGTTGATTTTTAGAAGAATATATATATATATATATATATATATATATAAGTATTTTGATGTGTATGTTTATACATAATATATAAGGTAATGGAATTTTAGTGTAATTGTGTTGCTTCTTTTATACCTATGAAAAAAAGTTTTCGTAAACTGTTCCACAAATCCAATTTCCATGTTGTTTTGCTGAGAAAATCCCTTCTCTTCTTATAAAATAAAATAAAATATTGAGTGATCATCGAGTTAAAATCCATTCTGAATCATGCCTGCAAGTCGCCGTTTCATTTTGGGCCTATTTTGGAGTTCAAACGCGTTCAGAACCAAAGGTAAGTGATTAAACCCACTCACGCGTAACTAAATTATTCTAATTTTAGTTAAATTAATATTATGTCATGATATGATTGTATGGATTGATGTTTGACAGTTAAATTACATATTTATATTGATTTGCATCGATAGTGTAATTAAATTTGATTGTTAGTTTAAATTTCACCGTTATGTTAAAATTCGACATTCAGTTACTGTATAAAACCTGACACCTGATAAATTGTAAATTTATACGATGTTAGACTGTTGTATGTACCAATGTGATGAATGGCTTGAATTTGATATGTTGACAAATTGATGTTAATTGTGTGAATTTACCTGTTATTCACATTTATTCATATATGATCATTGTTTGTGCTGATTTATCCCAATCATTTACCTTAGATGTTACGGGCATCAAATAAAACCGGGATTAATCATTAAAATGAATTAAGAACGTAGGTTGAAATGATAAATACCTATGACCCTGATTTGGATTGAAATGATATATATCCTTTCCCAAAGTACTAAAATTAAATTTAAGTATCACTTGACCATAGGATAGAAAATTATATATGGACACCGGTTGGTTAAATGAAATTGGTTTTAACCATGAACTTTTAAATATTGTTTTAAAGACAATATAAGCGATGTTTTATAATTTATTTTTTTCTTTGAACTTGAACTTTGAAAATTTTGAAATATGAATAAAGGGAGAAATAAATTAGTGTGGTAACTGAAGCTAAATAAAAAGTGAAATTGAATGTAAATCGAATTTGGTGAAATTGAATTGTTTCACCCACCTTTGAAATTTATTATGAACCAACATTGATTTGAATTATATATGAATTGTGAACTCGACATTTGTTATAAATTGAAATCATTGAAAAATGGAATCTGAATTGGAATTTAACTATTTGAATTAAACTGATTGAATTGTAATGAATGTAAATTGGAAATTTAATCGGGTGAAATATTGAAATTGAGTTGATTAACTTGAAATTGAAATACGACTGCAAGTGAAATCGAAACTTTAAAGGAACGATTCTAATTCCAATTATAGTATTTTAAAACCATTTTATAAACTATTTTAATAATAATTATTTTATTTTCTTTATAAACTATTTTATTTTATTACTATTTTATTTTATAAATTATTTTAAATAAATCATTTTTATAATCAACTATTTATTTTCAAACTATTTCAATCCTATATCCAAAACTATTTAAATATACTTTCAATTATTTTAATATTCAAATTATTTAAATTTGGAATTGTTTCAAGATTTTAAATTGGTTTAAATGGAGATTTTATTGTGAATAATATTCTATCTTGAATATTAAAATGACTTTTGAAACATGATATTTTGATATGAAGTACGAACCTCTTTGAAATGTAAAAGAACTGACCGTTGTGAAAAATGTAAACGATTGGTTGTTAAAGAGACCGGGATCGAATATTGTCATACTCTCTGCCAATACCGAAAACCACTTTAACAACTGTGTACGCGGTGAAGTTCCAGAAATGGTGTTGGATGGATTTGGAGGCGATTACTGGATTTGAAGAAAGAGAACGATGATGGATATCCTTGACCTTCGGGTCATAATTAAAATGACTAAAACAGGGCTATACCGTGACCAAGTGGTGTTAGCTACCTCCATCGGCAACACTTCTTCCTTTATTACTATAGTCCCTCGGTTTAATTGATTTGATTTGATGTGCATCCGTGATTTTGGAGTGTTGTCCGAGGTGGGCGGTAGTTGCGGCTATGCGTTACCACCAGCCAGGGTGTGCAACTAGTATATTCATACTCTGGGCATTCCTCATGTGCCTTGTCATATTATCCTGATCGAGCCCCCTACGTTTTTGATTTAACGTTGTCGTAACACGGTGCATCTCTATCCGCCGACGTACTGGTGTGTTATATGCAAACTGTACGGCAACGGTATAATGGTGTAAGGGTAATAATGGTAATCCCGCTTACATTATTTTATTATGTTATATTTAACTATAGACATTATTATAATAGTGTATTATATTATACAGTATTAGTTTGACGGATCCTTAAGAGATGGAAATTCCCGTAACATCTCTTAAGTTATTTCACTCATATTATTACATGAAATTTGATTTAACAAATATGAGAATGATTTAGTTCTGATCCGAGTGTTTGTTGTGTTTCCTTTTTTTGCAATACGCTCGGGTCAGACCGAGTTACAGTTAGTGAAGATTCCCTTTGTTAGATCAAAAAGTGGTTCTAACACCCAAATTGACTAAAAGCAGAATGAAATAAGATCAAAAATAAAATGAACACACAGAATTTATAGTGGTTCGGCGAAGAAAAGCCTACGTCCACTTGTCAATCACTATTCTCAATGATATTGTTGCAATTACAATGAGATATTCACTCAATTTCTCTCACAACTCACATACATTCACTCAATTGTCTAAAAACAAATGTTGAAAGATGATTTGGATTATCCGGGAGTGCTGGAATTCGAGTTATGAAAGTGGTTGAACTCTCAAAGTGCCAAAAGATCCCTTTCTTTGTCTCCAGACGGGGTATTTATAGGTGAAAATTCGCTCAGAACCCGATCCGGGTCGGAGCCACGTGTCATCCATCCCATTAGCCTCGGGTTCGGATGGATTTCTGTGTTGACAGCGCATCAGAGCAGTGGACGTTGTGGGTAGGAACTGGTCATATCCGCTTCGAATAACCAGGCGATCATGCAGGAGAATGACGTGGAAGATGGGTTCGGATCGGAAGAGTGTACAGGAGGGGTTCAGATCGGGGTATCCGATCCGGTTTTGTCCCAAGGCTAAGTCTTCGTTCTCTTTCACTTCGTTCCGATCTGTCTTCGTAGCAGGTAGCTTTCTGATCCAACTGGAAGTAGGTTGCTCTCCGATCCGAACAGCTGTGCCTCTCTGATTCCAACAGCAATAGTTCACCGATCCGAACAACAAACTTTATCCGATCCGAACCGCTACATTGCTTCGATCCGACCCGCTTCAATGCTTCCCAAGTTCTTCAATGTTTCACATCTTGACTTTGTGTTGCCCAATTCACAAAGTGGGCTAACATTTTGCCCCCTCAAAGGATGCTTCTGTTGGAGACGGAGCATGCTTTGACTATCATTGCACAACGCTCTTCGAGGTAATTTTTCTTTTGATTTTCCTTGTGTTTTCATATTTTTCTTCAAATTTCAATTTAATTCGTTGCTGAGCTAAAGAATTCGGTTCGGTTCGGATTCCGATCCAAACAGACTCCTTCTTCTTTCTATTTTTCATTGGACTATTGGGCCAAACTTTGCTTCTGGACTATCAATCCGATCCGAATAGGGGCTCTGCTACTGGACTGTCGGTCCGATCCGAATGGGGAGACGAATGGTCGCTATATTTCTCTATATAAACCGAGTCTTCTTCCTTCTCTCATTTCTTTTTATTGTTTTATCTCTTTCGCTTCGGAACTTCAGAGAAAAGAAATAAGAACTTTTCACCCTTTTCTTGCAAATTTCCAAGCAACATACTCTGGTAGGTTTGAATCCGTCATTTAATTTTGTAACAATGGGTTTCAATGGAAATTTGCGGTTGATTTTGAATGATTTGAACATGACTCCTCTCTCGCTTCGACATCGCGTCTTCCTCCTCCCCTGCCGTCATCGTGGGTGGTTCTACCACCATCTCGAGGTGCTGAGAGGTTAAGCGAAGCATATGCTTGTCTTTAATTGGAGCTTTGGAGATGGATGTGGATTCGACTGTGGTTGAGGAAGGGGAAGAAGAAGAAGAGGATTGAGGGGATCGATTCGGGTTGGAGTATAGAAGATGGATGAGAGGGAAAAGAAAAGAGGTTCAGGAAGTCGGATCGGGTCGGGGCAAGTAGAGAAAGGGAAAAAAGAAAAGAAATCCAAGAGATCGGATCGGGTCGGAGCAAGCAGTTAAAGAAGGGGGAAAGGGAGCTTACCTAACCGGATCGGGTCGGACCGTAAGATAAAAGGAGGAGAAGTATGACTATGTGATTCGATCTGAACCGTCAGGGGACTCTACCTCCGAACCGATCCGATTTTGATTTCTGAGTTCCACAGTTTATCCGAGCCCAAGTCGAGGTCGCATCCACGATCCGATCCCCATGAACGCGCCCGAACCGAACCGAAGAGCAGTTCACCTTAATGCATAAAAACTTGTTTAACTGGCCCAATCAACTTTTGGCATAATCTTCAACCTAATGGACAGTTAGGATAGTGCCTTGCGAACGTAACTGGACATCAAGAACTACTTCAACTCTTTATATTTTGCCAAACTTTTTCGTCGCACTTTTAAACATTTACTTTGCACTTTCCGCATACATTGTTTACACTTTAGTTTACACACATGCACGGGGGGATACGGGCAAATTTGCTTTAATTCGTGCTATTGCTTCTTCAATAGTTTTATGACCATGTGACCCAGACGCTCTTCCAGACTAGCTGAGAAGAAAGAGGCCCCAGAAACCTCCAACAAAATTACTCTCGAGGACATATCTTCTCCGTCGGATCCAGAATGGAATAATGAGGGTTCAGACTACGAAGTTGGAAATCGTGAAAGTGATGAGGTGTCATCAGGGAATGAAGTTTCTCTAGGTTTTGAAGAGGAAGGAGGGATAGGTGACGACCGGGCTCCTGATGAGTTTGAATCGGCCGTCATATTGGAATCACCCCAAGATTCTGTTGAATCAACAATCGACAACGACCGACTTATCCGAATTTGTTTATAATACGGGATAATGAAAAGGGACACTCTGGTGCCTTCGAGATTTGACCGTCCCCACAACCCTCCAGAAGGATACATGGCAATTACTCGGCTGATGTGCATGGTCGGTGCTATCCCTCCATTTTCTCCCTTCATTGTAGATTTTATAAGACAAATGCGGATTGCCCCCATGCAACTGCATCCCAATTCTTATGCCTACTTACACACTTTATATATAGCATACCGTGAGAT
Source organism: Allium sativum (assembly GCA_030737875.1). Taxonomy (NCBI): domain Eukaryota; kingdom Viridiplantae; phylum Streptophyta; class Magnoliopsida; order Asparagales; family Amaryllidaceae; genus Allium; species Allium sativum. The sequence goes on from CM060924.1 coordinate 161,128,212, forward strand.
CTTAGGCTTAGAGCTCACTTTCGATGACGTTCATTTCTTCTACAACTTCAAGCATCGGACTCGAGAAACTCCTTCTTTTTGCTATTTTGAGTCTGTTCCTAAGAGAAAGATAATTTCAACGCCATTCAGTAGTAAAGCTGGAGATTCCAGACTGGAATGGTTTTACGTGAAGCGACAACCTGGGTGTTCCAGGAGATGGACGAAATCAAGTAAAGCACTGATTTTCTAAATCTTGGCTCTATACATTCAAGTCATCGCCTTAACTCATTTTTCTTTTTGTTTGCGGTCGACAATCCAAAACAAATATCAGACCAAGTGTTCTTTGACCGGATGCACCAGCTCCTCAATGGCGATCAAAAGTTCCTGACTATTGATGAAGTCCTTAAGGACGAATATCTTCATTTTCATGGGCTGCTATCCGTTTTTCGTAGTATCGGCCATGGGACGGCTCCATACGTATATATTCCTCCAGTGGATGTGGTCCCAGAAACAGGAGAAGGTTCGGGAGCTCCTACAGTGCCCCTTCAAACGTCACCTTCTCCATCTTCTACTCAAGACGACGAATTGGCTAACTTGGCCGAAAAGCATCGTGAAGGGTATACTACTCCTGAGGATACCATTTCTCCAGAAAAGTCAACGTCTTCTAAAGAGTCGCCGATTGATGCTTCCGAGGGAGACGTCCCTAGTACTGACGATCCATTATTTCAGGGTTTGGGGGATCTCCCTTTACCTGAAACTATATACACCTCAGAGGATTTTAGGAAGGATCCTTTAGTCTTCACCTCTTCTGAAGAGACTACTCCTGCTAAGGCCAAAGAGCCTGCCCGTACTAGTCTAGCTTCGGACTCGGGTTGGTTGGGGGGAAACACACCACTTAGGACACACTTTATACAATAGCATTAGCATTCATTGCACCTCTTTCTCTGTGAAACTATTGATTCTGAATTTCATTTGTCTTATTGTGCAGGCACGATGTCCCGATCTTACTATGATATCAGAAAGCTCCGCCGCAGCATGTCTAATCCACCTCAGGATATCGAGTATGATCGCCGCGACGATCGCGGTAGGGAGGAGAGAAGGCCTTATGAAACCTATCGCTCTCGAACCTCACGCTCTCGCTCTCCCGTTCGGTCAGACCAAGAGAAATATAAAGGTTATCAAAGTCGTAGGGAAGAGGACAGACCACAATCGAAAGACTCCACCTCTTCCCACGAAAAGCGCAGCAGAGAGAGAAGTCCTCCAAAAGATATTGAGTCTCGAAGTAAACGCAAGGTCCCTGCTACTAAACGGCCTAGGACAGATAAAGAAACTATTGAATCCTCCACACACAGGGACACTGAATTGACGATCCCCGCTCCTCCACCACTAGATGCGGAAACTGCAATCAAGCGGGCGTATTTGGAGGAGCAATTTCCCGAACATTACTTCGAGACTTTGACTTTTTTACCTGCCCTTGAACCTATTTCTTCCAGGTGGGCAGACGAGGCCAAAGCAAAGATAGACGCGGTTGAAAAACAGTATTCTGAAGTGTTCAAATATTCACGCAACCTTTCCAGAATTATCCGTACTCTAATCACGAATGCTGATTCAATGCAAAAAAATGCGGAAGAAGATGCAAAGGCCTTAAAGAATCTAGGAAAAGATTTAGAGGACACACAGGCCCAGCTCGCTGTTGCTCAAAGGGACGCTTCTAATTTCAAACAACAATTTGAATACATGCAAAAACGTTATCATGATTTGCTTGAATCTCATACTCAAGAGCGTTCTGAGTTAAAAAAGCAAGCTGATGATGCTAAGTCAGAAGCCGCTAAGACGCGGCTTGCTTACACTGATCTTGAACGGAAAAATGCCGAGTTGGCAAGGAGGAATGCTGAGCTAGAAAAGAAAAATGCTGACTTGGCTTCAAAGCTACTGGAGGCTGAGAACAGAGCTGCCCTGGCAGAGGGCAACGTTGAGTGTGCTATCAAATCTGCAGAGGAGGCCCGCAAACAATTGTCAGAGGCGAAGGCAGAGATTCAGGGTTTCGGCGAATTAATGGTTGAATTCTTTGCACATATCATCCGTCACCGAAACATTTCTTGGATTGAGGATTATCCATCTACTCTAGTCCAAGTATGGAGTCAGACTGTTGAGTGGGAAAAAGAGGAGCTCAAGGGTGATTCCATCGATGAAGACAAGCTGATGGAGAAATACTTGAGGGATGATGAGCCAGAACGCCTAGCTGAAGGGCGCCGCCTCATTGCTGATGCTATGGAAGAAGAGAGGCGGAGGACTAAACAGAAGAACATAACCGAGGCTGGTTCCTCTTCTACTGCCCCCGCAACTCCTGAAGTAGAGGGGTATGATCCTGAACACCCGGGAATCCCTCGAACAACTATGCTATCCCCTATCCTCGAAACGGCATCAGAGACAGCAGTTACCCCTGCCGAGAAGTCTTCGGAAGGTATCCCTACCTTTTCTCCTCCATTCGTCAAGGCTATTTCTACCTTTCGCCACGTGATTGAGCAATCGATGAAAAACCCATTATTTTCTCCTGAGTTGATAACTGTTGCTTCTCACTCTGTAGGTATTGAGCCATCCGAAAAGACAGAGGTGACTCAGGGAGCCGCGTCTGGGGAAGAACCTACGGAGAAGGCAAAAGAGGGGAAGGACAAGGCTGCTCCTATAGATTTGGGAGAAGGAAGCGAACCTTCTAAGGCTGAAACTCCCCATGATGAAGAAATGATAGCAGCCTTAAAGGATGATGGCGGCGACAGAGGACATGAGGAAGATCCAGAAGTAGCAATAGTCGGGGAGTCGGAAAGCGCAGATGATGTTACTCTGGCTGCAATGAAAGCTGATCAAGATAAACGCTTGCAGCTAAACGCTGAAGACTTAGACCCTGAAGTCCTCAAGCCTCTCGCAGTTGTGGATGCGGGATCAAGGTTAGTTGTTAAGCTTTCAACTAGATCTATTACAGAGGAACTCGCTAAAAAATCTTCTCTTGATTCCAGCGCTCCGCCCTCCGGGAAGAAGTCAACCGATTCCAGTGCCGCATCTTCGGGAAAGAAAAAATCAAAGCGAATCTTGATGGAGGCCGAGAAAGAGGCAAAGGATGCGGAGAAAGCCGCCAAGAAGTCCAAGACTCACTCGAAATCTAAATAGTGGGTTGTCTTGCATTGTTTTAGTATTTGGTAGATCAATAATGGCTGCTGTAAGGGTGGCTCTTGCACCTTCTTTTTGGATGTTTTCCTGTACAAATTCATTCGTAAATAAAAAATAATTCATTTTTTGCAATGTTTGTTTGTCAGTAGTTCTGCACTTATGTAAAAATGCATGTCATACTATAGTTATGAAATGAAGTTACGGAGGGAGGAAATATATGTATACATATATGCCCCCAGTCAATCTCAAAAAATTATTTAAGGCTTAATCAAGCGATCTGAATGCTCCCGATTTTCTGACGGGATTGCATTTTCTGTGTCGTCAATGCCTGTCGTTTTTTCTGGCATTTCTTTTATACTCTCCTGTCTTATACTCAGGTTAGAGTTCTTACTGAGGCGATCTCTTGTCTGGGTGCACCTTCACGCCTCAGAGGACGTCGTCTTCCCGTCCTTTTATACTCTCTCTCTCTCTCTCTGGAGAGTTAGAGTTCGAGCTCAGCAATCTATTCACCCCCCATTCTTTCTGCGGGGAAGGATCTCTTTCTCAGTGCTCAGTCGGAGACGCTTTTATACTCTCTCCCTCTCTGGAGAGTTAGAGTTAAGAATGTCGTTTTCTCATTCTTTTATGTCTTGTCGCACAAATAGTCGTTGTGCTTTTTCTTATGTTTAAACTGTTTTCAACCTTTTCAGGTTTTGAATCATCTTATATTCCATAATCACAACAGAATAGTCGATGAATGTATATATACAATGCATAAAAGTAAATAACACACGATATTTTTATAGTGGTTCAGCTAAGTCGTAGCCTACATCCACTTTATAGTCCTTTATTCATATCATCAGATTTTCCTAAGGCAAGTCGTGCCTTTTTACAGAGTTCATAAGAGAAATAACAAAGAGTACAACATTTCTAATCCAAATATCGCATCAAGTGTTGGGCATTCCATGCCCTAGGGACTTCTTCGCCATCTACGGTCGTTAACTTGAAGGTTCCCTTTTCAAGTTTCCGTTGGATGACAAAGGGTCCTTCCCACTTTGGACCGAGGTGAGGAAGGGATGGAAAGACTCTCTTTAGCACCAAATCTCCTGGTTCAAAAGTCCTAAGGCGAACTTTTTTGTCGTAATAGCGTGCCATCTGACGTCGATGTCTTGCAGCACGCAAATCCGCTTCGTCCCTTTTTTCTTTGATTTCATCAAGAGACTCGAGTAAGAGTGCCCGATTCGTCATCGGGTCATAATACGTCACCCTGTGGGAAGGAACTTCAAGCTCTACTGGAATTACTGCTTCTGAACCAAAAGAGAGAGAGAAAGGGGTATGACCGGTAGCCGTCTTAAATGTTGTTCAATATGCCCACAAAGCTAAAGGCAATTCGTCAACCCATTTTGCCTTTGCGCGCTCTAACTGTTTCTTGAGGATGGATTTTATTACTTTGTTTATTTCTTCAACTTGCCCGTTCGACTGCGGATAAGCAACCACAGTGTATCGTTTGTCGATCTTATACTTCCGGCAGAAATTTCTGAATTCAGTACCCTCGAACTGGGTTCCGTTGTCAGTTATAATGGTCCTGGGGATCACGAATCGGCATATAATATTTCTAACCACGAAACTTATCACCTTTCTCGCCGTGATTTTGGTTAGGGGCTCAGCTTCCACCCACTTCGTAAAATAGTCCACAGCGACTATTGCATATTTCGCTCCTCCTTTAGCAATCGGTAGAACTCCAATGATATCAATTCCCCACGTGGCAAATGGCCAAGGACTCACCATTGATTTGAGTTGGGTCGACGGTGCTCTGGGGATTTTGGCGTATCTCTGGCACTTATCGCAACGTCGTGAATAATCAGCTGCATCTTTATTAATGGTGGGCCAGAAGTATCCATATCGCAATATCTTTTTCGCTAAAGTCTGACCTCCTGTATGATCCCCACATTCACCTTCGTGCACTTCTCTTAGCACACGTTTGATGTCGTCGTGTGCTATACATCGTAACAGGGGCATAGAAAATCCTTGCCTATAAAGAGTATCATCTTGTATGACATATCTGGTAGCCTTGCGAACTATAGCCCTTTTCTCACTCTTCTTTGATGGGAGTGTCCCATTTTTAAGGAAGTTCTTAATTGGGGTCATCCACGACTCCTTCTCCGGTTCCGCTTCGAAAGCGAATTCAATTTCCATTGACTCAAAGCTTGGCGATTCCAATGTTTCAATTGGAATCATTTCAGTTTCTTCAGGATTGTCGGAACTAGCTAGCTTTGCCAGCCTGTCCGCCTTCTGGTTTTTGGCTCTTGGGATATGTGTTATATTGTACCGCTCCAGGTTGTTCAATAGCTCTCTCACTTTCCCGAGGTAGGCGATAAGTCGAGGTCCCCGAGCCACAAATTCCTCTCGCACTTGGCAAACGACGATTTTGGAGTCACAGAATATGTCCAACATTTTTATTCCGAGGTCTTTAGCAAGCTTCAGCCCGGCAATCAGGGCTTCGTATTCAGAGTCATTGTTAGTCGCCGAAAATTCTAATCGTAGAGCGTAATATAACGACCGTCCTTCAGGAGTGACTAAGACGATTCCAGCTCCGGACCTTCGGTCGTTCTTGGCTCCATCTGTGTATAGCTTCCATGAATCTATCTTTAACTCATCTTCGGACTTGACCACTCTGTCATTGATCACTTCCTCCTCTGGGATGGTGAACTCTGCTATAAAGTCTGCCAGAGCTTGCCCCCTTATCGACCTTCGTGGTTGAAAATTTAAATCAAACTGACTTAATTCTATATTCCATTTGATCAACCTTCCCGATGCTTCGGGTCTCTGCAACACCTGCCTCAGGGGCTGGTCAGTGTATATGGTTATTGGATGAGCTTGGAAATAGTGATGAAGTTTTCGGGATGCGATTAGGAGGCTGTAAGCGAGCTTCTCAGTCTTTGGGTAGTTGCATTCTGCCGCTGCCAATTTCTTGCTTACATAATATACTGGCCTTTGCACTTTGTCCTCTTCTCGAACCAAGGCTGTGCTAACGGCGTGAGCCGAAACTGCCAAGTAAACAAATAACTCTTCATGATCCACCGGTTTTGACAAAATCAGTGGTTTTTCTAGCAATTCCAATAAATTTCGAAAGGCCTCAGCACAGTCCGGAGTCCACTCGAAGTTCTTCTTTCCCCCTTTAATCAAATCAAAAAACGGGACGCATTTGTCCGTGGCTTTAGAGATAAACCTACTCAACGCGGCTACTTTCCCTGCAAGACTTTGGACGTCTTTAATTCTCCTCGGCTCTTCAATGTTTCTAATCGCTGCTATTTGGCTAGGATTGATTTCAATTACTCGGGAACTCACAATGAAGCCTAGAAATTTTCCTGATGCCACTCCAAATGAGCATTTCAAAGGATTCAACTTCATCCGATAATTTCGCAGGATACCAAACATTTCTGCCAAGTCTTGCGTATGGCTGGAGGACTGTTTCGATTTGACAAGCATATCATCCACGTAAACTTCCATAGTCTTCCCTATTTGATTATAAAACATTCTGTTCACCAAGCGCTGATAAGTGGCTCCGGCGTTTTTCAATCCGAATGGCATTACAACATAACAATATAACCCCAAATTTGTAATGAAGCTCGTATGTTCTTGATATGGCACGTGCATAGGAATTTGGTTGTACCTAGAATATGCATCCATGAAAGAGAGAAGCTCATGACCCGCTGTCGAATCTACAAACTGGCCAATCCTGGGAAGTGGGAAACTATCTTTTGGGCAAGCTTTGTTCAAATCTGAAAAGTCAATGCAAGTCCGCCACTTTCCATTCGGCTTCTTTACTAAGACGGGATTCGATATCCAGTCGGGATATGTCGAATCTCGAATAAATCCGTTCTGTTTCAGCTTCTCCACTTCTTCTTTGAGAGCAGCCGACCTCTCTGGGCCCAGCATACGTCTCTTTTGCTTCACAGGCGGATGTTTCGGGTTTACATTTAGTGTGTGACTTATGATGGATGGCGATATCCCACACATGTCAGCGTGGGTCCAGGCAAACACGTCCAAGTTCGCCTTCAAGAAGTCCGTTAGTTCTTTGGCCCGACGTGGATCCAATTGAGATCCAATCTTCAAAACTCTTGTTGGATCAGCTTCATCAATGGGAATTTCCACTGTCGCTTCATTAGGAGTTGCATTTCTAGTCTCTGGTTCCTCGTCTTTTCTGGGATCCAGGTCTTCAGGCGTTCCTTTGGGCAACTCCTTCGGGATCGATCTCTCTAATTTCTATGCCGAGCCCCCCTTTGGGGGAGGCGAGGCATCTTTACTCTCGATGTTAAGTCCTTTCATCAACATCTTTAATCCGGCAACATAGCAGGCCCGTCCGGAAACTTGATCCCCTCTCATTACTCCAGTTCCGGCTTCAGTTGGGAACTTAAGCAATAAACACCAAGGGGCAATGCAAGCTCTGAACTCGGCAAGGGCAGGCCTCCCCAAAAATGCATTATAAGGCGAATCTACGTCCAACACTACGAACTGAAGCATCCGCACTCTTCGGCATTCTCCTTGCCCCAAGGTCACCTGCAATTCTATGTACCCCATGGGAGCTGTTGACGCCCCGTTGAAGCCTCTGATCCATCCTTCACATGGCTTCAAATCTTCAGATTCAAGTTTCATCTTATCGAATGACTTTTTAAACAAAATATTAACAGAACTTCCGTTGTCTATTAACACCTTATGAACCAAGGCCGGCCCAATGGTGGTAGTAATGACCAACGGATCATCAGTGGGTGATTGGATCCCAGTATTATCTCTGATGCGGAATACCACGTCGTCAAACATTGTCTTCTGTTGTTTTATGGGGGCGATATCTTCCAAATCATCACCTTCATTCACATCTATGTGCTTGGCAGCATTTACATATTGATCCATTGCTCTAAAACTACGGATTGCTGGGTGAGGTCCACCCACTATGGAGTTGATAACAATTCCCTTGCCTTTCTGCTGCGCTGTAGGCTTGGGAGCAAATTGAATCTGTTTTGGAGCCTGCTCTCCTTGCCCCCTGTCCCTCGGGGCAACTTTATATTCATCCAGTTTCCCTTCGCGCAGCAGCTTCTCAATCACGTCTCTCAAATGCCGACATTCATTGGTTGAATGCCCATGGGTTCCATGAAACAAACAAAACTTCCCAGTTGCCATTTCTTTCTCCGTCGAGTCGCGAGGTGGCGATCTTTTATATTGCAAAACATTGTATGTATCCAGGTAAATGTTCTCCAGAGTGTCGTTCAGCGGTGTATAATTCTCATAAGTCTGGAATCGGGGTCTTTTGTTAGGATCACTTCCCCTATTTCTATTTCTTCTGTTACCATTCGCATTACGGTTATTGTTGTTGCCCCCGTTTCCAGAATTGTTGTTTTCACCCTTGTTTCCCACATTTACTTCAACTTTTCCGGAACTTTCCCCAGACTACTTCACGGCAACGTTACTCTGAACATTTTCTTTTGAAGCCGCTTCAGATTTTCTCTTTCGGTTTGCCCTGGCCTCCTCTCGTCTTAAATAAATATCGGCCTTTTCATAGAATATCTCTCTTGGGGAGGGTGTCTTTCCAGAAAGGTAATCTCCAAACTCGGACTCAGGATCGACTCCTTCCTTTAATGCCATCAAGATGGTGGGCTCATGCGGATCACTAACTTCAGTCACAGCTAAGTAAAAACGGTCAAGATATGACCTCAAAGACTCTCCTGGCGCCTGCTTAATTCTTGATAGTTCAATAACACTTTTGGACTTTCGGGTATGGAGTCGGAACTGATTCATAAAACGTTCGCTCAATTCCCTATAATTCGATACCGAACGAGGGGGAAGCCGGGTAAACCATAACAGCGCCACATCTTCTAAATAGATCGGGAATGCCTTACACTTCACTGCATCAGGAGCAGCAGCAGCATTCATGAGCCACGAGTATCGCATCAAATGCTGTCCTGGATCAGTTCTCCCATTGTGCTTGTCCATCTGTGGCAGGTTAAAACGCCGGGGAAACTGAAAGTCGAGGATTTCGTCAGTGAAAGGAGTATGGCTTCGCTCAATGCCATAATCTTCATTGGTATAGTTCCGGCTCTCGGACATAATCTGGCGTACCATTGCCTGTACATCAGCATTAGTTAGGGGCCGTTCAGGTTCCCTGGCCCTGGTATCCGGGTTCCTTCTGGGCTCTTGTTCAGGAGATGCCCTTCTTCTTTGAGCTGCTTCTGCTCTACTCCGTTCCCTACGCTCCCGGTCGATCTCGGGAGGAGGGGACTGGAGCCTTTGCCCCTGAGTGGGATCATTGTTTCCTAGTGCTCGTGCAATATCCTCGCGAGACCTCAAAGATCCGAATGTCAGCTGCTCCAAATTCTGAGGTCGTTCGAGCGGCCTTCGTTCACGGGGCTGCTCTTCCTCGGAAGAAGAAGACTGATCCACTGGTGTGTGACGAACCGGGGATGGGGTCTCTGTCTACGGAGTTCGCTAATTTCCCTGCTCATGAGTCTCATATTTTCTTGCGTCATGAGATTGGTGCGCTCGTGGATTTTCATAGCCTCCCTAGTACTCTCAAGCATGTCAAGTAGGCGCGAGAAATCTCCTTGAGTAATGGGCGCGGATGGATTGGCCTGATCATTGACCCTGGTGGCTGGAATCGGAGCATTTGTAGGGGCTCGAGTAGAGGTTCCAACATCACCAAGTGACAGGTCGGTTCGGAGATGGGAAATCGGGTCGGGTCGGAGCTGGGAAGCCTGTTCGGGTCGGAGCTGGAAAGCCAGGTCGGGTCGGTGTAGGGCAAGTTGCTCGGGTCGGTTCAGGTTGGGGGAATGCACAGCTTCAGAATCTCCTACCCGGATCGGATCAGAGCTCTCCCCCTGAAGGTGGTTCGGGTTTCCTGTATCGGTTCGTCCTGCTGCTGAGCTCTGCCCACGAGACCTTGTCACGACCGCATTTTGCTGATCTTCGCCAACTCCATTTCCTCGACTAGATTGAACTTCTTTGCCTTTTCCTTTGGCCATGGTTCTTCAACAATTAATTCAACAAATATCCAAGAGCGTCGAAACTTGAGGATTAGCTTCTTTGAACTCAACGGTCCAAAAGGTAGAACGATAATCCCGAAAAACGAAGAATTCAGATGGTTCCCAGTGAAAGCACCAAAATGTTAGACCAAAAAGTGGTTCTAACACCCAAATTGACTAAAAGCAGAATGAAATAAGATCAAAAATAAAATGAACACACAGAATTTATAGTGGTTCGGCGAAGAAAAGCCTACGTCCACTTGTCAATCACTATTCTCAATGATATTGTTGCAATTACAATGAGATATTCACTCAATTTCTCTCACAACTCACATACATTCACTCAATTGTCTAAAAAATAATGTTGAAAGACGATTTGGATTATCTGGGAGTGCTGGAATTCGAGTTATGAAAGTGGTTGAACTCTCAAAGTGCCAAAAGATCCCTTTCTTTGTCTCTAGACGGGGTATTTATAGGTGAAAATTCGCTCAGAACCCGATCCGGATCGGAGCCACGTGTCATCCATCCCATTAGCCTCGGGTTCGGATGGATTTCTTTGTTGACAGCGCATCAGAGCAGTGGACGTTGTGGGTAGGAACTGGTCATAGCCGCTCCGAATAACCAGGCGATCATGCAGGAGAATGACGTGGAAGATGGGTTCGGATCGGAAGAGTGTACAGGAGGGGTTCAGATCGGGGTATCCGATCCGGTTTTGTCCCAAGGCTAAGTCTTCGTTCTCTTTCACTTCGTTCCGATCTGTCTTCGTAGCAGGTAGCTTTCCGATCCAGCTGGAAGTAGGTTGCTCTCCGATCCGAACAGCTGTGCCTTTCTGATTCCAACAGCAATAGTTCACCGATCCGAACAGCAAACTTTATCCGATCCGAACCGCTACATTGCTTCGATCCGACCCGCTTCAGTGCTTCCCAAGTTCTTCAATGTTTCACATCTTGACTTTGTGTTGCCCAGTTCACAAAGTGGGCTAACACCCTTGCTTTGAAGATTCCATTATGAAGATGAAGATGGAGCTCAACAGACGTATTAAAATTATTATTCCGCTGCATATATTGGTATGTTGTATGTTAATTTACTCTGATAAATTGTGTAAGTATAATCAAATGTATGTTTTTAATAGCTTCATGAACTATTATTTATTTATTATATTTTGTCCTTTCATTGCGAGATTCTGTATTTGTTTCCTTCTTTTTCTTATTTTAATCCCAAAACTATCGGTATTTTTGATCTGTTTATGTTGACATTAAGGATCATTGTCGATTTGAACGGTCAAAAATCTCGGATGTTAAAGAAATTTATTCAATTCATTCCTTGTAATGTTCATCTCTCCTTTACTAAACTTTTACGTAAACTAAATTACCGTTCCAAAATAAATATACCATAACTCACATTTTATTGAAACTATAAATCTATTGTCATTACAGTTGTTGCAAATTATTGTTAATAATCAAGATCAAACCATATTAGTTAGTTTTAAACAAAAAAAAACAAATAATTCATTTTAACCAAAATTTCCCATTAAATAATATTAAATTAAATAATTTTGGACTGTTAAAGATATGGGTTGTTACAGTTACAGATGCACTGTAAACGCAGCGGATTATTACAGTTGTTTTTATGTTTTCTTGTAGTGCGTTAGCCGATCTAAAAATTTTCTTTGCATGGTTTTCCTTGATTTTGTTCATACCTCAGATCTTTAGTTACTGAACAAAGAACAATGTATGTTAACGATTGAAAATGATCCGCAAATTAGATTTTATTTCAGAAAGACTACAACGACTAATGTTATTATACATACATACATACATACAACTATGTCATGTACTATGAATAACTGTGCTTCAAACATTATAATGACCAGTTACATATAACTATGTCATACTTCATATGTGTTATATGTCATTATGTGTTATACATATAACTATGTTATAATGTCTGTGACGATCCCAAAACCCCGTAGCACGGTGTTAAGGATAATCATTGGAATATAACACATTAATCATCATTAGCAGATCACAGATAATAGCATAAACAGAAAATAGAATAATTTACACGCATATGACAGCGGAATCATATAGATAACATCACATCAGAGAAGCACAGTACAGGATACAACTTAGTGCATAATGATACATAATCAGTCTACATCGCCAGTGGCGGAATCACAATATAGATACAATAATGGCGGAGAAAATCCAAGTCAGCACAGTGTAGTCAAGCCTCGCCATGAGCCAAAAGGTGCGTCAGAAACCTGTAACTAGGCTGCTCGTGTGAAAATGAGGGCACCCGAGTTTGCAAGGTGAAACAAACTACGAGTCAGTCATGGGACTGGTATGAGAAATCTATTCAATTTATTAACAACAATAATAAGGCAAATCAAAGGACCATGCCACTTTCGCGGAACGGGTTTACTCCAATGAGTGCTCGTGCATGAAGTAAAGTAAATGATTAAATCAACGCAATGCTTTTTCTAAAATGAAGCCATTATAAGACTCAGGTCCCATCACACAATGCAACGCAAGCCGGAGGATAGAGTTTTTACCTTATAATGGCCAAAGATGCTTCATACGAATAAACAAAGGTGTTTGATATTATTACTAGTGCATATATGTCTCAAAAGCAGATTCAATCATAAATATCAATCCTAGGCGGCATAGCTACCATCTACTATGTCGCCGTACTAGTAATACAATAACAAACGCACATATCGTATTGGAAATTGGATTCCTTCATGAGTCGAGGCAAGGGGCAAGCTCCTCTCCGTTCGAGACACTCTAGCAAATGTCCCAGGACCCCACTATGATCCTTGGAATCGGCTGGGCCGGTCCTCTCTTACTTTTGAGGATTGACAATTCCTGAACACACGTTTCCCGGTCCTTACAGACCTATAATCGAGGCGCCTCGCATTCCAACAACCACACAGGTGAAAAGTATATATAATGTCAGGGCTGGTAGGTCACTGACACCACCATAGCTAGAAAGAAACGTCGTGCACTCCCAGCGGTCCGTCTCCCGTTTTTGACTCATACCGAGGTGTGAGGCTCGCGAATTCACGTTATACACAAAGCTACGTCACACAGACTATGCTTTGATCATCAACCACAAGACTTTGCTTTGCAACAGAAGCCTTGATTATATGCCACTTAGGCGTGCCACATAGGCAATCCACTCCATGCGACTGATTTCTGTCAATACATAACCTCTAAGCTCGTACGTCTCAGAGAAGGGCGTTAAGCAAGAGAATAAATTCTCTGCCGCCAAACAGATATATATTTAACAGAGATCAATCAACACAGAACAAAATCCAATGTCAGACACACAGTCCATTTACAAGTCCGTTCTGGGTCTGAACGAAACCGGAGGCACCAATTCCTCGCATATCCGTACAATCAACACTATGTTTGGACGGCTACTACTTCAATTCCTTCATGGTAGCTACTCCAATCACGAGCATCAGTAGCGCCCATCCATCCAATGTGGAGATCGTCGGTCTTCAGTCGTCTTCGACTCTTCGACTTCTCAACGTCGATCGATTATTTGAAATGAGATAAACTCGGCCTTTTCAAATAACCCACGTATATTTAGATTTTCAAACCAATTAATCACAGGGTTGAACTATTCAACATTCACACTTCAGTTGTTTAGTTATAATTTTCACGTCAAATACATTCAACCATCACATATCAAGCAAACACAACAAAATTGGTTTATTTTCACTCTATATCTTCTATAGCACTTAATAACGATATATCGCCATTTTTATTTAATTTAAAACGGCCATATTTAATTAAACGACGTTTCAGGTCGTGTCGACGTACAGGCGCTGCTTTCCACTAATTTTGTTTTACACATATAGGAAAATCTAACCATTGGATCTTCACAAATTTTACATCATTAGGAAGGTCTTTTCAAAACGAACCCAACGGTTCCAGTTTTGGGAAAATCCGACGGTCGGATCTTCCACACTAACCATTTGAAGTTACGATTTCAATTTACGAACTGCAGCGTCGTTATTCGATTTAATTTAATTATATTTATATATATATAAATATAATCGTTTCTGGCGCTGTTTTTCACTAATTTTGAATTAAACATTCCAGACAATCCAACCGTCGGATCTTCACAAAGTTGGTGCCGTTGGAAAGATATTTCCAAGGCGAACCCAACGGTTGAGGTTTCGGGAAAATCCAATGGTCGGATCTTCCGCACTAGTCGTTTGAAATCACGGTTTCAAAATATGAACTGCACGGCCATGTTTCTTTTTAATTATATTTATATTTATATATTTATATAAATATAGTTCATTCAATAATTTCTATATCGTTTTCACTTCAAATATTTTTCTAACACCCTAAAATTTTGGAAAATTTCGCCATAACCTCCCCTGTACCGGGGGCATCGGGAAATCGCAAATAGCGTTCCCGGTCCTTCTAATCTCAAAAAGAAAAAGAAAAAGCCAAGCGGCTAGCCAACAGGCTCATAAAATCATCACCCAAACAAACAGTAAATGTGTACCTATTTGTTGGGCACAAAATTTTATTCCTCTTCTCTAGCCCCTTTTTGCTTTAACCTGTTCAATAGATATGCATGCACATATATACAATTTCTAACATTTATCATTTTCTATTCAACTTCATATTTGATTTGCTTTGGTTTAAAAACACCACTCATTCTAATATCGCATGCATAGGCTAAAATCATATCATTAGCTAGTTAATGTATATTTCAACTCATGCACGTTTATTTGAACAAGTGGCTATTTTTAACACTTCACATTTCAAAGATGATAATTTTGGCGAACTAAAATAGATTTCAACACATGACTATTTTATTTAGTTCTTATGCATGTTAGAAATAATATTTCTATCACAAATATTTGTTTCAACGTCTGCATATCTTTAGCATATCACACATATGATAAAAATGATATTTTTATCATTTAAAATATTTATTCAACCAACGTATGGTTTCAACACTTCATAGTTTCAATAAAAATGTAATTTTTATCGTTCAATCTTTTTATTCAACACATGCACCTTTCCACTACACACATTTCTCAACAAATGAGTTTTTCCACACATGGACAATTTATTTATGTTGTTCATATTAGAAAGATGAAATTTTTATGATTGAAATTATTTATATAAGGCGAATATTTTTCATACTTCATATATATATAAAAATGTGATTTTTATTGTTTATACACTTCATTCATTCACAAATGAATTTTATTTTCACACAACACTTTTCAACACATGAATATTTCCACACATGGACATAGTTTCAATATATGGCTTTAATTTCTATGCATGCAAATAATTTCAACATATGAAAATAATTCTAACACACAAAGATTATTCAAAATTTCGGCAGCATAACGGCAGGGTAGTTAAACCGGCACCGTCCCTAGTACGGCTCCTCGCTCTACCTTAAAACCTCGCGGTTTTTGACAATGGGGATCATGCATCTAATTCGCACGCAGGCGGCATGTTTATATTTATTTCATTTCCACAAACTAATCCTATGTGGTTTCAACCAAATATTTTCCAATCACAAACGGGTATTTTTCAACCTCAATCAATTCAATACCAACCACAAACAATCCCAAACAACAATTTTCCGTCAACCAATTTTCACAACAATTTCAACCAATATATATATATATCGTCCATGGTTTGTGGACGAGGGGGCGTATATATATATAAATATTTATATATAGCAATTCACTTTTATTTCCACGCATATATATATATATAAAAAGAAATTGAAGAGTGAGAATTTCTCACCAATAGCTATCCAATAACTCGACTCTTCCTTTATGGAAATCTTCGTCTATTTCGTCTTCTTGTCGCTTTCGTTGCCCGTATTCTCTACATAAGTAAAAATCGAATTTTTACTATGTTATTCAATATATAAAGATCATATTTTAAAAACAAAGATTATATTTTTAATATTCCTATGATGTAAAAATTATATTTTTATTGCTTTAAAAATATAAGAATCATATCTTACTTCTTCTACTTAACAAAAATTCTGTCTTTTCTCTTTTTAAAAATATGATCTTTATTTTTGCAAGTTCGTTCTGTTTTTAAATCTTTTCAAAAATTCTGTTTTTATTTTCTTTTAAAAATTCTGTTTTTAAATCTTTTTAAAAAATCTATTTTTACATTCTTTTAAAAATCAGTTTTTCTTTTCTTTTAAAAATCCAGTTTTTATTTTCTTTTAAAAATCCAGTTTTTATTTTCTTTTAAAAATCCAGTTTTTATTTTCTTTTAAAAATCCAGTTTTTATTTTCTTTTAAAAATTCTGTTTTTACATTCTTTTAAAAATCAGTTTTTCTTTTCTTTTAAAAATCCAGTTTTTATTTTCTTTTAAAAATTCAGAAATTAGTTTTTAAATCGTTTTATAAATCAGTTTTTATAACTTAAAAAAAAAAATCAATACAGTTTTTAAATCGTTTAATAAATCAGTTTTATAAAACAAAAATAAAAATAAAAATAAATTAACTAAATCACTCACCGATAGCTGGCGAAGGGGAGGAGGGAAGAAGAGGCGTCGGCGATGTAGGGTGGTGCTCGGTGGTTCAGGGAGGCGTCGCGAGGGTGATGGGGCGTTGCTTCGGGGGTTGCTCGATGGTTGCGTCGTCTTCGCTGGAAGGAGGAGGTCTGACGGAGGGGTGCGGCGAAGGGTTCGTCGGCGGGTTCGAGGGTCAGGGGGGCGGCGCGATTTAGAATTAGGTTTTTTTTTTCTGGTAAATGATCGGGGGGGCCAATGAAGAAGAAAAAGGGGAAAGGTATGTTTTTATTTTATTTTATTTTATTATTTAATTATTTAATTTTGCACCAGGGTTGACTTTTACATACGACCTCGAAACGAGGCCCACCGCCTGTCGTCCATAGCGTTTTACCCCCATTCCGAACACAATGGGATATGTATCGTAAGCTGGTTTGATCGTTACAATCAGTTTCCGTTGAAATTTACATTTAAATCCTTATATTGAATTTTAAACGTACATTTCAAATTACCGGGGTTACATACTAACTAGAAAAATTCCAGAAAAATATTTTCTAGTTTCGTATTGACGATACGGTCCTAACAAAAGTAGTTTCGTCGAATTCTAAGACCGTTTGAAAAATGGCCAATTTCCTGTCGATTAAATTCAACAGGAACTGGTCAAACGCGTTTTCTTTTGCCACGCTCACATATTGATTCAAAAAATTATGAAATTTGAAACCTAGCAATAGTTTGACATCCCGGACCCGACAAAAGTGGTTTCGTCGAATTCCGAGACCGTTTGCAAAATATCAATTTTCCACCCTGCATAGTCGGTCAAAGTTCGAATTCAAATTTTCAAACTGACTTACTATTTCTAATTCACTAATTTATTGAAATATTCTATTTCAATGGTTCAAATTGCTTTGAAATAATCAATTTAAAAATTTTAAATTGGCTCGTATTTTCCGGGTTATTACAATGTCACTATATATTATATGTTTTGGTGCTTCGTTATATGTGTTATATGCCATTAGCTCATGTTTTTGTTTTCGCAAGCAGTATAAAATTTAGTAAGTCATGGGCCTTAGGCCATTTGTTTTTACTTTTTCAAAAAAATAATAATAGTATGTCATCATCAAAATATTAAGGCAGAAATTACATACTTCATATGTTAAGTTTTATACAATTTATTATATCAAGTGATAGACAGCGTGATACTTTTTTTTTTTTTCATATATATGTTTTTGTAAGAAAATGATTTGATTTTTTAAGAATGCCAACTTTCAATGTCGTGAACTATTTAGTTCGGTCAATCATGTTTCTTATTTATATATTTTCCCCAATTCGTTCCATTTCCTTCTCTGCACCATGTGCTATTTCCAAGAAGGGGTTGCTTCTCTCATATCTATATACATCAGCTTTTCCAAATAGTGATTTATAACACCGATTCTTATTACTTAACGTGCATGTATGAAAACTAAGTTGTAGCTATATATTATATATCAACTCTTACAAATAGTGTTTTATAACACCAATTTCCCTTGCGCATGTGAATTGCATGCGCACAAGTACTCCATCAAGTCAAAGTGAAGCATTTTCTGGATTTCCAATAATAACCCTATAACAAGCACATGGTGAAATAATGTAGGAATACCATCATTGTTCATCTTCCCACATTCCATTCTGGAGCAGTTCCATGATCTATACCTCTTCTTAGTTTTCACAATCCGCCTTCATCATTCATCGGCAATTCTAAGAAGAGTAAGACTTATATAACAAGAAATCCAAGCTTTAACTCGAACCCAATTCCAAATTCTTGCATTATCATAATTATCAATACCAATCTGATTTAGGAAGAACAAGAAGGAAAAATTGCAAAGAAGACTTACAAAATTCAACTGCAAATTGAAGCAGCACACACGTAGCATACAATGACCTGAATTCTCCAGCTCAAGGATTCTCCAAATGCTTGGAATGACTAGTAGAATTAGTCGTCGAACACTAAACGAATGGTAAAAGCGCATTGGTTGAAGCTTTTATGGTAATCCAATTTATCCACCTCGGGGGCGCACCAAAATGAGAAGGCCTATTTCGGCGCTGCGAGTTTCCCAATTGCTGTGTAGTTTCAAATGATTTCCTGAGTGGTGAAAACTTATTTTAATGGAAGTTCAGGTATGTTTTTGTTTGAAGAAATTATTAATTTTGACATTTTTATGGACATTTATATGGGTTGTATTCATGTCCAGTGTCGATTATGACAATATTATAATAGATATTGTACCTCGAGGGTGAGATGATTGGTTTTTACCTCAACTTAAAATTGGTGCTAACTAAATTGTTACTTTTTAATTTTACAATTTTCTTTGTTGCTGTCGTTAGCTCGCTATCGGTATGTATTTCAGTCCTCAAATAAACATAGACAATTGAGCTATCAAAGAACATTTACTGTATAGTTACATTTTTATTTTTGGTTGATTTAAATTTTTACAGTTGATATATTTTGTATACCCATTTCTCTTTTGAATTCTATCCATTAGTGGATATTACTTAGAAGAAGAATTTTCCTTATTCGAGAACCTATGTGAACGGTATTAAATATTAATACATATATGAACACTTATTTGTCATATAATATCTGTAGTTACTGTTAATCTCAATGTTTCTTTTTGTTTCGTAATTCCACTCTTTCATATATTTATGCTTTAATCATTTATTGTCGTATCGATATAACTCTTCTAACTAAATTGTTTTAACGTATACCATGCTTTAAGGTTTAACTGTGCTATTGGACAGCTAAATTTAAAGAAAATTGATGGCATGAATCTACCAGCACCAGTGCATAGAACATTAGATATAAAACGTAACAACTATTACATTTGGATGACCTCTTGAACTGTACACAACACTTTAGGGAAGAGGAATAATATTGCATAGGCTACTTATTATACCACTACAACAAAAACACCATATTACAACTTTAATTTTACAACGGTGGTAAAAGCACCTTTGTAATAAATGTTTTTTACAATTTTCTTCCAGAAAAGTTGTAATAAACTTATTTTTAACAACTATGTTATTTTGAAAGTTGTAATAAAAGCCTATCACAACTTTTATTTTTTGACTGTTGTAATATATGACTATATTTTAATATAATTAACAACATTTCTTCCTTGCCAGTTGTAAAAAATGCATATGTTGCAATAGGTGATATTTTCCTTTTTCTATTTAAATAGTACATTGATAATTGTAATTATTAAATAACAATACTTAATAGTCAATTATTAAATAAATAAAAAAATTATTAATGATTAATCATTACTATATAATAATAATTAATTTGAAAACATGCAATAACTAATATTAATAATAAAGTAATAATTTGAAATTAAAAACGATTATTTAAAATTTTAGAATCACTAATAAGAAGTGATAACTAATAATTAAGAAGTAATATTAGTTAATTAAAAGGTAGTATTTAATATTGTAACAAAAAATTCCAAGCTACTTTTATGTTTTAATATAATTTTTAAAGAAAAATATAGAAAAGGAAAATCATAAATTAATTAGTAGTTATTATATATCATTTAACTTACCATATTAATTGGCTTTCAAAGTGATATATCCTAAAAATAGTATTTAATTATGTTATCATATTAAACCACTTTCAAAACAATTTCAACAAATCTTAAAATATTTGCGCCATTGCTGAAAGTTCTGGCACCAACGCCAAAAAATATCCGTGCACACCTATTCAAATTTTAAGACTTTCGTCTGCCATTGTTAAGATTTTTTGGCTCCAATGTGATAACCCAAATTTTATAGCCTAAAATAATCTTATTTTAGCAGTAAATTTATTTCATATAATTGTGAGTGGTTAAAAATAGTAGAAAAAATATACATGTTAGATTGTATGTTTTGTTTAACTTATAGAAATTGGCTTAAGTATTATAAAAGTTGGTTTAAAGTGTTATAAGGCAATTGTAAACCTAGGGGAAGAATAGGTAACTGGAAAATAATTAAACCTAGCCGTATTTCCATGAAAACAAGCGGCCGACCTCATTTCATTTATCTCGTTCACTACAAAATGGAAAACTTAAAAATGGCTGAACCCTAGGAAAACCGAATTAGGGAAAATCAATAAAAATCGACCATCTCACATCGAAACAAAAACGGATTCGTGATGGAGATGTACTCGAGAGAGGGAGCAGCGAGGCTAAGAGAATCTCGAGGCCAATTCACAGTTTCGAAGGAATGAAATCGAGATCTGGAAGCACGCAAGTTAGGTGAGTGTATTTCCTTTTTTCCTTAGCAGTAAGTCCTTTACAGGCAGCTATTTAACCACTCGTTCCACTATATTATCATTGTAAATAAATATGAATGTTAGTTATGTGATTCATACGTTATTTGGATGATTTGTGTTGATGGATGCTATATTAGTTCGAATAACATGCTTTATAGCTAGTGATTGAATAAATCCATGGTGAAGCAGAAAAAGAGGTTTTATAAACTGATTGGGTTTTATAAAACGATTTGCATAAGATTATATTACCCATCCCTATATTTTGCAAAATTATGTTTGTGTGAAGTAGGCTATATATGTATTATAACAATACTGGTTGGAGCATACCCAATTTATGAACCGGAGGGCAATGAATTAAGGAGGTTCTATAATAAAGTGATATTATTAGTTCAGTAAGATTCATAAAGGGCCACTATGACTTATGTTATGGAATACCAGATTAGTTGAATGTCATGATAAGTCAGATTAAACTAAATTTCTTAGTCCTGCTGCTATACAGTGATTATTGATTCATTGTTGCTGGTGTGATATATTCGACTATATGTTTGAAATATATTGTTATGCATCACATATTGATGACCTGACATGTATGTGTCCACCCGTTTAAGTATATAAGATAAGTATGTTATGAATAGTGCATACCACTTTTTGGAGCTAACTAGTCTGATTTATACCCTGCATTGTAGCTTAGGATCAGTCACCTGCTTGATCAAAACAATGTTTAAGGTGTTTTGCTGATTTGAAAATGGTCCGAAAAGTGATTCAATAGTGGATGCATTAGTTGGCATACTATAACCAGTTATTTATATACCTTTCTTCAGATAGTTTAGTGTGTATATGCATATTATATAGAGAACGTATGACCAGTTATCCCTTTGCTTGGACCATCAATGATTTGTGTAATATTTAATGACACACAAACAGTTCTATACATATGTTTATGCAGTTTTGATCAGATATGGAGTTACTTAAACTGTATAACACACTAAAAATTTGTACATAGAGTACCACACATTATTCAAAACCTGTCTTTACATGCTAGTTTGTATATGTTTATACCCAAGATCAAATTGTTGGTTGACTTGCCTACTTATAACCATATGCAGTGAATACATGAACTGTTATCAAATTGTTTAGACATTATAATATGTGAACACATAATTATTGGCATATATTGGTTAGACAGTTTTATATGCTTTTTGAATAGAAGAATTGACAATGCGAATTCTTCACGATCTAGCTCATTTAGTGATAAAAGTACCATGCATTCATCGAGTGAAGTTGTCTTACTGGAAGAGCATCAACCATTGAGCAAAAAGAACAACACATTTGACTTCATGTAGGAGTTGGAAAGTTTTACTAATATAAACTACCTGAATGATGCTGGTGCTACTGCAGGTTGGCACAAAAAGTTTGTCCGATGAAGAAAATCGAAACCACAAGTTTGGATAATACATGGGGACCTTGGGACATAGTTATAAGTTTTGAGTATGTGGACTTAACTATTTTCATATGTATTTTTTTGTGTTATCGATGTATATATACTAGAATGGTTATATTTTTTGTAAAGTTTAGCCGGTAATGTGCATTATGTGCATGACTAATGTAGGTTGTTTTGTTGGGTATGTATGTATTGTGTTTTGTCTATGTAAAAAGTCAGCGTATTATGTAAAAAAATGATGAGAGTTTGAAGAAAATTAATATATTATTTTGGTTTATGCTTTAAGTTTGATATCTTTAGTTTAGTAGATAATATCTTCTGAAATGAATTTTATTAGTAATATGTATCTAATTTGTGGGTATACTACAACTGTAAAATAATACTTGTAATAAAATATATCACAATGGTTATAAACCGTTGTAAAAATAATAACAACAACAGTGCATAATAGTTGTAATGAAGTTTATTACAACGGTGTAAAACAGTTGTAAAATGCACATTTCACAACGGTGCAGAAAAGTTGTAAAAGATTTCAGTCTATTACAACTTCTTAATAGACGACGGTTGCCCCACCATTGTAAAAATCTATTACAACTATTTTCCACCGTTGTAATATGGTCATTTTGTTGTAGTGTACATGTCAAACAAATTTAATTAGGATTTGCATTTTTTAATTTATAGAGAGAAGTTTAAGAATCTTTTCAAACGAAATGGGAAATATAGGAAGTGTAACTATGCACCTAAGCTCTTTACTGTGTTCAATACGCTTTTACATATTGCTAGGAGTCATAATTTTTTAGTGCCTTACTATGTTATCCATGATTATTAATTATTGTGTTTCAAACTGATCAAACAAGGAAAAGAGCAAAAGGAAAACAAATAGCCAGGTTTGTTTTCTGTTTTTCATAATTATTGTACGCTTCTTTTATCTCATCCAGAAATCAATTTTTATTTTTTCAGTAACAGGAATTGAGATGCTATTATAGCAAAATTAGCAAAGGTGAGTTGATGCCAGCATAGCAAAAGAGTCCAATCGGTCCATGTTACATCATGCATATGAGATCTTTTAACTTGTTTTTATTTCAAAATATGATCATGTAATCTTTTAGTAATTTATTTTAATTTTTCATTGTATTTTTCTTTCGTAGGTCGTAGTACATTCTATGTAATTTTACATGGTTTAAATATTGTTTCATCCACTATAATGCACCTTTAAGCCGATTTAGATAATATTATGTCGTTCATGTACTTAAATTTTTAGTATATTCTTACGTTGTTTGTTCTTGATACAAAGTGTAGCTAGAGTAATATTACGTTTAGGTTGTTTGAGTTAAGTTTCAGACGATAAAAATCATTGCAAGGAATGTATTTTAAGTTTTCAAATGCCTATATGCAACACAGAAGAGTTAAACCTTCGTTAATATTAGATGTGTATGGGTCACTGAGTATGTTTTTCAAATTATTACTGTACATATTTTACAAGGTTTATCACTAATCGGTTGCAGTTATGTGTAATTTAGATTGGCTAATAATGAACAATTTGGTTCAGTTTGTTGGATGATTCATTTCGTATGACCACCCAACCATTGATTTAGGAAGAGATTGAGAAATGCCAACCATTGATTTAGGAAGAGATTGAGAAATGGAAGCAAATGTGTATAGGTGTAAGGTTATTAGAGATGGAGACAACAGTTTCTTATAATTTCAAAATTACTAAGGAGAAATGTCAACTCAAAAAAAAAAAAAAAGTTGATACCACAAACCTTTGTATCATAAATTTGGTATCATATAAAGGTTACATGGCATGCTTTTATAATTTCACCTGCTACAATTAGCAAAATGGTGCATGTTTGTTTTGGCAAAATTCATTTATACAATTATACTTTCATATTTTATTTCATTTTACATACCGAATCACTATTATGTAATAAAGAATATATATATAAGAGACTTAACAAGTGCATTGTTATACTGATTTTATGTAGGACTTAAAAGTTTTAGCGCTAAATATGAACTTCTAACGCCATCATAGAATGCACAAACATACGGAGCGGTGTCAAGGTTGTGATATCCACCTATCAAATACTTGAGTTGTAAAACTAAAAACTTCACCATGTTGAGTTGAACATCTCACTCCATTTCAAAATAGGACGAAATCCTTTACTCCTTTTTTATTTAATTTCCAAATAACTGCATATAAACACATTTTCTTTCATAGTTAATAGACTTTTTAAAGGATTGCTACTAAAAGACGGCATATGAACACAACACACATGCTTCCAGACAATGTATAGCACATTGCATCAAACTTTGACAACATTAGCATATTAACTACTTCTCACTAAACAACGATGATCTCAAACGATATTATGCTCTACCCATGTGCGAAGCATGTGCCTCTCACTAGCTTAATTAATAAAAAACTTTCATAAATTTCAATAAGTGAATAAAATATGTGTAGAAATTTTTAGGATTTGAAATATTATATTTAATCAAAATTTTAACGTATATAACTTATATTTTATATTAAAGTAGCAAGTTTAAATAAATAGAATGATCAACTATCAATAGGTGCCGGAAGTCAAATGATGAAGCCGTCAGCGTCCGTTGAAGCATCCGTCGTAATTTTTTGTAAACCTAAGCGCAATACTACATTCTTCTATTTTATTTATTTATTTGATGTAGCTTTCGTCATGGGATATTTAGACAGTTGCATAGGGAAAGTTTATTTATATATGGCGAAATACTTTGAATATTTTAATTTTATTTTCCATATACGCTTTTGAGATGTGTAAGGAGTGAACAAGATTGGGAAATAAAAGATATATGAATCAGTGTTAGTGTCGACTAAAATTTATGTTCCAGACCTTTTTCTTCTTTCTTTCTTTCCGTAATGTTCTGATTAACCACAAATCATGACCAACAACATTGTAGTTCTCAATTGGGATGACCTCCTACATATCTCGGTTTAGAAACTATTGGGATGATATATTTACTAAATTATATTTCTAACAAAAGGCATCTGCTCAATTGTAATTTAGTCATGTAGGTTGATGAAAGGGCTTTAAAATTACAATTTGTAAACATTTTTATTTTAAATTTATTAATAGCTACAAGTATGGAGTTTGTGTGTGTACATTACAAGCAATAAGGATATGTTCATGATGTATGGAGTTATTTTATGATGAAACTAAAGCGTGCACGGAGTTATTATATGATTTAAGATTCTTAGATATTTATATCTAAATATTTTTTCTAATAAAACATTTGGCATGTTAACACCTGCTTTCTACAAACAAAATTATATATGAATTTTGCTCTTCGGATTAACGTCTGTAGAAAGCAACAATTGAAGGGTAAGGCCTTGAAATATGAACAAGACGGAGTCCGAGTTTCAGAATTGTTTAAGATGATTTTCGGAAAGGTTGGTTTCATGTTGAGATGAAGAAATAGAAAGAAGTTCCGGCCCATCTTTTTTAGTGCGATTAGTGGAGGAGATTTTTCCTCTCGCATGACTTAAGATTTGGAAATTTCTATGTTGTGGATCACTAAGCTGAACTATGAAGTATACAAATGAAAGATAGGCTTCTGTCTCGTTCAAGTATATTGTTATGTAACATTCATGGGCCTGGGCTAAAGCCCAAATATTAAGCCATGCTGTAAAAACTTGTAACGTGTATAAATACACGATGTAACTCTACAACAAAGACATAATAAAAATTCTGTTCTTCAAAATCTTTTATGGTATCAGAGCTTTCGAGCTTAACAGCAATCAAGAAAAAAAAATCAAAACAAATCAGAGTAGCTGCAATTCTGTTTTAAAACAGAGATCCGTCAGATTTTGTCATCATCATCCAGATCCCTCCTATCAAAAACAGAATTTCTGTTTTATCATTTAGAAGTTGCTACTCAATAATAATAGTTTGTGCCACGCCTATCATTTCAAGCTGCATCAAACTATCATATTAAGTCTGATAAAAGAAAAGTTCTGAAGTCTTGAAGTTGATCAAGAAACTCAAGAAAAGAGAATTTGCTGTAAAGAAGTGCCATACCAGAGTGCTTCATCAGAAAGAATCAACCCAAAGGGATTAACAATCATCATCTGAAGCTCTTCAGGTTGCAACATCTACAACCACATAATTTTTCAAGAATTACTCAATTCAAAGCCTCAAGATACAGTGCTGTTTTGTCATCATCATGGTGGATGATAATAACTCTTCAACAATTCCTCCTGGAAATCAACCACCAATTACTCCTGGAAATTCATCTGCAAATCAAAACCAATCAGCATCAGTGGATCAAAACATGTCAAGTGCAGAATCTCTTGTTAAAACAGGTATAAATCCACAGACTCAACTAATTACCATTCACCTCGAAGAAAACAACTACTTGCTATGGAAATTGCAAGTAGAGACAGCCATTCAAGGCTATGGTCTTGAAGGATACATTCTTGGTACTATTGCTATTCCACCTAAGTTCATAACTGATGCTAATAATAGGGTAGTTAGCAATGATGATTATGTCAAATATCATAGACAGGATAGACTAATCTGTGCATGGTTATTATCATCTATAAGTGAAAAGATCTTATCTCAAGTAATTGGGTGTAAAACAGCCTATGATATTTGGACAACCATAGAAAAGTCTTTTAATACTCAATCATCAGCAAAGACAATGTTCTATAGAAACCAATTACAGACTGCCAGGAAAGATAATCTGTCTATGAGAGAATACTTAACAAAAGTTAAAGGAATATGTGATCATCTTGAGGCAGCAGGTCAAAGAATCAGTGATTCTGAGCACATTTTATCAATTCTAAATGGACTGGGTGAGGAGTATGAAGCTGTTGTAGCAGTTATCACATCTCAAAAAGTGACTAGTTCTATGGAAGATGTACATTCTATTCTTCTTGCACATGAGGCAAGAATTGAAACAAAAAGATCACAATTAAATGAATTATCTGCTAATGTTGCTGAAATCAAAAACAAGAATCAAAACAGAGGAGATTCTTTTAATCAAAGAGGAGGCTCTTCTAATAGAGGCAGAGGAAGAGGAAGGTGGAGCAATAATAATAACAGACCCAAGTGTCAAATTTGTGGAAAAATAGGACATACAGCTGTGAAGTGCTATTTCAGATTTAATAACAATTATGTTGGTGGTGAAACACAAAGCAGTCAAAGAAAAACAAATCCTACAGCAAATCTGGCAAATGTTGAAACTGACAGTCAAAGCAATATGTCAAGAAACAGCCAAACAGATGACATTGGAGATGATAATTGGTATCCAGATTCAGGTGCTACTAATCATATCACAAATAATCTCAACAATCTCAATCTAGGCCAAAGGGAGTACAAAGGTATGAATTCTTTACGTATGGGTAATGGTAGCAGCGCAAACATAACACATATTGGCTTTGGCAGCATAAAAGGTAAAAAGCAACTATACCTCAATGATCTACTTATGGTTCCTCATATAAAAAAGAATTTACTCAGTGTATCACAGTTTGCTAAAGACAATAATGTGTATTTTGAATTTCATCCACATCATTGCTTAGTTAAAGATTTATTGACTGATGAAATTATTTTGCAGGGTAAAACATGCAATGGACTGTACAAATTCAATGATGTGAATACTGCAAGTAATGGTCAAGAGGAAAACAGTTGCTACCTATCAGAAATTAATGATAAAATCAGTGTATTTGATTTATGGCATATAAAGCTTGGTCATGCTAATGCAAATGTTGTCAAGAAAGTTTTAGACACAAACAAAATTTTATATAACAGCATCCCTATGCCATATGTTTGCACTTTCTGTCAAATGGGCAAAAGTCACAAGTTGCCATTCACAAATTCTTTAACTAATTACACTAAACCACTTGAACTTGTTGCAGCAGACCTATGGGGTCCTGCTTCAACAAATTCAGACTACGGCTTTAACTATTATATTTCCTTTGTTGATTCCTATTCTAGATATACTTGGATATATTTTTTAAAATCCAAGTCTGAAACCAGTAAAGTTGTCATTCATTTTATTAATCAAGCTGAAAAACAAACAGGTGAAAGTTTGAAAATACTACAAACTGATGGAGGTATGGAATTTAAACCTTTAGGTGAATACTTTCAAAAGAAAGGTATAATTCATAGATTAAGTTGTCCATATACCTCTGAGCAGAATGGTTTGGTTGAAAGAAAGCATAGGCATATTGTGGATTGTGGTCTTACTTTATTAGCTCAGAGTAATTTAACTATGAAATTCTGGCCTGATGCTTTTAGCACTTCTGTGTATCTAATAAATAGGTTGCCAACCAAAACTTTGAACAATAAAAGTCCTCTAGAATCTTTATATAATATTAAACCTGATTATGACAGGCTCAAAGTCTTTGGCTGTCTATGCTACCCATACTTAAGGCCATATAACACTCATAAACTAAATTTTAGATCCTCAGCATGCACTTTTATAGGATATGCAAGTGACCAGAAAGGTTACAAATGTCTTGATGAAAAAGGCAAAGTCTACATTAGTAGACATGTTGTGTTTAATGAAAAGGTATTTCCTTTTAAAAATAAAGACATAACTACTACACAAAAAGTATACAATCCAAAGAAGTCAATACCAGGAATACCTCTGTACTCTGACAACAGTACTGAAGACACTGGTGATGGTAGCTCAGACTCTTCTCAACAGCATGTATCATCATCAAGCAATGAGACATCTGAGCCTTCCAATCAACCCAACAACAATCAGCAACAACGTGAATATCTACAACATGACTCAAGTTCAGAAGCTAGAAATGATCAATCAGATACTAGGAATGATAATAATGAAACTCATGAACAGAGTGAACAAATTCAGACAGGTCATCCAATGATCACTAGATCAAAAAAGGGTATTTTCAAGCCTAAAGTTTATAATGTTATTAGCAATACAGATGAACCAGCAAATTACAATCAAGCCATTAGCAACCAGAACTGGAAACAAGCCATGGATGATGAATATCAAGCCTTGATAAAGAAAAAGACCTGGACACTTGTTAAAGCCCCAGCAGACAAAAATATAATAGATAGCAAGTGGACATACAGGCTAAAAAGAAATGCTGATGGATCAATACATAAATACAAGGCAAGACTTGTCGCTAGAGGCTTCACACAACAATATGGTTTCGATTTTGAAGAGACATTTTCTCCAGTTGTTAAACCAACAACTATAAGAATAGTTCTTACCATAGCTCTACACAACAATTGGAGGATACAACAGCTGGATGTAAACAATGCATTTCTGAACAGTGACTTAAAGGAGGAAGTATACATGAGTCAACCTCAGGGATATCAGAAGAATGGAGAACTTGTTTGTAAATTAAATAAAGCAATTTATGGGCTTAAACAAGCTCCCAGAGTCTGGTTTGATAAATTGAAACTTACTTTAACAAAATTAAAGTTTCAGTCTACCAAATCAGATCAGTCTCTGTTTGTCAAAATTACTGATAATATAACTATTTTTGTTTTGATATATGTGGATGATTTAATCATTACAGGATGTAGTGAAACTGAAATCAGAAAACTCATTCAGATTCTTGACAGACAGTTTTCAATCAAAGACTTGGGGGAGCTCAATTATTTCTTAGGCATTGAAGTTATTAAAACATCAAAATCATAACTATTTTTGAGTCAAAAGAAATATATCAATGAAATTCTTGTTAGAGCAAAGATGGAAGCTGCAAATGCACTACCTACACCAATGATAACAAATCATCAACTATCTAAATACAGGGGAGAAAACATTGTCAATATCAGACAATATAGAAGTCTAGTTGGAGCATTACAATATGCTACCATTACTAGACCTGAAATAACATACTGTGTTAATAAACTTTCACAATTTATGCAGGAGCCAAAAGAAGATCATTGGAAGGCAATGAAAAGAGTGCTCAGATATCTAAAGGGAAGTATGGACTATGGTTTACACTTCACACAAAGCAAGCAACTCAATATTATTGGATATAGTGATGCAGACTGGGCAACTGACCCTGATGACAGAAGATCAACTTCAGGCTACTGCATTTATTTAGGAAATAACCCTATATCATGGTGTGCTAAAAAACAATCTACAGTCTCAAGATCCAGTACCGAATCTGAATTCCGAAGTATTGCTAATGCAACCGCTGAAATTATGTGGGTACAATCACTTCTAAGTGAACTCAAAGTTACAATTTCAAAGCAGCCAGTACTATGGTGTGACAATCTAAGTGCAGTATCATTATCATCTAATCCTATACTGCATTCAAGAACCAAGCACATGGAAATTGATCTATATTTTGTTCGAGAACAAGTAATCAAGGGAAAACTTCAAATAAATCATGTTCCAGCAAATTATCAGATAGCAGATATTCTTACAAAGCCATTATCAAACAAAATTTTTGCCAGACTAAGATCTGAACTTAAAGTAATGGAAAGATCAAACCTTGGAGAGAAAGCAAAGCTTATAAACTCAGATCTGAAACCTGTAATGTCTGACAAATCTATATGGAGGCCAATGCAAGCCAACAGTTCAAGTATTGAAGACGTAAAGCCTGCAAAGCAAATCAGCACCTCACATCCAGAAATTGAGAGCATTCGAGGCAGAGACCACTTAAGCGAAGCAAGTATAGGCTGAATCCTCGCCATCGCCTGCAAATACTTTGAGATCGAGGCTGATTCAGACTAGTTTCCGAGGAGATTTATCAAATTTCATTTGCTTAAGATGTGGCGGTGGACATTAGAAACCCTATCTTTCATTTGCGGGGAGATATGAAGTATACAAATGAAAGATAGACTTCTGTCTCGTTCAAGTATATTGTTATGTAACATTCATGGGCCTGGGCTAAAGCCCAAATATTAAGCCATGCTGTAAAAACTTGTAACGTGTATAACTACACGATGTAACTCTACAACAAAGACATAATAAAAATTCTGTTCTTCAAAATCTTTTATGAACCGTAAGATTAACTATGATCAAGCGGTCAGATAGTAATTAGGAAAAGAAGTAGAAAAAAAATCAAAGACTGAGAATCCATCTCCAAGCAGTGTCATTTTTTAAGGACCGAACAGTAACTATATTTCAGTTTCTACAATTTAATAATAAAAACTGAAAATTTCAGTCTTTTTTTAGTTTAAAACTAAAGACGGATAATCACCGGTTTCTAAATTGCAGTCTTTAAATGGCTTTACTTTTAATTAGTCAGTAATAAATTTCAAAGACAGATTATATGGGTTTAATTGTATATATAGGAGCACCTTCCATCATGTATACAACTACCTTCTGTCACGTATACACCTGAGTTTTCAAATGTGTAGAGTCTATAGACATTTTGTCAGCACATTTAATCTAACAAGTGTTTTTTTGCATCATGTGAACTCAATATACGAATATAAGAATCATGTTACTGGATGTGGATGTTGCAGGGTATATATGGAGTATACAGATAGACTGTTCAAAAACAGAATTTACATACAAAATTAATATAAACTTAAATTACTTAGATCATATTATATTAAATATCTCCAGTTATGGATTCATATACCATTATGGTTATTGTTGCTGAAGGATACTGTTATTGTAACTAATAACGACAAAGCTTCATTAATAGCTTGCGGTATAGGAGATCAAAAGACTATGATAGAATACTATTATTGTAATTAGTAATGACTGAGGTACATTAACAGCAACATAGGAGTTAATTAATTTGACCAAAAGACTGTGATGTTTAACACCCGCGTCCCAGTGGTTAGGTGCTCTATGGTTTTGAACCCATGGGTTTCTCAAAAGAGAAAAAAGGAACAACATGCACTAACATAAATAATTTTAACGGTAACTCAATGTACGTTACTCTGGCAAAGTAATATATATATATATAACAAGTATGGTGACTAGCTAGTTAACTAAAACTCAATTTATACAGTTCTATGATGCCTTTACAGTAACACCATTGCATTAGTTTTTTTATATCTTTGATTCATATAATGAAACCTTTTACTTACTTGTAGACTATTCGTGTGTTGTTCCGGAAGATATTATATTATCCGTTGTTGGTACCTTATATAGACGAGTTTATTTCTAGACAATCATCTCCTATATATGACAGCTCATTAATTCGCAAACAATCAATTTTGATATGTAGTTCATGTTCGGGTATGTTTGGCTGACCACCGGTTGGTTCATATGCAAATTAATCAGCATATGCAATTTATATATTTCTATATCTATTTATCTTTTTCTGAATTAGTAATAAAGAGTACTACTACTGTTCATTACTTGAGTATATATGCGGAACAATTAATTAATGGAGAATATTTGTATTACATATATTGTAGACTATCTCATATATCAGCATGGAAAGACGTTCAAAATTTTAATCAGGCCTTAAATCAAAGGAAGACAATAGAATACAGTAGCATTCTCAAAGAGGAAGAAAGATTACAATTAATGTTAAACACCAAAAAACTTGACAGAGAGAGATAAACAAAACAAAGTTCACTAGACTAGAGACTAATTAGAGAAGGCAGGGATATCATTAATTAACATAAGCAGTGACAGACATGCCCTTGGCTACGAATCTTGCATGATCCTCCTTTGCATGCACTACTGCACCATATGTTGCAAGCGTCATCATCAAAACATCCTACCGTGTTGTTTTCTCCCCAGATGAGAAAATCTGTGCAACATTCGGGGGTGACCGAGAGGGCTGTACACATAATGATACATTGGGTTTATAAAAGTTCATGATCAGTAAAACGATCGATTCGATGTAAACACATTGATGTTTCAAAATAACATATTTGAAACTTATTACCTCTTGAGCTGATCATAGCCAAAAATACAATGAAAAGTAATGCAACTTCAACCTTTGACACGTTCATTGCTACCTGTTGGTATAGTTTTCTCCTCTTTGTAACTTTTGTTTTAACTTTTACTTCGTTACTTTGCCCAAACCTGCAGATGTGCTGTATTTATAGTAAAACACATAGAGAGTATAACTTTTATTATTTTTCATATTTTCTTGTTACGGATTAATAGGATATATCCGATATGGCAGATTATATTTGGATATATTTAACATGACATCACATTATATTAGTATATATTTGATATGCCATATTGCAATTGGTTATATTAGGATATATTTTATATGACATATGTCACCGGGTTATATTACTATATATTTTATATGTCATATTGCACCAAGTTATATATATTATGCTCTATTTGATATGATTATATATTTTAGTATTTCCTAACATGCTCGGATTGAATATATCAATGTATGGGTTTATTTTATATAGTAACGAAAAGCAAGGTTAATATTCTCCTAATTTTCTATATGATGTCATATTAAATGTGATGTCATATTAAATATATCCAAATATAACCTGTCATATCAAATATAACATGGCCGAGCCATGCTTCTATATTTTATGAAAGAAAACAAGTCAATCCAAATGAATAAATACAAAATTTAATCCCACAATAAAGAAAAATGAGTTTAATTAAATTGTTTTATGAATTATTGGTAAAAAAATATACATATTATTATTTACAAGGTAAAGCTATATAATCTTAGGTTTGATTTTAAACTTCAATTTAAGGTTGCTACTACTTCATTTCCCCCCACTATAGTCATTTCTTCGAA
This sequence comes from Allium sativum, assembly GCA_030737875.1. Lineage (NCBI taxonomy): Eukaryota > Viridiplantae > Streptophyta > Magnoliopsida > Asparagales > Amaryllidaceae > Allium > Allium sativum. The sequence continues at coordinate 161,162,258 of CM060924.1, forward strand.
CTCGGATAAATTGAAAGAGGAAAGAAAAAATCGTCGTAGGAAAATTAAAGTTATAACAAAAGATGCTAATAACAAAAGCTGTTGTAATCAAGATCTCAAGTTAATCACTAATTAGTAACTTAGTTTTCAATTATTATTATTATTATTATTGTTTTTACTGAATCTCAAAGTAGTTGTTATTTCTTATGAAAGTTTCGAATTTAATCTTAGAAATTGAACGTTATGAAAAAAAAATTAATGGCAATCAATTGTCTTCTATGTCAGTATTAGTTAAAACATAAAAAACTATTTGTTGTATATAACAGTGTTGTATACACAATTATATGATTTTTTTTTGATGATAACAACCAAAAATATTTTATTATTGAATGTGTTTGTAACTGTACTGGTATACTACACAACAGATAGCAATATAATATTTCTATTTGAATAAAATACAACCATACAAAAATTTAAATATTCACACAGTATTTTATTTGAACAAGAATATTTTATTTCAATATTTAAACAGTACAGATTTACAACTTCACTATTTGTATATACATCACTGATATACATTTCAAAATTTTCAATTTCATACTCAGCTCCTCTCAACAACACTTACACTTTCATATACACTACAGTTCACTCAACAGTCGTTTACATTTCTATACAGTTCACTCACAAATACAGACACACACTAACACTGTTCTTGTTTTCATCTTCGATCTCTTGTCTTCACAGCATTCCACAGTCAATCCAGTTCATCATCTTCATACCTGTCAATACAGAAGAACACACACAGTAGACTGCAACAAAAATAAAATTCAATACAAACAAATAAGTTTTTTTTAAGTTTTTTTATTTGCCTCAGAATTACGGTGTGTTTCTCATCATTTTTCTAGACTTGGTATGATATGCAGGGACAGAAAAATTAGTCTGGATGGCTGCATATACACACGTGCATATACACGTTTGCACTGCCTCGCCAAACCAGAGTGCAACTAAGGAGTAGCCACAAGGACCGTCTCAACTCAGTGCACAGTTCATAATCAAGCCAAAAGTAAAAGTCAAGCAAATATTCAAACAGCCCAAATACAAGTGTTCATTTCAGCATATACATGACATTTCAGTTTTAAAGGAAGAGGATACAACAAGAAATGAATCCGGATCATAGAGATACAAATATGATCAACACAGGTACAAGTAAACAAGGCAGAGCAACAAGCATACAAAGTATTGGTCGAAACAGCTTAATGGAAAGTGATCAAGTGGTGTAGCAAAAAATGACAAGCAGCATGAACAACATGGATGAGCAAGTTTCAAACCAGACAATCAAGTTAAAGTTTGCAAGCATGGCCAATTCATCAAGGTACAAACATGGACTGAGCAATATGAAGTGAAAAGCATTATTCAAAGTCAGGTGAGACCAGATAACAGTGAACAAGTGAAAGCATGTCTCAAAGAACAAGGATAGAGTGCACAAGCAGAAGGACACAGCAACAAAACAAATAGCTCGAACACAAGTCTGCTCGGGGTACAAACAATACAAGTTTTAGCAATATAAAAATGAATGGGTAGTTCTGTTAAATCTTGGGCAAATAAAGAATAACATCTGTTAGTTTTTAATCAGCAAAAAAAAAAAAATATTCAGTACAAAAGATTGCTGGAAGGTTTAAAATGGTCGATCCAGAGTCAAACAGATGGTGCATACAAGTTTGAACACCAACAAGTAGGACATGTAAGAAGCACAAGTATAATCAAAGTAGTATCGGTTCTTATATAAGTATGAAGTATCAGTTCAAATCTGTTTACAAGCATTGGCCAAACAAGTTTGTTCGAAGCAATACAAAAAAAAAGGTTTAAGTGTTGCTCAAAAACAGTTCAAGTAGTATCAACAAAATCAAGGCAGTATGAAACATATCTTGGTCACGGCACAAGCACAGTGCACAAAGCAATGGGAAGTAGTGTGACATATAAGCATGAACAATAAAGGAAGCATCTATTTATATCATATTTTATATGAAGCAGAATAAAAATGATCAGGGCAGTATCTGTTTAATGATAAGGCAAAGGATTTAGAAAAGGTCAGATTGAAATCTTCAAAAAGAAAGCAAAATCAAAGTTCCAGAAAAAGAGTTCAAGTCTGATTACAGAAAATATATACGGCAATTATTGGACCAATTCAAAGGCAACAAATTCAAGTTTTTCTTCTGGGAAGTTTAAATTTTAAAAATAGCCAATCAGGAAATGAAAACTTAGTTTTAGAAAAGCAGTATACCGAAGACTAATTCGAAGTCCAGAAATTATCTCACAAATTGATGTCAAAACTTAAGAGAGAACTCAAAACAGAAATCACGCAAGACCTATTCAAAGCCAAGGAGATCAAAAAGTTCCAAAATTATCGTATATATCATGAACAAAGTCTAATACGAAATCAGAGCACATATTTAGGAATTTAATCCTATAAATTACCACCAATTCATCACAAGCAAGGTATCCAAGTTCGAACAAATAAAAGAGAAATTCGAGTTATAAAATCATACCAAATAACCAAATCTACTTGGATCGGCATCTAGCTTCTTCAATTCAACCAGAGAAGATTGCAATTGGAAATCGAAGGACATCAGAGAGGAGAGCGGCTGTCCTGAATCAGAGAACTAGAACCCTAGATTGCCATCGCCTTAGTTGTTTCCAGAAGCTAGAAGAAAACCCTAGGAATTTCTCAAGAGCCGCTGCCATTTTTAAGAAAAGAGGTCGAGCAAAATAAAGTGGTGAAGAAAATACAAGGGGTCGGCCAAGTCTATATCAAAGACTAAGGGTTTTTATTAAGAAGGATTTTATAAAACAAAACTAGGGTTTTGTTTTAAACTAGGGTCTCCATTTTATTTTTATTTTTTTCAACTTTGTAATCAGTTTAGAGTTTTCTAGTTTGTCTCTAAAACTAGGGAGACGAATTACAGGGTTTGTAATTCGGGGAAATCTGGTTTTGGGGATAAAAACCAGTGCAGGGTTTTGAGCTTAGGGTTAAGAACAGTTGGGAGCGAGTGTTGCGAGTTTACAGGGGATTGTAAGCGTAGAGATTGTTTTAACTCCTAGTTGAAACCTTGGGGAATGCAGCAGTAGGCAGGGTTTTGCCGAAGCTGGGTAAATCTGTGTGTTATTTATTTTCCGCATCTATTCTATTTTTAATCTGTGCTATGATTATTTAATTACTCTGTGAAAATCTGTGATAAACCCTATTCACCCCCCCCCCCCTCTAGGGTTAATTTTGATCCTACAAGTGGTATCAGAGCGGGTATTTTTTATTTTATTTTAACTCTAGAGTCATGAATCTGTCTAATAACGCGTTTTCTGAGGGTCAGTCCATAGCTAGGCCACCAATGTTTAATGGAACTGATTATGCATATTGGAAAGCTAGGATGAAAATTTATTTGAGTTCAGTCGACTATGACGTGTGGGATATTATTGAAACGGGTTTTAGATCCCCCACTATTATAGTTAGTGGTGTTGAAATTCCTAAATCAAAAGACAGGTGGGATGCTAATGATAAAAAATTATTTTCAACTAATGCCAAAGCGATGAATGCTTTAATCTGTGCTCTTGATAAAACTGAATTTAATCGAATTTCTCATTATGAGACTGCGCAGGAAATATGGCATACGTTGGAGGTCACACACGAAGGTACATCTCAAGTGAAGGAATCTCTTCTCGCTCTTCTCAGCAACGAATATGAAAATTTCTCTATGCAACGAGATGAAGATATAAAAGAGATGTATGGACGCTTCTCGTCACTAGTCTACAATGCAAAAGCTCTTGGCAAAACCTATACCGAAGTGGAATTGATCAGAAAAATATTGAGAGTGCTACCGATGAATTTTGAATCTAAGGTGACGGCGATACAAGAATCAAAAGATCTGAATAAAGTAAGCATGGAAGAGTTGATCGGAAATCTGATTACTTACGAGATGGAGTTAAAAGCAAGAGAAGAACGAAAGGATTCTGAATCAAAGAAAAAAACGATCGCTCTAAATAATTCTATTGAAAGTAATGATGATGATCCCGCTGAAGAGCTAGCCATGGTTTTGAAAAAGTGGGCCAAAGGAAAATACAAACCACGAAAGAAGAATTCAAAAACCGACAAGTCCGAAAGTTCAGATAATTCAGAGGATGAAGTGTTTTGCTACAATTGCAAGAAACCCGGTCATATCAAACTAAATTGCCCATAGCTTAAAAATGAAAAGAGGAAGAAGTTCAGAAGGAAGAAGAAGGCTTTTGCTGCTACATGGGATGACGAAGAAGGAGAAGAAGTTTCTGAAAGTGAAGAAGAGGAAACTAATTTGTGTCTTATGGCTCAATCTGATTCAGAAAGTAGTGAAGAGGATTCAAGTGAGGTATCGAATTTTACTTACAAAGAATTAATTTTAATGTGTCACGATCTCACAAAAACCGTTGATTCTCTTGAACTGAAAGTTAAGAAATTAAAATCTGATAGGTCAAAACTAGTTCAAGAAAATAACAGTTTAGAAACAAAACTTGAAAAAGTTAAGAATTCACCGTTTTCAGAATGCGAAAAATGTCAATCTTTGAGTAATCATCCTTTGAAATTCAAAATTGATTTTGAATCACTCAAAAGTGAAAACGAGAATTTGAAAAACGAAAATCGTGATTTTGAGAAGGAGATTGAAAAGCTTAAAGAATCTGAAAAACTTGATTTTGAAAAGCGAAAACAATTTGAAATTGAAATTTCTAAGTTCAATGCTAAAATCAAAGCACTTGAAAACGAAAATTTGGCTTTGAAACAAACTGATGCTGAAAAGAGGAAAATCGCTATTAATCGTTGTTCAAATTTAGTGAAAGAAAATAGCGGTCTTAAATTTAAAAATTCAACGACTTGAGTCAACCTTGACTAAATTTTCTAGAGGAGAGAAATCGTGGAATATGTTATTAAAAAACCTATTTTTTGTTCAGAACAAAAATGGACTTGGCTTTGGATCTGATCAAGTTGAAAAACAAAATTCTAATGATTTTAAAAATCCTTTAAATGTTTTTGAAAATAATCGATTTGAAACTTTGAAATCTAATAATTTCAAAGGGTTTTTAAATCATAAACGAAATGATAACTCGTTTAAAAACAATTCATTTAAATCTGTTTGGATTCCAAAAATTAACAAAATAAATTTAAGCAAATCTAAACAAATTTGGGTTCCAAAGGGTACGCTAGTGAATAGTAATGGATTGTTATATAAACGGGTTTGGGTACCAAAACATGTAAACGAAGATAAGAGTGGTAAAACAACTTTTGTTAGACCACTCGATCATATAAACATTTAGGTACCGTGGGAGGATGAGGAACAACTGTGCTTAAGTAAGATAAAATTCAAGTTGATTCATATATCGAATTATTTGAAGTTCCTTAGCCATAGATTCAGAGTTGGAGATTCATTGCATCACGTTGATTATGGTAAGTCAGGTATGATCTCTAAACTCGTACTTTTATTCCTTTTAGTTTATTTTTACTCGGCTGTTTTTGAAACCATTCGTTATGGATTGTTGAAATTCTTGGATTATAAAAAAATTTTTTTTTTTGGTGATTTCAAACAATTATCTTCAGATTTGATAGTTGACTATTTCTTGAGTTTGTCCGAAAATTCTCAGAGAATATCACTTGTGATTCTTGCTTTGAAAATGATCTTGTGCTGCTCTGATAAGGAAATTGATTTGATTCATTTTAAGTGTGTTGCTGATTAAATGATAAGTTAGAAAATCAGTAACTGGATTTAGTTAAAATTCATAGACAATTTGAATTAAATATATAAGTTGTTTTCAAAATTGTCTAGGAACAATCAGCATTAGAAAAATTAGATAATTTCATATTCTACTGATTGATTTTTTTTAAGCTGATTTTCAACTTGCATTTTCAAAAACTACTCTTGAAATTAATACTTTCAATTTTAATATTATTCTTGATTATTTATTCAAAAATTGAAATTATTGATTAATTTGAACCATTTTGTGACTCATCAAAATTGTTAATAGATTTATGAAATTGTGATGAGTTGTGACTATGGTATAATTCTTAACTAGAGGAGATATTATTTTAAATCACATAATGATTGGACAAATTTTATAATATCTTTGAATTAGAGCTTATTTCATGACCATCTTCTATATCTACCATGTTTCTGTCATTCATCATGGTTTTATTTAATTTGGGGAGTTCTAATTATTCTTGAAATTAAAATAAATAAATAAATAATTTATCCTTGGTATTCACTCCCATTTAAAAATCCTTGCGGTTATGCGTGGGTGAATTACCTTAATTTCTATGTGCTTCCATTCTCACTTAAAAGACCTTCGGGCTGTGCATGGATGGAACTCATTAGAGAGGATAAAGTTAAGTTACTACTAACCCCATTTAAAAGACCTTTGGGCTATGCGTGGTTAGAAAGTGCTTAACATTTTTTTTAGCATATTTAAAATCTTTAAAATTCATATTTAAATATTCAATTTTTATTGAACTCTCCTCATTCGATAAAATCCATCGTAAATTCATTCATTCTGAAAGTGAAATCTGCTTCTGATTTAAAGATTATTATGATTTTTGTTTGATTAAATGGGTTTTACGATATATATTCTCTCTCTTGATTTGAATTTATATTTTAGTCCATATTCATCATTATTTCGATTTCTATTATCCTTTTGATGATAACAAAAGGGGGAGAATGGTCAAGATTTTGATTGATGAGTATTTAATTCAAAAATATTTTAATATTGGAAATTAAATATCTAGAGGGAGAATGGTCAATTGGATTTCATCGTCATATTTTCCACATATATAGGGGGAGTTCAGTAGTAGGGGGAGCATACAAATAGAGGGAGTAATATATTTCATGTTCAAACACATTCAAAATCTTTTACTTGTTTGTCATCATCAAAAGGGGGAGATTGTTGTATATAACAGTGTTGTATACACAATTATATGATTTTTGTTTGATGATAACAACCAAAAATATTTTATTATTGAATGTGTTTGTAACTGTACTGGTATACTACACAACAGATAGCAATATAATATTTCTATTTGAATAAAATACAACTATACAAAAATTTTAATATTCACACAGTATTTTATTTGAACAAGAATATTTTATTTCAATATTTAAACAGTACAGATTTACAGCTTCACTATTTGTATATACATCACTGATATACATTTCAAAATTTTCAATTTCATACTCACCTCCTCTCAACAACACTTACACTTTCATATACACTACAGTTCACTCAACAGTCATTTACATTTCTATACAGTTCACTCACAAATACAGACACACACTAACACTGTTCTTGTTTTCATCTTCGATCTCTTGTCTTCACAGCATTCCACAGTCAATCCAGTTCATCATCTTCATACCTGTCAATCCAGAAGAACACACACAGTAGACTGGAACAAAAATAAAATTCAATACAAACAAATAAGTTTTTTTTTTTAAGTTTTTTTTATTTGCCTCAGAATTACGGTGTGTTTCTCATCATTTTTCTAGACTTGGTATGATATGCAGGGACAGAAAAACTAGTCTGGATGGCTGCATATACACACGTACATATACACGTTTGCACTGCCTCGCCAAACCAGAGTGCAACTAAGGAGTAGCCACAAGGACCGTCTCAACTCAGTGCACAGTTCATAATCAAGCCAAAAGTAAAAGTCAAGCAAATATTCAAACAGCCCAAATACAAGTGTTCATTTCAGCATATACATGACATTTCAGTTTTAAAGGAAGAGGATACAACAAGAAATGAATCGGGATCATAGAGATACAAATATGATCAACACAGGTACAAGTAAACAAGGCAGAGTAACAAGCATACAAAGTATTGGTCGAAACAGCTTAATGGAAAGTGATCAAGTGGTGTAGCAAAAAATGACAAGCAGCATGAACAACATGGATGAGCAAGTTTCAAACCAGACAATCAAGTTAAAGTTTGCAAGCATGGCCAATTCATCACGGTACAAACATGGACAGAGCAATATGAAGTGAAAAGCATTATTCAAAGTCAGGTGAGACCAGATAACAGTGAACAAGTGAAAGCATGTCTCAAGGAACAAGGATAGAGTGCACAAGCAGAAGGTCACAGCAACAAAACAAATAGCTCGAACACAAGTCTGCTCGGGGTACAAACAATACAAGTTTTGGCAATATAAAAATGAATGGGTAGTTCTGTTAAAGCTTGGGCAAATAAAGAATAACATCTGTCAGTTTTTAATCAGCAAAAAAAAAATATTCAGTACAAAAGATTGTTGGAAGATTTAAAATGGTCGATCCAGAGTCAAACAGATGGTGCATACAAGTTTGAACACCAACAAGTAGGACATGTAAGAAGCACAAGTATAATCAAAGTAGTATCGGTTCTTATATAAGTATGAAGTATCAGTTCAAATCTGTTTACAAGCATTGGCCAAACAAGTTTGTTCGAAGCAATACAAAAAAAAGGTTTAAGTGTTGGTCAAAAACAGTTCAAGTAGTATCAATAAAATCAAGGCAGTATGAAACATATCATGGTCACGACACAAGCACAGTGCACAAAGCAATGGGAAGTAGTGTGACATATAAGCATGAACAATAAAGGAAGAATCTATTTATATCATATTTTATATGAAGCAGAATAAAAATGACCAGGGCAGTATCTGTTTAATGATAAGGCAAAGGATTTAGAAAAGGTCAGATTCAAATCTTCAAAAGGAAAGCAAAATCAAAGTTCCAGAAAAAGAGTTCAAGTCTGATTACAGAAAATATATACGGCAATTATTGGACCAATTCAAAGTCAACAAATTCAAGTTTTTCTTCTGGGAAGTTTAAATTTTAAAAATAGCCAATCAGGAAATGAAAACTTAGTTTTAGAAAAGCAGTATAACGAAGACTAATTCGAAGTCCAGAAATTATCTCACAAATTGATGTCAAAACTTAAGAGAGAACTCAAAACAGAAATCACGCAAGACCTATTCAAAGCCAAGGAGATCAAAAAGTTCCAAAATTATCGTATATATCATGAACAAAGTCTAATACGAAATCAGAGCACATATTTAGGAATTTAATCCTATAAATAACCACCGATTCATCACAAGCAAGGTATCCAAGTTCGAACAAATAAAAGAGAAATTCGAGTTATAAAATCATACCAAATAACCAAATCTACTTGGATCGGCATCTAGCTTCTTCAATTCAACCAGAGAAGATTGCAATTGGAAATCGAAGGACATCAGAGAGGAGAGCGGCTGTCCTGAATCAGAGAACTAGAACCCTAGATTGCCATCGCCTTAGTTGTTTCCAGAAGCTAGAAGAAAACCCTAGGAATTTCTCAAGAGCCGCCGCCATTTTTAAGAAAAGAGGTCGAGCAAAATAAAGTGGTGAAGAAAATACAAGGGGTCGGCCAAGTCTATATCAAAGACTAAGGGTTTTTATTAAGAAGGATTTTATAAAACAAAACTAGGGTTTTGTTTTAAACTAGGGTCTCCATTTTATTTTATTTTTATTTTTTTCAACTTTGTAATCAGTCTAGAGTTTTCTAGTTTGTCTCTAAAACTAGGGAGACGAATTATAGGGTTTGTAATTCGGGGAAATCTGGTTTTGGCGATAAAAACCAGTGCAGGGTTTTGAGCGTAGCGTTAAGAACAGTTGGGAGCGAGTGTCGCGAGTTTACAGGGGATTGTAAGCGTAGAGATTGTTTTAACTCCTAGTAGAAACCTTGGGGAATGCAGCAGTAGGCAGGGTTTTGCCGAAGCTGGGTAAATCTGTGTGTTATTTATTTTCCACATCTATTCTGTTTTTAATATGTGCTATGATTATTTAATTACTCTGTGAAAATCTGTGATAAACCCTATTCACCCCCCCCCCTCTAGGGTTAATTTTGATCCTACAAGTGGTATCAGAGCAGGTATTTTTTATTTTATTTTAACTCTAGAGTCATGAATCTGTCCAATAACGCGTTTTCTGAGGGTCAGTCCATAGCTAGGCCACCAATGTTTAATGGAACTGATTATGCATATTGGAAAGCTAGGATGAAAATTTATTTGAGTTCAGTCGACTATGACATGTGGGATATTATTGAAACGGGTTATAGATCCCCCACTATTATAGTTAGTGGTGTTGAAATTCCTAAATCAAAAGATAGGTGGGATGCTAATGACAAAAAATTATTTTCAACTAATGCCAAAGCGATGAATGCTTTAATCTGTGCTCTTGATAAAACTGAATTTAATCGAATTTCTCATTGTGAGACTGCGCAGGAAATATGGCATACGTTGGAGGTCACACACGAATGTACATCTCAAGTGAAGGAATCTCGTCTCGCTCTTCTCAGCAACGAATATGAAAATTTCTCTATGCAACGAGATGAAGATATAAAAGAGATGTATGGACGCTTTTCGTCACTAGTCTACAATGCAAAAGCTCTTGGCAAAACCTATACCGAAGTGGAATTGATCAGAAAAATATTGGGAGTGCTACCGATGAATTTTGAATCTAAGGTGATGGCGATACAAGAATCAAAAGATCTGAATAAAGTAAGCATGGAAGAGTTGATCGGAAATCTGATTACTTACGAGATGGAGTTAAAAGCAAGAGAAGAACGAAAGGATTCTGAATCAAAGAAAAAAACGATCGCTCTAAATAATTCTATTGAAAGTAATGATGATGATCCCGCTGAAGAGTTAGCCATGGTTTTGAAAAAGTGGGCCAAAGGAAAATACAAAACACGAAAGAAGAATTCAAAAACCGACAAGTCCGAAAGTTCAGATAATTCAGACGATGAAGTGTTTTGCTACAATTGCAAGAAACCCGGTCATATGAAACCAAATTGCCCACAGCTTAAAAATGAAAAGAGGAAGAAGTTCAGAAGGAAGAAGAAGGCTTTTGCTGCTACATGGGATGACGAAGAAGGAGAAGAAGTTTCTGAAAGTGAAGAAGAGGAAACTAATTTGTGTCTTATGGCTCAATCTGATTCAGAAAGTAGTGAAGAGGATTCAAGTGAGGTATCGAATTTTACTTACAAAGAATTAATTTTAATGTGTCACGATCTCACAAAAACCATTGATTCTCTTGAACTGAAAGTTAAGAAATTAAAATCTGATAGGTCAAAACTAGTTCAAAAAAATAACAGTTTAGAAACAAAACTTGAAAAAGTTAAGAATTCACCGTTTTCAGAATGCGAAAAATGTCAATCTTTGAGTAATCATCCTTTGAAATTCAAAACTGATTTTGAATCACTCAAAAGTGAAAACGAGAATTTGAAAAACGAAAATCGTGATTTTGAGAAGGAGATTGAAAAGCTTAAAGAATCTGAAAAACTTGATTTTGAAAAGCGAAAACAATTTGAAATTGAAATTTCTAAGTTCAATGCTAAAATCAAAGCACTTGAAAACGAAAATTTGGTTTTGAAACAAACTGATGCTGAAAAGAGGAAAATCGCTATTAATCGTTGTTCAAATTTAATGAAAGAAAATAGCGATCTTAAATTTAAAATTCAAAGACTTGAGTCAACCTTGACTAAATTTTCTAGAGGAGAGAAATCGTTGAATATGTTATTAAAAAACCTATTTTTTGTTCAGAATAAAAATGGACTTGGCTTTGGATCTGATCAAGTTGAAAAACAAAATTCTAATGATTTTAAAAACCCTTTAAATGTTTTTGAAAATAATCGATTTGAAACTTTGAAATCTAATAATTTCAAAGGGTTTTTAAATCATAAACGAAATGATAACTCGTTTAAAAACAATTCATTTAAATCTGTTTGGATTCCAAAAATTAACAAAATAAATTTAAGCAAATCTAAACAAATTTGGGTTCCAAAGGGTACGCTAGTGAATAGTAATGGATTGTTATATAAACGGGTTTGGGTACCAAAACATGTAAACGAAGATAAGAGTGGTAAAACAACTTTTGTTAGACCACTCGATCATATAAACATTTAGGTACCGTGGGAGGCTGAGGAACAACTGTGCTTAAGTAAGATAAAATTCAAGTTGATTCATATATCGAATTATTTGAAGTTCCTTAGCCATAGATTCAGAGTTGAAGATTCATTGCATCACGTTGATTATGGTAAGTCAGGTATGATCTCTAAACTCGTACTTTTATTCCTTTTAGTTTATTTTTACTCGGCTGTTTTTGAAACCATTCGTTATGGATTGTTGAAATTCTTGGATTATAAAAAATTATTATTTTTTGGTGATTTCAAACAATTATCTTCAGATTTGATAGTTGACTATTTCTTGAGTTTGTCCGAAAATTCTCAGAGAATATCACTTGTGATTCTTGCTTTGAAAATGATCTTGTGCTGCTCTGATAAGGAAATTGATTTGATTCATTTTAAGTGTGTTGTTGATTAAATGATAAGTTAGAAAATCAGTAACTGGATTTAGTTAAAATTCATAGACAATTTGAATTAAATATATAAGTTGTTTTCAAAATTGTCTAGGAACAATCAGCATTAGAAAAATTAGATAATTTCATATTCTACTGATTGATTTTTTTTACGCTGATTTTCAACTTGCATTTTCAAAAACTACTCTTGAAATTAATACTTTCAATTTTAATATTATTCTTGATTATTTATTCAAAAATTGAAATTATTGATTAATTTGAACCATTTTGTGACTCATTAAAATTGTTAATAGATTTATGAAATTGTGATGAGTTGTGACTATGGTATAATTCTTAACTAGAGGAGATATTATTTTAAATCACATGATGATTGGACAAATTTTATAATATCTTTGAATTAGAGCTTATTTCACGACCATCTTCTATATCTACAATGTTTCTGTCATTCATCATGGTTTTATTTAATTTGGGGAGTTCTAATTATTCTTGAAATTAAAAAAAATAAATAAATAATTTATCCTTGGTATTCACTCCCATTTAAAAATCCTCGCGGTTATGCGTGGGTGAATTACCTTAATTTCTATGTGCTTCCATTCTCACTTAAAAGACCTTCGGGCTGTGCATGGATGGAACTCATTAGAGAGGATAAAGTTAAGTTACTACTAACCCCATTTAAAAGACCTTTGGGCTATGCATGGTTAGAAAGGGCTTAACATTTTTTTTAGCATATTTAAAATCTTTAAAATTCATATTTAAATATTCAATTTTTATTGAACTCTCCTCATTCGATAAAATCCATCGTAAATTCATTCATTCTGAAAGTGAAATCTGCTTCTGATTTAAAGATTATTATGATTTTTGTTTGATTAAATGGGTTTTACGATATATATTCTCTCTCTTGATTTGAATTTATATTTTAGTCCATATTCATCATTATTTCGATTTCTATTATCCTTTTGATGATAACAAAAGGGGGAGAATGGTCAAGATTTTGATTGATGAGTATTTAATTCAAAAATATTTTAATATTGGAAATTAAATATCTAGAGGGAGAATGGTCAATTGGATTTCATCGTCATATTTTCCACATATATAGGGGGAGTTCAGTTGTAGGGGGAGCATACAAATAGGGGGAGTAATATATTTCATGTTCAAACACATTCAAAATCTTTTACTTGTTTGTCATCATCAAAAGCGGGAGATTGTTGTATATAACAGTGTTGTATACACAATTATATGATTTTTGTTTGATGATAACAACAAAAAATATTTTATTATTGAATGTGTTTCTAACTGTACTGGTATACTACACAACAGATAGCAATATAATATTTCTATTTGAATAAAATACAACTATACAAAAATTTAAATATTCACAAAGTATTTTATTTGAACAAGAATATTTTATTTCAATATTTAAATAGTACAGATTTACAACTTCACTATTTGTATATACATCACTGATATACATTTCAAAATTTTCAATTTCATACTCAGCTCCTCTCAACAACACTTACACTTTCATATACACTACAGTTCACTCAACAGTCGTTTACATTTCTATATAGTTCACTCACAAATACAGACACACACTAACACTGTTCTTGTTTTCATCTTCGATCTCTTGTCTTCACAGCATTCCACAGTCAATCCAGTTCATCATCTTCATACCTGTCAATACAGAAGAACACACACAGTAGACTGCAACAAAAATAAAATTCAATACAAACAAATAAGTTTTTTTTAAGTTTTTTTTATTTGCCTCAGAATTACGGTGTGTTTCTCATCATTTTTCTAGACTTGGTATGATATGCTGGGACAGAAAAACTAGTCTGGATGGCTGCATATACACACGTGCATATACACGTTTGCACTGCCTCGCCAAACCAGAGTGCAACTAAAGAGTAGCCACAAGGACCGTCTCAACTCAGTGCACAGTTCATAATCAAGCCAAAAGTAAAAGTCAAGCAAATATTCAAACAGCCCAAATACAAGTGTTCATTTCAGCATATACATGACATTTCAGTTTTAAAGGAAGAGGATACAACAAGAAATGAATCGGGATCATAGAGATACAAATATGATCAACACAGGTACAAGTAAACAAGGCAGAGCAACAAGCATACAAAGTATTGGTCGAAACAGCTTAATGGAAAGTGATCAAGTGGTGTAGCAAAAAATGACAAGCAGCATGAACAACATGGATGAGCAAGTTTCAAACCAGACAATCAAGTTAAAGTTTGCAAGCATGGCCAATTCATCACGGTACAAACATGGACAGAGCAATATGAAGTGAAAAGCATTATTCAAAGTCAGGTGAGACCAGATAACAGTGAACAAGTGAAAGCATGTCTCAAGGAACAAGGATAGAGTGCACAAGCAGAAGGTCACAGCAACAAAACAAATAGCTCGAACACAAGTCTGCTCGGGGTACAAACAATACAAGTTTTGGCAATATAAAAATGAATGGGTAGTTCTGTTAAAGCTTGGGCAAATAAAGAATAACATCTGTCAGTTTTTAATCAGCAAAAAAAAAAAAAAAATTCAGTACAAAAGATTGCTGGAAGATTTAAAATGGTCGATCCAGAGTCAAACAGATGGTGCATACAAGTTTGAACACCAACAAGTAGGACATGTAAGAAGCACAAGTATAATCAAAGTAGTATCGGTTCTTATATAAGTATGAAGTATCAGTTCAAATCTGTTTACAAGCATTGGCCAAACAAGTTTGTTCGAAGCAATACAAAAAAAAGGTTTAAGTGTTGGTCAAAAACAGTTCAAGTAGTATCAACAAAATCAAGGCAGTATGAAACATATCATGGTCACGACACAAGCACAGTGCCCAAAGCAATGGGAAGCAGTGTGACATATAAGCATGAACAATAAAGGAAGAATCTATTTATATCATATTTTATATGAAGCAGAATAAAAATGACCAGGGCAGTATCTGTTTAATGATAAGGCAAAGGATTTAGAAAAGGTCAGATTGAAATCTTCAAAAGGAAAGCAAAATCAAAGTTCCAGAAAAAGAGTTCAAGTCTGATTACAGAAAATATATACGGCAATTATTGGACCAATTCAAAGTCAACAAATTCTAGTTTTTCTTCTGGGAAGTTTAAATTTTAAAAATAGCCAATCAGGAAATGAAAACTTAGTTTTAGAAAAGCAGTATAACGAAGACTAATTCGAAGTCCAGAAATTATCTCACAAATTGATGTCAAAACTTAAGAGAGAACTCAAAACAGAAATCACGCAAGACCTATTCAAAGCCAATGAGATCAAAAAGTTCCAAAATTATCGTATATATCATGAACAAAGTCTAATACGAAATCAGAGCACATATTTAGGAATTTAATCCTATAAATAAGCACCGATTCATCACAAGCAAGGTATCCAAGTTCGAACAAATAAAAGAGAAATTCGAGTTATAAAATCATACCAAATAACCAAATCTACTTGGATCGGCATCTAGCTTCTTCAATTCAACCAGAGAAGATAGCAATTGGAAATCGAGGGACATCAGAGAGGAGAGCGGCTGTCCTGAATCAGAGAACTAGAACCCTAGATTGCCATCGCCTTAGTTGTTTCCAGAAGCTAGAAGAAAACCCTAGGAATTTCTCAAGAGCCGCCGCCATTTTTAAGAAAAGAGGTCGAGCAAAATAAAGTGGTGAAGCAAATACAAGGGGTCGGCCAAGTCAATATCAAAGACTAAGGGTTTCTATTAAGAAGGATTTTATAAAACAAAACTAGGGTTTTGTTTTAAACTAGGGTCTCCATTTTATTTTATTTTTATTGTTTTCAACTTTGTAATCAGTCTAGAGTTTTCTAGTTTGTCTCTAAAACTAGGGAGACGAATTACAGGGTTTGTAATTCGGGGAAATCTGGTTTTGGGGATAAAAACCAGTGCAGGGTTTTGAGCGTAGGGTTAAGAACAGTTGGGAGCGAGTGTCGCGAGTTTACAGGGGATTGTAAGCATAGAGATTGTTTTAACTCCTAGTAGAAACATTGGGGAATGCAGCAGTAGGCAGTGTTTTGCCGAAGCTGGGTAAATCTGTGTGTTATTTATTTTCCGCATCTATTCTGTTTTTAATCTGTGCTATGATTATTTAATTACTCTGTGAAAATCTGTGATAAACCCTATTCACCCCCCCTCTAGGGTTAATTTTGATCCTACACTATTTACTTTATTTTGTACAGATTGCTAATGCTAAGGTATTTGGTTTATATTAATTGTGCATGCTTTTTGTCTAACGGCTGCAAGGTGAAGATTTCTTCATTAATAATGTTCTTCCTTTTCTTACTGTGGTTTTTTAATTTTTATTTGTGTACATATGTTTAGAATGAAAGACAGCTGAACAATATATATTAATAGTCAAGTATTACTCTTCAGTTACCTCTTTAATTTTATTCTTTAATATTACCATTTCTTGGATTTTGTGAACCGCTCATACTTCATAAATTTCACAAATACAAGTACGATGTTCATATAAAGTATTGTTATAAGTTTGCTTTAATAATTTCTAAAAGAGCAATTTACATCTAAGAAATGTGGAATAAAACCAACATTTAAACTTTTGAGTATTGTTTGTTAAATATTTTTTAACAAAGCAATTTTCGTTTGAGAAAAGGAGAATGTGAAATCAATGGTTTCTATGATTATTTGATGTAGTCATCCATTAATTCGTTAATTTTGTGGCTATATGTATACATGCTTCCAATTTAGCCATCATCATTTCAGCCATAACAAAAATAATTAAATGTTTTAAAACCACCATAAGTGATACGTTATTGTTACCCATGTACCTTCACATTTCATTTATAACCAAATTTGCCTTAGCTTTACTACTTCCTAACCAATAAGTGTATTGACATTGAAATGAAGTTGGGTTAATTGCTGCTATTACTGTTCGCACATCCTTATCGTACATTATGAAAACAAACATTTATAGCAATAACAAAATATTTAGCATGTTCTTAAATTTTGCACCTACGCAAGTTGCTAAGTGCATGGGATAATATGTTTTTGACATGAAACGTAAAACAGAATGTAGTAGCTTTATATATTGTCCCAGTGAAGATTATTTTTAAATCCACTATTTTTTGGGCTACCATATCGATCTCCCATCGGTGAAAATAAGAAAAGTATAACTGTTATGGTAATAGTATAATTCTTTAAAGAAGGTTTCTTGTTTGTCTCTAAATTAATCGGATGGTAAATCTTTTATGCTTGAGTTATTTATTATTCGAACAATTCGGGAAACATATGCATTTTGGTATTAAAATTTCCCTAACATATGAGAACCATGTGTTGTTTCTCATGCTAATTTTCTTTTTTCTTTTTAAAAATAAATACAAAATTGAATATGCATGCTCATCAAACAGAACTCAGTTCAGACTTATACACGACATTACAAAAGCAATAAACAAGCGGCCTATGATAAATTATTCTAACTGTCATAATAATGAAGAGAACACAACTAAAGAAAT
The DNA here is from genome assembly GCA_030737875.1 of Allium sativum. NCBI lineage: Eukaryota > Viridiplantae > Streptophyta > Magnoliopsida > Asparagales > Amaryllidaceae > Allium > Allium sativum. Next base: position 161,180,110 of record CM060924.1, read on the forward strand.
GATAAAAAGACAAGTCTTCATCTTCAGCCAAAAGAGCACCCAATGCTAGGGTGCATATCCCAAAGAAAGCCAATCACCAATTCACTTGGTTGCCCGTGTAAAAATATGAGCATCCGTGTTTGCAAGGGAAAATCAAACTACGAGTCAGTCATGAGACTGGTTTGAGAAATTCTACAGTTACTTAACTTGTTAAGAACAAGGCAAATCACATGACCACGCCGTATATCATGGAACGGGTTTACTCCATTTGATTGTCGGTGCATAAAATAAAGTAAATCAAGTAAACATAGCAATACTATTTAGAAAAATGAAGTTGTTATAAGACTCGGGTCCCATCACACAATGCAACGCAAGCCGAAGGATAGAGTTTTACCTTATAAGAGCCCAATATGTTTGATACGCATAAAACAAAATTCATTTGATATTATTATTATTTCCAGATGTTTTAAAATCACATTTTGAAAATAAATGTATCAATCATGGATAACACAGGTACCATATATTATGTCGCTATTTAGGATTACAATTAAAACCGCACTATGTCGTATTGAAAATTGGATTTTCGTCATGAGTCAAGGCAAGGGATGTACTCCTTACCGGTTTCGAGCCATCTTTAGTGGGATGCCCAAGATCGCGCCCTTAGCAACCTTTGGATCCTGCAAGTGGGGCTGTCAATGAATACCCGAAAAATTCGATATACGTCCGAATCCATATATGAAATATTCATTATCCGGCATTATCCGAAAAGCAGATACGTATATCTGATATCCGAAAAGCTTTTCGGATATGAATACGGCTGTAGTGGTATCTGTATCCGAAAAATATCCGTCCGACTAATTGATTTAATATATATAAATCAAAACAGAAAAATATCCGTCCGACTAATTGATGGTCTTGCACCATCTTCATTATCTTCGACTTTTAATTGTCGTTTAATTAATTGAAATGAGATTTAACTTGGTCTTTTCAAATAATTCTTGCATAAAATTTCAAATCAAATTCTTTCCTTAGTTTAAATCATTGGCATTCACCATTCATTACTTTATGTAAAAAGGTTTAGTCGAGAATTTAATTCGGCATTCAAATTAAGTACTCATGTCATATCATATCCATAATTCATTTTATACGTTTTCATGCCAAATCGTACTTAACCATTTTTATTTTATAGACCAAGCCAAATCTAATTGCACACACTTTAAATCCCTTAAACAATTTGAGACGATTTATGAAACGATTATGAATAAAATCGATTGTTGAAATCTGCAAATTAGTGAAACTGACAAGTCTTAAACGAAGTCAAAATGGGTCGAAACTCGGCCGGGAAAGAGCTTAGACGGATCTAAATTTTTGACCATGGTCTCCACTGGTCAACAATCCAAAAAAAAAAAATCAGAAGCCTGAATTAAAAATTCAGACGTCTGAATTTGCAATTTCCTGAGACAACAAGAATTCAGTTCATTTTTGAGCTATTTCAGACGTCTGAATTTTTTTGACCATACATATGAATTGAAATTCAGACATCTGAATAAAAATTACAGACGTCTGAATTGCTCTGCTTGTTTATATAATTATTTGGAGCAGGTCAGACGTCTGACCTAAATAATTCCGACGTCTAAATCCTATTCCAAAGCACAATTATCCTAGAATTCATATTCAAGACGATATCGACAAATGCCCGAAGGCCTATGATGTTATATACATGTATATGAGGCTTCTAAGACTTGCCGAAACAACTTATAATACCCAAATGAACATGCACAAACATTCATACTTGAGATTCACAATGGTTTTGATTATAAATTCAAAGGTGAACTAAATTCCAAATCAAAGCACGCAAAAGCGATTCAAATGACTTATGAAGACTTAAGACTTTGCCAGGGTGGTAACAGAGCTTCACAAAATCACCAAATCCACTCTTAGCATATGAATTAGATCATATGGACAATTCCTCATCATAATTTTCAACTCAATGCATCATAAATACATGAAATCGTCTAAGTTACACTAGCATATCCGTTCCACTAGCATATACCAACCCAAATGAACATTAAGTTACTCTTTTACAAGCCAATAGCTTATGGCATATTTTTGAGTTCATGAATAACTCACCTATATCAAATAAAAACGATTTTTTATTGCAATACTTAACATTTATCCTCATGTTAAACGCATATGATCAATCAATAGTCATTTCATCAACCCAAAGTTAATCAACTACTATTGCATGCAAATCTCCAATCTAAACACATATAAATAGAAATCCTAATAGTTAGATCATAGGAATCATCATAAATCAAAGAGGAGATAAGCTAGAGAAGATGAAGAGGGGCTTATCTAAGTTTCTACACTTGATTTCTACAAGAATTGGGCTTGAAATCAAGAACCCTAGCTTAGGAATTATAATTTCCCATTCCTTTCCCCGTTTTCTAATTTGATTAAGTGTTGAAGTGGAATGAAGGAGAAAGGGGCTGATTTGAGGCACTTAAGTGAAGTGGCTAAGTTTGCTAACCACGCTCTAACCAAACTCCCAAATTCCACCAACTCCAAACATATCGATCCTTATAGTTTTCGACCACCTAAACGTTGTTTTGAAACCAATGGAAGTGCTTTCGAATCCAAATTCATTCGTATGCAAAAAGTGATATTTTGGTCATACACACAAAGAAAAAGACCAAATTCACTCTAAAGGTATCGCTGTTTATATTTATCGAGCATGCAAACGACATTTTGAACTCAATGGAAGTGTTTTCGAGTCCAAATTCATTTGTACACAAAATGGCTATTTTTAAGGGCTATATATATACTAAATATATATAAATTCCATAGTGACTATTCTAAATTTTAATTTAGACATAACTTACAATTCATAACGTGAAATCTCAATTTTTTACATTCATTAGAAAACTACAATTCAAAATATTCCAATGTTTCTTGTTTTACCAAATTTTGACTTATATTGAATTCCCTAGATTCATTCAAAGTTTAAAACCAAATTTTCAAACTACACGTGTCATTTCAAGCTCGTATTAATTAAAGTTTGAATTTATAAGTTCTAACTTCGATTAAAATAAATTTTAAACCGTTTATTCTCAAAATAATTCACCTAAAATATTTAATTTCTCTGAAAATCAATTAAAAATAAATTTTAAATTGGTTCCAAAGAATACGGGTTGTTAGACGTAGCAAATCCTAAGTCTCATTTAAAATAACCTTTCATTTGTTAAATCTCATTTCAGAATATCTCTTTAAAGTATTCATATACATATCTGTCAGCATATCCACAAAACATTTAAAAAATTCCCATTAGAACATCTTATTCCTGATTAAGTAACTTGGTTTAAGTTTATGCGAATAATCCAAGCAGTAAACTCTTTTTTATGTCTCTTATCAATCCTTTTGAATAAATTACTTCATTTATGGAGAGCGGTTACCTAAATTCCAAATCCATTAAATAAACTTCTTTGTAAAATCCAAGATTATTTATAAAACACTTTAATAAATATCAAACCATTTATAAATCTTTATAAGCATCCAAAACCCATTTACAAACTTCTGTTGTAGATATCCTAATTGTTCATAAATTTCTTTTCATAACAATTCAAAATCACTTGAAACTTTATTTATAAACTTCTAAAATCATTTATAAATTTCCTTTATAAAATAAACAGTTATTCAAAACACTTTTAAATAAACAAATGCATAATACATTCTTCTTCCTAATTACTTTCAATCCAAGTAATAAATTGATGGCTTTTACAGTCATTATTTTTTTTTACTCTAGATGTATCTTTAATAAAATCATTACTCAAACATCCATTAAAATAACATATTCAAAATGATAATAATTAGGACATTTTTCAAATCAATGAATGTATATTTAAAATCGAAAAGTGGTTTTATAGACCATAATGATTCTTAAATATTAGTGTTTTAGTTATTCAAGTTATACTAATAGCGAACGAGGAAATGTTTTGGTAGATACATATCAAAGTTAATAACGTAGAAGAATGGACTTTTATTCTAGTTCATAGAAGTCTAACATAATTAACAAACAAGCAATGGTTGAACGGAGATGAATTCTACTAAATAGATGTCCATATCTATTGATCACTACATAACATATCAACCACACTAACATATAATATGTCCACAACAATACCATAACAAAACGGTGATAATCCTATTCAACAGATGTCTAAATTCAACTTAGCTTAATATCATATTGGGGTTTTATTCTAGTAACATCGTCCCTACAATTTAACCAAGTTAGATTATTAGCATATGATGTATTGTTATACTAGACAACGTCATCTAACCAAAATTGTAAGGTTACTTGAAGATAATTGACAAAAGGGACACCTTGGGATAAAAATACCATTTCAAAAGATATTAGGAAAATAAGAAATTCAAACAAAAAAATTATACAATAATTAAATAGTTCTATTAAATAATAAACAAACATCTAAATAATAATAAATAAATAATTTAAACAATATTTAAATGATTAACTAAATAATTTATAATCTTCTGATAAATGATTAAACAATTATTTACCATTTAATTAATATTAAATATCCTTTACAACAATTATAAAATAATTAGTATCCCTTAATTATATAACTTAATTTGATCTTAATTAAATAACTAATGAACATTTAAACTTTAATTAATAGTTAAGCAAACCATATTAAGTTATTAAGTGAAAACTTTACCGGACTAATACTAATTAAACTTTTAAACCTTTATTAAATAAATGTTTAAAATAAATCTTAATCACAAAATTAGTCATACTTAATACTCAATAAAAGTCATTAAACAATGAACTGATTTTATTAATCATCAAAGTATAGTTAACTTACTTAAATACAAAAGTTTATCAATTAATTAGTAATTAAGTATTAATTACACTATTTAATTGATTAAATAATCATCGAATATGCAATTAATTTAATTTAATTTAATTTAATTACTTTTATAAACTCAAAATTAAGTCTTGATAACATTTGCTAAACATGCATAAAGTAAGAAGGCTTAGTTTAAAAAATAGTTTGTTTTAGCGAACTAGGCTTATACGACTATTGTTATAAAATTCACAATTTTCACTATGTCATAGATTGCATACTGCAACTCCAGAGAAGTGATGCAGTAAGTGCCAAAAAGTGTTGCTATAGGCAAAAAATGATTTGTGGCAACACTTTCTCAGGGTTGCCTTTTGCCGCGTTGCCTAAGAGTCAAAGATAACACCTTTGTGACCCTATGGTAACATCAGTACAGGTGTTGTAACAATCTGGATTTTTAGAACCAATTTAAAATTTTATTTTAGCAATTTTAATGGATTTTGAATATTTTAAATAATTTATTTTAAATAAGAACGACTAAAAAAATTATTTTAATCGAAGATAGAACGTATAAATTTATTTTAATTATAAAACCATCCTGGAATGGCGCGGTAGTTTGAAAATTCGATTTCTAATTTCAAATTAATGTACGGAATCAAAATAAATCGGATTTCAGTAAAACCAGAAATATTTAAATTTGTTTAATTATATCTTTCTAACGGATGTGAAAAATCCATATTTCATAATATAAATTGAAAGTTATGCCCAGATTAAAATTCAAAATAGTCGCTATATATGGAATTTATATTTTTTTTATATAATATATAGCCCTTAAAAATAGCCATTTTGCAAACAACCTCTATTTTCGACGAAACCGCTTTTGTTGGATCCGTAATGTCAAATTATTGCTATATTCCAATTTTCATAATCTTTGGAATTAATATGTGAGCATGATGAATTTGAACGTGTTTTGGACAATTCAGTTTGAATTGGATCGATCAGAAAATGGCCGTTTTTCAAATGGTCTCCAAATTCGATGAAATTACTTTTGTTAAGACCGTATCGTCAAACCATAGCTTGATTTATTTTTCCGGAATTTTTGGAGTCAGTATGTGGCCCTAGTATATTAAAATGTATGTTAAAATCAATTTTGAGCGTTATATATTTTAATTTTAAAGAAAACTGATTGAAACAGTCGAATTGGCTTACCGGACATATCCCATTGTGTTCGGAATGAGGGTAATTAGCTAGAGGCGACAGTTGTTGGATTCGATTTGGAGTTCGGACGTAATATAACCAATTAGGGAATTAAAATATAATATATATAATATATATATATATATATATATATATAATACCCAAGTCAACATTGGTCAAACCCTAACTTTCCAATTTCGTGGTCAACCGAAGAAAGATATCCCACCTCCCTCTATTTTCAGCGACCCGAAATTCTCGAAATCAAACCCCTTAATCATTTGAAATCCGCTCCAAATTGAATCCGATTTCCAACGCGAAACCGTCGTGCTAGGGGAGACCGATGATTTTATACGGGGATGATCTTCTCTCGAGCGACGTGGTGGCTGAATGAAGCATGCAAAGGTGCTAGAGTTCGTGGTCGTTGTAGGCCCGAGGGGGACCTCGAGTTCATCGAGGCGCCTGACGTTGCGAAGTGGTGGAACGGCCGACGAAGTGTCATCGTCTGATCAAAGCCACGATGAACGAGGCGGAGGCGATTCCAAGCCCTAGAGGTTGAGCTTTTTCGATGATAGCCTGGAGCATGACAAAGAGGGAAATGACAGCGGACGGTTAAACATTGTTAACGGTAATTAATTTAATTAAACAATTTAATTTCAATGTTTAATTATCCAAAGTACGATTTATCGACACTTTTTCATACGACGTCTAAATTCAATGATTTCAGTTACGTTACGATCGTGGCGAAGAACTCTACAACATGGAACTGAGAAGAATGGAAACGGAGCACGTTAGAACTCCAGGAAAATTCAAACTCGAGCGGTACCAGAATCGCCAGTTAAATAATGACGGAGTGGATCCCAAAGTGAGAACTCCTTCTCACTCAATTTAATTTACAGTTAAATATATACTAGGATGCAGATAGGGCTTAGAAGCACCTACACTATTTATTGTACAAACCATGGTTGTTTGTTTGGATTGTACTATGGAAATTTGGATTGTGCTTGTGAATTGATTGTGAATAAAATATTTAAACAATAAAAATATCATTTTTATTGTATAAATGAACTATATAAAATATTCATGTGTTGAATAAAATGTTTGAGCAATAATAATATCATCTGCATTGTATAAATGAACTATATAAAATAGTCAAGTGTTGAAATAAATATTTTATTATTAAAAATATAATTTTTAACGTATATATCAACGACATAAAATACTCTTGAAATGAAAATAAAAATTCATTTACAAATCAGACGATTTGTTTTTGTACACCCATTTAACTGACATTGATTGGGACGGTAATTTTACACTTCGCCCAACTGCACAAATAATATTCGGTATTTGTTAGTTGAAACCCCACACGGGTATTGGGATGATATTTGGCATACACTAATCCCAATTGTTTAGTTATATGTCAATCGACTGGTTGATAGATTGTTGTAAACGTTAATTATTTATATTTAATGCTTATGCAGTTGTGTAATGCACTCTGGATGATGGTTGACTGTGTATCATTGTTGTAGTATACATGTGTTGTATAAAATCCATATATATAAATTATATGGTAATTGATTGAGTCTGATTCCAATTCAAGAATAACGAATATTTTAAAATAACGAATATTTTAAAATAATATTCTGTAAAGGATTAAAATAAGATTTTGATGTCCGATTTGGGATGGACACGAAAATATTGAAATGTGTGAAGCCGTGTTGATTAGATTTGTGCCATTTTAATGCGAATGATATTTATATCGATTTTATTCCTTTTTATAATGAATATCGAAAAGGAAATGATTTCAAAATCTGATATTTCAAAAATATAATCATTAATATATTATAACGATTAGGAGTATTCAATTTAGATTTAAAATTGAAAATGAAGTTAAAATCGATTTGAAACGAATTTATAAACGATTCATAAAATACGTTTTAATTGGAAATCGATGAAATATATATGTAATATAATATATATTTAATGACCAGTATAGAACGAATCGCGCAGCGACCATTCGCAAATTTCGACCATTGACTTCGAATTGACATTAGAGGAGATCCGACCGTCGGATTCTCCTAAAATCGGAACAATTGGGTTCACATCGGAAAGAGCTTCCCAATGAGTATAAGAGATTTGAAATTTAACGGTTGGATTTGGAATTATGCCCAAATCAAATTTGGAAAAGGTCGCTAAGGATGCAGTTCGGTGGCCGTTATTGGAAACCGACTGTACGGGCCTTGATAAAATTATTAAAATTATCATCAATTTGTGTAAAATCATAATAAACGATTTGGATGAAAAATTCCACATTTGTAAAGATAAAAATATATTTTTATCAAATGAAATATTTATTAACTAATATAATAATCCATTATTTTTAAAAGAAATAAATTGGATTTGAAATGGTTCTAAAATAACCAGAATTTTCCAATGAATAAATTGGAATGCAACTAATCTTCGGAATATTTCGATGTTGGATTTCGAGGTTATACGGATATTGTTATGAGAATTTGCAAGATACAAATATCGTTGTTCCCAATACAATATCCGTTAGTTTCAGAATTTGATATTGAATATAAATTGATATAATTTCTATTCAGAGTCTTGTATTTTATATTAAATTGGATTTTGGGTTTGTCGTGAATGGTGTCTGCGTTAACACTGTTCTTAAACCCAGTTGAGAAAAGAATAAATCTTTTAATTAAGATTTAGTCAAGTTTAAAAATTAATTAATATTTAATTGGAACTGAATAAAAGAATTGGATTTTTGGGTTTATTGCGAACGGTGTTTTAAATAACACTTGTTCTTTAACCCAATTAACAATGAAGATATGATTTGGAATTTATAAATCTTTAACTAAGAATTAGTGGAAATTTTCCAAAGTAAAGTTTTCCAATTTGTTAAAATAAATTGGAATGGAATGGAATTCAATTAGGTAATAATCGAAGTGAACTTCTGTGGAGGAAGATTGTTAATATGTATGGAATTTAAAAGGCTTTGTTGTTATTCCATTTATATTATTAGTCGGATACGGAAGTTGATATCGATTATATATTGATCTATTTTCCATGAAGATTCCATAACTAGTGGAATGTGATTTTGGGTTTATCGTGAACTATGCTTTAAATGACATTGGTTCTTTAACCAAGTTAAAGACAGGATTACATGTCTAACATTGTATTTCAGAATGTACTATTGATCTCTGCTAAATATATATCTGTTTAGTGGCGGAGAATTTATTCTCTTGCTTAACACCCTTCTCTAAGACGTATGAGCTTAGAGGTTATATATCGGCAGAAATCAATGGTACAGTGTAGATTGTCGATGCGACATGTTTGATTTCCCAAAGTTAAATAATCATTAATACTGATTTTTCAGAAGATTAAAACTAAGTGGAGTTTTAATGAATCTTTAATTAGATTGGAATGTGAATGTGATAATTTAAATTATCAAATTTGGGGAATGATCGAGAATGCAGTATCACTAGTTTTGCTCCAAGCGATAGTTAAATCTTTAATTAGATTTGAATGGGAAAAGGTAATTAACTTTATCCATAACACAATGGTGTTAGATATGGAGTATCGCCAGTTTTGCTTCATGGGATGAATTGTTGGGATTGGGATAATAAAAGGAATAATTACTTCGGCATGGCTCGTTAATACCGACTAGTTGGATAAACCTTAATTTGGTTTAGAATTTATATCCAAATAAAGATTAAAGTATAAATTTAAAAGAATTTATATTCTATAAAATTAATGGGAACTTTTCCCAAAGGATATGAATATTTGAATAAAAGAATATTTAGAATTAGAATGAGGCGTATGTTGTATTTTTATAGCACTTGATTATAAGATACGTGAATTATCCGGAAAGGCTAGGTTTATTTCCATTCTGAATAATTGATTCGACGATAAGTCGGTGATGAAGACGGTGGTTGAAGATTGGAGTTCTTCACATTGTTTGGATGATTTGTAATGTCTTGATTGGGCTGTACACCCAAGACAAGGTAATAAGTGTTGATCGTCCAAACATACTTGGAGATCGATCGGATATGCGAGGACCTCTCTTCTATATTGGACATATGGGATGAGGAATAACGTGCCTCCGGTTTCGTTCAGACCCAGAACGAACCAGTAAATGGATGTCTGTCTGACATTGGATTTTATTCTATGTTGATTTATCTCTATTAAATATATATTTATTTGGTGGCGGAGAATTTATTCTCTTGCTTAACACCTATTAACCCCGTTCTTAGAATGCGGTTCACAATGAAAAAGCATTCGCGGACAACGACACGCCGAGCAGCTAATCAAGTCATTCGTGTGCAACAAGTGGTCGGCGCGATATAAGTCAAGTCGCCTACATCACTTGAGTCGTTCACAACAGCATGCAACGAATCGTTGGCAACTGTCTATGGCGTGCATCAGTCCTTCACATGATTCATGCCGTAAATGCTTCAAGAAGCCGAATCGATTAATGTCGTACTAGTCAACATTAGGCCATGTCATTAGCGCCTTAAGTCGCGACCAAACAGTTCATGCCATTTGGACGTTCATACGACCTGCTATTTCGTTTCACACGACATGCTTTGTACGACATGCTCTCTTATCATTAGCCATGGTGTACAACATACTTGACACTACATACCATCATGTCATGAGCACCTCTAAACCAAGTCGTTTTCATAAGTTAAAAGAAGGATCATCCATGTCGCAAGCTCATCAAATCATAGGTCAGAATGTCATTGGACCCATAAAAGTAGCTCGCCTCACTATCATAGGGTCGTTAAACGTGTTTGCTTCACAATCAAATCAGGTGGTCATTATGGCGTGCATCCGTCAACTCGTTTTCCCAAAACCGTAGGTCACTATTACACAAGTAGATGGAGGCAGTATGGATCATTACATCTTCGTATGGGTCTTTCTGCCTGCTTAGTACATAATATGTTTGAACTTATGCAAGTTGACATGTGGCAACGTGAAGAATAACATTGTTAGTCAGCACGTACAAAAATGGAAATCTGGGAACGACTGAGGATACATGAGTTTAAATATACAAGTGCATGGACATGTGGACTCTGAAGGAATTACATTGAACAACACAGACTAGTTACTTGCTTTTAGGTGTGAAGGACATGTGTCTAGGTCCCTAGTCGTTTCTCTAGTGGGAATTAAGCCGCAAGTTCTAAAGCCGGTGTCCATTGCCCGAACTCAGTTATGTCACATGTCGCTGGGAGGTGGTTCGTGTCATATGGGGACTTCTGCATGTCGTTAGGGTAAAGTAATCATGCCGCAAGTTCATTATATTGCTAAGCTACAGAAAATCAGACCGTATGTGTGCATGTCGCACAAACTTCCATGCCGATAGAATCATGTCATACAAAAGCAAGGACTCATAGTGCGTTCAAGTCACATGAAGGGTGCATGGGATATATATAAGATGATAGTTGTTTCAATAGGCAAGTGACAATCATAAAACATTTGGAACCAGTTGTACATGTTTATAACGTTGACAAGACTTGAAGGAGAAGATTATTTTAATGGCGCTAGTCATAAAAGTCATCCCGCGAGACTCATGTTCCATGTCGTGAACAGGAAAGAAGCAAGGCGTTCACATGCAAGGGTACTCATGTCGTTTATGCTTTAAGTAAGTCATGTCGAAATTGAGTCATGGTGTTTTCAGCATAATTACATAATTGCCACCTGGGCTAAAATCACCTATAAATACGCCTCAAAATTCATTTGAGATGAGGGAGAAAAAATTCATTTCGACAAAGAGACTCCGTCAAATTCAAAACTCATCTACAACTTCACTAATGGCTTCTACGGATTCATCAACACTTTTCTAACTTCATGAAGATCAAATCCAAATCAATGATCATTAGAGCTTTCTACAATTGAATTTAACCACCATCAATCTCATTCAAGCTACATAATAGATCTCTCAAACAATTTCATATCTTCTATAATCCTCTCCAAAGTCTAAATCAAATGTTAATTCACTATGAAATCTACGAAGATCATGGAAAAGGATCAAAACACACAAGTGGTTGAAGATTCATCATAAAGCTAAAAGATCTCTTCATTTTCTCCACCGAATTCAAATGAAATTAGATCATAAGGAAGGGAAAAAGTGAGAAATGATTGTAACAAGGGAAAATCCATATTTTGTAAGCTTGAGTATTATAATGAGAATTGATTGAAAGTGGATGTAGATTCATAGAGAATCGAACCACTATAAAAATTCTTTTGTCTTCTTACTTGCTTTTATCCATTTATTTTGCGATTTCGCGGTTCCACATTCTTACCGAATCGGTGAAGTGTGACTTTTTACACCTTTGGTGTTTGATCCCAAATTTGGAGCAAACATTTTGGCACCCACCGTGGGGCCGCGTTCGCATCTCCTTCCTTCGCATTGAAGTTCTAAGTCTACCTCTACCATAGATTCCGCAAATCTAAGATCTAGGACATTCGACGAATTATCTTCCAAATTCAAGGCCTTACCCGAGATCATGGAAAAATCCAAGAAGACCGCTAGCAAAACCATGGTAGAAGCTGGTAATATTGCTAATGAAGAAACACCGCTCGCAAAGTGCTTTGAAGTTGGTGAAAACTCGGAAAGCGGAGCTGGTGTGACCAGAAAAGAATTGAAAATCGCTATTGCCAACATCAGTAGCCGAATGGATGCATCTACTAAAATGATGATGGAGAAACTTGATGCCATTCTTAGTGCTCGATCAAATCCAGCCCCTTTGCATGCTCATGTCGATCTCGAAGATAATACCAAATCACCTGCTACCGACCATAACCGCAACAACAATATGGAAGACGATTATGATGGGGCAAGTAAAGGGGTTGAAGCTAATATCGAAGAATTGAGATCAAAAGCTAAGAACAATTCCGAAGTGAATGCACAAAAAGCCGCTAATCCTATCACGGGGGCACCTCTTGGTCGAGAAGACAAAGGGCTTAAGCTCTCTAATCAAGATCATATGCTTAGACGAACATTTGGTAAAGAGCTCATCTTCACAGAGCACCATAGCACTGAAGAATACATTTCGGACATGATTGAACAAGCCATGAAAAAGAATCAGGCTAGCAAGGACAACAAAAGAAAATGGGACATCTCTCCCGATAGGACTCCATTCACCAAAAGAATCCTTGGAGCAGAATGTCCGAAGAAGTTCAATCCTCCAACTCTGCCTCCGTACAATGGTCTCGTTGATCCGAACTATTTCCTGTTCAAGTATGAATGGCATATGAGTGCAGCTAAGGCGACCTATGAGATGATATGCACGAACTTTCCTCTCTATTTAGAAGGTGTCGCATCACTATGGTTCACAAAGATGCCACCCAAGTCTATCGATCGATTTTCTGACCTCACCAAAAAGTTCAAGGAGAAATTCCGCTTGTACGCTACTAAAGCCAAAGATGCAATAACACTTTCCGCGATGAAACAAAATACAGGGGAAACTGTCAAATCCTTCCTCAGTCGATTCAATGTTGCCTTGTCTGAAGTGAGCAATCCAGAGCCACGCATAATCCTCATGGCTTTACTCGACACTATAGACAAAACAAGCGAGTTTGGAAGATGGATAAAGATGAAGGAACCGAATACACTTGACAAGTTCTATAAAAAGGCGGAGGAGTACATGAGAGTGGACGACAATCCTATACCTCTTCAGATCATCGGTGGTAACCAACTTCTTGAAGCTCCCAAGAGTGCTGCTACTCAGTGTGATCAGAAGAATACTCAGGGGCAGAAGCGAGTAAACAGCAGTGGAAACGACAACAAATCCATTAAAAAGTTTCTCCATATTGACTCGTCTGAGTTAACTCCCCTGAATAACACTCCCGAGAACATCTACCTTGCCACAAAGGACGTAGAAGATTACCCAGAACCTCAGGCAATAAAAATGAATGACCGTCTGACTAAGTCCGAGAAGTTCTGTCGGTATCATAATCAGCCGGGCCACAACACCAACGAGTGCAGGCACCTGAAATCATTAATTGTAGAATTGATAAGGAAGAACCGTCTGCAACAAATTGCGAAGAACTCCCAAGAAGCAAATCCTTCTGCAGCTCCCCAGGGGCAAGAGGCATCAAATGATCAGTCTGGTCCAAACAACGTAGCTTCTGCTCAGATCACTCTAAGGTTGATAATCAACTGACAACCGTTGATGATGATCTAATATCTATGGCTTAGAATAAGCGATCATTATCGCCTCTCTGCATTACTTTACTCTTTACTATGTTTTACTTTCTTGTAAAAAGTCTATAATGATCTACGTGCATTGTACAAAACAAATGTACTACGAATGAAATGTTGTCTGCTTGTGTAAATCTCTGACTTGCAAAGTATATATATGAAAATTTTGCTAAAAGTCAATTTTCTCATTGTAGGCTACTCCGTAGGTATTTGCTTCCTCAAGATCCGACGAACTGAGGCAATTTCGATCATACCAACTCAATGGTTGATCAAGGAAGTCCTAACAAATTAGACGACGGATAGAGCAACAAGCTGTCACGGACCCAGAGTCTCATCCCTCAAAGGTTGAGGGAATCTGTTGGCGCAAAACGAAGCGCGGGAGCTTGCTAAAGCAAGACGAAGCATAGGAGTTCGTAAGCGCGGAGCGATGCAGCCTTAACCCAATGGTTCGCGGGAAATCGTAGGCACGAAACGAAGCGCGGGAGCTTGCTAAAGCAAGACGAAGCGTGGGAGTTCGTAAGCGCGGAGCGATGCAGCCTTAACCCAATGGTTCGCGGGAATCCACGGTTTGCGGGAATCAGTAGGCGAGAAACGAAGCACGGGAGCTTGCTAAAGCAAGACGAAGCGCGGGAGTTTGTAAGCGCGGAGCGATGCAGCCTTAACCAAATGGTTCGCGGGAATCCGTAGGCGCGAAACGAAGTGCGGGAGCTTGCTAAAGTAAGACATAGCGTGGGAGTTCGTAAGCGCGGAGCGATGCATCCTAAACCCAATAGTTCACGGGAATCCGTAGGCGCAAAACGAAGCGCAGGAGCTTGCTAAAGCAAGACGAAGCATGGGAGTTTGTAAACGCGGAGCGATGCAGTCTTAACCCAATGGTTCGCGGGAATCCCTAGGCACGAAACAAAGCGTGGGAGCTTGCTAAAGCAAGACGAAGCGTGGGAATTCGTAAGCGCGGAGCGATGCAGCCTTATCCCAATGGTTCGAGGGAGCTTGCTAAAGCAAGACGAAGCGTAGGAGTTCGCACTGCAAAGCGATGCAACAACCAAAAATCCCTTTCCATAGAGAAAATGACTTCTTCATAGGAGATATTAACAACGATCAATGAAATCCATCATGTTGATTCAAGCGCAAGAAAAAGAAAAGACGTTGGATTAAAAGGACCAAACTAAAACATGAGGCATCCAACGGAATCTTCAATGCCAAAGTAGATCATCATGACAAACAAACATTAAGCAGAAAAATTCTTCATATAATGAATGCTAACAATGGTCTCCAGAGCTGGGGCATAGATAATCAAAGATTCTCCAAAGAGAAGCAGAGAATAAATCACATATGCGTATTTCTCAAGTGCGAAATACCGTACACAATCATATAAGTCATTAAAATGATAACATACAAAATTTTCAGTTGGGTCAGCCGATTGTTCGATTTTTAATCGTTAAATGCGAATGTGAATTTGAATGTTGTACTTGTACAAACATTATTCAGTAGGTTATGAATCGCTGAGTAGAACAATCCTATGCAGATACTTCATTCAGTTCAAAAATAAATTTGCATTAATTCATTATCTAATGATTAAACTAATCTGTTATTGATGTGGGCGATCAATGACAAAGTATAATCCCACAAATCGTATAAACACTTGTTTTTATTACAGAACAGGTGGAATAAAACAATTAACAATCCAACGCATCGTCAAAGGACGACAAACCAGGACGAAATTCTGGCAAATCATCAGCAGTGCAAAAATACGCTGGAATTTATAATACTAGATCAAATAACATGAAGATGCGGGCAAAATCAGATTATAGTCCAAGAACAATCAAGGAAAGGCTCACCAGTTACAGTAGTCATTTCGAAGCCTGTATTCCTCGCAAGCAAGAAATACAAGCTTCGAGGGGCAAATGTTAACCCCGTTTTTAGAACGCAATTCACAACGAAAAAGCATTCACGGACAATGACACGCCGCGCAGCTGATCAAGTCGTTCGTGTGCAACAAGTGGTCGGCGCGATATAAGTCAATTTGCCCACACCATTTGAGTCGTTCACAGCAACATGCAACAAACCGTTGGCAACTGTCAATGGCGTTCATCGGTCCTTCACATGATTCATGCCGTAAATGCTTCAAGAAGTCAAATCGATTAATGTCTTACTAGTCAACATTAGGCCATGTCATTAGCGCATTAAGTCGCGACCAAATAGTTCATGCCGTTTGGACGTTCATACGACCTGCTATTTCGTTTCACATGACATGCTTTGTACGACATGCTCTCTTATCATTAGCCATGGTGTACAACATACTTGACACTACATACCATCATGTCATGAGCACCTCTATACCAAGTCATTTTCGTAAGTCAAAAGAAGGCTCATCCATGTCGCAAGCTTATCAAATCGTAGATCAGCATGTCGTTGGACCATTAAAAGTAGCTCGCCTCACCATCCTCGGGTCGTTAAACGTGTTTGCTTCACAATCGAATCAGGTGGTCATTATGGCGCGCATCCATCAAGTCGTTTTCCCAAAACCGTAGGTCACTATTACACAAGTAGATGGAGGCAGTATGGATCGTTGCATCTTCGTATTGGTCTTTCTGCCTGGTTCGTACATAATCTGGTTGAACTTATGCAAGTTGACATGTGGCAACGTGATGAATAACATTGCTAGTCAGCACGTAAAAAAATGGAAACCTAGGAACGACTGAGGATACATGAGTTTAAATATACAAGTGCATGGACTAATGGATTCTGAAGGAATTACATTGAATAATACAGACTAGTTACTTGCTTTCAGGTGCGAAGGGCATGTGTCTAGGTCCCAAGTCGTTGCTCAGGAGGGAATTAAGCCGCAAGTTCTCAAGCCGGTGTCCATTGCCCGAACTAAGTTATGTCACATGTCGCTGGGAGGTGATTCGTGTCATATGGGGACTTCTGCATGTCGTTAGGGGAGAGTAATCATGCCGCAAGTTCATTATATTGCTAAGCTACAGAAAATCAGACCGTATATGTGCATGTCGCACAAACTTCCATGCCGATAGAATCATGTCATACAAAAGCAAGGACTCATAGTGCGTTCAAGTCGCATGAAGTGTGCATGGGATATATATAAGATGATAGTTGTTTCAATAGGCAAGTGACAATCATAAAACATTTGGAACCAGCTGTACATGTTTATAACGTTGACAAGACTTGAAGGAGAAGATTATTTTAATGGCGCAAGTCATAAAAGTCATCCCGCGAGACTCATGTTCCATGTCGTGAACAGGTAAGAAGCAAGGCGTTCACATGCAAGGGTACTCATGTCGTTTATGCTTTAAGTAAGTCATGTCGAAATTGAGTCATGGCATTTTCAGCATAATTACATGATTGCCACCTGGGCTATAATCACCTATAATTACCCCTCAAAATTCATTTGAGATGAGGGAGAAAAAAATCATTTCGACAAGGAGACTCCGTCAAATTCAAAACTCATCTTCAACTTCTCTAATGGCTTCTATGGATTCATCAACACTTTTCTAACTTCATGAAGATCAAATCCAAATCAATGACCATTAGAGCTTTCTACAATTGAATTTAAGCACCATCAATCTCATTCAAGCTACATAATAGATCTCTCAAGCAATTTCATATATTCTCTAATCCTCTCCAAAGTCTAAATCAAATGTTAATTCACTATGAAATCTACGAAGATCATGGAAAAGGATCAATACACACAAGTGGTTGAAGATTCATCATAAAGCTAAAAGATCTCTTCATTTTCTCCACCGAATTCAAGTGAAATTAGATCATAAGGAAGGGAAAAAGAGAGAAATGATTGTAATAAGGGAAAATCCATATTTTTTAAGCTTGAGTACTATAATGAGAATTGATTGGAAGTGGATCTAGATTCATAGAGAATCGAACCACTATAAAAATTCTTTTGTCTTCTTACTTGCTTTTATCGATTTATTTTGCGATTTCGCGGTTCCACATTCTTACCGAATAGGTGAAGTGTGACTTTTTACACCTTTGGTGTTTGATCCCAAATTTGGAGCAAACATTTTGGCGCCTACCGTGGGGCCGCGTTCTCATCTCCTTCCTTCGCATTGAAGTTCTAAGTCTACTTCTA
Organism: Allium sativum; assembly: GCA_030737875.1. Classification (NCBI taxonomy): domain Eukaryota; kingdom Viridiplantae; phylum Streptophyta; class Magnoliopsida; order Asparagales; family Amaryllidaceae; genus Allium; species Allium sativum. Next base: position 161,198,459 of record CM060924.1, read on the forward strand.
CCATAGATTCCGCAAATCTAAGATCTAGGACATTCGACGAATTATCTTCCAAATTCAAGGCCTTACCCGAGATCATGGAAAAATCCAAGAAGACCGCTAGCAAAACCATGGTAGAAGCCGGTAATGTTGCTAATGAAGAAACACCGCTCGCAAATCTCTTTGAAGTTGGTGAAAACTCGGAAAGCGAAGCCAGTGTGACCAGAAATGAATTAAAAATCGCTATTGCCAACGTCAATAGCCGAATGGATGCATCTACTAAAATGATGATGGAGAAACTTGATGCCATTCTTAGTGCTCGATCAAATCCATCCCCTCTGCAGGCTCATGTCGATCTCGAAGATAATACCAAATCACCTGCTACCGACCATAACTGCAACAACAATATGGAAGACGATTATGATGGGGCAAGTGACGGGGATGAAGCTAATGTCGAAGAATTGAGATCAAAAGCTAAGAACAATTCCAAAGTGAATGCACAAAAAGCCGCTAATCCTATCACGGGGGCACCTCTTCGTCGAGAAGACAAAGGGCTTAAGCTCTCTAATCAAGATCATATGCTTAGACGAACATTTGGTAAAGAGCTCATCTTCACAAAGCACCATAGCACTGAAGAATACATTTCAGACATGATAGAACAAGCCATGAAAAAGAATCAGGCTAGCAAGGACAACGAAAGAGAATGGGACTTCTCTCCCGATAGGACTCCATTCACCAAAAGAATCCTTGGAGCAGAATGTTCGAAGAAGTTCAATCCTCCAACTCTGCCTCCGTACAACGGTCTCGTTGATCCGAACTATTTACTATTCAAGTATGAATGGCATATGAGTGCAGCTAAGGCGACCGATGCGATGGGATGCACGTACTTTCCTCTCTATTTAGAAGGTGCCACATCACAATGGTTCACAAAGCTGCCACCCAAGTCTATCGATCGATTTTCTGACCTCACCAAAAAGTACGAGGAGCAATTCCGCTTGTACGCTACTAAAGCCAAGGATGCAATAACACTTTCAGTGATGAAACAAAATACAGGGGAAACTGTCAAATCCTTCCTCAGTCGATTCAATGTTGCCTTGTCTGAAGTGAGGAATCCAGAGCCATGCATAATCCTCATGGCTTTACTCGACACTATAGACAAAACAAGCGAGTTCGAAAGATGGATAAAGATAAAGGAACCGAATACACTTGACAAGTTCTATAAAAAGGCGGAGGAGTACATGAGAGTGGACGACAATCCTATACCTCTTCAGATCATCGGTGGTAAACAACTTCTTGAAGCTCCCAAGAGTGTTGTTAATTAGTGTGATCAGAAGAATACTCAGGGGCAGAAGCGAGTAAATGGCATTGGAAACGACAACAAATCCATTAAAAAGTTTCGCCCTATTGACTCGTCTGAGTTAACTCCCCGGAATAACACTCCCGAGAACATATACCTTGCCATAAAGGACATAGAAGATTACCCAGAACCTCAGCCAATAAAAATGAATGACCATCTGACTAACTCCGGGAAGTTCTGTCGGTATCCTAATCAGCCGGGCCACAACACCAACGAGTGCAGGCACCTGAAATCATTAATTGAAGAATTGAAAGGGAAGAACCGTCTACAACAAATTGTGAAGAACTCCCAAGAAGAAAATCCTTCTGCATCTCCCAAGGGGCAAGAGGCATCAAATGATCAGTCTGGTCCGAACAACGTAGCTTCTGCTAAGATCACTCCAAGGCTGATAATCAACTGACAACCGTTGATGATGATCTAATATCTACGGCTTAGAATAAGCGATCATTATCGCCTCTCTGCATTACTTTACTCTTTACTATGTTTTACTTTCTTGTAAAAAGTCTATAATGATCTACGTGCATTGTACAGAACAAATGTACTACGAATGAAATGTTGTCTGCTTGTGTAAATCTCTAACTTGCAAAGTGTATATATGAAAGTTTTGCTAAAAGTCGATTTTCTCATTACAGGCTACTCCGTAGGTATTTGCTTCCTCAAGATCCGACGAACTGAGGAAATTCCGATCATACCAACTCAACTGTTGATCAAGGAAGTCCTAACAAATCAGACGGCGGATAGAGCAACAAGCTGTCACAGACCCAGAATCTCATCCCCCAAAGGTTGCGGGAATCCGTAGACGCGAAACGAAGCGCGGGAGCTTGCTAAAGCAAGACGAAGCGTGGGAGTTCATAAGCGCGGAGCAATGCAGCCTTAACCCAATGGTTCGCGGGAATTCGTAGGCGCGAAACGAAGCGCGGGTGCTTTCTAAAGCAAGACGAAGCATGGGAGTTCGTAAGCGCGGAGCGATGCATCCTTAACCCAATGGTTCGCGGGAATCCGTAGGCGCGAAACGAAGCGCGGGAGCTTGCTAAAGCAAGACAAAGCATAGGAGTTCGTAAGCGCAGAGTGATGCAGCCTTAACCGCACGGTTCACGGGAATCCGTAGGCGAGAAACGAAGCACGGGAGCTTGCTAAAGCAAGACGAAGCGTGGGAGTTCGTAAGCGCGGAGCGATGCTGCCTTAACCAAATAGTTCGCGGGAATCCGTAGGCGCGAAACGAAGCGCGGGAGCTTGCTAAAGTAAGACATAGCTTGGGAGTTCGTAAACGCGGAGCGATGCAGCCTTAACCCAATGGTTCGCGGGAATCTGTAGGAGTGAAACGAATCGCAGGAGCTTGCTAAAGCAAGACGAAGCATGGGAGTTTGTAAGCGCGGAGCGATGCAGTTTTAACCCAATGGTTCACGGGAATCCGTAGGTGCGAAACAAAGCGTGGGAGCTTGCTAAAGCAAGATGAAGCATGGGAATTCTTAAGCGCGGAGCGATGCAGCCTTAACCCAATGGTTCGCGGGAGCTTGCTAAAGCAAGACGAAGCGTAGGAGTTCGCACTGCGAGGCGATGCAACAACCAAAAATCCCTTTCCATAGAGAAAATGACTTCTTCATAGGAGATATTAACAACGATCAATGAAATCCATCATGTTGATTCAAGCGCAAGAAAAAGACAAGACGTTGGATTTAAAGGACCTCACTAAAACATGAGGCATCCAACGGAATCTTCAATGCCAAAGCAGATCATCATGACAAACAAACATTGAGCAGAAAAATTCTTCGTATAATGAATACTAACAATGGTCTCCAGAGCTGGGGCATAGATAATCAAAGATTCTCCAAAGAGAAGGAGAGGATAAATCACAGATGCGTATTTCTCAAGTGTGAAATACCGTACACCATCATATAAGTCATTAAAATGATAACATTCAAAATTTTCAGTCGGCTCAGCCGATTGTTCGATTTTTAATCGTTAAATGCGAATGTGAATTTGAATGTTGTACTTGTACAAACATTATTCAATAGGTTATGAACCGTTGAGTAGAACAATCCTATGCAGATACTTCATTCAGTTCAAAAATAAATTTGCATTAATTCATTATCTAATGATTAAACTAATCTATTATTGTTGTGGGCGATCAATGACAAAGTATAAGCCCACAAATCGTACAAACACTTGTTCTTATTACATAACAGGTGGAATAAAGCAATTAAAAATCCAACACATCGTCAAAGGACGACAAACCAGGACGAAATTCTGGCAAATCATCAGCAGTGCAAAAATACGCTAGTATTTATAAAACCAGATCAAATAACATGAAGATGCGGGCAAAATCAGATTATAGTCCAAGAACAATCAAGGAAAGGCTCACTAGTTACAGTAGTCATTTGGAAGCCTGTATTACTCGCAAGCAAGAAATACAAGCTTCGAGGGGCAAATGTTAACCCCGTTTTTAGAACGCGGTTCACAACGAAAAAGCATTCACGCACAATGACACGCCGCACAGCTAATCAAGTCGTTCGTGTGCAACAAGTGGTCGGCGCGATATAAGTCAAGTTGCCCACACCACTTGAGTCGTTCACAACAACGTGCAACGAACCGTTGGCAACTGTCTATGGCGTTCATCACTCCTTCACATGATTCATGCCGTAAATGTTTCAAGAAGTCTAATCGATTAATGTTTTACTAGTAACATTAGGCTATGTCATTAGTGCATTAAGTCGCGACCAAACAGTTCATGCCGTTTGGACTTTCATACGACCTGCTATTTCGTTTCACACGACATGCTTTGTACGGCATGCTCTCTTATCATTAGCCATGGTGTACAGCATACTTGACACTACATACCATCATGTCGTGAGCACCTCTATACCAAGTCATTTTCATAAGTCAACAGAAGGCTCATCCATGTCGCAAGCTCATCAAATCGTAGATCAGCATGTCGTTGGACCCTTAAAAGTAGCTTGCCTCACCATCCTCGGGTCGTTAAACGTGTTTGCTTCATAATCGAATCAGGTGGTCATTATGGCGCGCATCCATCAAGTCGTTTTCCCAAAACCGTAGGTCACTATTACACAAGTAGATGGAGGCAGTATGGATCGTTGCATCTTCATATTGGTCTTTCTGCCTGGTTCGTATATAATCTGGTTGAACTTATGCAAGTTGACATGTGGCAACGTGATGAATAGCATTGCCAGTCAGCACGTACAAAAATGGAAACCTAGGAACGACTGAGGATACATGAGTTTAAATATACAAGTGCATGGACACATGGATTCTGAAGGAATTACATTGAATAATACAGACTAGTTACTTGCTTTCAGGTGCGAAGGGCATGTGTCTAGGTCCCAAGTCGTTGCTCAGGTGGGAATTAAGCCGCAAGTTCTCAAGCCGGTGTCCATTTCCCGAACTAAGTTATGTCACATGTCGCTGGGAGGTGATTCGTGTCATATGGGGACTTCTGCATGTCGTTAGGGGAGAGTAATCATGCCGCAAGTTCATTATATTGCTAAGCTACAGAAAATCAGACCGTATGTGTGCATGTCGCACAAACTTCCATGCCGATAGAATCATGTCATACAAAAGCAAGGACTCATAGTGCGTTCAAGTCGCATGAAGTGTGCATGGGATATATATAAGATGATAGTTGTTTCAATAGGCAAGTGACAATCATAAAACATTTAGAACCAGCTGTACATGTTTATAACGTTGACAAGACTTGAAGGAGAAGATTATTTTAATGGCGCAAGTCATAAAAGTCATCCCGCGAGACTCATGTTCCATGTCGTGAATAGGTAAGAAGCAAGGCATTCACATGCAAGGGTACTCATGTCATTTATTCTTTAAGTAAGTCATGTCGAAATTGAGTCATGGCGTTTTCAGCATAATTACATAATTGCCACCTAGGCTAAATTCACCTATAAATACCCCTCAAAATTCATTTGAGATGAGGGAGAAAAAATTCATTTCGACAAGGAGGCTCCGTCAAATTCAAAATTCATCTACAAATTCTCTGATGGCTTCTATGGATTCATCAACACTTTTCTACCTTCATGAAGATCAAATCCAAATCAATGATCAATAGAGCTTTCTACAATTGAATTCAAGCACCATCAATCCCATTTAAGCTACATAATAGATCTCTTAAGCAATTTCATATCTTCTTAATCCTCTCCTAAATTTAAATCAAATGTTAATTCACTATGAAATCTTCGAAGATCATGGAAAAGGATCAAAACACACAAGTGGTTGAAGATTCGTCATAAAGCTAAAAGATCTCTTCATTTTCTCCACCGAATTCAAGTGAAATTAGATCATAAGGAAGGGAAAAAGAGAGAAATGATTATAACAAGGGAAAATCCATATTTTGTAAGCTTGAGTATTATAATGGGAATTGACTGAAAGTGGATGTAGATTCATAGAGAATCGAACCACTATAAAAATTCTTTTGTCTTCTTACTTGCTTTTATCAATTTATTTTGTGATTTCGCGGTTCCACATTCTTACCGAATCAGTGAAGTGTGACTTTTTACACCTTTGGTGTTTGATCCCAAATTTGGAGCAAACAACACCGTTCTCTGAGACGTACGAGCTTAGAGGTTATAAATCGATAGACATCAGTCGCATGGCGTGAATTGCCAGTGTGGCATGCTGAGATGCAAATGATCTAGGATTTTTTTGAAAAGCAGAGTCTTATGGTTGCTGATCAAAGCACGACTTTAAATAGCATAGATTTGTGTATAGCGTTAATTCGCGAGCCTCACAACTCAGTTTGAGTCAAAAACGGGATAAGGGACCCAAGGATTGCATGACGTTTCCTTCTAGCTATGGATGGTGTCATGGTATGGAGCTCAGACATTTATTTATTTTTACCTATATGGATGATGGATTGCGAGGCACCTCAGATATATTAGTTACTACGGAGCCAATGGATAGGTCCTATAGGACCGTGAAACGTGTGTTCAGGAATAACTCATCCTCAAACGTGAGGGAGGACCGACCTTGGAGGATCCAAGAGTTCACTACGGGGAAACCTGAGGCATTTGCTAGAGTGTCTCGAAGCCGGCGAGTACATCCCCTGCCTCGACTCATGACTGAAATCCAATTTCCAATACGTGACATTTCAGTTTTGATTGTAGAGCCTAGTATGGCATCATGATATATTGTAACCATGTTGTCTTTGATTGATACATTTATATTTGAAGTTGTTTTATACACTATGCACTTTTAGTAATCTCAAAATGATTTGTTTAAAACGTACCAAGCATGTTTGGCTATTATAAGGTAAAACTCTGTCCTTCGGCTTGCGTTGCATTATGTGATGGGACCTGAGTCTTATAATAGCTTCATTTTTTTCCAAAAAGCATCACGCTGTTTGTTTTATGCATTGGTATTCTTAGGAGAAAACCCGTTCCGTGCTATACGGCGTGGTCCCTTGATTTGCTTTGTTTTTAAAGTAAGATTTAATAACTGTTTAAGTTCTCACACCAGTCCCATGACTAACTTGGAGTTTATTGTTTTAACCTAAACTATGGGTGCCCATATTTCCCACACATGCAGCTAGTGGTTTTGGTTTTCGTAGATATTTCTTTTCTCAGGATCCTAGATTTACAGCTAGAGCTATATTCGGAAAGCTTTGTATCTATGTATTTCTTTCAGTTGTGTTATGTATTATTTTTCCGCTGCATTGTAATTTTAAATCTCTGATATTTTCCAATGTGTAATATTTATTCATACTTTGTTATATTCTTGTACTCTGATGTAAATTGTTGTAACAGCAATGATGTGTTCTTCTGTTTGCTTTCTAATTTGTTGTATTCTCATTACAATCCGTGTTTTCCGATCTCCTCCGAGGCTAGCGAAGTTTGGGTCATAACATTTTTGGTATCAGAGCGTTGGTTTACAAAGCTCGAGAACAAGACACATTAGAACCGAACGAAAGAATTCATCAGAGATTGGATTAGTAATATCCAATGAGAATGACTCGTTAGAGATGAATCAGTAGTATCCTAGAATGAGTTTCAAAGAGTGTTATTTTTAAAATAAAAATGAAAACAAACTTTGTTTTGAAAATTTAAACCCTATTATACGTATTTGAGTATTTTATTTTATATTGAATTTGGGCAATCGAGTATATAAAGATTTTGCACATACGCCTTGCAAACATGTATACATAGCCTCAAATATACTAGATAGATATAGAGTCACAATCTAGTCGCCCAGGGATGATTCTACTGATGATTGTACAACATTAGTGGTTTTTTTTTTTTTTGAGTTTTGAAGGTGGGATGTCTATATATTTCCAATTGACTGGTGTGAGAACCAAAACTTGGACAGAATTTACTATTTGTGATTTGACACTGGAAAATGATTTTTAAGTATATTTAAAATTATATATTTGAGAAGTTAATCAACTAATTGGTTGCTGGTTGCGATGTTTGATTATTAGTTTAACTAATAAAATTATTGAAACCAACATGTGAATGAAAGGTAAATTTTAGTCAAATCGAATCAAATATTGAACCGTATTGAAAATTGATTGGAATTGCACATATGTACATGTATATACAATGAACTGGTCATAGCATGGAAGCTAAGAAGAGAAATAAAATTGTATGCCCGACTAATAGGTACATGTTTACTATTTTCTTAGGTTTTGATGATTTTATGAGCCGATTAGCTAGCCACTTGGATTTTTTTTCTTTTGGAATGATGAGGGCCCTGTGAGGCAAGTTTCGGTTTTAAAGGTTTCCCGGCACAAAGATGGTTATTGCGAACTTTTTCGAAAATTTAGGGTGTTAGCCAAATTTTTTAGAAAGTAGAAAATTCTTAGAAACTGAAAAGTTGAAGAATGAAAGCCAGAATGAAATTTGAGTTGGTTACTTAAACAACTTTCAGCTCCTCTCCTTTTCGAGGATGAAAAGATTTTATGTGGGGGGAGATTGTAACAACCCGGATTTTCAGAACCAAATTAAAATTTTTATTTTAGCAATTTTAATGGATTTTGAATATTTAAAATGATTAATTTTCAATAATAATGACTAAAAAAATTATTTTAAACAAATTTAGAATGTATAAATTTATTTTAATTATAAAACGAGCCTGAAAAGGCGCGGTAGTTTGAAAATTCGAGAAAATTCGGTTTCTAATTTCAAATGAATATACAGAATTCAAAATAAATCGGATTTGAGTAAAACCATAATTATTTAAACTGTTTAATTATATATTTCTAACAAACGTGAAAAATCCAGATTTCATAGTATAAACTGAAAGTTATGTCCAGTGTAAAATTCAAAATAGTCGTTATGAAATTTATATATATTTTATATAATATATAACCCTTAAAAATAGCCACTTTGCAAATGACCTCCATTTTTGACGAAACAACTTTTGTTGGATCCGGAATGTCAAATTATTGCTTTATTCCAATTTTTATAATTTTTAGAATTAATATGTGAGCATGGTGAATTTAAACGTGTTTTGGTCAATTTGTTTGAATTGGATCGACCAGAAAATAACCATTTTCAAACAGTCTCCAAATTCAATGAAATTAGTTTTGTTAGGACCGTATCATCAAAACATAGCTAGATTTATTTTTAAGGAATTTTTGGTGTTAGTATGTGGCCCCGGTAAATTAAAATGTACGTTAAAATCAATTTTGAACATTATATTGATTTATATATTAATTTTAAAGAAAATTGATCGAAAAAGTCGAATTGGCTTACCGGATATATACCATTGTGTTAAGAATGGGCGTGATTAGCTAGGGGTGCAGTCGTTGGGTTCGATTTGGAGTTCGGACATAATATAACCAATTAGAGAATTAAAATATAATTTATATAACTACATAAATACATATACATATACATATACATATATATATATATACATATATATAATACCCAAGTCAACATTGGTCAAACCCTAACTTTCCAATTTTATTGGTCATCCAGAGAAAGAAATCCCGCCTCCCTCTATTTTCAGTGACCCAAAATTCTCGAAATTAAACCCCTTAATCATTTGAAATCCGCTCCAAATTGAATCCGATCTCCAACGCGAAACCGTCGACCTAGAGGGGGCCCGATGATTTTATGCAGGGATGATCTTTTCTCGAGCGACGTAGTGGCTGAATGAAGCGCGCAAAGGCACTAGAGTTTGTGGCCGTTGTAGGCCCGAGGGGGACCTCGAGTTCATCGAGGCACCTGACGTGGCGAGGTGGTGGAACGTCTGACGAAGTGGCATCGTCTAATCGGTGCCACGACGAATAAGGCAGAGGGGGTTCCAAGCCCTAGAGGCTAAGCTTTTTTTATGATAGCCTGAAGCGTGACAAAAAGGGAAACGGCAGCAGATGGTTAAACGTTGTTAATGGTAATTAATTTAATTTCAGTGTTTAATTATCCAAAATATGATTTATCGTTACTTTTTCACACGATGTCCAAATTCAATGATTTCAGTTGCATTACGATCGTGGCGGAGAACTCTACAACATGGAACTGACCAGAATGGAAACAAATCATGTTAGAATTCTAGGAAAATTCAAACCGAACGGTACCAGAATCGCCAGTTAATGAATGAAGGAGTGGATCCCGAAGTGAGAACTCCTTCTCACTCAATTTAATTTGCAGTTAAATATATACTAGGATGCGGACGGAGCTTAGAATCCCCCGACACTATTTATTGTACAAACCATGGTTGTTTGTTTGAATTGTATTGTGGGAATTTTGGATTGTGGTTGTAAAATTGATCGTGATTTGATTGTGAATAAAATATTTAAACAATAAAAATATCATTTTTATTGTATAAATGAACTATATAAAGTATTCATGTGTTGAATAAAATGTTTGAACAATAAAAATTTCATTTGTATTGTATAAATGAACCATATAAAATAGTCAAGTGTTGAAATAAATATTTTATCCTGAAAAATATAATTTTTAACGTATATATGAACGGCATAAAATTCTCCTAAAATTAAAATAAATATTCATTTACAAATCGGACGATTTGTTTATGTATACCCATTTAACTGACATTGATAGGGACGATAATTTTACACATCGCCCAACTGCACAAATAATATTTAGTATTTGTTGGTTGAAATCTCACACGGCTATTGGGATGATATTTGGCGTAATCCCAATTGTTTAGTTGTATGTCAATCGATTGGTTGACAGACTATTGTAAGTGCTAATTATTTATATTTAATGCTTATGTAGTTGTGCAATGCACTCTAGATGATGGTTGACTGTGTATCATTGTTGTAGTGTACATGTGTTGTATGAAATCCATATATATAAATTATATGGTAATTGATTGGGTCTGATTCCAATTCAGGAATAACGAATATTTTAAAATAACGAATATTTTAGATTAAGGAATATTTTAAAATAACGAATATTTTAAAATAATATTCTGTAAAGGATTAAAATAAGATTTTGATGTCTGATTTGGGATAGACACGAAAACATTGAAACACATGAAGCTGTGTAGATTAGATTTGCGCCATTCTAACGCGAACGATATTTATATCGATTTCATTCATTTTTATAATGAATATCAAAAAGGAAATTATTTCAAAATCTGATATTTTGAAATATTATCTTTTATATATTATAATGATAAGGAGTATTCAATTTAGATTTAAAATTGAAAATGAAGTTAAAATCATTTTAAAATGAAATTATAAATGATTTATAAAATACATTTTAAATGGAAATCGATGATATATATATATATATATATATATATTATATATTTAATGGCCTGAATAGAACACACAACACAGCGACCATTGGAGAATTTCGACCATTGACTTGGAATTGACATTACGGGAGATCCGACCGTCGGATTCTCCTAAAACTGAAACCGTTGGGTTTACATCGAAAATAGCTTTCTAACGAATATAGGAGATTTGAAATCTAATGGTTGGATTTGGAATTATGTCCAAATTAAACGTTGAAAAGGTCGCTATGGATGCAGTTCGGTGGCCGTTATTGGAAACCGACTGTACGGGCCTTAATAAAATTATTAAAAATATTAATAATGTATGTTAAATAATAGTAAATGATTTGGAAAGGATTTGGATGAAAAATTCCATGTTTGTAAAGATAAAAATATATTTTTATCAAAATGAACTAGTTATTAACTAGTATAATAATCCAATATTTTTAAAAGGAATAAATTGGATTTGAAATGGTTTTAGAACAACCAGAATTTTCCATTGAATAAATTGGAAAGGATTGGAATGGAAATAATCTTTGGAATATTTCTATATTGGATTCCATGGTTATACGGATATTGTTATGGGAATTTGGAAGATACAAATATCGCTATTCCCAATACGATATCCGTTAGTTTTAGAATTTGATATTGAATATAAGCCGATATAATTTCTATTCAGAGTCTTGTATTAAATATTAAATTGGATTTTGGGTTTGTCATGAATGGTGTCTTCATTAACATGTTCTTAAACCCAGTTGAGAAAGGAAAAATCTTTTAATTAAGATTTAGTGAAATTTAACAATTAATTAATATTTAATTGGAATTGAATAAAAGAATTGGATTTTTGGGTTTATCGCGAATGGTGTTATAAATAACACTTGTTCTTTAACCCAATTAACAGTGAAGATTTGATTTGGAATTTAAAATTCTTTTAATTAAGATTTAATGAAAAAATTCCAAAGTAAAGTTTTCAAAATTAATAAAATAAATTAGAATGGAATGGAATTAGATTAATAATCGAAGTGAACTTCTATGGAGGAAGACTGTTAATATGTATGGAATTTAAAAGGCTTTGTCGTTATTCCATTTATATTATTAGTCGGATACGGAAATTGATATTGATTGTATATTGGTATGTTTTCCGCGTAGAATCCGTAATTAGTGGAATGTGATTTTGGGTTTATCGTGAACTGTGTTTCAGATGACATTGGTTCTTTAACCCAGTTAAAGACAAGATTACATGTCTAACATTGTATTTTGAAATGTATTGTTGATCTCTACTAAATATATATCCGTATGGCGGAAGAAAATTTATTCTCTTGCTTAACTCCCTTCTCTGAGACGTATGATCTTAGAGGTTATATATCGGCAGAAATCAATGGTACAGTGTAGATTGTCGATTCGGCGTGTTTGAGTTCCCAAAGTTAAATAATCATTAATATTGATTTTCAGGAAGATTAAAACTAAGTGGAGTTTTAATGAATCTTTAATTAGATTGGAATGTGAATGTGATAATTTAATTTATCAAATTTGGGGAATGATCGAGAATGGAGTATCACCAGTTTTTCTCCAAGCGATAGTTAAATCTTTAACTGGATTTAAACTAGAAATTGTAATTAACTTTACTGATAACACAATTGTGTTAGATATGGAGTATCACTAGTTTTGCTCCATGGGATGAATAGGTTGGGATTGGGATAATAAAAGGAATGATTACTTCGGTATGGCTCGTTAATCCCGACTAGCCGGATAAACCTTAATTTGGTTTAGAATTGATATCCAAAGGAAGATTAAAGTATAAATTTAAAAGAATTTATATTTGATAAAATTAATGGGAACCTTTCCCAAAGGATATGCATATTTGAATAAAAGAATATTCAGAATTGGAATGAGGCGTATGTTGTATTTTTATAGCACTTGATTATAAGATACGTGAATTATTCGGAAAGACCGGGTTTATGCCCATTCTGAATAATTGATTCGACGATAAGTCGACGATGAAGACGGTGGATGAAGATCGGAGTTCTTCATATCGTTTGGATGATTACTAATGTCTTGATTGGGATGTACACCCAAGACAAGGTAATAAGTGGTGATCGTCCTTACATACTTGGAGATCGACCGGATATGCAAGGACCTCTCTCCGATATTGGATGTATGGGACGAGGAATAAGGTGCCTCCGGTTTCGTTTAGACCAAGAACGAACTAGTAAATGGATGTGTATCTGACATTGGATTTTATTCTATGTTGATTGATCTCTATTAAATATAAACCAGTTTGGTGGCATAGAATTTATTCTTTTGCTTAACACCATTCTCTGAGACATACGAGCTTAGAGGTTATATATCGATAGACATCAGTCGCATGGCGCGAATTGTTAGTGTGGCATGCTGAGATGCAAATGATCAAGGATTTTTTTGAAAAGCAGAGTCTTGTGGTTGATGATCAAAGCACAACTTTAAATAGCATAGCTTTGTGTATAGCGTTAACTCGCAAGCCGCACACCTCGGTATAAGTCAAAAACAGAATAAGAGACCCAAGGAGTGCATGACGTTTCCTTCTAGCTATGGGTGGTGTCATGGTATGGAGCCCAGACATTTATTTAGTTTTACTTATGTGGATGGTGGACTGCGAGGCTCCTCAGATATATCGGTTTCTACGGAGCCGAAGGATAGGTCTTATAGGACCGGGAAATGTGTGTTCAGGAATAACTAATCCTCAAACGTAAGGGAGGACCAACCTTGGAGGATCCAAGGGTTCACTGCGGGGAACCCTGAGGCATTTTCTAGAGTGTCTCGAGGCCGACGAGGAGTACATCCCTTACCTCGACTCATGACGGAAATCCAATTTTCAATATGTGACATTTTGGTTTTGATTATAGAGACAAGTATGGAGACATGATATACTGTACCCATGTCGTCTATGATTGATACATTTATATTTGAAGTTGCTTTATGCACTATGCACTTATAGTAATATCAAAATGATTTGTTTTAAACATACCAAGCATGTTTGGGTGTTAGAAGGTAAAACTCTATCTCTGGCTTGCGTTGCATTGTGTGATGGGACCTGAGTCTTATAATAGCTTCATTTTTTCCAAAAAGCATTGCGCGGTTTGTTTTATGCACCGGTATTCTTAGGAGAAAACCCGTTTCGTGTTATACGGCGTGGTCCCTTGATTTATTTTATTTTTAAAGTAAAGATTTAATAACTGTTTTGGTTCTCACACCAGTCCTATGATTGACCTGGAGTTTATTATTTTAACCTGAACTTTGGGTGCCCATATTTTCCACACGGGCAGCTAGTGGTTTCGGTTTTCGCAGATATTTCTTTTCCTAGGATTCTGGATTTACAACTGGTGCTATATTCGTGAAGCTTTGTATCCGTGTATTTCTTTCTGTTGTGTTATGTATTATTTTTCCGCTGCATTGTAATTTTAAATCTCGGATATTTTACAATGTGTAATATTTATTCATACTCTACTATATTCTTGTATCTGATGTAAATATTTGTAATAGCAATGAATTATTCTTTTGTTGCGTTCTGATTTGTCGTGTTCCCATTACAATCCGTGTTTTCCAGTCTTCTCAGAGGCTAGTGAAGTTCGGGTCGTAATAGGTATTGCCATAGATACCAGTTGAACGAAAAATACCCTTTCACAACTGACAAAAACAGTTGTAATATGTCTAGTACAGCTGGCAATCATAATAAAGTCAACCTTTTTTACAACTGTTTCTAGCAGTTGTTAAAATTTGTTTTACAACTGCTAAAACTAATTACACCTCAACTACTTAATCAAAGTTTTCATAATATTATAATAAATATTATTATAACACGGTATTTTATTTAGATAAATATTTTATTTCAACATTTCAAATGGTAAAAAAAAATTGACTCCACTATTGTACATTCATTCGTATATTACACAATCATTCAAATTTACATACATTCCTCACTATATTATCACTCGATTCACTCATATACAGACTCACACATACAACCATACGCAAGAAAAATACACGAAAATGATTATATAAACTACGATGGAATGACAGTATATAATATGGGTACGGTCGTTCGTTACTTTAGCTCTTACCTATCAATGTTGTTTCCAGGAGCAACTTCCATCCTCTCTTAGTTAACGGAACAGCTAAGACTTCTACCTACCAAAGTTAAGTGAAAAATTTAATAAAGCAACACCACTAACTATCAACAAGACCAAGCGTGTTATCCAAAAAAAACCAAACAAATAAAATAAACCTTAATCTTTGACCTTAAGCAATATCGCCATCTGTTTGGGCATTATTTTCCAGTTCAGAATGTAATGACCCGCATTTTTAGAGATGGAATAATTAATTAATTTAATTATTAAATATCGTTATAACGATATCGAGAACCATAATTAAATAATATTGAATATTTAATTAATATTTATAATGAATAATAAATTATAAATATCGAAATAGTCAGAAATAGTAGAATTCACAATAGAGTGTGAATTGAATAGTATACGAGATGTGGTTGAGTTTCGATTCGAAATATAATAACGAATATATTGAATTGACGACAGTTGAACGTATAGTTTATAATATATTTATAAACGAGCTCGAAATGGCACGGCAATTCGCTATTTGGCGATTTGAACTTTAACTGAATGTACAGGGTTCGTTTTAAGCCGGATTTCTGTGAAACAAGAAACGTGTGGAGCTAGTGGAGTATATCTTTCTAGTGGAAGAGAAAAATCGGGATTTCGTCGTGTAGATTTTGAGATATGTCCAAATCAAATTTTAGAAAAGTCGCTGTGGAAATTCCTTTATAATTTATAAAGGAATTATTTATATTTTAAAAAGGAAATTCAATATAAATCAAATATCGGGTTGACCCAGAAGCGAATATCGAGTTAGAAACCAATATAGGATTTTTCTGAGCTGTATGGTATTCCACTGTGAATATGTACGATAATATAAATTTATTTATATTTAATTTTATTTTATTTAAATATATTTATATATTTAAATGGGTCATCCAGAGCGTTAAAAATAGCCGGTTTTGCAAACGAAGTCGGAATTCGACGAAACTAGTTTTGTTAGATCCGCAATGTCAAATTATTTCTAGATGTCAGTTTCCGTGATTTTTAGAGTCACTATGTGGCCGTACAAATTTTTAGAGTGTAATACAGTCAGTATTTTGACGGTTAAAAATACGCTGTGTGAGCATATGAAGTCGGAATTCGACGAAACCAGTTTCGTTGGGACCGTAATGTCGAAATCTACCTACAAGCCCAGTTTCGTGATTTTTGGGTATCACGTGTGACCACATGAATTTTTAGAGTGTGTAAACAGACAAATAAAATATAAAATAAAAACATAAAAAGAATATATCCTAACTATTTTCTCTAGTAACAAACGAGCCACGCATACTGCCTCCTCAACCACAAACCTTACCTAACCAAACAGCCTATATAACCCAAGGGAATCGAACACAGAAAAAGTTTCACACAAAAGAAAATCCTCAATCAAAAATCAAAATCAAATAGTATAAATTCCTATAAATCAGCCTAGGTATATGTATGGGATCCTGATGAGAATCTCTACACGCCTATACCACTTTCTTTTGGTTCGAAGCCTTCTGCGATCGCTGGAATAAATCAGCGTGGATCTAGGGTTTGTTCATTCTTGATTTTGAAGCTTTAATCGACGAAACTGAGGTGCTAATGATGTTTAGGAGGGTGAATGGAGGCTGGTAGCAAAGTTTGGTTAGTATCGGTGATCCAAGATGTCGCGAGCTGATGTATACAGCGTGGGATGGTTCTTCGACCGAATTCCGAGAAGAACGATCGAGTCCCTCAAAGTGTGGATGGACTGGTGGAGCTCACGACGAGATGATCCATGGTGTCATCGGTTTGGATTATCGTGAGGTGAAGAGGGAGTTGTGGTGATTAGAAGATGCGGTCATGGCCTTGGTAAATGAAACGAGGAGGACAGCAGGTTACGGGATATTTTGGGGGAGAAGGTTATAACGGGTACGAGCTTATAAGGGTGGAGGTGGGCCAAATGATAGTGGTAAAGCCCGATTGAAGTTTAAGCTTTAGTTTTAATTTAATTTGAAATTTGTATTAACTTGTTAAATTGATATCTCTCTCCTACGTTATCAGTTTCATAAACCGTAAGTTGCGTTGGGACCGTATGGACGGACACTACACATTGGAACTGACCGCGAGTCGATTGGAGAACGTTACAATTTACGGCGAAATAAATTGTTTGATTCAAATCAAATAACAGTTTATCGTTCTTTAACGATGAACTGCCAAAGTGAGTAAAACTCACCAACTCTGAATAGTTCTATTTTTACAGTGTATTCTTAGAACTGTTAAAAATTGTATGGTTGACTGTGTGTTGGCTGTTTGATTGAACTGCTAGTCAGTTAGTAGAAATTATATATATATATATATATATATATATAAACTGTTAAATATTTATATGTGATTCTACTATCAGAATAATTCATATCAAAGTGAAATCGATGTTAATATTATTGGCTAACATCTGTGATGCAGGGAAACAGGTTGGAGGAATCCAACTGGATTCCTCAACAATTATTTTACTGTGATTTATATATTGTGATATATATATGTGATATATAATCTGATGATGATTATGTGTGTTTGGACGATATTCATCGTTGTTATATGGTGTGTTAAATACCATAAGAAATACCAGGATGTAGAAAAGAGATTTTCAAACTATAATTTGAAAATAATTTATTTATATAAAATCGATGGATTTTATATTGTAAAGGAAAAATATTTGTAAATTGAATATAAAGGAATTTATGTGTTAATCAAATATAAAGGATATATATATTTGTAAATCAAATATAAAGGAATATATTTGTCAAATATATAAGAAGAGAAATATTGTAACCCATTTGAATAAATAGGATAATGGAGATATTTATTTGTTAAGTAAATATAGTTAAACCAAAGGAATATTTATGGTTAAGTAAATCAAAAAGAATTAGTTAAGTTAAACTAAGCATAATGGGTTAAGTAAATCAAAAAGAATTAGTTAAGTTAAACTAAGCAAAATGGGTTAAGTAAATCAAAAAGAATTAGTTAAGTTAAACTAAGCAAAATGGGTTAAGTAAATCAAAAAGAATTAGTTAAGTTAAACTAAGTGAAATGGGTTAAGTTAATCGAAGTAATTTAGTTAAGTTAAACTAAGTGAAATTGGTTAAGTTAATTAAAGGGAGTTAGTCGAAGTTAATTCAAAGGAGTTAGTCGAAGCTAATCCAAGGAGTTAGTTGAAGTCGTGTAAATCAAGTTAAGTTAGGTTGAATAAGTTGAGTTAACCGGTTAGAGTAGAGTTAACTAATTTGAGTTATTCAATTGGAGTTAATCGAGTAGAGTTATCAAATATCACTTATTCGAGGTAGAGTTATCGAATATTGGGTATTCGAGAGAAGGGTAATCGAATATTTGTTATTCGAAGTTAGTTAATCTAATATTTGTTATTCGAAGTGAGTTAATCGAATATTGGGTATTCGAAGTGAGTTAATCGAATATTGGTTAGTCGAGAAGAAGTCATCGAATCTAGTGATTCGAAAGGAGTTATCAAATATAGTTATTTGAAAGTAGTTATCTAATCTAGTTATTCGAAAGGAGTTATCAAATATAGTTATTTGAAAGTAGTTATCTAATCTAGTTATTCGAATGGAGTAAATAGATTTATCGAATATTAGTTATTCGAATGGAGTTGAATAGTGCTAAATGGAGTTAAATAGAGTTATCGAATATTAGTTATTCGAATGGAGTTGAATAGAGTTAAATAGAGTTATCGAATATTAGTTATTCGAATGGAGTTAAATCGAATATTAGTTATTCGATAGGAGTTAATCAAGTTGAGTTAAATAAACCAAGTTAGTCGAGCCTAGTTAATCAAATCGAATTGGTCGAACCAAGTAAGTTAAGTTAGTCGAGTTAAGTTCATCGAGTTAAATTAATCGATGTTAGTTTCATCGAAAGGAGTTATCGATGTTAGTTTCATCGAAAGGAGTTATCGATTATAGTTTGATCGAAGTGAGATTTATCGAATAAAAGTCATTCGAAAAGAGATTATCGAATATAGTTTATTCGAAAGTGAGATTTTCAAATATGAGATATTTGAAAAGAAAGAGTTATCGAATATTAGTTATTCGAAGAGAGATTATCGAATATCGTTTATTCGAGAAGGAGTAATCAAATATAGTATATTCGAAAGGAAGGAATTAATCGAATATAGGTTATTTGAAGAAGAGTTAATCAAATAGAGATTTCTCGAAGAGAGTTAATCGGCGAATTCGTTTATATCGAATTCGGGAAAGTATTTATACTTTCCAGTGTTTAAATAGAGATTTATTTATTTATAAATAAATAAGTGTTAGGTTAATTATTCACTAATAAGAATAGAATTTATAATTAAAGTTAGATAATTCGAAAGGAGGGATTATAACGTTATCGTTATAATCAATGTTTTAAATATAGAAGTGGATTAGTAAAATTGGATCCGAGAAAGGCGTAAAGAAGTTGTTAAAGATTAAAAGATAAACTTTGACCATTTCGAAGTTATAACGTTGTTCAGTTAAGGTCTGAGAGGTAATTATACCCCAACTTGAGTGACTTCCTTCTTAACTAAGAAACGGTAAGGTTTGATCGTAAAGGAGTTTTGGAAATGTTTCCCAAACGAGAATCAGAAATGTTTTCTGATAAAAGAAAATAAGAATTTAGAATATAGGGAAACAGGAGATGAAAAATGAACTAAAGAGATTAATGTTAAATGATGTTTGTTAAATATAATTTCCATCTGGAAATAAAATCGCTGTTTGCACACTTGTTTTCTTTGATAGTTAACTCACAGACTATCGAAGTTTTGACCATTTTAACGTTGTTAATATGGAGAGACCGGTTGGATTATAATCCAAAGAACCACTCTGTATTGGCATAAGCATCGCGAATAATATATGCCAAAGATAATTGAAGACGGAGTAAAATGCAAGGGTTGTTGTATAAGTCTTAGATAACAGTGACTAAGATGGATATACAGAATAGTGCCTTCGGTTTGTCCAGTCCCAGGACAACTTGTATGGACGAAGGTCTGACAGAGTATGTCTAATAAATTGCGTAAGTTGATCTGTTCAAACGTATTCACGTTTGGTGGCGGAGGAATTCATTTCTCTTAGCTGTATACCCGTGTTATTTTTGGATAAGTCAATTTGTGATTTGGCGGGTATGACGATGTGACATTCTAAGTGAATGAGGATGACTTGTATGAATGAATGTCTGACAGAGTATTTCCAAAAAGGTCACGTACATTGATTTCTTCAACCGTACCAAGAGTGGAAGCGAAGAAGGAAACTTCTTTTGGCTGACACGTAATGTACGGTTGTAGACGTCAATTAGTGATTTTCGATGGACCTAACAATGTGGCATTCGAAGTGAATCTGATGTGATGATAAAGCGTAGCTTCTAGCCTCATCAACCAGTAAATGACAGAAATCAGGCAGGCAGCATGGCTAAGTCGATCGCACCGAAGTAGGGTGTATAATCACCTATCTAGAGAATATTCGTTTGTTTCTTAAATCTATCAATGTTGTCCCATATATATACGGGAACGGTTGCTGATCCCAACCGTTGGTGATGTACATTCGATACACTCAAGCGAAATGAGTGGTCGGTCATGTGTGGCTGAGTTACAAGATGTTCTTGTTGAACTCCAGTGTATCGTTCCTAGAGTACACTGATCGGAAGGTGGTTCCATACCTTGTCATAGTTGGAAATCCATTATCCAATACGTGCTTGCGATTTTGATTGTATACTATATACATAGAACGTGAGATGAAAGCGTTTCTGCTAGTTGATATCTATTTGTACATAGACATTATTATAATATCAAAAGATTTTTGATATAAAGATATTTTGGATTCTCATAAGGGATAAACCCGTTCCGTTCTACGGCGTGGTCTTATAAGATATCATTTACTTGTTCATATACATGTTTAAACTGTTTTACTCATACCCGTCCCATGACTGACCCGGAGTTTACTTTGTTGTTTTCCCTAAACTCTTGGGTGCCTAAATTTGTACGGGCAGTCAAGTAGTCGGGTTTTACAGATGTATTTGGAGAGCTTGGAGCAGGAGGTTTCAAGATCATATAGCTATAGTTATTTCCGCTGTGTTGTAAGTGTTGTACTCTGATAAGTACTATTGTATACATAACTGTTATATTTCAAAGTTATGTTATCTATTATATGTTATTCGTTCCGCTGTGAGGTTCGTGTTACTCTGATGTTGTGTTCTTCTTCTTCTTCTATTCTAAGTTTCTATCTTATCTATCCTCACCCTCTAATTTCTTTCATTAATTACCAGGATTTTTCGATGTTTTAGTTATCGACATCGAGCTTATGTCGATAACCAAAGTCGCCGAAAATCCGGGTCGTTACACAGAATCCCAATAATGAATTAACAATCTACACAAGTATAAATAACCATTAGCATTAATCAAGTCAACAAGTATAAAAAGATAACAAGATACTTCAAAAATAAAATAGAAACAGAAGCATAATTAGCAAATTTTTTTAAGAAAAGCAGGTGCCAATTGACATGTTGAAACAACCAACATACAACCACAACCAAAATTACATTACCCAAACATATAGCATATGTTATCACATATATTGCACATAGAAGGAATTGACACAAAGAAGATAACCAAATTTTTTAATACTATTGCACAATCAGCAAACACATCACTGCTTCTAGGAGGTCTTGAGATACTAGAAAACCAAACTTCATCAGAGACGGTGATCATCAGAATGATCTAGATAATAATAGCGCAAAGAGTAATAAAGCTTCTCTATTTTTTAATGCATAAGCCAAACTTGTCAAATCTTTCCATATTCATTTAAATTATATTAAGCATAAAGCCAAAATTAACAAGTTAACAGCAGGAGATGAAGCTAGTAAATTCTTTCATGTTGGAATGTCTAGCAGAAAAAATAGAAATGATATTGGAAAATTACTAGAGAGAGATGGAAAAATAAATAATGATGTTGATCTTCTAGAAGAGAAGGCTATTAATTATTTCAACACTCTATACAAATCTAAGGATATTACTAGCAATTTTCCTAATATTATTTTTAAATATACTGTCAATAATAATAGTGAGGATTTATTACTTGCTCCTAATAGAGAAGAGGAGATTAAAAATATCATTTTTAATGCTGAAGATGATAAAAGCCCTGGTCCTGATGGATTTGGTGCTAAATTTTATAAAATACACTGGTCTGAGATTAGAACTAGTTTGATTGATTCTATAAAAGAATTTTTCAGTTCTGGTAAGATTTAGAAAAATTCTAACTATAATTTTATTACTTTAGTTCCAAAAATGGAAGCTCCTGTTAGCTTGGAGGATAATAGGCCTATAGTCTACTGTAATTTTGTTTACAAAATTATTTCCTCAATTTTATGTAACATAGCTAAAAGCTTTTTGAAGTTTCTTATATCTGAAAATCAAAGTGCCTTCATTCTTGATAGGCTTATTTCTAAAAATACTTTACTTGCTCATGAGCTTAGGGATTTTAAAAAGAAGAATAAAAATATTATGTGCATTAAATTTGATCTTCAAAAGTCCTTTGATAAGATTAATAGGAATTTTATTATTTTTATCATGAGACAGATGGGGTTTAATAATAGATCCAGTGATTTAATAAAAGAATGTGTAATAACCCGGAAATCTGAGCCAATTTAAAATTTTTATTTTGGCAATTTTAATGAATTTTGAATATTTAAAATGGATTATTTTAAATAATAAAGACGATAAATTTATTTTGAATAGAAATAGAACGTATATATTTATTTGAATCGTCGTTAGAATATAAATATTTATTTATATTAATAAAAGGAGTTGAAAATGGCGCGGTAGTTCGAAAATTCGATTTTAAAGTTTAAATGAATGTACAGGATTCGAAATAAACCAGATTTTGGCGAAACCAAAAATATTAGAATCTATTTGAGAATATCTTTCCAGCAAATCCAAAAAATTGAAATTTCATAGCGGGGATAAAAAGTTATGCCCTGTTGAAAATTCAGAATAGTCGCTATGGAATTCTAGCCCTTAAAAATGGAAATTTTGCAAACGACCTCGGTTTTCGACAAAATCACTTTTGTTGGATCCGGGAGTCAAGTTATTGCTAGATTCCAAAATTCGTAATTTTTCGAATCAATATGTGACCGTGGCAAAGGAAAACGTGTTTTGCCAGTTTCAGTTGATTTTAATCGACTGGAAAAGGGCCATTTTTCAAACCGTATCAGAATTTGATGAAATTAGTTTTGTTAGGACCATATCGTCAATACGAAGCTAGAAAATATTTTTCGGGAATTTTTAGTGTCCGCATGTTGCCCCGGTAAATTGAAATGCGCGTTCAAATTTAATGTATAGAGTTATATTTTGATTTGAACAGAAACAGATCGAAACAGTCGAATTGGCTCACGATACATATCCCATTAGGTTCGGAATGGGGGTATTACGCTAGGGACGACAGTCGGTGGGTTCAATTTTGAGTTCGAATGAAAATGGTACTTTTCATGGAGAAATGAATAAAATATTAAATTAAAAATAAAGGTCAAACCCCCTCTCCCCAACTTTCTCTCTCCCTCCTCATTCTCTAAACAATCGATTTTAGTTTTTAAAAGAAAAAAAAACCGCCGATGCTTCAGCTCCCCCCCCCCAACCCACGCAGGTCCGCCGTCGCGCCTGGCGCCGCCTCCACCATCGAAGCCCTCCGCCTCGCACCCCCTCTCTCCGCTCCCCCCTCCTCCTTCTCGACCGACGAGCCCCCCTTCCAATCCCCAAACCCTGGTGAAACCCTGATAACCCGAATCCGCCCAAAACCCGCGCCCACGACCCTCCCGGCGACAAGCGCCACCCCTCCGACCTGCCGACCACCTGAAGAGCCCAATGCCGCCTCTCTCAACCCCCGCCGTCGACTGTAGGCTCTCCTTTCCCCTCGCATAAGCAAATGTGAGTTTTTACTTCATTTATTTCAGTTTTTCTATTTATTTAATTCGAATTGAGACTTATTTTCTGATTTTTGAATATTTATAACGTGTTTAAAAATCAGTTCTTGAATATTTATAGCATGTTAAAAAAATCAGTGTTTTCATTTATATTGTATATGAAAAGGTAGGAATTGTTTATAAAAAAAGATTTGAATTTTAACTTCAAAAAGATTTGATTTTTAACTTTAAAAGATTTGATTTTTAACTTCAAAAAGATTTGATTTTTTATAATATAAGCTTCGCCATAAAAATATAATTTTGTAGGAATGATTTTTGTTTAAAAATATGATTTTTGTATTATATAGGAAATAAAAATTCGGTCTTTATATCATAGGAAGAATAAAAATATGATTTTTATTCATGTAGAGCAATAAAAATATAATTTTTAGTACATTATTAGCAAGCTAAAAATATAATTTTTACATAGTGATAAGGATAAAAATAGAATTTTTATCTATATAGTAGTGGTGTAAAAATAGAATTTTTATCTATATAGTAGCGGCGTAAAAATAGAATTTTTATCTATCTAGTAGCAGTATAAAAATGTGATTTTTATCCATATAGAGTGATTATAAAAATGTGATTTTTATATATGTAGTGGCTATGGACAACGAAATTGACAAAAGGCGAGAACGGTGAATAGTTTCCACATAAGAAGAGTCGTGGCGTTTGGTTTAGCTAGTCGGTGAGAACTTCTCACTTTAAATCTTGTTTTCTAGTTAAAAATACTAGGATGCAGACGGTGCTTAGTAGCACCCGACACCGTCGTCCACAGACCATGGATGGCTTGTTTGTTTAGTTGATTGTCTGGTGATTGATTTATTTGTTCTGTTAATTAATTTGATTAAATTTGTTTGGGATGTGAAATGGGATTGATTAAATTGGTATGTGTATGGCGTGGGCCATTATTAGACCGGGGATAAGGCTAGGCTTCGTCCCGTTTCTAGTATCGTGTCGTTATGCCGCCAAAATTTTCTAAAATAAGTTAGAAAAATAAAAATATCATTTTATTGAATAAATTAACTGAGTAGAAATTCATGTTTTGAAATAAAATATTTATCGTTAAAAATATAATTTTTAACGTGAATGTGAATAAATAAATATTCATTTACAAATCGAACGGTTTGTTTATGTACACTTATTTGAAGGATATTGATTGGGACGATAAATTTTACACATCGCCCAACAACATAAATAATATTCAGTGTTTGTGGACTGAAACCCCACACGGGTGTTGGGATGATATTTGACATACACTAATCCCAATTGTTTAGTGGTATGTCGATCGTTTGATTGAAAGACTGTACGAGCGTTAATTACTTATATTTAATGCTTATGCAGTTGTGTGGCGCACTTTGGATGATGGTTGATTATTTATCGTTGCTATTATATACATGTGTTGTATGGAATCCATATAATTAACATTATATGATAATTGATTGGGCCTCATTCCAATCGGGAAAATAAAGAATATTATAAAATATATATATTCTTGTGTTGAATAGAAATAAATATTCATGCGTTAAATAGAAATATATATTCATGTGTTGAAAAAAAAATATTCTTGTGTTGAGTAAAATATTTTAAACAATAAAATTTACATCTTTATCATAATTTTATAAAATATATTAAATGACATAAATAGTCATGTGTTGACGATGCTCATGTATTGAGAAAATTAAAGATTCATGTGTTGAAAGAAATATAGATTCATGTGTTGAATAGAATAAATATTCATTTGTTGAATAGGATAACGAAGATTTTGAAATATATATAAAGCCGTGTTGATTAGAGATGCGCCATTTTGACGCGAGCGATATTTATATCGATTATATTCGTTTTTATAATGAATATAGAAAAAGAAGTGATTTCAAAATATAACGTTTTGAAAATATTATCATTGTATATCGATGATGTGGAATATTCAATTTTGATTCGAACTTGAATATGAAATTGAAAACGTTTCGAAAACGAATTTAAAAAGATTTATAAAATACGTTTTAAAAGGAAATTGATGAAATATATATAATATATATATAATCGCCTGAATAGAACGCGCCGCGTCGCGGTCGTTCGTGAATTTCGATCATTGACATCGAATTGACATTGCGGGAGATCCGACCGTCGGATTCCCCTGAAACTGGAACTGTTGGGTTCGTATCGAAAAGAGCTTTCCAATGAATATTAGAAATTTGAAATCTAATGGTTGGATTTGGAATTATGTCCAAATCAAATTTGGAAAAGGTTGTTGTAAGTGCAGTTTGATGGCTGTTGATGGAAATCGACTGTACGGGCCTTGATAAAATAATTAAAAATATCAGTAATTTGTGTAAAATCATAAGAAATGATTTAGGAAGAATTGGGGTGAAAAACTCCATATTTGAAAAGATAAAAATAGATTTTTATCGAAATTAACTAGTTTTGAACTAGAATTAAAATCAATTTATTTTTGAAATAAATAAATTGAATTTGAAAGTGGTTTTAAAAATAATCAGAATTTCCAATATATGAATTGGAATGGATTTGAATCGAAATTTTCTTTGGAATATTTCGATGTCGGATTTCGTGATTATACAGAGATGGTTATGGAAATTTGAATATATTTATATCGTTATTTCCAATATGATATTTGTTGATTTCAGAATTTGATATTGAATATAAGCCAATATATTTTCTATTCAGAGCCTTGTATTTAATATCAAATGGGATTTTGGGTTCGTCGTGAATGGCATCTTGAATAACACTATTCTTGGACCCAGTGTAGAAAAGATTAAATCTTTTTATTTAGATTTAATTAAGTGTACCAATTACATGATATTTAATTGGAATTGAATTTGAATGTGATTTTGGGTTTATCGTGAACCGTGTTTTAGATGACGTTGGTTCTTTAACCCGGTTAAAGACATGATACTGATTTTTGAGAAGATTAAAACTAAGTGGAGTTTTAATGATTCTTTAATTAGATTGAAATGTAAATTGATAATTTAAATTATCCAATCTAAAATGTGATCAAGGATGGAGTATCACCAGTTTTGCTCCAAAGCGATAGTTAAATCTTTAATTAGATTTGAACGTGAAATGGTAATTAATATTTACCGATAACACCGTGGTGTTAGATAAGGAGTACTACCAGTTTTTCTCCATGGGATAAATAGGTTGGGATTGGGAAATAAAATAAATAATTACTTCGGCGTGGTTCGCTAATCCCAACTAGTTTGGAAAACCTTAACATGGTTTGAAATGATATCCAAAGGAAGATTAAAGAATAAATTTAGAAGAATTTATCTTTGATAAAATTAATGGGAACCTTTCCCTAAGAATGTGAAAATTTGAGTAAAAGAATATTCTGAATTGGAATGAGGTGTATGTTGGGTTTGTGTAACGTTTTTTTATTATATACGCGGGTTATTCGGAAAGGCTGGGTTTATATCCATTTTGCATAACCAATTCGACGATAAGTCGAAGATGAAGACAATGGTTGAAGACCGGAAGTCTTCACATCGTTTGGATGATTATTG
This sequence comes from Allium sativum, assembly GCA_030737875.1. NCBI lineage: Eukaryota > Viridiplantae > Streptophyta > Magnoliopsida > Asparagales > Amaryllidaceae > Allium > Allium sativum. The sequence continues at coordinate 161,226,115 of CM060924.1, forward strand.
ATGATCTTGATTGGGCTGTACACCCAAGAGGAGAGAATCAGTTGGTGATTGCCCAGACATACTTGGAGATCGATGGATATGCGAGGAAAATGCCTCCGATTTCGTTCAGACCCAGAACGAACTTGTAAATGGACTGTGTGTCTAACATTGGATTTTATTCTGTGTTAATTGATCTCTATTAAATACACATCTGTTTGGCGACGGAGAATTTATTCTCTTGCTTAACGCCCTTCTCTGAGACGTACGAGCTCAGAGGTTGTATATCGATGGACATCAGTCGCATGGAGTGAATTGCCTGTGTGGCATGCCTAAGTGGCAAATGATCAAGGCCTCTGTTGAAAAGCAATGTCTTGTGGTTGATGATCAAAGCACGGTCTGTGTGGCGTAGCTTTGTGTATGGTGTTAATTCGCGAGCCTCACACCTCGGTATGAGTCAAAAACGGGATAAGGACCCAAGGAGTGCACGATGTTTCTTTCTAACTATGGGTGATGTCAGTGACCTACCAGCCCTGATTTTTATATACTTTTTACCTATGTGGTTGTTGGAATGCGAGGCGCCACGAATATATGGCTGATAACTGGCACTATGTGAGCCGACGTACAAACCATTATATTGGTCCTATAGGACCAGGAAACGTGTGTTCAGGAATAACTAATCCTCAAAAGTAAGAGAGGACCAACCTTGGAGGTTCCAAGGGATCGCTATGTATGGTCCTGTGGCATTTACAAGAGTGTCTCGAATCAGAGAGGAGCTTGCCCCTTGCCTCGACTCATGATGGAATCCAATTTCCAATACGTGTCTTTCGGTTTTATTTGTAGATCCTAGTATGGTGACATAGTGGTATGGGACACTTATGCCGTCTATGATTGATACTTGTGATTGAAATTGTTTTGACACTATACACTTATAATAGTATCAAATGATTTGTTTTAAATGTACCAAGCATGTTTGGCTATTATAAGGTAAAAACCCAATCCTCCGGCTTGCGTTGCATTGTGTGATAGTACCTGGGTCTTATAATAGCTTCATGTTTTATTTAGCAGTGCGTTGTTTGTTTTATGCACTGGTATTCTTGGGAGAAGACCCGTTCCGTATTATACGGCGTGGTCCCTTGATTTACCTAACTTTAAAATAAAGATTAATAACTGTTTTAGTTCTCACAACAGTCACATGACTGACCTGGAGTTTATTGTTTTAACTTAAACTCTGGGTGCCCCTATTTCCACACGAGAAGCTAGTAGTTTGGTTTTGCAGATTTATATTCACAGGATCCTGGTTTACAACTGGAACGATACTCGGAAAGCTCTGTATCCGTGTATTACTTTCAGTTGTGTTTTGTATTATTTTCTGCTACTATGTAATTTATAGTAATCTCTGATATTTATCGAATGTATTTTATTTATTCATACTCTGTATATTCTTGTATTCTGATGGAGTTGTTGTAACAAGCAATGAAATGTTCTTCTGTTTGTGTTTCGATGTGTGTTGTTATCAAAGTAATTCGGTCTTTCCTTACCGGGGAAGTTACGGGTTATCACAGTGGTATCAGGGCTTTGGTTTACAGAGCTCGAGGACAAGACACATTAGAACCAAACGAAAGAAGTCATCAGATATTGGATTAGTAATATCCAATTAGAATGAGTCGTTAGAGATGGGATCAGTAGTATCCTAGAACGAGTGTGAAGAGTATATTTTTAAAATGAATACAAATTTTGTTTTGAAATTTAAATTGTGTTATTCGTATTTGAATATTTTATTTATATTGAATTTGGACAATCGAGTATATAAAGATTTTGCATATATGCGTCATGAACGTATGTTCGAAGTTTTAATATACTGGATAGATATATATTCGCACTCTAGTCGCTCGGGGATAATTCTGGTGATGTCCGGACATCATCAGTATTTATGTTCGTGTTCCGAAAGTGGGATATCTATATATTTCCATTAGACTGGTGTGAGAACCAAAACTAGATAGGTTTATTGTTGTGATTTGGCATCAAAAACACGATTTTCTGTGTATATATCAAAATTATGAATTTGAAAAGCTAATCAACTAATTGATTAATGGTTGTATTGTTTGATTATTGGTTTGAAATTTTGAACCATTATGCCAAATTGAACCGAATATTGAACTATATTGAAAATTGTTTGAAAATGCATGCATATACATGTACTTACATTGAACAGGTCATAGCAAGGAGGCTAGAGCAGAAGAATAAAATTGTTTGCTTGACAAATAGGTACATGTTTACAAATTTATTAGGTTTGGATGATTTTATGAGCCGATTGGCTTTTTCTTTTTCTTTTGGGTTGATGAGGGCCATGGGAGGTTATTTGAAATATCCCGATGTCCCCGGTGCAGGGGAGGTTATGGCATTTTTTTTTGAAAATTTAGGGTGTTAGCCTAATTTTTGAAAAATTTGAAAAGTTCTTAGAAACTGAAAAGTTGAAGAACTTAAGCGGTAAAGAAAATAATGAAAGTTGAGTTGGTTTGTTAAACAACTTTCGGCTTCGTTCCTTTTCGGGGACGAAAAGTTTTAAGTGGGGGAGATTGTAATAACCCGGAAATCTGAGACAATTTTAATTTTTTATTTTGGCAATTTTAATGAATTTTGAATATTTAAAATGAATTATTTTAAATAATAACGACGAGAAATTTATTTCGAATAGAAATAGAATGGATATATTTATTTGAATCGTCGTTAGAATATAAATATTTATATTTATAAAAGGAATTGAAAATAGCGCGGTAGTTCGAAAATTCGATTTCAAAGTTCAAATGAATGTACAGGATTTGAAATAAACCAGATTTTGGTGAAACCAAAAATATTAGAATCTATTTGAGAATATGTTTCCAGCGAATCCAAAAAATTGAAATTTCATAGCGGGGATAAAAAGTTATGCCAAGTTGAAAATTCAGAATAGTCGCTATGGAATTCTAGCCCTTAAAAATGGAAATTTTGCAAACGACCTCGGTTTTCGACAAAATCACTTTTGTTGGATCCGGTATGTCAAGTTATTGCTAGATTCCAAAATTCGTAATTTTTCGAATCAATATGTGAGCGTGGCAAAGGAAAACGTGTTTTGCCAGTTTCACTTGATTTTAATCGACTGGAAAAGGGCCATTTTTCAAACCGTCTCAGAATTTGATGAAATTAGTTTTGTTAGGACCGTATCGTCAATACGAAGCTAGAAAATATTTTTCGGGAATTGTTAGAGTCCGCATGTGGCCCCGGTAAATTGAAATGCGCGTTCAAATTCAATATATAGAGTTATATTTTGATTTGAACAGAAACTGATCGAAACAGTCGAATTGGCTCACGATACATATTCCATTGTGTTCGTAATGGGGGTATTACGCTAGGAACGACAGTTGGTGGGTTCAATTTTGAGTTCGAATGAAAAGGGTACTTTTCATGGAGAAATGAATAAAATATTAAATTAAAAATAAAGGTCAAACCCTCTCTCCCCTAATTTCTTTCTCCATCCTCATTCTCTAAACAATCGATTTCAGTTTTTAAAAGTAAAAGAAACTGCCGATGCTTCAGCCCCCCCACGCAGGTCCGTCGTCGCGCCTGGCGCCGCCTCCGTCTTCGAAGCCCTCCGCCTCGCACCCCCTCTCTCTGCTCCCCCCTCCTTCTCAACCGACGTGCCCCCCTTTCCAATCCCCAAACCCGCCGTGAAACCCTGGTAACCCGAATCCGCCCAAAACCCGCACCCACGGCCCTCCCGGCGACCAGCGCCACCCCTCCTACCTGTCGACCACCTGAAGAGCCCGACGCCGCCCCTCTCAACCCCCACCGTCGACTGTAGGCTCTCCTTCCCCCTCCCATAAGCAAATGTGAGTTTTTACTTCATTTATTTCAGTTTTTTTTATTTAATTCGAGTTGAGACTTATTTTCTGATTTTTGAATATTTTTAACATGTTTAAAAATCAGTTCTTGAATATTTATAGCATGTAAAAAAATCAGTGTTTTCATTTATATTGTATATGAAAAGGTAGGAATTGTTTACATAAAAAGTTTTGATTTTAACTTCAAAAAGATTTGATTTTTAACTTCAAAAAGATTTGATTTTTAACTTCAAAAAGATTTGATTTGTAACTTCAAAAAGATTTGATTTTTTATAATATAAGCTTCGCCGTAAAAATATAATTTTTATAGGAATGATTTTTGTTTAAAAATATGATTTTTATATTATATAGATAATAAAAATTCGATCTTTATATCATAAGAAGAATAAAAATATGATTTTTATTCATGTAGAGTAATAAAAATATAATTTTTAGTATATTACTAGCAAGCTAAAAAAATAATTTTTATATAGTGGTAAGGATAAAAATATAATTTTTATCTATATAGTAGCGGATTAAAAATAGAATTTTTATCTATATAGTAGCGGTGTAAAAATAGAATTTTTATCTATATAGTAGCAGTATAAAAATGTGATTTTTATCCATATAGAGTGATTATAAAAATGTGATTTTCATATACATAGCAACAATATAAAAATGTGATTTTTATATATGTAGTGGCTACGGACAACGAAATTGACAAAAGGCGAGAACGGTGAAGATTTTCTACATAAGAAGAGTCGTGGCGTTTGGTTTAGCTAGTCGGTGAGAATTTCTCACTTTAAATCTTGTTTTCTAGTTAAAAATATATACTAGGATGCAGACGGTGCTTAGTAGCACCCGACACCCGTCGTCCACAGACCATGGACAGTTTGTTTGTTTAGTTGATTGTTTGGTGATTGATTTATTTGTTTGGTTGATTAATTTGATTGAATTTGCTTGGGATGTGAAATGGGATTGATTAAATTGGTATGTGTATAGCGTGGGCCATTATTAGACCGGGGATAAGGCTAGGCCTTGTCCCGTTTCTAGTATCATGTCGTTATGCCGACGAAATTTTCTAAAATAAGTTAGAAAATTAAAAAAATCATTTTATTGAATAAATGAACTTAGTAGAAATTCATGTGATGAAATAAAATATTTATCGTTAAAAATATAATTTTTAACGTGATTGTGAATAAATAAATATTCATTTACAAATTGAACAGTTTGTTTATGTACACCTATTTGAAGGATATTGATTGGGACGATAAATTTTACACATCGACCAACAGCATGAATAATATTCAGTGTTTGTGGATTGAAACCCCACACGGGTGTTGGGATGATATTTGACGTACACTAATCCCAATTGTTTAGTGGTATGTCAATCGTTTGACTGATAGACTGTACGAGCGTTAATTACTTATATTTAATGCTTATGCAGTTGTGTGGCGCACTTTGGATGATGATTGATTATTTATCGTTGCTATTGTTTACATGTGTTGTATGGAATCCATATAATTAACATTATATGGTAATTGATTGGGCCTCATTCCAATCGGGAAAATAAAGAATATTATAAAATATATATATTCATGTGTTGAATAGAAATAAATATTCATGTGTTGAATAGAAATATATATTCATGTGTTGAATAAAATATATATTCATGTGTTGACTAAAATATTTTAAACAATAAAATTTACATCTTTATCATAATTTTATAAAATATATTAAATGACATAAATAGTGATGTGTTGACGATGCTCATGTATTGAGAAAAATAAAGATTCATGTGTTGAAAGAAATATAGATTCATATGTTGAATAGAATAAATATTCATTTGTTGAATAGGATAACAAATTTTTTGAAATATATATAAAGCCGTGTTGATTAGAGATGCGCCATTTTGACGCGAGCAATATTTATATCGATTATATTCGTTTTTATAATGAATATCGAAAAAAAAGTAATTTCAAAATATAACGTTTTGAAAATATTATCATTTGTATATTGATGATGTGGAATATTCAATTTTGATTCGAAATTGAATATGAAATTGAAATCATTTCGAAAACGAATTTAAAACGATTTATAAAATACGTTTTAAAAGGAAATCAATGAAATATTATATATATATATATATATATATATAATGGCCTGAATAGAACGCGTCGCGTTGCGACAGTTCGTGAATTTCGACCATTGACTTTGAATTGACGTTGCGGGAGATCTGACCGTCGGATTCCCCTGAAACCGGAACCGTCTGGTTCGTATCGAAAAGAGCTTTCCAATGAATATTAGAAATTTGAAATCTAAAGGATGGATTTGGAATTATATCCAAATAAAATTTGGAAATGGTAGTTGTAAGTGCAGTTCGATGGCCGTTGATGGAAATCGACTGTACGGGCCTTGATAAAATTATTAAAAATATCAATATTTTGTGTAAAATCATAAGAAATGATTTGGGTAAAATTGGGATGAAAAACTCCATATTTGAAAAGATAAAAATAGATTTTTATCGAAATGAACTAGTTTTGAACTAGAATTAAAATCAATTTATTTTTGAAATAAATAAATTGAATTTGAAAGTGGTTTTAAAAATAATCAGAATTTCCAATATACGAATTGGAATGGATTTGAATCGAAATTATCTTCGGAATATTTCGATGTCGGATTTTGTGATTATGCAGAGATGGTTATGGAAATTTGAAAGATATATTTATATCGTTATTTCCAATACGATATTTGTTGATTTTGGAATTTGATATTGAATATAAGCCAATATATTTTCTATTCAGAGCCTTGTATTTAATATCAAATGGAATTTTGGGTTCGTCGTGAATGGTGTCTTGAATAACACTGTTCTTGGACCCATTGTACAAAAGATTGAATCTTTTTATTTAGATTTATTGAAGTGTACCAATTAAATAATACTTAATTGGAATTGAATTTGAATGTGATTTTGGGTTATATCGTGAACCGTGTTTTAGATGACGTTGGTTATTTAACTCGGTTGAAGACAGGATATTGATTTTTGAGAAGATTAAAACTAAGTGGAGTTTTAATGAATCTTTAATTAGATTGAAATGTGAATTGATAATTTAAATTATCCAATCTGAAAAGTGATCAAGGATGGAGTATCACCAGTTTTTCTCCAAAGCGGTAGTTAAATCTTTAATTAGATTTAAACGTGAAATGGTAATTAATATTTACCGATAACACCGTGGTGTTAGATAAGGAGTACTACCAGTTTTTCTCCGTGGGATAAATAGGTTGGGATTGGGAAATAAAATAAATAATTACTTCGGTGTGGTTCGCTAATCCTGACTAGTTTGGAAAACCTTAACATGGTTTTAAATGATATCCAAAGGAAGATTAAAGAATAAATTTAGAAGAATTTATATTTGATAAAATTAATGGGAACCTTTCCCTAAGAATGTGAAAATTTGAGTAAAAGAATATTCTGAATTGGAATGAGGTGTATGTTGGGTTTGTGTAACATTTGTTTATTATATACGCGGGTAATTCAGAAAGGTCGGGTTTATACCCATTCTGAATAACCGATTCGACGATAAGTCGAAGATCAAGACGATGGTTGAAGACCGGAAGTCTTCACATCATTTGGATGATTATTGATGATCTTGATTGGGCTGTACACCCAAGAGGAGGGAATCAGTTGGTGATTGTCCAGACATACTTGGTGATTGATGGATATGCGAGGAAAGTGCCTTCGGTTTCGTTCAGACCTAAAACGAACTTGTAAATGGACTGTGTGTCTGACATTGGATTTTATTCAGTGTTGATTGATCTCTATTAAATATACATCTGTTTGGCGGTGGAGAATTTATTCTCTTGCTTAACGCCCTTCTCTGAGACGTACGAGCTTAGTGGTTGTATATCGATGGACATCAGTCGCATGGAGTGAATTGCCTGTGTGGCATGCCTATGTGGCAAATGATCAAGGCTTCTGTTGAAAAGCAAAGTCTTGTGGTTGATGATCAATGCACGGCCTGTGTGGCGCAGCTTTGTGTATGGCGTTAATTCGCGAGCCTCACACCTCGGTATGAGTCAAAAACGGGATAAGGACCCAAGGAGTGCACGATGTTTCTTTTTAGCTATGGGTGATGTCAGTGACCTACCAGCCTTGACATTTATATACTTTTTACCTATGTGGTTGTTGGAATGCGAGGCACCTCGAATATATGGTCGATAACTGGCACTATGTGAGCCGACGTACAGACTAGTATATACGTCCTATAGGACCAGGAAATGTGTGTTCAGGAATAACTAATCCTCAAAAGTAAGAGAGGACCGACCTTTGAGGTTCCAAGGGATCGCTGTGTGGCGTCCTGAGGCATTTGCTTGAGTGTCTTGAACCGGAGAGGAGCTTGCCCCTTGCCTCGACTCATGATGGAATCCAATTTCCAATATGTGACTTCCGGTTTTATTTGTAGAGCCTAGTATGGCGACATAATGGTATGGGACACTTATCCCGTCTATGATTGATACTTATGATTGAAATTGTTTTGACACTATATACTTATAATAGTATCAAATGATTTGGTTTAAACGTACCAAGCATGTTTGGCTATTTAAGGTAAAAACCCTATCCTCCGGCTTGCGTTGCATTGTGTGATGGGACAAGGGTCTTATTATAGCTTCATTTTTTTAATTTTGCGTTGCACTGTTTGTTTTATGCACTGGTATTCTTGGGAGGAAAACCGTTCCGTGTCATACGGCGTGGTCCCTTGATTTACCTAATTTTAAAATAAAGATTAATAACTGTTTTAGTTCTCACACCAGTCACATGACTGATCTGGAGTTTATTGTTTTAACCTAAACTCTGGGTGCCCCTATTTCCACCCGGGCAGGTAGTTGTTTTGGTTTTGCAGATTTATATTCACAACATCCTGGTTTACAACTGGAACGATGCTCAGAAAGCTCTGTATCCATGTATTACTTTCAGTTGTGTTTTGTATTGTTTTTCCGCTGCTATGTAATTTATTGTAATCTCTAATATTTATCGAATGTATTTTATTTATTCATACTTTGTATATTCTTGTATTCTGATGGAATTGTTGTAATAAGCAATGAAATGTTCTTGTGTTTGTGTTCCGATGTGTGTTATTCTCAAAGTAATTCGGGCTTTCCTTACCGGGGAAGTTATGGGTTATCACAGAATGCATCAATAATGTTACCTTTTCAGTGATGGTGAATGGCTCTCCCAAAGGATATATACATAGCAGTAGAGGAATAAGACAAGGAGATCCTCTGTCTCCCTACTTATTCTCTATTGTTACGGAGTACTTTTCAATACGAATGGAGTCTGAATTACTAAAAGGTAACATTAAACCTATCAGCAAAAACAAACCACACATTACTCATCCACTTTAACGACCCAAAAAGTTCCAATCCTGATTATCGATACTAATACATATCTTGCATCACATATCGTCTAATCAAACATCACAAATTAACAGTTTGTTAATAGAAAGAAGTTAGAAGGTGAGAAATAGAAAGGAAGAAAGTTAGAATGGAGGAAAAAGTAGAACAGAACACAACAGAATCAGAGTATAACGAATCTCACAGCGGAACTAAATAAAATATATTATATAACATCTTGAAATACAAAACTGTATTTACTTTCATACATCATCAGAGTACAACTCATACATATCACAGCGAAAATAAACTCAAGATATCTAATGTTGAAGGCCCTGCTCCAAGCTCCTTCAAGTCAAATCTGTAAAACCTGAAACCATTGACTGCCCGTACAAATTTATGCACATAAGAGTTTAGGGAAAACACAGAAAAATAAACTCTGGGTCAGTCATGGGACTGGTGTGAGTAAACGATTTTAAAACTGCTTGATTTTAAAGTTCGAAAATCTTTTCGAAAGAAAGGATAATCGTAAGACCAAATCCACACATAAATACGGACGGTTTTTAACTTACGATAACACAAAATATTTTTGAAATCATATATATCATATGATATTATGATAGTGTCGAAATACAAATAAATATCAATCTAGCGGAACGCTTGCATCTCACTCTCCACATATATAGTATACAATCAAAACCGCGGGAGCTTATTGGATAATAGATTCCGACTATGACAAGGTGTGGAGCCACCTTCCGATAGTGTATCTCTAGAGGCGAATACACTGGGTTCAACAAGAACGTCTTGCAACCCAGCCACACATGACCGACCACTCATTTCGCTTGAGTGTATCGAATGTATATCACCAACGTTGGGATCAACAACCGTTCCCCGAAAGGGACAGCATCAAATAGATTAAAGAAGGAAATGAAATTTCTCTAGATAGGTGATTATACACACTAATGGGAGCGACCCACATAGCAATGCTGTGTGACGTCCCCAAAACCCCATATGACGGTGGCTAGGGTAATCTTTGGAATATAACACATAAACAGATAATAGCAGAATAGAATTAAATAAATACACCAGATAATGAACAAATAATACAATGGATAAAATTAATCATCAGAGTTACACAGTACACACGATCATACTTAGTACAAATACAGTTCAGCTATGCATAAATGTCTACAGCGGAAAACAAACATAATATGTACAATAGGAGCTGAACAGCATAAAAAGGAGATAAATGATAGAATCCATCTTCAGCTCCAGCTATCCAGAAAGAGCCTGCTAAAACCTGAATACAAGGCTGCCCGTGTAGAAAAAGGGGCACCCGAGTTTGCAAGTGAAACACGCTACGAGTCAGTCATGGGACTGGTATGAGAAATCTACTTAACACATTTTATAATATGGCTAATCACAGGACCACACCACTTTCGCGGAACGAGTTTACTCCATTGGATTGCCAGTGCTTTAAAACAAATAATTCTTTTAAACATCGCAATGCTTTTTATAAAAATGAAGCCACTATAAGACTCAGTTCCCATCACACAATGCAACGCAAACCGGCGGATAGAGTTTTACCTTATAATGGCCAAAATGTGCTTGATACGAATAAAACAAAAGCATTTGATATTATTACTAGTGTTTTTATGTTTCGAAAACAATTTCAATCATAACTATCAATCATAGATGGCATGGGTACCATATATCATGTTGCCATATATATATATATATATATATATATATATATATATATATATATACAATCAAAACCGCACGGTGTCGTATTTTGAAATTGGATTTCCATCTTGAACCAAGGCAAAAGATAGTCCTTACCGAATTCGAGACACTCTAGCCCGTGTCGAGACACTCTAGCCCGTGTCTCAGGTCGGAGCTCGAGTGACCCTAGGAGCGACAAGGTCGGTTCGCCGATGTGGATTAAAATGCCTGAACACTGCGCTTCCTCGCCCTTTGGGGCGTCAATGAGCCAACGAATGGCTCCATCGGCTTCACATAGTCACCGATATATCCGAGGCGCCTCGCAATAACAACCACATAGGTGAAAATAATATAAATGTCAGCCAGTTTAAGCACTGACACCACCTCTAGCTAGAAGGAAACACATGCCCTCCCTGAGGTCCTCTCCCGTTTCTGGTTCATACCGAGGTGTGAGGCTCGCGAATTAACGTTATACACAAAGCTACGCTAAACAGGCGGTGCTTTGATCATCAACCACAAGACTTTGCTTTTCAACAGAAGCCTTGATCACTGCATCTTAGCAGGCCACACAGGCAATTCACACTATGTAACTGATGGTTATCAATCACACAGAATGAATTCCAATGTCAGACACACAGTCCATTTACAAGTCCGTTCTGGGTCGGAACGAAACCGGAGGCATTATATACCTCGCATACCCATCGATCTCCACGTACGTCTGGACGATCACCACTCATTATCCATATTTCAAGATGCCTCCCAATCAGGACATCAGTTACCATCCAAACGAGGTGAAGATCTCCGGTCTTTAACCACCGTCTTCATCATCGATTTCTTATCGTTTTTTCAGTTATTCAGAATGGGATAAACCCGGTCTTTCTGAGCAACTCGCGTATATAATAAACAAGTGCTACACAAACACACATACTCCTTATTCCAATTCATTAGCCACTAACCGTAAATCAGTAAGAGAATGATTTCCCAAATATTAACCCCGAAGGCCGAAACCAACATCAGATCAAAACCCAGGAAAACATTCGACTTAGCTAACCTCCAGTTAGTTTCTAAATTTCACACTCCATATCGTTTATAATATTTTATAATAATTTATCGCTACTTTTATTTATTTAAAAATAGCCTATTTATTCAAACGACGCTTCAGGCCATAGCGCGGCCGTGGCACTGTTTTTCTTTAGATTTGATTTACACATATATAAAAATCTAATCGTTGGATTTTCACAAAATTTATATCATTAGAAAGATCTTTTCAAAACGAACCCAATGGCTCAAGTTTTGGGAAAATCCAACGGTCGGATCTCCCGGTACAATCGTTTGAAGTTTCGATTTCAAAATACGAACTGCAGCGTCGTTATTCAATTTATTTTAATTATATTTATATATATATATAAATATAATCGATTCTGGCGCTGTTTTTCTTCAGATTTGAATTACGCATTCCAGACCATCCAACAGTTGGATCTTTACAAAGTTGGTGTCGTTAGAAAGATATTTCCAAAGCGAACCCAACGGTTTCGGTTTAGGGAAAATCTGATGGTCGGATCTCCCGCACTAATTGTTTGAAATCACGGTTTCAAAACACAAACTGCAGCTTCGTTATTCGATTCGTTTAAATTATATTTATATATATAAATATAATCTATTCTTCGATTTCAAAACCATATTCTTTTCATACCTTTGATAAAAATGATATTTTTATCCAACCGACATTTATTTCAACACTTCACTATTTTTAACAATTCATGTATATGATAAAAATGTGATTTTTATTGTAAAACAATTTATTTCAAAACACGACTATTTTATATAGTTCATATAGATGATAAAAATATGATTTTTATTATAAACAATTTATTTCAAATAAGAATACCATTCAACACATGAATTTCTATTCAATGAATGAATTTCTACTCAGCACATGAATGTAGTTTCAACACATGAAAATAATTATAACACAAGAATATTATTCAAAATTTCGGCAGCATAACGGCAGGGTAGTGAAAACCGGGGCCATCCCTAGTACGGCTCCTCGCTCTACCTTAAAGCCTCGCAGCTTTTGACAACGGGGATTTCATGCATCTAGTTCGCATGCAGGCGGCATGTATATTTTTTTTCTTTTCCACAAACTAATCCTATGTGGTTTCTACTAAATAATTCTCAACCTCAAACGGGTATTTTTCAGCCATAATCAATTAATTTCAACCACATACAATTCTAATCAACCATTCGCCATCAACCAATTTTCATTCCAATCCCAACCAATAAATATCGTCCATGGTTTGTGGACGAGGGGCGAATATATATATATATATATAAGTATATTTGACTTTTATTCAACACATATATAATTTTTACAATGCATATATAACTTATACATCGAACGTACAACTTATACAACGCTTATACATGAGGTGCATACATCGACTATATAATTTATACATCATCGTTTTCCATATCGTTTATAATTCAGAAATCTCACATTGGGTTCCACTCCACCAAAAATTGCAGAAAGCTCAGAAAAATATGCGGTATCTTTTGGAATGTAGAAGACGTCCACACGAGTCCATTGTCTCTAATTTCACTGAATTTTGTTAACAATCGAAAAAGATATGATTTTTACAGTGAAATCAAAAACCGTAGCGCTTTAAAGTGCTATAATATAGTTTATATAATTTTCAGCCGTTACCTCATTGAAAAGTTCGAAACTAGGTTTCGATTTTTCTTCGTATCCGTGTAGCTATTCGTCGATCGGCCTTTGCAGCATCGGAGGGGAGGAGCGACGCACCTGCGCCTGGAGTGGGGAGGTGTTCGATCGCCTGAGGCAGGCGGGGCGGTGATTTGAACGGCTCGACTTTCGAGCCCGAGATTTCCCCCGATACTCAACGAAAAAATCTTCAGTTGGTATGGATTCATAGCTTGTCTCGAGCTCTTCAAAATCTTCAACTGGAGGAGGGGATGATTTTGCTTGTAGGAGGAGGAATTGGGAAGGGATCGAATGTTTTCTGTCATTTTTGGCGATGAGAGGGAGAGAGAGAAATGAACGTTGACCAATGATATTTTTTTATATTTATAAATTTTTTTAAAAATCCAAAAATACCCCTTATCTCATACGAACTCCAATCCAAACCCAACGACTATCGTTCCTAGCTAAATACCCCCATTCCGAACACAATGGGATATGTTTCGTAGGCCCATTCGACTGTTTCAGTCAGTTTCTCTTCAAATTAAAATATAAAATATTCAATATTCGATTTGAACGTACATTTCAATTTGCCGGGGTCACATACTGATTCGAAAAATTCCAGAAAAATAAATCTAGCTATGTTTTGACGATACGGTCCCAACAAAACTAGTTTCGTCTAATTCTGAGAACGTTTGAAAATGGCCCTTTTTTGGTTGATCCGATTTAATAGAAATCGACCAAACACATTTTCCTTTGCCACGCTCATATACTAGCTTAAAAAATTATGAAATTTGAAACCTAGAAATCATTTGACATCCCGGATCCAACAAAAGTGGTTTCGTCGAATTCCAAGGTCGTTTGCAAAATGGCCATTTTCACGGGCTAAATAAACTCTATAGCGACCTTTCTGAAAATTCATTTGGCCATAACTTTTTCTTCCCGCTATGAAACTTCGATTTTTCAGATTCGTTAGAAAGATATTCACTAATAGATTTAAATATTTTTGGTTTCACTCAAATCCGTTTTGTTTTGCACGTGGTACAGTTAGTCAAAGCTTGAATTCAAATTTTGAAACTACCGCGCCATTTCAGGCCTTGTTTATAATTAGAAATAATTATATTTATTTTCAAACGTTGATTCAAACTTACTTTTCTTCGTTATTATTTAAAATATTAATTTTAAATATTTAAAATCCACCAAAATAGCCAATTTAAAAATTTTGGTTCAGATTTTACGGGTTGTTACAATCTCCCCCACTTAAAACTTTTCATCCCCGAAAAGGAACAAAGTCGAAAGTGGCTTGATTAATCAACTCTACTTTCAATCTGGATTCCATTCCCCAACTTTTCATTTTTTGAAAATTTTCAAATTCTTCAAAAATTTGGCTAACACCCTAAATTTTCGAAAAATTTCGCCATAACCTCCTTTGTACGGGGAAGGTTTGGAAATTCATTAGGCCGTATTAGGTACCCAATAAATCCTAATAAGCATCACATATGTATAGTGATATATTCCGGTGTCCACAGGGGAGTGTGTATAGATCATAACTCCAGAGAATAAATTCTCGTCACCCTATAAATGGTTTTTGTGCCTTAATGACCAGAGAGACGTGTTTATTGTCATCTCCAGACCCGTGTCGGGTTTTTATTAATCTGGCAATTTACCGTTACATTTTTCATAGTCCATACCAGTCATCAGTTCAACCTGTAAAATATAGTCATCGCCATACAAGCCTCTCGCTCGTATGGTAAATCTTCAACCTCGTCACACAAGCTCCAAATGCTTATGTGGTATATGGTGAAGTGTGCCTATCTTCAAGAAGTTTGCCATGTAGTGTAGTTCAAAATTAATTGTTACTATCCTGTGGTGACATTTATTATTACACACGGAACAACCAGCACTCCGCATCTAATGGCATTCACATGAGTTGATATAATAATACTTCGCATCCAACTCATTAAGGTTTACCCATTTGTCGGGCACGCAAATAAATTCTTTACTCAACAGCTAATCCATTTACCTGTTCAAACATATATAATGCACATGTATATATTTCTACCTATTTTTAACTCAGTTCAATGTGTGATTTAATCGAATAAATTCTACCATTCATTGTCTTATTGATTAAATTAACTATCGTTCTAATAATTTAATTAATCAAACCTACTATGACACAACACAAACAACAATCAATTTGTTTTTAACTTTTCAAAAATATACTAATCCATTCATATACTCTTTTTAAAATAATCAGACTATAGAATTAGAAGTTGACATCCATGAAAAGAAAATAACAACAAAGTAGAGAATAAATGGTAATGCAAAGTATGGTAAATGTACCTTGCATCGGAGTCAATCAGAGTTATCCACCCTGCACTTAGGATAGGTTTTCTTAATGCTTTCCACTTGGCTTTGGCTTCTCACTGACCTCAGACATCTTACTGGCCTCGGGACTATCAGTTTCAAACTCACCTTTATTACTAGAACTGACTTCCTCTTCGTCGTGCAACATACCTTTCTTATGGAGATCTTCATACTTATAAGCCATATAAATCATTTCTGAAAAAGGAAGCTTCACATGCCCCATAACTTTACTTTGGTATTTTCTTTGTAGGCCATGAATAAACCTCAGATTCTTCCTCTTCGGATTTTGAATCAGATGCGGGGCAAAGTGAGAATGTTCGTTGAATTTCTTATGATATTCTGGGATGGTCATATCTTCTTTTATCAGATAAGAGAATTCATCACATAACCGCTCAGTTGCTTCAGGAGGAGTAAATCTTTCTAGGAAAATCTCTTTGAACCTATCCCATGTGATATCACCTTTTGGATTATCCATGATGATTGTTTCTCACCAGATTAAAGCTTCTTCTTTGAGCGCCCAAGATGCCACTAATCTTTTCTGACCATCTCTCAGCTGGAAACGCTCAAAAATTCTTTTGGCAGAACTCATCCAAGCTTGGGTTTGAATAATCGATTCATTGCCCGAGAATTGTGCTCCACCCAGATTTCGATATCCCTTAAATAGAGCCTCTAGATCTGGTTCTGCATTCCTTCTGTTTCTGATACTCATTTTCTAGTACTTCAGCAAATAGCAGATCAAGTGTCAGGTCACAGAAAAGACATTTTAAAGCATAGAGATATATACTTGAATGTAAATTGGGCGCATTTCATTCTGCTATACTCATACTAGGATATTACTAATCCTATCTGTAATGACTTATTCTTCCTAGAACACTATCGGTTCTATTTCTGACGAGTTCGTTAATATGTTATATTCCAGCACTAAGCTTAACCAAAGCTCTGATACCACGTTGTGACATCCCCAAAACCCCGTACGACGGTGGCTAGGGTGATCTTTGTAATATAACAAATATACAGATAATAGCAGAACAAAATTAAATAAATACACTAGACAATGAACAAATAATACACTGGATAAACTTAATCATCAGAGTTACACGGTGTACAGGATCATACTTAGTACAAATACAGTTTAGCTATACATAAATGTCTACAGCGGAAAACAAACATAATATGTACAATAGGAGCTGAACAGCATAAAAAAGAGATAAATGATAGAATCCACCTTCAGCTCCAGCTATCTAGAAAGAGCCTACTAAAACCTGAATACAAGGTTGCCTATGTAGAAAAAGGGGCACTCGAGTTTGCAAGTGAAACAAGCTACGAGTCAGTCGTGGGACTGGTATGAGAAATCTACTTAACACATTTTATAATATGGCTAATCACATGACCACGCCACTTTCGCGGATCGGGTTTACTCCATTGGATTTCCAGTGCTTTAAACCAAATAATTCTTTTAAACATCGCAATGCTTTTTATAAAAATGAAGCCATTATAAGACTCAGTTCCCATCACATAATGCAACGCAAACCGGATGATAGAGTTTTACCTTATAATGGCCAAAATATGCTTAATACGAATAAAACAAAAGCAATTGATATTATTACTAGTGTTTATATGTTTCGAAAAAAAATTCAATCATAACTATCAATCATAGACGGCATGGGTACTATATATCATGTTGCCATATATATATATATATATATATATATATATATATATATATATATGTACAATCAAAATCGCACGGTGTCGTATTTGGAAATTGGATTTCCATCTTGAATCAAGGCAAAAGATAGTCCTTACCGAATTCGAGACGCTCTAGCCCGTGTCTCCGGATCAGAGCTCGAGTGTTCCTAGGAGCGACAGGGCCGATCCACCGATGTGGATTAAAATGCCTGAACACTGCGTTTCCCTGCCCTTTGGGGGCATCAATGAGCCAACGAATGGCTCCATCTGCCTCACATAGTCACCGATATATCTGAGGCGCCTCGCAACAGCAACAACCACATAGGTGAAAATAATATAAATGTCAGACAGTTTAAGCACTGACACCGCCTCTAGCTAGAAGGAAACACATGCCCTCCCGGAGGTCCTCTCCCATTTCTGGTTCATACCGGGGTGTGAGGCTCGCGAATTAACGTTATACACAAAGCTACGCCACACAGGCGGTGCTTTGATCATCAACCACAAGACCTTGCTTTTCAACAGAAGCATTGATCACTGCATCTTAGCATGCCACATAGGCAATTCACACCATGTAACTGATGGTTATCAATCATAAAGAATGAATTCCAATGTCAGACACATAGTCCATTTACAAGTCCGTTCTGGGTCGGAACGAAATCGGAGGCACTATATACCTCGCATACCCATCGATCTCCACGTACGTCTGGACGATCACCACTCATTATCCATATTTCGGGATGCCTCCCAATCAGGACATCAGTTACCATCCAAACGAGGTGAAGATCTCCGGTCTTCAACCACCGTCTTCATCATTGATTTCTTATCGTCTTTTCAGTTATTTAGAATGGGATAAACCCAGTCTTTTTGAGCAACTCGCGTATATAATAAACAAGTGCTACACAAACACACATACTCCTTATTCCAATTCATTAATCACTAACCGTAAATCAGTAAGAGAACGATTTCCCAAATATTAACCCCGAAGGCCGAAACCAACATCAGATCAAAACCCAGGAAACCATTCGACTTAGATAACCTTTAGTTAGTTTCTAAATTTCACATTCCATAACGTTTATAATATTTTATAATGATTTATCGCTATTTTTATTTATTTAAAAATAACCTATTTATTCAAACTACGCTTCAGGCCATAACGCGGTCGTGGCGCTGTTTTTCTTCAGATTTGATTTACACATATCTAAAAATCTAACTGTTGGATCTTCACAAAATTTATATCATTAGAAAGATCATTTCAAAACGAATCCAACGGTTCCAGTTTTGAGAAAATCCGACGGTCGGATCTCCCGGTACAATCGTTTGAAGTTTCGATTTCAAAATACGAACTACCGCATCGTTATTCGATTTATTTTAATTATATATATATATATATATATATATATATAAATATAATTGATTCTGGCGCTCTTTTTCTTCAGATTTGAATTAAACATTCTAGACCATCCAACCGTTGGATCTTTACAAAGTTGGTGTCGTTGGAAAGATATTTCCAAAGCGAACCCAACAGTTTCGGTTTCGGGAAAATCTGATGGTCTGATCTCCCGCACTAATCGTTTGAAACCACGGTTTCAAAACACGAACTGTAGCTTCGTTATTCGATTCGTTTAAATTATGTATATATATATATATAAAAAATCTATTCTACGATTTCAAAACCATATTCTTTTCATACCTTTGATAAAAATGATATTTTTATCCAACCGACATTTATTTCAACACTTCACTATTTTTAACAATTCATGTATATGATAAAAATGTGATTTTTATTGTAAAACAATTTATTTCAAAACACGACTATTTTATATAGTTCATATAGATGATAAAAATATGATTTTTGTTATAAAACAATTTATTTCAAACACGAATACCATTCAACACATGAATTTCTATTCAACGAATGAATTTCTACTCAGCACATGAATGTAGTTTCAACACATGAAAATAATTCTAACACATGAATATTATTCAAAATTTCGGCAGCATAACGGCAGGGTAGTTAAAACCGGGGCCGTCCCTAGTACGACTCCTCGCTCTACCTTAAAGCCTCGCAGCTTTTGACAATGGGGATTTCATGCATCTAGTTCGAACGCAGGCGGCATATATATTTTTTTTTCTTTTCCACAAACTAATCCTATGTGGTTTCAACCAAATAATTCTCAACCACAAACAAGTATTTTTCAATCACAATCAATCAATTTCAACCACAAACAATTCTAATCAACCATTCGCTATCAACCAATTTTCATACCAATCCCAACCAATAAATATCGTCCATGGTTTGTGGACGAGGGGCGTATATATATATATAAGTATATTTCACTTCTATTCAACACGTAAATAATTTTTACAACGCATATATAACTTATACATCGAACGTACAACTTATACAATGCTTAAATATGAGGTGTACAACGCTTATATAACTCATACATCGACTATATAATTTATACATCGTCGTTTCTCATATCGTTTATAATTCAAAAATCTCACATTGGGTTCCACTCCACCAAAAATAGCAGAAGGCTTAGAAAAATATGCGGTATCTTCTAGAATGCAGAAGACGTCCACATGTGTCCACTGTCTCTTGTTTCACTGAATTTCGTTAAAAAACGAAAAAGATATGATTTTTACAGTGAAATCAAAAACCGTAGCTCTTTAAAGTGCTATAATATATTTTATATAATTTTCAGCCGTTACCTCCCTGAAAGGTTCGAAACTAGGTTTCGATTTTTATTCGAATCCGTGTAGCTAT
This sequence comes from Allium sativum, assembly GCA_030737875.1. Lineage (NCBI taxonomy): Eukaryota > Viridiplantae > Streptophyta > Magnoliopsida > Asparagales > Amaryllidaceae > Allium > Allium sativum. Next base: position 161,246,588 of record CM060924.1, read on the forward strand.
TCGTCGATCGGCCTTTGCAACGTCGGACGGGAGGAGCGACACACCTACGCCTGGAGGGGGGAGGCGTTCGATCGCCTGAGGCAGGCGGGGCGGTGAGTTGAACGGCTCGACTTTCGAGCCCGAGATTTCCCCCGATACTCAATGAAAAAATCTTTAGTTGGTATGGATTCGAAGCTTGTCTCGAGCTCTTCAAAATCTTCAACTGGAGGAGGGGATGATTTTGCTTGTAGGAGGAGGAATCGGGAAGGGAAGGGATCGAACGTTTTCCGTCGTTTATCGCGTTGAGAGGGAGAGAAAAATGAACGTTGACTAATGATATTTTTTTATATTTATATTTTTTTTATAAATCCAAAAATACCCTTTATCTCATACGAACTCCAATCCAAACCCAACGACTGTCGTCCCTAGCTAAATACCCCCATTCCGAACACAATGGGATATGTTTCGTAGGCCCATTCGACTGTTTCAGTCTGTTTCTCTTCAAATTAAAACATAAAATATTCAATATTCGATTTGAACGTACATTTCAATTTGCCGGGGCCACATACTGATTCGAAAAATTCCAGAAAAATAAATCTAGCTATGTTTTGACGATACGGTCCCAACAAAACTAGCTTCATCGAATTCTGAGACCGTTTGAAAAATGACCCTTTTCTGGTCGATCCAATTTAATAGAAATCGACCAAACACATTTTCCTTTGCAACGCTCACATACTAGATTCATAAATTATAAAATTTGAAACCTAGCAATCATTTGACATCCCAGATCCAACAAAAGTGGTTTCGTCGAATTCCGAGGTCGTTTGCAAAATGGTCATTTTCACGGGCTATATAAACTCTATAGCGACCTTTCTGAAAATTCATTTGGCCATAACTTTTGCTTCCCACTATGAAACTTCGATTTTTCAGATTCATTAGAAAGATATTCACTAACAGATTTAAATATTTTTGGTTTCACTCAAATCCGTTTTGTTTTGCACCCGGTATAGTCAGTCAAAGCTTGAATTCAAATTTTGAAACTACCGCGCCATTTCAGGCCTTGTTTATAATTAGAAATAATTATATTTATTTTCAAACATCGATTCAAACTTACTTTTCGTCGTTATTATTTAAAATATTTATTTTAAATATTTAAAATCCACCAAAATAGCCAATTTAAAATATTTAAATTGGTTCAGATTTTACGGGTTGTTACATGCTACCTGCCCAATTTTGCCATTTCCCGGTTGGTGAGGCTTGAGGTTAGAATTTACCTTTAGAACATCTGGTTATCATTCACTTTAAATGCCACATTGTTAGATCCGTCAAATCACTAATTGACGTCCACAAATATACTCTGGATGTAAAAGAAGTGCCCTTCTTTGCCATCAACTCGGTATATTTGTAAGAATTAATGTACGTGATCTTTAGGAAATACTCTGTCAAACATTCGTCCATACAAGTCATCCAGGAACAGGATGAACTGAAGGTATTCTCCTACCGCATCCAATATAGGAATCACCCCATGGATCAGTAGTGAGAAGTCCTTGCAATCCGAAGATTTCAATCACAACAGAATCACAAGTTAGAATAACTCGAGTGGCCACCAAAGAATTTTAACAAGTAACTCTTCCGCTCATGAAGATCCACGGTCTTCATTTATATAAGTAAGCCTGCCAGTTAGTTTACGTAAAGTCGGTTCGAAGTGGTTTTGGGTCCAGTCCCCCATCTCGGTCTCTTCGAACTAACACGTAAGGGAATATTTATTTGATAGTCGGTGTTTTAACTATCAACTTTAAACAGTGTAGATAAGGGAAAATTTTATATAAATTATTTCAGAACATAAGTAAATTTTTGTCGCATATCCATTATATTAATTTATACAAATCTAAATCCTGATTCAGAACATGAGTTAATAATAACAATAAAATATGTCAATTTTTATTTACGCTAATTTAGATTCAATTGATCATTCCATAATAGTTAACAACGAACATTCAACACAACATTTACAGTCAACACTGGTTTAATGTTTTATTTCAAACAAATAATAGTTTGAAATATGTGATCTTGATTAACAACGAATTTTACATCATATTTATTACAAATCCTTTGGAAATAAATATCTTGATTAATTTAAACATCTATTCCATTTTCAATAGACCATGAGCATACATATAAAAACCAGAGATTCAACCTCGATGACATCTACTACGAAACCATTTGACAGTTTTTCATTCCATTCTTCTTGTATATATTTAATTAAAACTTCTAATTAAATCTAATTATTTAAATCTAATTAAATAACAAGATATGCCTTACCCGCATACCCTCCATATCTTGTGCCGATTTTTACACATCCCCTTCTTCTCTTTGGTCTCCTTTATCTTTTTTTCCCTTTCCTTCTGTACTTCTTTTGTTTATATTTATTTTATTTAATATTTGCATAAGCCGATCAGGCCCAACACGGCCCAAATGCTATGATATGCTTCCTATTTTTTTTACTGTCGCAACAATCTTTCCGTTTAAGGAATTCATGCCACCAAGCCTCTGAAATGAAAACAGAAGCTGATTCATTTATTTCTTATTTTCCTTTATTAATGACTTGCACCATTCTTTCTTTTTTTTAATCCGGCCTCTTCCCTTTTATATTTTTTTATTTCTTATGGCCCAGTCTGGCCCAACACATTCAGCCCGCGTCCCCCTTTTAATTTCAAATATTGCTCTGTTCATTGCTGCTGCCCCTACTTCTTTTCTTTTCTTCTCTGGTTTCCTGCTGAACCTTTTGTAGTCATCACCCAACATCTCCGTGGTCACCATGACTGCCGTGGTGCACCAACTCCTCCAAAATTCTATCTCCATTTCACTCCTTTCCTTTTGCGTCGATCCTCTGCTACCCTTCCATTTCTCCTCTATATTTATCACTTGATATTTATGATGACTTTAGTAATAGCTTCCCAGATAGGAAAGGCTGCAAGAGCTGGAATCCTCTCTTCGGTGGAAATAGAGATGCTTCATGTCCTTCTCCTCTTATTGTTGCAAATGCAAGTCCTTCATATACTTCTGTCCATCCCCAACCTGTCTGCGAGAATACCATAGATACCAAGGAATTCTGACACTCAGTTTAAGATGTCCTATCGAAAATCTAGTGGCTCTCGCTGGGACTACTGAGTCTGTATTTCCACTGAAACCTATATTCTTAAGTCATGCAGCTATCTGTTCTTTACATCGGTAGCATGGAGGACTGAGAGTCGGCGCAGTCCTTAATTAACACATCACTGCATGCTGTCCACTTATAAGGAATCCTTGACATTATCATGCATTACCTTCGCTAATTACATAGAACAGACCCGTTTGTGATCCATGAATCCAATCGTGATGTACGTACTACAGAATGGAGGATCCTATTGTCGCATATGAAATAGGTTGTATGCTTTACACAGTTAGTTCTCAAATTGTTTTGACACCCTTTTGTTCATAAGGATTTTTCTAAAAATAATATCCACGGATTTGTAGTGGTAACTGATTTCCTTTCTTTTGTATTTCATTCCACAGTTAAAACCTTAAAGTCATGTTCTAATTATTTGTGGATATTTCATTCATCAATATATGAATAGATTATAATGGATGCATATCAAGTTTACTAACATACATATAGTTTGAATCCCTTAAAGGTTCATATGAATAGTGGAGGAATTTAGAGTTTTTACTCAAAATATGTATTGCTACGTTCTGTTTTTCAACACCCAGTCATATCCAAACGTACCGTGATCTATACCCTCAATACTTGTAAGCGATTTATTCTAATTTATGTGTTCGAATACACGTTGATGAAAGCAACAGCTAAGATCATATTATAAATTCTGATAAATTAAGCGTTAGGGGTTTAGTTTACTCACATGTTTCGTATTCCTGTATTGGTCATTGTTCCTCAGGTTACTCCAAATCCACAAGTCACTAGTTCAGAGTTTAACTTTCCAATAAATATCAAAATTAGAATTCAGTGTAATGGATACATATTAAGACACATATGATTTGTATTCATTTAAAAATTTGTATAGACAATAATGATATTCAAGGTGTCTACTTTATTTATTTATTTATTATTATTTCTTTTTATTTTTTTTTCAGACTCTTTGTTCTATCTTATTCTTTCCAAAATCTAACGCCTAAACAAACCTAACGCCTAGAGTGATGAACATATAGATAAACACATATCTAAGTTGAATCTACTTGGATTAAACTTCAAACAGTCAAGAGGTTAAGGTTCCAAATCATATATCAGTTTACTACTACTGCTTACTTTTATTATTTCCAGATTTTTGTTCAAACTCTAACTTAAAGGGATTAATTCTGAAAACATCATCAAAGATTGGGATCAAATACCAAAGATACCCATCAACACAAATATAATTTGAACGTACTGGAATTTGAATTGAACAGTAAAGAAGTTAAAGTGTTTACTCATAGAACTGCTACTGCTATTTTTTTGTGTTTACTGATTTGCATAAGGTTCACCGCCATTATTCTAGCCATTCCTTGATTCTCTGTTCAGGGTTCTCGGCTATTTCCCTTTTCCAGTTTCTACACTTGTTTACATTTGTTTAGATCGGAGAATAGAATGTGGTTTCAATGTGCAGTATTTTAGTGTATTTATAAGTGGATATATGCAGGCTTGTGTCGGCTAGGTATTAAGGGATACAGGGTACACGTATATGCAGCAGTAAATGGATGGAAGTGATGTGATTTGGCTGCCTACAGCTGATCAGAAAAGAGGTGTTGCATGGTCATTTCTATCAACGTCTTTCAGGCTAGTGCACATGCATAGTCAGCTATGAATTGTTATACACAAATGTACACTGTTCTTTTTAAGAAGTTAGGCTATCTTTAAGGTTGATTGATGGTATATGCTGCAGCTATTTGAGGTGTGAAAGGGTGATGTTAAATTTCTCTTTAAATGATTCAAGTCTAGTCTCTAAGTAGTATATCAAGGCCATGTTCCTTCTGGAAAATGGATATGTGCTTCATATATGTGCTGATGTGAATTAACAATACCATATATATTGGCGTTTATAACTGTGCAAACACCCATTTGCTTGCTGCAACATCATGGATATGTGTATGCTATATAAGCTACAGTTACTAGATAGGTGATGTATGTTTCCTTTTCAAATGCTTATAAACTTAATTCTTAAGCAAGATCGTCCCATGTTCTTGTGGCATAATATGTATATGAGCATGTATTTTATAGATATGCTGATTAGAAATCATAAAATGCTGAGTTCAATTGTATCCATATGTTTATGTAAGCAGTCCATGTGCTTGCTACACCTATTCTACATGTATTTGTACTTTGTATGTTCTACATACATATACAAAACAAAATTAGCATCCAAGGCAATATAACCCTATTAAATATCTATGTTTTCTAGCCTGTACAATATGTCCATAAATGTTTCAAGTGCCTCCAAACATAGCCTCAAAACAAATCAGCCCTTTTTATGACTAAGATCCCCATTTCCTATCAAATGAATGCATATCTTTTTGTATTAAATAGTCAAGATCTTTGTATTAAAAATCATATCATATATATGTGAAGTAGGATTAGACTTTACCCTATGTATATTCATTACTTATATAACTCTATGTTTGTAGGGCTTATAAAAGTAAGGTTTTAAATGTAAACAAACATTTAAGAACAACAGGTACTTATCAATGTATGTATATACATATAACAAAACAAGTTAATGTATACAGACACATGATTTCATAATAATTATCCTATTTTAATTAAATTTGGTTTAACTGATATATTCTCGAGATACTTAAATCCCATTTTAGTTTTAATTTAATTAAATTATCAATATAATTCATACGATATAGATTATAAAACTAGTTCAAAAACTGGGTCGTTACAATCTACCCCCCTTAAAAGAATTTCGTCCCCGAAATTAAAGAGTAACGAGGGGATTCCAGTTGTAGCTAAAACCACAGAATTATATTAACAAATATATGGGTCATTACCTAACAATTATAACAACCAAGGCATCCAGAACACACAGTTTATCTACCAAAAATATTTTATTGTAATTAAAATATTCAGTACATCAGCAATTAGTTATAAATCACATTCATATTCATAACTTACGAATATCAGTTATTACAGTTGGAAAAATATTTCCATTTCATATTCGCGTATTATTATTCTTCCACATTCATCAGTTCCTAACCGTAAATCGACAAGAAAATAATCCTCTAAGTTTCAACCCCGAAGACTGAAATCAACATCAGATCAACACTTAGAAAATCCTTTAACTCAACCAATCTTCAATTTGGTTCAAATTTGTTAACTCCATACCTTAATTCTTATCAACCCATATATCTTTGATTATAGTTGGAAAATAATCCCAAAACTCGTTTACTTCATTAATCTGAACCAAACTGTTCAAATTTTCTTTTTAAATTCCAACTTAATTTAATTCTATTCGACATAACTTTACTATTACAATCTTGTTTCAATTGAATTTTCCAATTTCTAACTCCTGGTTTTATTTCAAAAAAAATTTGAAATCACTATCTCTATTGTATTTTAAATTCAAAACCTTTGAATTTTTTCAAAACACTTTGTTTTTCTCAAACACTTTTCTGGTTTGTCCTATTTGTATATTTCATTCTCTATACAAATTCAATTTGGTTTACCATACCACTATTTAATTTTATAATCTGATTTGATTATAACAACAATCGGCACATCCATGTATAATAATAATTGCAGAAAATTATTCTTTTATATCAAAATATAATTTTGAGTAAAATTATTCCATTTACCCGTCTTTTAAAAATAATACTATATCGAATTACTTTATCCAATAGTTTTTAAACACCTATCGATACAGTTTCGACTACCGTATCGACCAGAATTCATAAACCACTCGATAAACTAATCAATACAATATAAAACATCTTTTATGTCCATTAACAATACGTGCTCCTATATATACACGCTCAAACTCAATTTAGGGTATTACTAACCCCATCTCTATCGAGTTACGCCACAGAGCCAAGGTTATTGCTAAACCATTGTTCTGATACCAACTGTAACGACCCGAAAAGTTCCAATCATGATTATCGAAACTAATACATATCTTGCAACACATATCATCTAATCAAACATCAGAAATTGACAGTTCGTTAATAGAAAGAAGTTAGAAGGTGAGAAATAGAAAGGAAGAAAGTTAGAATAGAGGAAAAAGTAGAACAGAACATAACATAATCAGAGTATAACGAATCTCACAGCGGAACTAAATAAATAATATTATATAACATCTTGAAATACAAAAATGTATTTACTTTCATACATCATCAGAGTACATCTCATACATATCACAGCGAAAATAAACTCGAGATATCTAATGTTGAAGGCCCTGCTCCAAGCTCCTTCAACTGAAATCTGTAAAATCCTGAAACCACTTGACCGTCCGTACAAATTTGGGCACCCAAGAGTTTAGGGAAAACACATAAAAATAAACTTTGGGTCAGTCATGGGACTGGTGTGAGTAAACGATTTTAAAACTGCTTGATTTTAAAGTTCGAAAATCTTTTCGAAAGAAAGGATAATCGTAAGACCAAATCCACACATAAATACAGACGGATTTTACCTTACGATAACCCAAAATATTTTTGAAATCATATATATCATCTGATATTATGATAGTGTCTAAATATAGATAAATATCAATCTAGCAGAATGCTTGCATCTCACGCTCCACATATATAGTATACAATCAAAACCGCGGGCGCTTATTGGATAATGGATTCCGACTATGACAAGGTGTGGAACCACCTGCCGATAGTGTATCTTTAGAGGAGAACACATTGGGTTTAACAAGAACATCTTGCAACCCGGCCACACATGACTGACCACTCATTTCGCTTGAGTGTATCGAATGTATATCACCAACGGTTGGGATCAGCAACCGTTCCCCGAAAGGGACAGCATCGAATAGATTAAAGAAGGAAATGAAATTTCTCTAGATAGGTTATTATACACCCTAATGGGAGCGACCCACATAGCCATGCTACCTACCCAATTTTGTCATTTCCGGTTGGTGAGGCTTGAGGTTAGAATTTACCTTCAGGACATCTGGTTATCATTCACTTTAAATGCCACATTGTCAGATCCGTCAAATCACTAATTGACGTCCACAAATATACTCTGGATGTAAAAGAAGTGCCCTTCTTTGCCATCAACTCGGTATATTTTTAAAAATCAACGTACGTGATCTTTGGGAAATACTCTGTCAGACATTCGTCCATACAAGTCATCCAGGAACAAGATGAACCGAAGGCATTCTCCTGCTGCATCCAATATAGGAATCACCCCATGGATCATTAGCGAGAAGTCCTTGCAATCCGAAGATTTCAGTCACAATAGAATCACAAGTTAGAATAACTCGGGTGCCCACCAAAGAATTTTAACAAGTAACTCTTCCGCTCATGAAGATCCACGGTCTTCATTTATATAAGTAAGCCTGCCAGTTAGTTTGCGTAAAGTCGTTTCGAAGTGGTTTTGGGTCCAGTCCCCCATCTCGGTCTCTTCGAACTAACACGTAGGGAATATTTATTTGATAGTCGGTGCTTTAACTATCAACTTTAAACAGTGTAGATAAGGGAACATTTTATATAAATTATTTCAGAACATAAGTAAATTTTCATGGCATATCCATTATATTAATTTATACAAATCTAAATCCTGATTCAGAACATGAGTTAACAATAACAATAAAATATGTCAATGTTTTATTTATTCTAATTTAGATTCAATTGATCATTCCATAGTAGTTAACAACGAACATTCAACACAACATTTACAGTCAGCACTGGTTTAATGTTTTATTTCAAACAAATAATAGTTTGAAATATGTGATCTTGATTAACAACCAATTTTACGTCATATTTATTACAAATCCTTTGGAAATAAATATCTTGATTAATTTAAACATCTATTCCATTTTCAATAGACCATGAGCGTACATATAAAAAGCGGAGATTCAACCTCGATGATATCTACTACGAAACCATTTGACAGTTTTTCATTCCTTTCTTCTTATATATATTTAATTTAAACTCCTAATTAAATCTATTTATTTAAATATAATTAAATTAAATAACTAGATATGCCTTACCCGCATACCCCCCCTATATCTTGTGTCGATTTTTACACATCCCCTTCTTCTCTTTGGTTTCCTTTATCTTTTTTCTTTTCCTTCTGTACTTCTTTTGTTTATATTTATTTTATGTAATATTTGCTTAAGCCGATCAGGCCCAACACGGCCCAAATGTTATGATCTGCTTCCAATTATTTTTACTGCCGTACCAATCTTTCCTTTCAAGGAATTCACGCCCCCAAGCCTATGAAATGAAAACAGAAGCTGATTCATTTATTTCTTATTTTCCTTTGTTAATGACTTGCACCATTCTTTGTTTTTTTAATCCGGCCTCTTCCCTTTTATATTTTTTTATTTCTTATGGCCCATTCTGGCCCAACACATTCAGCCAGCGTCCCCCTTTTAATTTCCACTACTACCCTATTCGTTGTTGCTGCCCCTACTTCTTTTCTTTTCTTCTCTGGTTGCCTGCCGAACCTTTGGCAGTCATCACCCAACATCTCTGTGGTCACCATGCACTGCCGTAGTGTACCAACTCCTCCAAAATTCTATCTCCATCTCACTCCTTTCCTTTTGCTTCGATCCTCTGCTACCCTTCCATTTCTCCTCTATATTTATCACTTGATATTTATGATGACTTTGTAACAGCTTCCCAGATAGGAAAGATTGAAAGAGCTGGAATCCTCACTTCGGTGGAAATAGAGATGCTTCATGTCCTTCTCCTCTTATTGTTGCAAATGCAAGTCCTTCATATACTTCTGTCCATCCCCAACCTGTCTGCGAGAATACCATTGATACCAAGGAATTCTGACACTCAGTTTAAGATGTCCTATCGAAAATCTAGTGGCTCTCGCAGGGACTACTGAGTCTGTATTTCCACTGAAACCCATATTCTTAAGTCATGCAGCTATCTGTTCTTTACATCGGTAGCATGGAGGCCTAAGAGTTGGCGCAGTCCTTAATTAACACATCACTGCATGCTGTCCACTTATAAGGAATCCTTGACATTAGCATGCATTGCCTTCGCTAATTACATAGAACAGGCCCGTTTGTGTTCCATGAATCCTATCGTGATGTACATACTACAAAATGGAGGATCCTATTGTCGCATATGAAATAGGTTGTATGCTTTACATGGTTAGTTCTCAAATTGTTTTGACACCCTTTTGTTCATAAGGATTTTTCTAAAAAAATATCCAAGGATTTGTAGTGGAAATTGATTTCCTTTCTTTTGTATTTCATTCCACAGTTTAAAACCTTCAAGTCATGTTCTAATTATTTTTGGATATTTCATTCATCAATATTTGAATTGATTATAATGGAGGCATATCAAGTTTACTAACATACATATAGTTTGAATCCCTTAAAGGTTCATATAAACAGTGGAGGAATTTAGAGTTTTTACTCAAAATATGTATTGCTATGTTCTGTTTTTTCAACACCCAGTCATATCCAAACATACCGTGATATATACCCTCAATACTTACAAGTGATTTATACTAATTTATGTGTTTGAATACACGTTGATGGAAGCAACAGCTAAGATCATATTATAAATTCTGATAAATTAAGCGTTAGGGGTTTAGTTTACTCACAAGTTTCATATTCCGGTATTGGTCATTGTTCCTCAGGTTACTCCAAATCCACAAGTCACTTGTTCAGAGTTTAACTTTCCAATAAATATCAAAATTAGAATTCAGTGTAATGGATACATATTAAGACACATATGATTTTAATTCATTTAAAAATTTATATAAACCGTAATGATATTCAAGGTGTCTACTTTTTTATTAATTTATTATTATTTCTTCTTATTTTTTTCCAAACTCTTTGATCTATTTTATTCTTTCCAAAATCTGACGCCTAAATAAACATACGGCCTAGAGTGATGAACATATAGATAAACACATATCTAAGTTGAATCTACTCAGATTAAACATCAAACATTCAAGAGGTTAAGGTTCCAAATCATATATTAGTTTACTACTACTGCTTATTTTTCTTATTTCCAGATTTTTGTTCAAACTCTTACTTACAGGGATTAATTCTGAAAACATCATCAAAGATTGGGATCAAATACCAAAGATACCCATCAACACAAACATAATTTGAACGTATTGTAATTTGAATTGAACGGTAAAGAAGTTAAAGTGTTTACTCACAGATTTGCCACTGCTATTTTTTGTGTTTACAGATTCGCATAAGGTTCACCGCCATTATTCTAGCCATTCCTTGATTCACTGTTCAAGGTTCTCGGCTATTTCCCTTTTCCAGTTTCTACACTTGTTTACATTTGTTTAGATCGGAGAATTGAATGTGGTTTCAATGTGTAGTATTTCAGTGTATTTATAAGTGGATATATGCAGGCTTATGTCGGGTAGGTATTAAGGGATACATGTTACACATATATGCAACAGTAAATGGATGGAAGTGATGTGATTTTGCTGCCTACAGCTAATCAGAAAAGAGGTGTTGCACGGTCATTTCTATCAACATCTTTCAGGCTAGTGCACATGCATGGTCGGCTATGAATTGCTATGCACAAATGTACACTGTTCTTTTTAAGAAGTTAGGATGTCTTTAAGGTTGATTGATGGTATATGCTGCAGATATTTGAGGTGTGAAAGGGTGATGTTAAATTTCTCTTTAAATGATTCAAGTCTAGTTTCTAAGTAGTACATCCAGGCCATGTTCCTTCTGGAAAATGGATATGTGCTTCATATATGTGCTGATATGAATTAACAATACCATATATATTGGCATTTATAACTATGCAAACACCCATGTGCTTGCTACAACATCATGGATATGTGTTTGCTATATAAGCTACAACTATTAGATAGGTGATGTACATTTCATTGTCAAATGCTTATAAACTTAATTCTTAAGGAAGATAAACCCATGTTCTTGTGGCATAATGTGTATATGAGCATGTATTTTATAGATATGCTGAATAGAAATCATATAATGCTGAGTTCAATTGTATTCATATGTTTATGTAAGCAGTCCATGTGCTTGCTGCACCTATTCTACATGTATTTGTACTTTGTATGTTCTACATACATATACAAAACAAAATTAGCATCCAAGGCAATATAGCCCTATAAAATATCGATGTTTTCTAGCCTGTACAATATGTCCATAAATGTTTCAAGTGCCTCCAAACATAGCCTCAAAATAAATCAGCCCTTTTTATGTCTAAGATCCCCTTTCCTATCAAATGAATGCATATCTTTTTTTATTAAATAGTCAAGATCTTTGTATTAAAAATCATATCATATATATGTGAAGTAGGATTAGACTTTACCCTTTGTATATTCATTACTTATATAACTCTATGTTTGTAGGGCTTATAAAAGTAAGGTTTTAAATGTAAACAAACATTTAAGAACAACAAGTACTTATCAATGTATGCATATACATATAACAAAACAAGTTAATGTATACACACACATGATTTCATAATAATTATCCTATTTTAATTTGATTTAACTGATATATTCTCGAGATATTTAAATCCCATTTTGGTTTTAATTAAATTAAATTATCATTATAATTCATACAATATAGATTATAAAACTAGTTCAAACTGGGTCGTTACATCTACTTTATGCAGATGATATGCTTGTATTTGCTAAAGCTGATAGGATAAGTGCTTCTTCATTTAAAAATATACTTGATAACATGGATAAATATGCTGGGCTCCAGGTTAATGAAAAAAGTAAAATTTATTTCAGCAAAGACTTAGTATATAAAAATGATGTTATTAATCTCTTGAAGTTTAAAGATGGAAAGTTACCAATCAAATATCTTGGCTTGCCTCTTAGTATTAATCAAATAAAGGAGAGGGACTGTTCTAGACTTTATGATATCATCCATAGTAAATTAGAAGGATGGTCTAGTAAGCTCCTTTCTATGGATGGTAAAATGGAGGTTACTACACTGTCATCACTATTGTTGTTATTTATTGGATAAAAACACATAATATTCCTATTTATTCAAAAAATTGAGAAAATATGTGCAAATTTTATCTAGAGGGGTAAACATCATAAAATTTCTTGGGATAAAGTTTATAAACCCAAGAAATTTAGTGGTTTGGGACTTAGGAACATTAAGGATTTGAATGAAGTTAGTAAACTAAAATTGTTACGGAAATTTCTAGATGGCAAGTCACTATAGGCTAGATGGATGAGGGCTAAATACCTAAAATCAAAATAAGTTGGACTGCTAAAAAAGAGAACCACCATTCTTATGTCTGGAAAAATATTTTGGACTGTAGAGAAATTGGCAAAAAATTAATTAAGAGAGAACCAAAGGATGGCAGCCAAACCAGTTTATGGTTTGATCCATGGATCTTTGGTAACTCTCTTATTAATCTTTTGGGTTGGAATAATTTATACGTTCTTGGGGTTATAAATGATACTATCCAAAATATTATCTAAGAAAACCACTGGTCCTTATGTAACAGTCAAGCTGCATCCATCTACAAATCTGTTATCTTTAAAATTCTCGTTAACAATAACTGTTTTAAAGACCATTGGGTTTGTAAGCTAAATTCAAAAGATAAATTCTCATTTAAAACAGCTTGGGAATATTTTATTGGTGATGAAGTTGAGGTAAACTGGCATAAGGCTATTTGGTGCAAGGCTAATTTCCCTAAAATGGCTCATTGTGCTTACTCTGCTGTATTGAATAAACTTCCTACTAGGGATAAGTGTGTGAAATGGAGTAAAGACTCTGAGGCTAATTGTCTTTTATGTAAGAATGAATTAGAAAATATTAATCATTTATTTTTTGAATGTCCATAATCTCAATTCATTTGGTTCAATGCTAAATGTAGCTTGAATTTTAATCTGAATATTCCTACTTTGAATACCAGAGAAAGTGTATAATACATCATGAAAAGATTTAAACCTAAAACTATTCTTTTCAGCAGGGCTTGTGTGATGCTAACTACTGTGATTTATCACATATGGAGGGAAAGAAATCAGAGATTACATACATTCAAAGAAATAAATAGTAGCCAATTATGGAACAACATGGTTACTAATAGTTATATTATCACTAAGAAGGCAATCGAACATAGAAATGACGAAAAAATCTGTCAAGCAAATGCATGTAATAAGGAGATTCAAGTTGAGAAATTAATACTCAATGGGAGGCTAAATTTAAGCAAATCCAAAGACCACTAGATTATATCAAAAGTCTGCTCCAATTTACAAGGAGACTTGGATCAAATCAAGTGCTTTGATTACACTGGTGGTTGCAATACCAGTCTCAACATCAGACTAACCTACAAGGGAACTAAACAAGTTTTAGGTGATAAAAAAGATCATTTAAATTGTAAAATGTATAGTAATTTGTTCTGGGTCCCTGATGCAGGAAATCAGGATTGCCATCCGACTAGTTTAGCACAAACAGCTAGTCATTATCAACCTATTAGCATAACAATGGACACCGTGAAGCACTCTGGTTTCCTTCCTAGAGGATGCAACCCTAGTCTCAACATCAACAAATAAATGGGAAGTAAACAGGATCATTCAACTAAAAACTATTTTTTTGTAATAAATTGAATAGTAATCTGCATACTTTACCTGATGTAGAGATTAGGGTTGAGTAACCACCCAGTAGTGATCTAGAGGATATATCTGCTCTATTGAAAATAAAGAAGGTTAAAGATCACAACTTTCTACAAAGGGTTGGCAACAATCACTACAGAAGCAAGATAAATAATGAAATTTATCACTTATCTTGCCGGGAAGAAGGGGATAATAGTGGAAGCAAGCTACCAGATGAAGATCGGAGCTTAAAAAGGAGAAAGGAGAGCAACTCAAGCTTGTTAAGCATGAAGACAAGCAAACTGGATAATACCATGGACAAAAGTTTCGATGTTAGGGTTTCAGCTGATTTTACAAACCCAAATCTCTCAAGTAACAAGCTCGTTCACAATGAATATTTCTTCTGGAAACCTCTGTGAAGCTATTAAGTTTAGAGGAAGAAATCAGTGGTGGCACTCATGTTTTCCTCCATTTCTGAGTTTTGAAAGCTTTGATAAATTATGAAATGTCGGTTAGGGTTTCCAACGATTTATGCCTTGAAGTAATATTGGGTATGGGTGTTTTATTACCCGCATCCTATGGGCCTTGGGCCAACTTTTTTTTGCCTGTTTCAATTTTTTTTACTTGATGTCTTTTTGAAATACCCCTTCATGATTCGTACCGCTTCGCAATTTCCTTTCTCACCGAATGTCTCCTCTACTGCATATTCTCCATCTATTCTCCAGCTCTACCACTACCAAAAACATCGCTCGGAACCGTACCAAACCCATCTCCTTCTCGACGACGCCTTTTCTTCACCACCTCCTTTTCCAATCCTATTATTGTCTGCTCAAATCCCTAATTTCTATGTGCTATATCTTATCACATGCCAGCATCTTCCGTCGCTTCAGGTAGGTCTATTCCTTTACCATCTACTTTGTCTTCCAACTGCAATCATTATGCATTGTGCAGTTGTTGTCTGTTTTGGTGTAAAATAATTGCCTACTACTACATTGGGATTCTTCAATCGACACGACGTTATACTAGATTCAACGGTGGGTAAAAATGCCAAGTTTTTTTGCTCTTTTGTTTCTTCGGGCCACCGTTGATTATTCTTCATTTCGAAATCCATCTAACCATTCGTCTAATAGATTACCTGTAATGACCCGCATTTTCAGCGATATAATTATTAAATTATTTAATTAAATAAAAGGTGATAAAAAGGTTTTCATGGTCGTTGAATAAAATAATGGTGAATATTTAGTTAAAATAATAATTAAATAATATATTTAATTCTGAAATAATCTGAATTGGCGGAAATAGCGATATGGTGTGAACTGGGCAATTCAAAATACATAATTCAGTTTAGAATTTAATTTGAATAACGAATATATTTATATAACTGCAGTTTGAACGTATAATTATATTATAATTAAACTCGAGCTCGAAATGGCGTGGCAGTTCGCCATTTGGTGATTTGAACTTCAACTGGAAATACAGAATCCGTTTTAAGCCGGATTTCTATAAAACAAGAAACGTTAGGAGCTGGTTAAGTATATTTTTCTAGTGCAAGAGAAAATTGAGATTTCATCGTGCCGATTTTGATTTATGTCCAAATCAAATTTTATAAATGTCGCTGTGGAATTCCCGTTATAATTTATTTATATTTTAAAAGGATTTAAATATAAATCGAATATCGATATAACTGTGATGATGAAATATCGAGTTAGAAACCCATATAGGAATATTCTAGAGCTGTACGGTATTCCACTATGAATATATACAATAATATTTATTTATAAATATTTAATTTAATTATATTTAAATATATTTATATATTTAAATGGGTTATTTAGAGCTTTAAAAATAGCCACCTTTGCAAACGAAGTCGGAATTCGATGAAACTAATTTTATTAGATCCGCAACATCAAATTATTGTTAGATGTCAAAGTTTCGTGATTTTTAGAGTCAGTATGTGGTCGTACCAATTTTTAATGTGAGAAATAGTCGATATTTTGACGGTTAAAAATATGCTGTTGGAGCATACGAAGTCGGAATTCGACGAAACCAGTTTCGTTGGGACCGTAATGTCGAACTGTAGCTGCATGTCCAGTTTCGTGATTTTTAGGTACCATATGTAATCGTATGGATTTTTAGAAGGTAGATAAAAGGAGAAATTGGCAAAAATAAAATATAAAATATAAATAAAAAAATATCCTACCTTAGTGAACCTAAACATGCCACATCCCTTCCCTCTCACCCACACCCGCACTCTTTTTAAATGCGTGAAAAAAATTATGTTGCCAGTTCTTTCTTCTAAAACAAATCGTGACTTTTGAAAATTGATTTAAATTCAAAGTAAAATCTAAAAATCTCAAATCATATATATATATATATATATGAGATTGTTGTCATTTGCTCTTCGTTTTGGCGTAACTGTTGAGGTGTTCGATCCACTTTCCGTCAATGGTATTTTCCAATCGTCATCTCGTTGCCTAGGTTTCGGTATTTAAAGGGATTTTCAGGCAATCGAGTGTGGCAGTGAGGGCACATTTGGTTTCAAGTGGTGAAATCGCACCTGTAGGTGAAATCTGGACGGATTCGGTTGTAGAAGTGTCGATGTGTTGTTGTGGACTGCCGATGATTGCTGACGACAGTGAAGTGCGAGTTGGCGAATGGTGGGTGGAGAGGATGGAGTGATGGATGAGATGATTAATGGTGGCAACGGTTTCGAAAACAATGGAAGAAATGGGGACGACGAGGTGGAAGTTCACGGTGCAATGGTGGGTTTGAAGTTGGCTGGAGCGCATTCAACCGTTGATTATTCTTCATTTCGAAATCCATCTAACCATTCGTCTAATAGATTACCTGTAATGACCCGCATTTTTAGCGATATAATAATTAATTTA
The DNA here is from genome assembly GCA_030737875.1 of Allium sativum. Taxonomy (NCBI): domain Eukaryota; kingdom Viridiplantae; phylum Streptophyta; class Magnoliopsida; order Asparagales; family Amaryllidaceae; genus Allium; species Allium sativum. The sequence goes on from CM060924.1 coordinate 161,264,180, forward strand.
TTTAATTATTTAAAAGGTGATTAAAAGGATTTAATGGTCGTTGAATTAAATAATGGTGAATATTTAATTAAAATAATAATTAAATAATATATTTAATTCTGAAATAACCAGAATTGGCGGAAATAGCGATATGGTGTGAACTGGGCAATTCAAAATACATAATTCAGTTTAGAATTTAATTGAATAACAAATATATTTAAATAATGGCAGTTTGAACGTATAATTATATTACAACTAAAATCGAGCTCGAAATGGCGTGGTAGTTTGCCATTTGGCGATTTGAACTTCAACTGGAAATACAGAATCTGTTTTAAGGCGAATTTCTGTGAAACAAGAAACGTTAGGAGCTGGTGAAGTATATTTTTCTAGTGGAAGAGAAAAATCGAGACTTCGTCATGTAGATTTTGATTTATGTCCAAATCAAATTTTAGAAAAGTCGCTGTGGAATTCCCTTTATAATTTATTTATATTTTAAAAGGATTTAAATATAAATCGAATATCGATATAACTCTGATGATGAAATATCGAGTTCGAAACCCATATAGGAATATTCTAGAGCTGTATGGTATTCCACTATGAATTTATACGATAATATTTATTTATAAATATTTAATTAATTATATTTAAATATATTTATATAATTAAATGGGTTATTTAGAGCTTTAAAAATAGCCACTTTTGCAAAAGAAGTCGGAATTTGACGAAACTACTTTTGTTGGATCCGCAACATCAAATTATTGTTAGCTGTCAAGTTTCGTGATTTTTAGAGTCAGTATGTAGCAATACCGATTTTCAATGTGAGAAATAGTCAATATTTTGACGGTTAAAAATATGTTGTGGGAGCATACGAAGTCGGAATTCGACGAAACAAGTTTCGTTGGGACCGTAATGTCGAACTGTAGCAGCATGTCCAGTTTCGTGATTTTTAGGTACCATATGTAATCGTACGGATTTTTAGAAGGTAGATAAAAGGAGAAATTGTAAAAAATAAAATATAAAATATTAATAAAAAAATATCCTACCTTAGTGAACCTAAACATGCCACATCCCTTCCCTCTCAGCCACACCCGTACTCTTTTTAAATGCATGAAATTTTTTTACGCCGCCAGTTCTTTCTTCTAAAACAAATCGTGACTTTTGAAAATCAATTTAAATTCAAAGTAAAATCTAAAAATCTCAAATCATGTATATATATATATGAGATCGTTGTCATTTGCTCTTCGTTTTAGCGTAACTGTTGAGGTGTTTGATCCACTTTCCGTCGATGGTATTTTCCCTGCATCATCTCGTTGCCTAGGGTTCGGGATTTAAGGGGAGTTTCAGGAAATCGAGTGTGGAAGTGAGGGCGGACTTGGTTTCAAGTGGTGAAACCGCACTTGTAGGTGAAATCTGGATGGATTCGGTTGTAGGAGTGTCGATGTGCTGGTTTGGACTGCCGATGATTGCTGTCGACAGTGGAGTGCGAGTTGGCGAATGGTGGGTGGAGAGGATGGAGTGATAGATGAGATGACTAATGGTGGCAACGGTTTCGAAAACAATGGAGGAAATGGGGAAGACGAGGTGGAAGTTCATGGTGCAATGGTGGGTTTGAAGTTGGCTGGTGCGGATTCATTTTGGGGAAGAAGGAATTAGATGCGGGTGCGGATCTAAATTCGAGTAGGCCAGATTTGTTAAGGTTGAGGCCCATTTTAAATTTAAAAATCCATGTTTATATTTATTTAAATGCACCTTAACCTGTAACCTTTATATCTCGGTCATACGATATCAGATTGACGAACTGTTGGTTGCATTGGGATTGTATGGACGAGAGCTTCATAATGAAGCTGACTGGAAGTGGATTGGGGGTTGTATGAATTTATGGAAAAATAAATTGTTTGATTCAAATCAAACAACGGTTTATCGTTCTTTAACGATGAACTGCCAATGTGAGTAAAACTCACCAACTCTGAACAGTTCTATTTTTATAACGTACATACAGAACTGATAAATGATGACTGTTTCCTATGTGTTGACTGTTTGATTGAACTGCTAATTGTTTGGTTGATATCATAGATAGCGATATATATATAAATCGTTAATCAAATATTGATTATGTTTAGCAGAATATTTCATATTGAAATAAAATTAATGTTAATTTTATCGTTTAACATCTGTGATGCAGGGAAGTAGGTTGGAGGGACCCAACTGGGTTCCTCAATATATAAATACTGTTTTGTTTCATATATTGTGTTATATGATGTGATATGAAATTTGTTGATGATTTTATATGTTGAATGATACCGATCATTGTTATATGGTACGTTAAATACCGTAAGAAATACCAGAATCATAAAAGGGGATTTTCAAAGTATATTTTGAGAATAATTTTTTTATATAAAATCGATGGATTTTATATATAAAGGGAAAAAGGATTTTATAAAAGGAAAAAAAATTATAAAATCAAAAGAGTCAAAAAGAATATATTTGTTAAACAAATATAAAGGAAATTATTTGTAAACAAATATAAAGGAATATTTGTAAAACAATTACAAATAGAAATAAAAAGGGAAATATTTGTAATAAACATTTACAAATAGATTAAATGTAAAATTTATTTATAAATAAATAGGAAAGATAAAGGAGATATTTATTTGTTAAATAAATAGGAAGGATAAAGGAGATATTTATTTTTTAGATAAATAGGAAAGATAAAGGAGATATGTATTTGTTAAATAAATAGAAAAGAATTGAAAGGGAATATTTATTGGTTAAATAAATAGAATTTAAAGGGAATATTTATTTGTTAAGTAAATAAATAGAAAGGAATTTTTTGTATAAACAAACAGAAAAAAGAAATTATTCAAAGGAGATAATTCAAAGGAATAAATCAAAGGAGTTAATTCAAATGACTTAATCGAATATTAGTTATTCGATTAGAGTTAATCGAATAGAGTAAATGAGTTAGAGTTAACCAGTTAGAGTTAACCAATTAGAGTTGACCAGTTAGAGTTGATCAATTAGAGTTGATCAACTAGAGTTAATCAAATAGAGTTAATCAAAGGAGTTAATCGAATATTAGTTATTCGAGTAAAGTAAATAAAATAGGAATTTTTCGAATAGGAGTAAATCGAATGAGAGCTAATCAATTTGAGCTAATCGAATATTAGTTATTCAAATAAAAGTTAATCCATGTGAGTCGCCATTTCGTATGACTGCTACCGTAATTCGCAGGGCTGCAGATAGCCTATGGCGGTCGGATGTTTCCTAAGGGAATCAGGCGTAACCATTGTGATCGCTGCAATCTAGAGTCCAGCGAATGGAGTTAAATCGAATATTAGTTATTCGATAGGAGTTAATCAAGTTAAGCTAAGATTGAATAAGAGAGTTAACCAGTTAGAATTAATCAGTTAGAGTTGACCAGTTAGAGATAATCAGTTAGGGTTGATCAGATAGAGTTAAGCAGTTAGAGTCAAAGTTAATTAGTTAGAGTTAATCAGTTAGAGTTATTCGAAAGGAGTTAATCGAATATAGTTTATTCGAATAGAATCAAAGGAGTTAATCGAATATAGTTTATTCGAATAGAATCAAAGGAGTTAATCGAATATAGTTTATTCAAATAGAATTAAAGGAGTTAATCGAATATAGTTTATTCGAATAGAATCAAAGGAGTTAATCAAATATAGTTTATTCGAATAGAATCAAAGGAGTTAATCTAATAGAGTTAATCGAATAGAGTTAAAGGAGTTATCGAATATAGTTTATTCGAAAGGAGTTAATCAAATAGAGTTAATCAAATAGAGTTAATTGATAAGAGTTAATTGAATAGAGTTAATCGAATATAGTTTATTCGAAGAAAGGTTTTCGAATCTAGTTATTCGTAAGAGAGATTATCGAATATAGTTATTCGAAGGGAGGAGTTATCGAATAGAGATTTATTCGAAAGAGAGTTACGTAAGGAAGTTTTGTTAAAGTTTTAAAAGATAAACTTTGTCTATTTTGAAGTTAAAACGTTGTTCAGTTAAGGTCTGAGAGGTAATTATACCCCAACTTGATTGACTTCCTTCTCAACTAAGGAATGGTAAGGTTTGATAGTGAATGATGGTTAAGTGAACTTATGAAATGGTTTGAGATGGCATGGCGATGTTTGATGTAAACATCAGTTTAAATCCAATGAAGGAGCTTTGGAAATGTTTTCCAAATAAGAAACCAGAATTGTTTTCAAATATAGAAAACAAGAAATGGAAATGTTTTCCATTGTTAATAACGTATGATTTCTAAATTTAGAAAATAAGAAATGTTGAATATATGGAAACAGGAGATAAGTAAATTAATGAACTAAAGAGATAAATGTTAAATGATGATTGATCGATATGATTTCCATCTGGAAATGATATTGTTGTTTGCACACGTGTTTTTCGTTGATAGTTAACTCACCGGCTATCGAAGTTTTTGACCATTTTAACATTGTTAATATGGAGAGACCGGTTGGATTTTTATCCAAGGAACCACTCCGTATTGGCATAAACGTTGCGAATCATATATGCCAAAGATAATTGAAGATGGAGTAAAATGCAAGGGCTGTTGTATAAACCTTAGATAACAGTGCCTAAGATGGATATACTGAATAGTGCCTTCGGTTTGTCCAGTCCCAGGACAACTTGTACGGACGAAGGTCTGACAGAGTATATCCAATAGATCGCGTAATTTGATCTCTTCAAACGTTTTCCCGTTTGGTGGCGGAGGAATTTGTTTCTCTTAGCTTTATACCCATGATATTTTTGGATAAGTAAATTTGTGATTTGGCAAGTATGACGATGTGGCATTCTATGTGAATGAAGATATGATATGTAAAAAGATAAGCGTAGCTTCTAGCCTCACATCCAATAAATGATAGAAATCAGGCAGGCAGCATGGCTATGTAGGTCGCACCTATTAGGGTGTATAATCACCTGATCTAGAGTTTCATTTACTTCTAAAAATCTATTGTTGATGCTGTCCCACTCGGGAAATGGTTGCTGATCCCAACCATTGGTGGTATACATTCGATACACTCAAGCAAAATGAGTGGTCGGCCATGTGTGGCCTGGTTGCAAGATGTTCTTGCTGAACCCAGTGTATTCCTCTCTAGAGGTACACTAGCGAAAGGTGGTTTCATACCTTGTCATAATTGAAAATCCATTACCCAATACGTGCTTGCGGTTTTGATTGTATACTATATATGTAGAACGTGAGATGGAAGCGTTTCTCCAAGATGATTATTATATTGTGGCTGATAGACATTATTATAATATCAATGAGTTTTGATATAAAGATTATTTTGGATTCTCATAAGGGAAAAACCCGTTCCATTACACGGCGTGGTCTTATAAGATATCGTTTAATGGCTCAAATTGTTTTAAACTGTTTTACTCACACCAGTCCCATGACTGACCTGGAGTTTATTTTGTTTTGTTTCCCCTAAACTCTTGGGTGCCCAATTTGTACGGGCAGTCAAGTAGTCGGGATTTTACAGACACACTTGGAGAAATTGGAGCAGGAGGTTTCAGGATTATATAGCTATTGTTTATTTCTGCTGTTGTTGTAAGTGTTGTACTCTGCAATGTTATTGTATACATATACTGTTTGTATTTCAAAAGTTATGTTATATTTATTCGTTCCGCTGTGAGATTCGTGTTTACTCTGATGATGATGTTCTTCTTCTTCTTCTATTCTATAAGTTAGCTATTCTCACCCTCTAACTTCTTTCATTAACTTTTCGGTATTTTCGATGTTTGGTTAGTCGTCATTGAGTTTATGGCGATAACCAAAGTCGACAAAAACCGGGACGTTACATTACCAGATTTCTTCAACAAGCTTGATTTTCCCCTCAAGTTTTTTTTTAACCAGCTCCATTCGGCATACACTTCATGGTTTTTCAATTTTCGTCTTCGACCTTTACTTCAATCCTCAGACAGATTATAATGAAAATTGTACCTAAATATCATCCATATTCATATTATAACATTATAATCTACTACTTGGATGCATATTTTTACTATTGTTTATTTCCTGATGCGTATTTAACACAACAACACTGAAACTTAATTTTGTTTTGTTTTCTACAATTTATTTAACAATGATCTCGGTTATAGTTAGTATTACGCTGAAGAAATTGGGAAAATTCAATGACAAATTCTCTTATTGGTCACATCTGTTCTTATTCAATGGAGAATATGGTGGTTATTTTGACTATTGAGTGCAATTTCAGGGTTAAACTTAAAAAAGAAAAAAATGCTTCATGATTTCAATATTAAACTTCTTTTGTCATGTCCGATGTGAAATTTTGTTATGATTTGGGTACTGAATTTCATGAATAATAGGTACATACATCTAACAATCATCTTGGATAAGTACCGTCTTGGAATTGTAACCTTAAAACTAATAATATGACCAAATGTTTGTATCGGAACATGAAGTCAGTTGCAATGTCAAGTATATACATCCGTGCAGCTGTATAGACGGAGATAAAATATTTTTCATATTCTCCAACAATTCATAAATTAGAACATATCAAAATACATTGGTTTAACATAAAAGAATTTGAATTTCATTCATTCTGAAAGCACGGAAAATTAGGAACTATGATAATAATAAATAATTTTGATTAATTATCATACGCCAAGGCAAATAATATAAAACTTTTAACAAAACAATAAACACATGTAATTATTCTATTAAGTGTACTTAATATAATTGAATAAAAACTTTAGTTTCGGCCATGGCGTCCTCTTCTTCTCCATCAACCTTACCTTCAACTCCTCTTTTTCTTTCTCATATCCCATTTAGACATAAACCCTTCCTTCTTCCTCGTTCATCATCTCGTCCTCATCTCCTTCCCAATCTTGATTTCATATATCTTTTCCTCAGCATCACTTTCATTCGCGTCCTTCTTCTTATCTCGGCATCACCATCATTCGTATTCTGCTTCTCAAACCACTGCGAATCAGCATCATCAGTCAACGACTGCTGATTATCGTCGCTCCTGTCCATCCTTTCCATCCCATAATCTCAATTGCCCATCTTTTCTCTCTTCTTCCAATCGTTTTTTAGCTTTGTCTGATTTTCCACCTGAACCACCGTCAAAACGTATGCTCAGGTAGTTGCAACCCCTCCACCCTCACCACCCGAACCACCACCAAAGAAACTGAGAAACCCGTTACCAATGTTTAAATTCATCTTTCAAACCATTGGTTTTTTGAAAAATGAAGAACGTTGCTTGCAATGTGCATGTAAGGGACACGTGGTACAAAATTGTAGGGAATCGAAGATATGTTATAAATGTGTTTTCTTCGGGCATGCGGCTCTACGCTGTCCAACGAAAAACAGACATTCGAATGCTTTGATATACACGTGTGTATATTCTATCCACTGTAACGGCTGGAAATTTCCGACTCCTCGAGAGTCGGAAATTCCGAGACGTTAGTGAAAGAATTTAGAAGGTGAGAAAGAAAAGATAGAACTAATAGAATAGAAGAAGAAGAACATCAGAATCATCAGAGTAACACAAATCTCACAGCGGAACGAATAACATATAATATATAACATAACCTTGAAGTAACCAGTTATATATATACAATAGCACTTATCAGAGTACAACACTTACAACAAAGCGGAAATAACTATAGCTATAAAATCTTGCAGCCTCCTGCTCCAAGCTCTCCAAGTATATATGTAAATCCCGACTACTTGGCTGCCCGTACAAATTTAGGCACCCAAGAGTTTAGGGAAAACAACAAAGTAAACTCCGGGTCAGTCATGGGACTGGTATGAGTAAAACAGTTTAAACAATTGAACAGGTATATGATATCTCATAAGACCACGCCGTGAATATGGAACGGGTTTTTCCTTATGAGTATCTAAACAACTTTGACAAGCAATATCATTGTGATATTATAATAATGTCTAAGTACAAATAGGTATCAATCTAGTAGAAACGCTTGCATCTCACGTTCTACATACATAGTATAAAATCATAAACCGCAGGGCTCTTATCGGAGAATGGATTCCAACAGACAAGGTATGGGAGCACCTTCTGATAGTGTACTCTAGAGGTGATACACTCAGGGTTCAACAAGAACGTCTTGCAACCAGGCCACACATGACCGCTCACTCATTTAGCTTGAGTGTCGCGAATATATTGCCACCACGGTTGTAGGCCATCAAACCGTCATCCGAAGATACAGAATCAAAAAGAAGTATAAATATGAATATTCACTAGATCGGTGACAATACACCCTGCTTCGGTATGACCCAACTAGCCATGCTGCCTAGCCCAACTTTTGTTACTTCCCGGTGTGAGGCTAGAAGCTACGTCTATCTTCAGAACATCTGATCACCATTCACTTTGAATGCCACATCGTCATACCCGCCAAATCACAAATTGACTTATCCAAAAATAACACGGGTATACAGCTAAGAGAAACGAATTCCTCCGCCACCAAACGTGAATACGTTTGAACAGATCAACTTACGCGATCCATTGGATATACTCTGTCAGACCTTCTTCCATATACGTTGTCCTGGGACTGGACAAACCGAAGGCACTATTCAGTATATCCATCTTAGTCACTGTTATCTAAGACTTATACAACAACCCTTGCACTTTACTCCGTCCTCAATTTATCTTTGGCATAAATTGCTCGCAACGCTTATGCCGATACAGAGTGGTTCTTTGGATAATAATCCAACCGGTCTCTCCATATTAACAACGTTAAAATGGTAAAACTTTGATAGTCTGTGATTCAACTATCAAATGAAAACATGTCGGTGTACAAACAACGATCTTATTTCCAAATGGAAATTCGATCGATCAATCATCATATGTTCATATTTCCCTTTTTCATATATTTAGAAAATATATGTTATTAATCATTGGAAAACATTTCCATAGCTTATTTTCACATCACTATTATTTCGCAACTATCAGTCCCTAACTGTAACTAGTATGAGAACAATTCTCTAAGTATCAACCCGGAAGGTCGGAACCAACATCAGATCGTCACTTAGAAAACCGTTCAACTTACCCTCTCCAGTCAGTTTCTGAATTTGCTTAACTCTTTTTCTTAAATTCTTATCATGAAAACATTTCATTTTCTATGTTTAGAAAACATATCTGACTATATTTGGAAAACGTTTCCAAAACTCATTTACGGATTTCCAATGAACGTTGTATAAAACATCGTTACGCTTAATCCATTAATCGCTTATTACTTAACTATATTTCAAATCAACCTTTTCTATCGAACCACAACTATTTCTTTGTCAATTCTGAAGTCAATCAAGTTGGGGTATAGTTACCTCTCAGACCTTAATTGAACAACGTCCTTTACTGTGAAATAGATGAAGTTCGTCACTCACTTTTTCCAATCATCTGTTTACGCAAATTCTCGGATTCAGGTTACGAATCCACTTCTTATATGACAGTGTTTGATTATAACTATAACGTTATAATTTCTACTTCTGCAATATCTAACCTAAATTATAACTTTATCTCCTAACTCGAATAATTTAACAGACACCTAATTTCTAAATCAATAACTAAATCTTGATTTAAACCCTGGAAGGTAAATAGCACTTTCCCGAATTCGCTATAATCGAATTCGACGTATAACTCTCTTTCGAGTAATCTCTATTTGATTAACTCTTCTTCGAATAACCTATATTCGATTATCTCTCTTTGAATAACTCATATTCGAAATCTCTCTCTTTCGAATAAACAATATTCGATCTTTTTCTTTCGAATATGCTATATTCGAAAATCTCCTTTCGATTTACTAATCGATAACTCCTTTAACTCTATTCGAATAACTAATATTCGACTAACTCCTTTGGATCGACTCATTTGATTAACTCCTTCGAATAACTTACCTCCGAATAACCAATATTCGATTTACTCTAACTCGATTAAATTAATTCTAATCGATTTACTCCATTTCGATTCAACTTAATTTAAATCGATTAACTTAACTCAAATTGATTAACTCCTTTCGAATAACTAAATTCGATTTAACTTCTCTAACTATACTCGAATAAATTATATTCGATTAACTCTTTTAACTTTACTCGAATAAAATATATTCGATTATCACTTTCTTTCGAATAACTATATTCGATTAACTCTTCGTCTAACTCCTTTGGATTAACTCTTCGATTAACTTCTTCGGATTTATTCCTCGATTAACTAACTTCGAATAATTCCTTTGGATTAACTCTTCGATTAACTCCTTTGGATTAACTAACTTCGAATAACCAATATTCGATAACTACTCTTCGAATAAATAATATTCGATAACTCTTCTCAAATGAATCACATTTGATTTCTCCACTCGAATAAACTATATTCGATAACTCTTCTTCGAATAAGTGATATTCGACAACGCTACTCGATTAACTCCACTTGCATAACTCTAACTGGTCAACTTTAACTGGTCAACTCTAACTGGTTTAACCTAACTGGTTAACTCGTCTCGATTAACTGAACTAATCCACTTAGTTTAACTTAGCTAATTCACGTTGATTTACTCTAGCCGATTCACTTTGTTTAAATCAACTAATTTACTTCGATTAACCACTTAGTTAACTTAACTAATTCACATCGATTAATCATTTAGTTTAACTTAACAAATTCATTTTGATTCACCCCTTAGTTTAACTTAACTAATTTACTTTGGTTAACTTAACCAATTACTTTGATTAACTCGACTAACTTGCTTTGGTTAACCTAACCAGTTACTTTGTTTAACCCGACTAACTTGCTTTGGTCAACCTAACCAATTACTTTGTTTAATCGTTTATACTCGATTAACGAATATTTCTCCTTTATACTTGATTAACCAATATTTTCCTTTATACTCAAAATCCCCTTTTCTTTATAATACAAAATCCATCGATTTTATATAAATAAATTATTTTCAATTTATAGTTTGAAAATCTCTTTTCTATATCCTGGTATTTCTTATGGTTTTTAACACATCATCTAACAATGATAAATATCGTCCCACCACACGAAATCACACAGATTATATACATCACATTATATATCACAATATAAAAATCACAGTAAAATAACTGTTGAGGAATCCTGTTGGATTCCTCCAACCTGTTTCCCTGCACCACAGATGTTAGACAACACCAGTAAAATATCCTGATAAACAGAATCAACATATAACTATTTGACGGTTTATATATATATATACATATATATATATATATATATAATCTCTACTAACTGACTAGCAGTTCAAGTAAACAATCAACACACAGTCAAACAGACAATATTTTAACAGTTCTAAGAATACAACGTGAAAATAAAACTGTTTAGAGTTTGTGAGTTTTACTCACCTTTTCGCGTTAACCGTTAAATAACGATTTGCGTTTATTTGACTACGACGGACAATTTATTTCTCCATAAATTGTAACGAGCTTGAATTCACTCCCAGACAGTTCCAGTGTGTAGCCCTCGTCCATACGATCGCAAAGGATCCTGTTTTGCCAAATTCTAATATCGTATGCACCCACTATGATTTTAACAAGTTAATACATTATAAAACTTAAAAATTAAACCAACTTATTTTATAATTGGACTTACCACTTAATATAAGGCCCATACCCATTTTCGCTTTCTAAAACCCGCTTCCTGTTAACCCGTCTTCCTCTAGTATTCATTCTCGCAAATATAACTGGTCATTTGGAATCCTTTCATCCCTTCTCTAAACACAAGGACTGTCAAACAAAACTATACAACAAAACCAAACTCCCTTTCACATTAAATTCCTTCTTTCCCATACTACCATCAAAACTGCAACTTCCATTCTCCTTCTTCAAATGATTACACAGCGTTCCCTTCTCATCCCATACAACCAAACACAACTTGCTCCTGGTTTATGCGTGCATCATACATGCACTGTTTCGAATTCATCTCCCCAGGTCCCTGTAGCATTCACAGTTTATCAACACAATCGAAATCGCACTTACCCCCGTCTTCTATTTCATAAAACAACCAATAGGATGCCAACACTTCTTCATAAATGTACACACAGTACAAACTCACCCTTCATATCTCCTGTTCGACGTCCCCGAAATCCATCACCTCGCTACAGCAAAAATTACACAAGCCATTCCCAGATCGAGCTGCTTTTAGCTCACCGCATTTACCACAACCCTTTTCCACTCTCTCTCTCTTCCTACAGACCACGTATTCGGAATCACCCAATAAAGCACGATACCTTCGATTTGCAAAACTTAGAACTTGATTTTCCAAATCCACGCACTGCGTTCCCCTGTTCACCGGAGTCGTTCATCCTGACCGATCAGCACCTCCTCGGCTTAGAAAACCCCTGACGCCAGCAGCGACGAACTTCCAACCTCCACTATCGCCCAGAAACTAGGGTTAGAACCCCTTCTATTCGAGTCGCATAACCTTGTTGGCCTCGCTACCAATCACTGACGGAGTTGACCCCGACCTTCTCGACAACTGGATGACCCCAAACTTTTATGTCGAGTGTTGAAGTATTGGTATGAATGGATAGCTCACGAACAGTGGATGCCAATGTTAATATCGAATGATTTATATATTTTTCTGTTGATTTTTGTGAGGATTTTCTTCTTTTCATGTTTTTGACAGTGGCGGCGACCAAAGAAAATGAATAAAGGTTGAGAGGTTTGTTAAGAGGATATATATATAGATTGTATAACGTAGGGGTTAAAGGAATATAGGGGGCGTGGCCTACCATGGGGCACTAAGAACTTGTGGATAGATAAGAAGGGGGCGTGCACTCTTTAAGGTCCAAGAAAATTTAATATATATACAACTATCATATATGTTTTACGTTACAAATATATGTGTGCTCCATTACTTAAATTTTCGTTCATGTCGGGCCGCAACAGACAAAAGTAAGAGCACAGCCTTGCTCAGTGAGGTGTCACGATCCCAGAAATATAATAATATCGGTAAGTGGACTCATATTTTGAAACTTCAAAATGTTGATTTCAGGGTGCGAAATACCCCAAATAAAAAGTTGCTTATTAAATTAAATAAAAATTACAGAAAAATTCTAAAAATTAAATTATCGCTATGTCTCAAAAGAACCTTGTCTGAATTCACACCCGATATCTAGTTATTTTGAAATAACCGTTATGGTCGATAAACGATTCTATAGCGACTATTCTGAAATTTGATTTGGACATATCTCAAAATCTACACAACGAAATCCCGATTTTTCTCTTCCACTAGAAAGATATACTTCACCAGCTCCTAACGTTTCTTGTTTCATAGAAATCCGGCTTAAAACGAATCCTATACATTCAGTTGAAGTTCAAATCGCCAAATTGCGAACTGCCGCGACGTTTCAGGTTCGTTTTAATTATAATTATAAATTATAAGTTCGAACGTTGTACTTTAAGTTATCGATATCGCCAAATCGATATATAAATCATTAAGTAAATTAATTATTCGACAGCTAACAAAACGCGCCATTACAGACTTCCCCCCTTAAAATAATTTCGTCCTCGAAATTGCTAAGCTAGGAAAATGCTACCAACTTTACTAACTAGATTCAAATATCTTTTAGTTTACTTCTCAACTCCAGTTTCAACTGAACCATTTAATTTTCAATTAAATTATTAATTCATTCTAGCTAACTGAATTTCCATAAATCATGAGAATGTTCTAACGCCTGGAATTTTCGAAAAATTTCGCCGTAACCTCCTTTGTATTGGTCAGTATGACAAACCACCCCTCGCCTCTCTAGGCCTTCTCCAACCCAAAAGAAAATCAAACAGCCAAGCGGCTTGCCAATTCGGCTCATAAAATCCAAACTCATATACAATATAAACTTGTACCTTTTTGTCGGTCGTATCATTATATCCTTTTGATCTGTTATCACTTCTGCATATATCATGGTCATTCCACTCAGTTTATATCCTCAAATCCAAATCGAATTTCATTCGAACTCTAATATCAAATTCCAAATTATTGACTTATCAATTTGGTTACATTCTAGATTATCTCTAATCCAATTCAATTTTATTTAACTTGGTTCAAGTTAAATTTCAATTTAATTTTACCATCTCATTTTATTTAACTTCATTAGTTAAATTTTAATTCCAGAACTTATGTTCTTGGGTTTCTTTCAAATTAATTTGAAACCACAATGCCAATTCAAAACCTTTGAATTTCTAAACAACTTGTTTTCTCAAAACAATTCAAAAACAAAACCTTTGGTAGTAATCCGTCACTTAGAACTCGAAAATGAACACTGATGATGTCTAGATTCATCATCAGAATCTATTTTCCAGCTATCGCAGTGAGTTCAATACTATATCATTTTCAATTTGAAAAATATTTTCAAAATCTCCCAGGAACTTAAAATTTCCTTATTTTAAATCCCAAATTCTGATTTAAATTCATATTTAATTCAAACTATTTCATATATAACATTCATATGAATTCTGATTGGTCATTTATAACCATTTCACCCTTTTATAATCTTATTTGATTATAATAACAACCAACACAATCAATATACTATAATAATTTCAAGATATATATTTCTTCTATAAACAAATATATTTTGGGAAAAATTATTTCATTTACCCTCTTTAAAAACATACCATGACGGTTCATCGTATTCGAGTGTTTAGTAACCCTTATCGATACAGTGGATCAAAACTGATCGACCAGAATTCATAAGCCACTCAACCAATGAGTCTCCACAATATAAAACCATTTTATATTGAATAACAATTACGCGCTCATATATATACACTCAAACTCAATCTAGGATATTACTAATCCCATCTCTATCGAGTTACGCCACAGAGCCAAGGTAATCACTTAACTTAAGCTCTGATACCAACTGTAACGGCTGGAAATTTCCGACTCCTCGAGAGTCGGAAATTCCGAGACGTTAGTGAAAGAATTTAGAAGGTGAGAAAGAAAAGATAGAACTAATAGAATAGAAGAAGAAGAAGAAGAACATCAGAATCATCAGAGTAACACGAATCTCACAGCGGAACGAATAACATATAATATATAACATAACTTTGAAGTAACCAGTTATATATATACAATAGCACTTATCAGAGTACAACACTTACAACACAGCGGAAATAACTATAGCTATAAAATCTTGCAGCCTCCTGCTCCAAGCTCTCCAAGTATATCTGTAAATCCCGACTACTTGGCTGCCCGTACAAATTTAGGCACCCAAGAGTTTAGGGAAAACAACAAAGTAAACTCCGGGTCAGTCATGGGACTGGTATGAGTAAAACAGTTTAAACAATTGAACAGGTATATGATATCTCATAAGACCACGCCGTGAATACGGAACGGGTTTTTCCTTATGAGTATCTAAACAACTTTGACAAGCAATATCATTGTGATATTATAATAATGTCTAAGTACAAATAGGTATCAATCTAGCAGAAACGCTTGCATCTCACGTTCTACATACATAGTATAAAATCATAAACCGCAGGGCTCTTATCGGAGAATGGATTCCAACAGACAAGGTATGGGAGCACCTTCTGAATAGTGTACTCTAGAGGTGATACACTCAGGGTTCAACAAGAACGTCTTGCAACCCGGCCACACATGACCGCTCACTCATTTAGCTTGAGTGTCGCGAATATATTGCCACCACGGTTGTAGGCCACCAAACCGTCATCCGAAGATACAGAATCAAAAAGAAGTATAAATATGAATATTCACTAGATCGGTGACAATACACCCTGCTTGGGTATGACCCAACTAGCCATGCTGCCTAGCCCAACTTTTGTTACTTCCCGGTGTGAGGCTAGAAGCTACGTCTATCTTCAGAACATCTGATCACCATTCACTTTGAATGCCACATCGTCATACCCGCCAAATCACAAATTGACTTATCCAAAAATAACACGGGTATACAGCTAAGAGAAACGAATTCCTCCGCCACCAAATATGAATACGTTTGAACAGATCAACTTACGCGATCCATTGGATATACTCTGTCAGACCTTCTTCCATATACGTTGTCCTGGGACTGGACAAACCGAAGGTACTATTCAGTATATCCATCTTAGTCACTGTTATCTAAGACTTATACAACAGCCCTTGCACTTTACTCCGTCCTCAATTTATCTTTGGCATATATTGCTCGCAACGCTTATGCCGATACAGAGTGGTTCTTTGGATAATAATCCAACCGGTCTCTCCATATTAACAACGTTAAAATGGTAAAACTTTGATAGTCTGTGATTCAACTATCAAATGAAAACATGTCGTTGTACAAACAACGATCTTATTTCCAAATGGAAATTCGATCGATCAATCATCATATGTTCATATTTCCCTTTTTCATATATTTAGAAAATATATGTTATTAATCATTGGAAAACATTTCCATAGCTTATTTTCACATCACTATTATTTCGCAACTATCAGTCCCTAACTGTAACTAGTATGAGAACAATTCTCTAAGTATCAACCCGGAAGGTCGGAACCAACATCAGATCGTCACTTAGAAAACCGTTCAACTTACCCTCTCCAGTCAGTTTCTGAATTTGCTTAACTCTGTTTCTTAAATTCTTATCATGAAAACATTTCATTTTCTATGTTTAGAAAACATATCTGACTATATATGGAAAACGTTTCCAAAACTCATTTACGGATTTCCAATGAACGTTGTATAAAACATCGTTACGCTTAATCCATTAATCGCTTATTACTTAACTATATTTCAAATCAACCTTTTCTATCGAACCACAACTATTCCTTTGTCAATTCTGAAGTCAATCAAGTTGGGGTATAGTTACCTCTCAGACCTTAATTGAACAACGTCCTTTACTGTGAAATAGATGAAGTTCGTCACTCACTTTTTCCAATCATCTGTTTACGCAAATTCTCGTATTCAGGTTACGAATCCACTTCTTATATGACAGTGTTTGATTATAACTATAACGTTATAATTTCTACTTCTGCAATATCTAACCTAAATTATAACTTTATCTCCTAACTCGAATAATTTAACAGACACCTAATTTCTAAATCAATAACTAAATCTTGATTTAAACCCTGGAAAGTAAATAGTACTTTCCCGAATTCGCTATAATCGAATTCGACGTATAACTCTCTTTCGAGTAATCTCTATTTGATTAACTCTTCTTCGAATAACCTATATTCGATTATCTCTCTTCGAATAACTCATATTCGAAATCTCTCTCTTTCGAATAAACAATATTCGATCTTTTTCTTTCGAATATGCTATATTCGAAAATCTCCTTTCGATTTACTAATCGATAACTCCTTTCGATCAAACTAAAATCGATAACTCCTTTAACTCTATTCGAATAACTAATATTCGACTAACTCCTTTGGATCGACTCATTTGATTAACTCCTTCGAATAACTAATTCGAATAACTTACCTCCGAATAACCAATATTCGATTTACTCTAACTCGATTAACTTAATTCTAATCGATTTACTCCATTTCGATTCAACTTAATTTAAATCGATTAACTTAACTCAAATTGATTAACTCCTTTCGAATAACTAAATTCGATTTAACTTCTCTAACTCTACTCGAATAAATTATATTCGATTAACTCTTTTAACTTTACTCGAATAAACTATATTCGATTATCACTTTCTTTCGAATAACTATATTCGATTAACTCTTCGTCTAACTCCTTTGGATTAACTCTTCGATTAACTTCTTCGGATTTATTCCTCGATTAACTAACTTCGAATAATTCCTTTGGATTAACTCTTCGATTAACTCCTTTGGATTAACTAACTTCAAATAACCAATATTCGATAACTACTCTTCGAATAAATAATATTCGATAACTCTTCTCAAATGAATCACATTTGATTTCTCCACTCGAATAAACTATATTCGATAACTCTTCTTCGAATAAGTGATATTCGACAACGCTACTCGATTAACTCCACTTGCATAACTCTAACTGGTCAACTTTAACTGGTCAACTCTAACTGGTTAACTCGTCTCGATTAACTGAACTAATCCACTTAGTTTAACTTAGCTAATTCACATTGATTTACTCTAGCCGATTCACTTAGTTTAAATCAACTAATTTACTTCGATTAACCACTTAGTTAACTTAACTGATTCACATCGATTAAACATTTAGTTTAACTTAACAAATTCATTTTGATTCACTCCTTAGTTTAACTTAACTAATTTACTTTGGTTAACTTAACCAATTACTTTGATTAACTCGACTAACTTGCTTTGGTTAACCTAACCAATTACTTTGTTTAACCCGACTAACTTGCTTTGGTCAACCTAACCAATTACTTTGTTTAATCGTTTATACTCGATTAACGAATATTTCTCCTTTATACTTGATTAACCAATATTTTCCTTCATACTCAAAATCCCCTTTTCTTTATAATATAAAATCCATCGATTTTATATAAATAAATTATTTTCAATTTATAGTTTGAAAATCACTTTTCTATATCCTGGTATTTCTTATGGTTTTTAACACATCATCTAACAATGATAAATATCGTCCCACCACACGAAATCACACAGATTATATACATCACATTATATATCACAATATAAAAATCACAGTAAAATAACTGTTGAGGATTCCTGTTGGATTCCTCCAACCTGTTTCCCTGCACCACAGATGTTAGACAACACCAGTAAAATATCCTGATAAACAGAATCAACATATAACTATTTGACGGTTTATATATATATATACATATATATATATACATATATATATATATATACATATATATAATCTCTACTAACAGACTAGCAGTTCAAGTAAACAATCAACACACAGTCAAACAGACAATATTTTAACAGTTCTAAGAATACAACGTGAAAATAAAACTGTTTAGAGTTTGTGAGTTTTACTCACCTTTTCGCGTTAACCGTTAAATAACGATTTGCGTTTATTTGACAACGACGGACAATTTATTTCTCCATAAATTGTAACGAGCTTGAATTCACTCCCAGACAGTTCCAGTATGTAGCCCTCGTCCATACGATCGCAAAGGATCCTGTTTTGCCAAATTCTAATATCGTATGCACCCGCTATGATTTTAACAAGTTAATACATTATAAAACTTAAAAATTAAACCAACTTATTTTATAATTGGACTTACCACTTAATATAAGGCCCATACCCATTTTCGCTTTCTAAAACCCGCTTCCTGTTAACCCGTCTTCCTCCAGTATTCATTCTCGCAAATATAACTGGTCATTTGGAATCCTTTCATCCCTTCTCTAAACACAAGGACTGTCAAACAAAACTATACAACAAAACCAAACTCCCTTTCACATTCAATTCCTTCTTTCCCATACTACCATCAAAACTGCAACTTCCATTCTCCTTCTTCAAATGATTACACAACGTTCCCTTCTCATCCCATACAACCAAACACAACTTGCTCCTGGTTTATGCGTGCATCATACATGCACTGTTTCGAATTCATCTCCCCAGGTCCCTGTAGCATTCACAGTATATCAACACAATCGAAATCGCACTTACCCCCGTCTTCTATTTCATAAAACAACCAATAGGATGCCAACACTTCTTCATAAATGAACACACAGTACAAACTCACCCTTCATATCTCCTGTTCGACGTCCCCGAAACCCATCACCTCGCTACAGCAAAAATTACACAAGCCATTCCCAGATCGAGCTGCTTTTAGCTCACCGCATTTACCACAACCCTTTTCCACTCTCTCTCTCTTCCTACAGACCACGTATTCAGAATCACCCAATAAAGCACGATACCTTCGATTTGCAAAACTTAGAACTTGATTTGCCAAATCCACGCACTGCGTTCCCCTGTTCACCGGAGTCGTTCATCCTGACCGATCAGCACCTCCTCGGCTTAGAAAACCCCTGACGCCAGCAGCGACGAACTTCCAACCTCCACTATCGCCCAGAAACTAGGGTTAGAACCCCTTCTATTCGAGTCGCATAACCTTGTTGGCCTCGCTACCAATCACTGACGGAGTTGACCCCGACCTTCTCGACAACTGGATGACCCCAAACTTTTATGTCGAGTGTTGAAGTATTGGTATGAATGGATAGCTCACGAACAGTGGATGCCAATGTTAATATCGAATGATTTATATATTTTTCTGTTGATTTTTGTGAGGATTTTCTTCTTTTCATGTTTTTGACAGTGGCGGCGACCAAAGAAAATGAATAAAGGTTGAGAGGTTTGTTAAGAGGATATATATATATATTGTATAACGTAGGGGTTAAAGGAATATAGGGGGCGTGGCCTACCATGGGGCACTAAGAACTTGTGGATAGATAAGAAGGGGGCGTGCACTCTTTAAGGTCCAAGAAAATTTAATATATATACAACTATCATATATGTTTTACGTTACAAATATATGTGTGCTCCATTACTTAAATTTTCGTTCATGTCGGGCCGCAATGAGACAGAAGTAAGAGCACAGCCGTGCTCAGTGAGGTGTCACGATCCCAGAAATATAATAATATCGGTAGGTGGACTCATATTTTGAAACTTCAAAATGTTGATTTCAGGGTGCGAAATACCCCAAATAAAAAGTTGCTTATTAAATTAAATAAAAATTACAGAAAAATTCTAAAAATTAAATTATCGCTACGTCTCAAAAGAACCTTGTCTGAATTCACACCCGATATCTAGTTATTTTGAAATAACCGTTATGGCCGATAAATGATTCTATAGCGACTATTCTGAAATTTGATTTGGACATATCTCAAAATCTACACAACGAAATCCCGATTTTTCTCTTCCACTAGAAAGATATACTTCACCAGCTCCTAACGTTTCTTGTTTCATAGAAATCCGGCTTAAAACGAATCCTATACATTCAGTTGAAGTTCAAATCGCCAAATTGCGAACTGCCGCGACGTTTCAGGTTCGTTTTAATTATAATTATAAATTATAAGTTCGAACGTTGTACTTTAAGTTATCGATATCGCCAAATCGATATATAAATCATTAAATAAATTAATTATTCGACAGCTAACAAAATGCGCCATTACATCCACTTATTTATCTTGTTTTCCCTTTAAAATAATTGTTATTGTGCATTTATAGCTGTGTTTTCAGATTGTTGATAAAAAACATGGTTTAAAGCATTTGATGGATAAAGCATGAAGAATTTGCTTTAAAAGAGTGAAGTTTGAAATTACTAAAGCTTGAAGAGTTTGAAGCTTGAAGAACGGTTGCAAATAAATTTCAGTTAGGTAGATTTGGCTCACTAAAGACTCACACTGCGTTCACATTGGCTCATTTGCAAGGCCTCTCACTCTACTGCTGCGTTCACACTAGCTTATGTGTTATTTGGGCTAAATCTTTAGTCTCACATTGTGTAATTAGCCAATTAGTCATTGTCATATCAGCTATAAATACACTTGTATCATGTTCATTTATGAGCACATTAGGTTTTATTCTGTAGATTTTTTCTTGGAATAAAATCATTCTTCTTCCTTTCTCTTTACTTTTTATTGTATTTTATTTATGTTGTTTATTTCCTTTTTCTTTTCTTCTTTAGCTATGTCTAGCTAATCTCCTTTGATTAGGGGATGATGACACTTAGATTAGATTCAATATTAATCACATAGCCAAAGGTATTAGAACTTCATGTATATAGATCTAGATCTGAACCAAGAGTTAGATCTAAACCTTCATATTCTATGTCGTTTAAGAGATATGCTTCTTCACAGGGTATATTCATGTTCGATCTAACGCTTATCAGGTTTAGATCTAACTTTTAGGTTTTTTGAAATAAAATGGTGAATCTGTCTTGATAGCTTATGGTTGTTTAAGAGCGTAGCTCCTGCATAGGCTATACTTGTCATTATTCACCTATTTGATTCTAGAAACCTAATTATCGTCGATTCATGTTTGTGAAAGAAACATGAATTAGATCTGCATTAATCTGTTTGGCTATTAATTCATGTTAATCTAGGTTACGCCATTGCTCCCTAATTGCTTTCTTTTATTACTAAAAACTCGCATTTTCATTTTTTTTTGTTATTTTCATCCAATCAAACCTCTGGAATAACCTGATTGGATTTATTAATTTAAATAATTTTGGTCCCAATGTACGATACCCTTTACAACAACCATTGTTGTTTAGGAAAACTGAGCGAATTAAATAGTTGTTTTCAATTGTTTAATTTGTTCGCAAACAAATTTTGGCGCCGTTGCCGGGGATCAAAATAATTTTTATTAGTAGATCCTTCGGGTTATATTTTTCTCTTTAGATTTCCTTCATAAAAAACGACATAAAAATATTTTTATTTCTTTTATATATAGAAAAAAAATCTTGCTTTAATGATTTGGTATTAAATTATTGATACGAGAATCTCCAAGATAAGGAAAAAAAGAACTTGCTACATTTCCTTGATTTTATTTCGGTTTCTTTCATTCGTTTCTTTTCCTTTTTACAAATTTCCTTCCTTACAAATAAAAAAATTGCAATTTGGTATTCTTTACAATTTGTTTCCATTTTTATAATCTCCTTCCAATTTCTTTCTTTGATCTCTTTCCTTACATAACTCGGATTGAAGTTCTTTCAAGCTTTTCCGCCCTCAACAAACCAAGTTCGGCAAATACATTCTTCAATCACCATCAACACAACCACTCCAAGCAACCTTCCATTGTCACCACGTCCAGACTTCTGCCCCAGCACCTCAAACCGGAGCCACCATCTCCAAGTCCGTTCATCGACATCTACAACAAAAGCAAACATCAATTTCGGCCATCCGGTACTCAACCTCCAACATAACCTCTACCAGAATTTGCACAAACTTGTCCAACCAACACCTAGTCCACGCTTCTTCTCTTTACATTGCAACTTTACACATCTTCCCTACCCCCTTAACAAACCAACATTACTGCCATTGACCCACGTCATAACGTCTGCCATCGTTTCTCAATACTCCCTTCTCGTACACTAGTCAACAACATTCACTCTGCCACAAACTTCCTAGTCCATATTAACTTCCGTTCATACCCACCTTGTGTTAACAAAACCCCTTTCAACCTCACCACGCATCTGGACAACCTGACAGAACTCACCAAACCCAGTAGTCACTTCTCAAAACTGTTCATGTTCGTAATCCATACAACTGCCACTAACCATCATCCAACTTCACGCAAATGCCAAATCCACCAAGCAAAATCATTTCAAAATAGACACTGTATTATCACCATAGCCCTTGCATCGAATGTGAGTCAACAAGCCAGCCACATCATCAACCATTTTAACCACTTCAATAGCTACCGCAACCACCCTCACCAAAATCATGGTTTCACCCCTCAGACCCAAAATGCTGCTTCACACCAGTGCAATACCCGATCCGTAATCACCATAAAGCAAACGCTGTGCCTCACTACCTAATCATCACCACAAACCTCGTCTCGAACAACCAAAACCGAAATCCTCTTCAAACCCCGAATCACAACAAGTCAATACCCTCAACTTCGAAACCTTCCAACCACGACAACATCAACACAGTTCCGTCAGATCATCTCGCGACAGTGCTCAACCAATCCAGAAACCTCGATTGATTTCAAGAGGAAGAAGAAACTTAGGTAGCGTTTGGTTTAGTTTTTTCAATTTTGAGTTTTCACACATACAAAAATACCGACAATGCACATATATCGTGAAAAATGACCGTTTTACAAAACGGAGTTAACACACAAAACCGAAAACAACTTTTTATTATTTTTCATATTTTAAGAAACAAGGGAATGACAATAACAAATCCGTCTATCCACCATTCCCGCGGTCCCCTCCGTCACTCTCTTTCCCTTTGATCCATCACCACCACTACACTTCAAATCTTCACAACTTTCATAATTAACGCCGAAAACTAAAAATGCAAAACACAAAATAAACCAAACGCTGCCTAATTATTTTTTTAGCTTGTTCGAATTCCTTTTTCTGTGATTGAGTGGTTTTATAAAAATAAAAAAAAGAGAAACGAAGGATAACACTATGGTTACTTGGGTTAGCTTTTGTGATTGTTTACTTGATCGTGTGTGTTTTGGACAACTCGTTTGGGATGATTCTTTTTGGTCCGTGCATATATGGCAAGTCTTTGATGTGTATTTTGTTCGAGTCTAGTCTTGTTTAATTTTAGCTTAGCTTAGTATTTTTTTTAGTCTTTTGTTTTTGTTTTCTTTTTATTGCTTTAAAAAAAATAAAGATCATTTCCTTTTCTTTTAGTTTTTATTTCTTTTCATTTTTCACTCATTTTGTTTTTAGTGCCATTTTGCCATTATTTTGATTTTCTCTTCTAAAAATAAAATTTGATTGCCTTATTTTCAATTTTCAGTCCAGTCATTTTTTTAATTTTGATTCAGTTTTCGTTTTATTTTCTTTTGTTTCCTTGTTCTCTTTTCCTTTTAAAAAAAAGTCTAGCAATCGACAGAGAATTCAAAGGTCAACGGATATGCAAACTAATTTGGTTGGAGTGATTGCACAACAAGTGGGGTGTGAACGCACTAGCAGTACTCAGTTGCACTGGACGGACTGCCGATCATTGTAAATTTTCTAAACTCTACAAGGTCTGCTGCTACATGAAAAATATATAGAAATTGCTTGTAAAAATTTTCTATAGAGGTAGCGGCTTGCTTGTAAAATCTTTTAATTTCTGCAATCATTATTTCTGCATCCTTATTCATTCTGTTAAGGGAAATACCCCAATTCACATAAGGTGAGGGATTTCATCACCCTTTCCTTAGCCCACAGATTGCACTTCATCATAGAATCTGACTAATAATAACGGTTAGACGTCTGACTTAAGGGAGTCACGGGCTTATCTAGGGATTAACTGTATTTTGATAGTTGATTTATTTGGAACGAATTATTTCTTGGTCTCCAGATTACGGCAGAGAAATAACCGTTTACAAATATTACGGTGATTCGTGAATATTATATTAGTTGTTACTCTGAAGGTATAGTACCTTCGCCTGCATTGCTACGGTGATTCCTTTTGCACCAATGACTCCTGACCGTTAACTAGTTGAGAAATCTTTTGTTCTAAGTAATCAAATTTGTCACTATATAATTTTGGGTTAGAGCTATTGAGGGCAGAAAATTTCATTATAGCTAATTTTTGTGTGTCTGATTGGTTTGTGAATTACAATAAAAAAAATAAAAATTCCTCAAGAACGAAAAAAAATTGAAAAATATAAACAAATAAAAAAATTTGTTTAACTTCTTTGTTTTATTTTTTAGCCCTTGTTAATTCTGTAGGTTGTAGTTTTCGAAAACTCCCATTTTACCAAACATTTTCTTTCTCTCACCTCTTTCTGAACTTCTTCATTGTCTAAATTTATTTGGCAATCTCTTTTCTTCTTCTTTCTGGTGCATGCAATCTTGGACCGTGACCTAGAATCTCATCGTTTAGTTCGAATTAGACAACTTTCTCTTTCCTCAAAACCTAGTTTACTCAAACAACCCTTAGAAATGGCTAATTAACCTGCACACCTTACCCTGATGAACAGATTCCTTCCTGATAGAGCTTATGTCCCTACTTGCATTCAATTACCCGATCCTGTGGGTAACTACTTCGAAATCTAAACGAGTCAGATAAACATCCTCCCCAAATTCGGTAATTTTCTCATGACGAACCATATAGTTTCTTAACGAGATTTGAATACGCTTGTGCAACCTTTAAATTACAACAGTTATGTGAGGATGGTAATAAACTTCGTTGATTCCATTCGCACTAACTGACTCCGCAAAAAAAAATGGTTTTCAGCTTGCCTCCAAATTCGATAAGAAAATGGAAATAATTTACAGCAATTTTCCTTAAAAAGTTTTACCCTCCAGAAAAAATAGCTAAAGTCAGAAATGAAATCACTAATTTCCAGCAAAAAGGGGGTGAATCTTTTTGACAACATTTAGAAAGATTTAAAGAATTGTTCTTAAGTTGTCCCCATCATGGTTATGAAACATGGTCATTTTGTCAAATTGTATACGATGGACTCGATAATGGTTCTAGGAAAATGTTAGAGTTATGTGTCAGGGCAATTTCCTAAAATAGACTGACGTAGAAGCTTAAGAATTTCTGGACGGTTTAGCAGAAAAATCGAAATAATGGGAACGAACCAATGGAAAATCTCTCTATTCGCATTCGAGTAGCAATTCTATTGAATCATATTCTTCTAATATTCTTCTACATTGTTTGCGAACAAATTAGACAATTGTAAACAACTGTAAAATTCGTTCGTCTTTCCTAAACAACAAGGATTGTTGTAGAGGGTGTCGAACTCTGGGACCAAAAATATTTTAATTAATAAATCCAATCAAGTTATCCCTAACTTTTGATTGGTGGAAAACAAAGAAAATAGCAGAAATTAAATAAAAGAGAGTTTTAACAATAAGTGAAAGCAATTAGGGGATAATGACATAGATCAAATTCATAATCATCAATTGCCAAAAGATTAACCAGATCTAATACATGTTTCTGTCACAAACATGAATCAACGATAATAGGTTTTAGAAACAAATATGTAAATAACAACAAGCATAGCCTATGCATGAGCTTAGCTCTACAACCATAGACTATCAGGACAGATTTACTAATTAATTTCTAAAAACCCTAAAATTAGATCTAGATCTGATAAACGTTAGATCGAACACGAATATATCCTGTGAAGGAGCATAGCTCTTAAACGACACAAAATATGAAGGTTCAGATCTAACCCTTAATTCAGATCCAGATCTACATATATACAGTCCTCATCTTTTGGCTATGTGATTCATATTGAATCATACTATCAGCGTCATCACCCCCTAATCAAAGGGGATTAGCTAGACATAGCTAAAGAAGAAGAAAATAAAAAGAAAATAACAGACATGAACATAAATAAAATGCAAATAAAAACTAAATAGAAGAGAGAAAGAATGATTTTATTCCAAGAAGAGAATTACAGAATAAAGCCTAATGTGTTTTACAATGAATGAGATACAAGGTATTTATAGCTGATATGATAAGGGCTAGCTAGCTAATTACATAATGTGGGACTAAAGAAATAACCCAAATAACACATAAGCCAGTGTGAACGCGGCTTTAGAGTGAGTGGTTTAGCAAATAGGCTAGTGTGAACGCAACATGAGTAAGATGCCTTCCTAATGAGCTAATGTGAGTGCAGCTTGAGTCTTTATTGAGCCAAATCTTCTTAACTGAAATATAATTGCAACCGTTCTTCAAGCTTTAGACTCTTCAAGCTTTAGCAATTTTAAACTTCACTCTTTTTCAGCAAAATCTTCATGCTTTATTCATCAAATGCTCTAAACCATGCTTCTTGTCAACAATCTGAAAATACAGCTATAAATACAAAGTATCAATTATTTTAAAGGGAAAATAAGATAAATAAGCGGATAAGATATACACATTTACGTGTATATCAAATACCCCCACACTTATCTTTTTATTCGTCCTCGAATAAACTAAACTAAGATATGTCACACTTTCGTAGGAATCACGATTGCATTTAGCGTATGCAACAAGCCGTTAAACCTCTGGGTGTCCCCAGTAGGACGAGTGTTGTCTCGTGAGGGTTTTCAGCGGATACTACCCACAAAATCCAAAGCGTCTTATGTACGCAGATTAATCAAACAATATATTTAAAGTCTTTCACATTCCAAGGATTCCACCTAACTTCAATAATAACGGTTTAGTCCCAAATTGTCCATCCCATTGTTGGTGCAAAAATGAATAAAAAATTTTCAAGCTGAATCGTAATTCCTTGATAACACTGTAATTGTCTTGAAGGTCAAGAGCGTGGTGTCAACCAAAGTTCTGCACATCGACAATGTGCACCCAATCATTTATTCAACCTTTTTTTTTTTTTTGAATAATTTTGCACCACCGTAACTGTAATGTATTGGATGTGAGTTATGCATAGATGAAGGAAAATTTTGTAAGTTCTAAAAATATTCTCGATAAGAGGGCAAGTGTATTAGTTGAATTTTAAGCTACAAAAGATAAAGTAATACTAAGGCACATATGAACATTTTTATTTCCTTTCATCTCGTCTACTACAATCCTCACTTCTACGTACAGTAGAATGGATGTGGACGGAATGGAATTGAATGCTTTTATAGTCAAGAATGATGAATGACTATTTTATTCAGAGAGACTCTCTCTTTATTTCATTTTTTTTTCTTTCCTTCTTTTTTTTTCCTTTTTTCTTTTTTCTTTTTCTTTTGCATGATGAATGATGAATGGAGATGGAATGGAGTGATGTCGTACATTATTTC
This sequence comes from Allium sativum, assembly GCA_030737875.1. Classification (NCBI taxonomy): domain Eukaryota; kingdom Viridiplantae; phylum Streptophyta; class Magnoliopsida; order Asparagales; family Amaryllidaceae; genus Allium; species Allium sativum. The sequence goes on from CM060924.1 coordinate 161,292,461, forward strand.
ATTTGATTCCTCCTCTACTACCAACACTTCATGAAAGGAAAGCTTTGTGCCCTAGTTACTCTACTTCTATAACCTTAATTCAACACACAAGTCTGGATTGATGTTATACAAAAAGCTGAAAGGAATGATAAGCAAAGTTTCGTAAGATAGATAACCTATATAAAATAAGATGTGGTATAGGGTTATCCTACCTTAAAACAAGTACGGAGTGGGTGGTGTAATATTGGTATAAAAAGTGACGTTTTTGACCTTTAAACAAAGGTTCTTGAATATACCAATATAAGATAAACTTGTCGAAACATGGATGTAAATCGACTAAAACTTGGGTTTGAATAATGTGGGGTATCGAAGAAGAACGCTACAATGAGTCATTTCTCCTTAACTGGGCCAAGTGGATTTTAGAACTTACGATTTTGAAAATTTGAGTGGAAAAGAAAATATTATGCATGAAAACGAACTCAGAAAATCCAACAAATGTAGGTGCAAAATCCTTTTATTTCATGAATTTTTTTTTTTTTGATTATTTTTACTTGCACATTCTAACACGTATAACAAGGGTTGACACGCTTACTCCAGAACACGACTAACGTCTGCACAGTCTCAAGCTAGCATCTTAAAAAGACACATTATGATCCAATGAATAAATAATGTTCATTCCCATCACCCAACAATTCAACTTATCAAACAAGAACCAAGGTGTTATTTATGAATCTAAGTTAATCCTTGTTCAATGAATGACCTACTTCAGAAAATTTGATTGCTGATGTAATGTAAATTCCCCCCACACTTGAGTGTGACTGTGCCCTCACAGTCTTAATCAGACATATCTTAGTGAAAGGAAAAAAACAAATAAGAGAATATTTACATATGTACAAAAGAGGGTTAGTGCGTCTTACCGAATGTAATGTGGCTCATGGAGGACCATGAGCTCTTCCTCTTGGTTGGGTATTGGTTCCAAGTAAGGTTTAAGGCGTTGACCATTGACCTTAAAGGATGATCCATCGGTTGGATTCTCAATTTCTACCGCACCATACGGAAAAACGGTCCGTACAATGTAAGGTCCTGTCCATCTAGATTTTAGCTTACCCGGAAATAGATGCAGTTTTGAGTCATACAACAGAACTTTTTGACCTGACATGAAAGTTTTACGTAAAATTGATTTATCATGAAAAACTTTTGTTCTGTCCTTGTAAATTCGTTCATTTTCATAGGTATCATTTCGAATTTCATCAAGTTCATTAAGTTGAAGCTTCCTATGTTCACCTGCTTGCTCTAAATCAAGATTCAAAGTTTTTATTGCCCATAACGCGCTATGTTCTAGTTCAACTGGCAAGTGACATGGCTTACCAAAAATCAACCGATAAGGGGACATACCCAAGTTGGTTTTGAAAGCGGTGCGGTAAGCCCAAAGAGCGTCAGTTAACTTTTGGGACCAATCTTTGCGATTTCGATTCACAGTTTTCTCCAGGATTTGTTTAATCTGCCTATTCGATACTTCGACCTGCCCACAAGTTTGAGGATGGTAAGGAGTGGATAACTTGTGGTTTATCGAATACTTTCTCATGAGGGCTTCAAAAGAACGATTACAGAAATGTGTCCCGTTGTCGCTGATTATTGTGCGAGGTGTACCAAACCTAGAAAAGATGTTTTCTTTTAAGAAGTGCACAACAACCTTATTGTCGTTCGTTTTTCATGGAATAGCTTCGACCCATTTAGAAACATAGTCAATAGCCAAGAGAATGTAAATGTTCCCAAAAGAATGAGGGAAGGGTCCCATGAAGTCTATACCCCACACATCAAAAATTTCGACCTCTAGAATGGGGTTTAGGGGCATCATATTCCGTTTAGAAATTTTCCCTAAGAATTGACATCGATCACAAGTTTTGAAAAATTCGTACGCGTCTTTGAAAAGGGTGGGCCAGTAGAAACCTGATTGGAGAACCTTTTCGGCTGTCTTTTTGGGACCGAAGTGACCACCGCATGCTTGGTCATGACAGAAAGAGAGGACACTGTGAATTTCAGTGTCAGGAACACATCTTCGAATGATTTGGTCGGGACAATACTTGAAAAGATAGGGGTCGTCCCAATAAAAATGTTTCACTTGGGAAAAGAATTTGTGTTTCTCCTGCTTAGACCAAAATAAAGGGGTCTGCTTAGTGACTAAGTAGTTGACAATGTCAGCAAACCAAGGATCAGTGGATAGAGAAAACAGCTGTTCATCAGGAAAATTCTCGTTGATTGGAAGAGAAGAAGACGGGGCATTTGGAAGACGAGACAAGTGGTCCGCAATAACGTTGTCAGATCCTTTTTTATCCTTAATGATAAGGTCAAATTCTTGAAGTAAAAGGATCCAACGAATGAGACGAGCCTTAGCATCCTTTTTAGAGAAAAGGTATCTAAGTGCGGAATGATCAGTATAAACCGTGATGTGTGAGCCAACTAGATAAGGCCTGAATTTTTCTAAAGCGAAAACGACTGCCAAGAGTTCCTTTTCGGTGGTCGTATAATTGATTTGAGCGTCGTTCAGAGTCTTACTCGCATAGTAAATGACATGAAGAATTTTATCGATACGTTGTCCTAAGACAGCGCCAACAGCGAAATTCGAGGCATCACACATGATTTCAAAAGGCAGCTTCCAATTAGGAGAGCAAATGATCGGGGCAGAGACAAGTTCATTTTTAAGACGCTCAAAAGATGAAATGCAATCAGAATTGAAGTCGAAAGGAACATCCTTAACAAGAAGGTTAGTCAGAGGTCGAGTAATTTTGCTGAAATCCTTTATAAAGCGACGATAGAAGCCAGCGTGACCTAAAAAGGATCGGATGTCCTTAACTGATTTGGGAATGGTAAGATTTGAAATAACTTCGATTTTGGCTTTGTCTACTTCAATTCCTTTGTTAGAGATGACATGTCCCAAAACAATGCCATGTTTAACCATGAAGTGACACTTTTCCCAATTAACCGTTAAGTGTTTCTCTTTACAGCGATTAAGAACAAGATTGAGATGATGTAAACATTCAGAGTAAGAATCACCAAATATGGAAAAATCATCCATGAACACTTCCAAAAATCGCTCGATCATATCAGAAAAAATGCTAATCATGCACCTCTGAAAGGTTGCAGGTGCATTACAGAGACCAAAAGGCATACGTTGGTACGCAAATGTACCAAACGGACAAGTGAAAGTGGTTTTCTCTTGGTCCTCAGGAGCGATAGGGATTTGATTATAGCCCGAGTACCCATCAAGGAAACAGTAGTACTCATGACCACCTAGTCGTTCTAACATTTGATCGATAAATGGCAGAGGGAAATGATCCTTACGTGTTGCAGCGTTAAGTTTCCTATAGTCAATGCAAACACGCCAACCGGTCTGGGTGCGGGTTGGGATAAGCTCGTTAGCTTCATTTTGGATCACGGTAATCCCTGATTTCTTAGGTACGACATGAATCGGACTAACCCATTGACTATCAGAAATCGGGTAGATGATTCCATTGTCAAGGCATTTAAGGATTTCAGCACGAACTGCTTCTTTCATGATAGGGTTTAGTCGACGTTGGGGATCACGAGTGGGTTTGGCATCATCTATAAGGTGGATTCGATGTTGGACTATCGAAGGACTAATCCCCTTAATATCAGCCATGGACCAACCAATTGCCTCCTTATTTTTCTTAAGAATGGGAAGGAGCAATTGTTCATGCTCTAAAGTAAGGTCAGAAGTGATGATGACAGGAAAAGTTTCATTGTCTCCTAAGTAAGCGTACTTAAGATGACTGGGCAACAATTTGAGGTCAGATTTTGGGGGCGACTCAACCGAAGAAATTGGTTAAGGGATAGACTCATTTGTGAGAGGCTCGACAGGAATCGAATCAGAGACATTTTCGGGAGTATCTTGAAACAAAGTTTCGTAATCTGATTCAATTTCGTTATTCATATGGTCGAGCTCAGATTCAGTATCGTGGACAGCATGGATTTCAGAAAACTGGTTCACATAAGAGTTAGGAGAGTTTTCAGTTCTGAAAATGTTTAGCTCGACAGTCATGTTACCAAAAGAAAGTTTCATAGACCCATTTATACAGTTGATGAGAGCATTAGAGGTTGCTAAGAAGGGTCGTCCTAGAATCAAAGGGATTTGGTTTGCAGGATTGCTAACCTGTTGAGTTTCTAAGACAATAAAATCAACTGGAAAGATGAATTCGCCAATTTTGATCAACACATCCTCGATTTCGCCCACAGGTTTCTTAATTGAACGGTCAGCAAGCTGAAGGGTAACCTTGGTGGGTTTCAATTCTCCTAGCCCTAATTGGCGATAGACGGAATTGGAAGCAAGTTAACACTAGCACCTAAGTCTAGCAGGCATCTATCTATTTTCTTGACCCCGATAGTACATGATATTGTGGGGCAACCAGGATCTTTGTATTTCACTGGCATTGATTGGGACAAGACTTCGCTTAGAGTTGCCGCTAGAAACACTTTCTTAGGTACATGTGTATGACGTTTTTGAGTGCACATATCTTTTAGAAATTTTGCGTATTGTGGTACTTGTTGTATAATATCTAAAAGAGGAATGTTCACTTTAACTTGCTTAAATATTTCAAGGATTTTTTCTAGCTGATCCGTCTTTTTCCTAGGTCGGAGTCTATGAGGAAATGGAGCAGACAACTCAGTAGGTTGGGCTACTTGAGTTTGAGGATGGTCCTTGTCAGAAATTGGCTCAATGTTTTGATCTGAGTTGGTCGAATTTTCGATAGGGTTTGGAAGATCGTCCGGTAAAGCATTTGGGTTGACCACATGGTTGTCAATCTTTTTGCCGGATCTAAGAGTCGTGACCGCATTCAATTGACTAACGTTTGAGTCTTGAATGATGTGAATTTGGTTAGGGTTTGAAGTCTGTCCTCTAGGGTTTTGGATGGGTTGACTTGGAAACGTACCCGTTTCCCTTTCACTTAATCTAGCGTTAAGTTGAGACATTTGTTTTTGAAGTTCACTCATTTGTTGATTCGTGTTTTGCATGTGTGAAGTCAGTAAGTTTTGAAGATTGGTATTTGATTGGATATTCTGAGTTGTTGCTTTACCCAATTCTTCGAGAGTTTTCTCAAGTGATGTCAATCGTTTATCGTCTTGGGGAATAGAAGATGGTTGCGCTTGATTTTGAGAAGGTGGCGCAAGATTCTGGAATTGATTTTGTTGAAAGGGAGGATTTGAAGGATTATTCGAAAATGATTGAAAAGGAGGTCGGCCCGAATTCGAATTTGCATTGTTTTGGGCCCAAGAGAAATTAGGATGGTTTCTCCAACCTGGATTGTACGTTGGGGAGAATGGGTCGTTTCTAGCTTTGTTAAAAGCGTTGAGTTGTTCCAACGAATGTGGGCATTGATCGGCTATGTGGTTAGGATCGTTACATTTGTAACATGAGGGCTGAGACGCTTGAGCTTGATTTATTTGAGTTGATGTAAGGACATTATCGAATTTGGTTATCATTGCGTCAATTTTTGCTTCTAAGGCCGTTGAGGATCCTACCGAATGAGCGCTAGATCGGGAATAAATCGATTTCTCGTTAGATCTTTCCCATTGAGCTGATTTTTTGGCCAAATTTTCAAGAAATTTCCAAGCGGCATCGTGATGTTGGGCTAGAAAATTTCCTTGGCACATTGACTCGAGCATAGTTCGAGAGTTATTTTCTAGCCCATCGTATAAAATTTGACAAAGAGTCCATTTTTCGAAATTGTGATGTGGACATTTGACTAGAAGTTCTTTAAATCTTTCGAAATATTTTGCAAAGGATTCACCCCCAAATAGATGAAAATTAACGATTTCAGTTCGAATTTTTGATGTTTTTTCCAAGGGGTAAAATTTCTTTAAGAAAACATTCACAAATTCAGTCCAAGTTCCAATCGTATTTGAAGGCAAGCTATACAACCATTTTTCAGCATAATCGGTAAGTGCAAATGGTATTAACCTAAGTTTGATTCCATCGTCACTTAGTTGTTGAAATTTCATGGTTGCACAAACTTGTCAAATTTGGTTAAGAAAATATAAGGATCATCACGTTCAAGATTGCCAAATTTTGGAAGAGTATTTATGTGATTCGAATGAATTTCAAAATGGTTACCCGTTGGGGCGGGCAATATGATGCAGGAAGGAATAGAAACTCGCTCGGGAAAGTATCTATCCATAAGAGTTCGAGGGGGATTTTCTTCGGCCATGGTGAAAGGGGTGTTTGTTCGAACTAGACGATTATCTGAGGGATCACGAGTCCAATGACGCATGCACTAGCGAGAAGAATAAGGGAAGATGAGGGAAAAAAAACAAATTTGAGAAGCGATTTTTTTTTTTTTAGAGAAAAAGAATTAGACACAAAATATTTTTTTTTAAAAAAAAAAAATGAACCTAATGCAATTTACAATTTCTAGAATTATAAAATGACGGTTTGATTTATTTTAACAAAAGATTTCTCAGCCTGTTAACGGACAGGAGTTATCGGTGCACCAGGAATCACCCTAGCAATGCAGCCGAAGGTTTAAGTACCTTCAGAGGAACAACTGATATAATATTTACGAATCACCGTAATATTTATAAACAGTTATTACTCTGCCGTAGTCTAGACACCGAGAAATAATCCGTTAGAACTAAACCAAATTGTCAATATATAATGAAGTCCTTAGAAAAAAAAACAAAACTACGATGAATGCGGATTTTTTTTTTTTTAATTAGTCACAGAATGCACAGTCTCAGAACAGTCACAGAACAGGCAATTGCAAAAATAAATAAAAAAAATTTTACAAGCAAGCCGATGCCCTGCAGAAGATTTTTACAAGCAATGTCTCTAATTTTTTTTATTTGCAGCAGCGGTCCCTGTAGAGTTAGAAAATACTCACCTTGATCGGCAGTCCGTCCAGTGCAATTGAGTCGCTCTAGCGTGTTCACACCCCACTTGGTGTGCAACCGCTCGAACACTGAATAGTCCGCTGCTTTTTATTGTTGTTGCCTCCTATTATTTGCTTGACTGCGCTGCGGCACGGGTTCGGGCTAGGAGCCCGAATTTTTTTTTTAAGGCCTTTTTTCAAAATACCACTGTACCTATTTTTGAAAATTTTGCTACCTTTTTTTAAAAAATAAAATAAAGCAAAGGAAATTAAAAACAGAATCAAAATAGGATGAGTGAAAATCAAAGGAAAAAAAAATTGAAATGATTTTTTTTTAACAGAAGAAACTATCAAAGCAATCAAACTTTTTTTTTTATTTTTTTAATCAAACTTAAACAACAGCTAGAAACAGCTTTAAAAAAAAAACAAATTAATTTCCTTGCCCAAAAGCCCACGAAGCCCATAACTAACCAATCCCGTCCCATCTAAACAATTACAAGCCAACACCCTAAAGCATCTCCCAAACACTAATATATTGCCTACCAGGCACAATCAATAATCAGAAGAAATGCTCCTCGTGAAAATCAAATTAAAACTGCAGCCGACGTCCTCAAACTCTTTTTTTTTTCTTTTTAATCTTTTCGATTCCTGTTCCGTGTAACTATTGCTCGGTTCGGGTTCAAGATTCGCAATCTATTTTAGGAGTTTTGATTCGGAGATGAGGCAGGCGGAGGATGTCGGTCGCGGTTTGGATATTGCTGAGTGCGATTTGGGGTTGAATCGGATATGGGGTTTTCGAATTGCAGATCGGATTTAGGGATACCAGGTTTGGTTTTTTGGCTTTTGTGGTTTGATGGAAATCGAATTGGTATTTGCTGGAGTTGGAAGTTGGTTTATGGAGTGACAGTGGGCTGTTATATGAAGAGGATAGCAGTTTGCTTTGTTTGAAGGATGGCTACGAGTTAGTTGTTGCTGATTTTTGGGGTTTCCGAATTGATGTGCTGCGAGTTGGATGGTTTTGGTGGAGATGTTGAAAGTTGGTGTGTGACTGGATGTTTTGCTGTGGTTGATCAGGGGAACTCAGGTGGGAAAGTTGAGTTGAGTATGGAGGGTTGGCTTAGGAGTTTGGTTCGGTATTGACTGATGAGTGTGTATTGCGTGGTGTTTGCTGCAAGAAAATGGGGTGAACAAGTGTATGTGACTGTGTTTGGAGTTGAAGGTACTTGGTTGGACTGCACAGTGGAGTATTTGTGGTTTTGGGTGGTTCTTTCTGGAGACGGAGTGAAGCAGGGAATCGAATTTCAGATTGCTACAAAGGCTGATGGAAGATGGTAGTGTTGATGAGTGTTTGTGAGTTTCAAATTTTGAAGATGAATGGAAGTGGTAAATATGAAGGCAGACAGTTGAATGATTTCCTGTTTGTGGAAGAAGGGTGAAAATTGGTGAACGAGTTGTACCTTGTGAAGTTATTGCAGTGGGGTGCTCTGGTATTGTTGGGTAGATGGTTATTGGCGTGATGAGGTGGTCTATTTGATCGACTTTAATTTGTTTGCTGATGGTATTGTGAAAAGCCGAAGGAACTTGGGTTGATCCGGGGGTTTGATGTCGTCACAAAATCTATGAGGATGAACAGGAAGAAACAACAAGCAATTATTAAAGTAGGAGATCAAAAGAAGAAAAGAAAGAAAATGCCAAAATTGATTGATTTTTTTTATTTTATTTTGTAAAAGCAGACAAATATACATAAGGGAAAAAGGGTTGAAAGGGAAAAGAATTAAATTGAAAAGGGAAAGAAATTGTAAATAAAAGGCAAGTATTTTTTTTCTTTTTTCTAGAAGATTATGGTATCATTATTTCAATACCCAATCAACCAAGCAAGAATTTTCTGCCGTTTATGAAAGAAAACAAAAGAAAAATCAAATCAAATCAAAAAAAAATTGTTCTTTCTTTTTTTTATGGAAAAATAAAAATAAAAAATATAACTCGAAGGATTTACTAATAAAAATTATTTTGATCCCCTGCAACGGCGCCAAAATTTGTTTGCGAACAAATTAGACAATTGTAGACAACTGTAAAATTCGTTCGTCTTTCCTAAACAACAAGGATTGTTGTAGAGGGTCTCGAACTCTGGGACCAAAAATATTTTAATTAATAAATCCAATCAAGTTATCCCTAACTTTTGATTGGTGGAAAACAAAGAAAATAGCAGAAATTAAATAAAAGAGAGTTTTAACAATAAGTGAAAGCAATTAGGGGATAATGACATAGATCAAATTCATAATCATCAATTGCCAAAAGATTAACCAGATCTAATACATGTTTCTGTCACAAACATGAATCAACGATAATAGGTTTTAGAAACAAATATGTAAATAACAACAAGCATAGCCTATGCAGGAGCTTAGCTCTACAACCATAGACTATCAGGACAGATTTACTAATTAATTTCTAAAAACCCTAAAATTAGATCTAGATCTGATAAACGTTAGATCGAACACGAATATATCCTGTGAAGGAGCATAGCTCTTAAACGACACAAAATATGAAGGTTCAGATCTAACCCTTAATTCAGATCCAGATCTACATGTATACAGTCCTCATCTTTTGGCTATGTGATTCATATTGAATCATACTATCAGCGTCATCACCCCCTAATCAAAGGGGATTAGCTAGACATAGCTAAAGAAGAAGAAAATAAAAAGAAAATAACAGACATGAACATAAATAAAATGCAAATAAAAACTAAATAGAAGAGAGAAAGAATGATTTTATTCCAAGAAGAGAATTACAGAATAAAACCTAATGTGTTTTACAATGAATGAGATACAAGGTATTTATAGATGATATGATAAGGGCTAGCTAGCTAATTACATAATGTGGGACTAAAGAAATAACCCAAATAACACATAAGCTAGTGTGAACGCGACTTTAGAGTGAGTGGTTTAGCAAATAGGCTAGTGTGAACGCAACATGAGTAAGAGGCCTTCCTAATGAGCTAATGTGAGTGCAGCTTGAGTCTTTATTGAGCCAAATCTTCTTAACTGAAATATAATTGCAACCGTTCTTCAAGCTTTAGACTCTTCAAGCTTTAGCAATTTTAAACTTCACTCTTTTTCAGCAAAATCTTCATGCTTTATTCATCAAATGCTCTAAACCATGCTTCTTGTCAACAATCTGAAAATACAGCTATAAATACAAAGTATCAATTATTTTAAAGGGAAAATAAGATAAATAAGCGGATAAGATATACACATTTACGTGTATATCATACATGCCATAATGAACGCTACTAGAACACACACTCAGTCTAATAATGTTTCCCAATCCATGTGTCACATATGTCTTAACTCCGATCATATGGCGGAAGACTGTCCCCAGTCCCTTGAGCAAGTAAACGCTTTCAACAGACCCAACAACCACCCAAATCTTTCTTATGGTCCAAATAACCCCTTGATGAATAGTCCTTCGAATCAAGCATTTCCGAACAATGCTTCAAACCTTCCCTTTCGGCAAAATCAGTACAATTCGAACTAGGCGCCTTTCCACAATCAAATGGCCGCCCCCAATACGAAAAAAGCTTTTCTATGATTGAGGAGAATTTATCTGAGGCGAGTAAACTTTTAGTGCAAATGAATAAGAAAAGTGATGAAAATCAAAACAAACTGGAAAACTCGTTACACTCATATATGAAAAACACGAATCAACAAATGAGTGAACTTCAAAAACAATTTTGTCAACTTAACGCCAGATTAAGTGAAAGGGAATAGAGCATGTTTCCTAGTCAACCCATCCAAAACGCTATAGGACAAAATTCAAACCCCAACCAAATTCACATCATTCAAGATTCAAATGTTAGTCACTTGAATGCGGTCACGACTCTTAGATCTAGCAAAAAGATTGACAACCATGTGGTGAACCCAAAAGATTTACCGAACGATCTTCCAAACCCTACCGAAAATTCTACCAACTCGGATCAAAACATTGAGCCAATTTCTAATCAGGACCATCCTCAAACTCAAATAGCCTACCCCACTTAGTTGTCTACTCCATTTCCTCATAGACTCTGACCTAGGAAAAAGACAGATCAGCTAGAATATATCCTCGAGATATTTAAGCAAGTTAAAGTGAACATTCCTCTTTTTGATATTATACAAGTTCCATAGTACGCTAAATTTCTAAAAGATTTGTGCACTCACAAACATCATACACATGTACCTAAGAAAGTGTTTGTGGCGGTAACTCTAAGCGAAGTCTTGTCCCAATCAATGTCAGTGAAATACAAAGATCCCGGCTGCCCCCACAATATCATGTACTATTGGGGACAAGAAAATCGATAGATGCCTGCTAGACTTAGGTGCTAGTGTTAACATGCTTCCATATTCTGTCTACTGCCAATTAGGACTAGGAGAATTGAAACCCACCAAGGTTACCCTTCAACTTGCTAACCGTTCAATTAAGAGACCTGTGGGCGAAATCGAGTATGTATTGATAAAAGTTGGGGAATTCATCTTCCCAATCGACTTCATTGTCCTAGAAACTCAACAGATAAGCAATCCTACGAACCAGATCCCTTTGATTTTAGGATGACCCTTCTTAGCAACCTCCAATGCTTGGGTCTTTGAAATTTTCTTTTAAAGTAACATGACCATAGAATTAGACATTTTCAGAGCAGAGAACTCTCCTGCCTGTGATATGGACCAATATTCTAAAATCCATGTTGTTCATAACAATGAACCTGAGGTCGACCATCTGAAAAATGAAATTGAATCAAATTAGGAAACTTTATTTCAAGATATTCCCCAAAATATCTCTGAATCAATTCTCATCGAGCCGCTCACAGCTGAGTCTATCCCTCTACCAATTTCTGCAGTTGAGTCATCTCCCAAATCCAAACTCAAAGTGCTTCCCAGTCATCTTAAGTACGCTTACTTAGGAGACAATGAAACTCTTCGCTTCTGACCTCACTATAGAGCCTGAATAATTGCTCATTCCCATCCTTCAGAAAAATAAGGAAGCTATTGATTGGTCCATGGCTGATATTGAGGGGATTAGTCCTTCGATAGTCCGACATCGAATCCACCTTATAGATGATTCCAAGCCCACTCGTGATCCCCAGCGTCGACTAAACCCTATCATGAAAGAAACAGTTCATGCTTAAATCCTTAAATGTCTTGATAATGGAATCATCTAATCGATTTCCAATAGTCAGTAGGTTAGTTCGATTCATGTCGTACCTAAGAAATCAGGGATAATCGTTATCCAAAATGAAGCTTGCGAGCTTATCCCAACCCATACCTAGACAGGTTGGCGTGCTTGCATTGATTATAGGAAATTTAATGCTGCAACACGTAAGGATCATTTCCCTCTACCATTCATCGATCAAATGTTAGAATGACTAGCCGGTCACGAGTACTACCGTTTCCTTGACGGGTACTCGGGCTATAATCAAATCCCTATCGCTCTTGAGGACCAAGAGAAAACTACTTTCACTTGACCTTTTGGTACGTTTGCGTACCGTCTTATACCTTTCGGTGTTTGTAATGCACCTGCAACCTTTTAGAGGTGCATGATTAGCATTTTTCTGATATGATCGAGCAATTTTTGGAAGTATTCATAGATGACTTTTCCATCTTTTGGGAACTCTTAAGCTGAATGTTTACATCACCTTCATCTTGTTCTTAACCATTGCAATGATAAACACTTAACGCTCAATTGGGAAAAGTGTCACTTCATGGTCAAACATGACATTGTTTTAGGACATGTCATCTCTAATAAAGGAATTGAAGGAGACAAATCCAAAATCGAAGTTATCTCTAATCGTCACATTCCCAAATCCATTAAGGACATCCGATCCTTTTTAGGTTATGCTGGCTTTTACCACTGCTTTATAAAGGATTTTAGAAAAATCACTTGACCTTTGACTAATATTCTTAGTAAGGATATTCCTTTTAGCTACGACGCTGATTGTATTTCATCTTTTGAGCATCTCAAAAATGAACTTGTCTGCGTCCCTATTATCTGCTCCCCTAGTTGGAAGTTGCCTTCTGAAATCATGCGTGATGCCTCGAATTTCGCTATAGGCGCTGTCTTAGGACAGCGTATCGATAAAATTATTCATGCCATTTACTACGCTAGTAAGACTTTGAACGACGCTCAAATTAATTATACAACCACTGAAAAAGAACTCTTCGTAGTCGTTTTCCCTCTAGAAAAATTCAGACCATATCAAGTTGGCTCACACATCACTGTTCATATCGATCATTCCGCACTTAGGTACCTTTTCTCTAAAAAGGATGCTAAGGCTCGTCTCATTCGTTGGATCCTTTCACTTCAAGAATTTGACCTTACCATTAAGGATAAAAAAGGATCTGACAACGTTTTTGCGAACCACTTATCTCATCTTCCAAAAGCCATGTCTTCTTCTCTTCCAATCAATAAGAACTTCCCAAATGAACAACTCTTTTCTTTATCCACTGATCCTTGGTTCGCTGACATTGTGAACTACATAGTCACTAAGCAGACCCCTTCTTTTTGGTCTAAGCAAGATAAATAAAAATTCTTTTCCCAAGTGAAACAATTTTATTGGGATGACCCTTATCTTTTCAAGTATTGTCCTTACCAAATCATCCGAAGGTGTGTTCCTGACACTGAAACTCGCAGTGTCCTCTCTTTCTGTCATGACCAAGCCTGTGGTGGTAACTTCAGTCTCAAAAAGACAGCCGAAAAGGTTCTGCAATCAGGTTTCTTCTGGCCCAACCTTTTCAAAGGCACTTATGAATTTCGCAAAACTTGTGATCGATGTCAATTCTTAAGGGAAATGAGTAAACGAAATATGATGCCCCTAAATCCCATACTAGAAGTCGAAATTTTTGATATTTAGGGTATAGACTTCATGGGTCCCCTACCTAATTCTTTTGGAACCTTTATATTCTTTTAGCTGTTGATTATATTTCTAAATGGGTCGAAATTATTCCATGCAAAACAAATTATAACAAGGTTGTTGTGTGCTTCTTAAAAGAAAATATTTTTTCCAGGTTTGACATACCTTGCACAATAATCAGCGACAACGGAACACACTTCTGTAATCAATCTTTTGAAGCCCTCATGAGAAAGTATTCAATAACCACAAGTTATCCACTCCTTACCATCCTCAAACTTGTGGGCAAGTTGAAGTATCGAATAGTCAGATTAAACAAATCCTTGAGAAAACTGTGAATCAAAGTTGTAAAGTTTGGTCCCAAAAGTTAAATGACGCTCATTGGGCTTACCGCACAGCTTTCAAAACAAACTTGGGCACATCCCCTTATCGGTTGATTTTTGTTACGCCATGTCACTTACCATTTGAACTAGAACATATGCTGTTATGGGCAATAAAAACTCTAAACCTTGACTTAGAGCAAGCATGTGAACTTAGGAAGCATCAACTTAATGAACTTGATGAAATTCAAAATGATTCCTAAGAAAATGAACGAATTTATAAGGACAAAACGAAAGTTTATCATGATAAAACTATTTTACGTAAAACTTTCTTGCGAGGTCAAAAAGTTCTGATGTATGACTCAAAATTGCATTTATTTCCGGGTAAGTTAAATTCTAGATGGATAGGACCTTATATTGTGTAGACTGTTTTTCCGTATGGTGCGGTAGAAATTGAGAATCCAACCGATGGATCATCCTATAAGGTCAATGGTCAATGCCTTAAACCTTACTTGGAACTAATACCCAACCAAGAGGAAGAGCTCATGGTCCTCCATGAGCCACATTACATTCAGTAAGACGCACTAACCCTCTTTTGTACATATGTAAATACTCTCTTATTTTTTCCCTTTCACTAAGATATGTTTGATTAACGAATGTGAGAACACAGTCACACTCAAGTGTAGGGGGGATTTACATTACATCAGCAATCAAATTTTATGAACTTGATCATTCATTGAAATAGGACTAACTTAAAATTTATAAATAACACCTTGGTTTTTTTTTGATAAGTTGAATTGTTGGGTGATGGGAATGTACATTATTTATTCATTGAGTTGTAATGTGTCTTTTTAAGATGCTAGCTTGAGACTGTGCAGACGTTAGTCGTGTTTTGGAGTAAGCATGTCAACCCTTGTTATACATGTTAGAATGTGCAAGTAAAAATAATCGAAAAAAATAAATCATCAAATAAACAATGATTTTTCACTACATTTGTTGGATTTTCTGAGTTCGTTTTCATGCATAATATTTTTTCCACTCAATTTTGTAAACTCGTAAGTTCTAAATTCCACTTGGCCCACTTAAGGAGAAATGACTCATTGTAGCATTCTTCTTCGATACCCCACATTATTCAAACCCAAGTTTTAGTCGAACCATATACACGTTTAGACAAGTTTTTCTTATATTGGTATACTTAAGAACCTTTTATTTTCAAAGGTTAAAATCATCACTCTTTATACCGATATGGCACTACCCACTCCGTACTTGTTTTAAGGTAGGATAACAATATACCACATCTCATTTTATATGGGTTATTTATCTTACGAAACTTTGCTTATCTCCCCTTTCATCTTTTTAATAAAATCAATCTAGACTTGTGTGTTGAATTAGGGTTATAGAAGTAAAGTAACTAGGGCACAAAATTTTCCTTTCATGAAGTGTTGGTTATGATCGCTTAGTAGAGGAGGAATCAAATGAAATAATTTACGGTACCATTCCATTCCATCTCCACTAGTCATTCATCATGTAGTTGTGGAAAAAAAGAGAAAAGAAAAAAATGCAATAAAGAGAAAATTTCTGAGAATAAAAAGTCATTCACCATTCTTGACTATAAAACTTCAATTTCCATTCCATCCACATCCATCGTACCGTACGTAGAAGCGAGAATTGTAGTAGAGGAGATGAAAAGAAACAAAATGTCCACTTGTGCTTTAGTATTACTTTATCTTTTGTAGCATGAAGGTCAACTAATACACTTGCCCTCTTATCTATACTATTTTTAGAACTTCCAAAATTTTCCTTCATCTATGCATAACTCACATCCAATACATTACAGTTACATTGGTGTAGAATTATTCATTAAAAAAAATGATTGGGTGTACATTGTCAATGTGTAGAACTTTAGTTGACACCACGCTCTTAACCTTCAAGACGATTACAGTGTTATCAAGGAATTACAATTCAACTTGAAAATTTTTGTTCATTTTTAAACCAATAATGAGATGGACAATTTAGGACTAAACCGTTATTATTGAAGTTAGATAAAGTCCTTTGAATATAAATATATTGTTCGATAAATCCGCGTATATAATACGCTTTGGATTTTGTGGGTAGTATCCGCTGAAAACCCTCACGAGACAACACTCGCCCTACTAGGGACACCTTGTTGTATATAACGGTGTTGTATAGACAATTATATGATTTTTGTTTGATGATAACAACCAAATAAATATTACTTTAATGTGTTTGATATTGTACTGTTATTGTAAATCACAGACTGGAATATAATATTTAAATTTAAATAAAATACAACTGTACAGAAATTTAAATATTCACAGTATTTTATTTAAATAGAATATTTTATTTCAATTTTTAAACAGTACACATTTATAAACTCCACTATTTGTACATTTCACTGATACAACACATTTCACATTCAAATTCATATACATCTGTTCTACAACACTCTACACTCATTGTACATTTTCTTTTCATTCAGACTCTCTCTAGTACGTACTCACATTTACTGTCTCTGTTCTTGTCTTTAATCTTCTGTCTTCACAGCATCCTCCAGTCAGTCCAGTCATCATCTGCTCACCTATCATACACAGAAACACACACACAGCACACTGCAATAGAAATAAAAACTGAACACATGCAAATATAAATTTTATTTTTAAAATTTTTTATTTGCCTCAGATTTCTGGTGTGTTTCTCATCATTTTTCATGACTTGATCTGAATTATAAAACCATCAATCTGTGTCTAGACAGCTTGTGATATTCATAGTGATACACTGTAAATACCACAAGGCAGACAACATATATAAAATATTTCAGTACAGGGACAGGAAAACTTGACTGATGGCTGCATATACACACGTGTATAAATATACATGTGTGCACTGCCTCGCCAATCAGCGTACAACTGAGGAGTAGCCACGTGGACCTGCTCGACTCAGTGCACAGCAAGGGACAGTGCAACATGGACATGAGGCAAACAAATCAAAACTGTGGAGCTGGTCAAGAAAAATCAAGAACCAGCATAGCCAAAGTATCACAAACTGGAAAACAGCAAAGTGGAAAAGCATGTACATCAAAATGGTCGAGCCAAGCACTTCAAGTCAAAATGGTGAATCAATGGAAGTTCAGCTTTTAGCAAGTGCAACAGGGTACACATGCAAATGAATGTAGCATGGTACAGCAAAAGTTTGAGCATACATGTGTGCTCATCTCAGGTTCACACAGCATAAAAAAAAAATCAGTAAAGCACAAGCAAGGGTCCTTCAGTTTCAAGTGTAACTAGTGCTATAATCGCAAGCATGTAGACAAGTTCATATGCAAACTAGTGGCGCAAGTAAAAGCAAGGTGGAGCTACAGCAAATGCTTTCAGCAAGCTAATGGATGACATATGAAGTGGTGCAACATGTTCAGGCAGTTTCAAATACATGTACAAGTCAAGACCACATCAGATTAAAGCAAATAATCATGGTACAACATCTTTTAAGGTGTAGTAGCATTCACAAGCAACAAAGTCAGTGCAGCTGCTAGTGCATGGCAAGGGGATTCTCAACATAGCAACACAAGCCAATATACATGAAGCCTCAGAGCAGAAGTGAAGAGAACAATCAAAGTATACAAGCAGCATGTATAAAACAGGGGACATGTCGAACCAAGTTTGAACACACAAGGCAACATAAAGCAGCAACATGTGAATAGCATCTAAGGTGGAGCAATAACATGGATATTCAGTTCTGTCTAGACATGTACAAACAAATGCAAGTGCACAATACAGTAAGCACAATGGTGCAAATTCATGATTTCAGCACATAAATGGAGTAGCATATGGAAACACAACACACACACATGGATGAGTGATAGACATGATTAATGTTTTGATTTAATCATATATGGAATGATGAACATGGGCCGAAGGAATTCAATGAGAATAACACACGGCAAATGTCATTTATTGGAAGGCAAGAAATCAGTTTTTTAAATGGCAATTTATTTCTAGATTTAGTCGTGCAAAAGGGGAAAACTGATTTCAGTTTTTGGAAACATTTATGGCAAGATAATCAATCTTTTCCAAATGAAGACAACAAACGAAATCACTCCAGGAATCGGCAATCATTTTCTTTTTGGCAATTTTTTTTCCAAAGTGGCAAGGCAACAATTTAAATGTTTCTAGTTTTTTTAATCACAAAGAATATTTGGCAAGTGTGTAATACATTTCCTGAATTTCACAAATCATGGTAGACAACACGCAAGGGGCAAATTAGAATTCCAGCAATCAAGCAAAGTCAGGAAAGATTTAATTCCAGAAATTGTCGAGCAAAGGGAGAAAGTTTTTAATTTTCTTCTAGCAACAGTTTTTTTAATAGGATTTCATTCAAAAGGCCATAATCAAATATCCAGATTCATTCAAAGGGGCAATAACACGTCTGGATTCAAAGCCCAAAATCACGCAAGAGAAAACCGGAATTCAGATCAAACCATATAACGAAATCAGAGTAAATTTCGGATTGATAATCCTATTTTATCACACCAATTCATCACAGGCAAAGGGAGTATGGAAAAATCCACACGCAACAATTCAAAGAAAAAGCATCGAAATCATACAACAAAATTCAAGAGCAATCATTTCAAATCAGAGAACTCACAGAGACTTTCGATCGCAACTCCCAAATCAATCGAAGAGCAAAGCCTTCAAAGACTTGAGCATCAGAGATTTTAAATTCCATCAGATATCGCAATTCGGGGAGGAAATCAGAAACCCTAGCCCTGAAATTTTTGAGAGCCGCCGCCATTGTTAGAAGCAAATAGATCGGGCCAAAGAAAGTGAAGTGGTGCACCGATTGTCAAAGGGCCGGCCACTTTTACAAAAGGATTTCACACTTTAAAAGGGAATGACCTATTATTTTTAACTCCTCTTTATTCTAGGGTTTCTTTTGTTTGAGTTTTAATTTGTTTTCACTGTACCTTTTCTTTTAATTTCTTTGTAAACCGAACAATTTATAGATTCTGTAAAATCTAGAGGGAACCAGTTAGGGGTTTAACTGGCAGTTGACTAGTCTGTGTAAAACTAGGGGAAAATCTGATTCAGGGGTTTGAATCAGTCTAGGGTTTTGAGCGTAGAGTTAGAATAGGAGCGAGAGTCGCAAGTGTACATGGTCTTGTATGCAGGATCTGTTCTATCATCTAGTAGAAACCTTAGGAATGCTGCAGTAGGCAGGGTTTTGCCGAAGCTGGGTATATTTGTGTGTGATTTATTTTCTGCACTTTTATTTCTGCTACATTCTGTGATCTGTTTATTATTTTAATATCCTGTCAGTTTTTTTAATTCAGTTTAAAAACTGTGATAAACCCTATTCACCCCCCTCTAGGGTTAATCTAGATCCAACACACCTAGGGGTTTAACGACTTGTTGCATACGCGAAATGCAATCCTGTTTCCTACGAAAGTGTGACATATCTTAGTTTAGTTTATTCGAGGACGAGTAAAAAGATAAGTTTGGGGGTATTTGATATACATGTAAATGTGTATATTTTATCCGCTTATTTATCGTGTTTTTCCTTCAAAATAATTGATATTGTGTATTTGTAGCAGTGTTTTCAGGTTGTTGATAATAAATATGGTTTAAAGCATTTGATGAATAAAGCATGAAGAATTTGCTTAAAAAGAGTGAAGTTTGAAATTACTAAAGCTTGAATAGTTTAAAGTTTGAAGAACATTTGTAAATAGAGTTCAGTTAGGTAGATTTGGCTCACTAAAGACTCACACTGCGTTAACATTGGCTCATTTGCAAGGCCTCTCACTCTACAGCTACGTTCACACAGGCTTATATGTTATTTGGGCTAAATCTTTAGTCACACATAGTGTAATTAACCAATTAGTCTTTGTCATATCAGGTACAAATACACTTGTATCTTGTTCATTTAGAAACACATTAGGTTTCATTCTGTAAACTTTCTCTTGGAATAAAATCATTCTTCTTCCTTTCCCATTACTTTTTATTGTATTTTATTTATGTTGTTTATTTTCTTTTTCTCTTCTTCACTAGCTACGTCTAGCTAATCTCCTTTAATTAGGGGATGATGATGCTTAGATTAGATTCAATATGAATCACATAGCCAAAGAGATTAGAACTTCATGTATATTAATCTAGATCTGAACCAAGGGTTAGATCTGAACCTTCGTATTTTGTGTCATTTAAGAGCTATGCTCCTTCACAGGGTATATCCGTGTTTGATTTAACGCTTATTAGATTTACATCTAACATTTAGGGTTTCAGAAATAAAATAGTGATTCTGTGCTGATAGCCTATGGTTGTTTAAGAGCGTAGATCCTGCATAAGCTATACTTGTCGTTTTTCAACAATTTGTTTCTAGAAACCTAATTACCGTTGATTCATTTTTGTGACAGAAACATGAATTAGATGGGCATTAATCTGTTTGGTTATTAATTCATGTTAATCTAGTTTATGTCATTGTATTAAAAATTCGCTTTTTCATATATTTTTTGATATTTTCAACCAATCAAACCTATGGAATAACTTAATTGGATTTATTAATTTAAATAATTTTGGTCCCATAGTTTGACACCCTTTACAACAACCCTTGTTGTTTAGGAAAGCCGAATGAATTAAACAGTTGTTTTCAATTTTCTATTTTGTTCGCAAACATGCTTCGTCTTCTGTGTTGCACAATGGCAGCAGGAATTATGGCTCTAAATAAAATGGGTCCCCAAAAAATCTTTTCAAAATGCAGATCCAACACACCATGCATCGCCACGAAAATCCACGTGTCACCATAATTACGACAATAATTCAAATTATAACCCTAAAGCAGTCATTAATCATTATTCTCCATCTCCTTTTTTTACAAAAAATGAATCTTCATAACACTATAGAATGGCGGACTCTTTAAAATGCATCATAGCTATAGTTCAAAATGGAAATGGAGCATCGAAACTCTTCACTATTTCTTGCAAACGACTTTAGAACACGACTGCTGGCCAATGACGATCATTCACAACAACTCTTTCCTGGTCTATTGCACAACCTACCTAAAGCATGACATTGCCCTCTACCTAAAATTTTTGGCCAAACATGGAGCAATAATCTATTTAGATGCTTGGGATGATAATGTAAGAGAACCAGAACCGGCTTTGGAAGCTGAATCCTGGACAAAAATAGATGGCATCCTTGAATTCCTAAAGCATAATGAAGTCGTAGTGACAGACATCTTGAATTCCATGGGAGGGGTACTGGCGCTTGATGGCTGCGACTGGTGCCACCTTGATCACTGTGAATTTCTTGTCAAAATCCAGTTTTTTGAAGGCATTGGTGCAATAAGTTCTTTCGTTGCATGCATCAACAATAAGATCCACACCATCGAAGTGAAGCACAGTTGTCACTCCCATCCTGGTATAAGACTTGAAACAATGTTCTTAAGTAGTGAAGATGAACAGATCGTCCTATGCATGCATGAGAACAACTCGCTGATGGACACGGAAGATAGATTTGATGCAGTGATAAACGAAGCTGCCATGTTACCCCCACTTCCACCTATTTTCAATGAAAATGTGTTTAATGATATCCCTGTTAACCCATAAAATGGGTAAGAAAGACATGTCATTTTAACTAAGTCATTAGAGGCATGTCGCAAGGGAGAAAATTCAACCATATCGCATCAGGTCGCTCATATCGCACTCATCCATGTTGTGCCCTACTTATAGCATCAAAGCTAATTTGTGTCATCTACGACATGGCGTCGTGACATGCTATAAGCCCAAGGCGCTAAGGAGCATAAAGTCGTACGACATAGGTCATGCCGCTCTAACGAAATGACCTAAGGTAAGGCTAAGTTTCATGTCGGACAACGACATGATGCTACGCTACTATCATCCATGTCGTTTAACGACGTAAAGTACAAGTAATACATGTCGGTCAGCGACATGACGTTATGCTAGTGTTATACATATCGTTCAGCGACATGGTATATAGGTAATCCATGTCGGCCTTAAATCGTATTGAGAGAACCAGATCACATTCAGGAAACACTCCATGTCGTTTATCCCCCATGTCGTTCAGCGACATAAGGAGTAAGCTGCTACTTAAGATCTCAATACGAATTGTGTCGTGACCTACTTAAGCCGTATCCAGTTATTATTGGGTTGTTGACAGTTGTCATCTGAACGACATAAACCTAGTCAAGGGAACTCATGTAGTGTCGTGAGCTCAAGGCACCAGGGGCTAACACGCCAGGCGACATGAGTCATATCGTCGGCGATATGAGTTATAGCAGAGATCCAAGTCATGTCGGTGGCGACATGAGTCATGGCGTTTTCGATGTAATTACAGAACTGCCACCTGGATTGGAAATCTCCTATAAATACCCCCTCAGTTCTTCATTTGAGGGGATCGAATCTTGAGACCATGAAGTGCTGCCGAAAATATTCCACAACAATTCTAACATCCATTCAACATCACAAATTGAAGATTAATCCATGGATTATGATCTCTATCAAACACATCCAAATGATTCAAGAGTTGAAGATTGATTGAGCAAGCTTACATGAGAGGGGGATTCCTTTCAGTTCTACCACATCCACATCAAATCTCCACTAAATAACACTCTTCTCAATCATCCTTAGTAGATTAAGTGAAATTCATGAGTAAGGGAGTGATAAAATTGTTGTAAGAGAGAAGTTAATCTTGTAATCATCATATTGATAATGAAATCTCTTATGAAAGTGGATGTAAACCCCTATTCGGTTGAACCATTATAAAACCTTATGTCTTCTACTTACATTTCAATTGCTGTAAGGCTCCACTTTTCATTTTTGTGAGACATTTATTCACATTTTTGGTGTTTTTCCCAATTTTTGGGAAAAACATTTGGCGCCCACCATGGGGCCCGAATTGCCAATCCATTTCTCGCTCTTTTACAAGGTAGATGGCCTTGCATTGGAATTTTGAATCTACTCTGATCACCTAAGTTGTCCGAGTTGAAATAATCATCTCAAAAGCCATGGGCAAACCAGGCAGACCATCGAAGAATGTTACAAGTAAAAGCATCGAAGATGTCAATAACGCAACTAACACAGAAGATGCCCCGCCTACTAATCAGTTTGAAGTCTGTAACACCCCGTGTATTCTATAACTGTGGAATTAACAAATTAAATTATAATTAATTTGAAATCAAAGAACTAAGGGAAAAGGGATATGCCATTGCGTTCGTCTCGGAAAAATACGCGAAATAGAGTCAGAGTTTTCGAAAAACGGAGTCCGTATGAAGAAGATATAGCCACCGGAAGTTTCTGAATTAAGTTTAAAATTAAAAATCGGGCCCAATTGGCCAGGGCGGGAAAATTCCCGCCTAAGACACCCAGGTCGACTGGGCTGTCGACCTGGTCTAGCCAGGTCGACAGGGCTGTCGACAGGGCTGTCGACCTGGTCCAGAGCCAGGTCGAACCCAGCCCAACCTGGCTGGCCTATTCTATGTTGGTCGATTTTCAGAAGTCTGCTTTGTCATTAGGGCTAGGTGGCAGGCTCTAATTGGTCTCTCTTTCGAATGAATGGCTATGATCAATCCAAGCAACATCGATGGTCCTAATCAGTTCATAACCCCTATAAAAATGACCCTAGACTCTACCTAACCTAAGTCTCTAACACAATTCTCTAGCCTCCATTGCTCTCTTCTTCTAATTAAAAATAAAAATGGCGTCGCTACTCTGCTAGAATCAAAACTAGAAGTCAATTCAAATTTGAGATAAAAGCTTCTGCAGCAATTCTGTAACAACTAAAGTTCTTTCTTTAATCCAATCAAGGCAAGTACAGTTATTTTCCGCTATAAACGTTAATTATAATTTTGATATGTTTTTAATTCTGAATCTGAGATTGTATATATATTCTCTTCTGTCAGATCTGTTTTTCTGTGACTGTTCTGTATCCCTTTTCTTCTTTTCTGTTTCTATAGCCAGGCTACCACGAGCCTGTGCCTAATCTCATAAGAGATGAACGTATGAACGCAAATTTTGGGATGAATGATGCGAAATTTGACAAGACTGAATTGAATGTATGACTTTAGGTCTGAGGCATAAAATATATTGGACATGTGACTTGGGATTGGATGCATAAATTTGACTATGAACATATAATTTATATATGTTTTATGCATAGTTATGTTGTAATTTAGATCTGTAATTAATTAGAAAAAAAAGATGAGCATATGTTGTAAACTAGATCTATGCATATTCTATGATAGAAGAAAAGAGGAACCATTGTATGATTACATATGATTTGAGACTTTGGACAAAATGCATATAAAAGTCAAGATCTGATTTTTTTAGAAGATATGATTTAGATTGTTGGGTATATTTTGCATAATGATTCATGACTTAATAAGAAGAAGGATACGGAAACGTAGGTGTAAAAGATTTACATTAATTAGGATCTCTACTATGGTGATTACACCTAAATAGGGAATTTTGCATATATGGCATGCACTGTAATTAATGATCATATTTGGTATAATTTATAAGTGAATCTGCTGTATAAGGTTAGTTATAGGGTAAATTATGTCCATATTCTGCGCTATGTAAAGGTATGCAAACATGGAAGTATATGATCTTATTGTGATTATTTAGGCATATGAATTTAGGCCAATTTATGATTAGGCAAGGCTTGTAAATAAAACCTTTAGAAATATTAAATTTGCTAAATATGCTAATTTGCCAAGTTGCCTAAACTGCTAGTTTTGTTATATTGCCTAGACTGCTAATTAGATTGAAATGCCGGTTGAAATGCCTAACCTGTTATATGCCAAAATCTGCTAAGTTGCTAAATCTGTTAAATCCGTTAAGTCATATAAAATCTGTTATTTGCTAAAGTCTGTTATCTGCTGTGTTTGATATAATCTGAATTGGCATATATATTGGGCGTGCGCATAAACGGTAAATTATTAATTAATTGGCCGCAAAGATAAACGTGACTAACTCGAGGTTAGAATGAGTTTGCGGCGTAATTCTGCCCGGAACCGCCCGGCACATCCAGTGGCCGCAAACAATAGGTTCTAATGTGAGAAGTTAGTCATAACCTGCTTAAGACACGAGGTTAGGTCTGGCTTGTGGCAGAAGTCTGCCCGAAACCGCCCGGCCCATCCAGCGGCCACAAGCTAGCGACCTAATGTGAGAGGTCTGGGCATTAATAATTAATTAATGCAAATCTAAGATAAGAATGACGTCTAAAACGTATTGGGGAAAATAGGGATAAACCAACGGAATTAATAGGTGTAGTAAACTCGTCCAATACAAAGTTAGACAAATCTGAAAAATCTGTACATCTGATCCATTAGTCTGAATTCTGTTTGTCTGAACTTGTAAACAAATAAAAACTGAAATCTGTTAGTCTGGGGACACAAGGTTAGGAGGGGAATTACTTGTGTCATCTGTTGTTTGGGACCCATATTAGTCAGTAACCCTTTCTGGTATCAAAACTTTGACCCAACTGTAGGTAGGGTCCGGGCACGCTTACTGAACTAATTATAAGTGGTTCATTCTGATAATGGCGAGGGGTGTTGATGGTGCGTTCCAACCGGGACATATGCGTGCATGGATCCCAGTCTGCCTCTGAGGATGTAAGACGCCGTGACATCTGTAAATAGGTCTGTGCCAATTGGTTGTCACTTTAGGGAGTGATACACCCAACTGTGGGGCCAACACAGGATATTTATCTATTAGGGAGCCGATCGCTTGGGGTAGGGTTTTAGGGTACGCTTAGTTCTGTCTGTTTCTGTTGGTACCGTCTATTTCTGTTGGGTGGTAACACCTGTCTGTTTCTGTGTGGTACCGTCTGTTCGGGTGGTAAAGGCCCATTACTAGTGTACACCTAATCCCACATTCTGTTTCTGTAGAGATAAATCTGTTTCTGCTTCTGTCTGTTTCTGATCGGGTAGTAAAGGCCCATTATTACCATTCTATTTCTGTTAAAATATTCTGTACCCGTTCCTGCTTCAATTTAGACATTAGGGAGACACCTAATTCTGCTATACTAGTATTAGTGCAGAGAAGTGTAAAACAATAGTTTATATCATTCTGTTTTTCTGTTATATCTGCTACACCTGTTATAGTTATCTCACATCCAGTTTTATGTTCATATCATCTTATTATTATCTGTTCATATGCTGAAAAACACTGGACTTGCCAGACTTTTTGTCTGACCCTTGTTGTTTCGCCTCCTTTCTTCCGTTCCCCTCCCCCCAGGTTATCCAAGGAGGGAAATACTTTAGCTTGATCCGGATTTCTCTTTGCTTGAAGTGCTTAAAGTATGGCTTGGCTCTGTATAGCTTCCGTTCCATGGGGATTATGATTTTAAACCATGCATTTTGAAGGCTTTTGTACAAGACTGATATTTTGTACTTGAATTCTGAAATTTGAAAGGATGTAACCATATTAATTTCTGTTTCCGCTGTAATAAAGTCAAAAATTTTCAAGTACTGTTTTATCTGTCTTGTAAGTTTCTGTTCTGTTTACTAAAATGCTCCACCAAAGTTAAGGCATTCCCTTTGTGAGTGACCTTAACGGAGGTGGGGTGTTACACTTGGTATCAGAGCTGAAGGTTACCAGATTGGGTAAAGTTTTTGAAAACTGTTTTCAAAAAGGTTTTGAAAGGAAGTATCTTCAAAAATAAAGCTTATTTTGAAAAACATGATCCCCAAGAGCCATATATCTTTCTTTCAGTCCTTTTTGAATTGAACCTTTCCTTTTTCGTTCCAGCATGTCTGAAGCATCTGAGATACCAGAGGGTGTTCATGTACCCGGTTGGTTTCGTCAATATCTTGAGGCTAGGACCGCCGCTGCAGGTCCAGCAAATGATCCCCCTCCTCCACCCCCTCCTCGTGCAATTGCTTTCTCATAGATCTGTAGAGATTTTAGGGCCATGGGTGGGACGGATTTCAAAGGAACTGAATCATTCGTAGAAGCAAGGAATTGGCTCAAAGAAACTGAGGATCTATTCGTTATCTTCGAGGTGGACGATAGGCAAAAGGTACAGTTGGCAGTATGGCTGCTCAAAGACGAAGCTTCCTACTGGTGGGAAGTCACTAACGCCGAGAGGCCGGTTGAGACATGGATGGATTTCAGAACAAGGTTTGAGACAAAATTCCTCTCGCAAGCTGAACGAAGTTTACAATTAGAAAAGTTCTTGTCTCTTAAGCAAGGAAGTATGACGGTCAAGGAATACGTCAACCAGTTCAACCAACTAGCAAGATTCGGATTGGATTTAGTCAACACTCAGCATAAAAAGGCTCTCCGCTTTGTTAAAGGATTGAATGAGCCACTGCACAGCCTAGCCATGACCCATGTACCCATGGGAGCAACTTACGAGAAATTGGTGGATATGGCACTACTGCACGAGGAAGACAAGGGCCCGAACGAGACAAAGAAGGAAGAACCACAGAATAAGAAAGCGGGGCCCAAAAAGGAAACACAAAAGAAGGATGAGAAGTCTGAAGATAAGAAGGGGAAAAGTGCTTTACTTGTGGGAGCTCAACTCATCTGAACAAGGATTGCAGAAAAAGGAAGGGCACTTGCTTCAACTGTGGGGAGATGGGACACTTCATTAGGGACTGCCCGAAGAGACGAGGACAAGGAGGGCAGGCGAACACTCTTGAGGCTAGTGGCTAGGATAGAAATAGGAAAATTTCTATATTAGGTTTAATTTCTTTATCTGATTGTGACTTTTTCTGATTTTGGTATTTTGATTTTGTAATCGATACTCTGCACTTTAATGCTAGTGTTATTTCTGAATTCCGCTATAGACTCAGACCCATAAGGGTTATAGATCATCTGTTTGAGATTGGGGTTTGAGGGATATCTGTGTTAGGCGTTAAGTATGGTGCATACATTCTGAGTTTTCGTAGGGTATGATTTTATCATGCTTAGCTTCCTAAGAATCATTAGGGAACCTGATCTGTACCAGTAGTCTGTAAATATCTAAGTACTTTTTATAGGATTTCCAGTTTTGACATTGTCTAAAGAAGGTACTCCTCTGGGTGTCAATTTGATATTGGTTTCGGTCTTTGGGGCCGATACTTAGGACCCATGTCTAATGGGAACCAAATTTTCGTTCTATATGTACTCGCTTCCATCATTCGACTGTATCCTATCGATTGAATCTTCGAACTTTAGGTAGAAACTAATGGGTGTAAACATGTGTTTGAGACATGTTATGTTTGATGGTTGCAAGTGGATGCAAGTGGTTGCTAGTGGTTGCCCGTGGATGCATATACACACACTAGGCACTAGATCGGCTCGAAAACACTCTCATACTGCATATGGATGGGTGAGCATTTTTCAATTCTTGTGGATGCAAAATGGTTGATTCAGCACATGGATGTTGCATTTGAGTGAATGGTTGTGCACTCATATAGAAATAATATATATCATCAGAATTCTATTGCATACATGTTGGACTCATGGCACTGACATAATTCGCATTAAGGAGGTCAACTGAATCAGTAGACCGCCTGATCTTTGCATTAGATAAGGAACATATACACACACTTTTGCATATGTTCATACAACATTAGAAGTTTTCTAAGGACAATGGATGCTTGTGGATGATGGTTGAGTAGATGGGTGATTGGATGGTAGGACACATTCTTCTTAACTTGAAGATTTCGGGGACGAAATCCTTTTAAGTGGGGGAGAATGTAACACCCCGTGTATTCTATAACTGTGGAATTAACAAATTAAAGTATAATTAATTTGAAATCAAAGAACTAAGGGAAACAGGATACGCCATTGCGTTCGTCTCGGAAAAATACGCGAAATAGAGTCCGAGTTTTCGAAAAACGGAGTCCGTATGAAGAAGATATAGCCTCCGGAAGTTTCTGAATTAAGTTTAAAATTAAAAATCGGGCCCAATTGGCCAGGGCGGGAAAATTCCCGCCTAAGACACCCAGGCCGACTGGGCTGTCGACCTGGTCTAGCCAGGTCGACAGGGTTGTCGACAGGGCTGTCGACAGGGCTGACGACCTGGTCCAGAGCTAGGTCGAACCCAACCCAACCTGGCTGGCCTATTCTATGTTGGTCGATTTTCAGAAGTCTGCTTTGTCATTAGGGCTAGGTGGCAGGCTCTAATTGGTCTCTCTTTCAAATGAATGGCTATGATCAATCCAAGCAACATCGATGGTCCTAATCAGTTCATAACCCCTATAAAAATGACCCTAGACTCTACCTAACCTAAGTCTCTAACACAATTCTCTAGCCTCCATTGCTCTCTTCTTCTAATTAAAAATAAAAATGGCGTCGCTACTCTGCTAGAATCAAAACTAGAAGTCAATTCAAATTTGAGATAAAAGCTTCTGCAACAATTCTGTAACAACTAAAGTTCTTTCTTTAATCCAATCAAGGCAAGTACAGTTATTTTCCGCTATAAACGTTAATTATAATTTTGATATGTTTTTAATTCTGAATCTGAGATTGTATATATATTCTCTTCTGTCAGATCTGTTTTTCTGTGACTGTTCTGTATCCCTTTTCTTCTTTTCTGTTTCTATAGCCAGGCTACCACGAGCCTGTGCCTAATCTCATAAGAGATGAACGTATGAACGCAAATTTTGGGATGAATGATGCGAAATTTGACAAGACTGAATTGAATGTATGACTTTAGGTCTGAGGCATAAAATATATTGGACATGTGACTTGGGATTGGATGCATAAATTTGACTATGAACATATAATTTATATATGTTGTATGCATAGTTATGTTGTAATTTAGATCTGTAATTAATTAGAAAAAAAAGATGAGCATATGTTGTAAACTAGATCTATGCATATTCTATGATAGAAGAAAAGAGGAACCATTGTATGATTACATATGATTTGAGACTTTGGACAAAATGCATATAAAAGTCAAGATCTGATTTTTTTTTTAGAAGATATGATTTAGATTGTTGGGTATATTTTGCATAATGATTCAAGACTTAATAAGAAGAAGGATATGGAAACGTAGGTGTAAAAGATTTACATTAATTAGGATCTCTACTATTGTGATTACACCTAAATAGGGAATTTTGCATATATGGCATGCACTGTAATTAATGATCATATTTGGTATAATTTATATGTGAATCTGCCGTATAAGGTTAGTTATAGGGTAAATTATGTCCATATTCTGCGCTATGTAAAGGTATGCAAACATGGAAGTATATGATCTTATTGTGATTATTTAGGCATATGAATTTAGGCCAATTTATGATTAGGCAAGGCATGTAAATAAAACCTTTAGAAATATTAAATTTGCTAAATATGCTAATTTGCCAAGTTGCCTAAACTGCTAGTTTTGTTATATTGCCTAGACTGCTAATTAGATTGAAATGCCGGTTGAAATGCCTAACCTGTTATATGCCAAAATCTGCTAAGTTGCTAAATCTGTTAAATCCGTTAAGTCATATAAAATCTGTTATTTGCTAAAGTCTGTTATCTGCTGTGTTTGATATAATCTGAATTGGCATATATATTGGGCGTGCACATAAACGATAAATTATTAATTAATTGGCCGCAAAGATAAACGTGACTAACTCGAGGTTAGAATGAGTTTGCGGCGTAATTCTGCCCGGAACCGCCCGGCACATCCAGTGGCCACAAACAATAGGTTCTAATGTGAGAAGTTAGTCATAACCTGCTTAAGACACGAGGTTAGGTCTGGCTTGTGGCAGAAGTCTGCCCGGAACCGCCCGGCCCATCCAGCGGCCACAAGCTAGCGACCTAATGTGAGAGGTCTGGGCATTAATAATTAATTAATGCAAATCTAAGATAAGAATGACGTCTAAAACGTATTGGGGAAAATAGGGATAAACCAACGGGATTAATAGGTGTAGTAAACCCGTCCAATACAAAGTTAGACAAATCTGAAAAATCTGTACATCTGATCCGTTAGTCTGAATTCTGTATGTCTGAACTTGTAAACAAATAAAAACTGAAATCTGTTAGTCTGGGGACACAAGGTTAGGAGGGGAATTACTTGTGTCATCTGTTGTTTGGGACCCATATTAGTCAGTAACCCTTTCTGGTATCAAAACTTTGACCCAACAGTAGGTCGGGTCCGGGCACGCTTACTGAACTAATTATAAGTGGTTCATTCTGATAATGGCGAGGGGTGTTGATGGTGCGTTCCAACCGGGTCATGTGCGTGCATGGATCCCGGTCTGCCTCTGAGGATGTGAGACGCCGTGACATCTGTAAATAGGTCTGTGCTAATTGGTTGTCACTTTAGGGAGTGATACACCCTACTGTGGGGCCGATACAGGATATTTATGTATTAGGGAGCCGATCGCTTGGGGTAGGGTTTTAGGGTACGCTTAGTTCTGTCTGTTTCTGTTGGTACCGTCTGTTTCTGTTGGGTGGTAACACCTGTCTGTTTCTGTGTGGTACCGTCTGTTCGGGTGGTAAAGGCCCATTACTAGTGTACACCTAATCCCACATTCTGTTTCCGTAGAGATAAATCTGTTTCTGCTTCTGTCTGTTTCTGATCGGGTAGTAAAGGCCCATTATTAGCATTCTGTTTCTGTTAAAATATTCTGTACCCGTTCCTGCTTCAATTTAGACATTAGGGAGACACCTAATTCTGCTATACTAGTATTAGTGCAGAGAAGTGTAAAACAATAATTTATATCATTCTGTTTTTCTGTTATATCTGCTACACCTGTTATAGTTATCTCACATCCAGTTTTATGTTCATATCATATTATTATTATCTGTTCATATGCTGAAAGTCACTGGACTTGCCAGACTTTTTGTCTGACCTTTGTTGTTTCGCCTCCTTTCTTCCGTTTCCCCCCCCCCCCAGGTTATCCAAGGAGGGAAATACTTTAGCTTGATCCGGATTTCTCTTTGCTTGAAGTGCTTAAAGTATGGCTTGGCTCTGTATAGCTTCCGTTCCATGGGGATTATGATTTTAAACCATGCATTTTGAAGGCTTTTGTACAAGACTGATATTTTGTACTTGAATTCTAAAATTTGAAAGGATGTAACCATATTAATTTCTGTTTCCGCTGTAATAAAGTCAAAAAATTTCAAGTACTGTTTTATCTGTCTTGTAAGTTTCTGTTCTGTTTACTAAAATGCTCCACCAAAGTTAAGGCATTCCCTTTGTGAGTGACCTTAACGGAGGTGGGGTGTTACAAAGTCGGTGAAAGTTCTAAAGCCGGAACTGCCGTAGCAAGAAGGGAGTTGGATGAAGTGGTAGCAGGACTAACAAGTCGAATGGATATTGCGAATGAAGCCATGATGAAGAAGCTTAACACCATGTTCGCCATGCAAGCCGCAACGGCCAAAGTTACCATGAGTGCAAGCCATCTCAAAACTGCTAAAACCACTAGAACGGAAGATACTGGATCTTCTTCCTCGAGTCCGAATAAAGGAAATTATGTTCAGGAGATTGCAAATACTAGTCATAAGGTAATAAGGCCACCTATTCATAACCACTCTGGAAAAGCAACTCCTCAATAAGCGTTTGTTCCACCAAACGGGCACTTCCCCATACGGGAGGTCCAGGGCCCTGGAATCTGAACCACGATCGTTTGCGTAGGCAAACATCCAGTAAAGAGGAAGGCATCCGCCCCGTGGACCAACTCAATGAGGAGGAACGAATATTCGGAATGGTACGAAAGATCATGAATCAGATCCAGAAAAAGGGGGATGATGAAAAGGAATGGGGATTTGCTCCTACAAAAACCCCACTTACAGAAAGAATAGAAATGGCGCCATATCCAAATAAATTCAAACCCCCCGTTGTATAAGCCTACAATGGAACTGGCGATCCAAACATGTTCCTATTCAAATACGATCAGCACATGGATGGGGCATGTGCTACTGATGAGCTCAAGTGTTTGTACTTCCCTACCTACTTGGAAGGAGTAGCTTCACTCTAGTTCAAAAAACTCCCGCCGAAGTCCATGGATGTCTTCGCTACCTTGGCCAAGCTGTTCAGACAACAATTCAGGCTTCAAGCAACCAAGGTGCATGATGTAATGGAATTGAATGAACTGGAACAAGGGCCAGGGGAGTCTATTAAGACCTTCCTTTCTCGTTTTAACACAGTCGCGACCGAAGTTGGAAACTATGAGCCACGTTTGGCTTTGATGGCTCTAAAGGGAGGCATAAGTAAAAAGACCAATCTCGGGCGGTGGATCAAGAAGAAGAAGCCTGCCACTCTCGAAGAGCTATTTGACAAAGAAGAAGAGTATATAGGCGTGGATGAGGATCCGACCTATAGAATGGAAACTACAGAAAATAAGGAGCCATCAGAAAAGAGTGACGTAAACGTGCAAGGAGGACAAAAAACACCGGAGGAAATCAGAAAAGAGGGAATGAAGGGAAAGATGGTCGAAACAACAAAAAGCTTCGTTTCTTCAAGAATTCCGAAATGACTCCTCTTAACGACACCATAGAGAACATTTATATGGCAACCAAAGACACTGATGAGTACCCAGAGCCCGGGAAGTTAAGAGTCACTGATAACGCAATAAAGTCTGGCAGGTTCTACTGATTTCACAACCAGCCGGGTTATAGCACGAACGAATGTAGACATTTGAAAAGCTTAATTGAGGAACTGATCAGGAAAAACAAGCTTCAACAGTACACAAAGAACTCCCAGAATGCTCAGGGAACTCAAGACCAAGGAGCCTCTATAGGATAGCCTAAACAGAATGAGAACGCTTCGATTGCTGCTACACCAAGGATGATCATAAACACCATTTCAGGAGGCCCCTACCTGGTTGGGAAAAGCTGAGGGATATGGTGAAGTACGCTTATGAGGCGAAGAACTTTACGAAAAAAGGTGAGCTCATGACCATAGACAAATTTTTATCGGCAAAAGCACCAAGAATCCTGCGAGATGACATCACATTTAAGGATGAATATCCGACTGGGATCATAACACCTACAAAGGATCCAATGGTGATAACCGTTAGTCTGGGCCCGGCCATAGTAAGAAGGGTGTTAGTCGATAACGGAGCCTCAGTTAATATCCTCTTCTTTAGCGCATTCCATAGGATGAAGCTTTCCATGGGCGATGTAAAAGCCTGTCAGAACAAGGTCCATGGATTCACTGGTCAAGCTGTTCTACCAATTGGTGTCATTAGTCTGCTGGTGGAGCTTGGGGAAGGAGAGCAGAAAGCCACAAGAATATAGGACTTTGTTATAATCGATGAACCCTCTGCTTGCAACGCCTTCCTAGGAAGACCTACTCTCGCAGCATTCAGAATAACTATGTTTCCGTGGCGCCTCACTATGAAATTTCCAACGGAGAATGGTGTTGGCACAGTTATAGGAGATCAACAAGTAGCAAGAGAGTGTTATTTGGTTGAATTAGCAGAATCAAGGAAGAAGGAGTTGAAGAAGGATGTAGAGCCGTCGCTTTGCATCCAGAAACCCCTCTTATAGCAACTAAAGCAAAACTCCCGTACTGGTGAGCACAGTGGTGCTCGAAAGGTAGTTGATCCAAGGAAAAACAGTATGGGGGAAAATAGAGCAGCGCCGGCCGAAGATACTATCCCCGTTCCAGTATCCAAAGACCCTGACCAAGTCCTGAAGATAGGTTCTCAGCTAGGCATGAAGCTGCGAAAGGAATTAATCTTGTTTTTGAAAGCAAAACTAGATGTATTTGCCTGAGAACACTCAGATATGTGTGGGATCCCACCGAATGTAATTTTTCACAAGTTGAATATAAATCAAAAATTGACTCCTGTAAAACAAAAAAGGCGAATGTAGGGACTTGAGAGATCCGAGGCTCCAAAAGACAAAGTAGATAGATTACTTAAAAATAATTTCATATGGGAAACTACATATCCAAATTGGGTCTCTAACCCAGTTCTTGTTAAAAAGTCCAATGGAAAGTGGAGAGTGTGTATAGACTACTCAGACCTTAAAAAAGCATGCTAAAAAAATAGCTTTCCTTTGCCCCGGATTGACCAACTTGTAGATGCAACAGCGAGTCATGGGTTGCTATTTTTTATGGACGCATATTCTGGATATAATCAAATTATGATGTACAAGCCAAACGAGGAGAACATGAGTTTCATAACGGATAGAGGGCTATACTGCTATAGGGTCAAGTCGTTAGGACTGAAAAACGCGGGAGCAACCTATCAACGTCTCGTAAACTCCATGTTTAAATCACAAATAGGGAATATAATGGAGGTATATGTGGACGATATGCTAGTCAAATCAAAAAAGGTCGAAAATCATCTCGAGGAATTGGCGGAAATGTTTCACATACTCAGGAAATACAGGATGAAACTAAACCCGTTAAAATGCTAGTTCAGAGTCTCTTTAGGGAAATTTCTCGGATTTATCGTCAATGCTAGGGGCATCGAAGCAAATCCCTCTCAAATTGCGACTTTAAGGGAAATGCGGGTTCCAAAAACCAAAAAGGAACTCCAAAGCTTAAATGGAAAGGTAGCAGCTTTAAACTGGTTCGTTTCCAAAGCAACAGATCGGTGTATCCCGCTTTTCGATGCCTTGAAAAAAGGAAAGAAGGACTTCCATTGGACCCCAGAGTGCCAGGAGGCTTTCGAGGAATTGGTAAGACTATGGAATCACTGCCAATGTTATCGAAACCTAAAGATGGGGAGGATCTATTTTTATACTTGGCAGTCTCATCACATGCTTTGAGTGCAGCGCTAATCCGAGAAGAAGTAGGGGTGCAATTGCCGGTGTATTACATCAGTAAAAGACTTGTCGGGGCCGAATTGAATTACCCTAAGCTAGAGAAGCTCACATATTGCCTCCTCGTTGCCTCTGAGACCATGTTTCCAATCTCACCCTATCAAGGTTCTTACCGATCAACCATTAACGCAAGTTCTCTTTCGCCCAGAAACTTCAGGAAGATTACTAAAATGGTACATCAAGCTGAGTCAATATGACATCACTTACCATCCTCGAAGAGCTATTAATGGCAAAGCCCTATCAGATTTTATTACTGAGTTTACAGACAGAGGAGAAAAGATCGAGGAACTAACGGAAACAGAGACCATTTGGAAACTATATTTTGATGGATCCAAAAACGAATATTGTTCAGGGGCTGGAATTGTCTTGGAAACCCCAGAGGGTCACTCTTTACGCTACGCATTAAAGATTAGAATTTCCATCAACTAATAATGAGGCCGAATATGAAGCGCTAATAACAGGGATAAAATTGGCAAAAGAGCTAAACCTAAAAACTTTGCAAATTTTTAGCGACTCTCAGTTGGTGGTGGGTCAGGTGCGCGAAGAGTTCCAAACCAAAACTGAGAATCTAACCTCTTATCTAATCAAAGCTATGGAACTTCTAAATAATCTTGATCACTATGTTATATCTCACATCCCAAGAGAACAGAACTCAAAAGAGGATTCTCTTGCCAAGTACGCTAGTTCATCAGATGCTCACCTGCTGGGTTTAATCCCCATCGAAGTCCTTTCTACACCTACTATTGAAGAAGCGAGTATTGACTGGATAATGAAAACTACTGAGGAACCTACATCATGGATGACTCCAATCAAAGAATATATCCTCGACAGGACACTTCCTAAAGAACGGAGAGACAAAAGGAAAATATTGCATGAGGCCCCTCTGTACCTTATTCAACATGGAAGGCTGTACTGACGAGGATTCTCCATGCCTTTGCTGCGATGTGTGACTAAGAAGGAATCTAGAGCGATCTTGGCAGAGTTGCACGAGGGAGAATGCGGAGGACACACTGGCGGTCAAACGCTAGCCATGAAGATTCTGCGTTATGGCTATTTCTGTCCTGATGTAAATCTAGATGCCATGACCTATGTAAAGAAGTGTGATAGTTGCCATAGATTCGCTAAAATTTAAAGAGCACCTCCTACGGAGCTAACTCAAATGGTTAGTCCGTGGCCATTTGCGGTCTGGGCATAGATTTAATTGGGGTATTACCCACCGCAAAAGCAAATATGAGATACGCTATAGTAGCTGTTGACTACTTTACCAAATGGGTTGAAGCAGAACCTTTAGCTACAATCACATCAATGAAAGTGATCAATTTTGTCTTAAAAAGATCATTTGCAGGTTTGGAGTACCGCAAAAGATCATTACCGATAATGGAACCAAGTTTGAAAGCAATGAATTCCTAGACTTCTGCGCTAAATATAAGATCGAAAAGAGTTTTGAAGCTGTGGCCCATCCGCAAGCAAATGGGCAGGTGGAAGCGATCAACAAAATACTAAAGTCGACCATCAAGAAGCGCCTTGAAAAAGCCAAAGGAAAATGGGTTGATGAACTTCCCTTTGCGTTATGGTCGTATCGGACAACACATAAAACCGCTACGGGGCACACCCCAGTCTCACTTGCATTCGGCTTAGAAGCTACGATCCTAGTGGAGCTTGAAGTGCCAACTCACCGCAGAATACACTTTAACCAGAAGGAGAATGAAAAGATGCAATTGGAAGCGCTTGATTTACTCGAGGGAAAGCGAAGAAAAGCAGAGCTTAACATAGCGGCCCATCAACGGAAAGTAGCCAGATAATTCAATACAAAAGTCAACCCAAGAACTTTTCAAATCGGGGACCTCGTCCTGAAAAGAGTTATGACAAGAACTTGGGTATTCGGACCCAATTGGGAGGGGCTGTATATGATTAGCCAGAAGTTTGCAGATGGAACTTTTAAGCTAAAAACGACGGACGTAATCGCACTCCCTCGGGCATGGAATAGCATCCACCTTCGCCGTTATTTTGTTTGAAGTTTCTTTCACATATTACTCATTATACATACATCATGAACTGTAAATATATTATGCATTGTGAATATCCTGCAAAGTATGTACAAATTAATGAAAGAAACTACTTTACCTGTCTAAAATCTTACATCTGCAAGTTTTAATATCAAGCTGCTAACGTCGATTTTAATTACAGGCTTTTTAAGTAGATAGAAGCACACTCAGAACCAAATAGAGCTTAATGAATGCTACAGCACATCTCCAACTGAAAGAGCTCAAACACCCGTTGCCTGAAACACGAACACCCTTGCATTTCGTGTCATTAAGGGTATGAAATATGAATCAATAAATAAGGGGCATCAAGAACTCTAAACCTAAACGATGTGACACCCAGGCTACGGACCAAGTTTTGAATTTCACCGTAGGGGCACATTCTTAACAGAGTTCGAAGTTCTAAATCTAAAGATTCACAATGAGAGGTCAACAAATAAGCTGGAGTCAGCCCCTAGAAACAATGTGACAATTAACACAAGGCCTCCCTGAGGGGCACCTGGTTCATCGCCAACGCCATTAAGATATAGCTGGACAGCGATACAAATACCTGGCTCTTTAACCCAAGACCACCCTGAGGGGCACCCGGTTCCTCGCCGATGCCATTAAGATATGGCTGGATAGCGATGCAAACACTGGGCTCTTCAAACCAAAGACCTCCTGGAGGGGCACCCGGTTCATCGCCGACGCCATTAAGATATGGCTGGACAGCGATACAAACACCGGGCTCTTTAACCCAAGACCTCCTTGAGGAGCACCCGGTTCATCGCCGACGCCATTAAGATATGGCTGGACAGCAATAAAAATACCGGGCTCTTTAACCCAAGACCTCCCTGAGGGGCGCTCGGTTCATTGCCGACGCCATTAAGACATGGCTGGACAGTGATACAAACACCGGGTTTTCAAAGACCTCTTTGGAGGCATCCTCTCAGATGCTGGATCTTCCAAATTCAGCTATTGATTCTGGGTCCTCCAAACCCATTTACTGACGGACCCAAAGACCTCTTAGGAGGCATCCGACAAGTTCAACAAGCATCTGAATTATTTAGACTCAACGAACGACGGATCAAAAATACTTTCAAGGGCACCCGATCATAAGTCGAATCTTCCGAATTCGGTTAGTAACGGAACCAAAAAATTTCCCTCAAAGTTATCTGATAAGAAACCACAAGTAACTGACCCACTCAGTTACCAGGAATAACAGATTCCTTTATCTAATTGTAAATACCATGCCTAAATTTAAGAAGTATTGAAACCAATTGTGGTATGGGGGCATTACCGTCGCATTAATGAAATCTAATAATGCTCTCTTAAGAACATACCACAATCTGGTCATAATTCTATGAAAACTCGGCATTGGATCATCCTAACCAACAAAACTAGATTTCCTGAAATGACTAAGTTCAAATCAAAGATCCTAGTAAAATGGTTATTTATGCGAAAGGATTTTGGACATCATCTCAGTCAAGGTCGGGAAAATCTAATCTTGTTGATTGGGTTAACTCAGTCTATAATAACAAACAATTTGTGATGCATAATCTATATTGCAAATGTAAAGCAGACATGAAATGCAGAATAGAGAAGTAGCAAGACTATAGAGAAATTTAAAGCATGGAAAGCAGGACACAATTTCCTGACAACAAAGTAGAATTATAACATAAAGTCACAAGCTAAAATGCAGAATGTCATATGATAGATTGCATAAAGACGCTAAGTACAAAAGTAATGAGCGGGGACCGGCGCCCGCATATACAACCGACCTGAGTACAACATTCAAAAGGAAATAGTTAACAACTAAAATCAAGCTACTACTAAGCGCGGTCATTTCTTCCTATCACTTGATCTCAAAGCACGTTTGCTAATCAAAGGTGGAGGGGTCTCTTCTACATTACTCTGCTTCTCTTGGGAAGAAAAAGCGGTAGCCTCCATCTCCTTCTTCCTCTTCTTCTTCTCCTTAGACGACGAAGACTTGGTAGACTTCTTTCCTTTCTCCTTGATAGTAACCTGGGGACTATCATCTGCATTAATAACTTCAAGATCGTCACTAAGGCTGTAGTCAACGACATCCAAATCTTAGAAGGCACCGATTTTTGCATCCTGTGACCCAGGAGCTGCAACAAGCAAGGATGTGTTACTAGGATGAGGGGGAGTAATGACAGAAGTAAGAGGAAAAGTTGTCAATGGTGAGTCAACCTTAATGGCTCCTATTGTCAATGCATTGCCTACGGCAGGAGAAGACAGAGATGAAATTAAATTCAAAGTATGGAAACATTGAGCATAATAAGCAAGGGACCTTGGTGAATCGAAAATGGACTCTAAGCCCGACAAGGTAAAGTTAGTTTCAATTTACCTGTATCTAGAAGACTCTCTGAGGGATCCCTATGCTCGATTCTCCCGTGGTCGGGATTGTCCTCATTAGCCTCATCGTTTTCACCATGCTCATTAGCAATATCCTCTGTATTGATATCCCCCTCGATCGTGACATTTTTGCCTTTAGGATCATCACCCGGGTTAGCCAATGTCTGTGAGCCAGAAGCTTCAAAGGTCG
This sequence comes from Allium sativum, assembly GCA_030737875.1. Taxonomy (NCBI): domain Eukaryota; kingdom Viridiplantae; phylum Streptophyta; class Magnoliopsida; order Asparagales; family Amaryllidaceae; genus Allium; species Allium sativum. The sequence continues at coordinate 161,332,847 of CM060924.1, forward strand.
AGGGATCAACATGAAGGTTGACATCTGGTTGAGTGTGAACTTTCTCACCAGAGTTACCAGTCCTCTCGTCCATTAGTTGTGCCTTTACTTTTGCCAAAGCCTCTTTGGACCTATCGTCTAAAAATTTGTCAATAAGTTCATCTTCGCTACAATCATCACCATTAATCTTAAGCACTCGCTCCCAAACAAGCGCCAAAGTACGTGCAAAACTATCCCCTAGGTAATGCTAGCTCCCACAACTCATGACGCTATAGACATAGAAGCGGAACATGTCATCATCAGCTTCGTCCATGGCTTGCTTGTGAGTTTCTTCTGCAGTTGTCTTGTTCTTCTCAAGGGATTCGACCTTGGCCATGAGTGTCTGGTTGGAAGCCTTTAGAGATTTTACCTCCTTACGGAGATTAGAGGCATCTTCCCGATATTGTTTGGAGAAATCCTTCTCCACAGCCAATTCAGCATCAACATCGCGCTTGGCAGCTATGGCATCTTTTTCTCTTCGTTTGGAAGCCTCAAGTTCTTCCCGGAGTTTTTTAATCTCGTTGTCTGATGCCTCCAACTCTGTGACTCTTTTATTAAGAATTGCGATGGTAGTGAAACAATCATTCAAATCCTTCTCCCATTTGACTTTATCGTCCTCAAGCTCGGCAATTTTCGTAAGATGAGAATTATGGCGCTTTTGGAGGTAATCACCAAGTTTTTCCCATCCACGTAACTTTTGGTAAAAGATATCTCTTACGATATTCCATTTTGTCTCGAGTTGACTCTTAGCAATATTGAGCTGGGTGTGTGTTTGACGTATAGCTGCATCCACCTCTTTAAGAAAATCGTCGGCGTCGGTTATACTTACTCCATGATCAAAGTAAAGTCCTTTCAAGTTCCAACCCGAGAGCTTTTCGGTAAAGGAGATGTTCATCGAGCCAGGAGTATGGCGAGGTTTATTGATAATTGAATGGATCTCAACTGAAGGACTAGGAGGGCCAGAGGATGAAGGAAGTCGGGGTTTAATAGGCAGCTTCTCTACTCGGGAATGCTTATAAGAACCATCCTTTTCTCTTTTCCTTCCTCGCTCCCTTTCATCGAGAGTGTCTTCCCTTAGCCAACTGCGCCTTCTAGCCTCTTCCTCTTCTTCCTCACGTATCTTCTTTCTTTGTCCCTCAGTCAAAACGGATTTTGATACATGAAAAGACTGAGAAGAGGGCTTTGAAGGAAGAGGAGGATGGGGCTACTCATGGTGACGGGATGATTGCCGAGGCTCGGATTGTAGTAAGTGCTTCGGATCAATTGCTTTGCTCCTCTTACTGAAATCTGATATGATTCCTGACGAGCGTTTCCCGTACATGTCTAAACCTAAAATGAGACATGCATGAGTTTTCGATACTTGAAACTATACAGTGTCTAAGAATGCTAAAGCAATATACCAATATAGAAAAATAATTGAAATGCACAAGATGAATTTCTTTAAAAGGTACTATTATTAACTGACCAGTCATATCCTCTGAGTTTAAGGGAATTCCTAAAAATTTAAGAGGCCTTTCTGACTCAGTTGAGGATGCATCCCTAAGTCCGGTTTCTATGGTTTGAGGGTCGAGAGGTTGAGTAACAGAACCATCCTGACTAAGATATCTAGCAGAGTTGAGATCACTCAAATTGTCAAATGTACATGCAAAATCTTCCTTAGCTACATTTTCGGTCGGAGAATCTCTAGTTATAGTCGCAGTATTTGGATCGGTTTCTAATACAACTACATCCTCACCATCATGTTCAATCCCGTACTCAAGTTCAGAAGGATTCACTTCCCTATCATCTCTGCTAACCTGTTTGGAATCTAATTCTGGCTCAGGATGCGGGGAAATATTTTCTTTCTCATTCAACTCAATTGATGTTGTGGGATCTTCGCCTTTATGACGGTTAGAGTCTCCATCCTTATCCAAAGCCTTTGATGAGGGCGATGTTTTTTCACTAACAGACCCTAAACATCTTTTCAGCAAAGGGTCAATGGAAGGGTTTCGATCAGCTTGAGTTACACTCCTGTCATCCAGATTTACTAAATTTGATTTTGTAAGGTTAGGTTTAGGAGTGGGAGGTCCAGCCTTACACAAAAACTTCCTTAAAGGATGAAGAAGTTCGTATTGGTGAAGATTGCTATCTGTATTTAAAAGCTTTCTACTTCTCTTAGCCTCGTCAATAGCTTTTAGTGCTTCGTAGGTGGCTTTAATGGAAGGGGGTGCTTTGCTGTCCTTAACCAGGGTAGGGAGTACTGCATTTCAAAAGGAAATGATGTAAGAACGTATAACTCAAAGGGAAGTGAAGTCAAGAGCTCTGAATAAGATACGTATACCTCCATCTGTCCAATGCCCTCGGAACGGCTCGGGGCATCTAATGAAGAAGAATTGGCTTAAAAACCCTGAAACACTGTCCGGTAATTCGAGAACCAGCTTCCCGTTTCTGGCAACTTCAACATGCATAATAGAGGGGGTGTCCTTCCTACTCTTGAAAGAACATAAGTACCGAAGGTCATGGAAAGTAGGCTCTTGCTTTATCGTATCCATGAAAAGGACATAAAGGCCCAGTAGAACTGTGTAGCCATTAGGATGGAGTTGGAAAGGAGCGATGCCTAGATGATTTAAGATTCGCCCTGAAAAAGGATTAAACGAGGGAATAGCACCAGCTGCAAGCATTTGTTTGCTTACGGCAACATATCCAGCAGGAGGGTCGTCAGCAAATACACCATCTTTTGGTAAAATCGCATCCGTAAGAGGAATTCCGTATTGACCACACAATAGTTCATATTGATCCTGAGTTAGGGTGGTAGATTGTCTCTCTTGATCCCTAGCTTTAATCGGGAGAATGTCCGAAGGAAGGGGAGCGAAAGCTTGGCTAGAAAAAGTAGCTGTTTTAGTCTCGGAAACCTTGTTTAGAGAGTGATCAGTTTGTGCCATGGAGGTCTCTTTACTTTGAGGAAGAGTTTGCTTTACGGTAGTCATTCTACACAAATATACTCGAATACATCCCAATTTCTAAAAGAAAAAGTTGAAGAATATAAATATGAAAACGCATCAAAACTTCGAAATAAAAGGAGACAAACATCATGGCAAGGCGTTTGTTGGCAATAGAATTAAGTCGTTATGGCATGGTACTCATATCGATTCACGGCATGATACTCATGAGGGTGCACGGCTTGAGGTCCATGTCGGTCCACGACATGAGAGGCATATCGTTTCACGACATGAAACCTTAAGCTAAAGCCACCAGAGCATTAACTCGTCTAACCAGTTCCCAAACTCGAGTCGCTCATGCGACATGTCACCTCGACCGACTTGAATTACAACTACGGACTGATAACTCACATGGGCATAACGACATGGATTTTTCATCACGACTTAATGGTGGGATTTTCGAATAAATACAATTTAAAAGCATGTCATAAACTTACCATTGGAGCGACACAAAAAGAAAATGTGTCACAGCTATGATAAAATAGTGAAAGATTCATGGTTCAAGTATTTTAACAAGCAACTGGTGTGCAGTATAATGAAGTGTTCAAAAAACAGTCCAAGTCGTTTGAAATATTTAACTCAACTGAACACGGTATGAAACCCATGTCGTTGAAATGACATACAATTCAAGTCGCGTAAATTACACAAAAAATCAGAGCTCAAAGAAAAGAAAAGAATTCCTAAGCTCTTATAGACATTATATCCATTTTGATTTGACTCGTTTTTGGTTCACAAACATCCCAAAATACAAGAAGTCAAAGTCGATTCACAAGTCAATCACTTTGCCAAAAATAAGCAAAAAAAAACCTTAAATCCTATACAGATCCTAGCATTTTGAAGAACAAAGAAGAACCAAGATCCGAAAATTACTTGTGATAAGCTCTGAAACAATCATAGAAGGAAGAATTCTCTGAAATCGAGAGTATGGGTGTCGAGTTGGGTTGATGGAGCTAGTCAAAGTCGGTCGGAATCTGGTCACGATGGCTCTAACGAAGGCGTCAGCTCGGTTGGATAAGTCGTTTAGAAGGAAGGCGAAGATATCTCTCTGGTCCAATCCGCCATTAACGATGAAGAAGCTTTAGATGTGATTGGGAATGAGAAAGCGAAAGACTTGGGAGATAATATATAGACATAAAGGCAAATGGGCCAGCCCAGATCAGCTTAAAGTCCAAAACGACACGAATTCCGAAGCAATGTGAAAAGGGATAGAACAACTTGCGGCATAGTTATATGAACGTGTTGATCAATAAATTAACATAAATATGTGATAGAAGAGATCGGTAATATTATAATTCGAAGCCCGTGTCATTTTTCAATAACACGAACTTCGAGGGGCAAATGTTAACCCATAAAAAGGGTAAGAGAGCCATGTCATTTTAACTAAGTCGTTAGAGGCATGTCGCAAGGGAGAAAATTCACCCATATCGCACCAGCTCGCTCACAATCATATCGCACTCATCCATGTCGTGCCCTACTTATAACATCAAAGCTAATTTGAGTCATCTACGATATGGCGTCGTGACATGCTATAAGCCCAAGGCGCTAAGGAGCATAAAGTCATATGACATGGGTCATGCCGCTGTAACGAAATGACATAAGGTAAGGCTAAGTTTCATGTCGGTCAACGACATGATGCTAAGCTACTATCATCCATGTCGTTCAACGACGTAAAGTATAAGTAATACATGTCGGTCAGCGACATGACGTTATGCTAGTGTTATCCATATCGTTCAGCAAAATGGTATACAGGTAATCCATGTCGGCCTTAAACCATATCGAGAGAACCAGATCACTATCAGGAAACACTCCATGTCGTTTATCCCCCATGTCGTTTAGCGACATAAGGAGTAAGCTGCTACTTAAGATCTCAGTACGAATTGTGTCATGACCTACTTATGTCGTATCCAGTTATTATTGGGTTGTTGACAACTGTCATACGAACGACATAAACCTAGTCAAGGGAACTCATGTAGTGTCGCCGGCTCAAGGCGCCAGGGGCTAACACGCTAGGCGACATGAGTCATATCGTCGGCGACATGAGTTATAGCGGAGATCCAAGTCATGTCGGTGGCGACATGAATCATGGTGTTTTCTATGTAATTACAGAACTACCACCTGGACTGGAAATATCCTATAAATACCCCCTTACTTCTTCATTTGAGGGGATCAAATCTTGAGACCACGAAGTGCTGCCGAAAATATTCCACAACAATTCTAACATCCATTAAACATCACAAATTGAAGATTAATCCATGGATTATGATCTTTGTCAAACACATTCAAATGATTCAAGAGTTGAAGATTGATTGAGCAAGCTTACATGAGAGGGCGATTCCTTTCAATTCTACAACATCCACATCAAATCTTCGCTGAATAACACTCTTCTCAATCATCTTTAGTAGATTAAGTGTAATTCATGAGTAAGGGAGTGATAAAATTGTTGTAAGAGAGAAGTTAATCTTGTAATCTTCATATTGATAATGGAATCTCTTATGAAAGTGGATGTAAACCCCTATTGGGTTGAACCAATATAAAACCTTGTGTCTTCTACTTACATTTCAATCGTTGTAAGGCTTCACTTTTCATTTTTGTGTGACATTTATTCACATTTTTGGTGTTTTGCCCAATTTTTGGGAAAAAAATCCCTAACTTCCCAGATTTTGTGAGTCATGAAGTCAATCAACCTGAGCCTATTGATGTTGACGAAGAAATGCATAACAACATGAATGTGCCTCTCAACCAGCTTATTCCCTTTCCATTTGAGAATTATCCTCCCTTTAATCTAGCTATGATTCCCATCTAGTCCTTACCAGCTGACATTCCACCACCTCAATCTCCACCACAGCAACACTTGATTGATGATCACGATTTGCCACAATATCTCTCCCCTATCTTTGTTCACCGAAGTGGCAGGCACCACAATCCCAATGTTACTGGTAGTTTTTTTACCCTTATTGTTTCCTCTTCATCCACTAAGCATTTAAATAAAATAATTTCATGTTACATGGGTGTGAGGTTGTGTGATTCACATTATGAGGCCAAGCATGAATTAGAACATGAGTGTATTAACAAACATCAATGAAAACCCTAGCCATATCTCCAAATTAACTATGCCAACATTGTTCTTCTCCCTAAATTCGATGGTGCTAACTCTCTTTCTTCATTCCTTCCTATTAGATTGCTTAATACTGCCTTCAAAATCATTACCAAAGTGCTTGCCAGTCGTCTTCAATCTGTCATCTCTCCCTTAATTGATTCTGAGCAATCTGCTTTCATCCATGGCCGAAACATACTTGCTTGCATAGCGACCACATAAGAGGTTATTTATTTCTGCCACAACACTTCAAACCCTGGAGTTCTCCTCAAATTGGATTTTTCCAAAGCCTTTGACTCCGTCAACTGGGATTTCATTATTCAAATGATGAAACAAAGAGGTTTTCCTCTGAGTTGGTGTAATTGGATCGAATGTATTCTAAGAACAAGCTACTCAACCATCGCAATTAATGGATGCTTGGGGGGTTTAATCAAATCATCCAGAGGTCTTAGGCAAGGGGATCCATTATCACCTCTCTTATTTGTACTTACTGCAGATGTTTTTAACCAAATGGTGGAAAAAACCTACAGTTTGCTCTCTCTTGGATGGAATTCATCTCCTTAATTCTATAATTTCAATTTCCAACCTGCAATTTGCTGATGATACCATCATCTTTTCCTCCCCTGTCCTTAAGCACATTAATTGCCTTAAAGTCCTTCTTTATGTATTTGAACTTGTCTCTGGCCTTTCCATCAACTTTTCTAGAAGCTCTATCATCATGCTGGGCAATTCTGATCATCTTGGCCCCACATATCTTCTCTCCTCAACTATCCCATTGAACATTTCCCGATAGTTTGCCTTGGTATTCCTCTTAGGCATATAAAATTATTGAAAATTGATTGGTATCCACACATACATAAGATTGAGTCTAGATTGGCTTCATAGAAAGCTAACTCTTTATCATCCGTTGGCCGTTTAGTACTTCTTAAATCTGTGCTTTCAACTATTCCTACATATTGGATGTCATTTCACAAGTTGCTAAAATGGGTCGTTAATAAAATCGATTCAGTTAGAAGCTCTTTCTTGTGGAATGGAAGTAATATCAAGAGATTAGTCAATTGGCATACATTATATTTGCATCCTAGTCAAGGAGGTCTTGGCATTGTGAATCTTTCAAACTTTAACACTGCATTGCTTTCAAAATGGTTATGGCGCCTAATTTCTCCAGGTTCTTTCATTTGGAAAGACTGGATCCTTTCTCTTCATTATTTTGCTAACCCTCACCTTTCCTTGCACTTTCCTCCCTCTGCTAAGCCCTCTCCTTTTTGGAATGGTGTTACTTATGATTTTCCACGAATTAAGAATTTATTTCATGTCAAACTGGGTAGTGGTTCCTCGTGTCTCTTTTGGCTTGATATTTGGCATGATCAGCTTCCTTAAAACCTTCCTTCCCTGATCTTTTCTCACCAGCCTCTCAATTGAGAAATTCTGTGGAACATATCTTGAATGTTGGTCCATTTAGTCTTTCTCCTTCTTCTATCTTTGATATTCCTGTTTTCCTTGAGCTCCTTGATGTCTCTAATTTGCTTCATCATACCTATCTTTCTGATTCTTCTGATCGCTATAATCGGGCCTTATCCCCTACTAAGGGTTTTTATGTTGCGTCACTATATAACTTCCTTAACTTATCTGGTTAATCCTTTAATTTTGCAAGATTATGGAAGTGTAGGCCTCCTCCAAGGGTTCTCTTTTTTTAGTGGTGTCTCATTCATGAAAGAATTAATACCAGAGTTAGACTATGTCGTTGCAATCTGATATCAAACCCTAATTATGCTTTATGCTCCAACCACGAGGAAACTATTAATCATTTATTTTTTGAATGTGATGTATCATACCCTATTATGGCTGCAAATAGTGCACATTTGCTTGGTCTCATTCCTGTTTTTTTCATCAATTTTTGATTACTAGCAATATAATTCAGTTGACCCCCCACTCGATACTTTCCTAGCCATCTTTTGTTGGTGTATTTAGAAAGAAAGAAATGCTTCAGCCTTTGATAGACCTCGTAAACACTTTGATGGTATTTGCAGACTCATCATTCATCTCTTTCAAACTTGGACAGGTTCTTCATCTCATGCTCGCTTCAGACTTGCTGTTCTAGTGCCTAATAGCCCTGTTGATTCCGTGGTTCGAATCAAGGAAGCTCTAGCCCTGGTTTGCACTGAATGTCTTCCTAGGTATGGGAGATGCTTTTGCTTGGATGGTATGGTTGTGTCCTATTTTGGCTAGTTCATCTATGTAAATGTATGCAAGTTGTTTTGTGCACAAAATCTGGGTGTAGGCTTTTGCTGGTTTAAACTGATTATACCTTTGGTTACTACTTATTTCGTTGCCAGTTGAGCTTGTCGACTGGCTTAATTACTATATATGTGTATATATATATATATATATATATTAACCAGCCGTGTAGCTTCATGCGTATGTTAGTGAGTATATATATATAATACTTTACTTTTAGCTCTCATGTGTTCCTCCGTGTTGTAAATAAGTGTAGGTTTTCGTTTTTATTTTCCAACTCCTACTTTATATCGTTTACTGCTGGTCATTTATGTTTTCGTTTTCGTTCTTGCTAGTTATTATTACAACCTAGCTTGCCATTTACTTTTTATATCCATCAAAATGATAGTTTGTTGGGTGATAGATCAACCGGTACAATGAAAGTTTGTTATCCATTTTGAAATACATAATTTGTTTAGTTCTTTTTCATTTTACATATACTCACTAACATACGCATGTTTGTGCTTCTTTTTGGAAGGTATTGTATGACGCTTTTTGAGGTTGAAAGAAGATGTTACTCCATCTTCTTCAAATCGATAACGCTTGTCCACGTTTATGAAAATATTTTTTATGTATCTATTTCGGTTTGCTACAGTCATATATATTGTTAATTTATCATAGATCTATGTTTATTTTTTCATGTATAAAATATTATATATATATATATATAGTGATTTGGCTTACGAATCCATTTGTCTACGTATATTAATGTGATAATTGTGGTTTCTTGAATTGTTATAATATATTAGTAGAATTGAAAATTATAAGCTTTGAATGTTATGACAGCAAAAATGTGCAATAGAAATATTTTTATTAGCTTTGTTATACTATTGCATCATGCTAGTGTCATAGAAAATATTTTGTAAGAAGTAAACAACTTTTATAGCAATAAAACGATGTTGTAGTAGATAGCAATGTATTTTCTATAGCCTATCATTGCATTATAAAAGCTTCATGTGATGATTCCATAGCATGCTCAGATGTCATAATAATATGGCATGCTAACATATTATAGCAATCAAATGACGTCATAAAAGTTCTACAGCACGTTTATTAACGTCATGGAAAAGCGGTTTCATCAGCATGGCCCTGTTTAAGATTGCAAAAAAGTACGTTTTCTATTGCAAGAATTACATGTCATAATATCTACTAGACTTTTAATAACATGTTGATATATGACGTTTATAGAATCATCATAGAAAGTTTTTATGACAGTGTTTAAACATCATAAAAAGGTATTTTTGTTGTAGTGTAAAGCAAATTATATTAATAGTAATACAAGTTAAAGTTTAAATTAAGTTTTAAATTGAATTGTTATTGAAATTCTATTTAATTGGATTTTATAAAATCCAAGTTTTATTGAGATATTATTCGGAAGAGCTTTTAGAATGGTTATGAATGAAATAAAAACCCAAGATGTGAAATTAAAGAAGTGGAACTTAATTGGAGATCGGTTGAGTTAAATGATTTTCTGAGTATTGATCTGATGTTGGTTTCGGCTTTCGTGGTCGATATTTAGAGAATAAATTTCTTACTGATTTACGGTTAGGAATCGATGAAAGTATGAAATGGAAATCGAAACAAAAACCAAGTTTGAATTAAAGTAGCGAGGCGAGTTAAGTTATTAAGATGTGATTTAAATTCGCTATATTAAATAGGAGATGAAGTTTTATCGAGATATAACCAAATGGGTTTGAAATAAACTTATCAGAGTTTATGAAATTTTCTATTAATAATTGAATTAAGATTTGTGTATATAATGTTTGAAAAGACTATAAAGTTAATAGAGGATATTAATAATACTTTACTTGAATTAAGTAAATGCGTTAAGATTGAAATAGGATTTCCAAAAGGAAGTGTGATATTAAAACTATGTTTTAAATTGAATGGTAAATGAAATATGTGGAATATCGGTGAAATTAGATGTCGTTGATAAACTCCTATCTGTTTTGAAGAATATAATGTTGTTAATTCAAGGTCTGAGAGGTAAATAAAATACCCCAACTTGAACAACTTCATGATTATTCAAGAATGATATTAATTTAGAAACGATATTGATTATGGGAAAAAATGATCGGAATTTCGATAAATAATATTATAAAATAAAGTTTGAAATGGTTTAAGTTAGATAAGATTTGAGTATAATTGTATTTTTGAAATAAGATATAAAAAGCTTTGTTCTAAATATGGGAAGTTTTAAAAGGTTTGATTAACAAATGGATAATTTAAAGGGGCCAAGTGATGCTGAATACTAAACCAGTAAACTCGTTTTATTTCATGGTTGAATGGTTGTTTATTTTGATTGTTAAATAAGTGACTATCAAAACTTGACTTATACGTTTATTGGAACGGAAAGACCGGGATCAGATTTATATTCGAAAACCATTCCGACCAACAAATACATGAATGTGGAAGATATCAGATGATGATCGAGTTGGAGCATTGAAGACCGTTGGTCTTCATAAAGTGGAAGAATTACTTAAAATTCTGACTTGCAATCAGAGATACATTGTGATTCTGTCATGGTTGGAATCGATGGATTGCAAGGACTACTCGCTACTGATCTGTAGGGTGATTCCTAGGATGCAGTAGGAGCGTGCCTTCGGTTTATTCTGTTCCAGGATGACTTGTATGGATGATTGTCTGATAGAGTATTTCCAAAGGATTACGTACGTTGATTTCTTCAAACATACTATAGTTGGTGGCGGAGAAGGGCACTTCTCTTAGCTAACTACTAGAGTAATTTTGTGGATGTCAATTAGTGATATCTGGCGGATCTGACGATGTGACATTCAAAGTGAATGGCGGTCAAATGATCTGAAAAGTTAATTCAAACCTCAAGCCTCATCAACCGGGAAATGACAAAAATCGAACAGGCAGCATGGCGATGTGGGTCGCTTCCATTAAGGTGTATTGTCACCATCTAGAGAAAATTCATTATTTGTTCTTCTTTTCATTTCTGTATCTCTCAGGAACGGTTATGTTGCTAGGAACCGTAGGTGACAATATCGGAGCATTCAAGGGAAATGAATGGTCGGTCATGTGTGGGCCGGGTTGCAAGACGTTCTTGTTGAACCCAGTGTATTCCCATCTAGAGATACACTATCGGCAGGTGGTTCCATACCTTGTCATTGTCAGAATCCAATCTCGAATAAACGCCCACGGTTTTCATAATGACCCAGATATTTCGTCGGTTAATTTTAAATATTTAATATGTATTTAAATATTGAGTCGTTAATATAAACGAATTTTTATATTAAATTATCGATTTAAAAATCGATTTTTGACTTAATATCGAATATATTAAATTATCATAATACAAAGTTAATTCAATTCGAAGTTAAAACTAAACTGAAAACAGTTCGGATGATCAATACAAACTTCTATTTGAAGTGGAATAATAATATTAATTTATTATCAAAAAATTTATGGTTTCAAATTTAAATTTATATCGATTTAAATTAATATCATCTCAAGACGATCAAACGAGACATCGGAACCAGTTCTAATAGGTCCAGAATATAGGAATAACCCTAAAAATGTCAGTTGTTCGGTTCAGAAAGGAGTTCGGGGTCACGGAGTAGTTTAAAATTGAATAAACACCATATTAGATAAAACCTACCTAGTAAACACTCACCTTTAATTCTTTAGTGCTGAAGTATCCACGTTTATAACTAACGCGTTCACTTCCCCTCCTTCTATTCCATCTTTGTTCTTCTATAAATCGCGTTGGTTTTCTTTCAATTTTCTTACTTCTGTAATTTCCAAATCTTCAAAACAAATAAGAGAAACTATAAGATCCCGTAACTCCCCCGGTAAGGAAAGAGCGGATACTTTGAGAACAAGGCACAAAAGAACGCAGACGGAAGAACATTTCATTGTATATTACAACAATTCCATCAGAATACAAGAATATACAGAGTATAAATGAATAAATATTACACAGGAAATACCAGAGATTACAATACCTTACATAGCAGCGTAAAATAATACAATACACAACTAGAAGTAATACACGGATACAAAGCTTTCCGAGTATCGTTCCAGCTGTAAATCAGGATCCTGTGAATATAAATCTGCAAAACCAAAACTACTAGCTGCCCGTGTCAAAATAAGGGCACCCAGAGTTTAGGTTAAAACAATAAACTCCAGGTTAGTCATGTGACTGGTGTGAGAACTAAAACACTTATTAATCTTTATTTTAAAGTTAGGTAAATCAAGGGACCACGCCATATAACACGGAACGGGTTTCCTCCCAAGAATACCAGTGCATATAACAAAATAGCGCAATGCTAAATAAAGAAAAATGAAGCTATTATAAAACCCAGGTCCCATCACACAATGCAACGCAAGCCGTAGGATAGGGTATTCCCTTATAATAGCCAAATAATGCTTGATACATTTAAAAACAAATCATTTGATACTATTATAAGTGTATAATGTATAAAAAAACTTCACATCATAAGTATCAATCATAGACATCATAAGCGCCCCATCCCACTATGTCGCCATACTAGGCTCTACAATCAAAACCGCACATGTCACGTATTGGAAGCTGGATTTCCATATGTGAACCGAGGCAAAAGATAGTCCTCACCAATTCGAGACAATCTAGCCCATGTCTCAGGTCAGAGCTCGAGTGACCTTTGGATCATCAGGGCCGGTCCACCGATGTGGATTAAAATGCCTGAACACTACGTTTCCCCGCCCTTTGGGGCATAAATGAGCCAACGAAAGACTCCATCGGACCCGGATCGTCCGATATAACCGAGGCGCCTCGCAACAACAACAACCACATAAGTCAAACTCGTCAGGGCGTGTAAAACCACTGATGCCACTTCTAGCTAGAAGGAAACGCATGCCCTCCCTGAGGTCCTCTCCCGTTTCTGGTTCACAACCGGGGTGTGAGGCTCGCGAATCAACGTTACACAAAGCTATGCCACACAGGTCGTGCTTTGATCATCAACCACAAGACTTTGCTTTTCAACAGAAGCCTTGATCATTTGCCACTTAGGCATGCCACACAGGCAATTCACTCCATGCGTTTGATATCCATCAATATATAACCCCTGAGCTCATACGTCTCAGAGAAGGGCGTTAAGCAAGAGAAGAAAATTCTCCGCCGCCAAACAGATATATATTTAATAGAAATCAATCACACAGACTAAAATCCAATGTCAGACACACAGTCCATTTACAAGTTCGTTCTGGGTCTGAACGAAACCGGAGGCACCTAGTACCCCGCATATCCATCGATCTCCAAGTACGTATGGACGATCACTAACTGATTCCCTCCTCTTGGGTGTACGGCCCAATCAAGATCATCAGTAATCACCCAAACGACGTGAAGACCTCCGGTCTTCGACCACCGTCTTCATCCTCGACATCACGTCGAATCAGTTATTCAGAATGGGATAAACCCGGTCTTTCTGAATAACTTGCGTATACAATAAACAAGTGTTACACAAACACAACATACGCCTCATTCCAATTCATCAGTCACTAACCGTAAATTAACAAGAGAATAATTCCCAAAATATTAACCCCGAAGGCCGAAACCAACATCAGATCCATACCCAGGAAACCGTTCTTCTTAGCTAACCTACAGTTAGTTTCTAAATTTCACATTCTTAGGGAAAGGTTCCCATTAATTTTATCAAAGATAAATTCTTTTAAATTTATTCTTTAATCTTCTTTTGAATATCAATTCAAACTAGTCGGGATTAACGAACCTTACCGAAGTAATCATTTGTTTTAATTTCCCAATCCAAACCTATTCATCCTATGAAGTAAAACTGGTCATACTTCATATCTAACACCACGGTGTTATCGGTAAATTCAATTACCATTTCACGTTCAAATCTAATTAAAGATTTAACTATCGCCTGGAGCAAAACTGGTGATACTCCATTCTCGATCTTTTCAATCTAATTAAAGATTCATTAAAACTCCACTTAGTTTTAATCTTTACTTGGGTTAAAGAATCGGTGTCATTTAAAACACGGTTCACGATAAACCCCAAAATCACATCACATTTCAATCAGTCCTTAACCGTAAATCAGCGAGTGAGCAATTCCCTAAGTATTAACCCCGAAGGCCGAAACCAACATCAGATCAATACCCCAGAAACCATTCAACTCAACTAATCTCCAGACAGTTTCTGATTTTCTTGACTCCTTTGGGTCTACGAACAGTATTATTGAAGATACCGTTCACGACAACCCAAAATCACATTCCATTAATTATCGGGTTAAAGAATAAGTGTTATTTAAAACACTGTTCACGATAAACCCAAATCACATTTGATATTAAATACAAGGCTCTGAATAGAAAATATATCGGCTTATATTCAATATCAAATTCCACAACCAAAAAATATCGTATTGGAAATAACGATATATATATATATCTTTCAAATTTCCATAACAACATCTGTCTAATCACGAAATCCAACATCGAAATATTCCGAAGACAATTTCGATTCAAATCCATTCCAATGCAATTATTTGAAATTCTGGTTATTTTTAAAACCATTTCAAATCCACTTTATTTATTTTAAAAATAAATAGAATTATAATTCTAGTTCAAAACTAGTTCATTTTGATAAAAAACTATTTTTATCTTTTCAAATATGGAGTTTTTCATCCCAATTCTTCACAAATCATTTCTTTTGATTTTACACAAATTATTACTATTTTTAATAATTTTATCAATGCCCGTACAGTCGATTTCCATCAACGGCCATCGAACTACACTTACAACGACCTTTTCCAAATTTGATTTGGACATAATTCCAAATCCAACCGTTAGATTTCTAATTTCTAATATTATTAGAAAGCACTTTTCGATACGAACCCAACTTTTCCGGTTTTAGGAGAATCCGACGGTCGGATCTCCCGCAATGTCCATTCGAAGTCAATGGTCGAAATTCGCGAACTGCCGCGGCGCGGCGCGTTCTATTCAGGCCATTATATATATAATATATATATTATATATTTCGTCGATTTCCTTTTGAAAACGTATTTTATAAATCGTTTTAAATTCGGTTTCAAAACGATTTCAACTTCACTTCAAATTCAAATCAAAATAAAAATTTTCCTTATAAATTCGTTTTAAATTCATTTCAAATTGATTTCAATTCGAATTCATTTCTATCCAACTTCAATTCGAATTCAGTTCTATTCAGTTTCAATTTGAATTCATTTTAATTTGATTTCAATTCGAATTCAATTCTATTCAATTTTAATTTGAATTCAATTCTATTCATTTTTAATTCGAATTCAATTCTATTCAATTTCAATTCGAATTCATTTTAATTTGATTTCAATTCGAATTCAATTCTATTCAATTTTAATTCGAATTCAATTCGTTTCAAAATATCAGAACTAGAAATCACTTCATTTTCTATATTCATTATAAAAATGAATAAAATCGATATAAATATCGTTCACGTCAAAATGGCGTCAATCTAATCAACACGGCTTCATATATTTCTATTTTCAAATATTCTAGTTCAAATATTTCTTTTCAAATATTTCTATTCAAATATTTCCTTTTTCGAAATTGGAATGAGGTCCAATCCATTACCATATAATGTTAATTATATGGATTTGCTACAACACATGTATAAAATAACAACGATAAATAATCAACCATCATCCAGAGTGCACCGCACAACTGCATAAGCATTAAATATAAATAATTAACGCTTACACAGTCTGTCGACCCATCGATCGACATACAACTAAACAATCGGGATTAGTGTACGTCAAATATCATCCCAATACCCGTGTGGGGTTTCAAACAATCAAACACATGTTTTATTTGTGCAGTTGGGCGATGTGTAAAATTTATTGTCCCAATCAATATCAGTCAAATGTGTATATATAAACAAATCCTTCGATTTGTTTATATTTATTTCATTTTAAATACACGTTAAAATTTCTATTTTCAACTATAAAATATTTTTAACTATATAAATATTTTATTTCATTTCACATCACATCACACAATCAACTACACATCAAAATCAAACAACCAAGCATACAAGCCGTCCATGGTCTGTGGACGACGGGTCTCAGGTGCTACTAAGCACCGTCTTCATCCTAGTATATATTTCTAACTAGGAAATAAAATTTAAAGTGAGAAACTCTCACCGATTAGCTAATCCAAACGCCACGACTCTTCTATGTAGGAATCTTCGTTGTTCTCGCCTTTTGTCACTTTCGTTGCCTGTAGCCACTACATATATAAAAATCACATTTTTATATTGTTGCTTTGTATATAAAAATTCCATTTTTATACCGCTACTATATAGATAAAAATTCTATTTTTACAACGGTGTTCATATAATAAAGATTATATTTTTATCACCCTATTCTCTATATAAAAATTATATTTTTATATATAAAGATCTTATTTTTATATCACTGCTACATATGTAAAAATCACTACTTTACAACGCCTACTTCCATGATAAAAATTATATTTTTATCTTGCTAGCAATATAATAAAAATTATATTTTTATTACTCTACATGAATAAAAATTATATTTTTATACCACCTACATAATAAAGATCGAATTTTTATTATCTATATAATATAAAAATCATATTTTTACATGGCTACCTCTATAAAGATCACATCTTTATTGTTTCTACTATATAAAAATTATATTTTCTTTGCTTTATAAAAATTATATTTTTATTATTCTACATCAATGAAAATCCTATTTTTTTATTTCACCTTTCTATATATGAAAATCGATTTTTTATCTTCTAGTTTAAATATCAAATCTTTCATTATTTAAAAATCGAATCTTTCTTTAAAATAAAAATCGAATCTTTATATGATAAGAATCGCAACTTTTCTATGATAAAAATCGTTACTTTCTATAATAAAAATCGCTACTTTCCTATGGTAAAAACCCACCTCCTTATTTTGCTATTCGTACAATACAAAATCAGTTTTTTTTAATGTAAACAAAAATGAAAATCGAATTAAAACAGTAAATAAATATAAATAAAGATAAGAACTCACATTTTTATTGTATTCAAAGAGGGATGAGGGATGCTAGGCGGCACAGGAGCTTTGACAGTCGACGTTGGGGGTGGGGAGGGTCGGAGGCAATCGGATTAAGGGGTGGTGGCGCTGTTTTTGGTCGGGTTTGGGGTATGGGGGCTCGAGCGGGTGAGGGGGAAGAGGAGGAGGTGCGCTCGAGTGGGCGGAGGGCTGAAACGGTGGTGGCTCGCGTCGGAGAGGGCTTTCCTGCGGAGGAAGGGGGAAATCAAGGAGGAGGTGAGCGAGAGGAAGAGGGATGGTCGGGGGCAGTCTAGGGTGGTGGCGCGCTCTCCCCGAGGTGGCGGCGGATGAGCGGAGGGGATGGGGCGAACGGTGGCTGGAGGTTTTTTTTCTTTGATTTGGTTCGATCTGTAAAGGAAGAGAGAGGAATGAGGGTAAGGGAATTAAGGGAAATTATATATTATTTTATTTATTTTATTCTCCAAAATGTTGACTTTTAATTCGAACTCCAATCGAGGCCCAACGACTGTCGTCTATAGCTAATTACCCCTATTCCGAACACAATGGGATATGTAACGTAAGCTGATTCGATCGTTTCGATCAGTTTTCGTCAAAATCAAAATATAAATCTATATATTGACTTTGAACGCGCATTTCAATTTACTGGGGCCACATACGGACTTTAAAAATTCCCAAAAAATATTTTCTAGCTTCGTATTGACGATACGGTCCTGAAAAAACTAATTTCGTCGAATTCTGAGACCGTTTGAAAAATGGCCATTTTCCAGTCGATTAAAATCAACTAAAACTGGTCAAACGCGTTTTCCTTTGCCATGCTCACATATTGATTCGAAAAATTATGAAAATTGGAATCTAGCAATAACTTGACATCGCGGATCCAACAAAAGTGGTTTCGTTGAAAACCGAGGTCGTTTGCAAAATTTCCATTTTTAAGGGCCAGAATTCCATAGCGACTATTCTGAAATTTCAACTGGACATATCTATTGATTCACGCTATAAAATTTCGATTTTCGGATTCGTTGGAAAGATATCCACAAATAGATTCTAATATTTTTGGTTTCACTAAAATCCGGTTTATTTTGCACCTGGTACATTCATTTGAATTTTGAAATCGAATTATCGAACTACCGCGCCATTTTCAATTCCTTTTATAATTAATATAAAATATTATAATCTAATGACGACATATATAAATATATACGTTCGAATTCTATTCAAATTAAATATCTCGTCGTTATTATTTAAAATAATCTATTTTAAATAATAAAAATTCGCTAAAATAGCCAAAATAAATTTTTTAAATTGGCTCAGATTTCTGGGTTATTACAGAAACCACACCCTCCTGGTTCAATACCATTTCATTCTTTAGAATTAGAAAACTGTGATTTTTCCCTTTGCAAAATTCAAAGTAAAAACATTTTTCCCACTTCAGATTTTCTTCGATCTGTTAAATATATATATATATATATATATATATATATAGAATCGTGATTCCATCGTGAGATCTGAAGCTCGATAACATCGAGAACACGTGCGATTTCCAGAGGAGTTAGGGTGCATGAGTCTGAGTTTGCAATGACGTCAGGAAGGGTGCGCGATGGTGTGTGGAGTTCGAACTTGAACGCAAATACCTAGGGTTTTCTGTTGCTTGGAGAAGTCGACTTTGAAGTCGCGACTTCTGTCGGAGGCCGATGATGAAAAACAAAGTCAACGAGGTTTCAACTGTGCGTGATTTGGGGTATGTAGCAATCCATGGAAGGTGGCTCCGAACTTGATTCTCGCATATGAGTTGAAGAGGAGGAAATCAATAAGATATTGGTTGTTCCAGGGTGTCGAACAGTGAAGCGTGGAGAGTACTGGATCGATTTCTGGAGTGGGGTTCAAAGTCTGGAGTGACGCGGTTTTTACTAATGTTGACCGGAGAGGATGCAATATGTGGAATGCTGCCAAGTTGTTGCTACCATAAGTCGGAGAGGTGGAAGTTGTTGATGACAAAATGGTGTTCAACGAAATGCCATAAAGGATGGAGTAGGATTTTAGAGGAGCTGACGGTAGTTGATTGGAGTTGTTCGGAGAAATACTTCGTCAATTGATCGAGTTATTTGAAAGATGGTAAGGTATATGTTTTTACAAATTTAATTACATAGGAGAATTAATTTAATTGTTAGTTGTTACTTTAAATCTATATCGTTCAATCGTTAAATCAAAATTTAATAGCCATAGGTACACAGTAAATTTCATTCAAGATGATTCGAATAGATTCAAAGTCAAGACGAATTGGAATTAAACAGATATTCAGCAAATGAAACCCTGGTTAGTAAATCTCACTCATATTTTATTTAAATTTATTTTTAATATTAAAAATAAATTTGATGGTTGCTTGGATGCTTGAATATATTATTGTGGCTATTAAAAATATATTAGTTATTTAGGATTGTTGTTTGTGGCTATTATATATATATATATATATATATATATATTGGTGGTTGGATTCCCGTAGTTTCATTAGCGGATGCCCGCGGTATCATTAGCGGATGATTTCCCTATGCGCCCCACAATATATATAGTGGATGACCTTCATACCGCGATATCCTGCCTCAAAGCAGGATGGTATTATTTATGTTGGCTAACGTCCGTGAATGCTGGAAAAACAGGTTGGAGGAATCCAACTGGATTCCCCAAAATTTATTACTGTTTATTTTCACATATATATTATCATATATGATGTGTTATAAAACCCGTGATTTGATAATAGAGTTCTCTTGGCTATTTAAATATCACTGGGCTAAAATGTTGATATATAAAAATATCGTGAAAACGATATTTGAAATTTAAATGGAAAATTCTATTTTTCTAAAAATAGAAATTTGAAATTAGAATGGACTAGAAATATTAACTTGTTTTGAATAAATAAAACAAGTATTGAATTTATAAATGATATTTATAAATTAAATAACGCAGGGAATTGAAATAAATTTATGAACGGTGTTTATAAATAAAATGGAGTGATCTTCATTGGAAAATCTGGAAACTGAAGTGAATTTTTAAATGATGTTTATAAATGAAGTATCGTTTGGATAATTTGGAAAATATAAATTCAAAGGTGAATTTAAAAAGGGAATTGAAATTAGTTTCAAAAAGAAACAATAAACCTATTCTGATATTCAGAATGTAAATTGAATATAAATAAATCTGTATGGACTTATGGTTTGAATTCGATTAGATCGAATTTATTTAAATAAAAATATTTTCAGAAGAAAATATTAGGATTTTATTTAATATAAGTTTAATTTTTAAATATGTAAATAAATTCCGTGTTATATATATATATATATATGTATATAAGTTAGTAAATAGAATCTATTTCAAAATAAGATTTTGGGTTTTCAAATAGAATTTGGAATGAAACTTGTTTTATTTTATAAAACAAGGAAGTTGGATTTATAAACGATATTTATAAATCTAGTGAAATAAATTATCATTAGATAATTTAGAGGTTTAAATTCAAGTATGAATTTGAAAAAAGTAGAATTTTAATGGAATCGAAATGGAAACTTGTTTTGATATATATAAAACAAGAAAGTTAAATTTATAAACAACGTTTATAAATTAAGTGAGATATTTATCACTCGGATAATTTAGGTATTTAAATTTAAATATGAATTTAAAAGTGAATTGGGAAGTGTTTGAAATAGAACGATTGATTTTATTTTGAAATTCGGAATATAAGTTGAATTTGCATTTGAAAAATCCAACGAGTTTATAATTAGAATTCGATTATATCGAATTTCATAAAATAATTTATTTTTAAATAAATTAGAATTAGATATAGAAATTTAAGTTATAAATAAATTTATAACTGAGCAATGAAAAATCGATGATTTGCGATAATCGGAAATATTAAGTTGGATTTGAAAACTAGATTTAATATATATTAAAAATATATTAGAATAGAGTTGAAATTTATTTTAAACGAAGTTTAAACATTTATATTTAAATATAATTAATACGAACTCGCCGCAGCGCGGTAGTTCGTAAATTGGCGATTCGAATTTCAATTGAGTATATAGAACTCAAATTTAGTCGGAATTCTTTGAAACAAAAACCGTCAGGACCAATTAGATAATAGTTTTCTAATGGAAGAGAAAAATCTGGATTTTGTCTTATAGATTTTGAGTTATGTCAAAATGGAGTTTTCAGAAAAACAGCGCCATAACCATTATAAAACTATAACGGTTTATTTAAATGAATTTAAGTATTTTAAGTAAATAAAAATCCGAATTTCCATTAGAAAATCCAGACTTGAGTTGTAAAATAAATACGAACTCAAGTGATGTAATGAAATGATTTTTGGAACAAAAATCATGTTTTTAATTTATTGAATAAAACTAACTAATTTGAAAAAAAATTAGTTAATCGAAATTTGATAAAAAATTGGGCTTTGAATAAGTAAAGGTGATTTGCGAAATTTTATTCGAAATCGAAAAGGGAAGTTGAGTTGGAAATGAAATTCAACTTATTTATAAGCAATTTAAAATATATATACGAACATGATATGTTCAAATAAAAGTGAAATGGGCAAATTAGCTAATTGAAGAATAAATTAGCAAAATGGAGTTAAAATGACTGGATTGAGTTGGGATAAATTGGAAACAGGAGAACATAGATTAAGCAGGTTTGAAATGAAGTGTATGAAGTTATAATTTAAGTGCCCGACATAAAGGTACACGTTTAAATTCCATATGAGGTTTTACGCGCCAAATCGGCAAACCACTTGGCTTTTTGATTTTCTTTTTGAATGGAAAGGGCCAAGAGAGGCGAGTTGAGGTTTGAACTATTTACCGGTACAAAGGAGGTTATGGCAAATTTTTCCGGAATTTTAAGGAGTTAGAATATTTTTAAGAAAATTTGATAGTTAGAAATCAATGTATTGATATATGTAGAATTCAATAAGGAAATGAACTTAAAAATAGAATATTATAAACAAAAAGGAAGTGTATAAATTAGATTTGTTAAAATTAGAAAGAGAAGCTTGTATGTGTTTTAGAAATGGAAAATTGGTTTGATATGGTGTTGATTATTCGAGTTAGCGGTCTTGTCTGTTTTGAAGTTAATAATATTTTCAGTTAAGGTCTGAGAGGTAATTATACCCCAACTTGATTGATTTCATTATTAGCTGATAAATAGCAGGATTCAGTCTTGAAGAGAAATGTTTAAAGAGATTTAGTCCAATGCAGTATTTTGGGTTGCTGTGACGATGTTTTACATAACATTCGAACCCAAGTAAGTGAATTTTTGAAAATATAAAAATAAATATTTCCTAAGTATAGAAATGAATGGTCGTGAAAGAGATTTGTAATTGTAATATTTTCTAATTATTAATAGAAGATATTTTCTAAATATAGATAATAAAAGAAGGCAATATATGGAAATGTTTTCCAAAGAAGTAAGAGACCGAGATGATAATTGAAAATATTTGTTTAACAAATATTGATAAGGAAATGGAAAGGGTGATTTAATTAATGAATATTAATTAAGGGGCCCAATAGTTGTTTGTTATGGATGAATGTTTGTTTTCTTCAATAGTTAAATAACCAACTATCGAAGTGTTTGCCAATATCGTTGTCAATAGGGAGAGACCGGTTGGATTATTATCCGAGAACCACTCCGTATTGGCAGTAGCGTTGCAAATCAGATTATGTGAAGGAAATCAGAGACGGAGTAGAGTGATTAATGGAAATTGTGCCTTCGGTTTCGTTCAATCCCAGAATGAACTTATATGGACGAATGTCTGACAAAGTATTTCCAATGATCGAATATGTTGGTCTGTATAAATATATATGGTGGCAACAGATTTATTCTCTTAGCATAATATCCAGAATATATTTGTGCAAATCAATTAGTGATTAACGGATCTGACAATGTGACATTCAAAGTGATTGTGTTATAAATGAATGATAAGTAAGCGTAGCCTCAGGCCTCAACTACCGGGAAATGACCAAAATCGGGCAGGCAGCATGGCTATGTGGTTAGCTCCCATTAGAGTGTATTATCACCTATCTAGATAAATTCATTTAATTCCTTATTTTATTCGATGTTTTCCCATTCGGGAAAACGGTTGCCGATCCCAATCGTTGGTGATATACATTCGATACACTCAAGCGAAATGAGTGGTCGGTCATGTATGGTCGGGTTACAAGATGTTCTTGTTGAACCTAGTGTATTCTCCTCTAGAGATACACTATCGGAAGGTGGTTCCATACCTTGCCATAGTTGGAAATTCATTACCCAATAAGTGCTTGCAGTTTTGATTATATATTTTATATGCGGAACGTGAGATGCAAACGTTCCACTAGATTGTCATTTATTTGATTTATACATTATCATAGTATCAAAAGAGTTTTGATATAAAGATTATCGTTTCTTTCAAAAGGATTTTTAAAAGTTAAATCAAGTGGTTTGGATTCTCATAAGGATAAAACCCGTTTCGTGTTATACGGCGTGGTCTTATGAGATATCATTTAGTTTTTGAAACTGATTTAAATTGTTTACTCATACCAGTCCCATGACTAACCCGGAGTTTATTTTGTTTTGTTTTACCTAAACTCTTGGGTGCCTAAATTTGTATGGGCAATCAAGTAGTTCAGGATTTTACAGATTTATCTAAAGGATCTTAGAGCAGGAGGCTTCAACATTATGTAGTTATTGTTTTCCGCTGTGTTGTAAGTGTTGTACTCTGATAAGTATATGTTATACAGTTAGAATTTTGTATTCAAAAGTAATGATATATTATATTTTGTTCCGCTGCGATGTGATATTCTGTGTTGTTATTTCTGTTCTTCTTCTACCTTTTTCTTCTAAAAAAAATGATTTGTATTTTCGTGATATTTGGGTTGGATGTATGATGTATGTAGTCAACTCTGATATTACGGATTTGCGGGTCGTTACAGTTTTGATTGCATACTATATACGTGGAGCGTGAGATACAAGCGTTCCGCTAGATTGATATTTATTTGTATTTAGACACTATCATAATATCAGAATAATATTGTTTTCAAAAATGGTTTGGGTTATCGTAAGGTAAAAACCGTCCGTATTCATTTGTGGATTTAGTCTTACGATTATCATTTTCTTCTGAAGAGATTTTGAACTTTAAAATAAAGTTGGCTGGTTCCCTTAGACTTTGCTAGTTTTTCTCACTCTGGTTCACCAGACTGACCCGGTGTTTGTAATGCCTAGGTTAGACCGGGTTGTACCTGTTCAAGTTACTAGATACTGTGAAGTGATGAGTTGGAAGAGTTCAGACGTTTGTTATTATATTATTCCACTGCGTGTTGTATATGAGGACAGGTTATTATAACTATCCAGATATGTTTGTGTGACGACCAGGAATTTCGCTCGATCCGAATCATTCGCTAAACCGATCTAGACCGTTCGAAATGCCTGATTGTTTTGAGAACACGACAAAAAAGAACGCGGACGGAAGAACATTTAATTGTATATTACAACAATTCCATCAGAATACAAGAATATACAGAGCATAAATGAATAAATATACATTCTATAAATATCAGAGATTACAATACATTACATAGCAGCGGAAAATAATACAATACACAACTAGAAGTAATACGCGGATACAAAGCTTTCCGAGTATTGTTCCAGCTGTAAATCAGGATCCTATGAATATAAATCTGCAAAACCAAAACTACTAGCTGCCCGTGCGGAAAATAAGGGCACCCAGAGTTTAGGTTAAAACAATAAACTCCAGGTCACTCATGGGACTGGTGTGAGAACTAAAACAGTTATTATTCTTTATTTTTAAAGTTAGGTAAATCAAGGGACCACGCCGTATAACACGGAACGGGTTTCCTCCCAAGAACACCAGTGCATAAAACAACAGCGCAATGCTAAATAAAGAAAAATGAAGCTATTATAAGACCCAGGTCCTATCACACAATGCAATGCAAGCCGGGGGATAGGGTTTTCCCTTATAATAGCCAAAGCATGCTTGATACGTTTATAAACAGATTATTTGATACTATCATAAGTGTATGGTGTCAAAACAATTTCAAATCATAAATATCAATCATAGACGGCATGGGTACCATATATCATGTCGCCATACTAGTTCTACAATTAAAACCGCCAAATCACGTATTTGGAAATTGGATTTCCATCTGTGCACTGAGGCAAAAGATAGTCCTCTACCGATTCGAGACAATCTAGCCCATGTCTCAGGATCAGAGCTCGAGTGACCCTTGGATCGTCAGGGCCGGTCCACCGATATGGATTAAAATTCCTGAACACTGCGTTTCCCCGCCCTATGGGGTGTAAATGAGCCAACGAATGACTCCATCGGACCCGGATCGTCCGATCTAACCGAGGCGCCAACAATTCCAACAACCACATGAGTCAAACTCGTCTGCCAGTTCAAGCACTGACGCCACTCCTAACTAGAAAGAAACGCATGCCCTCCCTGAGGTCCTTCTCCCATCTTGGTTCACACTGGGGTGTGAGGCTCGCGAATTAAAGCTACACAAAGCTACGCCACAAAGGTCGTGCTTTGATCATCAACCACAAGACTCTGCTTTTCAACAGAAGCCTTGATCATTTGCATCTTAGCATGCCACACAGGCAAACCACTCTACGCAACCGATATCAGTCACACAGAATGAAATCCAATGTCAGACACACAGTCCATTTACAAGTCCGTTCTGGGTCTGAACGAAACCGGAGGCACCTAGTACCCCGCATATCCATCGATCTCCAAGTACGTCTGGACGACCACTAACTGTTTCCATCTTCTTGGGTGTACAACCCAATCAAGATCATCAGTAATCACCCAAACGACGTGAAGACCTCCGGTCTTCAACCACCGTCTTCATCTTCGACTTATCGTCGTAACAGTTATTCAGAATGGGATAAACCCGGACTTTTTGAATAACTCGCGTATATAATAAACAAGTGTTACACAAACACAATATACGCCTCATTCCAATTCATCAGTCACTAACCGTAAATTAATCAAGAGAATAGTTCCCTAAATATTAACCCCGAAGGCCGAAACCAACATCAGATAAATATCCAGAAAACCCTTCTTCTTAGCTAACCGACAGTTAGTTTCTAGATTTCACATTCTTAGGGAAAGGTTCCCATTAATTTTATCAAAGATAAATTCCTTGAATTTATTCTTTAATCTTCTTTTGAATATCGATTCAACTAGTCGGGATTAATGAACCTTACCGAAGTAATCATTTGTTTTAATTTCCCAATCCCAACCTATTCATCCCATGAAGTAAAACTGGTTATACTTCATATCTAACACCACGGTGTTATCGGTAAATTCAATTACCATTTCACGTTTAAATCTAATTAAAGATTTAACTATTGCCTGGAGCAAAACTGATGATACTCCATTCTCGATCCTTTCAATCTAATTAAAGATTCATTAAAACTCCACTTAGTTTTAATCTTTACTTGGGTTAAAGAATCAGTGTCATTTAAAACACGGTTCACGATAAACCCCAAAATCACATCACATTTCAATCAGTCCCTAATCGTAAATTAGCAAGTGAGCAATTCCCTAAGTATTAACCTCGAAGGCCGAAACCAACATCAGATCAATATCCCAGAAACCATTCAACTTAACTAATCTCCAGTTAGTTTCTGATTTTCTTAACTCCTTTGGGTCTAAGAACAGTATTATTGAAGATATTGTTCACGACAACCCAAAATCACATCCCATTAATTATTGGGTTAAAGAACAAGTGTTATTTAAAACACTGCTCACTATAAACCCAAAAAATATCAATATCAATTCAATTCCAATTAAATATTATTTAATTGGTACACTTCATTAAATCTAAATAAAAAGATTTAATCCTTTTCTCAACTGGGCTTAAGAACAGTGTTAATGAAGACACCATTCACGACAAACCCAAATCACATTTGATATTAAATACAAGGCTCTGAATAGAAAATATATCGGCTTATATTCAATATCAAATTCTACGACCAACAAATATCGTATATGAAATAACGATATATATATATATATATATATCTTTCAAATTTCCATAACAATATCTGTATAATCACGAAATCCAACATCGAAATATTCCGAGGACAATTTCGATTCAAATCTAGTCCAATTCAATTATTGGAATTTCTGGTTATTTTCAAAACCATTTCAAATCCAATTTATTTATTTTAAAAAAATAAATAAATTATTATTCTAGTCCAAAACGAGTTCATTTCGATAAAAATCTATTTTTATCTTTTCAAATATGGAGTTTGTCATCCCATTTATTGACAAATCATTTCTTTTGATTTTACACCAATTATTACTATTTTTAATAATTTTATCAAGGCCCGTACAGTCGATTTCCATCAACGGCCATCGAACTGCACTTACAACGACCTTTTCCAAATTTGATTTGAACATAATTCCAAATCCAACCGTTAGATTTCTAATTTCTAACATTTGTTAGAAAGCTCTTTTCGATACGAACCCAACGG
Organism: Allium sativum; assembly: GCA_030737875.1. Taxonomy (NCBI): domain Eukaryota; kingdom Viridiplantae; phylum Streptophyta; class Magnoliopsida; order Asparagales; family Amaryllidaceae; genus Allium; species Allium sativum. Next base: position 161,360,778 of record CM060924.1, read on the forward strand.
TTCTGGTTTTAGGAGAATCCGACGGTCGGATCTCCCGCAATATCCATTCGAAGTCAATGGTCGAAATTCGCGAACTTCCGCGGCGCGGCGCGTTCTATTCAGGCCATTATATTATATATATATAATATATACTTTGTCGTTTTCAATTCAAAACGTGCTTTATAAATCGTTTTAAATTCCTTTTCAAAACGGTTTCAACTTCATATTCAATTTCAAATCAAAATTGAATATTCCAATATAAATTCGTTTTAAATTCATTTCAAATCGATTTCAATTCGAATTCATTTATATTCACTTTCAATTCGAATTCATTTCTACTCAATTTCAATTCGAATTCATTTATATTCAATTTCAATTCGAATTCGTTTATATTCAATTTCAATTCGAATTCATTGATATTCAATTTCAATTCGAATTCATTTCTATTCAATTTCAGTTCTTTTCGAAATATCAGATTTTGAAATCACTTTCGATATTCATTATAAAATGAATAAAATCGATATAAATATCATTCGCGTCAAAATGGCGTCAATCTAATCAACACGGCTTCATATATTTCTATTTTCAAATATTCTCTTTCAAATATTTCTATCTCAAATATTTCTATTTCAAATATTTCTATTTCAAATTTTCTGATTCGTTGGAAAGATATTCTCAATTAGATTATATTATTTTTGGTTTCACTAAAATCCGGTTTATTTTGCACCCGGTACATTCATTTGAAGTTTGAAATCGAATTATCGAACTACCGCGCCATTTTCAATTCCTTTTATATATATAAATAAATATTTATATTCTAACGATGATCTATATAAATATATATGTTCGAATTCTATTCAAAATAAATTTCTCGTCGATATTATTTAAAATATCTATTTTAAATATTTTAAATACATTAAAATTGCCAAAATATAAATTTCAAGCTGGCCCAGATTTTCGGGTTGTTACAGTTTGATGTACTTTGATGATTGTAAGTGTATTTTTGAAGCTCTCAATAAAGATTTATTTATATATTATATTTTGTTCCGCTGCGATGTGAGACTCTGTATTATGTTGGTTTTTCTTCTTATTCTTCTATTCTTCTATTCTTTTATTTCTTTTTTTCTTATCTCACTCTTTAATTTCATTCTCCTAACTATTTTCTTTTCTGTATGATTTGAGTCGACGTGGGTTGATAAATGTCAGCTTAAACTATATGGAAAAAGTGGGTCGTTACAAATTCATATTCATTCAATTCATACCTATTTATTTTCTTTACACACACACACACACACACACACACATATATATATATATATATATATATATATATCCATCCTCTCTACCTTTCATTCACAACTCAAAATAACATTCTTCATATCTATCCTCCTCAAAACTATCTTATCAATGGCTTTCATCTCAGAAATTGAAGATAACCAAAACCATAAAAGGTTATCTTTACAATGATAAAGAGGCCATTAAAACCAATGGTGACTATTTAGCAAATGCTAAAGTTAACACGGGTGCTTTCGCCATCTTTAGCGACTTTCCATCTTATGATCTTGTCTCTCTCTTCCAACACAACGAAATCTTGAGTCTAATTGGCTCTTGTGACAACGATGAAGTATGTTATCCCAAACCCGTGAAGATGTTCTACGCAAATCTCAACCACGTATTTTATCAACGCAATGAAAATCAAATTTGGAGTAGAGTCAAGGGAACTCAAATTGTTCTCAACACCCAATCTTTTAGGAGAAATTCTAAATTGTAGAAGAGAGGGCATGGATATCTCAACTTTCGCTATCGATGAAACCGATTTGGAAACCTATCATGATATCTTCGAAGATGATACTCCAATGGATTTCAAAAATCGTTTCTTTCGTCCAAAAACAAGAATCGTCAACCTCCTCCTTCAACAGACCATCACTCCTCATTCCGGAAATTACAACAATCCAACTCTTAAAGTCCAAAAGGCAATCTTTGCCATTATGGGTAATTACCTTATCAATTGGGTTGATATGATTCTAAATGAATTTAAGCCCATAGATGTATCTTTAAGAGAAAACACTCTCTACTATGGTGTTTATCTCACTCGCATTTTCAAATACTTTGGAGTTGATCTTCATGGAGAAGAATTCGTCTCTAGGAAAGTGTTTGACGCATCAAACTTTCATCTCATGCAAATTCCTATCAATTTCAAACCTTATAAGACATATGGCGCCAAACAAGCTCGATTGTAACAAGAGCAAGTCCCAATGGAAGTCGAAAAATAAGAGACTTCTATGGAAAGTATAGAGTATCCAACCTCAAATTATGACCTTAAAGACATGATTATTCAAAATCAAGCGAAAATCGTCAAAAATCAAAAGAAGCTTTCCAAAATGACCAAATTCATGGTCAAGATAGGAAGAAAGCTTGGAATTTCATCTTCCTCATCATCATCCGAGAACTAGGTCATCTAGTTTAATCTACTTTTATATATTTCCTTGTATTTTCTTTTGAATCTAGTATTTAAGTGTGCCTTGTTTAGTTGGATGTATCTGCTTTCTACTAAGTAATGAATGGAGTTTTATTTCTGTTTAAATCATCTTTATGTTTCTGAAAAATCATAAAATATATTATAATATTACAAGAGTTCAAAAGAATTCAAAAATTCAAAATTTTCAAAAAACATACTATAGTATGTCGACATAACAAAACATGTATGTCGACATATAACAGAAAAAATTTCAGACTTTTTCAAATTTTAAAATTAAAAATAACTACTCATGTCCATTCAAAATCCAACGAATTCCAGATCCTATTTAAGTCCATTTCTTCTTGAAAACTTCATTATTGTTAGGGATTGCGGAATGGATCATTCAGGCAAAGCAAACACTGGGGGGTGAATAGCGTTTGTAAGAATTTAAGCAAAACTAAAAACTAGAGGGAACTATGGGATGAATCAAACATCAAAAACACAATCACATACACAAATTCAAACATAGATGCAAAATAAACAAAAAATAAAAGTGCAGAAAAGAAAAGAACACACTGGATTTTATACTGGTTCAGATCACTCCTACGTCCAGTCCCGCACAATGCTGGATTGTGCAGTTTTATTACTATTTTCAAATAGCCAAATACAACCTCCTTGATTTCACAGCTCAATAAGGAGATGCCGACTCCTATCCCTTGATTTCACGGCTCAACAAGGGAACACCGACTCAGATTCCTTGATTTCATTGCTATAAGGATAAACCATTTACTCTTTGACTTACAAACAGGATCTTTCAACCCAAGCAATTACAAAATAGCCCTATAAATTTTCAAATAGCACTTGATTCAGAGAGTAAAGAGTGTAGAGAAAAGAAATTTTATCAAATCAGAAGTGAATTTAGCAGAGTATAGGTGTAAAAACCATAAAAATGATTAAGAATAATGATAGGATGAAAGGAGATGAAGATGGAGAAGAAGAGATGTTAGAAAATTCGGTTTTAACCTCTTTTTATAGAAAATGAAGGGTTGCAACGATTCTGAAGCGTTTCAAATAATGAAAAAACACTTCCCTTCAAAATTAGAAAACTAGTTGTTATATGTCGACATACATATTTTACTATGTCGACATACTCATGTATAAATTTCATTTTCAAAGCATTTTTGAAGAGTTTTGATGTAAAATTAATTCTGGAAATTCTTGAGTAAAATCCTATTGTTGTAAATCAATATTTATGATAGAGAAGCATATGAAAACATATTTATAAACTATATAAATATAATTATAAAATTATGAGGTTTTAAATTATAAAATATAAATAAAGTATATATAAAAACGTAAGTTTGACAAACAAAGAAGAATAAAAATAGAAACAAATATGAAAACAAAATAGAGGGGATTGAAAATAAAATAGAAAAACAAAATAGTGGAGATAGAAAAATAAAATAAAAGGGTTTGAGAAAAGAATTGAAAAATCAGAATTTTAAATTTGGATTTGGATATGAACCTGGAGTGCTATTTAGAGTCTTACAAAATCTAGACTCTATAACTATATTAATCTTGAACTCTTGAAATCTCATGAGTCTTGAATCTATTCTGAATTCTGAATCTCTAAAGCTCTTAAATTGTACAGTCTTCATTATTAATTCTTATATACAAATCCTGCATGTGTGTGTATATATATATATATTCTAGATAAAGATGTTAGTATATATTTTTTAATCAATGATAATTGAACTAAGGTTGTTGTCATCAAAACTCCATTCTCCAACAATCTCCCCCTTTTTGATGATGACAACCTTAGTTTATAAAATATCATACCTGTATATACCTGTTTGATGGTGATCCTCTTACACTCCCCGTCTATAAAAATTCTATAAAACTATGCCTATATTTTATAATTTCTCCCCCTTTGGCATTATCAAAAAGAGAGATTAAATATACTCCCCTTAAGTTAAACGACTGTAGAATCTAAGTAATATTCCTAAAAATACTCCCCCTAAATTGAATAATACTCTATATAGAACATAAGTAACTATACTTAAAAAATGCTCCTCCTTAAACTAATAATCATATATTTATGTTATAGAAGATTAGAACAATATTAATTATAAACACCAATTTTATTTAAACAAACACGTGTACATATACATGAACTTATACATATACGACACACCATAAGAATGTAATAACACGAAATCTAGAGAACCCTTAAACACTAAATTATTTGACAATGGGAGATTTGTGAATTCGACAATTTGGATAATGGAGACAGAATTCTCCATTCTTTTGAATCATATTCCCATTTTTGTCAAATAGGACTTCTCCTACAAACTCAACATTATCGCCTTCGTCTGCAATCGTTTGTTGAGTCTCTTGTGGTTCTTCCTCCTCCATTATTTCTTCCTCTTCCGGTTCTTCTTCTGGTTCTTCCTCTTCTTCCATTGGTTGATTATCATCATTGATGATAATCGGTTTGTCTCGTTATCCGTTATAAACATTAAGAGACTTCTCATCACTTTTCCTTGTTTGTTTCGTTCTTCACTTAGTCTAATTCGAAGCACTTTCACCTTAGCCACCATTAGCAGTAAATACTCCATTTTCTCTTCAATTTTGATCACTCTAGAGAGTTTAGATCATTGAAATGGACCCTCGGATGGTCCAGCGTATGAATCAAAGTTATTTTGAGTATTTAGATTAGTGGAAGCCATTGTAATTTTTAATTTAGAGTTTTTACAGAGAAGAAGTATGAGAATGAAGAAAAAAAATTTGAATTAAAGAATTTATATAGTTGGAATAACTAACTTTTGGTGGGAATTAATTTTAAAAAAATTCAGTTATATGTCGACATAGCAGAATATTCATGTCGACATAGTGTTGTTTTAAATTTTATTATTTTAATTCCTTATTATATCTTTATATGTATGTATGTATATATATATATATTATTACTTTAATTATTCTAATTCACTTAATGAACATATACCTAATTCTCTCCTAAATTTAGTGAATGTTGCTTCGTTTAATGGTTTGGTTAATATATCAGCTATTTGTTTATCTATATCTATAAATTCAAGTGAAATCTTTTCTTTACTTACATTATCTCTTAAAAAATGATGTCGAACATCAATATGCTTAGTTCTTGAATGATGAGTAGGATTTTTAGAAATATTTATAGCACTTGTATTATCGCAGTATATGGGTGATTTACTTATGTATAGACCAAAATCGTCTAAAGTTTGTTGTATATAAATTACTTGTGAACATGCCCAAGCAACAGATATATATTCTGCTTCAGTTGTTGACAAAGATACGGTATTTTGTTTCTTACTAAACCAAGATGCAAGGGAATGTCCTAGAAAATAACATGTTCCACTAGTACTTTTCCGATCAGATTTACATCCTGCATAATCAGCGTCACAGTATGAAACTAGATCAAATGAATCATTTTTAGGATAAAATAATCCAAAATCTAATGTATGCTTTACATATCTCAAAATACGTTTTACAAATGTTAGATGAGTTTCCTTAGGTTGTGATTGATATCTTGCACAGAGACATACACTATGCATTATATCTGGTTTATGGCAGTTATATATTATAATGATCCTATCGTTCCTCTATAGAATTTTTGATCAACATCTTTTGATGTATCATCTTTATTTAAAGCAATATTATTTTCCATAGGGGTTGGTCTACCATTTGTTGTTGTTAGATTGTATTTATTAATTAAATCTCTCGCATATTTTTCTTGATTAATAAATATTCCATTCTTTAGTTGTCGAATTTGTAAACCTAAAAAGAATGATAATTCTCCCATATGTTTCATTTCAAATTCTTTGGTCATAATATCTGAAAACTCTTTGTTCATTTTTTCTTAATAAACAACGTATTATCAAGTTTTCCTATTTCAAAGTTTGATTGTAATAAATAATTTCATAATCTATCATACAAAGCTCTAGGAGGCTGTTTTAATCCATATAATGCTTTCTTCAGTTTATATACGTGAACCAGTAATTTTTCATCTTCAAATAGGGGTGGTTGTTCTACATATACGTCTTCATTGACAAATCCATTTAGAAATGCACTTTTGACATCCATTTTATATTATTTAATAGCTTCTAGTCTTGCTACAGGGGCAAAAGTTTCATCAAAATCTATTCCTTCTTCTTGAGTATATCCTTATGCTACTAGTCGTGCCTTATTTCTTACTACCACACCATGTTTATTCATTTTATTTTTACAAACCCGTTTGGTTCCAATAATTGTTTTATCCTCTAGTCTAGGAACAAGTTCCCATACTTCATTCCTAGTAAATTGATTCAATTCTTCTTGCATAGCAAGTACCCATGAATCATCGGAAGAAGCTTCCTTTGGATTTTTGGGTTCTATAGTTGATATAAATGCAGTATTACTCATATTATTTAATTGATTACGAGTTCTAATAATGGAATCAATATCCCCTAAGATATTTTCTATAGGATGATCTCTAAGCAATCTAATTATTTTATTTAGTTGGTTATCTTCATTATTTATTTCATTAGTTTCATCCTCACAATCGTCTTTATCGTTTTGAGTTATACTTTTACAGTTTTCATCGAAAGATACGTTTAATGTTTCTTCTATATTGTTGGTTCGAGTATTAAAAACTCTAAAAGCCTTGTTTCTTTCTGAATATCCAATAAAAATTCCTTTATCTGATTTTGAATCAAATTTGTCTAAATTATCCTTTGTATTAAGCATAAAACATTTACTTCCAAATATTTTAGAATAAGATAATTTTGGTTTATTATTATATAAAAGTTCATAAGGATTTTTACGAGTCAAAGGTCTAATTGAAATTCTATTAATAATATAACAAGCTGTTGCTACTGCCTTAGCCCAAAAATTCCTTGGTAATTACTATCGGATAACATAGTTCTTGCACATTCTTATATCGTTCTATTTTTACTTCAACTACATCGTTTTGTTGAGGAGTTCTTGGAACTGAAAAATTATGGGTTATTCCCTTTTTATTACAATATTTTTCAAAGTTTTCATTTTCGAATTCTCCACCATGCTCGCTACGTATTATTTTAATTTATATTGATAATAAATTTTGAATCTTTTTAGAAAAGATTTGGAATTGATCGAAAGCATACCTTTTATTTTTAAGAAACAAAGTCCAAGTTTATCTAGAACAATTGTCAACTATTACAAATACATATCTATTATGATATATTGATTGAGTTAGAGATGGACCAAATAAATCCATGTGTATTAACTTTAATGGTTTTGAAGTAGTGATTTCTTCATTTGATTTAAATGAACTCTTCTTTAACTTTCCGAATTGACAAGCATCGCATAAGTTATTAACTTTGAATTTCATTTTGGGTAATCCTCTAACCTAATCTAATTTAGAAATTCTAGAGATATGTTTGAAATTTTTATGATCGAATCTCTTGTTCCAAATCTAGGGATCACTTGTATTGGCCATAAGACATAAATTATCGTTGGAAATTTTCATACTTAATATATAAATATTTTTGTTTTAATCTCCTTCGAATATAACTTTTGAATTCCTATCTTCTATGAAACATTTATTCTTTTCAAATTTTATTTTATATCTTTTATCGCAAAGTTGACTTATACTTAGTAAATTGTGTTTTAAATTCCTAACTAATAAAACATCAGAAATAATAGGATTTTCAAAATTACCAACATTGTTGATTCCGATGATGTATCCTTTAGAATTATCTCCGAAATTTACCAATGCACCATCTTCATACTTCAAATTATTGAGTAGTTCTGGATTTCCAGTCATATGTCTCGAACAACCACTATCTAGTACCCATTTGTTCTTTAACATTTACACCTGTTGCCTTTCAGAATTGGAATTTTCAATAGCCATGTAACATACCAGTTCAAGTTTTGAATTTCCAATAACCACTTTTTCAGAATTTGAACTGTCAATACCCACTTCACCCATCTTTTCAACTTTTGAGTTTTCAAAAGTCATAGGACTTGTCCTTTTTTGTTTTGAACAATACTTCAGTAGATCATATACTTCTTTAACATTAATATATGCAGACTCTTTTAACATTTAAAATCTAGAAGAAACTCTCAATTCATTCAAAAACATTCTCTCTATTATTCTACGTAATCAGCGCAAACTAGAGTTAATCCAAATGAGGTTGGTTAAAGATCAAGAAAATCATTTTGATGTAATTCATTGGGATATTTCTTCTGATTTCAGAAATGAAAACAACCAAACATCACATAACATTGAAGAAGAATGGAAAGATATCCAGAAGAATCCAATTATTAGATAAGATGAACGGGTTGATGTTCCAAGAGACATTTAGTTTTTTAGTAAGATTTGATTGATTTAATTATTATAAAAACATGTGGTGTGGTTTGATTTAGAATATATTGATTGGAACTTGTAAATATTAAGACATATGGTATAGTTTAGTTTGTATATATACATTAGACAAACATATGTAATAATGATACTTGATTTGGCTTGTGTTTAGTTATCATATTAAGTATTGTTCTCTTTAGTTTAAATAAATTAGGAATGTTCTACTTAGAGTTAATTAATAAATTACGGGGGAGTATTTTTTATTCAAGAGTATTTTTAGGAATATTACTTAGATTCTACAGTTGTTTAACTTAGGGGGAGTATTTTTAATCTTTCTTTTTGATAATGCCAAAGGGGGAGAAATTATAAAATATATGCCTAGTTTTATAGAATTCTTATAGACAGGGGGAGTGTAAGAGGATCACCATCAAACAGGTATATACAGGTATGATATTTTATAAACTAAGATTGTCATCATCAAAAAGGGGGAGATTGTTGGAGAATGGAGTTTTGATGACAACAACCTTATTTCATTATCATTGATTATAAAATATATACTAACATTTTTATCTAGAATATATATATATATATACACATACATATGCAAGATTTGTATACAGGAATTATTACTAAAGACCGTACAGTTTAAGAGCTTTTAGAGATTCAGAATTCAGAGTAGATTCAATACTCATGGTAATCAAGATTTCAAGAGTTCAAGATTAATATAATTATAGAGTCTAGATTTTGTAGGACCCTAAATAGCATTCCAGGTTCAAGTCCAAATTCAAATTCAAATTTTGATTTTTCAATTCTTTTCTCAATCCTCTCTATTTTGTTTTTCTATTTTATTCTCAATCCTCTCTATTTTGTTTTTATATTTGTTTCTATTATTATTCTTCTTTTTTTTTTAAAAAACTTAAGTTTTTATACATACTTTATTTATATTTTATATAGTTTAAAACCTTATAATTTTATAAATATATTTATATAGTTTAAAAATGTGTTTTCATATGTTTTTCTATCGTATAATATTGATTTACAACATTAGAATTTTACTCATGAATTTTCAGAATTAATTTTATATCAAAATACTTGAAAAATGCTTTGAAAATGAAAATTACACATGACTATGTCAACATAGCAAAACATGTATGTCGACATATAACAACAATTTTTCTAATTTTGAAAGGTTGTGTCTTTTCACTATTTGAAATGCTTCAGAACCATTGCAACACTTCATACTCTATAAAAAGAGGTTAAAACTGATTTTTTTAATATCTCTTCTTCTCCATCTTCATCTCCTTTCATCCTACCATTATTCTTAATCGTTTTTATGGTTTTACACTTATACTATGCTGAATTCACTTCTGATTTGATAAAACTTCTTCTCTCTACTCTCTGAATCGAGTGCTATTGAAGAGTTATAAGGCTGTTTTGTTGCTTGGGTTGAATAAACTTGTTTGTAAGTCAAAGACTAATCAGTGTACCCTTGTAGCTGTGAAATCAAGGAATAGGAGTCAGTGTGCCCTTGTTGAGCCGTGAATCAGGGGATAGGAGTCAGTGTCTCCTTACTGAGCCGTGAAATCAAGGAGGTTGTATTTGGCTATATGAAAATAGTAATAAAACTCTACACAATCCAACGTTGTGCGGGACTGGACGTAGGAGTGATCTGAACCAGTATAAAATCATGTGTGTTCTTTCCTTTTCTACACTTTTATTTATGCTTATTTTGCATCTGTGTTTGAATCTATGTCTGTGATTGTGTTTGTGGTATTTGATTCATCCCATAGTTCTCTCTAGTTTTTAGTTTTGTTTAAATTCTTACAAACACTATTCATCCCCTCCCCCCTCTCTCTAGTGTTTGCTTTGCCTGAAAGATCCATTTGATAGTCCCTAACATATTGGACCTCATATGAGCGACTTAGCAACTTCATAAAACATCGGTATAAATTAATTTACTATCAAGTACTAGTCTATTTCTTAATCTATATTACTTAATCATAAAAACAAGATCTCAACATTGCTGATGTGACATTGCCTTCGACATCTCATTTCAAACTAATGAGTAGTCCTTTCCTCCATTCGTTAATCTATTGCTTAATCATAAAAATTTCAACATTGCTGATGTGGCAATACCTTTGGCATCTTGTTTCAAACTAAAGAGCAGTCCTTTCCTCCATTCGTTAATCTATCGCTTGATCATAAAAACAAGATCTCAACATTGCTGATGTGGCCTTGCCTTCGGCATCTCGTTTCAAACAAAAGAGTAGTTCTTTCTTGTAATACCCCGGATTTTTAGCAATTTAATAATTAATATATTTAATAACTTAAATAGTGGTTTGGTAATTTAAATAACTTGAATTCAAATAATTTGGATTATTTAATTAATACAAATAGTGTAATAATAAATTTTAGTTCTGAAATAGTCGGAAATAGTTGAACTGGCAATATTGTGTGAATTGGAAAATGTAAGAGAATTAATTCAGTTTAGAATTGAATTATAATAACAGATTTATTTATAAACGATGTTTGGATGTTTAATTTATAATTAAATTTAAAATGAGCTCGTAACGTCGTAGTAGTTCATAATTTTATGATTTGAACTTTAAATGGATATACAAGATTCATTATAAGTCAAAATTCATTGAAACAAGAAACGTTGGAATCTATTGAACGATATTTTTCTAATGAAAGTGAAAAATCGAGATTTCGTCTCATAGATTGTAAGTTATGTCCAAATCAAATTTTTAAAAAGTCGCTATGGAATCGTTTATAAAATATAATGATTTTATTTAATTAAATTAAATGAATATTGTTATGTAACTTGAGCAAACGATCGAATCGAGATGCGAGGCAGGTTCTATTGAGTTTGTATTGACTTTTAGAATTTTTCTGCAATTTTTATTTTTAAAAAATGAGCTATTTTTCATTTAACGTATTTTGCACCTTAAATCATCGTTTTTGGAATTTCACAAAATAAGTTAACTGGTCTATTTTATTACTGTTCTGTGATCATGGCACCTTGCTCGATATGGCTGTAATTTTATTTTTGTCATTAGCAGTTTGGACTGAAATGTTTTTTGTGTAGCGGGATACACAAAACGTCATATGCATTGCCAGTGACAGCAAAACACACATCCACTGTATTCCTTCATGCACATCTACCAATCCGCTGAATTCCTTTATGCTGAAGCAAAACACACTGCCTACCCCCGTATAACAGCACCCTAAAATTTTGGAACCGTGGAGACCAAAGAAGTGTACATTAAACCTACCATATAATGCTGCACTTCTTCCTTTTCCGCAAAATAGCATTCTTCACTTCTTCTCCTATAAATATACACGCGTACCATTCTTTTTCCGCAAAAACAAAGCGCTTCTTCACTTCTTCCTTTTCTCTTTTGGAAAGAAAGTCCATAGTTTTAATGACTAAAAAATGAAATAATCAAACAGCGTTGCATGCATGAGTAGCAAGGGGAGATCGTTGATCTTTTAGGTGGCGCAGTATTGTCTAGGATGGGAAGTTTAGTGGAGGAGAAGCACGTAAGTGGACAGGAAGCTTTGGCATGCATGTGTGGGTTTGGGGTTGAAACATTGGGATGATGAAAACGGTATAGGCAAAGAAACGAGGGGTAGAAGAGAAGTGGAGAGTGGATCAGGTGCGTTACACGTATATATTACGTACGAGATAAAAAAAATGCAGCAAGGAGAGTGGAAACTAACGGTGGAAGCTATTCAGGAGATGCGGGGTGTTTAGATGAGGAAGACGACACTATGGAAGATGGCTGTATATGCGTGAGTCATTTCTGGGTAAGCCCAATGTTATATATATAAAAAAATACTGGAAGAAAAGGTGAACACGAAGAAACAAGGCAGTCTATATTTGCTGAGGGCTCGGGTTTGGTGCATGATCCATGGGCATGCATGTAGAATTGAGCATCGATCTGTACGTGAGTAGGAGGGACATGCAAGGCATATAAGGACAACATGATGGGGGAAATAGGGTCGGAAAAATAATAAGAAGTAGACTAACAAAGAATGATGCATGCATAAATGCCTTGTTGGGCCTTGTTAGGTTTGAGTTCCGGCGCGTTGGGCGGAACCTGTTGGCTCGTGTGTGAGAAATACCTTGTTTTACTTACTAAGTACTAACGTTAGTTGATTAGTTTAGTTTAAAATTTTAAACTTTAATGTTAAGAATACCTCTATATTGAATCCATTTAAAGTGCGACCCTCGACGCTATAACCGAAATGACGAGTAGTAATATTGTTTGACGCATTTGATTAAACATAAAATATGGATGAAATGTTAGTGAACAATTTAAATTATGATTAACATAAGTAAATAACTGTACATTATAGTGATACTGGTTAGAAAAATCAAAACACTGTTCTCTATCGAAGTGGACATTTGTTTTTGTATCAGTTAAAATCAAGAGATGTTGGATATGTCTTGACAAATACTACACTATGAAGCTGATTGGGAATGATTTTGAGTTAGCTAGAAATCCTAGCAAATAAAACATCTGATTAAATCAATCGACGTTAATCGTTATTATACTATGAACGACCAAGGTGAGTAAACTCACTAACTCTGTCCAGTTTTATAATTTTATAAATATTTTTTAATATTGATGAATGATGATTGAATGTTGTGTGATGGTTGTAATTTGGACGAATTGGTTGAAATTATAGGTATAGTTATATACATACATACATACATACATACATACATATATATATATATATATATATATATATATATATATATATATAACGTTGGTTAAATATCGATTCTATTTATTATGATGTCTCATATTGAAATAAATATTTATGTTATTTACATTGATTAATATCTGTGGATGCAGGAAAATAGGTTGGAGGGATCCAACTGGATTCCTCAAAATTTTCACTGTTTGTTTCATATATTGTGATATATGATGGGTTAACTATTCTATGATAGATTTGGTTGTGTTGATTGCTTAATGTAACAACCTGTATTTTTGGAACCAATTTAAAATTTATTTTTAATTGGTTTTAATGGAAATTAAATATTTTAGACTATTTATTTTGAGAATTAACGATTTAAAATTTATTTAAATCAAAGTTAGAATGTATAAACTTTAAAATTTAATTAAAACGAACTCGAAATGGTGCGGTAGTTTGAAAAATCAATTTTAAACTTTGAATGAATATACAGAATTCAATATAAATCAGAATTGGACAAAACAAGAAATGTTGGAATATTTTGAATTGTAATTTTCTAACGAATGTAAGAAATTGAGATTTCACTTTATAAATGGTAAGTTATGTCTAAATTAAAATTTAGAATAGTCGCTATGGAATTTATATTTTTTTTAATATTATATATGGTCCTTAATAATAGCCATTTTGGAAATGACTTCCATTTTCAACGAAACCACTTCCATTGAGTTCGGAATGTGGTTTAGGTGTTCGAAAACTGTAAGCATCGATACCTTTGGTGTTGGAGAAATTTTGGTCTTTTCATTAGATATAACCTCCACTGGTGGAATCATGTATACCTGTATCATGGGGTAACCATAATCTCCAAAGATCTCTACCCATCCTCCCACTGCATGATACTCAAAAAGTGCCTGCTCCTATCTCATCCATATCGCTAAAACGGGGTCGAAAACTCCTCTGGCTGTCCTCCCGTGGTAGCGACCGGTGTCTCAGGAACAACCTCCTCCTCCTCTTCGTATTCTTCTTCGTCATCACCATTGGCGTCCATATCCTCCGCCTCATCCTCATCCCGGTCACTATCGTCGTCACCATCACTATCTCCAAAACCTATCTCGATCATCAGTATGTCATCTTCCTCTGAGGGATCCTGGCTGTCTGCACCTTGCTCCATGGGTTCTTCTCTACCGACATTCGACTCCTCCGATGTCCTATGGATACCCTCATCTTCACTCGGTATCCTCTCTCTAATGTCTTCAGAATCTCCTACCCTCGCTCTATTGGCTAGCATTCTCTCGGTCTGGTGTGAGGTGAGTCTTTTCCTAGTTGTCCTCTTCATCAATGGTGCCATCTGGAAAGTAGACAAGGAAATAGAACTCGTCAATGATAGAATCATAGCAAGGGAGTTCATAATTCCTAATAAACTGAATCCACAAATGTACATACCAATGCTCACAGAAATGAAGAAATCCAAGGTTTCATTTCATCCAAACAACCAACTAGCAAAACATACCTAATCTGTAGAAAAGTTCGGGTATTATTTCCTGATATGTTTCTCTGTCTCCAACGTGCAATCTTAAGGATTATCGCTCCACAGAATCTTTAGCAGACTTACCGCTTTGTTACGAAGTTGCTTTTCTTCACTATCGATAATACGAAATGGTCGTCGAATCACTGTCAAATCTGGTTCAATTTCTATTTCATGCTGAACAGATGGTTCCAGAATTAAAGACGGATCGTGCAAACATTTCCTCTAATGAGACACATGGAATACGTTGTGAATCCCTGCCATACGTTCTGGCAATTCCACTCTATAGGCTAGAAAACCAATCCTCTCCAGAACTCGGAAAGGTCCAACATATCGCGGAGTTAACTTTCCGGCTTTTCCAAATCTCACCACTCCTCTCAATGGTGAAATCTTCACAAATACCAGATTTCCTATCTCAAATACAAGATCTCTTCACCTTGATCAGCCTAGCTTTTCTATCGATCCTGGGCTTCTTTCATTCTTAACATCACCAACTCCACCTTTTCTGTTGCTTCACGGATCATGTCCGGTCCAAGTACTAATTTGTCTCTGCATTCAATCCAACATGCGGGTGCTTTACAAGGTCTTCCATATAGTGCTTCGTATGGTGCCATCTGTATACTTGCCTGGTAACTATTATTATAAGCGAATTCCACAAGGTGTAGATGATTCTCCCATGATCCTCCAAAATCTAAAATACAAGCTCTTAACAAATCTTCCAATATCCGGTTTACCCTCTCAGTCTGACCATCCGTTTGAGGATGTTAAGCTGTATTGAGATTCAATTTCATTCCCAAAGTCTTTTGCAATGTTTCCCAAAATTTACTTGTAAAGATGGGATCTCTACCACTTACAATGCTTGCTGGGACTCCATGTAGTCGTACAATCTCCTTCATGAAAACTTTGGCTGAAGATGCGGCTGTGCGTGTCGGTTTTACTGGGATAAAATGCGCGCTTTTTGTCAGCCGATCGACAATTACCCAAATTCCTTCAAATTCTCTTCTTGTCCTTGGCAATCCATCAACAAAATCCATCGATATCATTTCCCACTTCCAGTTGGGTATTTCTAATGATCGTAATAGTCCAGCAGTCTTTTGATGATCTCCTTTTACTTGCTGACAACACAAACATTCATTTACGAAGGTTGTAATATCCTTCTTCATCCCTGGCCACCAGAATACTTGTTTCATATAGTTACTCATCTTATGAATTCCGGGATGGATGCTCAACCTCGATGCATGGCATTCTTTCAAAACTTCTTGCCTCAATCCATCCACATCTGGAACACATAATATGTTGTTAATCTTTAACACTCCTCGGTTATCCAACGTGAAATCAGACTCCCTCCCATCCGTAACTCCTTGAATGATCTTCTCCAACTTGGCGTCTCTCCTTTGATTTCCCATAATCCTTTCTTGGAGAGTCGGTGTGACTTCCAATAGAGATAGAATTGCATTTCTACTCAAAGCGTCTGCTACCACATTTGCCTTATCGGGTGTATAAATGATGTCCAAATTATACGATGCAAGGAATTCCAACCATCGTTGTTGTCTCAAGTTTAAATCCTTCTGGGAAAATAAGTACCTCAATGGTTTATGATTTGTAAAAAGTTCGAATTTTCCACCTAGAAGATAGTGCCTCCATGTCTTCAATGCAAAAACCACGGCCAATAACTCTAAATCGTGAGTTGCATAATTCTTCTCGTGTATCTTTAATTGTCTACTTGCATATGCAATTACACGACGGTTCTGCATCAACACAGCTCCTAATCCAACTCCACAAGCGTCAGTGTAGACTTCAAATTTGCTGGTTCCATCGGGAACAACTAACACTGGTGCTTTGGTTAAACGCTCTTTTAATTCTTGAAAAGATTTTTCACACTTCAGGGTCCAAATGAACCTTTGGCCTTTTTTTGTTAATTTCGTCAGATGAGACGATATCTTTGAGTAATCTTGAATAAATCTTCGGTAATATCTCGCCAATCCTAGGAAACTTTGAACATCGGTTGGTGTACGAGGTTGTCTCCATTGTTGTACTGCTTCCACTTTTACTGGGTCTACTGATATTCCATCTCCATTTACAATATGTCCCAAAAATCTCACTTCAGACTTCCAAAAATGGAATTTTGAAAATTTGGCCTTCAACACATTTTTCCTCAGAGTTTCTAGGACTACTCTAAGGTGATAGCGATGCTCCTCTTCAGTTTTTGAATAAATCAGAATATTGTCAATGAAAATTAGAATGAACTTGTTCTGAATTTTCCTAAAGACTCTGTTCATTAAATCAACGAAAAATGCTGGTGCGTTGGTTAGACCGAATGGCATAACTAACCACTCATAAAAGAAATCCGGGCCTCTAAATGCTGTGAAAGGAATACTATCTTTAGCGATTCTCAATTGGTGAAATCCTGTTGCTAGGTCCATTTGGAAGAATACTGTTGCTCCATGCAATTGATCGAAAAGATCGTCGGTTCGGGGTAAAGGGTATTTGTTTTTGATGTTTGCCTTGTTTAATTCTCTATAGTCAACACACAGTCGCAACGACCCGTCAGGCTTTACTACAAAAACTATTGCCGAGCCCCAAATAGAAAAACTTGGTCGGATTAAGCATTTATTTAGTAAATCTAGAGTCTGTTTCTCCAGTTCCGATACTTCCTTTGGAGCCATACGTCTTTTTGGTTGAACTATTGGTCTTGCTCCTGGAATTAAATCGATTCGAAATTCTATCTCCCGATGAGGAGGTAAAATTTCGACTTCTTCGAATACATCCTTGAATTCTCTAACTACGTCCAGTGTTTCAATGTTCTCTTTCGGTGCTTCTAGGGCGTATAGGAAACTACATGTGTGAATACTTGGTTTTCCACAAGGTATCCTAGCTTTACGGTCTAGGCTTGTTATCAAGGTTATAGTTTCTTTATCACATTTTATCTTGGCTTGGAACTCACTCAGCCAGTCCAATCCAAGAATAAAATTGAAACTTTTGAAGTCCAGGACATAGAAAATGAAACGAAAGGAATGTGAGAGATATAACAGTGCTATATCTTCCCAACACATTTTTAGCTCGGTTTTACCACCAATGGGATTTGAGACACAAATTGGGTTTGGGGAAATAATTTTTTTAATGTTAAATTGGTCTACAGTTTCAGAAGAAATAAAACTGTGTGAAGCGCCAGTGTCAAATAAAACTCGAAGTTAAATTCTTTTAAATTGTAAAGTACCTTCCAGCACTCCCTTCCCCTTCACTTCTAAGAGCCAGATGGTTCATTCTTGATGGCATACACCTTTGCCTGAGGTGTCCTTTTCATTAGTGGACAGTCTTTCACCATGTGACCAGGCTGGTGACAGTTGAAACAAATGTTTTTCAGTACCATCTCATTTCTCTGAACCTGTTGTTGTTGCTGCTGTGGTTGTTGCTGAGGCTTCCTTTGTTGCTGTTGCGGTTGCTGTTGCTGAGGTTTCTTGTTACTCTTTTGTCTACAGAACCTTGCAATGTGACCCTTCTGCTTGCAGTTGTGACACAGAACGTTCTTTAAACGATTCTCAGTTTTCTGTTGAACTGTCTTTCCTTGGTTCTTGTTATCCTTACAGTCAGGGTTAAACTTCCTTTTATGGATATTTCCTCCACTCGCTTCTCCAGTCTGATCCTTTGCTACAGTTGGGTTTTTAGCATCCAGGGCTTCATACCTGAGAGCTAAATCCACGAGTTCAACAAACGGATCTTTTAGATGCCCCATCATACGACCTTGAAGACTATCTTTTAATCCTTCTATGAACATTTCGTTTTTCTTCATTGAGGTATTTACCAACTCTTGTCCAAAGCTTGATAGTGCATTGAACTTGTTCTCGTACTAAGTGACAGTCATGCTTTCTTGTTTCAGATCGATGAAGTCTCGGTACATCCTGGTTTTTCAGGTTGCTGGCAGATACTGAGCTTCAAAAGCTTCTTTGAACATAGCCCAATTAAAATTCTCTTCCGGAGTATTTGCAGTCTGGGCATCCCACCAGATAGTTGCGGCTCCCTCCAGATTCTGTGATGCTAAGAGACGTTTGTACTCATCATCCAACTTTAGTCCCTTAAAAATCTTTTCACATGATCTAATCCATGCTTGGACGTCAACCAAAGATTCCGTTCCCTTAAAAGTTTTTCCTCCCAGAGTAGTGTAGTTCTTGCAAATCATAGCGAAGTTCAGTTGCGTTGGAGCTTGGACTACTTCAGTCGTATCCACTTGGGTCTGATTAACAGTGTGCCCGTTGGTCGTAGTTGCCCTACTTGCTCCGCGGCCTTGCCTTGCTTAAGAACTCATTGTCAACTTCCTGAGTATAAGGTTTGAGAGTTAATACTCATTGGGAAAACAGTCTTAGGGATAACCTACATTAATAGCTAGGGTCGTCCTATAATATATGGTTTTTATAAAAATACGCTCTCTCAGAACTAACTTATAGCCTAGGTGTTCAGAAATCCTAAGCTCTGGTACCATCTGTAACAGCGCGATTTTCGATACCTCGGAAACCGTGCCATTATTGAAAGAATTTAGAAGATGAGATAGAAAAGATAGAACTTATAGAATAGAAGAATAAGAAGTCATCAGAATCTCACAGCGGAATTTCACAAATACATATATATTACATCATAAGGTCTGATACAACAGAGTACACAACATAATACATCATCATCATGGTTCAACAACATAATTATACATTGCCATATTATAGTAACATAGTTTCTTAAACTGGGAAACTAAACAGATATGCTACTAGGGTCTTGAACTTGTCCATCATCGGGTTCCACTTGCCTTACCTGAATTCACTTGTCTTCTCATAATAAATATTATGAGTACCCAAGAGTTTAGGAAACACAAAAATAAACTCTGGGTCAGTCAGGGGACTGGTGTGAGGAAACATAGTTATAAGATGTAAACATGAAAATAAGTGATACGGTTTCCCATGTTGATCATTTTTAACTTTAGAAATCATTAGGTCAAACCATAACTAGAATATGGAAATAACCAAGTAATTTATATCAAAATGTTTGATATTAAGATAGTTTGTATTAGATAAATA
The DNA here is from genome assembly GCA_030737875.1 of Allium sativum. Taxonomy (NCBI): domain Eukaryota; kingdom Viridiplantae; phylum Streptophyta; class Magnoliopsida; order Asparagales; family Amaryllidaceae; genus Allium; species Allium sativum. The sequence continues at coordinate 161,380,865 of CM060924.1, forward strand.
GAAATTTAGTGAAACGCTTGCATCTCACGTTCACGTATACAGTATACAAATCTAAAAGTCGCAGAGCGCGTACCGGAGTTTGGATTCCAACAGACAGGGTATGGGAGCACCCACCGATCAGTGTACTCTAGAGATGATACACTGGGGTTCAACAAGAACGTCTTGTAACCCGACCACACATGACCGTCCACTCATTTAGCTTGAGTGTGATGAATACATTATCACTCATACGGTTGAGCTTGATTTACCGTTTCCGAATGTTACAACAGCAAAAGAGATTTAAGAAGTTAAATATGGAAGTCCTCTAGATGATGATAATATACCCTGCTTGGGTATGACCCAACTAGCCATGCTGCCTAGCCCAACTTTTGTTACTTCCGGGTTGTGAAGTTTTGAGGTCACGTTTTATCTTCTGACAGATATTTTCTTTAATTTCTTTGAATGCCACATAGTCCTATCCGTCAGAAATGCTTGTTCGATAACCCAAATATATTACGAGTAATAAAGCTAAAAGAAACGAATTTCTCCGCTACCAACGTAATATACTTACGTAAATCCGATGTGTAGACTCTAACTGATATACGTTGTCAGACACTCGTCCATTCGGGTTTGTCCTGGGACTGAACAGACCAAAGATATTATCTAAAATCATTCTTGCATCTTGTTGACTTTAGCACTCTGATATGCGTCGTATACTTCGAGTCGAAGTGGAATATTTATTCCGGACTCTTCGAAACGATGTACGAATATCTTTTACAGTCGATAAATGTTTATCAGTTTAATCATGAGTATTACTCAGTTACAGATTAATTATCTTTTTACAAACAGTGTTTGTTTTACCTGGTTCATATCAAAAAAGTTTAATTATCCTTTTAAAAAAAATAAACAGTCAAAGTACATGTGTTTCACACAGTGTTTTGTTCAGGTTAAATCATCACTTGGAAATGCACGTGCTCCACACACGGAATTTTACTTGCTTTACCGTCGCAGCTCAGACGGTGTTTTAAACTCTACTTTCCGTCTTTATTTATGCCTTTATGATTATTCAGTTATAATTAATTTAAAAAATTAATTGAAATTATTTATTCACTTATTATTTTACTTTCAAACTGATCGAAAACTTCTACGGTCAAATTTTTCGGTTTGATCTTCTGCTGCTATTTTCCACTTGCCTTTGTAATTAAATAAATTCTTCCTCTTATTCAATTAATTAATTTATTTATAAATTTTATATATTACTGATCAAAATTTAAAACTGTTTTTAAATTTAAAACAACGTTTAATTCCGAAGTACCGAAGTATGGGTTTGCACATTTTAAAAATACCGGCTTTGGCAAGTGCCAAAGTACTGGACTTGGCACTGCCAAAGTACCGGGCTTTGGCACTGCCAAAGTACCAGTGTTGGCAATGTCAAGGCACTGGACTTGGCAAGTGCCAAAGTACCATTCCTTGGCAAGTGCCAAGGCACTGGACTTGGCAAATGCCAAGTACAAGACCTTAGTACTTTGTCTTCTTTCTGATATCAGTGCACGGTGGTGCACGTGCACACCAACTTGGCTCGACGAGGAGCCACCGCAACCCTTCCAACACGTCACACTCCACCTCTAGCTCACCATCCACCCGTCTGATCATCGTTTCTCCGTCGCTACAGTAAATTTCTTGTTCGAGCTCCCTTACGCAGAAAAGGTCATCGGGAAAACCGCCTCCCGCTCCCACCTCAGACCATATGGCGATGTCCCCTTCCGGCCATGACACCTCGCCTTTCCGATGCCTCCATCCCCCCATGTCCGATCCTCCAGTGCTTCGCCGTTGACGAACAATTCTGACACAAAGAACTGAACCCATAAACTACCCAAAAACCCTATATTCGATTTGTTCTCAAGATCCACACATTAGAAAAATTAACTTGTATTTTTCCCCGATGCCCCTATCCCCGATGAAGCTCTGCTCCCAACCGCCTGACCCCTGGTGGCTCCGACGATCGGAATTTTCCCCAAAACCCAATTTTGTTCATACCCGAAATTCTCTTGATCCGCTAACTTAAAAATCATGATTTTTATATTAAAAATCATCATTTCGACCTATGATTCTATTCATGTAATCAAATCAGTGTTCCGTTAGATTTGAAAATCCATGTATACAGAGAGTATACTGTGTTTTCCTGTTAAACTGTTTTCTTTGTAAATGTATATTTTTTTGATTTCTTGGTTGAATCACTAAGGCCTAAATACTTGATACAGTTAAATTGACAATGATAAGATGAGGCTTTGATGGAGTTCTCTTATGAGAATCTATAATCAGATCTACTGTGCTTTACACAGTTTGAATTCAAACAGGGTGCTTATATTATCAACCAAAATTTGTACAATCATCCTACTATGTCTTCTACATGGGAGGTCAGTTTATGCATTCATGAATCAAAGCATCCTAACATCAGGTAATATGTGTTGACAATAATCACATAATGGTCAAGATAGAACATGTAATTAAATTCATGTTCAAAACAGTTTACTGTAAATATTTAAAACCAGAAATTTTAAAAGTGTTTCACTCACTTGATGCTATCCAAGATTCCAGAAAAGCTTCAGATTTTAGATGTGAACATAGCTTAGTTGTGAGAAAATATGAGGGCTTTAAGGGGTATTTATAGTGGAACTAAAAGATTTAAAAAAACATTTCCTGCACATGTTTTTAACAGTAAATCTCCCCTAAGCCTTACCCCTTCCCTTTAGTTCCTACGGCTATTTTTAAGGGAGATCACGCATGGAAATTTTGTTTTATTAAGATACCATGGCCAATAGACTTTACTAAGTTGGTTCTTCTAGAAACTTGAAACTTACTTTCGTTAAATGCTTGTATCTCCTCTTGGATTTTATCCATTATAGAAATAGTTTTTTCTTGTCTCTTACTTGGCTGATATTTCCTTTTACACATGCAACCTCATATGAGAATTTACTTTAGGTCTTTTTAGAGTATGGTTTTGAAATCCTAGTCTACTATTCAAGGTAGCTTTCATTTAATGCTTTGTCTCACTATGGAAATTGTTTTTGTCTCTTGTATGAGATATTTATTTTATAAAAAGGTCAAATGGTTTATGTGTGCTTTGTTTATGTTGTAGCCGACTTGTCTTTATACACATACATATTGTGTTGTTTTATTATCAAGCCCCTCTTTATTTTCAAGTGAACAAAATGCTCTTCATTTTGTTCATGTTCTAAGGCTTTTTGTTTTTAACTCCTTGCTTTGTTAAAATGATATTATGAAGTATTTTCTCTTCATAGGAATTTATTTCTTAATATTTCTATTTAAATATTTTATACTTGTTTTTCCTTTTACATTCCAAGATTAAATCAAGTATATATATATATATTCTATTTTATTTTATTTTTCCATACATATGCTTATACATATATATATTTATTTCAAAAATCTCTTTTTAGTTTGATTTTAAATAGAAATCTCATTTTAATTCCTTATAAAAATGATTTTAAAAATAGTTGAAAAAGTCGGGACATTACAATGCGATAGTTAAATCTTTAATTAGATTTGAAATGTTGATTGGTAATTATTTTACTGGTAACTCATTGGGTGTCAGATATGGAGTACTACCAGTTTTGCTTCATGGGAAAAATAGATTGGTATTGGGATAATAAAATGAATGATTACTTTGGTAAGGTTTGATAATCCCAACAAGTTTGATAAACCTTAATTTGGTTTAAGATTGTTAAAAGATAATACAAAATCTTTTGTAATGTTTTTCAAAGAAAGATTTAAACAAGAGGTTTAAATGAATAAATCTTTGATAAGATTTGTGGGAATAATTCCCAATGTAAAGAATATTTGAATAAAAGAATATTTCTAATTGGAATGAGGCGTATGATGTGTTTTTATAGCACTTGATTATAAGATACGCGAGTTATTCGGAAAGACCGAGTTTAACCCATTCTGAATAATTAATACGACGATTGAAAGTCGATGATGAATACGGTGGTTAAAGACCTGAGATTGTAACAACCCGTAAAATGCGAGCCAGTTTGAAATTTTTATTTTGGCAACTTTAGTGAATTTTGAATATTTAATCTGAATTATTTTAAATAATATCGACGAGAAATTTATTTTGAATATAATTAGAACGTATATATTATATACGTCGTCGTTAGAATATATAATAATTATATATAATTATAAAAGGAATTGAAAATGGCGCGGTAGTTCGAAAATTCGATTTCTGATTTCAAATGAATATACAGAATTCAATATAAGTCAGAATTGAACGAAACAAGAAATATTTGAATCTGTATAATTATATCTTTGTAACGAAGTTAACAAACTGAGATTTCATTTTAGAAATGATAAGATATGTCCAGTTTAAAATTAGAAATAGTCGCTGTGGAATTTATATATATTTTTATATATATAAGGCCCTTAAAAATAGCAATTTTGCAAACGACCTCAGATTTCGACGAAACCAGTTTTGTTGGGTCCGTGATGTCAAGTTATGGCTAGGTTTCAAATTTCATAATTTTTCGAATCAATATGTGAGCGTGGCAAAGGAAAACGCGTTTGACCAGTTTCAGTTGATTTTAATCGACTGGAAATTGGCCATTTTTCCAACAATCTCAGAATTCGACGAAACTAGTTTTGTTAGGACCGTATCGTCAATACGAAGCTAGAAAATATTTTCGGGAATTTTTCTAGTTAGTGTGTGGCCCCGGTAAATTGAAATGTGCGTTTAAATTGAATATATAAAGATTTATATTTTAAATTTAACGGAAACTGGTCGTAACGTCCGAGTTGGCTTACGCAGCATATCCCATTGTGTTCGGAATAGGGGTATTGCGCTAGGGACGGCAGTCGTTGGGTGAAACTCCGAGTTAGAAGGAAAAGTCAACAATTAGGGTTTGGGAAAAAAAATTAAATATAAAATAAAATAATAAAATATAAAAATATAAACATTTACACTAAAGCCCCCCCCCCCCCCCCCGTCTTTACTTTTCCCCAATCAGAAAAACCCGATCCCCAATTTAAAAATGGCCACCTGCGATCCGTCGCACCACCGTGGTTGGTCAACAAGCCTCCCCGAGCATCTCCCCCTCGCAACCCTTCTCCTTCGTCGATCCTTCTCTTCCCTCCAACACCCCACCTTGAACTGACCAAGCCGCCGCTCCCTATCACCACCCCCGCTCCGTCTAGGCGCGCCACGCATGAAGACCGCGCCCCTCTGCATCGCGAGGCCCTCCACCAGACCGCGCTCACACCAAATCGAGACGCCCATCTCCACAGACCCGAAGAGAACCACCGCCACCCCTGATGGCGCCAATGACCTGCCGTGACCCCTCCCCCCCGTAAGTATTTTATTGTTTTTTTTTTTTATTTATTTATTTTAATTCGTTAAAAAAAAACTGAATTGTTTTATTTAAAAAAAAAAAAAAGGTAAGTTCTGATTTTTAAAACGATAAAAAAACTGATTTTGTTTATTAGAATATAAAACTGATTTTGTTTATTAGAATATAAAACTGATTTTTGATTTAAGAATATAAGAATGATTTTGATTTAAAAATATAAAACTGATTTTGTTTTAATAGTAAAAACAGGTTTTAAAGGAAGTATAAAAACTGATTTTTGGAAATTTTAAACTTTAAATAGAAAATGGTTTGATCTTTAAAGTAGAAAAGACGGATTTTTATTAAGCAGAAAGTTTTAATTTTTATTTCATATAAAGATGCGATTTTTAAAATAGAAAAAAGATGTGATTTTTACAATAGAAAAGAGGCGATTTTTACAATAGAAAAGATTCGATTTTTAAATGGAATAGATTCTATTTTTATAAAAAGGAAAGGAATGATTTTTACCATTAAGTAACGTATATAAAAATTCGATTTTTATATATTGAATAGCGAACTAAAAATTCGATTTTTATATATTGAACTTTGAACTAAAAATTCGATTTTTATATATTGAACTTCGAACTAAAAATTCGATTTTTATATATTGAACTTCGAACTAAAAGTTCGATTTTTATATATTGAACTTTGAACTAAAAATTCGATTTTTATAAATTGAATAGCGAAGTAAAAATGTGATTTTTACGTATGTAGTGAAAGCAGCAACGAAGGTGACAAAAAGGCGAAACGACGAAGACTTCTGCAAAAGAAGTGCCGTGGAGCTAGGATAGCTATATGTGAGAATTTCTCACCTTTCAATTTATTTTTCTAGTTATATATATACTAGGATGCAGACGGTGCTTAGTAGCACCCGACACCCGTCCACAGACCATGGACTTGTTTGTTTGACTGTTTGGTGATTGATTGTGATATTGGTTTGAATGTGGTTTGTGGTGTGAAAAATCGAATCGATAAATTGGTTAGGATTAGACGTGCGCCGTTATAAGGCGAAGGAGTAAGGCTAGGTTAGACCCTTACTCCAAAGTTTGTGGTTTGCATAACGAATTGATTTGATTGATGTGTGAATGGCGTGGGCCTTCACTAGACCGGGGATAAGGCTAGGCCTTGTCCCGTTTCTAGTATCGTGCCGTTATGCCGCCGAAATTTTCTAAAATAAGTTAGAAAAATAAAATTAGCATTTTATTTAACGAATGAACTGAATATAAATTCATATGTTAAAATAAAATGTGTTATCGTTAAAAATATAATTTTTAACGTGAATGTGAATAAATAAATATTCATTTACAAACCAGACGGTTTGTTTATGTACACCTATTTGAATGACGTTGATTGGGTCGATAAATTTTACACATCGCCTAACTGCACAAATAAAATATGTGTTTGATTGTTTGAAACCCCACACGGGTGTTAGGATGAAATTTGAAGTTCACTCATCCTGATTTATTAAATATGTCGATCGATTGATTGACAAGCTGCTATAAGCGTTAAATGTCTATATTTGATGCTTATACAGTGTAGTGCACTTTGGTTGATGGTTGATTATTCATCGTTGTTGATATATACATGTGTTGTAGAAAATCCATATAATTAACATTATATGGTAATTGATTGGGCCTCATTCCAGTTTCGAGAAAAATAGAAATATTTGAAATAGAAATATTTGAAATAGAAATATTTGAAATAGAAATATTTGAAATAGAAATATTTGAAATAGAAATATTTGAAATAGAAATATTTGAAATAGAAATATTTGAAATAGAATATTTGAAAATAGAAATATGTGAAGCCGTGAGGATTAGATTGACGCCATTTTGACGTGAACGATATTTATATCGATTTTATTCATTTTAAAATGAATATTGAAACGTGATTTCGAAATCGAATATTTTGAAATGAATTGAATTGAAAACGATTTCGAAATGAATTGAATTGAAAACGATTTCGAAATGAATTGAATTGAAAACGATTTCGAAATGAATTGAATTGAAAACGATTTCGAAATGAATTGAATTGAAAACGATTTCGAAATGAATTAAATTGAAAACGATTTCGAAATGAATTGAATTGAAAACGATTTCGAAATGAATTGAATTGAAAACGATTTCGAAATGAATTGAATTGAAAACGATTTCGAAATGAATTGAATTTTAAAACGATTTCGAAATGAATTGAATTGAAAACGAATTCAAATGGAATTGAAAGCGAATTGAAATGAATTCAAATTGAATTGAAATTTGAATTGAATAGAAATGAATTTTGAAACGAATTTATAAAGAAGAATTCAATTTTGATTTGAATTGAAAAGGAAGTTGAAATTGCTTTTGAAACGAATTTAAAACCATTTATATAATTCGTTTTAAATAGTAATCGACGAAATATATATTATATATATTATATATATAATATAATGGCCTGAATAGAACGCGCCGCGCTGCGGCAGTTCGCGAATTTCGATCATTTGTTTCAAACGGACATTACGGGAGATCCGACCGTCGGATTCTCCTAAAACCGGAACCGTTGGGTTCGTATCGAAAAGAGCTTTCTAATGAATGTTAGAAATTTGAAATCTAACGGTTGGATTTGGAGATACGTCCAAATCAAATTCGAAAAAGGTCGCTGTAAGTGCAGTTCGATGGCCGTTAATGGAAATCGACCGTACGGGCCTTGATAAAATTATTAAAAATAGTAATAATTTGTGTAAAATCATAAGAAATGATTTGTGAAAGTTTGGGATGAAAAACTCCATATTTGAAAAGATAAAAATAGATTTTTATCGAAATGAACTAGTTTTGAACTAGAATTATAATTCTATTTATTTTTAAATAAATAAATTGAATTTGAAATGGTTTTGAAAATAACCAAAATTTCCAATGATTGCATTGGAGTGGATTTGAATCGAAATTGTCTTCGGAATATTTCGATGTTGGAATTCGTGATATTACAGGTGTTGTTATGGAAATTTGAAAGATATATATGTATATCGTTATTTCCAATACGACATTTGTTAATCGTAGAATTTGATATTGAATATAGGCCGATATAGTTTCTATTCAGAGCCTTGTATTGAATATCGAATGTGATTTGGGTTTGTCGTGAATGGTGTCTTCACTAACACTGTTCTTGAACCCAGTTGAGAAAAGATTAAATCTTTTTATTTAGATTTAATGAAGTGTACCAATTAAATGATATTTAATTGGAATTGAATTGATATTGATTTTTGGGTTTATCGTGAACAGTGTTTTAAATAACACTTGTTCTTTAACCCGATAATTAATGGGATGTGACTTTGGGTTTATCGTGAACCGTGTTTTAAATGACACTGATTCTTTAACCCAGTCACAGATTAAAACTAAGTGGAGTTTTAATGAATCTTTAATTAGATTGAAAAGATCGAGAATGGAGTATCACCAGTTTTGCTCCAGGCGATAGTTAAATCTTTAATTAGATTTGAATGTGAAATTTAGAAACTAACTGGCGGTTAGCCAAGCAGAATGGTTTTCTGGATATTGATCTGATGTTGGTTTCGGCCTTCGGGGTTAATATTGGGGGAATTATTCTCTTGATTAATTTACGGTTAGTGACTAATGAATTGGAATGAGGCGTATGTTGTGTTTGTGTAACACTTTTATAATATATACGCGAGTTATTCGGAAAGACCGGGTTTATCCCATTCTGAATAACTGATACGACGATAAGTCGAAGATGAAGACGATGGTCGAAGACCGGAAGTCTTCACGTCGTTTGGGTGATAACTGATGATCTTGATTGGGCTGTACACCCAAGAAGATGGAAACAGTTAGTGATCGTCCAGACGTACTTGGAGATCGATGGATATGCGGGGTACTAGGTGCCTCCGGTTTCGTTCAGACCCAGAACGGACTTGTAAATGGACTGTGTGTCTGACATCGGATTTCATTCTGTGTGACTGATATCGGTTGCATAGGATGGCTTGCCTGTGTGGCATGCTAAGATGCAAATGATCGAGGCTTCTGTTGAAAAGCAAAGTCTTGTGGTGATGATCAAAGCACGGCCTTTGTGGCGTAGCTTTGTGTAACGTTTACCTCGCGTGTTTCACACCCGGTATGAACCAAAAACGGGAGACGGACCTCAGGGAGGGCATGCGTTTCTTTCTAGCTAGAAGTGGCGTCAGTGGTTTTACACGCCCTGACGAGTTTGACTTATGTGGTTGTTGCTGTTGCGAGGCGCCTCGGTTATATCGGTTTCGGCCGAATGCATTCTGGTCGGCTGACGGACCAGACTTACACCCCATAGGGTGGGGAGACGTATTGTTCAGGCATAATAATCCACTCCGTGTGGACCGGCCCTGACGATCCAAGGCTTGCCTGCGCGCTTGCCTGAGACATGGGCTAGATTGTCTCGAATCGGTTGAGGACTATCTTTTGCCTCGGTTCATAGATGGAAACCCAATTTCCAAATACGAGACTTTGCGGTTTTGATTGTATATCCTATATATGGCGACATAGTGGGATGGGGCGCTCATGCCGCCTATGATTGATACTTATGATTTGAAGTGTTTTATATACTATGCACTTATAATAGTATCAAATGATTTGTTTTAAACGTATCAAGCATTCTTTGGCTGTTATAAGGGAAAACCCTATCCTCGACTGCGTTGCATTGTGTGATGGGACCTGGGTCTTATAACAGCTTCATTTTTCTTTATTTAGCATTGCGCTGTTGGTTTTATGCACTGGTATTCTTGGGAGGAAACCCGTTCCGTGTTATACGGCGTGGTCCCTTGATTTACCTAATGATTTGAAATAAAGATTAATAACTGTTTTAGTTCTCACACCAGTCACATGACTGACCTGGAGTTTATTGTTTTAACCTAAACTCTGGGTGCCCCTATTTTCGACACGGGCAGCTAGTAGTTTTGGTTTTGCAGATTTATATTCACAGGATCCTGGTTTACAGCTGGAACGATATCCGGAAAGCTTTGTATCCGTATATCTCATTCTAGTTGTGTATTGTATTATTTTCCGCTGCTATGTATTTAAATGTAATTTAAATCTCTGATATTTCTGTGTAATATTCATTTATACTCTGTATATTCTTGTAATCTGATGCATTGTTGTAATATACAATGAAACGTTCTTCTGTATGCGTTCTGCTGTGGTTTGTTCTCGAACTATCCGACGCTTTCCTTTACGGGGAGGTTGCGGGTCGTCACATTTGGTATCAGAGCTTTGGTTTACAAAGCTTAGAGAACAAGACACATTAGAAACATACGAAAGAATTCATCAGATATTGGATTAGTAATATCCAATGGAATGACTCGTTAGAGATGGGATCAGTAGTATCCTAGAACGAGTATGAAGAGTATATTTTTCAAATGAAAACAAATTTCGTTTTGAAAATTTAAATCAATTATTCGTATTTGATTATTTATTTTATATTGATTAGGACAATCCGATATATAAAGGTTTTGCATATATGTCTTGCAAACGTGTATTCGAAGTTTTAATATATTGGGTAGATATAGAATCCCTCTAGTGCCCGGGAGTAATTCTGGTGATGGGGCACTGTCGCCAGTATTTATTTTCGAGTGACGAAAGTGAGATTTCTATATATTTCCTATTGACTGGTGTGAGAACCAAAATTAGATAGGGCCTATTGTTGTGATTTGGCATCAAAAATCTGATTTTCGTATATATATCAAATTACGAATTTGAGACTCTAATTCACTAATTGATTGATGTTTGTGTTGTTTGGTTATTTGTTTGCTAATTTTGAACCATTATGCCTAACTGAACCAAATATTGAATTATATTGAAAATTGGTCGCATTTGCTTGCATATACATATATATCTTTGAACAGGTCATAGCAAGGAGGCTAGAGCCGAGAATAAAATTTGTTTGCCCGACAAATAGGTACATGTTTACTACATAATTTCCTGTTTTGTTTGGGTGATGATGATTTTGTGAGCCTATTGGCTAGCCGCTTGGCTTTTTCTTTTTCTTTTTGAGATCTGAAGGACCGGGAACGCTATTTGCAATTTCCCGATGCTCCCGGTGCAGGGGAGGTTATGGCGAAATTTTTCGAAAATTTAGGGTGTTAGCCAAATTTTTGAAATTTTGAAAATTCTCAGAAACTGAAAAGTTGGAGAATGGAAGCCAAATCGAACGTAGTGTTGATTAATCAAACCACTTTCGACTTTGTTCCTTTTCGGGGACGAAAAGTTTTAAGTGGGGGAGATTGTAACAACCCGTAAAATGCGAGCCAGTTTGAAATTTTTATTTTGGCAACTTTAGTGAATTTTGAATATTTAATCTGAATTATTTTAAATAATATCGACGAGAAATTTATTTTGAATATAATTAGAACGTATATATTATATACGTCGTCGTTAGAATATATAATAATTATATATAATTATAAAAGGAATTGAAAATGGCGCGGTAGTTCGAAAATTCGATTTCTGATTTCAAATGAATATACAGAATTCAATATAAGTCAGAATTGAACGAAACAAGAAATATTTGAATCTGTATAATTATATCTTTGTAACGAAGTTAACAAACTGAGATTTCATTTTAGAAATGATAAGATATGTCCAGTTTAAAATTAGAAATAGTCGCTGTGGAATTTATATATATTTTTATATATATAAGGCCCTTAAAAATAGCAATTTTGCAAACGACCTCAGATTTCGACGAAACCAGTTTTGTTGGGTCCGTGATGTCAAGTTATGGCTAGGTTTCAAATTTCATAATTTTTCGAATCAATATGTGAGCGTGGCAAAGGAAAACGCGTTTGACCAGTTTCAGTTGATTTTAATCGACTGGAAATTGGCCATTTTTCCAACAATCTCAGAATTCGACGAAACTAGTTTTGTTAGGACCGTATCGTCAATACGAAGCTAGAAAATATTTTCGGGAATTTTTCTAGTTAGTGTGTGGCCCCGGTAAATTGAAATGTGCGTTTAAATTGAATATATAAAGATTTATATTTTAAATTTAACGGAAACTGGTCGTAACGTCCGAGTTGGCTTACGCAGCATATCCCATTGTGTTCGGAATAGGGGTATTGCGCTAGGGACGGCAGTCGTTGGGTGAAACTCCGAGTTAGAAGGAAAAGTCAACAATTAGGGTTTGGGAAAAAAAATTAAATATAAAATAAAATAATAAAATATAAAAATATAAACATTTACACTAAAGCCCCCCCCCCCCCCCCCCGTCTTTACTTTTCCCCAATCAGAAAAACCCGATCCCCAATTTAAAAATGGCCACCTGCGATCCGTCGCACCACCGTGGTTGGTCAACAAGCCTCCCCGAGCATCTCCCCCTCGCAACCCTTCTCCTTCGTCGATCCTTCTCTTCCCTCCAACACCCCACCTTGAACTGACCAAGCCGCCGCTCCCTATCACCACCCCCGCTCCGTCTAGGCGCGCCACGCATGAAGACCGCGCCCCTCTGCATCGCGAGGCCCTCCACCAGACCGCGCTCACACCAAATCGAGACGCCCATCTCCACAGACCCGAAGAGAACCACCGCCACCCCTGATGGCGCCAATGACCTGCCGTGACCCCTCCCCCCCGTAAGTATTTTATTGTTTTTTTTTTTTATTTATTTATTTTAATTCGTTAAAAAAAAACTGAATTGTTTTATTTAAAAAAAAAAAAAAGGTAAGTTCTGATTTTTAAAACGATAAAAAAACTGATTTTGTTTATTAGAATATAAAACTGATTTTGTTTATTAGAATATAAAACTGATTTTTGATTTAAGAATATAAGAATGATTTTGATTTAAAAATATAAAACTGATTTTGTTTTAATAGTAAAAACAGGTTTTAAAGGAAGTATAAAAACTGATTTTTGGAAATTTTAAACTTTAAATAGAAAATGGTTTGATCTTTAAAGTAGAAAAGACGGATTTTTATTAAGCAGAAAGTTTTAATTTTTATTTCATATAAAGATGCGATTTTTAAAATAGAAAAAAGATGTGATTTTTACAATAGAAAAGAGGCGATTTTTACAATAGAAAAGATTCGATTTTTAAATGGAATAGATTCTATTTTTATAAAAAGGAAAGGAATGATTTTTACCATTAAGTAACGTATATAAAAATTCGATTTTTATATATTGAATAGCGAACTAAAAATTCGATTTTTATATATTGAACTTTGAACTAAAAATTCGATTTTTATATATTGAACTTCGAACTAAAAATTCGATTTTTATATATTGAACTTCGAACTAAAAGTTCGATTTTTATATATTGAACTTTGAACTAAAAATTCGATTTTTATAAATTGAATAGCGAAGTAAAAATGTGATTTTTACGTATGTAGTGAAAGCAGCAACGAAGGTGACAAAAAGGCGAAACGACGAAGACTTCTGCAAAAGAAGTGCCGTGGAGCTAGGATAGCTATATGTGAGAATTTCTCACCTTTCAATTTATTTTTCTAGTTATATATATACTAGGATGCAGACGGTGCTTAGTAGCACCCGACACCCGTCCACAGACCATGGACTTGTTTGTTTGACTGTTTGGTGATTGATTGTGATATTGGTTTGAATGTGGTTTGTGGTGTGAAAAATCGAATCGATAAATTGGTTAGGATTAGACGTGCGCCGTTATAAGGCGAAGGAGTAAGGCTAGGTTAGACCCTTACTCCAAAGTTTGTGGTTTGCATAACGAATTGATTTGATTGATGTGTGAATGGCGTGGGCCTTCACTAGACCGGGGATAAGGCTAGGCCTTGTCCCGTTTCTAGTATCGTGCCGTTATGCCGCCGAAATTTTCTAAAATAAGTTAGAAAAATAAAATTAGCATTTTATTTAACGAATGAACTGAATATAAATTCATATGTTAAAATAAAATGTGTTATCGTTAAAAATATAATTTTTAACGTGAATGTGAATAAATAAATATTCATTTACAAACCAGACGGTTTGTTTATGTACACCTATTTGAATGACGTTGATTGGGTCGATAAATTTTACACATCGCCTAACTGCACAAATAAAATATGTGTTTGATTGTTTGAAACCCCACACGGGTGTTAGGATGAAATTTGAAGTTCACTCATCCTGATTTATTAAATATGTCGATCGATTGATTGACAAGCTGCTATAAGCGTTAAATGTCTATATTTGATGCTTATACAGTGTAGTGCACTTTGGTTGATGGTTGATTATTCATCGTTGTTGATATATACATGTGTTGTAGAAAATCCATATAATTAACATTATATGGTAATTGATTGGGCCTCATTCCAGTTTCGAGAAAAATAGAAATATTTGAAATAGAAATATTTGAAATAGAAATATTTGAAATAGAAATATTTGAAATAGAAATATTTGAAATAGAAATATTTGAAATAGAAATATTTGAAATAGAAATATTTGAAATAGAATATTTGAAAATAGAAATATGTGAAGCCGTGAGGATTAGATTGACGCCATTTTGACGTGAACGATATTTATATCGATTTTATTCATTTTAAAATGAATATTGAAACGTGATTTCGAAATCGAATATTTTGAAATGAATTGAATTGAAAACGATTTCGAAATGAATTGAATTGAAAACGATTTCGAAATGAATTGAATTGAAAACGATTTCGAAATGAATTGAATTGAAAACGATTTCGAAATGAATTGAATTGAAAACGATTTCGAAATGAATTAAATTGAAAACGATTTCGAAATGAATTGAATTGAAAACGATTTCGAAATGAATTGAATTGAAAACGATTTCGAAATGAATTGAATTGAAAACGATTTCGAAATGAATTGAATTTTAAAACGATTTCGAAATGAATTGAATTGAAAACGAATTCAAATGGAATTGAAAGCGAATTGAAATGAATTCAAATTGAATTGAAATTTGAATTGAATAGAAATGAATTTTGAAACGAATTTATAAAGAAGAATTCAATTTTGATTTGAATTGAAAAGGAAGTTGAAATTGCTTTTGAAACGAATTTAAAACCATTTATATAATTCGTTTTAAATAGTAATCGACGAAATATATATTATATATATTATATATATAATATAATGGCCTGAATAGAACGCGCCGCGCTGCGGCAGTTCGCGAATTTCGATCATTTGTTTCAAACGGACATTACGGGAGATCCGACCGTCGGATTCTCCTAAAACCGGAACCGTTGGGTTCGTATCGAAAAGAGCTTTCTAATGAATGTTAGAAATTTGAAATCTAACGGTTGGATTTGGAGATACGTCCAAATCAAATTCGAAAAAGGTCGCTGTAAGTGCAGTTCGATGGCCGTTAATGGAAATCGACCGTACGGGCCTTGATAAAATTATTAAAAATAGTAATAATTTGTGTAAAATCATAAGAAATGATTTGTGAAAGTTTGGGATGAAAAACTCCATATTTGAAAAGATAAAAATAGATTTTTATCGAAATGAACTAGTTTTGAACTAGAATTATAATTCTATTTATTTTTAAATAAATAAATTGAATTTGAAATGGTTTTGAAAATAACCAAAATTTCCAATGATTGCATTGGAGTGGATTTGAATCGAAATTGTCTTCGGAATATTTCGATGTTGGAATTCGTGATATTACAGGTGTTGTTATGGAAATTTGAAAGATATATATGTATATCGTTATTTCCAATACGACATTTGTTAATCGTAGAATTTGATATTGAATATAGGCCGATATAGTTTCTATTCAGAGCCTTGTATTGAATATCGAATGTGATTTGGGTTTGTCGTGAATGGTGTCTTCACTAACACTGTTCTTGAACCCAGTTGAGAAAAGATTAAATCTTTTTATTTAGATTTAATGAAGTGTACCAATTAAATGATATTTAATTGGAATTGAATTGATATTGATTTTTGGGTTTATCGTGAACAGTGTTTTAAATAACACTTGTTCTTTAACCCGATAATTAATGGGATGTGACTTTGGGTTTATCGTGAACCGTGTTTTAAATGACACTGATTCTTTAACCCAGTCACAGATTAAAACTAAGTGGAGTTTTAATGAATCTTTAATTAGATTGAAAAGATCGAGAATGGAGTATCACCAGTTTTGCTCCAGGCGATAGTTAAATCTTTAATTAGATTTGAATGTGAAATTTAGAAACTAACTGGCGGTTAGCCAAGCAGAATGGTTTTCTGGATATTGATCTGATGTTGGTTTCGGCCTTCGGGGTTAATATTGGGGGAATTATTCTCTTGATTAATTTACGGTTAGTGACTAATGAATTGGAATGAGGCGTATGTTGTGTTTGTGTAACACTTTTATAATATATACGCGAGTTATTCGGAAAGACCGGGTTTATCCCATTCTGAATAACTGATACGACGATAAGTCGAAGATGAAGACGATGGTCGAAGACCGGAAGTCTTCACGTCGTTTGGGTGATAACTGATGATCTTGATTGGGCTGTACACCCAAGAAGATGGAAACAGTTAGTGATCGTCCAGACGTACTTGGAGATCGATGGATATGCGGGGTACTAGGTGCCTCCGGTTTCGTTCAGACCCAGAACGGACTTGTAAATGGACTGTGTGTCTGACATCGGATTTCATTCTGTGTGACTGATATCGGTTGCATAGGATGGCTTGCCTGTGTGGCATGCTAAGATGCAAATGATCGAGGCTTCTGTTGAAAAGCAAAGTCTTGTGGTGATGATCAAAGCACGGCCTTTGTGGCGTAGCTTTGTGTAACGTTTACCTCGCGTGTTTCACACCCGGTATGAACCAAAAACGGGAGACGGACCTCAGGGAGGGCATGCGTTTCTTTCTAGCTAGAAGTGGCGTCAGTGGTTTTACACGCCCTGACGAGTTTGACTTATGTGGTTGTTGCTGTTGCGAGGCGCCTCGGTTATATCGGTTTCGGCCGAATGCATTCTGGTCGGCTGACGGACCAGACTTACACCCCATAGGGTGGGGAGACGTATTGTTCAGGCATAATAATCCACTCCGTGTGGACCGGCCCTGACGATCCAAGGCTTGCCTGCGCGCTTGCCTGAGACATGGGCTAGATTGTCTCGAATCGGTTGAGGACTATCTTTTGCCTCGGTTCATAGATGGAAACCCAATTTCCAAATACGAGACTTTGCGGTTTTGATTGTATATCCTATATATGGCGACATAGTGGGATGGGGCGCTCATGCCGCCTATGATTGATACTTATGATTTGAAGTGTTTTATATACTATGCACTTATAATAGTATCAAATGATTTGTTTTAAACGTATCAAGCATTCTTTGGCTGTTATAAGGGAAAACCCTATCCTCGACTGCGTTGCATTGTGTGATGGGACCTGGGTCTTATAACAGCTTCATTTTTCTTTATTTAGCATTGCGCTGTTGGTTTTATGCACTGGTATTCTTGGGAGGAAACCCGTTCCGTGTTATACGGCGTGGTCCCTTGATTTACCTAATGATTTGAAATAAAGATTAATAACTGTTTTAGTTCTCACACCAGTCACATGACTGACCTGGAGTTTATTGTTTTAACCTAAACTCTGGGTGCCCCTATTTTCGACACGGGCAGCTAGTAGTTTTGGTTTTGCAGATTTATATTCACAGGATCCTGGTTTACAGCTGGAACGATATCCGGAAAGCTTTGTATCCGTATATCTCATTCTAGTTGTGTATTGTATTATTTTCCGCTGCTATGTATTTAAATGTAATTTAAATCTCTGATATTTCTGTGTAATATTCATTTATACTCTGTATATTCTTGTAATCTGATGCATTGTTGTAATATACAATGAAACGTTCTTCTGTATGCGTTCTGCTGTGGTTTGTTCTCGAACTATCCGACGCTTTCCTTTACGGGGAGGTTGCGGGTCGTCACAGAGATCTTCTTATCGAATGGATGACTACCGATGTCTTGATTGGGATGTACATCCAAGACAAGGTAATAAGTGGTGATCGTCCAGACGTACTTGGAGATCGACCGGATATGCGAGGGCCTCTCTCCTGTATTGGACATATGGGACGAGGAATAAGGTGCCTCCAGTTTCGTTCAGACCTAGAATGAAATTGCGAATGGATTATGTCTGACATTGTATTGTATGCTGTATTCATTGATCTCTGCTAAATGTATATTTATTTGGTGGTGGAGAATTTATTCTCTTGCTTAACACCCTTCTCTAAGACGTAAGAACTTAGAGGTTATATATTGGTGGAAATCAATGGTGTGGTATGGATTGACAATGTGTCATAATGAGATGCATGGATCAAAGCTTTTGTTGAAAAGCAAGGCTTTGTAGGTGATTATCAAATCACGACTTTAAATAGCATAGCTTTGTGTGTGTCGAGACGTGACTTCGACGAACTTCACAACCTATGAATGATTAAGACCGGATAATAAATGGCATATTGGAATATAGGATCTGGGACCCCTAATAAGGGTGGTACTCCATTGTAGCATGAAGGATCTGGGAGCCCGCTAAGGTGACTCCATTCTAGCATGAAGGATCTAAGGGATCTCGGAGCCCCGATAAGGGTGTTACTCCATTGAGAATGAAGGATCTGGGAGCTACTATAAGTGTGATTCTCCAAAAGCATAAAGGATACAGATTCGCCCCTAAAATGGCAGTGAATATGAACATTGAATGCATGTCGATATTAAATCACTATTTTGAGCCTTGGATTTAGTGAAATAATTGTATGCATGTCGATATGATTTCTATTTCGAGTCTTGGATTCAGTGTAGCGATGGCAAGAAAGCCCCAGTCATTAATGGAATCCATTTCCAATACGAACCTTTGCGGTTTTTAATTGTAACCTATGTAAGTACTCGTAGTACACTATGTCTTCTATGATTGATATATTTATTTGTGAAGAACAATTTTTACACTATGCACTGATGATAATAAAAGAGGATTGTAGGTATCAAGCATTTTTGGCCATTATAAGGGAAAACTCCATCCTCCTGTTTGCGTTACATTGTGTGATAGGATGGAGTCATATAATGGCTTCATTTTTCTTTATTTAGCATTGTGCTGTTTGTTTTATGGTATTCTTGGGAGAAAACCAGTTCCGTGTTATATGATGTGGTCCCTTGATTTACCCAACTTAAAAATAAATTTTATAACTATTTTAGTTCTCACACCAGTCCCATGACTGACTCAAAGTTTATTGTTTCTACCAACTCTGGGTGCCCATATTTTCCGCACGGGAAGCTAGTAGTTTTGGCTTTGCAGATTTCTATTTAGCGGGATCCTGGTTTACAGCTGGAGCTATATTCGAAAAGCTTTATATCCATGTATTTCTTTCAGTTGTGGTAGTTGATGTATTTTCCACTGTACATTGTACTTATACATTTTAAATTTATGTATTTTAATCTCTGATAATTTTCCGCTGTATATTATTTATTTGAACTCTTATATCTTGTACTCTGATGTAATTATTGTAATAGCAATGAAATGTTCTCATGTTTGTGTTCTGATGCGTCGTGTTCTCATTACATTCCGCATTTTCCCATCTCCTTGGAGGCTGGGCGAATTCGGGGCATAACAGTTTGGTATCAGAGCTTTGGTTTACAAAGCTCGAGAACATGGCACATTAGAACCAAACGAAAGAATTCATCATAGATAGGATTAGTAACATCCTATAAGAATAACTCGTTAGAGATAGGTTTATTAACACCCTAGAATGAGTTTGAAGAATGTTATTTTTGAAAATGAATTTAGTTTTGAAAATTATATCTTATTATAAAGTTTTAAGTATTTTATTTGAGTTTGGACTATCAAGTATTCGAGATTTTGCATATAGCGTCATGAACGTATATACGAAGTCTCAAATTCAAGATAGATATAGAATCACACTCTAGTCGCCTAAAGATGATTATGATGATAGTCTAGACATCATCAGTATTTATGTTCGAGTTTTGAAAGTGGGATACCTATATGATTCCAATTGATTGGTGTAAGAACCAAAACTTGGTTAGAGTTTATGTTTGTGATTTGGCACTAAAAAAGTGTTTTTTGGGTCTATAAAAGTTATATATTTGAAAATTTAATCAACTAATTGATTATTGGTTGTGAATGTGTGATTATTAGTTTAACTAAAAAATATTGGAATAATAAAGCCAATATAAGAATGAAAGGTAAAATAAGCCAAATCAAATTTAAAGTTGTACTGAATTTAAAATTTATTAGAATTGGATACATATACATGTATATATATTGACCAGGTCATAGCATGGAAGCTAAGAAGAGGAATAAAATTGTATGCCCGACAAATAGGTACATATTTACTATATTGATTGGGTTTGATGATTTTATGAGCCGATTGGCTTTTGGATTTCCTTTGATATATGAGAGCCCGTAGTGTCCATATGTGGTTGTACTGATCAACCCGTACAATGGAAGTTATGGCGAAATTTTTCGAAAATTTAAGGCATTAGCCAAATTATGAGAAATTAGAAAGTTCTTAGAAATAGAAAAGTTGAAGAACTTGATCAAGTGATGGTTGAGTTGGTTAATTAAACGATCTTCGTTTCCTTCTTCCATTTCGAGGACGAAAAGATTTTAAGCGGGGGAGATTGTAACAACCCGTATTTTTGGAACCAATTTAAAATTTATTTTTAATTTGTTTTAATGGAAATTAAATATTTCGGAATATTTAATTTGAGAATTAACGATTTAAAGTTTATTTAAATCAAAGTTAGAATGTATAAAGTTTAAAATTTAATTAAAACGAACTCGAAATGGTGTGGTAGTTTTAAAATTCAATTTTAAACTTTGAATAAATATATAGAATTCAATATAAATCAGAATTGGACAAAACAAGAAACATTGGAATATTTTGAATTGCAATTTTCTAAGAATGTAAGAAATTGAAATTTCACTTTACAAATGGTAAGTTATGTCTAAATTAAAATTCAGAATAGTCACTATGGAATATATATATTTTTTAAATATTATATATGGCCCTTAAAAATAGCCATTCTGCAAACGACTTCTTTTTTCATTGAAACCACTTCCATTGAGTTCGAAATGTTGTTTAGGTGTTCGAAAACTGTAAGCATTGATATCTATGGATTTGGAGAAATTTCGGTCTTTTTCACTGGATATAAGACAAAAATATCACTTTTTTGCATATGGAAGAATTTGGACTCGTAACCACTTCCATTGAGTCCAAAATGTCGTTTAGGTGTTCGAAAAGTGTAACATCCCAGATTTTTAGCGATCATATAATTAATTAATTTAATTATTTAAATGGTGATTTGGAGATTTAAATGACTTGAATACAATTATTATGAATATTCAATTAAAAATAATAATGGAATAATATATTTAATTTCGAAATCAGTTTCATTGAATCCGTAATATTAATTTATTGTAGGGTTACAAGTCTTATCGCAATCGGACGTTATATGCGATTTTACGAATTTAAAACATTGAACGATAACTAAAAGTTAAATAATAAAATTGGGATCAGAACTAGAACAAACTCTTAACAAAATTCCTGGTAAAATCTTATCCTATTTCGGCTTTTCCATACGGTTAAAAATCTTGACCAAATTGTCTTAAACTTGGCATTTAAGATTTCGGCAAATATAGATAACTCAATCCTATATAAAATCCGTGGAAAAGATTTTGGATAAGGATCTTGTTTGTACTTTAGTCAACCATTCCGGCTTAAGAATTTTCATTCTTTCACAAAGCGATTATGTTTTAAAAAAATCTAAACATTTTTTTTCAAAGGATTTGTGCATTTTAAATGGTCTAAGTCTTAACAAAAATCTTCGTTCATCCCTTACAAATCAAAAACGGAATCCTGTTGATTTATTACCAAATCTGATCAGATTTGCCTACAGTCAATAAAATATATTAGCTGATGTATATAAAATTATATATATTATATATATACTTATTTCGTACATTCCTAAACATTGAAAATCTAATCTCAGCACATGCATAATGGGAGAAAAATCTCAATCTATCTGTATATAGAACGTGCGCTATATATATAAAGATATTGCAAATCTTATCAAATCTTGCAAAATTAATCTCGATGGTTCCAAATCTTATCCAATCAAAGTAAAGTCTTGATTAGAACGAAAAAAACATGCTCGAATCCTATCAAAGATTTGTTGTGTCTCCAAAGTCAAAAAGTTTATGATCGAGTACTATATAAATATATAAAAATAATAATATAGTAGTAATAAAATATGGGTACATATATTAGCCTCTTTCTATTCACAGAATACATAAAAAACGAAGCAGTAATGAAGCCGCTGCTTCTTCTTTCTTCTTCTGATAATTCCTTGAATTCAAAATCCTAAAGCAAACTGGGAACAAAAGAAAGGAGAGAACCCTTGAATAAATATCGTTGAACTCAATAAACCGATAACCTCAATCTCATAGCACTATGGTAGGGTTCGATCTATTTGCGCGAGAACGGAAAAGAACTGCAGGGGTTTCAACGTTGGCGATGGGTTTCTGGTATGGAGGCGCAATATGAGGTGGTATTACCCTAGGACAGTGGTTCGTTGGCAGTGATTTTGTGGATTTCGGTGAAGGAAATGGTCCGACGTTTTACTGTAGGTACAGATTTGGTTGACTGGGTTGTGAAGATGGATTAACAGCAGGAGTTGCGTGTGTTGCCGGACATGAATAGATGGAAGCAGTGGAGTGTATTGTTTGACTAGATTAGCAGGATGGCTGACGGTGTAAAATGACGGGGATCAACCATGTTATTTGTTTGGGGAAGTTTCAGCTTCAAACAATAACGTTGAAGGAGGAGTTCAAGTGTTCTTTTTTCCTCTTGGGTTCGAAAGTGAGAAGAGGATCGGGAACTTCTCCCTGGAAAGGAAGAAAGCATGGAAAAGGGTTTAACATTTAAAAGTTATTAACGTTTAATTTAATTATCTACTAACTAATGATGATTAAATCGGTTTCAGGTTAGCACGAGTATGAAGATGAGAACAAAGTGGCAAGAAGGATCGGCCATTAAATGTAATATGAAATGATCAGTTATATTAAATAAAAATTAATAACAAGTTATATAAATTTAAAATTTTGGATGATATAATTATTAACAGAGTCATATGTAAACAGAATTTCACGAAAACGACCAAGTTGGGATAGTAACGACAAGATCTATATTATGGAACTGATGTAGCTAAGAAGAGATTTACTGGAATTTCATGATAAAATCAAATGTCTGTTTGATTTTTTAAAACAAAACAAAAAGTAGGACCATCAAGTGCAAAACAAGGTGAGTAAACTCACTAACTCTACCTCATTTATATTTTTATATAAACGAGTTTTAAATTTATTTATACTATGCAATGGTTGAATGGTTGAGTAGTTGATAAAATTGGTGGAAATGGTTGATATGATTATATCGTTGATCGATTATTAGTTATGATATTTCATATTGATGGGAAACAATATTATTGATGTTGATTAACATATGTGGATGCAGGAAAACAGGTTGGAGGGATCCAATTGGATTCCTCAACATTCATATTACTGTTTTTATTTGACTATGATATACGATGTGTTATATAATCCATGATTGGATATGTTGTGTTTTATTTCTCCTGGCCATAGAAACTTGGATTTTAGATACCGTAAAATATAATTAAATGTGGAAAAGAAATTTGGGAATTTAAAATGGAATTTATTTTCAAAATAGAAATAGAATTTCGAATAGAGTTGAAAATAGAAACCTGTTCAAGGTAATAAATCAAGAAATTGTTATAAATAAGAATATAAATTAAGTGAATCATTAATCATTGGGTAAATTGAAATATATGTTCAAATGTGAATTTATATGGGAAAGTGAAAATCAGTTTTGAGACCAATATTTGAAAATAGATTTGAACTTAGAGATTATAAAGGAATTATTGAATTGTTTATTATTAAGTTAATTATCATTTTAATAACTATTTAAGATAATTAATTATTCTATTCTATTTCTAGTTAATCAAGGACTTAACGACATTTACTAGAGTAAATATTAAAGTCAATAATTATTTTGGTTAATAATAATTAAAAGAATTGCCTTTTTAGGCAATCAGATTAGATTGAGATCTCATTTGAAGTTTTGTGAAAAGTTCTGCAGGGAGGATTTAAAAATAAATCCAAACTTTATAATTAAGGTTTACCAAAGCAGCACAAGACTTATGCGATGATTTTGAATAAAAGTTACAGGGTAAATTGTGTTAAGAGAAATAAATGAAATCGAGAAGAGATTCAAGAATGAATCCAAGTTTGGTAAACAAAGTTTATAAATGGAAATAAAGCTTAAATGGGCTAAAATGATAGTTTTAAATAAACATTTACTTAATAATTTAGTTAAGTAAAATATTTGGTATCGAAGGAAGATGTTCGAAATTTATAAAGGGAGAGGCTTAATGGACTTTGTTGGTGGTATTGAACCTAAGTTACGTTATACCAAATAAATTTAAGTTTTGAGATGGAATAAATGGATTTGTTATAATAAAAACCTAGCTTTGCATATGAATGGTATTGAAAGAAGTAAAAAACCAAGGGTTTTGTTTTAAATAAAAGTTACTTAAGAAAAGAAAGATTAAGTGAAGGTGAATAACAATGAAAGGAGTTTTGTTTATCTAAAAGATTCAAGAATTGGATAATGTTTTCAAAGTGATGAAACGCGAGAGATTAGTCGAGGCAAGAATATAAAATTGATTTTTTAGAATCAATGGAGTGATTTAAATGGAAGGATTATAAAAAATGTTTTGGCAAATCTAAACAACGATTTTAGCGCTATCGTTATAATAAATATATTATAAATCTAAACAGCGATTATAATGTTAACGTTATAATAAATGTTTTGTATGTCTAAACGGCGATTATAACGCTGTTGTATAATAAATGTTTTGTAAATCTAAACAGCGATTTTAACACTACCATTATAATTAATGTTTTATAAATCAAATACAACGATTATAAAGCTACCGTTATAATCAATGTTTTCCCATAAAGAAGTGGATTCTTATATCGAATCTGAGAGTCGCGTAAGCGATGCTTTGTTTGAAGTTGTGAGCTTTGACTATTTCAAAGTTGAGAATGTTTTTCAGTTAAGGTCTGAGAGGTAATTATACCCCAACTTGACTGACCTCATGACTGGCGGACGAATAGTTAAGGTTCGATAACGAAGATGA
Organism: Allium sativum; assembly: GCA_030737875.1. Lineage (NCBI taxonomy): Eukaryota > Viridiplantae > Streptophyta > Magnoliopsida > Asparagales > Amaryllidaceae > Allium > Allium sativum. The sequence goes on from CM060924.1 coordinate 161,406,372, forward strand.
GTAATATGGTTAGTAAGGAATGATTAAATGGTGTTGGCCATTATAACAATGTTTTTATAACATCGGGTTAATTTAATGGCTTTTGAAATGTTTCCCCAAATAAAATGAGAGATTTTTCTATGCAAAGAAAATGAAATGAATTGGTCAACGAGAAATTAAGAAATGGAATATGGAAATATTTTCCAATATTAATAAGGTATATTTTCCGAATATAGAAAATAAGGATTTTGTGAATATTTTGAAATGTTTTCTAACTGGAATAAGAGATATTTTCTCGAATAAAGAATTAGGATGTTGATTTTTTTTACAAGAACCGAGAGAGAAAATCGAGCTTTGAAAAGATAGGAAAAATGGAAATTTGTAATTGATAACAAAATAAGGAATTTATATAAATAGGGGAGAGTATTGCTTGATGGTTGATTTGCAGAATTTCCATTTGGAAATAGGGTCGTTGGTTGAATGGATGTTCCTTTGATAGTTAAATCACCGGCTATCAAAGTTTTGATTTATTTTATACCTCTGTTGTCAATACGGAGAGACCGGGATCAGATTTAGTATCTGAAAACCACTCCGTATTGGCATAAGCATTACGAATCAACTTATGTTGAAGAGATTATGAAGACAGAGTAAAGTGCAAGGGCTGTTCTGTGAATCCTAGGTAGAAATTTCCTAAGATGGATTAATAGAATGGTGCCCTCGGTTTGTCCAGACCCAGGACAACTTGTAAGGACGAGTGTCTGACAGACTATTTCCAAAGGGATTACGTACGTTGATTCCTTCAAACGTATGAAGTTGGCGGCAAAGATGGGAAACTTCTTTTAGCCTAACAATCTGAGTATTTTTGTTGGAATCAATTAGTGATTTCCGATGGATCTGATGATGTGGCATTCAAAGTGAATGGTGGCCAGATGTTCTGGAAGATAATTCGAACTTCAAGCCTCGCAACCGGGATTTGACAAAAATCAGGCAGCAGCATGGCTAGGTGGGTCGCTCCCATTAGGATGTATAATCACCTATCTAGTGAAATTCCAATTGCTTCTTTAATCTATTGATGCTGTCCCTTTCGGGAAACGGTTGCTGATCCCAGCCGTTGGTGATATACATTCGATACACTCAAGCGAAATGAGTGGTCGGTTGTGTGTGGGCCGGCTTGCAAGATGATTTTGTTGAACCCAGTGTATTCCCCTCTAGAGATACACTATCGGAAGGTGGTTCCATACCTTGTCATGTTGGAAATCCAATCTCCAATAAGCGCCCTACGGTTTTTGATTTTATATTATATATGGAGTGTGAGATGCAAGTATTCTGCTTGATTCTATTTACTTGTTGTAGACACTATTATAATATCACCAGATTTGATATCAAAAATATTTTTGGTTATTGTAAGGTAAAAACCATCCGTGTTTATGTGTGGATCGGTCTTACGATTATCTTTTCTTTCGAAAAGATTTTTAAAAGTTAAAGCAATGGTTGGAGTTAACTCACTCCAGTCCCGTGACTGATCTAGAGTTATTTTGTTTGTTTTTCCTAACTCTTGGGTGCCCAAATTTGTATGGCCAGTCAAGTCGTCGGGATTTTACGAATTCACTTGGAGGAGTTTGGAGCAGAAGGTTTCACCAGTTAGCTATAGACTATCATATTTCCGTTGTATACTATGTTGTATCTAGAAACAGGTGTTTATAACTGTTCCAGGAATAACTGTTGTGCTCTGATAATGGTACGTATATACAGTTACTGATTTGTATATCAAAAGTTATGTTATTTAATATATTTTATTCGTTCCGCTGTGAGTTTGTGGTCTTCGTTTTCTTCTATTCTAATATTTCTTTTTTTCTATTTCTCATCCTCTAACTTCTTTCTAATAATGATTTGCATTTCTCTGCAGTTTGGGTTGTACATGTGGTGTTATTAGTCGACTCAAAGAGTGCGGAAATTTGGGCCATTACATTTGGTATCAGAGCTGAAGGTTGAGTAGCAACCTTGGCTTTGTGGCGTAACTCAATAGAGATGGGGTTGGTAATACCCTAGATTGAGTTTGAGTATGAATATATAAGCGAGTATTTGTAGATTTGATATAAAAATTGTTTTATATTGTATTGACTGGTTTATGAATTCTGGCCGATACAGGATATACTACTATATCGATAGATGTTTCTAAATTCTCGTACAGAGCAATTCGATACAATATTGTTTTAAAATGGGCAAATGGAATAATTTTGCCCAAAAATTATTTTGATATAAGAGGAATAATTTCTGAATTATTATATATGAATGTGTTGATTATTATTACAATCAACTGGAATTATGAAATATTAAAAAGGTTATATAATTTGTATGTGGATAATGTATATAAATGAGGTAAACCAAGGTTAAGTTCAAACCAGAATTGGAATTTAAATTCTGGGCATTTAGAAAAAAAATTCTGAAATATTATAAAGTAATATAACATTAATTTAAAGTATTTTTGTATAAGAACGGTTTTAATAGATTTTTAAAGGGATTAGACACTGAAATCACTTCAGTAGCGAGAAAGAAATTCTGATAATGGGTCGCGACATTATCGGTATTCATTTTCAAGTTTCTGAGTGACGGATTGCTACCGCAGTAATTTGGGAATGGAAAATTTTTTGAAGAGGAGAAGTTGTTTTAGAAATTCAAGTATTTTGAAATGAGTTGATTATAAATATATGCAAAAAAATAATTTTAAACTAATTTGAAATAAAACCCGAGAATTTAAATTCTGAAATTAAAATTTAACTTGTATAAGTTGAATAGATTAAAATGGTAAAAATGTATCAAATGAATTGAAATTTAACTTATGTTAAATAAATTAAATAAAGAGAAATGTTGAGATTCAAATTATTAATATAAATTCAATTAATGAATAAACAAGTTGAATATATATATATATATATTAGATATTGTTGTTTCGAAATAAATTGGGAAGGAAGTTGAAACTCAAAATGAGTAAGTGGACTGATTCCTGAATAAAAATCAGATTTGAATTGATAGAATGGAAGTGAACTAATCAGAAGTTGATTAGAGTGTTAAAAATTGTAAGTTGGATTGATTTGAAACCAACTGTAAATGGATATATGTATGTTGAGCAGATATTAAATGGAAGCAAATGCATGAGATAGAATTATGCCCGACAAAAAGGTACATGTTTACAATATTACTTGGGTTTGATGGTTTTATAAGCCTTTGGGGCAAGCTTCTTGGCTTTTTGATTTTCTTTTGGATTGGGAAAGGTCTAGAAAGGCGAGTTGTGGTTGTACCGATTGAGCCGTGCAGAGGAGATGCTGGCGAAATTTTTCGAAAATTTAAAGAGTTAGAAAATTTTCTGATAATTTAAAATCTAGTTGTTAATTGTAATTGAAATAAGAAAACCAGAATTGGTTAATAAAATTTCAACTGGAATAATGAAATTAATAAATGAATTTAAAATCAATTGTAATGGGTGTGGATATGCAGAAGAGCATATGGATTGAAGACAAGAAAGTGATGATGGATTGTCCAAAAATGGTGGATATATCATTTGGAAAGAATTATGAGTGGTCGAGTATTGGTATGAGAATTTTGAAGGTCGGGTTAGAACTGAGTTATGAAGATATGGAATATAAAATTTTAACTAAGTAGATTATGAGGAGTCCGAGTTATATCATTTTTACTGCTTAGCAATTTCGAGGACGAAATTATTTTAAGGGGAAAGGAATGTAACGTCCCAAATTTTTAGCGATCATATAATTTATTTATTTAATTATTTAAATGGTGATTTGGAGATTTAAATGACATGAATTCAATTATTTTGAATATTCAATTAAAAAAATAATGGAATAATATATTTCATTCCGAAATCAGTTTCACTGGATCCGTAATATTAATTTATTATAGGGTTTCAAGTCTCAACGCAATTGCACATTATATGTGATTTTACAAACTTAAAACATTAAATGTTAACTAAACGTTAAATAATAAAATCAGAATCAGAACTAGAACAAACTGTTAACAAAATTCCTGGTAAAATCTTATCCTATTTCGGCTTTTCCATACGGTTAAAAAACTCAACCAAATTGGCTTAAACTTGGCTTTTAAGATTTTGGCAAATATAGATAACTCAATCCTATATAAAATCCGTGGAAAAGACTTGTATAAGGATCTTGTTTGTACTTTAGTCAACCATTCCGGCTTAAGAATTTTCATTCTTTCACACAGTGATTATGTTTTAAAAAAATCTAAACATTTTTTTTCAAAGGATCTGTGCATTTCAAATGGTCTAAGTTTTAACAAAAATCTTCATTCATCCCCTACAAATCAAAAACGGAATCCTGTTAATTTATTACCAAATCTGATCAGATTTGCCTATAGTCAATAAAATATATTAGCTGATGTATATAAAATTATATATACTTATTTCGTACATTCCTAAACAGTGAAAATCTAATCTCAGCACATGCATAATGGGAGAAAAATCTCAATATATAGAACGTGCACTATATATATAAACATATTGCAAATCTTATCAAATCTTGCAAAATAAATCTCGGTGGTTCCAAATCTTATCCAATCAAAGTAAAGTCTTGATCAGAAAGAAACAACGTGCTCAAATCCTATCAAAGATTTTTTGTGTCTCCAAAGTCAAAAAGTTTCTGATCGAGTACTATATAAATATATAAAAATAATAATATAGTAGTAATAAAATATGGGTACATATATTAGCCTCTTTCCATTCACAGAATACATAAAACCGAAGCAGTAACGAAGCCACTGCTTCTTCTTCTTCTTTCTTCTTCTGATAATTCCATGAATTAAAAATCCTAAAGCAAACCGAGAACAAAAGATAGGAAAGAACCCTTGAACAAATATCGTTGAACTCAATAAACCGATAGCCTCAATCTCATAGCACTATGGTAGGGTTCGATCTAATTGCGCGAGAACGAAAAAGGGCTGCAGGGGGTTTCAACGTTGGTGCTGGGTTTCTGGTATGGAGGCGAAAGACGAGGTGGTAGTACCCTAGGAGAGTGGTTCATTGGCAGTGATTTCGTGGATTTCGTTGAAGGAAATGGTCTGACGTTTTACAGTAGGTGCGGGTTTGGTTGACTGGGTTGTGAAGATGGATTTACAGCAGGAGTTGTGTGTGTTGCAGGACATGAATAGATGGAAGTAGTGGATGTATTGTTTGACAAGATTAGCAGGATGGGTGACAGTGTAAAATGACGGGGATCGACCATGTTATTTGTTTGGGGAAGTTTCAGCCTCAAACAATAACGTTGAAGGAGGAGTTTAGGTGTTCTTTTTTACTTTTGGGTTCGAAAGTGAGAAGAGGATCGAGAACTTCTCCCTGGAAAGGAAGAAAACCTAGAAAAAGGTTTAGCATTTAAAAGTAATTAACATTTAATTTAATTATCTACTAACTAATGATGATTAAATCAGTTTCAAGTTTGCACGAGTACGAAGACGAGAACAAATTAGCAAGAAGGATCGGCCATTAAATGTAATATGAAATGATCAGTTTAATTAAATAAAATTTAAGAACAAGTTAAATTAATTTAAAATTTTGATTGATATAATTATTAATGGAGTCATATGAAAACAGAATTTCACAAAAATGACCAAGTTGGGACAATAACGACAAGATCTATATTATGGAACCGATGTAGCTAAGAAGAGATTTTCTGGAATTTCGTGATAAAATCAAACGTCTGTTTGATCTTTTAAAACGAAATAAAAAGCAGAACCATCAATTGCAAAACAAGGTGAGTAAACTCACTAACTCTACCTCGTTTATATTCTTATACAAACAAGTTTTAAATTTATTTATACTATGCAATGGTTGAATGGTTGAATAGTTGATAAAATTGGTTGAAATGGTCGATATGATTATATCGTTGATCGATTATTAGTTATAATATTTCATATTGATGTGAAATAATATTATTGATGTTGATTAACGTCTGTGGATGCAGGAAAACAGGTTGGAGGGATCCAACTGGATTCCTCAACATTTTTATGACTGTTTTTATTTGACTATGATATATGATGTGTTATATAATCTATGATTGGATATGTTGTGTTTGATTTACCTTGGCCATAGAAACTTGGTATTTTAGATACCGTAAAATATAATTAAATATGGAAATGAAATTTGGGAATTTAAAATGGAATTTATTTTCAAAATAGAAATGGAATTTCGAATAGAGTTGAAAATAGAAACCTGTTCAAGGGAATAAATCAAGAAATTGTTATAAATAAGAATATACATTAAGTGAATCATTAATCATTAGGTAAATTGAAATATAAGTTCAAAAGTGAATTTATATGGGAAAGTGAAAATCGGTTTTGAGACCAATATTTGAAAATAGATTTGAACTTAGTGATTATAAAAAAATTATTGAATTGTTTATTATTAAGTTAATTATCATTTTAATAACTATTTAAGATAATTAATTATTCTATTCTATTTCTTGTTAATCAAGGACTTAACCACATTTACTAGAGTAAATATTAAAGTTAATAATTATTTTAGTTAATAACAATCCAAAGAATTGCCTTTTTAGGCAATCAGATTAGATTGAGATCTCATTTGAAGTTTTGTGAAAAGTTCTGAAGGGAGGATTTAAAAATAAATCCAAACTTTATAAGCAAGGTTTACCAAAGAAGCACAAGACTTATGCGATGATTTTGAATAAAAGTTACAGGGTAAATTGTGTTAAGAGAAATAATTGAAATCGAGAAGAGATTCAAGAATGAATCCAAGTTGGTAAACAAAGTTTATAAATGGACTTAAAGCTTAAATGGGCTAAATTGATAGTTTTAAATAAACATTTACTTAGTAAGTAAAATATTTGGTATCGAAGGAAGATGTTCGAAATTTATAAAGGGTGCTTAATGGACTTTGTTGGTGATATTGAACCTAAGTTACATTATACCAAATAAATTTAAGTTTTGAGATGGAGTAAATGGATTTGTTATAATAAAAACCCAGCTTTGCATATGATTGATATTAAAAGAAGTAAAAACCAAGGGTTTTATTTTAAATAAGAGTTACTTAAGAAAAGAAAGATTAAGTGAAGGTGAATATCAATGAAAGAAGTTTTGTTTATCTAAAAGATTCAAGAATTGGATAATGTTTTCAAAGTAATGAAACGCGAGAGATTAGTCAGCGCAAAAATATAGAATTGATTTTTTAGAATCGATGGAGTGATTTAAATGAAAGGATTATAATAAATGTGTTGGTAAATCTAAACATCGATTTTAGCACTGTCGTTATATAAAATATTATATAAATCTAAACAGCGATTATAATGTTAACGTTATAATAAATGTTTTGTAAGTCTAAACAGCGATTATAACGCTGTTGTATAATAAATGTTTTGTAAATCTAAACAACGATTTTAACACTACCATTATAATTAATGTTTTATAAATCAAATACAGCGATTATAACGCTATTTTTATAATCAGTGTTTTCCCATAAAAGAAGTGGATTCTTATATCGAATCTGAGAGTCGCGTAAGCGATGCTTTCTTTGAAGTTGTGAGCTTTGACTATTTCAAAGTTGAGAATGTTGTTCAGTGAAGATCCGAGAGGTAATTATACCCCAACTTGACTGATTTCATGACTGACGTACAAATAGTCAAGGTTCGATACGAAGATGAGTAACACGGTTTGTAATGAATGATTAAATGGTGTTGGTTATAATAATGATGTTTTTATAACATTGGGTTAATTTAAAGGCTTTTGAAATGTTTCCCCAAATAAAATGAGAGATTTTTCTATGCATAGAAAATGAAATGAATTGGTCAACGAGAAATTAAGAAATGGAATATGGAAATTTTTTCCGATATTAATAAGGTATATTTTCCAAATATAGAAAATAAGGATTTCATGAATATTTAGAAATGTTTTCTAACTAGAATAAGAGATATTTTCTCGAATAAAGAATTAGGATATTGAAAATGTTTTACAAGAATCGAGAGAGAAAATCAAGCTTTGAAAAGATAGGAAAGATGGAAATTTGGAATTGATAACAAAATAAGGAATTTATATAAATAAGGGCCAGTATTGCTTGATGGTTGATCAGTAAAATTTCCATTTGGAAATAGGGTCGTAGATTAAATGGATATGTTCCTTTGATCGTTAAATCACCGGCTATCAAAGTTTTGATTTATTTTATACCTCCGTTGTCAATACGGAGAGACCGGGATCAGATTTAATATCTGAAAACCAATCCGTATTGGCATAAGCGTTACGAATCAACTTATGTTGAAGAGATTATGAAGACGGAGTAAAGTGCAAAGGCTGTTCTGTTAATCCTAGGTAGAAATTTCCTAAGATAGAATAATAGAATGGTGCATTCGGTTTGTCCAGACCCAGGACAACTTGTAAGGACGAGTGTCTGACAGAGTATTTCCAAAGGGATTACGTACGTTGATTCCTTCAAACGTACGAAGTTAGTGGCAAAGAAGGGAAACTTCTTTAGGCTAACAATCTGAGTATTTTTGTGGGAATCAATTAGTGATTTCCGAAGGATCTGATTGTAGAGGCCCGCAAATCCGAGCTATCTGAGTTGACTAAATACACCACACGTCCAACCCAAATAACACAGAAATACGACTCATTATTAGAAAGAAGTTAGAGGATGAGAAATAGAAAGAAAGAAATATTAGAATAGAAGAAAAACGAAGATCACAACTCACAGTGGAACGAATAAAATATATTCTATAACATAAGCTTTGAAATACAAATCTGTTTTGTACATATACACATACCATCATCAGAGTACACATAACATTTGATTCAGCGGAAGTAACTCTAAATAATTAACATTGAAGCCTCCAGCTTCAAGCTCCTCCAAGTGTATCTGTAAAAGCCTGAAACACTTGACTGCCCGTACAAATTTGGGCACCCAAGAGTTTAGGGAAAATAAAACAAAACAAACTCTGGGTCAGTCATGGGACTGGTGTGAGTAAACTCCAACCACTTGTTTAACTTTCAAAACTCTTTTCGGAAGAAAAGATAATAGTAAGACCAGCCCACACATAAACACGGACGGTTTTTACCTTACTATAACCCAAAACACTTTGATATCAAATCCAATGATATTATAATAATGTCTACATCAAGTAAATAACCAAATAGCAGAACGCTTGCATCTCACGCTCCACATATATAGTATAAAATCAAAAACCCCATGGTGCTTATTGGAGATTGGATTTCTAACATGACAAGGTATGGAACCACCTTCCGACTGTGTATCTCTAGAGAGGAATACACTGGGTTCAACAAGAACATCTTGCAACCCGGCCCACACATGACCGACCACTCATTTCGCTTGAGTGTATCGAATGTATATCACCAACGGTTGGACTCAAACCACCGTTTCCCGAATGGGCAGAATCGATAGATTTAGAAACAAAAGGAATTTCTCTAGATAGGTGATTATACACCCTAATGGGTGCGACCCACATAGCCATGCTGCCTGCCCGATTTTTGTCCTTTCCCGGTTGTTGAGGCCTGAGGCTACGCATACTTACCATTCATTGATAACACAATCACTTTGAATGCCACATCGTCAGATCCGTTAATCACTAGTTGAGTTTGCACAAATATTCTGGATATTATGCTAAGGGATAAATCCATTGCAACCATATACATTCATACAGACCAACCCATTTGATCATTGGAAATACTCTGTCAGACATTCGTCCATATACGTTCGTTCTGGGACTGAACGAAACCGAAGGCACTATTTCTATTACTAGAAAAGCCCTTGCACTTTACTCCGTCTTCAATATATTCAGCATACTTGGTTCGCAACGCTTATGCCGATACGGAGTGGTTCTTCGGATAATAATCCAACCGGTCTCCCCATATTGACAACGATGGTCAAAAACTTCGATAGTCTGTGATTTAACTATCGAATAAAAACAAGTGTTCAATCAACATATCAACAAATCACTGGGCCCTTTAATTAATATTTCATTAATTAAATCACTTCTCTATTTTCTCTATCAATATTGGTTAACCAAATATTTCAATAATCATCTTGCCTCTTATGCCATTTGGAAAACGTTTCCAAATAATAACTTCCCTTATTTTCTATATATTAGAAAATGTCTCTATTTGCAATTGGAAACAATTCCAATCACTTATCTCTATCCCTTTTTGTTTACAACATTCGATTTTTATATTCACTTTCCTATCGAATTCAATACGTCGATACAATGATTTCAAATTTTCAAAATATCTTAAAAATATTCTAACTCCTTAAATTTCCGGAAAATTTCGCCATAACCTCCCCTGTATCGGGAGCATCGGGAAATTTCAAATAGCTTCCCGGTATCTTCTAATCTCAAAAAGAAAAAGAAGAAGCCAAGCAGCTTGCCGATACGGCGCATAAAACTCATATATGAATTTAAACATGTACCTTTTTGTCGGGCACATAAATAAAAATCTTCATATACTCCATCCCATATCTGTTTAACACCTGTTCACCTGTTTCCAATCCAATTCAACTCAATCCATTCGTTTGAATTCAATTTTGAATCGTTTGAATTCAGTTTCGCTCAATTATTCTTTAATTAGCCTTTTTGCCTATTTCACTTTTTCGTTGAACATAACATGTTCAAATAAAATATTTAACTCGTTCATAACCAAATTGAATTTCAATTTCAAATTCTAGTTCTCTTTTCTATTTCGAATATAAATTCTCAAATCGAATTCACTTATTTAAAGCTCAATATTCATTCGAAATCTCATTAACTAATTTCTATTCGAATTAGTTAACTCTATTCAATAAATCAAAAATCTGATTTTTATTTCAAAAATCATATTCATTTACACAACTTGAATTCGCATATATTTTACAACTCAACTCTGAAATTTTCTAAATAGGAACTTCGGATTTTTCCGCTTAAAATCCTTTTATAATATTAAATAAACCATTATGGTTTTAAAACGATTCTGGCGCTGCTTTTCTGAAAATTTGATTTTGACATAACTCAAAATCTATACGACGAAATCCAGATTTTTCTCTTTCATTAGAAAACTATTATCAAACCGGTCCTGACGTTTCTTGTTTCAAAGAATTCCGACTTCAATTGCGTTCTGTATACTCAATTGAAGTTCGAATCGCTATTTTACGAACTGCAGCGCTGCGGCGAGTTTGTTTTAATTATATTTATATATATATATAAACGTTAAACTTCGTTTATATAAATTCAACTCCATTCTGATATATTTTAAATATATATCAAACCATTTTTTCAACTCAACAAATATTTCTGATCTTCTATTTCATTTATATTTGAAGTCTATATTCAAATTACAATTCGATTCTAATTCAAATTCTATATTCAAATTCTATTTTAACTATTTGAATTCAAATCCCATTTTTAATCTATTTGAACTTCAAATATTTAAACTCGATTTTTACTTGAACTTCAAATACCACATTTATATTCCTTTGAATCCAAATATCATGTTTCAAATCTCTTTGAATCCCTCTTGTTCAAATTCTTTCTAATTAAACTCCATTTGAGTTTTGTTTGAATCCTTATATTTAACACCATTTGAATTCTATTTGAATTCTTATATTTAAATCCTTTTTATTAAGACCCATTATTTAAATCCCATTTGAATTTCCCTTATTTCAAATCCATTTGAACTCCTTTAAAATTCAAATTCCATTTCAAAATTTATTTGGATTTCCTATTTTGAAATCCTATTCCACTTCTTACTTTGAAATCCAAATTTCAAAGTTTATTTCAAATTCTATTTTCAAATTCGATATTCAAATCTCTATTTGAATTTCTATATTCAATCCCATGTTCAAATTCAATACTTGAATTTCCATTCAAATCTCTATTCAAATTCCATATTTGAATTTCATTTCAAATCTCTAGTCAAATTTCATATTTCAATTCTTCTTTTGAAATTCTATATTTCAAATCTTATTCGATTTTTCTTTGAAATTCTATATTTCAAAGTCTGTTCAATTCTTCTTTGAAATTCTATATTTCAAATCTATTTGAATTTCTTTATTCGAATTCCTTCGAATTCAAATCTTATTTTAATTCCCCGAATTCAAATTCTATTTTTCATTGTAATTTCGTCTATTCAAATTCCATTTGAACTTCGATTTGAATTTCTAATATTCAATCTCCTTTCCCTTTTAAAATTCAAATATTTAAACGCCCTTTAAAAATTCAAATGTTATACTCAAATTTCTTTTGAGTTATATACATTTAAAAATTTCATTTCACATCCTGTTTTGAAATTTTATTTCAAATCCCAATTTCACGCTTGTATTTCTATTTTTTTTTTTTTTTTTTTTGAATTATCAAATGATAATTCTTTTCACTTCATTTATAACTTCGTTATAAAAGAACTATTTCTTAAACTTTGTTTAAAAAGAAACTACTTGTTTTATTTTTCAAACAAGTTTATATTTTTACTCCATTAAAAATTCAAATTCTATTTAAAAATAGAATTTTTCCTTTTTAAATCGCCAATATCCTTTTTACGATATTTTAAAATATCATTACTTAAGCCCAGTGATAAAACACACAAAGCAACCAATTATTTATTTTTCTAACACATCATATATAACAATATATATGCAAACAAATAAACAAACAGATAATATATTTTTGAGGAATCCAGTTGGATTCCTCCAACCTGTTTTCCTGCATCCACAGATGTTAGCACATAAATAATACCCATTCTGCTTCGTGGCAGAATATCGCGGTATAGAAGGTCATCCACTAATCATAGCGTGGGGCGTATAGGGTAATCATCCGCTATGAAACTGCGGGCATCCGCTAATGAGACTGCGGGAATCCAACCAATCAATCAACCCAATATATATATATATATAATATCCTAAATAACTAATATATATAAAACAACCAGAAAATATGCACACAAGCAACAAACAATTATTTTTAATGAAATAAAAATAATTCTAAAGGTGAGTGAGATTTACTCACCGTGATTTTCCTTTTTTCTGAATATCCAGTTAATCTCCATATTGCTGTGACTATGAATCGTCTTCAACCCAATCTAGTCGCCCCTATGATAATTTAAGTTTGTTATCGATTAACTATTTGTTAAATTTATATAACTTGCTAAAATAGAATAACTATCTTGTGATTATTTAATTAAATGATTAAACGGTTTATAATTTAAACTAAATTTTTACAATTAAATAAATTAATTTTATGAAATTTAAAACTAAATAAAACGTATACCTTAAAGCTACTCCAACCACTCGACCCATCCACGAACAACTCGGCAAACCATCGACCAATCCCTTGTCACAACAGTCTTCACCATTTCCCCAAATCACTGCTTCCTTACTGTAAATGGTGCGAATAGTCTCAACTCCAAATTCCTGACCATCTTTGCTCGAACCCCACCGACTTGCATGCTTCACTGCGTTGACCGCGAGGACCCCGTGGTTTCCAACTTGATCGCGAATCCCTCCTCAACTTTGCAGCTTCCATGTAGCGACTTCGAGCATCATGCTTCTGACCCAAAAAGACTACCGTAACCTCATCGCTCTAATTATAGATTCGTACACCAATCCACCCTCCTCCTCGCATCCCGCCTCACGCGAGTGCCTCAGAATGAAGTGGAGCTTCGGGGAATTCACGCGATTTGAAGTCGCGACTTCGAATTGAATTTGATGCTTCGAACGATTGGAAAAGGGAAGGACTTGGTTTCGACGAGCAGCTCCTTTAAATCGGTGAAGTGGATTTGATTTACTGGGAAAATCGAATGGAAGAAAAAGGGGTTTTTAGAAGAGAATGGCTTTGAATGGCTTCGAAGGCTACAGATTTATTTATAGAAGCGATTCAGAGACAGTAGTACACGCCATTGAATTCGTTGTCTTCCTTGTTGTGAAGCTGGGAGACACTAATTCGTGCCCGAGAAAACATAGTAGGTCTGCGTGATTTTTCTTAGAGTAGCTGAAAATGTTGGTCGGCTTGATTTAATATTGATTTGAATTTATTTATATTAACTAATTAAAATATCTCGTGGTCCTTAACTAGTAGTCCCGAACCCCTATTCAACCGTGACGACCGACGATACCAGATTATAACGCTATTCCGAACTCAACGGAACTAATATTGAAATTTAAATTCGAATGTAAATATAAACGGCCATATTAAATTGAAAATTCAATAAAAATATCATTTATATTATCAACTAAATATTTAAAATAATATTAAATATTTAAAATAAATTATTCAAAAATCTGGGTCGTTACATTCTTCCCCCCCTTAAAATAATTTCGTCCTCGAAATTGCTAAGGTAGGAAAAATACTATAAACTCACTAACTTTTCAAAACTCCTTTATGTTGAAACTCACCGCTTCATATTTCAACAAATTAGCTCCAACCAAAACTTTTGGTTTTCACATATTTGATTCAAATGATCTATGATCAGCCCATTTATATCCAATCTATATTCCAATAAACCTATTCAAATTGATTCTAATCAATTCATTCACTTCGACCCATTTAACTTGTTTAAGTTAAATTTAAATTCCAGAATCCAAATCCCTGGGTTTTTTTCATTTCAAATCCTTTTGAAATCACTTAAATATATACATATATTTATTTTCATTTCAAATTTAAAACATTTGAATTTTCAAACTGCTTGTTTTCTTTCAAACAAATTTCCATCAAAAACTTTCTAAGGTAGCAATCCATCACTTAGAAACTCGGAAATGAACACTGATGATGTTGCAATCATCATCAGAATAATTTCCCAGCCACTGAAGTGAGTTCAGTGCTTTATTATTTCAAAATCCATTCAAATATGATTTCGATTCAAATCTTTCCAAATTAATGCTATATTACTTTAACATACTTTGAAAAATATTTTTCAATTTCCCAGGATTTTTGAATTCTTGATTCTGGTTTGAATTTAATTCTAATTCATCTCATTGGTATATATTTCATTCATATACAAGTTCTGTTTGGTTCTATATAACCATTTCATTTCTATAATCGTATTTGATTATAATATTAACATTCAACACATCCATATAATATAATAATTTCAGAAAATTATTCTTTTATATCAAAATAGAATTTCGGGTAAAATTATTTCATTCACCCACTTTAAAACAATATTGTGTTCAATTTCTCTGTTCAAATGTTTAGAAATCCCTATCGACTTCGTGGCGTCCCACGATTCGACCAGAATTCATAAACCACTCAACAGACTAGCCAACACAAGATAAAACAATTTCCATATCAAATAACAAATACGCTCTCTCGTATATATATACTCAACTCATTCTAGGGTACTTCTGACCCTATCTCTAATGAGCACAACCCTTTCAAGCCTAGGTATTCGCTCAACCTAAGCTCTGATACCAACTGTAAAGGCCCGCAAATCCGAGCTATCTGAGTTGACTAAATACACCACACGTCCAACCCAAATAACACAGAAATACGACTCATTATTAGAAAGAAGTTAGAGGATGAGAAATAGAAAGAAAGAAATATTAGAATAGAAGAAAAACGAAGATCACAACTCACAGCGGAACGAATAAAATATATTCTATAACATAAGCTTTGAAATACAAATCTGTTTTGTACATATACACATACCATCATCAGAGTACACATAACATTTGATTCAGCGGAAGTAACTCTAAATAATTAACATTGAAGCCTCCAGCTTCAAGCTCCTCCAAGTGTATCTGTAAAAGCCTGAAACACTTGACTGCCCGTACAAATTTGGGCACCCAAGAGTTTAGGGAAAACAAAACAAAACAAACTCTGGGTCAGTCATGGGACTGGTGTGAGTAAACTCCAACCACTTGTTTAACTTTCAAAACTCTTTTCGGAAGAAAAGATAATAGTAAGACCAGCCCACACATAAACACGGACGGTTTTTACCTTACTATAACTCAAAACACTTTGATATCAAATCCAATGATATTATAATAATGTCTACATCAAGTAAATAACCAAATAGCAGAACGCTTGCATCTCACGCTCCACATATATAGTATAAAATCAAAAACCCCATGGTGCTTATTGGAGATTGGATTTCTAACATGACAAGGTATGGAACCACCTTCCGACTGTGTATCTCTAGAGAGGAATACACTGGGTTCAACAAGAACATCTTGCAACCCGGCCCACACATGACCGACCACTCATTTCGCTTGAGTGTATCGAATGTATATCACCAACGGTTGGACTCAAACCACCGTTTCCCGAATGGGCAGAATCGATAGATTTAGAAACAAAAGGAATTTCTCTAGATAGGTGATTATACACCCTAATGGGTGCGACCCACATAGCCATGCTGCCTGCCCGATTTTTGTCCTTTCCCGGTTGTTGAGGCCTGAGGCTACGCATACTTACCATTCATTGATAACACAATCACTTTGAATGCCACATCGTCAAATCCGTTAATCACTAGTTGAGTTTGCACAAATATTCTGGATATTATGCTAAGGGATAAATCCATTGCAACCATATACATTCATACAGACCAACCCATTTGATCATTGGAAATACTCTGTCAGACATTCGTCCATATACGTTCGTTCTGGGACTGAACGAAACCGAAGGCACTATTTCTATTACTAGAAAAGCCCTTGCACTTTACTCCGTCTTCAATATATTCAGCATACTTGGTTCGCAACGCTTATGCCGATACGGAGTGGTTCTTCGGATAATAATCCAACCGGTCTCCCCATATTGACAACGATGGTCAAAAACTTCGATAGTCTGTGATTTAACTATCGAATAAAAACAAGTGTTCAATCAACATATCAACAAATCACTGGGCCCTTTAATTAATATTTCATTAATTAAATCACTTCTCTATTTTCTCTATCAATATTGGTTAACCAAATATTTCAATAATCATCTTGCCTCTTATGCCATTTGGAAAACGTTTCCAAATAATAACTTCCCTTATTTTCTATATATTAGAAAATGTCTCTATTTGCAATTGGAAACAATTCCAACCACTTATCTCTATCCCTTTTTGTTTACAACATTCGATTTTTATATTCACTTTCCTATCGAATTCAATACGTCGATACAATGATTTCAAATTTTCAAAATATCTTAAAAATATTCTAACTCCTTAAATTTCCGGAAAATTTCGCCATAACCTCCCCTGTATCGGGAGCATCGGGAAATTTCAAATAGCTTCCCGGTATCTTCTAATCTCAAAAAGAAAAAGAAGAAGCCAAGCGGCTTGCCGATACGGCGCATAAAACTCATATATGAATTTAAACATGTACCTTTTTGTCGGGCACATAAATAAAAATCTTCATATACTCCATCCCATATCTGTTTAACACCTGTTCACCTGTTTCCAATCCAATTCAACTCAATCCATTCGTTTGAATTCAATTTTGAATCGTTTGAATTCAGTTTCGCTCAATTATTCTTTAATTAGCCTTTTTGCCTATTTCACTTTTTTGTTGAACATAACATGTTCAAATAAAATATTTAACTCGTTCATAACCAAATTGAATTTCAAATTCTAGTTCTCTTTTCTATTTCGAATATAAATTCTCAAATCGAATTCACTTATTTAAAGCTCAATATTCATTCGAAATCTCATTAACTAATTTCTATTCGAATTAGTTAACTCTATTCAATAAATCAAAAATCTGATTTTTATTTCAAAAATCATATTCATTTACACAACTTGAATTCGCATATATTTTACAACTCAACTCTGAAATTTTCTAAATAGGAACTTCGGATTTTTCCGCTTAAAATCCTTTTATAATATTAAATAAACCATTATGGTTTTAAAACGATTCTGGCGCTGCTTTTCTGAAAATTTGATTTTGACATAACTCAAAATCTATACGACGAAATCCAGATTTTTCTCTTTCATTAGAAAACTATTATCAAACCGGTCCTGACGTTTCTTGTTTCAAAGAATTCCGACTTCAATTGCGTTCTGTATACTCAATTGAAGTTCGAATCGCTATTTTACGAACTGCAGCGCTGCGGCGAGTTTGTTTTAATTATATTTATATATATATAAACGTTAAACTTCGTTTATATAAATTCAACTCCATTCTGATATATTTTAAATATATATCAAACCATTTTTTCAACTCAAAAAATATTTCTGATCTTCTATTTCATTTATATTTGAAGTCTATATTCAAATTACAATTCGATTCTAATTCAAATTCTATATTCAAATTCTATTTTAACTATTTGAATTCAAATTCCATTTTTAATCTATTTGAACTTCAAATATTTAAACTCCATTTTTACTTGAACTTCAAATACCACATTTATATTCCTTTGAATCCAAATATCATGTTTCAAATCTCTTTGAATCCCTCTTGTTCAAATTCTTTCTAATTAAACTCCATTTGAGTTTTGTTTGAATCCTTATATTTAACACCATTTGAATTCTATTTGAATTCTTATATTTAAATCCTTTTTATTAAGACCCATTATTTAAATCCCATTTGAATTTCCCTTATTTCAAATCCATTTGAACTCCTTTAAAATTCAAATTCCATTTCAAAATTTATTTGGATTTCCTATTTTGAAATCCTATTCCACTTCTTACTTTGAAATCCAAATTTCAAAGTTTATTTCAAATTCTATTTTCAAATTCGATATTCAAATCTCTATTTGAATTTCTATATTCAATCCCATGTTCAAATTCAATACTTGAATTTCCATTCAAATCTCTATTCAAATTCCATATTTGAATTTCATTTCAAATCTCTAGTCAAATTTCATATTTCAATTCTTCTTTTGAAATTCTATATTTCAAATCTTATTCGATTTTTCTTTGAAATTCTATATTTCAAAGTCTGTTCAATTCTTCTTTGAAATTCTATATTTCAAATCTATTTGAATTTCTTTATTCGAATTCCTTCGAATTCAAATCTTATTTTAATTCCCCGAATTCAAATTCTATTTTTCATTGTAATTTCGTCTATTCAAATTCCATTTGAACTTCGATTTGAATTTCTAATATTCAATCTCCTTTCCCTTTTAAAATTCAAATATTTAAACGCCCTTTAAAAATTCAAATGTTATACTCAAATTTCTTTTGAGTTATATACATTTAAAAATTTCATTTCACATCCTGTTTTGAAATTTTATTTCAAATCCCAATTTCACGCTTGTATTTCTATTTTTTTTTTTTTTTTTTTGAATTATCAAATGATAATTCTTTTCACTTCATTTATAACTTCGTTATAAAAGAACTATTTCTTAAACTTTGTTTAAAAAGAAACTACTTGTTTTATTTTTCAAACAAGTTTATATTTTTACTCCATTAAAAATTCAAATTCTATTTAAAAATAGAATTTTTCCTTTTTAAATCGCCAATATCCTTTTTACGATATTTTAAAATATCATTACTTAAGCCCAGTGATAAAACACACAAAGCAACCAATTATTTATTTTTCTAACACATCATATATAACAATATATATGCAAACAAATAAACAAACAGATAATATATTTTTGAGGAATCCAGTTGGATTCCTCCAACCTGTTTTCCTGCATCCACAGATGTTAGCACATAAATAATACCCATTCTGCTTCGTGGCAGAATATCGCGGTATAGAAGGTCATCCACTAATCATAGCGTGGGGCGTATAGGGTAATCATCCGCTATGAAACTGCGGGCATCCGCTAATGAGACTGCGGGAATCCAACCAATCAATCAACCCAATATATATATATATAATATCCTAAATAACTAATATATATAAAACAACCAGAAAATATGCACACAAGCAACAAACAATTATTTTTAATGAAATAAAAATAATTCTAAAGGTGAGTGAGATTTACTCACCATGATTTTCCTTTTTTCTGAATATCCAGTTAATCTCCATATTGCTGTGACTATGAATCGTCTTCAACCCAATCTAGTCGCCCCTATGATAATTTAAGTTTGTTATCGATTAACTATTTGTTAAATTTATATAACTTGCTAAAATAGAATAACTATCTTGTGATTATTTAATTAAAT
The DNA here is from genome assembly GCA_030737875.1 of Allium sativum. NCBI lineage: Eukaryota > Viridiplantae > Streptophyta > Magnoliopsida > Asparagales > Amaryllidaceae > Allium > Allium sativum. The sequence goes on from CM060924.1 coordinate 161,426,388, forward strand.
GATTAAACGGTTTATAATTTAAACTAAATTTTTACAATTAAATAAATTAATTTTATGAAATTTAAAACTAAATAAAACGTATACCTTAAAGCTACTCCAACCACTCGACCCATCCACGAACAACTCGGCAAACCATCGACCAATCCCTTGTCACAACAGTCTTCACCATTTCCCCAAATCACTGCTTCCTTACTGTAAATGGTGCGAATAGTCTCAACTCCAAATTCCTGACCATCTTTGCTCGAACCCCACCGACTTGCATGCTTCACTGCGTTGACCGCGAGGACCCCGTGGTTTCCAACTTGATCGCGAATCCCTCCTCAACTTTGCAGCTTCCATGTAGCGACTTCGAGCATCATGCTTCTGACCCAAAAAGACTACCGTAACCTCATCGCTCTAATTATAGATTCGTACACCAATCCACCCTCCTCCTCGCATCCCGCCTCACGCGAGTGCCTCAGAATGAAGTGGAGCTTCGGGGAATTCACGCGATTTGAAGTCGCGACTTCGAATTGAATTTGATGCTTCGAACGATTGGAAAAGGGAAGGACTTGGTTTCGACGAGCAGCTCCTTTAAATCGGTGAAGTGGATTTGATTTACTGGGAAAATCGAATGGAAGAAAAAGGGGTTTTTAGAAGAGAATGGCTTTGAATGGCTTCGAAGGCTACAGATTTATTTATAGAAGCGATTCAGAGACAGTAGTACACGCCATTGAATTCGTTGTCTTCCTTGTTGTGAAGCTGGGAGACACTAATTCGTGCCCGAGAAAACATAGTAGGTCTGCGTGATTTTTCTTAGAGTAGCTGAAAATGTTGGTCGGCTTGATTTAATATTGATTTGAATTTATTTATATTAACTAATTAAAATATCTCGTGGTCCTTAACTAGTAGTCCCGAACCCCTATTCAACCGTGACGACCGACGATACCAGATTATAACGCTATTCCGAACTCAACGGAACTAATATTGAAATTTAAATTCGAATGTAAATATAAACGGCCATATTAAATTGAAAATTCAATAAAAATATCATTTATATTATCAACTAAATATTTAAAATAATATTAAATATTTAAAATAAATTATTCAAAAATCTGGGTCGTTACACTGATGATGTGGCATTCAAAGTGAATGGTGGCCAGATGTTCTGGAAGATAATTCAAACCTCAAGCCTCACAACCGGGAATTGACAAAAATAGGGCAGGCTGCATGGCTAGGTGGGTCGCTCCCATTAGGATGTATAAACACCTATCTAGAGAAATTCCAATTGCTTCTTTAATCTATCGATGCTATCCCTTTCGGGAAACGGTTGCTAATCCCAACCGTTGGTGATATACATTCGATACAGTCAAGTGAAATGAGTGGTCAGTCATGTGTGTGCCGGGTTGCAAGACGTTCATGTTGAACCCAGTGTATTCCCCTCTAGAGATACACTATCAGAAGGTGGTTCCATACCTTGTCATGTTGGAAATCCAATCTCCAATAAACGCCCTGCGGTTTTTGATTTTATATTATATATGGAGCGTGAGATGCAAGCGTTCCGCTAGATTCTATTTACTTGTTGTAGACACTATTATAATATCACCAGATTTGATATCAAAAATATTTTTTGTTATCGTTAGGTAAAAACCATCTGTGTTTATTTGTGGATCGGTTTTATGATTATCTTTTCATTCGAAAGGATTTTTAAAAGTTAAACCAATGGTTGGAGTTTACTCACACCAGTCCCATGACTGATCCAAAGTTATTTTGTTTGTTTTTCCTAACTCTTGGGTGCCCAAATTTGTATGGGCAGTCAAATAGTCGGGATTTTACAGATTCACTTGGAGGAATTTGAAGCAGAAGGCTTCACCAGTTAGCTATAGACTATCATATTTCTGCTGTGTACTATGTTGTATCTGGAAACAGGTGTTTATAACTGTTCCAGGAGTAACTGTTGTGCTCTGATAATGGTATGTATATACAATTACTGATTTGTATTTCAAAAGTTATATTATTTAATATATTTTATTCGTTCCATTGTGAGTTTGTGATCTTCGTTTTCTTCTATTCTAATATTTCTTTCTTTCTATTTCTCATCCTCTAACTTCTTTCTAATAATGATTTGCATTTCTGTGCAATTTGGGTTGTACATATGGTGTTATTAGTCGACTCAAAGAGTACGGAAATTCGGGCCATTACAAAAAGTGTAAACTTTGATATATTCTGAGCTTCGGAGTTTTGGCACTTGGGTTGGGTCTTTGTTGGCTAAACCTAGCACACTCACTTAGGAGCTCCATCAGCCCTCTCCTCTTCATTATTTCATTTCCACTTCAAAGAAATAGAAAATAGGGATAGGGAATGGGAAATTAAAATTCCCCAAACCTAATTAATCTTAAGAGCTCCAATTCTTGTTGAAATCAAGTGCAAATCAAGTGTAGAAACTTACGTAACCTCCTCTTCGTCTTTTCCATCTTCTTCAACTCAATTCCTCTTTGATTTTTGAGACTTCCTATGACCTAATTCTTAGGAAATTTGTTCATATGATTATAGGTTGTTGATTCTAGTGTTTTTATCAAAGAGAGATCATTCTAGCTTGCTATTAGATTGATTCATTTCTTCTAACAAACAAAGGTGAAATTTTTATGAGTTCCTAGTGTCTTTGTCATAAGATATTGGCTTGTAAATTGTTATATAGGTTCGTTTAAAGTTGTGTATGTGCATATGAATTGGTTATATAAGTATACGCTTTCTGGTTCATTAGTTTTAGTTTCATGAAATTGGAATTTCTCATTTTGATTATGCACACAATAGAATACACATGCTAGGAGTGGTGTAGGCGATATTGTGGAGCTCTGTTGTCGCATCGGCAAGTTCTAAGACTTCACAATTCGCTTATATCACGTTTGATTGATTCGGTTTGGAATTTGGTTCACATCTGAATTTATAAGCCGAATCATTGCAAATCTCTTGTATGAATATTTGTGTTTGTGCATTTGGATGTTATAAGTTGTTTCGGCAAGTCTTTGAAGCCTCATTAGCATGTGTATAACATCATAGGCCTTCAGGCATGAGTTGATATCACTTAGAGCTTGTTATCTAGGCAAATTGTGTTTTAGAACATGATTTAGATGTCTAAACATTTTAGGGCAGACGTCTGACTTGCTCCAAATAATTCTACAAACAATTAGAGCAATTCAGACGTTTGAAACTTTTAATTCAGATGTCTGAATTGTAATTCAGGCGTCTGACCAAAAACATTCAAACGTCTGAAATAGCTCAAAAATGAACTAAATCATTGCTGGTTCGGGAAATTACAAATTCAGATGTCTCAATTTTTCATTCAGACATATGAATCTTGTTTTTGAGCTGTTGACCGGTGGAAACTATGCTCAATAGTTTAAATCCATGCAGGCTCCTTCCCAGCCGAGTTTTAGCCCATTTCGACTTCATTTTTGACTTGTCAGTTCACTAATTTGCATATTTCAACAGCTCGATTCTTGCAAAATCATTTTTATAAATCATCAGTTAAAGAATGGCGGATGGAAATCAAGGTGAGAATTCTCTCACTCAAACTATTTATATAGTTATTATAGTTGTGACTAAATATATATTGATTGCGTATGATTGCAATATTTGTTTGATGATTGATGGATGTTACAGTTTTAATGTTACAATTATTAAACTGTGAAAATAGTATATGAGTTCACATGGATTGTGATGTAAACCCCACATGGGTATTGGAACGATAATTTTTCACATCGCCTAAGTACGTAAATAATAATCATTGGATGTTGATTGGAAACCCCACACGGGTCTCGGAATGATAATAACTTCATACATCTCCCTTGTGTTTAGTTATATGTCAATCGATTGGTTGACAGATTGTAGTAAGTGTTATTTAATTATTTAATGCTTATACAGTTGTAGATTGCACTCTAGATATGAATTGAATGTTTAATAGTTGTTTATCACTATTTTTGAATACACGCGATGTATGGAATCCATATAAATAACATCATATAGTAATTTACTGAGCCTGATTCCAATTCAAAAATAACGAATATTTTAAAATAATATTCAGTGAATAATCAAAATATGACTTTGATGTCCGATTTTGGATGGACACAGAAATATTGAAATACTCCAAGTTTGAAAAGATAAAATATATTTTTATCTAAATGAAATGGTTAACAACTAGAATAAAGAACTGATATGGTTTTAATAATACCAGAATTTTTCCAACATATGAATTGACTGGAAATAATCTCTGAAATATTTCGATATCTGGTTCTGTGATTATACGGATATCATTGAGGAATTTAGAAGATATAGATATCGTTATTCCGAATATGATATTTGTTGGTTTCAGAATTTTATATTGAATATATGTCGACATGATTTCTATTCAAAGCCCTGTATCTAATATCAAAAGAGATTTTGGGTTTGTCATGAATGGTGTCTTTAATAACACTCTTCTTAAACCCAGTTGAGAAAAGAATAAATCTGTATCAACAAGGATTTTCATAACCAATTTAAAATTTTTATTTTAGCTATTTTTATGGATTTTGAATATTTAAAATGATTTATTTTAAATAATAACTACTATAAATTTATTTTAAACGTTGTTAGAACGTATAAATTTATTTTAAATATAAAACGAGCCTGAAATGGCGCGGTAGTTTAAATTTCGATTTTAAATTTCAAATGAATGTACATATTTCTCAATAAATCGAATTTCAGTAAAACCAGAAATTTCTGAATTTGTTTAGCTATATCTTTCTAACGAATGTGAAAAATTCAGATTTCATTATATAAATTGGAAGTTATGTCTAGTTTAAAATTTGAAATAGTCGCTATAAATTTATATGTATATATATATATATTTAATATAATATAAGCCCTTAAAAATAGTCATTTTGCAAACAACCTCCGTTTTCGATGAAACAACTTTTGTTGGATCCGATATGTCAAATTATTGCTAGATTCCATTTTTCATAATTTTTTGCAATTAATATGTGAGCGTGGTGAATTTCAACGTGTTTGGCACTTTTAGTTTTAATTTAATCGCCTGGAAAATGGCCATTTTTCAAACCTCCAAATTCGACGAAATTAGTTTTGTTAGGACCGTATTATCAAAACATAGCTAGATTTATTTTTCTGTAATTTTTGGAGTCAGTTTGTAGCCTTGGTAAATTAAAATGTATGTTTAAATTCAATATATATTGATTTATATTTTAATTTTGACAAAAACTGATCAAAACCGCAGAATTGGCTTCTAGAACATATCCTATTGTGTCCTGAATGGGGGTATTTATCTAGGGGCGATAGTCGTTGGGTTCGTTTTGGAGTTCATAGTGATTAACAATATTTTTGGAATTAAAAATAAAATTAATACAAATAACCAGCCAATAGAAAAAAATCATAAACCCTAATTCAATTTCTAAAACCCCCCGTCGCTCTCAGAAAACCAACGGCGGAAATGCTCGAATCTTTGAGCTCGATTTTCTCTCGCTCCTCACCGAATTATTCCAACCACCCGAAAAGAAAATCAAAGTGTTTTTCTTGATTTTCGAATCCCCACCAGTGTGATCGATTCTCGTGGTCAGGGGTGCTCGCAATTCGAGCTCGAAGTCTCGAACTTTGCATTGGATTTTAGGGCGTAGGGGGACCGGACTTCTCGGTGTTGGGTGGCGCTAGTGCGTGGCGCAGAGACGCGCGACGTGAGTCCCTCCGATCTCCTCCACGACGATGGCGACGATGGCAAACTCCAACCCTAGGAGTTGAGCAACCTGAAACGATACAGTGAGCTTCTTTTTTTTATATAATTAAAAAACATATTTTATTTTCATTTTTTGATATAAAATAGCATTGCAAAAATATGATTTTGTATATATACCATAGTATTAAAAAATATGATTTTTATATATATATAACATTGAACTAAAAATGTGATTTATATATATAGCAAAATAAAAATGTGATTTTTATTTAAATAACATTGTATTAAAAAGATGATTTTTATTATATATATCGCGGTATAAAAATTTGATTTTGTAAATAAAAATAGCATGGTTTTAAAAATAAAAATATGATTTTTATATATATAGTGTTGAATTAAAAATGTGATTTTTAATATGAATAGCAATGTTTTAAAAATGGGATTTTTAAAATATATTTAGCATTGTAAAAATGTGGTTTTAAATATAAACTGCGTGAAATAGATTGCGTTGGAATCACGGTGAAGAACACTATGCAGTGGAACTGTCTGGAAGCAAAACGAAATCGAAACTGTCTAATAAAGACTGATGAAGTGGAAACCGAAGGTGAGAACTCCTTCACACTCTAATTATTTTACAGTTAACTATATACTAGGATGCAGACGGGGCTTAGAAGCCCCCGACATTACTTATTGTACCATGGTTGTTTGTTTGGATTAAATTGTGATTGTAAAGTTGGTTGTGTTGAAAAATGATTGTATTGTGATAGTGGATTGATTAATGAGTGTGTATGGCGCGAGTCAGTATCAAGAGAGGGGTAATACTAGACATTACTCCGGTTCTAATACCGCATCGTTATAATGCCGAAATTTTCTGAAATAAATATTTATTCAATAAAAATATCATTTTTTATGTGTATATGAACTTTATAAAATATTCATGTGTTGAATAAAATGTATAAACAATAAAAATATCATTTTTATTGAATGTATGAACTATTAAAAATAGTCAAGTGTTGAAATAAATATTTTATCGTTAAAAATATAATTTTTAACGTATATGTGAACAACATAAAATTCTCCTGAAATGAAAATAAATATTCATTTACAAATCGGACGGTTTCTTTATGCACACCCATTTAATTGACGTTGATTTGAACTATAAATTTTACACATTGCTCAACTGCACAAATAATATTCGGTATTTGTTGGTTGAAATCTCACACGGGTATTGGGATGATATTTGGCGTACACTAATCCTAATTGTTTAGTTGTATGCCAATCGATTGGTGGACGAACTGTAGTAATAGTTATTTATTTATTTTAATTCATATACAGTGTAGAATGCACTCTGGATTATTAATTATTGTTTATCATTGCTGTTGTACACATGTATTGTATGAAATCCATATAAATTAATTATATGGTAATTGATTGTGTCTAATTCCAATTCAGGAACAACGAATATTTTAAAATAATATTCAGCAAAGGATTAAAATGTGAATTTGATGTCTGATTTTGGATGGACACGAAAATATTGAAATGTGTGAAGCCGTGTTGATTAGATTTGTGCCATTTTGACACGAATGATATTTTTATCGATTTTATTCATTTTTATATGGAATATCAAAAAGGAAATGATTTCAAAATCAGATATTTTGAAAATATTATCATTTAAATATTATAATGATAAGGAGTGTTCAATTTTGATTTAAAATCGAAATGAAAGTGGGAATCATTTTAAAATGAATTTATAAACGGTTTATAAAATATGTTTTAAAATGGAAATCGATGATATATATATTATATATTTAATGGCTTGAATAGAACGCGCCGCGCCACGACCGTTCGCGAATTTTGACCATTGACTTCGAATTGACATTACGGGAGATCTGACCGTCGGATTCTCCTAAAACCAGAACCTTTGGGTTCGTATCGAAAAGAGCTTTCCAACGACTATAAGGGATTTAAAATCTAATGGTTGGATTTGTAATTATGTCCAAATTAAATTTGGAAAAGGTTGCTATGGATGCAGTTTGGTGGCCGTTATTGGAAACCGACTGTACGGGCCTTGATAAAATTATTAAAAACATTAATAATTTGTGTAAAATCATAATATGATTTGAAAAGAATTGGAATGAAAAATTCCACATTTGTAAATATAAAAATATATTTTTATTTAAATGAACTAGTTATTAACCAGATTTGAAATCCAATAACTTTTAAATAAATAAATTGGATTTATAAAGGGTTTTAATAAAACCAGAAATTTCCAATATATAAATTGTAATGGATTTGAATAGAAATCATCTTCGAGAGATTTCGATATTGGATTCCGTGACTATGCAGATATTGTGGAGAAATTTGGAAGATAGATATATATCGTTATTCCCCATACAATATGTTTTGGTATCAAAATTTGATATTGAATGTAAGCCGATATAATTTCTGTTTAGAGCCTTATATTTAATATCAAAGTGGATTTTGGGTTTTGTTGTGAATGATGTCCTCAGTAACACTGTTCTTGAACTCCATGTGAAATGAATAAATCTTTTAATTAAGATTATTAGAGTTTCCAATTATATTTAGTCATTGGAATAAAATGGAATGTGAACAGGGTTTATCATGAACTGCATTTTTAACGACATTCGTTCTTTAACCCAATAAAAGATAGGACTACATGTCTAACATTGTATTTCGAATGGTATTAATGATCTCTGCTAAATATATATCTGTTTGGTGGCGGAGAATTTATTCTCTTGCTTAACACCCTTCTCTAAGACGTATGAGCTTAGAGGTTATATATTGGAAGAAATCAATGGTACGATGTAGATTGTCAATGTGGCATGTTTGTGTTTCCAAAGTTAAATAATCATTAAATAATGATTGTTGGAATATTAACACTAAGTGGAGTTTTAATGAATCTTTAATTAGATTGAAATGTAAATGTGGTAACGTAAATTATCAAATTTGGGAAATGATTGAGAATGGAGTATGACCAGTTTTCCTCCAAGAGATAATTAAATTTGTAACTAGATTTGAACGTGAAATAGCAATTAAATTTACCGATAACACCGTGGTGTTAGATATGGAGTATTACCTGTTTCGCTCCATGGGTTAAATAGGTAGGGATTGGGAAATAAAACAACTGATTATTTCGGTAAGGTGCGCTAATCCTGACTAGTTTGGAAAACCTTAATTTGGTTTAAATTGTGAAAAGAATGTTTGAATAAAAGAATATTCGGGATTGGAATGAGGTGTATGTTTAGTTTTTATAGCACTTGATTATAAGATACGTGAATTATTCGGAAAGGCTGGGTTTATACCCATTATGAATAATTGATTCGACGATAAGTCGACGTTGGTTGAAGACTGGAGTTCTTCACATCGTTTGACGATTACTGATGCCTTGATTGGGCTGTACACCCTAAACAAGGTAATAAGTAGTGATCGTCCAAACGTACTTGGAGATCGACCTGATATGCGAGGACCTCTCTCCTGTATTGGACATATGGAATGAGGAATAAGGTGCCTCCGGTTTCGTTCAAACCCAGAACGGACTAGTAAATGGATGTGTGTTTGACATTTGATTTTATTCTGTGTTGATTGATATCTATTAAATATATATCTGTTTGGTGGTAGAGAATTTATTCTCATGCTTAACACCATTCTTTGAGACGTACGAGCTTAGAGGTTATATATTGATAGACATCAGTTGCATGGCGTGAATTATCAGTGTGGCATGCTGAGTTACAAGTGATCAAGGCTTCTGTTGAAAAGTAAAGTCTTGGGGTTGATGATCAAAGCATGACTTAAAAACCATAGCTTTGTGTATAGCATTACTTCGCGAGCCTCACACCCCAGTATGAACCAGAAATGGGAGAGGATTGCAGGGAGAACATGTGTTTCTTTCTAGCTAGGAGTGGTGTCATGGTATGGAGCCCAGACATTTTACTCATGTGGATGTTGCATATTATTTGATGGATAGCGAGGCGCTCGGATATATCGGTCACTACGGGGCCAATGGATGATATGGTCGACATACTGACCATTACGCCCCATAGGTCAGGAACACACATTGTTCAGGAATAACCAATCCACAAACGTAAGAGTGGACCGGCCCTGAAGATCCAAGGTTCAGTTGCGGCTATAGCCTGAGAAATGGTAGGCTTGATTGTCTTGAATTCGGTAAGAACGATCCCTTGCCTTGGTTCATGATGGAAATCTAACTTCCAATACTACATTAAGCGGTTTTAATTGTAGAACTAGTATGGCGACATGATATATGGTAACCATGCCATCTATGATTGATACATTTATATTTGAAGTTTTTTTCGACACTATGCACTTATAATAGTATCAAATGATTTTAATTTTAAACGTACCAAGCATGTTTGGCTATTATAAGGTAAAAATCTATCCTCCGGCTTGCGTTGCATTGTGTGATGGGACCTGAGTCTTATAATAGCTTCATTTTTTCAAAAAACATTACGCTGTTTGTTTTATGCATTGGTATTCTTGGGAGAAAACCCATTTCGTGTTATACGGCGTGGTCCCTTGATTTACTCTATTTCTAAAGTAAAGTTTTAAATAATTGTTTTAGTTCCCACACCAGTCCCGTGACTGACCTGGAGTTTATTATTTTAACGTAAACTCTGGGTGCCCATATTTTCCACACGGGCAGCTAGTAGTTTGGGTTTCCACATATATTTCTTTGCCTACGATCCTGGATTTACAACTGAAGCTATATTCGCAAAGCTCTGTATCCATGTATCTCTTTAAGTTGTGTTATGTATTATTTTTCCGCTGCTATGTAATGTATTTTAGTCTCTGATATTTTTTGATGTATATTATTCATTTATACTCTGATATCCTGTACTCTGATGTAAATTGTTATAACAACAATGAAATGTTCTACTGTTCTTATTCTGATTTGTCTTGTTCTCAACTCAATCCGGGCTTTCCCTTACGGGCGAGTTTGGGTCATCTCAAATTCTTTTAACCAAGATTTAAGTAAGCTTTCCAATTTAATAAAAGAAATTGGAATTGAATGGGATTCGAATTAGTGATAATCGAGATGATCTTCTATGGAGGAAGGCGTTTACTATTTATGGAATTTAACAAGGCTTTGTCGTTATTCCGTTTATAATATTTGTCCAATATGGAAATTTATATCGATTATATACTGTTATGATTTCCGTTAAGGTTCCATTTGAATGGAAGAGATTTTATGTTTTATCGTGAACTACGTTTTAAATGACATTGGTTCTTTGACCCCGTAAAAGACATGATTAATTTTCCTAAAGTTGAATAATCATTAAGTAATGATTTTTGAGATTAAAACTAAGTAGAGTTTTAATGAATCTTTAATTAGATTGAAATGGGAATGAGGTAGGTAAATTTACTGAATTCAAGAAATGTCGAGAATGGAGAATGACCAGTTTTACTCCACGCGATAGTTAAATCTTTAATTAGATTTGAAATGTTGAATGGTAATTATTTTACCAATAACACATTGGGTGTCAGATATGGAGTGCCACCAATTTTGATTCATGGTAAGAATACGTTGGGATTGGGATAATAAAATGAATGAATACTTTGGTCAGACTCGATAATCCCGACTAGTTTGATAAAACTTAATTTGGTTTAAGATTGTTAAAAGATAATACAAAAAATTTTGCAATGGTTTTCAAAGAAAGATTTAAACAAGAGGTTTAGATGAATAAATCTTTGATAAGATTTGTGCGAATAATTCCCAATATAAAGAATATTTGAATAAAAGAATATTTCTGATTGGAATGAGGCGTATGATGTGTTTTTTATAGCACTTGATTATAAGATACGCGAATTATTCGGAAAGACCGGGTTTAACCCATTCTGAATAATTAATACGACGATTGAAAGTCGACAATGAAGACAGTGGTTGAAGAATGGAGAACTTCACATCGAATGGATTATTACTGATGTCTTGATTGGGATGCACACCCAAGACAAGGTAATAAGTGATGATCGGCCATACGTACTTGGAGATCGACCGGATATGCGAGGACCTCTCTCTTGTATTGGACATATGGGACAAGGAATAAGGTGCCTCATGTTTCATTCAGACATAGAACAAACTTGTAAATGGATTATGTCTGACATTGTATTGTATGTTGTATTCATTGATCTCTGCTAAATATATATCTGTTTGGTGGTGAAAAATTTATTCTCATTCTTAACACCCTTCTCTGAGACGTACGAGCTTAGAGGTTGTATATTGGTGGAAATCAATGGTATGGTATGGATTGAAAATGTGGCATGATGAGATGCATGGATCAAAGCTTTTGTTGAAAAGTAAGTCTTTGTAGATGATGATCAAAGCACGGCTTTAAATATCATAGCTTTGTGTGTGTCGAGACGTGACTTCGACGAGCTTCACAACCCGTGAATGATTGAGGCCGAAAAATAAATGACATGTTGGAACTTAGGATCTGGGAGCCCGATAAGGGTGGTACTCCATTGTAGCATGAAGGACTTGGGAGCCCGCTAAGGTGACTCCATTGTAGCATCAAGGATCTAAGGGATCTGGGAGCCCCGATAAGGGTGGTACTCCATTGAGCATGAAGGATCTGGGAGCCCTGATAAGGGTGATTCTCCAAAAGCATGAAGGATACAGATTCGCCCCTAAAAGGCAATGAATATGAACATTGAATGCATGTCGATATGAAATCACTATTTCGAGCTGATATACATGCAAATGTGTATATTTTTCCGCTTATTTATCTTGTTTTACCTTTACAATAATTGCTATTATGTATTTATAGTTGTGTTTTCAAATTGTTGATAAAAAGCATGGTTTAGAGTAATTGATGGATAAAGCATGAAGAATTTGCTTAAAAAGAGTGAAGTTTAAAATTACTAAAGCTTGAAGAGTTTATAGCTATAAGAACAATTGCAAATAGAGTTCTGTTTGGTAGATTTGGCTCACTAAAAACTCATGATGCGTTCACATTGGATCATTTGCAGGGCCTCTCACTCTACAGCATGATCACAGCGTTCACAAGGCATTTCACTTTACAGCTGCGTTCACATTGGCTTATGTGTTATTTGGGCTAAATCTTTAGTCCCACATTGTGTAATTAGTCAATTAGTCTTTGTCATATCCGCTATAAATACACTTGTATCTTGTTCATTTAGAATTACATTGGGTTTTATTCTGTAACTCTCTTCTTGGAATAAAATCGTTCTTCTTCCTTTCTCTTCACTTTTTATTGTATTTTATTTATGTTGTTTATTTTCTTTTTCTCTTCTTCTTTAGTTATGTCTAGCTAATCCCCTTTAATTAGGGGGTGATGATGCTTAGATTAGATTCAATATGAATCACATAGCCAAAGAGATTAGAACTTCATGTATATAGATCTAGATATGAACCAGGGGTTAGATCTGAACCTTCATATTCTTTGTCGTTTAAGAGCTATTCTCCTTCACAGGATATATTCGAGTTCGAAATAACGTTTATAATATTTAGATCTAACTTTTAGGGTTTTAGAAATAAAATAGTGAATCTGTCCTGATAGCATATGGTTGTTTAAGAGCTTGCTCCTACATAGGCTATAATTGTTATTCACATATTTGTTTCTAGAAAACTAATTATCATTGATTCATGTTTGTGACAGAAACATGAATTAGATCTATATTAATTCGATTGGCTATTGATGAATATTAATCTAGTTTATGTCATTGCTCCTAATTGCTTTCTTTTATTATTAAAAACTCGTTTTTTGTTTATTTTTTGTTAATTTGCAACCAATCAAAATTCTGGAATAACTTGATTGGATTTATTAATTTAAATAATTTTGGTCTCAGAGTTTGACACACTTTACAACAACCCTTGTTGTTTAGGAAAGCCAAATGAATTTAACAGCTGTTTTCAATTGTATAATTTGTTCGCAAACAAATTTTGGCGCTGTTGCTGGGGATCAAAATATTTTTTATTAGTAAATCCTTCGAGTTATATTTTTATTTTCTTATTTTTCTATAAAAAACATTTTTTTATTTTATTCATTTTGTTGTTTTTATATATAGAAAAAATTCTTGATTGTTTTGATTTGGTATTATATAATGATACCGTAATCTTCCAATTAAGAGAAAATAATCTTGCCTTTTGTTTCAATTTCGTTCTATATTTCTTTCCTGTTTTCAGGACAATTTGCTCCTTTTCTTTCAATTATTTCTTTCTAACTTTTCTATAAATTTCTTTCCTTTCTCCAATTCTTATAAATAATAATATATAAAAATCTTTCTGTAATTCTTCCTTGCTACATATACTCCACCCTTGACCATTTCATACTCCAACATATACCATTCTTCATACTCCTTGCTTCTATATTTAACCTCCTCTACGACAATTAATTTCATCATACCATCATCTACAAGATCTCATCTCAACGCAATACTACTTCATACACAACAAACCACTCTATGTAGTTCAACCATCTTCACCACTGACCTCCACTGCTAGTGAGGTTTAGCACCATCCACCTGAAAACCTCAATTGCATTTCACAAACAACAAATGCTCTTCTATAAATACCTTAAAATCAAAACTCTAAACTGTCAAAAACCGCAAGAAAAACTGCAATACTCCAAGTCCGCATCCAAAACTGCCTCCAAACTGATCGAATACACCCAAGCCAACCAGTCCTAAACCTAGAAATCAACTACACGCAACAGTAGCCATCCTCCTCCTTGAATCACCACACGTCTCCTTCAACCCAAATCCAAAACCATCCATCTTCCCCAAACAAGCGTGAGCACCCCATTGCAATAACTTCCTACACCCTGCAAAACTGCCTCCATACCATCTAACCTTCCTCCATCTACCCAATTTTCCAAACAACAACTCCCCACCTCAAACAGTCAGAAAGACCACAATCACAAGCCACTCACCATTCATACCAAACTATCAAACCACAACTAGCTTGCAAAAAAAACAAACCACTTCACCACAGACCAGAAGCCGCACACATCAACTCAAGCCTGCTTCCAAATCCCTCACACGCAACCACCACGATACCCTCCTCCTACCAAAATCCCATGACCTAACTTCACCGAATAGCCACCACCGTCCTCATACAAACCAAAATAGATCAAATCGCAAAGCTCCCAAAATCCACCAGCCGAACCCCTAACAATCACCAAACAGCTTTGAGAAAAAGCGATCCGTCCAGATCCTGAAACCAAGTTTTCAGTCGCACTCCTCATAAAACCATCTCCTACCTCGCAAACCACTTCAATTCCAAACCCTAAAATCCGATCCCAAGCCCTCTTCTAAAACAGTAGAAACTCGATTTGAATGGAAGCCTAGAAAGAGATGTTTGGGTGCGTTTTTGGTTCGAAATGAAAAATAGAAAAAGTAAAAACCCGGTTGAATTCAAGATCGTGATTCTAGTTTCTTAAAAGAGGAAAAGAAACGAAAACACCGTAGACTATTGCTTGTTGTTATTTTGGGTAAGAGCATCTCCAATGTATTAAAATTGTAATGTCTAATTTAATCTATGTGTCCACAATATCAAACCAATTTAATTATGTAACACATTAAAATAAGAAAGAACCCTCCAATGCAAATGTTATCTAGACATTAGTTTAACACACTTAGCCGATCAAATTGTGCCAAAATTATATATTTATTTCAATTAGTTATGTTTAATAAATTATGATTGGGTTCACATTGTGAAATACAATGTCTACAACTAGACATTGCATTTGACAATGTCTTTCATATTGTTTGCCACATCAGATCTACATTATGTTTCACATTTACATTGGAGATGCAATTTTATTCGAAATTGTTAAATGCTTATGTGTAATGCATTTAACATGACAACCACATTAGGATTGAAGATGCTCTAAAATCTAAAAAGTAAGGTGCTGTATTTTTTGGTTATAGGCTTGCCCGTTTTAAATTGAGTGCGGTCATTATGGCATGCGGATTTGTCGCCTCTTATTTGTGTACGAGTTTCAATTTGTTTAAGTAGTTTATTTATTTTTTAATTTTTTTTTTCTTTTTGATGGACATTCCTTTTGTTAGCTAGTTGGATCTAGATTTTTTTGTTAGTGCGTTGTTTAGTCTCCCAAAAAAATTTGTCAATCTTTTATTAGTTTGCTTGGGTTTCAATTGGACTTTGGGTTGGTTGCTTGCTTTATTTTGTTTAGAAAATTTTAGTGTCTATTTGTGTTCATTTTCTTTAAAAATAGCAATAATAAAGGCAAGTGCCCAAGCGAATAAAAAGTTCAACCAAGCAACACAAGGATTTCAGCGGACAACCAATTTGCACTTAGAAGAATTTGAATTGTTGGACCGGTTGCACACCAATTGGGTTGTGAATGCGCAAGAGCTACTCAATTGCACTAGACGGACTGCCGATCTAGGTTAAAAAAATTTAAACTCTACATGGACTGCTGCTGCTAGAAAAATATATAGAAATTGCTTGTAAAAAATTTCTGCAGGTGCCGCGGCTTGCTTGTAAAAAATTTATTTCTGCAATTTATTATTCTATGTTTATTCTGTGATTGATTATTCTACATGTTGATGTGTGGTTGAAAACTTTAAAATGAACGTAGGATAAATTGGATAGTTTTTTTTTAAATAAATCATTTTTGAAATCAAATCGAGGATTCCTCAAAGCTCATAGGACAAAATTTCGTTATATTGATAATTAGGATTGATACTTTTTGAGGTGTCTAAGGAACGGTAGAGTCTAGAACTCAAACAGGTTCTTAAACCTTCAGTCGTGTTTCTACGGTGATTCGTGGCACACAAATAATCCCTGTCCGAACCTGCCCTAGACTTGTATTAATATAATCCGAAGTTGTTAATTTTAACATACTTTTTAAGAGCTTCTTTAGATCCACAACTTTTGCAATTGATTTTTCGATGAAAAACTCTCTTCTTCTAGTACGTGCGCGCTTGCCCCATGTACAATCAAAATTGCAATTCTTTTCAAAATTTAAATGATTTTTGTTACGATTCAAATAAAAATTAATTTCAAGATGAAAATTTTTCGATTGTGGAGAATGTATCTTCGGTGAGTCGACTATTAGAACAAATGGCCAAGTGAAATGCTGAATTTCAAAACAATCTCAATACGGGTTTGAACGAAAATTTTGAAAACCAAAACGATTTTCATAATATGACGGGATGTATAAGTTTGGTTATCGAATATGAAAAATGTGTTGCGAACAAGCTAAATTTTTGGCGATGTTGGTGGTGGAAATTAAATAATGAACGACTTCTAAGAGATGAGGTAGATAAAATTTTAAGGTCAACCGGTGAGGAACACATAGGAACGACGACTCTAAAAAACAACATTTTGAAATCTGATGTGTCTACCAATTTTATTGAAGACAGCCTGAGTGAAATCGGTCAGTTAATGCAAGAAATTTGGAATTGTCGCGAGGAAATCAGGGAATGGGCACAAACTTTTTACAAAAAACAAGACTCTGAAAATAAAGATATCGAAAACATGCGTATCATTGAACAACTGGCTCAATACACTACTAAACTTTGGCAAAATCTAGAAAAGTTGTTACTTGACGGAATTAATGATGTTGATGAATTTGAGGATTCCATGAAACTTGGCTTGACTTACATCGAAGAACTGGTTCAAAGAATAAACGATAGCAAACTAAGTGTATCTCATAGGATCGTTTATCCAATTTCTTTTCTTCAAACTGAAGTTACGAACTTGTACAACAATTATAAATTCAAATCTAGCAAAAAACAAGTTTCTACGAATGCTTCTTTCAAAAATAATAATCAGCCAGTAACTTCGTCACAACATTACATAACGATTATTGATGATTCTGACGATATAACTGTTGATGAAAATGAAAATTTTGAAAAATCACTTGCGCAAAACACTGATTTATGTGAAACTGAAAATCAAATTCAAACAGATGCTTCTGCTAAAAATTCAACTCTTACTGACATCGAAAATTTTCAACTAACAACTTTTGAAACTGAATAAAATCATAATAAAGTTGTTGAAATCTCTGTAATTGATTTGAATTCAATTTTTCTTAAAAATAAAGACGTGAATCTTCAATTTGATCTTCCTCTCTCAAACTCTGAAAATTTTGAAAATTCAGCAACTTTTGGATTGTCAACTTGAAAGAAATGACGAAGTTGATAACAACTATTTAGGTGAGGATGAATTTGACGAGCGAAAACTTCTTAAACTGATTGACGGTAATGTTGTTGGGTCCGAAACTAAAAATGAAACATTTGAAAACTTTGAAATTCTTGAGATTGAAAACAATGAAACTACTAAAGGTGATCTTAAACACAATGACAATTTTTCTGAAACTTTTGAAACCCTTGTGACTTGATCGTTTCAACTGAACTGCACTTTGACCACTTGTTTTTCAATGATAAATTTTACAATATATGAACTCTTTTTGAAATAACACTATTTTTGAGAAATCATGATTTTGAAATTTACTGAAAATTCATTTGTTTGGTTTTGAGTTTAGGTTTACGAATGAACCTTTAGTTAACAAAATATCAAAGCAAAACTGAACAATATTTCTCAAAATAAGTGTAGGGGTGATAATAATGCACACGTCTCTCAATTTATACACCATCTGAACAAATCAAGCTTTGTTTTTGAATCTTTTACTGAACCCCGACACGATGACCTCTCTTTAGTTGCTACAGATATTCAATTCGATTTTAGGATCAATTGTAAGCTCAAAATTTTAAAATTAGCAACTCAAACTTTTGAAAACACAAAATTTGTTTTTCCAAATCTGACACATAATATAAAATCCTTTATGATTTGGTTTTCCATGTTTTAGTTGTGTCTCATAATTTTAATGAGGTTGATCCATTGGTCCATTGTGGAACGGTTCATCTATTTGACGACTGCGTATTTTCTACACAAGCATCTGGTAAGCCACGCTTACCCACTTATTTTATTTCCCTTTTACTAAGATATGTCTAATTAACAACTGTGAGGACACAGTCACACTCAAGTGTAGGGGGGAATTTACATTACGTCAACAATCAAATTTTATAAACTAGTCATTCGTTGAACAAGGACTAACTTAAAATTCATAAATAACACCTTGGTTCTTGTTTGATAAGTTGAATTATTGGGTGATGGGAATGAACATTATTTATTCATTGAATCGTAATGTGTCTTTATAAGATGCTAGCTTGAGATTGTGCAGACGTTATTCGTATTCCGGAGTAAGCGTGTCAACCCTTGTTATACAAGTTAGAATGTGCAAGTAAAAATAATCAAAAAAATAATAATCAAATAAACAACGATTTTGCACCAAAATTTGTGGATTTTCTGAGCTCGCTTTCGTGCATAATATTCCTCTCACTTAAATTTTCAATTCGTAAGTTCTAAAATCCACTTGGCCCAATCAGGAGAAATGACTCAGTGTAGCGTTCTTCTTCGATACCCCCACATTATTCAAACCCAAGTTTTAGTCGATTTACATCCATGTTTCGAGAAGTTTTTCTTATATTGGTATACTTAAGAACCTTTTGTTTAAAGGTTAAAAAACGTCATTTTTGTTACCAGTATTACACTACCCACTCCGTACTTGTTTTAAGGTAGGATAACCATTTACCACATCTTAATTTATATCGGTTATCTATTTTGTGAAACTTTGCTTATCATTCCTTTCAGCTTTTTATATAACGTCAATATAGACTTGTGTGTTGAATTAGAGTTATAGAAGTAGAGTAACTAGGGAACAAAACTTTCTTTTCATGAAGTGTTGGTTATGATTCGCTTAGTAGAGGAGGAATCAAATGAAGTAATACACGGTATCATCCCATTCCATCTCCAATCATCATTCACCATGCAAAAAAGAAGAAGAAAAAGAAAGTAAAAAGAAAAAAATGCAATAAATAGAAAATGTCTGAGAATAGAATAGTCACTCGTCATTCTTGACTATAAAGCATTCATTTCCGTTCCATCCACATCCATCATACCATACTTGGAAGCGAGGATTGTAGTAGAGGAGATGAAAGGAAATAAAAATGTTCATATGTGCCTTAGTATTACATTTTTTTTGTAGCCTGAAGTTCAACTAATACACTTGCCCTCTTATCTAGAATATTTTTAGAACTTACAAAATTTTCCTTCGTCTATGCATAACTCACATCCACTATACTACAGTTACATTGGTGCAAAATTATTCAAAAAAAAAGAAGAAGAAGAAAAGAATGAATAAATGATTGGGTGCACATTGTTGATGTGTAGAACTTTGGTTGACACCACACTCTTAACCTTCAAGACAATTACAGTGTTATCAAGGAATTACGATTCAACTTGAAATTTTTTTATTCATTTTTGCACTAGTAATGGGGTGGACAATTTGGGACTAAACCGTTATTATTGAAGTTAGATAAAGTCCTTGGAATGTGAAAGGCTTTAAATATATTGTTTGATTAATCCGCGTACATAAGATGCTTTGGATTTTGTGGGTAGTATCTGCTGAAAACCCTCATGAGACAACACTCGTACTTCTAGGGACACCTAGGGGTTCAACGGCTTGTTGCATACGCTAAATGCAATCGTGTTACCTATGAAAGTGTGACATATCTTAGTTTAGTTTATACGAGCATGAATGAAAAAATAAGTGTGAGGGTACTTGATATACACGAAAATGTGTATATTTTATTCGCTTATTTATCTTGTTTTCTATTTAAAATAATTGATATTATGTATTTATAGTTTTGTTTTAGATTGTTGATACAAAGCATAGTTTAGAGTAATTAATGGATAAAGCATGAAGAATTTGCTTAAAAGGGTGAAGTTTGAAATTACTAAAGCTTGAAGAACGGTTGCAAATAGAGTTCAGTTTGGTAGATTTGGCTCACTAACGACTCATGATGTGTTCACATTGGCTCATTTGCAAGACTCTCAGTTTACACCATGAACACTGTGTTCACATTAGCTCATTTGCAAGCCCATTCACTCTACAGTTGCGTTCACACTGGCTTATGTGTTATTTGGGCCAAATATTTAGTCCCACATTGTGTAATTAGTTAATTAGTCTTTGTCATCTCAACTATAAATACACGTATCTTGTTCATTTAGAATTACATTGGGTTTTATTCTGTAACTCTCTTCTTAAAATAAAATCATTCTTCTTCCTTTCTCTTTACTTTTTATTGTATTTTATTTATGTTGTTTATTTTTTTTCTCTTCTTCTTTTGCTATGTCTAGCTAATCCTCTTTAATTAAGGGGTGATGACGCTTAGATTGGATTCAATATGAATCACATAGCTAAAGAGATTAGAACTTCATGTATATAGATTTAGATCTAAACCAAAGGTTAGATCTGAACCTTCATATTCTATGTCGTTTAAGAGAAATGCTCCTTCATAGGGTATATTCGAGTCTAATCTAACATTTATCAGATTTAGATCTAACCTTTAGGGTTTTAGAAATAAAATAGTGATTCTATCCTGATAGCCTATGGTTTTTAAGAGCTTGCTCCTGCATAGGTTGTACTTGTTGTTATTCACATATTTGTTTCTAGAAACCTAATTATCGTTGATTCATGTTTGTGACAGAAACATGAATTATATCTATATTAATTTGATTGGCTATTGATGAATATTAATGTAGTTTATGTCATTGCTCCCTAATTTCTTTCTTTTATTATTAAAAAAATCGTTTTTTGTTTATTTTCTGTTAATTTGCAACCAATCAAAATTCTGGAATAACTTGATTGGATTTATTAATTTAAATAATTTTGGTCACAGAGTTCGACAACCTTTACAACAACCCTTGTTGTTTAGAAAAGCCGAACAAATTTAACAATTATTTTCAATTGTTTAAGTTGTTCGCAAACACGAGCCTTAGATTTAATGTAATAACTGAATGCATGTCGATACGATTTCTATTTCGAGTCTTGGATTCAATATATTGATGGCAAGAAGCCCCATTCATTGATGGAATTCATTTCCAGTACGAACCTTTGCGGTTTTTAATTGTAAACTATGTATGTAGCCATAGTACACTACGTCTATTATGATTGATATATTTATTTGTGAAGAATGATTTTTACACTAAGCACTAATGATAATAAAAGAGGATTGTTAGTATCAAGCATTTTTGGCCATTACAAGGGAAAACTCTATCCTCCTGTTTGCGTTGCATTGTGTGATGGGATGGAGTCTTATAATGCCTTCATTTTTCTTTATTTAGCATTACGCTGTTTTTATGGTATTCTTGAGAGAAAACCCATTCCGTGTTATACGGGGCGGTCCATTGATTTACCCAACTTAAAAGTAAAGTTTATAATTGTTTTAGTTCTCACACCAGTCCCATGACTGACTCGGAGTTTAATTTTTCTACCTAAACTGTGGGTGCCCATATTTTCCACATGGGCAGCTAATAGTTTTGGCTTTGCAGATTTCTATTTAATAGGATCTTGGTACGCAACTGGAGCTATATTCGGAAAGCTTTGTATTCGTTTATTTCTTTCAGTTGTGGTAGTTGGTGTATTTTCCGCTGTACATTGTATTTATACATTTTAAATTTATGTATTTTAATCTCTGATAATTTTCCGCTATATATTATTTATTTGAACTCTTAATCTTATACTCTGATGTAATTGTTGTAATAGCAATGAAATGTTCTTATGTTTGTGTTCTGATGCGTCGTGTTCTCATTACAATCTGCATTTTCCCATCTCCTCGAATGCTGGGCAAATTCGTGGTGTAACACTTAAATAGCACTAGCCCTAGAATAATTGATATTTAAATACCGTAAAAATATATTTGAAAGAAATTGAAAAAAGAATTCGAGTTTTGAAAAGGAAAACCTATTTTTAAATAGAAATTGAATTTCAATTGGGCTAGAATATAATAACTTGTTTTAATTATATAAAAACAAGTAGCTTATTATATACGATGTTTTTGAATAAAATGAAATAATTATCATTGAATAATTTGATACTGTAAATCCAAGAATGAATAATAGAAACGGAAACGGGGAATCATTTTAAAAGAAAACAATGAATTTGGATGTTTGAAATTTGAATAGAATTTAAAATAAATCAATAGGACTTATAGTTAGAATCCAACTGTGTCGAATGTTATAAAAATACTTATTTTTAGAAATTATACATTATATAATTTAAAACCTGACACGATAATTAGTATTCGGTTTGAAATCGATATTTTGTAATTGAATATAAAATCAATATAGAATTATAAACTTATTACGTAAAATTGAATATAAATTATCGTGTAAATGAGATTGGATAATGAAGTAAAATATAAATGAGAAGTTATGAAATTAATTGATAACTAAAATTTTAACTTGTAATTGTATTTATAAATTGAAATCAAAATTTATTTGATATAATGAGTCCAGATTTATATAAAGGAATAGTATTCACATTTTAAAGCGAATAATGGTTTAAAAGAAAACGTTTTGCAAATAAGAATGGAGTTAAGGAAATTAGAAACTGACTGGATATTAGTTAAGATGAATGGTTTCCTGAGTTTCGATATGACGTTGGTTTTGGCCTTCGGGGTTGATACTTAGGGAGTTGTTCTCTTACTAGTTTACGGTTAGTGAATGATAGATGTGGAAGGATAGTGATGCGTGAATAAGAAATGGAAATGTTTTCCAATTTAAATAATGGATATTTTCTAAATATAGAAAATAAGAAGTTTTGGATATATAGAAATGTTTTTCTGAGAATCATGAGTGGCTAAACGGGTTTTGTAACGACCCGTATTTTTTAGAATTTAACAATTATTATTTTTTAATTATTTAAATAATCATTTGGTAATTAAATGATTTAAATTAAATAACTTTGAATATTTAATTAATATAAATAATATATTTAATTTCTGAAATAGTCGGAAATAGTAGAATTCACAATATTGTGTGAATTGGATTATTTATATTATTTAATTCGGTTTAGAATTGAATTATCATAACGAATATATTAAATAAACGGCGTTAGGACATATAAATTATATTATTATTATAATCGAGCTCGAAATGTCGCGGCAGTTCGTAATTTGGCGATTTGAACTTCAATTCAATATACCGAATCCTTTTTAAATCGGATTTTTGTGAAACAAGAAACGTTTGGAGCTGGTGAACTATATTTTTCTAATAGAAGAGAAAAGTCGGGATTTCATCGTGTAGATTTTGATTTATGATCAAATCAAATTTTCGAAAATTCGCTATGGAATTCCTTTATAATGTATAACGATTTATTTATATTATAAAAGGATTTTAATATAAATTGAAAATCGATATAATCTGGAATTTTGAAATATCGAGTTATAAATCCTGATATATTTATTTTGGGGTTATATGATATCGTATGTGAATATATATACGATAATATTAATTTTATTAATATTAATTTAATTATTTTTAAATATACTAATATTTAAATGAGTTTATTTAGAGCTTTAAAAATAGCCAGTTTTGCAAACGACCTCCGTTTTCAATGAAACTAATTTTGTTGGATCTGGAATATTAAATTATTGTTAATTTTTAATTTCCTTAATTTTTGGAGTTAGTATGTAGCCGTATGGGATTTTATAGTGAAATACAGTCGATAATTTGACTTTAAAAATACGCTGTGTGAGAAAACGGACTTGGAATTCGATGAAACTAGTTTTGTTGGGTCCGTAATGTTGAATTGTAGCTGCATGCCCATTTTTAGGATTTTTGGATACCGTGTGTGGTCACACGGATTTTTAATGATAAGTACAAACAGCGATTGATTATAAATGAATATAAAAATCGAATAAAAATATATATAATCTACCTATATATACCACTTACTTTCTCCTTACCCTAAAATTTCTATCCCAATAGTCAACAGCAAAATGTCGCAGCCCTCAGATGAAATCGTGGAAAAAATCCAACTTGTAAAATCCATACAAAATGAAATCAAATTCAATAAATTACAAAACTTATGTTTTTGGATTCTCACAAGCTAGTTCTACATATTATTGGAGTTTTAGTGGGGTGCGACTGTGTTTCCTTAACCCAACGTTAGCAGCGACATCTAGGGTTCAAGATCTTGAGCAATGTGGGATTTAATTCATGATTTCAAGTTTAGTTTTGAATTGAGGAGATCAAACAACACCTAGTAGAAAAATTTAGGTAATTTCGATGATAATTTTTGTCGCAGGTGATACTGTAGTTCGTGAGAGGTACTGTAGAACGCAATTCAAGAGAAGTGATTGAACTTGATGATATTTGTATGGAGGAGTAGAGTTTTCGAAAAGAGTAATTGTAATTATTTTTATGGGATTTTAAATAAGGTAACGGAGGAGAGTGGGGGGATCAAGAAGTCGGAAATGGGGATTTCAAAGGAGCAGGTCGCGATAACTATTTTGGGAAGAAGGATCGGATGCGGTGAGTTTAAGAGTGCAGAAATTGCCATAGGAGAAGTGGAAATGTCGAAATGGAAACTTGAGGGAGATGAGTTAGTAATGTGATTAAGGAAGGAGCGTGGTTGTTTTTGTCTGAAGCATTGGAAACAGAAATGCGTTGAGGAACGGGGATGGGTTTCTTTCCAGTAAAGTCATTCGATACTATGGCATTGTGAAGAAGGTGGAAGGTAGCGTGAAGCTTCAGTCTTGATCGTCAGTTTTGGTGTAGAAGGTAAGAAGTAGAAACTGCCGTGGGTTTTACAAGAGTGTTGGGCCAAATCCAAATGTGAGGCCCAATTATATTATAAGCATTTAAGTTTGAAATTTTATTCAATAACGTATTAATCTGTGAATGTTATAACTTTGCCATACGTTATCCAAATCCAACAAAACAAGATCCGTTGGGATCATATGGACGACGGCTACACCATGGAACTGACTGGGAGTGAATTGGAGCTTGTTACAATTTTTAGCGAAATAAATTATCGGATGTGAATCAACCGACAATTATCGTTATTTAACAATGATCGTCCAATGTGAGTAAATCTCACTAACTCTATACAGTTTATATTTTATAAATATAATCTAGTATTGATAAATGATGATTGATTGTTGAGTGAACTATTAATTAATTGGTTGAAATTATAGATAGAGTTATATATATATAATCGTTAATTATATATGGATTCTGTTTATTAGAATATTTCATATAGAAATGAAACTAATGTTAATTATATTGTTTAACATCTGTGAATGCAGGGAGACAGGTTGGAGGGATCCAACTGGATTCCTCAATATTATAATACTGTTTGTTTTCATATATTATGATATATGATGTGATATAAAATCTGTGATTGATTATGATGACAGTGGTCGTGTTATTTGGTATTTTAAATACCATATGAAATACTGGAATGTAAAAAGGATTTTTTTTCAAAGTGAATATTGAAAATGAAATATTTATATATGAAATAAATAGGATATCTGTGATGACCGCCCATAACTCCCACACTAAACAAGTGAAATAATGCGCTGAAAGGTGTGCCAGGCTGCTATGGACGATCATCAGAGTAGGTAAACACATCGAAACCTGTCGTAGAACTCATAGCGCAAGGATGAAATATAATAGAACATATACAACAGGTAATAGTAATGAGGTGTCATATACAAACTTTTGAACTTTCTCAACATCCAGAAAGATTATCCAACTGATATCAAAGTTTGTACATAAGGCCTCACTACACCTCTCAAGCAACCCAAGCAGCGGAAACAGAAATACTAGATAGTAATAAAACTGGTACGCCAGCCTCCTGCTCGTCTTCGCTCAGCTTCCTCGTCTCACTAAGCTCCATTACCTGTAACCTGCTACTCAGTCTTCCCATCCACAACCGGATGAACAGCCCAAGGTAATAAGAGGAGACATAAAACCTTGAGTCAGACAATAGTCTTAGTGAGCGATAAAACAGCTAACAAACTTCAACAAGAAAGTATATGATAATGGGTAAATGAACAACTTATCTACCCACAACACTAGAGAAGAACTCAACCTTATCTTCCCCACATCGGACAGTGATAGCCTTTACACCAAGCATTTCAACCATTAATCCATAGAAACCAGAACAACCATTTGTTCATGGAAAATAGAAACAACCAACAATAGCAATCATGGCATCGAGATTATATATATCTCACGCAAATCATCCTAGTCGAATTCAACATCCCTCGAATACAAGCCCCAGAGGCCGAAACCAATATCAGACAAGCACTCAAGGAACATCTACTTCGATGTTGGATAACCCACGTGAGATGGCACAAGCAAAACATCCAGCATACATGACAGACTCTGGCTATCACCGCCAATCTTTCTTCGAAACCATCATTATCGTATGACGGCCAACCTTGCCATATGTCAAGGGCTAATGGTAACCCCAGTTCTAGCATGAACTCTATATGTCCAACCTTGACAATGTCCAACCTTGACACTAGGCCTTTCCCCAAGACCCAGGGTACTCGACCAGCAACCTTCTGGTCTTTTGGGTGCCCCCATTGTACCCCTGCTTTGAGCCTGCTAGAACTTACGACAACGATGACCTCTCGGCCTTCGCATCTCTAGTCGTCCAACCTTGATGATATTTCATAGCTCAAGCAACCTTCTCGAGCAGCCATTATCCATCAACTCACGACCTTTGAGTTGTCACCGAACACATTCATCACTTCGAGCCTTCCTACTTGAACCACCTCGAAGCTACACCATCACCGAGCCCTCTGGAAGGACCCCAAAACCGACCCCTCTGGAAGGACCCACAAAGCCGACCCCTCCTGGGAAGACCCAAAGCCGACCCCTCCTGGGAAGACCCAAAACCGACCTTTCCTGGGAAGACCCAAAACCGACCCTTCCTAGGAAGACACAAAGCCGACCCTTCCTGGGCAGAACCAAAACCGACCCTTCCTGGGAAGACCCAAAACCAACCCTTCCTGGGAAGACCCAAAGCCGACCCGATTCTCTTCTGGCTTCAGGATTCGACCCTACCACCAATCAGCCGACCCGACCGACCAGATTTACCACCATCTGACCGACCCGATCTGATCACCCCTTCCTGGAATGTGACCGACCTGCCTGCTCTAAACCAGAACTCCAGATCTGCTCGACCAGACCAGTATAGACCGACCGACCAGACCACTTCACCACCCAGTCTTCACGATCGACCTGGTTGCACCCATACGACCGATCCAACCAGCCTTCTCCCTCTTAGCTGACCTAATCCATGTCTTGCTTCCCAAGCCACGATTTGGTCGACCATGCTAGGACCAACCCAATTCCTGCACAGCTCCATTTCAACTTTGATTTCGACCAAAACTTCGCCAAACGACGAATCCGACAAAACCGACTTATCTGATTCATCCAAACGCAACCACAAACATGTTATGCAACCAACAATATCATCAATTTAACAATTTCCATCAAAACACATAAATTTCCCAAAACATGATAAGTGAACATATGAGCATAAAAACGGATCTAATTTGCATAAACTTGAGAGAAATCATGAAATTAACCATTTAAATTATCTAGATCAGACCCTAAGGTGATTCATATGTAAAATCGACTTAGCATGGTGTAGATCTAAAGAAAATAACATGGAAATGATGAAATTAACATCCTATAACTCACATACTTTCATGAATCCGAATGAGAGATGTAAATCACTCACCGATTATCCAAAACAAAGCAAAAGCGATGAAAAAGAAATCCGGACAGCGAACACTTCGAATCAAACCCTTCAATCCGATGAATTCGCCCTTGAAACGATGTTGATCTAGTCTTGAATGGTATAGATCTTCGATTTCCCTCCTTGGATTTGGAATTTTAATGGTGGAAAGGTGTTAGAGGAAGAAGGAGATCAAAGCCTCCCCATAAGAGAATGGAAAATCCAACCTTTTCCCATATCCCTTACCCTCTATTTATAGCCTCCACCAAACCCTTAATGGGCCTTCTCCAAATCAGCCCATTAGCTTTCCAAAACCTGAATAGCCAACTGAAAAACCTTAAAATAGCGATTTCTCCCAAACCGCTAAACCAAATCTTTCATGTAACCACTCTACGGAAAGAGAATCATCAATTCCTTTCTAATGGCACAGGTCTCACCCTCTGAATCGACCTGAGTCAAAAGTTATGCCCTGTACAAGACTGACAGGGGCAAAATGGTTACAAACAAAATCGGTAAAATTTATGGACATGTCTCACATCCCCATAAGCAACATACCAAAAGATGAGAATGATCCAACCCTCAGGGAATGAAATAAAAATATTTTACGATCTTCCGATACGTAAAATGCGGGCTGTTATATTCTCCCCCCCCCCCTTAAGAATTTCGCCCCCGAAATTCCAAGCAACCACAACAATTCTGCATGCCTATCATCCATGAGAAGCCAATCCTATCATCCAAACTAGCAACCATCAAGCCATGCATCCATAGCCTTATCCTAGCATGCAGAATTCTATCAAACAACAACAAGATACAATGATATAACGACGATACAATCAAAGGGTTCTACCGATGAAAAGTTCTGGATGAGTCGCCCTCATGCTCTCTTCCGTCTCCCATGTACAATCGGCGCCATCTTCACTCCATCGTACCTTGACTAGCTTAACCGTCTTCCTCCTAAGCGGTTTCGTGTCATTCCCCACAACACGAAGTGGCCTATGAGGTTTCACAACTGCGGTCTCGACTTCTAGATTTTCATACTGTTTTGGAGATACCACCACATTCGAGTCGTGCACAAACTTCCGTAGAAACGACACATGGAAAACATTATGCACACTCGACATCTTCTCGGGTAACTCTAATCTATATGCGAGCTTTCCTATTCGCTCGACTATCGGGAACGGTCCAACAAACCTTGGAGCTAACTTTCCTTTACTTCTGAATCGAACCACATGCTTCAACGGTGAAATCTTCACGAAAACCATATCACCTACGTCGAATTCCAAATCCTTACGACGCTTATCGGCGTAACTTTTCTGACGATCTTGGGCGGCCTTCATTCGTTGTCGAACAATCTCGATACAATCCGAGGTTTCTCTAATCATTTCAGGCCCAAGTACCAACTTATCTCCAGTTTCTAACCAACAAGATGGAGAATTGCACGGCCTTCCATACAACGCCTCGTATGGTGCCATCCCAATACTCGACTAGTAGCTATTATTATATGCAAACTCAACAAGATGTAGATGGTCCTCCCATGATCCTCCGAAATCTAACACACAAGCCCTCAGGAGATCTTCTAAAACTCGGTTGACTCTCTCGGTCTGACCATCAGTTTGGGGATGATATGCCGTACTTAAACACAATTCGGTTCCCAAAGCTTCTTGCAAACTTTTCCAAAATCCACTCGTGAACAATGGATCCCGGTCACTTACTATACTCTTTGGAACACTATGGAATCGATCTATCCATTTCACATAAAGCTCAGCCAATTTTGATGTTGTCCTAGTCGTCTTGATAGGAATGAATCTTGCACTTTTGGTCAAACGATCCACAATGACCCAAATCCCTTCATTCCCTGTCCTAGTTCTAGGTAGTCCATCGATAAAATCCATCGATATCTTCTCCCACTTCCATGTAGGAACCTCTAATGGCTGAAGTAAACCACTCGGCTTCTTCTGTTCAGCTTTCACCAACTGACAGTTCATACACTTGGAAATAAATTTTCCAATATCTCTTTTCATCCCTTCCCAGTAGTAGGCTTGCTTCATGTCCTGATACATTTTATTACCACCGGGATGAATCGTTAGCTTCGAGTGATGACATTCTCTCAGAACCTCATCCCTCAATCCGTCGATATCATGAACAACTAATCGTCCTTGTGAGACGACCCAAAATCCCGTTCTCACGGAAACAAGGGTTATCTTTGGAATATAACACAGAAACAGATAATAGCAGAATAGAATTAAATAAATACACCAGAATATGAACAATAGAATATACTGGATAAGAGTAATCATCAGAGTTACACAGTATACAGGATCTTACTTAGTACAAATACAGTTCAGCTATACATAAATGTCTACAGCGGAAATAAACAAAATATGTACAATAGGAGCTGAACAGCATAAAAAGAAATAAATGATAGAATCCATCCTCAGCTCCAGCTATCCAGAAAAAGAACCAGCTAAACCTGAATACAAGGCCGCCCGTGTAGAAAAAGGGGCACCCGAGTTTGAAAGTGAAACAAACTACGAGTCAGTCATGGAACTGGTATGAGAAATCCACTCAACACATATATAATTGGCCAATCACAGGACCACGCCACTTTCGTGGAACGGGTTTACTCCATTGGATTGCCAGTGCTTTAAAACAAATCTTTCTTTTAAACATCGCTATGCTTTTTATAAAAATGAAGCCGTTATAAGACTCAGTTCCCATCTCACAATGCAACGCAAACCGGAGGATAGAGTTTTACCTTATAACGACCAAAATATGCTTGATACGAATAAAACAAGGCATTTGATATTATTGCTAGTGTTTATATGTTTTGAAAACAATTTCAAATCATAACTATTAATCATAGACGACATGAGCGTCCCATGCCACTATGTCGCCAAATATATATATACAATCAGAACCGCATGATGTCGTATTTGGAAATTGGATTTCCATCATGAACCAAGGCAAAAGATAGTCCTTACCGAATTCGAGACGCTCTAGCCCGCCCCTCAGGAACAGCCGCAACTGCCCCTTGGATCGTAAGGGCCGGTCCACCGATGTGGATTATTATGCCTGAACACTACTTCTCCCCGCCCTTTGGGGCGTAAACGAGCCAACGAATGACTCCATCGGACCCGGATCGTCCGATCAAACCGAGGTGCCTCGCAACAACAACAACCACATAGGTGAAAAGTATATAAATGTCAGGGCTGGTAGGTCACTGACACCACCCTAGCTAGAAAGAAACGCAGGCCCTCCCTGATGTCCTCTCCCGTTTTAGGTTCATACCGGGGTGTGAGGCTCGCGAATTCACGTTATACACAAAGCTACGCCACACAGGCAGTGCTTTGATCATCACCACAAGACTTTGCTTTTCAACAGAAGTCCTGATCACTGCATCTTAGCATGCCACACAGGCGATTCATGCCATGCGACTGATGTCCATCGATATACAACCTCTGAGCTCGTGCGTTCAAGAGAAGGGCGTTAAGCAAAAGAATAAATTCTCCGCCGCTAAACAGATGTATATTTAACAGAAATCAATCAACATAGAATAAACTCCAATGTCAGACACACAGTCCATTTACAAGTCCGTTCTGGGTCTGAACGAAACCGGAGGTACTAAATACCTCGCAAACCCTTCGATCACCACGTACGTCTGAACGATCACCACTCATTATCCATATTTCGGGATGCCTCCCAATCAGGACCTCGGTTACCATCCAAACGAGGTGAAGATCTCCGGTCTTCGACCATCGTCTTCATCTTCGACTTTCAATCGTCGGTCAATTATTTGAAATGAGAATTAACTCGGCCTTTTCAAATAATTCTTGTATATTTAGAATTTCAATTCAATTTATCTCAATGGTTAAATTATTCGACAACACCAATTTTGTTCTTTAATGTAATTTTCACACCAAACACATTCAACCATCAAATATCACATAAATCAAGCAAATTCAGTTTATTTCCATTCCATAACGTTTCCAATATTTTATAACGATTTATCGCTATTTTTATTTATTTTAGAATAGCTGATTTATTCAAAACGACGCTTCGGGCCATAAAGCGGCCGTGGCGCTGTTTTTCTTCAGATTTGATTTAGACATATCTGAAAATCTAACCGTTGGATCTTCGCAAAATTTACATCATTAGAAAGGTCTTTTCAAAACGAATCCAACGGTTCCAGTTTCGGGAAAATCCGACGGTCGGATCTCCCGGTACAATCGTTTGAAATTTCGATTTCAAAATACGAACTGCAGCGTCGTTATTCGATTAAATATATAATTATATTTATATATATATATAAATATAATCGCTTCTGGCGCTGTTTTTCTTCAGATTTGAATTAAACATTCTAGACAATCCAACCGTTGGATTTTTGCAAGGTTGGTGCCGTTGGGAAGATATTTCCAAGGCGAACCCGACGGTTGAGGTTTCGGGAAAATCCAGTGGTCGGATTTCCCGCACTAGTCGTTTGAAATCACGGTTTCAAAATACGAACTGCATGGCCTCGTTTCGTTTTAATTTTATTTATATTTATATATTTATATAAATATAGTTCATTCAATGATTTCAATATCGTTTTCACTTCAAATATTTCACCAACGCCTTAAAGTTTTGGAAAAATTCGCCATAACCTCCCCTGCTCCGGGAGCATCGGGAAATCGCAAATAGCTTTCCCGGTCCTTCTAATCTCAAAAAGAAAAAGAAAAAGCCAAGCGGCTAGCCAACAGGCTCATAAAATCATCACCCAAACAAAGCAGTAAATGTGTACCTATTTGTCGGGCACAAAATTTTATTCCTCTTCTCTAGCCCCTTTGCTATAACCTGTTCAATGAATATGCATGTACATATGTATACGGTTCTTATCATTTATCATTTTCTGTTCAACTTCATATTTGATTTCTATTTGGTTTAAAAACACCATTCATTCTAATGTTACATAAATAGGTGCAAATCATTTCATTAGCTAATTAATGAATATTTCAACTCATATATGTTTATTTTGAATAAGTGGCTATTTTTAACACTTCGCATTTCAACGATTTATGCATACAATAAAAATGTGAATTTTAGTGTAAAACAATTCATTTCAAAACACTATTTTTCTATATAGTTCATATAGGTGATAAAAATAGGATTTTTATCATAAAACAATTTCTTTTAAAACGAGATTATTTTACACAGTTCATATAGTCGATAAAAGGTGATTTTTATTATCCAACAATTTATTTCAAAATATGAATACCATTCAACACATGAATTTCTAATCAACGAATGAATATCAATTCAACACATGAATGTTTTCTATAGTTTCTATATATAGATAAAAATGTGATTTTTATTATCAAACAATTTATTTCAAAATATGAATATCATTCAACACATGAATTTCTAATCAACGAATGAATATCAATTCAACACATGAATGTTTTCTATAGTTTCTATATATAGATAAAAATGTGATTTTTATTATCAAACAATTTGTTTCAAAATCTGAATACCATTCAACACATGAATTTCTAATCAACGAATGAATATCAATTCAACACATGAATGTTTTCTATAGTTTCTATATGTTAGCCTACTTTGTGAACTAGGCAACACAAAGTCAAGAAACCAACCGTTGAAGAGTATTTCAAGTTATGCGACTCCGGTTCGGATCGGAAGGAAACACCACAATTCAGATTGATAGCAGCGTATCGGTTCGGATCGGGTAAAATTCTCTGTTCGGATCGGATATCTCTTACTGGATAAATTGGCAGAGCATACCTGATCGGATCGGAAGGCCAATGAATCTCAGGTGGATCGGAAAGCCGTCTGCTTGCCACGACTTCGGAGCGGAGCGGAGTATGATTAGAGAAGAAGAGACGTCCAAGCTACTCCAGTTCGGATCGGGTATTCCGATCCGAGCCCCCAACCTGCACGTCTCCGACCCGCACCCTTGATCCAGGAAAATCTCCTATAAAGTCGCCTGGAGAACCGGACCGGATATGACTAATTCCTACCCCTAACGTCCATCTCATGGATGCGTTGTCCGCCTGATAGCCCATCCGAACCCGAAGAGAGTGCGATGGATGACACGTGTTCCGACCCGGATTGAATCTCAGGCAAATTCACACCTATAAATACCCCATCTAGAGACAAAGAGAAGGATCTTTTTCAGCACTTTCGAGAATCCAAGTACCTCCATCGTCCGAATTCCTTTACTCCCGGAAAATCCAAACCATCTTTCATTTCCTGTTTTTATCATTTTGAGTGAATAAAAGTGAGTTGTGAGCGAATCTTACACTGCATTTGTAACTGAATTACTGAATATAGTGAAAACTAAGTGGACGTAGGCATTTATTCGCCGAACCACTATAAACCTTGTGTGTCCCTTTTTATTTCTGCCTTACTTTATCTTGTTTCTAATCAATTTGGGTGTTAGAACCATATTTGGGTCTAACATTTTGGTGCTTTGACTGAGAATCCTCATCTAAATTCTTTATTTTCCGGGATCTCTTTCTACTTTTTGGACCGTTGAGTTCAAAGAAGTGAATCCATAAGTTTCTCCACTTTCTTACATTCGTTGAAGTAATTGTCAAAGACTCATGGCCAGAGGAAAAGGCAAGGAAGTCCAGTCTGTTCAAGGAAATGGAGCTGGTGAAGATCAGCAACATGCTGTTGTAACAAGGTCTAGGGGGCAGAGTTCAGCAGCAGGGAGAATCAATGCAGGAAATCCGAACCGACAGCAAGGGGAAAGTTCCGATCCGATCCGGGTTGGAGACTCTGAAGCAGTGCACTCCCCCAGTCTGAACCGACCCGACTTGCTCGCTGCACACCGATCCGACCAGGCACCCCAGCTCCGATCCGACCCGACTTCCTACCTCCGATCCGACCCGATGCTTGGTGAAGCTGGAACATCTACTCGAGTCCCCGCGAATGCTCCAATTCCAGCTGCCAGGGTTGGAGACCAGGTCAATCCATCTGCTCCCATCACTCAAGGAGATTTCTCGCGCTTGCTTGATATGCTTGAGAGCACGAGGGAAGCTATGAGAGTTCATGAGCGCACTAATCTCATGATGCAGGAAAATATGAGGCTCATGAGTCGGGAGATCAATGAGCTCCGCCGGCAGAGAACTCCGTCACCGGTTCGTCACACACCCGTAGATCAATCTTCATCTTCCGAGGAAGAGAGGCCCCGTGAGCGAAGGCCACTCGAACGACCTCAGAATGTGGAGCAGCTAACGTTTGGATCTTTGGGATCTCGCGAGGATATCGCACGAGCATTGGGAAACGATAGCCCAACTCGGGGGCAAAGACTCCAATCCCCTCTTCCCGAGATTGACCGGGAACACAGGGAAAGGAATCGAGTAGAGGCAGCTCGAAGAAGAAGGGCATCTCCAGAACAGGAGCCCCGAAGGAACTCGGACACTAGGGCCAGGGAACCTGAGCAGCCCCTAACTAGTGCCGATGTACAGGCAATGGTTCGCCGAATTATGTCCGAGAGCCGGAATTATACAAATGAAGACTATGGCATCGAACGAAGCCATACCCCGTTCACTGACGATATTCTAGACTTCCAGTTTCCCCGACGCTTTAACTTGCCACAGATGGACAAGTATAACGGAAGGACTGATCCAGGACAGCACTTGATGCGGTATTCGTGGCTTATGAATGCCGCTGCTGCCCCCGATGAAGTAAAGTGCAAAGCGTTCCCAATCTACCTAGAAGATGTGGCTTTATTTTGGTTTACCCGACTTCCTCCTCGTTCAATTTCTAATTACAAAGAACTAAGCGAGCGTTTCATGAACCAGTTTCGACTACATGCCCGCAAGTCCAAGAGTGTTATTGAATTGTCGAGGATCAAACAGGCACCCGGAGAATCTTTAAGGGCATATTTAGATCGTTTTAACCAAGCTGTAACTGAGGTCAGTGACCCGCATGAGCCCACTATTCTGATGGCATTGAAGGAAGGAGTCGATCCTGAATCTGAGTTTGGAGACTACCTTTCTGGGAAGACACCCCCCACAAGGGCGATATTCTACGAAAAAGCCGATATTTATCTAAGACGAGAGGAGGCCCGGGCAAACCGGAAGAGAAAGTCTGAGACAGCTTCAAAGGAGAATGTGCAGAGTAATATTGCAGTGAAGCAGTCTGGGGAAAGTTCTGGCAAGGTTGAAGTAAATGTAGGAAACAAGGGTGGAAACAGCAATACTGGAAGCGGGGGAAACAACAACAACCGTAATTCGAACGGTAACAGGAGAAACAGAAATAGGGGAAGCGACCCAAACAAAAGGCCCCGATTCCAGAATTACGAGAACTACACACCATTGAATGACACATTGGAAAATATTTACCTGGACACGTATAATGTGTTGCAGTACAAAAGACCGCCACCTCGTGATTCGACCGAGAAAGAAATGGCGACAGGGAAATTTTGCTTGTTTCACGGAACACATGGACATTCGACCAATGAGTGTCGACATTTGAGGGATGTAATTGAAAAGCTGCTGCGTGAAGGAAAGTTGGATGAGTACAAGGTTGCCCCGAGGGACAGGGGGCAAGGAGAGCAGGCTCCAAAGCAAATCCTACCTGCTCCTAAGCCTACCGCGCAGCAGAAAGGTAAAGGGATCGTCATCAACTCCATAGTAGGCGGACCTCACCCGGCAATCCGAAGCTTTAGGTCAATGGACCAATATGTGAATGCTGCCAAGCATCTAGATGTGAATGAAGGTGACGAGTTGGAAGATGTCACCCCCATCAAACAACAAAAAACCATGTTCGATGACGTGGTGTTTCGCAGCCGAGACAACACGGGAATACAATCTCCCACCAATGATCCGTTGGTTATTACTACCACTATTGGGCCGGCTTTGGTCCATAAGGTACTAGTAGACAACGGAAGTTCCGTTAATATTTTGTTCAAGAAGTCATTTGATCAGATGAAGCTTGAGCCTGAAGATCTGAAACCTTGTGAAGGATGGATTAGAGGTTTCAACGGAGCGACGACAGCTCCTATGGGATATATAGAGTTGCCTGTGACCCTAGGGCAAGGAGAACGTAGAAGAGTGCGAATGCTTCAGTTTGTAGTACTGGACGTAGATTCGCCATATAACGCATTTTTAGGGAGGCCTGCCCTCGCTGAGTTTAGAATTTGTATCGCCCCTTGGTGCTTGTTACTAAAGTTCCCAACCGAAGCCGGGACTGGAGTAATAAGAGGGGATCAGGTTTCTGGACGGGCCTGCTATGTGGCCGAACTGAAGATGTTGATGAAAGGAGTTAATGCTGAGAGTAAGGATGCCTCATCTCCCTCAAAGGGGGACTCGGCATAGCAATTAGAGAGGTTGAACCCAAGGGAGTTGCGAAAAGGAACGCCTGAAGACCTGGATCCTAGAAAAGACGAGGAACCAGAGGCTAGAAATGCAACTCCTAATGAAGCAACAGTGGAAATTCCTGTTGATAAAGCTGATCCGACAAAAGTTTTGAAGATCGGTTCCCAATTGGATCCACGTCGTGCTAAAGACCTGACGAACTTCTTGAAGGCGAACTTAGATGTGTTCGCCTGGACCCATGCTGACATGTGTGGGATATCGCCTTCCGTTATCAGTCACAAATTGAATGTAAATCCGAAGCATCCGCCTGTGAAGCAAAAGAGACGCATGCTGGGCCCAGAGAGGTCGGTTGCTCTCAAAGAAGAAGTAGAGAAATTGAAGCAAAATGGATTTGTTCGAGATTCGACTTATCCCGACTGGATATCGAATCCTGTCTTGGTAAAGAAGCCAAACGGAAAGTGGCGAACTTGTATTGACTTTTCAGATTTAAATAAGGCTTGCCCAAAGGATAGTTTCCCACTTCCCAGAATTGACCAGCTTGTAGACTCGACAGCAGGTCATGAACTTCTCTCTTTCATGGATGCGTATTCTGGATATAATCAAATTCCTATGCATGTGCCAGACCAAGAGCATACGAGTTTCATTACGAATTTGGGATTATATTGTTATGTTGTAATGCCGTTCGGATTAAAAAACGCTGGAGCTACTTATCAGCGATTGGTAAATAGAATGTTTTACGATCAGATAGGAAAAACTATGGAAGTTTATGTGGATGATATGCTGGTTAAATCAAAGCAGTCCTCCAGTCATACGCAAGACTTAGCAGAAATGTTTGGTATCTTGCGAAAATACCGTATGAAATTGAATCCTTTAAAATGTTCATTTGGAGTGGCGTCGGGAAAGTTCCTTGGCTTCATTGTGAGTTCCCGAGGAATTGAGATCAACCCTAGCCAGATAGCGGCGATTAGAAATATCAAAGAACCAAGGAAAATTAAAGACGTCCAAAGTCTGGCAGGGAAGGTAGCGGCGCTAAGTAGATTCATCTCCAAAGCCACCGATAAATGTGTTCCATTTTTTGATTTGATAAAAAGGGGAAAGAAGAACTTCCAGTGGACTCCCGATTGTGTCGAGGCTTTTCAAAATCTGTTAGAACTGTTAGAAAAACTGCCAATCTTATCAAAGCCCGTAGACCATGAAGAACTATTTGTTTATCTAGCAGTCTCGGCTCACGCTGTCAGCACAGTTCTGGTTCGAGAAGAAGACAAAGTACAAAGGCCAGTATACTATGTGAGTAAGAAATTAGCAGCGGCAGAGCGCAACTACCCAAAGATCGAGAAGCTTGCTTACAGCCTCCTGATTGCATCCCGAAAGCTTCGTCACTACTTCCAAGCCCATCCAATAACCATATACACCGATCAGCCGTTAAGACAAGTGCTGCAGAGAACCGAAGCGTCGGGAAGGTTGATTAAATGGAACATAGAACTAAGCCAGTTTGATTTGAATTTTCAACCACGAAAGTCAATCAGGGGGCAAGCTCTAGCAGACTTTATTGCGGAGTTCACCATTCCAGAGGAAGAAATAATCAATGACCAAGTGGTCAAATCTGAGGATAAGCTAGAGATGAATCCGTGGAGACTATATACAGATGGAGCTAAAAATGACCGAAGATCCGGAGCTGGAATTGTCTTAGTCACTCCGGAGGGACGGTCGTTATATTACGCCCTACGGTTAGAATTTTCGGCCACTAACAACGACTCTGAGTATGAAGCCCTGATTGCCGGGCTGAAACTTGCTAAAGACCTCGGAGTAAAAATGATGGACATATTTTGTGACTCTAAGATTGTTGTTTGTCAAGTGCGAGAGGAATTCGCGGCTCGAGGACCTCGACTTATCACATACCTCAAGAAAGTGAAAGAGCTATTGAATAGCTTAGAACGGTACAACATAACACATATTCCCAGAGCAGAAAACCAGAAAGCGGATAGATTAGCAAAGTTGGCTAGTTCCGACAATCCAGAAGGGACTGAGGTAATTCCAATTGAAACATTGGAATCGCCAAGCTTCGAATCAATGGAAATTGAATTCGTTCTTGAAGCGGAACCAGAGAAGGAGTCATGGATGACTCCAATCAAGAGTTTTCTTAAGAATGGGACTCTCCCATCGAAGAAAAGTGAGAAAAGAGCTGTAGTTCGCAAAGCTGCCAGATATGTTATGCAAGACGATACCCTCTATAGGCAAGGATTTTCTATGCCCCTGTTACGATGTATCGCACACGACGACATCAAGCGTGTACTGAGAGAAGTACACGAAGGTGAGTGTGGAGATCATACAGGAGGTCAAACTTTAGCAAAGAAAATATTGCGGTACGGATACTTCTGGCCTACGATCAACAAGGATGCAGCTGATTATTCACGACGCTGCGATAAGTGCCAGAGATTCGCCAAAATCCCCAGGGCACCATCAACCCAGCTTAAATCGATGGTGAGTCCTTGGCCATTTGCCACATGGGGAATCGATATCATTGGAGTTTTACCGATTGCTAAAGGGGGAGCTAAGTATGCCATAGTAGCCGTGGATTATTTCATGAAGTGGGTGGAAGCTGAACCCTTGACTAAGATCACCACAAGAAAGGTGATAAGTTTTGTGGTCCGAAATATTATATGCCGATTCGGAATCCCAAGGACAATTATTACCGACAACGGGACCCAATTTGATAGCACTGAATTCAGAAACTTTTGCCAGAAATATAAGATAGACAAACGATATACTGCAGTTGCCTATCCACAATCTAATGGGCAAGTAGAGGCAATAAACAAGGTAATAAAATCCATCCTCAAAAAGCGATTAAAGCGTGCAAAGGCAAAATGGGTTGATGAATTGCCCCTAGCTTTGTGGGCATATCGAACAACGTTTAAAACGGCTACTGGTCATACCCCTTTCTCCCTCTCCTTTGGTTCAGAAGCAGTAATTCCAGTTGAACTGGAAGTTCCTTCCCACAGGGTGACATATTATGACCCGATGACGAATCAGGCACTTTTACTTGAGTCTCTTGATGAAGTCGAAGAGAAAAGAGACGAAGCAGACTTGCGTGCAGCAAGACATCGGCGTCAGATGGCGCGCTATTATGACAAAAAAGTTCGCCTCAGAACTTTTGAACCCGGAGATTTGGTGCTCAAGAGAGTTTTTCCATCCCTTCCTCACCTCGGCCCAAAATGGGAGGGACCCTTTGTCATCCAACGGAAACTTGATAAAGGAACATTCAAGTTAACGACCGTAGATGGCGAAGAAGTCCCTCGAGCATGGAATGCCCAACACTTAATGCGATATTTGGATTAGAAATGCTATACTTTTTGCTGTTCTTCCTGTAAACTCTGTAATAAGGCACGACTTGCCTTTGGAAAATATGACGATATGAATAAAGGACTATAAAGTGGACGTAGGCTATGACTTAGCTGAACCACTATAAAATATTGTGTGTTATTTACTTTTATGCATTTACATTCGTTAGTTATTCTGTTGTGATTATAAAATACAGGACAACTTAGAGCCTAAAAAGGTTGAAACAGTTTGGGCATAAAAAGAAGCACAATGATTATTTGTGCAATAAGACATAAAAGAATGAGAAAACGACATTCTTAACTCTAACTCTCCAGAGAAAGAGAGAGAGTATAAAAGCGTCTCAGACTGAGCGCTGAAAAAGAAATTCTATTCTGAACTCTAACTCTCCAGAGAAAGAGAGAGAGTATAAAAGCGTCTCCGACTGAGCGCTGAGAAAGAGGTTCAACTCCGAACTCTAACTTTCCAGAGAGAAAGAGAGTATAAAGGCGTCTCCGACCGAGCGCCGAGAAAGAAATCTTTTCCCGTTGAACGACCGGGGGATAAACAAATAACTGAACTCGAACTCTAACTCTCAAGAGAGTGAGAAAGAGTATAAAAGAAATGCCAGGAAAAACAACAGATATTGATGATACAGGAAATGCTATCCCGTTAGAGAATCGGGAGCATCCAGATTGCATAGTTAGGCACTGAATAACTTACGGAGATTGACTGGGGACACATACCCATACACATATCTCCCCTCTTCACAACTTTGTTTCATAACTATAGATATGCATTTTTACATAAGTGCAGAGCTGCTAACAGATAAACATTGCAAAAAGTGAATTATTTTTATTTACAAATGAATAAATTTGTACAGGGAAATGACTAAAAAAGAAAGTGCGGGAGCTGCTGTTGTGGCAGCACTTATTGATTTACAAAGATGCTAAAAGGACACAGGAGAACCCACTATTTGGGTTTGGGATGAGCCTTCGATTTCTTGGCAGCTTTTTCCGCATCCTTTGCTTCCCTCTCTGCTTCAGTCAAAATTCGCTTTGATTTCTTTTTCCCTGAAGGTGTAGCACTGGAGCCGGCAGACTTCTTCCCGGAGGGCTGGGCACTGGAATCAAAAGAAGATTTTTTAGCAAGTTCTTCGGTGATAGATCTAGTTGAGAGCTTAACCACTAACCTTGAACCTGCATCCACAACTGCAAGGGGCTTGAGGACCTCAGGGTCTAATTCTTCAGCCTTTAATTGCAAGCGCTTGTCTTGATCAGCCTTCATGGCAGCCAAGGTAATGTCCTCAGCGCTTTTCGACTCCCCGGTTATTGTAACTTCTGGTTCCTCATCATGCCCCTCGTCTCCTCCGTCGTCTTTTAAAGCTGCAATCATTTCTTCGTCATGGGGAGTAGTCACCTTAGTTGATTCACTTCTTTCCCCCAAGTCTGTGGAAGCAGCCTTGTCTTCTCCTTCTTTGACCCTATCAGCGGGCTTTGTCCCAGTGGTAGCTCCTTGAACTACATCTGTCTTCGCGGAGGATTCAACGCCTACAAAATGAGAAACATCGGTTATCAACTCAGGCGAGAGCAAAGGATTTCTCATTGAACGTTCAATCATGTAGCCAAAGGTAGTAGTAGCCTTGACAAGTTGAGGAGAAAAGACAGGGATACCTTCTGAAGACTTCTCAGCGGGGGTGACTACTACCTCTGGAGTTATTTCAGGAATGGGAGATAGTAAAGTTGATCGGGGAATTCCCGGGTTTTCGGGATCATACCCTTCCACTTCAGGAGTTACAGGAGCAGAAGAAGAGGAGCCAGCTTCAGGAATGGTTTTCTGTTTAGACTTCCGCCTCTCTTCTTCCATGGCCTCAGCAATTAGACGGCGACCTTCAGCTAGGCGCTCTGGTTCGTCGTCTCTCAAGTACTTCTCCATCAACTTATCTTCATCGAGGGAATCGACCTTAAGCTCTTCTTTTTCCCACTCAACGATTTGATTCCACACATGAACCAAAGTGGATGGATAGTCCTTGATCCAGGAAATGTTTCGACGACGAATAATGTGCGCGAAGAATTCGATCATTAGCTCCCCGAAGCCCTGAATATCGGCCTCCGCCTCTGATAGCTGTTTGCGGGTTTCCTCCGCAGATTTAATAGCGCATTCAACGTTGCCCTCAGCCAGAGCAGCCCTGTTTTCCGCCTCTAACAATTTTGAAGCCAAATCAGCGTTTTTCTTTTCTAACTCAGCACTCCTTTTCGCTAACTCGACATTTTTCTGCTCAAGCTCAGCATAAGCGAGACGTGTCTTAGCAGCCTCTGACTTGGCTTCGTCAGCTTGCTTCTTCAACTCGGAACGTTCCTGAGTGTGGGATTCTAGCAAATCATGATAGCGCTTTTGCATGTCCTCAAACTGTTGTTTGAAGTTAGAAGCGTTCTTCTGAGCGATAGCTAGTTGAGCTTGAGTATCTTCTAAATTTTTTCCTAAGGTTTTTAGGGCCTTAGCATCTTCCTCTGCAGTTTTGTGCATTGAGTCAGCATTTGTCATTAGCGTGCGGATGATTCTAGAAAGAGTGCGGGAATACTTGAACATCTCGGTATATTGTTTTTCCACCAAATCAATCTTTGCTCTGGCCTCCTCTGCCCAATTAGAAGAAATAGGTTCAAGGGAAGGTAGAAAGGTCAGAGTCTCGAAGTAGTGCTCGGGAAATTGCTCCTTTAAATATGCCAGCCTTACTGCGGTTCCCGCATCTGGTGGAGGAGGGGCGAGGATGGTTAGTTCAGTGTCCCTTCCTGAAGAAGATTCTGTAGAACCCTTGTCTGTCCGAGGTCGCTTAGTAGCAGGGACTTTTTGCTTACTTCTAGACCCAGTTTCCTTTGGAGGTGTCTTCTCTCTACCCCGCTTTTCATAGGAGGAAGTGGAATCCCTAGATTGTGGTCTGTCCTCCTCTCTACGACCTTGATAGCTTTTGTATTTTTCCTGTTCCGGTCGAACTGGTGAGCGGGAGCGTGAGGATCGAGATCGATAAGGATCATAGGGTCTCCTTTCCTCCCTGCCGCGGTCATCCCGGCGGTTATATTCGGCATCCTGGGGAGGATTAGACATGCTGCGGCGAAGCTTTCTTATGTCATAAGAGGATCGAGACATTGTACCTGCACGATAAGTTAAACGAAGTTTAGAATCGACGGATCCATGGAAAAAGAAGTGCAATGAATGCTAGTGCTACGGTGCAAAGTGCATCCTATGTGGTGTATGTGTCCCCCCAACCAACCCGAGTCTGAAGCTAGACTGGTGCGGGCAGGCTCTTTGGCCTTAGCAGGAGTAGTCTCTTCAGAAGAAGTGAAGACTAGAGGGTCCTTTCTGAAATCTTCCGAAGTGTATATAGTCTCGGGTAAAGGGAGATCCCCCAAACCCTGAAATATGTGCTCGTCGGCGCTAGGAACATCCCCTTCGGAAGCGTGAAGTGGCGACCCTTGGGGAGATTTTGATTTGTCTACCGAGGTAGTTTCCTCGAGGGCAATATATCCTTCACGATGTTTTTTGGCCAGATTAGCCAGTTCATCATCTTGAGTGGAAGAGGGAGAGGGTGAAGTTTGAAGAGAAGCTGCGGGAATTCCCGAGCCTTCTCCTATTTCTGGAACTGTTT
This sequence comes from Allium sativum, assembly GCA_030737875.1. NCBI lineage: Eukaryota > Viridiplantae > Streptophyta > Magnoliopsida > Asparagales > Amaryllidaceae > Allium > Allium sativum. The sequence goes on from CM060924.1 coordinate 161,471,001, forward strand.
CCACTGGAGGAATATATGCATAAGGGACCGTCCCATGACCAATGCTACGGGAGACGGATAGCAGCCCGTGAAAATGAAGATACTCATCTTTAAGAACCTCGTCAATAGTAAGGAATTTTTGGTCGCCATTGAGGAGACGGTGCATTCGATCAAAGAACGCTTGGTCTGATACCTGTTTGGGATTATCGACTGCAAATAAAAAGGAAAACAGGTCAGGGTGATGATTCAAGTGTATAGAGTCCAGGGTCAGAAAATCAGTGCTTTACTTGATTTTGTCCATCTTCTGGCGCATCCAGACTGTTGCTTTATATAGAACCACTCCAGTCTGGAATCTCCAGCCTTGCTGCTAAACGGCGTAGAGATTATCTTCCTCTTTGGGACCGACTCAAAGTAACAGAAAGAAGGGGTTTCTCTAGTCCGATGTTTGAAATTATAGAAGAAATGAACGTCGTCAAACGTAAGCTCCACGCCTAGAATTTCACGATATGCTATGAATAAGGTATGCAGATAGGCATATGAATTGGGATGCAGCTGCATGGGGGCAATCCGCATTTGTCTTAAGAAGTCGACGATGAAAGGCGAGAAAGGAGGAATAGCGCCAACCATGCACATCAGACGAGTGACCGTCATATATCCTTCTGGAGGGTTATGTGGACGATCAGAACGTGAGGGCACTAGAGTGTCTCTCTTCATTATTCCATACTTCAAGCAAATTCTCACGAGTCGGTCATTGTCAATTGTTGATTCTACGGAATCTGGAGGTGATTCCAATATAATGGCTGAGTCAAATTCATCGGGTGCTCGGTTGTCACCAATCCCTCCTTCCTCCTCAAAGCCTAGGGAAACTTCATTTTCTGAAGACATTTCATCGTTTTCCCGATGACCAACTCCGTAATCCGGACCCTCGCTATCCCATTCTGGGTCAGATGAAGAAGATATATCCTCGAGAGTGGTTTTGTTGGAAGTTTCTGGAGCTTCTTTCCTCTCAGCTAAACGAGAAGAGCGTCTGGGCCTCATTGTCGTGAAACTATTGAAGAAGCAATAGCACGGATTAGAGTGAATTATCCCGTGTCCCCTTTTTTGTGTATGTGTGTGAACTAAAGTGTGTGCAACAAATGCGGGAAGTGCAAAATAAGAGTACAGCAATGTAAGACGAAGCTTTAAAGAGAAAGTAATAGTCCGAGTTGTCCTTGATTCTCATTTATGTTCACAAGGCACTATCCTAACTGTCCGCGAGGCATATTCGTCTAGAATAAGTGTTAGTTGAGTTAGTTGGGTGGTCTTTATGTGTCAAGTTCAATATGTTCGGGTCGGTTCGGATATGCATATGATGACTAGCTCGACGCAGGCACAGATAACAGTCGGTTCAGGTGCCTCACTAAAGCATGGTCAGTTCAAGACAAGGAAAGCAATGAGTTCGGAAGCAGGACTGATCTGTTCGGATCGGGTAGCCCGATCCGAACCGAACCAGCACCACCTAACCGATCCGTTTACTTCAACCTCTTATCCCATTTACTTTTCCGACCCGAACCGACTTTTTCTTTCCTTTTCATCTTTCCAAAGAACGAAACCCGAGCCGATTCCCTTTCCCTCCTTTTCCTCTTTGCTCCTTCGTCTTCTACCCGAACCGACTCCAGCTTGTCACCCCATTCTTCATCTCTTTCCTCTTTTCCCATCTACTCACAGACGAGTCCGCTTTATCACCGAAGCCGCCGTTAAGAACAAATATTCGCCCTCTTCAGCCTCGCAACGCCTCGAAGCAATGGCGCATCCACCAGCAACGGCGGAGGGTTCGAGTGATGCTTATGGCCAAACCATCCTAACCCAACGCTAATTGAAATCGAGAACGGTTACAACAAAATTATTTGAGATTAGAAAAGCTACCTATATGTTTGATTCGGGAAATCTACAGGAAATTGTTTTAGAATTTTCGAGTTTCTGGCGTTTCAATATTAAGGTCGGGAGCGGCAGCAAAAAAGAAGAAGGAAGGAATGAAGGCAGTAACGAGTTTATAAAGGGAATGTTGTTGACTCCTCGTCTTCCTATTTTGTCTCACCCGCTCGGACCGGAATGAAGGCCCAGAAGCACAACTCCCTCTGAAGGCCCAACGTCCAAGAACCTAACTCACGAAAACGCTTCGGATCGGAATCCGAACCGAGCGGAAATCTCACGCGATTGATTTAACGTCCGACTCGAATTGAAGAGAAGGGAAGTAAAGGAGGAGCATACCTGCAAGAAGCATTACACGGCGAGAAGAGTTCCCAAATTTGCTCAGAAATAAAGAAAAGGCACTCGGATCGGACGCCGAACCGAATAGAAATCAATGCATTACTCTTGACAATTCTGGTTAAACGACATCAAAGGACGCTTTGTACAACGAAAGCATCCTTTGAGGGGGCAAAATGTTAGCCTACTTTGTGAACTAGGCAACACAAAGTCAAGAAACCAACCGTTGAAGAGTATTTCAAGTTATGCGACTCCGGTTCGGATCGGAAGGAAACACCACAATTCAGATTGATAGCAGCGTATCGGTTCGGATCGGGTAAAATTCTCTGTTCGGATCGGATATCTCTTACTGGATAAATTGGCAGAGCATACCTGATCGGATCGGAAGGCCAATGAATCTCAGGTGGATCGGAAAGCCGTCTGCTTGCCACGACTTCGGAGCGGAGCGGAGTATGATTAGAGAAGAAGAGACGTCCAAGCTACTCCAGTTCGGATCGGGTATTCCGATCCGAGCCCCCAACCTGCACGTCTCCGACCCGCACCCTTGATCCAGGAAAATCTCCTATAAAGTCGCCTGGAGAACCGGACCGGATATGACTAATTCCTACCCCTAACGTCCATCTCATGGATGCGTTGTCCGCCTGATAGCCCATCCGAACCCGAAGAGAGTGCGATGGATGACACGTGTTCCGACCCGGATTGAATCTCAGGCAAATTCACACCTATAAATACCCCATCTAGAGACAAAGAGAAGGATCTTTTTCAGCACTTTCGAGAATCCAAGTACCTCCATCGTCCGAATTCCTTTACTCCCGGAAAATCCAAACCATCTTTCATTTCCTGTTTTTATCATTTTGAGTGAATAAAAGTGAGTTGTGAGCGAATCTTACACTGCATTTGTAACTGAATTACTGAATATAGTGAAAACTAAGTGGACGTAGGCATTTATTCGCCGAACCACTATAAACCTTGTGTGTCCCTTTTTATTTCTGCCTTACTTTATCTTGTTTCTAATCAATTTGGGTGTTAGAACCATATTTGGGTCTAACACTATATATAGATAAAAATGTGATTTTTATTATTAAACAATTTATTTCAAAATATGAATACCATTCAACACATGAATTTCTAATCAACGAATGAATATCAATTCAACACATGAATGTTTTCTATAGTTTCTATATATAGATAAAAATGTGATTTTTATTATCAAACAATTTATTTCAAAATATGAATACCATTCAACACATGAATTTCTAATCAACGAATGAATATCAATTCAACACATGAATGTTTTCTATAGTTTCTATATATAGATAAAAATGTGATTTTTATTATCAAACAATTTATTTCAAAATATGAATACCATTCAACACATGAATTTCTAATCAACGAATGAATATCAATTCAACACATGAATGTTTTCTATAGTTTCTATATATAGATAAAAATGTGATTTTTATTATCAAACAATTTATTTCAAAATATGAATACCATTCAACACATGAATTTCTAATCAACGAATGAATATCAATTCAACACATGAAGGTTTTCTATTCAATGAATAAATATAGTTTAAGCAAATGAAAATAATTCAAACACACGAATATTATTCAAAATTTCGGCAGCATAACGGCAGGGTAGTTAAAACCGGGACCGTCCCTAGTACGGCTCCTCGCTCTACCTTAAAACCTCGCGGTTTTTGACAATGGGGATCATGCATCTAGTTCGCACGCAGGCGGCATGTATATATTTATTTCATTTCCACAAACTAATCCTATGTGGTTTCAACCAAATATTTCTCAACCACAAATGGGTATTTTTCAACCACAATCAACCAATATCAATCACAAACAATCCCAAACAATCATTCGCTATCAATCCATTTTCACAACAATTTCAACCAATAAATATCGTCCATGGTTTGTGGACGAGGGGCGTATATATATATATTTATTTATATATAGCAATTCACTTTCATTTCACACACATATATATATTTTTAAATCAGAAATCTCACCAATAGCTATCCAATACCACTCTTCCTTTAGAAATCTTCGCCAATCTCGCCTTTTTTTTTCGCTTTCGCCCGTATTCTTTACATATGTAAAAATCGAATTTTTACTATGTTATTCAATATATAAAAATCGAATTTTGACTTCACTATTCAATATATAGTGATATGATTTTAACTTCGACTTTCAATATATAAAAATCTGATTTTTACTTCGACTTTCAATATATAAAAATCTGATTTTTACTTCGACTTTCAATATATAAAAATCTGATTTTTCTTTTTAAAGTTTAAATCTTTTTCTTTTTAAATCTCAAAATAAAATCAGTTTTTCAAACCCCTTTAAAATTCAGTTTTAAACCTTTTTAAAATTCAGTTTTTATAACTTCTAAAATCAGTTTTTAGAACCCTTTAAAAATCAGTTTTTATAACCTTTTAAAATCAGTTTTTATAACTTCTAAAATCAGTTTTTAGAACCCTTTAAAAATCCGTTTTAAACTTCTTAAAAAAATCAGTTTTAAACGCTTTAAAAAAATCAGTTTTAAACTTCTTTAAAATTCAGTTTTAACTTCTTTAAAAATCAGTTTTAACTTCTTTAAAAATCAGTTTTAACTTCTTAAAAAAATCAGTTTCAAACTTCTTCTATTTAAAATTCAAATCTTTTTCTACTTTAAATCTTAAAATAAAATCCGTTTTTAAACCTTTTAAAAAATCAGTTTTTTTAAATGCTTTTAAAAAAACAGTATTAAATCCTTTAAAAAAAACAGTATTAAAAATAAGAGTAAAACTAAAATAAATTAAAACAACTTACATCGAAGAAACGAAAGAGGGGGGGTTGGTTTTCGTCAGGTGGCGGAGCAGGAGGTGTTGGAGGTGGGGCGGCCTTCAGCTCGTCGGCGGTGGCGTCTCGAACGGGGCTCGCGGATTTAGGGTGTCGCGATGGCTTAGGGGTGGTTCGGATTTAAGGAGGAGGAGGGAGCGAGAGCAAGGAAGAGGGGGGAGAAGATCGGAGGGCGCGGTGGAGGTCTGGTCAACGGCGAAGGCGGGCGTCGATCTTTTTTTTTCCCTTTTTTTTCTGATTTGGACTTCGGTAATGAATTACATGGGGGGGCCAAGGTATAGGAGGGAATTAAAATTATTTTTATTATTTTATTATTTAATTTTTCAAAAAAGTTGACTTTTACCTATGACCTCTAAACGAGGCCCACCGCCTGCCGTCCATAGCGTTTAACCCCCATTCCGAACACAATGGGATATGTATCGCAAGCTGATTTGATTGTTACAATCAGTTTCCGTTGAATTTTCATTTAAATCACTATATTGAATTTTAAACGTACATTTCAAATTACCGGGGCCACATACTAACTAGAAAAATTCCCGAAAAATATTTTCTAGCTTCGTATTGACGATACGGTCCTAACAAAACTAGTTTCGTCGAATTCTGAGACCGTTTGAAAAATGGCCAATTTCCAGTCGATTAAAATCAACTAAAACTGGTCAAACGCGTTTTCCTTTTCCACGCTCACATATTGATTCGAAAAATATGAAAATTGAAACCTAGCAATAACTTGACCCTGCGGATCCAACAAAAGTGGTTTCGTCGGAATCCGAGGTCATTTGCAAAATGTCCATTTTTAAGGGCCTGAATTCCATAGCGACTATTCAGTATTTTCAACTGGACATATCTTTTGATTTCCGCTATCAAATTTCGATTGGTCAGATTCGTTGGAAAGATATTATCAATTAGATCCTAATGTTTTTGGTTTCACTAAAATCCGGATTGTTTTGCACCCGGTACAGTCCGACAAAGTTTGAATTCAATTTTTGAAACTGCCACGCCATTTTAGGCCTTGTTTATAATTATAATTAATTATATTCATTTTCAATTGTCGATTCAAACTCAGTTTTTATCGCCGCTATTTAAAATATTTATTTTAAATATTTAAAATCCATTATTTTAGCCAATTTAAAAATATTAAATCGGTTCAGATTTTCTGGGTCGTTACAATCTCCCCCACTTAAAACTTTTCGTCCCCGAAAAGGAACAAAGTCGAAAGTGGTTTGATAAACCTACAATCCCACAATACAACAACCAATTTGTTTTTTAACCTTTCTAAAATATTCTGATCAAATCCTATATTCCTTCAAAAATCATTCAGAGTATAGAATCAATAGTGCACATCCATAGGAAGAAAATTGCAATAGAATAGAGAATTAAATGGTAATGCAAAGTAGGGTAAATGTACCTTGCACCAGAGTCAATCAGAGATATCTACTCGGCATCTAGGATAAGCTTTCTGAATGCTCTCCTCAGTTTCTCAAGTACAATCTCGCGGATCTCCACTCCATTGCACTTTGACTAAGTGAACCTTCTTGTTCCTCAGCTCTTTGGTTTCTTTGCCGATAATCTTTAGCGGCTCACGTCTCACGGCCAATTCTGGAGTAATTTCAATGTCCTGCTGAGCTTCTTCTTCCACGATCAAGTCTGGATCATGAACGTGCTTTCGAAGTTGAGATATATGAAATACATCATGAACTCCAGGCAACCAGTCAGGCAGTTTGACCCTATAAGCAAGAGTCCCAATCCGTTCCAGAATAGGAAACGGACCAATGAATTTAGGCGCTAACTTTCCTGTTTTACCGAACCGGATAACTCCTCTCATCGGCGATACTTTCAAATATACATAGTCGCCAACTTCAAAGGATATATCTCTTCTTCTTCTATCGGCATAGCTCTTTTGTCGGCTTTGAGCGGCGAGTAATCTCTTCTTAATAAAATCGACTTTGTCGGCAGCTTCTCGAATCATATCGGGACCTAACACAAGTCTATTTCCAGGCTCGACCCAACAAGCAGGAGATCGACACGGTCTACCATACAATGCTTCGAATGGCGACATTGTCAGACTCGCCTGGTAGCTGTTGTTATAAGAGAATTCAGCCAAATGCAGATGGTCTTCCTATGATCCACCGAAATCTAAAACACAAGCCCGCAATAGATCTTCTAAAATGCGATTCACCCTCTCAGTCTGACCATCTGTCTGAGGATGATAAGCGGTGCTCAAGTTTAACTTTGTTCCCAGCTCGACTTGAAATGCTTCCCAGAATTTGCTAGTGAATATTGTATCTCTATCACTGACTATACTGAGCGGCACTCCATGCAGTCTAACTATTTCCCTGAAGTAAATCTGCGCCAGACTCTGAGCAGTTCTATTTGATCTAACAGGTATGAAATGGGCGGTCTACGTGAAGCGATCTACGATCACCCAAATACTGTCATTTCCTTTTCTGGTCCTGGGAAAACCATCAATGAAATCCATAGAAATATGTTCCCACTTCCAGCCAGGAACTTCTAGCGGTTGTAATAATCCAGCCAATTTCTGCTGGTCGCTTTTGACTAGCTGGCAAGTAGGGCATCGACTCACATATATCGAGATGTCTCTTTTTAACGACTTCCACCAGAATGTGCGTTTGATATCGTTATACATTTTATTCACACCCGGATGGATACTGAGCTTAGATTTGTGACATTCATCCAGTACATCCCTTCTGAGTTCAGGAATATCTGGAACGCAAATTCGCCCTTCTAACCTCAGAATCCCTTCGCTGTCTAGCTGGAAATCCGAAGCATTGCCCTCACGAATTCGCTGACTTATTCCTTTGATAAATTGGTCATCTTCTTGGAGAGCCGATATCTTATCAATCAACGAAGTCGTAATGATGAAACTGGCGATCATTTCATTCTTTCGGCTTAACGCATCGGCCACGACATTGGCTTTCCCTGGAGTGTATATAATTTCAAAGTCATATGCTGCAAGAAACTCCAGCCAACGCTGCTGCCTCAAAATTAAGTCTTTTTGAGTGAACAGATACTTTAACGACTGGTGATCTGTAAACAGTTTGAATCTCTCGCCCAGAAGATAGTGTCTCCAGATTTTCAAAGCGAACACAATAGCCAATAACTCAAGATCATGAGTTACGTAGTTCTTTTCATGTGGCTTCAGTTGACGGCTAGCATAAGCAATTACTTGGCCCATTTGCATTAACACTGCGCCAAGGCCTTCTCTAGAAGCATCCGTCCAGACTTTTAGATCCTGGTTGCCATCGATGATGGTTAACACTGGAGCTGTCGTTAGTCTTAACTTTAGCTCTTCGAAAGCTTCCTCACTTTCTGGAGTCCATTTAAATTTAGAATGCTTCTTGGTAAGCTTCGTTAAGTGACCAGATATCTTCGAAAAGTCTTTCACGAACTTCCGGTAATAGCTAGCCAATCCGAGAAAACTGCGGACTTTTGTGGGGGTACTGGGCTGTTTCCAATTCTGAATGGCTGTGATTTTGCTTGGGTCCACAGCAATTCCTTCTTTCGATACAACGTGGCCCAGAAATTTCACTTCATCTTGCCAGAAGATACATTTGGAAAACTTGGCTTTTAATACATTCCTTCTGAGGATTTCTAGAACCTATTCCAGATGCTTTTCATGCTCGGCCTTAGATTTAGAGAAGATTAGAATATCGTCAATGAAAACCAGAACAAATTTATTCAAAACCCCTCTGAACACTCTGTTCATCAGATCGACGAAGTAAGCTGGAGCGTTACATAAGTCGAACGGCATTACTAACCACTCGTAGAATAAGTCGGGGCCTCTGAACGCTGTCATTGGAACACACTCTTCGGCAATTCGAAGTTGATGGAAGCCTGTAGCTAGGTCCATTCTTGAAAATACTTGTGCTCCATTTAATCGATCCAACAAATCATCAATCCGCGACAATGGATACTTGTTCTTTATTGTCTGTTTGTTCAGATCACGATAATCCACACATAGACGTAGAGTACCGTCAGATTTTGGGACAAACACCACTACTGCACCCCAATCAGAGGAACTAGGCCGGATCAGACCTTTCCATACTAGCTGTCTTGTTTGATTGTCTAATTCCTCCTTCTCTTTCAAGGACACTCTTCGAATAGCGTGAACTACCAGCCTTGCATTGGGAATTAAAGCAATTTTGAAATCTATTTCTCTTTGCGGAGGTAAACGAACGACTTCCTCAAACACATCCGCATAATCCTTGACGACAGGAATATCTTTAATGAGGTCAGGAATATTCTCAGTGATTTCAGGGATATTTTCTACTTGGGCTGGAGAAACATTCAAAGCTGCCCAGAAGTCCTTTCTATTAGCATTATGACCTTCACAGGGAATGGTTATATAATCACCTGATTTAATCTTCGCCTTTACGACTCTGTCGGCGCATTTAACTTCAGCTTCATATTTGGTCAACTAGTCTAACCCCAAGATAAGATCAAACTCTTTAAAATTCATGACGGCTGCGATGGTAGGGAACCGATAACGAGAGAAAGAAACCGGCACTCCACAAACCCAACTTAGATCAATGGAACCCCCAACCGGATTCTGGACAGTCATTGGTTCTTTGAGCTTTTTCAAATTCAAATCCAGTTTCTTAGCTGCATCCTTGGCAATGAAGCTGCGTGACGCGCCAGTGTCGAACAGTACTTTAACTGGGATGTCTTTGATAGTTAGCGTGCCTTCTAAAACATCTGGTCTTTCCTGAATAGCCGATGGCTCAGAAGCTTCTGCTATTTCATTTATTTGAACCACCTTGGTTGCCTTTAACAGCCGGCAATCCTGTCTTACATGGTCAAACCGATGGCAAATGCTGCATTCTCTAGTCTCTTGAAATTTCTTAATAGACTTAGATCCTTAATTTCTTTGTTTCTTTAGAGATCGGCAACTCATCGAGAGATGTCCTTGCTTATTGCAGTTAGAGCATACAGTTGTCGTTACTGGTTTCTTCTCAGATTTGGTCCTTTTTCTCTTGGCACTGGTCTTCTTACTGATCTCAGACATTGTACCTGCCTCAGGATAATCAGTTTCAGACTCAATTTTATTACTAGAGCTGACTTCCTCTTCGTACTGTAGCATACCTTTCTTATCTAGATCTTCATATTGATAAGCCATATAAATCATTTCTGAAAAAGGAAGCTTCACATGCCCCAATACTTTATTCTGGTATTTCCTTTGAAGCCCGTGAATAAATCTCATATTTTTCCTCTTCGGATTTTGAATTAGATGAGGAGCAAAGTGAGAAAGTTCATTGAATTTCTTATGATATTCGGGAATGGTCATGTCTCCTTGTATCAGATAAGAAAATTCATCGCATAATCGCTCAGTTGCTTCGGGAGGAGTAAATCTTTCTAAGAAAATCACTTTGAATCTGTCCCAGGTGATATCACCTTCTGGGTTATTCTCTATAACCGAATCCCACCAGAACAAAGCTTCATCCTTAAATGCCCAGGAGGCCAGTAATCTTTTCTGGTCATCCCTCAGCTTTAATGCTTCGAAGATCTTCTCAGCCGAACGAATCCAAGCTTGTGTTTTCATAATTGCTTCTTCACCAGAGAACGGTATTCCACCCATATTTCGATATTTGATTAATAGGACCTCAATATCCGGTTCTGCATTCCTTCTGTTTCTGACACTCATTTTCTAGTACTTCTGCAAATGGCAGATCAAGTGTCAGGTCACAGAAAAGGTATTTCAAAATATAGAGACAAATACTTCATGTGTAAATGTGTCTATCAAGGTGTAATTTCATTCTACTTTACTCATACTAGGATATTACTGATCCTATTTGTATTGAGTTGCCCGTCCTAGAACACTACTGGTTCTATTTTTGACGAGTTCGTTCAAATGTTATATTCCAGAACTAAGCTTAACCAAAGCTCTGATACCACGTTGAGACGACCCAAAATCCCGTTCTCACGGAAACAAGGGTTATCTTTGGAATATAACACAGAAACAGATAATAGCAGAACAGAATTAAATAAATACACCAGAATATGAACAATAGAATATACTGGATAAGAGTAATCATCAGAGTTACACAGTATACAGGATCTTACTTAGTACAAATACAGTTCAGCTATACATAAATGTCTACAGCGGAAATAAACAAAATATGTACAATAGGAGCTGAACAGCATAAAAAGAAATAAATGATAGAATCCATCCTCAGCTCCAGCTATCCAGAAAAAGAACCAGCTAAACCTGAATACAAGGCTGCCCGTGTAGAAAAAGGGGCACCCGAGTTTGAAAGTGAAACAAACTATGAGTCAGTCATGGGACTGGTATGAGAAATCCACTCAACACATATATAATTGGCCAATCACAGGACCACGCCACTTTCGTGGAACGGGTTTACTCCATTGGATTGCCAGTGCTTTAAAACAAATCTTTCTTTTAAACATCGCTATGCTTTTTATAAAAATGAAGCCGTTATAAGACTCAGTTCCCATCACACAATGCAACGCAAACCGGAGGATAGAGTTTTACCTTATAACGGCCAAAATATGCTTGATACGAATAAAACAAGGCATTTGATATTATTGCTAGTGTTTATATGTTTTGAAAACAATTTCAAATCATAACTATTAATCATAGACGACATGAGCGTCCCATGCCACTATGTCGCCAAATATATATATACAATCAGAATCGCACGATGTCGTATTTGGAAATTGGATTTCCGTCATGAACCAAGGCAAAAGATAGTCCTTACCGAATTCGAGACGCTCTAGCCCGCCCCTCAGGAACAGCCGCAACTGCCCCTTGGATCGTCAGGGCCGGTCCACCGATGTGGATTATTATGCCTGAACACTACGTCTCCCCGCCCTTTGGGGCGTAAACGAGCCAACGAATGACTCCATCGGACCCGGATCGTCCGATCAAACCGAGGCGCCTCGCAACAACAACAACCACATAGGTGAAAAGTATATAAATGTCAGGGCTGGTAGGTCACTGACACCACCCTAGCTAGAAAGAAACGCAGGCCCTCCCTGATGTCCTCTCCCGTTTTAGGTTCATACCGGGATGTGAGGCTCGCGAATTCACGTTATACACAAAGCTACGCCACACAGGCGGTGCTTTGATCATCACCACAAGGCTTTGCTTTTCAACAGAAGTCCTGATCACTGCATCTTAGCATGCCACACAGGCGATTCATGCCATGCGACTGATGTCCATCGATATACAACCTCTGAGCTCGTGCATTCCAGAGAAGGGCGTTAAGCAAAAGAATAAATTCTCCGCCGCCAAACAGATGTATATTTAACATAAATCAATCAACATAGAATAAACTCCAATGTCAGACACACAGTGCATTTACAAGTCCGTTCTGGGTCTGAATGAAACCGGAGGCACTAAATACCTCGCAAACCCTTCGATCACCACGTACGTCTGAACGATCACCACTCATTATCCATATTTCGGGATGCCTCCCAATCAGGACCTCGGTTACCATCCAAACGAGGTGAAGATCTCCGGTCTTCGACCATCGTCTTCATCTTCGACTTTCAATCGTCGGTCAATTATTTGAAATGAGAACTAACTCGGCCTTTTCAAAAAATTCTCGTATATTTAGATTTTCAATTCAATTTATCTCAATGGTTAAATTATTCGACAACACCAATTTTGTTCTTTAATGTAATTTTCACACTAAACACATTCAACCATCAAATATCACATAAATCAAGCAAATTCAGTTTATTTCCATTCCATAACGTTTCCAATATTTTATAACGATTTATCGCTATTTTTATTTATTTTAGAATAGCCGATTCATTCAAAACGACGCTTCGGGCCATAAAGCGGCCGTGGCGCTGTTTTTCTTCAGATTTGATTTAGACATATCTGAAAATCTAACCGTTGGATCTTCGCAAAATTTACATCATTAGAAAGGTCTTTTCAAAACGAATCCAACGGTTCCAGTTTCGGGAAAATCCGACGGTCGGATCTCCCGGTACAATCGTTTGAAATTTCGATTTCAAAATACGAACTGTAGCGTCGTTATTCGATTAAATATATAATTATATTTATATATATATAAATATAATCGCTTCTGGCGCTGTTTTTCTTCAGATTTGAATTAAACATTCCAGACAATCCAACCGTTGGATTTTTGCAAGGTTGGTGCCGTTGGGAAGATATTTCCAAGGCGAACCCGACGGTTGAGGTTTCGGGAAAATCCAGTGATCGGATTTCCCGCACTAGTCGTTTGAAATCACGGTTTCAAAATACGAACTGCACGGCCTCGTTTCGTTTTAATTTTATTTATATTTATAAATTTATATAAATATAGTTCATTCAATGATTTCAATATCGTTTTCACTTCAAATATTTCACCAACGCCTTAAATTTTTGGAAAAATTCGCCATAACCTCCCCTGCACCGGGAGCATCGGGAAATCGCAAATAGCTTTCCCGGTCCTTCTAATCTCAAAAAGAAAAAGAAAAAGCCAAGCGGCTAGCCAACAGGCTCATAAAATCATCACCCAAACAAAGCAGTAAATGTGTACCTATTTGTCGGGCACAAAATTTTATTCCTCTTCTCTAGCCCCTTTGCTATAACCTGTTCAATGAATATGCATGTACATATGTATACAGTTCTTATCATTTATCATTTTCTGTTCAACTTCATATTTGATTTCTATTTGGTTTAAAAACACCATTCATTCTAATGTTACATAAATAGGTGCAAATCATTTCATTAGCTAATTAATGAATATTTCAACTCATATATGTTTATTTTGAATAAGTGGCTATTTTTAACACTTCGCATTTCAACGATTTATGCATACAATAAAAATGTGATTTTTATTGTAAAACAATTCATTTCAAAACACTATTTTTCTATATAGTTCATATAGGTGATAAAAATAGGATTTTTATCATAAAACAATTTCTTTTAAAAAGAGATTATTTTACACAGTTCATATAGTCGATAAAAGGTGATTTTTATTATCCAACAATTTATTTCAAAATATGAATACCATTCAACACATGAATTTCTAATCAACGAATGAATATCAATTCAACACATGAATGTTTTCTATAGTTTCTATATATAGATAAAAATGTGATTTTTATTGTCAAACAATTTATTTCAAAATATGAATACCATTCAACACATGAATTTCTAATCAACGAATGAATATCAATTCAACACATGAATGTTTTCTATAGTTTCTATATATAGATAAAAATGTGATTTTTATTATCAAACAATTTATTTCAAAATATGAATACCATTCAACACATGAATTTCTAATCAACGAATGAATATCAATTCAACACATGAATGTTTTCTATAGTTTCTATATATAGATAAAAATGTGATTTTTATTATCAAACAATTTATTTCAAAATATGAATACCATTCAACACATGAATTTCTAATCAACGAATGAATATCAATTCAACACATGAATGTTTTCTATAGTTTCTATATATAGATAAAAATGTGATTTTTATTATCAAACAATTTATTTCAAAATATGAATACCATTCAACACATGAATTTCTAATCAAAGAATGAATATCAATTCAACACATGAATGTTTTCTATAATTTCTATATATAGATAAAAATGTGATTTTTATTATCAAACAATTTATTTCAAAATATGAATACCATTCAACACATGAATTTCTAATCAACGAATGAATATCAATTCAACACATGAATGTTTTCTATAGTTTCTATATATAGATAAAAATGTGATTTTTATTATCAAACAATTTATTTCAAAATATGAATACCATTCAACACATGAATTTCTAATCAACGAATGAATATCAATTCAACACATGAAGGTTTTCTATTCAATGAATAAATATAGTTTAAGCAAATGAAAATAATTCAAACACACGAATATTATTCAAAATTTCGGCAGCATAACGGCAGGGTAGTTAAAACCGGGACCGTCCCTAGTACGGCTCCTCGCTCTACCTTAAAACCTCGCGGTTTTTGACAATGGGGATCATGCATCTAGTTCGCACGCAGGCGGCATGCATATATTTATTTCATTTCCACAAACTAATCCTATGTGGTTTCAACCAAATATTTCTCAACCACAAATGGGTATTTTTCAACCACAATCAACCAATATCAATCACAAACAATCCCAAACAATCATTCGCTATCAATCCATTTTCACAACAATTTCAACCAATAAATATCGTCCATGGTTTGTGGACGAGGGGCGTATATATATATATATATATATATATTTATATATAGCAATTCACTTTCATTTCACACACATATATATTTTTAAATCAGAAATCTCACCAATAGCTATCCAATACCACTCTTCCTTTAGAAATCTTCGCCAATCTCGCCTTTTTTTCGCTTTCGCCCGTATTCTCTACATATGTAAAAATCGACTTTTTACTATGTTATTCAATATATAAAAATCGAATTTTGACTTCACTATTCAATATATAATGATATGATTTTTACTTCGACTTTCAATATATAAAAATCTGATTTTTACTTCGACTTTCAATATATAAAAATCTGATTTTTACTTCGACTTTCAATATATAAAAAACTGATTTTTACTTCGACTTCCAATATATAAAAATCTGATTTTTACTTCGACTTTCAATATATAAAAATCTGATTTTTCTTTTTAAAGTTTAAATCTTTTTCTTTTTAAATCTCAAAATAAAATCAGTTTTTCAAACCCCTTTAAAATTCAGTTTTAAACCTTTTTAAAATTCAGTTTTTATAACTTCTAAAATCAGTTTTTAGAAACCTTTAAAAATCAGTTTTTATAACCTTTTAAAATCAGTTTTTATAACTTCTAAAATCAGTTTTTAGAACCCTTTAAAAATCAGTTTTAAACTTCTTAAAAAAATCTGTTTTAAACGCTTTAAAAAATTCAGTTTTAAACTTCTTTAAAATTCAGTTTTAACTTCTTTAAAAATCAGTTTTAACTTCTTTAAAAATCAGTTTTAACTTCTTAAAAAAAATCAGTTTCAAACTTCTTCTATTTAAAATTCAAATCTTTTTCTACTTTAAATCTTAAAATAAAATCCGTTTTTAAACCTTTTAAAAAATCAGTTTTTTTAAATGCTTTTAAAAAAACAGTATTAAATCCTTTTAAAAAAAACGGTATTAAAAATAAAAGTAAAACTAAAATAAATTAAAACAACTTACATCGAAGAAACGAAAGAGGGGGGGTTGGTTTTCGTCAGGTGGCGGCGCAGGAGGTGTTGGAGGTGGGGCGGCCTTCAGCTCGTCGGCGGTGGCGTTTCGAACGGGGCTCGCGGATTTAGGGTGTCGCGATGGCTTAGGGGTGGTTCGGATTGAAGGAGGAGTAGGGAGCGAGAGCAAGGAAGAGGGGGGAGAAGATCGGAGGGCGCGGTGGAGGTCTGGTCAACGGCGAAGGCGGGCGTCGATCTTTTTTTTCCCTTTTTTTTTTTCTGATTTGGACTTCGGTAATGAATTACAGGGGGGGCCAAGGTATAGGAGGGAATTAAAATTATTTTTATTATTTTATTATTTAATTTTTCAAAAAAGTTGACTTTTACCTATGACCTCTAAACGAGGCCCACCGCCTGCCGTCCATAGCGTTTAACCCCCATTCCGAACACAATGGGATATGTATCGCAAGCTGATTTGATTGTTACAATCAGTTTCCGTTGAATTTTCATTTAAATCACTATATTGAATTTTAAACGTACATTTCAAATTACCGGGGCCACATACTAACTAGAAAAATTCCCGAAAAATATTTTCTAGCTTCGTATTGACGATACGGTCCTAACAAAACTAGTTTCGTCGAATTCTGAGACCGTTTGAAAAATGGCCAATTTCCAGTCGATTAAAATCAACTAAAACTGGTCAAACGCGTTTTCCTTTGCCACGCTCACATATTGATTCGAAAAATTATGAAAATTGAAACCTAGCAATAACTTGACCCTGCGGATCCAACAAAAGTGGTTTCGTCGGAATCCGAGGTCATTTGCAAAATGTCCATTTTTAAGGGCCTGAATTCCATAGCGACTATTCAGTATTTTCAACTGGACATATCTTTTGATTTCTGCTATCAATATTCGATTGGTCAGATTCGTTGGAAAGATATTATCAATTAGATCCTAATGTTTTTGGTTTCACTAAAATCCGGATTGTTTTGCACCCGGTACAGTCCGACAAAGTTTGAATTCAATTTTTGAAACTGCCACGCCATTTTAGGCCTTGTTTATAATTATAATTAATTATATTCGTTTTCAATTGTCGATTCAAACTCAGATTTTATCGCCGATATTTAAAATAATTATTTTAAATATTTAAAATCCATTATTTTAGCCAATTTAAAAATATTAAATTGGTTCAGATTTTCTGGGTCGTTACACCTTGCTTTCGAAGCCAACCTTCTCGATCGACCTCGAACTCTTTATCCTCTGGTTCCAGTTTCTGAATGAACTCGACAAGCTTCGCATCTTTCTTTTGGCCCTCGCCAAACCTTTCGATAAGAGTAGGCCTTATCGACAAGCTTGCCAATATTTCAGGTTCCAACTCACACTTTGGCCTGAAATCGAACCTTGCCA
This sequence comes from Allium sativum, assembly GCA_030737875.1. Taxonomy (NCBI): domain Eukaryota; kingdom Viridiplantae; phylum Streptophyta; class Magnoliopsida; order Asparagales; family Amaryllidaceae; genus Allium; species Allium sativum. Next base: position 161,488,651 of record CM060924.1, read on the forward strand.
AGTACTCGAGGCCCTTCCATTCCGAAAACATCGCTCCCAAACTTGCGAGTCTTCGACTCAATGCATCTGCAACTGCATTGCCTTTGCCAGGAGTATAGGCTATCCCAAAATCATACGATGCCAGAAACTCTAACCATCGCTGCTGCCGAAGATTCAAATCCTTTTGGGAGAAAAGATACTTCAACGACTTGTGATCCGTAAACAACTCAAATCGTACTCCCAACAGGTAGTGTTTCCACATCTTCAGAGCAAACACAATCGCTGCCAACTCCAAATTATGAGTTGGATATTTTCTCTCATGCGGCTTTAGCTGTCGACTTGCGTAAGCCACTACCTTATCCTTCTGCATTATCACTGCTCCAAGTCCAGTACCACATGCATCAGTATATACCACCATCTCTTCATTCCCACTTGGAATGGTCAACATAGGTGCACTCGTCAAACTTTCCTTCAAGATTCCGAACGCTTGTTCACTCTTCGCATTCCATGCGAACACTTGATTCTTCTTCGTCAATCCTGTTAATGGTGCAGCTATCTTGGAGAAATCCTTGATAAACCTTCGGTAATAACCAGCCAACCCAAGGAAACTCCGGATATCTGTCGCATTCTTAGGTCTATCCCAGTCCTGGATTGCTGCAACTTTAGCGGGGTCAACCGCTATACCATTTCCAGAAACATCATGACCTAAGAACCTCACTTCATCCTTCCAGAAGTGACACTTTGAGAACTTAGCCTTAAGCTGATGCTTTCGCAAGATCTCTAACACAACTCCCAAGTGCGTCTTATGTTCTTCCACATTTCTGGAGTAAATCAGTATATCATCCATGAATACCAGCACGAACTTACTCAACTAATCTCTGAACACTCTATTCATAAGATCCACAAAATACGCTGGCGTGTTAGTCAACCCGAATGGCATCACCAACCACTCGAAGAACCCGGACGGTGTCCTAGAAGCAGTCTTTGGCACACTATCCATAGCCACTCTCAATTGGTGAAATCTCGTTGCCAAATCCATCTGAGAAAACACTATGGCTTCGTGAAGCTGATCGAACAAGTCATCAATCCTTGGCAACGGATACTTGTTCTTCTTAGTCACCTTGTTCAGCTCACGATAGTCCACACACAATGTTAACGAGCCATCTGCCTTAGTTGCAAACACGACTGGTGCACCCCACTCGGAAACACTCCTCCGAATGAATCCTTTTCCCAAAAGGTCACGAACTTGCACCTCTAACTCTCGCTGTTCCCTAGGCGCCATCTGCCTAAGGGGCATAACAATTGGTCTAGCACCTTCGACCAAATCGATCCTAAACTCGATCTCACGATGCGGCGACAACCCTTTGACCTCGTCAAAGACATCTACATACTCATTAGCGATCAGCACTGATGATAGGTCTTCCTGTGGAATCCCAAGCGAATATAGATAACTCACGAAGACCCCGTCTTCGCGCTTACATCTAATCAACACCTTTCACCCTTCCACATCCCCGACCCTCACCTCTAGCTTCTCGCAATTCACCGTTGCCGCATATCTCTTGAGCCAATCCATGCCTGTAACACCCCACGCCCGCTATGGTCACTCACTAAGGGAATGCCATAGCATCGGTGGAGTATTTTAGTGAATATAGAACAGAAAAATTACAACAAGACAGATATAAATAGTACTTGAAATTTTAAAACATCATCTCATAACAGCGGAAATAAACATGTCTGGTTACATCATAAAACCATGATAAAAGTTAAGTACAATATCCGTTAAAATAAAGAAGTACATAATCCCACTCTCTCATACAATAGCCAGAACAAAAGAAAAGATAACTGGATAACTGGAGCTTTACATCTATCCAAGCTCCTAAAGACTGGAACAGCAATCCGATCAAGCTCCACTACTGCTAGGATCCACCGTAGGACCTGAGGGTTGGGAAAAAGATAAAAACAACGGGGTCAGACATAAGTCTGAGCGAGTCCTATAACTTTAACAATACAATCATTAAAGTAACCAGAGAAGATATAAACTTGACCCACGGTAATGTCTGGGGATGAATGGCTACACTAAGCAGCTTGATAGACTTAGGATAAACTAAGATAACCATAAAGATGCATCTACCCACCCAAGGAAAATTACTAACTGCACCACACCAGTCATTTCTTCTTAAAGGTTGATCCCTCCCAAGGACTTAGAAAATTTTTCCCCGGTAGTCTCGTATACCCCTAGCTGACTACATAGGTGCCGTCTGCCCCTATCTCCACTAGGTGTACTTAGTAATTTTCCCCAGTAGTTCCGTGTACCCCTACATAGGTGCCGTCTGCCCCTATCTTTATTAGGTGTACCCACTACTCCCCAGCGATCGGCTCCCTATCGTAGATACCCGTGCTGGTCCCACAGTGGGGTGTATCACTCCCCTAAAGTGGCTACCTGATAATATCAACGGTGCACGGCTTTATATCTACACGATGCAACAACGGCTTATCTACCAGCCCGGGCCCACACACGCATATGAAACCCGTTGGACTCGCGTTACCACCGCTAACCCGTTTTGGCCTCTTATAATCAAGCCCAATATGCGTGTCCCGTCACTCGACATGGGTCGAGCCCACAAAGATACATTTGGGATATTAGTTGAAATGGGCCCCCACAAGCTACCCACCTAAGCTTGTCACTTATCTAGTGTATCCCACTTAACCCTTTAATCATGTTTAATTACATGTTTCACTTGGTTAAGTATTCTAATCGTATTTTCTATTGCCACCCAAGGCAACCCACTAGATTCCACATGCCACCCAAGGCAACCATTAAATTTCCACATGCCACCCAAGGCACCCACTTAACCCCTCATGTCCCACTACATGCTAATTTGGTTAAGTGTTTCTTAATTAATTAAGACCGTGATCTCCCATAAAGACCTCCCACATTAGACTGGCTGTTATGACCGCCTGGTTAAGCCGGTAGGGTCCGGGCAGTCTTACGTCATAACAGAGTCTAACCTCGTGTCTTTACTCTAATCACGTATTTAATTTATGGCTAAGACCTCTCACATTGGGCTGACATTTGTAGCAACTGGTTAAGCCGGTTGGGTCCGGGCAGTTTTACACTACAAATGAGTCCAACCTCGTGTCTTAGTCGATTAATTACACCTAATTAATCACCCCCATATTAATTATCCCTAATTAATATCAAGTTTTCCATAACATGGGTAGACCTAACTCAATAGGTAAATTCCCATGGGGTAGACCTAACTCAATAGGTAAATTCCCACTTATGGTAATTTATTTTTATGGTATGCTTAATCATACCCAACTTTTATTAACATATTTACCAACCCCATCGTTCCCCACGTAAATCATTCTCATGACATAGAAAAGGGGAAGATCCATTACAAATATCATGGGTTTAGCATATAACTTTGTCATGGGTTAAGAGGATGTCAACGTGCATATATGAGCACATATTAACCCAACTACATTTAACCCAAACTTGCATATTATCATACACATGATTTGCATAACATGTTGCATATGAGCTTGCATATTATCATACACATATCTTGCATAACATGTTGAACTTGCATATAAGCTTTCTCATAACTTGCATAACATGTTAAACATGCATTTAAGCATACACATAACTTGCATAAGCATTCACATACTTGCATAAGCATTCACATACTTGCATGAGCATGCATAACTTGCATATCATGTTAAACTTGCATTTAAGCATATACACAACTTGCATATGAACTTGCATATCAACCTACACATAACTTACATAACATCATACATATGACTTGCATATGAACTTGCATAACTCACTTTGTTAAACATGCATAAATCCACTTGTTAAATATGCATAAACCCACATATTAAACATGCATAAATCCACTTGTTAAATATGCATAAACCCACATATTAATCATGCATAAACCCACTTATTAAACATGCATAAACCAACTTATCAAACATGCATAAACTCACTTATTAATTATGCATAAACATAGAAAAACATAGAGTAGCATATCATTACAAATGATTCAAACTCACTAATCCGTATCTAAGACCATAAGTCTCATTACACCCAATCTACTTACTTTAACAATTGATGTTAAAGTGATAGAAACTCACCAAAACCAAGATTAGCAAACTTATGAAGTGGAATTATGTAGATGGTGATGATTAGAGATTGATTAGAGAGTGATTTGCTTGCAACTTCCTTCATAAACAAGTGGAGGCTCCTTCTAAGATTTAATTTGGCGGCATGAGGCCATCATTTCTATTTTTAGTATGGATTAGGGTAGGGTTAGGGTGTATTTATAGATTAGGAGAGTGTTTTAGGCCCTTAGATTAACCCTAAATTAGATTAGGTCCGTTAGATTTAGGAAATCTCTAGAACCCAGCCCAGCCCTAGCCAGAAAACCAGATCTGGTGCACCCAAGCACCCTGGTTCGACACGCCGTGTCGACAGGCAAGTCGACAGGCAAGTCGACTCCCCCTGTCGACAGGCCTGTCGACAGCCCTGTCGACATGGTCAAGGCGGGAATTCTCCCGCCTGGCCCCGCTGGTTCTAATTTGAAATCTGAATTTTAAATTTCTAAATCTGTTTTTAACTTTGAATTTTCTGCAAACTTCTTTGGGCCATAACCGGGCCATACGGACTCCGATTCTCGAAAACTCGGACTCTATTTCGCGTATTTTTCCGAGACGAACGCAATAACGCAGCCCGTTACCCCCAATTCCCACGTATGAGATTATTTATCCTATAATTAGTGAATTTTAGTATTAACTAAAATTCGGGGTGTTACATTCTCCCCTCCTTAAAGGATTTCGTCCCCGAAATCTCTAAGCTAAGGAGAATGCATATCCTACCATCCAAACGGCCATCTACTCAATCCATCAAAACACGGGCATCCATTGTCCTTAAAACAATTTGTAATGATGTATGAGCATATGCAAAAGTGTGTGTATATGTTCCCTATCTAATGTATGAACATATGCAAACCATGATAGTGCCATGCATCCATTATGTATGCGAGAGAACCCTATCGACACATACAATATCTACATGAGTGCACAATCATTCACCAAAATGCATCATCCATATGATAACACAATCATTATACATCCATAAATATAGCCTCCTACACACAATTTTTATGCAATATGCAATATGAAGTGACTGAGCCGATCTAGTGCCTAGAGTGTGTGTATATGCATCCACGAGCAGCCACTAGCAAACACTTGCATCCACTTGCATCCATCAACCATAACATGTCTCAAACACATGTTTCAACCATAGGTTTACCCTATCTAAAGGTCAGTCAGTACCAACGAGAGGATATACTAAAGATAAGATAAGTACTAGACAACGATAGAGGAGAAAGTAAAGACATACCCTCAAAAAGAAATGGGTACAATGAACGCATCTTCGCTTCTGTCTCCCAAGTTGCGTTGCTCTCATCTTCTCCCCATTGCACTTTGACTAGTTGAACCTCTCTGTTTCTCAACTTCCTAGTCTCTGACCCCAGGATGCGAGTAGGAGCTCGTCGAATAGTCGCATCACGCTCTACTTCCACATCTCTAAGCAAGCTCGGCTCTACCACCTCTGCGGTCTCATGTAATCACTTCCTCAGATGTGATACATGGAATACATCATGAACACCACTAAGTCTGTCAGGCAACTCCACCCTATATGCCATCCGTCCAATCCTTTCCTTAATGGGAAACGACCCAACAAACCTCGGTGCTAACTTCCCAACGGATCCAAAGCGAACAATATTTCTCAACGGAGATACTTTGACAAAAACCATGTCCCCAACCTCAAACTCAAGATCCGTCCTTCTCTTGTCCGCATAAGATTTTTGCCTATCCTGCGCTGCTTTCATCCTTCTTCGAATCAAGTCAATCTTCTCAGAAGTCTCCCTAACCATATCAGGCCCAAGCAAGATCTTATCCGTAGATTCCCACCAGCATGTAGGTGATCGACAAGGCCTTCCATAGAGAACTTCGAAAGGAGCCATACCAATACTGGACTGAAAGCTGTTATTATATGCGAACTCCACCAATGGAAGATGCTCTTCCCATGTACCTCCAAAATCTAGGATACAAAGCCTCAAAAGGTCTTCTAGAACACGATTCACCCTCTCAGTCTGGCCGTCTGTCTGAGGATGATATGCGGTGCTCAGACACAATTGAGTCCCCACTGCTTCTTGCAAACTTCTCCAGAACTCGCTAGTGAAGATAGGATCTCGATCACTCACTATGCTAGAGGGTACCCCATGTAATCAAACTATCTCTCGAAGATATACAGAAGCTAGCCATGGAGCGGTCCTCTTGCTCTTCACAGGTATGAAATGGCGCTCTTAGTAAGTCTGTCTACCACCACCCAAATTCCTGTATTACCCTTCCTCGATCTGGGTAACCCGTCAATAAAATCCATCGAGTCGCTATCCCACTTCCATTGCGGAACTTCCAATGGGTGAAGCAACCCACCAGGTTTCTTTTGCTCCGCCTTCACTTATTGGCACACCAAGCATTGAGCGACATACTCGGCCACATCTTTCTTCATACCGGCCCAGAAGAAAACCCTCTTCATATCTCGGTACATCTTGTCCCTACCGGGATGAATGGTCATCCTAGAACAGTGTGCATCATCAAGAATAGCCTTCCTCAAACCCTCGTCTTGCGGTACACAAAGTCTACCGTCTCTACGCAAGCACCCCCTATCGTCTAGGGTGTACCTACTCAAATGGCTGGATGACTCCCCCCTTATGAGCTTCTCTACCAACTCAACCAACTGTGGGTCGTCCCTCTGTGCTTCTCCAATATGCCCCAAAAGAGTAGGTCTAACCTCCAAGGATGCTAGCAAACCGGGTACATAATCAATGGAAGGTCTGAAATCAAACATCGAGATAAATTCCAAGCTTCGTCGTTCCACGAACAATGGACTCAAGGACAACCTCTTCCTGCTCAAGGCGTCCGCCACCACGTTACCCTTGCCAGGGGTGTACGCTATCTCGAAATCACAGGATGCTAAGAATTCCATCCACCTTTGCTGTCTCAGATTCAAATCCTTCTGAGAAAACAAGTACTTCAATGATTTGTGGTCAGTGAACAATTCGAATCTCTCACCAAGAAGATAATAGCGCCAAATCTTAAGCGCAAAAACAATAGCGGCCAACTCTAAATCATGGGTAGGGTAATTTTTCTCATGTGCCCTCAACTGCCTTCCACCATAGGCTATCATCCTTCCCTCTTGCATTAAGACTGCGCCCAGCCCTGTCCCACAAGCATCAGTATAGACAACAAATGGCTTGCTCCCATCTGGCAACACTAAAACTGGAGCGGTGGTTAGAGCTCTCTTTAACCATCGGAACGCATCATCACAATCTACGTCCCATGTGAAAACAAGATTCTTCTTTGTTAAGCGGGTTAACGGGGTTGATATCTTTGCGAAGTCTTTGATAAACTTCCTATAATAACCCGCCAACCCCAAGAAACTTCTTACTTCGGTAGCATTTTTCGGAACCTTACAATCCTGAATTGATACTACCTTCGCGGGATCCACAGCTATCCCTTCCTTGGAGACCACGTGCCCCAAGAACCGCACCTCTTTCCGCCAGAAGTGACATTTAGAGAATTTAGCCTTAAGGCTATGTGCCCGAAGAGTCTTCAATACCTCCCCAAGATGTAGGGCATGCTCTTCTTCACTCTTAGAAAATACTAAGATATCATCCACAAAGACCACCACGAATTTATTAAGGAACTCCCTGAACACCCTACTCATCAAATCAACAAAGTATGCAGGGGCGTTCGTCAACCCAAATGGCATCACCAGCCACTCATAAAAACCATCCAGAGTTCTAAAGGCAGTCTTGTCTATGCTATCCTCAGCCACCCTTAACTGATGAAACCCCGTGGCTAAGTCCAACTGAGAAAATACTGAAGCGCCAACCAACTGATCGAAAAGATCATCAATCCTCGGCAATGGGTGTCTATTCTTCTTTGTGAGCTTGTTGAGTTCTCTATAGTCTACACAAAGTCTGAGGGACCCATCCGCCTTCGTAGCAAATACTACTGGAGCACCCCACTCCGATATACTTCGTCTTATGAACCCCTTCTCAAGCAACTCCCCTACTTGCTTATGGAGTTCCCTCCTCTCACGAGGAGCCATGTGGCGCACTGGTAAGGATACAGGTTTAGCATTATCCACCAGATATATTCGGAAGTCAATCTCCCGCTTCGGAGGTAAGCCCTTCACCTCCTCAAACACATCCGGATATTCCCGGACCACTCTAACAGATTGCAAACTCTCGACCGAAGCGTCAAGCGATTCAAGATAACTTAGCATAACAGAGTCCCTGGGATTACAAGAAATCTCGAGAGTGTTACCCAAGCGGGTCATGAGCCTAACAACTCTCCTTTCGCAATCAAGAACGGCACCATTACTGGATAACCAGTCCATGCCCAAAATCAACCCATAGCCCGTGAAGCCCAACACAAAAGCATCACATCTAAACTCAATGCTAAGTATAGAAATCTTCAAACCCAAACATATCATGGACAAATAAGTGGAGCCCCCAATTGGGTTTGAAACAACCAAGGGATCATCTACCAGACTGGTGTCTAAGTGCAGTGACTCAACTAATGATGATGAGATAAACGAATGCGATGCGCCTGAATCAAACAATGTACAGACAGGATGATCAAATAGAAAAACCAGACTTTCAACGAAGATAGTTCTACCTCTTTCCTGAATTGGTGGGACTGCGAGAGCCTATACTTGCCCCCTAGCCTGACTCGGTGCCATAAGAGCTTGCACCTGTCCTCCTGAGGTAGACCCCGTCCTTTGCCCCTTCTTAGGACAATCTTTCACTAGATGCCATGCTTCGCCACAGTGGAAGCAGCCAGTCTTCTTCTTCTTACGACAATCCTTGCTTAGGTGGCCAGGTGTCCCACAGTTGAAACACTTCTTCTTCTTGCCCTTGCCACCGTTGCCTTTCCCACCTTTATTTTGCTGTTGTTGCTGAGGTCTCTTTTGATCTCCCTTCTTCTCGGGTGCCCTATTAACATTGGGACCCTTCTCTTCTTCATACATGAGTGCCATGTCAACTAGCTTCTCAAAGGTGGCCCCCATAGGGATATGAGTCATAGCCAACCCATGCATCGGTTCATTCAAGCCTTTCACGAACCTCAAAGCCTTCTTCTCCGGTGTATTCACCATGTCTAGGCCAAATCTTGCCAATTGATTAAACTTGTTGACATATTCCTTCACCGAGAGATTTCCTTGCTTTAGAGTCAAGAATCTTTCCATATACAAGTTTTCCTCCGCCCTTGAGAGAAACTTTGCCACAAATCTTTGCCTAAAATCCGCCCAAGAGTCAACGGGGCGTTCTCCATTAGTGACCTCCCACCAGAATGAGGCCTCTCCCTTCATTAACCAAGCAGCCAATTTGACTTTCTTTCCTTCTTCCATCTCAAAGATATCTATCAATTCTTCCACCTCCTTAAGCCAATCTCTAGCCTCCACAAAAGTTTCAGGTCCTTGAAAAGGTTTCCCTCCCATAGCTTTAAATTCCTTGCAAGTCTTAGCAAAGGTATCCGTGCGAGGAGGAGGGGGAGGAGGAAGATCGGGTGCTACGGTTGGTGGAGGAACATTTGCTGGACCCGCAGTGGTGGCCCTTGCCTCCATCAATCTCCTATACCATGCTGGTACCGTCACACCCTCCGGAAAGTTAAGATTCTCGGCCATGCTGAAACGAAAAAGGTAAGATTCAAAACGGAGAATTCGAAGGATATAGATATGGCTATTGGGGATTATGCTTTTCCTTCAAAAACCTTTCTCTTTAAAGACATGTTTTTGAAAATATCTCTTCCAAAAATGTTTCAGAAAAATAGTTTTCTAAAAATTTTATCTGTTCCGGTAACCTCGCTCTGATACCACGTGTAACACCCCACGCCCGCTATGGTCACTCACTAAGGGAATGCCATAACATCGGTGGAGTATTTTAGTGAATATAGAACAGAAAAATTACAACAAGACAGATATAAATAGTACTTGAAATTTTAAAACATCATCTCATAACAGCGGAAATAAACATGTCTGGTTACATCATAAAACCACGATAAAAGTCAAGTACAATATCCGTTAAAATAAAGAAGTACATAATCCCACTCTCTCATACAATAGCCAGAACAAAAGAAAAGATAACTGGATAACTGGAGCTTTACATCTATCCAAGCTCCTAAAGACTGGAACAGCAATCCGATCAAGCTCCACTACTGCTAGGATCCACCGTAGGACCTGAGGGTTGGGAAAAAGATAAAAACAACGGGGTCAGACATAAGTCTGAGCGAGTCCTATAACTTTAACAATACAATCATTAAAGTAACCAGAGAAGATATAAACTTGACCCACGGTAATGTCTGGGGATGAATGGCTACACTAAGCAGCTTGATAGACTTAGGATAAACTAAGATAACCGTAAAGACGCATCTACCCACCCAAGGATAATTACTAACTGCACCACACCAGTCATTTCTTCTTAAAGGTTGATCCCTCCCAAGGACTTAGAAAATTTTTCCCCGGTAGTCTCGTATACCCCTAGCTGACTACATAGGTGCCGTCTGCCCCTATCTCCACTAGGTGTACTTAGTAATTTTCCCCAGTAATTCCGTGTACCCCTACATAGGTGCCGTCTGCCCCTATCTTTATTAGGTGTACCCACTACTCCCCAGCGATCGGCTCCCTATCGTAGATACCCGTGCTGGTCCCACAGTGGGGTGTATCACTCCCCTAAAGTGGCTACCTGATAATATCAACGGTGCACGGCTTTATATCTACACGATGCAACAACGGCTTATCTACCAGCCCGGGCCCACACACGCATATGAAACCCGTTGGACTCGCGTTGCCACCGCTAACCCGTTTTGGCCTCTTATAATCAAGCCCAATATGCGTGTCCCGTCACTCGACATGGGTCGAGCCCACAAAGATACGTTTGGGATATTGGTTGAAATGGGCCCCCACAAGCTACCCACCTAAGCTTGTCACTTATCTAGTGTATCCCACTTAACCCTTTAATCATGTTTAATTACATGTTTCACTTGGTTAAGTATTCTAATCGTATTTTCTATTGCCACCCAAGGCAACCCACTAGATTCCACATGCCACCCAAGGCAACCATTAAATTTCCACATGCCACCCAAGGCACCCACTTAACCCCTCATGTCCCACTACATGCTAATTTGGTTAAGTGTTTCTTAATTAATTAAGACCGTGATCTCCCATAAAGACCTCCCACATTAGACTGGCTGTTATGACCGCCTGGTTAAGCCGGTAGGGTCCGGGCAGTCTTACGTCATAACAGAGTCTAACCTCGTGTCTTTACTCTAATCACGTATTTAATTTATGGCTAAGACCTCTCACATTGGGCTGACATTTGTAGCAACTGGTTAAGCCGGTTGGGTCCGGGCAGTTTTACACTACAAATGAGTCCAACCTCGTGTCTTAGTCGATTAATTACACCTAATTAATCACCCCCATATTAATTATCCCTAATTAATATCAAGTTTTCCATAACATGGGCAGACCTAACTCAATAGGTAAATTCCCATGGGGTAGACCTAACTCAATAGGTAAATTCCCACTTATGGTAATTTATTTTTATGGTATGCTTAATCATACCCAAATTTTATTAACATATTTACCAACCCCATCGTTCCCCACATAAATCGTTCTCATGACATAGAAAAGGGGAAGATCCATTACAAATATCATGGGTTTAGCATATAACTTTGTCATGGGTTAAGAGGATGTCAACGTGCATATATGAGCACATATTAACCCAACTACATTTAACCCAAACTTGCATATTATCATACACATGATTTGCATAACATGTTGCATATGAGCTTGCATATTATCATACACATATCTTGCATAACATGTTGAACTTGCATATAAGCTTTCTCATAACTTGCATAACATGTTAAACATGCATTTAAGCATACACATAACTTGCATAAGCATTCACATACTTGCATAAGCATTCACATACTTGCATGAGCATGCATAACTTGCATATCATGTTAAACTTGCATTTAAGCATATACACAACTTGCATATGAACTTGCATATCAACCTACACATAACTTACATAACATCATACATATGACTTGCATATGAACTTGCATAACTCACTTTGTTAAACATGCATAAATCCACTTGTTAAATATGCATAAACCCACATATTAAACATGCATAAATCCACTTGTTAAATATGCATAAACCCACATATTAATCATGCATAAACCCACTTATTAAACATGCATAAACCAACTTATCAAACATGCATAAACTCACTTATTAATTATGCATAAACATAGAAAAACATAGAGTAGCATATCATTACAAATGATTCAAACTCACTAATCCGCATCTAAGGCCATAAGTCTCATTACACCCAATCTACTTACTTTAACAATTGATGTTAAAGTGATAGAAACTCACCAAAACCAAGATTAGCAAACTTATGAAGTGGAATTATGAAGATGGTGATGATTAGAGATTGATTAGAGAGTGATTAGCTTGCAACTTCCTTCATAAACAAGTGGAGGCTCCTTCTAAGATTTAATTTGGTGGCATGAGGCCATCATTTCTATTTTTAGTATGGATTAGGGTAGGGTTAGGGTGTATTTATAGATTAGGAGAGTGTTTTAGGCCCTTAGATTAACCCTAAATTAGATTAGGTCCGTTAGATTTAGGAAATCTCTAGAACCCAGCCCAGCCCTAGCCAGAAAACCAGATCTAGTGCACCCAAGCACCCTGGTTCGACACGCCGTGTCGACAGGCAAGTCGACAGGCAAGTCGACTCCCCCTGTCGACAGGCCTGTCGACAGCCCTGTCGACATGGTCAAGGCGGGAATTCTCCCGCCTAGCCCCGCTGGTTCTAATTTGAAATCTGAATTTTAAATTTCTAAATCTGTTTTTAACTTTGAATTTTCTGCAAACTTCTTTGGGCCATAACGGGCCATACGGACTCCGATTCTCGAAAACTCGGACTCTATTTCGCGTATTTTTCCGAGACGAATGCAATAACGCAGCCCGTTACCCCCAATTCCCACGTCTGAGATTATTTATCCTGTAATTAGTGAATTTTAGTATTAACTAAAATTCGGGGTGTTACAATGCCCAAGATGATCCCGTACCCAGCGAAGTTAAGAACAAAGCAATCACACATAAAAGAGCAACCATGACTCGATAACACTAGACCACGACAAATCATGCACAAACTGGACGAACCCCCAACTGGATTAGTCACGATCAAAGGTCTATCACAAATCTCGGGTTCCAAACCCAAGCGAACTACAAGCTCATTGCAGATGAATGAATGTGATGCTCCAGTATCAAACAAAACTCGAACTGAAACACCGTTAACAGAAAAAAGTACCTTGCACCATGACACCCTTTCCCTTCTCCTCTGCAGTAGGAGCTCTTGAAGAAGATGGCACGACTTCCAAAGCATATGCCTTCACAATCTGTTTGCCCTTAGCTGATTCTGGACAATCTTTATTCTCATGCCCAGGCTTTCCACACTTGAAGCACTTCTTATCCGCTTTGGGATTCTTGCACTCATTTGAATAATGACCCTTCTGTTGGCAGTTAAAGCAAACCACCTCACTCTTAGGATTCTTTTAGCCATCCTTTCCTTTCTGTTGTTGCTGCTTCCTCTTTTTATTATTACCACCCTGCTGTGGTTTCTGAGCTTCCTTGGTTGCAGCGACAACATTTGCTTCCTTGGGAAACAAGCTCTCGTGGCGAATACCTTTTTCCACAATCTTTTCAAATGAATCATCAAGATGGTCCACAAGCGGTTTTCCAATATGAGCATCCAAACCCAAGACAAACTTCTCGTTCTTCTGATAGGGCGTATCAATGTATGAACAAGCATATCTGGACAAAGCCTCAAAATCAGAAATGTAGTCAAGAACTGTTCTGCCATTCTGCTTCAACTCTACGAACTTCTTGAAGAGAACGGACTTCTGAGCAGTGGAGATAAACTTTGCTTCAAACTTAGCTTGGAATTGCTCCCATGAAATCTCCTCTTCCGAATTCTCGAGTATTACAGAATTCCACCATTCCATAGCCCTTCTCTGCAGTTGCCTTGATGCAAGCTTTCTCTTCATTGCATCCTCAATACCCAAGTCTCCAAAGATTCGAAACACATGAATCTATCCACCTCTGAACCTCTTTAGCTAGTTCAGTTCCCTTGAATGGTTCCCCTCCTAAAGATGTAAAGTCCTTGCACATCTTTGCAAAATCTACTCTAGGAACTCGCACACCTACATCTACTGTAGCCGCCACTGGAGCGGGTACCCTTCGCATAATTGCTTCTGCCATGGCTTCAAACATGGCCGGGAAATCTGGTTTGTCACCATTTCCCTCTCCAGTATTAGCTCTCCTAGCAGCGTGTCTTGATGGTCGTCTACTCATTCTAAATCTGCAATCTAGAATAATTAGCCACTTCCAAGAAAAACTACTAAAGAGATACAACCGCTACTACTATATGTGTTAATATGTATAGTAAACATCCAACTGAAATCTACAAATACGTCCCTCATACGCAATTACGTCTTTTGAACTTTGGCCAAAATCGTTGACCAGAGCTCTGATACCAAATGTGACGACCGCCCATAACCCCCGCACTAAACAAGTGGAATAATGCGCTAAAAGGTGTGCCAGGCTGCTATGGACGATCATCAGAGTAGGTAAACACATCGAAATCTGTCGTAGAACTCACAGCGCAAGGATGAAATATAATAGAACATATACAACAGGTAATAGTAATGAGGTGTCATATAGCAAACTTTTGAACTTTCTCAACATCCAGAAAGATTATCCAACTGATATCAAAGTTTGTACATAAGGCCTCACTACAACTCTCAAGCAACCCAAACAGCTGAAACAGAAATACTATATAGTAATAAAACTGGTACGCCAGCCTCTTGCTCGTCTTCGCTCAGCTTCCTCGTCTCACTAAGCTCCATTACTTGTAACCTGCTACTCAGTCTACCCATCCACAACCGGATGAACAGCCCAAGGTAATAAGAGGAGACATAAAACCTTGAGTCAGACAATAGTCTTAGTGAGCGATAAAACAGCTAACAAACTTCAACAAGAAAGTATATGATAATGGGTAAATGACCAACTTATCTACCCACAACACCAGAGAAGAACTCAACCTTATCTTCCCCACATCGGACAGTGATAGCCTTTACACCAAGCATTTCAACCATTAATCCATAGAAACCAGAACAACCATTTGTTCATGGAAAACAGAAACAACCAACAATAGCAATCATGGCATCGAGATTATATCACTACACCAGAAAATGCCTTTAGCAGCTTTTAAGAAACGCTACCAAAGCCTACGGTAGCGTTTTAGAGAACGCTACTACAGGTCCCGCAACTAAAAGTCTGTTTTTTTCTGTTGCGTTTACATAAACGCTGCCAAACTAAAGCAACCAAAAATTTTCTGTAGCGTTTAAAAAATCCAACCAAAACTAACATTTTTTGGTTGCGTTTTTGCTTGGTCCATTTCTTTGATTTTCTGTAGCGTTTATTTTATGTAACTAAAAACTTTTCGTTGCATTTATTTTATGCCACTATAAATTCAGATAGTATTTTACGTTTGTTTCAGTAGCATCTGAGAAACGCTGCTGAAATGTATTGATTGTTTTGTAGCTTTTTTTAAATGCTACTATATATTGTTCATGGCTTACATTGTTTCCAGCAACCAGCTTTGTAATAGTCATACCAAAATCAGCATCAATCATATAATTATCATATTCAAACCAACAATGAACCAATCATAAAGTCAACATATTCAAATAATTGATAACACGTTAATTACATAAGTACTACACATAACCATTTAGATAATAGTTGTTTGACAAAAACGAACAAGTTCATATACCATAAGCATTCTCAAAGAGTTTTACTTAAGTACCGACTAATATCATAATACATATAACAATTTAAATCACGTCCGTTGTTGATGATGATCTTTACTCCGGAAAAGCTAATTACCTGTAAACACATTCGATAATCATCAATAAGTATTTGTCATGAATTATCAAATAATATTCAAGTAATTAATAATGCCCAGTAATTATTAAACAAAGATTCATACATAACAAACAGCAAAGGAAGATAATGGGATTAAACAAGGCTTGGCATTTAAACCAAGTTACCTTGCAGTTACAGGGAATGTCAATTCCCCATTCCAAGAATTTTGCATTTGCCTGCACCGCCCCATATGTTATTCGCATCATACTTGTACCCTCTCTCCTATTTTTCTATTATACAGACATCTAATATTTGATCTGAACATATATGGCGCAAATAAAATATGCAGGGTCACTTTACTAATACCCAAGCATGTATTGAAGCGGCAGAGGTAATAGGAGTATATGCAGCATGTACATGTAGTACATGAATAATGGCCTGGTGGTAAGACAAAATAAGGTGCTTGCATCAAAAGATGCAACAGCAAGTGGTGGAAAAACAGTCCAATACCGATCACGCATTTAAAATTTCATGTAGTAGAGAGAAGCATGAACAAAAGCAAAATTTGTGAAATTTTTTTATAACCATTTTAGGGAAGAGAATAGTATTTTTCCTGCTATTTTCATATTTGTCACCATTAGCACATTTTGTTTGGTTAGACTTCAGCATTTATCTTCATCTTTGGTGGCAGCAATAGTAAGTTTGCATAGTTAAATAGATCATCCAGAAAAGAGTGGTCTTTAAATGGTTATCCAAAGCATTGTTCTGCCATCTGATGGTTTGATTTTGCTTGTGCAGGCTTTGGATTAGGTTGCTTACTGGGAAGGATATTCCAGATCTTTCTTTATCTACCGATTTCTATGTTTAAATTTAAAACTCTGTAAGCTGTAATGAAATGCTCTAAGACTGTAATATTTATGCAGCAGAACAGTGGTCATTTTTTTGCTAATTTAAAACTATGTTAGACTGTAATATTTATGCTCGGTAAGACTGATGAAATACTCTTTAAGGCTGTAACGAATTGTTGGCTGTTTTTAGATTTTAATTGAAGGTTTTTATTAATATTTATGCCGATTTTAACTCAAAATGTATATGTTTGTGACTTTGTTTATCTGTCAGTGAGAGTTGAAACTGCTGAAATTATATCATATTAGCATGTCTGTTAAATAGAAATATTACAGTTGCAGGTTTATATTATTTTTTGAAAACGGTAATTTACCGCTACCGACAAAACGGTTAAATCGGTTACCGATGTATCGGTGACGGTAACGGTATGCATTTTTGATTTATCAAAGAAAACGGTTTGGTAACGGTATTTGTATAATGTTAACGGTAACCGTTATCATAACAGCCCGATATGTTTTGGAATAATTTCTCATAATATTTCCATGATGTATGTTCTGTCAACTTTTTGTTTATTGTGCATGCCTTTTCCGTTCTCTATGTAATGTATGCCTGTGTGAATGTTATGTTGTAATAGGGTTGCAAGATTATTATATTATTATCAAGAAACTTCTAATAAATATTTATGTACATTTAACGGTATGCTGATTGTAAAATTATCACTATTGATGGTATATATGTAATTGTAGATAAACGATAGGATGGCAAGGGTAGTTTTACCAGTTTCTAAAATAGTTGCTTCATTATTTTATTAATCCTAACAGTAAACGCGCAAGGTTATGTCAAATTTTATAAACCCTTTAGTGGTTTTTTTTTTTTACTGTTTCTGTTTTTAGTTTTTCAAACTTTTCTTATTTTATTTAGATATTTCTTTTGTTCTTCATGCCAAATTGTCACCCAGCAATCTATGTCATTTCATGTGGTATCAATATTTTTTCGTTTTGCTATCAACTTTTAATACCTTCTGTATTAAAAACTTGGATATTATTGAAGAAAAAATAAATAAATTAGACTGAAGAGATTTAAGTGAAAATTTTCAAACCTGTTACTTGTATTTTTGGCTTCACGCAATTTGATTTGACAGACTTATAGTAGATAAACTTCATTAATGATCGGTTTGATTATCCACTACAACTCCATCCAAACCATCTCGAGGACCCTAGGCTGCTAATTTAATTTTTCAGTTTTCAACTGAAAATTGTGAAATAATTATCTAAAATAACAATTTCCTTAAGCTTAACTAACTGGTATAATTTGTTCTTTATTCTATGATGATAAATTCTTGGCGAAAGACAACGTATTTACTGTTATACTAACTTTTCTAACTCTAAACAAAATGATTGCTCTTGAAATTACTAGTGTTTGTTTACGAACAGTCTGGTAGGCAGAATTCATAAAAAAATATTGTTAAACTGAAAAATAATACTTACTTGAACTTGATTCCCCAATGACATACGCCGTCGGCCTAGCTACGGTAGTTCCAAAAGCATCTTCTATGTATGTACACTCCGACGTAGGTCTCCATAGTAATGCGTCATTAACTCTCACAAAGTCTACCCAAACTTTTACCGCATCGTCTCCTAAAGGAACACAGTGAACCGTTGATGCCGGATCAGTTGAAGCGATAGTTCCTTCGGCCACTACTCGTCCCGTTTCAGCCACATCAATCAGCTTGCATTTATTATTTGCTACCAGAATCGAGCTCTTCTGGATAAGTAAACCAAAGTAACATTTTTTTACAAAATAGAGCAGTCAAAATATTATGTAAACAACATTTTTTTTAAATGAGCATATGTTCATAATGAAGTACTCGCCCATGTAAACAATATAAATACAATTTATTTTACTTCTTTACCATGATAATTCAATGTCCAATAAATTACCTGATGAGTTGATTTAGCATTGCAAGGAGAAGTTGAAATGTTTGTTGTAGCCTTGAAAGGAGGAGACGAGATGCTTGCTTTTTCAGCTACAACTTTTGACTTTGGCCATGCTATTTTCTTGCCAACGGCCTCTTTAATACATGACATATCTATTGTGGGGCGCCACAAGTAAGCATCCTCTTTTTTTGCACAGTCTACCCAAACCACTACGGCTAACGGACCAAGCGTAATACTGTTCACAATCATTTTTGAATCACTCGAGCAAAGTATTCCTTCGGCAACCAACGTCTCACCCTCGTTTCAATCATAAAGCTTGCACTTGTTGTTTGTGCTACTAGTTTTACTCTAAAAAGAACAATAAATGTGTTTAACGGAAAAGAAATATACAACTACAAATAGTTACCGTGAATCAAAAATTTTACCGTAATGTCTTCTATCATGTGTCCTCCCAACGCAACAACACGATTTGCAGGCCATGCCACTGACTCATCCTTAGCTTCTCCTAATACTGATAAACTAGATGTAGGCCTCCATAAATAAGCGTCTGGTCTCTTTATGCAATCTATAACAACTTTCACAGCATTTGGTCCAATACGAATGTCATTGACAACTTCATTTGGATCGGTGGACACCACTCTCCCTTCAGCAACAATTTCATCGGTTCCATCCCAATTCAACAACTCACATGTGTTGTCATTATTCTACAATCATTCAGTCAAAAATTATGTTGATTATAGGATTTAAAACTAACCACTAAATGGTGTTATATCAATATATAAGTGATTTATACCATTTCAGGTGTGCTTCCTTCTTTCAAACATTCATTACCCTGCCAAATTGTCAAGGTAAAATACATGTTACATTCATTGAGCAGTGCATCAGGGAACTATTTTACAAGATATAAGAGTGGCTGAACTAAATTAAAATGACCATAATTTCATGGAATATTTGAATATCAAATAAATACTGAGAACTGATTAGGGAATTCTTGTGTTATATTTATTTGTGGATGAACAAAATACGCTAGCTGCTGCCCTAATTCAATGGCTGTAGCACTAAGACTGGAGCATGGGAACAAATGCAGTGACATGATGTCCATGTTCAATTAGTATACAGTCTGAACACAAAATGCATAAATTAATATATTGCGCATTAAAATGTATACCTGTTTGTTTACTAGAGAGTGAACCACATTCTCCAATTCTGAAATTCTTTTGTGACACTGAGTTATCTGAGTATCCCTCGATTGTGCCAAAGCTAACTTGGTTTTAGTATACCCCCTTCCTAGTGCTCTTAACCGTCCGGGTTTATCTTGTCCCAAAATTTGTACAATTGCATCTTCTTGGATATTATTTATCGAGTCGGACGGTTTCGCATTTTCAATTTTTTTAATCTCTTCCTATTTAAATTAACATACATGTATGTTATATACAAAGGTAAAAATGTCACAATATTCAATTAGTGACAAAAAATAAAAATACTTACAATAACATTTGCAACATCCGTATTCACTGGTTCACCATTCTTTTTAGTATGAGATTTAACCCAAATATCTGTTCTAGTTATGGAAGATGAATCTTGACTATGCTTTTTCTAAATTTAAAAACACAAAAAATAAATCAGTTGATATTTATTAGCTTGGTAGATAAATAACGCTACGTTTAATTAACTAACCAAATCGTCGGTAAATCGAGCCATTCCTCTACGTCCAGTTGTTTGCGGTAATTCTTTTTGCCTAATGGCTCTATATTTCTCACTTTTTGCCTGAAAATACATAATTTAGCCTTAGACTCTAAACTTGTTTAATCCACAATTTAGCTTTAGAGTAAATAATTTTGAATAAAATATATAAGCATACCTTAAACTCCAAACTTAATTTCGCCTTTACAAACGATCTCCACTCGCTCATGTTTTTTATATTGTAAGGTTTCAAGCTAAGTCTTTCCTCTTCCGTCGTTGCATTAACTAACTTTCGGACCAATTTGCTTTTTGATGATCTCCAAATAGTTCCCATTTGTTGAAATATGGAAGTTTTTTGCCATTCTTCCACTTTGAATCTAGCCTACAAGTAAGCAATTTGATAACATGCATTATTTTCAGTTTAGTGACTATTAGTGACAGAAATAAGCAAGCAATTTCATATTAAAAGAATTTAGTAATATCTAAACTATATACATAAGTTCAGATTTGGGCACATGTAAACATAGAAAACAAATAGGCATTCTACTGCTTGTGATTTTAATGCCCTGCCAATATTTTTGAAGACACCCCAAACCCAATTTCGTTTCGGGTTTGCAAGCGTCGATTTGGTTGATTTGTAAGCAATGTACTTAAAGATCTCAATTTACACCCACTCCGCCATTTATATATGTAACTTTTATTTTTAATTTTCTGTCCCCTTAAGGTATTAATTGAAATACAATCACATCTACTTGTATACATAATATAGTATGATGTAACATGTGTGCGCGCACACACATGCAGCCATTATTGATGTAAAAAGATATCCGATGCACAACTTAGAGGGCCTCGCCCAAAAGACAAAAAAAAACCTGTCTAATATTAAGAATACAGATCACCGTTGTTGGCAGTGGTTATTTTAGGCACAACATATTTTAATTTTTGAATCTCATTGGGTTTTCGTAATGGGTTGAATTCGGGTAAAGATTTAAAAGTTTAGTTCCATTTTGTCACATATTGTGTCACAAGCTTGTGTCTTGATAAGATTGCATTATGTTTGCAAAAGTGGTCCATGTTTATTGAATGGTTCAGATCGATTTTATATCACAAATTATGCTGCTATTTTTGCGTTTAAATGAAATTTACTTAGTATATAAACACAGTATGTATAATATTTGGTGAGTAGTATGGTTGACGCACAAGGTAGTCAAAAATTATAATATATATTTGTTTACACTTTAAAATGTTTGTTATTTAGTTTTAATTTAATCAATAAGTTGTCATAATTAAAATTTAAATATTTCTATTTTAACCAAGTATGTGTATCAACTCGACGTCGAAACCGAAATTGTTATAGACTTCCCTCAATAAAATTATGTCCTCATAATTTCTTATAGGGAATAGTAAATAGCTTATACCTTTTTGTACAAAGGGACTTTTACAATTTTACAATGGTAATTAAACAATATGCACCAACCACAGTGTCGGAAACACAATATATACATCAATATTTGTAATTTTACAGTTTTTAATCCAAAAATGTACCTTTGTATAGTAGTTATAAACAAATTAGCCTATTATTAAGTTATGCGTAAGCACGCAAAAGCGAGCGACAACTGCAAAAATCCCCATAAACTCCGAAATGTGCCTATTGTTAATCTCAGCTTAAATATCAGTATCATAGAATAAATTATAAGAAGTATGCATTAAATATATTGTACAACATTTTTTTTCTATTGCTGCTGCTGCCAATTGCTGCAGCAAATTTTCTTTTCTATTTTTTAGACTATGATCACTTGCATTATCGCCACATATTAACCAAGTAGACAAAACAGTCCTTTTTAGCATATTTACTTGCTGTATTCCTGGTGCTACAAATATCATAACCTATTCTTACAAAAACCAGTGATACAAGTAGAAGCAGATCTTAAATTATGACTGCATGTGCATGTGCAAGAAAACAATCTAACACTTATAAAAGAGGCTTTCTACACAGCCTACAATCCAGAAAGGATTGGTGATTTTTTTTTATGAACTTGTAACTAAGGTTCATATGGACGTGTGCAGACATGTATACAACTGATTTTGGCAGGCATTCATAGTATAGAGCGGCATAATGTATATATGCTTGGTTATTAGCAAAGGTAAGTAAATATAGTTAAACATATGAACATTGACGATAAACACAAATGCGTGTACAACGAGTGCTCAGGTGTGACACATGTGCATGAACATTGACGATAATTCATCATGCAGTAAACGATAAAACGGTTTGGCTGCAGGTTTAAAGTTTAATTATGACAGCTTATTGATTAAGCAAAGCAATTATTAAGATCCCATACCTGAATCGAATCCCACAATACAACTTTCAATTCATCGCTTAGAAACCTCCAATCGGCAAGTGTAACCGGTACATGTTCTCGTACAAGCGGCCCAAGATAAGAAGATAAATGTACTGAGCCCTCTCCTATACGTATGGCTACCTCATTGACTTCAATTTCAATTCGATTCCAAAGAATTAGCGGAAGTTTTTTTGCTCTTGTTGGACCTCTAGGACGTTTTTTCACATCGATATTTGCAGTTTTAACTTCATTTGATCCATTGATTTCCTCTTCGGCATCAACATTTTCTTCGGAAGCTATTTCAACTTCTTCACATATTTCATTTTCTTCATGGAGCATTTCAGTTTCCTCATGCATTTCATTTTCTTCACAAGTCATTTCAATTTCCGCACATGGCATTTGTAATTTCTTGTGCCGTAATTCTAGTTCTTTGTCTACATTGCAAGCTTTAACGGTTGGTTTGTTGTATTTGGATTTTGGCTTATACTTTCGGGATTTCTCGTTCTTCAACTGTTGGCGAGTACGTACTAAGCTTATGTGCATATCCTTATCCTTTTGCTGTGAAAACAATATCAACAAACACAACAAAATTAGATGAGCTCTCAACAAAATTAGATGACCGCTTTGAAACTCATCACAATGGCTGTGATCTATCATCAATCACAAACAATAAAGGTGAATATCAGAAGATACAACAAACTACAAAATTCAACCGAGAGACCTTGGATTACCTTATAAACAAAGCCAATATAAACAGTATATACGAGAAATTTCATAGTAACAATCGAAAGAAGGATATTGCTACAACCAGAGAGCTTGTGTGTAAAAGTCAGAAATCAATGTAAAATAGATCATGGACAACCTTGATAGGAATTACAAGCAACTACAGTAATAATATTGAGTGGAACAACATATGTCGAAGAAGATAATTTTATGTCTTAACCAAATTTGAATTATGATGTGGGAAATAAACATAACCTGCTTGATTATCAACTTTTTTAGTCGATTTTCGATAAAAGTAGATGTTGGTGTTGATGTTGCATTAATTTTCACAATTAAGAAGGAAACTTTTGCAAAAAGGGAAGGACTTTAGTGATAAATAACTTGGTAAAGTCATGATTAATTAGAGCAAAAATGAACGTGTGATGGTGTATTTCTATTAACTTAATGGCAAAAACAGAAGAGCCATGCTGATGCAGTATTCTAAAATAGAATTCAACAGTGAGGACATACGTATGTTAAAACATCCTTGATTTATCACAAGTTCCTATGAATACCACAATTACTATTCTATATGAAATTAATGAAAAAACAGAAATTTACCTGGACATGAATCATGTAGTACAGTTGTGCATAGATTATAAACTAACATATCAAATAGGGAAGGACGATTATTAAAACAACATGTGTAAACGAGTTTTTTTATGTATCTATGTATAGGGGAGGCTATTTGGATACAAAAATTTAACATAAACTGAATGACACAAAATAATCTAGACGAATGCATCATCATTCAAAAATTAAACTGGAAATTTGAAAGGTGAAATTAAGAATTATGCTTAGGAAACAACTAGAGATTCAATGCTATTATATGATAAACTAACTTGACATATTTCACCGGGACAAAAGCGATTTAAAGCTAACTTCATTCATACCTTCATGATCAAGATTATGAGCGTCTTCAAATATGAAAAACTCTATGATAATCAATAACTCGATGCCTGCATATATAAAATAACAAATTTTATGAGATATATAACTCAATAACTCTTCTAGTGATCACCAACTATTCGTAATTAAATGTATCTTATTGATTTAAATATTGAAATGGAAAAGATGATGTCAAAATCATTTATATAAATCAACACATATCAAACACAATAATTATTGCATAAAAAATAAAATAGTCAAATATAACTAAACAAAAAATGCCTTGCGTGAAGGGTACCTATACCTCTTTTAATTAATGCATGTAACAATTTTTATTGACTATCCATAGGGTAACAAATTCAGCAATATTGAGTTATTCGAGTATGCCTTCGCAGTCCTCTCTAACATAGCTAACATTGTCAACTTCCATATCAGTTACATCGAGATCTTCTGGAATATTGATAGTTTCTTCTACATAATCATTTGTTTCCGAATCAAGAAAACCTCTAGGCGGTGCTTTCATTACAACGTACGAACTTGAAGAATCGTTTTCTCTTGAATAAAATACTTGTTTCGCTTGAGATGCAAGGATGTATGGATCTTTTGAAAATTATGCTTGGTTTTGATGTAAATTGACAAGAGTAAAACCATCTTCATCATCTTTTACTCCATTTCCAACATGCGCCCAATGAAACTTAAAAATAGGAATATAAAACACGTGATAATCTAATAAAATTATATCGGTCAATATTCCATAATAAGTGACCACATCAGCTACTTGAGAATTATCTTTTGCACTTGCTCTACACAAAGTAGTCGCATCGTAAATCACTCCACTATTCTGAGTTTGTCTCGCTACATCTTTTATGTGAAACCGTTGTCCATTGATGATATATCCTTTGTAAGACAAAGCATCATTCTTCGGACCATATGCAATCCACTTCAGCATCTCATTGTGATCATTGGAGTTAATAGGTATCTATAAAAAAGTTTGATTTACATTGGTTATTTTAGAATAATATTCTTTAAAAAAATGAGTGTATTTAAAAAAAAATGTTTAACCTTTTTTTCAATCCAATCAGCAAAAAATTTTGTATGCGTTTGCCAAAGCAAAGTTGAATTTCTCTACATGCGCTTGTCTGAATTTTGTAATTCCTCTAAGTGCAAACTAGTATAAAACCAGGAACTTAAAGTTATATGTACTAGCAGAAACACATAAAATAATTGAAACATAATATAATATATACTTACTCTAAAAATGGTTCAACCACGGCCATATTCATTAATACGGCTAAATGAGCACTTTCTTTCTCATTTGGGGATAACGTAATTGTCTTAGACGCTGAAATTGGGCGTCCCTCGAGTATTACATTGCTTTCGTAATCTTCATTTCGAGCATCTGTCTCCTCAATGTGCCCTGATTTTTTCAAGAATTCACTAAAAAAATTCATGCATTCCTCCGCAAGATAAGATTCAGCAATA
The DNA here is from genome assembly GCA_030737875.1 of Allium sativum. Lineage (NCBI taxonomy): Eukaryota > Viridiplantae > Streptophyta > Magnoliopsida > Asparagales > Amaryllidaceae > Allium > Allium sativum. The sequence continues at coordinate 161,514,654 of CM060924.1, forward strand.
CATCCCTCGGGTCGTGAGTAGTTTCTTACATAATCTTTGAGTGTTTTCATATATCTTTCAAAAGGATACATCCAGCGAAATTGAACCGGTCCACATATAAGTGCTTCTTTACCAAGATGAATTGACAAATGGACCATTATGTCAAAAAATGAGGGTGGAAAATATTTTTCAAGCTAACATAGAATTTCTATAATCTCAATGTTCATTTGTTGCAATTTTTCTCTGTCAAGGACACGTTGACATAATTTGTTGAAAAAAAAACTTAAGCGAATTATTGCTTTTCTTGCCTTTTTTGACAATAACCCTCTTACTGCTACAGGTAATAAGTGTTGCATTAAAACATGATAATCATGTGATTTCAAGCCACCAATTTTACAATTCTCCAACGATATACGATTTTTCAAATTTGAGCAGTAACCATTGGGTCCTTTGAAATCATACAGTCTTTTGTAAAATATTTTTTTCTCGGAACTTGACAACGTTTAAGGAGCCGGCGGAAGATATGTTTTCTTCCCACGAGGTTGTGCATAAAGCTCATGTCGAATTCCCCAATCCTCTAAATCCATTCTGGAGTTCGTTCAATCTTTTGATTTGTTATCATGCAACATTGATCCTAAGATGCTTTCACCGATGTTTTTCTCCACATGCATTACATCTAAATTATGTCGTAACGGAAGTTCCTATAAAAATAAATAATGTAACTCATAATTATATTATATTATAATTTTAAATTATTAAAAAAAAAGCTACCACCAACCTTCCAATATGGCAAATCAAAGAAAATCGATATCTTTTTCCACCTTGTTAACTCCAGTTTAATAGGATCTTTATCTTCATCATATTCATCTTCCGTATCATGGACAATCTTCATCTTCCTCTTCTTCAACTTGATGGATTTTATTTTAATGGCCTTTTTCTTATTATTCCTTTTCTTCTTCTTTTTATTTTCTTTCTCTTTTCCAAAATTATTTGGAAAATCTTTTAACAATTCAAAAATATTTCTTCCAGTTAAAATTCTAGGCGCATTACCATTCTCCACGGTGTTATCAAACCAAGTCTTTTGTTTCCTCCGTGCATCATATACAGATAGATATCTTCTGTGACCCATGTAGACATTCTTTCGACTATAATTCAACCAACGATGATGAGTATTAACACCACATAGTGGGCAAGCTTTTTCTCCTTTCACACAACATCCAGCTAGATTTCCATAGGCTGGAAAATCATTTATTGTCCAAAGCAAGATTGCGTGCAGTTTAAACAACGTTTTACTAAATGCATCATAAGCATCAATTCCATCACTCCACAAGTAATGCAAGTCTTCAATCAAAGGTGCCAAATATACATCAATATCGTTTCCGGGTTGTTTCGTGCCGGGAATAAGTAATGTTAACAAAATATTTTCCTTCTTCATACACAACATAGGTGAGAGGTTGTATGTCACAAGCATTACTGGCCAACAACTATACTTAGAATTTAACATAGAAAATGGATTAAATCCATCTGTAACAAAGACCAAGTCTAAGATTGCGTGGATCGGCAGAAAAAGGTTTCCATCGTTCATCCACCATCTTCCATACCATAGAATCCACAGGATGACGCATTTTTCCATCATTGCTTTTATTATTGAAATGCCATCTTAAATCTTCTGCCATTTTCTGAGATCTAAACATTCTTCTAAATCTTGGAATTATCGGAAAATATCTCAAGACTTTAGCTGGAACACCTTGTACAATCTCCTTGGTATCTTGATTTATTTTCCATCTTGAAGAACCACATTTTGGAAAGCATTTAAATCTTTGTATTCTTTTCTGAAAAGACAACAGTCATTCTCACAAGCATGTATCTTCTCAAAACCCATGTCAAATGCTTTAAGAAATTTTTTTACTTCATATAAGGTCTTAGGAAGTACGTTGTCTTTCGGCAAAAACAATTGTTGCACATTTAGAAGCTTGTCAAACCCACTATCTGATAGACCGGTCTCACATTTAAGATTATAGAAGACAGTGATGGCTGATAATTTTGTATGATCTGTACAGCCAGGATATAATGGAGTTTCCGCATCTTCCAAATTTTTAAGCAACTCATCCTCTCTTCTTTGAAAATCAACATCATCTTCATCATCAGCAACAAAATCATGATCCACAAAATCTTCATCTTCATAGTGAATCATCTTGAATAAATCATACGTGTCGGACGAATTTGTCTTTTCATCTACATTTATTTGTTCGCCATGGCTATACCACTTACTGCTCTTGTATTTAGGATCCATTCCTTTTATAACTAAATGCTCAACGATGATGTGGTCATCATGACGTCTAAGATTTCGACAATCCCTGCATGGGCACAAAATTTTCTCCACATTTCTCAGATTTGTCTTTGCCACATGTACGAAATTCAAAGCTCCTTGCCGATACTCTACACTAGTCCTATGACAAAAATTAAAAACATAAAAAAATTAAGTTTTAATATTAACATATATGTGTTAACTCTTAAAATAAATTTTAAGTATTATATACTCACCTGTTTAAATTCACCCAATCTTTTTCCATCGGCGATATAGGTAGTCAAGCAATTTTTCAAGCTTTGATGTAGAACATGTTTTTCTGTTTTAATCAAACAAAATAATACATGTTTCATAATTCAAATTTATATTTTCCACTTCAAGATTCATATTGGGATTTTTAAAATTTTTTTAAATGATAAATCATGAGCCGCTATAAGATTTTATATTTGAAAAAATGACATCAACTTTATTTAGGTTTTCAGTCGGTCGTGCTTGGTAGTGTATGATAAATTTTGGTGGTTAATAAATTTATGAACCTAAACTAATAAATAAGCCTAAAATGAAAGAAATATTGGTTATGTAAATTGTCAGTTTGGATCCGTAGTGTATCACATGCAAACTAAGAAACATGGGAGGACTTTAACTCTATATTTCAGCAGCTTATGGTTTTAACTCCCAACTACAAAGAAATCAGCTTCGGAAACATTTGTTAAAGCAGGCTCCCATAGACGACACACCTTGAATAATCACGGGTGACTTTAACGATGTTTTATACACTTCTTATAGGGTTAATGCCTCCAAAACAGTTTCTAATATTAGTAATGAGTTTTTTCAATGTATCTCTCAACTTAATGTCACGGTAGGTTGCAAAGAAAGGACACGTCTTGAATAATAACTTCAAAGTTCTTTTTGAAAAGTAGCTTCTACGAATTTGGATACACTTTACCTTTTTAGTTAGAATACATTAATATATGTATGATAAGTTACTAACAAGAAGCAAATGTATAATAAATTACCTAATTGGATGTATCTATATACACCAGACATGGATTTGTTACAAAAATGGATGGTTATTTCATTTGCTAGTTTAAAATAACTTATGAAATGCCTTTTTTAAGTTGTAAGCAAAAAATGGCTTAGGAATTTCTATTTCTAAACTTGCAGCTCCTTTACAATGAGTTCCTAAACACTATAACTCAGATAAGTTATAAGTTACAAGTAGATTTGACTACTGGCAGTGAGATGCCAAACATGATTTTAAAAGCAAAAGGTTAACTTTGGTAATTTTAGTAATAATTTAGCATAAACACGAGACTACTAATTATCAACAATTGATTTCAATTGAAGGATGCTTTTTGTTAAATGGGCATACGAAAAATATGTAGGACACTAAATAGGGTAATATGAAACTAATCATTGGGAGTGCTAGCCATTTTAGCGCCACTACATTAAGTTCAAACTGTACCATCCTTTGATTAAATCCGGTGTCCTAACATGTATGATCCATCATATAATTACTGCTTTAATATCGTGGAAGATCATTTATTCAAGCTACAAGTGTTAAAATCAGTTAAATAGGGTGAGAAAGTAGTACACAGCAACTACACGCCATATGTAGTATATAACATACTACACGGCAAGTAAGTCCAAATCCAGCAAAGCGAGATTCGAACCTATGACATGCCACACCATGTCAGGTTTAAATGGAGTTACATCAATTATTACAGCCAACACAAATATTACCCAAAAAGCATTAACTATTCAGCATATGTGGAAACAAAGCAGTGCAGCAAAGGTTAAGCACAAAATCACAACTGTCATTGAACTTAACATATTATAGGAACTAATTCTATCAAAATTTGAAGGGGCAAAATTGTAAAACTGAACTAGTTAGAATTGTTTTTACATTATTTATTCATCGCATATGAAAGGAAAGAAACCCAAGAATATTTCAAAGTAAACAGACAAACTGATGATAAGTTCTAAAATGTTAAACGGCCGCCAAACAAAATTTTCAGCATTCCAAGAAATGGAAAGTTGTACCAAAGAACTCTTCAAAATTTTGCAAGTGAACCTTACTTCACTTTGGATATGCACACGGTTCTGTGGGTATATGAATTAATACTTCAACTGAGTTTAGGCTGAACCTGCCGTGATCAAATTTATCCTACACACTTTGCACTTTGCAAAGGCACAGCACAATGCCTTTGCAATTTTCAAAGGCACATTTTGCCCAGTGCCTTTGCAATTTGCAAAGGCACACAGCACAGTGCCTTTGCAATTTGCAAAGGCACATTTTGATCAGTTCCTTTGCAATTTGCAAAGGCACACAACACAGTGCCTTTGCAATTAGCAAAAGGCACAGCACAGTGCCTTTGAATTTACAAAGGCACATTTGCTCAGTGCCTTTGCAATTTGCAAAGGCATATTTTTCACAACGCCTTTGCAATTTACAAAGGCACACCACTGCCTTTGCAATTGCAAGGCAGTGCATGGGTTCCATTTCCATTTCATTAGCATGTGTTGCTTTTTTTTAAAACAAAAACTGACATAAAATTAAATTAGCAACCAAATTAAATTACCAAAGTTGCAAAAGTTATAAACTAAAACAATAGTCTGTCTTCACATTTCAAACATATGTAGTTAAAATATCTACTCCTATGTTACTTAATATTGGCAGAATAACTTTTTAGATAGTTAAACTTTCATTTCGCCTAGGAGAAATCAAGTTTGTTTTTATATGTCTTAATAAATTATCACTGATCTTCATAAATGCCAATAAATTCATAGATTAGATGACTTGACTCATAAACTAATGCATACAACAAATTTTATTAACTGAATGTTCAGTTTCTGTTGAAAGAACGACATATTTCGCAAGAAATTGGAGATGGCCTTCTTTTAATTGTTTATATATTTTCATATCTATTTTCCCCTGACAAGAAACAAACAGTAATATGTTTCATACTTCAAGCCTTAAACCAAATTCATAAATAATGCATGAACGATGGTCCATCAGTTAAGAATGACCAGCGATTAAAAACCTACATATAATCACACCTTCTCCATTGAAAACCACTTGAAAATTCGATTTACAAAGAACTTTTCTCAGTTTCTCAACTTATCCATCCAAAACCTATATAATTAGTAGTTTAATCTCAAGGAAAAACCAATCAAACATATATATAGATAAAGCCCTAAAATATTTTGATATCTTCAGATTCAACGATTGCACTAGAATTAGGGTTCTTAGTTTATACCTAAACCTGAAATCAATCCGTGCTAGTAGAAATCAATCCACCTGAGAAAATCAATCGGGGCTTCAAAACCACGCTTCAGGAGATTGGATTGAAGGAGAAGTTGGGATTTGTCGCTGGATTGAAGGAGAAGTTGGGATTTGTCGTTGGATTGAAAGAAATGATATGACAGTAAAGAGGAAAGTAAATCAGCCTTTGGGGGGAAAATGAAATAAATTGGGGGAAACATGAACGCAACCGTACCAGTGAAAATAAAAAATTGGCTGCAGTCAGACGTGAACGCAACCATCATTAGCAACCATATCCAGATTTTCTTGTAGTGTACATATCTCACGCAAATTATCCAAGTCGAATTCAACATCCCTCGAATACAAGCCCTAGAGGCCGAAACCAATATCAGACAAGCACTCAAGGAACATCTACTTCGATGTTGGATAACCCACGTGAGATGGCACAAGCAAAACATCCAGCATACATGACAAGACTCTGGCTATCACCACCAATCCTGCTTCGAAACCATCATTATCGTATGACGGCCAACCTTGCCTTATGTCAAGGGCTAATGGTAACCACAGTTCTAGCATGAACTCCATATGTCCAACCTTGACAATGTCCAACCTTGACACTAGGCCTTTCCCCAAGACCCAGGGTACTCGACCAGCAACCTTCTAGTCTTTTGGGTGCCCCTATTGCACCCCTGCTTAAGCCTGCTAGAACTTACGACAACGATGAACTCTCAACCTTCGCATCTCTAGTCGTCCAACCTTGACGATATTTCATAGCTCAAGCAACCTTCACGAGCAGCCATTATCCATCAACTCACGACCTTTGAGTTGTCACCGAACACATTCATCACTTCAAGCCTTCCTACTTGAACCACCTCGAAGCTACACCATCACCGAGCCCTCTGGAAGGACCCCAAAACCGACCCCTCTGGAAGGACCCATAAAACCGACCCCTCCTGGGAAGACCCAAAGCCGACCCCTCCTGGGAAGACCCATAACCGACCCTTTCTGGGAAGACCCAAAGCCGACCCTTCCTGGGAAGACCCAAAACCGACCCTTCCTGGGAAGACCCAAAGCCGACCCAATTAAAGCCGACCTGATTCCCTTCTGGCTCCTGGATTCGACCCTACCACCAATCAGCCGACCCGACCAACCAGATTTGCCACCATCTGACCGACCCGATCTGATCACCCCTTCCTGGAACATGACCGACCTGCCTGCTCCAAATCAGAACTCCAGATCTGCTCGACCCGACCAGTATGGACCGACCGACCAGACCGCTTCACCACCCAGTCTTCACGATCGACCTGGTTGCACCCATACGACCGATCCGACCCGCCTTCTCCCTCTTAGCTGACCCTATCCCTGTCTTGCTTCCCAAGCCATGATTTGGTTGACCATGCTAGGACCGACCCAATTCTTGCACAACTCCATTTCGACTTCGATTTCGACCAAAACTTCGCCAAACGACGAATCCGACAAAACCGACTTATTTGATTCATCCAAACGCAACCACAAACATGTTATGCAACCAACAATATCATCGATCTAACAATTTCCATCAAAACGCATAAATTTCCCAAAACATGATAAGTGAACATATGAACATAAAAACGGATCTAATTTGCATAAACTTGAGAGAAATCATGAAATTAACCATTTAAATTATCTAGATCAGATCTTAAGGTGATTTATATGTAAAATGGACTTAGCATGGTGTAGATCTAAAGAAAATAACATGGAAATGATGAAATTAACATCCTATAACTCACATACTTTCATGAATCCGAATGAGAGATGTAAATCACTCACAGATTATCCAAAACAAAGCAAAAGCGATGAAAAAGCAATCCGGACAGCGAACACTTCGAATCAAACCCTTCAATCCGATGACTTCGCCCTTGAAACGATGTTGATCTAGTCTTGAATGGTATAGATCTTCGATTTCCCTCTTTGGATTTGGAATTTTAATGGTGGAAAAGTGTTAAGAGGAAGAAGGAGATCAAAGCCTCCCCATAAGAGAATGGAAAATCCAACATTTCCCCATATCCCTTACCCTCTATTTATAACCTCCACCAACCCCTTAATGGTCCTTCTCCAAATCAGCCCATTAGCCTTCCAAAACCTGAACAACCAACTGAAAAACCTTAAAACAGCGATTTCTCCCAAACCGCTAAACCAAATCTTCCATGTAACCACTCTACGGAAAGAGAATCATCAATTCCTTTCCAATGACACAGATCTCACCCTCTGATTCGACCTGAGTCAAAAGTTATGCCCTGTACAAGACTGACAGGGGCAAAATGGTCACAAACAAAATCGGTAAAATTTATGGACATGTCTAACATCCCCATAAGCAACATACCAAAGATGAGAATGATCCAACCCTCAGGGAATAAAATAAAAATATTTTACGATCTTCCGATACGTAAAATGCGGGCTATTACAATATCATAAAAGGTAATATTTGGAAAGCAAATATTGGAAAATATAGTTAAGGAACTATTTGGGAAATAAATAGAATTATATAAAAGGATTTATATAGAATAAATAGAATTATACAAAATAAGTAGAATTATATAAAAGGATTTATATCGAATAAATAGAATTATATAAAAGGATTTATATAAAATGAATAGGATTATATAAAAGGATTTATATAAAATAAATAGAATTATATAAACGGATTTATATAAAATGAATAGGATTATATAAAAGAAGTTATATAAAATAAATAGAATTATATAAAAGGATATATATAGAATAAATAGAATTATATAAAAGAATATATATAGAATAAATAGAATTATATAAAGGGAATTATAAATGAGATTTAAGTGTTAGAAATAAAAAGGAGATTTGTATGAATAATTCTACAAATAAAAATATAAATAGAATTTGGGTTTGAGATATTGTTTTTAAAATACGAAATCAAACTGTTTTGATTATATAAAGAAATATTATTCGCATTCTGTGTGAAAAATAGATTAAAGTAAATATTTTGCAAATAAATTATTATAAAGGAGTTTGGGGTTTGAATTAGGAATTTAAATTGAATTACTGAAATTTGAAACTGACAGGAAATTAGTTGAGTTGAATGGCTTTCTGGATATCGATCTGATGTTGGTTTCGGCCTTCGGGGTTTATACTTGGGAAGTTGTTCTCTTACTAGTTTACAGTTAGAGACTGATAAAGGTGGGAAGCTATTGATGCATGAATCAGAAATGGTAACGTTTTCCAAAGTTAATAACGTATATTTTCTAATTTTAGAAAATAAGGAATTTATGAACGTATGGAAATGATAAATGGGAAATTGGGAAATGAAATGATGATTGATCGGTAAGGTTTCCATATGGAAACACGACCGTTGTTTGTACACATGTTTTCCTCTGATAGTTAAATCACTGACTATCAAAGATTTTGACCATTTCCGTTGTCAATACGGAGAGACCGGGATCAAATATATTATCTAAAAACCCCTCCGTATGGCATTAGCATTGCGAATCAAACATGATGAAGATAATTGAAAACGGAATTATGCAAGGGCTGTTCAGTAAATCCTAGGTATAAATTGCCTAAGATGGATTTATAGAATAGTGCCTTTGGGTTGTTCAGTCCCAAGACGACTTGGATGGACGAATGTCTGACAGAGTATTTCTGGTAGATCGCGTAAGTTGATTATTTCAAACGTATTTACGTTGGTGGCGGAGGAATTCGTTTCTCTTAGCTTATACCCATGGTGTTTTTGGGGAAATCAATTTGTGATTATATGGGTATGACGATGTAGCATTCAAAGTAAATGAAGGAGTGATCTGTTAAAAGAAACTTTATGACCCCAAGCCTCATCAACTGGGAAATGACAGAAATCGGGCGGGCAGCTTGGCTAAGTGGGTCGCACCCAAGTAGGGTATATTGTCGCCATCAAGAGAATATTCATATTTGTTACTTCTTTCAATTCTGTATCTCCCGGGAACGGTTATGTTGGTGTACCAACCGTAAGGTGACAATATATTCGGAACATTTAATCGAAATGAATGGCCGATCATGTGTGGCCGAGGTACAAGATGTTCTTGTTGAACTCCAGTGTATCGCTTCTAGAGTACACTGATCGGATGGTGGCTCCATACCTTGTAATAGTTGGAAATCCATTACCCAACATGAGTCCGCGGTTTTTGATTGTATATTATATATGTGGAGCGTGAGATGAAAGCGTTCTACTAGATTGATATTTACTTATATTAGACATTATTATAATATCAGAAGACTATTGATTTTAAAAGAATGTTTTGGATTATCGTAAGGTAAAAACCATCCGTGTTTATGTATGGATCGGTCTTACGATTATTCTTTCCTTTAAAAGGATTTTAAAAGTAAAAAAAAATGGTTGGAGTTTACTCACACCAGTCACATGACTGACCCAGGGTTTATTTTGTTTTGTTTTCCCTAAACTCTTGGGTGCCCAAATTTGTACGTGTAGTCAAGTAGTCTTTACAGATACTTGGAAGAGCTTGGAGCAAGAGGTTTCAGCATTTTATAACTATTGTTTATTTCTACTATGATATATATATATATATATATGCGATGTCTCTGTTGATGCATGTAAGTACAGATACAGTTTTGTATTTCAAAGTTATGTTATATAATATAGTTTATTCGTTCTGCTATGAGATTCGTGTTTACTCTGATCTTGTTCTATCGTGATCTTCTTCTTCTTCTTCTTCTATTCTAACTTTCTTTCTATTTCTCACCCTCTAACTTCTTTCTATTAATGATCCAGTATTTTCGATACTTTCATAGTCGTCATGGCATTTGTGTCGATTTTCGGGGTTGAAAATCCCAGTTCGTTACATTTCCTCCATTCGTTAAATTTTTCCTTCCCTGTTACTACTCCCCCCAGAGTTCAAAAACATTTATAGTTATTCCTCTCACATCTCTCCCATTCTCATTCTTAACCATTATCTCTCCTCTATCAAACTGCTCTCTTCTCATCTCACTCATTTTACTATTTCAACACGCTTTTTTTCTTTTGAAAACAAAACTAAAAGTGCAAAACCAACTTTTTAACCAACATATAATTTTAGTTCCTCGTAGATTTAATCACTCTTCACCATCTTCTAATTTGAATTCCTTGCTTATTTAATGACCTAAATGTTGGATTAACCATGGATTTTGCTCTTAAGTGGCTGAAGTGATTTATCGGATCCAAAGTTTCTAATTCTGGCTAGAGGTATTATAATTTTTTTCACTTCACAATTTTGTTAACGGTCTATTTCCATTTATCATTTAGTGTAATTTTTCTTCGACTTTGAATATTTTGACCTTCTATCCAAAACCAAATACTATACAAAATTAAGATTTCCTAACCCACTAATTATATTTTTTTGGATGAAACCCTAAATTTATTGTAATGGCCCGAATTTCCGTACCCTTTGGGTCGACTAATAACAGCACACGTCCACCCAAATGACATAGAAATACGAATCATTATTAGAAAGAAGTTAGAGGATGAGAAATAGAAAGAAAGAAATATTAGAATAGAAGAAAACGAAGATCACAAACTCATAGCGGAACGAATAAAATATATTAGATAACATAACTTTGAAATATAATTCAGTAACTTCATATACATACCATCATCAGAGCACAACAGTTATTCCTGGAACAGTTATAAACACCTGTTTCCAGATACAACATAGAACAGCAGAAAATATGATAGTCTATAGCTAACAGGTGAGGCCTCCTGCTTCGAGCTCCTCCAAGCAAATCTGAAAAATCCCGACCACTTGACTGCTCGTACAAATATGGGCACCCAAGAGTTTAGGGAAAACAAAACAAAATAAACTCTAGGTTAGTCATGGGACTGGTGTGAGTAAACTACAACCATTGGTTTAACTTTTAAAATCCTTCAGAAAGAAATGATAATTGTAAGAACGATCCACACATAAACACAGATGGTTTTTACCTTACGATAACCCAAAACATTTTGATATCAAAATCCGGTGATATTATAATAGTGTCTAAATCAAATAAATAGAAATCTAGTGGAACGCTTGCATCTCACGCTCCATATACAATAATAAATCAAAAACCGCAGGGCGCTTATTGGAGATTGGATTTCCAACATGACAAGGTATGGAACCACCATCCGATAGTGTATCTCTAGAGGCGAATACACTTGGTTCAACAAGAATGTCTTGCAACCCGTCCCATACATGACCGACCACTCATTTCGCATGAGTGTATCGAATGTATATCACCAACGGTTGGGATCAGCAACCGTTTCCGAAAGGGACAACATCGATAGATTAAAGAAGCAATTGGAATTTCTCAAGATAGGTGATTATACATTCTAATGGGAGCGACCCACATAGCCATGTTGAGTGCCCGATTTTTGTCAATCCCCGGTTGTGAGGCTTGAGTTTTGAATTATATTCTAGAACATCCGGCCACCATTTACTTTGAAAGCCACATCATCAGAACCATCGGAAATTACTAATTGATTCCCACAAAAATACTTAGATTGTTAGGCTAAAGAAGTTTCCCTTTTGTGCCACCAACTTCATACGTTTGAAGGAACCAACGTACGTAATCCCTTTGGAAATACTCTGTCAGACACTCGTCCATACAAGTTGTCCTGGGTCTGGACAAACCGAAGGCACCCTTCTATTAATCCATCTTGGGCAATTTCTTCCTAGGGTTAATAGAACAGCCCTTGCATTTTACTCCGTCTTCAATTTTCTTTAGCATAAGTTGATTCATAATGCCTATACCAATACGGAGGGGTTTCAGATATTAAATCTGAACCCGGTCTCTCCATATTGATAACGAAGGTATAAAATAAATCAAAACTTTGATAGTTGGTGCTTTTGATAGTTGGTGCTTTAACTATCAAAGAAACATCCATACAATCAACGGGCCTATTTCCAATTGGAAATTTCTACCGTTCAAGCATCAAACATCACTGGTCCCCTTTTAATTTAATTTCTTATCAAATTATTATTTCCAATCCCTGTCTCTTAATTCCTCATTGACAATTCATTCCATTTTCTATGTGTAGAAAATATCTCTCATTTTATTTGGGAAAACATTTCAAATTAATGCAATGTTATAAAACATCGTTATTATAACTCAACCCACTAATCATTTATTAGCTAACCATATTGCTTAACCAAGTTTCACCATCGAACCTTAACCATTCCTCCATCGATCATGAAGTCAATCAAGTTGGGATATATTTACCTCTCAGACCTTAACTGAACAACATTCTCAACTTTGAAATAGTCAAAGCTCACAACTTTAAACAAACTGTCGCTTACGCGACTCCCGGATTCGATCTAAGAACACACTTTCTTTGCAGAAAAATATTGATTACAACGGTAGCGTTATAATCGCTGTTTCCAAATATTTGATTTATAAGACATTGCTTTTAACAACAGCGTTACAATCGCTGTGTAATATTGTAGAACATTTACTATAACAATAGCATTAAGATCGCTGTTTAGATTTACAAACATTTACTATAATGGCAGCGTTAAAAATCACTGTTTAAATTCTGCAAGACATTTATTATAATGGCAGCGCTAAAATCACTGTTTCAAATTTGGTTTATAAAATGCAACTTGTATTTATTTATTTCAATAAACAAATTTCTCTCGAATAATCTATATTCGATTTATATTCCAAATTTTGAGATAAAATTCATCGCTTTCTTTTAAAACGATTACCCATTTCCCCTTTCTCATTCAAGTTCCAATTTAGATTCATATTTCCAGTCTAAATTTCCTTTATAGATAATTCATTTGCAAAATATTTTCTTTAACCCATTATTCACTTTAATCGTGAATATATTCCTTTTATATACAATATTCTTTTAAAACCAAATTCTATTTATAACTTTTATTCAGAAATTCCCAAACAAATCTAAATTTATTTCAATCGTTCAAAATCTCGTTTATGATTTCCTTTATAATTTACTAAGTTTAAATTCGATTCCCACTTCCATATAAATTCAAATTTGAATTTACATTTCAATTTATCCAACGATACACCTAATTTAAAAATTCATTTAAAATCAACTTCGTGTTTTAATAAAACAAGTTTCTACCTTTTTTTCTTTACTCCATTTGAAATTACATTTCACTTGTTGGAAAAATATATTTCCTTTTTAAACCTCAAATTTTATTTACTATATTCGAAAATATTTTACGGTATCCAAAATACCAAGTTTCTAGGGCCAGGATAACCTATCCAATCATGGGTTTATATAACACATCATATATCACAACAAATAAAAACAGTAATATAAGTGTTGAGGAATCCAGTTGGATCCCTCCAACCCGTTTCCCTGCATCCTCAGATGTTAATGAACATCAATAACATTAAATTCACATTAATATGAAATATCATAGTGGATAGAAGTAACAATCGATTAATGATATAACTATATCAACCAATTTTATCAACCATGCAAACAAACAACCATATCACGGTATAAAAATACTATAAATATATATATAACTCGTTTATATAAAAATATAAACGAGGCAGAGTTAGTGAGTTTACTCACCTCGTATTGTGGTTGACGGTTCTGCTTTTATTTCGTTTACACTCAAACAGCAGTTGAACTTATCACAAACTCCAGTAGCACTGCTCTCAGTCACATTAGTGCCACAACATAGATCTCGTTGCTATGATTCCAACGTGGTTTAGTTCGCTTGGTTCTGTTTACATATGAAGTAATTATCAATGCTATCAAGTTAAATCGATTTAAACTAAATTTAATTAAATATTATTTTTATTTACCCTTAAATTCTAATCAACTGTTAATTATCGTCCTTATCCTTCAGTCTTCTTAAATCAAATAGCACCCTAGTTACTTTAACCGAACCCACCATATCAATTAATTACCAAAGTCTGTCTTTAGTTGTGTTAGTATGGATGCCTTATATATATTAGCATATGGAATCTACTGGTGGAACTTTTCTTGCATGAGTCATCGTATAAATTGAAAATTGGTCACATATAATATGGGTATTTTAACTAAAATGAACTTAAATTTTATAATTTTTCATCAATTCCTCATTACGCATGACCCTGGCGTAGCCCAAAACCAAAAGTAACCCCAGTAGCAGCACCATAAACAGAATTGGGATTATCATACCAGGTACGAGATATGGAAATAACGTCGTTAGTATATGGAATGTACTGACCTCCGACGTTGAGTCTGAACGTTGTCCGGATCGGCATGGTGTGCACATCTCCGTCCGATCACTTCCGACAGAGATGGTCGGATGTGTAAAGTTTCTGACGTGGGTAGGATTTCAGTTCCATTTATAATCCGACCAACCCATGACTGAGACGACTGCCATCGACAAGCAAACCGACGTCACCACTTGCTTTGGCTATTAGAACCCGTCCCAAACTTGAACGGTGTCCTCTTCCCATTCACGAACCAAGCCAGTTCTCCAAAGTTCCATCATGTCGCTACTGTACAAGTGCCCATTCCTTCTCATTCCATTATCCAAAAACAAAAACTGAATATATTCACACAGCTCTTCTCCACAATCTCCCCTTAATCATTTCTTAATCACTTTCATTTCTCTTAATCCTACGCTCATTCTTTCTCTTTCCCGAGAACACTTCAAACATCTCCAGAAAATGGCGCACCTTTCATAGATCCGTTCTCCTTCCTTTCTTGATGAATTCGAGCGACGTCGCCACCGTTTAACTCTCCTCACCACGCTTTCCGACTTCCTCACCTCAAACTTTGACCCGTAGCTCCACAATGGAATGCGACTTCGGCCACCGCGTATAGGTGCTACAAGATTTGCGAATCCTTTTTGATAGCATATCCCATCATTCGATTTCTTGTCCAAGCCTCCACTTACTGTATGTATATATATTCATGCGGAAGAACAAGACGTGGGACTCTTCCAGAACGATGCTTCGGTTATGAGGTTAAGGAATCAAAACGGTTTTAAAATTTGTTTTGGAATTCTAGTGTTTAATGATTGTGGAGGATATGTTCTGTTTTGCTGTGCGATCTCGAGAATAAGGGCTCGATATTTAAAAGAGGAAGAAGATTGAGGGGCACGACTAAAATAACTTGAAAAGCACAGAAATAAACAACTTGGGGATCACGGTTCTAATGGCATGAATAGCACGGTTTCTAATTTCGTGGTTAGCACGGTTCTAATGTCTTGGCTCACATGGATCTTCATTTGCGTGGCACACACGGTTACAAGGATTGGGAGGCACACTAGTTAGTTAAGCTTAACAAGGCATGTATTGATCTCAGCAAGCAAGATGGCATAACATGCGGAATTTTAGGTTTGCATAGGAATTTAGACCCTGGCATGTGTGATAGTTTAGCTGAATGTAATCTAAAATTTCTCCTTTTCCATTGTATTATTTTATTGTAGCACGTTAAGAATAACCATTTAAAACATTTCAGTATTAGGAATATATATAAATAAGGGAATATAACTTATATAAGTTTGTACCTGTCCATTTATTTGAAAACCATTTTAGGGTCAGTCTGAAACAAGATTTGTCTATAAATTGGTGTATTTAAGTCATTACCCCTTTTTTCTACTTTATCGATCGCTCCAGACAGAAATAAAAATATGATCGTGACAAGCAATACGCCACGATTCCAAAAATATAATAATATCGGTAGTTTAACTTATATTATGAAACCCCAAAATATTGATATAAGATGCAAAATGCTCCAAATAAAAAGTTGTGTATTTAATTAATTAAAAATTACAGTAAAATTCTAAAAATTAAATTATAACTGCGCCTCAAAAGAATCTTGTCCAAATTCAAGACCGATATTTAAATATATTTAAATAACCGTCATGGCTTATATATGATTTCACGACTTTCTGAAAATTTGATTTGGACGTAATTCACAATATATATGACGAAATCTCGATTTTTCACTTCCATTAGAAAAATATAATCAAATAGATTATAATGTTTCTTATTTCAAAGAAATCCGACTTATTTTGAATCGTGTATATCTAATTAAAGTTCAAAACGTTAAATTACGAACTGTCGCGACTTTACGAGCTCGTTTATAATTAAATTATAAATTATACGTTTAAATATCATTTTATTAAATAAATTCCTATATATAATTCAAATAAAATATTTAAAACAAATTTAAATATTCAGAATTCAAGGCTAAAAATCCGGGTCGTTACATTCCTTTCCCCTTAAAATAATTTCGTCCTCGAAATTGCTAAGGTGGGAAAGATGCTACATACCCTATTAACTAGGTCCAAAATCCTTTTTGTTCACTTCTTAACTTCAGTTTAATTGAACAATTTAGTTTAATTAAAATATTAATTCATTCTTACTAACGAAAATTTTCAAAATTCTGAAAATTTTTCTAACTCCTTAAATTTCGGCAGCATCTCCTTTGCACGGCTCAATCGGTACAATCACAACTCGCCTTTCTAGGCCTTCTCCAATCCAGAATAAAATAAAAAATCCAAGCGGCTTGCCCCATAGGCTCATAAAGTCATCAAACCCAAGTAATTGTAAACATGCACCTTTTTGTCGGGCATAATTCTATCTCTTGCATTTGCTTCCATTCAATATCTGCTCAGCATACATATATCCATTTCCAGTTGGTTTCAAATCAATCCAACTTCTAGTTTTGAAATCTCTAATCAACTTCTGATTAGTTCACTTCCATTCTATCAATTCAAGTATGATTCCTATTCAAGTCAATCCACTTATCATACTTGAATCCAATTTTATCCCAATTCAGTTTCAATTAACAAAATCCAATATATATTCAGCTTGCTTATTCATAAGTCGAATTCATATTAATAATTTGAATTTCAACATTTCTCTTTATTTAATTTCATTCAGAATTATCTTTAACCCAATCCAATTTTATTTAACTTAAGTTAAATTTCAATCCACTTGATTTACTTCCACCATTTTAATTTATTCAACTTATACAAGTTAAAATTTAATTTCAGAATTCAAATTTCCAGGTTTTATTTCAAATTAGCTTGAAATCATATATATTTATACACATATTTATAATCAACTCAATTCAAAACATTTGAATTTCCAAATCATCATTTCCTTTTCAAAAAAAAAAAATTCATTTCCAAATTACTATGGTAGCAATCCGCCACTCAGAAACTTGAAAATGAATACCGATAATGTCGCGACCAATTATCAGAACTATTTTCTCGCCACTGAAGTGATTTCAGTGCTTAATTCCTTTAAAAATCCATTTAAACCATTCTTATTCAAAAATCCTTCAAAACAATGCTATATTCGTAATATTTGAGAAAATATTTCTTAAACACCCGGGATTTAAATTCAAATTATGGTTTGAATTTAATTCTAGTTTATCTGGGTTATACAATCATTTCAATATTTTATAATTTCATTTGACTGTAATAACAATCAACACATTTATACATAATAATTCAGAAATTATTCTTTTCATATCAAAATAACTTTTGGGCAAAATTATGTCATTTACCCATTTTAAATCAATACTACGTCGAATTGTTCTGCTCGAGAGTTTAGAAACACCTATCGATATAGTTGTACATCCTGTATCGACCAGAATTCATAAACCACTCAACAAACCAGTCAACCCAATATAAAACAAATTTTATATCAAATCTACAAAAACATGCTCATATATAAACACTCAAACTCAATCTAGGGTATTACTAATCCAATCCCTATTGAGTTACGCCACAGAGCCAAGGTTACTACTCAACCTTCAGCTCTGATACCAACTGTAATGGCCTGAATTTCCGTACCCTTTGGGTCGACTAATAACAGCACACGTCCACCCAAATGACACAAAAATACGAATCATTATTAGAAAGAAGTTAGAGGATGAGAAATAGAAAAAAAGAAATATTAGAATAGAAGAAAACGAAGATCACAAACTCACAGCGGAACGAATAAAATATATTAGATAACATAACTTTGAAATATAATTCAGTAACTTCATATACATACCATCATCAGAGCACAACAGTTATTCCTGGAACGGTTATAAACACCTGTTTCTAGAGACAACATAGTACACAGCGGAAAATATGATAGTCTATAGCTAACAGGTGAAGCCTCCTGCTTCAAGCTCCTCCAAGCGAATCTGAAAAATCCCGAATACTTGACTGCCCGTACAAATATAGGCACCCAAGAGTTCAGCGAAAACAAAACAGAATAAACTCTGGGTTAGTCATGGGACTGGTGTGAGTAAACTCCAACCATTGGTTTAACTTTTAAAATCCTTTCGAAAGAAATGATAATCATAAGACCGATCCACACATAAACACGTATGGTTTTTACCTTACGATAACCCAAAACCTTTTGATATCAAAATCTGGTGATATTATAATAGTGTCTAAATCAAATAAATAGAAATCTAGTGGAATGCTTGCATCTCACGCTCCATATATAATATAAAATCAAAAACCGCAGGGTGCTTATTGGAGATTGGATTTCCAACATGACAAGGTATGGAACCACCATCCGATAGTGTATCTCTAGAGGCGAATACACTGGGTTCAACAAAAACATCTTGCAACCCGGCCCATACATGACCGACCACTCATTTCGCTTGAGTGTTTCGAATGTATATCACCAACGGTTGGGATCAGCAACCATTTCCCGAAAGAGACAGCATCGATAGATTAAAGAAGCAATTGGAATTTCTCTAGATAGGTGATTATACATCCTAATGGGAGCGACCCACACAGCCATGTTGCCTTCCCGATTTTTGTCAATCCCCGGTTGTGAGGCTTGAGGTCTGAATTATATTCCAGAACATCTGGCCACCATTCACTTTGAATGCCACATTGCCAGATCCTTCAGAAATTACTAATTGATACCCACAAAAATACTCAGATTGTTAGGATAAAGAAGTTTCCCTTCTGTGCCACCAACTTCATACGTTTGAAGGAACCAACGTACGTAATCCTTTTGGAAATACTCTGTCAGACACTCGTCCATACAAGTTGTCCTGGGTCTGGACAAACCGAAGGCACCCTTCTATTAATCCATCTTCGGTAATTTCTACCTAGGGTTAACAGAACAACCCTTGCATTTTACTCCGTCTTCAATTTTCTTCAGCATAAGTTGATTCATAACGCTTATACCAATACGGAGGGGTTTTCAAATATTAAATCTGAACCCGGTCTCTCCATATTGATAACGAAGGTATAAAATAAATCAAAACTTTGATAGTTGGTGATTTAACTATCAAAGAAACATCCATACAATCAACGGTCCTATTTCCAATTGGAAATTTCTACTGATCAAGCATCAAACAACACTGGTCCCCTTTTAATTTAATTTCTTATTAAATTATTATTCCCAATCCCTGTCTCTTAATTCCTCGTTGACAATTCATTTCATTTTCTATGTGTATAAAATATCTCTCATTTTATTTGGGAAAACATTTCAAATTAACGCGATGTTATAAAACATCGTTATTATAACTCAACCCACTAATCATTTATTAGCTAACCATATTGTTTAACCAAGTTTCACCATCGAACCTTAACCATTCCTCCATCGATCATGAAGTCAATCAAATTGGGGTATAATTACCTCTCAGACCTTAACTAAACAACATTCTCAACTTTGAAATAGTCAAAGCTCACAACATTAAACAAACCGTCGCTTACGCGACTCCTGGATTCGATCTAAGAACACACTTTCTTTGCAGAAAAATATTGATTATAACGGTAGCGTTATAATCGCTGTTTCCAAATATTTGATTTGTAAGACATTGCTTTTAACAACAGCATTACAATTGCTGTGTAATATTATAGAACATTTACTATAACAATAGCATTAAGATCGCTGTTTAGATTTACAAACATTTACTATAATGGCAGCATTAAAAATCACTTTTTAAATTTAACAAGACATTAATTAAAATGGCAGCATCAAAATTGCTGTTTCAATATTTGGTTTATAAAATGCAACTTGTATTTATTTGTTTCAATAAAAAACTTTCTCTCGAATAATCTATATTCGATTTATATTCCGAATTTTGAGATAAAATTCATCGCTTTCTTTTAAAACGATTACCCATTTCCACTTTCTCATTCAAGTTCCAATTTAGATTCATATTTCGAATCTAAATTTCCTTTGAAGATAATTCATTTGAAAAATATTTTCTTTAACCCATTATTCACTTTAATCGTGAATATATTCCTTTTATATACGATATTCTTTTAATCCCAAATTCTATTTATAACTTTTATTCAGAAATTCCCAAACAAATCTAAATTTATTTCAATCGTTCAAAATCTCGTTTATGATTTCCTTTATAATTTACTAAGTTTAAATCCGATTCCCACTTCTATATAAATTCAAATTTGAATTTACATTTCAATTTATCCAACGATACACCTAATTTATAAATTCGTTTAAAATCAACTTCTTGTTTTAATAAAACAAGTTTCTACCCTTTTTTTCTTTACTCTATTTGAAATTACATTTCACTTGTTGGAAAAATATATTTCCTTTTTGAACCTCAAATTTTATTTACTATATTCGAAAATATTTTACGGTATCCAGAATACCAAGTTTCTAGGGCCAGGATAACCTATCCAATCATGGGTTTATATAACACATCATATATCACAACAAATAAAAATAGTAATATAAGTGTTGAGGAATCCCGTTGGATCGCTTCAACCTGTTTCCCTGCATCCCCAGATGTTAATGAACATCAATAACATTAATTTCACATTAATATGAAATATCATAGTGGACAGAAGTAACAATCGATTAATGATATAAATATATCAACCAATTTTATCAACGACGCAAACAAACAACCATATCACAGTATAAAACTAATATAAATATATTTAAAACTCGTTTATATAAAAATATAAACGAGGCAGAGTTAGTGAGTTTACTCACCTCGTTTTGTGGTTGATGGTTCTGCTTTTATTTCGTTTACACTCAAAAAGCAGTTGAACTTATCACAAACTCCAGTAGCACTGCTCTCAGTCAAATTAGTGCCACAACGTATATCTCGTTGCTATGATTCCAACGTGGTTTAGTTCGCTTGGTTTTGTTTACATATGAAGTAATTATCAATGCTATCAAGTTAAATCGATTTAATCTAAATTCAATTAATTATTTTTTTATTTACCCTTAAATTCTAATCAACTGTTAATTATCATCCTTATTCATCAATTCAAACAGCACCCTAGTTACTTTAACCGAACCCACCATATCAATTAATTACCAAAGTATGTCTTTAGTTATGTTAGAATGGATGCCTTATATATATTAGTATATGGAATTTACTGGTGGAACTTTTCTTGCATGAGTCATCGTATAAAGTGAAAATTGGTCATATATATTATGGGTATTTTAACTAAAATAAACTTAAATTTTATATTTTTTCATCAATTCCTCATTACGCATGACCCTGGCGTAGCCCAAAACCAAAAGTAACCCCAGTAGCAGCACCGTAAACAGAAATGGGATTATCATACCAGGTACGAGATATGGCAATAACATCGTTAGTATATGGAATGTACTGACCTCCGACATTGAGTCTGAACGTTGTCCGGATCGGCATGGTGTACACATCTCAGTCTGATCACTTCCGACAGAGATGGTCGGCTGTGTAAAGTTTCTGGCATGGATATGATTTCAGTTCCATTTATAATCCGACCAACCCACGACTGAGATGACTGCCATCGACCAGCAAACCGACGTCTCCACCTGCTTTGGCTATTAGCACCCGTCCCAAACTTGAACGGTGTCCTCTTCCCATTCACGAACCAAGCCAGTTCTCCAAAGTTCCATCATGTCGCTACTGTACAAGTGCCTATTCCTTCTCATTCCATTATCCAAAAACAAAATCTGAATATATCCACACAGCTCTTCTCCACAATCTCCCCTTAATCATTTCTTAATCACTTTCATTTATCTTTATCCCACGCTCATTCTTTCTCTTTCCCGAGAACACTTCAAACATCTCCAGAAAATGGCGCACCTTTCATAGATCCGTTCTCCTTCCTTTCTTGATGAATTCGAGCGACGTCGCCACCGTTAAACTCTCCTCACCACACTTTCCGACTTCCTCACCTCAAACTTTGACCCGTAGCTCCACCATGGAATGCGACTTCGGCCACCGCGTACAGGCGCTACAAGATTTGCGAATCCTTTTTGACAGCATATCCCACCATTCGATTTCTTGTCCAAGCCTCCACTTACTATATGTGTATATATATTCATGCGGAAGAACAAGACGTGGGATTCTTCCAGAACGATGCTTCGGTTATGAGGTTAGGGAATCAAAACAGTTTTAAAATTTGTTTTGGAATTCTAGTGTTTAATGATTGTGGATGATATGTTCTGTTCTGTTGTGTGATAGCGAGAATAAGGGGTTGGTATTTAAAAGAGGAAGAAGATTGAGGGGCACGACTGAAATAACTAGAAAAGCACAGAAATAAACAATTTGGGGATCACGGTTCTGATGGCGTGAATAGCACGGTTTCTAATGTCGTGGTTAGCATGGTTCTAATGGCTTGGCTCACATAGATCTTCATTTATGTGGCACACATGGTTACAAGGATTGGGAGGCACACTAGTTAGTAAAGCTTAACAAGGCATGTATTGATCTCAGCAAACAAGATGGCATAACATGAGGAATTGTAGGTTTGCATAGGAATTTAGACCCTGGCATGTGTTTTATTTTAGCTGAATATAATCTAAAATTTCTCCTTGTAACGACCCGCAAATCCATACTATCTGAGTTGACTAATAACACCACACGTTCAACCCAAATTGCACAGAAATACGAATCATTTTAAGAAAGAAGTTAGAGGATGAGAAATAGAAAGAAAGAAATATTAGAATAGAAGTAAACAAGAAGACAAATCTCACAGCGGAACAAATAAAATATATTATATAACATAACTTTTTTTAATACAAATCAGGAACTGTATATACATACCATTATCAGAGCACAACAGTTATTCCTGGAACAGTTATACTCACTTGTTTCCAGATACAACACAATACACAGCGGAAATATGATAGTCTATAGCTAACTGGTGAAGCCTTCTGCTTCCAGCTCTTCCAAGTGAATCTGAAAAATCCCGACTACTTGACTGCCCGTACATATTTGGGCACCCAAGAGTTTAGGGAAAAACAAATAAAATAAAACTCTGGGTCAGTCATGGGACTGGTGTGAGTAAACTCCAACCATTTGTTTAACTTTCAAAATCCTTTCGAAAGAAAATATAATAGTAAGACCAGCCCACACAAAAACATGGACGGTTTTTACCTTACTATAACCCAAAACACTTTGATATGAAAATCCAGTGATATTATAATAATGTCTAATCAAATAAATAACCAAATAGCAGAACGCTTGCATCTCACGCTCCACATACATAGTATAAAATCAAAAACTGCATGGCGCTTATTAGAGATTGGATTTCCAACATGACAAGGTATGGAACCACCTTTCGATAGTGTTTCTCTAGAGAGGAATACACTGGATTCAACAAGAACATCTTGCAGCCCGGCCCACACAAGACCGACCACTAATTTCGCCTGAGTGTATCGAATGTATATCATCAACGGTTGGGATCAGCAACCGTTTCCCGAATGGGACAGCATCGAATAGAATAAGAAATTAAATGAATCTCTAGATAGGTGATAATACACCCTAATGGGAGCGACCCACATAGCCATGCTGCCTGTCCGATTTTTGTCATTTCCCGGTTGTTGAGGCCCGAGGCTACGGTTACTTATCGTTCATTGATAGCTCAATCACTTTGAATGCCACATCGTCTGATCCGTTAATCACTAGTTGATTTGCACAAATATATTCTGGATATTATGCTAAGGGAATAAATCCGTTGCCACCATATATATTTGTACAGATCAACATATTCGATCATTGGAAATACTTTGTCAGACATTCGTCCATATACGTTCGTTCTGGAATTGAACGAAACCGAAGGCGCAATTTCTATTAATAGAAAAAGCCCTTGCACTTCACTCCGTCTTCGATTATCTTCATACAATCTGATTCGCAACGCTACTGCCAATACAGAGTGGTTCACGGATAATAATCCGACCGGTCTCTCCATATTGACAACGATATTGGCAAATACTTCGATAGTCGGTTATTTAACTATCGAAGAAAAACAAACATCCATTTAAAACAATCAAACAATCATTGGGCCCCTTGATTACTATTCATTAATTAAATCACCCTTTCCATTTCCTTATCAATATTTGTTAAACAAATATTTTCAATTATCATCTCGGTCTCTTACATTCTTTGGAAAACATTTCTATATCTCGCCTTCTTTTATTTTCTACACTTAGAAAATATATTCTATTTGAAAATGAAACAATTTCAATCACTTATCTCTTTCCCGACTACTTTAATTATACTCAGGAAATATTTGCTTTTATATCACTTGGGTTAAAATGAATGTTGTATAAAACATCGTTATAACAACCCAAAATATTTTATTCAACTAACTCTTTTTCAAACACTCCTCTTTGAAACTGGATCCTGCTATTTATCAATTAAAAATGAAATCAATCAAGTTGGGGTAAAATTACCTCTTAGACCTTAACTGAAAACATCCTCAACTTCAAAACGGCAAAACCGCTAACCTCGAATAAACACACTATAAAACCCAATTATTCATTTTTAAAACATGTATATGGTTCGCTTTCTATTTCTAATTTATAGATTTCCATTTTTGTTTACAATATTCTATTTTTTTATTTCATTTCCTTATCGAATTCTATATATATCGATACATTGATTTCTAACTATCAAATTATCTTAAAATATTTGAACTCCTTAAATTCCCGGAAAAATTCGCCATAACCTCCCTTGTACCGGGAGCATCGGGATATCTCAAATAGCCTCCTATGGCCCTCGCCAATCCAAAAGAAAAAGAAAAAGCCAAGCGGCTTGCCGATACGGCGCATAAAATCTCATATATGAATTTAAACATGTACCTTTTTGTCGGGCACATAAATTAAAATCTTCATATACTCCATCCCATACCTGTCTAACACATGCTCACTTGTTTCCAATTCAATCATTTGAATTCATTTTCACTCATTTATTCTTTAATTAGCTATTTTGCCTATTTCACTTCTTTGTTTGAACATAACGTGTTCAAACAAAATATTTAACTTACTTATAACCAAATTGAATTTCAATTTCAATTCTAGTTTCCTTTTTGATTTCGAATATAAATTTCAAATCGAATTCACTTATTCAAAGCCCAATTATCAATTCAAAATCTCATTAACTAATTACTATTCAAATTTGTTAATTCTATTCAATAATCAAAAATCTGATTTCTGTTTCAAAAATCAATTCATTACTCCACTTGAGTTCACATATAATTTACAACTCAAAATCTGAAATTTTCTAAATAGAAATTCGGATTTTATTCGCTTAAAATCCTTTTATAAAATTAAATAAACCATTGTGGTTTTTTAATGGTTATGGTGCTGTTTTTCTAAAAATTTGATTTTGATATAACTCAAAACTTATTCGATGAAATCCAGATTTTTCTCCTCCATTAGAAAACTATTATCAAATCAGTCCTGACGTTTCTTGTTTCAAAGAATTCCGACTTCAATTGAGTTTTGTATACTCAATTGAAGTTCGAAAAGCCAATTTACGAACTGCAGCGCTGCGGCGAGTTCGTTTCAATTATATTTATAAATATAAACGTTTAAACTTCGTCTATAATAAATTCAACTTCATTCTGATATATTTTTAATATTTATCAAATCAATTTTTCCCAATTCAACATACTATTTCCAATCTTCTAAAATTGTCGATTTTTCCTTATTCAGTAATAAATTCATTTATATTTCGATCTTCTATATTTAATTTCAATTCCTTTTATAAATTATAAATCCTTTGGATTTATTTCTATTATGTTTAAAAATCCAATTTCGAAATATATTTTGTCGTTCCCATTTCGAAATGATTTCAACTTTCTATTTCAAATTCTCTTTAAAATTTATATTTTCAAATTCTATTTCAATCTATTTGAATCATATATTCAAATTCCAATTCAAACTATTTGAATTCTATATTCAAATTCCATTTCAAACTATTTGAATTCTATATTCAAATTCCATTTCAAACTATTTGAATTCTATAATCAAATTCCATTTCAAACTATTTGAATTCTATATTCAAATTCCATTTCAAACTATTTGAATTCCATATTCAAATTCCATTTCAAACTATTTGAATTCTATAATCAAATTCCATATTTAATTCTATTTGAGTTTCTATATTCAAACTCCATTTGAATTTCTATATTCAATTTCTATTTGAATTTTCTTTATTCATTCTTTACACAAGTCTCGATTTCAATTTATTTTGAAATCGATATTTCTACTTTTCGAAAATAGATTTCCCTTTTCAATTTCACACTTGTATTTTTATTTCTGAATTTATCCAATGATAATTCTTTTTACTTCATTTATAAACTTTGTTTATAAAAGAACTATTTATAAACTTCGTTTATAAAGGAACTACTTGTTTTATTTTTCAAAACAAGTTTATATCTCAAATCTATTTAAAAATTCAAATTCTATTTTTCTAAAATAGAATTTCCTTTTAAATCTCAAATACCCCTTTTAGGGTATTTTCATAAATTAAAACTTAGGCCCAGTGATATTTAAACACCAAACAACCAATTATTCATTTCAGGTTTTGTAACACATCATATATGAGAGTATATATGTAAACCAATAAACAAACAGATAATATATTTTTGAGGAATCCAGTCGGATTCCTCCAACCTGTTTTCCTGCATTCATAGACGTTAGTCAACATAGTAATACCCATCCTGCTTCGCGGCAGGATATCGCGGTATGAAGGTCATCCACTATCATAGCGTAGGGCGTATAGGGTCATCCGCTAATGATACTGCGGGCATCCGCTAATGATACTGCGGGAACAATCCAACCACCCAAACCAATATATATATATAATAGTCAACCCTAAATAACTAATATATTTAAAATAACCAGAAAGCATTCAAACAAGCAACAACAATTATTTTTAGCGAATAAAAATAATTCTAAGTAAAAGGTGAGTGAGATTTACTCACCGTGGTTTTTATGCGTTGATTATCCTGTAAATTTCCATTTAAATTCTCGATTGAGTATCCCGCAGCTACGGATTGAACAACTGATTCCAGCCGATAAGAACTTGTATAATTTAACAAATTATATTCATTGTCTAAGTCATCGAATTATTTTAATGTAATTAAAAATTAAATACTAACTAAAAATAATTACCTTAAATTTCATTTTTAGTTCCTTCTTCATTTGGACATTTCCTCCTCAAAAATCTCAGGACCGCAAACTACCACCTTTGCATCACTATTTCCTCACACTTTCGCCTACGTCATCAGCTTGATCCCCCCGTCACTACAATCAGCTTGCCACTCCTTCCTGACTCCCTTACATAATACTCAACGAAGTTCACATGCCACCTTCTTTGTCCATTACTGACGAAATCCACTATTGACACTACCCAACAACCCTCTTCACCCTTATCATTGAAATCTCCAGCCAACAATCCTCCAAGAACGCAACTTCCAGTCTTCCTCGACGCTGAGCAAATAGACAGCGACATCTTCCTTCTTCAATTTTTGAAACTGCATCCTTCATCTCTCCTGTAATTGAACGCATAGCCCTTTCCATTCACCATGAACCCTACTTCGAACTCCGGTTTCAAATTTCAGAACGCGACACCCCCCTGAGAACTTCGATCACTCAGGACTCCTTCGAAACTAACCTTGTTACTTGCGCATCACCTCCTCACGATCAGAGCCGCCCTCGACTTCCACAACCAGTGTCTGATTCAGCGAATAACCAAAGCCTTAGTTTGTCGCTTGAAAAGTCGAGCACCAGAGAAATTCATCGCACAAAATTTAGAGGGCTTAAGCTTGTAGCTGTCGAATACCCGAGCCAAATGTATTTCCCATTGATCGATTTTGTTGAGGAATCAAATTTATATTGATTTTCAAAAAAAATGAAAAATCACGATGTTGGGGAATTTCAATTTCGGCTAGATAGAAATGAACGAAGGAAAAAGAAATGGGGGAAACAAAGGAGTATTGAATTTATTATAAATAGGATGAATTGGAAGGGGAACGGCTTGCCTTCAATTGATTTTATTCGATGTCTAGAGAAAATTAAAGGAGGAGAGAACAAAGGGAGTTATCGCATTCATATAGAGGAAGAGACTTCAGCCTTAAGGAACTAAGTCTACGTGATTTGAAATGAAGAAGACAGCAGTAGCTTGCGTTTAGTACCATGTAGGTTATAGGTGAAGTACATTGTCAATATATACGATTTGATTTGATTTGACCATGATTAGAAATAAAGAGATCTTTTATTCTTTTTAAACATATATCGATTTGATTTTCGATTTGATTTCGATCTTATCCATTAAAATATCTTAGGGTTCACACACGAACTGCTATTTTAACGTAACCACTGTCGTTTAAATGTTATAACGCTATTCTGAACTGAACAATATATATTTTGAAATTAAATTTTTCCCCATATGTCATTTTAAATTCAGAACCAATCAATTTGCTGGTAATAAATTATTTTTATTATCGTCTATATTCAAATACAATTAATATTGATCATCTGAATTGTTTCGATTCAGTTTTTAACTTCGGTTTCAATTATTTACGATTTATGATAATTCGATATACACGAATTAAATTATATTTGATTATAAATCAATAATTTCTATATAAATATTCGTTTACATTATCAATTCAATATTTAAAACCATATTAAATATTTAAAATTAACTGTTCGAAAATCCGGGTCGTTACATTCTTCCCCCCTTAAAATAATTTCATCCTCGAAATTGCTAAGGTAGGAAAAATGGTACAAATCCATTACTTTTCAAAATCTCACTTATGTTGAAACTCAACTCCTCATATTTCAACAAATTTAATTCCACCAAAACTTTTGGTCTTCCTTCATTTAATTCGAATGATCTACGATCAATCCATTTATATCCAATCTATATTCCATTAAACCTATTCAAATTGATTCTAGTTAATTGATTCACTTCAATCCATTTAACTAGCTTATGTTGAATTCCACTTCTAGAATCCAAATCCCAGGGTTTTCATTTCAAATCCTTTTGAAATCACTTAAACATGTACATATATTTATTATCTTTTCAAATTCAAAATATTTGAATTTTCAACTAAACTTGTTTTCTTCCAAACAAATTCCCATCAAAACTTTTCTAAGGTAGCAATCCAACAATAGAAACTCGAAAATGAACACTGATGATGTCGCGACCATATTCAGAATTATTTCCCAGCCACCGAAGTGAGTTCAATGCTTAAACAATTTCAAAATCCATTCAAAATCCTTTAAAAACAAAGATATATTGTTCTAATATACTTCCAAAAATATTTCAAACTTCCCAGGATTTAAATTTCAAATTCTGGTTTGAATTCAATTTCATTTCATTTCATTTGTATATGTTATTCATATACAAATTTTATTTTGGTTATATATAACCATTCCAATTTTTATAATCAAATTTGATTATAACGTTAACAATCAACTCATCCAATAATTTCAAAAAATTATTAGTTTTATATCAAAATAGAATTTTGGGTAAAATAAATTCATTCACCCACTTTAAAACAATATCGTATTCAATCTTCTGTTCAAGTATTTACAAACTTATTGGCGTCGTGGCGTCCCACAATTCGATCAGAATCCATAAACAGCTCAACAGACTAGCCAACACAATATAAAATAGTTTTTATATCAATTTACAAATACGCGCTCTTGTATATACACTCAACTCATTCTAGGGTACTACTGACCCTATCTCTAATGAGCACATGCCACACAAGCCTAGGTATTCGCTCAACCTAAGTTCTGATACCAACTGAAATGACCCGCAAATCCGTACTATCTCAGTTGACTAATAACAACACACGTTCAACCCAAATTGCACAGAAATACGAATCATTTTTAGAAAGAAGTTAGAGGATGAGAAATAGAAATAAATAAATATTAGAATAGAAGAAAACAAGAATACAAATCTCACAGCGGAACGAATAAAATATATTATATAACATAACTTTTTTAATACAAATCAGTAACTGTATATATATACCATTATCAGAGCACAACAGTTATTCCTGGAACAGTTACACACACCTATTTCCAGATACAACACAATACACAGCGGAAATATGATAGTCTATAGCTAACTGGTGAAGCCTCCTGCTTCCAGCTCTTCCAAGTGAATCTGAAAAATCCCGAATGCTTGACTGCCCGTATAAATTTGGGCACCCAAGAGTTTAGGGAAAAACAAACAAAATAAAACTCTGGGTCAGTCATGGGACTGGTGTGAGTAAACTCCAACCATTTGTTTAACTTTCAAAATCCTTTCAAAAGAAAAGATAATAGTAAGACCAGCCCACACATAAACATGGACGGTTTTTACCTTACTATAACCCAAAACACTTTGATATGAAAATCCAGTTATATTATAATAATGTCTAATCAAATAAATAAACAAATAGCAGAACACTTGCATCTCATGCACCATATACATAGTATAAAATCAAAAATCGCATGGCGCTTATTGGAGATTGGATTTCCAACATGGCAAGGTATGGAACCACCTTTCGATAGTGTATCTCTAGAGAGGAATACACTGGGTTCAACAAGAACATCCTGCAACCTGGCCCATACATGACCGACCACCCATTTCGCCTGAGTCTATTGATTGTATATCACCAACGGTGGGGATCAGCAACCGTTTCCTGAATGGGACAGCATCGAATTGAATAAAATATTAAATGAATCTCTAGATAGGTGATAATACACCCTAATGGGAGCAACCTACATAGCCATGCTGCCTGCCCGATTTTTGTCATTTCCCGGTTGTTGAGGACTGAGGCTACGGTTACTTATCGTTCATTGATAACACAATCACTTTGAATGCCACATCATCAAATCCGTTAATCACTAGTTGATTTGCACAAATATATTCTGGATATTATGCTAAGGGAATAAATCCGTTGCCACCATATATATTTGTACAGATCAACATATTCGATCATTGGAAATACATTGTCAGGCATTCGTCCATATACGTTCGTTCTGGGATTGAACGAAACCGAAGGCACAATTTCTATTAATAGAAAAAGCCCTTGCACTTCACTCCATCTTCGATTATCTTCATATAATCTGATTCGCAATGCTACTGCCAATACAGAGTGGTTCACGGATAATAATCCAACCGGTCTCTCCATATTGACAACGATATTGGCAAATATTTCGATAGTCGGTTATTTAAATATCGAAGAAAATCAAACATCCATTTAAAACAATCAAATAATCACTGGGCCCCTTGATTACTATTCATTAATTAAATCACCCTTTCCATTTCCTTATCAATATTTGTTAAACAAATATTTTCAATTATCATCTCGGTCTCTTACATTCTTTGGAAAACATTTCTATATCTCGCCTTCTTTTATTGTCTACACTTAGAAAATATATTCAATTTGAAAATGAAACAATTTCAATCACTTATCTCTTTCCCGACTACTTTAATTATACTCAGGAAATATTTACTTTTATATCACTTAGGTTAAAACGAATGCTATATAAACATCGTTATAACAACCCAAAATATTTTATTCAACTAACTCTTTTTCAAACACTCCTCTTCGAGATTGGATCCTGCTATTTATCAATTAAAAATGAAATCAATCAAGTTGGGGTAAAATTACCTCTCAGACCTTGACTGAAAACATCCTCAACTTCAAAAATGGCAAAACCACTAACCTCGAATAAACACACTATAAAACCCAATTATTCATTTTTAAAACATGTATATGGTTCGCTTTCTATTTCTAATTTATAGATTTCCCTTTTTGTTTACAATATTCTATTTTTTTATTTCGTTTCCTTATCGAATTCTATATATATCGATACATTGATTTCTAACTATCAAATTATCTTAAAATATTCGAACTCCTTAAATTCCCGGAAAAATTCGCCATAGCCTCCCTTGTACCGGGAGCATCGGGATATTTCAAATAGCCTCCCATGGCTCTCACCAATCCAAAAGAAAAAGAAAAAGCCAAGCGGCTTGCCGATACGGCGCATAAAATCTCATATATGAATTTAAACATGTACCTTTTTGTCGAGCACATAAATTAAAATCTTCATATACTCCATCCCATACATGTCTAACACATGCTCACTTGTTTCCAATTCGATTCAAATCAATCCAATAGTTTGAATTTAGTTTCTGTGACGACCCCAAACCCCGTACTGACAGTGGCAAGGGTTATCTTTGGAATATAACACAGAAACAGATAATAGCAGAACAAAATTAGATAAATACACCAGAAAATGAACAATAGAATATAATGGATAAAAGTAATCATCAGAGTTACACAGTATACAGGATCTTACTTCGTACAATTACAGTTCAACTATACATGTATGTCTACCGCGGAAAAACAAACATAATGTACAATAGGAGCTGAACAGCATAAAAAGAGATAAACGATAGAATCCATCTTCATCTCCAGCTATCCAGAAAGAACCAGCTAAACCTGAATACAAGGCTGCCCGTGTTGAAAAAGGGGCACCCGAGTTTGAAAGTGAAACAAACTACGAGTCAGTCATGGGACTGGTACGAGAAATCTACTCAACACATATATAATATGGCCAATCACAGGACCACGCCAGGAACGGGTTTACTCCATTGGATTGCCAGTGCTTTAAAACAAATCTTTCTTTTAAACATCGCTATGCTTTTTATAAAAATGAAGCCGTTATAAGACTCAGTTCCCATCACATAATGCAACGCAAACCGAAGGATAGAGTTTTTACCTTATAACGGCCAAAATATGCTTGATACGAATAAAACAAAGGCATTTGATATTATTGTTAGTGTTTATATATTTTGAGAACAATTTCAAATCATAACTATCAATCATAGACGGC
Source organism: Allium sativum (assembly GCA_030737875.1). Lineage (NCBI taxonomy): Eukaryota > Viridiplantae > Streptophyta > Magnoliopsida > Asparagales > Amaryllidaceae > Allium > Allium sativum. The sequence goes on from CM060924.1 coordinate 161,548,280, forward strand.
ATTAATGCCCCATACCACTATGTCGCCATATATAGGTATACAATCAAAACCGCACGATGTCATATTTGGAAATTGGATTTCCGTCCTGAACCAAGGCAAAAGATAGTCCTTACCGAATTCGAGACGCTCTAGCCCGCCCCTCAGGCACAGCCGCAACCGTACCTTGGATCGTCAGGGCCGGTCCACACGAAGTGGATTATAATGCCTGAACAATGCGTTTCTCCACTCTTTGGGGTGTAAATAAAGCCAACGAATGACTCCATCGGACCGGATCGTCCGATCAAACCGAGGCTCCTCGCAACAGCAACAACCACATAGGTGAAAAGTATATAAATGTCAGGGCTGGTAGGTCACTGACACCACCCTAGCTAGAAAGAAAATGCACGTCCCCCCTAAGGTCCTGCTCCCGTTTCTGGTTCATACTAGGTGTGAGGCTCGCGATTTCACGTTATACACAAAGCTACGCCACACAGGCGGTGCTTTGGTCATCACCACAAGACTTTGATTTTCAATAGAAGCCCTGATCACTACATCTTAGCATGCCACACAGGCAATTCATGCCATGCGACTGATGTCCATCGATATACAACCTCTGAGCTCATGCGTTTCAGAGAAGGGCGTTAAGCGAAAGAATAAATTCTCCGCCGCCAAACAGATGTATATTTAATAGAGATCAATCAACACAGAATAAAATCCAATGTCAGACACACAGTCCATTTACAAGTCCGTTCTGGGTCTGAACGAAACCGGAGGCACTAAATACCTCGCAAACCCATTGATCACCACGTACGTCTGGACGATCACCACTCATTATTCGTATTTCGGGATGCCTCCCAATCAGGACCTCGGTTACCATCCGAACGAGGTGAAGATCTCCGGTCTTCGACCACTGTCTTCATCTTTGACTTTCAATCGTCGGTCAATTATTTGAAATGAGAACTAACTCGGCCTTTTCAAATAATTCACATATATTTAGAATTTCAAATCAATTTATTTCAATGGTTAAATCATTCGACAACACCAATTTTGTTCTTTAATGTAACTTTCACACCAAACACATTCCACCATCAAATACCACATAAATCGAGCAAATTCAGTTTATTTCCATTCCATATCATTTATGATATTTTATAACGATTTATCGCTATTTTTATTTATTTTAAAATGGCCAATTTATTCAAAACGACGCTTCGGGCCATAACGTGGTCGTGGCGCTGTTTTTTCTTCAGATTTGATTTACACATATCTGAAAATCTAACCGTTGGATCTTCACAAAATTTACATCATTAGAAAGGTCTTTTCAAAACGAATCCAACGGTTCCAGTTTCGGGAAAATCCGACGGTCGGATCTCCCGGTACAATCATTTGAAGTTTCAATTTCAAAATATGAACTGCAGCGTCGTTATTCGATTAAATATAATTATATATATATAAATAAATATAATCGTTTCTGGCGCTGTTTTTCTTCAGATTTGAATTAAACATTCCAGACAATCCAACCGTTGGATGTTTACAAAGTTGGTGCCGTTGGGAAGATATTTCCAAGGCGAACCTAACGGTTATAGTTTCGGGAAAATCAAATGGTCGGATTTCCCGCACTAGTTGTTTGAAATCACGGTTTCGAAACACGAACTACACGACCACGTTTCGTTTTAATTTTATTTATATTTATATATTTATATAAATATTGTTCATTCAACTATTTCAATATCGTTTTCACTTCAAATATTTCACTAACACCTTTAAATTTTGGAAAATTTCGCCATAACCTCCTTTGTACGGGAGGGGCTGGGAAAATTACCAAATAGCCACACGGGCATCTCATGTCAAAAGAAAAAGAAAAAGCCAAGCGGCTAGCCAACAGGCTCATAAAATCATCACCCAAACAAAACAGTAAATGTGTACCTATTTGTCGGGCACAAAATTTTATTCCTCTCCTCTAGCCCCTTTTGATATAACCTGTTCAATAAATACGCATGTACATATATACAGTTCTTATCACTTATCATTTTCCATTCAACTTCATATTGATTCCATTTGGTTTAAAAACACCATTCATTCTAATGTTGCATGCATAGGCAAAAATCATATCATTAGCTAATTAATGAATATTTCGACTCATGCATATTTATTTGAACGAGTTGCTATTTTTAACACTTCACATTTCAACAATTCTTGTGTATAATAAAAATGTGATTTTTATTGTAAAACAATTCATTTCAAAACACTATTATTTTATATAGTTTATATAGGTGATAAAATTAGGATTTTTATTATAAAACCATTTCTTTTAAAACGAGATTATTTTACATAGTCCATATAGTTGATAAAAGGTGATTTTTATTATGAAACAATTTATTTCAAAATATGAATACCATTCAACACATGAATTTCTAATCAACGAATGAATATCGATTCAACACATGAAGGTTTTCTATAGTTTCTATATATAGATAAAAATGTGATTTTTATATTTAAAACACGAATACCATTCAACACATGAATTTCTAATCAACGAATGAATATCGATTCAACACATGAAGGTTTTCTATTCAATGAATAAATATAGTTTCAGCAAATGAAAATAATTCAAACACATGAATATTATTCAAAATTTCGGCAGCATAACGGCAGGGTAGTTAAAACCGGGACCGTCCCTAGTACGGCTCCTCGCTCTACCTTAAAACCTCGTGGTTTTTGACAATGGGGATCATGCATCTAGTTCGCATGCAGGCGGCATGTATATATTTATTTCATTTCCGCAAACTAATCCTATGTCGTTTCAACCAAATATTTCTCAACCACAAAGGGGTATTTTTCAACCACAATCAATCAATATCAACCACAAACAATCCCAAACAACCATTCGCTATCAATCAATTTTCACACCAATCACAATCAATAGATATCGTCCATGGTTTGTGGACGAGGGGCGTATATATATATATATATATATATATATATATATATATATAGCAATTCACTTCTATTTCAACACATATATAATCTTTACAACGCATATATAACTTATACATCGAACCATACAACTTATACAACGCTTATACAAGAGGTGTACAACGCTTATATAACTCATACATCTACTATATAATTTATACATCGTCGTTTTCCATATTGTTTATAAATTAGAAATCTCACATTGGGTTCCACTCCACCAAAAATAGCAGAAGGCTTAGAAAAAATATGTGATCTCTTCTAAAATGTAGAAGACGTCCTCACGGTCACGATGTTTCCTGTTTCATCGAATTTCGTTAACGAACGAAAAAGATATGATTTTCAAAGTTTGCAACGGTTTTAAACTGTTAAAATCAGATTTAAATTAAACAGCCGATTACCTTTCAGAAATCTTCAAAACTAGGTTTGAATTTTTCGACCAATCCGTGCAATGGTTCCACGATCGGGTTGCGCAGGGTCGAATGCCTACGAGAGGCGCACATGCGCCAGGGAGGAGGGCCAACTCGGTGGGCCCTAGCTGACGTGGCGCCGGCGGGAAGAGGCAAACTTTGGGGCTCTGGTTCTCGATGAAGACTCGACGGGGAGGGGCGCCACCTACACGGATTTGAAGAGGAGAGAAGGATCTTCGAAAAACATAACTGGGGTGGTGGGTTTCAGTGATTGGAGCGGCCAGAAAAGAGGAGAGAAGGTGGCGAAGGCGTTCCGCCTGTTAACGGATGTCGGGGAGAGAGAAAATCAATTTTCTTGGATTTTTAAATAATGAAGGAAAAAAAACTATTGGCCGAGATATATATTTAATTCAAAAATAGGATTTTTGCACACGAACTCGAAATCAAACCCAACGACTATCGCCTCTAGCGTTTTACCCCTATTCCGAACATAATGGGATATGTTTCGTAGGCCCATTCGACTGTTTCAGTCGGTTTTCTTTCAAATTAAAATATAAAACATTCAATATTTAATTTGAACGTACATTTCAATTTTCCAGGGCCACAAACTGATTCGAAAAATTCCAGAAAAATAAATCTAGCTATGTCTTGACGATACGGTCCCAACAAAACTAGTTTCGTTGAATTCTGAGACCGTTTGCAAAAAGGCCCATTTCTGGTCGATCCAATTGGACTGTAATTGACCAAAACACGTTTTCCTTTGCCACGCTCACATACTGGCTTCAAAAATTATGAAATTTGAAACCTAGCAATAACTTCACATCCCGGATCCAAAAAAAGTGGTTTCGTCGAATTCCGAGGTCGTATGCAAAATGGCCAATTTCACGGGCTATATAAATTCCATAGCGACCTTTCTGAAAATTCATTCGGCCATAACTTTTGCTTTCCGCTATAAAAATTCGATTTTTCAGATTTGTTAGAAAGGTATTCACTAACAGATTTAAATATTTTTGGTTTCAGTAAAATCCGTTTTGTTTTGCACCCGGTACAGTCCGACAAAGTTTGAATTCAATTTTTGGAACTGCAGCGCCTTTTCAGGCCTTGTTTATAATTATAATTAATTATATTCGCTTTCAATTGTCGATTCAAACTCAGTTTTCATTGCTATTATTTAAAATATTTATTTTAAATATTTAAAATCCATAATTTTAGCCAATTTAAAAATTTTAAATTGGTTCAGATTTTCCGGGTCGTTACAGTTTCGCTCATTTATTCTTTAATTAGCTATTTTGCCTATTTCACTTCTTTGTTTGAACATAACATGTTCAATCAAAATATTTAACTTGCTCATAACCAAATTGAATTTCAATTTCAATTCTAGTTTCCTTTTCGATTTCGAATATAAATTTCAAATCGAATTCACTTATTCAAAGCCCAATTATCAATTCAAAATCACATTAACTAATTACTATTCAAATTAGTTAATTCTATTCAATAATCAAAAATCTGATTTCTGTGTCAAAAATCAATTCATTACTCCACTTGAGTTCACATATAATTTACAACTCAAAATCTAAAATTTTCTAAATAGAAATTCGGATATTATTCGCTTAAAATCCTTTTATAAAATTAAATAAACCGTTATGGTTTTTAAATGGTTATGGCGCTGTTTTTCTGAAAATTTGATTTTGATATAACTCAAAATTTATTCGACGAAATCCAGATTTTTCTCCTCCATTAGATAAGTATTATCAAATCGGTCCTGACGTTTCTTGTTTCAAATAATTCTGACTTCAATTGAGTTATGTATACTCAATTGAAGTTCGAAAAACCAATTTACGAACAACAGCGCGGCGACGAGTTTGTTTTAATTATATTTATAAATATAAACGTTTAAACTTCGTCTATAATAAATTCAACTTCATTCTGATATATTTTTAATATATGTCAAATCAAATTTTCCCAATTCAACATACTATCTCCAATCTTCTAAAATTGTCGATTTTTCCTTATTCAGTAATAAATTCATTTATATTTTGATCTTCTATATTTAATTTCAATTCCTTTTATAAATTATAAATCCTTTGGATTTATTTCTATTCTGTTTAAAAATCCACATTTCGAAATATATTTCGTCGTTCCCATTTCGAAATGATTTCAACTTTCTATTTCAAATTCTCTTTGAAATTTCTATTTTGAAATTCTATTTCAATCTATTTGAATCATATATTCAAATTCCATTTCAAACTATTTGAATTCTATATTTAAATTCCATTTCAAACGATTTGAATTCTATATTCAAATTCCATTTCAAACTATTTGAATTCTATATTCAAATTCCATTTCAAAGTATTTGAATTCTATATTCAAATTCCATTTCAAACTATTTGAATTCTATATTCAAATTCCATATTTAATTCTATTTGAATTTCTATATTCAAACTCCATTTGAATTTCTATATTCAATTTCTATTTGAATTTTCTTTATTCATTCTTTACACAAGTCTTGATTTCAATTTCTTTTGAAATCGATATTTCTACTTTTCGAAAATAGATTTCCCTTTTCAGTTTCACACTTGTATTTTTATTTCTGAATTTATCCAATGATAATTCTTTTTAATTCATTTATAAACTTTGTTTGTAAAAGAACTATTTATAAACTTCGTTTATAAAGGAACAATTTGTTTTATTTTTCAAAACAAGTTATATCTCAAATCTATTTAAAAATTCAAATTCTATCTTTCTAAAATAGAATTTCCCTTTTAAATCTCAAATACCCCTTTCAGGGTATTTTCATAAAATAACACTTAGGCCCAGTGATATTTGAAATCGCGGTATGAAGGTCATCCACTATCATAGCGTGGGGCGTATAGGGTCATCGCTAATGATATTGTGGGCATCCGCTAATTATACTGCGGGCATCCGCTAATGATACTGCGGGAACAATCCAACCACCCAATCCAATATATATACATATATATATATATAATATTCAACCCTAAATAACTAATATATTTAAAACAATCAGAAAGCATTCAACCAAGCAACAACAATTATTTTTAGCGAATAAAAATTATTCTAAGTAAAAGGTGAGTGAGATTTACTCACCGGGGTTTTTATGCGTCGATTATCCTGTAAATTTCCATTTAAATTCTCGATTTAGTATCCCGCAGCTATAGATTGAACAACTTATTCCAATCGATAAGAACTTGTATAATTTAACAAATTATATTCATTATCTAAGTCATCGAATTATTTTAATGTAATTAAAAATTAAATACTAACTAAAAATAATTACCTTAAATTTCATTTTTAGTTCCTTCTTCATTTGGACATTTCCTCCTCAAAAATCTCAGGACCGCAAACAACTACCACCTTTGCATCACTATTTCCTCACACTTTACGCATACGTCATCAGGTTGATCCCCCCATCACTACAATCAGCTTGCCACTCCTTCCTGACTCCCTTACACAATACTCAACGAAGTTCACATGCCACCTTCTTTGTCTATTACTGACGAAATCCACTATTGACACTACCCAACAACCCTCTTCACCCTTATCATTGAAATCTCCAGCTAGCAACCCTCCAAGAACGCAACTTCCATGCTTCCTGGGCGTTGAGCAAATAGACAGCGACATCTTCCTTCTTCAGTTTTTGAAGTTGCAACCTTCATCTCTCTTGTAATTGAACGCATAGCCCTTTCCATTCACCACGAACCCTACTTCGAACTCCGGTTTCAAATTTCAGAATGCGATACCTCCCTGAGAACTTCGATCACTCAGGACTCCCTCAAAACTAACCCTGTTACTTGCGCATCACCTCCTCACGATCAGAGCCGCCCTTGACTTCCACAACCAGTTTTGATTCAGCGAATAACCAAAGCCTTAGTTTGCCGCTTGAAAAGTCGAGCATCAGAGAAGTTCATCGCACAAAATTTAGAGGGCTTAAGCTTGTAGCTGTCGAATACCCGAGCCAAATGTATCTGCCGTTGATCGATTTTGTTGAGGAATCTAATTTATATTGATTTTCAAAATGAAAAATCATGATGTTGGGGAATTTCAGTTTCGGCTAGAAAGAAATGAACGAATGAAAAAGAAATGGGGGAAACAAAAGAGTATTGAATTTATTATAAATAGGATGAATTGGAAGGGGAACGACTTGCCTTCAATTGATTTTATTCGATGTCTAGAGAAAATTAAAGGAGGACAGAACAGAGGGAGTTATCGCATTCATATAGAGGAAGAGACTTCAGCCTTAAGGAGCTAAGTCTACGTGATTTGAAATGAAGAAGACAGCAGTAGCTTGCGTTTAGTACCATGTAGGTTATAGGTGAAGTATATCGTCATTAAATACGATTTGATTTGACCGTGATTAGAAATAAAGAGATCTTTTATTCTTTTTAAACAGATATCGATTTGATTTTCGATTTGATTTCGATCTTATCCATTAAAATATCTCAGGGTTCACACACGAACCGCCATTTTAACGTAACCACTGTCGTTTAAATGTTATAACACTATTCTGAACTGAACAATATATATTTTGAAATTAAATTTTACCCTATATGTCATTTTAAATTCAAAACCAATCAATTCGCTGATTATTTTTATTATCGTCTATAATCAAATACAATTAATATTGATCATCTGAATTGTTTCGATTCAGTTTTTAACTTCGGTTTCAATTATTTACGGTTTATAATAATTTGATATACACGAATTAAATTATATTTGATTATAAATCGATAATTTCTATATAAATATTCGTTTACATTATCAATTCAATATTTAAAACCATATTAAATATTTAAAATAAACTGTTTGAAAATCCGGGTCGTTACACTCCTTTTCCATTGTATTATTTTATTGTAGCACGTAAAGAATAACCATTTAAAACATTTCAGTTTTAGGAATATATATAAATAAGGGAATATAACTTATATAAGTTTGTACCTGTCCATTTATTTGAAAACCATTTTAGGGTCGGTTTGAAACAAGATTTGTCTATAAAATGGTGTATTTAAGTCATTACCCCTTTTTTCTACTTTACCGATCGCTCCGGACAGATATAAAAATATGATCGTGACAAGTAATACACCACGATTCCAAAAATATAATAATATCGGTAGTTTAACTTATATTATGAAACCCCAAAATATTGATATATGGTGCAAAATACTCCAAATAAAAAGTTGCATATTTAATTAATTAAAAATTACTGTAAAATTCTAAAAATCAAATTATAACTACGCCTCAAAAGAATCTTGTCCAAATTCAAGACCGATATTTAAATATATTTAAATAACCGTTATGGCTTATATACGATTTCACAACGACTTTCTGAAAATTTGATTTGGACGTAATTCACAATATATAAGACGAAATCTCGATTTTTCACTTCCATTAGAAAAATATAATCAAATAGATTCTAATGTTTCTTGTTTCGAAGAAATCCGACTTAATTTGAATCCTGTATATCTAATTGAAGTTCAAAACGTTAAATTACGAACTACCGCGACTTTACGAGCTCGTTTATAATTAAATTATAAATTATACTTTTAAATATCGTTTTATTAAATAAATTCCAATATATAATTCAAATAAAATATTTAAAACAAATTTAAATATTCAGAATTCAACGGCTAAAAATCCGGGTCGTTACATTTGTCTTCGCTATTGGAATTAGACTATGCGTATTTGTGTCTATGACTACGATCTGATGATTTTGTGTTAGTGTATCCCTGATTTGGATGCTACTGTGATGTATTATTTTTCTAATATCATATTTAAGGTTTGTACAACAAATTTATTTAAACAAAATTATGCAATTTTTCTAAATATAATTATTTTAATGCAAAGTTTTCCTCAAATTTGATTTTTTTATTGATAATTGTTTATATGTATTATTATTGTTGACCCAGGCTAAGAAGCGGAGACAGTAATAGAAAGCATGAAAGTGGAATCAGTCATTATAAATTGCTTACACCTAGAACTGGTGTTTTATTTGTAAGACCTGTTAAATTTGGAGATGCTAAATCACATTAAATGGAAGGAAAAAAAATAAGGGGAGAAAGAGAAGATATTGCTTTCCCAAATTAATGGAATTTGGTTAGATATTGCTTTTCCTAATTAATGTGATTTGGGTAGATTTTGCTTTCCCTAGTTAATGAGATTAAGGTATATATTTATTTCCCTCTTTCGATGCCATATTTGATAAGATCTTTTTCCATATATATAAAACTTTGATGCCAAGTTTACTTGACTTAAGGGTAAAGAAAACTTAGGTATGAAGTAACTGGTCTTATAAAAGGAGCCTAAAAGAGAGAGTGAAAGGCAATCCATTTATCTCCCAATCTAGTTTTAGGATCTCTATCCTAAATCTATTTTCTTCAATTCTTATCTCCATAAATAAAATTCTTGAGTGAATTGAGTGACCATTGTAATCAATCTCTTGTACTCTTCTTTGGTATTAATAAAAGGGTCTCTCTCTCTTAAGTGGACATACACTTACAAATTGTTAGTGGAACCACTATAAATCGCCTTTTGATTTACTTTTCGTTATTGCTCCTTTATTTCTCTTGTATGGTGATATGATTGGCTTTTGAATTGGGTTGAGATTGTTTTTGAGATATTGAACGTTTACCACGATCTCATCTTCCGTTTCCAAGGTTTTTTTTATTTGATCGATCTTGAGTCAAAATTTCTCCACAACATTTGGTATCGAAGCTTTGGTGTTGGTAGATAGTTGTAGAATGCCATAATCAAATTCAAATAGTGCCTTAACGGGTCCAAATGGTGTAGCTCCTTATGTTCATGGTTCATATGCAGCTTCTGGGTAACAATTGGTTATTGACAAGTGGAATGGCGATAATGATTTTGAAAAATGGCAATGGAAGATGAAAACGGTTCTTAGGCGGAATCAGGTACATCGGGTAGTGTTTGATACACATTTATTGCCATAGGACATCTCAGATGTGGAGAGAGAATAAATGGAAGAGCGAGCATTCACTACACTTCAACTTGCTAGTGGTGAGACAACTGTTAAGTGTATTTGGAACAAGTTGGAGGAGTTGTATATGAAGAAGTCACTCACAAATTGGCTGATCTTGTTACGGACTTTCTTTACATACAAGATGAAGAAAGGAATTTTTCTAAAGGCGCACTTGAATGTGTTTGGTGATTTTATAATGAAGATGAAGGCTGTTGATTTAAAGATTGAGGAGGAGTAGAAGGCGATGATATTGTTACGTTCTTTGCCTGAGCGCTATACGGGTTTCTCAAACAGTTTGATCTATGGCCGAGATACATTGACTCATGATGATGTCAAGATGGGTCTTCTAAGTGAGGAATTGGGAGATCAGATAAAAGAGCTGAGTGATGGAAGTAGTGGTGCAAGTAATGGTATGGTTTATTTGTGGAGATGGAGAAAAATGAGAAGAAGGGAAACCGGAGGCGCTCTAAGTCTAGAAAACCCGGTTGGAGAGGAAAGTCGAAGGAAAGAAATAACAAGTGATTTTTATGTAAGAAACCTAGCCATTGGAAGAATGAATGTCCATACAAGAGGAATAAGGAAGCGGCCTCTTCATTAGTTGCGGTGGAGAGAGGTATTGATGAGGGAGATGTAGATGTTTTGTCGGTTGTAGCATCTGATGTTTCGGGCAGTGGATGGGTGCTTGATTCGGGGGCTTCATATCACATGACGCCTAACAGGAATTGTTTTCTTCTTATGCTGATCGAGAAGGAAATTCAATTGCTATGGGAAATGGTGCAGTTTGCAAGTCGAAGGGCATCAGATCCGTGCAAATTCGGATGTTTGAAGGAGTGGTTCATACTCTAACTAATGTGCGTTATGTTCCGGACTACGGAAGTCACTTATCTCTTTGGGACAGCTAGGTTCTTTCGGTTGCAAGATCACTATAGAGAGTGATAGCTTGAAGGTTTAGAAGGGTACGCTTGTGGTTATGAAGGGTTCTAGGACTCTCAGAGTTTATTTGCTTCAAGGAGTAATTGTAGATGGTGAAACTTGTGTTGGTGTTGATATTTCTCGTGGCTTAGTTATGACACGATTGTGGCATTTGAGACTAGGTCATATCTCGAAGAAGAGTTTCGATGTTCTTCGAAGAAGGGAGATGATTGATGGAGAGAGTTTCAACAAGTTGGAGTTTTGCGAGGAGTGTGTCATGGGGGAAGCAAACTAGATGTCATTCGGTGAAGGGAAACATGATTCAAGGGGGATTATTGAGTATGTCCACACATATGTTTGGGCACCGACACGTATAACTTCTTTGGGAGGAGCAAAATATTATATTTCTTTTATTGATGATTTTTCTTGGAAGGTTTGGGTGTATGTAATGAAGGCCAAGTAGGAGGCATTTGCAAAGTTCAAAGAATGGAAGGCTCTTGTTGAGAATGACAGTGGAAAGACTTTCAAGGTTCATAAATCCGACAATGGCAGGGAGTATGTTTCTGGAGATTTTCTGAAATTTTGCAAGCATCGTGGTATTAAGAGGCAATTTACTACACTTGGGGATCCAGAATCTAATGGACTGGAGGAAAGAATGAACCAAACTCTACTAGGGAAAGCTCGATGCTTGAGATTGACTTTGGGTTTGTCTAAGGGATTTTCGACCAAAGCTTTGTCAACTGCAGTGCATGTTATTAATCGAATTCCGTGCTCGGTTATGGATAACAAAATTCCAAAGGAAGTGTGGAAGGGGAAGAGAATTGACTTAAATTGTCTTCGTGTATTCTTCAGTCAAGTTTACATGCACGATATGGGGAATGATAAGCTTTCATCTAGAGCTTCCAAGGGGATTTTGCATGGCTATATGGACGGAGTTAAAGGCTATCGGATTTGGAATCCAAAAACGAAGAAGGTTATGGTGGTTTCTCATCATGTTACTTTTGATGAGTCTACTTTGTTTAAGAAGAATGAAGGCTCATCGGATGGTTTGGATTTGGTTCATGGTGAATCAAAGGAGAAAGAAGTTATTCCCACTTTCAGACCTAGAGAGAGTAGTCTTGTCGGAGATGCTTGTGAGGAGGTAGCGGTTGATATTACATCACATAGTCCACAAGGTTCCTTTAGTAGTGTTGGTGATGTACACGATTCTAGAGTAGATCTAGTTCAAGGTGGGGCTGGAGGAAGATTGGGTGATAGAATTACTACTCAGGTTGGTCATCGTGCTATGAGACCACCCGAAAGATATGGTGATTGGAACTATCATAGCTTTTGTGATAATTTGGACTATGCTCTTCATGTAGTCCAAGATGAGTCAATGGACCTTGATGACGTCATGAGTTCGGGTGATAGCTCAAAATGGATTTCTGCCATGGAGGAAGATATGCAACTGTTGATGAAGAACGAGACTTGGAAGTTGGTTCCACTTCCTAAATAAAAGTGTGCTATTGGGTGCAAATGGATATACAAGGTGAAGGACGATGGAAGATACAAAGCTAGGCTACAACCCGTATTTTTGGAACCCATTTAAAAATTTATTTTTAAATGATTTTTAGAGAAATTAAATATTTTATATGAATTGTTTTGAGAATAAACGATTTAAAATTAGTTTTAATCGAAGTTTGAACGTATAAATTTAAATTTATTTAAAACGAACTTGAAATAGCGCGGTACTTTGAAAATTCGATTTTAAACTTAGAATGAATGTGTAGGATTCAATATAAATCAGAATTTGATAAAACAAGAAACACTAGAAAATTTTGAATTGTAATTTTCTAACGAGAGCAAGAAATAGATATTTCACTTTATGAACTGTAAGTTATGTCTAAATTAAAATTTAGAGTAATCGCTATGGAATATTATATATGGTCCTAAAAGTCATTTTTTACACATGAATAAATTTGGACTCGAAACCACTTCCATTGAGTTCAAAACGTCGTTTAGGTGGTCGAAAACTATAAGGATCAATATGTTTGGAGTTTGTGGAAGTTGGGACTTTGGTTAGGGCTTGGTTAGCCAACTTAGTCACTTCAGTGCCCCAAATCAGCCCTTTCCCCCTTATTCACTTCAACACCTAACAAAAATTAGAAAATAAAGAGTGGAAAGGGAAACTAAAATTCCTAAGCTAGGGTTCTTGATTCCAAGCCCAATTCTTGTTGAAATCAAGTGTAGAAGCTTAGGTAAGCTCCTCTTCATCTTCTCCATCTTCTCTAGTTAATCTCCTCTTTGATTTTTGATGATTCCTATGACCTAACTCTTAGGAAATCTATTTATATGCGCTTATATTGGAGATTTGCATGCAATATTGAAAGAGAAGGTGATTTTGCTTGCTATTGGTTCCATTCCTTATTTGTAATCAAGAGAGGTGAGAAATTTAAATCGAAAGGGCTAATGTCAGTTAACTATGTAGTAGTTGATTAAGTTTGTGTTGATAGAATGACCATTGATTGATCATATAACTTTAGTATGATGTTAAATGCTAAATAGTGCAATGAAAACGTGATTGGATATGTTATGGGTGAGTTATTCAAGAATTCACATTGATGCCTCAAGCCTTATGCTTGTATAAGTGTCCCTATGGCACGTTTGATTTGAGTATATGTGGCTTATGCACTGGGTCATCTTGTTAGAGGTGATCTGAATTGGTAAGGAGATATCCCTTGCCTTGACTCATGACGAAAATCCAGTTTCCAATATGACATTGTGTGGTTTTATTTATAAACCTATATGGTGACATAATATATGGTACCTGTGTCGTCTATGATTGACACATTTACATTCGAAGTTGTTTTATACACTATGCACTTATAGTAATACCAAAATGATTTGTTTTATGCGTATCAAGCATATTTGGCCCTTATAAGGTAAAACTCTATCCTACGGCTTGCATTGCATTGTGTGATGGGACCTGAGTCTTATAACGGATTCATTTTTCTAAAAAGCATTGCGTTGTTTACTGATTTACTTTATTTTATGCACTGGCAATTCAATGGAGTAAACCTGTTCCGTGACATATGGCGTGGCCCTGCGATTTGCCTCATTTTTAGACAAGTTAAGTAATTGTAGAATTTCTCATGCCAGTCCCATGACTGACTCGTAGTTTGTTTTTCCCTTACAAATTCCGGTGCCGATATTTTTACATGGGCAGCCAAGTGAATAGGTGATTGGTTTTCTTTTGGATATCCACCATAGCATGGGGTGCTCTTTTGGCTGAAGATGTTGACCTATCTTTTTATCATTTCTTTTGGACTTTTAAACATTACCACATGTATGTTTATATTTGATTCCGTTGTAAACTCATTATCTATTTGGTGAAACTTGTTATGTACGAAGTGTGATCCTGTATATGTGTAACTATGATGTTGATGATTATGTTTCCACTGTTATCTTATGATGTAAATTATTCCCCAATTTCATGTATTATACTATATTTAGTATTCTGTTGATTTGATTAATATGTTATTTTCCAAAGATCGACCGTGCCACCGTGGAGTGGGGGTTTGATTCATGTCAGGCTAAGGGGTTTGCACAGAGAAAGGGAAAGGAGTATGATGAGATCTTTGCACCGGTTGTGAGACATACTTCTATCTGGATATTACTTGCCATAGTTTCTATTCACGCCTTGGAGTTGGATCATCTTGATGTGAAAACCGGTTTCTTGCTTGGTGACTTGGATGAAGACATTTACATGGAGCAACCAGAAGGGTTTGTTGTAGATGGTAAGTCAAAATTGGTTTGCAAGTTAAATAAATCACTATATAGTTTGAAGCAATCACCTAGGCAATGGTACAAGAGGTTTGATCATTTCATGCTTGAAAGTGGCTTCCATCGAAGCATCAAAGATGCTTGTGTATATTTCAAGAATTTGGGAAATAATTGTTGGGTGTATTTACTCTTGTATGTAGACGATATGCTCATTGCTTCCAAGGACAAGGAAGAAATCAACAAGTTGAAATTGAGATTAAAAGAGGAATTCGACATGAAAGATCTTGGAGAAGCAAAGAAGATTTTGGGCACAGAGACTAAAAGAAATCGAAAGCATTTTGAGTTGAAACTGACTCAAAAGGAATACTTTAAAAAAGTGCTTTGTCGGTTTAGCATGAAGGATGCAAAGGCATCAAATACATTTTTACCTTTGCATGTAAATCTTTCAAGTAAGGGATCACCTATCCAGGAGAAAGACAAGGCTTATATGGCAAGGTGTCATATGCTAGTGTCGTTGGAAGCTTGATGTATGCCATGGTGTGTACAAGACCCGATATTGCAAATGTCGTCGGTGTTGTTAGTCGGTACACGATTAATATGGGGAAATCGCATTGGGAAGCAGTAAATCTTACCATGAGATACTTGAAAGGTACAATATCTCATGGTCTTGATTTTTAGGGAAGTAAAGAGAAGAGTTGCATGTTGGTTGACTGCGCCGGTGATAGCGATCAGAAAAATAAACTTCTGGATATGTCTTCACTATTGGTAGTACAACCATAAATTGGAGATTGAGATTGCACATCATGGTTGCTTTATCCACTATGGAGGCAGATTTGATGGCTTCGGTGGAGGCAGCAAATGAAGCACTATATTTGAAGCGATTGTTGTGTGACTTGGGCTTTGAACATGAACGTGTTGATGTTCAATGTGATAGCCAAAGTGCTATTCAATTGGCGGAGAATTCGGCGTTTAGCTTAAGGACCAAGCGTATTGAAGTAAGGGAGTCATTTCTAGTAGCCATGGATGAAGGAAAGCAAGCATGCCTTCGGAAAGTGCACACAAAGTATAATGTGGTGGATATGTTCACTAAGGCATTTCTAATTGGGAAGTTCGAGCATTGCTCGAACTTAATTCGCTTGGAGAGGTGCTAGGTGCCACGGGGTGGCACGATTGAGGGAGATGCTTGGCTATGGGTAGAGAAGAGTATCAGTGAGAGGTTGGAGTTCTATCTTTTTGGTATGTTTGTCATTGGGTAAGACTAGTTTTGTAGATGGGTGTTTTCAACACTTTATTAGAGGGTGGGGGCTTTGCCTGAACTCGTTGATAGAATGCAATAGGGGGTTGCTTTGCCGGAACTCATTGGGAAAGCATTCAAGCCCGATGACGGTGGATATGGTGATAGTTGGAGCTATCAGTTACGAGTGATGATATGGATACCATTAGTTCATGGAGTTGGAGATAAGTGATTTTTCATCAAGGTGGAGTGTTAAATTTGGTGATGCTAAATCACATTAAATGAAGGGAATTTGTTTTTAAGGGAGAAAGAAAAGATATTGCTTTCCCTAAATAATGAGATTTGGGTAGATATTGCTTTCCCTAATTAATGGGATTTGGGTAGATATTGTTTTCCATAACTAATGAGATTGATATATATTTATGTGAAAATTAGGCACACATCCCTAAAACCAAACTTAATTAGGCTCACGTCCCTCCCGACTTTTCCATGAAAACCCGGTCCCTATTTATCCAACTTCCATGATTTACATATTTTTACCCAAAAAAAATGCGCCACTCAATAAAAAAAAATCTAAATTCCGGAAACATTCCTAGAAGTCCACGAAAAAAATGTTTCATACATGTATGCAACTTTTGCCAATAGTTGCATACACGTATGCAACTATCTGAATAAACATGCACTAAAATGCGCACGCCTACTGAATAATTGCATAAAAGTATGTAATTATTCAGGCATAACTGCATACTTATATGCAAAAATGTTTTGCAGAAATTAGGCATTGCAATATTTGCATACTTGTATGTATAACTGCATACAAGTATGTTGATATGTTGCTGCATGTTTTTTATGTAGAAATTGAATTGTTGCATGAAATCATGCACGTATTTCATGAAATTTGCATACATGTATGCATGAATGCAGCTGTTTGACGCAGAAAATGAAATAGGTGCATACTTGTATGCTACTATTTTGAAATAAGTGCGTCTTTCGATGCATTTTACTACATTTTCGTTGTTTTTGTGTTTTTTTATTTTGACATGTTTTATGATTGTTTTTCAACTTGATTTTTTTTTGATTAATTGTTTTATTTAAATATGAATTTACGTATTTTTTTACTGAATTTTCGAAAAATAGGGATGTAATTTATAACAAGTTTATGACTGGATGTGAGGCTACTTTTGAAATTTAATAGGGACCTGTGCCAAACAGACCCTATATTTATTTCCCTCTTTCGATGGCATATTTGATAAGATCTTTTTCCGTATATATAAAACTTTGGTGCCAAGTTTACTTGACTTAGAGTAAAGTAAACTTGGGTATAAAGTAATTGGTCTTATACAAGGAGTCTAGAAGAAAGAGTGAAAGGCAATCCATTTATCTCCCAATCATGTTTTAGGATCTCTAACCTAAATATATTTTCTTCAATTCTTATCTCCACAAATCAAATTCTTGAGTGAAATGAACGACCGTTGTAACAATCTCTTGTACTCTTTTTTGGTATTAATAAAAGGCTCTCTCTCTCAAGTCGACGTACACTAACAAATTATTAATGGATCCACTGTAAATCCCTGTGTGATTTACTTTTCGTTATTGATCCTTTATTTCTCTTGTGTGGTGATTATGATTGGATTTTGGATTGGGTTGAGATTGTTTTTGATATATTGAAGAAGGTTGTTTTTGGATGTCAACTACGATCTCGTTTTCCGTTGACAAGGGATTTTTTGATTTGAGTGGTCTTGTGTTGAAATTTCTCCACAACAAGACCATTATACTTAGATTATGTTACTCTTTGATTCATACCGCTACTTGCAATGCTATTTTGTGATTAAAGGCTAGCCTTCTTTTCTTCAGTCAATTAAAATCACCAACGATGAGGAATACTTCTTCATTTCGGGGAACTTTAATTGTGAAAAGTGAAGTTTTAGAAATTTCTACCTAAAAGTTTAACTAATATGCTTGGCATAATTTAGTTTACAAAATTAAGTTAAAAGCTCAAATAGGGAAATAATATGTCAGAATTGACATTTTCCAAAACCATTGGACAAAGACAATAATCTCGTACATATCAACTGAAACTATATGCGATGGTTCATCAAAATTAACTACTCCAGTAAATTGGTTTGCTCAACATTATGGAAATTTAGTTTAATACACAGCTCACCTAAAATATCACCTCATTTCAAAGTTGGTCAGGTACTACATGTTTGATAGCAATATTGCTTACCTGATATAGAATTTAATCTTATTAAATACTGATCTTTTACATTATGTTCACCATAAAATTCTTACGTTCAAAGCAAATGTATTTCAATATTGCATTTCATTAATTTCTTCTTTATGATTTTGATAATGAACATTTTAGGTAAGGCTTGCACGTAAATTTTCTAAAATAAACTGAATATCATGTCAGTTTCTGGTTTTGATGATAAGAATGCTAATACTTCAAAAGAATAAGGAGTAATTTAAGAGACATTGTATGTAGTGTTATATTTTCCAGTTTAACGATTCATTCCATTCTAACTAGAACTGATGTATATGGTTATTTTACCAGTGTTACCCTATTCAGTTAATTGGTTTCACATATTAATTAAAATAACTTTTTTGATCTACGCTAAATTTAAACGATCGTTGGTGTGAATTCTGATTTATCTAATATCTTTAATGCTTAAAACAATGATGAAAATTAATCATTAGTAATGCTTAGTTTGTAAATATTTAATGTTACTAAAATCATTAAATATGTGAAACACTAGTAAACATATTTAAATTGTGACCCTTTTAATTGATCTGACTAATTTTAATGTTCCTGATAAAATGGCTCTTTGCATAATAAGGTTGATACTTGTAACCTTTCAATTCAATTTCTTAATAAACTCCATCATCTATGACATTCATAAATGTTAAGGAAATCAAAGGTTCCCAGGTTAGCAAAATATTAAACAGAAGTAGAATTTCATTGGTTTTATGAAGCACAACGTAATAAAAATAACATATATGTGGAATAGGATAATTTTATGTTCCTTAATTACATGTAGAACTAAATAACAACCATATAGTTAATTAAATTTAACAATCTAGAGTAGCATTCATTATTTTGTAAACTAAAAATAAAATAAGGGGAGAACATTCTATATCAAAAACAAAGATCAATAGTACACGAACTTATCTTTTGATAGTGGGGCAAGGCATGTTGTGCATGCATATATACGTATATATATTGTGTATGTGCTTATGGGCATGAAATCTGTTTTTTAACAATGCAATGATTTGGTAATTTTTCAATATTAGAAATTGCCATAAGTTGTATTTGTCATTGAAATCATGTGTACACACCAGAGTATATTCTTGATTGGTTTTACTATACCTAAAATGAAGAAGATCGATCTATATTGAAAATTTAGGGCATAAGTAAAACTAATGGATAAATAAAAAGAAATTACCATTAGGAATCAGGTTCTCCCATCATTATTAGAGAATACGTATTAGCTTAACAGCTTTAGTTTTCGCCACTTCATTTGAAATTTATAGGTTATCAAACCTAATTCTTCTTCCATACTTCCTTTTCATTATGAAAAACATTTCCAATTAGACACTCATATATACATATATATATATATATATATGTATCTGATAATAAATCTAACAGTGAAATAAAAGACTCCCATATCCAATCCTGGGTTGACGATAGCATACTGACGCAATCAATCCCACATCCACATCTGAAAAGTCATAAGAACTTTCGATTGTAAAGTCAGCCGAGGCCGGCAAAAAATAAAAGCTCTACATTTTGAGCAATCTAATTAGATAAATATAACTATAAATCAAAAGAGAAGAAAATTAACACTTACATCCTTAAGATCCGTAAACTTTTAATCTGATATTCTGCTTTGTTATTTTGAGCTAGCAATTGATTTGTTACAGCCGTTCAAGTGAGAACTAGAACTTACCATCGAATTACACAATAAAGCCATGTGTATTATGGTCGAAGTCATAGCCTTAGGCACTGAGAGGGAGGATAATGGTAGGGAAGTAGATTGTAAATAGAATGTCGTAAGACAATTGACGTAACCCTGCCTTTACGAAACCAGATTAATTCTGTAATCGAGGATGAATAGAAGAAACTGATGATGATGAAAGAGGTAAGGGGATCTACGGGTATGAATCAAGATAAAAATTATAACATCTTAAAGTATGCAAAGATTTGAAGAGGTAAGGTTTCGGGACATGAATTAGAGAGGTGGATATCGATAAATCGAAAAAGTAATAAAGTAGAAGTAGATGAATAACTAGAGTTGAAAGGCAAGTACGAATGATAAAAGATCTAGGCGAAAAGATAAATAACACGAATGTGTGACAATTGAGTTTCAAAGTGGTAAGATAGCCTGAGAGCTCTTGAAACCAAACTCAATTTTTATAGTATAGTATAGATTTTACATCGAAATGCAGTAATATCGGTTTTTTGTCCAAGCCTTACACGATGTACGATTAATCTATTGCTAATTTCGATTTACATTGTCAGTTGAATCAAGCCAAAATTTGATATGCCTTTTATTCCGATCAATGGTTTATTAGTAGTCAAGCACTTTCATCCATATCTTTATTTGTAGGTACAATCTCATTTCCATAATAACAAATCAGTAAAAATTGTTTCATGAGATAATAGGTCAATAACGCTGGCAAAACATTGCATAAACTAACCGAAGATATGTCAGCAAACTATATGAGTGAAAATGGATCTTCATTTAGCACAATATAATCACCAAGGAAAATAGACCATTGATTTTTTTCTGAAATAGTTTATTGAAAAATATCAAGTAGAACATGGACTAGTCACAAAATAAGAGTTAACAAAGCTGAACATTCAGATGGGAAGGAGGAACTACAGTTGGAAGAATTATAAAGCTTGTCATTTTATTCAATAAGAAATTGTTTTTTTTTTTTTTTTTTTGGTTGATACAGGATAGAACAGACAGACCTGTTATATATACTAGTAAATGTAACGGTAAAATACATTATTCTGGGTAAGTGAAATATGGTTGTGTCATTGTGACGTGGCACAGCAGAATAAACATAGCCATAATTAAATGTTTTGCTGACTCGTCATTGTGACGTGGCACAGCAGGATAAACATAGCCATAATTAAATGTTTTGCTGACTCGTCGTCTATTCCAGAATTCACCACATACTTTCCTTTTATTTCCCCCCTTCAAATCTAGGGTTGGCCATGTCGAACCATAGTTTGTTTCTCATCTTTTCTCCATTCACTTCGTACTTGACTTAAGTGTGCTGGATCTGAACTATGAACCTCAAGTGTGTCTTCCTCTCTTTTCATTCGAGCTGTAGCT
Source organism: Allium sativum (assembly GCA_030737875.1). Taxonomy (NCBI): domain Eukaryota; kingdom Viridiplantae; phylum Streptophyta; class Magnoliopsida; order Asparagales; family Amaryllidaceae; genus Allium; species Allium sativum. The sequence continues at coordinate 161,569,892 of CM060924.1, forward strand.
TTAATATTTGGCTTCGAGCTGTCAATTTGAAGTTCTGCTTGCTGGTTAGCTACAATCGACGTTGATTTTGTGTCGATTGGCCTAATGTTCAGGGCGTCACGTAGTCTAGTAAAGTTTTTAGCTAAGAGCGCCTTGGTAAGTATGTCGGCTTTTTGATGGTAAGACGGTATGTAATTTACTTAAAGCTTTCCCTCCTTTACTTGCTCTCGAACGAAGTGAATGTCGATTTCTATGTGTTTAGTTCGTGCGTGCTGAATAGGATTAGCTGTCATGTATATCGAGCTTTGATTATCATACCATATTGTTGCTTTTTGATTGTTTAATAGATTTAGCTCCTTTAATATTGATTGCAACCATATTATTTCTGATGTAGCGCTGGCAATGCTTCTGTACTCCGCTTCCGCACTTGATTTTGAAATTGTTGGTTTCTTTTTCGGTGTCCATGATAATAGATTGTCCCCTATATAGATACAGTACCCTGTTATTGATCTTCTGTCATCGGGATCTGCTGCCCAGTCTGAGTCAGTGAATCCTGTGATATTTAAGTCTTTTCCTCCTTTTATTGTTAAGCCATACTGTATAGTCCCCTTTAAATATCTTAGTATTCACTTTACTGCTTTCCAGTGTTCGTCCCTTGGATCCTACAAAAATTGTGAAACTTGGTTAACACTGAATGAAATGTCTGGTCGTGTTATGGTTGCATATTGCAATGCTCCCACAACACTTCTGTACTGCTTTATATTATTTATAGATTCTCCCCTGTTTTTTGAGAGATGCTGACTAGATATCATGGGTGTTGGTTGAGGTTTTGCTTCATGCATATCAGTCTTTATCAGGAGTCCAGTTATGTATTTTTTGCTGAGAACCATTTCTGTTTTTGATCTTCTTTGGGCTTCTATTCCCAGAAAATATGATAGACTGCCGAGATATTTTATTGAAAATTGCTCATTTAGATACTGAGTCAGTTGCTTTAGCTCACCTTCATTGTTCCCTGTTACTATTAAGTCGTCAACATATATTAGTACATATGTTGTATAGTAATTATTTGATTTGAGGAATAATGAAGTGTCAGATTTAGTTGGCCGATATCCCTGTGTCACTAGTGTTGATTTTAATTTGTCGAACCATACTCTAGGAGCCTGTTTTAGACCATAAATTACTTTCTTTAGTTTGCATACATAATTTGGATTCTGAATGTAGCCCTCTGGTTGTTGCATGTAGATTTCCTCTTGTAACACTCCATTAAAAAATGCATTGTTGACATCTAAGTGCTTTATATTCCATTGTTTGGTGAGAGCAATAGTGAGAATTAGTCTTATGGTAGCTGGTTTGACTACAGGTGAAAATGTTTCATTGTAGTCAAATCCTTATTCTTGTGTATATCCTTTAGCTACCAACCTTGCTTTGTATCTTTGAACAGATCCATCTGGATTTCTTTTTGTTCTATATGTCCATCTGCATCCAATTAAGTTTTTGTTGGTTGGTAGTTGAACAAGTTCTCATGTTTGATTATTCACCAGAGCTTTATACTCTTCGTCCATAGCTTCTCTCCAGTTTTTATATTGTGCAGCTTGCTGGTATGTAACTGGTTCATCTGAGTTGATAGTTTCTACGAGCAATTTTGGTTTAAAAATACCACTTTTAGCCTTGGTTATCATCCGGGGCCCAATATTTGTTGATGATTTTGTCTCTGATTGGCTTTCTTAATTGACTGTGGTTGCTGGTATATTGTTGTTGGTTGTACTTCTGATGTTGCTTTCAATGTTTTGGCTCTCATTTTCTTCTTGTTGTTGTCTTTCAGGTGAGTAGTTGGCGAGGCTGATTGGCTCTTCATTGCTGGTATTGGGTGTAACTGATTCGGTAGTGCAGTTTCGATTGCCCTCAACAGCCACTGCTTTGTTAGTACCTGCTAGGGAGTCTGTATAGTATGGTATGCCAGGTATGCTACTCTTACCTGTGATTACTTTATTTGTGGTTTTGATGTCTGAACTCTTATATGGAAATATCTCTTCATTAAATACCATATGTCTACTGATGAAAATTCTGCCATTTTCATCTATACACATGTATCCTTTTTGCTTTGTAGCATATCCAATAAATGTACATGGTTTGGATCTGAAATTTAATTTATTTGTGTTGTATGGTCTTAAGTATGGGAAACACAAACATCTGAAAGTTTTAAGACTTTGGTAGTCTGGTTTGATGTGATATTGTTTTTCAATGGGACTAAAGTCTTTCAACACTGTTGTAGGCATTCTATTTATTAAGTATACGGCAGTGTTGAAAGCTTCTGACCAAAATTTTAGTGGTAGAGATGCATGAGCCAATAAAGTTAGTCCAGACTCCACGCTGTGTCTGTGTTTCCTTTCTACTAAGCCATTTTGTTCAGATGTGTAGGGGCAAGTGGTTCTGTGTATAATTCCCTTAGTTTTGAAAAATTCACTTAGGTTCTTATACTCAGAGCCACCATCAGATTGCAACACTTTAATTTTGGTATTGAACTAATTTTCAACCATATTAGAAAAATTAACAATAGCAGCATAAGTGTCAGATTTTGCTTTTAGGAAGTAAATCCAGGTGTACCTAGTGCAAGCATCCACAAATGAAATGTAATACTTGTAGTTAAAGTCGGTGCAAACAGGGGAAGGTCCCCATAGATCAGTAGCTATTAATTCAAATGGTTGTGTGTAGTTAGTTAAAGAGTTTGTAAACGGTAGTTTGTGGATTTTGCCCATTTGACAATAAGTGCAAATGTAGGGATATGATATATCATCAAAAGCAATTTTATTATTCCTAAGAACTGTTTGACTACATTTACACTAGCATGACACAATTTGTAATGCCATTTATCAAAAATACTTTTATCATTTTTTTCAAGTAGCATGACAGAATTGTAGCAGCTTTTCTCTTTAGTATTGTTGTCTTGACTATCAACTTTAAACTGATACAGACCATTAATAGTATTCCCCTCCAATAAAATTTCCTTAGTCAGTATGTCCCTGACTAAGCAATATTTCGGGAAGAATTCAAAGTAAACATTGTTATCCTTTGCAAATTGTGATACGCTTATCAGATTTTTCTTAATATTGGGTACCCTAATTAGGTTATTTAAATATAGTTGTTTTTTACCATTAATTATAGCATTTCCTATGTGAGAAATTTTTACGCACTTACCATTACCCAGGCTTATAGTTTGATTACCTCGATACTCCTTTTTTTCGAGATTAAGATTTTCCAAGTTGCTAGTGATGTGATTTGTTGCTCTTGAGTCTGGATACCAGTTGTCGTCTTGAATGTCTTCTCCTTTGGCTTTGTCATTTTGAATATAAGCTCTGTTGTTATTGTTTTGATTTATCCCTTCTTTTTGAGACACAACCATGTTGGAATTAGGATTGCTTCCTCTTTGACTGTTGTTACCTTTATTTGGTACATGGTTTGAGTTAAATCGAAAGTAGCACTTCACCGCTGTGTCCAATTTTCTCGCAAATTTGACATTTAGGTCTGTTGTTAGGGCTACACCTGCCACGTCCTCGTCCACGATTAGAGTAACCACCTCTTTGACTATTGTTATTGTAACCACCTCTTTGACCAGTGTCGTTGTACCTATTACTTTGATTTTTCCCTATGTTACTAGTAGTGAAGTTCAGTAAGTATTCACTTTCTGATGGCTTTTTGTCGTTGATCCTTGCTTCGTGAGAGAGTAGTATAGCACAGACATCGTCCAGTGGCAGCGTTGCCTTTTGTGATGTTATGACGGCTACTACGCTTCATATTCGTCTCCCAGTCCATTTAGTAATGACAATACATGTTCAGATTCATCTATGTTGCTGCCAGCAGCCTTCAACATATCGCAGATATTTTTAACTTTGGATATGTATTTTCTCATACTTAGATTTTCTTTTCTACAGTTTTGTAGTTGTATTTTATAAAATAGCGACTTTGCAGCTGATTGTGAGTTGAACACTTTCTCCATGGTTAGCCATATATCACTGGCTGTTTTAAAGCCTATGACTTGAGATAGTAGGCGTGGACTGATGGATGACAACAGTCATGCACTGATGAGTCTTTCCTGCCTATGATATTTTGTATACTCGTCATTGCTAATGACTCTATTTTCTTTGTCAGTTATATATCTTGCTGGAGTTGATAGTGTGCCATATACGTAGCCTTTTAGTCCGTAACCTTGCACGGCAGTTTCTACTTGAAGTTTCCACAATAAATAATTGGTTTCTTCAAGTTGAATGGTGATTAATTGGCTTTGTGGGCTGATGATTGTTTTGATCAGTTGTTCAGCAGATGGCATGGTAGCATTGACGTTGGAAGTAGCAGAGTTCTCTTCAGACATGATTATAGATCACAGATCTGAGTCCACGAAATGCAGGTAAGTGGTGAGAACTTTTGATGCCTTTTGAATTGGGGATTTTCGAGAATTGTATGATGGGATATTCCAGATGGTTCATTCTTGATTTCAATCAACTTGAATTGTTGTGGCCGTTAGGCTGTTGCTTGCTCTGATACCAAGTTAACAAAGCAGAAGATTCAGATGGGAAGGAGGAACTACAGTTGGAAGAATTATAAAGCTTGTCATTTTATTCAATAAGAAATTGGTTTTTTTTCTGATTGATACAGGATAGAACACAAAGACCTGTTATATATACTAGTAAGTGTAATGGTAAAATACATTATTCTGGGTAAGTGAAATATGGTTGTGTCATTGTGACATGGCACAGCAGGATAAACATAGCCATAATTAAATGTTTTGCTGACTCGTCATTGTGCCGTGGCACAACAGGATAAACATAGCCATAATTAAATGTTTTGCTGACTCGTCGCCTATTCCAGAATTCACCATATACTTTCCTTTTATTTATAAGTTTAAAATATTACATGAAAGGGCGCATATGCGCATACATCATACAATATGGGATGCCACCAGTTATTGGAAGCGAAGGGTACTACTACCTACAGTTGAGAATCCAAGACAACTTTTCAATAGGGTCCTTACGTAAACATAGAGTGGATTTACCTTAGCAAACTTCTCAGGGGTCCTTATTTCAATACAAATTAGAAAAGTTTAGTGGGGTCCTGTCCCCCCACTCAAGAGGCTTGGATCCGCCACTAACTACTTGCATTGTTAATTTTGCTGTCTTCTTTTTGAGGAGCCTACAATTTTCTTCTTCTTATGTCCCTATGATTGTTTATGCTTATAGTCTCGTTTTGTTGTTTTATTGAGTGTTTGCATATTGACAGTCAAACTCAGACACATATGTGACAACCGCCCATAGCTCCTACACATAACAAGGGGAATAATGCGCTGAAAGACATGCTAGGCAGCTATGGACGATCATCAAGGTAGTATAACACAACTGAAACTTGTCGCATAACTCATAGCATAAGGATAAAATATAATAGAATATATACAACAAGAAATAATAGTGAAGCATAATTACACAGAAATTTAAAACTCCATATCATCATAGAATATCCATAACGTTTTGGACCACATCAATAATCTCTGTACAAAGGGGCCTCACTACAACACTCAGAGGATACAACAGATAGCGGAAAAACATCATAATATGTATAATACGAAACTGGTATGTAATCCTCCTACTCTTCTCCATTTAGCAACATCGTCCTCACCAAGGGATCACCTTTCACATGCTACTTAGTCTGCCCATCCAAAATCGAAGAACAACACAAGATAATAAGAGGGAGACATAAAACCTTGAGTCAGACAATAGTCTTAGTGAGCGATAAAACATCTAACTAACATCATCGACAAAGTATATGACAATAGGAAGATTAATCTAACCAATCTACCAACCTACCAGAGAAGAACCCAAACCATCTTCCCTACATCCGAAAGAGAGCCTTTACAAACAACCAAGTTGAAATAACAATACATTCATGGCACTCAGTTGTCAAGCATTGACCATCCTGATTGATATTGACATCTCTCAAGCACAAGTCTCAAAGGCTTAAACCAACATCAGACAAGCACCCAAGAGATATCTCCTTCGACGTCGAATAATCTACACAAGATGATACAAACCAAACGATCAACAACCATGACTCTGTCTATCACCACCAATCCTTCTTTGAAAACATCGTTAATCATATGACCGGATAAACACCTTGCCTTCTGTCAAGGGCTAATGGTAACCCCAGTTCTAACCAGACTATTACATGTCCAACATACATTTGCCTCTCAGAGACAACTAGGCCCATCCAATGGGTCCAGGGTACTCGAATAGTTCAACTAGCCTTTTAGGCATCCCTATTATACTCCTGCTTTAAGCCCGCTAGAACTTACGACAACGAAAATCTCTCAGCCTTCGTAACTCTAGTCGTCACCGCTGGCGACTATCCACAATATCAGATACCATATCGAGCAAACATTACCCAAGAATTCAAGCCAACTTGAATCATCTTCGTATTTGTCAAATCTCCATGATCAACAAACACTTCATAACATTTCGAACATCATTCAAGTCCAACTTTAATCACCTTCACATTCATTGCATCTCCACGATCAACGAACACATCACAGCATTTCGAACATCCTTCAAGTCCAACTTGAATCGTCTTCACATTCATTGCATCTCCACAATCAACGAACACTTCACAACATTTTGAACATTCCCATATGGATTCATGTCAAAGCTACAACTAGCATCGAACCAAAAATAAACTTTGCTTGATCATATATTTGATGGATCATTCACCGATCCATCATTGCAAGTCCATCATTGTAGGTCCATCACTGCAGGTCCATCAAACCTTCCAGTCAAGCTTTCCAGTTAAACCTTCCAGTCAAACCTTCCAGTCAAACTATCTAGTCGAGTGTTCCAGTCAAACTTTCCAGTCAAACGTTCCAGTCAAAATTTCCAATCTAACGCTCTAGTCAAACTTTCCAGAACTTTTGATCCTCAAAACTTCTGATCCATACGATTTAACGCTTCACGAAGAATATCTATGCAATCAACTCATCCAGATCGACCAATTTCACTCAAGCAACCAATAATCATCATATAATCATATGGAATTCATCAAATCATGATAAATCAAAGAATAAACAAAAGAACGGATCTAAACTTCCATAAACATAATAATTAGCGGTTTAAGTTGCTAGATTATATCCTATGGTGATTCGAATGAAAATATACATACCATGATGTAAATCTCGATGAAAACAACTTAAAATGATGAAAATAAGATCAAACAACTCATATAGTTGATTGAATCTGTGTGAGTGATGCTTATCACTCACCAATTCTTCGAACTAACTCGAAAACGCTAAATTCTCAATCCGAAAAATGAAGAATATACTTCAAACTCTTGATTTGATACGATCTCTCTTCACCTGATGTAGATCTAGCATGAAACGATGTAGATCTTCGGTTCTCTTATGTAGATTTAGAATTTTGATGGTGGAAAGGTGTATTTGATTGAGCAAGGAGGATCACGATGTGACGACCGCCCATAACTCCTGCACTTAACAAGATGAATAAAGGGCTGAAAGACGTGCCAGGAAGCTATGGACGATCATTGATGTAGGTAAACCCATGCAGAACATGTCGTATAACTCACAGCGCAAGGATAAAATATAATAGAACATATATAGCAGGTAATATTAATAAAGCAGAATTGTGCAGAATCTTAAACTTTTCGTATCATCATGAAATATACATTACAACTTTGGATAATACTACAAGAGTTTGTACAATGAGCCTCACTACAACACTTAGAGAAAAACATCAAACAGTGGAAACAACAAGTATTAGATATAGCTAAATACGCCAGCCTCCTCGTTATCATTCAACAGCAACGTCCTCGTCAAGATCTATCACCTAACACCTGTTACTCAGTTTACCCATCCAAAACCGGATGAACAGCCCAAGGTAATAAGAGGGAAACATAAAACCTTGAGTCAGACAAAAGTCTTAATGAGTGATAAAATAACTATCTAACATCATCAATGAAGTATATAAGAATAGGCCTATTAACCAACCGATCTACCAAAACACCAGAGAAGAACCCAAACCTGTCTCCCCCATATCTGACAGTGATAGCCTTTACAAACAACCAGAAGTAAACAGACAATTGAAAGAACCCACAACAACAATAATCTCTCAGCCTTCAATATCTTTAGTCGTCCTCCCCAACGGTTATTCATAGCTCAAGCAACACCTCTCGAGCAACCATTATCCATCAACTTATAACTTTGAGTCATAGCTCAAGCAACCTTCTCGAGCAACTATTATCCATCGACTCACTACTTGGATTCCCCTTCACATTCATTGCATTACGACGATCAACGAACACTTGATGATGCTTTAGATATTCCTCCTTGAATTCGCGTCAAAGCTAGAACGATCGTCGACACAAGCTTAGTTTGGTCGATACTGCATTTCATAGCAGTTCCAGCTTTTTCGCTATGAAAAACTGACCAAAATGTCAATACAGCCTTTTGCAGTGTTTCTGAAATGCTATTATATGTCCTGGTTCAATTCTGGCACTCCCTGGCACTTGGCACTTTCATTTGGTACTCTGGTACTTGGTATTGTGAAAACAGCTTAAATCCTCAGCGTGCATCTTGGAAATCACTAATTTTACCACGTGCAGCACGTCTGGTACTTGGTACTCTGACATTTGGTATTCTGGCACCTGGAACTGTAGCACTTAGTACTTTGTCATTTAGCCCGATCCATATCACAGCATTCAGCCTGATCATGTTACTGTATTTAGCCAGATCCATCCCACTGGCACTTGCCCGATCCATAATTTTCCTAGCGCGCACCTTGGTAGATCACCTATTTCACTGTGCGTAGGCCAATGTGGTACTGGTACTCTGGTACTTTGACCCGATCAATATGATTGCATTTAGAAATGCTATGAAATGTTTCTTTTTGCCCAATTCATGCCAAATGCACAGATCCCACATGTGCACGCCCCTTGGTACTACCTCCTAGTATTGCACGATCCATATGCAGCTTTTTTTTCCGATCCATACCTATTATAGCGTTTTTAAATGCTTTGAAAGCCAGAAATTGATTTTTGTCCGATTATTCAACTTAATTTTGCCCGGCCAATACTTAGCCCGATCCATGGCCAATAATTAGCCCGATCCGTACGCTGAAACTGCCAAACTTCGACTAATCTTGATGCTTGCGTACAACTCGATTTCATACTCAAAAACTAATCAAACTCCATCTTTTTCAACAATGATTTAATCAATATAACTACAACAAATCACACAATCATCAACGAACATTAAAACAATGATTTAACAAATTAATCAAATTTTTAAATGGATCTAAACATAGAGTTAACATATGATTTTACTGTTTATAAGTTGCTAGCTTAGATCCTATGGTGATTTGTATTAAAATCATACTTACATCGATTAGATCTATAAGAAAACAACTTGAAATGATGAACATATGATCACACAACCTATATACTTGATTGAATCTATGTGAGAGATTCTTATCACTCACCAACTCTTCGAATTAACTTGAAATCACCAAATTCTCAATCCGGACAGCAAAGAATTATCTCAAAATCTCTTGAATTGATGCTATCTCCCTTGTCTCGATGTAGATCTAGCTTCACTTGATGTAGATCTTCAATCTCTTTGCATAGATCTAGAATTTTAATGGTGGAAATGTGTATTTGATTGAGAAAGGAGAATCACAAGCTCAACAAAATGAGAGAATGAAAAAATCTAACCCTCTCTCCATCCCTCTAACACCCTATTTATAGCCAACAGCCCACTAATGGGCCACACCAATTCAGCCCATTAATAACTAACCAAACTTGAACATAATTTTGTGAAATCTTAAAACAGCAATTTCTCCCAAACTGCTGTACCAAATCTTTGATGTGACTACTCTACGGAATTGGAAGCATCATTTCCTTTCCAATGAAATTGATCCTAGCACCTGATTCAATCTCAGTCAAAAGTTATGCCCTATACAAACCTGATTGAGGCAAAATGGTCACAAATAAAATTGGTCAAAATTATGGACATGTCCCACATCCTCATAAACAACATATTAAAATATGAGAATGATCCAACCCTCAGGGAATTAAACAAAAATATTTTATGATCCTCTGATATGTAAAATGCGGGTTGTCACATTATTCTGTGTTGGAGAATGGAGTTTTTGATGACAACAATCTTATTTCAATTATCATTGATTATAAAGTATATGCTAACACTTTTAGTATAGAATATATATAAATATATATATATATATGTGTGTGTGTGTGTGTGCAAAAATTATATACAGGAAATATTACTGAAGACTGTACAGTTATAAAGATGATAGAGATTCAAAGATCAGAGAAATTTCAAGGCTCATGAGTAATCCAGATTTCAAGAGTTCAAGATTAATATAATTATGGAGTCTAGAATTTGTAAGACTCTAAATAGCACTCCAGGTTCAAATTCAAAATCTGATTTTCAATTCTATAATCAATCCTCTTTATTTTGGTTTTCAATTTTTTCCTCAATCCTCTCTATTTTGGTTTTCAATTTTTTCCTCAATCCTCTTTATTTTGTTTTTCTATGTGTTTCTATTTTTATTCTTGTTTGTTTTTCAAACTTAATTTTTTATACTTTATATTTATACTTTATATAGTTTAAAGCCATATTATTTTATAAATATATTTATATAGTTTAAAACTATGTTTTAATATGATTTTCTATCATAGGATATTGATTTACAACATTAGAATTTTATTCAAGAATTTCCAGAATTAGTTTTATGTCAAAACACTTGAAAATGCTTTGAAAATCAAAACTGTACATAGGTATGTCAACATAGCAAAAAGAACATGTCGACATATAACAACTACTTTTCTAATTTTGAAGGGAAGTGTCTTTTCACTATTTGAAACGCTTCAGAACCGTTGCAACCCTTCATGATATAAAAGGAGGTTAAACCGAATTTTTTAACGTATCTTCTTCTCCAACTTCATCCTCTTTCATCCCTCCAATATTCTTAATCATTTTTTTGGTTTTTACAGTTATACTCTGCCAAATTCACTTATGAATTGATCAAACTTCTTCTATTTACACTTTGTACTCTCTGAATCAAGTGTTATTTAAGAGTTATAGGGTTGTTTTGTAATTGCTTGGGTTGAATAAACCCTGTTTGAAAGTCAAAGAGTAATCAGTGTATCCTTGTAGTCGTGAAATCAAGGAATAGGAGTCGATATGCCCTTGTTGAGCCATGAAATCAAGGGATAGGAGTTAATGTCTCCTTGTTGAGCCGTGAAATCAAGGAGGTTGTATCTGACTATTGGAAATAGTAATAAAACTCTGCATAATCCAGCGTTGTGCGGGACTGAACGTAGGAGTGATTCGAACCAGTATAAAATCAGGTGTGTTCTTTACTTTTCTGCACTTTTATTTTTGGTTTATTTTGCTTTTGTTTTTATTTTGCTTTTGTGTTTGAATCTGTGTCTGTGATTGTATTTGTGTTGTTTAATTCATCCCGTAGTTCACTTTAGATTTTTAGTTTTGTTTAAATTCTTACAAACACTATTCACCCCCCTCTAGTGTTTGCTTTGCCTAAACGATCCATTCTACGGTCCCTAACAATTGGTATCAGAGCAAGTCTTTCAAAAAATTCATAATATGATTTTTGAAAATTTGGTAAAATGGAAAATTTTGAAATATCTGATAATACTAGTGTCAATTCATGCATTTCATCAATGTTAAAAGAGTTGCATATATTATTGTTAAAGAAGCATATGATCTATTGAAATATTGTTCAATACAGAAAAGGATGAGTCCTATGACTTTTGAAAACTCAAAAGTTGAAAGGATGGGTGAAGTGGCTATTGGCAATTCAAATTCTGAAAAGGTGGCTATTGGAAATTCATATCTTGAACTGGTGTGTTACATGGCTATTGAAAATTCAAATTCTGGAAAGCAACTGGTGGAAATGAAAAAGAAAAAATGGATACTGGATAGTGGTTATTCGAGACATATGACTAGAAATCCAAAACTACTCAATGATCTGAAGTATGAGGATGGTGGATTGGTAAACTTCGGAGATAATTCTAAAGGATGCATCAGGATACATCATTGGAATCGGCAATGTCAGTAATTCTTAAACTCCTATTATTTCTGATGTTTTATTAGTTAGGAATTTAAAACACAATTTACTAAGTATAAGTCAACTTTGCGATAAAAGATATAAAATAAAATTTGAAAAGAATGAATATTTCATAGAAGATAGGAATTCAAAAGTTATATTCAAAGGGGATAGAAAGAAAAATATTTATATATTAAGTACGAAAATTTCCAATGATAATTTATGTCCTATGGCCAATACAAGTGATCCCTGGATTTGGCATAAAAGATTCGGTCATACAAATTTCAAACATATTTCTAGAATTTCTAAATTAGATTCGGTTAGAGGATTACCCAAAATGAAATTCAAAATTAATAATTTATGTGAGGCTTTTCAATTCGAAAAATTAAAGAAGAGTTCATTTAAATCAAAAGAAGAAATCACTACTTCAAAACCATTAGAGTTAACACACATGGATTTATTTGGTCCATCTCAAACTCAACTAATAAATCATAACAGATATGTATTTGTAATAGTTGAAGATTTTTCTATATACACTTGGACTTTGTTTCTTAAAAATAAAAGTGATGCTTTTGATCAATTTAAAACTTTTGCTAAAAGAGTTCAAAATTTATTATCACTAAAAAATAAAATAATACGTAGCGACCATATTGGAGAATTTGAAAATGAGAATTTTGAAAAATATCGTAATAAAAAGGAAATAACCCACAAATTTTCAATTCCAAGAACTCCTCAACAAAATGAAGTACTTGAACGTAAAAATGGAACGATACAAGAATGTGCAAGAACTATGTTATCCGATAGTAATTTAACAAGGAATTTTTGGGCTGAGGCAGAAGCAACAGCTTGTTATGTTATTAATAGAATTTCAATTATATCTTTGACTCATAAAACTCCATATGAACTTTTATATAACAAGAAACCAAAAGTATAATATTTTAAAATATTAGGAAGTAAATGTTTTATACTTAATACAAAGGATAATTTAGACAAATTTGATTCAAAATCAGATAAAGGAATTTTTATTGGATATTCAGAAAGAAGCAAGGATTATAGAGTTTTTAATACTCGAACCAACACTATAGAAGAAACATTAAATGTATCTTTCGATGAAAACTATAAAAGTATAACTCAAAACGATAAAGACGATTGTGAGGATGAAATCAATGAAATCAATAATGAAGATAACCAATTAAATAAAAGAATTAGATTACTTAGAGATCATCCTGTAGAAAATATCTTAGAGGATATTGAATCCATTGTTAGAACTCGTAATCAATTAAATAATATGAGTAATACTACATTTATATCTACTATTGAACCCAAAAATCCAAAGGAAACTTCTTCCGATGATCATGGTTACTTGCTATGCAAGGAGAATTGAATCAATTTACTAGGAATGAAGTATAGGAACTTGTTCCTAGACCAGAGGATAAAACATTTATAGGAACCAAATGGGTTTATAAAAATAAAATGAATGAACATGGTAAGGTAGTAAGAAATAAGGCATGACTAGTAGCACAAGGATATACTCAAGAAGAAGGAATAGATTATGATGAAACTTTTTCCTCCATAGCAAGACTAGAAGCTATTAGAATTTTACTAGATTTTGCGAACTATATTAATTTTAAATTATATCAAATGGATGTCAAAAGTGCATTTCTAAATGGATTTGTCAAAGAAGACGTATATGTAGAGCAACCACCCCTATTTGAAGATGAAAAATTACACGATCACATATATAAACTAAAGAAAGAATTATATGGATTAAAACAGGCTCTTAGAGCTTGGTATGATAGATTACGAAATTATTTATTACAATCAACTTTGAAATAGGAAAATTTGGTAATACGTTGTTTATTATGAAAAATAACAAAGATATACAAATAGTACAAATATATGTTAATGACATAATCTTTGGGTCAACAAATGAAAAAAATGAACAAAGAATTTTCAGATATTATGACCAAAGAGTTTGAAATGATCCATATAGGAGAATTGTCGTTCTTTTTAGGTTTACAAATTCGACAACTAAAGAATGTAATATTTATTAATCAAGAAAAATATGCGAGAGATTTAATTAATAAATACAATCTAAAAACAACAAATGGTGGACCATGTAATGTCCCGTGTTTTTTGGCCATTTATTTGAAATGTTTTATTTATTTAAATTATTGATTTGGGTTTATATAATCGAATTTGACCCTTTTAATTTGAATATATAAATTTTTTTGATAATATAATTATATTTTAATTTCGGGATATTTGGAAAAATGTTGATTTTGCTGTATAAAGTGATCGGGCAATTTAAAATGATTTAGTATGGTTTGTATTGAAAATTTAGTGGAGATTTCGTTATTAAAACGACGTTATAATGTTTAATTTACAATTTAATTATAAAACGAGCTGTAGCGGCGCGGCAGTTCGTAATTTGGCGTTTTGAACTTTAAACAGCTGTACAGGGCCCAAAATGAGTCGGATTTTCTCAAAACAAGAAATGTCCGAATTTGTTGGATAATATTTTTCTAATGGAAGAGAAAAATCGAGTTTTCGTGTTGTAGATTTTGTTTTATGTCCAAATCAAATTTTGAAAAGGTCACTATGGAATTCCTTTATAAATTTTATCGTTATTTATATTAAATAAAGGGGTTTTTAAATATTTATAATATCGATTTGGCTTGGAATTCAACCCGGGATATTTTATCTTGGTAATATACGATATTCTGGTCGGGTGTGGCCAATTTCAATATTTTCATATTATTATATTGAGGTATTTTAAAACTGGGTTATTTTATTTGAACTGGGCAGTTATAAAAGGGACTTTATTCAAACGACCTTCATTTTCGACGAAACAAATTTTATTGGGACAATAATAGTAAATTATTGCTAGATTTCAAGTTGCGCGTCAACCAGGGTTAATTTATGAGCGCAGCAAAATAAAATACAAATAAAAACGACCATTTGAACGTGAACGAGCGCCATTTGAGCAAATGAACTTGGAATTCGACGAAACAAGTTTCATTAGGACCATATCGTCAAATATACTATGCCGTCCATTTGCATCTCGAACGGGGTTTGTATGTGAGCACAGGAGCGAAAAAACAACGTTCAAAATAGCGATAGGTACGAAATAAAATATCGTTCGTCACATCATTATAAATAAATATTATTTTTCCCCTATATATACGCCTAAAAATCTACCTAATACCATATCCTCCAAACAAAATTCCTCAACCAGCAAAAATATTTGCAGAAAAGCCCCTGATTCCTTTTTAATTTATTTCTTCAAATCGGTAATGAATTTTTTATGGGATTTTGTAACAACCCTTATTTTTGAATAACATATTATAATATAAATCAAGGAAGAATTAAACTGTAAAATCTGAATCAAGGGAACGGGCTGTGCCATTCTGTTCGACTCGGAAAAATACGCGAAATAGAGTCTGAGTTTTCGAAAATTGGAGTCCGTATAACCGAGATATGGCCTCGCGAAGTTTCACGAAAAATTCAAATCCAAAACCGATTCAAATTTCAGAAAATCAGGGTAGGCGGGAAAAATCCCGCCCAGACCAGGTCGACCTGGGGGTCGACCTGGGTGTCGACCTGGGTGGGACCAGGTCGACTGGGGAGTCGACCCCAGGGTCGACCTGCCTGGTCGGACCCAAGCAACCTGGTGCACACATTTTGGCTGTTTTGACCTGTTTTGTTGGCTAGTGACGGGATTTGATGGCTCGGATTAAATCTAGGGTTAATCCTATGGCTAATACTATCCTAATCTTCTATAAAAAGACCCCTAAGCCTAGCCTAAATCACCATTATTCAATCCTACAACTAAACTATGTCAAATTTGTTCCTCTTATGGCCTCCACTCTCATGCTAAAATTTCTAAGTCTATTTATATGAGAGATTTTGAGTTCATACAAGTGTTTTCAAGCTTGAATGAGTGTTCTTAGTTTGCATTCAAGTCAAGTTGCAACATTTCTATTATAAAGCAAGGGTTTTTATCGATTTGGCTCAAGGGTTTTTCATTTGGAGCTTTCATATTTGGGTCTTTTTGGTGATTGCATAAGGGCTTCGTCTCAATCTTTATAATAAATATTCATTTGTGTCTTCATAGCATTGTAAGCCCTTTTCTACTTTCTTTTTGAACTCGAAAGTTAAATGAATGATGCAAGTTTGGGGTTGATCATTATGATATGCATGTTTGGTTGATCATTATGTTATGCAAGTTGGTGTAATCATTATGTATGACACATGTTGCTATGTTATGCAAGTTTGGGTTGATCATTATACTCATGTTATCATGTTATGCAAGTTAAACTTGAGTTTGTGAGCCTAAAGCTTCAAGCTTTATGTTAAAGGTTGCATTTTGGCAACATGGAAGTTATCATATCCCTTATGATAACTTGCATGTGAGGCTAAATGCGAACTTCTAGCAACTTCTACACGTCATTTATCACCATGTATCACTTATATGCTAAGTTTGGTTTTATGCATACTTTTGAAGCCTAATAATGCAATATGCAAGTATATGAACATATGTACATTTCATATGCCACCATGTTAAACTTGTGGCTCCAACACCTTTTTGCCATGATTATGCCAAGTTCCCTACTTTATCCTTTATGCGTTGTTGCGATTATGTAAACGATGGGATTACGTTGGGGTTGGGTAACATTATGACATAAACACGGTTTTCATAACATGACGTGATATGTTAGCTTGTAATTATGTTTTGGAAACATAATGGACATGACACTTAGAAAATATGAGTGTGGCCAACTCGAGGTTGGGTTGAGTTTGTAGCATAAATCTACCCGGACCCACCCGGCTTAACTAGTGGCTACAAACAATAGGACGCAATGTGAGAAGTTGGTCATGTTGTGCTCGAACCCGAGGTTAGACCAAGTTGTGATGTAAAGCTACCCGGACCCGCCCGGCTTAACTAGTAACCACAACAAGGTCTAATGTGAGAGGTTAAAGCACATTAAGTTAATTAATGCCTCCTGATTAGGGTTAAGTATTGGTCCACTTAATACTTAACCAATTTGGGCTTGATGGGTTAATCGGGGTTAAGTCATGAACCTTGGGTACACTTAACCAATTTAATCCACATTTGGATCGGGTTAACCACATTTAACCCGTTAAGAAACCCTAGTGGCGTGGTCCTTTTCAGCAGTAACCCTATTGATAGTATCATAAGACCCTAAGGACTAGGCTAGGGTGGGGCACGATTACTGGGCTGACATGTAAGCGACCAAAACGACAGCTGAGTAGGTACGCCGGTGTAGGTCCAGGCGGACTATGGTCGTGCACATAGTTCGGAGTTGGAAAATCAGGCACGGGTACCAGTAGATCTAGACTGTGCATACTTGATTGGTGTCCGAGGTTGACACCCTAGGACTTGATACACCCTAGGGTGGACCTAGCGCAGTTTAACTACATTTCATGTTTGGGCCGTATGACACCGACACTTGACGAGTTAGGCTTATAGGGAGCCGATCAATTAGACCGTGTAGTTGGCCCTTGATTTAGGTCACCTCATGATATTGGGCCAAGCTTGGGCCAAGGGATCAATTCTTGTTTTTACTTGACATGTTAGAATGCTAGTACACCCGTGGTGCAAAACTTAACCTTGATCATGCGATGACACCTTTTATCTATCTTGTTAGTTAATCATCATGCCAGTATGTTGTTATCCTTATGTTCATCTCAGCTTCTCATGCCAGTTAACTTTACTAGTTCATGAACTGATAGTAGTTAGGGCTTACCAGTCTTTTTGACTGACCTGTTTTCTTTCGCCTCTTTTCTTCTGTTTCCCCCCTCTCAGGTCCTCAGGGTGGGAACATTGGAGCTTAGCTTGGATCTTTATAGCTTGCTTACTGGATTTGCTCATGTACGGTTTTGGACATTGAGCTAGCTATGGTTTATCACTTCACTTTGGGGATAGTACTTTATGTATTTCAGTTTTTTAGTTTATGCTTTTCTCTAGACTTTGTTTATTGGAAAATAATGACCAAGTACTTTGTTGTAACTTAACTATGGTTTTGAAATGCTAGTTTTATCCGCTACTTTACTACTCTGTTTTACTTATATGTTCTGTCTTGTGATATCTGCATGCATGTTTACCTTGTTTAACGCCCCTCCAAAGCTAGTGTGCTTGCAAGAGTTACTCTGGCGGAGGTGGGGTGTTACAGGTTTTGAAGTAAAAGTGTAGATCTGGTCAATACCTAGCTACTGAGAAAAATTTAGGTGGAATGGTGGTCGGTGGTGGCAGGAAATCGCGATGAACAACCGGATCTAAAATTTGTTTTTTGTGGATTTGTGGTAATCTAAGTTGACGTTGGTTGATGGTGTCTACGGGAATGTTGTAGAGGAGGTCGAGAACTTCAACTTTGCTGTTGGGCCGAGGATCTGAAACGCTGTGTGGTGGTCGTGGGGAGGAGATGAACGGAGGGCTTGTTTTTATGTCAGTTTTGAAAGACACGGTGATGTTTTCAAAGATTCCGGTGAGAGGAAACATCGAGGGTCGGGGTGACTGAAGGTGGACGGAAGCCCGATGTGAGGGGGTGGCAACGGTGAAGGTCCGATCCTCAATGGTTATCGCTGGTGGTAGAAATTTGTAGATGAACAGAAATCAGTCGAGGGGGAATTTCAGGCGATGGGGTGGCCATTGACGGCCGGCGTCAGGGGCGTGGCGAGCCTGAGGAAGGGCGGTTCTGTCGAAGGTCTCAGGTCGGTCCCAGATCAAGTGGTGGCGGCGCAGCAGGGGTCAGAAGAATTTGGGTGGTTGGCATTTTCTGAACGAGGAAGAAGATCGGGGTTCGTACGCGTCTGAAGTGAAAACGCGTGAAGGCCTTAAGTCCTGCTGACGTGGACTGTGTAAGTAGTAATTAAGGTAATTAAATTATTTAATTAATTTATAATTTATTTAGTTTATAATCGTATAATATATATAAACTTGAATCTAGTGTAACTTCCTCATACGATAACGAAACAGGATCCGTTGGGATCGCATGGACGAGACCTAGATGATGGCACCGACTAAGCACTGATCTGACGCAGTTGAAATTTCAGCTAATTTTGAACATTTGTTTCAAATTAAAAGGAATAAAAGCGATCACCGTCAACCGAATAATCTGGTGAGTTAATTCTCACACCTTCTGGAATCCTGTGATGGGGTAAATTCATATTAAAATATAATTTACCGTTAAAAATATAAATTGGTTGCTTGGTTGTTATTGGTTGTTTACTATTTGATTGGTTGCTGCTGTTTATATTCCATCGTTTTAAATTAGTTGATCATATGAAATTTATTTCATATATTATTATGAAATGTATAACGAGCCGTGATCCAGGGAAGAACAGGTTGGAGGGATCCAACCAGATTCCTCAAATATTATATATGTTGGTCATTTGTTTTATATTGTGGATAATTGAACTGATTGAACCACATAAGGTAGTGGAACTTGTTTGAACATAATGATTGAATAAATATTCACCTGTGCTGTGTTTAAAATCAACCGACAGTGTTGATTGAGTAGTTGGCAGTGAATGGCCTAAAATGGGTTGTTTTAGACGTCGTTCTACCGTTCGGTGAATCGACGCAGGTTTTAAAGTTATAAATTATTTTATAACTGAAATGAAGCTTTTTAGCTATTTTATACTAGAAATTGAATTAGAAGTTTATAAATAAGTATTTTAATAGAATTTATAAGAGAAATTATTTAAAGGGCTATGTAATCAAATCTGGTGGTTTATACAAGTTCTGAAAGCCATAGAATATACATACGGTTTAGTAAAATAGAATAATTGTTTTTAAAACAATTAAATGGTGTTTTAAATTAATTAAGTTGTTTAGTTAATTTAAAAAGGGGAAATGATAAAGGTAATTGTTTTAAAAATAAAATATAAGAAGTTGTTAAATTTTACTTAAGGGATTATTATAAGTATTCAAAGGGAAATCCATGCGAGGTTTAGAAAGGAATTTTTAAACCTAACGATAACTTTGAAAAGCTAAAGAATGGTTTAAATGAAACATTATAATTGGGATAAGGATTTCAAAAGCAAGTGGGAATACATATAGTGATTTTGGTTCAAAATTGGTAAATGGAATTTGGAGATAAAATCCAAAGTAACAAGGCTTATCGGGAAGGAGGAGGATAAACAGATTTCAATTATATAATCCAAGATAAAAAGTATTATAAGAAATGCTTGAATGGATGAAAGTAAATTATTTGACATACGGTTTTTATTGTAAATCCAAAGTTTATAAGTGGAATGTTGATTTTAGTTAAAAGTGGTGTTTGTGAACTTTTACTTAATCAAACAAATTATGTGAAGAGATTATATTGGAAGGGATTTCAATTATAAGAAATGGTTTATAAAACCAGGTTTGAAATCAAGGTGGTAAATGAGATTTTGATAATCAGTGGTTAAGTGACAAACTAACATTATTATGAGATAAGAACGTTGTCGATCAAGGTCTGAGAGGTAAATAAAATACCCCAACTTGAACGACCTCATTATTATCGAGGAATGGTATTGGTTTGAAACGAGTAAAGGATGTTGAAAGTGGTGTGATATTCCATACGAGAAATGGAACATAAGTGTGAGGTTTTGGAATATAATAAGACTACAATGTTAGTTTAAATGGTAAATAAGAATATTTTGTTTAAATTACATAATTCGACATTTGCTTTGCCGTATCAGCATCGGTTATTTGTTTAAACATTAAGTGTAATATATATATATACACACACAGATGTATATATCGAGATGTCGAATTTAAGGAAATGTAAAAAGGTTTTGATAAATATAACGATATAGCCAATATTAATAAAAATGGAAAGTTAAATATATAAAAACATATGCTAAAACTTATAAAAGAGTCTTTGTTAAATTAAGAATAAAAATAATGTTTAAAATATATTTAAAAGTTGATAAACCATTTGATTAAGTATATATATTTTAAAGAGGCCAAGTAAGTGCCAAGTACCGAATCAATAAACTCATTCACACTATTGTTATTTGATAGTTAAATCACCGACTATCAAACCAGATCAATACGATTGTTGGTACGGAAAGATCGGGATCGAATTTATATTCGAAAACCATTCCGTCCAGCCAATACGACCATGTTGAAGATGCTGATTCGAGATGGAGCTATTGAAGATCATGATCTTCATAAGTGGAAGGATTACTTGAAATCTCTGACTTGCAAGCAGAGATAAACTGTGATTCTGTCGTGGTTGAAATCTACGGATTTGCAAGGACTTCACGCTATTGATCCATGGGGTGATTCCTATATGAGATGCAGTAGGAGAGTGCCTTCGGTTCATCCTGTTCCTGGATGACTTTTATGGACGAATGTCTGACAGAGTATTTCTTAAGGATCACGTACGTTGATTTTTACAAACATGTTTCTGTTAGTGGCGGAGAGGGGCACCTCTCTTAGCTTAACGAGCTGAGTATTTTTGTGAACGTCAATTAGTGATTTGGCGGATCTGACAATGTGGCATTCAAAGTGAATGGTGACCAGATGTTCTAAAAGAAAATTCTAGCTTCAAGCCTCATCAACTGGGAAATGAAAAAAATCGGGCAGGCAACATGGCTATGTGGGTCGCTCCCATTATGGTGTATAATCACCTATCTAGAGAAATTCCATTTTCTTCTTTAATCTATATTCGATGCTGTCCCTTTTTGGGAGGCGGTTGCTAATCCCAACCGCCGGTGATATACATTCGATACACTCAAGCGAAATGAGTGGTCGGTCATGTGTGGGCCGGGTTGCAAGACGTTCTTGTTGAACCCAGTGTATTCGCCTCTAGAGATACACTATCGGCAGGTGGTCCCATACCATGTCATAGTTGGAATCCAATTTCCAATAAGCGCCCGCGGTTTTGGTTTGTATACTATATATGTGGAGCGTGAGATGCAAGCGTTCCACTAGATTGTTAATTATTTGTATTTAGACTCTATGATAATATCAAAATAAATTATGATTTCAAAAACGTTTTGGGTTATAGTAAGGTAAAAACCGTCCGTGTTTATGTGTGGGCTGGTCTTACTATTATCCTTTGTTTCATAAAGAATTTTCCAAAGTTAAACAAGTTGTGTGTTATGTGAATTTATCACTGAAAGTATTCCAGACTGACCCGGTGTTTTTTGCTTTGCTTCAAATGTTCTCGGGTCAGACCAAGTATGTTCAGGTTAGGTTTCGCTTGGAGTATCAGGAGCTGGAAGCAGGAGGCTTCACCACTAGTTATGTAAAGCTATTTTTCCGCTGTGTCTGATATATGTTGTGCTCTGATGATTGGTATGTATATACAGTTTCTTTTATATAAAGAGATTTGATATTATATTTTATTGTTCCATTGTGAGATTCTGATGTGGTGTTCTTCTTCGTTCTTCTATTCTAATATTCTTTCTTTCTTTTATCACCCTCTAACTTCTTTCTATTGACAATCTGGGGTTCGATACTTGGGTTTTTTTTGCAAGTAATACGGGTTTATGTATTATTGTTGAAAATTCGAGCGTCGAGTTTTCCCCAGGTTGTTACAGACCAACACCTATGGCAACTAATATTGCTTTAAGTAAAGATGATACAACAAAAGACGTTGATCAAAAACTATATAGAGGAATGATAGGATCATTATTATATATAACTGCTAATAGACCAGATATAATGCATAGTGTATGTCTCTGTGCAAGATATCAATCACAACCTAAGGAAACTCATTTAACAGCCGTAAAACGTATTCTAAGATATGTAAAGCATACGTCAAATTTTGAATTATTTTATCCTAAAAATGATTCATTCGATCTAATTTCATACTATGACGCTGACTATGCGGGATGTAAATCCGATAGTAAAAGCACTTGTGGAACATGTCACTTCCTAGGACATTCCCTTGTATCTTGGTTTAGTAAGAAACAGAATACCGTATTTTTGTCAACAACTAAAGCAGAATATATATCTATTGCTTTGGCGTGTTCACAAGTAAGTTATATGCAAAAAAAATTAAAAGATTTAGGTTTAAACATAAGTAAATCACCTATATACTGCGATAATACAAGTGCTATAAATATTTCTAAAAATCCTACTCATTATTCGAGAACTAAACATATTGATGTGCGACATCATTTTCCAAGAAATAATGTAAGTAAAGAAAAGATTTCACTTCAATTTATAGAAATAGATAAACAAGTAGCCGATATATTAACCAAACCATTAAATGAAGCAACATTTACTAAATTTAGGAGAGACTTAGGTATATGTACATTAAGTGAATTAGAAAAATTAAGTAATAATATATATATATAAACTAAGGAATTAAAATAATGAAATTTTAAACAACACTATGTCGACATGAATTTTCTGCTATGTCGACATATAACTAATTTTTTTTTAAAATTAATTCCTACCAAAAGTTAGTTATTTCAACTATATAAATCCTCTAATTCAACTTTTCTTCTTCATTCTCATTCTTCTTCTCTGTAAAAACTCTAAATTAAAAATTACAAGGGCTTCCACTAATCCAAATACTCAAAACAACTCTGATTCATATGCTGGACCATCTGAGGGTTCATTTCAACGATATACGCTTTCTAGAGTGATCAAAATCGAAGAGAAAATGGAGTATTTACCGCAAATGGTGGCCGATATGCAAGTATTTCAAATTAGACTAAGTCAAGAGAAAAACAAACAAGGAAAGGTAATGAGAAGTCTCTTAAAGTTTATAATGGATAATGAGACTAACTTGATTATCATTAATGATGATAATCAACCAATGGAAGAAGAGGAAGAATCAGAAGAAAAACCGGAAGAGGAAGAAGAAATGATGGAGGAGGAAGAACAACAAGAGGCTCAACCAATGGTTGCGGACGAAGATGATAATGTTGAGTGTGTAGGAGAGGTCCTATTTGACGAATAACGGAATGTAATTAAAAAGAATGGAGAATTTGTCTCCATTATCCAAATTGTCCAACTCACAAATCTCCCATTGTCAAATAATTAAGTGTCTAACGGTTGTCTAGATTTCGTTTTATTAAGTTCTTATAATGTGTAGTATATGTGTATAAATCCATGTATATGTAAACGTGTTTGTTTAATAAAACCATCATTTATGGTTAATATAGTTATATCCTTCTAAAACATATTTATATAAACATCAAATTAAGGGTGAAGTATTTTTATTAGAGATAGTTACTTATGTTCGGTTCAGAGAGTTATATAATTTAGGGGGAGTATTTTTTAGGGATATTACTTAGATTCTAGAATAATATAACTTAGGGAAAGTATATTTTATCTTTCTTTTGGATAATAACAAAGAGTGAGAAATTATAAAATATAGGCATAGTTTTAAAGAATTCTTGTAGGCAGGGGAAGTATAAGGGGATCATCATCAAACAGGTATATACAGGTATGATATTTTATAAACTAAGGTTGTCAACATCAAAAAGGGGGAGATTGTTGGAGAATGGAGTTTTGATGACAACAACGTTATTTCAATTATCATTGATTATAAAATATATGCTAACACTTTTTGTATAGAATATATATGTGTGTGTGTGTGTGCAGAAATTATATACAGGAAATATTACTGAAGACTGTACAGTTATAAAGATGATAGAGATTCGAAGATCAGAGAAATTTAAAGACTCTTGAGTAATCAAGATTTCAAGAGTTCAAGATTAATATAATTATAGAGTATAGATTTTGTAAGACTTTAAATATCACTCCAGGTTCAAATTCAAAATATGATTTTCAATTCTATACTCAATCCTCTCTATTTTGGTTTTCAATTTTTTCCTTAATCCTCTCTATTTTGTTTTTCTACATGTTTCTATTTTTATTCTTGTTTGTTTTTCAAACTTAATATTTTATACTTTATATTTATGCTTTATATAGTTTAAAACCATATAATTTTATAAATATATTTATATAGTTTAAAATTATGTTTTCATATGATTTTCTATCATAGGATATTGATTTACAACATTAGAATTTTATTCAAGAATTTCCAGAATTAGTTTTATATTAAAACACTTGAAAATGCTTTGAAAATCAAAATTGTACATAGGTATGTCGACATAGCAAAAAGAACATATCGGCATATAACAGCTATTTTTCTAATTTTGAAGGGAATGTCTTTTCACTATTTGAAACGCTTTAGAACCGTTGCAACCCTTCATACTCTATAAAAAG
Source organism: Allium sativum (assembly GCA_030737875.1). Lineage (NCBI taxonomy): Eukaryota > Viridiplantae > Streptophyta > Magnoliopsida > Asparagales > Amaryllidaceae > Allium > Allium sativum. The sequence goes on from CM060924.1 coordinate 161,595,215, forward strand.
AGGTTAAAACTGAATTTTTTAACATATCTTCTTGTCCAACTTCATCCTCTTTCATCCCTCCATTATTCTTAATCATTTTTATGGTTTTTACACTTATACTCTACCGAATTCACTTCTGAATTGATCAAACTTCTTCTATCTACACACTCTACTCTCTACTCTGTGAATCAAGTGCTATTGAAGTGTTATAGGGCTGTTTTGTAATTGCTTGGGTTGAATAAACCCTGTTCGAAAGTCAAAGAGTAATCAGTGTATCCTTGTAGCCGTCAAATCAAGGAATAGGAGTCGGTGGGTCCCTGTTGAGCCGTGAAATCAAGAGATAGGAGTCGGTGTCTCCTTGTTTTTGCCGTGAAATCAAGGAGGTTGTATTTGACTACTGGAAATAGTAATAAAACTTTGCACAATCCAGCGTTGTGCAGGACTGGACGTAGGAATGATCTAAACCAGTATAAAATCCGGTGTATTCTTTCCTTTTCTGCACTTTTATTTTCTGTTTATTTTGCTTTTGTGTTTGAATCTGAGTATGTGATTGTGTTTTTGTTGTTTAATTCTTCTCGTAGTTCATTTTAGATTTTTAGTTTTGTTTGAATTCTTACAAACACTATTCACCCCCCCCCCCCCTCTAGTGTTTGCTTTGCCTGAATGATCCATTCTGTAGTCCCTAACATCCCCTCCTTTAGGAATTTCGCCTTCGAAATCCCATGCAAACACAAGAAACCAAAACAATTCTGCATGCTTATCATCCACGATCAGCCAATTCTATCATCCAAACTAGCAGCCATCAAACCATGTGTGACGGCCCGCCCCACACCAGCCGGCATTTCTCCGAAAGTGCGCTGTACACATGCCCAACTAGCACGGAACGGTCGCCGAAGAAAGGAAAGAAGAGGGTGAGCTAATCGAAAACCTGTAGAATGTCTCACAGCGCATGGAACAAAATATAATAATAATATACTTGACATAAAATAGGTGAGACAGTGCATAAGCTGATGACTAAAACCAACATCAACATCAGAGCAGCGGAAATCCAGATACAGCTTATTACAACTTTCCAAATTACTGTCTCTAAAACAAAAGAAAGCTAAAGTAGGAGATACACTACTAATGCCCATGCAGTGATCTTCAACAACACAGGGAGAATATCTATATGTATCATACGTGGAAGCTTCCTGCTCGTTTCCGGATCAGCTACTCGTGCATACCCAGTTAACCTGTCTCTAGTCTGCTCGTGAGAGCACGCAGAGTAATAAGAAGAGAAATAAATCTCTGGGTCAGAAAAAAGTATGGTATGAGCGATAAGCAGTTAAACAGAACAATAATAGGTATACTAAACCATACCTGAACTTGGACCTGCAACCAAAGAGTTAGCACTACATACCGTACAATACTCTAAGGTGCCACTAAACAAATGGTGTAAAGAATACGGGGGTGGGGGTGTGCATGTCATAATAATGGCAAACAAATCAAGCATAGCAACCATCCTCACATCTCTCACTCAGTGCGTAAAGCATACGATATCTACCGCTTCGATCACTAGACCCATCGAAGTAGTGATGGAGTTCAACCTATACAACTACTGCTAATACCAAGCTTACCACATGGAGTCATGACCAAACCTTTACAAATGACCCCACTTCATTGGTCTATAGCTCTTTTAGTCGTACCTAGGCCACTATGGCCCTGAATCCGTTCACATACTCCCTACACATAGCGATTCAAAGTTATAGACACCGACAACCACTTAGCACGCGTCCCACAGCAAAGCCCAATCATGAAGCCCACTCATTGGTTCCCAACTGGATCCTGAGTCAAAGCTCCTCATTTGGACTTCCTTTGCATTTCGGGTTTTGGTCGAATTGGAGTTGGTCTTCAAAAGAGTCGTAGTGTGATAGTAGAAACATTTGGTCATTTGGTTCGGTTCGGTGTATGGGGTCCTTCATGCCACATCGGTTCGGTTCAGGTGTCCTCATCTGATTTGGTTCGGTGCTCATAGCTCACGCCTAGGTTCGGTGGTTGCTCCCTCCTGAATGTCCCGATCCGATCCGGTGCTTCGCTCTGATCCCAGCTCTAAGCTTGGTCCTCCGATCCGATCCCTTCGCCCTTACTTCCGATCCGATTCCTACGCCCTTACTTCCAATCCGATCCCCTGCTTAACTCCAATCCTAAGCAACTGGCCTTCCTTCTTGCCAATTCTCCTTTATCCCGATCCGATCCGAAACTCTGCACATTTTCTACGACTTTCCAGCAACTTTTTTACGCCATACGACGGCATTTTCGACCAATCTAACAGTTCTAATCAATCACAAAACATATCATACAGTCATAGCAGCATAGAGAATCAGCCATAAACATCAAAACATCAATTTGATAAGTTAAAACGGATCAAACATAGCCAAAATCCCATATTTTCCCCTAAACATGTTTAGGCAAAACTAATGATAAGATTAGTAAAACTTAACCAAATTAACCCAATTTTCTAACAGAGGTCTAAAACATTATTTAAGAATTTATAAATATTTTTCCAGAATTTTATCATGTCAAATTTCGTTAATCTTCACTAATTACCCTTAATCAACCGTAATTAGTGCAAAAACTATGCAAATCACTCACCTTGGCCACAAATAAAATTTTCAGAACTGAAACCTCACTGATTTGAGTGAATACTGATGCCTAACAACAGCTCTAATACTGATTTGGTGAAGATCTTCTTTGATTTGATGTTGATTAAGCCAAAACTCGATTAGAAAGTGATTAGAAGTTGATTAGAGTGTTGGAGGCCATTGTTAGGGTTTCAAGAATGAAAGTGGCGGCTGAAAAATGAAACTAAGATCATTCTCTAACTGATTTCAGCCTCCTCATAACCCTAATCCCGAAATCCCCCATTGGGTCTAGCTGTTAATCACCCGGGTAAGCCCAATTAAGCTGTTTTTCACCATCTGAAACTTGTTTCAGTCATATCTCCCAAACGGTAAGTCCGTTTGGCTAATGTGACCACTCTACGGAATTGTAACCCATCATCCGGAGCCAATGGAAGTGGTTTCAAGTCAAAATCCCTTCCCAGTCAAAAGTTATGGCCAAAACAGTATCAGCTAAGGGCAAAATGGTCATTTAAAAATCGACAAAAATCATTAACATGGGAAATGACCCCAATAGTCGTCTCCCAAAGTGGCATGACCATACGACTTCGTATGTGAAAGAAATAAAAATTCTACGATCCTATGATGCGTAGAATGCCGGTCTTTACACCATGCATCCATAGCCTTATCCTAGCACACGGAATTCTAACAACAACAACAACCACAATAATACAAGTTACAGTGATGTAATAATAACACGATATTTATGGGTCATACCGACGAAGAGTTCTGGATGGGTCATCTTCATACTCTCTTCCGTCTCTCATATACAATAATCATCATCCTCACTCCATTATACCTTGACTAACTTAACCATCTTCCTCCTAAGCTGTTTCGTGTCATTTCCCACAACGCGAAGCGGCTTGTGAGGTTTTGTAGCTAAGGTGCAAACTTCTAGATCTTCATACTGATTTGGAGATACCACCACATTCGAATCGTGTACGAACTTCCGTAGAAAAGACACATGGAAAACATTATGCACACTCGATATCTTCTCGAGTAAATCCAATCTATATGCTAGCTTTCCAATCTGCTCGACTACTGGAAATGGTCCAACGAACAATCTCGATACAATCTGAAGTTTCTCTAATAATATCTGGCCTAAGTATCAGCTTATCTCCAGTTTCTAATGAACATGCCAGAGAATTACACGACCTCCTATACAACGCCTCATATGGTGCCATCCTAACGCTCGAATGGTAACTGTTATCATATGCAAACTCAACTAAATGTAGATGGTCTTCCCATGATCCTCCGAAGTCCAATACACAAGCCCTAAGGAGATCCTCCAGAACTCGGTTAACTCTTTCGGTTCGACTATCAATTTGGGGATGATAAGCCATACTCAAACACATTTCAGCTCTCAAAGCTTCTTGCAAACTCTTCCAAAATCCACTGGATAATGGATCTCAGTCACTCTCTATGCTCTTCGGGATACCATGGAATCGAACTATCCATTTTATATACAGCTCAACTAACTTCGATGCTGTTCTAGTCAATCTAACAGGAATAAATCTAGCGCTTTTGGTTAAGCGGCCCATCATAACCCAAATTCCTTCGTTTCCTGCCCTGGCTCTAGGTAGTCCATCAATAAAATCCATCAATATTTGCTCCTACATCCACGTAGGAACTTCCAATGGCTGAAGAAACCCACTCATCTTTTTTTCCCAGCTTTCACCAACTGACGTTCATGCATTTGGAAATAAACTTTCCAACATCCCTCTTCATACCTTCCCAGTAGTAAGATCGCATCATGTCATGATACATCATATTACCACCAGGATGAATCCTCTTGTAACACCCCACCTCCACTAGGATCACCCCTTAGAATGTACTAGCTTTGGAGGGGCGTTATTGTGAAGGTAAACATGCACAGAGATATCGCAAGACAGAATAAATATAAGTAAATATAAGTAAAGCAGCGGTAGCAGATAAAAACCCATCATCATCATCTCAGAAAAACCAACATAGTCAAGTACATAATATCAAAATGTCATGATCCAAAATACAACATCAGTCTAGATACGTGATAACAAAATACATGGTAAAACATCAGTACTAATCCCCAGAAATAAAAGATAAGCCACAGCTAGCTCAGATCCATACATGAGCTATCCAACAAGCAAGCCAAAGATCCACTAAGCAGATGTAGCCCCTCCCTGAGAACCTGTGGGGGGGGGGGGGAACGGAAGAAAAGAAGCGAAAGAAAGCAGGTCAGTCAAAAAGACTGGTAAGACCTACTACGATCAATCTATAAACTAATAAAGTTAACAGTATGATGGAAACTGAGATGAACATACTGGCAATAGATAAAGGTGACAACACATAGATGAGATTAAACTTTGCACCACAGTGTACTAGCAAACCCACAAAACAGATCTCGATCCCTTCACCCAAACTTTGGCCCAATAACATGAAGTGACCTTAGTATAAGGTCCAGCCCAACGGTCTAGTCGATCGGCTCCCTATAAACCTAACACGTCAAGTGTTGGTGTCCATACGGCCCACATGGATGTAGTCAGACTGTGCTGGGTCCACCTTCGGGTGTATCAAGCCCTAAGGTGTCAACCCCAGACACCTAAGCAATAATGCACAGTCTAAGCCTACTGGTACCCGTGCCTCGAGTTTGTCCAACATCGGACTACGTGCACGTCCGTAGCCCGCCGGACCCGCACCGCTGTACCACTCAGCCGTTGCTTTGGTCGCTTACATCAGTCCAGTAATCGTGCCCCGCCCTAGCCTAGCCTCTAGGGTTGTGAATGATACCAAACTGGGATTACTGCTGGAACAGACCACGCTGCTAGGGTTTCTAAGAGGGTTAAGTGTGGTTTTAACCCCTCACTAATCCTGGATTAAATTAGTTAAGTGTAACCACTTAACCCCATCTAATCCTCGCATCCCCATTATTGGTTAAGTATTAGTGGGCCATGACTTAACCCTAATCATGAGGCAATAATTACTTAACGCACCCAACCTCTCACATTAGACATCCGTGGTTACCTGGGAAGATTTACACCACGTCTAGGTCTAACCTCGGGTCTTATGGTGCAACATGACCAACTATCCACATTAGACCCTACGTTGTGGTTACCTGGGAAGATTTACACCACAACTAGGTCTAACCTCGAGTTGGCCATATCATGTTATCTAATGTCATGTCCACTTTAGAACATATTTACAAGTTAACATATACTTGGGTAGACCTAACTTAATAGGTAAATTCCCAAGGGGTAGACCTAACTTAATAGGTAAATTCCCAATCTTTTAGTTTCATGTATTTTTAAGTTTACCCAAACCCTCCCAACGTCATTATCTCGCTTACATATTCGTCATAACGCATAAGGGTATAGAAGGTAACTTAGCATAACATACATGATGAACTTCACATATCATAATAAATATGCATACATGTTAAACTTGCAAATCATGTCATAGTGAACTCGCATAAATATGCATAACATGGTAAGGTGAACTTGCATAGTCATGCATAACCCATTAAACTTGCATAACATGGTGAGGTGAACTTGCATAAACATGCATAATCCATAAAACATGTATAACATGGTAAGGTGAACTTGCATAAGCATGCATAATCCATTAAACATGTAGAACATGACATAATAAACTCGCATAAGCATGCATAACTTGTGAAACATGTTTAACATGGCATAGAAATCTCGCATAAGCATGCATAACTTGTAAAACATGTAAAACATGGCATAGTAATCTCGCATAAGCATGCATAACTTGTGAAACAAGTAAAACATGGCATAGTAATCTCGCATAAGCATGCATAACTTGTGAAACATGTAAAATATGGCATAGTAATCTCGCATAAGCATGCATAACTTATGAAACATGTAAAACATGACATAGTGAGTTCGTATAAGCATGCATAATCAAATAAACTCACATAAATCTCAACTTTCACCACATATTAACTTTAGAGTTTGTAAAGTGAAGGTAAGAGGGCTTACAAATATAAACAAGTCACAAATCCACCAAATAAGATGAAGAAGCCCTTTTAAAACCCAAAACAAAGCCTCAAATAAGAAAACCCTTTTGCAAAATCCCAAAACACAAACTTTAGCAAATCAAACTTGCAACTTAATGAAGAATGCAAGTTATTAAGCATTCATACAACATAGAAAAGGTTGTATGATCATCATATCTTCATAGGATTTAACTTTGAGGAAGGTGGAGGCTAGGGATTTTAGTGGAGGCCATTTGAGGATTCAAATTGACATAGTTTAGTTGCTAGATTGATTAATGAGGCTTTATGGTAGGATTAGGGGTATATTTATAGAAGATTAGAGTGTTTTTAGCCCTAGGATTAACCCTAGGTTAGTTTTTGCCCGTCTGATCTCAGAATTCTCCAGAACCAAGCCATAAGACCCAACCCAAATCAGAAATGGTGCACCAGGCTGAACTGCCTGGGCACCCCCTGTCGACAGGGCTGTCGATAGGGCTGTCGACACCCTGGGGGCCCTGTCGACATGCCTGTCGACATGGGGCCCCTGGCGGGAATTTTCCCGCCTAACCCCGATTAGCCCTAATCCTTGTTTTTAATTCGAAATTTAAATCTGTTTTTAGCATAGAAATTTCTGAAAACTTCAATGGGCCTTAACTGGGTCATACGGACTCCGATTTTCGAAAACTCGGACTCTATTTCGCGTATTTTTCCGAGACGAACGCAATGGCATAGCCCGTTTCCCCTGATTCTGATTTTGAATTAAATTCTGCCTCGATTTATGTTAAACAATTTATTGAAAAATACGGGTTGTTATATTCTCCCCTCCTTAAAGAATTTCGTCCCCGAAATCTTCAAGTTAGGAAGAACATATCCTACCATCCAATCATCCATCTACTCAAAACATCATCCACGAGCAACCATTGTCCTTAAAGGATTCTAAATGCTGTATGAACATATGCAAAAGTGTGTGTATATGTACCTATCTAATGCAATGATCAATGCAAAATATGTTAGTGAAATGTATCCATATGTATGCAAATCCCTAACATAATGTATAATATCTATATGCGTGCTCAACCATACACCCATATGCAACATCCATGTGATTGCATACAAATTTCATCCAAGAATAAGCATAAACACTCATGCACATGCAATATGAGGAGTGTGTGAGCCGATCTAGTGCCTAATGTGTATCATGCATCCACGAGTAACCACTTGCAAACACTTGCAACCACTTGCAATCATCAAACATAACATGTTTCAAATACATGTTTCATCCAAAGGGTTTCTACCTAAGGTTCTCATGACAAGATTTGCACGATAACTAGATAAAAATGGATAGCAAAGAGAAAGATGTGCTAAACAAAGAAAGAGGTTGAGAGTGTACCCTCAAAAAGGAATGGATAAAGCCCACGCATCTTCTCCTCGGTTTCCCAAGTTGCGTCCTCTTCGGCTTCACCCCATTGAACTTTCACCAATCTGACCTCACGATTCCTTAGCTTCTTGGTCTCTGTCCCCAAGATACGAATCGGAGCTTTCCTTAAAGTTGCTTCTTTCTCTACTTCCACGTCTTCAAGAATGCTAGGTTCAACCACCTCAGCGGACTCATGCAGGCACTTTCGGAGATGCGAGACATGAAAGACATTATGCACTCCGGACAACTTTTCGGGCAATTGCACTTTATAAGCCATCTTCCCAATTCTCTCAATGATGGGGAAGGGTCCAACAAATCTCGGTGCTAGCTTCCCAACAGCTCCAAATCGGACTACATTCCGCAAAGGAGAAACCTTTACGAAAACCTTGTCCCCAACCTCAAACTCCAATTCGGACCTTCGCCTGTCAGCATAGGATTTCTGCCGGTCTTGGGCCGCTTTCATCCGTCTTCTAATCAAGTCGACCTTCTCGGATGTATCCCTAATCATGTCGAGTCCAAGTATAAGCTTATCCGTGGACTCCCACCAACATGTAGGTGACTTGCACGGCCTCCCATATAAAGCCTCAAATGGTGCCATCCCTATGCTCGCCTGATAACTGTTGTTATATGCAAACTCAACAAGAGGAAGATGGTCTTCCCAAGCACCACCAAAATCCAGAATGCAAAGCCTCAACAGGTCCTCAAGTACCATATTCACCCTTTCTGTTTGGCCGTCCGTTTGTGGGTGATAGGCCGTACTCAGGTTCAATTTCGTGCCCATAGCCTCCTGTAAACTGTTCCAGAACTGACTAGTAAAGATGGGGTCTCGGTCACTGACTATGCTGGAAGGGACTCCATGTAGTCGCACTATCTCACGAAGATATACTGATGCTAGTCCAGATGCGGTCCTTTTGCTCTTCACTGGGATAAAATGAGCACTCTTCGTAAGTCTATCTACAATGACCCATATGCTCGTATTCCCCTTCCTGGACCTTGGAAGCCCATCAATAAAGTCCATAGAAATGCTCTCCCACTTCCATAGCGGGACCTCTAGCGGATGTAATAGCCCACCGGGCTTCTTCGACTCAACTTTTACTCTCTGACAAATAACACATCTCGAGACAAACTCCGCCACATCCTTCTTCATTCCAGGCCAGAAGAAAACGCGCTTCATGTCCTTATACATCTTATCACCACCTGGATGTATAGTCATCTTGGAGCGATGTGCTTCCTCAAGAACTTTCCTCACCAAGTCTTCTACCATCGGAACATAAAGCCTTCCATCCCTCCTCAGCCAACCCTTATCGTCTATAGAATATCGAGCAAGGTGACTAGATGTCCCCCCTCGAACCAGCTTATCCATGATCTCAATTATCTGAGGGTCTTCCTTCTGTGAAGCCCCGACTTGATCTAGAAGGGTAGGCCTGAGCTCTAGAGATGCCAAAGAACCGGTCATCGTCTCAACTGTCAAGGAAAAATCAAAGGTTGCCAAGAACTCTAAATTCTTCATCTCAACAAATAGAGGACTTAGTGTCAACCTTTTCCTACTCAACGCATCCGCTACAACATTCCCCTTGCCAGGGGTATAAGATATCTCAAAATCATAGGAAGCCAAGAATTCCATCCATCTCTGCTGCCTTAAGTTTAGATCCCTCTGCGAAAAGAGATACTTCAAAGACTTATGATCAGTATATAGCTCAAATCTCTCTCCCAGAAGATAATGACGCCATGCTTTGAGCGCATATACAATCGCTGCCAGCTCTAGATCATGAGTGGGATAATTCCTCTCATGCACCTTAAGTTGCCTCCCACCAAAACATATAACTCTGCCCTCTTGCATCAGAACGACACCCAATCCCGTGCCACAAGCATCAGTGTACACGGTAAATATCTTACCACCATCGGGTAAGGCTAGAACTGGTGCTGAGGTGAGGGCTCTCTTGAGCCTTTGAAAAGCAAGCTCACAATCCATATCCCAAGCAAAGACTAAGTTCTTCTTCGTCAACTTAGTAAGAGGAGCGGATATCTTCGCGAAGTCCTTGATGAATTTCCGATAGAAACCCGCAAGACCCAGAAAGCTTCTCACATCGGTTGCACTCCTTGGAGTCTTCCAATCCTGAACTGCAACCACCTTAGCGGGATCCACCGCCAAGCCTTGCTTGGATACGATATGCCCAAGAAATCTGACTTCCCTTCTCCAAAAGTGGCACTTGGAGAACTTGGCTTTTAACTGGTGTGCTCTGAGTGTGTCCATCACCTCTACTAGGTGCCTCGCATGCTCTTCCTCATCCTTGGAGAAGACCAGAATATCATCCACAAAGACCACGACAAACTTATTCAAGAACTCCCGAAACACCCTGCTCATCAAATCCACAAAATACGCGGGTGCATTCGTCAAACCGAACGGCATAACAAGCCATTCAAAGAATCCGTCTGGAGTTCTGAATGCAGTCTTGTCTGTGCTGTCTTCAGCCACTCTGAGCTGATGAAAACCCGTAGCAAGATCAAGCTGAGAGAAAACAGAAGCACCAACAAGTTGATCAAAGAGATCGTCGATCCTCGGTAACGGGTGTCTGTTCTTCTTAGTCAGCTTATTCAATTCTCTGTAATCCACACAGAGTCGAAGAGAACCATCCGCCTTAGTTGCAAACACCACAGGCGCTCCCCATTCGGATATACTCCTTCTGATGAAGTTCTTTTCAAGCAATTCTTTCACTTGCTTGCTCAGCTCCCGTCTCTCACGCGGAGCCATATGCCGAACGGGCAAAGAAACAGGCTTAGCATTATCTACCAGATAGATGCGAAAATCAATCTCTCGTTTAGGGGGCAACCCCTTAACTTCTTCAAACACATCTGGATAATCTCGGACCACCCTTACAGACTGGAGGGCCTCCTCTGATGAGTCGAGAGATTCTAGATAGCATAACATGACGGGATTCTTCGGATTGCATGAAATCTCTAAGGTGTTGCCCAGGCGAGTCATAAGCCTTACAACCCTATGCTCACAATCCAGAATGGCTCCATATCTAGACAGCCAATCCATGCCCAAGATCAATCCGTATCCCCTGAAACCTAGAACATACGCACTACACAAGAACTCAACGCTGAGTATAGAGATCCTCAGATCCTCACATATCATAGATAGATGAGCAGAACCCCCAATGGGATTCGAAACACAAACGGGATCATCCACTATGCTAGTACTAAGGTGCAAGCTATCAACGAGATCAGATGAAATAAAGCTATGTGATGCACCGGAATCAAACAAGGTACGCACTGGAAGATCAGAGATATAAACAAGGTTCTCAACAGAAACACTACCTCTCTCGGGAACTGAAGCGGCATTGAGAGCATGAACTTGCCCTCCTGAAGATCCAGCCTGTCCTTTCTTCTTTGGGCATTCTTTGCTGAAGTGCCCAGTCTCTCCACAAGAAAAGCATCCACCACTAAGCTTCCTTTTCTTCTTCCTGCAATCCTTAGCAAAGTGCCCAGCTATGCCACGGTAATTGCACTTTCCCTTGCCTTTGTTGTTGTTGTTCCCCTTCTTGTTCTTGCCCTGATTCCCCTGGCTGCTTTGACCACCTTGATTGCCTTTGCCTTGAGAATCAATCTTATTTGCTTGGGTATCGCCCGACTTGACTTCCTTCTTTCCATCTCCCTGAAGCAGAGCCATATTGACCAAACTCTCGAAAGTGGCTCCATGCGGAATATGTGACATCGCCAAGCCCTGTAGCGGCTCATTCAATCCTCTGGCAAATCGAAGAGCCTTCTTCTCCGGGGTGTTTACTATATCCAAACCAAAGCGGGCCAGCTGATTAAACTTGTTCACATACTCCTTGACAGACATATCCCCTTGCTTTAATGCAATGAACTTCTCCATTTGCAAATTCGCCTCAGCTGAAGATAGAAACTTGGTCACAAATCTAGCCCTCAAATCGGCCCAAGTCTCAACGGGCCTCGTCCCATTGGTGACCTCCCACCAATAGGCCGCCTCATCCTTCAAAAGCCATACTGTCAATAAGATCTTCCTCTCGTCATCAATCCCAAAGATAGCAAACAAGTCCTCCGTGTCTTTCAGCCAATTCCTAGCTTCAACAAAAGATTCCGTGCCTAGGAAATTCTTGCCTCCCATTGCCTTGAAGTCTTTACAAACCTTCGTAAACTCAATCTGAGGGTGCTGAGGGGGAGGAGGAGGAAGAGGAGCCTCAGCAACGGGAGGGGGAGGAACATTAGCAACGGGAGGGGGATTATTAACTGCTGGAGGAGGGGGAGCAGGAACCACCGGAGGAGGGATAGGATTCTCAACTACAGGAGGAGGAGTGGGAGTAGGGTTGGCGGGACCAGCTGCCGCCCTAGCTTCTAGAAGTCTCCTATACCAGAGTGGTACGTTCACTCCATCTGGGATGTCAAGATTCTCAGCCATACTGAAACGAAAGATAAGATAAGATTAGGTCAAGGGAACGAAGGATAATGCTGATGGCTTTTGGGGATTAGCCTTAAAATAATCTAGACTTTATTTTGGAAAATACTTAGTAGGTTTTTGAAAATAGTTTTTCAAAAAGGGTTTTTTTTTCAAAAGTTTTGTTCAATCTTGTTAACCTTGTGCTCTGATACCAAATGTAACACCCCACCTCCACTAGGATCACCCCTTAGAATGTACTAGCTTTGGAGGGGCGTTATTGTGAAGGTAAACATGCAAAGAGATATCGCAAGACAGAATAAATATAAGTAAATATAAGTAAAGTAGCGGTAGCAGATAAAAACCCATCATCATCATCTCAGAAAAACCAACATAGTCAAGTACATAATATCAAAATGTCATGATCCAAAATACAACATCAGTCTAGATACGTGATAACAAAATACATGGTAAAAATCAGTACTAATCCCCAGAAATAAAAGATAAGCCACAGCTAGCTCAGATCCATACATGAGCTATCCAACAAGCAAGCCAAAGATCCACTAAGCAGATGTAGCCCCTCCCTGAGAACCTGTGGGGGGGGGGGGGGAACGGAAGAAAAGAAGCGAAAGAAAGCAGGTCAGTCAAAAAGACTGGTAAGACCTACTACGATCAATCTATAAACTAATAAAGTTAACAGTATGATGGAAACTGAGATGAACATACTGGCAATAGATAAAGCTGAAAACACATAGATGAGATTAAACTTTGCACCACAGTGTACTAGCAAACCCACAAAACAGATCTCGATCCCTTCACCCAAACTTTGGCCCAATAACATGAAGTGACCTTAGTATAAGGTCCAGCCCAACGGTCTAGTCGATCGGCTCCCTATAAACCTAACACGTCAAGTGTTGGTGTCCATACGGCCCACATGGATGTAGTCAGACTGTGCTGGGTCCACCTTCGGGTGTATCAAGCCCTAAGGTGTCAACCCCAGACACCTAAGCAATAATGCACAGTCTAAGCCTACTGGTACCCGTGCCTCGAGTTTGTCCAACATCGGACTACGTGCACGTCCGTAGCCCGCCGGACCCGCACCGCTGTACCACTCAGCCGTCGCTTTGGTCGCTTACATCAGTCCAGTAATCGTGCCCCGCCCTAGCCTAGCCTCTAGGGTTGTGAATGATACCAAACTGGGATTACTGCTGGAACAGACCACGCTGCTAGGGTTTCTAAGAGGGTTAAGTGTGGTTTTAACCCCTCACTAATCCTGGATTAAATTAGTTAAGTGTAACCACTTAACCCCATCTAATCCTCGCATCCCCATTATTGGTTAAGTATTAGTGGGCCATGACTTAACCCTAATCATGAGGCAATAATTACTTAACGCACCCAACCTCTCACATTAGACATCCGTGGTTACCTGGGAAGATTTACACCACGTCTAGGTCTAACCTCGGGTCTTATGGTGCAACATGACCAACTACCCACATTAGACCCTACGTTGTGGTTACCTGGGAAGATTTACACCACAACTAGGTCTAACCTCGAGTTGGCCATATCATGTTATCTAATGTCATGTCCACTTTAGAACATATTTACAAGTTAACATATACTTGGGTAGACCTAACTTAATAGGTAAATTCCCAAGGGGTAGACCTAACTTAATAGGTAAATTCCCAATCTTTTAGTTTCATGTATTTTTAAGTTTACCCAAACCCTCCCAACGTCATTATCTCGCTTACATATTCGTCATAACGCATAAGGGTATAGAAGGTAACTTAGCATAACATACATGATGAACTTCACATATCATAATAAATATGCATACATGTTAAACTTGCAAATCATGTCATAGTGAACTCGCATAAATATGCATAGCTTATTAAATATGCATAACATGGTAAGGTGAACTTGCATAGTCATGCATAACCCATTAAACTTGCATAACATGGTGAGGTGAACTTGCATAAACATGCATAATCCATAAAACATGTATAACATGGTAAGGTGAACTTGCATAAGCATGCATAATCCATTAAACATGTAGAACATGACATAATAAACTCGCATAAGCATGCATAACTTGTGAAACATGTTTAACATGGCATAGAAATCTCGCATAAGCATGCATAACTTGTAAAACTTGTAAAACATGGCATAGTAATCTCGCATAAGCATGCATAACTTGTGAAACAAGTAAAACATGGCATAGTAATCTCGCATAAGCATGCATAACTTGTGAAACATGTAAAATATGGCATAGTAATCTCGCATAAGCATGCATAACTTATGAAACATGTAAAACATGACATAGTGAGTTCGTATAAGCATGCATAATCAAATAAACTCACATAAATCTCAACTTTCACCACATATTAACTTTAGAGTTTGTAAAGTGAAGGTAAGAGGGCTTACAAATATAAACAAGTCACAAATCCACCAAATAAGATGAAGAAGCCCTTTTAAAACCCAAAACAAAGCCTCAAATAAGAAAACCCTTTTGCAAAATCCCAAAACACAAACTTTAGCAAATCAAACTTGCAACTTAATGAAGAATGCAAGTTATTAAGCATTCATACAACATAGAAAAGGTTGTATGATCATCATATCTTCATAGGATTTAACTTTGAGGAAGGTGGAGGCTAGGGATTTTAGTGGAGGCCATTTGAGGATTCAAATTGACATAGTTTAGTTGCTAGATTGATTAATGAGGCTTTATGGTAGGATTAGGGGTATATTTATAGAAGATTAGAGTGTTTTTAGCCCTAGGATTAACCCTAGGTTAGTTTTTGCCCGTCTGATCTCAGAATTCTCCAGAACCAAGCCACAAGACCCAACCCAAATCAGAAATGGTGCACCAGGCTGAACTGCCTGGGCACCCCCTGTCGACAGGGCTGTCGACACCCTGGGGGCCCTGTCGACATGCCTGTCGACATGGGGCCCCTAGCGGGAATTTTCCTGCCTAACCCCGATTAGCCCTAATCCTTGTTTTTAATTCGAAATTTAAATCTGTTTTTAGCATAGAAATTTCTGAAAACTTCAGTGGGCCTTAACTGGGTCATACGGACTCCGATTTTCGAAAACTCGGACTCTATTTCGCGTATTTTTCCGAGACGAACGCAATGGCATAGCCCGTTTCCCCTGATTCTGATGTTTGAATTAAATTCTGCCTCGATTTATGTTAAACAATTTATTGAAAAATACGGGTTGTTATACCTCTACTTAGAGTGATGACATACACTTAGAACCTCATCTTTCAGTCCGTCGATATGCGGAACAACCAGCCGTCCTTGTTTCCAAAGCCAACCTTCTCGATCGATCTCGAACTCCTTATCCTCTGTTTCCAACTTCTGGATAATCTCACCAAGCTTTGCATCAAGCTTTTGGCTCTCGCCAATCCTTTCAACGAGAGTAGGTCTTATCGATAAGCTTGCCAACATTTCAGGTTCCAACTCACACCATGGTCTGAATTCAAATCCTGCCAAGTACTCGAGGTGATTCCATTCCGAGAACATCGCTCCTAATTTTGCATGTCTTTGACTCAACGCATCCGCCACTGCGTTAGGTTTACCAGGAGCATAGGCTATACCAAGATCATAATATGCCAGAAACTCTAGCCACCGTTGCCGCCGAAGATTCAAATCCTTTTGGGAGAAAAGATATGTCAACGACTCGTGATCCGTAAACAACTCGAATCGAACTCCCAACAGGTAATGTCTTCACATCTTCAGAGCAAACACAATCGCCGCCAACTCCAAATCATGAGTAGGATAATTCCTTTCGTGCAGCTTCAGCTATTGACTTGCATAGGCCACAACCTTATCCTTCTGCATTAGCACAGCTTCAAGTCCAGTACCACATGCAACAGTGTATACTGCCATTTCTTCATTCCCACTTGGAATCGTCAAAACAGGAGCACTCGTTAGTCTCTTTTTCATGATTCCAAAAGCTTGCTCACACTTCGCATCCCATTGAACACCCGATTTTTTTCTCGTCAATCCTGTTGATGGTGCAGCTATCTTGGACAAATCCGTCATAAACCGACAATAATATCCCGTCAACCCAAGGAAACTCTTAACATCCGTCGCATACTTAGGTCTATCCCAGTCCTGGATTGTTGCCACCTTAGCGGGGTCAACCGCTATTCCATTTCCAGAAACAACATGGCTTATGAACCCCACTTCACTCTTCCATAAGTGACACTTCGAAAACTTAGCTTTCAGCTAAAGCTTTCGCAAGATTTCCAAAACAACTCTCAAGTGCATCTTGTGCTCTTCCTCATAAGAGTAAACCATAATACCATCCAAGAACACAAGCATGAACTTGTTTAGATGGTCTCTAAAAATCTTGTTCATAAGATCCACGAAAAATGCTGGTATGTTAGTCAGCCCAATTGGCACCACCAGCTATTCGAAGAAACAGAATGGTGTCCTAAAAGCAGTCTTCGACACATTATCCTTTGCCACCCTCAACTCATGGAATCCCGTTGCCAAATCCATCTGAGAAAACACCTTAGTCTCATGAAGCTGATCGAACAAGTCATCTATCCTCTGCAACGGATACTTATTCTTCATGGTCACCTTGTTCAGCTCATGATAATCCACACACAATCTCAACGATCATCATCCTTAGTTGCAAACACAACTCGTGCACCCCATTCGGATACACTCCTCCAAATGAATCCTTTTACTAAAAGGTCATGAACCTGCACCTCTAACTCTCGTTGGTCCTCAGGCGTCATCCACCTAAGTGGCATAACGATAGGTCTAGCACCCTCGACCAAATCGATTCTGAACTCAATCTCACGATCTGGCGACCAACCTTTGACCTCCTCAAAGAAATCTTCAAACTCATTAGCGATCAGCACAGATGATAAGTCTTCCTGTGGAATCACAAGTGAATATAAAAAGCTCATGAAGACACCATTTTTGCGCTTACATCGAATCAAAGTCCTTCGCCCTTCCACATCCCCAACTCTTACCTCAAGCTTCTTGCAATTAACTCTTGCCGCATATCTCTTGAGCCAATCCATACCTAAGATGATCCCAAACCCAGCGAAGTTCAAAACAAAGCGATCACACATGAAGGAGAAACCATGACTCGAAAACACAAGACCACGAAAAAGCATACAAAGGCTGGAAGAACCCCCAACTGGATTAGTCACAACAAAAGGTCTATCACAAATCTCGGGTTCTAAACCCAAGCGGCATACAAGCTCATTACAAATGAATGAATGTGATGCTCCAGTATCAAACAACACTCGAACAGAAACACCTCTAACTGAAAGCATACCTTGAACGATGAAACCCTTCCCTTTCTCCTCTATCGTAGGATCCTATAAAGAAGAAGGCACAACCTCCAATGCAAATGCCTTCACTATTTACTTCCCTTTCGCTACCTCCAGACAATCCTTCTTATCATGCCCAAGTTTTCCACACTTGAAACACTTCTTTTCAGCTTTAGGATTCTTTCATTCATTAGAAGAATGGCCTTTCTGTTGTTAGTTCTAGCAAACCACCTCACTTATAGGTTTCTTCTTGCCATCCTTACCTTTCTGTTGTTGCTGCTTCCTCTTCTTATTGTTATTACCACCCTGCTGTGGGTTGCGGGACTTCCTTGGCTGCAACAACAACAACTTCATTTTCTATGGGAAACAAGCTTTCATGTCTCACAGCTTTTTCCACACTTTCTCATATGGGCATCCAGATGATCAACCAATTGCCTCCCAATATAGGTATCCAAACCCATAACAAACTTCTCGTTCTTCTGATAAGGAGAGTCAATATACGAACGAGCATACTTGGACAAGGCCTCAATCAAAATACAATAAAAATAAAAATAAAAGTATTAAAATATAAGAATGATCGAACCATCAAGGAATACAATAAAAATATTTTACAATCCTCCAATATGGTAAATGCATGCTGTTACAACACACGTATGTGTATACCATGTATGATAAACATGTTGGAATGTTTTTATTTTTAATTTGCATAGAACGCTGCTTAATTATGTTATTTTTTGTATATGAATGACCATGCTTATGTGGATTTTGATTATATCTTCTTACTCCTGGTTAGTCATTTTTTATGTGTGCTTGCATACAATGCTCTAAAAAAGTTTCTGGTATTAAGCAGTTGAACTTGAATTTGTATTCTGGTTGTAATATTGTTGGTTTTCCAAATTTACATTTTGGAAGGGGTAACAATAGCCACAACCTAAATGTCAGTTAGCTGTATAACTACATATCTTATCTATTTTCCAAAATTTACATTCTAACAAATTACATGACTACTGCTTTACCGCAGTTAACAAACAAGCTGAGGGATTAGCTGGACAAGGAGTCGATGAAATTTTATTCATTTATAACTGACATTTCAAAGTATTTACTCATTATTTTATAAATTGTACTTGTTGACGTGGAAAATCGTCGCACACCAACACCCAATGTGTATGTGGTGTGAACACAGTAAATCAAAAATAAGCAAAGTATAGTAAATACGGGGGGGGGGGGGGCACAGCTTTTATAGTGGTTCGGCACTAACGCCTAAATCCACTTTAATGATCATTCATTATGTGACATCCGATTACAATATTGTACAAGTTTAGACAATGTTCGAGTACAAAGTATTACAATAGAATGACAACGTCCTTGTTAGTTCTAAACTTCGACTATAATGGCCTTCTTCTTCCTCCTTTAGATGAGTTGACTTGGTCAACTATGTCCAAATTTATCCTTAATGTCCAAGAAGTCCAAAAGATCCCAAATGTAGCATAATTACCCTAGTGAATGTACAGGTGTTGATGGAAAACACATATGCCATGTTTTAATTGTCCATGTCATGTCCAATGGCCAAGAAGAAAGAGATGGAAGTCATTAATGAGTGTTTGGAGCTCTAGAAATCCAAAAATTCTAAGGGAGACGGATCCAAATGAAGGCAAAGGTTTGGAGTGTTTATAGGAGGGAGGTTAGGTGGGAGTAGGTAAGAAATGGGGACAACAAGCCAGAATTTCGAACACTCGAACTGCCAAAAGCCTTAGTTTCGTACACCCCTTGGTGAGAGGTATGAAATTTGAACCCCTCAGTAGATTCGAAATTTTGTATCCCTTGAAGGGATACGAAATTTTGTATCCCTTTAAGGGATACAAAAAGGAAGGAGAGCGGTTTGAAATCATGTTTTTAGTGTGTCTAGGTTCCTGAACACGAAGTGAGGGGATTCGAGTTTTTGTTGGTCTGAATTGAAGGGATCCAAGCTTCCGGCTCAGAGAAAATTGAATAATCGGGTGGTGCCCCAGACCCCCACCGGCGCTGTGCCCACACCCGCTGACGTCTCACCTTCGGGTTAGCTGACGGCTCGTCTATGAGTTATAGTGCAAAGCATGTAATAAATGCTCTTGTGCCTAAAAGATATCATCTGGTCTCGGGCCTTTTTATGCTTGCGGCGTGACTTTAACCTAATTACTTTGTTTTTTTCTGATGCTTGAGCGCATTGCTAAGCAGGAACTTGACGTGTGACAACTTTTGACTAAAAAGGGTGTCAACAGTACTTCATTTGACAAAACTGTTATTACAAAGAATTATACGATATCTTTGCATATATTTGTGTAAATTATGTTCATGGTCTGAAGTTACAAGAAAATAGTCTAAAGGAAAAGGTTGGAGAAAAATTTAGATTAAAGGACAAGTTTGGATTTTAGGATGAAGGACAAACTTTAGTGTAAAAGGGGAAATGATGGTGGGCTCCTGAATTCCATGATTTACCTAAAAAACTGTCCTTGAGCCTAATATCCAAAATTCTTGTCCCTATAACTAAATTATTCTCTAAGTTTGTCCTCCTCCCTAAAAACCCGTTAAGTTATTCCTTTTGTTTTTTATGATGCCACACCAACACATTGACTGTGCATCTAAATACTTTATACCAAGCTTCAAAAATTCAGTTTCGGCTATGATCGTTGAAAATTTTCATTGTTTCGGTTGATTTTGGAAATTTAGGATGTCTCGTTTTTAGTTTTGGTCCTACTTAACACAATTTGTTTTGACCCGCCATCATGAACCTAAAATTTGATGTAAAACATTAAAATCAAACAAAGTACTATAAAACATTCCAGCTGAACTATATAAAACTAAACATATCCAATTAACTAATGCACGTTCTATTATACAACAGGCCCAATTATGCAATTTAATATCTATTTCCAAGGCCCAATTGGTTTTCTTCCCTAAAATCACAAATCTCCTTCTAAAATACAACTCGTCGTCCGCTTTTTTTCCCATAAGAAAAGCCGCTTATCTTCTAGTTTCTTGAGGAGCTGAACTGAATTTTTTTTTACTTTTCCCCTTAAAAGCAAACACTTTCTCTTCCAATTTTTCAAATCAACTTCAAGTTCCGCTCAACTTCGATGTAATCAGTCTTTTGACTTTTCTTTTTGGTTTCCATTTCTTTTTCTGTTTGATTTGCTGCTTTTGTTCTTTCGCTGCTTTGAATTCTTTTTCTATGTGTAAATTCAAAAAAGAAATAGGTTTTACTGATTGCATCTAAGAGGTACGAGATTTTGCCCCAATCTCATCCCGCCTCCGGCCGGAACCGAACCGGGATGGTCGGAATCTCGGGGTTCCGGCCGGAACCTCACACCGTGCTTTGTACATATTATATAAGTATTCAGAAAAAAGTGTGGTTAATAAACGAAAAATTTGAAATTTTACCTTTTGAGAATGGACATAATAAAGGAGTTGTTACACAAGTAAGATCTTTAATTTTTTTTGTTTTCATAAACTTCCACAATTAATTTTATACCCATTTTTTCCAGTCCAATAAAAATATATTTCATAGTTGTTCTCTCAACGCATTTAAAATGGTGAATGTTATAATTACTTATTCTCTAGGACTTCACACTTTGATTGTGTTATTTTTTATTATACCATCGGCTGAATTTATTTGGAAGGTCATACTCCTATTTTACTAAGAGCACTCCTAACCGAAGGGGTTACGAATGGTTGATTCATTGTGAATCAACCAAGGACAACCCCAACAAATGAAAGTTGGAATGGATTGTTAGCCGACTTATTTTAAATCGGCTAGCATGCCTCACGTTGATTACAATCCACGTTCGTTGGACTGTAACCCACATGAAGGTGTAGTGCAATCCACACCTTTCCCTTAGCCGGTTTAAGATAAGCCGACTAAGGAAAAGTATATTTTGAATAACTTAGCACTTAGCCAACTTATTTTAAACCGGTTAAGCTTAACAGGCTTAAAATAAGCCGTCTAAACACTATACTCAAATCAACCAACCAGGTTGCTTTGGCAACCTCAGTATTGTTAAAGCAACTCGGATTAGATGTGCTGACCCCCTGTTGAGGTACAGTTGGTTCCCAACCGATCCTGGGTTGGCAATGCTCTAATAGTACAGGGTAACGACCCGGAAAATCCGAGCCAATTTAAAATTTTTATTTTTAAGTAATTTAGTTGGCAAATGAGGCAGAATTTAAAATTTTCATTTTAAATAATGTTTAAAGCCAGTGAAAATAGCCAATTTTCAAACGATCTCTGTTTTCGACGAAACCAATTTCATCGGAACCAGAATATTATATTATTGCTAGGTTTCAATTTTTAGAATTTTCCGAATTTATTTGTGAGCATGGCAAAGGAAAATGTGTCTTGTCCATTTCAGTCAAATTTAATCGACTAAAAAATAGCCATTTTTCAAACAATCTCAGAATTAGACGAAATTAATTTTGTTAGGACCGTATCGTCATAACGAAGCCAAATATATTTTTCCTGGATTTTTCCGAGTCCGTATGCGGCCTCGGTGAATTTATTTGTACAACAGAATTTAAATTATAAAGGAATTAAATATTAAGTTAAATTATACAGGCCACAGACAGCCGTTTGGGCTGACGGGACTTGGTCCATTGGGTCCGGGGCATAGGCTTTTGGCTAGGAGCAACTTGGTTTGGGCCGGAATCAACACAGTTTGAAAGGATTGGACTAAAATGTAAAATTACATATTAATTTATATAAAAATAAGCCTAAACCCTAAATCAATTTTACAGTTCATCGTTTAGAACACAGGCCGCCGCCCCTTTCTTCCAGTTCGATCCTTCCTCTCCCTTTTTCTTCCTCCTCGTCTCGAATTAATACCCAACGCGACCCCCACTCCAAAGAGCTTTCTCTCCTCTTTCCAACCATACCTGTCACCTCCCCTCTCGTGCATTGTAGCGCTCGAACGAACCCCCCAAACCCGCCAACTTGCGACCGCCGCCCAGAGCCACCCACGCCACCGAGTGGGCCCCGCCTCCAGGCCTGGCTGCGCCACACCTCCCTCTTCCCCGTGACGCTGCCTGCTCGACCTCCAGGCGACTGTACGGACGGCAAAGGTCCGACCTAGTTCGGAGCAATTTCAACAAGGTCACGGCCTTGTTCTCTGAGTGGAAGAAGGTTAATTTTCCAACTTGATTATTTTAATTAAATTAAACAAATTGTTTTAAATCTTTAATTAACTATATATTATGCGTTTCAAATCGGAATTTGATGATTTCAGCGGCGTTCTGATCATAAAAACAAGATCTACAGTGCTGGACTGAAACGGGACTGTTCTGAATAGTTTGAATTTGGACCAAAAATCCACAACGAATGTGAGATCTCTAGTTTATTTAATAATTAATAAAATTAATTAAAATGCTGTGTTCATGATTGTGTATTGTTGTTTTCTGATCTGTGGTGTGTGGACATATATATGTGATTATTGTGTGTGATGATGCCATGAAATAGCTGTGTTAATTAGATCTGCAATTTTGATAGAATCAAAATGAGATCCTCTTCTTTATCATTTCTATATTTTGTTAATCAAACAAAAAGAGACAATTTTGGTGTCATTTTGTTAATCAAACAAAAAGAGACAACTTTGATGTTATTTTGTTAATCAAACAAAAAGAGACAATTTTGATGTCATTTTGTTAATCAAACAAAAAGAGACAATTTTGGTGTTATTTTGTTAATCAAACAAAAAGAGATAATTTGATGTTGATTTGTTAATTCAAACAAAAAAAAAAGAGAGTCAATTTTATGTTGGTTTGTTAATCAAATGAAAAGACAATTTTTATGTGATTTTGTTAACAAATGAGAAGAGACAAAGTTTTAGGTAAATTTTGTTAACATAATAAAATAAAAGAAGAAAAATTTATGTTGATTTTGGTTAACATAGTAAAGGAACAATTTTGCGCTTATTTTATTAACAAAATAAAAGAACAAATTTAGTACTCATTTTGTTAACATAAATACAAGGACAAATTTTTGGGTCCGTTTTGTCAAAACAAATAAGAGGACAATTTTCACCTTTGTCTTGTCTACAAGTTAAATTACCCATTCTTATCTTTATTTTATAAATGCAAGTTGAACCCTTATTTATAAAACAAAATGTAAGTTTCAATCTTTATTCTTATTTACAAATAAAAATAAAGACGAGGTCCTTAATTTGATTCATCAAAGTTGCACCCAATCATATCTATGTTGGTATAGATGAGATGACACCCAAACCTACATCATTGTGTGAACTGTATTATGATGACACCAATTTATATGTTGTGATAATTGTATTGTGACAACACCACTTTACACATTGTGTTAACATCATTGTAATGACGCCAAAAGTATACACCAAACCATATGCTGTGTATTATTGGTATGGTTAGACAAAAACCATATTATTGTGTGTTGACATGAAATTGACACTAAATTATAGAGGGCCACCTTTGGTTTGACATGAGATAGATGGTTTTTTTGTATTGGGATATCACATTGAACATGTACGTTGAAAAGAAAAAAAAAAGAAAAAAATCTCATAGTCAAGTTAGTAGAATTAAAATGGGTCAAAATCTTCATCGTCATGATAATATATAGTTAAAAAAATAAATGTAAAAAGTACATTTTCTTATGTAAAAGTAAATAAGTGCAATATGTATATTTTCTCATGTAAAAGAAAATAAATGTAAAAAGTACATTTTCTTATGTAAAAGTAAATAAGTGCAATATGTATATTTTCTCATGTAAAAGAAAATAAATGTAATAAGTACATTTTCTTATGTAAAAGTAAATAAGTGCAATATGTATATTTTCTCATGTAAAAGAAAATAAATGTAATAAGTACATTTTCTTACGTAAAAGTAAATAAGTGCAGTATGTACATTTTCTCATGTAAAAGAAAATAAAAGTCAATATGTACATTTTCAAGGCAAAGGTAAGTACAAGAAGACACTTACATGTTCAATGTCAAGGGTAAAGGAATAAAACAAAATTATTACTTTTGTTTAATATTAAAATACACATAGCTTAAATATGATTTTCGTCGCATTAGAATTGGCGGACAGGAAAAATATATATATATATATATGTATATATATATATATATATTATGTAAAAAAAAAAATGGATTTTTGAAAGCGCCAAATGGTTTGATTTATATATAATATAAATTGAAACTAAGCGAAACACGCGCGGTAGTTCGCGTTTTGAAATCATAACTTTAAACGGTTGTATAGAAAGATCCGACCGTTGAATTTTCCCAAAACTGGATCCGTTAGGACCGTCTTGGAAAGAGCTTTCCAACGACATAAAATGTACCAAAATCTGACGGTTAGATTTTAAGATATGTCTAAAACAAATTTTAGTAAAAGCAGCGCCAGGGCCGCCTATCGACCCGAAGCGTCGTTTTAAATTAATTCGCACCATCTGTAAATAAATAAAAATAGAAATAAATCGCTATGAATAAATATAAACGACGTGAAATGTTTTAAATGATAATTATGCGATGATTATTTGAAAAGGCCGAGTGTAACTCATTTCAGGTAATCAAACGACGATTTAAATCGAAATAATAGAAGATGATGTTGAAGACCGGCGATCTTCACGTCGGACGGGCAACGATTATTGAAACCTTGGACTGATTTGCTCCCAGGAAGGGGTCGATGTAGTAGTTGGCCGGTCGTATGAGTTGATTGTCCGGATAAGCGAGAACCTCCTTGGTATCTCCGGTTTCGTTCAAACCCAGAACGGACTTGTATGGACGCGCGTCTGACGTTGGAAGTCGTTTCGTGTAACTAAATCAATCTTTATTAATGTATGCTTGTTTGGTGGTAGAGAATTTATTCTCTGCTTAACACCCTGGTATATGTTAGTAGTTATCGATAGCATGACACGAATTGTCAATGTGGCACGCTAAGATGCGAATGGTCAAGGTTTTGTTGAAAAGCAGACCTTGTAGAAGATGATCAAAGCACGGCCTGTTTAGGCGTAGCTTTGTGTATAACGTAGCCTCACGAGCCTCACACACCGGTATGAGTCAAAAACGGGATACGGACCGTAGGGAGTGCACACGTTTCTTTCTAGCTAGAGTTGTGTCAGGGACCTACCAGCGCTGACATTTTACTTATGTGGATGATGGATTTTGAGGTACCTCGTGTTTTTATAGGCCGTTGGTGGTCATACTATAGGTCCAAAGGGACCGGGAAACGTGTGTTCAGGCATAACTAATCTACTGCCGTTAGGCGGAGACCGGCCCTACCGCTTCCAAGGGTCCACTGCGGGGGATCCTGAGGCATTTGCTAGAGTGTCTTGAATCGGAGAGGAGCTTGCCCCTAGCCTCGACTCATGATGGAAACCAATTCTCCAATACGACATTACGATTTTAGTTGTATACTTATATACGGCGGCATAATATATGGTACCTATGTCGTCTAGGATTAATACATTTATATTGAAATGATTTATGAAACTTATGCACACTAATAATAATACGTTTGACGTATTCATCATCTTTTGATCGTTATAAGGAAAAACCCTTTCCTCTGGTGTGCGTTGCATTGTGTGATGGGACTTGGGTCTTATAACGATCTCATATTTCTTTAAAAGGCATAGCGTTATTCAAACGACTTACTTAATTATGCACTGGCAATCCAATGGAGTAAACCCGTTCTGCCTTAGCGGCGTGGTCCTGTGATTCGCCATATGGTTAGTTAGTATAGAAAGATTTCTCATACCAGTCCCACGATTGACTCGAATTTTGTTTCACTTTGCAAATTTCGGGTGCCCTCTTTCCACACGGGCAGCCAATTGACAGGTTGTTAGGTTGCTTCCTTGGAGTTGCTGATCTTGGAGCTTGCTTTTTCGCTTTGGTGTTGCTGCTTATCAAGGTGCTTGGTTGGACTATGCAGACCCTCACCTTTATCTTTGTTTCTGTTTAGACTTGGAGACATTCAACCGTATTCCACTTCATTTCAAACTGTATCTTTAACATTATGTACTTGTTTTCCTTTTGTTGGGATTTTGATGTAATAAGTAGGACTCTGTGACTGGGATTCTGTGTTATGATAACATCCATATTCCGCTGCTATGTTGATGTTGTTGTTTTATAGATTCTTATATTTATGTTGTTATCTGTGTTATGTGTTGCTATATTTATGTTATATTCCAATGATCATCTCAACTTTCGTTCTGCGTAAGTTTGGGGTTATCACAGTTGGTATCAGAGCTTTGGTTTAACCTTAGTTTTGGGATATAACATATTTATAGCAATAAGTCTCATTAGAGATAGGACTAAAGTCCTAGAGTGAGCATAACATAATAGCACATATTTTTCAGTCGTTACATCATTTTCACCTCTTAGCCTTTCCTTTGGAAAATTTTCATTTCTGTTGGTCTGACTCTTCCCTTGATGTTACAGACTAATACATTATGAGTACTAGAGCTAGAACCCGTGGAGGTGGGAGAGGTGGAGCTAGAGGGCCACCCGAAGAAGAGCCCATTCATGAGCAACCCGACCCTATAGTCGCACAGCCATTCGACTTAGAACGGATGTCAAAGAAATTCAAAAACTTGGGCGGAGTTCCTTTCACCGGTAGAGAGTCTGCTGTTGAAGCCGAGTCATGGCTCAAGAATTGTGAGAAGATCTTAGAAGGGATGGAACTTGAGGATCAGAGGAAGCGTTTCCTGGCTGCATGGCAACTCAAAGATCAAGCTGAGCACTGGTGGGACACAGTTAAGATTGGAAACGATGTGGCCAATATGACCTGGGCAAAGTTCAAAGAGCTCTTCAACGAGAAATACATCCCTCCACAAGCAAGAGAACGCCTTCGTGAACAATTTGTCAATCTGAAACAAGGAAATATGACAGTTGCTGAATATGCGATGAAATTTGATGAGCTTTCCCGTTATGCCCCTAACCTAATTCAAGACCCAATTGAGAAGAACAAGAAATTCATTAAGGGCCTCGCTACAAAGTATCTGAATAGGGTTACAGCTCATATCGATCTTCCCTTCCATGAAGTTATCACCTTTGCCAGCCGCTACGAAGAAAATGATGAGTCTGCTCAACAAGAGAGAGCAAAGAATCAGAATAATAGCCAGAAGGAGCAGACTAGCAAGAAACCAGAGACAGGAAATTCTTCAGCTGCAAAGCCACAGGGGAAGAAGAGAGACAGGAGCAAGGTGACATGCTTTAATTGTGGCAAGACCGGGCACTTTGATTACGAGTGTAAAGCGCCTAAAAGAGTCAAGAGAAATGATTCAGGCCCCAGTCAGAACCGTGGTCAGAGCTCTCAGAAGCAGGGTCAGAATTCTCAGAATAGTGGCCAGAATCCTCACCGCAACCTGGAATGCTACAACTGCCATCAGAAGGGGCACATCAAGCCGAATTGCCCATTGCTGAAGAATGCTCAGGTGGCACATGTATATGAGGGTACGATTACACCCGCTCCTACCGAGGGCCCAGGTACACCTGATGTTTTAAGTGGTACTCTTAACATTAAAAATATCCCTATTACTGTCCTATTTGACACTGGTGCAGCACGTAGTTTTATTTCTTCTGACATCATTAAAAAGTTAAAACTGAAACCTCGAAAACTTAAGGAATTGATTAGAGCTCATAGTCCTATAGGAGGATCTCTCGTTCTCGACCAATATTGTAAAGTGCCCATTTCCTATGCACGCTTTCAATTTCCTTTTAACCTGATCGTCATGAATTTTTCCGGTTATGATATCATACTGGGAATGGATTGGCTAACCAAGTATGAGGCTGTGTTAGTATGTGTTGAAAGAATGATCAAGGTTAAAGTTAAGCTTGGCGAAATTACCATACCATGCCACGGCTCAGCCACTGACAGGAAAGAATTCTGGTCTTCTCTAGAAGTCACCCCTACTTCTATTGAGGATATTCCCATTGTCAGAGATTATGCTGATGTATTCAAAGAAGTTGAAGGTTTACCTCCACGTAGAGAAATCAATTTCAGAATTGACTTAGCTCCGAATGCAAGGCCCGTCGTTCATCCTATTCGGAGAATGTCACCCAAAGAAAAAGAAGAGCTGAGAAATCAAACCAACCAACTTTTGTTTAAGGGCTTGATCAGGCCTAGCTTCTCGGAATGGGGCGCAGCCGTGGTGTTCGTTCCAAAATCAGACGGCACCCTCAGGTTATGTGTGGACTACCGTGATCTCAACAAACAAACTCTGAAGAACAAATACCCACTGCCTCGTATTGACGACTTGCTCGACCGCTTTCATGGGGCGCGAGTTTTCTCTAGAATGGACCTAGCTACAGGCTTCCATCAACTTCGCATCGCAGAAGAATGTGTGCCTCTAACTGCTTTCAGAGGGCCAGATATCTTTTATGAATGGCTAGTAATGCCCTTCGGCCTTTGTAATGCTCCAGCATATTTTGTTGATCTGATGAATAGGGTTTTCAGAGATGTTATAAATAAATTTGTGCTCGTGTTCATCGATGACATCCTCATTTTTTCTAAATCCGCTGCTGAGCACGAACAACATCTGAGGGAAGTCTTGGAGATTTTGCGTAGGAATGTGCTGAAAGCCAAATTCTCCAAATGTATATTCTGGCAAGAAGAGGTGAAATTCCTCGGACATGTCGTATCAAAAGAAGGCATTTCAGTTGATCCAGGAAAAATCTCAGCCATCCAAGACTGGAAGCAACCTCGAACCCCCACCGAGGTCAGAAGTTTCTTAGGGCTGGCTGGTTATTATCGGAAATTTGTCAAAGATTTTTCAAAGATTGCTTGTCCATTGACAAACCTGACCAAGAAACACACAAAATTTATTTGGACGCCCGAGTGCGAGAAAGCCTTCCAAGATTTAAAAGAGAGGTTAACCAATGCTCCTGTGTTGACCATTATAGATGGCAATCAGGATCTGACAGTCTGGACTGACGCTTCTCATCAAGGTTGTTTCCTTTATATTAATCAACATGTTAGGGATAACAATTTCTTTTATTGTCAAATCTCATTTTAACGTGTTAGTCCTTTATCCATTCAAGGTATTGGGGCGGTGCTGATGCAGCAAAGCAAAGTGGTCGCATATGCTAGCCGCCAATTGAAACCGCATGAAAAGAATTACGCCACTCATGATCTTGAGCTAATGGCGATCGTTTTTGCTCTTAAAATTTGGAGGCATTATCTCTTGGGTGAGAAGTTCGAAGTATACACGGATCACAAATCCTTGAAGCATCTTTTTACCCAAAGAGATTTGAATATGAGGCAGCAACGCTGGGTTGAATTTCTTGCATCGTATGATTTTGTTATCCTATATACTCCAGGGAAAGCCAACGTTGTAGCCGATGCGCTCAGTCGAAAAAATACAGATGGTGAAAAACTCCTTCTCGCCAATCTCGTTATTACTTCCACTCTGATTGATAAGATCTCCGCTCTCCAGAAGGATGATAAATTTATTCAGAGGATTATCAAAAGAATTCAGGATGGCGAATCCACTAGCTTCCAAATTGACGACAGAGGGGTTCTGAGGCTATCTGGCCGAATTTGTGTTCCATACATTCCTGAGCTCAGAAAGGAAGTTATGGATGAGTGCCACAAATCTAAGCTTAGTATTCATCCAGGGGTAAGCAAGATGTATCAAGACCTCAAGCGCACATTCTGGTGGAAATCCATGAAGAGAGATATTTCTATTTATGTTTCTAGATGTCACACTTGTCAGTAGGTCAAAAGTGATCAACAGAAGCTAGCAGGTCTATTGCAACCGCTAGGAGTTCCAGGCTGGAAGTGGGAAGAAATTTCTATGGACTTTATTGACGGCTTGCCTCGTACCCGAAAGGGGAACGATAGTATATGGGTAATTGTTGACCGCTTAACAAAGTCTGCCCATTTTATCCCTGTCAAGACCAACAGAACAGCTCGGAGTTTGGCGCAGCTTTATCTTAAAGAGATTGTCAGATTGCATGGGATTCCAAGAAGCATTGTTAGTGATCGGGATCCCCTATTTACGAGCAAATTTTGGGAAGCTTTCCAAGAAGAACTCGGTACTAAGTTGAATCTGAGCACAGCTTATCACCCTCAGATAGATGGCCAGACTGAGAGGGTGAACCGCATTCTTGAGGACTTGTTGCGAGCGTGCATTCTGGACTATGGTGGTTCATGGGAGGACCATTTATACCTGGTGGAGTTCTCTTACAATAATAGTTTCCAAGCCAGTTTGGGAATGTCACCGTTTGAATTACTATATGGTAGACCATGTAGGTCCCCAGCATGTTGGGTGGAGCCAGGCAATCGATTAGTCTTGGGTCCCGACATGGTTCGTGAAGCATCGGACAAAGTTGATTTGATTAAGAAGCGCCTGTTGGCTGCTCAAAGCCGATAGAAGAGTTATGCAGATCAGCGAAGAAGACACTTAGAATTCTCTGTTGGTGATCGAGTATATCTGAAGGTTTCCCCATTGAGGGGCGTGATTCGTTTTGGGAAGACTGGGAAATTGGCGCCAAGGTTCATAGGCCCATTCCCTGTTCTCGAAAGGATTGGTACTCTTGCTTATCGAGTACAGTTGCCCGACTGGTTGCCTGGGGTGCATGATGTCTTTCATGTGTCTCAACTCCGCAAGCATGTGCACGATCCTGATTTGATTGAGGATGAATTGAATCAGCAAGTCTTGGATATTGCTCCTAATCTGACAGTGAGAAAAGATCCGATAAAGGTTATTGGCAAAGAAATCCGGGTGTTGAGAAACAAGAAGATTCCCCTAGTCAAGGTGCAGTGGAGCAGTGATCCTAGGGACTGCACTTGGGAGACAGAGGATAGCTTCAGAAGGGCTTATCCCCATTGCAGAGAGGATATCTCCGAATGATGCTTGTGTTAAGGTACATTTACCACAATTTACATTTCTGTCGTTTCCTACTTTTACTTTCTTTTCGAGGACGAAAAGTTTTTAAGTGGGGGAGATTGTAACGACCCGGAAAATCCGAGCCAATTTAAAATTTTTATTTTTAAGTAATTTAGTTGGCAAATGAGGCAGAATTTAAAATTTTCATTTTAAATAATGTTTAAAGCCAGTGAAAATAGCCAATTTTCAAACGATCTCTGTTTTCGACGAAACCAATTTCATCGGAACCAGAATATTATATTATTGCTAGGTTTCAATTTTTAGAATTTTCCGAATTTATTTGTGAGCATGGCAAAGGAAAATGTGTCTTGTCCATTTCAGTCAAATTTAATCGACTGAAAAATAGCCATTTTTCAAACAATCTCAGAATTAGACGAAATTAATTTTGTTAGGACCGTATCGCCATAACGAAGCCAAATATATTTTTCCTGGATTTTTCCGAGTCCGTATGCGGCCTCGGTGAATTTATTTGTACAACAGAATTTAAATTATAAAGGAATTAAATATTAAGTTAAATTATACAGGCCACAGACAACCGTTTGGGCTGACAGGACTTGGTCCATTGGGTCCGGGGCATAGGCTTTTGGCTAGGAGCAACTTGGTTTGGGCCGGAATCAACACAGTTTGAAAGGATTGGACTAAAATGTAAAATTACATATTAATTTATATAAAAATAAGCCTAAACCCTAAATCAATTTTACAGTTCATCGTTTAGAACACAGGCCGCCGCCCCTTTCTTCCAGTTCGATCCTTCCTCTCCCTTTTTCTTCCTCCTCGTCTCGAATTAATACCCAACGCGACCCCCACTCCAAAGAGCTTTCTCTCCTCTTTCCAACCATACCTGTCACCTCCCCTCTCGTGCATTGTAGCGCTCGAACGAACCCCCCAAACCCGCCAACTTGCGACCGCCGCCCAGAGCCACCCACGCCACCGAGTGGGCCCCGCCTCCAGGCCTGGCTGCGCCACACCTCCCTCTTCCCCGTGACGCTGCCTGCTCGACCTCCAGGCGACTGTACGGACGGCAAAGGTCCGACCTAGTTCGGAGCAATTTCAACAAGGTCACAGCCTTGTTCTCTGAGTGGAAGAAGGTTAATTTTCCAACTTGATTATTTTAATTAAATTAAACAAATTGTTTTAAATCTTTAATTAACTATATATTATGCGTTTCAAATCGGAATTTGATGATTTCAGCGGCGTTCTGATCATAAAAACAAGATCTACAGTGCTGGACTGAAACGGGACTGTTCTGAATAGTTTGAATTTGGACCAAAAATCCACAACGAATGTGAGATCTCTAGTTTATTTAATAATTAATAAAATTAATTAAAATGCTGTGTTCATGATTGTGTATTGTTGTTTTCTGATCTGTGGTGTGTGGACATATATATGTGATTATTGTGTGTGATGATGCCATGAAATAGCTGTGTTAATTAGATCTGCAATTTTGATAGAATCAAAATGAGATCCTCTTCTTTATCATTTCTATATTTTGTTAATCAAACAAAAAGAGACAATTTTGGTGTCATTTTGTTAATCAAACAAAAAGAGACAACTTTGATGTTATTTTGTTAATCAAACAAAAAGAG
This sequence comes from Allium sativum, assembly GCA_030737875.1. Classification (NCBI taxonomy): domain Eukaryota; kingdom Viridiplantae; phylum Streptophyta; class Magnoliopsida; order Asparagales; family Amaryllidaceae; genus Allium; species Allium sativum. The sequence goes on from CM060924.1 coordinate 161,628,401, forward strand.
ACAATTTTGATGTCATTTTGTTAATCAAACAAAAAGAGACAATTTTGGTGTTATTTTGTTAATCAAACAAAAAGAGATAATTTGATGTTGATTTGTTAATTCAAACAAAAAAAAAAAAGAGAGTCAATTTTATGTTGGTTTGTTAATCAAATGAAAAGACAATTTTTATGTGATTTTGTTAACAAATGAGAAGAGACAAAGTTTTAGGTAAATTTTGTTAACATAATAAAATAAAAGAAGAAAAATTTATGTTGATTTTGGTTAACATAGTAAAGGAACAATTTTGCGCTTATTTTATTAACAAAATAAAAGAACAAATTTAGTACTCATTTTGTTAACATAAATACAAGGACAAATTTTTGGGTCCGTTTTGTCAAAACAAATAAGAGGACAATTTTCACCTTTGTCTTGTCTACAAGTTAAATTACCCATTCTTATCTTTATTTTATAAATGCAAGTTGAACCCTTATTTATAAAACAAAATGTAAGTTTCAATCTTTATTCTTATTTACAAATAAAAATAAAGACGAGGTCCTTAATTTGATTCATCAAAGTTGCACCCAATCATATCTATGTTGGTATAGATGAGATGACACCCAAACCTACATCATTGTGTGAACTGTATTATGACGACACCAATTTATATGTTGTGATAATTGTATTGTGACAACACCACTTTACACATTGTGTTAACATCATTGTAATGACGCCAAAAGTATACACCAAACCATATGCTGTGTATTATTGGTATGGTTAGACAAAAACCATATTATTGTGTGTTGACATGAAATTGACACTAAATTATAGAGGGCCACCTTTGGTTTGACATGAGATAGATGGTTTTTTTGTATTGGGATATCACATTGAACATGTACGTTGAAAAGAAAAAAAAAAGAAAAAAATCTCATAGTCAAGTTAGTAGAATTAAAATGGGTCAAAATCTTCATCGTCATGATAATATATAGTTAAAAAAATAAATGTAAAAAGTACATTTTCTTATGTAAAAGTAAATAAGTGCAATATGTATATTTTCTCATGTAAAAGAAAATAAATGTAAAAAGTACATTTTCTTATGTAAAAGTAAATAAGTGCAATATGTATATTTTCTCATGTAAAAGAAAATAAATGTAATAAGTACATTTTCTTATGTAAAAGTAAATAAGTGCAATATGTATATTTTCTCATGTAAAAGAAAATAAATGTAATAAGTACATTTTCTTACGTAAAAGTAAATAAGTGCAGTATGTATATTTTCTCATGTAAAAGAAAATAAAAGTCAATATATACATTTTCAAGGCAAAGGTAAGTACAAGAAGACACTTACATGTTCAATGTCAAGGGTAAAGGAATAAAACAAAATTATTACTTTTGTTTAATATTAAAATACACATAGCTTAAATATGATTTTCGTCGCATTAGAATTGGCGGACAGGAAAAATATATATATATATATATATGTATATATATATATATTATGTAAAAAAAAAAAATGGATTTTTGAAAGCGCCAAATGGTTTGATTTATATATAATATAAATTGAAACTAAGCGAAACACGCGCGGTAGTTCGCGTTTTGAAATCATAACTTTAAACGGTTGTATAGAAAGATCCGACCGTTGAATTTTCCCAAAACTGGATCCGTTAGGACCGTCTTGGAAAGAGCTTTCCAACGACATAAAATGTACCAAAATCTGACGGTTAGATTTTAAGATATGTCTAAAACAAATTTTAGTAAAAGCAGCGCCAGGGCCGCCTATCGACCCGAAGCGTCGTTTTAAATTAATTCGCACCATCTGTAAATAAATAAAAATAGAAATAAATCGCTATGAATAAATATAAACGACGTGAAATGTTTTAAATGATAATTATGCGATGATTATTTGAAAAGGCCGAGTGTAACTCATTTCAGGTAATCAAACGACGATTTAAATCGAAATAATAGAAGATGATGTTGAAGACCGGCGATCTTCACGTCGGACGGGCAACGATTATTGAAACCTTGGACTGATTTGCTCCCAGGAAGGGGTCGATGTAGTAGTTGGCCGGTCGTATGAGTTGATTGTCCGGATAAGCGAGAACCTCCTTGGTATCTCCGGTTTCGTTCAAACCCAGAACGGACTTGTATGGACGCGCGTCTGACGTTGGAAGTCGTTTCGTGTAACTAAATCAATCTTTATTAATGTATGCTTGTTTGGTGGTAGAGAATTTATTCTCTGCTTAACACCCTGGTATATGTTAGTAGTTATCGATAGCATGACACGAATTGTCAATGTGGCACGCTAAGATGCGAATGGTCAAGGTTTTGTTGAAAAGCAGACCTTGTAGAAGATGATCAAAGCACGGCCTGTTTAGGCGTAGCTTTGTGTATAACGTAGCCTCACGAGCCTCACACACCGGTATGAGTCAAAAACGGGATACGGACCGTAGGGAGTGCACACGTTTCTTTCTAGCTAGAGTTGTGTCAGGGACCTACCAGCGCTGACATTTTACTTATGTGGATGATGGATTTTGAGGTACCTCGTGTTTTTATAGGCCGTTGGTGGTCATACTATAGGTCCAAAGGGACCGGGAAACGTGTGTTCAGGCATAACTAATCTACTGCCGTTAGGCGGAGACCGGCCCTACCGCTTCCAAGGGTCCACTGCGGGGGATCCTGAGGCATTTGCTAGAGTGTCTTGAATCGGAGAGGAGCTTGCCCCTAGCCTCGACTCATGATGGAAACCAATTCTCCAATACGACATTACGATTTTAGTTGTATACTTATATACGGCGGCATAATATATGGTACCTATGTCGTCTAGGATTAATACATTTATATTGAAATGATTTATGAAACTTATGCACACTAATAATAATACGTTTGACGTATTCATCATCTTTTGATCGTTATAAGGAAAAACCCTTTCCTCTGGTGTGCGTTGCATTGTGTGATGGGACTTGGGTCTTATAACGATCTCATATTTCTTTAAAAGGCATAGCGTTATTCAAACGACTTACTTAATTATGCACTGGCAATCCAATGGAGTAAACCCGTTCTGCCTTAGCGGCGTGGTCCTGTGATTCGCCATATGGTTAGTTAGTATAGAAAGATTTCTCATACCAGTCCCACGACTGACTCGAATTTTGTTTCACTTTGCAAATTTCGGGTGCCCTCTTTCCACACGGGCAGCCAATTGACAGGTTGTTAGGTTGCTTCCTTCGAGTTGCTGATCTTGGAGCTTGCTTTTTCGCTTTGGTGTTGCTGCTTATCAAGGTGCTTGGTTGGACTATGCAGACCCTCACCTTTATCTTTGTTTCTGTTTAGACTTGGAGACATTCAACCGTATTCCACTTCATTTCAAACTGTATCTTTAACATTATGTACTTGTTTTCCTTTTGTTGGGATTTTGATGTAATAAGTAGGACTCTGTGACTGGGATTCTGTGTTATGATAACATCCATATTCCGCTGCTATGTTGATGTTGTTGTTTTATAGATTCTTATATTTATGTTGTTATCTGTGTTATGTGTTGCTATATTTATGTTATATTCCAATGATCATCTCAACTTTCGTTCTGCGTAAGTTTGGGGTTATCACAAGGCAATCCAAGCAATGAAAATTTTGGTTGGTAATTTCTACAGTCTACTTTCCAAATAACATAAACATGAATATATTTACAAACTTGTTAATATAATATGGTTGGTGTTAATTCCCTTTTTAACCTTTTTTATAACACCAGCACAAAATTAACTTACCAAAAATTTGGTTTCAATAGCAAGCATGTACTGTAGTAGCCCAACCAACCAAACTTCTACTGGCGTTCACTCTGTACTCCCCAACATCTACCGAGTACTTAAATCCAATGGTGATTTAAATGTACAATTTCATATTTATATTATTATAAAATATCTTAATTGACACAGGATGTTGCAGAATCTTTTTTAAACAAGACCTCAAGTGGAACTAAAGTTCGTGACAAGTGCCATCAAAATTGGTTTCATTGTGAAATGCTAGAAGTATTGAATGTTAGTCTTATCCCACATCGAGCAATTTGTATCCTGTTTTATGTACATATACTATAAGACTGTGTTTCCTTATTACCAATTGGTTTTAGCAACAGTTGCTTCATTCTCTAGTATTCCACATGGTATCATAGCTTGGTGCCGATCCTGGAACACTTGTTTTGATTCATTGTGGCTTAGGTACGTCTTGACGTGCAGGGGTGGTGTTAGTCTTGTCCCACATCGAGTAATTTGTATCCTTTTTCCTGTATATATATTATGAGACCGTGTTTCCAGTTACCAATTGATTTTAGGAACTTGCTTGGTTCTCTAGTATTCTACATTGAAGTTGGGCTCTGATTTATGTACATTTGATTTGTGTTATCTTGAACACTTATTTTTTTTCTTTCCCTTATTTCAACTATACCTGGTTTTAATTTATACTCAGCTAAGCTATATACCAACTGTTTGTGCATCATGAGAATGTTTTTGCTTTTGTCAAATGATTTAGCTTTCTGTCTGCACCTGAAAAACATCACTTAGATGCAATGCTTTCTGTTTATTTTTAATCAGTTTATGGGTGCGTTGTTTGCGGACGGTAACTGGGTATTTGAGCATAGCATTTGAGTTTGGTATTTGAGCATGACACGTTAGTGAACGAGGGATGCGTTTTTTTACTGCAAACGGGGTGTTTGAGCATGGTATTTGAACGGGTATTTATATATGATGCGATTTTTAACTTATTTGTTTTGATTTAATTAAATACTAATTACACGTAAAAAACGACTATATTTCATTAAACAAAACGGAAATACAAACAGAAAAATAACTAGTACACTAAAAATAAAACGAGTACATAAAAAACTACTAATTACGATGATACTCCAATCGCCTCAACTCCGCTAAAATAAACCTCCTTACATCATCCTCATCATGGGCATTGGCAATCTACAGATTTCGCGGGTTATTGTGGAAAATCAACATAAATTCCCATCGCTCAACATCTGATATAGCTCGAACAATATTGTAGCAATAGGAAACGACGTCCTAAAGATGGGGTGTCATGAAATAACGGCTTGTGTTGCCACGCTCATTGTGTCTGCGTCTAGAGGGCTGACCAGAAGGTGGATTGCCAGTAGTCATCCAATCGGAATAATAACTGGCGTTGGCAGTGGTGAAAGAAATAGTTGGTGCAGGTGGAGGTGCAGTAGGAGAGATTAGATATAAGCATGCAGACGTACCCCAACAACTGCCAAAAAGTATGTTTTGCTCTCGAAACTTCATCGGCATATTTCTTCTGAATCTCCTATAGGTCTGACTATGCCACTAGCCCACCACTTGTTAGTATTGTCCAACCTATCGATCACTGGATCTCGTTCTACCTCCAGTGTTCGCAGCAGTCAGTCCCAATCACGAAACGACCATTTCAAATTTTCCCACTTGTTTTTAATCTAGGTTTCTGTGGTCGTTCAAAGTATCTGCGACCGTCCCTTAAAGCTGCTAGCACCACATGTTTGCTCTTCCAAAAATTCAATACCCGTATTGAGGAAAGAAACCTTCCGTTCCTCCATCCAATTGGCAAAAGGTTGAGATGTATTAGAATCAGAATCTGAAGACATACTAGAAAACAAAAAAATTACGGAAAATTAAAAGAAATATATATATTAGAGAATTAAGAAACTTTAAATACAACCGTATACAAAAAAACATGTTTTGCAGCTTCGTTCATCGCACAAAAATGGAAAATAGAAGAGAGAGGGAGGGTTTACTGGCTAGGTTGGGAGAAAGGAGAAATGTAGGAGTTTTATAGGTGACGATTCGGAATGTTGGAAATAAATCATTGCATTAGACGCATCGGATGCAAACGGTTCATTCTCCAATGTTCCATTTGACTATTTGAGAAGTTGCGTGGACGCGAACGAATCGCTAGCGTGGCTCTTTTCTACTGCGAATGACACCTTTCTCTCTCTTTCTTCCTTGCTCTTAGTTCAAAATTTATTTCTTGATGTTCTATTGTGTGCTTATTATATCATCTGCTGCTACTACCAATTTAGACATGTATTTAAATGGTTTTTTCATGCCTTTTTCTAATTTTGTAAATTAGTTTCTTGACTTATTTCTTCATGTATTTGATCTTCCCTTATGTCCTTGTTGCTTTCTATGAATAAATAGACAGTCTTCAGCCCAATAATTATCTAGCTGTGTCGTACTAACCACGTGTGCATTCACCATTTAGGTGTTGAATTAGAAAAAAAACAAATACACATATAAATTTTCAATTTAATTCTCTTTTGTTGTTCCGTTTTTTCTAGAAGCGTGAGCATTTTCTTCACAATGCACATTTTTATGTTTTGAAAAAAATGAGAATTTCCTTACCTATGATTATTTAAGAACATGCTGTTAAGCCTGAACCTCTAACCTAAGTGAGATGCATATTGGATATTATTTTTTAAAGCAATATGTCAACCCATGGGAGCATATGTCATCAAAAAATCGATACTAATGCAACAAAATTTAAAAATTGTTACTTACAAATAAGATGCTAAGTCCAGTACGACACAAAAATGGTTTGACGTACCAAAACAAATAGTATATTAAACTATCAGCAGGCCTCCAAATACCCTTGTGCGAAGCATTTTCAGACGAATCGTTTCCTATTTTAAGCTAATACAAATAAAATAAATTATTTTATTCTAAAATATTTTTAACCGATAATTAATAGATCTTCAAATCATTATAAATAAATGATTTTTTAAATTTAAATCAAATAAATAAATAGTCATTATTATAAATAATGACACTAATTCTTTAAATCTTAATCCAGTACATAAAGATTCATTTTTCTTTTAACAATATATATTGTTAATTATAACCATTATCAATAAACAAATATTATACTTAAATATTGTTAATAATATAATAATTTAACTTCAAATTCTGTTGACAAATAAATTATTTAACTTTTAAGTAAATAATTATTAAATCTTCTTTTGAATAAAAATTAATTAACTTTAAACACCAATAAAATAATTGAAAATACTTATAAATAAATAAATTAACTTTGAAACATGATTAATAAATAAATTAACTTTAATATAAGACTATTTAATGATTTTCTTTTTAAAAAATATCATGAATTAAATAAAAAATGATTTAAAAACATTTGTTTTCAAATGAACTTAATCACTGCAATTACGTGATGATTACGTGTCTACTTTAGAGAAATCATAAGAAACTATAGTCCAAAACTCATTATTTAAAACACTTGTTCAATAGGACTTGGCGATCACAATGATACTTAAATAAATTACCATATACCCAATTCATCTTTCCAGACAAACATAATATTTACATAACACGCATATGCAAATAAATAAACAATTAGTAGTTAAGAGCTAATATAAAACTTATTCAATAAAAGAAGCTGGCATAACAAAATGTTAAAATTAATATAATAACAGAACGGTGGTTTAATCTACTAACAGATGTCAATTAGAATAGGTTTTTCCAATAATTTAAGTGGTGTTTATTTGGCCAAATAGGTAAATCCAACATGTGATTTAGATTAACCGTGTTATAATTAAATAACGTAATCAAATTAATTTTAATCAACCATTAGAATAAAGTCAAATAATTGCATTTGATTTTGAATATAAAATGAACTCGAAAATGTCTAATAGCAACTTGATATGTTATATCGTGATCCTAAAATCAGATTCAAACAAACTAATAGCATTTCAAGATGCTATATCACGGTCCTAGATTTAATTCAAACAATTAATCAATTTTAGCAGATAATTGACAATGTGATAATGTTCCAAACCAAAAACGAGTAAAGTGCACAGTTAAGCAGATAATAAATATTTAAATCTACTATAAAATTTACCGATAAAATAAAAAGGTGAGTTTTACTCGCCTTCATTTTCAATCGTAGCCTTCACATTTTGGTTCCGTTAAATTTTGAAAGGCATTCAAAATTTGCCAAGATTCCCAATAACTCAAATTGCACTTAAATTAATTTCATCTTGATACTTGAGTCATTAGGAGCGCAAAATGCGCTTCGATTGGAACTCGTATGAGCGACTTAGGCATTAATTCGTAAGACATTGGTATAAATTAGTTTACTATTAAGTACTAGTCTATTGCTTAATCATAAAAATAGGAACTCAACATTGTTGATGTGGTATCGCCTTTAGCATCTCGTTTCAAACTAAAGAACGAACCTAGATTTAATTCAAACAATTAATCAATTTCATCAATTTCCAACAGATAATTAACAATGTGATAATTTTCCAAATCCAAAACAACTAAATTGCACAATTAAGAATAAAATAAATATTTAAATCTACTATATGTTTACCGATAAAATAGAAAGATGAGTTTTACTCGTCTTCATTTTCAGTCATAGCTTTCGCATTTTGATTCCTTAAATTTTGAAAGGCATTCAAAATTCATAAAGATTAGCACTAACTCCAAATGCACTTAAATTGATTTCTTTTCGAAACCCGATCTTTAGGAGTACAAAGGCGAAAACTGCACTTCAATTGGACCTTGTCAGAGAGACAAACAAATGTTATAAGACAACCGTTTAACTTAGTTTACCATTAAGAACTAACTAGTGTGTAACTCGTGCATTGCACACGACAATTTTATTAAAATAATATTTATCATTTTAATATTAAAAGGAGAATATACTGCACGCAGTTACAAACTAACGATAAAAATTGGTGAAATATGTAAACTATAAATTATAATTATGATTTTTTCCGTTTGTATTCGAGAAACGAAACAATTTTATTATTTTTGTTAATATGAATATACTATGCATGTTAAAACTGACGTGTGTTAGTATTTTATTGAATGTATTAACAAATCGCTACACCAAAACAGGTGATTCCTAATGAGTATAAGTGTCACGAAAAATTTCAGCAATGCTTATTAGTGTTGCTATGGAGGCGAGGCAATTTATTTCAATGCATATAACAGTTGGTAGATTTTCTCTTTCAACGCTTATAAATGTTGGTATATCTTCCTTCCCAACAGTTATAAGCGTTGGTATATTTTCCTTCGCAACGCTTATAAACATCGGTATATCTTCCTTCGCAACGGTTATAAGCGTTGGTAGATTTTCCTTCGCAACCCTTGTAAGTGTTGGTAGAGTTTTTTATGAACAATCGATTAATAACATTAATAGTCAATCAATGTTGCCAAAATGACAACTAATAACTAACATCGTTATAATATAAAAGACATTTAATATAAATCCAAAATTAATATTATTCTCAATTTAAAAAGTATAAAACTCAATGAATATCAATAAACAATATTCATAATCTAGTAACCACATAGAATATTAGCTAACAACAGAGAAATACATTACACAATTAAGTTGCTAAATTCGATACATAATTAAGTTGCTAAATTCAATACATAAACAAAATTCTACAAATACCGAATACAAAACTCGGGCCATACAACGAAGCTTCCGTTTGAAATTCAAGATCTTCATCATTACCACTACAACTACCCTTCAATCTTCTCTTTTCTTCTAGAAGTACCTACATGCATCTAATATTACATTGCTTTGAAATTATCAGTTAAAATCAAGACATTAGTTCTCAAAGAAATGATGCACTAGTTCAACATTCAAATTCAAGCTGAGCTGCAAATTCAGTTGCAAACACAGTTCGGCAAACAAAGTTACGCAACTCAGTGCAAAACTGAGTTTGGCAAAATCAGTTTGCAAACCGAGTTGCGTAAAATCGGTTTGCAAACCGAGTTGCGTAAAATCGGTTTGCAAACTGAGTTTGGACATTATTATCAGTCAATTTAGGAAATAGGTTAAAGAAATAGCAGGACCTGCATAATCAAGTATCCATCATCTTAAATAGTTTTACTTAGCAAAGAAGCTAGAGAAAATTTGGTTCATGGTGCGTTCTTAAAATAATGTAACCAATTCTACTTATTTGTCTTGCTTACTTGAAACGTGTAGCTCTTAAGAAAAGCCTACCTTACGATTCTATTATAGACATTAACAGGTGATTATAACAACTGATAACAATTCATGGAGGTGCTTAGCATAACACAGCTAACAAAGTTTGATTCTTTATATGAAGATGAACCCGCTGCATATGCTATTATTGTGAGCATATCCATAATAATTATACTGCTTTCATTTTAAACAAATCAAAAATGCATTTTGCAAAGTATTTAATAACATCAGATTCTTAAATAAAATTAAGATCTAGATTTTATCCATCCTAATTTTAACTTGTAGATATATGTTGGTCATGTCTTGATTCCTATGTGTGGAAACTGAAAACTCACTATAATTCCACATCAAATTAGTAATATCAAATGCAAAACCAAACAGAACACAATACATGTTAAAAAAAATATTGAAGGACATAATGGTTAGGGAAAGTTTCAAATAATTTGGGAGAAGTTTTTTGCATTTACTCGCACATCAGAGTAAATGGTTAACCAAAAATTGAAAACACGTTCCATTACGTTAAGAGTGAATTCACTAAAATTATACAAATAAGTTAACCACTTTGAAGTGAAAAAATTTACCTTGTTAGGAAGAAGTGTCGGAATTCTCGACAAATGGGATGGGAAAAAATGTATTTTTTTAATCACTTTCGATATTACCAGATCGGATGCTCATTTAAAATTTAAAATAGAAAACATGTAATCGATTGAGAAGCCCTAGCTTCGCAAATCTTCAAGCCGTTCATTGTTGTCTCCTTCGCTCGTCGCTTGTAAGCGATTTTGATTTTTGAGGCATCGCTGATTTTTTTGGGTCATCTATTTTTTTGAGGCATCGATTCTGTTTTTTGAGGCATCGATTCTGTTTTTTGAGGCATCGATTTTTTTAGGCTCATCACAGGGTTTTTTTATTTGAAGGCACTGATAATTTTTATTTGAGGCAACTGACAAGTTTTTTTTTTAATTCGAAGGCCAGTGTAGATATTTGAACAGTTTTGTTTTTTATTTTTTGTTTTTTTCAATTTAAATCCAGCGGTTGTTTCAATTCAGAGTGTTTGATGCACTGACTTTTATTTTTCCCCAATTCTTTAACACTTTTAGTTATGGAAAGTACTTCATCTACAAATTCAGCTACAAATGTGGACGAAAATAATCCCCTGTACCCAAACCCCTCTGTCCCCCTGTATCCAACCAATGAATACCCCCTGATTTCCACCTTTTGCAGTTAAGTCCTTTGTTTATTTCGGACTTAATTGCAAAATTGTGAAAATCGGAGACTTTAATTGGATGGAGACAAATGTGGAAGCTCCTCTAAGTTAACAAATTCTATATATGTTGAATTATATATATATATATATATATATATATATACACCCTTAATCTCCACCACCCATTTCCCCACTCATTCTCTCTCTTCCCATTTCAATATTATTTCTTAGTGGGAAGAGAGAGAATGAATGGGGAATTGGGTGGTGGAGATTAAGGGGGAGAGTTCACGTGCAAAATAAGAGATGTAGCGGAACGCTCCTATATATATATATATATATATATATATATATATATATATATATATATATATAATATTTTTAATATTTTGATATTTGTGGTATCCCTCCGCACGCGAATCCTCATATGTTTGAATTTGCCGAATTGTCGTATCCCTCTACACCCGAATCATCATATTTTTGAATTTGCCAAATTCTCATATCCTTGTACCGAACACATGCACCAATGCTTGCTAGATCAGTATAGTATAGACGGTATCTTCTTTAGATTCGCTGCTATTGGAGTACAAAGCATCGTCAGCATTCGCACAGCTAGGAGGAATAACATCTACACAACTTGTTATTTTGGGGAGCCTTTTCCTCTTTGTTACACTTGATAAATAAAGCGTAAGTATTTATTAGTTCATGAAAATCCTTCTCATACGATGAAGTTGATGATGTCCTAGTATACTTTAATGAAAATCGAAGATTTGATCGAAAAAATGATGTCAGGACAATTTTCACTTCTTCTAACAGGCACACAGACTTAATTATGACGCCATCCCGGACTGAAATTGTTGTTGTTGCTGTCAGGGCCATTATTGACATATCAAATAGCTAGAACTGAATACAACAACAACAACAACAACAAAGCCATATATCCCAAACAAGTTGGGGTTAGCTAGATATGGAACCCAAAATTAAAATAAAATAAAATTAATAATGATGATAATAATATATATATATAAAGGGTATAAAATAACCAATCAAATAAAAAGTCGTCCGATAAAGGGTTTTTTTTTAAAAGAAGAAGAAGAAGAAGTAAAAACGTTCAATAAAAGTGAAATAAAATATAAAATAGTAAATAAAAAGTAAAAAGGTTCAGTAAACGTGAAATAAAGTCTAAAAAAAAACATTATGGTTCTGGTACATGGATTGCCAATTTCCATGCACTCCTATCAACTACCAGCTCTTCCGATAAACTCCAGTTACTTAAATCTCTCTTTATTATCTCCTCCCATGTCATTTTAGGTCGACCTCTACCTCTCTTTGGGCCTTCGGCGCGACCTAGAATTCCAGCGCGTACAGGTGCATCGTATGATCTACGTTGGATATGTCCAAACCATCTCAAGCGGTATTGGACTAACTTCTCTTCAATAGGTGCAACTCCAAGTTTTTCCCGAATATCCTCATTTCTAATCCGATCTCGTCTGGCATGCCCACAGCTCCAACGCAGCATTCGCATCTCTGCTATACTTATCTTCTAGACGTGTTGCCTCTTAGTAGTCCAACATTCTGCACCATATAACATTGCAGGTCTGATTTTTGTCCTATAGAACTTTCCTTTAAGCTTCTGAGGAATCTTTCGATCACAGAGAATGCCAGATGCTAGTCGCCATTTCACCCATCCTGCTTGAATTCTAAAACTAACATCCTTATCAATCTCTCCATCAAACTGCAACTTAGATCCTAAGTATCGAAACGATTCCTTCTTGGGTACTACTCTACCGGCCAAGGTAACATCTCCGTCATCTGACCTGACACTGCTAAACTCACACTTCATATACTCTGTTTTAGTTCTGCTAAGCCTGAAACCCTTTGATTCCAAGGTCTCCCTCCACAACTCCAGTTGTCGATTAACCCCTATTCTAGTTTCATCAATCAGCACAACATCATCGGCAAAGAGCATACACCAGGGAATCTCCCTTTGTATATCTTTTGTGATTTCATCCATCACTAATGCAAAAATATAGGGGCTCAAAGCCGAACCTTGATGTAACCCTATGTTAATTGGAAGGTCTCTGGTCTCACCATCGCATGCCCTAACACTAGTCACAACCCCCTCGTACATATCCTTAATAAGGGTAATATACTTTGATGGCACTCTCTTCCTTTCTAGTGCCCACCACATAACCCTCCTCGGTACTCTGTCATAAGCTTTCTCAAGGTCAATAAAAACCATGTGAAGATCTTTCTTTTTCTCCCTGTATCTCTCCATAAGTTGCCTAACCAAGAAAATCGCCTCAGTGGTTGATCTTCCCGGCATAAAACCAGATTGATTCGTAGAAACACTTGTCAACCTCCTCAAACGCTGCTCGCAAACTCTCTCCCAAAGCTTCATTGTATGACTCATAAGCTTAATTCCTCTATAGTTTGTGCAACTTTGAATATCTCCTTTATTCTTGAAGATTGGAACTAAAATGTTTCTCCTCCACTCAGCTGGCATTTTGTTTGATTTAAAAATATTGTTGAACAACTTAGTTAGCCATCTTATCCCTGCATCTCCAAAGCATCTCCACACCTCAATAGGAATATCATCAGGCCCTACCGACTTGCCTGATTTCATACGTTTCAACGCCCCCTTTACCTCAGCTTCTTGAAATCTCCGCACAAAATGTCTATTGGTACTATTGGCTAAGTCTTCCAACTCGATCGAAGAGCTATCACTTTCTTCGTTGAAAAGCTTATCAAAGTATTCTCTCCACCTATTCTTTATCTCATCTTCCTTCACCAAAAGTCTATCATTCTCATCCTTAATGCATTTAACCTGATTGAAGTCCCTTGTCCTCCTCTCGCGTAGCCTAGCTATTCTGTAAACGTCTTTTTCGCCCTCCTTTGTACTTAGCCTTTGATACAAATCTTCGTACGCTCGTCCCCTAGCTTCACTCACTGCTCTCTTTGCAGCATTCTTTGCCACTTTGTACATGTGCATGTTCTCTTCGCTTCTATGACGGTACATGCATTTGTAGCATTCCTTCTTCTCTATGATAGCCTTTTGCACCTCGTCATTCCACCACCACGAATCCTTGGGTTCTCGCTTGCTTCCTCTTGTTATCCCAAATACCTCAGTGGCGACTCTCCGAATGCAAGTTGCCATCACATTCCACATGACATTTGCTTCTCCTTCCACATTCCAAACTCCTTCTCCCATCACTCTATCTTTAAACACCCGTGAAGCATCTCCTTTGAGTTTCCACCATTTCGTCCTGCTAATCTTCGCTCTCTTATCCTTTACTACCCGAAGACGAAACACGCACACCAACAGCTGGTGTTGTGAGACGACACATTCTCCAGGTATGACCTTGCAATCAACACAATCTCGTTTACTATCTCTTCTAGTTAGGACAAAGTCAATCTGGCTAGCCTGTTGGCCACTACTGAAGGTGATCAGATGTGACTGCCTCTTTCTAAAGAAGGTATTAGCAATCATGAGATCAAAAGAGAGAGCGAAATTCAAAATATCTTCACCCTCTTGGTTCCTACTGCCAAATCCAAAACCACCATGCACTCGCTCAAAACCCCCGCTAGATGAGCCAACATGGCCATTGAAGTCTCCTCCTATAAAAAGTTTCTCGCTACTATGCACATTCCTAAGCATGACATCCAAGTCTTCCCAGAACCTTCTTTTGGCTTCTTCACTTAGACCTACCTGTGGGGCATATGCGCTAATGACATTCAAAACTGCCTCGCCAACTACTAGCTTAACTAGGATGATCCTATCCCCTCGTCTTCTGACGTCAACCACATTGTTCTGAAGGTTCTTGTCAATCAATATGCCTACCCCATTCTTGTTACGTACTTCTCCCGTGTACCACAATTTGAAACCAGTGTTCTCCACCTCCTTCGCCTTCTGACCCACCCATTTAGTCTCTTGAATGCACAAGATGTTAACCCATCTCCTAATCATAGTATCCACTATCTCTCTTAATTTTCCTGTTAAGGACCCCACATTCCAACTACCTAACCGAACCCTACTATCGTCGACTAGCTTCCTTGCCCCTCGCATCCGCCGAGAAAAATGCGAGGACCTTTGCTCACTTATCACCACACCGGGGCGTCGGTGTAGCGCGCCACTAAGAGAATGGCGGTCCAGCCCTTGCATATTTAACACCATATCCGAGCCTCGATATAGCACGTCGCTAAGAGGGTTACGCCCCAACAATATATCATAAGGTTCCATATCCATAAGAGTAGCTAAGTTTTTACGTTGGCTCGCCAAGCCTATCACAACCCTCCTCCTTTACCCTGACTTGGGACAGGCTGCATAGAAAACTACATAGGCGGAGTTAGATATTTTTATCCTATGAACATTCAACTTCTTGCCAAACTAAAAATATATACTGCAAGAAATCCCTATTTTGGGAAAAGGTAAAAATCGGTACACCGTGACTGTGCTAAATCTGAAATAAAATCAGGTTGCGCTCTATTCGGCACGTATTTAAGATATTTGTGCCCATCACAGTTATACAGTTCAACAAAGTAGTATAATATATTTTAAGAGAATACATAATGTCATGTTGGCAATGGTAACTTATACGTCATAACCGCTTAAAGGGGTAATGTACCACTTTAATATTTTCCATGAAAGTTTTCAACTAGAGAACCTATATTGGTCTTCCTTCAAATTAGCAAAGACATGAACCTCATAATTTAATGAAGGCATGAAATGCGAATTATGATAGGCAATCAATATAATTATAATAGAAGAAAAAGGCTCTCCCTATGTGTCAACTGAGACAATATGGATGCATCAGTAACACATTGTCACTGGATGTAGAATGCAAGTACACTTGCAACATACAATAAGAAGTGTGGTTTACAATTAGCTAGGTGAATTCAGTGGGGATATGCTTTGTATGAAATAGGCATACCTATAATCAGGATGAAAGTCCTTCTCCCATTTAGAAACACAATGAACTTCATTAATGGCAACGAGTGCAATCCCATGCATGGTTTTCAGCAAGCCTTACAAGTGGGTCCATCAGCCTACATAAACAAAACTCCTAATTGGATGGCTACAATACTCAATTAAATTGGATGGATATATTAATCAAAAGGCAACCACCTTAATATTGTCTCCGGACAAATATACACTACTCCATTTTGTACATGCCGCTTATGGTCTTCTGCTCAACCGTTATATTTGTTTGACCAGATTCTAGGAAGCAAGCAGCTATGCCACGTTTTGAAAGCTTCAAGCATTGGTCGTGCATCAAACTTACCAAGGAAGAAATAACGATCACAACCTTTTCAGTTAATATTGCTGGAATCTGAAAGAAAAGAGATTTTGTGCGACAAATACATAATCATTCAAATTGTGTCAGTGCTTTGAAGGCTTAATGAGCAAAAAGAGTGATTGAGGGAAAATAATCAAATTTAATACAGAAAAAACTAAGGCAAAAAATATACCAGATCCTGTAGCAGCAAGAACTAAGCAGTCCTTATGAGCTAACCTAGCTTCTAAAGCTTCCTTCTGGAAACTTTTCATGAATGAAATCCCAGAATGCTTAAGTAGAGTATTATTAACATTTTTCTCCCAATCCGAATCTGTTTTATAGCACTGTGTACTGGGACTAGGTGCAGTTTCTTGAAACTGACTAGATAACCGATCAGAGAAGGGTTTAACATTAACATCACTGGACTTGCATACATTACTTTTAGCGACACATGACTCTCTAACCTCTTCTATGGAGAGCTGATTTCAGATCTAGGGTTTGTGTCAATTTGGAAGACCAGACCTAATTCATCTTCTCGTTTAACAACCGACTACGGATTCAGGTATTGCACTGATTAAATACAGATTCAGGTACGCTTCCGCTAATTAAGTTATTTATTTTCTGATTTGTTCTCAATTAAATCAATATGAGTTACATATTTGGATCTAAGGTTTCATGATTGTCTGTTGTTAATATATATTGAAATCCTAACAAGTGGTATCAGAGCCAACCATTATTGATTCTATTGGGAAAATTTTGTTTTTTTCTTTTATACATGTTGTTTTGCCATGTCAGAACAAATGTTGAATTGTGTTTTCAATTCATACGGTTTATATGTTATGTTTTCATTTCACAACAGGTTGAGTTTATTAACTACGACTAATAATTTAAAAAAAAAAAGTTTGTTAATATGGATCCAGATCTATATGGATTAAGATCTATTATCTCCTTCACGTTCTTTTATTGGTTCTATGGATCCAGCATGAATAATGTTAATATAATATAGTTTGTCAATATGTTAATTCAACGGGTTCTGATTTTTTGTTTAAAAATATATCAAAAAAATATGTTTATTACGTTTAGTTGTAAGTTGCATTCTGCAGTCCTTGGTCTATTGTTACTTCTGATGTCATATATTATACTATATTATTTGTTTTGACCAAGTCTTGAACCCGTTTTATGCATAAAGTTTCGGAAGCTCTACTGAGCGAATCTCATGCTATCCTTACGAGCTTTAAAAAAAAAAAAAAATCAATATACCATGTGTACTGTTTGAAACAATTATTGCTTATTGTATGGATGTAGGACATGCCACATTAACTTATTTATCATATACAAATAATGTTTCATGGTATGTGTATGATGTTTCGGTAACCTGTCATGATGCTTTTATTTTATGTCTTTTGGGTTTGGTATATAATATTTTGCATTTGTGTTGTTTAATCTAATTAGCTATCATGTTTGAATCTTTGACCATTTCACCTACGTTTTAGGATGATGATCAATATGTTACTTTATTATGGTCAAACTACAGTAACGTCTACTGTTAAAAAAAAAAAAAAAAAAAATTTTTGTTTGGTTCGGTTGACAGTATAAAAAAACACATGTTATATTATGCTTCGGATATACATCATACTTACTTCAGTCATTCAGGTTATTCAATATGATATTTATTACGTCGTTTACACATAATTTTATATGGTAATTGATCATGACATTCATCTATGATATCGTGATTTATTTATGATGCTTTGTATCATATTTATTAAGGAAATGTCATGAATGTAACTACATACCTAAAACAACAGATTATTACAACTATGATTAAAACTCGTTATGTCATTATTATAATTTTGAGTTTTTCAGATGTCATATAGACCTAAAGCATTGAGAGTGTTTTATAACACTCAAAATATATTGTACATATATTAAGGATAAATTCAAATATAATTTTGGCGTCTCTTTATAACCGTAAATATCCTACATACATAGTGAATTGACTGAAATAATATGTCACCAAAGTGGCCTCTATATTTTGGTGGTTCATGAAAATGTTTGATATTTGTGTGTAGTTGTTCATGCGAGTATTAGCCGGCCCAAAGGAAGACTAATATTTGGCCGAATCGCTTACACATGTGTGATGATAAATACGTGACAATTATAAGGTTTTTCGAGTGAATAATTAATCGGCCCAAAGGAAGGTTGTTATTTGACTTGAATTTATTGTCAGTGTTTGATCATTACAACAAGAGTACCACTTACAATTAATATTACTGTCCAAAGACTTGATATTAATGTGTACTAGGTATCTTGAGAAGAGACTTACCAATTATTTGAATTTACTATGGTTGATATTTGGCAATGAGCATATACGGTCAATCTTCATTTTATTTTTTGTTCATTTTCAGAATTTAACTGAATTATCTGTCAATTTAAAGAATATTTCCATCTTGTTTTAGGATAAATATAAGGATTTGTATGAGAGCATGTTATTTGTTCTTGACTTTATAGATTTAACTCTTGTAACTAAAAGGGTTACAGCCAACCCTACTACGGTTAAATATTCTTATAATGTTATGAAGAATATTGAAAGGTGATATAATTCAAAGGCAAGAGTTAAATGATCATTAAGTAAATACTTCAGAAGTTTTCAAGGATGTGTTATATGTAACGATAACTAATTTTATATAAGTTATCTACTGAGAATGGAAACGGTTTTTGTGAAAACAATAAGGGAAATCAAGCACTCTTTGTGGTGCTTGATTACATAAAGTCAAAGTAAAAGAAATATAAATGAGTATTATACGGAAAAAGATACTGCTTCAAAAGCTAAAGACGCTCAAGTTATTGTTATTTTTGGTGCTATCTTCAGTATATTCATTTAAAGATTAAAATTATTTTAAGAATAATATGTTATCTTATCGGGCTAATTTAGTGCTTTGGTAATTAAAGTAGAGATTGAAGTTTTTTATGATTGAAAAGTACTCATTTGATGTATATTGTAAATAAATGTATGAATAAGGATTAAGAAGTCGCTAAGGATCCCAAAGAGAAGAAATAACATACAGATATTTTTTATAGTTGTTTCTTTAATGAGATATACAGACATATAAAGTAAAATATACTTGATATTTTACAGTTATTATTGAGATTTATGTCAATTTTTTTTGGATTTATTTGATTTTTTTCTGCTGTCATTTAGATAGATTTCGGTTTTATATTTCTAACGTGAACATATTAGGTTATTATTGTTCATCAAGAAATAGTAATGTTAATTTATGAATAAATTCAAAATCTTATGTAATTGAAGCTCATATAAGTTATGGCTACTTATGCTAAATAACTTATGTAATGGTATCTCAAATTTTGTTTTGGTGATTAATATAATTTTTGTTTTAGTTTACTGAAGAATTATAGATTGAGATATCATAAAGAAAGAAAATGATTTATTGATATTCTAAGGGATTTAAAGTTTATATTTTTTTATGAACCCACACTAGGGAAAAGTTTTAAAGCAGGAATTGCAATAGTTATTTTGAGGATGTTGAATTTGGGGGAAGAAATAAAGTAATATCATTGTCTTTGAAGAGAATCATTATCTTTGATTCAGTTGCGGTTGCTTCTTCGCTTAAAGTTTAAGATTTGTTTTCTTTTATTAGGAAGAAGTAAATTAAGAACCATAATAAGACGATGTTGAAGATAATTTTTTCTATAAGTTAAGGTTACTGTTTCAAGAAAACAAACTCAACAACCTCAAAATGCAAGATCACTATGGAAATCCACCTAAATGGGAAGAAATGCTATTTCAGATTATTGTGTAGTATTTCTTCATAAAGATAAATAATAGATTGATAATGATGATGTTATGGACTTACATCAATCCATGTAAGGTACTAATTTAAAATGTGAATTTAAGAAATGAACATATAGCATAAATCTATATGGATAATAAAGTTTGAAATCTCCCTCTAACTTAAGCAATAAGATCATTGGTTATGAATAACTATTCAAAGCCAAAAGGAATCAAGTGGGTAATATTAAATTTTATAAGGCACTTTTATTGAAATCACTATTATTGAAAGGAAATTTTATTTTCTTTAAAGAATATTTCATTTTGGACTTAATAAACGATTCTTTAGAATCGATCGTTTTGGAGCTTACTACATTTTGTACTTTTGAGCATTATTTTATGGAGAGTAAAGTTATGTTTCTCAATGGAGACATTGGTGAAACTACTTAAGAAACTCATTTATGGAATAGTCTTTGGTATTTGGGATTCAAATACACCATTATTGTTCATGGGGTGATATTTGGATTATTACAAAAGAATTAGGAAGATAAATGCTTAAAAGATTTGGTATGTAAACTGCAATTCAGTTGTTTTTCTTTTACCAAACAGATAAATGCTACCATTCTTGAAATTAAAGAAATGCAAAAGATTTCTCATGCATTTGCAGTGTGAATTCTAATGCATACTAATGTATATACACATATGGATATGCGTGTATTATTTGGTAGATACTTTACTGATATTAAAAGTGGATCAATGATTTAGTAGCCAAAATGGTTATGATATATCTTTAAAAGACAAAATAAAAGATTATATGCTCATAGATAAAAGATCGAATCGGGTGGAGATCATAAAGAATTACGATCCGGATATTTTGGATGTCATTACTGTAAAAGATCCACTTCTAGCAATGATAATATATTTTATGGGTGAAACTATATAAGGGAAAAGTGTCATTTAGGGGCTTATAGTTTTTCACCATTTTGAAAATATCGTCTTTGTTTAATTATAAGAAATCCAAATATGGAAAATATTAATGAAATTTTGTCACAAGACTCCAGTTATAGATAAAGAATCGAAAGACCAAGTAATATTGTGACAGTAAAGAATATATTATTTTCCAATAAGGGAAGAGTGCAAAATATATTGTAATTCATAGAGCACACTTAGACAAACTCCATTATGGCGGATCCGCTTACCAAAAGGTTATCACCTAAGGTCTTTCTTGAGCATGTAGCTCAATTGGTGTAACTTTTATGTAAGGATATTTTGGTTCAGGGGGAGTTTGTATTCGGTATTGTCATATGACTCATTGCTCTATACTTCAGTTACAAATATATGCATATCAAGTTCTTTTTCTAATCAGAAATAAAGTAATGAATTTTTCTTTGCACTCAGGTTGTTTAAATATTAAACATTTGATCTCACTAAAGAAGGACCAGTTGGAAATAGACATGTATAGATCACATTTCATGTAATTTCCATGCTACGCATCCATGATTGATCTATGTCATTTGATTGTATTGATATATGTGACCATTGATGGGTTTAGTTACGATAAATGTAACGAATGCCGCTTTGATCCTTTGTCAACCCAATTAATGGACGAGATTGTTTCAGATACACCATATGTTATAAATAGCAAATTTTGGAGCTTATAAAGGTAAACACATTTTAAGGTTATTTCATATGTGACCCAGGGGGAGATTGTTGGAATATTTCGACAATTGGGTCACATATGTAAAATAAAATGTGTTGTGCTATTTTGGTGTAAAGCTTAATTAAAGTGATCTAATTTTAGATTAGAATTAATAGGCTTAAAGTTTAAGTTATCATTGGCCTAATGTGTAGATACCGGAGCATTTTATAATTTGTTGAAGGGCCGAATTACAAAATGACAACTCTATAAATAAAGGGTTATGGTCCCCGAATTACACAAGCCTTAGCAACTCTCTAACCTCTTCTACGGAGAGCTGATTTCAGATCTAGGGTTTGTGTCAATTTGGAAGACCAAACCTAATTCATCTTCTCGTTTAACAACCGACTACGGATTCAGGTATTGCACTGATTAAATACAGATTCAGGTACGCTTCCATTAATTATGTTATCTATTTTCTGATTTGTTCTCAATTAAATCAATATGGATTACATATTTGGATCTAGGGTTTCATGATTGTCTGCTGTTAATATATATATTGAAATCCTAACATAGCATACTATCAATACAATAGAATTTTTAGTCGTTTGCCCTTACATTTCTTTTATATTGCTTCATTTTTAGTTTGCAAATGGACAGAATGATCAGGAAAAAAATAATTGAAAACGGATTTTTATTTGCATTGAATTAACAAATATAAAATCAAGCCCATATATGAAAAAAAATCAATTAATAGTGAAAAGTTTAATATTTTCATTACAAAGTTCTCTGTTGTTTAAATTAAAAGAGAAATCGAACTATGATTATATATGAATACTTTTTAATGTATATTACGTACGGTTGCAGTATGATTTCTTTGAATAAACAAATGTAAGGCTCCAATTGTATGCATGGTCCAATATTTGTACGAATTTACGATGGATGTATGAATAACAGAAACAAATCGAATCATGTAACTCCTATCCACCACCCATCATCAGTTGACATTCGAAAGAAAATTTTCTAGTACTTCTTAAATGTTTCATTTTCAAATATACCTTTTTTCCAACCTAGAAAAGACCTATTTCAATTGAAATGAAACTCAGTTAGCTCATGACTGAACTGATAGAATTACTCTCTTAAGGAATTTTCTACAACATTTGTTTACTAAAGTGAACCAATAAAAGATTCCATTTACGCTATCATATCAAGAGTTTGATCTGACATAACAAAGTTTAGCAAAATAAACACATTCCTAATATTCAGCATGCTTGCCTTCAATGTGATTGATTACGTCACCGGAGATCACCTATACACTTAATATGATATTCTACTCGAGGGAAATAATAATTAATGGTTAATACTAAAAATAATTGAAGTATTGCCTAAATTATAGGACGCCTAGCATACTAGTATTACTGCACAACGGTTGGAAAACCGACCGTTAAGGTACATAATATAAAATGAACAAATGTTAGATAAAATTTATTTTAAGTTAGATTTTAATGAAAAAATTATAATGTAGTTTAAGAGAAAATAAAATAAATGTAAATCAACTTAAGACTAAAAATATGATATTACTGTATTGATTTTATTTTCATATTATTATTTTTCGCATCAATAACAATGGCATTACATATTACATAGCTATTAGCTGATGGAGATACAAAGCCACAATAGCCAATAGACGCTAACACATGGCACAGCCAAACATTACGCTCCATGGTTTAAAAATACTAGTGTGAACCCGTGCTACGCACACGGGTTGCAGCCGTACGCACACGGATCGCACAAAAAGATTGTACGATGGGTTTGGTCTTATAATCTTTAAGTAAATAAAACATTGTATTTTTCAATATTTATATTTGTTGACAATTTGAGTCTTTTGGATTGAAACTCTATGCTGAATGTTAAATTCACTACATAAAGGACTAAATAAGGGAATGGATAAACATACATTACACAATATCAATCATTTTGATTTAATTGGCTCAACTATAAATGTTTTAAGAAAAATTCACAATCCCATTCGATTACATGCTTGACTCAAATTCACGCCTTCATTGTAAGAAAGCGTATATTTTTTTGAGCAAAAAAATTGAATTGCTTATAGTTCATGCAAACGTTAAACATGCACATGCACTCGATTCATTTTTTGAAAACGTGAAATGAACTGATTATTTTTTATTTAGATGAGAAAGTTGACAAAAAAAGGAGGTGGTAGCAGGCCCAGTTACTGAGGCTATAATAAAAGTAAACCTATAAACAATGACTACATTTTACTTAACAGAAGCCCCCAATGTTGACTTACAAAGTGCCAACCCGTGCTACGCATATGGCTTGCAGTTATATATAGGTTAGAATGAATTATCCTGCAAAAATATCTTCATAAGCAATCGTCTATTTTGGAGTAATCTGGATATTTAAAACCCTTTATATAAAGTGGCAATTCGACATGGGTCCTTTTTTCAGAGTTTGATGCAAAGCGGCTCCCTCCCTAAAGTTTCATTCAAAGCGGATCCATATTTTTGTTGGATTTTTTTTGTCATTGTTTGGCGCTGTAATATAAAAAAAAATTCAAAAAACTGCAAATATTCACGGAAGTAATCTGAAAAGAAAAAAAAACTGCAAAATCAACAATTTTTCACCCACAATTGAAAACCGGATGAATAATTGCTGATATATCAGCAATTATTCATATATACTTGCTAATATATTAGCAATTGTACTTATTTTTTGTAAGGCTTATGAATTATTGCTCATATATTAGCAATTATTGTATATAATTGTTGATATATCAACAATTATGTTAAAGGCGATGAAAAGCTTACGAATACTTGCTGTTATATCAACAAGTATTGGTATTGTATATAATTGCCGATACATCAGCAAGTATTTTATACTTGATGTAAAATTGAATTAATAAAAGGCGGATGGAAAATTGCAAAAATTCTGCAATTACTACTATAAACTGATGATATATCAGCAATTGTTTTGCAGTTGATGCAAATAATTGCAAAAGTTACTGAAATATCAGCAACAATTGCAAATAACTGCTTTATTTGCTGCAATATACTGGAAAGTGTATATTTTTTATTTTATTTTGTTTTTGAATCATATTTTTGTAGTTTCAATCCATGAATATGATGACGATTATTTGTTGAATTTAAATTTGAATTTTCGTTTTTTTTTTAATTTTCGAAAAACATGGACCAAGTTTATAGAGGTTTTAAACAGGGAGTTTTCTGTATTTTAAAACATATTAGGGACCTTAGCCAAACGTACCCTTAAATAAATCCTTTTAGAAAAAGAGTATCCTGTAGGAATTACATTTTCTTCTTACACCAGACAGTGGAAAAAATAGTTTCATTATAGATTTTAAATTTCCATACGCATAGAGCAATTGCCAAAAAGATGAACATTGGAAAATATTCTAGATGTGCAACCAATGAAACTATGCCAAATGCTTCATTAAGTGGCGTACAATGCTCTAGATATATCGCAACCAATTTTAAAAACCTATTAAAAATGTCCTAACTCACTAACTGAGTACGCATTGTCTAATGCCCAACAAAAGAGTATGCCAAAACATACCATTCGATCAATTGGTTAGTTGAGGGATATTAATTTTGTGGAAAAAACTCATTCTTACATAATTAACATTGTTAACTCAACAGTGCTTTATGGCTCACTTTAAAGGACACATTTCAATGTAACCAGTCTACAACAATAAGAATAAAGATAAAATAAAACCCAAACATAATTAAACAAATGATTTAAAAAATCCAAACTATTAATGAATTTTTATTTGGGCTTGTGCAACTGTCGTAGCCTTAGCTGCTCCATTGCTTGCCTTCAACCCAGAAAGTATAATATTAGTATGCAGTTATGGAAGAAATACAATGAGAAATGACCAAGCTAGAATTGTTTAATTTTTGAGAAACAACAATTAAACGATCATGAGCTAATCTGAAGGCTGGAGACAGTGGATGAGAATTAATTTTGTTAACATGGCCACTAATTCTTTCCTAATTTTAAATAGTATAATTTGTAAATAAATAAAATAGTACTGATCGTCGCTAGTCTATGAATTAGAAAAGCGCGACATTTGTAATAAATTCTGCAAGCGTACAGTTCGTGTAGCAAACAGGTCGAACACAGGGAGGAAAGTTAAATTTTATTATTTATATGTTTCATGGGCGTGTTAGACGAACTTTGGAGGTTGATGTTGAAAATAAAACAAAACAAAATTAAAACTGTGAATTGACTCAGAACAGATCTAACTGAACCGACGATCAAATCACAATTTCAATGGAAAGCAAATGAAACTATGAATTAGATTTGAATCTAATCAAACCCAATTTGACCTAAGAAAATAATAAAAAGCAGAAATTGAAATTGCAGAAATTGAAATAACAAACAAGAATTAAAATTAGGATTTCCGCTGAATCTAATCAGACGGTAATCACTAATGCAAACAAGTGCAAAATACAACTAGTGTTCTACCGAATCTAATCGTATAGACAACACTAGTTGCTAAGAAAACAAAAAAATGCAGAAAATAAAAGAGAAAGAAGAACTTTTATTAGAACAATGGAATGAGAGATGAGATATAGGATGGTGGCTACAATGCCATTACAAGGGTATATATAGAGTAGATAGCCAAACCCTAACCCTAACCCTAATGGTAAATGGGCCTGGTCATTACACCACTAATTAGTTTACAATGAGAAACATAAATGGGCCTTAGATAAATAAAGCAAATTTGGGCCTTTTCTCTTTTTCCTCTTGCTTCCTTGACATTTCTTCATTGATTAGTGATGTTCAAAGCCTTTTCATCAATCCTTTTCTTGTCCAACAGCAACTAGATGTGATGTCTTCATCTACAATTCTTCAAAATGCAAATACACAGCAAATTGAACTCTATTTCTCTACATTTCTGGTTGCATGCGGCCAGGGTTGGACTATCTGTAAAAATAACAAAACAATACCCAAGTAATATTTATTTATATACAAAAGATAAGATATAAGAGCATAAAATAAACACATTTCTATGTCAATCAAATATGAATTAGAAAAGCGCGACATTTGTAATAAATTCTGCAAGCATACAGGTGTGTAGCATACAGGTCGAACACAGGGAGGAAAGTTAAATTTTATTATTTATATGTTTCATGGGCGTGTTAGACGAACTTTGGAGGTTGATGTTGAAAATAAAACAAAACAAAATTAAAACTGTGAATTGACTCAGAACAGATCTAACTGAACCGACGATCAAATCACAATTTCAATGGAAAGCAAATGAAACTATGAATTAGATTTGAATCTAATCAAACCCAATTTGACCTAAGAAAATAATAAAAAGCAGAAATTGAAATTGCAGAAATTGAAATAACAAACAAGAATTAAAATTAGGATTTCCGCTGAATCTAATCAGACGGTAATCACTAATGCAAACAAGTGCAAAATACAACTAGTGTTCTACCGAATCTAATCGTATAGACAACACTAGTTGCTAAGAAAACAAAAAAATGCAGAAAATAAAAGAGAAAGAAGAACTTTTATTAGAACAATGGAATGAGAGATGAGATATAGGATGGTGGCTACAATGCCATTACAAGGGTATATATAGAGTAGATAGCCAAACCCTAACCCTAACCCTAATGGTAAATGGGCCTGGTCATTACACCACTAATTAGTTTACAATGAGAAACATAAATGGGCCTTAGATAAATAAAGCAAATTTGGGCCTTTTCTCTTTTTCCTCTTGCTTCCTTGACATTTCTTCATTGATTAGTGATGTTCAAAGCCTTTTCATCAATCCTTTTCTTGTCCAACAGCAACTAGATGTGATGTCTTCATCTACAATTCTTCAAAATGCAAATACACAGCAAATTGAACTCTATTTCTCTACATTTCTGGTTGCATGCGGCCAGGGTTGGACTATCTGTAAAAATAACAAAACAATACCCAAGTAATATTTATTTATATACAAAAGATAAGATATAAGAGCATAAAATAAACACATTTCTATGTCAATCAAATACCCCCACACTTATCTTTTACTCGTCCTCGAGTAAAACAAAAAATGAAAACTAACTAGATAGGTCACACTTTCGTAGGAAACACGATTGCATTGAGCGTATGCAACAAGCCGTTAAACCTCTAGGTGTCCCTAGTAGGACGAGTGGTGTCTCGTGAGGGTTTTCAGCGGATACTACCCACAAAATCCAAATGCAGTATGCTATGATTCTAATGAAACTACATGAATGCAATGGACATATGCAAATAAAAACGAAAAAAATGAAAACACGACTCGTTTCAGGAAAGTGGTACAACAAATTAAGTTAACAATTTCTAATCAGTTGATTTTATTTTAGATAC
The DNA here is from genome assembly GCA_030737875.1 of Allium sativum. NCBI lineage: Eukaryota > Viridiplantae > Streptophyta > Magnoliopsida > Asparagales > Amaryllidaceae > Allium > Allium sativum. Next base: position 161,656,660 of record CM060924.1, read on the forward strand.
CTCAAATTGTCACAAATTTTCAATACAAATCAAGTTTTCAAATGTTAAATTCCAGTTTGGCCAGTTAGTTCGGTCGATAACATAGTGCAGCCATGAAATAAATTCTTAGTTTGCTTGGCACAGTTTGCAAAGTGGTATTCTAATTTTCTCATGTATGGCTAGTCAAATCAATAAGGTCAAGAAGTGTTTGGGTATCATCGCTTATTCTTTATTCTATAAAATTTTAAGATTTATGATTAAGTACATACACCTAACTAAAAAGACCAAGGTTTACCACCCATGCACTGCCTCGCGGACTAACGGAGAGTAGGTAAAGAGCTTGGCGGATTGTGCAGGCCGACTTTGACTTTGTCAACAACGTGTCGGTAATCCTTAGGTGTCCAATCTCATAGAATGAGACCAAGATATTCCAACTTTGACTTTGTCAACAACGTGTCGGATAGAGCTTGGCGGGTTTGCACACCAACGCTCGATATACAAGCAATGTTGGATACCCTTGGAATACTATTATTATTATTATCGAAAATATAAGCACGAAAGAGAGTTATGCGAATTTAACTTAACACAACTTAGTTTTAAAGATTTGAAAAGCCAATATAAGTATTTTAAGTCCTCCACTTATTTAAACAAAGTCTACAATATAGAAAAGATTTCATGACCATCACATAAGAATCTCCCTATGTACCGGTTACACTATTATCCCTCAAAATTAAACTTTTCATTATATTTCTTATTCGATCTAAGTTGAGAGAAAAAAATACTATCAACTGGCTAAAAATTCTAAACTTATTTTGTTGTATCAATTAAACATGAGTCGTATATTTTTTTTAAAAATTTTTTTTATGGTATGTTACTACGATATAAAATGCATGATGGTCCTATTTAAATGGTTGAAGATGAAAAGAAAGAAAAATAAAGAAAAAAAAACAAAAGAATGCAATGCAGACTCCCCCCCACACTAGAACTAGACAGTGTCCACACTGTAATTTTTTCTAAATTTGAAAGATCGTACCCAGAGATGGATTAAATGCAAAATTATTTGTAAAATGAAATGCAGTTTAACTATATGGAGAAATGGATCATATGTACAATGATATATGTGTTTGCGATGTATGCGATGCAAAGAGTTCCACCAACTTTTCCCCCCACACTTGGTTCTAGCCCGATGATTACCATTCCCACTATGTCTAGGCATATTTTCTAATAAGTGCAGGTTTTTGAAAATCATCTCATCTTTATACCTCGATTTGTAGTCCAGGAGATAAATATCTAGGGTCGTCCTAACCTGAAATTTTTCAACCAAGCCAGCATTCCAAAAGTAATTCATGTATTCAACAAATTTGTCAGTGTAATTTCTCAAAAATTTGTGATCGTATATAAATTCAGTGAAAGTTGAAATCTGACTGTTGTTCAAGACTATGTGATCACAATTCTCAATTTCATCACTGGACAACATGTTTTCGACACTGACAATATCAGGCTTGTTTGAAACCTCAAAATCAAAATTCTCAAACTCGTGACTTGAATCTACTTCTTCCTCACTTGGCAACTCATTCTCGTACAACACAAAAAATTCATGTTCATTTAAATCCATTTCCACTTCTGAGTTTTTGAAAAATTCACCATTTTCATTTGGTTCAATTTCAAAGATTTCAAGTTTCTCGCAGTCTGGAAGAGGAAGATCAAAATCTAAACCCAAATCTTTTTGAAAAGAATCGAAATCCAAATCATTTATTGAATTTTGAACAACTTCATTTAGATCATCATTCTCAATTTCAAAAGTCGTTATTTGAAAATTTTCAATGTCAGTAGAAATTGGATTATTTTCTGATTCAAGGCTCGTTTGAATTTGATTTTCTTGCTCTTGTTGTTCTTTCAAAGATGTCAATAAATAAAGAAGTTCATCAAGCTTTCTATCTTGGTTTTCTACCCTCTCTCTAAGAATGTTAAGATGATATTCTTCAGAATCGTTGATTTGAAAGCTCTCATTTTGGATTTCTTGATTCTCAAAATTATAGTCCATATCAATTTCACAATCAAAATCATTTCCAATGTGGTGGCTGTTTGAATTTTCATTTTGATATTGGAAATCATTTTGATCATAAAAATTATGTTCGTAACCAAAACTGTTAAAATCCGAGTGAAAATTGCAATTTTGGTTATTTTCAAAATGTTGATATGGGCTATTATTTTGAAAATTTTGGTTTATAGCCCCATACTGATGTTGATCAAAGCCATATTGGGGTTCAAAGCTGTTTTGATGGGTATGTGGCCCATAATCGAAATTATTGAAGTCAAAATTGAAGTCGCAATTTCGATCATAACTTTGAAAATGTTGGTCATTTTGAAAATTTTGAAAATTGTTGATATTTGTTTCACCAAATTTTGGGAAATCATGCCTCATGAGTAGTATTTCATATTCATGCTCTTCAAGAGGACGTCTACTCCGACTATTATCCCACATTTCTCTCAAGGATTTTTTTGAATTAGACATTTGAATGAAGTCAGGGTAAGACATAGATTATTCTCACTTCAAAATAATATAAAATTCTGAGTTGTGCTCTGTTAATTAACTGACTCAATTGGAAGGGGGAAGAGGGTCTTATGGTCGTTCACATATAGTATAAATACTAAGGGATACGACCAATGTTTTACGGGTAGTATGCAACCTCTTTTGCTAATAGTTCAATAAATTGAACTAATATATATCCGCGATCCAATTATACGAGACAGTCAACTTCACAAAACACCACTTTTCAATTATATTATTTTGAAAATCAAAATTTTATTGTTGAAAACAACTAGCATCAAGATTTCAGTTATGGAAATATCAGTTCGCACCAAATTAATTCAGAAATTTCAATCACAGAACGGTCACAGAATAAATTGCAGAATTAAAATTTTTACATTCAGCCGCTGTCCCTGCAGAAGATTTTTACAACAATTTCTATATTTTCAAAACAGCTTCAGCTTCTGTAGAGTTTGGAAAAATATTACCATGGGGTATGGCAGTCCATCCAGAAAAAATGGGTAGCGTCAATGATTGAAATCTCACTATTTGCAATTTCTTCTTATTTCTGAACTCTTGATTTGTTGCTTGAACTCCAGTCACTTTGTCCTTGGTTTGAAACTCTTTTTTTTTTTTGGGTTTTTTTTTAAATGAAGTAAATAACAAAAAAAAGCACAAGAAAATATGAGGCTGTGGTAGGTTAAAAAAAAGTTTGGAATTTTTTTGAGAGAATGCTTGTGGATGGGGTTGGTTTGTGCGTTGTGGCAGAAGTGTGGTGGGAAGGAGGGATTGAAGAAGATGGTGCTGAAGTGTAGATTGAAAAAAAAATGTGGTGAAATGAGATTGTGTAAGAGAGAGAGGGATATTTGATCAGAGGGGAAAAAATGAAGTAGGGAAGAATAATGGAAAAAAAAAATTATGTCCTTGCCTTTTTTTTTATTAGTGTTGAAAAGCGGACAAATAGGAAAGAAACAAATGACAAAAAAAAAAAAAATGGGAAGAGAGATTTCAGAAAAGAAAGAGAATTGTAAAGGAAGAAAGAAAAGTAATTGTAAAAGATTTGGAAAAGAAATTGAGAAGGGAAAGCAATAAAAGAGAAGACAAAAACAGAAAGAATTTTTTCTTTTGTTTATTGTTGTAAAATTAGAAGAGAGAGAAAAAAATGAGAAAGGAAAAACTTGAAAAGGGAAAGAAATAAATGGAGAAAGAAAGAAAACTAATTACAAGGCAGAGAATAGAAATTTATAAAACGATTTTTTTCTTCTTCAACAAATTGTAAAAGAAGAAAGGATGTGAGATATTAGTAAGAGGAGAAACAAACGAAAGGAAGGAGAAAGAAGTTGAAAATAGGGAAGAATTAAAAGAAAAATGACAAGATTTTTTTTTTTTTTGAACTTGTAAAAGAAGAATGAGAAGTAATTATATAGAAAATTGGAAAGGAGGAATAAAGAGGAAAGAAATCAAAAGAGGATTTTTTTTTTTTAAAAGAAAGGAAATTTGTAAGAGAAGAAAAGAAATCAATGTATTGAGAACAAGAAAGACAAAAGAAGAAAGGAAAAAAAATTGCAAAAGAGGAATCGTTCTTTTTTTTTTTTTTTTGAAATTTGCAAAAAGAAAAAGAATGTAGACAATTGGAAAGAAAGTGGAAAGATGGAAAGAATAAAGGAAAATTGATAGTTGTTTTTTTTTTTAATGAAGGAGAGAGCAGGAAAGAAATAAATGAAAAAATGGAAAGAGAGATTGTAAAAGGTTAATGAGAAATGCAATTGGAAAGAAATTAAAAAAAATGCAAGTTTTTTTTTATGAAAATTTGAACAAGAAGAAAGGGAAAGAAATGAATGGGAAAAAGCAAAACAAAAATGGAAAAAAAAATAATAAAAGAGGAAGGAAATAAGAGAAAAAAGCAAGGTTTTTTTTTGAGTAGAGAGGAAGGGTAGAATAAATTGAGGAAAGAAATAAAAGCAGACAAAAACAAGAAAGAAATCAAAGTAGGCAGAGAAGAAATTGCAATTTTTTTTTTTTTTTAGAAAGTTGTAGACAAAAGATGGAAACAAATAAAAAGAAAAGGAAAGAGAAAAGAAAAATGTGAAAATCAGCAAGGTGGTAGAAAGATGGGAAGAAATTGAAGAAAAATTAGCAACTTTCTTTTTTTTTGTATATATTTTTTTTCTTCTTGAAGGAATTAGATTGGAAGAAATGCAAAATAAAAAAAAGGAAAGAAATAAATGAAAAAAGAAGGAAAATTAAAAAAAAGCAAGTTTTTTTTTTTTTTGAAAGATTGTAAAAGAAGAAATGAATATAAAAGTAGGAAGGAGGATTGAAAAATGGAAAGGAATAATTGAAAATAGGAAAAGAAATTGAAAGAAAATAAAGGCAAGAAATTATTTTTTTCTCTTGCTTAGTTCATGACAGTATCAATGTAATTAATACGCCACATCACTAATTGAGATTTTTTCTATATGTACAAGAAACAAAAATATATACAAAATAAAATAAAACTAACACGAATCGAAAATTAAATAAACAATAAAATTCAATCGTTACCTCCCCGGCAACGGCGCCAAAAACTTGATCGTCGCTAGTCTATGAATTAGAAAAGCGCGACATTTGTAATAAATTCTGCAAGCATACAGGTGTGTAGCATACAGGTCGAACACAGGGAGGAAAGTTAAATTTTATTATTTATATGTTTCATGGGCGTGTTAGACGAACTTTGGAGGTTGATGTTGAAAATAAAACAAAACAAAATTAAAACTGTGAATTGACTCAGAACAGATCTAACTGAACCGACGATCAAATCACAATTTCAATGGAAAGCAAATGAAACTATGAATTAGATTTGAATCTAATCAAACCCAATTTGACCTAAGAAAATAATAAAAAGCAGAAATTGAAATTGCAGAAATTGAAATAACAAACAAGAATTAAAATTAGGATTTCCGCTGAATCTAATCAGACGGTAATCACTAATGCAAACAAGTGCAAAATACAACTAGTGTTCTACCGAATCTAATCGTATAGACAACACTAGTTGCTAAGAAAACAAAAAAATGCAGAAAATAAAAGAGAAAGAAGAACTTTTATTAGAACAATGGAATGAGAGATGAGATATAGGATGGTGGCTACACTGCCATTACAAGGGTATATATAGAGTAGATAGCCAAACCCTAACCCTAACCCTAATGGTAAATGGGCCTGGTCATTACACCACTAATTAGTTTACAATGAGAAACATAAATGGGCCTTAGATAAATAAAGCAAATTTGGGCCTTTTCTCTTTTTCCTCTTGCTTCCTTGACATTTCTTCATTGATTAGTGATGTTCAAAGCCTTTTCATCAATCCTTTTCTTGTCCAACAGCAACTAGATGTGATGTCTTCATCTACAATTCTTCAAAATGCAAATACACAGCAAATTGAACTCTATTTCTCTACATTTCTGGTTGCATGCGGCCAGGGTTGGACTATCTGTAAAAATAACAAAACAATACCCAAGTAATATTTATTTATATACAAAAGATAAGATATAAGAGCATAAAATAAACACATTTCTATGTCAATCAAGTACCAGTTATGTGTGTGTATTAATATGAAATATATAAGTACAAAGAAGCAACATAAGTTTTTGGACCTAACTTCTAGTAATCAACACCAATAATTTTGCATGATATGCTCAAATAGCTACATAACAGGAGCTAAAACCAGACGCACCTATGGCAATCTCGACTTTTCAGTTTCTTTATGTGGAATGTTGAATCTCAAAGAAGCTCTCAGAAAGTGGGCATGTGCTTCTAGTTCTTGGCCCTACGATTTTTCTTTACTTATAGGCTTCTGTATTTTTTCATATCATGAATTATATTCATCAAAAGCCACCACATACGCTCTCAGTGGGAAATTCTTGCATAGAGGGGATCATGGCTAACATTTATCTGTGAGCCAATTTGATTTGCTTATTATGTTAATGGATAAGGTAACAACATGAGCAAGCTTCATATTAAGCTTAATTTCATCTTAGTGTTAAAAAAAGCTTATGTAAACCACTTACATTATAAGGATTATGTTACCATGCCATTAGACCCATGTTAGTTCTGTCATTTGAACATTGAAACAGAAAATTAAACTTGTTCTTATCATTATGTTGTAAATCATAATATCTCCTAAAAAACATAAAATCTTTAATTTAGTCATTTCATCAATGAGTCATATTTCAAGATTGTAGGAAAATAAAAAAAAAATTGAATTTTTGTTTCTTTATTGGGGGACAAAGCATGATTTTTGTAAAATAAAATAAAAGAAAGTAAAACTTTTTCAACAATTGTTGAAGCGTTAACAAATTGTTGAATGAGAGACACCTTTCTACCGGTATTGAAAAATTACAATGCATGTATCTTCAAATTAGGCAGACACATTTTAATTTCTGGATGCTCATCAGCAATTCTTTTCATGTGAAAAAAACATAAACTTGGATAGAATGAAAATTTAAATTTATGCACGTTGTGTAATGAACAATTTGCATCCAATAATAAACAAAAGTGACTTCTTGCTTAACGATTATGAAAACTTTAAATAATCAATTATAGAAATTGGAATCATTATATTATTAATAAATATGAAACTTAACTTCATGTTTTTCCATTATATATAACTAATCAGATGTGTAGATCCGCTCTAACAACCGTCAAGTTCAAAAAAACTTCATGTTTTATAAGAAATAACTAAAAGATCCATAGTTGAATAAAAAAATGTCGAAATGTAAGTAAAAGAGGATAAAATTTACCTTGTACAATATGAAAAACAATGCACTGCCCAAATAATAATTATGAAAAATAGTAAAGGCATTACACATGCTTGAAATGGAAGTCACCGTTTATGTCCTGTATGCAGGGCCGACGCGGGGGCCAGGCGGAGCAGGCGGCTACATGGGGCAACACCCTCGCCAGGGCATTGGTCAGTGGTTGGTGGTGGTGGAAGTTAGAATGGTAACATGTAAAAATATATAATCAAATGAAAAATTGAATAAAGTGGCCGGTTGGTTAAGCAATTGCTTGGCCTTGATGACGTCAAGAGTCCAATTCCTGATGGCATTAAGTGCCATTTTCGCTATTTTTTTATTTTTCCGGGACCTCCAGCTAAGGGCAACGCCTTTCTCTTCTCTATCTCTATCCAAGAGAAACCCATTTTTGTCCCCATTCCTGTTGCCCTCTCCTAAGGCAACCCATTTTTTCTTGGTCCGTAGTGCCGGCTCTGCCTGTATGCACGAAATTCAGACCATACCATTTAAGACAAAATCAATACATGTATATTATCTTATGTATAGGCATTAATGGAGAATCCTCTTATCAGTATAAGTTTAGTAGACAACTGTTAGGTTTCATAACCTAACCATTATGTATCCTCATTTACGTATAGAAATACACTATTATGTAAAATAGTAGGACATGTATCAAAAAAATGAATTTATGAACTTATCTTATCCAATTGTAAGTCATGTATACTTTATTGAGTGGTTGAAGTGTGTAAATTGTTCAATTCCTGCTGCCAAACAAAGGATAACCAAAACTGCATTACTTTAATTAAAAGATGAAACATGTACTTTAAACTTGGTTTTTCTAATATAAAAAACTGAGAGGATATACAACCATGCAGTTCAATTTTTAGAGAACAAAAGAAGATTAAACTTGTATGCTGATAAAATAAAAATCTAGTATTTAGTCTATAGTGATGGAAAGTTCTTAATTTACTTTCAACTACAGAAGTAACAGTGAACAATTCAATGTACCAAAGCAATTCAAGTATGACAATTAGGATCCCTCTTTGTTAAAAAATTGAAGAAATGTATAAATGAATACTTCCTGAAAAAGACTTATAATGATTGTACTAATAAATCACACACATACATCCACAAACGACACATGCCAATCAATCATCTTATCATCAAGTATACCCAAACATGAAATATAAAAACATGCATGTTTCATTTTAGTCAAATGAAGTAAGTAGGAATAAATCATATAAGAATTTTATTAAAAATCGCTAGTTGTATTGAAAGCTTGGTTACCTGATGTTTATATTGAAACATTGGTTGCCATATTAGCATTCAAAGATACCAACCCAAGAAAATTCGATCACTTTTGGTCAGGATATATCAGAGCAATTCAACCACACTAACAATCTCAAGCTGATAGCTAGAACCCATCATTTAGTCATGGACGGATACGATTGGGGCCATGAACAAAAGGTGGTAACAATATTTAGTGCTCCCAACTACTGCTACCGATATGGAAACATGGCTTCTATTCTGGAAGTTGATGACTGCAAAGGCCACACATTTATCCAGTTTGAACCTGCTCCTAGAAGGGGGAAACCCGACGTTACTCGTAGAATACCCGACTACTTCCTCTAATGCAATACCCATTTGCACATGCATTTGTCAGCATTTTCTAATAAGAGCCCAATTGTCTCTATATGAGAGGAGCAATTGCAGATAATTTGCAGATGTTAGTTTAATCATTACTTGTTGAAAATGGCTATTGCTTTGGTTACCTGCTTGTTTGGTTGCTAATCCTGATATATGTAGAGCAAAGACCTTAAAAAAATAAAACATGTTTTTCAGTGTAATAGGCTCTCATTGTAATTGGAAAACCCTTTATGCTTGAAGGCAATGATAGCTTTGACATATATATATATATATATATATATATATATATGGGAAGTCTATTTTGACATAATTTGGTGACACAATTGGTGACACAATGAATTCTCACCATTGGATTGCCCCCTGAATTCCACTTACCGATGTAAAGACAAAAAGATTCGATGGTACAAATCCTTTGTGTCACCATTTGTGTCATCAAATTATGTCAAAATAGACGCTCCCATATATATATATATATATATATATATATATATATATATATATAGAGAGAGAGAGAGAGAGAGAGAGAGAGAAAGAAAGATCGAAATCAGATATATCTCGATATATGCAAAGAAATAACTTGACATACATTAACAGAGGATTACTACAATCATATTGAAAAAAGATAGATACCTCATATGCAAAATTTATTATATTATTATAATAAACTTACAAAGACTAAATAAAGGAATATTTGACATATTATGTAAAAGCGCTAATTTGGATTATAATTGCCACTGAACTTAAATAATTAACCAAATATAGTTACTCAATAAAAGAATATTTGACATACTATATAAAAGTTCTAATTTAGATTATAATTGCCACTACATGTAAATAATTGACCAAATATAATTTATTACCTTCCCTGTTGAGCATTACAGTGCTCACCTTCCAATCAACCACTGAACTTCTACGTATTTTTATGTAGAGGATCAACTTTATGAAACAATAGCAAAACAATACATAATATAGTAGAGAAAAAGTAGAATGTATAAACGCATAGAGAATAAATTGTAATATATGACTCATTAATGATGTTACAATAAGCAATTCCCACTTGCACATGCATTTTTGTCAGCATTTTCTAATGAGAGCCCAGTTCTCTCTATATGAGAGGAGCAATTGCAGATAATTTGCGGATGTTAGTTTAATCATTACTTGTTGAAAATGGCCGTTGCTTTTGTTACCTTCCTATTTGGTTGCTAATCCTGATATATGTAGAGCAAAGATCTTAAAAAAATAGAACATGTTTTTCAGTGTAATAGGCTCTCATTGTAATTGGAAAACCCTTTATGCTTGAAGCCAACGATAGCTTTGATATATATATATATACATATATATATTATATTATATTATATTATATTATATATATATATATAAAGATCGAAATCAGATATATCTCGATATATGCAAAGAAATAACTTGACATACATTAACAGAGGATTACTAAAATCATATTGAAAAAAGATAGATACCTCATATGCAAAATTTATTATATTATTATAATAAACTTACAAAGACTAAATAAAGGTATATTTGACATACTATGTAAAAGCGCTAATTTGGATTATAATTGCCACTGAACTTAAATAATTAACCAAATATAGTTACTCAATAAAAGAGTATTTGACATACTATATAAAAGTTCTAATTTAGATTATAATTGCCACTACATGTAAATAATTGACCAAATATAATTTATTACCTTCCCTGTTGAGCATTACAGTGCTCACCTTCCAATCAACCACTCAACTTCTACCTATTTTTATGTAGAGGATCAACTTTATGAAACAATAGCAAAACAATACATAATATAGTAGAGGAAAAGTGGAATGTATAAACGCATAGAGAATAAATTGTAATATATGACTCATTAATGATGTTACAATAAGCAATACCCATTTGCACATGCATTTGTCAGCATTTTCTAATGAGAGCCCAGTTCTCTCTATATGAGAGGAGCAATTGCAGATAATTTGCAGATGTTAGTTTAATCATTACTTATTGAAAATGGTCGTTGCTTTGGTTACATGCTTATTTGGTTGCTAATCCTGATATATGCAGAGCAAAGATCTTAAAAAAAACAGAACATGTTTTTCAGTGTAATAGGCTCTCATTGTAATTGGAAAACCCTTTGTGCTTGAAGGCAACGATAGCTTTGACATATATATATATATTTATTTATATATATATATATATATATATATATGTGTGTGTGTGTGTGTGTGTGTGTGTGTGTGTGTGTGTGTAGAAAGATCGAAATCAGATATATCTCGATATATGCAAAGAAATAACTTGACATACATTAACAGAGGATTACTAAAATCATATTGAAAAAAGATAGATGCCTCATATGCAAAATTTATTATATTATTACAATAAACTTACAAAGACTAAATAAAGGAATATTTGACATACTATGTAAAAGCGCTAATTTGGATTATAATTGCCACTGAACTTAAATAATCAACCAAATATATTTACTCAATAAAAGAATATTTGACATACTATATAAAAGTTCTAATTTAAATTATAATTGCCACTACATGTAAATAATTGACCAAATATAATTTTTTACCTTCCCTATTGAGCATTACAATGCTCACCTTCCAATCAACCACTCAACTTCTACCTATTTTTATGTAGAGGATCAACTTTATGAAACAATAGCAAAACAATACATAATATAGTAGAGAAAAAGTGGAATGTATAAACGCACAGAGAATAAATTGTAATATATGACGCATTATTTATGTTACAATGGTGGGTAGTCTGCATTATTTTCTCCATAAACTATTAAGGTTACGTGGGATGTTTCTCCTATAATGAGGAAACAATTTATGATATTCGAATAGTATATATATAATCATATTCTTTCTGCAAATGCATATCAGATAGGTACTACATTAGAACAAATTAATTATGAAAAGGACTGTACCCCAACTTTTGTAAGATTTACATGATTAATGCAATTCAAGGTAGACTATAATCAAAATTGAAAACTTAGTCGAAAAAATCCAAAGCACAAATTCTAAAGTTTAAAATCAAAATCCAAGTAATCAACACATAATGAAGTGCAGGACCAAACCAAACAAAGAGATTACTTAATACCTAATTTGGACAAGGTAAAATCAAAATTGAGCTTTGGAAGAAAGTTCGAATCTATAGCAGAAATAGTAGCATCCATATATTGTTGACACAGAACACGAAGATGGCCAAAATTATCAAACAAATCCTCGATCTGAGTTGAAGCTGAACAGAAAGATTACAATCTCATATCTCATTGAAGCTGAACAGAAAGATTACAATCAAAATTGAGAATAATACGTTTTTCGATTGAATCGCGATTTTGGTCAGCAAGAGAAGAAAGCGTGAGAGATAACGAGTTATGAAATGAGAATTTTGTAGATACAAGAATATGTGGTTGCGAAGACAAATTTGTACAAGCAATGAGTGATTTAAATCTGGAAAGTCAGATCCGAAAACTCGGATGGAGAAAGAAAACAACAGGAATATGGAAAGCGGAAATTTTGAGAATGGTTTGGGAGAGAAACGCGAGATATTTGTGCTGAAATTTATTGGCACAGACAATTTGAATTTAACCCTCTTACAGTAGAGAAACCTCCCTAACGGTCGGTTTGATAATATTTTATTCAGTGAAATGATCAATTAAACGAAATATTTGATATAGAAAGAAGCAAAAGAAAAGGATGACATAAAAGAGTTTACATGAATCTCTCAATATAAACCAATTTAGATGCATCAAAAGAAGAAGGGAACCCGAATCATTTCCACTGAACAAATAGTGAAGATTAAATGCAAATTTTTGATTTAGAATCAACGAACAAGGTAAAATTTATTAGTAGTATAAAATTTTGAATCACAATACAAAATATGACAAACTAAATAGACATTGGTTTCTTATACTTGCATATTTAATTATAAGTATGGAAAAAATTACAGTAGTACATACTACCTTGAAGTATTACAGCAGAGAGGGCAAAGAATTACATGTTGCCACTAAAAGTGATTACCTAAAATAAAGAACAGGACACTTATCTACGAATTAAATATGGAGTTAGACACAAAAATTACATACGAGACTTTGTAAGATATCAATACTAAATTTGGTGATAATTGTCATGGATAATTTAATATAGGAATACCATGTGTGTTTTCGCACTAATTATTTCCAATCAAGGGCGTCACAGTCAATGAAATGAATAAGAGGAATTGTAAGATTATAGCTACTAATACTTGAAAAATGACTCATGGTTATATTTCTGAATTAAAGGGTGGAGATGGATAGTATTTTCATTGCCCAATGTATAGTCATCACAAAATAAGAAAAGTTGTTATTAAAGTTAAGTAGAATTTGAAAAAGAAATGATGACGTAAACTGTTGGGGTTTTGTGCGCAGCGGAAGACAAAACACCAAAAAAACGAATCTTTTTCACTTAGTCACTTAAAGATGAATTTGATTGAAAATAACAACACAATGGATCAGAAATAATAGCAGTACACAAATATTCCACCCAACCAACTTCTTTATTGATTCACATAAAACAAATTTTGTTTACGCTCAATGGATTAAAACAAAAATAAACAAAATTACAATTGAATCAATAACCTAATGCAATGACCCGCATTTTCAGCGGTATAATAATTAATTTATTTAATTATTTACCAAGTGATTAAAAGAATTTAATGGTCGTGGAATTAAATAATAGTGAATATTTAATTAAAATAATAAATTAAATAATATATTTAATTATGAAATAATCAGAATAGGCTGAAATGGCGATATGGTGTGAACTGGATCATTTGAGATATTTAATTCATCTTGGAATTGAATTTGAATAACGAATATATAATTTGAACGACAATTTGAACGTAGAGTTATAATATAATTAAAATCGAGCTCGAAATGGCGTTGCAGTTCGTAAATTGGCGATTCGAACTTCAACTGAATGTACAGTATTCGTTTTAAGCCGGATTTCTGTGAAACAAGAAACGTACAGAGCTAGTGGAGTATATCTTTCTAGTGGAAGAGAAAAATCGGGATTTCGTCGTGTAGATTTTGATTTACGTCCAAATCAAATTTTAGAAAAGTCGCTGTGGAATTCCTTTATAATTTATAAAGGAATTATTTATATTTTAAAAAGGAATTTCATTTTTAAATAGAATATCGATTTAATCGGGATTTGAAATATCAAGTTATAAATCCCAGTAGAGCTGTATGGTATTCCACTATGAATATATACGATAATATTTATTTATAAATATTTAATTTAATTATATTTAAATATATTTAAATGGGTCATTCAGAGCTTTAAAAAAAGCCAATTTTGCAAACGACCTCAGAATTCGACGAGACTAATTTTGTTGGATCCGCAATATTAAATTATTGCTAGATTTCAATTTCCTTGATTTTTAGAGTCACTGTGTGGCCGTACGGATTTTTAGAGTGAAAAATAGCCAGTATTTTGACGGTTAAAAATACGCTGTGTGAGCAAACGGAGTTGGAATTCGATGAAACCAGTTTCGTTGGGACCGTAGTGTTGAACTGAAGGTGCATGTCAATTTTCATGATTTTTGGGTATCGTATGTGACCGTAGGAATTTTTAAGGACCGTTACACATAACGTTTTCTTAAAAATAAATTAAATAATAAATAAGAAAAATATCCTAATCTTTGTATGGACTTAAGCATGGCCACGCACTTCCTATTCTCAACCACACACTTCATGATTAAAACGCAAGAACAACAGGGCATTCCTCAGAACACAAACGCCAGAAACAACAAAGAAGAAAATCAAAAACAAAATCCCTAAAATACTATAAATCCCAAGGTATATCTTCTTGAGTTCCTGAGATGAATCCCAATGCGTTGATGCCAGTTTTAAGGCATTCGATCGTCACTGTCGAGATGGGGTTTTTCAACGTGAGAACTAGGGTTCGTGCGATTCTTGGATGTAGGAAATTAATCACAAAACCGTGATTGTTTTGGAGTCTCTGAGGTGTTGTAGGGTTCATTTGCAGAAGTTTGGCAAAGATCGAATAAGAAAAATGTCGCACCTTTGTTCTGCCGCACCTGAAACTGGCCGAGAACGGAAGTTAAATCGTACCTGCGAGTTGAGAAAGGAAAACATCAAAAGAAAGAGGAGGTGAAGAGAGGAATGATGGTGATTTCTAATTCGATTTCGGTGGAAGGATGGAGGCGTTTGAAGGGGATAATGATCGGAAATGGCCATTGATGTAACACAGTAGCTCACGGTGTTTTTGGGGAAGAAAGATAAGTCGGGCCTGGTAGTATAGAAGGGTAATGGGCCGGAGGTTTTAAGTTAAGCCCATTTAAATAATTGAGTTTATTTTAAAGTTTAAAATAGTGTATAACTTGTAAACCTTGTAACTTTCACGTATGATATCAGAATCTCGAACGGTTGGATCCGTTAGGACCGTATGGACAACGATTACAACATGGAGCTGGCTGGGAGTGAATCGAAGCTCGTTACAATTTATGGCGAAATAAATTGTCTGATCAGAATCAGCTAACGCAAATCGTTATTTAACGGTTAACGCGTAATGTGAGTAAATCTCACTAATTCTGAACAGTTTATAATTTCAAGTTGTATTTTTAGAACTGTTAAATATTGGTTGATTGATGTGTGTTGACTGTTTGATTGAACCGCTAGTCAGTTAATGGAAATTATATATATATATATAATATGTATATATAAACCGTTAAATCTATATATGTTGATTCTGTTAACAGAATATTTCATATTGAACCAAAAGTGATGTTGATTATGTTGTTTAACATCTGTGGATGCAGGGAAACAGGTTGGAGGGACCCAAATGGGTTCCTCAATATATAAATACTGTTTTGTTTTATATATTGTGTTATACGATGTGATATGAAATCTGTTGATGATTTTATATGTGTGAATGATACTGATCATTGTTATATGGTATGTTAAATACCATAACATACCGAAATGTTGATAAGAGAATTTTCAAAGTGATATTTGAAAATAAAATATTTATAAAATCTAAGGATTTTATAAAAGAGAAAATATTTATAAAATTAAAGAAGATATTATAAAGGGAATTATTTATGAAAAGAATATTTATAAATGGAATATTTATAAAGTGGATTATTTAATGAAGATAAATAATTAAGACATTATCAATGGATTATTGATTTAGAAATTAAATAAGATATTATAAAGGGATTTATTTTATAAATCCAAAGCCTTGAAAGAAGGAATTTATTTAGAAAATCAAAAGAGAAAGATTTGTAAATCATTTACAAATGAAATCGAAAGAGAGATATTTGTAAACCATTTACAAATAGAATGAAAAAGGAAATTTATTCATAAAATCAAAGGATTTTATAAAAAGGGATATTCATTTATAAAATGAATTAGAATTTATTGAAAGAGAAAATATTTTATAAAATCAAGGGATTTTATAAGATGGGAAGATTATTTATAAAATCAAAGGATTTTATAAAGAAGAATATTTATTTAGGGAATAAATAGAAGTATAAAGAAGAATATTTATTGTAACGACCCAGAAAATCTGAACCAATTTAAAATTTTTAAATTGGCTAAAATAATGGATTTTAAATATTTAAAATAAATATTTTAAATAATGGCGATGAAAACTGAGATTGAATCGACATTTGAAAACGAATATAATTAATTATAATTATATATAGAATTGAAAATGGCGCGGTAGTTCGATAATTCGATTTCAAACTTCAATTGAATATACCGGGTGCAAAACAATCCGGATTTTAGTGATACAAAAAACATTAGGATCTAATTGATGATATCTTTCCAACGAATCTGCCAAATCGAAATTTGATAGCGGGAATCAAAAGATATGTCCAGTTGAAAATTCTGAATAGTCGCTATGGAATTCAGGCCCTTAAAAATGGACATTTTGCATACGACCTCGGATTTCGACGAAACCACTTTTGTTGGATTCGTGATGTCAAGTTATTGCTAGGTTTCAAATTTCATAATTTTTTGAATCAATATGTGAGCGTGGCAAAGGAAAACGCGTTTGACCGGTTTCAGTTGATTTTAATCGACTGGAAATTGGCCATTTTTCAAACGGTCTCAGAATTCGACGAAACTAGTTTTGTTAGGACCGTATCGTCGATACGAAGCTAGAAAATATTTTTCTGGAATTTTTAGTGTTAGTATGTGACCCCGGTAATTTGAAATGTACGTTTAAAATTCAATATAGTGATTTAAAAAGTAAATTCAACGGAAAATGATTGTAACGATCAAATCAGCTTGTGATACATATCCCATTGTGTTCGGAATGGGGGTAAAACGCTATGGACGACAGGCGGTGGGCCTCGTTTCGAGGACGTGGGTAAAAGTCAACTATATGCATTTGAATTAATTAATAATAAAATAATAATAATAATAATAACTCCTTCCCTTTTCTTCTTTCTGCCCCCCCCCCCCCCCCCGTTCATTTCAATTTCAAACGAAAATAAAAGAAAAAAAACCCTAAAAACTATCGACTGCCCCCCCTCAGGCGAACGCCGCCGACGAAGACATCGCCGCCCCCCCCCCCCTCCGTCCAGCTTCCCTCCTCCCAGTGGCGCAACCCCCCCTCCTCCCCAGACCGCACGAGCGCGACGAAGACGAGCCCCCCTTCTTCGAATTCAAACCACCACCGAAGACCACCCACCTCCAGCACCTCCTGCCGCCGCCCTCCCTGAAGCATCGCGACGCCTCCCCGACGCCGCCAAGAGCAGCAACAGCCCCCCCCCTCGCAGATTACGGTGAGTATTTTATTTAATTTTATTTTTATTTTTATTCCGTAAATTCGGATTTTGAGAAAGGTTTAAAACTGAATTTTGAAAAGGATGTAAAAACTGATTTTAAAAAGCATTTTAAAACTGATTTTTTTATAAATGATTTAAAAACTGATTTTAAAAAGGGTTTTAAAACTGAATTGATTTTAAACTTTAAAAAGAAAGAATACTGTTTTTTTTAGGATTTAGAAACTGATTTTTATAAAGGATTAAGCAGATTTTTGAAAGGCTTTAAAACTGATTTTTTTAAGAGTTTAAAACTGATTTGATTTTAAAACTTTAAAAAGAAAAAGGTTTAAACTTTAAAAGGAAAAAGGTTTAAACTTTAAATAGAAAAAGGTTTAATCTTTTAAAAGAAAAAGATTTGAACTTTTAAAAGAAAAAGATTAGAACTTTAAAAAGATCAGATTTTTTTTAGAATAGAAAGGATCATATTTTTAAAAATAGAAAAGACGGAATTTTTATTAAGGTGTAAGATATGATTTTTATATATTGAACATCGAAGAAAAAATCAGATTTTTATATATTGAATAGCGAAGTCAAAATCAGATTTTTATATATTGAATAGCGAAGTCAAAATTCGATTTTTATATATTGAATAACATAGTAAAAATTCGATTTTTACATATGTAGAGAATACGGGCAACGAAAGCGACAAAAGGCGAGAAAGGCGAAGATTTCTCTAAGTGAAGTATCGTGAAGTTGGATAGCTATTGGTGAGAACTTCTCACTCTTCGATTCCTTTTTCTATATATATATGTGTGTGGAAATAAAAGTGAATTGCTATATATAAATATATATATATACGCCCCTCGTCCACAAACCATGGACGATATTTATTGATTGAAATTGTTGTGAAAATTGATTGATAGAGAATGGTTGTTAGGGATTGTTTGTGGTTGATTGTGGTTGAAAAATACCCATTTGTGGCTGAGAAATATTTGGTTGAAACCACATAGGATTAGTTTGTGGAAATGAAATAAATATATACATGCCGCCTACGTGCGAACTAGATGCATGATCCCCATTGTCAAAAACCGCGAGGTTTTAAGGTAGAGCGAGGAGCCGTACTAGGGACGGTCCCGGTTTTAACTACCCTGCCGTTATGCTGCCGAAATTTTGAATAATATTCGTGTGTTTGAATTATTTTCATATGCTTAAACTATATTTATTCATTGAATAGAAAACATTCATGTGTTGAATTGATATTCATTCGTTGATTAGAAATTCATGTGTTGAATGGTATTCATTTTTTGAAATGAATTGTTTTACAATAAAAATCACATTTTTATTGTATGCATAAATCGTTGAAATGTGAAGTGTTAAAAATAGCCACTTGTTCAAAATAAACATATATGAGTTGAAATATTCATTAATTAGCTAATGAAATGATTTACACCTATTTATGTAACATTAGAATGAATGGTGTTTTTAAACCAAATAGAAATCAAATATGAAGTCGAATAGAAAATGATAAATGATAAGAACTGTGTATATATGTACATACATATTCATTGAACAGGTTATAGCAAAGGGGCTAGAGAAGAGGAATAAAATTTTGTGCCCGACAAATAGGTACACATTTACTGCTTTGTTTGGGTGATGATTTTATGAGCCTGTTGGCTAGCCGCTTGGCTTTTTCTTTTTGAGATTAGAAGGACCGGGAAAGCTATTTGCAATTTCCCGATGCTCCCGGTGCAGGGGAGGTTATGGCGAAATTTTCCAAAATTTTAAGGTGTTAGAAAAATATTTGAAGTGAAAACGATATGGAAATCATAGAATGAACTATATTTATATAAATATATAAATATAAATAAAATTAAAACGAAACGAAGCCGTGCAGTTCGTATTTTGAAACCATGATTTGAAACAACTAGTACGGGAAATCCGACCATTGGATTTTCCCGAAACCTCAACCGTCGGGTTCGCCTTGGAATAATCTTTCCAACGGCACCAACCTTGTAAAAATCCAACGGTTGGATTGTCTGGAATGTTTAATTCAAATCTGAAGGAAAACAGCGCCAGAAACGATTATATTTATATATATAAATATAATTATATTTAATCGAATAACGACGCTGCAGTTCGTATTTTGAAATCGAAAATTCAAACGATTGTACCGGGAGATCCGACCGTCGGATTTTCCCGAAACTGGAACCGTTGGATTCGTTTTGAAAAGACCTTTCTAATGATGTAAATTTTGTGAAGATCCAACGGTTAGATTTTCAGATATGTGTAAATCAAATCTGAAGAAAAACAGCGCCACGGCCGCATTTTGGCCCGAAGCGTCGTTTTGAATAAATTAGCTATTTTAAAATAAATAAAAATAGCGATAAATAGTTATAAAATATCATAAGCGATATGGGATGGAAATAAACTGAATTTGCTCGATTTATGTGGCTTTTGATGGTTGAATGTGTTTGGTGTGAAAATTACATTAAAGAACAATATTGGTGTTGTCGAATAATTTAACCATTGAAATAAATCGATTTGAAATTCTAAATATACGTGAATTATTTGAAAAGGCCGAGTTAATTCTCATTTCGAATAATTGACCGACGATTGAAATTCGAAGATGAAGACGGTGGTCGAAGACCGGAGATCTTCACCTCGTTTGGATGGTAACCGAGGTCCTGATTGGGAGGCATCCCGAAATATGGATAATGAGTGGTGATCGTTCAGACGTACGTGGTGATCGATGGGTTCGCGAGGTATTTAGTGCCTCCGGTTTCGTTCAGACCCAGAACGGACTTGTAAATGGGCTGTGTGTCTGACATTGGAGTTTATTCTGTGTTGATTGATTTCTGTTAAATATACATCTGTTTGGAGGCAGAGAATTTATTCTTTTACTTAACGCCCTTCTCTGAGACGCACGAGCTCAGAGGTTGTATGTCGATGGACATCAGTCGCATGGCATGAATTGCCTGTGTGGCATGCTAAGATGCATTGATCAGGGCTTCAGTTGAAAAGAAAAGTCTTGTGGTGATGATCAAAGCACCGCCTGTGTGGCGTAGCTTTGTGTATAACGTGAATTCGCGAGCCTCACACCCCGGTATGAACCTAAAACGGGAGAAGGACCTCAGGGAGGGCATGCGTTTCTTTCTAGCTAGGGTGGTGTCAGTGACCTACCAGCCCTGACATTTATATACTTTTCACCTATGTGGTTGTTGCTGTTGCGAGGCGCCTCGGTTTGATCGGACGATCCGGGTCTGATGGAGTCATTCGTTGGCTCGTTTACGCCCCAAAGGGCGGGGAGACGTAGTGTTCAGGCATAATAATCCACATCGGTGGACCGGCCCTGTCGCTCCAAGGGGCAGTTGCGGCTGTTCCTGAGACATGGGCTAGATTGTCTCGAATTCGGTAAGGACTATCTTTTGCCTTGGTTCATGACGGAAATCCAATTTCCAAATACGTGACTGTGCGGTTTCAATTGTATATATATATTTGGCGACATAGTGGCATGGGACGCTCATGTCGTCTATGATTGATAGTTATGATTTGAAATTGTTTTCAAAACATATAAACACTAGTAATAATATCAAATGCCTTTGTTTTATTCGTATCAAGCATATCTTGGCCGTTATAAGGTAAAAACTCTATCCTCCGGTTTGCGTTGCATTGTGTGATGGGAACTGAGTCTTATAACGGCTTCATTTTTATAAAAAACATAGCGATGTTTAAAAGAAATATTTGTTTTAAAGCACTGGCAATCCAATGGAGTAAACCCGTTCCACGAAAGTGGCGTGGTCCTGTGATTAGCCAATTATATATGTGTTGAGTAGATTTCTCATACCAGTCCCATGACTGACTCGTAGTTTGTTTCACTCTCAAACTCGGGTGCCCCTTTTTCTACACGGGCAGCCTTGTATTCAGGTTTAGCTGGTTCTTTCTGGATAGCTGGAGCTGAAGATGGATTCCATCATTTATTTCTTTTTATGCTGTTCAGCTCCTATTGTACATATTTTGTTTATTTCCGCTGTAGACATTTATGTATAGCTGAACTGTATTTGTACTAAGTAAGATCCTGTATACTGTGTAACTCTGATGATTACTTTTATCCAGTATATTCTATTGTTCATTATCTGGTGTATTTATTTAATTCTGTTCTGCTATTTTCTGTTTCTGTGTTATATTCCAAAGATAACCCTTGTTTCCGTCTGAACGGGATTTCGGGTCGTCTCAACGTGGTATCAGAGCTTTGGTTAAGCTTAGTTCTGGAATATAACATATTAACGAACTCGTCAGAAATAGAACCAGTAGTGTTCTAGGACGGGTAACTCTATACAGATAGGATCAGTAATATCCTAGTATGAGTAGCAGAATGAAATAACACCTCGATAGACACATTTACATTGAAGTATTTGTCTCTATATTTTGAAATATCTTTTCTGTTGACCTGACACTTGATCTGCCATTTGCATAAGTACTAGAAAATGAGTGCCAGAGACAGAAGAAGTAATACTGACCCAGATATAGAAGCTCTATTCATGAAATATAGAAATCTGGGTGGAAAACCCTTTACGGGTGAAGAAGCAAATATGAAAACACAAGCTTGGATTCGTTCAGCTGAGAAAATCTTTGAAGCATTAAAGCTGAGGGATAACCAGAAAAGATTACTGGCCTCCTGGGCTCTCAAAGACGAAGCTTTGTTTTGGTGGGATTCAATCATTAAAGATAATCCAGAAGGTGATATCACCTGGGACAGATTCAAAGTGATTTTCCTGGAAAGATTTACTCCGCCAGAAGCGACTGAGCGATTATGCGATGAATTTTCTTATCTGATACAAGGTGACATGACCATTCCAGAATATCATAAGAAATTCAATGAACTTTCTCACTTTGCTCCTCATCTAATTCAAAATCTGAAAAGGAAGAATTTGAGATTTATCAATGGGCTTCAAAGGAAATACCAGGATAAAGTATTGGGGCATGTGAAGCTTCCTTTTTCAGAAATGATTTATATGGCTTATCAATATGAAGATCTAGATAAGAAAGGTATGCTACAGTACGAAGAGGAAGTCAGCTCCAGTAATAGAATTGAGTCTGAAACTGATCATCTTGAGGCCAGTACAATGTCTGAAGTCGGTAAGGAGCCCGAAGTAAATCGAAAAAGGGCCAGATCCGAAAAAGAACCAGCAACGACTGCCATATGCAATAACTGCCATAAGAAAGGGCATTTGCAAGGAAAATTGTAAATCCTCGAAGAAACGGAAAAATGATGGGTTTAAATCGGGTGGAAAGCTTCAAGAAAATAGAAAATGCAATCTCTGCCATCAGGATGGTCACGTAAAGCAAGATTGCTGGCAGTTGAAAAAGACTGAAATAGTTCAAGTGAATGAAGTAGCAGAAACCTCAGCACCCTCAGATAGTCAAGAAAGGTCTGATGTGTTAGAAGGCACGCTTACTGTCAAAAACATTCCAGTCAAAGTACTATTTGACACAGGCACGTCACGAAGCTTTATTTCAAAGAGTGCCGCTAAGAAACTAGATTTGATTTTGAGGAAGCTCAAGGAACCAATGACCGTCCAGAATCCGGTCGGGGGTTCTATCAATCTCAGTTGGATTTGTGCAGTACCTGTCTCCTTTTCTTGCTATAAATTCCCTATTATCTCTATCGTCATGAATTTTAATGAATTCGATATCATTCTGGGATTGGATTGGCTAACCAAATATGAAGCGGAGGTTAGATGCGCTGAGAGAGTGGTTAAAGCCAAGGCCCAATTGGGGAATTATATAACCATACCCTGTGAAGGCCCAACTTCTAATAGAAAAGATTTCTGGGCAGCTTTGGATGTTTCTCCAGCCCAAATAGAAAATGTCCCTGAAATCACGGAGAACATTCCTGACCTCATCAAAGACATTCCTGTCGTCAAAAACTATGCGGACGTGTTCGAAGAAGTTGTTCGCTTACCTCCGCAGAGAGAAATAGATTTCAAAATTGCTTTAATTCCGAATGCAAGGCCGGTAGTTCACGCTATTCGAAGAATGTCATTGAAAGAGAAAGAGGAATTAGACAATCAAACACGACAGCTAGTATGGAAGGGTCTGATCAGGCCTAGTTTCTCTGATTGGGGTGCGGCCGTGGTATTTGTCCCAAAATCTGACGGTACTCTACGTCTATGTGTGGATTATCGTGATCTGAACAAACAGACAATAAAGAACAAATATCCATTGCCGCGGATTGATGATTTGTTGGATCGATTAAATGGAGCACAAGTATTTTCACGAATGGACCTAGCTACAGGTTTCCATCAACTTCGAATTGCCGAAGAGTGTGTTCCAATGACAGCATTTAGAGGTCCCGACTTATTCTACGAGTGGTTAGTAATGCCGTTCGGCTTATGTAACGCTCCAGCTTACTTCGTCGATCTGATGAACAGAGTTTTCAGAGGAGTTTTGAATAAATTTGTTCTGGTTTTTATTGACGATATTCTAATCTTCTCTAAATCAAAGGCCGAACATGAAAAGCATCTGGAACAGGTTCTAGAAATTCTGAGGCGGAATGTATTAAAATCAAAGTTTTCCAAATGTATCTTCTGGCAAGATGAAGTAAAATTTCTAGGCCACGTTGTATGTAAAGAATGAATCGCTGTGGATCCAAGCAAAATCACGGCCATTCAGAATTGGAAACAGCCCAGCACCCCCACTGAAGTCCGTAGTTTTCTCGGATTGGCTAGCTATTACCGGAAATTCATTAAAGACTTTTCAAAGATATCTGGTCATTTAACAAAGCTTACAAAGAAGCACTCTAAATTCAAATGGACTCAAGAGAGCGAGGAGGCTTTCGAAGAGCTAAAGTTGAGATTAACCGCAGCTCCAGTGTTAACCATCATCGATGGCAACCAAGATCTAAAAGTCTGGACTGATGCTTCTAGAGAAGGCCTTGGCGCAGTGTTAATGCAAAGAGGCCAAGTGATTGCTTATGCTAGCCGTCAACTGAAGCCGCACGAGAAGAACTACGTAACTCATGATCTTGAGTTATTAGCTATCATATTCTCTTTGAAAATCTGGAGACACTATCTTCTGGGTGAGAGATTTGAACTATTTACAGATCATCAGTCATTAAAGTATCTGTTCACTCAGAAAGACCTGAATTTGAGGCAACAGCGTTGGCTGGAGTTTCTTGCAGCATATGACTTTGAAATTATATATACTCCAGGAAAAGCCAATGTCATAGCCGATGCGTTAAGCCGAAAGAATGAAATGATCGCCAGTTTCATCATTGCGACTTCGTTGATTGATAAGATATCGGCTCTCCAAGAAGATGACCAATTTATCAAAGGAATAAGTCAGCGAATTCGTGAAGGCAATGCTTCGGATTTCCAGTTAGACAGCGAAGGAATTCTGAGGTTAGAAGGACGAATTTGCGTTCCAGAAATTCCTGAACTCAGAAGAGAGGTGCTTGATGAATGCCACAAATCTAAGCTTAGTATCCATCCGGGTGTGAATAAAATGTATAACGATATCAAACGTACATTCTGGTGGAAGTCGTTAAAAAGAGACATCTCAATATATGTTAGTCGATGCCCTACTTGCCAGCTAGTCAAGAGTGACCAACAGAAACTGGCTGGATTATTACAACCGCTAGAAGTTCCTGGCTGGAAGTGGGAACATATTTCTATGGATTTCATCGATGGTCTGCCCAGAACCAGGAAAGGAAATGACAGTATTTGGGTGATCGTAGATCGCTTCACGAAGACCGCCCATTTTATACCTGTCAGATCTAATAGAACTGCTCAGAGTCCGGCGCAGATTTACTTCAGGGAAATAGTTAGACTGCATGGAGTGCCGCTCAGTATAGTCAGTGATAGAGATACAATATTCACTAGCAAATTCTGGGAAGCATTTCAAGTCGAGCTGGGAACGAAGTTAAACTTGAGCACCGCTTATCATCCTCAGACAGTCGGTCAGACTGAGAGGGTGAATCGCATTTTAGAAGATCTATTGCGGGCTTGTGTTGTAGATTTCGGTGGATCATGGGAAGACCATCTGCATTTGGCTGAATTCTCTTATAACAACAGCTACCAGGCGAGTCTGACAATGTCGCCATTCGAAGCATTGTATGGTAGACCGTGCCGATCTCCTGCTTGTTGGGTCGAGCCTGGAAATAGACTTGTGTTGGGTCCCGATATGATTCGAGAAGCTGCCGACAAAGTCGATTTTATTAAGAAGAGATTACTCGCCGCTCAAAGCCGACAAAAGAGCTATGCCGATAGACGAAGAAGAGATATATCCTTCGAAGTTGGCGACTATGTATATTTGAAAGTATCGCCGATGAGAGGAGTTATCAGGTTCGGTAAAACTGGAAAGTTGGCACCCAAATTCATTGGTCCGTTTCCTATTCTGGAACGGATTGGGACTCTCGCTTATAGGGTCAAACTGCCTGACTGGTTGCCTGGAGTGCATGATGTATTTCATATATCTCAACTTCGAAAACACGTTCATGATCCAGACTTGATCGTGGAAGAAGCAGCTCAACAGGATATTGAAATTACTCCAGAATTAGCCGTGAGGCGTGAGCCGCTAAAGATTATCGGCAAAGAAACCAAAGAGCTGAGGAACAAGAAGGTTCGCTTAGTCAAAGTGCAATGGAGTGGAGATCCACGAGATTGTACTTGGGAAACTGAGGAGAGCACTCAGAAAGCTTACCCCAGATGCCGAGTAGATATCTCTGATTGACTCCGGTGCAAGGTACATTTAACCTACTTTGCATTACCATTCAATTCTCTACTCTATTGTTATTTTCTTTTCATAGATATACACTTTTAAGTATATAGTCTGAATGATTTTGAAAAGAGTATAGAGATTAATTAGTATATTTTTGGAAGATTAAAAACAAAATGGTTATTGTATTGTGTGACTGTAAATTTATCAAACCACTTTCGACTTTATTCCTTTTCGGGGATGAAAAGTTTTAAGTGGGGGAGATTGTAACGACCCAGAAAATCTGAACCAATTTAAAATTTTTAAATTGGCTAAAATAATGGATTTTAAATATTTAAAATAAATATTTTAAGTAATGGCGATGAAAACTGAGATTGAATCGACATTTGAAAACGAATATAATTAATTATAATTATATATAGAATTGAAAATGGCGCGGTAGTTCGATAATTCGATTTCAAACTTCAATTGAATATACCGGGTGCAAAACAATCCGGATTTCAGTGAAACCAAAAACATTAGGATCTAATTGATGATATCTTTCCAACGAATCTGCCAAATCGAAATTTGATAGCGGGAATCAAAAGATATGTCCAGTTGAAAATTCTGAATAGTCGTTATGGAATTCAGGCCCTTAAAAATGGACATTTTGCATACGACCTCGGATTTCGACGAAACCACTTTTGTTGGATTCGTGATGTCAAGTTATTGCTAGGTTTCAAATTTCATAATTTTTCGAATCAATATGTGAGCATGGCAAAGGAAAACGCGTTTGACCGGTTTCAGTTGATTTTAACCGACTGGAAATTGGCCATTTTTCAAACGGTCTCAGAATTCGACGAAACTAGTTTTGTTAGGACCGTATCATCGATACGAAGCTAGAAAATATTTTCCTGGAATTTTTAGTGTTAGTATGTGACCCCGGTAATTTGAAATGTACGTTTAAAATTCAATATAGTGATTTAAAATGTAAATTCAACGAAAACTGATTGTAACGATCAAATCAGCTTGTGATACATATCCCATTGTGTTCGGAATGGGGGTAAAACGCTATGGACGACAGGCGGTGGGCCTCGTTTCGAGGACGTGGGTAAAAGTCAACTATATGCATTTGAATTAATTAATAATAAATAATAATAATAATAATAATAACTCCTTCCCTTTTCTCCTTTCTGGCCCCCCCGTTCATTTCAATTTCAAACGAAAATAAAAGAAGAAAAACCCTAAAAACTATCGACCGCCCCCCCTCAGGCGAACGCCGCCGACGAAGACATCGCCGCCCCCCCCCCCCCCCTCCGTCCAGCTTCCCTCCTCCCAGTGGCGCAAACCCCCCCCCCTCCCCAGACCGCACGAGCGCGACGAAGACGAGCCCCCCTTCTTCGAATTCAAACCACCACCGAAGACCACCCACCTCTAGCACCTCCTGCCGCCGCCCTCCCTGAAGCATCGCGACGCCTCCCCGACGCCGCCAAGAGCAGCAGCAGCCCCCCCTCGCAGATTACGGTGAGTATTTAATTTTATTTTTATTTTTATTTTTATTCCGTAAATTCGGATTTTGAGAAAGGTTTAAAACTGAATTTTGAAAAGGATGTAAAAACTGATTTTAAAAAGCATTTTAAAACTGATTTTTTTATAAATGATTTAAAAACTGATTTTAAAAAGGGTTTTAAAACTGAATTGATTTTAAACTTTAAAAAGAAAGAATACTGTTTTTTTTAGGATTTAAAAACTGATTTTTATAAAGGATTAAAGCAGATTTTTGAAAGGCTTTAAAACTGATTTTTTTTAAGAGTTTAAAACTGATTTGATTTTAAAACTTTAAAAAGAAAAAGGTTTAAACTTTAAAAGGAAAAAGGTTTAAACTTTAAATAGAAAAAGGTTTAATCTTTTAAAAGAAAAAGATTTGAACTTTTAAAAGAAAAAGATTAGAACTTTAAAAAGATCAGATTTTTTTTAGAATAGAAAGGATCATATTTTTAAAAATAGAAAAGACGGAATTTTTATTAAGGTGTAAGATATGATTTTTATATATTAAACATCGAAGAAAAAAATCAGATTTTTATATATTGAATAGCGAAGTCAAAATCAGATTTTTATATATTGAATAGCGAAGTCAAAATTCGATTTTTATATATTGAATAACATAGTAAAAATTCGATTTTTACATATGTAGAGAATACGGGCAACGAAAGCGACAATAGGCGAGAAAGGCGAAGATTTCTCTAAGTGAAGTGTCGTGAAGTTGGATAGCTATTGGTGAGAACTTCTCACTCTTCAATTTCTTTTTCTATATATATATATGCGTGGAAATAAAAGTGAATTGCTATATATAAAGATATATATATATATATATATATATATATACACACGCCCCTCGTCCACAAACCATGGACGATATTTATTGATTGAAATTGTTGTGAAAATTGATTGATAGAGAATGGTTGTTTGGGATTGTTTGTGGTTGATTGTGGTTGAAAAATACCCATTTGTGGTTGAGAAATATTTGGTTGAAACCACATAGGATTAGTTTGTGGAAATGAAATAAATATATACATGCCGCCTACGTGCGAACTAGATGCATGATCCCCATTGTCAAAAACCGCGAGGTTTTAAGGTAGAGCGAGGAGCCGTACTAGGGACGGTCCCGGTTTTAACTACCCTGCCGTTATGCTGCCGAAATTTTGAATAATATTCGTGTGTTTGAATTATTTTCATATGCTTAAACTATATTTATTCATTGAATAGAAAACATTCATGTGTTGAATTGATATTCATTCGTTGATTAGAAATTCATGCGTTGAATGGTATTCATTTTTTGAAATGAATTGTTTTACAATAAAAATCACATTTTTATTGTATGCATAAATCGTTGAAATGTGAAGTGTTAAAAATAGCCACTTGTTCAAAATAAACATATATGAGTTGAAATATTCATTAATTAGCTAATGAAATGATTTACACCTATTTATGTAACATTAGAATGAATGGTGTTTTTAAACCAAATAGAAATCAAATATGAAGTCGAATAGAAAATGATAAATGATAAGAACTGTGTATATATGTACATACATATTCATTGAACAGGTTATAGCAAAGGGGCTAGAGAAGAGGAATAAAATTTTGTGCCCGACAAATAGGTACACATTTACTGCTTTGTTTGGGTGATGATTTTATGAGCCTGTTGGCTAGCCGCTTGGCTTTTTCTTTTTGAGATTAGAACGACCGGGAAAGCTATTTGCAATTTCCCGATGCTCCCGGTGCAGGGGAGGTTATGGCGAAATTTTCCAAAATTTTAAGGTGTTAGAAAAATATTTGAAGTGAAAACGATATGGAAATCATAGAATGAACTATATTTATATAAATATATAAATATAAATAAAATTAAAACGAAACGAAGCCGTGCAGTTCATATTTTGAAACCATGATTTCAAACAACTAGTACGGGAAATCCGACCATTGGATTTTCCCGAAACCTCAACCGTCGGGTTCGCCTTGGAATAATCTTTCCAACGGCACCAACCCTGTAAAAATCCAACGGTTGGATTGTCTGGAATGTTTAATTCAAATCTGAAGGAAAACAGCGCCAGAAACGATTATATTTATATATATATAAATATAATTATATTTAATCGAATAACGACGCTGCAGTTCGTATTTTGAAATCGAAAATTCAAACGATTGTACCGGGAGATCCGACCGTCGTATTTTCCCGAAACTGGAACCGTTGGATTCGTTTTGAAAAGACCTTTCTAATGATGTAAATTTTGTGAAGATCCAACGGTTAGATTTTCAGATATGTGTAAATCAAATCTGAAGAAAAACAGCGCCACGGCCGCATTTTGGCCCGAAGCGTCGTTTTGAATAAATTAGCTATTTTAAAATAAATAAAAATAGCGATAAATAGTTATAAAATATCATAAGCGATATGGGATGGAAATAAACTGAATTTGCTCGATTTATGTGGCTTTTGATGGTTGAATGTGTTTGGTGTGAAAATTACATTAAAGAACAATATTGGTGTTGTTGAATAATTTAACCATTGAAATAAATCGATTTGAAATTCTAAATATACGTGAATTATTTGAAAAGGCCGAGTTAATTCTCATTTCGAATAATTGACCGACGATTGAAATTCGAAGATGAAGACGGTGGTCGAAGACCGGAGATCTTCACCTCGTTTGGATGGTAACCGAGGTCCTGATTGGGAGGCATCCCGAAATATGGATAATGAGTGGTGATCGTTCAGACGTACGTGGTGATCGATGGGTTCGCGAGGTATTTAGTGCCTCCGGTTTCGTTGAGACCCAGAACGGACTTGTAAATGGACTGTGTGTCTGACATTGGAGTTTATTCTGTGTTGATTGATTTCTGTTAAATATACATCTGTTTGGCGGCAGAGAATTTATTCTTTTGCTTAACGCCCTTCTCTGGGACGCACGAGCTCAGAGGTTGTATGTCGATGGACATCAGTCGCATGGCATGAATTGCCTGTGTGGCATGCTAAGATGCATTGATCAGGGCTTCTGTTGAAAAGCAAAGTCTTGTGGTGATGATCAAAGCACCGCCTGTGTGGCGTAGCTTTGTGTATAACGTGAATTCGCGAGCCTCACACCCCGGTATGAACCTAAAACGGGAGAAGGACCTCAGGGAGGGCATGCGTTTCTTTCTAGCTAGGGTGGTGTCAGTGACCTACCAGCCCTGACATTTATATACTTTTCACCTATGTGGTTGTTGCTGTTGCGAGGCGCCTCGGTTTGATCGGACGATCCGGGTCCGATGGAGTCATTCGTTGGCTCGTTTACGCCCCAAAGGGCGGGGAGACGTAGTGTTCAGGCATAATAATCCACATCGGTGGACCGGCCCTGTCGCTCCAAGGGGCAGTTGCGGCTGTTCCTGAGACATGGGCTAGATTGTCCCGAATTCGGTAAGGACTATCTTTTGCCTTGGTTCATGACGGAAATCCAATTTCCAAATACGTGACTGTGCGGTTTCAATTGTATATATATATTTGGCGACATAGTGGCATGGGACGCTCATGTCGTCTATGATTGATAGTTATGATTTGAAATTGTTTTCAAAACATATAAACACTAGTAATAATATCAAATGCCTTTGTTTTATTCGTATCAAGCATATCTTGGCCGTTATAAGGTAAAAACTCTATCCTCCGGTTTGCGTTGCATTGTGTGATGGGAACTGAGTCTTATAACGGCTTCATTTTTATAAAAAGCATAGCGATGTTTAAAAGAAATATTTGTTTTAAAGCACTGGCAATCCAATGGAGTAAACCCGTTCCACGAAAGTGGCGTGGTCCTGTGATTAGCCAATTATATATGTGTTGAGTAGATTTCTCATACCAGTCCCATAACTGACTCGTAGTTTGTTTCACTCTCAAACTCGGGTGCCCCTTTTTCTACACGGGCAGCCTTGTATTCAGGTTTAGCTGGTTCTTTATGGATAGCTGGAGCTGAAGATGGATTCCATCATTTATTTCTTTTTATGCTGTTCAGCTCCTATTTTTACATATTTTGTTTATTTCCGCTGTAGACATTTATGTATAGCTGAACTGTATTTGTACTAAGTAAGATCCTGTATACTGTGTAACTCTGATGATTACTTTTATCCAGTATATTCTATTGTTCATTATCTGGTGTATTTATTTAATTCTGTTCTGCTATTTTCTGTTTCTGTGTTATATTCCAAAGATAACCCTTGTTTCCGTCTGAACGGGATTTCGGGTCGTCTCATTTATTTAGGGAACAAATAGAAGTATAAAGGAAATATTCATTTGGGGAATAGATAGAAGGGATAAAAGAAATATTTATTGTTTAAATAAATAGAATTAAAAGGAGTTATTCGAATATGGTTTAGTCAGAAGGAGTTATTCGAATATAGTTTAGTCAGAAGGAGTTAATCGAATGTAGTTTATTCGAATAGAATAAAGGAAGTTATCGAATAAAGTTAAAAGGAGGTATTCGAATATAGTTTAGCCAAAAGGAGTTAATCGATCAGAATTTATCGAAAAAAATTAATTGATTAGAGTTAATCAAACATAGTTAATCATTTAGGGTTGATCAGTCAGAGTTAATCAGTTAGGGTTGATCAGTCAAAGTTAAACCAGTTAGAGTTAAACCAGTAAAGTTAAACCAGTTAGAGTAAAACCATAGAGTTAAACCAGTAGAGTTAAACCAATTAGAGTTAAACCAGTTAGAGTTAAACCGTAGAGTTAAACCGTAGAGTTAAACCAGTAGAATTAAACAAGTTAGAGTTAAACCGTAGAGTTAAACCATAGGGTTAAACCAGTTAGAGTAAATCGATAGAGTTAAATCGAACTAGAGTTATTGAATAAAGTTAAATCGAACTAGAGTTATTCAAGTGGAGTTAATCAAATTTAGTTTATTCGAATAGAGTTGAAATGAGTTAATCGAATTTAGTTATTCAAAGAAGTGAATCGAATAGTAGATATTCGAAGTGAGATAATCGAATCAGAGATATTCGAAGCAAGA
Organism: Allium sativum; assembly: GCA_030737875.1. Taxonomy (NCBI): domain Eukaryota; kingdom Viridiplantae; phylum Streptophyta; class Magnoliopsida; order Asparagales; family Amaryllidaceae; genus Allium; species Allium sativum. The sequence continues at coordinate 161,689,596 of CM060924.1, forward strand.
TAATCGAATCAGAAATATTCAAAGTGTGTTGATCGAATCCAGTTATTCGACAGGAGTTAAATCGAATAAGATTTATTCGAAGAAAGAGATTATTGAATATAAGTATTTGAAAGTAAGCAAATCGAATATAAGTAATTCGAATAAGAGTTAATCCAGTAAGAGTTATTAGGTTGGAGTTATTCAAATAAGAGTTATAGATTAGAATTAGGAAATAAAAGTCATATCAAAGATAATATATTTTGGATGCAGGAGGTTATAACACCATTGTTATAATCACGTAAACTTGTAAAAGAAGGTGTTTCGTAAATAGAATCCAAGGGTTCGTAAGTAAGTGTTAAAGAGTTAAAAAGTTGAATCTTAACTGTTTCGAGATTTGAAAGGTGGTTCAGTTAAGGTCTGAGAGGTAGTTATACTCCAACTTGATTGACTTCGTTTTTAATTTAGAAATGGTTAAGGTTCAAGAATGAAAATGGTTGAATGATTTTAGTAAATAAGTATAGAGGTTTGAGTTGTCGTCGCGATGTTGATTTAAACCTCTGTTTAAATCCAAGTAAAGGAGATTTGGAAATGTTTTACAAATAGAATCAGAAACGTAATCAAATATTGAAATAGGATATATTTATATATATATGATTGATGATTGATTGATAGAATTTCCATCTGGAAATAATATCGTTGTTTGCACACCTGTTTTTCTTTGATGGTTAAATCATAGACTATCGATGTTTTGACCATTTTAACTTTGTTAATATGGAGAGACCGGTTGGATTATTATCCAAAGAACCACTCTGTATTGGCATAAGCATTGCGAATCACATATGCCAAAGATAATTGAAGACGGAGTAAAGTGCAAGGGCTATTGTATAAGTCTTAGATAACAGTGCCTAAGATGGATGTACTGAATAGTGCATTCGGTTCATCCTATTCCTGGATGACTTGTATGGATGAATGTCTGACAGAGTATTTCCAGAAAGGTCACGTACATTGATTTCTTCAACCATACCAAGAGTGGAAGCGGAGAAGGAAAATTCTTTAGCTAATACATAATGTACTGTTGTAGACGTCAATTAGTGATTTCCGATGGATCTGACAATGTGGCATTCGAAGTGAATCTGATGTGATGATAAAGCGCAACTTCTAGCCTCATCAACCGGTAAATGACAGAAATCGGGCAGGCAGCATGGCTATGTAGGTTGCACCTATTAGGATGTATAATCACCTGATCTAGAGTTTCATTTACTTCGAAAAATCTATTGTTGATACTGTCACATTCGGGAAACGGTTGCTGATCCCAACCGTTGGTGATATACATTCGATACACTCAAGCGAAATGAGTGGTCGGTTATGTGTGGCCGGGTTGCAAGATATTCTTGTTGAACCCAGTGTATTCCTTTCTAGAGGTACACTAGCGAAAGGTGGTTCCATACCTTGTCATAATTGGAAATCCATTACCCAATACGTGCTTGCGGTTTTGATTGTATACTATATATGTAGAACGTGAGATGAAAGTGTTTCTGCAAGATGATGATAATATTGTGGTTGATAGACATTATTATAATATCAAAAGGTTTTGATATAAAGATATTTTGGATTCTCATAAGGGAAAAACCCGTTTCGTTATACGGCGTGGTCTTATGAGATATCGTTTACTTGTTCGAACTGTTTTAAAATGTTTTACTCATACCTGTCCCATGACTGACCCGGAGTTTATTTTGTTTTGTTTTCCCTAAACTCTTGGGTGCCCAATTTTGTACGGGCAGTCAAATAGTCAGGAATTTACAGATATACTGGAAGAGCTTGGAGCAGGAGGCTTCAGGATTATATAGCTATAGGTATTTCCGTTGTGTTGTAAGTGCTGTACTTTGAAAATGATATGTATATTCAAGTACAGATTTGTATTTCAAAGTTATGTTATGAAATATATGTTATTCGTCCCGCTGTGAGGTTCGTGTTACTCTGATGTTGTGTTTTTCTTCTTCTTCTTCTATTCTAAGTTTCTATCTTATCTATTCTCACCCTCTATCTTCTTTCTATTAATTTCCTGGTTTTCAGTACAATTTGGGGTTGGACTTGTGTTATTTGGTCAGCTCAAATTGGACCGGATTTTCGGGTCATTACAGTTGGTATCAGAGCTTAAGTTAAGTATTACCTTGGCTCTGTGGCGTGACTCGGTAGAGATAGGGTTAGTAATACCCTAGATTGAGTTTGAGTGTACATATATGAGTGAACATATTTGTTATTGATATAAAAATTGTTTTATATTGTGGGGATTTATCGGTTGTGTTATTTATGGGTTCTGGTCGATCAGTTAGATCCACTGTATCGGTAGGAGTTTATAAAAACTCGAATACGATGGGTCGACAGGATATGGTTTGAAAAGAGGGTAAATAAAAAAAAGTTTACCCAAGGTATATCTTGATATAGAGAAGATATATATATCAAAATTATAATATAGTGGATATACTGGTTGTTATTATAATCGAGTAAGATTAGAAATTAAATGGTTACGTAAATAACCAATCAAAATTCATATAAGTGAAATACGTGAAACCAGATGAGTTAAATCTGAAATTTAAACCAGAAATCGAATTAAAATTTTGGAAAATTGGATAAGTGTTTGTAAATGGATTTGGATTAAAAATAAGCAAAATTTAAGATCTTGGGAGATTTTAAATTGTTTTACAAGCAGTGTGAATTATATTTTGAAATGAATTTCAAAGTGGAAATGTTTAGAAATGGTTTTATATTATTGAACTCTCTTCGATCGCTGGAAAATAGATTCTGATGATGACAGCTGCATCATCAGTATTCATTTTTGAGTTGTAAGTGACGAATTACTACCAGAGATACTGTTTTGAATTTGTTTTGGGGAAGGCAAGTTGTGTTGAATTTCAAAAAGGAAAATTTGATTTTTGAAAAGAGTAAACTGTTTAAAACTCCCAGGGAAAGACTTTTTGAATTAAAAACAAATTTAACAGAATTTTGTGAAAGAAAAATTGAATTAAAGTAAAGCCAGTAAAGTGGTAACTGAGATTGAATTAGAATGATATCAAGACAAATTGGATTGTGAGATTCAAAATTGAAGTGTAATGTGATAATCAAGTTAAGAGTTGGGAATCGAGAAGAAACTCGAGTTGAAATGATATTTTGCTCGGATATAAGCGAATGGTTGTATTGTGGATAAAAGCGGATTGGAATTTGATTGGGATGACCCTTGTATTCGCTGAATTGGTAACAGGTGGAAAGGCTATAATGATATGCCGACAAAAGGTACAAGTTTATATTTCTATTGGATATAAGATTTATGAGCCGAATTGGCAAGCCGCTTGGCTATTTGATTTTCTTTTGGGATGGAGATGGCCCAGAGAGGCGAGTTGGAGTTTGACCTATTGACCAATACAAAGGAGGTACTGGCGAAATTTTTTCAAAATAATTAAGGCGTTAGAAAATTTTCAGGATATCTGAAAATTTTCGTTAATAAGAATTAATTAATATTAAATTGAAATTAAATTGGTCCAGTTGGAAACTGAAGTTAAGAAGTGAACAAATAAGTTATAACTAGTTAATTGAGTTGTTTTCTACCTTAGCAATTTCGAGGACGAAATTATTTTAAGTGGGGAAGAATGTAATGACCCACATTTTCAACGGTATAATAATTAATTTATTTAATTATTTACCAGGTGATTAAAAGGATTTAATGGGTGAATATTTAATTAAAATAATAAATTAAATAATATATTTAATTATGAAATAATCAGAATGGGATGAAATGGCGATATGGTGTGAACTGGATAATCTATGATATTTAATTTAGCTTGGAATTGAATTTGAATAACGAATATATAATTTGAACGACAGTTTGAACGTAAAGTTATAATATAATTAAAATCGAGCACGAAATGGCGCTGTAGTTCGTAAATTGGCGATTCGAACTTCAACTGAATGTACAGTATTCGTTTTAAGCCGGATTTCTATGAAACAAGAAATGTACAGAGCTAGTGGAGTATATCTTTCTAGTGGAAGAGAAAAATCGGGATTTCGTCGTGTAGATTATGATTTACGTCCAAATCAAATTTTAGAAAAGTCGCTGTGGAATTCCTTTATAATTTATAAAGGAATTATTTATATTTTAAAAAGGAATTTCATTTTTAAATAGAATATCGATTTAATCGGGATTTGAAATATCAAGCTATAAATCCCAGTAGGGATGTATGTTATTCCACTGTGAATATATACGATAATATTTATTTATAAATATTTAATTTGATTATATTTAAATATATTCATAAATTTAAATGGGTCATTCAGAGCTTTAAAAATAGCCAGTTTTGCAAACGACCTCAGAATTCGACGAGACCAATTTTGTTGGATCCGCAATATTAAATTATTGCTAGATTTCAATTTCCGTGATTTTTAGAGTCACTGTGTGGCCGTACGGTTTTTAGAGTGAAAAACAGTCAGTATTTTAATGGTTAAAAATACGTTGTGTGAGCAGACGGAGTCGGAATTCGACGAAACTAGTTTCGTTGGGACCGTAGTGTTGAACTGAAGGTGCATGTCAATTTTCATGATTTTTGGGTATCGTATGTGACCGTAGGAATTTTTAAGGACCGTTACACATAAAGTTTGCTTAAAAATAAATTAAATAATAAATAAAATAAAATAAGAAAAATATCCTATTCTTTGTATGGACTTAAGCATGGCCACGCACTGCCTATTCTCAACCACACACTTCATGATTAAAATGCAAGAACAACAGGGCATTCATCAGAACACAAACGCAAGAAAAACTCAAAGAAGAAAATCAAGAACAAAATCCCTAAAATTCTATAAATCCCAAGGTATATCTTCTTGAGTACCTGAGATGAATCCCAATGTGTTAATGCCGGTTTCAAGGCATTCGATCGTCACTGTCGAGGTGGGGTTTTTCAACGTGAGAACTAGGGTATGTGCAATTCTTGGATGTAGGAAATTAATCACAAAACCGTGATTTTTTTGGAGTCTCTGAGGTGTTCTAGGGTTCATTTGCAGAAGTTTGGCAAAGATCGAACAAGAAAAATGTCTACCTTTGTTCTGCCGCGCCTGAAACTGGCCGAGAACGGAAGTTGAATCGTACCTGCGAGTTGAGAAAGGAGGACATCAAAAGAAAGAGGAGGTGAAGAGAGGAATGATGGTGATTTCTAATTCGATTTCGGTGGAAGGATGGAGGCGTTTGAAGGGGATAATGATCGGAAATGGCCATTGATGTAACACAGTAGCTCACGGTGTTTTTGGGGAAGAAAGATAAGTCGGGCCTGGTAGTATATAAGGGTAATGGGCCGGAGGTTTTAAGTTAAGCCCATTTAAATAATTGAGTTTATTTTAAAGTTTAAAATAGTGTATAACTTGTAAACCTTGTAACTTTCACGTACGATATCAGAATCTCAAACGGTTGAATCCGTTAGGACCGTATGGACGACGACTACAACATGAAGTTGGCTGGGAGTGAATCGAAGCTCGTTACAATTTATGGCGAAATAAATTGTCTGATCAGAATCAGCGAACGCAAATCGTTATTTAACGGTTAATGCGTAATGTGAGTAACTCTCACTAATTCTTAACAGTTTATAATTTCATGTTGTATTTTTAGAACTGTTAAATATTGGTTGATTGATGTGTGTTGACTGTTTGATTGAACTGATAGTCAGTTAATGGAAATTATATATATATATATATGTATATAAACCGTTAAATCTATATATGTTGATTCTGTTAACAGAATATTTCATATTGAACCGAAAGTGATGTTGATTATGTTGTTTAACATCTGTGGATGCAGGGAAACAGGTTGGAGGGACCCAAATGGGTTCCTCAATATATAAATACTGTTTTGTTTTATTTATTGTGTTATACGATGTGATATGAAATATGTTGATGATTTTATATGTGTGAATTATACTGATCATTGTTATATGGTATGTTAAATACCATAACATACCAGAATGTTGATAAGAGAATTTTCAAAGTGATATTTGAAAATAAAATATTTATAAAATCTAAGGATTTTATAAAAGAGAAAATATTTATAAAATTAAAGAAGATATTATAAAGGGAATATTTATTAATAGGAATTATTTATAAAAAGAATATTTATAAATGGAATATTTATAAAGTGGATTATTTAATGAAGATAAATAATTAAGACATTATCAGTGGATTATTTATTTAGAAATTAAGTAAGATATTATAAAGGGATTTATTTTATAAATCCAAAGCTTTGAAAGAAGGAATTTATTTAGAAAATCAAAAGAGAAAGATTTGTAAATCATTTACAAATGAAATCGAAAGAGAGATATCTATAAACCATTTACAAATAGAATGAAAAAGGAAATTTATTTATAAAATCAAAGGATTTTATAGAAAGGGATATTCATTTATAAAATGAATTAGAATTTATTTAAAGAGAAAATATTTTATAAAATCAAGAGATTTTATAAGATAGAAAGATTATTTATAAAATCAAAGGATTTTATAAAGAAGAATATTTATTTAGGGAATAAATAGAAGTATAAAGAAGAATATTTATTTAGGGAATAAATAGAAGTATAAAGGAAATATTCATTTGGGAAATAAATAGAAAGGATAAAAGAAATATTTATTGGTTAAATAAATAGAATTAAAAGGAGTTATTCGAATATGGTTTAGTCAGAAGGAGTTATTCGAATATAGTTTAGTCAAAAGGAGTTAATCGAATGTAGTTTATTCGAATAGAATAAAGGAAGTTATCAAATAAAGTTAAAAGGAGGTATTCGAATATAGTTTAGCCAATAGGAGTTAATTGATCAGAATTTATCGAATAAAATTAATTGATTAGAGTTAATCAAACATAGTTAATCAGTTAGGGTTGATCAGTTAGAGTTAATCAGTTAGGGTTGATCAGTCAGAGTTAAACCAATTAGAGTTAAACCAGTAAAGTTATGCCAGTTATAGTTAAACCATAGAGTTAAACCAGTAGAGTTAAACCAATTAGAGTTAAACCAGTTAGAGTTAAACCTTAGAGTTAAACCAATAGAATTAAACCAGTTAGAGTTAAACCGCAGAGTTAAACCGTAGAGTTAAACCAGTTAGAGTAAATCGATAGAGTTAAATCGAACTAGAGTTATTGAATAAAGTTAAATCGAACTAGAGTTATTCAAATGGAGTTAATCGAATTTAGTTTATTCGAATAGAGTTGAAATGAGTTAATCGAATTTAGTTATTCGAAGAAGTGAATCGAATAGTAGATATTCGAAGTGAGATAATCGAATCAGAGATATTCAAAGTGAGATAATCGAATCAGAAATATTCAAAGTGAGTTGATCGAATCTAGTTATTCGACAGGAGTTAAATCGAATAAGATTTATTCGAAGAAAGAGATTATCGAATATAAGTATTCGAAAGTAAGCAAATCGAATATAAGTTATTCGAATAAGAGTTAATCCAGTAAGAGTTATTAGGTTGAAGTTATTCAAATAAGAGTTGTAGATTAGAATTAGGAAATAAAAGTCATATTAAAGATAATATATTTCGGATGCAAGAGGTTATAACACCATTGTTATAATCACGTAAACTTGTAAAAGAAGGGGGTTCGTAAATAGAATCTGAGGGTACGTAAGGAAGTGTTAAAGAGTTAAAAAGGTGAATCTTATCTATTTCGAGATTTGAAAGGTGGTTCAGTTAAGGTCTGAGAGGTAGTTATACCCCAACTTGATTGACTTCGTTTTTAATTTAGAAATGGTTAAGGTTCGAGAGTGAAAATGGTTGAGTGATTTTAGTAAATAAGTATAGTGGTTTGAGTTGTCGTCGCGATGTTGATTTAAACCTCTGTTTAAATCCAAGTAAAGGAGATTTGGAAACGTTTTCCAAGTAGAATCAGAAACGTAATCAAATATTGAAATAGGATATATATATATATATATGATTGATGATTGATTTATAGAATTTCCATCTGGAAATAATATCGTTGTTTGCACACCTGTTTTTCTTTGATGGTTAAATCACAGACTATCGAAGTTTTGACCATTTTAACGTTGTTAATATGGAGAGACCGGTTGGATTATTATCTAAAGAACCACTCTGTATTGGCATAAGCGTTGCGAATCACATATGCCAAAGATAATTGAAGACGGAGTAAAGTGCAAGGGCTATTGTATAAGTCTTAGATAACAGTGCCTAAGATGGATGTACTGAATAGTGCCTTCGGTTCATCCTGTTCTTGGATGAATTGTATGGTTGAATGTCTGACAGAGTATTTCCAGAAAGGTCACGTACATTGATTTCTTCAACCGTACCAAGAGTGGAAGCAGAGAAGGAAACTTCTTTAGCTAACACATAATGTACTGTTGTAGGCGTCAATTAGTGATTTTCGATGGATCTTACAATGTGGCATTCGAAGTGAATCTGATGTGATGATAAAGCGTAGCTTCTAGCCTCATCAACCGGTAAATGACAGAAATCGGGCAGGCAGCATGGCTATGTAGGTTGCACCTATTAGGGTGTATAATCACCTAATCTAGAGTTTCAATTACTTAGAAAAATTTATTGTCGATACTGTCCCATTCGGGAAATGGTTGCTGATCCCAACCGTTGTTGATATACATTCGATACACTCAAGCGAAATGAGTGGTCGGTCATGTGTGGTCGGGTTGCAAGATGTTCTTGTTGAACCCGGTGTATTCCTTTCTAGAGGTACACTAGCGAAAGGTGGTTCCATACCTTGTCATAATTGGAAATCCATTACCCAATACGTGCTTGCGGTTTTGATTGTATACTATATATGTAGAACATGAGACGAAAGCATTTATGCTAGATGATGATTATATTGTGGTTGATAGGCATTATTATAATATCAAAAGGTTTTGATATAAAGATATTTTGGATTCTCATAAGGGAAAACCCGTTACGTTATACGGCGTGGTCTTATGAGATATCGTTTACTTGTTCGAACTGTTTTAAAATGTTTTACTCATACCAGTCCCATGACTGACCCGGAGTTTATTTTGTTTTGTTTTCCCTAAACTCTTGGGTGCCCAATTTTGTACGGGCAGTCAAATAGTTAGGAATTTACAGATATACTGGAAGAGCTTGGAGCAGGAGGCTTCAGGATTATATAGCTATAGGTATTTCTGCTGTGTTGTAAGTGCTGTACTTTGAAAATGATATGTATATTCAAGTACAAATTTGTATTTCAAAGTTATGTTATGAAATATATGTTATTCGTCCCGCTGTGAGGTTCGTGTTACTCTGATGTTGTGTTCTTCTTCTTCTTCTTCTTCTTCTATTCTAAGTTTCTATCTTATCTATTCTCACCCTCTATCTTCTTTCTATTAATTTCCTGGTTTTCAGTACAATTTGGGGTTGGACTTGTGTTATTTGGTCAGCTCAAATTGGACCGGATTTTCAGGTCATTACACCTTATTAAAAAAAAAAATATCTATATTACTATAAATATTGTTGGGGAAGAAGTGCAATGAAGAACGACGACAAACTCTTGAATCAACCTAGAGGCACCAACTGCATTTATCAACAGTAAATAAGAGTAGCTACTCTCAGCTTCAATTCCTACATCTTCCTCTCTAGATATGTTTACATGGTTTCAAATTGTTTAATCTAACCAAGAAGGCTGCATATATAGGAGAACAGAAGACCTGGACAAATATTTATATGGTCCCTTCAAAATACCTGCAAAATATAATTTTTTATTTCATTCCTTCTATGATAAAATCAATCAATAAAATCAATTAATTGATCAATCAATCAAATCAATTAATTAATTATAGTCCTCTTCAAACAATATTTGAATCAACAAATTCAACATTCCACCTTGATTCAAATATCACATACCTCCAACAAACACCAAACAAGTCACCTAGCTCTTTCAAACACCATCTACTCTCAATTAAAAAAACCCTCGATTTCAAGGCAACGAGGTACACCCTGCCTGTTTCCGGAGTATAAGGACTCAATTGATTTCAAGGCAACAACCACACCCAGTCGATTTGAACATGCAACGACCATACCTTCTGTTCATCTTCTTCCATCTTCCCTCATTCATATCAGTGGGCTTCTTATCATCTCCATCAATCAGACCATTGAGGTATATCCACCATTATAAACCTTCAAAACCCCCTAATATCTACCATAAGATATAGTCATCTATGTAAACAACATCATCTCAGACATCTACAGTCTTCAATTCAAAATCACACCAAGTTGTGAATGATCTGAGCTCTAATTACAAATTGTTGGTGTTTTATGCGCAGTGGAAGACAAAACACCAGAAAAACGGATCTTTTTCACCTATTCACTTGAAGATGAATTTGTTTGAAAATAACAACACAATGGATCGGAAATAATAGCAATACACAAACATTCCGCCCAACCATCCTCTTTATTGATTCACCAAAAATAAAGTTTGTTTACACTCAATAAATCAGAACAAAATTACAATTAAATCAATACCCTTATTGAGAAAGGGAAAGATTATCTAGATAACTATAAATATTGTTGGAGAATAAGAGCAATGAAGAACGTTGGCAAACCCTTGAATCAATCTAGAGGCACCAACAGCATCTATGGGCAGTAAATAGGAGTAGCTTCTCTCAGCCATAATTCCTACATTTTCCTCTCAAGATATGTTTACATAGCTTCAGGTTGTTTGATCTAACCAAGAAGGCTGCATATATCAGCATTTTTGAACTTCACAAAATAAATTAACTTGTCTATTTTATTATATTTTTGTAATCATGTCATATTGCTCGACACGACCATATTTTTATTTTAGTCCTTAGTGGATCATATGTAAACTAATTTTTTTGTAACGGGGTACCCATATTCTCTTATTTTAATTATTCGATATGCACCTAAATTAGCATATCTCTGTCAGCTTATCTTTGTTTTCTGATCTTTGCACATGCTTGCTACCCACATGACTAAGTTTTCCCCATACAACAATATTTTCAAATCAGGCAGACGTATCACACCTTATTTCACATGGTTAATTTGAAACTTTCAACACCTCATGAGTAAAATTAAATGAAGAACGTGATATTTGCAGATACACAAGGCTAATCTATCCTATTTTTGTGACGGCCCGCCCCACACCAACCGACATTTACTCCAATGGTGCGCTGTACACATATCCAGTTAGCACGGGACGGTCGTCAGAAGAAAAGAAAGAAGAGAGTGAATGAACAAAGAACCTGTAATATGTCTCACAGCGCATGGGATAAAATATAATCATAACATATACTTGACACAAAACAGGTGAGACAATGCATAAGCTGAAAACAAACTATCATAGCAGCGGAAAATCCAAATACAACTTATGTTTCGCAACATCATTATTACAACTTTTAAAACTGTCTCTAAAAGCAAAGCAAGATAAGGAAGGTACACTACTAATGCCCAAGTAGTGACCACCAACGACACAGGGAGAATACCTACATATCATACGTGGAAGTCTCTTGTTCGCCTCCGAATCAGCTACTTGCGCATCACCAGGTAACCTGTCTCTAGTCTGCTCGTGTGAGCACCCAGAGTAATAAGAGGAGACATAAAACTCTGGCTCAGACAAAAAGTCTGGTATGAGCGATAAGCATCTAAACAGAACAATAACAGGTATACTAAACCATACCTGAACCTGGACCTGCAACCAAAGAGTTAGCACTACATACCGTACAATACTCTAAGGTGCCACTAACATACAGTGTAAGAGATACGAGGGTGGGGGTGTGCATGTCATAGTGATGTCAAACAATCAATCATAGCAACCATCCTCACATCTCTCACTCGGTGCGTAAAGCATACGATATCGACTACCTTGGTCACCTAATCCTTTGGGCCATGACGGAATCCAATCCCGTACAAATATCACTACAAGCCCACTATCCATCTCTCAGTGGTGAACCAAAGTTATGAATACCGACAACCCCTTTGCACACGTCCCGCAGCAAAGCCCAATCATGAAGTGAAATCATTGGTTCCCATCTGGATCCTGAGCTCTAACTTCCATTTGAACTACCTTTGCATCTCGGGTTTTGGTCGTCATCTCCGGATCGGTCTTCATTCAGTTCGTGATCATCATATAGGCACGGCTCGTCTTCTTCCTCCATCCGGATCGGTTCGTGATCGGCCTTCGGATCAGGTCTTGTTCTCCAGGTCGCGATCCCCCTGGCCATCAGCTCGAGGGCTTCTGAAGCGGTTCGGGTCGAGTCCTGCCATCGGATCGAGTCGAGACAACTGCACGGGGTTCGGGTCGTGATACCCGAATGGTTCGTGGCTCCTTCTCTCGTGGCGCTTCGCGATGGTCCTTCAAGATCGGATCGTGATGGCCTCTGGATCAATTCGTGGCCCTCAACATGAGGTGGCTCGTGAATGCATGCTCGCGATTGGGTCAGGTCGGAGAAGAAAGGGGGCGATCCGATCCGGTTTTCTGCATATTTTTCTGCAACTCTTCCAGCGACTGTTTACGCCATACGATGACGTTTTCGACCATTTTAGCTTTTCTAATCAATCATAAAGCATACCATACAGTCATAACAACATATATAAACATCCACAAACATCAAAACAACAATATGGTATGTTAAAACGAATCAAACATAGCCAAAATCCCATATTTTCCCTTAAACATGTTTAAGAACAACTAAGCATAGGATTAACATAACTTAGCCAAATTAACCCAAACTTCCAACAGAGGTCCAAAACAATATTTCAGGATTTCTGAATATTTTTCCAAATTTTTAACATGCATAAATTCGCTAATTTCCACTAATCACCCCCTTAATCCCCCAAATTCCGAGATTTGCAAAATTGGTCGAAATTAACCCAAATTCATATCAGAGACAAAAAATGATGTTTTAGAATTTTAGGAATTTTTCTAGGTTTTTCTGAGCCATAATTTCGCTAATCTTCGCTAATTACCATAATTAGCCGTAATTAGTGAAAAACATTGCAAATCACTCACCTTTGCCACAAAGTAAACTATAGATCTGAAATGATTCTCTGTTTGGGTCGAATTCTAATGTGTTCTAGCAGCTCTAGTCTTGATTTGGTGAAGATCTCCCTTGATTTGATGTTGCTAATCCCAATCTTCGAGTTGTAGGTGATTTGGAGATGTTTTGAAGAGATTTAGAGAGTGGAGGCCATGGCTAGGGTTTCAAGAGTGAAAGTGGCAGCTCAAAAACTGAAATGAAATGATTTCCCAAACCCTATCAGCCTCCCCATTACCCTAATTCCGAAATGGGTTATGGGCCTAGCTATTAACTACTCGGTTTAGCCCAATTAAGCTGTTTTTCACCTTCTAAACCTTGTTTCATCCATATCTCCCAAACGATAAGTCCGTTTGGCTAATGTAACCAGTCTACGGAAAGAGAAACCATCATTCAAATCCAATGGAAGTGGTCTCAGCTCAAATCTCCTTTCCAATCAAAAGTTATGGACGAAACAAGATCATCTAGGGGCAAAACGGTCATTTAAAAATTGACAAAAATCATGAACATGGGAAATGACCCCAATAGTCGCTTCCCAGAGCCATATGACCATACGACTTCATATGAGAAAGAAATAAATATTCTATGATCCTCCGTTGTTTTGAATGCGGGTTGTTATATTCTCCTCCCCTTAGGAAATTTCGCCCCCGAAATTCCCTAACCAAAACACACAAAGGATCCCGCATGCCTATCAGTCCTAAAAAATGATCAACATGCAAAACAAGTCTATCCTAGCATGCGGTTTACTAAAAAGGGAAGAAACTATCACTACCAAAACCTTACCAGGCAAAGAGTTCTGGATACTTCTTCCTTATATCCTCCTCTGTTTCCCAAGTACAGTCTTTTTCATTCTCACCCCCACGGGACTTTGACTAGTTTCACCGCATTCCTTTGAAGCTGTTTCGTATCGTTCCCAACAATACGCATAGGCTTGCGGTTCTCAACGCCTCGGGTTCAACCTCGATATCGTCCAACTGATCTGGTGAAATAGCTACATTAGGGTCTTGCACAAACTTCCTTAACTGGGAAACATGAAATACGTTGTGAACTCCCGCCATCTTGTCAGGTAGCTCTACTTCATACGCCAAATTCCCAACTTGCTCGAGGACTGGGAATGGACCAACAAATCTTGGTGCTAACTTACCTCTCCAACCAATCTGAATCACATTCTCGATGGAGAGATCTTGACGAACACCAAGTCGTTTAACGAAGAATTCCAAATCTCTTCGTCTCTTATTGAGATAAGTCTTCTGCCTATCTTGGGTAGCCTTCATTCTCTGTTGGTTAACCTTGATCTTACCTGAAGTTCCCCTTATTATTTCTGGTCTAAGCTCAAATTTCTCACCATTCTCCAACCAACATGATGGTGCCTTGCACGGTCTTTCGTACAGAGTTTCAATTGGAACCATACCAATACTGGGCTAATAACTATTATTATCCATTTGAGACTTGTTCTCATTTCCATTTAGGAATTTCTAATGGTTGTAACAAACCACTAGGCTTATTTTGCTCAACTTTAACTAACTGGCAATTTACGCATTTGGATATAAACTTCCCAACGTCTTTCTTTATCCTTTCGCAGTAGTAGATCTGCTCCATGTCTCAATACATCTTGTTACCACTGGGATGTATAGTCAATTTCGGGTGATGATATGCTCTAAGCACTTCATCTCTCAGTCCATCTACGTTGGGTACAACTAGTCCCTTATTCTTTCGAAGCCACCCTTCTCGATTAAATCCTTACTTGATCATTCTCTTCCCATCGATACCCATCTCTACCCTAGAGATGGTTTCCAATAGATTAGGATCGTCCTTCTAATTGGAACCAATCCACTCAATCAAAATCGATCTAATCGTCAAGCTTACTAGCGTTTCTGAATCCAATTCACTCTTAGGTCTGAAATCATATCCTGTGATATACTCTAGTTTCTTCCAACCCAGAAACAAAACCCCTAAACTGGCATGTCTCCTACTCAATGCAACTATTACCGCACCCAAATCCTTTACTATGATCACTCTGCCCCATGGAGTCATGGCGACTCCACTGCACTGATCCATAGCCACTAGTCCTTTGCTATGTCCACTCTACCCCATGAAGTCATAAAAACTCCACTGCACTGGCTCATAGCCTTACCAATCCTTTACTATGTCCACTTTTCCCCTCGAGTCATGACGACTCTACTGCACTGGCTCATAGTCCTATACAATCACTTTGTTCCCCATCGCTGGAACCCTACAGGTGTTAGTCTACTAAAGGGAAGAAAAATAGGAACAACATAGAAACCATAACATCCATCAAACAAGTCCTACCTATCACGTGCTAAATTCATAAACACATCGACACCTACATGATTGGTCTAACCAATCCCAATATGTCGGTTCTAGTATGTCTGGTCCAACCAACATCAATAACTAATGGAAGCCCAGCCTCCACACATACACCGATGCCTACTTGATTGGTCCAACCAATCCCAGGCCGATGGATGCCCCACCTCCCTACGGACTACCATACGTCCAACGTAGGATAGTTTATCCTCCAAGGATAACCTGATCACGTCCAACAGATCCAAGGTAACGGGCGTCCCCATATACCCCTGCTTTTAGTCCGCCTAAAATACTTGAGTCCAACCCAAGTCTATCCATTATCTTGCTGCCCTCTCGAGTCCAACTCAAGCCGAATCCAATTCCTTGCAACCTTCTCGAGTCCAACTCGAGCCAATCTATAACTCAGACCCAGTCTTGAGTATCTATTACCGACAAACTCTAGTCCAACGTGAGTCGTCGTCTCCTTATTCGTTGCATCTCCAAGATCAACGAACACCCATTTTCCTTTTACGAGTTCAAGTCCAACTTGAATCGCCCTAATCTTCGTTGGATCTTCCATTGTCAACGAACACATCCTATTCCTTCAAAATCCTACTACCCAAAGAGAACATAAACATAGGGTTCTAAACAATCCATTACTTTGCATCTTTCTCGAATCCCAGTCGAGCCATCTCATAACCCTATTGAGTCTAACTCGGGGCAGTCTATACCATTGAACAGTCTTATCATGTCACTGTTGCCCATAACTCCTCGAGTAAACCAAGATATCATCCAATGAAGAATCGTAACAACTATTTATCTCTCACGCAAACCATCCTAGTCGAACTTGATATCCCCAAGCACAAGCCCCAAAGGCCTAAACCAATATCAGACAAGCACCCAAGGAAAATCTCCTCCGAGTTCGGACAACCCACGTGAGGTGATACTAGCAAAACAATCTAGCATTGGAGCACTCATTTGCCTCCCAGAGACAACTAGAACTTATTACAACGATAACCTCTTAGCTTCCTTAACTCCAGTTACTATCACCATCACTAGGTAGGTACCTAATACCACCCTATTCCTTTAGAGTAGATCGACTCCCCAAAATAATGCTAAACCCAGTAAAGCCCAAAACAAAGCAATCACAACAAACATACATCCATGACTCGATAAGACCACATTACAACAAATCATGCCAAAACTAGTCGAACCACCAATCGGGTTCGTCACAACTAGAGGTCTATCGACTATCTCGGGTTTGTCAAACAATACACGAACAGAAACATCTTAAATAGAAAGCATACCTTTTATAACGACACCCTTTCCCTTCTGCGCCGCACTTGGAGCATTCAAAGAAGAAGGAACAGCGTTGATAGCATACGCTTTCACAATCTGCTTCTCCTTAGGCGGTTATGGGCAATCATCCTTGTGATGTCCTGCCTGGCCGCAGTTAAAGGACTTCCTTTCCCCAGGCTTTTCTCGACAATCTCCGGCATAGTGGCCCTTCTTGCCACAACTAAAGCATTCGCCATCTTTCTGATTTTTCTTATTCTGACCATCCTTGGTTGGGTTCTACTTCCTCTTGCTCTGAGAATTCTTCTTGCCTTCACCACCTGCTTGCGGCTTTGGCTCCTCTGTAGATGCAATAGCAACTTCGGTCTTCGACTTAGGGAAAAGGCTCTCTGACTTTAATGCCTCTACTACAATATATTCGAACATCTCATCGATATGGTTTATAAGTCTTTCCCCCAAGTACCCATCCAAGCCAGTTATGAAATTCTCATTCTTCTTTTCGACTGTATCGATAAGGGACAATCCATATTTCGATAAAGTGTCGAATTCAGCGATATACTCCGAGACCGCCCTACCATTCTGCTTAAGCTCCAAGAACTTCCTGAACAATTCTGAATTATGAGCAGCTGGAATAAACTTATCACAAAAGTGAGTCTTAAACTGATTCCAAGTAACTTGATCCTCTGGAGTAGCTGTCTTAATGGCATTCCACCAATTCATCGCTCGCCCTTGCAACTGACGAGACGCTAGCCTTCTCTTCATCGCATCCTCGATACCCAAGTCGTCGAAGATACGATCACAGCTATCCAACCAATCTTGAACATCTGTAGTTGACTCCATTCCGTGGAACGGCTTCCCACCAAGGTTAGTGTAATCCTTGCACAGCTTGGCGAAATCGACCCTAGGCGCCTGCACTACTGGACCACCACCATTACCGGCATTAGGAAAGGCTTCCCGAGCATCCCTAAGCATCTCCCTCATGAGGTCAATGAACATAGTCCTCATGTCAGGAGCATTCCCATTATTGGCTCCTCTACTAGCACCTCTCAAATTTCGGCTCATTGTCAAATCTGTAGAGAGAAAACGATTAACCCCCTCCATAGTGGTGCCAGTGCAGTACGACTTCAAATCTGTAGAGAGAAAACGATTAACCCTCTCCATAGTGGTGCCAGTGCAGTACGACTTCATCCTTAGCTATACTAATAATATATATAGATATAGCTTTTGAAAACCAAAATAATCACAAATACGCGCCCTCATATACGTATACTATCTCTCCCTTGTGTCTTTCCCTAGGTTAACTACGCAACCTAGAGCTCTGATACCAAATGTGACGGTCCGCCCTGCACCAACCAACATTTACTCCAATGGTGCGCTGTACACATATCCAATTAGCACGGGACGGTCGTCAGAAGAAAAGAAAGAGGAGAGTGAACGAACAAAGAACCTGTAACATGTCTCACAACGCATGGGATAAAATATAATCATAACATATACTTGACACAAAACAAGTGAGATAGTGCATAAGCTGAAAACACTTCCATAGCCGACTCCGTTCCGTGGAACGGCTTCCCACCAAGGTTAGTGTAATCCTTGCACAGCTTGGCGAAATCGACCCTAGGCGCCTGCACTACTGGACCACCACCATTACCGGCATTAGGACCGGCTCCCCGAGCATCCCTAAGCATCTCCCTCATGAGGTCAGTGAACATAGTCCTCATGTCAGGAGCATTCCCATTATTGGCTCCTCTACTAGCACCTCTCAAATTTCGGCTCATCGTCAAATTTGTAGAGAGAAAACGATAAACCCTCTCCATAGTGGTGCCAGTGCAGTACGACTTCAAATCTGTAGAGAGAAAACGATTAACCCTCTCCATAGTGGTGCCAGTGCAGTACGACTTCATCCTTAGCTATACTAATAATATATATAGATATAGCTTTTGAAAACCAAAATAATCACAAATACGCGCCCTCATATACATATACTATCTCTCCCTGGTGTCTTTCCCTAGGTTAACTACGCAACCTAGAGCTCTGATACCAAATGTGACGGCCTGCCCCGCACCAACCGACATTTACTCCAATGATGCGCTGTACACGTATCCAGTTAGCACGGGACGGTCGTCAGAAGAAAATAAAGAAGAGAGTGAACGAACAAAGAACCTGTAACATGTATCACAACGCATGGGATAAAATATAATCATAACATATGCTTGACACAAAACAGGTGAGACAGTGCATAAGTTGAAAACAAACTATCATAGCAGCGGAAAATCCAAATACAGCTTATGTTTCGCAACATCATTATTACAACTTTTAAAACTGTCTCTAAAAGCAAAGCAAGATAAGGAAGGTACACTACTAATGCCCAAGTAGTGACCACCAACGACACAGGGAGAATATAAATATATCATACGTGGAAGCCTCCTATTCGCCTCCGAATCAGCTACTCGCGCATCACCAGCTAACCTGTCTCTAGTCTGCTCGTGTGAGCACCCAGAGTATTAAGAGGAGACATAAAACTCTGGGTCAGACAAAAAGTCTGGTATGAGCGAAAAGTATCTAAACAGAACAATAACAGGTATACTAAACCATACCTGAACCTGGACCTGCAACCAAAGAGTTAGCACTACATACCGTACAATACTCTAAGGTGCAACTAACATACAGTGTAAGTGATACGGGGGTGGGGGTGTGCATGTCATAGTGATGTCAAACAATCAATCATAGCAACCATCCTCACATCTCTCACACAGTGCGTAAAGCATACGATATCCACTACCTTGGTCACCTAATCCTTTGGGCCATGAAGGAATCCAATCCCGTATAACTATCACTACAAGCCCACTATCCATCTCTCAGTGGTGAACCAAAGTTATGAATACCGACAATCCCTTTGCACACGTCCCGCAGCAAAGCCAAATCATGAAGTGAACTCATTGGTTCCCATCCAGATCCTGAGCTCTAACTTCCATTTGGACTACCTTTGCATCTCGGGTTTTGGTCATCATCTCCGGATCGGTCTTCATTCAGTTCGTGATCATCATATAAGCACGTCTCATCTTCTTCCTCCATCCGGATTGGTTCATGATCGCCCATCGGATCGGGTCGTGTTATCCAGGTCGCGATCCCCCTGGCCATCAGCTCGTGGGCTTCTGAAGCGGTTCGGGTCGAGTCCTTCCATCGGATCAGGTCGAGGCAACTGCACGGGGTTCGGGTCGTGATACCCCACTGGTTCGGGGCTCCTTCTCTCATGGCGCTTCGCGATGGTCCTTCACGATCGGATCGTGATGGCCTCTGGATCAATTCGTGGAACTCAACATGAGGTGGCTCGTGAATGCATGCTCGCGATCGGGTCGGGTCGGAGAAGAAAGGGGGCGATCCGATCCGGTTTCCTACATATTTTTCTGCAACTCTTCCAGCGACTGTTTACGCCATACGACGGCGTTTTCGACCATTCTGGCTTTTCTAATCAATCATAAAGCATACCATACAGTCATAGCAGCATGTATAAACATCCACTAACAACAAAACAACAATATGGTATGTTAAAACGGATCAAACATAGCCAAAATCCATATTTCCCCTTAAGTATGTTTAAGAACAACTAAGCATAGGATTAACAAAACTTAGACAAATTAACCCTAACTTCCAACAGAGGTCTAAAACAATATTTCAGGATTTCTGAATATTTTTCCAGATTTTTAACATGCATCAATTCGCTAATTTCCACTAATCACCCATTAATCCCCCAAATTTCGGGATTTGCAAAATTAGTCGAAATTAACCCAAATTCATATCAGAGGCATAAAATGATGTTTTAGAATTTTAGGAATTTTTCTAGATTTTTCTGAGCCATAATTTCGCTAATCTTCGCTAATTACCATAATTAGCCGTAATTAGTGAAAAACAATGCAAATCACTCACCTTTGCCACAAAGTAAACTATAGATCTGAAATGATTCTCCGTTTGGTTCGAATTCTAATGTGTTCCAGCAGCTCTAATCTTGATTTTGTGAAGAACTCCCTTGATTTGATGTTGCTAATCTCGATCTCAAAGTTGTAGGTGATTTGGAGATGTTTTGAAGAGATTTAGAGAGTGGAGGCCATGGCTAGGGTTTCAAGAGTGAAAGCGGCGGCTCAAAAACTGAAATGAAATGATTTACCAAACCCTATCAGCCTCCCCATAACCCTAATCCCGAAATGGTTTATGGGCCTAGCTGTTAACTACCCGGTTTAGCCCAATTAAGCTGTTTTTCACCTTCTAAACCTTGTTTCAGCCATATCTCCCAAACGGTAAGTCCGTTTGGCTAATGTAACCACTCTACGGAAAGAGAAACCATCATTCGAATCCAATGGAAGTGGTCTCAGGTCAAAACTCCTTTCCAATCAAAAGTTATGGATGAAACAAAACCATCTAGGCGTAAAACGGTCATTTAAAAATTGACAAAAATCATGAACATGGGAAATGACCCCAGTAGTCGTTTCCCAGAGCCACATGACCATACGACTTTATATGAGAAAGAAATAAATATTCTACGATCCTCCGATGCGTAGAACGCGGGTTGTTACAATTTTTTACATGGATCGCTTGAAAACTTTCACCTTAAGTCTTATAAGAAAGTAAATGATGCACATCGAATCAAAGAAATCTACAGACCTATTCTTCTTTTGCACATGGTTAAGTTTATTCCATATAGCCTATAAGACCAAATTTCACATGCCTACCATATTCGATTAGAAATGACTTGAATACCAATTTTCTCTATAAATATCGTGCCTCGTTATTTCCAGCAGTCAAAAACCAAACACAAGCTTCAAATTTAAAAAATACATATAAAATCAAATAAAAACTTCTACAACCACTGCACTTATATACTCAAATCCCCACTCTCCTTTTGCCTTCTATGAAACTAAGGATGAAAGAAAAAAAATACATATTGCACCCCAGTACGTGGACATGGCCGAAGTCACGACCTGTATATGGAGCTCGAGTCTAAAACACCGTAGCTGATAATATGCTTGGTACACTCAAGCTGAATGAGTGGTCGGGTTGCAAGATGTTTTTGTTGAACCCAGTGTATTCCTCTCTAGAGATACACTATCGGAAGGTGGTCCCATACTATGTCATAGTTGGAAATCCATTCTCCAATAAGCGCCCTGTGGTTTTTGATTATATATTATGTATATGGAACGTGAGATGCAAGGGTTCCGCTAGAATGCTATTTATTTGATTTAGACACTATTATAACATCACTGGATTTTGATATAAAAAGTGTTTTGGATTATCATAAGGTAAAAACCATTCGTGTTTATGTGTGGATCGGTCTTACAATTATCTTCTCTTTCGAAAGGATTTCTTTGAAAGTTAAATCAAATGGTTGGAGTTTACTCACACCAGTTTCATGACTGACCTAGAGTTTATTTTGTTTTGTTTTACCTTAAACTCTTGGGGGCTCAAATTTGTTCGGACCATCAAGTAGTCAGGATTTCTCAGATACACTTGGAGGAGCTTGGAGTAGGAGGCTTCAACCTTAAATAGCTACTATTATGTTTCGCTATGATGTATTATGTTGTACTTTGATGATGGTATCTATATATATAGTTACAGATTTGTATTTCAAGAGTTATCTTATATAATAGATTTTATACATTCCTCTGTGAGATTTATGTTCTTCGTTTTCTTCTATTCCAACTTTTCTTTCTATTTCTTACCCTGTAACTTTTTTCAATTAATGATCTGGTAATTTCTGGTTTTTGGTTAGTTGACATGGTATTTGTGTCGATAATCAGAATTGGAAATTGGTCGGTTCGTTACAGTGGTATCAGAGCTGAAGGTTTAGTAGTAATTTGTAACACCCCTACTTCTAGTGAAATATAAGTCCGACATCGTGGAAGCCTGTGTGAAGTGTGGACTTATATAGTTGAGCCCATCTCCTACTAACGTCGAGCCCTTTTGAGGAACAAAACCCCACACCTATACAGTGGCTAAGTTGGGGATAATATCTTGTGCGAACGGATGTGCGGGATGTTACAGTGGTATCAGAGCCAATACCCAGTCGGAATTGTGGCACCTATGTGGACCACACTGCCTGGGTGGGATGTTCGTGAGCCAACAGGGACGTTGGGCTCTGTAGGGAGGAGATTCTAACATCCCTACTTCTAGTGAAATATAATCCCCACATCGTGGAATCCTGTGTGAAGTGTCGACTTATATAGTTGAGCCCATCTCCTACTAACGCCGAGGCCTTTTGAGGAACAAAACCACACATCTATACAGTGGCTAAGTTGGGAATAGTATCTTGCATGAACGGATGTGCGGGCTGTTACATAACCATGGCTCTGTGGCATAACTCAATAGAGATAGGGTTAGTAATACCCTTGATTGAGTTTGAGTGTATATATAAGTGTGTGTATTTGTTATTTGATATAAAATGGTTTTATATTGTGTTAGTTGGTTTGTTGAGTGGTTTATGAATTCTGGTCGACACATGCTGTACAACTGTATCAATAGGAATTTCTAAACTCTTGAACAAAAAAATTCAACACAATATTGTTTTAAAGTGGGTAAATGAAATAAGTTTACCAAACTTAAAATTTGTTATAAAAGAATTAAAATTTTGAAATTATTATAGTATATTGATGTGTTGATTGTTATCAAATGAATTTAATTTGGTTATGTATATAACCAAATATGATTATACATGGGTAATATATATATATATATATATGAGATGAACTAAAATTAAATTCAAAACATAATATGGAATTTAAAAAACCGGAGTACTTTGGAAATGATTTTCTGAAGTGTTTTGAAAATATTATAGAAATATTCTTGAAAGGGATTTTGAATAAAAATCGTTTGAATAGATTTTTGGAAGAAATAAAGCATTAAATTTACTTCAGTCATTGGGAAATAATTCAGATGATGTTGGCCACATCATTTGTATTTATTGTCGAGTTTCTAAATGACAGATTGTTACCATAGTAAGATTACTACTGTAACACCCCACATCCATTAATGTCACTCACAAAGGGAATGCATTAACTTTCATGGAGCATTTTAAGTGAATATAGAACAGAAAATCACAACAAGACAGATATAAAGCAGTACTTGAAAATTTAAAAGACTATTTTATTGCAGTAGAAGGTAAATATGTTTGGTTACATCATCAAAAACCATAAACCAAAGTCAAGTACATAATATCCATCTTGATAAAACAAAGTACATAATCCCACCACTACAAATAGCCATAAAGAAAATGATAGGTCCCAATCAAGCTCCACTAGTACTAGTCCCAGCCTTAGAACCGGGGGGGGGGGGGGTGGAAGAAAAGAGGTGGAAACAAAGGGGGTTAGACATAAAGTCTGGCGAGTGCGATAACTCTAAAAACATAATTATTAAAGCAATATGATAAGATATAAGCTGGAGAATAAGGTAGTGACTGTGTGAACCACGTGGGTATGGCAAGGCAATCAAGTGAAACAGAGATAACGTTAATGGCGCTTCCTAATCGATATAGGAAAATTACTATACTCTACCGTACTGTACCATACTGTACTATACTAACACTAACTGCACCCCTACTAGTCACTCTAGAAATTTGATCCCTCTTGGATAAATAGAACGATGATAGCTTTGTGTACTACTAGATGTACCCACTATCCTCCATGTTTGACTATATGTCTCTAGTTGCTATCATAGGTACCCAGCGTGTACCTATCCCCACTAGATGTACCCCTTCAATAAGTAATAATGGTAATTCCACGTACTCCTAGCTGACGTCATAGGTGCCGCCTTCTCCTATCTCCACTAGGTGTACCCCCTTAGTAATTATTAATAATAGTGGTAACTTCGTGTACCCCTAGCTGACTACATAGGTGTCGTCTGCTCCTATCTCCACTAGGTGTACCCACTACCCTGCCCCATTCGATCGGCTCCCTAACTCGTAGATACCCGTGCTGGCCCCACAGTGGGGTGTATCACTCCCCAAAGTGGCAACCTGATACCACCAATGATGCACGACTTATACCTACACGATGCAACAACGTCTTACCTACCAGCCCGGGTCCACACACGCATATGAACCCGTTGGACTTGCGTTGCCACCGCTAACCCGGTTTGGCCTCTTACAGTCAAGCCCAGTATGCGTGTCCCGTCCTCGACTTGGGTCGAGCCCACAAAGATACGTATGGGTTACTGGTTGAAATGGGCCCCATGACTTGACACAAGCTATCCACCTAAGCTTGGTCCCCTCTAGTATTTCCCACTTAACCCACTTCCTATTCATGTTTCAATTACATGTTTAAATTTTGGTTAAGGGTTTCTATTAGTAATTCCACATGCCACCCAAGGCACCCATTTAACCCCTATGTCCCACTTACATGTTTTACCTTGGTTAAGTGTTACTAATCGTATTTCCTTATGCCACCCATAGCACCCACTAGATTCCACAAGCCACCCAAGGCACCCACTTAACCCCCTCATGTCCCACTACATGTTTATCTGGTTAAATGTTTCTTAATTCATTAAGTCCGTAACCTCATAAAGACCTCTCACATTAGACTGGCATTTGTGGCAGCTGGATTTGCCAAGCAGGTCCGAGCAGTCTTACACCAGAAAAGAGCCTAACCTCGTGTGTTTACAATTGTTACGTATTTAATTTATGCCTAAGACCTCTCACATTAGACTGGCATTTGTGGCAGCTGGATTTGCCGGGCGAGTCCAGGCAGTCTTACACCACAAAAGAGCCTAACCTCGTGTCTTAGACGATTAATTACTCCTAATTAATCCTTCCCCAATTTGAATTATGTAACAACCCATATTTTTAATAACATGTTATAATGTAAATCAAGGCAGAATTAAATTCTAAAATCTGAATCAAGGGAGACGGGCTGTGCCATTGCGTTCGTCTCAGAAAAATACGTGAAATAGAGTCCGAGTTTTCGAAAAATGGAGTCCGTATGACCAAGTTATGGCCCAATGAAGTTTTCAGAAAATTCTAAGCCCGAAAACAGTTCAAATTCGAATTCAGAATCGAATTTCAGCCAAAAAAGAATGGGCGGGAATTTTCCCACCCAGGCAGGGTCGACATAGGTGTCGACACCAGTGTCGACCCCCCCATAATGGGTCGACACCCATGTCGACCCAGGGGTCGACCCCCCCCCCCCCCGGTCGGACCAATTTTTCTGGTGCACCATTTTGGCATGTTAGGTCCTCTTTTGTTGGTTTCTGACGGGAGTTAATGGTTCAGATTCGTTTTAGGGTTAATCCTATGGTCTAAACTACCCCTAATCTCTATAAAAAGACACCTAGAACTAGCCTAAACCTTCATTAGTCATTCCTACCACTAAATGCTGCCCAAATGTTCACTAATCATGGCCTCCACCTTCTTCATGAGAGAATGAGTGTCTGAAATCAATCTATGTCATAAAGGAGCCATCTTTCTTAAGTAAAAGAGCCATCTTTCTTTGTCTTTGGGGTTATTCCTTCTTGTTCTCAAGTCTTGAAGTGGAGTTTATCGTCTTTGGTTGCGGATTTGCTAGTGTGGCTTCGTCTCAATCTTATTTTATATTTATTCTAGACTTCATAGCATTGTAAGCCCTATAATACTCTTAGATTCTAACTATGAAGTTAAATATGACATGTTGCAAGTTGAGTTTGGGCCTAAGGATGATATGTTCTTTGATCCTATCATGTTATGCATATATTCTATGCATGTTTGTAAAGCTATCACCTTTGCCTTATGCATAGAAAGCTATGAGCTTTGATTGGAAATGTTGCATAAAGCAACCTAGAAACTCTCGTAAACCTTGTGTTATCTTGCATATGATGTTATATGTGAATCACTAGCCATCATCCTATGTCATTTATGATCATGTTTCACCTATTTTCTTAAGTTTGATATCATGCATATTTTGAGGCCTATGATGTAATATGCAAGCTTATGAACATATTTATGCCCCATATGCCACCATGTTTAACTTGTGGCCAACCTTATTACCTTATGCCCTTTTTGTCATGTTTTGCCAAGTTCCCTCTTTTGATCTATGTTATGTTATGCGAAACGTACATGCGCGGGGAATGCTTTGGGTTTGGGTAATATTAATGACATGAAAGATGATTTTAAAATATGACATGGACATTGACTTGTGATTATGTTTGTAAACATGAATTTGGACATGACTTCTAGAAAACATGAGAGTGGCCAACTCGAGGTTGGTTTGAGTTTGTAGCATAAATCTACCCGGAACCGACCGGCTTAACTAGTGACTACAAGCAATAGGACCCAATGTGAGTAGTTGGTCATGTCGCACTTGAAACCCGAGGTTAGACCAAGTTGTGATGTAAAGCTACCCGGACCCGCCCGGCTTAACTAGTAACCACAACAAGGTCTAATATGAGAGGTTGGGTGCATTAAATTAATTAATGCCACATGATAGGGTTAAGTCATGGACCAGTTGAATACTTAACCAATTAGACACGATGGGTTGATAGGGTTAAGTCATGAACCTTGGGTACACTTAACCAACTTGATGGGATGGGGTTAACCACATTTAACCCATTAGAAACCCTAGTTACGTGGTCCTTTTCACCAGTAACCCTCTTGATTGTATCATGATACCCTAGGGACTAGGCTAGGTTGGGGCACGATTACTGGGTTGACATATAAGCGACCAAAACGACAGCTGAGTAGGTACGCCGGTGTAGGTTGAGGAGGACTATGGTCGTGCACATGGTCCGGAGTTGAAAAAGCAGACACGGGCACCCGTAGGTTTAGACTGTGCGTGCTTGATTTGTGTCCGTGGTTGGCACCCTAGGGCTTGATAAACCCTAGGGTGGACCTAGCACAATTTGACTACACTTCGTGATTGGGCCGTATGACACCGACACTTGACGAGTTAGGCTTTTAGGGAGCCGATCGACTAGGCCGAGTAGTTGGACCTCGATTTAGGTCATCTCATGATGTGGGCCAGCTTTGGGCCAAGGGATCATTTCTTGTTTATACTTGACATGGATTGGAATACTAGTACGCACCTGGTGCAACTTAACCTTGTATATGCGATGCCACACTTGATCTATCTTGTTAACTTTTCACCATGCCAGTTATCACCCTATTTTCATCTCTGCTTTACATGTCCAGTTAACTTTATCAGTTTTTATACTAATAGTAGATAGGACTTACCAGTCTTTTTGACTGACCCGATTTCTTTCGCCTCTTTTCTTCCGTTTCCCCCCCAGGTTTGCAGGGTGGGAACACTGGTACCTAGCTGGATCTTTAGCTGCTTTTCTGGATAGCTCATGTATGGTTTGAGCATGCTATGGCCTTATTTATACTTTGGGGATAGTTACTTTATGTTTTTTTTCCAGTTTTCAGTTTATGTTCTAAACTTTGTTTTATGGAAAAATAATGACCAAGTACTTTGATGTAACTTGACTATGGTTTTGAAATGCTAGTTTTATCCGCTGCTTTACTATTCTGTTTTACTTATATGTTTTGTCTTGTGATATCTGCATTCATGTTTACCTCACTTAACGCCCCTCCAAAGCCAGTGTACTTGCAAGAGTTACCCTGGCGGAGGTGTGGTGTTACATTTGGTATCAGAGCATAAGGTTTACAAGATTTGAGCAAAAGTGTTTTTAAAACTTACCTTTTTGGAAAACTATTTTCAAAACCAATTATGTATTTTCCAAGAAAAGTCTAGTTATTTTAAAAGGCTATTCCCCAAAAGCCATTAGCACTATCCTTCGTTTCCTCGTTCTAAATCTATCTTTTCCATTTTCAGCATGGCCGATCTTAACCTTCCTGAGGGAGTAACCATTCCTGGATGGTTCCGGAGGTACTTGGAAGCTAGGGAGAACGATGCGGGCCCAACAAATACCCCACCGTAACTGAGGTTCCTCCTCCTCCTCCCCCTCCCCAGCATCCACAAGCAGATTTCGCAAAGGTTTGCAAGGACTTTAAGGCAATGGGTGGCAAGAATTTTATTGGGACGGAGACTTTTGTGGAGGCACAAAATTGGTTGAAAAAACTGAAGATCTCTTCGCTATCTTTGATGTGGAAGACCATAGAAAGGTTTTATTAGCAGCATGGCTATTAAAAGAAGAAGCTGCTTATTGGTGGGAGGTCACCAATGCTACTAGACCTATAGAGACTTGGGCCAACTTTAGGACGAGGGTTGGGCTTAAGTTTCTATCATCAGCTGAGGCGAATCTGCAATTGGAGAAGTTTATTTCTTTGAAGCAAGGGGACATGACAGTGAGGGAGTATGTGAATAAGTTTAACCAGCTCGCTCGATTCGGTTTGGACATGGTTAATACTCCCCAGAAGAAGGCTTTACTCTTTGCACGAGGGATGAATGAGCCATTACAAGGTTTAGCCCTGTCTCATATACCCATGGGAGCCACTTTTGAAGGCCTAGTGGACATGGCATTGCTTCAAGGAGACGATAAAAATGGCAAGAAAGAAGTCAAGGCTAATGAGACTCAAACCAAGAAGACAGACTCCAAGTGGGGAGAAAACCAGAGCAATCAGAACAACAAGAACAACAAGGTCAACAAGGCCAAGGCAAAGGACCCAAGAAAATGCAACTACTGTGGGATTGTTGGGCACATAGCTAAAGACTGTAGGAAGAAGAAGAGGAAGCTGGGCGAATGCTTTCATTGTGGAGAGACTGGACACTTTAGCAAGGATTTCCCCAAGAAGCAAGGACAAGGACAAGGGCAGAATCAGCGTGTAGGACCTTCTGGAGGGCAAGTGCATGCTCTCAACACTGCTCCAGTCCAGGACCGAGGTAGTATTTCTGTAGAAAGTCTTGTTTATATTTCTGACTTTCCTGTTCGCACTTTATTTGATTCTGGCGCATCGCATACCTTTATTTCTTCTGACATTGTTGAAAGTTTGCACCTAAGTACTAGTCTAGTTGAGGATCCCGTCAGTG
The DNA here is from genome assembly GCA_030737875.1 of Allium sativum. Taxonomy (NCBI): domain Eukaryota; kingdom Viridiplantae; phylum Streptophyta; class Magnoliopsida; order Asparagales; family Amaryllidaceae; genus Allium; species Allium sativum. The sequence goes on from CM060924.1 coordinate 161,719,147, forward strand.
TTTCAAATCCAATTGGGGGTTCCGCCCATTTATCTATGATTTGTGTAGATTTGAAGATTTCTATCTTGACCGTAGAATTCACGTGTAATGCTTATGTTCTCGGGTTCACGGGATACAGGTTGATTTTGGGCATGGATTGGTTGTCCAGTTATGGAGCCGTCCTCGATTGTGAGCATAGGGTGGTGAGGCTCATGACTCGCCTCGGTAATACCCTAGAGATTTCTTGCAACCCGCTGGATCCCGTCATGTTATCTTGAATCTCTTGACTCGTCCATCAATGATCTGCAATCTGTAAGGGTGGTTCGGGAATATCCTGATGTCTTTGAAGAGGTTAAGGGGTTACCCCTTAAACAAGAGATATTTTTTCGCATTTATCTTGTTGATAATGCCAAGCCAGTATCATTTCCCGTTAGGCACATGGCCCCACGATAAAGAAGAGAGCTCAGTAAGCAAATCAAGGAGCTGTTTGAGAAAAAAATTATTAGGCGAAGCATTTCTGAATGGGGTGCTCCGGTGGTATTCGCTACTAAGGCGGATGGTTCGCTTCGTCTATGTGTTGATTATCGAGAGTTGAACAAGCTGACAAAGAAGAATAGGCACCCGTTACCGAGGATTGATGATCTCTTTGACCAGCTTGTTGGTACTTCTGTTTTCTCTCAGCTCGATCTAGCCACCGGATTCCATCAGCTTAGAGTAGCTGAGGATAGTATTGATAAGACTGCGTTTAGGACTCCAGATGGATTCTTTGAATGGCTTGTCATGCCATTCGGTTTGACTAATGCACCTACCTACTTCGTAGACTTGATGAGTAGGGTGTTCAGGGAGTTCCTTAACAAGTTTGTTGTTGTCTTCGTGGACGATATTCTGATCTTCTCAAAGGATGAGGAAGAGCATGCTAGGCATCTCAAGGAAGTGATGGATACGCTTAGAGCGCATTAGTTGAAAGCCAAGTTCTCCAAATGTCATTTCTGGAGAAGGGAAGTTCGGTTTCTTGGACATATAGTTTCTAAGCAAGGCATAGCGGTGGATCCTGCGAAAGTGGTTGTGGTTCAAGACTGGAAGACTCCTAGGAATGCAACCGAAGTAAGAAGCTTTCTCGGTCTGGCGGGCTACTATAGGAAGTTTATCAGGGACTTCGCTAAGATTTCGGCCCCTCTTACTAAGTTGATGAAGAAGAACTTAGTCTTTGCATGGGACTTGGAGTGTGAGCTTGCTTTTCAAAGGCTCAAGAGAGACCTTACCACAGCTCCAGTTTTGGCATTACCCGATAGTGGTAAGATGTTTACCGTGTACACAGATGCATGTGGCACGGGGTTAGGTGTTGTTCTGATGCAAGAGGGAAGGGTGATATGTTTGGGGGTAGGCAACTTAAAGTTAATGAGAAGAACTATCCCACTCATGATTTGGAGTTGGCGGCGATCGTCTTTGCACTCAAATCCTGGCGTCACTATCTTCTAGGCGAAAGGTTTGAGTTTTATACTGATCACAAGTCACTCAAGTACCTCTTCTCGCAGAAAGATCTGAATCTAAGGCAGCAAAGGTGGATGGAATTCTTGGCATCATATGACTTCGAGATAGCTTACACCCCTGGCAAGGGTAATGTTGTGGCAGATGCACTAAGCAGAAGGAGGTTGACTTTGATTCCCTTGTTTATTGAGATGAAGAACTTAGAGTTCTTGGCAACCTTTGATTTCACGACGACTGTTGAGTCGATGACGGGTTCATTAGCATCCCTTGAGCTTAGAACCACACTTCTTGATCAAGTTGGGGCTTCCCAGAAAGGAGACCCGCAGATAGTCGAGGTCATGGACAAGTTGATTCGTGGTGAGACGTCTAGTCACCTTGCTAGATATACTATTGATGACAAGGGTTGGCTAAGGCGTGATGGAAGGCTATGCGTTCCACAAATAGGAGACTCGGTGCATAAAGTTCTCGAAGAAGCACATCACTCGAAGATGACTATACATCCTGGAGGAGATAAGATGTATAGAGATATGAAGCGCATTTTCTTTTGGGCCGGAATGAAGAAAGATGTGGCAGAGTATGTTTCAAAGTGCATGGTGTGCCAACAAGTGAAAGCCGAGTCAAAGAAACCAGGTGGGCTATTACATCCATTAGAGGTCCCGCAATGGAAGTGGGAGAGTATTTCTATGGATTTTGTGGATGGATTGCCTAGGTCAAGGAAAGGGAACACGAGCATATGGGTCGTAGTTGATAGACTTATGAAGAGTGCTCATTTCATTCCTGTAAAGAGCAAGAGGACCGCATCATGGCTAGCATCTATTTATCTTCGGGAGATAGTGCGATTGCATGGAATTCCTTCTAGCATAGTTAGCGATCGTGACCCAATTTTCACTAGCCAGTTCTGGAATAGTTTGCAAGAAGCGATGGGTACACGATTGAATCTGAGCACAGCCTATCACCCCCAGACGGATGGCCAAACCGAAAGGGTGAATAGAGTGCTAGAAGATATTTTGAGGCTTTGTGTTCTTGACTTTGGTGGTACTTGGGAAGACCACCTTCCTCTTGAAGAGTTTTCTTATAATAATAGCTATCAAGCCAGCATAGGGATGGCACCATTTGAAGCTTTGTATGGGAGGCCGTGTAGGTCAGCATCTTGTTGGTGGGAGAGGACGGATAAGCTTATACTTGGGCCCGATATGATACGGGACACATCCGAGAAAGTTGAATTGGTGAGAAGACGGATGAAAGCGGCCCAAGACAGACAGAAATCCTATGATGACAAGCGAAGGACAGATTTGGAATTCAAAATTGGGGATATGGTCTTCGTGAAGGTTTCTCCTTTGCGTAATGTGGTACGTTTTGGAGCAGTTGGGAAGCTGGCACCAAGGTTCGTAGGACCCTTCCCTATCATAGAGAGAATTGGAAAGATGGCCTATAAGGTGGAATTGCCCGAGAAGCTAGCCGGAGTGCATAATGTCTTTCATGTCTTGCATCTCCGAAAGTGCCTACATGAGTCCGCTGAGGTGGTTGAACCAAGCATTCTTGAAGACGTGGAGGTAGAGAAAGAGGCAACCTTGAGGAGAGCTCCGATTCGTATCTTGGAAACAGAGATCAAGAATTTAAGGAATCGAGAAGTCAAATTGGTGAAAGTTTAGTGGAGTGAAGCCGATGAAGATGCAACTTGGGAAACCGAGGAGAAGATGCGTGGGCTTTATCCTTTCCTTTTTGAGGGTACATTCTCAATCTCCTTTCTTAATCAGCATATCTTTATTTTTGCTATCCATGTTTATCCCGTCTATCTTGTTAACCTTGTCATGAGAACCTTAAGTAGAAACCCGTTGGATGAAACATGTATTTGATCCATGTTATGCTTGATGTTTGCAAGTGGTTGCAAGTGGATACTCGTGGATGCATGACACACATTAGGCACTAAGATCGGCTTACACACTTTCATATTGCATATGCATGAGTGCTGATACTTATTCATGGATGAAACTTGTTCTGCTATCACGTGGATGTTGCATATGAATGAATGTTATGTGCACTCATGTAGAGATTATAAATTATGTTAGGAATTTGCAAACATATGGACTCATTTCACTAACATACTTTGCATTAAGGAGGTTTACTGAATTAGTAACCGCCTGATTTTCGCATTAGATAAGTACATATACACACACCTTTTGCATATGTACATACAACATTTAGAATCTTTTTAAGGACAATGGTTACTTGTGGATAATGTTTCGAGTAGATGGATGATGGATGGTAGGATACGTTCTTCCTAACTTGGAGATTTCGGGGACGAAATCCTTTAAGGAGGGGAGAATGTAACAACCCGTATTTTTAATAACATGTTATAATGTAAATCAAGGAAGAATTAAATTCTAAAATCTGAATCAAGGGAGACGGGCTGTGCCATTGCATTCGTCTCGGAAAAATACGCGAAATAGAGTTCGAGTTTTCGAAAAACGGAGTCCGTATGACCAAGTTATGGCCCAATGAAGTTTTCAGAAAATTCTAAGGCCGAAAACAGTTCAAATTCGAATTCAAAATCGAATTTCAGCCAAAACAGACTGGGCGGGAATTTCCCCGCCTAGGCAGGGTCGACATAGGTGTCGACACCAGTGTCGACCCTCCCCAATGGGTCGACACCCATGTCGACCCAGGGGTCGACACCCATGTCGACCCAGGGGTCGACCCCCCCCCCCCGGTCGGACCAATTTTTCTGGTGCACCATTTTGGCATGTTGAGTCCTCTTTTGTTGGTTTCTGACGGGAGTTAATGGTTCAGATTCGTTTTAGGGTTAATCCTATGGTCTAAACTACCCCTAATCTCTATAAAAAGACCCCTAGACCTAGCCTAAACCTTCTTTAATCATTCCTACCACTAAATGTTGCCCAAATGTTCACTAATCATGGCCTCCACTTTCTTCATGAGAGCATGAGTGTCTCAAATCAATTTATGTCATAAAGGAGCCATCTTTCTTAAGTAAAAGAGCCATCTTTCTTTGTCTTTGGGGTTATTCCTTCTTGTTCCCAAGTCTTGAAGTGGAGTTTATCGTCTTTGGTTGCGGATTTGCTAGTGTTGCTTCATCTCAATCTTATTTTATATTTATTCTAGTCTTCATAGCATTGTAAGCCCTATACTACTCTTAGATTCTAACTATGAAGTTAAATATGACATGTTGCACGTTGAGTTTGGGCCTAAGGATGATATGTGCTTTGATCCTATCATGTTATGCATAAATATATTCTATGCATGTTTGTAAAGCTATCACCTTTGCCTTATGCATAGAAAGCTATGAGCTTTGATTGGAAATGTTGCATAAAGCAACCTAGAAACTCTCATAAACCTTGTGTTATCTTGCATATGATGTTATATGCGAATCACTAGCCATCATCCTATGTCATTTATGATCATGTTTCACCTATTTGCTTAAGTTTGATATCATGCATATTTTGAGGCCTATGATGTAATATGCAAGCTTATGAACATATTTATGCCCCATATGCCACCATGTTTAACTTGTGGCCAACCTTATTACCTTATGCCCTTTTTGTCATGTTTTGCAAAGTTCCCTCTTTTGATCTATGTTATGTTATGCGAAACGTACATGCGCGGGGAATGCGTTGGGTTTGGGTAATATTAATGACATGAAACATGATTTTAAAATATGACATGGACATTGACTTGTGATTATGTTTGTAAACATGAATTTGGACATGACTTCTAGAAAACATGAGAGTGGCCAACTCGAGGTTTGGTTGAGTTTGTAGCATAAATCTACCCGGATCCGGCCGGCTTAACTAGTGGCTACAAGCAATAGGACCCAATGTGAGTAGTTGGTCATGTCGCACTTGAAACCCGAGGTTAGACCAAGTTGTGGTGTAAAGCTACCCGGACCCGCCCGGCTTAACTAGTAACCACAACAAGGTCTAATGTGAGAGGTTGGGTGCATTAAATTAATTAATGCCACATGATAGGGTTAAGTCATGGACCAGTTGAATACTTAACCAATTAGACACGATGGGTTGATAGGATTAAGTCATGAACCTTGGGTACACTTAACCAACTTGATGGGATGGGGTTAACCACATTTAACCCGTTAGAAACCCCAGTTACGTGGTCCTTTTCACTAGTAACCCTCTTGATTGTATCATGATAACCTAGGGACTAGGCTAGGGTGGGGCACGATTACTCGGTTGACATGTAAGCGACCAAAACGACGGCTGAGTAGGTGCGCCGGTGTAGGTTCAGGCGGACTATGGTCGTGCACATGGTCCGGAGTTGAAAAAGCAGACACGGGCACCCGTAGGTTTAGACTGTGCGTGCTTGATTTGTGTCCGTGGTTGGCACCCTAGGGCTTGATACACCCTAGGGTGGACCTAGCACAGTTTGACTACACTTCATGATTTTGCCGTATGACACCGACACTTGACGAGTTAGGCTTTTAGGGAGCCGATCGACTAGGCCGAGTAGTTGGACCTCGATTTAGGTCATCTCATGATGTGGGCTAGCTTTGGGCCAAGGGATCATTTCTTGTTTATACTTGACATGGATTGGAATACTAGTACACACCTGGTGCAACTTAACCTTGTATATGCGATGCCACACTTGATCTATCTTGTTAACTTTTCACCATGCCAGTTATCACCCTATTTTCATCTCTGCTTTACATGTCCAGTTAACTTTATTAGTTTTTATACTAATAGTAGATAGGACTTACCAGTCTTTTTGACTGACCCGGTTTCTTTCGCCTCTTTTCTTCCGTTTCCCCCCCAGGTTTGCAGGGTGGGAACACTGGTACCTAGCTGGCTCTTTAGCTGCTTTTCTGGATAGCTCATGTATGGTTTGAGCATGCTATGGCCTTATTTCTACTTTGGGGATAGTTACTTTATGTTTTTTTCCAGTTTTCAGTTTATGTTCTAGACTTTGTTTTATGGAAAAATAATGACCAAGTACTTTGATGTAACTTGACTATGGTTTTGAAATGCTAGTTTTATCCGCTGCTTTACTACTCTGTTTTACTTATATGTTCTGTCTTGTGATATCTGCATGCATGTTTACCTCGCTTAACACCCCTCCAAAGCCAGTGTATTTGCAAGAGTTACCCTGGCGGAGGTGGGGCATTACAAATTACTTTCCCTATTCAAATTATCAATCAATTCCAAATTTAACGATGTCCATAATTGACTCAATTATGTCCGTCCATTTATGGTATGTAAAATCATACCAATTTTGACCATAATTATATTTTATGCCTTTTAAGGCATTTATGCTCATCTATTTATGGTATATAAATTATACCAATTTCAATACTAATTAATTTTATTTCTTAAAATTAATTACATGCCTTTTTAGGCCATTACATGACAAATTCACAATTTGTGTGTATCCAGTGTTATCCCCATCATACCCCCGTCATTCGTTCGCTTAACATGGCATACACATATTAGACTAGCAAATAGTCTAATACTAAAAGAAAAGGGAATAAACGTCACAAAGTCACATACGCACAATAATAGATCTAATTTGCATCTAACTTGCAATTAAGAATTACAACATCTTGCATAGTCTTTGTATTATCAAGGATCAAAAATCATGGATCTTAAAGGTGTGAGCTTGCATGTATGAACATAGTTTTACACCCAACTAGCCTAGGTAATTATCACAAACTTACATAAACTGTGTATGTCGTCAACCTAAACATAAAGGTATCATCTTGCATAACTATGGATCCAATAAAGGTGTTAACTTGAGTAAACTATGGATCCACATAAAGGTGTAAACTTGCATAACTAGGCATGTCATAGATTCGACATAAAAATGTCAACTTGAATATGGATCTAAACTTTAATGGTGTGAACTTTTATATATATGAATACAATTATTGCATATGAACATAATACTTATACGAACTAGCATATGTTCCACATCCATATTCGCATAAAAACTGATGTTATAAACCTAGGTGATTGGGTTATAAAAAGTAATTTATTGACACAAGTTAACGTCATGAACTACTAGCATATATTTTTGATCCAAACTTACATAACATCATATACAAAACTTGCATAACATCATATATAAAACTTGCATAACATCATATGTGAAACTTGCATAACATCATATGTGAAACCGGCATAACATCATATATAAAACCTGCATAACATCATATGTGAAACTGGCATAACATCATATATAAAACTTGCATAACATCATATGTGAAACTGGCATAACATCATATATAAAACTTGCATAACATCATATATAAGACTTGCATAACATCATATAATATGAACCAAGTTAACATACATGATTAAACATATTAATTAGATTCACAACCACAACTTATAATCCAACATATATCACATCATAATTGATTTAGCAATTATTTTGTTAAGGTGATCGAACTCACAACTCAAAAGCAGTTTTGAGTTCTGAATTTTGATTTCTGGAGTTGAATTAGCGCTCCTTTGATGAAGATTCGCTGTTAGAGTTGAAAAGGATTGAATTTGATTTGCTTTCTTCCTCTCTAATGGGCGGCGGCTATTCTGAGTTGCAATATGACGGCATGGAGGCAATGAATCCAATTTTGTTTTGATTTTAGGGTTTGAATCTATAGGTGTTCTTATAGAGTTTAGGATTAGTTTAAGCCGTCTGATCAACGCAGAATTAATCCCAGTCAATCAGAGCAGATCAGAAACCCTAATGAGTCAGCATATAGTCACAAACAAGTCATCAATCAAATCGGCCGGGGGAGGGGGGTGTCGACCCCCGGGTCGACCTGGTTAAGGCAGGTCGACCCTATGGTCGACCTTGCCATGGAGGGAATTTTCCCACCTAGCCTGTCTGACTCTGAAATTTGAATTTTCTGAAAATCTGTTTTGAATTTTCTGAAACTTCCGATCTCCATAACTTCTTCATACGAAGTCCAATTCACGCAAACTCGGACTTTATCTCAACCAGAATTCCGAGACGAACACAATGGCGCAACCCGTTTCCCTTAATTCTCATGTCTGAGATTAATTATTCTTTAATTTCGATTATTCAAAAATCCCAGGGTGTTACATTCTCCCCTCCTTAAAGGATTTCGCCCCCAAAATCTCTAAGTTAAGGAGAATGCATATCCTAACATCCAAACAACCATCTACTCAACCTTCAAACATAGGCATCCATTGTCCTTATAAATTCCTAATGCTGTATGAACATATGCAAGATGTGTGTGTATATGTTCCTTATCTAATGCAAAATTAGGCGGTCTACTGATTCAGTTGACCTCCTTAATGCAAACCATGATAGTGCCATGCGTCCATTATGTATGCGAAGAACCTTATCGATACATATCATTTCTACATGTGTGCACAACCATTCACTAAAATGCAACATCCATATGACGGTACAACCATTATTCATCCATTACTTAAAAATGTACACACATTTATATGCAATATGCAATATGAAGTGACTGAGACGATCTAGTGCCTAAAGCGTATGTATATGCATCCACGAGCAACCACTTGCAAACACTTGCATCCATCATACATAACATGTCTCAAACACATGTTTCAACCATAGGACTACCCTACCTAAAGGTCAAAGATACTAACGAGAGGACATACCAAAAATAAGATAAGTACAAGCTAAGCGATAAAGGAGAAATTAAAAGACATACCCTCGAAAATAAAAATGTATAATGAACACATCTTGTCTTTCGTCTCCCAAGTAGCGTTGCTCTCATCATCTCCCCTTTTCACTTTGACTAGTTTGACCTCTCGATTCCTTAACTTCTTAATCTTCGACCCAAGAATGCACGTAGGAGCTTGTCGAATCGTTGCATCACGCTCGATCTCCACCTCTCTAAGCAAGCTCGGCTCTACCACTTCCGCGGTCTCATGCAAGCACTTCCTCAAATGTGATACATGGAATACGTCGTGTACACCACCAAGTCTCTCAGGCAACTCCACTCTATATGTCATCTGCCCAATCCTTTTCTTAATAGGAAACGATCCTACGAACCTTGGTGCTAACTTCCCAACGGACCCAAAGCGAACGACGTTCCATAATGGAAACAACTTGACAAAGACCATGTCCCCAACAACAAACTCAAGATCTGACCTCCTCTTATCCACATAAGATTTCTGCCTATCTTGTGCCATCTTCATCCTCCTTCGAATCAAATCGATCTTTTTCGAACTCTCTAATCATATCAGGTCCAAGCAAGATCTTGTCTGTAGACTCCCACCAACATGTAGGCGAACGACACGGCCGTCCTTAAGGAGCCTCGAACGGTGCCATGCCAATGCTAGACTGAAAGCTGTTATTATATGCGAACTCCACCAACGGAAGATGTTCCTCCCATGTACCTTCGAAATCTAAGACACACAACCTCAATAAGTCCACTAGAATACGATTCACCCTGTCGGTCTGGTCGTCCGTCTGAGGATGATATGCGGTGCTCAAACATAACTGAGTCCCTACCGCCTCTTGCAAGCTCTTCCAAAATTCGCTAGCGAAGATAGCATCGTGGTCGCTCACTATGCTAGAAGGAACACCGTACGAACGAACTATTTCTCTAATGTATACGGAGGATAACCATGGAGCGGTCCTCTTACTCTTCACGGGAATGAAATGGGCGCTATTAGTAAGTCTGTCTACCACGACCCAAATCCTCGTATTACCCTTCCTCGATCTTGGTAATCCGTCGACAAAAATCCATCGAGATGCTTTCCCACTTCCATTGTGGGACTTCCAATGGGTGAAGCAATCCACCGGGCTTCTTTTGCTCTGCTTTTACTTGTTGGCACACCAAGCATCTAGCGACATACTCGGCCACATTTTTCTTCATGCCGGCCCAAAAGTAAACTCGTCTCATGTCCATGTACATCTTGTCCCCGCCAGGATGAATGGTCATCTTCGAACGATGGCCATCATCAAGAATGGTCTTCCTCAAATTCTCGTCCCGTGGTACACAAAGTATACCGTCCCTACGCAACCATCCCTTATCATTTAGGGTATACCTACGGAGATGGCTCGATGACTCCCCTCCTTTGAGCTTTTCTACTAACTCGACCAACTGTGGGTCGTCTCGCTGTGCCTCGCCAATATGTCCCAAAAGCGTAGGTCTGACCTCTAAGGATGCTAGCAAACCAGGTACGAAGTCAATGGAAGGAGTAAAGTCAAACGTAGAGATGAACTCTAAACTTCGCCGCGCAACAAACAACGGACTCAAGGATAATCTTTTCTACTTAAGGCATCTGCCACCACGTTACCCTTGCCAAGGGTATATGCTATCTCGAAGTCGTAGGATGCTAAGAACTCCGTCCACCTTTGCTGCCTTAAGTTCAAGTCCTTCTAAGAGAATAAGTATTTTAGAGATTTGTGGTCAGTGAACAATTCGAATTTCTTGCCAAGATGATAATGACGCCAAGACTTAAGCGCGAAAACGATAGCGGCCAACTCTAGGTCATGTGTAGGGTAATTTCTTTGATGCACTCTCAACTGCCTTCCACCATAGGCTATTACCCTTCCCTCTTGCATTAAGACTACGCCTAGTCCTGTCCCACAAGTGTCGGTATAAACGTTAAATGGCTTACTTCCATCTGGCAACACTAAGACTGGGGCTGTGGTCAAAGCTCTCTTTAAACGTTGGAACGCATCATCACAATCTACATCCCACATGAAAACTAAGTTCTTCTTTGTGTAGTGTGTTAATGGAGCTGATATTTTTGCGAAGTCTTTGATGAACTTCCTATTGTAGCCAGCCAACCCTAAGAAACTCCTCATCTTGGACGCATTTTTAGGAACCTTCCAATCTTGGATGGCTACTACCTTCGCGGGATCCACGGCTATCCCTTCTTTGGAAACCACGTGCCCTAAGAATCGCACTTCCTTTCTCCAAAAGTGACATTTAGAAAATTTAGCTTTAAGACTATGCGTTCGAAGAGTCTCCAACACTTCCCTAAGATGTATGGCATTATTTTTTCTGCTTCTAGAGAAAACCAGGATATTATCCCATGCAAAATCGTCACAACTATCCATCTCTCACACAGACCATCCTAGTCGAACTCGACATCCTACAAGTGCAAGCCCCAAAGGCCTAAACCAATATCAGACAAACACCTAAGGGATACCTCCTTCGAATTCAGACGTCCTACGAGAGATGATACAAGTAAGACGACCAAGCAATTGAGCACTTGACCGACTCTGGCTGTCCTTGCCAGTCTTGCTCCAAAACTGTAACAACCCGCATTCTAGGCATCAAAAGATCGTAGAATATTTATTTATTTCTCATACGAAGTCGTATGGTCATGTAACTTTGGGAAACAACCATTAGAGTCATTTCCCATGTTCATGATTTTTGTTGATTTTTAAATGACCGTTTTACTCCTAGTTGGTACTGTTTCGTCCATAACTTTTGATCGGAAAGGAGTTTTGACCTACAACCACTTCCATTGGATTCGAATGATGGTTTCTCTTTCCGTAGAGTGGTTACATTAGCCAAACGGACTTACGTTTGGGAGATATGGCTGAAACAAGGTTTAGAAGGTGAAAAACAGCTAAATTGGGCTAAACCGGGTGATTAACAACTAGGCCCAATGGGGGATTTCGGGTTTAGAGGTATTTGAGGGCTGCTAGGGTTTAGAAAACGATTTTTCATTCATCTTCCAGCCGCCACAAACCTCCTTTGAGCTCTAGCCATGGCCTCCACCTTCTAATTTCACCCCAAATCATCTCTAATCACTTTCTAATCGAAGATTAAGCAAAACTACATCAAATCAAGGGAGGGTAGCACCAAATCAGAGAGAGAGCTGCTGGAACACATAAGGATTGGATCCAAATCAGAGATTATTTCAGATCTAAAGTTTGTTTGTGGCTAAGGTGAGTGATTTGCATTGTTTTTCACTAATTACGGCTAATTATGGTAATTAGCGAAGATTAGCGAAATTATGGCTCAGAAAAATCTAGAAAAATTCCCAAAATTCTAAAACATCATTTTATACCTCTGATATGAATTTTGGTTAATTTCGACTAATTTTGCAAATCCCGGAATTTGGGGGATTAAGGGGTAATTAGTGATAATTAGAGAATTTGTGCATGATAAAAATCTGGAAAAATATTCATAAATTCTGAAATATTGTTTTAGACCTCTGATATGAATTTGGGTTAATTTGGTTAAGTTTTGTTAATCCTATGGTGAGTTTTACCTAAACATGCTTAAGGGAAATTAAGGGGTTTTGGGTATGTTTGATCCATTTTACATGCTATGATTTATGTTTTGGTGTTTGGGGTCGATACTACATGTTGCTATGACTGTATGGTATGCTTTGTGATTGTTTAGAAGTGTTAGATTGGTCGAAAACGCTGTCGAATGGCGTGAAACAAGTCGCAGGGAAGCTGTGCAGGGACCGGATCGCGGATCGCCCCTATGTGCCACGACCCGGACCGGAGACCACGATCCGATGGTGGGAGGAGCTCGAACTCGAACCACGTCACGCGCTAGAGCACCCGATCGCATGCCATCTCTGATCCGACCCGATCCACTTCAGAAGCTCACGATCCGAACCTGTGCGCATCCACGATCTAAAGGGGGAGGAGCATCACGACCAAAGGGAAGCGCCACGAGCTATGGAGCACGACCCGAACCAGTGGGAGTGCCTCGACCCGTTCCGACTTGACGAAGCTGGAGCACGATCTGAACCAGTGAGGAAGCACGGTCACGAACCTAAGGGTGCCAGGGAACCACGAACTGAAGGGTACCACGATCCATTGAAAGATGATAAAGGCCGAACCGATCCGGTGAAGACTAAAAACCCGAGATGCAAAGGTAGTCCAAATGGAAGTTAGAGCTCAGGATCCAGATGGGAACCAATGAGTTCACTTCATGATTGGGCTTTGCTGCGGGACGTGTGCAAAGGGGTTGTCGGTATTCATAACTTTGGTTCACCACTGAGAGATGGATAGTGGGCTTGTAGTGATAGTTACACGGGATTGGATTCCGTCATGGCCCAAAGTATTAGGTGATCAAAGTAGTGGATATCGTATGCTTTACGCACTGAGTGAGGAATGTGAGGATGATTGCTATGCTTGATTGTTTGACATCACTATGACATGCACACCCCCACCCCCATTATCTTTACACCATTTGAAAGGGCACCTTAGAGTGTTGTACAGTATGTAGTGCTAACTCTTTGGTTGCAGGTCCAGGTTCAGGTATGATTGGATTATACCTGTTATTATTCTGTTTAGATGCTTATCGCTCATACCAGGCTTTTTGTCTGACCCAGAGTTTTATGTCTCTTCTTATTACTCTGGGTGCTCAAACAAGCAGACTAGAGACAGGTTAGCTGGTGGTGCGCGAGTAGCTGATTCGGAGGCGAGCAGGAGGCTTCCACGTATGATATATAGGTATTCTCCCTGTGTCGTTGGTGGTCGCTACATGGGCATTAGTAGTGTACCTCCTTTATCTTACTTTTGCTTTTTGAGATAGTTTGGAAAGTTGTAATAAGCTGTATTTTGGATTTCCGCTGCTATGATGCTTAGTTTTGGTTTTCAGCTTATGCACTGTCTCTCCTATTTTATGTCAAGTATGTTAGTATTATATTTTGTTCCATGCGTTGTGAGACATTCTACAGGTTCTTGATTAGTTAATTTTATTCTTCCCTTTTCTTCTAACGATCCGTCCCGTGCTAACTGGACATGTGTACAGCGTACTTTTGGAGTAAATGTCGGTTGGTGCGGGGCGGGCCGTCACATTTGGTATCAGAGCTCTAGGTTGCGTAGTTAACCTAGGGAAAGACACTAGGGAGAGATAGTACGTATATAAGAGCGCGTATTTGTGATTACTTTGGTTTTCAAAAGCTATATATGTATATACTATTAGTAGTATAAGAATGAAGTCGTACTGCACTAGCACCACTATGGGGTCGTTAATCGTTTCCCTTTTTCAGATTGACGATGAGTCGATATGCTAGAGGTGCTGGTAGGGGAGCCAATAATGGGAATGCTGCTGACATGAGGGCGATGTTTACTAACCTCACGAGAGAAATGCTTAGGGATGTTCAAGGGGCAGTTCCCAATCCGGGAAATGGTGGTGGTCCAGTAGTGCAGGCGCCTAGGGTCGATTTCGCCAAGTTGTGCAAGGATTACACTAACCTTGGTGGGAAGCCGTTCCACGGAATTGAGTCGGCCACAGATGTTCAGGATTGGTTGGATAGTTGTGATCGTATCTTCGACGACTTGGGTCTTGAGGATGCGATGAAGAGAAGGTTAGCGTCTCGTCAGCTGCAAGGGCGAGCGATGAATTGGTGGAATGCCATTAGAACAGCTACTCCAGAAGATCAAGTTACTTGGAATCAGTTTAAGACTCGCTTTTGTGATAAGTTTATTCCAGCTGCTCATAAATCAGAATTGTTCAGGAAGTTCTTGGAGCTTAAGAAAAATGGTAGGGCAGTCTCGGAGTACATCGCAGAATTCGACACTTTATCGAAATATGGATGGTCCCTTATCGATACAGTCGAAAAGAAGAACGAGAAGTTCATAACTGGCTTGGATGGGTACTTGGGGGAAAGACTTATAAATCATATCGATGAGACGTTCGAATCTATTGTAGGAAAGGCATTAAGGTCAGAGATCCTTTTCCCTAAGTCGAAGACCGAAGTTGCTATTGCATCTACAGAGGAGCCAAAGCCGCAAGCAGGCGATGAAGGCAAGAAGAATTCTCAGAACAAGAGGAAGCAGAACCCGACCAAGGATGGTCAGAATAAGAAAAATAAGAAAGATGGCGAATGCTTTAGTTGTGGCAAGAAGGGCCACTATGCCAGAGATTGTCGAGAAAAGCCTGGGGAAAGGAAGTGCTTTAACTGCGACCAGGCGAGACATCACAAGGATGATTGCCCACAACCTCCTAGGGAGAAGCAGATTGTGAAAGCGTATGCTATCAACGTTGTTCCTTCTTCGTCAAATGCCCCAACTGCGGCGCAGAAGGAAGAAGGTGTCGTTATTCGAGGTATGCTTTCTATTTAAGATGTTTTGATCGGGTATTATTTGACAAACCTGAGATAGTTGATAGACCTCTAGTTGTGACGAACCCGATTGGTGGTTCGACTAGTTTTGGCATGATTTGTTAATGTGGTCTTATCGAGTCATGGATGTATGTTTCCTTGTGATTGCTTTGTTTTGGGGCTTTACCGGGTTTAGCATTATTTTGGGGAGTCGATTTACTCCAAAGGAATAGGGTGGTATTAGGTACCTACCTAGTGATGGCGATAGTAACTGGAGTTAAGGAAGCTAAGAGGTTATCGTTGTAATAATTTCTAGTTGTCTCTGGGAGGCAAATGAGTACTCCAGTGCTAGATTGTTTTGCTAGTATCACCTCATGTGGATTGTCCGAACTCGGAGGAGATGTTCCTTGGGTGCTTGTCTGATATTGGTTTAGGCCTTTGGGGCTTGTGCTTGGGAAATTTTGATTTCGACTAGGATGGTTTGCGTGAGGGGTAAATAGTTGTTGTGATTTTTCATTGGATGATATCTTGGTTTACTCGAGGAGTGATGGGTAGACAGAACATGATAAGACTGTTCAATGGTATAGACTGCCCAGAGTTAGACTCAATAGGGTTATGAAATTGCTCGAGTGGGACTCAGGAAAGATGCAAAGTAATGGATTGTTTAGGACCCTATGTTAATGTTCTCTATTGGATAGTAAAACTTTGAAGGAATAGGATGTGTTAGTTGATCATGGAAGATACAACGAAGATTAGAGCGATTCAAGTTGGACTTGAACTCGTAAAAGAAAATAGGCGTTCGTTGATCTTGGAGATGCAACGAATAAGGGAGACCACTCACGTTGGACTAGAGTTTGTCATTAATGGATACTCAAGACTGGGTCTGAGTTATAGATTGACTCGAGTTGGACTCGAGAAGGCTGCAAGGAATTGGATTCAGCTCGAGTTGGACTCGAGAGGGCAGCAAGATAATGGATAGACTTGGGTTGGACTCAAGTATTTTAGGAGGACTAAAAGCAGGGGTATCTGGGGACCCCCGTTACCTTGGATCCGTTGGACGTGATCTAGTTATCCTTGGAGGATAAACGTACGTTGGACGTACGGTAGTCCGATTGGAGGCTGGGCTTCCATTAGTTTAATTATCCTGGGAGGATAAACGTGCGTTGGATGTATGATAGTTAGTAGGGAGGCGGGGCTTCCATTAGCCTGGGATTGGTTGGACCAGTCAAGTAGGCATCGGTGTATGTATGGGGGCTGGGCTTCCATTAGTTATTGATGTTGGTTGGACTAGACATACTAGAATCGACATATTGGGATTGGTTAGACCAGTCATGTAGGTGTCGGTGTGTTTATGAATTTAGCAGGTGATAAGTAGGACTTGTTTGATGGATGTTATGGTTGCTATGTTGTTCCTATTTTTCTTCCCTTGAGTAGACTATCACCTATAGGGTTCCAGTGATGGGGAACAAAGTGATTGTAGTAGGACTATGAGCCAGTGTAGTAGAGTCGTCATGACTCGAGGGGCAAAGTGGACATAGTAAAGGATTAGTAAGGCTATGAGCCAGTGCAGTGGAGTTGTTCTGACTTCATGGGGCAGAGTGGACATAGCAAAGGACTAGTGACTATGGATCAGTGCAGTGGAGTCGCCATGACTCCATGGGGCAGAGTGATCATAGTAAAGGATTTGGGTGCGGTAATAGTTGCATTGAGTAGGAGACATGCCAGTTTAGGGGTTTTGTTTCTAGGATGGAAGCAACTAAAGTATATCACAGGATATGATTTCGGGCCCAAGAGTGAATTGGATTCAGAAACACTAGTAAGCTTGACGATTAGATCGATTTTGATTGAGTGGATTGGTTCCAGTTAGAAGGACAATCCTAATCTATTGGAAACCATCTCTAGGGTAGAGATGGGTATCGATGGAAAGAGAATGAACAAATAAGGATTTGATCGAGAAGGGTGGCTTCGAAAGAATAAGGGACTAGTTGTACCCAACGTAGATGGAATGAGAGGTGAAGTGCTTAGAGTATATCATCACTCGAAATTGACTATACATCCCAGTGGTAACAAGATGTATTGAGACATAGAGCAGATCTACTACTGGGAAGGGATAAAGATAGGCAGAAGACTTATCTCGTTAAGAGACGAAGAGATTTGGAATTCTTCGTTAACGACTTGGTGTTCGTCGAGATCTCTCCATAGAGAATGTGATTCGGATTGGTTGGAGAGGTAAGTTAGCACCAAGATTTGTTGGCCCATTCCCAGCCCTCGAACAAGTTGGGAATTTGGCGTATGAAGTAGAGCTACCTGACAAGATGGCGGGAATTCACAACGTATTTCATGTTTCCCAGTTAAGGAAATTCGCGCACGACCCTAGTGTGGCTATTTCACCTGATCAGTTGGATAACATCGAAGTTGAACTCGAGGCGGTTGAGAACCGCAAGTCTATGCGTATTGTTGGGAACAATACGAAGCAGCTTCGAAGGAAGGCGGTGAAACTAGTCAAAGTCCAGTGGGGTAAGAATGAAAAAGACTGTACTTGGGAAACAGAGAAAGATATAAGGAAGAAGTATCCAGAACTCTTTGCCTGGTAAGGTTTTGGTAGTGATAGTTTCTTCCCTTGTTAGTAAACCGCATGCTACGATAGACTTATTTTGCATGTTGATTGTTGTTTTATGGTTGATAGGCATGCGGGGCCCTTTGTGTGTTTTGGTTAAGGAATTTTGGGGACGAAATTTCTTAAGGGGGCGAGAATGTAACAACCCGCATTCTACGCATCGAAGGATCGTAGAATGTTTATTTCTTTCTCATACGAAGTCGTATGGTCATGTAACTTTGGCAAACAACCATTAGATTCATTTCCCATGTTCATGATTTTTGTTGATTTTTAAATGACCGTTTTACCCCTAGTTGGTACTGTTTCGTCCATAACTTTTGATCGGAAAGGAATTTTGACCTGAAACCACTTCCATTGGATTTGAATGATGGTTTCTCTTTCCGTAGAGTGGTTACATTAGCCAAACGGACTTACCATTTGGGAGATATGGCTGAAACAAGGTTTAGAAGGTGGAAAACAACTTAATTGGGCTAAACCGGGTGATTAACAGCTAGGCCCAATGGGGGATTTCGGGTTTAGAGTTATTTGAGGGCTGCTAGGGTTTAGAAAACGATTTTTCATTCATCTTCCAGCCTCCACAAACCTCCTTTGAGCTCTAGCCATGGCCTCTACCTTCTAATTTCATCCCAAATCATCTCTAATCACTTTCTAATCGAAGATTAAGCAAAACTACATCAAATCAAGGGAGGGTAGCACCAAATTAGAGAGAGAGCTGCTGGAACGCATAGGGATTGGATCCAAATCAGAGATTATTTCAGGTCTAAAGTTTGTTTGTGGCTAAAGTGAGTGATTTGCATTGTTTTTCACTAATTACGGCTAATTATGGTAATTAGCGAAGATTAGCGAAATTATGGCTCAGAAAAATCTAGAAAAATTCCTAAAATTCTAAAACATCATTTTATGCCTCTGATATGAATTTGGGTTAATTTCGACTAATTTTGCAAATCCCGGAATTTGGGGGATTAAGTGGTAATTAGTGATAATTAGCGAATTTGTGCATGATAAAAATCTAGAAAATATTCATAAATTCTGAAATATTGTTTTAGACCTCTGATATGAATTTGGGTTAATTTGGTTAAGTTTTGTTAATCCTATGGCGAGTTTTACCTAAACATGCTTAAGGGAAATTAAGGGGTTTTGGGTATGTTTGATCCATTTTACATGCTATGATTTATGTTTTGGTGTTTGGGGTCGATACTACATGTTGCTATGACTGTATGGTATGCTTTGTGATTGTTTAGAAGTGTTAGATTGGTCGAAAACGCCGTCGAATGGCGTGTAACAAGTCGCAGGGAAGCTGTGCAGGGACCGGATCGCCCCTATGTGCCACAACCCGGACCGGAGACCACGATCCGATGGTGGGAGGAGCTCGAACTCGAACCGCGCCACGCGCTAGAGCACCCGATCGCATATCACGACCGAAGGGAAGCGCCACGAGCTATGGAGCACGACCCGAACCAGTGGGAGTGCCTCGACCCGATCTGACCTGACGAAGGTGGAGCACGATCTGAACCGGTGACGAAGCACGGTCACGAACCGAAGGGCGCCAGGGAACCACGAACTGAAGGGTACCACGATCCATTGAAAGATGATAATGGCCGAACCGATCCAGTGAAGACTAAAAACCCGAGATGCAAAGGTAGTCCAAATGGAAGTTAGAGCTCAGGATCCAGATGGGAACCAATGAGTTCACTTCATGATTGGGCTTTGCTGCGGGACGTGTGCAAAGGGGTTGTTGGTATTCATAACTTTGGTTCACCACTGAGAAATGGATAGTGGGCTTGTAGTGATAGTTACACGGGATTGGATTCCGTCATGGCCCAAAGTATTAGGTGACCAAAGTAGTGGATATCGTATGCTTTACGCACTGAGTGAGGAATGTGAGGATGATTGCTATGCTTGATTGTTTGACATCACTATGACATGCACACCCCCACCCCCATTATCTTTACACCATTTGAAAGGGCACCTTAGAGTGTTGTACAGTATGTAGTGCTAACTCTTTGGTTGCAGGTCCAGGTTCAGGTATGATTGGATTATACCTGTTATTATTCTGTTTAGATGCTTATCGCTCATACCAAGCTTTTTGTCTGACCCAGAGTTTTATGTCTCTTCTTATTACTCTGGGTGCTCACACGAGCAGACTAGAGACAGGTTAGCTGGTGGTGCGCGAGTAGCTGATTCGGAGGCGAGCAGGAGGCTTCCACGTATGATAAATAGATATTCTCCCTGTGTCGTTGGCGGTCGCTACTTGGGCATTAGTAGTGTACCTCCTTTATCTTACTTTTGCTTTTTGAGACAGTTTGGAAAGTTGTAATCAGCTGTATTTTGGATTTCTGCTGCTATGATGCTTAGTTTTGGTTTTCAGCTTATGCATTGTCTCTCCTGTTTTATGTCAAGTATGTTATTATTATATTTTGTTCCATGCGCTGTGAGACATTCTACAGGTTCTTGATTAGTTCATTTTCTTCTTCTCTTTTCTTCTGACGATCCATCCCGTGCTAACTGGACATGTGTACAGCGCACTTTTGGAGTAAATGTTGGTTGGTGCGGGGCAGGCCTTCACAAAAACCACTGCTGATTACATAACTGGCTTTGCTTAATCTATTAAGCACATACGAAAACTTATTTTGCACCTCTGGGTAAACCCCGCACTTTATCAACAATGTCTCCATACTCACGGACCAAACAAACAGACTCCTAATTATCGTTGGATGCGTCAGAAGATTCTAGGCAGCTAAGCATCACTGAACCCCTACGGTCATAAGAAATATGAGGGTCTTTCCATAACGAATCAATAGTCTAACTACCCTCCTTTCACAATCTACGATGGCATCCCGCCTGGCTAGCCAATCCACCCCTATAATCAAACTATAGCCCGTGAAACCAAGGGCGAAGGCATTGCATTAAAATCAAATTCCCAAGATAGACACTCTCAAATCCCGACAAACCATTGAAGGATGAGCCGAACCACCAACAGGATTTGAGACTAGGATGGGATCCTTAACTAGACTAGTATTTAGGTGAAGTGTTTCAACTAACGAAGCAGATACTAACGAGTATGAAGCACCAGAATCAAACAAAGTTCAGACAGGGTGATAAAGAAAACCAAATTTCAACCTAGACGGTCCTACCCCTATCAGGTATACCAGCCGTGAGGGAATACAACTACCCTCCAGAAGATCCTGTACTTTTTCCTTACCTCCTTGGACAATCCGAAGGTGTCCTATTTCTCCAAAACAACTAGCATTCCTCTTCACATTCTCCATTCGTGACCTCCCACGAAGATGAGGTTTCGTCCTTTGTTAACCAAACAGCTATTTGAACCTTCCTCCCATTGTCTATCTTAAAGGTACCTACAAGCCCTCCACTTCCTTGGACTAACTTCTAGCCCAACAAACATCTAAGTCCCTTAAAGTGGTTTTCCGTCCTTCGTACACAAGTCCTTATTTATATTAGAAAAAGCATCTATATACGGAGGGGGAAAGAACTCAAAAAGAGAAAGAGGAAGAGATTCAAAACGAAGAATCGAAGGAAGGATATATGGCTCTTGGGGATTATGTTCTTGAAATAAACCTTTCTTTCAAAAATACTCTTCTACAAACATATTTTTGAAAGTATTCTTTATAAAAATGCTTTTAAAATATAGTTTTTCAAAATATCTTATTTGTTCTGGTAACCTTCAGCTCTGATACCACGTGTAATACCCCACGTCCATTAATGTCACTCACAAAGGGAATGCATTAACTTTCATGGAGCATTTTAAGTGAATATAGAACAGAAAATCACAACAAGACAGATATAAAGCGGTACTTGAAATTTTAAAAAGACTATTTTATTGCAGCAGAAGGTAAATATGTATGGTTACATCATCAAAAACCATAAACCAAAGTCAAGTACATAATATCCATCTTGATAAAACAAAGTACATAATCCCACTACTACAAATAGCCATAAAGAAAATGATAGGCTGAACTTTACTTCGGCAATCCAAATCCAAGTGCTCCCAAAGAGATCCCAATCAAGCTCCACTAGTACTAGTCCCACCCTTAGAACCTTGGGGGGGGGGGGGGAGGAAGAAAAGAGGTGGAAACAAAGGGGGTCAGACATAAAGTCTGGCGAGTGCGATAACTCTAACAACATAATTATTAAAGCAATATGATAAGATATAAGCTGGAGAATAAGGTAGTGACTGTGTGAACCACGTGGGTATGGCAAGTCAATCAAGAGAAACAGAGATAACGTTAATGGCGCTTCCTAATCGATATAGGATAATTACTATACTCTACCGTACTGTACTAACACTAACTGCACCCCTACTAGTCACTCTAGAAATTTGATCCCTCTTGGCTAAATAGAACGATGATAGCTTCGTGTACTACTAGATGTAGCCACTATCCCCCATGTTTGACTGTATGTCTCTAGTTACTATCATAGGTCCCCAGCGTGTACCTATCCCCACTAGATGTACCCCTTCAATAAGTAATAATGGTAATTCCTCGTACTCCTAGCTAACGTCATAGGTGCCGCCTGCTCCTATCTCCACAAGGTGTACCCTCTTAGTAATTATTAATAAAAGTGGTAGCTTCGTGTACCCGAGCTGACAACATAGGTGTCGTCTGCTCCTATCTCCACTAGGTGTACCCACTACCCTGCCCCATTCGATCGGCTCCCTAACTCGTAGATACCCGTGCTAGCCCCACAGTGGGGTGTATCACTCCCTAAAGTGGCAACCTAATACCACCAATTATGCACGGCTTATACCTACACGATGCAACAACGTCTTACCTACCAGCCCGGGTCCACACACGCATATGAACCCGTTGGACTTGCGTTGCCACCGCTAACCCGGTTTGGCCTCTTACAGTAAAGCCCAGTATGCGTGTCCCGTCCTCGACTTGGGTCGAGCCCACAAAGATACATATGGGTTACTGGTTGAAATGGGCCCCCATGACTTGACACAAGCTATCCACCTAAGTTTGGTCCCCTCTAGTATTTCCCACTTAACCCACTTCCTATTCATGTTTCAATTACATGTTTAAATTTTGGTTTAGGGTTTCTATTAGTAATTCCACATGCCGCCCAAGGCACCCACTTAGCCCCTATGTCCCACTTACATGTTTTACCTTGGTTAAGTGTTACTAATCGTATTTCCTAATGCCACCCAAGGAACCCACTAGATTCCACATGCCACCCAAGGCACCCACTTAACCCCCTAATGTCCCACTACATGTTTATCTAGTTAAGTGTTTCTTAATTCATTAAGACTGTAACCTCATAAAGACCTCTCACATTAGACTGGCATTTGTGGCAGCTGGATTTGCAGGGCGGGTCCGGGCAGTCTTACACCACAAAAGAGCTTAACCTCGTGTCTTTACAATGGTTACGTATTTAATTTATGCCTAAGACCTCTCACATTACACTGGCATTTGTGGCAGCTGGATTTGTCGGGTGGGTCCGGGCAGTCTTACACCACAAAAGAGCCTAACCTCGTGTCTTAGACGATTAATTACTCCTAATTAATCATTCCCCAATTTGAATTAATTTCCCTATTCAAATTATCAATCAATTCCAAATTTAACGATGTCCATAATTTACTCAATTATGTCCATCCATTTATGGTATGTAAAATCATACCAATTTTCACCACAACTATATTTTATGCCTTTTCAGGCATTTATGCTCATCTATTTATGGTATATAAATTATACCAATTTCATTACTAATTAATTTTATTTCTTAAAATTAATTACATGCCTTTTTAGGCCATTACATGACAAATTCACAATTTGTGTGTATCTAGTATTATCCCCATCGTACCCCGGTCATTCGTTAGCTTAACATGACATATACATATTAGACTAGCAAATAGTCTAATACTAAAAGAAAAGGGAATAAACGTCACAAAGTCACATACACACAATAACAGATCTAATTTGCATCTAACTTGCAATTAAGAATTACGACATACTTGCATAGTCTTCGTATTATCAAGGATCAAAAATCATGGATCTAAAAGTTGTGAGCTTGCATGTATGAACATAGTTTTACACCCAACTAGCCTAGGTAATTATCACAAACTTACATAAACTGTGTATGTCGTCAACCTAAACATAAAGGTGCCATCTTGCATAACTATGGATCCAATAAAGGTGTTAACTTGAGTAAACTATGGATCCACATAAAGTTGTAAACTTGCATAACTAGGCATGTCATAGATTCGACATAAAAATGTCAACTTGAATATGGATCTAAACTTTAAAGGTGTGAACTTGTATATATATGAATCCAATTATCACATAAACTTGCATATGAACATAATACTTATACGAACTAGCATATGTTCCACATCCATATTCGCATAAAAACTGATGTTATAAACCTAGGTGATTGGGTTATAAAAAGGGATTCATTGACACAAGTTAACGTCATGAACTACTAGCATATATTTTAGATCCAAACTTACATAACATCATATACAAAACTTGCATAACATCATATATAAAACTTGCATAATATCATATGTGAAACTTGCATAACATCATATGTGAAACCGGCATAACATCATATATAAAACCTTCATAACATCATTTGTGAAACTGGCATAACATCATATATAAAACTTGCATAACATCATATGTGAAACTGGCACAACATCATATATAAAACTTGCATAACATCATATATAAGACTTGCATAACATCATATAATATGAACCAAGTTAACATACATGATTAAACATATGAATTAGATTCACAACCACAACTTTTAATCCAACATATATCACATCATAATTGATTTAGCAATTATTTTGTTAAGGTGATCGAACTCACAATTCAAAAGCATTCTTGAGTTCCGAATTCTGATTTCTGGAGTTGAATTAGCGCTCCTTTGATGAAGATTCGCTGTTAGAGTTGAAAAGGATTGAATTTGATTTGCTTTCTTCCTCTCTAATGGGCGGCGGCTATTCTGAGTTGCAAGATGACGGCATGGAGGCCATGAATCCAATTTTGTTTTGATTTTAGGGTTTGAATCTATAGGTGTTTTTATAGAGTTTAGGATTGGTTTAAGCCGTCCGATCAACCCAGAATTAACCCCAGCCAATCAGAGCAGATCAGAAACCCTAATGAGTCAGCATATAGTCACAAACAGATCATCAATCAAATCTGCCCGGGGGGGGGGGGGGGGGCAGGACGACCCCCAGGTCGACCCTATGGTCGACCTGGTTAAGGCAGGTCGACCCCCATGTCAACCCTATGGTCGACCTGGTTAAGGTAGGTCGACCCCCAGGTCGATCTGGCCCTGGCGGGAATTATCCCGCCTAGACTGTCTGACTCCGAAATTTGAATTTTCTGAAAAGCTGTTTTGAATTTTCTGAAACTTCTGATCGCCATGACTTCTTCATAAGAAGTCCAATTCACGCAAACTCGGACTTTATCTCAACCAGAATTATGAGATGAACACAATGGCGCAACCCGTTTCCCTTAATTCTCATGTCTGAGATTAATTATTCTTTAATTTAGTTAATTCGATTATTCAAAAATCCCGCGGTGTTACATTCTCCCGTCCTTAAAGGATTTCGCCCCCGAAATCTCTAAGTTAAGGAGAATGCATATCCTAACATCCAAACAACCATCTACTCAACCATCAAACACAGGCATCCATTGTCCTTATAAATTCCTAATGCTGTATGAACATATGCAAGAAGTGTGTGTATATGTTCCTTATCTAATGCAAAATCAGGCGGTCTACTGATTCAGTTGACCTCCTTAATGCAAACCATGATAGTGCCATGCGTCCATTATGTATGCGAAGAACCTTATCGATACATATCATTTCTACATGTGTGCACAACTATTCACCAAAATGAAACATCCATATGATGGTACAAGCATTATTCATCCATTACTTAAGTATGTACACACATTTATATGCAATATGCAATATGAAGTGACTGAGCCGATCTAGTGCCTAAAGTGTGTGTATATGCATCCACGAGAAACCACTGGCAAACACTTGCATCCATCATACATAACATGTCTCAAACACATGTTTCAACCATAGGACTACCCTACCTAAAGGTCAAAGATACTAGCGAGAGGACATACCAAAAATAAGATAAGTACAAGCTAAGCGATAAAGGAGAAATTAAAAGACATACCCTCGAATAGAAAAGGGTATAATGAACGCATCTTCTCTTCCGTCTCCCAAGTAGCGTTGCTCTCATCATCTCCCCATTGCACTTTGACTAGTTTGACCTCTCGATTCCTCAACTTCTTAATCTCCGACCCAAGAATGCGCGTAGGAGCTCGTCGAATCGTTGTATTACGCTAGATCTCCACCTATCTAAGCAAGCTCGGCTCTACCACTTCCGCGGTCTCGTGCAAGCACTTCCTCAAATGTCATACATGGAATACGTCGTGTACACCACTAAGTCTCTTGGGAAACTCCACTCTATACGTCATCTGCCCAATCCTTTTCTTAATAGGAAACGGTCCTACGAACCTTGGTGCTAACTTCCCAACGGACCCAAAGCGAACGACGTTCCGTAATGGAGATACCTTTACAAAGACCATGTCCCCAACATCAAAATCAAGATCTGACCTCCTCTTATCCACATAAGATTTCTGCCTATCTTGCGCCGTCTTCATCCTCCTTCGAATCAAATCGATCTTTTTTGAAGTCTCTCTAATCATATCGGGTCCAAGCAAGATCTTGTCTGTAGACTCCCACCAACATATAGGCGAACGACATGGCCGTCCATAAGGAGCCACGAACGGTGCCATGCCAATGCTAGACTGAAAGCTGTTATTATATGCGAACTCCACCAATAGAAGATGTTCCTCCCATGTAACTCTGAAATCTAAGACACACAACCTCAATAAGTCCTCTGGAATACGATTCACCCTCTCGGTCTGGCCGTCCGTCTGAGGATGATATGCGGTGCTCAAACATAACTGAGTCCCTACCGCCTCTTGCAAGCTCTTCCAAAATTCGCTAGTGAAGATAGGATCGTGGTCGCTCACTATGCTAGAAGGAACACCGTGCAAACGAACTATTTCTCTAATGTATACGGAGGCTAACCATGGAGCAGTCCTCTTACTCTTCATGGGAATGAAATGGGCGCTATTAGTAAGTCTTTCTACCACGACCCAAATCCCCATATTACCCTTCCTCGATCTTGGTAATCCGTCAACAAAAATCCATCGAGACGCTTTCCCACTTCCATTGTGGGACTTCCAATGGGTGAAGTAATCCACCGGGCTTCTTTTGCTCTGCTTTTACTTGTTGGCACACCAAGCATCTAGCGACATACTCGGCCATATTTTTCTTCATGCCGGCCCAAAAGTAAACTCGTCTTATGTCCATGTACGTCTTGTCCCTGCCAGGATGAATGGTCATCTTCGAACGCTGGGCATCATCAAGAATGGTCTTCCTCAGATTCTCGTCCCGTGGTACACAAAGTCTACCGTCCCTACGCAACCAACCCTTATCATCTTGGGTATACCTACAGAGATGGCTCGATGACTTCCCTCCTTTGAGCTTTTCTACTAACTCAACCAATTGTGGGTCATCTCGCTGTGCCTCGCCAATCCGTCCCAAAAGCGTAGGTCTGACCTCTATGGATGCTAGCAAACCAGGTACAAAGTCAATGGAAAGTGTAAAGTCAAACATAGAGATGAACTCTAAACTTCGCCGCCCAACAAACAACGGACTCATGGATAATCTTTTTCTACTTAAGGCATCTACCACCACGTTACCCTTGCTAGGGGTATATGCTATCTCGAAGTCGTAGGATGCTAAGAACTCCATCCACCTTTGCTGCCTTAAGTTCAAGTCCTTCTGAGAGAATAAGTATTTTAGCGATTTGTGTTCAGTGAACAATTCAAATTTCTCGCCAAGAAGATAATGACGCCAAGACTTAAGCGCGAAAACGATAGCGGCCAACTCTAGGTCATGTGTAGGGTAATTTATTTCATGCACTCTCAACTGCCTTCCACCATAGGCTATTACCCTTCCCTCTTGCATTAAGACTTCGCCTAGTCCTGTCCCACAAGTGTCGGTATAAACGGTAAATGGCTTACTTCCATCTGGCAACACAAAGACTGGGGCTGTGGTCAAAGCTCTCTTTAAATGTTGGAACGCATCATCACAATTTACGTCCAACATCAAAACTAAGATCTTCTTCGTCAAGCGTGTTATTGGAGCTGATATTTTTGCGAAGTCTTTGATGAACTTCCTATAGTAGCCAGCTAACCCTAAGAAACTCCTCACCTCGGTCGCATTTTTAGGAACCTTCCAATCTTGGATGGCCACTACCTTCGCGGGATCCACGACTATCCCTTCTTTGGAAACCACGTGCCCTAAGAATCGCACTTCCTTCCTCCAAAAGTGACATTTAGAAAATTTAGCTTTAAGGTATGCGCTCGAAGAGTCTCCAACACTTCCCTAGGATGTAGGGCATGCTTTTCTCTGCTTCTAGAGAAAACCAGGATATTATCCCATGCAAAATAGACACAACTATCCATCTCTCACACAGACCATCCTAGTCGAACTCGACATCCCCCAAGTGCAAGCCCCAAAGGCCTAAACCAATATCAGACAAACACCCAAGGGATACCTCCTTCGAATTCAGACGACCTACGTGAGATGATACTAATAAGACGACCAACCAATTGAGCACTTGACCGACTCTGGCTGTCCTTGCCAGTCTTGCTCCAAAACCACCGCTGATTACATAACTGGCTTTGCTTAATCTATTAAGCACATACAAAAACTTATTTCGCGCCTCTGGGTAAACCCCGCACTTTATCAACGACGTCTCCATACTCACGGACCACACAAACAGACTCCCAATCAACGTTGGATGCGTCAGAAGATTCTAGGCAGCTAAGCATCACTGAACCAATAGGGTCACAAGAAATATGAGGGTCTTTCCACAATGAATCAATAGTCTAACTACCCTCCTTTCACAATCTAGGATGGCATCCCGCCTGGCTAGCCAATCCACCCCTAGAATCAAACTATAGCCCGTGAAACCAAGGACGAAGGCATTGCATTCAAATCAAACGCCCAAGACAGACACTCTCAAATCCCGACAAACCATTGAAGGATGAGCCGAACCACCAATAGGATTTGAGACTAGGTTGGGATCCTTAACTAGACTATATTTAGGTGCAGTGTTTCAACTAACGAAGCAGATAATAACGAGTATGAAGCGCCAGAATCAAACAAAGTTCAAACATGATGACAAAGAAAACCAAATTTCAACCTAGACGGTCTTACCTCTATCAGCTATACCAGCCGTGAGGGAATACAACTACCCTCCAGAAGATCCTGTACTTTTTCCTTGCCTCCTTGGACAATCCTAAGGTGTCCTATTTCTCCAAAACAACTAGCCTTCTTCTTCACATTCTCCATTCGTGACCTCCCACCAAGATGAGGTTTCGTCCTTTGTTAACCAAACAGCTATTTGAACCTTCCTCCCATTGTCTATCTTAAAGGTACCTACAAGCCCTCCACTTCCTTGGACTAACTTCTAGCCCAACAAACGTCTAAGTCCCTTGAAGTGGTTTTTCGTCCTTCGTACGCAAGTCCTTATTTATCTTAGAAAAAGCATCTATATGTGGAGGGGGAAAGAACTCAAAAAGAGAAAGAGAAAGATATTCAAAATGGATAATCGAAGGAAGGATATAAGGATCTTGGGGATTATGTTCTTGAAATAAACCTTTCTTTCAAAAATACTCTTCTACAAACATATTTTTGAAAGTATTCTTTATAAAAATGCTTTTAAAAAATAGTTTTTCAAAATATCTTATATGTTCTGGTAACCTTCAGCTCTGATACCACGTGTAACACCCCACGTCCATTAATGTCACTCACAAAGGGAATGCATTAACTTTCATGGAGCATTTTAAGTGAATATAGAACAAAAAATCACAACAAGATAGATATAAAGCAGTACTTGAAAATTTAAAAGACTATTTTATTGTAGCAGAAGGTAAATATGTTTGGTTACATCATCAAAAACATAAACCAAAGTCAAGTACATAATATCCATCTTGATAAAACAAAGTACATAATCCCACCACTACAAATAGCCATAAAGAAAATGATAGGCTGAACTTTACTTCGGCAATCCAAATCCAAGTGATCCCAAAGAGATCCCAATCAAGCTCCACTAGTACTAGTCCCACCCTTAGAACAGGGGGGGGGGGAAGGAAGAAAAGAGGTGGAAACAAAGGGCGTCAGACATAAAGTCTGGCGAGTGCGATAACTCTAACAACATAATTATTAAAGCAATATGATAAGATATAAGCTGGAGAATAAGGTAGTGACTGTGTGAACCACGTGGGTATGGCAAGGCAATCAAGAGAAACAGAGATAACGTTAATGGCGCTTCCTAATCGATATAGGATAATTACTATACTCTACCATACTGTACTATATTGTACTGTACTAAAACTAACTGCACCCCTACTAGTCACTCTAGAAATTTGATCCCTCTTGGCTAAATAGAACGATGATAGCTTCGTGTACTACTAGATGTACCCACTATCCTCCATGTTTGACTGTATGTCTCTAGTTGCTATCATAGGTACCCAGCGTGTACCTATCCCCACTAGATATACCCCTTCAATAAGTAATAATGGTGATTCGACGTACTCCTAGCTGACGTCATAGGTGCTGCCTGCTCCTACCTCCACTAGTTGTACACCCTTAGTAATTATTAATAATAGTGGTAGCTTTGTGTACCCCTAGCTGACTACATAGGTGTCGTCTGTTCCTATCTCCACTAGGTGTACCCACTACCCTATCCCATTCGATCGGCTCCCTAACTCGTAGATACCCGTGCTGACCCCATAGTGTGGTGTATCACTCCCCAAAGTGGCAACCCGATACCACCAATGATGCACGAATTATACCTACACGATGCAACAACAACTTACCTACCAGCCTGGGCCCACACACGCATATGAACCTGTTGGAATTGCGTTGCCACCGCTAACCCGGTTTGGCCTCCTACAGTCAAGCCCAGTATGCGTGTCCCGTACTCGACTTGGGTCGAGCCCACAAAGATACGTATGGGTTACTGGTTGAAATGGGCCCCCATGACTTGACACAAGCTATCCACCTAAGCTTGGTCTCCTCTAGTATTTCCCACTTAACCCACTTCCAATTCATGTTTAAATTACATGTTTAAATTTTGGTTAATGGTTTCTATTAGTAATTCCACATGCCACCCAAGGCATCCACTTAACCCCTATGTCCCACTTACATGTTTTACCTTGGTTAAGTGTTACTAATCGTATTTCCTCATGCCACCCAAGGCACCCACCAGATTCCACATACCACCCAAGGCACCCACTTAACCCCTCATGTCCCACTACATGTTTATCTGGTTAAGTGTTTCTTAATTCATTAAGACCGTAACCTCATAAAGACCTCTCACATTAGACTGGCATTTGTGGCAGCTGGATTTGCCGGGCGGGTCCAGGCAGTCTTACACCACAAAAGAGCCTAACCTCGTGTCTTTACAATTGTTACGTATTTAATTTATGCCTAAGACCTCTCACATTAGACTGTCATTTGTGGCAGCTGGATTTGCCAGGCGGGTCCGGGCAGTCTTACACCACAAAAGAGCCTAACCTCGTGTCTTAGACGATTAATTACTCCTAATTAATCATTCCCCAATTTGAATTACTTTCCTTATTCAAATTATCAATCAATTCCAAATTTAACGATGTCCATAATTGACTCAATTATGTCCATCCATTTATGGTGTGTAAAATCATACCAATTTTCACCACAATTATATTTTATGACTTTTAAGGCATTTATGCTCATCTATTTATGGTATATAAGTTATACCAATTTCATTACTAATCAATTTTATTTCTTAAAATTAATTACATGCCTTTTTAGGCCATTACATGACAAATTCACAATTTGTGTGTATCTAGTATTATCCCCATCGTACCCCCATCATTCGTTCGCTTAACATGACATATACATATTAGACTAGCAAATAGTCTAATACTAAAAGAAAAGGGAATAAACGTCACAAAGTCACATACACACAATAATAGATCTAATTTGCATCTAACTTGAAATTAAGAATTACAACATACTTGCGTAGTCTTTGTATTATCAAGGATCAAAAATCATGGATCTAAAAGGTGTGAGCTTGCATGTATGAACATAGTTTTACACCGAACTATCCTAGGTAATTATCACAAACTTACATAAACTGTGTATGTTGTCAACCTAAACATAAAGGTGTCATCTTGCATAACTATGGATCCAATAAAGGTGTTAACTTGAGTAAACTATGGATCAACATAAAGGTGTAAACTTGCATAACTAGGCATGTCATAGATTCAACATAAAAATGTCAACTTGAATATGGATCTAAACTTTAAAGGTGTGAACTTGTATATATATGAATCCAAATATCACTTAAACTTGCATATGAACATAATACTTATACGAACTAGCATATGTTCCTCCATGTTCGCATAAAAACTGATGTTATAAACCTAGGTGACTGGGTTATAAAAAGGGAATCATTGACACAAGTTAACGTCATGAACTACTAGCATATATTTTAGATCCAAACTTACATAACATCATATACAAAACTTGCATAACATCATATATAAAACTTGCATAACATCATATGTGAAACTTGCATAACATCATATGTGAAACTGGCATAACATCATACATAAAACTTGCATAACATCATATGTGAAACTGGCATAACATCATGTATAAAACTTGCATAACATCATATGTGAAACTGGCATAACATCATATATAAAACTTGCATAACATCATATATAAGACTTGCATAACATCATATAATATGAACCAAGTCAACATACATGATTAAACATATGAATTAGATTCACAACCACAACTTATAATGCAACATATATCACATCATAATTGATTTAGCAATTATTTTGTTAAAGTGATCGAACTCACAACTCAAAAGCAGTCTTGAGTTCTAAATTCTGATTTCTGGAGTTGAATTAGTGCTCCTTTGATGAAGATTCGCTGTTAGAGTTGAGAAGGATTGAATTTGATTTGATTTCTTCCTCTCTAATGGGCGGCGGCTATTCTGAGTTGCAAGATGACGGCATGGAGGCCATGAATCCAATTTTGTTTTGATTTTAGGGTTTGAGTCTATATGTGTTTTTATAGAGTTTAGGATTAGTTTAAGCCGTCCGATCAACCCAAAATCAATCCCAGCTAATCAGAGCAGATCAGAAACACTAATGAGTCAGCATATCGTCACAAACAGGTCATCAATCAAATCTGCCTGGGGTGGAGGGGCCAGGTTGACCCCCAAGTCGACACCCAGGTCGACCCTATGGTCGACCTGGTTAAGGCAGGTCGACCCACAGGTCGACCCTATGGTCGATCGGGTTAAGGCAGGTCGACCCCCAGGTCGACCCTATGGTCGACCTGGCCCTGGGGGGAATTTCCCCGCCTAGCCTGTCTGACTCCGAAATTTGAATTTTCTGAAAATCTGTTTTGAATTTTCTGAAACTTCCGATCGCCATAACTTCTTCATACGAAGTCCAATTCACGCAAACTCGGACTTTATCTCAACCAGAATTCCGAGTCGAACACAATGGCGCAACCCATTTCCCTTAATTCTCATGTTTGAGATTAATTATTCTTTAATTTAGTTAATTCGATTATTCAAAAATCTCGGGGTGTTACAATTACTAAGAATTTTGTTTGAGAAATAAGTTATTTTGAGAATTCAAATTTTTTGAATTGCTGTAAATATGTAGATGTATAAATACACATGATTTCAAACGGATGTGAAATAAAATCCAGGAGTCTGAATTTCGAAATTTAAAGTTAACTTGTATAAGTTAATTAGATTAAAATGGTAAAAATGGATGAAATGGATTGAAATCTAACTTTAGTCAAGTTAAATAAAAGTTGGATTGGATTAGAGATAATACCGAATGGAGAGGAATATAGAGAAAAGGAATATTTTGAATTATTAAAATAAATTCAACTTACACAAAATAAGTTGAGTATATATGTTGGACACTGTAAATTGGAATCAAGTTGTGATTATATATTTAACCTAGTTAATAGGGTTTATAACATTTTTTTCCTACCTTAGTTATTTCGGGGACAAAATTCTTTTAAGGGATAAGGAATGTAACGACTCGGATCTTTAGTGACTAAATTATTAATTTAATTATTTAACAGGTTAATTTGCATATTTAAATGGTTTGAATTCAAGTATTTTGAATATTAAATTAATATAAATAGTGGAATAATAAATTTAAATTCTGAAATAATCGAAATTGAGTTGAATTCGTAATATTGTGTGAATTGGATAATTTAAAAGATTTAATTGAGTTTAGATTTGAGTTATAATAAAAAAATTATTTATAAAACGAAGTTTGAAAATATAATTTATAATATAATTTAAAACGAGCTTGTAACGTCGCGGTAGTTCGTAATATTACGTTTTAAACTTTAACTGAATATACCGAATCCAATATAAGTTGGATTTCTTTGGAACAAGAAATGCTTGAATCTATTTGACTGTATTTTTCTAATGAAAGTGAAAAATCAAGGTTTCACCTTATAGATTATGAGTTATGTCCAAATCAAATTTTTAGAAAGTTGTTATGGAATCGTTTATAAACCAATACGATTTATAAAATTAAATAAATGGATTTTAAAATATATTGAATATAATATCGATTTAATGATGAAATTTTATAATATCGAATTATAAATCCAAATATTTTTATTTTGAAGAATATTCTATTCAGATATGTACAATAATACCAACTTATTATTATCGAATTGAGCTGTTTTTTATATTAACAATTTATTAAACAATAAAATATGGATTTTAAATTTGGACAAGATTTATAAATGATGTATTTTTAGTTTAATTTATAGAATTTTACTGTAATTTTTAATTTGAAAAATAAATAACTATTTTGTTTAATGTAATTTACGCCCTATATCAGCATTTTTGGAGCTTCACAAAAAAAATTAACTTGTCTATTTTATTATATTTTTGAAATTGTGATATATTGCTCGACAAGACCATATTTTTGTTTTTGTTTGTAGCAGCTCATACGTAAACTAATTTTTTTGTAATGGGGTTCCTATATTTTCTTATTTGAATTATTCGATATGTACCTAACTTAGCATATCTCTATCAGCTTATCTTCGTTTTCTAATCTTTGCACATGCCTAAGTTTTCCCTATGCACCTATATTTTCAAAATGCATACCTAGCACACCTTATTTCACATGGTTAATTTGAAACTTTCAACACCTCCTGAGTAAAATTGAATGAAGCATGTGATATCTGCGCACACATGGCTAATCTACGCTATTTTTCACATGGATGGCTTGAAAACTTTCACCTTAAGTCTTATAAGAAAATAAATGACGCACATGTGAATCAAAGAAATCCGCAGACCTATTCTTCTTTTGCACATGGTTAAGTTTATTCCATGCAACCTACAAGATCAAATTTCACATGCCTACCCTGTACGATTGAAAATGACTTGCATTCCTATTATCTCTATAAATATCAAGCATCATTGTTTTCAGCAATGAAAAACCAAACGCAAGATTCAAATTTAAAATAATGCATATAAAATCAAATAAAAAAATGCAATCACCGTAGCAATATACTTGAATCACCACTCTCCTTTTGCCTTCCATGAAATCAGCGAAGAAAGAAAAAATAATAATATACATATCGCACCCTTGTACGTGGAAACGGCCGAAGCAGCGGCATGTATATGGAGCTTGGGTTTGATGCGGATGGAGGTAGTTGTGTTGGGTTACGTGAAAGGGGACACGGCGGGCACTGTAGTGCATGGGATGGGAGTAAGGACGGAGGCTGCAAGGGGAGATCGAGATCGACCTAAGGAGGAACAAAGTCAGAGTTTAGTTAAAATGGTGGTGAGGGTGACCCTTAAAGGGACTATAGGTGTATGGAAGTTAATGAATATGTTTGTGTGAAGGGAGCAAGAGAATAAGAGAAGTTGAGTCATGTGGTGTCAATTTTTTTCATGGGTTACTTTAACGTTGCGTGGGGTTGGGAAATACAGTTATGGGGTTAGGTGCGAGCTACATGAGACGGGAAAGAATGAACGAGGAAGAAGAAAATCTATTTAATACAAAATGAATTACTGAAGGAAGAAATGCATGGGTATGCAGTAAGAGGGAAAACATAGTGTCGATGGTTCAATGAACAGTGGAGTAATGGTGGATTTATGGCAATGAAAAAGCATGACAATGATGTTTACCTTTTTTGAGAAGTAGTTGTAATGACCTGGAAAATCTGAACCAATTTAAAAATTTTAAATTGGCTAAAATAATGGATTTTAAATATTTAAAATAAATATATTAAATAATAAGGATGAAAAGTAAGTTGAATCGATGTTGAAAATGAAAATAATTATTTCTAATTATAAACAAGGCCTGAAATGGCGCTATAGTTTCAAAAATAGAATTCAAACTTTGTCGGACTGTACTGGGTGCAAAACAAAACGGATTTGAGTGAAACCAAAAATATTTAAATCTGTTAGTGATTACCTTTCTAACGAATCTGAAAAATCGAAGTTTCATAGCGGAAAGCAAAAGTTATGGCCAAATGAATTTTCCGAAAGGTCGCTATGGAATTTATATAGCCCGTGAAATTGGCCATTTTGCAAACGACCTCGGAATTCGACGAAACCACTTTTGTTATATCCGGGATGTATAGTTATTGCTAGGTTTCAAATTTCATAATTTTTGAAGCTAGTATGTGAGCGTGGCAAAGAGAAATGTGTTTTGGTCAATTAAAGTTAAATTGGATCGACCAGAAAAAGACCATTTTGCAAACAGTCTCAGAATTCACTGAAACTAGTTTTGTTGGGACCGTATCGTCAAAACATAGCTACATATATTTTTCTGGAATTTTTCGAATCAGTTTGTGGCCCTGGCAAATTGAAATGTACGTTCAAATCGAATATTGAATGTTTTATATTTTAATTCGAATGAAAACTGACTAAAACAGTCGAATGGGCCTTCAAAACATATCCCATTGTGTTCGGAATGGGGGTAAAACGCTAGGGACGATAGTCGTTGGGTTTGGATTGGGGTTTGTGTGTGAAAGGGGTATTTTGGAGATTTTAAAAATTATAAAATAAAATAAAAAATTTCATTGGTGGACATATTTCTCTCTCCCCGACATTTGGCCCAGACGCACGACGGAAGTGGATCGCCACCTTCTCTCCTTGTTTTCTCCTCCTCCACGCAATAATAGCCAATGCTCCAGTTAAGTTTTTTGTAGATCTTCCTGAGCTCTTCAAATCCATACCAGCTAGAGAATTTATCGTGCAGTATTTTGGGAGAATCACCTCGCCAAAGTTGGCGACTTCAAACCGCCGCCGCCGCCTGGGACCACCGAACTGGCCCCACCTCCTGGCGCACGTGCGTCTCTCCTAGCCCAACAAGGTGGCGCTGGCTGATCGAAGAAACAATCAACGGATTGGAAGATAAATCGCGACCTAGTTTTGAAGATTTTCAGAGAGGTACGGCCTTGTATATTTAAAACTGATTTCAACAGTTTTAAAATGTTGCAAACTTTGAAAAATCATATCTTTTTTGTTTCTTGATGAAATTTGATGAAACAGGAAACATCGTGACTGTGTGGACGTCTTCTACCTTCTAGAAGAGACCGCATATTTTTTTGAGCCTTCTGCTATTTTTGGTGGAGTGGAACCCAATGTGAGATTTCAAATTTATAAACGATTTGGAAAACGACGATGTATAAATTATATAGTCGATGAATGAGTTATATAAGCATTGTACACCTCTTGTATAAGCGTTGTATAAGTTGTACGTTCGATGTATAAGTTGTATATGCATTGTAAAAATTATATATGTGTTGAAATAGAAGTGAATTGCTATATATATATATATATATATATATATATATATACGCTCCTCGTCCACAAACCACAGACGATATTTATTGGTTGTGATTGGTGTGAAAATTGATTGATAGTGAATGGTTGAATGGAATTGTTTGTGGTTGAAATTGATTGAATGTGGTTGAAAAATACCCATTTGTGGTTGAAAATTATTTGGTTGAAACTACATAGGATTAGTTTGTGTAAATGAAATAAATATACATGCCGCCTGCGTGCGAACT
Organism: Allium sativum; assembly: GCA_030737875.1. Classification (NCBI taxonomy): domain Eukaryota; kingdom Viridiplantae; phylum Streptophyta; class Magnoliopsida; order Asparagales; family Amaryllidaceae; genus Allium; species Allium sativum. The sequence continues at coordinate 161,757,445 of CM060924.1, forward strand.
AGATGCATGATTTCCCATTGTCAAAAGCTACGAGGCTTTAAGGTAGAGCGAGGAGCCGTACTAGGGACGGCCCCGGTTTTAACTACCCTGCCGTTATGCTGCCGAAATTTTGAATAATATTCATGTGTTAGAATTATTTTCATTTGTTGAAACTATATTTATTCGTTGAATAGAAAACCTTCATGTGTTGAATCGATATTCATTCGTTGAATTGAAATTCATGTGTTGAATGGTATTCGTGTTTTTTAAATATAAAAATCACATTTTTATCTATATATACAAACTATAGAAAACCTTCATGTGTTGAATCGATATTCATGCATTGAATTGAAAATCATGTGTTGAATGGTATTCGTGTTTTAAATATAAACATCACCTTTTTATCGATTTATATAAACTATAGAAAACCTTCATGTGTTGAATCGATATTCATTCGTTGAATTGAAATTCATGTGTTGAATGGTATTCGTGTTTTAAATATAAAACTCACCTCTTTATCGGTATATACAAACTATAGAAAACATTCATGTGTTGAATCTAAATTCATTCGTTGAATTGAAATTCATGTGTTGAATGGTATTCATATTTCGAAAGAAATTGTTTTATAATAAAAAATCCTATTTTTATCTTCGATATGAACTATATAAAATGATCTTGTTTTGAAATAAATTGTTTTATAATAAAAATCCTATTTTTATCACCTATATGAACTATAGAAAATAATCATGTTTTGAAATAAATTGTTTTATAATAAAAATCACAGTTTTACTATATACATGAATTGTTAAAAATAGTGAAGTGTTGAAATAGAAGACAATTAGATAAAAATATCATTTTTATCAAATGTATGAGAAGAATATAGTTTTTGGAATCGAAGAATTGATATATATATAAATAGAATTGAAATATATCGAATAACGACGCTGCAGTTCGTATTTTGAAGCCGTGATTTCAAGCGATTATACCGAGAGATCCGACCATCGGATTTTCCCGAAACCGCAACCGTTGAGTTCGCTTTGGAAAAATCTTTCCAACGGCACTAACTTTGTAAAAATCCAACAGTTGGATTGTCTGGAATGTTTAATTCAAATCTGAAGAAAAACAGCGCCAGAATCGATTATATTTATATATATATATATAAATATAATTATATTAAATCGAATAACGACGCTGCAGTTCGTATTTTGAAATCGAAACTTCAAACGATTATACCGGGAGATCCGACCGTCGGAATTTCCCGAAACTGGAACCGTTGGATTCGTTTTGAAAAGATCTTTCTAATGATGTAAATTTTGTGAAGATCCAACGGTTAGATTTCCAGATATGTTTAAATCAAATTTGAAGAAAGACAGCGCCACGGCCGCGTTATGGCCCGAAGCGTCGTTTTGAATAAATTGGCTATTTTAAAATAAACAAAAATAGTGATAAATCGTTATAAAATATTATAAACGATATGGATGTGATTTAGAAATTAACTGAAGGTTGGCTAAGTCGAATGGTTTCCTGGTGTTGATCTGATGTTGGTTTCGGCCTTCGGGGTTAATATTTGGGAAATCGTTCTCTTACTGATTAACGGTTAGTGACTAATTAATTGAAATTATGCGTATGTATATTAGTGTTGCACTTGTTTATTATATACGCGAGTTGCTCAGAAAGACCGGGTTTATCCCATTCTGAATAACTGAATCAACGATAAGATATCGAAGATGAAGATGGTAGTCGAAGATCGGAGATCTTCACCTCGTTTGGATGGTAACCGAGGTCCTGATTGGGAGGCATCCCGAAATATGGATAATGAGAGGTGATCGTCCAGACGTACGAGGTGATCGATGGGTTTGCGAGGTATATAGTGCCTCCGGTTTCGTTCAGACCCAGAACGAACTTGCTAATGGACAGTGTGTCTGACAATGGAATTTATTCTGTGTGATTGATAGCTATCAGTTGCATGGTATGAATTGCCTATGTGGCATGCCAAGATGCAGTGATCAGGGCGTCTGTTGAAAAGCAAAGTCTTGTGGTGATGACCAAAGCACCGCCTGTGTGGCGTAGCTTTGTGTATAACGTGAAATCGCGAGCCTCACACCCCGGTATGAACAAGAAACGGGAGTAGGACCTCAGGGAGGGCATGCGTTTCTTCCTAGCTAGAAGTGGCGTCAGTGGTTTTACACGCCCTGACGAGTTTGACTTATGTGGTTGTTGCTGTTGCGAGGCGCCTCGGTTAGATCGGACGATTCGGGTCTGATGGAGTCATTCGTTGGCTCATTTACACCCCATAGGGCGGGGAAATGCATTGTTCAGGCATTTTAATCCACATCGGTGGACCGGCCCTGACGATCCAAGGGTTTGACTGAGTACTTGCCCTGAGACTCGGGCTAGGCAGTCTCGAATTCGGTAAGGACTATCTTTTTCCTTGGTTCATGACGGAAATCCAATTTCCAAATACGTGACTGTGCGGTTTTAATTGTATACCTATATATGGCGACATAGTGGTATGGGGCATTAATGCCGTCTATGATTGATAGTTATGATTGAAATTGTTTTTGAAACATATGAACACTATTAATAATATCAAATGCTTTTGTTTTATTCGTATCAAGCATATTTTGGCCATTATAAGGTAAAACTCTATCCTCCGGTTTGCGTTGCATTATGTGATGGGAACTGAGTCTTATAATGGCTTTATTTTTATAAAAAGCATTGCGATGTTTAAAAGAATGATTTGTTTTAAAGCACTGGCAATCCAATGGAGTAAACCCGTTCTGCGAAAGTGGCGTGGTCCTGCGATTAGCCATATTATAAATGTGTTGAGTAGATTTCTCATACCAGTCCCATGACTGACTCGTAGTTTGTTTCACTTTCAAACTCGGGTGCCCCTTTTTCTATATGGGCAGCCTTGTATTGAGGTTTTAGCTGGCTTTCTCTGGATAGCTGGAGCTGAAGATGGATTCTATTATTTATCTCTTTTTATGCTGTTCAGCTCCTATTGTACATTATGTTTGTTTTTCCGCTGTAGACATAAATGTATAGCTGAACTGTATTTGTACTAAGTATGATCCTGTATACTGTGTAACTCTGATGATTACGTTTATCCAGTATATTCTATTGTGCATTATCTGGTGTATTTATTTAATTCTGTTCTGCTATTATCTGTTTATGTGTATATTCCAAGGATTACCCGTGCCGCCGTCAGTACGGGGTTCGGGGTCGTCTCACGTGGTATCAGAGATTTGGTTAAGCTTAGTTCTGGAATATAACATATTAACGAGCTCGTCAGAAATAGAACCAGTAGTGTTCTAGGACGAGTAACTCAGTACAGATAGGATCAGTAATATCCTAGTATGGGTATAGCAGAATCGGAATAACTCGTTAGAGATGGGGTCAGAAGTGCCCTAGAACGAGTCGAGAATAATATGTTTATAAATAACGTATTTGTGATTATATATCTAATTTGGTTTTAGAAATATGATTTTTGAACATATATAAAAGATATATATTTTTGAAAGGTTAAAAACAAATTGATTGTGTTGTGTGTTGTGTGATAGTAAATTTGATTAATTAAATTGTTAGAACGATAGTAATTTAATCAATAATGGAATGAATAGTAGAATTTATTCGATTAAACCACACATTGAACTGAGGTAAAAATAGTTAGAAATATATACTTGTGCATTATATATGTTTGAACAGGTAATTGGATTAGCTGTTGAGTAAAGATTTTATTTGTGTGCCCGACAAATAGGTAAACCTTAATGAGTTGGATGCGCACTTTTATTATTATATCAACTCCTGTGAATGCCATTGAATGTGGAGTGCTGGTTATTCTGTGTGAAATAATAAACATCACCATAGGATAGTAACAATTAATTTTGAACAACACTGCATGGCATACTTCTGAAGATAGGCATACTTCATCATATACCACATAAGCATTTGGAGCTTGTGTGACGAGGTGGAAGATTTACCATACGAGCGAGAGGCTTGTATGGCGATGACTATATTTTACAGGTTGAACTGATGACTGATATGAACTATTTAAATTGTAACGATAAAATTGCCAAATTAATAAAAACCCCACACGGGTCTGGATTTGACAATAACTACGTCTCTCTAGTCATTAGATACGGCACATGGACTATATATGGCGACATAGTGGTATGGGGCATTAATGCCATCTATGATTGATAGTTATGATTTGAAATTGTTTTCAAAACATATAAACACTAGCAATAATATCAAATGCCTTTGTTTTATTCGTATCAAGCATATCTTGGCCGTTATAAGGTAAAAACTCTATCCTTCGGTTTGCGTTGCATTGTGTGATGGGAACTGAGTCTTATAATGGCTTCATTTTTATAAAATGCATTGCGTTGTTTTGAAGAAAGATTTGTTTTAAAGCACTGGCAATCCGATGGAGTAAACCCGTTCCACGAAAGTGGCGTGGTCCTGTGATTAGCCATATATTAATTGTGTTGAATATATTTCTCATACCAGTCCCATGACTGACTCGTAGTTTCACTTTCAAACTCGGGTGCCCCTTTTTCTACACGGGCAGCCTTGTATTCAGGTTGAGCTGGTTCTTTCCGGATAGCTGGAGCTGAAGATGGATTCTATCATTTATCTCTTTTTATGCTGTTCATCTCCTATTGTACATATTTTATTTGTTTCCGCTGTAGACATCTATGTATAGCTGAACTGTATTTGTACTAAGTATGATCCTGTATACTGTGTAACTCTGATGATTACGTTTATCCAGTATATTCTATTGTTCATTATCTGGTGTATTTATTTATTTCTGTTCTACTATTATCTGTTTATGTGTATATTCCAAGGATTACCCGTGCCGCCGTCAGTACGGGGTTCGGGGTCGTCTCAGCAGTATACAAAGGAAATAAGAAGGAGGCCTTGTTCATTTTGGGGTCAAGTACGTTAGACATTGGGCTGGTTCGTAACGGTAAGGCCCAGTTTAAAATAAAAATTAGAGTTTAATTTAATATTGTAGTGTGTTAACTTGTATCAAGCTTAATTAATTCCCACGCGAATGGAATAGAATGAAACAGGTGTCTTGAAATCGTATCGAAGAATACTACATTATAAAATTGGTTTAGAGCAATTTGGAACTCGTTGCAATTGATGATGAAATAAAACGAATGATTGGATCAATCGACCGTTTATCGTTATTCAACATTAAATGACCAATGTGAGTGAGCTCGTTAACTCTATCCAGTTTACAATTTTATAAACTTATTTTAGTATTGATAAATGATGATTGAATGTTATGTGATGGTTGTTTGGATGGATTGCTAATAAATTTACATATGCATTTATATAAATTGTTAGTTGACTATTGTTCTATTTACAATAATATCTCGTTTTGATATGCAATTGATATTATTGATGTTGATTAACATTTATGGATGCAGAGAAATAGATGGAGGAATCTAACCGGATTCCCATCAACAATTATATTGTTGTTTTTCATATATTGCGTTATATGATGTGATGAATAATCTAGGGTTGATTATTGTGTGTTTGGCATGTTGAATTATCACTGGCCCTAGAAGTTTGGTATTTAAATACGATAAAATATTTTCTAAACATGGAAAAGGAACTTGAGATTTAAAAGGGAATTTATTTTTCCAAAAATAGAAATTTAATTTAAAATGAACTAGAGAAATAGAAACTTGTTTTAAATAGATAAAACAAGAAGTTGATTATAAACGATGTTTATAAACTCAGTAAAATATTTATCTTGCGATAAATTGAAATATATATTTAAGTTTGAAATTACATAGAAAGGTGGAAATCGGTTTTGAAATCAATAATTGTGATTAGATTTGAAGTTAATAGTTATAAATAAAATTATAAACGATATTATGAATGTTAGGATATAAAAATAAGATTTTCTATGAATAGTTCAAAATAGAAGTTATAAATGGAGTTTGGAATTGAGATGATAAAATCAAATGGATTTGATTATATAAAAAGAAATATTATTCATGATTGAATGTGAATAACAATTTAAAAGAAAATGTTTTGTGAATGGAAATAATTACAAGCCAATTTGAGTTAACCAGAAATGGTAGATTTATTCCGAAGTTCGGAATATTCACTACAAGAAAATAAACATATGGTTACATAAATTGGTTGCATTTGATATATAAATGTAACCAATGCGGTTTTTTGTTTTGAAATTAGGGGTTTTGGTTACATTTATTTAACAATTAGCTAAAATACTAGTTATGTTTAGCCCTTCTTTCCCATTACGTTTCACTTCCCTCCTCTATTTTCATTTTTCTGCCTAAACCTAAATTACTTTCCTCGTTTCTTCCCCTAAATTACTCCTCGTCCCCTCCTCCTTTAATCCACTAAACTCCTTCAGACGTTGCATCCACCTCATTTTCACCCTGCCAAATTTTGTCACCGCCTCCACCATGTTTTGTCACCGCCACCTTCCTTTAATTTAATCCACTGCCTTGAGACGACCCGATTTCCCGTTCTCACGGAAACAAGGTTATCTTTGGAATATAACACAGAAACAGATAATAGCAGAACAGAATTAAATAAATACACCAGATAATGAACAACAAAATATACTGGATAAAAGTAATCATCAGAGTTACACAGTATACAGGATCTTACTTAGTACAAATACAGTTCAGCTATACATAAATGTCTACAGCGGAAATAAACAAAATATGTACAATAGGAGCTAAACAGCATAAAAGGAAATAAATGATAGAATCCATCTTCAGCTCCAGCTATCCAGAAAGAACCAGCTAAACCTGAATACAAGGCTGCCCGTGTAGAAAAAGGGGCACCCGAGTTTGAAAGTGAAACAAACTACGAGTCAGTCATGGGACTGGTATGAGAAATCTACTCAACACATATATCATTTGGCTAATCACAGGACCACGCCACTTTCGTGGAACGGGTTTACTCCATTGGATCGCCAGTGCTTTAAAACAAATCTTTCTTTTAAACATCGCTATGCTTTTTATAAAAATGAAGCCATTATAAGACTCAGTTCCCATCACACAATGCAACGCAAACCGGAGGATAGAGTTTTACATTATAATGGCCAAAATATGCTTGATACGAATAAAACAAAGGCGTTTGATATTATTGCTAGTGTCTATATGTTTTGAAAACAATTTCAAATCATAACTATCAATCATAGACGACATGAGCGTCCCATGCCACTATGTCGCCAAATATATATATACAATTGAAACCGCACGATCACGTATTTGGAAATTGGATTTCCGTCATGAACCAAGGCAAAAGATAGTCCTTATCGAATTCGAGACAATCTCGTCCATGTCTCAGGATCAGAGCTCGAGTGACCCTAGGAGCGACAGGGCCGGTCCACCGATGTGGATTAAAATTCCTGAACAATACGTTTCCCCGCCCTTTGTGGCGTAAACGAGCCAACGAATGACTCCATCGGACCCGGATCGTCCGATCAAACCGAGGCGCCTCGCAACAGCAACAACCACATAGGTGAAAAGTATATAAATGTCAGGGCTGGTAGGTCACTGACACCACCCTAGCTAGAAGGAAACGCATGTCCTCCCTGAGGTCCTTCCTCCCGTTTCTGGTTCATACCGGGGTGTGAGGCTCGCGATTTCACGTTATACACAAAGCTACGCCACACAGGCGGTGCTTTGATCATCACCACAAGACTTTGCTTTTCAACAGAAGCCCTGATCACTGCATCTTAGCATGCCACACAGGCAATTCACGCCATGCGATTGATGTCCATCGATATACAACCTCTGAGCTCGTACGTCTCAGAGAAGGGCGTTAAGCAAAAGAATAAATTCTCCGCCGCCAAACAGATGTATATTTAACAGAGATCAATCAACACAGAATAAAATCCAATGTCGGACACACAGTCCATTTACAAGTCCGTTCTGGGTCTGAACGAAACCGGAGGCACTAAATACCTCGCAAACCCTTCGATCAACACGTACGTCTGAACGATCACCACTCATTATCCATATTTCTGGATGCCTCCCAATCAGGACCTCGGTTACCATCCAAACGAGGTGAAGATCTCCGGTCTTCGACCACCGTCTTCATCTTCGAATTTCAATCGTCGGTCAATTATTCGAAATGAGAATTAACTCGGCCTTTTCAAATAATTCACGCATATTTAGAATTTCAATTCGATTTATTTCAATGGTTAAATTATTCGACAACACCAATTTTGTTCTTTAATATAATTTTCACACCAAACACATTCAACCATCAAAAGCCACATAAATCGAGCAAATTCAGTTTATTTCTATTCCATATCGCTTATGATATTTTATAACGATTTATCGCTATTTTTATTTATTTTAAAATAGCTAATATATTCAAAACGACGCTTCGGGCCATAATGCGGCCGTGGCGCTGTTTTTCTTCAGATTTGATTTACACATATCTGAAAATCTAACCGTTGGATCTTCACAAAATTTACATCATTAGAAATGTCTTTTCAAAACGAATCCAACGGTTCCAGTTTCGGGAAAATCCGACGGTCGGATCTTCCGGTACAATCGTTTGAAGCTTCGATTTCAAAATACGAACTGCAGCGTCGTTATTCGATTAAATATAATTATATTTATATATATATATAAATAAAATCGTTTCTGGCGCTGTTTTTCTTCAGATTTGATTTACACATATCTGAAAATCTAACCGTTGGATTTTTACAAGGTTGGTGCCGTTGGAAAGATTATTCCAAGGCGAACCCGATGGTTGAGATTTCGGGAAAATCCGATGGTCGGATTTCCCGTACTAGTTGTTTGAATTCACGGTTTCAAAATACGAACTGCACGGCTTCGTTTCGTTTTAATTTTATTTATATTTATATATTTATATAAATATAGTTCATTCAACAATTTCAATATCGTTTTCACTTCAAAAAATTTTCTAACACCTTAAAATTTTGGAAAATTTCGCCATAACCTCCCCTACACCGGGAGCATCGGGAAATCGCAAATAGCGTTCCCGGTCCTTCTAATCTCAAAAAGAAAAAGAAAAAGCCAAGCGGCTAGCCAACAGGCTCATAAAATCATCACCCAAACAAAACAGTAAATGTGTACCTATTTGTCGGGCACAAAATTTTATTCCTCTTCTCTAGCCCCTTTGCTATAACCTGTTCAATAAATATGCATGTACATATATATACAGTTCCTATCATTTATCATTTTCTATTAAACTTCATACTTGATTTCTGTTTGGTTTAAAAACACCATTCATTCTAATGATACATAAATAGGTGCAAATCATTTCATTAGCTAATTAATGAATATTTCAACTCATATATGTTTATTTTGAACAAGTGGCTATTTTTAACACTTCACATTTCAACGATTTATGCATACAATAAAAATGTGATTTTTATTGTAAAACAATTCATTTCAAAACACTATTTTTCTATATAGTTCAAGTTGGTGATAAAAATGGGATTTTTATCATAAAACAATTTCTTTTAAAACGAGATTATTTTACACAGTTCATATAGTCGATAAAAGGTGATTTTTATTATCAAACAATTTATTTCAAAATATGAATACCATTCAACACATGAATTTCTAACCAACGAATGAATATCAATTCAACACATGAATGTTTTCTATAGTTTTTATATATAGAAAAAATGTGATTTTTATTATCAAACAATTTATTTCAAAATATGAATACCATTCAACACATGAATTTCTAATCAACGAATGAATATCAATTCAACACATGAATGTTTTCTATAGTTTTTATATATAGAAAAAATGTGATTTTTATTATCAAACAATTTATTTCAAAATATGAATACCATTCAACACATGAATTTCTAATCAACGAATGAATATCAATTCAACACATGAATGTTTTCTATAGTTTTTATATATAGAAAAAATGTGATTTTTATTATCAAACAATTTATTTCAAAATATGAATACCATTCAACACATGAATTTCTAATCAACGAATGAATATCAATTCAACACATGAATGTTTTCTATAGTTTCTATATATAGATAAAAATGTGATTTTTATTATCGAACAATTTATTTCAAAATATGAATACCATTCAACACATGAATTTCTAAACAACGAATGAATATCAATTCAACACATGAATGGTTTCTATAGTTTTTATATATAGAAAAAATGTGATTTTTATTATCGAACAATTTATTTCAAAATATGAATACCATTCAACCCATGAATTTCTAATCAACGAATGAATATCAATTCAACACATGAATGTTTTCTATAGTTTCTATATATAGATAAAAATGTGATTTTTATTATCGAACAATTTATTTCAAAATATGAATACCATTCAACACATGAATTTCTAAACAACGAATGAATATCAATTCAACACATGAATGTTTTCTATAGTTTCTATATATAGATAAAAATGTGATTTTTATTATCGAACTATTTATTTCAAAATATGAATACCATTCAACACATGAATTTCTAATCAACGAATGAATATCAATTCAACACATGAATGTTTTCTATAGTTTCTATATATAGATAAAAATGTGATTTTTATTATCAAACAATTTATTTCATTTCCACAAACTGATCCTATGTGGTTTCAACCAAATATTTCTTAATCACAAGCGGGTATTTTTCAACCACAATCAACCAATATCAATCACAAACAATCCCAAACAACCATTCGCTATCAATCAATTTTCACACCAATTTCAATCAATAAATATCGTCCATGGTTTGTGGACGAGGGGGCGTATATATATATATATATATATATATATATATATATATATATATATAGATATATATTTATAGATAGCAATTCACTTTCATTTCACACATATAAAATATTTTTAAATCAGAAATCTCACCAATAGCTATCCAATACTACGACTCTTCCTTTTCAGAAATTTTCGCCTTTCTGTCGCTTTCGCCCGTATTCTCTACATATGTAAAAATCGAATTTTTACTATGTTATTCAATAAATAAAAATCGAATTTTGACTTCGCTATTCAATATATAAAGATTATATTTTTAATATTTCTATGATGTAAAAATTATATTTTTATTGCTTTGAAAATATAAATTTTCATATCTTACTTCTTTTACTTAATAAAAATTCCGTCTTTTCTATTTTAAAAATAGGATCTTTTCCATTCTAAAAATCTGCTCTTTTCTATTTTAAAAATATGATCTTTATTTTTGCAAGTTCAAATCTTTTTCTACTAAAAGATTAAACCTTTTTCTATTTCAAAGTTTAAACCTTTTTTCTATTTCAAAGTTTAAACCTTTTTTCTATTTCAAAGTTTAAACCTTTTTTCTATTTTAAACCTTAAAATAAAATCAGTTTTTATTTTCTTTAAAAATCAGTTTTTAAAATTCTTTTCAAAAATTCAGTTTTTACATTCTTAAAAAAAAAAGAAACAGTTTTTTACATTCTTTAAAAATTCAGTTTTTAAATCTTTTAAAAATTCAGTTTTTTAAATCTTTTAAAAATTCAGTTTTTAAATCTTTTAAAAAAAAGTTTTTAAATCTAAAAAAAATCAGTTTTTAAATTTAAAAAAATCAGTTTTTTAATTTAAAAAAAATCAGTTTTATACATCTTTAAAAATCAGTTTTTAAATTTTTAACAAATTCCGAAATTACTTTTTAAATCATTTTAAAAGGAATCGGTTTTTTTTCTGCAAAACAAAAATAAAAACAAAAATAAAACAACCTAAATTGCTTACCGTTGCCTGCGAAGGGGAGGAAAGAAGAAGGAGGCGTCGATGTGGTGTTCGGTGGTGTCGGCGGCAGGGTTCGAGGTGAGGGCTTGCTTCGATTTGCTTCGACTGGGGGGGGGGGGGGCGTCGCGATGAAGGCGCTGGAAGGAGGAGGAGGTTGGACGGAGGGGGCGACGGCTTCGTGGTGGTGGTCTTCGTTGGCGTCGAGGTCAGGGGGCGGCGGCTCGATTTGTTTAGGGTTTTTTTTTTTTTTCGTTTTCTGATTTATCAATCGGGGGGGGGGGGCCAATGAAGAAGGAAAAGGGGGGGGGGGGGGAGGAAGAAATTAAAATAATATATTTTTTTTTCTTTTTATTATTTAATTATTTAATTTTTGTAAAAAGGTTGACTTTTACATACGACCTCGAAACGAGGCCCACCGCCTGTCGCCCATAGCGTTTTACCCCCATTCTGAACAAAATGGGATATGTATCGCAAGCTGATTTGCTCGTTACAATCAGTTTCCGTTGAATTTACATTTAAATCACTATATTGAATTTTAAACGTACATTTCAAATTACCGGGGTCACATACTAACTAGAAAAATTCTCGAAAAATATTTTCTAGCTTTGTATTGACGATACGGTCCTAACAAAACTAGTTTCGTCGAATTCTGAGACCGTTTGAAAAATGGCCAATTTCCAGTCGATTAAAATCAACAGAAACTGGTCAAACGCGTTTTCTTTTGCCACGCTCACATATTGATTCGAAAAATTATGAAATTTGAAATCTAGCAATAACTTGACACTGCGGATCTAACAAAAGTGGTTTCGTCGAAATCCGAGGTCGTTTGCAAAATGTCCATTTTTAAGGGCCTGAATTCCATAGCGACTATTCAGAATTTTCAACTGGACATATCTTTTGATTCCCGCTATCAAATTTCGATTGGTCGGATTCGTTAGAAAGATATTACCAATTAGATCCTAATGTTTTTGGTTTCACTAAAATCCGGATTGTTTTGCACCCGGTACAGTCCGACAAAGTTTGAATTCAATTTTTGAAACTGCCACGCCATTTCAGGCCTTGTTTATAATTATAATTAATTATATTCGTTTTCAATCGTCGATTCAAACTCAGTTTTTCATCGCATTTATTTAAAATATTTATTTTAAATATTTAAAATCCATTATTTTAGCCAATTTAAAAATTTTAAATTGGTTCAGATTTTCTGGGTCGTTACAATCTCCCCCACTTAAAACTTTTCGTCCCCGAAAAGGAACAAAGTCGAAAGTGGTTTGATAAATCTACAATCACAAAATACAACAACCAATTTGTTTTTAATATTTTTAACTTTTCAAATATATATCTTTTATATATTCAAAAATTATATTTGTAAAACCAGACTATATATATATAATCACAATTACGTTATTTAAAAACATATTACTCTCGACTCGTTCTGAGGCACTTCTGACCCCATCTCTAACGAGTTGTTCTGATTCTGCTATACTCATACTAGGATATTGCTAATCCTATCTGTATTGAGTTACCCGTCCTAGAACACTACTGGTTCTATTTCTGACGAGTTTGTTCGAATGTTATATTCCAGAACTAAGCTTAACCAAAGCTCTGATACCACGTTGAGACGACCCGATTTCCCGTTCTCACGGAAACAAGGTTATCTTTGGAATATAACACAGAAACAGATAATAGCAGAACATAATTAAATAAATACACCAGATAATGAACAACAAAATATACTGGATAAAAGTAATCATCAGAGTTACACAGTATACAGGATCTTACTTAGTACAAATACAGTTCAGCTATACATAAATGTCTACAGCGGAAATAAACAAAATATGTACAATAGGAGCTGAACAGCATAAAATGAAATAAATGATAGAATCCATCTTCAGCTCCAGCTATCCAGAAAGAACCAGCTAAACCTGAATACAAGGCTGCCCGTGTAGAAAAAGGGGCACCCGAGTTTGAAAGTGAAACAAACTACGAGTCAGTCATGGGACTGGTATGAGAAATCTACTCAACACATATATCATTTGGCTAATCACAGGACCACGCCACTTTCGTGGAATGGGTTTACTCCATTGGATCGCCAGTGCTTTAAAACAAATCTTTCTTTTAAACATCGCTATGCTTTTTATAAAAATGAAGCCATTATAAGACTCAGTTCCCATCACACAATGCAACACAAACCGGAGGATAGAGTTTTACCTTATAATGGCCAAAATATGCTTGATACGAATAAAACAAAGGCATTTGATATTATTGCTAGTATCTATATGTTTTGAAAACAATTTCAAATCATAACTATCAATCATAGACGACATGAGCGTCCCATGCCACTATGTCGCCAAATATATATATACAATTGAAACCGCACGATCACGTATTTGGAAATTGGATTTCCGTCATGAACCAAGGCAAAAGATAGTCCTTACCGAATTCGAGACAATCTAGCCCATGTCTCAGGATCAGAGCTCGAGTGACCCTAGGAGCGACAGGGCCGGTCCACCGATGTGGATTAAAATTCCTGAACAATACGTTTCCCCGCCCTTTGGGGCGTAAACGAGCCAACAAATGACTCCATCGGACCCGGATCGTCCGATCAAACCGAGGCGCCTCGCAACAGCAACAACCACATAGGTGAAAAGTATATAAATGTCAGGGCTGGTAGGTCACTGACACCACCCTAGCTAGAAGGAAACGCATGTCCTCCCTGAGGTCCTTCCTCGCGTTTCTGGTTCATACCGGGGTGTGAGGCTCGCGATTTCACGTTATACACAAAGCTACGCCACACAGGCGGTGCTTTGATCATCACCACAAGACTTTGCTTTTCAACAGAAGCCCTGATCACTGCATCTTAGCATGCCACACAGGCAATTCACGCCATGCGATTGATGTCCATCGATATACAACCTCTGAGCTCGTACGTCTCAGAGAAGGGCGTTAAGCAAAAGAATAAATTCTCCGCTGCTAAACAGATGTATATTTAACAGAGATCAATCAACACAGAATAAAATCCAATGTCGGACACACAGTCCATTTACAAGTCCGTTCTGGGTCTGAACGAAACCGGAGGCACTAAATACCTCGCAAACCCTTCGATCAACACGTACGTCTGAACGATCACCACTCATTATCCATATTTCGGGATGCCTCCCAATCAGGACCTCGGTTACCATCCAAACGAGGTGAAGATCTCCGGTCTTCGACCACCGTCTTCATCTTCGAATTTCAATCGTCGGTCAATTATTCGAAATGAGAATTAACTCGGCCTTTTCAAATAATTCACGCATATTTAGAATTTCAATTCGATTTATTTCAATGGTTAAATTATTCGACAACACCAATTTTGTTCTTTAATGTAATTTTCACACCAAACACATTCAACCATCAAAAGCCACATAAATCGAGCAAATTCAGTTTATTTCTATTCCATATCGCTTATGATATTTTATAACGATTTATCGCTATTTTTATTTATTTTAAAATAGCTAATATATTCAAAACGATGCTTCGGGCCATAACGCGGCCGTGGCGCTGTTTTTCTTCAGAATTGATTTACACATATCTGAAAATCTAACCGTTGGATCTTCACAAAATTTACATCATTAGAAAGGTCTTTTCAAAACGAATCCAACGGTTCCAGTTTCGGGAAAATCCGACGGTCGGATCTTCCGGTACAATCGTTTGAAGCTTCGATTTCAAAATACGAACTGCAGCGTCGTTATTCGATTAAATATAATTATATTTATATATATATATAAATATAATCGTTTCTGGCGCTGTTTTTCTTCAGATTTGATTTACACATATCTGAAAATCTAACCGTTGGATTTTTACAAGGTTGGTGCCGTTGGAAAGATTATTCCAAGGCGAACCCGATGGTTGAGATTTCGGGAAAATCCGATGGTCGGATTTCCCGTACTAGTTGTTTGAATTCACGGTTTCAAAATACGAACTGCACGGCTTCGTTTCGTTTTAATTTTATTTATATTTATATATTTATATAAATATAGTTCATTCAACAATTTCAATATCGTTTTCACTTCAAAAAAATTTCTAACACCTTAAAATTTTGGAAAATTTCGCCATAACCTCCCCTGCACCGGGAGCATCGGGAAATCGCAAATAGCGTTCCCGGTCCTTCTAATCTCAAAAAGAAAAAGAAAAAGCCAAGCGGCTAGCCAACAGGCTCATAAAATCATCACCCAAACAAAACAGTAAATGTGTACTTATTTGTCGGGCACAAAATTTTATTCCTCTTCTCTAGCCCCTTTGCTATAACTTGTTCAATAAATATGCATGTACATATATATACAGTTCCTATCATTTATCATTTTCTATTTAACTTCATACTTGATTTCTGTTTGGTTTAAAAACACCATTCATTCTAATGATACATAAATAGGTGCAAATCATTTCATTAGCTAATTAATGAATATTTCAACTCATATATGTTTATTTTGAACAAGTGGCTATTTTTAACACTTCACATTTCAACGATTTATGCATACAATAAAAATGTGATTTTTATTGTAAAACAATTCATTTCAAAACACTATTTTTCTATATAGTTCAAGTTGGTGATAAAAATGGGATTTTTATCATAAAACAATTTCTTTTAAAACGAGATTATTTTACACAGTTCATATAGTCGATAAAAGGTGATTTTTATTATCAAACAATTTATTTCAAAATATGAATACCATTCAACACATGAATTTCTAATCAACGAATGAATATCAATTCAACACATGAATGTTTTCTATAGTTTTTATATATAGAAAAAAATGTGATTTTTATTATCAAATAATTTATTTCAAAATATGAATACCATTCAACACATGAATTTCTAATCAACGAATGAATATCAATTCAACACATGAATGTTTTCTATAGTTTTTATATATAGAAAAAATGTGATTTTTATTATCAAACAATTTATTTCAAAATATGAATACCATTCAACACATGAATTTCTAATCAACGAATGAATATCAATTTAACACATGAATGTTTTCTATAGTTTTTATATATAGAAAAAATGTGATTTTTATTATCAAACAATTTATTTCAAAATATGAATACCATTCAACACATGAATTTCTAATCAACGAATGAATATCAATTCAACACATGAATGTTTTCTATAGTTTTTATATATAGATAAAAATGTGATTTTTATTATCGAACAATTTATTTCAAAATATGAATACCATTCAACACATGAATTTCTAATCAACGAATGAATATCAATTCAACACATGAATGTTTTCTATAGTTTCTATATATAGATAAAAATGTGATTTTTATTATCAAACAATTTATTTCAAAATATGAATACCATTCAACACATGAATTTCTAAACAACGAATGAATATCAATTCAACACATGAATGTTTTCTATAGTTTTTATATATAGAAAAAATGTGATTTTTATTATCGAACAATTTATTTCAAAATATGAATACCATTCAACACATGAATTTCTAATCAACGAATGAATATCAATTCAACACATGAATGTTTTCTATAGTTTCTATATATAGATAAAAATGTGATTTTTATTATCGAACAATTTATTTCAAAATATGAATACCATTCAACACATGAATTTCTAAACAACGAATGAATATCAATTCAACACATGAATGTTTTCTATATATAGATAAAAATGTGATTTTTATTATCGAACTATTTATTTCAAAATATTAATACCATTTAACACATGAATTTCTAATCAACGAATGAATATCAATTCAACACATGAATGTTTTCTATAGTTTCTATATATAGATAAAAATGTGATTTTTATTATCAAACAATTTATTTCATTTCCACAAACTGATCCTATGTGGTTTCAACCAAATATTTCTTAATCACAAGCGGGTATTTTTCAACCACAATCAACCAATATCAATCACAAACAATCCCAAACAACCATTCGCTATCAATCAATTTTCACACCAATTTCAATCAATAAATATCGTCCATGGTTTGTGGACGAGGGGGCGTATATATATATATATATATATATATATAGATATATTTATAGATAGCAATTCACTTTCATTTCACACATATAAAATATTTTTAAATCAGAAATCTCACCAATAGCTATCCAATACTGCGACTCTTCCTTTTCAGAAATTTTCGCCTTTCTGTCGCTTTCGCCCGTATTCTCTACATATGTAAAAATCGAATTTTTACTATGTTATTCAATAAATAAAAATCGAATTTTGACTTCGCTATTCAATATATAAAGATTATATTTTTAATATTTCTATGATGTAAAAATTATATTTTTATTGCTTTGAAAATATAAATTTTCATATCTTACTTCTTTTACTTAATAAAAATTCCGTCTTTTCTATTTTAAAAATAGGATCTTTTCCATTCTAAAAATCTGCTCTTTTCTATTTTAAAAATATGATCTTTATTTTTGCAAGTTCAAATCTTTTTCTACTAAAAGATTAAACCTTTTTCTATTTCAAAGTTTAAACCTTTTTTCTATTTCAAAGTTTAAACCTTTTTTCTATTTCAAAGTTTAAACCTTTTTTCTATTTTAAACCTTAAAATAAAATCAGTTTTTATTTTCTTTAAAAATCAGTTTTTAAAATTCTTTTCAAAAATTCAGTTTTTACATTCTTAAAAAAAAAGAAACAGTTTTTTACATTCTTTAAAAATTCAGTTTTTAAATCTTTTAAAAATTCAGTTTTTAAATCTTTTAAAAATTCAGTTTTTAAATCTTTTAAAAAATCAGTTTTTAAATCTAAAAAAAATCAGTTTTTAAATTTAAAAAAAATCAGTTTTATACATCTTTAAAAATCAGTTTTTAAATTTTTAACAAATTCCGAAATTACTTTTTAAATCATTTTAAAAGGAATCGGTTTTTTTTCTGCAAAACAAAAATAAAAATAAAAATAAAACAACCTAAATTGCTTACCGTTGCCTGCGAAGGGGAGTAAAGAAGAAGGAGGCGTCGATGTGGTGTTCGGTGGTGTCGGCGGCAGGGTTCGAGGTGAGGGCTTGCTTCGATTTGCTTCGACTGGGGGGGGGGGGGCGTCGCGATGAAGGCGCTGGAAGGAGGAGGAGGTTGGACGGAGGGGGCGGCGGCTTCGTGGTGGTGGTCTTCGTTGGCGTCGAGGTCAGGGGGGCGGCGGCTCGATTTGTTTAGGTTTTTTTTTTTATTTCGTTTTCTGATTTATCAATCGGGGGGGGGGGGGCAATGAAGAAGGAAAGGGGGGGGGGAAGAAATTAAAATAATATTATTTTTTTCCTTTTTATTATTTAATTATTTAATTTTTGTAAAAATGTTGACTTTTACATACGACCTCGAAACGAGGCCCACCGCCTGTCGCCCATAGCGTTTTACCCCCATTCTGAACACAATGGGATATGTATCGCAAGCTGATTTGCTCGTTACAATCAGTTTCCGTTGAATTTACATTTAAATCACTATATTGAATTTTAAACGTACATTTCAAATTACCGGGGTCACATACTAACTAGAAAAATTCTCGAAAAATATTTTCTAGCTTTGTATTGACGATACGGTCCTAACAAAACTAGTTTCGTCGAATTCTGAGACCGTTTGAAAAATGGCCAATTTCCAGTCGATTAAAATCAACAGAAACTGGTCAAACGCGTTTTCTTTTGCCACGCTCACATATTGATTCGAAAAATTATGAAATTTGAAATCTAGCAATAACTTGACACTGCGGATCTAACAAAAGTGGTTTCGTCGAAATCCGAGGTCGTTTGCGAAATGTCCATTTTTAAGGGCCTGAATTCCATAGCGACTATTCAGAATTTTCAACTGGACATATCTTTTGATTCCCGCTATCAAATTTCGATTGGTCGGATTCGTTAGAAAGATATTACCAATTAGATCCTAATGTTTTTGGTTTCACTAAAATCCGGATTGTTTTGCACCCGGTACAGTCCGCCAAAGTTTGAATTCAATTTTTGAAACTGCCACGCCATTTCAGGCCTTGTTTATAATTATAATTAATTATATTCGTTTTCAATCGTCGATTCAAACTCAGTTTTTCATCGCCTTTATTTAAAATATTTATTTTAAATATTTAAAATCCATTATTTTAGCCAATTTAAAAATTTTAAATTGGTTCAGATTTTCTGGATTAAAGTCTAGGGTTTCCGATTGTTGTTTGAATTTCAATTTAGGTAGTTTTATTTTGATCTTTTTTCGTTCGTCTTTCAAATTGAACATGCACTGTTGAATATGAATCTAGTATTAATGATCGTTATTTTTTATGTAGTCGAGTCAAATCAAAGTTAATTGTTAAGTTTTTTTTTGGTTCAAACTTAAAGCTTGCTCGATGTTTCTTATAAAGATGACTAATGAGATGAATTGTTGCATTTAAACATATTCACTCATTGCTTTTATTTTCTGTTTTAAACCATGGACATGTTTTAACTTGCTGTAATGAATTCACATGAAATGGCAATTTTTTTTTTGGAATTTTTTCAAATATTTATGTTTTATTTTCAATTTAGGACTCTTTTCCAATACCAGCAAAAAAAATCTTGACTATTCTCAAAGGTTTGGACCAAAATTTGTCCATGAATAATTAAAATTTGTTTGATGAACTATGATAAAATAGTAACATAAATACTTATTTGATTTTTAATAGTTATATTTTTCTAAAAGTAATTGTGTTTGAATTATTAGATTTTTACATATTCTCATCACCTACCTTCACGTTTATTATTTACTTAATTTTTTTACCTAGTTTATAGTTTTCAATTCAAATTCTCATTTTTGCATCGATATAAGTCTATACAAAGTCATTTATCTATGAACTAAAACCATGCGAATGTGCTTATTTTATAAACTTGCAACCAAAATGGATTTGAAACATATTTAGCTATTTGAAATAATTGTCAATTCTTTCAATGTCTTTTCATATTTTATCGTTATCTTATTCCTAAACTTGGAATATGACAAAGAAAATTCATAAAGGTATTTGGTCTTTGTTTGAATTGATTAATTCAGTCCCATTCTATGTGAAATGTTGTAGGTTAGGATGTGTATGATTGTAATAAATCCATGTACCTTCTCTACCAAACATTATGTTGGGGGATCATCAATATTCACTTGTGTGATAAATTATGTTTCTCAAAGTCCTAGTTACAAATGTGTATCATTCTGGTTAGTAAAATGTTTTTATATTTCTATTGAAGTAGAATATATCTTATAAAAGCATAATGTCACCCATCATGATCATAACAGTTTGGGCTCTTGTGTAACAACCCATATTTTCAGAACCAGTATAAAAAATTTATTTTAGCAATTTTAACAGATTATGAATATTTAAAATGGTTTATTTTAAATAATAACGACTAAAAATTTATTTAAATCGAAGTAAGAACGAATAAATCTATTTTAACTATAAAACAAGCCAGAAATGGTGCAATAGTTTGAAAATTCGATTTTAAATTTCAATTGAATGTACAGGATTAAAAATAAATCAGATTTCAGTAAAACAAGAAATATTTGAATCTGTTTAATAATATCTTTCTAACAAATGTGAAAAATCCAAATTTAATAATGAGAATTGAAAATTATGTCCAGTTTAAAATTTAAAATAGTCGCTATAGAATTTAATATAATATAATAAATAGCCATTTTGCAAATGACCTCCATTTTCGATGAGACCACTTTGTTGGATCCGTAATGTCAAATTATTGCTAGGTTTCAAATTTCATAATTTTTGGATTTAATATGTGAGCATAGTAAATTTAAATGTGTATGGTAATTTAAATTTGAATTGGATCGACCAAAAATTGACCATTTTTCAAATGGTCTCCAAACTCGAAGAAATTAATTTTGTTAGAACCGTATCATCAAAACATAGCTAGAATTATTTTTCTAGAGTTTTTAGAGTTAGTATGAGGCCGTGGTAAATTAAAATGTACGTTTAAAGTTAATATATATTGATTTATATTTTAAATTAAAGCAAAACTGACAGAAACAGTCGAATTGGCTTACGAAACATATTCTATTGTGTCCGGAATGGGGGTATTTAGCTAGAGGCGAAGGTAGTTGGGCTTGATTTGGAGTTCGAAGGCAAAATCTCTATTTGTGGAATATATATATATATATATATATATACATACATATATATATATTTATATAATTTCCCTTAAAACCCTATTTTTTTCCCCAATCAGAATCACGCCGTCCTCCACGCGATTAAAGGCGATAAACCGTTCCTGATAAAATCCCTTTCGATCTTGAAATCCATGCTATGAATCATGACGATTCTTGAGGGAATATTGAAGAGAATCGTGTAATCTTTAAATCCATACAGATATGATCAATTTTAGTAGCGTATTTGTCTCGAAATCAGTACCCAAACCGTCATCGTTCCCAGACGTTTTCCCCCTTTCATCTTGCCGTCAAGTTCATCAGGGTGGTGGTAGTAGGTGCGGCACACGGAGGCCGTCGGAGTGGTAGGGTCTGATCGTCTTCAAGCGCTTCGCTTTTGGTGGAAAAATCAAACCGAGATTTGAACAGAGAACGAAGAGCAACGACAAGTGTTAATTGAAGAAGAAGAGGTTTATTATTTAATTAATTAAATTATTAATTATCTCTTAAATGTCATTAACCTTTATACGATCATATCTTCCTCATATGACACTACACCAAATTCGTCAATTTGCAACGGTTTTTAGCCGTTGCAAACCCGTTTCGCAACGGCTTTAAGCCGTTGCAACGACCTGGGTTGCAAACATTTAGCAACGGCTCGTAGCCGTTGCTAAATTTGTTTTTAGCAACGGCTTAGAGCTGTTGCAAAATTAAATTCTGCAATGGTTAATAGCCGTTGCAAAATCTTATTTAGCAACGGCTTCGGTCCGTTGCTACATGTTACAATACAATCAATAATTTTTGTTTAGCAACGACTCTTGCCCGTTGCCAGATTTATTTAGCAATGGTTTTGGGCTGTTGCTGTGTCAAAAATTTTGCATTTTTTTTTGTAAATTTCTTTCCTTGCATTTCATATTCCGCAAAAATCTATTAATATTTGATATAAATACCACAACTGGTCATAATATTACGGTAATTTCAATACATGTTGCTTCATAAAATAAAAATACCAAAATACCATTCCGATCTTACATTCTGAGTTCACCAAAACAATCACCATACACACCATCATAAAGTACTAATACTACACACATAGCATCATAAAGTACTAAGACTATAAGCATAAACCATAATTGACAGTTTCAAACTGTAATGACCTAGAGTTTTCGACCCCTAAAAATCTACATAAATACCTTACCATATCTCATGCTGATCCTCCAAAACACCGAGAACACTGGAACGTTTATGGAAAGAAGTTAGAGGTGAGATAAGAGAGAAAGAAATATTAGAATAGAAGAAGAAGAATGACACAACAAAGAGTCTCACATCGCAGCGGAAAAAAATATAATATAGAAATAAATCTTTACTGAGAGCTTTAAATAACTTACAATATCAGAGTACATGAACACATCTGGACAGTTATAATAATCTTCCCTTATACAACATAGCGGAATAATATCATACGTATGAACTCTTCCAGCCCATCTCTTCACAGCATTTGATAACCTGAACCTGTACACTCTGGGCTAACCCGAGCATTTACAAAACACTGGGTCAGTCTGGTGAAATAAAGTGAGATAAATTCGCACAGTATTAAGGGTCAATCATCCAATCATGATTTTAAAGTTCGAAATCTTTTCAAAAGAAAAGGATTATCGTAAGACCAAATCCATATATAAACATGGACGGTGTTTACCTTACGATAACCCAAAACAGTTTGAAACCAATATCTTTTCTGATATTATAGTAATGTCTAAATACAAGTAAATAATAATCTAGTGAAACGCTTGCATCTCACGCTCCACATATATAGTATACAATCAAAACCGCAGGCGCTTATTGGAGATTGGATTCCAACTATGACAATGTATGGAACCACCTGTCGATCGTGTATCTCTAGAGACGAATACATTGGGTTCAACAAGAACGTCTTGCAACCCGACCCACACATGACCGACCACTCATTTCTCTTGAGTGTATCGAATGTATATCAACGACGGTTGGGATCAGCAACCGCCTCGTGAAAAGGGATAGCATCGAATAAAGATTAAAGAAACAAATGGAATTTCTATAGATAGGTGATTATACACCCTAATGGGAGCGACCCACATTGCCATGTTGCCTGCCCATTTTTGTCATCTCCCAGTTGATGAGGCTTGAGGCCAGAATTTACTTTGAGAACATCTGGTCATCATTCACTTTGAATGCCACATCGTCAGATCCGCCAGATATCATTAATTGACGTCCACAAAAATACTCTAGTTGTTAAGCTAAGAGAACCGTCGCCCTCCGCCACCAACTATAGTACATTTGAAGAAATCAACGTACGTAATTCCTTTGGAAATACTCTGTCAAACATCCGTCCATACAAGTCACCCAGGAACAGGATGAACCGAAGGCACCCTCCTACTGCATCCTAGGAATCACCCTACAGATCAGTAGTGAGAATTCCTTGCAATCCGTAGATTTCACTCACGACAGAATCACTGTTGAAATATCTCCAGCCGATAAACCAGAGGAATTCAATTAGTAGTTTTCCGCTCATGAAGATCAACGGTTTTTAACTGCTCCCTCTTCAATAATCTTCTTTCACGTATTCGCCGATCGGAATGGTCTTCGAATATAAATTCGATCCCGGTCTTTCCGTACCAACGATCGTATGGGTCAGGTTTGATAGTCGGTGTTTTAACTATCAAATAAATAATTGTGAGAAAAAATGAGTTTACGAGTTCGGTACCAACACTAAATGGCCTCTTTAATTAAAAACGATTAACGATAGTTAATCTCAAACCCTTAAATATCTCAACATTTCAAATATACTTAATTGACGTAAGGTTATTATTTCAAACTATTTCACTTTCATATCTAAGAAAATATTATATTCAATTCTTTATTCTACAATCATTCCAAACCATTTACTATTTTATTCTCATTACCCATATTGGAAAAAGCGACTCATCTTATTTCAAGTAAAAAGAATTTATGAAATCTCATTTATTTTATCACTCGAATATAATAACCACATTGGTTTTATGTTCAGAAATCCTATCACTTACCTCATTACCAAATTTACTTTTAATCCTCTCGCTTGCAATCTTATTTTGATTAATTCTACTTAATACTACTATTAAGTAATTCCTTACACCTCATCTCCTTTTTATAACCCTTGTTTACATATCATGGTTTAACATAATCCTTTCATTTTCAATTTCCTTTATACTTAATTCAAACATTAAGCAAACATAAATTTAAGCCGTCGAATTTGCTTAAATTTTCTTCTTCATTTTGTTATAAAGTCTTCGGTTTGATTTAAACCCGTTCATGAATTCCTTTCACAACAAAATCATAGTTCATTTTAACTTCGATTAACTTTCATAAACGATCCTCGTTTAAGTAGTAATCTCTTAAATAAAATTTATAATTCACTTCACCGTTAACTACGGTATAATTAATTAACTTATTTATTTGCTAAATAATAAATTTCTAAAATCTTATTAACATTAAACCATTATTCGTAATCTCGTCTCATTAGATTAACTCAAAACAACTGATCTTATCTTCAATTCAGTTAAACGGTTGACTTTGTCAATCCAAAACATGATTACCTCATTACCCAATTCCAAATAATTCTTTATTTAAATTAATTAATAATATAATTAACTTAAATAATTTCTTTTTAATTGTCTCCCAAAACGATTATTCAAATTTATATCATTAAGTTAATTTCTACTTGCTTGCTTATAAATCTGATAAATACCAGAAATTTCCTTTATAAAGCCAATTTATAAGCTCGATTAATAAATAATAATATTTTTCCTTTTTACAAACCTTAATTCAAAATGATAGAATTAAATATCTATTTCCAGTTATAAAATAGATTTTATAACTTTATCTCGTCGATTTACCTGACGATAGATCAATGGTTAATTCATAGGCCATGTACTGTCGATCACTCAACCAATAGCACCCATTGGTTTAAACAAAACAAACGGTGAATTTCAAGTCAATATTCAATAACCACATCAACCATCTAAAACAATTCATTTCAAATAAATAGTGGTCTCATAATAGTCTATAACGACAATTCAATATCAACTACAACAGTCAATCAAAACAATCCATTTCATTAAAACACGTTTATTTTATAAACGTGACCAATAAGGTAACTTACCTCAATTGGAACCAATCGTTAAAAATAACGATTTGGGTTTCACTGAAATTAAACGACGTTTAATTTCATCAGTTCAAACAATATGTGAATATATATCATCAACCAGTCAAATCATTAGCAACCATAACACACGAAAATAAAAACCCAACTTATAAAATATAAGTGGGGACACTGAGTGAGTTTAACTCACCTTGTCTGGATTCCGTCGTTAAATCAGCTCATTTCAGTTAAATTAAACGGCGTTTAAATTAACTAAAAAATCCAGGTGTTGTCTACCCTGCTCGGTTCCCTTCCATCACGTAGTACTTGTCTTCACGGTTACGGTGTTTTTCGTTTCGTCCAATTTTGGCCACGTGAGTTTTTGAAATCAATATTCTAAGTTATATGAATTTTTAAATTAAATAAACATAAATTTTTAATTAATATTTGGCCTTACCTTACTGATCCATCCCATCAGTTTAAGCCCGCACCCCTTTTATCCCCCAAAACCATCAGAACGCTTTTTCTCCCTCTTCACAATCACAAGCCGCCACAAAAATTGAAAAAAAAAGAAAACGTTTATTATCAGATCCGCACTCCACGATGTAAACTTCCATTGACGATCCCCTTTTGCCTCCAACCAGCAACTGTCGGTTCCACCAGAGACGACGGCGTCCAGATTCCGACCCTTTAGTTCATCGATCCCCCTTCCGCACCCTATCGTGACCCACAAAATTTCCCACGACCGACCCTACCTCCTCCAGACTGATGTATACCCCCACGAACTCCAGGAACCCCAAATCCGAAGCTCTTCTCGTGGAAAAACCCAAACCCTAGTCCTTAGGTTCAACAAACCTATTTTGAAAGCGATACAGAGATGAAGAGTGTGCATGTACAACTCAGATAAGTATTTTGAGAATTATTTGCTTGTGTATGATTTTGTTTTTGAATTTTAAGTGGTTCAAATGGGTTTCCTTTCTACTGTGTTTGTTCAAATGGTTTTGGAAGTTGTGAAACACTAATGTGTGAACCCGAATATTTATAGCGGTAAATTTTCAGATGAGATCAATGTCCATCAATCATATTTTAGATAGGTTCACCCACCTTAGCTTAGGCCATTGGCTCCTTCTCCCCCTTTTTAGGTTGATTTTACTAATGATGGAAGTGTTGATATTGCGTGATGATTTAACAAGGCAGTACACAGATTTTTGTGATGGATTTCATGTACTGTTTTTGCTCAATAAA
The DNA here is from genome assembly GCA_030737875.1 of Allium sativum. Lineage (NCBI taxonomy): Eukaryota > Viridiplantae > Streptophyta > Magnoliopsida > Asparagales > Amaryllidaceae > Allium > Allium sativum. The sequence goes on from CM060924.1 coordinate 161,784,683, forward strand.
CGAGCTGTCCCTATATAGATTAGGCCTAACCTATGAATTGTTTATCGCATTGTCAATTCATATTGTAAGCCATTGAGTTGTTTATTCCTGAAGATTTGAACTGTGACAATATACGTAAGGCAGAATAGGGTTTGTATATGAGATTTTCTGAACACACACACACACACACACACATATATATATATATATATATATATTAAAATCTGTTTCGATTCTGTAAATTATATGGTATAAATTCAAATATTTTCTGTTTGAATTGTCTTGTGCATACTGTAAGCTATTGATTTTTTTCCCTTTTCTTTTCGATTGCATATTCAAAACTGTGGCCTACACATTTAGTAGAGAGGATTTGTACCTAAGATTTCAATTGTATAAGATCTTTAGCTGTTAAGTTGATCCATGCAAAGATTTGGTTTTCTGTCCCCCTTTTATTTTATATTTGCATTGGAAATTTCAGCTATATATATATATATATATATATATATATATATATATTCTTAGTTGTTCATGGCTGTGTACCCTATTGTTTCTTGAGTTGTTGAATCACTGTTATATATATATATATATTTCTCTTTTCTTTTGTGTTTTACTATTTAACAAGACATGCTTGCTGATTTTGTTGTTGGAGATTGTATTCTAGCTGTTTATGTACCTCTTTTAACTGTGTATTGTACTACTGTTCTTCATGGAGAAACTTGCGCTACTGTGCTGTATTTGGAATCAAAATGTATACTCTTATCCATTTGATTTTTCTCTCTTGTACAACAAGAATATATGAGTATGTGTTGTTTTCTTTTAGAGAAGATTGTGTTCTACTGTTCTTATCAAAAGATCAAGGCACATAATATTGAAATTTAAAAACAACTGTCATGTATATGAACATGTTGTTTCTTTCTTGTATTTGCAATGTTTATTCCCATTATACCTTCTATATTTTTTTCATTCATGTAGCAACTTTTGTTGTTGGACAAACATAATGCAAACATGAAAAATCCGCGTTTCATTTGATATGCCGAATAGGTTATATTGTACACGGGCTTTAGTTTGTATTACTTCTAAAACTTATATAGTATCGCCACAATATAAATAAAATTGCAAAATAGTTAAATAAAAAAATCAATTAATGTCATCAAATATATTAAAGCGAAATACCATATAACTACAAACAAGGCTAAGATGGATTTCAAACTTGCCATTCAGAATTTCGGTTAAACGATATCAAGAATATATATATATATATATATAAATCCTTAATTAATTAAATAAACGTTATCGTTTTATAACGATTTCCATAGCGATTATTCAAAGATTTGAACTAGACATAACTAACAAATTATAACACGAAATCTCAAATTTTTCCTTTCATATGAAAAATATAATCAAATTAATTCCAACGCTTCTGGTTTTACAGAATTCCAACTTAAAACGAATTCTGTACACTCGGTTGAAGTTCAAAATGAAATTTACGAAATACCACGCCATTTCTAGTTCGTTTATAATATAATTATAAATTAAACGTTCTGACGTCGTTTTAATAACGAATATATTTTTATAATTCAATATAAACCATAAATAAATCATTTTAAATCGCTCGTTCACATTATATAGCAAATCCAACATTTTCCCAATATCCTAAAAATAAAATATTATTATATTATTAATAAAATTTAAATATTCAAATTAAAATGGTCAATCTCATTATTTAAACTTAAATCAATATTTTAAATAAATAAAATATTTCAAATAAATGGTCAGAAAATACGGGACATTACATTCTTCCCCTCTTGAAATAATTTCATCCTCGAAATTTCTAAGTTAAGATAAATGCTGCAAATCCCATAAATTTTAAAAATATATTTTATTTCAAAGCAAAACCAATTTATTATGGTAAAACAAAATTTTCAAAAATATCGAAAATATTCTAACACTTTAAATTCTCAGAAAAATTCAGCAGAGTATCCCCTGCACGGAGGGACTTCGGCGATATCGCAGGAACAAAAAATATCGACCTACACGGTTGGAAAAACAAAAATCAAAACCCAGAAATTATATTTTCGTGTAGGTGTACCTTTTTTGTAATAACCCGGAAATCCGAGCCAATTTAAAAATTTTATTTTGTCGATTTTAGTGAATTTTGAATATTTAAAATGAATTATTTTGAATAATAATGACGGAAAATTTATTTTCGACGAAGTTAAAACGAATAAATTTATTTTAATTATATAACGAGCCTGAAATGGCGCGGTAGTTTGAAAATTCGATTTAAAATTTCAAATGAATATACAGAATTCGTTTTAAGTCGGAATTGGACGAAACCAAAAATATTCGAATCTGTTTAATCATATCTTTCTAACTGATGTAAGAAACTAAGATTTCGCTTTAGAAGTTGAAAGATATGTCCAGTTTAAAATTCAGAAAGGTTGCTGTGCAATTTATATATATTTTAATATATATAAAGGCCCTTAAAAATAGTCATTTTGCAAACGACCTCGGTTTTCGATGAAACCACTTTTGTTGGATCCGCAGTGTCAAATTATTGCTAGATTCCAAAATTCGTAATTTTTCGAATCAATATGTGAGCGTGGCGAAGGAAAACGTGTTTGAACAGTTTTAGTTGATTTTAATCGACTGGAAAATGGCCATTTTTCAAACGGTCTCGGAATTTGACGAAATTAGTTTTGTTAGGACCGTATCGTCAATACAAAGCTAGAAAATATTTTTCGGGAATTTTTAGAGTTAGTATGTGGCCCCGGTAAATTGAAATGTGCGTTCAAATTCAATATATAGAGTTATATTTTGATTTTGACAAAAACTGATCGAAACGGTCGAATCAGCTTACGATACATGTCCCATTGTGTTCGGAATGGGGGTAATTAGCTATGGATGACAGGCGGTGGGTTCGATTTCGAGGTCAAATAAAAAGTCAACTTTATGAAATTAAAATAAATAATTAAATATATATATTTATACACCCTCACCCCTCTCTTTACTCTCTCTCGGTCAAACTCCAAACCCGCCCCCGTTCAAAGCCACCAACGGCGAAAATCATTCAGGATTTCAAACCCATTTTTCGTTCAATCCATGATGAATTAGGCCCTAGTCCTTTTGGGAATTTGGTAGAGCTCTTCAAGCTCTTCAGATCCATACCAGTTGGAGCGTCCATCGTGAGGGAAGTGGCATGAATTTCGAGCTTAACCATCCATCGTTCGAGGTCGGATTGCAAGGTGCAGGAGCCGTCGCGCGTGGCACTGTTCAAGGGGGAGGCGCGCCTGTTGTAGGGCTTCGACGTGGTCATGGGCGATCGACGTCGGGACAGCTCCAGCGGCGGCAAACCCCAACCCTAGGTGCTGAGCCCCATTTCGACGCCCAGAAATAAATGTAGTGAGTCTTTTCTTCTAGTTTAATTAATATAATTTATTTGGAATAGTGTTAAATTTCAGAATTTTAAATATATGAAAAACTTTGATTTTTGAATATATAAAAAAAATCTTTGGTTTTTGAAATTTAAGAAGCTTTGGGTTTTGAAATAAAAAAAAACTTTGATTTTTGAAATATATAGAAAGTTATGATTTTGAATTATAAAAGTTTTGATTTTTTTTATATTATAAAATGATCGGATTTTTTTCTATCATGAAGAAGGCGATATAAAAATATAAATTTTATACATTGTAGGGAATAAAAATATAATTTTTATATAATGTAGAGAATAAAAAATTGATTTTCATATATGTATTAGCGATAGAAAGATCTGATTTTTATATAAGTAGGAAGTTAAAAATATGATTTTTATATTATAGGGATTATAAAAATTTGATTTTTATAATTTGAAGCAATAGGAAAATATTGTTTTTAGTTAGAGAAAAATATAAATTTTACCATGTGTATCCAATAATATAGAAATTCGATTTATATATATGAAATGGAAATAAAAATATAATTTTATTATGAAGATAGCGCGATAAAAATATAATCTTTATTATATGAACACCGGTGTAAAAAAATAGAATTTTTATCTATATAATAGCGGTGTAAAAATAGAATTTTTATATGCATAACAACAATATAAAAATATGTGATCTTTATATATGTAGTGAGTACGAGCAACGAAAGTGACAAAAGGCGAGCCCGGCGAAGATTTTCTACATAAGAAGAGTCGTGACGTCTGCTTTAGCTCTTGGTGAGAACTCCTCACTTTTAGTTTATTTTCTAGTTGAAATATATACTAGGATGCAGACGGTGCTTAGTAGCACCCGACACCCGTCGTCCACAGACCATGGATGAGTTGTTTGTTTGATTACTGTGTTGTGAAATTTGATTGTGTGATGTGAAATGAAATAAAATATTTTATAGTGGAAAATATTTTATAGTTAAAAATATAATTTTTAACGTGCATATAAAATAAATAGTAATAAACAAATCGGAGATTTGTTTAAATACACGGATTTGACTGATATTGATTGGGACGATAAATTTTACACATTGCCCAACCACACAAATAAAATATGTGTTTGTTGATTTGACCCCACACGGGTATTGGGATGATATCTGACGTACACTAATCCCGATTGTTTAGTTGTATGTCAATCGATGGGTTGACAGACTGTGTAAGCGTTAATTATTTATAATTAATGCTTATGCAGTTGTGTGGTGCACTCTGGATGATGGTTGATTATTTATCGTTGCTATTATATACATGTGTTGTATGGAAACCCATATAATAAACGTTATATGGTAATTGATTGGGCCTCATTCCAATATAGAAAATAAATTCATGTGTTGAATAGAAAATAAATTCATGTGTTGAATAAAAGCCGTGTTGATTAGATTGACGCCATTTTGACGTGAACGATATTTATATCGATTTTATAATGAATATCGAAAGTGATTTCAAAATCTGATATTTTGAAATGAATTGAAATTCGGATTTAAATTGAATAGGATTGAAATTCGAATTAAATTAGAACGTATTGAAATTCGAATTAGACTGAAATCGTTTTGAATTGAATTTAAAACGTATTGAAATTGAACTGAAATCGATTTGAATTGAAACCGATTTGGATTGAAGTTAATTTGAATTGAAACCGATTTGAATTGAAATGGATTTGAATTGAAATCGAGTTGAAATGAATTTAAAATGAATTTATATTGGAAAGATTCAATTTTGATTTGAATTTGAGGTGGAAGTTGAAATCGTTCTGAAAAAGAATTTAAAACGATTTATAAAATATGTTTTAAAAGGAAATCGACGAAATATATATAATATATATATTAAATATATATAATGGCCTGAATAGAACGCGCCGCGCTACGGCAGTTCGTGAATTTCGACCATTGACTTCGAACGGATATTATGGGAGATCCGACCGTCGGATTCTCCTAAAACCGAAACCGCTGGGTTCGTATAGAAAAGAGCTTTCTAACGGATATTAGAAATTAGAAATCTAATGGTTGGATTTGGAATTATGTCCAAATAAAATTTGGAAAAGGTCGCTGTAAGTGTAGTTCGATGGCCGTTGGTGGAAATCGACTGTACGGGCCTTGATAAAATTATTAAAAATAGTAATAATTTGTGTAAAATCATAAGAACCGATTTGTGAAGAATTGGGATGAAAATTTCCATATTTGAAAAGGTAAAAATAGATTTTTATCGAAATGAACTAGTTTTGAACTAGAATTATAATTCTATTTATTTTTAAAATGAATAAAGTGGATTTGAAATGGTTTTAAAAGTAACCAGAAATTCCAATAATTGAATTGGAGTGGATTTGAATCAAAATTCTCTTTGGGATATTTCGATGTCGGATTTCGTGATGATACAGATATTGTTATGGGAATTTGAAAGATATATTTATATCGTTATTTCCAATACGATATTTGTTGGTCGTAGAATTTGATATTGAATATAAGTCGATATATTTTCTATTCAGAGCCTTGTATTTAATATCAAATGTGATTTGGGTTTGTCGTGAATGGTGTCTTCATTAACACTTTCCTTAAGCCTAGTTGAGAAAAAGATTAAATCTTTTATTTAGATTTAATGAAGTGTACCAATTAAATGGTATTTAATTGGAATTGATTATTGGGTTTATCGTGAACGGGGTTTTAAATAACACTTGTTCTTTAACCCGATAATTAATGGAATGTGATTTTGGGTTGTCGTGAACGGTATCTTCAATAATACTGTTCTTAGACCCCAACGGAGTTAAGAAAATCATAAACTAACTGGAGATTAGTTAAGTTGATTGGTTTCTTGGGTATTGATCTGATGTTGGTTTCGGCCTTCGGGGTTAATACTTAGGGAATTGCTCACTTGATATTTTACGGTTAAAGGCTGATAGAATGGAATGTGATTTTGGGTTTATCGTGAACCATGTTTTAAATGACATTGATTCTTTAACTCAATTAAAGATTAAAACTATGTGGAGTTTTAATGAATCTTTAATTAGATTGGAAAGATCGAGAATGGAGTATCACCAGTTTTGCTCCAGGCGATAGTTAAATCTTTAATTAGATTTGAACGTGAAATGGTAATTGAATTTATCGATAACACCGTGGTGTTAGATATGAAGTATTACCAGTTTTACTTCATGGGATGAATAGGTTGGGATTGGAAAATTAAAACAAATGATTACTGCGGTAAGGTTCGTTAATCCTGGCTAGTTTGGATAAACCATAATTTGGTTTGAATTGATATTCAAAAGAAGATTAAAGAATAAATTTAAAGAATTTATTTTTGATAAAATTAATGGGAACCTTTCCCTAAGAATGTGAAATTTAGAAACTAACTATAAGTTAGCTAAGACGAATGGTTTCCTGGGTATTGATCTGATGTTGGTTTCGGCCTTCGGGGTTAATGTTTGGGGAATTACTCTTGCTAATTTACGGTTAGTGACTGATGAATTGGAATGAGGCGTATGTTGTGTTTGTGTAACACTTGTTTATTATATACGCGAGTTATTCAGAAAGACTGGGTTTAATATATACTCTGTATATTCTTGTAATCTGATGAAATTGTTGTAATAACAATGAAATGTTCTTCTGTCTGCGTTCTTTTGTGTGTTGTTCTCAAAGCAATCCGGGATTTCCTTACCGGGGAAGTTGCGGGTCTTCAGATTTTTCGAGCGCGATTGAGTCTACTACCCAATTTGCGTGTAATCTACGCCATCAAACTCAATCTTCATAGCCCTCTGGCCCCTGTACTTAACTCAATCCATCATATAATTAACACATATATGAAATATTTAAATAACACTTCATTTTTTCTCTAGGTTTCAGTTTATTTAACTCTTTATTAACCCGTGGACGAATTATATCTAACAAACAGTCAACAACGAATCAACAACTAGGGCACAATCACTTAATCAAATCAACTCAATCCACAATCAATATTACTATTTAATTTAATTCAACATATTTGAATATCAACCGATTGATATTCGATTGATTTTTATTATTCAATAAATTTCCAATTTCAATTCAAATTTATTTAATTACAACATTATTCCTTAATGTAATTTCAATATCATTATTAATGATTTAATTTGATTTCACTTAACCCTATTAAGTTTCAATTCAAAATCTTAACCAAATTTTGAATTCCATTCAAATCAATCAACACACCATATCTAAATAATTTGAGAAAATTATTTCTTTTCAATACAAAAATAAATTTCGAGTAAAATTATTTCATTTACCCCCTCTACAAAACAATATTGTGTCCATTACCAGTTCAGTGCTTTTCAACACTTGAACCGATCAAACAACAAAATACAAAATATTTGTATATAAAATTTACAAATAGCTCTCATATATATATATATATATATATATATATACTCAAACTCAATCTAGGGTGTTACTAACACCATTTCTATCGAGTTACGCCATAGAGCCAAGGTTGTCACTAAACCAATAGCTTTGATACCACCGTAATGACCCAGGGTTTTCGACCCCAAAAATCGACATAAATACCTTACCATATCTCATGCCGATCCTCCAGAACACCAAGAACACTGGAACATTTATGGAAAGTAGTTAGAGGGTGAGATAAGAGAGAAAGAAATATTAGAATAGAAGAAGAAGAAGAAGAACACAACACATAGTCTCACATCGCAGCGGAACAAAATATAATATAGAAATAAATCTTTACTGAGAGCTTTAAATAACTTACAATATCAGAGTACATGAACACATCTGGACAGTTATAATAATCTGCCGTTATACAACACAGCGGAATAATATCATACGTCTGAACTCTTCCAGCCCATCTCTTCACAGCATTTGATAACCTGAACCTGTACACTCCAGGCTAACCCGAGCATTTACAAAACACCGGGTCAGTCTGGTGAACCAGAGTGAGATAAATTCGCACAGTATTAAGGGTCAATCGTCCAATAATGATTTTAAATTTCGAAATCTTTTCAAAAGAAAAGGATAATCGTAAGACCAAATCCACACATAAACATGTACGGTTTTTACCTTACAATAACCCAAAACAGTTTGAAACCAATATCTTTTCTGATATTGTAAATAATAATCTAGTGGAACGCTTGCATCTCACGCTCCACATATATAGTATACAATCAAAACCGCAGGCGCTTATTGGAGATTGGATTCCAACTATGACGAGGTATGGGACCACTTGTCGATCGTGTATCTCTAGAGACGAATACACCAGGTTCAACAAGAACGTCTTGCAACCCGACTCACACATGACCGACTACTCATTTCTCTTGAGTGTATCGAATGTATATCACCAACGGTTGGGATCAGCAACCGCCTCCCGAAAAGGGATAGCATCGAATAAAGATTGAAGAAACAAATGGAATTTCTCAAGATAGGTGATTATACACCCTAATAGGAGCGACCCACATAGCCATGCTGCCTGCCCGATTTTTATCATCTCCCAGTTGATGAGGCTTGAGGCCAGAATTTACTTTAAGAACATCTGGTCATCATTCACTTTGAATGCCACATCGTCAGATCCGCCAGATATCACTAATTGACGTCCACAAAAATACTGTAGTTGTTAAACTAAGAGAACCATCGCCCTCCACCACCAACTATAGTACGTTTGAAGAAATCAACGTATGTAATTCCTTTGGAAATACTCTATCAGACATCCGTCCATACAAGTCACCCAAGAACAGGATGAATGGAAGGCACCCTCCTACTGCATCCTAGGAATCACCCTACAGATCAGTAGCGAGAAGTCCTTGCAATCCATAAATTTCACTCACGACAGAATCACTGTTGAAATATCTTCGGCCGCTAAACCAGAAGAATTCAATCAGTAGTTCTTCCGCTCATGAAGATCAACGGTTTTTAATTGCTCCATCTTCAATAATCTTCTTTCACGTATTCGCTGATCGGAGGGATTTTCGAATATAAATTAGAACCCGGTCTTTCCGTACCAACGATCGTATGGGTCAGGTTTGATAGTCGGTGTTAGCTATCAAATAAATAATTGTGAGAAAACCTGAGTTTACCAGTTCGGTACCAACACTACATGGCCTCTTTAATTAAAAACGATTAACGATAGTTAATCTCAAACCCTTAAATATCTCAACATTTCAAATATACTTAATTAACGTAAGTTTATTATTTCAAACTATTTCACTTTCATATCTAAGAAAATATCATATTCAATTCTTTATTCTACCATCATTCCAAACAATTTACTATTTTATTCTCATTACCCATATTGGAAAAAACGACTCATCTTATTTCAAGTAAAAACAACTTATGAAATCTCCTTTATTTTATCACTCGAATATAATAACCACTTGGGTTTTATGTTCAGAAATCCTATCACTCACCTCATTACAAAATTTTCTTTTAATCCTCCCACTTGCAATCTTATTTCGATCAATTCTACTTAATACTACTATTAATTAATGCCTTACACCTCATCTCCTTTTTATAACCCTTGCTTACAAATCATGGTTTAACATAACCCTTCCATTTTCAATTTTCTTTATACTTAATTCAAGCATTAAGCAAACATAAATTAAAGCCGTCGAGTTTGCTTAAATTTTATTCTTACATTTTGTTATAAAGTCTTCGGTTTTATCTAAACCCGTTCATGAATTCCTTTCACAACGAAATCATATTTCATTTTAACTTCAATTAACTTTCGTAAACGATCCTCGTTTAAGTAGTAATCTCTTAAATAAAATTTATAATTCACTTCACTGTTAACTATGGTATAATTAATTAACTTATTTATTTGCTAAATAATAAATTTATAAAATCTTATTAACATTAAACCATTATTTGTAATCTCGTCTCATTAGATTAACTCAAAACAACTGATCTTATCTTTAATTCAGTTAAACAGTTGACTTTGTTAATCCAAAACATGATTACCTCATTACCCAATTCCAAATAATTCTTTTTTTAAATTAATTAATAATATAATTAACTTAAATAATTTCTTTTTAATTGTCTCCCAAAACGATTATTCAAATTTATATCATTAAGTTAATTTCTACCTGCTCGCTTATAAATCTGATAAATATCAGAAATTTCCTTTATAAAGCCCATTTATAAGCTCGATTAATAAATAATAATATTTTTCCTTTTTACAAACCTTAATTCAAAATGATAGATTTAAAAATCTATTTCCAGTTATAAAATAGATTTTATAACTTTATCTCGTCGATTTACCTGACGATAGATCGATGGTTAATTCATAGGCCATGTACTGTCGATCACTCAACCAATAGCACCCATTGGTTTAAACCAAACAAACGGTGAATTTCAGGTCAATATTCAATAACCACATCAACCATCTAAAACAATGCAATTCAAATAAATAGTGGTCTTATAATAGTCTATAACGACAATTCAATATCAACTACAACAGTCAATCAAAACAATCCATTTCATTAAAACACGTTTATTTTATAAACGTGACCAATAAGGTAACTTACCTCGATTGAAACCAATCATAAAAAATAACGATTTGGGTTTCACTGAAATTAAACGATGTTTAATTTCATCAGTTCAAACGATATGTGAATAAATATCATCAACCAGTCAAATCATTAGCAACCATAACACACGAAAATAAAAACCCAACTTATAAAATATAAGCGGGGACATTGAGTGAGTTTAACTCACCTTGTCTGGATTCCGTCGTTAAATCAGCTCATTTCAGTTAAATTAAACGGCGTTTAATTTAACTAAAAAATCCAGCTGTTGTCTGCCCTGCTCGGTTCCCTTCCATCACTTAGTACTTGTCTTCACGGTTCCGGTGTTTTTCGTTTCGTCGAATTCTGGCCACGTGAGTTTTCGAAATCAATATTCTAAGTTATATGAATTTTTAAATTAAATAAACTTAAATTTTTAATTAATATTTGGCCTTACCTTACTGATCCAGCCCATTAGTTCAAGCCCGCACCCCTTTTATCCCTCAAAACCATCAGAACGCTTTTTGTAACGGCGCGATTTTCGATGCCTCGAAAGTCGTGTCATTATTTAAAGAATTTAGAAGATGAGATAGAAAAGATAGAACTTATAGAATAGGAGAGTAAGAAGAATATCAAAATTACACAGAGGAATTAATCTCAAAGCGGAATTTAACAAAATACATCATATATTACATAACAGAGTTTGTTACATCAGAGTACATCATTCAAATACAACATCATACGTGATACTGGCCCAATACATAAACTGGATACTTAGAGATGGATATAGCTACTAGACGGATTCTTGGTCTTGTACTCCACAATACTTCAAAAGAGTTCCATTAGACACCTGGATCACTTGTCTACTCATAACATGTGTTATGAGTACCCAAGAGTTTAGAAAACACAGAAAATAAACTCTGGGTCAGTCAGGGGACTGGTGTGAGTAAACACAGTTAAAAGATGTAAAACAGGGAAGTAAGAAATAGGGTTTTCCAGATTCGTCTACTTTAGAAATCTTTATACCAATCCATAACTAATATATGGATAATGACCCCAGTATTTTAGATCAAATCGTTTGATATTACGATAGTTTTTATCAAATAAATAATCATCTAGTTAAACGCTTGCATCTCACGTTCACATATATAGTATAAAATCAAAAGTCGTAGAGCGCTTATTGGAGATTGGATTCCAACAGACAAGGTATGGGAGCACCTGCCGATTAGTGTACTCTAGAGAGGATACACTGGGGTTCAACAAGAACGTCTTGCAACCCGGCCACACATGACCGTCCACTCATTTAACTTGAGTGTAACGAATATATTACCACCTCTACGGTTGGTACCAACATAACCGTTCTCGGAAGATACATAATAGAAAAGAAGTAACAAATATGAATATTCTCTAGATGGTGATAATATACCCTACATGGGTATGACCCAACTAGCCATGCTGCCTAGCCCAACTTTTGTTACTTCCTGGTTGTGAGGTTTTGAGGTCACGTTTATTCTTCTGACAGATTCATTTCTTCAATTACTTTGAATGCCACATCGTCATATCCGTCAGAAACACTCATTCGATTACCCAAATATATTGCGGGCAATATAGCTAAGTGAAACGAATTTCTCCGCCACCAACGTAATATACTTACGTAAATTCGATGTGTAGAATCTAAATGATATACGTTTTCAGACACTCGTCCATTCGGGTTACTCCTGGGATTAAACAGACCGAAGGTACTATTTAAAATAGCCCTTGCATATCTCCATCTTCAATATTTCTGACACGCGTCGTATACTTCGAATCGAAGTGGAATATTTATTCCGGACTCTTCGAAACGATGTACGAAATGTCTTTTTATAGTCGATGAATAGTTATCGGCTTAATCATGATTATTATTCAGTGTACACAATAATTATCATCACACAAACAGTATATGTTTATCTTGTTCATATCTGGATATTAGTATTGACCTTTAAAAACGAACAGTTAAAGGTGTGCGTTGCACACGGTACTCTATTCAGTTTTTCTCATTATTTAGAAATGGATAAATGAAGCACGTGCTTCGCACACGGTATTTTGCTTCGTTCATCGTCGATGTTCAATACTTCATTTCTTCCGATAAGTTATTTTATTTCTTCTAATTAATCTTAAATAAATTAATTTAATAATTTATTTAAATTATTTTTCTTTAAATCCTAAAGTTTCAAACTCGTTGAACTTCTTCGATCAATTTATGTACTCGATCTTCTTGCCATTTTCTTCTTTCCACTTTCCTATGTCAAATTAAATAAAAATTCTATTTTTCTTTAATTATTTGTTTATTCTTTAATTTTATTCAATTTTCTTTTTAATTAAAATAAATTTTAATTAAAAACCTCGTTCGGAAACTCATTTTTAAGTGTGTTGATCAAAGTACCAGATTGCCAAAGTGTCATGCCTCCCGTCATCGTCCGTTCCTTTAAATTTTCCTTTTCGATGCCTTAAAACCTCTACTGCATATTTCCTTTTTACATTTGTTCTTTTTCTTCCTTTTTGATTGTTTTGATCCTTATACGCACCTCCCTTTTTCTTCTCTAACTGCTCTCAGCTCAATCGTCCCCCTCTTCTTCTGTTTTCACATACTTTTCTTGTTTGCAAATACTTTTGTTTTCCTTGTCTCTACTGTTTCTTTCTCTGTTTCTTTTACTGTTTTTTTTAGTTAACTTGCTGCGGCTCCTTTCATTTTCATATTTTTGTGTTCTTTCACCGTGGAGTACAACCAGCGAAACAGCCCTATGTTGATTATAACTGCATGCGAACCCTACTCCTACTGTATACGGAAACTTCCATCACCCAGCAATCCTTTAGTTCATCCGCTCCGCTGCCGACGCCATCCACTAACTCCGGCGCCATCACTCCTCACCGTGTTGACCAAATCCACACTATCAGCGGCGCTTGCCGCGCCCTCCAGCCCTTCCATGACCAACGGCGAGCCTGGACAATTCACCGTAACGCTGAAAACAAAAGGGAACCGATCTCATTATACCATATAATACTCTCTCCACTTCTGCAGTTTCCACTTAAGCACATCCGAACCTTCACCCACAACTGTCACCTTCGAAGCTTCCAGTAGCCTGAACTAGTAACCTGCAACCGACTTTGCCATCGTCATCGTACCGCCACCATCTATAGCCAAGTCCATCCACTAACTTATGCACCTCTTATCTCGGATCTGTGCTTTCGTTTCTTGTCGGCTAATCGTTCTAATAGGAGGAAGCTCCATTAGCTTATGGTTGGGATCGCAGAATAGAGAAGAGGATCAAAACTTGGATTTTTTTTATAAAAGAATTTCTTTTTGCTTCTTTTCTACTGTTTTACTATTGTTCTTTCTCTATTATATATATGCTATGGTGGTGCATTTTATTTTATGGACTGATGACTAGGGAAAGAAACAAATAAATAAGATCACACTACGCAAAAACTCCCATACACAACTGAGCCAAAACATTATATACTGTTTAATTAGTTCCTTGGTTCATTCATTCAGTTTTTGTCCAGTTATTTGATTTGAAACTATGAAGTAACTGCATACACATGTTCAGAATGATATACAGACACATAATCAATAAACCAATGAATAGTTTTACTAACAAATTTAGCCTCTAGTTTCTTCTCCTCTGTTTTATGCTTATTTTCTTATATAAAGGAAGGTGAGTAAACATCACTGGATGGATTTAAGTGGAGATACAAGAAATGTACGAACTAATGGGTTGATTGTTGTGACGGCCCGCCCCGCACCAACCGACATTTACTCCAAAAGTGCGTTGTACACACGTCCAGTTAGCACGGAACGGGTCGCCAGAAGGAAAAGGAAGAAGGAAATGAACATACAAAGAACCTGTAGAATGTCTCACAGCGCATAGAACAAAAATATAATAATAACATAATTGACAAAAAACAGGAGAGACGGTGCATAAGCTGAAAATCAGAACTAAACATCATAGCAGCGGAAATTCAGAATACAGCTTATTACAACTTTCAAACTGTCTCAAAGCAAAAGTAAGATAAATGAGGTACACTACTAATGCCCAAGTAGCGACCACCAACGACAATGGGAGAATGTATATATATATATATATATATATATATCATACGTGGAAGCCTTCTGCCCGCCTCCTAATCAGCTACTCGCGCATCACCAGCTAACCTGTCTCTAGTCTGCTCGTGTGAGCACCCAGAGTAATAAGAGGAGACATAAAACTCTGGGTCAGACATAAAGCCTGGTATGAGCGATAAGCATCTAAAGTGAACAATAACAGGTAGACTAAAACATACCTGAACCTGGACCTGCAACCAAAGAGTTAGCACTACATACTGTACAACACTCTAAGGTATCATATCAAACAGTGTAAAGATACGAAGGCGGGGGAGGTGTGCATGTCGTAGGGATGGAAAACAATCAAACATAGCATCCATCCTCACATCTCTCACTCGGTGCGTAAAGCATACGATATTCACCACTTCGATCACCCAACATACCTTGCTACGATCACTCTGCCCCATGAAGTCATAAATGGATTCACTGCACTGATAACGTAGCCACTAATCCTTTGCTATGTCCACCATTCCCCATGGAGTCACAAGAACCCCACTGCACTGGCTCATAGCCTTACCAATCCTTACTATGTCCACTTTCCCCATGGATTTATTCACCCCATCTACGTTGGCTCATAGTCTTACTACGCATCACCTTGCTCCTCAGGTCATAATGACCTACTGCACTGATAACGTAGTCTTGCTACCATCACCTTGCCCCTCAGGTCATAATGACCCTACCACACTGCTAAGTAGCCCATCATTCCTTTTTAGTGGTGAATCGAAGTTATGAACGTCGACAACTCCTTAGCACACGTCCCGCAGCAAAATCCACCCATGAAGTGAACTCATTGATTCCCAACTGGTTCCGGGATCCTGAGCTCTAACTCCCATTTGGACTACCTTTGCATCTCGGGTTATTGGTCATCGCCATCGAATCGGATCGGATCGGCCTTCAACATTCTTCATCGGATCGGGTCGCGCCATCAACTCGTGGTCCTCCAGCTCCATCGGATCGGTTCGAGTACCCCTCAGCGGATCGGGTCGGGGTCTCCAAGTCCATCGCAACGGATCGGTTCGTGACAAGCTCCTTCGGATCGGGTCGTAATCACCCATTCGGATCGGGTCGGGGTTCCTCCTCCTCGTCAGTTCGTGTTCCCCCACTGGTCAGGTCGGGTCGGGTGCATCTTCCCAGGTCGCCAGCTCGTGAGCTTCTGAAGTGGATCGGGTCGTGCTCCTCCCTTCGGATCGTGGCGCCTCATCAAGCTGGATCGGATCATGGAGAGGATTCGCGATCGGGGTGGCCATACGGATCGTTGTCTTCGGATCGGATCGCCCCTATGCCCACCGATCCGGTCCGGTTCGGGCAGATTCCTGCAGTCCTTCCAACGAGCAGTTTACGCAATTCGACAGCGTTTTCGACCATTCTAACTATTCTAATCAATCACAAAGCATACCATACAGTCATAGCAACAAGTAGAAGTGACCTCAAACACCAAAACAACAATATGATCGGTTAAAATGGATCAAACATAGCCAAAACCCCCTAATTTCCCTTAAGCATGTTTAGGTGAAACTTATGATATAATTAGCAAAATTTAACCAAATTAACCCAAATTCATATCAGAGGTCTAAAACATAATTCCGAATTTTATAAACATTTTTCCAGAATTTTATCATGTTTAAATTCGCTAATTAACACTAATCACCCCTAATTAGCCATAATTAGTGCAAAACTATGCAAATCACTCACCTTAGCCACAAAATAAACTAAGATCTGAAATAATTCTCTGATTTGATGTGAATCTCAATGCCAAACAGCAGCTCCTATGTTTCTTTGGTGAAGATCTTCCTTGATTAGGGGTTGCTAAGCCAAATCCTTGACCAAAAGATGATTTGGAGGTGATTTAGAGGTTGGAGGCCATTTTTAGGGTTCCTTGGTGATAAGTGGAGGCTAGAAAACTGAAATGGAATGATTCTCCATCTCATTTCAGCCCTCCCATAACCCTAATCCCGAAATGGGTTATGGGCCTACTCACTAATCACCCGATTTGGCCCGGTTAAGCAGTTTTTCACCCTCCAAACCTTGTTTCAGCCATATCTCCCAAACGGTAAGTCCGTTTGGCTATTATGACCACTCTACGGAAAGGTAAACCATCAAACGAATCTAATTGAAGTGGTTCCAGGTCAAAATTCCTTTCCAGTCAAAAGTTATGGCCGAAACAGTACCAAATAGGGGCAAAATGGTCATTTAAAAATCGACAAAAATCATAAGCATGGGAAATGACTCTAATGGATGTTTCCCAAAGTTACATGACCATACGACTTCATATGGGAAAGAAATAAATATTCTACAATCCTATGATGTGTAGAATACGGGTCATTACACTCTCCCCCCCTTAAGAAATTTCGCCCCCGAAATTCCCTAATCAGAACACATACAAAGGTTCCCGCATGCCTATCAATCATAAAACAACCATCAAACATGCAAAACAAGTCAAATAAGTCTACCCTAGCATGCGGAAAACTAAATTACAAAGTAAGTCTTACCAGGCAAAGAGTTCTGGATACGCCTTCCTAATGCTCTCCTCTGTCTCCCAAGTACAATCATTCTCATTCTCGCCCCACTGAACCTTGACTAGCTTCACCGCCTTCCTTCGAAGTTGCTTCGTATCGTGCCCCACGATACGAATCGGCTTGCGGTTCCCAACCGCCTCGGGTTCTACTTCGAAGTCCTCTAACTGATCAAGTGAAATAGTCACATCTGAGTCGTGAACGAACTTCCTTAGTTGGGAAACATGAAATACATTGTGAACTCCCGCCATCTTCTCTGGTAAGCCAACTCTATATGCCAAGTTCCCGACTAGTTCAAGAACAGGGAATGGGCCAACAAATCTTAGTGCCAACTTGCCTCTCCTGCCAAATCGAATTACGCTCTTCAACGGAGAGATCTTGACGAATACCAAGTCACCAACGGAGAATTTCAAGTCTCTTCTCGGCATAACTTTTCTGCCTATCTTGGGCAGCCTTCATTCGTTGCTGAATGACCTTAATCCTGTCTGAATTTTCCCTCACCACATCTGGTCCAAGCACAAACTTCTCGCCAGTCTCTATCCAATATGATGGTGAGTTGCACGGTCTTCCATACAAAGCTTCATATGGAGCCATACCGATACTGGATTGGTAGCTATTATTATATGCAAACTCTACTAGATGCAAATGGTCATCCCATGATCCACCAAAATCCAATATACGCGCTCTCAAGAGATCTTCCAATATACGATTCACCCTCTCCGTCTGACCATTGGTCTGAGGATGATATGCGGTACTGAGATGTAATCCTGACCCTAGAGCCTCTTGTAATCTTTTCCAAAACCCACTAGTGAACAACGGGTCTCGGTCACTCATAATGCTTTTGGGTACTCCGTGAAATCTCACTACCCACTTCATATACAATTTGGCCAACTTAGCTGCCGTTATGGTCAATTTGACTGGTGTAAATCTTGCACTTTTAGTCAATCGATCCACAATTACCCAAATGCTATCATATCCCGATCTAGTCCTTGGTAAACCATCGATGAAATCCATCGAGACTTGCTCCTATTTCCATTCGGGAATTTCTAATGGTTGCAACAACCCACTAGGCTTCTTTTGCTCGGCTTTAACTAGCTGGCAATTCATGCATTTGGATATAAACTTCCCAACGTATCTTTTCATCCCTTCCCAGTAGTAAGTCTGTCTCATGTCTCGATACATCTTATTACCACCGGGATGTATAGTCAGTTTTGAGTGATGACATTCTCTAAGCACTTCATCTCTCAAACCATTCACATTGGGCACAACTAGTCTTCCATTCTTCTGAAGCCATCCATCTCAATCAAGCCCATACACATTCATCTCCTCATCGATACCCATCTCTAACTTGGAGATGATTTCCAATAAATTAGGATCGCCCCTCTGGCTAGAACCAATCCGCTCTATCAAAGTGGGTCTGATCGTCAAACGAGCTGGCATAACTGGATCCAATTCGCACTTTGGTCTGAAATCAAACCCCGTGATATACTCCAGTTGCTTCCATTCAAGAAGCATTGCCCCTAAGCTGGCATGTCTCCTACTCAAGGCATCGGCTACTGCATTACCTTTCCCAGGTGTATATGCGATATCAAAATCATAGAAGCCAAGAACTCTAACCATCTCTGCTGACGGAGATTTAAATCTTTCTGGGAGAAGAGATACTTTAACGATTTATGATCGGTAAACAACTCAAATCTTTCTCCCAAGAGATAGTGCCTCCACATCTTCAGCGCAAATACAATCACTGCCAATTCCAAATCATGGGTAGGATACTTCTTCTCATGCGGCTTTAACTGTCGACTAGCATAAGCTACAACCCTACCTCCTTGCATCAATACTGCACCCAGTCCGGTACCACAAGCATCTGTGTATACCGTCATCTCTTCATTCCCTTTAGGAATAACTAACACTGGCGCACGCGTCAACCTCTCTTTTAGACTCTTGAAGGCATCCTCACACACTCCGTCACAGACGAAGGACTGATTCTTCTTAGTCAACTGAGTCAACGGTGCTGCTATCTTGGAGAAGTCCTGTAACACTCCACACCCGCTATAGTCACTCACTAAGGGAATGCCATAGCATCGGTGGAGTATTTTTAGTGAGTATAGAACAGTAAAATTACAACAAGACAGATATAATGTAATACTTGAAAATTTAAAACATCATGTCATAGCAGCGGAAAGTAAAACATGTTTGGTTACATCATAAAACCATAACAAGAGTCAAGTACAAAATATCCATCCTGAATAAAATAAGTACATAATCCCACTACTCATAACAAATAGCCATAACAGAAAAGATAAGATAAGTTGAGCTCTACATCTACGGTCCAAGCTCCAAGAGATAGATAAAGCAAACTGATCAAAGCCCACTAGCACTAGGCCCAACCTGAGGACCTGAAGGAAAAAGATAAAAACAACGGGGGTCAGACATAAGCCTGAGTGAACCCTATCTCCTTAATAATACAATTATTAAAGTAATTAGGGTATGATATGAACTCGGTATGGTATCTTTGGGGATAATGACTACACTAAGTTGCCCACGAACACAGGACGAACTAAGATAACCGTAAAGACGCATCTACCCACCCAAGGATAATTACTAACTGCACCACACCAGTCACTCCTACTCAAAGGTTGATCCCACCCAAGGATATCAAAGATAGATATAACCAGTAGTTTCCTGTACCCTAGTTGACTACATAGGTGCCATCTGCCCCTATCTCTACTAGGTGTACCCCACTACCCCAAGCGATCGGCTCCCTAACGTAGATACCCGTGCTGGTCCCACAGTGGGGTGTGTCACTCCCCTAAAGTGGCTACCCAATACTATCAACGGTGCACGGCTTTATATCTACACGATGCAACAACGGCTTATCTACCAGCCCGGGCCCACACACGCATATGAAACCCGTTGGACTTGCGTTGCCACCGCTACCCCGTTTTGGCCTCTTATAATCAAGCGCAATATGCGTGTCCCGTCACTCGACATGGGTCGAGCCCACAAAGATACATTTGGGATATTGGTTGAAACGGGCCCCCACAAGCTACTACTTAAGCTTGTCATTTTATCTAGTGCATTCCACTTAACCCCTTTTTATAATCATGCCCCCTTACATGTTAAGGTTTGGTTAAGTCATCCAATTATATTACAATTGCCACTTAAGGCACCCACTAGATTTCCGCATGCCACCCAAGGCACTTACTTGATTCCCCCATGCCACCCAAGGCACTTACTTAACCCTTTAATCATGTTTAGTTACATGTTCCACTCTGGTTAAGTATTCTAATCGTATTTTCTATTGCCACCCAAGGCAACCCACTAGTTTTCTCATGCCATCCAAGGCACCCCCACTAGTTACTACATGCCACCCAAGGCACCCACTTAACCCCTCATGTCCCACTACATGCTAATATGGTTAAGTGTTTCTTAATTAATTAAGACCGTGATCTCCCATAAAGACCTCCCACATTAGACTGGCTGTTATGACCGCCTGGTTAAGCCGGTAGGGTCCGGGCAGTCTTACGTCATAACAGAGCCTAACCTCGTGTCTTAGTCGATTAATTACACCTAATTAATCACCCCCATATTAATTATCCCTAATTAATATCAATTTATTCATAACATGGGTAGACCTAACTCAATAGGTAAATTCCCATGGGGTAGACCTAACTCAATAGGTAAATTCCCACTTATGTTAATTAATTTTTTTATGGTATGCTTAATCATACCCATTTCAACATACTTTTAATTAACATATTAATTAACCCCATCGTTCCCCACGTAAATCGTCATTATGACATAACATAATAAAGGGAAGATTTACCACACATAACATGGGTTTAGCATATAACTTTATCATGGGTTAAGAGGATGTCAACTTGCATATATGAGCATGTATTAACCCAACTATATTCAACCCAAACTTGCATATTATCAAACATGTGTCTTACATAACATGTTGCATATGAACTTACATATCATCAAACATGTGATTTGCATAACATGTTGCATATGAACTTACATATCATCATACATGTGATTTGCATAACATGTAGAACTTGCATTTTAGCATATACTTAACTTGCATAAGCACTCACATACTTGCATAAGCATTCATATACTTGCATAAGCTTGCATATCATGTTAAACTTGCATTTCAACATATACATAACTTGCATAAACATTCACATACTTGCATAGGCTTGCATATTATGTTAAACTTGCATTTCAACATATACATAACTTGCATAAACATTCACATACTTGCATAGGCTTGCATATTATGTTAAACTTGCATTTCAACATATACATAACTTGCATAAACATTCACATACTTGCATAGGCTTGCATATTATGTTAAACTTGCATTTCAACATATACATAACTTGCATAAACATTCACATACTTGCATAGGCTTGCATATTATGTTAAACTTGCATTTCAACATATACATAACTTGCATAAACATTCACATATTTGCATAGGCTTGCATATTATGTTAAACTTGCATAAGCACTCACATACTTGCATAAGCATTCATATACTTGCATAAGCTTGCATATCATGTTAAACTTGCATTTCAACATATACATAACTTGCATAAACATTCACATACTTTATCACATCTTATCATAATCAATTCAATAATTGATTATTAAGGGGATAGAAGCACACCAAAACAAGATTAGCAAGTTAAATGAAGCAAATCCCAATGATTAAGTAGAAGAAGATGTAGATTAGCTTGCAAACCCTCTTAGGATTTTTAGTGGAGGCTCTCCAATTTTCTAAGTGGTGGCATAATGGCCTTAGATCTATTTTTGGTAAGGATAAGGGGGGTATTAGGGTGTATATATAGATTAGTTAGATGTTTTAGGACCATAGGATATACCCTAGAACCAATCCTAGCCTTTAAAGCATGTCTTGGGGAAGAAGTCAAGTGTAGGAACCATTTAGGGCCCAAAAAAAAAACAGCCCAAAACTCATCCCGAGCCTCAAAACATGAGCAGTTTTCGTTTTTGATTTTTCGTGAAACTTTGACGGGCCATAACTTGGTCATACGGACTCCGATTTACGAAAACTCGGACTCTATTTCGCGTATTTTTCCAAGACGAACGCAATGGCACAGTCCGTTTCCCCTGATTCAGAATATTAAATTTAATTCTGCTCTGATTTATGTTATAACAAGTTATTTAACATACGGGGTGTTACATTCTCCCCTACTTAAAGGATTTCGTCCCCGAAATCTCTAAGTCAAGAAGAACGTATCCTACCAACCAAACAACCATCTACTCAACCATCAAACACTGGCATCCATTGTCCTTAAAACAATTTCTAATGATGTATGAGCATATGCAAAAAGTGTGTGTATATGTTCCCTATCTAATGTATGAACATATGCAAACCATGATAGTGCCATGCATCCATTATGTATGCGAGGGAACCCTATCGACACATACAATATCTACATGAGTGCACAATCATTCACCAAAATGCATCATCCATATGATAACACAATCATTATACATCCATAAATATAGCTTCCTACACACAATTTTATGCAATATGCAATATGAAGTGATTGAGCCGATCTAGTGCCTAGAGTGTGTGTATATGCATCCACGAGCAACCACTAGCAAACACTTGCATCCACTTGCATCCATCATACATAACATGTCTCAAACACATGTTTCAACCATAGGACTATCCTATCTGAAGGTCAAAGGTACTAACGAGAGGACATACTAAGGATAAGATAAGTACCAGTCAAACGATAAAGGAGAAGTTAAAAGACATACTCTCAAAAAGAAATGGATACAAAGAACGCATCTTCGCTTCCGTCTCCCAAGTTGCGTTGCTCTCCTCTTCTCCCCATTGCACTTTGACTAGCTGAACCTCTCGATTCCTCAATTTCCTAGTCTCTGACCCATGGATGCGAGTAGGAGCTCGTCGAATAGTCGCATCACGCTCTGCTTCCACTTCTCTAAGCAAACTTGGCTCTACCACCTCTGCGGTCTTATGTAGGCACTTCCTCCCATGGAATACATCATGTACACCACTAAGTCTGTCGGGCAACTCCACCAATGGAAGATGCTCCTCCCATGTACCTCCAAAATCCAAGATACATAGCCTCAAAAGGTCTTCTAAAATATGATTCACCCTCTCGGTCTGGCCGTCCGTCTGAGGATGATATGCGGTACTCAAACGCAACTGAGTCCCTACCGCCTTTTGCAAACTCTTCCAAAACTCTCTAGTGAAGATAGGATCTCGATCACTCACTATACTGGAGGGTACCCGATGCAATCGAACTATCTCTCGAAGATATACAAAAGCTAGCCATGGAGCAGTCCACTTACTCTTCACAGGTATGAAATGGGTGTTCTTAGTAAGTCTGTCTACCACCACCCAAATTCCTGTATTACTCTTTCTCGATCTGGGTAACCTGTCAATAAAATCCAACGAGACGCTGTCCCGCTTTCATTGCGGAACCTCCAATGGGTGAAGCAACCCACCTGGTTTCTTTCGCTCCGTCTTCACTCGTTGGCACACCAAGCATCGAGCGACATGCTCGGCCACATCTTTCTTCATACCGGCCCAGAAGAAAGCCCTCTTCATGTCTTGGTACATCTTACCCCCACCGGGATGAATGGTCATCCTAAAACGGTGTGCGTCATCAAGAATAGCCTTCCTCAAACCCTCGTCCTTCGGTACACAAAGTCTACTGTCTCTACGCAAGCACCCTCTATCATCTAGGGTGTACCTACTCAAATGGCTGGACGACTCCCCCCTTATGAGCTTCTCTACTAACTCAACCAACTGTGGGTCGCCCCTCTGTGCTTCTCCAATCCGCCCCAAAAGAGTAGGTCTAACTTCCAAAGAAGCTAGCAAACCGGGTACAAAGTCAACGGAAGGTCTAAAGTCAAACTTAGAAATAAACTCTAAGCTCCATCGTTCAACGAACAATGAACTCAAGGACAACCTTTTTCTACTTAAGGTGTCCGTTACCATGTTACCCTTACTCATAGGATGCTAAGGATCCCATCCACTTTTGCTGTCCTAAGACTATGCGCTCGAAGAGTCTCCAACACTTCCCTAAGATGTAGGGCATGCTCTTCTCCACCAGAATATCATCCAAAATCATCACAACTGTCTCCCACGCAGACCACCCTAGTCGAATTCGGCATCCCCCAAATGCAAGCCCCAAAGGCCTAAACCAATATCAGACAAACACCCAAGGGATACCTCCTTCGAATTCAGACGACCTACGTGAGACGATACTAGTAAAAATGGCTAAATAATTAAGCCCTTGACCAATTCTGGATGTTCTCGCCAGTCTCGCTCCAAAACCGTCGTTTATCCTATACTGGCCCTGCTCAGCCTATTGAGCACATACGAAAACTTATTTCGCTCCTAGAAAAGACCCAGATGTCATCTACAAAGACCATCACGAACTTATTTAGGTACTCCCTGAACACCCTTCTCAACAAAGTATGCGGGGGCGTTCGTCAAACCCAATGGCATCACCAGCCACTCATAAAAGAAATCATCCGGAGTCCTAAAGGCAGTCTCCTCTATACTATTCTCAGCCACTCTCAACTGATGAAATCCCGTGGCTAAGTCCTACTACAAAAATACTGAGGCGCCAGCCAACTGATCAAGGAGATCATTAATCCTCGGCAATGGGTATCTGTTCTTCTTTGTGAGTTTCTTTAGTTCCCTTTAGCCTACACAAAGTCTGAGGGACCCATCCGCCTTCATAACAAAAACTACTGGAGCGCCCCACTCCGATATACTTCGTCTTATGAACCCCTTCTCAAGCAAATCGCCTACTTACTTATGGAGTTCTCTCCTCTCACTAGGAGCCATGTGGCACACTGGCCAAGATACTGGTTTGGCATTATCCACCAGATATATTCGGAAGTCAATCTCCCGCTTCGGAGGTAAGCCCTTCACCTCCTCAAACACATCCGGGTATTCCCGGACCGCTCTAACAGATCGCAGACTCTAGACCAACGTGTCAGGCGATTCTAGATACCTTAGCATAATAGATTCTATGGGATTACAAGAGATCTCGAGAGTGTTACTTAGGCGGCCCATAAGCCTAACAACTCTCCCTTCAAAATGAAGAACAGCACTCCTACTGGATAACCAGTCCATGCCCAAAATTAACCCATAGCCCGCGAAGCTCAACAAGCATCACATCTAAACTCAACGCTAAGTATAGAAACTTTCAAACCCAAACATATCATGGAGCCCCAACTGGGTTTGAAACAACTAAGGGATCATCTACCAAACTGGTGTCTAAGTGCAGTGACTCAACTAACAATGGTGGGATAAACGAACTCAATATATCAGAATCAAATAAAGCTTGAATCGGATGATAAAGAAATCCAAATTCCAACCTAGACGGTCATATCCCCATATGGTACCCTAGTCGTGAGGGAATACAACTACCCTCCAGAAGATTCCATACCTTGCCCTTGCTTCTTTGAACAATCCTAATAAGGTGTCCTATTCCTCTTAAAAGGATAACCACTTGCCTTCTTCTTCCCTATTCTCCACTCGTAACCTCCCACCAATGAGGTTTCATCTTTCATTAACCAAACAACTATTTGAGCCTTCCTCCCATCGTTTATCCAATAGATACCTACCAGTCCTCCTCCTTCTTGAACCAACTTCTAATCCGACTAACGTCTAAGTCCCTTGAAGTGGTTTTCCATCCTTATCTATCTTAGAAAGATCATCTATATGCGGAGGGGAAACTCAAAACGAGAGAAAGGAAGAGATTCAAAATGGAGAATTCGAAAGATATAGATATGGCTATTGGTGATTATGCTTTCCTTTCAAAAACTTTTCTCTTAAAAGACATGTTTTTTGAAAATACTCCTTTCCAAAAGTATTCTTAGAAAATAGTTTTTCTAAAAATTTTATCTGTTCCGGTAACCTTAAGCTCTGATACCACGTGTAACACTCCACACCCGCTATAGTCACTCACTAAGGGAATGCCATAGCATCGGTGGAGTATTTTTAGTGAGTATAGAACAGTAAAATTACAACAAGACAGATATAATGTAATACTTGAAAATTTAAAACATCATGTCATAGCAGCGGAAAGTAAAACATGTTTGGTTACATCATAAAACCATAACAAGAGTCAAGTACAAAATATCCATCCTGAATAAAATAAGTACATAATCCCACTACTCATAACAAATAGCCATAACAGAAAAGATAAGATAAGCTGAGCTCTACATCTACGGTCCAAGCTCCAAGAGATAGATAAAGCAAACTGATCAAAGCCCACTAGCACTAGGCCCAACCTGTGGACCTGAAGGAAAAAGATAAAAACAACGGGGGTCAGACATAA
The DNA here is from genome assembly GCA_030737875.1 of Allium sativum. Classification (NCBI taxonomy): domain Eukaryota; kingdom Viridiplantae; phylum Streptophyta; class Magnoliopsida; order Asparagales; family Amaryllidaceae; genus Allium; species Allium sativum. The sequence continues at coordinate 161,811,617 of CM060924.1, forward strand.
GCCTGAGTGAACCCTATCTCCTTAATAATACAATTATTAAAGTAATTAGGGTATGATATGAACTCGGTATGGTATCTTTGGGGATAATGACTACACTAAGTTGCCCACGAACACAGGACGAACTAAGATAACCGTAAAGACGCATCTACCCACCCAAGGATAATTACTAACTGCACCACACCAGTCACTCCTACTCAAAGGTTGATCCCACCCAAGGATATCAAAGATAGATATAACCAGTAGTTTCCTGTACCCTAGTTGACTACATAGGTGCCATCTGCCCCTACCTCTACTAGGTGTACCCCACTACCCCAAGCGATCGGCTCCCTAACGTAGATACCCGTGCTGGTCCCACAGTGGGGTGTGTCACTCCCCTAAAGTGGCTACCCAATACTATCAACGGTGCACGGCTTTATATCTACACGATGCAACAACGGCTTATCTACCAGCCCGGGCCCACACACGCATATGAAACCCGTTGGACTTGCGTTGCCACCGCTACCCCGTTTTGGCCTCTTATAATCAAGCCCAATATGCGTGTCTCGTCACTCGACATGGGTCGAGCCCACAAAGATACGTTTGGGATATTGGTTGAAACGGGCCCCCACAAGCTACTACTTAAGCTTGTCATTTTATCTAGTGCATTCCACTTAACCCCTTTTTATAATCATGCCCCCTTACATGTTAAGGTTTGGTTAAGTCATCCAATTATATTACAATTGCCACTTAAGGCACCCACTAGATTTCCGCATGCCACCCAAGGCACTTACTTGATTCCCCCATGCCACCCAAGGCACTTACTTAACCCTTTAATCATGTTTAGTTACATGTTCCACTCTGGTTAAGTATTCTAATCGTATTTTCTATTGCCACCCAAGGCAACCCACTAGTTTTCTCATGCCATCCAAGGCACCCCCACTAGTTACTACATGCCACCCAAGGCACCCACTTAACCCCTCATGTCCCACTACATGCTAATATGGTTAAGTGTTTCTTAATTAATTAAGACCGTGATCTCCCATAAAGACCTCCCACATTAGACTGGCTGTTATGACCGCCTGGTTAAGCCGGTAGGGTCCGGGCAGTCTTACGTCATAACAGAGCCTAACCTCGTGTCTTAGTCGATTAATTACACCTAATTAATCACCCCCATATTAATTATCCCTAATTAATATCAATTTATTCATAACATGGGTAGACCTAACTCAATAGGTAAATTCCCATGGGGTAGACCTAACTCAATAGGTAAATTCCCACTTATGTTAATTAATTTTTTTATGGTATGCTTAATCATACCCATTTCAACATACTTTTAATTAACATATTAATTAACCCCATCGTTCCCCACGTAAATCGTCATTATGACATAACATAATAAAGGGAAGATTTACCACACATAACATGGGTTTAGCATATAACTTTATCATGGGTTAAGAGGATGTCAACTTGCATATATGAGCATGTATTAACCCAACTATATTCAACCCAAACTTGCATATTATCAAACATGTGTCTTACATAACATGTTGCATATGAACTTACATATCATCAAACATGTGATTTGCATAACATGTTGCATATGAACTTACATATCATCATACATGTGATTTGCATAACATGTAGAACTTGCATTTTAGCATATACTTAACTTGCATAAGCACTCACATACTTGCATAAGCATTCATATACTTGCATAAGCTTGCATATCATGTTAAACTTGCATTTCAACATATACATAGCTTGCATAAACATTCACATACTTGCATAGGCTTGCATATTATGTTAAACTTGCATTTCAACATATACATAACTTGCATAAACATTCACATACTTGCATAGGCTTGCATATTATGTTAAACTTGCATTTCAACATATACATAACTTGCATAAACATTCACATACTTGCATAAGCTTGCATATTATGTTAAACTTGCATTTCAACATATACATAACTTGCATAAACATTCACATACTTGCATAGGCTTGCATATTATGTTAAACTTGCATTTCAACATATACATAACTTGCATAAACATTCACATATTTGCATAGGCTTGCATATTATGTTAAACTTGCATAAGCACTCACATACTTGCATAAGCATTCATATACTTGCATAAGCTTGCATATCATGTTAAACTTGCATTTCAACATATACATAACTTGCATAAACATTCACATACTTTATCACATCTTATCATAATCAATTCAATAATTGATTATTAAGGGGATAGAAGCTCACCAAAACAAGATTAGCAAGTTAAATGAAGCAAATCCCAATGATTAAGTAGAAGAAGATGTAGATTAGCTTGCAAACCCTCTTAGGATTTTTAGTGGAGGCTCTCCAATTTTCTAAGTGGTGGCATAATGGCCTTAGATCTATTTTTGGTAAGGATAAGGGGGGTATTAGGGTGTATATATAGATTAGTTAGATGTTTTAGGACCATAGGATATACCCTAGAACCAATCCTAGCCTTTAAAGCATGTCTTGGGGAAGAAGTCAAGTGTAGGAACCATTTAGGGCCCAAAAAAAAAACAGCCCAAAACTCATCCCGGGCCTCAAAACATGAGCAGTTTTCGTTTTTGATTTTTCGTGAAACTTTGACGGGCCATAACTTGGTCATACGGACTCCGATTTACGAAAACTCGGACTCTATTTCGCGTATTTTTCCAAGACGAACGCAATGGCACAGTCCGTTTCCCCTGATTCAGAATATTAAATTTAATTCTGCTCTGATTTATGTTATAACAAGTTATTTAACATACGGGGTGTTACAAGTCCTGAATAAACTTACAATAAATATCCAGCTAATCCCAAGAAACTTCTTACATCTGTAGCATTCTTGGGTGTAGGCCAATCCTGTACCGTAGCCACCTTCGCAGGGTCCATGGCAATACCATTCTCTGAAACAACATGACCCAAGAATCTCACTTCCCTTCTCCAAAAATGACACTTAGAGAATTTCGCTTTCAATTGGTGTTTCCTCAACACCTCCATCACTATCCTCAAGTGTCCCTTGTGTTCCTCCTCGGTCCTTGAGTAAACAAGGATATCATCCACGAACACAAGAACAAACTTATTCAACTGATCTCTGAATACTCGATTCATAAGATCCACAAAATAGGCTGGTGCATTGGTCAACCCAAACGGCATGACCAACCACTCATAAAATCCAGACGGCGTCCTAAATGCCGTTTTCGGAACACTCTCATCCGCTACTCGAAGCTGATGAAATCCTGTCGCCAGGTCCAACTGGGAGAACACTCTAGCTCCTTCCAGCTGATCAAACAAATCATATATCCGTGGTAGAGGATACTTATTCTTCCTCGTCACCTTATTCAACTCGCGATAGTCCACACACAAACGAAGGGAACCATCTGCCTTAGTGGCAAACACAACTGGTGCTCCCCACTCGGAGACACTCCTTCTAATAAATCCCTTCTTCAAAAGATTGCTGACTTGCACCCCGAGCTCTCGCTGCTCCCTTGGTGCCATACGACGAAGTGGCATCACTATAGGTCTGGCATCTTTCAATAAATCAATACGGAACTCAATCTCTCGGTGTGGTAGAAGCCCGGTCACCTCCTCGAAGACGTCCGGATACTGGCCAACCACGGGCACATCTGATAACTCATCCTGCGAGATGTCGAGGGAATTTACAAAACTAGCCATAACCCCATCACTAGGTAGACTACCAAACACTACCCTTCGCCCATCATCCACCCTCACTGTCACCAAAAAGCCCTCACAGTCTACCACCACCCCGTATCTTTGGAGCCAATCGACTCCCAATATAATGCCATACCCAGTAAAGCCCAAAACAAAGCAATCACATACAAACATACATCCATGACTCGATAAGACCAAATTCCTGCAAATCATACTCAGGCTAGTCGAACCACCAATCGGGTTCGTCACAACCAATGGTCTATCAACTATCTCGGGTTCCAGTCCCAACCTATCTACCAGGTCACTAGATATGAAGGAACGGGAAGCCCCAGTATCAAACAAAACTCGAACTGGTATATCATAAATAGAAAGCATACCTTGAATAACAACATTCTTTCCTTTCTCCGCCGCAGTTGGGGCATTCGACGAAGAAGGAACAGCATCAATAGCATATGCTTTCACAATCTGCTTCTCCTTAAGAGGTTGCGGACACTTGTCCTTCTGTTGTCCCACTTGACCACAGTTGTAGCACTTCCTTTCCGTTGGCTTGGCCCGACATTCTTTAGCATAATGGCCCTTCTTTCCACAGCTGAAGCACTCAACATCCTTCTTGCTCTTTTTCTGGCCACCTTTTGATTGGTCCTGCTTCCTCTTATTTTGAGAGTTATTCTTGCCTCCACCGCCTGCTTGCGGCTTTGGCCCTTCAGCAGATGCAGCCTCAGTCTTTGACTTAGAGTAAAGGCTCTCTGGTCTCAAAGCTTTCCCCACAATCGATTCAAAAGTCTCATCGATGTGGTTGATAAGTCTTTCCCCCAAGTATCCATCCAAACTAGTAATGAACTTCTCATTCTTCTTCTCAGAAGTATCAATGAGAGACAATCCATACTTCGACAAAGTGTCGAACTCGGCAATATAATCAGAAACTGCCCTTCCGTTCTGCTTGAGTTCCAAGAACCTCTTGAACAACACTGAATTCTGGGCAGCTGGAATGAACTTCTCGCTAAAGCGAGCCTTGAACTGATCCCAAGTAACCTGGTCCTCTATAGTAGCTATTCTAATGGCATTCCACCAATTCATCGCTCGTCCTTGCAGCTGACAAGACGCTAGCCTTCTCTTCATCGCATCCTCAAGACCCAAGTCATCGAAGATACGGTCACATCTATCCATCCAATCCTGAACATCCGTGGCCGACTCCGTTCCGTGGAACGGCTTCCCACCAAGATTAGTGTAATCTTTGCACAACTTGGCGAAATCGACCCTAGGCGCCTGCACTACTGGGCCAACACCAACTCCGGGATTGGGAACTGCCCCTTGCACTTCTCTAAGCATGTCTCTCATGAGGTTAGTAAACATAGCCCTCATGTCAGCGGCATTGCCTTGGTTGGTCCCTCTACCAGCACCCCTCGTCTCTCGGCTCATCGTCAATCTGAAAAAGGGAAACGAATAACGACCCCATAGTGGTGCTAGTGCAGTGCGACTTCATTCTTATACTACTAATAGTATATACATACATAGCTTTTGAAACCCAAAGTAATCACAAATACGTGCTCTCATATACGTACTATCTCTCACTAGTATCTTTCCCTAGGTTAACTACGCAACCTAAAGCTCTGATACCAAGTGTGACGGCCCGCCCCGCACTAACCGACATTTACTCCAAAAGTGCGCTGTACACATGTCCAGTTAGCACGGAACGGGTCGCCAGAAGGAAAAGGAAGAAGGAAATGAACATACAAAGAACCTGTAGAATGTCTCACAGCGCATAGAACAAAAACATAATAATAACATACTTGACATAAAACAGGAGAGACAGTGCAAAAGCTGAAAATCAGAACTAAACATCATAGCAGTGGAAATTCAGAATACAGCTTATTACAACTTTCAAACTGTCTCAAAGGAAAAGTAAGATAAATGAGGTACACTACTAATGCCCAAGTAGCGACCATCAACGACACAGGGAGAATGTATATATATATATATATATATATATATATATATATATATATATATATATATATATATATCATACGTGGAAGCCTCCTGCCCGCCTCCGAATCAGCTACTCGCGCATCACCAGCTAACCTGTCTCTAGTCTGCTCGTGTGAGCACCCAGAGTAATAAGAGGAGACATAAAACTCTGGGTCAGACATAAAGCCTGGTATGAGCGATAAGCATCTAAAGTGAACAATAACAGGTAGACTAAAACATACCTGAACCTGGACCTGCTACCAAAGAGTTAGCACTACATACTGTACAACACTCTAAGGTATCATATCAAACAGTGTAAAGATACGGAGGTGGGGGAGGTGTGCATGTCATAGGGATGGAAAACAATCAAACATAGCATCCATCCTCACATCTCTCACTCAGTGCGTAAAGCATACGATATTCACCACTTTGATCACCCAACATACCTTGCTACGATCACTCTGCCCCATGAAGTCATAAATGGATTCACTGCACTGATAACGTAGCCACTAATCCTTTGCTATGTCCACCTTGCCCCATGGAGTCACAAGAACCCCACTGCACTGGCTCATAGCCTTACCAATCCTTACTATGTCCACTTGCCCCGTGGAGTTATTCACCCCATCTGCGCTGGCTCATAGTCTTACTACGCATCACCTTGCCCCTCAGGTCATAATGACCCCACTGCACTGATAACGTAGTCTTGCTACCATCACCTTGCCCCTCAGGTCATAATGACCCTACTGCACTGATAAGCAGCCCATCATTCCTTTTTAGTGGTGAATCGAAGTTATGAACGTCGACAACTCCTTAGCACACGTCCCGCAGCAAAGTCCACCCATGAAGTGAACTCATTGGTTCCCAACTGGTTCCGGGATCCTGAGCTCTAACTCCCATTTGGACTACCTTTGCATCTCGGGTTATTGGTCATCGCCATCGAATCGGATCGGATCGGCCTTCAACATTCTTCATCGGATCGGGTCGCGCCATCAACTCACGGTCCTCCAGCTCCATCGGATCGGTTCGAGTACCCCTCAGCGGATCGGGTCGGGGACTCCAAGTCCATCGCCACGGATCGGTTTGTGACAAGCTCCTTCGGATCGGGTCGTAATCACCGATTCGGATCGGGTCGGGGTTCCTCCTCCTCGTCAGTTCGTGTTCCCCCACTGGTCAGGTCGGGTCGGGTGCATCTTCCCAGGTCGCCAGCTCGTGAGCTTCTGAAGTGGATCGGGTCGTGCTCCTCCCTTCGGATCGTGGCGCCTCATCAAGCTGGATCGGATCGTGGAGAGGATTCGCGATCGGGGTGGCCATACGGATCGTTGTCTTCGGATCGGATCGCCCCTATGCCCACCGATCCGGTCCGGTTCGGGCAGATTCCTGCAGTCCTTCCAACGAGCAGTTTACGCCATTCGATAGCGTTTTCGACCATTCTAACTATTCTAATCAATCACAAAGCATACCATACAGTCATAGCAACAAGTAGAAGTGACCTCAAATACCAAAACAACAATATGATGGGTTAAAATGGATCAAACATAGCCAAAACCCCCTAATTTTCCTTAAGCATGTTTAGGTGAAACTTATGATATAATTAGCAAAACTTAACCAAATTAACCCAAATTCATATCAGAGGTCTAAAACATCATTCCGAAATTTATAAATATTTTTCCAGAATTTTATCATGTTTAAATTCGCTAATAAACACTAATCACCCCTAATTAGCCATAATTAGTGCAAAACTATGCAAATCACTCACCTTAGCCACAAAATAAACTAAGATCTGAAATAATTCTCTGATTTGATGTGAATCTCAATGCCAAACAACAGCTCCTATGTTGCTTTGGTGAAGATCTTCCTTGATTAGGGGTTGCTAAGCTAAATCCTTGACCAAAAGATGATTTGGAGGTGATTTAGAGGTTGGAGGCCATTTTTAGGGTTCCTTGGTGATAAGTGGAGGCTAAAAAACTGAAATGGAATGATTCTCCATCTCATTTCAGCCCTCCCATAACCCAAATCCCGAAAAGGGTTATGGGCCTACTCACTAATCACCCGATTTGGCCCGGTTAAGCAGTTTTTCACCCTCCAAACCTTGTTTCGGCCATATCTCCCAAACGGTAAGTCCGTTTGTCTATTATGACCACTCTACGGAAAGGTAAACCATCAAACGAATCTAATGGAAGTGGTTTCAGGTCAAAATTCCTTTCCAGTCAAAAGTTATGGCCGAAACAGTACCAACTAGGGGCAAAATGGTCATTTAAAAATCGACAAAAATCATAAGCATGGGAAATGACTCTAATGGATGTTTCCCAAAGTTACATGACAATACGACTTCATACGGGAAAGAAATAAATATTCTACAATCCTATGATGTGTAGAATACGGGTCATTACAATTGTTCACTGTTTAACTTTTCCAACTTTCAGTTTTACATATGATTGGTTTGCTAATACTACTTATTAAAATATGTAAGTATATGTGTATCTGCATCATATCAAATAACTACATGGAAAAATACTCATATTTGAACCTACTGTTTTAGTCGTTGTTTCCAGCATTTCATTCCTAGCAGCATGTTTCTATTCAGATGGGTTTTAAAACTTAACAACTGATCATACGTACTAATGTGACATACATATCAAAATCTACACAAGCACTAGCATTTATAAAGGAAGGCAGAACTTAAAACAGAGAGTACAAAACAAAGTTTACTCACATATTAGCTTTCCCTTTCCTGCTACTTGAACTTCAGCATTTAGTTTAGTGTTTTGTTGTGAGAGGAAACATGTGAGCTCTTGGGTGTATTTATAGTTGAACTCAAGGATTAAAAATTCATTTACCTCACATGCTTGCTACAGTGTTTTCTCTTTAGCCTCTCCCCTCTTTTGTAGTTCCTACGACTGATTTTGGTGAAAACAATGCATAGAAAAAGTTTGTCTCATTAAGGTGCTTAGCCAATAGCATGATCCTAGGTTAGTTCTTTTAAAAGCACTCCCATACTCTCATTAAATGTTGTCGCATGATTCATATATTCTCATATTTTTGTAACCATATAAGACAGGTTTGTTTATACTATAAAATGCTTGATATTTTGCTAAAATGGATTTAATAATTGCAAGTTGCTGTTGTAGTGTTCTAGGTGATGGCTCTCTCTCATCTTAGCCATACTATTCAATATTTAAATCTCATTAATGTGGCCGATTGCTCTTGGATTTCATTGACATAAAACAGATTTTTATATGAATGATATTTTGCTATAAATGATTTAATAAATGCAAGTTGTATGAGGCTTCTTAGGTGATGGATATATCCTATTTTAGCTCTACTATTCTTGGTTAATTCTCATTATGAATAGTTGACTTTGATGCTTTCTCTTTTTTTTTGTTTCTACATGTAATTCTCTTGATATTTTCATTTGAGAAATTATATCATACACATTGTGTTCACATCCATATATGTTTAAGGTTTCTTTGTTACACTTATGTTATGTTGAACCTCTTTGTTGCAAACTTACATAATGTTTTCAACATTTACAACATATGTACATTAGTATATTCATACACTTATCTTTACACATACATGTATATGTGTTTAAGTTTGTTAAGAAAATCTTAGATTATGATTTAATTACCTCATTAAATCATTATCAAAAGACAGATAAAAACTGGGACATTACAGTCCTCCCCCCTTAAAAGAATTTCATCCCCGAAATTAAATAGTAAGGCGTTAATTTCAGTTTTAACTAAAGTTAAATTAACACACATCTGTAACTATTTACCAGATAGATTCCTTATTTAATTTTAATTTAGTTAACTCTTTTCTGAAATCCAAGATTCTGATTTTATTTCAAAATCAGCTATACGGGTCTATATCCAACCAATAACTCAAGTCTGGTCTTTACTACCGGGAAATACCAATTTTATCTACTGGATATTATTCTAACTTTAATTCAACGTTGTTGAACTCATCCTGGGCTGACCCTAATCATTTAACTCATTCTATTGGTTGTGGTAAATGTCCTACTTGCTCCTCGGCCTCGTCTTCCTCTTGTAAACTCATTTTCAACTTTTCGAGTACACGGTTTGATAATTAATAACCCAATCGGAAGATATGTCTAGGAAGAATCTTAAGTCAATAACTAAGGTCGATATCTAAGGACGACCTATACTAAAATAGTTTTTTTTTTAAAATACGCTCTCTCAGCACTAATCCAAAGCCTAGGTTATCGAAAAATCTAAGCTCTGATACCAACTGTAGCGGCGCGATTTTTGATGCCTCGAAAGTCGTGTCATTATTGAAAGAATTTAGAAGATGAGATAGAAAAGATAGAACTTATAAAATAGGAGAGTAAGAAGAATATCATAATTACACAGCGGAATTAATCTCACAGCGGAATTTAACAAAATACATCATATATTACATAACAGAGTTTGTTACATCAGAGTACATCATTCGAATACAACATCATACGTGATACTGGCCTATTACATAAACTGGATACTTAGAGATGGATATAGCTACTAGACGGATTCTTGGTCTTGTACTCCACAATACTACAAAAAAGTTCCATTAGACACCTGGATCACTTGTCTACTCATAACAAGTGTTATGAGTACCCAAGAGTTTAGGAAACACAGAAAATAAACTCTGGGTCAGTCAGGGGACTGGTGTGAGTAAACACAGTTAAAAGATGTAAAACAGGGAAGTAAGAAACAGGGTTTTCCAGATTCATTTACTTTAGAAATCTTTAGACCAATCCATAACTAATATATGGATAATGACCCCAGTATTTTATATCAATTCATTTGATATTACGATAGTTTTTATCAAATAAATAATCATCTAGTGAAACGCTTGCATCTCACGTTCACATATATAGTATAAAATCAAAAGTCGCAGAGTGCTTATTGGAGATTGGATTCCAACAGATAAGGTATGGGAGCACCTGCCGATCAGTGTACTCTAGAGAGTATACACTGGGGTTCAACAAGAACGTCTTGCAACCCGGCCACACATGACCGTCCACTCATTTAACTTGAGTGTAACGAATATATTACCACCTCTATGGTTGGTACCAACATAACCATTCCCGGGAGATACAGAATTGAAAAGAAGTAACAAATATGAATATTCTCTAGATGGTGATAATATACCCTACTTGGGTATGACCCAACTAGTCGTGCTGCCTAGCCCAACTTTTGTTACTTCCTGGTTGTGAGGTTTTGAGGTCACGTTTATTCTTCTGACAGATTCATTTCTTCAATTACATTGAATGCCACATCGTCATATCCGTCAGAAACACTCATTCGATCACCCAAATATATTGCGGGCAATAAAGCTAAGAGAAACGAATTTCTCTGCTACTAACGTGATATACTTACGTAAATTCGATGTGTAGAATCTAAATGATATACGTTGTCAAACACTCGTCCATTCGGGTTAGTCCTGGGATTAAACAGACCGAAGGTACTATTTAAAATAGCCCTTGCATATCTCCATCTTCAATATTTCTGACACGTGTCGTATACTTCGAATCGAAGTGGAATATTTATTCCGGACTTTTCGAAACGATGTACGAAATGTCTTTTTATAGTCGATGAATAGTTATCGGCTTAATCATGATTATTATTCAGTGTACACAATAATTATCATCACACAAACAGTATATGTTTATCTTGTTCATATCTGGATATTAGTATTGACCTTTAAAAATGAACAGTTAAAGTGTGTGCGTTGCACACGGTACTCTATTCAGTTTTGCTCATTATTTAGAAATGGATAAATGAAGCACGCGCTTCGCACACAGTATTTTGCTTCGTTCATCGTCGATGTTCAATACTTCATTTCTTATGATAAGTTATTTAATTTCTTCTAATTAATCTTAAATAAATTAATTTAATAATTTATTTAAATTATTTTTCTTTAAATCCTAAAGTTTCAAACTCGTTGAACTTCTTTGACCAAATTTCTATACTCGATCTTCTTGCCATTTTCTTCTTTCCACTTGCCTATGTCAAATTGAATAAAAATTCTATTTTTCTTTAATTATTTTTTTATTCTTTAATTTTATTCAATTTTCTTTTTATTTAAAATAAATTTTAATTAAAAAACTCGTTCGGAAACTCATTTTTAAGTGTATTGATCAAAGTACCAGATTGCCAAAGTGTCATGCCTCCCATCACCATCCATTCCTTTAAATTTTCCTTTTTGATGCCTTACAACCTCTACTGCATATTTCCTTTTTACATTTGTTATGTTTCTTCCTTTTTGATTGTTTTGATCCTTATACGCACTTCCCTTTTTCTTCTCTAACTGCTCTCAGCTTAATCGTCCCCTTCTTCTGTTTTCACATACTTTTCTTGGTTGCAAATACTTTTGTTTTCCTTGTCTCTACTGTTTCTTTCTCTATTTCTTTTACTGTTTTTTTAGTTAACTTGCTGCAGCCCCTTTCATTTTCAGATTTTTGTGTTCTTTCACCGTGGAGTACAACCAGCGAAACAGCCCTACGTTGATTATAACTGCATGCGAACCCTACTCCTACTGTATACGGAAACTTCCATCACCCAGCAAGCCTTTAGTTCATCCGCTCCGCTGCAGACGCCATCCACTAACTCCGGCGCTATCACTCCTCACCATGCTGACCGGATCCACACTATCAGCGGTGCTTGCCGCGCCCTCCAGCCTTTACATGACCAACGGCGAGCCTGGACAGTTCACCGTGACGCTGAAAACCAAAGGGAACCGATCTCATTATACCATGTAATACTCTCTCCACTTCTGAGTTTCCACTTAAGCACATCCGAACCTTCACCCACAACTGTCACCTTCGAAGCTTCCCGTAGCCTGAACTAGTAACCTACAACCGACTTTGCCGTCGTCATCGTACCGCCACCATCTGTAGCCAAGTCCATCCACTAACTTATGCACCTCTTATCTCGGATCTGCGCTTTCGTTTCTTGTCGGCTAATCGTTCTAATAGGAGGAAGCTCCATTAGCTTATGGTTGGGATCGCAAAATAGAGCAGAGGATCAAAAGTTTGATTTTTTTATAAAAGAATTTCTTTTTGCTTCTTTTCTACTGTTTCACTATTGTTCTTTCTCTATTATATATATGCTATGGTGGTGCATTTATTTTATGGACTGACGACTAAGGAAAGAAACAAATAAATAAGATCACACTACGCAAAAACTCCCATACACAACTGAGCCGGAACATTATATACTGTTTAATTAGTTCCTTGGTTCATTCATTCAGTTTTTGTCCAGTTATTTGATTTGAAACTATGAAGTAACTGCATACACATGTTCAGAATGATATACACACACATAATCAATAAACCAATTAATAGTTTTACTCACAAATTTAGCCTCTAGTTTCTTCTCCTCTGTTTTATGCTTATTTTCTTATATAAAGGAAGGTGAGTAAACATAACTGGATGGATTTAAGTGGAGATAGAAGAAATGTACACACTAATGGGCTGATTGTTCACTGTTTAACTTTTCCAACTTTCAGTTTTACATATGATTGGTTAGCTAATACAACTTATTAAAACATGTGAATATATGTGTATCTGCATCATATCAAATTACTACATGGAGAAATACTCATATTTGAATCTACTGTTTTAGTCATTGTTTCCAACATTTCATTCCCAGCAGCATGTTTCTATTCAGATGGGTTTTAAAACTTAACTACCGATCATACGTACTAATGTGATATACATATCTAAATCTACACAACCACTAACATTTATAAAGGAAGGCAGAACTTAAAACAGAGAGTACAAAACAAAGTTTACTCGCATATTAGCTTTCCCTTTCTTGATACTTGAACTTCAACGTTTAGTTTAGTGTTTTGTTGTGAGAGGAAACAGGTGAGCTCTTGGGTTTATTTATAGTTGAACTCAAGGATTAAAAATTCATTTACCTCACATGCTTGCTATAATATTTTCTCTTTAGCCTCTCCCCTCTTTTGTAATTCCTACGACTGATTTTGGTGAAAACAATGCATAGAAAAAGTTTGTCTCATTAAGGTGCTTAGCCAATAGCATGATCCTAGGTTAATTCTTCTATAAGCACTCCCATACTCTTATTAAATGTTGTCGCATGATTCATATATTCTCAGATTTTTGTAACCATATAAGACAGGTTTGTTTATACTATAAAATTCTTGATATTTTGCTAAAATGGATTTAATAATTGCAAGTTGCTATTGTAGGGTTCTAGGTGATGGCTCTCTCTCGTCTTAGCCATACTATTCAATGTTTAAATCTCATTAATGTGGCCGATTACTCTTGGATTTCATTGACATAAAACAGATTTGTATATGAATGATATTTTGCTATAAATGATTTAATAAATGTAAGTTGTATGAGGCTTCTTAGGTGATGGATATATCCTATTTTAGCTCTACTATTCCTGGTTAATTCTCATTATGAATAGTTGACTTTGATGCTTTCTCTTTTGTTTGTTTATACATGTAATTCTCTTGATATTTTCATTTGAGAAATTATATCATACACATTGTGTTCACGTCCATATATGTTTAAGGTTTCTTTGTTACACTTATGTTATGTTGAACCTCTTTGTTGCAAACTTACATTATGTTTTCAACATTTACAACATATGTACATTAGTATATTCATACACTTATCTTTACACATACATGTATACATATTTAAGTTTGTTAATAAAATCTTAGATTATGATTTAATTACCTCATTAAATCATTATCAAAAGACAGATAAAAACCGGGACATTACACTTTTGCTCCCTCTTCACAATCACACGCCACCACAAAAATTGAAAAAAAGAAAACCCTATTATTAGATCCGTACTCCACAATGTAAACTTCCTTGGCCGATCCGCTTTTGCCTCCGATCAGCAAATGTCGGTTCCACCAGAGACGACGCTGTCCAGATTCCGACCCCCTAGTTCATCGATCCCCCTTCCGCACCCTATCGTGACCCACAAAATTTCCCACGACTGACCCTACCTCCTCCAGACTGATGTATACCCCCACGAACTCCAGGACCCCAAATCCGAAGCCCCTCTCGTGGAAAAAACCCGAACCCTAGTCCGTAGGTTCGACAAACCTATTTCGAAAGCGATACAGATATGAAGAGGGTGCATGTACAACTCAGATAAGTATTTTGAGAATTATTTGCTTGTGTATGATTTTGTTTTTGAATTTTAAGTGGTTCCAATGGGTTTTCTTTCTACTGTGTTTGTTCAAATGGTTCTGGAAGTTATGAAACACTACTGTGTGAACCTGAATATTTATAGTGGTAAATTTTCAGATGAGATCAATGTCCATCAATCTTATTTTAGATAGGTTCAACCACTTTAGCTTAGGCCATTGGCTCCTTCTCCCCCTTTTTAGGTTGATTTTACTGATGATGGAAGTATTGATATTGCGTGATGATTTAACAAGGCAGTACACAGATTTTTGTGATGGATTTCATGTACTGTTTTTGCTCAATAAACGAGTTGTCCGTATGTAGATTAGGCCTAAACTATGAATTGTTTATTCGCATTGTCAATTCATATTGTAAGCCATTGAGTTGTTTATTCCTGAATATTTGAACTGTGACAATATACGTAAGGCAGAACAGGGTTTGTATATGAGAATTTCTGAACATATATATATATATATATATATATATACACGAAAATCTGTTTCGATTCTGTAAATTATATGGTATAAATTCATATATTTTCTGTTTGAATTGTCTTGTACATACTGTAAGCTATTGATTTTTTTTCCTTTTCTTCTCGATTGCAGATTCAGAACTGTGGCATGCACATTTAGTAGAGAGGATTTGTACCTAAGATTTCAATTGTCTAAGATCTTTAGCTGTTAAGTTGATCTATGCAAAGATTTGGTTTTCTGTCCCCTTTTTATTTTATATTTTCATTGGAAATTTCAGCTATATATATATATATATATATATATATATATATTCCTAGCTGTTCATAGCTGTGTACCGTATTGTTTCTTGAGTTGTTGAATCACTGTTATATATATATATATTCTCTTTTCTTGTGTGTTTTACTGTTTAACAAGACATGCTTACTGTTTTTGTTGTTGGAGATTGTACTCTAGCTGTTTATGTACCTCTTTTAACTGTGTATTGTACTACTGTTCTTCATGGAGAAACTTGCGCTATTGTGCTGTATTTGGAATCAAAATGTATTCTCTTATCCATTTGATTTTTCTCTCTTGTACAACAAGAATATATGAGTATGTGTTGTTTTCTTTTAGAGAAGATTGTGTTCTACTGTTCTTATCAAAAGAACAAGGCGCATAACATTGAAATTAAAAAGACTATCATGTATATGAACATGTTGTTTCTTTCTTGTATTTGCAATGTTTACTCCCATTATACCTTCTATTTTTTTTCATTCATGTAGCAACTTTTGCTGTTGGACAAACATAATGAAAACATGAAAAATCCGTGTTTCAATTGATATGCCAAATAGGTTATATTGTACGCGGGATTTAGTTTGTATTACTTCTAAAACTTATATAGTATCGACACAATATAAATAAAATTCCAAAATAGTTAAATAAAAAAATCAATTAATATCATCGAATATATTAAAGCGAAATACCGTATAACTACAAATA
This sequence comes from Allium sativum, assembly GCA_030737875.1. NCBI lineage: Eukaryota > Viridiplantae > Streptophyta > Magnoliopsida > Asparagales > Amaryllidaceae > Allium > Allium sativum. Next base: position 161,827,881 of record CM060924.1, read on the forward strand.
AGGCTAAGATGGATTTCAAACCCGCCATTCAGAATTTCGGTTAAACGATATCAGGAATATATATATATATATATATATATATCCTTAATTAATTAAATAAACGTTATCGTTTTATAATGATTTACATAGCAATTATTCAAAGATTTGAACTGGACATAACTAACAAATTATAACACAAAATCTCAATTTTTCTCTTTCATATGAAAAATATAATCAAATTGATTACAACGCTTCTGGTTTCACAGAATTCCGACTTAAAACGAATTTTTTATACTCAGTTGGAGTTCAGAACGAAATTTACGAACTACCGCGCCATTTCTAGTTCGTTTATAATATAATTATAAATTAAACGTACTAACGTCATTTTAATAACGAATATATTTTTATAATTCAATATAAACCATATTTAAATCATTTTAAATTGCTCGTTCACATTATACAGCAAATTCAACATTTTCCCAATATCCCAAAAATAAAATATTATTATATTATTAATAGAATTTAAATATTCAAATTAAAATGGTCAAATATCATTATTTAAACTTAAATCAATATTTTAAATAAATAAAATATTTCAAATAAATGGTCAGAAAATACGGGACATTACACAAACATTCGTCATAATTAAAATATCATACAACAAGCCATAAGCGCTGCCCAAGAAAAGTAGATCCCTTCATACCATGAACCTGCCAAGAAAAGCAGCTACATTAAGTACATACTGATAAAAGCATGTTATGATTGAGGCAGAACGCGATATGCTTATTTAATAGTTCAGAATTATCAGTTTGTGTTTATAACTTTACAATACTAAGTTCATACTGATAAAAGCATGTTATAATAACAAAAGTTCAAATGCTTTGTATAGAGAGAATATAAGTATCATGGAATAAGCATTATAATACATAAATACGTAGTACAGGATAATGGCTAAGTAGTGAAAAGGCTAACATTTATGATTATGACAATTGTAATAACCCAGAAAATGCGAGCCAATTTAAAAAATTTATTTTGGCGATTTTAGCGAATTTTGAATATTTAAAATGAGTTATTTTAAATAAAAACGACGAGAAATTTACTTTGAGTAGAATTAGAACGTATATATTTATATACATCATCGTTAGAATATAAATAATTATTTATAATTATAAAAGGAATTGAAAATGGCGTGGTAGTTCAATAATTCGATTTCAAATTTCAATTGAACATACTGGGTGCAAAATAAACCGGATTTTGGCGAAACAAAAAATATTAGAATCTATTTGATAATATCTTTCCAACGAATCCGAAAAATCAAAATTTCATTGCGGGGATAAAAAGTTATGTCCAGTTGAAAATTCAGAATAGTCGCTATGGAATTCTGGCCTTTAAAAATAGCCATTTTGCAAACGAACTCGGATTTCGACAAAACCAATTTTGTTGGATCCGCGATGTCAAATTATTGCTAGGTTTCAAATTTCAAAATTTTTCGAATCAATATGTGAGCGTGGCGAAGGAAAACGCATTTGACCAATTTCAATTGATTTTAATCGACTGGAAAATGGCCATTTTTTCAAACGGACTCAGAATTCGACGAAATTAGTTTTGTTAGGACCATATCGTCAATACGAAGTTAGAAAATATTTTTCGGGAATTTTTAAAGTCCTTATGTGGCCCCAGTAAATTGAAATGTGCATTCAAATTCAATATATAGAGTTATATGTTGATTTTGACGAAAACTGATCGAAACGATCAAATCAGCTTACGATACATATCCCATTGTGTTCGGAATGGGGGTAATTAGCTATGGACGACAGGCGGTGGGTTCGATTTCGAGTTCGAAAATAAAAGTTGCTTTTTGAAATTAAATAATTAAACAAATTAAAAATAAAATACCCCTCTCTCCTCCTTATCTACTCTCACGCCCCCCTTTATTGTTGAAATCAATTTTCAGAAAGAAAAAAAAAGAACCCTAACTACCGCCCGTCGCCCCTCTTCTACAACCACCATCTCGCGCCTCCAGCGATGGCGCCTTCGCCCGGGCCTCCCCCCTCCTGCTCCTGCGTCCTTCTCCTTCCCGCTTAGTCCCCCCGCGCCAGACAAACCCCAAGCCCTCGATTTCAGTCGCGCCCAGCTTCCACCGCCTCCGTCGAGCACGGCTCCGTCACCTCCGACCCGCTCACACCCCACCACCGCAACCAAGCCCGCGCGCCTCCCCCCCCCCCCCACTACCAAGGCCGACGTGAATCACCCCCCTCCTTCGCTGTAAGTTCTTTACTATTTAATTTATTTTGTTTTAATTTATTTTATATATTTAGTTTAGCTTAACCAATTCAAAGATTAGATTTTTATATTATCAAGGATTAGATTTTTATATTATTAAAGATTAAATTTTTATATTATTCAAAGATTAGATTTTTATATTATTCAAAGATTATATTTTTATATCATTCAAAGATTAAATTTTTATATTATCAAAGATTAGATTTTTATATTATCAAAGATTAGATTTTTATATTATTCAAAGATTAGATTTTTATATTATTCAAAGATTAAATTTATATATTATCAAAGATTAAATTTTTATATTATTAAAGATTAGATTTTTATATTATCAAAGATTAGATTTTTATATTATTCAAAGATTAGATTTTTAAATTATTCAAAGATTAAATTTTTATATTATCAAAGATTAGATTTTTATATTATCAAAGATTATATTTTTATATTATCAAAGATTAGATTTTTATATTGTAGAAAAAGTAAAAATATGATTTTTATATCATAGGAAGAATAAAATATGATTTTTATTTATGTAGAGTAATAAAAATATAATTTTTATTTTATTACTAGCGAGATAAAAATAGAATTTTTATCTATATAGTAGCGGTGTAAAAATAGAATTTTTAACTATATAGTAGCGGTGTAAAAATAGAATTTTTAACTATACAGTAGCGGTGTAAAAATATAATTTTTATCTATATAGTAGCGGTGTAAAAATAGAATTTTTATCTATATAGTAGCGGTGTAAAAATAGAATTTTTATCTATATAGTAGTGGTGTAAAAATAGAATTTTTAACTATATAGTAGCGGTGTAAAAATAGATTTTTTAACTATATAGTAGCGGTGTAAAAATACAATTTTTATCTATATAGTAGCGGTGTAAAAATAGAATTTTTTATCTATAGAGTAGCAGTGTAAAAATATGATTTTTATATACATAGCAACAATATAAAAATGTGATTTTTAAATATGTTGTGAATACGGGCAACGAAAGTGGCAAAAAGTCGGGAACGACAAGATTTTCTACATATGAAGAGTCGCGGTGTTTGGTATAGCTTGGGTGAGAACTTCTCACCTTTTAATTTTATTTTCTAGTTAAAATATACACTAGGATGCAGACGGTGTTTATTAGCACCCGACACCCGTCATCCAAAGACCATGGACGGCATGTATGCTTGTTTGTTTGATTTTGATGTGTAGTTGACTGTGTGATTTGATGTGAAATGAAATAAAATATTTTATAGTTAAAAATATAATTTTTAAATTGTATATGAAATGAATATTCATAAACAAATCGATGATTTGTTTATATACACTGATTTGACTGATATTGATTGGGACGATAAATTTTACACATCGCCCAACGGCACAAATAAAATCTGTGTTTGATTGTTTGAAACCCCACATGGGTATTGGGATAATATTTGACGTACACTAATCCCGATTATTTAGTTGTATGTCAATCGATGGGTTGACAGACTGTGTAAGCGTTAATTATTTACATTTAATGCTTATGCAGTTGTGTGGTGCACTCTGGATGATGGTTGATTATTTATCGTTGTTATTTTATACATGTGTTGTAGAAAATCCATATAATTAACTTTATATGGTAATTTGTAACAACCCGGAAAATGCGAGCCAATTTAAAAATTTTATTTTGGCAATTTTAGCGAATTTTGAATATTTAAAATAGATTATTTTAAATAATATCGATGAGAAATTTATTTAGAATGGAATTAGAACGTATATATTTATATGCGTCGTCGTTAGAATATATAAATATTTATTTTAAATTATAAAAGGAATTGAAAATGGCGCAGTAGTTCGAAAATTCGATTTCAAAGTTCAATTGAATGTACCGGGTCCAAAATAAACCGGATTTCAGTGAAACCAAAAATAATAGAATCTAATTGAGAATATCTTTCCAATGAATCTGGGAAATCAAAATTTCATAGCGGGGATAAAAAGATATGTCCAGTTGAAATTTCAGGATAGTCGCTATGGAATTTCTGGCCCTTAAAAATAGCCATTTTGCAAACGACCTCGGATTTCGACGAAACCACTTTTGTTGGATCCGTGATGTCAAAATATTGCTAGGTTTCAAATTTCGTAATTTTCGAAGCAATATGTGAGCATGGCAAAGGAAAACGCGTTTGACCAGTTTTAGTTGATTTTAATCGACTGGAAAATAGCCATTTTCAAACGGTCTTGGAATCTGATGAAATTAGTTTTGTTGGGACCGTATCGTCAATACGTAGCTAGAAAATATTTTTCTGGAATTTTTCGAGTTAGTATGTGACCCCGGTAAAATGAAATGCACGTTTAAAATTCAATATATAGAGTTGTATGTTGATTTTGACGAAAATTGATCGACACAATCAAATCAGCTTACGATACATATCCCATTGTGTTCGGAATGGGGGTAATTAGCTATAGACGACAGTCGGTGGGTCTTGTTTCGACTTCGAAAGAAAAGTCAACTATGGAGATTAAAATAAAATAATAAAAATATTTATATATAAATATCCCCCCAATTGCCCCTAGACCTAATCGTTCAGCCCGAAATCAAAATAAAAACCCACCTACCACTGACCGCTCAACCCGACGCTCCTCCTCCCACCGTCGACCACCCCCTCAGGCGCGATGCCGCCCGCTCCCTCTCTCGCGTTTCTCTCTCCTTCCCTCTCGACGGAGAAGGCCAACCCACCACTCGCTCCCTCCTCTCGAACGAAGCCCGAACACACCCCCCCAAGCCAACTGAAAGCGAACGACGCCCCACCTAAACCCGGGCACCCACCTTCGGCGACGGCCATAGCTCCTCCCCGACTGCCGTGCGCCAACAAAACCCCCTCCCTCCGTCAGCTCTCCACCACCTCCAGTGAGTTTCCCCTTTCGTTTTTTATTGTTTTATTTTATTTACTATGAGATCTACTTAATCTTTAAACTGAAATTATCATGATTTTTAAACTGAAATTTATTCATATATTTTTGAGATAAAAATATGAAATTAATATATATAGTTTTGATTTAAAAAGGTAGTATTTAAATGAAAACACTTTGTTTTAAAAATGTTGATTTTTGAAAATAAACATCATTGGAAAAGCAAGAAGATTTGATTTTTACAAGTAAAAAGGTTCGATTTTTGTTTATATAGAAAGAATAGTTTTTATCAATACAAAGAATAGATTTTTATAAATGAAAAGGTGATTTTCATTTGTAAACACGAGCTATAAAAATAGGATCTTTATTTATAAAAGAGCGAGAAAAAGCGAGGATTTTTATAAGAGAAAGCTTGAATTTTTATAAAAGAAAAAGCGAGGATTTTTATAAGAGAAAGCTTGAATTTTTATAAAAGAAAAAGCAAGGATTTTTATAAGAGAAAGCAAGGATTTTTATAAAAGAAAGTTAGGAATTCTTATGTATTCCAATGGCGAAGAAAAACTGAATTTTTATATATTCGAATAGCGAAGACTAAAAATATAATTTTTACATAGTAGGAATGTTAAAAATATAATTTTTATATAGAAAGAAGCATTGTAAAAATACATATGAAGTGAAATAAAAATATGATTTTTTATTTATTGAAAAGAAGTAATAAAAATATAATTTTTATTTGAACAGCGTGAAAGGAGTGAATTGGAATTTCAACCGATCCAGACGGTTCAACAGTTCAAAAGCAAAGCACGGTGGAGTGGAACCCTCTGTGAGAACTTCTCACTTTAAATCTTGTTTTTCTAATTAAAATATATACTAGGATGCAGACGGTGCTTAGCAGCACCCGACACCCGTCATCCACAGACCATGGATGGCTTATATGTTTGATTATTTGTTGTGGTGAAAATTGATTGTGTGATGTGAAATAAAATATTTATATAGTTAAAAATATTTTATCGTTAAAAATCTTATTTTTAACGTGTGTGTGTGAATAAAAATGTGTGTTTGTTGATGTGAAACCCCACACGGGTATTGGGATGATATTTGGTATACACTAATCCCAATTATTTAATTATATGTCGATCGATTGGTCGACAGGCTGTGTAAGCGTTAATTATTTATATTTAATGCTTATGCAGTTGTGTGGTGCACTTTGGATGATGATTGATTATTTACCGTTGTGATTATATACATGTGTTGTATGGAATCCATATAATTAACATTATATGGTGATTGATTGGGCCTCATTCCAATTGGGAAATAATGAATATTATAAAAGAAAATTCATGTGTTGAATATAATAAATAGTCATGTGTTGACGATGCTCATGTGTTGAGAATTCATGTGTTGAAAGTGTAAACATGTGTTGAATAAAATATTTATACAATAATATTCACCTTTTTATTGTAAGTAAGAAGAAATATATATTCATGTGTTGAATAGAATGAATATTCATTTGTTGAATAGAATAATGAATTTATGGAAATATATAAAGCCGTGTTGACTAGAGATGCGCCATTTTGACTTGAACGATATTTATATCGATTATATTCGTTTATATAATGAATATATAAAAGGAAGTGATTTCAAAATATAACATTTTGAAAATATATATATCGATGTTGTGGAATATTCAATTTTGATTAGAAATTGAATATGAAGTTGAATTTGTTTTGAAAACGAATTTAAAACGATCTATAAAATACGTTTTAAAAGGAAATCGACGAAATATATAATATATATATATTATATAATGGCCTGAATAGAATGCGCCGCGCTGCGGCAGTTCGTGAATTTCGACCGTTGACTTCGAATGGACATTACGGGAGATCCGACCGTCGGATTCTCTTGAAACCGGAACCGTTGGGTTCGTATCGAAAATAGCTTTCCAATGAATATTAGAAATTTGAAATCTAACGGTTGGATTTGGTATTTTTTCAAATCAAATTTGGAAAAGGTCGCTATAAGTGCAGTTCGATGGCCGTTGATGGAAATCGACTGTACGGGCCTTGATAAAATTATTAAAAATATCTATAATTGTTGTAAAATCATAAGAAACGATTTGGTAAAAATTGGGATGAAAAACTCCACATTTGAAAAGATAAAAATAGATTTTTATCGAAATGAACTAGTTTTGAACTAAAATTAAAATCAATTTATTTTTGAAATAAATAAATTGAATTTGAATTGGTTTTGGAAATAACCCGAATTTCCAATATATATAAAGTGGAAGTGTATTTGAATCGAAATTATCTTCGGAATATTTCGATGTTGGATTTCGTGATTACACAGATATTGTTATGGGAATTTGAAAGATATATTTTATATCGTTATTTCCAATACGATATTTGTTGGTTTCGGAATTTGATATTGAATATAAGTCGATATATTTTCTATTTAGAGTCTTGTATTTAATTGCAAATGTGATTTGGGTTTGTCGTGAATGGTGTCTTCATTAACACTGTTCTTAAACCCAATAGAAAAAGATTAAATCTTTCTACTTAGATTTAATGAAGTGTACCAATTAAATAATGTTTAATTGGAATTGAATTTGAATGTGATTTTAGGTTTATCGTGAATCGTGCTTTAGATGACATTCGTTCTTTAACCCAGTTAAAGACAGGATGTTGATTTTTTGAAAAGATTAAAACTAAGTGGAGTTTTAATGAATCTTTAAATAGATTGAAATGTGAATTGATAATTTAAATTATCAAATCTGAAAAGTGATCGAGAATGGAGTACCACCAGTTTTGCTCCAAAGCGATAGTTAAATCTTTAATTAGATTTGAACGTGAAATGGTAATTAACTTTACCGATAACACTGTGGTGTTAGATATGGAGTATTACCAGTTTTGCTCCATGGGATATATAGGTTGGAATTGGGAAATAAAATAAGTAATTACTTCGGTGTGGTTCGCTAATCCCGACTAGTTTGGAAAACCATAATATGGTTTGAAATGATATCCAAAGGAAGATTAAAGAATAAATTTTAAAGAATTTATCTTTGATAAAATTAATGGGAACCTTTCCCTAGGAATGTGATTTTGTGAATAAAAGAATATTCTGAATTGGAATGAGGCGCGTGTTGTGTTTGTGTAACATTTGTTTATTATATACGTGGGTTATTCGGAAAGGCCGGGTTCCTACCCATTCTGAATAACCGATTCGACGATAAGTCGAAGATGAAGATGGTGGTTGAAGACCGGAAGTATTTACATTGTTTGGGTGATTACTGATGATCTTGATTAGGCTGTACACCCAAGATGAGGGAATCAGTTGGTAATCGTCCAGACGTACTTGGAGATCGATGGATATGCAAGGAAAGTGCCTCCGGTTTCGTTTAGACCCAGAACGAACTTGTTAATGGATTGTGTGTCTGACATTGGATTTTATTCTGTGTTGATTGATCTCTATTAAATATATATATGTTTGGTGGTGGAGAATTTATTCTCTTGCTTAACGCCCTTGTCTGAGACGTACGACCTCAGAGGTTGTATATCGATTGACATCAGTCGCATGGAGCGAATTGCCAGTGTGGCACGCGTAAGTGGCAATTGATCAAGGCTTCTGTTGAAAAGCAAAGTCTTGTGGTTGATGATCAAAGCACGGCCTGTGTGGCGTAGCTTTGTGTATGGCGTGAATTCGCGAGCCTCACACCTCGGTATGAGTCAAAAACGGGATAAGGACCCAAGGATTGCACGACGTTTATTTCTAGCTATGGGTGGTGTCAGTGCTTAAACTGGCTGACATATATATACTTTTCACCTGTGTGGTTGTTGGATGAGGTGCCTCGATATTAGATCTGTTAGGACCAGGAAACGTGTGTTCAGGAATAACTAATCCTCAAAAGTAAGAGAGGACCGACCTTGGAGGTTCCAAAAGATCATAGTGGGGTCCTGAGGCATTTGCTAGAGTGTCTCGAATCGGAGAGGAGCTTGCCCCTTGCCTCGACTCATGACGGAAATCCAATTTCCAATACGTGATATTGCGGTTTTATTTGTAGAACCTAGTATGGCGACATAGTAGATTGTAGCTATGCCGCCTATGATTAATACTTATGATTGAAATTGTTTGACACTATACACTTATAGTAATATAAAATAATGTGTTTTTGACGTATCAAGCATGCTTTGGCTATTATAAGGTAAAAACCCTATCCTCCGGCTTGCGTTGCATTGTGTGATGGTACCTGGGTCTTATAATAGCTTCATTTTTCTTTATTTAGCATTGCGCTGTTTGTTTTAAGCACTGGTATTCTTGGGAGGAAACCCGTTCCGTGTTATACGGCGTGGTCCCTTGATTTACCGAACTTTAAAATAAAGATTAATAACTGTTTTAGTTCTCACACCAGTCACATGACTGACCTGGAGTTTATTGTTTTAACCTAAACTCTGGGTTCCCTTATTTTCGACATGGGCAGCTAGTAGTTTTGGTTTTGCAGATTTATATTCATAGGATCCTGATTTACAGCTGGAACGATGCTCGGAAAGCTCTGTATCCGTGTATCACTTTCAGTTGTGCTTTATATTGTTTTCCGCTGCTATGTAATTTATTGTAATCTCTGATATTTTTCTGTTGTATAATATTTATTCATACTCTGTATATTCTTGTAATCTGATGGAATTGTTGTAATATACAATGAAATGTTCTTCCGTCTGCGTTCTTATGTGTGTTGTTCTCAAAGTATCCGCTCTTTCCTTCACGGGGAAGTTACGGGTTCTTACATAATTGATTGGGCCTCATTCCAGTTTTGAAATAGAAATATTTGAAATAGAAATATTTGAAAATAGAAATATATAAAGCCATGTTGATTAGATTTGCGCCATTTTGACGTGAACGATATTTATATCGATTTTATTCAAATTGAAAGGAATATTGAAGTGAATTGAAATTCGAATTAAATTGAAGTGAATTGAAATTCGAATTAAATTGAAGTGAATTGAAATTCGAATTAAATTGAAGTGAATTGAAACTCGAATTAAATTGAAGTGATTTGAAATTCTAAATAAATTGAAATGATTTGAAATTCGGATAGAATTGAAATTCGAATTAAAATGAAATAGGAATGAAATCGTTTTGAATTGAATTTAAACGAATTGAAATTGAATTGAAATCGATTCAAATTGAAATCGATTTGAAATGAAATTAAAACGAATTTATATTGAAAAATTCAATCTTGATTCGAATTTGAAAAGAGGTTGAAATCGCTTTGAAAACGAATTTAAAACGATTTATATAATACGTTTTAAAAGGAAATTGACGAAGTATATATTATATATATTATATATATAATATAATGGCCTGAATAGAACGCGCCGCGCTGTGGTAGTTCGCGAATTTCGACCATTGACTTCGAATTGACGTTGCGGGAGATCCGACCATCGAATTCTCCTAAAACCGGGACTGTTGGGTTCGTATCGAAAAGAGATTTCTAATGAATATTAGAAATTAGAAATCTTATGGTTGGATTTGGAATTATGTCCAAATCAAATTTGGAAAAGGTCGCTGTAAGTGCAGTTCGATGGTCGTTGATGGAAATCAACTGTACGGGCCTTGATAAAATTATTAAAAATAGTAATAATTTTTGTAAAATCATAAGAAATGATTTGGGAAGAATTGGGATGAAAAACTCCAAATTTGAAAAGATAAAAATAATTTTTTATCGAAATGAACTAGTTTTGAACTAGAATTATAATTCTATTTATTTTTAAATAAATAAATTGAAATGGAAAAGGGTTTTAAAAGTAACCAGAATTTCCAATAATTGAATTGGAATGGATTTGAATCGAAATTGTCTTTGGAATATTTCGATGTTGGATTTCGTGATGATACAGACATTGTTATGGGAATTTGAAAGATATATTTATATTGTTATTTCCAATACGATATTTGTTTGTCGTAGAATTTGATATTGAATATAAGCCGATATATTTTCTATTCAGAGCCTTGTATTTAATATCAAATGTGACTTGGGATTGTCGTGAATAGTGTCTTCATTAACACTGTTCTTAAGCGCAGTTGAGAAAAAGATTAAATCTTTTTATTTAGATTTAATGAAGTGTACCAATTAAATAATATTCAATTAGAATTGAATTGGTATTGATTTTTGGGTTTATCGTGAACAATGTTTTAAATAACACTTTTTCTTTAACACGATAATTAATGGAATGTGATTTTGGGTTTATCGTGAACTGTGTTTTAAATGACACTGATTCTTTAACCCAGTTAAGGATTAAAACTAAGTGGAGTTTTAATGAATCTTTAATTAGATTCAAAAGATCGAGAATGGAGTATCACCAGTTTTACTCCAGGCGATAGTTAAATCTTTAATTAGATTTGAACGTGAAATGGTAATTGAATTTGTCGATAACACTATGGTATTAGATATGAAGTATGACCAGTTTTACTTCATGGGATGAATAGGTGGGGAGTGGGAAATAAAATAAATGATTACTCCGGTGTGGTTCGCTAATCCCGACTAGTTTGAATTGATATTAAAAGAAGATTAAAGAATAAATTTAAAGAATTTATCTTTGATAAAATTAATGGGAACCTTTCTCAAAGTATAAGAATATTTGAATAAAGGAATATTTTGAATTAGAATGAGGCGTATGTTGTGTTTGTGTAACACTTGTTTATTATTTACGCGAGTTATTCAGAAAGACCAGGTTTATCCCATTCTGAATAACTGATTCGACGTGGTGTCGAGGATGATGACGGTGGTCGAAAACTGGAGGTCTTCACGTCGTTTGGGTGGTTACTGTAACGACCTGCATTCTACGCATCATAGAATCGTAGAATATTTATTTCTGTCACATACTAAGTCGTATGGTCATGTAACTTTGGGGGACGACTATTGGGGTCATTTCCCATGTTCATGATTTTTCCCGATTTTTAAATGACCATTTTACCCCTAGTTATCACTGTTTTGGCCATAACTTTTGACTGCAAAGGAATTTTGACCTGAAACCACTTCCATTGGCTCCGGGTGATGGTTTCTCTTTCCGTAGAGTGGTCACATTAGCCAAACGGACTCACCGTTTGGGAGATATGGCTGAAACAAGTTTCAGAAGGTGAAAAACAGCTTAATTGGGCTTAAGCGGGTGATTAGCAGCTAGGCCCAAGGGGAATTTCGGGTTTAGGGGTATATAGGGGCTGATTAGGGTTAGAAAACATTTCTTTAGACATTTTCCAGCCGCCACTTTCATTCCTCTTGACCTAGCCATGGCCTTCACTCTCTAAATCTCTCTAAAACACCCAAAAAATCACTTTCTAATTGAAGATTAGGCTTAGCAAATATCAAATCAAGGAGTATTAGCACGAGAACCGAGGTAGAGCTGCTGTGTAAGATTGGGAACAGCGCCAAATCAGAGAATATTTCAGTTTTGGGGTTCTAGTTGTGCAAAGGTGAGTGATAGCATCATTTTGACACTAATTACGGTTAATTAAGGGTAATTAGTGGAGATTAGCGAATTTATACACTAATAAATTCTGGAAAAATGTTTAGAAATTCGTAAATAATATTTTATGCCTCTGTTAGAAATTTGGTTCGATTTGATTAAGTTTTGTTAACCCTATGATTAGTTTTACTTAAACATGCTTAAGGGAAAATAAGGGGTTTTGGGCACATTTGATCCATTTTGACATATGAATTCATTGTTTTGGTGTTTGTGGTTAGTTTGCTATGTTGTTATGACTATTTGACATGAATTGTGATTGATTAGAATAGTTAGATTTGTCAAAAACGTCGTCGAACGGCGTAAACAAGTTGCTGGAAAGTTGCAGAAAACTGCAGGGTATCTAACCGGATCGGATCGGGTAGGGGATCGGATCGGACATATCCGAACCGGACCGGGGCGTGGTACTTTCTGGAGCATGACGTGAAGAGGCAACAAGGAAGGCCTGGTCTGATCGGAGGGGCGTAGCATGGGATCGGAAGGAACAAGGAGGACTGAAGTGGAGGAAAGAGGAGCATGGATACCATATTCCGAACCGAACCGAGAGCAATGCCCGAACCGAACGGAGACATTCAAGCTATGGGGTATCTGAACCGAACCGCTTCAGAATCATCGAACCGAACCGCATGAGGGAGAGCACCGAACCGAACCGCATGAGGGAGAAGGACCCGAACCCAGAGGATGGTGGCACTCCGAACCGAACCGGGAAACGTATCCGAACCGAACCGAGCATGGGGAACTGGACGTGTACTTTTACTACTTCGTGATGACTCTTCTGAAGACCAACTCCAATTCGACCAAACCCGAGATGCAAAGGAAGTCCAAATGAGAAGTTAGAGCTCAAGATTCAGATGAGAATCAACGAGTTCGCTTCATGGTTGGGCTTTGCTGCGGGACGTGTGCCAAGGGGTTATCGACGTCTATAGCTTTGGACCACTATGGTAGGAGGTACGAAGGCGGATTCAGGGCCATTATGGCATCGGTAGAACCAAGGGCTACGACCAATGAAGTGGATCATTGAAATGTTTGGTCATGACTCCAAGTGTTTGGCTTGGTCACAGCAGGGTTTCTACAAGTCGGGATTCGTCGTTACCTCAGTTTGTCTAGTGTTCCAAAGTGGTAGATGTCGTACGCTTTACGCACTGAGTGAGATATGTGAGAATGGTTGCTATGGATGATTTGTTTGCTATCATTGTGGCATGCACACCCCACCCCGTATTCTTACACTATTTATTATGGCACCTTAGAGCATTGTACGGTATGTGGTACTAACTCTTTGGTTGCAGGTCCAGGTTCAGGTATGGTTTAGTATACCTGTTATTACTCTGTTTAGATGTTTATCGCTCATACCAGGCTTTATGTCTGACCCAGAGTTTTATGTCTCCTCTTATTACTCTGGGTGCTCACACGAGCAGACTAGAGACAGGTTAGCTGTGATGCACGGGTAGATGATCCGGAGACGAGCATGAGGCTTCCACGTAACATATATATAGTATTCTCCCTGTGTTGTTGAAGATCACTGCGTGGGCATTGGTGGTGTATCTTCTATTTTGGCTTTCTTTTGTTTAGAGACAGTAAATTTGGAAAATTGTAATAAGCTGTATATGGATTTCCGCTGCTCTGATGATTGATGTTGATTTTGTTATCAGCTTATGCACTGTCTCGCCTGTTTTATGTCAAGTATGTTATTATTATATTTTATCCCATGCGCTGTGAGACATTCTACAGGTTCCTTGACTAGTTCATTTTCTTCCTTTTTCCTTCTGGCGACCCATTCCGTGCTAACTGGACATGTGTACAGCGCACTTTCGGAGGAAATGTCGGTTGGTGCGGGGCGGGCCTTCACACTTGGTATCAGAGCTCTAGGTTGCGTAGTTAACCTAGGGATGTTATCAGGGAGAGATAGTATACGTATATGAGAGAGCGTATTTGTGATTATTTTGGTTTTTAAAAGCTATATATATATACTATTAGTAGTATAAGGATGAAGTCGTACTGCACTAGCACCACTATGGAGTCGTTAATCATTTCCTTTTTCAGATTGACGATGAGCCGATATGTTAGAGGTACCGGTAGGGGAGCCAATAATGGGAGTGCTGCTGACATGAGAACGATGTTTACTGACCTCATGAGAGAGATGCTTAGAGATGTACAGAGGGCAGCTCCCAATGGTGGTCCAATAGTGCAGGCACCAAGAGTCGACTTCGCCAAGCTGAATAAGGATTATACTAGCCTTGGTGGGAAGCCGTTCCACGGAACGGAGTCGGCCACGGATGTTCAGGATTGGTTGGATAGTTGCGAACGTATCTTCGAGGATTTGGGTATCGAAGATGCGATGAAGAGAAAGCTAGCGTCCCGTCAGCTGCATGGGCGGGCAATGAATTGGTGGAATGCTATAAAGGCAGCTACTCCCGAAGACCAGATTACTTGGGAGCAGTTTAAGGCTCGCTTTAGTGAGAAGTTCATTCCAGCTGCTCAGAAGTCAATGTTGTTTAAGAAATTCTTGGAGCTCAAGCAGAATGGCAGGGCTGTCTCGGAATATATTGCCGAATTTGACACTTTGTCAAAATATGGGTTATCTCTTATAGATACTGCCGAGAAAAAGAATGAGAAATTCATAACTGGTTTGGATCAGTACTTGGGGGAAAAACTTATTAACCACATCGATGAGACGTTTGAATCGATTGTGGGGAAAGCGTTAAGATCGGAGAGCCTCTACCCCAAGCCGAAGACTGAGGTTGCATCCGCAGATGAGCCAAAGCCACAAGCAAGTGGTGGAGGCAAGGGTGGTTCCCAGAATAAAAGAAAGCAGAACCAGACTAATGATGGCCAGAAGAAAAAGAATAAGCAAGATGTGGAGTGCTTCAGCTGTGGTAAGAAGGGCCATTATGCTAGTAATTGTCGGGCCAAGCCAGCGGATAGGAAGTGCTTCAACTGTGGCCAAATGGGACATCACAAGGACAAGTGTCCACAACCCCCTAAAGAAAAGCAAATGGTGAAAGCATATGCCCTTAATGCCATTCCTTCTTCGTCGAATGCCCCAACTGCGGCGGAGAAGGGAAAGAATGTTGTCATTCAAGGTATGCTTTCTGTTTATGATGTTCCTGTTAGAGTTTTGTTTGATACCGGGGCTTCCAGTTCTTTCATATCTAGTGACCTGGTAGATAGGTTGGGATTGGAGCCCGAGATTGTCGATAGACCTTTAGTAGTGACGAACCCGATTGGTGGTTCGACTAGCCTTAGCATGATTTGTCGTAGTGTGGTCTTATCGAGTCATGGATGCATGTTTGTTGGTGATTGCTTTGTTTTGGGCTTTACTGGGTTTGGCATTATTTTGGGAGTAGATTGGCTCCAAAGATACGGGGTGGTGGTAGACTGTGAGGGCTTGTTGGTGACAGCTAGAGCGGATGATGGGCGGAGGATAGTGTTTGGTGGTCTACCCAGTAAGGGGGTATTGGCTAGTTTTCTAAACTCCCTCGACATTCCGCATAGTGAGTTGTCAGGTTTGCCCGTGGTTGGCCAGTATCCGGATGTTTTCGAAGAAGTGACCGGACTTCCACCACACCGAGAGATTGAGTTTCGTATTGATTTGGTAAAGGAAGCCAGGCCTATAGTGATGCCACTTCGTCGTATGGCACCAAGAGAGCAGCGAGAGCTCGAGGTGCAAGTCAGCGATCTTTTGAAGAAGGGATTTATCAGAAGGAGTGTTTCTGAATGGGGAGCACCAGTTGTGTTTGCTACCAAGGCGGATGGTTCCCTTTGTTTGTGCGTAGACTACCGCGAGTTGAATAAAGTGACGAGGAAGAACAAGTATCCTCTACCGCGGATAGATGATTTGTTCGATCAGTTGAGTGGCGCGAGAGTATTTTCTCAGTTGGATCTCGCGACAGGTTTTCATCAGCTTAGAGTGGAAGCTGAGAGTATAGCTAAAACGGCATTTCGGACGCCGTCTGGGTTTTATGAGTGGTTGGTCATGCCATTCGGGCTGACCAATGCCCCAGCATATTTTGTGGATCTTATGAATAGGGTATTCAGAGATCAGTTGAATAAGTTTGTCCTTGTGTTCGTTGATGATATTTTGGTCTACTCGAGGACAGAGGAAGAACACAAGGGACATTTAAGAGTAGTGATGGAGGTGTTGAGAAAACACCAATTGAAAGAAAAGTTTTCTAAGTGCCACTTCTGGAAGAGGGAAGTGAGGTTCTTGGGCTATGTTGTATCAGAAAATGGGATTGTCGTGGACCCGGCGAAGGTGGCTACGGTACAGGATTGGCCTACGCCCAAGAATGCAACAGATGTAAGAAGTTTCTTGGGGTTAGCAGGGTATTATCGTAAGTTTATCCAAAGTTTCTCCAAGATGGCAGCACCATTGACTCAGTTGACCAAGAAGAATCAAGCTTTTGTCTGGGATGAAAGGTGCGAGAATGCATTCAAAAGTCTAAAGGACAAGTTGAAAAGTGCACCAGTGTTAGTCATTCCTAAAGGGAATGAAGAGATGACAGTATACACGGACGCCTGTGGTACCAGACTGGGTGCTGTATTGATGCAAGGCGGTAGGGTTATAGCTTACGCAAGCCGGCAATTGAAACCGCACGAGAGAAGATACCCTACCCATGATTTAGAATTGGCAGCGATCGTGTTCGCGTTAAAGATGTGGGGACACTATCTCTTGGGGGGAAGATTTGAGCTGTTTACAGATCATAAGTCGTTAAAGTATCTCTTCTCTCAGAAAGATCTGAATCTCCGTCAGCAGAGGTGGTTAGAGTTCTTAGCTTCCTATGATTTTGACATCGCATACACACCAGGAAAGGGCAATGCGGTGGCTGATGCATTGAGTAGAAGACATGCCAGTTTAGGGGCTATGTTCCTTGAATGGAAGCAACTGGAGTTTATCACGGGGTTTGATTTCAGACCAAAGTGCGAATTGGATCCAGGAATGTTAGCAAGTTTGACGATCAGACCCACTTTGATTGAGCGGATCGGCTCTAGTCAGAGGGACGATCCTAACCTATTGGAAATCATCTCCAAGTTAAAGATGGATATCGATGAGGAGATGAACAAGTATGGGCTTGATCGAGATGGATGGCTTAGAAAGAATGGAAAGCTTGTTGTACCCAATGTCAGTGGATTGAGGGATGAAGTGCTTAGATAATGTCATCACTCAAAGTTGACTATACACCCCGGTGGTAACAAGATGTACCGAGATATGAAGCAGACTTACTACTGGGAAGGAATGAAAAGAGACGTTGGGAAGTTTATATCCAAATGCATGAATTGCCAGCTAGTTAAAGCCGAGCAAAAGAAGCCTAGTGGTTTGTTACCGCCCTTAGAAATTCCCGAATGGAAATGGGAGCAAGTCTCGATGGATTTCATCGATGGTTTACCAAGGACTGGATCGGGATATGACAACATTTGGGTAATTGTAGATCGACTAACTAAAAGTGCAAGGTTTATACCAGTCAAATCGACCAGAACGACAGCTAAGTTAGCAGAGTTGTATATGAAGTGGGTAGTGAGATTTCATGGAGTACCTAAAAGCATTGTGAGCGACCGAGACCCGTTGTTCACTAGTGGGTTTTGGAAGAGCTTACAAGAGGCTCTAGGGTCAGAGTTACATCTCAGTACTGCATATCATCCTCAGACCGACGGCCAGACAGAGAGGGTGAATCGCATATTAGAAGATCTCTTGAGAGCATGTATATTGGATTTTGGTGGATCATGGGATGACCATTTGCATCTAGTAGAGTTTGCATATAATAATAGCTACCAATCCAGTATCGGTATGGCTCCGTTTGAAGCTTTGTACGGAAGACCGTGCAACACACCATCATGTTGGATAGAGACTGGCGAGAAGTTTATGCTTGGACTAGATGTGGTGAGGGAAACTTCAGATAAAATCAAGACCATTCAACGACGAATGAAGGCTGCCCAAGATAGGCAGAAGAGTTATGCTGATAAGAGGAGAAGAGACTTAAAATTCTCCGTTGGCGACTTGGTGTTTGTCAAGATTTCTCCGTTGAAGAGCGTAGTACGATTTTGCAGGAGAGGCAAGTTGGCACCAAGATTTGTTGGCCCATTCCCTGTTCTTGAACTAGTCGGGAATTTAGCATATAGAATTGACTTACCGGAGAAGATGGCGGGAGTTCATAACGTATTTCATGTTTCCCAACTAAGGAAGTTCGTTCACGACTCAGATATGACTATTTCACCTGATCAGTTAGAGGACTTCGAAATAGAACCCGAGGCGGTTGGGAACCGCAAGCCGGCCCGTATTGTCGAGCACGACATGAAGCAACTTCGAAGGAAGGCGGTGAAGCTAGTCAAAGTACAGTGGAGCGAGGACGAGAAAGATTGTACTTGGGAGACAGAGGAGAACATTAGGAAGTCACACCCAGAACTCTTTGCCCGGTAAGATTTTGACTTCGATTTAGTTTTCCGCATGCTAGGATAGGCTTGTTCGCTTGTTTTGCATGATTGATTGTTGTATGTGGTTGTTAGGCATGCGGGATGTTTTGGGTTAAGGAATTTCGGGGGCGAAATTTCTTAAGGGGGGGAGAGTGTAACGACCCGCATTCTACGCATCATAGAATCGTAGAATATTTATTTCTGTCACATACGAAGTCGTATGGTCATGTAACTTTGGGGGACGACTATTGGGGTCATTTCCCATGTTCATGATTTTTCCCGATTTTTAAATGACCATTTTACCCCTAGTTATCACTGTTTTGACCATAACTTTTGACTAGAAAGGAATTTTGACCTGAAACCACTTCCATTGGCTCCGGATGATGGTTTCTCTTTCCGTAGAGTGGTCATATTAGCCAAACGGACTCACCGTTTGGGAGATATGGCTGAAACAAGTTTCAGATGGTGAAAAACAGCTTAATTGGGCTTAAGCGGGTGATTAGCAGCTAGGCCCAAGGGGAATTTCGGGTTTAGGGGTATATAGGGGCTGATTAGGGTTAGAAAACATTTCTTTAGACATTTTCCAGCCGCCACTTTCATTCCTCTTGACCTAGCCATGGCCTCCACTCTCTAAATCTCTCTAAAACACCCAAAAAATCACTTTCTAATTGAAGATTAGGCTTAGCAAATATCAAATCAAGGAGTATTAGCACGAGAACCGAGGTAGAGCTGCTGTGTAAGATTGGGAAAAGCGCCAAATCAGAGAATATTTCAGTTTTGGGGTTCTAGTTGTGGCAAAGGTGAGTGATAGCATCATTTTGACACTAATTACGGTTAATTAAGGGTAATTAGTGGAGATTAGCGAATTTATACACTAATAAATTCTGGAAAAATGTTTAGAAATTCATAAATAATATTTTATGCCTCTGTTAGAAATTTGGTTCGATTTGATTAAGTTTTGTTAACCCTATGATTAGTTTTACTTAAACATGCTTAAGGGAAAATAAGGGGTTTTGGGCACATTTGATCCATTTTGACATATGAATTCATTGTTTTGGTGTTTGTGGTTAGTTTGCTATGTTGTTATGACTATTTGACATGAATTGTGATTGATTAGAATAGTTAGATTTGTCAAAAACGTCGTCGAACGGCGTAAACAAGTTGCTGGAAAGTTGCAGAAAACTGCAGGGTATCTAACCGGATCGGATCGGGTAGGGGATCGGATCGGACATATCCGAACCGGACCGGGGCGTGGTACTTTCTGGAGCATGACGTGAAGAGGCAACAAGGAAGGCCTGGTCGGATCGGAGGGGCGTAGCGTGGGATCGGAAGGAACAAGGAGGACTGAAGTGTAGGAAAGAGGAGCATGGATACCATATTCCGAACCGAACCGAGAGCAATGCCCGAACCGAACGGAGACATTCAAGCTATGGGGTATCCGAACCGAACCGCTTCAGAATCATCGAACCGAACCGCATGAGGGAGAGCACCGAACCGAACCGCATGAGGGAGAAGGACCCGAACCCAGAGGATGGTGGCACTCCGAACCGAACCGGGAAACGTATCCGAACCGAACCGAGCATGGGGAACTGGACGTGTACTTTTACTACTTCGTGATGACTCTTCTGAAGACCAACTCCAATTCGACCAAACCCGAGATGCAAAGGAAGTCCAAATGAGAAGTTAGAGCTCAAGATTCAGATGGGAATCAACGAGTTCGCTTCATGGTTGGGCTTTGCTGCGGGACGTGTGCCAAGGGGTTATCGACGTCTATAGCTTTGGACCACTATGGTAGGAGGTACGAAGGCGGATTCAGGGCCATTATGGCATCGGTAGAACCAAGGGCTACGACCAATGAAGTGGGTCATTGAAATGTTTGGTCATGACTCCAAGTGTTTGGCTTGGTCACAGCAGGGTTTCTACAAGTCGGGATTCGTCGTTACCTCAGTTTGTCTAGTGTTCCAAAGTGGTAGATGTCGTACGCTTTACGCACTGAGTGAGATATGTGAGGATGGTTGCTATGGATGATTTGTTTGCTATCATTGTGACATGCACACCCCACCCCGTATTCTTACACTATTTATGATGGCACCTTAGAGCATTGTACGGTATGTGGTACTAACTCTTTGGTTGCAGGTCCAGGTTCAGGTATGGTTTAGTATACCTGTTATTACTCTGTTTAGATGTTTATCGCTCATACCAGGCTTTATGTCTGACCCAGAGTTTTATGTCTCCTCTTATTACTCTGGGTGCTCACACGAGCAGACTAGAGACAGGTTAGCTGTGATGCACGGGTAGATGATCCGGAGACGAGCATGAGGCTTCCACGTAACATATATATAGTATTCTCCCCGTGTTGTTGAAGATCACTGCGTGGGCATTGGTGGTGTATCTTCTATTTTGGCTTTCTTTTGTTTAGAGACAGTAAATTTGGAAAATTGTAATAAGCTGTATATGGATTTCCGCTGCTCTGATGATTGATGTTGATTTTGTTATCAGCTTATGCACTGTCTCGCCTGTTTTATGTCAAGTATGTTATTATTATATTTTATCCCATGCGCTGTGAGACATTCTACAGGTTCCTTGACTAGTTCATTTTCTTCCTTTTTCCTTCTGGCGACCCATTCCGTGCTAACTGGACATGTGTACAGCGCACTTTCGGAGGAAATGTCGGTTGGTGCGGGGCGGGCCTTCACAGTTACTGATGATTTGATTGGGTCGTACACCCAAGAGGAGGGAATCAGTTAGTGATCGTCCAGACGTATTTGGAGATCGATGGATATGCGAGGTACTAGGTGCCTCCGGTTTCGTTCAGACCCAGAACGTACTTGTAAATAGACTGTGTGTATGACATTGGATTTTAGTCTGTGTGATTGATTTCCGTTAAATATATATCTGTTTGGCGGTGGAGAATTTATTCTCTTGCTTAACGCCCTTCTCTGAGACTTACGAGCTCCGGGGTTATATATCGATGGATATCAATCGCATGGAGTGAATTGCCTGTGTGGCATGCCTAAGTGGCAATTGATCGAGGCTTCTGTTGAAAAGCAAAGTCTTGTGGTTGATGATCAAAGCACCGCCTGTATGGCCTAGCTTTGTGTAGCGTTGATTAACGAGCCTCACACCCCGGTTGTGAACCAAAAACAAGAGAAGGATCTAGGGAGGGCATGCGTTTCCTTCTAGCTAGAAGTGGCGACAGTGGTTTTACACGCCCTGACGAGTTTGACTTATGTGGTTCTTGCTGTTGCGAGGCGCCTCGGATATATCTGTCGATCCGGGACCGATGGAGTCATTGGACTCATTGACACCCCAAAGGGTGGGGAAACGCAGTGTTCAGGAATTTTAATCCACATCGGTGGACCGGCCCTGTGGCTCCTAAGGGTCACTCGAGCTCTGATCCTGAGACACGGGCTAGAGCATCTCGAATCGGTAGAGGACTATCATTTGCCTCGGTTCACAGATTGAAATCCAACTTCCAATACGTGACGTTTCGATTTTAGTTGCAATCCTATATATGGCGACATAGTGGGATGGGGCGCTTATGCCGTCTATGATTGATACTTATGATTTGAAATTGTTTTAAACACTATACACTTATTATAGTATCAAATGACTTGTTTTAAATGTATCAAGCATGCTTTGGCTATTATAAGGGAAAACCCTATCCTCCGGTTTGTTTTGCATTGTGTGATGGGACCTGGGTCTTATAATAGCTCCATTTTTCTTTATTTAGCATTGCGCTGTTTGTTTTATGCACTGGTGTTCTTGGGAGGAAACCCGTTCCGTGTTATACAGCGTGGTCCCTTGATTTACCGAACTTTAAAATAAAGATAAATAACTGTTTTAGTTCTCACACCAGTCCCATGACTGACCTGGAGCTTTTTGTTTTAACCAAAACTCTGGGTGCCCTTATTTTGACACGGACAGCTAGTAGTTTTGGTTTTGCGGATTTGTATTCACAGGATCCGGATTTACAGCTGGAACGATACTCGGAAAGCTTTGTATCCGCGTATTACTTCTAGTTGTGTATTGTATTATTTTCCACTGCTATGTAATGTATTGTAATCTCTGATATTTATCGAATGTATTTTATTCATTCATACTCTGTATATTCTTGTATTCTGATGGAATTGTTGTAACAAGCAATAAAATGTTCTTCTGTCTGCATTCTAATTTCTCGTGTACTCAAAACAATCAGGCGTTTGGTACGGTCTTGGTCGGTTTAGCGACTGATTTGGATCGAGCGAAATTCCTGGTCGTTACATTTGGTATCAGAGCTTTGGTTTACAAAGCTCAGAGAACAAGACACATTAGAACCATACGAAAGAATTCATCGGATATTGGATTAGTAATATCCAATGAGAATGACTCGTTAGAGATGGGATCAGTAGTATCCTAGAACGAGTGTGAAGAGTAATGTTTTTAAAATAAAAATTGAAAACAAGTTTTGTTTTGAAAATTTAAATCGAATTATTCGTATTTGAATATTCATTTATATTGATTTGGATTATCCAGTATATAAAGATTTTGCGTATACGTCTGATCCGCGTGTATTCGAAGTTTTAATATATTGGGTAGATATAGAATTACACTCTAGTCACCCGGGGGTGATTCTGATGATTGATATATCATCATCAGAACTTATATTCGAGTGACGAAGGTTTGATATCTATATATTTCCCTTAGACTGGTGTGAGAACCATTAGATAGGGCTTATTGTTGTGATTTGGCATCAAAAATCTGATTCTTTGACTATATATCAAAGTTATGAATTTGAAATGATAATCAACTAATTGATTGTTGATTGTGTTGTTTGATTATAACTTGATTAATTAAAATTTTGAACCTATAACCAAATTGAATCAAATAGTGAAGTGTATTGAAAATTAGTCGCATTTGCATGCATAGTACATGTATATCTATTGAACAGGTCATAGCAAGGAGGCTAGAGCAGAAGAATAAAATTGTTTGCCCGACAAATAGGTACATGTTTACCATAATTTACTGTTTTGTTTGGGTGATGATGATTTTATGAGCCGATTGGCTAGCCGCTTGGCTTTTTCTTTTTCTTTTTCTTTTGGATTGAAGAAGGCCATGGGAGGCTATATGAAATATCCCGAAGTCCCCAGTGCAGGGGAGGTAATGGCGAAATTTTTCGAAAATTTAGGGTGTTAGCCAAATTTTTGAAGAATTTGAAAAGTTCTTAGAAACTGAAAAGTTGAAGAACTTAAGCCGTAAAGAAAACAATGGAAGTTGAGTTGATTTGTAAAACAACTTTCGGCTTCGTTCCTTTTCGGGGACGAAAAGTTTTAAGTGGGGGAGATTGTAATAACCCGGAAAATGCGAGCCAATTTAAAATTTTTATTCTGGCGATTTTAGCGAATTTTGAATATTTAAAATGAATTATTTTAAATAAAAACGACGAGAAATTTATTTTGAATAAAATTAGAATGTATATATTTATATACGTCGTCATTAGAATATAAATAATTATTTATAATTATAAAAGGAGTTGAAAATGGCGTGGTAGTTCGATAATTCGATTTCAAATTTCAATTGAACATATCGGGTGCAAAATAAACCGGATTTTGGCGAAACCAAAAATATTAGAATCTATTTGATAATATCTTTCCAACGAATCCGAAAAATCAAAATTTCATAGCGGGGATAAAAAGTTATGTCCAGTTGAAAATTCAGAATAGTCGCTATGGAATTCTAGCCTTTAAAAATAGCCATTTTGCAAACAACCTTGGATTTCGACGAAACCACTTTTGTTGGATCCGCAATGTCAAATTATTGCTAGGTTCCAAATTTCTTAATTTTTCGAACCAATATGCGTGCGTGGCGAAGGAAAACGCATTTGACCAGTTTCAAATGATTTTAATCGACTGGAAAATGGCCATTTTTTCAAATGGTCTAATAATTCGACGAAATTAGTTTTGTTAGGACCGTATCGTCAATTTGAAGTTAGGAAATATGTTTCGGGAATTTTTAAAGTCATTATGTGGCCCCGGTAAATTGAAATGTGCATTCAAATTCAATATATGGAGTTATATGTTTATTTTGACGAAAACTGATCGAAACGATCAAATCAACTTACGATACATATCCCATTGTGTTCGGAATAGGGGTAATTAGCTGTGGACGACAGGCGGTGGGTTCGATTTCGAGTTCGAAAATAAAAGTTGCTTTTAGAAATTAAATAATTAAATAAATTAAAAATAAAATACCCCTCCCTCCTCCTTATCTACTCTCAGGCCCCCCCTTTATCGTTGAAATCGATTTTCAGAAAGAAAAAAAAAGAAAAGAACCCTAACTACCGCCCGTCGCCCCTCTTCTACAACCACCACCTCGCGCCTCCAGCGATGGCGCCTCCGCCCGGGCCTCCCCCCTCCTGCTCCTCCGTCCTTCTCCTTCCCGCTTAGTCCCCCCGCGCCAGACGAACCCCAAGCCTTCGATTTCAGCCGCGCCCAGCTTCCACCGCCTCCGTCGAGCACGGCTCCGTCACCTCCGACCCGCCCACACCCCCACCACCGCAACCAAGCCCGCGCGCCTCCCCCCACTACCAAGGCCGACATGAATCAACCCCCCGTCGCTGTAAGCTCTTTACTATTTAATTTATTTTGTTTTAATTTATTTTATCTATTTAGTTTAGCTTAACCAATTCAAAGATTAGATTTTTATATTATTAAAGATTAGATTTTTATATTATCAAAGATTAGATTTTTATATTATTCAAAGATTAGATTTTTATATTATTCAAAGATTAGATTTTTATATTATTCAAAGATTAAATTTTTATATTATCAAAGATTAGATTTTTATATTATCAAAGATTAGATTTTTATATTATTCAAAGATTAAAATTTTCTATTATCAAAGATTAAATTTTTATATTATCAAAGATTAAATTTTTATATTATCAAAGATTAGATTTTTATATTATTCAAAGATTAGATTTTTATATTATTCAAAGATTACATTTTTATATTATCAAAGATTAGATTTTTATATTATCAAAGATTAGATTTTTATATTATCAAAGATTAGATTTTTATATTGTAGAAAAAGTAAAAATATGATTTTAATATCGTAGGAAGAATAAAAATATGATTTTTATTTATGTTGAGTAATAAAAATATAATTTTTATTATATTACTAGCGAGATAAAAATAGAATTTTTATCTATATAGTAGCGGTGTAAAAATAGAATTTTTAACTATATAGTAGTGGTGTAAAAATAGAATTTTTATCTATATAGTAGCGGTGTAAAAATAGAATTTTTATCTATATAGTAGCGGTGTAAAAATAGAATTTTTATCTATATAGTAGCGGTGTAAAAATAGAATTTTTAACTATATAGTAGCGGTGTAAAAATAGAATTTTTTAACCATATATTAGCGGTGTAAAAATAGATTTTTTATCTATATAGTAACGGTGTAAAAATTGAATTTTTATCTATACAGTAGCAGTGTAAAAATATGATTTTTATATACATAGCAACAGTATAAAAATGTGATTTTTATATATGTAATGAGTACGGGCAACGAAAGTGACAAAAAGGCGGGAACGACAAGATTTTCTACATATGAAGAGTCGCGGTGTTTGGTATAGCTTGGGTAAGAAGTTCTCACCTTTTAATTTTATTTTCTAGTTAAAATATATACTAGGATGCAGACGGTGTTTTGTAGCACCCGACACCCGTCATCCACAGACCATGGACGGCTTATATGCTTGTTTGTTTGATTTTGATGTGTAGTTGACTGTGTGATGTGAATTGAAATAAAATATTTTATAGTTAAAAATATAATTTTTAAAGTGTATATGAAATGAATATTTATAAACAAATCGACGATTTGTTTATATACACTGATTTGACTAATATTGATTGGGACGATAAATTTTACACATCGCCCAACGGCACAAATAAAATCTGTGTTTAATTGTTTGAAACCCCACACGGGTATTGGGATGATATTTGATGTACACTAATCCCGATTGTTTAGTTGTATGTCAATCGATGGGTTGACAGACTGTGTAACCGTTAATTATTTACATTTAATGCTTATGCAGTTGTGTGGTGCACTCTGGATGATGGTTGATTAATTATCGTTGTTATTTTATACATGTGTTGCAGAAAATCCATATAATTAACATTATATGGTAATTGATTGGGCCTCATTCCAGTTTTGAAATAGAAATATTTGAAATAAAAATATTTGAAATAGAAATATTTGAAAATAGAAATATATAAAGCCGTGTTGATTAGATTTGCGCCATTTTGACATGAACGATATTTATATCGATTTTATTCAAATTGAAAGGAATATTGAAGTGAATTGAAATTCGAATTAAATTGAAGTGAATTGAAACTCGAATTAAATTGAAATGAATTGAAATTCGAATTAAATTGAAGTGAATTGAAATTCGAATTAAATTGAAGTGATTTGAAATTCGAAATAAATTGAAATGATTTGAAATTCGAATAGAATTGAAATTCGAATTAAAATGAAATAGGAATGAAATCATTTTGAATTGAATTTAAACGAATTGAAATTGAATTGAAATCGATTCAAATTGAAATCGATTTGAAATGAAATTAAAACAAATTTATATTGAAAAATTCAATCTTGATTCGAATTTGAAAAGAAGTTGAAATCGCTTTGAAAACGAATTTAAAACGATTTATATAATACGTTTTAAAAGGAACTCAACGAAGTATATATTATATATAATATAATGGCCTGAATAGAGCGCGTCGCGCTGCGGCAGTTCGCAAATTTCGACCATTGACTTCGAATTGACGTTGCGGGAGATCCGACCGTCGGATTCTCCCAAAACCGGGACCGTTGGGTTCGTATAGAAAAGATCTTTCTAACGAATAATTGAAATTAGAAATCTAACGGTTGGATTTGGAATTATGTCCAAATCAAATTTGGAAAAGGTCGTTGTAAGTGCAATTCGATGGCCGTTGATGGAAATCGACTGTACGGGCCTTGATAAAATTATTAAAAATAGTAATAATTTGTGTAAAATCATAAGAAATGATTTGGGAAGAATTGGGATGAAAAACTCCAAATTTGAAAAGAAAAAAATAAATTTTTATCGAAATGAACAAGTTTTGAATTAGAATTATAATTCTATTTATTTTTAAATAAATAAATTGAAATGGAAAAGGGTTTTAAAAGTAACCAGAATTTCCAATAATTGAATTGGAATGGATTTGAATTGAAATTGTCTTTGGAATATTTTGATGTTGGATTTCATGATTATACAGATATTGTTATGGGAATTTGAAAGATATATTTATATCGTTATTTCCAATACGATATTTGTTGGTCGTAGAATTTGATATTAAATATAAGCCGATATATTTTCTGAGCCTTGTATTTAATATCAAATGTGATTTGGGTTTGTCGTTTATAGTGTCTTCATTAACATTGTTCTAAAGCCTAGTTGAGAAAAAGATTAAATCTTTTTATTTAGATTTAATGAAGTGTACCAATTAAATAATATTTAATTGGAATTGAATTGGTATTGATTTTTGGGTTTATCATGAACAGTGTTTTAAATAACACTTGTTCTTTAACCCGATAATTAATGGAATGTGATTTTGGGTTTATCGTGAACCGTGTTTTAAATGTCACTGATTCTTTAACCCAGTTAAGGATTAAAACTAAGTGGAGTTTTAATGAATCTTTAATTAGATTGAAAAGATCGAGAATGGAGTATCACCAGTTTTACTCTAGGCGATAGTTAAATCTTTAATTAGATTTGAACGTGAAACGGTAATTGAATTTACCAATAACACCGTGGTGTTAGATATGAAGTATGACCAGTTTTACTTCATGGGATGAATAGGTGGGGATTGGGAAATAAAATAAATGATTACTCTGGTGTGGTTCGCTAATCCCGACTAGTTTGAATTGATATTCAAAGAAGATTAATGAATAAATTTAAAGAATTTATCTTTGATAAAATTAATGGGACCCTTTCCCAAAGTATAAGAATATTTGAATAAAGGAATATTCTGAATTTAAATGAGGTGTATGTTGTGTTTGTGTAACACTTGTTTATTATTTACGCGAGTTATTCAGAAAGACTGGGTTTATCCCATTCTGAATAAGTGATTCGACGTGGTGTCGAGGATGAAGACGGTGGTCGAAGACCGGAGGTCTTCACGTCGTTTGGGTGGTTACTAATGATCTTGATTGGGCCGTACACCCAAGAGGAGGGAATCAGTTAGTGATCGTCCAGACGTATTTGGAGATCGATGGATATGCGAGGTACTAGGTGCCTCCGGTTTCGTTCAGACCCAGAACGAACTTGTAAATGGACTGTGTGTCTAACATTGGATTTTAGTCTGTGTGATTGATTTCTATTAAATGTATATATGTTTGGCGGCGGAGAATTTATTCTCTTGCTTAACGCCCTTCTTTGAGACGTACGAGCTCATGGGTTATATATCGATGGATATCAATCGCATGGAGTGAATTGCCTGTGTGGCCTGCCTAAGTGGCAATTGATCGAGGCTTCTGTTGAAAAGCAAAGTCTTGTGGTTGATGATTAAAGCACCGCCTTTGTGGCATAGCTTTGTGTAGCGTTGATTCGCGAGCCTCACACCCCGGTTGTGAACCAAAAACGGGAGAAGGATCCAGGGAGGGCATGCGTTTCCTTTTAGCTAGAAGTGGCGTCAGTGGTTTTACATGCCCTGACGAGTTTGACTTATGTGGTTGTTGCTGTTGCGAGGCGCCTCGGATATATCGGTCGATCCGGGACCGATGGAGTAATTGGACTCATTGACACCCCAAAGGGTGGGGAAACGCAGTGTTTAGGAATTTTAATCCACATCGGTGGACCGGCCCTGTGGCTCCTAAGGGTCACTCGAGCTCTGATCCTGAGACACGAGCTAAAGCGTCTCGAATCGGTAGAGGACTATCATTTTCCTCGGTTCACAGATGGAAATCCAACTTCCAATACGTGACTTTTCGATTTTAGTTGCAATCCTATATATGGCAACATAGTGGAATAGAGCGCTTATGCCGTCTATGATTGATACTTATGCTTTGAAATTGTTTTAAACACTATACACTTATTATAGTATCAAATGACTTGTTTTAAACGTATCAAGCATGCTTTGGCTATTATAAGGGAAAACCCTATCCTCCGGTTTGTGTTGCATTGAGTGATGGGACCTGGGTCTTATAATAGCTTCATTTTTCTTTATTTAGCATTGCGCTGTTTGTTTTATGCACTGGTGTTCTTAGGAGGAAACCCGTTCCGTGTTATACGGCGTGGTCCCTTGATTTACCGAACTTTAAAATAAAGATAAATAACTGTTTTAGTTCTCACACCAGTCCCATGACTGACGTGGAGTTTATTGTTTTAACCTAAACTCTGTGTGCCCTTATTTTGACACAGGTAGCTAATAGTTTTGGTTTTGCAGATTTATATTCACAGGATCCTGATTTACAGCTGGAACGATACTCGAAAAGCTTTGTATCCGCGTATTACTTCTAGTTGTGTATTGTATTATTTTCCGCTGCTGTGTAATGTATTGTAATCTCTGATATTTATCGAATGTATTTTATTCATTCATACTCTGTATATTCTTGTATTCTAATGGAATTGTTGTAATAAGCAATGAAATGTTCATCTGTCTGCGTTCTAATTTGTCGTGTTCTCAAAACAATCAGGCGTTTCGTACGGTCTTGGTCGGTTTAGCGACTGATTCGGGTCGAGCGAAATTCCCGGTCGTTACAACAATGAGTACGAGATGACAGGGAGGAAAGGAGTCAACAATGACAAGGTTGCCTATCCAGCCAAAAGGGAAAAAGTGGACGGTAACGAGGCTGCAGGTTGTTAGAACCTAGGTATTGTTTGTCAATTTGCTGAATCTATAGCAATTTCATACCTGTGATGATGTTATATCTGCCGGATTATAGAAACGATGCTGCAAAATCCAACAATGAAATGTGACAATGGAGAAAAAGAAGTAGAAGGAGAAGAGCTGAAGGAGAAGATACGAAAAGGAGCTGTGGGTAAATTGTGCGTTCTTTTGCATTCCTTTCAATATTATCTTGAAGGAGAATGCATTTAGCAGGAAAAGGAGCTTTAGGAACAGATTGAAGAAAAGATGCATAGTGCTAAAAATGCATATGAACAACACATTGTATGACTATCAATTTACTGATAATATGGAGGAGACCAGAAATAGAATTGGCCAAACAATTGGGTAAAAATAAAATAAAATGCAGGTTATAGCATGTGTTAATTTTGAAGGGTACATCATGTGTTATAACCAGAACAGCAAGGACCATAAAACGCAAAGTGTCAAAACTTTGCTCATGTTATAGCTTTCAGTGTTTTGTTTATCACAGTTTGTTATTGCGACACTTCAGAAAGCCGAATGTCGTACATGTACCATAACAAAGATAATATTGATCGAAACATACTAGGATTATGCAATACTTGGATTCTTAATAATAAACTAGATGGAGAAATATAGCAAACAAATGAATTAAACCATCTAGTATAAAATGATAACATGTTGAGTAAAAAATAACTTTCACTACAAGAAACAAAGAATAAAAATATAAGAAAATGTGCAATGGAGGATAGTTGAAAATCATGTTACTGAAAATGACATATGTACATTATGTTGTCTGAATTATCTTTTAGCTCAGAATGACCATGACTTCATCTCTGAAACTACTTGAACCATTTATTTTCACACACCGTTTGACCAGCAAAAAATCTGTAAGTGCTAAGAAACAATATTTCATGCTAATTTTCGATTTTTTTTAAACCTAATCGGGGTTCAGTCCTGAACTACTAACCAAATAAACTCAAAATACGCCAATAATGAAATTGGCTAAAAGAAGTAAGTTCCAACAGAATTATTTGGAAGTAGGACTCTTGTTGCTACAATGGCAAGGTGATAGATATTATAAGTGGAAACATAAATGTAAAAAATGATGTACAAATCAGATATGCCACCAAAATGTCAAAATTGAGTAACTATGACCAAAACATTGATCTATCAAACTCAGCTCGTGTACAAGTTCACCAATACATCCAAAGCTGGAATATCATGGATGGTGATGCTTTTACCATACCTATAACCTCCCTAACTTTAAGGATCTACATAGTAAATTCTTTTAGGTAATAATATTACAACCCAATAGCTACAAAATGAGTCCTCCAAGTCTTTTAATAGTGTCACTAAATTTAAGGACTGTAGGTCATTGATTTGGCTAAGAACACTTTACATTTTCAGAGGTAAATTATGCAATATATGAAGATAAAAAATTGAAGGAGATAAGCAAAAATTGTTCAGAACATGATTTCAGCCTTTCTTATCTATATATATATATATATATATATATATATATATATATA
The DNA here is from genome assembly GCA_030737875.1 of Allium sativum. Lineage (NCBI taxonomy): Eukaryota > Viridiplantae > Streptophyta > Magnoliopsida > Asparagales > Amaryllidaceae > Allium > Allium sativum. The sequence continues at coordinate 161,860,341 of CM060924.1, forward strand.
TATATATCGATAATCGAATTTGTTCGACTTGCAATGGTTGTCTTCGTCTGCAATGACTATGCTAGTTTGCATGACACAGTCGCATTAGTTTCGAAATTCTATATTCAGAGACCCGTTTCATGCTTTTAATTTGCTACCTTATTTAGCAATTTGAAATTTCAAACTTTTAAACTCGTAACGGATCAATAAAGGACTATTTAGAAATTGGTTCAAAAATATATTCTGCATCAGACCCGATCTGACATGATCGATCGATTAGACATATGGCTAGCTACCGTGCATGTGTTTATCTATATACTTCCCTCTTCAACTTAAGAGAAAACATTTGGATGCTCAAAATATTCAAACCCCTCTTGAGAAACCATTATATAAACAAAAACATTTTTGTGTACCCAAGTGTAATTCACCCGTAGTAGTTCAAATATCAAGAATTTGAGTCATCATAGTAGCTAATACCTAAATGAAATATACCTTCTGGATTTGAATATCCACTTAGTGTACATCCTCCCACGGTCTTATCTAATATATTGACGAACAAGTATTGAACCAAATAACCCTATTTCAAAACAAAATAGTCACACACGGATTGATTTCCGTCAGTGGAGAATTCTTACTATCCAGCACATTGATGGCAATGTGTGTGCTTTTAATATCGAGTTCTTAACACTGCTTTAAAAGTGGTCCTATTTTTGTAGAAACGGAACTGTACACACCTTGTTAGATATATAGACTCGTTTATACCTATGTGTTGTGCACGTAAGAATATATATTTTTACTCACATATTCTTCGTTTAATTAGATAAATTTAAATTATGGTTTTCTAGTAATGTTTTGAACCAAAGTAAAATAGCATACTCAAATCATCATTTACTCACCTGCATATGGGAAAAACAGTCATTCTGTGCATGAATTAATTTGAAGAATATTTATGTGCATATTTTTTTGTAGGATAATCTACATATTGCTTATTTTATTCAAGGTTTCAATATATTCAAAGTATTGATTCTAAATTTAGTTTACCCTTCACTTAGCTTTTGTTCACCATTAATTAAACCATCTAGTATATAATGCTCAAGCAAAGGCAAAGGCCAATTTACAAAACAATCAATGTTTTATGAAATTGCTTCCCTATTTCTTTTCTCTTTTTGCTATTTGGAGGGGGGAGGGGGCCGGGTGTAATGGGGGACCATTATTCATTAGTTTATGAACCAAATGATCACATAAAATAAAAATAGTTACTAAATGATCACCACACAAAAACAGGAAACTGAGAATAAGCACTTGAACCAGTGTCTACAGGTATCGAATAAGATTCTTCGGATGGCACACAAAACCGCCAACTCCAACTTCTTCAAAGGTCATAGCAAGAGGATGGTTTTGCTTGGTTGTGCTTTCATCTAACAGAAGTATGCTGTCCACAACTTTTGCTTGGTTGTGCTTTCATCTAACAGCAGTATGTTGTCCACAACTAACATCTCGTACATTGGCGGTGCGGCTTTTCCATGAATAATTGAACCCATCGAACCTCTACATACTATACCTGCCGCAATGACCTCCTGATTAAAGTTTAAGATTTCACACTTCAAAGTTACTGAATCGGAAGAATTATGTGGATTGCCATTGTCTTTGTCCGGCTGTCTTTCATTCGAAGCATCGTGACATGCACCCTCTACACTTCCTCCTTCATTTGAAGCTTTGTCTGGTATTTTCTACTCATATTTTCCCTTAATCAAGTCCCCTAAAGACAACAATGCACCCTCTACATTGGTCATCTGATCTTCCATGTTTTGAGCAATTTTAATTTGTTGGCGTTCAATATCGGAGGCCTTAACTTGGGTCCTTGATATCTTGATTCCAATACTACGAGTCCAGCCTCTTTTATCCTTTCCAAAAACTTGTGAAAGTATGTCTTCTTCCAGTGGCAACTCCTCTTCCTCAACGTCTTTGATTGCTTCCTTTGCCTTCACAATTTTATCCTAATCATGAAACTTAAATATATAAACTGAAATAGTGAATAATTCAAATAAGAAATTATTTGGCTAACTTACAAAGTATGGAGAAGTGGAATCGGATATGCTTCCATCCTTTTTTGTATGAGTTTTCTCCCACACTTCACGACGTGTTATTTCTTTTCCCGGATTTGCAATAGCCTGCAATAAAACATGAAACAAAATCACAGCAATGATCCAGGAACATGGTTCTGAACTTGTTTGGATATATAGGTATACATGCATATAAAATGTGTGTGTATTTATATTCATTATCTTAATGCTTATATAAGATGCCCTGACCCTATTTGTATGTGATGGCTGATATGAAGATAAGTTTTGTTGTGCACTATAATTGGATTGAATTTATGTATTTGGTTATTAAACTGTATATACCTAAATGTCACCTGATGTGTATATTTACTTGTTAAGCATATTAGTTAATATACCGTGATTAGATGCATATCACCTCCTGAAAGTTAACTGAATCTAACTTACACCCTGATTGATAATACACAAACTGCTATATATATATATAGGTATTGCATAAAGGAGTATAATTGGTTGTCATGTGTGTGCTTATTGATATGATGTAATATTTTTGAGCTTGCAAAAAGGTTCACCAAGTATGATAATAGTCTGCCATGTAAGCCTAAAAACCACTATAACATTATTGGACAGTTTAGTAAAGACAAAAGATATATTTTCCAAAATGTTAATTTTACCTTAAAAAGAAGTGGCTATGAAGTCGCAAAATTAAACATAAAAAATATAAACCATTGGATCTATTTTCTTTATGTGGTTGGTGGAATTCAACAGAAGATCTAATGTTTGAGATTTCCTATGTATAATTTTGTGTTTAAATTGAATACCTCCTTTAAAAACACAATAACTTATGTTCATCCATAAAGATTCATAAAGTATTGCTTTTAAAACTAACTTATTAAACCAAATTATTTTTTTGCTTAAATCATAAATAATAAAGAAAAAATGAAATTTCAAATTAATAAATATGGTGTAGATAACTGCGATAAGGCAACAAAATTCAAATGTAAATTATGGATCCAACTCCTCTTTGCAACTAAAATTAAATCAAAAAATGCGTAAAAATATTAATACCGACTTTATTGATTATTTTAATTTCAATCTCTTAATCCCCAAGCAAGTAGTTTCATCATATTCACAACACGCCTAGCTTTTATTTAGTATCATCCACTTCAATTTCTCATGTGCGATAACTAATGCAGGGAGTCAAAAAGCATAGCTATCAGACAAATATGGACTGTGCATGGATAACCACCGCTTCACATATTATGTAGCAAATATATTAAAGAACGAACAGTAAATTTATATAAGCATATTGCAAAATTATACAGAATCATGCTTTTGATGCATCAACCTCCATATTCATCCTAAAATCTTGCAATTTAAAACTATGTTCTACTTAACTTCAATAATCATCCTAAAATCTTGCAAAATTATACAGAATCTTGCAATGTATTTTATATACTTCTTGTAGTGGTAGAACCTCCATATTTCCCGTACCGCCAATGCAAATTTTATAAAAACCACTATAACATTATTGGAAAATTTAGTATATATACTTCTTGGATGAGATATAACAGCAGTAATGTTCATGGACATGGAAACCAAATTAGTAATCAAAATTTTATATAAATGCACAAGAGAAGTACTGAAATTGTAAAACATACCATATCATGTTGTATGACTGCATGACTTGTTCGACCGGTGTGGTGGCCATAGTTATATCCTGATCTGTTTTTTTTTTTTTTTTTTTTTTTTTTTTGCCTAGCTCTCTTCGCTCGCTCACACCGGGTTTCTCTTTGTTCTTCAAAAATCCCTCCATTCGTCTAGACTAATAGTGGATGGACAGTTTTTCAACCTTTCATCGTAATTGTCGAATTTGTCCCTAAAAGAATCACACATTTTTTTTGAAATAAAATTATTTTGTACTTGCATCAAGTTCAAAACGTTTCTGCAAAAATTACAAATTATTTACTAAAAAGGGCATTGTAATAAAAAAAATACTTGCATTGTGATAACTATACTTACCAACAATGCAACCCACATGTCATTTTTAATTTTTGGCGGTACTTTATCTCAGCTTTCGTAGGAGATCGGCACATGCATCCGCACAAGTTTACCAATGTGGCTGCCTATTTTTCCCGCATTTTTTGAAACGGGAGCTCCTTATGCATTTATCTCAACCTTCTCGGGTTGTGTTGTTGATGATTGCGTCGACTGGGTTGGAGCTTCTTGGGATTCTGACATTCTTTATATGAACAATTGGTAATCTGCACATATATAAATAAGGAGTTAGCACAACAGTTAACTTGAATGCATAACAGATCACAAATGTAATGTTCTTCGTTCTCGCCTTTTACAACGTATTGTGTTTTGCACTATGTAATGTTCTACGTTCTCGCCTTTTCATTTCGCATAGTCAGTCGTAACACACACCAAGTAGCATCGGTCATGTTCATATTTTTCACTAGAAATCATAGTTTTTGACTGTTATTGCTTTTGATGCTACAAGTTTTTTGTTCTGTGACATAAACCACAAAGAGGAGTTATTGCAAACCAAAAAAAGTGTAACACACACATACCAGTATCAATATTAATGAAACTGTTACATATTAATATCATGTTATATTTTGATGAAAACAAATTGAGTAAGTGATGCAGAAAACTGAACTGAATCTTAATTCAAATTGTTTTCAGAACAATAATTTATAAGATACTTAGCTTAAACTAAGAGATACAAAAATATTTCAGCTCATTTGAAAGAAAAAAAATTATATTCATTTTTGATCAAGATTAATACATACAAATGAATATGATTTTAATTAAAAATTGTATATTCCTGTTTTTTATATCAATTACTTCGCTTCATTTTCATCTGAACAGAAAGGCATACTTGTATGATATAGTTATCACTAGTTATCCACCACCTGCACACTGGAATATTTATTAGGCTTTGACAATCAAATTGTTATCGGGTATTCATTTATACTGCAAATACAAATGTGTTGTTAGGAATACAAAATTTTATTATGTTTTTCTTCTATATGTGCATGAGAAATGAGAATCATATTTGAATGAATAAATCAATGTATTGAAGAGGACAAGTATTCATCAAGATAATGTTTGCATACTATATGTCAACGTCATTATATATTAACAAGAGGGAAATCAGTATATAAGCTTTTTTAGTTATCATTTTCTTGATGTTGTAAACCAGAGCTACGTACAATTCACTAACAAATCAATACTTATAGCACTTCAACTTAGATCGGAAACAGTATTGGATGGGTAGAGAGAAGATAAAATATAATGAAAATTAGTGTACGTTTCTCTATAATCTTGATCGGGAACAAATATAAATTTTCTAGAGGAGGATGTTAAGATAGATAAACAGAATCCTTGATTGAGTTTGAACTGCTACTATAAACCATTTCTTACCAAAAGTTATGACCGGTGAAAACGACAATCCTTATATAAAATAAGACCATCACTTATATAAAATAATGTTGGTACAGACAGAGAAAACACTAGAAAGAAAGAAGGCTTTTGAGATGACGCCGCAATTTCTTTTGAGATGACGCCGCAATTTCTGCTTATAATTACTAATTATTTTGGACAGTTTAGATCTTCTGATCACTTTGGTAAAACTCCAAGTGCATTATAAGGCTAGATACTTACTGGTCCAAAACATTTTACTTTTAAATCAACTATTGAAGTAATAAAATATTTCAAGCGAACGTAGACTAAAAACGCCGAACCATTATTAGATCATTTGTGTGCTATCTTCAATTGTTTTCTTTTTCTTTCTACTTTGTTTCTTTGAATTTTTTATATATTTCACTCTGCGTATAATGCAATGGGTGCTTGTGCCATTTTTGTTACAAATTTTTGGAACTTCCTCCAAAAATTGAACTCTAGTGATTAACATCCTATTATAAAAAACTTTAAGGCATCTTTTTAAAAAAAAAATCATTTGTTAGTTTTGTGGTACTTTTCTATGCATCAGTCAACCTAAGTGTAAATTCCTATTAATTCAAAGCATGTGCCTTGTTTATTATTAAACTTTAAAGAAATGAAATCTGAAACAAATTGGATTCCTTGTAGTGATAACCCCAAACTTCCACTTTGAAAGTAGGAGAAATCATTTGGAATACAACATAAATACAGTAATACATATCACAGATACAAAATAGCATGGGAAATTCATAGAGTAACAACATCATAGCAGCGGAAATATAATGTCGTCCATCACAGAAAATCCACAGTCACAGACTTCTACATTATTACATCAAATTCGCAGAAAAGAATTAAGTTCCAACTCCAACTTAAACAATGTGGAATAAAACAAGTTTCATGTCTGAAATAAAAGGAAAGAGAAAAATGTAAGAGCAACGAATGATAAGTCTTCAAACTCCTAGTCATCACCTCCCCACAAGCAAATCTAAGAAAAATAATAAGCAGCTCCAAGGAAAGGCTCCCAGCGAAAGATAACCTGTTTACTTGGTTGCCCGTGTAGAGAAGAGGGCACCCGAGTTTGCAAAAAGGTGAAACAAACTACAGGTCAGTCGTGGGAATGGTGTGAGAATTCTTAATTAACATACTAATAATAATATGGCAAATCCAAAGACCATGCCGCTAATGCGGAACGAATTTATTTCAATGGATTGCCGTGCATAATTTTAAAAGTGTCAGAACAAGCAGATAACTAAATCGTGCAACAACGCAATGCTTTTTAGAAAAATGGAATCAACATAAGACTCAAGTCCCATCACACAATGCAACACACACCAGAGGATAGAGTTTTCCCTTATGGTGATTAAACATGCTAAATACGGCAAATACGGGTTTAATATTATTATTAGTATATATAACAAAACATTTCAAAATAAATGTATCAATCCTAGGAATCATAGGTACCATATGCTATGCCTCCGTACTAGTAATACAATCAAATCCGTAGGGTCGTATTTTGGAATTTGGATTTCCATCTGAGTCAAGGCTAGGGAGGAGCTCCTACCGATTCGAGACACTCTAGCTAATGTCTCAGGATTCCCCGCAGTGAACCCTTGGATCCTGCAGGGCCGGTCCGCACATACAGCTTCGTGGATTGGCAATTCCTGAACATACGTTTCCCGATCCTATAAGACCTATCCGAGGCGCCTCATTCCATCATCCACATAAGTAAAATGTCAGGGCTGGTAGGTCACTGACACCACTCTAGCTAGAAAGAAACGTGCTGCTCTCCCTGCGTTCCCTTCTCCCGTTTTAGACTCCGCCGGTGTGTGTGGCTCGCGAAGTCACGTTGTACACAAAGCTATGCCTAAACAGACTATGCTTTGATCGTCCCACAAGGCATGCTTTTCAACAAAACCTTGATCATATGCACCTTAGCGTGCCACATCATCACCCCCATACCATACTACCTACCCTTTGCCGAAATATATGAATGGGTGTTAAGCAAGAGAATAAATTCCCCGCCACCAAACATCCATACCTTCGACAAAAGATCAATAACGTGATATTTGATAGAGTATGATGTCAGACACACAATCCATTTAATAGCTTATCCTCTGGGTCTGAGCGAAAACCTAACCCGTTCAATCAATATGTTCGTTTGGGCAATGACCATGACCTTGAATTGGGAGCAAATCAATTCAAAGCCTCAATCGCTGTCCTCCTGAGGGGAAGATTGACGGTCTTCATTCGTCATCTTCTACTTCAAACCTTAACGTCGTTTGGTTATTCGGAATGAGATTAACTCGGCCTTTCCAAATAACCTTCGTATATACATATACTCATATATAATGAAAATTCTTCCTTATTGTAATTTTTAATTTATAATGATTATTTCCTATTTTTATTTGATTAAAAATAATTAAATCCTTAATTTTCGGCAATTCAGGTCAATGTTGATTCTAGCGCTGTTTTCAATCACTTTTGATTTTCATATATCTCGAAATCTAACCATTGGATTTTGACGTAGTGTATATCGTTGGAAAGATTTTTCCAAGACGGTCTTATCGGTTCTAGTTTTGGGAAAATCCGACGGTCGGATCTCCCGGTATAGTCGTTTAAAAGTTCGATTTCAAAACGTGAACTACCGCGCTCGATTCGTTTAATTTTAATTATACATACATACATACATACATATATATATATATATATATATATATATCGTTCGACTCATCATTCTTACATACACCTTCCTTATTCTCTTATCTTTTCTCTTCTTTACTTACATGAAAATGTAATTTATAATTAGACGATGAATTATCCCTTTTTATTTTATTCTTTTATAATTTACATTAAAATGTAAATTATAATACATTGTTCTATTCATTTCTTTTCATCTTTCAATTACATTATAATCCTATTTACATATAAAATGTTCATTCGTTTTACGAGTGCATTCTTAATTTTAATTACACTTAAAATGTAATTTGATTTTGCGATGTAATTTTCATTCCAATTACATGTAAAAATGTAATCTTTATTCACATGTCACATTCTGATTTTATTTATATAGAATAAAATGTAACTTTCCTTTTTGTCACCTTCTTATTTTATTTACATTAAATAAAATGTGAATTTTCATTCTTGTCACCTCTTATTTCATTTACATTAAATAAAATGTAAATTTTCATCTACGGTATAAATTCTTATATATATTACATACATTAAAATATCTTTTTTTCGTACGGTGTAATGAGTATTTCATTTACATTAAAATAGTGTAAATTTACATGCGGTGAAATTCTTATTTCAATTACATTGAAAATAATGTAAGTTTACATATAATGCAAACTCATATTTTATTTACATAGAAAAATGAAATTTTTGTCATGCAGTGTAGATTCACATTTTTAATTACAACGAAAAAATGTAATTTTTATCATGCAATGTATTTTCTCTTTTTATATATATTAAATAAAATGCAAATTTATCTTAAGGTGTAAATCCTTTTTAATTACATTAAAAGTGATGTAACTTTCCCTACGGCGTAGATTTCTTTTTAATTAACATTAAAAATAATGTTAACTTAACATACGATGAATTTTCTTTTTATCAACATTAAAGATAATGTTAACTTAACATACGATGACTTTTCTTTTAATCAACATTAAAAATAATGTTAACTTAACATAAAATAAATTTTCTTTTTATTAACACTGAAAATAATGTTAACTTAACATACGATAAATCTTCTTTTTATTAACACTAAAAATAATGTTAACTTAACATACAATAAATCTTCTTTTTATTAACACTAAAAATAATGTTAACTTAACATACGATAAATTTTCTTTTTATTAACACTAAAAATAATGTTAACTTAACATACGATAAATTTTCTTTTTATTTAACACTAAAAATAATGTTAACTTAGCATACGATAAATTTTATTTTTATTAACACTAAAAATAATGTTAACTTAACATACGATAAATTTTCTTTTTATTTAACACTAAAAATAATGTTAAATCATCCTACGGTCATATTCTTTTATTTTAACATTAAAAATAATGTTAAATCATCCTACGGTCAAATTCTTTTATTTTAACATTAAAAATAATGTTAAATCATCCTACGGTCAAATTCTTTTATTTTAACATTAAAAATAATGTTAAATCATCCTACGGTCAAATTCTTTTATTTTAACATTAAAAATAATGTTAAATCATCCTACGGTCAAATTCTTTTATTTTAACATTAAAAATAATGTTAAATCATCCTACGGTCAAATTCTTTTATTTTAACATTAAAAATAATGTTAAATCATCCTACGGTCGAATTCTTTTATTTTAACATTAAAAATAATGTTAAATCATCCTATGGCCAAATTCTTTTATTTTAACATTAAAAATAAATGTAAATTCCCTACGATGTAAATACTTTGAATATTAACATTAAAAATAAATGTTAATTTTCCATGCATTGTAAATTACTTATTATTAACATTAAACAAAATGTCGATTTCTCATACAATGTAAATTCTTTATCTGTCCAAGATCTCGTCCTTTCACCACATCATAATGTAATTCATACTCATGTCATCATATTTTTCTTTCTTATTTTCTATATTCATCCTCTAACATTTATTTATTTGCAACCAAAATTTACAGATCTAAATAACTGACAAGAAAATGTGAATCTAGCAAGCAAGGTGTACTTTTAGCATCAAACTAACATGGTGTAAATTTTTTTCTAGATGAATTACTAACATGGGATAACATGTAATATCTCACACAAATCAATAACCAACATCAATAACATAGATCAGAATCACGAATCCATATAGTATGATTTATGAACCACAACCACGTTGAATTGAAATTAAAATAGATCAATTAAGAATCAGAATACTCACCTCAACTTTATATCTAGATCTAAAATCGAAATAAATTCCAGAAAATGTCCCAATTGATCCTAGGTCGAAGTATTTGTTGTCACGTTTCACCCGGATCTGAAATTTTCTGATTTGAAGTTCACACGAATTAGTTATCAACGTTTTAAATATACAGACTTTTAACAACTGCTGCAGCAACACTTAGAAGCGTCGCAAAATCTGAAATAGATAATACCTTTATAGTTCAGTTTTGATCAAAATTTCAAATCCGATTTTCGTGAGCTGTAGTAAACGGATTTGGGCACCGTTTGTTGGAGAAGGACCGAGGAGGAGAGGCACAGGTTCGGCTAGAGGGGGGTGGCGTTCGGCGGCGGCGTGTGGGGCCCAGGGGGGCGCGAACGGCGGTACTTCGTGGGGCTGGTGCGGCTTCGAAGGGCACGGTTCGAGGTGATTCTTGTCGTAGGTCGTAGAGTTCGGGAAGAACTTCGATACGATTATTAGTTTGCTGATTTTCGTTGTGCGATGAGGGAGAAAACGGAGCTCAAAGATTTGAGCAAATGATGGGTTACGGCGGTGCAAAACGGAGGAAGAAGACGACTGTATACGGACGTATTTATACTAGTATTTCTAGGGTTTTATTTTTTTATTTATTTAATTAATTCTAGAAATAAGTGTTTTCTCATACGACCTCCAAACGAAGCTCAACGACTGTCAAACTTAATGGTTTGACGTCTTCTGAACGCGATGGCGCTATTGCCAAGGTCTAATTCTGAAGTTACAGTCATGTTTCTTTTATTTTATTTATTTTTAAAATAAATCATTTAATTTAAATTCGAACGTACTTGTTAATTCCACCAGGGCCACATACTAGCTCAGAAAAATCCAGAAAAAATATTTTTGGCTTTCTTATGTTAATACAGTTCTAACAAAATTTATTTCGCCTCATTCTGAGACTGTTTGAAAAATGGCTATTTTTCAGTCAATTAATTTTGACCGAAACTGACAAAACACAGATTCTTTTGCCACGCTTAAATGCTAGCTTCAAAATTCATGAAATTTGAAATCCAGCAATAATTTTACATTCCGGACCCAACAAAAGAGGTTTCGTTGATGTAACAACCCGGAAAATCTGGGCCAGTTTAAAATTTTTATTTTGGCAATTTTAGCGAATTTTGAATATTTAAAATAGATTATTTTAAATAATATCGACGAGAAATTTATTTTGAATAGAATTCGAACGTATATATTTATATACGTCGTCGTTAGAATATAAATAATTATATATAATTATAAAAGGAATTGAAAATGGCGCGGTAGTTCGATAATTCGATTTCAAACTTCAATTGAATGTACCGGGTGCAAAACAATCCGGATTTTAGTGAAACCAAAAACATTAGGATCTATTTGAGAATATCTTTCTAACGAATCTGAAAAATCAAGATTTCATAGCGGGAATCAAAAGATATGTCCAGTTGAAAATTCTGAATAGTCGCTATGGAATTCGGGCCCTTAAAAATGGGAATTTTGCAAACGACCTCGGATTTCGACGAAACCACTTTTGTTGGGTCCGCAATGTCAAATTATTGATAGATTCCAAATTTCATAATTTTTCGAATCAATATGTGAGCGTGGCAAAGGAAAACGCGTTTGACCAGTTTCAGTTGATTTTAATCGATTGGAAATTGGCCATTTTTCCAACGGTCTCAGAATTCGACGAAACTAGTTTTGATAGGACCGTATCGTCAATACGAAGCTAGAAAATATTTTTCTGGAATTTTTCTAGTTAGTATGTGACCCCGGTAATTTGAAATGTACGTTTAAAATTCAATAAAGTGATTTACATGTAAATTTAACGGAAACTGATTCAAACAGTCGAATCAGCCTACGATACATATCTCATTGTGTTCGGAATGGGGGTAAAACGCTGTGGACGACAGGCGATGGGCCTCGTTTTGAGGTCGAAAATAAAAGTTGCTTTTCGATGAAAAAAAAAGAAAAAAAAATTAAATCTCTTCCCTTTATACGCTGCCCCCCCCCCCCCCTCTCTATTTTCAAATCGATTTCAAAAAAAAAAAAAAAAGAGAAAAGGAAGAGAGCGACGGGGGAGGAGCCGCCGCCCCTCCCCGATGAACCGCCACCGCCGCGCCGGAGGCAGGCGCACCCCCTCCCTCTCTTCTTCTTCCTCCATCTCCCGCCTCCAGCTCCTCCTTCTGCATAAAAGCCGCCGCCCCCCTTTTTCCTAAACCCTAAGCCGCCGAGCCCCCCCCCCCCTCTGCCTCAAGCCCCGCCTGAATCGAGCCCCCTCCTGTTCCTCTTCACCCTCACTCGCTGTAAGTTTATATTATTTAATTTGTTTTATAAAATTCATTTAGTTTGATTTAAAAAGCATTGTTAAAAATCAGTTTTTACCTTTGATGTTGCTGAAGAAAAGATTTTTAAAGAGTTAAAAATATCATTTTTGTATTTTTAAAAGAATTAAAAATATGATTTTTGTATTTTTAAAAGTATTAAAAATATAATCTTTACTATATAAAAGATGTGAAAATATGATTTTGTTTAGGTAGAGAATTAAAAATATAATTTTTACATGATAGGAATATTAAAAAAATAGCATCTTTATATATGTAGCGAAATAAAGGTTGATTTTTAAAAGACGATATTTTTAAATATGAAAAGGCGAGATTTTTATAAATGAACAGATTAAAACTTTATTTTTATAAAGGCGAAAACTTTATTTTTATAAAGGCGAAAACTTTATTTTTATAAAGGCGAAATCAATATTTTTGAAATGGAATTTTTATCTATATGACACCAAAGTAAAAATTCGATTTTTATATATTGAATAGCATAGTAAAAATTCGATTTTTTTAAATATATGAAGTGATTATAAAAATATGATTTTTAAATTGAAAGTGAATAAATAAAAAGGTGATTTTTATTTTAAAGACATCAAAATATAAAAATGTGTGATTTTTATATATGTAGTGGCTACGGGCAACAAAGGAGATGAAAAAGCGAGAACGACGAAGATCTCTACAATAGGAGTGTCGTAGTATTGGATAGCTTTCGGTGAGAACTTCTCACTCAAATTCTCTTTTTCTAGTTATATATATATATATACTAGGATGCAGACGGTGCTTAGTAGCACCCGACACCCGTCATCCACAGACCATGGATGGCTTGTTTGTTAAATTGTTTGGTTGAGTAGTTGGTTAGTTTATTTGGTTTAAATTGAATTGTTTGGTGAAATGGAATGGATTTGATTGAGGTGTGAATGGCGTGGGCCTTCACTAGACCGGGGATAAGGCTAGGCCTCGTCCCGTTTCTAGTATCGTGCCGTTATGCCGCCGAAATTTTCTAAAATAAGTTAGAAAAATAAAATATCATTTTTATTGTGTAAATGAACTGAATAGAAATTCATGTGTTGAAATAGAATATTTTATCGTTAAAAATATAATTTTTAACGTGGAAGTGAATAAAATAAAATATTCATTTACAAACCGGGCAGTTTGTTTATGTACACCTATTTGAAGGACATTGATTGGGACGATAAATTTTACACATCGCCCAGCTGCACAAATAAAATCTGTGTTTGATTGTTTGAAACCCCACAAAGGTGTTGGGATGAAATTTGGAATTTCACTCATCCTGATTGCTTAAATATGTCGATCGATTGATTGACAGGCTGTTATAAGCGTAAGATATCTATATTTGATGCTTATACAGTGTAGTGCACTTTGGTTGATGGTTAATTATTTTTCAATGCTATTATATACATGTGTTGTATGGAATCCATATAATTAACGTTATATGGTGATTGATTGGGCCTCATTCCAATCGGGAAATAATGAATATTATAAAAGAAAATTCATGTGTTGAATATAAAAATAGTCATGTGTTGACGATGATTATGGGTTGAAACTATTCATGTGTTGAGTGAAATATTTTAAATAATAAAAATTACATCTTTATCATATTTACGATTAAAATCTACTTTACGGTGGAGTCTAATTAAAATCAAACGATAGATACCATAGTTTTATAAAATATTTTACATAACAAAAATAGTGATGTGTTGACAGTACGCATGTGTTGAGATTAGTCAGGTGTTGGAAGAAATATAGATTCATGTGTTGAATGGAATAAATATTCATTTGTTGAATAGAATAACGGATTTATTGAAATATATTAAGCCGTGTTGATTAAAGTTGCGCTATTTTGACGTGAATGATATTTATATCGATTATATTCGTTTTTATAATGAATATAGAAAAGAAGTGATTTCAAAATATAACGTTTTGAAATTATTATCATTTATATAGTAATGATATAAAATATTCAGTTTTGATTAGAAATTGAAATAGTGTTGAAATGGTTTTGAAACGAAGTTAAAACAATTTGTAAAATACGTTTTAAAAGGAAATTGACGAAATATATAATATATTATATATATAATGGCCTGAATAGAACGCGCCGCTCCGCGGCAGTTCGTGAATTTCGACCATTGACTTCGAATTGATGTTGCGGGAGATCCGACCATCGGATTCTCCTAAAACCGGAACCGTTGGGTTCGTATCGAAAAGAGCTTTCCAATGAATATTAGAAATTTGAAATCTAACGGTTGGATTTGGAATTATGTCCAAATCAAATTTGAAAAAGGTCGCTGTAAGTGCAGTTCGATAGCCGTTGATGGAAGTCGACTGTACGGGCCTTGATAAAATTATTAAAAATATTGATAATTTGTGTAAAATCATAATATGTGAATTGGAAAGAACTGGGATGAAAAACTCCATATTGGAAAAGATAAAAATAGATTTTTATCGAAATGAACTAGTTTTGAACTAGAATTAAAATCAATTTATTTTTGAAATAAATAAATTGAATTTGAAAGTGATTTTAAAAATAATCAATATTCCCAATACGTGGATGGGACTGGAGTTGAATCGAAATTAGCTTCGGAATATTTCGATGTTGGATTTCGTGACTATACAGATATTGTTATGGGAATTTGAAAGATATATTTTATATCGCTATTTCCAATACGATATTTGTTGGTTTCAGAATTTGGTATTGAATATAAGCCGATATATTTTCTATTCAGAGCCTTGTATTTAATATCAATTGTGATTAGGGTTTATCGTGAATTGTGTTTTAGATGACATTGGTTCTTTAACCCAGTTAAAGACAGGATATTGATTTTTGAAAAGATTAAAGCTAAGTGGAGTTTTAATGAATCTTTAATTAGATTGAAAAGTGAATTGATAATTTAAATTATAAAATCTGAAAGGTGATCGAGAATGGAGTACCACCAGTTTTGCTCCAAAGCGATAGTTAAATCTTTAATTAGATTTGAACGTGAAATGGTAATTAATTTTACCGATAACACAGTGGTGTTAGATATGGAGTATTACCAGTTTTGCTCCATGGGATGAATAGGTTGGGATTGGGAAATAAAACAAATAATTACTTCGGTGTGGTTCGTTAATCCCGACTAGTTTGAAATGATATCCAAAGGAAGATTAAAGAATAAATTTAGTAGAATTTATCTTGGATAAAATTAATGGGAACCTTTCCCTAAGAATGTGATTTTGTGAATAAAAGAATATCCTGAATTGGAATGAGGCGTTCGTTGTGTTTGTGTAACATTTGTTTATCATATACGTGGGTTATTCAGAAAGGCCGGGTTTATACCCATTCTGAATAACCGATTCGACGAGATGTCGAAGATGAAGACGGTGGTTGAAGACCGGAAGTCTTCACATCGTTTGGGTGATTACTAATGATCTTGATTGGGCTGTACACCCAAGATGAGGGAAACAGTTGGTGATCGTCCAGACGTACTTGGAGATGGATGGATATGCGAGGAAAGTGCCTCCGGTTTCGTTCAGACCCAGAACGAACTTGTAAATGGATTGTGTGTCTGACATTGGATTTTATTCTGTGTTGATTGATCTCTATTAAATATACATCTGTTTTGCGGTAGAGAATTTATTCTCTTGCTTAACGCCCTTCTCTGAGACGTACGAGCTCAGAGGTTGCATATCGATGGACATCAGTCGCATGGAGTGAATTGCCAATGTGGCACGCGTAAGTGGCAATTGATCAGGGCTTCTGTTGAAAAGCAAAGTCTTGTGGTCGATGATCAAAGCACGGCCTGTGTGGCGTAGCTTTGTGTATAACGTGAATTCGCGAGCCTCACACCTCGGTATGAGTCAAAAACGGGATACAGACCCAAGGAGTGCACGACGTTTCTTTCTAGCTAGGGTGGTGTCAGTGACCTACCAGCCCTGACATTTATATACTTTTCACCTGTGTGGTTGTTGGATACGAGGCGCCTCGGATATAGGTCTGTAAGGACCGGGAAACGTGTGTTCAGGAATAACTAATCCTCAAAAGTAAGAGAGGACCGGCCTTGGAGGTTCCAAAGGATCAAAGTGGGGTCCTGAGGCATTGCTAGAGTGTCTCGAACGCGGAGAGGAGCTTGCCCCTTGCCTCGGCTCATGATGGAATCCAATTTCCAATACGTGATATTGCGGTTTTAATTGTAGAACTGGTATGGCGACATGATAGATGGTACCCATGCCGCCTATGATTGATACTTATGATTGAAATTGTTTTGACACTATACACTTATTATAGTATCAAATAATGTGTTTTAAACGTATCAAGCATGCTTTGGCTGTTATGAGGGAAAAACCTATCCTCCGGCTTGCGTTGCATTGTGTGATGGGACCTGGGTCTTATAACAGCTTCATTTTTCTTTATTTAGCATTGCGTTGTTTTTTTATGCACTGGTATTCTTGGGAGGAAACCCGTTCCATGTTATACGGCGTGGTCCCTTGATTTGCCTAACTTTAAAACCAGTATTAATAACTGTTTTAGTTCTCACACCAGTCACATGACTGACCTGGAGTTTATTGTTTTAACCTAAACTCTGGGTGCCCCTATTTTCCGCACGGGCAGCTAGTAGTTTTGGTTTTGCAGATTTATATTCACAGGGTCCTGATTAACAGCTGGAACGATGCTCGGAAAGCTCTGTATCCGTGTATCACTTTCAGTTGTGTTTTGTATATTTTTCCGCTGCTATGTAACTTATTGTAATCTCTGATATTTATCGAATGTAATTTATTCATTTATACTCTGTATATTCTTGTATCTGATGGAATTGTTGTAATAACAATGAAATGTTCTTCCGTCTGCGTTCTATTTTGTCTTGCCCTCAATTCTATCCGTGCTTTCCTTCACGGGGAAGTTCGGGTCGTCTCAGTTTGGTATCAGAGCTTTGGTTTACAGAGCTCGAGAACAAGACACATTAGAACCATACGAAAGAATTCATCTGATATTGGATTAGCAACATCCAATTAGAGTGACTCGTTAGAGATAGGATCAGTAGTATCCTAGAACGAGTGTGAAGAGTATATTTTTCAAATGAAAACAATTTTGTTTTGAAAATTTAAATCGCTTTATACGTATTTCATTATTTATTTATTTTAAATATGGACAATCTAATATATAAAGGTTTTGCATATACGCGTCATGAACGTATATTCGAAGTTTTAATATACTGGGTAGATATAGAATCACATTCTAGACATCCGGGGATGATTCTGATGATGGTGCATCATCATCAGTATTCATATTCAAATTTCGAAGGTGTGATTTCTATATATTTCCATTAGACTGGTGTGAGAACCAAAACTTATATAGATAGATTTATTTGTTGTGAATTGGCATCAAAACATGATTTTCTGTATATGTATCAAAATTATGAATTTGAAACTCTAATTCCCTAATTGATTGATGTTTGTGTTGTTTGTTTATTTGGTTGATAATTTTCGAACCATTATGCCTAATTGAACCAAATATTGAACTATATTGAAAATTGGTTGCATTTGTTTGCATATACATATACTTACATTGAACAGGTCATAGCAAGGAGGCTAGAGCAGAGAATAAAATTTGTTTGCCCGACAAATAGGTACATGTTTACTACATAATTTACTATTTTGTTTGGGTGATGATGATTTTATGAGCCTATTGGCTAGCCGCTTGGCTTTTTCTTTTTCTTTTTGAGATCTGAAGGACCGGGGAAGCTATTTGAAATTCCCCGATGCTCCCGGTGCAGGGGAGGTTATGGCGAAATTTTTCGAAAATTTAGGGTGTTAGCCAAATTTTTGAAAATTTTGAAAATTCTCAGAAACTAAAGAGTTGGAGAATGGAAGCCAGATCGTACATAGAGTTGATTGATCAAACCACTTTCGACTTTGTTCCTTTTCGGGGACGAAAAGTTTTAAGTGGGGGAGATTGTAACAACCCGGAAAATTTGGGCCAGTTTAAAATTTTTATTTTGGCAATTTTAGCGAATTTTGAATATTTAAAATAGATTATTTTAAATAATATCGACGAGAAATTTATTTTGAATAGAATTCGAACGTATATATTTATATACGTCATCGTTAGAATATAAATAATTATATATAATTATAAAAGGAATTGAAAATGGCGTGGTAGTTCGATAATTCGATTTCAAACTTCAATTGAATGTACCAGGTGCAAAACAATCCGGATTTTAGTGTAACCAAAAACATTAGGATCTATTTGAGAATATCTTTCTAACGAATCTGAAAAATCAAGATTTCATAGCGGGAATCAAAAGATACGTCCAGTTGAAAATTCTGAATAGTCGCTATGGAATTCGGGCCCTTAAAAATGGGAATTTTGCAAACGACCTCGGATTTCGACGAAACCACTTTTGTTGGGTCCGCAGTGTCAAATTATTGTTAGATTCCAAATTTCATAATTTTTCGAATCAATATGTGAGCGTGGCAAAGGAAAACGCGTTTGACCAGTTTAAGTTGATTTTAATCGATTGGAAATTGGCCATTTTTCCAACGGTCTCAGAATTCGACGAAACTAGTTTTGATAGGACCGTATCGTCAATACGAAGCTAGAAAATATTTTTCTGGAATTTTTCTAGTTAGTATGTGACCCCGGTAATTTGAAATGTACGTTTAAAATTCAATAAAGTGATTTAAATGTAAATTTAACGGAAACTGATTCAAACAGTCGAATCAGCCTACGATACATATCCCATTGTGTTCGGAATGGGGGTAAAACGCTATGGACGACAGGCGGTGGGCCTCGTTTTGAGGTCGAAAATAAAAGTTGCTTTTCGATGAAAAAAGAAAAGAAAAAAAAAATTTAAATCTCTTCCCTTTATACGCTGCCCCCCCCCCCCTCTCTATTTTCACATCGATTTCAAAAAAAAAAAGAGAAAAGGAATAGAGCGACGGGGGAGGAGCCGCCGCCCCTCCCCGATGAACCGCCACCGCCGCGCCGGAGGCAGGCGCACCCCCTCCCTCTCTTCTTCTTCCTCCATCTCCCGCCTCCAGCTCCTCCTTCTGCATAAAAGCCGCCGCCCCCCTTTTTCCTAAACCCTAAGCCGCCGAGCCCCCCCCCCCCTCTGCCTCAAGCCCCGCCTGAATCGAGCCCCCTCCTGTTCCTCTTCACCCTCACTCGCTGTAAGTTTATATTTATATTATTTAATTTGTTTTATAAAATTCATTTAGTTTGATTTAAAAAGCATTGTTAAAAATCGGTTTTTACCTTTGATGTTGCTGAAGAAAAGATTTTTAAAGAGTTAAAAATATCATTTTTGTATTTTTAAAAGAATTAAAAATATGATTTTTGTATTTTTAAAAGTATTAAAAATATAGTCTTTACTATATAAAAGATGTGAAAATATGATTTTTTTTTTTAGGTAGAGAATTAAAAATATAATTTTTACATGATAGGTATATTAAAAAAATAGCATCTTTATATATGTAGCGAAATAAAGATTGATTTTTAAAAGACGATATTTTTGAATATGAAAAGGCGAGATTTTTATAAATGAAAAGATTAAAACTTTATTTTTATAAAGGCGAAAACTTTATTTTTATAAAGGCGAAAACTTTATTTTTATAAAGGCGAAATCAATATTTTTGAAATGGAATTTTTATCTATATGACACCAAAGTAAAAATTCGATTTTTTTAAATATATGAAGTGATTATAAAAATATGATTTTTAAATTGAAAGTGAATAAATAAAAAGGTGATTTTTATTTTAAAGACATCAAAATATAAAAATGTGTGATTTTTATATATGTAGTGGCTACGGGCAACAAAGGAGATGAAAAGGCGAGAACGATGAAGATCTCTACAATAGGAGTGTCGTGGTATTGGATAGCTTTCGGTGAGAACTTCTCACTCAAATTCTCTTTTTCTAGTTATATATATATATATATATATATATATATATATATATACTAGGATGCAGACGGTGCTTAGTAGCACCCGACACCCGTCATCCACAGACCATGGATGGCTTGTTTGTTAAATTGTTTGGTTGAGTAGTTGGTTAGTTTATTTGGTTTAAATTGAAATGTTTGGTGAAATGGAATGGATTTGATTGAGGTGTGAATGGCGTGGGCCTTCACTAGACCGGGGATAAGGCTAGGCCTCGTCCCGTTTCTAGTATCGTGCCGTTATGCCGCCGAAATTTTCTAAAATAAGTTAGAAAAATAAAATATCATTTTTATTGTGTAAATGAACTGAATAGAAATTCATGTGTTGAAATAGAATATTTTATCGTTAAAAATATAATTTTTAACGTGGAAGTGAATAAAATAAAATATTCATTTACAAACCGGGCGGTTTGTTTATGTACACCTATTTGAAGGACATTAATTGGGACGATAAATTTTACACATCGCGCAGCTGCACAAATAAAATCTGTGTTTGATTGTTTGAAATCCCACACGGGTGTTGGGATGAAATTTGGAAGTTCACTCATCCTGATTGCTTAAATATGTCGATCGATTGATTGACAGGCTGTTATAAGCGTAAGATATCTATATTTGACGCTTATACAGTGTAGTGCACTTTGGTTGATGGTTGATTATTTTTCAATGCTATTATATAGATGTGTTGTATGGAATCCATATAATTAACGTTATATGGTGATTGATTGGGCCTCATTCCAATCGGGAAAATAATGAATATTATAAAAGAAAATTCATGTGTTGAATATAAAAATAGTCATGTGTTGACGATGATTATGGGTTGAAACTATTCATGTGTTGAGTGAAATATTTTAAATAATAAAAATTACATCTTTATCATATTTACGATAAGAATCTACTTTACGGTGGAGTCTAATTAAAATCAAACGATAGATACCATAGTTTTATAAAATATTTTACATAAAAAAATAGTGATGTGTTGACAGTACGCATGTGTTGAGATTAGTCAGGTGTTGGAAGAAATATAGATTCATGTGTTGAATGGAATAAATATTCATTTGTTGAATAGAATAACGGATTTATTGAAATATATAAAGCCGTGTTGATTAAAGTTGCGCTATTTTGACGTGAACGATATTTATATCGATTATATTCGTTTTTATAATGAATATAGAAGTGATTTCAAAATATAACGTTTTGAAATTATTATCATTTATATAGTAATGATATAAAATATTCAGTTTTGATTAGAAATTGAAATAGTGTTGAAATGGTTTTGAAACGAAGTTAAAACAATTTGTAAAATACGTTTTAAAAGGAAATTGACGAAATATATAATATATTATATATATAATGGCCTGAATAGAACGCGCCGCTCCGCGGCAGTTCGTGAATTTCGACCATTGACTTCGAATTGACGTTGCGGGAGATCCGACCGTCGGATTCTCCTAAAACCGGAACCGTTGGGTTCGCATCGAAAAGAGCTTTCCAATGAATATTAGAAATTTGAAATCTAACGGTTGGATTTGGAATTATGTCCAAATCAAATTTGAAAAAGGTCGCTGTAAGTGCAGTTCGATAGCCATTGATGGAAGTCGACTGTACGGGCCTTGATAAAATTATTAAAAATATTGATAATTTGTGTAAAATCATAATATGTGAATTGGAAAGAACTGGGATGAAAAACTCCACATTGGAAAAGATAAAAATAGATTTTTATCGAAATGAACTAGTTTTGAACTAGAATTAAAATCAATTTATTTTTGAAATAAATAAATTGAATTTGAAAGTGATTTTAAAAATAATCAATATTCCTAATACGTGGATGGGACTGGAGTTGAATCGAAATTATCTTCGGAATATTTCGATGTTGGATTTCGTGACTATATAGATATTGTTATGGGAATTTGAAAGATATATTTTATATCGCTATTTCCAATACGATATTTGTTGGTTTCAGAATTTGGTATTGAATATAAGCCGATATATTTTCTATTCAGAGCCTTGTATTTAATATCAAATGTGATTAGGGTTTATCGTGAATCGTGTTTTAGATGACATTGGTTCTTTAACCCAGTTAAAGACAGGATATTGATTTTTGAAAAGATTAAAGCTAAGTGGAGTTTTAGTGAATCTTTAATTAGATTGAAAAGTGAATTGATAATTTAAATTATAAAATCTGAAAGGTGATCGAGAATGGAGTACCACCAGTTTTGCTCCAAAGCGATAGTTAAATCTTTAATTAGATTTGAACGTGAAATGGTAATTAATTTTACCGATAACACAGTGGTGTTAGATATAGAGTATTACCAGTTTTGCTCCATGGGATGAATAGGTTGGGATTGGGAAATAAAACAAATAATTACTTCGGTGTGGTTCGTTAATCCCGACTAGTTTGAAATGATATCCAAAGGAAGATTAAAGAATAAATTTAGAAGAATTTATCTTGGATAAAATTAATGGGAACCTTTCCCTAAGAATGTGATTTTGTGAATAAAAGAATATCCTGAATTGGAATGAGGCGTTCGTTGTGTTTGTGTAACATTTGTTTATCATATACGTGGGTTATTCAGAAAGGCCGGGTTTATACCCATTCTGAATAACCGATTCGACGAGATGTCGAAGATGAAGACGGTGGTTGAAGACCGGAAGTCTTCACATCGTTTGGGTGATTACTGATGATCTTGATTGGGCTGTACACCCAAGATGAGGGAAACAGTTGGTGATCGTCCAGACGTACTTGGAGATGGATGGATATGCGAGGAAAGTGCCTCCGGTTTCGTTCAGACCCAGAACGAACTTGTAAATGGATTGTGTGTCTGACATTGGATTTTATTCTGTGTTGATTGATCTCTATTAAATATACATCTGTTTGGCGGCAGAGAATTTATTCTCTTGCTTAACGCCCTTCTCTGAGACGTACGAGCTCAGAGGTTGCATATCGATGGACATCAGTCGCATGGAGTGAATTGCCAATGTGGCACGCGTAAGTGGCAATTGATCAGGGCTTCTGTTGAAAAGCAAAGTCTTGTGGTCGATGATCAAAGCACGGCCTGTGTGGCGTAGCTTTGTGTATAACGTGAATTCGCGAGCCTCACTCCTCGGTATGAGTCAAAAACGGAATACGGACCCAAGGAGTGCACGACGTTTCTTTCTAGCTAGGGTGGTGTCAGTGACCTACCAGCCCTGACATTTATATACTTTTCACCTGTGTGGTTGTTGGATACGAGGCGCCTCGAATATAGGTCTGTAAGGACCGGGAAACGTGTGTTCAGGAATAACTAATCCTCAAAAGTAAGAGAGGACCGGCCTTGGAGGTTCCAAAGGATCAAAGTGGGGTCCTGAGGCATTGCTAGAGTGTCTCGAACGCGGAGAGGAGCTTGCCCCTTGCCTCGGCTCATGATGGAATCCAATTTCCAATACGTGATATTGCGGTTTTAATTGTAGAACTAGTATGGCGACATGATAGATGGTACCCATGCCGCCTATGATTGATACTTATGATTGAAATTGTTTTGACACTATACACTTATTATAGTATCAAATAATGTGTTTTAAACGTATCAAGAATGCTTTGGCTGTTATAAGGGAAAACCCTATCCTCCGGCTTGCGTTGCATTGTGTGATGGGACCTGGGTCTTATAACAGCTTCATTTTTCTTTATTTAGCATTGCACTGTTGTTTTATGCACTGGTATTCTTGGGAGGAAACCCGTTCCGTGTTATACGGCGTGGTCCCTTGATTTGCCTAACTTTAAAACCAGTATTAATAACTGTTTTAGTTTTCATACCAGTCACATGACTGACCTGGAGTTTATTGTTTTAACCTAAACTCTGGGTGCCCCTATTTTCCGCACGGGCAGCTAGTAGTTTTGGTTTTGCAGATTTATATTCACAGGGTCCTGATTAACAGCTGGAATGATGCTCGGAAAGCTCTGTATCCGTGTATCACTTTCAGTTGTGTTTTGTATATTTTTCCGCTGCTATGTAACTTATTGTAATCTCTGATATTTATCGAATGTAATTTATTCATTTATACTCTGTATATTCTTGTATCTGATGGAATTGTTGTAATAACAATGAAATGTTCTTCCGTCTGCGTTCTATTTTGTCTTGTCCTCAATTCTATCTGTGCTTTCCTTCACGGGGAAGTTCGGGTCGTCTCAGTTGAATTCCGAGGTCGTACGCAAAATGCCAATTTTCAAGGGCGATATATTTTCTATAGCGACCTTTCTGAAAATTCATTTGGCCATAACTTTTGATTCCTGCTATGAAACTTCGATTTTTCGGATTCGTTAGAAAGATACTCATTAAAAGATTTAGATATTTTTCGTTTCACAAAAATCCGGTTTATTCTGCATCCTGTGCAGTCAGTCAAAGTTCAAGTTTGACTTTTCAAACTACCTTCCTATTTCTAATTCTCTATGCAATTTATTTGGATAACTTTGCATTAACTTTGCTCAAAAAAATTCCCATTCATTTTTATTTGAAATAATTTATTTTAAATATTTAAACACCCCTAAATGAAAATTTTAAATTGGCCCCACATTCCGGGTTGTTACAATCTCCCCTCCTTAAGAACTTTTCGTCCTTGAAAAGGAAAAAGGAAAAATAGAAGAGTAGGAACCAACACAGAGAATACTGAAAAGATTATGCGTACCTCAAAACAAAACCTAATCAAAGATATCCACTCTGCAGTTGGGATAGGCCTGTTTGATACTCTCTTCAGTTTCCCAAGTGCAGTCTCTAGGATCACCACTCCACTGCACCTTGACTAGGTTGATTCTTTTATTCCTCAGCATTCTAGTTTCTTTGCCAATAATTTTTAGTGGCTCTCTTCTCACTGCTAGGCTTGGGGTAATTTCCAAATCTTGCTGTGCAGCTTCCTCCACAACTAGATCCGGATCATGGACATGCCTTCGAAGTTGAGATACATGGAATACATCGTGCACTCCAGGCAACTAGTCGGGCATCTGAATTCTGTAAGCTAGGGTGCCAATCTTTTCAAGAATGGGGAAGGGGCCGATGAATTTGAGTGCTAGTTTCCCTGTTTTTCCAAAACGGATAACACCTAGCATTGGAGTGACTTTCAGATAGACATAGTCACCCACATCAAAAGCTAGTTCTCGCCTTCTTACATCTGCGTAACTTTTTTGTCTACTTTGGGCCGCCAATAGCCGCTTCTTAATAAAGTCAACTTTGTCCGAAGCTTCTCGGATCATGTCAGGACCCAACACAAGCCGATTTCCTTTTTCAACCCAACATGTTGGCGATCTACACGGCCTACCATATAAGGCTTCAAATGGAGACATTTTCAAACTTGCTTGATAGCTATTGTTGTACGAGAATTCAACTAAATGCAAGTGATCCTCCCAAGACCCTCCAAAATCAAGTATACAAGCTCCCAATAGATCTTCAAGAATGTGATTCACTCGCTCAGTCTGGCCGTCAGTCTGAGGGTGATACGCGGTGCTAAGATTCCACTTCGTTCCCAACTCATTTTGGAATGCTTCCCAAAATTTACTAGTAAAGATAGGAACACGGTCGCTAACAATGCTATTAGGGACTCTGTGAAAAAGAAAAGATTAATATTTATTTTGCAAAAGAAAAACTTCCATTCAAATTATGAAGAGAAGGAAAGATTTAGTTTATTACCCATGTAGCCTGACGATTTCTTTGAAATAGATTTGCGCCAGACTTTGAGCAGTTCTAGTGGATTTGACAGGTATGAAATGAGCGGACTTGGTGAAGCGATCCACTATCACCCATATGATGTCATTTCCTTTCCTAGTACGAGGCATACCATCTATGAAATCCATGGAGACTTGGTCTCACTTCCAATCTGGAACTTCTAATGGCTGCAACAACCCCGCAGGCTTTTGTTGATCGCTCTTCACTTGTTGGCATGTAGGGCATCTGCTCACATATATGGATATATCCCTCTTCATAGATCTCCACCAAAAAGTGTGCTTTAAATCTTTATACATACTGCTCACACCTGGGTGGATGCAAAGCTTTGATTTGTGTCCTTCAACTAAAACTTCCCTTACGAGCTCTGGGATATTTGGAACACAAATCTGACCTTGTAATCTAAGAATTCCCTTGCCATCAATTTGGAAGCTCGTGTTCTCTCCATCTTGGATTCTTTTAATAATTCTTTGAATAAATTTATCATCCTTTTGAAGAGCAGAAATTTTATCGATCAAAGAGGGGGTAATGATAAGGCTTGCGACAATGGCATTCTTTCTAATGAGTGCGTCTGCCACCACATTGGCTTTCCCCGGTGTATATAGGATGTCGAGATCATATGCTGCAAGGAATTCTAGCCACCTTTGCTGCCTTAAATCCAGATCCTTTTGATCGAAGAGATGTTTCAAAGATCGATGGTCGGTGTATAATTCAATATTTCGCCCAAAAGATAATGTCTCCAAATTTTTAAAGCAAAGACTACGGCCAACAACTCTAAGTCATGAACACGATAATATTTCTCATGCGGCTTTAATTGTCGGCTTGCATATGCAACAACTCTGCCCCTTTGCATCAGTAATGCGCCAAGACCCCCACTTTGAGAAGCACCCGTATAGACCTTTAAATCTTGGTTGCCATCGATGATGGTGAGTACGGGAGCAGTAGTCAAACTCACCTTTAGATTTTGGAATGCCTCCTCACAATCCGATGTCCAATTGAACTTAGCATTCTTCTTGGTAAGTTTTGTTAATGGGCTAGACAGCTTGGCGAAACCTTCGACAAATTTTCTATAATACCCGGCCAAACCTAGGAAGCTTCTTACTTCAGTGGGCGTACTGGGCCGCTTCCAATCTCGAATGGCAGCAACTTTACTTGGATCAACTGCGATTCCTTCTTTTGACACAACATGGCCCAAGAATTTTACTTCCTCTTGCCAAAATGTGCATTTGGAAAACTTTGCTTTTAGAACATTTCTTCGCAGAATTTCCAACACTTCCCTTAAATGCCCTTCATGCTCCTCCTTAGTTTTAGAATAGATTAGAATATCATCAATGAAAACTAGGACGAATTTATTTAGGACCTCCCTGAAGACCCTATTCATCAAGTCAAAAAGTAGGCTGGAGTATTGCATAGACCGAACGACATCACTAACCATTCGTAGAATATATCGGGACCCCTGAAGGCGGTCAATGTTATGCATTCTTCTGCTATGCGGAGTTGGTGGAAACCTGTGGCTAGGTCCATCTTTGAAAACACCTTGGCTCCATTCAATTGGTCCATCAAATCATCTATGCGGGGCAAGGGATATTTGTTCTTCAATGTTTGTTTGTTATGATCGCGGTAATCAACACAAAGTCTTAGCGTACCGTCCGATTTGGGGACAAACACCACAGCTGCACCCCAATTTGAAAAGCTAGGCCGGATGAGTCCCTTCCACAGAAGCTGCTTGGTTTGGGTTTGCAATTCTTCCTTTTCTTTAGGTGTCATCCTCCTGATAGCATGAACTACAGGTCTGGCATTAGGAACAAGATCAATCCTGAAATCGATTTCCCTTCGCGAGGCTAGGCTGCCCACTTCTTCAAATACATCTGCGTAATCTTTGACCACGGGAATATTTTCTAAAGGGATAGGAGTGATCTCGAGAGAAGACCAGAATTCCTTTCTATCAGGTTTTGAGCCGTGACAAGGTAAAGAAATAATATCTCCAAATTTCGTTTTGATTTCAACTATTCTCTCCGCACATCTTACTTTGGCCTCAAATTTTGTTAGCCAATCAAGACCAAGGATGATATCAAACTCGGAGAAATTCATAATGGTTAAGTCAAAAGGGAACCGAAAGTAAGAGTAAGAAATAGGCACCCTACAGTATAAATCAAGAGTGATCGAACCTCCTACAGGATTATGAACATTAATTGGCTCTTTAAGACATCTTTGCTTTAGTTTCAATTTCTGGACCGCATTGATAGAAATAAAGCTTCTCGATGCACCCGTATCAAATAAGGCAGTAACAGGGATATTTTTAACAGAAATGGTACCATCTAAAACACCAGGCTTACCTGCTCCTTTGGAAGAAGTAGGAGCGGAAGAAGATGGTGTACTTGCCCCTTCATACACATGTGCTATCTGCGCTCCTTTCAATAGCGGATAGTTTGGCTTGATGTGACCCTTCTTGTGGCAATTGTAGCATTCCTTGGTGTCGTCGTTTCGGGCCTTCTTAGGATTCCTGCAGTCCTTGCTGTAGTGCCCAAATTTTTGGCAGTTGTAGCATTGCACCTTTGACTTATCGTGGACCTTAGCAGCTCAAGAGTTGTTTCCCTCGGTCTTCTTCTCTGTTTGCTTCCTTTTGTTGTTAGCTAAGCTCCTTTCTCTGTCTTGTTGAGAATTCTTTCTATCATTTTCCTCATAACGACAAGCGAACTCCACCAACCTGTTGAAAGAGAGGTCGATGTGAGCAGTGGCTCTATCAATATACTTCCTCGCAAGCCCATTTATGAATCTTTTATTCTTCTGAAAGTCATCTTGAACCAACTCAGGCGCATAGCGGGAAAGATCTTCAAATCTTCGTACATATTCCGAAATGGTCTTGTCGCCTTGCTTCAGATTGGCGAACTCATCATGTATCTTCTCTACCTCTTGCCTTGGAATATATTTGTCATTGAACAGCTCCTTAAACCTCGTCCAAGTCATATTGTCTGCATTTCCTCCAACCGTGACAGTGTCCCACCAATTTTGAGCTTCCTCCTGTAACAGCCATGAAGCCACTAATCTTTTCCTCTGATCCTCCAGCTCCAATCCTCAAAAAATCTTCTCGCAGTTCCTCAGCCAAGCTTGAGCTTGTGTCACAGTCTCCGTACCCTTAAATGGAACCCCTCCCAAGTTTTTGTACTTCTTAGCCGTCTTATCTAAATCAAAGGGTTCGTGTGGTGGTGCTTGTTGGACAGTAGCCTCTTCGGTTCCAGCAGCATTTTGCCGCCTTGCTCTAGCTCTAGCGGCAGTGGTACTCATTTTTAGTTAGTTCTGTATGATCAAGGAAAGAGTCATAACAACTATAATGGTGATTTGAAGAGTTGATCAAGATAAAAGGACGGATAAAAGATAATGATAGAATGACTGACTATTATGTATTCACATGAAATGTTCGCCACATAATATTGTGATTCTATGTAAACGAATTATCATAAATATGTTATATTCCAAAGCTAAGTTTAACCAAAGCTTTGATACCAACTGTGATAACCCCAAACTTCCACTTTGAAAGTAGGAGAAATCATTTGGAATACAACATAAATACAATAATACATATCACAGATACAAAATAGCATGGGAAATTCATAGAGTAACAACATCATAGCAGCGAAAATATAATGTCGTCCATCACAGAAAATCCACAGTCACAGACTTCTACATTATTACATCAAATTCGCAGAAAAGAAATAAGTTCCAACTCCAACTTAAACAACGTGGAATAAAACAAGTTTCATGTCTGAAATAAAAGGAAAGAGAAAAATGTAAGAGCAACGAATGATAAGTCTTCAAACTCCTAGTCATCACCTCCCCACAAGAAAATCCAAGAGAAATAATAAGCAGCTCCAAGGAAAGGCTCCCAGCGAAACCTGTTTACTTGGCTGCCTGTATAGAGAAGAGGGCACCCGAGTTTGCAAAAAGGTGAAACAAACTACAGGTCAGTCGTGGGACTGGTGTGAGAATTCTTAACTAAAATACTAATAATAATATGGCAAATCCAAAGACCATGTCGCTAATGCGGAATGGATTTATTTCAATGGATTGCCGTGCATAATTTTAAAAGTGTCAGAACAAGTAGATAAATAAATCGTGCAACAACGCAAGGCTTTTTAGAAAAATGGAATCACCATAAGACTCAAGTCCCATCACACAATGCAACGCATACTAGAGGATAGAGTTTTCCCTTATGGTGATTAAACATGCTAAATACGGCAAATACGGGTTTAATATTATTATTAGTATATATAACAAAACATTTCAAAATAAATGTATCAATCGTAGGAAGCATAGGTACCATATGCTATGCCTCCGTACTAGTAATACAATCAAATCCGTAGGGTCGTATTTTGGAATTTGGATTTCCATCTGAGTCAAGGCTAGGAAGGAGCTCCTACCGATTCGAGACACTCTAGCTAATGTCTCAGGATTCCCCGCAGTGAACCCTTGGATCCTGCAGGGCCGGTCCACACATACAGCTTCGTGGATTGGCAATTCCTGAACACACGTTTCCAGATCCTATAGGACCTATCCGAGGCGCCTCATTCCATCATCCACATAAGTAAAATGTCAGGGCTGGTAGGTCACTGACACCACTCTAGCTAAAAAGAAACGTGCTCCTCTCCTTGCGTTCCCTTCTCCCGTTTTAGACTCCGCCGGTGTGTGAGGCTCGTGAAGTCACGTTGTACACAAAGCTATGCCTAAACAGACTATGCTTTGATCGTCCCACAAGGCCTGCTTTTCAACAAAACCTTGATCATATGCACCTTAGTGTGCCACATCATCACCCCATACCATACTACCAACCCTTTGCTGAAATATATGAACGGGTGTTAAGAAAGAGAATAAATTCCCCACCAACAAACATCCATACCTTCGACAAAAGATCAATAACGTGATATTTGATAGAGTATGATGTCAAACACACAATCCATTTAATAGCTTATGCTCTGGGTCTGAGCGAAAGCCTAACCCGTTCAATCAACATGTTCGTTTGGGCAATGACCATGACCTTGAATTGGGAGCAAATCAATTCAAAGCCTCAATCGCTGTCCTCCTGAGGGGAAGATTGACGGTCTTCATTCGTCATCTTCTACTTCAAACTTTAACGTCGTTTCGTTATTCGGAATGAGATTAACTCGGCCTTTCCAAATAACCTTCGTATATACATATACTCATATATAATGAAAATTCTTTCTTATCGTTATTTTTAATTTATAACGATTATTTCCTATTTTTATTTGATTAAAAATAATTAAATCCTTAATTACCGACAATTCAGGTCAATGTTGATTCTAGCGTTGTTTTCAATCACTTCTGATTTACATATATCTCGAAATCTAACCGTTGGATTTTGACGTAGTGTATATCGTTGGAAAGATTTTTCCAAGACGGTCTTATCGGTTCCAGTTTTGGGAAAATCTGACGGTCGGATCTCCCGGTATAGTTGTTTAAAAGTTCGATTTCAAAACGCGAACTACCACGCTCGATTCGTTTAATTTTAATTATATATATATATCGTTCGACTCATCATTCTTACATACACTTCCTTATTCTCTTATATTTTCTCTTCTTTACTTACATGAAAATGTAATTTATAATTAGACGATGAATTATCCCTTTTTATTTTATTTTTTTATAATTTACATTAAAATGTAAATTATAATACATTGTTCAATTCATTTCTTTTCATCTTTCAATTACATTATAATCCTATTTACATATAAAATGTTCATTCGTTTTACGAGTGCATTCTTAATTTTAATTACACTTAAAATGTAATTTGATTTTGCGATGTAATTTTCATTCCAATTACATGTAAAAATGTAATCTTTATTCACATGTCGCATTCTGATTTTATTTATATAGAATAAAATGTAACTTTCCTCTTTGTCACCTTCTTATTTTATTTACATTAAATAAAATGTGAATTTTCATTCTTGTCACCTCTTATTTCATTTACATTAAATAAAATGTAAATTTTCATCTACGGTATAAATTCTTATATATAATACATACATTAAAATATCATTTTTTCCTAGGGTGTAATGAGTATTTAATTTACATTAAAATAGTGTAAATTTACATGTGGTGAAATTCCTATTTCAATTACATTGAAAATAATGTAAGTTTACATGTAATGCAAACTCATATTTTATTTACATAGAAAAATGAAATTTTTGTCATGCAGTGTAGATTCACATTTTTAATTACAATGAAAAAATGTAATTTTTATCATGCGATGTATTTTCTCTTTTTATATATATTAAATAAAATGCAAATTTATCTTAAGGTGTAAATCCTTTTTAATTACATTAAAAGTGATGTAACTTTCCCTACGGCGTACATTACTTTTTAATTAACATTAAAAATAATGTTAACTTAACATACGATGAATTTTCTTTTTATCAACATTAAAGATAATGTTAACTTAACATACGATGAATTTTCTTTTAATCAACATTAAAAATAATGTTAACTTAACATACGATAAATTTTCTTTTTATTAACACTAAAAATAATGTTAACTTAACATACGATAAATCTTCTTTTTATTTACACTAAAAATAATGTTAACTTAACATACGATAAATTTTCTTTTTATTAACACTAAAAATAATGTTAACTTAACATACGATAAATTTTCTTTTTATTTAACACTAAAAATAATGTTAACTTAACATACGATAAATTTTCTTTTTATTAACACTAAAAATAATGTTAACTTAACATACGATAAATTTTCTTTTTATTTAACAATAAAAATAATGTTAAATCATCCTACGGTCAAATTCTTTTATTTTAACATTAAAAATAATGTTAAATCATCCTACGGCCAAATTCTTTTATTTTAACATTAAAAATAATGTTAAATCATCCTACGGTCAAATTCTTTTATTTTAACATTAAAAATAATGTTAAATCATCCTACGGTCAAATTCTTTTATTTTAACATTAAAAATAATGTTAAATCATCCTACGGTCAAATTCTTTTATTTTAACATTAAAAATAATGTTTTATCATCCTACGGTCAAATTCTTTTATTTTAATATTAAAAATAATGTTAAATCATCCTACGGTCAAATTCTTTTATTTTAACATTAAAAATAATGTTAAATCATCCTACGGTCAAATTCTTTTATTTTAACATTAAAAATAATGTTAAATCATCCTACGGTCAAATTCTATTATTTTAACATTAAAAATAATGTTAAATCATCCTTTGGCCAAATTCTTTTATTTTAACATTAAAAATAAATGTAAATTCCCTATGATGTAAATACTTTGAATATTAACATTAAAAATAAATGTTAATTTTCCATGCATTGTAAATTACTTATTATTAACATTAAACAAAATGTCGATTTCTCATACAATGTAAATTCTTTATCTGTCCAAGATCTCGTCCTTTCACCACATCATAATGTAATTCATACTCATGTCGTCATATTTTTCTTTCTTATTTTCTATATTCATCCTCTAACATTTATTTATTTGCAACCAAAATTTACAGATCTAAATAACTGACAAGAAAATGTGAATCTAGCAAGCAAGGTGTACTTTTAGCATCAAACTAACATAGTGTAAATTGTTTTCTAGATGAATTACTAACATGGGATAACATGTAATATCTCACATTAATCAATAACCAACATCAATAACATAGATCAGAATCACGAATCCATATAGTATGATTTATGAACCACAACCACGTTG
Source organism: Allium sativum (assembly GCA_030737875.1). Lineage (NCBI taxonomy): Eukaryota > Viridiplantae > Streptophyta > Magnoliopsida > Asparagales > Amaryllidaceae > Allium > Allium sativum. The sequence goes on from CM060924.1 coordinate 161,894,430, forward strand.
AATTGAAATTAAAATAGATCAATTAAGAATCAGAATACTCACCTCGACTTCAGATCTAGATCTAAAATCGAAAAAAATTTCAGAAAATGTCCCAATTGATCCTAGGTCGAAGTATTTGTTGTCACATTTCACCCGGATCTGAAATTTTCTGATTTGAAGTTCACACAAATTAGTTATCAACGTTTTAAATATACAGACTTTTAACAACTGCTGCAGCAACGCTTAGAAGCGTCGCAAAATCTGAAATAGATAATACCTTTATAGTTCAGTTTTGTTCAAAATTTCAAATCCGATTTTCGTGAGCTGTAGTAAACGGATTTGGGCACCGTTTGTTGGAGAAGGACCAGGGAGGAGAGGCGCAGGTTCGGCCAGAGGGGTGTGGCGTTCGGCGGCGGCGTGTGGGGCCTAGGGGGGCGCGACCGGCGGTACTTCGTGGGGCTGGGGCGGCTTTGACAGGGCACGGTTCGACGTGATTCTTGTAGGAGGTCGTAGATTTCGGGAAGAGCTTCGATACGAGTATTAGCTTGCTGATTTTCGTTGTGAGATGAGGGAGAAAACGGAGCTCAAAGATTTGAGCAAATGATGGGTTACGGCGGTGCAAAACGGAGGAAGAAGACGGCTGTATACGGACGTATTTATACTAGTATTTCTAGGGTTTTTTATTATTATTTAATTAATTAATTCTAGAAATTAGTGTTTTCTCATACGACCTCCAAACGAAGCTCAACGACTGTCAAACTTAATGTTTTAATGTCTTCTGAACGCGATGGCGCTATTGCCAAGGTCTAATTCTGAAGTTACAGTCATGTTTCAGTTATTTTATTTATTTTTAAAATAAATCATTTAATTTAAATTCGAACGTACTTGTTAATTCCACCAGGGCCACATACTAGCTCAGAAAAATCCAAAAAAAATATTTTTGGCTTTCTTATGTCATTACGGTCCTAACAAAATTTGTTTTGCCTCATTCTGAGACTGTTTGAAAAATGGCTATTTTTCCGTCAATTAATTTTGACCGAAACTAACAAAACACAGATTCTTTTGCCACGCTTACATGCTAGCTTCAAAAATCATGAAATTTGAAATCCAGCAATAATTTTACATTCCGTACCCAACAAAAGTGGTTTCGTTAAATTCCGAGGTCGTATGCAAAATGCCAATTTTCAAGGGCGATATATTTTCTATAGCGACCTTTCTAAAAATTCATTTGGCCATAACTTTTGATTCCTGCTATGAAACTTCGATTTTTCGGATTTGTTAGAAAGATACTTATTAACAGATTTAGATATTTTTTGTTTCACCAAAATCCGGTTTATTCTGCATCCTGTGCAGTCAGTCAAAGTTCAAGTTTGACTTTTCAAACTACCTTCCTATTTCTAATTCTCTATGCAATTTATTTGGATAACTTTGCATTAACTTTGCTCAAAACAAATTCCCATTCATTTTTATTTGAAATAATTTATTTTAAATATTTAAACACCCCTAAATGAAAATTTTAAATTGGCCCCACATTCCGGGTTGTTACACTTGTTGAGACTGAATTGTTGTTTTCATGCATTAGAAAATGCTAAAAACAGTGATCCTGGTCGCTTAAATTTTTTAAAGTGAACATAATTTGCACATCAAAGAACTTGAGAAATAAAAAAAATATAGTAGAAGTTCTTGGAGAATCACCTGCAATCATTGTACTCTACATGGAAAGGGGCGTGTGTTAGATCATAATATTTCTTTGTAGGACTGCAGCTGAGGTTAACTAAGCAGCATGCATATATTCACAAATGAATTCCTTTATCCTCAAATCATAGCTATTACTCATAGTCTTTTAATTGATGTACGAGATTCACCATAAAAAATAAATGCTAATGGAACAGAAATCAAAAAATGCAAAAAAATTTTGGTGTGGCAACAAGACAATGAAGAAGCAAATTAGTAGTAAATTTATTTTGACTATAAAAATGGTAAATAAGGAATGAAAAGGACAATAATAGGCATAAATGAATCAATATGACAATAAAAGAATAGAGCGATGAACTTCCCAAAACAAATGAAGGGATGAAAAGATTGTTATCATTTATTTATATAGGAGAAAAGGATTTAGCATGCGTGTCGTCTAGTTCTCTCATTTATTTAAAAAAAGAAAAAGAAAATGGTACAAAAAATATATAAAAATAATTATTTATTAACAACGGGCGATATTTTTATAAAAGAAATTTGGAAAGAAAAACAATGATTAATGAGGGATATTTTTATAAAATAAATAGCAAGTGAAAATTAACAATTCAAGTGAAAAATAGCAAGAAGAATTCAACATTTATTTCCACACAATTTGTAGTCACTTCATACATCAAAGAAATGACTCCACTCAATTCTAATAAGAAATTCATTTAATATCAACAAACACACTTTGTAAGGTCTTCTAACTTCTCATTATCTTCAAAAGCTAATTGGTAAATAGTAGGAAACTCAATGTCATCCACATTATTAGTCAATCGTTTTAGTGTGTGTAAAACCACAAACCACCCGTCATGTTTTAAATCTTTTGAGTAGAACACTTGAGTCGCTTCCGATGCAAGAATAAACGGCTCATCATTCACTCTGTCTTTACTCTTCAATTTTCCTAAGTTAACCGTGATCAAGTTTGAATTGGGATCAATCTTGCAACCATTGACCTTGTCTTCAACCTTTACCCAATCACAATAGAAAACCGTTTGTTTAAAGTCAATGTAATCCAACTCAATTATTTGTTGAATAACTCTGTAATACTTAGTTTCTGCTTCCTTGTAATTTTTGTCCTTCCCGCTCACTCTAAATTTGGTAATTGCTCTCATACATACACCACTGTCTTGTGTTAGCAACCGCTCTTCGTAACGTTTCGGGGAAAATCTGAATCTGTTTACTTGGTACTTCACATAACTGCGTGCCTTGAACATCGGCCTATTCACCAGCCGCCAAAGAGTTGGGTCAACATCGTCGATCCTCGCCAACTAAAAAAAATTAATATGTGGGAAGTATGGTCATGAAGGAGTAAGATCAGTTAAATGCACGTGAAATATTTAATACGATGTTATATTTACCTCATCACGTAACCATAGAGTAAAACTTTGACAAGTTTCTGTAGGAATAACCCCACTACGAGATTGTGATTTATTATTTCTCACATAGATTTCATACCTCCTACAACACATAAATTTTAAAACGTATAAGTAAATTTATTTATGCTAATGGAAATTCAAGGCAAATTCTTAAACTTACTTCTCCCATTCTTCTAATCCATCGTGCTTATTAAGGACCCATCTACGAACTTGTTTATACTGCACTTGGGTTAAAATTATATCTTTACCATTATCTACAGGCATCTCACTAGCAAACTCGTCATCATCATCTAAAAACAACTCACGGGTATGTTTATGAGTGTCGTCGCCTCCTTTCGTCATATACTCCATGCCATAAAGACTGGATTCTTGAACAAAATATCCTTCCGCAATACACCCTTCAATATATCTTTTGTTGCGAACATATCCTTTATATATTTTCATCAACCTATGAAAGATATAAATTATAAATAATCAATAGTTGTTTAAATCGAGTGATGATGAATAAAAGTGAAATTAGTAATTTACCGTTCAAAAGGATAAATCCACCTGTATCTAATAGGACCGCAAGTCAATGCTTCATCGGCTAAATGGACCATAAGATGGATGCTGATATCGAAAAATGCAGGTGGAAAATGTTTCTCAAGCACACAAATGGCTTCTACCAAACTAGCCTTTGCTTTTAATAGATGTTCCCTATTTATCACCTTTGAGCATAAAATGTAAAAGAATAGACTAATGCGATGTATAGCATTACGTAGATCTTTATGTTGCGGATAACAATGATAAAGCAGTACAGGAAGTAATAGTTGCATTATGACATGATAATCATGCGATTTCATATTTATCAACTCAACAGGATTGATGCTCACATTATTATGGATGTTCGAAGAGAATTTGCTCGGTACTTTCAAGTTTCTCAAAATGTTGCAAAATCGTAACTTTTATTCCATGTTTAAGGTGAAAGTAATTTTTGGCATAGTTGTTTTATTTGTTTCAGGATCTTCCATCACCCGCAATTTCTGTTTTATACCCATTTTTTAAAAATCCTTCCGTGCATTGATGTCATCTTTGATTTGTCTTTATGACCTAAAATTGTGCTAATGAGATGTTTAGTGACATTCTTTTCTATATGTATAACATCAATGTTATGTCGATCCAAATTTGCTTTCCAATACGGAAAATCAAATAGGATGGACCTCCTATACCATGCAGGAACATTTTCATATTCTTCTTCTTTGACTTTCTTTTTTCGTTTTCGACCAATTTCAGGTTTATCTTTACCAACTTTCATCTTGATATTCGCTACCTTCTCATCAACTTGATAACCATTCAGTGCCCTTGGAGGACGACGATGCTCTGGTTTATTATTAAAATTTGATTTTTTCATTACGAAACTTGAGTTTGGAAGGAAGGAACCTTCAATGACCCATGTAACACATCTTCTTACTAGCAGAAAGATAATAAGAACATGTTTTTTCCCCATATGTAGGACACGCAAAATAGCCATGAGTTGTACACCCCGATAATGTCCCAAATGCAGGATGATCGTGAATTGCCCACAACAACCTAGCTCTCATTGTGAACTCATTTTTGTTAAACGAGTCAAAAGCCATTACTCCTTCCCATAGCTGCTTTAACTCGTCTATCAACGGTTTCAGATAGACATCAATATCCTTCCCTGGTTGTTTTGGTCCAGCGATCAAAAATTTCAACATTGAAAACTCTCTTTTCATGCACATTGATGGAGGAAGATTATATGGTACTACAATTACTGGCCAACAACTGTAGCGGGTACCTAGAAATGAATGTGGACTGAAACCATCCATTGAGATTCCCATCATAACATTTCGTGGTTCAAAGGAAAATGTTTTATCAAAAGAATCTATAGTTCGCCGCTACGAAGTGTCACATGGGTGACGCATTACCGATGGATCTGATTTTGCACGACTATGCCAAGTCATAGCTTCTGCTATCCATGGTATTGAATAAAGTCTCTTCAATCTGGGAATTAAAGGGAAATGTCTTAAAATCTTTTGTGCTACCGTGGTGGCCCTTTTTTCTTTGCTAAATGTTGTATTATATTTTTGTTCGTTGCAAATTCTACAAGAAACTCTGTTTGCATCATCTTTCCAATATAGCATGCAGTCATTAATGCAAGCATCACAAGATTTATAATCCATGCCAACCAGTTTAATTATCTTCTTCATGTCCGAATATTTTGCTGGTAGTTTGCTACCTTCAGGAATTAACTCATTTATAAATTCGAGGAGTTCAGTCACACCATTGTCGGAAAAACCGTATTGCATTTTCAAACCATTCAGCTTCACAATAGCGTATAATTTTGTAATAATCCGGAAATCTGAGCCAGTTTAAATTTTTTATTTTGGCAAATTTAACGGATTTCGATTATTTAAAAAGAATTATTTTAAATAATAACGACGAAAAATTTATTTTCGACGAAGTTAAAACGAATAATTTTATTTTAATTATATAAAGAGCCTGAAATGGCGCGGTAGTTTGAAAATTCGATTTCGAATTTCAAATGAATATACAGAATTCGTTTTAAGTCGGAATTGAACGAAATAAGAAATATCTAAATCTGTTTGACGATATCTTTCTAACGAATGTAAGAAACTGAGATTTCACTTTAGAAGTTGCAAGATATGTCCAGTTTAAAATTCAGAAAAGTCGTTGTCGAATTTATATATATTTTAATATATATAAAGGCCTTTGAAAATGGAAATTTTGCAAACAACCTCGGTTTTCGATGAAACCACTTTTGTTGGATCCGGGATGTCAAATTATTGCTAGGTTTCAAAACTCATAATTTTCTGAATCAGCATGTGAGCGTGGCACACTAAAACGTGTTTTGACAGTTTCAGTCAATTTGGGTCGACTAGAAAATGGCCATTTTTCAAACGGTCGCAGAATTTGATGAAATTAGTTTTGTTAGGACCGTATCGACAATACGAAGCCAGATATAATTTTTCTGGAATTTTTGGGATCCGTATGTGGCCCCGGTAAATTGGAATGTGGGTTTGAATTGAATATATATAGATTTATATTTAAATTTAAACGAAAACTGATTGAAATGGCCAAACCGGCTTACGAAACATATCCCATTGTGTTCGGAATGGGCGTAATACGCTAGGGACGACAGTCGGTGGGTTCAATTTTGAAGTCGAAATAAAAAGTCAACTATTGGATAATTAAATATAATATTAATTGAATTATAAAATACTTACACCCTCCCTTCTCCTCTCTCTCTCTCACTTCATTCACAAATTAAAAAAAAACGAAAGGGGGGAAATCGCGCCTCCATCGCCAGCGGACCACCGCATCGGCCCTCCCCACGACCGCCGCACCACCAGAGATCCCGCCACCTTCCTCCTCTTCCCTCCTCTCGCTCCCTCTTCCTCCCACCGCGAAAACCCCGAACGCCTGAAACCAACCGCCATGGCCCACCCCCTTGTCGTGCCACCTCTCTGGCCACAACACCTACGCCGACGTCAGCCACCGCCGAAACCCCCCCCCCCCCCCCCGCACCCCCAGCTCCGCCTAAGACCTCGCGAAAACCCTCTCCTCCTCCTCTTTCCTTTGTTCGATGCCCTGAAACTCCACAAAACCGTGAAACACCATTGCTCCGACCTTGTGAGCCACCAAACCGCCATGCTCCCTCTTCGTTCAGCAAGAAGTGAGTCTTTCGGTTTATTTTATTTCTCTTTCTTTTTTTTGTAATGAATGTAAGGAAAAAAAATGAAGTTAGGATTTCTAAAACTGAAATTATACGATCTTTAAAACGGAGATAAATATTAGATTTTGATAACAATAAAGATACGATTTTTAGTTCTAAAAAAATTTGACTTTTATGTTTGGAAAAGGTCGGAATTTTAGATATTAGAAGATCGTATTTTTAAAGGTGAAAAGACCATATTTTAATATAGGAAAGTGAGATTTTTAAATATGAAGAGGTTGAATTTTTAATGATGAAGAAGTTTGATTTTTAATGATAATAAAAGAATGATTTTTACAAGACAGAGTAAATAAAAATTCGATTTTTTTTTGAGTAGGGAAGTAAAAATTCGATCTTTATTTGCGTTGTAGCGAATTAACAATATAAAGAAGTGATTTTGTTTAAAATATAAGTTGAGATTTTTATATAGATAAAAATTCGATTTATATATATATATATATATATATATATATATATATATATATATATATATGAAGTAGCGAAGTAAAAATTCGATTTTTATATATGTAGTGAATACGGATGACGAAAGCGACGAAAGAAGAAACGGCGGAGATTTTCTACATATGAAGAGTCGAGGCATTTGGTTTAGCTAGTCGGTGAGAACTCCTCACCTTTAATTTAAATTTCTAGTTAAAATTATATACTAGGATGCAGACGGTGTTTAGTAGCACCCGACACCCGTCGTCCACAGACCATGGACGACATGTATGCTTGTTTGTTTGATTTTGATGTGTAGTTGATTGTGTGATGTGATGTGAAATGAAATAAAATATTTATATAGTTAAAAATATTTTATTGTTGAAAATAGAATTTTTAACGTGTATTTAAAATAAATTAATATAAACTAATCGAACGATTTGTTTATATACACATATTTGACTGATATTGATTGGGACGATAGATTTTACACATCGCCCAACTGCACAAATAAAATCTGTGTTTAATTGTTTGAAACCCCACACAGGTATTGGGATGATATATGACATACACTAATCCCAATAATTAGTTGTATGTCGATCGATTGATTGACAGGCTGTTATAAGCGTTAAATATTTATATTTGATGCTTATACAGTGTAGAATGCACTTTAGATGATGGTTAATTATTTGTCATTGTTGATATATACATGCGTTGTATGGAAATCCATAGAAATAAAATCTATGGTAATTGATTGGACCTCATTCCAGTTCTGAAAAAAAGAAATATCTGAAATAGAATATTTGAAAATAGAAATGCGAAGCCGTGTTAAGTAGTTACACGCCATTTTAACAAGAACGGGAATTTTGTCGATTTTATAATGAATATTGAAAGTGATTTCAAAATCGAATATTTAGAATTGAATTCGAATCGAATTGAAATTGAATGGAATTCAATCTGAAATGAATTCAAATTGAATTGAAATTGAATAAAAATCGATTTGAAATAAATTCAAAATCGAATGGAAATTTGAACTGAAATTGAATTAAAAATCGATGTGAATTGAAATCAATTTGAAATGAATTTAAAACGAATTTATAAGGAAAAATTTAATTTTGATTTGAATTTGAAATGGAAGTTAAAATTGTTTTTGAAACGAATTTAAAACGATTTATTAAATACATTTTCTAAGGAAATCGACGAAATATATAATATATATATATTATATATATAATGGCCTGAATAGAACGCGCCGCACCGCGGCAGTTCGCGAATTTCGACCATTGACTTCGAATGGATATTGCGGGAGATCTGACCGTCGGATTCTCCTAAAACCAGAACCGTTTGGTTCGTATCGAAAAGAGATTTCTAACGAATGTGAGAAATTAGAAATCTAACGGTTGGATTTGGAATTATGTCCAAATCAAATTTGGAAAAGGTCGCTGTAAGTGCAGTTCGATGGCCGTTGATGGAAATCGACTGTACGGACCTTGATAAAATTATTAAAAATAGTAATAATTTGTGTAAAATCATAAGAAATGATTTGGGAAGAATTGGGATGAAAAGCTCCATATTTGAAAAGATAAAAATAGATTTTTATCGAAATGAACTAGTTTTGAACTAGAATTATAATTCTATTTATTTTTAAAATAAATAAAGTAGGTTTGAAATGGTTTTGAAAATAACCATAGTTTCCAATAATTAAATTGGAATGGATTTGAATCAAAATTGTCTTCGGAATATTTCGATGTTGGATTTCGTGATGATACAGATATTGTTATGGGAATTTGAAAGATATATTAATATCGTTATTTCCAATACGATATTTGTTGGTCGTAGAGTTTGATATTGAATATAAGCCGATATATTTTCTATTCAGAGCCTTATATTTAATATCAAATGTGATTTGGGTTTGTCGTGAATGGTGTCTTCATTAATACTGTTCTTAAGCCCAGTTGAGAAAAATATTAAATCTTTTTATTTAGACTTAATGAAGTGTACCAATTAAATAATGTTTAATTGGAATTAATTTGGTATTGATTTTTGGGTTTATCGTGAACGGTGTTTAAAGAACACTTGTTTTTTAACCCGATAATTAATGGAATGTGATTTTGGGTTGTCGTGAATGGTATCTTCAATAATACTGTTCTTAGACCCAACGAAGTTAAAAAAATCATAAACTAACTGGAGATTAGTTAAGTTGAATAGTTTCCTGGTTATTGATCTGATGTTGGTTTCGGCCTTCGGGGTTAATATTTAGGTAATTGCTCACTTGCTAATTTACGGTTAGGGACTGATTGAAATGTGAAGTGATTTTGGGGTTTATCGTGAACCGTGTTTTAAATGACATCGGTTCTTTAACCCCGTTAAAGATTAAAACTAAGTGGAGTTTTAATGAATCTTTAATTAGATTGAAAATATCGAGAATGGAGTATCACCAGTTTTGCTCCAGGCGATAGTTAAATCTTTAATTAGATTCGAACGTGAAATGGTAATTGAATTTACCGATAACACCGGGGTGTTAGATATGAAGTATTACTAGTTTTACTTCATGGGATGAATAGGTTGGGATTGGGAAATTAAAATAAATGATTACTTCGTTGTGGTTCGCTAATCCCGACTAGTTTGAAGTGATATTCAAAGGAAGATTAAAGGGTAAATTTAAAAGAATTTATCTTTGATAAAATTAATGGGAACCTTTCCCTAAGAAAGTGAAATTTAGAAACTAACTGTAGGTTAGCTAGGAAGAATGGTTTCCTGGGTATTGATCTGATGTTGGTTTCGGCCTTCAGGGTTAATGTTTGGGGAATTATTCTCTTGCTAATTTACGGTTAGTGACTGATGAATTGGAATGAGGCGTATGTTGTGTTTGTGTAACACTTGTTTATTATATACGCGAGTTATTCAGAAAGACTGGGTTTATCCCATTCTGAATAACGGATTCGACGATGAGTCGAAGATGAAGACGGTGGTTGAAGACCGGAGGTCTTCACGTCGTTTGGGTGATTAATGATGATCTTGATTGGGATGTACACCCAAGAGGAGAGAATCAGTTGGTGATCGTCCAGACGTACTTGGAGAACGATGGATATGCGAGGAATAACGTTCCTCCAGTTTCGCTCATACCCAGAACGGACTTGTAAATGGACTGTGTGATTGATGGATATTGGTTGCATGGAGTGATTTGCCTGTGTGGCATGCTAAGATGTAAATGATCAAGACTTCTGTTTAAAAGCAGAGTCTTGTGGTTGATGATCAAAGCACAGCCTGTGTGGCATAGCTTTGTGTAATGTTGATTCGCGAGCCTCACACCCCGGTAGTGAACCAGAAACGGGAGAGGACTGCAGGGAGAACATGCGTTTCCTTCTAGCTAGGAGTTGTGTCAGTGTTTTTACACGGCCTGACATTTTACTTATGTGGATGATGGATAGCGAGACGCCTCGGATATATCGGTCGTTCTCGAACTGATGGAGTCATTCGTTGGCTCATTTACGCCCCCAAATGGCGGGGAGACGTAGTGTTTAGGGTTTCGTCTAATCCCCATCGATGGACTGACCCTGAAGATCCAAGGGTCGATGCGTTCTGATCCTGAGACATGGGCTAGATTATCTCGAATCGGTAGAGGTCTATCTTTTGCCTCGGTTCACAGATGGAAATCCAACTTCCTATACGTGACGTTTCAGTTTTAGTTGTAATCCTATATATGGCGACATAGTGGGATCGGGCGCTCATGTCGTCTATGATTGAAATTTATGATTATATATAAAATCAGAAACTAACTGGAAACGAGCTAAGATGGGTGGTTTCCTGGGTATTAGTCTGATGTTGGTTTCGGCCTTCGGGGTTAATACTTAGGGAATCGTTCTCTTACTAATTTACGGTTGGTGTCTGATTAAGAATCAAAAGATGAAATTTAGCGTATCAAGCATTCTTTGGCTATTATAAGGTAAAACCCTATCCTCCGGTTTGTGAATCATTGTGTGATGGGACCTGGGTCTTATAATAGCTTCATTGTTCTTTATTTAGCATTGGGCTGTTTGTTTAATGCAATGGTATTCTTGGGAGGAAACCCGTTCCATGTTATACGGCGTGGTCCCTTGATTTACCTAACTTTAAAATAAAGATTAATAACTGTTTTAGTTCTCACACCAGTCACATGACTGACCTGGAGTTTATTGTTTTAACCTAAACTCTGGGTGCCCTTATTTCGACACGGGCAGCTAGTAGTTTTGGTTTTGCAGATTTATATTCATAGGATTCTGATTTACAGCTGGAAATATACTCGGAAAACTCTGTATCCGTGTATTACTTCTAGTTGTGTATTGTATTATTTTCCACTGCTATGTAATGTATTGTAATCTCTGATATTTATCGAATGTATATTATTTGTTTCTACTCTGTATATTCCTGTATTCTGATGGAATTGTTGTAATATACAATGAAATGTTCTTCTGTTTGCGTTCTGATTCGTCTTGTCCTCAAAGTAATTTGTTCTTTCTCTTCTCTTCGGAGACCGGGGAAGTTCGGGTCGCTTCTGTTGCATACTTTTGTGTGTTGTTCTCAACTCAATCCATGATTTCCCGTAAGGGGGATTTTTGGTCGTTACATCGTGGTATCAGAGCTTTGGTTTACAGAGCTCGGAGAACAAGACATATTAGAACCATAAGAAAGAATTCATCAGAATTTGGATTAGTAATATCCAATGAGAATGACTCGTTAGAGATGGGATCAGGAGTATCCTAGAACGAGTGTGAAGAGTGTTGTTTTTAAAAATGAAAACAATTTAGTTTTGAAAATTTAAATCAATTATTCGTATTTGATTGTTTATTTTGTATTGAATTTGGACAATCCAATATATAAAGATTTTGCATATACGCCTTACAAACGTGTAATCGAAGTTTTAATGTACTGGATAGTTATAGATTCCCACTCTAGTTGCCCGGTGATAATTCTGGTGACGGGGCACCATCGACTGTATTTATTTTCGAGTTTCGAAAGTGAGATTTCTATATATTTCCAATTGACTGGTGTGAGAACCGAAACTAGATAGGGCTTATTGTTGTGATTTGGCATCAAAAATCTGATTTTTGACTCTATATTAAAGTAATATGAATTTGAAACGTTAATCAACTAATTGATTGATGGTTGTGTTGTTTGATTATTGGTTGATTAATTAAAATTTAAACCATATAGCCAAATTGATCAAATAGTGAATTGTATTGAAAATTAGTCGCACTTGCTTGCATATACATGTACTTACATTGAACAGGTCATAGCAAGGAGGCTAGAGCAGCAGAATAAAATTGTTTGCCCGACAAGTAGGTACATATTTACCATAATTTACTGTTTTATTTGGGTGATGATGATTTTATGAGCCGATAGGCAAGCCTCTTGGCTTTTTCTTTTTCTTTTGGATTGAAGAAGGCCATGAGAGGCTATATGAAATATCCCGAAGTCCCCGTTGCAGGGGAGGTTATGGCGAATTTTTTTGAAAATTTAGGGTGTTAGCCAAATTTTTTGAATTTTTTTAAAAGTTCTTAGAAATTGAAAAGTTGAAGAACTTAAGCCATAAAGAAAATACTGGAAGTTGAGTTGAATTGTTAAATAACTTTCAGCTTCGTTCCTTTTCTGGGACGAAAAGTTTTAAGTGGGGAGATTGTAATAACCTGGAAATCTGAGCCAGTTTTAAATTTTTATTTTGGCAAATTTAACGGAATTCGATTATATAAAAAGAATTATTTTAAATAATAACGACGAAAATTTATTTTCGACGAAGTTAAAACGAATAATTTTATTTTAATTATATAACGAGCCTGAAATGGCGCGGTAGTTTGAAAATTCGATTTAGAATTTCAAATGAATATACAGAATTCGTTTTAAGTAGGAATTGAACGAAACAAGAAATATCTAAATCTGTTTGACGATATCTTTCTAACGGATGTAAGAAACTGAGATTTCACTTTAGAAGTTGAAAGATATGTCCAGTTTAAAATTCAGAAAAGTCGCTATGGAATTTATATATATTTTAATATATATAAAGGCCTTTGAAAATGGAAATTTTGTAAACAACCTCGGTTTTCGACGAAACCACTTTTGTTGGATCCGGGATGTCAAATTATTGCTAGGTTTCAAAATTCATAATTTTCTAAATCAGTATTTGAGCGTGGCACACTAAAACATGTTTTGACAGTTTCAGTCAATTTGGATCGACCAGAAAATGACCATTTTTCAAACGGTCTCAGAATTTGATGAAATTAGTTTTGTTAGGACTGTATCGACAATACGAACCGGATATAATTTTTCTGGAATTTTTAGGATCCGTATGTGGCCCCGGTAAATTGGAATGTGCGTTTGAATTGAATATATATAGATTTATATTTTAATTTAAACGAAAACTGATCGAAACGGCCGAACTGGCTTACGAAACATATCCCATTGTGTTTGGAATGGGGGTAATATGCTAGGGACGACAGTCGGTGGGTTCAATTTTGAAGTCGAAATAAAAAGTCAACTATTGGATAATTAAATTTAATATTAATTAAATTATAAAATACTTACACCCTCCCTTTTCCTCTCTCTCTCACTTCGTTCACAAATAAAAAAAGAAAACAAAAGGGGGGAAATCGCGCCTCCATCGCCAGCGGACCACCGCGTTGGCCCTCCCCACGACCGCCGCACCATCGGAGACCCCGCCACCTTCCTCCTCTTCCCTCCTCTCGCACCCTCTTCATCCCACCGCAAAAACCCCCAACACCTGAAACCAACCGCCGTGGCCTACCCCCTTGCCGCGCCAACGCTCTGGCCACAGCATCTACGCCGACGTCAGCAACCGCCGAAACCCCCCTTGCTCACCCCCAACTCCGCCTCAGACCTCGCGACAACCCTCTCCTCCTCCTCTTTCCTTTGTTTAATGCCCTGAAACTCCACGAAACCGTGAAACACCGCTGCTCCGACCTTGTGAGCCACCAAACCGCCATGCTCCCTCTTCGTTCGGTAAGAAGTGAGTCTTTTGGTTTATTTTATTTTATTTCTCTTTCTTTTTTTGTAATGAATGTAAGGAAAAAAACTGAAGTTAAGATTTCTAAAACTGGAATTATATGATCTTTAAAACGGAGATAAAAATTAGATTTTGATAACAATAAAGATACGATTTTTAGTTCTACAAAGATTTGATTTTTATGTTTGGAAAAGGTCGGATTTTTAGAGATTAGAAGATCGTATTTTTAAAGGTGAAAAGATCACATTTTAATATAGCAAAGGTGATATTTTTAAATATAAAGAGGTTGAATTTTTAATGATGAATAATTTTGATTTTTAATGATTATAAAAGAATGATTTTTACAAGATAGAGTAAATAAAAATTCGATTTTTATTTGAGTAGCGAAGTAAAAATTCGATCTTTATTTGCGTTGTAGCGAATTAACAATATAAAGAAGTGATTTTGTTTAAAATATAAGTTGAGATTTTTATATAGATAAAAATTTGATTTATATATATATATCAAGTAGCGAAGTAAAAATTCGATTTTTATAGATGTAGTGAATACGGATGACGAAAGTGACGAAAGAAGAAATGGCGGAGATTTTCTACATATGAAGAGTCGAGGCGTTTGGTTTAGCTAGTCGGTGAGAACTCCTCATCTTTAATTTAAATTTCTAGTTAAAAATATATACTAGGATGCAGACGGTGTTTAGTAGCACCCGACACCCGTCGTCCACAGACCATGGACGACTTGTATGCTTGTTTGTTTGATTTTGACGTGTAGTTGATTGTGTGATGTGAAATGAAATAAAATATTTATATAGTTAAAAATATTTTATTGTAGAAAATAGAATTTTTAACGTGTATTTAAAATAAATTAATATAAACAAATCGAATGATTTGTTTATATACACACATTTGTTTGATATTGATTGGGACGATAGATTTTACACATCGCCCAACTGCACAAATAAAATCTGTGTTTGATTGTTTGAAACCCCACACGGGTATTGGGATGATATATGACATACACTAATCCCAATAATTAGTTGTATGTCGATCGATTGATTGACAGGCTGTTATAAGCATTAAATATTTATATTTGATGCTTATACAGTGTAGAATGCACTTTGGATGATGGTTGATTATTTGTCATTGTTGATATATACATGCGTTGTATGGAAATCCATAGAAATAAAATCTATGGTAATTGATTGTGCCTCATTCCAGTTTTGAAAAAAAGAAATATTTGAAAAAGAAATATTTGAAATAGAATATTTGAAAATAGAAATGCGAAGCCGTGTTAAGTAGTTACACGCCATTTTAACACGAACGGGAATTTTGTCGATTTTATAATGAATATTGAAAGTGATTTCAAAATCGAATATTTAGAATTGAATCCGAATCGAATTGAAATTGAATCGAATTCAATTTGAAATGAATTCAAATTGAATTGAAATTGAATAGAAATCGATTTGAAATAAATTCAAAATCGAATGGAAATTTGAACTGAAATTGAATTAAAAATCGATTTGAATTGAAATCAATTTGAAATGAATTTAAAACGAACTTATAAGGAAAAATTTAACTTTGATTTGAATTTGAAATGGAAGTTAAAATTGTTTTTGAAACGAATTTAAAATGATTTATAAAATACATTTTCAAAGGAAATTGACGAAATATATATAATATATATATTATATATATAATGGCCTGAATAGAACGCGCCGTGCCGCGGCAGTTCGCGAATTTCGACCATTGACTTCGAATGGATATCGCGGGAGATCCGACCGTCGGATTCTCCTAAAACTGGAACCGTTGGGTTCGTATCGAAAAGATCTTTCTAACGAATGTGAGAAATTAGAAATCTAACGGTTGGATTTGGAATTATGTCCAAATCAAATTTGGAAAAGGTCGATGTAAGTGTAGTTCGACGGCCGTTGATGGAAATCGACTGTATGGACCTTGATAAAATTATTAAAAATAGTAATAATTTTTGTAAAATCATAAGAAATGATTTGGGAAGAATTGGGTTGAAAAACACCATATTTGAAAAGACAAAAATAGTTTTTTATCGAAATGAACTAGTTTTGAACTAGAATTATAATTCTATTTATTTTTAAAATAAATAAAGTGGGTTTGAAATGGTTTTGAAAATAACCAGAATTTCCAATAATTAAATTGGAACGGATTTGAATCGAAATTGTCTTCAGAATATTTCGATGTTGGATTTTGTGATGATACAGATATTGTTATGGGAATTTGAAAAATATATTAATATCGTTATTTCCAATACGATATTTGTTGGTTGTAGAATTTGATATTGAATATAAGCCAATATATTTTCTATTCAGAGCCTTGTATTTAATATCAAATGTGAATTGGGTTTGTCGTGAATGGTGTCTTCATTAACACTGTTCTTAAGCCCAGTTGAGAAAAAGATTAAATATTTTTATTTAGATTTAATGAAGTGTACCAATTAAATAATGTTTAATTGGAATTGAATTGATATTGATTTTTGGGTTTATCGTGAACAGTGTTTTAAATAACACTTGTTCTTTAACCCGATAATTAATGGAATGTGATTTTGGGTTGTCGTGAAAGGTATCTTCAATAATAATGTTCTTAGACCCAACGGAGTTAAGAAAATCAGAAACTAACTGGAGATTAGTTATGTTGAATGGTTTCCTGGGTATTGATCTGATGTTGGTTTTGGCCTTCGGGGTTAATATTTAGGTAATTGCTCACTTGCTAATTTACGGTTAGGGACTGATTGAAATGTGATGTGATTTTAGGGTTTATCGTGAACCATGTTTTAAATGACATCGGTACTTTAACCCAATTAAAGATTAAAACTAAGTGGAGTTTTAAAGAATCTTTAATTAGATTGAAAATATCGAGATGGAGTATCACCAGTTTTGGTCCAGGCGATAGTTAAATCTTTACTTAGATTTGAACGTGAAATGGTAATTGAATTTACCGTTAACACCAGGGTGTTAAATATGAAGTATTACCAGTTTTACTTCATGGGATGAATAGGTTGGGATTGGGAAATTAAAATAAATGATTACTTCAGTGTGGTTCGCTAATCCCGACTAGTTTGAAGTGATATTCAAAGGAAGATTAAAGAGTAAATTTGAAAGAATTTATCTTTGATAAAATTAATGGGAACCTTTCCCTAAGAAAGTGAAATTTAGAAACTAACTGTAGGTTAGCTAAGAAGAATGGTTTCCTGGGTATTGATCTGATTTTGGTTTCGGCCTTAGGGGTTAATGTTTGGGGAATTATTCTCTTGCTAATTTACGGTTATTGATTGATGAATTGGAATGAGGCATATGTTGTATTTGTGTAACATTTGTTTATTATATACGCGAGTTATTCAGAAAGACCAGGTTTATCCCATTCTGAATAACGGATTCGACGATGAGTCGAAGATGACGTTGGTGGTTGAAGACCGGAGGTCTTCACGTCGTTTGGCTGATAACTGATGATCTTAATTGGAATGTACACCCAAGAGGAGGGAATCAGTTGGTGATCATTCAGACGTACTTGGATATCGATGGATATGCGAGGAATAACGTTCCTCCGGTTTCGTTCAGACCCAGAACGGACTTGTATATGGACTGTGTGTCTGACATTGGATATCATTCTATGTGATTGATGGATATTGGTTGCATGGAGTGGTTTGCCTGTGTGGCATGCTAAGATGCAAATGATCAAGACTTCTATTGAAAAGCAGAGTCTTTTGGTTGATGATCAAAGCACAACCCGTGTGGCATAGTGATCGACGCTAGTCTATGAATTAGAAAAGCGCGACATTTGTAATAAATTCTGCAAGCATACAGGTGTGTAGCATACAGGTCGAACACAGGGAGGAAAGTCAAATTTTATTATTTATATGTTTCGTGGGCGTGCTAGACGAACTTTGGAGGTTGATTTTGCAAAATAAAACAAAATTAAAACTGTAGTTTGATTCAGAACAGATCTAACTGAACCGACGATCAAATCACAATTTCAATGGAAAGCAAATGAAACTATGAATTAGATTTGAATCTAATCAAACCCAATTTGACCTAAGAAAATAATAAAAAGCAGAAATTGAAATAACAAACAAGAATTAAAATTAGGATTTCCGGTGAATCTAATCAGACGGTAAATCACTAATGCAAAAAAGTGCAAAATACGACTAGTGTTCTACCGAATCTAATCGTATAGACAACACTAGTTGCTAAGAAAACAAAAAATGCAGAAAATAAAAGAGAAAGAAGAACTTTTATTAGAACAATGGAATAAGAGATGAGATATATGATGGTGGCTACAAGGTTATTACAAGGGTATATATAGGGTAGATAGCCAAACCCTAACCCTAACCCTAATGGTAAATGGGCCTGGTCATTACACCACTAATTAGTTACAATGAGAAACATAAATGGGCCTTAGATAAATAAAGCAAATTTGGGCCTTTTCTCTTTTTCCTCTTGCTTCCTTGACATTTCTTCATTGATTTGTGATGTTCAAAGCCTTTTTATCAACCCTTTTCTTGTCCAACAGCAACTAGATGTGATGTCTTCATCTATAATTCTTCAAAATGCAAATACACAGCAAATTGAACTCTATTTCTCTACATTTCTGGTTGCATGCGGGCTGGGTTGGACTATCTGTAAAAATAGCAAAACAATACCCAAGTAATATTCATTTATATATAAAAGATAAGATATAAGAGCATAAAATAAACACATTTCTAAAACTTGATCGACGCTAGTCTATGAATTAGAAAAGCGCGACATTTGTAATAAATTCTGCAAGCATACAGGTGTGTAGCATACAGGTCGAACACAGGGAGGAAAGTCAAATTTTATTATTTATATGTTTCGTGGGCGTGCTAGACGAACTTTGGAGGTTGATTTTGCAAAATAAAACAAAATTAAAACTGTAGTTTGATTCAGAACAGATCTAACTGAACCGACGATCAAATCACAATTTCAATGGAAAGCAAATGAAACTATGAATTAGATTTGAATCTAATCAAACCCAATTTGACCTAAGAAAATAATAAAAAGCAGAAATTGAAATAACAAACAAGAATTAAAATTAGGATTTCCGGTGAATCTAATCAGACGGTAAATCACTAATGCAAAAAAGTGCAAAATACGACTAGTGTTCTACCGAATCTAATCGTATAGACAACACTAGTTGCTAAGAAAACAAAAAATGCAGAAAATAAAAGAGAAAGAAGAACTTTTATTAGAACAATGGAATAAGAGATGAGATATATGATGGTGGCTACAAGGTTATTACAAGGGTATATATAGGGTAGATAGCCAAACCCTAACCCTAACCCTAATGGTAAATGGGCCTGGTCATTACACCACTAATTAGTTACAATGAGAAACATAAATGGGCCTTAGATAAATAAAGCAAATTTGGGCCTTTTCTCTTTTTCCTCTTGCTTCCTTGACATTTCTTCATTGATTTGTGATGTTCAAAGCCTTTTTATCAACCCTTTTCTTGTCCAACAGCAACTAGATGTGATGTCTTCATCTATAATTCTTCAAAATGCAAATACACAGCAAATTGAACTCTATTTCTCTACATTTCTGGTTGCATGCGGGCTGGGTTGGACTATCTGTAAAAATAGCAAAACAATACCCAAGTAATATTCATTTATATATAAAAGATAAGATATAAGAGCATAAAATAAACACATTTCTATGTCAATCAAATACCCCCACACTTATCTTTTACTCGTCCTCGAGTAAAACAAGAAATGAAAAACTAACTAGATAGGTCGCACTTTCGTAGGAAACACGATTGCATTGAGCGTATGCAACAAGCCGTTAAACCTCTAGGTGTCCCTAGTAGGACGAGTGGTGTCTCGTGAGGGTTTTCAGCGGATACTACCCACAAAATCCAAATGCAGTATGCTATGATTCTAATGAAACTACATGAATGCAATGGACATATGCAGATAAAAACGAAAAATGAAAACACGACTTATTTCAGGAAGGCGGTACAACAAATTAAGTTAATAATTTCTAATCAGTTGATTTTATTTTAGATACCTCAACTTGTCACAAATTTTCAATATAAATCAAGTTTTAAAATGTTAAATTCCAGTTTGGCCAGTTAGTTCGGTCGATAACATAGTGCAGCCATGAAATAAATTCTTAGTTTGCTTGGCACAGTTTGCAAAGTGGTATTCTAATTTTCTCATGTATGGCTAGTCAAATCAATAAGGTCAAGAAGTGTTTGGGTATCATCGCTTATTCTTTATTCTATAAAATTTTAAGATTTATGATTAAGTACATACACCTAAAAAGACCAAGGTTTACCACCCATGCACTGCCTCGCGGACTAACGGAGAGTGGGTAAAGAGCTTGGCGGATTGTGCAGGCCGACTTTGACTTTGTCAACAACGTGTCGGTAATCCTTAGGTGTCCAATCTCATAAAATGAGACCAAGATATTCCGACTTTGACTTTGTCAACAACGTGTCGGATAGAGCTTGGCGGGTTTGCACACCAACGCTCGATATACAAGCAATGTTGGATACCCTTGGAATACTATTATTATTATTATCGAAAATATAAGCACAAAAAAGAGTTACGCGAATTTAACTTAACACAACTTATTTTTAAAGATTTGAAAAGCCAATATAAGTATTTTAAGTCCTCCACTTATTTAAACAAAGTCTACAATATAGAATAGATTTCATGGCCATCACCTAAGAATCTCCCTATGTACTGGTTACACTATTATCCCTCAAAATTAAACTTTTCATTATATTTCTTATTCGATCTAAGTTGAGAGAAAAAAATACTATCAACTGGCTAAAAATTGTAAACTTATTTTGTTGTATCAATTGAAAATGAGTCGTATAAAAAAAAAATTATGGTATGTTCGTATAATCTAGAATCCATGATGGTCCTATTTAAATGGCTGAAAATGAAAAGAAATAAAAACAAAGAAAGAAGAAAATGGATGAAATGCAGACTCCCCCCCCCCCCACTTGAACTAAACAGTGTCCACACTGTGAACGTTTCCTAAATTTGAAAGATCGCACCCAAAGGTGAATGTGATGCAAAATTATTTGAAGAATGAAATGGAGTTTAGCCACTATATGCGAATGAAAATCATATGTACAATGATATATGTGTTTGCGATGTATGCGATGCAAAGAATTCCACCAACTTTTCCCCTCACACTTGGTTCTAGCTCGATGAGTCCCATTCCCACTGTGTCCAGACATGTTTTCTAATAAGCAAAGGTTTTTGAAAATCATCTCATCTTTATACCTCGATTTGTAGTTCAGGAGATAAATATCTAGGGTCATCCTAACAAGAAGTTTTTCAATCAAATTAACATTCCATAAATAGTTCACGTGTTCAACAAATTTGTCAGTGTAATTTTTCAAGAATTTGTGATCGTATATAAATTCAGTGAAATTTGAATTCTGAGATTTGTTCAAGAGTATGTGATCACCTTTCTTGATTGGCAACGTATTATCGACACCGACAATTTCACGTTCATTTGAATATTCAAAATCAAAATTTTCAAACTTGGGTAGGTGGCTTGATTCTGTTTCATCCTTGTCAATTAAAAGTTTTAGTTCATCTACGAAAAGTTCTTCGAAAGCTAACGTGGACACGTCAATTGAAGTATGAGAAACTTCCTGAAATGGTAAATGTGGCGTGTCATCAACAATGGTTTCTACCTTGTCGATCTGTCCTATTCCGGGTTCTTGGTCCTTCGGAGGAGAAGGTGTCGACACAGGAAGTGGAAGAAGTAAAGTTATAGAAGAAGGTTTGTTGGGAGTGCCAACAGTCAAAGAAGAGATAGTGTCGGGGTTGCCGACATCAGAAAAAGAGATGTTGGGATTGCCAACATTAAAAGAAGGTGGGGATTTGGAAGGTTCAGACGAATTGGCCTCGGTTGCCATTGGAATAGCGTCAAGATTTTCGATTGGGGTCAGAATCAAATGATTGTCGGGATTGGAGTCAGAATTAAGGCTTTCATCCTCATATAAACCAAAGAATTCATGATCATTAAAGTCCTTTTCCAAATTTGAAGTGAAAAATTCCACATTTTCGTTTTGTTCAATTTCAAAAATTTCAACTTTTTCGCAGCCTGAAAGGGGAAGATCAAAATCTGAGCTCAAATCTTTCTCTTGAAAAGAATCGAAGTCCAAGTCATTTACTGGATTGTGAACAACTTCATTTAGATCGTTTTTCTCAATTTCAAAAGTTGTTGTTTGAAAATTTTCACTATCAGTAAAGAATGGATTATCTTCTGATTCATCGCCTGTTTGAATTTGATTTTGTTGCTCTCGCTGTTCTTTCAAAGTTGTCATTAAACAAAGAAGTTCATCTATCTTTCTATCTCTTTCATTAAGCTGTCTATCGATCCTTTCTACCCTCTCTCTAAAAACGTTAAGATGGTATTCTTCAGAATCGTCGATTAGAGAACTCTCATTTTGGATTTCTTGATTCTCAAAATTATAATCCATATCAATTTCACAATCAAAATTATTTCCAATGTGGTGGTTGTTTGAATTTTCATTTTGATATTGGAAATCATTTTGATCATAAAAATTATGTTTGTAACCAAAACTGTTAAAATTCGAGGGAAAATTGCAATCTTGGTTATATTCAAGATGTGGATATGGGTTGTTATTTTGATCGATTTGAAAATCATTTTCATATCCAAAATTATTTTCGAATTGGTTTCCAACTCCATACTGATGTGGGTCAAAGCTATATTGGGATTCAAAATCGTTTTGATGTGGGTGTGGCCCATAATCGAAATTATTGAAATTTGAATTGAAATCATCATTTCGATTATATCTATGATTTTGAAAATGTTGGTCAGTTGGAAAATTTTGAAAATTGTTGACATTGGCTTCACAAAAATTTGGAAAATCTTGTTTCATGAGATGTAATTCGTATTCATATTCTTCAAGAGGACGTCTACTCCGGTTATTATCCCACATCTCTCTCAAAGACTTTTTTGAATCAGACATTTGAATGAAGTCGACGGAAGACAGAAATTAATCTCAAAATAATATAAAATGTCGAGTAGTGCTCTATTAATTAACTGACTCAATTGGAAGGGGGAAGAGGGTCTTATGGCCGTTCACGTATAGTATAAACTAAGGGATACGACCAATGTTTTACGGGTAGTATGCAACCTCTTTTGCTAATAGTTCAATAAATTGAACTAATATATATCCGCGATCCAATTATATGAGACAGTCACTTCACAAAGCACAACTTTTCAATTATATTATTTTGAAAATCAAAATCACGTGTTAAAATTGAAAATCGACGAGAGTGATTAGTTATGGAAAATCGTTCCTCACCACAGATTCAGAAATATCAACAACACAACAGTCACAGAAATATAAATTGCAGAATTAAAATTTACATTCAAGCCGCTGCCCCTGCAGAAAATTTTTACAACAATTGTCTATATATTTGCAGCAGAGCACCTGTAGAGTTAAAAGAAATTTACAGTGGGGTATGGCTGTCCATCCGAAAAAATGAGTAGCGTCAATGATTGAAATCTCACTATTTGCAATTTCTTCTGATTTCTGAATTCTTGATTTGTTGCTTGAACTCCAGTCACTTTGTCCTTGGTTTGAAACTCTTTTTTTTATTTTTGGTTTTTTTTAATGAAGTAAATAACAAAAAAAAAAGCACAAGAAAATATGAGGCTGTGGTAGGTTAAAAAAAGTTTGGAATTTTTTTTTGAGAGAATGCTTGTGGATGGGGTTGGTTTGTGCGTTGTGGCAAAAGTGTGGTGGGAAGGAGGGATTGAAGAAGATGGTGCTGAAGTGTAGATTGAAAAAAAAAATGTGGTGAAATGAGATTGTGTGAGAGAGAGGGGTATTTGATCAGAGGGGAAAAAAATGAAGCAGGGAAGAATAATGGGAAAAAAAATTATGTCCTTGCCATTTTTTTTATTAGTGTTGAAAAGCGGACAAATAGGAAAGAAACAAATGACAAAAAAAAATGGGAAGAGAGATTTCAGAAAAGAAAGAGAATTGTAAAGGAAGAAAGAAAAGTAATTGTAAAAGATTTGGAAAAGAAATTGAGAAGGGAAAGCAATAAAAGAGAAGACAAAAACAGAAAGAATTTTTTCTTTTGTTTGTTGTTGTAAAATTAGAAGAGAGAGAAAAAAATGAGAAAGGAAAAACTTGAAAAGGGAAAGAAATAAATGGAGAAAGAAAGAAAATTAATTACAAGGCAGAGAATAGAAATTTATAAAAGGATTTTTTTCTTCTTCAACAAATTGTAAAAGAAGAAAGGATGTGAGATATTAGTAAGAGGAGAAACAAATGAAAGGAAGGAGAAAGAGTTGAAAATAGGGAAGAATTAAAAGAAAAATGGCAAGATTTTTTTTTTTTTTTGAACTTGTAAAAGAAGAATGAGAAGTAATTATATAGAAAATTGGAAAGGAGGAATAAAGAGGAAAGAAATCAAAAGATGATTTTTTTTTTTTTTTTTGAAAAGAAAGGAAATTTGTAAGAGAAGAAAAGAAATCAATGTATTGAGAACAAGAAAGACAGAAGAAGAAAGGAAAAAAAGTTGCAAAAGAGGAATCGTTTTTTTTTTTTTTTTTTGAAATTTGCAAAAAGAAAAAGACAATTGGATAGAAAGTGGAAAGATGGAAAGAATAAAGGAAAATTGATAGTTGTTTTTTTTTTTAATGAAGGAGAGAGCAGGAAAGAAATAAATGAAAAAAATGGAAAGAGAGATTGTAAAAGGTTAATGAGAAATGCAATTGGAAAGAAATTAAAAAAAAATGCAAGTTTTTTTTTTTATGAAAATTTGAACAAGAAGAAATGAATGGGAAAAAGCAAAACAAAAATGGAAAAAAATAATAAAAGAGGAAGGAAATAAGAGAAAAAAGCAAGGTTTTTTTGAGTAGAGAGGAAGGGTAGAATAAATTGAGGAAAGAAATAAAAGCAGACAAAAACAAGAAAGAAATCAAAGTAGGCAGAGAAGAAATTGCAATTTTTTTTTTTTTTAGAAAGTTGTAGACAAAAGATGGAAACAAATAAAAAGAAAAGGAAAGAGAAAAGAAAAATGTGAAAATCAGCAAGGTGGTAGAAAGATGGAAAGAAATTGAAGAGAAATTAGCAACTTTCTTTTTTTTTTTTTGTATATATTTTTTTTTCTTCTTGAAGGAATTAGATTGGAAGAAATGCAAAATAAAAAAAAGGAAAGAAATAAATGAAAAAAAGAAGGAAAATTAAAAAAAGCAAGTTTTTTTTTTTTGAAAGATTGTAAAAGAAGAAATGAATATAAAAATAGGAAGGAGGATTGAAAAATGGAAAGGAATAATTGAAAATAAGAAAAGAAATTGAAAGAAAATAAAGGCAAGAAATTATTTTTTTTCTCTTGCTTAGTTCATGACAGTATCAATGTAATTAATACGCCACATCACTAATTGAGATTTTTTCTATATGTACAAGAAACAAAAATATATACAAAATAAAATAAAACTAACACGAATCGAAAATTAAATAAACAATAAAATTCAATCGTTACCTCCCCGGCAACGGCGCCAAAAACTTGATCGACGCTAGTCTATGAATTAGAAAAGCGCGACATTTGTAATAAATTCTGCAAGCATACAGGTGTGTAGCATACAGGTCGAACACAGGGAGGAAAGTCAAATTTTATTATTTATATGTTTCGTGGGCGTGCTAGACGAACTTTGGAGGTTGATTTTGCAAAATAAAACAAAATTAAAACTGTAGTTTGATTCAGAACAGATCTAACTGAACCGACGATCAAATCACAATTTCAATGGAAAGCAAATGAAACTATGAATTAGATTTGAATCTAATCAAACCCAATTTGACCTAAGAAAATAATAAAAAGCAGAAATTGAAATAACAAACAAGAATTAAAATTAGGATTTCCGGTGAATCTAATCAGACGGTAAATCACTAATGCAAAAAAGTGCAAAATACGACTAGTGTTCTACCGAATCTAATCGTATAGACAACACTAGTTGCTAAGAAAACAAAAAATGCAGAAAATAAAAGAGAAAGAAGAACTTTTATTAGAACAATGGAATAAGAGATGAGATATATGATGGTGGCTACAAGGTTATTACAAGGGTATATATAGGGTAGATAGCCAAACCCTAACCCTAACCCTAATGGTAAATGGGCCTGGTCATTACACCACTAATTAGTTACAATGAGAAACATAAATGGGCCTTAGATAAATAAAGCAAATTTGGGCCTTTTCTCTTTTTCCTCTTGCTTCCTTGACATTTCTTCATTGATTTGTGATGTTCAAAGCCTTTTTATCAACCCTTTTCTTGTCCAACAGCAACTAGATGTGATGTCTTCATCTATAATTCTTCAAAATGCAAATACACAGCAAATTGAACTCTATTTCTCTACATTTCTGGTTGCATGCGGGCTGGGTTGGACTATCTGTAAAAATAGCAAAACAATACCCAAGTAATATTCATTTATATATAAAAGATAAGATATAAGAGCATAAAATAAACACATTTCTATGTCAATCACATAGCTTTGTGTAATGTTGATTCGCGAGCCTCACACCCCGGTAGTTAACCAGAAACACGAGAGGACTGTAGGGAGAACATGCGTTTCCTTCTTGCTAGGAGTTGTGTCAGTGATTTTACACGGCCTGACATTTTACTTATGTGGATGATGGATAGCGAGGCGCCTCGGATATATCGGTCGTTCTCGAACCGATGGAGTCATTCGTTGGCTCATTTACGCCCCAAAGGGCGGGGAGATGTAGTGTTCAGGATTTCGTCTAATACACATCGATGGAACGACCCTGAAGATCCAAGGGTCGATGCGTTCTGATCCTGAGACATGGGCTAGATTGTCTCGAATTGGTAGAGGTCTATCTTTTTCCTCGGTTCATAGATGGAAATCCAACTTCCAATACGTGACGTTTCGGTTTAGTTGTAATCCTATATATGGCGACATAGTGGGATGGGGCGCTCATGCCGCCTATGATTGATATTTATGATTGTATATAAAATCATAAACTAACTAGAAACGAGCTAAGATGGATGGCTTCCTGGGTATTAGTCTGATGTTGGTTTCGGCCTTTGGGGTTAATACATAGGGAATCGTTCTCTTTCTAATTTACGGTTGGAGTCTGATTAAGAATCAAAAGATGAAATTTAGCGTATCAAGCATTCTTTGGCTATTATAAGGTAAAACCCTATCCTCCGGTTTATGTTGCATTATGTGATGGGACCTGGGTTTTATAATAGCTTCATTGTATTTTATTTAGCATTGCGCTGTTTGTTTTATGCACTGGTATTCTTGGGAGGAAACCCGTTCCGTGTTATACGGCGTGGTCCCTTGATTTACCTAACTTCAAAATAAAGATTAATAACTGTTTTAGTTCTCACACCAGTCATATGACTGACCTGGAGTTTATTGTTTTAACCTAAACTCGGGGTGCCCTTATTTCTACATGGGCAGCTAGTAGTTTTGGTTTTGCGGATTTATATTCATAGGATCCTGATTTACAGCTGGAACGATACTCGGAAAGCTCTGTATCCGTGTATTACTTCTAGTTGTATATTGTATTATTTTCCGCTGCTATGTAATGTATTGTAATCTCTGATATTTATCGAATGTATATTATTTGTTTCTACTCTGTATATTCTTGTATTCTGATGGAATTGTTGTAAATGTTCTTCTGTTTGTGTTCTGATTCGTCTTGTCCTCAAAGTAATTCATTCTTTATCTTCTCTTTGGAGACCGGGGAAGTTTGGGTCGCTTTAGTTGCGTTCTTTTGTGTGTTGTTCTCAACTCAATCCATGATTTCCCGTAAAGGGGATTTCGGGTCGTTACATCGTGGTGTCAGAGCATTGGTTTACAGAACTCGGAGAACAAGACACATTAGAACCATACGAAAGAATTCATTAGAAATTGGATTAGTAATATCCAATGTGAATGACTCGTTAGAGATGGGATCAGGAGTATCCTAGAACGAGTGTGAAGAGTGTTGTTTTTAAAAATGAAAACAATTTTGTTTTGAAAATTTAAATCAATTACTCGTATTTGATTATTTATTTTGTATTGAATTTGGACAATCCAATATATAAAGATTTTGCAAATACGCCTTGCAAACGTGTATTCGAAGTTTTAATGTACTGGATAGTTATAGAATCCCACTCTAGTTGCCCGGTGATAATTCTGGTTACGGGCACCACCGCCTGTATTTATTTTCGAGTTTCGAAAGTGAGATTTCTATATATTTCCAATTGACTAGTGTGAGAACCGAAACTAGATGGGGCTTATTGTTGTGATTTGGCATCAAAAATCTGATTTTTGACTCTATATTAAAGTAATATGAATTTGAAACGTTAATCAACTAATTGATTGCTGGTTGTGTTGTTTGATTATTGGTTGATTAATTAAAATTTGAACCGTATAGCCAAATTGATCAAATAGTGAATTGTATTGAAAATTAGTCGCACTTGCTTGCATATACATGTACTTACATTGAACAGGTCATAGCAAGGAGGCTAGAGCAGCAAAATAAAATTATTTGCCCGATAAATAGGTACATGTTTACCATAATTTACTGTTTTGTTTGGGTGATGATGATTTTATGAGCTGATTGGTTAGCCGCTTGTCTTTTTCTTTTTCTTTTGGATTGAAGAAGGCCATGGGAGGCTATATGAAATATCCCGAAGTCCTCGGTGCAGGGGAGGTTATAGCGAAATTTTTCGAAAATTTAGGGTGTTAGCCAACTTTTTTGAAATTTTTTAAAAGTTCTTAGAAACTGAAAAGTTGAAGAACTTAAGCCATAAAGAAAATACTAGAAGTTGAGTTGAATTGTTAAACAACTTTCGGCTTCGTTCCCTTTCGGGGACGAAAAGTTTTAAGTGGGGGAGATTGTAATAACCCGGAAATCTGAGCCAGTTTTAAATTTTTATTTTGGCAAATTTGACGGATTTCGATTATTTCAAAAGAATTATTTTAAATAATAATGACGAAAAATTTATTTTCGACGAAGTTAAAACGAATAATTTTATTTTAATTATATAACGAGCCTGAAATGGCGCGGTAGTTTGAAAATTCGATTTCGAATTTCAAATGAATACACAGAATTCGTTTTAAGTAGGAATTGAACGAAACAAGAAATATCTAAATCTGTTTGACGATATCTTTCTAACGGATGTAAGAAACTGAGATTTCACTTTAGAAGTTGAAAGATATGTCCAGTTTAAAATTCAGAAAAGTCGCTATGGGATTTATATATATTTTAATATATATAAAGGCCTTTGAAAATGTAAATTTTGTAAACAACCTTGGTTTTCGACGAAACCACTTTTGTTGGATCCGGGATGTCAAATTATTGCTAGGTTTAAAAAATCATAATTTTCTAAATCAGTATTTGAGCGTAGCACACTAAAACGTGTTTTGACAGTTTCAGTCAATTTGCGTCGACCAGAAAATGGCCATTTTTCAAACGGTCTAAGAATTTGACGAAATTAGTTTTGTTAGGACCGTATCGACAATACGAAGCCAGATATAGTTTTTCTGGAATTTTTAGGATCCGTATGTGGCCCCGGTAAATTGGAATGTGCGTTTAAATTGAATATATATAGATTTATATTTCAATTTAAACGAAAACTGATCGAAACGACCATACTGGCTTACGAATCATATCCCATTGTGTTCGGAATGGGGGTAATACGTTAGGGACGCCAGTCGGTGGGTTCAATTTTGAAGTCGAAATAAAAAGTCAACTATTTGATAATTAAATATAATATTAATCAAATTATAAAATACTTACACCCTCCCTTTTCCTCTCTCTCTCTCTCACTTCGTTCATAAATAAATAAAAGAAAACGAAAGGGGGTAAATCGCGCCTCCATCGCCAGCGGACCGCCGCGTCCGCCCTCCCCACGACTGTCGCACCATCCGAGACCCCGCCACCTTCCTCCTCTTCCCTCCTCTCGCTCCCTCTTCCTCCCACCGCGAAAACCCCCAACGCCTGAAACCAACCGCCGTGGCCCACCCCCTTGTCACGCCACCGCTCTGGCCACAGCACATGCGCCGACGCCAGCAACCGCCGAAACCCCCCTGCGCACCCCCAGCTCCGCCTCAGACCTCGCGACAACCCTCTCCTCCTCCTCTTTCCTTTGTTTGATGCCCTGAAACTCCACAAAACCCTAAAACACCGCTGCTCCGACCTTGTGAGCCACCAAACCGCCATGCTCCCTCTTCGTTCGGTAAGAAGTGAGTCTTTCGGTTTATTTTATTTTATTTCTCTTTCTTTCTTTTGTAATGAATGTAAGGAAAAAAACTGAAGTTAGGATTTCTAAAACTGAAATTATATGATCTTTAAAACGGAGATAAACATTAGATTTTGATAACAATAAAGATACGATTTTTAGTTCTAAAAAGATTTGATTTTTATGTTTGGAAAAGTTCGGATTTTTAGAGATTAGAAGATCGTATTTTTAAAGGTGAAAAGATCATATTTTAATATAGGAAAGGTGAGATTTTTAAATATGAAGAGGTTGAATTTTTAATGATGAATAAGTTTGATTTTTAATGATTATAAAAGAATGATTTTTACAAGATAGAGTAAATAAAAATTCAGTTTTTATTTGAGTAGCGAAGTAAAAATTCGATCTTTATTTGCGTTGTAGCAAATTAACAATATAAAGAAGTGATTTTGTTTAAAATATAAGTTGATAATTTTATATAGATAAAAATTCGATTTATATATATATATGAAGTAGCGAAGTAAAACTTCGATTTTTATAGATGTAGTGAATACGGATGACGGAAGTGACGAAAGAAGAAACGACGGAGATTTTCTACATATGAAGAGTAGAGGCGTTTGTTTAGCTAGTCGGTGAGAACTCCTCACCTTTAATTTAAATTTCTAGTTAAAAATATATACTAGGATGCAGACGGTGTTTAGTAGCACCTGACACCCGTCGTCCACAGACCATGGACGACTTGTATGCTTGTTTGTTTGATTTTGATGTGTAGTTGATTGTGTGATGTGATGTGAAATGAAATAAAATATTTATATAGTTAAAAATATTTTATTGTTGAAAATAGAATTTTTAACGTGTATTTAAAATAAATTAATATAAACAAACCGAACGATTTGTTTATATACACACATTTGACTGATATTGATTGGGACGATAGATTTTACACATCGCCCAACTGCACAAATAAAATCTGTGTTTGATTAATTGAAACCCCACACGGGTATTGGGATGATATATGACATACACTAATCCCAATAATTAGTTGTATGTCGATCGATTGATTGACAGGCTGTTATAAGCATTAAATATTTATATTTGATGCTTATATAGTGTAGAATGCACTTTGGATGATGGTTGATTATTTGACATTGTTGATATATACATGCGTTGTATGGAAATCCATAGAAATAAAATCTATGGTAATTGATTGGGCCTCATTCCAGTTTTGAAAAAAAGAAATATTTAGAAAATAAATATTTGAAATAGAATATTTGAAGATAGAAATGCGAAGCCGTGTTAAGTAGTTACACGCCATTTTAACACGAACGGGAATTTTGTCGATTTTATAATGAATATTGAAAGTGATTTCAAAATCGAATATTTAGAAATGAATTCAAATCGAATTGAAATTGAATGGAATTCAATTTGAAATGAATTCGAATTGAATTGAAATTGAATAGAAATCGATTTGAAATAAATTCAAAATCGAATGGAAATTTGAACTGAAATTGAATTAAAAATCGATTTTAATTGAAATCAATTTGAAATGAAATCAATTTGAAATGAATTTAAAACGAATTTATAAGGAAAAATTTAATTTTGATTTGAATTTGAAATGGAAGTTAAAATTGTTTTTGAAACGAATTTAAAACGATTTATAAAATACGTTTTCAAAGGAAATCGACGAAATATATAATATATATATATATATATTATATATATATATATATATAATGGCCTGAATAGAACGCGCCGCGCCACGGCAGTCCGCGAATTTCGACCATTGACTTCGAATGGATATTGCGGGAGATCCGACCATCGAATTCTCCTAAAACGGGAACCGTTGGGTTCGTATTGAAAAGAGATTTCTAACGAATGTGAGAAATTAGAAATCTAACGGTTGGATTTGGAATTATGTCCAAATAAAATTTGGAAAAGGTCGCTGTAAGTGCAGTTCGATGGCCGTTGATGGAAATCGACTGTACGGACCTTGATAAAATTATTAAAAATAGTAATAATTTGTGTAAAATCATAAGAAATGATTTGGGAAGAATTGTGATGAAAAACACCATATTTGAAAAGACAAAAATAGATTTTTATCGAAATGAACTAGTTTTGAATAAGAATTATAATTCTATTTATTTTTAAAATAAATAAAGTGGGTTTGAAATGGTTTTGAAAATAACCAGAATTTCCAATAATTAAATTGGAATGAATATAAATCAAAATTGTCTTCGGAATATTTCGATGTTGGATTTTGTGATGTTACAGATATTGTTATGGGAATTTGAAAGATATATTAATATCGTTATTTCCAATACGATATTTGTTGGTCGTAGAATTTGATATTGAATATAAGCCGATATATTTTCTATTCAGAGCCTTGTATTTAATATCAAATGTGATTTGGGTTTGTCGTGAATGGTGTCTTCATTAATACTGTTCTTAAGCCCAATTGAGAAAAAGATTAAATCTTTTTATTTAGATTTTATGAAGTGTACCATTTAAATATTGTTTAATTGGAATTGAATTGGTATTGATTTTTTGGTTTATCGTGAACAGTGTTTTAAATAACACTTGTTCTTTAACCCGATAATTAATGGAATGTGATTTTGGGTTGTAGTGAACGGTATCTTCAGTAATACTGTTCTTAGACCCAACGGAGTTATGAAAATCAGAAACTAACTGGAGATTAGCAAAGTTGAATGGTTTCCCGGGTATTGATCTGATGTTGGTTTCGGCCGTCAGGGTTAATATTTAGGTAATTGCTCACTTGCTAATTTACGGTTAGGGACTGATTGAAATGTGATGTGATTTTGGGGTTTATCGTGAACCGTGTTTTAAATGACATCGGTACTTTAACCCAGTTAAAGATTAAAACTAAGTGGAGTTTTAATGAATCTTTATTAGATTGAAAATATCGAGATGGAGTATCACCAGTTTTGCTCCAGGCGATAGTTAAATCTTTAATTAGATTTGAACGTGAAATGGTAATTGAATTTACCGATAACACCGGGGTGTTAGATATGAAGTATTACCAGTTTTACTTCATGGGATGAATAGGTTGGGATTCGGAAATTAAAATAAATGATTACTTCCGTGTGGTTCGCTAATCCCGACTAGTCTGAAGTGATATTCAAAGGAAGATTAAAGAATAAATTTAAAATAATTTATCTTTGATAAAATTAATGGGAACCTTTCCCTAAGAAAGTGAAATTTAGAAACTAACTGTAGGTTAGCTAAGAAGAATGGTTTCATGGGTATTGATCTGATGTTGGTTTCGGCCTTCGGGGTTAATGTTTGGGGAATTATTCTCTAGCTAATTTACGGTTAGTGACTGATAAATTGGAATGAGGCGTATGTTGTGTTTGTGTAACACTTGTTTATTATATACGCGAGTTATTCAGAAAGACCGAGTTTATCCCATTCTGAATAACGGATTCGACGATGAGTCGAAGATGAAGACGGTGGTTGAAGACCGGAGGTCTTCACGTCGTTTGGGTGATTACTCTTGATCTTGATTGGGATGTACACCCAAGAGGAGGGAATCAGTTGGTGATCATCCAGACGTACTTGGAGATCGATGGATATGCGAGGAATAACGTTCCCCCGGTTTCGTTCAGACCCAGAACGGACTTGTAAATGGACTGTGTGTCTGACATTGGATATCATTCTGTGTGATTGATGGATATTGGTTGCATGGAGTGGTTTGCCTGTGTGGCATGCTAAGATGCAAATGATCAAGACTTCTATTGAAAAGCAGAGTCTTGTGGTTGATGATCAAAGCATAGCCTGTGTGGCATAGCTTTCTGTAACGTTGATTCGCGAGCCTCACACCCCGGTAGTGAACCAGAAACGGGAGAGGACTGCAGGGAGAACATGCATTTCCTTCTAGCTAGGATTTGTATCAGTGTTTTTACATGGCCAGACATTTTACTTATGTGGATGATGGATAGCGAGGCTCCTCGGATATATCGGTCGTTCTCAAACCGATGGAGTCATTCGTTGGCTCATTTACGCCCCATAGGGCGGGGAGACGTTGTGTTCAGGATTTCGTCTAATCCACATCAGTGGACCGGCCCTGAAGATCCAAGGGTCGATGCATTCTGATCCTGAGACATGGGCTAGATTGTCTCGAATCGGTAGAGGACTATCTTTTGCCTCGGTTCACAGATGGAAATCCAACTTCCAATACGTGACGTTTCGGTTTTAGTTGTAATCCTATATATTGCGACATAGTGGGATGGGGCGCTCATGCCACCTATGATTGATATTTATAATTGTATATAAAATCAGAAACTAACTTGAAACGAGTTAAGATGGTTGGTTTCCTGGGTATTATTCTGATGTTGGTTTCGGCCTTCGGGGTTAATACTTAGGGAATCTTTCTCTTAATAATTTACGGTTGGAGTCTGATTAAGAATCAAAAGATGAAATTTAGCGTATCAAGCATTCTTTGGCTATTATAAGGTAAAACCCTATCCTCCGGTTTGTGTTGCATTGTGTGATGGGACCTGAGTCTTATAATAGCTTCATTGTTCTTTATCTAGCATTGCGCTGTTTGTTTTATGCACTAGTATTCTTGGGAGGAAACCCGTTCCGTGTTATACGGCGTCGTCCCTTGATTTACCTAACTTTAAAATAAAGATTAATATCTGTTTTAGTTCTCACACCAGTCACATGACTGACTTGGAGTTTATTGGTTTAACCTAAACTCTGGGTGCCCTTATTTCGACACGGGCAACTAGTAGTTTTGGTTTTGCAGATTTATATTCACAGGATCCTGATTTACAGCTGGAATGATACTCGGAAAGCTCTGTATATGTGTATTACTTCTAGTTGTGTATTGTATTATTTTCCGCTGCTATGTAATGTATTGTAATCTATGATATTTATCGAATGTATATTATTTGTTTATACTCTGTATATTCTTGTATTCTGATGGAATTGTTGTAATATACAATGAAATGTTCTTCTGTTTCCATTCTGATTTGTCTTGTCCTCAAAGTAATTCGTTCTTTCTCTTCTCTTCGGAGACCGGGGAAGTTCGGGTCGCTTCAGTTGCGTTCTTTTGTTTGTTGTTCTCAACTCAATCCGTGATTTCCCGTAAGGGGGATTTCGGGTCATTACAAATTTTGTTATCCCTTTTGGACAAGAAGGGTACAATGGCTCTTTTTCACTATCAAAAAGTGATTTATACTTATTACTTTGATCGATCTGCCAGTCAACATCAATTATAGGCGGTTTGTCAACATTATCGTGGAATTGACTTGTCGAATGAAATTTTTGAAATTTATCGGCGTCCTTGATTAGATCTTCCATTCTGGGATATTCGCCATCATCGCCACACATGGCTTGATTGATGGGTTGTTTTTCCTTTCCCGTCAATTCTTCTCCATGAAAATGCCAAATGGTATACGTTTGATCAATTCCCCATCTAAGCAAATGAAAATGAATATCCTCTAATTTAATCTTTTTCATCATATTTTGACATTTAGCGCAAGGACAAGAATAGATTTCCTTATTACCACCATTTACTTCAACGAAATTAATAAACTCCTTCACTCCTTCACTCCTTCCAAATATCGTGGAGTTCTACGATTGGATTCTTTCATCCACTGTTTGTCAACGCTAGAAGACATACCGACCTGTGTATCAAATATAACAGGCCATGAATTATTTTTCTTCGACCAAGCAATTAAATAGAACTGGTTTTCTACTTTATGTTAGCCTTCCCTACTTTTATCAAATCTTTGAGGCTAATATTTAATAAATTAAAAACATAATTTATGGTTACTATGTTCATGTCTTTTCAGTAATATGTCATGGCTTTCCGCTATATTTTAGAGCTTTGGATATATTCAAACTTTTATACCAACATTACAAGAGGAACAGTGGATTCCATAGATTCTGCCGGTATATGGATCATTTACACTTTGTTGGTGGGTCATCCTACCTCCCATTACAAATACAATAACGTAATTAAATCGTGTAAATCTTTTCAATTTAAATGAGTCAACAAAATTTAAGCAGCACTTCGCTTTAGTTCCCTGGACAGTACACAATTGCATGTACGTAGGGAACATAAAGGAAGTGCTTTCGAAATTTTGAGAACCGTTTAAAATGAAATGATTGACGAGATTTAATTTCGTTATTGTGTTCGTAACTTGTCCAATAAAAAGGACAAATCCAACAAATATTGTATATTATGAATATAGATGTTCGTTCTGTTAATAAAACGAACATTCACATAACGATCATATATAATACTTATCAGACGGGGCCGAAAAAACTCTCTAAGACTTTATAAATATGAATATAAAATATTACGTTTGGTGCTCTTCAATCCCTAATTGTATTTATACGAGTTTAAACACATATACGTACATTTTCAACATTCAATCCCTAATTGTACGTATATAATTTAGATTCCTTATGATACTTCTTAAAGGATCTTCAGTTAGTGCAGCACTAATCTGCACTGTGAATTATTAGCTGTGCCAAAATTTTGAAAATAATAGTTGGGTTAATTGGGTCATTTGGTGTGCGGGGTGTTCATTTGTGGACTACTTGGATGACTTTGAAATGTATTATAGTGAAGGGCTGAGAATGGTTCTTATGCAATCGTTTGTGATCATTTCTTGAGCAAACATTAATGATTACCTAAGATGATTTTCATTATCAAGGTTTAGAGTTGTATGAATGATAGGATGTGTCTAGTTTAGTTTATTGGTCCTGGGTACAACTCCCTCAAAACTGATGTGCATTTTTTTGGGGCCAAAGTCAGACAGAGATAGAGTTATATACAAAATAACAAAAATTTAAATTTGTGTTAACAAATTTGTTTTTTATAATAAATAAATGATATGATATAAGGATATAAATAATAATAAACAAACAATATGTTACAAGTGTAATATTCCTTATTTGTGTAAATCGACAAATTTGTCCAAAGTTAACATAAAGTATCTAATTTGTACTAAACAAACAATACATTGTATATCTGGTCGTGCAGTACACCAATGTCATATGCTACAGTGCGAGCTCGGTTTTTCTTTTAAACTGAGCGAGCTCCTTTTTTTACTGAGCGATGAACCTTAAGTATTAACAAAGAGGCGAAGCTCAATAAACTGAGTGCTTTACTCAATAAACCGAGTACTTCGCTTAATGAAAATTGAGCGGTAAGCTCGGTTAAAATATTAGCAGTAAACTCAATTAAAAATTGTGCTCTCGGTTTTAACCGAGGCAAGACACTTGGTTTCAGTTATCAAATTTCAAAGCAAAACAATTGGTAACCATACATAATAGATTTATATCTTTGAAACAATGAAAATTACAAGATATCATGCACTTCTCTAATAAATTTTTCTTTAGAAAACATAAAAATTTATTGATAATGGTGAAAAAATCCAGTTATTAACTAAAATTATACTTAGAATATTACTCTGAATTTTCAAAAACTAAATATAATAAATGAAACACCACCTTAGACTCTTTGAATTTTTAAAACTCAGCGAACCTTAAAATGTATTTTCTATCGAAACCCGCAAATTAATGTGTGTTTTCTAATGAAAGAAAAATTATGAATTTTATCTATTTTTACATGGTCTTTTCTTATAACAACTTCAGAAGTAGGACTCTGTGTGCAGAACCACTAGAATTGAATTTCGACCAATGTTAGTAACGAAAACGAAATAAATGTGGTCGTTAATCATTACTATATTACCATGATGATCACAATAAAACTCTACAGTTCTTATAAGGCCTAAGCTTGTAATCATCTTTTAGATTTGAAAAAAATATAATTGATCGGAGGTATGATTACTGCAAAGTTCTATTAGTGGCCATGACTACAATTTCTACTAATTAACATTGAGAGGTAAAGAGAAAATGACATGCCACCTTTTTACACTTACCTTTTTTGACTCGAGAGGTTTAAATTTCTTGAAGAATCATTGTAATTTGCTATATACTCTTATACTATGCATAAAAATAGGAATTACTATGTCCATCTTCCAACCAGTATGACCCTCTAATTTACCCATAAACAGTCATGGCTTTTTTTTTTACACTAACCAGGGTCACCTTCTTTCGATCACTCAATTCCAGGAACCCCCTTCACTAATATAAAAATATCAGTTTATGTAAACAAGCTTTAACTTGTGTATATGGAGATACACAAGTCCTCCTTTTCTTTTTATTACCAGAGTTTAAGTTAAATATTAAAAGACCATTTGATTAATTATATGCAATTAATCCCAACACAGCAGGGGAAAGAACTGAATTAACTTGCCTTCATTTTTAGTTATCCTAAACTCATACTCTGTTTTTCCCTACCGTTTCTTCACAATACAAAAGAAAATAAATATCTATTAATTTCCATAATTCTTCAACTTTTCCTTTTACTAGATCTTTATCAAAATGTATGGATGTATATACCTTAATATTTCTGGTTTCCTGGTGAAAATCGTATTCTTGGCATCACAAATTAATTACGCCAAAAAACATTATCTTTATAAGTCTCATTCCATTCTACTTAGACTTTACCAGGGGTTAGTATTTATCTCTATCCCTATACTTTATACGTTATTTTCATGTGCAGGTGCCTACAATCTACCCTTTTCAAAATACTATTTTACAAAGATCACATGCACTTATAATTTAACAACCATAACAGGCATTACAAAAATGGA
This sequence comes from Allium sativum, assembly GCA_030737875.1. Classification (NCBI taxonomy): domain Eukaryota; kingdom Viridiplantae; phylum Streptophyta; class Magnoliopsida; order Asparagales; family Amaryllidaceae; genus Allium; species Allium sativum. The sequence continues at coordinate 161,933,629 of CM060924.1, forward strand.
AATCTAACCTATTTTAGACCATTCAAGGTTATAGTCAAGTCATGTAAACTATCCATAATATTAGAGTTTCTATACCTCTTTAATCAAACCGTGCCTGGCAATTTTACTACCAATACTGAAATAATTGGTTACCCAGTTACGTACGAAATTCCCATTACCTCAATGCAGATATAAATCCACTTATTCCTATTCTACCCCATGTAAAAAGTATATAATACTAACGAATTTCTGCACCCATTTGTCTAGGCTTACTTGCCTCTTTGTATTCATTTGTTAGAAAGAATGGGTTTATTTCATTTAGAAAAAGGCTTCTTTCTTATTTCCATTTTTATAAGCTGAACCAATTTTTTTACTGAAATTATAATTAAACGAAAAAAATTGAAGAAATCTATTTCTTCTATGATTAAGCATTTAATATTCTTAAAGTACGGTAACACCAATTGCAATAAGTCATCTAACATCAGAATTACTGAACTCTTTAAAACATAATTATATAAGCAAAATCTAAAACAAAAAATACCTTTGAACTTAGGGGTAAGGAATAAACATTAGCTAAAGTTCCAAAGTGAGGAATAAACACTATACATACATTTGTATATATATGTAACAAGTGCAAACAAATGTAATGCACTTTTTTGGTTTTATTGAACTAAAAGCCAATTTAAATAAATTTGCAGATGCGTCCATAAAAACATGCATCCTTCATCTTTAAAATAAATTTATTTCATAAAACAAAATCCTTCATCCTATTTAAAAACTGCATGTATCATCTGTGCCAATCATTTACTAGAACAGTTGACTTGAACAGAAATATGGACCTGGAGGAGGTGTACTATAACGTGTGATGTGATGTTAAGGTTCTAGATTCAGAAGTAAACTTGAGTTTCCAGGCTTAATGTGAACACTATATTCTTCCTAGCTACTGATAAAGCTATAGTTATATTTGCCATAACAATCCAACCGTTCTTACCACTGGATTAAACAAAACAATTATCCTGCCACATTCAAACTATTAAACAAAACAATTTATCTTTGTTTCAGACTCAAGTCTAACCTTAAACGTGTAATGCTGCTAAGTAGCACCGTAACAAAACTAAAAAAACCACTATCCATGTATTCGGTAAATGAAACTGACATGCCCCGCAGTGCTATGTTTGCAAGTGGAGCGATGACGAATTGAAACTTTATAAATAACCCTGTAGAGCTTCACTTTTAGGTCATTATTTTCTGAGGAGCACGGAAGTTCTATCATTCTTTCTTCTCCTCTGAAACTTCTAAAAATATATTTGCGGCCTAGGATTCTTAGATTCGTATTAAACTGGAGGAGAATTAAATATAAAGAATTAGAAGTTTTAGTCTGTTTAAATAAAAGAGTTTCAACCAAAAAGGTAAACTCTTGGGTTTGATATTATTAAATAGTTTAAAATCCAAATATCTTTTCATTTGATCCAAATTTAATTTAAAACATACATATATACATACCCACATATACATATACATATGTATATATGTATATGTATATACATCAATTGTAATTCCAAATGGGTAATTACAAAAGAAAGTGTATTGCTATTAGGAGTAGATCCAAAGATTTGGGATGCTTTTGAGGTGAAAAGATAATTTGTATATCTTTTATTACGGTGATATATTATGTCGTTAAATTCCCATTTCGTTTTACATGTTAAGAACTATGATATTTTTATGTTAATTAAAAGATAGACTTATTTGTAAATGTGAGACTTAACTACAAGCTCCAAATTCATGTATTTAAATGTAAAATATGGATACAGTAATAGATGAAATAATGTGCAAATTTGAATCTAGATGAAAGACAAAGAAAATATTAAAGCTTAATATAGATTACTGCAAGTGGTTACAAAAGTTTATTTTGAAACTTACAAAAGAAATCAACCTAAATTTTCCTTCGTAGTAACTAAGCGATATTTTAATCTCTAAGAAAAAAATAAAGAATTTTCATATTTTTTATTTATCGCTTGAAAAGCTACAGGGGTATATACAAGGACAAAAACAGGTAAAAGAAAATAATGATTTGTAATCACAAATATCGTGTAAACACCCAACTTTTATGAGAAATATGAAAAGGAACGAGTTATACAAACCAAATAGCCAACTTGCCAAAAAATATGGCTAGTTTTAAGAAGGAAAGGTATCAAGAAAACTGATAGTTTTGATAAAAAATCCGAAATGCCTCACTTGACTCTATGTGCATGAATAAGTTACCAGACTAAAATACATGAACTCGGACAACTGACAACTACTAGACCATCACATAAAAAACAGCTACGAGCATCGCATTCAGCATACCTCGCATTTGAAACGTGTGCATACAAAACTTAACTCAAAAAAGGCCGCCAAACAACAAACAAAAGCAATAGATACTTGCCATAAACACAACCACACTGATGAATCAAAGAAAAAGTGCATTAAATTTCTCCTACCAACCAGCAACAAAGTTCAAGTCAAATACAACTCAATAGGAATCTTTGGTCTTACAATTGGATCTAGATTAAAGTCAAACCTTAAACGCAATGTTTTGGAGAAAAATCAACGGATCTTCAGATTCCCCTTTAGATCGGTAGAAAACAAATCGAAATCCTGAGTCAATCGAGATTGTTAGAAAATAAAACGGATCGACGACAAATGATTGAAATGAAGAACAGTTCCATACCTTGAGTCAATCGAGATTATGGTCTTCTCTTGAAATCGCAATCTTCACTTTGGAATCAAACAGTAAATCGATGACAAATGATTTGGGATCGACAGTGATTTTAGGGTTTTGCTCTCGTTTCTTTTTTTATTTTGTTTGGGAAAGTGAACGTACTGAGTTGTATACGGTGTATTTTGGAGAAAAGGGAGCGTGCTGGTTTGACCGTGGGTGGGGGGGTTTAGGAAGTACATTTCCCATTAAGATCGGCCTAAAGCTGTTGCAAAATATTAAAAGATGGAGACCAATCCTCTGAAGAGCTTTGTAGTGGTCTGAAGCCATTGCTAATTTGCAACGGCTCAAAGCCATTGCAAAACTGCCACATTAAGGGGTTGCAAAATTCCCATTATGGTGTAGTGCAAACTCTAAATCGCTTGAAACAGGATCTGTTGCGATCGTGGGGACGAGAGCTTCACAACAAGACTAACGGTCAAATTTGGAGCATGTTAGAATTTAGGGCAGAATTAAATCCGAACAATTAAAAAATTCAGAAATTAAAACTGACGGAGTGGAAACGACAGTGAGAACTCTCTGGAACTCAAATTATTTTACAGTTAATATATACTAGGATGCAGACGGCGCTTAGAAGCCCCCGACACTACTTTTTGTACAAACCAGTTGATTGTTTGTTTGGATGGTGTTTGGATTGTCATGTGTTGATATTGTTGTATATAAAAATTATTTATATAATATATATATATAAATTATCATGAAATAAAGTAAAATAAATATCATTTACAAACCGGACGGTTTGTTTATGTACACTTATTTATCTGATATTGAATGGGATGATAAATTTACACATCACCCAATTGCACAAATAATAAACAGTATTTTTTGTTTGAAAACACCACATGGGTATTGGGATAATATGTGACATACATTGATCCCAATAATTAGTGGTAGGTCAATCGATGGGTTGACAGACTGTATAAGCGTTATTTATTTATTTATTTATTTATTTTATTGCTTATACAGTTGCAAATTGCACTTTGGATGTTGTATGAATTTTTAATGATTATTTATTGTTATTGTTGAATACATGCGATGTATGAAATCCATATAACTGAAATTATACGGTAATTGATTGGGTCTGATTCCAGTTCAGAATTTACGAATATTTTAAAATAATATTCTATAAATATTGAAATGTGAAGCCTTGTTAAGTAGTTAAACGCCATTTTAACACGAACGGGATTTTCTGTTGATTTTATTCATTTTATAATGAAAATCGAAAAGTGATTTCAAAATCTGATATTTTGAAAACATTATCATTTTAATATTATAATGATATGAAATATTCAATTTTGATTTAAATTTGAAAATGAAATGGAAATCGTTTTAAAATGAATTTTAAACGAATTTATATGAAATATTCAATTTTGATTTAAATTTGAAAATGAAACGGAAATAGTTTTAAAATGAATTTAAAATGAATTTATATGAAATATTCAATTTTTATTTAAATTTGAAAATGAAATCGAAATCGTTTTAAATTGAATTTAAAATGAATTTATAATGGAATATTCAATTTTGATTTAAAATTGAAATGAAAGTGGAAATCGTTTTTAAAAAGAATTTAAAACGATTTATAAAATTCATTTTAAATGGAAATCGATGATATATGTATATATATATATATACACACACACTATGATGATCTGAATAGAACGCGCCGCCCAGCGACCATTTGCGAATTTTGACCATTAACTTCAAATTGATGTTACGGGAGATCCGACCTTCGGATTCTCCTAAAACTGAAACCGTTGGGTTCGTATCGAAAAGAGCTTTCCAATGAACACAAGAGGTTTGAAATCTAACGGTTGGGTTTAAAGATACGTCCAAATCAATTTCAGAAAAGGTCGCTATGGATGCAGTTCAGTGGCCGTTATTGGAAACCGACTGTATGGACGATAATAAAATTATTAAAAATATGGAAAAGTTATGTAAAATCATAATAAAAGATTTGGAAAGATTTTGGATGAAAATTCCATTTTGGAAAAGATAAAAATATATTTTTATCGAAATGAACTAGTTATTAACTAGAATAATAATTTAATTAGTTTTAGAAATAAATAAATTGGATTTGAAAATGGTTTTATAATAACCAGAATTTTCCAAAGAATAAATTAGAATGGATTCGGAATGGAAATAATCTTCAGAATATTTCGATATTGTATTTCAGGATTATACGGATATTGTAGAGGAATTTAGAATATATATATATATATATCGTTATACCCAATATGATATTTGTTGGTTTCATAATTTTATATTGAATATAAGTCGATATAATTTCTATTCAGGGCCTTGTATTTGATATCAAATTGGATTTTGGGTTTGTCGAGAATGGTGCCTTCATCAACACTGTTCTTAAACCCAGTTGAGAAAAGAATAAATCTTTTAATTAAGATTTAGTGAAGTTTTCCAATCAATTAATATTTAATTGGAATTGAATAAAAGGATTGAATTTTTGGGTTTATCGTGAATGGTGTTTTAAATAACACTTGTTCTTTAACCTAATTAATAGTGAAGAATATGATTTGGAATATATAAATCTTTTTATTAAGATTTAATGGAAATTTTCCAAAGTAAAATTTTCGAATTTAATAAATTAAATCGGAATGGAATGGAATTCGATTTGGTAATAATCGAAGTGAGCTTTTGTGGTGGAATATTGTTAATGTATACAGAATTCAAAAGGCTTCATTGTTATTCCATTTATATTATTAGTCGAATACGGAAATTTATATCGATTATATATATTGATCTATTTTCTGTGAGGATTCCATAACTAATGGAATTCGATTTTGGGTTCATCGTGAACTGTGTTTTAAATGACATTGGTTCTTTAGCCCAGTTAAAGACATGATTCATGTCTAATGTTGTATTTCAAACTATATTTATTGATCTGTGCAAAATATGTATCTGTTTGGTGGCGTAGAATTTATTCTCTTGCTTAACACCCTTCTTTGAGACGTACGAGCTCAGAGGTTATATATTGGCAAAAACCAGTGGTACAGTGTAGATGGTCGATGTGACATGTTTGATTTCCCAAAGTTAAATAATCATTTATAATGATTTTTAGGAAGATTAAAACTAAGTGGAGATTTAATGAATCTTCAATTAGATTGAAACGTGAAAGTGATAATTTAAATTATCAAATTTGGGAAATGATCGAGAACGGAGTATCACCAGTTTTGCTCCAAGCGATAGTTAAATCTTTAATTAGATTTGAACGTGAAATGGAAATTAATTTTTACTGATAACACTGTGGTGTTAGGTATGGAGTATTACTAGTTTTGCTCCATGGGATGAATAGGTTCGGATTGGGAAGTATAATAAATGATTACTTCGGTAAGATTCGCTAATCCCGACTAGTTTGGAAAACCTTAATTTGGTTTAAATTGTGAAAAGAATATTTGAATAAAAGAATATTCTGGATTGGAATGAGGCATATGATGTGTTGTTATAGCACTTGATTATAAGATACGCGATGATTGACATAGAAATGTGTTATTTTTATGCTCTTATATCTAATCTTTTGTATATAAATAAGTATTACTTGGGTATTGTTTTGCAACTTTTACAGAAATTCCAACCCAGCCCGCATGCAACCAGAAAAGTAGAGAAATAGAGATGAAATTGATATATATTTACATTTTGAAGAATTGAAGATGAAGATCTCACATCTAGTTGCTGTTGGACAAGAAAAGGATTGATAAAAAGGCTTTGCACATCACAAATCAATGAAGAAGTGTCAAGGAAGCAAGAGGAAAAGAGAAAAGGCCTAAATTTGCTTTATTTATCTAAGGCCCATTTATGTTTCTCATTGTAAACTAATTAGTGATTTAATGACCAGGCCCAGTTATCGTTAGGGTTAGGGTTTGGCTATCTACCCTATATATACCCTTGTAGCCACCATCCTATATCTCATTTTTCTATTCTCTTCATTAATAAAACTCAATTTTCTTTTTATGCAAATTTCTATTTCTTAGCAATTAGTGTTGTCTACACGATTAGATTCGGTACAACACTATTTGTATTTTGCATTTTTTTTCATTAGTGATTGACCGTCTGATTAGATTCAGCGGTAATCCTAATTTTGTTTCCTGTTGTTATTTATATTCTGCAATTTTATTTTCTGTATTTTAATCGCGTTCATAGGTTAAATTGGATTTGATTAGATTTGAATCTGATTCATAGTTTCATTGCTTTTCCATTGAAATTGTGATTTGATCGTCGGTTCAGTTAGATCTGTTCTGAATCAAATTACAGTTTTAATTTAGTTTTGTTTTGCTTTATTTTCAAAATCAAATTACAGTTCCATTTGATTTAATTCACCTCCCTGTGTTCGACCTGTATGCTACACACCTGTATGCTTGCAGAATTTATTATAAATATCGCGCTTGTCTAATTCATAGACTAGCGTCGATCAAGTTTTTGGCGCCGTTGCCGGGGAGGTAACGATTAAATTTTATTGTTTATTCAATACCTGATTCGTGTTAGTTTTTATTTTATTTTTGTTTTCTTGTATATATATATATATAAATCTCGATTAGTGGTGTGGCGTATCAATTACATTGATTCTGTCATGAACTAAGGAAGAGAAAAAGAATTGCCAAATTTCCTTTGATTTATTTCCTGTTTTCAGTACATAGTTTTTCTCCTTTCTACAAGTCTTAAAAAAATAAAAAATAAAAATAAAATAAAAAATCCTTGATTTCTTTTCATTCTTCAACTCCTTGCCATTTTTCCCCTTCTCTTTTTCATTCTATCCTCTTGATTTCTTTATAACAAAAAAAACACTTGCCAATATTCGTTTATTTCTTTCCGTCTTTAACTCCTTGCCATTTTGTTTACATTCTCTTTTTATTTATAACCTACTGTTCTTCTACCAAAAAAAAAAATAGAAAAAAATATATATACAAAATTCCCTCTTTCTCTGTCATCTCAGACCATCCTTCTTCACATTTTACCAAAAACCGCATTCACCATTACAAAAAATATCTCCACCGATCAACGCAAAAACAAGTGCGCGTACCCCTCATTCACACACCAGATCGTCACCCTCCTGACAATCAAACTGCATAAACTCTCCTCCCTCACCACCATCATCGAACCTACTGTCACCACAAAAGTACGTCTCCTCCACCGAACTGCTTAACACCCAAGCAGTCAAGCTCGCAAGACCTACCACCGTACCACTCCCCCACGCTTGGATTCATCCTTCAACATCCCCAAGGTTTACAACTTCGTCACCTTCCTTCCCTCTATTTCCAAGTTTTCTAATTCATAGAATTTATTACACACCTCCCTGATCAACTCATAATTCATGGCACCCTCTCTCCCATATTCTCACCATCCACTTGAACCCATAACCAAAACCACAGCAAAACCTTCCTCCCTACACAGCAAAAACCTTAATATCCGATTGCCAAAACCGCAACAACCCCTTTTGTTGATAACATCAAACAAACATCCGATTGCCAAAACCAAACCAAAACCACAGTAAAAACCCCAGGCACTACACAGCAAACCAATTGCCAAACCGCAACAACCCCTTTTGACCATCTTTCAAACCATCCTCAAACTGAATCACCACTGCAACCAGTTCGGTTCATCATCTCATCAACTTCGAATACCGCACAACTATCACAAACGCATCAGAACCTGCGCCCCCTGTTCGTAACCAAAACTGATTCGAGAGCCCCCAAATCGAAGAAAAAACCCAACTAGCTGATTCGAACACCGGACCGGAGTGCGTAAAACCGGTTAAATTTTGGATCGATTTCTATTAGAAGAAAAAGGAGGGGGAAAAAGAGGATTTATTTCAGCGATTTTGGTTTGTAAGAGACTTAGGGGGGCGATTATTCTTTGTTTGGGTGTGATAACTTGGGACTTGCGGTTCCCTTATTTGTGAGGGTCTGCTTTTATTCTTCCTTTGCTTTCGGAACAAGGAAAAAGTACTGAAAATAACGAGGGTGCGTTTGTTTAAAAAAAAGAGAGAGAGAGAGAGAAGAAGAAGAAACAAAGGGGCGTGAGATCTTATTTCTCTTCTGGGAACTTGATTTTTGATTCTTGCCTTTCTTTTGGTTTTTGACTGCGTTCTCTTCCATTTAGAAACAATTGGACGGGTACTTGTTGATATTTAGTATCCGCGAACGTGATAGATTGGTTTCACAATCTGTTGGTTGAGATTTTATTTTATTTTATTTTTGTTTTTTTTTCTTTAAGTAGGAACTTTAGTGTCATTAGTTTAGTTATTATTCCTCGATTTTTTTTTCTTTTCAGTCTAGCCTTTTGTTTTACTTCCAATTTAGTTTTTTTTTCTTATTTTATTTTATTTTCTTCCGACAACAAAAAAAAAAGAAAAAAAAAGAAAAAGGTTTCAAATCAAAGACCAGCAGCGAAGGAAAAGGAATCGAGCAATAACCAAAATTTCAGAGGTCAAGCAAATTCCAAATAGTGGATTTGAGTCGCTAGCACTAGTTAATTATTCTGGATGGACAACCATACCCCGCTCTGTAATATTTTCTGAACTCTACAGATGTCCTGCTACTTTGAAAAAAATATAGAAATTGCTTGTAAAAATCTTCTACAGGGGCAGCGGCTTGAAAGTAAAAAATTTAATTCTGCAATTTATATGACCGTTCTGTGACTGAAATTTCTGAATTAATTTGGTGTGGACTGACATTTCCATAACTGAAATCTTCATTCTCATTGTTTTTAACAATAAAAATAGACACTGCAAAATAATATAATTGAAAAGTGGTGTTTTGTGAAGTTGACTGTCTCGTATAATTGGATCGCGGATATATAGTAGTTCAATTTATTGAACTATTAGCAAAAGAGGTTGCATACTACCCGTAAAACATTGGTCGTATCCCTTAGTTTTATACTATACGTGAACGGCCATAAGACCCTCTTCCCCCTTCCAATTGAGTCAGTTAATTAATAGAGCACAACTCATTATTTTATATTATTTTGAATTGAGAATAATTTCCGTCTTGCCGTAATTTCATTTCAAATGTCTGATTCAAAAAAATCATTGAGAGATATGTGGGATAATAATCGAAGTAGACGTCCTCTTAAAGAGTATGAATACGAATTACAACTCATGAGGCAAGATTTTCCAAAATTTCTCGAGCCAAATGTCAACAATTTTCAAAATTTTCAAAATGACCAACATTTTCAAAGTTATGATCGAAATGACGACTTCAATTCAAATTTCAACAATTTCGATTATGGGCCACATCCACATGAAAATAGTTTTGAATCCCAATATAACTTTGATCCACATCAGTATGGGGTTGTAAACCAAAATTTTCAAAATTATAGCCCATATCAACATCTTGAAAATGACCAAAATTGCAATTTTCACTCGAATTTTAACAGTTTTGGTTATGAACAAAATTTCTATGATCAAAATGATTTCCAATATCATTGTCAGTTTTCTGAAAATTCAAACAACTACCACATTGGAAATAATATTGATTGTGAAATTGATGTGGATTATAATTTTGAAAATCAAGAAATCCAAAACGAGAGATGTCAAATCAACGATCGTCTTAACATTCTTAGAGAGAGGGAAGAAAGACTAAATAAAAAGGCCGATGAACTTCTTTGTTTATTGACATCTTTGAAGGAACAACAAGAGCAACAAAATCAAATTCAAATAAGCGATGAATCAGAAAATAATTCAACTCTTACTGACATTGAAAATTTTCAAATAACGACTTTTGAAATTGAGAATAACCATCAAAATGAAGTTGTTCACAATTCAGTAAATGATTTGGATTTCGATTCTTTTCAAAAAGATTTAAGCTTAGATTTTGATCTTCCTCTTTCGGGTTGCGATTAACTTGAATTCTTTGAAATTGAACAAAATGAAAATGTTGAATTTTTCGAAAACTCAAAATTGGAAATGGATTTGGACGAACATGAATTCTTTGGATTGTACGAGGATGAATTGCCAAATAAGGAAGAAGTAGATTCACGTCACGAGTTCGAAAATTTTAACTTTGAGAAAATTTCAAATGAGCTTGAAATTGTCAGTGTCTTGAACAACTTTGAGAAATGTGATCACATAGTCTTGAACAACAGTTAGATTTCAACTTTCACTGAATTTATATACGATCACAAATTTTTGAAAACTTACACTGACAAATTTGTTGAATACATGAATTACTCTTGGAATGCTGGCTTGGTCGAAAAACTTCAGGTTAGGACGACCCTGGATATTTATCTCCTGGACTATAAATCTAGGTTTAAAGATGAGATGGTTTTCAAAAAATCTTGCTTGTTAGAAAACATGCCTAGACATAGTGGGAATGAGACTCATAGGGCTAGAACCAAGTGTGTGGGAAAAAGTTGGTGGAATTCTTTGCATCGCATGCATCGTAAACACATATATCATTGTACATATGATCCATTCCTACATATAGTTAGATTGCATTTCATTCTGCAAATAATTTTACAGTTAATCCATCTTTGGGTACGATCTTTCAAATTTAGGAAACGTTACAGTGTGGACACTGTTTAATTCAGGTGTGGGGGGAGTCTGCATTTCACTCATTTTCGTTTTTTCTTTATTTTTCTTTCTTTTCATTTTCATCATTTAAATAGGACCAACATACATTTTAGACTGTAGTAACATACCATAATTTTTTTATTTTTTTTTGGAAAATACGACTCATTTTCAATTGATACAACAAAATAAGTTTACAATTTTTAGCCAGTTGATAGTATTTTTTTCTCTCAACTTAGATCAAATAAGAAATATAATGAAAAGTTCAATTTTGAGGGATAATAGTGTAACCAGTACATAGGGAGATTCTTAGGTGATGGCCATGAAATCTATTCTATATTGTAGACTTTGTTTAAATAAGTGGAGGACTTAAAATACTTATATTGGCTTTTCAAATCTTTAAAACTAAGTTGTGTTAAGTTGAATTCGCGTAACTCTCTTTTGTGCTTATATTTTCGATAATAATAATAATAGTATTCCAAGGGTATCCAACATTGCTTGTATATCGAGCGTTGGTGTGCAAACCCGCCAAGCTCTATCCGACACGTTGTTGACAAAGTCAGCATTGGAATATCTTGGTCTCATTTTATGAGATTGGACACATAAGGATTACCGACACGTTGTTGACAAAGTCAAAGTCGGCCTGCACAATCCGCCAAGCTCTTTACGTACTCTCCGTTAGTCCGCGAGGCAGTGCATGGGTGGTAAACCTTGGTCTTCTAAGTTAGGTGTATGTACTTAATCATAAATTTTAAAATTTTATAGAATAAAGAATAAGCGATGATGCCCTAAACACTTCTTGACCTTATTGATTTGACTAGCCATACATGAGAAAATTAGAATACCACTTTGCAAACTGTGCCAAGCAAACTAAGAATTTATTTCATGGCTGCACTATGTTATCGACCGAACTAACTAGCCAAACTGGAATTTAACATTTGAAAACTTGATTTATATTGAAAATTTGTGACAAGTTGAGGTATCTGAAATAAAATCAACTGATTAGAAATTGTTAACTTAAATTGTTGTACCACTTTACTGAAACAAGTCGTGTTTTCATTTTTCGTTTTTATTTGCATATGTCCATTGCATTCATGTAGTTTCATTAGAATCATAGCATATTACATTTGGATTTTGTGGGTAGTATCCGCTGAAAACCCTCACGAGACACCACTCGTCCTACTAGGGACACCTAGAGGTTTAACGGGTTGTTGCATGCGCTCAATGCAATCGTGTTTCCTATGAAAGTGTGACCTATCTAGTTAGTTTTTCATTTTATTTTCTTTTTACTCGAGGACGAGTAAAAGATAAGTGTGGGGGTATTTGATTGACATAGAAATGTGTTATTTTTATGCTCTTATATCTTATCTTTTGTATATAAATAAGTATTACTTGGGTATTGTTTTGTCACTTTTACAGATATTCCAACCCAGCCCGCATGCAACCAGAAAAGTAGAGAAATAGAGATGAAATTGATATATATTTACATTTTGAAGAATTGAAGATGAAGATCTCACATCTAGTTGCTGTTGGACAAGAAAAGGATTGATATAAAGGCTTTGCACATCACAAATCAATGAAGAAGTGTCAAGGAAGCAAGAGGAAAAGAGAAAAGGCCCAAATTTGCTTTATTTATCTAAGGCCCATTTATGTTTCTCATTGTAAACTAATTAGTGATGTAATGACCAGGCCCAGTTATCATTAGGGTTAGGGTTAGGGTTTGGCTATCTACCCTATATATACCCTTGTAGCCACCATCCTATATCTCATTTTTCTATTCTCTTCATTAATAAAACTCAATTTTCTTTTTATGCAATTTTCTATTTCTTAGCAATTAGTGTTGTCTACAGGATTAGATTCGGTAGAACACTATTTGTATTTTGCATTTCTTTTTCATTAGTGATTGACCGTCTGATTAGATTCAGCGGTAATCCTAATTTTGTTTCCTGTTGTTATTTATATTCTGCAATTTTATTTTCTGTATTTTAATCGCGTTCATAGGTTAAATTGGATTTGATTAGATTTGAATCTGATTCATAGTTTCATTGCTTTTCCATTGAAATTGTGATTTGATCATCGGTTCAGTTAGATCTGTTCTGAATCAAATTACAGTTTTAATTTTGTTTTGTTTTATTTTCAAAATCAACCTCCAAAGCTTTGTCTAACTCGCCCTAGAGATTAGATAAATAATTTGATTTAATTCACCTCCCTGTGTTCGACCTGTATGCTACACACCTGTATGCTTGCAGAATTTATTATAAATATCGCGCTTGTCTAATTCATAGACTAGCGTCGATCACGCGAGTTATTCGGAAAGACCGAGTTTAACCCATTCTGAATAATTGATACCACGAAAAGTCAAAGAGATTGAAGATGGTGCAAGACCGACAATCTTCACATCAAATGGATAGGTTGCTACTGATGCCTATGATTGGAGTAGCTACCTTGAAGGGGCTACAGTGGTAGCCATCTAGACGTATTTGTTGATTGTTCGGATATGCGAGGGCCTCTCTCCTGTTTTGGACATATGGGACGAGGAATAAGGTGCCTCCGTTTTCGTTCAGACCCAGAACGGACTTGTAAATGGATGGTATGTCAGCCATTGTATTCCTTTATACTGTATTCTTCAGTCTCTGCTAAATATATATCTGTTTATTGGCGGAGAATTTATTCTCTTGCTTAACACCCTTCTCTGGGACGTACGAGCTTTAGAAATCAATGGTACGGTACAGATTGATAGTGTGGCATGCTGAGATGCAGTGATCCAAGTTGTTGTTGAAAAGAAGAGCTTAGTGGATGATAATCAAAGCACAACTTTAAATAGCACATCTTTGTGTAGCGTTAATTCGCGGGCATCACACACCGGTATGGTGGTAAACTGATGGTTAAATCAATATACTTTAGAGATGAGGATAGACATCCTACAGGTTGTCATGCATTCGGTCGATCGAGGTGATACTGGGTGTGGTTGCCCCACACCAGTAGGGAATAGGGCACACTACCCAATTCCCAGATGCATAGAGTTGGCGGTGTTTTCTAATGCTAGGACGTAAGCCGCGGTAGCTTGTTTCCTGAATATAGTGCGGATGTGCATTACGGCGTTTTCTCATGCACGGGGCGTAAGTCATTGGGTATTGCACTATGCGATAGATCTTTCGAATCAGGAGCCATCAGTATGGAAATCCAAACTCCTAATACGACATTTTATGGTTTTAATTGTATACTATATATGGCGATGATTAATACATTTATATTTGAAGTTGATTTCTTCACTTATAGTAATAATAAAAGATCTGTTTTAAAACTTACTAAGCATATTTGGCTATTATAAGGTAAAACTCTATCCTCGACTGCATTCATTGTGTGATGGGACCTGAGTCTTATAATAGCTTCATTTTTCTTTATTTAGCATTGTGCTGTTTGTTTTAGGCACTGGTATTCTTGGGGGTAAACCCGTTCTGCGTTAGCGGCGTGGTCCCTTGATTTACCTAACTTAAGTATCAAGTTAATAACTGTTTTAGTTCTCACACCAGTCCCATGACTGACTCGGAGTTTATTATTTTAATCTAAACTCTGGGTGCCCATATTTTCCATACGGACAGCTAGTAGTTTTGGTTTTGAAGATTTATTTTCATAGGATCCTGGATTTACAACTGGAGCTATATTCAAAAAGCTTTGTATCCGTGTATTTCTTTCAGTTGTGTCAGTTGTTATTTTCCGCTACGCATTATATTTATGTATTATTTTCCGCTACTATGTATTTTAATCTCTGATATTTTTCATGTGTAATATTTATTCATACTCTGATATATTCTTGTACTCTGATGTAATTGTTGTAATAAGCAATGAAATGTTTTATTATTTGTGTTCTGATTTGTTGTGTTCTCAATTCAATCCAGGCTTTCCTGTAAGGGTGAGTTTAGGTCGTCTCATCTTGGATGACGCCAAATTACTTACAATTTATTTTAAGGCCTACAAATTATTTTGAATTAAGTCTAAATTTTTTCCAACTCAGGTTTAACATTAAGTTGACAACTCTGTTTTAAATCTGAGTTGCAAAACACTGCAACTTAGTTTTAAAACTGAGTGGCATAACTTGGCAACAAAGTTCTAAGGCTGAGGTTTTTTTAACCTTGGTTTCACGACTTAGTTTTAAATTGTGTTGCAGTTGTAACTTGCAACTCAGTGTTGTAATGATCTTGCTAATAAATGGGATCGGGACTTGTGGGGAGATGGTAAGATACATTATCAATTGTTAAGAGAATTTAAATGAGAATATTGCTAAGGAGATTAAAATTGAAGAATTTTTATATTGTGGAAGATTCAAATGAAGGTATTAATAGGAATTTATAGGAGATGAGGGAAGCGGGAAACTTATGTTTAACTATTATACCACAACCATATAGCATAATTGATTTTGCTTATATGTTTTGCAGATGTTAGTAAAATTTGCAGCCGCAATGCATAAACGTGCACAATAATATCCTAAACAATTTAAGGTATTGAAGTTATTCTAATGTCACTATTTTAAAGCTAAAATTGCAATTCTGCGTAATTATGGTAAAATAATATCCTAAACAATTTAAGGTATCTAGACAAACTAAACTGCAACCGTTGATTCATATATTTTACATATGCACACTCTTGGTGGTCGCATCTATATCCAGGTAACTTCTAATTTAACCCTCAATTACTTATTTTCTATCAAATCATAGTAATAAAAAAGGGTTGCAAAAGAATGATGTAATAAGTTCTATATAATTTGGATGTCATTGCATATGGCTATAAACGGGGTGTTGTTTTTATTTGCACTTGTTTTATCACATTTTGGTGTGGAGTGTCCTTGCTGTACAATGCAGAACTTTGTATCTTTTTTTACATATATAATATCCTTAAGAAAATACGTCAAGATCGTTGTTCAATATTAGATGGACTATCAGCATTTGTATTGATTATATTTTTATTATGTTGTAGCCAATGGAATATTGCGAGGAGTATTAATAAAGAATATGTTTGAGGGTTATATTCTCCCTAGAAGTGATGGCAGTGGAAAAACTTTTTCTGGTCTACAAGCATTGAAGATAACCAATGTTGTAAGTAACATGCTCCTTTGCAAATGTTTTGATAAACATCAAATGTTATATGTCACTTATTTCATATCAGAACTTCAGATGTATATTCAATTTTAGTACATCATTTATATTCCTTATCTAAAATAAAGCATATGTAAATAACCTAACTTTCATTTACACAGACAGAAATGACAAACATAATTTAGTTGGTAACCACTTCTATAGCCCCCATTTCATGTATCTCACTTTGGTCTTTTTGTTCCAGATTTCGTGAAAAACGAAACAAAATTTTGTTGGTATAATCCGCTAGCCATTGAGATGAAGTACATGATATTGATCATTTCGAAGCTTCTTATTTTTCACCTTGATTCTATGTGTGTTTATGAATTATCCTCGCTTTTTTGATGTCATAGATTGAACGTTGGCTAATTTGAGTATGTGAAGAACTGAGCAAACACATTCAGTCTAATTTTGACCTGAACTAGTACAGCCCCCAAAGTGGTTAAAAACCGACCGTTACGTGTGTAATTAAAAAAACCATATGTTGTTATATTATATAGATTACATTTGAGGGTATAGTGATAATATGTCGGATAAAAATAATTTGCATTATTACAAACAAAAATTAGATATATTAAAAAAAATACAAAGTAGAACAATTAACAGTTTTTTTATTTCAACTATTCATATATGTTTCATGATAAAGTGTTAAATAGATTTGTTATACAAGCTTTCTATATTAGTCAAGGTGTTTATGTCTGTTATGAGGTGTAAAAGTTATGTAGATGCATCGATTGACGCTTTTCTATGGAATAGAAAAGCGCAAATTATGTAATAAATTACTGCAAGCGCACAGGTGTGTAGTATGCAGGTCAAACAAAGAGAGGAAAAATAAATTTTTTATTATTTATATATTTCATGGGTGAGTTAGATGAATTTTGGAGGCTGGGTTGAAAAACAATAAAAATTGAAACTGTAATTTGATTCAGAACAAATCTAATTGAACCGATGATCAAATCACAATTATCAATTGAATAGAAAAACAATAAAACTATTATTGAATTGAATACAGATCTAAATCTAATCAAATCTATATTTAATCTAATATGACCTAGGAAAGCAAATAAAAAGCAGAAATTAAAATTGAAGAAGTAAAATAACAAATAGAGAATAAAATTAGGATTTCTGTTGGATCTAATCAGACGGTCAATCACTAATGAAAAATAAATGAAAAAGACAAATAGTTCTCTACCAAATCAAATTGTGTAGACAACACTAATTGCCAAGAAAATAAAAATGTAGAAAAGAGAAAGGAAGAAAACTAAACTAGATTAATGGTAGAAGAATCACAGCAGAAAAGTCCTCCCTTACAATGGGTATACATGTGTATTTATAAGTGAGTTGCAAACCCTAATCATCTAAATGGGCCTGCTCATCAAAGATTGTGGTATGATCCTCAACTTATCCCTCTTCGCCATGTGTCAATTAGAAGATTTTCAAAGATCTTTTCTTCCCATCTCTTTCAAAAGCAAATATGCTGGCCCAACGTGAACACAATTAGCCTCCAATGACAGCTTCCTATGCAATTCTTCATCTATATGGCGTATTTTCTTCACTTTTCAGGTTGTATAAGGCTTGATCAACTTATCTTTAAAATCAACAAAATAATATCCAATGTAATATTTATTTATATACAAAAGATAAAATATAGGTGCATAAAGTAACATATTTCAATGCTGATCAAATATCCCCACACTTATCTTTTACACGTCCTCGAGTAAAAAAAAAAATTGAAAAACTAAACTAGATAGGTCGCACTTTCGTACGAAACATGATTGCATTGTGCGTATGCAACAAGCCATTAAACCTCTAGGTGTCCCTAGTAGGACGAGTGGTGTCTCATGAGGGTTTTTAGCGGACACTACCCACAAAATTCAAATGTTGTATGTTGTGGTTCTCATGCAACTACATGATTGCAATGGACATATGTAAATGAAAAAAAAATGAAAACACGACTGGTTTCAGAAAAGTGATACAATAAAGTAAGTTATCAAATTTAAATAGTTGATTGTTTTTTAAATACCTCAACTTATCACAAGTTTTCAACATAAATCAAATTTTCAACGTTAAAGTCTAGTTTGGCCGGTTGGTTCGGTTGATAACATAGTGCAACCACGAAATAAATTCTTAGTTTACTTGTCACA
Source organism: Allium sativum (assembly GCA_030737875.1). Taxonomy (NCBI): domain Eukaryota; kingdom Viridiplantae; phylum Streptophyta; class Magnoliopsida; order Asparagales; family Amaryllidaceae; genus Allium; species Allium sativum. The sequence continues at coordinate 161,952,160 of CM060924.1, forward strand.
GTTTGTAAAGTAGTATTATTATTTCCTCGTGTATGGCTAGTCAAATCAATAAGGTCAAAAAGTGTTTGGGCATCATTGCTTATTCTCAGTCTTTATAAAAATGAAGCTTTATAATTAATTACATACACCTATCTTAAAGGCCAAGGCATACCACCCATGCACTGCCTCACGGGCTGATGGAGAGTTGGGAAAGAGCTTGCCGGATTGTGTAGACCGACGTTGACTTTGTTAACAAGATGTCGGTAATCCTTAGGTGTCCTACTCATAAAATGAGACCATGGTATACCGATGTTGACCTTGTCAACAAGTTGTTAGAAAGAGCATGTTGGTTTGCACAACAATGCTAGATTTAAAAGCAATGTTGGTTACACTTGGATTATTGTTATTATTGAATATAAGAAGAAGAAAGAGTTACGCGAATTCAGCTTAACACAACTTAGTTTTAAAGATTCGAAAAGCCAATATAAGTATATAAAGTCCTCCACTCATTAAAAAAAACAATTTAGAATAGACTTCATGGACATTACCTAACAATCTCCCTGTGTACCAGTTACACTATAATCGCTCAAAATTCAACTTTTCATTATATTTCTTATTCGATCTTAGTTGAGAGGAAAAAAATTACTATCAACTGACTAACTACTGTTAACTTACTTTGTTGTATCAATCTAAAATGAGTCGTATTTTCAATAATAATTATTAAAAATTGGTTATTATGGTCTAAAATGCATGATGGCCCTATCTAAATGTATGAAAATGGAAAGAAGGAAAATTAAATAACAAATAATAAAAGGATGTAATGCAGACTTCCCCCACACTAGATATAAAAAGTGTCCACACTGTAAACGTTTCCTAAATTTGAAAGATTGTACCCAAAGGTAAATGAGTTGCAAAACTATTTGTAAAATGAAATGAAGTTTAACCACCATATGTGAATGAAAAACATATGCAGAATGAATTCTACGATGATGATAATGAGTATTATGTGAAAAATGAGACTTCTTGTTCCCCCACACTTGCCTCTATCGAAAATGATGTATGATGATTTCGTGTTTGATTTTTGAGGTACAAGAGGCATGTCGATAACTTCTGAAATAAAATTCTTCCCTATGCAAATTTGGTTGTGATAGTGATTTATGCCATTTAGATGCAAATTATCTCGTAAAGTTTTCACAGGTTTTTCTTCTTGGTCCTCGGTAAGATCAGAGGCCAAGGTTACGGGGAAATTTTCTATAGAGTCCAAGTAAGCATACTCAAGGTCTTGTGGAAGGGGTTTGAGGTCCAACTTAAGATGTTCCTGTATGCTAATATTTGTCGACATTCCATGATTAGGTTCAAATGACGAAGGTTTAAGTCATGTACTTCATTTAATTTAGAAATGTATTTGAGCTCATCGAAATCGGAGCTGAAATGGTCAAGACACATTTTCAATGCTTCAGAAGTGTCATTAGAGGTTTCATCAATTATTGTTTGAATCATGTCAATTTTATCAATCACAAAATTCCTAACATAATTATGGTGGCTAACACTCTTTCACATATCGTTATCAAACTCAAACATAGAAAAACCTTGGCTTAAGGTTCAATTAGCTCTTAATCGGATTATATAACGTACTCATGTATATTTTATTTGTTGATAATCCCGATTTAAAGGGGGAAGAGGGTCTTATAGCCATTCATATATAGCATAAGTACTAAGGGATACGACCAATGTTTTTCGGGTAGTATGCAACCCCTTTTGCTAAAAGTTCAATTAATTGAACTAATATATATCCGCGATAAACCCTCGAGAGAATCAATTTCATAAAATATACTCTTGTAGTTAAATATTTTGCAAATCAAATCAATTTTTATAATTGACAACGATAAGAATAATGACTTCAGGTATGTAAATTTTAGGCAAACACAACAATCTGATAATAATAACTACAGAAAATAAAAATTGTACAAGCAGTCTGCTGCCCCTGCAGATTTTTTTACAAGCCATGTCTATATATGTTAAACAATTACAGCACGATAGAAAATTTTACAGTGGTGTATGGCAGACCGTCTAGTGCAATTGAGTAGCTTTAACAATTCAAATCAATTGTTTGCTTTGCTTGACTGAGTTCCTTTGACCTTTGAGTTGATTTTCTTTGTGATACTTTTTTTTGGAAAGAAAAGAAAACAAACAACAAGAAAGTAGAAATGGACCCGGAAAATAATAAAAACTAAACTAAAAAAATCCTAGACTAAATAAAATAAAAGACACCAATTCAACTCAACTTATAAAAAACAAACTAAATTAAGGTAAACAAAAACAAACCAAGAAACAAACTCTCATCCCCCTCAAAATAAAGGCAATAGCACGTCAAAAAGATGGAACAAATCAAGAAACAAACTTCTCAAAAAAAAATCTCGACCTTTTCTTTATTTATTCAAATCAACTCACGCCAAAAAGAAAAAGGTGGAACAAATATTGCCAACAATAAAGTATCCTCTTCCTTTTTTTATAACAAACACACCTTTTTTTTTTATTCTTAGTACCCTTTTCTTGTTCCCCAAACCAAAACGAAGAATAAAAGCAGGCCCTTTTGTGTTTCAGGAAAAATTAGAATTCAACAACAAAAATCGAACTCGAACCTTTTTTTTGAATTCGATTTAGGGTTTAAGTACGACTATGGCGGGCGTAGGTACTGGTTACGAGGATGTTGAAGGATTTGGTGCTTGTGTTGAGGTTGGGGTGTGTTCAAATTGGCCAAGGAGATTATATTGTTTGGTGTAAGGCGCGTGTGATGAATTGTTTCGGTGTATTGCGGTGGATTAGCTAGGTAGCTTTGCATGGTGGTTTGTGATCGTGATGATGACTGTTATCAGTGAGTAGGGTTGTGGAGTTTTCAGTGATTGGTTTTTCGATTGTTCGAAGAGGGAACCCGGTTGTGGTTTTCGTAAGGATTGGAAGAAGGCTTGTATTGCGTAACTTTGTGGCTGAGCTGATTCTTATGTGAGGTGAGGTGCAAATGGTTTGTGAAGGTGACATGCTTATGAAGGAGGGGTGTGTGCGCGACTGATGCGCTGGTGATTATTTGCAAGAGCTGTAGGGTTTCAGGGGTTCGAAATTTACGGTAAGTTGTTCAAAGAGGAGTGGTGTTCGAAGTTTGTGGTTCATGAATTGGGTTGTGGTGGCTGTGGAACAGTTGTGTGATTGACTATGGGTGCTTCAGATTTTTGGTGATGAAGAGGAATGGTGGAGCCGTGGTAGCTAGGCGTTCGGTGGTTGTCAGGTGGATGATTGGAGATGGTAGGAAGATGGTGATGATGTTCACATGGATGGAGATGTGATTTCAGGAAGTCAGTATGTTGAATTTCAGGCTGTGGGGACGTGTTTGTTGAAAATTCATGGAGCAGGGGAAGGATGTAGAATATGTAAGGTGTGGAGATTAGTATGTGGTACCAGAAACAGCAGAAAAGAAATCAAACAGGGAATTTTTTTGCAGAAGAAGAATCTTTTTATGATTTTTTTTTAAAATGTTGTAAAAGAGAGAATAGGAAATAAACAAATGAAAAAAGAATGGAAAGAGAGATGTAATTGGAATGAAATCAATAAAAAGAAATGCAAGTTCTTTTTTTTTGTTAGAAAATTTATACAATAAGAAATGGAAAGAAGTGTATTGAAATTTTGGAAGGCAATAAAGTAAGGAATTGAAATTAAAAGGCAAGTTTTTTTTTTGGGGAAATTTGTGGAGAAAAGGTGTAAAAGAAATTTTTTTGAAAAGGTGTAAAGAAATAAATGAAAAAAAAGAAATAAAATCAAGGAAATTTGGCAAGTATTTTTTCTCTTGTTTAGAAGATTACAGTATCAATAAATAATACCAAATCTATCCAATCAAGATTTTTTTTATATATATACAAAAGGAAAAATAAAATAAAATAAAAACTAATGCGAAATGAAAATTAAATAATAATAAAATTTAATCATTACCTCTAAGCAATGGCGCCAAAAACTTGATTGACACTTGTTTATGGTATAGAAAAGTGAAAATTATGAAATAAATTACTACAAGCGCATAGTGTGTTTGTAGTCTGCAGGTCAAACACAGAGAGGAAAATTATATTTTATTATCAATATATTTCATGGGCGAGTTAGACAGATTTTGGAGGTTGAGTTGAAAAACAACAAAAATTGAAACTACAGTTTGATTCAGAACTAATCTAATTGAACTGACGATCAAATCACAATTATCGATTGAAACAGAAAAGCAATAAAACTATTATTGAATTGAATACAAATCTGAATCTAATCAAATCTATATTTAATCCAATATGAGTTAGGAAAACAAATAAAAAGCAGAAATTAAAATTGCAAAAGTAAAATTACATACAGAGAGTAAAATTAGGATTGCCGTTGAATCTAATCAGACCGTCAATCACTAATAAAAACTAAATGAAAAAGACAAATAGTGGGAAGAAAAATTGTTACTACCAAAATCAACATCCAAGAAAGCTGGTGGCGAAGCGGGTATCTGAAAGCTCGCGGAAGGCCCAATAGAAAGTAGGGCCTAATAATGAGAAGAGCGAAAGTAGGAAGACGGCCTCTCCGCCAAAGTCAGTCCGACAAGACCCTTTCAAAAATATTGATTCGACGAAAGCCTCCGTGTAATGAACCACTCTAGTCCAGAATCAAGGAAGTCAGAAGCAACAAAACCGGTAGACAAAGCCCAAAGGGAAACCTTCAACAAATAACCTACCCAAATTTCGATACACCTAAAGACGACAACATCGGAGGGCCAGCTGGAACCCGAACGGGGATTACAGGCTACCCGTGCTAGCCTACCTAGTACCGTAATCCATACCGGTTTTAACCTGACAGTTATCAACATACACCACGGGATCAAGTCCCTCCATGTATTCATGATAAAGCCGAAAGCCTACATCCGGAAGTTAATGTCCGCAAGCCTACATTCAGAAGTCGTCCTCAAGAATTCAAGTGTCATAACCAAATGCACCCAAGGCGGTTGGAGGTCACGCACCTGAGACTAAGAATAAAATGACCGGTCAAAAAGCCCAGGCGGGTCCGATAGCCATACGACGGAAGGGGGCCTAGAACCATTATAAATAGGATCCAGGGATCATATTGAGGGGACTTTCTCTGACTTTTGGTACCCTCAAAAGAACCTTAGAAAAAACATCAATGGAGAATTCCATTCTATAACATCTATGTATTTCCATTAAGAGCTTAATGAATGGAGGTATTATTATAAGAAAATTGCTATGTAAGTGTGTACGTTTATTTTTCTAATTATTACAGCCACAGTTCATCATCCATTTTTCAGACAAGTCTAAGTTTGCCTCCATCAACACCCACGAATGACGATCAAGCCTCAGTCACTGAGTCTAGATCCAATCTGGTAATCCTCAGTGAGCCTGCACCTTCGAACCCTTGCATCCCTATCCCTAGCTACAGTTGGACGGGAAAGAGGACCAATCCACCTGGTTTTCCCTTAAGAATTATCCCTGTCATTACATTTTGGCGCTAGAAGGAGGGACTGAACCTCCGACCTTATGGTTAACCCTACCCCATATCTAGCTATGATTGTCTCATCCTAAACTAAGATCTTGAGAACCTTATGAGTAAAGGATTTCTGCTGATGACTAATAGATTTCACACAGTTGGGGCGAACATCGACGAGCCATGGGCAATTGAAAGATTCAAATTAGAAAACATCCATATCCAAGAGAAAGAGAAGGACGTAGAGCCTAATGACCGTGATTGATGGAGCATTAACCCCTTACACGTAGGGTCAATCCTGATTTTTGCCCTTTACCAACCCTCAACCGAGAGATACAATTCCTTTCTCCTTTCCAAAAGAGCTATCCTTACAAAGGCCAGAGAAACCATACTTGAACGAAGCATAGAAAAAACTCCTATCCCTTTGGCCGATATAAAGTCTAAAGAAGATATACCCCCATATCGATGTAGTGACCCGCATTTTTAGCTATTGAATAATTTATTTATTTAATTATTAAATATCGATTTATCGATATCAAAAACGTGAATTAAATAATATTGAATATTTAATTAATAATTATAATATAATAAAATATATTATAATGTCGAAATAATCAAAATATTGGAAATCACAATATTCTGTGAACGGGGTCGCCTGTAACAACCCGTATTTTTGAATAACATGTTATAACATAAATGGAGGCAGAATTAAACTGTAAAATCTGAATCAAGGGAAAAGGGCTGTGCCATTGCGTTCGTCTTGGAAAAATACGCGAAATAGAGTCCGAGTTTTCGAAAATCAGAGTCCGTATGACTAAGATATGGCCTCGCGAAGTTTCACGAAAAATTCACAAATTAAAGTATACTTAATTAAGTGAAATGGGTTGCGCAGAGAAATATATATATATATATATATATTGATATATATATAATTGAAAATTAAATAAATAAATATGCAAAAATGTTCAAAACAGCGAATTGGGAGAGGGGAATAACCGAACCGGCCGATTTTTGAGGTCGACCCGAGCTCGCTGGGTCGACTAGGGGTTAATCCAGGGTGTTTGGCTGTCAACCCATGGGCCGATTCGCTCAAATGCAGATTTTGCATTTGAATGGTTCTCATGGTTCAGCTTTAATCTAAAGGCCCTAGATGGTTCCTACACTTGACTTCTTCCCCAAGACATGCTTTGATGGCTTGGATTGAATCTAGGGTTAATCCTATCGCTAATACTATCCTAATCCTCTATAAAAAGACCCCAAACCTAGCCAAAATCACCATTTTTCAATCCTACAACTAAACTATGTCAAATTTGTTCCTCTCATGGCCTCCATTCTCATGCTAAAATTTCTAAGTTAATTTCTATGAGAGATTTTGAGTTCATACAAGTGTTTTCAAACTTGTATGAGTTTTCTTAGCTTGCATTCAAGTCAAGTTGCAACATTTCTATTTCAAAGCAAGGGTTTTTATTGAATTGGCTCAAGGGTTTTCATTTGGAGCTTGCATATTTGGGTTTTTGATGCTTGCATAAGGGCTTCGTCTCAATCCTTATAATAAATATTAATTTGTGTCTTCATAGCATAGTAAGCCCTTTTCTACTTTCTTTTTATTGAACTCTAAAGTTAAATGAATGATGCAAGTCTGGTTGATCATTATATGCAAGTTTGGTTGATCATTATATGCAAGTTTGGTTGATCATTATACGCAAGTTTGGTTGATCATTATATGCAAGTTTGGTTGATCATTATGCAAGTTATGTATGACACATGTTATCATGTTATGCATGTTTGGGTTGATCATTATACACATGTTATCATGTTATGCAAGTTAAACTTGAGTTTATGGCCTTAAAGCTTCAAGCTTTATGTTAAAGGTTGCATTTTGGCAACATGAAAGTTATCATATCCCTTATGATAACTTGCATGTGAGCCTAAATGCGAAATTCTAGCAACTTCTACATGTTATTTATCACCATGTATCACTCATAGGCTAAGTTTGGTTTTATGCATGCTTTTGAAGCCTAATAATGCAATATGCAAGTATATGAATATATGTACATTTCATATGCCACCATGATAAACTTGTGGCTTCAATACCTTTATGTCATGGTTATGCTAAGTTCCCCATCTTATCCTTTATGCGTTGTTGCGATTATGTAAACGATGGGATTACGTTGGGGTTGGGTAACATTATGACATAAACATGGTTTTTATAACATAACGTGATATGTTAACTTGTAATTATGTTTTGGAAACATAATGGACATGACACTTAGCAAATATGAGTGTGGCCAACTCGAGGTTGGGTTGAGTTTGTAGCATAAATCTACCCGGACCCTCCCGGCTTAACTAGTGGCTAAAAACAATAGGACCCAATGTGAGAAGTTGGTCATGTTGTGCTCGAACCCGAGGTTAGACCTAGTTGTGGTATAAAGCTACCCAGACCCGCCCGGCTTAACTAGTAACCACAACAAAGTCTAATGTGAGAGGTTAAAGCGCATTAAGTTAATTAATGCCTCCTGATTAGGGTTAAGTCATGGTCCACTTATACTTAACCAATTTGGGCTTGATGGATTAATCGAGGTTAAGTCAGGAGCCTTCGGTACTCTTAACCAATTTAATCCACGTGTGGATCGGGTTAACCACATTTAACCCGTTAAGAAACCCTAGTTGCGTGGTCCTTTTCAGCAGTAACCTTCTAGGTAGTATCATAAGACCCTAGGACTAGGCTAGGGTGGGGCATGATTACTGGGCTGATTGTAAGAGACCAAAAGAGACGGCTGAATGATGCCCCGGTTGTTCAGGCGGACCATGGTCGTGCACATCAAGTCCGGAGTTGAACACGGGCACCGGTAGGTTTGGACTGTGCATCCTGTAATGGTGTCAGAGGGTTACACCATAGGGCCTGATACACCCTAGGGTGGACCCCGGACAGTCAACTACATTACATGATTAGGCCGTATGACACCGACACTTGACGAGTTAGGCTTATAGGGAGCCGATCGACTAGACTGTGTAGTTGGACCTTGATTTAGGTCACCTCATTATATTGGGCCAAGCTTGGGCCAAGGGATCAATTCTTGTTTTTACTTGACATGTTAGAATGCTAGTACACCCGTGGTGCAAAACTTAACCTTAATTATGCGATGACACCTTTATCTATCTTGTTAGTTAATCATCATGCCAGTATGTTGTTATCCTTATGTTCATCTCAGCTTCTCATGCCAGTTAACTTTACTAGTTCATAGACAGATAGTAGTAGGGCTTACCAGTCTTTTTGACTGACCCGTTTTCTTTCGCCTCTTTTCTTCCGTCCCCCCCCCCCCCCCTCAGGTTCTCAGGGTGGGAACATTGGAGCTTAGCTTGGATCTTTACAGCTTGCTTACTGGATTTGCTCATGTACGGTTTTGGACATTGAGCTAGCTACGGTTTATCACTTCATTTTGGGGATAGTACTTTATGTATTTCAATTTTTCAGTTTATGCTTTTATCTAGACTTTGTTGTTGGAAAATAATGACCAAGTACTTTGTTGTAACATGACTATGGTTTTGAAATGCTAAGTTTTATCCGCTGCTTTACTACTCTGTTTTACTTATATGTTCTGTCTTGTGATATCTGCATGCATGTTTACCTTGTTTAAACGCCCCTCCGATGCTAGTGTGCTTGCAAGAGACACCCTGGCGGAGGTGGGGTGTTACATCGCCCCTTGGATTTAATTCAGCTTAAAGTTGAATTATATTGACAAATATATTTAAATAACGACAGTTTGAACGTATAATTATATTATAATTAAAATCGAGCTTGAAATGGCGCTGTAGTTTAGGATTTGGCGATTTGAACTTCAACTGAATGTACAGGATTCATTTCAAGTCGGATTTCTGTGAAACTAGAAACGTGTGGAGCTAGTGGAGTATATCATTCTAGTGGAAGAGGAAAATCGGGATTTCGTCGTGTAGATTTTGATTTACGTCCAAATCAAATTTCAGAAAAGTCGTTGTGGAAGTCCTTTATAATTTGCGACGCTTTATATACGTTATAAAAGGGTTTTTCAAAGTAAAACTGAATATCGAGGTAATCGGGAGTCTGAAATATCAAACTGTATATTCTGATATGATATTATGGAGCTGCACGATATCATATGTGAAGATATACGATAATATAAATTTATTTATATTTAATTAATAATATTTAAATATATTTATATATTTAAATGGGTCATCCAGAGCTTTAAAAATAGCCGGTTTTGCAAACGAAGTCGGAATTCGACGAAACTAATTTTGTTGGATCCGCAATGTCAAATTTTTGTTAGATTTCCAGTTTCGTGCTTTTTAGAGTCACTGTGTGGCCGTACGAATTTTTAGAGTGAGAAATAGTCAGTATTTTGAAGGTTAGAAATACGCTGTGTGAGCATACGGAGTCGAAATTTGACGAAACCAGTTTCGTTGGGACCGTAATGTCAAACTCTAGCTGTAAGTCAAATTCCGTGATTTTTGGGTATTATACGTGGTCGTACGAATTTTTAGAAACAAATATAATTAACGATTGATTTTAAATGAATAAAATAATCAAAAGGAAAATATCTAAACTAAAAATATCTAAAAATCCTAATGGTATAAATACCCCTTCTAGCAAGTGTTAAGACCTAATTTCCGTTTCCTCCCAAAAAAAATGCGTCGTCGGTTTTTGTTCTTCAGCAAAAACAATGGTGAGCAAAATTAATCAAAGAGAAAATCAAATAAAAGTCTATAAATCCTATTCTATATATGCTTGGACTTCTCTTGCGTTTCTCTTCATACTAGTACCCGTATTGGGTTGTGCGACGCTGCTTTGAGGACCCTCAAAAAGGCACAGTCGACCTAGGGCTTATGCTCTCGAATGGTAGGATCATCGAGAGGCATTTCTGAGGTTGGATTTGTGTTCAGGGAAGCAAGGCGCAGGGATTGGTGTGATTTCGGTGGAACTCGATCACCAGCAGGTGACGAGGAGCTTTGGGACGCGAGTGGGAGGACAGGCGCGAGTTCGAAATCGAGGGTACTAGCGAGAAGCGATTTCGATGCTGATGCAGATGGTGGGGTTTGCGATGGGAACAGGTGGCCGGAGGAGGAGGAAACGGGAGTCAAAGTCGGGGTCAACGTTGGGTGTGTGAATACTGGGAGTCGCGAAGTGTAATTGGGGGAGATGGAGTTATGAAGCGGGTCTGGTATGGTTGGGTTAATAAGAAAGGTAATGGGCCATGAAAAAGGGGTCAAGCCCAATAGTGAATTAACTTGGGTTTTAATTTAAATTGAATATGCATGTTAACTTCGTAATTGAATATCTCGGTCATATGAAATCAGATTTACGAACCGTAAGTTGCGTCGGGATCGTGAGGACGGACACTACACGATGACACTGACTGGAAGTCCATCCGAGCTCGTTACAATTTATGGTGAAATAAATTGTCCGTCTAAATCAAAGACAGTTAATCGTTTTTAACGATAACAGTCCAATGTGAGTAAATCTCACTAACCCTGAACAGTTTATAATTCCATGTTGTATTTTTAGAACTGTTAGAAATTGTTTGTTTGATTGTGTGTTGACTGTTTGATTGAACTGCTAGTCAGTAAATGAAATATTATATATATACATATGGATATAATATATAAACAGTTATATAGTTATATATTGATTCTGTTTATCAGAATAATCCATATTGAACTGAAAGTGATGATAATCATATTGTGTAACATCTGTGGATGCAGGAAAACTGGTTGGAGGGACCCAACTGGGTTCCTAAATATTTATAATACTGTTTTGATTCATATATTGTGATATAGAATCTGTGGTCGATTATATGTGCTTGGACGATATTGAACATCGTGATTTGATATGATTGAATACCATAACATACCGGAATGTAGGTAAGGTAATTTTCAAAGTGATATTGAAAACAGCATATTTATAAAATGGGATATTTATAAATAAGAGATATTTATAAAGTGGAATATTTATAAATAAGAAATGTTTATAAATTGGAATATTTATAAATAGGAGAAATTTGAAAAGGAAATAAATTCAAAACATTTCTTTTTGAATGGAAAGGCCTGTGTGGTGAGTTTGGGGATTGTCCCGATGCTCCCGATACAAAGGAGGTTATGGCGAATTTTCCCGGGAATTTAAGGAGTTAGAATATTTCAAGAATAAATTTGAAAAGGAAATATTTGTAAACCATTTACAAATAGAATTGAAAAGGAAACGCTATAAAAAGGAAATCATTTTTAAAGTGTAGAACCGTTATTTAAAAGTAAATCTTTTCAAATGAATAAAACGTTGTTAAAAAGGAGAAATCGAATATGGTATTCGAAGTAGGTTAATCGAATATGGAATTCGAAGTTAGTTAATCGAATATAGACATTAGAAAGTTAGTAATCGAATATGGTATTCGAAAGTTAGTTAATCGAATATGGTATTCGAAGTTAGTTAATCGAATATAGACATTCGAAAGGAGTTAATCGAATATGGTATTCGAAGTTAGTTAATCGAATATGTATTCGAAAGTTAGTTTATCGAATATGTTATTCGAAAGGGGTTAGTCAAGTCGAGTTAGTCAAATAGAGTTAACCAGTTAGAGTTAATCAGTTAGAGTTAACCAGTTAGAGTTAATCAGTTAGAGTTAACCTGTTGGAGTTAATTAGTTAGAGTTAATCGATTAGAGTTAAAACGAACTAGAGTTAATCAAATATAGTTATTTGAGACAGAGTTAGTCAAACATAGTATTCAGGGTAAGTTGCCATCTTGTACGACTGCTAGCGTAATTGGCAGGGCTGTAAATAGCCTACGGCGGTCGGATGTTTCCCTAGGGAGTCAGGCGTAACCATTGTAATCGCTGCGATCTAGAGTCAAGCGAATGGAGTTTAATCAAATATTAGTTATTCGATAGGAGTTAATCGAGTTGATCGAGTTGAGAAATAAGTTAAGTTAAATAAGCTAAGTTGATCGGGTGGTTCGACCAAGTTAGTCGAGCCTAGTTAATCGAATCGAATTGGTCGAACCAAGTAAGTCGAGTTAAGTTAGTCAAGTTAGTCGAGCCTAGTTAATCGAATCGAATTGGTCGAACCAAGTAAGTCGAGTTAGTCGAGTCAAGTTAAGTTAGTCGAGTTAAATAAATCGATGTTAGTTTCATCGAAAGGAGTTATCGATGTTAGTTTCATCGAAAGGAGTTATTGATGTTAGTTTCATCGAAAGGAGTTATCGATGTTAGTTTCATCGAAGGGAGTTATCGATTATAGTTTAATCGAAGTGAGATTTTCAAATATGAGATATTTGAAAAGGAAGAGTTATCGAATATTAGTTATTCGAAGAGAGATTATCGAATATCGTTTATTCGAGAAGGAGTTAATCGAATATAGGTTATTCGAAGAAGATTTAATCAAATAGAGATTTCTCGAAGAGAGCTAATCAGCGAATTCGATTATATCGAATTCGGGAAAGTACTTATACTTTCCAGTGTTTAAATAGAAATTTATTTATATGTAAATAAATAAGTGTTAGGTTAATTATACACTAATAAGAATAGAAGTTATAATTAAAGTTAGATAATTCGAAAGGAGGAATTATAACGTTATCGTTATAACCAATGTTTTAAATATAGAAGTGGATTAGTAAAATTGAATCCGAGAAAGGCGTAAAGAAGTTGTTAAAGATTAAAAGATAAACTTTGACCATTTCGAAGTTATAACGTTGTTCAGTTAAGGTCTGAGAGGTAATTATACCCCAACTTGAGTGACTTCCTTCTTAACTAAGAAATGGTAAGATTTGATCGTAAAGAAGTTTTGGAAATGTTTTCCAAACGAGAATCAGAAATGTTTTCTGATAAAAGAAAATAAGAATTTTTAATATAGGGAAACAGGAGATAAGTAAATAAATGAACTAAAGAGATTTATGTTAAATGATGTTTGTTCGATATAATTTCCATTTGGAAATAATATCGTTGTTTGCACACTTGTTTTTCTTGGATAGTTAACTCACCGACTATCGAAGTTTTGACCATTTTAACGTTGTTAATATGGAGAGACCGGTTGTATTATTATCCATAGAACCACTCTGTATTGGCATAAGCGTTGTGAATCATATATGCCAAAGATAATTGAAGACGGAGTAAAATGCAAGGGCTATTGTATAAGTCTTAGATAACAGTGACTAAGATGGATATACGGAATAGTGCCTTCGGTTTCTCCAGTCCCAGGACAACTTGTATGGACGAAGGTCTGACAGAGTATATCCTACGGATCGCGTAAGTTGATCTGTTCAAACGTATTCACGTTTGGTGGCGGAGGAATTCGTTTCTCTTAGCTGTATACCCGTGTTATTTTTGGATAAGTCAATTTGTGATTTGGCGGGTATGACGATGTGACATTCTAAGTGAATGAAGATGGATGTCTGACAGAGTATTTCCAGACGATTACGTACATTGATTTCTCCAACCGTACCAAGAGTGGAAGCGAAGAAGGAAACTTCTTTTAGCTGACGCGTAATGTACTGTTGTAAAACGTCAATTAGTGATTTCGATGGATTTGACAATGTAGCATTCGAAGTGAATCTGATGTGATGATAAAGCGTAGCTTCTAGCCTCATCAACGGGTAAATGACAGAAATCGGGCAGGCAGCATGGCTAAGTCGGTCGCACCGAAGTAGGGTGTATAATCACATATCTAGTGAATATTCATTTGTTTCTTAAATCTATCAATGCTGTCCCATATATATATATATATATATATATATATATATATATATATATATATATATATATATATATACGGGAACGGTTGCTGATCCCAACCGTTGGTGATGTACATTCGATACACTCAAGCGAAATGAGTGGTTGGTCATGTGTCTGAGTTGCAAGATGTTCTTGTTGAACTCCAGTGTATCGTTCCTAGAGTACACTGATCAGAAGGTGGTTCCATACCTTGTCATAGTTGGAAATCCAATCATCCAATAAGCGCATACGGTTTATGATTTTACATTATATATGTAGAGCGTGAGATGCAAGCATTTCTGCTTGATTGATATCTATTTGTATTTAGACATTATTATAATATCATAATGATATTACTTTACAAAGTTGCTTGGATTCTCATAAGGGAAAAACCCGTTCCGTTATGCGGCGTGGTCTTGTGAGATATCCTTTATTAAATCAAGTATTAAATTGATTTACTCATACCAGTCCCATGACTGACCCGGAGTTTATTTTGTTGTTTTCCCTAAACTCTTGGGTGCCTAAATTTGTACGGGCAGTCAAGTAGTCGGGATTTGCAGATACATTGAAGAGCTGGAGCAGGAGGCTTCAGAATCATATAGCTATAGTTTATTTCCGCTGTGTTGTAAGTGCTGTACTCTGATAAGTGCTATTGTATACATAACTGTTATATTTCAAAGTTATGTTATCTATTATATGTTATTCATTCCGCTGTGAGGTTCGTGTTACTCTGATGTTGTGTTCTTCTTCTTCTTCTATTCTAAGTTTCTATCTTATCTATTCTCACCCTCTGTCTTCTTTCTGTTAGTTTCTTGAATTTCCAGTGCGATTTTGGTTGGACTTGTGTTATTTAGTCAGCTCAAATTCCCCCGGATTTTCGGGTTACTACAGTTGGTATCAGAGCTTAAGTTAAGAATTACATTGGCTCTGTGGCATGACTCGGTAGAGATAGGGTTAGTAATACCCTAGATTGAGTTTGAGTGTATATATACGAGTGCGTATTTGTATTTGATATAAAATTGGTTTTTACTGTGGAGATTCATTGGCTGAATTGTTTATGAGTTCTGGTCGATCAGTTTGATCCAGTGTATCGGTAGGAGTAAATAAACACTTGAACACGATGGACCGACACAGTATGGATATGTGATATATTATCATATATAGGTTGTGATTATAATCGAATAAGATTATAACATGTGAAGTGGTTATATATAACCAATCAGGAATCATATAAGTAAAGTATATGAAATAAGATGAATTAAATTTGAATTTAAATCAGATTTGGAATTAAAATAAGGAAATTTCAAGTTCCTGGGAGATTTTGAAATGTTTTCAAAATGGAAGTATTTAGTAATGGTTTTGAAAATGATATAGTATTGAAATCACTTGGGTCGCTGGAAAATAATTATGATGACGACTGCGCAGTATCATCGGTGTGATTTTCGAGTTCTAAGTGACGGATTACTACCAAAGGTTTTGTTTTTGAATTGCTATAAGAAAAACAAGTGTTTAGAAATTCAAAGGTTTTAAATTGGTATTATGATTTCAAATTGATTTGAAATAAACCCAGGAATTTAAATTCTGGAATATAAATTTAACCTATGAAGTTAAAGAGATTGAGATGGTAAAAATTGAGAAAAATAAATTGAAATTAACTTGAACTGAGTTAAATAAAATTGAATGGGTTAGAGATAATCTAGAATGGAACCAAATTGATAAGTCAATAATTTGGAATTTGATATTGGGGTTCAAATGAAATTCGATTTGGATTTGAGAATATGAACTGATTGGGATTTGATTGAGATAACACTGGTATATGCTGAGTTGATAGCATATGGAAGTGATAGAGTTGATGTGCCTGACAAAAAGGTACCAGTTTATATTATATATGAGTTTGGAATTTATGAGCCAATTTGGCAAGCCGCTTGGCTGTTTGATTTTCTTTTGGGTTGGAGAAGGCCCAGAGAGGCGAGCTGGAGTTTGAGATATTGACCAGTACAAAGGAGGTGCTGGCGAAATTTTTTGAAAAGTTAAGGCGTTAGAAAATTTTCAAAATTTTTGAAAATTTAGTTAGTCAGAATAAATTAATATTTTAGTCGATATTAATTGGTTCAGTTCAAACCGGAGATAAGAGGTAAACAGATAAATTTTTACCCAGTAGATAGGGTCGTCCCCTAGCTTAGCAATTTCGAGGACGAAATTTTATTAAGGGGGGAAGATTGTAGTGACCCACATTTTTAGCTGTTGAATAATTTATTTATTTAATTATTAAATATCGATTTATCGATATCGAGAACGTGAATTAAATAATATTGAATATTTAATTAATAATTATAATATAATAAAATATATTATAATGTCGAAATAATCAAAATATTGGAAATCACAATATTCTGTGAACGGGGTCGCCCCTTGGATTTAATTCAGCTTAAAGTTGAATTATATTGACGAATATATTTAAATAACGACAGTTTGAACGTATAATTATATTATAATTAAAATCGAGCTTGAAATGGTGCTGTAGTTCGCGATTTGGCGATTTGAACTTCAACTGAATGTACAGGATTCATTTCAAGTCGGATTTCTGTGAAACAAGAAACGTGTGGAGCTGGTGGAGTATATCTTTCTAGTGGAAGAGGAAAATCGGGATTTCATCGGGTAGATTTTGATTTATGTCCAAATCAAATTTCAGAAAAGTCGCTGTGGAATTCCTTTATAATTTGCGACGCTTTATATACGTTATAAAAGGGTTTTTCAATGTAAAACTCAATATCGAGGTAATCGGGAGTTTGAAATATCAAACTGTATATTCTGATATGATATTCTGGAGCTGTACGATATCATATGTGAAGATATATGATAATATAAATTTATTTATATTTAATTTAATAATATTTAAATATATTTATATATTTAAATGGGTCATCCAGAGCTTTAAAAATAGCCGGTTTTGCAAACAAAGTCGGAATTTGACGGAACTAATTTTGTTGGATCCGCAATGTCAAATTTTTGTTAGATTTCCAGTTTCGTGCTTTTTAGAGTCACTGTGTGGCCGTACGGATTTTTAGAGTGAGAAACAGTCAGCATTTTGAAGGTTAAAAATACGCTGTGTGAGCATACAGAGTCGGAATTTGACGAAACCAGTTTCGTTGGGACTGTAATGTCAAACTCTAGCTGTAAGTCAAATTCCGTGATTTTTGGGTATTATACGTGGTCGTACGAATTTTTAGAAACAAATATAATTAACGATTGATTTTAAATGAATAAAATAATCAAAAGGAAAATATCTAAACTAAAAATATCTAAAAATCCTATTGGTATAAATACCCCTTCTACCAAGTGTTAAGACCTAATTTCCCTTTCCTCCCAAAAAAAATGCGCCGTCGGTTTTTGTTCTTCAGCAAAAACAATGGTGAGCAAAATAAATCAAAGAGAAAATCAAATAAAAGTCTATAAATCCTATTCTATATATGCTTGGACTTCTCTTGCGTTTCTCTTCATACTAGTACCTGTATTGGGTTGTGCGACGCTGCTTTGAGGACCCTCAAAAAGGCACAGTCGACCTAGGGCTTATGCTCTCGAATGGTAGGATCATCGAGAGGCATTTCTGAGGTTGGATTTGTGTTCAGGGAAGCAAGGCGCAGGGATTGGTGTGATTTCGGTGGAACTCGATCACCAGCAGGTGACGAGGAGCTTTGGGACACGAGTGGGAGGACAGGCACGAGTTCGAAATCGAGGGTGCTAGCGAGAAGCGATTTCGATGCTGAGCAGTTGGTGGGGTTTGCGATGGGAACAGGTGGCCGGAGGAGGAGGAAACGGGAGTCAAAGTCGGGGTCAACGTTGGGTGTGTGAATACTAGGAGTCGCGAAGTGTAATTGCGGGAGATGGAGTTATGAAGTGGGTCTGGTATGGTTGGGTTAATAAGAAAGGTAATGGGCCATGAAAATGGGGTCAAGCCCAATAGTGAATTAACTTGGGTTTTAATTTAAATTGAATATGCATGTTAACTTCGTAATTGAATATCTCGGTCATATGAAATCAGATTTACGAACCGTAAGTTGCATCGGGATCGTGAGGACGGACACTACACGATGACACTGACTGGAAGTCCATCCGAGCTCGTTACAATTTATGGTGAAATAAATTGTCCGTCTAAATCAAAGACAGTTAATCGTTTTTAACGATAACAGTCCAATGTGAGTAAATCTCACTAACTCTGAACAGTTTATAATTCCATGTTGTATTTTTAGAACTGTTAGAAATTGTTTGTTTGATTGTGTGTTGACTGTTTGATTGAACTTCTAGTCAGTTAATGAAATATTATATATATACATATGGATATAATATATAAACAATTATATAGTTATATATTGATTCTGTTTATCAGAATAATCCATATTGAACTGAAAGTGATGATAATCATATTGTGTAACATCTGTGGATGCAGGAAAACTGGTTGGAGGGACCCAACTGGGTTCCTAAATATTTATAATACTGTTTTGATTCATATATTGTGATATAGAATCTGTGGTCGATTATATGTGCTTGGACGATATTGAACATCGTGATTTGATATGATTGAATACCATAACATACCGGAATGTAGGTAAGGTAATTTTCAAAGTGATATTGAAAACAGCATATTTATAAAATGGGATATTTATAAATAAGAGATATTTATAAAGTGGAATATTTATAAATAAGAAATGTTTATAAATTGGAATATTTATAAATAGGAGATATTTGAAAAGGAAATAAATTCAAAACATTTCTTTTTGAATGGAAAGGCCTGTGTGGTGAGTTTGGGGATTGTCCCGATGCTCCCGATACAAAGGAGGTTATGGCGAATTTTCCCGGGAATTTAAGGAGTTAGAATATTTCAAGAATAAATTTGAAAAGGAAATATTTGTAAACCATTTACAAATAGAATTGAAAAGGAAAAGCTATAAAAAGGAAATCATTTTTAAAGTGTAGAACCGTTATTTAAAAGTAAATCTTTTCAAATGAATAAAACGTTGTTAAAAAGGAGAAATCGAATATGGTATTCGAAGTAGGTTAATCGAATATGGTATTCGAAGTTAGTTAATCGAATATAGACATTCGAAAGTTAGTAATCGAATATGGTATTCGAAAGTTAGTTAATCGAATATGGTATTCGAAGTTAGTTAATCGAATATAGACATTCGAAAGGAGTTAATCGAATATGGTATTCGAAGTTAGTTAATCGAATATGGTATTCGAAAGTTAGTTAATCGAATGTGTTATTCGAAAGGGGTTAGTCAAGTCGAGTTAGTCAAATAGAGTTAACCAGTTAGAGTTAATCAGTTAGAGTTAACCAGTTAGAGTTAATCAGTTAGAGTTAACCAGTTGGAGTTAATTAGTTAGAGTTAATCGATTAGAGTTAAAACGAACTAGAGTTAATCAAATATAGTTATTTGAGACAGAGTTAGTCAAACATAGTATTCAGGGTAAGTTGCCATCTTGTACGACTGCTAGCGTAATTCGCAGGGCTGTAAATAGCCTACGGCGGTCGGATGTTTCCTGAGGGAGTCAGGCGTAACCATTGTGATCGCTGCGATCTAGAGTCAAGCGAATGGAGTTTAATCAAATATTAGTTGTTCGATAGGAGTTAATCGAGTTGATCGAGTTGAGAAATAAGTTAAGTTAAATAAGTTAAGTTGATCGGGTGGTTCGACCAAGTTAGTCGAGCCTAGTTAATCGAATCGAATTAGTCGAACCAAGTAAGTCGAGTTAAGTTAGTCAAGTTAGTCGAGCCTAGTTAATCGAATCGAATTGGTCGAACCAAGTAAGTCGAGTTAGTCGAGTCAAGTTAAGTTAGTCGAGTTAAATAAATCGATGTTAGTTTCATCGAAAGGAGTTATCGATGTTAGATTCATCGAAAGGAGTTATTGATGTTAGTTTCATCGAAAGGAGTTATCGATGTTAGTTTCATCGAAGGGAGTTATCGATTATAGTTTAATCGAAGTGAGATTTTCAAATATGAGATATTTGAAAAGGAAGAGTTATCGAATATTAGTTATTCGAAGAGAGATTATCGAATATCGTTTATTCGAGAAGGAGTTAATCGAATATAGGTTATTCGAAGAAGAGTTAATCAAATAGAGATTTCTCGAAGAGAGCTAATCGGCGAATTCGATTATATCGAATTCGGGAAAGTACTTATACTTTCCAGTGTTTAAATAGAAATTTATTTATATTTAAATAAATAAGTGTTAGGTTAATTATTCACTAATAAGAATAGAAGTTATAATTAAAGTTAGATAATTCGAAAGGAGGAATTATAACGTTATCGTTATAACCAATGTTTTAAATATAGAAGTGGATTAGTAAAATTGAATCCGAGAAAGGCGTAAAGAAGTTGTTAAAGATTAAAAGAAAAACTTTGACCATTTCGAAGTTATAACGTTGTTCAGTTAAGGTCTGAGAGGTAATTATACCCCAACTTGAGTGACTTCCTTCTTAACTAAGAAATGGTAAGGTTTGATCGTAAAGAAGTTTTGGAAATGTTTTCCAAACGAGAATCGGAAATGTTTTCTGATAAAAGAAAATAAGAACTTAGAATATAGGGAAACAAGAGATAAGTAAATAAATGAACTAAAGAGATTTTTGTTAAATGATGTTTGTTCGATATAATTTCCATTTGGAAATAATATCGTTGTTTGCACACTTGTTTTTCTTGGATAGTTAACTCACCGACTATCGAAGTTTTGACCATTTTAACGTTGTTAATATGGAGAGACCGGTTGGATTATTATCCATAGAACCACTCTGTATTGGCATAAGCGTTGCGAATCATATATGCCAAAGATAATTGAAGACGGAGTAAAATGCAAGGGCTGTTGTATAAGTCTTAGATAACAGTGACTAAGATAGATATACGGAATAATGCCTTCGGTTTGTCCAGTCCTAGGACAACTTGTATGGACGAAGGTCTGACAGAGTATATCCAATGGATCGCGTAAGTTGATCTGTTCAAACGTATTCACGTTTGGTGGCGGAGGAATTCGTTTCTCTTAGCTGTATACCCGTGTTATTTTTGGATAAGTCAATTTGTGATTTGGTGGGTATGACGATGTGACATTCTAAGTGAATGAAGATGGATGTCTGACAGAGTATTTCCAGACGATTACGTACATTGATTTCTCCAACCGTACCATGAGTGGAAGCGAAGAAAGAAACTTCTTTTAGCTGACACGTAATGTACGGTTGTAAAACGTCAATTAGTGATTTCGATGGATTTGACAATGTAGCATTCGAAGTGTATCTGATGTGATGATAAAGCGTAGCTTCTAGCCTCATCAACCGGTAAATGACAGAAATCGGGTAGGCAGCATGGCTAAGTCGGTCGCACCGAAGTAGGGTGTATAATCACCTATCTAGTGAATATTCATTTGTTTCTTAAATCTACCAATGCTATCCCATATATATATACGGGAACGGCTGCTGATCCCAACCGTTGGTGATGTACATTCGATACACTCAAGCGAAATGAGTGGTCGGTCATGTGTGGCTGAGTTGCAAGATGTTCGTGTTGAACTCCAGTGTATCGTTCCTAGAGTACACTGATCAGAAGGTGGTTCCATACCTTGTCATAGTTGGAAATCCAATCATCCAATAAGCGCCTACGGTTTATGATTTTACATTATATATGTAGAGCGTGAGATGCAAGCGTTTCTGCTAGATTGATATCTATTTGTATTTAGACATTATTATAATATCAGAATGATATTACTTTACAAAGTTGGTTGGATTCTCATAAGGGAAAAACCCATTCCGTTATGCGGCGTGGTCTTGTGAGATATCCTTTATTAAATCAAGTATTAAATTGTTTTACTCATACCAGTCCCATGACTGACCCGGAGTTTATTTTGTTGTTTTCCCTAAACTCTTGGGTGCCTAAATTTGTACGGGCAGTCAAGTAGTCGGGATTTGTAGATACATTGAAGAGTTGGAGCAGGAGGCTTCAGAATCATATAGCTATAGTTTGTTTCCGCTGTGTTGTAAGTGCTGTACTCTGATAAGTGCTATTGTATACATAACTATTATATTTCAAAGTTATGTTATCTATTATATGTTATTCGTTCCACTGTGAGGTTCGTGTTACTCTGATGTTGTGTTCTTCTTCTTCTTCTATGCTAAGTTTCTATCTTATCTATTCTCACCCTCTGTCTTCTTTCTATTAGTTTCTTGAATTTCCAGTGCGATTTGGGTTGGACTTGTGTTATTTAGTCAGCTCAAATTCCCCCGGATTTTCGGGTTACTACAATCGAAGAGTAGTAAAAGGAAAGAGTAGAGATGATGAGGGAATAACAAAATTAGGCTTCAAAAAGGCCAAAATGCAGTGACGGAAGAAGGCTTTCAAGTCAAGGTTACTAAAGGGTTGTAAGCTCACTGTATCGATTGAGGGTATCTATTTCCTAACTAGACATGAGTTAAACTTCTGGTGAACGAAGCTAAAAGAGAAGGATCGTATTGCTACTACCATATGGAAAATGGACATGAAACCAACCATTGTAGAGTACTGGAGGGAATGATCTTTAAATTCTTGAACTAAGGAAAATTACAAACTTATGTAAAGAAAGCATAT
The DNA here is from genome assembly GCA_030737875.1 of Allium sativum. Classification (NCBI taxonomy): domain Eukaryota; kingdom Viridiplantae; phylum Streptophyta; class Magnoliopsida; order Asparagales; family Amaryllidaceae; genus Allium; species Allium sativum. Next base: position 161,974,990 of record CM060924.1, read on the forward strand.
GAAGTTATGCCATCAAAATCCCACTGAAATGATACGAAAAGGATTATTTCCCTTAATTACAAAGGAGCAAAAACCTATAAACGAAATGACCAAGGAAAGGTCAGACAGCAAAAGGATAAAGAGAAGGAAAACCCTCGCCAACACTAGATTAGTCTGGGCGAGGCATCCCCCGGAGGGGGATGGTGTGTAAGTCTTTCTCCTTGCCCAAATAAGAGGGGGCAGGGATAAAGCATCGAAAACGTAAGCCACGGTTTCACACCAGAAAAGGTCGTGGCGGTGTATCTAAAATTAGCATGCCCTGCCTCTGCTCATAGAAGAGTACGCCCTGCCTCTGCTATAACTAAGCACGTCCTACCTCTTGTAATAACACGGAAAATCCGAACCAATTTAAAATTTTTACTTTGGTAATTTTAATGAATTTTGAATATTTAAAATGAATTATTTTAAATAATAACGACAAAAAAAATATTTTGAATAGACTTAGAATGAACATATTTATTTGAATCGTCGTTAGAATATAAATAAATATTTTAAATTATAAAAGAAATTGAAAATGGCGCGGTAGTTTGAAAATTCGATTTCAGACTTCAAATGAATGTACAGGATTCAAAATAAATAGGATTTTAGAGAAACCAAAAATATTAGAATCTAACTGAGAATATCTTTCCAACGAATCCAAAAAATTGAAATTTCATAGCGGGGATAAAAAGTTACGCCCAGTTGAAAATTCAGAATAGTCGCTATGGAATTTTCGCTCTTAAAAATGTAAATTTTGCAAATGACCTCCTTTTTCGACAAAACCACTTTTGTTGGATCCGGGATATCAAGTTATTGCTAAATTACAAAATTCGTAATTTTCTGAATCAATATGTGAGCGTGGCAAAAGAAAATGTGTTTTAACAGTTTTAGTCAATTTCGATCGACCAGAAAATGGCCATTTTTCAAACTGTCTCAGAATTTGATGAAATTAGTTTTTTTAGGACCGTATCGTCAATACAAAGCTAGGAATAATGTTTCTGGAATTTTTAGAGTCCGTATGTGGCCCCGGTAAATTGAAATGAGCGTTCAAATTCAATATATAGATTTATATTTTAAATTCAACGAAAATTGATCGTAACGGTCGAACTGGCCTACGATAAATATCCCATTATGTTCGGAATGGGGGTAATTAGCTTGGGGCAACATGCTGTGGGCCTCGTTTGGGGTTCACAAGAAAATTCAACTTTTTGGAATAAAATAAAATAATATATATATATATATATCGTTCAAAGCTAAACCTAATTCCCACTCTCAAAATCGCATCCCCTTCTTTCAGAAAACCCGTCGCCCTTCTTTTCTCATCACCGCCCGCCTCCGACACCACTCCAGCCGTGCCACCGCCTCCATCGATGACTGCGCCACCTGACCTAACCCCCCTTCTTTAGGGTAGCGACGCTCGCTTTCTCCTCCCTCAATTGAAGACCGCGATGCAAGACCGCCGCTCCAGGGCCACCGTTGGCCGCAACCGCCGCCAACACCCCTAAGATCCAGCGCCGCGACTCCCCTTGGTTTGGCTCCGACGAACCCACGACCCCCTCAGCTTCCATCAAATAAAGTGAGCCTTTAATTGTTTTATTTTCTTTTTGTTTAATGAATTTACTTAATTCGATGATAAAAGCATTGTTTTAAAGTGTAATATATATATAAGTATATCAGTAATAAAAATTTGATTTTATTTAAAAATTAGATTTATATTATGATAAAGATTTGATTTTTAATTATATAAATATACGATTTTTATATATACAAATGTGATTTTTGTCATAGGAATAACATTATAAAGATTCAATTTTTATATATATCGTGTCATCATAAAAATGCGATTTTATGTAAATGACCTCAAATCAAAGATATGATTTTTATATAATCAAAAATATGATTTTTATATAATCAAAAATATGATTTTTATGATTGTAAAAAAAATATTTTTATCATAGTAAAGATTATATTTTTATAAGTGAAAAGTTAAATATTTTTATATATAGAAAGGCGGAATTTTTATTTATAGAAAGACGGGATTTTTATATATTTTGTAGCGAAATAAAAATTCGATTTTTACATGTATAGAATTGAAATAGAAATTTGATTTCTACATGTGACGACCCCAAAATCCCGTTCGACGGTGTTAAGGGTAATCTTTGGAATATAACACATAAACAGATAATAGCAGAATAGAATTAAATAAATACACCAGATAATGTATAATAGAATACACTGGATAAATATAATCATCAGAGTTACACAGTGTACAGGATCATACTTAGTACAAATACAGTTCAGCTATACATAAATGTCTACGGCGGAAAACAAACATAATATGTACAATAGGAGCTGAACAGCATAAAAAGAGATAAATGATAGAATCCATCTTCAGTTCCAGCTATCCAGAAAGAGCCTGCTAAAACCTGAATACAAGGTTGCCCATGTAGAAGGAGGGGCACCCGAGTTTGCAAGTCAAACAAACTACGAGTCAGACATGGGACTGGTATGAGAAATCTACTTAACACATTTTATAATATGGCTAATCACAGGACCACGCCACTTTCGTGGAACGGGTTTACTCCATTGGATTGCCAGTGCTTTAAAACAAGTAAATCTTTTAAACATCGCAATGCTTTTTATAAAAATGAAGCCATTATAAGACTTAGTTCCCATCACACAATGCAACGCAAACCGGAGGATAGTGTTTTACCTTATAATGGCCAAAATATGCTTGATACGAATAAAACAAAAGCATTTGATATTATTACTAGTGTTTATAGGTTTCGAAAACAATTTCAATCATAACTATCAATCATAGATGGCATGGGTACCATATATCATGTCGCCATATATATATACAATCAAAACCGCACGGTGTCGTATTTGGAAATTGGATTCTCGTCATGAACCAAGGCAAAAGTTAGTCCTTACCGAATTCGAGACAATCTAGCCCGTGTCTCCGGAACAGCCGCAACTGCCCCTTGGATCGTCAGGGCCGGTCCACATGGAGTGGATTATAGTGCCTGGACAATGCATTTCCCCACCCTTTGGGGTGTAAATGAGCCAACGAATGACTCCATTGGTCCCGGATCGACCGATATAACCGAGGCGCCTCGCAACAGCAACAACAACACAGGTGAAAGTAATATACATGTCAGCCAGTTTAAGCACTGACACCACCTCTAGCTAGATGGAAACGCATGCCCTCCCTGATGTCCTCTCCCGTTTCTGGTTCATACCGGGGTGTGAGGCTCGCGAATCAACGTTATACACAAAGCGATGCCACACAAGCCGTGCTTAGATCATCAACCACAAGGCTTTTCTTTTCAACAGAAGCCTTGATCACTGCATCTTAGCATGCCACACAGGCAATTCACAACATGCAATTGATGGCTATCAATCACACAGAATGAATTCAAATGTCAGACACATAGTCCATTAACAAGTCCGTTCTGGGTCTGAACAAAACCGGAGGCACTATACACCTCGCATACCCATCGATCTCCACGTACGTCTGGACGATCACCACTCATTATCCATTCTTCGGGATGCCTCCCAATCAGGACATCAGTTATCATCCAACCGAGGTGAAGATCTCCGGTCTTCAACCACCATCTTCATCATCGATTTCTTATCGTCGATTCAGTTATTCAGAATGGTATAAATCCGGTCTTTCTGAGCAACTCGCATATATAATAAACAAGTGCTACACAAACACAACATACGCCTTATTCTAATTCATTAGTCACTAACCATAAATTAGTAAGAGAACGATATCCCAAATATTAACCCCGAAGGCCGAAACCAACATAAGATCAAAACCCAGGAAACAATTCGACTTAGCTAACCTTCAATTAGTTTCTAAATTTCACATTCCATATTGTTTATAATATTTTATGACGATTTATCGCTATTTTTATTTATTTAAAAATAGCCAATTTATTCAAACGACACTTCAGGCCATAGCGCGGCAGTGGCGCTGTTTTTCTTCAAATTTGATTTACACATATCTGAAAATCTAACCGTTGGATCTTCAAAAAATTTATATCATTAGAAAGATCTTTTCAAAACGAATCCAACTGTTTCAGTTTTGGGGAAATCCGACGGTCGGATCTCCTGGTACACTCATTTGAAGTTTCGATTTCAAAATACGAACTGCAGCGTCGTTATTCGATTTAATTTAATTATATATATATATATAATCGATTCTGGCACTATTTTTCTTCAGATTTGAATTAAACATTCCAGACAATCCAACCGTTGGATCTTCACAAAGTTGGTGTCGTTGGAAAAATATTTCCAAAGCGAACCCAACGGTTTCGGTTTTGGGAAAATCCGATGGTCGGATCTCACGCACTAATCGTTTGAAATCACGGTTTCAAAACACGAACTACAGCTTCGTTATTTGATTTATTTTAATTATATATATATATATAAATATAATCTATTCTTCGATTTCAAAACCATATTCCTTTCATACATTTGATAAAAATGATATTTTTATCCAACAGACATTTATTTCAACACTTCACTATTTTTAATAATTTATTTGAAAACATGACTATTTTATATAGTTTATATAGATGATAAAAATATGATTTTTATTATAAAACAATTTATTCCAAAACACGAATACCATTCAACACATGAATTTCTATTCAACGAATGAATTTCTGTTCAACACATGAATGTTTTCTATAGTTCGTATAAATAAAATAAAAATGTGATTTTTAATGTAAAACAATTTATTTCAAAAAACGACTATTTTATATAGTTTATATATATGATAAAAATATGATTTTTATTATAAAACAATTTATTTCAAACACGAATACTATTCAACACATGAATTTCTATTCAACGAATGAATTTCTATTCAACACATGAATGTTTTCTATAGTTTGTATATAAAAAATAAAAATGTGATTTTTAATGTAAAAACGGTTTATTTAAAACACGAATACCATTAAATACATGAATTTCTATTCAACACACGAATATAGTTTCAACACATGAATTTCTATTCAACACACGAATATAGTTTCAACACATGAAAATAATTCTAACACATTAATATTATTGAAAATTTCGGCAGCATAACGGCAGGGTAGTTAAAACCGGGACTGTCCCTAGTACGGCTCATCACTCTACCTTAAATCCTCGCAGCATTTGACAATGGGGATTTCATGCATCTAGTTCGCATGCAGGTGGCATGTATATATTTTCTTTTCTATTCCACGAACTAATCCTATGTGGTTTCAACCAAATAATTCTCAACCACAAACGGGTATTTTTCAAACACAATCAATCAATTTCAACCACAAACAATTCTAATCAACCATTTGCTATCAACTAATTTTCACACCAATCACAACCAATAAATATCGTCCATGGTTTGTGGACGAGGGACGTGTGTGTGTATATATATATATATATATGTATGTATGTATGTATGTATGTATGTATGTATGTATGTATGTATGTATATAAGCATATTTCACTTTTATTTCAACACATATATAATTTTTACAACGCATATATAACTTATACATCGAACGTACAACTTATACAACGCTTATACATGAGGTGTACAATGCTTATATAACTCATACATCGACTATATAATTTATACATCGTCGTTTTCCATATCATTTATAATTTAGAAATCTCACATTGGGTTCCACTCCACAAAAAATAACAGAAGGCTCAGAAAAATATGCGGTCTCTTCTAGATTGTAGAAGACGTCCACACGAGTCCACTGTCTCTTGTTTCACTGTATTTCATCAAGAAACGAAAAAGATATGATTTTTATAGTGAAATCAAAAACCGTAGCGCTTTAAAGTGCTATAATGTAGTTGAAATTATATTTGGTCGTACCTCGGCTGAAAGGTTCGAAACTATGTTTCGATTTTACTCGAAATCCGTGAAGCATGAAGAGGATCGGGCTATGCAGGGTCGAAGGGGGAGGAGTGGCGCTCCGGCGCAGGGGGGAGTTGGTCAACTCGACGGTCGGTAGGGGTCTCGGCGGCGGCTTGAACGTATGAACTTCCCGAGCTCGATTCTCCATGAATGCTGAACGAAAAAATCCAATCCCTACTTGGATTTGAAGCTCGTCTCGAGCTCTTCAAAATCTTCAACTGGAGGAGGGACTGATTTTGCTTGTAGAGGGAGAAAATGAAGAGAGAAGGCAAGAATGAATTACGCCGTGCATCTGGAGGGTTTAGTCGGGGAGAGAGAAAACAACTGACCAATGATATTTTTTATATTTATATATTTTTAAAAATTCGAAAATACCCATCTCTACATACTAACTCCAAACCAAACCCAATGACTGTCATCCCTAGCCAAATACCCCCATTCCGAACACAATGGGATATGTCTCGTAGGCCCACTCGACTGTTTCAGTCAGATTTCCTTCAAATTAAAATATAAAACATTCAATATTTAATTTGAACGTACATTTCAATTTGCCGGGGCCACATATTGATTCTAAAAATTCCCAAAAAATAAATCTAGCTAGGTTTTGACGATATGGTCCCAACAAAACTAGTTTCATCGAATTCTGAGACCGTTTGAAAAATGGCCCTTTTCTGGTCGATCCAATTTAATAGAAATCGACCAAACACATTTTCCTTTGCCACGCTCACATACTAGCTTCAAAAATTATGAAATTTGAAACCTAGCAATAATTTGATATCCCGGATCCAACAAAACTGGTTTCGTCGAATTCTGAGGTCGTTTGCAAAATGGCTATTTTCACGGGCTATATAAACTCTATAGCGACCTTTTTGAAAATTCATTTGGCCATAACTTTTGCTTCCTGCTATGAAACTTCGATTTTTCTGATTCGTTAGAAAGAAGTTCGCTAACAGATTTAAATATTTTTAGTTTCACTAAAATCCGTTTTATTTAGCACCCGGTACAGTCAGTCAAAGTTTGAATTCAAATTTTGAAACTACCGCGCCATTTCAGGCCTTGTTTATAATTAAAATTAATTATATTTATTTTCAAACATCGATTGAAACACCCTTTTCGTCGTTATTATTTTAAATATTTAAAATCCACTAAAATAGCCAATTTAAAATTTTCAAACTGGTTCAGATTTTCCGGGTTGTTACAATCTCCCCCACTTAAAACTTTTCGTCCCCGAAAAGGAACAAAGTCGAAAGTGGTTTGATTCATCAACTCTACTTTCAATCTTGCTTCCATTCTTCAACTTTTCAGTTTCTAAGAATTTTCAAATTCTTCAAAAATTTGGCTAACACACTAAATTTTCGAAAAATTTCGCCATAACCTCCTTTGTACGGGGAGGGGTTTGGAAATTTATTGGGCCGTATTAGGTACCCAATAAATCCTAATAAGCATGTACATATTTATAGTGATATATTCCGGTGTCCACAGGGGAGTGTGTATAGATCATAACTCCAGAGAATAAATTCTCATCACCCTATAAATGGTTTTTGTGCCTTAATGACCAGAGAGACGTGTTTATTGTCATCTGCAGACCTGTGTGGGGTTTTTATTATTCTTGCAATTTACTGTTACATTTTATATGGTCCATATCAGTCATCCGTTCAACCTGTAAAATATAGTCATCGCCATACAAGCCTCTCGCTCGTATGGTAAATCTTCAACCTCGTCACACAAGCTCCAAATGCTTATGTGGTATATGATGAAGTATGCCTATCTTCAAGAAGTATGCCATGTAGTGTAGTTCAAAATTAATTGTTACTATCCTATGGCGACGTTTATTATTACACACAGAACAACCAGCACTCCGCATCCAATGGCATTCACAGGAGTTGATATAATAATAAAATTGTGCATCCAACTCATTAAGGTTTACCTATTTGTCGGGCACGCAAATAAATTCTTTACTCAACCGCTATCCACTTACCTGTTTAAACATATATAATGCACATGTATATATTTCTATCTATTTTTTATTCGGTTCAATACGTGATTTAATTTCATAGATTTACCCTTCATTCATTGATTAAATTAACTATCTTTCTAATAATTTAATTAATCAAATCCACTATCACACAACACAAACAACAAAGTAGAGAACATAGTGGAAATTTCAAAATATGGTAAATGTACCTTGCACCAGAGTCAATCAGAGATATCCACCCTGCACTTAGGATATGCTTTCATCTGTTTCCCAAGTACAATCTCGCGGATCTCCACTCCATTGCACTTTGACTCAGTGAACCTTCTTATTCCTCAGTTCTTTGGTTTCTTTGCCAATTATCTTTAGCGGCTCTCTTCTCACAGCCAATTCTGGAGTAATTTCAATATCCTGTTGTGCGGCCTTTTCCGCAACCAAGTCTGGGTCATGAACATGCTTTCGAAGTTGAGATACTTGAAATACATCATGTACTCCAGACAAACAATCAGGAAATTGAATTCTATAAGCGAGAGTCCCAATCCGTTCAAGAATAGGGAATGGTCCAATAAGTCTGGGCGCCAACTTCCCGGTTTTGCCAAATCGAATCACTCCGCTCATCAGAGAAACCCTTAGATTCACATAATCACCAAAAGAAAAATCCAAATCTCTTCTTCTCGAATCAGCATAGCTCTTCTGTCGGCTTTGAGCGGCGAGTAATCATTTCTTAATGAAATTGACTTTGTCTGCAGCTTCGCGGATCATATCAGGTCCCAATACAAGTCTATTACCAGATTCGACCCAACAAGCAGGAGATCGGCACGGTCTACCATACAATGCTTCGAATGGCGACATTGTCAGGCTCGCTTGGTAGCTGTTGTTGTATGAGGACTCAGCCAAATGTAAATGGTCTTCCCATGATCCACCGAAATTAAGTACACAAGCCCGCAATAGATCTTCTAAAATACGATTCACCCTCTCAGTCTGACCATCTGTCTAAGGATGATAGGCGGTGCTTAGATTCAGCTTTGTCCCTAGTTCTACTTGAAATGCCTCCCAGAATTTGCTAGTAAATATTGGATCTCTATCACTGACTATACTGATCGGCACTCCATGTAGTCTAACAATTTCCTTGAAATAAATCTGCGCCAGACTCTGAGCAGTTCTGTTCGATCTGGCAGGTATGAAATGGGCGGTCTTCGTGAAGCGATCTACGATCATCCAAATACTGTCATTTCCTTTCCTGGTTCTGGGAAAACCGTCTATGAAGTCCATGGAAATATGTTCCAACTTCCAACCTGGAATGTCCAGCGGTTGCAACAATCCGGCCAGTTTCTGTTGGTCGCTTTTGACTAGTTGGCAAGTAGAGCATCGGCTAACATATAAAGAAATGTCTCTCTTCATCGATCTCCACCAGAAAGTGTGTTTGATGTCACCATACATTTTTCCCACTCCTGTATGGATACTAAGTTTTGACTTGTGGCAACCATCCAGTACTTCCTTTCAGAGCTCAAAAATGTTAGGAACACAAATTCAACCCTTTAGCCTTAGAATCCCTTGGTTATCAATCTAGAAACTCAAGTGTTCGCCTTTTTGTATTCTTTCTCTGATCTTCTAAATGAAGTGATCGTCCTTCTGAAGAGAAGATATTTTATCAATCAATGAAGTCGTAATAATAAAACTGGCGATCATTACATTCTTTCTACTCAGCGCATCAGCCACGACATTGGCTTTCCCTGGAGTGTACAGAATCTCAAAGTCGTATGCTGCAAGGAAATCTAGCCAACGTTGCTTCCTCAGATTCAAGTCTTTCTGGGTGAACAGATACTTTAGCGACTGATGATCTGTAAACAGTTCGAATTTCTCACCCAAAAGATAATGTCTCCAGATTTTCAAAGCGAATACGATAGCTAACATCTCAAGATCATGAGTAACGTAGTTTTTCTCATGCGGTTTCAATTGACGGCTAGCATAAGCAACAACTTGGCCTCTTTGCATTAATACTGCACCAAGGCCTTCTCTAGAGGAATCTATCCAGACTTTCAAGTCTTGATTGCTATCGATAATCGTTAACACTGGAGCCATTGTTAATCTTAACTTTAGCTTCTCAAAAGCCTCCTCACATTCTGGAGTCCACTTCAATTTTGCGTGCTTCTTTGTAAGCTTTGTTAAGTGACTAGATATCTTCGAAAAATCTTTAACGAACTTCCGGTAATAACTAGCCAATCCAAGAAAACTTCGGACTTCTGTGGGAGTATTAGGCTATTTCCAATTTTGAATAGCTGTGATTTTACTTGGATCGACAGCAATTCCATCTTTTGATACGATGTGGCCAAGAAACTTTACTTCATCCTGCCAGAATATACATTTGGAAAGCTTAGCTTTCAATACATTCCTTCTCAGAATTTCTATAACTTGGTCCAAATATTTTTCATGTTCAGCTTTTGACTTAGAGAAGATTAGAATATCATCAATAAAGACTAGAACAAACTTATTCAAGAATCCTCTGAACACTCGATTCATTAAATCGACGAAGTAAGCTGGAGCGTTACATAAGCCGAATGGCATTACTAACCACTCATAAAACAAATCATGACCTCTGAATGCTATCATAGGAACACACTCTTCGGCAATACGAAGTTGATGGAAACCTGTAGCTAGGTCCATCCTTGAAAATACTTGTGCTCCATTCAGACGATCCAATAAATCATCGATTCGCAGCAACAGATATTTATTCTTTATTGTCTGCTTATTCAAGTCACGATAATCCACACATAGTCGTAGAGTACCATCATACTTTGGGACAAACACCACAGCTGCTCCCCAATCCCAGAAACTAGGCCTGATCAGACCCTTCCATACCAGCTATCGAGTTTGATTGTCTAGTTCTTCTTTCTCCTTTAGAGTCATTCTCCGAATAGCATGCACTACTGGCCTTGCATTCGGAATTAAAGCGATCTTGAAATCAATTTCTCTCTGTAGAGGTAAGCTAACAACTTCTTCGAACACGTCCGCATAATTCTTAATGATAGGAATATCTTTTATGAGGTTTGGAATATTCTCTATGGCTACAAGGATATTTTCTATTTGAGCAGGAGAAACATCAAGAGCTGACCAAAAGTCTTTTCTATCTGAATTCGGACCTTCACATGTTATGGTTATATAATCTCCAAATTTAATCTTAGCCCTAACAACTCTGTCGATGCACTTAACCTCTGCTTCATATTTGGTTAACCAATCCAATCCCAAAATAAGATCGAATTCAGTAAAATTCATGATGATAGAGATGGTAGGGAACTTATAACAGGAAAAAGAGACAGGTACCACACAAATCCAACTAAGATCCAGAGAACCTCCAACCGGATTATGGACAGTGATGGGTTCTTTGAGCTTCCTCAATTTCAAGTCCAACTTCTTGACCGCATTCTTTGCAATAAAGCTTTGTGACGCGCCTGTGTCAAACAGTACATTGACTGGAATGTTTTTGACATTAAGCGTGCCTTCTAAAACATCAGGTCTTCCCTGACTAGCTGGGGGTGCTGAAGTTCCTGCCACTTCATTTACATGAGCCACTTTGGTCGCTTTTAACAGCCGGCAATCTTGCTTTACATGGCTAAACCGATGGCAAATGTTGCATTCTCTGGTCTCTTGAATCTTCTTATTAGACTTATATCCTTCCTTTCTTTGCTTCTTTAAAGATCTGCAATTTCCTTGCAAATGCCCTTGCTTCTTGCAATTATTGCATATGGCAGTCTTTGCTGGTTCTTTCCCAGATCTGGCCTTTTCCGATTGACTTTAGGCTTCTTACTGACCTTAGACATCGTACTGGAATCCGGATTATCAGTTTCAGACTCCCCTTTATTACTAGAACCGACTTCCTCTTCGTGGCGTAACATAACTTTCTTGTCAAGGTCCTCATACTGGTAAGCCATGTATATCATTTCTGAAATAGGAAGCTTCACATTCCTCATTACACTATTCTAGTATTTTCTTTGCAGGCCATGAATAAACCTCAGATTCTTCCTCTTTGGATCTTGAATCAAATGCAGGGCAAAATGAGAACCTTGTATCAAGTAAGAGAATTCATCACATAACCACTCAGTTGCTTCAGGAGGAGTAAATCTTTATAGAAAAATCACTTTAAATCTATCCCAGGTAATATTACCTTCTGGATTATCCTTAATAATCGAATCCCACCAGAACAAAGCTTCGTCTTTGAGTGCCCAAGATGCCAGTAATCTTTTCTGATCATCTCTCAGCTTTAAACCTTCAAAGATTTTCTCAGCAGAACGAATTCAAGCTTGTGTTTCCATAATGGACTCTTTGCCTAAGAATGGTGATCCACCCAAATTTCGATATCTCTTGTATAGAACTTCTATATCTGATTCTGGCTGCGGGAGCACAACTGGTTCATTAGCTTGTCGAGCCATACGATTATTTCTTCTGTTTCTGCCACTCATTTTCCATTACGTCTGCAAATGGCAGACAAAGTGTCAGGTCACCAGAAGAGATATTTCAACACTTACAGACATATACTGTAAATGTAAACGTGTTTATTAGTGTGTATTTCATTCTGCTTTACCCATACTAGGACCTTACTGATCCTATCTGTAATGAGTTACTCGTCCTAGAACACTACTGGTTCTATTTCTGACGAGTTCGTTGATATGTTATATTCCAGAACTAAGCTTAACCAAAGCTCTGATACCACGTTGTGACGACCCCAAAACCCCGTACGATGGTGTTAAGGGTAATCTTTGGAATATAACACATAAACAGATAATAGCAGAAAATAATTAAATAAATACACTAGATAATGTACAATAGAATACACTGGATAAATATAATCATCAGAGTTACACAGTATACAGGATCATACTTAGTACAAATACAGTTCAGCTATACATATATGTCTACGGCGGAAAACAAACATAATATGTACAATAGGAGCTGAACAACATAAAAAGAGATAAATGATAGAATCCATCTTCAGCTCCAGCTATCTAGAAAGAGCCCGCTAAAACCTGAATACAAGGTTGCCCGTGTAGACATCTACTTAACACATTTCATAATATGGCTAATCACAGGACCACGCCACTTTCACGGAACGGGTTTACTCCATTAGATTGCCAGTGCTTTAAAACAAGTAAATCTTTTAAACATCGCAATGCTTTTAATAAAAATGAAGTCGTTACAAGACTCAGTTCCCATCAAACAATGCAACGCAAACCGGAGGATAGAATTATACATTATAATGGCCAAAATATGCTTGATACTAATAAAACAAAAGAATTTGTTATTATTACTAGTGTTTATAGGTTTCAAAAACAATTTCAATCATAACTATCAATCATAGACGGCATGGGTACCATATATCATGTCGCCATATATATATATACAATCAAAACCGCATGGTGTCGTATTTGGAAATTGGATTCCCGTCATGAACCACGGCAAAAGATAGTCCTTACCGAATTCAAGACAATCTTGCCCATAACTCCGAAACAGCCGCAGCTGCCCCTTGGATCGTCAGGGCTAGTCCACACGGAGTGGATTATAGTGCCTGAACAATGCATTTCCCCGACCTTTGGGGTGTAAATGAGCCCACGAATGACTCCATCGGTCCTGGATCGACCGATATAACCAAGGCGCCTCGCAACAGCACCAACCACACAGGTGAAAGTAATATACATGTCAGCCAGTTTAAGCACTGACACCATCTCTAGCTAGAAGGAAACGCATGCCCTCCCTGATGTCCTCTCCCATTTCTAGTTCATACCGGGGTGTGAGGCTCGCGAATCAACGTTATACACAAAGCTATGCCACACAGGCCGTGCTTTGATCATCAACCACAAGACTTTGCTTTTCAATAGAAGCCTTGATCACTGCATCTTAGCATGCCATACAGGCAATTCTCACCATGCAACTGATGGCTATCAATCACACAGAATGAATTCCAATGTCAGACACACAGTCCATTTACAAGTCCGTTCTGGGTCTGAACGAAACCGGAGGCACTATATACCTCGCATACCCATTGATCTCCACATACGTCTGGACGATCACCACTCATTATCCATATTTCGGGATGCCTCCCAATCAGGACATCAGTTATCATCCAACCGAGGTGAAGATCTCCTGTCTTCAACCACCGTCTTCATCATCGATTTCTTATCGTCGATTCAGTTATTCAGAATGGGATAAACCCGGTCTTTTTGAGCAACTCGCGTATATAATAAATAAATGCTACACAAACACAACATACGCCTTATTCCAATTCATTAGTCACTAACCGTAAATTAGTAAGAGAACGATTTCCCAAATATTAACCCCGAAGGCCGAAACCAACATCAGATCAAAACCCAGGAAAACATTCGACTTAGCTAACCTTCAGTTAGTTTCTAAATTTCACATTCCATATCTTTTATAATATTTTATAACGATTTATCGCTATTTTTATTTATTTAAAAATAGCCAATTTATTCAAACGATGCTTCAGGCCATAACACAGTCCTGGCGCTGTTTTTCTTCAGATTTGATTTACACATATATGAAAATCTAACCTTTGGATCTTTAAAAAATTTATATCATTAGAAAGATCTTTTCAAAACGAATCCAACGGTTTCAGTTTTGGGGAATTCCGACGGTCGGATCTCCCGGTACACTCATTTGAAGTTTTGATTTCAAAATACAAACTGCAGCGTCGTTATTTGATTTAATTTAATTATATTTATATATATAAAAAAATATAATCGATTATGGCGTTGTTTTTCTTCATATTTGAATTAAACATTCCAGACAATCCAACCGTTGGATCTTCACAAAGTTAGTGTCGTTGGAAAGATATTTCCAAAGCGAACCCAATGGTTTCGGTTTCGGGAAAATCCGATGGTCGGATCTCCCGCACTAATCGTTTGAAATCACGGTTTCAAAACACGAAATGCAGCTTCGTTATTCGATTTATTTTAATTATATATATATATATAATCTATTCTTCGATTTCAAAACCATATTCTTTTCATACATTTGATAAAAATGATATTTTTATCCAATAGACATTTATTTCAACACTTCACCATTTTTAACAATTTATTTCAAAACACGACTATTTTATATAGTTTATATAGATGATAAAAATATGATTTTTATTATAAAACAATTTATTCCAAAACACGAATACCATTCAGCACATGAATTTCTATTCAATGAATGAATTTCTATTCAACACATGAATGTTTTCTATAATTCGTATATATAAAATAAAAATGTGATTTTTAATGTAAAACAATTTATTTCAAAACACGACTATTTTATATAGTTTATATAGATGATAAAAATATGATTTTTATAATAAAACAGTTTATTTCAAACACGAATACCATTCAACATATGAATTTCTATTCAATGAATGAATTTCTATTCAACACATGAATGTTTTCTATAGTTCGTATATATAAAATAAAAATGTGATTTTTAATGTAAAAACAGTTTATTTAAAACACGAATACCATTCAACACATGAATTTCTATTCAACACACAAATATAGTTTAAACACATGAATTTCTATTCAACACACGAATATAGTTTCAACACATGAAAATAATTCTAACACATGAATATTACTGAAAATTTCGGCAGCATAACGGCAAGGTAGTTAAAACTGGATCGTCCCTAGTACGGCTCCTCGCTCTACCTTAAAGCCTCGCAGCTTTTGACAATGGGGATTTCATGCATCTAATTCGCACGCAATCGGCATGTATATATTTTTTTCTTTTACCCAAACTAATCCTATGTGGTTTCAACCAAATAATTCTCAACCACAAACGAGTATTTTTCAACCACAATCAATCAATTTCAACCACAAACAATTCTAATCAACCATTCGCTATCAACTAATTTTCACACCAATCACAACCAATAAATATCGTCCATGGTTTGTGGACGAGGGGCGTGTGTGTGTGTGTGTATATATATATATATATATAAGCATATTTCACTTTTATTTCAACACATATATAATTTTTACAATGCATATATAACTTATACATCGAACGTACAACTTATACAACGCTTATACATGAGGTGTACAATGCTTATATAACTCATACATCGACTATATAATTTATACATCGTCGTTTTCCATATCGTTTATAATTTAGAAATCTCACATTGGGTTCCACTCCACCAAAAATAGCAGACGGCTCAAAAAAATATGCGGTCTCTTCTAGAATGTAGAAGACCTCCACACGAGTCCACTGTCTCTTGTTTCACTGTATTTCGTCAAGAAACGAAAAAGATATAATTTTTACAGTGAAATCAAAAACCGTAGCGCTTTAAAGTGCTATAATATAGTTGAAATTATATTTGGCCGTACCTCAGCTGAAAGGTTCGAAACTAGGTTTCGATTTTACTTGAAATCCGTGAAGCTTGAAGAGGATCGGGCTATGTAGGGTCAATGGGGGAGGAGTGGCGCTCCGGCGCCGGGGGGAGTTGGTCAACTCGACGGTCGGTAGGGGTCTCGACGGCGGCTTAAACCTCTGAACTTCCCGAGCTCGATTCTCCTTGAATGCTGAACGAAAAAAATCCAATCCCTACATGGATTTGAAGCTCGTCTCGAGCTCTTCAAAATCTTCAACTGGAGGAGAGACTGATTTTGATTGTAGAGGGAGAAAATGAAGAGAGAAGGCAAGAACGAATTCCGCCGTGCGTTTGAAGGGTTTAGTCGGGGAGAGAGAAAACAACTGACGAATGATATTTTTTTATATTTATATATTTTTAAAAATTCGAAAATACCCCTCTCCACATACTAACTCCAATCCAAACCCAACGACTATCGTCCCTAGCCAAATGCCCCCATTCCGAACACAATGGGATATGTTTCGTAGGCCCATTCGACTGTTTCAGTCAGTTATCCTTCAAATTAAAATATAAAACATTCAATATTTAATTTGAATGTACATTTCAATTTGCCGGGGCCACATATTGATTCTAAAAATTCCCGAAAAATAAATCTAGCTATGTTTTGACGATACGGTCCCAACAAAACTAGTTTCATCGAATTCTGAGACCGTTTGAAAAATGGCCCTTTTCTGGTCGATCCAATTTAATAGAAATCGACCAAACACATTTTCCTTTGCCACACTCACATACTAGCTTCAAAAATTATGAAATTTGAAACCTAGCAATAATTTGACATCCCGGATCCAAAAAAAGTGGTTTCGTCGAATTCTGAGGTCGTTTGCAAAATGGTTATTTTCACGGGCTATATAAACTCTATAGCGACCTTTCTGAAAATTGATTTGGCCATAACTTTTGCTTCCCGCTATGAAACTTCGATTTTCAGATTCGTTAGAAAGATATTCACTAACAGATTTAAATATTTTTGGTTTCACTAAAATCCGTTTTATTTTGCACCCGGTACAATCAGTCAAAGTTTGAATTCAAATTTTGAAACTACCGCGCCATTTCAGGCCTTGTTTATAATTAAAATTAATTATATTTATTTTCAAACATCGATTCAAACACCATTTTCATCGTTATTATTTAAAATATTTATTTTAAATATTTAAAATCCACTAAAATAGCCAATTTAAAATTTTCAAACTGGTTCAGATTTTCCTGGTTGTTACGCTTCATATACAATAGTGAATTAAAAATGTGACTTTTATTTATATATGAATTGCGGGAAAAGACAGCGTTGAATTTCGAGCAAATCCAAGCTATTCAGAAATGAAATGGAAGAGTGGAAACTGAAGGTGAGAAATTCTCACTTTTATTTTTTTTTTCTAGTTAAAATATATACTAGGATGCAGATGGTGATTAGCAGCACCCGACACCCGTCGTCCACAGACCATGGATGACTTGTTTGTTTGATTGATGTGTTGTGAAAGTTGATTATGTGATGTGGAATGGAATAAAATATTTATAGTTAAAAATATAATTTTTAACGTGTATATGAATAAAATAAATATCCATAAACAAATCGGACGATTTGTTTATGTACACACATTTGACTGATATTGATTGGGACGATAAATTTTACACATCGCCCAACTGCACAAATAAAACTATGTTTGATTGTTTGAACCCCACACGGGTATTGGGATGATATATGACATACACTAGTCCCAATAATTAGTTGTATGTCAATCGATTGGTTGACAGACTGTTATAAGCGTTGAATATTTATATTTAATGCTTATACAGTGTAGAATGCACTTTGGATGATGGTGGATTGTTTATCGTTGTTGTTGTGTACATGTGTGTATAAAATCCAAATAAATGACATTATATGGTAATTGACTGTGTCAGATTCCAGTTCAGAAATAATGAATATTTTAAAATAATATTCAGTAAAAGATCAAAATTTGATTTTGATGTCCAATTTGGGATGGACACGAATATATTTAAATATATGAAGCCGTGTTGATTAGATTGACGCCATTTGAACGTGAACGATATTTATATCGATTTATTTCATTTCTATAATGAATATAAAAAAGGAATTGATTTCAAAATCTAATGTTTTGAAAATATTATCATTTATATATCGATGATATGGAATATTCAATTTTGATTAGAAATTGAATATAAAGTTGAAATCGTTTTGAAAACGAATTTAAAACGATTTATGAAATACTTTTTAAAAGGAAATCGACGAAATATATATTATATATAATATAATGGACTGAATAGAACGCGCCGCGCTGCGGCAGTTCCCAAATTTCGACCATTGACTTCGAACGAATGTTATGGGAGATCCGACCGTTAGATTCACCTAAAACTGGAACCGTTGGGTTCGTATCGAAAAGTGTTTTGTAACGAATATTAGAGATTTGAAATCTAACGGTTGCTTTTGGAATTATGTCCAAATCAAATTTGGAAATAGGTCGTTGTAAGTGCAGTTCAATGGCCGTTTATGGAAATCGACTGTACATGCCTTGATAAAATTATTAAAAATATCAATAATTTGTGTAAAATCATAATAAATGATTTGGAAAGAATTGGGATGAAAAATCCCATATTTGAGAAGATAAAAATATACCTTTGTCAAAATGAACTAGTTTTGAACTAGAATTAAAAATCCAGTATTTTTAAATAAATAAATTGGATTTGAAATAATTTTAGAAATAACCAGAATTTCCAATATACAAATTAGAAATGGATTTGAATCGAAATTGTCTTCGGGTGATTTCGATGTTGGATTTCATGATTATACAGATATTATTATGGAAATTTGAAAGATATATATATCGTTATTTCCAATACGATATTTGTTGATTTCAGAATTTGATATTGAATATAAGCCGATATATTTTCTATTAAGAGCCTGGTATTTAATATCAAATTGGATTTTGGGTTTGTCGTGAATGGTATCTTTAATAATACTGTTCTTAAACCCAATGGAGTTAAGTAGATTAGAAACTGACTGGAGATTAGTTAAGTTGAATGGTTTCCTGGGTATTGATTTGATGCTGGTTTCGGCCTTCGGGGTTAATACTTAGGGAATTGTTCTCTTATTAATTTACGGTTAGAGAGTGATGGAATGTGAATTGGGTTTATTGCGAACTGTGTTTTTAACGACATTCGTTCTTTAACCCGATTTACAGTGAAATGCGATTTGAAATTTATAAATCTTTTTATTAGGATTTAACAGGAGTTTTCCAAAGTAAAGTTTTCCAATTTAATATATATTAAATTGGGATTGAATGGAATTCGATTTGATAATAATCGAAATGAATTTCTGTGGAGGAAGACTATTAATACAGATGGAATTTAAAAGGCGTTGCCGGTATTCCATTTATATTATTGGTCGGATACAGAAATTGATATCGATTATATATTGATTTGTTCTTCCGTGAAGATTCCATAATTAATAGGATGTGATTTGGGTTATCGTGAATGGTATCTTTAATAATACTTTTCTTAGACCCAATGGAGTTAAGAAAATCAGAAACTAACTGGAGATTAGTTAAGTTGAATGGTTTCATGGGTATTGATCTAATGTTGGTTTCGGCCTTCGGGGTTAATACTTAGGGAATTGTTCACTTGCTAATTTACGGTTAAAGGCTGATTGAATGGAATGTGATTTTGGGTTTATCGTGAACCGTGTTTTTAAATGACATTGGTTCTTTAACCCAGTTAAAGGCAGGATATGATTTCCCAAGTTAAGAAATCGTTAATATTGATTTTTGGGAAGATTAAAACCAAGTAGAGTTTTAATGCATCTTTAAATAGATTGAAATGATATATCCAAAGGAAGATTAAAGAATAAATTTAAAGAAATTATCTTTGATAAAATTAACGGGAACTTTACCCAAAGTATAAGAATACTTGTATAAAGAAATATTCTGGGTTGGAATGAGGCGTATGTTGTGTTTTTATAGCACATGTTTATTATATACGCGAGTTATTCAGAAAGACATCGTTTATCCCATTCTGAATAACTGATTCGACGATGTGTCGAGGATGAAGATGGTGGTTGAAGATCGGTGGTCTTCACATCATTTGGATGATTACTGATGTCTTGATTAGGTTGTACACCCAAGACAAGGTATTAAGTGGTGATCGTCCCGACGTACTTGGAGATCGACCGGATATGCGAGGACCTCTCCCCTATATTGGACATATGGGTGAGGAATAAGGTGCCTCCGGTTTCATTCAAATCCAGAACGAACTTGTAAATGGATGTGTGTATGACATTGGATTTCATTCTTGTGATTGATATACATTGGTTGCATGGCGTGAATTGCCTATGTGGCATGCTGAGATGCAAATGATCAAGGCTTCTATTGAAAAGCAGAGTCTTGTGGTTGATGATCAAAGCACGGCCTTTGTGGCTTAGCTTTGTGTATCGTTAATTCGTGAGCCTCACACCCCGGTGTGAACCAGAAACGGGAGAGGACCTTAGGGAGGGCATGTGTTTCCTTCAAGCTAGGAGTGGTGTCAGTGTTTTGCACGCCCTGGCATTTTACTTATGTGGATGATGGATAGTGAGGCTCCTCAGTTATATCGGTCGATCCGGGGCTGATGGAGTCATTTGGCTCATTAACACCCCATAGGGCGGGGAAACGTAGTGTTCAGGCACTTTAATCCACATCAAGTGGACCGGCCCTGACGGTCCAAGGGTCGATGCGTTCTGATCCTGAGGCCCGGGCTATAGAGTCTCGAAGCGGTAAGGACGATCCCTTGCCATGGTTCACAGATGGAAATCCAACTTCCAATACGTGACCATTGCGGTGTTGACTGTAGAGCCTAGTATTGGCGACATGATATATGGTACCCATGCCGTCTAGGATTGAAACATTTATATTTGAAGTTGTTTTATACACTATGCACCTATAATAGTATCAAACGATTTGTTTTAACGTACCAAGCATGTTTTGCTATTATAAGGGAAAACCCTATCCCCCGGCTTGCGTTGCATTGTGTGATAGGACCTGAGTCTTATAATAGCTTCATTTTTCCAAAAAGCATTGCGATGTTTTGTTATATGCACTTGTATTCTTGGGTGGAAACCCGTTCCGTGTTATACGGCGTGGTCCCTTGATATATCTAATTTCAAGTAAAGTTTTAAATAATTGTTTTAGTTCTCACACCAGTCACATGACTGACCTGGAGTTTATTGTTTTAACCTAAACTATGGGTGCCTCTATTTCCACACGGGCAGCTAGTAGTTTTGGTTTTGCAGATTTATATTCACATGATCCTAGTTTACAGCTGGAATGATATTCGGAAAGCTCTGTATCCGTATATCTCCTTCAGTTGTGCTTTGTATTATTTTTCCGCTGCATTGTAACTTATAAATCTCTGATATTTAGTAAATGTGTAATATTTATTCATACTCTGTATATTCTTATATTCTGATGTAAATTGTTGTAAAAAGCAATGAAATGGTCTTCTGTTTGTGTTCTAATTCGCCTTGTTCTCAAAGCAATCCATTCTTCCTCTTCTCTAAGGAGACCGGGGAAGTTGTGGGTTCTTACAGTGGTATCGGAGCTTTGGTTTACAGAGATCGACAACAAGACACATTAGAACCATATGAATGAATTCATCAGAGATTGGATTAGCAGTATCCAATGAGAATGACTCGTTAGAGATAGGATCAGTAGTATCGTAGAACGAGTGTGAAGAGTATATTAAAAAAAATGAAAACAAATTTTGTTTTGAAAATTTAAACCTTATTCAACGTATTTGAATATTTTATTTATGCTGATTTGGAGAATCGAGTATATAAAAATTTTGCATTTACGCCTTACAAACGTGTATTCAAAGTTTTAATATACTGGATAGATACAGAATCACACTCTAGTCGCCTGGAGATGACTCTGATGGTACTGGTGATTGACATGTTAGAATCAGTAGTTTATGTTCGAGTTTCAAAAGTGAGATATCTATATATTTCCAATTGGCTAGTGTGAGAAACAAAAACTAGATAGGGTCTATTGTTGTGAATTGGCATCAAAAATATGATTTTTGGACTATGTATTAAAATTATGAATTTGAAACGATAATCAACTAATTAATTACTGGTTGTGTTGTTTGATTATTGGTTAACTAATTAAAATTTTGAACCATTAGCTAAATTGAACCAAATATTGAACTGTACTGAAAATTTATCGCATTTGCATACATGTACATATATGATTATTGAACAGGTCATAGCAAAGAGGCTAGAGCAGAGGAATAAAATTGTTTACCCGACAAATAGGTACATGTTTATTGTATTTCTTGGGGTTTTTAATGATTTTATGAGCCGATTGGCTGGCCGCTTAGCTGTTTCTTTTTCTTTTTAGATTGGAGAGGCCTATATGGCGATTTCGGGATTTTCCCGGTGCTCCCGTACAGGGGAGGTTATGGCAAATTTTTCGAAAATTTAGGGTGTTAGCCAAATTTTTGAAAAATTTGAAATGTTCTTATAAACGGAAAATTTGAAGAACTTAAGCCATAGTGAAAATAAGGAAAGTTGAGTTGGTTAGTTAAAAAACTTTCAGCTTTGTTCCTTTTCGAGGACGAAATGATTTTAAGTGGGGAAGATTGTAATAACCCGGAAAATCCGAACCAATTTAAAAATTTTATTTTGGTAATTTTAATTTTGAATATTTAAAATGAATTATTTTAAATAATAAGGACAATAAATTTATTTTTAATAGAATTAGAACGAATATATTTATTTGAATCGTCGTTAGAATATAAATATATATTTTAAATTATAAAAGAAATTGAAAATGGCGCGGTAGTTTGAAAATTTGATTTCAAACTTCAAATGGTTGTACAAGATTCAAAATAAACAGGATTTTAGCGAAACTAAAAATATTAGAATCTAATTGAGAATATCTTTCCAACGAATCCAAAAAATTGAAATTTCATAGCGGGGATAAAAAGTTACGCCCAGTTGAAATTTCAGAATAGTCGCTATGGAATTTTGGCTCTTAAAAATGGAAATTTTGCAAACAACCTATGTTTTCGACGAAACCACTTTTGTTGGATCCGGGATGTCAAGTTATTGCTAGATTCCAAAATTCAAAATTTTCTAAATCAATATATGAGTGTGGCAAAAGAAAACGTGTTTTAATAGTTTCAGTCAATTTCGATCGACTAAAAAATGGCCATTTTTCAAACGGTCTCAGAATTTGATGAAATTAGTTTTCTTAGGACCGTATCGTCAATACGAAGCTAGGAATAATTTCTCTGGAATTTTTAGAGTTTGTATGTGGCCCCGGTAAATTGAAATGTGTGTTCAAATTCAATATATAGATTTATATTTTAAATTCAATGGAAACCAATCGTAACAGTCGAACTGGCCTACGATAAATATCACAAGATAACCTAAAAAATGGAAGGAATAGTTTAATTATGTTTGTAATGGGGGTAATTAGCTAGGGACGACAGGCGGTGGGCCTCGTTTGGGATTCACAAGAAAAGTCAACTTTTTTGAATGAAATAAAATATATATATTTATATCGTTTAAAGCTAAACCTAATTCCCACTCTCAAAATCGCGCCCCCTTCTTTCAGAAAACCCGTCGCCCTTGTTTTCTCGTCACCGCATGCCTCTGACCCCACTCCAGCTACGCCACCGCCTCCATCGACGACTACGCCACCTGACCTAGGCCCCTTTCCTTCTCAAGTGTAGAGACGCTGGCTTTCTCCTCCCTCAATCGAAGACCACGATGCAAGACCGCTGCTCCAAGGCCGCAGCTGGCTACAACCGCCGCCAACACCCCCAGGATCCAGCGCCTCGACAGCCGCGACTCCCTTGGTCTGCCTCCGACGAATCTAGGACCCCCTCAGCCTCCATCAAAGAAAAGTGAGCTTTTAATTGTTTTATTTTCTTTTTGTTTAATGAATTTACTTAATTCAATGATTAAAGCATTGTTTTAAAGTGTAATATATATATAAATAGATCAGTAATAAAATTTTGATTTTTATTATGATAAAGATTTGATTTTTAATTATATAAATATACGATTTTTATACATAAAAATGTGATTTTTATCATAGGAGTAACATTATAAAGATTCAATTTTTATATATATCGCGTCATCATAAAAATACGATTTTTATGTAAATGTCTTCAAATCAAAGATATGAATTTTATATAATCAAAAATATGATTTTTATCATTTTAAAGATTATATTTTTATCATAGTAAAGACTACATTTTTATAAGTGTAAAGTTTGATATTTTTATAGATAGAAAGGCGATATTTTTATTTATAGAAAGGCGGGATTTTTATGTATTTTGTAGAGAAATAAAAATTCGATTTTTACATGTATAGATTTGAAATAGAAAATTTATTTCTACATATATAATAGCGAATTAAAAATGTGACTTTTATTTATATATGAATAGCGGGAAAAGACTACGCTGAATTTCGGGCAAATCCAAGCTATTCAGAAATTCAGAAATGAAATGTTGGAGTGGAAACCGAAAGTGAGAAGTTCTTACTTTTATTTTATTTTCCAGTTAAAATATATACTAGGATGCAGACGGTACTTAGCAGCACCCGACACCCGTCGTCCACAGACCACGGATGACTTGTCTGTTTGATTGATGTGTTGTGAAAGTTGATTGTGTCATGTGGAATGGAATAAAATGTTTTATAGTTAAAAATATAATTTTTAACGTGTATATGAATAAAATAAATATCCATAAACAAATCAGACAATTTGTTTATGCACACACATTTGACTGATATTGGTTGGGACGGTAAATTTTACACATCGCCCAACTGCACAAATAAAACTGTGTTTGATTGTTTGAACCCCACACAGGTATTGGGATTATATATGACATACACTAGTCCCAATAATTAGTTGTATGTCAATTGATTGGTTGACAGATTGTTATAAGCGTTGAATATTTATATTTAAAGCTAATACATTGTAGAATGCACTTTGGATGATGGTTGATTGTTTATCGTTGTTGTTGTGTACATGTGTGTATAAAATCCATATAAATCACATTATATTGTAATTGATTGTGTCTAATTCCAGTTCAGAAATAATGAATATTTTAAAATAATATTCAGCAAAAGATCAAAATTTGATTTTGATGTCCGATTTGGGATGGACACGAATATATTTAAATATATGAAGTCGTATTGATTAGATTGACGCCATTTGAACATGAACAATATGTATATCAATTTATTTCATTTTTATAATGTATATCAAAAAGGAATTGATTTCAAAATCTAATGTTGAAAATATTATCATTTATATATCGATGATATGGAATATTCAATTTTGATTAGAAATTGAATATGAAGTTGAAATCGTTTTGAAAACGAATTTAAAACGATTTATAAAACACTTTTTAAAAGAAAATCTACGAAATATATATTATATATATAATATAATGACCTGATTAGAACACGTCGCGCTGTGGTAGTTCGCGAATTTCGACCATTGACTTTGAACGAAAGTTACGGGAGATCCGACCATCGGATTCTCCTAAAACCGGAACCGTTGGGTTCGTATCAAAAAGAGTTTTCTAACGAATATTAGAGATTTGAAATCTAACGGTTGGATTTGGATTTATGTCCAAATCAAATTTGGAAAAAGGTCGCTGTAAGTGCAGTTCGATGGTCGTTTATGGAAATCAACGGTACAGGCCTTGATAAAATTATTAAAAATATCAATAATTTGTGTAAAATCATAATAAATGATTTGGAAAGAATTAGGATGAAAAATCCCACATTTGAAAAGATAAAAATATATCTTTGTTGAAATTAACTAGAATTAAAAATCCAATATTTTTAAATAAATAAAATGGATTTGAAATAGTATTAAAGATAACCAGAATTTCCAATATACAAATTGGAAATGGATTTGAATCGAAATTGTCTTTGGGAGATTTCGATATTGGATTTCATGGTTATACATATATTGTTATGTAAATTTGAAAGATATATATGTGTGTGTGTATATATATATCGTTATTTCCAATACGATATTTATTGATTTCAGAATTTGATATTGAATATAAGCCAATATATTTTCTATTTAGAGCCTTGTATTTAATATCAAATTGGATTTTGGGTTTGTCGTGAATGGTATCTTTAATAATACTGTTCTTAAACCCAATAGAGTTAAGAAGATTAGAAACAGACTGGAGATTAGTTAAGTTGAATGGTTTCCTGAGTATTGATCTGATGTTGGTTTAGGCCTTCAGGGTTAATACTTAGGGAATTGTTCTCTTACTAATTTATGGTTAGAGACTGATGGAATGTGAATTGGGTTTATTGTGAACTGTGTTTTTAACACCATTCGTTCTTTAACCCGATTTACAGTGAAATGCGATTTGGAATTTATAAATCTTTTTATTAGGGTTTAATGGGAGTTTTCCAAAGAAAAGTTTTCCAATTTAATATATATTAAATTGGGATTGAATGGAATTCAATTTGATAATAATCGAAATGAAATTCTGTGGAGGAAGACTGTTAATACAGATGGAATTTAAAAGGCATTGCCGATATTCCATTTATATTATTGGTCGGATACGGAAATTGATATCGATTATATATTGATTTGTTCTTCCATGAAGATTCCATAATTAATGGGATGTGATTTGGGTTGTCGTGAATGGTATCTTTAATAATACTGTTCTTAGACCCAATGGAGTTAAGAAAATTAGAAACTCACTGGCGATTGGTTAAGTTGAATTGTTTCATGGGTATTGATCTGATGTTGGTTTCGGCCTTCGGGGTTAATACTTTGGGAATTGTTCACTTGCTAATTTACGGTTAAAGGCTGATGGAATGGAATGTGATTTTGGGTTTATCGTGAACCGTGTCTTTAAATGACATTGGTTCTTTAACCCAGTTAAAGAGAGGATATGATTTCCCAAGTTAAACAATCATTGATATTGATTTTTGGGAAGATTAAAACCAAGTGGAGTTTTAATGCATCTTTAAATAGATTGAAATGATATCCAAAGGAAGATTAAAGAATAAATTTAAAGAATTTATCTTTGATAAAATTAATGCGAACTTTTCCCAAAGTATAAGAATATTTGTATAAAGAAATATTCTGGATTGGAATGAGGCATTTGTTGTGTTTTTATAGCACTTGTTTATTATATACGCGAGTTATTCAGAAAGACCGGGTTTATACCATTCTGAATAACTTATTCGACTATGTGTCGAGGATGAAGACGGTGGTTGAAGACCGGAGGTCTTCACATCGTTTGGATGATTACTGATGTCTTGATTAGGCTGTACACCCAAGACAAGGTAATAAGTGGTGATCGTCCAGACGTACTTGGAGATTGACCAGATATGTGAGGACCTCTCCCTTGTATTGGACATATGGGGGAGGAATAAGGTGCCTCCGGTTTCGTTCAGACCCAGAACGAACTTGTAAATGGATGTGTGTCTGGTATTGGATTTCATTCTGTGTGATTGATATACATCGGTTGGATGGTGTGAATTGCCTATGTGACATGCTGAGATGCAAATGATTAAGGCTTCTGTTGAAAAGCAGAGTCTTGTGGTTGATGATCAAAGCACGACCTTTGTGACGTAGCTTTGTGTAGCGTTAATTCCCGAGCCTCACATCCTGGTGTGAACCAGAAACAGGAGAGGACCTCAGGGAGGGCATGTGTTTCTTTCTAGCTAGGAGTGGTGTCAGCGTTTTGCACGCCTTGGCATTTTACTTATGTGGATGATGGATAACGAGACGCCTCAGTTATATCGGTCGATCCGAGGCCAATGGAGTCATTTGGCTCATTTACGCCCCATAGGGCGGGGAAACGTAGTGTTCAAGCATTTCCACATCGAGTGGACCGACCCTGATGATCCAAGGGTCGATGCGTTCTGATCCTGAGGCTCGGGCTAGAGAGTCTCGAAGTAGTAAGGATGATCCCTTTCCTTGGTTCACAGATGGAAATAAAACTTCCAATACGTGACAACTGGGGTTTTGATTGTAGAGCCTAGTACTGGCGATATGATATATGGTACCCATGCTGTCTAGGATTGATACATTTATATTTGAAGTTGTTTTATACACTATGCACCTATAATAGTATCAAATGATTTGTTTTAACGTACCAAGCATGTTTGGCTATTATAAGGTAAAACCCTGTCCCCCGGCTTGCGCTGCATTGTGTGATAGGACCTGGGTCTTATAATAGCTTCGTTTTTTCAAAAAGCATTGCGATGTTTTGTTATATACGCTGGTATTCTTAGGAGGAAACCCATTCTGTGTTATACGGCGTGGTCCCTTGATATTTCTGATTTAAAGTAATGTTTTAAATAACTGTTTTATTTCTCACTCCAGTCACATGACTGACCTGGAGTTTATTGTTTTAACCTAAAATCTAGGTGCCCCTATTTCCACACGGGAAGCTAGTAGTTTTGGTTTTGCAGATTTATATTCACAAGATACTGGTTTATAGCTGGAATGATATTCAGAAAGCTCTGCATCCGTATATCTCCTTCAGTTGTGCTTTGTATTATTTTTCCGTTGCATTATAATGTGTAAATCTCTGATATTTAGTAAATGTGTAATATTTATTCATACTCTGTATATTCTTGTATTCTGATGTAAATTGTTGTAAAAAGAAATGAAATGTTCTTCTGTTTGTGTTCTAATTCGTCTTGTTCTCAAAGCAATCTGTTCTTCCTCTTCTCTAAGGAGACCGGGGAAGTTGTGGGTTCTTACACCTCTGCTCACAGAAGAACACGTCGTAACTCTGCTTATGTTATGTGTTACCTGCAGAAGGGAACGCAAACCCCTATCATCGCCTACGATGGTCAGGATAGGGCACCCCTCGGAGGGGGGTGGCGTATAAGCCTCTATCAGTGCCTACGATGGCCCGCATCGAGCATCAAAAGAGTATACCTTAGTTCTGTGCCTACAAGGGCCCCGTCTAAGTTTCTAAGCCCTTAACATCGCCTACGTTAGTCAGGATAAGGTGCCTCCTAGAGGGAGGTCGGGTAAGTCCTTGGGCCCTCTTGTGGATAAGCTAGCCAAGTGCTCCGGACGCACAGGCCCGGAGAATGGCCAACAAAGCACGTACATCCTCTGCTTTAACATCAAAAGCCCAAGGGGAGGCTCAGGAATCACGTCCAACCTCTGCTTCCCAAATCAAATCCGAAAGGGATGCTCATTTTGGTAATACCGGAGGTGGTTTCGGTCTTCCATGCTATCATCTGAATCTGGGTGGATTCAGCGCTCTACCAATAACCGGAGCAGGTTCCGGTCTTCTATGCTATCACCTAAATCTAGGTGGATTCGGCGCTCTACCAATAACAGGAGGAGGTTTAGGTCTTCTATACTATCACTCGAATTTGGGTGGAGTCGGCGCTCTACCAATAACCAGAGGAGGTTCCGGTTTTCTATGCCATCACCCGAATCTGGGTGGATCCAACTCTCTTTGAATACCGGAAGAGGTTTCGGTCGACTATTATTAACACCCAAATCTAGGATTGATTCGGCGTTTTATAGATACCAGAAGGGATTCTAGTCTATTATTGTCGACGCCCGAGTCCAGGGCGATCCAACACTGTATAAATACCGGCGGTGGCCCTAGTCAACTATTATTAATGCCTGAATCTAGGCAAGCCTCAGTGTTTCACCGATGTCAGAGATGGATCCGATCTATCACCATTTATGCCCGAATTCGGATCGATTCGACTCTGAACAAGTACCAGAGGGTGGGGGCAAGTTTTCCACACATTAACACCCGAGACTGGGTGGAAGAAACCCTTTATAAGTGTTGGAAGGAGGTTAAAACTATCAGAGTGAAGACTCGAAAACCGCCAAGATAGTTATCTCAAATTAAGACATCCGTAGGATACCTACAAAAGAAGACCCATAAAATTTGGAAGCAAATGAAAATCCCATTGTCAAAAACGAAGCCAGACAAGGGAATGGAAGGAAAGGTTGTGTTTTTTCAAACTTAAAGAAAAGCTCTTAAGTCATTCATCATGCAAGCAACTTACATTCGTCTACCATGCCAATAGTTATTTACATATTAAAAGTTATCAATACATAAGTTTATTCATCAAAAAGATTACATCATCAACACTGTTATCATAAAGCGAAATTATGTGTCACCGTCGCGAAATATCACCGAGCATCTAGATCCCCCCATCCTCAGGTAAAGTGGGGTCGATGGCATGATGAAGTGCCACGCCTAGTAACTTGTTAAGTCTTTGAACTTTCCTATTTGTCTCGTCTAAGTGACCGAAAGGTTTGGGCTAGAGCTTCAAAGCTCTATTGTAAGCCCTGCACGTCGCCCTGAGAGACTTGTTTTCCTTTTCCAAATCAAAAACACTAATACGTAAATCATGATTTTCTTCCTGCAGGTGTCTAATTTGGTTGGCGTACCTAACGACACGGTCGTGAGAATCCTTGATTAGTCTAGTATCATAAATTCCTTTCATCTCGGCTACCACTCTTTTGCACCACTTAGAAATAGCTGTTTCTTTTAAACCCAGTGGAGGGTTATTCAAGTAATAACATTTCTGAAGAGCGGAGGCCTTGTGTGCTAGCGCAACGCCAAGGGATGAAATCCCCGTCATTATAGGGATATTCTCATAACAGTGTTCCCACATCTCACCCTTTGCAGTAACGTTGTTCAAATTGTTTTCCAAGCCAATGACATGTCGACGGAGATTTTTTAGCTCGTCTACAAATTCAACAGAGGGTTTAGTCTTTATGTACGTCCTCAACCCCAGAATGGTTCTATCCTTCTCTTCCAACAATCTTTTCAAAGCATTCATCCTCTCGGTTAAATGTTTAATGGATAAGTTCTGATGTAAGAGCTTCCTTTCATAAGATATAAGAAGCACCTCTCTTACCGGCGACGTCCCACCCCGGGGGGAAAGTGTCTCGCGCTGATCAACCTGCTCACAAACATAAAAGAAAGTGATTAAAATTTTTTTTTTTTTTTTTACGATTCGAAGGTCATATTCCCCCTCTTCTCCTTACACACCATTACACGGGTTAAACTCAAAGCCTACCAACTATAACATATACACAGAAAGGCGAATTATGAATACATCATTTTTTCATATGCCTATTGTCTACACAGTGCCTCAGCATGTTTAATCCTAAGATTCCTTAACATAGCTTCATGGTTCCCACTCCACAAGTTCAAGAAGAGTTGAGGAAATATAATATAAGAATACTCAAGGCCCTCGAGGAGACATGCTTCCTTGAAAGCATAGATAGGCGTCGTGAGAAACCTTTTTCTCAACCTACAAGTTGTGCGTAATGCATCCTTATAGTAAATTAAACTTTGTCATAATGCAAATGGTCAAATTAGCCCTCGCTGATAGTAAAGGGGAACCCCATACAAGTGTTATGTAGGTTACGGAAGTGAATATATGCAAGTGTACAACCTGCCCAACATAAAAATAATTTGAACCTTTGTCAATTAACTCTGCTTAAAGTAGGAAAATAGTTCTATTTTTATCTATTCATAACAACAAGAAACTATTCAAAGTCGAGCACCCAGGGAAAAAGGTTATACCCCAAGAGAAAGAAATTCGCGGTCAATAACTCCTTTCTTCCCCGGAAAACCAGAAGGGCCGCTTTCTCTGGAGATGGGACCCACCCCCTCCCCTCGCCTAAACCACTTGAAAGACGGTCAATGTATAAGAGGTCCTCGACTGCAGGGTCATCCCACCATGACGCTTCAACTCCTTCCTCACCCAACTTAATCCTTTTCATAACCTGATTCAAGATGAAGGAAAGGATAAAGGTGGTTCGGAATTCAGAAAGATTCTGAGGGTTGTTAGAAAAAAGATGAAATAGGGTATCTTCATAGCAGTCGGATTTAATCCGTAGGAGATGGACACGCAAAAACTTAGAAATCCTATCTTAGACTGCACAAATGATCTGGGATGCACGAGAAAGTTCTTCATCTTTCTTCTGAAGCTCATCAGCGTGGGTAATCACATCCTCCACCATCTGATGCTCTAAAGCTGACACCTTGTCGGGAGTTACATCCTTAGCCTGCCTTTCCTTTTCCAAGGCCAACTCAGCATGTTCCAAGGAAGCCTTCAGCCTCTCACATTCTTTGCTCAAAACTCTGTTAGCCTCGAAGTCAAGTAATTTCAGTAGAAAAAGAGGAAGGGATGGGCTTAGACACATGCCACTTCTTAATAGTCTGGGAAGGTATAAGTACTCAACACACAGTTGCGATAGGCAGAAAGTCCAAGAATAAAAGGGAAAGCGACATACCTTAAGCTGTTAAACAATCAGATGCCGATAAAAATCCATCGTGTCGGGAGTAGTGGAAGTCAACAAAATGTCAAAAAAATTAGGTCCAGAGAGAATGAATTTCACAAGATTAGTAAAATCCGACGGAAGGTCAAGAACCCTCGGTGAATCGACGGTCTGGGAAGCGGAAGTATACGGTATTACACTTATACCCAGTCTGGATGTGTTTGAAGAAAGCGGTGAAAAGGCACCACTTTTAATTTCCTTCCAAAGACATCTCCGAAAGTTGTGAAGGCAGGAGTATTGGGCTTCAACCTCTTAATAAGCAAATAAGCAGGGGATTCAGCTAACCTCTTGAGAGGGGTCATGGTACCCCGGTTCAACGCATCGATAGGAGTTGGGGCTTTATCAACCGGAACCCCTAATCAAACAAATGGGTGTGAAAATTCAAGAGCATGAAATGGTAATGTTGAAAGGAGTCTCAACATGGAAGCTGTTGAATCAATTAAACGTACTTGGAAACAACGGAGCTGAAGGAGCGAACATTTCCGAACCTACCAATAAACGATTAGTACCAAGAAGGCAGACTAGTGGATGTCCCAATATCTTCTGACCATGAGGAAGGAGATGGTAAAAACATAGCTTATCCTTAGTTAATAGAGCAGATTGACTCGGCGGATTTTCGAGCGATTCCAAGATGAGCTTGGATAAGAAAGATTCGCTCTCGGTTAGGGACGCCCCTTCAGAAGCAAAATCTGAAAGAACGGAATTGAAGATGCGCGGCAAGCGGGAAAATAAAAGCTTATGAAAGGTCAAGGGAACTTACTACAATCAGCAATTTGGCCAGAAACGCTGGCAAGACATTTAAAGAAAAAGAATTGGTCTTCCCAAGGCATAACCTTGCCGGCACCATCATTGACAACCTTCCGTAAAGGGGTGGCATGAAATAAGGGAAGGTTATCATCCCTTGAAAAGCGCATCAAGTGGTAGACAAGATTCGATGTAAGATAAACCTGACCCAATTCCAGAGCGAGATCTTCGAAGCATAAAAGTAATATGTAAGTGCTCGGTGGAAATTTAATTGGCGTAACTCCCAAATCCTGCAGAAGTCGAAGCACAAAAGGTGGAAAAGGAAAGAAGCCCCCATGCCAGACATAAATGGCTATATAAGAAAAATATCCATCAGGAGGATTCATGATATCATAACGGTCATCAGCAGCAACAGCCTCGACATCGTCCATTCCAAAACTGGCAAGAACGGAATTAACCTCATCCTGAGAAGTAACCAGCGATTTCTTCAAAAGAAAATTTCCCCTCCGATAAAGACCGTAAGCATCAATGGGTGATAAACCAGAACTCATCTTGTCAGACATGACATTGACAGGTGATATAATTTCATGAACATATAGAGTTTATATCTAATCCATTAGAACATTTAGAAGAGATTATGCTTAAGCCTGTTAATAATGAGCAGTCAAAATAATAAATGCTTTAACACGATTGTGAGCCTCAAACCCTAGAATTGATATTCGGGGAAAGGGTAAGCGGGGTTATTACTAAGAAATTACTTGTTAGGTTGTTAAAAAATGAATAATTTGTATCTGGTATGCAAAACCCTAAGAAATTTTGGATAAACAATCCGATTCCACAATTAGAAAATTAAATACTCACCAAAGGTTTAGGCAATAAGTTTCCTGCGATGAACTTCGGACCTTCTATGAACAAATAATCTGGTTCGAGAAATTAATATTGTAGGTAAAAAGTGAGGAAAAGAAAAGAAAAAAAGGGGGTTGTGGAAACTGAGCAAGGATATTTACACAAAATTATACCGCATAAACAAGGACCAATCAATGTTCCCCTGCCAAGGAAGATCAAAGGACTTTGATGTGGCACTTCAGAAGAAATCATAAGTTTGACTGGAAAAGTCGAAAATACCCCTTCACCCGGGGGGGATGTTACTACCAAAATCAACATCCAAGAAAGCTGGCGACGAAGGGGTATCGGGTAACCGAAAGTTAGTGGAAGGCCCAATAGGAAGTGGGGCCTAACAATGAGAAGAGCGAAAGCAGGAAGACGACCTTTCCGCCAAAGTCAGTCCGACAAGACTCTTTCGGAAATATTTCGACAAAAGGCTCCATGTAAGGAACCACTCTAATCCATAATCAAGGAAGTTGTAACACCCCATGGCCATTAATGTCTGCATCAATGTCCATGAAGCGTTATTATTGTATAGAACAGATAAATTACAAGAATAAATAAATAAAACACAACGGAAGATAAAACTTATTTCGTAGCATCATAACTCAAAACAAGCTTACATAAGTAGTTTCCAAAACCATTACAACAGGATCAATAGTCTTTTCCAAAAACTTCAAAGTACATAAAGAAGCAAATACTTAAATAAAATAAATGCATAAATCCCTACTGAGCATAAGCAAAGCCATAAAGATAAGAGAGTCCAAAGCGATACATCAACTCTTTTTCAAGCAACTGAAAGAAATCGGCACTAAGATGTAGTATTCCCTCCTTGCAAACCTAAGGGGTGGAAAGGAAAGAAAAGAGGTGGAAACAAATGGGTCAGACATAAAGTCTGGCAAGTCTAGTAATTTTAACAAATAATAGGTAAGGCAAATGATCAAGACATAAATAGGCATCATGATATGGCTGCAACATAGATAAGGTAGATAAAAAGGATGGACAAGATGATTTCGTTCCTAAGTACTAAAACAATCCTACACCTTGGCTAAGCGAACAATCCTCCAAGTACTAACCTCGAAGACCGAAGTCAACATCAGACTAGCACCCAAAGGACTATCCAACTCAACCAACATGTATTTCGTTACACCGCACTTTTGCTAAGTTACACCACATTACATAATTACACCGCACATCAACTAGTCTCTTTTACTCAAGTTTGATCCCTTCCCACTATCTGTACCCACATGACAAACTTGGTAGTTACTTGTACCTAGCTGCTATCGTAGGTGCCGGCTTGCTCCGACCACCGCTAAGGTACCCTTATTCCACCCATTCGATCGGCTCCCTAAACCCCGTAGGCACCCGTGCTGGCCACACAGTGGGGTGTATCACTAACCAAAGTGTCAACCCCAATACCAACATGAAATGCACGGCCATACCTACATGATGCAACAACGTCTAACCTACCAGCCCGGACCCATGCACGCACATGAACCCGTTGGACTTGCGTTGCCACTGCTATTCACGTTTTGACCTCTTATATTCAAGCCCAGTAAGCATGCCCCAACCCTGGCCTAGTACCGGGCCCAATTAGATACTCAAACGGGTTACTGGTTGAAACGGGTCCCCATCCGACATAAGCCTCCCACCTATGCTTGGCACCTACTAGGTTTTTCCCATACTTAACCATTTTAGTTTAAATGTCCATGTCTTACACATGCTACGGTTAAGTCCATACTTACATGTCATAATTTACATGCCTTATCTTATTCCGGTTAAGTCCATATTTACATGTCATAATTTACATGTCAACCCACTTAACCCTCTAACCATACCCAAGTCTTATTATGGTTAGTATTCCTTAATTCATTCCTTATGACGAACGGTGCATGACCTCTCACATTAGACCGAACATTTTGTGGCCGTGGATTTGCCGGGCGGTTCCGGGCAGTCTTACGCCCCAAACCGGGTCTAACCTCGTGTCACTCATCATTACGCATACAATTCATGCCTTTGACCTCTCACATTAGACGTCCAATTGTGGCAACTGGATTTGTCGGGCGATTCCGGGAAGTCTTACACCACAATTGCGCCTAACCTCGTGTCAAAGGTTTATTAATAATCGTATTTCACCCAAACCCCAATTTTCATGTGATGTGTTTCCAATTCAACATATAATCATGTTTACACTTTTTGCCTATTCCCACTTGTCATTAATTTCACTAATTACATATTAATTAGCCTCAATTACAAATTTTCAATTATAGGAAATTTCATCAATTCCATGTAATTCATACCCAAATATGCCAATTTCACATATTATCCAATTATCCAAAATATCCAATAATATCCTATTTTCCATATTTCACATATCCCCATCGTTCCTACGTATTCGCATTCGCGCATATTTTTAACATAGGCTTGAAGGTAGCCTAGATCCAAAAATAAAAGGAATAGGGATAAGAAGAGAGAATCAAATCACAGAAAATTGGAATTAACATCACGAAATAAAAGGGCATATAAACTAGCATAGAGGCATAATGACAGATTCAACATGAATAAATTGATAAAAGGTATGAACTTTACCTAGAAGCATAGGCATATGATGACATGATTCAAAAAGATGAAGACTTGGCGAGATTTTCATTACAAACATATATGAATCCTTTTTACAACTTTTTCATGTTACTTTAATCCCATTAAATTTATGAAAATAACTGTACTCACCTTTTGTGGCTTAAGAAAAGGATTAACGAATTGAAATTGGTGTAGAAATGTTGCAGTGATGTTGATTGATCTTCTTTAATTGTTGTTGAAGCTCCAAACTTTGATTTGAATTGTGTATGAACACTTGAGATTTGATTAGAGGCGGCGGCTAGGGTCTAGGAGAGATTTTGACAGCATAATCTTGTCATAGATAATATTTATGAGTTAGGGTTAGGTCTTAAGGTGTATATATAAGTGTAGAGAACCATTTAGGGCCTTAGATTTAATCCTAGAACTGACCTGGACCATCAAAAATCGTCCCAGGCCAAATTTTTGGGTCTGGAAAACCTATGGAGGTCGACCGCCTGGTCGACCTATCCGATCAGGTCGACCCCCTGGTCGACCTGGGTCTTGGGCGGGAATTTTCCCGCCCAGCCCTGGTACCTGCAATTTCGAATTTGAATTTGAATTTTCTGGCTGGGTTTAGCTTTAATTAATTCTGCTTAATTACTCAAACTTTCGAGGCCCATAACTTCATCATACGAAGTCCGATTTATGCAAACTCGGACTCTATCTCAAGCAGAATTCCGAGACGATCGCAATGGCGCAACCCATTTCCCCTTATTCCTCTTTTAAAATTTAGTGTTCTTAAATTTAGTTAATTCAATCATTAAAAATTCGAGGTGTTACATTCTCCCCTACTTAAAGGATTTCGTCCTCGAAATCTCTAAGTCAAGAAGAACGTATCTTACCATCCAATCATCCATCTACTCAACCATCAAAGCAACCATTGTCCTTAAAAAAAATTCTAATGCTTTTCATGTACATATGCATAGTGTGTGTATATGTTCGTATACTAATGTAAAATCAGGCGGTCCCCTGATTCAGTCGACCTCCTTAATGCAAATAATGATAGTGCCATGTATCCATCATGTATGCAAAGAACCCTATACATATCATTACTACATGTGTGCACAACCATTCATTTAAATGCAACATCCATATGATACACACATTCAATGTACATTCATTTTACTAAATACATCCATTATACGCAATATGAAAGTGACCGAGCCGATCTAGTGCCTAAAGTGTGTGTATATGCATCCACGAGCAACCACTAGCAAACACTTGCATCCACATGCATCCACCATACATAACATGCCTCAAACACATGTTTCATCCATAGGACTACCCTATCTAAAGGTCAAAGATACTAGCGAGAGGACATACTAAAGATAGAACAAGTACAAGCTAAGCGATAAAGGAGAAATTAAAAGACATACCCTCGAAAAGAAAAGAGTACAATGAACGCATCTTCTCTTCCGTCTCCCAATTAGCGTCGGTCTCGTCATCTCCCCCATTGCACTTTGACTAGCTTGACCTCTCAATTCCTCAACTACTTAATCTCCGACCCAAGAATGCATGTAGGAGCTCGTCGAATCGTCGCACCACGCTCTACCTCCACCTCTCTAAGCAAGCTCGGCTCTACCACTTCCGCAGTCTCATGCAAGCCCTTCCTCAAATGTGATACATGGAATACGTCGTGTACACTACTAAGTCTCTCGGGCAACTCCACTCTATATGCCATCTGTCCAATCCTCTCCTTAACAGGAAACGGCCCTACGAACCTTGGTGCTAACTTCCCACGGACCCAAAGCGAACAACATTCCGTAATGGAGACACCTTGATAAAGGCCATGTCCCCAATATCAAATTCAAGATCTGTCCTCCTCTTGTCCGCATACGATTTCTGCCTATCTTGCGCCGTCTTCATCCTCCTTCGAATCAAATCGATCTTTTCCGAAGTCTCTCTAATCATATCGGGCCCAAGTAATATCTTATCTGTAGATTCCCACCAACATGTAGGTGAACGACAAGGCCTTCCATAAAGAGCCTCGAAAGGTGCCATGCCAATGCTAGACTGAAAACTATTATTATACGCGAACTCCACCAAAGGAAGATGCTACTCCCATGTACCTCCGAATTCTAAAACACATAGCCTCAAAAGGTCCTTCAGAATACGATTCACCCTCTTGGTCTAGCCATCCGTCGGAGGATGATATGCGGTGCTCAAACATAACTGAGTCCCTACCGCCTCTTGCAAGCTCTTCCAAAACTTGCTAGTAAAGATAGGATCGCGATCGCTCACTATGCTAGAAGGAACACCGTGAAAACGAACTATCTCTCGAATGTATATGGAGGCTTACCATGGAGCAGTCTCTTACTCTTCACTGGAATGAAATGGGCGCTCTTAGTAAGTCTGTCTACGATGACCCAAATCCCCGTATTACCCTTCCTCGATCTCGGTAACCCATCCACAAAGTCCATCGATACACTCTCCCACTTCCATTGTGGGACCTCCAATGGGTGAAGCAATCCACCGGGCTTCTTTTGCTCTTCTTTTACTTGTTGTCACACCAAGCATCTAGCGACAAACTCGGCCACATCCTTCTTCATACCGGCCCAAAAGTAAACTTGTCTCATGTCCATGTACATCTTGTCCCCGCCGGGATGAATGGTCATCTTCGAACGATGTGCATCATCAAGAATGGTCTTCCACAAGTTCTCGTCTCATGGTACACAAAGTCTACCATCCCTACGTAACCAACCCTTATCATCTAGGGTATACCTACTGAGATGGCTCGATGACTCCCCCCTTATGAGCTTCTCTACTAACTCAGACAACTGTGGGTCATCTCGCTGTGCCTCACCAATCCGTCACAAAAGCGTAGGTCTGACCTCTAAGGATGCTAGCAAACCGGGTACAAAGTCAATGGAAGGTCTAAAGTCAAACGTAGAGATGAACTCTAAGCTTTACCGCTCAACAAACAACAAACTCAAGGACAACCTTTTCCTACTTAAGGCGTCTGCCACCACATTACCCTTGCCAGGGGTATATGCTATCT
This sequence comes from Allium sativum, assembly GCA_030737875.1. NCBI lineage: Eukaryota > Viridiplantae > Streptophyta > Magnoliopsida > Asparagales > Amaryllidaceae > Allium > Allium sativum. The sequence continues at coordinate 162,014,890 of CM060924.1, forward strand.
CGAAATCGTAGGACGCTAAGAATTCCATCCACCTTTGCTGCCTTACGTTCAAGTCCTTCAAGGAGAATAAGTATTTTAGCGATTTGTGGTCTATGAACAATTCGAATTTCTCGCCAAGAAGATAATGGCGCCAAGACTTAAACGCGAAAACAGTAGCGGCCAACTCTAGATCATGTGTAGGGTAATTTCTCTCATGCACTCTCAACTGCCTTCCTCCATATGCTATTACCCTCCCCTCTTGCATTAAGACTGCGCCTAGTACTGTCCCACAAGCATCGGTATAAACGGTAAATGGCTTACTCCCATCTGGCAACACTAAGATTGGGGTTGTGGTCAAAGCTCTCTTTAAACGTTGGAACGCATCATCACAATCTACGTCCCTCGTGAAAACTAGGTTCTTCTTCGTCAAGCATGTCAATGGGGCTGATATCTTTGCGAAGTCCTTGATAAACTTCCTATAGTAGCCAGCCAACCCCAAGAAACTCCTCACCTCGGTAGCATTTTTAGGGACCTTCCAATCTTGGATGGCCACCACCTTCACGGGATCCACAGCTATCCCTTCTTTGGAAACCACTTGCCCTAAGAATCACACTTCCTTCCTCTAAAAGTGACATTTAAAAAATTTAGCTTTAAGGTTATCGCTCGAAGGGTCTCTAACACTTCCCTAAGATGTAGGGCATGCTCTTCCTCACTCTTAGAAAAGATCAAGATGTCATCCACAATGACCACCACGAATTTATTAAGGTACTCCCTAAACACCCTACTCATCAAGTCAACAAAGTATGCGGGGGCATTTGTCAAACCAAAGGGAATTACAAGCCACTCATAGAAACCGTCCGGAGTCCTAAAGGCAGTCTTGTCTATGCTATCCTCAGCCACTCTCAACTGATTGAAACCAGTGGCTAAGTCCAACTGCGAAAACAGTGAGGTGCCAACTAACTGATCGAAGAGATCGTCGATCCTCGGCTGTGGGCGCCTATTCTTCTTAGTAAGCTTATTAAGTTCTCTATAGTCCACACAAAGTCTAAGGGACCCATCCACCTTCGTGTCAAATACTACTGGAGCACCCCACTTCAATATACTACGTCTTATGAATCCCTTCTCAAGCAACTCCCCTACTTGCTTATTGAGCTACCTCCTCTTACGAGGAGCCATGTAGCGTACTAGCAAAGATACTGGTTTTGCATTGTCTACAAGATAAATACGAAAGTCTATCTCACGTTTTGGGGGTAGACCCCTCACCTCATCGAAGATATCAACATATTCATGGACTATATGAACAGAATGTAAATCATCATTGGGTGCGTCAAGTGACTCAAGATAACTAAGCATCACCGATGCTCTAGGGTCGCAAGAAATATCAAGGGTCTTTCCACTACGAGTCAACAATTTTACTACCCTTCGTTCACAATCTAGGATGGCACCATATCTGGCTAGCCAATCCATCCCTAGAATCAACCCATAGCCCATGAAACCAAGCACAAAAGCATTACATTCAAAACCCACGCCTAAGATAGACAATCTCAAATCCCTACAAACCATGGATAAATGAGCCGACCCACCAATAGGATTTGAGACTACAATAGGATCCACAACGAGACTAGTATTTAAGTGAAGTGTTTCAACTAATGATGTAGAGATAAACGAATGTGATGCTCCAGAATCGAATAATGTACGGACAGGATGATCAAACAAGAAAATCAAACTTTCGACAGAAATTTTTCTACCTTCTTTCTGTCTCGGAGCCATGAGAGCGTGAACCTGCCCTCCCGAAGTAGAACCTACCCTCTGCCTTGCTTCTTAGGACAATCCTTCACAGCATGACCCGCATCACCACAATGATAACAAGCGAAATTCTTATTCTTCCTACAGTCTTTCTTCAAATGGCCGGTTATCCTACAGTTGTGACACTTCCTCTTTTCTTTACCACCTTTCTTTTGTTGTTGGGCTTTCTTTGGATCCTCCTTCTTATCTTGCGGCCTAAAAGTACTTACACCCTTGTCTTTTTCATGCATGTATGCCATATCAACAAGCTTTTCATACGTAGCCCCCATTGGAATGTAGGACATAGCCAAACTGTGAAGCGGTTCATTTAGGCCCTTTGCAAACCTCAAGGTCTTCTTGTGAGGCATATTCACCAACTCTAGCCCAAATATCGCCAACTTATTCAATTCGGTTACATACTCCTTCACGGTCAAGTTTTTCTGCTTCAATGTCAAGAACCTCTCCATGTACATACTCTCCTCAGCTTGAGAAAGGAATTTCAACTCAAACCTTCCTCTAAAATCTGCCCCCGTCTCTACAGCACGCTCTCTATTAGTAACCTCCCACCAAAACGAAGCTTCGTCCTGCATCAACCAAGCAGCCAATTGGACCTTCCTACAATCGTCCAAATCGAAAATGCCAAACAAATCCTCCACATCTTTCAACCAATTTCTAGTTTCAACGAACATTTCAGACCCACTAAAAGGTTTTCCACCCATCGAACGAAGGTCTTTACATATCTTGGAGAAAGCATCTCCACGCAGAGGAATGACTGGAGCTGGGGGAGGAGGAGGAGGAACGTCGGCCGGACCCGCGGCAGCAGCCCTAGCCTCGAGATATTGACGAAACCAACTGGGTACATAAATACCCTCTGGTATCTCAGATGCTCCAGACATGCTGAAACGAAAAAGGAAGAGTTTCAAAACAAGAGAAACAGAGATGTATGGCTTGCGGGGATTATGCTCTTTAAAGTAAACTTTCCTTGAAAATAGCTTCTTTAAAACAAGTTTTTGAAAATACTTTCTAGGAAAATAATACTTTTGAAAACACTTTTCAAAACTTTTTATCTATTCTTGTAACCATAGCTCTGATACCACGTGTAACACCCCATGGCCATTAATGTCACTCACAAAGGGAATGCACCAATGTCTATGAAGCATTATTGCTATATAGAACAGATAAATTACAATAATAAATAAATAAAACAACACAGCGGAAGATAAAACTTATTTCATAGCATCATAACTCAAAACTAGCTTACATAAGTAGTTTCCAAAACCATTACAACAGGATCAATAGTCTTTTCCAAAAACTTCAAAGTACATAAAGAACCAAATACATAAATAAAATAAATGCATAAATCCCCACTGAGCATAAGCAAAGCCATAAAGATGAGAGAGTCTAATGCGATACATCTACTCTTTTCAAGCAACTGGAAGAAATCGGCAATAAGCTGTAGTATTCCCTCCTTGCAAACCTGAGGGGGTGGGGGAAGGAAAGAAAAGAGGTGGAAACAAACGGGTCAGACATAAAGTCTGGCGAGTTCAGTAATTTTAACAAATAATTGGTAAGGTAAATGATCAAGACATAAATAGGCATCATGATATGGCTGCAACATAGATAAGGTAGATAAAAAGGATAGACAAGATGATTTTGTTCCTAAGTACTAAGACAATCCTACACCTTGACTAAGCGAACAACCCTACAAGTACTAACCCCGAAGACCAAAGTCAACATCAGACTAGCACCCAAAGGACTATCCAACTCAACCAACATGTATTTCGTTACACCGCACTTTTGCTAAGTTACACCACATTACTTAATTACACCGCACATCTACTAGTCTCTTTTACTCAAGGTTGATCCCTTCCCACTAACTGTACCCACATGACAAACTTGGTAGTTACTTGTACCTAGCTGCTATCGTAGGTGTCGTCTTGCTCCTACCACCTCTAAGACACCCTTATTCTACCCATTCGATCGGCTCCCTAAACTCCGTAGGAACCAGTGCTAGCCCCACAGTGGGGTGTATCACTCCCCAAAGTGGCAACCCCGATACCAACATGAAATGCACGTCCATACCTACACGATGCAACAACGTCTTACCTACCAGCCCAGACCCATGCACACACATGAACTCGTTGGACTTGCGTTGCCACCGCTATTCACGTTTTGACCTCTTATATTCAATCCCAGTAAGCGTGCCCCAACCCAGGCCTAGTACTGGGCCTAATTAGATACTCAAACAGGTTACTGGTTGAAATGGGTCCCCATCCGACACAAGCCTCCCACCTATGCTTAGCCCCTACTAGGTTTTCCCCCCACTTAACCATTTTAATTTAAATGTCCATGTCTTACACATGCTACGGTTAAGTCCATACTTACATGTCATAATTTACATGCCTTATCTTATTCCGGTTAAGTCCATATTTACATGTCATAATTTACATGTCACCCAACTTAACCCTCTAACCATACCCATGTCTTACTATGGTTAGTATTCCTTAATTCATTCCTTATGACGAACGGTGCATGACCTCTCAAATTAGACCGAATAATTTGTGGTCACTGGATTTGTCGGGCGGTTTCGGGCAGTCTTACGCCGCAAATCGAGTCTAACCTCGTGTCACCCATCGTTACACCTACAATTCATGCCTTTGACCTCTCACATTAGACGTCCAATTGTGGCAGCTGTATTTGCCGGGCGGTTTCGGGCAGTCTTACACCACAATTGCGCCTAACCTCGTGTCAAAGTTTTATTAATAATCGTATTTCACCCAAACCCCAATTTTCATGTCATGTGTTTCCAATTCAACATATAATCATGTTTACACTTTTTGCATATTCCACTTGTCACTAATTACATATTAATTAGCCTCAATTACAAATTTTCAATTGTAGGCAATTTCATCAATTCCATGTAATTCATACCCAAATATGCCAATTTCACATATTATCCAATTATCCAAAATATCCAATAATATCCAATTTTCCATATTTCACATATCCCCATTGTTCCCACGTATTCGCATTCGCGCGTATTTTTAACATAGGCTCGAAGGTAGCCTAGATCCAAAAATAAAAGGAATAGGGATAAGAAGAGAGAATCAAATCACAGAAAATTGGAATTAACATCACAAAATAAAGGGGCATATAAACTGGCTTAGAGGCATAATGACAGATTCAACATGAATAAACTGATAAAAGATATGAACTTTACATAGAAGCATAGGCATATGATCACATGAATCAAAAAGGTGAAGACTTTGTGAGATTTTCATTACAAACGTATATGAATCATTTTTAAAACTTTTTCATGTTACTTTAATCCCATTAAATTTGTGAAAATAACTGTACTCACCTTTCATGGCTTAAGAAAAGATCAACGAATTGAAATTGGTGTAGAAACGTTGCAGTGATGTTGATTGATCTTCTTTAATTGTTGTTGAAGCTCTAAACTTTGATTTGAATTGTTTATGAACACTTGAGATTTGATTAGAGGCGGCGGCTAGGGTTTAGGAGAGAGTTTGACAGCATAATGGTGTCATAGATAATATTTATGAATTAGGGTTAGGTCTTAGGGTGTATATATAAGTGTAGAAAACCATTTAGGGCCTTAGATTTAACCCTAGAACTGATCTGGACCATCAAAAATCGTCCCAGGCCAAATTTTCGGGTCTAGAAAAACTAGGGAGGTCGAACCCTAGGTCGACCCCCTGGTCGACCTATCTGATCAGGTCGACCCCCTAGTCGACCTGGGTCTTGGGCAGGAATTTCCCGCCCATCCCGAGTACCTGCAATTTCGAATTTAAATTTTTTGGCTGGGTTTAACTTTAATTAATTCTGCTTAATTACTCAAACTTCTGAGGCCCATAACTTCCTCATACGTAGTCCGATTTACGCAAACTCGGACTTTATCTCAAGAAGAATTCTGAGACGATCGCAATGGCATAACCTAATTCCCTTCATTCCTCTTTTAAAAATTTAGTGTTCTTAAATTTAGTTAATTCAATCATTCAAAATTCGGGGTGTTACAGAAGTCAGAAGCAACAAAACCAACAGACAAAGCCCAAAGGGAAACCTTCAACAAATAACCTACCCAAATACCGATACACCTAAAGACGACAACATGGGAGGCATTCATCCAGAAGCTACCTTCCAAGAATACAGGCTACTGCAAAGGCCCTATCGGAGGGCTAACCGAAACCCGGACGGGGATTACAGGCTACCCGTGCTAGCCAACCTAGTACTGAAACCCGTAGGGTTTCAACTCGATAGTTATCAACATACACCACGGGGTCATGTCCCTCCACGTATTCACGATAAAGCCTAAAGCCTACATCTGGAAGTTCATGTTTGCAAGCCTACATTCAGAAGCTGTCCTTAACAATTCAAGTATCATAACCAAATGCACCCAAGGCGGCTGGTGGCCAATCACCCAAGACCTAGAATAAAACGACCGGCTAAAAAGCCCAGGCGGGTCCAACAGCCATACGACCGAAGGGGCCCAGAACCATTATAAATAGGACCCCAGGGATCATATTAAGTGGACTTTCTCTGACTTTTGGTACCCTCAAAAGCAACTTAGAAAATAACATCAATGGAGAATTCCACTCTATAACATCTATCTATTTCCATTCAGAGCTTAATGAAAGGAGGTCTTCTTATAAGAAAATTGCTCTTTAGGTGTGTACGTTTATTTTTCTAATTATTATAGCCACAGTTCATCATCCATTTTTCAGAGAAGTCAAAGTTTGCCTCCATCAACACCCACGAATGACGATCGAGCCTTAATCACTGAGTCTAGATCCAATCTGGTAATCCTCAGTGAGTCTGCACTTTCGAGCCCTTGCATCCCAATCCCCCACTAAAGTTGGATGGGAAAGAGGACCAATCCACCTGGTTTTCCCTTAAGAATTATCCCCGTCGATCCATTTTCGGTGTTAACGAAAAATATTGTTAACCAAACTAAATTAGATTAATGGTAGAAGAATTACAGCAGAAAAGTCCTCCCTTAATTACAATGGGTATACATGTGTATTTATAAGTGAGTTGCAAACCCTATTCATCTAAATGGGCTCCTCATCAAAGATTGTGGTATGATCCTTAACTTATCCCTTTTCGTCATGTGCCCCTTAAATGATTTTCTAAGATCTTTTCTTCTAATCTCTTTCAAAAGCAAATATGCTAGCCCAATGTAAACACAATTAGCCTCCAATGACAGCTTCCTATGCAATTCTTCGTGTATATGGCGTATATTCTTCGCTTTTAAATCTGTATAAGGATTGAACAACTCATTTGTAAAAACAACAAAATAATACCCAATGTAATATTTATTTATATACAAAACGATAAAAACGTATTTCTATCCGGATCATGCATGAAGGACCAAAATTAAACACTTAAGTTAATCAAGCAAGGGGATTCTCAATTGTTTATTGCTTGGCTTCCTCTATTTCTCTATTTGTTATCTGATAGAAACTTCTATTGGTTGCTTATGTTTTTTTTGTTCTTCTCTCATAGACGATAACCTATCATATTTCTTGTTATGTCTTCATCGTAGCAAAGATTGGATTTCATGATATGCTGACATTAGTTCAATATACCGTTGCATCTGTAGTTAACTAACTAAATGAAAGTGTGTAATTATTGTTTAAATTCTTTGGTAACCTCAAAAGCAATCCACGTGGATTAACGCTAACAAAAAGTTGGTGGATTATCTTATTAAAATCAAATCATGCATTGACTAATTAACCCTGTTGAGTTGATAAAATTTACCATAATATAATCCTTTCTTTTACATCATTTTTTTACATCACTATTATTGGGAGCTAACATGGGTATATGAGATGTTAAATATGGTATGCTCGGGTTAAAAAATTGTGCATATAATCTGAGAATTTGATCAGTTTACAAATTCTCATTTTTATAAATTGAATGCAATGGCTTATCTAAAAACATAGCATTGTTCAATTTCACTCAGTTTTAAAAACCGAGCAATGCTTAGTTTCAAAAATTGGGCATACTCATGCTCAGTGTTAAAACTGAGCAGTGGCGATAGTGCTCGATTTTATTATTGAGCATTGCCCATGCTCGATTTAAAACTGAGCATGGTATTCATTTTTAAAGCTGGAAAATTCCCAGTTTTATAACTGAGCATCACTCATGCTCGGTTTCTCATGCTCCGGTTTAAAACAACACACTTGCTATGTTTTTAAAACTGAGAAAACTTGTATATATAGACTGAGCAATGCTCAGATTATAGACCGAGTAGAGAATGGTTTTAAATTGAGCATTTTAATTTATACAGATTTTGATATTGGAAAGTCTGTTACTACCTCGAGCCTATATTGTAATTTAATAGTGTAGAAAATTTATACAGATTCACAATTGGCTTGAAAATTTAAGAGCCTAGGCTATTAGTCGTAGTAGATTTTGGGGAACTCCTTTGCCGGTATGGATTAGTGATGACGACTTAGAGAAAATTTAATGGGAACTCCTTTGTCTCTAATTTCCCTGTTAAGTGTCAAGCAATCTTCTTTTAATAAATCAAGTGCTTTTATAATTTCTTGGAGGAAAAGAAAGCTAAATTGATGAGGGAAATGATAAATTAAAATTCAGACGTGAGATTCTAGTATGTATGCAAATACAATAATGTGTCCTCGTTTATATGGCTAATTAATACTCATTCATTTCAAAATCAGTACTGATTATTCTTCCAAATATTTCTAAATAGACTTGAGTTCAGTCTTCAAATAATATCTAATTAGAAATATATTGCACATTTTTCATAATTAATTGAATATGATCTTACCATCAATAGCACATGCAATTTCTATTAATCAGCACATTGTTTGTGTTTTTAATATTATGGCAATGTTCATGCGTTTAATATAATTTCCATCTTAATAATTAATTTTTGGATTTAAAAGGAAATTTTATTTAGGTGATAGTAATGGTATTGAATCGATACCATGTTTCCTTTATTATAAATTTTGCAATAATTAAATTTCTTTATTTACAGGTTTGGATATCATAGTGTTCTTTGACGTGAGATGAAGTAGTCCATGCAACCAAAGTCTTACACCATATTACGTGAAAGTAAAATAAATTAACATAGGTGGTTTTCTCTTACTGTATCATATATTTTTTAATACAAGACCTACATCTAACATACCCTTATAGCTGTCAATGATAAACATGGATGCAAGATCCTGAATGCTTAATTTAGTTGATCACTTAATGAATTGTTTGTGTCTATTGGTATTTAATTCTGAATTTATGTATCTAATTAAATGTTCCACAGAATCAGCGGGTATTTCATGTCCTATTCATTAGTCTGTGGTTGGGGTGTTGCCACAGCCATCCAGTTCCAGCGCTCCGTATGTGTGCACTTTACATGTTTGGACTATTACCGCCTTTCAAGCCATAGATCGATATATTTTCAGATGTTATAGTGAAATATTGCGCTATACTAAATGCACCAAGCACTCAGAAAAGCTTGGTTATTCAGATATCCCATAATTCTTTTGTCAGAGTGCATCAGAAACACACGACAATTATTATAGATTAACATACTTGCAAATACTAAATGAAATTTGAATTTTGCAACTGCAGAGTTCTAACTGCATACAAAAATAGGATAATGATACTCTGGGATGTTTCTGAAAGTCATGTTATCACAGTTAGAGGACACACAGATCTCAATTTAAAAGATGAAAATACAAATTCTGGTAGCCAAAATGAAGGGGAGTTGAACAAGAATGGATGAAAACTTGTTTTGTTTGTTGGGTATTGATTTTTGGATCTATCCTTATTGTAGCTTACATTAATGGAGATATATTATTGTGGGACTTATCTTCAGGCCCATCCAAGAAGCGATAGTCGGGCTCATCATCATCTAAAGCTGTTGTTAAGCTGCAGCTTTTCTTTTAAAAGTCGTAGGCTACCTGAAACTGTGTTGAACTTGTCTCCTAATGTTGATGATCTGACAAAGGAGGGAAACTTTAATTTATGGTGGAGATGATATGGGATCTGAGAAAGTGCTAACGGTTTGTGCATTCCTTTTCTATTGCACTCTTTTTTCTTTACTGTCTATTGTGCGTCCCTTTTACATTATTACATTTATTTGCTTTTAGTGGCTCTGCATTGCTTTAAGTTGTTTGTTGTTAAGTGACAGTCGTTCTTACTTTTTTCCTTTCGTGTTGTGCTCTTCATTGTGTCCATAATGTTATGGGGTCAAGATATTCTCTTTCAGATTTTTTTCCAACATTCTCTTTCTCATTTCTTTGGTTCATTGTATTCTTTTTTTTGGCATATCCGGCAAGTTTTTATAGTGTTCTGTAACACTCTTTTATTAAGACTAATATTAAAATTACAATATAGTATACCTGACTGTAGTTAGCAATCAGCTACATTCGGTTTTTAAGGTGGACCGTCCACCATCTACGGAGTTTATATTGTTCCTTCCACTCTACCTAACATTCTTACAACACTGCAGCTAGTTAAATTTGTTGAAATTGGTGATACGCAAATCACAATTTTGGGCAACAAATAATCCTACATAATTTGTGGAGAGATTTGCTGTTAGATTTTATGGAGAGATTTGTTGCTAGATTTTATGGAGAGATATTGGTTATTATATTTGTGGGATAATTAAGGCAAGGATTATTTGGTGCTTATCCAAATAAATTTATGACATATATGAAGATAATTTGGATGCCAAATTTACTTGGTTATAAAGCAATTCACTCAATAGAAAGCCTAGCTAACATCTTCATTAGGTGTGTAAATTTTGTCATTATTCTTCATTGTCTTTCTCCTCAAGTTTTTAGCCATTAGATATTCTCTACCTATTTCCCAATAAGGTTATTGGTTCAAGTTGTAATTGTTTGTAACAATAGTTGAGATCGATTGTAAACAATTTTTTTTGATGAATCAATAAAGAGGGTGGTTGGGTGGAATATCGTGTGCTCATATTTCCGATATTTTTGTGGTGTTTTTTTTTTTCAATCACATTCATCTTCAAGTGATTGGATGCTAAAGTTCCTATTTTTCTTGGTGTTTTGTCAAACTTCCACTGCGCACAAAACCCCAACAGTTTGGTATCAGAGCAATTTTCCACAACAGTTTGGTATCAGAGCCAGGTCATCGCATAGCTTGGAGTGTTTGTTGGATTGAAAATTGGAGATGTCGGAGATGATGACGTTTTCGAAGATGTCTATTTTAAATGGGAAGAATCGGGTTATATGGAATTTGAAGATGGAGGACATTATACATATCAATGATTTGCATGATCCCATTGATGGAGATGGGGTGAAGCCCTCGAATATGGATGAGGCAAAGTGGAAGGAAATGGACAAAAAGGCGATTGCGTTGATTCGCCAATATTTGGATGATTCTGTATTCCACCATGTGGCTAGTTGTGAATCTGCGAGGGCGTTGTGAGACAAATTAGTTTCTTTGTATGAGTCGAGGAGTGCCACAAGTAAGGCTTTTCTGGTTTGAAAGTTGGTGTAACTTCTTTTGGATGAGGAGAAGTCTGTTGAAGAGCATTTGAACGAATTACAAGATGTGATCAATCAATTGACAAACATGAAGGTCAATTTTGATGATGAGTTGTAGGCTCTTTTGTTGATGAGTTCTCTTTCGAAAAGTTGGGAGACTTTGGTTATTTCATTGAGTAATTACAATGATAATGGAACTATTTTTTTGGAAACGGTTCGAAGCAGTCTTTTGAATGAGGAGCTAAGGAGAAAAGGGTCGGAGTTCAAATCGGTTCGAACTGAGGCGTTGGTAGCAAGGGACTCGGGGAAAGATACAAGAAGGAAGAAGAAAGGTGCTAATGATAAAGGTGCTATCATTTGTCATTATTGTCGTAAGAAAGGCCACAAACACAATGATTGCTATTCATATATACGAGATATGAAGAAGAAGAAGAAGGCGCAAGGTGATAATAATAGTGATTTAGCACAAGCAGTTTTTGCTAGAGGTACCGAAAGTGATTCTTCATGTGATGTCCTATTTAGTGTTGTGGAGCCTTGGAAGATGGATTCAAGAGCCAGTTTTCACATATACCGTGATGTGAAAAGTTTTTCTTCATATGAGAAGAGTATTGGCATGATAAAGACGGCTACCAATTTATGGAGTTGGAGCTATTAGGTTTCGGATGCATGGCGGAGTGGTGAAAGAAGTGGTCGGTGTGATGCACATATCCACTTCTTCGCATAAGCTCATATCTCTCAGTCAATTAGATCGCCGCGGTTGCACTTATGAGACTCGAGGTGGAGTTTTGAGAGTGAAGAAGGGTGGTCGTGCGATGATGCGAGGAATTTTGGAGAAGGGAAACCTATATAGTTTGGTCAGTTCGGTGGTTAACAATGGAAGGCGGGTGACGGTTGAAGAACCTAGTCCATAGCAAGGTGGAGAGGTTAATATGGTCATTACTGATGGTCCTAAGGTGGAGGATCATAGTATCGACAAGGGTCTATATGTTGATGATGCTCGAGGGATCCCGGAGATGAAGAGATAATGTCAAGCGGAAGACGGATATCGAGTTGTGAAATCCACAAAGACGAGATGGAGATCTTTGTGGTATTACAAACACTTTTGAAGATCTCTATTGGAGTGATGCACGGATGAAAGAGGTGCATCATTAGTGGGCAATGACGGAGATTTGTAATGATATTAATTGTGAAAAGAAGGTTGAAAGTGAGAGCTAAGATGGCTGGTTTTGAGGAGATGTTGTGATTTGGTATTAAGGTGGAGTGATGAAATTGGTGATACGCAAAACACAATTTTTGGCAACAAATAATCTTGCATATTTTGTGGAGAGATTTGTTGTTAGATTTTGTGGAGAGATTTGTTGCTAGATTTTATGGAGAGATATTGGTTACTATATTTGTGGGATAATTAAGGCAAGGATTATTTGGTGCTTATCCAAAAAAATTTATGACATATATGAAGATAATTTGGATGCCAAATTTACTTGGGTATGAAGCAATTCACTCTATAAATAGCCTAGATAACATCTTCATTAGGTGTGGAAAATTTGTCATTATTCTTCATCGTCTTTCTCCTCAAATTTTTAGCCATTAGATATTTTCTACATATTTCTCAATAAGGTTATTGGTTCAAGTTGTAATTGTTTGTAACGATAGTTGAGATCGATTGTAAACAATTTTTATTGGTGAATCAATAAAGTGGGTGGTTGGGTGGAATATCATGTGCTCGTATTTCCAATATTTTTGTGATGTTGTTTATTTTTTTCAAGCACATTCATCTTCAAGTGATTGGGTGATAAAGATCCTATTTTTCTTGGCATTTTTTCAAACTTCCGCTGTGCATAAAACCCCAACAGTTTGGTATCAGAGCAATTTTTGCACAACAAACTTACTATACTACAATTGTTCACTGTGTTCTTGCAGTGCTTTCAAATTCATATTTTTTTTCTTAGTTTTTTGGGTTTAGATTTTATTGGCCATAATGCTGCTGATATCTCAATGTTGATTGGCTTCACTATGAGGTTTTCACTTCTAATTTCCCTTGGATTGCAATTTTACGTAAAGCTGGATTTATTTTTAGTACACCTGAAATTTGCGTATTATCATTTGTAAGTTAACCAGATATAGAAATTAACTTCTGTAAAGAATGAGAAACTATAAATGGTAAAATTTAGTTATGTTGCCAAAAGTAAATCATATATGATGTTACATAAATAATAATAATAATAATAATAATAATAATAATAATACGATGTTTGGGTGACTTATTGATTAAATTCTTATGCTAAGGAAGGTAGTTGAAAATTACTCTTATAGACATTTAAAAGCATAAGGTGAGAATTTTTATCCCATTTGTATTTACATGATTTTATGGAAAATTGTTCGTAGTTATGTGATTATGAAATCAACAAATTATGACACCTTTCATTCCAATTTTTTTTAACTGGATAGTAAATCTGTCTAAAATAATTGTTTGTTTCCATTGTGTGTGTCAGATAAGATTCAGAAATTACGTTTACTATGTATTTATGGTTACATAACATTATAAATTTATTAATTGTATTTCTGTAAATTATTTACTAACAATTAATTATTAATCGCATAACATTAAAATTATTTATTAACCGTGCAATCCATTTACTATCAAAACATCCCATAAACAGATTATTTAATCCTAAAATTATTAATAATTTATTATTTAAAACTCAAGCACTCATTAAAATGTATGGTTTTATTTTTTTTAATTACTTTTCTTCTAAACACTGGTCGGTTGTTAGATATACATGCAAACCTACACACATATGCACACATATACACACTCTCAAAATGTATACATGTTGCATTTCAATTTTTTTAATATATATATAGTTAGAATATGTATGTAGATATGCATATTATTTATTACAAAATATATGCATATTGTGATATATATATATATATTATTCAACAGAAATATCTTTTTAGTTTATGATTGCATTTCCCTATATTCGAAATTTAATTCTAGAATTAAATTTGGACCAATATTACATTTAATTTACCATTATCCAACTTATCTTAAACTATCATGTAATAAATACCGATAATGTATAGTTATGGTACTATAAAACACAGACTGAATGCTCAGTGTTTAATGTTTCTAGCAGTATTATATGATCTTATTTGCTACTGATTTATTATTCAAACTAAGCATTTTGTTATTTTTCAATATATATATATATATAATGTAGGTAAATAACTATTGTAGATTTATCATAAATAAACGAAACGATTTTCTAAAGTTCAATCTATAGAGGCCGGCTACCTATCACATGCAGATGACACTAGTATCATGTGTATTATCTCACTTATGTTGTTGTTAAATTCCGTTTTGAACATTTTCTTTTTCTCAAATAAAAACACGCGAGGGTTATCAAGATTGCATGTATGTTAATGTGTCCATGAGAGATAAAACAAGTATTACTTTCCAACGCGGTTGGATTTTGTGTAATTTTATTGCCATCTATTGTTTGCACATAGTTCAGGAAAGAAACAACCTGATCCATGTAACGACCCGTATTTTTTCGGATAATAAATAATTTATTTAATTATTTAAATAATGGTTTAGAGAATTACATGGTCGTTTAATTAAATAATATTGAATATTGAATTAAAATAAATAATATTTCTGAAATAATTAGAAATAGTGGAATTCACAGTATGGTGTGAATTGGATCATCTGTGATATTTAATTCAGTTTAGAATGGAATTAGAATAACGAATATATTATATAAATGACAGTTGAACGTAGAATTTTAATATAATTAAAATCGAGCTCGAAATGGCACTGTAGTTCATAATTTGGCGATTTGAACTTTAACTGAATGTACATGATTCGTTTTAAATCGGATTTCTGTGAAACAAGAAACGTTAGGAGCTGGTGAAGTATATTTTTCTAGTGGAAAAGAAAAATCGGGATTTCATTATGTAGATTTTGATTTATGTCCAAATCAAATTTTAGAAAAGTCGCTATGGAATTCCTTTGAAATTTATAAATATATATTTATATTATAAAAGGATTATATATATATATATAAATCGAATATCGATATAAGTGGGAATTTTGAAATATCGAGTTATAAATCCAATTGGAGTTGTATGATATTCTAGTGTGAAGATATACGATAATATTTATTTTTAAATATTAAATTGAATTGTTTTTAAATATATTTATATATTTAAAAGGGTTATTTAGGACTTTAAAAATAACCAGTTTTGCAAAAGACCTCAGAATTCGACGAAACCAATTTTGTTGGATTCATAATGTCAAATTATTATTATATTTCAATTTCCATGATTTTTGAAGTCAGTATGTGGTCGTACGAGATTTTAATGTGAAATACAGTCGATAATTTGACCAATAAAAATATGCTGTGTGAGCAAACGGAGTCGGAATTCGATGAAACCAGTTTCGTTGGGACCGTAATGTCGAACTGTAGCTGCGTGCCCATTTCCGTGATTTTTTGGTATTGTATGTGATCACAGGTATTTTTAAACACGAATGTAAACAACAATAGCTTAAAAATTAACATAAAATCTATTAAAAAATATTATAATATTCCTATAAATACACTATCTAACTCCCTTAAACCTATATTACTTTTCGCATGGTCAAAACAATAGCGCCGTCATGAGAACACATTTTCTCAGCAAAAACCATACATTGAAAAATCAAGATAAAATCATTAATATTTCTACAAATCGAAATTCGAACATCGTTGAAATACTGGACGGATTCTCTTTAGTTCTATGGTCGTTTTATTTTGGGCGACGACTGTTCTGGGTTCCAACAAAATACTTGTGGTTCTAGGATTTGAGTTTACGAACACCGTTGCCTTTGATTTGAAGTTTGGATATGGTATTTAGATTTGGGAAGTGAAATGGAGAAGGGTTGCAAAAATCTGGGGGATTCGATGTTGTTTGAGTTTGTTGGCGCTTACGGGAACATGGAAATGGCTGGAGAACACATCATTCGAGATGCGTGCGAGGTTGGCGAGGTCATGATGGAATCGAAGAGGGATTGAGGAGAAGTCCATTGGTGAATTTAGTTTGAATTTCTGTTGAAGAAACAAGGTGTGGTGGGGGAGTCGAAGTTACTGTAAAGGCGTGGTGTAATTAGGAGGAGTGAAGGAATTTCTTTGATCAGGGAAGAAAAGGAAGTACGGTTTGGGCTTTAGAGGGTAGATGGGCTGGTTAGAAGAGGGGTGAGGCCATATGTTTAATCCATTTAAGTTTTAATTCAATTTAAATTTTGTTCAATTTGTAATAACAATAACTTGGTCATACATGATCAGAATTTTGAATGGTTGGATCTGTTGGGATCGTATGGACGGACACTACACGATGGAACTGACTGGAAGCCCATTGGAGTCCGTTACAATTTAAAGCAAAATAAATTGTCCGTCTGAATCAAGCGATGGTTATCGTTATTTAACGATAAACCGACCAATGTGAGTAAATCTCACTAACTTTACTCAATTTATATTTTTATAAAATATTTTTAGAATTTATAAATAATGGTTGTTTGATGTGTGTTGCCTGTTTGGTTGAACTGCTAGTCAGTTAATTGAAAATATAGATAACGATATAGATATAAATCATTAATCAAATATTGATTCTATTTAGGAGAATATTTCATAGTAAGATGAAATTGATGTTAATTTTATTGTTTAACATATGTGGATGCAGTGAAACAGGTCGGAGGAACCCAACTGGGTTCCTTAACATTCATTTTACTGTTTTTTTTTCATATATTGTGTTATATGATGTGATATGAAATCTGTTGTTGATTTTGTATGTTGGAATGATACTGATCATTGTTATATGGTTCATTAAATACCATAAGGAATACTAGAATGTTAATAAGGGAAATTTCAATGTTATATTGAAAAAGAAATATTTATAAAATCAAAGATTTTATAAAAGAAAACCATTTATTTAGAAAATAAATAGATTAAAAAGGAATACTTATTTGTTAATCAAATAGATATAATTGAAGGGAAATATTTGTAAAACATTTACAAATAGAATTGAAAAAGAAATATTTGTAAACATTTTAGAAATAGAATTGAAAAGGGATATGTATATAAATAAATAGAATAGAAAGAGGAAATATGTGTAAAATAAATAGAAAGGGAATAGTTAGATTATAAAAGGAATTACATATAAAATTAATAGATTTTATAAATAGAAAATATTTTATAAATTAAATTTAATTATCAAAAAAAGGGATTTATTTTGTAAATAAATAGATTCTAAAAAGAAATACTTGAAAAGTGACTAGAATTGTATAAAAGGAGAATTTTACATTTGAAAGGTTTAGACCCGTGCTTCGCACACGGGTACAACATGATATGGATTTAAAACAAATATTTTAAATAGAATCTATTCTAACAGATAGATTGAGAAGATAAATTTATCAATAATATTTTATAAATTAAATAAAATGTTTATCATTGGATAAATAGGATATATAAGTCAGGACTTATATAGAGAAGTAAGAATCTATTTCAACATCGATATTTGAAACTGAGTAAACGTAGAGTTAATCAGTTAGAGTTAATCAGTTAGAGTAAATCGATTAGAGTTAGAATTAATCGAATTAGAGTTAATTGAACATAGTTAATCGAATTAGGATTTATTGAATATTAGTTATTCAATTAGAGTTGATCGAATATAGTTATTTGAGATAGAGTTAGTCAAACATAGTTATTCAGGATGATTCGCCATTTCGTACGACTGGTAGCGTAATTCGCAGGGCTGCAGTTAGCCTACGGCGGTCGGATGTTTCTTGAGGGAATCAGGCGTAACCATTGTGATCGCTGCGATATAGAGTCAAGCGAATGGAGTTAAATCGAATATTAGCCATTCGAAATAAAGTTAAAACAGACATAGTTATTCAAATATAAATCAATCGAATATTAGTTATTAGATAGGAGTTAAATAAGTTGAGTTAAATAAGTTAAGTTAATCAAGTAAGTTAATCAAGTTGAGTTAGTCCAAATGAGTTAATCAAACCGAGTTAATCCAAATGAGTTAAATCAAAGGAGTTATTCGAAATAATTTATTCGAATAAAATTAAAGGAGTTAATCGAATATAGTTATTCGAAGAGAGTTAATCGAATATGGTTATTCGAAGAGAGTTAATCGAATGTAAATCATTCGAAGAGAGTTAATCGAATATAGTTATTCGAAGAGAGTTAATCAAATGTAAATCATTCGAAGAGAGTTAAATGAATATAGTTATTTGAAGAGAGTTAATCGAATATAGTTACTCGAAGTGAGTTAATCGAATGTAAATCATTCGAAGAGAGTTAATCGAATATAGTTATTCGAAGAGAGTTAATCGAATATAGTTATTCGAAGAGAGTTAATCGAATGTAGTTATTCGAAGGGAGTTAATCGAATAGAGTCATTCGTAGAAAGTTAATCGAATGTAAATCATTCAAAGAGAGATAATCGAATATAGTTATTCGAGAGGAGTTATCGAATAGAGATTAATCGAAAAAGAGAATTATACATTGAATTCAATTATATCGAATTCGGGAAAGTAATATTTACTTTCCGTTTCTAATCAAGATTTACTTATTTATTAATAAATTAGTGGTTTAGTTATTTAGTTAAATTAAGGAATAAAAGTTATACTTTGAAGTTGGATATTAAAGGGATTATAACGCTATGGTTATAATCAACGTTTTAAAATAAAGAAGTGGATTCATAAATAGAATCCAAGTTATGTAAGGAAGTTTGTTAAAGATTTAAAGGGTGAACTTTGTCTATTTCGAGGTTAGAAATGTTGTGCACTTAAGGTATGAGAGGTAATTATACCCCAACTTGATTGACTTCGTTTTTAACTAAGGGATGGGTAAGGTTCGATAGTGAAGATTAGCTAAGTGAATTTAGTTAATGAGTGTAATGGTTTGAAATGGCTTAGTGATGTTTTATTTAAACATCTATTTAAATCCAATGAAGGAGTTTTGAAAATGTTTTCCAAATAAAAGAAATCAGAAATGTGTTCTAATGTAGAAAACAAGAAATGAAAGTAAGTATGGATATGTTTTCAAATGATTAGTAAAGTATATTTTCTAATTTTAGAAAATAGGAATTTACAAATATATAGAAATGGGAAATGAATAAATTAATGATAAATTAAATTAAAGGAGATTAATGTTGGTTGATGATTGATCGATCGAATTTTTATTTGGAAATAAGATCGTTGGTTGTACACCTATTTTTCTTTGATAGTTAAATCACCGACTATCGAAGTTTTTGACCATTTTTCCGTCGTCAATACGGAGAGACCGGGATCAGATTTATTATCAGAAAACCAATCTGTATGGATGTTAGCATTGTGATCAAATATGATGATGGTAATTGAAGATGGAGTTATGCAAGGGCTATCCTGTTTACAGAATAGTGCCTTCGGTTTGTCCAGTCCCAGGACAACGTGAATGGACGAATGTCTGATAGAGTATATCTAATGGATCGCGTAAGTTGATCTCTTTAAACGTACTTATGTTAGGTGGCGGAGGAATTCGTTTCTCTTAGCTTTATACCTGTGGTATTTTTGGGGAAATCAATGTGTGATTTGGTGGGTATGACGATGTTGCATTCAAAGCGAAGGGTGGTCAGATTTTCCAAAAGATACGTTTTTACCTCAAGCCTCATCAACCGGGAAATGACGGAAATCGGGCAGGCAGCATGGCTAAGTGGGTCGCTCCCATTAGGGTGTATATTACCAATCTAGAGAAAAATCCATTTCATTCTTTTATCTATTATCGATGCTGTCCCTTTTCGGGAAACGGTGGGTAGCTCCTAACCATTGGTGATATACATTCGATACACTCAAGCGAAATGAGTGGTCGGTCATGTGTGGGCGGGGTTGCAAGACATTCTTGTTGAACCCAGTGTATTTGCCTCTAGAGATACACTATCGGCAAGTGGTCCCATACCTTGTCATAGTCGGAATCCAATCTCCAATAAGAGTCCGCGATTTTGTTTGTATACTATATATGTGGAACGTGAGATGCAAGCGGTCTACTAGATTATTATTTACTTGTGATTAGACATTATTCTAATATCAGAAAATATTGATTTCCAAAACTGTTTTGGGTTATCGTAAGGTAAAACCGTTTGTATTTACGTGTGGATCGGTCTTACGATTACCTTTTCTTTTGAAAAGGATTTTCAAAAGTTAAACCAAATGATTTGAGTTTACTCACACCAGTCCCATGACTGAACCAGAGTTTATTTTGTTTTGTTTTCCCTAAACTCTTGGGTGCCCAAATTTGTATGAGCAGTCAAGTAGTTCAGGTCTTTACAGATATACTTGGAGGAGCTTGAAGCAGGAGGCTTCAGTATTATATAGCTATTGTTATTTCCGATGTGTGTAAGTGTTGTACTCTGATAATGTTATTATACTGTTTTATTGCAAAGTTATGTTATATTTTATTCGTTCCGCTGTGAGATTCGTGTTTACTCTGATTGTGTTCTTCTTCTTCTTCTATTCTAATTTTCTATCTTATCTATTCTTACCCTCAAACTTATTTCTATTAATGATCGGGTATTTCCGATGTTTGAGTAGTCAACATGGTAGTTTTGTGTTGATTTTCGGAGTCGAAAATCCCAGTTCGTTACAGTGGTATCAGAGCTGAATGTTAAGTGATTACCTTGGCTCCGTGGCGTGACTCAGTAGAGATGGGGTTAGAAATACCCTAAATTGAGTTGTGTGTATATATACGAGTGAACGTATTTGTTATTTGACATAAAAATGGTTTTACATTATGGAGAATTATTGGTTGAGTAGTTTGTGAATTTTGGTCAATTAGTTTGATCCACTGTATCGATAAGGGTTTCTAGGCACTCAAGTACGATAAACCAACACAGTATGTTTTGAAAGAGGGTAAATGAAATAATTTTACGCAAAATATATTTTGATATAAAAGAAAGGTATATCTTGGAATTATTATCATATATTGGATGTGTTGGTTAATTATAATTGAAATGGTTATATAAATAACCAATTTGAGTTCGTATAATTTAAAAGCAGATTAATTAAATCTGAATTAAATTAGAATTGGAATCAAAATACTGAAAACTGGGAGAAGTGATTGTAAGTGGATTTGAGCTAAGTTTAAGAAAAAATATAAAATCCTGGGAGATTTTAAATTGTTTTACAAGCATTGTGAAGGGTATTTTGAAGTGTATTTCAATGTGGAATTGTTTAAAAGGGTTTTAAAGTGATATAGTATTGAACTCACTTCGATAGCTGGGAAATAACTCTGATGATGCTGGCCACATCATCAGTGTTCATTTTTGAGTTGTAAGTGACGAATTACTACCAAAGATTTTGTTTTCAAATTATTTTGGGAAAAGGAAGTTGTTTTGAATCCTGAAAAGGGATATTTGATTTTTGAAAGAACTAAGTTGTTTAAAAATTCCTAGGAAAATTATATGAATTAAAAACAAATTAAAGAAATTTGTGAAAGTAAATATGCATTGAATTGAAAACGTGTGAGAACCCGTTACTTCCCCATGAAGAAAAGAGCGGATACTTTGAGAACAACACACAAATGAACGCAGACGGGAGAACATTTCATTGATTATAACAACAATTTCCATCAGAATACAAGAATATATAGAGTATAAAGGAATAATTACATTCGATAAATATCAGAAATTACAATAAATTACATAGCAGCGGAAAATAATACAAAGCACAACTGAAGGTGATATACGGATACAGAGCTTTTTGGATATCATTCCAGCTGTAAATCAGGATCCTGTGAATATAAATCTGCAAAACCAAAACTACTAGCTGCCCGTGCGGAAAATAGGGGCACCCAGAGTTTAGGTTAAAACAATAAACTCCAGGTCAGTCATGTGACTGGTGTGAGAACTAAAACAGTTATTTAAAACTTTACTTTAAAAGAGAGTAATTCAAGGGACCACGCCGTAAACCACGGAACGGGTTTCCTCCCAAGAATACCAGTGCATAGAATAAACAGCGCAATGCTTTTTCGAAAAATGAAGCTATTATAAGACCCAGGTCCCATCACACAATGCAACGCAAGCCGGAGGATAGGGTTTTACCTTATAACAGCCAAACATGCTTGGTATGTTTAATACAAATCATTTGATACTATAATAAGTATATAGTGTCAAAACTGTTTCAATCATAAATATTAATCATAGACGACATAGCATCCCATGCTACTATGTCGCCATACTAGGCTCTACAAATAAAGCCGCAATACATGTATTGGAAATTGGATTTCCGTCATGAGTCGAGGCAAGGGGCAAGATCCTCTCCGCTTCAAGACACTCTAGCAAATGCCTCGGGACTACACACTCTAGGCAACCCCGGATTCGGCTGGGCCGGTCCTCACTTACGTTAGAGGATTAGTTATGCCTGAACACACGTTTCCCGGTCTTTACAGACCTATAATCGAGGCGCCTCGCATCCAACAACCACAAAGGTGAAAAGTATATAAATGTCAGGGCTGGTAAGTCACTGACACCACCATAGCTAGAAAGAAACGTCGTGCTCTCCCAACGGTCCATATCCCGTTTTTAACTCATACCGAGGTGTGAGGCTCGCGAATTCACGTTATACACAAAGCTACGCCACACAGGCCGTGCTTTGATCATCAACCACAAGACTTTGCTTTTCAACAGAAGCCTTGATCATTGCATCTCAGCGTGCCACACAGGCAATTCATGCCATGCGATTGATATCTATCGATATATAACCTCTAAGCTCGTACGTCTCAGAGAAGGGCGTTAAGCAGGAGAATAAATTCTCCGCCGCCAAACAGATATATATTTAACAGAAATCAATCAACACATAATAAAATCCAATGTCAGACACACAATCCATTTACAAGTCCGTTCTGGGTCTGAACGAAACCAGAGGCACTTTCCTCGCATATCCATCCATCTCCAAGTACGTCTGGACGACCACCAACTATTTCCATCCTCTTGGGTGTATAGCCCAGTCAGGATCGTCAGTAATTATCCAAACGATGTGAAGACTTCCGGTCTTCGACCACCGTCTTCATCTTCGACTTATCGTCGAATCGGTTATTCAGAATGGGTATAAACCCGGACTTTCCGAACAACCCACGTATATTAAAAACAAATGTTACACAAACACAACATACGCCTCATTCCAATTCATATTCTCAGGGAAAGGTTCCCATTAATTTTATCCAAGATAAATTCTTTAAAATTTATCCTGTAATCTTCCTTTGGATGTCATTTCAAACCAAATTATGGTTTTCTAAACTAGTCGGGATTAGCGAACCACACCGAAGTAATTATTTATTTTATTTCCCAATCCCAACCTATTCATCCCATGAAGCAAAACTGGTGATACTCCATATCTAACACCACAGTGTTGTCGGTAAAACTAATTACCATTTCACGTTCAAATCTGATTAAAGATTTAACTATCGCTTTGGAGCAAAACTGGCGATACTCCATTCTCGCTCATTTTCCAAATGTGATAATTCAAATTATCTATTCCCATTTCAATTTAATTGCAGATTCATTAAAACTCCTTTTACTAGGTTAAAGAACTAGTGTCATTTAAAACACAGTACACGATAAACCCAAATCACATTCTATTTATTTTCGGGTTAAAGAACTAGTGTTATTTAAAACACAGTACACGATAAACCCATGAATCAATTCTATTTAAACCCATTTCAAATCCAACTTGTTTATTTATAAATAAATGGGTTTATTTCAGTTCAAAACTAGTTCATTTCGATAAAAATCTATTTTTATCTTTTCAAATATGAAGTTTTTCATCCCAATTTTTCCCAAATCATTTCTTATGATTTTACACAAATTATTGATATTTTTAATAATTTTATCAAGGCCCGTACAGTCGATTTCCATCAATGGCCATCGAACTGCACTTACAACGACCTTTTTCAAATTTGATTTGGACGTATCTCCAAATCCAACCGTTAGACTTTGAATTTCTAATATTCGTTAGAAAGCTCTTTTCGATACGAACCCAACGGTTCCAGTTTTAGGAGAATCCGAAGGTCGGATCTCCCGTAATGTCCGTTTGAAATAAATGGTCGAAATTCACGAACTACCGCGGCGCGGCGCGTTCTATTCAGGCCATTATATTATATATATAATATATATAATATATATTTCGTCGATTTCTATTTAAAACGAATTATATAAATAGTTTTAAATTCGTTTTAAAATTCATTTCTATTCAATTCAAATTTCAATTCAATTTGAATTCATTTCAATTCGTTTTCAATTCGAATTCGTTTTCAATTCAATTCAAATTCGTTTTCTATTTGATTCAAATTCGTTTTCTATTCGATTCAATTCAAATTGGTTTTCTATTCGATTCAATTCAAATTTGTTTTCTATTCGATTCAATTCAAATTAGTTTCCTATTCAATTCAATTCAAATTCGTTTCCTATTCAATTCAATTCGAAATCGTTTTATATTCAATTCATTTCGAAATCATTTTATATTCAATTCATTTCGAAATCATTTTCTATTCAATTCAAATCAAATTTGTTTTCAATTCAAAACCGAATATAATCGATACAAATATCGTTCACGTCAAAATAGCGCATCACTAATCAACACGGCTTTATATTCAACAAATGGATCTATATTTCTTTCAATACACGACTCTATATCTTTGTCAACACACGACTAATCTCAACGAATGAGTACTGTCCATGTGTGACTATTTTTGTTATTTAATATATTTTATGAAAATTAAGGTATCTACCGTTTGATATTAAATCAGACTCCAACCGTAAATTAGTAAGAGAACGATTCCCTGAATATTAACCCCGAAGGCCGAAACCAACATCAGATCATTATCCAGGAGACCACTCATCTCATCTATTTTCCAGTTGATTTCTAATTCTATATATGATAAAGATGTAAATTTTATTGTTAAAATATTTCGTTCAACACATGACTAATCTCAACGGATGAGTACAGTCAACACATGAACCTTTACTTGATAGTGATAAAGATATAAATTTTATTGTTAAAATATTTTGTTCAACACATGACTAATCTCAACGGATGAGTACAGTCAACACATGAACCTTTATATTATAATATTATTTATTTTCTTAATTGGAATGAGGCCCAATCAATCACCATATAATGTTAATTATATGGATTTTCATACATCACAGGTTTATAATAGCATTGAAAAATAATCAACCATCAACCAAAGTGCACTACACTGTATAAGCATCAAATATAGATATCTAACGCTTATAACAGCCTGTCAATCAATCGATCGACATATTTAATCAATCAGGATGAGTGAACTTCAAATTTCATCCCAACACCCCTGTGGGGTTTCAAACAATCAAACACAGATTTTATTTGTGCAGTTGGGCGATGTGTAAAATTTATCGACCCAATCAATGTCCTTCAAATAGGTGTACATAAACAAACCGTCTGGTTTGTAAATGAATATTTTATTTTATTCCCTTTCATGTTAAAAATTATATTTTTAACTATAAAATATTTTATTTCAACATATGAATTTTTATTCAGTTCATTTACAAAATAAAAATGATATTTTTATTTTTCTAACATATTTTAGAAAATTTCGGCGGCATAACGGCACGATACTAGAAACGGGACAAGGCCTAGCCTTATCCCCGGTTTAGTGAAGGCCCACGCCATTCACACATCAATCATATCAATTTCATTTCACCAAACAATCCAAATTTCAATCAAATAATCTAACTAACAACACAACCAAACAAACAAGTCCATGGTCTGTGGACGATTGTGTCGGGTGCTACTAAACACCGTCTACATCCTAGTATATATATATAACTAGAAAAAGAGATTGAAGAGTGAAAAATTCTCACCGATAGCTATCCAATACCATGACTATTCACTGATAGAAATCTTCGCCATTCCCGCCTTTTGTCGCTTTCGTTGTCCGCTTTCACTACATATGTAAAAATCACATTTTTATATACTGATGTCTTTAAAATAAAATTCACATTTTTATTTATTCACTTTCAATTTAAAAACCATAATTTTATAATCACTTCATATATTTAAAAATCGAATTTTTTTACATCGCTATTCAATATATAAAAATCGAATTTTTACTTCGCTATTCTCTATATAAAGATTTCGCCTTTTCAAATATAAAGATTTCGCCTTTTCAAATATAAAGATTTCGCCTTTTCAAATATAAAGATTTCGCCTTTTCAAATATATCATTAGAAAAAGCACATTTTTATTTTTCTACACATATAAAGATGATATTTCTAATATTCCTATCATGTAAAAATTATATTTTTAATTCTCTACATAAACAAAAATCATATTTTTACATCTTCTACATAATAAAGATTATATTTTTAATACTTTAAAAATATAAAAATCATATTTTTAATTGAATAAAAATCTTATCTACCTTTTCCTTATATAAAAATCATATTTTAAAACAATACTAATCTCAGTTTGAAAATCTCATTAATTTCAGTATTAAAATCATGTAAAAAAACATTTTTAATGGCATTAAATAAATAAAACAAAAGAAATATAAAGCTTACAGTGTTCGTTCGAGGCAAAATGAGGGCTCGGGGTGATGCGCGGCTTGCTGGTGGTTCGTCGGAGGTCGGCTGGGCTGTCGGAGGTCGGGGTTTGGGCCAGGGGGTGCGGTTTGTTGTCGACGCGGGGAGGACGTGGGTGGGGGGGGTTTCATCGATCGAGCGTCGATCTGGGGAGGGGGGGTTTCGAAGGTGGCGCCCTCCTTTGAGGCGGCGGCGGCGATCATCGGGGTGGGGTGGCGGCGGCGGCATGTCCCCCCCCCCCCCGTCTTCCTCTTTCCTTTTTTTATTTTTTATTTTGTTTTTCTGAAATCGGTTTTAACAGTGGAAAGGGGAAAAGGGGTGTTGGCCAATATATATTAATATATTTAATTCTGTTTTTAATCCCAAAAAGTTGACTTTTTATTTGACCTCTAAACGAGGCCCACCACTTGTCGTCCATAGCGTTTTACCCCCATTCCGAACTCAATGGGATATGTATCGCAAGCTGATTCGATCGTTACAATCAGTTTTCGTCAAAATCAACACATAACTCTATATATTGAGTTTGAAAGCGCATTTCAATTTACCGGGGTCACATACAAACTCTAAAAATTCCTGAAAAATATTTTCTAGCTTCGTATTGACGATACGGTCCTAACAAAATTAGTTTCGTCGAATTATGAGACCGTTGGAAAAATGGCCATTTTCCAGTCGATTAAAATCAATTGAAACTGGTCAAACACGTTTTCCTTCGCCACGCTCACATATTGATTCGAAAAATTATGAAATTTGGAATCTAGCAATAACTTCACATCCCGGATCCAACAAAAGTGGTTTCGTCGAAATCCGAGGTCGTTTGCAAAATTCCCATTTTTAAGGGCCTGAATTCCATAGAGACTATTCAGAATTTTCAACTGGACATATCTTTTGATTCCCGCTATGAAATTTCAAGTTTTTGGATTCATTGGAAAGATATTCTCGATTAGATCCTAATGTTTTTGGTTTCACTAAAATCCGGATTGTTTTGCACCCGGTACATTCAATTGAAGTTTGAAATCGAATTATCGAACTACCGCGCCATTTTCAATTCTATTTATAATTATATATAAATATTTATATTCTATCGATGACGTATATAAAATATAAGTTCTAATTATATTCAAAGTAAATTTATCGTCGATATTATTTAAAATAATTCATTTTAAATATTCGAATTCGCTAAAATTGCAAAAATAAAATTTTTAAACTGGTTCAGAATTTCCGGGTTATTACAATCTCCCCCACTTAAAACTTTTCGTCCCCGAAAAGGAACAAAGTCGAAAGTGGTTTGATCTATCAACTCTACGTTCGATCTGGCTTTCATTCTCCAACTTTTCAGTTTTTGAGAATTTTCAAATTTTCAAAAATTTGGCTAACACCCTAAATTTTCGAAAATTTTTGCCATAACCTCCCCTACACCGGGAGCCACGGGAAAATCCCGAAATTGCCATATAGGCCTTCAGATCTCAAAAAGAAAAAGCCAAGCGGCTAGCCAATAGGCTCATAAAATCATCATCACCCAAACAAAACAGTAGATTATAGTAAACATGTACCTATTTGTCGGGCAAACAAATTTTATTCTCTGCTCTAGCCTCCTTGCTATGACCTGTTCAATGTAAGTGTATGTATGTGCAAGCAAATGTGACCAATTTTCAATACAATTCAATATGTGATTCAATTAGGCATACTGGTTCAAAAATTATCAAACAAATAAACAAACAACACACACATCAATCAATTAGTGAATTTAA
Organism: Allium sativum; assembly: GCA_030737875.1. Taxonomy (NCBI): domain Eukaryota; kingdom Viridiplantae; phylum Streptophyta; class Magnoliopsida; order Asparagales; family Amaryllidaceae; genus Allium; species Allium sativum. The sequence continues at coordinate 162,043,550 of CM060924.1, forward strand.
CGTTTCAAATTCATAATTTTGATACATATACTGAAAATCTTGTTTTTGATGCCATTTCACAACAAAGTGTTCTAGCTATATTAGTTTTGGTTCTCACACCAGTCTAATAGAAATATATAGATATCATACCTTCGAAACACGAAAATAATTACTGATGATGACGCGTCAATCATCAGAATCAGGTCCGGGCGACTAGAGTGTGATTCTATATCTATCTAATATATTAAAACTTCGAATATACGTTCATGACGCGTATATGCAAAACCTTTATATACTAGACTGTCCATATTCAAAATAAATAAATATTCAAAAACGTTTTAAAATGGTTTAAATTTTCAAAACAAAATTGTTTTCATTTGAAAAATATACTCTTCACACTCGTTCTAGGATACTACTGACCCTGTCTCTAACGAGTCATTCTAATTGGATATTACTAATCCAATATCTGGTGAATTCTTTCGTATGGTTCTATTGTGTCTTGTTCTCGAGCTCTGTAAACCAAAGCTATGATACCACTGTGAGAACCCGTTACTTCCCCGTGAAGGAAAGAGCGGATACTTTGAGAACAACACACAAATGAACGCAGACGGGAGAACATTTCATTGTTTATTACAACAATTTCCATCAGAATACAAGAATATACAGAGTATAAAGGAATAATTACATTCGATAAATATCAGAGATTACAATAAATTACATAGCAGCGGAAAATAAAACAAAGCACAACTGAAGGTGATATACGGATACAGAGCTTTCCGGATATCATTCCAGCTGTAAATCAGGATCCTGTGAATATAAATCTGCAAAACTAAAACTACTAGCTGCCCATGCGGAAAATAGGGGCACCCAGAGTTTAGGTTAAAACAATAAACTCCAGGTCAGTCATGTGACTGGTGTGAGAACTAAAACAGTTATTTAAAACTTTACTTTAAAAGAGAGTAATTTAAGGGACCACGCCGTATAACACGGAACGGGTTTCCTCCCAAGAATACCAGTGCATAAAATAAACAGCGCAATGCTTTTTCGAAAAATGAAGCTATTATAAGACCCAGGTCCCATCACACAATGAAACGCAAGCCGGAGGATAGGGTTTTACATTATAACAGCCAAACATGCTTGGTACGTTTAAAACAAATCATTTGATACTATAATAAGTGTATAGTGTCAAAACAGTTTCAATCATAAATACAAATCATAGACGGCATAGCATCCCATGCTACTATGTCGCCATACTAGGCTCTACAAATAAAGCCGCAATACACGTATTGGAAATTGGATTTCCGTCATGAGTCGAGGCAAGGGGCAAGATCCTCTCTGCTTCGAGACAATCTAGCAAATGCCTCGGGACTACACACTCTGGGCAACCCCGGATTCGGCTGGGCCGGTCCTCACTTACGTTAGAGGATTAGTTATGCCTGAACACACGTTTCCCGGTCCTTACAGACCTATAATCGAGGCGCCTCGTATCCAACAACCACAAAGGTGAAAAGTATATAAATGTCAGGGCTGGTAAGTCACTGACACCACCATAGCTAGAAAGAAACGTCGTGCTCTCCCAGCGGTCCATATCCCGTTTTTAACTCATACCGAGGTGTGAGGCTCGCGAATTCACGTTATACACAAAGCTACACCACACAGGCCGTGCTTTGATCATCAACCACAAGACTTTGCTTTTCAACAGAAGCCTTGATCATTGCATCTCAGCGTGCCACACAGGCAATTCATGCCATGCGATTGATATCTATCGATATATAACCTCTAAGCTCGTACGTCTCAGAGAAGGGCGTTAAGCAGGAGAATAAATTCTCCGCCGCCAAACAGATATATATTTAACAGAAATCAATCAACACAGAATAAAATCCAATGTCAGACACACAATCCATTTACAAGTCCGTTCTGGGTCTGAACGAAACCGGAGGCACTTTCCTCACATATCCATCCATCTCCAAGTACGTCTGGACGACCACCAACTATTTCCATCCTCTTGGGTGTACAACCCAATCAGGATCGTCAGTAATTATCCAAACGATGTGAAGACTTCCGGTCTTCGACCACCTTCTTCGTCTTCGACTTATCGTCGAATCGGTTATTCAGAATGGGTATAAACCCGGACTTTCCGAACAACCCGCGTATATTAAAAACAAATGTTACACAAACACAACATACGCCTCATTCCAATTCATATTCTCCGGGAAAGGTTCCCATTAATTTTATCCAAGATAAATTCTTTAAAATTTATCTTGTAATCTTCCTTTGGATGTCATTTCAAACCAAATTATGGTTTTCTAAACTAGTCGGGATTAGCGAACCACACCGAAGTAATTATTTATTTTATTTCCCAATCCCAACCTATTCATCCCATAAAGCAAAACTAGTGATACTCCATATCTAACACCACAGTGTTGTCGGTAAAACTAATTACCATTTCATGTTCAAATCTAATTAAAGATTTAACTATCGCTTTGGAGCAAAACTGGCGATACTCCATTCTCGCTCATTTTCCAAATGTGATAACTCAGATTATCTATTCCCATTTCAATTTAATTGCAGATTCATTAAAACTCCTTTTACTGGGTTAAAGAACTAGTGTCATTTAAAACACAGTACACGATAAACCCAAATCACATTCTATTTATTTTCGGGTTAAAGAACTAGTGTTATTTAAAGCACAGTACACGATAAACCCATGAATCAATTCTATTTAAACCCATTTCAAATCCAACTTGTTTATTTAAAAATAAATGGGTTTATTTCAGTTCAAAACTAGTTCATTTCGATAAAAATCTATTTTTATCTTTTCAAATATGGATTTTTTTCATCCCAATTTTTCCCAAATCATTTCTTATGATTTTACACAAATTATTGATATTTTTAATAATCTTATCAAGGCCCGTACAGTCGATTTCCATCAATGGAAATCGAACTGCACTTACAACGACCTTTTTCAAATTTGATTTGGACGTATCTCCAAATCCAACCGTTAGACTTTGAATTTCTAATATTCGTTAGAAAGCTCTTTTCGATACGAACCCAACGGTTCCGGTTTTAGGAGAATCCGACGGTCGGATCTCCCGTAATGTCCGTTTGAAATAAATGGTCGAAATTCACGAACTACCGCGGCGCGGCCCGTTCTATTCAGGCCATTATATTATATATATATAATATATATTTCGTCGATTTCTTTTTAAAATGAAATATATAAATAGTTTTAAATTCGTTTTAAAATTCATTTCTACTTAATTCAATTTGAATTCATTTCAATTCGTTTTCAATTCAATTCGAATTCGTTTTCAATTCAATTCAAATTCGTTTTCTATTCGATTCAAATTCATTTTCTATTCGATTCAATTCAAATTGGTTTTCTATTCGATTCAATTCAAATTCGTTTTCTATTCGATTCAATTCAAATTCGTTTCCTATTCAATTCAATTCAAATTCGTTTCCTATTCAATTCAATTCGAAATCGTTTTATATTCAATTCATTTCGAAATCATTTTATATTCAATTCATTTCGAAATCATTTTCTATTCAATTCAAATCAAATTTGTTTTAAATTCAAAACCGAATATAATCGATATAAATATCGTTCACGTCAAAATAGCGCATCACTAATCAACACGGCTTTATATTCAACAAATGGATCTATATTTCTTTCAATACACGACTCTATGTCTTTGTCAACACACGACTAATCTCAACGAATGAGTACTGTCCATGTGTGGCTATTTTTGTTATTTAATATATTTTATGAAAATTTAGGTATCTATTGTTTGATATTAAATCAGACTCCAACCGTAAATTAGTAAGAGAACGATTCCCTGAATATTAACCCCGAAGGCCGAAACCAACATCAGATCATTATCCAGGAGACCACTCATCCCATCTATTTTCCAGTTGATTTCTAATTCTATATATGATAAAGATGTAAATTTTATTGTTAAAATATTTCGTTCAACACATGACTAATCTCAACGGATGAGTACAGTCAACACATGAACCTTTACTTGATAGTGATAAAGATATAAATTTTATTGTTAAAATATTTCGTTCAACACATGACTAATCTCAACGGATGAGTACAGTCAACATATGAACCTTTATATTATAATATTCTTTATTTTCTAAATTGGAATGAGGTCCAATCAATCACCATATAATGTTAATTATATGGATTTTCATACATCACACGTATATAATAGCATTGAAAAATAATCAACCTTCAACCAAAGTGCACTACACTGTATAAGCATCAAATATAGATATCTAACGCTTATAACAGATTGTCAATCAATCGATCGACATAATTAATCAATCAGGATGAGTGAACTTCAAATTTCATCCCAACACCCGTGTGGGGTTTCAAAAAATCAAACACAGATTTTATTTGTGCAGTTGGGCGATGTGTAAAATTTATCGACCCAATCAATGTCCTTTAAATAGGTGTACATAAACAAACCGTCTGGTTTGTAAATGAATATTTTATTTTATTCCCTTTCATGTTAAAAATTATATTTTTAACTATAAAATATTTTATTTCAACATATGAATTTTTATTCAGTTCATTTACAAAATAAAAATGATATTTTTATTTTTCTAACATATTTTAGAAAATTTCGGCGGCATAACGGCACGATACTAGAAACGGGACAAGGCCTAGCCTTATCCCCGGTCTAGTGAAGGCCCACGCAATTCACACATCAATCATATCAATTTCATTTCACCAAACAATTGAAATTTCAATCAAATAATCTAACTAACAACACAACCAAACAAACAAGTCCATGGTCTGTGGACGATTGTGTCGGGTGCTACTAAACACCGTCTGCATCCTAGTATATATATAACTAAAAAAAGAGATTGAAGAGTGAGAAATTCTCACCGATAGCTATCCAATACCACGACTCTTCACTGATAGAAATCTTCGTCATTCCTGCCTTTTGTCGCTTTCGTTGTCCGCTTTCACTACATATGTAAAAATCACATTTTTATATACTGATGTCTTTAAAATAAAAATCACATTTTTATTTATTCACTTTCAATTTAAAAATCATATTTTTATATTCACTTCATATATTTAAAAATCGAATTTTTTTACATCGCTATTCAATATATAAAAATCGAATTTTTACTTCGCTATTCTCTATATAAAGATTTCGCCTTTTCAAATATAAAGATTTCGCCTTTTCAAATATAAAGATTTCGCCTTTTCAAATACAAAGATTTCGCCTTTTCAAAAATAAAGATTTCGCCTTTTCAAATATAAAGATTTCGCCTTTTCAAATATAAAGATTTCGCCGTTTCAAATATAAAGATTTCGCCTTTTCAAATATATCATTATAAAAAGCACATTTTTATTTTTCTACACATATAAAGATGATATTTCTAATATTCCTATCATGTAAAAATTATATTTTTAATTCTCTACATAAACAAAAATCATATTTTTACATCTTCTACATAATAAAGATTATATTTTTAATACTTTAAAAATATAAAAATCATATTTTTAATTGAATAAAAATCTTATCTACCTTTTCCTTATATAAAAATCATATTTTAAAACAATACTAATCTCAGTTTTTAAAATCTCATTAATTTCAGTATTAAAATCATGTAAAAATCATTTTTAATGGCATTAAATAAATAAAACAAAAGAAATATAAAGCTTACAGTGTTCGTTCGAGGCAAAAGGAGGGCTCGGGGTGATGCGCGACTTGCTGGTGGTTCGTCAGAGGTCGGCTGGACTGTCGGAGGTCGGGGTTTGGGCCAGGGGGTGCGGTTTGCTGTCGACGCGGGGAGGACGTGGGTGGGGGGGTTTCGGAGGTGGCGCCCTCCTTTGAGGCGGCGGCGACGATTATCGGGGGGGCAGGTTCCCCCCCCCCATCTTCCTCTTTCCTTTTTTTTACTTTGTTTTTCTGAAATCGGTTTTAACAGTGGAATGGGGAAAAGGGGTGTTGGCCAATATATATTAATACATTTAATTCTATTTTTAATCCCAAAAAGTTGACTTTTTATTTGACCTCTAAACCAGGCCCACCGCCTGTCGTCCATAGCATTTGACCCCCATTCCGAACTCAATGGGATATGTATCGCAAGCTGATTCGATCGTTACAATCAGTTTTCGTCAAAATCAACACATAACTCTATATATTGAATTTGAACGCGCATTTCAATTTACCGGGGTCACATACTAACTCTAAAAATTCCTGAAAAATATTTTCTAGCTTCGTATTGACGAGACGGTCCTAACAAAACTAGTTTCGTCGAATTACGAGACCATTGGAAAATTTGCCATTTTCCAGTCGATTAAAATTAACTAAAACTGGTCAAACACGTTTTCCTTCGCCACGCTCACATATTGATTCGAAAAATTATGAAATTTGGAATCTAGCAATAACTTTACATCCCGGATCCAACAAAAGTGGTTTCGTCGAAATCCGAGGTCGTTTGCACAATTCCCATTTTAAGGGCCTGAATTCCATAGCGACTATTCAGAATTTTCAACTGGACATATCTTTTGATTCCCGCTATGAAATTTCAAGTTTTCGGATTCGTTGGAAAGATATTCTCGATTAGACCCTAATTTTTTTGGTTTCACTAAAATCCGGATTATTTTGCACCCGGTACATTCAATTGAAGTTTGAAATCGAATTATCGAACTACCGCGCCATTTTCAATTCTATTTATAATTATATATAAATATTTATATTCTATCGACGACGTATATAAAATATATGTTCTAATTATATTCAAAGTAAATTTATCGTCGATATTATTTAAAATAATTCATTTTAAATATTCGAAATTCGCTAAAATTGCAAAAATAAAAATTTTAAACTGGTTCAGAATTTCCAGGTTATTACAAAACGATTAACTAGAAATTTTATTAGAATATAATATATCAAGTAGAATCAGATTTTGAATTATGTGATAGGATATATGAAATGGGATTAAATCGATGAGTTAGGAGGTTGAATCAAGAATGGAACTTTGGTTTGAAATGGAATTTTGGCATGGATACGTGAATGATTTAGTTTTGAGGATAAAATTTGAATTTTGTTTGGGAATGCATTTGTATATGCCGACAGGGTAGAAGCTGAAAGGGATATAATGGTATGCCCAACAAAAGGTACATGTTTAAGTTTCCATATGAGGTTTTATGTGTCGAGTCGGCAAGTCGCTTGGCTATTTGATTTTCTTTTGGAATGGAGAAGGCCTTGAGAGGCGAGTTGGGGTTTGAACTATTGACCAGTACAAAGGAAGTGCTGGTGAAATTTTCCGAAATTTAGAGTGTTAGAAAATTTTCAGGATTTTTGAAAATTATCGTTGATAAGAATTAAGTAATATTTTAATTGAAATTAAATAGGTTCAGTTGAAAATAAGGTGGGTAAGTAAACAAATAAATTTGTACTAGTCAATAGGTTTTGTTCTCTACCTTAGCAATTTCGAGGATGAAATTATTTTAAGGGAGGGAAGAATGTAACGACCCGTATTTTTCCGGATAACAAATAATTTATTTAATTATTCAAATAACGGTTTAGAGAATTATATGGTCATTTAATTAAATAATATTGAATATTTAATTAAAATAAATAATATAATAATATATTTAATTTCTGAAATAATCAGAAATAATGAAATTCACAATATGGTGTGAATTGGACCATCTGTGATATTTAATTCAGTTTAGAATGGAATTAGAATAATGAACATATTATATTAACGACAGTTGAACGTAGAATTTTAATATAATTAAAATCGAGCTCGAAATGGCGCTGCAGTTCGTAATTTGGCGATTTGAACTTCAACTGAATGTACAGGATTCGTTTTAAATCGGATTTCTGTGAAACAAGAAATGTTAGGAGCTGGTGAAGTATATTTTTATAGTGGAAGAGAAAAATCGGGATTTCATTGTGTAGATTTTGATTTATGTCCAAATCAAATTTTAGAAAAGTCACTATGGAATTCCTTTGAAATTTATAAATATATATTTATATTATAAAATGATTATATATATATAAATCGAATATCGATATAACTGGGAATTTTGAAATACCGAGTTATAAATCCAATTGGAGTTGTATGATATTCCAGTGTGAAGATATACGATAATATTTATTTTTAAATATTAAATTTAATTGTTTTTAAATATATTTATATATTTAAAAAGGTTATTTAGGGCTTTAAAAATAGCTAGTTTTGCAAACGACCTCAAAATTCGACGAAACCAATTTTTTTGGATTTGTATTGTCAAATTATTATTAGATTTCAATTTCCGCGATTTTTGAAGTCAGTATGTGGCCATACGGAATTTTAATATGAAATACAGTTGATAATTTGACTTTTAAAAATATGCTGTGTGAGCAAACGGAGTCGGAATTCGACGAAACCAAATTCGTTGGGACCGTAATGTCGAACAGTAGCTGCGTGTCCATTTCCGTGATTTTTAGGTATTGTATGTGATTACAGGGATTTTTAAACACGAATGTAAACAGTAATAGCTTAAATATTAATATAAAAATCGATTAAAAAAATATTATAAAATTCCTATAAATACACTACCTAACTCCCTTAGCCTTATATTGCTTTTCCCGTGGTCAAAACAATAACGCCACCACGAAAAAACAATTTCTCAGCAAAAACCATACATTGAAAAATCAAGATAAATTCATAAATATTTCTACAAATCGAAATTCGAACATCATTGAAATACTGGACGGATTCTCTTCAGTTCTATGGCCGTTTTATTTTGTGCAACAACTGTTCTGGGTTCCAACCAAATACTTATGGTTATAGGGTTTGAGTTTACGAAAACCGTTGCCTTCGATTTGAAGTTTGGATGTGGTATATAGATTCGGAAAGTGAAATGGAGAAGGGTTGCAAAAATCTAGGGGATTCGATGCTGTTTGAGTTCGTTGGCGCTTACGGGAACATGGAAATGGCTGGAGAATGCATCGTTCGAGATGCGTGCGAGGTAGAAGAGGTCATGATGGAATCGAAGAGGGATTGAGGAGAAGTCCATTGGTGAATTTAGTTTGAATTTCTATTGAAGAAACAAGGTGTGGTGGGGGAGTCGAAGTTACTGTAATGGTGTGGTGTAATTAGGAGGAGTGACGGAATTTCTTTGATCAGGGAAGAAAAGGAAGTGCAGTTTGGGCTTTAGAGGGTAGATGGGTCGGTTAGAAGAGGTGTGAGGCCATATGTTTAATCCATTTAAGTTTTAGTTCAATTTAAATTGTGTTCAATTTGTAATAATGATAACTTGTTCATACATGATCAGAATTTCGAATGGTTGGATCCGTTGGGATCATATAGATGGACACTACAAGATGGAACTGACTAGAAGCCCATTGGGGTCCATTATAATTTATAGCAAAATAAATTGTCCGTTTGAATCAAGCGATGGTTATCGTTATTTAACGATAAACCGACCAATGTGAGTAAATCTCACTAACTCTACTCAATTTATATTTTTATAAAATATTTTTAGAATTTATAAATAATGGTTGTTTGTTGTGTGTTGGCTGTTTGGTTGAACTGCTAGTCAGTTAATTGAAAATATAGATAACAATATAGATGTAAATCGTTAATTAAATATTGATTATGTTTAGGAGAATATTTCATAGTAAGATGAAATTGATGTTAATTTTATTGTTTAACATCTGTGGATGCAGGGAAACAGGTCGGAGGAACCTACAACAACCCGTATTTTTGGTCTATTAATTTTAAGTATTTAATATGGTTTTAAATATTGAGTCGATAATATAAATGAATTTTTATATTTAGTTATCAATTTAAAAATCAATTTCGATTTAATATCGAATTATCGTAATACGAAAACGGTAATAATTGAATTCAAATTTAAAACTAAATTGAAACAATTCAAATAATCAATATAAATCATAATTGAGTATAGAAGATAATAATAATATATTTGTCAAAGAATTTATTTGTGTTGAATTTAAATTATTTTATATCGATTTAATATGGTTATTTTATATATACATTCAAATTAAATTTTATAGTCTATTCTGTTGAGTCCAGAATAGTGTAATTACGTTGAAACGTCGGTCGATGGGTTAAAAAACCAGTTTGTGATGTCGAGTTATGAACCCCGATATTATTTTAGTGGATAAGCACGAGATCAAATCCATATCTGTTTAAAATAAAGTGAAAATCTCTTTAAATCAAATTGATATCGTTTTAAAAAGGAAAGAAATCTCTTTAAGCCAAATCAAATCAAATTAAATTATATTTAAAATCGAAATCTTTTTAAATCCTTTAAAAGATATTTCTCTGTACGTATGTTTCTCCTCCTTCACCTATATAAACCATCGCACCCCTATGAACTTCATTCACAAACTTTAGTAATCGAAAATGGCTGTTCCTTTTGGGATTCCCTCTCCTTTGTTTTCTCTCTTCAAATCGCAATTCCGTCTCCCTTCTTGAAAACCGCTCCTCCCTACCTTGTTACTCAAATCAGACTCTTTTCCCCAATATTCTATTTCCTTTCCTCAGACCGAAATCAAAGTCGCGTGTTGACATCGAATTCGTGGTTGGAAATTGAAGTCACGAACCAATCACGAGGCTTAAAATTTGTTCTGCAGATGCTCGCGACTTGGGTAAAGGGTGCGATGATGACTGGAGTGATTTTTTTTCTGAGTTCGATCTTTGTTTTGGAGTTTCTAGGTTCTGATTTACAATTCAAAGTCGAAAGTTGTTCAGGGATGGTTGATAGCGCGAGTATATGGGTGTATTGGAGGGTGCGAACTGGGTGATTCAGTGAGGGTCGCGATGACTAAGGGAGCATCGAGAGGGGTTCTGACCTAGGATTTGAGTGTGCGATTGGGGTAGGTGCGATTCATTTTGGGAATTTCTGATTTTGGTCTCGAGCGTGGAGGGTGACTGATGATGGAAGTTCTGTAGCAAGCCAAAGAGGGTTGTCGCGACTAATTTAAGGGAGCAGAGGGGTGTTCGATGGTGTGGTAAGTGAGAAGTTCGATCTTTGTTATCAGGGATGGTGCGATGTATGAGGAAAATGAGGATCTGACGTTTCAGCATTTGGCAGATGGTTGAACTTGGTAAAGGTGAGGAGTTTGGTAGTTAACCTTGGGGATGTGAAGCCAGTCTTGACAGTAAATGGGGTTATCGAGTGGAGGAGCTTGTTTGAACTATAAAGGAGGATGGGTTGGATGTATTGCATGTTGACCAATGTACTGGTAGTTAGGTGGAGAAGGTGTACTGACTGAATGTGGATGGTACAGCAGTGTTGAGGTCATTGTCGTGGTGTGGCAGCAATGGTAGAAATCGACTATGTGGTGTTTGATGAAATGCCGGAGTGGGCCGGTGCAGAATTTTAAGGGTTGATGGCGGTTTCGGGGACTGTTCAGAGATCGGGTTCATTGGTTAGTCAAGCGGTTTGCGGAAATAGTAAGGTATACGTTTTTTTTAAACACAAGATTAATTTATTTATTTAATAAGTTAGTTAAATCAATAATCGTTGATCGTTAAATATAATTAAATGATCATAGGCAATGATAAATCGGCTGGAATCATTCGTGTAGAGTTAACGCCTTGGAAAAAGGACAAATAGGAATTTGTACAAGTGCTAACTAAAAATCAAGGTGAGTACATCTCACTCAAAGTTTTATTTTTATCGTTAAAAATAAATTCTTGGTTGCTTGGATGCTTGCATGAATTATTGAATTACTGTGGTCCTATATATTAGTTATTTAGGCTTGGTGATTGTGGTTATTGGATATTTCCCGCAGTACCATTAGCGGATGCCCACAGTATCATTAGAGGATGACCCTACGCCCACGTATATAAGTGGATACCCTTTTATACCACGATATCCTGCCTTGAAGCAGGATTGGTATTATATATGTTGACTAACATTTGTGGATTCAGGGAGAACAGGTTGGAGGGATCCAACTGGAATCCTCAAATTTATTTACCATTATTTACATATTTATATATGTATGTGATGTGTGAATTGAAGGGATGATTTTTGTGTTAGATATTAGAATATCACTGGCCCTAGATATTTATATTATAAATATCATAAAAGGGATTTTTGGGTTTTAAAAGGGAAATTTTATTTTTGAAATAGAAATGGAATTTTGAATGAAATGTGGAATATTAACTTGTTTTTAATAATAAAAACAAGTAACTGAAATTATAAACGATGTTTTTAATGGAAAGGAAAATCATTATTTTGTTTTAAATTCAAATATGAAGTTTAAAAGGAAAATTTGTTTTCCAAAGTGGAAATTGAATTTCAAAGAGAATTTGAAATCAAAAACTTGTTTTAATATTTAAAACAAGAAGTGTTATTTATAAACAAGGTTTATAAATAGAAAGAAATATTATCATTTGATAATATTAAATTTCAAATTTAAGTATGAATTTAAAATGGAAAACTTTATTTTTCGAAATGGAAATCAGATTTCAAATGGACTTTGAAATCGGAAGCTTGTTTAATATTCAAAGCCAGAAGCGAAATTTATAAATGATATTTGTAAATAAGAGAAAAATATTATTGTTGGATAACTTGAAATTTTAATTCAAGTATGAACCTTAAAAGGTGATTTTGAAATCGTTTCTAAAGAAACGATAGAATTTATTCTGACGTTCGGAATGTAAATGGATTTAAATAAATCCACGTGGAATTATGATTTGAATTCAGCAATGTCGAATTCATAGAAATAAAATTATTCTTTTCAGAAAAGATATTGAAATTGTATAAAATTAAATGTAATATGAAATGGGTTATAGGTTTATATGCATATATATATATGTGATAATAATAAATATAATGAGAATCGAATTCAAGTGGAAGTTGTTTTAATAAATAAAATAAGGGGGTTAATCTATAAACAAAGTTTATAAATGTGATGAAGAAATTTTCATCAGATAATTTAGAAATGAATTCTTCCAAAGTGGATATGGCTTAAGATACCATATTTGAATAGACTAGAAGCTGAGATTTTATCGAGTGTTGGCATTACAAGTTGTTATCTATCTCAAGATAAGAACGTTGTCGGTCAAGGTCTAAGAGGTAAATAAAATACCCCAACTTGAACGACTTCACTATTATCAAGGGATGATATTAGTTTGTAAATGAAAATGGATATTGAATAAATCGTTTTTTCCCATAAAGGAATTTATAATTGGAATTCGATTCTATCAAAATTTATAAATAATTTAACTCCAAGTGAATTTGAAATGAATATAGAATTGGAGTTTGAATAAATTCATAGTCGAGTTGTGAATGTGAAAGTAAATAATCGACATGTTTGAATGATCAGAATTGTTAAGTCAAATTTGGATAACGGGGTTGAATTATTTTAAATACTGAAATGGAGTTGAAATTTATTTATAAACAAAGTTTTAAACGTTTATATTAAATTTAATTAAAACGAACTGGCCACAGCACGGTAATTCGTAAATTGGCGATTCGAACATCAATTGAGAATATAGAACTCAGTATAAGTTGGAATTCGATGAAACAAGAAACGCTCGGACCTATTAAATGATATTTTTCAAATGAAAGAGAAAAACCTTGATTTCGTCATATAGATTTTGAGTTATGTCAAAATCAAATTTTCAGAAAAACAGCGCCATAATCGCTTTAAGCCATAATGGTTTATTAAATAAAATTTAAGGATTTTGAATGAGTATAAACCCGAATTTCCAATAGAAAAATCCAGTTTGAGTTATAAATTAAAGATGAACTCAAGGGGAATAGATAAATTGATTTTTGATACAAAAATCAGATTTTTATTTATTGAATAAAGTTAAATAATTTCAAAAGGAATTAGTGAATAGAGTTTTGATTTAAACTTAGTTTAGTTTAAATGAATTGATTTTGTTAATTGAAAATTGGAATTTCGAATAAAAAACTTGGATTTGAATTTGAAAACGAGCAAGGGATTTAAGTTTTTTTTTATAGGTAAGCGAATGCATATGTATTGAACGCGATATGTTCAAATTAAAAACAGGTTAAGCCAAGAAGCTAACTAGAAAATTAATTAGCAAATGGAAGGCGATTAAAGTAAAAAGTGTTGAACTAATTTGGAATGAATTGGGAATGGGCGTGTATATTTCAAACAGGTATGGGATGAAGATTACGATGAGAGTATGAAGATTATATATTAAGTGCCCGACAAAAGGTACATGTTTCAATTTCCAAATGAGGTTTTATGCGCCGAATCGGCAAGCTGCTTGGCTTTTTAATTTTCTTTTTGAATGGAAAGGGCCTAGAGAGGCGAGTTGAGGTTTGAACTATTTGCCGGTACAAAGGAGGTTATGGAAAATTTTTCCGGGAATTTAAGGAGTTAGAATATTTTTAAGAAATTTTGATAATAGAAATCGATATAACAATATATATAGAATTCACTAAGAAAATGAATTCAATATGAAATACTAGAAAAGGGCCAGTGACTGTGAAATTGTTTGATGGATGTTTATTTTTCCTTTGATATTTAAAACTCCGACTATCAAAGATTTCTACCATCGTTGTCGATACGGAGAGACCGGTTGGATTTAATATCTGAAACCCACTCTGTATAGGCATAGGTGTTGCGAATTAGGTTATGCTGAAAACAATCGAAGACGGAGTGAGATGCAAGGGCCGTTATGTTTGTCCAGTCCCAGGACAATTTATATGGACTAATGTCTGACAGAGTATTCCAAACGGTCACTTAAGACGATCTTTTCAAGGTATTACGTCTGGTGGCGGAGAAATTCGTTTCTCTTAGCTTTTATACCCGTAATATTTTTGGAAAGATCAACTAGTGATTTGACGGGTTTGACGATGTGGCATTCAAAGTGTATGATGGCCAGATGTTCTAAAAGTTAGACGCAGCCTCAAGCTTCACAATCGGGAAATGACAAAAATCGGGCAAGCAGCATGGCTATGTGGGCCGCTCCCATTACGGTGTATAATCACCTATCTAGAGAAATTCCTTTTACTTCTTTAATCTACTTCGATGTTGTCCCTTTTTGGGAAACGGTGGTTTGAGCCCAACCGTTGGTGATATACATTCGATACACTCAAGCGAAATGAGTGGTCGGTCATGTATGGGTCGGGTTGCAAGACGTTCTTGTTGAACCCAGGTGTATTCGCCTTTAGAGATACATAATCGGAAGGTGGTCCCATACCATGTCATAGTTGGAATCCAATCTCCAATAAGCGCCCTGCAATTTTTGATTTTATACTATGTATGTAGAGCGTGAGATGCAAGTGTTCTACTATTTGGTTATTTATTTGATTAGACATTATGATAATAGCACTGGATTTTGATATCAAAAATGTTTGGGTTATAGTAAGGTAAAAACCGTCCGTGTTTATGTGTTGACTGGTCTTACTATTATCTCTTTCTTTCAAAAGATTTTTGAAGTTAAACCATATGGTTGGAGTTTATTCACACCAGTCCCATGACTGACCCAGAGTTTGTTTTGTTTTGTTTTTCCTAAACTCTTGGGTGCCAAAATTTGTATGGGCAGTCAAGTGTTTCAGGCTTTTACAGATACACTTAGAGGAGTTGGAAGCAGGAGGCTTCACCGCTAGTTATTTTAGAGTTATTTCCGCTGTATTGAATGTTGTATTGTGCTCTGATGATGGTATGTATGTATGAGACAAAATTTTGTATTTCAAAGCTTATGATATATAATATAGTTTATTCGTTCTGCTGTGAGATTCTGTATTGTTATTTCTGTTCTTCATCTATCTTTTCTATTTTCTTTAACCCTAATGACTTGTATTTCTGTATTATTTGAGTTGGATGTGTGTTGTATTAGTCAGCTCAGATAGTATGGATTTGCGGGCCACTACAGTTGGTATCAGAGCTTAGGTTGAGCGAACACCTAGGCTTGTATGGCATGTGCTCATTAGAGATAGGGTCAGTAGTACACTAGAATGAGTTGAGTGTATATATGAGAGAGCGTATTTGTAAGTTGATATAAAAATTGTTTTATATTGTGTTGGCTTGTGTGACAGCCCCGAAACCTCGTTCTACGGTGTTAAGGATAATCATCGGAATATAACACATTAATCATCATAAGCAGAGTACAGATAATAGCATAACAAGAAATAGAATAATTTACACAATATGACAGCGGAATTATATATATATATATATATATATATATATATATATATATATATATATCACCACATCAGAGAGCACAGTGCAGGATACTACTTAGTGTATAATAATACATAATCAGTCAACATCGCCAATGGCGGAATCATAATACATAAAGATTGCATAAACTAAACATCAGTCTACATCGCCTATGGCGGAATCATAATACATATACAATAATGGCGGAAAAGTCACAATCATCACAATGTAGTCAAGCCTCGCCATAAGCCAAAAGTGCACCTCTACTACGGTGCCAAGCCAAAATATGTCAACTACCAGTAACTAGGTTGCCCGTGTGAAAATAAGGGCACCCAAGTTTGCAAGGTGAAACAAACTACGAGTCAGTCATGGGACTGGTATAAGAAATCTACTTAACTTACTAAACAACAATAATAAGGCAAATCAAAGGACCACGCCACTTTCGTGTAATGGGTTTACTCCAATGAGTGCTAGTGCATGAAATAAAGTAAATGGTTAAATCATCGCAATGCTTTTTATAAAAATGAGGCCATTATAAGACTCAGGTCGCATCACATAATGCAACGCAAGCCGGAGGATAGAGTTTTACCATATAATGGCCAAAAATACTTCATTTGTATAAAACAAAAGTGTTTGATATTATTACTAGTGCATATATGTTTCAAAAGCAAATTCAATCATAAATATCAATCATAGACGGCATGGGTACCATATATCATGTCGCCATACTAGTAATACAATCACATCCGCATATTTCGTATTGGAAATTGGATTCCATCATGAGTCGAGGCAAGGGGCATGCTCCTCTCCGTTCGAGACCCTCTAGAAAATGCCTCAGTACCGCACGCAGCAATCCTTGGATCTTCAGGGATGGTCCTCTCTTACTTTTGAGGATTAGTTATTCCTGAACACACGTTTCCCGGTCCTTACAGACCTATATCGAGGCACCTCGCATTCCAACAACCACACAGGTGAAAAGTATATATAATGTCAGGGCTGGTAGGTCACTAACACCACCCTAGCTAGAAAGAAACGTCGTGCTCTCCCTGCAGTCACTATCCCATTTTTGACTCATACCAAGGTGTGAGGCTCGTGAATCCACGCTATACACAAAGCTACGTCACACAGACCATGCTTTGATCATCAACCACAAGACATTGCTTTGCAACAGAAGCCTTGATCATATGCCACATAGGCGTGTCACACAGGCAATCCGCTCCATGCGACTGATTTCGATCTATATATAACCTCTGAGCTCGTACGTCTCAGAGAAGGGCGTTAAGCAAGAGAATAAATTCTCCACCGCAAAACAGATATATATTAAATAGAGATCAATCAGCACAGAACAAAATCCAATGTCAGACACACAGTCCATTTACAAGTTCGTTCTGGGTCTTAACAAAACCGGAGGCACCAAATTCCTCGCTTATCCGCACAATCAACAATACGTCCGGACGGCTACTACTTCAGCTCCTTCAAGGTAGCTACTCCAATCATGAGCATCAATAGCGCCCATCCATCTGTGACGACCCCAAACCCCGTACTGACGGCGGCAAGGGTAATCCGTGGAATAAAACACAGAAACAGATAATAGCAGAACAGAAATAAATAAATACACCAAATAATGAACAATGGAATATACTGGATAAACGTAATCATCAGAGTTACACAGTATACAGGATCATACTTAGTACAAATACAGTTCAGCTACACATAGATGTCTACAGCGGAAACAAACAAAATATGTACAATAGGAGCTGAACAGCATAAAAAGAGATAAATGATAGAATCCATCTTCAGCTCCAGCTATCCGGAAAGAACCAGCTCAACCTGAATACAAAGCTGCCCGTGTAGAAAAAGGGGCACCCGAGTTTGAAAGTGAAACAAACTACGAGTCAGTCATGGGACTGGTATGAGAAATCTATTCAACACATTTATTATATGGCTAACCACAGGACCACGCCACTTTTGTGGAACGGGTTTACTCCATCGGATTACCAGTGCTTTAAAACAAATCTTTCTTTTAAACAACCCAATGCATTTTATAAAAATGAAGCCATTATAAGACTCAGTTCCCATCACACAATGCAACGCAAACCGAAGGATAGAGTTTTTACCTTATAACGGACAAGATATGCTTGATACGAATAAAACAAAGGCATTTGATATTATTGCTAGTGTTTATATGTTTTGAAAACAATTTCAAATCATAACTATCAATCATAGACGGCATTAATGCCCCATACCACTATGTCGCCATATATAGGTAAACAATCAAAATCGTACGATGTCGTGTTTAGAAATTGGATTTCCGTCATGAACCAAGGCAAAAGATAGTCCTTACCGAATTCGTGACTCACTAGCCCGAGCCACGGGATCATAACGCATCAACCCTTTAGATCGTCAGAGCCGGTCCACCGATTTGGATTATTATGCCTGAACACTACGTCTCCCCGCCCTTTGGGGCGTAAACGAGCCAACGAATGACTCCATCGGACCCGGATCGTCCGATCAAACCGAGGCGCCTCGCAACAGCAACAACCACATAGGTGAAAAGTATATAAATGTCAGGGCTGGTAGGTCACTGACACCACCCTAGCTAGAAAGAAACGCATGCCCTCCCTGAGGTACTTCTCCCATTTCTGGTTCATACCAGGGTGTGAGGCTCGCGAATTCACATTATACACAAAGCTACGCCACACAGGCGGTGCTTTGATCATCACCACAAGACTTTGCATTTCAACAGAAGCCCTGATCATTTGCCACTTAGGCATGCCACACTAGCAATTCATGCCATGCGACTGATATCCACCGATATACAACCTCTGAGCTCGTGCGTTCCAGAGAAGGGCGTTAAGAAAAAGAATAAATTCTCTACCGCCAAACAGATGTATATTTAATAGAGATCAATCAACATAGAATAAAATCCAATGTCAGACACACAGTCCATTTACAAGTCCGTTCTGGGTCTGAACGAAACCGGAGGCACTATATACCTCGCAAACCCATCGACCACCATGTACGTCTGGACGATCACCACTCATTATCCATATTTCGGGATGCCTCCCAATCAGGACCATGGTTACCATCCAAACGAGGTGAAGATCTCCGGTCTTCGACCACCGTCTTCATCTTCGATTTCTTATCGTAGATTTATTTATTCAGAATGGGATAAACCCGGTCTTTCTGAGCAACTCGCGTATATAATAAACAAGTGCAACACTAACATACACACGCAACATTTCAATTCATTAGTCACAAACCGTCAATCAGTAAGAGAACGATTTCCCAAATATTAACCCCGAAGGCCGAAACCAACATCAGATCAACACCCAGGGAACCATTCGACTTAGCCAATCTTCAATTAATTTCTAAATCACATCCATATCGTTTTTAATATTTTATAATGATTTATCGCTATTTTTATTTATTTTAAAATAGCTAATTTATTCAAAATGACGCTTCGGGCCATAACGCGACCGTGGCGCTGTTTTTCTTCAGATTTGATTTACACATATCTGAAAATCTAACCGTTGGATCTTCACAAAATTTACATCATGAGAAAGGTATTTTCTAAACGAATCCAACGGTTCCAGTTTCAGGAAATTTCGATGGTCGGATCTCCCGGTACAATCGTTTGAAGTTTCGATTTCAAAATACGTACTGCAGCGTCGTTATTCGATGTAATATAATTATATGTATATATAATCGATTCTGGCGCTGTTTTTCTTTGAATTAAACATTCCAGACAATCCAACCGTTGGATTTTTACAAAGTTGGTGCCGTTGGAAAGATATTTCCAAAGCGAACCCAACGGTTGCGATTTCAGGAAAATCCGATGGTCAGATCTCCCATATTAATCGTTTGAAATCACGGTTTCAAAATACAAACTGCAGCGTCGTTATTCGACATATTTTAATTCTATATATATATATATATATATATATATATATATATATCGATTCTTCGATTTCAAAGCTAAATTCTTATCATACTTTTAATAAAAATGATATTTTTATCTACTGTCTTCTATTTCAACATTTCACTATTTTTAACAATTCATGTATATAATAAAAATGTGATTTTTATTAGAAAACAATGTATTTCAAAATGACATTATTTTATGCATTTCATATAGATGATAAAAATGTGATTTTTATTAGAAAACAATTTATTTCAAAAATATGAATACCATTCAACACATGAATTTCATTTCAACAAATGAATATCAATTCCACACATGAAGGTCTTCTATAGTTTATATAAATAGATAAAAATGTGATTTTTATATTTAAAACACGAATACCATTCAACACATTAATTTCAATTCAACGAATGAATATCGATTCAACACATGAAGGTTTTCTATACAACGAATAAATATAGTTTCAGCAAATGAAAATAATTCAAACACATGAATATTATTCAAAATTTCGGCAGCATAACGGCAGGGTAGTTAAAACCGGGACCGTCCCTAGTAAGGCTCCCCGCTCTACCTTAAAACCTCGCGGTTTTTGACAATGGGGAATCATGCATCTAGTTCGCACGCAGGCGGCATGTATAATTTTTCATTTCCACCAACTAATCCTATGTGGTTTCAACCAAATATTTCTCAACCACAAATGGGTATTTTTTTTCCAACCACAATCAATCAATATCAACCACAAACAATTTCAATCAACCATTCGCTATCAATCAATTTTCACACCAATCACAACCAATAAATATCGTCCATGGTTTGTGGATGAGGGGCGTATATATATATATATATATATATATATATATATATATATATATATAGCAATTCACTTCTATTTCAGCACATATATAATTTTTACAACGCATATATAACTTATACATCGAACGTACAACTTATGCAACGCTTATACATGAGGTGTACAACGCTTATATAACTCATACATCGACTATATAATTTATACATCATCGTTTTCCATATCGTTTATAATTTAGAAATCTCACCTTGGTTCGTTGCTTTGCTAAAAATTGATACGAGCTCAGAAAAATCCTCGGCCTCTTCTAGAATGTAGAGGACGTCGCCACGGTACCGGTGTCTCCTGTTTCATCGAATTTCGTTAACGAACGAAAAATATATGATTTTTCAAAGGTTGGAACAATTTAAAGTGTTTAAACAATATAAAGGAACCACCTTTATACGGTGTTCAAAACTAGGTCGGAGAAATTCGCGAAATCCGGGAAGAACTGGGATGATCGGTGGCTGCAGCGTCGTAGAGGGAGGTGAGGGTTGTCGGTCGATGGTGGTTTGAGGGGGTACGGTGGTCGGATCTGTCGTCGGCGGCGTCAGGAAGATCGGAACTTTGGAGGGCCGATTCCGGCGATGGGGGCGTCGGTCGGGGTCGTGGTGGGGTCGGATTGGAAGAGGAGGGAGCGGCGCTTCGAGTGGTGGCGGCGGCGATGGCTGGAAGTGCCTGTAGCGGCGGCGATTTGGTCGGAAAGAAAAGAGCGACTTCCGCCGTTAATCGGGAGGGAGGCAAAAAGGAATTTTCTTTTTTTTAAAAAAAAAATATATGATTGGTCGGGGGAGTTTTAAAGGGGTTTTCTGACACGACCACCAATCTAAACCCAACGACTGTCATCCCTAGCGTTATACCCCCATTCCGAACACAATGGGATATGTTTCGTAGGCTCATTCGACTGTTTCAGTCTGTTTTCCTTCAAATTAAAATATATAACATTCAATATTCAATTTGAACGTACATTTCAATTTGCCAGGGCCACAAACTGATTCGAAAAATTCCATAAAAATAAATCTAGCTATGTTTTGACAATAAGGTCCCAACAAAACTAGTTTCGTCGAATTCTGAGACCGTTTGCAAAAAGGCCCATTTCTGGTCGATCCAATTTAACTGTAATTGACCAAAACATATTTTCCTTTGCCACGCTCACATACTAGCTTCAAAAATTATGAAATTTGAAACCTAGCAATAACTTCACATCCCGGATCTAACAAAAGTGGTTTCGTCGAATTCCGAGGTCGTACGCAAAATGGCCAATTTTATGGGCTATATAAATTCCATAGCGACCTTTCTAAAAATTCATTTGGCCATAACTTTTGCTTTCCACTATGAAAATTCGATTTTTAGATTCGTTAGAAAGGTGTTCACTTACAGATTTAAATATTTTTGGTTTCACTAAAATCCGTTTTGTTTTGCACCCGGTACAGTCCGACAAAGTTTGAATTCAATTTTTGAAACTACAGCGCCATTTCAGGCCTTGTTTATAATTAGAATTAATTATATTCGTTTTCAATTGTCGATTCAAACTCAGTTTTCATTGCTATAATTTAAAATATTTATTTTAAATATTTAAAATCCATTATTTTAGCCAATTTAAAATTTTTAAATTGGTTCAGATTTTCTGGGTCGTTACAATCTCCCCCACTTAAAAATTTTCGTCCCCGAAAAGGAACAAAGTCGAAAGTTGTTTGATTAATCAACTCTACGTCCGATCTGGATTCCATTCTCCAACTTTTCAGTTTCTGAGAATTTTCAAATTCTTCAAAAATTTGGCTAAAACCCAAAATTTTCGAAAAATTTCGCCATAACCTCCTTTGTACGGGGAGAGGTTTGGAAATTTATTGGGCCGTATTAGGTACCCAATAAATCCTAATAAGCATACACATATTTATAGTGATATATTCTGGTGTTTACAGGGGAGCGTGTATTGATAATAACTCCAGAGAATAAATTCTCGTCACCCTGTCCCGTGTGGGAAATAAATAGTCCATGTGCCGTATCTAATAACTAGAGAGACGTGATTATTGTCAACTCCAGACCTGTGTGGGGTTTTTATTAATCTGGAAATTTAATCGTTACAATTTAAATAGTCTATATCACTCATCAGTTCGACTTGTAAAATATAGTCATCGCCATACAAGCCTCTCGCTCGTATGGTAAATCTTCCACTTCGTCACACAAGCTCTAAATGCTTATGTGGTATATGATGAAGTATGCCTATCTTCTGAAGTATGCCATGTAATGTAGTTCAAAATTAATTGTTACTATCCTATGGCGATGTTTATTATTTCACACAGAAAAAACAGCACTCCGCATCCAATGGCATTCACAGGAGTTGACATAATAATATTTCGCATCCAACTCATTAAGTTTTACCTATTTGTCGGACACGCAAATAAAATCTTTACTCAACAGCTAATCCATTTACCTGTTCAAACATATATAATGCACAAGTATATATTTCTATCTATTTTCTAATTAGTTCAATGTGTGATTTAAATGAATAAATTCTACCATTATTCTCTTATTAATTAAATTAACTATCGTTTCAATAATTTAATTAATATAATTTACTATCACACAACACAAACAGCAATCAAATTGATTTTAACTTTTCAAAATCATACAAATCAATTTCTATTCTCTTTTAAAATCATTCGGACTATAGAATTAAAAGTGCACGTCCATGGAAAGAAAATAACAACAGAATAGAGACTAATTAGTAATGCAAAGTATGGTAAATGTACCTTGCACCGGAGTCAAATAGAGATATCTACTCGGCATCTAGGATAAGCTTTCTGAATGCTCTCCTCAGTTTCCCAAATACAATCTCACGGATCTCCACTCCATTAGAATTTGACTAAGTGAACCTTCTTGTTCCTTAGCTCTTTGGTTTCTTTGCCGATGAACTTTAGCGGCTCTCTTCTCACAGCTAATTCTGGAGTAATTTCAATATCCTGTTGAGCTGCTTCTTCCACGATCAAGTCTGGATCATGAACGTGCTTTCGAAGTTGAGATATGTGAAATACATCATGAACTCCAGGCAACCAATCTGGCAATTTAACCCTATAAGCGACAGTTCCAATCCTTTCCAGAATAGGAAACGGACCAATGAATTTGGACGCCAACTTTCCAGTCTTACCGAACCGGATTACTCCTCTCATCGGCGATACTTTCAGATATACATAGTCGCCAACAACAAAGGATATATCTCTTCTTCTCCTATCGGCATAGCTCTTTTGTCGGCTCTGAGCAGCGAGTAATCGCTTCTTAATAAAATCGACTTTGGCGGCAGCTTCTCGAATCATATCAGGCCCCAACACAAGTCTATTACCAGGTTCAACCCAACAAGCAGGAGATCGGCACGGTCTACCGTACAATGCTTCAAATGGCGACATTGTTAGACTTTCCTGGTAGCTGTTGTTATATGAGAATTCAGCCAAATGCAGATGGTCTTCCCACAATCAACCAAAATCTAGAACACAAGCCCGCAATAGATCTTCTAAAATACGATTCACCCTCTCAGTCTGACCGTCTGTCTGAGGATGATAAGCGGTGCTTAGGTTCAGCTTTGTTCCCAGTTCTACTTGAAATGCCTCCCAGAATTTGCTAGTAAATATTATATCTCTATCACTGACTATACTGAGCGGCACTCCATGTAGTCTAACTATTTCCCTGAAGTATATCTGCGCCAGACTCTGAGCAGTTCTGTTTGATCTGACAGGTATGAAATGGGCGGTCTTCGTGAAGCGATCTACGATCACCCAAATACTATCATTCCCTTTTCTGGTTCTGGGCAGACCATCAATGAAATCCCTAGAAATATGTTCCCACTTCCAACCAGGAATGTCTAGCGGTTGTAACAATCCAGCTAGCTTCTGTTGGTCACTCTTGACTAGTTGGCAAGTAGGGCATCGGCTAACGTATATTGAAACGTCCCTTTTCATAGCCTTCCACCAGAATGTTCGCTTGAGATCATTATACATTTTGGCTACACCAGGATGGATACTCAGCTTGGACTTGTGACACTCGTCTAACACTTCCCTTTTGAACTCTGGGATATCAGGAACACAAATCCTTCCTTTCAACCTCAGGGTCTCATCGTTATCTATTTGAAAACACGAGGGTTCGCCTTTCTGAATCCTTTTAATCATATCCATAATAAAGTTATCCTCCTTCTGAAGAATAGATATTTTGTCAATCAAGGAAGTCGTGATAATAAAGCTGGCGATCATTACATTTTTTCGGCTTAACGCATCGGCCACGACATTGGCTTTCCCTGGAGTGTATATAATCTCAAAGTTGTATGCTGCAAGAAACTCTAGCCAACGTTGTTGCCTCAGATTCAGGTCTCTCTGGGTGAACAGATACTTTAACGACTGGTGATCTGTAAACAGTTCAAATCTCTCACCCAGGAGATAATGTCTCCAGATTTTCAAAGAGAACACAATAGCCAATAACTCAAGATCATGAGTTACGTAGTTCTTTTCGTGTGGCTTCAATTGACGGCTAGCATAAGCAATCACTTGACCCCTTTGCATTAACACTGCGCCAAGGTCTTCTCTAGAAGCATCAGTCCAGACTTTCAAATCTTGATTGCCATCGATGATGGTTAACACTGGAGTTGTCGTTAATCTTAACTTTAGCTCTTCGAAAGCCTCCTCACTTTCTGGAGTCCATTTGAACTTAGAGTGCTTCTTCGTAAGCTTCGTTAAATGACCAGATATCTTCGAAAAGTTTTTAACGAACTTCCGGTAATAGCTAGCCAATCCGAGAAAACTGCGGACTTCAGTGGGGGTACTGGGCTGTTTCCAATTCTGAATAGCTGTGATTTTGCTTGGATCCACAGCAATTCCTTCTTTTGATACGACATGGCCCAGAAATTTTACTTCCTCTTGCTTGAATATACATTTGGACAGTTTGGCTTTTAATACATTCCTTCTAAGGATTTCCAGAACCTGTTCCAGATGCTTTTCGTGTTCGGCCTTTGATTTAGAGAAGATTAGAATATCGTCAATGAAAACCAGAACAAATTTATTCAAAACCCCTCTGAACACTCTATTCATCAGATCGACGAAATAAGCAGGAGCGTTACATAAGCCGAACGGCATTACTAACCACTCGTAGAACAAGTCGGGACCTCTGAATGCTGTCATTGGAACACACTCTTCGGCAATTCGAAGTTGATGGAAGCCTGTAGCTAGGTCCATCCTTGAGAATACTTGTGCGCCATTTAATCGATCCAACAAATCATCAATCCACGACAATAGATATTTATTCTTTATGGTCTGTTTGTTCAGATCACGATAATCCACACATAGACGTAGAGTACCATCAGATTTTGGGATAAACACCACTGCTGCTCCCCAATCAAAGAAACTAGGTCTGATCAGACCCTTCATACGAGCTGTCGTGTTTGATTGTCAAGTTCTTCTTTCTCTTTCAAGGACATTCTTCGAATAGCGTGAACTACCGGCCTTGCATTGGGAATCAAAGCGATCTTGAAATCTATTTCTCTCTGCGGAGGTAAGCGAACAACTTCCTCGAACACGTCTGCATAGTTCTTGATGACAGGAATATCTTTCACTAGGTCGGGAATATTCTCTGTGATTTCGGGGACATTTTCTATTTGGGCTGGAGAAACATTCAAAGCTTCCCAGAAGTCTTTTCTATTAGCATTCTGACCTTCACAGGGAATGGTTATATAATCACCTGATTTAATCTTCGCCTTTACGACCCTGTCAGCGCATTTAACTTTAGCTTCATATTTGGTCAACCAGTCTAACCCCAAGATAAGATCAAACTCTGTAAAATTCATGACGGTCGCGATGGTAGGGAACCGATAACGAGAGAAAGAAACTGGTACTCCACAAACCCAACTGAGATCAATGGAACCCCCAACCGGATTCTGGACAGTCATTGGTTCTTTGAGCTTCTTCAAATTCAAATCTAGTTTCTTAGCTGCATTCTTGGCAATGAAGCTTCGTGACGTGCCTGTGTCAAAAAGTACTTTGACTAGAATATCTTTGACAGTAAGCGTGCCTTCTAATACATCTGGCCTTTCCTGAGTAGCTGAGGGTGCTGAAGTTTCTGCCACTTCATTCACTTGTACTATCCCAGGCTTCTTTAAGAGCCAGCAATCCTTTGCCAGATGTCCAATCTGATGGTATTTACTGCAACCCCTTTTTTCTTGAAAATTCTGCTTGGATTTTGATCCACTCTTTATTCGTTTCTTGAGAGATCGACAACTTATCGAGAGATGTCCTTGCCTATTGCAGTTAGAGCATACAGTTGTCGCTACTAGCCCCTTCTCAGATTTAGCCCATTTTCTCTTGGCACTGGGCTTCTTACCGACCTCAGACGTTGTACTGGCCTCAGGACGATCTGTCTCAGACTCATTTTTATTGCTAGAGCTGACTTCCTCTTCGTACTGTAACATACCTTTCCTATGGAGATCTTCATACTGATAAGCCATATAAATCATTTCTGAGAAAGGAAGCTTCACATTCCTCATCACACTATTCTGATATTTTCTTTGCAGGCCATGAATAAATCTCATATTCTTCCTCTTTGGGTCTTTAATCAGATGAGGATCAAAGTGAGAAAGTTCGTTGAATTTCTTGTGATATTCTGGGATGGTCATATCGCCTTGTATCAAATAAGAAAATTCGTCGCATAATCGCTAAATCGCTTCTGGAGGGGTAAATCTTTCTAGGAAAATCACTTTGAATCTATCCCAGGTGATAAAACCTTCTGGATTATTCTCAATAACTGAATCCCACCAGAACAAAGCTTCATCTTTGAGTGCCCAAGAGGCCAGTAATCTTTTCTGGTCATCCCTCAGCTTTAAACCATCAAAGATCTTTTCGGCCGAACGAATCCAAGCCTGTGTCTTCATAATAGATTCTTCACCAGAGAACGGTATTCCACCCATATTTCGATATTTGATTAATAGGGCCTCAATATCCGGTTCTGCATTCCTTCTGTTTCTGTCACTCATTTTCTAGTACTTCTGCAAACAGCAGATCAAGTGTCAGGTCACAGAAAAGATAATTTAAAATATAGAAACATATACATCAATGTAAATGTGTCTATCAAGGTGTTATTTCATTTTTCTTTACTCATACTAGGATATTACTGATCCTATCTGTATAGAGTTATTCGTCCTAGAACACTACAGGTTCTATTTCTGACGAGTTCGTCAATACGTTATATTCTAGCACTAAGCTTAACCAAAGCTCTGATACCAAATGAGACGACCCCAAACCCCGTACTGACGGCGGCAAGGGTAATCCGTGGAATATAACACAGAAACAGATAATAGTAGATCAGAAATAAATAAATACACCAGATAATGAACAATAGAATATACTGGATAAACGTAATCATCAGAGTTACACAGTATACAGGATCATACTTAGTACAAATACAGTTTAGCTGTACATAGATGTCTACAACGGAAACAAACAAAATATGTACAATAGGAGCTGAACAGCATAAAAAGAGATAAATGATAGAATCCATCTTCAGCTCCAGCTATCCGGAAAGAACCAGCTCAACCTGAATACAAGGCTGCCCGTGTAGAAAAAGGGGCACCCGAGTTTGAAAGTGAAACAAACTACGAGTCACTCATGGGACTGGTATGAGAAATATATTCAACACATTTAATATATGGCTAATCACAGGACCACGCCACTTTTGTGGAACGGGTTTACTCCATTGGATTGCCAGTGCTTTAAAACAAATCTTTCTTTTAAACAACGCAATGCATTTTATAAAAATAAAGCCATTATAAGACTCAGTTCCCATCACACAATGCAACGCAAACCGAAGGATAGAGTTTTTACCTTATAACGGCCAAGATATGCTTGATACGAATAAAACAAAGGCATTTGATATTATTGCTAGTGTTTATATGTTTTGAAAACAATTTCAAATCATAACTGTCAATCATAGACGGCATTAATGCCCCATACCACTATGTCGCCATATATAGGTATACATTCAAAACCGCACGATGTCGTATTTGGAAATTGGATTTCTGTCATGAACCAAGGCAAAAGATAGTCCTTACCGAATTCGTGACTCTCTAGCCCGAGCCACAGGATCAGAACGCATCAACCCTTTAGATCGTCAGGGTTGGTCCACCGATGTGGTTTATTATGCCTGAACACTACGTCTCCCCGCCCTATGGGGCGTAAACGAGCCAACGAATGACTCCATCGGACCCGGATCGTCCGATCAAACCAAGGCGGCTCGCAATAGCAACAACCACACAGGTGAAAAGTATATAAATGTCAGGGCTGGTAGGTCACTGACACCACCCTAGCTAGAAAGAAATGCATGCCCTCCCTGAGGTCCTTCTCCCGTTTCTGGTTCATACCGGGGTGTGAGGCTCGCGAATTCACATTATACACAAAGCTACGCCACACAGGCGGTGCTTTGATCATCACCACAAGACTTTTCTTTTCAACAGAAGCCCTGATCATTTGCCACTTAGGCATGCCACAATGGCAATTCGTGCCATGCGATTGATATCCACCGATATACAACCTCTGAGCTTGTGCGTTCCAGAGAAGGGCGTTAAGCAAAAGAATAAATTCTCCGCCGCCAAACAGATGTATATTTAAAAGAGATCAATCAACATAGAATAAAATCCAATGTCAGACACACAGTCCATTTACAAGTCCGTTCTGGGTCTGAACGAAACTGGAGGCACTATATACCTCACAAACCCATCGACCACCACGTACGTCCGGACGATCACCACTCATTATCCATATTTCGGGATGCCTCCTAATCAGGACCTCGGTTACCATCCAAACGAGGTGAAGATCTCCAGTCTTCGACCACCGTCTTCATCTTCGATTTCTTATCGTCGATTTAGTTATTCA
Source organism: Allium sativum (assembly GCA_030737875.1). Lineage (NCBI taxonomy): Eukaryota > Viridiplantae > Streptophyta > Magnoliopsida > Asparagales > Amaryllidaceae > Allium > Allium sativum. Next base: position 162,073,349 of record CM060924.1, read on the forward strand.
GAATGGGATAAACCCGGTATTTCTGAGCAACTCGCGTATATAATAAACAAGTGCAACACTAACATACACACGCATCATTTCAATTCATTTGTCACTAACCGTCAATCAGTAAGAGAACAATTTCCCAAATATTAACCCCGAAGGCCGAAACCAACAACAGATCAACACCCAGGGAACCATTCGACTTAGCCAATCTTCAGTTAATTTCTAAATCACATCCATATCGTTTATAATATTTTATAACGATTTATCGCTATTTTTATTTATTTTAAAATAGCTAATTTATTCAAAACGACGCTTCGGGCCATAACGCGACCGTGGCGCTGTTTTTCTTCAAATTTGATATACACATATTTGAAAATTTAAATGTTGGATCTTCACAAAATTTACATCATCAGAAAGGTCTTTTCTAAACGAATCCAACGGTTCCAGTTTCGGGAAATTCCGACGGTCGGATCTCCCGGTACACTCGTTTGAAGTTTCGATTTCAAAATACGAACTGCAGCGTCGTTATTCGATGTAATATAATTATATATATAATCGATTCTGGCGCTGTTTTTGTTCAGATTTGAATTAAACATTCCAGACAATCCAACCGTTGGATTTTTACAAAGTTGGTGCCGTTGGAAAGATATTTCCAAAGCGAACCCAACGGTTGCGATTTCAGGAAAATCCGATGGTCTGATCTCCCGTATTAATCGTTTGAAATCACGGTTTCAAAATACGAACTGCAGCGTCGTTATTCGATATATTTTAATTTTATATATATATATATATATGTATATATATATATCGATTCTTCGATTTCAAAGCTATATTCTTTTCACACTTTTGATAAAAAGGATATTTTTGTCTACTGTCTTCTATTTCAACATTTCACTATTTTTAACAATTCATGTATATAATAAAAATGTGATTTTTATTAGAAAACAATGTATTTCAAAACGACATTATTTTATACATTTCATATAAATGATAAAAATGTGATTTTTATTAGAAAACAATTAATTTCAAAAATATGAATACCATTCAACACATGAATTTCAATTCAACGAATGAATATCGATTCAACACATGAAGGTCTTCTATAGTTTATATAAATAGATAAAAATGTGATTTTTATATTTAAAACACGAATACCATTCAACACATGAATTTCAATTCAACGAATGAATATCGATTCAACACATGAAGGTTTTCTATACAACGAATAAATATAGTTTCAGCAAATGAAAATAATTCAAACACATGAATATTATTCAAAATTTCGGTAGCATAACGGCAAGGTAGTTAAAACCGGGACCATCCCTAGTACGGCTTCTCGCTCTACCTTAAAACCTCGCGGTTTTTTACAATGGGGAATCATGCATCTAGATCGCACGCAGGAGGCATGTATAATTTTTCATTTCCACCAACTAATCCTATGTGGTTTAAACCAAATATTTCTCAACCACAAATGGGTATTTTATTCCAACTACAAACAATTTCAATCAACCATTCGCTATCAATCAATTTTCACACCAATCACAACCAATAAATATCGTCCATGGTTTGTAGACGAGGGGCGTATATATATATATATATATATATATATATATATATATATATATATATATAGCAATTCACTTCTATTTCAACACATATATAATTTTTACAACGCATATATAACTTATACATCGAACGTACAACTTATACAACGCTTATACATGAGGTGTACAATGCTTATATAACTCATACATCGACTATATAATTTATACATCATCGTTTTCCATATCGTTTATAATTTAGAAATCTCACCTTGGTTCGTTGCTTTGCTAAAAATTGATACGAGCTCAGAAAAATCCGCGGTCTCTTCTAGAATGTAGAGGACGTCGCCACGGTCCCGGTGTCTCCTGTTTCATCGAATTTCGTTAACGAATGAAAAAGATATGATTTTTCAAAGGTTGGAACACTTTAAAGTGTTTAAACAATATAAAGGAACCACCTTTATACGCTGTTCAAAACTAGGTCGGAGAAATTCGCGAAATCCGGGAAGAACTGGGATGATCGGTGGCTGCAGCGTCGTAGAGGGAGGTGAGGGTTGTCGGTCGATGGTGGTTTGAGGGGGTACGGTGGTCGGATCTGTCGGCGGCGGCGTCAGGAAGATCGGAACTTTGGAGGGCCGATTCCGGCGATGGGGGCGTCGGTCGGGGTCGTGGTAGGGTCGGATTGGAAGAGGAGGAAGCGGCGCTTCGAGTGGTGGCGGCGGCGAAGGCTGGAAGTACCTGTAGCGGCGTCGATTTGGTCGAAAAGAAAAGAGCGACTTCCGCCGTTAATCGGGAGGGAGGAAAAAAGGAATTTTCTTTTTTTAAAAAAAAAAAAAATATGATTGGTCGGGGGAGTTTTAAAGGGGTTTTCTGACACGACCACCAATCTAAACCCAACGACTGTCGTCCTAGCGTTTTACCCCCATTCCGAACACAATGGGATATGTTTCGTAGGCCCATTCGACTGTTTCAGTCAGTTTTCCTTCAAATTAAAATATATAACATTCAATATTCAATTTGAACGTACATTTCAATTTGCCAGGGCCACAAACTGATTCGAAAAATTCCAGAAAAATAAATCTAGCTATGTTTTGACGATACGGTCCCAACAAAACTAGTTTCGTCGAATTCTGAGACCGTTTGCAAAAAGGCCCATTTCTGGTCGATCCAATTTAACTGTAAATGACCAAAACACGTTTACCTTTGTCACGCTCACATACTAGCTTCAAAAATTATGAAATTTGAAACCTAGCAATAACTTCACATCCCGGATCCGTCAAAAGTGGTTTCGTCGAATTCCGAGGTCATATGCAAAATGGCCAATTTTGTGGCTATATAAATTCCATAGCGACCTTTCTGAAAATTCATTTGGCCATAACTTTTGCTTTCCGCTATGAAAATTTGATTTTTCAGATTCATTAGAAAGGTGTTCACTAACAGATTTAAATATTTTTGGTTTCACTAAAATCCGTTTTGTTTTGCACCCGGTACAATCCGACAAATTTTGAATTCAATTTTTGAAACTGCAGCGCCATTTCAGGCCTTGTTTATAATTAGAATTAATTATATTCGTTTTCAATTGTCGATTCAAACTCAGTTTTCATTGCTATAATTTAAAATATTAATTTTAAATATTTAAAATCCATTATTTTAGCCAATTTAAAATTTTTAAATTGGTTCAGATTTTCTGGGTCGTTACACCATCCAATGTGAAGATCGTCGGTCTTCAACCGTCTTCAACTCTTCGACTTCTCACCGTTGATCGATTATTTGAAATGAGAATAAACTCGGCCTTTTCAAATAATCCACGTATATTTAGATTTTCAAATCTATTTTTCACACGGTTAAATCACTCAACATTCACATTTCAGTTCTTTAGTATAGTATTCATGTTAAATACATTCAACCATCACATATCAAGCAAACTAAGCAAAATCGGTTTATTTCCATTCTATATCGTCAATAATATTTTATAACGATATATCGCCATTTTTATTTATTTAAAAATGGCCATATTTAATTAAACGACATTTCAGGTCGTGCCGAGGCAATGGCGCTTTTTTTCACTAAATTTGTTTTACACATATATGAAAATCTAACCGTTGGATCTTCACAAATTTTATATCATTAGAAAGATCATTTCAAAACGAATCCAACGGTTTCAGTTTTGGGAAAATCCGACGGTCGGATCTCCCATACTAGTCGTTTGAAGTTACGATTTCAAAATACGAACTGCAACGTCGTTATTCGATTTAATTTAATTATATTTATATTTATACATAAATATAATCGATTCTGGCGCTGTTTTTCTTCAGCTTTGAATTAAACATTCCAGACAATCCAACCTTCAGATCTTTACAAAGTTGGTGTCGTTGGAAAGATATTTCCAAGGCGAACCCAACGGTTGAGGTTTCGAGAAAATCCAATGGTCGAATTTCCCGCACTAGTTGTTTGAAATCACGGTTTCAAATTACGAATTGCACGGCCACGATTCGTTTTAATTATATATATATATATATATATATATATATAGTTCATTCGACGATTTCAATATCGTTTTCACTTCAAATATTTCACTAACGCCTTTAAATTTTGGAAAATTTTGCCATAACCTCCTTTGTACGGGAGGGGCTGGGAAAATTCCCAAATAGCCACACGGGCATCTCATCTCAAAAAGAAAAAGAAAAAGCCAATAGGCTTATAAAATCATCACCCAAACAAAACAGTAAACGTGTACCTATTTGTCGGGCACAAAATTTTATTCCTCTTCTCTAGCCTCTTTGCAATAACCTGTTCAATAAATATGCATGTACATATGTGCAATTTTTATCACTTATCATTTTCCATTCAACTTCAAATTTGATTCAATTTGGTTTAAAGTCGCCATTCATTCTAATGTTGCATACATAGGCAAAAATCATATCATTAGCTAATTAATGAATATTTCAACTCATGCATATTTATTTGAACAAGTGTTTATTTTTAACACTTCACATTTCAATAAAAATGATATTTTTGGCGAACTAAAATATATTTTAACACATGACTATTTTATTTAGTTCCCATACATGTTAAAAATAATATTCACTTCACAAATATTTATTTCCACACTAGCATATTTTTAGCAAATAACAAATATGATAAAAATAGTATTTTCATCATCTAAAATATTTATTCAACACATGAATGCCTTTAACACTTCATAATTTCAATAAAAATGTAATTCTTATTGTTCGATCTTCTTATTCAACACATGAAACTTTTCAACACACGCTCTTCTCTACACATGATCATTTCCACACATGGATATTTTATATAGTTTGTTCATATAAGAAAGATGAAATTTTTATTGTTGAAACTATTTATATATAAGGCGAATATTTTACATACTTCATATATATTATAAAAATGTGATTTTTATTGTTTAAACACCTTATTCATTCACACATGAATTTAATTTTCACACATCACTTCTCAACACATGAGCATTTCCACACATGGATATAGTTTCAACACTTGACTTTAGTTTCAACGCATGAAAATAATTTCAACATATGAAAATAATTCTAGCACATGAATATTATTCAAAATTTCGGCAGCATAACGACAGGGTAGTTAAAACCGACACCGTCCCGAGTACGGCTCCTCGCTCTACCTTAAAACCTCGCGGTTTTTGACAATGGGGATTTCATGCATCTAGTTCGCACGCAGGCGGCATGTTTTATTTTCATTTCCACAATTATTTCAAATTTGTTTCAATCACCAATGGGTATTTTTCAACCACAACCAAACAATATCAACCACAAACAATTATTTTCAACCATTCACATTATTCACCAAATTTTTCACACCAGTTCACAAGAAATAAATATCGTCCATGGTTTGTGGACGGGGGAGTGTATATATATATATATATATATATATATATATATATTATTACCATTCAAACACACATATCATTTGAAAAATGCATGTATAATTCATACTTCGCTCATACAACTTATACTACGCATGTATATGCGGTATACAACACTTATATAATTTATATTTCGCTTATATAATTTATACATGACATCTTCCATTCACATTTCAGTGTAGAAATCTCACATTAGTTTTCGAAGTGCTAAAAATCCTTGATGGCTCAGAAAAATCCGCGGTCTCTTCTATGTGGTAGAGAACCTCCTTGCGGTCACGATGTTTCCTGTTTCATCGAATTTCGTCAACACACCATAAAGATACGATTTTTTTAAAGTTTGCAACACTTGAAAGTGTCTAAATCAGTTGAAAATAAACAAGGCCGTACCTTTCAAAAATTGTTCAAACTAGGTATGGATTTATCGCGAAATCCGCTGACCTAGATGACGATCAGGGAGTTGGACGTCGACGAGGGGAGTGAGGCGCGTCCACGGGTGGTGGTCGCGGCCAGCCGGTCGTCGGAGCAAGGCGGGGCGGCGGCGTGAAGTCGTGAACTTCGGGGAGGTCGTGCTCGTCGATGCGGCGACGAGGGAGGGTGGAAGTTGGTTGGATTTGAAGAGGGGAGGCGGCGGCGTCGAAATCTGGTGGTGGCGAGGTCGGTAGGGGGCTGAGGCGGTCGGAAATCGCCTGGGAAGGGTGGAGCTCCAGTTGCCGTCGATAACGAGAGAGAATGAGGGTTTTTTATTTTTAATTTATGAATGGAATTTTCTGATTCGCCGATATATATACTATTCAGAAAATTAGGGTTTTCATGAACGAACTCCTTTTCAAACCCAACGACTATCGTTCTTAGCTAAATACCCCCATCCCGGACACAATGGGATATGTTTCGTTGGCCAATTCGATTGTTACAGTTAGTTATTTTCAAATTAAAGTATAAAACATTTTATATTCAATTTTAACGTACATTTCAATTTGCCAGGGCTACAAACTAATTCGAAAAATTCCAGAAAAATAAATCTAGCTATCTTTTGACGCTACGATCCCAACAAAACTAGTTTCGTCGAATTCTAAGATTGTTTGAAAAATGGCCATTTTCTAGTCGATCCAATTTAACAGAAATTGACCAAACACATTTTCTTTTGCCACGCTCACATACTAGCTTCAAAAATTAAGAAATTTGAAACCTAGCAATAGTTTGACATCCCGGACCCAACAAAAGTAGTTTCGTCGAATTCCGAGGTCGTTTGCAAAATGTCTATTTTCAACGGCTATATATTCTATATAGCGACCTTTCTGAAAATTCATTTGGCTATAACTTTTGATTCCCGCCATGAAACTTCGATTTTTCAGATTCGTTAAAAAGATATTCATAAACAGATTTAAATATTTTTAGTTTCACTGAAATCCGTTATATTTTCCATCCGTCACAGTTAGTCAAAGTTTGAATTCAAATTTTCAAACTGCCACTCTATTTTAATTCATTATTTTATTGAAATATTCTATTTCAATTGTTCAAATTGCATTGAAATAACCAATTTAAAATTTTTACATTGGCTCGTATTTTCCGGGTTGTTACAATCTCCCCCACTTAAAACTTTTTGTCCCCGAAAAGGAAACAACAGTAAAGTAGGAAACAAAATGTAAATGCAAAGTATTGTGAAGGTACCTTGCACCGGAGATAGTCAGAGATGTCCACTCTACATTTGGGGTAAGCTTGCTTAATGATTTCCTCAGTCTCCCAAGTACAGTCTCTAGGATCACTACTCCACTGCATTTTAACTAAATGAACCTTTTTGCTTCTTAGCTCTTTAGCTTCTTTGCCAACAATTTTTAATGGCTCCCTTCTGACTGCTAATTCTGGAGTAATTTCCAAGTCCTGTTGCGCTGCTTCTTCTACGACAAGATCCGGATTATGCACATGTCTTCTAAGTTGAGATACGTGAAACACATCACGCACTCCAGGTAACCAATCAGGTAATTGAACCCTATAAAAAAGAGTTCCAATTCGTTCAAGTATAGGAAAGGGACCAATAAACCTGGGTGCTAACTTCCCAGTTTTACCGAATCAGATCACTCCTCTCATCGGAGAAACCTTCAAGTAAACATGATCACTAACAGCAAATGTCAAATCTCTTCTTTTGGAATCTGCATAACTTTTCTGTCGGCTTTGTGCGGTTTTCAATCTCTTCTTGATGAAATCGACTTTATCCGATGCTTCTCGAATCATATCGGGTCCTAACACAAGTCTGTTGCCAGATTCTACCCAACATGCTGGATATCTGCACGGTCTGCCATACAATGCTTCAAATGGAGACATTCCCAAACTTGCTTGATAGCTATTGTTATATGAGAATTCTTCCAAATGCAAGTGATCTTCCCATGACCCGCCAAAATCAATAATACAAGCCCGCAGTAAATCTTCTAGAATTCTATTCACCCGCTCAGTTTGGCCATCTGTCTGAGGGTGATAAACGGTGCTCATATTCAGTTTCGTTCCCAATTTTGTCTGGAATGCCTCCCAGAATTTGCTAGCAAAAATTGGGTCTCTATCACTGACTATGCTGATGGGAATTCCATGTAGCTCAACAATTTCCTTGAAATATATCTGTGCTAGACTTTGAACGGTTCTATTGGATCTGACAGGTATGAAATGGGCAGTCTTCGTGAAGCGGTCTACGATTACCCAAATACTTCATTACCTTTTCTGGTTCGAGGCAAACCATCTATGAAATACATGGAAATCTGTTCCCATTTCCAACCTGGGACTTCCAACGGTTGCAACAATCCTGCTAGCTTTTGTTGGTCGCTCTTGACTAATTGACAAGTGGGGCACCTGCTAACATACAAATAAATGTCCCTCTTCATTGCCTTCCACCAGAAAGTGCGCTTGATATCGTTGTACATTTTGCTCACACCGGGATGGATGCAAAGCCTGGATTTATGGCATTCATCTAGCAACTCTCTTTTGAGCTCAGGGATGTTGGGAACACAGATTCTCCCTTTCAGTCTCAGAACTTCTTCTTTATCCATCTGAAAACTTGAGGGTTCGCCCTTCTGTATTCTCCCTCTGATCCTTTGAATGAAGTGATCATTCTTCTGAAAAGCAGATATCTTATCAATCAATCCAGGCGTAATTATCAGATTGGCAATGATTGCGGTTTTTCTACTGAGCGCATCCGCTACAACGTTAGCCTTTCCCGGCGTATACATGATATCTAGATCATACACGGCAAGAAATTCTAGACAACGCTGCTGCCTCAAGTTCAGATCTTTCTGAGTGTACAAATACTTTAATGATTGATGATCTGTATACAGTTCGAATTTCTCACCCAACAAGTAATGCCTCCAGATTTTCAAAGCAAAGACGGTAGCTAACAACTAAAGATCTTGAGTTACGTAATTCTTCTCATGTGGTTTCAGTTGGCGGCTTGCATAAGCGACTACTTGGCCTCTTTGCATTAACACTGCACCAAGACCTCTAATAGAAGCGTCTGTCCAAATCGTCAAATCTTGATTGCCATCAATAATGGTTAACACTGGAGCAGTTGTCAGTTTCGATTTCAATTCCTGGAAAGCTTCTTCACAGTCGGAAGTCCACTTAAATTTCTCATGCTTCTTTGTAAGCTTCGTTAATGGACCGGATATCTTCGAAAAATCCTTAACGAATTTTCGATAATAACTAGCCAACCCCATAAAACTTCTGACCTCTGTGTGTGTGGTAGGCTATTACTAGTCTTGAATTGCTGTAATTTTGCTCAGATCTACAGAAATCCCTTCCTTCGACACGACATGGCCAAGGAACTTCACTTCTTCTTGCCAGAAGACACACTTAGAGAATTTGGCTTTGAAGAAGTTCTTTCTTAGAATCACCAATACTTGTTCTAAATGTCTTTCATGCTCAAGTTTTGATTTGGAGTAGATTAAAATATCATCGATGAATACGAGGACAAATTTATTCAGAACTCCCTGAACACTCTATTCATTAGATCGACGAAGTATGCTGGAGCATTGCATAGGCCGAACGGCATTACTAACCATTCATAAAATATGTCTGGACCTTTGAAAGCTGTCAAAGGAACACACTCTTCTGCAATTCTCAATTGATGGAAACTTGTAGCCAGTTCCACTCTGGAAAATACTCTCGCCCCATTTAATTGGTCTAGCAGATCATCGATGCGGGGTAATGGGTATTTGTTTTTGAGCGTCTGTTTGTTGAGGTCTCGGTAATCTACACACAATCGAAGAGTACCGTCTGACTTTGGGACAAACACTATAGCTGCACCCCATCTAGAAAAGCTAGGTCGGATCAGACCCTTCCATAGCGGTTGACGAGTTTGATCGCCTAATTCTTCCTTTTCCTTTGGAGTCATTCTTCTAATTGGATGAACCACTGGTCTGGCATTAGGAATTAGATCGATTCTGAATTCTATTTCTCTTTGCGGAGGTAAGTTTTCGACTTCTTCAAACACATCCGCATAGTTTCTAACAACATGAATCTTTTCTAAGGATGTGGCGATAACTTCTAACGTAGACCAAAATTCCTCCCTATCTGGATTTGAACCATGGCATGGCACAGTAATATACCCAAGCTTCGTTCGAATTTTTACTATCCTTTCCGCACACTTTACTTCGGCTTCGTACTTCGTTAACCAATCTAGCTCGAGAATGATATCAAACTCAGGAAAATCCATAATGACTAGATCAAAAAGAAACTGGTATCGAATGAAAGAAGCAGGTACTTTACAATATGAACTGAGAATAATAGAACCCCCTATTAGATTATGAACCTTAACCGATTCTTTGAGCTTTCTTCGTTTTAATTTTAACTTGTTAACTGTGTTACTAGCAATAAAACTACGTGATGCACCCGTGTCAAATAATACAGAAACATGAATATTTTTAATTGTAAGGGTACCTCCCAAAACATCGGGTTTACCTGCTCCATCGGAAGCAGCTGGCGGGTTCGACCCATCATATACGTGAGCTTCTGTGGCCTTCTTAAGCAAAGGACAGTCTCTGACAAGATGATCTGTCTTGCGGTAGTTAAAGCACGAGCGAGGGTTCTGGGAGCCTCGGCTTGAACCTTGAGAATTGGTCCTCTGCCATTTTGGGGTTGTGCAAACAATTGAGTAGTGCCCCACCTTGCCACAGTTATAGCAGTTTCCTTTTGGCGGCCTACTGGTTTGTGGATTCGCAGATGCCGCTTGGCTTGACTCGGCTTGATTCATAGCAGGCTTGCGTTTATTCCCGGCTTGGCTTTTAGCACGATCCTGATCCAGGTGCCTTTGATCCAGGTCTTCATAGCTGCACGCCATCTCCACTAATTCATTAAACCCCAGTTTAATGTGGGCCATTGCCCTATCCTGGTACTTTTTCTTCAGCCTGAGGATGAACCTCTTGTACTTTGCGGCGGCGACGAGCTCGGGAGCATAGCGGGCTAATTGTGTAAATTTGTTCATAAAATCTCGCACCGAGAGATCCCCCTGCTGGAGGTTCGCGAATTCGTCGTGCATGCGCTCAAGGGCTTGCTCTGGGACATACTTCTCTTTGAATAATTCTTTGAATTCATCCAAGGTTCTACCAGCATTTCTGTTCCTTGCGGTGAGAGCTTCCCACCATAATTCAGCTTCTTCTTGCATAACCCAGGCACCCATGAAAGCTTTATCTTGATCACCCAGCCTCAGGCCTCCAAGTACCTTCTCGCATGTTTTCAGCCATGCCAAGGCCTCTATTACAGTGCCCGTTCCAGAGAAGATTTTGCCTCCTAGGTTCTTGTACCTTTTAGCCACGCGGTCAAGCTCGAATTGTTGAGCGGCTGGGGGTTGTATTAAGGGTCCATCTTCTGCTGGGACTTCACCTCGTCCTCTGCCACGTCCAGCTCGGCCTCCTCTACCAGCGGCTGCTCGGGTAGCCATTGTTCAAGTTCTATATAAGCAAGAAAAGAGTCAGCCTACAAAAACCATATTTTTATTGTATGGTAAAGCAGAAGAACTTAAGGAAAGATAACGATGGACTGATCAAATTGTTTTTGCTATTCTGCTTAGCTCATTCTAGGACATTACTAGTCCTATCGCTAATGAGCTACTTGCCTTAGAATTCTACTGATTTTATTCTGACGAAGTGTTTAATGTGTCAAATTCCAGAACTAAGGTTAACCAAAGCTCTGATGCCATTTATGACGACCCCAAAACCCCGTTCGACGGTGTTAAAGATAATCATTGGAATATAACACATTAATCATCATAAGCAGAGTACAGATAATAGCATAACAAGAAATAGAATAATTTACACAATATGACAGCGGAATCATATATATATCACCACATCAGAGAGCACAGTGCAGGATACTACTTAGTACATAATAATACATAATCAGTCAACATCGCCAATGGCGGAATCATAATACATAAAGATTGCATAAACTAAACATCAGTCTACATCGCCTATGGCGAAATCATAATACATATACAATAATGGCGGAAAAGTCACAATCATCACAATGTAGTCAAGCCTCGCCATAAGCCAAAAGTGCATCTCTACTGCGGTGCCAAGCCAAAATATGTCGGCTACCTGTAACTAGGCTGCCCATGTGAAAATAAGGGCACCCGAGTTTGCAAGGTGAAACAAACTACGCGTAAGTCATGGGACTGGTATGAGAAATCTACTTAACTTACTAAACAACAATAATAAGGCAAATCAAAGGACCACACCACTTTCGCAGAACAGGTTTACTCCAATGAGTGCTAGTGCATGAAATAAAGTAAATGGTTAAATCATCACAATGCTTTTTATAAAAATGAGGCCATTATAAGACTCAGGTCCCATCACACAATGCAACGCAAGCCGGAGGATAAAGTTTTACCTTATAATGGCCAAAAATGCTTTATACGTATAAAACAAAAGTGTTTGATATTATTACTAGTGCATATATGTTTCAAAAGCAAATTCAATCATAAATATCAATCATAGACGGCATGGGTACCATATATCATGTCGCCATACTAGTAATACAATCACATCCGCATATTTCATATTGGAAATTGGATTCCATCATGAGTCGAGACAAGGGGCAAGCTCCTCTGCGTTCGAGACACTCTAGCAAATGCCTCAGGACCGCACACGGCAATCCATGGATCTTCAGGGCCGGTCCTCTCTTACTTTTGAGGATTAGTTATTCTAGAACACACGTTTCCCGGTCCTTACAGACCTATATCGAGGCGCCTCGCATTCCGAAAACCACACAGGTGAAAAGTATATATAATGTCAGGGCTGGTAGGTCACTGACAACACCCTAGCTAGAAAGAAACGTCGTGCTCTCCCTGTAGTCACTATCCTGTTTTTGACTCATACCGAGGTGTGAGGCTCGCGAATCCACGCTATACACAAAGCTACGTCACACAGACCATGCTTTGATCATCAACCACAAGACTTTGCTTTGCAACATAAGCCTTGATCATATGCCACTTAGGCGTGCCACAAAGGCAATCCTCTCCATGCGACTGATTTCTATCTATATATAACCTATGAGCTCGTACGTCTCAGAGAAGGGCATTAAGCTAGAGAATAAATTCTCCGCTGCCAAACAGATATATATTAAATAGAGATCAGTCAGCACATAACAAAATCCAATGTCAGACACACAGTCCATTTACAAGTTCGTTCTGGGTCTGAACGAAACCGGAGGCACCAAATTCCTCGCTTATCTGCACAATCAACAATATGTCCGGATGGCTACTACTTCAGCTCCTTCAAGGTAGCTACTCCAATCATGAGCATCAGTAGCGCCCATCCATCCAATGTGAAGATCGTCGGTCTTCAACCGTCTTCAACTCTTCGACTTCTCACCGTCGATCGATTATTTGAATTGAGAATAAACTCGGCCTTTTCAAATAATCCACGTATATTTAGATTTTCAAATCTATTGTTCACATGGTTAAATCACTCAACATTCACATTTCAGTTCTTTAGTATAGTATTCATGTTAAATACATTCAACCATCACATATCAAGCAAACCAAGTAAAATCGGTTTATTTCCATTCTATATCGTCAATAATATTTTATAACGATATATCGCCATTTTTATTTATTTAAAAACAGCCATATTTAATTAAACGACATTTCAGGTCGTGCCGAGGCACTGGCGCTGTTTTTCAATAAATTTGTTTTACACATATCTGAAAATCTAACCGTTGGATCTTCACAAATTTTATATCATTAGAAAGATCATTTCAAAACGAATCCAACGGTTTCAGTTTTGGGAAAATCCGACGGTCGGATCTCCCACACTAGTCGTTTGAAGTTATGATTTCAAAATACGAACTGCAGCATCGTTATTTGATTTAATTTAATTATGTTTATATTTATATATAAATATAATCGATTCTGGCGGTGTTTTTCTGCAGATTTGAATTAAACATTCTAGACAATCCAACCGTCGGATCTTTACAAAGTTGGTGCCTTTGGAAAGATATTTCGAAGGCGAACCCAACGGTTGAGGTTTCGGGAAAATCCAATGGTCGGATTTCCCGCATTAGTTGTTTGAAATCATGGTTTCAAATTACGAACTGCACGGCTACGATTCATTTTAATTTTATTTTTATACATATACTTATAAACATACTTCATTCGACGATTTCAATATCGTTTTCACTTCAAATATTTCACTAACGCCTTTAAATTTTGGAAAATTTCGCCATAACCTCCTTTGTACGGGAGGGGCTGGGAAAATTCCCAAATAGTCACACGGGTGTCTCATCTCAAAAAGAAAAAGAAAAAGCCAAGCGGCTAGCCAATAGGCTTATAAAATCATCACCCAAACAAAACAGTAAACGTGTACCTATTTGTCGGGCACAAAATTTTATTCCTCTTCTCTAGCCTCTTTGCTATAACCTGTTCAATAAATATACATGTACATATGTGCAATTTTTATCACTTATCATTTTCCATTCAACTTCAAATTTGATTCAATTTGGTTTAAAGTCGCCATTCATTCTATTGCTGCATACATAGGCAAAAATCATATCATTAGCTAATTAATGAATATTTCAACTGTAAGGACCCGTAACTTCCCCGTGAAGGAAAGAGCGGATACTTCGAGAACAAGCCACAAAAGAACGCAGATGGAAGAACATTTCATCGTTAATTACAACAATTCCATCAGATTACAAGAATATAAAGAGTATAAACAAATATTACCCAGAAAATATCAGAGATTACAATTACATATAAATACATCGCAGCGGAAAATAATACAAAACACAACTAGAAGGAGATATACGGATACAAAGCTTTCCGGATATCGTTCCAGCTGTAAAGCAGGATCCTGTGAATATAAATCTACAAAACCAAAACTACTAGCTGCCCGTGTCAAAATAAGGGCACCCAGAGTTAGGTTAAAACAATAAACTCCAGGTCAGTCATGGGACTGGTGTGAGAACTAAAACAGTTATTAATCTTTATTTTTAAAGTTAGGTAAATCAAAGGACCACGCCGTATAACACGGAACGGGTTTCCTCCCAAGAATACAAGTGCATAAAACAAACAGTGCAATGCTGAATAAAGAAAAATGAAGCTATTATAAGACCCAGGTCCCATCACATAATGCAACGCAAGTCGGAGGATAGGGTTTTTACCTTATAATAGCCAAAGCATACTTGATACGTCAAAAACACATTATTTGATATTACTATAAGTGTATAGTGTATAAAACAACTTCACATCATAAGTATCAATCATAGGCGGCATAAGCGCCCCATCCCACTATGTCGCCATATATAGGATTACAACTAAAATCGAAACGTCACGTATTGGAAGTTGGATTCCCATCTGTGAACCAAGGCTAGGGATTGTCCTCTACCGAATTTGAGACAATCTAGCCCATGTCTCCGGAACAGCCGCAACTGCCCCTTGGAGCGACAGGGCCGGTCCACACGGAGTGGATTATAGTGCCTGAACAATACGTCTCCCCGCCCAATGCGGCGTAAATGAGCCAACGAATGATTCCATCGGACCCGGATCGCCCGATCAAACCGAGGCGCCTCGCAACAGCAACAACCACATAAGTCAAACTCATCAGGGCGTTTAAAACCACTGACGCCACTTCTAGCTAGAAGGAAATGCATGCCCTCTTTGAGGTCCTCTCCCGTTTTTGGTTCACCACCGGGGTGTGAGGCTCGCGAATTCACATTACACAAAGCTGTGCCACACAAGCTGTGCTTTGATCATCACCCACAAGACTTTGCTTTTCAACAGAAGCCTTGATCATATTGCCACTTAGGCATGCCACACAGGAAATTCACACCATGCGTTTGATATCCATCAATATATAACCTCTGAGCTCGTACGTCTCAGAGAAGGGCGTTAAGCAAGAGAATAAATTCTCCGCCGCCAAACAGATATATATTTAATAGAAATCAACCACACAGAATAAAATCCAATGTCAGACACGCGTCCATTTACAAGTTCGTTCTGGGTCTGAACGAAATCGGAGGCACTTTCCTCACATATCCATCGATCTCCAAGTACGTCTGGATGATCACCAATTGTTTCTCTCCTCTTGGGTGTACAGCCCAATCGAGATCATCAGCAATCACCCAAACGATGTGAAGATTTCCGGTCTTCGACCACCATCTTCATCTTCGACACCACGTCGAATCAGTTATTCAGAATGGGATAAACCCGGTCTTTCTGAATAACTCGCGTATATAATTAACAAGTTTTACACAAACACAACATACGCCTCATTCCAATTCATAATATTCTTTTATTCAAATATTCTTATACTTTGGGAAAGATTCCCATTAATTTCATCAAAGATAAATTCTTTAAATTTATTCTTTAATCTTCTCTGAATATCAATTCAAACTAGTCGGGATTAGCGAACCACACCGAAGTAATCATTTATTTTATTTCCCAATCCCAACCTATTCACCCCATGAAGTAAAACTGGTAATACTTCATATCTAACACCACGGTGTTATCGGTAAATTCAATTACCATTTCACGTTCAAATCTAATTAAAGATTTAACTATCGCCTGGAGTAAAACTGCTGATACTCCATTCTCGATCATTTCAATCTAATTAAAGACTCATTAAAACTCCACTTAGTTTTAATATTTAACTGGGTTAAAGAATCAGTGTCATTTAAAACACGGTTCACGATAAACCCAAAATCACATTCCATTAATTATCGGGTTAAAGAACAAGTGTTATTTAAAACACTGTTCACGATAAACCCAAAAATCAACACCAATTCAATTCCAATTAAATATTATTTAATTGGTACACTTCATTAAATCTAAATAAAAAGATTTAATCCTTTTCTCAACTAGGCTTAAGAACAGTGTTAATGGAGACACTATTCACGACAAACCCAAATCACATTTGATATTAAATACAAGGCTCTGAATAGAAAATATATCGGCTTATATTCAATATCAAATTCGACGACCAACAAATATCGTATTGGAAATAACGATATATATATATATATATATATATATATCTTTCAAATTCCCATAACAATATTTGTATCATCACGAAATCCAACATCGAAATATTCCGAAGACAATTTTGATTCAAATCCCTTCCAATTCAATTATTGGAAATTCTGGTTATATTTCTAAACCATTTCAAATTCACTTTATTTATTTCAAAAATAAATGAATTATAGTTCTAGTTCAAAACTAGTTCATTTCGATAAAAATCTATTTTTATCTTTTCAAATATGGAGTTTTTCATCTCAATTCTTCACAAATCATTTCTTATGATTTTACACAAATTATTACTATTTTTAATAATTTTATCATGGCCCGTATAGTCGATTTCCATCAACGGCCATCGAACTACACCTACAACGACCTTTTCCAAATTTGATTTGGACATAATTCCCAATCCAACCATTATATTTCTAATTTCTAATATTTGTTAGAAAGCTCTTTTCGATACAAACCCACCGGTTTCGGTGTTAGGAGAATCCGACGGTCGGATCTTCCACAACGTCAATTCGAAGTCATTGGTCGAAATTCACGAACTGCCGCAGCGCGGCGCGTTCTATTCAGGCCATTATATTATATATATAATATATACTTCGTCGATTTCCTTTTATAACGTATTATATAAATCATTTTAAATTCGTTTTCAAAACGAATTCAACTTCTTTTCAAATTCAAATCAAAATTGAATTTTTCCTTATAAATTCGATTTAAATTCATTTCAAATAGATTTCAATTCAAATCGATTTTTAATTCAAATCAATTTTTAATTCAATTTCAGTACATTTTCAATTACATTCAATTTCAATTCGAATTCATTTCTATTCAACTTCAATTTGAATTCATTTCTATCCAATTTCAATTCGAATTCATTTCTATTCACTTTCAATTTGATTTCATTTCTATTCACTTTCAATTCGAATTCATTTCTGTTCACTTTCAATTCGAATTCATTTCTATTCACTTTCAATTTGAATTCATTTCTATTCACTTTCAATTCGAATTCTAATTCTTTTCAAAATATCAGATTTTGAAATCACTTTTGATATTCATTATAAAATGAATAAAATCGATATAAATATCATTTACGTCAAAATGGTGTCAATCTAATCAACACGGCTTCGTATATTTCTATTTTCGAATATTCTATTTCAAATATTTCTATTTCAAATATTTCTATTCAAAACTGGAATGAAGCCCAATAATTACCATAGATTTTATTTCTATGGATTGTAACACCCCGAAATTTCTAATAATCATATTAACTAAATTTAAGAATACTTAATTCCAAATGTGGGAATTAAGGGAAACGGGTCGTTCCATTGCGTTCGTCTCGGAATTTTGTTTGAGATAGAGTCCGAGTTTGCGTAAAACGGATACCGTATGAAGAAGATATGGACGAACGAAGTTTGAAAAAACATATGCACTGGCGCACTTCGGAAGTGCGCCAGTACAAATTTGCATTGGCGCACTTCCTAAGTGCGCCCAGGCCGAGAGAAAACCTGCACAGCCATCTGGTTCGAACGGTGAGAAAGTGCTGAGTCATTTCTGACTAGTTAATGAGTCATTAGGGTTTCTGGATAGTTCTAATCTGGACTGAATGGTTTTGATTAACCCTAAGAACATCCGACGGCTTAAATTAATTCAAAACTCTATAAAAAGACCCATAGACTCAAACCTAAATCAGAATTAAAACTAAAACTATGGTCGTCATGCTGTTGTCTTGAACCCTAGAGCAGCCGCCACCAAATTAAAGAGGAAGAACAGCAAATCAAATCAGAACTACTCAACCCTAACAGCGAATCATCATCAAAGGAGCGCTAATTCAACTCCAAAAATCAGAATTCAGAACTTAAGACTGCTTTTGAGTTGAGAGTTCGATAGTTTTAGCAAAATAATTAGTAATTTAATTAGATTAAGTTATAACGCGGATTGTATGGATGTGATATGAAGTATTGATTGCATGTTGTAATTATGTTGTAGGATTGTGATTGAAATATCTATGATGTTATGTTGTGATGCTACCATGCAAATTTATGTTGCTATCATCCATGATGTAATTTTATATACAATCAAATCGTCATGTTTCTTATGCTAGTTTGCGATATTGATTCATATGATAAATCATATGTAGGAAAGTTTAGATGTTGATTCAAACATGAATCATATACAAGTTTGGGTAGAATTACATGTGACCTTACATGATTATGACACCTAGTTTATGTGAGAATTTAATTGAACGATTAGGCTATGACATGATACTTTACATGTTAGATATTAGTTTACACCATTGTTGCGATGTATAAATCACATATGTGAATTTATGAGTTGGGCATGAATCATGTTATGTTATTACCTATGATAGTTTAACCCCTTTAGATATAGGTTTATGACATATGATGTTTATGCAAGTTTAACCCCTTTAGATATAGGTTTATGACATATGTTGTCTATGCAAGTTAGTGGCCATTATTTCATCAAGTTCAAACCTTTAGATTTGGATCTATGTTATACATGATGTTTGTGCAAGTTTGTGGCCATTTTCTCATCAAGTTCACACCTTTAAATTTGGAACCATGACATATGTTGTTATGCAAGTTGTAATCTTGGCCTATGAAAGTTTTAGATGTAGAACATCATTCACATATGCAAGTTCATCCCTATGTTAGATCTATGTTTTAATTATGTGTATATATGTGATGTTTTCTTTTATTTCATGAGTTAGACTATTCGAGTCTAACGTATATCTTTACGTTAAACGAACAAACGTACTACGTGGGGAAAAAGGGGATAATATTAAAAATGTTTAATTGGCATAAATGCCTTAAAGGGCATAAAATAAAATTGTGATGAAATTGGTATGCTTTTACATACCATAAATGGATGGACATAATTGAGTCAATTATGGGCATCGCTAAATTTGGAATTGATTGATAATTTGAATAGGGAAAGTAATTCAAATTGGAGGTGATTAATTAGGAGTAATTAATCGTCGAAGACACGAGGTTAGGCTCTTTTGTGGTGTAAGACTGCCCGGAGCCGCCCGGCAAATCCAGCTGCCACAAATGCCAGTCTAATGTGAGAGGTCTTAGGCATAAACTAAATACGTAACAATTGTAAAGACACGAGGTTAGGCTCTTTTGTGGTGTAAGACTGCCCGGACCCGCCCGGCAAATCCAGCTGCCACAAATGCCAGTCTAATGTGAGAGGTCTTTATGAGGTTACGGTCTTAATGAATTAAGAAACACTTAACCAGATAAACCTGTAGTGGGACATGAGGGGGTTAAGTGGGTGCCTTGGGTGGTATGTGGAATCTAGTGGGTGCCTTGGGTGGCATTTGAAATACGATTAGAAATACTTAACCAAAATTGAAGCATGTAATTGAAACATGAATAAGAAGTGGGTTAAGTGGGAAATACTAGAGGGGACCATGCTTAGGTGGATAGCTTATGTCAAATCATGGGGGCCCGTTTCAACCAGTAACCCATAAGTATCTTTGTGGGCTCAACCTAAGTCGAGGACGGGACACGCGTACTGGGCTTGACTGTAAGAGGCCAAAATAGGTGAGCGGTGGCAACGCAAGTCCAACGGGTTCATGTGCGTGTGTGGGCCCGGGCTGGTAGGTAAGACGTTGTTGCATCGTGTAGGTATAAGCCGTGCATCTGTGATTTTATCGAGTTGCCACTTTGGGGAGTGATACACCCCACTGTGGGACCAGCACGGGTATCTACGAGTTAGGGAGCCGATCGCTTGGGGGTAGGACTTAGGGTACACTTAGTTCTGTCTGTTTCTGTTGGTACAGTCTGTTTCTGTTGGGTGGTAACACCTGTCTGTTTCTGCGTGGTACCGTCTGTTGGGGTGGTAAAGGCCCATTACTAGTGTACACCTAATTCTACATTCTGTTTCCGTAGGAATTATTCTGTTTCCATCTCTGATTCCATTTCAGATTATGTTTCCGTACCTTCTGTCTGTTGGGGTGGTAAAGGCCCATTAGTTGGGTGGTAAAGGCCCATTATTAGTATTCTACTTCTGTACCTTCTGTATGTTGGGGTGGTAAAGGCCCATTACTAGCATTCTATTTCTATATAGATTATTCTGTTTCGATTCTATTTCAGTTTAAACATTAGGGTAACACCTAATCCTGTTATACTAGTGGTGGTGCAGTATAGTAATTATCTTGTAGTGGTTTAGGTGTGCCTTTAACGTTATAGTTGTTCATCTTGTTTCCTTGTTGTAACACCCCGTAATTCTGTTAGTATTAATATTCACAAATTAAAGAATAACTAATCTCAGACGTGAGAATTGTGGGAAACGGGTTGCTCCATTGTGTTCGTCTCGGAATTCTGGTTGAAATAGAGTCCGATTTTACGTGAATTGGACTACGTATGAAGAAGTTATGGCCATCGGAAGTTTCAGAAAATTCAAAACAGATTCCAGAAAACTTAAAATTCAAAATTCGAAGTCAAACAGGCTAGGCGGGAAATTTCCCGCCCGGCACCCCAGGTCGACTGGGCAGTCGACACCCCCCCCCCTAGGTCGACTGGGGAGTCGAATAGGCAGTCGACTTGGGTGTCGACCTGGTCCAGTCGGCTAGGATTTGGCTGAGCCCAATCTTGAGCTGCTGATGTGTCTTTAGGGCTGAGTTGGCAAATTTAACGGTTCAGGTTAGTTCTGAGTTGATCTGACGGTCTAAATAAACCCTAAACTCTATAAATACCTAGGTAGTCTCTCACTCTAATTCACATGAAAAATAGAGTAGCCACCGCCATACCACCGCCATGGAACTCAGTCTAGCCGCCGCCAACTAAGAAGGAAGAAAGCTAATCAAAACCCTAATTCTACTCAACTCTAAAGCAAATCAAGACTCTCTTTCTTCTCTAATTGTGAGTATGATGATCTTAACAAGATTATTATAAAACTAAATAGATTAAGTTATGAATGGATTATAAGTGAATGATGTGAATTGTCATATATGTTGTTGTAAACCTTATGCTATCATGTATGTTGTAAATCCTATGTTATGTGATGATGATATCCTATATGTTATAAATCATGCTATGATGATATTGTATAGGTTGTAATTTTCTATGCTAAGTTGTGATAAATCATACATGTTATAAAATCATGATGTTATTATCTATGCTAATCAGTTCATGTTAATCAAATCATAATGTTGATATTATTTGGGCTATGTTGATTTATATGACAAATCATGTATGCAAGTTTAGATTTATTAGTAAAGATTATGAACATATGCCATGACATCTATTTAGATCTAGAATTGTGCTATGACTTGTGTGAGTTTTATGTGTTAGATGCTAGTCCACACCATCATTATGTTGCATAAAACCCCATATGCAAGTTTATACATGTATTTGGGTTTCGATCATATCATTTAAATTGTGACATTTAACCAAACAAGTTGACACCTTTAGATCCATAACATGTGTAGTTTTATGCAAGTTTCACCCCTATTATGATTAGATCTATTTTATTTGTCTATATGTTATGATAATTTAACTTTGTGCTATGAGTTAGACTATTCGAGTCTAACGTATATTTTGCGTTGAATAAGCGAACGTATAACGTGGGGTAGGGGTAATATTAAGGATTTAATATTGAGAAATTGGGGTGCAATTGACATGATTTTGCATGCCATAAGTGGATGGCCATAATTGAGTCAATTATGGACATCATTAAAATTGGAAGTAATTAATAATTTGAATAGGGAATTATTAAAACTGGGGTAAGAGATTATAAGTGATAATCAATGCTTAGGACACGAGGTTGGACTCGTTTGTGACGTAAACCTGCCCGGACCCGCCCGCCAAATCCAGTAGTCACAAATGTCAGCCCAATGTGAGAGGTCCTAGGCCCAGATTAAAGCATAACAGTTGTAAAGACATGAGGTTAGACTCTTTATGGTGTAAGACTGCCCGGACCCGCCCGGCAAATCCAGCTGCCATAAATGCCAGTCTAATGTGAGAGGTCTTTATGAGGTTATGGCCTGAATGAATTAAGAAATACTTAACCAGATAAACATGTAAGGTGGGACATGGGGGTTAAGTAGGTGCCTTGGGTGGCATGAGGAATCTAGTGGTTGCCTTTAGTGGCATTTGAAATACAATTAGTAAGACTTAACCAAACACACATGTAAATGAACATGACTAAGAAGAAGGTTAAGTGGGATATACTAGTGGGGACAAGCTTAGGTGGATAGCTTGTGGGGGGGCCATTTCAACCAGTAACCCAAACGTATCTTTGTGGGCTCGACCTAAGTCGAGGACGGGACACGCATACTGGGCTTGACTATAAGAGGCCAAACGGGTTAGCGGTGGCAACGCAAGTCCAACGGGTTTCGTATGCATGTGTGGACCCGGGCTGGTAGGTAAGACGTTGTTGCATCGTGTAGGTATAAGCCGTGCATTCTTTAGCTTTATCAGGTTGCCACTTTAGGGGAGTGATACACCCCACTGTGGGGCCAGCACGGGTCTCTACGAGTAGGGAGCCGATCGAAAGTGGTTAGTGGGGTACACCTAGCGGAGATAGGGGCAGGCGGCACCTATGTAGTCCGCTAGGGGTACGCAAGGCTATTTATATAATTTCTAAGTTCGGTGAGTGGGATCAAACTTTAGGGTGACTGGTGTGGTGCAGTGTAGTAATTATTCATTAGTAATTAGGTGTGCCTTTAACGTTATCTTTATTCGCTCTTCCATGCCCAATAGTTCATAGACATTTCCTTGTTTTCCAGCTCATGCCTTAGTCTAGTTATTTCGATAATAGTATTGTTAGAATTATCATACTCGCCAGACTTTATGTCTGACCCCCTATATTTCTATCCTTTTTCCCCCTCCAGGTCCTCAGGGTGGGCCGAGCTCTAGCGGTGTTTGATTGGATTGCTTTATCTCTCTTTTGGAAAGCTTGGACCGTTGAAGTAAAGTCCAGCTTGTTATCTTCTTTAATGGCTATTTATGTAATGGGATTATGTATTTTGTTTTATCAAGATGGATATTGTACTTGACTCTGATTTATGGTTTTATGATGTAACAAACATGTTTAAGTTCCACTGCAATAAAATAAAGTTTTAGATTTCCATGTACTACTTATTATCTGTCTTGTTGTAATTTTTCTGTTCTATATTCACTTAAAACCTTCATGGAAGTTAATGCATTCCCTTTGTGAGTGACATTAATGGACGTGGGGTGTTACACGTGGTATCAGAGCTTAAGGTTACCAGAACAGATAATTTTTTAGAAAAACTATTTTTCTAAAGTATTTTTGGAAGAAGTGTTTTCAAAAACATGTCTTGTTAGTAATTTAAAATGGAAAGTTTTTAAGAAAAACATAATCCCCAATAGCCATATCTTTATCTTTCGAATTCTCCATTTTGAATCTTTCTTTATTCGTTTCAGCACGGCTGAAGACCTTAACCTTCCAGATGGTGTAACGATACCAGGATGGTATAGGAGGTTATTAGAGGCTAGGGCCGCTGCAGGTCCAGCCAATGTTCCTCCACCACCTGTTGCACCAGCTCCTCCTCCTCCTCCTCGCGCTGATACTTTTGCAAAGACATGCAAGGAATTTAAGGCTATGGGTGGAAAAACCTTTCCAAGGGTCACAAAAGTTTGTGGAAGCTAGAGATTGGCTTAAGGAGGTAGAAGAATTGCTAGAAATCTTTGAGGTAGAAGAAGGGAGGAAAGTCAAATTAGCAGCTTGGTTAATGAAGGGAGAGGCCTCATTTTGGTGGGAGGTCACTAATGGGGAGCGTCCTGTTGACTCTTGGGCGGATTTCAGATGTAGGTTTGAGGCAAAGTTTCTCTCAAAGGCAGAAGAGAATCTATATATGGAAAGGTTCTTGACATTAAAGCAAGGAAGTTCATCAGTGAAAGAATATGTCAACAAATTTAATCAGTTAGCAAGATTTGGCTTGGACTTAGTGAACACCGCCGGAGAAGAAGGCTCTGAGGTTCGTTAATGGATTGAATGAGCCGTTGCAAGGGTTGGCTATGACCCACATCCCTATGGGGGCCACCTTTGAGAAGCTAGTAGACATGGCACTCATGCACGAGGAGAAAGGCGCTAATGCTAATAAGGCACCCGAGAAGGAAGGGGATCAGAAGAAACCACAACAGCAAGACAAGAAGGGTGGTAAAGACATTAATGGCAAGGGAAAGAAGAAATGCTTTAACTGTGGGACACCAGGCCATCTCAGCAAGGATTGTAGAAAGAAAAAGAAGACTCGCTGTTTTCACTGTGGTGAAGCGGGACATCTAGTGAAGGACTGCCCAAAGAAGGGGCAGAGGGCAGGGTCTACCTCAGGAGGACAGGTGCAGGCTCTTATGGCACCAGGGCAAGGGGACAAGTTTAGGCTCTCGCGGTCCCACCGCTGTAAGAACGAGGTAGAACCATTTCTGTTGAAAGCTTAGTTTTTCTGTTTGATCATCATGTCCGTACCTTATTCGATTCGGGCGCATCACATTCGTTTATCTGTACGTCATTAGTTGAATCACTGCACTTAAACACCAGTTTAGTAGAGGATCCCTTAGTTTTTTCGAATCCAATTAGGGGCTCAGCTTATTTGTCCATGATGTGTTTGGATTTGAAAATTTCTATACTTAGCGTTGAGTTTAGATGTGATGCTTATGTTTTGGGCTTCACGGGCTATGGGCTAATTTTAGGAATGGATTGGTTATCCAGAAATGGGGCCATTCTTGATTGTGAAATTAGAGTAGTTAGGATCATGACTCGCCTTGGCAACACTCTCGAAATCTTTTGTAATCCCATAAATTCTGTTATGCTAAGTTATCTAGAATCGCTTGACGCGTCTGTGGAGAATCTATGATTTGTTAGAGTGGTCCGAGAATACTCAGATGTGTTTGAGGAGGTGAAGGGCTTGCCTTCGAAGCGGGAGATAGATTTTCGAACATATCTTGTGGATAATGCCAAACCAGTATCTTTGCCAGTACGCCACATGGCTCCTCGTGAAAGGAGGGAACTCGATAAGCAAGTGAAGGAGTTGCTTGAGGAAGGGTTCATAAGACGAAGTATATCAGAGTGGGGTGCTCCAGTAGTATTTGCCACGAAGGCGGATGGGTCCTTTAGACTTTGTGTGGACTATAGAGAACTTAATAAACTTACTAAGAAAAACAGACACCCACTGCCGAGGATTGACGATCTCTTCGATCAGTTAGTTGACGCCTCAGTGTTTTCGCAGTTGGACTTAGCCACTGGTTTCCATCAGTTGAGAGTGGCTGAGGATAGCATTGACAAGACTGCCTTTAGGACTCCGGACGGTTTCTATGAATGGCTAGTGATGCCCTTCGGTTTGACAAACGCCCCCGCATACTTTGTTGATTTGATGAGTAGGGTGTTTAGGGAGTACCTTAACAAATTCGTGGTTGTCTTTGTAGATGACATCTTGATCTTTTCTAAGGATGAAGAAGAGCATGCCCTACATCTTAGGGAAGTGTTAGAGACCCTATGAGCGCATAACCTTAAAGATAAATTTTCTAAGTGTCACTTCTGGAGAGAGGAAGTGCGATTCTTAGGGCACGTGGTTTCCAAAGAAGGGATAGCTGTGGATCCCGCGAAGGTGGTGGCAATCCAAGATTGGAAGGTCCCTAAAAATGCTACTGAAGTAAGAAGCTTCTTGGGGTTGGCTGGCTACTATAGGATGTTTATCAAAGACTTCGCAGATATCAGCTCCATTAACACGCTTGACGAAGAAGAACCTAGTTTTCACATGGGACGTAGATTGTGATGATGTATTCCAACGTTTAAAGAGAGCTTTGACCTCAGCTCCAGTCTTAGTGCTGCCAGATGGGAGTAAGTCATTTACTGTTTATACCGATGCTTGTGGGACAGGTCTAGGCGCAGTCTTAATGCAAGAGGGTAGGGTAATAGCCTATGATGGAAGGCAGTTGAGAGCGCATGAGAAAAATTACCCTACACATGACCTAAAGTTAGCCGCAATTGTTATTGCGCTTAAGTCTTGGCGCCATTATCTTCTTGGGGAGAAATTCGAATTGTTCACTGACCACAAATCGCTAAAATACTTGTTCTCTCAGAAGGACTTGAACTTAAGGCATCAAAGGTGGATGGAGTTCTTAGCATCCTACGATTTCGAAATAGCATATACCCCTGGCAAGGGTAACGTGGTGGCAGACGCCTTAAGTAGGAAAAGGTTGTCCTTGAATCCGTTGTTTGTTGAGCGGCGAAGCTTAGAATTCATTTCGATGTTTTATTTTAGACCTTCTGTTGACTTTGTACCCGGTTTACTAGCATCCTTGGAGGTCAGACCTACACTTATGGGATGGATTGGTGAGGCACATCGAGACGACCCACAGTTGGTTGAGTTAGTGGAGAAGCTCGAAAGAGGGGAGTCATCAAGCCATCTCCGTAGGTATACCCTAGATGATAAGGGTTGGTTACGTAGGGATAGTAGACTTTGTGTACCACGAGGCGAGGACTTGAGGAAGACTATTCTTGATGATGCACATCGTTCGAAGATGACCATTCATCCCGGCGGGGACAAGATGTACAAAGACATGAAGCGAGTTTTCTTTTGGGCCGGAATGAAGAGGGATGTGGCCGAGTATGTCGCTAGATGCTTGGTGTGCCAACAAGTAAAAGCGGAGCAAAAGAAACCTGGTAGGTTGCTTCACCCATTGGAGGTTCCACAATGGAAATGGGAAAGTGTCTCGATGGACTTTGTGGAGGGATTACCAAGATCAATGAAGGGTAATACGGGGATTTGGGTTATAGTAGACAGACTTACTAAGAGCGCCCATTTTATTCCCATGAAGAGTAAGAGGACTGCTCCATGGTTAGCTTCTGTATACTTCCGAGAGATAGTTCGTTTGCATGGTGTTCCTTCTAGCATAGTAAGCGACCGCGATCCTATCTTCACTATTGAATTTTGGAAGAGCTTACAAGAAGCGGTAGGGACTCAGTTATGTTTGAGCACCGCGTATCATCCTCAGACGGACGGCTAGACCAAGAGGGTGAATCGTATTCTAGAGGACCTTTTGAGGCAATGTATCCTAGACTTTGGGGGTACATGGGAAGAGCATCTTCCATTGGTGGAGTTCGCATATAATAACAGCTTTCAGTCTAGCATTGGCATGGCACCTTTCGAAGCTCTTTATGGACGACCTTGTCGTTCACCTACATGTTGGTGGGAATCTACGGATAAGATCTTACTTGGGCCCAATATGATTAGGGAGACTTCGGAGAAGATCGACTTGATTCGAAGGAGGATGAAAGCAGCGCAAGATAGGCAGAAATCTTATGCGGATAAGAGGAGGACAGATCTTGAGTTTGATGTTGGGGACATGGTCTTTATCAAAGTGTATCCATTACGGAACATTGTTCGCTTTGGGTCCATTGGGAAATTAGCACCAAGGTTCGTAGGACCGTTTCCTATTAAGGAGAAGATTGGACAGATGGCGTATAGAGTGGAGTTGCCCGAGAGACTTAGTGGTGTACACGATGTATTCCACGTGTCACATTTGAGGAAGTGCCTGCACGAGACCGCGGACGTGGTAGAGCCGAGCTTGCTTAGAGAGGTGGAAATAGAGCATGATGCGATGATTCGACGAGCTCCTACACGCATTCTTGGGTCCGAGATTAGGAAGTTGAGAAATAGAGAGGTCAGACTAGTCAAAGTACAATAGGGAGATGAAGAGAGCAACGCTACTTGGGAGACAGAAGAGAAGATGCGTTCACGATACCCTTTTCTTTTCGAGGGTATGTCTTTTAATTTCTCCTTTATCGCTTATCTTGTACTTATCTTACCTTTAGAGTATCCTCTCGCTATTATCCTTGACCTTTAGTTAGGATAATCCTATGGTTGAAACATGTGTTTGAGACATGTTATGTATGATGGATGCAAAGTGGATGCAAGTGTTTGCTAGTGGTTGCTCGTGGTCGCATATACACACACTATTAGGCACTAGATCGGCTCAGTCACTTCATATTGCATATTGCATATAAACGGATGTATTTAGTAAAATAAATGTATGAGGATTTTTTTTATCATATGGATGCTGCATTCAGATGATGATTGTGCATGCATATAGAGATAAATGTAGCATTAAGGAACTTTTGCGTACATAATGGACGCATGGCACTATCATGATTTGCAATAAGGAGGTCAACTGAATCAGTGGACCGCCTGATTTTGCATTAGATATGGACATATACACACACTGTGCATTTAAACATGAAAGCTTTAGAAGTCTATAAGGACAATGGATGCCTGTGTTTGATGGTTGAGTAGATGGATGATTGGATGTTAGGATATACATTCTTCTTGACTTGAAGATTTAGGGGTCGAAATCCTTTAAGGAGGGGAGAATGTAACACCCCGTAATTCTGTTAGTATTAATATTCACAAATTAAAGAATAACTAATCTCAGACGTGAAAATTGTGGTAAACGGGTTGCGCCATTATGTTCGTCTTGGAATTCTGGTTGAAATAGAGTCCGAGTTTGCGTGGATTGGACATCGTATGAAGAAGTTATGGTCATCAGAAGTTTCAGAAAATTCAAAACAGATTCCAGAAAACTTAAAATTCAAAATTCGAAGTCAAACAGGCTAGGCGGGAAATTTCCCGCCTAGCACCCCAGGTCGACTGGGGAGTCGACTGGGCAGTCGACACCCCCCAGGTCGACTGGGCAGTCGACTTGGTTGTCGACTTGGTCCAGTCGGCTAGGGTTTGGCTGAGCCCAATCTTGAGCTGCTGATGTGTCTTTAGGGCTGAGTTGGCAAATTTAACGGTTCAGGTTAGTTCTGAGTTGATCTGACGGTCTAAATAAACCCTAAACTCTATAAATAACTAGGTAGTCTCTCACTTTAATTTACATGAAAAATAGAGTAGCCACCGTCATACCGCCGCCATGGAACTTAGTCTAGCCGCCGCCAACTAAGAAGGAAGAAAGCTAATCAAAACCCTAATTCTACTCAACTCTAAAGCAAATCAAGACTCTCTTTCTTCTCTAATTGTGAGTATGATGATCTTAACAAGATTATTATTAACCTAATTAGATTAAGTTATGAATGGATTATAAGTGAATGATGTGAATTTTAATATATGTTGTTGTAAACCTTATGCTATCATGTATGTTGTAAATCCTATGTTATGTGATGATGATATCCTATATGTTATAAATCATGCTATGATGATATTGTATAGGTTGTAATTTTCTATGCTAAGTTGTGATAAATCATATATGTTATAAAATCATGATTTTATTATCTATGCTAATTAGTTCATGTTAATCAAATCATAATGTTGATATTATTTGGGCTATGTTGATTTATATGACAAATCATGTATGCAAGTTTAGACGTATTAGTAAAGATTATGAACATATGCCATGACATATATTTAGATCTAGAATTGTGCGATGACATGTGTGTGTTCTATGTGTTAGATGCTAGTTCAAACCACCATTATGTTGCATAAAACCCCATATGCAAGTTTATACATGTATTTGGGTTATGATCATATCATTTAAATTGTGACATTTAACCAAACAAGTTGACACCTTTAGATCCATAACATGTGTAGTTTTATGCAAGTTTCACCCCTATTATGATTAGATCTATTTTATTTGTCTATATGTTGTGATAATTTATCTTTGTGCTATGAGTTAGACTATTCGAGTCTAACGTATATTTTGTGTTGAATAAGTGAATGTATAACGTGGGGTAGGGGTAATATTAAGGATTTAATATTGAGAAATTGGGGTGCAATTGACATGATTTTGCATGCCATAAGTGGATGGCCATAATTGAGTCAATTATGGACATCATTAAAATTGGAAGTAATTAATAATTTGAATAGGGAATTATTAAAACTGGGATAAGAGATTATAAGTGATAATCAATGCTTAGGACACGAGGTTGGACTCGTTTGTGACGTAAACCTGCCCGGACCCGCCCGCCAAATCCAGTAGTCACAAATGTCAACCCAATGTGAGAGGTCCTAGGCCCAGATTAAAGCATAACAGTTGTAAAGACACGAGGTTAGACTCTTTATGGTGTAAGACTGACCGGACCCGCCCGGCAAATCCAGCTGCCATAAATGCCAGTCTAATGTGAGAGGTCTTTATGAGGTTATGGCCTGAATGAATTAAGAAATACTTAACCAGATAAACATGTAAGGTGGGACATGGGGTTAAGTAGGTGCCTTGGGTGGCATGAGGAATCTAGTGGTTGCCTTTAGTGGCATTTGAAATACGATTAGTAAGACTTAACCAAAAACACATGTAAATGAACATGACTAAGAAGAGGGTTAAGTAGGATATACTATTGGGGACAAGCTTAGGTGGATAGCTTGTGGGGGGCCCATTTCAACCAGTAACCCAAACGTATCTTTGTGGGCTCGACCCAAGTCGAGGACGGTCACGCATACTGGGCTTGACTATAAGAGGCCAAACGGGTTAGCGGTGGTAATGCAAGTCCAACAGGTTTCATATGCGTGTGTGGACCCGGGCTGGTAGGTAAGACGTTGTTGCATCGTGTAGGTATAAGCCGTGCATTCTTTAGCTGTATCAGGTTGCCACTTTAGGGGAGTGATACACCACACTGTGGGGCCAGCACGGATATCTACGAGTAGGGAACCGATCGAAAGTGGGTAGTGGGGTACACCTAGCGGAGATAGGGGCAGGCGGCACCTATGTAGTCAGCTAGGGATACGCAAGGCTATTTATATAATTTCTAAGTTCGGTGAGTGGGATCAACCTTTAGGGTGACTGGTGTGGTGCAGTGTAGTAATTATTCGTTAGTAATTAGGTGTGCCTTTAACGTTATCTTTATCCGCTCTTCCATGCCCAATAGTTCATAGACATTTCCTTGTTTTCCAGCTCATGCCTTAGTCTATTTATTTCGATAATAGTATTGTTAGAATTATCATACTCGCCAGACTTTATGTCTGACCCCCTCTATTTCTATCATTTTTCCCCCTCCAGGTCCTCAGGGTGGGCCCAGCTCTAGCGGAGTTTGATTAGATTGCTTTATCTCTCTTTTGGAAAGCTTGGACCGTTGAAGTAAAGTCCAGCTTGTTATCTTCTTTAGTGGCTATTTATGTAATGATATTATGTATTTTGTTTTATCAAGATGGATATTGTACTTGACTCTGATTTATGGTTTTATGATGTAACAAACATGTTTAAGTTCCGCTGCAATAAAATAAAGTTTTAGATTTCCAAGTACTACTTATTATCTGTCTTGTTGTAATTTTTCTATTCTATATTCACTTAAAACCTTCATGGAAGTTAATGCATTCCCTTTGTGAGTGACATTAATGGACGTGGGGTGTTACACTTGTTTACTCTGTCATACTCAATGGTTCATGATCATTTCCTTATTTTCCAACTTATGCCTTAGCCTAGTTACTTTGTTAATTATATTGTTAGAATTATTGCACTCGCCAGACTTTATGTCTGACCCCCCCCCTTTTTTCCATCTCTTTCCTCCCCCCCCCCCCCTCCCCCAAGGTGCTCAGGTTGGAACTAGCACCAGCGGAGTTTGATCTTGGATTGCTTTTAGAAGATTTCTTGGACCGCTGAAGTAAAGTTCAACTTCTCTTTATTTATGGCTATTTTAATGTTGGGGATTATGTCTTTCAGTTTATGTACTTTGTTTTATCAAGATGGATATCACGTACTTGACTTTGGTTTTACGCTTTTGATGATGTAATCAAACATATGGGTTTATCCGCTGCAATGAAATAAAGTTTTAATTTTCAAGTACTGCTTTATATCTGTCTTGTTGTGATTTTATGTTCTATACTTACTTAAAATGCTCCATGGAAGTTAATGCATTCCCTTTGTGAGTGACATTAATGGACGTGGGGTGTTACACGTTGTATCAGAGCTGAAGGTTACCAGAACATATACGAATTTATGAAAAACTATTTTTCAAAACAATTTTTATAAAGAAGTACCTTCAAAAGTATGATTTAAGGAAAGTATTTTCAAGAGAAAAGTATATTTTAGAAAGCATAACCCCAAGAGCCATATATCTTTCCTTCAGTCCTTTTTGTATTGAATCTTCCCTTTTTCGTTTCAGTATGTCTGAAGCATCTGAGATACCAGAGGGCGTTTATGTGCCCGGTTGGTTCCGTCAATATCTTGGGGCTAGGGCCGCCGCCGCAGGTCCAACAAATCCTCCTCCTCCTCCTCATGTCGATAATTTCGCAAAAATATGTAAGGACTTTAGAGCAATGGGTGGAAAACCTTTTCACGGGACGGAGACATTTGTTGACGCTCGTAACTGGCTAAAGGAGGTGGAAGAATTGTTAGGAATCTTTGAAGTGGATGATGGAAGAAAAGTCCAGCTAGCTGCCTGGCTAATGAAGGATGAGGCCTCGTTTTGGTGGGACGTCACTAATGGGGGTCATCCAGTCAATACATGGCCAGATTTTAGGCAAAGGTTTGAGGCGAAGTTTCTCTCACGGGCTGAAGAGAATCTATACATGGAAAGGTTTTTGGCGCTGAAGCAAGGGAATCTATCGGTGAAAGAGTACGTCAACAAATTCAACCAATTGGCAAGGTTTGGCTTAGACTTAGTGAATACTCCAGAAAAGAAGGCTCTAAGATTTGTTAAGGTTTTAAATGAGCCGCTTCATGGGTTAGCTATGACCCACATTCCTACGGGGGCTACCTTCGAGAAATTGATTGACATGGCGTTAATGCATGAAGAGGAAGCCAAAAGTGAGAAAAAAGAAGAAAAGCACGAAGGACCACAGAACAAGAAAACGGGGCCTAAAAAGGAAACACAAAAGAAGGATGAGAAGTCTAAAGATAGGAAGGAGAAGAAGTGCTTTACTTGTGGAAGCTCGACCCATCTGAACAAGGATTGCAGGAAAAGGAAGGGCACTTGCTTCAACTGTGGCGAAGCGGGACATATGATTAAGGACTGCCCAAGGAAAGGGCATAGGGCAGGACCTACTTCTGGAGGACAAGCGAATACCCTCGAGGCTGGTGGATAGGATAGAAATAAGAAAAATTTCTAAAGATGGTTCAATTTCCTTATCTGATTGTTGAGTTAAAAACTCTTTCTGATTCTGGCATTTTGATTCTGTAATTGATATTCTGCACTTTAATACTCATCTTGTTTCTGGTCTCGTAGTTGTTTCGAACCCCATTTGTGGTTTGGCTCAATTGTTAGTAATTTGTAGGGGTTTGAAATTATCTGTGTTAGGCGTCAAAAATTTGAATGTGACATTTGTGTGCTCAAGTTTATGGGCTATGTGTTGGGTCTAAATGGACCAGATTTCTGTGTAGGGGGTCGTTAAGTTTCTAACTTGTCACGGGAAGACACCTAAAGTTTCTTGTAACCTGCAAGGGTCTGTTATGCTTAGCTTTCTGAGAATCATTCTATAATCTGATCTGTACCAGTAGTCTGTAAGTATCTGAATATTTCTGAAGGATAGGGGTTTCTACTCGAAGCATGAAGTAGATTTCCAGTTTTGACATTGTTTAATGGGTGTAATTTTCTGAGTGGCAGTCTGATGTTGATTTCGGTCTTCGGGGCTGAGACTTAGGGAATTATTCTCTTAACCGATGTCAAATGGAGACAAAGCTTTTGTTTTAGTTGTATCATTAGTTTGTATCCCATCGACCGAATCTTTGACCTTTAGATAGGAAACCCATGGATGTAAACATGTGTTTGAGACATGTTATGTTTGATGGTTGCAAGTGTTTGCTAGTGGTTGCCTGTGGACGCATATACACGCACATTAGGCACTAGATCGGCTCAGTCACTTCATATTGCATATTGCATATAAATGTGTGTACATATTTAAGTTAATGGATGAATAATGGTTGTACCATCATATGGATGTTGCATTTTGGTGAATGGTTGTGCACACATGTAGAAATAATATGTATCGATAGGGTTCTTTCGCATACAAAATGGACGCATGGCACTATCATTGTTTGCATTAAGGAGGTCAACTGAATCAGTAGACCGCCTGATCTTTGCATTAGATAAGGAACATATACACACACTTTTTGCACATGTTCATACGGCATTAGAAGTTTCCTAAGGACGATGGATGCTTGTGGATGATGGTTGAGTAGATGGGTGATTAGATGGTAGGACACATTCTTCTTAACTTGAAGATTTCGGGGACGAAATCCTTTAAGTAGGCGAGAATGTAACACCCAAATTTTCGAATAATCAGATTAACTAAATTTAAGAATACTTAATTTCAAATGCGGGAATTAAGGGAAATGGGTCGTTCCATTGCGTTCGTCTCGGAATTCTGTTTGAGATAGAGTCCGAGCTTGCATAAAACGGATACCGTATGAAGAAGATATGGACGAACGAAGTTTGAAAAAAAATGCACTAGCGCACTTGGGAAGTGCGCCAGTACAAATTTGCATTGCCGCACTTCCCAAGTGCGCCCAGGCCGACAGAAAACCTGCACAGCCATCTGGTTCGAACGGTGAGTCAGTGCTAAGTCATTTCTGACTAGTTAATGAGTCATTAGGGTTTCTGGATAGTTCTAATCTGGACTGAATGGTTTTGATTAACCCTAAGAACATCTGACGGCTTAAATTAATTCAAAACTCAATAAAAAGACCTATAGACTCAAACCCTAAATCAGAATTAAAACTAAAACTATGGCCGTCATGTTGTTGTCTTGAACCCTAGAGCAGCCGCCACCAAATTAAAGAGGAAGAACAGCAAATCAAATCAGAACTACTCAACCGTAACAGCGAATCTTCATCAAAGGAGCGCTAATTCAACTCCAGAAATCAGAATTCGTAACTTAAGACTGCTTTTGATTTGTGAGTTCGATAGTTTTAGCAAAATAATTAGTAATTTAATTAGATTAAGTTATAACGCGGATTGTATGGATGTGATATGAATTATTGATTGCATGTTGTAATTATGTTGTAGGATTGTGATTGAAATATCTATGATGTTATGTTGTGATGCTACCATGCAAAGTTATGTTGCTATCATCCATGATGTAATTTTATATACAATCAAATCGTCATGTTTCTTATGCTAGTTTGCGATATTGATTCATATGATAAATCATATGTACGAAAGTTTAGATGTTGATTCAAACATGAATCATATACAAGTTTGGGTAGAATTACATGTGACCTTACATGATTATGACACCTAGTTTATGTGAGAATTTAATTGAAAGATTAGGCTATGACATGATACTTTACATGTTAGATATTAGTTTACACCATTGTTGCGATGTACAAATCACATATGTGAATTTATGAGTTGGACATGAATCGTGTTATGTTATTACCTATGCAAGTTTAACCCCTTTAGATATAGGTTTATGACATATGATGTTTATGCAAGTTTAACCCCTTTAGATATAGGTTTATGACATATGTTGTCTATGCAAGTTTGTGGCCATTATTTCATCAAGTTCACACCTTTAGATTTGGATCTATGTTATACATGATGTTTATGCAAGTTGGTGGCCATTTTCTCATCAAGTTCACACCTTTAAATTAGGAACCATGACATATGTTGTTATGCGAGTTGTAATCTTGGCCTATGCAAGTTTTAGATGTAGAACATCATTCATATATGCAAGTTCACCCCTATGTTAGATCTATGATTTAATTATGTGTGTATATGTGATGTTTTCTTTTATTTCATGAGTTAGACTATTCGAGTCTAACGTATATCTTTACGTTAAACGAACAAACGTACTACGTGGGGTAAAAGGGGATAATATTAAAAATGTTTAATTGGCATAAATGCCTTAAAAGGCATAAAATAAAATTGTGATGAAATTGGTATGATTTTACATACCATAAATGGATGGACATAATTGAGTCAATTATGGACATCGCTAAATATGGAATTGATTGATAATTTGAATAGGGAAAGTAATTCAAATTGGGGGTGATTAATTAGGAGTAATTAATCGTCTAAGACACGAGGTTAGGCTCTTTTGTGGTGTAAGACTTCCCGGACCTGCCCGGCAAATCCAGCTGCCACAAATGCCAGTCTAATGTGAGAGGTCTTAGGCAAAAACTAAATGCGTAACAATTGTAAAGACACGAGGTTAGGCTCTTTTGTGGTGTAAGACTGCCCGGACCCGCCCGACAAATCCAGCTGCCACAAATGTCAGTCTAATGTGAGAGGTCTTTATGAGGTTACGGTCTTAATGAATTAAGAAACACTTAACCAGATAAACCTGTAGTGGGACATGAGGGGGTTAAGTGGGTGCCTTGGGTGGCATATGGAATCTAGTGGGTGCCTTGGGTGGCATTTGAAATATGATTAGAAATACTTAACCAAAATTGAAGCATGTAATTGAAACATGAATAAGAAATGGGTTAAGTGAGAATTACTAGAGGGGACCAAGCTTAGGTGGATAGCTTGTGTCAAATCATGGGGGCCCGTTTCAACCAGTAACCCATAAGTATCTCTATGGGCTCGACCTAAGTCGAGGACGAGACACGCGTACTGGGCTTGACTGTAAGAGGCCAAAATGGGTGAGCGGTGGCAACGCAAGTCCAATGGGTTCATGTGCGTGTGTGGGCCCGGGCTGGTAGGTAAGACATTGTTGCATCGTGTAGGTATAAGTCGTGCATCTCTGATATTATCGAGTTGTCACTTTGGGGAGTGATACACCCCACTGTGGGACCAGCCAGGGTATCTACGAGTTAGGGAGCCGATCGCTTTGGGGTAGGACTTAGGGTACACTTAGTTCTGTCTGTTTCTGTCGGTACCGTCTGTTTCTGTTGGATGGTAACATCTGTCTGTTTCTACGTGGTACCGTCTGTTGGGGGTGGTAAAGGCCCATTACTAGTGTACACCTAATTCTACATTCTGTTTCCATAGGGATTATTCTGCTTCCGTCTCTGATTCCGTTTCAGATTCTGTTTCCGTACCTTCTGTCTGTTGGGGTGGTAAAGGCCCATTATTAGTATTCTACTTCTGTACCTTCTGTGTGT
Organism: Allium sativum; assembly: GCA_030737875.1. Classification (NCBI taxonomy): domain Eukaryota; kingdom Viridiplantae; phylum Streptophyta; class Magnoliopsida; order Asparagales; family Amaryllidaceae; genus Allium; species Allium sativum. The sequence continues at coordinate 162,111,248 of CM060924.1, forward strand.
TGGGGTGGTAAATGCCCATTACTAGCATTCTGTTTCTGAATAGATTATTCTGTTTCGATTCTATTTCTGTTTAAACATTAGGGTAACACCTAATCCTGTTATACTAGTGGTGGTGCAGTATAGTAATTATCCTGTAGTGGTTTAGGTGTGCCTTTAACGTTATAGTTGTTCATCTTGTTTCCTTGTTTACTCTGTCATACTCAATGGTTCATGATCATTTCCTTATTTTTCAACTTATGCCTTAGCCTAGTTACTTTGTTAATTATATTGTTAGAATTACTGCACCCGCCAGACTTTATGTCTGACCCCCCCTTTTTCCATCTCTTTCCTCCCCCCCCCCCCCCCCCACCAGGTGCTCAGGTTGGAACTAGCACCAGTGGAGTTTGATCTTGGACTGCTTTTAGAAGATTTCTTGGATCGCTGAAGTAAAGTTCAGCTTCTCTTTATTTATGGTTGTTTTAATGTTGGGGATTATGTCTTTCAGTTTATGTACTTTGTTTTATCAAGATGGATATCATGTACTTAACTTTGGTTTTACGCTTTTGATGACGTAATCAAACATATAGGTTTATTTGCTGCAATGAAATAAAGTTTTAATTTTCAAGTACTGCTTTATATCTGTCTTGTTGTGATTTTCTGTTCTATACTTACTTAAAATGCTCCATGGAAGTTAATGCATTCCCTTTATGAGTGACATTAATGGACATGGGGTGTTACACGGATTTTCATACAACGCATGTATATATCAACAATGACAAATAATCAACCATCATCCAAAGTGCATTCTACACTGTATAAGCATCAAATATAAATATTCAACGCTTATAACAGTCTGTCAATCAATCGATCGACATACAACTAATTATCGGGATTAGTGTACGTCATATATCATCCCAATACCCGTGTGGGGTTTCAAACAATCATACACGGATTTTATTTGTGCAGTTGGGCGATGTGTAAAATTTATCGTCCCAATCAATATCATTCAAATGTGTGTATATAAACAAATCGTCCTATTTGTTTATATTTATTTATTCACATTCATGTTAAAAATTATATTTTCAACTATAAAATATTTTTAACTACATAAATATTTTATTTCATTTCACATCACTCAATCAACTACACATCAACATCAAACAAACAAGCATAAAAGCCATCCATGGTCTGTGGACGACGGGTGTCGGGTGCTACTAAACACCGTCTGCATCCTAGTATATATTTTTACTAGAAAATTAAAATTAAAAGGTGAGAAGTTCTCACTGAGGGTTCCACTCCGTCGTGCTTTGCTTTTGAATTGCTGAACCATCTGGATCGGTTTGCAATTCCAATGTAGCTCTTTTCACGCTGTTCATAATAAAAATTATATTTTTATTGCTTCCTTTCAGTAAATAAAAATCATATTTTTATTTTACTTCATATATAAAGATCGAATTTATATTTCATCGCTATGAAAATCACATTTTTATTTCAACATATATATAATAAAGATCATATTTTTATTTCGCTACATACATAAAAATCGTATTTTTATATTCTCTACCTTATAAAAATTATATATTTATAATCTCTACTATATAACAATCATATTTTTAACTTCTTGCTTATATAAAAATTATATTTTTAACCTTTCTATGATATAAAAATTATATTTTTAATATCTTCATAATATAAACTTTTCTATTCTAAAAATATAAACTTTCCTTTTATATCTAAAAATCACACCTTTTTATTTACAAAACCATATCTTTTCATTTACACAAAAACCATACATTTTTATTTACAAAAGCAATAGATTTTCATAAGTAAAAATTATATTTTTATAAGTAGAAACCAAATTTTTAACACTTATCTATCCCTATAAAACCCGTATTTTTAATCCTATATTATCTATACACAAATTAGATTTAAAAACAGCTAGATATTAAATTAAATTAATAAAATCATTAAAATAAATCGTACCTTTTACTGTTTAAGGAGAGGGGGGGTTTCACGTGGCTGAGGGTTGGTCTGAGGAGGTCGGCTGTCGCTTGGGGGTCGGACTTGGTTTGGGCGCCGTGGGTTTTAGGTGGGGTAGGGTTTGCTGATGGGTTCAAAACGAGGCAGCAGGGAGGACAGAGGATCGCGAGGGACGGGGGCTGTCAGGATCGGAGCGGCGGCTTGCTGAAGCGGACGGAGGTGGCAGCGGGTGGCGCCATCGATCACCAAGCTCGATTGAAGAAAGAGGGAGAAAGAGAAATTAGAACGGGGGGGGGGGGCTGATTTCAATCGTGGGAAATAAATGAGGAAGGGGGGGTTATTGCAAAATATATATATTAATTTTATTCCATTTTATTCTAAGCAAAGTTGACTTTTATTTCGAACTCAAAATCCAACCCACCGACTGTCGTCCATAGCTAATTACCCCCATTACGAACACAATGGGATATGTATCGTAAGCCGATTCGACTGTTTCGATCAGTTCTCGTCAAAATCAAAATATAACTCTATATATTGAATTTGAACACGCAATTCAATTTACTGGGGCCACATACTAACTAGAAAAATTCCCAAAAAATATTTTCTAGCTTCGTATTGACGATACGGTCCTAACAAAACTAGTTTCGTCGAATTCCGATATCGTTTGAAAAAGGGCCAATTTCCAGTCGATTAAAATCAACTGAATCTGGCAAAACACGTTTTCCTTTACCACGCTCACATATTGATTCGAAAATTTATGAAATTTGAAACCTAGCAATAACTTTACATACCGGATCCAACAAAAGTGGTTTCGTCGAAAACCGAGGTCATTTGCAAAATTTCCATTTTAAAGGGCCATAATTCCATAGCGACTATTCTGAAAATTCATCTGAACATATCATTTGATTCTCGCTATGAAATTTTGATTTCCCGAATTCGTTGGGGAGATATTCTCAATTAGATTCAAATATTTTTGGATTCACTAAAATCCAGTTTATTTTGAATCATGTATATTCATTTGAAATTTGAAATTTGAAATCGAATTATCGAACTACCGCGCCATTTTCAATTCCTTTTATAATTTAAAATAAATATTTATATTCTAATTACGATCTATATAAATATATACGTTCGAATTTTATTCAAAATAAATTTCTCATCATTACTATTTAAAATAATTCATTTTAAAATAATCAAAATTCACTAAAATTGCCAAAATAAAATTTTTAAATTGGCACAGATTTTCGGGTTATTACATCAACTCATGCATATTTATTTGAACAAATGGTTATTTTTAACACTTCACATTTCAATAAAAATGATATTTTTGGCGAACTAAAATATATTTCAACACATGACTATTTTATTTAGTTCCCATACATGTTAAAAATAATATTCACTTCACAAATATTTATTTCCACACTAGCATATTTTTAGCAAATAACAAATATGATAAAAATAGTATTTTCATCATCTAAAATATTTATTCAACACATGAATGCCTTTAACACTTCATAATTTCAATAAAAATGTAATTCTTATTGTTCGATCTTCTTATTCAATACATGAAACTTTTCAACACACGCTCTTCTCTACACATGAGCATTTCCACACATGGATATTTTATATAGTTTGTTCATATAAGAAAGATGAAATTTTTATTGTTGAAACTATTTATATATAAGGCGAATATTTTACATACTTCATATATATTATAAAAATGTGATTTTTATTGTTTAAACACCTTATTCATTCACACATGAATTTAATTTTCACACATCACTTCTCAACACATGAGCATTTCCACACATGGATATAGTTTCAACACTTGACTTTAGTTTCAACGCATGAAAATAATTTCAACATATGAAAATAATTCTAGCACATGAATATTATTCAAAATTTCGGCAGCATAACGGCAGGGTAGTTAAAACCGGCACCGTCCCGAGTACGGCTCCTCGCTCTACCTTAAAACCTCGCGGTTTTTGACAATGGGGATTTCATGCATCTAGTTCGCACGCAGGCGGCATGTTTTATTTTCATTTCCACAATTATTTCAAATTTGTTTCAATCACCAATGGGTATTTTCAACCACAACCAAACAATATCAACCACAAACAATTATTTTCAACCATTCGCATTATTCACCAAATTTTTCACACCAATTCACAAGCAATAAATATCGTCAATGGTTTGTGGACGGGGGAGTGTGTGTGTATATATATATATATATATATATTATTACCATTCAAACACACATATCATTTAAACCATGCATGTATAATTCATACTTCGCTCATACAACTTATACTACGCATGTATATGTGGTATACAACACGTATATAATTTATATTTCGCTTATATAATTTATACAAGACATCTTCCATTCACATTTCAGTGTAGAAATCTCACATTGGTTTTCGAAGTGCTAAAAATCCTAGATGGCTCAGAAAAATCTGTGGTCTCTTCTATGTGGTAGAGAGCCTCCATGCGGTCACGATGTTTCCTGTTTCATTGAATTTCGTCAACACACCAAAAAGATACGATTTTTTTAAAGTTTGCAACACTTAAAAGTGTCTAAATCAGTTGAAAATAAACAAGGCCGTACCTTTCAAAAGTTGTTCAAAACTAGGTATGGATTTATCGCGAAATCCGCTGACCTAGATGACGATCAGGGAGTTGGACGTCGACGAGGGGAGTGAGGCGCGTCCAGGGGTGGTAGTCACGGCCAGTCCGGTCGTCGGAGCAAGGTGGGGCGGCGACGTGAAGTCGTGAACTTCGGGGAGGTCGTGCTCGTCGATGCGGCGACGAAGGAGGGTGGCAGTTGGTCGGATTTGAAGAGGGGAGGCGGCGGCGTCGAGATCTGGTGGTGGCGAGGTCGGTAGGGGGCTGAGGTGGTCGGAAATTGCCTGGGAAGGATGGAGCTCCAGTCGCCGTCGATAATGAGAGAGAACGAGGGTTTTTTTTAATTTATGAATGGAATTTTTTGATTCGCCGATATATATATTATTCATAAAATTAGGGTTTTCACGAACGAACTCCTTTTCAAACCCAACGACTGTCGTTCTAAGCTAAATACCCCCATTCCGGATACATTGGGATATGTTTCGTTGGCCAATTCGATTGTTACAGTCAGTTGTTTTTCAAATTAAAGTATAAAACATTTTATATTCAATTTTAACGTACATTTCAATTTGCCAGGGCCACAAACTAATTCGAAAAATTCCAGAAAAATAAATCTAGCTATGTTTTGACATTACGGTCCCAACAAAACTAGTTTCGTCGAATTCTGAGATCGTTTGAAAAATGGCCATTTTCTGGTCGATCCAATTTAACAAAAATTGACCAAACACATTTTCTTTTGTCACGCTCACATACTAGCTTCAAAAATTATGAAATTTGAAACCTAGCAATAGTTTGACATCCCGGACCCAACAAAAGTGGTTTCGTCGAATTCCTAGGTAGTTTGCAAAATGTCTCTTTTCAAGGGCTATATATTCTATTTAGCGACCTTTCTGAAAATTCATTTGGCCATAACTTTTAATTCCCGCTGTGAAACTTCGATTTTTCAGATTCGTTAAAAAGATATTCATAAACAGATTTAAATATTTTTTGTTTCACTGAAATCCGTTATATTTTCCACCCGGCACAGTCAGTCAAAATTTGAATTCAAAATTTCAAACTGCCACTGTATTTCTAATTCATTATTTTATTGAAATAATCTATTTCAATTGTTCAAATTGCATTGAAATAACCAATTTAAAAATTTTAAATTGGCTCGTATTTTCCGGGTTGTTACAGCTTGTCTGTTGAGTGGTTTATGAATTCTGATCGAATCGTGGGATGCCACGACGTCGATAGGAGTTTCTAAACACTTGAACAGAAGGATTGACATCATATTGTTTTAAAGTGGGTAAATGAAATAATTTTACCCAAAATTTTTTTGAATTAAAAATGAATAATTTTCTAGAATTGGTTATATATGGATGTGTTAGTTGTTGTTATATTCAAATGAGATTATAAAATTAAAATGGTTATATATAACCAAATAAAACTTGTATATGAATAATATATACAAATATGATAAACTAAAATTGAATTCAAACCGTAAATTGGAATTTAAATCCCGGAAGGTTGGAAAATATATTTTTTAAGTATATTAGAATAATATAGCATTATTTTGGGTAGGATTTTGATTAAGATCGTTTTGAATGGATTTTGAAAGTGATAAAGCACTGAACTCACTTCAGTAGCTGGAAAATAATTCTGATGATGACTGCAGCACCATCAGGGTTCATTTTCGACTTTCTAAGTGATGGATTGCTACCTTAGAAAAGTTTGTGATGAAAATTTGTTTGAAAGAAAACAAGTTGTGGGAAAAATTCAAATGTTTTGAATTTAAAATAGAAATAAATATATGTATATATATTTATGTGACTTCAGAAGGATTTGAAATAAAACCTGGGAATTTGAATTCTGAAATTTAAATTTAACTTAAGCAAGTTAAAAGGAATTGAAAGAGATAAATTGAGTTAAAATCAATTTGAATGAATTTAAGTTCATATGAATGGAATATGAATTGAATGTGAACATATTGATTGTAACTCATTCAGATTAAATGAATGAAACCCAAAGTTTTCGTTGAACTGAAATTGTAGAAATTGAAATGTTGAGTTTAAACATAAGTGATATTTTGAAAAGTAAATGGGTTAGTAGCATTTTTCCTACCTTAGTAATTTCGAGGACGAAATTCTTTTAAGGGGGAAAGAATGTAACGACCCATATTTTTGGTCAATTAATTTTAAGTATTTAATATGGTTTTAAATATTGAGTCGATAATATAAATGAATTTTTATATTTAGTTATCAATTTAAAAATCAATTTCGATTTAATAACGAATATATCGAATTATCATAATACGAAAACGGTAATAATTGAATTCAAATTTAAAACTGAATAGAAACAGTTCAAATAATCAATATAAATCATAATTGAGTATAGAAGATAATACTAATAATATATTTGTCAAAGAATTTATTTGTGTTGAATTTAAATTATTTTATATCGATTTAATATGGTTATTTTATATATACGTTCAAATTAAATTTTATAGTCTATTCTGTTGAGTCCAGAATAGTGTAATTATATTGAAACATCGGTCGATGGGTTAAAATAGCGGTTCGTGATGTCGAGTTATGAACCCCGATATTATTTTAGTGGATAAGCACGAGATCAAATCGATATCTGTTCTAAATAAAGTGAAAATCTCTTTAAATCAAATTGATATCGTTTTAAAAAGGAAAGAAATCTCTTTATGTCAAATCAAATTAAATTAAATTATATTTAAAATCGAAATCGAAATTTTTTTAAATCCTTTAAAAGTTATTGCTCTGTATATATGTTTCTACTCCTTCACCTATATAAACCATCGCACCCCTATGAACTTCATTCACAAACTTTAGTAATCGAAAATGGCTGTTCCTTTTGGGATTCCCTCTCCTTTGCTTTCTCTCTTCAAATCGCAATTCCGTCTCCCTTCTTGAAAACCGCTCCTCCCTACCTCGTTACTCAAATCAGACTCTTTTCCCCAATATTCTATTTCCTTTCCTCAGACCGAAATCAAAGTCGCGGGTTGACATCGAATTCGTGGTTGGAAATTGAAGTCGCAAACCAATCACGAGGCTTAAAATTTGTTCTGCAGATGCTCGCGACTTGGGTAAAGGGTGCGATGATGACTGGAGTGATTTTTTTTCTGAGTTCGATCTTTGTTTTGGAGTTTATAGGTTCTGATTTATAGTTCAAAGTCGAAAGTTGTTCAGGGATGGTTGATAGCGCGAGTATATGGGTGTATTGGAGGGTGCAAACTGGGTGATTCAGTGAGGGTCGCGATGACCAAGGGAGCATCGAGAGGGGTTCTGACCTAGGATTTGAGTGTGCAATTGGGGTAGGTGCGATTCATTTTAGGAATTTCTGATTTTGGTCTCGAGTGTGGAGGGTGACTGATGATGGCAGTTCTGTAGCAAGCCAAAGAGGGTTGTCGCGACTAATTTAAGGCAGCAGAGGGGTGTTCGATGGTATGGTAAGTGAGGAGTTCAATCTTTGTTATCAGGGATGGTGCGATGTATAAGGAAAATGAGGATCTGGCGTTTCAGCATTTGGCAGATGATTGAACTTGGTAAAGGTGAGGAGTTTGATAGTTAACCTTGGGGATGTGAAGCCAGTCTTGACAGTTAATGGGGTTATCGAGTGGAGGAGCTTGTTTGAACTATAAAGTCGGATGGGTTGGATGTATTGCATGTTGACTAATGTACTGGTAGTTTGGTGGAGAAGGTGTACTGACTGAATGTGGATGGTACAGCAGTGTTGAGGTCATTGTAATGGTGTGGCAGCAATGGTAGAAATCGACTATGTGGTGTTTGATGAAATGCCGGAGTGGGCCGGTGCAGAATTTTAAGGGTTGATGGCGATTTCGGGGACTGTTCGGAGATCGGGTTCATTGGTTAGTCGAGCGGTTTGCAGAAATAGTAAGGTATACTTTTTTTAAAAAAATAAAAGATTTATTTATTTATTTAATAAGTTAGTTAAATCAATAATCGTTAATCGTTAAATATAATTAAATGATCATAGGCAATGATAAATCAGTTGGAATCATTCGTGTAGAGTTAACGCCTTGGAAAAAGGACAAATAGGAATTTGTACAAGTGCAAACTAAAAATCAAGGTGAGTACATCTCACTCAAAGTTTTATTTTTATCGTTAAAAATAAATTCTTGGATGCTTGCATGAATTATTGAATTACTGTGGTCATATATATTAGTTATTTAGGCTTGGTGATTGTGGTTATTGGATATTTCCCGCAGTATCATTAGTGGATGCCCGCAGTATCATTAGCGGATGACCCTACGCCCACGTATATAAGTGGATCCCCTTTTATACCGCGATATCCTGCCTTGAAGCAGGATTGGTATTATTTATGTTGACTAACATTTGTGGATGCAGAGAGAACAGGTTGGAGGGATCCAACTGGATTCCTCAAATTTATTTACCGTTGTTTACATGTTTATATATGTATGTGATGTGTGAATTGAATGGATGATTTGTGTGTTACATATTAGAATATCACTGGCCCTAGATATTTATATTATAAATATCATAAAAGGGATTTTTGGGTTTTAAAAGGGAAATTTTATTTTTGAAATAGAAATGCAATTTTGAATGAAATGTGGAATATTAACTTGTTTTTAATAATAAAAACAAGTAACTGAAATTATAAACGATGTTTTTAATGGAAAGGAAAATCATTATTTTGTTTTAAATTCAAATATGAAGTTTAAAAGGAAAATTTGTTTTCCAAAGTGGAAATTGGATTTCAAAGAGAATTTGAAATCGAATTCTTGTTTTAATATATAAAACAAGAAGTGTAATTTATAAACAAGGTTTATAAATAGAAAGAAATATTATCATTTGATAATATTAAATTTCAAATTTAAGTTTGAATTTAAAATGGAAAACTTTATTTTTCGAAATGGAAATTAGATTTCAAATGGACTTTGAAAATGGAAGCTTGTTTAATACTCAAAGCCAGAAGCGAAATTTATAAATGATATTTGTAAATAAGAGAAAAATATTGTTGTTGGATAACTTGAAATTTTAATTCAAGTATGAACTTTAAAAGGTGATTTTTAAATCGTTTCAAGAAGAAACGATGGAATTTATTCCGACGTTCGGAATGTAAACTGGATTTAAATATATCCACGTGGAATTATGATTTGAATTCAGCAATGTGGAATTCATAGAAATAAAATTATTCTTTTCAGAAAAGATATTGAAATTGTATAAAATTAAATGTAATATGAAATGGGTTATACGTTTATATGCATATATATATGTGTGTGTGTGTGTGTGTGTGTGTGTGTGTGTGTGATAATAATAAATATAATGAGAATCGAATTCAAGTGGAAGTTGTTTTAATAAATAAAATAAGGGGGTTAATTTATAAACAAAGTTTATAAATATGATGAAGAAATTTTCATCAGATAATTTAGAAATGAATTCTTCCAAAGTGGATATGGCTTAAGATACCATATTTGAATAGACTAGAAGCTGAGATTTTATCGAGTGTTGGTATTACAAGTTGTTATCTATCTCAAGATAAGAACGTTGTCAGTCAAGGTCTGAGAGGTAAATAAAATACCCCAACTTGAACGACTTCACTATTATCAAGGGATGATATTAGTTTGTAAATGAAAATGGATATTGAATAAATCGTTTTTTTCCCATAAAGGAATTTATAATTGGAATTCGGTTCTATCGAATTTTATAAATAATTTAACTCCAAGTGGATTTGAAATGAATATAGAATTGGAGTTTGAATAAATTCATAGCCGAGTTATGAATGTGAAAGTAAATAATCGACAAGTTTGAATGATCAGAATTGTTAAGTCAAATTTGGATAACGGGTTTGAATTATTTTAAATACTGAAATGGAGTTGAAATTTATTTATAAACAAAGTTTTAAACGTTTATATTAAATTTAATTAAAACGAACTGGTCGCAGCACGGTAATTCGTAGATTGGCGATTCGAACTTCAATTGAGAATATAGAACTCAATATAAGTTGGAATTCGATGAAACAAGAAACGCCCGGACCTATTAAATGATAGTTTTCAAATGAAAGAGAAAAAACTTGATTTCGTCATATAGATTTTGAGTTATGTCAAAATCAAATTTTCAGAAAAACAGCGCCATAATCGCTTTAAGCCATAACGGTTTATTAAATAAAATTTAAGGATTTTGAGTGAATATAAACCTGAATTTCCAATAGAAAAATCCAGTTTGAGTTATAAATTAAAGATGAACTCAAGGGGAATAGATAAAGTGACTTTTAATACAAAAATCAGATTTTTATTTATTGAATAAAGTTAACTAATTTCAAAAGGAATTAGTGAATAGAGTTTTGATTTAAACTTAGTTTAGTTTAAATGAATTGATTTTGTTAATTGGAATTTCGAATATAAAACTTGGATTTGAATTTGAAAACGAGCAAGGGATTTAAGTTTTATTTATGGGTAAGCGAATGCATATGTATTGAACGCGATATGTTCAAATTAAAAATAGGTTAAGCCAAGAAGCTAATTAGAAAATTAATTAGCAAATGGAAGGCGATTAAAGTAAAAAGTGTTGAACTGATTTGGAATGAATTGGGAATGGGCGTATATATTTCAAACAGGTATGGGATGAAGATTACGATGAGAGTATGAAGATTATATATTAAGTGCCTGACAAAAGGTACATGTTTCAATTTCCATATGAGGTTTTATGCGCCGAATCGGCAAGCCGCTTGGCTTTTTGATTTTCTTTTTGAATGGAAAGGGCTTAGAGAGGCGAGTTAAAGTTTGAACTATTTGCCGGTACAAAGGAGGTTATGGCAAATTTTTCCGGGAATTTAAGGAGTTAGAATATTTTTAAGAAATTTTGATAATAGAAATCGATATAACAATATATATAGAATTCGCTAAGAAAATGAATTCAATATGAAATATTAGAAAAGGGCCAGTGATTGTGAAATTGTTTGATGGATGTTTATTTTTCCTTTGATAGTTAAAACACCGACTATCAAAGATTTCTACCATCGTTGTCGATACGGAGAGACCGGTTGGATTTAATATCTGAAACCCACTCTGTATAGGCATAGGCGTTGCGAATTAGGTTATGCTGAAGACAATCGAAGAAGGAGTGAGATGCAAGGGCCGTTATGTTTGTCCAGTCCCAGGACAATTTATATGGACGAATGTCTGACAGAGTATTCCTAACGGTCACATAAGACGATCTTTTCAAGATATTATGTCTGGTGGCGGAGAAATTCGTTTCTCTTAGATTTTATACCCGTAATATTTTTGGAAAGATCAACTAGTGATTTGACGGGTTTGACGGTGTGGCATTCAAAGTGTATGGTGGCCAGATGTTCTAAAAGTTAGACGTAGCCTCAAGCTTCACAACCGGGAAATGACAAAAATTGGGCAGGCAGCATGGCTATGTGGGTCGCTCCCATTAGGGTGTATAATCACCTATCTAGAGAAATTCCTTTTACTTCTTTAATCTATTTCGATGTTGTCCCTTTTCAGGAAACGGTGGTTTGAGCCCAACCGTTGGTGATATACATTCGATACACTCAAGAGAAATGAGTGGTCGGTCATGTGTGGGCCGGGTTGCAAGACGTTCTTGTTGAACCCAGGTATATTCGCCTCTAGAGATACATCGTCGGAAGGTGGTCCCATACCTTGTCATAGTTGGAATCCAATCTCCAATAAGCGCCTTGCGATTTTTTATTTTATACTATGTATGTAGAGCATGAGATGCAAGCGTTCTACTATTTGGTTATTTATTTGATTAGACATTATGATAATAGCAGCGGATTTTGATATCAAAAATGTTTGGGTTATAGTAAGGTAAAAACCGTCCGTGTTTATATGTGGACTGGTCTTACTATTATCTCTTTCTTTCAAAAGATTTTTGAAGTTAAACCATATGGTTGGAGTTTACTCACACCAGTCCCATGACTGACCCAGAGTTTGTTTTGTTTTGTTTTTCCTAAACTCTTGGGTGCCCAAATTTGTACGGGCAGTCAAGTGTTGCAGGCTTTTACAGATACACTTGGAGGAGTTGGAAGCAGGAGGCTTCACCGCTAGTTATTTTAGAGTTATTTCCGCTGTATCAAATGTTGTATTGTGCTCTGATGATGGTATGTATGTATGAGACAAAATTTTGTATTTCAAAGCTTATGATGTATAATATAGTTTATTCGTTCCGCTGTGAGATTCTGTATTGTTATTTCTATTCTTCTTCTATCTTTTTTATTTTCTTTAACCCTAATGACTCGTATTTCTGTATTATTTGAGTTGGACGTGTGTTGTATTAGTCAGCTCATATAGTATGGATTTGCGGGCCACTACAGAACCCAACTGGGTTCCTCAACATTTATTTTACTATTTTTTTTTCATATATTGTGTTATATGATGTGATATGAAATATGTTGTTGATTTTGTATGTTGGAATAATACTGATCATTGTTATATGGTTCGTTAAATACCATAAGGAGTACTGGAATGTTAAAAAGGGAAATTTCAATGTTATATTGAAAAAGAAATATTTATAAAATCAAAGATTTTATAAAAAGAAAACCATTTATTTAGAAAATAAATAGATTAAAAAGGAATACTTATTTGTTAATCAAATAAATAGAATTGAAGGGAAATATTTGTAAAACATTTACAAATAGAATTGAAAAGGAAATATTTGTAAACTTTTTACAAATAGAATTGAAAAGGGATATTTATTTGAATAAATAGAATAGAAAGAGGAAATATGTGTAAAATAAATAGAAAGGGAATAGTTAGATTATAAAAGGAATTACTTATAAAATCAATAGATTTTATAAATAGAAAATATTTTATAAATTAAATATAATTATCACAAAAGGGATTTATTTTGTAAATAAATAGACTATAAAAGGAAATACTTGAAAAGTGAGTAGAATTGTATAAAAGGAGAATTTTACATTTGAAAGGTTTAGACCCGTGCTTCGCACACCGGTACAACACGATATGGATTTAAAACAAAGATTTTAAATAGAATCTATTCTAACATATAGATTGAGAAGATAAATTTATAAATAATATTTTATAAATTAAATGTTTATCATTGGATAAATAGGATATATAAGTCAGGACTTATATAGAGAAGTAAGAATCGATTTCAACATCGATATTTGAAACTGAGTAAACGTAGAGTTAATCAGTTAGAGTTAATCAGTTAGAATTAATCAGTTAGAGTTATTCAGTTAGAGTAAATCGATTAGAGTTAGAATTAATCAAATTAGAGTTAATTGAACATAGTTAATCGAATTAGGATTTATTGAATATTAGTTATTCAATTAGAGTTGATCGAATATAGTTATTTGAGATAGAGTTAGTCAAACATAGTTATTCAGGATGAGTCGCCATTTCATACGACTGCTAGCGTAATTCGCAGGGCTGCAGATAGCCTACGGCGGTCGGATGTTTCCTGAGGGAATCAGGCGTAACCATTGTGATCGCTGCGATCTAGAGTCAAGCGAATGGAGTTAAATCGAATATTAGCCATTCGAAATAAAGTTAAAACAGACATAGTTATTCGAATATAAATTAATCGAATATTAGTTATTAAATATGAGTTAAATAAGTTGAGTTAAATAAGTTAAGTTAATCAAGTAAGTTAATCAAGTTGAGTTAATCGAGTTGAGTTAGTCAAAATGAGTTAATCAAACCGAGTTAATCCAAATGAGTTAAATCAAAGGAGTTATTCAAAATAATTTAAGTTAATCAAACCGAGTTAATCCAAATGAGTTAAATCAAAGGAGTTATTCAAAATAATTTATTCGAATAAAATTAAAGGAGTTAATTGAATATAGTTATTTGAAGAGAGTTAATCGAATATAGTTATTCGAAGAGAGTTAATCGAATGTAAATCATTCGAAGAAAGTTAATCGAATATAGTTATTCGAAGAGAGTTAATGGAATATAGTTATTCGAAGAGTGTTAATCGAATATAGTTATTCGAAGAGAGTTAATCGAATGTAAATCATTCGAAGAGAGTTAATCGAATATAGTTATTCGAAGAGAGTTAATCGAATGTAGTTAATCGAAGGGAGTTAATCGAATATAGTCATTCGTAGAAAGTTAATCGAATACAAAACATTCGAAGAGAGATAATCGAATATAGTTATTCGAGAGGAGTTATCGAATAGAGATTATTCGAAAAAGAGAATTATACATTGAATTCAATTATATCGAATTCGGGAAAGTAATATTTACTTTCCGTTTTTAATCAAGATTTACTTATTTATTAATAAATTAGTTGTTTAGTTATTTAGTTAAATTAAGGAATAAAAGTTATACTTTGAAGTTGGATATTAAAGAGATTATAATGCTATAGTTATAATCAACGTTTTAATTAAAGAAGTGGATTCATAAATAGAATCCAAGTTATGTAAGGAAGTTTGTTAAAGATTTAAAGGGTGAACTTTGTCTATTTCGAGGTTAGAAATGTTGTGCAGTTAAGGTCTGAGAGGTAATTATACCCCAACTTGATTGACTTCGTTTTTAACTAAGGGATGAGCAAGGATCGATAGTGAAGATTGGCTAAGTGAATTTAGTTAATGAGTGTAATGGTTTGAAATGGCTTAGTGATGTTTTATTTAAACATCTATTTAAATAAAATGAAGGAGTTTTGAAAATGTTTTCCAGATAAAAGAAATCAGAAATGTTTTCTAATGTAGAAAACAAGAAATGAAAGTAAGTATGGAGATGTTTTCAAATGATTAGTAAAGTATATTTTCTAAATTTAGAAAATAGGAATTTACAAATATATAGAAATGGAAAATGAATAAATTAATGATAAATAAAATTAAAGGAGATTAATGTTGATTGATGATTGATCGATCGAATTTCTATCTGGAAATAAGATCGTTGGTTGTACACCTATTTTTTTTTTGATAGTTAAATCACCGACTATCAAAGATTTTGACCATTTTTCCATCGTCAATATAGAGAGACCTGGATCAGATTTATTATCTGAAAACCACTGTGTATGGACGTTAGCGTTGCGATCAAATATGATGAAGGTAATTGATGACGGAGTAATGCAAGGGCTATCCTGTTTACAGAATAGTGCCTTCGGTTTGTCCAGTCCCAGGACAACGTGAATGGACGAAGGTTTGACAGAGTATATCTAATGGATCGCGTAAGTTGATCTCTTCAAACGTACTTACGTTTCGTGGCGGAGGAATTCATTTCTCTTAGCTTTATACCCATGGTATTTTTGGGGAAATCAATGTGTGATTTGGCGGGTATGACGATGTTGCATTCAAAGCGAAGGGTGGTCAGATGTTCCAAAAGATACGTTTTTACCTCAAGCCTCATCAACCGGGAAATGACATAAATCAGGCAGGTAGCATGGCTAAGTAGGTCGCTCCCATTAGGGTGTATATTATCTATTTAGAGAAAAATCAATTTCATTCTTTTATCTATTATCGATGTTGTCCCTTTTCGGGAAACGGTGGGTAGCTCCCAACCGTTGGTGATGTACATTCGATACACTCAAGCGAAATGAGTGGTCGATCATGTGTGGGCCGGGTTGCAAGACATTCTTGTTGAACCCAGTGTATTCGCCTCTAGAGATACACTATCGGCAGGTGGTCCCATACCTTGTCATAGTCGGAATCCAATCTCCAATAAGCGCCCGCGATTTTTTTGTATACTATATATGTGGAACGTGAGATGCAAGCGTTCTGCTAGATTGTTATTTACTTGTGATTAGACATTATTATAATATCAGAAAAATATTGATTTCCAAAACTGTTTTGGGTTATCGTAAGGTAAAAACCGTCCGTGTTTACGCGTGGATCGGTCTTACGATTACCTTTTCTTTTGAAAAGGATTTTTAAAAGTTAAACAAAATGATTTGAGTTTACTCACACTAGTCCCATGACTAACCCAGAGTTTATTTTGTTTTGTTTTCCCTAAACTCTTGGGTGCCCAAATTTGTACGGACAGTCAAGTAGTTCAGGTCTTTACAGATATACTTGGAGGAGCTTGAAGCAGGAGGCTTAAGTATTATATAGCTATTGTTATTTCCGTTGTGTGTAAGTGTTGTACTCTGATATTGTTATTATACTGTTTTATTGCAAAGGTATGTTATATATTATATTTTATTCGTTCCGCTTTGAGATTCGTGTTTACTCTGATTGTGTTCTTCTTCTTCTTCTATTCTAATTTTCTATCTTATCTATTCTCACCCTCTAACTTCTTTCTATTAATGATCAAGTATTTCCGATGTATGAATAGACAACATGGTAATTTTGTGTTGATTTTCGGAGTCGAAAATCCCAGTTCGTTTGTGACGGCCCGCCCCGCACCAACTCCGACATTTACTCCAAATGTGCGCTGTACACATGTCCAGTTAGCGCGGAACGGGTCGTGGGAAGGAAAAGGAAGAAGGAAATGAACATACAAAGAACCTGTAGAATGTCTCACAGCGCATAGAATAAAATATAATAACAACGTACTTGACATAAAACAGGAGAGACAGTGCATAAGCTGAAAATCAGAACTAAACATCATAGCAGCGGAAAATTCAGAATACAGCTTATTACAACTTTCAAACTGTCTCAAAGCAAAAGTAAGATAAATGAGGTACACTACTAATGCCCAAGTAGCGACCACCAACGACATAGGGATAATGTGTATATATATATATCATACGTGGAAGCCTCCTGCCCGCCTTCGAATCAGCTACTCGCGCATCACCAGCTAACCTGTCTCTAGTCTGCTCGTGTGAGCACCCAGAGTAATAAGAAGAGACATAAAACTCTGGGTCAGACATAAAGCCTGGTATGAGCGATAAGCTTCTAAAGTGAACAATAACATGTAGACTAAAACATACATGAACCTGGACCTGCAACCAAAGAGTTAGCACTACATACTGTACAACACTCTAAGGTATCATATCAAACAGTGTAAGGATATGGAGGTGGGGGAGGTGTGCATGTCATAATGATGGCAAACAATCAAGCATAGCATCCATCCTCACATCTCTCACTCAGTGCATAAAGCATACGATATTCACCACTTCGATCACCCAACATTCCTTGCTACGATCACTTTGCCCCATGAAGTCATAAATGGCTTCACTGCACTGATAACGTAGCCACAAATCCTTCGCTATGTCCACTTTGCCCCATGGAGTCACAAGAACCCCACTGCACTGGCTCATAGCCTTACCAATCCTTACTATGTCCACTTTGCCTCATGGAGTCACAAGAACCCCACTGCACTGGCTCATAGTCTTACTACGCATCACCTTGCCCCTCGGGTCATAATGACCCTACTGCATTGATAACGTAGTCTTGCTACCATCACTTTGCCCCTCAGGTCGTAATGACCCTACTGCACTGATAAGTAGCCATCATCCATTTTTAGTGGTGAATCGAAGTTATGAACGTCGTCAACTCCTTAGCACACGTCCCGCAGCAAAGTCCAACCATGAAGTGAACTCATTAGTTCCCAACTGGTCCCGGGATCCTGAGCTCTAACTTCCATTTGACTACCTTTGCATCTCGGGTTATTGGTCATCACCATTGGATCGGATCGTAGCCTTCAGATCGGATTGGTTCGGAGTCTTCGTCACCACGGTTCAGATCGATTTCCTTCATTCGGATCGGGTTGCGCCATCAACTCATGGTCCTCCAGCTCCATCGGATCGGTTCGAGTACCCCTCAGCGGATCGGGTCGGGGTCTCTAAGTCCATTGCCACGCATCGGTTCGTGATAAGCTCCTTCGGATCGGATCGTGGTCCTTCCAGCGGTTCAGGTCAGAAAGCACTTCTCCAGGTCGACGGATCGTGCTCACCCTTCATGGACGGATCGGGTCGTAATGCTCATTTGCGATCCGGATCGGAGTACTTCAGTTTGGGCACGGCGCTGCACCGATTCGTCTCGTGGGCCTTGCGCAGATGGTTCGGTTCGGAGGAGATGACTCGACTCGTGGTGACGTCCCACGGTCCCATAGGGCGATCCGATCGTCCCTCAATCCCCTACGCGATCTGAATCCCTGCACCTTGTCCAGCGAGCTGTTTACGCCCCTCGACGGCGTTTTCGACCATTCCAACTATTCTAAACAGTCACAAAGCATTTCATACAGTCATAGCAACATGCATAATCAACCACAAACATCAAAACATCAATATGATAGGTAAAAATGGATCAAACATACCCAAAATTCCATATTTTCCCTTAAGCATGTTTAGGTGAAACTAATGATAGGATTAGCAAATCTTAACCAAATTAACTCAAATTCATATCAGAGGTCTAAAACATCATTCCGAATTTTATAAACATTTTCCAGAATTTTATCATGTTTAAATTCGCTAATTAACACTAATCACCCCTAATTAGCCATAATTAGTGTAAAACTATGCAAATCACTCACCTAAGCCAAAAAATAAACTAAGATCTGAAATAATTCTTTGATTTGACGTGAATCTCAATGCCAAACAGCAGCTCCTTTGTTGATTTGGTGAAGATCCTCCTTGATTAGGGGTTGCTAAGCCAAATCCTTGACCAAAAGATGATTTGTAGGTGATTTAGAGGTTCGAGGCCATTTTTAGGGTTCCTTGGTGATAAGTGGAGGCTAGAAAACTGAAATGGAATGATTCTCCATCTCATTTCAGCCCTCCCATAACCCTAATCCCGAAATGAGTTATGGGCGTACTCACTAATCACCCGATTTTGCTCGATTAAGCAGTTTTTCACCCTCCAAACCTTGTTTCAGCCATATCTCCCAAACGGTAAGTCCGTTTGGCTATTGTGACCACTCTACGGAAAGGTAAACCATCAAACGAATCCAATGGAAGTGGTTTCAGGTCAAAATTCCTTTCCAATCAAAAGTTATGGCCAAAACAGTACCAACTAGGGGCAAAATGGTCATTTAAAAATCGATAAAAATCATGAACATGGGAAATAACTCTAATGGATGTTTCCCAAAGTTACATGACCATACAACATCATACGGGAAAGAAATAAATGTTCTACGATCTTATGATGTGTAGAATACGGGTCATTACACTCTCCCCCCCTTAAGAAATTTCGCCCCCAAAATTCCCTAATCAAAACACACACAAAGGTTCCCGTATGCCTATCAATCATAAAACAACAATCAGACATGCAACCAAGCAAAACAAGTCTATCCTAGCATGCGGAAAACTAAATTACAAAGTAAATCTTACCAGGCAAAGAGTTCTGGATATGCCTTCCTAATGCTCTCCTCTGTCTCCCAAGTACAATCATTCTCGTTCTCGCCCCACTGAACCTTTACTAGCTTCACCGCCTTCCTTCGAAGTTACTTCGTATCGTGCCCCACAATACGAATCGGCTTGCGGTTCCCAACCACCTCGGGTTCTACTTCGAAGTCCTCTAACTGATCAGGTGAAATAGTCATATCTGAGTCGTGAACGAACTTCCTTAGTTGGGAAACATGAAATACATTGTGAACTCCCGCCATCTTCTCTGGTAAGCCAACTCTATATGCCAAATTCCCGACTAATTCAAGAACAGGGAACGGGCCAACAAATCTTGGTGCTAACTTGCCTCTCCTACCAAATCGAATCACGCTCTTTAACGGAGAGATCTTGACGAACACCAAGTCACCAACGGAGAATTTCAAGTCTCTTCTCCTCTTATCGGCATAACTCTTCTGCCTATCTTGAGCAGCTTTCATTCGTTGCTGAATGACCTTAATCTTATCTGAAGTTTCCCTCACCACATCTGGTCCAAGCACAAACTTCTCACCAGTCTCTATCCAACATGATGGTGAGTTGCACGGTCTTCCATACAAAGCTTCATATGGAGCCATACCGATACTGGATTGGTAGCTATTATTATATGCAAACTCTACTAGTTGCAAATGGTCATCCCATGATCCACCAAAATCCAATATACAAGCTCTCAAGAGATCTTCCAATATACGATTCACCCTCTCCGTCTGACCGTCGGTCTGAGGATGATATGCGGTACTGAGATGTAATCCTGACCCTAGAGCCTCTTGTAAGCTCTTCCAAAACCCACTAGTGAACAACGGGTCTCGGTCACTCACAATGCTTTTGGATACTCCATGAAATCTCACTACCCACTTCATATACAATTCTGCCAACTTGGCTGCCGTTCTGGTCGATTTGACTGGTATAAATCTTGCGCTCTTAGTCAATCGATCCAAAATTACCCAAATGCTATCATATCCCGATCTAGTCCTTGGTAGGCCATCGATGAAATCCATCGAGACTTGCTCCCATTTCCATTCGGGAATTTCTAATGGTTGCAACAACCCACTAGGCTTCTTTTGCTCGGCTTTAACTAGCTGGCAATTCATGCATTTGGATATAAACTTCCCAACGTCTCTTTTCATCCCTTCCCAGTGGTAAGTCTGTCTCATGTCTCGATACATCTTATTACCACCGGGATGTATAGTCAGTTTTGAGTGATGACATTCTCTAAGCACTTCATCTCTCAAACCATTCACGTTGGGCACAACTAGTCTTCCATTCTTTCAAAGCCATCCATCTCGATCAAGCCCATACACATTCATCTCCTCATCGATACCCATCTCTAAATTGGAGATGATTTCTAATAGATTAGGATCGTCCCTCTGGCTGGAACCAATCCGCTCTATCAAAGTGGGTCTGATCGTCAAACTAGCTAGCATAACTGGATCTAATTCGCACCTTGGTCTGAAATCAAACCCCGCAATATACTCCAGTTGCTTCCATTCAAGAAACATTGCCCCTAAGCTGGCATGTCTCCTACTCAAGGCATCGGCTACCGCATTACCTTTCCCAGGTATATACGCGATATCAAAATCATACGAAGCCAAGAACTCTAACCATCTCTGCTGACGGAGATTCAGATCTTTCTGGGAGAAAAGATACTTTAATGATTTATGATCGATAAACAACTCGAATCTTTCTCCCAAGAGGTAATGTCTCCACATCTTCAGCGCAAATACAATCGCTGCTAATTCCAAATCATTGGTAGGATACTTCTTCTCATGCGGCTTTAGCTGTCGACTAGCATAAGCTACAACCCTACCTCCTTGCATCAATACTACACCTAATCCAGTACCACAAGCATCCGTGTATACCGTCATCTCTCCATTCCCTTTAGGAATGACTAACACTGGCGCACGCGTCAACCTCTCCTTTAGACTTTTGAAGGCATCCTCACACACTTCGTCCTAGACGAAGGACTGATTCTTCTTAGTCAACTGAGTCAACGGTGCTGCAATCTTGGAGAAGTCCTGGATAAACTTACGATAATATCCAGCTAATCCCAAGAAACTTCTTACATCTGTCGCATTCTTGGGTGTGGGCCAATCCTGTACCGTAGCCACCTTCGCAGGGTCCATGGCAATACCATTCTCGGAAACAACATGACCCAAGAATCTCACTTCCCTTCTCCAAAAATGACACTTAGAGAATTTCGCTTTCAATTGGTGTTTCCTCAACACCTCCATCACTATCCTCAAGTGTCCCTTGTGTTCCTCCTCTGTCCTTGAGTAAACAAGGATATCATCCACGAACACAAGAACAAACTTATTCAACTGATCTCTGAATACTCGATTCATAAGATCCACAAAATAGGCTGGTGCATTGGTCAACCCAAACGGCATGACCAACCACTCATAAAATTCAGACGGCGTCCTAAATGCCGTTTTCGGAACACTCTCATCTGCTACTCGAAGCTGATGAAATCCTGTCGCGAGGTCCAACTGGGAGAACACTCTAGCTCCTTCCAGTTGATCAAACAAATCATCTATCCGTGGTAGAGGATACTTATTCTTCCTCGTCACCTTATTCAACTCGCGATAGTCCACACACAAGCGAAGGGAACCATCTGCCTTGGTGGCAAACACAACTGGTGCTCCCCACTCGGAGACACTCCTTCTAATAAATCCCTTCTTCAAAAGATTGCTGACTTGCACCCCGAGCTCTCGCTGCTCCCTTGGTGCCATACGACGAAGTGGCATCACTATAGGTCTGGCATCTTTCACTAAATCAATACGGAACTCAATCTCTCGGTGTGGTGGAAGCCCGGTCACCTCCTCGAAGACGTACGGATACTGGCCAACCACGGGCACATCTAACAACTCATCCTGTGGGATGTCGAGGGAATTTACAAAACTAGCCATAACCCCATCACTAGGTAGGCTACCAAACACTACCCTCCGCCCATCATCTGCCCTCACTGTCACCAAAAATCCCTCACAGTCTACCACCACCCCGTATCTTTGGAGCCAATCGACCCCCAATATAATGCCATACCCAGTAAAGCCCAAAACAAAGCAATCACATACAAACATACATCCATGACTCGATAAGACCAAATTCCTGCAAATCATACTAAGGCTAGTCGAACCACCAATCGGGTTCGTCACAACCAATGGTCTATCGACTATCTCGGGTTCCAGTCCCAACCTATCTACCAGGTCACTAGATATGAAGGAACGGGAAGCCCCAGTATCAAACAAAACTCGAACTGGTATATCATAAATAGAAAGCATACCTTGAATAACAACATTCTTTCCTTTCTCCGCCGCAGTTGGGGCATTCGACGAAGAAGGAACAGCATCAATAGCATATGCTTTCACAATCTGCTTCTCCTTAAGAGGTTGCGGACACTTATCTTTCTGATGTCCCACTTGGCCACAGTTGTAGCACTTCCTTTCCGTTGGCTTGGCCCGACATTCTTTAGCATAATGGCCCTTCTTTCCACAGCTGAAGCACTCAACATCCTTCTTGCCCTTTTTCTGACTACCCTTTGATTGGTCCTGCTTCCTCTTATTCTGAGAGCTATTCTTGCCTCCACCGCCTGCTTGCGGCTTTGGCCCTTCTGCAGATGCAGCCTCAGTCTTTGACTTAGGGTAAAGGCTCTCTGATCTCAAAGCTTTCCCCACGATCGATTCAAAAGTCTCATCGATGTGGTTGATAAGCCTTTCCCCCAAGTATCCATCCAAGCCAGTAATAAACTTCTCATTCTTCTTTTCAGGAGTGTCGATAAGAGACAGTCCATACTTCGACAAAGTGTCGAACTCAGCAATATAGTCAGAAACTGCCCTTCCGTTCTGCTTGAGTTCCAAGAACCTCTTAAACAACACTGACTTCTGGGCAGCTGGGATAAACTTCTCGCTAAAGCGAGCCTTGAACTGATCCCACGTAACCTGATCCTCTGGAGTAGCTGTTCTAATGGCATTCCACCAATTCATCGCTCGCCCTTGCAGCTGACGAGACGCTAGTCTTCTCTTCATCGCATCCTCGAGACCCAAGTCATCAAAGATACGGTCACAGCTATCCATCCAGTCCTGAACATCCGTGGCTGACTCCATTCCGTGGAACGGCTTTCCACCAAGATTAGTGTAATCTTTGCACAACTTGGCGAAATCGACCCTAGGCGCCTGCACTACTGGGCCAACACCAACTCCGGGATTGGGAATTGCCCCTTGCACTTCTCTAAGCATGTCTCTCATGAGGTTAGTAAACATAGCCCTCATGTCAGCGGCATTCCCTTGGTTGGTCCCTCTACCAGCAGCTCTCGTGTCTCGGCTCATCGTTAATCTGAAAAAGGGAAACGATTAACGACCCCATAGTGGTGCTAGTGCAGTGCGACTTCATCTTTATACTACTAATAGTATATGTATATATAGCTTTTGAAAACCAAAATAATCACAACTACGCGCTCTCATATACGTACTATCTCTCCCTAGTGTCTTTCCCTAGGTTAACTACGCAACCTAGAGCTCTGATACCAAGTGTGACGGCCCGCCCCGCACCAACTCCGACATTTACTCCAAATGTGCGCTGTACACATGTCCAGTTAGCGCGGAACGGGTCGTGGGAAGGAAAAGGAAGAAGGAAATGAACATACAAAGAACCTGTAGAATGTCTCACAGCGCATAGAATAAAATATAATAACAACGTACTTGACATAAAACAGGAGAGACAGTGCATAAGCTGAAAATCAGAACTAAACATCATAGCAGCGGAAAATTCAGAATACAGCTTATTACAACTTTCAAACTGTCTCAAAGCAAAAGTAAGATAAATGAGGTACACTACTAATGCCCAAGTAGCGACCACCAACGACACAGGGAGAATGTGTGTATATATATATCATACGTGGAAGCCTCCTGCCCGCCTCCGAATCAGCTACTCGCGCATCACCAGCTAACCTGTCTCTAGTCTGCTCGTGTGAGCACCCAGAGTAATAAGAGGAGACATAAAACTCTGGGTCAGACATAAAGCCTGGTATGAGCGATAAGCATCTAAAGTGAACAATAGCAGGTAGACTAAAACATACCTGAACCTGGACCTGCAACCAAAGAGTTAGCACTACATACTGTACAACACTCTAAGGTATCATATCAAACAGTGTAAGGATACGGAGGTGGGGGAGGTGTGCATGTCATAATGATGGCAAACAATCAAGCATAGCATCCATCCTCACATCTCTCACTCAGTGCATAAAGCATACGATATTCACCACTTCGATCACCCAACATTCCTTGCTACGATCACTTTGCCCCATGAAGTCATAAATGGCTTCACTGCACTGATAACGTAGCCACAAATCCTTCGCTATGTCCACTTTGCCCCCATGGAGTCACAAGAACCCCACTGCACTGGCTCATAGCCTTACCAATCCTTACTATGTCCACTTTGCCCCATGGAGTCACAAGAACCCCACTGCACTGGCTCATAGTCTTACTACGCATCACCTTGCCCCTCGGGTCATAATGACCCTACTGCGCTGATAACGTAGTCTTGCTACCATCACTTTGCCCCTCAGGTCGTAATGACCCTACTTCACTGATAAGTAGCCATCATCCATTTTTAGTGGTGAATCGAAGTTATGAACGTCGTCAACTCCTTAGCACACGTCCCGCAGCAAAGTCCAACCATGAAGTGAACTCATTAGTTCCCAACTGGTCCCGGGATCCTGAGCTCTAACTTCCATTTGGACTACCTTTGCATCTCGGGTTATTGGTCATCACCATCGGATCGGATCGTAGCCTTCAGATCGGATCGGTTCGGAGTCTTCGTCACCACGGTTCGGATCGAGCTCCTTCATTCGGATCGGGTTGCGCCATCAACTCATGGTCCTCCAGCTCCATCGGATCGGTTCGAGTACCCCTCAGCGGATCGGGTCGGGGTCTCTAAGTCCATTGCCACGGATCGGTTCGTGATAAGCTCCTTCGGATCGGATCGTGGTCCTTCCAGCGGTTCGGGTCAGAAAGCACTTCTCCAGGTCGACGGATCGTGCTCACCCTTCATGGACGGATCGGGTCGTAATGCTCATTCGCGATCCGGATCGGAGTACTTCAGTTTGGGCACGGCGCTGCATCGATTCGTCTCGTGGGCCTTGCGCAGATGGTTCGGTTCGGAGGAGATGACTCGACTCGTGGTGATGTCCCACGGTCCCATAGGGCGATCTGATCGTCCCTCAATCCCCTATGCGATCTGAATCCCTACACCTTGTCCAGCGAGCTGTTTACGCCGCTCGACGGCGTTTTCGACCATTCCAACTATTATAAACAGTCACAAAGCATTTCATACAGTCATAGCAACATGCATAATCAACCACAAACATCAAAACATCAATATGATAGGTAAAAATGGATCAAACATACCCAAAATCCCATATTTTCCCTTAAGCATGTTTAGGTGAAACTAATGATAGGATTAGCAAATCTTAACCAAATTAACCCAAATTCATATCAGAGGTCTAAAACATCATTCCGAATTTTATAAACATTTTTCCAGAATTTTATCATGTTTAAATTCGCTAATTAACACTAATCACCCCTAATTAGCCATAATTAGTGTAAAACTATGCAAATCACTCACCTTAGCCACAAAATAAACTAAGATCTGAAATAATTCTTTGATTTGACATGAATCTCAATGCCAAACAGCAGCTCCTTTGTTGATTTGGTGAAGATCCTCCTTGATTAGGGGTTGCTAAGCCAAATCCTTGACCAAAAGATGATTTGGAGGTGATTTAGAGGTTGGAGGCCATTTTTAGGGTTCCTTGGTGATAAGTGGAGGCTAGAAAACTGAAATGGAATGATTTTCCATCTCATTTCAGCCCTCCCATAACCCCAATCCCGAAATGGGTTATGGGCCTACTCACTAATCACCCGATTTGGCCCGATTAAGCAGTTTTTCACCCTCCAAACCTTGTTTCAGCCATATCTCCCAAACGGTAAGTCCATTTGGCTATTGTGACCACTCTACGGAAAGGTAAACCATCAAACGAATCCAATGGAAGTGGTTTCAAGTCAAAATTCCTTTCCAATCAAAAGTTATGGCCAAAACAGTACCAACTAGGGGCAAAATGGTCATTTAAAAATCGATAAAAATCATGAACATGGGAAATAACTCTAATGGATGTTTCCCAAAGTTACATGACCATACAACATCATACGGGAAAGAAATAAATATTCTACGATCCTATGATGTGTAGAATACGGGTCATTACATCGTTACAATCCAAGTCCATTAATAAGTACGACTAATGCACAACAATAAAATATCATATGCTGAAGTATGAAGTTATAAGCACGTGTAGGTTCTTTTAGGCTTGATGCAAAAAATGAAATGTGAAATTGATGCTAGTTTGCTTACAGATTCCGATCAGTATAGTAAGAATAGGCTTTTAACAACTGTTACCACTAAACTCCAACTGCCAAAAGGGTTAAGTGGCTAATTTCAGTTGTTGGATTTATAAGCAAGGTATGTGCTCAAATTGAGTTTTTCTTTACATATTATCCTGAATAGAAAAGTTCAACTTTTTTAGTGACCTGCATCATGGAAGTATAAGCCATATATTTTCTTTTTCTTTGTGGGGAAATGATTTACTGAGATACTTGAGAAGATAAGTGAATGCTGTGCAAAATGCATAATATTTATGAACATTCAAAGTGTGCATAATTGTAGTTTGGATATCAGGCTGTAGTTCATACCTCTTCACCTTCCAGTGGTTCTGTTATACCTTTAGAATAGACAACATTGTCTAATATAATTCAATTGTCAGGATCAACACAGTTTAAAGAATGGGTATAACTTGACGTTGAAACAAAGAGAGCTCCAAGAGTTCATAATGCACATTCACATAGTGTCACACGAAATGGTGGGACAAAGAAGTAGAAGTAAGAGGTTGCAAGCGATCATGTATGAGAATTTGGTTATTGTTTGGATGCATGGGTGCATGATGGGTTAGTATTCTGAGTTTCTCTCTTATTTTCCTATGTTGTTACATAAACGATTCATTAAATAATTCTATAAGACAACACCGTTCATTGTTCCAGTTTCAACTAAATAAACCTACAAGTAAGTGTAGAAAATTAAGAGCATCACTCTTTGAATGAACTCAGAATGTAATATCATAATTTTACTCATTTGTCATTTACACTCATAGTGCTATTCCTTGGAAGGTATGCCATAATATCTATGTAATAATATCACCTTCTCTAAAGAGCAGATAGACTTGAGAGGATGAACGTTTCTATGTTTGATTGCTTAGTCATATTTGGTGTGTCTACTGGATAATTATGCTTCATGCTAATCATAAGTGTACATATACCAGATATACCTAAAGCATTAAGAAGACTATTGATGCAAAAAATGGTTAAGTCCTATTTTTGTCTTCAAGAATAATTGATAGTTTTGTAGTAAGCATCCAGATGTGTGAAAGCATAGGTTAACACTTCATTAAACCTATTTTTTTAAATTATGAGTCTAATTCCACTCATTTTTTGATTTCACTTATTTATACAACTCCTATTCTTATTAGAAACGTATGCAGAAATTTGGCAGCATTATATTATAGTATTAAAAATAACTAAAAAGGATAATGTTATATGCATTTATTCTGTTCAATCATGGCACTTTATACTTCACTCTTGAAATCTGATCATAGGAGTCATTCAACAGTGGAAGTCAACAAAGAAATAAAAAAAATGGACCATCATCTTAATATTGAATTCACTATTTAATGGAGGAAATTCGCAATAACTTTTTTTAATGAAGTTATTTTATTTTCTTAAAGGGAATTGGTTACTTTGTATTAGTAACAGTGGTTAATTTCCATTAAATATAGTTGTAGCCTTATTTTTAACCATTTGCCTTAACATTTAACTAAATTTTATTACCTTGGCAATAAATACAACATACTTCTATTTGATTGTGAATACTGTGGAGTGAGCTTCGTATCATTAAGTTGTTGGGCACTTAATTTTCTCATTATTTACTAGTTTTTTATTTTTTACAATGCAGAATTTTGGCATAAGCAGTCAATAGATTTTGATGCTAACTTGAATAAACAGAAAGCTAAGCAATCTTGGTGTTCATTTGGATGGCATTTATTATCCCAAACTATACAACATCGTACATAAGGATACCCTTATCCACTTTTTGATCTTAATAACTCTGACATACACTTACCTATGTGGAACTTATACTGACAGGTTGCATCACTCAAATAAATAAGCAAATGTCAGTATATATTATGATATTTGTTAGTACTTATTATGTTAACTTGTTTATGAATGTTTGTATGTGAATTTGCCGATTTCGTTAAATAATTATTATTTAAATGGTTATGGAAAATACTTATGTGATTAATGTATTTTCAGTTATTTGAGTATGATGATTATACAATTGATTAATTGCTGACTTGAATTAAACTTTTATGTGATTGTTGTTGATTTTAATATGACACTTATATAACTGGTTGGTGGAAATTATATAAGCCATTAACAATATGTAATAGCATTTAAAGTAAGCTACAAAACAAACAACATGTTTTAATAGTGTTTAAGAAACGTTACAGAAACAAATGTAACATACCACCTGAAATTTAGCGGCAAAAAATAAATGCAGCGAAAATTTTGTAGTTGCACAGATAAAACACTACAGAAAAGCAGGAAATGACCCACGTACAAACCTTTGGTAGCGTTTGGAAAACGTAACTATATATAAGATTTTGTTGCGTTTATGAAAACGCAACCAAAAAACAAGATTTTTAGTAGCAGGACCTGTAGTTGCGTTCTTTAAAAGCTACCAAAATGTTTTAGTAGCGTTTTTCAAACGCTACTAAAGGTCTTTTCTGGTGTAGTGATTAATCAAATTATTCGACGGAGTGTTATTTATTGGAATTCGACCACATCAAATTCAGGAAAGTACTTCTTACTTTACGTTTTAATCAAGATTTAATTATTTATTATTTATTATTTATTTATTTATTTATTAATAAATTTATTTACTCAAAATTATGAATAGAAGTTATATTTAAAAATCAAATATTTCGGAAATAGGGATTATAACGCTATCGTTATAATCAACAATTCCAATAAAAGAAGTGGTTTATTAAATTGAAGCAGAGAGTGGCGTAAACAATGTTTTATTGGAATTTGAAGTTGTGGGCTTTTACTATTTCAAGGTTAAGGATGTTGTTCAATTAAGATCTGAGAGGTAATTATATCCCAACTCGATTGTTTTCATGATTGACTGAGGAATGGTTAAGGATTAGT
Source organism: Allium sativum (assembly GCA_030737875.1). Lineage (NCBI taxonomy): Eukaryota > Viridiplantae > Streptophyta > Magnoliopsida > Asparagales > Amaryllidaceae > Allium > Allium sativum. The sequence goes on from CM060924.1 coordinate 162,141,378, forward strand.
AACGAGATTGGTTAGTGATACGATTAATGAATTATTAACGAGTTAGGTTATACTAACGATGTTTTATATAACATCGTTTTAATCCAGTAAAATGGTTTTTATAAATGTCTCCAAATAAAAGCACAGATATTTTCTAAGCATAGAAAATGAAATGAATTGGTTAATGAGAAGTAGAGAAATGTAATATGGAAATGTTTTCCGATGTAAATAGTGTATGTTTTCTAAATATAGAAGATAAGAATTCATGAATATATGGAAATGTTTTCCAACTGTAATAAGAGATATTTTCTGAAATATAGAAAATAAGAAAAAATTGATATTGGAAACGTTTTCCAAGAATCAAGAGAGACAATCAAGTTTTGAAAAGATATGGAAGATGGAAAATGGGAAATTGGGAAATGATAATTTAATAAGAATAGATTTAAAGTGCCCAGTGTTGCTTTATGGTTGATCGGTAAAATTTCCATTTGAAAACAGGATCGTTGGTTGTATGGATGTTTTCTTTGATAATTAAATAACTAGCTATAAAAGTTTTGGTTTATTTTATACTTCCGTTGTCAATACAGAGAGACCGGTATCAGATTTATTATTTGAAAACCACTTCATATGGGCATAAGCGTTGTGAATCAAATTATGTAGAAGATAATTGAAGATGGAGTAAAGTGCAAAGGCTGTTCTGTTAATCCTAGGTGGAAATTGCCCAAGATGGATTGATAGATATGTGTTTTCGGTTTGTCCAGTCCCAGGACAACGTATATGGATGGGTGTCTGAATGAGCATTTCCTGAAAACTCACATACGTTGATTTTTACAAATATACCAAGTGTGGGTTGGTGGTGAATTTATTATCTTAGCTTAACACCCAGAGTAAACTTGTGGACGTCAATGAACGATTTGACGGATTTGACGATGTGACATTCAAAGTTTGAATGTGATGTTCTGAAAGGTAATCGTGACCTTAAGCCTCATCAACCGGAAATGATAGAAATCGGGGAGGCAGCATGGCTAAGTGAGTCATTCCCATTAGAGGTATTATCACTGATCTAGAGAAAATTCATTTGTTTCTTATTCTATCGCTTCTATATGCTTTCGGTGACGGTTGCTGATCACAACCGTGGGTGATAATATACTTGGTACACTCAAGCTGAATGAGTGATTGGTCAAGTGTTGCTGAGTTGCAAGATAATTTAGTTGAACTCAGTGTATTCCTCTATAGGGAAACACCATCGAAAGGTGGTCCCATACCTTGTCATAGTTGGAAATTCATTCTCCAATAAGTGCCCTACGGTTTTTTATTATATATTATGTATGTGGAATGTGAGATGTAAGTATTCCGCTAGATTGTTATTTATTCGATTTAGACGTTATTATAATATCATTGATTTTGATATAAAAAGTGTTTTGGGTTATTGTAAGGTAAAAACCATTCGTGTTGATGTGTGATCGGTCTTATGATTATCTTTTCTTTTGAAAAGATTTTTTTAAAGTTAAATCAAATGGTTGTAGTTTACTCACACCAGTTTCATAACTGACCTAAAGTTTATTTTGTTTTGTTTTACCCTAAACTCTTGGGTATCCAAAATTTTTACGAACAGTCTAGTAGTTGGGAATTTTCAGATACACTTGGACGAGCTTGGAGCAGAAGGCTTGAGCATTAGATAGCTACTATTATTTTCCGTTGTGATGTGTTATGTTGTACTCTGATGATGATATGTATATATACAGTTACAGATTTGTATTTCAAGAGTTATGTTATATAATATATTTTAATCGTTCCGCTGAGATTTGTGTTCTTCGTTTTCTTCTATTCCGAAATTTCTTTCTATTTCTCACCCTCTAACTTATTTCAATTAATGATCCGGTAATTTTTGGTGTTTGGTTAGTTGGCTTAGTATTTGTGTTGATAACTAGGACCGGAAATTAGTCGGTTCGTCACAAACCCATTCAGCCCGCTTTAAAAACATTGCACCTTATTCACCCATTTACTAGTCCAAAATAGTAATTACCCAAAATTTCGTTTCTTAAAAACACGCAGCGTCTCTTTCGTCCCTAAATCTATAATCCACCAATTCTCTTTGAACAATCAAAGGTGTGATTTAATCTGCTTTAACCAATCTTGTTGCTCTATCTTCGTGGACTTCGCTCTAGACTCTGTCGATCCATCTTCGTGTTTCTTCGAAATGGTTTAATCTTTGTGGTTCTTCGTGGTTCCATCTTCGTGCAATTTCTAGATCAATTTCTGCAATTTCTAGATCAATTTCTGCAATTTCTGAATCGGTATTACCGTGGAGTTAAAGATATACTTTCTAGATCTATTATGCTTATTTCTTGTGCAGTGCTTTATTTGTGTTAATAGATGTTGAATGTGAAATTTCTGAATTTGGTTTTTGTTCAATTTTGTTTTTGTATTTATAGACAGTAAATGATAAAAAACCAAAATTATCTTGTGCCATTTTGCCTTCTTCAATATACAATATAAACGTAAATGAATCACTTGGTTTAAACCAAATTAATGAATAAACAAATTTGTGCCATTTTCTTCTTGCTTTTCCTGGGTAAGTTGTTGACATTTGGTTTGTAAAATAAATTGATTTATGTGTTATTGTTTTGAGAATTGATTAGACATTTAAATGTTTTCCATTTCAGGTTTATTGTAAAAATATAGTATTCTATTTATACTAGGAGTATATTACTTATTTCCAACTTATTTAAACACCCTACAAAAAAATTTCCCCGGTCATAACCTTTATAATGGCAGCTGCTCTCAGGTTTTATTTACCTTTTTGCATATGTGATTACCTAAAAACAAATTTTTAGTCTTGTTGGTAACTAAAAAATGGGTTCAGCCTAGAATTTTGGACCTTGTAATCCGTTGAAAATAAATAACAAACATACACAGAAATTTATATAATTCGAGTTAACTCATTTCGAACTGTCGATAATAGAAACCATGTGTTCTGGTAATTTGATTTATATGCTTATGTATTGCCTGTTTTACAGTTAACGTGGCTTTTCAAAGAGTTGCATATTTCGGGACCTCATCGGCATAACCATAGGCCTTATGTAATATTTCAGGAGGTGCCTATGCTTACTCTGTTATTATCAAAATAATATTTTGGTAGTTTATTGTTGCACTTTAAAAATAACACGTTTTGCTGAGAGTAGATTTTATTTTGTGATTTTAAAGTAATTTTGACTTTAGCAAGCAATTATTTTGTTTGTTGTTATGTCAGTCACATGCACAAGAACCGAGTGTTTTAGAAGAAGTTTATAAAGTTCAACTATACTAATTGAACACTTTGGTTAAGTCACCTAGTGTGAAGCAAAAACACAAATTCTTTTTTAAATTTACTACTATTACGCAGTGTACGTTAATAAATTATAAATAGGTTCTTTAGTTAGCCAAAAGCATTGGGAGTAGGATTATTATGGCAGACCATTATATGCTTAACATTTTATTATGTAGTCTAAGAGTCCAGGATTTGAAACATGTTTGAATTGTTGTACTGTAATTGCACTCTTGATTTCCGTTGGCATTGAACTGATGTAAATATCCACTAAACATGCACTCTTCTGTCTGGCTTTTTGCATGCTAGTAGTTTATTAGTGAACTAGCTAGTAACTTTTAACATATTTTGTTTGCCTTATTTTTGTTTACTATTCTGAGAAATAAAGTTTTGAACTGATGTAATTTTATTCAATAGCCAGAAATGATACAAAACGAATGAATGAACTGTTGTACACAACCACTGTTTATATAACCATTGCGGCTAAAGCTAACAGAATAAATAAACCATACAAGACCGTACTGGGCCATGGCCCAAACATATTATACTATTCAATAGGGATTAGATTTGTCAAAAATGTGTGAACTGTATTGGAGCCTTGTCATCTTGCTAGTCTTGCTTTTAACTTTAGTTTCATGATACATTAATTATTAGTTTTGAATGTGCAATTTTGTATTTGATTCATACCCAGATCGTGTTGAAGTTGTAGTCGCTACTTTATACCCAGATCATGCTAAGTGTGTCCAACCTAAATTCATTTTAGAGTTCATTTGTTGCCCTCAGGATAGTAACTGACATATGTCTATTGTTTTGTAGGTGTTATAAAAAGATACAAGGGTGCATAGTGAAATTGAGAAGGTTATCTATTCTGCTTTAAGATTTATATTCGAGAAGAACATGTAATTTGATGCATTATTAGTATCATTTGCTGTTAGTTTTAAAACTTATTTGGTGTAGTTTTTGCAACATTATTGTTATTTTCAAGACATTTAGAATTGTTTTAGTGAAAACAATTACTTTATGCAATTTTTATTATGTGTTTGATGATGTTTTATCCATCTTATTTATTATATTACTGTAGGCAATTTGCAAATGTCAGATAAAACTGTTATTACATGCAGTTTCTGTCATAAAACTATTTTCGTATGTAGTTTTTTCTATTTAATTTCATGACATTTGTATATGCAGCGTTTTCTCATTTTTCGAATTTTCATGTTTTAGACGGGTTAAATGGGTTGACCCATACATGAAAAAGATCAGATCAATTGATCCTCTTAATAAATATTAAATGGGTTGGGTCAAAAAATGGGTCGGGTTAATTTTGACCTGACCCATTATGACCTGATCCGACCCATTTAACAGGTCTAACTTCTATGTCTAAATCTTCGACATCCAAAAACCGTATTGCCACAAAACTCATAGTTGAGGTTTGTACTGCTAGTTAGAAGCATGTGTATTGTTAAATTATGGAAAAGGTGGTAATATGTGGATAGTTGAAGAAAAAATTGTTAGATCTGTGAAATTGGGGTTGATTTTAGAGTTGAAGAAGAAGTGGAATGAGTAATTAGGTAGAATACATCTGTATAGACGGTTATGGTTGGTTGTGTTTTTTGCGAAAAGAAATTAAGGAGTCGCGTATGCGTCAATATTTTAAACAAAAATCCTGCAATACCTGGGAATGAGTATGTCATTTTCTACGGAAGTGAAATCGGCCATTCAATCTTTACTCCCCTTGAATTACACTTGTTTAATCTTGGAACCGCTGCTTTTCACTGTTGGGTATTCCAGGCCATATTTGGCATAATTTTATGCAAGCATATTTGGCATAATTTTATGCAGGCTTATTTGGCATAATTTTATGCAGGCATATTTGGCATAATTTTATGCAGGCATATTTGATGCAAGCATATTTGGCATAATTGTATGAAGACATATTTGGCATATCTTTTTATGCAGGCCATGCTTAATTTGTGGGAGAGATTTATTGGTTTTGTCTTTTTCCTAGATTTGTTGTGCAAGCATGCCTTTTGTGCAACAATATCTTTTCTTTTAAGGAAAGACATTTTGGGAGATTACTCACAATTTTGGTATGCACATTAAAAGAAAAAGGGTTAATATAACCAGATCTGGTCACATAAGGCAGTAGCAGTTTTTGGTCATTTATCATCTTCTTCAAGGTGTTTTGGTCTTCAAGATTGAGCTTCATTCTTGCTCGATACACCGCTGGCCTGAAGTGCACACATAGGGTGTTCTCTTACACCTTTTTCATCTCTTATTGTTTTTGGATTCCGGTGATTAGAAGAGAATCTTTTGTAAACATTTTGGGGCTGTTTTCCCCTTTTGGTTTATCAATAAGAGAAGAGGGTAGACTCCTTAAGAGGTCTCGTGGTTTTTACTCTTCACATCGAAGAGGTTTTCCACGTATAAAATCTTGTGTCTTGCTATTTTACTTTCATCATATCCTTTTTATTTGAATGGTGTGTTGACTGATTGTCTTGTGTGTGATATTGTGGGTGTAGCTTGAAGTAACCCCTAATCGATCCTATCAAATTGGTATCAGAGCTTGGGTAGGTTATTTATCACACTATGGAATCGAGCAGTCATAGCTCAATGATTAAGTTGACATCAATCAACTATTCTATTTGGAGACCTATGATGGAAGACTTGTTATATTGCAGGGATTTACATGACCCAATTGAAACCGTCACTAGTTCGAGTGGTATTATCTCTAAACCTTCTAAACCCGATAAAATGGAAGAGAATGAATGGATAAAGTTGAAAAGGAAAACTTTAGGAACCATTAGACAATGGGTTGACATTAGCATTTTTAACCATGTGTCACAAGAGACCGATCCATATGATTTGTGGAAGAAATTAGAAGGTTTGTATGAGAGGAAAACCGCCCATAACAAAGCTTCATTGATTAAAAGGCTTGTTAATCTAAAGTTGAAAGGTGGAAAGTCAGTTTCTGAGCATCTTAGTGATTTCCAAGATATTATTAACAAGTTGACAACTATGAAGATCATTTTTGGTGATGAATTGCAAGCTTTGTTCTTATTGAGTTCTTTGCCAGATAGTTGGGAAACTTTAGTTGTGACCATTAGTAATTCAGCTCCAGATGGTGTGCTATCTTTGGATGTGATCAAAGAAAGCATGTTTAATGAAGAAATTAGAAGAAAAGAGATTGGAGTTGACAATTAACAAGCTCTTGTTGTGGAGAATAGAGGAAGAAGCAAGAGCAAAGGACCCAAAGGCCGTGATAACTCAAGAGGAAGACCCAAGTCTAGTGATGGAAAGAATCACTTCATATGCAACTATTGCAAGAAGCCTGGCCATATTAAAAAGTATTGCTTTCGTTGGAAAAGAGAACATGGGAAGAAGAATGATTTTCAGAAAGAAGGCGATGATAAAAATGTTGCAGCAGTAGCCTCTAAAAGTGATGATGATGTCACTTTAATTTGCGCAACTAGTGAATGTCATCATGTTAGCAGTACAGATTCTGAGTGGCTGGTTGATACAGGTGCTTCATATCATTGTGTTCCTAAGAGAGAGTATTTTTTGAATTATCAAGCAGGTGATTTTGGCAGTGTCAAAATGGGTAACCAGAGTTCAGCAAGCATAGTTGGGATTGGTGATATTCGTGTGAAGACTAATGTTGGATGCATGCTTACATTGAAAGGTGTACGTCATATTCCGGATTTGCGTCTTAATTTGCTTTCAGCTCATATTCTTGATCAAGAAGGCTTTCGTCACACATTTGAGAGTGGCAAGTGGAAATTATCCAAGGGATCCATGACAATTGCAAGAGGCGAGTTGTGTTGTTCTTTGTACAAGACATATTTGACTGTATGTTTTGGTGAGCTCAATGCAGTGGAAGAAAAAGATTCTCCTAATTTGTGGCATCGAAGATTGGGACACATGAGTGAAAAGGGTTTGAAATATTTAGCAGATAAATCTCTTATTCCTTTCAATACTACAATTTCTCTTAACCCTTGTGATCATTGCTTAGCAGGAAAACAACATAGAGCTTCTTTTGCTAGAAAGTCTACAAGAAAGCATGCTAAGTTGGAGCTTGTACATTCGGATGTATGTGGTCCTATTGAGGTTGAATCCAATGGTGGCAACAAATATTGTCACTTTTATTGACGATGCTACTAGAAAGACATGGATTTACATTTTGAAGACCAAAAGCCAAGTGTTTGAAACTTTTCAGAAGTTTCATGTTATGGTGGAAAGGGAGACAGAAAGCAAGTTGAAGTGCCTTCGTACAGACAATGGTGGAGAGTATACCTCACATGAGTTCAAGAATTATTGTGCGCAATATGGTATTCGACATGTGAAGACAGTTCCAGGCACTCCCCAACACAATGGTGTAGCTGAGAGGATGAATAGAACCATTGTGGAGAAGGTGCGATGCATGTTGAAGATGTCCGATCTACCAAAGTCATTTTGGGCTGAAGCAGTGAATAAAGAAGTTTATCTGATCAACCGTTCTCCATCTATTCCATTGGGGCTTGACATTCCAGACAGAGCATGGAAGGGATGTGATCCTGTATATACACATCTTAGAGTATTTGGATGCAAGGCATACATGCATGTGCCAAAAGACCAAAGATCAAAGCTGGATTCCAAGACTAATCCATGTGTTTTTGTTGGTTATGGTGATGAAGAGTATGGGTTCAGGCTATATGATCCAGAAAAAGGAAAGGTAGTAAGAAGCAGAGATGTAGTGTTCTTTGAGCATGAAAAAGGTGTAGAACTTTTGAGTGCAAGGTATCGTACTAGCTCAGATTTTTTTATTGATACTACTGATGTTTCTTTGTCCCCTACTCGTGGTTTTGTTGAACAGCCAATACAGGCTGATCTTGATGCAACACATGAAGGTGTTAATGATGCACAGCTTGATGGTGCACATTTTGATGATGTTCATGATGAAGCTCAACCAAATGGAGAAGTGGCTTATGAGCAGGGGGAGCAAATTGCCCCACAAGTGGATGATGCTCAAGTTAGAAGGTCAACCAGAGAACATAAACCATCTACAAGATATCCAAGCACAGATTATATCTTAGTTACAGCTGATGGTGAGCTCGAGAGCTTCCAAGAAGTGTTGTCTAGTCGAGACAAGAATCTTTGGCTTGAGGCTATGAAAGAGGAGATGGATTCTTTGATGAAGAATCAGACTTTTGAGCTAGTGAAACTTCCAAAAGGCAAGAAGCTTTTGAAAAACAAATGGGTTTTCAAGAACAAGAAAGATGGTGAGAAGATAGTAAAGCGCAAAGCTAGATTGGTAGTCAAAGGATGCAATCAGAAAAAAGGCATTGATTTTGATGAGATTTTTTCACCAGTTGTCAAGATGACTTCTATCAGAACCATTTTGGGTTTAGCAGCAAGTTGTGACCTTGAATTGGAACAACTTGATGTAAAAACCGCATTTTTACATGGTGATTTGCAGGAAGAAATCTACATGGAACAACCTGAAGGATTTGAAGAAAAAGGAAAAGAAAAACTTGTTTGCAAGTTGAAAAAGAGTCTTTATGGACTTAAGCAAGCACCAAGGCAGTGGTATCACAAATTTGATTCATTTATGACAAGCAATGGTTACCAGAGGACTGTTGCAGATCCTTGTGTGTATTTTAGAAAGTTTCCTGGTGATATCTTCATTATTCTTCTTTTATATGTGGATGACATGTTGGTAGTTGGACAAAACTTAGAATTGATTAGCAACTTGAAGAAAGATTTGTCCAAGTCATTTGACATGAAGGACATGGGTCCTGCAAAGCAAATCTTAGGCATGGAGATTGTTCGTGACAGAAAAGCTAGGAAGTTGTGGCTATCTCAAGAAAAATATATTGAACGTGTGCTTGAAAGGTTCAATATGAAGCATGCTAAGCCGGTTTGTACACCACTCGCATCTCATTTTAAGCTAAGTAAGAGGGATTGTCCAACAACGGAGAAGGAAAAAGCAAGTATGTCTTCTATTCCTTATTCATCTGCAGTTGGTTCATTGATGTATGCTATGGTATGCACTAGGCCAGATATTGCACATTCTGTTGGTTTGGTGAGTAGATACTTATCCAATCCTGGTAAAGTTCACTGGAATGCAGTAAAGTGGATTTTCATATATTTGCGTGGTACTTCTAGATTTTGCTTATGTTTTGGAGGTAGCAAACATGTTCTTGAGGGGTATACAGATGCAGACATGGCTGGTGATATTGATAGTAGAAAATCTACCTCAAGTTATGTGCTCACATTTTCAGGGGGAGCCATTTCTTGGCAATCCAAGTTACAAAAGTGTGTGGCTTTATCTTCAACCGAGGCAGAGTATATAGCAGCCGTGGAAGCAAGTAAAGAGATGCTTTGGTTGAAGAGGTTCCTTCAAGAGTTGGGTTTGCAACAAGAAGAGTATATAGTATTATGTGACAGTCAGAGTGCTATGGATTTGAGCAAGAATTCCATGTATCATGCACGCACTAAGCATATTGATGTTCGGTATCATTGGTTAAGAAATGTGATTGAAGAAAATATGCTCAAGTTAAAGAAAATTCATACAAACAAGAATGGTGCAGATATATTGACTAAAGTGGTTCCAGGAAACAAGCTTGATGTTTGTAGCAAGCTTGTGGGAATGAGTTTCAAATGATGATTGAAGCATGCACCTCTTCCCCAAGTTGGGCTGGAGGGGGAGATTGTTGGGTATTCCAGCCCATATTTGGCATAATTTTATGCAAGCATATTTGGCATAATTTTATGCAAGCTTATTTGGCATAATTTTATGCAGGAATATTTGGCATAATTTTATGCAGGCATATTTGACATAATTTTATGCAAGCATATTTGGCATAATTGTATGCAGACATATTTGGCATATCTTTTTATGCAGGTCATGCTTAATTTGTGGGAGAGATTTATTGGTTTTGTCTTTTTCCTAGATTGGTTGTGCAAGCATGCCTTTTGCGCAACAATATCTTTTCTTTTAAGGAAAGACATTTTGGGAGATTACTCACAATTTTGGTATGCACGTTAAAAGAAAAAGTGTTAATATAACCAGATCTGGTCACATAAGGCAGTAGCAGTTTTTGGTCATTTATCATCTTCTTCAAGGTGTTTTGGTCTTCAAGATTGAGCTTCATTCTTGCTCGATACACCGCTGGCCTGAAGTGCACACATAGGGTGTTCTCTTACACCTTTTTCATCTCTTATTGTTTTTGCATTCCGGTGATTAGAAGAGAATCTTTTGTACACATTTTTGGGCTGTTTTCCCCTTTTGGTTTATCAATAAGAGAAGAGGGTAGACTCCTTAAGAGGTCTCGTGGTTTTTACTCTTCACATCGAAGAGGTTTTCCACGTATAAAATCTCGTGTCTTGCTATTTTACTTTCATCATATCCTTTTTATTTGAATGGTGTGTTTACTGATTGTCTTGTGTGTGATATTGTGGGTGTAGCTTGAAGTAACCCCTAATCGATCCTATCATTCACCACTTCTTTCAGTCGCATCGTCTTACTTTAAAACACTGGCATTTAAAGAGTACACATGAGCAAGGCTACCATTTTGTTTTCTGTTTTAAGTAATTATTATACGTAATAAATATGTAAAATGTGTAATTTTTGGCATTTCGGTACATGTTTTATCCCTTACCGACTTTGAACCATAAAAATTAAAATGTGGTGATGTTCAGAATTTTAACCAGGCTTTGAAATAAAAATAATGCACACTAGTTATTAAATTCTGAAAAATCACTAAAATTCTTCTATTTAAAGTCGAATTATATTAATTTCAAATTCTGCAATTTAAACGCTATGCATTTCTAGCGTGCATGATCACACACTATGTCTGATCGTCATGAAACTTGACATCTTACAATAAAATATTATCCGGACCTAATGGAACTTATCTCGTCAAAATCTGAGAAAGTTTGTAAAAAAACTATTTTCACACGCTAATTAAATCAAGATAGTATTAATCGATTTTGAATTTCTTCAATAGTGCAATAATAATTTATTATCAACATTTTTAATAAAATAGTATTTTAATTAAACTTCAAAATCATATTAACCTCAAAATTCAGAAATCCATGCCCAATATTTAAATTGATAATCCAGATGAATTCGCCATTCATCTATCATAATTTATGTAACGACCCAGGTTTTTGAACGATTGATTTTAAATATTTAGTATCATTTAAATATTGAATTAACCATATAAAGGAATTTTTATATTGGATCATCGATTAAATAATCGAATTACGATTTATTTTGATAATTATTGAAATACGAGAATTTATAATTTAATTCAAAAGTAAAATTGAATCGAAACAGTTCAAATGATCAATATATATATATATACTATTTAAATATGAACGATGACAATAGAATTTCATTGTTGGAGAATTTTGTTGTTTTGAATTTAAATTGATTTAATATGGCTATTTTAAATATACGTTCAAAATAAATGGTATAATCTATTTCGTTGAATTCAAAATAGTATTATAACCTTATAACGTCGGTCATTAGGTTGAAAAAGCGGTTCAGAGTTTTGAATTAAGGGACACGAGATATTATGTTTTTTTTTTTTATTTAAAAACGAAATTTATATCAAATCAAATTAGCAGACCTATCATTTTAAAAGCCACCCTATATTCATATAAGCCGACCTCTTCTTCTCAGCGCAGACCTAAACCATTTACATCGCATATGTTATTTTCTTCTCGAGCAGAAAACTTTGTCTCCTACCTTCACTATTAAGGGAAACATCGATTTAATGCCTGTGTACAATTTGTTCCCTTATCACACATATATATATACACTGCGATAACCGCTCCTCTTCTATTTGCCGTCCTTCAGAAAAATCAAAACACCTTCCTGTTGAAATCGCAAGCCTCAGAATCAAATCCGTTTAACTCGTATGGCCTTCTACTCCACTCACGAATCATTCGAACTAGGTGCGATTCCCGTTTAGGGATTTGAAGTGACCTAGTGCTGGATCTTATCGGCGGCGCAAGGTGCGAGTTCGAACTGTCTGGGAAGAGTGCGATAGTGATGGAAATAGGGGATTTCGATCTGGAAAGGGTGCGATGCGGCGGGTCTTTGCTTCGGTTGCGATGGGAATACCGTGGGTTGTGAAATTGGTTATCGCAATTTGAAAGGCACAATACTCTAGAGCTCGATTGGATACTGGCGACGTTCACGATTAGGGCAGTAAGAATGATGGGTTGGTGGCTGTCGTGGGAAGAGGGAGCCTGGTTTGAGTGGATTTGGGTAGCGAGGCAACAGCAGTTCGTGACAGGAAGGAAATGGAGCTGTACACCAAGTGTTTGCTGGAATGTCAAGAAGGAATGAAGCAGTATTTTAGGGCTGATTTCAGCATAGAACTGTTCGAAGATTTATTTCGGGAACTAATCGAGTTATTAACTGAGCAGTAAGGTAAACACTTTTACCGGAATTTAAATATATACATAGAATAATTTGTTTAATTTGTTAGTTGATATTTAATTTATAAAAAAAATTTATTAATGTGTTAAGTTAAATTAAAACAATGATAGTATAGTCGATTAATAAAATCAAATGATCATAGGTACATATATTTTCCACTCGAGTAGATTCGCAGTTGCAACGTTTGAAATTTTAAACAGGAATCAAGGTATAAAGTTTTCTGTTTATTTACTTTCAATTTGATTAAAATTTGGAATTTTGTTAAGTAAAATATATATGCTTATATTATTCGAATTGTTTAAATATTGTATTTGATTTATACAAAGTTATAATCATGTTTTAAATATTTAATTTAAAATGATTTGATAATTAAATTAAATGGAAAAAGAGAAAAATATATGTATAAGGAATTCATTTATTTGTTAAATTAAATGAATAAATGTTAATCGGTAAACTTGAATAAAATTATCGCAGGAGCGAATTCATTCGAGAGGATTAGTAGTCGATAATTTGGAAGTAAACAGGCTATTCGACAACTGCAAATCCCTGGTGAGTAAATCTCACTCACCTTTAGAATTATTTTTTTTATTTCATTAAAAATAATTGTCTGTTGCTTGTGTGTATGCTTTCTGGTTGTTTTATATATATTAGTTATTTAGGCTATATATATATATATATATATATATATATTGGGTTGATTGATTGGTTGGATTCCCGCAGTCTCATTAGCGGATGCCCGCAGTTTCATAGCGGATGATTACCCTATACGCCCCACGCTATGATAGTGGATGACCTTCTATACCGCGATATTCTGCCACGAAGCAGAATTGGTATTATTTATGTGCTAACATCTGTGGATGCAGGAAAACAGGTTGGAGGAATCCAACTGGATTCCTCAAAAATATATTATCTGTTTGTTTATTTGTTTGCATATATATTGTTATATATGATGTGTTAGAAAAATAAATAATTGGTTGCTTTGTGTGTTTTATCACTGGGCTTAAGTAATGATATTTTAAAATATCGTAAAAAGGATATTGGCGATTTAAAAAGGAAAAATTCTATTTTTAAATAGAATTTGAATTTTTAAGTGGGAATAAAAATATAAACTTGTTTTGAAAAATAAAACAAGTAGTTCTTTTTAAACGAAGTTTATAAATAGTTCTTTTATAACGAAGTTATAAACGAAGTGAAAAGAATTATCATTTGATAATTCAGAAATAGGAATACAAGTGTTTTGAAAATATGATTCAAAAGGAAATTTAAATATGGAAATTTGAATTCCAAAAGGAAATGGAGAATTTGAATTCAAATAGAAAAGGAAATGGAAATTTGAATTCAAAAAGAAAAGGAAATAGAAAATTTGAATTTAGAATTCAAATAGAAAATCCAAGGTGGATTTGAATGTAGAACTTTCAAATGGTGTTTGAATATAGAGAATTTGAAATAGAATTTCAAAATAGAATTTTCAAAAGAGAATTTGAAATAGACTTTGAAAATAGATTTTCAAAGAAGAATTGAATAGAATTTGAAATATAGTATTTCAAGGAAGAATTCAAATGTGAAATTTGAATAGAGATTTGAATTGGAATTCAAATATGAAATTTGAATTGAGATTTGAAATAGAAATTCAAGTGTTGAATTTGAACATGAAATTGAATATAGAAATTCAAGTAGAAATTTGAATATGGAATTTCAAATTAGAATTTGAAATGAACTTTGAAAATAGGACTTCAAAGTAAGAAGTGGAATAGGATTTCAAAATAGGAAATCCAAATAAATTTTGAAATGGAATTTGGAGTTTAAAGGAGTTCAAATGGATTTGAAATAAGGAAAATTCAAATGGGTTTTAAATAATGTGTTTTAATAAAGAGGATTTAAATATAAGAATTTAAATAGAATTCAAATGGTGTTAAATATAAATTCAAACAAAACTCAAATGGAGTTTAAATAGAAGGAATTTGAATAAGAGGAATTTGAAACATGGTATTTGAATTCAAAGGAAGTAAATGTGGTACTTGAAGTTCAAAGTAAAAATGAGTTTAAATATTTGAAGTTCAAATAGATTAAAAATGGAATTTGAATTCAAATAGTTGAAATAGAATTTGAATATAGAATTTGAATTAGAATCGAATTGGAATTTGAATATAGACTTCAAATATAAATGAAATAGAAGATCAGAAATATTTGTTGAGTCGGAAAAATATGTTTGATATATATTAAAAATAAAATCAGAATGGAGTTGAAGTCATTTCAAAGAAGTTTAGAAGTTTAAAAGTTTATATATATAAATATAATTAAAACGAACTCGCCGCAGCGCTGCAGTTCGTAAATTGGCGTTTCGAACTTCAATTGAATATACAGAACCCAATTGAAGTCGAAATTTCTCGAAACAAGAAACGTCAGGACCGGTGTGATAATAGTTTTCTAATGAAAGAGAAAAATCTGAATTTCGTCGTATAGATTTTGAGTTATGTCAAAATCAAAATTTCAAAAATGCAGCGCCATAAACCATTATAAACCATAATAGATTTTATATATAAATATTGGGATTTTTAAGCAAATAAAAATCCGGATTGCCATTTAAAAATCTAGACTTGAGTTAGAAAATAAATGTGAACTCAAGTGAAGTAAAGAAGATGATTTTTGAAACAATAATCCTGTTTTTGATTATTGAATAGAATTAACTAAATCAAAGGAGAATTAGTCAATCGAGTTTGAACTAAAGTCGAATTTTGAAAAGTGAAATTTGGAATTGTAAATATATATTCGAAATCGAATATAGAACTTAAATAGAAATTTGAATTCAATTGATTGATAAGTAAGTGGAAATATATTCGAAACGTGTTATATTCAAATATACGAGTGAGATAGGCAGAGAGTTAGTTAAAGAATTACTTTAACGAATTTAGTCAAACGAGTGTGTGAAGTTGAAATAAATCCGACAGGTATAGACATACAGGAGACAGGTATGAGACAAGGATAATGCAGGTATATAAATAATGTGCTCGACAAAAAGGTACATGTTTAATTCATATATGAGGTTTTATGCGCCGTATCGGCAAGCCGCTTGGCTCTTCCTTTTTCTTTTCGATTGGAGAAGATACCGGGATGCTATTTGAAATTTCCCAATGCTCCCGATACAGGGGAGGTTATGGCGAATTTTTCCGGGAATTTAAGGAGTTAGAATATTTTTAAGAAATTTGACAATTGGGAATCTATATATCGATATATATAGAATTCGATAAGGAAACGAAATCAAAAATAGCGTAAAGGGCCAATATGGTTATTGAAATATTTGGTTAACAAATATTGATAAGGAAATGGAGAAGAGATTTAATTAATGAAATATTAATTAAAGAGCCCAGTGATTTGTTTGATATGTTGGATGAACACTTGTTTTTATTCGATAGTTAAATCACAGACTATCGAAGTTTTGACCATCGTTGTCAATATGGAGAGACCGGTTGGATTATTATCCGAAGAACCACTCCGTATCGGCATAAGCGTTGCGAACCAAGTATGCTGATTATATTGAAGACGGAGTAAAGTGCAAGGGCTTTTCTATTTATAGAAATAGTGCCTTCGGTTTCGTTCAATCCCAGAACGAACGTAAATGGACGAATGTCTGACGGAGTATTTCCAATGATCAAATGGGTTGGTCTGTATGAATATATATGGTTGCAACGGATTTATCCCTTAGCATAATATCCAGAATATTTGTGCAAACTTAACTAGTGATTAACGGATCTGACAATGTGGCATTCAAAGTGATTGTGCTATCAGTGAAGGGTAAGTATTCGTAGCCTCAGGCCTCAACAACCGGGAAAGGACAAAAATCGGGCAGGCAGCATGGCTATGTGGGTCGCACCCATTAGGGTGTATAATCACCTATCTAGAGAAATTCCTTTTGTTCTAAATCTATCGATTCTGCCCATTCGGGAACGGTGGTTTGAGTCCAACCGTTGGTGATATACATTCGATACACTCAAGCGAAATGAGTGGTCGGTCATGTGTGGGCCGGGTTGCAAGATGTTCTTGTTGAACCCAGGTGTATTCGCCTCTAGAGATGCACTGTCGGAAGGTGGTCCCATACCTTGTCCTGTTGGAAATCCAATCTCCAATAAGCGCCATGCGGTTTTTTTTTGATTTTATACTATATATGTGGAGCGTGAGATGCAAGCGTTCTACTATTTGGTTATTTACTTGATGTAGACATTATTATAATATCACTGGATTTGATATCAAAGTGTTTTGGGTTATAGTAAGGTAAAAACCGTCCGTGTTTATGTGTGGACTGGTCTTACTATTATCTTTTCTTTCGAAAGAGTTTTTGAAAGTTAAACAAGTGGTTGGAGTTTAGTCACACCAGTCCCATGACTGACCCAGAGTTTATTTTGTTTTGTTTTCCCTAAACTCTTGGGTGCCCAAAATTTGTACGGGCAGTCAAGTGTTTCAGGCTTTTACAGATACACTTGGAGGAGCTTGAAGCAGGAGGCTTCAACGTTAGTTATTTAGAGTTACTTCCGCTGGATCAAATGTTATGTGTACTCTGATGATGGTATGTATATATGTACAAAACAGATTTGTATTTCGAAGCTTATGTTATATAATATATTTTATTCGTTCCGCTGTGAGTTTGTGATCTTCGTTTTTCTTCTATTCTAAGTTTTCTATCTTACCTATTCTCACCCTCTAACTTCTTTCTAATAATGAGTCGTATTTCTGTGCAATTTGGGTTGGACGTGTGGTGTTATTAGTCAATTCAGATAGCACGGATTTGCGGGTCGTTTCAGTTGGTATCAGAGCTTAGGTTGAGCAAATACCTAGGCTTTGGTGGAAATGTGCTCATTAGAGATAGGGTCAGTAGTGCCCTAGAATGAGTTGAGTGTATATACGAGAGAGCGTATTTGTAAATTGATATAAAATTGTTTTATATTGTGGCGGCTTGTCTGTTGAGTGGTTTATGAATTCTGGTCGAATCGTGGGACGCCACGACGTCGATAGGAGTTTCTAAACACTTGAACAGAAAATACGACATGATATTGTTTTAAAGTGGGTGAAAGAAAATAATTTTACCCGAAATTTCTATTTTGATATAGAAAGAATAATTTTCTAGAATTATTATATGGATGTGTTGGATGTTTATTTTATAATCAAACGAGATTATTAAATTGAAATGGGTATTTATAACCAAATAGAATTTGTATAGAAATTAAATATACAAATGAGATGAATTAGAATTTAATTCAAACCAGAATTTGGAATTTAAAATCCTGGGAAGTTTGAAATATTTTTGGAAATATATTAGAGCAATATGGCTTGTTTTAAAAGGATTTAAAATGGATTTTGAAATAATAAAGCACTGAACTCACTTCGGTGGCTGGGAAATAATTCTGATGATGATTGCAACATCATCAGTGTTCATTTCCGAGTTTCTAAGTGATGGATTGCTACCTTAGAAAGTTTTGTTGGGAATTTGTTTGAAAGAAAACAAGTTGTTTGGGAAAGATTCAAGTGTTTTGAATTTGAGATGGAAATAAATATATATATGTGATTTCAGAAGTGATTTGAAATCAAAGGCCCGGGTATTTGAATTTTGAAATTTAAATTTAATTTAAACAAGTTAAATGGGTTGAAGTGAATGAATTGATTAGAATCAAATTGAATAGGTTTATTGGAATACAGACTGGATATAAATGGATTGATCGTAGATCATTCGAATCAAATGTGTGAAGACCAAGAGTTTTGGTTGGAGTTAATTTATTGAAATATGAGAAGTTGAGTTTCAACATAAGTGAGATGTGGGAAGGTAATGGATTTGTATCATTTTTCCTAACTTAGCAATTTCGAGGACGAAATTATTTTAAGGGGGGAAGAATGTAACGACCCAGGTTTTTGAACGATTGATTTTAAATATTTAGTATCATTTAAATATTGAATTAACCATATAAAGGAATTTTTATATTGGATCATCGATTAAATAATCGAATTACGATTTATTTTGATAATTATTGAAATACGAGAATTTATAATTTAATTCAAAAGTAAAATTGAATCGAAACAGTTCAAATGATCAATATATATATATATATACTATTTAAATATGAACGATGACAATAGAATTTCATTGTTGGAGAATTTTGTTGTTTTGAATTTAAATTGATTTAATATGGCTATTTTAAATATACGTTCAAAATAAATGGTATAATCTATTTCGTTGAATTCAAAATAGTATTATAACCTTATAACGTCGGTCATTAGGTTGAAAAAGCGGTTCAGAGTTTTGAATTAAGGGACACGAGATATTATGTTTTTTATTTATTTAAAAACGAAATTTATATCAAATCAAATTAGCAGACCTATCATTTTAAAAGCCACCCTATATTCATATAAGCCGACCTCTTCTTCTCAGCGCAGACCTAAACCATTTACATCGCATATGTTATTTTCTTCTCGAGCAGAAAACTTTGTCTCCTACCTTCACTATTAAGGGAAACATCGATTTAATGCCTGTGTACAATTTGTTCCCTTATCACACATATATATATACACTGCGATAACCGCTCCTCTTCTATTTGCCGTCCTTCAGAAAAATCAAAACACCTTCCTGTTGAAATCGCAAGCCTCAGAATCAAATCCGTTTAACTCGTATGGCCTTCTACTCCACTCACGAATCATTCGAACTAGGTGCGATTCCCGTTTAGGGATTTGAAGTGACCTAGTGCTGGATCTTATCGGCGGCGCAAGGTGCGAGTTCGAACTGTCTGGGAAGAGTGCGATAGTGATGGAAATAGGGGATTTCGATCTGGAAAGGGTGCGATGCGGCGGGTCTTTGCTTCGGTTGCGATGGGAATACCGTGGGTTGTGAAATTGGTTATCGCAATTTGAAAGGCACAATACTCTGGAGCTCGATTGGATACTGGCGACGTTCACGATTAGGGCAGTAAGAATGATGGGTTGGTGGCTGTCGTGGGAAGAGGGAGCCTGGTTTGAGTGGATTTGGGTAGCGAGGCAACAGCAGTTCGTGACAGGAAGGAAATGGAGCTGTACACCAAGTGTTTGCTGGAATGTCAAGAAGGAATGAAGCAGTATTTTAGGGCTGATTTCAGCATAGAACTGTTCGAAGATTTATTTCGGGAACTAATCGAGTTATTAACTGAGCAGTAAGGTAAACACTTTTACCGGAATTTAAATATATACATAGAATAATTTGTTTAATTTGTTAGTTGATATTTAATTTATAAAAAAAAATTATTAATGTGTTAAGTTAAATTAAAACAATGATAGTATAGTCGATTAATAAAATCAAATGATCATAGGTACATATATTTTCCACTCGAGTAGATTCGCAGTTGCAACGTTTGAAATTTTAAACAGGAATCAAGGTATAAAGTTTTCTGTTTATTTACTTTCAATTTGATTAAAATTTGGAATTTTGTTAAGTAAAATATATATGCTTATATTATTCGAATTGTTTAAATATTGTATTTGATTTATACAAAGTTATAATCATGTTTTAAATATTTAATTTAAAATGATTTGATAATTAAATTAAATGGAAAAAGAGAAAAATATATGTATAAGGAATTCATTTATTTGTTAAATTAAATGAATAAATGTTAATCGGTAAACTTGAATAAAATTATCGCAGGAGCGAATTCATTCGAGAGGATTAGTAGTCGATAATTTGGAAGTAAACAGGCTATTCGACAACTGCAAATCCCTGGTGAGTAAATCTCACTCACCTTTAGAATTATTTTTTTTATTTCATTAAAAATAATTGTCTGTTGCTTGTGTGTATGCTTTCTGGTTGTTTTATATATATTAGTTATTTAGGCTATATATATATATATATATATTGGGTTGATTGATTGGTTGGATTCCCGCAGTCTCATTAGCGGATGCCCGCAGTTTCATAGCGGATGATTACCCTATACGCCCCACGCTATGATAGTGGATGACCTTCTATACCGCGATATTCTGCCACGAAGCAGAATTGGTATTATTTATGTGCTAACATCTGTGGATGCAGGAAAACAGGTTGGAGGAATCCAACTGGATTCCTCAAAAATATATTATCTGTTTGTTTATTTGTTTGCATATATATTGTTATATATGATGTGTTAGAAAAATAAATAATTGGTTGCTTTGTGTGTTTTATCACTGGGCTTAAGTAATGATATTTTAAAATATCGTAAAAAGGATATTGGCGATTTAAAAAGGAAAAATTCTATTTTTAAATAGAATTTGAATTTTTAAGTGGGAATAAAAATATAAACTTGTTTTGAAAAATAAAACAAGTAGTTCTTTTTAAACGAAGTTTATAAATAGTTCTTTTATAACGAAGTTATAAACGAAGTGAAAAGAATTATCATTTGATAATTCAGAAATAGGAATACAAGTGTTTTGAAAATATGATTCAAAAGGAAATTTAAATATGGAAATTTGAATTCCAAAAGGAAATGGAGAATTTGAATTCAAATAGAAAAGGAAATGGAAATTTGAATTCAAAAAGAAAAGGAAATAGAAAATTTGAATTTAGAATTCAAATAGAAAATCCAAGGTGGATTTGAATGTAGAACTTTCAAATGGTGTTTGAATATAGAGAATTTGAAATAGAATTTCAAAATAGAATTTTCAAAAGAGAATTTGAAATAGACTTTGAAAATAGATTTTCAAAGAAGAATTGAATAGAATTTGAAATATAGTATTTCAAGGAAGAATTCAAATGTGAAATTTGAATAGAGATTTGAATTGGAATTCAAATATGAAATTTGAATTGAGATTTGAAATAGAAATTCAAGTGTTGAATTTGAACATGAAATTGAATATAGAAATTCAAGTAGAAATTTGAATATGGAATTTCAAATTAGAATTTGAAATGAACTTTGAAAATAGGACTTCAAAGTAAGAAGTGGAATAGGATTTCAAAATAGGAAATCCAAATAAATTTTGAAATGGAATTTGGAGTTTAAAGGAGTTCAAATGGATTTGAAATAAGGAAAATTCAAATGGGTTTTAAATAATGTGTTTTAATAAAGAGGATTTAAATATAAGAATTTAAATAGAATTCAAATGGTGTTAAATATAAATTCAAACAAAACTCAAATGGAGTTTAAATAGAAGGAATTTGAATAAGAGGAATTTGAAACATGGTATTTGAATTCAAAGGAAGTAAATGTGGTACTTGAAGTTCAAAGTAAAAATGAGTTTAAATATTTGAAGTTCAAATAGATTAAAAATGGAATTTGAATTCAAATAGTTGAAATAGAATTTGAATATAGAATTTGAATTAGAATCGAATTGGAATTTGAATATAGACTTCAAATATAAATGAAATAGAAGATCAGAAATATTTGTTGAGTCGGAAAAATATGTTTGATATATATTAAAAATAAAATCAGAATGGAGTTGAAGTCATTTCAAAGAAGTTTAGAAGTTTAAAAGTTTATATATATAAATATAATTAAAACGAACTCGCCGCAGCGCTGCAGTTCGTAAATTGGCGTTTCGAACTTCAATTGAATATACAGAACCCAATTGAAGTCGAAATTTCTCGAAACAAGAAACGTCAGGACCGGTGTGATAATAGTTTTCTAATGAAAGAGAAAAATCTGAATTTCGTCGTATAGATTTTGAGTTATGTCAAAATCAAAATTTCAAAAATGCAGCGCCATAAACCATTATAAACCATAATAGATTTTATATATAAATATTGGGATTTTTAAGCAAATAAAAATCCGGATTGCCATTTAAAAATCTAGACTTGAGTTAGAAAATAAATGTGAACTCAAGTGAAGTAAAGAAGATGATTTTTGAAACAATAATCCTGTTTTTGATTATTGAATAGAATTAACTAAATCAAAGGAGAATTAGTCAATCGAGTTTGAACTAAAGTCGAATTTTGAAAAGTGAAATTTGGAATTGTAAATATATATTCGAAATCGAATATAGAACTTAAATAGAAATTTGAATTCAATTGATTGATAAGTAAGTGGAAATATATTCGAAACGTGTTATATTCAAATATACGAGTGAGATAGGCAGAGAGTTAGTTAAAGAATTACTTTAACGAATTTAGTCAAACGAGTGTGTGAAGTTGAAATAAATCCGACAGGTATAGACATACAGGAGACAGGTATGAGACAAGGATAATGCAGGTATATAAATAATGTGCTCGACAAAAAGGTACATGTTTAATTCATATATGAGGTTTTATGCGCCGTATCGGCAAGCCGCTTGGCTCTTCCTTTTTCTTTTCGATTGGAGAAGATACCGGGATGCTATTTGAAATTTCCCAATGCTCCCGATACAGGGGAGGTTATGGCGAATTTTTCCGGGAATTTAAGGAGTTAGAATATTTTTAAGAAATTTGACAATTGGGAATCTATATATCGATATATATAGAATTCGATAAGGAAACGAAATCAAAAATAGCGTAAAGGGCCAATATGGTTATTGAAATATTTGGTTAACAAATATTGATAAGGAAATGGAGAAGAGATTTAATTAATGAAATATTAATTAAAGAGCCCAGTGATTTGTTTGATATGTTGGATGAACACTTGTTTTTATTCGATAGTTAAATCACAGACTATCGAAGTTTTGACCATCGTTGTCAATATGGAGAGACCGGTTGGATTATTATCCGAAGAACCACTCCGTATCGGCAT
The DNA here is from genome assembly GCA_030737875.1 of Allium sativum. NCBI lineage: Eukaryota > Viridiplantae > Streptophyta > Magnoliopsida > Asparagales > Amaryllidaceae > Allium > Allium sativum. The sequence goes on from CM060924.1 coordinate 162,164,770, forward strand.
AAGCGTTGCGAACCAAGTATGCTGATTATATTGAAGACGGAGTAAAGTGCAAGGGCTTTTCTATTTATAGAAATAGTGCCTTCGGTTTCGTTCAATCCCAGAACGAACGTAAATGGACGAATGTCTGACGGAGTATTTCCAATGATCAAATGGGTTGGTCTGTATGAATATATATGGTTGCAACGGATTTATCCCTTAGCATAATATCCAGAATATTTGTGCAAACTTAACTAGTGATTAACTGATCTGACAATGTGGCATTCAAAGTGATTGTGCTATCAGTGAAGGGTAAGTATTCGTAGCCTCAGGCCTCAACAACCGGGAAAGGACAAAAATCGGGCAGGCAGCATGGCTATGTGGGTCGCACCCATTAGGGTGTATAATCACCTATCTAGAGAAATTCCTTTTGTTCTAAATCTATCGATTCTGCCCATTCGGGAACGGTGGTTTGAGTCCAACCGTTGGTGATATACATTCGATACACTCAAGCGAAATGAGTGGTCGGTCATGTGTGGGCCGGGTTGCAAGATGTTCTTGTTGAACCCAGGTGTATTCGCCTCTAGAGATGCACTGTCGGAAGGTGGTCCCATACCTTGTCCTGTTGGAAATCCAATCTCCAATAAGCGCCATGCGGTTTTTTTTTTATTTTATACTATATATGTGGAGCGTGAGATGCAAGCGTTCTACTATTTGGTTATTTACTTGATGTAGACATTATTATAATATCACTGGATTTGATATCAAAGTGTTTTGGGTTATAGTAAGGTAAAAACCGTCCGTGTTTATGTGTGGACTGGTCTTACTATTATCTTTTCTTTCGAAAGAGTTTTTGAAAGTTAAACAAGTGGTTGGAGTTTAGTCACACCAGTCCCATGACTGACCCAGAGTTTATTTTGTTTTGTTTTCCCTAAACTCTTGGGTGCCCAAAATTTGTACGGGCAGTCAAGTGTTTCAGGCTTTTACAGATACACTTGGAGGAGCTTGAAGCAGGAGGCTTCAACGTTAGTTATTTAGAGTTACTTCCGCTGGATCAAATGTTATGTGTACTCTGATGATGGTATGTATATATGTACAAAACAGATTTGTATTTCGAAGCTTATGTTATATAATATATTTTATTCGTTCCGCTGTGAGTTTGTGATCTTCGTTTTTCTTCTATTCTAAGTTTTCTATCTTACCTATTCTCACCCTCTAACTTCTTTCTAATAATGAGTCGTATTTCTGTGCAATTTGGGTTGGACGTGTGGTGTTATTAGTCAATTCAGATAGCACGGATTTGCGGGTCGTTTCAGTTGGTATCAGAGCTTAGGTTGAGCAAATACCTAGGCTTTGGTGGAAATGTGCTCATTAGAGATAGGGTCAGTAGTGCCCTAGAATGAGTTGAGTGTATATACGAGAGAGCGTATTTGTAAATTGATATAAAATTGTTTTATATTGTGGCGGCTTGTCTGTTGAGTGGTTTATGAATTCTGGTCGAATCGTGGGACGCCACGACGTCGATAGGAGTTTCTAAACACTTGAACAGAAAATACGACATGATATTGTTTTAAAGTGGGTGAAAGAAAATAATTTTACCCGAAATTTCTATTTTGATATAGAAAGAATAATTTTCTAGAATTATTATATGGATGTGTTGGATGTTGATTTTATAATCAAACGAGATTATTAAATTGAAATGGGTATTTATAACCAAATAGAATTTGTATAGAAATTAAATATACAAATGAGATGAATTAGAATTTAATTCAAACCAGAATTTGGAATTTAAAATCCTGGGAAGTTTGAAATATTTTTGGAAATATATTAGAGCAATATGGCTTGTTTTAAAAGGATTTAAAATGGATTTTGAAATAATAAAGCACTGAACTCACTTCGGTGGCTGGGAAATAATTCTGATGATGATTGCAACATCATCAGTGTTCATTTCCGAGTTTCTAAGTGATGGATTGCTACCTTAGAAAGTTTTGTTGGGAATTTGTTTGAAAGAAAACAAGTTGTTTGGGAAAGATTCAAGTGTTTTGAATTTGAGATGGAAATAAATATATATATGTGATTTCAGAAGTGATTTGAAATCAAAGGCCCGGGTATTTGAATTTTGAAATTTAAATTTAATTTAAACAAGTTAAATGGGTTGAAGTGAATGAATTGATTAGAATCAAATTGAATAGGTTTATTGGAATACAGACTGGATATAAATGGATTGATCGTAGATCATTCGAATCAAATGTGTGAAGACCAAGAGTTTTGGTTGGAGTTAATTTATTGAAATATGAGAAGTTGAGTTTCAACATAAGTGAGATGTGGGAAGGTAATGGATTTGTATCATTTTTCCTAACTTAGCAATTTCGAGGACGAAATTATTTTAAGGGGGGAAGAATGTAACGACCCAGGTTTTTGAACGATTGATTTTAAATATTTAGTATCATTTAAATATTGAATTAACCATATAAAGGAATTTTTATATTGGATCATCGATTAAATAATCGAATTACGATTTATTTTGATAATTATTGAAATACGAGAATTTATAATTTAATTCAAAAGTAAAATTGAATCGAAACAGTTCAAATGATCAATATATATATATATATATACTATTTAAATATGAACAATGACAATAGAATTTCATTGTTGGAGAATTTTGTTGTTTTGAATTTAAATTGATTTAATATGGCTATTTTAAATATACGTTCAAAATAAATGGTATAATCTATTTCGTTGAATTCAAAATAGTATTATAACCTTATAACGTCGGTCATTAGGTTGAAAAAGCGGTTCAGAGTTTTGAATTAAGGGACACGAGATATTATGTTTTTTATTTATTTAAAAACGAAATTTATATCAAATCAAATTAGCAGACCTATCATTTTAAAAGCCACCCTATATTCATATAAGCCGACCTCTTCTTCTCAGCGCAGACCTAAACCATTTACATCGCATATGTTATTTTCTTCTCGAGCAGAAAACTTTGTCTCCTACCTTCACTATTAAGGGAAACATCGATTTAATGCCTGTGTACAATTTGTTCCCTTATCACACATATATATATACACTGCGATAACCGCTCCTCTTCTATTTGCCGTCCTTCAGAAAAATCAAAACACCTTCCTGTTGAAATCGCAAGCCTCAGAATCAAATCCGTTTAACTCGTATGGCCTTCTACTCCACTCACGAATCATTCGAACTAGGTGCGATTCCCGTTTAGGGATTTGAAGTGACCTAGTGCTGGATCTTATCGGCGGCGCAAGGTGCGAGTTCGAACTGTCTGGGAAGAGTGCGATAGTGATGGAAATAGGGGATTTCGATCTGGAAAGGGTGCGATGCGGCGGGTCTTTGCTTCGGTTGCGATGGGAATACCGTGGGTTGTGAAATTGGTTATCGCAATTTGAAAGGCACAATACTCTGGAGCTCGATTGGATACTGGCGACGTTCACGATTAGGGCAGTAAGAATGATGGGTTGGTGGCTGTCGTGGGAAGAGGGAGCCTGGTTTGAGTGGATTTGGGTAGCGAGGCAACAGCAGTTCGTGACAGGAAGGAAATGGAGCTGTACACCAAGTGTTTGCTGGAATGTCAAGAAGGAATGAAGCAGTATTTTAGGGCTGATTTCAGCATAGAACTGTTCGAAGATTTATTTCGGGAACTAATCGAGTTATTAACTGAGCAGTAAGGTAAACACTTTTACCGGAATTTAAATATATACATAGAATAATTTGTTTAATTTGTTAGTTGATATTTAATTTATAAAAAAAATTTATTAATGTGTTAAGTTAAATTAAAACAATGATAGTATAGTCGATTAATAAAATCAAATGATCATAGGTACATATATTTTCCACTCGAGTAGATTCGCAGTTGCAACGTTTGAAATTTTAAACAGGAATCAAGGTATAAAGTTTTCTGTTTATTTACTTTCAATTTGATTAAAATTTGGAATTTTGTTAAGTAAAATATATATGCTTATATAATTCGAATTGTTTAAATATTGTATTTGATTTATACAAAGTTATAATCATGTTTTAAATATTTAATTTAAAATGATTTGATAATTAAATTAAATGGAAAAAGAGAAAAATATATGTATAAGGAATTCATTTATTTGTTAAATTAAATGAATAAATGTTAATCGGTAAACTTGAATAAAATTATCGCAGGAGCGAATTCATTCGAGAGGATTAGTAGTCGATAATTTGGAAGTAAACAGGCTATTCGACAACTGCAAATCCCTGGTGAGTAAATCTCACTCACCTTTAGAATTATTTTTTTTATTTCATTAAAAATAATTGTCTGTTGCTTGTGTGTATGCTTTCTGGTTGTTTTATATATATTAGTTATTTAGGCTATATATATATATATATTGGGTTGATTGATTGGTTGGATTCCCGCAGTCTCATTAGCGGATGCCCGCAGTTTCATAGCGGATGATTACCCTATACGCCCCACGCTATGATAGTGGATGACCTTCTATACCGCGATATTCTGCCACGAAGCAGAATTGGTATTATTTATGTGCTAACATCTGTGGATGCAGGAAAACAGGTTGGAGGAATCCAACTGGATTCCTCAAAAATATATTATCTGTTTGTTTATTTGTTTGCATATATATTGTTATATATGATGTGTTAGAAAAATAAATAATTGGTTGCTTTGTGTGTTTTATCACTGGGCTTAAGTAATGATATTTTAAAATATCGTAAAAAGGATATTGGCGATTTAAAAAGGAAAAATTCTATTTTTAAATAGAATTTGAATTTTTAAGTGGGAATAAAAATATAAACTTGTTTTGAAAAATAAAACAAGTAGTTCTTTTTAAACGAAGTTTATAAATAGTTCTTTTATAACGAAGTTATAAACGAAGTGAAAAGAATTATCATTTGATAATTCAGAAATAGGAATACAAGTGTTTTGAAAATATGATTCAAAAGGAAATTTAAATATGGAAATTTGAATTCCAAAAGGAAATGGAGAATTTGAATTCAAATAGAAAAGGAAATGGAAATTTGAATTCAAAAAGAAAAGGAAATAGAAAATTTGAATTTAGAATTCAAATAGAAAATCCAAGGTGGATTTGAATGTAGAACTTTCAAATGGTGTTTGAATATAGGGAATTTGAAATAGAATTTCAAAATAGAATTTTCAAAAGAGAATTTGAAATAGACTTTGAAAATAGATTTTCAAAGAAGAATTGAATAGAATTTGAAATATAGTATTTCAAGGAAGAATTCAAATGTGAAATTTGAATAGAGATTTGAATTGGAATTCAAATATGAAATTTGAATTGAGATTTGAAATAGAAATTCAAGTGTTGAATTTGAACATGAAATTGAATATAGAAATTCAAGTAGAAATTTGAATATGGAATTTCAAATTAGAATTTGAAATGAACTTTGAAAATAGGACTTCAAAGTAAGAAGTGGAATAGGATTTCAAAATAGGAAATCCAAATAAATTTTGAAATGGAATTTGGAGTTTAAAGGAGTTCAAATGGATTTGAAATAAGGAAAATTCAAATGGGTTTTAAATAATGTGTTTTAATAAAGAGGATTTAAATATAAGAATTTAAATAGAATTCAAATGGTGTTAAATATAAATTCAAACAAAACTCAAATGGAGTTTAAATAGAAGGAATTTGAATAAGAGGAATTTGAAACATGGTATTTGAATTCAAAGGAAGTAAATGTGGTACTTGAAGTTCAAAGTAAAAATGAGTTTAAATATTTGAAGTTCAAATAGATTAAAAATGGAATTTGAATTCAAATAGTTGAAATAGAATTTGAATATAGAATTTGAATTAGAATCGAATTGGAATTTGAATATAGACTTCAAATATAAATGAAATAGAAGATCAGAAATATTTGTTGAGTCGGAAAAATATGTTTGATATATATTAAAAATAAAATCAGAATGGAGTTGAAGTCATTTCAAAGAAGTTTAGAAGTTTAAAAGTTTATATATATAAATATAATTAAAACGAACTCGCCGCAGCGCTGCAGTTCGTAAATTGGCGTTTCGAACTTCAATTGAATATACAGAACCCAATTGAAGTCGAAATTTCTCGAAACAAGAAACGTCAGGACCGGTGTGATAATAGTTTTCTAATGAAAGAGAAAAATCTGAATTTCGTCGTATAGATTTTGAGTTATGTCAAAATCAAAATTTCAAAAATGCAGCGCCATAAACCATTATAAACCATAATAGATTTTATATATAAATATTGGGATTTTTAAGCAAATAAAAATCCGGATTGCCATTTAAAAATCTAGACTTGAGTTAGAAAATAAATGTGAACTCAAGTGAAGTAAAGAAGATGATTTTTGAAACAATAATCCTGTTTTTGATTATTGAATAGAATTAACTAAATCAAAGGAGAATTAGTCAATCGAGTTTGAACTAAAGTCGAATTTTGAAAAGTGAAATTTGGAATTGTAAATATATATTCGAAATCGAATATAGAACTTAAATGGAAATTTGAATTCAATTGATTGATAAGTAAGTGGAAATATATTCGAAACGTGTTATATTCAAATATACGAGTGAGATAGGCAGAGAGTTAGTTAAAGAATTACTTTAACGAATTTAGTCAAACGAGTGTGTGAAGTTGAAATAAATCCGACAGGTATAGACATACAGGAGACAGGTATGAGACAAGGATAATGCAGGTATATAAATAATGTGCTCGACAAAAAGGTACATGTTTAATTCATATATGAGGTTTTATGCGCCGTATCGGCAAGCCGCTTGGCTCTTCCTTTTTCTTTTCGATTGGAGAAGATACCGGGATGCTATTTGAAATTTCCCGATGCTCCCGATACAGGGGAGGTTATGGCGAATTTTTCCGGGAATTTAAGGAGTTAGAATATTTTTAAGAAATTTGACAATTGGGAATCTATATATCGATATATATAGAATTCGATAAGGAAACGAAATCAAAAATAGCGTAAAGGGCCAATATGGTTATTGAAATATTTGGTTAACAAATATTGATAAGGAAATGGAGAAGAGATTTAATTAATGAAATATTAATTAAAGAGCCCAGTGATTTGTTTGATATGTTGGATGAACACTTGTTTTTATTCGATAGTTAAATCACAGACTATCGAAGTTTTGACCATCGTTGTCAATATGGAGAGACCGGTTGGATTATTATCCGAAGAACCACTCCGTATCGGCATAAGCGTTGCGAACCAAGTATGCTGATTATATTGAAGACGGAGTAAAGTGCAAGGGCTTTTCTATTTATAGAAATAGTGCCTTCGGTTTCGTTCAATCCCAGAACGAACGTAAATGGACGAATGTCTGAAAGAGTATTTCCAATGATCAAATGGGTTGGTCTGTATGAATATATATGGTTGCAACGGATTTATCCCTTAGCATAATATCCAGAATATTTGTGCAAACTTAACTAGTGATTAACGGATCTGACAATGTGGCATTCAAAGTGATTGTGCTATCAGTGAAGGGTAAGTATTCGTAGCCTCAGGCCTCAACAACCGGGAAAGGACAAAAATCGGGCAGGCAGCATGGCTATGTGGGTCGCACCCATTAGGGTGTATAATCACCTATCTAGAGAAATTCCTTTTGTTCTAAATCTATCGATTCTGCCCATTCGGGAACGGTGGTTTGAGTCCAACCGTTGGTGATATACATTCGATACACTCAAGCGAAATGAGTGGTCGGTCATGTGTGGGCCGGGTTGCAAGATGTTCTTGTTGAACCCAGGTGTATTCGCCTCTAGAGATGCACTGTCGGAAGGTGGTCCCATACCTTGTCCTGTTGGAAATCCAATCTCCAATAAGCGCCATGCGTTTTTTTTTTGATTTTATACTATATATGTGGAGCGTGAGATGCAAGCGTTCTACTATTTGGTTATTTACTTGATGTAGACATTATTATAATATCACTGGATTTGATATCAAAGTGTTTTGGGTTATAGTAAGGTAAAAACCGTCCGTGTTTATGTGTGGACTGGTCTTACTATTATCTTTTCTTTCGAAAGAGTTTTTGAAAGTTAAACAAGTGGTTGGAGTTTACTCACACCAGTCCCATGACTGACCCAGAGTTTATTTTGTTTTGTTTTCCCTAAACTCTTGGGTGCCCAAAATTTGTACGGGCAGTCAAGTGTTTCAGGCTTTTACAGATACACTTGGAGGAGCTTGAAGCAGGAGGCTTCAACGTTAGTTATTTAGAGTTACTTCCGCTGGATCAAATGTTATGTGTACTCTGATGATGGTATGTATATATGTACAAAACAGATTTGTATTTCGAAGCTTATGTTATATAATATATTTTATTCGTTCCGCTGTGAGTTTGTGATCTTCGTTTTTCTTCTATTCTAAGTTTTCTATCTTACCTATTCTCACCCTCTAACTTCTTTCTAATAATGAGTCGTATTTCTGTGCAATTTGGGTTGGACGTGTGGTGTTATTAGTCAATTCAGATAGCACGGATTTGCGGGTCGTTTCAGTTTATTACTGATCTAAATTAAATATTTTAATATTTACAATAAATCAAATATTCAAGTACGAAAATTCGGGTTGTTATATAGAACAAATGCGAGTGAAGAAGTTGAGCGAAACAGATAATATGCAAGAAAAAAGAACACTATATTCGCTTTCTTATATATAATAAAATAGATTCTAACACCAAAAATGTTAATGGATTGGCAGCATGTTATTTTATCATTATTTACTCTTTTTCAGTTGCTTAATTATTCCAAATATTGTTTTTTCATTTAAGATTTCTTAAGGTAATTTAAATTAAGCTATTTTTGCTTCTTTAAAACAAAAATATGTTGTTTTCTCTTTCTTTCTTTCTTTCTTTTTTTTTTTTTTGGCAAAACTGAGAAATAACAAGTGTAATTCCAAAACTGATAAATTCAATATGAGATTTGAACCTCAGCTCAGTTTTAGCATGCCTCAGTTTGTAGGAAAACTGAGCCTTAGGCTCAGTTTTGCGAAAACTGAGCCGTGCAAAAACTGAGCATCGGCTCATGATATCCCAAAGCACAAAGTTCAAATCTGTTGACATAAATATAAGTCGCCAATTGTTCATGATTAACTCATCTTATCCGTAATAGAATATATTTGATACGGCTGGTTATGTTTGGATATATTTAATATGGCACCAGGTTATATTAGAATATATTAGATATGTCATTTTTCAATTTGTTATATTAAGACATATTTGATATGACATATGTCACCAGGTTAAATTAGGATATATTTGATATGTCATATTGCACCAGGTTATATTAGGATATATTTGATATGGTTATATATTTTAGTGTTTCCTTATATGCTCGGGTTGAACATGTATATATATGGGTTTATTTTGTAATGAAATGCAAAGCTAATTTTCTCCTAATTTTCTATATGGTGCCATATTAAATATGTCCAAATATAACCTGCCATATCAAATATATCCTATTACGGAAAAGACGAGTTACTCATGAGCCATATTTGTGGAGTGGACTAGCTATGCCTAGTGATTCATGGTATATGTGTGTGTGTGTGTGTGTGTGTGTATAATAAAATTCCCCCCTTGGACAAACAACAAGACAAAGAGTGGTTCAGATTTAATCCCACAAAAACAAATCCACCGTCCTAATTTAAACACATCCCCTGATATTTTGATTGCCACCTCATCCGCATTTGCCTTATATTGATTAATGTAATTCTTACTGCTAACCATATTTTCTATGCCAGTAGTCATATTTACAAAGTATTTCTTCATTTATTAACACATTAATATTAAATTTATATTGTATTAAGAATATTTGCCCACTTTTGAAATGCATAATAACAAACGAACTATATAAATATGGCATATTTAAATATGTATTATTGGCAGAGGCACATGAATAAAGGAGCATTAAGCATATAAAGAAGGATGAACTAATTTTTTTTCCTTACTGCGTATTTAATATGATGAAGATGCTGGAATTGCATTTCTCTTCATTGTCTTTCTACTTCTCCTAACCTAAAATGTATTTCATCTTTTAGTTAATATAAACTGTGTGAAGTTATTACTGTAAATTAAATAATTGCAGACTAATTGTCAAATAGGAAAAACATGCATACTTATACGAAAGGTAACTCGTTTACTGTGTCATAGCTTGATTTAATTATTTTATTCACTGCTTGCTTCAAATTAAAAAATTACTCCGAACCACCGGTTAAATTTTTTATCGATTTGTCGTATACTCACCTTTAAATTGACATATAATCAAACAGAATGATTATGTATACATGTTATGTAAATTTGTTTCGTGTAACACACCTTTTAAATTTTCAACACGCTAATTACTATAGTGAGAGGAAATGGATTTAGAGTTGCTTCATCTTTATGCCTCTCTACGTACTTCATCTTCCTTCTTCTCATAAGTTAAATAATTAGCTCTTCAAATATTATATCGCTTAATGGAAAGGTTAATTTCTTCATATAGAAATCAAATTGTGTGTATTAGTTTTTACATATTTTTCATTTAATAATAATTACTTATATTAAAGCTTTAGATGCCATATAATGCTAATTACAACATATGTAACTATACTAGCCTCGATTATGAAAATTAAATTAAATAATTTTCTTCAATAACTTTGCACTTTGGTTGAATTTATGCGCTCATTTTGGCAACTTCTAAAACTGCTAATAAAATGTTTTTGGGTAAATAAACGTAATAAATATCAAATTAGTCCTTTAATTGATTCTCATTTATGTTGTTCTCCATTTTTTCAACAAGTGTTTCAGATTCAATCAATAATTTTATTCCTATTTATTTCAGTTACTATCCACTGACAAAAATTTCAACTATTATCTCTTGATAACCAAAAACAAATATGTTTTCACATTGACTTTTGGGGTTTACCATGTTAAAATTCATTTTCATTTTGCACTTCAGGCAACATTGATTAGTAAAATTCTCTTCAAATCAAAATGCAGTAAAATCAATTATCATGTCCACTGCATATTGTACCTGATTTTAGGACTGATCACTTTTGAATTTTACTGAATAGAACTTAATATGTTGTTAACAAGACAAATTAGAATTTTGACGCTAGTAGATTCATGTCTATACTAAATTTTACGATCCTTATGAAGGAAAATCTATGCCAATTATAGTTCATTTATTAGTAACCTGTTGTTGTTTGTTAGCCGTAATATTCATAAACTATGCTCAATTGTAGTTGTCATTCCTATATTATGTAATATATGTCAGTTTAAATGACTGTATTGATTAATAGTCATCGAAAACTCATACAAATAGGATTACTATTTGGAATATCCTACAAATTTAAGCTGTTATATTTTTTGTTTTGCACCAAAGATTTATTTACTACTAAAACTATAAGTTCATCCAAAAATTATTATGGCTTTTTTTTTGTATTTTACAGAAGTTTACTCTTTTCCTATATCATGTAATTATTATGTTAATCATAGAAATAAAAGCTAATTATCAATGATTTTTTTCCTTTAATAACTTTGCACTTTGGTTGAATTTATGCGCTCATTTTGGCAACTTCTAAAACTGCTAACAAGATGTTTCTGGATAAATAAACGTAATAAATCACAAATCACCTTTAATTGATTCTTATTTGTGTTCACTTCTCCATTTTTTCAACAAGTGTTCCAATTTCAATCAATAATTTTATTCCCGTTTATTTTAATTACTATCTATTGACAATTTTTTTTACTATTATCTGTTGCTAACCAAAAACAAATATGTTTTCACATTGACTTTTGGGGTTTACCATGTTAAAATCCATTTTCATTTTGCACTTCAAGCAACATTGATTAGTAGAATTCTCTTCATATCAAAATATAGTAAAATCAATTATCATGTCTACTGCAGATTGTGCCTGTTTTGGGACTGGTCACTTTTGAATTTAATTGAATAGAACTTAATATGATGTTAACAAGACAAATTAGAATTTTGACGCTAGTAGATTTATGTCCATAATAAATTTTACGATCCTTAAGAAGGAAAATCTATGCCAATTATAGTTGATTTATTAGTAACCTATTGTTGTTTGTTAGCCATAGTATTCATAAACTATGCTCAATTGTAGTTGTCATTCCTATATTATGTAATATATGTTAGTTTAAATGACTGTATTGATTATTTGTCAGCGAAAACTCATACAAATAGGACTGTTTGGAACATCATACAAATTTAAGCTGTTATATTTTTTTTTTTTTGCACCAAAGATTTATTTACTACTAAAACTATAAGTTCATCCGAAAATTATTGTGGCCTTTTTTTTATTTTGTTGAAGTTTACTCTTTTTCTATATCATGTATTATGTTAATCAAAGAAATAAAAGCTAATTATCAATGATTTTTCTTTCGTATACTTTGTGTTGTTAAAGTGGTAGGTGCGTAAATGTGAACATTGTTCTTATCAGAATGCCATTTTTTTATCTTTATGGTAATTGTCATATTTACAAAAAATGGTAAGCAAGTTATTTTCAAGTATAACATTCCCTTTTTCACCGTAAATACTTTCCATATTTACTTTCTTCATATATACACATAAAACCATAAACAAACAAGATAAAGAATATGTCATGCATTCAAATATGTATTTCTACAGCAAACCTTCACCCACTTGACCTCTTTCAAACGTTGGTTTGCAGTCCCACCACCTACTGTGTGTGCTGGAATACATATCAGATTAATGCCAATACACTATATTATACATAGGTGGATATTGAAACTGAAAAATGTAAATTTAGTTCATGTTCTGTTGTGTACCTTCATCCACAATATCATATTGACGCAGCACATGTGGGGACTAAAGTTAAAGTTGTTGCTTCCATTACTGTTATGCTTGCGTTTTGCAATGGTGACCAGACTATTTTTTAACCTAAAAGCGTTAGCAGTAAAGATAATATTATATCACAAATGCAGAGTTGACAATCCTTTTGATGTTTTTTGATCTTGCACTGAATTTTATTTTTGTATTTTTATATGAAGCTTAAAGTCTTTATATCCATCAAGCCTTCAACAAAAAAAATTCAGCTTTTTGTTGGTCTAATTTGCCAAAGAACTTATACTTCACACTTGATTGAAGACTTTTTCCTAATGTATTTGAAGGTTTGATTTATTGTTTGACATGTATGATATGAAAGAGATAAGTCACTTAATTCAGTGCTTATGTATAGGCCTGTAAAAGACAGCGCAAAATTATGGTTTAAAAGTTTTTTAGCAGCTTCTCTGGACCATACAAAGCGAGAGATTGCAAAGGCAAGATGTCATAGTAAGACACGAATACTTGAGCTCCCAACTGGCAGATATATGAAATAATAACCTATGTGTGCTTCTTCTTTAATGTGAAGCTAGCTATTCATCCGTTATCATATATTGTTCTGTTTATGTATGCACATTCAAATATGTTTACTTCTCCTCTAATGGGAAGTTTATATGAGAACGGCTTCAATTGACCTGTTATTTATATTTGCCAATAAATCTTATTTTATTGAACCTGATTTTATTTTGTCAACATTCTTAATTAGGCATTATATATGATTATTGCATGGTTTATAAGATTAACTTTTTCACTTTAGTTTTAGAATATTTGTTATGAACTGTTATTTTTTCAATCATAGTTCCAACATATCTTTCGTTGTTCAGAAAGATTTATGTAAGACATATTTAATGCACACCGTATTCATACTCTTGCTTATGTAGTAACGTTGGTATTTTCTTATAAGAGGATATTTACTGTTTGATTTGCAAATAGACGTATTTAATGCACACTGATATTTATACTGTTGCACGTTGCATGTTATGATGCCACCATACACCATCTTGAACTATGCTGACTTTTTAACTACTACAGTTTTTTATCTCCATCTTAAGAATGCTATTTTTTTTACTACTTACTGCTCTTTTGTTTCAACCATTTTGGTTGGTAACTACTGTTCACTTTGTTATGGTGCGGTTAATTTCGTATGACATAACCTTTTATTTCTATGCATATGCTTTTTTCAATTCCGTACTCATATTTCTATGCTCACTGTGTTCAATCAATGCAAATTAACACATACATGGTTGTTTAATTCATCATTTCATATATACATCTTTTCATCAATTGAATAGAGATACATGAAATTTGACACAGTTTACACCATGTCCAAACTGTAGTCACTAGCTATACATGAATCATTTACTTACTGGAAAATTTAATGTCTACGGTTGAATCCTAACAAATACATGTATCATTTACATTATATTTCTCACTACCATACAACACGTTCTCATACCTTATTCATAAATGCAAACTACAATACTTGAAAGTTTATGCTTCCGTGCATCGCACGGGTTTCCACTCGTATATATATATATATATATATATATATATATATATATATGTATGTATGTATGTATGTGTATATATATATATGTATATGTCAATGATGTATTATTTTGAATCACACTCCTTTAACACGTAATGTTTTTAAAAGGGTATTATTAGCACCCCAAATTTGGTTAAGGGGTGTCAATTTTAAGGGCACTCCAATCATATTTAAAATTGTTATGGGTGTACTAAACACAAAAATTTAGTATACGAAAATATCCCTGCTTTACTTTTCCAAATCGCCTTTTCCCAAGTGATTATTACTGACACTCCAAATATGTTTAGGGGGTACAAGATCGAATACAAAATTCTGTATACACCCACCGTTTTTCGTTTTTTTCATTTTCAACTTCCCTTTATCGAATTTAAGGGTGAAGCTCAACCTGCCCCACCGAATTCGGTTAATTAATGCGGGAAAGCCTTCCCGAATTTCATTCATGTCCTCCCTTAACCATTTTTGGAGTGTCAGTAAGAATAATTTAAGAGTAATTTGGTCATATCATAATTTAGTTTTAAGAGTAGATTACATTCTAATGTCCCCCGCTTAGTAAATAAAAAAAAAAGAGTCATCCCTTAACCAAATATGGAGTGTGAATCACAATCCCTTTTTAAAATAAATATTTAAAATAAATTTAATAAATAAAATGAGAAATAAACATTTTTTAAATGTTGAAATTTAGTCATTGACTTATACTATTGTGTTCATGACAATTATTTGATTAATTTTCAAATATAATGTTTTCTAAAATGAGTTCTAACGGAAAAGTTATGACTGTTTAAAATTTTAGCGTCAATTAGGCAGCACATCCCATGTATCATTCTATGTGCGGTCATTTTGTGTGAATGCGAAAATTTAGGGATCCTTTGTATAGATCATTATACATGTGTGGATTGAACATTTACAAATTCTCGTTGGATTTGGAGCGTCGTAGCTCACGAACGGATAGGGGCTGCAACTGGGGTGTCGCCGATCGCTCCTCTTATATATATATATATATATATATATATATATCCAATCAAGCCGTACAAAGGAGAAGCGGCCAAAATTTTCCATAAATTCAGTTGGTGGAAAAGTTTTTAAGTTTTAAAATTCTATAACATGGTTTCTTTTTAAAAAGTTTAGGACAAATTTTCAAAATAGGCTACTTTTTAAAACATATAGCAGAAATAGACCAGTTTTTGCCACCTTAGCAATGAGGTAGCAAAAGTTTTTAAAAAATTACTCGGGGGTGCACTTGACAAGTGCGCCCCTTAGATTTAACAAGGGCGCACTTGACAAGTGCGCCCTCCGATATTATGTTAAGGTGCACCTGCAAGGTGCACCTGCAAGGTGCGCCTCTGCTTTCTGCTGCTTCACAGCAGCCTATCTTCATCCCTCCTGCTGTTTCATAGCAGTTTTTCTACAAATTCGACCAATTCTATTGATTCAACTTCAAATATACGCTAACCCAAATAAAGCATAAACACATAGGTGTATCAATTTCAAACATAAATACGTAAGAACAACGTTAATATTTGATTACAAACATAAAAACAAGTCAAAATAAAATTAGATAACAAACATAAATACGAACCCAGATAGAATTCGATCACACAACCAAAGTGCACATGGTTCGCTTACAAACATACGCTAATACAACACTTATGAAAACGTTCATGGCGAAGTTTAATCTTGAGTAGGGGGAGGTTGAGAATGTCCTGCCGCCTGCAATTGAGCTGGGTCTTGTCGAGGTGGAGCAGGATAAGGATCATGTCTTCTTTTAGTTCTTCGCTCTTCCGGGCGCTCCAGTCTACGTCTAAAGAGTAATGTGTCAATGAGTTTTTTCAAGCTAATACATTGTGGTTGGATGTCGTGCTTCGGTACTCGACCATGTCCAATATCCTCCAATCCTCTACCAACCGTCTCTAGCACATCGACTTGTAAATCATGTTATTTATAATCACATATTAGAAGATTTAAGTCAACAAAGTAAAACAGTAAAGTAAAGTAAAAGACGTACGACATCTAGCTCAAACGGTGCACGAGCGGTGTATGCTTGTTCGTGAGGAGTCTGGTCCGCGAGTATGAATCTTCGAGTGATCGACCAATACCAACTCAAGTATGCTGAAATATGAGTGCTAGGAATTTCTTGACGAACGATACGTTTATGTCTATCATTTCACTGAATGATAGCAAAATCCAAATTTGGCTTTGGTTCGCAAGGCACAGGGATGTGTGGCTGAAGACTAAATTGTCGCATCACTCGATCAAGATTATACATCTCAACAGTTCGCATGCATATGATCGGTGTCTTGCAAAGCCAACTAGGCATGCCGCTTAGACATATCTTAGGCAGATCAAATAGCACATCATGTGTGTATGGATTCCATACAATAGCCTCATCTGTTAGCACGTCAAGCTGGTCACGGTAGAAAGTGGTAACTTGCTTTGGAGACTCAATCCAACTCCTATTTCCAAACCACCTGCGATAAAAAGTAATGCATATAAAGTATGTAAATGTAAATAATATAGCATAAGCAAAAGCATCATTATTGAAAGTCATGTAAATATGCGTATATTACCTTGCACTATAAGGTAATGATCTGTCGATCTGCGCAGATAATGTTACGTTTGGACAACTGATAGGAAGATGTGTCCATGACCAAAGCTAGAAAAAAAATTATGATGGGATTGCATATTACAAATGGCCATAAATAATTATACATACTAATATTCACCTATAGAAGAGAAAGACAACCGGCTATGGATTTGGATTTACCGAGCGCATCATTTGTTAATTCAGTGTATAATTTTGTCAGTATTGCACTACCCCAAGAATAACGTGCACAATCTTCCAAATTTCTCACAAATAATGCACTACAAGAACAGGGAAAATTAGTTACGGACAGTAGCGACGGCTGGTGACGGATAAAAAAAGCGGCCCTCACTAGCCGTCGCCAAAAAAAGATAAAACCGCGAGGCTACAACAACATTTCTCATTCCACGGCTATACCCATAAACCCACCCCCAAATCAAAAATTAAAAACCCTACCTCGCCGCGCCACCGTCCCTGCCACCACCCTGCCGTCGCCGCTGACCATCTCTCCCCTCTCCAACTTCTCCCCTTGCTTTTTGCTCATCTCTAAAGGTATAAATTATACCCTAATTTCTTAATTTAATTAATTAATAATTGTTTAAATGTATATGTTATGTGATTAGGTTATGATTGTTAAATGATTGTTGATTTAGTATAATTGGAAACCCTAAAATGTCGATTTAGTTGTTTATCGATGAAAATGTGAATTTAATTGATTTTGTGCGTATGTATGTGTTAATGAATTGTATTGTGAAAATTGTTGGAATGGAATGACCATGTATGGCGCAAACCAAGGCCTAAGTATGTATGAAGCACTAGAATTTAGAAATCTCATATATTAGGTTGTAGACGGAGTTTAGAAACTCCTGACACCCGTCGTCCACAAACCATGGATGACTTGTTTAAGTTGTGATGTGAAATTTGATGAATATTAAGAATGGTTGATTGTTGATTTTGGTTGAAACCAAATAGGATTAGTTTGTGGAAAAAAAAATCGTCTGCGTACGAAATAGAATATTGAAATCCCACTTGTCAAAAGCTGCGAGGCTTTAAGGTAGCGCGATGAGCCGTACATCGGGACGGTGCCGGTTTTAATTACCCTGCCGTTATGCTGCTGAAATTTTCAGAAATATTCATGTGTTTGAATTATTTTCAAATGTTCAAGTATATTCATGTGTGATAATTTATTCATGTTAGAAATAAATTGATTAGATAATAAAAATCGCATTTTTATTATGTATGAACCACTAAAAATATTCATGTGTTGAATAAATTCTTTGAACAATGAAAATTAAATTTTTATTATATGTATTAACCACTAAAAATGTTCATGTGTTGAATAAATTCTTTGAACAAAATAAATCACATTTTTATTGTATGTATGAATCATTAAAAATATTCATGCGTTGAATAAATCCTTTGAACAGTATATGTATGTGTTATCGAAATCACTGACATGTATTGTTGAATTAGGGAAAATGTCCAATTATTACATTGACCGTAGTTGGATGTATGAAGTTAGAATTGGAATGAAAGGCTCAGTGAAAGAAGATTTCTATAATGGTGTAAATGAATTTGTTAGATTTGCAATATCTAAAAATCGAAATTACGAGGAGCTTCGTTGTCCGTGTAGTAAGTGTAAACTGATGAGGTTTCATAAACCAGACATCGTTAAAGTACATTTGTACAAATCAGGTTTTGTGCCGAATTATTATTTATGGGATCTTCATGGAGAACTTGTTGCACCTACAGTAAATCCTGTAGCGTCGGAGGTCGAATTAGTTACGACGAATCCAATAGAAGATATGGTGGAAGATGCAGCAAGGTCAATGTTCCCTATCGGTCAGGTTGACGATGATGACGTCAATATTGAAGAAGTACCGAACACGGAAGCCAGAAAAATATATGATTTATTGGCTTCAGCTAAGCGGCCATTGTGGAATGGTTGTGAAAGTGGAACTGAATTATCGGTAACCGCTGAGTACATCACCATGAAATCAAAATTTAACCTTACAGAAGCTGCATTTACAGCGGTTGTACAAGCTGCGAAAAGGCATATGCCACTCGATAATCTGATGTGCGATAGTCATTACAAAGTGAAAACACTAATGTCGGCTTTTGGTTTGCCGTACCAAAAAATAGATACTTGTGTTAAAGGTTGCATGTTGTATTGGAAAGATGATATTAATCTTAGAAACTGTAAGAAATGTGGCGGGGAAAGGTATAAACCTAGAAAAAAGAAAGGTAAGTAAGTTCCGTATACAAGAATGCATTATTTACCAATCATCCCTAGACTACAACGGTTATATGCATCCTCAGTCACTGCATGTCATATGCGATGGCATAGTGTGCGAACACAAGAAGATGGAACTTTGACACATCCATCGGATGGAGAAGGATGGAAACATTTTGATAGGACGTATCCAACATTTGCCGCAGAGAGCCGTAACATCAGACTTGGTGTATGTACAGATGGGTTTTCACCATTTTCTCAGTTTGGTAGTAAATATTCATCTTGGCCTATTATCGTTACTCCATATAATTTACCTCCGTGGATGTGTATGAAAACTCCATATATGTTTCTCACTGTTGTCGTTCCTGGTCCTAATGATCCAAAACAAGGCATTGATGTTTATCTACAACCATTAATCGAAGAGTTGAAAAAACTATGGGATGATGGAGTTGAAACCTACGACATTTCAAAAAAAAAAAGAATTTTCGTATGTTCGCTTGTTTGTTATGGACGATTAGTGATTTTCCTGCATATGGGATGCTTTCAGGTTGGAGTACCGCCGGTCGTCTATCTTGTCCTTTATGCATGGAAGAATCACAAGCATTTTTCTTACGGTATGGAAGGAAGCATTCGTGGTTTGATTGTCACCGTTGTTTTCTGCATACCAATCATACTTTTAGAAGAGATAAAAAAACTTTAAAGCTAACAGCGGAATGACTGTGCAAGCACCCAAAATTTGGACAAGTGAAGAAATATACGATATTGTAAAGGATTATCCGAAGATCCATGAGACTAGAGAGCAGACAGAAATTCCGGGTAAATCTGACATTCATAATTGGTGTAAACAAAGCATATTCTGGGAGCTACCTTATTGGAAAGATCTCAAACTTCGACATAATATCGACGTTATGCATAATGAAAAAAATGTATTTGATAACGTGTTTAATACTGTTTTGAATGTCAAAGGAAAAACAAAGGACGATATACATTCGAGACGTGACATAGAAGAATATTGTAAACGTCCAGAACTTCATATGAAGCCTAATGACAATAAAAAACACAAAGCGTGCTATGAACTAGACAACAAACAAATAAAACTTGTACTGAAATGGGTTGAGGGACTGAAATGTCCGGATGGGATTTCTTCTAATCTTCGTAGATGTGTTGACTATAAAAACAATAAACTGAGTGGGATGAAAAGTCATGATTGTCATATCATGATGGAATATTTATTACCAGTAGTGTTCAAAGAATTATTGCTTGTAAAAGTTTGGGGTATTTTAACAGAGTTAATCTTATTTTATAAACAGCTTTGTTCGGCAACGTTAAAAATTGATCGTCTCCATAAACTTGAAGTAGAAATTCTGATATTGATTTGCAAATTAGAGAAAATCTTCCCTCCAGGATTTTTTAATGTAATGGAGCATTTACCTATTCATCTTCCATCCGAAGCTATCCTTCGAGGTCCAGTGCAATATGGATGGATGTATCCTTTTGAAAGGTAAAATTTATGCTTACAATTCAAAGTGACATTAGTGCATATAAATTGAATTAATTTTACTTTAGGTATTTGAATCATCTGAAGAAAAAAGTACGGCAAAAAGCACGAGTTGAAGGTTCGATTTGCAAATCTTATCTTGAAGAAGAAGCTTCGTTCTTTTTTTCTTATTACTTCAGTGATCATGTGAACCTATCATTTGTAAGTGGTCCTCGTAATGATGAAACCGTGGAACCTAATTTTTGTCCGACAATGTTATCTGTTTTTAGACAACATGGTCGATCTTCTGGAAAATGTGTAGAAATATGGTTAAATGATACAGATCACCTCGTAGCACACACATATGTTCTTCTAAATTGTGCTGAAGTTGCACCATTTGTTAGGTACTAAATTTTTAACTTTATTACAGTTTTGTGTACAAAAATTGTTTGCTAGTAATAAAATCATTTATATTTGCAGTATTTACGAATCAGAAAATCCAAATGGCGATCTCAGTAAAGATTTTGCTAAATAGTTCTCGAAGTACGTTTTCGATCCAATAAACTACGTCAATGACGAGGGTTTGCAACATCTTGCGCTTGGACCGAAAAGAAATGTTAAGACTTATCCAATATTCTTCGTCAATGGATTTAAATTCAACACCAAAGACCATGGTACTGACAGATTAACATATAACAATGGTGTATTTGTCAAAGGTTGTGATGATCCCGAAGAGCATATAAAATACTTTTATGGCGTCTTGACACAAATTTTAGAGTTGACATATTATGTACAACCCGTTGAAAAATTTGTTCTATTCAAGTGCAACTGGTTCAACAATGTTCCTGGTACTGGAATCAACATGCATAAAGATTACAAGCTTATAGAAATAAAGCACACATCGCATTACTATAAGTATGATCCTTTTGTATTGGAAAAGCAAGCATTACAAGTTTACTTTTCTCCGTATCCATCCTTAAAAAGAGATAAAGCAGATTGGTCTGCTGTAAATAAAACAAAGGCAAGATTTACATTTGAAGGAATTGCTATTCCAGACGATGCAGCGTATCAAACGGATGCAAATCAAAACGATGAAATAATAATTGCTAATGATGTTAATTTAGAGTCTTTAAACGATGAATCAAATGAATTAATAGAAGTTTTTGAGAGTAAAGAGGATAACGATATAGAGTATGAGACCGAGACTGAATCAGAAAATGAAGAAGAATAATATTATTTGTATCGCTATGTTGTGAACTTATATGATGTGCTATTTTGTGAACTTATATGATGTACTATTCTGTGAACTTATATATGATGTGCAACGGTTATTTATTATCCGGTTCTTCTTCTTTTATGTAAATGGGTCTTGTAGTTGCATTTGATAATATATGTTGTATGAGTTTATTTGATAATGGATGTGCATAATGATGTATGAGTTATTATTATACGAAATAATCTGTTTGTGACAGATATGCCTCCTAGACGCCGACCTACCCACAGTTCAGAGGCGGGTGCGAGCGGTACAGCACCGGATACACGTCCGGTCGTAGAGGTCGTGCCCAAGTCCGCAGGGTAAGTTTTTGATTTCGTAAATGCTTAGTATTCAAAAGTTATTAAATGCTAATATCGTACTTTCTGCAGGGGGTTTGATATTATTCCAGGAGAGGTTGTTTTACGTGTGTCTAGGCAAGCATATGTCGCTAGGTTGACAGAGGCGTGGCCTCATTGGGACGATATTCCTATCCAGATTAGGAATGTCATCCTCATGGAGGTTCTTGTAAGTATAAATATATTTCTCATTTGCAAAATTATTTGAAATATGTAATACAATTTGTTTGTTAATTTATAGTGTGTTGTACGGGTCCGGGAAGAAGATATGGATGTTTTCCTCACCGCATGGAACCAGAAGTTGAGGAAAAATTATTCAGGCAATGTATACAAGGCAAAAGCAGCGACAAAGATGCCTCCGTAGATGAGCGAGGTCTACGCCGATTTTCAGAAATTGTGGGTCACGGAAGCTGCGAGGGTAAATTAGTTAAGCTTATTTTAAAATTTTATTTTGTATATCCATCAATTAATCATATAATTAAATATACAGGAGCTTTCAGAGCGAAATAGAGCAAACAGGCTAAAAAATCCTGCTTTGCATCGGGCTGGGTCTAAGTCCTTCTCCCAGCATCGTCGCGAATTGGTACAGACGATAAATCACATATACAAATAGTTCTAAACTTTTAAAATCATATTGATAAATTTCAAATATATATTTTATCATTTCAGATGTCGACTCTCCAACGGGAGCCTACACTTGCTGAGGTATTTACACAGACTCATGCCGTCGAGCGGACAGATGAGGAGGGTAACACCTCATATACCTGGTCGGACCCTAAGTCAGTCAAAACGATGGTAAGCATTTGTAATAATTTGCATTTCACATTGTTATTTTGTATTGAGTATTTAATGTATTCCATAATTGTCCGCTATCGCATGACAAATACATAGCGGCCTTAGAAGCTCGAGCGACTCAGTTAGGTCAAGAGCCGGATGTGGAGGAGTGCAATCGCATATGGAACAGAATCATCGACCCGCCTACCAGGGGTAGAAGCTACGGCTTCGGAAACATAGAGGTAAAGAGTTTTATTAAAGGATTTTAACATACCCCAAGTGCTATTACTTAATATCACTTAGGAACTCAATCCATGTAAACAAATACTAATTACTGGCATGAATAATCTCCACAAAATTGGTTTTATTAATTGGTGTGCATTTTATATCGACAACTCTATTACAATAATTGTATAAAGCATGTATAGTATATAAAAAAACCAATTTTGTGAGATAGCAACTAATATATCAATATGTTTGCCTAAGACTTTCATCTTAACTATGGACTTCAGGGGCTTTATCCTTTCCATAGAACGACTTCGATTATATTGCTTATAAACTTTCAAAAGAATTATCATTCAAAATAATTCAATGTTATGCAAATTGCTTAGACAGATTTTTTGAAATGCATTGGATATTGAAAATAATTTGCATATTGCCCATCCTTTTTCGTCCTTCTTCTATATTCTAATGTTGTCGTTTTTTATTGGCAAAACCAGACTTTTTATAGCATTCACTACAAGAACAGGCCAAATTAGTTTCGTCCTTCTTCTATATTCTAATGTTGTCGTTTTTGAAATTTTTTGACAATGGTTTCTAACTATTTTAATATAATTACAGATGGCGGGGACTCAGGCCTCTTATACGAGGCGTCGGGATGAGGAGGAGATCCACATGCTTCGACAACAAGTTGCAGCTTTAAAGGATTTTCAGAAGAACAAGCTCGAGACCGTGCTGGATGCGCGGATTGTTGCATATCTTCAAGAGCATGGTGTGATGCCGCCGAGTGAGCCCGTGGAGGAGGACGATGAGGATGAGGAGGACGAGCAGAACGGAGATGATGATGAGTAGGTAGGTACTTGTCTTTTTTTTTGGACTTGTTTTGTAAATACAAACTAGTTGTTGGTGATGGACTTGAGATGTTTGTGGTATTTTGTGGAGACGGTCGATGATGGTATTTTGGACATGGTTTGTTTCATGTAAATGTGTTGATGGTTTTTTGATAGTTTATCGTTTATATTTTTGTTTTTTGGACGTGTTGATGGTATGAGTTGATTTATAGTGTTGATGAGGTGATTGAATGTGAATTTGAGTTGATGAAATGTGAAATTGAGTGTATATGAGTTGCAGATGAACTGCATTTTGAGTTCGTGTGGTTTGATGGCTTGTTAGCTGCTGAAAACTAAAAAAAAGTTACAGTTTGGCGACGGCTAGTGACGATTTTCAGGTCACATTAGGTGACGGTTAGCGATGGCTAGCGAGGGTTTCTTACCCAGTTTAGCCACGAATAGCGATGGCTGGCGACAGCTTATTTGTAAGGCGTAGTGACGGTTAGCGACGGCTTGTTATGGCAATATGGTGACGGTTTGTGACGGCTTATAGCCGTTTGTATGAATTATAGCCGTTTGTCCACGTGGCAACTTTGCCGTCGCTAGCCGTCGCAAAAGTTGTGTCCACAGCCGTTGCCATAGCCGTCGCTACTTGCTTAGCATCCACATTATTTGTGACGGCGTTTGGCGACGGCCGTCGACGGTTTTTTGCCGTCACTATTTGAGTCGCTTCTTGTAGTGATAGCCAAAAAAGATTTAGTCGTCCTTTAAAATGATCGGGACATAGATGACAAGATATCAAGTGCAGAATGACGGCTCTCGCATGACGTTCAACTTGCTCGTCTGATGCATCCTCTGCTGGCTCATTTCGAAACATACTTCGAAGCCAAGTCAACTTAATTGTTGCGCCTCTTATCTCATTTCAATTTGGGACCACGCCTAAACACCCATAACAAATATCTTCATAATTACTGAGATGTGTAGCAGTACCAGGATTTCTTTTCACTTTAACACCCAAAAGACAACTAACATCTTGCAACGTGATAGTAATTTCACCAGTGGGAAGATAGAAGGTGGAAGTCTGCGGTCTCCACCGATCTACCAATGAAGTAATAAGTGCATGGTCAATCTTAAAAAAAATCCCAATTTGGATATTTCTCTAAATCCAGCTCTTTGTAGCGCAAGTTGAACTCTAGGTGTGTTTGAAGTAATCAACGCCAACTTGCCAGAATGATCTTGACAATCAATTGGCTCGTCGCTCTACAAAATTCAAAACAAAATGAAAGTAATTAGCTAGTGCATGAGAAATGAAAAAGTATTGAATTCTTCCATTTGGATTTTTGAAATACCTTCATCAAGTCCAGATTATTGCTTCTATGCTCATTTTGAAGACACAAGACACTTACATCCACTGGACCGGGTGCTAACTCTACAAGAAAAATTTGAAATGAAATGAACAAGTATTGAACTAGGTTTTGAAATGATTACGTAAATCACCATATACATGAACTAAGAATTGGAATGAGCCTTCCATTGTAATGAACAAGTAAATCATCATATATAAGTAAAATAACAAGTAAACGAACAAGCAAATCACCAAATACAAGTAAATGAACAAGTAAATCACCATTGAAATGCACCTTTCATTGTAATGAGCAAGTAAATCACCATATACAAGTAATGAACTAGAGTAAATCACCAAACACAAGTAATGAATTACGGTTAATCAAGTAATGAACAAGTACTGAACTAGAGTAAATCACCATATACAAGTAATGAATTATGGTTAATCAAGTAACGAATTAGGGTAAATCAAGTAATGAACTAGATTAAAACACCATATACAAGTAATGAATTAGGGTTAATCAAGTAATGAACAAGAAATTAACTAGGGTTAATCAAGTAAATGAATAAGTAATGTTATTTAAGAATTTACCTCTAACTTCATAAGAAGAGGATGAGCCTTCCATTGTAGAACTAATTTAATGTAGAAGTAATGAAAAATTGAAGTATTAGAAAGTTTAGAAGAATAGTATTTTGGGTTTTTTAGTTTTAAGGATTTTGAAGAGGAATGGGTGTTTGGAGGAAATGGGGCAAATGGACAGCTGCTGGGTAAGAATAGCAGCAGGCCCCGGTTGAGGCGCACCTGCAAGGTGCGCCCTTGTACATTTACAAGGGCGTGCTTTTCTAGTGTGCCCTTATAAATTTACAAGGGCACACTTGACAAGTGCGCCCTTGTACTTGTACAAAGGCGCACCTGCAAGCTGCGCCCTACCCGAGAGCCATAGTAGCAACCTGCTGCTTCACCTACACCTAACATGTTACAAACCGCATCATAAAACCAAATCAAATACAACTCATTTGCTTATAAAATGCAAATGTGCACTATTAAAATGCAAATCATTCATTCATCAAACTGAAAGTACAATTAGTTCATTACATTACAAATCATTCGAACAAAATCACAAAATACATCTCCAAACTTTTTTTGACCACATATGCTTACATCAATCATATAGAACTCATTTTGACGGACATGTCGATCTTTTGTGCACTTTTTGACCACATTTGCTGCAAGGATTTTGTTTACTTCCTCCCATTTTATCCATCATACCTTCAATTTTTGTCAAACGCGGACGTCCCATTTTCCTTTTTGTATGCGGAGGCAATACGGTCGGACTGTGATAGGCATCCCAATACCTACTATCGGGAATTGGATGAAATCTTGGAGCGTAACTTGCTTTATATTTTTCCACGGAAAACCACAACGAACAAAATTCATAGTACGATATATTCGCTCCTCCAACGGTTTGAGCATAAGCGGCCATCAAATGCAAGCATGGCTATTTTTGCAATAGCGGAATGTTGCAAGTGCTAGTACACACATTATCATGTAAAGTCATGGTAATTGCTTTTCCAAATTGATCATTCACTTGCCATTCGCTTTGATTGAATCTAACAATTCCACAATGTCGTGCTTATTTTGCTCTTTTGGCTAAAAGAGTTTCAACTTTTGGAGTCATTTGCATTTCAAATCCTTCGGCATCGGAACGACGTTTTATGAAATAGTCATTTAAACGGTAAAATGTTCGTGATACTAAAGACTTGACCGGAAAAGCATGAGCACCTCGTAGAACTCTATTAAAACTTTCGGATACATTTGTTGTCATCATCATAAATCGTCCACCGTTATCCTTGCATAGAGCCTAATTTTCCTCCGCACCACGTAAGCTCTTTTCAACCCAAGCAAGCGCATCCAGCGTAATGGTTCTCAAGTGTCCTCTCAACTCTTTATATTGCAACTCATCAGTAGCACTAGCACATGAATAGAATAAGTCTACCAAGTTTTTTTTTGAGTAAATCTGGCAACTTGAAAGTTTGCTTTGAGATGCCTAGCACAAAAGCGGTGAAAGTGCTCTAGAGGCCAATTTTCTAATACTCCCGGAATTCCTTTCATTCGATCGGATATAAAAGTCAAACATCTATTGCAAACACTATGTATGAGATAGTACATGCATCTAAGAAACCATTCCCAATCATCTTTTGATTCGGAGTCTATAATTGCATATGCTAATGGAAATATACCATCATTTGCATCAACTCCGGTCGCGATTAGCAATGTACCTTGATATTTGCCGTATAGATGTGTGCCATCAATGCATA
The DNA here is from genome assembly GCA_030737875.1 of Allium sativum. Taxonomy (NCBI): domain Eukaryota; kingdom Viridiplantae; phylum Streptophyta; class Magnoliopsida; order Asparagales; family Amaryllidaceae; genus Allium; species Allium sativum. The sequence continues at coordinate 162,192,510 of CM060924.1, forward strand.
TTAACGGTCGACAATGCGCAAAACCATCAATAGAAGCACCGAATGCCCAAAATGCACTTTTGAAACAAACTTTGTCATTCATGAGTCTTTCGTTTTCAATATTAAAAACGGTTCCTGAATTATGTTTTTTAATAGTAGCTAAATATTGTGGCAGCTCAGCATATGATGTTTCTCAATCTCCAAAAACTGTCTCAAGTGCTTTCCGCAATGCTCTATACGCCTTGAAGTAGCTTATTTTGATGAAAAAAGTTTCCTACATTAAAACTTGAATTGCAACGGGTGTGGTATTCAAATCCGACCTCACAAAAGGAAGCATTTTGTTAGCAACAAATCTACTTGTCGCTTACTTGTAATTAGAATTGATGACCGGATTAACACAAGAATGATTGCCTTCATATTTCCTAACTTCCCACCTTCTCGTCAATGATTTTTTTGGGACAATAGCATGTATTCTCCACTTGCAATTGTTATCGACATTACAAATTGCAGTGTACTCTTTTTTTGTGGGATTTTACAGGTTTAAAAGAGACATAATTCTTTATAGACCACTCACTAAGCTGTTGAATAAGCACTTCCTTGGTTTGAAACTGCATTCTCACGTGAAAGCCCGAATCAACACAATCTGCAGTAAATGCGTCTCTAATAGGAGCTACATTTTGAATCAACGATGCTACCATAATTTGTGCGCTACGTAAATCATCCGTCAGAGGCATCTCAAATTCCATTTGTCTATTGTTATCATCTTCATCTTCTTGCACCAACGATGCTTCATTATTTTCGTTTTCATTCATATTACCAATACCAAACTCAAGCGGATCATTGTTAGCTTCCATATTTTCTACCTATGCCATATCATTATCCATTGATGCAATTTGCATGCTATCAATATGTGGTGAGCTACAACCTACACCATCTTTTGCCGATCTAGAGCTTGAACCACCCGCATGCACCGTATAACTGTTAAAAAAAAGTATGAGATTGGAACATTATGAATTTTAACTACTCAAATGTAAAATTTACAAACTTACTTTGTATTCATGAATGGAGGAAATATTGGATTTGGATTGCTTTGATGAGCACAACTCGGAATAGTTCCAATAATTTGAGTAGAATGTTGGTTTAAATTAGTATCAGTTGCCCCTTCATAATGCCTCAGCTCCTCTTTTATTACGAATAACTCAATAACTTTTATACTAACCGAAAACATTGCATCAACATCTTCATCATCATTTACATCGATAACAGAAGATCCAAAATCCGTCACCCACTTGCTTACTAATCGTACATCGTATTTTTGTGAATCAATTTTTGTATCTCTATACACCGTTTCCTTTAATTCATGGTAGGAGCAAAAATTTTTGACCTTTGAACCTTTTTGTTTGCCACCAACATACACCGGCGTACTATTTTCTTTTACGTTCAACTTTTCATCAAAATAGCAAATAATAGGGATGAAATCCGACATAGTCTACAATCAAAAATTTGCAAGGTATAAGGATAATTAACTGTTATACAAATATTAGTAACATAAGAAAGAAAAAAAAAAAAACACACACACACACACTAAACCTAGGGTTCGAATGAAATTGAGAAACATAAGAATTTGATATAGGGTTTGAGTTTAAACTAAATCAATACCTTCAAATAGATGTGCAATAGCTGATAGAAGTAACACAATCAATAACCCTTGTTTATTTTGATAATTTTTGAAGATTTTAGGGTTTTTTGGAACTAGTGGAAGAATGGTACGAATTTGTACTTTTTTCCCGAAATAGTAAAAAACAGAATGATAGAGAGTAGCAGGGAGTAGCAGGAAGTAGGTAGGGTTTGTGACAAAATTATAATTGATGCACTTGAGAAGTGCGCAAGTTATAATTATAAGGGGCGCACTTGTTAAGTGCGCCCCGAGTAATTTATTTAAAACTTTTGCCACCTCATTGCTAAGGTGGCAAAAAATGGCCTATTTTTACTAATACTTTTAAAACTGGCTTATTTCTGCTATATGTTTTAAGAATTAGCCTATTTAGAAAATTTGTCCAAAAGTTTAAGGTAGGTAAAAGTTGATGGATAAGAAATATTTTTTAGTTGTAAATACAGGAAAATAGTGAGAAGAACAAAATTAGACAAAATTTTAAGCATAAGGACAAGAGGTTAAATATTTAGTTATAATGACACTTTTTAGTGTAAAATAGGAAATGATAGTGTTTTATACTAAAAAGTGTCATTATGCCTAAATTTTTGGTCTCTTGTTCTTATATCTAAATTTTTCTCTAATTTTGTCTTTGTGCCTAAAAGCCCCTTATAAATAAGTATGAATTTATACCACATTTTCTTTTTTAGGACGAAAAATGCTGAGTAGAGGAGAATGTAACTACTCATAATTTCGATGTTTTAAAATACGTAGTTAATAAAAATTGAATGTCCTAAAAGAATGTTATAACAATAGGAACTTAAAATCTTAACAAATTTGATTTTTCTAATTGTAAAACTTGAAACGTATATGTTGTTTAGAAATACAGAATTGTTCAGAACATATTATCTGAATGCAAACGTAAAATAGGTAAATTATAAAACATTAATTCATAAATTTGAACATTCTATATATAAGTGTTCTAAAGAATTTTATAATGAAAACATCAAGTTCGCGCGCTCCGTTTGAATTGATTTATGTGATCGATTGGCGGTAGCCACAATCGATATATTATAATTAGCGCTAAAATAAAAAATACGAATTTAATTGGACATTTTATTGTTTGAAATATGTTTAATTAGACATAGCGAAGGAATAAATTTCATAGTGAAATATGCAAATTTGTTCCATTTGCGTTGATTTAGTTAAACTTTAAATTAATCTCTAAGAATTGTACGTCGTTGGAATTTGGGCTAAACGTACTAGATGATATTCTTAGAATAAAGGTATTTTTTGTTTCGTGAAATTCTAGCATTTGTTGCTCCAAATTTATAATTTTAGGTAAAAAACGTGCAATATAAACGACGTTTACTAGATGTATCTCCACCCTAATTCATGAACGCATATTTCTTTTAGCATGTAACTAATTTATATATTTAAAGAAGAAAAGAACAAACACATATTAAACAGTCACAAGTTATGAACCACGCATCCTTGTTTCTCTATATGCTTCCTAGCCCGATCTCCACTTCGGCAAATTCTATTCAGACCCAAAAAAATACTGAGTAGCCCCCTTTTTTTATTTTAAAATTTCGCTGGACAAAAATACCCTTCGTTGAATATATTTTTTTACACATTTTCATCAACCACGCAGCGCGGGTGTGGGGATTGTGATTCATCCTAGTAGGGGCCCTACGAGGTTGACATCAATACCTCGTAGGGGTCCTACGAGGTTAGCACCATTACCTCGTAGAGTCCCTACGAGGTAAGCAACATAACCTAGTAGTGACTCTACGAGATAAAGGGTATTTTGGTCATGTGAAATTTTTTAAAAAATTGTGGGGGCTACTCAGCAAATAGATGGATCTGAATAGAATTTGCCGAATGCAATTTTGTTGACACCCAAAAAGGGATGTCAACAAAACTTCCACCCCTGATTTCCACCAATCAGGGGTGGAAGTTTTGTTCACACCCCTTTTTTGGGTGTGAACAAAATCGTATTCGAATTTGCCCTCCACTTGCCTCTGTGCTCTTTTTATTTTGGAAACCATTTTTTTACCATAAAAGAAACATTATTCCCCAATCGAGAAAATCATGGCCAGCGACGTACTTCACCCAGCCCCGCCTTACCTCCACCCAGCTCTGCCCTACCCCCACCAGTGCTCCAATCTCCATCAGTAGTTGCGTGCGACCTCTCTTCCCCAACATCAGAAGCCTCGATCCCCTTTGTTTTTCAAATCGCGTCGCCCAGGTGTAGCTTCTTACTGAACCACCACACCATGCCCTGGCCACCTCTGGTAATCGGCCAAACCTCCGCCCCTATTCTCCATTTCGCTCATCCTTGATCCATCTCAGTTGGTCTCCGTCATCACTTCCGTTCAAAACCAGACATAAATTCCTTAATCCAAAACCCTAGAAACCTGTGCCACAACTCCGTATTATACCTTCACGAGCCTCCTACAATTCACCTCAGCATCATCTCCAGGTCCCGCTCCACCGATGCTTGAGTTCAACAATGCCTAAAACTGACTGTTTGTTGTTATGTCCTGTTTTTATTGCTTTGCAACGAGTTGTCATGGAGTCCATTGATGTTTGTGGAGATTGATTCACAGAGAGTAATGAATGCAGGAAAGATAATGATGACAAAAGGAAGTAAAGAAATAATAGAATTACAGAATTCCAGGAAGTTGAATATTCTTGATATTATTGAAACTAGTTGAAAGTAAGCAGCACCCTATGTTCTTACATGGCAGCATATATATATATATATATATATATATATATATATATATATATATATATATATATATATATATATATATAATAGTGTGTGTATGTAGCCATCAGAATATATGGGCTATTATTTAACATTACATTTAGCCTTATTTAATCAAGTCCATACGAAAATACACACAATTAATAGGCTAATGCTGCAGTGTCTTCTGGTGCATGTGTGCACGTGCACACCCCTGTACAGCATCTGCTAGTGGTTCTGGACCCAGGCTTGTGTTCATATGTCCATGCTGATTCTTCTCCTCTGCCTCGTTGACTTTCAGATTTGACCCCATTTCATCTTCTCCAGTGTTTGACTCAATCACACAAGTATTTGATAAAATGCCTCCTTCATTATTTCTCATGCAAACACCTTCAGAGTTCATCGTCATGGTTGCTTTTGATTCAGTTGTAGGAGGAGTTTGAGGTTGGTGCATAACACTGCTCCGTGTTTGACGAATGGCATGTTCCTTCCTTTGTGCAACATGCGTTCGATGAAATAATTTAAGTACTAGCATTAATTTGGATACTAACATTCCCTTCCCCTTCAAAGCAACCTTGTTCTCAAGGTTGAGTCGAAGTTTTGCCAGCAGCCTTATTGTCTTTACATCGATCAATGAACTACCACCTGGATCGTATATGAGTATCTTCTCTTTGTTAGCTTCTATATTCTCACAGCAATATGGCACCACTGAAGTTTCCATGCTTTTTGTTGCTTCCCTCCCCATAGCTGCCTTTCCATATTTTTTGTTAAATCTCCCTAGTTTCCCATCATAGTATTCAGGCCACTCGTTCCTTATCGGCCTACTCTCTGCTTGCTCTATTGCATGTTTCGCTATGTGAGGCCTCCCAGTCTTTATGCTCGCAGCAGCCTGAAGCCACAACAGTACTGGCAAAGAACCATTATTGTGGTAGCTGCGACTAGTGTTCTTTGTATCACACCCGATGATTATACGCCATTCACGATTTCGTAGAGTAGAATAAACCGCTTTCAATGGCATTTCCCCTACTTGTTCAGACCACCTTGCTTTGCGGCGGACTGCTCTAATGTTGCTAATGATGATAAAATTGCAATACAGTTGCCTAAGCAAAACCAATGAAAATCCATTCTAGCAGAAATAACATTTCCAACGAAGTAACCTCCATTGTATGGCATGAAATCGAATAGCCATTAGAGATAGAATCGGGTGTAACGTAGAATTTGTTAAGTGCAGTTTGAGAGTATTCCTCGGTTTTGTATCCGTATATGTCGTTTAACCGCCCGAAATCAGGCCAATAATATGTTTGCATGTGAAAACACAATGCTGCAAGTCTTTTTGACATCAAATCTTAAGTCTCTCTCCCTCCTCATCTTATGTGAGCAATTCCGAAGCACATCTCAAAGCCTTGAAAAATAGAGCTTGTGTTTCTAAAGGATATCCATAAACACCCATTCTTCGATCATTCATACAGCATCCATCAGCACATAGCAAAGATGGAAATGTATCAAAGCCTTCAGAATGACACAAACTTATAATAAGGCGCATGCACTTTTGGCATTCTGGTCTTTCAGGCAGTGATGTATCACTGGTAGGTTTGAGATATGCACGCAGTAATATTATCCACCAAAATCTAGATTCAACAGGAGTAACCCTTCAAATTACACTTTCACCATCATCTACCAATCCACCATGGCTAAATGCATTTAACACAGCAAGAAATGTCATGCCAATTAGATCATATCGACCACTCAAAGCTAACTCTTTAAACATTTTTATTGCTTTATTGCCTTGTCCATGGTGCCCGTATCCCGCTATCAAAGCATTCCAGGATGCCATGCCTTTATCCTTCATACCATTAAAAAATAATTGTCTGATTTGATGATCATTGGCAACATTCATATACATAGCATCCTTACGATATGTAGAAGTCCATTTTCGTAATCTTTTACCCGCCCATGTCCGTTACTTTTTAGCAACCTCCTTGCAACGACCCGCCATTTTTGACCGTTCAAATCGACAATAAACCACACATGCCGTCCCAAACAAATCATAAATACAGGCAGTTATTGAGAAAGAAGAGAAAGAAGAAAGAAGAGAAAAACAATAACAGAGTTCTCACAGCGGAAAGGCAGCATATAATAAATAACTAACAGTTTAAAATAGTTGAAATACATACATTTGTCTATACCATCAACGATTATCAGAGTTACATATATAGATATCTACATAGCACAGCGGAAATAAAATGCATCGGGAATACTTATATATAGTAGATATATACCAAATTCGTCTTCATCCTCCAAGCTATTGAAATCTTTGCTAACTGCAACATTTGCTGACCCGAGCGTATTGCAAAAAAGATAATATAACAGACACTCGAATCAACACTAAATCATTCTCATATTAGTCAAATTAAAATACGAAATAACATTAGTGTCATGGGTACAGTAACTCAAGAGATATTACGGGATTTTCCCATCTTTCGAGGATCCGTTAAACTAATACATACATAGTAAAATACGCTATTATGATAGTGTCTATCCAGTAAAGTAAATATCATAAAAATAGCGTAAGCGGGATTACCATATTACCCTTATGCCGTTTACAGGCATCAACAGTCTATACAGTACCGTAAATTCACCGTACTGATGTTATCAGAGGGCACTCCATAGATGGCAATGCTAAATCAAAATCGTATGGGGCTCGATATGGATAAATATGACAAGGCACTCGAGACAATGCCCAAGGTAGGATTCTACCAATTACATTCCCGGACCGGTGGTAACGCATAGCAGCTATTAAGGGATGAGTAGGAGAGTTATTAGAGAGGAACAATCGCAATTTTTATTGATGCAAAACATGATACAAAGAGCACATATATATAGTGCTATGAGCCCAACGACTAGTACAGAATATACCAAATCTGTATGAGCCTAACGGCTAGTATTAAATATACCAAGTATGCATGGGCCTAACGGCTAGTAGATAATGACAAAGCATGCTAAATATGATAAAAATGTGTTCACACTCTAACGACTCTATTGTAACGGCTCTATTGTCTTCGTTATGCCCCCTCAGTTCGAACTAAGGTTTCCTTGCTCATTCTGGCTTCCGCCTACACTGATAACGCGAAGTTCCTCTCTCATTCTGATAAAAATTTTGGTCGAAAGGGCCTTTGTGAGAGCATCTGCTCTCTGATAGTATGCAGGCACATGACATATTGCAAGTCTTCCTGATTGCGTTCTTTCTCTCACAAAGTGGAGATCAATTTCAAGATGTTTCGTCCTTGAATGTTGAATAGGGTTTAGAGATAAAGATACTGTGCTCTTATCACCAAATGACCGACTTTCGTCTTGGAGTGAAACCAAGCTCATCCATCAGTGATTCTATCCACATGATTTCGGCTGTAGTGCTTGCCAGTGCACGGTACTCAGCCTCTGTGCTAGATCTTGATGTGGTCTGTTGTTTCTTCGTACACCAGGAAATGATATCGGAACCGAGGTAAATGCAGTATCCTGAGACAGACTTTCGATCGTCAATATCGTTGGCCCAATCGGCATCGTTAAAGCACTGTAAGTTAAGTTCCTTTTATGAACTTAGGCTTATGCCGTAATGTTTTGTGCCTTGTAAGTATCTTAAAACTCTCTTTAATGCCATCCAATGTTCTGATAAAGGGTTCTGCATGTATTGACTGAGTTTATTGACGCTGTAGCATATGTCTGGTCGAGTAATAGTTGCGTATTGTAACGCTCCTATTATGCTTCTATATTGTTTGGCATTGTCGATAGCTTCTCCTTTATGCTTAGATAGTCTTAGGTTACTAATCCTAAGCGTAGGTAATGGGTTTGCCTTGTGCAAATTTGCCCATTGCAGTATTTCAGTGATATAATTTTGTTGGGATAATATTAATTCACCATTGTTTTTCCTAATAACTTGTATTCCAAGAAATTTTTTTAGTTCCCCCAAGTCTTTAATGGCGAAATTTTGATCCAGCTTGTGTACGATTCTGTTTATTTCTTCGCTGTTGTCTCCTGTTATTAGCATGTCGTCAACGTATACTAGAATGAACACAGTTCCATGTATGCCCTTCTTCGTATATAGAGAATTATCCGATTTAACTTGTGAGAAACCCATGTTAGACAAAGTTGACTTTAGCTTTTCATACCAAGCTCTCGAAGCTTGTTTTAAGCCATATATTGTTTTGTGTAGTTTGCATACTTTATCACCAGTACCATATCCTTCAGGCTGTTGCATGTATACCTCTTCAGTCAATTCCCCATTCAAATAAGCATTGTTGACGTCCAGTTGCCTCACATTTCATCCTTTGTTTAGAGCAATGGTCAGTATAATTCTGATGGTTGTGCGTTTTATGTCTGGGGAAAAAGTTTCATTGAAATCAAAACCAAATTGTTGCGCGTAACCTTTTGCAACCAGTCTGGCCTTGTATTTGTCAATAGATTCATCTTCTTTTCTTTTTATTTTGTATGTCCACCTACAACCAATCACATTTTTGTGTTTTGGTTGAGTCACTAAGCTCCAAGTGTTGTTTTTTATGAGAGCTTTATATTCAGTGTCCATTGCCTCCTTCCATTTGTTTGATCTTATAGCCTGAGTGAAATTCAATGGTTCGATCTCACTGGCAGAAATATTATATACTTTGGGTTTGAAGATGCCTCTCTTTGATCTGGTGATCATGTGATGTCCAGTTGATTGTGGTGGTGTTTGCTGCTGTGTATCATTGTTGCTGGTGGTGTCATAATGGTTGTTGTTTTCTGTATCTTCACTATACTGCATGTTTTGATGTATGTTTGTATCTTCTAAGTCATTGTGTGTCTCATTGATTTGCTCATTTGTTCGATCCATAGTTTCTTCTTGGGTGTTTAAATTGCTTGTGCGTTGTTGCTCTTCATTTCTATCAATTGAAGGTGGTTCAGTAATGAATGGCTCGAACCGTATGTTATTGTTTATGCTTTGTTCCCCATCCTTTTTGCCGATTTGCTTTTCTGCATAAGGAAACTTGTTTTCATCAAATATCACATGTCTAGAAACATATATTTTTCCTTTTTTGTCCATGCACTTATAACCTTTTTGGTTTTGTGCATACCCGATGAATGTGCATGGGCTTGATCTCATACTTAGTTTATGATTGTTATAGTCTCTCAAACATGGAAAACATAGACACCCATAGGCTTTCAGAAAATCATATTCTGGTCTAACACTGTATATCATTTCATGAGGGCTTTTATTGTTTAAGACTTTGGTTGGCAACTTGTTAATGAGGAATACAGATGTGTAGAAAGCTTCATTCCAATATTTCATGGGTAATGAGCTTTGTGATAACAAAGTTAGACCAGTCTCTACTATGTGTCGATGTTTTCTTTCGACTAAACCGTTTTGTTCGAACGTCTGGGGGCAAGTTAATCTATGTTTGATCCCTCTTTTGAGAAAGTAATTAGTTAGAGGTTTAAACTCAGCTCCCCCGTCTGTCTGAACAACCTTAACAGTATTGTTCATTTGTTTTTCGACATGAGTTATAAATTGCATAACTGTATTGCAAGCTTCTGATTTAGTTTTCAGCATGTATATCCAAGTATATCTAGAATAAGCATCCACAAAAGAAAGATAATACCTGTGTCCCTGATATGAATTTATAGGCGCGAGTCCCCATAAGTCAGCGGCTATAAGTTCCAGTGGCTCATTATAGCTGGTTTCAGAATCACTAAAAGGGAGCTTGTAGCTCTTGCCGAGTAAGCAGTGCGTGCATGTGTGTTTGATAGTTACATTTTTATAATGAATGTTATTATTACGCAGAACAGTCTTAACAGTTTCCAGATTAGGATGTCCTAATTTTACATGCCAAGAATTAATCACGTTACATTCACTGCTATTATTGTCATAATCAACGTTATTGCAACTATTCCTAATGCAGTCATTGTCACTACTAGCATCTACATTATTGTACCAGAATTCTCCACTTGAGTTTGCAGTCTTGAATTTGTATAAACCATCGTATAGGTTACCTCGAAGTAATATTTCATGATTTAGGGAATCTTTAACTAAACAAAACTTAGGATGAAATTCAAAGTAAACATTATTGTCGTTGGCAAAATTTTGATACACTTAACAAATTTTTATTAATCGTAGGTACCCTAAGAAGATTGTTTAATTTGAGTTGTCTTTTCCCAAAGATAGTCCCTTTGCCTATGTGTGTGATACTAGCAGTACTACCATTACCCATATGCAAATTTCTCATACCTGAGTAATTTCTGCTCCCTATGTTTAAATTTTGAAGATTGCTAGTTATGTGGTGAGTCGCTCCTGAGTCAGGGTACCATTCTTCGAAGCCATTGTCTTCATTTTTTGCTTCATCATCATCTGCAGCATTATGTCTTCGGTTTGCGTTATTATTATTTTGGATTGAATTCCCTGTTGTTGCCATATTTGCTTGTGCTCTTCTTTGTGAAGAGTAATTTTGGCTTGCCTGTTGTCTACCTGTGTCTGAATTATACCTGAAGTAACATTTGTTCGCCATGTGACCAAACTTTTGGCATATTTGACTTTTCACACGATAGTTGTTGTTATCTCCTTGTATCTGCTTATTTTTTACTGTGGTATAATTGGCAGAGAACTTATTTTGTGTTTTGTTTCTTTGGTCGATTCTGCCTTCATGAGCAAGGAGTGCTGATCGAACGAACTGTAAATCAGGTAAGGTTTGTTGTGTGGCTAACACAGTTACTAGAGATTCGTATTCTTCATCTAATCCACCAATAATAAATAGGATTTTCTCATTGTCGCTGATCTTATGGCCAACAGCATTTAGTTTGTCACACAGATTTTTAATTTTTCCTAAGTATTCTTTCATGCTTGCCTCCTTTTTTCTAGAATTTTGTAATTCCCTTCTATATTGCATGATTCTAGCAGCTGATTGTGAACTGAAAATTTGTTCAACTGTTTTCCATATTTCATAAGACGTGCTACATCCAACTATTTGTGAAAATAAATTCGAACTTACTGACGATAGGAGCCATGAGGAGAGGAAGCTGTCTTGTTTTTGAAACTTTGTGTAGTCTGTGTTAGGCACAATTTCTCCTTCCGAATTGGTTATCGTCACTGGTGGGACTGTTATTATCCCATTAATGTACTGCAGTAAATCATACCCTCTTAAAGCGATCTCTACTTGATATTTCCATAGAATGTAATTGTCTTCGTCTAGAGATGTGGTGATAATTTGGCTTTTTGGTTTAATCAGGTCATGATGGTTAGGTGGAGCGCTGTACCCCATACTTCCTGAAACAGCGGAGGTTACTTCATTGTTGTTGGCCATAAAACAAAAACAACTTTCTGCTTGATGATTAAGCCTTTCGGAAATTTGGCTCTGATACCATATTAAGGGATGAGGAGGAGAGTTATTAGAGAGGAACAACTGCAATTTTTATTGATGCAAAACATGATACAAAGAGCACATATATATAGTGCTATGAGCCCAACGGCTAATACAGAATATACCAAATATGTATGAGCCTAACAGCTAGTATTAAATATACCAAGTATGCATGAGCCTAACAGCTAGTAGATAATGACAAAACATGCTAAATATGATAAAAACGTGTTTACACTCGAACGGCTCTATTGTAACGGCTCTATTGTCTTCGTTAGCAGCCACTACCGCCCACCTCAGAACACACTCCTAAAAATCATAAAGGGCCCAATCATCATCATCATAGTCATAGAAATTGTATTGAAGAAGTGTGTCCAATCAAAGGTGCTACCTCAATTAGTTACGGTATAGCTCCTGTTTTAGTCATTTTAATTTTGACCCGAAGGTCAGGGCTATATTCGTTATCGTTCATCTTCTTCAATCCAACAATTTTCTCCAAGTCATCATATTTCATTCTGGATACGTCAAACGTTCACAGTTGTTAAAGTGGTATCGACACTGACAGAGAGTATGCCTTATGACGATTCTGGTCTCTTTAACAACTAACACTTACATCTTTCTCATCGTTTGGTTCTTCTATATTTCACAAAGGTTCGCTTCATATCAAAATATTATATTCTGTTTCGAACCAATTTTATATTCAAATAGAATATAATTTCATATCAAAATGTCAAAATCATACCAAACCGATTATATTCTAATAGAATATATTTCCATAACCTTATATTATAATCATATAATATTTCACAATCGACTTATATTCAAATAGAATATATTTTATCTCAAAGATTCAAATTATTCCAAATCGATTTATGTTCGGAATCCATTCATATTCAAATAGAATATATGCTTTCACTTCAACTCATTTCAATCCCTTAGGAGGTCCATTTATATTCGAGTAGAATATAATTTACAATTCCATATCAAAATCGGTTTAGAAATTAATTCATATTCAAATAGATTTTTTTTATCTCAACTCCATTCGAACAACAGTTTTAGATCCACACACTTTCCATTCAGAGGAAATTTACAATTCATAAGATAAAATTTTGAAAAAATAGATGCGTATAAGAAAATCTTTATATAAATATACTTAGAATACAATAATCAGAATAAAATAAGATAGTTTGGAACATTATATATATATATATATATATCAAAAGTTTACAAATAGTTTTAAGAAATAAAATATAATGAAATTTTAGTTGTAACAAAATAGTTATAGATAAAGGTTTTAATAAATGAGATTTTAGAAGGGAATAGTTATTTGAAATCAAACAGTGAATTTTTTTTTTTTTGAAAACAAAAATGTGTGATCTTCTGAAGAGAAGAGAGCACACACACACACACACACACACATATATATATATATATAATAAAATCAAAGGTACAGAGTCCGACTATAGAACATAAAAATACAAGATAAAACCTAACACAACTCTAGGGATGTAAGGATCGTAGATAGATGAGCTCCGGATAAACCACCGCCCATCTACTCCAATATCGAATTCCGGCAAGGCCACCACCCGATATTGAAGAATATCTACTCCAATACAATAACCCCTACTCTCAATGTAATATCAATAAAATAATGAGGTACAACATCAATAAACTCTCTAACAATAAGCCCAATGAAATACGAATCATCAATCCAAATAGCAATCCTCAAAGATACATTACTGCTACCAGTCCATCCAGCTATCCACTAAGCACTTCCTCTAAATCAACAACCTGAAACTGCCAAAAACTCAACAAAACTATTAGTAATTTGTCACACATATATATATGGAGATAAATGTGTCAATATATATATATTATATAAGCATTTATATATATATATATATTCATACACATTTATTTACCATACATATATGTGTGAAAGAAATACAATAAAAAAACCAATAATAGAAATTAACAACCAATACGATATCTATTACGAAAAAAACTGTTGATTCTAATGAATAGGTACAAATTCAATCTAACCTTAATCAATAAAGTCTCAAAGCCCGATTTCCCAAATAACTTGTAATGTGAATTAGACATCCAATTTAAGCAAAAATAAACTATTTTAATAATTAAATTATCCGTAGAAACAGAATTAAAATGGAAAGATCTCTGATTTCTCTCGGACCAAATGAACCAACATACGATAGTGATTAAAGAATCTAAAATGTATCTTTCACTAGCATTGTTGTAACACCCCACCTCCGCTAGGGTCACTCACAAAGGGAATGCCCTAGTTTTGGAGGGGTATTATCTAATAAACAGGCACAGAGATAACACAAGACAGAACATAGATAAAATAGAGTATATAAAGCAGCGGATATAAACTTTAAAACCAAATCTCATTACTGGAAAATAGAGTCAAAACCTCTTACATCAAAATGCCAAGTCATTATTTCATTACATCAAGTTCTAAAGAAGCAAAGTACTTAAAACAACATAAGTAAAATATTATTCCCCAAAAAGTGCATGAGTGCAGCCATAGCATAGCTCAAGACCAAACCGTACATGAGCTGTCAAAAAGCAAGCAAAGTCCAAGCTAAGAGCTAGAGTTTCCTCCCTGAGAACCTTGTGGGGGGGGGGGGGGACGAAAGACAAAGAGGCGAAAGAAAACGGATCAGTCAAAAAGACTGGTAAGCCCTAGTGACTATCAGCATAGACACTAGTAAAGTTAACAAGACATGAATAAACTGGAATTAAACATAGGAATGATGATAAGTTTGACATGATAACTAAGCTAACAAGATAACTCAAGTCTAACATTGCGTATTCAAGGTTCGCCATACCAACTATACTGGTATACTAATCCCGTGTCAACTATAAATCAAGAAATAATCCCTTGGCCCAATATCGTGAAGTGACCCAATTCGGGGTCCAACGGTATGATCTAATCGATCGGCTCCCTACAAGTCTAGCTTGTCGTGTGTCTGTGTCATACGACCCTATCACGAATGTAGTCACCTGTGCTAGGTCCACCATAGGGTGTATCAAGCCCCAGGGTGTCAACCACCGACACAAATCAACAATGCACAGATAATCCTACTGATGCCCAATGCCTGCTTTTTCAACTCCGGACTAAGTGCACGACCCTAGTTCGCCTGAACCTACAATGGCGCACCAACTCAGCCGTCGTTCTGGTCGCTTACAATCAGCCCAGCAATCGTGCCCCACCCTGCCTAGTCCCAGGGTATCGTGATACATTTAGTGGGTTACTGCTGAAAAGGACCGCGTAACTAGGGTTTCGTCCAGCAGGTTAAGTTGTCATTTAAAATCGAGACTTAACCCCATCTACGTGTCATGTTAAATTGACTAAGTGTGTCGTTCTAGTTCAAGACTTAGCCCTACGAATCATGTGTCAAGTTGGTTAAGTGTGTTCAAGCGGTTCATGACTTAACCCTATCAAATCAACGTGTCAAATTGGTTAAGTATATTCAAGTGGTCCATGACTTAACCCTATCCAGTGGCATTAATTTACTTAATGCACCCCTAACCTCTCACATTAGACTTGGTTATGGTTACTGGATGTGCCGGGCGGGTCCGGGCAGCTTTACACCATAACCTAGTCTAACCTCGGGTTTCGAGTGCGATATAACCAACTACTCACATTGGGTCCTATTGCTTGCAGTTACTGGATTCGCCGGGCGGTTCCGGGCAGATTTATACTGCAAACTCAACCCAACCTCGAGTTGGCCACGTTCCAGTTATCTAAGTGTCATGTCCATGCTTAATCTTTCATGTCAAGTTCAAGTTCAAGTTAACCATGTTCATGATTCAAGTCTTCAAGTATAATTTCGTGTCATGTTTCAATGTCATGTTTCATGTCAATATCATAGCCAATTTAAGTTTGCTTAATCTACCCAAAACGTATCCCCAACGTACGTGAATTCGCATAAATACAACATGTCAAAATAGGGAATAACACAAGAAGGATAGTTATAGGATGACAAAGGTGTTCACAAGTTAAGCATGATGATTATAACATTTCAGGCATATGAAATAGGGTCTCACATAACAAACTTGGCAAAATAAGGTGATAGACATGACAATGGGTGACATAAGATAATAAACCCAATATGTGAATAATAATGGTTTCAACATCACAGGCATGTCAAGATAAAGGTCCTGAGGGGTCTTAGGTTTAAACATGAATATGCCCCAAATCAAGTTCATACAATATTCCTACAAGTCAAAGTTTTACATGAATAGATCTAGGGTGTACAGAACTAGATCCAAAGAAATAGATCTAAAAGGGATAGTCATAGATCAAAGATATACAAGAATAGATCAAAAGTAGTTATCATGTTTAGGTTCAATTTCATTTTATACATGTCCATTATTAAATTTACAGTTTAGATCTAAGAGTAACTGGGGCTTACAGATCGTGGTCTAGAGAATTAGAAAGCAAAAGAAGCGTAGAAGAATCTCTAGAAATCCCCAAACTTGCAAAGCTCTAATGAAGTCTTGAATAGCCTCCTTGTTCTCTATCTTCTAGTCAGAACTTCAGCAGCATAAGGCCGGATAAGAATGTGTTAGAGAGTCTAGGGTCAGGGGCGGTATATATAGGGTTTAGGGAGCTGAACCTGGACAGGCAACAAGACCAGAAACATCTGACCCAAAAACAGTCTCGGGGACCAGGTCGACACCCAAGTCGACTGCGCAGTCGACCTGGTCTGGGGGGTGTCGACTCCCCAGTCGACCTGGTCTGGGCGGGATTTTTCCCGCCCAGTCTACCGGGGTTTGAAATTCGAATTTAAACTTGAAATCCGAACTGTTTTGAATTCTGAAAATTTCTGAAACTTTGGGGAGCCATAACTTGGTCATACGGACTCCTATTTTCGAAAACTCGGACTCGATTTCATGCAGAATTCCGAGTCAAACACAATGGCGCAACCCGTTTCCCTTGGTTCTTATTTTAAAATTTAATTCTGCCTATATTTCTCGTTTTTAACATGTTATCAAAATTCGGGTTGTTACAATTGTAAACAAATCTATAAGAATCCCAATAATTAGCACAACAATTGAAAGAATAATGACAATCAAAAACAAATATCCTTAAGACCATACTAAAAATATAGTTTGTGGTATTGCATGAGAAAAATAAATGATCAACATCCTCATTCATAATATTACAAAAATAACACTTAACATCAAAAATGATATTCTTCCTCTTAAGAAACTCAACCGTATTAAGTTTCTTGTGAGTGATTAACCACATTAGAAATTTAGCTTTAGGAGGAGAATTTGATTTCCAAATAAACTTAAAAGATCGAAATGAGATACCTGAAAATTTTATAAAGTTATGCATAGAATTAACCGAATAAACTTGACTTTTATCCATACCCCAACTAATACAGTCCCTACCCTCATCGATGTGAATATATATATATATATATATATATATATATATATATATGTAATAAAACCCTTTAAACAAAATCATTCCTTTCTTCCGAACTTCAAACACCTGGATCTATACTCTAGTCTCAAATGGAGTCACGTAGTTTCAATATTTTATTCCAAAACCATTCAACCCATCTTTCCATTTCGAGAATTCAAAACCATATTCGTATTTAGTTTAAAACACTCCGAAAATCCTAGATTACCTTTATTCCAAAATTTAAATTCAATAATAATTTATTAAATTCGAGTCCACCAATTATTGGAATAAATCCCAAACCATAATAAAAATTCAAATTTAAGATGACTTCAAATTTGTTTTTAGGAGAATTTCCTTACCATTTCAAATAACATCCAGGGTTCATGTCATAAAGGAAGAATAAAAATTTTATTGAAAAACGACACATTCCTTTAATGGACTTTTCATCAATAGAATTTCGAATATCTAAAATCATTTAACCAACCGATGTCCATATATAATTTGCTATCCAATGGCCAAGTGATTTTAATTTTTCGATATTTCAGGGATGGATATATCATTTCAATCCAAATCAGGGTCACAGATATCTATCATTTCAATCTGTGTTCTTAATTCATTTTAAATCGATAAATCCCGGGTTTATTTGATGTCCATAACATCAAGGGTAAAAAATGGGATTCATCGTCAAACTCAACATGCAATACAATGTACTGAATATGAAGCAGTAGCAGTGTTAATCAATTCAGTAATAAAATTCAACTAACCATCCATCACAACCATTTCATCCAATTAATCAGTATTAAACTGTTCACAGGTTTGCAAGGATCAGAATTTCCACTAGTAATTAAATTAAATTTAATAACTGATTATTGGCCTAAATTTCCAGATTACCATACTTGCATGTCGGTTTTAAATCAACACATCATCAATCATACACAACCATGCAACCAAACTTATTTCACAATTTAATTTAATAAATATGGGAATAATTCAGTTCATCGTGAGTGGAAAAATCACTCACCTTTAGGTCTCTAGTGGATAGGACGTCCAAAAGAAGCCCAAAATTTGATAGTCTCCAAACGCAACCAAACCAGTCTCAGATCGACCGCAATTCCGTCACGATCCCAACGCACGTAACCGCGTCCAAATCCGAGGTCATACGAGAAATTTATTAGTGTTTTATCGTTTGGAATTTCAAATATATAAAATTAATAAAATAAAACCTCACCCACATGAATTTTGCCACGTCAGCAAGCCCATGTTTATCTTCCCACTCGCGTCGCTCTCTGCTATAGTACCAACGCGAAACAAGCCATCACCACCGAAATTTTGACCAACTATTGCGCCCTCCTCCGATCGAGCTAGGACCTCCGGCCATCAGCAAAATGACTGACTCTCCCAACCGCTTCAACCACGCCGGAACCACCACCTGCGGTGGTCCCTTCCGCCCCCGCCAAGACCAAGAACGACAGCTATTTCCGAGCTTCTACCGAAAAATTCCAGCAACTTACACCACTATACAGCTTCCTACCACCACCCCTAGACTCGTGTGAATCTCCTCTTCGATACCCAGAACCCGATTCTTCAATTAATATCCAAATCAAAAACGCCCAAATTCGGTTCTAGGGTTCCGAATCTCAGAACTTTGACCAAGATTTTCTGACCAAGCGACATACTGCATGCGAGAACAAACTGAAGATCTGTGTTCTACCAGCAGAGAGCTTCGATATGGTATATAATATGTTGGGTTTTGAGGAGTTTTGATTTTTAAAGCCTGTATTTTGTTTTGATCTAGGGTTTGAAGTTTCAGCCATTAAAGAGAGATCAGATAGAGGAAATCATACATAGTGAGAAAATGAGCTGGTGAGGCTAAATGGAATTTTATCTATATATAAAGAAGGCCCAATAAGAGAAACTAACCATTATCCTATTACACGGATTCCTTTCACATTTTCTTCAGAACGATCAAACGGTAAGTCGGATTGTAATGCAAATGGAAGTCCTATCATAAGTCACTGTTCCGGTTCCGATGAGACTGGTTTCATCGGATTCCGAGACGTTGCCAAAACAGTTAAATTCCACAGTTAATTAATTAATAAAATATTCAATTATTCATTTAACTGATTAAATTCAATGTAAATATTCATTAAATTCAAATTTAAATCAAAATATAACTTAAATAAATTCTACATATTTATTTCATGAATTTTAAGTTCCCACATTTTATTATTAACAAATTTAAATTTGAATTTCAAATTTAACTTAAACAGCTTAAATTCCACCGTTTAACAAATCAAATTTGAATTCCACTTTTAAATTAATCCACTCAAATTAATTTAATTATTTAAACATTAAATTTCAAATTACAGCCTTTCTAAATAAAACTAAATTTGAAAAATCTATTTATACGCAATTCAAACAATCACCATCATTAAAAATTAACAAAAAATCGATTTTTATCTAATTTTATTTTATTTTATTTATTTTAAATTGAAAATTTAATGTACAGAAAATATGGGATTTTACATTCCTCAATTTTTAAAAGATGATTTCGGTCCACGAGCACTTCCTCGGACTCCATTTTTACTAATAGGAACCCAAACGGATGCCAGTGTTTTTCATAGAAATTAAACATTGTACCGCGAAGATCGCCACCAAGCACCCGCTCCATTTTCAACACATTATCCACAACAAAAATCTTATCATATATTTCTACAATTTCTCCATTGCAGTTTGTTGTTTGTAAGTAGTGGTCCCAGATTGTGGCATTTTTATTTTATGATACCTACTGACATAATCAAAATAAACACCTTCAAGCTTTTTAGCACTTGATTCGTCTTGGATCTTCAATAATCTCAACTTGATTGCCTTGGTAACCCAGTCAGAAGTTGCAGGAAAAGCACTTTTAAGGCTTTGTTATATTGAAGCAACACCAAAAACCTGCAATCGGGACGACACCGATCTGAGTCGAGTTGAATCCAGGAAAGAATAGCTTGGCAGACTTAATAAGACGGATACACTAGTCACCATAACTTGCAGCTCAGTTATTTCAAAATTCAAATTCTATAAAGCATATGCCCAGAATTCAAATTCATATATGCAAGCCGCACAATTATTTCAAAATCTGCAAGAACATTGTCATCGTCAAGGGGGAATGAAGGCAATGCTTCATTCATCTTGGCTTCTTGAATTTCTTTCCCTTGTTGATTTAAATGTTGGGATTTGGGTTGAAAGCATTCTTAATTTTTCCTAGGTTGGCTTCTGGGTTGATAATGTTTGCAAATGTGTTGAGCTTCTGACAAATTCCTGACTCCATCTTCATCCTTGCCACTCCATTTCTCTTCGATAGCAACTATCTTCATCCTATCACTCGCTTCATCAAATTTAGAAACTAAAGTTATGGGAATTCTTGGCTGTGAACGACGAACTGTTAGCGCAGGAATTAAAACATTAGTGGTATATGGGTTAGTTAGGGCTGGTTCTTGGGAGCATGCAAGGGATGATTGAGGTTCAGCAGTAGTCTTATTGATCGGTCCAGAATCTTGGACATAAGATGAAACACATTCTACATTAACATCACAAGAAGCAGCAACCTTTGCAGAACTCTTTGAAAAATCAGTAGTATTTGAATTCTCTACTATTTCATCCACGATCGCAGCAAAGAATCCAAGTTCATTGAGATACAAATCATAACCTTCAGGAAATTCGTTTGTTAGCTCGATGAAAATATTCCAAATTCTATAAGAAAGCTTAACAATCTTCCTTTTTTCAAAATCTGAAGAAAATTTGATGATATGCTGCATTCAAGAGAGGAGATAGTATCACCAGTCTTCTTGTTGACAGTTCAGATAGAAAACATTAAAATGCATAGCTTCATCGGTTCAAATACCTTGACCAAACGTTCTAACTGAGTTATTATCCCTAGCGTTGATTCTTGAACCAAACTAGGATATTTTGATAGATAAAGGTCAGTAATTTGCTTACCTTGAGGCTCTGAAACCAATGTATTATGCCCTCTTTTTATTGCTTTGCAACGAGTTGTCATGGAGTCCATTGAGAATAGGATTTTGTTCACATCCTTTTTAGGGATGTGAACAAAACACTCCACCCTGATTGCTGAAAATCAGGGGATCCATATGGATCCTCTGATTTCCACCAATGAGAACCGAGTGTTTTGTTCACATCCCTTAAAAGATGTGAACAAAATCGTACTCAGTCCATTGATGTTTGCAGCGATTGATTCACAGAGAGTAATGAATGCAGGAAAGATAATGATGACAAAAAGAAGTAAAGAAATAATAGAATTACATAATTCCAGGAAGTTGAATATTCTTGAGAAAGTAGCAGGAAGTTTAATGAGAAAACTCTCATCCAAATTCAACACACACCCTCTGTTCGTACGTTGCAGCATATATATATATATATATATATATATATATATATATATATATATATATATATATATATATATATATATAGCCATCAGAATATATGGGTTATTATCTAACATTACATTTAGCCTTATTTAATCAAGCCCATACGAAAATATAAACAAGTAATAGGCTAATGCTGCAGTGTCTTCTGGTGCATGTATGCACATGCACACACCTGTATAGCATCTGCTAGTGGTTCTGGACCCAAGCTTTTGTTCATATGTGCACGCTAATTCTTCTCCTCTGCCATGTTGACTTCCAGATTTGACCCTATTTCATCTTCTCCAATGTTTGACTCAATCACACAAGTATTTGAAAAAATGCCTCCATTATTTCTCATGCAAACACCTTCAGAGTTCATCGTCATGGCTGCTTTTGCTTCAGTTGTTGGAGGAGTTTGAGGTTGGTGCTAACACTGCTCCGTGTTTAATGAATGGCCTGTTCCTTCCTTCGTGCTACATGTGTTCCATGAAATAATTTAGGTACTAGCATTAATTTGGATACTAACATTTGTAAACTCCACGATAATATTTTCAAGTTCTCGAACAAATGTTTGAGAGGTTGTTCCGGTAAGTGAGGGGCAATAACTAGCTGGTCAACAAGTTCAGGTCTTTTTCGGGATTTTGGTGTGCTGGATAGCTTGCTCGTTATCACTGCTGATGTTAGGCTGGAGCATAGGTATAATTTCCTTTTATTGCAATTAAAGAAGAAAAATATATACATGTATGTGTTCAGCTTGGGTTTGACGTTGAGATATCTCTCTGTTGTTTTAGGATTCGTTGTTAAGTTTGGTTTCGTCGTGCTTGGAAACTTCCAATTATATTTATGTACATATACACATATGTGTATAGGTACATAAACTGATTTGGATGCATGTTCATCATATTGAATTTCGAGTTTTGCTTCATTTTGATGTCAGTTTCATAGTCATTTTCTTGCCTCAAAAAATGAGTTTACTCATTCACGACTAGCATTTTATTAAGTGAATTAGAATTTTAAAATTTTAAATGAAATGTTTTGATTACTCTGGAAAATTTACTATTATTTGTTGTCACTTTTGCACATGTGACACGCACGCTATTGACATATATAACACGATATGGATGCGACATGTGTTCTGTGATGTTTTATATTTTTCTCGTATTACAGGTTCCTTGTAGATTTAAGAAAAATCACTATAGGTTGAAATAATACATACCCGACCAACTGTACAGATTTAGGAATAAAAATGAATTGAATTGGGATTCAGGTTGAAATGATATTTATGTGGAAAAATTAATTAATTGGGTTTAACTGATACATTCCCGAATTCACTTGACCATAGGATAGAAAATTGTATATTGACGCCATGGTCAATAAAAACTATTTTCTAAAATGTTATGTATGTATCAACTTTATAAATTGATTTTTGAAATGTAATTTAACTATTGAGCTTAAAGTAATGTATGAAATAAATTTAACTTGAATTTATAAAGTTAAGTAAAAAATAATAATTTAATGAAATGGTGTTTTAAAAATATTTATAAAGGTAAAAATTTGAAGTTTTAATTTAACAACTTTTTTGTAAATGGATTTAGAATAATATTACTTAAATTTATAAAATAAGTTAATTTAAATGTGTTAATTCAATATAAAGGGGTTTCTTTGTTCGATAGAGTCGATTTAGAGGTAAACTAAATTTATTGTTAAGATTTAAGATTATAATTTTTGTAAATATTCTTAAGAAAGAATTAAGTAATTAAGTAAGATTTGATTTATTTATGTTTACTTGAGATAAAATTTTATTTGTTTAAATAATAAGTTTTGAAGCCAAAGAAATGTGTTTTGAGAAATTTACCCAAAAAGTAAGCTTTGAATGACTGTTGATTTGTAAACGAAATGAAATAAACTAAGAATTTTGTTTGTAGATTAAAATTTGAAATTTATAATTGTTAGATGTAAGTTGATTTGTACGAGAATTTGGAACCTGAAATAAAGTATAAGTCGAATAATGAAACACAGATAGTTGGTTTGAATTGGATATATATATATATATATATACTATTCACATAAAACTACCTTGTTTAAAATAAAAATCATTTTGCTATTGTTTATGAAACTATTTTCCCACTACTTAAATTATTTTACTCTATCTATTAAAAACCTTTAAACAATTTAAAACCATTTCAATAAAAACTATTTCATATTAACTTTAATTATATATGTGTTTGTATATATGTTTTAACTATACAAAATTTAACTAACTTTATACCTATTTTTCTATGTCAAATAAAATCTAGGTCTAATCTGAGTCATCGGTCTAAAGTGATTTAAACTAAAATTTCGAGCTATATGTGATATTTGCAAATTAGAAACTCAAACTTGAATTGTTTTGATAAGGAATTAGATGATAAAGATTTGAAATCCGAAACTTGAAACAAAAATGAATTATTGTTAGTAAATTGATTTTAAATCAATACTTGAAGTTAATTGATTTTCGATATCAAGATATGATTTCAAATTTAATGACTAGGTGCGAAATAAGCGTTTGGTTGATAAAATGACCGGAATCAGATATCATTTTAACAACTATGCACTGGTGGTGGATCTTAAATGAATTAGGATGGTATGATGATTATTACTGGATTTATATAAATACAACAATGATGGACAACCTTAACCATCATTCATAATTAAAATAACCAAAACAGGAGTCATACCTTGGCTAATTGAGGTCGCATCTTCGATCAGGCACACTTCTTCGATACCATATCTATTATTTTGTGATTGATTTAGGTGCACCTTTTGACTATGGGAGTGTTGTTGAAGGTTGGCGGTAGTTGCG
Source organism: Allium sativum (assembly GCA_030737875.1). Lineage (NCBI taxonomy): Eukaryota > Viridiplantae > Streptophyta > Magnoliopsida > Asparagales > Amaryllidaceae > Allium > Allium sativum. Next base: position 162,216,968 of record CM060924.1, read on the forward strand.
GCTATGTGTTACCACCAACCAGGGTCCGTAATCCGGTAGAATCACACCGTGGGTATGGCCTCGGTGCCTTATGATATTATCCTGATCGAGCTTCCTATGATTTTGGTTTAACATTGTCATATCACAACACATCCCTATCTACGGACGTACTTATGCTTTAAATGCAATGTGTACAAAAATTTCTATAATCGGTGTAATGTTAATATGGTATCCCACTTACGCTACTTTTGATAGTATATTTACCGTCGACATTATTATAATAACATATTATTATGTGCGTTAGTTTCAGGGTGCTTAAAGGATGGAATACCAACCATCCATTAAGTTGTTTGCATTTCATTAAACATTTCACTTGAGTTGATTTACTTATATAAGAATGTTAGTCCTAACTCGTACTACGCCATAGATGGCCTACGACAACCCCAAAGAAATGACGCAGTAGGTGCCAAAGAGTGTTGCTGTAGGCAAAAAATATCTATGGTAACACTTTTTTGGGGTTGCCTTTTGCCGCGTTAACTTAGAGTCAAAGGCAACACATTTGCGACCCTAAGGCAACATCAGCACAAGTGTTGCCGCATGTACTAAATTTACAAAAATGTGGGACCCACTAAAATCTGTAACCCGGGTTTACGGAATCGCCACTAAAATATGTAGCCTGGGTTCACGGAATCCAATGGTGGGGCCCACATGCATAAATCTATGACAACAATTTTACCACCCAATGGCAACACTATATCATAGCTATGGCAACATTTAACATCACATACTGCAATATTATATCATATATATGGCAACATTACATAACATAACATTAAACAGAAATTAAGAAAGAACTTTTTATTTCAAATTAATCAGCAAACACAAGTAGTACTTAGTCTACTACAAAATAACAAAACATAGCCACTAAATTCAATTTTACGGACATTTGAAAAACAAACACAGCAAGTCATAAATTCATGTTTACATAAAACTAAAATAGTTTCAAAATATAGCGCAAGCCTTCAATGCCTCTACTGCATCGCGTACCTCTAGTGCCTCCAGTAACAAGTTCTTGAAAATCCTCATCACTGACTCCTTCACCTGCATACATCAGTTGCATTTCAGCACAAAATAAGAGGTATGCATGCCTCCATTGATTTTCAGCACAAACTATGGTCATAGTATTACTGAGTTTCCTTTCAATACAAACTGAGTTTCATAACTGAATTCCATTTTCATTTCAGTATAACATAGTACACTGATCTAAACAATGTGTATAAAAGTGTACTAATCTAAACAATGTGTTAGTTACATAACTGATCTAAAAAATGTGTATACAAGTGTATACTTATCTAAACATAACTGAGTTTCATTTGCATTAGTGTTTCATTTACATAACTGAGTTACATAACAGAGGCACAATGTGGATACAAGTGTACTGATCTAAACATAGCTGAGTTACATAACTGATCTAAACAATGTGTATACAAGTGTGGTAGTATGGCAAAAATTATGTAATCAGTAATTTAGGTTTAATGGGCAATGTGGCAAAAATTATCACTAATCTACAATGTGGCAAAAACTATCACTAATCTACAATGTGAAAAAACTTAAAATTATACCAGAAAAGCTGCCCATGCATGCTATTTCATATTACTTCACTGCTCTACATTGCCATAACAACACACAAAAGAACTCCAAACATGATCCAGGACATAGCTAAAGCTTTTGCAAAGAATTTTTCTCCTGTCTTGTGTTTTCCACATTCAATGCGCATTAGGGCCAAGTCTTCCTTCATATCTGCCACAAATTCATCGACTTTTGCCCTCTTTTGCTCTTGCTTCAGCAGCTTTTCTTCAATTGTCTTCTTTTCCACGAGCAATTACAATATAGTCTTTTCTATTTTCATCAATTTAATAGTAGTATCATCCAATTCAGAATTGTTGTTGATTTCATACACTTCGTTATGCCACATAAAATACCCGCAATCACCATTCTGCACATATATTAAATTCTCAAGTAAAACATCAATGAAAGATTTGATAATCGACATGGAGCAACAAAAAAAACCTAATTTATACTTATCGGCCACATGGAGCAACCAAAATACTTCTTCCCCGCATTCGACCCTACCTTCACAGTCCTCATCTTCACTGGGATTTTGTGGTGGCAGTTCTTTCTCGCATCCGCTGTTGACGAATTTGAAGTGGCGGTCATTTAACTCGATTTGAAGGAAGAATTGAAGTGATATCACAAACTACAAATCATTCAGTAGGCTTTTAGGCATGTATTTCATGTATATTCAGTATTTGTGTGCATAATCAAAACAAAACATGCGTATATTTATTAGCCAGTCTTACACACACACATACACACACACTTATGAAATCATGTGTATACCTATTAGACAGTCTTATTGAAACGGATCATGATAATACTTAAGAAATGATAACTATCATGTATATGTAATCATCCTTATGAAACCATTTTCATAAACCAATGTATCATGTCTCAATCATCACAGGCAACAACAACCTGGGAAACCCGAGCAGTTGTTTAGAACATGCAGCTCATATAAGGTCGTTGGTCTAATTGTTCACAACCACACTTCACTAGGAACTAAAGTTCTGTTTTATTAAATTGATTAACAACCAAATAGCGGCTCAAAGAACATTTCAGTGAATCAACATACAACGAAACCACAAAAATACACCACCATCTACAATTTATAGATCTTAGTTTCAACTTTTTGTTTCATTATCATGCCCAATATTACTGCTCATGTCTACCTTTAGTTTTTAAGTTTCAAAAATCCTTCATAAACTAAGCTACAAACCCAGAATCAAACTTGTATTACACATATTTAGAAGCACTGTTCTAGACAAAACAACTAGCCTCAATTTCATGCTTGTTTTAGATGAAGATTCTGGATTATAGTCTGAGACAGTGCATTCTGAAGCTCAGGTTTTGCCAGTATATCTCAAAGTATCTAGATTAACACAAGCTCGGTTTTTGAGGTAACGCACTGTTCGAAAATGAATTGTGTGAAACAAACTGGATTGTGTGAAACAAAAAATTAGGAATTTTACCTCAACAAATGCAAAGCGTAAGGGGGGCAATTAACAAAATAACCAGACTGTCGCATAGATGGAGTTGGTGGAAGGGCGCAACAACCGATTGGAATTGCGGAAGACTAAAAGGGGGAAATTGTTGAGGCAGAGGACAACAGTAAGAAGTGGTAGGAGAAACGAAACAGCGACAATGAGCAGGGATGCTGGTTGTCTCGAAGCCGATCAATTTGATTGTAAATGGAAATTAGAAGGGAGAATTGATGGTCATTCGATTTGGAATTAGGGATCAGTGATTTTGGGAATTTGGGAATTTGGGGTAGAAACGAAATGAAAAGAGAGGCGGTAGGAAGAAAATAAAAGCGGGAATAGAAATAAGTGAGGTGCGGATTGATGATGTGGACGGACAACTGAGATTTTGTTTAAACTAATGGTATGGATCGCTGAGGTGTATTTATTTTTTTAAATATTTTTATTTAGAATATATCTATAGCAACTGCAACACAATTTGATATCTTTCCTTACAAACTGAAGCGTGTGTTGCAATAGACAAAAAGCAGCATAACAACGGAAACGTTGTAGCTAGCAACACTATGGATTTTCGTTGCGATAGGCCATCTATGGCGTAGTGTCAAGTGGCTTTTTACACTATTCTCGGGCTAGTCTGTGTATTTCAGCTTTAGAAGATATGTTCGTTGGAGCTTAAGATCCACAAGAGTTTTGTCATCTATCTATGTATATTCTAACCATTTTCTTTCAGTCGTTTATTCATGTATTAGTAAGATTCTGTATTCAATCTTCTGTTGTATCTGAATTTATTTATGTAGTTTGATATCGTGTATAAATCAAAAGAACTTTATTACTGTATAATATTTCTTTTCACTACGGGATATTCTGTGTGTTCTATGTTTGTGATTATGTGATGATTTATTTTAACTCCATAGCAATTAACAATTTGATATTTCGAATGGTTTGAGTTGGTTTCATTATCGACTTGAATCCCTCGAAAGAGGGGTCGTTACACTATTTTTGTGATTTTGTGCTTTCTCTGATTTGAACTCCTAATTAAGTTCCCGAGTTCTATGATTTCTATGTTTTCTATGATTTCTGAGATTCCTATGAATTCTAGGTCTTCCATCTTATGATTAAGTGACCCTAAATTATAGTTACCTAAAATTCAGAATTCGGGTAATCTGTGTTGTTGAAAACGTCTAAGTCCTATGTTTGTGATATTCACGAGCAAACTGAGTATAAGCTCCTGAATTATATTATGAAATCTATTGTTCTAAGTTCATATTATTTCTTTCTGATAAAATGGAATATTCTCTTCTGTGACTTAAGTTTATTTGTGATTACAAGATTCGTATTCTTACGAAAAAGAATTATTATCCTAATGACAATATATTTATTTTATCCTATTATATTGATATATTTAAGCTAGACTAACATGTGTATTTATTACTTAGGTCCAAGGTCTTAAATCTCGGATATCGATCGCGTTTCGTCTCGGGAATTTCAGAGACTTGATCTCGCATCATGGGAGATCTCAGGTGAGATGAGTCTAACTCGAGCGTTCGTCAGAGATTTCCATCTCGGGTCTAAAAGTTCATGTCAGAACAATCTCGGGGTACAAGATCTATTAAAAAAATGATATTTTTAAACAATGATTTTTATGAATGCTATTATAAACATATTATCTTAAACTTGAATTACAAATTCTCTTTATTATTCATAATTAACAAAAGATCATTTATACTTAAAATCATGATATGCTTAAAATAGAAATATACCACAATGCAAATAGATTAGTGCTTACAACATTCGATCCATAAACATGAATTATTATGAGACATAAAACATAAAAAAGATCGAAAATATCAAAAAGTTCAATATAGGTAGAACATAAAATACATAATTTCATTGCTAACATGTATGAAAAAAGACGAATATGAAAATAATAAGCATTATAGAACATATATGAACATATGATGTGATAATTTAATAGGAAAGATGTTAAATAGTAGGAGATTATCGTGGCCAAGTTTGAGTTTTTTTAATCATTGTTCTAATTCATGCACAGATTTAAATTTTAATCAAAAAAATCAAGATCTCTGATGATATTCCTGTATCTCTTCTCAGTCGATATATTGTTCGATATTGCTACATCTCGGGTGATATATTCGAAAGGAGATTTACAGAGATATTTCTTGTTTCATTTCGGGAGGAGCCTCGGATGAGATCTTAGTGCTTAGGTCCTACCAAGTTGTTTCAGGCTATAAATTGCTATTGATTCATGGTTGGCTGGTCCATCTTCGACTATCTTTTTTGAAGCTATTACCTTAGTTGTGTTGTCGTGTAATCTTGCCATTTGTATATTTGTTCTTTTGGAGTATGATGTATATGTATGTGGCTATGTGAAACCATTTAGATATGTAGCACATGTATATGTTGTATTATGTTATTGTACCTGCATGTATTATATTTGTGATTTGTTATCTTTTATGTATTGAAGTTTGTTTGGAATACGGTTCTAAGCCACCGTAGTTTATATTAGACATGAATTACATATGTCGATCCTCTTTAGGTATGGAAGAAAAATTTATACATCTAATTAACGTATTCGATAACTCATTTAATAAAAAATTTATACATCTAATTGACGTATTAGATAACTCATTATATTTGAGATTAATCAGAACTTTGCAGCATAGACAAGTAGATTATTTCTGCCGTGTTAAATTAACGGATGTATCAAGGGTATTATATGGATGGAATGCAAAGGGTTAAATTAAAACTAAGAGTGAGTTAAATTTGAAAAGATTATTAGTTAGTCGGACTAAATTGTGATTTGTATTTATTTAAAGGTAAATCAAGGGTATTTGTGGTAATAAATAATAAATATAACTATATGTAAACCCAAAAATCCATGATTCTATGTGGCGATGGAATTGTCCATTGGGCATTTTAAGGGATTCTGATCGATACATCTAATGTCAATAAGAATTTCTTAAATGTTTATATGACGTGATTGAGTACATTATTTTGTGTAATAAAATAAATTTTTGGTAAGGAGTAATGAAAAACATTCGTAAGACTGGTGTTAGACCACAATATGGGATAAATATAATGGAAATGATGGCGAGGCAATTGCAATTTTATATCGATCTAGCAGCCATGTAACATGATTAATTGTGTTAAGTGCATGGTTTAATATTATTCGAACGAACTAAATTATGGAAATTAGAATTAAGAGAAGATTAAGGAAAATAAATATAAGTGCTTTGTGAATGGAAAGTGTTTTAAATTTGTAATTATCTTGAAGATGAGCAATATTTTGGAATACAGTCTCATACTTGAGTAAAGAGACAACTGTAGCCATCAAGTTGGTGATATAAAATAGTAAATGGCAAGGCTATTTGATAGTATAATGTAAATAACATCATTTTTTGGGAAATTGATATGAGATTGTTAGCATGGCAGCACTGCTAATCAGAAACCAGAAGGAGATGGATGTGTATTTTGAATTATGTGCCATGTGAAGGATATGTCATAGTAAGTTAAACCTTTTGAATATGTTAATTGAGATAATAATTTAACCTTCTGTAAACTGAGTAATTAAAGTTTGAAAATTTAGTGCTATAAATTGAGTAGGTTGGTGAAGGTTATAAAAAATTTCAAACCTAATGTGTTTGATTACTAAAACTAGACTTTCCTAAGAAAGTAAAACTTGAGATAAGTTACTAAGAACTTTAAATGTGTTTTATTTAAGAAAATTACGAAGATGTAATTTTCTTAAGGGAAAATCGATAACAACCCTGGTTTTCAGGTATTCGGGACAAACTAATTTTAACAGGCTTGTAAATTTTAACCATGAAGAAATAAGAATACAAGTTCAAGAACGTAACTCATATAATAGATAGATTGAGGAAATAAAGAATTGGAAATCTATTAGAAATTGTGGTATTGAAAATAAATTAAATTCTATAATATAAGGATATTTATTCTAATCCTCGTTTGATAAATGAATCCATATGTGAATGATTTACAAACTGTGTTTAAAGAGTTCATTTTATCAAATTTAATAATTAGGAAATTATTTCTTAACAACCTTTTGATTTTTAAGAGAAGTACTAAAAATATGTAATATTGATGGGGAAGATCAATATTAAATGTAACATATTTTTAATTGGGTTTTTGATTGTTTAATAGAAATAACAAGTGCATAGAAGTCTTGTTGATTGAAAAAATTAAATTTAAAGTGATTAGATATGTGATGAAATAAATTTTAACGAGTTTTATTATGTGTATCGCAATAGACTGCAACATACAAATATATGTGTACATAATTGGATATAACGCGGTATTTTGTAAATATTATTGAGTTGCAGATAAAAATAGGAAAATGTAATTATTAATGAAATGTCAATATTTATATGTCAAATAATTTTTAATATGACAGTACAAATCATTTATATTAAAATAACATGACTTGTACAACCTCTAGAATAAAAATGCGTGTTTTGTTTAAAAGGTAGCAAGATGGACAATTTGAGTTAAAAATGCAATTGCGATGTTAATATGTCAAAACATAAGTTGAATCTTGTAAGAAAAAGATTTTCATATATAGTGTAAATTTTAATAGGCTTAATAGTGTTAAATATCACAAGAATTTGTGAAAATGTCTTGAATATAGGTTATTTTGTGTTCTAGTGCAAAAGTGAAATTTGTAACACTTAGAAACAAAAAGGATTTATAACACTTGTTTAAGTTAATGGATTCTAAAACCCAAAGTCCAAATTCTAGATTTCTATTGGCTCGAGGAAGAAATATACGACATATTCGTTTCTCAAGAACTTCTTCTTCCTTCTTTATTGAGATAACCACTGTGAAAAGTAAATTTCCACCTCCTCAAATTATAGGATCTAAATCCTATTAATTTATATTAAATGCAAAAAACGGAGAATGTGAATCTCTCCCTTCAACAACAAAGATTAAGCTCTAATAGTGAATTTAATCTTCTCAAATCTTGGTGGATCAAAAATCAAGTTACTATAGAGATTTAGAGCCATGCATGTCATTCCTTGTTTTTTTTGCATGCTATGAATGCACAAAGCTCTCTCTCTCTCTCTCTCTCTTCTAGCTGAATCAAGGCAATTCTAGCAAAACCAAACAATGTGAGTTTGGAAAAATTCACTCTTCTAGCTTATTCACGTATTTTGTTTGAGTCTGATTGAAATTGGGGTGAAAAATTGAATCCCTGTAACTATAACTTTTTTCAGCCGAGTCACAGTGTTTAAAACTTGTCTAGTTCATCGTTTGAGCTATTATATTTCCTAATTTCTTGTTGGTTTCGGGTAATATTTGTTTCATTTCTAAGTGTGAATTTTTATCTAGCTGCATGTCAGTTTTGAAGTCAATTTGATGCCAGAGTTACATTCGTAGTTGAGCATAGGAAGTGATTTCACTTTCTGGAAATTTATCATTTTGAGTCGATATAGTCAGGAAGTGTGTCGACAAAGGGGTGTTATTGCGCATAGGCAAACCTTTGGCCTTCTTTTTTGTCTAAGAGCTAGGTTTTTTATTTTAGCCAAGTTTTAGCATGTTTTTGGAGGCTTCCCCGCTAAATCCATGTGTTATTTAAGGCTATATCGTGTCAACGATAAGCCAATGCAAACATCCATTTTGTATCTTGGATTGGTGAAGTTTTTGGTTTTCATGAGGATTTTTATGAGCTGTTTTCATATGTTTCTTGTGATTCGTAGACACATACACGTGTTTTTATAAATTAATTTTTATAGAAATTTCCTATGTATATATAATTGGCTTTGAGAGATTTTTCCAACGGTATTGTTTGTATAATAGATTATCTCAAACCCATAATATATTTTTCCTAATAAAATGGTTTTCGAAGATATAAATTTCAAATGTTCCCAGAATCATTTTATAAACCTATTTTTCTCAAACCAAGTGTTTTTACGTATACACAACTATGCAGTTAAATCCCCGCTAAAGCTCAGCAAAAACCCCGCTATATCCCGTAGCACTCTCCTACAGCTACGCTATTTAAGTTTAGCGCTAATGAACAATAGTTCTGCTTTAATCCCCACTATTTTCCGCTGCATCCGCTAAATTAATGCTATTTAGCACCCGTTTTAGCAATATTAATATACAAATGATGATTTGACTAGTTCTCTTTTAAAGTAAATCAAAAAAGCTTGTGTAAAGAGCTAATTTTAAGTCATAAGTGTCTTATATAAGATAGAAATCTACAGTAATCCTTGAATCTATTATGCATAACCATGATATTCTTTGATTTTATTATATAATATTAATTAACATTTGTTTATTCTACATTATTGATGTGAGAATGATAATTAATTAATTTTAACTATATAGTTTTACATCTATTTAACATTTTTGCATCTCTGTTATATCCCCGTTATTTCTCCGCTATTTCCTCGCTTTATCTCCGCTACAGCTTTTAACACCTAAACCGATGTAGAACCACTAAGCACTTTAATTGCACAGATACACAATTACATATTTTTGCACCCTTTGAGTAGACGAGGTTGTGGTTGAAATTATAGGAAATTTTGTGGTATGGGACATGAAGATATATTATATCGGTTAATTCCCGACTCATTGATCGAAGCCTTAGTGTTTCTAAGTTTAAGTGTTTCTTGCCCTAATGTGGAATTGATTCGCGGGGTGTAAACTAAAAAGTGAGAACGTGCAGTATGGGATGCACCATTACCAGTAATCGAGATACTATCTGAAAGTATGTGACTCATTCTGTGGATAAATGACAAAACTACCTGAAGAGTATTAACGACCTTGTCCTTTAATAAAAAACTGCTCATGGAAGGTGTAGGCGACCTTGTTTGATGACAAAACTACTTGGTGATGTGTTAGCTACCTTTTTTGTTAAGATGAAACCACTTTGGAAGGTGTTAATGACCTTACCATGGCTGACAAAACTGCTCGAATGAGGTGTAAGCAACCATGTCCTTATGACAAAACTTTTTGGGGAAGGTGTATGTAATAACCCGAAAATGCGAGCCAGTTTGAAATTTTTGTTTTGGCAATTTTAGCGAAGTTTGAATATTTAAAATAGATTATTTTAAATAATATCGACGAGAAATTTATTTTGAATAGAATTCGAACGTATATATTATATACGTCGTCGTTAGAATATATATATTTATATATAATTATAAATAGAATTGAAAATGGCGCGGTAGTTCGATAATTCGATTTCAAACTTCAATTGGATGTACCGGGTGCAAAACAATCCGGATTTTAGTGAAACCAAAAACATTAGGATCTAATTGATGATATCTTTCTAACGGATGTAAGAAACTGAGATTTCACTAAAAAAATTGAAAGTTATGTCCAGTTGAAAATTCTGAATAGTCGCTATGGAATTCAGGCCCTTAAAAATGGACATTTTGCAAACGACCTCGGATTTCGACGAAACCAGTTTTGTTGGGTCCGTGATGTCGAGTTATTGCTAGGTTTCAAATTTCATAATTTTTCGAATCAATATGTGAGCGTGGCAAAGGAAAACGTGTTTTGACCATTTCAGTTGATTTTAATCGACTGGAAATTGGCCATTTTTCCAACGGTCTCAGAATTCGACGAAACTAGTTTTGTTAAGACCGTATCGCCAATACGAAGCTAGAAAATATTTTTCTGCAATTTATAGAGCTAATATGTGACCCCGGTAATTTGAAATGTACGTTTAAAATTCGATATAGCGATTTAAGTGTAAATTTAACAGAAACTTATTCAAACGATCGAATCAGCCAACGATACATATCCCATTGTGTTCGGAATGGGGGTAATACGCTAAGGACGACAGGCGGTGGACCTCTTTTAGAGGTCGATTGAAAAAGTTGACTTTTTGAATTAAAATAAAATAATTAAATAATTAAATTAATAAAAAATTTCTTTCTCCCCCCTTTATTGGTTCTGGCCCCCCCCCAACCGTTCATTTCGATTCAGTTTACAAAAGAAAAAAAAAATGAAGAAAAGGAGAAGAGCGGGGAAGAGCGCCGCCGCTCCTCCGAGCAGCGCGCCACCCCGTTGCCAGGAGCCCCCCCCCCTCATCAATCGACTACCGCGACACCCCCCCCTCCCCACCTCGACGACGCGACACCACAGCCCCCCCCCCCCCCCCCGGACCCAAAAACCCGACGCGCCGTACCTCCCTACACCTCCTTCTTCCCCGCCTGCTCCTCCCCTCCTCCGCAGCTCGAGCTTCCCCCCTCCTAACGCGAACCCCCCTGTAAGTCTTTTCCTCTTTTTTATTTATTTATTTTATTTTGTTTTATTTTCAGTTTATTATATGTATAACTTTGTTATAAAAGAATTGATTTTTCTAAGGTAAAGATTTGAATTTTTAGAAGAAGAAAGATCATATTTTTGTGAACGTAGAAAGAAAAAGATCGTATTTTTATAAAGAAGAAAGAGTGATAAAAATATAGTTTTTATATTTTTAAAGTATTAAAAATATAGTCTTTACTATATAGAAATATTAAAAATATGATTTTTATATTTTTAAAGTATTAAAAATATAATCTTTATAGGATACAGAACATAAAAATATCATCTTTGTATATGTAACGAAATAAAAATCTGATTTTTATTTTATATACGTTGAAACCAAGTGATGAAATTTAAAAAGGTGAAAACTTTAAATTTAAAAAGGTGAAAACCTTAAATTTAAAAAGGTGAAAACTTTAAATTTAAAAAGGTGAAAACCTTAAATTTAAAAAGGTGAAAACCTTAAATTTAAAAAGGTGAAAACTTTAAATTTAAAAAGGTGAAAACTTTAAATTTAAAAAGGTGAAATCTTTAAATTTAAAAAGGCGAAATCTTTATATAGAAAATAGCGTAATAAAAATATAATTTTTATCTATATAGTAGGGTAATAAAAACTCGATTTTTATATGTTGAACTTTGAAATAAAAACTCGATTTTTATATGTTGAACTTTGAAATAAAAACTCGATTTTTATATGTTGAACTTTGAAATAAAAACTCGATTTTTATATGTTGAACTTTGAAATAAAAATTCGATTTTTATATATTGAATAGCATAGTAAAAATTCGATTTTTAAATATATGAAGTGATTATAAAAATATGATTTTTAAATTGAAAGTAAGCAAATAAAAATGTGATTTTTATTTTAAAGACATCGAAATATAAAAATGTGTGATTTTTATATATATAGTGACTACGGACAACGAAGATGACGAAGATGGAATAACGAAGAAGATTTTCTATAATAGGAGTGTCGCGGTATTGGATAGCTTTCGGTGAGAACTTCTCACTCTAAATTCTTTTTCTAGTTATATATATATACTAGGATGTAGACGGTGCTTAGTAGCACCCGACACCCGTCATCCACAGACCATGGATGGCTTGTTTGAAAATTGTTTGGTTGTGTAGTTGGTTAGATTATTTGAATTGAAATTGTATTGTTTGGTGAATTGAAAGTGATTTGATTGATGTGTGAATGGCGTGGGCCTTCACTAGACCGGGGACAAGGCTAGGCCTTGTTCCGTTTCTAGTATCGTGCCGTTATGCCGCCGAAATTTTCTAAAATATGTTAGAAAAATAAAAATAATCATTTATTGAATAAATGAAATGAATAGAGATTCATGTGTTGAAATAGAATATTTTATCGTTAAAAATATAATTTTTAACGTGAAAGTGAATAAGTAAAATATTTATAAACAAATCGGCCGATTTGTTTATATACACTGATTTGACTGATATTGATTGGGTCGATAAATTTTACACATCGCCCAACTGCACAAATAAAATCTGTGTTTGATTGTTTGAAACCCCACACGGGTGTTGGGATGAAGTTTGAAGTTCACTCATCCTGATTGATTAAATATGTCGATCGATGGATTGACAGGCTATTATAAGCATTAGATATCTATATTTGATGCTTATACAGCGTAGTGCACTTTGGTTGATGGTTGATTGTTTATTAATGCTATTAAATACATGTGTTGTATGGAATCCATATAATTAACGTTATATGGTGATTGATTGGGCCTCATTCCAATCGGGAAAATAATGAATATTATAAAAGAAAATTCATGTGTTGAATATAAAAATAGTCATGTGTTGACGATGTTCATGTGTTGAGTGAAATATTTTAAATAAAATAAATTACATCTTTATCATATTTACGATTAGAATCTACTTTACGGTGGAGTCTAATTAAAATCAAACGATAGATACCATAGTTTTATAAAATATTTTACATAACAAAAATAGTGAGGTGTTGACAGTATTCATGTGTTGAGATTAGTCGTGTGCTGAAAGAAATATAGATTCATGTGTTGAATGGGATAAATATTCATTTGTTGGATAGAATAAAGGAGTTTTGAAAAATATAAAGCCGTGTTGATTAGAGATGCGTTATTTCGACGTGAACGATGTTTATATCGATTTTAAAACGATTTCGAAATGAATTGAATTGAAAACGATTTCGAAATGAATTGAATTGAAAACGATTTCGAAATGAATTGAATTGAAAACGATTTCGAAATGAATTGAATTGAAAACGATTTCGAAATGAATTGAATTGAAAACGATTTCGAAATGAATTTAATTGAAAACGATTTCGAAATGAATTGAATTGAAAACGATTTCGAAATGAATTGAATTGAAAACGATTTCGAAATGAATTGAATTGAAAACGATTTCGAAATGAATTGAATTGAAAACGATTTCGAAATGAATTGAATTGAAAACGATTTCGATATGAATTGAAAACGAATTCAAATTGAATTGAAAGTGAATTGAAATGAATTCAAATTGAATTAAAATTTGAATTGAATAGAAATGAATTTTAAAACGAATTTATAAAGAAGAATTCAATTTTGGCTTTGAATGGAAATAGTGTTGAAATGGTTTTGAAACGAAGTTAAAACGATTTATAAAATTCGTTTTAAAAGGAAATCGACGAAATATATATAATATATATATATTATATATATAATGGCCTGAATAGAACGCGCCGCGCCGCGGTAGTTCGTGAATTTCGACCATTTATTTCAAACGGACATTGCGGGAGATCCGACCGTCGGATTCTCCTAAAACCGGAACCGTTGGGTTCGTATCGAAAAGAGCTTTCCAACGAATATGAAAAATTTGAAATCTAACGGTTGGATTTGGAATTATGTCCAAATCAAATTCGAAAAAGGTCGCTGTAAGTGCAGTTCGATGGCCGTTGTTGGAAATCGACCGTACGGGCCTTGATAAAATTAATAAAAATATCTATAATTTGTGTAAAATTATAATATGTGAATTGGAAAGATTTGAGCTGGAAAATTCCACATTTGAAAAGATAAAAATAGATTTTTATCGAAATGAACTAGTTTTGAACTAGAGTTGAAATCAATTTATTTTTAAAATAAATAAATTGAATTTGAAAGTGATTTTGAGAATAATCGATAATTTCCAATACGTGGATTGGACTGGAGCTGAATCGAAATTATCTTCGGGATATTTCGATGTTGGATTTCGTGACTATACAAATATTGTTATGGGGATTTGAAAGATATCTTATATCGTTATTTCCAATACGATATTTGTTGGTTTCAGAATTTGATATTGAATATAAGCCGATATATTTTCTATTCAGAGCCTTGTATTTAATATCAAATGTGATTTGGTTTATCGTGAATCGTGTTTTTGATGACATTGGTTCTTTAACCCAGTTAAAGGCAGGATATTGATTTTTGAAAAGATTAAAACTAAGTGGAGTTTTAATGAATCTTTAATTAGATTGAAAAGTGAATGGATAATTTAAATTATCAAATCTGAAAAGTGATCGAGAGTGGAGTACCACCAGTTTTGCTCCAAAGCGATAGTTAAATCTTTAATTAGATTTGAACGTGAAATGGTAATTAATTTTACCGATAACACCGTGGTGTTAGGAATGGAGTATCACCAGTTTTTCTCCATGGGATATAGGTTGGGATTGGGAAATAAGATAAATAATTACTTCGGTGTGGTTCGTTAATCCCGACTAGTTTGAAATGATATCCAAAGGAAGATTGTAGGATAAATTTAGAAGAATTTATCTTGGATAAAATTAATGGGAACATTTCCCTAAGAATGTGATATTGTGAATAAAAGAATATTCTGAATTGGGATGAGGCGTTTGTTGTGTTTGTGTAACATTCGTTTATTATATACGTGGGTTATTCAGAAAGGCCGGGTTTATACCCATTCTGAATAATCGATTCGACGAGATGTCGAAGATGAAGACGGTGGTTGAAGACCGGAAGTCTTCACATCGTTTGGGTGATTACTGATGATCTTGATTGGGCTGTACACCCAGGATGAGGGAATCAGTTGGTGATCGTCCAGACGTACCTGGAGATGGATGGATATGCGAGGAAAGTGCCTCCGGTTTCGTTCAGACCCAGAACGGACTTGTAAATGGACTGTGTGTCCGACATTGGATTTTAGTCCGTGTGATTGATCTCTATTAAATATATATCTGTTTGGCGGCGGAGAATTTATTCTCTTGCTTAACGCCCTTCTCTGAGACGTACGAGCTCAGGGGTTATATATTGATGGATATCAAGCGCATGGAGTGAATTGCCTGTGTGGCATGCGTAAGTGGCAATTGATCAAGGCTTCTGTTGAAAAGCAAAGTCTTGTGGTTGATGATCAAAGCACGGCCTGTGTGGCATAGCTTTGTGTATAACGTGAATTCGCGAGCCTCACACCTCGGTATGAGTCAAAAACGGGATAGTGACTGCAGGGAGAGCACGACGTTTCTTTCTAGCTAGGGTGGTGTCAGTGACCTACCAGCCCTGACATTTATATACTTTTCACCTGTGTGGTTGTTGGAATGCGAGGCGCCTCGGATATAGGTCTGTAAGGACCGGGAAACGTGTGTTCAGGAATAACTAATCCTCAAAAGTAAGAGAGGACCGGCCCTGAAGATCCAAGGATCATAGTGGGGTCCTGGGACATTTGCTAGAGTGTCTCGAACGCGGAGAGGAGCTTGCCCCTTGCCTCGGCTCATGACGGAATCCAATTTCCAATACGTGTGTTTCGGTTTTATTTGTAGAGCCTAGTATGGCGACATAGTAGATGGTAGCTATGCCGCCTATGATTGATACTTATGATTGAAATTGTTTTGACACTATACACCTATAATAGTATCAAATAATGTGTTTTAAACGTATCAAGCATGCTTTGGCTGTTATAAGGTAAAAACCCTATCCTCCGGCTTGCGTTGCATTGTGTGATGGGACCTGGGTCTTATAACAGCTTCATTTTTCTTTATTTAGCATTGCGCTGTTTGTTTTACGCACTGGTATTCTTGGGAGGAAACCCGTTCCGTGTTATACGGCGTGGTCCCTTGATTTACCTAACTTTAAAACCAATATTAATAACTGTTTTAGTTCTCACACCAGTCACATGACTGACCTGGAGTTTATTGTTTTAACCTAAACTCTGGGTGCCCCTATTTTCCGCACGGGCAGCTAGTAGTTTTGGTTTTGCAGATTTATATTCACAGGGTCCTGATTTACAGCTGGAACGATGCTCGGAAAGCTCTGTATCCGTGTATCACTTCTAGTTGTGCTTTTGTATTATTTTCCGCTGCTATGTAATTTATTGTAATCTCTGATATTTGTTGAATGTAATTTATTCATTTATACTCTGTATATTCTTGTATCTGATGGAATTGTTGTAATAACAATGAAATGTTCTTCCGTATGCGTCCTATTTTGTCTTGTCCTCAATTCTATCCGTGCTTTCCTTACCGGGGAAGTTCGGGTCGTCTCATTTTGGTATCAGAGCTTTGGTTTACAGAGCTCGAGAACAAGACACATTAGAACCATACGAAAGAATTCATCAGATATTGGATTAGTAATATCCAATTAGAATAACTCGTTAGAGATAGGATCAGTAGTATCCTAGAACGAGTGTGAAGAGTATATTTTTCAAATGAAAACAATTTTGTTTTAAAATTTAAATCGTTTTATACGTATTTGAATATTTATTTATTTTGAATATGGACAATCGAGTATATATAGATTTCGCGTATACGCGTCATGAACGTATATTCGAAGTTTTAATATACTGGGTAGATATAGAATCACATTCTAGACACCCGGAGATGGTTCTGATGATTGATATATCATCATCAGAATTTATGTTCGTGTTTCGAAGGTGTGATTTCTATATATTTCCATTAGACTGGTGTGAGAACCAAAACTAATATAGTTAGAACGCATTGTTGTGAATTGGCATCAAAACATGATTTTCTGTATATATATCAAAAAAAATTATGAATTTGAAACTCTAATTCACTAATTGATTGATGTTTGTGTTGTTTGTTTACTTGTTTGCTAATTTTGAACTATTTAGCCTATTTGAACCAAATATTGAATTATATTGAAAATTGGTTGCATTTGTTTGCATGTACATATACTTACATTGAACAGGTCATAGCAAGGAGGCTAGAGCAGAGAATAAAATTTGTTTGCCCGACAAATAGGTACATGTTTACTACATAATTTCCTGTTTTGTTTGGGTGATGATGATTTTGTGAGCCTATTGGCTAGCTGCTTGGCTTTTTCTTTTTCTTTTTGAGATCTGAAGGACCGGGGAAGCTATTTGAAATTCCCCGATGCTCCCGGTGCAGGGGAGGTTATGGCGAAATTTTTCGAAAATTTAGGGTGTTAGCCAAATTTTTGAGATTTTGAAAATTCTCAGAAACTGAAGAGTTGGAGAATGGAAGCCAGATCGAATGTAGAGCTTAATAATCAAACCACTTGCGACTTTGTTCCTTTTCGGGGACGAAAAGTTTTAAGTGGGGGAGATTGTAATAACCCGAAAATGCGAGCCAGTTTGAAATTTTTGTTTTGGCAATTTTAGCGAAGTTTGAATATTTAAAATAGATTATTTTAAATAATATCGACGAGAAATTTATTTTGAATAGAATTCGAACGTATATATTATATACGTCGTCGTTAGAATATATATATTTATATATAATTATAAATAGAATTGAAAATGGCGCGGTAGTTCGATAATTCGATTTCAAACTTCAATTGGATGTACCGGGTGCAAAACAATCCGGATTTTAGTGAAACCAAAAACATTAGGATCTAATTGATGATATCTTTCTAACGGATGTAAGAAACTGAGATTTCACTAAAAAAATTGAAAGTTATGTCCAGTTGAAAATTCTGAATAGTCGCTATGGAATTCAGGCCCTTAAAAATGGACATTTTGCAAACGACCTCGGATTTCGACGAAACCAGTTTTGTTGGGTCCGTGATGTCGAGTTATTGCTAGGTTTCAAATTTCATAATTTTTCGAATCAATATGTGAGCGTGGCAAAGGAAAACGTGTTTTGACCATTTCAGTTGATTTTAATCGACTGGAAATTGGCCATTTTTCCAACGGTCTCAGAATTCGACGAAACTAGTTTTGTTAAGACCGTATCGCCAATACGAAGCTAGAAAATATTTTTCTGCAATTTATAGAGCTAATATGTGACCCCGGTAATTTGAAATGTACGTTTAAAATTCGATATAGCGATTTAAGTGTAAATTTAACAGAAACTGATTCAAACGATCGAATCAGCCAACGATACATATCCCATTGTGTTCGGAATGGGGGTAATACGCTAAGGACGACAGGCGGTGGACCTCTTTTAGAGGTCGATTGAAAAAGTTGACTTTTTGAATTAAAATAAAATAATTAAATAATTAAATTAATAAAAAATTTCTTTCTCCCCCCTTTATTGGTTCTGGCCCCCCCCCCCAACCGTTCATTTCGATTCAGTTTACAAAAGAAAAAAAAAATGAAGAAAAGGAGAAGAGCGGGGAAGAGCGCCGCCGCTCCTCCGAGCAGCGCGCCACCCCGCTGCCAGGAGCCCCCCCCTCATCAATCGACTACCGCGACACCCCCCCCTCCCCACCTCGACGACGCGACACCACAGCCCCCCCCGGACCCAAAAACCCGACGCGCCGTACCTCCCTACACCTCCTTCTTCCCCGCCTGCTCCTCCCCTCCTCCGCAGCTCGAGCTTCCCCCCTCCTAACGCGAACCCCCCTGTAAGTCTTTTCCTCTTTTTTATTTATTTATTTTATTTTGTTTTATTTTCAGTTTATTATATGTATAACTTTGTTATAAAAGAATTGATTTTTCTAAGGTAAAGATTTGAATTTTAGAAGAAGAAAGATCATATTTTTGTGAACGTAGAAAGAAAAAGATCGTATTTTTATAAAGAAGAAAGAGTGATAAAAATATAGTTTTTATATTTTTAAAGTATTAAAAATATAGTCTTTACTATATAGAAATATGATTTTTATATTTTTAAAGTATTAAAAATATAATCTTTATAGGATAGAGAACATAAAAATATCATCTTTGTATATGTAACGAAATAAAAATCTGATTTTTATTTTATATACGTTGAAACCAAGTGATGAAATTTAAAAAGGTGAAAACTTTAAATTTAAAAAGGTGAAAACCTTAAATTTAAAAAGGTGAAAACTTTAAATTTAAAAAGGTGAAAACCTTAAATTTAAAAAGGTGAAAACCTTAAATTTAAAAAGGTGAAAACTTTAAATTTAAAAAGGTGAAAACTTTAAATTTAAAAAGGTGAAATCTTTAAATTTAAAAAGGCGAAATCTTTATATAGAAAATAGCGTAATAAAAATATAATTTTTATCTATATAGTAGGGTAATAAAAACTCGATTTTTATATGTTGAACTTTGAAATAAAAACTCGATTTTTATATGTTGAACTTTGAAATAAAAACTCGATTTTTATATGTTGAACTTTGAAATAAAAACTCGATTTTTATATGTTGAACTTTGAAATAAAAATTCGATTTTTATATATTGAATAGCATAGTAAAAATTCGATTTTTAAATATATGAAGTGATTATAAAAATATGATTTTTAAATTGAAAGTAAGCAAATAAAAATGTGATTTTTATTTTAAAGACATCGAAATATAAAAATGTGTGATTTTTATATATATAGTGACTACGGACAACGAAGATGACGAAGATGGGATAACGAAGAAGATTTTCTACAATAGGAGTGTCGCGGTATTGGATAGCTTTCGGTGAGAACTTCTCACTCTAAATTCTTTTTCTAGTTATATATATATACTAGGATGTAGACGGTGCTTAGTAGCACCCGACACCCGTCATCCACAGACCATGGATGGCTTGTTTGAAAATTGTTTGGTTGTGTAGTTGGTTAGATTATTTGAATTGAAATTGTATTGTTTGGTGAATTGAAAGTGATTTGATTGATGTGTGAATGGCGTGGGCCTTCACTAGACCGGGGACAAGGCTAGGCCTTGTTCCGTTTCTAGTATCGTGCCGTTATGCCGCCGAAATTTTCTAAAATATGTTAGAAAAATAAAAATAATCATTTATTGAATAAATGAAATGAATAGAGATTCATGTGTTGAAATAGAATATTTTATCGTTAAAAATATAATTTTTAACGTGAAAGTGAATAAGTAAAATATTTATAAACAAATCGGCCGATTTGTTTATATACACTGATTTGACTGATATTGATTGGGTCGATAAATTTTACACATCGCCCAACTGCACAAATAAAATCTGTGTTTGATTGTTTGAAACCCCACACGGGTGTTGGGATGAAGTTTGAAGTTCACTCATCCTGATTGATTAAATATGTCGATCGATGGATTGACAGGCTGTTATAAGCATTAGATATCTATATTTGATGCTTATACAGCGTAGTGCACTTTGGTTGATGGTTGATTGTTTATTAATGCTATTAAATACATGTGTTGTATGGAATCCATATAATTAACGTTATATGGTGATTGATTGGGCCTCATTCCAATCGGGAAAATAATGAATATTATAAAAGAAAATTCATGTGTTGAATATAAAAATAGTCATGTGTTGACGATGTTCATGTGTTGAGTGAAATATTTTAAATAAAATAAATTACATCTTTATCATATTTACGATTAGAATCTACTTTACGGTGGAGTCTTATTAAAATCAAACGATAGATACCATAGTTTTATAAAATATTTTACATAACAAAAATAGTGAGGTGTTGACAGTATTCATGTGTTGAGATTAGTCGTGTGCTGAAAGAAATATAGATTCATGTGTTGAATGGGATAAATATTCATTTGTTGGATAGAATAAAGGAGTTTTGAAAAATATAAAGCCGTGTTGATTAGAGATGCGTTATTTCGACGTGAACGATGTTTATATCGATTTTAAAACGATTTCGAAATGAATTGAATTGAAAACGATTTCGAAATGAATTGAATTGAAAACGATTTCGAAATGAATTGAATTGAAAACGATTTCGAAATGAATTGAATTGAAAACGATTTCGAAATGAATTTAATTGAAAACGATTTCGAAATGAATTGAATTGAAAACGATTTCGAAATGAATTGAATTGAAAACGATTTCGAAATGAATTGAATTGAAAACGATTTCGAAATGAATTGAATTGAAAACGATTTCGAAATGAATTGAATTGAAAACGATTTCGATATGAATTGAAAACGAATTCAAATTGAATTGAAAGTGAATTGAAATGAATTCAAATTGAATTAAAATTTGAATTGAATAGAAATGAATTTTAAAACGAATTTATAAAGAAGAATTCAATTTTGGCTTTGAATGGAAATAGTGTTGAAATGGTTTTGAAACGAAGTTAAAACGATTTATAAAATTCGTTTTAAAAGGAAATCGACGAAATATATATAATATATATATATTATATATATAATGGCCTGAATAGAACGCGCCGCGCCGCGGTAGTTCGTGAATTTCGACCATTTATTTCAAACGGACATTGCGGGAGATCCGACCGTCGGATTCTCCTAAAACCGGAACCGTTGGGTTCGTATCGAAAAGAGCTTTCCAACGAATATGAAAAATTTGAAATCTAACGGTTGGATTTGGAATTATGTCCAAATCAAATTCGAAAAAGGTCGCTGTAAGTGCAGTTCGATGGCCGTTGTTGGAAATCGACCGTACGGGCCTTGATAAAATTAATAAAAATATCTATAATTTGTGTAAAATTATAATATGTGAATTGGAAAGATTTGAGCTGGAAAATTCCACATTTGAAAAGATAAAAATAGATTTTTATCGAAATGAACTAGTTTTGAACTAGAGTTGAAATCAATTTATTTTTAAAATAAATAAATTGAATTTGAAAGTGATTTTGAGAATAATCGATAATTTCCAATACGTGGATTGGACTGGAGCTGAATCGAAATTATCTTCGGGATATTTCGATGTTGGATTTCGTGACTATACAAATATTGTTATGGGGATTTGAAAGATATCTTATATCGTTATTTCCAATACGATATTTGTTGGTTTCAGAATTTGATATTGAATATAAGCCGATATATTTTCTATTCAGAGCCTTGTATTTAATATCAAATGTGATTTGGTTTATCGTGAATCGTGTTTTTGATGACATTGGTTCTTTAACCCAGTTAAAGGCAGGATATTGATTTTTGAAAAGATTAAAACTAAGTGGAGTTTTAATGAATCTTTAATTAGATTGAAAAGTGAATGGATAATTTAAATTATCAAATCTGAAAAGTGATCGAGAGTGGAGTACCACCAGTTTTGCTCCAAAGCGATAGTTAAATCTTTAATTAGATTTGAACGTGAAATGGTAATTAATTTTACCGATAACACCGTGGTGTTAGGAATGGAGTATCACCAGTTTTTCTCCATGGGATATAGGTTGGGATTGGGAAATAAGATAAATAATTACTTCGGTGTGGTTCGTTAATCCCGACTAGTTTGAAATGATATCCAAAGGAAGATTGTAGGATAAATTTAGAAGAATTTATCTTGGATAAAATTAATGGGAACATTTCCCTAAGAATGTGATATTGTGAATAAAAGAATATTCTGAATTGGGATGAGGCGTTTGTTGTGTTTGTGTAACATTCGTTTATTATATACGTGGGTTATTCAGAAAGGCCGGGTTTATACCCATTCTGAATAATCGATTCGACGAGATGTCGAAGATGAAGACGGTGGTTGAAGACCGGAAGTCTTCACATCGTTTGGGTGATTACTGATGATCTTGATTGGGCTGTACACCCAGGATGAGGGAATCAGTTGGTGATCGTCCAGACGTACCTGGAGATGGATGGATATGCGAGGAAAGTGCCTCCGGTTTCGTTCAGACCCAGAACGGACTTGTAAATGGACTGTGTGTCCGACATTGGATTTTAGTCCGTGTGATTGATCTCTATTAAATATATATCTGTTTGGCGGCGGAGAATTTATTCTCTTGCTTAACGCCCTTCTCTGAGACGTACGAGCTCAGGGGTTATATATTGATGGATATCAAGCGCATGGAGTGAATTGCCTGTGTGGCATGCGTAAGTGGCAATTGATCAAGGCTTCTGTTGAAAAGCAAAGTCTTGTGGTTGATGATCAAAGCACGGCCTGTGTGGCATAGCTTTGTGTATAACGTGAATTCGCGAGCCTCACACCTCGGTATGAGTCAAAAACGGGATAGTGACTGCAGGGAGAGCACGACGTTTCTTTCTAGCTAGGGTGGTGTCAGTGACCTACCAGCCCTGACATTTATATACTTTTCACCTGTGTGGTTGTTGGAATGCGAGGCGCCTCGGATATAGGTCTGTAAGGACCGGGAAACGTGTGTTCAGGAATAACTAATCCTCAAAAGTAAGAGAGGACCGGCCCTGAAGATCCAAGGATCATAGTGGGGTCCTGGGACATTTGCTAGAGTGTCTCGAACGCGGAGAGGAGCTTGCCCCTTGCCTCGGCTCATGACGGAATCCAATTTCCAATACGTGTGTTTCGGTTTTATTTGTAGAGCCTAGTATGGCGACATAGTAGATGGTAGCTATGCCGCCTATGATTGATACTTATGATTGAAATTGTTTTGACACTATACACCTATAATAGTATCAAATAATGTGTTTTAAACGTATCAAGCATGCTTTGGCTGTTATAAGGTAAAAACCCTATCCTCCGGCTTGCGTTGCATTGTGTGATGGGACCTGGGTCTTATAACAGCTTCATTTTTCTTTATTTAGCATTGCGCTGTTTGTTTTACGCACTGGTATTCTTGGGAGGAAACCCGTTCCGTGTTATACGGCGTGGTCCCTTGATTTACCTAACTTTAAAACCAATATTAATAACTGTTTTAGTTCTCACACCAGTCACATGACTGACCTGGAGTTTATTGTTTTAACCTAAACTCTGGGTGCCCTTATTTTCCGCACGGGCAGCTAGTAGTTTTGGTTTTGCAGATTTATATTCACAGGGTCCTGATTTACAGCTGGAACGATGCTCGGAAAGCTCTGTATCCGTGTATCACTTCTAGTTGTGCTTTTGTATTATTTTCCGCTGCTATGTAATTTATTGTAATCTCTGATATTTGTTGAATGTAATTTATTCATTTATACTCTGTATATTCTTGTATCTGATGGAATTGTTGTAATAACAATGAAATGTTCTTCCGTATGCGTCCTATTTTGTCTTGTCCTCAATTCTATCCGTGCTTTCCTTACCGGGGAAGTTCGGGTCGTCTCAGTGTAAGTAACCTTGTCATGGCTATTGTATTCTTTTCATATTCGATCAGAGTTATTTTCTGAGTTTTGAGTCTTCTTTATGATTTCACCATTTGAGATGATTATATATATATATATGTGTGTGTGTGTGTGTGTGTGTGTGTGTGTGTGTGTGTGTGGTGATTTCATTTCTGTGTTGTGAACTCTTAAATGGGTTCCTGCGTTTTGTGATATCTATGATTTGAACTCTTAATTGAGTTCCTAAGTTTTGTGATTTCTGTGATTTCTGTGAATTCTGAGTCTTCCATCCTGTATTTATATGACCCTAAATTATACTTTCCTTAATTTCATAATATGGGTAAACATTGATCCTGTGCTTATGATATTCACAAGTAAATTGAGTATAAACTCATGAATTTATCTTTTATGAAATATGTTGTTCTGAGTTCATATTACTCATTTCTGATAAAAGGAATCATCTCCTCTGTGACTTAAGTTTAATTGTGATTACGAGATTCCTTTTCTTACGAAAGGAATTATTATCTTAATGACAATATATTTTGTTTATCCTGTATACTGAGATGTCAAGCTAGACCGACCCTTGTATTTATTACTCAGGTCAGACCGAGTTGTTTCGGGTTATAGCTTGATGTTGGTTCATGGTTATCTCATCCGTCTTCGATTATCCTTTTTGTAGCAATTACCTTAGTTATGTTGTCGTGTTACCATTTCATTTGTCTATTCATTCTTTTGGAGTATGATGTATATGTATGTGGTAATGTGAAACCATCTGGGGATGTAGCACGTGTATATTTTGTATTCTGTTATCATACCTATATCTATTCTGTTTTGTGATATGCTACCTCTGATGTATTAGAGTTTGTTCTGAATATGGTCCTTAGCCACCGTAGTTTATATTAGACATGAATTGAGTCTGTCAATCCTCTTTAGGTATGGAAGAAAAATTTATACACCCAATCGACGTATTTGATATTCGTCTAATACGAAATTACAGACGGTCGCCCTTAACCAGCCCTATTTTCCGTTCTAGTAGAAGTGTTACTTTATAACACTCTTTACTAGGGTGAGTCTCGGGGTAGGCTATTATAGCTAATTTTATTTTTTGTTGCTTTCAATATTTATAGTTCATACAAAATTTAAAATAATGTTTCATTGCTAAATAAAAAGTTTATTGACTACTAGCTTTAGAACTTTTTTTTTTGGTATTATGTGTTTATAAACAAATATCATATATATCATATATTTACTGAGATCCAAATCGTTGAACTGTAATTAGAATTTATATGGAACAATGCATGAATGGTATCCAACAAAAAAAACATAGAAATAAAAAGACAAAGCAAAATTATTAAAAGCGTTATTTAGGTATATAGCCTCCAATCCTCTCAACGATCATGTTGCATTGCCCAGGAGTCGTATATCTATGATATCATAAGATTAATTGCTAATTTGATTCATGTGAATCCTTGTTATAGCATAAATAAGGAAATTTACATTTTATATGACCTATAAATGGTAAGGTTTAAGATCAACATGCAATTGTCTGTAGATAAGTGGAACATAAACATGAACTTAGTGGTTCAAAAGTGAGCAACTGTAACGTTAGTAGAAAGAAAATCGACACAAAATATCATGTCGAACACGTCAAAAACACCGGAATGTTAGTGGAAAGAAAATAGAGGGTGAGATAAGAAAGAAAGAAATACTAGAATAGAAGAATAAGAAGAACCATCACAACACAGAGTCTTACATCGCAGCGGAACAAAATATAATATAGAAATAACTTCTATAGAGAGGTTGAAGTAATACTTACAACATCAGAGTACAAAAATTCATCTGGACAGTTGTAATAGCCTGTCCTCATAATATAAGACACAGCGGAATAATAACGGTATAATATCATATGTATGAACTCCTTCAGCTCGTCTTTGAACTTCACGGCATCCGATAACCTGAACTTGTACAACCCGGTCTAACCCGAGCATTTCAAATATCGGGTCAGTCTGGTGAACCAGAGTGAGAAAACTCGCTAAGTTTATAATATCATCCATCTTGATTTTAAAGTAAAAAATCCTTTTAAAAGATAAGGATAATCATAAGACCGAATCCACACATAAATACAGACGGTTTTTATCTTACGATAACCCAAAACATTTTTGAAATCAATACCTTATTCTGATATATTATAATAGTGTCTAAATACAAATTAAAAGAATCTAGTAGAACGTTTGCATCTCACGCTCCACATATATAGTATACAAACAAAACCGCGGGCGCTTATGGGAGATTGGATTCCGACTATGACAAGGTACAGAACCACCTGCCGATAGTGTATCTCTAGATAGGAATACACTAGGTTCAACAAGAACGTCTTGCAACCTGGCCCACACATAACCGACCACTCATTTCTCTTGAGTGTATCGAATATATTGTCACCTACGGTTGCTAGCAACATAACCATTCCTGGGAGATACAGAAGCGAAAAGAAGTAACAAATATGAATATTCTCTAGATGGTGACAATACACCCAAATGGGTGCGATCCACATAGCCATGCTGCCAGCTCGATTTTTGTCATTTCCCGGTTGTGAGGCTTGAGGTCATAATCGACTTTTGGAACATCTGGCCACTGTTCACATCGTCCATATAAGTCATCCAGGAACAGGATGAACCGAAGGCACCCTCCTACCACATCCTAGAAATCACCCTATCGATCAGTAGAGAGTAGTCCTTGCAATCCGTAGATTCCAATCACGACAGAACCATCGTTGACTCTGGGGATCAGCCAGAGATGTTTAACAATAGTTCTTCCACTCATGAAGATTTACGATCTTCAATTGCTCCATCTCGATTAGCATCTTTGACGTATTCGTATTTATTGGTCGGAATGGTTTTCGAATATAGATTCGATCCCGGTCTTTCCGTACCAATATCGTTGGGCTAGATTTTGATAGTCGGTTATTTAACTATCAAAATAAACAACCATAAAAATAAAATAGATCCATTGGTTTATTATACAACATCATTTGGCCATTATATATCAGTTGTAATACCAAAGATAATATATTAGTTTTAATATATAAATATTCTCAAAAGGTTTTACTTAATTACTTAAAATAAATACTTGAAAATTATCTCTAATTTCCCGTTAACTACCAATTAAAATATTTCTACAACATTAATTATTACCTATACTTAGAAAATCGATTCAATTTATCATTGTAAACCATTGTTATGAAATCCCCTTTTTGTTTCGTTAATTAAACAAAATAACCATCCCTTATCCTTTTATAATAAACCCATTTTAAATCTCATTTCGTTCTTCGAAATTATCGTTATATTTACACAAATCTCCTTTTATTTCCTTTACTATGGAAATATCATTTCATATACTCAAGCCCCTTTTCCTTCCGCAAATTTGGAAATGTTCAAATTCTTTCTTCAAATTCTTTTATTTCCTATATTGTGAAACCTCATTATCTATCCTCAAATCTTAAAACGAGGTTGCATTATATATTCTCAAAATAAATTACTTCTAACATCTTCACCATTTCAATTAATATCATCTTTCGAAAATCCTGATGTCGTTCAAGTTGGGGAATTTTGATTACCTCTCCGACCTTGATCAACATCATTCTTATCTTAAGATAGATACAAATTGTAATTCAAAAACCCGTATTCATTTTAATACCAATGATTATCATTTCACTATTTTATTTAACATGTGGTTTTACAACCCTTCTTACTTTCGAAATCTCCTTTTTAAATATATTATTATTACTAAATTTATTGATTAAATACACACTAACTTTTAAACTTTGACGTCTTTAAGCTACTTGTTTCATTATCTGAGTTTTGTTACAAATCCCACTATTACCAGAGCTTTACCAAATTCAATTACAAATATCTTTTCCTTTTTACCCTTTAATCATTTCCTCTAGGAAATCTTATCTCAAATCTCATCTATTTCACTTAAGTTTGTCCTCAAGTGTCGTTGATTTAAAATTAACGCTTTAACTTCACATCTCTTTTTATAACTCATTTACATAACTCTGGTTTAATGTCAAACCCTTTCATCTCGATTTCCTTTACTTGATTCAAATATTAAGTGAACTTTATAAATTTAAGCTTATCATATTTGCTTAAACATCTCTTCTATGACTTAATTGACCAATTCGGTTTAAAAATAAACCCGTCCATTTACTCAATCGGAATTCAATTATACCACAACTTCGATTACTTAAATGGACTTCATTTAAGAAATAAATTACTAAAAATTATAATTTACATCATCATTAACTAGAATAAAATATTTTTTTAAATCTCATTAAGTTAAACAACTACTCGCTAAACTATTTCATTAGATTAATCGGCACAACTAATTGAATTAAATAATCCATTTTAGTTTAAAAAATTGACTTGGTCAATTCTAAAACATGGTTAACTTGTTGATCAACTCTAAATTGTCTTTTCATTCAAATCAATCAATAGTATAACTAATTTGAATTTCCCATTTACTTCGATTATTATTTAAATAACTAATAATCGATCCAAAATAAATCCAATTTTAATTGTTATTAAAACAATTAATCTCAATTATTAATGGTTACATTAATCCCTACTCATTTGCTTACCATAATAATTAACTTTAGAATGTATAATATGCGGCACGTGCTTTGCACACGGCAAATTTCAGTGAAATTTAACAATTACGATGAGGCGTATGCGTCGCACACGACAGATATTGGTAAATCAATGGTAATTGGTGGTAAAAAAAATCAATATATATCCGTGGTTGGTTTAGTTTTTTAATTTTTTTCATAAACTTCGATTTAAATAATATATTTAAAATATGTATTTAGTTATAAATAAATTTTATAACTTCATTTCTAATGATTCATCTAACGGTAAATTAGTCTTTATAAAACGATGTATAATTTAGGCCATCTATTGCTGATTTCTCAACTCATATCACACATTGGTTAATAACAAACAAACGTTGAATTCATATTCAACAATCAATTATCAGATCAATAATCCGATCATATCGGTTAAACAGTCCATATAACGATCATATGAAAATAAACAGTCAGACCAGCTAATATCGGTCAATCAAAAATAATTCAAGCCACCCAATTTAATTTAAATACGTTTATACTACTATAAACGTAACCAACGAGGTAAGTAACCTCGATTGGAATATATCGTTAAAAATAATGATTTTATTTCATTCAAATTAAACAACCACTTAATTTAAATAATCCAGTTAATATAAGTATTATCCGGCAAACATCCAAACAAACATCAATTCAAACAATAATTAACAAACATAGCACAGAAAGAAAATAAACCCGACTTATAAAAATGTAAGTGGGAGAACTGAGTGAGTTGAAATCACGTTGATTTAAATTTTTTGCCAGAACGCTTGGTTTTGACTAAATTAAACAATCGTTTAATTTAGTTAAAAATTACGGTTGCTTCCAATCTTGATCAAACTAGCTTTATACGGTAGCGTTCGTCGATATGGTTCCGACACACCCCGGTTTGTCCCATGCTGATAACAACCAGATAAGTTATAAATAATATTAGATTACGTCTAAATTAAATAATTTAATTATATCTTAATAAAATTTTAAATAACTAACGGACTTGATTATTTAATCACCTGGTTGACCACGTCTTCACACTGTACAAATCTCGGTACCCAAAACAATGAACCGGATCCCTTTTTCCCCGTTGAAACTCGTTGATCCACCCATTTCCTTTTTCTCCCATCATAGTGCTCATGTCCTTTAGAGTTTCACATGAAGCCTCCAGTACAACCGGCCCATCTCCACGTGCTTGCGTTTCCTCCCCTCCTATCATCATCATTTTTTTTTTATTTTTTTTATTTTTAATATATAAGCCTCTTTTGGCCCAAAATGCAAAACATCCCAATTTTAAATGCCATACCCAAAACAAAAGCTGTTGTAACCATTCTTCTTCCCCAAATCCTTCTTCTTCCCTCCTCAACTATACTCCTGTATACGCAATTCAATGATACTCGCCAGACCCCATTAACTACAAGAAAACAACCTCGTTTGACTCTATTCCCCACGTACGACTCGCCAAGGTCACCACTGTCCCCTCCGATGTTCTTAATCTCTGACCGACGTGATCTCAATGGTGCCAGGTGCGACAACAATTCGTCCTAGATTTCACGATACTTCACCCCGTTGAGCGCCTCTTACTGCTGATCCCACTTACACCCTCAAATTCACGTATAGATCTCCATATCTTGAGAAAAATGAGTACATAATTTCTGAGTTTTAACTTTGTACAATACTGTTCGAGAATCTATGCCATTGAGGACGTGTAGCATGAATTTAGGGTCATACTACAATTGGTTTTGTGATTTTAGGTTGGGGAAACGGACTGTAATTAATTTTCAAAGGCTCGATGGTTATTTTTCTTACTGTATTTGTTACACCCCACGTCCCTTAGTGTCACTCACAAAGGGAATGCACTAAGTTCTGTGGAGTATTTTGGGGAAAAGATGCAGATAAATTACTAGACAGACAGAAATTAAACAGCGGAAAATAAAACTTTGCTTTATTGATAAAATAATTTGTACAATGGTTTCTTTACAATATCAGAGTATCATCTATCTTACAAAATAAAGAAGCATAAAAACAACATTTATATTCCCCGATTTTAGCAAGAGCCAGCCATAGCATCTGAAAAGAGAATCCAAGCAAACTTCGACAAATCTTCAAGCTGGGAAGGAGTGACAGTCCAACTTATCCTGTGCTATACTATTCCCTCCTTTACTACCTGGGGGGGGGGGGGGAACGGAAGAAAAGAAGACGAAAGAAAAACAGAGTCAGACATAAAGCCTGAGTAAGTTCAGTAACTTCTAGCATATGAACATGGAGAAAACAAAACGACATGAATTAACTGAATACAAGATTATACCATGACGAGAGGGTCAGCAAGATTAGACAAGATAATCACAAGATATGCTAAGCTAAGATAAACTGGATACGCTCTAATACTTTCGCCGCTTTGCTATTTCCTTGTTATATTGATTTCTATATCTCTGCGCCACCTAACTAATGTCCCAACTAGTAAGGATAACGTGATCCCAATCCCTATATTTTCCATCGCCTTCAGGCATACATTTATTATTTGTTACCTAGATTTAATCTAGGGTTTTCTACCAAGTGCCTTCTAGATTTAACTAGAGTTTACGTTATCTGCTGAACGCTTCTCGGATTCATGGTTTATGCCACCTAGTCCAACTAGTGCTACCTGTCGAACGATGCCCCCAAGTCTAAGACACACTACCTAGAGTGGTATATGTTCCTATACTTCCCCACGCATGTATCGCGAATCGTTATCGCTTGTCTAGATGCACATGTCCCGTAATGTGCGGTCCGAGTCCTGTGTCAGGGCAAACCAAGGAATACAGAACTCGGTCGGGAGCTTTCAGATATCTGCCGATGCAGATACTAAGGTCTGTTTTTGTTCTAGTGGCTATGGTCCCACTTGACCCCTCCCTCAACTAATGAAAGGCACACCTTGAAAAATGAGAACTATACGCCGACCCTCGGTGCCCCTACTGTCCTATGGCCGTCCTCACCCATAACTAGATAGCAAGTATATGGTCTTTTGGAGTTCTCCGCCTTTCCGCTTCACGTATCTCGATTGATTGAAGATGGATGGTAGACGACGAGTTGCTATCACAAGGCTACCGTTTTCTCGCCGAATCACGCCGGTCCATCCTAGTCTTTAGGTTGCCATATATTGCAACCAAGGCATACCCCTGGTTCTTCTACGCAGACCTTAACCTCTGTGAGCCCAGGAGGATCATCTGCAGCCTCACAGAGGGATACCAAGAGTACCCTCACGTCCACTCGAAGCCTCGGGCTTCGTAACCCAATTCGTTGGAGCCTCCTTTTTTACTCAGACGGACATTCTCTCCTTCCCGTGTTATACTAAGAATTACTACTTAGTTTTACTAACTAAGATTTACCACTTAGTTTCCAGAATCATTGTTTTCTTATCTAAGGTTTACTACTTAGTTCTCTTTCCCGTCAATTTGGATTGGTTAAGTGTTATCAGTAATTCATGATGACTTAACCCTGCCATAAACCAAGTTATATTGGTTAAGTATTTATTACTTTAACCCTACCCATTCACCTTGTATTGGTTAAGTGTTCCTTTTTAACTTAACCTTGCCTGTCTGTTTTAAATAACATGTTATTAATGGCTAAGTATTATCCCTTCATGTTTTAGACTTAACCCTATTTCTTTATCACAATCCGATGGAAAAGTGTTCAAGCTTACTTAACCTTAAGGTCTAGCCCAGCTAACATATCAAATTGGCTAAGTGTATTTACTTAGCCCCACCTTCTAGTCTAGTTAACATGTTAATTTGGCTAAGTGTATTAACTTTACTTAACCCCACCTTCTAGTCTAGTTAACATGTTAATTTGGCTAAGTGTATTAACTTTACTTAACCCCACCTTCTAGTCTAGTTAACATGTTAATTTGGCTAAGTGTATTAACTTTACTTAACCCCACCTTCTAGTCTAGTTAACATGTTAATTTGGCTAAGTGTATTAACTTTACTTAACCCCACCTTCTAGTCTAGTTAACATGTTAATTTGGCTAAGTGTATTAACTTTACTTAACCCCTACAAATCTTGTCTTGTTACCATGTGAAGTTGCTTAAGTGTCCCTATGGACTTAGCCCTCCCATCCTAGCTTAACTGTGTTAAATTGGTTAAGTGTTCCTATGGACTTAACCCTCCCATTCTAGCTTAACTGTATGGCCCTAACCCCACCTAACAGTCTGGTTATCATGTTGAATTGGTTAAGTGTCTTAGTGAACTTAACCCTACCATTCTTGTTTTAGATTTAATTAAATAGATTAAAGCCACGACCACTCACATTAGACAGACATTGTTGCGATTACTGGATGTGCCGGTTGGTTCCGGGCAGATTTACATCGCAACTCAGTCTAACCTCGGGTTAGGCCTATTCGTGTTTTCTAGTTCAAAGGGTTTTGACTAATTTTCAAATCAGGTTTTGAAAGTAACCATCCCGTCCGTCGGATCAGTTAGGGATAGCCAGGGAGAGCAGGAAACTTGTATTTTCCAAACCCAAGCCTAGACACTATCCTCTCTGTCACCTTAGAACTTTCTGGTGTATTATTAAAAGAGATGTCGTTAAGAAACCTTTAATTTGTCTAAATTTACATTTTCTCATTTAGGACAAATTCTATAAGTAAATTATTCCTAATTTACTTATTTCCTAATTTCTCTTTTAATGCAAATTGTCAACATTCATTCTTATGGCCCATTTTCCCCTCTATATCATATTTATGCTTTTTGGTATGTAAACTATACCAAACTAAGTGTCACTAACCATGATTTTGCTAAACCTGACAATTACTCCCAATTATGGCCAATTTCAAATTTATGCCAATATACTTCTTATGCCAAATTAGCTAGTCCAATTCTGATTTAACATTCTAATTACAGTTCATGTCAAACTAGACTTATTATTCTAGTTCACAATTCATGTAAATGCTAGATTTACAAGTCAATACTAGATTCAAATTACACATCCTATAATTCATGTCAAATTTATCCAATTTGCATTTCTATAAACATGCCATAATACATGTTCCCAATTTATGCCAATTTCCAAGTTTATAACTATGTTTCTAGTAAATTTCATATTTTCCCCAAATCGTATTCCCACCGTTCGTATAATCGTGACTCAATCTAGATTATAGATAAATCTAGATTCGTAGAAAATAGGGAATGAACCAAAGATGATATGAAAAAGGATGGTCAGAACAACTGGCATAAAAAGGTTTGAATATCGACGTAGGTTCAAGGACATGGGTAGACCTAACTTAATAGGTAAATTCCCAAGGTCTAAAACCAAGAATAGACAGAGTAGGTTCAAGAACATGGGTAGACCTAACTTAATAGGTAAATTCCCAAGGTCTAAAACCAAAGAAAACTAAGAACAGACAGAATAGATAATCGGGTTTAGACCCAATTTCATAGTCACAAAACTTAAGCAACACTTTCCTATAGGTGTTTTATCACAGTTGTCCTTGTTATGTCATAGGCAATAGTCTATGTTTCCTAATCAAAGGCATAGGCTTGTGTTCATAGTCAAGGAAATAATTCTCATAGTCACAGTCACAGTCATAGGCAATGTTCATAGTCATAGGAAATGTTCATAGTCATAGGCAATGTTCATAGTCATAGGCAAAGCTCATAGTCATAGGAAATGTTCATAGTCATAGGCAATGTCCAAAGTAATAGGCAAGGCCTAATTGGTCATCAAATCATAACAGTTCTTAATTAGGTCCAAAGATTTAGGCATAGATTCGAATAGAAAGATTTGGCATATTCTTTTATTCCTTTAATTTCATGTCACGAACAGAGAAAACGTTCAAATCTAGAAATAACTGACTTACAGAGATTTAGATTAGAAAAGAAAGATGGCGTTGCTATGATTTGTGCGACGTTGCTCGAAACCGTTTGAGCTAGCCTTTGATTTTTCACTTGAAATCGTAGCCTGACTTGAACCTCTTCTTGAAAGCCTTTGAGCAACATCTCCTCTTCCTGATTTATTATATATATATATATATATTATTCTATTTATTATTCTTTTAAGAGGAGGAGAAGAAGCCATGTTCACTAAGAATCTTTGCAGCATAAGGGTAGAGAAGAATTGAGAATAGAGAAGGAGACTAAGACTGTTTATATAGTGTTAGGCGGACGAACCTAGGCAGAGAACGTGACCAAATACATCAGAACGAACCAGGTGCAGAAAGCTGGAAAAAGCGGGGGGGGAGGGGGGGGGGTCGACCCCCAGGTCGACTACCCAGTCGACCAGGGTGACCCAGGTCGACTACCCAGTCGACCTGGGTGCCTTGGACGGGAAAATTCCCGCCCAGCCCAATCTGGGTTTGTTTTGAATTTCGAACTCGTTTTTCTGAACTGTTTTGAAATTTGAACTTTTCTGAATCTTCCGAAGGCCATATCTTCCTCATACGGACTCCGATTTACGCAAACTCGGACTCATTTTCATGCAGAATTCCGAGACGAACGCAATGGCACAGCCCGTATCCCTTGATTTTTATTTTAAATTATAATTCTGCCTTGATTTGTGAATCTTAGTGTTGCAGAATTATGGGGTGTTACATTCTCCCCCACTTAAGAGGATTTCGTCCCCGAAATCTTCAAGTTAGGAAGAATGTGTCCTACCATCCAATCACCCATCTACTCAACCATTCAGTCACAGGCATTCATTGTCCTTTAAGGATTTCTAATGCTTTCATGTTCATATGCATAGTGTGCGTATATGTCTTTATCTAATGCAAAATCAGGCGGTCTACTGATTCAGCTGACCTCCTTAATGCGAATTATGTCAGTGCCATGCGTCCAATCATGTATGCAAGCATCCCTAGTCATGTAAATACTACATGTGTGCACAACCATTCATCCATATGTAACGTCCATATGATAACATATCAACTTCAACTTACAAACGAATACATATTTGTAAAATGCAAGATGAAAGCGTCCGAACTGATCTAGTGTCTAATACGTAAGCATATGCATTCACGAGCAACCATTTGCAACCACTTGCAACCATCAACCATAACATGTTTCAAATACATGTTTACATCCATTGGCTCTACCTAAGGATCGAAGATACGACCTAGAGGATATACTTTGGAAAGAGAGAAACAATTATGCGTAAAGCTCCTACAAAAAGAAAATCAAGGATGCACCCTTAAGGAAAAGGGTATGTTGCTAGTATCTAGCCTTCTTGAGCCTTACTCCACTGTATCTTAACTAAATTTTACTTCACGATTGTGAAGTTTTCGATCTCCATTTCCAAAATAAACAGATGTTAATCACGGTAGCAAGTGTACATACCAAGATGGCTTGAGGTCTCTCCTCTTAGCTTATCCACCACACCAGAACTATGAGAGTCAAAAGATCACTTCGTACTTTTTAGAGTGCCTGCCACAACTATTCATCTCTCACGCAAACCATCCTAGTCGAACTCGACATTCCTCAAGTACAAGCCCCAAAGGCCTAAACCAATATCAGACAAGCACCCGAGGAATATCCCCTCTGATTTTAGACGATCTGCATGAGATGATATAAGCAAACTCGATAGCTATTCTCAAATCCCTACTAACCCAAAGTAAACTGGTCAGACCACCAATTGGATTTGAGACTCTAGTGGGATCTTTCTACTATACAAGTACTATGGTGCAGAGACTCAACTATGGAAGTGGATATGAACAAATGCGAAGCGCTAAAATGAACAGCAAAACTAGACTCTTCCAACAGAACCTCACTACCCTTCTCCTAGGTACGCTTGGTGGCGAAAGTAGGTACTTGCCCTTCTGAAAATCTTGTCCTCGTTCTTGCCCTTGTCCTTAATTATATGCCCTATCATACCCTAGTAAAGATACTTCCTCTTGTCTTAGGTTTTATAATTTCTTCCTCCTTCGTGAGCTAAATCTACATCCATGAATTCCTCATCCTAGGGTTATGCTCCTTAGCCAAACTCCTCATCCCCTTCCGTGTATAACCATGTTGACAAATATCTCGAAAGCTGCCTCCATCGTACAGAAAACCCTACTAAGCTTGAAAGAAAACTAGCCGTAAGTGAAACAACTACGGCTATGGATGGAAGTCGGGCACTACTTTGCCCTTCGATGAGGTTACCTCCCAGAAAGCCAGGAGCCCCAGAGACTCAAGAAAGAAGGAGACAAGAATTCAAACAGAGGAAGAGGAGATAGTGCATATGGCTTTGGGGAATATGCCTTTAAAACAAATCT
This sequence comes from Allium sativum, assembly GCA_030737875.1. Classification (NCBI taxonomy): domain Eukaryota; kingdom Viridiplantae; phylum Streptophyta; class Magnoliopsida; order Asparagales; family Amaryllidaceae; genus Allium; species Allium sativum. The sequence goes on from CM060924.1 coordinate 162,254,508, forward strand.
TTTCTTTTGAAAATGCTTCTTTTAAAACTGTTTTGAAAATAAATTTTCAAATCTTTTATCTGATCTGGTAACCTTCAGCTCTAATACCATGTGTAATACCCCACGTCCCTTAGTGTCACTCACAAATGGAATGCACTAAGTTCTGTGGAGTATTTTGGGTAAAAGATGCAGATAAATTACTAGACAGACAGAAATTAAACAGCGGAAAATAAAACTTTGCTTTATTGATAAAATAGTTTGTACAATGGTTTCTTTACAATATCAGAGTATCATCTGTCTTACAAAATAAAGAAGCATAAAAACAACATTTATATTCCCCGATTTTAGCAAGAGCCAGCCATAGCATCTTAAAAGAGAATCCAAGCAAACTTCGACAAATCTTCAAGCTGGGAAGGAGTGACAGTCCAACTTATCCTGTGCTATGCTATTCCCTCCTTTACTAGCTGAGGGGGGGGGAACGGAAGAAAATAAGACGAAAGAAAAACAGAGTCAGACATAAAGCCTGAGTAAGTTCAGTAACTTCTAGCATATCACTACTACAAAAGTGGGCATATTCGACACTAATTTGTGTGCGTTGCATGAAAAGTGTGGCGAAAGCTATGCATTCTTTGATCTTCTACAACAACATTCATTTGTTGTTGCATTAGATGTGAACGCAGTGTTGCGGTTGGAATTCTTATGCTGTGACGTGCAACACAAGTTTAAAGTGTTGCATTACACAAATACATGTCAGGTCAGCGATCCGCGTCATCAGCATAAACATATCCGCAACCGTAGATGCATTATTAATCCAACAGTTCAAACCAACCCAGCTCATCTATCCATGTTCTTTTGTTATTACCTTTAAGAAAAAAATTAAACTTGTAAATACATATTAGTTAGAAGCTAAGTACGCGTTAATTTTTGGGTAATTCCCGCTAAATTTTCATTTATTGCCGCTTACTCATTTTTCCCCAAATCGCCGCCTACATCCCTCTCCTTATTCCCATTTCTTTCGAAAAAAACCTAAATTGATTCTGTCTAACTCTGCAGGTAACCGAAATTGATTCTCTCCAGCTCTACAGGTAGCTGACTGATTCTAAATCCCCTAAATCGCATCAAGAGAGGCGGTCATATCAGCCAAATTTACGCTATCAAGCAGAGCATCTGGTTTTCCTACATGAAAGCCAAATAATCGATCCTCCCTGCTATCCCGAAATTGAGTTGGTCACCGGATTTTGGTCTTTTTCATACACTCTGAGTAAGTCTTTTTCTGATTTTGGTCTCCGGATTTGCTTCACTTGTTGATAAATACACTCTTGCTATCCGTCCTGAAGGTAATTTATCTGTAGAATATACAGTTTTTCATAGATCTGATGAAAAGGCTAGTATATATCCAGTGTGAACTTTTTCTTTCTTTCAGATTAGATGCGAGCTACTACAAATCCAATGTAATCAAATGTAAAGACGAATCGAAGAAGTTTTCAAGAGAACAACTTAATGATGATTTTTGCGATTGCGTAGATGGAACCGACAAGCCTGGTACTTTTGCTGGGTGCACTTGTATTCTTGGTTACTTGTTTATTACATCAGTCGATTTTTAACTTTTTATTTTTATTTTTATTTCTTACTGCGATTTAGGTACATCTGCTTGCCCAGAAGGGAAATTTTATTGCCACAACGTGGGTCATTTACCCCAATCAATATTTTCATCACGAGTAAATTTTGGAATATGTGGTAAGCATGCATCATTTATCTGTTACTGTCAGCTTCGATTAATATCCTATCAAAGCTGAAGTCTGGGATGTTATTACATGCTATTAACATGTAATTAAATATAGTACATTTTCCAGCATGTCACTTCTATTGATATAGAAATGTTTATGGATATGCAAGTTACTTTACAAACTAAAACTAATATAAAATTATATGCTTAAGACAAAAAAATTATGTAGAAAAAAAGTGTAGCAAAACATCTGTTACAACTGAAAAATGCATATTCAAAGAGTGATTTTGATATTATGCTAGCTTAGCATATCATGTTTTTTCTTGGTTATGTAAGAGTTCTGCAAGATGATAAAACTTACTGGAAATTAATGTATCATAAATTCATAATTTATCTTATGTAAGGTCTCTCCCAGATAGAATAACTTGCAACATACCACTTGATGTGGAGTTGATGGTGCACTTTATTCTATCATTTTGATTGTTGTTGATGACCATACATACAGTAAAAAATAATGCTTTTTCCACCTCTCCATTAGTACGGATTTTATTTTATTTTTACACTTGTATAAATGAATTCTCGCATATAGCCTCTTTTCATAAATAATTACACATAAAACAATTTTCTGTGTTATGCAAGTGATGTTTCATATCTTTAACAGTTATGACCAAAATTCTCAACCGTGAAAGATATAAATAAGTGACACGTGCAGATGATATATGAACTCTAAATTGGAGTCATCTTCGTCAAACTCTCACTTCTGCCTTGTTCAAGACAAGGTATATTTCATTTTTTTTTAAATCTTGTAGATCATTGATCATTGGTGTGTGGTGAATGAAAAATCATTTATCTTTATTATCAAAAAAAAGTGATGAATATTTTTATCAATATGGTTTCACTTTCACCCTATTAAACTATTGACCCTATTAAACTATTGAACTATTGAAGCAGTAGCATATTAAACTATTGAAGCAACAACATAGTATGGTTTCACTTTCACCCTATTAAACTATTGAAGCAGCAACATATTATGAATATTTTTAGATGAAAAATGTCCTTATAGTTTGTGAAATTTGTTCCATATTGTAAACGTTATTGGCATCTACTGATATTCAAGTGTTTACTTTGCCAAATAGAAACAGCTAAAAAGATAGAAAAAAAATACATATCTCTCATATTTTTCTCTTCATACTTTAACATAACTTTTTTATATGTTTGTATCCCCTTCATCTTGAGAAAGAAATCACATGAAATTCCATATAAGCAAGTGATAGCAATGAAGAAACTCATCACCTGAAGTGTTTTTGAGCAATTTCCTGTCAGGCTGGTCATTTACAGAAGTTCATTTTCATTTTTTTTATTTCCAGAATTGATAGCAGAGATGAAGTCTAAACTGGGACATTGGAAAACATGCAAGAAATAAAGGAAGAGGAAGCAATTTGAAAATTAGAGGTAATTTGAATTGGAATTTGTTACTTGTTTGTAGATGTAGGCATATAAGATATTAACCATCCAAGATAATATGAATACAAGTGAAATACACACGTACAACTGATGGACAATGCAAATGAATGGTTAACATTGGCGCAATGTTGCACATATGGTGCCTGTTTTTCCATTTATTGTGTTAGTTAACAGTTGGGCAAACATTCTTTGCATTCGCACTGGTTAATTAATTATTGCTATGGAAAAGAATATGTCTTGCCACGCTGAGACTTAGTGCTTTGAATGTGTTTTAAATTTAATATGCTTAAGTTGGTTTATGGATCATTATTGAATGACAGCAAATGGTATTAGGTTGGGTACTTATACCCCAGGAGTCATCGAGAGCAGCACAGTGTTGTCTGGCCAAGGAGTTGGAAGCATTCGTGAAATCAAATTCACACCAAGTTCCACATTATTTTCGATGGTTTGAATGTAATGATATGTAAAATATTTTAGATGATTTGAATGTAATGATCAAGTTTTGGATGGATTTATTCTATGTACAAAACCGGTATTGTAGAATTTTTAATTAAAACGTTGTATTTGCTTTCTTTTAATGTAGCATTTGTCGTCTTCTGCAGTTGCATTTACTTTTTTTTCTGATGTTGCATTTCAAGATAATAGTGTTGCATTACATAATACAGTGGTGTTGCATTAAATAAAATATTATTAATTCCACATGGCACGTGGGCCCTACAGCTCATGTGGCGTGTGACACGTGGGCAGCTGACGTGGAGAGATGACGTGGCATGTGACACGTCGGCAGCTGACGTGGAAAGTCCATGTGGACCCCACTACAATGACCTGGAAGCCAGGCTCTGGCTTCTACTTAAGGCAACGCTGTATGTTGTTGCATTACATGCATATACTGTTGCAATAGGTTGCAAAAGGGTTATAATGCAATACTTTCTTTCTGTTGCCGTAGTTGGGCAAAAGCGTTGCATTAGATGGCTAATGCAACGGCCGCGGATGCCACGCCCCCTTGGTGTTGCCTATTTGAAAAAATGACCTACGGCAACGCTTTTTTGATCTACGGCCACAGAAAAATAGTGTTGAATATGCCCACTTTTGTAGTAGTGTATGAACATGGAGAAAACAAAACGACATGAATTAACTGAATACAAGATTATACCATGACGAGAGGGTCAGCAAGATTAGACAAGATAATCACAAGATATGCTAAGCTAAGATAAACTGGATACGCTCTAATACTTTCGCCGCTTCGCTATTTCCTTGTTATACTGATTTCTATATCCCTGCACCACCTAACTAATGTCCCAACTAGTAACGATAACGTGATCCCAATCCCTGTATTTTCCATCGCCTTCAGGCATACATTTATTATTTGTTACCTAGATTTAATCTAGGGTTTTCTACCAAGTGCCTTCTAGATTTAACTAGAGTTTACGTTATCTGCTGAACGCTTCTCGGATTCAGGGTTTATGCCACCTAGTCCAACTAGTGCTACCTGTCGAACGATGCCCCCAAGTCTAGGACACACTACCTAGAGTGGTATATGTTCCTATACTTCCCCACGCATGTATCGCGAATCGTTATCGCTTGTCTAGATGCACATGTCCCGTAATGTGCGGTCCGAGTCCTGTGTCAGGGCAAATCAAGGAATACAGAACTCGTTCGGGAGCTTTCAGATATCTGTCGATGCAAATACTAAGGTCTGTTTTTGTTCCAGTGGCTATGGTCCCACTTGACCCCTCCCTCAACTAATGAAAGGCACACCTTGAAAAATGAGAACTATACGCCGGCCCCCGGTGCACCTACTATCCTATGGCCATCCTCACCCATAACTAGATAGCAAGTATATGGTCTTTTGGAGTTCTCCGCCTTTCTGCTTCACATATCTCGATTGACTGAAGATGGATGGTAGACGACGAGTTGCTATCACAGGGCTACCGTTTTCTCGCCGAATCACGCCGGTCCATCCTAGTCTTTAGGTTGCCATATATTGCAACCAAGGCATACCCCTGGTTCTTCTACGCAGACCTTAACCTCTGTGAGCCCAGGAGGATCATCTGCAGCCTCACAGAGGGATACCAAGAGTACCCTCACGTCCCCTCGAAGCCTCGGGCTTCGTAACCCAATTCGTTTGAGCCTCCTTTTTTACTCAGACGGACATTCGCTCCTTCCCGTGTTATACTTAGAATTACTACTTAGTTTTACTAACTAAGATTTACCACTTAGTTTCCAGAATCGTTGTTTTTTTATCTAAGGTTTACTACTTAGTTCTCTTTCCCGTCAATTTGGATTGGTTAAGTGTCATTAGTCAATTCAAGCCAACTTAACCCTCTTCATTCATCCTGTTAAACTGGTTAAGTGTTATCGGTAATTCATGATGACTTAACCCTACCACAAACCAAGTTATATTGGTTAAGTATTTATTACTTTAACCCTACCCATTCACCCTGTATTGGTTAAGTGTTCCTTTTTAACTTAACCTTGCCCGTCTGTTTTAACTAACATGTTATTAATGGCTAAGTATTATCCCTTCATGTTTTAGACTTAACCCTATTCCTTTAGCACAATCCGATGATTAAGTGTTCAAGCTTACTTAACCCTACGGTCTAGCCCAGCTAACATATCAAATTGGCTAAGTGTATTTACTTAACCCCAACCTCTAGTCTAGTTAACATGTTAATTTGGCTAAGTGTATTAACTTTACTTAACCCCACCTTCTAGTCTAGTTAACATGTTAATTTGGCTAAGTGTATTAACTTTACTTAACCCCACCTTCTAGTCTAGTTAACATGTTAATTTGGCTAAGTGTATTAATTTTACTTAACCCCACCTTCTAGTCTAGTTAACATGTTAATTTGGCTAAGTGTATTAACTTTACTTAACCCCACCTTCTAGTCTAGTTAACATGTTAATTTGGCTAAGTGTATTAACTTTACTTAACCCCTACAAATCTTGTCTTGTTACCATGTGAAGTTGGTTAAGTGTCCCTATGGACTTAGCCCTCCCATCCAAGCTTAACTGTGTTAAATTGGTTAAGTGTTCCTATGGACTTAACCCTCCCATTCTAACTTAACTGTATGGCCCTAACCCCACCCACCAGTCTGGTTATCATGTTGAATTGGTTAAGTGTCTTAGTGAACTTAATCCTACCATTCTTGTTCTAGCTTTAATTAAATAGATTAAAGCCACGACCACTCACATTAGACAGATATTGGTTCGATTACTGGATGTGCCGGTTGGTTCCGGGCAGATTTACATCGCAACTCAGTCTAACCTCGGGTTAGGCCTATTCGTGTTTTCTAGTTCAAAGGGTTTTGACTAATTTTCAAATCAGGTTTTGAAAGTAACCATCCCGTCCGTCGGATCAGTTAGGGATAGCCAGGGAGAGTAGGAAACTTGTATTTTCCAAACCCAAGCCTAGACACTATCCTCTCTGTCACCCTAGAACTTTCTGGTGTATTATTAAAAGAGATGTCGTTAAGAAACCTTTAATTTGTCTAAATTTACATTTTCTCATTTAGGACAAATTCTATAAGTAAATTATTCCTAATTTACTTATTTCCTAATTTCTCTTTTAATGCAAATTGTCAACATTCATTCTTATGGCCCATTTCCCCCTCTATATCATATTTATGCTTTTTAGTATGTAAACTATACCAAACTAAGTGTCACTAACCATGATTTTGCTAAACCTGACAATTACTCCCAATTATGGCCAATTTCAAATTTATGCCAATATACTTCTTATGCCAAATTAGTTAGTCCAATTCTGATTTAACATTCTAATTACAGTTCATGTCAAACTAGACTTATTATTCTAGTTCACAATTCATGTAAATGCTAGATTTACAAGTCAATACTAGATTCAAATTACACATCCTATAATTCATGTCAAATTTATCCAATTTGCATTTCTATAAACATGCCATAATACATGTTCCCAATTTATGCCAATTTCCAAGTTTATAACTATGTTTCTAGTAAATTTCATATTTTCCCCAAATCGTATTCCCACCGTTCGTATAATCGTGACTCAATCTAGATTATAGATAAATCTAGATTCGTAGAAAATAGGGAATGAACCAAAGATGCTATGAAAAAGGATGGTCATAACAACTGGCATAAAAAGGTTTGAATATCGACGTAGGTTCAAGAACATGGGTAGACCTAACTTAATAGGTAAATTCCCAAGGTCTAAAACCAAGAATAGACAGAGTAGGTTCAAGAACATGGGTAGACCTAACTTAATAGGTAAATTCCCAAGGTCTAAAACCAAAGAAAACTAAGAACAGACAGAATAGATAATCGGGTTTAGACCCAATTTCATAGTCACAAAACTTAAGTAACACTTTCCTATAGGTGTTTTATCACAGTTGTCCTTGTTATGTCATAGGCAATAGTCTATGTTTCGTAATCAAAGGCATAGGCTTGTGTTCATAGTCAAGGAAATAATTCTCATAGTCACAGTCATAGGCAATGTTCATAGTCATAGGAAATGTTCATAGTCATAGGCAATGTTCATATTCATAGGCAAAGCTCATAGTCATAGGAAATGTTCATAGTCATAGGCAATGTCCAAAGTAATAGGCAAGGCCTAATTGGTCATCGAATCATAATAGTTCTTAATTAGGTCCAAAGATATAGGCATAGATTCGAATAGAAAGATTTGGCATATTCTTTTATTCCTTTAATTTCATGTCACGAACAGAGAAAACGTTCAAATCTAGAAATAATTGACTTACAGAGATTTAGATTAGAAAAGAAAGATGGCGTTGCTATGGTTCGTGCGACGTTGCTCGAAACCGTTTGAGCTAGCCTTTGATTTTTCACTTGAAATCGTAGCCTGACTTGAACCTCTTCTTGAAAGCCTTTGAGCAGCATCTCCTCGTCTTGATTTATTTTATATACATTCTTCTATTTATTATTCTTTTAAGAGGAGGAGAAGAAGCCATGTTCACTAAGAATCTTTGCAGCATAAGGGTAGAGAAGAATTGTGAATAGAGAAGGAGACTAGGGCTGTTTATATAGTGTTAGGTGGACGAACCTAGGCAGAGAACGTGACCAAATACATCAGAACAAACCAGGTGCAGAAAGCTGGAAAAAGCGGGGGGGGGGGGGGAGTCGACCCCCAGGTCGACTACCCAGTCGACCTGGGTGACCCAGGTCGACTACCCAGTCGACCTGGTGCCCCAGGTCGACTACCCAGTCGACCTGGGTGCCTTGGGTGGGAAAATTCCCGCCCAGCCCAATCTGGGTCTGTTTTGAATTTCGAACTCGTTTTTCTGAACTGTTTTGAAATTTGAACTTTGCTGAATCTTCCGGAGGCCACATCTTCCTCATACGGACTCCGATTTACGCAAACTCAGACTCGTTTTCATGCAGAATTCCGAGACGAACACAATGGCGTAGCCTGTTTCCCTTGATTTTATTTTAAATTATAATTCTGCCTTGATTTGTTAATCTTAGTGTTGAAGAATTACGGGGTGTTACAGTATTTTTTCTGGTGATGGGAGATAACGCCTGGAGCTCGTGTATAAATAGGCTGAAGAACCTTGATCACCACGGAATGAAGTGTGGTCATCACGACATTATGTTTGGCAAACACGCAATTCAAAACTTGGTCATCACGAATTAATGGGGTAGGTACGTGCGTAGATGTAGGTTTACTGTGTGATGGGATTGAAATAGGGTAACTGTGTTTGTATCTTTACTGCTCTAGGCTGTACGTGAATTTTCTCTTCAGCGTGTTCATATGAAATCATAGGTATATGGTTGGGCACTCTATTTCTTTAAGCCTTATGTCTGCACGTCATAGGCTATATAGGATAACCTTGCATATTTTTAAACATTTCAACTGTAGAGAAAAGATGGTACACTATCAATCAAGTTACAGGACTTGATGGCATCTTCACGAGAGTCATGTATTATTCTTCGGTCGGTTAAAGTTTGTCAACAGGTTGGTGCAACTTTGTCTGTTGCTACCATCATGAATATTCATCAAATTGTGTAATTCTAAATTATTGATATAATATTAATTATTTTTCAGACCAATTATATAATATAAATTATTATTGCCGAACATATTCAAATGAAATAATTTACAGCTGCAATATAAACCAATATGAAGTTATAACTCAATATTAACATTTTTGAGTTAAACGACGTCCAAATTATATAAAGTTCCTCTTTAAAATATTAAATCAACGTTATATATATATAAGCGAATTCATTGCGACTATTTGAAATTTTGAATTGGAAATAACTTACAATATATAAACTAAAATATCGAATTTTCTCTTTCATCAGAAAATTATAATCTAATTGATCCGAACATTTCTTATTTCACAGAAATTCGACTTAAAACGGATTCCGTATATTCAATTGAAGTTCAGAATTCGATATTGCGAGCTACCGCGCCATTTCGAGTTTGTTTTTAATTAAATAGAATTATAAGCATTAAATCGTCGTTTTATAAATGAATTCAACATAAAAATCCAACATATTTACAAATAAAGTACTTTAATCAATTTAAATACTCGAATTCAAATGATCGAAAATTCCGGGTCGTTACATTCTTCCCCTCTTAAATAAATTTCGTCCTCGAAATTGCTGAGTAAAGAAGAATGCTTCTAACCTGATTATTTTCAAAATAATTATGTTAATATCATCAAAAATAAATTTTAAAATTTACGAAAAATTCATCAGCACCTCCTCTGTACTATTCGTTCCAAACAACTACAACCTACCATTTCGGGCCTCACATCGATGAAAAGAAAAAGCCAAGTGGCTAATCATCTCCAGGTTATAAAATCAAACACCCAAATCAATAGTATTACGGTTTACCTATTTGTCGGGCAACCAAACTCTAATCACGAAGAAAAACCACTAACAACTCTTCGTCTTCTAACCTATAATAATTCAATGTATGATGCAACAACTATTACAGGGTTAAATCATCAAATTTAATTTCATATTAATTTTATTCAAATTCTCTTCTTTAATTCAATTGTTGATGAATTCTCATTTAATCAATCTAATATCCAACAAACAAACAAGGCACATATTTAGTTTCAAGTTAAATTTTGATTTATTTTAATCCCATATTAAAATTCTGTTCACAAATTCCTCTGATCTATTATTAAATCATTCAAATTTACCATCCTATTTGAATTTCTTATTCAAATAAATCCAACAAAACCATATCAATAAATTTTAAGAAAAATTAATTATTTTCTATATAAAAATATAGTTCGGGTAAAATTATTTCATTTACCCTCTTTACAAAACAATTTTGTATCAATTTGTCAGCTCAACTTGAACCGATCAATCAACACTATGTAAAACATTTGTATATAAAATTTACAAATACGCTCTCTCATGTATATACACTCAATCCCGATCTAGGGTATTTCTAACCCAATCTCTATCGAGTTATACCACTGAGCCAAGGTTATTACTAAACCTCACTCTGATACCACTGTAACAACAAGGATTTTTGACCCCGAAAATCGACACAAAATATCATGTCGAACATTCAAGCGTCAAAAACACCGGAACAATATTAAAAAAAAAATAGAGGGTGAGATAAGAAAGAAAGAAATATTAGAATAGAATAATAATAAGAACCATCACAACACAGAGTCTCACATCGCAGCGGAACAAAATATAATATAGAAATAACTTTTATGGAGAGCTTGAAATAATACTTACAACATCAGAGTACAACAATTCATCTGGACAATTATAATAGCCTGTCCTCATATATATATATATATATATATATATATATATATATATATATAAGACACAATGGAATAATAACGGTATAATATCATATGTCTGAACTCCTTCAGCTCATCTTCGAACTTCACGACATCCGATAACCTGAACCTGTACAACCCGGTCTAACCCGAGCATTTCAAATATCGGGCCAGTCTCGTGAACCAGAGTGAGAAAACTCGCTAAGTTTATAATATCATCCATCTTGAATTAAAAGTAAAAATCCTTTTGAAAGAAAAGGATAATCGTAAGACCGAATCCACACATAAATACGGATAGTTTTTATCTTATGATAACCCAAAACATTTTTGAAATTAATACCTTATTCTGATATTATAATAGTGTCTAAATACAAATAAATAGAATCTAGTAAAACGTTTGCATCTCACGCTCCACATATATAGTATACAAATAAAACCGCGGGCGCTTATTAGAGATTGGATTCCGACTATGACAAGGTATGGAACCACCTGCTGATAGTGTATCTCTAGAGAGGAATACACTGGGTTCAACAAGAACGTCTTGCAACCCAGCCCACACATGACCGACCACTCATTTCTCTTGAGTGTATCGAATATATTGTCACCTACGGTTGCTAGCAACATAACCGTCTCCGGGAGATACAGAAGCGAAAAGAAGTAACAAATATGAATATTCTCTAGATGGTGACAATACACCCTAATGAGTTTGACCCTCATAGTCATGCTGACTGCCCGATTTTTGTCATTTCCCGGTTGTGAGGCTTGAGGTTATAATCGACTTTGTGAACATCTGGCCACCGTTCACATCGTCCATATAAGTCATCCAGGAACAGGATGAACCGAAGGCACCCTCCTACCACATCGTAGGAATCACCCTATCGATTTGTAGCGAGTAGTCCTTGCAATCCGTAGATTCCAATCACGATAGAACCATCGTTAACTATGGGGATCAGCCAGAGATGTTTTACAATAGTTCTTCCACTCATGAAGATTTACGGTCTTCAATTGCTCCATCTCGATTAGCATCTTTGATGTATTAGTATTTATTAGTCGGAATGGATTTCGGATATAGATTCGATCCCGGTCTTTCCGTACCAATATCGTTGGGCCAGATTTTGATAGGCGGTTATTTAACTTTCAAAATAAACAACCATAAAAATAAAACAGATCCATTGGTTTATTATACAGCATCATTTAGCCATTATATATCAGTTGTAATACCAAAGATAATATATTAGTTTTAATATATAAATATTCTCAAAAGGTTTTACTTAAGTACTTAAAATAAATACCTAAAAATTATCTCCAATTTCCCGTTAACTACCATTTAAAATATTTCTACAACATTAATTACTACCTATACTTAGAAAATCGAATCAATTTATCATTGTAAACCATTGTTACGAAATCCCCTTTTTGTTTCTTTAATTAAACAAAATAACCATCCCTTATCCTTTCATAATAAACCATTTTAAATCTCATTTCGTTTTCGAAATTATCATTATATTTACACAAATCTCCCTTTATTTCCTTTACTATGGAAATATCATTTCATATATTCAAGCCCCTTTTCCTTCCGCAAATTTGGAAATGTTCAAATTCTTTTATTTCCTATATTGTGAAACCTCGTTATCTATCCTCAAATCTTTCAAATGATGTTGCAATATATATTCTCAAAATAAATCACTTCTGACATCTTCACCATTTCAACTAATATCATCTTTCGAAAATCCTGATGTTGTTCAAGTTGGGGTATTCTGATTACCTCTCAAACCTTGATCAACATCATTCTTATCTTAAGATAGATACGAATTGTAATTCAAAAACCCGTATTCATTTTAATACCAACGATTATCATTTCACTATTTTATTTAACATGCGGTTCTACAACCCTTCTTACTTTCGAAATCTCCTTTTTAAATATATTATTATTACTAAATTTATTGATTAAATACATATTAACTTTTAAACTTTGACGTCTTTAAACTATTTGTTTCATTATTTGAGTTTTATTACAAATCCCACTATTGCCAGATGTTTACCAAATTCAATTACAAATATCTTTTCTTTTTTACCCTTTAATCTTTTCCTCTAGGAAATCTTATCTCAAATCTCATCTATTTCACTTAAGTCCGTCTTCAAGTGTCGTTAGTTTAAAATTAACGATTTAACTTCACATCACTTTTTATTACATAACTCTAGTTTAATGTCAAACCCTTTCATCTTGAATTCCTTTACTTGATTCAAATATTAAGTGACCTTTATAAATTTAAGCTTATCGTATTTGCTTAAAAATCTCTTCTACGACTTAATTGACCAATTCGATTTAAATATAAACCCGTCCATAAACTCAATTGGAATTCAATTATACCATAACTTCGATTACTTAAATGGAATTCATTCAAGAAATAAATTATTAAAAATTATAATTTACATCATCATTAACTAGATTTTTTTTTAAAATCTCATTAAGTTGAACTACTATTCGCTAAACTATTTCATTAGATTAATCGGCACAACTAATTGAATTAAATAATCCATTTTAGTTTAAAACAATTGACTTGGTCAATTCTAAAACATAGTTAACTTGTTGATCAACTCTAAGTTGTCTTTTCGTTCAAATCAATCAGTAGTATAACTAATTTGAATTATCCCATTTACTTTGATTATTATTTAAATAACTAATAATCGATCCAAAATAAATCCCATTTTAATTGTTATTTAAAACAATTAATCTCAATTATTAATCGTTACATTAATCCAAACTCATTTTCTTACCATAATAATTAACTTTAGAATGTTTAAGATGCGGTACGTGCTTCGCACATGGTATATTTCAGTAAAATTTAACAATTACGATGAGGCGTGTGCGTCCCACACGGCAGATTTTGGTAAATCAATGGTGATTGGTGGAAAAAAAATCAATATATATCCGTGGTTGGTTTATTTTAATTTTATTTTTTTCATAAAATTCAATTTAAAAAATATATTTAAAATATGTACTTAGTTATAAATAAATTTTATAACTTCATTTCTAACGATTCATCTAATGGTAAATCAGTCTTTATAAAATGATGTATAATTTAGGCCATCTACTGCTAATTTCTCAACTCATATCACACATTGGTTAATAACAAACAAATGTTGAGTTCATATTCAACAATCAATTATCAGATCAATAATCCGATCATATCAGTTTAACAGTCCATATAACAAGCATATGCAAATAAACAGTCAGACCAACTAATATCGGTCAATCAAAAATAATTCAAGCCACCCACTTTAATTTAAATACGTTTATATTATTATAAATGTAACCAACAAGGTAAGTTATCACGATTGGAATAAATCGTTAAAAATAACGATTTTATTTCATTTAAATTAAACAACCGCTTAATTTAAATAATCCAGTTAATATAAGTATTATCCGGCAAATATCTAAACAAACATCGATTCAACCAATAATTAACAAACATGACACACAAAGAAAATAAATCCCACTTATAAAAATATAAGTGAGAGAACTGAGTGAGTTGAACTCAACTTGATTTAAATTTGTTGTCAGAACGCTTGGTTTTAACAAAATTAAACAATCGTTTAATTTAGTTAAAAATTACGGTTGCTTCTAATCTTGATCAAACCAGCTTTATACAGTAGCGTTTGTCGATGTGGTTCCAACACACCCCGGTTTGCCCCATTCTGATAACAACCGGATAAGTTATAAATAATACTAGATTACGTCTAAATTAAATAATTTAATTATATCTTAATCACATTTTAAATAACTAACGGACTTGATTAGTTAATCACCTGGTTGACCACATCTTCACACTGTACAAATCTCGGTACCCAAAACAATGAACCGGATCCCTTTTCCCCGTTAAAACTCGCTGATCCACCTATTTCCTTTTTCTCCCATCACAGTGCTCACGTCCTTTAGAGTTTCACATGAAGCCCCCAGTACAACCAGCCCATCTCCACGTGCTTGCGTTTCCTGCCCTCCTGTCTTCATCGTTTGTTTCATTATATATATATATAAGCCTCTTTTGGCCCAAAATGCAAAACAACCCAATTTTAAATGCCATACTTGAGACAAAAGCTGCTGTAACCATTCTTCTTCCCTGAATCCTTCTTTTTCCCTTGTCAACTATACTCCTGTATACGCGATTCAATGATACCCGCCAGACCCCATGAACTATAAGAAAATAACCTCGTTCGACTCTATTCCCCACGTCCGACTCGCCAAGGCCACCACTGTCCCCTCCGATGCTCTTAATCTCTGACCGACGTGATCTCAATGGTGCCAGGTGCGACAACAATTTGTCCCAGATTTCACGAAACTTCACCCCGTTGAGCGCTTCTTACTGATGATCCCACTTATACAATCAAATTCACGTATAGATCTCCATATCTTGAGAAAATTGAGTACCTAATTTCCGAGTTTTAACTTTGTACAATACTGTTTGAGAATCTATGACATTGAGGACATGTAGCATGAATTTAGGGTCACACTACAATTGGTTTTGTGATTTTAGGTTGGGTAAACGGACTGTAATTAATTTTCAAAGGCTCGATGGCCGTTTCTCTTACTGTATTTTTTCTGGTGATGGGAGATAACGCCTGGAGATTGTGTATAAATAGGATGAATAACCTTTCTCCCCACGGAATGAAGTGTGGTCATCACAGCATTATGTTTGGCAAACACGCAATTCAAAACTGGGCCATCACGGATTAGCGGGGTAGGTACGTGCGTAGGTGTAGGTTAGCTGTGTGATGGGATTGAAATAGGGTAACTGTGTTTGTATCTTTACTGCTCTAGGCTATACATGATTTTTTCACTTCAGGTTGTTCATAGGAAGTCATATGTATATGGTTGGGCATGCTATTTCTTTAAGCCTTAAGTCTGTACATCATAGGCTATATAGGATACCCTTGCATATTTTTAAACATTTCAACTGTAGAGAAAAGATGGTACACTGTCAATCAAGTTACGGGACTTGATGGCATCTTCACGAGAGTCATGTATTATTCTTCGATTGGTTAAAATTTGTCAATAAGTTGGTACAACTTTGTCTGTTGCTACCATCATGAATATTCATCAAACTGTGGACTAATTCTAAATTATTGGTATGATATTAATTAATTTTTCAAACCAATTATATAATATAAATTATTATTGTCGAATATATTCAAATGCAATAATTTACAGCTGCAATATAAACCAATATGAAGTTATAACTCAATATTAACATTTTTGAGTTAAATGACGTCCAAATTATATAAAATTCCTCTTTAAAATATTAAATCAACGTTATATATATATAAGCGAATCCATTGAGACTATTTGAAAATTTGAATTTGAAATAACTTACAATTTATAAACTGAAATCTCAATTTTACTCTTTCATCAGAAACTTATAATCTAATCGATCCTAACATTTCTTATTTCACAGAAATCCGACTTAAAACGGATTCTGTATATTCAATTGAAGTTCAGAATTCAATATTACGAACTACCACGCCGTTTCGAGTTTGTTTTAAATTAAATAGAATTATAAGCGTTAAATTGTCGTTTTATAAATGAATTCAACATAAAAATCCAATATCATTTACAAATAAAATACTTAAATCAATTTAAATATTCGAATTCAAATGATCGAAAATTCCGGGTCGTTACAACAACTTACACTATGTTGAACTCCTTTACTAGCAAATTAAATGAAGCTTCTTCTACTGCTAAGCCAGGGGACATTTTACTTAGTGAATTATAGGAGAAGCATATTCAATTACATGCAAATCATCTATTTTCTTTGAAGTGAAATTTCTCTTAGAAATTGTATTAGCATCTCCTTTTAGATTATGAAATAAAACATATAAGATGATGCTAACAATTTACAAATACAATTCCAATTTTGTATATGTATTAAACTTTTTTATTACCAATATCATGGCAATGCCTGGTAACATAGATGCTCAGTAACTTCTCACTTTATATGAACTATTGTTATCAAAATTCATTTCTTTTAAAGAGCATAGTTATTGAACATAATCAATAATTGAACATTGTTCATGAACTAAATTAAATACAACATGCCATAATTCTATATTTTAGCTTTAGAAAAAATTCTCCAGTTTTGCACTATAGTGGGAGAACTAGCTCTTAATAAACTTCTCCTATAAATCTAACTAACATGAGTTTTCTCACTTTGACTAAATCAACAAAAATCATATAGATAATGAATGTGGTGAAAAGTGGGAAATATAAGTACTTAGCTCATCTCTATCCTGCATCCTGTAGAGTAGCATACACATGATGCAACACATGCAGTCGTTCATGCTATTTCATCATGGTTGTATTTATCCATAGCCTTTTGTCAGTGATATTAAAAGTGATAATTTAGATAGACACCAATCCTCTTTCTGTTTAATACAGTTTCAGGTTAACTTATAGTAGGTCAAACCACAGGCTTGGCAACTAATTATTACATCTTTTCATGTATTGTAATGTGTATATAAGAGTAATCATTTAGTAATCAAAACTCCATTCTCCAACAATCTCCCCTTTTATGATGATGACAACCTTAGTTTATAAAATATCATACCTGTATATTCTTGTTGATGATGATCCGCTTAAATACTCCCCCATCTACATGAATTCTATATTTTATAATTTCTCCCCTTTTGGCATTATCAAAAAGAAATTCTAAAAGTAGTCCCCCAAAATTTATAACTAAATAAACTTAAGAAACTAACGCAATTATGACATACCCCTTAATCTATAACTAAAAATACTCCCCTTTAATCTATACACACCTATAATAGTAATTCCCAACAATATGATGATTAAATACAAACCAATCCAAGTATTATAATTACATATGTTTGTTTGTTATATACACAAACCAAATCAAATCAAATCAAACAAAATCACACCACACCATATATCCTAATATATATATGTTTCAAATCATAGAATCCAATATCAAACAAATCATTCAAATCGTATCGAATAATTAAACGTTTCTTGGAACTTCAACCCATTCATCTTGTCCAGTAATTGGGTTCTTCTTGATGTCCTTCCACTCTTCTTCAGTGTTATGTGATGTTTGGTTATTTTCACTTATGAAATGAGAAGAGATATCCAAACGAGTCACATCAAAATGTTTCTCTTGATATTCAACCATCCTCATTTGAATTAACTCTAGTTTGCGCTGATTAAGCAGTACCATGGAGAGAGTTTTCTTGAAAGAATCTAAAGAGTTATCAAGATTTTCACTTATGTTATGAATAGGATTTGCCATAGTTTTGAATAGAAATGAATAAGGAAGAAGGAAAAAATAGAATAATGAATATTTATGGAAGAAATAGACTTAAATAGGGTCTGGAATTCGTTGGATTTTGAATGGACATGAGTAGTTATTTTAATTTTAAAATTTGAAACAATTTGAAAATCTGACAGTTATATGTTGACATATACTTATTTTTATGTCGACATACTTTACTGAAAAATTTTCAAATTTTGAATTCTTTGGAACTCTATTATATCATAACTATTTCTAAAGTTTTTAAAGAGACATAAAGATGATTTTATCATAAATAAAACTCCATTCGTTACTTAATAGAAAACAGATACATCAACCTAATCAAGACACACTTAAATATGAGATTCGAAAGCAAATACAAGGAAATTTAAACAAATACATAAAGATAGATTAAACTAGATGGCCTAGTTTTCAGATGATGATGAAGGAGGTGAGACTCCAAGCTTTCTTCCTATCTTGACCATGAATTTGTCCACTTTGGAAAGTTTCTTGATACACGTCTTTTGATTTTTGACAATTTTCACCTGATTTTGAATAATCATCTCTTTGTAAATACGTTTAGTGTCGGTTGGATACTCAACACTTTCTATATAAGCCACTTCTTCTTTGACTTCCACTGGATCTTGTTCTTGTTGCATTCGAGCTTGTTTGGCTTCGAATGTTTCATAAGGTTTGAAAGTAAGAGGAATTTGCATGAGATTAATGTTTGATGAGTCAAACACTTTTCTAGGCACAAATTCTTCTCCATGAAGATCAACATTAAATTATTTGAAAATATGAGTGAGATAAACACCATAGTAGAGTGTTTTCTCTTGACGATAATTCTATGGGCTTAATTTCATTTAAAATCATTTCAGCCCAATTGATAGTATAACTACCCATAATAGCAAAGAGATCCTTTTGAACTTTGAGAGTTAGATTGTTGAAATTTCTGGAACAGGGAGTGATGGTATGTCGAAGTAGAAGGTTGAAAATTCTTGTTTTTGGATGAAAGGAACGATTTTTGAACTCCATTGGAGCACCATCTTCAAATACGTCGCGAAAGGTTCCAAACCAGATTCGTCAATAACAAAGTCCGAAAAATCTGAGCCCGTGCTTCTACAATTTAGAATAGTTCCTAAGAGTTCTCCATCGAGAACAATTTAAGTACCTTTGACACTGCTCCAAATTTGGTTTTCATTTCCTTCGTAAAATCCGCAATTGAGATTCGCATAGAACATCTTGACAAGTTTGGGATAACACACTTCGTCTTTATCATGAGAATCAATTAGACTCAAGACTTCGTTCTTTTGAAAGAGAGAAGTAAGATCATAAGAGGGAAATTTTCTAAAAATGACGAAAGCACCCGTGTTAACTTTAGCACTTTCTAAATAGTTACCATTAGTTTTGATAGCTTGTTTGTCATTATGAAGATAGCCTTTGATGGTATTGGTTATCTTCAATTTTTGAGATGAACTAGAGGAAGCCGTTGAATTGATAGTTTTGAAGAGAATAGATATGAAGAGTATTGTTTTGAGTTGTGAATAAAAGGTATAAAGAGTACATATATATATAGAATTTGAATGAATATGAATTGAATAGGCACAACTTTTCAGATTGAAATGGCATCTCTTCAGACCTTGGGAGTTAGTGAAAAGTTAGAGGGAAGTTTAAAAGTTTAAACTTTTGAAATTCAAAATTTAAATTTCAAGTTTCTGACTTATATGTCGACATATAGTAAAATGTATTTCGACATATAGGCTAATTTTCAAAGGGAATTTGGTTTTGGTGATTTTTATTTTATATTGACAATATATATTTCAGGTTTAATGATTTCCTAAAATAATTCTAATCCTATCAAACATACAAACACTTTTTTTATTATATTATTATTTTGGATTTCAAAATTCAAATTTAAAATTTAAATTTCAAGTTTAAATTTTAGAGTTTTTAAATTCAAATCAAAGCAATCAAACAAAGAAACCATTCAACCAAATAAAATTAAAATTTAATTGAGTATACCCATTTTTAAGATTATTTTCTTCAAAAAAATTTGAACTTTGTATTACTGTAAAGCATATATTTGTATTTTTGGTTTCTGGTTCTTCGTCCCTTGATGATGAATGTAAATCATCTAACGTTGCTGCGTATGCTTTCTTTCTCTTTCTTGACAAATTGTTGTTATTTGCTTGTTGATTCGATTTGTCTAGATATGGACACATTTTCTTTATATGGCCTGGTTTATTGCAGTTATAACATCGACTGTCATTACTTATTGAACATCCTTGATTATAATTCTTCCTTCTATATCTCAGAAATCTTCTAAAGTGATTTGTCATAAGCGTTATTTCTTCATCATCTTCACTGCTCGAGTCAGAATCATTTGCGGTTGCTTTCAATGCAATAGATTTCTTCTCTGTTGATATGTTTTCTTTTCTTTTCTGTAATTGGACTTTGTAAGACATCAGATTTCCAATTAACTCTTCAATCTTCATTTCATTCACATCATTGGCTTCTTCAATTGCTAAAGTTTTCTGATCCCATTCTAGAGTTAATGAACTTAATATTTTTTCTGACTTGATTAGTTTCAGAATAAGTTTTTCCAAGTGTTGTTAATGAATGCACTATCTCTTGAAATCTGCAACACATATCTGAAATAGACTCAATCTTATTCATTTTGAATATTTCAAACTGATTTACTAACATTGCTATTTTAGTTTGTTTAACTCTACTAGTTCCTTCATGAGTAACTTGTAAAGTTCTCCAAATTTCATAAGCAGTTTTACATACTGACACTCTATTAAAGTCATTCCTATCTAATGAACAAAATAACATATTCATGGCTTTAGAATTACTTTGTGCAGCAGCCTTTTGTTCATTTGTACATTGTGAAAATGTAGTTGTGGGTTCAACATATTCATTTTGTGTACTATTCCATGTGTCTAAACCTACTGATTGTAAATAAATTTTCATTCTATATGCCCAATATGAATAATTACTACCATTAAACAATGGTGGTCTAACAGTGGACTGACCCTCTATAAAAGAACTATTATTGCTACTAGTGTTGGTTGTTGTTATCACTGTTTATAAAAATCAGATTATGAACTTTTTGAAAAACCTTGCTCTGATATCAATTGTTAGGGATTGCGGAAAGAATCGTTAAGGCAAAACAAACACTAAAGGAGGGTGAATAATGTTTTTGAGAGTTTAACGAAAATCTATTATTTATGTTATAAACTATACGAATCAAACACTACAGAAACAATCACATACACAGAATCAAAAACAAATGCAAGATAAACAAAAATGAAAATGCAGAAAAGGAAAGAACACACTAGATTTTATATTGGTTTGGATTGCTCCTATGTCCAGTCCCACGCAATGCTAGATTGCGTAGAGTTTATTAATATTTCAATATCCAATTACAGCCCTCCTTCATTTCACGACTACAAGGGATACCACCATTTCAACACACATTTGATCAAGTTTTGCCCATCTTTGATTTCATGGCTACAAGGGATACCACCGATTATCTGTCCTTAATTTTACAGCTACAAAAGATATCAATGATTCCTTTACTCAACCCAAACAATTTCAAACAGCCCTATAACTCTTCAATAGCACTTGATTCAGAGAGTAGAGAGTGTAGAGAGAAGAAGTATGATCAAAACAGAATTAAATTAGGCAGAGTATAAGTGTAGAAATCATAAATATGATTAAGAATAACGGTGTAATGGAAGAGAGTGAAGTTAGAGAAGAAGAGATGATTAAAAATTCGAATACAAACCCTTTTTATAGTGTATGAAAAGATGCCACGCTTTAGAACCATCACAATTAGTGAAAAGACACTTCCTTTCAAATTTAAATTTCTGACAGTTATATGTCGACATATAGTTTTCTTTATGTCGATATGTCCATAGTAGAAATTTGATTTTTGAATATTTTTAAAGTGTTTTGATATAAATATAATTCTAGAAATTCTTAAATTAAAATATAGTGTTATAAACAATATTATAATGTAGAAAATCATATGAAAACACAAATATGAACTATATAAACATATTTATAAAATTATAAAGTTTAAAACTATATAAATATAAAATGAAAAAACATAAATATATGAAACTTATACAACTTTGAGATTGAAAACAAAAATTAAAATAAGAAAGGGAAATAGAAAGGATAGAAAATAAAATAGAGAGGATTGAAGATAGAATTTGAAATGAACCTGGAGTGCTATTTAGAGTCTTACATAATCTAGACTCTATAACTATATTAGTCTTGAACTCTTGAAATCTTTAATACTCATGAGTCTTGAAATTTCTCTGAACTTTGATTCTCTAATATCTTTAAACTGTACAGTCTTCAGTAATATTTCCTGTATATAAATCTTGCATATGTGTGTTTGTATATATATATATATTCTATACAAAAGTGTTAGTATATATGTTATAATCAATTAATACTGAAATAAGGTTATTGTCATCTAAACTCCATTCTCCAACAAATATATGCAATGTCAGTGACATAATCTGATGAGACCGTAAAGCGGATATGCTTTCTATCCAAAGTTGCATCCTACAAGATAGTATCGTTGACTTCCCTTATATCCCCTACATCCCATAACACTAACTCGTAACAACTATGTGATAAAAAAGCCTTCTAAAATCTCCATCTTCCATAAAAAAACTTGTAAAATATCCTTCTCTATCAAAATGCATCTACATGCTCATAAGCACCCATGCCTTTTCTCTATCATACAATGTATTGCCAGGATCAACCACTATATCTGAAACAAACTGAGGAATAGGGAACTATCAAGAATAATCGACTTTGATTTATGTACTCATTTTCTAATCGAAGACCAAGGGAATGGGACCTTCTAATTGGAAAACAAGAAAGAAAATTGTGGAGAAGCAGTAAACTTTATTGAAGAAAATATTGTAATTGATTGTACAAAGGAAATAGAGTACAATGGTGTGTATTTATAATAGCATAGGGTAACGACTAATACAGAATATGCCTAAAATAAAGAAATGGGCTCAGGCCCAATACATGTAATAAGCAGATGTGGGTAATAATGTGAACATATCGAATCGTTGAGATATGCTTTGACTTTGTTATACCCCCTCAACACGAGCTAGGGTTTTCCATTTCTATGTCCGTCTCCATCAACAACTCTGAGCTCCTTTCTCAACTTTCAAAAAATTTGGTTGATAAAGCTTTCATGAGAGCTTCATCTCTCTGATAATAAGCAGGAATGTTGCAAATTGTAAGCTTTCCTACTTGTGTCCGTTCTTTGACGAAATAAAGATCAATTTCAAGATGCTTTGTTCTCGAATGTTCAATCGGATTGAGGGAAAGTGAAACTATACTCCTATTGTCACACCAGATGACTAGCTTTCGTGTTAAAGTTATCCATAATTCTTCCATTAGGGTTTCTATTAATGATACTTCTGTAGTTGCTGTAACAACCCGGAAAATCAGAACCAAATTAAATTTTTTATTTTGGCAATTTTAATGAATTTTGAATATTTAAAATGATTTATTTTAAATAATAACGACTAGAAATTTATTTTGAATAGAATTAGAATGTATAAATTTATTTAAATCGAAATCAAAATATAAATATTTATTTTTAATTATAAAAGGAATTGGAAATGGCGTGGTAGTTTGAATATTCGATTTCAAATTTCAAATGAATGTACAGGATTGAAAATAAACCGGATTTTAGTGAAACTAGAAATATTGGAATCAGTTCGAAAATATCTTTCCAACGAATTTAAAAAATCCTCATAGCAGGAATAAAAAGTTATGTCCAGTTGAAAATTCAAAATAGTCGCTATGGTAATATAGCCCTTAAAAATAGCAATTTTGCAAACGACCTCCGTTTTCGACGAAACCATTTTTGTTCATTCCGGAATGTTAAATTATTGTTAGATTCTAAAATTCATAACTTTTGAAATCAATATGTGAGCGTGGCAGAAGAAAACGTGTTTTGTTAATTTCAGTCAATTTGGATCGACCAGAAAATGACCGTTTTTCCAATGGTCTCCAAATTCGACGAAATTAGTTTTGTTAGGACCGTATCATCAAAACATAGCTAGATTTATTTTTCTAGAATTTTTGGAGTCCGTATGTGGCCCCGATAAATTAAAATGTACGTTAAAATCAATTTTGAACATTATATTATTTTAAATTTTAAATTTGATAAAAACTGCACGAAACAGTCAAGTTGGCTTACGGGACATATCACATTGTGTCCGAAATGGGGGTATTTAGCTAGGGTGATAGTCGTTGAGTTCAATTTGGAGTTCAAAAGAAAATTTAACTTTTTAAAATTAAATTAAATTATATATATTTATATAACCAAGTCAACCCTTCATTCTCTTTCTTCTCCTCTCCCCATTGTTCAACTCAGAAATCATGAGAGAACAAAAAAGGCGTCGCTTCTCCTCCCCTTCTCCTCCTCTCCTCCTCTTTCTCTCTTCAAATCTTCGAACCCTAATCCCTAAAATGCAAACCACCACCACCGTGGGCCCCTGCAGCGCCACCACCACCTGGCTGCACCTCCCCCACACCCAATCAGGTCCTGCGCCGCCACCCACTCAGCCCAGCTCCGGCCATTGGCCCCATTTCACCCAAAAAACCCATTTTCTCCAAAATTCCCGTTTTGCATAAAACACCCTTTCACTATTTCGCCAATAACTCCCAAACCGTGCATTTCTGGCCAATACCCCACCACAACAAAATTGAAGAGCACGATTTTCTCTTCGATTTGGTATATGGAAGTCCTATTTTGGATTGCGGAGCTGTCCGGAAATCGCGTCCGAATTCAACGGACCTGCTGCTATTTTCCGCGATTTCCAGCGGATAAGTGCGTTTTTGGAAGTGTACTACAAAAGTTGTCTAGAATCGAGCGTGTAAAGGCCCGCAAATCCGTACTATCTGAGTTGACTAATATCACCACACGTCCAACCCAAATTGCGCAGAAATATGAATCATTATTCGAAAGAAGTTAGAGGATGAGAAATAGGAAGAAAGAAATATTATAATAGAAGAAAACAAAGAAGACAAATCTCACAGCGGAACGAATAAAATATATTATATAACATAACTTTTGAAATACAAATCAGTAACTTTATATACATACCATCATCAGAGTACAACAGTTATTCCTGGAACAGTTATGAACACCTGTTTCCAGATACAACACAATACACAGCGGAAATATGATATTCTATAGCTAACTGGTGAAGCTTCCTGGTTCCAGCTCCTCCAAATAAATCTGTAGAATCCCGACTACTTGACTGCCCGTACAAATTTGGGCACCCAAGAGTTTAGGGAAAACAAAACAAAATAAACTCTGGGCCAGTCATGGGACTGGTGTGAGTAAACTCCAATCATTTGTTTAACTTAAAATCCTTTCGAAAGAAAAGATAATAGTAAGACCAGCCCACACATAAACATGGACGGTTTTTTACCTTACTATAATCCAAAACACTTTGATTCAAAAATCCATTGATATTATAATAGTGTCTAAATCAAATAAATAGAATCTAGCGGAACGCTTGCATCTCACGCTCCATATATAATATAAAATCAAAAACCGCATGGCGCTTAATAGAGAATGCATTCCCAACATGACAAGATATGGAACCACCTTCCGATCAGTGTACTCTAGAGGCGATACACTGGGGTTCAATAAGAACATCTTGCAACCCGGCCCATACATGACCGACCACTCATTTCGCTTGAGTGTATCGAATGTATATCACCAACGGTTGGGATCAGCAACCGTCTCCCGACTGGGACAGCATCGAATAGAATAAGGAATTAAATGAATCTCTAGATAGGTGATTATACATCCTAACGGGGGCGACCCACATAGCCATGCTGCATGCCCGATTTTTGTCATTTCCCGGTTATTGAGGCCTGAGGCTATGATTACGTTCTATCCTTTGATAGCACAACCACTTTGAATGCCACATTGTCAGATCCGTTAATCACTAGTTGATTTGCACAAATATTCTGGATGTTATGCTAAGGGAATAAATCCGTTGCAACCATATATATTTATACAGACCAACTCATGCGATCATTGGAAATACTCTGTCAGACATTCGTCCATATACGTTCGTTCTGGGACTGAACGAAACTGAAGGCACAGTTTCTATTAATAGAAAAAGCCCTTGCATTTTACTTCGTCTTCGATTATCTTCATATAGTCTGATTCGCAACGCTACTGCCAATACAGAGTGGTTCACGGATAATAATCCAACCGGTCTCTCTATATTGACAACGATGGTCAAAACTTCGATAGTCTGTGATTTAACTATCGAATAAAAACAAGTGTACATTCAACATATCAAACAAATCACTGGGCTCTTTAATTAATATTTCGTTAATTAAATCTCTTCTCTATTTCCCTATCGATATTTGTTAACCAAATATTTTCAATAATCATCTTGGCCTCTTATGCCATCTGGAAAACGTTTCCAAATATCAACTTCTTTTATTTCTTATATATTAGAAAATATCTCTATTTGCAATTGAAAACAATTTCAATCACTTATCTCTTTCCCCACTACTTTAATTATACTTAGGAAAATTTTTAACTTTCATATTTCCAAAATTCTATTACTTGGGTTAAAACGAATGTTGTGTAAAACATCGTTACAACAACCCAAAATATTTTATTCAACTAACTCTTTTTCAAACACTTCTCTTCGAGACTGGATCCTGCTATTTATCAATTAAAAATGAAATCAATCAGGTTGGGGTAAAATTACCTCTCAGACCTTAACTGAAAACATCCTCAACTTCAAAACGGCAAAACCACTTACCTCGAATGATCAACATTATAAAACCCATTTATTCATTTTTAAACGTATATATAAATGGTTCGCTTTCTATTTCAAATTTATAGATTTCTCTTTTTGTTTACGATATTCGATTTTTATATTCATTTACCTATCGAATTCTATACGTCGATACAATGATTTCTAACTATCAAAATATCTTAAAAATATTCTAACTCCTTAAATTCCCGGAAAAATTCGCCATAACCTCCCTTGTACCGGGAGCTTCGGGATATTTCAAATAGCCTCCCATGGCCCTCACCAATCCAAAAGAAAAAGGAAAAGCCAAGCGGCTTGCCGATCCGACGCATAAAATCTCATATATGAATTTAAACGTGTACCTTTTTGTCTGGCACATAAATTAAAATCTTCATATACTTCCTCCCATACCTGTCTAACACATTCTCACCTATTTCCAATTCAATTCAACCCAATCCAATCGTTTGAATTCAGTTCGCCCATTTATTCTTTAATTAGCTATTTTGCCTATTTCACTTCTTTGTTTGAACATAACACATTCAAATAAAACACTTAACTTGTTCATCACCAAATTGAAATTTCAATTTCAATTCTTGTTTCCTTTTCGATTTCGAATATAAATTTTCGAATCGAATTCACTTATTCAAAGCCCAATACCAATTTAAAGGTTCATTAACTAATTATTATTCGAATTAGTTAATTCTATTTAAAAATCAAAAATCTGATTTCTATTTCAAAAAAATCAAATCATTACTTCACTTGAGTTCACATATAATCTACAACTTTAAATCTGAAATTTTCTAAATAGAAATTCGGATTTTAATCGCTTAAAATCCTTTTATAAAATTAAGTAAACCGTTATGGTTTTTAAATGGTTATGGCGCTGTTTTTCTGAAAATTTGATTTTGATATAACTCAAAATCTATTCGATGAAATCCAGATTTTTCTCCTCCATTAGAAAACTATTATCAAATCGGTCTTGGCGTTTCTTGTTTCAAAGAATTCCGATTTCTATTGAGTTCTGTATACTCAATTGAAGTTCGAATTGCCAATTTTCGAACTGTAGCGCTACGGCGAGTTCGTTTTAATTATATTTATAAATATAAACTTTTAAACCTTGTTTAAAATAAATTCTACCCCATTCCGATATATTTTAAATTCCATTTGAATTCTATATTCAAATTCCATATTCAAATCCCATTTGAATTTCTATATTCAAATCTATTTCAAACTTCATTTGAATTCAAATTTGAATTTCCTATATTCAAATCTATTTCAATTCTATTTGAATCCTATATTTAAATTCCATTTTAACTCTGTTGGCTAGCTTTCTGACCAAGCCACCCAGGTTCATTCACAAGAGGAAGGTATGAAACTATACGCCCAAGTGCGTGAAGAAACGGATCGCATTTTCGACTCGCCAGATGATGGATCGCACACAATCGACTCGCCCGCTATCGGATCGCATCTCGACGGATCGCCCCCATCCCATCAGCGAAACGAATCCACTATGCGACTCGATCCGAACTTATATTGTTGCCCAGAGTAAACCGATCCGATCCCCTGATGCATGGCGAACCCTCTGACCCGTTCAAGCGTGAGCTAGTCTTCAGCGATCCGAGTCGCTCGGATCTAGCGACACGTGTCCCTAACCGTCATTTGGACCGGTTCTTCCCATCTGCACGATCCGATTTTCAAGCAGATCACCACACCTGTCCACAACGGCTAATTTGACTATTTCCTCAACGGTGGCGATGCGATCCGATGTTCTCGGGATTCGTGCCACGTGTTACCACGACCCTCCTGACAAAATCAGCTATAAATAGCCCGGAGCTTGGCATTTTTTGGGATCTTTTTGGCAATACTGAGTATTGAATCCACCATTGTTGTCAAAATACTAGAATATTGAGAGAAATCCTTGATTGTATTAGCTTTCAAAGTATAATCAATAATATATAAAATGGACGTAAGCTCGTTAACGCCGAACCACTATAAATTCTGTGTGTTATTTTCTTTTTCCTCATTCTTCAGTTGAAACTCTATAAGCTTCAGAACAATTTGGGTGTTAGGTCCAAATTTTGATCTAACATTTTTCACTGAGAAATGACCTCAGGGGGGCGTTGCGAGCCGCCATCCTCAAACCACAGCGATCCGAATTGATGATCAGATTACAACTCGACCTGGAAAGGAGCCTATGGCTCGCTCCTATCGTCCTGGCCCCTCCGCTCGACCTGGCTCAAGCTCTTTGCGTATAAGAGAAAGTGATGATGATCAATATGACCCTGCTGCTCCCGTTACTGAGGGGGATCTCTCTCGCTTTTCCGAAATGTGGGAGAGATTGTTTGATGAACTGGCTGCCCAAAGGCAGGAAAGCTCCGTCCTACGACAAAATTTGACTGCTATGGATAGAAAACTTGATGAGCTCGCAAGGCAAAGAACACCGCCGGTTCGTCCACTCACTCCAGGATATTCTTCTTCGTCTGAGGAATTGCCGAGACCTCCGTGACGACCGTATGAGAGAGCCGAAAACATAGAACAGCTTCGGTTCGGAACCTTGCCATCACAGGAAGAAGAAGCGCAGGGGGCGTGGCCCTCAAACCGTAATGTGAATGATCAAGCCACAGCTCCCAGGGCTCGAGATGTGGACAGTCCTGTGTATAACAGACTACCTCAGCCCCGTCGCCGCGCACATGCTCGTGGTAACCGGGGGCAACGGTGCCCTATCCGAGCCCCGGATTTTGTGACTGCTCCCAGAAGAGAGATCAGAGAACCCCGCCGAACCAGAGGCACTGACCCTGAACCTCCGCTGACCCGTGCGAATGTTGCATCCATGATCCATCAGATTCTGGCAGATAGCCGTAGACAACGGAACGAAGATTGGGGAATCGACCGCAGTCACACCCCTTTCACTGATGATATTTTGGATGCGACTTTCCCAAGGCGTTTCAACATGCCACAGATGAACCGATACGCGGGCAGGTCTGATCCCGTCCAGCATCTAATGAGATATTCTTGGTCAATGACCGCTGCTGTAGCTTCCGACGCTGTCAAGTGTAAAGCGTTTCCCATATTTTTGGATGATGTAACATTGTTATGGTTTACTCGCTTGCCAGCAAGATCGATTTCTAGCTTCAAGGAGTCGAGTGAGAAGTTCGTAGAACAATTCCGTATCTATGCACAAAAAACAAAAAGTGTGATTGACTTGTTCCTTGTCAAGCAGCGACCAGGCGAGAGTTTGAGGGTGTACCTAGACCGTTTCAATTTGGCCGCTACTGAAGTTAAAGATCCCCATGAACCAACCGTTGTTGCAACACTGATTGACGGAGTAGACAAAGACACTGAATTCGGGAGATATCTGGCAGGCAAGTCGCCCCATACTCGAGAACTATTCTACAAAAAAGCCAACGTACACTTGCGCCGGGAAGAAGTATATGCTAACCGAAAGGCAAAAACGGCCGATAAGGAGGAAATCCAGAGTAATGTCGCCATTAAGCAGACAGGAGACAGCTCAGGGAAGGTCGAAGTTAATGTTGGAAATCGAAATCAGGGTGGTCGTCAGTCGGGGAACAACAATAATAATGGTAACGGCAACAACCGAAAGAGGAACCGAGGGAACGACTCCTAGAGAAGGACTCGTCCCAGGGCCTTTGAAAGTTATACCCCAATAAATGATACTCTAGAAAATATCTTCATGGATGCGTAATGAAGTCCTCCAGAATAAGAGGCCACCTCCCAGAGAGTCGACGGAGAAAGAACGTGAAACGAGGAAGTTTTGTCTCTTTCATCAGATTCACGGCCATTCGACAAATGAATGCCGTCACTTAAGAGATGTAATCGAAAGGCTGCTTCGAGAAGGAAAGTTAGATGAATACAGAGTAACGCCCAGAGACAGGGGGCAAGCAGTACAGGCCCCAAATCAAACCCAGAATCAACTTGCTGCTAGGCCAACTGCCCAGCAAAAGGGAAAGAACATCGTTATCAATATCGTAATCGGAGGACTTTATCTTGCTGGACATAGCTCCAAGGCATTAGATCAATATGTCAATGCAGCCAAACAACACCTCGAGGTAGGGGAGTGTAGTAACCCCGAGGACAATATCCCGGTGAAGCAACAAAAGATGATGACCGACGATGTAGTTTTCCGAGAATGAGAAAGCATTGGAGTCCATGCTCCGACAGAAGATCCATTTGTAATTACAGTGCCTATTGGACCAGCCACTGTTCATAAGGTTTTGGTGGACAACGGGAGTTCCGTCAACATTCTTTTCAAAAGGACATTTGACCAGATGAACCTCGAAATAAAAGACTTGAATCCTTGTCAAGGATGGATCCGTGGATTCAACAGAGCATCTACCGCTCCAATGGGTTATGTAGAGTTACCGATTACGCTTGGGGAAGGAGAACGCCAGAGAGTGAGAATCCTTCCCTTCGTGGTTTTGGACGTTGAATCGCCCTACAACGCCTTCTTGGGCCGACCGGCCCTCGCAAAGTATAGAGCCTGTATAGCCCCCTGGTGCTTGTTATTGAAATTCCCCACTTAAGCTGGCATTGGTATCGTCAGAGGAGATCAGGTTGCTGCGCGAGCATGTTATGTTGCCGAACTAAAGCTACTCCGCAATGGAGGGGATATTGAAACTAAAGGCGCTTCTCCCCCTACGGGGGCGGAGACCTTATAGCAACTAAAGAGGATAGTCGTTGGAGAGTCGCCCAGAGAGATGCCCGAGGATATAGATCCCAGAGACGATCAAGAACCCGGGGGCAGAATGGCGACTCCTAACGAGACGACTGTGGATGTACCGATCGATGGCAGTGACCCGGAGAAGGTCCTTAAGATTGGATCCCAGTTAAATCCGAATCTCGCTAAAGAATTGACGGATTTCTTAAAAAATAACTTGGATGTATTTGCTTGGACTCATGCAGACATGTGCGGGATATCCCCATCAATCATGAGCCATTCATTAAGCATTAACCCTAAACATCCTCCTGTAAAGCAAAAAAGGCGAATGTTGGGCCCGGAGAGGTCTGCTGCCTTGAAAGAAGAGGTCGGAAAGCTAATGAGTAATGGATTTATCCGAGATTCAACCTACCTAGACTGGATTTCGAATCCAGTCCTAGTAAAGAAGGCCAACGGGAAGTGGCGAACGTGTATCGACTTCTCGGATTTGAACAAAGCCTGTCCAAAAGATAGTTTCCCGTTACCTCGGATTGACCAGTTGGTAGACTCGACGGCGGGTCATGAGCTTCTCTCATTTATGGATGCTTATTCAGGATATAACCAGATTCCGATGCATGTTCCAGATCAAGAACACACTAGTTTTATCACAGATCTGGGATTATATTGTTATGTGGTGATGCCCTTTGGCTTGAAGAATGCGGGCGCTACATATCAACGTTTGGTCAACAGAATGTTTTATAACCAGATCGGGAAAACCATGGAAGTATACGTCGACGATATGTTGGTTAAGTCCAAGCAATCTTCCCAACACACTACTGACTTGGCAGAGATGTTCGGCATTCTTCGAAAGTACGTAATGAAACTCAACCCAACCAAATGTTCATTCGGTGTTGCCTCCGGAAAATTCTTGGGATTCATCGTCAGTTCCCGTGGAATTGAGATTAATCCAGACCAGATCGCGGCAATCAGAGACATTCAGGAACCTAGGCAAATTAGGGATGTGCAAAGCCTTGCAGGAAAAGTGGCCGCACTAAGCAGATTTATCTCCAGGGCTACGGATAAGTGCATCCCATTCTTTGAATTAATAAAGCGGGGGAAACGCCACTTCCAATGGACGCCCGACTGCGTTGAAGCGTTTCAGAATTTACTCAGGCATCTGGGGAAACCCCCGATATTATCTAAGCCAATGGATCACGAGGACTTATTCGTGTATCTGGCAGTGTCATCCCATGCGATCAGCTCAGCGTTGGTAAGAGAAGAGGATAAGATCCAAAGACCTGTGTATTACGTGAGCAAAAAATTAACGGCAGCAGAGCGTAATTACCCAAGGATAGATAAATTGGCGTATAGTTTACTGATCGCCTCTAGAAAGCTTCGACATTATTTTCAGGCGCATCCTATCACTGTATACACCGATCACCCGCTCAAGCAAGTCCTACAGAGACCAGAGGCATCTGGAAGGTTACTCAAATGGAATATTGAGTTAAGTCAATTTGATTTGAACTTTCAGCCCAGACGGTCAATTCGGGGGCAAGTGATAGCCGACTTCATAGCAGAGTTCACTGTCCCTGAGGAAGATATTGCAAATGAAGAAGTTGATCCTTCAAAATTACTTTTCGATCCCAATGCCTGGAGATTGTATACTGATGGCGCTAGGAATGACGAAAGATCTGGCGCTGGAATAGTGCTTGAAACCCCCGAGAAACGATTGATAACCTATGCAATCCGGATGGAGTTTCATGCCACTAACAATGATTCCGAATATGAAGCTCTGATAGCCGGATTAAAGATTGCAAAGGAATTAGAAGTCACAAAGCTGAACATCTTTTGCGACTCCAAGTTAGTTGTGAACCAAGTTACTGGAAAATTCCAAGCTAAAAGTGCAAGATTGATTTTATACTTAAAGAAAGTGAAAGAATTGCTGAATGATTTTGATCACTACAGCATATCTCAGATTCCGCGGTCAGAGAATCAGCAGGCGGACAAGTTGGCAAAGATGGCTAGTTCCGACGATCCTGAAGTGACTGGGCTAGCCCCCGTTGAAGTACTTCGGTCCCCTAGCATAGATCAAATGGAAATCGACCTAATACTAGAGACGGAACCAGGAAGGGAGTCCTGGATGATACCTCTAAAGAATTTCCTGATGAATGGAACGCTTCTGACTAAGAAAAGCGAGAGGTGTAAGGTAATTCGTAAAGCCGCTCGATACGTTCTGCAAGGCGGAGTTCTTTACAGACAAGGGTTTTCAATGCCCCTCCTTCGGTGTATAGCCCACGATGACATCAAACGTGTGCTGCAAGAAGTCCACGAAGGCGAATGTGGCGACCACACTGGAGGGCAAACTTTGGCAAAAAAGGTGTTGCGGCATGGTTATTTCTGGCCTACCATAAACAAGGATGCAGCAAGATACGCACGACGGTGTGATGCGTGCCAGAGATTTTCAAAAATACCTAGAGCACCTCCTAACCAGTTAAAAACAATGATGAGCCCATGGCCTTTCGCTATGTGGGGAATTGATATCATTGGAAGTCTCCCCATAGCAAGGGGCGGAGCAAAGTTCGCTATTGTGGCCGTGGATTATTTCACTAAGTGGGTCGAGGCCGAGCCACTAACTACGATCACAACCAAACGAGTGATCAATTTTATCGTTCGAAACATCATTTGCCGATTTGGGATTCCAAGGATTGTGATAATGGATAACGGAACTCAGTTCGATAGCACTGAATTCAGAAATTTCTGCCAAAAATACCACATTGAGAATCGGTACACCTCTGTGGCATACCCGCAATCGAACGGACAACTCGAAGAGGAAAATAAAGTAATTAAGTCCATTCTGAAGAGAAGAATGAAGCGGGCTAGAGCCATGTGGGCTGATGAATTGCCCTTGGCACTATGGGCCTACAGGACAACATATAAATCGGCAACAGGACATACCCCGTTCTCCCTTGCTTTTGGAACGGAAGCAGTCATCCCGGTTGAGATAAAGGTACCTTCTCACCAGGTGACTTATTATGATCCAATGACCAATAATGAATTGCTCCTTGAGTCCCTGGATATGATCGAAGAAAAGAGGGATGAAGCAGACCTGCATGCCCTGAGATGCAAACAACAGGTCGCCCAATATTACAACAAAAAGGTTCGAGCCCGAACCTGGGAACCCGGAGACTTGGTTCTGAAACGTGTCTTTCCACCCCCAACTCATATGGGAGCGAAGTGGGAAGGACCGTACTCCATTCTGAGCAAGCTTGATAATGGAACCTTCAAGCTGGCAACCGTAGATGGAAAGGAAATCCCCAGAGTGTGGAATGCCCAACATTTACGGCCATATTTAACATGAAAATTTCAAATTTATTCTTTTGCTTTGTTAAAAACCATGTACAAGGCATGACTTGCCTAGAATAGTCTGATTCCTTAAAGAAAAAGATTATAAAGTGGACGTAGGTCATGATTCGACCGAACCACTATAAAAATATTGTGTGTCGTTTACCTTTATTGCACCTTTATTTATCTGCCTGTTTATTTGTTATAAAAATCGTTGTGAATAATCCAACAATCCCAGAAGCATATAATCATGAATGCCTTCCATCAGAATGGAATGTAATCACAAGTCAAAATTCTGAGGATACGACAAAATAAATTATATTGTTGATAGCGCTCTAACTCTCCAGAGCTGAGAGGGAACATAACAGACATGAAGTCGATGTCCATAAGTCATGGCAGTGTACCATGATCGGAGCCGTCTCGACGAACTCTAACTCTCCAGAGAAAGAGAGAGTATAAAAGCGTCTCTGATTGAGCGCTGAGAAAGAGCTCCTTCCCCACTGAAGGATCGGGGAGCGAATGAATCGCTGAGCTCGAACTCTAACTCTCCAGAGAGAGAGAGAGAGTATAAAAGCATCTCTGATTGAGCGCTGAGAAAGAGCTCCTTCTCCGCTGAAGGATCGGGGAGCGAATGAATCGCTGAGCTCGAACTCTAACTCTCCAGAGAGAGAGAGTATAAAAGCGTCTCTGATTGAGCGCTGAGAAAGAGCTCCTTCCCCGCTGAAGGATCGGGGAGCGAATGAATCGCTGAGCTCGAACTCTAACTCTCCAGAGAGAGAGAGAGAGAGTATAAAAGCGTCTCTGATTGAGCGCTGAGAAAGAGCTCCTTCCCCGCTGAAGGATCGGGGAGCGAATGAATCGCTGAGCTCGAACTCTAACTCTCCAGAGAGAGAGAGTATAAAAGCGTCTCTGATTGAGCGCTGAGAAAGAGCTCCTTCCCCGCTGAAGGATCGGGGAGCGACAGAACAACTGAATTATTGAGTTTGAACTCTAACCCTGGCAACCGCCAGGAGAATATAAAGGAGTTTATCATTAGGCACTGAGAAAGGTGTCAGAAGTTCAGTACCATAAGAACAATTATCTTATGAAATTTTCTAAGTCCCCCATATTCAGAAATAGGGGGCAACGTGCAAATAAGGCTAATCGATTGTTAATAAGCCCTAGTTAAGCGTTACGCCAATGACTGATTATGTGCCATACGCATATTCACATGAATTTTTATGCAGCAATGCAGAATGAAAGTTTTCTCTATTATTTGATTGACTTGTAGTTACAACTAGATGGTCTGTAACTAACCATGGAAATTTTATTTGAATACAGGTACACAATGATGCAAAAAGAGATAAAACTTTCCTTTATATACTGCAAGCCTACAAAGTGAGAAATAACCTAGAAAACAAAAGTGAGGGCCAGTCTCACAATTACACTTCCTGGCCAGTGGAAAACCTAAAGACAAAATATAAACCAGAAACAGTATCCTATTTACGCTTGGACCTCTTCTCCTGCTTCTGTCTCTCCAACCTCGCCTTGTCGGCATCAGACTGATCCCCTTTCTTCCTCTTCCTTTTGTCTATGAGAGGAACATCCGACTCTTCTGAAGATTCCTCTTCCACCTCTTTTCTCTTCCTTCTATCAGAAAGGGAGGCCGGGAAGTCATCGGGATTTGCAAAATGAAGCTGTCGGCTGATGGATTTGGGCTGGATTTTCACAATCATCCCAGTTTTGGGATCGAATTCTGCAAGAGAGACTACGTCCAAAGCCTCATCTCCCACCTTCTTTGAAGCCAACTCTTTCTCCTGCCTGGCCTTTCGGCTGGCCAAGGTTTCGTCGTCGTCATCATCGGCTTTTTTGGTGCCAATAATGTCTTCTTCATCATCTACATGGCGCCCATCCATGTCTTTCAAGGCGTCGATGGTCTCAGCATCTTTGGGAACGTCAGTACTAGGTGCCGGGATGCTTCTTTCTGCTGTCGTGACCTCTGCCTGCTTTGATACATCAATACCAGCACCTGGCGAGATAGCCTCCTTCTCCACTTCCTTTTCTTTTTCAGCACCCTTGTCGACGGGCTCGCCACCTGTATCAGGAGGAACACACGTTACTAATTCAATTGGTTGTTCTACCAGACGACGACAATTCACAATTGCTTTGACAAATTGTGGGGAAAAGAGAGAGATACCTTCAGCAGATGCTCCCTCTTGAGTAGTTGCAGAGGCTCCAATGACCACGGGAGTTAAACCCAAAGGGATTAATGGATCATCAGGATGGTATTCCTCAACCCTGGAGGTTTTGGGCTCCACAGCTGAACTCGAACCTTCGTCAGCTTTGCCTTTGCCCTTGGCCAGGGCCGTCTCCTTTTCCATCTCCACTAGAATCAGACGACGACCCTCTGCTAGGTCCTCAGGCTCATTGTCCCTTAAGATGCTCTTCATCAACTCATCCTCATCGATTTCTTCGACCCCCAATCTATGCTTTTCACCCTCAACAATGGCATCCCATAAATTGGCTAATGAAACGTGGTAATCCGGGATCCACGAGATGTTGCGAGTTTTGAGAACCTGGCCAAGGAAATCGAAAATCATCTCTTCAAACCCCTCGATCTCCTTCTCTCTTTCGAGGAGCTTGTTGTTAGAAGCAGTGGCCAATTCGATGGCACTTTCAACATTCTTTTCGGCGAGAGCTGCCCGTCTCTCCGCGTCCGCGACCTGGTCATTCAAAATCACCTTTTCTGCTTTAGCCAAAGCCAAACTTTCTTTTAAACTCACTTTTTCTGCCTCCCAAGCAGCCTTCTCAGCTTCAAAATGGCCTTGTGCTGTTTTCAACTTGATGTTGGCCATTTTGAGATCTTCAACCTCCTTCTTTAAGGCCATTTTCTCTTGGCTATTGGAGTCCAGTTCCGAATGAATGCGCTGCTTAGCAGTCTCTAATTCAATCTTATAATTTTCAGCGTCCCTCCGTGCTAAAGCAAGCTGGGACTGAGCATCTTCCAGGTCCTTCTCCATTTTTGTCCTGGCCCTTTCGTTGTTTTCAAGTTTCGCCTTAGATCTGTGGGCTTCTATTTCGAGCGTTCGGATGACTTCCGAAAGGTTAACTGCGTGTTTTTTCATCATCTCATATTGCCTGGCTATGTGGCGGATGTGCTCGATAACTTCATTATCCCATTTTTTAGGGACCGGTTCCAAGGCTGGAACAAACACCATCCTGTCGAAGAATATGTCTGGGAATTGTTCCCGCAGCTTTTCCAGCCTACCTTGGATCTCGGGACCATGGACGTTACCCCGTGACCCGGGGGCAGCCAACTCTGGCTGGCTGGAAGGGATGATGTCACTCCTCTCCTTCTCAGATTCTCTAATTGGGTCCTTGCCTTTGTCTTTAGATTCGTGATGCCTTTTGGACGACCGGCTGTAGGAAGGTGCACTCTTTGGAGCAGTTAACTCTTTAGGAAGTTTCTTTCCCCCTGTAGGAACTGCCGGATAACTGGAAGGCTTGGTAGAGGTCGATTTTGGTGGAGACCGAGGTTGCGAGGAAGTCGGCCTGTGAGAAGGGCCACGAGGGCGCTCAGTACCCGGATGAAGGTTGGGTGTGCCCTCACGAAGAGAACGATAAGAGTAAGATTTCCTGCGGGACATCGTTCCTGCAAAAAAGAGAAGAGCATATTAAAACTTTGAATACCCGCGATATAAGAGTGCAGGGTCAGAAAGTGTGTGTGATGTGTGCATCCCATATAATTCCCCCTAACAGACCCGGGCCTGAAGACAGGCTCATCTGACCAGTTTCTCGTCCTCTAGTTGGAGCGATGGTCTCTTCAGAAGCAGGGAAGAAAGGCCCATCTTCAAAGTCCTTCTCTGTATATACATCATCGGGAAGAGGAATTTTATTCAGCTCATCAAATAACTGCTCTTCCGTCAAATCATCGGGGGCAGCGGTTTCGATTGTAGTAGAAATCGGAAATTCCTTGGACACGTCACCACGGACCTCATCCCCTATGTATATGTTCAGGTCCTCATCGTCTTGGATGACTATCGGAGAAGGACTCTTGCGAAATTTAGTTGTTTCTACCGCTTGCGAAGTTCCCTCTCCCTCCGTTGGGGGCATGTACTTATAAGGTTTGCCGCCAGTGCCAAGTCCAAATCTTCTATCCAAAAGATGATGCTTATGAAGATTGTCATCAGTAATACATTTTTTGATCCTTAGAAAGTCGGATCTGCTTTGTAAAAGAATGGACAATCGATTGTTGTATAGTGGACCCTCCATTTTCGGGAAGACATGATCTGTTTAAGACAAAGAAAAAGGGGGGGGGGAGAATGTTAACGCCTAGACTCCTTGAACAAGATATTCGATTAGAAGCTCAAAGTTTACTTGATTTGAGCCATCTTCGTGAGCATCCGGCCTGTTTCCTTATATAAAACCAATCAGACTTAGGGTCCCCTATATTGCTATATCCATCGTACAGGACCTTCCTATTCGCCACCGATTCAAAGAAAGAGAAATTTGGAGTTGCCGAAGAACGGTGCTTGAAAAGAAAGAAGAATGTCAAATCTCTGAATTTAAGTTCGGTGTGTAGGATCTCCGCGTATGCAACATATAGGGTGTATAAAGATGCATAGGCGTTCGGATGAAGTTGCATCGGAGCAATGCCCAGTCTTCTTAAAGTTTCGATGGCAATCGGAGGGAACAGAGGAATAGCTCCTACCAAGCACATAGTCCGGCTGATTGCCATATATCCTTCCGGAGCTAGGTGGGGTCTATCTTCGCTTCTGGGTGTCAAGACATCATCCCAAGGAATCCCGTGTCTCAAGCAAATTCTTTTAAGCTTTATATCGTCGAGCTTAGATGCTAAATAATCAGAGAATTTATCTATCCCGAGCGCGCCTGGAATCTCGTCAGGAGCTCGCCCATCTATCTCAGAATCATCGCTAGATGAAGTACTTTCGGACGGATCTGATTCCGTGGCCTCGTACTCAGATCCAGAATCTTCACCTCCTAGATTAATTGGAGGAGTCTTGGGATTGTGTTGCTCAGGAACCTCGGATTCCGCTTCTGTTGCGGATCTTGAAGAAGATTGATTATTCGACATTACTGCTAGGACGAGAAAACATGAACAATGAGAATAATACTACCCGTCCCCCGTGTGTGCAAGTGCCAGTGTGTGCGCTTGTGTGTGCATTGAAAATAAAACGTGAAAGCTATCAAGATCATCGAAATATTAGTCGGCATAGGCAGTCAAATTATGTGGTCTTTTGGTCCAGAAAGTCCAACATCAGGGCCCTAGCCTAACTGTTCAGAATTTTATGGTGACAAGGCATCGATTAAAGTTTGAAATTTCTTCACATCGTCAACTATGATTCGGATCGCAAGGCAGAGGGATCGCCCCCTTTCGAATCTCAAGGCAGAGGGATCGCCCCCCCATCGAATCGCAGGGCAAAGGGATCGCTCCTTCACGAATCGTTGCAGCCCCCATGATACGCGCCTTTGCTGTCACCACGATCCTCCGTCTCGCCACTCGCCTTCATCTTCTTCCTTCCCTTTCCTTACCCACGATCCGAACCGGCCTTCCCTCTTCTCCTTCCTCTTTCGTCTTCCTCCTCTCCTTCCCATCCTCGAACTCCGACCTCTACGCCCATCAGCCATGGCGTCTCGATGGATTCCCCATAAAATCACAAATTTCCATCGTTTCTCCCTCAAATTATTCGAAAAAGTTCATGAAACAACAGCGATTACGAGTAAAGGAGCTTTTGGTGGAGTTACCTTTCTAAAAGTTGGGAAAATGCTCAGATTTTCAAAGGTTTGAAAAGCTAGGGTTCGTTCTTCAACAATGCAGGCGAAACGATACGGCAGAAAAAAGAAGGAAGAAAGTGAAGAGGGGGGGGGGGTCGGTTTATATAGGCAAAAGGGCGACCGTTTGTCTCCCATTCTTTGTCCTATTCGATCCACGAAAATAGGCGGGCCGCGAACCGAAAGCCCACCACGACTCAAGGAGGAGCCCGTATCATTCCAAAGCCCAAGTACATACCAAAGAACGAGACGAACGGTTCGAATGTCTTGATAAAGGACCACGACTCGAGTATGCGATACGAGTCAATAAATTCAGCAATGAAGGCTCTGAAAAATCCCAGAAAAGGAATTGTTCACTGATTCGCGACTCGCTGTGAAGGGACGATTTTATAGCTTCGAAGCATGTTCCATCATCGATAAAACATACTTCGAGGGGGCAAAATGTTGGCTAGCTTTTTGACCAAGCCACCCAGGTTCATTCACAAGAGGAAGGTATGAAACTATACGCCCAAGTGCATGAAGAAACAGATCGCATCTTCGACTCTCCAGATGACGGATCGCACACAATCGACTCGCCCGCTATCGGATCGCATCTCGACGGATCGCCCCCATCCCATCAACGAAACGAATCCACTATGTGACTCGATCCGAACTTATATTGTTGCCCAGAGTAAACCGATCCGATCCCCTGATGCATGGCGAACCCTCTGACCCGTTCAAGCGTGAGCTAGTCTTCAGCGATCCGAGTCGCACGGATCTAGCGACACGTGTCCCTAACCGTCATTTGGACCGGTTCTTCCCATCTGCACGATCCGATTTTCAAGCAGATCGCGACACCTGTCCACAACGGCTAATTTGACTATTTCCTCAATGGTGGCGATGCGATTCGATGTTCTCGGGATTCGTGCCACGTGTTACCACGACCCGCCTGACAAAATCAGCTATAAATAGCCCGGAGCTTGGCATTTTTTGGGATCTTTTTGGCAATACTGAGTATTGAATCCACCATTGTTGTCAAAATACTAGAATATTGAGAGAAATCCTTGATTGTATTAGCTTTCAAAGTATAATCAATAATATATAAAGTGGACGAAGGCTCGTTAACGCCGAACCACTATAAATTCTGTGTGTTATTTTCTTTTTCCTCATTCTTCAATTGAAACTCTGTAAGCTTCAGAACAATTTGGGTGTTAGGTCCAAATTTTGATCTAACAAACTCTATTCAAATCTATATTCAAAGTCTATTTCAAATTCTATATTCAATTTCTATTTGAATTTCCTTTGTTCAAATTCTACTTGAATCTCTATGTTCAAATTCCATTTGAATTACTATATTCAAATTCTATATTTGAATTCATATTTGAATTTTCTATATCCAAACTCCATTCAATATCTATAAACAAATTCCATTTAAATTTCTACATTCAAATTCAAAATTTGAATTTCCTTTGTTAAAATTCCATTTGAATTCTATATTCAAATTACACTTGAATTTCCATATTTAACTCCATTTCACTTTTATTTTCAAATTCTATATTTAAATTTCATTTGAACTTTCTTTATTCAAATATATTTGAATTCCTTTGAATTCAAATTCTATTTGAATTCCTTTGAATTCAAATTTTATTTCAATGCCTTTGAATTCAAATCTATTTCAATTCCTTTGAATTCAAATCCCATATTTAAATTCCTTTGAATTCAAATATTCAATTTATCTCTTAATAATTTATTTATTATATTTATCAACACTATTTTATAAATTTCCCTGTTTTATTTAAACAAGCCTATTTTGAAATCCATTTAAAAACAAAAATCTTATTTTGAAAATTCTCTTTGCATTTTCTATATTCAAATTCCATTGAATTTCTCGTATTCAAAATTCTATTTGAATTTCTCATATTCAAATTCTATTTGAATTCCTCATTTGAAATTTCAAATTCTATTTG
Source organism: Allium sativum (assembly GCA_030737875.1). NCBI lineage: Eukaryota > Viridiplantae > Streptophyta > Magnoliopsida > Asparagales > Amaryllidaceae > Allium > Allium sativum. The sequence goes on from CM060924.1 coordinate 162,297,289, forward strand.
AATTCCTCATTTGAAATTTCAAACTCTATTTTAGATAAAATAGAATTTCCTTTTGAATCTACGAAATTCCTTTTCATGATATTTTTAAATATCAATATTTGGGCCTAGTGTTATTTAAACACCAAACAATCGATTATTTATTTTTCTAACTCATCATATATGAGAGTATATATGCAAACAAATAAACAAACAGATAATATATTTTTGAGGAATCTAGTTGGATCCCTCCAACCTGTTTTCCTGCATCCACAAACGTTAGTCAACAGAAATAATAGCCATCTTGCTTCGAGGCAGGATATCGCGGTATAAAAGGGGATCCACTTATTTATGTGGGCGTAGGGTCATCCACTAATGATACTGCGGGCATCCGCTAATAAGACTGCGGGAATCCAACCACCAAACCAATATATATATATATAATAGTCACCCTAAATAACTAATATATTTAAAACAACCAAAAAGCATCCAAACAAGCAACAAACAATTATTTTTAACGAATAAAAATAATTTTAAAGAAAAAGGTGAGTGAGATTTACTCACCTGATTTGCCGAATTTCTCGTTTAATTCCATATTGTTGCGTATACGAATCGCCTTGAATAAATCTATCACCTACAATTTATTTATTTAATTTAACGATTTAGCAATTATTAATTTAAACTAACTTAACAAATAAATAAAGACATTTTCCATATATTTTAAATTCGTAAAAACGAATACCTTGTTGCTTTGCAAATAACTCGACTAATTCCCAAAGCCAACTCAAAAACTGACGATCCATTCCTACTGCAAATAGCCTCCAAACCGTCTCATTCCACCATTTCCTCGAACCTATTTCAGGCAATTCCCGTTAATTTTGCCATACCACTACAAAGCCACTAAAATGCCTCAAACCATCACTGCAATTCCCCTAAACTTCCCAGCTAATGACCAGACAATCTTCTCTTATCATGTAATCCCCTCTTACTGTCACGCCTACATTTCTTTGTTCAAAAAGAAACAAGGATCGAACTCCCTCTTTCATATAATACATCATCAGAAAGAAAAATCTGAACTCCTCACTACCTCATCCTCACTCTCGCTCCTTCAGAGTTTTACGAAAACACACTCAAATCACCTTGTTCAATGTCCGGAAATTCAAACTTCACCCAACGTCCTACCGTCGAACCACAAAAATGAGAACATATCGACATCAACACACACACAGTATCGCTTCTTCCAATTTGCACTGTCCTTTAATTTGTGAGCGTCTCCTCTTGAATCGAGCTACAGGAAGACTTCACGGGTTTTCAAATCGCGATAGCCAACTCTTCTTCGAACCACATTATCATACCCATTAGCAATCCTTGCTCAACCGATCCCTTCGATTCCAACTTCGAATCCCTGAACATGGCTCCTCCACCAGCTATCGAACTTCACAGACTCGTTGGTTCAATCGCGATTCGCGATTCTTTTTTTATATATATATGAGAATGAATTCGATTTTTGAAAGATCCGAGGAGTGGAACGGGTTTTACTCCCTTCGATTTCAAAATGGGAATACTCAGAGTGAACGAAAGGAATAAAAGGGAAAAAGGGGTCGGCTTTGATTCTTGTGGGGTGAGTTCGATTTTATTCTGGTTTCCGAATGGAAGAATATGAAGGATTAAGGTGGTTTTATAAGTACGCAAGGGAACTTGAGTACAACAGACATTAATTTGATGTTTTCCTTCGTGCTGAAGCAAGGGGACAGAAACTTGTGCTTTAGAAGAAAATAGTTGTGTGATTTTTAAAGATAGGTCTGCCTTAGGTCGGCTAAAAGATTTTATTTGATTTTATAATTAATATGATTTGATATAAAGAGATTCTCACTTTATTTTAAATAGACATCGATTTGATATCATGCTTATCCACTAAAAAAAATATCGTAGTCCATTATTTGAGATTAAGAACCCTTATTTTTACATATCGACCGGCGTTATAATGTTATAACGCTATTCTGAATTGCACAGTATGTATTCTGAAATTTAATTTGAATGTATATATATATAATAACCATATTAACTTGATTTAAATTCAAAACTAATCATTTTCTTGAAAATAAATTATTATTATTATCGTTCGTATTCAGAAAGAACTAACACTGATCATCTGAATCATTTCTATTCGGTTTTAACTTCGATTTCAATATATTTCGTATTACGATAATTCGATATATTCGATATATTCGATATTAAATTGAAATTTATTTTTAAATCTAAAACTCAATATAAAAATCGATTTATATTACCAATTCGATATTTAAATCCATATTAAATATTTAAAATAAACTGTTCAAAAATCTTGGTCGTTACAGAGCGTTTAGGCTAGTGACAAAGTTTGGTGAAGATTAGAGGCCGTATGCAAATTCTGGAGCCAAAGAGGCGAATTCAAGTGCGAGAAAGCGACAAAACGAAGCGTGACAGCAAAATCCGCCAATTAAAGAATGACAGAGTGGATCTCAAAGGTGAGAACTTCGCACTTTAATTTTAATTTCTAGTAAAAATATATACTAGGATGCAGATGGTGCTTACCAGCACCCGACACTCATCGTCCACAAACCATGGACAACTTGTTTGTTTGATTGTATTGTGCTGTTGAAATTGATTGTGATGTAGAATGGAATAAATAAATTATTCATGCATTGAAATAAATATTTTATAATTAAAAATATAATTTTTAACGTGTATATGAATAAAATGAATCTTCATAAACAAATCATACGATTTGTTTATGTACACACATTTGACTGATATTGATTGGGACGATATATTTTACACATCGCCCAACTACACAAATAAATCTGTGATTGTTGTTTGAAACCCCACATGGGTATTGGGATGATATTTGACGTACACTAATCCCAATTGTTTAGCTGTATGTTAATCGATTGGTTGACAAGCTGTTGTAAGCGTTAATTATTTATATTTAACGCTTGTGCAGTTGTGTAATACACTCTGGATGATGGTTGACTGTGTTTGATTATTGTTGTGTACATGTATGAATGAAATCCATATAAATAACATTATATGGTAACTGACTGTGTCTGATTCTAATTCAGAACAAACGAATATTTTAAAATAACGAATATTTTAAAATAATGAATATTTTAAAATAATATTCAGTAATGGATCAAAATATGATTTTGATTTCCGATTTGGGGTGATAACGAAAATATTTAAATATATAAAGCTGTGTTGATTTGATATGCGCCATTTTGACGTGAACGATATTTATATCGATTTTGTACATTTTTACAATGAATATCGAAAAGGAAATGATTTCAAAATCTAATGTTTTGAAAATACTATCATTTATATATCGACGATATGGAATATTTAATTTTGATTTAAAATTGAGTATGAAGTTGGAATCGCTTTAAAAACGAATTTAAAACAATTTATAAATTACGTTTTAAATGGAATTCGACGAAATAGATAATATATATATATATATTATATTTAATGGCCTGAATAGAATGCGCCGCGCCGCGGCAGTTCGTGAATTTCGACCATTAACTTCGAATCGACATTACGGGAGATCTGACCGTCGGATTCTCCTAAAACCGGAACCGTTGGGTTCGTATCGAAAAGGGATTTCCGACAAATATAAGGGATTTAAAATCTAATGACTGGATTTGGAGTTATGTCCAAATCAAATTTGTAAAAGGTCGCTGTAAGTGCAGTTCGATGACCGTTTATGGAAATCGACTGTACGAGCCTTGATAAAATTATTAAAAATATCAATAATTTGTGTAAAATCATAATAAATGATTTGGAAAGAATTGGGCTGAAAAATTCCATATTTGAAATGATAAAAATATATTTTATCGAAATGAACTAGTTACGAACTAGAATTATAAATCCAATATTTTTAAAATAAATAAATTGGATTTAAATGGTTTTAAAAATAACCAGAATTTCCAATATATGAATTGGAATGGATTTGAATTGAAACTATCTTCGGAATATTTCGATATTGGATTCCGTGATTATGCAGATATTGTGGAGGAATTTGGAAGATATATATATCGTTATTCCAATACGAAATTTGAGAATTTGATATTGATTATAAGGTGAAATATTTTCTATTCAGAGCCTTGTATTTAATATCAAAATGATATTTTGGCTTTGTCGTGAATGGCATCTTTAATAATACTATTCTTGAAACCAACGGAGTTAAGAAAATTAGAAACTAACTGGAGATTAGCTAAGTTGAATGGTTTCCTGGGTATTGATCTGATGTTGATTTCGGCCTTTGGGATTAATACTTAGGGAATTGTTCTCTTACAAATTTACGATTGGAGACTGATGAGATGAGGTTTTCAGTAACACTGTTCTTAAAACCAGTGTGAAAAGAATAAATCTTTTAATAAAGATTTAAAGAAGAATTACCAATTAATTAACATTTAATTTGAACTGAAAATGGAATGTGAATTTATTGTAAAATGTGTTTTTAACGACATTCGTTCTTTAACCCGATCTACAATAAAATGTGATTTGGAATATATAAATCTTTTATTAAGATTTAACAGGAATCTCCAAAGTAAAGTTTTCCAATTTAATATATTAAATTGGAATTGAAAGGAATTCGATTGATAATAATCGAAGTGAACTTCTATGGAGGAAGACTGTTAATACATATGGAATTAAAAAGGCTTTGCCGTTATTCCAATTATATTATTAGTAAGATAAGGAAATTGATATCGATTATATATTTATTTGTTTTTCCATGAAGATTCCATAATTAATGGAATGTGATTTGGATTTATAGTGAACTGTGTTTTAAATGACATTAGTTCTTTAACCCAGTTAAAGGCAAGATTACATGTCTGTCATTGTATTTCGAACTATATGGTTGGTCTTTGCTAAATATATATCTTTTTTTGGTGGCGGGGAATTTATTCTCTTGCTTAACACCCTTCTCTGAGACGTACGAGCTCAATGGTTATATATCGGCAGAAATCAATAGTATGGTGTGGATTGTCGATGCGACATGTTTGTGTTTCCAAAGTTAAATAATCATTAAGATTGATTTTTGGGAAGATTAAAACTAAATGGGGTTTTAATGAATCTTTAATTATATTGAAATGGGTATTGATAATTTAAATTATCAAATTCGGGAGATGATCGAGAACGGAGTATCACTACTTTTGCTCCTGCGACAGTTAAATTTTTAATTAGATTCGAATGTGGAATGGTAATTAAATTTACCAATAGCACCGTGGTGTTAGAAATGGAGTATTACCAGTTTGGCTCCATGGGATGAATAGGTTGGGATTGGGAGATTAAACAAATGATTACTTCGGTAAGGTGCGCTAATCCTGACTAGTTTGGAAAATCATAACATGGTTTGAATTGATATCCAAAGGAAGATTAAAGAATAAATTTAAAGAATTTATCTTTGATAAAATTAATGGGAACCTTTCCCAAAGGATATTAATATTTAAATAAAAGAATATTTAGAATTGGAATGAAGAGAATGTTGTGTTTTTATAACACTTGTTTATTATATACGCGAGTTATTCGGAAAGGCCGGGTTTATACCCATTCTGAATAACTGATTTGACGATAAGTCGATGATGAAGACGGTGGTTGAAGACCGGAGGTCTTCACATCATTTGGATGATCATTGATGTCTTGATTGGGCTGTACACCCAAGACTAGGTAATAAATGGTGATCGTCCAGATGTACTTGGGGATCGACCGGATAGTTGAGGACCTCTCTCCTGTATTGGACATATGGGATGAGGAATAAGGTGCCTCCGGTTTCGTTCATACCCGGAACGAACTTGTAAATGGATGTGTGTCTGACATTGGATTTTATTCTGTATTGATTGATCTCTATTAAATATATATTTGTTTGGCGGAGGAGAATTCATTCTCTTGCTTAACACCCTTCTCTAAGATGTACGAGCTCAGAGGTTATATATCGATAGACATCAGTCGCATGCCGTGAATTGCCTGTGTGGCATGTTGAGATGCAAATGATCAGGGCTTCTGTTGAAAAGTAGAATCTTGTGGTTGATGATCAAAGCACGGCTTTAATATAGCATAACTTTGTGTATAGCGTTAATTCGTGGGCCTCACACCTCAGTATGAATCAGAAAGGGATAAGGGAACGCAGTGAGTGCATGACTTTCTTTCTAGCTATGGGTGGTGTCAGGGTTTTGCACGTCCTGACATTGTTATATTTTTACCTATATGGTTGTTGGATTGTGAGGTGCCTCAGATATATCGGTCTCTACGGAGCCAATGGATAGGTCCTATAGGACCGAAAAATTTGTGTTTAGGAATAACCAATCCACTAACATAGGTGTCGACCGACACTGCAGGATCCAGGGTTGCTCAGAGTGTGTAGTCCTAAGGCACTTTCTAGAGTGTCTCGAAGAGGTTAGGAGTACATCCCTTGCCTAGACTCACGACGGAAATCCAATTTCCAATACGTGACATTCGGTTTTATTTGTAGAGCCTAGTATGGCAACATAGTGGGATGAGGCACTATGCCGGCTATGATTGATACATTTGTATTTGAAGTTGTTTTCATACAATTTACATTTATAATAGTATCAAATGATTTGTTTTAAACGTACCAAGCATGTTTGGCTATTATAAGGGAAAACCCCATCCTCCGGCTTGCGTTGCATTGTATGATCGAACCTAGGTCTTATAATAGCTTCATTTTTCCAAAAAGCATTGCGTTGTTTATTCTATGCACTGGTATTCTTGGGAGGAAACCCATTCCGTGTTATAAGGCGTGGTCCCTTGATTTACTTCATTTTAAAGTGAAGGTTTAAATAACTGTTTTATTTCTCACACCAGTCACATGACTGACCTGGAGTTTATTGTTTTAACCTAAACTCTGGGTGCCCCTATTTTCCACACGGGCAGCTAGTAATTTTGGTTTTGCAGATTTATATTCACAGGATCCTGGTTTACAACTGAATGATATTCGGAAATCTCTGTATCCGTATATTCCTTTCAGTTGTGATTTTGTATTATTTTCTACTGCATTGTAATTAGTAAATCTCTTGTATTTATCGAATGTATAATATTTATTCATGCTCTGTATATTCATGTATTCTGATGGAATTGTTGTAATAAGCAATGAAATGTTATTCTGTTTGTGTTCTGATTTGTCGTGTTCTTAATCCAATTCGGGCTTTCCTTTACGGGGAAGTTCGGGTCATGTTAATGTGGTATCAGAGCTTTGGTTTACAGAGCTCGAGAACAAGACACATTAGAACCATACAAAAGAATCCATCAGAGATTGGATTAGTAATATCCAATGAGGATGACTTGTTAGAGATAGGATTAGTTGTATCGTAGAACGAGTGTGAGGAGTAGTGTTTTTAAAATAAAAATGAAAACAAATTTTGTTTTGAAAACTTAAACCATTTTATACGTATTTGAATATTTAACTTATATTGAATATGGCCAATCGAGTATATAAAGATTTTGCATATACGCCTTGCAAACGTATATTCGAAGTTTTTGTATACTGGATAGATAGAGAATCATACTCTAGTAGCCCGAAGATGATTCTGATGATTGAGTACTCATCATCAAAATCTACGTTCGAGTGACGAAAGTGGGATACCTATATATTTCTAATTGACTGGTGTGAGCACCAAAACTAGATAGGGTCTATTGTTGTGACTTGGCATCAAAAATGAATTTTCTGTATATGTATCAAAATTATGAATTTGAAACGTTAATTCAATAATTGATTGATGGTTGTGTTGTTTGATTATTTGTTATCTAATAAAACCATTATGTTAAAGAACGGTACATATAACCAAATTGAATCAAATGTTGAACTGACTTAAAAATTGATTGCAATTGCATGCCTATACATGTATGTACACTGAACAGGTCATTGCAAGGAGGCTAGAGAAGATGAATAAAATTGTATGCCCAACAAATAGGTACATGTTTACTAGTTTATTGGGTTTGGATGATTTTATGATCTGATTGGCTAGTCGCTTGGCTTCTTCTTTTTCTTTTTGAGATGAGAGGGCCTATGTGACGGTTTGCGGATTTTCCCGATGCTCCCCGTACAAAGGAGGTTATGGCGAAATTTTTCGAAAATTTAGGGTGTTAGATAAATTTTTGAAAAATTTGAAAATTCTTAGAAAACTGAAAAGTTGAAGAATGAAATTTGAGTTGGTTAGTTAAACAATTTTCAGCTCCTTTCCTTTTCGAGGACAAAAATTTTTTAAATGGGAGAGATTGTAACAACCCGGAAAATCAGAACCAATATATAATTTTTATTTAGGCAATTTTAATGAATTTTGAATATTTAAAATGATTTATTTTAAATGATAACGACTAGAAATTTATTTTGAATATAATTAGATGTATAAATTTATTTAAATCAAAATTAGAAAATAAATATTTATTCTTAACTATTAAAGGAATTGGAAATAGCGCGGTAGTTTGAAAATTCGATTTCAAATTTCAAATGAATGTACAGGATTCAAAATATACCGGATTTTAGTGAAACCAGAAATATTGGAATCAGTTCGAAAATATCTTTTCGACGAATCTGGAAAATCCAAATTCCATAGCGGGAATAAAAAGTTACGTCCAGTTGAAAATTCAGAATAGTCGCTATGAAAATATAGCCCTTAAAAACAGCGATTTTGCAAATGACCTCCGTTTTCGACGAGACCACTTTTGTTGGATCCAGAATGTCAAATTATTATTAGATTCCAAAATTCATAACTTTTGAAATCAATATGTGAGCGTGGCAGAAGAAAACGTGTTTTGTTAATTTCAGTCAATTTGGATCGACCAGAAAATGATCGTTTTTCCAACGGTCTTCAAATTCGAAGAAATTAGCTTTGTTTGGACCATATTGTCAAAACATAGCTAGATTTATTTTTCTGGAATTTTTGGAGTCCGTATGTGGCCCTAGTAAATTAAAATGTACGTTAAAATCAATTTTGAACGTTATATTAATTTACATTTTAAATTTGATAAAACATGAAAAAAAACAGTCAAATTGGCTTATGGGACATATCCCATTGTATCCGGAATGGGGGATTTAGCTAGGGGCGATAGTCGTTTGGTTCGATTTGAAGTTCAAAAGAAAAAGTAACTTTTTAAAATTAAATTATATATATATATATATATTTATATTTCCAAGTCAACCCTTCATTCTCTTTCTTCTCCTCTCCCCATCGTTCAACTCAGAAATCACGAGAGAAAAAAAAAACGTGTTGCTCCTCCTCCTTCTCCCCTTCTCCTCCTCTTCCGCCTCTCCTCTCTCCTTCTCTTTCTCTCTTCAAATTTGCAAACCTTAAGCCCCAAATTGCAAACCACCACCACCGTGGGCCCCTCTAGTGCCACCACCACCTGGCTGCACCTCCCCTACACCCAATCAGGTCCTGCGCCGCCACCCCTTCAGCCCAGCTCCGGCCGTGGGCCCCATTTCACCTAAAAACCCATTTTCTCCAAAATTCCCATTTTGCATAAAACACCCTGTCAGTATTTCGCCAATAACTCCCAAACCGTGCATTTCTGGCCAAAACAAAATCGAAGAGCACAATTTTCTCTTTGATTTGGTATATGGAAGTCCTATTTTGGATTGTAGAGCTATCCGAAAATCACGTCCGAAGTCAACGGACCTGGTGCTATTTTTCGCGATTTCCGGCAAACAGGTGCGTTTTTGGAAGAAAGTCGACTAGGAAAAAGTTGTCCGGAATGGTGCGTTTAGGCTAGTGAAAAAGTTTGGTAAAGATTGGAGGCTGTATGCATATTCTAGAGCCAAAGATACGAATTCAAGTGCGAGAAAGCAAAAAAACGGAGCACGACAACAAAATCCTCCAATTAAAGAATGACGGTGTAACATGTAACACCCCACGTCCATTAATGTCACTCACAAAGGGAATGCATTAACTTCTATGGAGCATTTTAAGTGAATATAGAACAGAAAATCACAACAAGACAGATATAAAGCAGTACTTGAAAATTTAAAACTTCATTTATTGCAGCAGAAGGTAAATATGTTTGGTTACATCATCAAAACCATAAACCAAAGTCAAGTACATCATACCCATCTTGATAAAACAAAGTACATAGACTGAAAGACATAATCCCCAACATTAAAGTAGGCATAAATAAAGAGAAGTTGAACTTTACTTCAGCGGTCCAAGAAATCTTCTAAAAGCTGTCCAAAATTAAGCTCCACTGGTGCTAGTTCCAACCTGAGCACCTTGGGGGGGGGGAAGGAAAGAGATGGAGAAAAGGGGGGTCAAACATAAAGTCTGGCGAGGGCGATAATTCTAACAATATAATTACAAAGGAACTAGGCTAAGGCATAAGTTGGAAAATAAGGAAATGATCATGAACCATTGAGTATGACAGAGTAAACAAGGAAACAAGATGAACAACGATATCGTTAAAGCGCACCTAACCCACTAAGATAAATTAACTAAACTACACCAACACTATAGGATAATTGCTATACTGCACCGCCACTAGTATACTGCACCACCACTAGTCACCTTAAGGTTGATCCCGCCTACAGACTTAGTAATGATATTGGTAGTTTCGTGTGCCCTTAGCTACCTTCATAGGTGTCGTCTGCCCCTATCTCCACTAGGTTTACCCACTACCCCCAAACGATCGGCTCCCTAACTCGTAGATACCCGTGCTGGCCCCACAGTGGGGTGTATCACTCCCCAAAGTGGCAACCCGATACCACTAAGAATGCATGGCTTATACCTACACGATGCAACAACGTCTTACCTACCAACCCGGGTCCACACATGCATATGAACCCGTTGGACTTGCGTTGCCACCGCTACCCCGGTTTGGCCTCTTACAATCAAGCCCAGTATGTGTGTCCCGTCCTCGACTTGGGTCGATCCCACAAAGATACGTATGGGTTACTGGTCGAAGCGGGCCCCCAATTACTTAACACAAGCTATCCACCTAAGCTTGGTCCCCTCTAGTACATCCCACTTAACCCACTTCTTATTCATGTTTCAATTACATGTTTCAATTTTTGGTTAAGTATTTCTAATCGTATTTCCAAATGCCACCCAAGGCACCCACTAGATTCCACATGCTACCCAAGGCACCCACTTAACCCCCTCATGTCCCACTACATGCTTATTTGGTTAAGTGTTTCTTAATTCATTAAGACCGTAACCTCATAAAGACCTCTCACATTAGGCTGACATTTGTGGCAGCTAGATTTGCCGGGCGGGTCCGGGCAGTCTTACACCACAAAAGAGCCTAACCTCGTGTCTTTACAACTGTTAAATATTTAGTTTGTTCCTAAGACCTCTCACATTAGACTGGCATTTGTGGCAACTGGATTTGCCGGGCGGGTCCGGGCAGTCTTACACCAAAAAAGAGCCTAACCTCGTGTCTTAGACGATTAATTACTCCTAATTAATCATTCCCCGAATTTGAATTACTTTCCCTATTCAAATTATCAATCAATTAATGATGTCCATAATTGACTTAATTATGTCCATCCATTTATGGTATGTAAAATCATACCAATTTTTCACCACAATTATATTTTATGCCTTTTAAGGCATTTATGCCAATTAAATATTTTTAATGTTATCCCCTTTTTCCCCACGTAGTACGTTTGTTCGTTTAACGTAAAAATATACGTTAGACTCGAATAGTCTAACTCATAAAATAAAAGAAAACATCAAAAATCTAACACAGGGGTGAACTTGCATATGTGAATGATGTTCTATATCTAAAACTTGCATAGGCCAAAATTACAACTTGCATAAATAACATATGTCATGGATCCAAATCTAAAGGTGTGAACTTGATGAGATAATGGCCAGAAACTTGCATAAACATCATATGTCATGGATCCAAATCTAAGGTGTGAACTTGATGAAATAATGGCCACAAACATGCATAAATAACATATGTCATAGTTCTATATTTGCATAGGTAATAATCCTAAACTTGCCTAACATGATTCATATCCAACTCATAAACTTATGTGATTCATACATCGCAACAATGGTGTAGACATGTAAAGTATCATGTAGAATTTAGCATATGTCATAGCCTAACTTTCAATTAAATTCTCACATAAACTAGGTGCCATAGCCATGTAAGGTCACATATAATTCTACCCAAACTTGTATATGGTTCATGTTTGAATCAACACCTAAACTTTCCTACATATGATTTATCATATGAATCAATATAACAAACTAGCATAAGAAACATGATAATTCAACTAGACCTAAGCCAATCATAGGATTATAACATGGGTGATAGCATCATAACTTTACATCGTAGACGATAGCATCATAACATAGTATCATAGAAATTACAACACAATCCTACAACATAATTATAACATGCAATCAACAATTCATATCACATCCGAATTATCCGCATTATAACTTAATTCAATTCATTTATTAATTATTTTGTTAAGACTATCGAACTCACAACTCAAAAGCAGTCTTGAGTTATGAATTCTGATTTCTGGAGTTGAATTAGCGCTCCTTTGATGAAGATTCGTTGTTAGAGTTGAAAAGGATTGAATTTGATTTGCTTTCTCCCTCTCTAATTGGTGGCGGCTTTGCTGAGTTGCTAGGTGACGGCATGGAGGCCATGAATCCAATTTTATTTTGATTTTAGGGTTTGGGTCTATAGGTGTTTTTATAGAGTTTAGGGTTAGTTTAAGCCGTCCGATCAACCCAGAATTAATCCCAGCCAATGAGAGCATATCAGAAACCTTAATGAGTCAGCACACAGTCATCTACAGGTCATAAATCAAATCTTCCCGGGGGGGGGGGGGGGGGGCAGGTCGACCCCTAGGTCGACACTATGGTCGACCTGGTCAGGGTAGGTCAACCCCCAGGTCGACCCTATGGTCGACCTGGCCCTGGCGGGAATTCTCCCGCCTAGCTTGTTTGACTCTGAATTTTTGAAATTTGAAATCTGTTTTGAATTTTCTGAAACTTCCGATCGCTATAACTTCTTCATACGAAGTCCAATTCACGCAAACTCGGACTCTATCTCAACCAGAATTCCGAGATGAACACAGTGGCGCAACCCATTTCTCTTAATTCTCACGTCTGAGATGAATTATTATTTAATTTAGTTAATTTGACTATTCAAAAATCCGGGGTGTTACATTCTCCCCTCCTTAAAGGATTTCGCCCCCGAAATCTCTGAGTTAAGGAGAATGCATATCCTAACATCCAAACAACCATCTACTCAACCATCAAACACAGGCATTCATTGTCCTTATAGATTCCTAATGCTATATGAACATATGCAAGAAGTGTGTGTATATGTTCCTTATCTAATGTAAAATCAGGTGGTCTACTAATTCAGTTGACCTCCTTAATGCAAACTATGATAGTGGCATGCATCCATTATGTATGCGAAGAACCCTATCGATACATATCATTTCTACATGTGTGCTCAACCATTCACCAAAATGCAACATCCATATGATGGTACAACCATTATACATCCATTTCTTAAATATGTACACACATTTATATGCAATATGCAGTATGAAGTGACTGAGCCGATCTAGTGCCTAAAGTGTGTGTATATGCATCCATGAGCAACCACTAGCAAACACTTGCATCCACTTGCATCCATCATACATAACATGTCTCAAACGCATGTTTCAACCATAGGAATATCCTATCTAAAGGTCAAAGATACTAACGAGAGGACATACTAAAGATAAGTACGAGATAAGCGATAAAGGAGAAATTAAAAGACATACCCTCGAAAAGAAAAGGGTATAATGAACGCATCTTAGCTTCCGTCTCCCAAGTAGCGTTGCTCTCATCATCTCCCCATTGCACTTTGACTAGTTTGACCTCTCGATTCCTAAACTTCTTAATCTCCGACCCAAGAATGCACGTAGGAGCTCGTTGAATCGTCCCATCACGCTCGATCTCCACCTCTCTAAGCAAGCTCGGCTCTACCACTTCTGCGGTCTCGTGCAAGCACTTCCTCAAATGTGATACATGTAATACGTCGTGTACACCACTAAGTTTCTCGGGCAACTCCACTCTATACGCCTTCTGACCAATCCTTTCTCTAATAGGAAACGGCCCTACGAATCTTGGTCTGGCCGTCCGTCTGAGGATGATATGCGGTGTTCAAACATAACTGAGTCCCTACCGCCTCTTGCAAGCTCTTCCAAAACTCGCTAGTGAAGATGGGATCGTGGTCGCTTAATATGCTAGAAGGAACACCTTGCAAACGAACTATTTCTCGAATGTATACGGAGGCTAACCATGGAGCAATCCTCTTACTCCTCACGGGAATGAAATGGGCGCTCTTAGTAAGTCTGTCTACCACGACCCAAATCCCCGTATTACCCTTCCTCGATCTTGGTAATCCGTCAACAAAATCCATCGAGACGCTTTCCCACTTCCATTGTGGGACCTCCAATGGGTGTAGCAATCCACCGGGCTTCTTTTGCTCTTCTTTTACTTGTTGGCACACCAAGCATCTAGCGACATACTCGGCCACATCCTTCTTCATGCCGGCCCAAAAGTAAACTCGTCTCATGTCCATGTACATCTTGTCCCCGCCGGGATGAATGGTCATCTTCGAACGATGGGCATCATCAAGAATGGCCTTCTTCAGATTCTCGTCCCGTGGTACACAAAGTCTACCGTCCCTACGCAACCAACCCTTATCATCTGGGGTATACATACAGAGATGGCTCGATGACTCCCCTCCTTTGAGCTTTTCTACTAACTCAACCAATTGCGGGTCGTCTCGCTGTGCCTCGCCAATCCGTCCCAAAAGCGTAGGTCTGACCTCTAAGGATGCTAGCAAACCAGGTACAAAGTCAATGGAAGGTTTAAAGTCAAACGTAGAGATGAACTCTAAACTTTGCCGCTCAACAAACAACGGACTCAAGGATAATCTTTTTCTACTTAATGCATCTGCCACCACGTTACCCTTGCCAGGGGTATATGCTATCTCGAGGTCGTAGGATGCTAAGAACTCCATCCACCTTTGCTGCCTTAAGTTCAAGTCCTTCTGAGAGAATATGTATTTTAGTGATTTGTGGTCAGTGAACAATTCGAATTTTTCGCCCAGAAGATAATGACGCCAAGACTTAAGCGCGAAAACAATAGCGGCCAACTCTAGGTCATGTGTAGGGTAATTTCTTTCATGCACTCTCAACTGCCTTCCACCATAGGCTATTACCCTTCCCTCTTGCATTAAGACAGCGCCTAGTCCTGTCCCACAAGCGTCGGTATAAATGGTAAATGGCTTACTCCCATCTGGCAACACTAAGACTGGGGCTGTGGTCAAAGCTCTCTTTAAAAGTTGGAACGCATCATCACAATCTACGTCCCACGTGAAAACTAAGTTTTTCTTCATCAAACGTGTTAATGGAGCTGATATTTTTGCAAAGTCTTTGATGAACTTCCTATAGTAGCCAGCCAACCCTAAGAAACTCCTCACCTCGGTAGCATTTTTAGGAACCTTACAATCTTGGATGGCCACTACCTTCGCGGGATCCACGCCTATCCCTTCTTTGGAAACCACGTGCCCTAAGAATCGCACTTCCTTTCTCCAAAAGTGACATTTAGAAAATTTAGCTTTAAGGCTATGGGCTCGAAGAGTCTCCAACACTTCCCTAAGATGTAGGGCATGCTCTTCTTCGCTTTTAGAAAAGATCAATATGTCATCTACAAAGACTACCACGAATTTATTAAGGTACTCCCTAAACACCCTACTCATAAAATCAACAAAGTATGAGGGGGCGTTTGTCAAACCGAAGGGCATCACCAGCCACTCGAAGAAACCGTCTGGAGTCCTAAAGGCAATCTTGCCTATGCTATCCTCAACCACTCTCAACTGATGGAAACCAGTGGCTAAGTCCAACTGCGAAAACACTGAGGCGCCAACTAACTGATCGAAGAGATCGTCAATCCTTGGCAGTGGGTGTCTATTCTTCTTAGTAAGCTTACTGAGTTCTCTATAGTCCACACAAAGTCTAAGGGACCCATCCGCCTCCGTGGCAAACACTACTGGAGCACCCCCACTTCGATATACTACGTCTGATGAACCCCTTCTCAAGCAATTCTTTCACTTGCTTACCGAGTTCCCTTCTCTCTCTTGGAGCCATGTGGCGCACTGGCAATGCAACCGGCTTTGCATTATCTACTAGATATATTCGAAAGTCGATTTCACATTTTGGGGGTAAACCCCTCACCTCATCAAAGATATCAGCATATTCACGGACTATGGGAACAGAATGTAAATCATCATCGGATGCGTCAAGGGATTCTAGGTAACTAAGCATTACTGGACCTCTAGGGTCATAAGAAATATCAAGGGTCTTTCTAGAACGAGTCAACAATCTAACTACCCTTCTTTCACAATCTAGGATGGCCCCATATCTAGTTAGCCAATCCATACCTAGAATTAAACCGTAGCCCATGAAGCCAAGAACAAAAGCGTTGCACTCAAACTCAACGACCAAGATAAACACTCTCAAATCCCGACAAATCATAGAAAGATGAGCCGAACCACCAATAGGATTTGAGACTACTAAGGGATCAATAACTAGACTAGTATCTAGGTGCAGTATTTCAACTAATGATGTAGAAATAAACGAATGCGATGCGCCAGAATCGAATAAAGTACGGACAGGATGGTCAAACAGAAAAACTAAACTTTCAACTGAAATTGCTCTACCTCGTTCTTGCAGCGGTGGAACCATGAGAGCTTGAACTTGTCCCCTTGCCTGCCCGGGTGCCATAAGAGCTTGCACCTGTCCTCCCGAGGTAGACCCTGCCCTCTGCCCTTTCTTTGGGCAGTCCTTAATAAGATGTCCCGCTTCGCCATAGTGGAAACAACCAGTCTTCTTTTTCTTCCTACAATCTTTGCTTAGATGGCCGGGTGTCCCACAGTTAAAGCATTTCTTCTTCCCCTTAGCATTGTTGCCTTTGCCACCTTTCTTGTTCTGTTGTTGTTATTGCGGCTTCTTTTGATCCCCTTTCTTCTCGGGTGCCTTATTAGCATTGGCGCCCCTCTCTTCTTCATGCATGAGTGCCATGTCAACTAACCTCTCAAAGGTAGCCCCTATGGGAATGTGGGTCATAGCTAACCCGTGAAGCGGCTCGTTTAAGACCTTAACAAATCTTAGAGCCTTCTTTTCTGGAGTGTTCAACAAGTCTAAGCCAAACCTTGCCAATTGGTTGAATTTGTTAACGTACTCTTTCACCGACAGGTTCCTTTGCTTCAGTGACAAAAATCTTTCCATGTATAGATTCTCTTCAGCCCGTGAGAGAAACTTCGCCTCAAACCTTTGCCTAATATCTGGCCACGTATCGACTGGACGTCCCCCATTAGTGACCTCCCACCAAAACGAGGCCTCATCCTTCATTAGCCACGCTGCTAGCTGGATTTTCCTTCCATCATCCACTTCAAAGATTCTAAACAATTCTTCCACCTCCTTTAGCCAGTTACGAGCTTCAACAAATATCTCCGTCCCGTGAAAAGGTTTTCCACCCATTGCTCTAAAGTCCTTACATATCTTTGCTAAATTATCGACACGAGGAGGAGGAGGATTTGCTGGACTTGCGGCGGCGGCCCTAGCCTCAAGATATTGACGAAACCAACCGGGCACATGAACGCCCTCTGGTATCTCAGATGCTTCAGACATGCTGAAACGAAAAAGGAAAGATTCAATTCAAAAAGGACTGAAGGAAAGATATATGACTCTTGGGGTTATGCTTTCTAAAATATACTTTTCTTTTGAAAATACTTTCCTTAAAACATACTTTCGAAAGTACTTCTTTATAAAAATTGCTTTGAAAAATAGTGTTTCAAAAATTCATATCTGCTCTGGTAACCTTCAGCTCTGATACCACGTGTAACACCCCACGTCCATTAATGTCACTCACAAAGAGAATGCATTAACTTCCATGGAGCATTTTAAGTGAATATAATTAACAAAGTAACTAGGCTAAGGCATAAGTTGGAAAATAAGGAAATGATCATGAACCATTGAGTATGACAGAGTAAACAAGGAAACAAGATGAACAACGATATCGTTAAAGCACACCTAACCAACTAAGATAAATTTACTAAACTACACCAACACTATAGGATAATTGCTATACTGCACCGCCACTAGTATACTGCACCACCACTAGTCACCTTAAGGTTGATCCCGCCTACAAACTTAATAATGATGTTGGTAGTTCCGTGCACCCCTAGCTACCTTCATAGGTGTCGTCTGCCTCTATCTCCACTAGGTGTACCCACTACCCCCAAACGATCGGCTCCCTAACTCGTAGATACCCGTGCTGGCCCCACAGTGGGGTGTATCACTCCTCAAAGTGGCAACCTGATACAATTGAGAATGCACAGCTTATACCTACACGATGCAACAACGTCTTACCTACCAGCCCGGGTCCACACACGCATATGAACCCGTTGGACTTGCGTTGCCACCGCTAACCCGGTTTGGCCTCTTACAATCAAGCCCAGTATGCATGTCCCGTCCTCGACTTGGGTCGAGCCCACAAAGATACGTATGGGTTACTGGTTGAAATGGGCCCCCAATACTTGACACAAGCTATCCACCTAAGCTTGGTCCCCTCTAGTACATCACACTTATCCCACTTCTTATTCATGTTTCAATTACATGTTTCAATTTTTGGTTAAGTGTTTCTAATCGTATTTCCAAATGCCACCCAAGGCACCTACTAGATTCCACATGCCACCCAAGGCACCCACTTAACCCCCTCATGTCCCACTACATGCTTATCTGGTTAAGTGTTTATTAATTCATTAAGACCGTAACCTCATAAAAAGCTCTCACATTAGGATGACATTTGTGGCAGCTGGATTTGCCGGGCGGGTCCGGGCAGACTTACACCACAAAAGAGCCTAACCTCATGTCTTTACAACTGTTACGTATTTAGTTTGTGCCTAAGACCTCTCACATTAGACTGGCATTTGTGGCAGCTGGATTTGCCGGGCGGGTCCGGGCAGTCTTACACCACAAAAGAGCCTAACCTCGTGTCTTAGACGATTAATTACTCCTAATTAATCATTCCCCGAATTTGCATTACTTTCCCTATTCAAATTATCAATCAATTAATGATGTCCGTAATTGACTTAATTATGTCCATCCATTTATGGTATGTAAAGTCATACCAATTTTTCACCACAATGATATTTTATGCCTTTTAAGGCATTTATGCCAATTAAATATTTTTAATATTATCCCCTTTTTCCCCACGTAGTACGTTTGTTCGTTTAACGTAAAAATATACGTTAGACTCGAATAGTCTAACTCATAAAATAAAAGAAAACATCAAAAATCTAACACAGGGGTGAACTTGCATATGTGAATGATGTTCTACATCAAAAACTTGCATAGGCCAAAATTACAACTTGCATAAATAACATATGTCATGGATCCAAATCTAAAGGTGTGAACTTGATGAGATAATGGCCACAAACTTGCATAAACATCATATGTCATGGATCCAAATCTAAGGTGTGAACTTGATGAAATAATGGCCACAAACTTGCATAAATAACATATGTCATAGTTCTATATTTGCATAGGTAATAATCCTAAACTTGCCTAACATGATTCATATCCAACTCATAAACTTACATATGTGATTCATACATCGCAACAATGGTGTAGACATGTAAAGTATCATGTAGAATTTAGCATATGTCATAGCCTAACTTTCAACTAAATTCTCACATAAACTAGGTGCCATAGCCATGTAAGGTCACATATAATTCTACCAAAACTTGTATATGGTTCATGTTTGAATCAACACCTAAACTTTCCTACATATGATTTTTCATATGAATCAATATAACAAACCAGCATAAGAAACATGATAATTCAACTAGACCTAAGCCAATCATAGGATTATAACATGGGAGATAGCATCATAACTTTACATCGTAGATGATAGCATCATAACATAGTATCATAGAAATTACAACACAATCCTACAACATAATTATAACATGCAATCAACAATTCATATCACATCCGAATTATCCGCATTATAACTCAATCCAATTCATTTATTAATTATTTTGTTAAGACTATTGAACTCGAAACTCAAAAGCAGTCTTGAGTTATGAATTCTGATTTCTGGAGTTGAATTAGCACTCCTTTGATGAAGATTCATTGTTAGGGTTGAAAAGGATTGAATTTGATTTGCTTTCTCCCTCTTTAATTGGTGGCGGCTATGTTGAGTTGCTAGGTGACGGCATGGAGGCCATGAATCCAATTTTATTTTGATTTTAGGGTTTGGGTCTATAGGTGTTTTTATAGAGTTTAGGATTAGTTTAAGTCGTCCGATCAACCTAGAATTAATCCCAGCCAATCAGAGCATATCAGAAACCCTAATGAGTCAGCACACAGTCATCTACAGGTCATAAATCAAATCTGCCCCGGGGGGGGGGGGGGTTCGACCCCCAGGTCGACACTATGGTCGACCTGGTCAGGGTAGGTCGACCCCCAGGTCGACCTTGCCCTGGCGGGAATTTTCCCGCCTAGCCTGTTTGACTCTGAATTTTTGAAATTTGAAATATGTTTTGAATTTTCTGAAACTTCCGATCGCCATAACTTCTTCATACGAAGTCCAATTCACGCAAACTCGGACTCTATCTCAACCAGAACTCTGAGATGAACACAATGGCGCAACCCGTTTCCCTTAATTCTCACATCTGAGATTAATTATTCTTTAATTTATTTAATTTGACTATTCAAAAATCCGAGGTGTTACATAACACCCCACGTCCGTTAATGTCACTCACAAAGGGAATGCATTAAGTTTCGTGGAGAATTATGAGTAAACAGAACAGAATATTACAAGACAGATACATAAATTAGCACATGAAAAATATATAATTTTATTGCAGCAGAAACAAAAATAAAGTTGGGTTACATCTTCAAATATCAAAACCAAGTACATAATATCAGTCTTGTACTAAAGCCTTCAGAGTGCATAATTTTAAAGTCATAATCCCCAACCAAAACGCCTTAAATAGGTAGAATCAAAGCCAAGTAGTTCTTCAAGAACTTCTAGTACCTCAAGTAGAGAGAATTCCGAATCAAACTTGAATATTTCATCCTTAAAAACCGGGGGGGGGGGGGGGGGGGAACGGAAGAAAAGAGGCGAAAACGAACGAGGTCAGACATAAAGTCTGGCGAGTTTAATAACTTTAACAATATAATTATTAAAGTAATATGACAAGACATAAACTGGAAAATAAGGAATGACTGTGAAACAAGCAGGCATGACCAGGTAAGCAAGATGAATAAGACAACGTTAATTGCGCTTCTAATCACTATAGGATAAATACTACACTGGACCAATACTAGTCACTCTAAAAGTTGATCCCGCCTACTGAACATAATAATCATAATAATGATAATGGTAGTCTCGTGTACCCCTAGCTGTCTTCATAAGTGTCGTCTGCTCCTATCTCCACTACTTGTACCCACTAACCTCCTGTTTCTAATTACAACATTTATTCATAATATGGTAGTCGTACTCCGAGCTGTCTTCATAGGTGCCGCCTGCTCATATCCCCGCTAGTCGTCCCACTACCTTCCCCATTCGATCGGCTCGCTAACTCATAGATACCCGTGACGGTCCCACAGTAGTGTGTATCACTCCCTAAAGTGGCAACCCGATATGACTGAACTGCATGGCTTATACCTACATGATGCAACAACATCTTACCTACCCGCCTGGGCCCACGCACGCACATGACCCCGTTGGACTTGCGTTGCCACTGCTACCCGTTTTGACCTCTTACAATCAAATCCAGTAAGCGTGTCCCATCCTCGACCTAGATCGAGCTCACTTGGATACTAAATGGGTTACTAGTTGAAAAGGGTCCCCACACTTGACACAAGTTTTCCACCTATGCTTGGTCCCCACTAGGATTTCCTACTTAACACCCTCTTATTCATGACTTCTTACATGTTTCAACTTGGTTAAGTGTTTATAATTATATCCTACATTTCACCCATGTTTCCCACTTATCAAATCAACATCTATTATTGGTTAAGTTTGTCTTAACCCAGTCCACTTATCAGATCAATATATATATTATTGGTTAAGCTGGTCTTAACCCTACCCACTTATCAGATTAATATATATTATTGGTTAAGCTGGTCTTAACCCTACCACTTATCAAATTAATATATATTATTGGTTAAGCTTGTCTTAACCCCAATAACTTATTAGATTAATATATATTATTGGTTAAGCTGGTCATAACCCTACCCACTTATCAGATTAATATACATTATTAGTTAAGCTGGTCTTAACTCTACCCACTTATTAGATTAATATATATTATTGGTTAAGCTAGTCTTAACCCTACCCACTTAACATGTTTTATGTATCATATATGTATGTGTATATACATATATAGTATAAAATGTTTTACTTAATTTATGATTAAGTACATCTTAGTTCATAGATACATTGGTTAAGAGAATAACTCCCTAAGTATCAACCCCGAAGACAGAAATCAACATCAGATCGATACTCAGAGAAATACTCAACTCAACCAATCTTCTGTTTGTCATTCATACTCGTCTTCGATCAGCATTAATTAATTATTATTACACAGACCTCTCACATTAAGTCGATTACCTGTGGTCGCTGGATATGCCAGGCAGTTCCGGGAAGACTTCCACCACAAGCCAGACTTAACCGCGTGTCTAAGCATCTTTTAATTATGCCTATGACCTTTTACATTATACTGCCGTTTGTGGTTGCTGGATGTGCCGGTCGGGTCCGGGCAGTCTTATACCACAAACAAGTCTAACCTCGTGACTTAGGCATTTACTACGCATTTAATTTATACCTTTGACCTCTCACATTACACTACCGTCTGTGGTTGCTGGATATGCCGGGCGGGTCCGGGCAGTCTTATACCACAAACGAGTCTAACCTCGTGTCTTAGGCATTTATTATTGCACATAATTATTTAACCTCAATGTAACAACCCTGAATTTTGGGGCCAATTTAAAAATTTATTTTAAGCAATTTTAATGAGTTTTGTTATTTAAAATAATCTATTTTAAATAATAATGATCACAAATTTGGTTCAAATCGAAGTTGGAATGAATAATTTAATTTTAATTATAAAAAGAGTTAGAAATAGCGCGGTAGTTTGAAAAGTCAAACTTGAACTTTGACTGACCGTACAAGACGCAAAATTTAACGGATTTTAGTGAAACCAAAAATATTAGAATCTATTTTAAAATATCTTTCCCACGAATCCGAAAAATTGAAATTTCATAGCGGAAATAAAAAATTATGACCAATTCAATTTTTAGAAAGGTCGCTAGGTAATTTGCATAGGTCAAAAATGCTACTTTTTGCATATAAAGGAATTTTGAACTCGAAACCACTTCCATTGAGTTCGAAATGATGTTTCTGCATTGAAAAACAGTAAACACTTATATGTTTTGAGTTTCAGAAAATATTTGTTTCAAAATGTATTTTTAATATTAAAAATATTCGCCTTGAAAATAGCCATTTTCAAAAAGTCTCAGAATTGAATGAAACAAATTTTGTTGTGA
Source organism: Allium sativum (assembly GCA_030737875.1). Taxonomy (NCBI): domain Eukaryota; kingdom Viridiplantae; phylum Streptophyta; class Magnoliopsida; order Asparagales; family Amaryllidaceae; genus Allium; species Allium sativum. The sequence goes on from CM060924.1 coordinate 162,320,900, forward strand.
TCGTATTGTCATAAGGAAGCCAAAAATATATTTTTCGGATTTTTCCGACTTCGTATGTGGCCCCGACAAAATTATATTTACGTTTGAATTGAAAATAAAGGATTTATTTTAAAAATAAAAGAAACATGCGTATAACTTCAGAATTGGACTTCGGGGATAGCGCCATCGCGTTCAGAAGACGTCAAAACATTAGGTTCGACAGTCGTTGAGCTTCGTTTGGAGATCGTATGTGAAAACAGTAATTTCTAGAATTAATTAATTAAATAATTAAATAAATAAAACCCTAAATACTGGTATAAATACGCCTGTACACGGTCCGTATACTTCTTCCTCCTCGTTCTATTTCACGCCGCCGAACCCATTATCAGCTCCAAACTTTGAACTCCAAATTCTCTTTCATTTCTTAACGATAATCAGCAAACTAGCACTCATATCGAAGTTCTTCCCGAGCTCTTCGATCTCCGACAAGTCTCGCCCCTCCCCGTTGCCTATCGAAGCCGCCCCGTCCCCCCAAACGGCCGCCAGTCGCACCGCCGTGGGCCCCGCCTGAAGCCGCCGAACGCCCCCCCCTCTGGCCGTGCAAAGCCCTCTCCTTCTCGGTCCACGTCCAACAAACGGCACCCCAAACCATCAACTACAGGCTGCGAAAATCGGATCCAAAAATTTGAAGAAAAACAGAAAATTTTAAGGTAATTTCTATTTCAGATTTAGCGGCGCTTTTAAGCGTGGCTGCGGCAGTTGTTAAAAACCAGTTTGTTTAAATTATTGATTACTAATGCAAATAAACTCCGATTCTGAAAATTTCAGATCCGACAGGACCGTGACGACGAGTAGCAATTGCTGAAACTAATTGACACATTCTGAAAATTTAATTGGATTTATTATAATTATTATCCAATCAAGGTGAGAGTTCCTTTATTTAAAATTTATATTGATATGAATTATTCAATATTGATGTGATGTGAATATAAATTCAGATCTGTTTGGTTTGACATGTTGATGATGATGGTTCTATAATAGAATGGATAAAATTAGATCCCTTTTGTTTTCATGTTTAATCGTAATAGAATTGATATGTTAATGAACTATTTTTGTTCATTAATAAAATAGAATTATACGCTATATGTTAATGAACAAATTTTGGTTCATTAAAATAGAATTTACACTATATGTTGATGTCACAATTTTTGTTCATATTAAAATAGAAAGCACCGTATGTTGATGTCACAATTTTTGTTCATATTAAAAAAGAAAGCACCGTATGTTGATGTCACAATTTTTTTTCATATTAAAATAGAATTTACACTATATGTCGATGTCACAATTTTTGTTCATATTAAAATAGAAAGCACCGTATGTTGATGTCACAATTTTTGTTCAATATTTAAATAAAAATTATTCACTGTATGTTGATGGACAATTTTTGTTATGTCAAAATAGAAAAGGTTCATCGTAGGAAAATGACATTTATGTTAATGTTAAAAGTTAGAAAACTGTCACCATATGATTAATTGGCATTTTTGTCAAATGTTAATAGAGAAAACTGTCACCGTATGATTCATTGATATTAAAATAGAAAATGATCATCGTATTGAAAATGACATTTTTGTTATGTTAAAATAGAAAATGTTCGTCGTATGAAAAATAGCATTTTTGTCATGTTAAAAATAGAAAAATGCGTTGTATGAAAAATAGCATTTTTGTCATGTTAATAAATATAAAAATGCATTGTATGAAAAATAGCATTTTTTGTCATGTTAAAAATAGAAAAGTGCATTGTATGAAAAATAGCAATTTTTGTCATGTTAAAAATAGAAAAGTGCATTGTATGTAAAATGGAATTGTTGTTATGATAAAAATAGAAAATGACATATTATGTAAAATAACATTATTTTCAATGTTAATAAATATAAAAATACATTGTATGAGAAATGTACCCCTCTATTAATGTATATAAAACTAAAATAGCAATTTACATTGAATGGCAAGATGTACATATTTATTTGTAAAAGTAAATTGGCATTGTCACTGTATGACAAGATTTACTTTTATTTTGTAAATATAAAGTAGGAATTGGTGATGTATCAAAATATACATTTTTCAAAGCATGTAGGGATGTTTGGTGGCGGAGAATTTATTCTCTTGCTTAACACCCGTTCATATATTTCGGCAAAGGATTGGTAGTGTGATATGGAGTGATGATGTGGCATGCTAAGATGCATATGATCAAGGCTTTGTTGAAAAGAAGGCCTTGTGGGATGATCAAAGCATAACCTGTTTAGGTATAGCTTTGTGTATGACGTGACTTCACGAGCCTCACACACCGGCGGAGTCTAAAACGGGAGAAGGGAACGCAGGGAAAGCAGCACGTTTCTTTCTAGCTAGAGTGGTGTCAGTGACCTACCAGCCCTGACATTTTACGTATGTGGATGATGGAATGAGGCGCCTCGGATAGGTCCTATAAACCGGGGAACGTGTGCTTAGGAATTGCCAATCCTCTAAGCTGTATTTGAGGACCGGCCCTGCCATTTCCAAGGGTTAACTGCGGGTAATCCTGAGGCATTAGCTAGAGTGTCTCGAATCGGTAAGGAGCTCCTCCCTAGCCTTGACTCACGATGGAAACCAATTTCCAATACGCGCCATTCGGTTTTGATTGTATTACTAGTACGGAGGCATAGCATATGGTACCTATGCTTCCTAGGATTGATACATTATGATTGTAATTGTATTTAAAATATATACACACTAATAATAATATCAAACTCGTATTTGCCGTATTTATCATATTTGATCACCATAAGGTAAAACTCTATCCTCTGGTGTGCGTTGCATTGTGTGATGGGACCTGAGTCTTATGGTGATTTCATTTTTCTAAAAAGCATTGCGTTGTTTTACGATTTACTTTAAGTTATGCACGACAATCCATTAGAGTAAACCCGTTCCGCATTAGCAGCGTGGTCTTTGGATTTGCCCTATTAATAGTGATTTATTAGTTAAGAATTCTCACACCAGTCCCACGACTGACCCGTTGTTTGTTTCCACCTTTTTGCAAACTCGGGTGCCCTCTTCTCCACATGGGCAGTCGAGCAGTTTGTCTACAGGTTTACCTCTTTAGCAGGATCCTGGATTGAAGCTTAAAGCTGTGTCCAGAACATTGGAAGCCTTCCGCTGCCTTAGTTATTTTATTTCCGCTGCACTGTATTTAATTGATTGTAAATTTTCCTTCCGCTGTATTTTAATTTCGATGTACTCTGATATATTCTGTACTCTGATGTTATATTATCATGATGTAATAAAAGTCTGCTGTTATTGTTCTGATGTGTTGTATTCCCAAAGTTAACGTATGCGGATTTTAAACGGTCTTGGTCGATTTTGCGATTGATTAAGGTCGGGCGAAACCCGTGGCGTTACAGTTGGTATCAGAGCTTTGGTTAGCTCAAATCTTTGGGGTACAACTCATTAGAACTGAACAAAAGACTCATCAGAGATTGGATTAGTAATATCCAATAAGAATACTCATTAGAGATAGGATCAGCAGTATCCTAGAATGAGAAAACTCATTAGAGATAGGGTTAGTAACGCCCTAGAATGAGTTGAGAGTAGCAAGCCTATAATATACGTATTTGTGATTAATTATACTTTATTTTGGAAAATATGATTTTGAATATACAAAAAGTTATATATTTGAAAGTTAATCAACTAATGAAATTATTTAAACCAATGGAGAATGTATATATATAAATTAGTTAGTTAATTAATCAACTTTTAGCTTCGTCCCTTTTCGAGGACGAAAAGTTTTTAAGTGGGGGAGACTGTAACAACCCTGAATTTTGGGGCCAATTTAAAAATTTATTTTAAGCAATTTTAATGAGTTTTGTTATTTAAAATAATCTATTTTGAATAATAATGATCACAAATTTGGTTCAAATCGAAGTTGGAATGAATAATTTAATTTTAATTATAAAAAGAGTTAGAAATAGCGCGGTAGTTTGAAAAGTCAAACTTGAATTTTGACTGACCGTACAGGACGCAAAATTTAATGGATTTTAGTGAAACAAAAAATATTAGAATCTATTTAAAAATATCTTTCCAACGAATCCGAAAAATCGAAATTTCATAGCGGAAATAAAAAATTATGACCAATTCAATTTTTAGAAAGGTCGCTAGGTAATTTGCATAGGTCAAAAATGCTACTTTTTGCATATAAAGGAATTTTGAACTCGAAACCACTTCCATTGAGTTCGAAATGATGTTTCTGCATTGAAAAACAGTAAACACTTATATGTTTTGAGTTTCAGAAAATATTTGTTTCAAAATGTATTTTTAATATTAAAAATATTCGCCTTGAAAATAGCCATTTTTCAAAAAGTCTCAGAATTGAATGAAACAAATTTTGTTGTGATCGTATTGTCATAAGAAAGCCAAAAATAATTTTTCCGGATTTTTCCGACTTCGTATGTGGCCCCGGCAAAATTATATTTACGTTTGAATTGAAAATAAAGGATTTATTTTAAAAATAAAAGAAACATGCGTATAACTTCAGAATTGCACTTCGGGGATAGCGCCATCGCGTTCAGAAGACGTCAAAACATTAGGTTCGACAGTCGTTGAGCTTCGTTTGGAGATCGTATGTGAAAACAGTAATTTCTAGAATTAATTAATTAAATAATTAAATAAATAAAATCCTAAATACTGGTATAAATATGCCTGTATACGGTCCGTATACTTCTTCCTCCTCGTTCTATTTCACGCCGCCGAACCCATTATCAGCTCCAAACTTTGAACTCCAAATTCTCTTTCATTTCTTAACGATAATCAGCAAACTAGCACTCATATCGAAGCTCTTCCTGAGCTCTTCGATCTCCGACAAGTCTCGCCCCTCCCCGTTGCCTATCGAAGCCGCCCCGTCCCTCCAAACGGCCGCCAGTCGCACCACCGTGGGCCCCGCCTGAAGCCGCCGAACGCCCCCACCTCTGGCCGTGCATAGTGTAACGACCCGTGTTTTTGCCGTTAAATATTTAAATTAATAAAGAGATATTTGAGTGTAACTTGAGCAGACGATCGAGTTAAGCCACGAAACCAGTTCCGTTGAGTTCGTATCGTCGATTAGAGTCAGAATAGGCATATAGTTTGTTATTTTTAGAGATCGGATAATTTGGTGTTCAGAAAGGCAGTGCGGTACGCGTTAAAAATAGCCTATCGGGGCAACAGTCTCAGAATGCGACGAAACTAGTGCCGTTGGGCTCGTATCGAAAAGTTATTGTCAGACTTCGCAGTTTCGAGTTGATTTGATTTATCTGGTGATCGTGAAAAAATTAAATGCGTGTTCATTTCTGGTTTCATAAAGGAAATTTTTTCATATGACCTCGGATTTCGACGAAACTTATCCCATTGGGTCCGGAATAACTTTTTACACCAAGATTAGCCTTTTTATAATTAAACGAAAGTCGTTTGTGGTGATTTCTGCATGTTACTTCACGGTGAAGTTTCGTAAAATAATATAATAATATTTGTCCTACCCTATATAAATAAATGCAGACTGACCTATGTCCATCCATACTTCATGTGAAAAGAACGGTGAACGCATGTTACTTAAGGTTTAGCCAACCAGTACCGTTCATTCATTAAATTGTGCACAGCTATTTAGAGAGGAACGTACCGACAGCACATGCCTAAACCCCTATTTTTACAGCTGAGGCGAAACTGTGAAGACAAAGTAGAAATAAAATTTTAATTTAGCTTTCTTGGCACCCACACTTTCTCGATACCTTGATAGCCACGTATCCTTCAATCCCAAGTCTTCTTCTCCTATATATACATCGTGCTTACCTTTCTTTTACAGCAACACCCCTCCATATGTTTTCTTCGCCCAGCAGTGTTAAAATAAAATAAAATACGATGATCACAAATAAATAAGGAAAGAGTTGCGTAAGGGTCTGGAGAGGGGAGGGAGCCACTGCGTTGAGACAGGAGGAGGTCCAGAAGTGGGTTAGTGCAAGGAAGAAAACTGAGGCGAAAACTGTTGGATCAGCCTGATGTTATTCTGTGAAGTCGGGCTCGAAACTCTGTACTGGAATGAAGAACGCGGATGGAGCAGTTCAACTTGGTAGGAAGTTGTCTGGTCACGCATGGGTATTGGCGTAGGCTAGTAATGAACTAGACCGGAAAGCGGAGGTTACTGTATATTGTAAGGAAGTAGTAGTATTATGGGAAGAAATCATGGGAGATGCTTTCGGCAGTAAGGGGGTTTTCGTGAGTAGTGAACTGGGTAGCAAGTGAGGGAAGTAACGGATGTGTATTGAACATGGAAGTGGCTTGTGTTGACAAAGGAGCGAAGTAGTGGAGAACAAAAGCAAGAACGAGTGAATGGTGGAGTCGGAGACTAGAGCGAGAGGAGGCAAGGTTGAGGAGGAAATATGCGTGACTGCTCAGTGATTGGCTGTGGAGCATTGATGCACAGTGCCAGCTAGGTATTTGCGATGAAGCCTGGAGTTGTTCCATGGTGAGAGGATACACAGTAGCTTGGTAATAATAATTATATGCCTAATTACATTCAGTGTACCTAAATTTTCTTTTTAAGTATACTAATCAAGCTGTCATATAATATGGGGTATTTATTTTAAACGTAAGTATAAACCACATTGAAAACAACAATATAAAGTAACGTGACCCCCTGGGATGTTTAAGCGTGTGACTAGGAAATACTAGTAACCATGATATTACACTTATATGTCTCCAACCGAGTTATAATACATATATATTAATTAAGTATAACTGTCTAACCTGTATACTAACGTGGCAAGTGGTAGAAGACAATAAAAGTGCCGGTATAAATTATTCGAAGTTAACATTAGTGGATAGCCTTTAATTAACGTGATCTATGATGTTAAAGTAATGAGGAAACGTGACTATGCCTAATTTTTATAACGTGCCAATCTATGTCTAAAGTAGGAAGTAACAAACGTAAGTGAAGACCAAGTTTAATATCATATTAACAAGTCACGTGGCCCTTAAAAATTTAGAAGGATATCAATCCAAGTTATTCATGCCTACTTAAATATAAACCGGGTCTAACAAAAGTTATGTTAATTAAATATTTTATTAAATAATTAAGTTTTAATAGTATTAATTGATGAATACGATATTAAATTTATAACTGTGTTACGTGTACACAGAATCGGACCAAATCAGAAATGTTGAACCTATGTCAACGGGCGTAAGATTTTGGAATTTGAAACAGACGGAGTTGAACGCAGCTGAAGGCATGTAAAACGAACCGTTTTGATGGTAGATGGAAATCAAGGTGAGTTGAACTCACTCAGTTTTACCCATTTATAATTTATATAAATTGGGTTTTATTTTGTGTGCTTTGCTTGCCAATGGTTGACTGTTTGCTCATTATATATTTATTTGTTGATTTAACTGATGAAATTAAACCGTCGTTGAATTTCAGTGAAATACCAAATCGTTATTTTTAACGATTGGTTCCAATAAAGGTGACTCACCTTGGTTGGTCACGTTTATTTATAAACGTGTTTAAATGGTTGCATTGTTTGAATTGCTTATGGTTGATGTTAAATGGTCGTTATTTAGTTTATCAGTTAAACAAAACTGAACAGTCTGATTTGAGATAACCATTCTGTATACAGGGAAGAACAGGTTGGAGGGATCCAACCGGATTCCTCAAATATATTATTTATTTCATATTTTCACATATGAACTATCCTGTTTGGTTGATTGATTTGATTATTGAGTTGGACTGGGAATTCAACCTGTGTTGTGTTTAAACCAATGAGCGGTATTGGTTGAGTATTTAGCAGTGTATGGCCTATAAAATCAATCGTGTTATAAATATTGATTCACCGTCAGGGGAATCGATAAAGATGAGGTTATAAAATTTATTATATAACTGGAGTTGGATTTAGAATATATTATTTTGAATAAAAATTATAATAGGAAATTAAATAAATATTTTATTTATTTAAGACTTTGATGGTTATTAAATAAAGTAAATGCTGGCGTTAATCAAGTTACGAGTACAAGAACAAGTAAAGAATAGAAGGATTAAACTTTGATAATTGTTTGTAAGGAAAACAATTAATGGGTTTATTTAAATTAATTATATTTTTAATTTATTTAAAGTGGGGATTAATTGGAATCGATTAACGAGATAATCAAGTTTAGAGTTAATTAAATCGACCGTTTGAATTAGAATTTGATTATCAAAATTGATGTGTTTGATTTGGATAGTTTAATAAATATTGTTTAAATTTAAATAAGGTTTTAAAAAGGGATTTACCATTTAATTTTGTTATTAAAGAAATTAACTACTCATGTAGTTAATGATTGAAATAAATTATTATTTTAAATAAATAATAATTTAGACAATTACTTTTCAAAAGTAATTGAAGTGAAATGAAATCAAAGGAGATTGGAAATAAGCGAATCTGGTTAAAGAACTGGGTCATAGAGTTGTATAACCAAAACCAATAGTTAAATGAAATTTGTTTGAGACTAGAATGAAATATTGATTTTGATTACAACTGACACTTATCTGAGGATAAGAACGTTGTTTGATCAAGGTCTGAGAGGTAATTAGAATACCCCAACTCGAACAACATCGGGATTATCTGAAGATGGTATTAGTTGGTAATCGTAAGAGGTGTTAGTAAATATGTTTTGATAATATAAACAGCGATTTTAGCACTGTTGTTATAATACATGTTTTGTAAATCAAATATAGCGATTTTAGCACTGTTGCTATAGTAAATGGATTGTAAACCTAAATAGCGATTATAGCGCTGTTGTTTGTAAATCTAAATAGTAATTTTAATGCTATTGTTATAACATATGTGCTATAAATTTCCTTATTAAAAACAAATGGATTTTCCCGATTTAAATAATAAAGGATGAGTGTCATTTCGTACGACTGCTAGCGTAATTCGCAGGGCTGCTGATAGCCTACGGCGGTCGGATGTTTCCTGAGGGGATCAGGCGTAACCATTGTGATCGCTGTGATCTAGAGTCAGGCGAATGGATGTAAGTCGAGTATTAGTTATTCGATAGAAGTTAAACAAGTAGAGTTGATCAGTTAGAGTTAACCAGTTAAAGTTAATCAATTAAAGTAAATCAATTGGAGTTTAATCGAATTAGAGTTATTCAAATATAGTATTTTGAATGTTAAAAGAGCTAGAAGTTTGGTTTAACAAAAGTAAATCAGTTGTTAAGGCCAAGTGGTGCTGAATACTGAGCCAGTGAACTCATTGGGTTGTCATGATTGAACACTGATTATTTTGATAGTTAAATCACCGACTATCAAATCTGTCCAATACGATTGTTGGTACGGAAAGACCGGGATCGAATTTATATTCAAAAACCATTCCGACCAACAAATACGTGAAGATATCAGAAGACGATCGAGATGGAGCATTGAAGACCGTGGATCTTCGTAAGCGGAAGGATTACTTATAATCTCTGGTTTAGCAGCCCGAGATACACTGTGGTTCTGTCGTGGTTGGAATCCACGGGTTGCAAGGACTTCTCGCTACTGATCCATGGGGTGATTCCTATATGAGATGCAGTAGGAGAGTGCCTTCGGTTCATCCTGTTCCTGGATGACTTGTATGGACGAATGTCTGACAGAGTATTTCCTTAAGAACCACGTACGTTGATTTTTACAAATACACCGAGTTGGTGGCGAAGAGGGGCACTTCTTCAATACCAGAGTATATTTGTTGACATCAACTAGTGATTTGACGGATCTGACGATGTGGCATTCAAAGTGAATGATGGCCAGATGTTCGAAGAGATGAATTCTTGCCTCAAGCCTCATCAACCGGGGAAGGACAAAAAATCGGGCAGGCAGCATGGCTATGTGGGTCGCTCCCATTAGGGTGTATAATCACCTATCTAGAGAAATTCCTTTTGTTTCTTATTCTATCGATTCTGCCCATTCGGGAACGGTGGTTTGAGTCCAACCGTTGGTGATATACATTCGATACACTCAAGCGAAATGAGTGGTCGGTCATGTGAGGGCCGGGTTGCAAGACGTTCTTGTTGAACCCAGTGTATTCGCCTCTAGAGATACACGAGCGGAAGGTGGTCCCATACCTTGTCAAGGTTGGAATCCAATCTCCAATAAGCGCCTGTGGTTTTGATTGTATTCCATATATGTGGAGCGTGAGATGCAAGCGTTCCACTAGATTGATATTTATTTGTATCTAGACATTATCATAATATCAGATAAATATATGATTTCAAAATGTTTTAGGTTATCATAAGGTAAAAACCGTCCGTGTTTATGTGTGGATTTGGTCTTACGATTATCCTTTTCTTTGAAGGGATTTTGAACTTTAAAAATCTTGTTGGATGATTTACCCTTAATACTGTGCGAGTTTATCTCACTCTGGTTCACCAGACTGACCCGGTGTTTTGTAAATGCTCGGGTTAGGCCGGGTTGTACAGGTTCAGGTTATCGACTACTATGAAGAGACGAGCTGGAAGAGTCCAGACGTATGATATTACTAGTATTCCGCTGTGTGTTGTATGAGGACAGATTATCACTGTCCAGATGTTGATGTACTCTGATATTGTAAGTATTTACAAAGCTTTCAATAAAGATTATTTCTGTATTATATTTTGTTCCGCTGCGATGTGAGATTCCGTGTTGTGTTGGTTCTCCTCATTCTTCTATTCTAATATTCTTTCTTTCTTATCTCACCCTCTAATTTCTTTCTAATACTATCCAGTGTTTTCGGTGTTGGAAGGTCGGCATGAGTTACAGTAAAGGTATTTATGTCGATTTCCGGGGCCGAAAATCGCTGGGTCGTTACAGTGGTATCAGAGCTATTGGTTTAGGAATAACCTTGGCTCTGTGGTGTAACTCGGTAGAGATTGGGTTAGTAATACCCTAGATCGAGATTGAGTGTATATATACGAGAGCGTAATTGTAAATTTTATATACAAATATTTTGTATTGTGTTGGTTGATCGGTTCAAGTGTTGAGAAGCGTTGAACTGGCAATAGACACGATATTGTTTTATGAAGAGGGTAAATGAAATAATTTACCCAAATTATATTTTATATAGAAAAGAAATAATTTTCTATATTTATTGAGATATTGGTGTCTTTGATGTGTTTGTCAATTTGGATGAATTCAAATTTGATTAAGAATCTGAACTGAAACTTAACCTGGTTAAGTGTGATTAAATTAAGAATGATAATGGAATGTAATAAAGCAGATTTGGAAATTGGAAATTAAATGAATAAACAATAATCAAAAGAAAATCAATCGGACATAAATCGATTGATGTTCAAATATGAGAAACCAAAATGAAATATTGATATTGAATGTGAATTCAGTTAATTTGACTGATTGTCGTGCATTGGTTGTTGTTGGTGATTGTTGTTATTGGATGATAGTTATTTGAATGGAAATAATCAACAAATGTAATGGAGCTAAATGATTTATAAACCAAAGAATAAATTTCCGGTATAATTAAACTGGAATAAAACCGCATAAGAATTAAAATTTATGATCTAACCCGGTATTTGATAATGAATTGATGCCGTGTGTTTGACTTTGCAATTGGTGTAGTTGTACCAGTTAATTAGTGAATATTATCTCAGGATTTCTTATATTTGTTACTGATATGTGAATTGAGTTGAGAACAGGTGCCTGATGGCTTTAGAGGATCAGATTTAGATTGAGTAAATCGCGATAAATTAAATAGCGCTCGCAAAAAGGTACGCCTACGTGAAAATATAAAGTTTTGGGGTTTGATTTTTGTTTTCCGACCATTGGTCGATGGATATATATTATATGTTCCTGCGATATCACAGATGTCACTCCGTGTAGGGGAGACTCTGCCGAATTTTTCCGAGAATCTAAAGTGTTAGAAAATTTTCAATATTTTTGAAAATTTATATTAATGGGTTTTCAATTTAAAATAAATGGGATTTGAAAATTAATGAGTTAGTAACGTTCTTTCTTACCTTAGCAATTTCGAGGACGAAATTATTTTAAGGGGGGAAGAATGTAACGACCCGTGTTTTTGCCGTTAAATATTTAAATTAATAAAGAGATATTTGAGTGTAACTTGAGCAGACGGTCGAGTTAAGCCACGAAACCAGTTCCGTTGAGTTCGTATCGTCGATTAGAGTCAGAATAGGCATATAGTTTGTTATTTTTAGAGATCGGATAATTTGGTGTTCAGAAAGGCAGTGCGGTACGCGTTAAAAATAGCCTATCGGGGCAACAGTCTCAGAATGCGACGAAACTAGTGCCGTTGGGCTCGTATCGAAAAGTTATTGTCAGACTTCGCAGTTTCGAGTTGATTTGATTTATCTGGTGATCGTGAAAAAATTAAATGCGTGTTCATTTCCGGTTTCATAAAGGAAATTTTTTCATATGACCTCGGATTTCGACGAAACTTATCCCATTGGGTCCGGAATAACTTTTTACACCAAGATTAGCCTTTTTATAATTAAACGAAAGTCGTTTGTGGTGATTTCTGCATGTTACTTCACGGTGAAGTTTCGTAAAATAATATAATAATATTTGTCCTACCCTATATAAATAAATGCAGACTGACCTATGTCCATCCATACTTCATGTGAAAAGAACGGTGAACGCATGTTACTTAAGGTTTAGCCAACCAGTACCGTTCATTCATTAAATTGTGCACAGCTATTTAGAGAGGAACGTACCGACCGCACATGCCTAAACCCCTATTTTTACAGCTGAGGCGAAACTGTGAAGACAAAGTAGAAATAAAATTTTAATTTAGCTTTCTTGGCACCCACACTTTCTCGATACCTTGATAGCCACGTATCCTTCAATCCCAAGTCTTCTTCTCCTATATATACATCGTGCTTACCTTTCTTTTACAGCAACACCCCTCCATATGTTTTCTTCGCCCAGCAGTGTTAAAATAAAATAAAATACGATGATCACAAATAAATAAGGAAAGAGTTGCGTAAGGGTCTGGAGAGGGTAGGGAGCCACTGCGTTGAGACAGGAGGAGGTCCAGAAGTGGGTTAGTGCAAGGAAGAAAACTGAGGCGAAAACTGTTGGATCAGCCTGATGTTATTCTGTGAAGTCGGGCTCGAAACTCTGTACTGGAATGAAGAACGCGGATGGAGCAGTTCAACTTGGTAGGAAGTTGTCTGGTCACGCATGGGTATTGGCGTAGGCTAGTAATGAACTAGACCGGAAAGCGGAGGTTACTGTATATTGTAAGGAAGTAGTAGTATTATGGGAAGAAATCATGGGAGATGCTTTCGGCAGTAAGGGGGTTTTCGTGAGTAGTGAACTGGGTAGCAAGTGAGGGAAGTAACGGATGTGTATTGAACATGGAAGTGGCTTGTGTTGACAAAGGAGCGAAGTAGTGGAGAACAAAAGCAAGAACGAGTGAATGGTGGAGTCGGAGACTAGAGCGAGAGGAGGCAAGGTTGAGGAGGAAATATGCGTGACTGCTCAGTGATTGGCTGTGGAGCATTGATGCACAGTGCCAGCTAGGTATTTGCGATGAAGCCTGGAGTTGTTCCATGGTGAGAGGATACACAGTAGCTTGGTAATAATAATTATATGCCTAATTACATTCAGTGTACCTAAATTTTCTTTTTAAGTATACTAATCAAGCTGTCATATAATATGGGGTATTTATTTTAAACGTAAGTATAAACCACATTGAAAACAACAATATAAAGTAACGTGACCCCCTGGGATGTTTAAGCGTGTGACTAGGAAATACTAGTAACCATGATATTACACTTATATGTCTCCAACCGAGTTATAATACATATATATTAATTAAGTATAACTGTCTAACCTGTATACTAACGTGGCAAGTGGTAGAAGACAATAAAAGTGCCGGTATAAATTATTCGAAGTTAACATTAGTGGATAGCCTTTAATTAACGTGATCTATGATGTTAAAGTAATGAGGAAACGTGACTATGCCTAATTTTTATAATGTGCCAATCTATGTCTAAAGTAGGAAGTAACAAACGTAAGTGAAGACCAAGTTTAATATCATATTAACAAGTCACGTGGCCCTTAAAAATTTAGAAGGATATCAATCCAAGTTATTCATGCCTACTTAAATATAAACCGGGTCTAACAAAAGTTATGTTAATTAAATATTTTATTAAATAATTAAGTTTTAATAGTATTAATTGATGAATACGATATTAAATTTATAACTGTGTTACGTGTACACAGAATCGGACCAAATCAGAAATGTTGAACCTATGTCAACGGGCGTAAGATTTTGGAATTTGAAACAGACGGAGTTGAACGCAGCTGAAGGCATGTAAAACGAACCGTTTTGATGGTAGATGGAAATCAAGGTGAGTTGAACTCACTCAGTTTTACCCATTTATAATTTATATAAATTGGGTTTTATTTTGTGTGCTTTGCTTGCCAATGGTTGACTGTTTGCTCATTATATATTTATTTGTTGATTTAACTGATGAAATTAAACCGTCGTTGAATTTCAGTGAAATACCAAATCATTATTTTTAACGATTGGTTCCAATAAAGGTGACTCACCTTGGTTGGTCACGTTTATTTATAAACGTGTTTAAATGGTTGCATTGTTTGAATTGCTTATGGTTGATGTTAAATGGTCGTTATTTAGTTTATCAGTTAAACAAAACTGAACAGTCTGATTTGAGATAACCATTCTGTATACAGGGAAGAACAGGTTGGAGGGATCCAACCGGATTCCTCAAATATATTATTTATTTCATATTTTCACATATGAACTATCCTGTTTGGTTGATTGATTTGATTATTGAGTTGGACTGGGAATTCAACCTGTGTTGTGTTTAAACCAATGAGCGGTATTGGTTGAGTATTTAGCAGTGTATGGCCTATAAAATCAATCGTGTTATAAATATTGATTCACCGTCAGGGGAATCGATAAAGATGAGGTTATAAAATTTATTATATAACTGGAGTTGGATTTAGAATATATTATTTTGAATAAAAATTATAATAGGAAATTAAATAAATATTTTATTTATTTAAGACTTTGATGGTTATTAAATAAAGTAAATGCTGGCGTTAATCAAGTTACGAGTACAAGAACAAGTAAAGAATAGAAGGATTAAACTTTGATAATTGTTTGTAAGGAAAACAATTAATGGGTTTATTTAAATTAATTATATTTTTAATTTATTTAAAGTGGGGATTAATTGGAATCGATTAACGAGATAATCAAGTTTAGAGTTAATTAAATCGACCGTTTGAATTAGAATTTGATTATCAAAATTGATGTGTTTGATTTGGATAGTTTAATAAATATTGTTTAAATTTAAATAAGGTTTTAAAAAGGGATTTACCATTTAATTTTGTTATTAAAGAAATTAACTACTCATGTAGTTAATGATTGAAATAAATTATTATTTTAAATAAATAATAATTTAGACAATTACTTTTCAAAAGTAATTGAAGTGAAATGAAATCAAAGGAGATTGGAAATAAGCGAATCTGGTTAAAGAACTGGGTCATAGAGTTGTATAACCAAAACCAATAGTTAAATGAAATTTGTTTGAGACTAGAATGAAATATTGATTTTGATTACAACTGACACTTATCTGAGGATAAGAACGTTGTTTGATCAAGGTCTGAGAGGTAATTAGAATACCCCAACTCGAACAACATCGGGATTATCTGAAGATGGTATTAGTTGGTAATCGTAAGAGGTGTTAGTAAATATGTTTTGATAATATAAACAGCGATTTTAGCACTGTTGTTATAATACATGTTTTGTAAATCAAATATAGCGATTTTAGCACTGTTGCTATAGTAAATGGATTGTAAACCTAAATAGCGATTATAGCGCTGTTGTTTGTAAATCTAAATAGTAATTTTAATGCTATTGTTATAACATATGTGCTATAAATTTCCTTATTAAAAACAAATGGATTTTCCCGATTTAAATAATAAAGGATGAGTGTCATTTCGTACGACTGCTAGCGTAATTCGCAGGGCTGCTGATAGCCTACGGCGGTCGGATGTTTCCTGAGGGGATCAGGCGTAACCATTGTGATCGCTGTGATCTAGAGTCAGGCGAATGGATGTAAGTCGAGTATTAGTTATTCGATAGAAGTTAAACAAGTAGAGTTGATCAGTTAGAGTTAACCAGTTAAAGTTAATCAATTAAAGTAAATCAATTGGAGTTTAATCGAATTAGAGTTATTCAAATATAGTATTTTGAATGTTAAAAGAGCTAGAAGTTTGGTTTAACAAAAGTAAATCAGTTGTTAAGGCCAAGTGGTGCTGAATACTGAGCCAGTGAACTCATTGGGTTGTCATGATTGAACACTGATTATTTTGATAGTTAAATCACCGACTATCAAATCTGTCCAATACGATTGTTGGTACGGAAAGACCGGGATCGAATTTATATTCGAAAACCATTCCGACCAACAAATACGTGAAGATATCAGAAGACGATCGAGATGGAGCATTGAAGACCGTGGATCTTCGTAAGCGGAAGGATTACTTATAATCTCTGGTTTAGCAGCCCGAGATACACTGTGGTTCTGTCGTGGTTGGAATCCACGGGTTGCAAGGACTTCTCGCTACTGATCCATGGGGTGATTCCTATATGAGATGCAGTAGGAGAGTGCCTTCGGTTCATCCTGTTCCTGGATGACTTGTATGGACGAATGTCTGACAGAGTATTTCCTTAAGAACCACGTACGTTGATTTTTACAAATACACCGAGTTGGTGGCGAAGAGGGGCACTTCTTCAATACCAGAGTATATTTGTTGACATCAACTAGTGATTTGACGGATCTGACGATGTGGCATTCAAAGTGAATGATGGCCAGATGTTCGAAGAGATGAATTCTTGCCTCAAGCCTCATCAACCGGGGAAGGACAAAAAATCGGGCAGGCAGCATGGCTATGTGGGTCGCTCCCATTAGGGTGTATAATCACCTATCTAGGGAAATTCCTTTTGTTTCTTATTCTATCGATTCTGCCCATTCGGGAACGGTGGTTTGAGTCCAACCGTTGGTGATATACATTCGATACACTCAAGCGAAATGAGTGGTCGGTCATGTGAGGGCCGGGTTGCAAGACGTTCTTGTTGAACCCAGTGTATTCGCCTCTAGAGATACACGAGCGGAAGGTGGTCCCATACCTTGTCAAGGTTGGAATCCAATCTCCAATAAGCGCCTGTGGTTTTGATTGTATTCCATATATGTGGAGCGTGAGATGCAAGCATTCCACTAGATTGATATTTATTTGTATCTAGACATTATCATAATATCAGATAAATATATGATTTCAAAATGTTTTGGGTTATCGTAAGGTAAAAACCGTCCGTGTTTATGTGTGGATTTGGTCTTACGATTATCCTTTTCTTTGAAGGGATTTTGAACTTTAAAAATCTTGTTGGATGATTTACCCTTAATACTGTGCGAGTTTATCTCACTCTGGTTCACCAGACTGACCCGGTGTTTTGTAAATGCTCGGGTTAGGCCGGGTTGTACAGGTTCAGGTTATCGACTACTATGAAGAGACGAGCTGGAAGAGTCCAGACGTATGATATTACTAGTATTCCGCTGTGTGTTGTATGAGGACAGATTATCACTGTCCAGATGTTGATGTACTCTGATATTGTAAGTATTTACAAAGCTTTCAATAAAGATTATTTCTGTATTATATTTTGTTCCGCTGCGATGTGAGATTCCGTGTTGTGTTGGTTCTCCTCATTCTTCTATTCTAATATTCTTTCTTTCTTATCTCACCCTCTAATTTCTTTCTAATACTATCCAGTGTTTTCGGTGTTGGAAGGTCGGCATGAGTTACAGTAAAGGTATTTATGTCGATTTCCGGGGCCGAAAATCGCTGGGTCGTTACACATAGCCCTCTCCTTCTCGGTCCACGTCCAACAAATGGCACCCCAAACCATCAACTACAGGCTGCGAAAATCAGATCCAAAAATTTGAACAAAAACAGAAAATTTTAAGGTAATTTCTATTTCAGATTTAGCGACGCTTTTAAGCGTGGCTGCGGCAGTTGTTAAAAACCAGTTTGTTTAAATTATTGATAACTAATGCAAATAAACTCCGATTCTGAAAATTTCAGATCCGACAGGACCGTGACGACGAGTAGCAATTGCTGAAACTAATTGACACATTCTGAAAATTTAATTGGATTTATTATAATTATTATCCAATCAAGGTGAGAGTTCCTTTATTTAAAATTTATATTGATATGAATTATTCAATATTGATGTGATGTGAATATAAATTCAGATCTGTTTGGTTTGACATGTTGATGATGATGGTTCTATAATAGAATGGATAAAATTAGATCCCTTTTGTTTTCATGTTTAATCGTAATAGAATTGATATGTTAATGAACTACTTTTGTTCATTAATAAAATAGAATTATACGCTATATGTTAATGAACAAATTTTGGTTCATTAAAATAGAATTTACACTATATGTTGATGTCACAATTTTTGTTCATATTAAAATAGAAAGCACCGTATGTTGATGTCACAATTTTTGTTCATATTAAAAAAGAAAGCACCGTATGTTGATGTCACAATTTTTTTTCATATTAAAATAGAATTTACACTATATGTCGATGTCACAATTTTTGTTCATATTAAAATAGAAAGCACCGTATGTTGATGTCACAATTTTTGTTCAATATTTAAATAGAAATTATTCACTGTATGTTGATGGACAATTTTTATTATGTCAAAATAGAAAAGGTTCATCGTAGGAAAATGACATTTATGTTAATGTTAAAAGTTAGAAAACTGTCACCATATGATTAATTGGCATTTTTGTCAAATGTTAATAGAGAAAACTGTCACCGTATGATTCATTGATATTAAAATAGAAAATGATCATCGTATTGAAAATGACATTTTTGTTATGTTAAAATAGAAAATGTTCGTCGTATGAAAAATAGCATTTTTGTCATGTTAAAAATAGAAAAATGCGTTGTATGAAAAATAGCATTTTTGTCATGTTAATAAATATAAAAATGCATTGTATGAAAAATAGCATTTTTTGTCATGTTAAAAATAGAAAAGTGCATTGTATGAAAAATAGCAATTTTTGTCATGTTAAAAATAGAAAAGTGCATTGTATGTAAAATGGAATTGTTGTTATGATAAAAATAGAAAATGACATATTATGTAAAATAACATTATTTTCAATGTTAATAAATATAAAAATACATTGTATGAGAAATGTACCCCTCTATTAATGTATATAAAACTAAAATAGCAATTTACATTGAATGGCAAGATGTACATATTTATTTGTAAAAGTAAATTGGCATTGTCACTGTATGACAAGATTTACTTTTATTTTGTAAATATAAAGTAGGAATTGGTGATGTATCAAAATATACATTTTTCATGGGTAATGTATAGATAGGGAAAAATTACATTATTCTTAATGTGAATAAAATAGGGATTTTTACCATAGAGAAATTTACATCATTTTTAGTGTAAATATAAAAAGGTAATGCATTGTATGTTAAAGTAACATTATGTTCAATGTAAATAAAAGATTTAACATAAAAGAATTTGACCATAGTATGATTTAACATTTATTTTAATGTTAAAATGAAAGAATTTACACTGTAGGATGATTTAACATTTTTTTTATATATTAAATAAAAGAGAATTTACCTCGTAGGAGAAATTTACATTATTTTATAATGTATATAAAAGAGAAAACACACCGTAGGAAGAAGAGTACTTTTTTTTTAATGTAAAATATATGTAAGAAATTACACCAGAGGTAAAATTTACATTTTATTCAATGCAAATAAAATTAGTAGGTGGCAGGAATGAAAGTTACATTTTTATTTTATTTTTATATAAATAAAATAAGGATGTAACTTGTAAATAAAGATTACTTTTTTTTAAGTAATTAGGAATGACAATTTCATCGTAAAATGAAGTTACATTTTTGATGTAATAGAAACTAGGAATGCACTTAAAAGAGAAGGAATATTTATTTGTAAGTGGAATCATAATGTAATTGAAAGATAAAATGAAATAAATAGAACGATGAATTATAATTTACATTTTAAGGCAAATTATAGAAAGTATGAAATAAAAATAAAATAAAAGGGAATAATTCACCGTCTAATTACAAATTACATTTTCATGTAAGATTAAAAAGAGAAAAAAAAAGAAAGAAAAAAGAGAATAAAGGAAAAGGGGAGATGTATGTAAGAACGATGAATTAAACAAATTATTTATATATATAAAATTAAACGAATCGAGAGCAGTAGTTCGCGTTTTGAAATCGAACATTTAAACGACTATACCGGAAGATCCGACCGTCGGATTTTCCTGAAACTTAAACCGCTAGGACCGTCTTGGAAAGATCTTTCCAACGATATATAATACGTCAAAATCCAACGGTTAGATTTTGAGATATGTGAAAATCAAAATTTGTTGAAAACAGCGCCAAAATCACCATTGACCTGAATCGTCGTTGATTAAAGATTTAATTATTTTTAATTAAATAAAATAGGAAATAATCGTTATAAATTAGAAATAACGATAAGGAAGAGTTTTCAATATATTTACATATATATATATACGAAGATTATTTGGGAAGACCGAGTTAATCTCATTCCAAATAATCAAACGACGATGAGAATTGAAGAAGAAGACGACTAATGAAGACCGTCAATCTTCCCCTCAGGAGGACAGCGATCGAGACTTTGAATTGATTTGCTCCCAAGTCAAGGTCATGGTCGTCGTCCGAACGAACATGTTGATTGAACGGATTTGGCTTTCGCGCAGACCCAGTGCATAAGCTTATAAATGGATTGTGTGTCTGACATCGTACTCCATTATATATCATGTTATTAATCTTCGGTCGAATGTAGGGATGTTTGGTGGCGGAGAATTTATTCTCTTGCTTAACACCCGTTCATATATTTCGGCAAAGGATTGGTAGTGTGATATGGAGTGATGATGTGGCATGCTAAGATGCATATGATCAAGGCTTTGTTGAAAAGCAGGCCTTGTGGGATGATCAGAGCATAACCTGTTTAGGTATAGCTTTGTGTATGACGTGACTTCACGAGCCTCACACACCGGCGGAGTCTAAAACGGGAGAAGGGAACGTAGGGAAAGCAGCACGTTTCTTTCTAGATAGAGTGGTGTCAGTGACCTACCAGCCTTGACATTTTACTTATGTGGATGATGGAATGAGGCGCCTCGGATAGGTCCTATAGGACCGGGGAACGTGTGCTTAGGAATTGTCAATCCTCTAAGCTGTATTTGAGGACCGGCCCTGCCATTTCCAAGGGTTAACTGCGGGTAATCCTGAGGCATTAGCTAGAGTGTCTCGAATCGGTAAGGAGCTCCTCCCTAGCCTTGACTCATGATGGAAACCAATTTCCAATACGCGCCATTCGGTTTTGATTGTATTACTAGTACGGAGGCATAACATATGGTACATATGCTTCCTAGGATTGTTACATTATGATTGTAATTGTTTTTAAAACATATACACACTAATAATAATATCAAACTCGTATTTGCCGTATTTATCATGTTTGATCACCATAAGGTAAAACTCTATCCTCTGGTGTGCGTTGCATTGTGTGATGGGACCTGAGTCTTATGGTGATTTCATTTTTCTAAAAAGCATTGCGTTGTTTTACGATTTACTTTAAGTTATGCACGGCAATCCATTAGAGTAAACCCGTTCCGCATTAGCAGCGTGGTCTTTGGATTTGCCCTATTAATAGTGATTTATTAGTTAAGAATTCTCACACCAGTCCCACGACTGACCCGTTGTTTGTTTCCACCTTTTTGCAAACTCGGATGCCCTCTTCTCCACACGGGCAGTCGAGCAGTTTGTCTACAGGTTTACCTCTTTAGCAGGATCCTGGATTGAAGCTTAAAGCTGTGTCCAGAACATTGGAAGCCTTCCGCTGCCTTAGTTATTTTATTTCCGCTGCACTGTATTTAATTTATTGTAAATTTTCCTTCCGCTGTATTTTAATTTCGATGTACTCTGATATATTCTGTACTCTGATGTTATATTATCATGATGTAATAAAAGTCTGCTGTTATTGTTCTGATGTGTTGTATTCCCAAAGTTAACGTATGCAGATTTTGAACGGTCTTGGTCGATTTTGCGATCGATTAAGGTTGGGCGAAACCCGTGGCGTTACACTCAATTTGAATTAATGTACCAATTTCAAATTGTCAATAATTTCCATTTTAATCTATGTCCATAATTGTCACCTAAATTAGGTCCATAATTTCTAGGCATATAAATTATGCCAATTAATGTCTAAAATTAATTATATGCTTTTAAGCCATTTTATGTCAATTTCACGACTTCAATATTTCATATTTTCCCAAAATCCCCACATCGTTTGTACGTGTAATTCATGAAATATGTTAGACTCGCAAATAGTCTAACTCATAAGAAGAAAAGAAACGTCACAACTTGCATAACACAGAAAATGGATCTAACTAGCATATAAGAATAGTCTAGCATGGATCAAAACTTGTATGATTATAATTCATATTAACATAAATTTGCATAATCAAAAACTTACATAAGCAATAGGCATAATTTGCATAAACTACAAACTGGCATGGATCAAGTTATATAAGATATGATTTGCATAGATCTATACACATAAAGGTGAACTTGCGTATATGAACATGGTTTTCGCATAAACGTGCATATGATCAACATACCAACTTGTATTAAACTTGCATATGTAATTTAGACATGTAAACTAAGATTTACATATAAGATTACATATGATTCGCGTACAAACTTGCATATGATTTACATCCAAACTTAAATATAAACTAATGTCATAAAAAAAATGAATCAAATTAAACATATGTGATTAAACATATGAAATGGATCCACCAACATAACTTAACAAAAACTGGCATATGAACCAACATCATGAATATTTGTACATAACACAACAACTAGTGTATATTCACAAAATAGACAATATCATATCGATCAATGATTCAACAGGCACAATCTTATAACCCAAATTATAAATCATCATAATTAATTTATTAATTATTTTGTGAAAGAAATTGTACTTACTAAGAACAGATTAGAAAAGAGAATAAATTCGTTCGTTGTTTGTTCTACAATCTTGTCTCACAATTCCTTAGCTTTAAGGAGAAGGTGAACTATTCCAGCAGCAGCATGGTGACTAAGAGACTAATTTAGTTTAGGTTCAGAGCTTGAGTCTATGTATGCTTATATAGAAGTTTAGATTAACTCTAGCCTTTAGATATTAGGTTTTCAATCCACATCGTACACCTTGTGCTGAGTCGGCAAATGTATTTTATATATATTAATAACCTTCTATTTTTCTTCCCTTAAATTAATATAAATTGAACTTAAACATCTAATTGCATGTTTTCTTTGATTAGCTTATTCTTCTTAATTGATGTCAATTAACATTGAATAACAATTTTACTATATTCCTCAAATTAACATATTCTACAATGTTAATTGACATAAGTGACAAATTAGCATAAGTATTTATACAAATAAAGATAGTTACATGGTTTCCTATTAACATGTTTACAATCAATGCCATATTAACACACATCTACAAATTAATTTCAATCTATTCATGTTTACATATTCTTCCTTTACTGTATACATTAATTGCCCATATATATAAATATATATATATATATATATACACGCCGCTATTCATAAACTCTAATATTGACAACTAATGCAAATTGATTGCTTACCTATTTTAAAAAGTGAAAATCGAGTATATAATTTAATTCCCTTTTTTTTCTACTTTCCTCGTAACATACAAAGTTAATGCATAATGAAGTTACCTACATACATATATATCTATTTATACATGCATAAATATTTCCTTCCCAAATAAATTGACTGTAGTTATCTTCTTCTTCTTTTCTTTCTTTTTACTGCATGCATATACAAATTTCCTTCCGCTTTTTGTATTAATTGCATTGATTTTTCTTTTACTATAGCCAAATTAATTCGCATGCATTTTTTTCAATGCACATTTTTAATCTTGTACCTCCTTAACATAATTGCATATATATATATATTAATTTTTTTATTTTTGTTCATTAATTAATTAATCCTTTAATCAATTATCTTTACGGTATAGTATATCTAATTTTGGGGTGTTATATTCTCCCCTACTTAAAGGATTTCATCCCCGAAATCTTCAAGTTAAGAAGAATGTTACCATCCTACCAACCACAACCATCTACTCATCCATTATACACAAGCATCCATTGTCCTTAGAAGAATTCTAATGCCTGTATGAACATATTCATAAGTGTGTGTATATGTTCCTATATCCTAATGCAGAAATCAGGCGATCCACTGATTCAGTTGACCTCCTTAATGCAATATATATCCAATATGTATGCAAAAGAATCCTAATGATACATATAAATTCTGTATGTGTGCACAACCCCCACCAATATGCAACATCCACGTGATGAGCCAACCATAGTGCATCCTTAAAAAAAAATGCACACATCCATATGCAATATGTAAGTGATTGAGCTGATCTAGTGCCTAATGTGTGTGTAGATGCATCCACGAGCAACAACTAGCAAACACTTGCATCCATCAAACATAATATGTCTCAAACACATATTTACAACCATAGGATTTGTTCCTAATTAAAGATCGAAGATATAATCGAGAGGACATACTAAACGATAAAACAAGTATAAACAAAACGATAGAAAAAGGAGAAGTTAAGAATATACCCTCCAAAAGGAAAGGGTACAACGCACGCATCTTGTCTTCCGTCTTCCAAGTCGCGTCTCCTTGATCATCTTCCCATTGGAATTTAACCACTTGACCTCTCGGTTGCGTAACTTCTTGACCTCCGATCCAAGGATGCATGTAGGAGCTCGTCTAATCGTGGCATCTTGCTCCACTTCCACTTCTCTAAGCGTGCTCGGCTCCACTACTTCCGCCATATCATGTAAACACTTCCTCAAATGCGACACACGAAACACGTCATGAACATTACTAAGCTAGTTGCCTCTTCTCATGTCCCTCCAAAATCTAGGACACATAACCTCAAAGGATCTTCAAGGACTCTATTCACCCCTTACTGTCCATCCATCCGTCTATGGACGATAAGCGATGCTCGTACTTACCGCCTTTTGCATATCACCTTTTCCTCTTGCATCGAAAACTGCTCCAAGCCCTGTCTTGCAAGCACCGATATATACTGTAAATAGTTTGCTCCCATCTAGCAAAGGCAAAACTGGAGCTGTCGTCAAAGCCCTCTTCAAACGTTGGAAAGCATCGTGTCAGTCAACATCCCAAGCAAAAGACAAGTTCTTCTTCGCTAACCGAGTAAGTGGGGCTGATATCTTCGCGAAGTCCTTAATGAACTTCCAATAATAGCCTGCCAGCCCTAGAAAGCTTCTTACTTCCGTTGTGTTTCTAGGATCCTTCCAATCTTGGATTGCCACCACCTTTGTGAGATCCACAGCTGTCCCTTCCTTAGATACCATGTGTCCTAAGGACCTCAATTCTCTTCTCCCTCTCGGAGCCATGTATCATACTGGTAATGCAACTGGCTTTGCATTATCTACTAGGTATATATGAAAGTCTATCTCACGCCTCGGGGTAAACCCCAAACTTCATCTAAGACGTCACCATGCTCACGGACCACACGAACATATTCCAAATCATCGTTGGACGCATCAAGAGATTCTAGGTAGCTAAGCGTCACTGAACCCCTAGGGTCACAAGAAATTTCAAGGGTCTTTCCACAACGAGTCAACGCTCTAACTACCCTTCTTACACAGTCTAGGGTGACACCATATCTGGCTAGCTAATCCATGCCTAGAATCAAGCCATAGCCCATGAAGTCAAGAACGTAGGCATTGCATTCAAACCCAACGCCCAAGATAGACACTCTCAAATCCCGACACACCATAAATAAATGAGCCGAACCACCAATAGGATTTGAGACTACCATGGGATCCCTAACTAGACAAGTATTTAGGTGCAGTGTTTCAACTAACGAAAAAGATAAAACTAATGTGAAGCGCCAAAATCAAACAAAGTTCGAACAGGATGATCAAAAAGGAAACCAAATTTCAACCGAGATGTTTTTTCCTCTATCAGGTATACCAGCCGTGAGGGAACACATCTGCCTCCAGAAGAGCTTGTACTTTGTCCTTACCCTTGCCTTTGACTCTTTGGGCAATCCTAATAAGATGTCCTGTCTCTCCGTAATGATAACAACTAGTCTTCTTCTTCTTTAAGTAGTCAGGTATTTCACAAGTTTGACACTTCCTTTTCTCTTGTCCCCCTTGTTATCCTTACCGCCTTTCTTTGGATCTACTTTCTTATCGTGTGTCCTATCCATGTCTCTCCTGCACATTCTCCATTCGTAACCTTCCACCAAAATGAAGCTTCACCCTTCATTAACCAAGCAGCTGGTTGAACCTTCCTCCCATCGTCTACCTCAAAGGTACCAACAAGTCCTCCACTTCCTTCTAGCTTTGACAAACGTCTCAGTCCCATGAAGCGATTTTCCGCCCATCGTACGGAAGTTCTTACATATCTTAGAAAAATCCTCTATACGCGGAGGAAGAGATTCAAAAAGGAATAAGGAAGAGATCCAAAATGGAGAATTAGAAGTAAGATATATGGGCTTTGGGGATTATGTTTTTCAAAATAAACTTTCCTTTTGAAAATACTTCCTTTTAAAACCTTTTTGAAAATAGTTTTCATAAAATCTTTTATCTAATCTGGTAACCTTCAGCTCTGATACCAAGTGTAACACCCCACGTCCGTTAATGTCACTCACAACGGGAATGCACTAAGTTTCGTGGAGCATTATGAGTAAACAAAACATAATATTACAAGACAGATGCATAAAGTAGTACTTGAAAAATTTATAATTTTATTGCAGCGGAAACAAAAATAAAGTTGGGTTACATCTTCAAATACAAAACCAAGTAAATAATATCAGTCTTCTACTAAAGCCTTCAGAGTGCATAATTTTAAAGCCATAATCCCCAACAAATACACCTTCAATAGGTAGAATCAAAGCCAAGCAGTTCTTCAAGAACTTCTAGTACCTGAAGCAGATTGAAATCCGAATTAAACTTGAATATTTCCTCCCTGAAAACTTGGTTGGGGTAGGGGGGGGGATGGAAGAAAAGAGGCGAAAACAAACGAGGTCAGACATAACGTCTAGCGAGTCTAATAACTTTAAAAATATAATTATTAAAGTAATATGACAAGACATAAACTGAAAAATAAGGAATGACTGTGAAACAAGCATGCATGACCAGGTAAGCAAGATGAATAAGACAACGTTAATTGCGCTTCTAATCACTATAGGATAAATACTACACTACACCAATGCTAGTCACTCTAAGAGTTGATCCCGCCTACTGAACATAATAATCATAATAATGATAATGGTAGTCTCGTATACCCCTAGCCGTCTTCATAGGTGCCGCCTGCTCCTATCTCCACTAGTTATACCCACTACCCTCCCTATTCTAATTACAACATTTATATATAACATGGTAGTCGTACTCCTAGCCGTCTTCATAGGTGCCGCCTGCTCCTATCTCCGCTAGTCGTACCCACCACCTTCCCCATTTGATCGGCTCCCTAACTCGTAGATACCCATGCTGGTCCCACAGTAGGGTGTATCACTCCCTAAAGTGGCAACCCGATATGACTGAAATGCACCGCTTATACCTACACGATGCAACAACGTCTTACCTACCAGCCCGGGCCCACGTACGCACATGACCCTGTTGGACTTGCATTGCCACCGCTAACCAGTTTTGACCTCTTATAATCAAATCCAGTAAGCGTGTCCCGTCCTCGACCTAGCTCGAGCTCACTTGGACACAAAATTGGTTACTGGTTGAAAAGGGTCCCCACACTTGACACAAGCTTTCCACCTATGCTTGGTCCCCACTAGGATTTCCCACTTAACCCCCTCTTATTCATGTCTTCTTACATGTTTCAACTTGGTTAAGTGTTTATAATTATATCCCACATGTAACCCTTGTTTCCCACTTATCAAATCAACATGTATTATTGGTTCCACTTATCAGATCTATATATATATATATATATATAGATTATTGGTTAAGCTGGTCTTAACCCGACCCACTTATCAGATTAATATATATTATTGGTTAAGCTGGTCTTAACCCTACCACTTATCAAATTAATATATATTATTGGTTAAGCTGGTCTTAACCCTAACCACTTATCAGATTCATAAATATTATTTGTTAAGCTGGTCTTAACCCTACCCACTTATCAGATTAATATATATTATTGGTTAACATGGACTTATCCCTACCCACTTATTAGATTAATATATATTATTGGTTAAGTTGGTCTTAATCCTACCCACTTAACATGTTTTATGTATCATATATATATATATATATATCATATAACATGTTTTACTTAATTTATCAATAAGTACATCTTAGTTCATAGATACATTGGTTAAGAGAATAACTCCCTAAGTATCAACCACGAAGAGCGAAATCAACATCAGATCGATACTCAGAGAATTACTCAACTCAACCAATCTTCTGTTTGTCATTCATATTCGTCTTTGATCAGCATTAATTAATTATTAATGCACAGACCTCTCACATTAAGTCGATTGTTTGTGGTTGATGGATATGCCGGGCGGTTCCGGGCAGACTTCCACCACAAGCCAGACTTGACCTCGTGTCTAAGCATCTTTTTATTATGCCTACGTCCTCTCACATTATACTGCCATTTGTGGTTGCTGGATGTGCCAGGCGGGTCCGAGCAGTCTAATACCACAAACAAGTCTAACCTTATGACTTAGGCATTTACTACACGTTTAATTTATACCTTTGACCTCTCACATTAGACTACCGTTTGTGGTTGCTGGATATGTCGGGCGGGTCCGGGCAGTCTTATACCACAAACGAGTCTAACCTCGTGTCTTAGGCATTTATTATTACACATAATTATTTAACCTCAATTTGAATTAATATCCCTATTTCAAATTGTCAATAATTTCCATTTTAATCTATGTCCATAATTGTCACCTAAATTATGTCCATAATTTCTAGGCATATAAATTATGCCAATTAATGTCTAAAATTAATTATATGCTTTTAAGCCATTTTATGTCAATTTCATAACTTCAATATTTCATATTTTCCAAATATCCCCACGTCGTTCGTACATGAAATATGTTAGACTCGCAAATAGTCTAACTCATAAGAAGAAAAGAAACATCACAACTTGTATAACCCATAAAATGGATCTAACAAGCATATAAGAATAGTCTAGCATGGATCAAAACTTGCATGATTATAATTAATATTAACTTAAATTTGCAATAATATAAAACTTACATAGGAAATAGGCATAATTTGCATAAACTACAAACTGGCATGGATCAAGTTATATAAGATATGATTTGCACAGATCTATACACGTAAAGGTGAACTTGCATATATGAACATGGTTTTCGCATAAACTTGCATATGATCTACATACCAACTTGTATTAAACTTGCATATGTAATTTAGACATGTAAACTAAGATTTACATATATGTTTAAATATGATTCGTGTAAAAACTTGCATATGATTTACATCCAAACTTACATATAAACTAATGTCATAAAAAAAATGAATCAAATTAAACATATGTGATTAGACATATGAAATGGATCCACCAACATAACTTAACAAAAACTGGCATATGAACCAACATCTTGGATCTTTGTATATAAGACAACAACTAGTGTATATTCACAAAATAGACAATATCATATCGATCAATGATTCAACATGCACAATCTTATAACCCAAATTATAACTCATCATAATTAATTTATTAATTATTTTGTGAACGAAATTGTAGTCACTAAGAACGGATTAGAAAAGAGAATAAATTCGTTCGTCGTTTGTTCTACAATCTTGTCTCACAATTCCTTAGCTTTAAGAAGAAGGTGAACTATTCCAGTAGCAGCATAGTGGCTAAGTGACTAATTTAGTTTAGGTTCAGAGCTTGAGTCTATGTATGCTTATATAGAAGTTTAGATTAATTCTAGCCTTTAGATATTAGGTTTTTAATCTGCATCGTACACCTGGTGCTAAGTCAACAAATGTATTTTATATATATTAATAACCTTCTATTTTTCTTCCCTTAAATTAATATGAATTGAAATTAAACATCTAATTGCATGTTTTCTTCGATTAGCGTATTCTTCTTAATTGATGTCAATTAACATTGAATAACAATTTTACTATATTCTTCAAATTAATGTATTCTGTTTAATGTTAATTAACATAAGTGACAAATTAGCATAAGCATTTATACAAATTAAGATAATTACATGGTTTCCTAACAATACCCTATTAACATGTTTACAATCAATGCCATATTAACACACATCTACAAATTAATTTAAATCTATTCATGTTTACATATTCTTCCTTTACTGTATACATTAATTGCCTATATATATAAATATCTATATCAATATATATATATATATATATATATATATATATATGCACGCACACGCACCTATCCATAAATACTAATATTGACAACTAATGCAAATTGATTGCTTACCTATTTTAAAAAGTGGAAATCGAGTATATAATTTATTTTCCCTTTTTTCTACTTTCCTCATAACATACAAAGTCAATGCCTAATGAAATTACCTACATACATACATACATACATACATATATATATATATATATATATATATATATATATTTATACATGCATAAATCTTTCCTTCCCAAATAAATTGACTGTATTTATCTTCTTCTTCTTTTCTTTATTTTTACTGCATGCATCTACACATTTCCTTTCGCTTTTTGTATTAATTGCATTAATTTTTCTTTTACTACAGCCTAATATGTTCGCATGCATTTTTTTCAATGCACATTTTTAAACTTGTACCTCCTTAACATAATTGCATATATATATATATATATTCATTTTTTTATTTTTCTTCATTAATTAGTTAATCCTTTAATTAATTATCTTTACGGTATAATATATATAATTTCGGGGTGTTACGGACGGAGTGGATCCCAAAGGTGAGAACTTCTCACTTTAATTTTATTTTCTAGTTAAAATAATTACTAGGATGCAGACGGTGCTTAGCAGCACCCAACACCCGTCGTCCACAAACCATGGACGACTTATTTGTTTGATTATATTGTGTTGTTGAAATTTATTGTGATGTGGAATGGAATAAATAAATTATTCATGTGTTGAAATAAATATTTTATAGTTAAAAATATAATTTTTAACGTGTATATGAATAAAATGAATCTTCATAAACAAATCGAACGATTTGTTTATGTACACACATTTGACTGATATTGATTGGGACGATATATTTTACACATCGCCCAACTGCACAAATAAATCTGTGTTTGTTGTTTGAAACCCCACATGGGTATTGGGATGATATTTGACGTACATTAATCCCAATTGTTTAGTTGTATGTCAGTCGATTGGTTGACATGCTGTTGTAAGCGTTAATTATTTATATTTAACGCTTATGCAGTTGTGTAATGCACTCTTGATGATGGTTGATTGTGTTTGATTATTGTTGCATACATATGTGTATGAAATCCAGATAAATAACATTATATGGTAACTGACTGTGTCTGATTCCAGTTCAGAACGAACGAATATTTTAAAATAACGAATATTTTAAAATAATTAATATATTAAAATAATATTCAGTAATGGATCAAAATATGATTTTGATGTCCGATTTGGGATGGACACGAGAATATTTAAACATGTAAAGCCATGTTGATTTGATACGCATCATATTGACGTGAACGATATTTATATCGATTTTATTCATTTTTATAATGAATATGGAAAAGGAAATGATTCCAAAATCTAATGTTTTGAAACTACTATCATTTATATATCGATGATATGGAATATTCAATTTTAATTTAAATTGAATATGAGTTGAAATCGCTTTGAAAACGAATTTAAAACGATTTATAAAATACGTTTTAAATGTAAATTGATGAAATATATATAATATATATTTAGTGGCCTGAATAGAACGCGCTGCACCGCGGCAATTCGCAAATTTTGACCATTGACTTCGAATCGACATTACGGGAGATCCGGCCGTCGGATTCTCCTAAAATCGGAACCATTGGGTTCGTATCGAAAAGAGTTTTACGATAAATATAAGGGATTTGAAATATAACGGTTGGATTTGGAATTATGTCCAAATCAAATTTGGAAAAGGTCGTTGTAAATGCAGTTCGATGACCGTTTATGGAAATTGACTGTACGGGCCTTGATAAAATTATTAAAAATATCAAAAATTTTTGTAAAGTCATAATAAATGATTTGGAAAGAATTGGGCTAAAAAATTCCATATTTGAAAAGATAAAAATATTTTTTTATCGAAATGAACTAGTTATGAACTAGAATTATAACTCCAATATTTTTAAAATAAATAAATTGGATTTGAAATAGTTTTAAAAATAACCAGAATTTCCAGTATATGAATTGGAATGGATTTGAATCGAAATTATCTTCGGAATATTTCGATATTGGATTCCGTGATTATATGGATATTGTGGAGGAATTTGGAAGATATATATATCGTTATTCCAATACGATATTTGAGAATTTGATATTGAATATAAGGTGAAATATTTTCTATTCAGAGCCTTGTATTTAATATCAAAATGAGATTTTGGCTTTGTCGTGAATGGTATCTTTAATAATACTGTTCTTGAAACCAACGGAGTTAAGAAAATTAGAAACTAACTGGAGATTAGCTAAGTTGAATGGTTTCCTGGGTATTGATCTGATGTTGATTTCGGCCTTTGGGATTAATACTTAGGGAATTGTTCTCTTACAAATTTACGATTGGAGACCGATGGGATGAGGTTTTCAGTAACACTGTTCTTAAAACCAGTGTGAAAAGAATAAATCTTTTAATTAAGATTTAAAGAAGAATTACCAATTAATTAACATTTAATTTGAACTGAAAATGGAATGTGAATTTATTGTAAAATGTGTTTTTAATGACATTCGTTCTTTAACCCGATCTACAATAAAATGTGATTTGGAATATATAAATCTTTTATTAAGATTTAACAAAAAATTTCCAAAGTAAAGTTTTCCAATTTAATATATTAAATTGGAATTGAATGGAATTCGATTGATAATTTTCGAAGTGAACTTCTATGGAGGAAGACTTTTAATACATATGGAATTTAAAAGGCTTTGCCGTTATTCCAATTATATTATTAGTCGGATAAGGAAATTGATATCGATTATATATCGATTTGTTTTTCCATGAAGATTCCATAATTAATGGAATGTGATTAGGGTTTATAGTGAACTGTGTTTTAAATGACATTAGTTCTTTAACCCAGTTAAAGGCAAGATTACATGTCTGTCATTGTATTTCGAACTATATGGTTGGTCTTTGCTAAATATATATCTTTTTTTGGTGGCAGGGAATTTATTCTCTTGCTTAACACCCTTCTCTGAGACGTACGAGCTCAAAGGTTATATATCGGCAGAAATCAATAGTATGGTGTAGATTGTCGATGCGACATGTTTGTGTTTCCAAAGTTAAATAACCATTAATATTGATTTTTGGGAAGATTAAAACTAAATGGGGTTTTAATGAATCTTTAATTAGATTGAAATGGGTATTGATAATTTAAATTATCAAATTCGGGAGATGATCGAGAACGGGGTATCACTACTTTTGCTCCTAGCGACAGTTAAATCTTTAATTAGATTTGAACGTGGAATGGTAATTAAATTTACCAATAGCACCATGGTTTTAGAAATGGAGTATTAGCAGTTTGGCTCCATGGGATGAATAGGTTGGGATTGGGAGATTAAACAAATGATTACTTCGGTAAGGTGCGCTAATCCTGACTAGTTTGGAAAATCGTAACATGGTTTGAATTGATATCCAAAGAAAGATTAAAGAATAAATTTAAAGAATTTATCTTTGATAAAATTAATGGGAACCTTTCCCAAAGGATATTAATATTTAAATAAAAGAATATTTAGAATTGGAATGAAGCGAATGTTGTGTTTTTAAAACACTTGTTTATTATATACGCGAGTTATTCGGAAAGGCCGGGTTTATACCCATTCTGAATAACTGATTTGATGATAAGTCGATGATGAAGACGGTGGTTGAAGACCGGAGGTCTTCACATCATTTGGATGATCATTGATGTCTTGATTGGGCTGTACTCCCAAGACTAGGTAATAAATGGTGATCGTCCAGATGTACTTGGGGATCGACCGGATATGCGAGGACCTCTCTCCTGTATTGGACATATGGGATGAGGAATAATGTGCCTCCGGTTTCGTTCATACCCGGAACGAACTTGTAAATGGATGTGTGTCTGACATTGGATTTTATTCTGTATTGATTGATCTCTATTAAATATATATTTGTTTGGCGGAGGAGAATTCATTCTCTGGCTTAACACCCTTCTCTAAGATGTACGAGCTCAGAGGTTATATATCGATAGACATCAGTCGCATGCCGTGAATTGCCTGTGTGGCATGTTGAGATGCAAATGATCAGGGCTTCTTTTGAAAAGCAGAATCTTGTGGTTGATGATCAAAGCACGGCTTTAATATAGCATATCTTTGTGTATAGCGTTAATTCGTGGGCCTCACACCTCGGTATGAATCAAAAAGGGATAAGGGAACGCAGTGAGTGCATGACTTTCTTTCTAGCTATGGGTGGTGTCAGGGTTTTGCACGTCCTGACATTGTTATATTTTTACCTATATGGTTGTTGGATTGTGAGGTGCGTTAGATATATCGGTCTCTACGGAGCCAATGGATAGGTCCTATAGGACCGAAAAATTTGTGTTTAGGAATAACCAATCCACTAACATAGGTGTCGACCGACACTGCAGGATCCAGGGTTGCTCAGAGTGTGTAGTCCTAAGGCACTTTCTTGAGTGTCTCGAAGAGGTTAGGAGTACATCCCTTGCCTTGACTCATGACGGAAATCCAATTTCCAATACGTGACATTCGGTTTTATTTGTAGAGCCTAGTATGGCAACATAGTGGGATGAGGCACAATGCCGGCTATGATTGATACATTTGTATTTGAAGTTGTTTTCATACAATTTACATTTATAATAGTATCAAATGATTTGTTTTAAACGTACCAAGCATGTTTGGCTATTATAAGGGAAAACCCCATCCTCCGGCTTGCGTTGCATTGTATGAAGGAACCTAGGTCTTATAATAGCTTCATTTTTCCAAAAAGCATTGCGTTGTTTATTCTATGCACTGTTATTCTTGGGAGGAAACCCATTCCATGTTATAAGGCGTGGTCCCTTGATTTACTTCATTTTAAAGTAAAGGTTTAAATAACTGTTTTATTTCTCACACCAGTCACATGACTGACCTGGAGTTTATTGTTTTAACCTAAACTCTGGGTGCCCCTATTTTCCACACGGGCAGCTAGTAATTTTGGTTTTGCAGATTTATATTCACAGGATCCTGGTTTACAACTGAATGATATTCGGAAATCTCTGTATCCGTATATTCCTTTCAGTTGTGATTTTGTATTATTTTCCGCTGCATTGTAATTAGTAAATCTCTTGTATTTATCATATGTATAATATTTATTCATGCTCTGTATATTCATGTATTCTGATGGAATTGATGTAATAAGCAATGAAATGTTATTCTGTTTGTGTTCTAATTTGTCGTGTTCTTAATCCAATTCGGGCTTTCCTTTACGGGGAAGTTTGGGTCATGTTAATGTGGTATCAGAGCTTTGGTTTACAGAGCTCGAGAACAAGACACATTAGAACCATACAAAAGAATTCATCAGAGATTGGATTAGTAATATCCAATGAGGATGACTTGTTAGAGATAGGATCAGTTGTATCCTAGAACGAATGTGAGGAGTAGTGTTTTTAAAATAAAAATGAAAACAAATTTTGTTTTGAAAACTTAAACCATTTTATATGTATTTGAATATTTAACTTATATTGAATATGGCCAATCGAGTATATAAAGATTTTGCATATAAGCCTTGCAAACGTATATTCGAAGTTTTTGTATACTGGATAGATAGAGAATCATACTCTAGTAGCCCGAAGATGATTCTGATGATTGAGTACTCATCATCAAAATTTACGTTCGAGTGACGAAAGTGGGATACCTATATATTTCTAATTGACTGGTGTGAGTACCAAAACTAGATAGGGTCTATTGTTGTGACTTGGCATCAAAAATGAATTTTCTGCATATGTATCAAAATTATGAATTTGAAACGTTAATTCACTAATTGATTGATGGTTGTGTTGTTTGATTATTTTTTATCTAATAAAACCATTATGTTAAAGAACGGTACATATAACCAAATTGAATCAAATGTTGAACTGACTTAAAAATTGATTGCAATTGCATGCCTATACATGTATGTACACTTAACAGGTCATTGCAAGGAGGCTAGAGAAGATGAATAAAATTGTATGCCCAACAAATAGGTACATGTTTACTAGTTTATTGGGTTTGGATGATTTTATGATCCGATTGGCTAGTCGCTTGGCTTCTTCTTTTTCTTTTTGAGATGAGAGGGCCTGTGTGACGGTTTGCGGATTTTCCCGATGCTCCCCGTACAAAGGAGGTTATGGCGAAATTTTTCGAAAATTTAGGGTGTTAGACAAATTTTTGAAAAATTTGAAAATTCTTAGAAAACTGAAAAGTTGAAGAATGAAATTTGAGTTGGTTAGTTAAACAATTTTCAGCTCCTTTCCTTTTCGAGGACAATAAATTTTTAAATGGGAGAGATTGTAACAACCCGGAAAATCAGAACCAATATATAATTTTTATTTTGGCAATTTTAATGAATTTTGAATATTTAAAATGATTTATTTTAAATGATAACGACTAGAAATTTATTTTGAATAGAATTAGATGTATAAATTTATTTAAATCAAAATTAGAAAATAAATATTTATTCTTAACTATTAAAGGAATTGGAAATGGCGCGGTAGTTTGAAAATTCGATTTCAAATTTCAAATGAATGTACAGGATTCAAAATATACCGGATTTTAGTGAAACCAGAAATATTGGAATCAGTTCGAAAATATCTTTTCGACGAGTCTGGAAAATCCAAATTCCATAGCGGGAATAAAAAGTTACGTCCAGTTGAAAATTCAGAATAGTCGCTATGAAAATATAGCCCTTAAAAACAGCGATTTTGCAATTGACCTCCGT
This sequence comes from Allium sativum, assembly GCA_030737875.1. NCBI lineage: Eukaryota > Viridiplantae > Streptophyta > Magnoliopsida > Asparagales > Amaryllidaceae > Allium > Allium sativum. Next base: position 162,358,222 of record CM060924.1, read on the forward strand.
TTTCGACGAGACCACTTTTGTTGGATCCGGAATGTCAAATTATTGTTAGATTCCAAAATTCATAACTTTTGAAATCAATATGTGAGCGTGGCAGAAGAAAACGTGTTTTGTTAATTTCAGTCAATTTGGATCGACCAGAAAATGATCGTTTTTCCAACGGTCTTCAAATTCGAAGAAACTAGCTTTGTTTGGACCATATTGTCAAAACATAGCTAGATTTATTTTTCTGGAATTTTTGGAGTCCGTATGTGGCCCTGGTAAATTAAAATGTACGTTAAAATCAATTTTGAACGTTATATTAATTTACATTTTAAATTTGATAAAACATGAAAAAAACAGTCAAATTGGCTTATGGGACATATCCCATTGTATCCGGAATGGGGGATTTAGCTAGGGGCGATAGTAGTTTGGTTCGATTTGAAGTTCAAAAGAAAAAGTAACTTTTTAAAATTAAATTATATATATATATATATTTATATTTCCAAGTCAACCCTTCATTCTCTTTCTTCTCATCTCCCCCTCGTTCAACTCAGAAATCACGAGAGGAGAAAAAAACGCGTGGCTCCTCCTCCTTCTCCCCTTCTCCTCCTCTTCCTCCTCTCCTCTCTCCTTCTCTTTCTCTCTTCAAATTTGCGAACCTTAAGCCCCAAATTGCAAACCACCACCACCGTGGGCCCCTCTAGTGCCACCACCACCTGGCTGCACCTCCCCTACACCCAATCAGGTCCTGCGCCGCCACCCCTTCAGCCCAGCTCCGGCCGTGGGCCCCATTTCACCTAAAAACCCATTTTCTCCAAAATTCCCATTTTGCATAAAACACCCTGTTAGTATTTCGCCAATAACTCCCAAACCGTGCATTTCTGGCCAAAACTCAAAAACGAAATCGAAGAGCACAATTTTCTCTTTGATTTGGTATATGGAAGTCCTATTTTGGATTGTAGAGCTATCCGAAAATCACGTCCGAAGTCAACGGACCTGCGGCTATTTTTCGCGATTTCCGGCAAACAGGTGCGTTTTGGGAAGAAAGTCGACTAGGAAAAAGTTGTCCGGAATGGTGCGTTTAGGCTAGTGAAAAAGTTTGGTACAGATTGGAGGCTGTATGCATATTCTAGAGCCAAAGATACGAATTCAAGTGCGAGAAAGCAAAAAAACGGAGCGCGACAACAAAATCCTCCAATTAAAGAATGACGGTGTAACATGTAACACCCCACGTCCATTAATGTCACTCACAAAGGGAATGCATTAACTTCCATGGAGCATTTTAAGTGAATATAGAACAGAAAATCACAACAAGACAGATATAAAGCAGTACTTGAAAATTTAAAACTTCATTTATTGCAGCAGAAGGTAAATATGTTTGGTTACATCATCAAAACCATAAACCAAAGTCAAGTACATCATATCCATCTTGATAAAACAAAGTACATAGACTGAAAGACATAATCCCCAACATTAAAGTAGCCATAAATAAAGAGAAGCTGAACTTTACTTCAGCGGTCCAAGAAATCTTCTAAAAGCTGTTCAAAATTAAGCTCCACTGGTGCTAGTTCCAACCTGAGCACCTGGGGGGGGGGGGGGAGGAAAGGGATGGAAAAAAAGGGGGGTCAAAGTAACTAGGCTAAGGCATAAGTTGGAAAATAAGGAAATGATCATGAACCATTGAGTGTGACAGAGTAAACAAGGAAACAAGATGAACAACGATATCGTTAAAGCGCACCTAACCCACTAAGATAAATTTACTAAACTACACCAACACTATAGGATAATTGCTATACTGCACCGCCACTAGTATACTGCACCACCACTAGTCACCTTAAGGTTGATCCCGCCTACAGACTTAGTAATGATATTGGTAGTTTCGTGTGCCCTTAGCTACCTTCATAGGTGTCGTCTGCCCCTATCTCCACTAGGTGTACCCACTACCCCCAAACGATCGGCTCCCTAACTCGTAGATACCCGTGCTGGCCCCACAGTGGGGTGTATCACTCCCCAAAGTGGCAACCCGATACCACTAAGAATGCACGGGTTATACCTACACGATGCAACAACGTCTTACCTACCAGCTCGGGTCCACACACGCACATGAAACCGTTGGACTTGCGTTGCCACCGCTAACCCGGTTTGGCCTCTTACAATCAAGCCTAGTATGCGTGTCCCGTCCTCGACTTGGGTCGAGCCCACAAAGATACGTATGGGTTACTGGTCGAAGCGGGCCCCCCATTACTTGACATAAGCTATCCACCTAAGCTTGGTCCCCTCTAGTACATCCCACTTAACCCACTTCTTATTCATGTTTCAATTTTTGGTTAAGTGTTTCTAATCGTATTTCCAAATGCCACCCAAGGCACCCACTAGATTCCACATGCGACCCAAGGCACCCACTTAACCCCCTCATGTCCCACTACATGCTTATCTGGTTAAGTGTTTCTTAATTCATTAAGACCGTAACCTCATAAAGACCTTTCACATTAGGCTGACATTTGTGGCAGCTGGATTTGCCGGGCGGGTCCGGGCAGTCTTACACCACAAAAGAGCCTAACCTCGTGTCTTTACAACTGTTACGTATTTAGTTTGTGCCTAAGACCTCTCACATTAGACTGGCATTTGTGGCAGCTGGATTTGCCGGGCGGGTCCGGGCAGTCTTACACCAAAAAAGAGCCTAACCTCGTGTCTTAGACGATTAATTACTCCTAATTAATCATTCCCCGAATTTGAATTACTTTCCCTATTCAAATTATCAATCAATTAATGATGTCCATAATTGACTTAATTATGTCCATCCATTTATGGTATGTAAAATCATACCAATTTTTCACCACAATTATATTTTATGCCTTTTAAGGCATTTATGCCAATTAAATATTTTTAATATTATCCCCCTTTTCCCCACGTAGTACGTTTGTTCGTTTAACGTAAAAATATACGTTAGACTCGAATAGTCTAACTCATAAAATAAAAGAAAACATCAAAAATCTAACACAGGGGTGAACTTGCATATGTGAATGATGTTCTATATCTAAAACATGCATAGGCCAAAATTACAACTTGCATAAATAACATATGTCATGGATCCAAATCTAAAGGTGTGAACTTGATGAGATAATGGCCACAAACTTGCATAAACATCATATGTCATGGATCCAAATCTAAGGTGTGAACTTGATGAAATAATGGCCACAAACTTGCATAAATAACATATGTCATAGTTCTATATTTGCATAGGTAATAATCCTAAACTTGCCTAACATGATTCATATCCAACTCATCAACTTATGTGATTAATACATCGCAACAATGGTGTAGACATGTAAAGTATCATGTAGAATTTAGCATATGTCATAGCCTAACTTTCAATTAAATTCTCACATAAACTAGGTGCCATAACCATGTAAGGTCACATATAATTCTACCCAAACTTGTATATGGTTCATGTTTGAATCAACACCTAAACTTTCCTACATATGATTTATCATATGAATCAATATAACAAACTAGCATAAGAAACATGATAATTCAACTAGACCTAGGCCAATCATAGGATTATAACATGGGTGATAGCATCATAACTTTACATCGTAGATGATAGCATCATAACATAGTATCATAGAAATTACAACACGATCCTACAACATAATTATAACATGCAATCAACAATTCATATCACATCCGAATTATCCGCATTATAACTCAATTCAATTCATTTATTAATTATTTTGTTAAGACTATCGAACTCACAACTCAAAAGCAGTCTTGAGTTATGAATTCTGATTTCTGGAGTTGAATTAGCGCTCCTTTGATGAAGATTCGTTGTTAGAGTTGTAAAGGATTGAATTTGATTTGCTTTCTCCCTCTGTTATTGGTGGCGGCTATGCTAAGTTGCTAGGTGACGGCATGGAGGCCATGAATCCAATTTTATTTTGATTTTAGGGTTTGGGTCTATAGGTGTTTTTATAGAGTTTAGGATTAGTTTAAGCCGTCCGATCAACCCAAAATTAATCCCAACCAATGAGATCATATTAGAAATCTTAATGAGTCAGTACACAGTCATCTACAGGTCATAAATCAAATCTTCCCGGGGGGGCAGGTCGACTCCCAGGTCGACACTATGGTCGACCTGGTCAGGGTAGGTCAACCCCCAGGTCGACCCTATGGTCGACCTGGCCCTGGCGGGAATTCTCCCGCCTAGCTTGTTTGACTCTGAATTTTTGAAATTTGAAATCTGTTTTGAATTTTCTGAAACTTCCGATCGCTATAACTTCTTCATACGAAGTCCAATTCACGCAAACTCGGACTCTATCTCAACCAGAATTCCGAGACGAACAAAGTGGCGCAACCTGTTTCTCTTAATTCTCACGTCTGAGATTAATTATTATTTAATTTAGTTAATTTGACTACTCAAAAATCCGCGGTGTTACATTCTCCCCTCCTTAAAGGATTTCGCCCCCGAAATCTCTAAGTTAAGGAGAATGCATATCCTAACATCCAAACAACCATCTACTCAACCATCAAACACGGGCATCCATTGTCCTTATAGATTCCTAATGCTGTATGAACATATGCAAGAAGTGTGTGTATATGTTCCTTATCTAATGTAAAATCAGGTGGTCTACTAATTCAGTTGACCTCCTTAATGCAAACTATGATAGTGGCATGCATCCATTATGTATGCGAAGAACCCTATCGATACATATCATTTCTACATGTGTGCACAACCATTCACCAAAATGCAACATCCATATGATGGTACAACCATTATACATCCATTTCTTAAATATGTACACACATTTATATGCAATATGCAGTATGAAGTTACTGAGCCGATCTAGTGCCTAAAGTGTGTGTATATGCATCCATGAGCAACCACTAGCAAAACTTGCATCCACTTGCATCCATCATACATAACATGTCTCAAACGCTTGTTTCAACTATAGGAATATCCTATCTAAAGGTCAAAAATACTAACGAGAGGACATACTAAAGATAAGATAAGTACGAGATAAGCGATAGAGGAGAAATTAAAAGACATACCCTCGAAAAGAAAAGGGTATAATGAACGCATCTTCGCTTCCGTCTCCCAAGTAGCGTTGCTCTCATCATCTCCCCATTGCAGTTTGACCTCTCGATTCCTCAACTTCTTAATCTCCGACCCAAGAATGGGCGTAGGAGCTCGTCGAATCGTCCCATCACGCTCGATCTCCACCTCTCTAAGCAAGCTCGGCTCTACCACTTCTGCGGTCTCGTGCAAGCACTTCCTCAAATGTGATACATGTAATACGTCGTGTACACCACTAAGTTTCTCGGGCAACTCCACTCTATACGCCTTCTGACCAATCCTTTCTCTAATAGGAAACGGCCCTACGAATCTTGGTGCTAACTTCCCAACGGACCCAAAGCGAACGACGTTCCGTAATGGAGACACCTTGACAAAGACCATGTCCCCAACATCAAACTCAAGATCTGACCTCCTCTTATCCGCATAAGATTTCTGTCTATCTTGCGCTGTATTCATCATCCTTTGAATCAAATCGATCTTCTCTGAAGTCTCTCTAATCATATCGGGTCCAAGCAAGACCTTATCCGTAGATTCCCACCAACATGTAGGCGAACGACACGGCCGTCCATAAAGAGCTTCAAACGGTGCCATGCCAATGCTAGACTGAAAGCTATTATTATATGAGAATTCTACCAACGGAAGATGTTCCTCCCATGTACCTCCGAAATCTAAGACACATAATCTCAATAGGTCCTCTAGAATACGATTCACCCTCTCGGTCTGGCCGTCCGTCTGAGGATGATATGCGGTGTTCAAACATAACTGAGTCCCTACCGCCTCTTGCAAGCTCTTCCAAAACTCGCTAGTGAAGATGGGATCGCGGTCGCTTAATATGCTAGAAGGAACACCTTGCAAACGAACTATTTCTCGAATGTATACGGAGGCTAACCATGGAGCAATCCTCTTACTCCTCACGGGATTGAAATGGGCGCTCTTAGTAAGTCTATCTACCACGACCCAAATCCCCGTATTACCCTTCCTCGATCTTGGTAATCCGTCAACAAAATCCATCGAGACACTTTCCTACTTCCATTGTGGGACCTCCAATGGGTGTAGCAATCCACCGGGCTTCTTTTGCTCTTCTTTTACTTGTTGGCACACCAAGCATCTAGCGACATACTCGGCCACATCCTTCTTCATGCAGGCCCCAAAGTAAACTCGTCTCATGTCCATGTACATCTTGTCCCCGCCGGGATGAATGGTCATCTTCGAACGATGGGCATCATCAAGAATGGCCTTCTTCAGATTCTCGTCCCGTGGTACACAAAGTCTACCGTCCCTACGCAACCAACCCTTATCATCTAGGGTATACATACAGAGATGGCTCGATGACTCCCCTCCTTTGAGCTTTTCTACTAACTCAACCAATTGTGGGTCGTCTCGCTGTGCCTCGCCAATCCGTCCCAAAAGCGTAGGTTTGACCTCTAAGGATGCTAGCAAACCAGGTACAAAGTCAATGGATGGTTTAAAGTCAAACGTAGAGATGAACTCTAAACTTTGCCGCTCAACAAACAACGGACTCAAGGATAATCTTTTTCTACTTAATGCATCTGCCACCACGTTACCCTTGCCAGGGATATATGCTATCTCGAAGTCGTAGGATGCTAAGAACTCCATCCACCTTTGCTGCCTTAAGTTCAAGTCCTTCTGAGAGAATAAGTATTTTAGTGATTTGTGGTCAGTGAACAATTCGAATTTTTCGCCAAGAAGATAATGACGCCAAGACTTAAGCGCGAAAACAATAGCGGCCAACTCTAGGTCATGTGTAGGGTAATTTCTTTCATGCACTCTCAATTGCCTTCCACCATAGGCTATTACCCTTCCCTCTTGCATTAAGACAACGCCTAGTCCTGTCCCACAAGCGTCGGTATAAACGGTAAATGGCTTACTCCCATCTGGCAACACTAAGACTGGGGCTGTGGTCAAAGCTCTCTTTAAAAGTTGGAACGCATCATCACAATCTACGTCCCACGTGAAAACTAAGTTTTTCTTCGTCAAACGTGTTAATGGAGCTGATATTTTTGCAAAGTCTTTGATGAACTTCCTATAGTAGCCAGCCAACCCTAAGAAACTCCTCACCTCGGTAGCATTTTTAGGAACCTTACAATCTTGGATGGCCACTACCTTCGCGGGATCCACGCCTACCCCTTCTTTGGAAACCACATGCCCTAAGAATCGCACTTCCTTTCTCCAAAAGTGACATTTAGAAAATTTAGCTTTAAGGCTATGGGCTCGAAGAGTCTCCAACACTTCCCTGAGATGTAGGGCATGCTCTTCTTCCCTTTTAGAAAAGATCAATATGTCATCTACAAAGACTACTACGAATTTATTAAGGTACTCCCTAAACACCCTACTCATCAAATCAACAAAGTATGCGGGGGCGTTTGTCAAACCGAAGGGCATCACCAGCCACTCGAAGAAACCGTCTGGAGTCCTAAAGGCAATCTTGTCTATGCTATCCTCAGCCACTCTCAACTGATGGAAACCAGTGGCTAAGTCCAACTGCGAAAACACCGAGGCGCCAACTAACTGATCGAAGAGATCGTCAATCCTCGGCAGTGGGTGTCTATTCTTCTTAGTAAGCTTATTGAGTTCTCTATAGTCCACACAAAGTCTAAGGGACGCATCCGCCTCCGTGGCAAACACTACTGGAGCACCCCACTCCGATATACTACGTCTGATGAACCCCTTCTCAAGCAATTCTTTCACTTGCTTACCGAGTTCCCTTCTCTCTCTTGGAGCCATGTGGCGCACTGGCAATGCAACCGGCTTTGCATTATCTACTAGATATATTCGAAAGTCGATTTCACGTTTTGGGGGTAAACCCCTCACCTCATCAAAGATATCAGCATATCCACGGACTATGGGAACAGAATGTAAATCATCATCGGATGCGTCAAGGGATTCTAGGTAAATAAGCATTACTGGACCTCTAGGGTCATAAGAAATATCAAGGATCTTTCTAGAACGAGACAACAATCTAACTACCCTTCTTTCACAATCTAGGATGGCCCCATATCTAGTTAGCCAATCCATACCTAGAATTAAACTGTAGCCCATGAAGCCAAGAACAAAAGCGTTGCACTCAAACTCAACGACCAAGATAAACACTCTCAAATCCCGACAAATCATAGAAAGATGAGCCGAACCACCAATAGGATTTGAGACTACTAAGGGATCAATAACTAGACTAGTATCTAGGTGCAGTATTTCAACTAATGATGTAGAAATAAACGAATGTGATGCGCCAGAATCGAATAAAGTACGGACAGGATGGTCAAATAGAAAAACTAAACTTTCAACGGAAATTGCTCTACCTCGTTCTTGCAGCGGTGGAACCACGAGAGCTTGAACTTGTCCCCTTGCCTGCCCGGGTGCCATAAGAGCTTGAACCTGTCCTCCCGAGGTAGACCCTGCCCTCTGCCCTTTCTTTGGGCTGTCCTTAATAAGATGTCCCGCTTCGCCATAGTGGAAACAACCAGTCTTCTTTTTCTTCCTACAATCTTTGCTTAGATGGCCGGGTGTCCCATAGTTAAAGCATTTCTTCTTCCCCTTAGCATTGTTGCCTTTGCCACCTTTCTTGTTCTGTTGTTGCTATTGCGGCTTCTTTTGATCCCCTTTCTTCTCGGGTGCCTTATTAGCATTGGCGCCCCTCTCTTCTTCATGCATGAGTGCCATGTCAACTAACCTCTCAAAGGTAGCCCCTATGGGAATGTGGGTCATAGCTAACCCGTGAAGCGGCTCGTTTAAGACCTTAACAAATCTTAGAGCCTTATTTTCTGGAGTGTTCAACAAGTCTAAGCCAAACCTTGCCAATTGGTTGAATTTGTTAACGTACTCTTTCACCGACAGGTTCCTTTGCTTCAGTGACAAAAATCTTTCCATGTATAGATTCTCTTCAGCCCGTGAGAGAAACTTCGCCTCAAACCTTTGCCTAATATCTGGCCACGTATCGACTGGACGTCCCCCATTAGTGACCTCCCACCAAAACGAGGCCTCATCCTTCATTAGCCACGTTGCTAGCTGGATTTTCCTTCCATCATCCACTTCAAAGATTCTAAACAATTCTTCCACCTCCTTTCGCCAGTTACGAGCTTCAACAAATGTCTCCGTCCCGTGAAAAGGTTTTCCACCCATTGCTCTAAAGTCCTTACATATCTTTGCTAAATTATCGACACGAGGAGGAGGAGGAGGATTTGCTGGACTTGCGGCGGCGGCCCTAGCCTCAAGATATTGACGAAACCAACCGGGCACATGAACGCCCTCTGGTATCTCAGATGCTTCAGACATGCTGAAACGAAAAAGGAAAGATTCAATACAAAAAGGACTGAAGGAAAGATATATGGCTCTTGGGGTTATGCTTTCTAAAATATACTTTTCTCTTGAAAATACTTTCCTTAAAACATACTTTTGAAAGTACTTCTTTATAAAAATTGCTTTGAAAAATAGTTTTTCAAAAATTCATATCTGCTCTGGTAAACTTCAGCTCTGATACCACGTGTAACACCCGACGTCCATTAATGTCACTCACAAAGAGAATGCATTAACTTCCATGGAGCATTTTAAGCGAATATAGAACAGAAAATCACAACAAGGCAGATATAAAGCAGTACTTGAAAATTTAAAACTTCATTTATTACAGCAGAAGGTAAATATGTTTGGTTACATCATCAAAACCATAAACCAAAGTCAAGTACATCATATCCATCTTGATAAAACAAAGTACATAGACTGAAAGACATAATCCCCAACATTAAAGTAGCCATAAATAAAGAGAAGCTGAACTTTACTTCAGCGGTCCAAGAAATCTTCTAAAAGCAGTCCAAAATTAAGCTCCACTGGTGCTAGTTCCAACCTGAGCACCTGGGGGGGGGGGGGAAGGAAAGAGATGGAAAAAGGGGGTCAGACATAAAGTCTGGCGAGTGCGATAATTCTAACAATATAATTAACAAAGTAACTAGGCTAAGGCATAAGTTGGAAAATAAGGAAATGATCATGAACCATTGAGTATGACAGAGTAAACAAGGAAACAAGATGAACAACGATATCGTTAAAGCGCACCTAACCAACTAAGATAAATTTACTAAACTACACCAACACTATAGGATAATTGCTATACTGTACCGCCACTAGTATACTGCACCACCACTAGTCACCTTAAGGTTGATCCCGCCTACAAACTTAATAATGATATTGGTAGTTCTGTGCACCCCTAACTACCTTCATAGGTGTCGTCTGCCCCTATCTCCACTAGGTGTACCCACTACCCCCAAACGATCGGCTCCCTAACTCGTAGATACCCGTGCTGGCCCCACAGTGGGGTGTATCACTCCTCAAAGTGGCAACCCGATACCATTAAGAATGCACAGCTTATACCTACACGATGCAATAACGTCTTACCTACCAGCCCGGGTCCACACACGCATATGAACCCGTTGGACTTGCGTTGCCACCGCTAACCCGGTTTGGCCTCTTACAATCAAGCCCAGTATGCATGTCCCGTCCTCGACTTGGGTAGAGCCCACAAAGATACGTATGGGTTACTGGTTGAAACGGGCCCCCATTACTTGACACAAGCTATCCACCTAAGCTTGGTCCCCTCTAGTACATCACACTTATCCCACTTCTTATTCATGTTTCAATTACATGTTTCAATTTTTGGTTAAGTGTTTCTAATCGTATTTCCAAATGCCACCCAAGGCACCTACTAGATTCCACATGCCACCCAAGGCACCCACTTAACCCCTCATGTCCCACTACATGCTTATCTGGTTAAGTGTTTATTAATTCATTAAGACCGTAACCTCATAAAAACCTCTCACATTAGGCTGACATTTGTGGCAGCTGGATTTGCCGGGCGGGTCCGGGCAGTCTTACACCACAAAAGAGCCTAACCTCTTGTCTTTACAACTGTTACGTATTTAGTTTATGCCTAATACCTCTCACATTAGACTGGCATTTGTGGCAGCTGGATTTGCCGGGCGGGTCCGGCAGTATTACACCACAAAAGAGCCTAACCTCGTGTCTTAGACGATTAATTACTCCTAATTAATCATTCCCCGAATTTGAATTACTTTCCCTATTCAAATTATCAATCAATTAATGATGTCCGTAATTGACTTAATTATGTCCATCCATTTATGGTATGTAAAATCATACCAATTTTTCACCACAATTATATTTTATGCCTTTTAAGGCATTTATGCCAATTAAATATTTTTAATATTATCCCCTTTTTCCCCCACGTAGTACGTTTGTTCGTTTAACGTAAAAATATACGTTAGACTCGAATAGTCTAACTCATAAAATAAAAGAAAACATCAAAAATCTAACACAGGGGTGAACTTGCATATGTGAATGATGTTCTACATCTAAAACTTGCATAGGCCAAAATTACAACTTGCATAAATAACATATGTCATGGATCCAAATCTAGAGGTGTGAACTTGATGAGATAATGGCCAGAAACTTGCATAAACATCATATGTCATGGATCCAAATCTAAGGTGTGAACTTGATGAAATAATGGCCACAAACTTGCATAAATAACATATGTCATAGTTCTATATTTGCATAGGTAATAATCCTAAACTTGCCTAACATGATTCATATCCAACTCATAAACTTACATATGTGATTCATACATCGCAACAATGGTGTAGACATGTAAAGTATCATGTAGAATTTAGCATATGTCATAGCCTAACTTTCAATTAAATTCTCACATAAACTAGGTGCCATAGCCATGTAAGGTCACATATATTCTACCCAAACTTGTATATGGTTCATGTTTGAATCAACACCTAAACTTTCCTACATATGATTTTTCATATGAATCAATATAACAAACTAGCATAAGAAACATGATAATTCAACTAGACCTAAGCCAATCATAGGATTATAACATGGGTGATAGCATCATAACTTTACATCGTAGATGATAGCATCATAACATAGTATCATAGAAATTACAACACAATCCTACAACATAATTATAACATGCAATCAACAATTCATATCACATCCGAATTATCCACATTATAACTCAATCCAATTCATTTATTAATTATTTTGTTAAGACTATTGAACTCGAAACTCAAAAGCAGTCTTGAGTTATGAATTCTGATTTCTGGAGTTGAATTAGCACTCCTTTGATGAAGATTCATTGTTAGAGTTGAAAAGGATTGAATTTGATTTGCTTTCTCCCTCTTTAATTGGTGGCGGCTATGCTGAGTTGCTAGGTGACGGCATGGAGGCCATGAATCCAATTTTATTTTGATTTTAGGGTTTGGGTCTATAGGTGTTTTTATAGAGTTTAGGATTAGTTTAAGCCGTCCGATCAACCCAGAACTAATCCCAGCCAATCAGAGCATATCAGAAACCCTAATGAGTCAGCACACAGTCATCTACAGGTCATAAATCAAATCTGCCCCTGGGGCGAGGGGGGGTCGACCCCCAGGTCGACACTATGGCCGACCTGGTCAGGGTAGGTCGACCCCCAGGTCGACCTGGCCCTGGCGGAAATTTTCCCGCCTAGCCTGTTTGACTCTGAATTTTTGAAATTTGAAATATGTTTTGAATTTTCTGAAACTTCCGATCGCCATAACTTCTTCATACGAAGTCCAATTCACGCAAACTCGGACTCTATCTCAACCAGAACTCTGAGATGAACACAATGGCGCAACCCGTTTCCCTTAATTCTCACGTCTGAGATTAATTATTCTTTAATTTATTTAATTTGACTATTCAAAAATCCGAGGTGTTACATAACACCCCACGTCCGTTAATGTCACTCACAAAGGGAATGCATTAAGTTTCGTGGAGCATTATGAGTAAACAGAACAAAATATTACAAGACAGATACATAAATTTGCACATGAAAAATATATAATTTTATTGCAGCGGAAACAAAAATAAAGTTGGGTTACATCTTCAAATATCAAAACCAAGTACATAATATCAGTCTTGTACTAAAGCCTTCAGAGTGCATAATTTTAAAGTCATAATCCCCAACAAAAATGCCTTAAATAGGTAGAATCAAAGCCAAGCAGTTCTTCAAGAACTTCTAGTACCTCAAGTAGAGAGAATTCCGAATCAAACTTGAATATTTCATCCTTGAAAACCGGGGGGGGGGGGGGGAACGAAAGAATAGAGGCGAAAACAAACGAGGTCAGACATAAAGTCTGGCGAGTTTAATAACTTTAACAATATAATTATTAAAGTAATATGACAAGACATAAACTGGAAAATAAGGAATGACTGTGAAACAAGCAGGCATGACTATGTAAGCAAGATGAATAAGACAACTTTAATTGCGCTTCTAATCACTATAGGATAAATACTACACTGGACCAATACTAGTCACTCTAAGAGTTGATCCCGCCTACTGAACATAATAATCATAATAATGATAATGGTAGTCTCGTGTACCCCTAGCTGTCTTCATAAGTGTCGTCTGCTCCTATCTCCACTACTTGTACCCACTAACCTCCTGTTTCTAACTACAACATTTATTCATAATATGGTAGTCGTACTCCTAGCTGTCTTCATAGGTGTCGCCTGCTCATATCCCCGCTAGTCGTCCCACTACCTTCCCCATTCGATCGGCTCGCTAACTCATAGATACCCGTGACGGTCCCACAGTAGTGTGTATCACTCCCTAAAGTTAAGCTGGTCTTAACCCTACCCACTTATCAGATTAATATACATTATTAGTTAAGCTGGTCTTAACCCTACCCACTTATTAGATTAATATATATTATTGGGTAAGCTGGTCTTAACCCTACCCACCTAACATGTTTTATGTATCATATATGTATGTGTATATACATATATAGTATAACATGTTTTACTTAATTTATGATTAAGTACATCTTAGTTCATAGATACATTGGTTAAGAGAATAACTCCCTAAGTATCAACCTCGAAGACAGAAATCAACATCAGATCGATACTCAGAGAAATACTCAACTCAACCAATCTTCTGTTTTTCATTCATACTCGTCTTTGATCAGCATTAATTAATTATTATTGCACAGACCTCTCACATTAAGTCGATTACCTGTGGTCCCTGGATATGCCAGGCGGTTCCGGGAAGACTTCTACCACAAGCCAGACGTAACCTCGTGTCTAAGCATCTTTTTATTATGCCTACGACCTCTTACATTATACTGCCGTTTGCAGTTGCTGGATGTGCCGGTCGGGTCCGGGCAGTCTTATACCACAAACAAGTCTAACCTCGTGACTTAGGCATTTACTACGCATTTAATTTATACCTTTGACCTCTCACATTAGACTACCGTCTGTGGTTGCTGGATATGCTGGGCGGGTCCGGGCAGTCTTATACCACAAACGAGTCTAACCTCGTGTCTTAGGCATTTATTATTATACATAATTATTTAACCTCAATTTGAATTAATGTACCAATTTCAAATTGTCAATAATTTCCATTTTAATCTATGTCCATAATTGTCACCTAAATTAGGTCCATAATTTCTAGGCATATAAATTATGCCAATTAATGTCTAAAATTAATTATATGCTTTTAAGCCATTTTATGTCAATTTCACGACTTCAATATTTCATATTTTCCCAAAATCCCCACGTCGTTCATACGTGTAATTCATGAAATATGTTAGACTCGCAAATAGTCTAACTCATAAGAAGAAAAGAAACATCACAACTTGCATAACACATAAAATGGATCTAACTAGCATATAAGAATAGTCTAGCATGGATCAAAACTTGTATGATTATAATTCATATTAACATAAATTTGCATAATCAAAAACTTACATAGGCAATAGGCATAATTTGCATAAACTACAAACTGGCATGGATCAAGTTGTATAAGATATGATTTGCATAGATCTATACACATAAAGGTGAACTTGCATATATGAACATGGTTTTCGCATAAACGTGCATATGATCAACATACCAACTTGTGTTAAACTTGCATATGTAATTTAGACATGTAAACTAAGATTTACATATAAGATTACATATGATTCGCGTACAAACTTGCATATGATTTACATCCAAACTTAAATATAAACTAATGTCATAAAAAAAATGAATCAAATTAAACATATGTGATTAAACATATGAAATGGATCCACCAACATAACTTAACAAAAACTGGCATATGAACCAACAACATGAATATTGGTACATAACACAACAACTAGTGTATATTCACAAAATAGACAATATCATATCGATCAATGATTCAACAGGCACAATCTTATAACCCAAATTATAACTCATCATAATTAATTTATTAATTATTTTGTGAAAGAAATTGTAGTCACTAAGAACGGATTAGAAAAGAGAATAAATTCGTTCGTAGTTTGTTCTACAATCTTGTCTCACAATTCCTTAGCTTTAAGGAGAAGGTGAACTATTCCAGCAGCAGCATGGTGACTAAGAGACTAATTTAGTTTAGGTTCAGAGCTTGAGTCTATGTATGCTTATATAGAAGTTTAGATTAATTCTAGCCTTTAGATATTAGGTTTTCAATCCACATCGTACACCTTGTGCTGAGTCGGCAAATGTATTTTATATATATTAATAACCTTCTATTTTTCTTCCCTTAAATTAATATAAATTGAACTTAAACATCTAATTGCATGTTTTCTTTGATTAGCTTATTCTTCTTAATTGATGTCAATTAACATTGAATAACAATTTTACTATATTCCTCAAATTAACATATTCTACAATGTTAATTGACATAAGTGACAAATTAGCATAAGTATTTATACAAATAAAGACAGTTACATGGTTTCCTAACAATATCTTATTAACATGTTTACAATCAATGCCATATTAACACACATCTACAAATTAATTTCAATCTATTCATGTTTACATATTCTTCCTTTACTGTATACATTAATTGCCTATATATATATATATATATATATATATGTATTAATTGCATTGATTTTTCTTTTACTGTAGCCAAATTAATTCGCATGCATTTTTTTCAATGCACATTTTTAAACTTGTACCTCCTTAACATAATTGCATATATATATATTAATTTTTTTTGTTTTTGTTCATTAATTAATTAATCCTTTAATCAATTATCTTTACGGTATAGTATATCTAATTTTGGGGTGTTATATTCTCCCCTACTTAAAGGATTTCATCCCCGAAATCTTCAAGTTAAGAAGAATGTTACCATCCTACCAAGCACAACCATCTACTCATCCATTATACACAAGCATCCATTGTCCTTAGAAGAATTCTAATGCCTGTATGAACTTATTCATAAGTGTGTGTATATGTTCCTATATCCTAATGCAGAAATCAGGCGATCCACTGATTCAGTTGACCTCCTTAATGCAATATATATCCAATATGTATGCAAAAGAATCCTAATGATACATATAAATTCTGTATGTGTGCACAACCCCCACCAATATGCAACATCCACGTGATGAGCCAACCATAGTGCTTCCTTAAAAAAAATGCACACATCCATATGCAATATGTAAGTGATTGAGCCGATCTAGTGCCTAATGTGTGTGTAAATGCATCCACGAGCAACAACTAGCAAACACTTGCATCCATCAAACATAATATGTCTCAAACACATATTTACAACCATAGGATTTGTTCCTAATTAAAGATCGAAGATATAATCGAGAGGACATACTAAACGATAAAACAAGTATAAACAAAACGATAGAAAAAGGAGAAGTTAAGAATATACCCTCCAAAAGGAAAGGGTACAACGCACGCATCTTGTCTTCCGTCTTCCAAGTCGCGTCTCCTTGATCATCTTCCCATTGGAATTTAACCACTTGACCTCTCGGTTGCGTAACTTCTTGACCTCCGATCCAAGGATGCATGTAGGAGCTCGTCTAATCGTGGCATCTTGCTCCACTTCCACTTCTCTAAGCGTGCTCGGCTCCACTACTTCCGCCGTATCATGTAAACACTTCCTCAAATGCGACACATGAAACACGTCATGAACATTACTAAGCTAGTTGCCTCTTCTCATGTCCCTCCAAAATCTAGGACACATAACCTCAAAGGATCTTCAAGGACTCTATTCACCCCTTACTGTCCATCCATCCGTCTATGGACGATAAGCGATGCTCGTACTTACCGCCTTTTGCATATCACCTTTTCCTCTTGCATCGAAAACTGCTCCAAGCCCTTTTCTCTTGTCCCCCTTGTTATCCTTACCGCCTTTCTTTGGATCTACTTTCTTATCGTGTGTCCTATCCATGTCTCTCCTGCACATTCTCCATTCGTAACCTTCCTTTTAAAACCTTTTTGAAAATAGTTTTCATAAAATCTTTTATCTAATCTGGTAACCTTCAGCTCTGATACCAAGTGTAACACCCCACGTCCGTTAATGTCACTCACAATGGGAATGCACTAAGTTTCGTGGAGCATTATGAGTAAACAAAACATAATATTACAAGACAGATGCATAAAGTAGTACTTGAAAAATTTATAATTTTATTGCAGCGGAAACAAAAATAAAGTTGGGTTACATCTTCAAATACAAAACCAAGTACATAATATCAGTCGTCTACTAAAGCCTTCAGAGTGCATAATTTTAAAGCCATAATCCCCAACAAATACGCCTTCAATAGGTAGAATAAAAGCCAAGCAGTTCTTCAAGAACTTCTAGTACCTGAAGCAGATTGAAATCCGAATTAAACTTGAATATTTCCTCCCTGAAAACTTGGTTGGGGTAGGGGGGGATGGAATAAAAGAGGCGAAAACAAACGAGGTCAGACATAAAGTCTAGCGAGTCTAATAACTTTAACAATATAATTATTAAAGTAATATGACAAGACATAAACTGAAAAATAAGGAATGACTGTGAAACAAGCATGCATGACCAGGTAAGCAAGATGAATAAGACAACGTTAATTGCGCTTCTAATCACTATAGGATAAATACTACACTACACCAATACTAGTCACTCTAAGAGTTGATCCCGCCTACAGAACATAATAATCATAATAATGATAATGGTAGTCTCGTATACCCCTAGCTGTCTTCATAGGTGCCGTCTGCTCCTATCTCCACTAGTTATACCCACTACCCTCCCTATTCTAATTACAACATTTATTCATAATATGGTAGTCGTACTCCTAGTTGTCTTCATAGGTGCCGCCTGCTCCTGTCTCCGCTAGTCGTACCCACAACCTTCCCCATTTGATCGGCTCCCTAACTCGTTGATACCCGTGCTGGTCCAACAGTAGGGTGTATCACTCCCTAAAGTGGCAACCCGATATGACTGAAATGCACCGCTTATACCTACACGATGCAACAACGTCTTACCTACCAGCCCGGGCCCACGCACGCACATGACCCCGTTGGACTTGCGTTGCCACCGCTAACCAGTTTTGACCTCTTATAATCAAATCCAGTAAGCGTGTCCCGTCCTCGACCTAGATCGAGCTCACTTGGACACAAAATTGGTTACTGGTTGAAAAGGGTCCCCACACTTGACACAAGCTTTCCACCTATGCTTGGTCCCCACTAGGATTTCCCACTTAACCCCCTCTTATTCATGTCTTCTTACATGTTTCAACTTGGTTAAGTGTTTATAATTATATCCCACATGTAACCCATGTTTCCCACTTATCAAATCAACATGTATTATTGGTTCCACTTATCAGATCTATATACATGTATATATTATTGGTTAAGCTGGTCTTAACCCTACCCACTTATCAGATTAATATATATTATTGGTTAAGCTGGTCTTAACACTACCACTTATCAAATTAATATATATTATTGGTTAAGCTAGTCTTAACCCTAACCACTTATCAGATTCATATATATTATTCGTTAAGCTGGTCTTAACCCTACCCACTTATCAGATTAACATATATTATTGGTTAAGATGGTCTTATCCCTACCCACTTATTAGATTAATATATATTATTGGTTAAGCTGGTCTTAATCCTACCCACTTAACATGTTTTATGTATCATATATATATATATATATCATATAACATGTTTTACTTAATTTATCAATAATACATCTTAGTTCATAGATACATTGGTTAAGAGAATAACTCCCTAAGTATCAACCACGAAGAGCGAAATCAACATCAGATCGATACTCAGAGAACAACTCAACTCAACCAATCTTCTGTTTGTCATTCATATTCGTCTTTGATCAGCATTAATTAATTATTAATGCACAGACCTCTCACATTAAGTCGATTGCTTGTGGTTGATGGATATGCCGGGCGGTTCCGGGCAGACTTCCACCACAAGCCAGACTTGACCTCGTGTCTAAGCATCTTTTAATTATGCCTACGTCCTCTCACATTATACTATCATTTGTGGTTGCTGGATGTGCCAGGCGGGTCCGAGCAGTCTAATACCACAAACAAGTCTAACCTCATGACTTAGGCATTTACTACACGTTTAATTTATACCTTTGACCTCTCACATTAGACTACCGTTTGTGGTTGCTGGATATGTCGGGCGGGTCCGGGCAGTCTTATACCACAAACGAGTCTAACCTCGTGTCTTAGGCATTTATTATTACACATAATTATTTAACCTCAATTTGAATTAATATCCCTATTTCAAATTGTCAATAATTTCCATTTTAATCTATGTCCATAATTGTCACCTAAATTATGTCCATAATTTCTAGGCATATAAACTATGCCAATTAATGTCTAAAATTAACTATATGCTTTTAAGCCATTTTATGTCAATTTCATAACTTCAATATTTCATATTTTCCAAATATCCCCACGTCGTTCGTACGTGAAATATGTTAGACTCGCAAATAGTCTAACTCATAAGAAGAAAAGAAACATCACAACTTGTATAACCCATAAAATGGATCTAACAAGCATATAAGAATAGTCTAACATGGATCAAAACTTGCATGATTATAATTAATATTAACTTAAATTTTCAATAATAAAAAATTTACATAGGAAATAGGCATAATTTGCATAAACTAAAAACTGGCATGGATCAAGTTATATAAGATATGATTTGCACAGATCTATACACGTAAAGGTGAACTTGCATATATGAACATGGTTTTCGCATAAACTTGCATATGATCTACATACCAACTTGTATTAAACTTGCATATGTAATTTAGACATGTAAACTAAGATTTACATATATGCTTACATATGATTCATGTAAAAACTTGCATATGATTTACATCCAAACTTACATATAAACTAATGTCATAAAAAAAATGAATCAAATTAAACATATGTGATTAGACATATGAAATGGATCCACCAACATAACTTAACAAAAACTGGCATATGAACCAACATCTTGAATCTTTGTATATAAGACAACAACTAGTGTATATTCACAAAATAGAAAATATCATATCGATCAATGATTCAACATGCACAATCTTATAACCCAAATTATAACTCATCATAATTAATTTATTAATTATTTTGTGAACGAAATTGTAGTCACTAAGAACGGATTAGAAAAGAGAATAAATTCGTTCGTCGTTTGTTCTACAATCTTGTCTCACAATTCCTTAGCTTTAAGAAGAAGGTGAACTATTCCAGTAGCAGCATGGTGGCTAAGTGACTAATTTAGTTTAGGTTCAGAGCTTGAGTCTATGTATGCTTATATAGAAGTTTAGATTAATTCTAGCCTTTAGATATTAGGTTTTTAATCTGCATCGTACACCTAGTGCTGAGTAGGCAAATGTATTTTATATATATTAATAACCTTCTATTTTTCTTCCCTTAAATTAATATGAATTGAAATTAAACATCTAATTGCATGTTTTCTTCGATTAGCGTATTCTTTTTAATTGATGTCAATTAACATTGAATAACAATTTTACTATATTCCTCAAATTAACATATTCTGCTTAATGTAAATTAACATAAGTGACAAATTAGCATAAGCATTTATACAAATTAAGATAATTACATGGTTTCCTAACAATACCATATTAACATGTTTACAATCAATGCCATATTAACACACATCTACAAATTAATTTAAATCTATTCATGTTTACATATTCTTCCTTTACTGTATACATTAATTGCCTATATATATAAATATCTATATCAATATATATATATGTATATATATATATATGTACAAACGCACCTATCCATAAATACTAATATTGACAACTAATGCAAATTGATTGCTTACCTATTTTAAAAAGTGGAAATCGAGTATATAATTTATTTCCCCTTTTTTTCTACTTTCCTCATAACATACAAAGTCAATGCCTAATGAAATTACCTACATACATATATATATATATATATATATATTTATACATGCATAAATCTTTCCTTCCCAAATAAATTAACTGTATTTATCTTCTTCTTCTTTTCTTTATTTTTACTGCATGCATCTACACATTTCCTTTCGCTTTTTGTATTAATTGCATTAATTTTTCTTTTACTGTAGCCTAATTAATTCGCATGCATTTTTTTCAATGCACATTTTTAAACTTGTACCTCCTTAACATAATTGCATATATATATATATTCATTTTTTTATTTTTCTTCATTAATTAGTTAATCCTTTAATTAATTGTCTTTACGGTATAATATATATAATTTCGGGGTGTTACGGTCGGAGTGGATCCCAAAGGTGAGAACTTCTCACTTTAATTTTATTTTCTAGTTAAAATATATACTAGGATGCAGACGGTGCTTAGCAGCACCCAACACCCGTCGTCCACAAACCATGGACGACTTGTTTGTTTGATTATATTGTGTTGTTGAAATTTATTGTGATGTGGAATGGAATAAATAAATTATTCATGTGTTGAAATAAATATTTTATAGTTAAAAATATAATTTTTAACGTGTATATGAATAAAATGAATCTTCATAAACAAATCGAACGATTTGTTTATGTACACACATTTGACTGATATTGGTTGGGACGATATATTTTACACATCGCCCAATTGCACAAATAAATCTGTGTTTGTTGTTTGAAACCCCACATGGGTATTGGGATGATATTTGACGTACATTAATCCCAATTGTTTAGTTGTATGTCAGTCGATTGGTTGACATGCTGTTGTAAGCGTTAATTATTTATATTTAACGCTTATGCATTTGTGTAATGCACTCTTGATGATGGTTGATTGTGTTTGATTATTGTTGCATACATGTGTGTATGAAATCCAGATAAATAACATTATATGGTAACTGACTGTGTCTGATTCCAGTTCAGAACGAACGAATATTTTAAAATAACGAATATTTTAAAATAATGAATATATTAAAATAATATTCAGTAATGGATCAAAATATGATTTTGATGTCCAATTTGGGATGGACACGGGAATATTTAAAAATTTAAAGCCATGTTGATTTGATACGCATCATATTGACGTGAACGATATTTATATCGATTTTATTCATTTTTATAATGAATATCGAAAAGGAAATGATTCCAAAATCTAATGTTTTGAAACTACTATCATTTATATATCGATGATATGGAATATTCAATTTTGATTTAAAATTGAATATGAGTTGAAATCGCTTTGAAAACGAATTTAAAACGATTTATAAAATACGTTTTAAATGTAAATCGATGAAATATATATACAATATATATAATATATATTTAGTGGCCTGAATAGAACGCGCTGCACCGCGGCAATTCGCGAATTTCGACCATTGACTTCGAATCGACATTACGGGAGATCCGGCCGTCGGATTCTCCTAAAATCGGAACCATTGGGTTCGTATCGAAAAGAGTTTTACGATAAATATAAGGGATTTGAAATATAATGGTTGGATTTGGAATTATTTCCAAATCAAATTTGGAAAAGGTCGCTGTAAGTGCAGTTCGATGGCCATTTATGGAAATTGACTGTACGGGCCTTGATAAAATTATTAAAAATATCAAAAATTTGTGTTAAATCATAATAAATGATTTGGAAAGAATTAGGCTAAAAAATTCCATATTTGAAAAGATAAAAATATTTTTTTATCGAAATGAACTAGTTATGAACTAGAATTATAACTCCAATATTTTTAAAATAAATAAATTGGATTTGAAATAGTTTTAAAAATAACCAGAATTTCCAGTATATGAATTGGAATGGATTTGAATCGAAATTATCTTCGGAATATTTCGATATTGGATTCTGTGATTATATGGATATTGTGGAGGAATTTGGAAGATATATATATATATATATCGTTATTCCCATACGATATTTGTTAATGTGAGAATTTGACATTGAATATAAGCCGATATATTTTCTATTCAGAGCCTTGCATTTAATATCAAAATGAGATTTTGGGTTTGTCGTGAATGGTATCTTAAATAATACTGTTCTTGAACCCAACGGAGTTAAGAAAAATAGAAACTAAATGGAGATTAGCTAAGTTGAATGGTTTCCTGGGTATTGATCTGATGTTGGTTTCGGCCTTCGGGATTAATACCTAGGGAATTGTGCACTTAATAATTTACGGTTAGAGACTGATGGGATGGCGTTTTCAGTAACACTGTTCTTCAACCCAGTGTGAAAAGAATAAATCTTTTAATTAAGATTTAAAGAAGAATTACCAATTAATTAACATTATTTGGAACTGAAAATGGAATGTGAAATGGGTTTATTATGAACTGTGTTTTTAACATCATTCATTCTTTAACTGATCTACAATAAAATGTGATTTGGAATATATAATTCTTTTATTAAGATTTAACGGGAATTTCCAAAATAAAGTTTTCCAATTTAATATATTAAATTGGAACTGAATGGAATTCGATTGATAATAATCGAAGTGAACTTCTGAGGAGGAAGACTGTTAATACATATGGAATTTAAAAGGCTTTGCCATTATTCCATTTATATTATTAATCGGGTATGGAAATTGATATCGATTATATATTGATTTGTTTTTCCGCGAAGATTCCATAATTAATGGAATGTGATTTGGGTCTATAGTGAACTGTGTTTTAAATGACAATAGTTCTTTAACCCAGTTAAAGGCAGGATTACTTGTCTATCATATTATTTCGAGCTGTATGGTTGATCTCTGCTAAATATATATCTTATTTGGTGGCGGGGAATTTAATCTCTTGCTTAACACCCTTCTCTGAGACGTACGAACTCAAAGGTTATACATCGGCAGAAATCAATAGTACGATGTAGATTGTCGATGCGACATGTTTGTGTTTCCAAAGTTAAATAATCATTAATATTGATTTTTGGGAAGATTAAAACTATGTGGGGTTTAAATGAATCTTTAATTAGATTGAAATGGGAATTGATAATTTAAATTATCAAATTTGGGGGATGATCGAGAACGGGGTATCACCAGTTTTTCTCCTAGCGATAGTTAAATCTTTAATTAGATTTGAATGTGGAATGGTAATTAAATTTACCAATAACACCATAGTGTTAGATATAGAGTATTACCAGTTTTTCTCCATGGGATGAATAGGTTGGGATTGGGAGATTAAACAAATGATTAGTTCGGTAAGGTGCGCAAATCCCGACTAGTTTGGAAAACCGTAACAAGGTTTGAATTGATATCCAAAGGAAGATTAAAGAATAAATTTAAAGAATTTATCTTTAATAAAATTAATGGGAACCTTTCCCAAAGAATATGAATATTTAAATAAAAGAATGTTCAGAATTGGAATGAGGCATATGTTGTGTTTTTATAACACTTGTTTATTATATACGCGAGTTATTCGGAAAGTCCGGGTTTATACCCATTCTGAATAACTGATTCGATGATAAATTGACGATGAAGACGGTGGTTGAAGACCAGAGGTCTTCACATCGTTTGGATGATTACTGATGTCTTGATTGGGCTGTACACCCAAGACAAGGTAATAAAGTGTGATCGTCCAGACGTACTTGGAGATCGACCGGATATGCGAGGACCTCTCTCCTGTATTGGACATACGGGACGAGGAATAAGGTGCCTCCGGTTTCGTTCAGACCCAGAACGAACTTGTAAATGGATGTGTGTCTGACATTGGATTTTATTCTGTATTGATTGATCTTTATTAAATAAATATCTGTTTGGCGGCGGAGAATTTTTTCTCTTTCTTAACGCCCTTCTTTGAGACGTACGAGCTAAGAGGTTATATGTCGATACACATCAGTCGCATGGTGTGAATTGCCTGTGTGGAATGTTGAGATGCAAATGATCAAGGATTCTGTTGAAAAGCAGAGTCTTGTGGTTCATGATCAAAGCACGGCTTTAATATAGCATAGCTTTGTGTATAGCGTTAATTCGCGGGTCTCACACCTCGGTATGAGTCAAAAATGGGATAAGCGAACGCAATGAGTGCATGACGTTTCCTCCTAGCTATGGGTGGTGTCAGGGTTTTGCATGCCCTAACATTGTTATATCTTTACCTATGTGGTTGTTGGATTAACAGGCGCCTCAGATATATTGGTCTCTACAGAGCCGATGGATAGGTCCTACAGGACTAGGAAACGTGTGTTCATGAGTAACCAATCCACTAACGTAACTTTGGACCGGCACTGTAGGATCCAGGGTTACCCAGAGTGTGTAGTCCTGAGGCACTTGCTAGAGTGTCTCGAAGCGGTTAGGGGTACATCCCTTGCCTAGACTCATGACAGAAATCCAGTTTCCAATACGTGACATTCGGTTTTATTTGTAGAGCCTAGTATGGAGACGTAGTTGGATGGGGCACTATGCCGTCTATGATTGATACATTTATATTTTAAGTTGTTTTCATACACTTTACATTTATAATAGTATCAAATGATTTGTTTTAAATGTACCAAGCATGTTTGGCTATTATAAGGGAAAACCCTATCCTCTGGCTTGCGTTGCGTTGTGTGATGGGACCTGGGTCTTATAATAGCTTCATTTTTCCAAAAAGCACTGCGCTATTTATTCTATGCACTGGTATTCTTGGGAGGAAGCCTATTCCATGTTATACGGCGTGGTCCCATTATTTTCTTTATTTTAAAGTAAAGGTTTAAATAACTGTTTTAGTTCACACACCAGTCATATGACTGACCTGGAGTTTATTGTTTTAACCTAAACTCTGGGTTCCCCTATTTTCCACACGGGCAGCTAGTATTTTTGGTTTTGTAGATTTATATTCATAGGATCATGGTTTACAGCTGGAATGATATTCGGAAAGCTCTGTATCCATATATTCCTTTCAGTTGTGATTTTGTATTATTTTCCGCTGCTGTAATTTGTAAATCTCTGATATTTATCGAATGTATAATATTTATTCATGCTCTGTATATTCTTGTATTCTGATGGAATTGTTGTAATAAGCAATGAAATATTCTTCTGTTTGTGTTCTGATTTGTCGTGTTCTCAATCCAATTCGGGCTTTCCTTTATAGGGAAGTTCGGGTCATGTCAGTTGCACTTGCGAGGCCTCTATATCCAGCTTCTGTGCTAGACCTGGATGTAGTTTGCTGCTTCTTTGTGCACTTGGAAATTATGTTGTGGCCAAGATAAACACAGTATCCATGTACTGATCTTTTGTCATCCACATCATTTGCCCAGTCGGCATCACAAAAGCACTGTAAGAAAAAAAAACTCTCAGGATTTATAATTATTCCTAAATACTTTGTTCCCTGCAAGTATCTTAAAACCCTTTTTAACTGTAACAACCCGACATTTTGCCCGGTTTTCGCTGGTAATTAAACCAACTTAAACCGTTCATAAAGACTGTAACAACCCGAAATTCTGAGCCAGTTTAAAATTTTTATTTTGGCAATTTTAATGAATTTTGAATAATTAAAATGAATTATTTTAAATAATAACAGCTACAAATTTATTTTGAATAGAATTAGAACGTATATATTTATTTAGATCGTCATTAGAATATAAATAATTATTTACAATTATAAAAGGAATTGAAAATGGCGCGGTAGTTCGATAATTCGATTTCGAAGTTCAAATGAGTGTACAGGATTCAAAGTGAACCGGATTTTAGCGAAACCAAAAATAGTAGAATCTAATTGATAATATCTTTCCAACGAATCCGAAAAATCAAAATTTCATAGTGGGAATCAAAAGTTACGTCCAGTTGAAATTTCAAAATAGTTGCTATGGAATTCTGGCCCTTGAAAATGGAAATTTTGCAAACGACCTCGGTTTTCGACGAAACCCCTTTTATTTGATCCGGGATGTCAAATTATTGCTAGGTTTCAAATTTCATAATTTTTCGAATCAATATGTGAGCGTGGCGAAGGAAAACGCGTTTGACCAGTTTCAGTTGATTTTAATCGACTGGAAAATGGCCATTTTTCAAACGGTATCAGAATTTGACGAAACTATTTTTGTTAGGACCGTATCGTCAATACGAAGATAGAAAATATTTTTCGGGAATTTTTCTAGTTAGTATGTGGCCTCGGTAAATTGAAATGTGCGTTCAAATTCAATATATAGAGTTATATTTTGATTTTGACGAAAACTGATCGAAAATATCAAATCAGCCTGCGATACATATCCCATTGTATTCAGAATGGGGGTAATTAGCTATGGATGACTGTCGGTGAGCTAGATTTCGACTTTGAAATAAAAAGTTACTTTTTGAAGAGAAATTAAAATTAATATATATTATATTATATCCTCACCACTCCCTCTCTTCCCTCAGTCAAACCAATCGAAATAAAAAAAAGAGAAAGAAAGGGGAGGAACTGTCGCCCCTCCACCGAAGACCACCGCGCCAAGGCGAACGCGCCGTCATCGGCGCGGCTTGCATCTGCCCCCTCCGATCTCTCCCCTCGAGCCCTACCTCCTCTTCCCCCCATCTCACCAGATCGAGCGCACCTAAAGCCCCCCCCCCAACGGAAAAGCCTGTCGCGCCCACGTCAGAGCCACCGTGGCCAGTCACCGCCCCTGGCCAACCTCCTTTCCCACTCCATTCACCGCTACTCCTCCCTCCGCGCCACCTAAAGCCCCTCCAACCCCTCGAGCGCGCAGATTGCCCCCTCCTCGATCCGACGAACGCAGTAAGTTTTATTTCATTCATTTGTTTAATGCTTTTTATTTATTTATATTAAAAACATTGCTTTCAAATTTGATTTCTATCAATGTAAAATAAGGATTTTTAACCAAAGAAGTTTAGATTTTTAAATGTTGAAAGGCTATATTTTTTTTATGAAGAAAGGCTATGATTTTTAGTTTAGCAAAGTTGAGTTTTTTTTTTTTATAAAAAAAACTTTTATTTTTAACATTGAAAAGATTTTATTTTTATGATAGTAAAGATACAATTTTTAAAATGGTAAAAATAAGATTTATACATATAGAAGTAGCAATAAAAATTCGATCTACATTATGTAGAAGAAGCAAAAATATAATTTTTATATTATATAAATAGTAAAAATATAATCTTTTTTATAGAGAATAGCGAAGTAAAAATATAATCTTTTTATATAGAATAGCGAAGTAAAAATATAATCTTTTTATATAGAATAGCGAAGTATAAATATAATCTTTTTATATAGAAAAGCGAAGTAAAAGTATAATCTTTTTATATATTATAGCGAAGTAAAAGTATAATCTTTTTATATAGAATAGCGATGTAAAAATATAATATTTTTATACATTGAATAACAAAGTAAAAAATCTATTTTTATATATGTAGTGAATACGGATGACGAAAGAAGAAACATTGGAGATTTTCTACATAAGAAGAGTCGAGGCGTTTGGTTTAGCTAGTCAGTGAAAAATTCTCACTTTTAATTTAATTTTATAGTTAAAATATATACTAGGATGCAGACGGTGTTTAGTAGCACCCGACACCCGTCGTCCACAGACCATTGACGGCTTGTATGCTTGTTTGTTTGATTTTGATGTGTAGTTGATTGTGTGATGTGATGTGAAATGAAATAAAATATTTATATAGTTAAAAATATTTTATAGTTGAAAATAGAATTTTTAACGTGTATTTAAAATGAAATAAATATAAACAAATCGGACGATTTGTTTATACACACACATTTAACTGATATTGATTGGGACGATAAATTTTACACATCGCCCAACTGCACAAATAAAATCTGTGTTTGATGGTTTGAAAACCCCACACGGGTATTGGGATGATATATGATATACACTAGTCCCAATAATTAGCTGTATGTCGATCGATTGATGGACAGATTGTTTTGAGCGTTAAATATTTATATTTGATGCTTATACAGTGTAGAATTAACTTTGAATGATGGTTGATTATTCATCGTTGTTATTGTATACATGTGTTGTAGAAAATCCATATAATTAACATTATATGGTAATTGTTTGGGCCTCATTCTAGTTTTGAAAAAGAAATATTTGAATAGAAATATTTGAAAAGAGATATTTGAAATAGAATATAGGAAAATAGAAATATATGAAGCCGTGTTGATTAGATTGACGCCATTTTGACGTAAGCGATATTTATATCGATTTTATTTATTTTTAAATGAATATTGAAAAGTGATTTCAATAATTGAATATTATTAAAATTGAATTGAATAGGAATTCAAATCGAATTAAAATTGAATTGAATAGGAATTCAAATCGAATTAAAATTGAATTAAATAGGAATTCAAATCGAATTAAAATTGAATTGAATAGGAATTCAAATCGAATTAAAATTGAATTGAATAGGAATTAAAATCGAATTAAAATTAAATTGAATAGGAATTCAAATCGAATTAAAATTGAATTAAATAGGAATTCAAATCGAATTAAAATTGAATTGAATAGGAATTCAAATCGAATTAAAATTGCATTGAATAGGAATTCAAATCGAATTGAAATTGGATTGAATAGAAAATGAATTCGAATTAAATTGAATAGATTTGAAATTCGAATTAAATTTAAATGAATTGAAATTCGAATTAAATTGATATGAATTGAAATTCGAATTAAATTGAAATTGAATTGAAATCGATTTGAAATGAAACTAAAATGGATTATATTGAAAAATTCAATTTTGATTTGAATTTGAAATGAAGTTGAAATCGTTTCGAAAACGAATTTAAAACGGTTTTTTTTAAATACGTTTTGAAAGGAAATAGACAAAGTATATATTATATATATTACATATATAATATAATGGCCTGAATAGAACGCGCCGCGCCGCGGCAGTTCGTGAATTTCGACCACTGACTTCGAATGGACATAGCGGGAGATCCGACCGTCGGATTCTCCTAAAACCGGAACCGTTGGGTTCGTATCGAAAAGAGATTTCTAATGAATATTAGAAATTAGAAATTTAACGGTTGGATTTGGAACTATGTCCAAATCAAATTTGGAAAAGGTCGCTGTAAGTGCAGTTCGATGGCCGTTGATGGAAATCGACTGTACGGGCCTTGATAAAATTATTAAAAATAGTAATAATTTGTGTAAAATCATAAGAAATGATTTGTGAAGAATTAGGATGAAAAAATCCATATTTGAAAAGATAAAAATAGATTTTTATCGAAATGAACTAGTTTTGAACTAGAATAATGATTTACTTATTTTTTAAAAATAAATAAATTTGATTTGAAATGGTTTTGAAAATAACCCGAGTTTCCAATAATTGAATTGGAATGGATTTGAATCAAAATTGTCTTTGGAATATTTCGATGTTGGATTTCATGACGATACAGGTATTGTTATGGGAATTTGAAAGATATATTTATATCGTTATTTCCAATACGATATTTGTTGGTCGTAGAATTTGATATTGAATATAAGCCGGTATATTTTCTATTCAGAGCCTTGTATTTAATATCAAATGTGATTTGGGTTTGTCGTGAATGGTGTCTTCATTAACACTGCTCTTTAGCCCAGTGGAGAAAAAAGATTAAATCTTTTTATTTAGATTTAATGAAGCGTACCAATTAATAATATTTAATTGGAATTGAATTGGTATTGATTTTTCGGTTTATCGTGAATCGTGTTTTAAATGACTCTGATTCTTTAACCCAGTTAAAGATTAAAACTAAGTAGAGTTTTAATGAATCTTTAATTAGATTGAAAAGGTCAAGAAGGGAGTATCACCAGTTTTGCTCCAGGCGATAGTTTAATCTTTAATTAGATTTGAACGTGGAATGGTAATTGAATTTACCGATAACACTGTGGTGTTAGATATGAAGTATGACCAGTTTCACTTCATGGGATGAATAGGTGGGGATTGGGAAATAAAATAAATGATTACTCCGGTGTGGTTCGCTAATCTCGACTAGTTTGAATTGATATTCAAAGAAGATTAAAGAATAAATTTAAAGAATTTATCTTTGATAAAATTAATGGGAACCTTTCCCAAAGTAGAAGAATATTTGAATAAACGAATATTCTGAATTGGAATGGGGCGTATGTTGTGTTTGTGTAACACTTGTTTATTATATACGCGAGTTATTCAGAAAGACCGGGTTTAACCCATTCTGAATAACTGATTCGACGTGGTGTCGAAGATGAAGACGGTGGTCGAAGACTGGAGGTCTTCACGTCATTTGGATAATTACTGATGATCTTGATTGGGCCGTACACCCAAGAGGAGGGAATCCGTTGGTGATCGTCCAGACGTACTTGGAGATCGATGGATATGCGGGGTACTAGGTGCCTCCGGTTTCGTTCAGACCCAGAACGAACTTGTAAATGGACTGTGTGTCTGACATTGGATATCATTCTGTGTGATTGATGGATGTCGGTTGCATGGGGTGGTTTGCCTGTGTGGGATGCTAAGATGCAAATGATCAAGGCTTCTGTTGAAAAGTGGAGTCTTGTGGTTGATGATCAAAGCACAGCCTGTGTGGCATAGCTTTGTGTAGCGTTAATTTGCGAGCCTCACACCCCGGTAGTGAACCAAAACAGGAGACGGACATCAGGGAGGGCATGCATTTCTTTCTAGTTAGAAGTGGCGTCAGTGGTTTTACATGCCCTGACGAGTTTGACTTATGTGGTTGTTGCTGTTGCGAGGAGCCTTGGATATACCGGTGACTATGTGAAGCCGAAGGATCCATTCGTTGGCTCATTTACGCCCCATAGGGCGGGGAATCGCAGTGTTCAGGCATAATAATCCATATCGGTGGATCAGCCCTGACGATCCAAGGCTTGCCTGCGCGCTTGCCTGAGGGGCGGACTAGAGCGTCTCGAATTCGGTGAGGACTATCTTTTGCCTCGGTTCACAGATGGAAATCCAACTTCCAATATGTGACGTTTCGATTTTAGTTGTAATCCTATAGATGGCGACATAGTGGGATGGGGTGCTTATGCTGTCTATGACTGATACTTATGATGTGAAGTTGTTTTATACACTATACACTTATAGTAATAATAAATGATTTGTTTTAAACGTATCAAGCATGCTTTGGCTATTATAAGGTAAAAACCCTATCCTCCGGCTTGCGTTGCATTGTGTGATGGGACCTGGGTCTTATAATAGCTTCATTTTTCTTTATTTAGCATTGCGCTGTTTGTTTTATGCACTGGTGTTCTTGGGAGGAAACTCGTTCCATATTATACGGCGTGGTCCCTTGATTTACCTAACTTTAAAATAAAGATTACTAACTATTTTAGTTCTCACACCAGTCCCATGACTGACCTGGAGTTTATTGTTTTAACCTAAACTCTGGGTGCCCTTATTTTGTCACGGGCAGCTAGTAGTTTCGGTTTTGCAGATTTATATTCACAGGATCCTGACTTACAGCTGGAACGATATCCGGAAAGCTTTGTATCCGTATATCTCCTTCTAGTTGTGTTTTGTATTATTTTCGCTGTGATATATTTAAATGTAATTTAAATCTCTGATATTTTCTGTGTAATATTTATTCATGCTCTGTATATTCTTGTATTCTGATGAATTGTTGTAATATACAATGAAATGTTCTTCTGTCTGCGTTCTACTTTGTCGTGTTCTCTAAACAATCAGGTGTTTCGAACGGTCTTGATCGGTTTGGCGACTGATTCGGATCGAGCGGAATTCCCGATCGCTACATCGTGGTATCAGAGCTTTGGTTTGCAAAGCTCAGAGAGCAAGACACATTAGAACCATATGAAAGAATTCATCAAATATTGGATTAGTAATATCCAATGAGAATGACTCGTTAGAGATGGGATCAGTAGTATCCTAGAACGAGTGTGAAGAGTATATTTGTAACAACCCGGAAAATGCTAGCCAGTTAAAAAATTTTATTTAGGCAATTTTAACGAATATTGAATATTTAAAATGAATTATTTTAAATAATATCGACGAGAAATTTATTTTGAATAGATTTGACATATATATTTATATACGTCATCGTTAGAACATAAATATTTGTTTTGAATTATAAAAGGAATTGAAAATGGCGCGGTAGTTCGATAATTCGATTTCAAACTTCAAATGAATGTACCGGGTGCAAAATAAACCGGATTTTAGTGAAACCAAAAATATTTGAATCTATTTGAGAATATCTTTCCAATGAATCCGAAGAATCAAAATTTCATAGCGGGGATCAAAAGACATGTCCAGTTGAAAATTCAGAATAGTCGCTATGGAATTTCGGCCCTTAAAAATGGGAATTTTGCAAACTACCTCGGATTTCGACGAAACCACTTTTGTTGGATCCGTGATGTCAAGTTATTGCTAGGTTTCAAATTTCACAATTTTTCGAATCAATATGTGAGTGTGGCAAAGGAAAACGCATTTGACCAGTTTTAGTTGATTTTAATCGACTGGAAAATGGCCATTTTTCTAACGGTCTCAGAATTCAATGAAATTAGTTTTGTTAGGACTGTATCGTCAATACGAAGCTAGAAAATATTTTTCTGGAATTTTTCGAGCTCGTATGTGGCCCTGGTAAATTGAAATGCGCGTTCGAAATCAATATATAGAGTTATATGTTGATTTTGACGAAAACTGATCGAAACGACCGAATCGGCTTAAGATACATATCCCATTGTGTTCGGAATGGAGGTAATTAGCTGTGGACGACAGGCGGTGGGCCTCGTTTTGAGATCGAAAAAAAAGTCAATTTTTTTTAAATTAAATAATTAAAAATAATTAAAATAAAACCCCTCTTTTCTCATATACCCCCCTTTTTCTCCTTCCTTCCCACGACAGTTTCAAATAAAAAAAAGGGGGACTCGACGATGACGGAAGCCGCCACCCCATCCACCGCCGCTCGTTCGCCCGTCGCCCCTCCTCATCCTCCTCCTCCCCGTTCTCTCCCTCCTCTCCCCTCTTGCGAAGCTTCGCGCGAGACCCCCTCGAGAAACCCTAGCCAGACCCTAAAACCCACCGCCACACAGTTCACCGCCTCGCCGACCCCCTCCATTTGGCCACAGACCCGCCACCGCTCACCTCCTCCTACTCTTCAACCTCGGTTCTTCTCCATCCCCCATCCCAAACCAATTAAACCCCACGCGCCACCCCTCCGATTTTTTTTTTACATTAAAGGTGTGATTTTTAGTAGGGGAAAGCACATGATTTTTATCATAAAAAGTTCAGATTTTTAGATAGGAAAAGATTGAATTTTTATTATAGTAGAGATATATTTTATATGTGATAGATAGAATAAAAATACTATTTTTATATAAGTAGTGTATTGAAAATAGAATTTCTATATAATAGAGAATATACAAATATTATCTTTATATATATAACGAAATAAAAATCTGATCTTTCTTTTATGTATGTTGAAATAAAAATGAGATTTTTATAGTGATGAAATGAAAAGGAGAAATCTTTATATTTGAAAAGGCGAAATCTTTATATTTGAAAAGGCGAAATCTTTATATAGAGAATAGCGTGATAAAAACATAATCTTTATTATATGAATACCATTGTAAAAATAGAATTTTTATCTATATAGTAGCGGTGTAAAAATAGAATTTTTATCCATATAGCATGATTATAAAAATATGATTTTTATATACATAGCAACAATATAAAAATGTGATTTTTATATATGTAGTGGCTACGGACGACGAAATAGACAAAAGGCGAGCACGATGGAGATTTCCTACATATGAAGAGTCGTGGAGTTTGGATTAGCTAGTTGGTGAGAACTTCTCACTTTAAATCTTTTTTTACTAGTTAAAATATATACTAGGATGCAGACGGTGTTTAGTAGCACCCGACACCCGTCGTCCACATACCATGGACGGCTTGTATGCTTGGTTGATGAGTTGTGAAATTTGTTTGTTATGTTGATATGAAATCGATAATAAAATATTCATGTGGGGAAATAAATTAATTATCGTTAAAAAAATAATTTTTAACGTGAATGTGAATAAACAAATATTTTTACAAACCGGACGGTTTGTTTATGTACACCTATTTGAAGGATATTGACTGGGACGATAAATTTTACACATCGCCCAACTGCACCAATAAAAATCTGTGTTTGTTGATTTGAAACCCCACATGGGTGTTGAGATGATATTTGGTGTACACTAATCCCAATTATTTCATTGTATGTCGATCGATTGGTTAGCAGACTGTTTGAGCGTTAATTACTTATATTTAATGCTTATGAAGTTGTATAGTGCACTTAGGATGATGGTTGATTATTTGTCAGCGCTATTATATATCTTTGTTGTGTGGGAACCATATAATTAACATTATATGGTAATTGTTTGAGCCTCGTTCCAATTGGGAAAATAAAGAATAGAATAGAATATATAGTCATGTGTTGATGATAGTCATGTTTTGACGATAATCATGTGTTGAAAATTATCATGTATTGAAAGAAATATTTTAAAAATAAAATTTACATCTATATCATATTTAAAGTTAGAAACTAACTAGAAAATAGATAAGGTGAGTGGTTTCCTGGGTATTGATCTGATATTGGTTTCGGCCTTCGGCGTTAATACTTAGGGAATCATTCTCTTACCACTTTATGGTTGGAGTCTGATTTAAAAATCAAACGATAGATACCATAATTTTATAAAATATATTACATAACAAAAATAGTCGTGTGTTGACAATACTCATGTGTTGAGATTAGTCGTGTGTTGAAAGAAATATAGATTCATGTGTTGAATAGAATAAATATTCATTTGTTGAATAGAATAACGAATTTATTGAAATATATAAAGCCGTGTTGATTAGAGTTGCGCCATTTTTGACGTGAACGATATTTATATCGATTATATTCGTTATTATAATGAATATAGAAAAGGAAGTGATTTCAAAATATAACGTTTTGAAAACATTATCATTTGTATATCGATGATGTGGAATATTCAATTTTGATTCAAAATTGAATATGAAGTTGAAATCGTTTCGAAAACGAATTTAATGCGATTTATAAAATACGTTTTAATAGAAAATCGACGATATATATATATATTATATATAATGGCCTGAATAGAACGCGCCGCGCCGCGGCAGTTCATGAATTTCGTCCATTGACTTCGAATTAACGTTGCGGGAGATCCGACCGTCGGATTCTCCTAAAACCGGAACCGTTGGGTTCGTATCGAAAAGAGCTTTTTAATGAATGTTAGAAATTTGAAATCTAACGGTTGGATTTGGAATTATGTCCAAATCAAATTTGGAAAAGGTCACTGTAAGTGCAGTTCGATGGCCGTTGATGGAAATCGACTGTACTGGCCTTGATAAAATTATTAAAAATATCTATAATTTGCGTAAAATCATAAGAAATAGTTTGTGAAGAACTGGGATGGAAAAATTCCATATTAGAAAAGATAAAAATAGATTTTTATCGAAATGAACTAGTTTGAACTAGAATTAAAATCAATTTATTTTTTAAATAAATAAATTGAATTTGAGAGTGGTTTTGAAAATAATCAGAATTTCCAATATGTGAATTGGACTGGAGTTGAATCGAAATTATCTTCGGAATATTTTGATGTTGGATTTCGTGACTATACAGATATTGTTGTGGAAATTTGAAAGATATATTTTATATCGTTATTTCCAATAAAATATTTGTCAGTTTCAGAATTTGATATTGAATATAAGCTGGTATATTTTCTATTCAGAGCCTTGTATTTAATATCAAATGTGATTTGGGCTTGTCGGGAATGGTGTCTTCATTAACACTGTTCTTAAGCCCAATATAGAAAAAGATAAAATCTTTCTATTTAGATTTAATAAGGTGTACCAATCAAATAATATTGATTGGAATTGAATTTGAATCGGTTCTTGGGATTATCGTGAGCGGTGTTTTGAATAACACCTGTTCTTTAACCCGATTAACAATAGAA
The DNA here is from genome assembly GCA_030737875.1 of Allium sativum. Lineage (NCBI taxonomy): Eukaryota > Viridiplantae > Streptophyta > Magnoliopsida > Asparagales > Amaryllidaceae > Allium > Allium sativum. The sequence continues at coordinate 162,395,420 of CM060924.1, forward strand.
TGTGATTTTGGGTTTATCGTGAATCGTGTTTTAGATGACATTGGTTCTTTAACCCAGTTAAAGGCAGGATTGATTTTTGAAAAGATTAAAACTAAGTGGAGTTTTAATGAATCTTTAATTAGATTGAAAGTGAATTGATAATTTAAATTATCAAATCTGAAAAGTGATCGAGAATGGAGTATCACCAGTTTTGCTCCAAAGCGATAGTTAAATCTTTAACTAGATTTGAACGTGAAATGGTAATTAAATTTACCGATAACATCGTGGTGTTAGTTATGGAGTATTACCAGTTTTGCTCCATGGGATAAACAGGTTGGGATTGGGAAATAAAATAAATAATTACTTCGGTGTGGTTCGCTAATCCCGACTAGTTTGGAAAACCATAATATGGTTTGAAATGATATCCAAAGGAAGATTAAAGAGTAAATTTAGAAGAATTTATCTTGGATAAAATTAATGGGAACCTTTCCCTAAGAATGTGATTTTGTGAATATAATAATATTCTGAATTGAAATGAGGCGTTTGTTGTGTTTGTGTAACATTTGTTTATTATATACGTGGGTTATTCAGAAAGGCCGGGTTTATACCCATTCTGAATAACCAATTCGACGATAAGTTGAAGATGAAGACGGTGGTTGAAGACCGGAAGTCTTCACATTGTTTGGGTGATTGCTTATGATCTCGATTGGGTTGTACACCCAAGAGGAGAGAAACAGTTGGTGGTCGTCCAGACGTACTTGGAGATCGATGGATATGCGAGGAAAGTGCCTCCGGTTTCGTTCACACCCAGAACGAACTTGTAAATGGATTGTTTGTCTGACATTGGATTTTATTCTGTGTTGATTGATCTCTATTAAATATACATCTGTTTGGCGATGGAGAATTTATTCTCTTGCTTAACGCCCTTCTCTGAGATGTACGAGCTCAGAGGTTGTATATCGATGGACATCAGTCGCACGGAGTGAATTGCCAGTGTGACACGCGTAAGTGGAAATTGATCAAGGCTTCTGTTGAAAAGAAAAGTCTTGTGGTTGATGATCAAAGCATAGCCTGTATGGCGCAGCTTTTGCGTGTAACGTGAATTCGCGAGCCTCACACCTCGGTATGAGTCAAAAATGAGATACGGACCGTTGGGAGAACACGACGTTTCTTTCTAGCTATGGGTGGTGTCAGTGCTTAAACTGGCTGACATTTATATACTTTTCACCTGTGTGGTTGTTGGATGAGGCGCCTCAATATTAGGTCTGTTAGGATCAGGAAACATGTGTTTAGGAATAACTAATCCTCAAAAGTAAAAGAGGACCGGCCCAACTGATTCCAATGATCAAAGTGGGGTCCTGAGACATTTGCTAGAGTGTCTCGAAGGGAGAGGAGCTTGCCCCTTGCCTCGACTCATGACGGAAATCCAATTTCCAATACATGATATTGTGGTTTTATTTGTAGAACCTAGTATGGCGACATGATATATGGTACCCATGCCGTCTATGATTAATATTTATGATTGAAATTGTTTTGACACTATAAACTTATTATAGTATCAAATGATTTGTTTTTAACGTACCAAGCATGTTTGGTTATTCTAAGGGAAAACCCTATCCTCTGGCTTGCGTTGCATTGTGTGATGGGACTTGGTTCTTATAATAGCTTCATTTTTCGAAAAAGCATTGCGCTGTTTTGATATTTGCACTAGTGTTCTTGGGAGGAAACCCGTTCCGTGTTATACGGCGTGGTCCCTTGAATTACTCTCTTTTAAAATCAAGTTTTAAATAACTGTTTTAGTTCTCACACCAGTCACATGACTGACCTGGAGTTTATTGTTTTAACCTAAACTCTGGGTGCCCCTATTTTCGACACGGGCAGCTAGTAGTTTTGGTTTTGCAGATTTATATTCACAGGATCCTAATATACAGCTGGAACGATGCTCGGAAAGCTCTGTATCCGTGTATCTTCTTCAGTTGTATTTTTTATTATTTTCCGCTGCTATGTAATATATTGTAATCTCTGATATTTATCGAATGTATTTTATTCATTTATACTCTGTATATTCTTGTATCTGATGGAATTGTTGTAATTAACAATGAAATGTTCTTCTGTTTGCGTTCCGATGTGGCTTGTTTTCATCTCAATCCGGGCTTTCCTTACCAGGGGAGTTCGGGTCGATATAGAGTGGTATCAGAGCTTTGGTTTACAGAGCTCGAGAACAAGACACATTAGAACCATATAAAAGAATTCATCAGATATTGGATTAGTAAAATCCAATTAGAATGACTCGTTAGAGATTGGATCAGTAGTATCCTAGAACGAGTGTGAAGAGTATATTTTTCAAGTGAAAACTAATTCTGTTTTGAAATTTAAACCATTTTATACGTATTTGAATATTTAATTATATTCATTTTGGACAATCGAGTATATAAAGATTTCGCATATACGCATCATGAACGTATATTCGAAGTTTTAATATACTGGATAGATATTAAATCATACTCTAGTGGCTCGAAGATGATTCTGATGCTTGAGTACTCGTCGTCAGAATTTATCTTCGAGTAATGAAGGTGTGATGTCTATATATTTCCATTAGACTGGTGTGAGAACCAAAATTTACTTAGGATTATTTGTTGTGATATGGCATCAAAAACATGATTTTCTGTATATATATCAAATTATGAATTTGTAACGATAATTCACTAATTGATTGATGGTTGTGTTGTTTGTCTATTTGTTTGATAATTTTGAACCATTTAGCCTGATTGAACCAATTATTGAATTGTTTGAAATTAGTCGCATTTGCATGCATATACATGTAATTGCATTGAACAGGTCATAGCAAGGAGGCTAGAGCAGAAGAGTAAAATTTGTTTGCCCGACAAATAGGTACATGTTTACCATAATTTACTGTTTTGTTTGGGTGATGATGATTTTATGAGCCGATTGGCTAGCCGCTTGGCTTTTTTTTCTTTTGAGTTGAAGAAGGCCATTGGAGGCCATATGAAATATCCCGAAGTCCCCGGTGCAGGGAAGGTTATGGTGAAATTTTTCGGAAATTTAGGGTGTTAGCCAAATTTTTGAAAATTTTGAAAAGTTCTTAGAAACTAAAAAGTTGAAGAACTTAAGCCGTAGTCAAAATAATAGAAGTTGAGTCGATTTGCTAAACAACTTTCGGCTTCGTTCCTTTTCGGGGACGAAAAGTTTTAAGTGGGGGAGATTGTAACAACCCGGAAAATGCGAGCCAGTTTAAAATTTTTATTTTGGCAATTTTAACGAATATTGAATATTTAAAATGAATTATTTTAAATAATATCGACGAGAAATTTATTTTGAATAGATTCGATGTATATATTTATATACGTCGTCGTTAGAATATAAATATTTGTTTTAAATTATAAAAGGAATTGAAAATGGCGCGGTAGTTCGATAATTCGATTTCAAACTTCAAATGAATGTACCAGGTGCAAAATAAACCGGATTTTAGTGAAACCGAAAATATTTGAATCTATTTGAGAATATCTTTCCAACGAATCCGAATAATCGAAATTTCATAGCGGGGATCAAAAGATATGTCCAGTTGAAAATTCAGAATAGTCACTATGGAATTTCGGCCCTTAAAAATGGGAATTTTGCAAACGACCTCGGATTTCGACGAAACCTCTTTTTTTGGATCCGTGATGTCAAGTTATTGCTAGGTTTCAAATTTCATAATTTTTCGAATCAATATGTGAGCGTGGCAAAGGAAAACGTGTTTGACCAGTTTTAGTTGAATTTAATCGACTGGAAAATGGCCATTTTTCTATCGGTCTTAGAATTCAATGAAATTAGTTTTGTTAGGACCGTATCGTCAATAAGAAGCTAGAAAATATTTTTCTGGAATTTTTCGAGCTCGTATGTGGCCTCGGTAAATTGAAATTCGCGTTCAAAATCAATATATAGAGTTATATGTTGATTTTGACGAAAACTGATTGAAACGATCGAATCAGCTTAAGATACATATCCCATTGTGTTTGGAATGGGTGTAATTAGCTGTGGACGACAGGCGGTGGGCCTCGTTTTGAGATTGAATAAAAAGTCAAATTTTTGTAAATCAAATAATTAAAATAAAACCCCTCTTTTCTCATATTACCCCCCTTTTTTCTCCTTCCTTCCCACGACAGTTTCAAATTAAAAAAATAAATAAAAGGGAGACTCGACGAAGACGGAAGCCGCCACCCCATCCACCGCCGCTCGTTCTCCTGTTGCCCCTCCTCATCCTCCCCCTCCCCATTCTCTCCCTACTCTCCCCTCTTGCGAAGCTTCGCGCGAGACCCCCTCGAGAAACCCTAGCCAGACCTGAAAACTCGCTGCCACACAGTTCACCGCCTCGCCGACCCGCTCCCTCTAGCCACAAACCCGCCACCGCTCACCTCTTCCTCCTCTTCAACCTCCGTTCTTCTCCAACCCCCATCGCGAACCAATTAAACCCCACGCGCCACCCCTCCGACGTCTGCAACCCAGCGTCGACCAAGACAACAACGTTTCCCCCTCTCTACCTGCAGTAAGTTTTTATTTTATTTTATTTACTTAGTTTATTTATTTATTTTAAGGTAATATGTTTTATAAAAATAAATATTGTTTCTATATATTATTATGACATGGAAAAATACGATTTTTATTTTTATACTTACGATTTTCAGAAATGAAAGGTGATGATTTTTTTTTACATTAAAGGTGTGATTTTTAGTAGGGGAAAGCATATGATTTTTATCATAAAAAGTTTAGATTTTTAGATAGGAAAATATTGAATTTTTATTATAGTAGAGATATATTTTTTATGTGATAGTTAGAATAAAAATACTATTTTTATATTAGTGTAATGAAAATAGAATTTCTATATAATAGAGAATATAAAAATATTATCTTTATATATATAACGAAATAAAAATCTGATCTTTCTTATATGTATGTTGAAATAAAAATGAGATTTTTATAGTGATGAAATGAAAAGGCGAAATCTTTGTATTTGAAAAGGCGAAATCTTTATATTTGAAAAGGCGAAATCTTTATATAGAGAGTAGCGTGATAAAAACATAATCTTTATTATATGAATATCGTTGTAAAAATAGAATTTTTATCTATATGGCAGCGGTGTAAAAATAGAATTTTTATCCATATAGCGTGATTATAAAAATATGATTTTTATATACATAGCAACAATATAAAATGTCATTTTTATATATGTAGTGGCTACGGACGACGAAATAGACAAAAGGCGAGCACGATGGAGATTTCCTACATATGAAGAGTCGTGGAGTTTGGATTAGCTAGTTGGTGAGAACTTCTCACTTTAAATCTTTTTTTACTAGTTAAAATATATACTAGGATGCAGACGGTGTTTAGTAGCACCCGACACCCGTCGTCCACATACCATGGACGGCTTGTATGCTTGGTTGATGAGTTGTGAAATTTGTTTGTTATATTGATATGAAATCGATAATAAAATATTCATGTGGGGAAATAAATTAATTATCGTTAAAAAAATAATTTTTAACGTGAATGTGAATAAACAAATATTTTTACAAACCGGACGGTTTGTTTATGTACACCTATTTGAAGGATATTGACTGGGACGATAAATTTTACACATCGCCCAACTGCACCAATAAAAATCTGTGTTTGTTGATTTTAAACCCCACATGGGTGTTGGGATGATATTTGGTGTACACTAATCCCAATTATTTCATTGTATGTCGATCGATTGATCGACAGACTGTGTGAGCGTTAATTATTTATATTTAATGCTTATGCAGTTGTGTAGTGCACTTTCGATGATGGTTGATTATTTGTCAGTGCTATTATATATCTGTGTTGTGTGGGAACCATATAATTAACATTATATGGTAATTGTTTGAGCCTCATTCCAATTGGGAAAATAGAGAATAGAATAGAATATATAGTCATGTGTTGACGATAGTCATGTGTTAACGATAATCATTTGTTGAAAATTATCATGTGTTGAAAGAAATATTTTAAAAATCAAATTTACATCTTTATCATATTTAAAGTTAGAAACTAACTGGAAAATAGATAAGGTGAGTGGTTTCCTGGGTATTGATCTGATATTGGTTTCGGCCTTCGGCGTTAATACTTAGGGAATCATTCTCTTACTACTTTACGGTTGTAGTCTGATTTAAAAATCAAACGATAGATACCATAATTTTATAAAATATATTACATAACAAAAATAGTCGTGTGTTGACAGTACTCATGTGTTGAGATTAGTCATGTGTTGAAAGAAACATACATTCATGTGTTGAATAGAATAAATATTCATTTGTTGAATAGAATAACGAATTTATTGAAATATATAAAGCCGTGTTGATTAGAGTTGCGCCATTTTTGAAGTGAACGATATTTATATTGATTATATTCGTTTTTATAATAAATATAGAAAAGGAAGTGATTTCAAAATATAACGTTTTGAAAATATTATCATTTGTATATCGATGATGTGGAATATTCAATTTTGATTCAAAATTGAATATGAAGTTGAAATCGTTTCGAAAACGAATTTAACGCGATTTATAAAATACGTTTTAAAAGGAAATCGACGAAATATATAATATACATATTATATATATAATGGCCTGAATAGAACGCGCCGCGCCGCGGCAGTTCATGAATTTCGACCATTGACTTCGAATTGACGTTGTGGGAGATCCGACCGTCGGATTCTCCTAAAACCGGAACCGTTGGGTTCGTATCGAAAAGAGCTTTTCAATGAATATTATAAATTTAAAATCTAACGGTTGGATTTGGAATTATGTCCAAATCAAATTTGGAAAAGGTCGCTGTAAGTGCAGTTCGATGGCCGTTGATGGAAATCGACTGTACGGGCCTTGATAAAATTATTAAAAATATCTATAATTTGCGTAAAATCATAAGAAATAGTTTGTGAAGAACTGGGATGGAAAAATTTCACATTAGAAAAGATAAAAATAGATTTTTATCGAAATGAACTAGTTTGAACTAAAATTAAAATCAATTTATTTTTGAAATAAATAAATTGAATTTGAAAGTGGTTTTGAAAATAATCAGAATTTCAAATACGTGAATTGGACTGGAGTTGAATCGAAATTATCTTCGGAATATTTCGATGTTGGATTTTGTGACTATACAGATATAGTTATGGAAATTTGAAAGATATATTTTATATCGTTATTTCCAATACGATATTTGTTGGTTTCAGAATTTGATATTGAATATAAGCCGGTATATTTTCTATTCAGAGCCTTGTATTTAATATCAAATGTGATTTGGGCTTGTCGGGAATGGTGTCTTCATTAACACTGTTCTTAAGCCCAATAGAGAAAAAGATAAAATCTTTCTATTTAGATTTAATGAGGTGTACCAATTAAATAATATTAATTGGAATTGAATTTGAATTGGTTCTTGGGATTATCATGAGCGTTGTTTTGAATAACACCTGTTCTTTAACCCGATTAACAATAGAATGTGATTTTAGGTTTATCGTGAATCGTGTTTTAGATGACATTGGTTCTTTAACCCAGTTAAAGGCAGGATTGATTTTTGAAAAGATTAAAACTAAGTGGAGTTTTAATGAATCTTTAATTAGATTGAAAGTGAATTGATAATTTAAATTATCAAATCTGAAAAGTGATCGAGAATGGAGTATCACCAGTTTTGCTCCAAAGCGATAGTTAAATCTTTAATTAGATTAGAAAGTGAAATGGTAATTAAATTTACCGATAACATCATGGTGTTAGTTATGGAGTATTACTAGTTTTGCTCCATGGGATAAATAGGTTGGGATTGGGAAATAAAATAAATAATTACTTCGGTGCGGTTCGCTAACCCCGACTAGTTTGGAAAACCATAATATGGTTTGAAATGATATCCAAAGGAAGATTAAAGAGTAAATTTAGAAGAATTTATCTTGGATAAAATTAATGGGAACCTTTCCCTAAGAATGTGATTTTGTGAATAAAAGAATATTCTGAATTGAAATGAGGCGTTTGTTGTGTTTGTGTAACATTTGTTTATTATATACGTGGGTTATTCAGAAAGGCCGGGTTTATACCCATTCTGAATAACCGATTCGACGATAAGTTGAAGATGAAGACGGTGGTTGAAGACTGGAAGTCTTCACATCGTTTGGGTGATTGCTGATGATCTCGATTGCGCTGTACACCCAAGAGGAGAGAAACAATTAGTGGTCGTCCAGACGTACTTGGAGATCGATGGATATGCGAGGAAAGTGCCTCCGGTTTCGTTCAGACCCGGAACGAACTTGTAAATGGACTGTGTGTCTGACATTGGATTTTATTCTGTGTTGATTGATCTCTTTTAAATATACATCTGTTTGGCTGCAGAGAATTTATTCTCTTGCTTAATGCCTTTCTCTAAGATGTACGAGCTCAGAGGTTGTATATCGATGGACATCAGTCGCACGGAGTGAATTGCCAGTGTGGCACGCGTAAGTGGCAATTGATCAAGGCTTCTGTTGAAAAGCAAAGTCTTGTGGTTGATGATCAAAGCACGACCTATGTGGCGCAGATTTGTGTATAACGTTTCTTTCTAGCTATGGGTGGTGTCAGTGCTTAAACTGGCTGACATTTATATACTTTTCACCTATCTGGTTGTTGGATGAGGCGCCTCGATATTAGGTCTGTTAGGATCGGGAAACGTGAGTTCAGGAATAACTAATCCTCAAAAGTAAGAGAGGACCGGCCCAACCGATTCCAAGGATCAAAGTGGGGTCCTGAGACATTTGCTAGAGTGTCTCGAAGGGAGAGGAGCTTGCCCCTTGCCTCGACTCATGACGGAAATCCAATTTCCAATACGTGATACTGCGGTTTTATTTGTAGAACCTAGTATGGCGACATGATATATGGTACCCATGCCGTCTATGATTTATATTTATGATTGAAATTGTTTTGACACTATACACTTATTATAGTATCAAATGATTTGTTTTGAACGTACCAAGCATGTTTGGCTATTATAACGAAAAACCCTATCCTCCGGCTTGCGTTGCATTGTGTGATGGGACCTGGGTCTAATAATAGCTTCATTTTTCGAAAAAGCATTGCGCTGTTTTGATATTTGCACTAGTGTTCTTGGGAGGAAACCCGTTCCGTGTTATACGGCGTGGTCCCTTGAATTACTCTCTTTTAAAATCAAGTTTTAAATAACTGTTTTAGTTTTCACACCAGTCACATGACTGACCTGGAGTTTATTGTTTTAACCTAAACTCTGGGTGCCCCTATTTTCGACACGGGCAGCTAGTAGTTTTGGTTTTGCAGATTTATATTCACAGGATCCTAATATACAGCTGGAACGATGCTCGGAAAGCTCTGTAACCGTGTATCTTCTTCAGTTGTATTTTGTATTATTTTTCGCTGCTATGTAATATATTGTAATCTCTGATATTTATCGAATGTATTTTATTCATTTATACTCTGTATATTCTTGTATCTCATGGAATTGTTGTAATTAACAGTGAAATGTTCTTCTGTTTGCATTCCGATGTGGCTTGTTTTCATCTCAATCCAGGCTTTCCTTACCGGGGGAGTTCGGGTCGTTATAATATTTTTAAAATGAAAACAATTTTTGTTTTGAAAATTTAAATAAATTATCCGTCTTTGATTATTTATTATATATTGAATTTGGACAATCCACTATATAAAGATTTTGTGTATACGTCTGATCCATGGGTATTCAAAGTTTTAATATACTGGATGGATATAGGACCGCACTGTAGTCGCCCGGGAATGATTCTGATGATGGGTACCCATCATCAGTGTTGTGTTTGTGTTTCGAAGGTGTGATGTCTATATATTTCCATTAGACTGGTGTGAGAACCAAAAATTAGATAGGGCTTATTGTTGTGATTTGGCATCAAAAATCTGATTTTTTGACTATGTATCAAAGTTATGAATGTAAAAAGCTAATCAACTAATTGATTGCAGATTGTGTAGTTTGATTATTGTTTGATTAATTAAATGTTGAACCTTTAGCTAAATTGAACCAAATATTGAACTATATTGAAATTGTTTGCAAATGCATGCATGTACATATATATGATTGAACAAGTCATAGCAAGGAGGCTAGAGCAGAGGAATAAAATTGTTTACCCGACAAATAGGTACATGTTTATTGTATTTCTTGAGTTTTGGGTGATTTTATGAGCCGATTGGCTAGCCGCTTGGCTTTTTCTTTTGGATCGAAGAAGGCCATGGGAGGCTATATGAAATATCCCGAAGTCCCCGGTGCAGGGGAGGTTATGGCGAATTTTTTCGAAAATTTAGAGTGTTAGCCAAATTTTTGAAAAAATTGAAAAGTTATCAGAAACTAAAAAGTTGAAGAACTTAATCCGTAATGAAAATAGTGAAAGTTGAGTTGATTAGTAAAACAACTTTCGGCTTCGTTTGGGGACGAAAAATTTTAAGTGGGGGAGATTGTAACAACCCGAAATTCTGAGCCAGTTTAAAATTTTTATTTTGGCAATTTTAATGAATTTTGAATAATTAAAATGAATTATTTTAAATAATAACGATGAGAAATTTATTTTGAACAGAATTAGAACATTTATATTTATTTAGATCGTCGTTATAATATAAATAATTATTTATAATTATAAAAGGAATTGAAAATGGCGCAGTAGTTCGATAATTCAATTTCAAAGTTCAAATGAGTGTACAGGATTCAAAGTGAACCGGATTTTAGCGAAACCAAAAATAGTAGAATCTAATTGATAATATCTTTCAAACGAATCCGAAAAATCAAAATTTCATAGCGGGAATCAAAATTTACGTCCAGTTGAAATTTCAGGATAGTCGCTATGGAATTCTGGCGCTTGAAAATGGAAATTTTGCAAATGACCTCGGTTTTCGACGAAGCCACTTTTGTTGGATCCGGGAATCAATACGTGAGCGTGGTGAAGGAAAACGCGTTTGACCAGTTTAAGTTGATTTTAATCGACTGAAAAATGGCCATTTTTCAAACGGTCTCAGAATTGGACGAAACTAGTTTTTTTAGGACCTTATCGTCAATACGAAGCTAGAAAATAATTTTCGGGAATTTTTCTAGTTAGTATATGGCCTCGGTAAATTGAAATGTGCGTTCAAATTCAATATATAGAGTTATATTTTGATCTTGATGAAAACTGATCGAAACGATCGAATCAGCCTGCGATACATATCCCATTGTGTTCGGAATGGGGGTAATTAGCTATGGACGACAGTCGGTGAGCTAGATTTCGACTTCGAAATAAAAACGTACTTTTTAAAGAGAAATTAAAATAATTTAATATATATTATATTATATCCTCACCACTCCCTCTCTTCCCTCAGTCAAACCAATCGAAATAAAAAAAAAGAGAAAGAAAGGGGAGGAGCTATCGCCCCTCCACCGAAGGCCACCGCGCCCAGACGAACGCGCCGCCACAGGCACGGCTTGCCTCAGCCCCCTCCGATCTCTCCCCTCGAGCCCTACCTCCTCTTCCCCCCGTTTCACCAGATCGAGCGCACCTATAGCCCCCCCCAAACGGAAAAGCCTGTCGCTCCCACGTCAGAGCCACCATGGCCAGTCACCGCCCCTGGCCGACCCCTTTCCCCCTCCGTTCACCGCTACTCCTCCCTCCGCGCCACCTGAAGCCCATCCAACCCCTCGAGTGCGCAGATTCCCCCCTCCTCGATCCGACTAACGCAGTAAGCTTTATTTCATTCATTTGTTTAATGCTTTTTATTTATTTATATTAAAAACATTGCTTTCAAATTTGATTTCTATCAACGTAAAGTAAGGATTTTTAACCAAAGAAGTTTGGATTTTTTAATGTAGAAGGGCGATATTTTTTTTTATGAAGAAAGGCTATGATTTTTAGTTTAGCAAAGTTGAGTTTTTTTTTTATAAAAAAAAACTTTGATTTTTAACATTGAAAAGATTTGATTTTTTTGATAGTAAAGATACGATTTTTAAAATGGTAAAAATAAGATTTTTACATATAGAAGTAGCAATAAAAATTCGATCTTTATTATGTAGAAGAAAGAAAAATATAATTTTTCTATTACATAAATTGTAAAAATATAATCTTTTTATATAGAATAGCGAAGTAAAAATATAATCTTTTTATATAGAATAGCGAAGTAAAAATATAACCTTTTTATACAGAATAGCGAAGTAAAAGTATAATCTTTTTATATAGAATAGCTAAGTAAAAGTATAATCTTTTTATATAGAATAGCGAAGTAAAAATATAATCTTTTTATATATTGAATAGCAAAGTAAAAATTCGATTTTTATATATGAAGTGAATACGGATGACGAAAGAAGAAACGGCGGAGATTTTCTACATAAGAAGAGTCGAGGCATTTGGTTTAGCTAGTCGGTGAGAACTTCTCACTTTTAATTTAATTTTCTAGTTAAAATATATACTAGGATGCAGATGGTGTTTAGTAGCACCCGACACCCGTCGTCCCTAGACCATGGATGGCTTGTATGCTTGTTTGTTTGATTTTGATGTGTAGTTGATTGTATGATGTGATGTGAAATGAAATAAAATATTTATATAGTTAAAAATATTTTATAGTTGAAAACAGAATTTTTAATGTGTATTTAAAATGAAATAAATATAAACAAATCGGACGATTTGTTTATATACACACATTTGACTGATATTGATTGGGACGATAAATTTTACACATCGCCCAACTGCACAAATAAAATCCGTGTTTGATGGTTTGAAAACCCCACACGGGTATTGGGATGATATATGACATACACTAGTCCCAATAATTAGTTGTATGTTGATCGATTGATGGACGGACTGTTATGAGCGTTAAATATTTATATTTGATGCTTATAAAGTGTAGAATGCACTTTGGATGATGGTTGATTATTCATCGTTGTTATTGTATACATGTATTGTAGAAAATCCATATAATTAACATTATATGGTAATTGATTGGGCCTTATTCTAGTTTCGAAAAAGAAATATTTAAATAGAAATATTTGAAAAGAGATATTTGAAATAGGATATTGGAAAATAGAAATATATGAAGCCGTGTTGATTAGATTGACGCCATTTTGACGTGAACGATATTTATATCGATTTTATTCATTTTTAAATGAATATTGAAAAGTGATTTCAATAATCGAATATTATTAAAATTGAATTGAATAGGAATTCAAATCGAATTAAAATTGAATTGAATAGGAATTCAAATCGAATTAAAATTGAACTGAATAGGAATTCAAATCGAATTAAAATTGAATTGAATAGGAATTCAAATCGAATTGAAATTAGATTGAATAGAAAATGAATTCGAATTAAATTGAATAGATTTGAAATTCGAATTAAATTGAAATGAATTGAAATTCGAATTAAATTGAAATGAATTGAAATTCGAATTAAACTGAAATTGAATTGAAATCGATTTGAAATGAAATTAAAACTGATTATGTTGAAAAATTCAATTTTGATTTGAATTTGAAATGAAGTCGAAATCGTTTCGAAAACGAATTTAAAACGTTTTTTTTAAAATACGTTTTGAAAGGAAATCAACGAAGTATATATTATATATATAATATAATGGCCTGAATAGAACGCGCCGCGCCGCGGCAGTTCGTGAATTTCGACCATTGACTTCGAAAGGACATTGCGGGAGATCCGACAGTCGGATTCTCCTAAAACCGGAACCGTTGGGTTCGTATCGAAAAGGGCTTTCTAATGAATATTAGAAATTATAAATCTAATGGTTGGATTTGGAATTATGTCCAAATCAAATTTGGAAAAGGTCGTTGTAAGTGCAGTTCGATGGCCGTTGATGGAAATCGACTGTACGGGCCTTGATAAAATTATTAAAAATAGTAATAATTTGTGTAAAATCATAAGAAATGATTTGTGAAGAATTGGGATGAAAAACTACATATTTGACAAGATAAAAATAGATTTTTATTGAAATGAACTAGTTTTGAACTAGAATAATAATTTATTTATTATTTAAAAATCTGCGAACCAAACTACAAGGTTACCCATGCAAAAATTATGGGCATCCAAAGTTTAGGTGTGGGAACAATAAACTCTAGGTCAGTCATTGGACTGGTGTGATAACTCAAAACAGTTGTTTTTAGGGTTTATTTTAAAGTTAGGTAATTCACTGGACCAAGCCGCTAATGCGGAATGGGTTTACTCCATGTGAATATCTGTGCATAAAAATCCACAATGACCTTTTGAAAAATGAAGCTATCATAAGCTCGTTCTACATCACACAATGCAAGCGCACACTAGATGGGCGAGTTTTTCCTTATGATAACAAAAAATGCCTTCATACATGAAATCCTCTTTTACTACTTTATATAGTGTGAAAAACCTTTTCGCAAATAAATGTATTAATCCTAGCCAGCATAATACCCCATCTCATTATACTGACAATCCTGATGGTAACCAGCAGGCTATACAATCAAAACCGTATGGGCTCATAGTGGAGATTCGGTTTCCAACATGATGGTTCCTGGTACGAAATATCATTCATGGGCTCACAAACTTTCTTGCGTGCATCATCCCAGTACTCGCGGATAACATCCAGACTCGGACTCCGTTATACTAGCCCACCATACATGAATCAGAGTACCCACCAAATAACGTCCCAGACTGGGGACTTCATAGTACCCTTTCATCATCACATCCCAGTGCACCGAACATACGAAACGAACGTAAAAATCTGACCACCAGTTTACCGTCAATGCGGGTTGTGAGGTTCGTCGAGGTCATGATGCACACAAAGCTGTGCTTAAATAAGCCATGCTTTGATCATCCATAGCTCATCACATAACTTAAGTACGCCACATTGTCCATTCACTATGCATCACTGATTTCCATCAATATATAACCTCTAAGCTCATACGTCTTAGAGAAGGGTGTTAAGCAAGAGAATAAATTCTACGTCACCAAATAGATATATATTAATAAAGATCAATGCTACACAGTCAATTACAATGTCAGATACACAATCCACATGTGTCCATTCTAGGTCTGAGCGAAACAACAATCCGGAATTCCTTCATATACGTTTAGGATTCTTGCCACTTAATTTATATGTAAAATTTATCCGCGAATGGGAGCCAGCCATTCGAGACATTCAGCAAATCACCCTTACGACATGAAGGGTCCCGATCTTCAATGCCATCTCCAATGTCTTCAATTACACACAACGTCGTATTATTACTTGGAATGGTTTTCGGACATACATCAGTTCCCGGTCTTTCCAAATAATAAGCGCAATTTAAAAAAAAATACAATTATGGAACACACAGGCTTTCAGCCAAATCTTCTTCTGTCTTGGATTTTGTCAAAATTAAACTTCTTTAAACCTATACTCAAATTATTACAAAATCCATATTTAACCTTCCTCTTTTAAAACACATCCCTTAAATCAAAGATAATTTAGCCTCAAAGCCTTAATTAATTTTCCATTTGATAACTCGTTATCAAAAACCCAATTTCCTTTGAAAACCCTTACCCCATATTTCAACCTTAATTTTCAATTAAATTGGTTTCCGAACATTCAATTCTGTAATCTTAACTAAAAGATTATACTTCCTTACCAATTCTTTATTTTTATCCTCAAATCAAAGATTTTATTAAATCCCTAAATTACGATATGAATTTCCATAACTCAATCTCATTGGGTTTGAAGAATGATACTATATATTGAAGATATGATTCACGACAAAACCCAAATCAATCGATATTGAACATAAGTTACAAAGAAATTGCATCTACTTATATTCGGTGTCAGTTCTCATAATCAACGAATACTATAAGTGGATTAACAATATAATAATAGCTTCTGAATTCCTCAAATAGTATACGTTTACACCACAGAATTTCATATCAAATATCCGAAGATTATTTCTATCCAAGTTATCTCAATCAAATTGAGAAATCCGTATCTTAATTAAAAGATTTATCCAACTCTTTTACATTAAATATAGACAGAAATACCACCAACTTATCCTCAATATTAACCTCTGTATCCAACTCACACTATAAGCGGAATAATGGTGAACTTCCTTTCAAATTCCTCAAAGAGTAAGAGTCATCATCTACTGAATTAATATAAAACATCCGAAGATTTATCTCCAACCATATCCAAAAATTGAAAACCTGTTTTAATATTAAATAAATCAATTTAAATTTCATATAAAATGTTTCCAATACTTTTGAACCCTTGAAAACATTCCACAAATTATTTGAAAATGATTACTTATAGTTCGGAAAGAGTTTGTGGGTTAAAAATTTCAAAATAGATTGTTTTCGAAGAAAGCGTTACGAAAGCATTACCAAACAGTTATCTTAACTACTTCGATCAAAATATCATTTATTGCAGTCAAAACTTAAAATTTACAATTCAAAACATTTTTACATAATTTATAATGATTTTACCATTTTTTGCCATATTTTTAGAAACATTAAAAATGGCTGTTTATGGTTATGGTCGATAACTTCTCTTACAGCGACCTTTTCCCGAAACCGGTTTAAACATAACTTGAAAATTATAACTTGAAATTGAAATTTGCTTTCACTAATTTGAAAGCTCTTGTTAATATAAATCAAACGGTTTTCATTTCTTAGAAATCCAATTTAGATTGCAAAAGTTATCAGCGTTTAAAGTTTATAACTAAAATACGCAAATTGCCATTGTGCGATAAGCTCTATTTTGACCTCAATAAAAATTATTCTTCAGTACTTCAAAATACCTTAGAACACCATTATATACTCATGTAAATCATTTAAAACTATTTAAAGTAATTTACATTGACTTTCCAAATTATTTTGGGTTCAAAATTCAACTTTTATTTTTTACTTAATAAATTAAATTCCAAATTATTTCTAAATTCAAATAACTTCAAATTAACCATTCCATTGGTCGGATCAGTTAGGGATAGCCAGGGAGAGCAAGAAACTGTTTTCCAAACCTAAGCCCAGACGCTATCCTCTCGGTCATCCTAGAATGTTCCGGTATTTATTTATTCATTTAAAGAGCTTTATCAATATATATGAATTCATACATATGGTCTTTCCCAATTATTAACCTTCAATTTCAATAATGATGTAATGTCCCGCAAATCCATAATACAGAGTTGACTATATACATCACACGTCCAACCCAAATATCATGAAAATACGAATCATTTTTTTTGAAGAAAAAGGTAGAAGAAGAACAGAAATAACAACACAGAATCTCACATCGCAGCGGAACAAAATATATTATATCACAACTTTTGAAATACAAAATTTGTACTGTATACACATATTATTATCAGAGTACAACTCTTACAACACATCAGAACAACACTCTATATAACTAACGCTGAAGCCTCCTGCTCCAAGCTCCTTCAGATAAATCTGTAAAATCCTGAACTACTTGACTGTCCGTACAAAATTGGGCACCCAAGAGTTTAGGTAAAACAAAACAAGATAAACTCTGGGTCAGTCATGGGACTGGTATGAGTTAACAATTTTAAAACAGTTTGAGGAATCAAACGATATCTCATAAGACCGCGCCGTATAACACGGAACGGGTTTTTCCCTTATGAGAATCCATAATATCTTTATATCAAAACTCTTTGATATTATAATAGTGTCTAAATACAAATATATATCAATCTAGCAGAACGCTTGCATCTCACGTTCCACATACGTAATATACAAACAAAAGCGCGGGCGCTTATTGGTTAATGGATTTCCAACTATGACAAGGTATGGAACCACCTTCGCTAGTGTATCTCTAGAGGAGAATACACTGGGTTTGTAATGTCCCGTATTTTCAGCGATAGAATAATTAATTAATTTAATTATATAAATAGTAATTTAGAGAATCAAATGGTTGTTTAATTAAATTATATTGAATATTTAATTAATATAAATAATAGAATAATATATTTAATTTTTGAAATAATCAGAAATAGTGAATTGACAATATAATGTGAACTGGACAATTCAAAGTATTTAATTCAGCTTAGAATTGAATTAGAACGACAAATATATTATTTTAACGAAATTTGAACGTATAATTATATTATAATTAAAATCGAGCTCGAAATGGCACGGCAATTCGCTATTTGGCGATTCGTACTTTAAACAAATATACAGAAGCTGTTTTAAATCGGATTTCTGTGAAACAAGAAACGTTCGGAGCTGATGAATTATATTTTTCTAATGGAAGAGAAAAATCAGGATTTCGTCATGTAGATTTTGAGCTATGTTCAAATCAAATATTCAGAAAAGCAGCGACATATTCATTTATGGCCATAACGGTTATTTAAATATATTTAAATATCGGATTCGAATTTGGACAAGATTCTTTTGAGACGCAGTGATAATTAAATTTTTAGAATTTTACTGTAATTTTTAATTAATTAAATAAGCTACTTTTTATTTGGAGTATTTTGCACCCTATATCAATATTTTTGGTGTTTCATAATATGAGTTAATCTACCGATATTATTATATTTTTGGGATCGTGGCACTTTGGTCATCACAACAATATTTGTGTTTTTGTCCATAGCAGTCCGTATCACTACAACAAAAGTCACCTATTACAACGTCATATTTACAACGGGCATTGATTGCACGTTGTAATAGGCTGCAACTGCAACGGTCATTTCATGGCCGTTGTAATAGATGTCTTGTACAGCTCCTTTTTTACAACGGGCAGGTACTGTCCGTTGTAGTAGAGTGCTATTACAACGTTTATTTCAGGCACGTTGTAATAGATGTATATTTTACAACAGTCGCTTAATGTTCGTTGTAAAAGGTGCCAATTTTACAACATGTAGTGCCCATTGTAATAGATGTCAGTTTTACAATGGGTAATGCTCGTTGTAATAGATGCCAATTTTACAAAAGGCTAAAAATGCCCATTGTAACAGGTGTTAATTTTAAAATGGTCATAAAATATTCATTTTAAGCGATGTCAGTTTTAGAACGATCATAAAATGTCGATTGTAATAAATGTCTGTTACTAATTTTCGATAATCAATAATTAATAATTACAATACTTTCTTAAAATTAATATTTAATATTACAACGGTCAAGAGTTGTTAATAATATATACATATTAATTATTAATAATTAACAACAAATTATAATTAACAAATACGAAGCAACATTTAGTAATTAATCTTTACTAATTAATTATTACAATTAAATAATTAATTTTCATGATTATTTTCATTAGTCATAAATTTTTCTTTAATTAATAGTTTTTATGGTATTAATTAATACCTAATAAGTAATATTTAAATAGGAGTACAAACGGTATATCTTGTTTTCAATTTGAACTTTATTTAAAAAACAAACAAATATGACGACTGAAATATAAAGAAACTATTACTTAAAGAAATATGTTTGTTCGTTCCAAATACTCATCATCAACAGATTTATACAACACTTCAAATGTGGAGTATTTCGACACAATCGCAATATAAAGAAGTACGTATCATATATGGATCTCATTAGCATAAGTTATTAAATATAGAAAATCATAAAAATCAAAATTATTTAATTTTAACATTATTAAATAATATATAGATAAGATGCATCAGATGCATTGTATAATTTGCATGTAAGCGACAACTAATTCAATTAAAAATAGCCATGTAAATCATATCTGTAGACATTGAAAAATTACTGATATAATATCCGATTCTTGGTCAGTATAACAAAAATCATCAAAATTACTGATTAATTTCACCAAAAAATAAAATATTACCTGTAGGAAACTTCGCAAAAAACAGAGAGCGGCAATCTGAAATTTAAGGCTGCTCCAATTTCCGTTGCCTACCCCTTTTATTTTCGTTATAACCCTATATCGCAAATCCCCAAACCCAAAATCAAACCACTCATTCAAATTCAATTTCAGTGGCGGTGACAGGCTTCTGGCTCCACGGTGATTGGCTTGTCGCTCCCTAAAATCTTTCTCTCTTCGTTCCACGGTGATTGGCATCCCCTTATCTGCTCCACCACCGATTTTGAAAGGTACACGCTGCTGCCTGGGACGCTGCATGCGTTGGATGATGTGGGTATGTGGGAGTGCGTGGACTTCTACCCGGTAACCACCTCCGATGGTGCCACCAACTGGGGACTCGATGGGTCGGTGGAGCCGATCAGAGTGGTCAAGCACGTGCTCAAGGCCAACACTTCCGATAACATTCACTGACATGGTCGGTTGAGGAGGCTGTGAACGTTGGGTTTTCTGTTAGCGATGCTACAGAGTGCATTAACTTGCAAATTACTAGCACAAATGGTATTATATACGATCGGTTTATTTGTTAGCTTTTTTTATTATTTCAATGAACAGTAGAATAAATAATCATGGCGATTGGAATTTAACCATCTTTTTTTTATTATTGTTATTATGGATATCACGTAACTCATATGCTGCATGTTGTGAAGATAATTTTAGACACTTAAATTGATTAAAATTGATAGTCAGGTTACTGAGGGAAGGGCTAATAAATGATTGGTGGAAGTTAACAAAAAAAATAAGGTGTGGGTTAGTTTTTGCAATTTAAGGGAAATTTGTTCAGCATAAGGCTATTTCTGGCATTAGTGGGTAGTTGCAGCAGTCTGAAGCAATAAGTACTTTGATGTCTTCAATTTGTATAATGGCGACAACTTTGAAAAATATTAGTGAGGAGATGCTTGTGGAGCAACTACCTTGAGTTTAGTAGAATAAAATTATTAATATAGGCAATAGTGTAGATAAATTGTATTTTGTGTCTGTTATACTGTCAGTCTAAATTAATGTGCTTTTGGAGTTGTATTGTTCATATGGAACCTTGATGAATATTAAAGGCTTATTCTTGTTTGTTTTAAGACGACAACAGCTATCAGGTGTAGAGTCTTAAATTATTGTATTGTAATTATGGAAGTTTTATGCTTTATAAATTCCCAGGCCTGCCCAGTTTGATGTGAGGACTGGAAATCATTTACTGACATGGCCCGTTGAGGAGGTGAAAGGTTTACATGGAAAAGAAAATAATTTCAGTGGAAGTAAGGTAGGCCCTGAAAGCACTTTTGAGGTCAGTGTCGGCCAGGCTGTGCAGTTGGACATAGAGGCCGAATTCAAAATCGATGAAGATTCATTAGTGGCCATGAAAGGCACAGATGCAACATATGAATGTAGAAGAACTGGGGGTGCAGCGCATAGGGGGTTGCTTGGGACGTTCGGGTAGCTTGTTCTTGCAACCGACAATCCGCGATTTATTATAGTCACTCATTTTTGCCAAGATGAGCTGAGGTCGTCACATTCAGCAGGTTAGTTGTTCTCTTTAATCTCGTGGTTAATGCTTGCTTCTCTGATTATGTGTGTGAAAACCATTATTTTTCTCCGTAGTAAATATTATACAAACTAGTTTCAGAAAATATTGACTGATGTATTAAAATATGAGGAACAATCAGGGTTTTTAACCTAATTGGTCAGAATAAGCCAAGTCACTTTCGAACTTAAAGATAGTTGTAGAATGCGAGAGTTGATTTCAATAGATTTAACTGAACTAGGTCCCTTTGAGTTGAATTAATATGGTGTCGATGGAGTGGAATATTTTGGTATTTGAATAATCTAAGAAAATAAAAATTTACTCAAATTTTGTTAATTCGTGAAATAAAGGCAATGGTGTACTTTTACATTTTGTGTTCTTTAAACTTATTAATTTAGGCACCATCCAGCTGAATAAATTTTGATTGTATAATGCGAAATAAGTCATAAGCAAAATTTTCTTTCATATATGAAATAAGTCAAATAATGAAGTAGTCGTAACATACTTCAAATGTTATTGGTATGGACACACCGGTGATAGCTTTGTGTTTATTAGTTAATATATACAAATGAATGTGGAAAGGGGACACACATTGATTACCAACACTGATGATAGTTTTGTGTTTATTAGTTAATATGTAAACAGTTAGTTTTGAGTTTATAATATATACAAATGAATGTGGACAGATGACACACATTGATTACCAACTCTGGGACTTGCATATGATATAAGGATTTACCACCTTCATTGTTGACAATATTCAAGAGTGACAACTGTAACATCATTACCATTATGGTTTCAGTTCAGAAACTAAACACTTAACTCAATAAATTTTCTACACATAAAGAAAACCAAAGTTCAACTAAACAAAATAAATATCTCATAGCAACCAAAAGCCAGGCAATGTTGTATCCATTCTTATCTTGAATTGTGCAATGAATTTAATTAAATACATTTCTGAGTGAGTAGTACTCGCAGATACGTTGCTCAAATTCCTGGTATTAGTTATCTAGATGCATCTTTTGGGCTCGGAAGTATGATCAATTCGATCTATTTTCCTATTTGCTCAAAGTTTTTCTAAACCATAATATCAAACTATTACTGTTAGATTGGGGTGTTTAAAGGTTTTTTTAAAAAAGAAAAAGAAATGGGTGATATTTTAAAGAGCTATCCTTTACTGCTTTGTGATTGGGAAAAATCTCTTGATCCATTGCTAGGGTATCATTGAGAACTGAACCTGGTTCCCAACAATTATATCATTACCTTTCTTTTGGCTGGCTGTGCGGTGGAGTCATTGAGGTACGCGATGTTTATAACTCTGCAGTTCATTTTTACGAAACTAGTATGTCATATGCTTGCTAATAATAGCCTAATATACACTTTCATAACTTCATTTACGGGTTTTATTTAGACATCTAAAACTTAAAATTCATATGGTTGCATCTTAGTTTATCATTTTGGCTGGCTGAGATTTCTTGTTTTTTGCTTTTAGTTTATCATTTTGTCTTCATCACGGCCTTTGTATTTGCTATCGGGTATATATTTCTTGTAAATAATCATAATCATGTCAAATTGGTATGAATAAAACACCATGAACAATAGATTAATGATTGCAAACTCTTTAGATTCCATGCGGAATTTTGGTGGAGGTTTTACTTAATCTGAATTTATCATGTAGTGTCTGTAAATCTTTTTTATGCACATCATTGTTACAAGCAAAAGACAAAAGTTTCTACTTGTTCTGCTTCTAATAATGAAGTACTAATCATGAGTACAATCCATTTTAGTGCAATGCTGTAAGGTTACAGCATTGCAAGACTTAAATGTTGTATAATAAGTTCTGAATGGTGTATAATAATATATTCTCTCTACATTTGGTAACTTTTTTTTCTTCTTTTTTTGCAGTCACACCGTACTAGTAACAATATGCAAAATAAAGATCAACGTGCCGTTGGATCTACCATCGCCTGACACAATGATTACTTTTCCTTGGTCTAGTGTTGATACTTATGAAACTAGTTATGTAATTTATGTTAGAACTATATCTACGTAACTTGTCTAACCTTTTGGAATGTAAACTTATCTAGTCTTTTAGAGTATAAACTTATCGAACTTTTTGAAATGTGTTGGAATTATATGATTCTTGCTTCAGTCTTTTACTATGTGTTATTATGTGATTTTGATTGTTGCATTACAATATTTATTGCATGTTAAAATATTCAATATTATTATGGATGTATATCACAATAGTTATATTTAAATTTGCATTTATTTCGCAAGGGGCAAAAACTGTTGTTATATGATAATTTTACAATGGTCCATGGCCCGTTGTAAAATAGGTTTACCAAGTAGTATATTACAGTGGTTGACGACCATTGTAATATATTGTATTACAACAGGAAAAAGCCGATTGTAATTTATTAGCTATTACAACGGGTTAATAACCATTGTCATAGAGTCATTGCACGTGACAGAGAAAGTTATTACAACGGTCCTTTACAACAGTCATTGCCTGTTGTCAAATAGTCAGGAGCTATTACGACGACGCATATTAAGACGGGCATATGCCCGTTGTGAAATGCATATTACAACGGTTTTTGCCCGTTGTAAAAGGACTATTTTGTTGTAGTGTATATGAATGGAACTCTACGAAATGGAGTGCGTTAAACCTTATAATAATATAAAAAAGAAACTATCCTATATATGTATAATAACTTTTAGAGAAATAGGTCTGGAAGAAGGAGTTTACGGGATCGGGCATTTCACAAGTGGGAGGAGGGGTTAATAGTAAAATAGGGATTTTAAAGAAATGGTTAAGATTTTAAGTACTGATTAGTGGTGTTCATGAAGTTGAAGTAGAGGATGGGGTGAGTTGTTTTTCCGTGAGTAGAAGTGCAACTATCAGAAAGAGGAGCTTGCGGCTGTTATATGGGAAGAAGGACGTCGGGTCTAAAAGGGAGCAACGTGCCATTGTGGTTTTGATGGGTAAAGGGCCAAATAAATTAATTAATATAAGTTATATTATATTGTTTATTTTCATGTAAACTTCGAAAATGTATAACTCGATCATACTTCATCAGAATTTCACAAAACAAGATCCGATGGGATCGTTGGGACGACGGCCACACAATGGAACTGACTGGGAGTGAATCAGAGCTCATTACAATTTATTGCAAAATAAATTGTCCGTCTGAATCTGTGACGGCCCGCCCCACACCAGCCTGCATTTCCTCCAAAAGTGCGCTGTACACATGCCCGACCAGCACGGGACGGTCGTCAGAAGAAAGGAAAGAAGGGAATGAACTAATCGAGGAACCTGTGGAATGTCTCACAGCGCATGGAATAAAATATAATAATAACATACTTGACATAGAACAGGTGAGACGGTACATAAGCTGATAACTAAAATCAATCATCAATCATCAGAGCAGCGGAAATCCAAATACAGCTTATTACAATTTTCCAAATTTACTGTCTCTAAACAAAAGAAAGCTAAAGTAGAAGATGCACCACCAATGCCCAAGCAGTGATCTTCAACAACACAGGGAGAATACTATGTATATACTACGTGGAAGCCTCCTGCTCGTCTCCGGATCATCTACCCGTGCATCACCAGCTAACCTGTCTCTAGTCTGCTCGTGTGAGCACCTAGAGTAATAAGAGGAGACATAAAACTCGGGGTCGGACATAAAGCCTGGTATGAGCGATAAGCATCTAAACAAAACAATAACAGGTATACTAAACCATACCTGAACCTGGACCTGCAACCAAATAGTTAGTACCACATACCGTACAATACTCTAAGGTGCCATAATAAATAGGGTAAGAACATGGGGGGAGGGGTGTGTATGTCATAATGATAGCAAACAAATCAACCATAGCAACCATCCTCACATCTCTCACTCAGTGCGTAAAGCATACGATGTCCATCACTGTCAATCACTAGACCCATCGAAGTAGTGACGGAGTTCGACTTGTACAACTACTGCTACTACCAAGCTTACCACATGGAGTCATGACCAAATCTTTACAAATGACCCCACTTCATTGGTTTATAGCCCTTTAGTCGTACCTAGGCCATTGCAGCCCTGAATCCGTTCACGTACTTCCCATACATAGTGATCCAAAGTTGTAAACATCGACTGCCCCTTGGCACACGTCCCGCAGCAAAGCCCAATCATGAAGTGAACTCATCGGTTCCCAACTAGATCCTGAGCTCTAACTTCCCATATTGGACTAACTTTGCATCTCGGGTTACTGGTCAATACTGGGTCGGTTCGGGTTCCTTTCAAGCCATCGGTTCGGGTCGAGTCCACAGCGTTGCGTTGGTGCATGGTCTTCATCTGATAGCGGTTCGGTTCGGGTCCACTCCATCGCGTCGGTTCGGGTCGTGCGTCCCACTTTGGTTCGGGTCGGGTGTCCTCCTCCGGGTCGGGTCGGGTTGCTATCTTCTCCCCAGTTCATGCTCCTTCTCCGATCAGCTCCCTCGTTCTTCACGTGCTCCGATCTGATCCTCCTCCTTTAGCCGATCCGATCCTACTCCTTTAGCCGATCCGATCCCTCCGCCTTACTTCAGTCCTGGCCTTTCATCCTTAAGTCGATCCGATCCGAGCCCTTCATCTTTAAGTTAGTCCGATCCCCAGCTTAACCAACATGGCCTTCCTTTTTGCCAAGTTTCCTTTGCGCCAGGTTCCAGTTCGGGTCGGGTTCCTTACCCAGATCTCCGATCCGATCCGAGCCCATATCTAATCCGATCTGAAACCCTGCACAACTTTCAGCAACTTTTTCCAGCAACTTGTTAACGCCATTCGACGACGTTTTTGACAAATCTAACACTTCTAATCAATCATAAAACACACCATAGAGTCATAGCAACATGTAATAGCAACCACAAACAGCAAAACAACAATTCAAATGAATCAAAATGGATCAAAGTGGCTAAAACCTCACATTTTCCCATAATCCCTCCTAATCATGTTTAAGCACATACTTAGTAAAACTTAATCAAATCGTCTAAATTTTCTAACAGAGGCATAAAATATTGTTTAAGAATTTCTAAACATTTTTCCAGAATTTATTAGTGTATAAATCCGCTAATCCTCACTAATTACCCTTAATTACCGTAATTAGTGCAAAAACTATGCAAATCACTCACCTTGGCCACAAATGAAACACCAAATCTGAAATACTCTTTGTTTGGGTCGAATTCCTATATATAGCAGCAGCTCCAACCTTGCTCTATTGCTATTTGGCCTTGTTTTGATGTAGTTTAGGCTTAATCTTCACTAAAAATGTGTTTTGGAGTGGTTTTAGAGGATGGAAGCCATTACTAAGGTCTCAAGAAGGTTTGTGGCGGCTCAAAACTGAAATGAAAGTGATTTCCTGACCCTAATCTGTCCTCCTATACCTCTAAACCCGAAATTCCCCTTTGGGCCTAGCTGCTAATCACCCGGTTAAGCCCAATTAAGCTGTTTTTCACCATCTGAAACTTGTTTCAGCCATATCTCCCAAACGGTGAGTCCGTTTGGCTAATGTGACCACTCTACGGAAAGAGAAACCATCATCCGGAGCCAATGGAGGTAGTTTTAGGTCAAAATTCCTTTTCAGTCAAAAGTTATGGCCAAAACAGTGCCAACTAAGGGTAAAATGGTCACTTAAAAATCGTGAAAAATCATGAACATGGGAAATGACCCCAATAGTCGTCTCCCAAAGTTACATGACCATACGACTTCGTATGTGAAAGAAATAAATATCCTACGATCCTATGATGCGTAGAATATGGGTCGTTACAGAATCAACAGACGCAAATCGTTATTTAACGGTTAACGCGAAATATGAGTAAAACTCACTAACTCTGAATAGTTATACTTTTATAACGTATTCTTAGAACTGATAATTATCTGTTGATTACTATGTGTTGACTATTTGTATGAACTGCTAGTCAGTTGGTTGAAAGTATAGACAATGATATATATAAATTGTTAATCAAATATTGATTCTGTTTCTCAGAATATTTTATATTCGTATTGTTCAGCATCTGTGATGCAGGAAAACGGGTTGGAGGGATCCAACAGGATTCCTCAATATTTATAATACTGTTTGTTTTCATATATTGTGTTATATGATGTGATGTATAATCTGTGATTGATTATAATGACACTGGTCCTGTTATTTGGTACTGTCGAATACCAAAAGAAATATTGGAATAGAAAAGGGAAATTTCAAACTGTGTATTGAAATAGAATATTTATAAAATCAAGGGATTTTATAAAAAGGAATTTAATAAAGATTTTTTTTATAAAATCAAATAATTTTATAAAAAGGATTATTTACTTAGAAAGTAAATAAAGGTATTAAAAGGACTATTTACTTAGAAAGTAAATAGAAGTGTAAAACGATTATTTACTTAGCAAGTAAATAGAAGTATTAAGAATATATTTAGTTATACAGTAAATAGAATGAATAAAGGAATATTTATTTAGAAAATAGAATAAAGATTAATGGGAAATTATTTATAAAACAAGGGATTTTATAAAAGGGAATTATTTATAAAATCAAAAGGGTTTTATAAAGAGGAATATTTATTGGGAAAATAAATAGAAGTATAAAGAGATTATTTATTCAGAAAATAAATATGATATTATAATAGGATATTTATTTAGAAAATAAATAGAATTGAAAGAGAAAGATTTGTAAAACAATTACAAATAGAATAGAAAGAGAAAGATTTGTAAAACATTTACAAGTAAAATAGAAAGAGAAAGATTTGTAAAACATTTACAAATAAAATTAAAAGAGAAAGATTTGTAAAACATTTACAAATAAAATTGAAAGAAAAAGATTTGTAAAACATTTACAAATAGAATTGAAAAGAATTATTTATTTAGAAAATAAATAAAGATAAAAAGGGGAATTATTTGAGAAATAAATAGAATTATATAAAGGAAATATTTATATAAAATAAATATAGACAAATAGGAAAGGAAGTTTTTGTAATCGATTAGAGTTAACCAGTTGAGTTAATCGAGTATGGTTAGCCAAACCAAGTTAGTCGAATCGAGTGGGTCGAACCAAGTTAGTCAAGCCTAGTTAATCGAATTGGGTTGGTCGAACCAAGTTAGCCGAGTTAGTCGAATACGGCTAGTCGAGTCGAGTTAGTCAAGTCGAGTTAGTCGAGTCGAGTTAGTCGAGTTAAGTTCGTCAAGTAGAGTTAATCGAATATGGTTCGTCGAGTCGAGTTAATCGAATTTAGTTATTCAAGAGGAGTTAATCAGATTTAGTTATTCGAATAGAGTTCGTCGAATATTAGTTATTCGAAAGGACTTAATCGATGATAGTTTAATCGGAAGGAGTTATCGATGTTAGTTTAATCGAAGGGAGTTAATCGAATTTAGTTATTCGAAAGTGATATTATCGAATATATGTTATTCAAAAGGAGATTATCGAATATAGTGTATTCGAAAGAAAGAGATCGAATATAAGTTATTCGAAAGAGTGAGTTAATCGAATATAAGTTATTTAAAGTGAGTTAATCAAATATAAGTTATTCGAAGAGAGTTATCGAATATAAGTATTCGAAGTGAGAGAATCGAATATTAGTTATTCAAAAGAGTGAGTTAATCGAATATAAGTTATTTAAAGTGAGTTAATCGAATATAAGTTATTCGAAAAAAGTTATCGAATATAAGTATTCGAAGTGAGAGAATCGAATATAAGTTATTCGAAGAGAGTTAATTGAATATATGTTATTCGAAGGAAGTTAATCGAATATTAGTTATTCGAAGTCTTGATCGAATATTAGTTATTCGAAGAGTGTTAATCGAATATAAGTTATTCGAAGGAGTTATCGATTTTAGTTTAATCGAAAGGAGTTGTCGAATATAGTTATTCGAAGAAGGATTTTCTATAGTTTATTCGAAAAGGAGTTATCGAATAAAGATTACTCGAAAGGGAGTTATACGTTGAATTCGAATATATCGAATTCGGGAAAGTATTATTTACACTCCTGTTTTTAAATCAAGATTTATCTCTTTATAAATAAATTAGAGTAGGTTAATTATTCATAGTAAGAAATAAAAGTTAGATGTTAAGTTAGATATTTCAGAAGTAGGGTTTATAACATTAGCATTATAATCAATGTTTTCAATAAAGAAGTGGATTCGTAAATAGAATCCGAGAGTTACGTAAGGAAGTTTGTTAAAGATTTAAAAAATAAACCTTGACTATTCTGAAGTTAATACGTTGTTCAGTTAAGGTCTGAGAGGTAATTATACCCCAACTTGATTAACTTCCTTCTTAACTAAGGAATAGTAAGGTTTGATAGTGAATGATGGTTAAGTGAATTTAGTAAATGGTTTGAGTTGACATGGCGATGTTTGATTTAAACATCAGTTTAAATCCATTAAAGGAGTTTTGGAAATGTTTTCCAAATAAGAATCAGGAATATTTTCTGATAATAGAAAATAAGAATTTAGAATATATGGAAACACGAGATAAGTAAATTAATGAACTAAAGAGAGAAATTTTAAATGATGATTGATCGATATAAATTCCACCTGGAAATAATATCGTTGTTTGCACATGTGTTTTTCTTCGATAGTTAAATCATAGACTATGAAAGTTTTGACCATTTTAATGTTGTTAATATGGAGAAACCGGTTGGACTATTATCCGAAGAACCACTTCGAATTGACATAAGCGTTGCGAATCATATATGCCAAAGATAATTGAAGATGGAGTAAACTGCAAGGGCTGTTGTATAAATCTTAGGTAAAGATTGTCTAAGATAGGTGTACTGAATAGTGCCTTCGGTTTGTCCAGTCCCAGGACAACTTGTATGAAGAAGGTCTAATAGAGTATATCTAATAGATCGAGTAAGTTGATCTCTTAAAACTTATTCACGTTTGGTGGCGGAGGAATTCGTTTCTCTTAGCTGTATACCCGTGTTATTTTTGGATAAATCAATTTGTGATTTTAAAGGGTATGACGATGTGACATTCTAAGTGAATGAAGATGTTGCATGTAAAAGATAACCGTAGCTTCTAGCCTCACATCCAGTAAATGACAAAAATCAGGCAGGCAGCATGGCTATGCGGGTAGCTCCCATTAGGTTGTATAATCACCTATCTGGAGATATTCATTTCATTCTTTAATCTGTTCGATGCTGTCCCATTCGGGAAACGGCTGCTGATCCCAACCGTAGGTGATATACATTCAATACTCTCAAGCAAAATGAGTGGTCGGTCATATGTGGCTGGGTTGTAAGATGTTCTTGTTGAACCCAGTCAATTCCTCTCTAGAGGTACACCAGAGGAAGATGGTTCCATACCTTGTCATAGTTGGAAATCCATTACCCGATAAGTGCTCGCGGTTTTGATTGAATACTATATATGTAGAACGTGAGATGAAAGCGTTTCTGCTAGATGATTATTATATTGTGGTTGATAGACATTATTATAATATCAAGGAGTTTTGATATAAAGATTATCTGGATTCTCATAAGGGAAAAACCCGTTCCGTTATACGGTGTGGTCTTATGAGATATCGTTTAAATGGCTCAAACTGTTTTAAACTGCTTTACTCATACCAGTCCCATGACTGACCCGGAGTTTATTTTGTTTTGTTTTCCATAAACTCTTGGGTGTCCAATTTTGTACGGACAGTCAAGTAATCGGGATTTACAGATACTTGAAGAGCTGGAGCAGGAGGCTTTAGAATTATATAGCTATGATTTTTCCGCTGTGTTATAAGTGATGTACTATGGGAATGATATGTATATTCAAGTACAGATTTATATTTTAAAGTTATGTTATAAAATATATTTATTCGTTCCGCTGTGAGATTCGTGTTTACTCTGATGTTGTATGTTCTTCTTCTTCTATTCTAAGTTTCTATCTTATCTATCCTCACATTCTAATTTCTTTCATTAACTACCGGTATTTTCGATCCTTGGATGTTTGATATGTGTTGTATATCGGATAACAATGATCGACTTTTTCCGGGACGTTACAGGGTCCAACAAGAACATCTTGCAACCCGACCACACATGACCGACCACTCATTTTGCTTAAGTGTATCGAATGTATATCACCAATGGTTGAGATCAGCAACCGTTTCCCGAATGGGATAACATCGAATAGAATAAGGAATTAAATGAATCTCTAGATAGGTGATAATACAACCTAATGGGAGCTAACCACATAGCCATGCTGCCTGCCAGAATTTTGTCATTTCCTGGTTGTTGAGGCCTGAGGCTACGCTTACTTGCCATTCATTTATAACACAATCACTTTGAATGTCCATTGTCAGATCCGTTAATTACTAATTTGGTTTACACACGTATATTCAAGATTTTATGCTAAGGGAATATATCCGTTGCCACCATATATATTTATACAGACCAACATATTCGATCATTGGAAATACTTTGTTAGACATTCGTCCGTATACGTTCGTTCTGGGATTGAACGAAACTGAAGGCACAATTTCCATTAATAGAAAAATCCCTTGCACTTTACTCCGTCTTCAATATATTCAGCATACTTGGTTTGCAACGCTTATGCCAATACGGAGTGGTTCTTCGGAAAATAATCCAATCGGTCTCTCCATATTAACAACGTTAAAATGGTCAAAAACTTTGATAGTCGGTGATTTAACTGTCAAATGAAAAATGTATGTGTACACAAAACGATCTTATTTCCAAATGGAATTATCGACCAAATCCTCAAATATATATATATATATATTCATATTTGTGACGGCAAAGAATTTCGCTCGGTCCGAACCAGTCGCTAAACCGATCCAGGCCATTCGAAACGCCCTATCGTTTGAGAACATGACAAAACAGAACGCATACAGAAGAACATTTCACTGTATTACAACAATGCATCAGATTACAAGAATATACAGAGTATAAACGAATATACATTACACAGAAATATCAGAGATTTAAATTACATTAAAATACATAGCAGCGGAAAATAATACAATACACAACTAGAAGAGATATACGGATACAAAGCTTTCCGGATATCATTCCAGCTGTAAACCAGGATCCTGTGAATATAAATCTGCAAAACCAAAACTACTAGCTGCCCGTGTCAAAATAGGGGCACCCAGAGTTTAGGTTAAAACAATAAACTCCAGGTCAGTCATGTGACTGGTGTGAGAACTAAAACAGTTAATCTTTATTTTGAAAGTTAGGTAAATCAAGGGACCACGCCGTATAACACGGAACGGGTTTCCTCCCAAGAATACCAGTGCATAAAACAAACAGCGCAATGCTAAATAAAGAAAAATGAAGCTGTTATAAGACCCAGGTCCTATCACACAATGCAAACGCAAGCCGGGGGATAGGGTTTTCCCTTATAACAGCCAAAGAATGCTGGATACGGTTGAAACAAATCATTTGATACTATAATAAGTGCATAGTGTATAAAACAACTTCAAATCATAAGTATCAATCATAGGCGGCATGAGCGCCCCATCCCACTATGTCGCCATATATAGGATTACAACTAAAACCGCAAATGTCACGTATTTGGAAATTGGATTTCCGTCTATGAACCGAGGCAAAAGATAGTCCTCAACCGTTTTCGTGACTGCCTAGCCCGAGCCACAGGGTCAGAGCGCATCGACCCTTGGATCGTCAGGGCCGGTCCACACGGAGTGGATTAAAATGCCTGAACATGCGTTTCTCCGCCCTATGGGGCGTAAACGAGCCAACTAAATGACTCCATCGGTTCGAGAACGACCGATCAATCCGAGGCGCCTCGCAACAGCAACAACCACATAAGTCAAACTCGTCAGGGCGTGTAAAACCACTGACGCCACTTCTAGCTAGGAAGAAACGCATGCCCTCCCTGACGTCCTCTCCCGTTTTTGGTTCATACCGGGTGTGAAACTCGCGAATCAACGTTACACAAAGCTATGCCACAAAGGCCTTGCTTTGATCATCACCACAAGACTTTGCTTTTCAACAGAAGCCTTGATCATTTGCATCTTAGCATGCCACACAGGTAAACCATCCTATGCAACCGATATCAGTCACACAGAATGAAATCCGATGTCAGACACACAGTCCATTTACAAGTCCGTTCTGGGTCTGAACGAAACCGGAGGCACCTAGTACCCCGCATATCCATCGATCTCCAAGTACGTCTGGACGATCACTAACTGTTTCCATCTTCTTGGGTGTACAGCCCAATCAAGATCATCAGTTATCACCCAAACGACGTGAAGACCTCCAGTCTTCGACCATCGTCTTCATCTTCGACTTATCGTCGTATCAGTTATTCAGAATGGGATAAACCCTGTCTTTCCGAATAACTCGCGTATATATTATAAAAGTGTTACACAAACACAACATACGCCTCATTCCAATTCATTAGTCGCTAACCGTAAATTAATCAAGAGAATAATTCCCCGAATATTAACCCCGAAGGCCGAAACCAACATCAGATCAATATCCAGAAAACCATTCTGCTTGGCCAACCGACAGTTAGTTTCTAAATTTCACATTCATAGGGAAAGATTCCCATTAATTTTATCAAAGATAAATTCCTTGAATTTATTCTTTAATCCATTTTTGAATATCAATTCAAACTAGTCGGGATTAGCGAACCTTACCGAAGTAATCATTTGTTTTAATTTCCCCATCCCAACCTATTCATCCCATGAAGTAAAACTGGTAATACTTCATATCTAACACCACAGTGTTATCGGTAAATTCAATTACCATTTCACGTTCAAATCTAATTAAAGATTTAACTATCGCCTGGAGCAAAACTGGTGATACTCCATTTTCGATCATTTCAATCTAATTAAAGATCCATTAAAACTCCACTTAGTTTTAATCGTTAACTGGGTTAAAGAATCAGTGTCATTTAAAACACGGTTCACGATAAACCCAAAATCACATTCATCAATTATCGGGTTAAAGAACAAGTGTTATTTGAAGCACTGTTCACGATAAACCCAAAAATCAATATCAATTCAATTCCAATTAAATATTATTTAATTGGTACACTTCATTAAATCTAAATAAAAAGATTTAATCTTTTCTCAACTGGGTTCAAGAACAGTGTTAGTGAAGACACCATTCACGACAAACCCAAATCACATTCGATATTCAATACAAGGCTCTGAATAGAAAATATATCGGCTTATATTCAATATCGAATTCTACGACTAACAAATGTCGTATTGGAAATAACGATATAAATATATATCTTTCAAATTTCCATATCAACATCTGTATAATCACGAATCCCAACATCGAAATATTCCGAAGACAATTTCGATTCAAATCCATTCCAATGCAATCATTGGAAATTTTGGTTATTTTTAAAACCCTTTTCGAATTCAATTTATTTATTTAAAAATAAATAGAATTATAATTCTAGTTCAAAACTAGTTCAATTCGATAAAAATCTATTTTTATCTTTTCAAATATGGAGTTTTTCATCCCAATTCTTCCCAAATCATTTCTTATGATTTTACACAAATTATTACTATTTTTAATAATTTTATCAAGGCCCGTACAGTCGATTTCCAACAATGGCCATCGAACTGCACTTACAGCGACCTTTTTCCAATTTGATTTGGACGTATCTCCAAATCCAACCGTTAGATTTCCAATTTCTAACATTCGTTAGAAAGCTCTTTTCGATACGAACCCAACGGTTCCGGTTTTAGGAGAATCCGACGGTCGGATCTCCCGTAATGTCCGCTTGAAATAAATGGTCGAAATTCACGAACTGCCGCGGCGCGGCGCGTTCTATTCAGGCCATTTATATTATATATATATTATATATAATATATATTTCGTCGAGTTCTATTCAAAACGAATTATATAAATAGTTTTAAAATTCGTTTCAAAATCTATTTCAACTTCTATTTCAATTCAAAGCAAAATCGAATTCTTCTTTATAAATTCGTCTTAAAATTCATTTCTATTCAATTCAAATTTCAATTCAATTTGAATTCATTTCAATTTGCTTTCAATTCAATTTGAATTCGTTTTATATTCAATTCATTTCAAAATCGTTTTCAATTCATTTCGAATTCGTTTTCAATTCAATTCATTTCGAAATCGTTTTCAATTCAATTCATTTCGAAATCGTTTTCAATTCAATTCATTTCGAAATCGTTTTCAATTCAATTCATTTCGAAATCGTTTTCAATTCAATTCATTTCGAAATCGTTTTCAATTCAATTCATTTCGAAATCATTTTCAATTCAATTCATTTCGAAATCGTTTTCAATTCAATTCATTTCGAAATCGTTTTCAATTCAATTCATTTCGAAATCGTTTTCAATTCAATTCATTTCGAAATCTTTTTCAATTCAATTCATTTCGAAATCGTTTTCAATTCAATTCATTTCGAAATCGTTTTCAATTCAATTCATTTCGAAATCATTTTCAATTCAATTCATTTCGAAATCGTTAAAATCGATATAAATATCGTTCACGTCAAAATGGCGTCAATCTAATCAACACAGCTTCATAAATTTCTATTTTCAAATATTCTATTTCAAATATTTTTTTTTCAAAATAGTTGTTATTATCAAAATATTTCGTTCAACACATGACCAATCTCAATGAATGAGTACTGTCAACACATGAACTTTTATTTTATATCGATAAAGGTGTAAATTTTATTACTAAAATATTTCGTTCAACACATGACCAATCTCAATGAATGAGTACTGTCAACACATGAACTTTTATTTTATAATATTCTTTATTTTTCAAATTGGAATGAGGCCCAATCAATCACCATATAAAGTTAATTATATGGATTTTCATACAACACATGTATATAATAGCATTGAAAAATAATCAACCATCAACCAAAGTGCACTACACTGTATAAGCATCAAATATAGATATCTAATGCTTATAACAGCCTGTCAATCAATCGATCGACATATTTAATCAATCAGGATGAGTGAACTGCATATTTCATCCTAACACCCGTGTAGGGTTTCAAACAATCAAACAAATATTTTATTTGTGCAGTTGGGCGATGTGTAAAATTTATCTACCCAATCAATGTCCTTCAAATAGGTGCACATAAACAAACCGTCGGGTTTGTAAATGAATATTTATTTATTCACATTCACTATATTCATTTTCACGTTAAAAATTATATTTTTAACGATAAAACATTTTATTTCAACCTATGAATTTCAATTCAATTCATTTATTCAATAAAATGATATTTTTATTTTCTAACATATTTTAGAAAATTTCGGCGGCATAACGGCACGATACTAGAAACGGGACGAGGCCTAGCCTTATCCCCGGTCTAGTGAAGGCCCACGCCATTCACATATCAATTTTAATCAATTTCCAATTCAACCAATCAATCAAATCCAAATCAAATAATCTAACCAACTACACAACCAAACAAACAAGTCCATGGTATGTGGACGGGTGTCGGGTGCTTCTAATAAGCACCGTCTGCATCCTAGTATATATATAACTAGAAATAAAATTGAAAGGTGAGAAATTCTCACATATAGCTATCCTAGCTCCACGGCACTTCATTTGCAGAAGTCTTCGTCGTTTCGCCTTTTTGTCACCTTCGTTGCTGCTTTCACTACATATGTAAAAATCGAATTTTTACTATGCTATTCAATATATAAAAATCGAATTTTTACTTCGATGTTCAATATATAAAAATCATATTTTTTATTTCGAAGTTCTATATATATAAATCATATTTTTATTATCTTCACTATATAAAAATCATATTTTTATTATTTACATGATATAAAAATTATATTTTTATTCTTCAAAATCAGTTCTATTTCAGTTTCTAAACAATATAAACCTCAGTTTCTAAACTATATAAATTCAGTTTTTATCCATATAAAAATTCAGTTTTAACTATTAATAAAAATTAGTTTTAACTATTTATAAAAATCAGTTTTAACTATTTATAAAAAATCAGTTTTAACTATTTATAAAAATCAGTTTTAACTATTAATAAAAATCAGTTTTAACTATTAATAAAAATCAGTTTTAACTATTAATAAAAATCAGTTTTAACTATTAATAAAAATCAGTTTTAACTATTTTTAAAAATCAGTTTTAACTTTGATAAAAATCAGTTTTAACTATGATAAAAATCAGTTTTAACTATGATAAAAATCAGTTTTAACTTAACTAAAAAAAATCAGTTTTTACTAAACTTAAAAATCAGTTTTCTGTTTTAAATAAAATCAAATCAGTTTTCTGTTTTAAATAAAATCAAATCAGTTTTCTGTTTTAAATAAAATCAAATCAGTTTTCTGTTTTAAATAAAATCAAATCAGTTTTCTGTTTTAAATTCTCCTTATACAAAATAAAAATAAAATAATAAAATAAAAATAATAAAAAAAGAAATACTTACAGAGAAAAAAAGGGGGGGTCTGTGCTTGTTCGTCAGTGGAAGAAAGGGGGGGGGGGGGGGTTCGGAGCTGCGGAGGAGCTTCAGAAGGCGGAGGCTGGGGGTCGGAGGGGATGACAGCGGCTGCGGTGGTCGGGGGTGAGGCTAGGGCTTGGTGGGCTGTCGATTTAGGGGTTCAGGGTACCTAGGGCTCGCGGGTTTGGGGAAAGTGGGAGGAGAGATGGGGGAACGGAGGGGTGGTGGCGCCGTAGGGGATGGAGGCGGCGGTGCGCGCCTGGAGGGTGGTTCCCCTTCCGTCGTTCTTTTCCTCCCCTTTTTTTTTTTATTCGGGAAGAGTGGAGTCAACGCTTAAGAGAAAAAGGGGGGAGGGCCACTTATATGTTTTAATTATATATTTAATTTTAAATTTTAAAATTCATAAAGTAACTTTTCACTACGAACTCAAAATCGAACCCACCGACTGCCGTCCCTAGCTAATTACCCCCATTCTGAACACAATGGGATATGTATCGTAGGTTGATTTGCTCGTTACAATCAGTTACCGTTAAATTTACATTTAAATCACTATATTGAATTTAAACGCGCATTTCAATTTACCGGGGTCACATACGAACTCGAAAAATTCCAGAAAAATATTTTCTAGCTTCGTATTGACGATACGGTCCTAACAAAACTAGTTTCGTCGAATTCTGAGACCGTTTGAAAAATGGCCAATTTCCAGTCGATTAAAATCAACTGAAACTGGTCAAACGCGTTTTCCTTTGCCACGCTCACATATTGATTCGAAAAATTATGAAATTTGGAATCTAGCAATAACTTGACATCACGGACCCAACAAAACTGGTTTCGTCAAAATCCGAGGTCGTTTGCAAAATGTCCATTTTTTAAGGGCCTTATATATATAAAAATATATATAAATTCCACAGCGACTATTTCTAATTTTAAACTGGACATATCTTATCATTTCTAAGATGAAATCTCAGTTTGTTAACTTCGTTACAGAGATATAGTTATACAGATTCAAATATTTCTTGTTTCGTTCAATTCTGACTTATATTGAATTCTGTATATTCATTTGAAATTAGAAATCGAATTTTCGAACTACCGCGCCATTTTCAATTCCTTTTATAATTATATATAATTATTTATATTCTAACGACGACGCGTATAATATATACGTTCTAATTCTATATTCAAAATAAATTTTCGTCGATATTATTTAAAATAATTCATTTTAAATAATCAAAATTCGCTAAAATTGCCAAAATAAAAATTTCAAACTGGCTCGCATTTTACGGGTTGTTACAATCTCCCCCACTTAAAACTTTTCGTCCCCGAAAAGGAACAAAGTCGAAAGTGGTTTGATTATTCAGCTTTACGTTCGATCAGGCTTCCATTCTCCAACTCTTTAGTTTCTGAGAATTTTCAAATTTTCAAAAATTTGGCTAACACCCTAAATTTTCGAAAAATTTCGCCATAACCTCCCCTGCACCGGGAGCATCGGGGAATTTCAAATAGCTTCCCCGGTCCTTCAGATCTCAAAAAGAAAAAGAAAAAGCCAAGCGGCTAGCCAATAGGCTCACAAAATCATCATCACCCAAACAAAACAGGAAATTATGTAGTAAACATGTACCTATTTGTCGGGCAAACAAATTTTATTCTTCGGCTCTAGCCTCCTTGCCATGACCTGTTCAATGATATATATGTATATGCAAGCAGATGCAACCAATTTTCAATATAATTCAATATTCGGTTCAATTAGGCATAAAGGTTCAAAATTAGCAAACAAATGAACAAACATCTATCAATTAGTTGATTAGAGTTTGAAATTCATAATTTTGATACATATACAAAAATCATGTTTTTGATGCCAATTCACAACAATGTGTTCTAACTATATATAAGTTTTGGTTCTCACACCAGCCTAATGGAAATATATAGAAAATCACACCTTCGAAACACGAACATAAATACTGATGATGTCATGACAATCATCAGTACCAACTCCGGGCGACTAGAATGTGATTCCATATCTATCCAATATATTAAAATTTCAAATACACGCGGATCAGACGTATACGCAAAATCTATATATACTGGATTGTCCACATCAATATAATTAAATAATCAAATACGAATAAGTGATTTAAATTTTCAAAACAAAAATTTGTTTTCATTTTCAAAAATATACCCTTCACACTCGTTCTAGGATACTACTGATCCTATCTCTAACGAGTCATCCCCATTGGATATTACTAATCCAATATCTGATGAATTCTTTCGTATGGTTCTAATGTTCCTTGTTCTCCGAGCTTTGTAAACCAAAGCTCTGATACCAAACTGTGACGGCAAAGAATTTCGCTCGGTCCGGACCAGTCGCTAAACCGATCCAGGCCATTCGAAACGCCCTATCGTTTGAGAACATGACAAAACAGAACGCATACAGAAGAACATTTCACTGTATTACAACAATGCATCAGATTACAAGAATATACAGAGTATAAACGAATATACATTACACAGAAATATCAGAGATTTAAATTACATTAAAATACATAGCAGCGGAAAATAATACAATACACAACTAGAAGAGATATACGGATACAAAGCTTTCCGGATATCATTCCAGCTGTAAACCAGGATCCTGTGAATATAAATCTGCAAAACCAAAACTACTAGCTGCCCGTGTCAAAATAGGGGCACCCAGAGTTTAGGTTAAAACAATAAACTCTAGGTCAGTCATGTGACTGGTGTGAGAACTAAAACAGTTAATCATTATTTTGAAAGTTAGGTAAATCAAGGGACCACGCCGTATAACACGGAACGGGTTTCCTCCCAAGAATACCAGTGCATAAAACAAACAGCGCAATGCTAAATAAAGAAAATGAAGCTGTTATAAGACCCAGGTCCTATCACACAATGCAAACGCAAGCCGGGGGATAGGGTTTTCCCTTATAACAGCCAAAGAATGCTGGATACGGTTGAAACAAATCATTTGATACTATAATAAGTGCATAGTGTATAAAACAACTTCAAATCATAAGTATCAATCATAGGCGGCATGAGCGCCCCATCCCACTATGTCGCCATATATAGGATTACAACTAAAACCGCAAATGTCACGTATTTGGAAATTGGATTTCCGTCTATGAACCGAGGCAAAAGATAGTCCTCAACCGTTTTCGTGACTGCCTAGCCCGAGCCACAGGGTCAGAGCGCATCGACCCTTGGATCGTCAGGGCCGGTCCACACGGAGTGGATTAAAATGCCTGAACATGCGTTTCTCCGCCCTATGGGGCGTAAACGAGCCAACTAAATGACTCCATCGGTTCGAGAACGACCGACCAATCTGAGGCGCCTCGCAACAGCAACAACCACATAAGTCAAACTCGTCAGGGCGTGTAAAACCACTGACGCCACTTCTAGCTAGGAAGAAACGCATGCCCTCCCTGACGTCCTCTCCCGTTTTTGGTTCATACCGGGTGTGAAACTCGCGAATCAACGTTACACAAAGCTATGCCACAAAGGCCTTGCTTTGATCATCACCACAAGACTTTGCTTTTCAACAGAAGCCTTGATCATTTGCATCTTAGCATGCCACACAGGCAAACCATCCTATGCAACCGATATCAGTCACACAGAATGAAATCCGATGTCAGACACACAGTCCATTTACAAGTCCGTTCTGGGTCTGAACGAAACCGGAGGCACCTAGTACCCCGCATATCCATCGATCTCCAAGTACGTCTGGACGATCACTAACTGTTTCCATCTTCTTGGGTGTACAGCCCAATCAAGATCATCAGTTATCACCCAAACGACGTGAAGACCTCCGGTCTTCGACCATCGTCTTCATCTTCGACTTATCGTCGTATCAGTTATTCAGAATGGGATAAACCCTGTCTTTCCGAATAACTCGCGTATATATTATAAAAGTGTTACACAAACACAACATACGCCTCATTCCAATTCATTAGTCGCTAACCGTAAATTAATCAAGAGAATAATTCCCCGAATATTAACCCCGAAGGCCGAAACCAACATCAGATCAATATCCAGAAAACCATTCTGCTTGGCCAACCGACAGTTAGTTTCTAAATTTCACATTCATAGGGAAAGATTCCCATTAATTTTATCAAAGATAAATTCCTTGAATTTATTCTTTAATCCATTTTTGAATATCAATTCAAACTAGTCGGGATTAGCGAACCTTACCGAAGTAATCATTTGTTTTAATTTCCCCATCCCAACCTATTCATCCCATGAAGTAAAACTGGTAATACTTCATATCTAACACCACAGTGTTATCGGTAAATTCAATTACCATTTCACGTTCAAATCTAATTAAAGATTTAACTATCGCCTGGAGCAAAACTGGTGATACTCCATTTTCGATCATTTCAATCTAATTAAAGATTCATTAAAACTCCACTTAGTTTTAATCGTTAACTGGGTTAAAGAATCAGTGTCATTTAAAACACGGTTCACGATAAACCCAAAATCACATTCATCAATTATCGGGTTAAAGAACAAGTGTTATTTGAAGCACTGTTCACGATAAACCCAAAAATCAATATCAATTCAATTCCAATTAAATATTATTTAATTGGTACACTTCATTAAATCTAAATAAAAAGATTTAATCTTTTCTCAACTGGGTTCAAGAACAGTGTTAGTGAAGACACCATTCACGACAAACCCAAATCACATTCGATATTCAATACAAGGCTCTGAATAGAAAATATATCGGCTTATATTCAATATCGAATTCTACGACTAACAAATGTCGTATTGGAAATAACGATATAAATATATATCTTTCAAATTTCCATATCAACATCTGTATAATCACGAATCCCAACATCGAAATATTCCGAAGACAATTTCGATTCAAATCCATTCCAATGCAATCATTGTAAATTTTGGTTATTTTTAAAACCCTTTTCGAATTCAATTTATTTATTTAAAAATAAATAGAATTATAATTCTAGTTCAAAACTAGTTCAATTCGATAAAAATCTATTTTTATCTTTTCAAATATGGAGTTTTTCATCCCAATTCTTCCCAAATCATTTCTTATGATTTTACACAAATTATTACTATTTTTAATAATTTTATCAAGGCCCGTACAGTCGATTTCCAACAATGGCCATCGAACTGCACTTACAGCGACCTTTTTCCAATTTGATTTGGACGTATCTCCAAATCCAACCGTTAGATTTCAAATTTCTAACATTCGTTAGAAAGCTCTTTTCGATACGAACCCAACGGTTCCGGTTTTAGGAGAATCCGACGGTCGGATCTCCCGTAATGTCCGCTTGAAATAAATGGTCGAAATTCACGAACTGCCGCGGCGCGGCGCGTTCTATTCAGGCCATTTATATTATATATATATTATATATAATATATATTTCGTCGATTTCTATTCAAAACGAATTATATAAATAGTTTTAAAATTCGTTTCAAAATCTATTTCAACTTCTATTTCAATTCAAAGCAAAATCGAATTCTTCTTTATAAATTCGTCTTAAAATTCATTTCTATTCAATTCAAATTTCAATTCAATTTGAATTCATTTCAATTTGCTTTCAATTCAATTTGAATTCGTTTTATATTCAATTCATTTCGAAATCGTTTTCAATTCATTTCGAATTCGTTTTCAATTCAATTCATTTCGAAATCGTTTTCAATTCAATTCATTTCGAAATCGTTTTCAATTCAATTCATTTCGAAATCGTTTTCAATTCAATTCATTTCGAAATCGTTTTCAATTCAATTCATTTCGAAATCGTTTTCAATTCAATTCATTTCGAAATCGTTTTCAATTCAATTCATTTCGAAATCGTTTTCAATTCAATTCATTTCGAAATCGTTTTCAATTCAATTCATTTCGAAATCGTTTTCAATTCAATTCATTTCGAAATCGTTTTCAATTCAATTCATTTCGAAATCGTTTTCAATTCAATTCATTTCGAAATCGTTTTCAATTCAATTCATTTCGAAATCGTTTTCAATTCAATTCATTTCGAAATCGTTAAAATCGATATAAATATCGTTCACGTCAAAATGGCGTCAATCTAATCAACACGGCTTCATAAATTTCTATTTTCAAATATTCTATTTCAAATATTTTTTTTTCAAAATAGTTGTTATTATCAAAATATTTCGTTCAACACATGACCAATCTCAATGAATGAGTACTGTCAACACATGAACTTTTATTTTATATCGATAAAGGTGTAAATTTTATTACTAAAATATTTCGTTCAACACATGACCAATCTCAATGAATGAGTACTGTCAACACATGAACTTTTATTTTATAATATTCTTTATTTTTCAAATTGGAATGAGGCCCAATCAATCACCATATAAAGTTAATTATATGGATTTTCATACAACACATGTATATAATAGCATTGAAAAATAATCAACCATCAACCAAAGTGCACTACACTGTATAAGCATCAAATATAGATATCTAATGCTTATAACAGCCTGTCAATCAATCGATCGACATATTTAATCAATCAGGATGAGTGAACTGCATATTTCATCCTAACACCCGTGTAGGGTTTCAAACAATCAAACAAATATTTTATTTGTGCAGTTGGGCGATGTGTAAAATTTATCTACCCAATCATTGTCCTTCAAATAGGTGCACATAAACAAACCGTCGGGTTTGTAAATGAATATTTATTTATTCACATTCACTATATTCATTTTCACGTTAAAAATTATATTTTTAACGATAAAACATTTTATTTCAACCTATGAATTTCTATTCAATTCATTTATTCAATAAAATGATATTTTTATTTTATAACATGTTTTAGAAAATTTCGGCGGCATAACGGCACGATACTAGAAACGGGACGAGGCCTAGCCTTATCCCCGGTCTAGTGAAGGCCCACGCCATTCACATATCAATTTTAATCAATTTCCAATTCAACCAATCAATCAAATCCAAATCAAATAATCTAACCAACTACACAA
Organism: Allium sativum; assembly: GCA_030737875.1. Taxonomy (NCBI): domain Eukaryota; kingdom Viridiplantae; phylum Streptophyta; class Magnoliopsida; order Asparagales; family Amaryllidaceae; genus Allium; species Allium sativum. Next base: position 162,440,128 of record CM060924.1, read on the forward strand.
CCAAACAAACAAGTCCATGGTATGTGGACGGGTGTCGGGTGCTTCTAATAAGCACCGTCTGCATCCTAGTATATATATATAACTAGAAATAAAATTGAAAGGTGAGAAATTCTCACATATAGCTATCCTAGCTCCACGGCACTTCATTTGCAGAAGTCTTCGTCGTTTCGCCTTTTTGTCACCTTCGTTGCTGCTTTCACTACATATGTAAAAATCGAATTTTTACTATGCTATTCAATATATAAAAATCGAATTTTTACTTCGATGTTCAATATATAAAAATCATATTTTTTATTTCGAAGTTCTATATATATAAATCATATTTTTATTATCTTCACTATATAAAAATCATATTTTTATTATTTACATGATATAAAAATTATATTTTTATTCTTCAAAATCAGTTCTATTTCAGTTTCTAAACAATATAAACCTCAGTTTCTAAACTATATAAATTCAGTTTTTATCCATATAAAAATTCAGTTTTAACTATTAATAAAAATTAGTTTTAACTATTTATAAAAATCAGTTTTAACTATTTATAAAAAATCAGTTTTAACTATTTATAAAAATCAGTTTTAACTATTAATAAAAATCAGTTTTAACTATTAATAAAAATCAGTTTTAACTATTAATAAAAATCAGTTTTAACTATTAATAAAAATCAGTTTTAACTATTTTTAAAAATCAGTTTTAACTTTGATAAAAATCAGTTTTAACTATGATAAAAATCAGTTTTAACTATGATAAAAATCAGTTTTAACTTAACTAAAAAAAATCAGTTTTTACTAAACTTAAAAATCAGTTTTCTGTTTTAAATAAAATCAAATCAGTTTTCTGTTTTAAATAAAATCAAATCAGTTTTCTGTTTTAAATAAAATCAAATCAGTTTTCTGTTTTAAATAAAATCAAATCAGTTTTCTGTTTTAAATTCTCCTTATACAAAATAAAAATAAAATAATAAAATAAAAATAATAAAAAAAGAAATACTTACAGAGAAAAAAAGGGGGGGTCTGTGCTTGTTCGTCTGTGGAAGAAGGGGGGGGGTGTTCGGAGCTGCGGAGGAGCTTCAGAAGGCGGAGGCTGGGGGTCGGAGGGGATGACAGCGGCTGCGGTGGTCGGGGGTGAGGCTAGGGCTTGGTGGGCTGTCGATTTAGGGGTTCAGGGTACCTAGGGCTCGCGGGTTTGGGGAAAGTGGGAGGAGAGATGGGGGAACGGAGGGGTGGTGGCGCCGTAGGGGATGGAGGCGGCGGTGCGCGCCTGGAGGGTGGTTCCCCTTCCGTCGTTCTTTTCCTCCCCTTTTTTTTTTTTTTTATTCGGGAAGAGTGGAGTCAACGCTTAAGAGAAAAAGGGGGGAGGGCCACTTATATGTTTTAATTATATATTTAATTTTAAATTTTAAAATTCATAAAGTAACTTTTCACTACGAACTCAAAATCGAACCCACCGACTGCCGTCCCTAGCTAATTACCCCCATTCTGAACACAATGGGATATGTATCGTAGGTTGATTTGCTCGTTACAATCAGTTACCGTTAAATTTACATTTAAATCACTATATTGAATTTAAACGCGCATTTCAATTTACCAGGGTCACATTCGAACTCGAAAAATTCCAGAAAAATATTTTCTAGCTTCGTATTGACGATACGGTCCTAACAAAACTAGTTTCGTCGAATTCTGAGACCGTTTGAAAAATGGCCAATTTCCAGTCGATTAAAATCAACTGAAACTGGTCAAACGCGTTTTCCTTTGCCACGCTCACATATTGATTCAAAAAATTATGAAATTTGGAATCTAGCAATAACTTGACATCACGGACCCAACAAAACTGGTTTCGTCGAAATCCAAGGTCGTTTGCAAAATGTCCATTTTTTAAGGGCCTTATATATATAAAAATATATATAAATTCCACAGCGACTATTTCTAATTTTAAACTGGACATATCTTATCATTTCTAAGATGAAATCTCAGTTTGTTAACTTCGTTACAGAGATATAGTTATACAGATTCAAATATTTCTTGTTTCGTTCAATTCTGACTTATATTGAATTCTGTATATTCATTTGAAATTAGAAATCGAATTTTCGAACTACCGCGCCATTTTCAATTCCTTTTATAATTATATATAATTATTTATATTCTAACGACGACGCGTATAATATATACGTTCTAATTCTATATTCAAAATAAATTTTCGTCGATATTATTTAAAATAATTCATTTTAAATAATCAAAATTCGCTAAAATTGCCAAAATAAAAATTTCAAACTGGCTCGCATTTTACGGGTTGTTACAATATTCCCTTATTTTCTATATTAAGAAAATATATGTTATTAACTCTGGAAAACATTTCCATTGCATATTTACATATCACTATTCTTCCACATCTATCAGACTCTAACCGTAAACTAGTAAGAGAACAACTTCCTAAGTATAAACCCCGAAGGCTGAAACCAACATCATATCGATACACAAAAAGTCGTTCAACTCAACTAATTTCCAGTCAGTTTCTAATTCTGCTTAACTCTATTTCTTTAACTCCACTTGATTAACTTCTTATCAAAACGATCATTTTAAATCTGCAAATGATTTTCTTTTAAATCATCGTTCACTTTAAAACGTATATCTCCCAGGATTTTATTTATATAATTCCTTTTCGTTTATAATATTCTATTTTAAGTTCGTTTCATTATCGAATTCTATATATATCGATTTCTAGTTTATCAAATCTTCTTAAAAATATTCTAACTCCTTAAATTTCCAAAAAAAAATCGCCATAACCTACTTTGTACGGGGTTACCGGAAAAAGTCAAACCTTGCCACCCAGGCCCTCTCCAATCAAAAAGAAAAAGGAAAAGCCAAGCGGCTAGCCGATACGGCGCATAAAATCTCATATTCAATTTAAATACGTATCTTTTTGTCGAGCATTATATTTATACTCTTCCATTACTTCATTCTATACCTGCTTAATATATATCTATCCATTCTAATTCATTCCAACTCAATCTAATTGTTTTAACTCAATTTGTTAATTCATTTGCTAATTAGCACCTTTGCCTATTTCACTTTCATATTTGAAATAAATATTTCTACTTTGACAAAAATAAATTTCCCTTTTCAAATTCACACTCGTATTTATATTTCCTGAATTTATCTAATGATAATTCATTTCACTTCATTTATAAACTACGTTTATAAATGAATTACTTGTTTTAATTATTCGAAACAAGTTAATATTTCTAGTCCATTCGAAATTCAAATTTCTATTTTAGAAAAATAGAATTTCCTTTTTTAAATCTGGAAATTTCCTTTTCATGATATTTTTAAATATCAATATTTAGGCCCAGTGATATTTAAGCACAAAAACATCCAAATTATTTATTTACAGGTTTTCCAACACATCATATATGATAGTATATATGCAAACAAATAAACAAACAGATAATACATTTTTGAGGAATCCAGTTGGATCCCTCCAACTTATTTTTCCTCCATCCATAGACGTTAGCCAATATAAATAATACCCATCCTACTTCGAGGCAGGATATCGCGGTATATATATATATATATATATATATATATATATATATATATATATATATATATATATATATATATATATAACAGCCACAAACACCAATCCTAAATAACTAATATATTTTTAAAATAGCAACAATAATATTTCAATGCATACAAACAAATCAACAATTTATTTTTAATGCTAAAAATAAATTAACGAGTGAGATTTACTCACCGTGATTTTTCTTTGGCGAATATCCCATTAAATTTAATCTCAACGCCGCTATGGATCTTCTCAAAAATAAATCTACTTCGCACCTATGATTTTATTTAATTAAACAATTAAGCTATTATAAATTTTAAATTATCTCTAACAATAAATAAATAAACTATTCTATGTATTTTATTTTTATAAAAACATATACCTCGTTGTTAATCGAACGAAGACCGCCATTCTTTGCTAACCCAACCATCCATTCGACAACATTATCACTTTACACCATCTCTTCTACCACATCACCAGTTAATTCCCTTGTTGCATTTCTCTTCACAATCTCAGATCCTGGACATTGTTTTGCCATCCTAAATAGAATACCATCAACCCATCACCTTACAAACAAGACTGAATAACACAACAAATTTCCTTCCTTTACATGACCGGTGCCCTCCCCCCAGACATTGATGCTCGCTGTTACAGCCACCTAGTCCATCAATTTAACCCTTCGCTGTCAACTCTGTCACCAACCCTTTTCCACCCCAATCGCCAACCACCTATAATCGCAAGCACCCTCCGACAGTCATCATTTAACTTGTGCGCTTCAAAAGGACTCGATCCTCAATCCCCGATGTTCCCAAACTCGAGCATCCATAAAGTATCGCACCAAAACTTGGAACGTCCAATCCCTTACCACCGTTCGCAATTACCTACTCCGACTCCCCTTTGCTAAAATCGATCGACACCAACCCGTCAAACCACTCAGATGAAATCGCGACTCCAAAAATTGAATTATGAATTCGAAATACCACTCGCCTGCTTACCTAGTTTGAGTTCGAACCCTCCTTTCTTTCAGATCTCGCGCATGTATTCCCATCGCCTTAGAACCCTTAGGTTCGGCTGCTAAGTCGAACTCGATTTCGACTCTTTTGTTTTTTATTTAATGGTGAAATTGATTTGGTATTGGCATTCGAATAAGAAGAGGGAATAAAGAAAAGTCTGAAGCGGTTTTCCTGGTTTTATTTGAGATTGGAAAAAATGAACACACGAGAGGTTATTATATGGAGAAGACAGAACGTACACCATTTGTTTATAGAAGAAATGAGGATGACGCGATTTTATAAAGGAAGGGCGCGGTTTTGAATTGAACAATGAGGTCAAATTTTTTTCTTTGATGTTTTGTTTCTGTCCACTAAACAAGGATCACAGTGCAATTTATTTTATTTTAATTTGTTTTTGGACCGGTGTCCTTTAATTAAAATACCCCATGATTCCGAACTCCTTTTTGAACCCAACAACTGACATTATTAGGGTTATTCCACTATTCTGGACACACTGGGACATGTTTCAAGGCCTCAATCGATCGTCTGTGGAAGATATTAATTTAAATCGATAAAAATTAAATTCAAAACAATAAATTGTCCGATAATAAATTATTATTATCGCTTATATATTCAAACAGAACTGACTCTGATCATCTAAATCATTTCTATTCAGTTTTAACTTCGATTTCAATATATATCGTATTTCAATAATTTAATATATTTGATATTAAGTCGAAATCGATTTTTAAATCGATAACTAAATATAAAAATTCATTTATATTATTGACTAAATATTTAAATCCATATTAAATATTTAAAATTAACCGATGAAATATCTGAGTCATTACATTCTCCCCCCTTAAAAGAATTTCATCCCCGAAATTACTAAGGTAGGAAAAATGCTACTAACCTATTTACTTTTCAAAATCAATTTATATTGGACTCAACATTTTATATTTCTACAACATTAATTCACCAAAACATTTGGTTTTTCCTTCATATGGCACCCCGTATATGTTCACATTCATTTAGTCCAAATGATTTACAATCAATTTATATTCCATTCAAATTGATTTTGATCAATTTATTTACTTCGATTTATATAACTTCTTAAATTAAATTTAAATTCCAGAATTCAAATACCCGGGTTTTTATTTCAAATTCCTTTGAAATCACATAAACATACATATATTTATTCCTATCTCAAATTCAATACATTCGAATTTTCAAACCAAGTTGTTTTATTCCAAACAAATTTCGATCAATCCATTTCTATGGTAGCAATTCATCACTTAGAAACCCGAAAATGAAAACTGATATTGCTGCAGTCATCATCAGAATTATTTCCCATCCACTGAAGTGAGTTCAATGCTTAATTACTTTCAAAATCCATCTCAAAATGATTTTATTCAGAATCCTTCAAACATAAGCTAAATTGTTCTAATATACTTCAAAAAATATTTTCAAACTTCCCAGGAATTAAAATTTCAAATTCTGGTTTGAATTCAATTCTAATTCGTCTCATTTGTATAATTAATTCATATACAAATTTTATTTTGGTTATATATAACCATTCCAATTTTTATAATCTAATTTGATTATAATATTAACATCCAACACATCCATATATTATAATAATTTCAGAAAATTATTCCTTTTCTATCAAAAATAGAATTTTGAGTAAATTTATTTCATTTATCCATTTTAAAACAATACTGTGTCCAATCTTCTGTTCAAGTATTTACAAACTCTTATCGACGTCATGGCATCCCACAATTCGATCAGAATTCATAAACTACTCAACAGACAAGTCAACACAATATAAAACATTTGTTTTAATCAATTAACAAATACGCTCTCTCGTATATATACACTCAACTCATTCTAGGGTACTACTGACCCTATCTCTAATGAGCACAACCCCATCAAGCCTAGGTATTCGCTCAACCTAAGCTCTGATACCAACTGTAACGACCCAGAAATTTGGTAGGCTTTTCAACCATCCCTCAACCCCCAAGGTAGAGGGCTAACCTCCCCCCGTGGCTTACAGAGGTACCCCAACTCCATGCTTTACGGCCAGCCTCTCGACTCGACCAACCCGCTATATTGCAAGACCTGTAGGGGTAAGAGTCTCCCGTTTGCCACCAAACCGCGAAGTGAGAACCCCCTATCAGACGTACCAGTTAAGCAACATGGACTGGTGTAAGTAAACGATTTTAAAATAGTTTGAGGAAGCAAACGATATCTCATAAGACCACGCCGTATAACATGGAATGGATTTTTCCCTTATGAGAATCCAAAATATCTTTATATCAAAACTCTTTGATTTTATAATAGTGTCTAAATGAAAATAGATATCAATCTAGATGAATGCTTGCATCTTACGTTCCACATACATAGTATGCAAACAAAAGCGCAGGCGCTTATTGGTTAAAGGATTTCCAACTATGACAAGGTATGGAACCACCTTTCGCAAGTGTATCTCAAGAGGAGAATACACTGGGTTCAACAAGAATATCTTGCAACCCGGCCACACATGACCGACCACTCATTTCGCTTGAGTGTATCGAATGTATATCACCAACGGTTGGGATCAGCAACCATTTCCCGAATGGGACATCATCGAATAGAATAAGGAATTAAATGAATCTCTAGATAGGTGATAATACACCCTAATGGGAGCTAACCACATAGCCATGTTGCCTGCCTGATTTTTATCATTTCCTGGTCGTTCAGGCCTGAGGCTACGCTTACTTGCCATTCATTTATAACACAATCACTTTGAATGTCACATTGTCAGATCCGTTAATCACTAATTTGGTTTACACAAATATATTCTGGATATTATGCTAAGGGAATAAATTCGTTGCCACCATATATATTTATACAAACCAACATATTCGATCATTGGAAATACTTTGTCAGACATTCGTCCATATATGTTCATTCTGGGATTGAACGAAACCAAAGGCACAATTTCCATTAATAGAAAAGGCCCTTACACTTTACTCCGTCTTCAATATATTCAGCATACTTGGTTTGCAACGCTTATGCCAATACGGAGTGGTTCTTCGGATAATAATCCAACCGGTCTCTCCATATTAACAACGTTAAAATGGTCAAAAACTTTGATAGTCGGTGATTTAACTATCAAATGAAAAATGTCCGTGTACACACAACGATCTTATTTCCAAATGGAATTATCAATCAAATCCTCAAATATATATATATATATATATATTCATATTTCCTTATTTTCTATATTAAGAAAATATATGTTATTAACTCTGGAAAACATTCCCATTGCATATTTACATATCACTATTCTTCCTTATCTATCAGACTCTAATTGTAAACTAGTAAGAGAAAAACTTCCTAAGTATAAACCCCGAAGGACGAAACCAACATCAGATCGATACTCAAAAAGTCGTTCAACTCAACTAATTTCCAGTCAGTTTCTAATTCTGCTTAACTCTATTTCTTTAACTCCATTTGATTAACTTCTTATCAACACGATCATTTTAAATCTACAAATGATCTGCTTTTAAATCATCGTTCACTTCAAAACGTATATCTCCTAGGATTTTATTTATAAAATTCCTTTTCATTTATAATATTTTATTTTAAGTTCATTTCGTTATCGAATTCTATATATATATCGATATATCGATTTCTAGTTTATCAAATCTTCTTAAAAATATTCTAACTCCTTAAATTTCCGGAAAAAATCGCCATAATCTCCTTTGTACGGGGTTACCGGAAAAAGTCAAACCTTGCCACACAGGCCCTCTCCAATCAAAAAGAATAAGGAAAAGCCCAGCGGCTAGCCGATACAGCGCATAAAATCTCATATTCAATTTAAATACGTACCTTTTTGTCGAGCATTAAATTTATACTCTTCCATTACTTCATTCTATACCTGCTTAATATATATCTATTTATTCTAATTCATTCCTACTCAATCTAATTGTTTTAACTCAATTTGTTAATTCATTTGCTAATTAGCATCTTTGCCTATTTCACTTTCATATTTGAAATAAATATTTCTACTTTGAAAAAAATAAATTTCCCTTTTCAAATTCACACTCGTATTTATATTTCCTGAATTTATCTAATGGTAATTCATTTCACTTCATTTATAAACTACGTTTATAAATGAATTACTTGTTTTAATTATTCAAAACAAGTTAATATTTCTAGTCCATTCGAAATTCAAATTTCTATTTTAGAAAAATAGAATTTCCTTTTTTAAATCTGGAAATTTCCTTTTCACGATATTTTTAAATATCAATATTTAGGCCCAGTGATATTTAAGCACAAAAACATCCAAATTATTTATTTACAGGTTTTCCAACACATCATATATGACAGTATATATGCAAACAAATAAACAAACAGATAATACATTTTTGAGGAATCCAGTTGGATCCCTCCAACTTATTTTTCCTCCATCCATAGACGTTAGCCAACATAAATAATACCCATCCTACTTCGAGGCAGGATATCGCGGTATGAAAGTCATCCACTATATATATATATTGTGGGGCGCATAGGGAAATCATTCACTAATGATGCCGCGGGCATCTGCTAATGATACTACGGGAATCCAACCACCAATATACATAAATAATAGCCACAACCACCAATCCTAAATAATTAATATATTTTTAAAATAGCCACAATAATATTTCAATGCATACAAACAAATCAACAATTTATTTTTAATGCTAAAAATAAATTAATGAGTGAGATTTACTCACCGTGATTTTTCTTTGGCGAATATCCCATTAAATTTTAGCTCAACGCTTTCAATGCATACAAACAAATCAACAATTTATTTTTAATGCTAAAAATAAATTAATGAGTGAGATTTACTCACCGTAATTTTTCTTTGGCGAATATCCCATTAAATTTCATCTCAATGCCGCTATGGATCTTCTCAAAAATAAATCTACTTCGCACCTATGATTTTATTTAATTAAACGATTAAGCTATTAAAATTTTTAAATTAGCTCTAACAATTAATAATTAAACTATTCTATGTATTTTATTTTTATTAAAACATATACCTCATTGTTAATCGAACGAAGACCACCATTCTTTGCTGACCCGGCCATCCATTCGACAACATTATCACTTTATACCATCTCTTCTACCACATCACCAGTTAATTCCCTTGTTGCATTTCCGTTCACAGTCTCAGATCTTGGGCATCATTTTCGGTCCCAAATCGAATACCATCAACACATCACCTTACAAACAAGACTGAATAACACAACAAATTTCCTTCCTTTACATGACCGGTGCCCTTCCCCTTGACATTGATGCTCGCTGCTACAACCACCTAGTCCATCAATTTAACCCTTCGCTGTCACCTCTGTCACCAGCCCTTTTCCACTGCAATCTCCAACCACCTACAATCGCAAGCACCCTCCGACAGTCATCATTCAACTCGCGCGCTTCAGAAGGACTCGATCCTCAATCCCCGATGTTCCCAAACTTGAGCATCCATAAAGTATCGCACCAAAACTTGCGACATCCAATCCCTTACCTCCGTTCGCGATTACCTACTCCGACTTCCTATAAAAACCCGTAACTTCCCCGTAAAGGAAAGTGTCGGATAGTTCGAGAACAAGCCACAACAGAACACATATAGAAGAACATTTCATTGCATATTACAACAACGCATCAGATTACAAGAATATACAGAGTATAAATGAATATTACACAGAAGTATCAAATATCAGAGATTTAAATTACATTAAATACATAGCAGCGGAAAATAATACAATACACAACTAGAAGGAGATATACGGATACAAAGCTTTCCGGATATCGTTCCAGCTGTAAACCAGGATCCTGTGAATATAAATCTGCAAAACCAAAACTACTAGCTGCCCGTGTCAAAATAAGGGCACCCAGAGTTTAGGTTAAAACAATAAACTCCAGGTCAGTCATGGGACTGGTGTGAGAACTAAAACAGTTATATATCTTTATTTTAAAGTTAGGTAAATCAAGGGACCACGCCGTATAACACGGAACGGGTTTCTTCCCAAGAATACCAGTGCATAAAACAACAGCGCAATGCTAAATAAAGAAGAATGAAGCTATTATAAGACCCAGTTCCCATCACACAATGCAATCGCAAGCCGGAGGATAGGGTTTTTTTACCTTATAATAGCCAAGAATGCTTGATACGTTGAAAACAAATCATTTGATACTATAATAAGTGTATAGTGTATAAAACAACTTCAAATCATAAGTATCAATCATAGGCGGCATGAATGCCCCATACCACTATGTCGCCATATATAGGTTATACAATCAAAATCGCAAAGTCACGTATTTGGAAATTGGATTTCCGTCCATGAACCGAGGCAAAAGATAGTCCTCTACCGATTCGAGACTGCCTAGCCCGAGTCTCAGGATCAGAACGCATCGACCCTTGGAGCGACAGGGCCGGTCCACCGATGTGGATTAAACTTAAATCCTGAACACTGCGTTTCGCCGCCCTTTGGGGCGTAAGCGAGCCAACGAATGACTCCATCGGACCCGGATCGTCCGATCTAACCGAGGCGCCTCGCAACAGCAACAACCACATAAGTCAAACTCGTCAGGGCGTGTAAAACCACTGACGCCACTTCTAGCTAGGAGGAAACGCAGGCCCTCCCTGAGGTCCGTCTCCCGTTTTTGGTTCATACCTGGTGTGAAACACGCGAGGTAAACGTTACACAAAGCTACGCCACAAAGGCCGTGCTTTGATCATCACCACAAGACTTTGCTTTTCAACAGAAGCCTCGATCAATTGCCACTTAGGCATGCCACACAGGCAATTCACTCTATGCGTTTGATATCCATCAATATATAACCCCTGAGCTCGTACGTCTCAAAGAAGGGCGTTAATCAAGAGAATAAATTCTCCGCCGCCAAACAGATATATATTTAATAGAGATCAATCACACGGACTAAAATCCAATGTCAGACACACAGTCCATTTACAAGTCCGTTCTGGGTCTGAACGAAACCGGAGGCACCTAGTACCCCGCATATCCATCGATCTCCAAGTACGTCTGGACGATCACTAACTGTTTCCATCTTCTTGGGTGTACAGCCCAATCAAGATCATCAGTAATTACCCAAACGACGTGAAGACCTCCGGTCTTCGACCATCGTCTTCGTCTTCGACTTATCGTCGTATCAGTTATTCAGAATGGGATAAACCCGGTCTTTCCGAATAACTCGCGTATATTTTAAGTAAGTGTTACACAAACACAACATACGCCTCATTCCAATTCATCAGTCACTAACCGTAAATTAATCAAGAGAATAATTTCCCAAATATTAACCCCGAAGGCTGAAACCAACATCAGATCAATATCCAGAAAACCCTTCTGCTTGGCTAACCGACAGTTAGTTTCTAAATTTCACGTTCATAGGGAAAGGTTCCCATTAATTTTATCAAAGATAAATTCTTGAATTTATTCTTTAATCTACTTTTGAATATCAATTCAAACTAGTCGGGATTAGCGAACCTTACCGAAGTAATCATTTGTTTTAATTTCCCAATCCCAACCTATTCATCCCATGAAGTAAAACTGGTAATACTTCATATCTAACACCACGGTGTTATCGGTAAATTCAATTACCATTTCACGTTCAAATCTAATTAAAGATTTAACTAACGCCTGGAGCAAAACTGGTGATACTCCATTCTCGATCATTTCAATCTAATTAAAGATCCATTAAAACTCCACTTAGTTTTAATCTTCGACTGGGTTAAAGAATCAGTGTCATTTAAAACACGGTTCACGATAAACCCAAAATCACATTCCATTAATTATCGGGTTAAAGAACAAGTGTTATTTAAAACACTGTTCAAGATAAACCCAAAATCACATTCCATTAATTATCGGGTTAAAGAACAAGTGTTATTTAAAACACTGTTCACGATAAACCCAAAAATCAATATCCATTCAATTCCAATTAAATATTATTTAATTGGTACACTTCATTAAATCTAAATAAAAAGGTTTAATCTTTTCTCAACTGGGTTCAAGAACAGTGTTAGTGAAGACACCATTCACGACAAACCCAAATCACATTTGATATTCAATATAAGGCTCTGAATAGAAAATATATCGGCCTATATTCAATATCAAATTCTACGATTAACAAATGTCGTATTGGAAATAACGATATAAATATATATCTTTCAAATTTCCATAACAACACCTGTATAATCACGAATTCCAACATCGAAATATTCCGAAGACAATTTCGATTCAAATCCGCTCCAATGCAATCATTGGAAATTTTGGTTATTTTCAAAACCCTTTTCGAATTCAATTTATTTATTTAAAAATAAATAGAATTATAATTCTAGTTCAAAACTAGTTCATTTCGATAAAAATCTATTTTTATCTTTTCAAATATGGAGTTTTTCATCCCAATTCTTTCTAAATCATTTCTTATGATTTTACACAAATTATTACTATTTTTAATAATTTTATCAAGGCCCGTACAGTCGATTTCCATCAATGGCCATCGAACTGCACTTACAGCGACCTTTTTTGAATTTGATTTGGACATAATTCCAAATCCAACCGTTAGATTTCAAATTTCTAATATTCGTTAGAAAGCTCTTTTCGATACGAACCCAACGGTTCCGGTTTTAGGAGAATCCGACGGTCGGATCTCCCGTAATGCCCGTTTTAAATAAATGGTCGAAATTCACGAACTGCCGCAGCGCGGCGCGTTCTATTCAGGCCATTATATTATATATATAATATATATAATATATATTTCGTCGATTTCTATTTAAAACGAATTATATAAATAGTTTTAAATTCGTTTCAAAAGCAATTTCAACTTCCTTTTCAATTCAAATCAAAATTGAATTCTTCTTTACAAATTCGTTTTAAAATTCATTTCTATTTAATTCAAATTTCAATTCAATTTGAATTCATTTCAATTCGCTTTCAATTCAATTTGAATTCGTTTTCAATTCAATTCATTTCGAAATCGTTTTCAATTCAATTCATTTCGAAATCGTTTAAAATCGATATAAATATCGTTCACGTCAAAATGGCGTCAATCTAATCAACACGGCTTCATAAATTTCTATTTTCAAATATTATATTTCAAATATTTCTTTTTTTCAAAATAGTTGTTATTATCAAAATATTTCGTTCAACACATGACCAATCTCAATGAATGAGTACTGTCAACACATGAACTTTTATTTTATATTGATAAAGATGTAAATTTTATTACTAAAATATTTCGTTCAACACATGACCAATCTCAATGGATGAGTACTGTCAACACATGAACTTTTATTTTATATCGATAAAGATGTAAATTTTATTACTAAAATATTTCGTTCAACACATGACCAATCTCAATGGATGAGTACTGTCAACACATGAACTTTTATTTTATATCGATAAAGATGTAAATTTTATTACTAAAATATTTCGTTCAACACATGACCAATCTCAATGAATGAGTACTGTCAACACATGAACTTTTATTTTATATCGATAAAGGTGCAAATTTTATTACTAAAATATTTCGTTCAACACATGACCAATCTCAATGAATGAGTACTGTCAACACATGAACTTTTATTTTATAATATTCTTTATTTTTCAAATTGGAATGAGGCCCAATCAATTACCATATAAAGTTAATTATATGGATTTTCATACATTATACACATATAATAGCATTGAAAAATAATCAACCATCAACCAAAGTGCACTACACTGTATAAGCATCAAATATAGATATCTAACGCTTATAACAGCCTGCCAATCAATCGATCGACATATTCAATCAATCAGGATGAGTGAACTTCAAATTTCATCCCAACACCCGTGTGGGGTTTCAAACAATCACACACATATTTTATTTGTGCAGTTGAGCGATGTGTAAAATTTATCGTCCCACTCAATGTCATTCAAATAGGTGTACATACACAAACCGTCCGGTTTGTAAATGAATATTTTATTTTATTCACTTCACGTTAAAAATTATATTTTTAACGATAAAACATTTTATTTTAACATATGAATTTCTATTCAGTTCATTTACAAAATAAAAATGATATTTTTATTTTTCTAACATATTTTAGAAAATTTCGGCGGCATAACGACACGATACTAGAAACGGGACATGGCCTAGCCTTATCCCTGGACTAGTGAAGGCCCACGCCATTCACACATCAATCATATTCATTCCATTTCACCAAACAATTCAATTTCAATCAAATAATCCAACTAGCCTACGCAACCAAACAAACAAGTCCATGGTCTGTGGACGATTGTGTCGGGTGCTACTAAGCACCGTCTGCATCCTAGTATATATATATATAACTAGAAAGATTAAATTGAAAGGTGAGAAGTTCTCACAGATAGCTATCCAATCCTCTTGACTCTTCTTTGATAGAAATCATCATCGTCATCGCATCTTCGTTGCTGTAGCCACTACATATGTAAAAATCGAATTTTTACTTTACTATTCAATATATAAAAATCGAATTTTTACTTCGCTATTCAATATATAAAAATCGAATTTTTACTTCTCTATTCAATATATAAAAATCGAATTTTTACTTCGCTATTCAATATATGAAAATCGAATTTTTACTTCGCTATTCAATATATAAAAATCGAATTTTTACTTCGCTATTCAATATATAAAAATCGAATTTTTACTTCGCTATTCAATATATAAAAATCGAATTTTTACTTCTCTATTCAATATATAAAAATCGAATTTTTACTTCGCTATTCAATATATAAAAATCGAATTTTTACTTCGCTATTCAATATATAAAAATCGAATTTTTACTTCGCTATTCAATATATAAAAATCGAATTTTTACTTCGCTATTCAATATATAAAAATCGAATTTTTACTTCTCTATTCAATATATAAAAATCGAATTTTTACTTCGCTATTCAATATATAAAAATCGAATTTTTACTTCGCTATTCAATATATAAAAATCGAATTTTTACTTCGCTATTCAATATATAAAAATCGAATTTGTACTTCTCTATTCAATATATAAAAATCGAATTTTTACTTCTCTATTCAATATATAAAAATCGAATTTTTACTTCGCTATTCAATATATAAAAATCGAATTTTTACTTCTCTATTCAATATATAAAAATCGAATTTTTACTTCGCTATTCAATATATAAAAATCGAATTTTTACTTCGCTATTCAATATATAAAAATCGAATTTTTACTTCTCTATTCAATATATAAAAATCGAACTTTTACTTCTTAAAGTTCAAATCCTTTTTCTCTTTAAAGATTAAACCTTTTTCCTATTTAAAGTTTTTACTTTTTAAAACATCAGTTTTTATTCTTTTTTAAAAATTTCAGTTTTTATTCTTTTAAAAATCTCAGTTTTTAATCCTTTTAAAAATCAAATCAGTTTTATACTTTTTAAAAATCAAATCAGTTTTATACTTTTTAAAAAATCAAATCAGTTTTATACTTTTTAAAAATCAAATCAGTTTTATACTTTTTAAAAATCAAATCAGTTTTTAATCCTTTTTAAAACTCAAATCAGTTTTTAATCCTTTTTAAAAATCAAATCAGTTTTATACTTTTTAAAAATCAAATCAGTTTTTAATCCTTTTTAAAAATCAAATCAGTTTTATACTTTTATTTTTATAAAATAAAAATAAAATAAAATAAAAATATAAAAAGAAATACTTACAGATAGGGGGGGTTTCTGCAGTTCGTCGGCGGCAAGGCGGAGTTGGGCTTCGAGGTGGCGGCTCGGGTTTCGAACGGTGGTGGCAGGAGGAGTTGCTTCGAGGGGGGGTGGCGCGACGTCTTCGCGAGGGGTTCGAGGGCTTCAAGGGGGGGGGCGCGGCGACTTCGAGGTGGGCGGCGGCTTCGGGGTCTTCGTCGGCGTCGAGGTCTGGGGGGAGGACGGCGGCTTCTAGGTTTAGGTTTTTTTTTTAAATTTTTTTTTCTTTCTGACTAATGAATCGGGGGGGGGGGGGGCAAGCAGAAGAAAAAGGGGGGAAAGAAAATTAAAATAATATATATTTTTTATTAATTAATTATTTAATTTTGGTAAAAAGGTTGACTTTTACATACGACCTCGAAACGAGGCCCACCGCCTGTCGTCCATAGCATTTTACCCCCATTCCGAACACAATGGGATATGTATCGCTAGCTGATTTGATCGTTTGAATCAGTTTCCGTTAAATTTACATTTAAATCACTTTATTGAATTTTAAACGTACTTTTCAAATTACCGGGGTCACATACGAACTTTAAAAATTCTAGAAAAATAATTTCTAGCTTCGTATTGACGATACGGTCCTAACAAAACTAGTTTCGTTGAATTCTGAGGCCGTTTGAAAAATGGCCAATTTCCAGTCGATTAAAATCAACTGAAACTGGTCAAACGCGTTTTCCTTTGCCACGCTCACATATTGATTCGAAAAATTATGAAATTTGGAATCTAGCAATAACTTCACATCCCGGACCCAACAAAACTGGTTTCGTCGAAATCCGAGGTCGTTTGTAAAATGTCCATTTTTAAGGGCCTGAATTCCATAGCGACTATTCAGAATTTTCAACTGGACATATCTTTTGATTCCCGCTATGAAGTTTTGATTTTCCGGATTCGTTGGGAAGATATTATCAATTAGATCCTATCATTTTTGGTTTCACTAAAATCCGGATTGATTTGCACCCGGTACATTCAATTGAAGTTTGAAATCGAATTATCGAACTACCGCGCCATTTTCCATTCTATTTATAATTATATATAAATATTTATATTCTAACGACGGCGTATATAATATATACGTTCGGATTTATATTCAAAATAAATTTCTCGTCGTTATTATTTAAAATAATTCATTTTAAATAATCAAAATTCGCTAAAATTGCCAAAATAAAAATTTTAAACTGGCCCAGATTTTCGGGTTGTTACAATCTCCCCCACTTAAAACTTTTCGTCCCCGAAAAGGAACAAAGTCGAAAGTGGTTTGATAAATCAACACTACGCTCTATCTGGCTTCCATTCTCCAACTCTTTAGTTTATGAGAATTTTCAAAATTTCAAAAATTTGGCTAACACCCTAAATTTTTGAAAAATTTCGCCATAACCTCCCCTGCAATGGGAGCATCGGTGAATTTCAAATAGCTTCCCCGGTCCTTCAGATCTCAAAAAGAAAAAGAAAAAGCCAAGCGGCTAGCCAATAGGCTCATAAAATCATCATCACCCAAACAAAACAGTAAATTATGTAGTAAACATGTACCTATTTGTCGGGCAAACAAATTTTATTCTCTGCTCTAGCCTCCTTGCTATGACCTGTTCAATGATATATATGCATATGCAAACAAATGCGACCAATTTTCAATACAATTCAATATTTGATTCAATTAGGCTAAATGGTTCAAAATTATCAAACAAATAAACAAACAACACAAACATCAATCAATTAGTGAATTTAACGTTTCAAATTCATAATTTTGATACATATACAAAAATCATGTTTTTGATGCCAAATCACAACAATGTATTCTAACTATATTAGTTTTGGTTCTCACACCAGTCTAATGGAAATATATGGAAATCACACCTTCGTCACTCGAAAATAAATGCTGATGATGTTTCGAACCACCATCAGAACATTGTCGGGCTACTAGAGTGCGGTTCTATATCTACCCGGTATATTAAAACTTCGAATATACGCGGATCAGACGTATACGCAAATTCTATATATACTGGATTGTCCAAATCAATATAAATAAATAATCAACTACGAATAATTGATTTAAATTTTCAAAACAAAATTTGTTTTCATTTTCAAAAATATACTCTTCACACTCGTTCTAGGATACTACTGATCCCATATCTAACGAGTCATTCCCACTGGATATTACTAATCCAATATCTGATGAATTCTTTCGTACGGTTCTAATGTGTCTTGTTCTCTGCTTTGTAAACCAAAGCTCTGATACCAACTGTAAAAACCCGTAACTTCCCCGTAAAGGAAAGTGTCGGATAGTTCGAGAACAAGCCACAACAGAACGCATATAGAAGAACATTTCATTGCATATTACAACAACGCATCAGATTACAAGAATATACAGAGTATAAATGAATATTACACAGAAATATCAAATATCAGAGATTTAAATTACATTAAATACATAGCAGCGGAAAATAATACAATACACAACTAGAAGGAGATATACGGATACAAAGCTTTCCGGATATCGTTCCAGCTGTAAACCAGGATCCTGTGAATATAAATCTGCAAAACCAAAACTACTAGCTGCCCGTGTCAAAATAAGGGCACCCAGAGTTTAGGTTAAAACAATAAACTCCAGGTCAGTCATGGGACTGGTGTGAGAACTAAAACAGTTATATATCTTTATTTTAAAGTTAGGTAAATCAAGGGACCACGCCGTATAACACGGAACGGGTTTCTTCCCAAGAATACCAGTGCATAAAACAACAGCGCAATGCTAAATAAAGAAGAATGAAGCTATTATAAGACCCAGTTCCCATCACACAATGCAATCGCAAGCCGGAGGATAGGGTTTTTTACCTTATAATAGCCAAGAATGCTTGATACGTTGAAAACAAATCATTTGATACTATAATAAGTGTATAGTGTATAAAACAACTTCAAATCATAAGTATCAATCATAGGCGGCATGAATGCCCCATACCACTATGTCGCCATATATAGGTTATACAATCAAAATCGCAAAGTCACGTATTTGGAAATTGGATTTCCGTCCATGAACCGAGGCAAAAGATAGTCCTCTACCGATTCGAGACTGCCTAGCCCGAGTCTCAGGATCAGAACGCATCGACCCTTGGAGCGACAGGGCCGGTCCACCGATGTGGATTAAACTTAAATCCTGAACACTGCGTTTCGCCTCCCTTTGGGGCGTAAGCGAGCCAACGAATGACTCCATCGGACCCGGATCGTCCGATCTAACCGAGGCGCCTCGCAACAGCAACAACCACATAAGTCAAACTCGTCAGGGCGTGTAAAACCACTGACGCCACTTCTAGCTAGGAGGAAACGCAGGCCCTCCCTGAGGTCCGTCTCCCGTTTTTGGTTCATACCTGGTGTGAAACACGCGAGGTAAACGTTACACAAAGCTACGCCACAAAGGCCGTGCTTTGATCATCACCACAAGACTTTGCTTTTCAACAGAAGCCTCGATCAATTGCCACTTAGGCATGTTACACAGGCAATTCACTCCATGCGTTTGATATCCATCAATATATAACCCCTGAGCTCGTACGTCTCAGAGAAGGGCGTTAAGCAAGAGAATAAATTCTCCGCCGCCAAACAAATATATATTTAATAGAGATCAATCACACGGACTAAAATCCAATGTCAGACACACAGTCCATTTACAAGTCCGTTCTGGGTCTGAACGAAACCGGAGGCACCTAGTACCCCGCATATCCATCGATCTCCAAGTACGTCTGGACGATCACTAACTGTTTCCATCTTCTTGGGTGTACAGCCCAATCAAGATCATCAGTAATTACCCAAACGACGTGAAGACCTCCGGTCTTCAACCATCGTCTTCGTCTTCGACTTATCGTCGTATCAGTTATTCAGAATGGGATAAACCCGGTCTTTCCGAATAACTCGCGTATATTTTAAGTAAGTGTTACACAAACACAACATACGCCTCATTCCAATTCATCAGTCACTAACCGTAAATTAATCAAGAGAATAATTTCCCAAATATTAACCCCGAAGGCCGAAACCAACATCAGATCAATATCCAGAAAACCCTTCTGCTTGGCTAACCGACAGTTAGTTTCTAAATTTCACGTTCATAGGGAAAGGTTCCCATTAATTTTATCAAAGATAAATTCTTGAATTTATTCTTTAATCTACTTTTGAATATCAATTCAAACTAGTCGGGATTAGCGAACCTTACCGAAGTAATCATTTGTTTTAATTTCCCAATCCCAACCTATTCATCCCATGAAGTAAAACTGGTAATACTTCATATCTAACACCACGGTGTTATCGGTAAATTCAATTACCATTTCACGTTCAAATCTAATTAAAGATTTAACTAACGCCTGGAGCAAAACTGGTGATACTCCATTCTCGATCATTTCAATCTAATTAAAGATCCATTAAAACTCCACTTAGTTTTAATCTTCGACTGGGTTAAAGAATCAGTGTCATTTAAAACACGGTTCACGATAAACCCAAAATCACATTCCATTAATTATCGGGTTAAAGAACAAGTGTTATTTAAAACACTGTTCACGATAAACCCAAAATCACATTCCATTAATTATCGGGTTAAAGAACAAGTGTTATTTAAAACACTGTTCACGATAAACCCAAAAATCAATATCCATTCAATTCCAATTAAATATTATTTAATTGGTACACTTCATTAAATCTAAATAAAAAGGTTTAATCTTTTCTCAACTGGGTTCAAGAACAGTGTTAGTGAAGACACCATTCACGACAAACCCAAATCACATTTGATATTCAATACAAGGCTCTGAATAGAAAATATATCGGCCTATATTCAATATCAAATTCTACGATTAACAAATGTCGTATTGGAAATAATGATATAAATATATATCTTTCAAATTTCCATAACAACACCTGTATAATCACGAATTCCAACATCGAAATATTCCGAAGACAATTTCGATTCAAATCCGCTCCAATGCAATCATTGGAAATTTTGGTTATTTTCAAAACCCTTTTCGAATTCAATTTATTTATTTAAAAATAAATAGAATTATAATTCTAGTTCAAAACTAGTTCATTTCGATAAAAATCTATTTTTATCTTTTCAAATATGGAGTTTTTCATCCCAATTCTTTCTAAATCATTTCTTATGATTTTACACAAATTATTACTATTTTTAATAATTTTATCAAGGCCCGTACAGTCGATTTCCAACAATGGCCATCGAACTGCACTTACAGCGACCTTTTTCGAATTTGATTTGGACATAATTCCAAATCCAACCGTTAGATTTCAAATTTCTAATATTCTTTAGAAAGCTCTTTTCGATACGAACCCAACGGTTCCGGTTTTAGGAGAATCCGACGGTCGGATCTCCCGTAATGCCCATTTGAAATAAATGGTCGAAATTCACGAACTGCCGCAGCGCGGCGCGTTCTATTCAGGCCATTATATTATATATATAATATATATAATATATATTTCGTCGATTTCTATTTAAAACGAATTATATAAATAGTTTAAATTCGTTTCAAAAGCAATTTCAACTTCCTTTTCAATTCAAATCAAAATTGAATTCTTCTTTACAAATTCGTTTTAAAATTCATTTCTATTTAATTCAAATTTCAATTCAATTTGAATTCATTTCAATTCGCTTTCAATTCAATTTGAATTCGTTTTCAATTCAATTCATTTCGAAATCGTTTTCAATTCAATTCATTTCGAAATCGTTTAAAATCGATATAAATATCGTTCACGTCAAAATGGCGTCAATCTAATCAACACGGCTTCATAAATTTCTATTTTCAAATATTATATTTCAAATATTTCTTTTTTTCAAAATAGTTGTTATTATCAAAATATTTCGTTCAACACATGACCAATCTCAATGAATGAGTACTGTCAACACATGAACTTTTATTTTATATTGATAAAGATGTAAAATTTATTACTAAAATATTTCGTTCAACACATGACCAATCTCAATGGATGAGTACTGTCAACACATGAACTTTTATTTTATATCGATAAAGATGTAAATTTTATTACTAAAATATTTCGTTCAACACATGACCAATCTCAATGGATGAGTACTGTCAACACATGAACTTTTATTTTATATCGATAAAGATGTAAATTTTATTAATAAAATATTTCGTTCAACACATGACCAATCTCAATGAATGAGTACTGTCAACACATGAACTTTTATTTTATATCGATAAAGGTGCAAATTTTATTACTAAAATATTTCGTTCAACACATGACCAATCTCAATGAATGAGTACTGTCAACACATGAACTTTTATTTTATAATATTCTTTATTTTTCAAATTGGAATGAGGCCCAATCAATTACCATATAAAGTTAATTATATGGATTTTCATACATTATACACATATAATAGCATTGAAAAATAATCAACCATCAACCAAAGTGCACTACACTGTATAAGCATCAAATATAGATATCTAACGCTTATAACAGCCTGTCAATCAATCGATCGACATATTCAATCAATCAGGATGAGTGAACTTCAAATTTCATCCCAACACCCGTGTGGGGTTTCAAACAATCACACACATATTTTATTTTTGCAGTTGAGCGATGTGTAAAATTTATCGTCCCACTCAATGTCATTCAAATAGGTGTACATACACAAACCGTCCGGTTTGTAAATGAATATTTTATTTTATTCACTTCACGTTAAAAATTATATTTTTAACGATAAAACATTTTATTTTAACATATGAATTTCTATTCAGTTCATTTACAAAATAAAAATGATATTTTTATTTTTCTAACATATTTTAGAAAATTTCGGCGGCATAACGACACGATACTAGAAACGGGACAAGGCCTAGCCTTATCCCTGGACTAGTGAAGGCCCACGCCATTCACACATCAATCATATTCATTCCATTTCACCAAACAATTCAATTTCAATCAAATAATCCAACTAGCCTACGCAACCAAACAAACAAGTCCATGGTCTGTGGACGATTGTGTCGGGTGCTACTAAGCACCGTCTGCATCCTAGTATATATATATAACTAGAAAGATTAAATTGAAAGGTGAGAAGTTCTCACAGATAGCTATCCAATCCTCTTGACTCTTCTTTGATAGAAATCATCATCGTCATCGCATCTTCGTTGCTGTAGCCACTACATATGTAAAAATCGAATTTTTACTTTGCTATTCAATATATAAAAATCGAATTTTTACTTCGCTATTCAATATATAAAAATCGAATTTTTACTTCTCTATTCAATATATAAAAATCGAATTTTTACTTCGCTATTCAATATATGAAAATCGAATTTTTACTTCGCTATTCAATATATAAAAATCGAATTTTTACTTCGCTATTCAATATATAAAAATCGAATTTTTACTTCGCTATTCAATATATAAAAATCGAATTTTTACTTCTCTATTCAATATATAAAAATCGAATTTTTACTTCGCTATTCAATATATAAAAATCGAATTTTTACTTCGCTATTCAATATATAAAAATCGAATTTTTACTTCGCTATTCAATATATAAAAATCGAATTTTTACTTCGCTATTCAATATATAAAAATCGAATTTTTACTTCGCTATTCAATATATAAAAATCGAATTTTTACTTCGCTATTCAATATATAAAAATCGAATTTTTACTTCGCTATTCAATATATAAAAATCGAATTTTTACTTCTCTATTCAATATATAAAAATCGAATTTTTACTTCTCTATTCAATATATAAAAATCGAATTTTTACTTCGCTATTCAATATATAAAAATCGAATTTTTACTTCTCTATTCAATATATAAAAATCGAATTTTTACTTCGCTATTCAATATATAAAAATCGAATTTTTACTTCGCTATTCAATATATAAAAATCGAAATTTTACTTCTCTATTCAATATATAAAAATCGAATTTTTACTTCTTAAAGTTCAAATCCTTTTTCTCTTTAAAGATTAAACCTTTTTCCTATTTAAAGTTTTTACTTTTTAAAACATCAGTTTTTATTCTTTTTTAAAAATTTCAGTTTTTATTCTTTTAAAAATCTCAGTTTTTAATCCTTTTAAAAATCAAATCAGTTTTATACTTTTTAAAAATCAAATCAGTTTTATACTTTTTAAAAAATCAAATCAGTTTTATACTTTTTAAAAATCAAATCAGTTTTATACTTTTTAAAAATCAAATCAGTTTTTAATCCTTTTTAAAAATCAAATCAGTTTTTAATCCTTTTTAAAAATCAAATCAGTTTTATACTTTTTAAAAATCAAATCAGTTTTTAATCCTTTTTAAAAATCAAATCAGTTTTATACTTTTATTTTTATAAAATAAAAATAAAATAAAATAAAAATATAAAAAGAAATACTTACAGATAGAGGGGGGGGGGTTTCTGCAGTTCGTCGGCGGCAAGGCGGAGTTGGGCTTCGAGGTGGCGGCTCGGGTTTCGAACGGTGGTGGCAGGAGGAGTTGCTTCGAGGGGGGGTGGCGCGACGTCTTCGCGAGGGGTTCGAGGGCTTCAAGGGGGGGGGGCGGCGACTTTGAGGTGGGCGGCGGCTTCGGGGTCTTCGTCGGCGTCGAGGTCTGGAGGGAGGACGACGGCTTCTAGGTTTAGGTTTTTTTTTTCTTTCTGACTAATGAATCGGGGGGGGGGGGGGCAAGCAGAAGAAAAAGGGGGGAAAGAAAATTAAAAGATTTTTTTTTATTAATTAATTATTTAATTTTGGTAAAAAGGTTGACTTTTACATACGACCTTGAAACGAGGCCCACCGCCTGTCGTCCATAGCGTTTTACCCCCATTCCGAACACAATGGGATATGTATCGCTAGCTGATTTGATCGTTTGAATCAGTTTCCGTTAAATTTACATTTAAATCACTTTATTGAATTTTAAACGTACTTTTCAAATTACCGGGGTCACATACGAACTTTAAAAATTCTAGAAAAATAATTTCTAGCTTCGTATTGACGATACGGTCCTAACAAAACTAGTTTCGTTGAATTCTGAGGCCGTTTGAAAAATGGCCAATTTCCAGTCGATTAAAATCAACTGAAACTGGTCAAACGCGTTTTCCTTTGCCACGCTCACATACTGATTCGAAAAATTATGAAATTTGGAATCTAGCAATAACTTCACATCCCGGACCCAACAAAACTGGTTTCGTCGAAATCCGAGGTCGTTTGCAAAATGTCCATTTTTAAGGGCCTGAATTCCATAGCGACTATTCAGAATTTTCAACTGGACATATCTTTTGATTCCCGCTATGAAATTTTGATTTTCCGGATTCGTTGGGAAGATATTATCAATTAGATCCTATCATTTTTGGTTTCACTAAAATCCGGATTGATTTGCACCCGGTACATTCAATTGAAGTTTGAAATCGAATTATCGAACTACCGCGCCATTTTCCATTCTATTTATAATTATATATAAATATTTATATTCTAACGACGGCGTATATAATATATACGTTCGGATTTATATTCAAAATAAATTTCTCGTCGTTATTATTTAAAATAATTCATTTTAAATAATCAAAATTCGCTAAAATTGCCAAAATAAAAATTTTAAACTGTCCCAGATTTTCGGGTTGTTACACTTCCCTTTGCTAAAATCGATCGACACCAACCCGTCAAACCACTCAGATTAAATCGCGACTCCAAAAATTAAATTGTATCTTCGAAATACCACTCACCTGCTTACCTGGTTTGAGTTCGAACCCTCCTTCCTTTCAGATCTCGCGCATGTATTCCCGTCGCCTTAGAACCCTTAGGTTCGGCTGCTATGTCGAACTCAATTTCGAATCTTTTGTTTTTTATTTAATGGTGAAATTGGTTTGGTATTGGCATTCGAGTAAGAAGAGGGAATAAAGAAAAGTCTGAAGCGGTTTTCCTGGTTTTATTTGAGATTGGCCAAAATGAATACACGAGAGGTTATTATATGGAGGAGAAGAAGATAGAACGTACCCCATTTGTTTACAGAAACAATGAGGATGACGCGATTTTATAAAGGAAGGGCGCGATTTTGAATTGAACAACGGGGTCAAATTTTCTTCTTTGATGTTTTGTTTCTATCCACTAAACAAGGAACACGGTGCGATTTATTTTATTTTAATTTTTTTTGGACCGGTGTCCTTTAATTAAAATACCCTGTGATTTCGAACTCCTTTCTGAACCCAACAACTGACATTTTTAGGGTTATTCCCCTATTCTGGACACACTAGGATAGGTTTCAAAGCCTCAATCGATCGTCTGTGTAAGATATTAATTTAAATCGATATAAATTAAATTTAAAACAATAAATTCTTCGATAATAAATTATTATTATCACTTATATATTCAAACAGAACTGACACTGATCATCTGAATCATTTCTATTCAATTTTAACTTCGATTTCAATATATTTTGTATTACGATAATTTAATATATTTGGTATTAAATCGAAATCGATTTTTAAATCGATAGCTAAATATAAAAGTTCATTTATATTACCAATATTTAAATCCATATTAAATATTTAAAATTAACCGACAAAATATCCGGGTCATTACAAATGATATTGCTTTTAATTACGAAGGAGATTTGTCGATCACCAATGTGGTACCATAATTGTTGTGTCATAGTGTGTGCAAAACAACATCAACAACCATTATAAACATCTATGATAACCATCATCAACATAATTAAATAAATCGTAACTCCGCACAAGCGTTATAACACTAACGCTTAATAGTGTGTGTGTTCTAAACTACGCATCATAACAAACATAAACCATCATTAACCACTAATAATTCATCACTATATTTAAGTTAGTCTAACTACTATATAAATTGTGGTTAAAGAGTTCTCATCTAATAGCTTTCCAAATCTTCACGGTAGGCGAGCCTAGCTGAGCGAACTATCGGATAGTATTTTGGTGCAACGTCTTCTTCACCAATACACACACACACACACACACTAATCTCTTTCTCTTTATATTATAAGAGGAGGAGGAGGATGACCATGAACTTTGGCAAGGTGGTGGTGGAAAAGAGGAAGACGTATGCCATGGAAACCATGGCCATAAGCTTTAAGAAGAAGGTGGAAAGGATGGAATGGAATGGTAAGAAAATGGAGAAAAAGCCTTCTTATATAGGAATGGAGAGTTAAGGAGGTAGTGACACCTAATGGGGCAAGTGGAAATGCATGGAAGGAGGCATGAAAAAATACAAGTGTCCTTACACTTGTCTTAGGGAGAGAAAGTGAGCTTTTGGTAGCATTTTTCCTTAAATGCTATGAAAACTAAGGGCAACACTTAATTCTAATGTTACTAATTCATGTTATGGTTTGATAAATCCGATCGAATGACAAATAGTATCAATAAATCCAAAATCATTAATAATCATTCTTATTTATAATCCAAGTAAAATCTATCATATAACTTATCAAAATTATTAAATATTTGTAATCATATATATTTATGTCAAATTCAAATTTAAATTCAAATTAAGTAATAAAAATTCCAATTTTAGATTGGTTAAAAATTCTGGATTGTTACATTAACGCAACCCAATGTTTTGATAAAGGATTTTGCATATACTGACTAAGTTTTTAACACTGTAACAAATATATGGACGAGTAATTGTTGCATACTGCAGTGCTCCTATTATGCTTTTATACTATTTTGCATTATCAACATCTTCTCCTTTACGTTTAGAGAGACGTAAATTGCTTATCATTGGTGTTGGTAGATGTTTTGCATGTTGCATGCTTGACCTATGTAGAATTTCAGAAATGTAGTTTTGCTAAGATAAAAACAATTTCTCTTCACTTTTCTTGAAAATTTGAATTCCAAGAAAATATTTTGATTCTCCTAAGTCTTTAATAGCAAAATTTTGATCTAACAACTGTATGTTCTTGCTTATTTCTTGGTCATTGTCTCATGTAATTAATATGCCATCTACATATACTAGGATAAAATTATTCCCTGTTTTCTCTTCTTTATATATAATGGGTTATCAGATTTGATTTGAACAAAACCTTGATTTGATAAAGTTAACACAAGTTTCTCATACCAAGCTCTTTAAGCTTGCTTATGTCCATATATTGCCTTTTGAAGTTTGCACACACGTTTGTCAGCATAGTTGTAGCCTTCAGGCTGTTTCATATACACTTCTCGGTTAATTCTCCATTCAAAAAGGCATTGTTCACATCAAGCTGCTTGATAATCCACCCTTTACTTAGAGCAATATTTAAAACAATTCTAATGGTAGTCGTTTATGACTAGGGAGAAAGTTTCAATGAAATCAATGTCAAATTAGTGTGCATTGTCTTTAGCCACCAATCTGGCTTTGTACTTCTCAATAGACCCATCAGATTTTCTCTTTATCTTATATACCCATCTATAGCCAATGGCATTTTTGTGTGCTGGTGGTATCACTAATTGCCAAGTTTTTTTTCATAAGTGCTTCATATTCTACATCCATGGCCTTTTTCCAATTATTTGACTTTATTGCTTAAGCAAAGTTTAGTGGCTCTGTTTCAGTTACTAACATATTACAAACTTTTGGTTTAAAGATACCACTTTTTGAATTAGTAGTCATATGATGCCCAGTATGAGTTTGTTGAGCTTGTTTTGTATTCTTTTACTACTGTTGTTTTCTGTGTTACCATCACCATTGTTGTGCATATTTTGGTTAGCTTGACTTGTTTGTGAGGTTTCTGGATTTCTGCCTTCTGATTCACCGATCTGTATGGTTGTTTCTCTCATATTTTCTGTCTACATGTCAATGTTTTGCTGTTCATTATCAACACTATCTTCAATTACTTGAATAGAAACTGGTCTAAACAACACATTCTTGACAAGATTGACTCCACTATTTTCTTTGAATGCATATTTGTCTGCACATGTAAAATTATTTTCATCAAACATCACATGTCTTGAAATGTAAATTCTTCCATTTTCGTCTAGACATTTATAACCTTTTTGGTTTTGAGCATACCCAATAAAGGTGCATGGGCTTGATCTCATACTTAATTTGTGTATAATATAATCTCTTAGACATGGAAAACACATGCAACCATATACTTTCAAAAATTTGTAGTCTGGTCTAACATTATATTTCATCTCATGTGGGGTTTTATTATTTAAAACTTTAGTGGGTAATTTATTAATAAGGAATACTAAAGTGTAGAAAGCTTCATTACAGTATTTCATGGGTAATGAACCTTGTGATAACAATGTTAGACCAGTCTCTATATATGTCTATGTTTTCTTTCAACTAAACCATTCTTCTCAGGTGTGTGAGGGCACGTTAATCTGTTTTTGATTCCTCTTTTAGCAAAATAATTAGCCAATGGCTTGAATTCTGCCCTACCATCTGTCGGCAGAATTTTGATACTACAATTGATTTGTATTTCAATATGTGTTATGAACTGTATAACTGTGTTACAGCTTCATATTTACTTTTTAGCATATACATCCAAGTATATCTCGAATAGGCATCCACAAAGGAAAGATAGCACATGTGCCCCTGATATGAATTAAGTGGTGTTGGTCCCCACAAATCAGTAGCTACAAGCTCCAATGGCTTGTTATACCATATTACAGAATCAATGAAAGGGAGTTTGTGGCTCTTGCCAAGCTGGCAATGTGTGCATATGTGATTAATAGGTGCATTATTAAATGCAATATTATTAATAGTTAAAAAAGTTTTTATAGTCTTAGAATTAGGATGTGCTAGTCTCATATGCCATGATTCAACTTTATTTTGATCATTATTTCTATTACAATCATTATTACTACTAGCATCTGCGTTATCGCACCAGAGTTCACCACTTGAATTTCCAATCTTTAAGTTGTTAAATTTGTAAAGGCCATCATGTAGATTACCTTGTAGTAATATTTCATGGATTAGTATATCTTTAACCAAGAAGAATTTTGGGTGAAACTAAAAGTATACATTGTTATCATTGGCAAACTTTGACACACTTAAAAGATTTTTATTTTTGGTAGGTACTCTAAGAAAAGTAGTAAGTTTAAATTGTCTTTTTTCCAAATATTGTGCCTTTGCCAACATACGTTATACTTGTAGTCTCACCATTACCCATATGTAAAGTTTTCATACTTGAGTAGTTTTTGCTTCCAATGTTTAAATTTTGAAGGTTATTGGTGATATGATGAGTTGCATCTGAGTCTGGGTACCATTCCTCAAAATTGTTGTCATCATCCTTGCTTGCATCACCACTGTTTTGATTATCATTGCTATTTTTGCTTGAGTTCATTGTAGCCAAATTTACTTGTGCCCCTTTCTATGCAGAATTTCCTTGATTGCTTTGTGATCCATTATCTGAATTATAACTAAAATAACATCTATTTGCCATGTGACCAATTTTTTGACAAATTTAACACTTCACTCGATTGTTATTGTTCCATCTACCTTGTCCATAATCTCTCTAAGGTTGGAATCCTCCTATTTGTGGTATTGTTGTAGTTGCCTCCTTGTTGTTTATTTTTGGCCGCAACATAGTTGACAGAATACTCACCTTGTGTTGCTTTTCTTTGCTCAATCCTTCCTTCGTGACCTAATAGAGCAGATCGAACAAACTGCAAGTCAGGCAATGTTTGTTGAGTAGCAATAACAGTTACTAATGATTCATAATCCTCATCAAGACCACCAGTAATAAATAGTATTTGTTCACTATCACTAATTTTATGTCCAACAACACTTAGTTTGTTACATATGCCTTTGGTTTTTCCTGAATATTCCTTCATGCTAGTATCCTCTTTTCTGATGTTCTGTAATTCTCTTCTGTACTGCATGACTCTTGCCGCTGATTGTGAACTAAAAATTTGCTCAACAGTTTTCCGAATTTCATGAGATGTGTTACAATCGACTATTTGTTATAGTAAAATTGGGCTCATTAATGATAGGATCCATGACGACAAGAGGTGGTCCTGTCCCTGATATTTGTTATGATCTGGGTTAGGTAGGATGCTTCCATCAGAATTAATTATCATAATGGGGGAATAGTCACTATTCCATTGATATACCCTTGTAAACCATATCCTCTTAATGCAATTCCTATCTGTTATTTCCGTAAAATATAGTTTTCTTCATCTAAGGAAATGATCTGGATATTTTGCTTAATCAGGTTTTGGTAGTTGGACGAGTCACCATTTCCCATACTACTAGACAAAGCTGACGTGACTTCATTATCATTGGCCATGAAGAATTAGCAGATCGGTAAGGCAATAACTGAGGGTTGCAGTCGATATTAAAGTGATTAGATGTTCCAAATAGATGCAACAGTCAATAAAAAAGGGTATTTGTATGATAGGCACGCAATATCAGTTCTTGTAGCCTCCTTTTTGTGCTTGGCAAGACGAGACTGGTGTTTATAGCCGCTACAAATATCACCTGAAAAAAGGAGAGGTTGGAAACCGAGTACAATGGCCCGAATTTTCGTACTCTTTGAGTCGACTAATCACATCACACGTCCAACCCAAAATGTACAGAAATACGAATCATTATTATAAAGAAGCTAGAGGATGAGAAATAGAAACAAAGAAATATTAGAATAGAAGAAAATGAAGAACACAAATCTCACAGTGGAATGAATAAAATATATTAGATAACATAACTTTTGAAAACAAAAATCAGTAACTGTGTATACATACCATCTTCAGATCACAACAGTTATTCCTAGATCAGTTATAAGCATCTGTTTCCAGATACAACATAGTACACAGTGGAAAATATAATAGTTTATAGCTAACTGAAGAAGACTCATGCTTCAAGCCCCTCCAAGTGCATCTGTAACATCACAACTACTTGACTGCCCATACAAATTTGAGCACCCAAAAGTTTAGGGAAAACAAAACAAAATAAACTCTGGGTCAGTCACGGGACTGGTGTGAGTAAACTCCAACCATTTGTTTAACTTTCAAAATCCTTTCGAAAGAAATGATAATCGTAAGACCGATCCACACATAAACATGGATTGTTTTTACCTTACGATACCTTACGATAACCCAAAACATTTGGTATCAAAATCTGGTGATATTATAATAGTGTCTAAATCAAATAAATAGAAATCTAATGGAACGCTTGCATCTCACGCTCCATATATAATATAAAATCAAAAACCGCAAGGGGCTTATTGGAGATTGGATTCCCAGCATGACAAGGTATGGAACCACCTTCCGATAGTGTATCTCTAGAGGGGAATACACCGGGTTCAACAAGAACGTCTTGCAACCCGGCCCACACATGGCTGACCAGTCATTTAACTTGAGTGTATCGAGCATATTATCACCAACGGTTGTGATCGGCAACCGTTACCGAAAGCATACAGCAGCGAATAGAATAAGAAGCAAATGAAATTTCTCTAGATCAGGTGATAATACCCCTAATGGGAATGACCCACATGGCCATGCTGCCTGCTCGATTTCTGTCTTTTCCCGGGTGATGGGACTTGAGGTCACGATTATCTTTCAGCACATCTTGCCATCATTTACTTTGAAAGTCACGTCATCAGATCCGTCTATACACATTATCGTGGGATTGAACAACAGAAGGCACTATCCTGTAACAACCCTGATTTTTGGGGAAAATTTAAAATTTTATTTTAAGTTATTTTAATGAGTTTTGACTATTTTAAATAATTTATTTTAAATAATAATGATTAAATTTTTTTATTTGAAGTAAGACTATAAAATTTATATAAATTCCATTCCAAGCCCAAAAGGGTGCAGTAATTTCAATTTTTAGTTTTGAAATTTAAGTAAGAAATGAATTTAATGCTTATCATACAATTTGATAAGAAGAAAATATATGTTTGAAATTCAATTTAGATTGGTATTTAATGTAGGGTTTATTCTAAAGATAAAGGCGCATTGTGAATATGGTGTCAGTATAAATGTTTGTCAAAAAAATTTATAATGGTACAAATAGTGAGCTATTGGAATATTAAGCTTGACATTGGAACTAAAATAAATTTTTAAATAAATTCTGATTGAAAAGATTTATTGATTTTGAACATAGAACTTATTTGCATAGCAAAATATAGTCAAGATTAATTTATTTGCAGTAAACCAGCAAGTAAAAGGTAATTAAACATTAAATTAACATATGTTTGAAAATTTAATGGTGGTTAATTTTGTAAACCAATACGTTTAAATTATTATCGTAAAATTAATGTAATGAAAATGTTCTAACTTTATATGCATACATTAAGAGAAGGAAATTTAATTGTTAGCAATGCCGAAATTAAGTTATAAAGAGTAATTAACTTTGTTTTAAATAGCCGCTAGGATTGAAATTATTATGGTATTATTTATGGTATGGTTACTACCATTATAAATAAAGAAACTTTGAAAGATCATGGGTAATCAAACCGGAAAACTTAACCATATTTGTATAACAAATGAGCAACAAGAGGATAGGAATAAAATATGAAATAAATTCAAATTTAATTGAAGAAACAAATTATATTGAGTAAAGAATTTTGTGTAAAATATAATAACATTAAGATAAATTTATTTACAATTTAAACCGTTAAGTAAATAGTGTAATAAAACGCTTAAATAAATTTTGTTGTAGATAAACCGTTAAAATCTAAATTCATTACGGTATTAATTGTGATAAAATTAATGAAATTTTGATGTACAAACGGTGTCATTAAACTAAAAATTAACGCATATGTATATAAGCAATGCATTATGTTTGTCCCATTATTTCATGCACTGTTGGGGCCCACAACATAAGTGAAACGTCTTATATAAATAAAAAATTAAAACATTCATCTCCTTCCATATATTTTCCTACATTCATTCATTTTCGGTTCCTCATGACATTTATTATCTATTTCCATGCATCACTTGAATTAATATCGCATCCATTCATTTCCATTTGCGTTTTGAGTTTCAAAACGTTTGTTTTTGCTATCATTTATTTATTGCCTAAAGATCACCTCGTTTAATCCCCAATCGATCCCATTTATAATTATTCCTAAGACATCGTTGCCATTTGCAAATCCGTTCTATTCTCAATTTGCCTTATATGCTCATTTAAATTATTGCCAAAAACCAAGTGAATTTACTGTCTATATTTTACTTTTAATTTACAATTAATATTTACCATTTAAGGTTTAACATTCATATCTAACAATAATATTAAAACATATATAAACAACGCATAGGAAATTCCAAAAAAAAAACTCTAATTCTAAAACCTATTCTACAGCCACCGTCTCTTTCTTCTATGGCTGAAATAATTTGAATTTCTTTCTCTCTTTTCTCTAAATCCATCAAGAATTAGAAGATGACTTCTGCATGGAAGAGGTAGAGATTCACATACTCTACAAATTCATACGGTTAAGATCATGTTTTGGGTAGTATTTTTCGCAAATCTCAGTCCTCAAGGGCCGCAGTTTGGCTGCAAATTCATGGCTATTGGGAAGCTTAAATTCAAAGCTATTCATGGTAAAGTTGGAGAAGAAGAAGGCTTAGCA
The DNA here is from genome assembly GCA_030737875.1 of Allium sativum. NCBI lineage: Eukaryota > Viridiplantae > Streptophyta > Magnoliopsida > Asparagales > Amaryllidaceae > Allium > Allium sativum. The sequence continues at coordinate 162,474,943 of CM060924.1, forward strand.
AAGGTTAAGGGAAATCATTAAATTAATTATTTAAACTATTATTTTAATTTAAGAAATCAAATCTTCAAACAATCATATCTTTGCAATCGAATTCAGAAAATTGCAAACTGTGATGCGTTGGGCTCACATCGTCGACCACTACGTGATGGAACAAATATGGACTGAAACAGAAACAAATTTGGCAAAGTGGAAAGCTATTGGTGAGAAATCTTAATTTATTTTTATTATTATTTATTTTAAATAATATGAATAAATCATAACTGTTTTCTCCTCCATTCATTGTATACGCCATGCTTTGTGATTTGATTTGAACCGTGATTTGTGTGTTATGTGGATCTGAAAAAAAATTAACATGTTTGTTAATTAGAACTGTGTTTAACAAAAATGATCAGTTTGCCAATTAGTGAGAATTCTGATTTGTTTTAATTAATTATAAATTAATGATCATTACGAAATCATGATTGTATATTATTGATTATAATCTGCGTTGTTGTGATATTGTATTGTTATTGAGATATGTTGTGATGTTATGATGTAACCATGTTAGTGTAGATCTGTAAATTCTGATGAATCTCAATAAATTCTCATCTTTATTACTTTTATTATTATTATTATTTTATTTCTATTTTCATTTTTATTTCTCTCTAAAAATCAAAAGAAAGTTGAATCTTGCTTTTGTAAAACAAAAGAAAAGTTATAATCTTTATTTGTTTCACAAAATCAAATGAAAGTTGAAGTCTTTATTTTATTTCACAAAACAAATAAAAAGAAAAGTTTTTGATTCACAAATAAGAACAAAAGTTGAATCTTTTATTTTGATTTTACATGATAAAAGAAAGTTGAATCTTTTATTTTTGATTTTACATAATAAAAGAGAGTTGAATCCTTTATTGTTGATTTACATAATCAGAACAAGAGTTGAATCTTTTATGTTGATTCACAAAAGAAGATTGAATCTTTATTTTGTTTTTTACAAAATAAAATGGAAATTAAATCTTTAAATTTTGATTTACATAATGAAAGGAAAGTTAGTATCTTTTATTTTTGTTTTACGTAAAAGATAAATAAAGTTTTAATATTTTATTTTGATTCACAAAATAAAATAAAGATGAGACGTTCATATTGATTCATGAGAATTTTACACCAAACCATATGTTGTTGATGTATGTGTGGACATGAAACTTGACACCAAATTATAAGTTGCCATCGTTATTTATAGTTTGTTGAAACGAATCAAAATTTCATCGTCATGTTATTATAGTTGAAATGAATCAAATATTGACGTTAGAAACATGATATTAGAAAACTTGACATTTATTGTATGTACATTCCCTTGTAAATAAATGATAAAAGAAACGTAATCACGACACTATGTTTTATTTGCATTTATTTGTAGATGAAATAAAAGAGACAAATTTGGTTTTAGGATTTTGTTCACATTCATATGTGAAATAAAAGAAAAATACAAAACTTGCAATTAGTTGATATTTTATTTACACTTCTTGTAAATAAAAGTGGAAGTACCTAATTAGATTAGCGAACGTTAGTTGATATTTTATTAACACTTCTTGTAAATAAAAGTGAAAGTACCTAATTAGATTAGCGAACGTTAGTTGATATTTTATTTACACTTCTTGTAAATAAAAGTGAAAGTACCAAATTTGATTAGCGAACACAAGATAATGATTTATTTTACTTTTGTAGATAATGATTTATTTACATTACTTTTGTAAATAAAAAGATTAAAACTAGGAAACATGAAAATGGTTCTTTACATTTTTCTACACTAAAAAAAAAAAATGTAAAGATTATATTTACATGAAAAAGAAAAAAAAAAGTACAAAACTTGAGAACATGAAAAGTGATTATTTACATTTTTCTTTGTAAATAGAAAATGAGCAAGACTTGATATTAGATTATATTTACATTTTTCTTTGTAAATAATAAAAAGGAGAACAAAATTGACATTAGAATTTCATTTACAACTTCCTTTGTAAATAAAAAGTTACAAACTTGAAACTTGAGAATTAGCTTTTATTTACACTTTTATGTAAATGAAAAGAACAGACTTTGAAACCATTTTATTCACAGTCCTTATGTGAATAAAATGATCAAAGTTAGCAATGAAACCTTATTCACATTTTTATGTTATAAAAATGAATTAGTAGAAAAAGAATTTTTTTTTTACGTGAGGAAAATAAGTTAGAGAAAAAGTACATGTTTATGTATTAAGAATGAATTAGATAAAAAGGATATTTATTTACATTTGGTGTAAATGAACAAGAGGAACTAAAGAGAAATAAAAAGAATTTACTTTATCTACAATTTCTTATGTAAATAAAAGAACACATTGTTGAAATCAATATTTTTGTCGCATTAGAATTGACAGACAAAAATATCGTTTTATTAAAATATACATTGTTGGAAATCAATATTTTTGACGCATAGAATGGGCGGGCAAAAATTATATTTTTATTGAATATAGAATATAAATTTACATTTTTGTTAATGTTAAAATAGGAATTTACATTGTATGAGAAATTAACATTATTTTTGGTGTTAATAATAGGTAATTTACAATGCATGAAAAAATAACATTTCTAATGTTAATTAAATAGTAAGTTCACCGTATGATGAAATTAACATTTTTAATGTTAATATTATAAAAATTATAACGTATGATGTAATTAACATTTTTAAAGTTAATATTAATAAGTAATTTTACCGTGGGATAAAATTAACATTTTATGTTAATAATGAGTAATTTCACCGCATGTATGAATTTACATTATTGTCAATGTAAATTAAATAGTAAATTTAACCGTAGGATGATTAACATTATTTTTAATGTTAATAAAGGGTAATTTAACCATAGGATAAGTCAATATTATCTTTAATGTTAAAATTAAGAAAATATGCATCGTAGGATGAGTTAACATTATTCTAAATGTTAATATAAAAAGTGTATATACCATAGGGAAAATTTTACATTATTTAAATGTTAAAATAAAGGAATTCCACCGTAGGATGAGTTTACATTTTATTCAATGTAAATAGGTCAGAATGCGACATGTAAATGCTAGTTTACGTTTTATTCAATGTAAATAAGTAAGAATGTGACATGTAATTGCAAGTTTACATTTTATTAAATGTAAAGAAAACAAGAATGCGATATGTAATGAAAGTTTACATTTTAATTAATGTAAATAAAAATATGATTTTGAGAATGCGTCGTTAAATAAGAAGTTTGACTATTTTAAATAATTAAAATAGAATGAATTGTTAATAAAAATATTATTAACGAATAAGAAGGATTTTCAAAATATATATATGTATATATATACGAGGATTGTTTGGGAAGTCCGAGATATTCTCATCCCAAATTAATCCAGCGACGTTAAAGATCGAAGTAAGAAGACGACGCATGAAGACCGTAAATCTTCCCTCGAATGGACAGCGATCAAGACTGTGAATTGACTTGCTACCAATTCATGGGTCAAGGTCATTGCCCAGGCGTACGTGTTGGTTTCACGGATTTGACTTTCGTTCAGACCCAGAGCATAAGTTTAAATGGATGGTGTGTCTGACATCGTACTTCGTTATATATCATATTGTTGATTTTCTGTTAATATATAAATATTGGTGGTGGAGAATTTATTCTCTACTTAACACCCATTTATGTATTGATGGAGAAGCAATGGTATGGTATGGAGTGACAGTGTGGCATACTAAGATGCATGTGATCAAGGCTTTGTTGAAAAGCAGGCCTTGTGGGATGATCAAAGCATAGCCTGTTTAGGCATAGCTATGTGTATGACGTGACTTCACGAGCCTCACACACCGGCGGAGTCTAAAACGGGAGAAGGGAACGCAGGGAGTGCACACGTTTCTTTCTAGCTAGAGTGGTGCCAGGGACCTACCAGCGCTGGCATTTATTCATTGTGGTTGTTGGATTGTTCGAGGCCTCGGTTTATGCGGTCGCCACTGGCCGTATTATAGGTCCAAAAGGACCAGGAAGTGTGTGTTCAGGCATAACTAATCCACAAAAGTAAGTGTGGACCAGCCCTGCAGCTATCCGAGGGTTGGACAGAGTACCAATCCTGGGGCATTGCTAGAGTGTCTCGAATCGGTAAGGATCACCTCCCTAGCCTTGACTCAGATGGAAATCCAAATTCCAAATACGACCCTACGGTTTTGATTGTATTACGAGTATGGATATATAGTAGGATGGGGTACTATGTTTCCTAGGATTGATACATTTATTTTGAAATGTTTTATTATACACTAATAATAATATTAAACTCGTATTTGCCGTATTTAGCATGTTTAATCACCATAAGGGAAAACTCTATCCTCTGGTGTGCGTTGCATTGTGTGATGGGACTTGAGTCTTATGGTGATTCCATTTTTCTAAAAAGCATTGCGATGTTGTACGTTCTGACACTTTAAATTATGCACGACAATCCATTGAGTAAACCCGTTCCGCATAAGCGGCGTGGTCTTTGGATTTGTCATATTATTATTACTAAACTAGTTATGAATTCTCATACCAGTCCCACGACTGACTCGTAGTTTGTTTCACCTTTTTGCAAACTCGGGTGCCCTCTTTTCTACACGGGCAGCCAAGTAAACAGGTTCATTCTTTGCTTGGAGTCTTGTCTTGGAGTTGCTCATTATCTTTGCTTGGATTTGCTTTTGCGGAGAGGTGATGACTTGGAGCTTTGAGGACAGCTATCATTTACTTCTATTGCATTTTTCTATCTTTAAGTTCAGTCATTAGACTTGTTTCATTTCGTATTGCTTATTTTGGGAGTTGGAACTTATTTTCATTTCTGCAAACTTGATGTAATAATTTGGATTCTGTGACTGTTGGGATTCTGTGGTTTATGACATTATATTCCCGCTGCTATGATGTTATTATGCTATGGTTTTCCTCTGCTATATTGTATCAGTGATGTGTATTATTATATTTATATTGTATTCCATATGATTATTCCTTACTTTCACGTGAGTGGAAGTTTGGGGTCATCACATATCCCATCAATCATCTTTGGCAATTTCTACTTAGGATTAACAAAACAGCCCATGCACTTTACTCTATCTTCAATCATCTTAAGCATAAGTTGATTCGTAAGGCTTATGCCAATACAGAGTGGTTTTCAAATATTAAATCTGATCCCGGTCACTCCGTATCGACAACGGAGGTATAAAATAAAATAAAACTTTGATAGTCAGTGATTTAACTATCAAAGGAACATCCATACAACCAACGATCCTATTTTCAATTGGAAATTCTACCGATCAACCATCAACAACATTAGCCCCTTTTTATATTAAAGCTTATTATATTATCGATTCTAAAATCCATTTTCAATCTTCCATATCCTTTCAAATATCAGTCTCGATTCTTGGAAGGTGTTTCCAATTTCATCATTTCTTTATTCGAGAAGATATCACTTATTCCAATTTGAAAACATTTCTATATATTCATATATTCTTATTTCTATATTTTAGAAAATATACTTTATTAACATTGGAAAAAAACATTTCTAATTATCATTCCTTACTTCTAGTTATCACAAATCATTTCATTTTCTATACTTATAAACCACCTCTGATTTACTTTGGAAAATGTTTCCAAGACCTTTTCATTTAGTTAAACCGATGTTACATAATAAACATCATTGCTATAACTCAATTCATTAATTATTCATTTACTAATCTGATCCCTAACCAATCTTCACTACCGAACCTTAACCATTCCTTAGTTAATTATGAAGTCAATCAAGTTGTGGTATAATTACCTCTCAGACCTTAGCTGAACAACATTCTCAACTTTGAAACAGACAAAGCTCACAACTTCAAACAAAACATCGCTTATGCGGCTCGTAGATTCAATATAAGAATCCACTTCCTTTACGAAAAAACGTTGATTATAACGGTAGCATTATAATTGATGTTTCTCAACATTTGATTTATAAGACATTTATCATAACGGCAGCGTTAAAATCGCTGTTTAGATTTATAAAACATTTATTATAATGATAGCGCTAAAGTCACTATTTAGACTTACAAAATCTTTATTATTACGACAGCGCTAAAATCGCTGTTTAGATTTATAAAAATTTATGATAATAGTTGCGTTATAATCGCTGTTTAGATTTATAACAGTAGCGTTATAATCGTTGTTCCAAAATAATTCGTATATAAAATTATAACTTATATTTATTAATTCAATTAATAAGTAAATAAATAAGTAATTAGATTTGATTCAAAACGGAAAGTAAAAATAACTACTTCCCTAAATTCGATATAATCGAATTCCAATAAATAACTCCCTCTCAAATAATCTATATTCGATTATATTCCGAACTTCGGAATTTTTCTACCATTTCAGGTTAATTCAAAATCTAAATTTGCTTATGAATTTATCCTACCCAATCATTACCAAATTCCTTTATAACTATTCAAATTTACAAAACGTTATCGCACTTTATTTTATATTCTAAATCTTGAACTAAAACTCATCGTTTTCTTTTAAAACGATTACCCATTTCCCTTTTCACTCAATTTCCAATTTGGATTCATATTCAAAGTCTAGATTTCCTTTATAGATAATTTATTTGCAAATTACTTGCTTTAAACTATTATTCTTTTTAACCATGAATGTATTCCTTTTATATATATATATATAACCAAATCAGTTTGATTTCGTATTTAAAAATAATATATTATCCCAAATTCTATTTATAACTTCTATTCAGTATTTTTCATACTAATCTCATTCTTTATTTCTATTCTTTTGAAACCTCTTTTTAAAATTTCCTTTATAATTTGCTAAGTTTCAAATCCATTCCCAAATATTGGTTTCAAAACCGATATTCACTTTCCCATATAAATTCATATTTGAACTTATATTTCAATTTATCCAATGATTTATAACTCACTTTATTTATAAATAACTTCTTGATTTATCCACTTGAACAGGTTTCTATTCTATTCGAAATTTTATTTCTATGTTGGAAATAAATTCCATTTTTAAATCCCAATTTCCTTTTCTACATTCGAAAATATTTTGCGGTATCTAGAATACCAAATTTCAAAGGCCAGGGTAAACCAAGAACAACATATCCAATCATGGTTTATGTAACACATCATATATCACAATCAAATAAAAACAGTAATATAAATGTTGAGAGATCCAGTTGGATCCCTCCAACCTGTTTCCCTGCATCCACAGATGTTAATCAACATCAATAATATTAATTTCACATCAATATGAAATCTCCTGGTAAACAGAACTAATAAGTGATCAACGGTATAACTATATCAACCATTTCAACCATTTTTATCAATCATTCATCCAAACAACCATTACACAGTATAATATTATTATAAATAGATTTAAAACTCGTTTATATAAAAATATAAATGAGGAAGAGTTAGTGAGTTTACTCACCTCATTTTTCTGTCGACGGTTCTACTTTTGTCTCGTTTTAAAATCAGTAGACGTTTGATTTTTCGATGAAATTCCAATAGCTCTTTCTCAGCGAAATAATGTAGATCACGTCGCTACCATTCTAATGTGAACGATCTGGTCCAATTCTATTTTCATGTGAAATAGTTACGGTCATTACAAGGTTACGATAATTAAATATTGTATTAATTTCCCTAGTTAATAATATAAAACTAATTACCTATTATTGTTCTAAACGGCCTGCTCCAATGTTCTTCCTCCCCGATACCGGAAAAATCGAACCTGAAACCACACCATTTCTTTGATGAATATTCCAGGCATCATCATTAGTTCAAGGGTTGATAATTACCTTAACTAGTGATGAACCACGAACGCCTCTCACTGAAATTTGCTTCCACCCAAACAAACTCCTACTATAGAACATTGTTGCACTCTCCTCCTCAACCAAACATTCGAACCTCATCAATTCTAGTAACGTTAAACAAAAGCCCTTCTGCATATTCCATTATGTGAACATCTATATATAGTAAACATCCAAATTCAATATGCACACGCTTCAGTGCAAACATACGCACCATCGTTTATAATGTTTTAATGTTAACTTACCAATATTCCTTATAACCCGTGCGCTCCTTCACTGCTGAACAATGTTGCACTTATTCACTACTCCAACCGATGAACTGTCACCACCACATCCTTCTTCTTTCCTTTTTTTTCATCAGACTTCCCTCTAAACAAAGCAAACACTGCTTCACCCACTCCCTACAACACCAACTGCCTGTACCCACATCACCATGTCATGACTTCACATACCCATCCTCCTTAACATGTGGTTTCACTCCCCAGACAAGAATGTGAACACATGTATATGTCTTCCCTATTTTCGGTACCCAATCATGTATCCTAAAACTTCCAACTACTGTAGCTTCCGCCAATATCATCTAACCATATTAAATAAATAGCCAATCCCCTTAATTACCACATTAAACTACTTAGCTCTCTCTTTATACCCGTCTCTTTCATTTGCCAGGAACTCAAAATGAATATCATGAAAAAGAAACCTGCTCCTTCCACAAACTTCCTAAGACGCTGCAAACTAACACCCTTCGCCTACCTACTACAATGACCAGCTCCATCAAATAGTCCATTTCATGTCATGACATCCTGCAAATTCCCATACCCCGCACAAACTACACTTCCAGTCATCAATTCAAGTCGCCGTCCACCTTGCCAAACCCTACACCGTCACCCATCTACCCCATGACCTCAATGCCTTCAACTCCTCAAGTTCTGCAACCACAGATAAGCTGTAGCCACCAAAACTTGACCTCAGACTTCACGCTACAGCAAAAACTTGCGAACAATATTACCATGGACTTGCTCCAAACTTTCACGATTGCTTCCCCTTAATAATAAACCATAAGTACACTTCCCAAATCAACAACAACGCACCCCACAACCAAAAACAAGAATAGCTGCTGAAACTTTGGCCAGTACAGACGTCGCACTTGAATGGAAGAATACGAGAAATTGAGGCTAAAACTCTTGAGGAGAAGTGAGAACGATGGATTAGAAATTGCGAATTTATACTTGATTTTGTAAGAATTTCTGAAGAGAAGATGCTGTTCGCGTTAATTTCTGAATGAAGAAAATGGTTTGTTGTTTGCTTTTTTTACATAAAAAGAAAACTTGGCACCCACGTAATTTAGGATAGATGTAGAAATAGGGGTAGGTAGGTTTGATATTTTGATTACTTTGTCGGCAAGGTTTTTGAACGATCTTATTTGATAGGGTAATGTCAGAAAATAGGCCATGCTTCACAGTCCCAACTTTTGACCCTAAATAAATCTAATGCGGTATATGGTACAGATCGTGTAAGGTTATACAGTGACTTCTTTAAAGATTATTTTGTAGTAGATAAGTTTTTGATACGAAAGATTTTGACACCACTCTGCTATATTTGCAAACCACACTGTATAGGATACGATTTTGTGGCGATTTGAATTTTCTTTTCCATTCATTAGTTTTTGAGATTGAAAGGAACTGGGCAATCAAAGTAATTAAATTAAAGGTGAAGCGACACTGTTACGCATGTGCGGGGAAATACAGAATGTACGGAGCCCAGATTTTCTTTTCGTATTTTTTTTTATTTTGAAGTCTTAGCCTAGAAGCTAGCCGAAATTTTTGACCTTAACACCCACGTTATAGGCCAGGTTTTCAGATCTGATAACATTTCCTTTAGGGATAAGAATTGAGAAGAATTGAGGGGTTTCACTTTCTTTGTCTGACCTAGTCGAGATTTGGGAACATTTTCCTAAGATTACACTGGGATTTTTGAAAAGACAGCAAATATTGTTTGAGATTCCTTTTCTTTTCAGAGATCATGCATAGAAGTTTTGACTCGATTTTGTTTTAAATAAATATATTCATAAAAAAATCATTTTATATTTCTAATAAAACATTTAAAGAAAATTAAATATGTTAAAATTAACGGCTAAAAATCCGGGTTGTTACATTCCTTCCTCCTTAAAATAATTTCGTCCTCGAAATTGCTAAGTAGTAAAAATGCTATAACTCCAACACCTCATAATCTTCATAGTTGAAATCTTATATTCCATATCTTTATAACCCAGTTCTTACCCGACCTTCGAACTCTTATACCAATACTCGACCATTCATAATTTTTTCCAAATGATCTTTCCACCATTCTTGGACAACCTATCATCACTTTCTTGTCTTCGATCCATATGCTCTTCTGCATATCTACACCGATGCCACTTGATTCTAAATCGATTTATCGATTTTATTATTGCACTTGAAATTTTACTAACCAATTCTGGTTTTCTTATTTCAATTACAATTAACACTCGATTTTGAATTATCAAAAATAAATTTCTTGAAAATTTTCTAACTCTTTAAATTTTCGAAAAATTTCGCCAGCATCTCCTTTGCACGGCTCAATCAGTACAACTACAACTCGCCTTTCTAGGCCTTCTCCAATCCAAAAGAAAATAAAAAAGGCAAGCGGCTTACCCCATAGGCTCATAAAACCATCAAACCCAAGTAATATTGTATACATGTACCTTTTTGTTGGGCATAATTCTATCTCTTGCAATTGCTTCCATTCAATATCTGCTAAGCATACATATATCCATTTCCAGTTGGTTTCAAATCAATCCAACTTCCAGTTTCTAACACTCTAGTCAACTTCTAATTAGTTCACTTCCATTCTTTTAATTCAAATCTGATTTCTATTTAAGCCAATCTACTTATTATACTTGAATCCAAATTTATCACAATTCAATTTCAATTAACAACATCCAGTATATATTCAACTTGCTTATTCATAAGTCGAATTCGTATTAATATTTCGAATCTCAACATTTTCTATTTATTTAATTTTATTTGGAATTATTTCTAATTCAATCCAATTTTATTTAACTTAAGTTAAATTTCAATTCATTTGATACATTTTTACCATTTCAATCTATTCAACTTATACAAGTTAAATTTTGGTTCCAGAATTCAAATTTCTGGGTTTTACTTCAAATTAGTGTGAAATCATATGTATATATATATATATATTTATATACATATATTTATAATAAACTCAATTCAAAACATTTGAATTTCTAAAAGACCTTGTCCTTTCAAATAAAATTTTCATTTTCAAATTACTATGGTAGCAATCCATCACTCAGAAACTTGAAAATGAATACCGATAATGTCGCGATCCATTATCAGAATTATTTTCTTGCCACTAAAGTGATTTCACTGCTTAATCCCTTTTAAAAATCCATTTAAAACATTCTTATTCAAAAATACCTTAAGTAATGTTATATTACTTTATAATATTTAAGAAAATATTTTCTAAACACCCGGAATTTAAATCCTAATTCTGGTTTGAACTTAATCTTGGTTTATCTCATTTGTATACATTATCCGTATACAAATTGTATAACCATTTAAATACTTCATAATTCCATTCGATTGTAATAACAATCAACACATTCATATATAATAATTCAGAAACTATTCCTTTTATATCAAAATAATTTTTGGAAAAAATTATATCATTTACCACTTTAAAACAATATTGTTTCGAATTGTTTTGTTCGAGAGTTTAGAAACACCTATCGATGCAGTTGTACATCCTATATCGACCAGAACTCATAAACCACTCAACACGATATAATTTTTTTTTATATCAAATCCACAAGTACGCGCTCATATATATACACTCAAACTCAATCTAGGGTATTACTAACCCCATCTCTTTTGAGTTACGCCACAGAGCCAAGATTACTACTCAACCTTCAGCTCTGATACCAAATGTAATGGCCTGAATTTCCGTACTCTTTGAGTTGACTAATCACATCACACATCCAACTAAAATTGTACAGAAATACGAATCATTATTAGAAAGAAGTTAGAGGATGAGAAATAGAAAGAAAGAAATATTAGAATAGAAGAAAACGAAGAACACAAATCTCACAGCAGAACGAATAAAGTATATTAAATAACATAACATTTGAAAATACAAATCAGCAATTGTATATACATACCATCATCAGATCACAACAATTATTCCTAGAATAGTTATAAACACCTGTTTCCAGATACAACATAGTACACATGGGAAAATATAATAGTTTATAGCTAACTGAAGAAGACTCCTGCTTCAAGCCCCTTCAAGTGCATCTGTAACATCCCGACTACTTGACTGCCCATGCAAATTTGAGCACCCAAAAGTTTAGGGAAAACAAAACAAAATAAATTATGGGTCATTCATGAGACTGGTGTGAGTAAACTCCAACCATTTGTTTAACTTTCAAAATCCTTTCGAAAGAAATGATAATTGTAAGACCGATCCACACATAAACATGGATGGTTTTTACCTTACGATAACCCAAAACATTTTCATATTAAAAACCTGTTGATATTATAATGGTGTCTAAATCAAATAAATAGAAATCTAGTGGAACGCTTGCATCACACGCGCTCCATATATAAAATAAAATCAAAAACCGCAAGGCGCTTATTGGAGATTGGATTCCCAACATGACAAGGTATGGAACCACCTTCCGATAGTGTATCTTTAGAGGGGAATACACTGGGTTCAACAAGAACGTCTTGCAACCCGGCCCACAAATGGCTGACCATTCATTTAACTTGAGTGTATCGAGCATATTACCACCAACGGTTGTGATCAACAACCGTTACCAAAAGCATACAACAGCGAATAGAATAAGAAGCAAATGAAATTTCTCTAGATCAGGTGATAATACCCCTAATGGGAATGACCCACATTGTAACAACCCGTAAAATGCGAGCCAGTTTGAAATTTTTATTTTGGCAATTTTCGCGAATTTTGAATATTTAAAATGAATTATTTTAGATAAGATCGACGAGAAATTTATTTTGAATATAATTCGAACGTATATATTATACGCGTCGTCGTTAGAATATATAATAATTATATATAATTATAAAAGGAATTGAAAATGGCGCGGTAGTTCGATAATTCGATTTCAAACTTCAATTGAATGTACCGGGTGCAAAACAATCCGGATTTTAGTGAAACCAAAAATAATGGAATCTAATAGTGAATATCTTTCCAACGAATCCGAGGAATCGAGATTTCATCTTAGAAATGATAAGATATGTCCAGTTTAAAATTAGAAATAGTCGCTGTAGAATTTATATATATTTTTATATATATAAGGCCCTTAAAAATGGACATTTTGCAAATGACCTCGGATTTCGACGAAACCAATTTTGTTGGGTCCGCAGTGTCAAGTTATTGCTAGATTTCAAATTTCATAATTTTTCGAATCAATATGTGAGTGTGGCAAAGGAAAACGCGTTTGACCGGTTTCAGTTGATTTTAATCGACTGGAAATTGGCCATTCTTCAAACGGTCTCAGAATTCAATGAAACTAGTTTTGTTAGGACCGTATCGTCAATACGAAGCTAGAAAATATTTTTCTGCCATTTTTAGAATTCGTATGTGGCCCCGGTAATTTGAAATGTACGTTTAAAATTCAATATAGTGATTTAAATGTAAATTAAAAGGAAACTGATCGAAACGGTCGATTCAGCTTGCGGTACATATCCCATTGTGTTCGGAATGGGGGTGAAACGCTATGGGCGGCAGGCGGTGGACTTCGTTTAGAGGTCGTATGTGAAAGTCAACTTTTTAATAATTAAATAATAAATAAAAGAAAAAAAAAAAAAAAATTTCCCTTTATCTCTCTGCCCCCCCCCCCCCCCCCGTTCACTCTGTCAAAATCGAATTAAATATAAAAAAAAAAAAAACAGAGAGAGAGGGAGGAGCAGCGTCGCCCCTCCGTTCAGCGCGCCACCGCGCTGAGGAACGCGCCGCCCACCTCAGTGGCCCCTCTCACTTCGATCTCCTCCTCCACCCTCTCTACTCCCCTTCAGTCAGAACGAGACCCGCCCAAACCCCCAACCGCCGCCGCCGCTTTCCTGCAGACCCTTACCGACGTCGAGACCACCACAGCGCCGCCGCCGATGTGGAGAATCCCCCCCTCCGACGAAGCAGAAGACCCCCCCCCCCATTCAACCGATCTACTGTAAGTTCCCTGATGCTGTTTTTTTTTTATTTACTTGAAACCTGTTTTTTTTATTTATTTATTTTGAAAACTGTTTTTTTTATTATTTTATTTTATTTTGATTTTAAAGATTTTAAAACTGGATTTTTTTAAAAAAAAAAGGGATTAAAAACAGATTTTTTTTGAAAAAAAGTAAAAACTGTTTTATGTTAAAGGTTTAAAAACTGTTTATTTTAGAAATAAAAGAATTAAACTGAATTAGAATATAAAAGCTGATTTTTGAAAAAGAATTAAAACTGATTTTATTTTAATTTTAAGATTAAAGAAAAAGGTTTAAACTTTAAGAAGATCAGATTTGTAGAAAGGAAAAATATGATTTTTATATATAGAACTTCGAGATAAAAATATGATTTTTATATATAGAACTTCGAGATAAAAATATGATTTTTATATATAGAACTTCGAGATAAAAATATGATTTTTATATATAGAACTTCGAGATAAAAATATGATTTTTATATATAGAACTTCGAGATAAAAATATGATTTTTATATATAGAACTTCGAGATAAAAATATGATTTTTATATATAGAACTTCGAGATAAAAATATGATTTTTATATATAGAACTTCGAAAGAAAATTATCGTTTTTATGTTTTGAACTTCGAAAGAAAAATATAGTTTTTATGTTTTGAACTTCGAAAGAAAAATAGAATTTTTGTATATTGAACTTCGAAATAAAATGTGATTTTTATATATTGAATAACATAGTAAAAATTCGATTTTTATATATATTGAATAGCGAAGTAAAAATGTGATTTTTACGTATGTAGTGAAAGCAGCAACGAAGGTGACAAAAAGACGAAACGACGAAGACTTCTGCAAAGGAAGAGCCGTGGAGCTAGGATAGCTAATCTGTGAGAATTTCTCACCATTCTATTTTTCTAGTTATATATATATACTAGGATGCAGACGGTGCTTAGTAGCACCCGACACAATCGTCCACAGACCATGGACTTGTTTGTTTGACTGTTTGGTGATTGATTGCGATATTGGTTTGAATGTGGTTTGTGGTGTGAAAAAAAATCGAATCGATAAATTGGTTAGGATTAGACGTGCGCCGTTATAAGGCGAAGGAGTAAGGCTAGGTTAGACCCTTACTCCAAAGTTTGTGGTTTGCATAACGAATTGATTTGATTGATGTGTGAATGGCGTGGGCCTTCACTAGACCGGGGATAAGGCTAGGCCTTGTCCCGTTTCTAGTATCGTGCCGTTATGCCGCCGAAATTTTCTAAAACGTGTTAGAAAAATAAAAATATCATTTTATTTAAAGAATGAACTTAATAGAAATTCATATGTTGGAATAAAATGTTTTATCGTTAAAAATATAATTTTTAACGTGAATGTGAATAAATAAATATTCATTTACAAACCGAACGGTTTGTTTATGTACACCTATTTGAATGACATTGATTGGGACGATAAATTTTACACATCGCCCAACTGCACGAATAAAATCTGTGTTTGATTGTTTGAAACCCCACACGGGTGTTGGGATGAAATTTGAAGTTCACTCATCCTGATTGATTAAATATGTCGATCGATTGATTGACAGGCTGTTATAAGCGTTGAATATATACATTTGATGCTTATACAGTGTAGTGCACTTTGGTTGATGGTTGAGTATTTTCAATGCTATTATATACATGTGTTGTATGCAAATCCATATAATTAATTTTATATGGTAATTGATTGGGCCTCATTCCAGTTTTAAAATAGAAATATTTGAAAAAGAAATATTTGAAATAGAATATTTGAAAATAGAACTTTATGAAGCCGTGTTGATTAGATTGACGCCATTTTGACGTGAACGATATTTATATCGATTTTATCGATTTCGAATTGAATTGAAAACGATTTCGAAATGAATTGAATTGAAAACGATTTCGAAATGAATTGAATTGAAAACGATTTCGAAATGAATTGAATTGAAAACGATTTCGAAATGAATTGAATTGAAAACGATTTCGAAATGAATTGAATTGAAAACGATTTCGAAATGAATTGAATTGAAAACGATTTCGAAATGAATTGAATTGAAAACGATTTCGAAATGAATTGAATTGAAAACGATTTCGAAATGAATTGAATTGAAAACGATTTCGAAATGAATTGAATTGAAAACGATTTCAAATTGAATTGAAATTTGAATTGAATAGAAATGGATTTTAAAACGAATTTATAAAGAAGAATTCAATTTTGATTTGAATTGAAATGGAAGTTGAAAATGTTTTGAAACGAATTTAAAACTATTTATATAATTCGTTTTAAATAAAAATCGACGAAGTATATATTATATATATTATATATATAATATAATGGCCTGAATAGAACGCGCCGCGCCGCGGCAGTTCGTGAATTTCGACCATTTATTTCAAACGGACATTGCGGGAGATCCGACCGTCGGATTCTCCTAAAACCGGAACCGTTGGGTTCGTATCGAAAAGAGCTTTCTAACGAAGATTAGAAATTTGAAATCTAACGGTTGGATTTGGAATTATGTCCAAATCAAATTCGAAAAAGGTCGCTGTAAGTGCAGTTCGATGGCCATTGATGGAAATCGACTGTACGGGCCTTGATAAAATTATTAAAAATAGTAATAATTTGTGTAAAATCATAAGAAATGATTTGTGAAGAATTGGGATGAAAAACTCCATATTTGAAAAGATAAAAATGGATTTTTATCGAAATGAACTAGTTTTGAACTAGAATTATAATTCTATTTATTTTTAAATAAATAAATTGAATTCGAAAAGGGTTTTAAAAGTAACCAAAATTCCAATGATTGCATTGGAGTGGATTTGAATCGAAATTGTCTTCGGAATGTTTCGATGTTGGAATTCGTGATTATACAGGTGTTGTTATGGAAATTTGAAAGATATATATGTATATCGTTATTTCCAGTACGACATTTGTTAGTCGTAGAATTCGATATTGAATATAAGCCGATATATTTTCTATTCAGAGCCTTGTATTGAATATCGAATGTGATTTGGGTTTGTCGTGAATGGTGTCTTCACTAACACTGTTCTTGAACCCAGTTGAGAAAAGATTAAATCTTTTTATTTAGATTTAATGAAGTGTACCAATTAAATGATATTTAATTGGAATTGAATTGATATTGATTTTTGGGTTTATCGTGAACAGTGTTTTAAATAACACTCGTTCTTTAACCCGATAATTAATGGAATGATTTTTGGGTTTATCGTGAACAGTGTTTTTAAATAACACTCGTTCTTTAACCCGATAATTAATGGAATGTGACTTTGGGTTTATCGCGAACCGTGTTTTTAGATGACACTGATTCTTTAACCCAGTCACAGATTAAAACTAAGTGGAGTTTTAATGAATCTTTAATTAGATTGAAAAGATCGAGAATGGAGTATCACCAGTTTTGCTCCAGGCGATAGTTAAATCTTTAATTAGATTTGAACGTGAAATTTAGAAACTAACTGTCGGTTAGCCAAGCAGAATGGTTTTCTGGATATTGATCTGATGTTGGTTTCGGCCTTCGGGGTTAATATTTGGGGAATTATTCTCTTGGTTAATTTACGGTTAGTGACTAATGAATTGGAATGAGGCGTATGTTGTGTTTGTGTAACACTTATTTAAATATACGCGAGTTATTCGGAAAGACCGGGTTTATCCCATTCTGGATAACTGATACGACGATAAGTCGAAGATGAAGACGATGGTCGAAGACCGGAGGTCTTCACGTCGTTTGGGTGATAACTGATGATCTTGATTGGGCTGTACACCCAAGAAGATGGAAACAGTTAGTGATCGTCCAGACGTACTTGGAGATCGATGGATATGCGGGGTACTAGGTGCCTCCGGTTTCGTTCAGGCCCAGAACGGACTTGTAAATGGACTGTGTGTCTGACATTGGATTTCATTCTGTGTGACTGATATCGGTTGCATAGAATGGTTTGCCTGTGTGGCATGCTAAGATGCAAATGATCAAGGCTTCTGTTGAAAAGCAAAGTCTTGTGGTGATGATCAAAGCACGGCCTTTGTGGCGTAGCTTTGTGTAACGTTTACCTCGCGTGTTTCACACCCGGTATGAACCAAAAACGGGAGAGGACGTCAGGGAGGGCATGCGTTTCTTCCTAGCTAGAAGTGGCGTCAGTGGTTTTACACGCCCTGACGAGTTTGACTTATGTGGTTGTTGCTGTTGCGAGGCGCCTCGGATTGATCGGTCGTTCTCGAACCGATGGAGTCATTTAGTTGGCTCGTTTACGCCCCATAGGGCGGAGAAACGCATGTTCAGGCATTTTAATCCACTCCGTGTGGACCGGCCCTGAGGATCCAAGGGTCACTCGAGCTCTGATCCTGAGACTCGGGCTAGGCAGTCTCGAATCGGTTGAGGACTATCTTTTGCCTCGGTTCATAGACGGAAATCCAATTTCCAAATACGTGATCTTGCGGTTTTAGTTGTAATCCTATATATGGCGACATAGTGGGATGGGGCGCTCATGCCGCCTATGATTGATACTTATGATTTGAAGTGTTTTATACACTATGCACTTATATTAGTATCAAATGATTTGTTTTAAACGTATCAAGCATTCTTTGGTTGTTATAAGGGAAAAACCCTATCCTCGACTGCGTTGCATTGTGTGATGGGACCTGGGTCTTATAACAGCTTCATTTTTCTTTATTTAGCATTGCGCTGTTTGTTTTATGCACTGGTATTCTTGGGAGGAAACCCGTTCCGTGTTATACGGCGTGGTCCCTTGATTTACCTAATGATTTAAAATAAAGAATTATAACTGTTTTAGTTCTCACACCAGTCACATGACTGACCTGGAGTTTATTGTTTTAACCTAAACTCTGGGTGCCCTTATTTTTGACACGGGCAGCTAGTAGTTTTGGTTTTGCAGATTTATATTCACAGGATCCTGGTTTACAGCTGGAACGATATCCGGAAAGCTTTGTATCCGTATATCTACTTCTAGTTGTGTATTGTATTATTTTCCGCTGCTATGTATTTAAATGTAATTTAAATCTCTGATATTTCTGTGTAATATTTATTCATTTATACTCTGTATATTCTTGTAATCTGATGCACTGTTGTTATATATAGTGAAATGTTCTTTTATATGCGTTCTGTTGTGGTTTGTTCTCGAACTATCCGACGCTTTCCTTTACGGGGAAGTTGCGGGTCTTTACACGTGGTATCAGAGCTTTGGTTTACAAAGCTCAGAGAACAAGACACATTAGAACCATACGAAAGAATTCATCAGATATTGGATTAGCGATATCCAAGGGAATGACTCGTTAGAGATGGGATCAGTAGTATCCTAGAATGAGTGTGAAGAGTATGTTTTTAAAGTGAAAACAAATTTTGTTTTGAAAATTAAAAATCAATTATTCGTATTTGATTATTTATTTATATTGATGTGGACAATCCAGTATATATAGATTTTGCGTATACGTCTGATCCGCGTGTATTCGAAGTTTTAATATATTGGATAGATATAGAGTCGCACTCTAGTTGCCCGGACATGGTCCTGATGATGAAGTATACCGTCACCAGCATTTATTTTCGAGTGACGAAAGTGTGATATCTATATATTTCCATTAGACTGGTGTGAGAACCAAATCTTATATAGCTAGAACACTTTGTTGTGAATTGACATCAAAAATCTGATTTTTGACTATGTATCATAATTATGAATTTGAAACTTTAAATTTCACTAATTGATTGATGTTTGTGTTGCTTGTTTAATTGTTTGATAATTTTTAACCAATTAGCCTAATTAAATCACATATTGACTTATATTGAAAATTGGTCGCACTTGCTTGCATATACATATACTTATATTGAACAGGTCATAGCAAGGAGGCTAGAGCCAGAGAATAAAATTTGTTTGCCCGACAAATAGGTACATGTTTACTACATAATTTCCTGTTTTGTTTGGGTGATGATGATTTTGTGAGCCTATTGGCTAGCCGCTTGGCTTTTTCTTTTTCTTTTTGAGATCTGAAGGACCGGGGAAGCTATTTGAAATTCCCCGATGCTCCCGGTGCAGGGGAGGTTATGGCGAAATTTTTCAAAAATTTAGGGTGTTAGCCAAATTTTTGAGATTTTGAAAATTCTCAGAAACTAAAGAGTTGGAGAATGGAAGCCAGATCGAATATAGTGTTGAATAATCAAACCACTTTCGACTTTGTTCCTTTTCGGGGACGAAAAGTTTTAAGTGGGGGAGATTGTAACAACCCGTAAAATGCGAGCCAGTTTGAAATTTTTATTTTGGCAATTTTCGCGAATTTTGAATATTTAAAATGAATTATTTTAGATAAGATCGACGAGAAATTTATTTTGAATATAATTCGAACGTATATATTATACGCGTCGTCGTTAGAATATATAATAATTATATATAATTATAAAAGGAATTGAAAATGGCGCGGTAGTTCGATAATTCGATTTCAAACTTCAATTGAATGTACCGGGTGCAAAACAATCCGGATTTTAGTGAAACCAAAAATAATGGAATCTAATAGTGAATATCTTTCCAACGAATCCGAGGAATCGAGATTTCATCTTAGAAATGATAAGATATGTCCAGTTTAAAATTAGAAATAGTAGCTGTAGAATTTATATATATTTTTATATATATAAGGCCCTTAAAAATGGACATTTTGCAAATGACCTCGGATTTCGACGAAACCAGTTTTGTTGGGTCCGCAGTGTCAAGTTATTGCTAGATTTCAAATTTCATAATTTTTCGAATCAATATGTGAGTGTGGCAAAGGAAAACGCGTTTGACCGGTTTCAGTTGATTTTAATCGACTGGAAATTGGCCATTCTTCAAACGGTCTCAGAATTCAATGAAACTAGTTTTGTTAGGACCGTATCGTCAATACGAAGCTAGAAAATATTTTTCTGCCATTTTTAGAATTCGTATGTGGCCCCGGTAATTTGAAATGTACGTTTAAAATTCAATATAGTGATTTAAATGTAAATTAAAAGGAAACTGATCGAAACGGTCGATTCAGCTTGCGGTACATATCCCATTGTGTTCGGAATGGGGGTGAAACGCTATGGGCGGCAGGCGGTGGACCTCGTTTAGAGGTCGTATGTGAAAGTCAACTTTTTAATAATTAAATAATAAATAAAAGAAAAAAAAAAAAAAAAAATTCCCTTTAAGTCTCTGCCCCCCCCCCCCCCCCCGTTCACTCTGTCAAAATCGAATTAAATATAAAAAAAAAAGAGAGAGAGGGAGGAGCAGCGTCGCCCCTCCGTTCAGCGCGCCACCGCGCTGAGGAACGCGCCGCCCACCTCAGTGGCCCCTCTCACTTCGATCTCCTCCTCCACCCTCTCTACTCCCCTTCAGTCAGAACGAGACCCGCCCAAACCCCCAACCGCCGCCGCCGCTTTCCTGCAGACCCTAACCGACGTCGAGACCACCACAGCGCCGCCGCCGATGTGGAGAATCCCCCCCTCCGACGAAGCAGAAGACCCCCCCCCCCATTCAACCGATCTACTGTAAGTTCCCTGATGCTGTTTTTTTTTTATTTACTTGAAACCTGTTTTTTTTATTTATTTATTTTGAAAACTGTTTTTTTATTATTTTATTTTATTTTGATTTTAAAGATTTTAAAACTGGATTTTTAAAAAAAAAAGGGATTAAAAACAGATTTTTTTTGAAAAAAAGTAAAAACTGTTTTATGTTAAAGGTTTAAAAACTGTTTATTTTAGAAATAAAAGAATTAAACTGAATTAGAATATAAAAGCTGATTTTTGAAAAAGAATTAAAACTGATTTTATTTTAATTTTAAGATTAAAGAAAAAGGTTTAAACTTTAAGAAGATCAGATTTGTAGAAAGGAAAAATATGATTTTTATATATAGAACTTCGAGATAAAAATATGATTTTTATATATAGAACTTCGAGATAAAAATATGATTTTTATATATAGAACTTCGAGATAAAAATATGATTTTTATATATAGAACTTCGAGATAAAAATATGATTTTTATATATAGAACTTCGAGATAAAAATATGATTTTTATATATAGAACTTCGAGATAAAAATATGATTTTTATATATAGAACTTCGAAAGAAAATTATCGTTTTTATGTTTTGAACTTCGAAAGAAAAATATAGTTTTTATGTTTTGAACTTCGAAAGAAAAATAGAATTTTTGTATATTGAACTTCGAAATAAAATGTGATTTTTATATATTGAATAACATAGTAAAAATTCGATTTTTATATATATTGAATAGCGAAGTAAAAAATGTGATTTTTACGTATGTAGTGAAAGCAGCAACGAAGGTGACAAAAAGACGAAACGACGAAGACTTCTGCAAAGGAAGAGCCGTGGAGCTAGGATAGCTAATCTGTGAGAATTTCTCACCATTCTATTTTTCTAGTTATATATATATACTAGGATGCAGACGGTGCTTAGTAGCACCCGACACAATCGTCCACAGACCATGGACTTGTTTGTTTGACTGTTTGGTGATTGATTGCGATATTGGTTTGAATGTGGTTTGTGGTGTGAAAAAAAATCGAATCGATAAATTGGTTAGGATTAGACGTGCGCCGTTATAAGGCGAAGGAGTAAGGCTAGGTTAGACCCTTACTCCAAAGTTTGTGGTTTGCATAACGAATTGATTTGATTGATGTGTGAATGGCGTGGGCCTTCACTAGACCGGGGATAAGGCTAGGCCTTGTCCCGTTTCTAGTATCGTGCCGTTATGCCGCCGAAATTTTCTAAAACGTGTTAGAAAAATAAAAATATCATTTTATTTAAAGAATGAACTTAATAGAAATTCATATGTTGGAATAAAATGTTTTATCGTTAAAAATATAATTTTTAACGTGAATGTGAATAAATAAATATTCATTTACAAACCGAACGGTTTGTTTATGTACACCTATTTGAATGACATTGATTGGGACGATAAATTTTACACATCGCCCAACTGCACGAATAAAATCTGTGTTTGATTGTTTGAAACCCCACACGGGTGTTGGGATGAAATTTGAAGTTCACTCATCCTGATTGATTAAATATGTCGATCGATTGATTGACAGGCTGTTATAAGCGTTGAATATATACATTTGATGCTTATACAGTGTAGTGCACTTTGGTTGATGGTTGAGTATTTTCAATGCTATTATATACATGTGTTGTATGCAAATCCATATAATTAATTTTATATGGTAATTGATTGGGCCTCATTCCAGTTTTAAAATAGAAATATTTGAAAAAGAAATATTTGAAATAGAATATTTGAAAATAGAACTTTATGAAGCCGTGTTGATTAGATTGACGCCATTTTGACGTGAACGATATTTATATCGATTTTATCGATTTCGAATTGAATTGAAAACGATTTCGAAATGAATTGAATTGAAAACGATTTCGAAATGAATTGAATTGAAAACGATTTCGAAATGAATTGAATTGAAAACGATTTCGAAATGAATTGAATTGAAAACGATTTCGAAATGAATTGAATTGAAAACGATTTCGAAATGAATTGAATTGAAAACGATTTCGAAATGAATTGAATTGAAAACGATTTCGAAATGAATTGAATTGAAAACGATTTCGAAATGAATTGAATTGAAAACGATTTCGAAATGAATTGAATTGAAAACGATTTCAAATTGAATTGAAATTTGAATTGAATAGAAATGGATTTTAAAACGAATTTATAAAGAAGAATTCAATTTTGATTTGAATTGAAATGGAAGTTGAAAATGTTTTGAAACGAATTTAAAACTATTTATATAATTCGTTTTAAATAAAAATCGACGAAGTATATATTATATATATTATATATATAATATAATGGCCTGAATAGAACGCGCCGCGCCGCGGCAGTTCGTGAATTTCGACCATTTATTTCAAACGGACATTGCGGGAGATCCGACCGTCGGATTCTCCTAAAACCGGAACCGTTGGGTTCGTATCGAAAAGAGCTTTCTAACGAAGATTAGAAATTTGAAATCTAACGGTTGGATTTGGAATTATGTCCAAATCAAATTCGAAAAAGGTCGCTGTAAGTGCAGTTCGATGGCCATTGATGGAAATCGACTGTACGGGCCTTGATAAAATTATTAAAAATAGTAATAATTTGTGTAAAATCATAAGAAATGATTTGTGAAGAATTGGGATGAAAAACTCCATATTTGAAAAGATAAAAATGGATTTTTATCGAAATGAACTAGTTTTGAACTAGAATTATAATTCTATTTATTTTTAAATAAATAAATTGAATTCGAAAAGGGTTTTAAAAGTAACCAAAATTCCAATGATTGCATTGGAGTGGATTTGAATCGAAATTGTCTTCGGAATGTTTCGATGTTGGAATTCGTGATTATACAGGTGTTGTTATGGAAATTTGAAAGATATATATGTATATCGTTATTTCCAGTACGACATTTGTTAGTCGTAGAATTCGATATTGAATATAAGCCGATATATTTTCTATTCAGAGCCTTGTATTGAATATCGAATGTGATTTGGGTTTGTCGTGAATGGTGTCTTCACTAACACTGTTCTTGAACCCAGTTGAGAAAAGATTAAATCTTTTTATTTAGATTTAATGAAGTGTACCAATTAAATGATATTTAATTGGAATTGAATTGATATTGATTTTTGGGTTTATCGTGAACAGTGTTTTAAATAACACTCGTTCTTTAACCCGATAATTAATGGAATGATTTTTGGGTTTATCGTGAACAGTGTTTTTAAATAACACTCGTTCTTTAACCCGATAATTAATGGAATGTGACTTTGGGTTTATCGCGAACCGTGTTTTTAGATGACACTGATTCTTTAACCCAGTCACAGATTAAAACTAAGTGGAGTTTTAATGAATCTTTAATTAGATTGAAAAGATCGAGAATGGAGTATCACCAGTTTTGCTCCAGGCGATAGTTAAATCTTTAATTAGATTTGAACGTGAAATTTAGAAACTAACTGTCGGTTAGCCAAGCAGAATGGTTTTCTGGATATTGATCTGATGTTGGTTTCGGCCTTCGGGGTTAATATTTGGGGAATTATTCTCTTGGTTAATTTACGGTTAGTGACTAATGAATTGGAATGAGGCGTATGTTGTGTTTGTGTAACACTTATTTAAATATACGCGAGTTATTCGGAAAGACCGGGTTTATCCCATTCTGGATAACTGATACGACGATAAGTCGAAGATGAAGACGATGGTCGAAGACCGGAGGTCTTCACGTCGTTTGGGTGATAACTGATGATCTTGATTGGGCTGTACACCCAAGAAGATGGAAACAGTTAGTGATCGTCCAGACGTACTTGGAGATCGATGGATATGCGGGGTACTAGGTGCCTCCGGTTTCGTTCAGGCCCAGAACGGACTTGTAAATGGACTGTGTGTCTGACATTGGATTTCATTCTGTGTGACTGATATCGGTTGCATAGAATGGTTTGCCTGTGTGGCATGCTAAGATGCAAATGATCAAGGCTTCTGTTGAAAAGCAAAGTCTTGTGGTGATGATCAAAGCACGGCCTTTGTGGCGTAGCTTTGTGTAACGTTTACCTCGCGTGTTTCACACCCGGTATGAACCAAAAACGGGAGAGGACGTCAGGGAGGGCATGCGTTTCTTCCTAGCTAGAAGTGGCGTCAGTGGTTTTACACGCCCTGACGAGTTTGACTTATGTGGTTGTTGCTGTTGCGAGGCGCCTCGGATTGATCGGTCGTTCTCGAACCGATGGAGTCATTTAGTTGGCTCGTTTACGCCCCATAGGGCGGAGAAACGCATGTTCAGGCATTTTAATCCACTCCGTGTGGACCGGCCCTGAGGATCCAAGGGTCACTCGAGCTCTGATCCTGAGACTCGGGCTAGGCAGTCTCGAATCGGTTGAGGACTATCTTTTGCCTCGGTTCATAGACGGAAATCCAATTTCCAAATACGTGATCTTGCGGTTTTAGTTGTAATCCTATATATGGCGACATAGTGGGATGGGGCGCTCATGCCGCCTATGATTGATACTTATGATTTGAAGTGTTTTATACACTATGCACTTATATTAGTATCAAATGATTTGTTTTAAACGTATCAAGCATTCTTTGGTTGTTATAAGGGAAAAACCCTATCCTCGACTGCGTTGCATTGTGTGATGGGACCTGGGTCTTATAACAGCTTCATTTTTCTTTATTTAGCATTGCGCTGTTTGTTTTATGCACTGGTATTCTTGGGAGGAAACCCGTTCCGTGTTATACGGCGTGGTCCCTTGATTTACCTAATGATTTAAAATAAAGAATTATAACTGTTTTAGTTCTCACACCAGTCACATGACTGACCTGGAGTTTATTGTTTTAACCTAAACTCTGGGTGCCCTTATTTTTGACACGGGCAGCTAGTAGTTTTGGTTTTGCAGATTTATATTCACAGGATCCTGGTTTACAGCTGGAACGATATCCGGAAAGCTTTGTATCCGTATATCTACTTCTAGTTGTGTATTGTATTATTTTCCGCTGCTATGTATTTAAATGTAATTTAAATCTCTGATATTTCTGTGTAATATTTATTCATTTATACTCTGTATATTCTTGTAATCTGATGCACTGTTGTTATATATAGTGAAATGTTCTTTTATATGCGTTCTGTTGTGGTTTGTTCTCGAACTATCCGACGCTTTCCTTTACGGGGAAGTTGCGGGTCTTTACACACATGGCCAAGCTGCCTGCCCGATTTCTGTCATTTTTGGGTTGATGAGGCTTGAGATCACGATTATCTTTCAGCACATCTTGCCATCATTTACTTTGAATCACACGTCGTCAGATCCGTCTATACACATTATCCTGGGATTGAACAACCGAAGGCACTATCCCACCAACTTATCTTGGGCAATAACTACCTAGGATTAACAGAACAGCCCTTGCACTTTACTCCGTCTTCAATCATCTTGAGCATAAGTTGATTCGTAACGCTTATGCCAATACAGAGTGGTTTTCAGATATTAAATCTGATCTCAGTCTCTCCGTATCCACAACGGAGGTAT
This sequence comes from Allium sativum, assembly GCA_030737875.1. Classification (NCBI taxonomy): domain Eukaryota; kingdom Viridiplantae; phylum Streptophyta; class Magnoliopsida; order Asparagales; family Amaryllidaceae; genus Allium; species Allium sativum. The sequence goes on from CM060924.1 coordinate 162,502,062, forward strand.
AAAATAAAACTTTGATAGTTAGTGACTTAACTATCAAAGGAACATCCATACAACCAACAATCCTATTTTCAATTGGAAATTCTACCGATCAACTATCAATAATATTGGCCCCTTTTTATATTAATTCCTTGTTACATTATCGATTCTAAAATTCATTTTCAATCTTCCATATCCTTTCAAATCTCAGTCTCGATTCTTGGAAGGCATTTCCAACGTCATCATTTCTTTATTCTAGAAGATATCTCTTATTCCAATTTGATAATATTTCTATATACATTCATATATTATTATTTCTATATTTTAGAAAAATATACTTTATTAACATTGGAAAAAAAACATTTCCAATTATCATTCCTTACTTCTAGTAATCTCAAATCATTTCATTTTCTGTACTTAGAAACCACCTCTGATTTACTTTGGAAAATGTTTCCAAGACCTTTTCATTTAGTTAAACCCATGTTACATAATAAACATCATTGCTATAACTCAATTCATTAATTATTCATTTAGTTAAACCCATGTTACATAATAATCTGATCCCTAACCAATCTTCACTACCGAACCTTAACCAATCCTTAGTTAATTATGAAGTCAATCAAGTTGGGGTATAATTACCTCTTAGACCTTAACTGGACAACATTCTCAACTTTGAAACAGTCAAAACTCACAACTTCAAACAAAACATCTTATGCGGCTCGCAGATTCAATCTAAGATTCCATTTCCTTTTCGAAAAAACGTTGATTATAACTGTAGCTTTATAATCGATGTTTCTAAATATTTGATTTATAAGATATTTATCATAGCGGCAGCATTAACATCGCTGTTTAGATTTACAAAACATTTATTATAATGACAGCGCTAAAGTCACTGTTTAGATTTAAAAAACCTTTATAATAACGACAGTGCTAAAATCGTTGTTTAGATTTATAAACATTTATGATAACTGTTGCATTATAATCGCTGTTTAGATTTATAATGGTTGCGTTATAATCGTTGTTCCAAAATAATTGGTATATAAAAATATAACTTGTATTTATTAATTCAATTAATAAGTATATAAATAAGTAATTAGATTTGATTCAAAATGGAAAGTAAAAATAACCACTTCCCTAAATTCGATATAATCGAATTCCAATAAATAACTCCCTCTCGAATAATCTATATTCGATTATATTTCGAACTTCGGAATTTATCTACCAATTCAGGTCAATTCAAAATCCAAATTTACTTATGAATTTATCCTTTCAAATCAATACCAAATTCCTTTATAACCATTCTATCTACAAAACGTTATCACACCTTATTTTATAATCTAAATCTTGAACTAAAACTCATCGTTTTCTTTTAAAACGATTACCTATTTCCCTTTTCACTCAATTTCCAATTTGGATTTATATTCAAAATCTAGATTTCCTTTATAGATATTTTATTTGCAAATTACTTACTTTAAACTATTATTCTTTTTAACCATGAATGTATTCCTTATATATATATATATATATATATGTATGTATGTATAACCAAATCAGTTTGATTTCGTATTTAAAAATAATATATTATCCCAAATTCTATTTATAACTTGTATTCGACATTTTTCATACTAATATCATTCTTTATTTCTAATTATTTAAAACCTCTTTTTAAAATTTCCTTTATAATTTGCTAAGTTTCAAATCCATTTCCAAATATTGGTTTCAAAACCGATATTCACTTTCCCATATAAATTCATATTTGAACTTATATTTCAATTTATCCAATGATTTATAATTCACTTTATTTATAAACAACTTCTTGATTTATCTACTTGAACATGTTTCTATTCTATTCAAAATTTTATTTCTATGTTGGAAATAAATTCCATTTTTAAATCCCAAATTCCTTTTCTACGTTCAAAAATATTTTGTGGTATCTAGAATACAAAATTTCTTGGGCCAGGGTAAACCAAACACAACATATCCAATCATGGGTTATGTAACACATCATATATCACAATAAAATAAAAACAGTAATATAAATGTTGAGTGATCCAGTTGGATCCCTCCAACCTATTTCCCTACATCCACAGATGTTAATCAACATCAATAATATTAATTTCACATCAATATGAAACATTCTGGTAAACAGAACTAATAAGTGATCAACAGTATAACTATATCAACCATTTCAACCATTTTTATCAACCATTCATCCAAACAACCATCACATAGTATAATATTACTATTAATAGATTTAAAACTCATTTATATAAAAATATAAACTAGGCAGAGTTTGTGAGTTTACTCACCTCATTTTGCTGTCGACGGTTCTACTTTTGTCCCGTTTTAAAATCAAACAGACATTTGATTTTTCTGCGAAATTCCAATAGCTCTTTCTCAGCGAAATAATGTAGATCTCGTCGCCATTATTCTAATGTGACCGATCTGGTCCAATTCTGTTTTCATGTGAAATAGTTACGGTCATTACAAGGTTACGATAATTAAATATTATATTAATTTCCCTAGTTAATATTATAAAACTAATTACCCATTATTGTTTTAAACGGCCTGCTCTAATGTTCTTCCTCCCCGGTACCAGAAATATCGAACCTGAAACAACACCATTTCTTCGATCAATATTCCAGGCATCATCATCAGTTTAAGGGTTGATAATTACCTTAACAAGTGATGAACACGAACACCCCTCACTAAAATTTTCTTCCTCCCAAACAAACTCCTACTACAGAACATTGTCGCACTCTCCTCCTCAACCAAACATTCGAACCTCATCAATTCTAGTAACATTAAACAAAAGACCTTCTGCATATTCCATTATGTGAACATCCAAATATAGTAAACATCCAAATTCAATATGCACACGCTTCAGTGCAAATAGACCCACCATCGTTTATAATGTTTTAATATTAACGTACCAATATTCCTTATAACCCATGCACTCCTTCACTGCTGAACAATGCTGCACTTATTCACTACTCCCACCGATGAACTGTCACATCACATCCTTATTCATTCCTTTTTTTATTAGACTTCCCTAGAAACAAAACAAACACTGCGCCACCCACTCCCTACAACACCAACTGCCTGTACCCACTTCACCATGTCATGACTTCACATACCCACCCTCCTTAACATGCGTTGTAATGTCCCGCATTTTATCGGTTTGTATTTGAATATTTAAATCAGTTTAAATATTTAATTCGTAGTATAAATGGATTTATATATTAATTAAAACGAAGTTGAACGTAGAAAAATATATTTTAAATATAATCGAGCCCGTAATATCGCGGCAGTTCATAATTTAACGTTCTAAACTTCAACTGAGTGTACAGGATCTGTTATTAGTCGGATTTCTTCGAAACAAGAAGCGTTGGAATCTGTTGAACTGTATCATTCTAACAGAAGTGAAAAATCAAGATTTCGTGTTATAGATTGTGAATTATATCCAAATCAAATATTTAGAAGGTCGTTGTGGAATCGTTTATCGACCGTAACGGTTTATTCGATATAACTAGATATCGGTTTCGAATTTAGACAAGGTTCTTTTGAGGCATAGTGATAATTTAATTTTTTGAATTTTACTATAATTTTTAATTAATTAAATACACAACTTTTTATTTGGAATATTTTGCACCTTGTATCAGTATATCGGGATTTCAAAATTTGAGTCAACCTACCGATATTATTATACTTTCGGGATCGTGGCACCTCACTGGGCACGATTGTATTGTTATTTCTGTCCGCAGCAGTTCTATACAGCGAGGAAACCGCATGAACATAACCATATAAAATGGATGGTACGTCATAAAGATTATGCCCATTCCCCTAGAAATTTATTCATACCCATACCCTATTTCTTCCGCATGAAGTATGCATGAGTTTTCAAATCAACTAGTAGCTATCCTAGGAAATAAAAATAAAAAGCAGGACCAAAATAAAGATGGAAACATTACCCTATAGAAGTGACCATACCCTATATATATTATATATTTACATTCCTTCCATGTTAAGTTTTGCATACATCTCGAAATGATTGAAGCAGCGTCGCCCATACCCTATCTAACACAACAATGAACTTTCTAATCAAACTGCAAACCATTAAAAGAACCATACCCTACACCTTCCTAATACTTAGCAGCAAAGGTATCATTTGTTTATAAATACACTAAGGCTCAATCCTCCTTCCTTCACACAGACGCCGCAGCCTTCAAATGGAAAAATAAAATCTAAAACCCAATGAGAAACACTCCACTAAGAATCCCAGAATCTGTATATTTAAATACCTCCAATAGTTCTTGACATTCTAATATGGGTTCATCAGGGTTCGAACATGTTTTGTTCGATAGTTTCATAAGCAGTAGGCTAAGGTTGAGTATAACTAGAATGTGAAGCATTGAGGGAGGCTTGGGAAAAGGAACTCACGACTATGGAGTTTGAATGGCTTCAGGAAGTCAAGTTCACTCAAATTGTACTCGCTACCATTTCCATTCTGAAGCGCTGAAGGACGAACGTGTTGCATAAAGTGAAAGCAGGGAAGCAACTTCGTTCGAAAGATGGTCTCGTGCAAGTGCGGACTGGTGACGGAGGAGCCGACTGGGACTGCTCCAGTTCAAATAGGAGACTGTTTCCTTGCGTGAAGGATGGTGGGCAAGTGGAGTCTCTGCATAGCGATGAGAAGGTGGAAGATTTTATTAGCAGGAGGCTTCGAGTTTGTAGTGCATGCGTTCTGGTGAATGAAGTTTGAAGTCACGCATGGATGAGAGAAATGGATGTTGCGTATGGGTTTGTACTTTGTAGTGTTATTTGTGCCTGAGTAGTGAGTTCTGTTGTGAGCATGGATGTGAATGATGTGAGTAAGTGGATGGAGGGTATATATTTGCTGGAGCTTGAAATGAAAAGGTAAAAGAGGAATGGACTTCCATCTCACCATGAAACAGTGAAAGAAAATGAAGTGCGGATGAGTGCTGGGGTGTTGGGTTCTTTTGTCGCAAGTTTAAAATGGAGGCAGATCAGATTCTATAGGCGCAGACCAAGCCCTGAACTAAGGTAAATGAGATAATATTGTCAAGAGGTCGGGTGGTGCCTGTTGGTGTCGGACTAGTAAGACTTGGTCGAAAAGGGAGTTGTGGATGTAGCAGTACCAGATGGAGTGCATTGAAAACAAGCATGTAGAAAGGAAACGCGTAAAGAAAGGCGGATATGGCAGAATAAAATGCCTGACCAGGCCTACCGAATGCAAATCGTTATTTAACGGTTAATGCGCGTAGTTGAGTAAACTCACTAACTCTGATCATTTTTATAATATTATAATCATTATTTAATATTGATCAATAATGGTTGAATGATGTCTGATGGTTGTTTATATGAATTGCTGATAAATTGGTTGAAATAATTATATCTGTTGTTTTCATATATTGCATTATCTGATGTGATAAATAACCTGTCGTTAATTATTGTTTATATGGAATTGTGGGATTACACTGGCACGAAATAAGCTGGTAGTTAAACACCGTGAAACATATTAGATAAGAATCTGAATTTTTAAGGGGAAAAACCTATTTTTAGCGAAATTGAATTTCGATTAGAGTAGATATGATAACTTGTCTTATAAAAACAAGTGATAGGGGTTTATACACAGTATAATAAGATAAATTAAAATTTTCCTTAACAATAATCATTTGGGAAAATATGAATTCAAGTATAGGGGGAAAAAGGGGAAATAGGAATTCGCTTCAAAGAAACAAGGGAATAATGATTGATGTTCGAAGTGCAAATAGAGTTGAAATAAATCCATAAGAGTCATAACTAGAATTCGACCGTGTCGGATTGTATATAAATAATCTATTTTTAGGAATCATATACATGGACCAAATAATTAATAGTGGATTTAATTTATAAGAAGATAGGAAATCGAGATTAAGTTATAAAAGAGAATATAGTAGCATATTGCATTAGTTATAAAAGAGAAATATAGCAGCGTATTGCAGTAGTTATAAAAGGGGAATATAGCAGCGTACTGCATTAGTTATAAAGGGAATATAGCAGCATATTAGTTATAAAGGGAATATAGCAGCATATTGCAGTAGTTATAAAGAGGAATATAGCAGCATATTCCAGTAGTTATAAAAGGGGAATATAGAAGCATATTACATTAGTTATAAAGGGAAAGAAATAAGAGTTTATAGAAATATGGGAACTAGAAAGTTAGTATTAAATAAAAGGGTCAGTGTTTGTGTGATGTTTGGTTGTACATTTGAATGGATGTTTGTTTCTACTTCGGTAGTTAAATAACCGACTATCGAAGTGTTTTGACCATCGTTGTCAATACGGAGAGACCTGTTGGATTTATTAGCCGAAAACCACTACATATAGGCATAAGTGTTGCAAATTAGATGCTGCTGAAGATAATTGAAGATGGAGTGAAGTGCAAGGGTCGTCCTATTCCGAAATAGGTGTTTTTGTTTGTCCAGTCCCAGGATAACTTGTATGGATGAGTGTCTGACAGAGTATACCTAACATATCACGTATGGTTGATCTCTTAAAGGTATTACGTCTGGTGCCGGAGGAATTCGTTCCTCTTAGCTTTTTATACCCATGATATGTTTGGAAATTGATCAGTGAATTGACGGGTTTGACGATGTGGCATTCAAAGTGAACGGTGATCAGATGTTCTGAAGATAGACGTAGCCTCTAGCCTCAAAACCAGGAAGTAACAAAAGTTGGGCTAGGCAGCATGGCTAGTTGGGTCATCCCCAAGCAGGGTGTATTGTCACCGATCTAGAGAAAATTCATATTTGTTCTTCTTCTCGATTCTGTATCTTCGGATGACGGTTGGATGGCCAACAACCGTGGGTGGCAATATATTCGCGACACTCAAGCTAAATTAGTGAGCGGTCATGTGTGGCCGGGTTGCAAGACGTTCTTGTTGAACCTGCAGTGTATACCCTCTAGTGTACACTGATCGGAAGGTGCTCCCATACCTTGTATGTTGGAATCCAATCTCCAATAAGCGCCCTACGGTTTATGATTTTATACTATATATGTGGAGCGTGAGATGCAAGAGTTTTGCTACTTGGATATTTATATGATTAGACATTATCATAATATCACTGGATTTTTATATCAAAATGGTGGGTTATAGTAAGGTAAAAACCATCCATGTTTATGTGTGTGCTGGTCTTACTATTATCCTTTTTGTTTCAAAAGGATTTTCAAAGTTAAACAGTATGGTTGAAATTTACTCACACCAGTCCCATGACTGACCCAGAGTTTATTTTGTTTGTTTTCCCTAAACTCTTGGGTGCCCAAATTTGTACGGGCAGTCAAGTGTTTTAGGATTTTACAGATTCACTTGGAGGAGCTCGAAGCAGGAAGCTTCACCACTAGTTATGTAGAAATTATTTCCGCTGTGATGTATATGAACTAGACTTTGATATAGTATATATACAAATTCAGATTTGTATTTCAAAAGTTATGTTATAAGAAAATTTATTGTTCCGTTGTGAGTTCCGTGTTTAGATTATTAGTTCTATCTATTCTATTAGTTCTATCTTGCCTTTCTCATCCTCTAAATTCTTTCTATTAATGATCTGAATTTTCGTGCATTTTGAGTTGAATGTGTTGTATGTTAGTCAGCTCAAATTGGTACGGATTTTCGGGCCACTACATGCGTTTTCACTCCCCAGACAAGAATGTGAACGCATGTATATGTCTTCCCTGTTTTCGGTACCCAACCATGTATCCCAAAACTTCCAACTGATGTAGCTTCTGCCTGTATCATCTAACCATATTAAATAAATAGCCTATCCCCTTAATTACCACATTAAACTATTTAACCCTCTCTTTATACCCGTCTCTTTCATTTGCTAGGAACCCAAAATGAATATCATGAAAAAGAAACACGCTCCTTCCAGAAACTTCCAAAGCCGCTGCAAACTAACACCCTTCGCCTCCCTACTACAATGACCAGCTCTGTCAAACAGCCCATTTCATGTCGTGACATCCTGCAAATTACCATTCCCGCACAAACTACACTTCCAGTCATCAATTCAAGTCACCGTCCACCTTGCCAAACCCTACACCATCACCCATCTACCCCATGACCTCAATGCCTTCAACTCCTCAAGTTCCGCAACCTAAGATAAGATGTAGCTACCAAAACTTGACTTCAGACTTCACGCTACAGCAAAAACTTGCTAACAATATTACCATGGACTTGCTCCCAACTTTCAAGATTGCTTCCCCTTAATAATACAACCACAAGTACACTTCCCAAATCAACAACGACGCACCCCACAACCAAAAACAAGAACCCTAGCTGCTAAAACCTTGGCCAGTACATCGTCGCACTCGTATGGAAGAATACGAGAAATTGAGGCTAAAACTCTTGAGGAGAAGAGAAAACGATGGATTAGAAATCGCGAATTTATACTTGATTTTGAAAGAATTCCTGAAGAGAAGAAGTTGCTCGCATTAATTTCTGAATGAAGAAAATGGTTTGCTATTGCTTTTATTTATATAAAAAGAAAACTTGACACCCACGTAATTTAGGGTAGCTGTAGAAATAGTGGTAGGTAGGTTTGATATTTTGATTACTTTGTTGGCAAGGTTTTTGAACGATCTTATTTGATAGGGTAATGTCAGAAAATAGGCCATGCTTCACAATCCCAACTTTTGACCCTAAATAAATCTAATGCGGTATATGGTACAGATCGTGTAAGGTTATACAGTGACTTCTTCAAAGATTATTTTGTAGTAGATAAGATTTTGATACGAAAGATTTTGACACCACTCTGCAATATTTGCAAACCACACTGTATAGGATAGGATTTTGTGGCGATCTGAATTTTCTTTTCCATTCATTGGTTTTCGAGATTGAAAGGAACGGGACAATCAAAGTAATTAAATTAAAGGTGAAGCGACACTGTTAAGCATGTGTGGGGAAATACAAAATGTACGGAGCCCAGAATTTCTTTTCGTATATTTCTTTTTATTTTGAAGTCTTAACCTAGAAGCTAGCCGAAATTTTTGACCTTAACACCCACGTCATAGGCCAGGTTTTCAGATCTGATAACATTTCCTTTAGGGATAAGAATTGAGAAGAATTAAGCGCTTTCACTTTCTTTGTCTGACCCAATCGAGATTTGGGAACATTTGCCCAAGATAACACTGAGATTTTTGAAAAGACAGCAAATATTGTTTGAGATTCGTTTTCTTTTCAGAGATCATGCACAGAAGTTTTGACTCGATTTTTTTAAAATAAATATATTCATAAAAAAATCATTTTATATTTCTAATACAACATTTAAAGCAAATTAAATATGATAAAATTAACGGTTAAAAATCCGGGTCGTTACACCTAGCAGCCAGTCTACAATACTTAGCTAGGCGTGGCTGGTTTCTGACCGATGATAAAAAAAAATGAGAGTTGGATGTCCCTTCGATAAATTGCCGGTGATGAAGATATATTCTAAAGAGAAAAATAGAAAGAAAACTCTATGTTTGATAGAAAGCCTTTCGGCAATGAGCTCTGATACCAAATTGGAAAACAAGAAAGAAAACTGTGGAGAAGCAGAAAACTTTATTTAAGAAAATATTGTAGTTGATTGTACAAAGGAAATAGAGTACAATGATGTGTATTTATAATAGCATAGGGTAACGGCTAATACAGAATATGCCTAAAATAGAGAAATGGGCTCAGGCCCAATAAATGTAATCCATATAATAAGCAGACGCGGGTTATAATATGAACATGTCGAATGGTTGAGATATGCTTTGACTTTATTACTTCTCACGTAGTGAATCAAAACCTTCTACTTTACAAGTCTTACAAGTGCGATCAAAAGAATTACAAGAGGTGCAAATGTCATGTTTCCGCCTATAATTCACATCGATAAAGATATCACGATCATCAATGCTTACCTTAATATGGGATGGCAGAAGCATATCTAGGGTTATTTCAATTAGGGCACTAGCATATACAAGGTTTTTTCTAGGAACAATGTTTGCATCGAAACATTTTTAACTTGCCAATGTGACATGCTATCCAGTTTAATCAATGAGAGGATGAAAAGCAGATGGAATATAGGTAAATTGGGTCCATACTGGTATCCATAAAACTTGATCATTGGCCCTATATACAGACACACTCACACTCTATGTCGTTATGTTAAATGTCTTGCCTCCAATAATGGCAGGAGAAGCACCCAAAACTCTAGTCTTTCCTCATTGGATGAGAATTTAAAGTAAAACAAACCTTCGACAAAGTAAGGCATAAATCCCCCAATTCTCCAAGCATGGCGACATGCTTCACATTTGGAAGTTTAGCATCTAGAAAGAAATCTACTAGTTGATTTTTCCAGATGATTGCAGCTTCATTGAGGATTTCAGGGGGTGGTCTCAAACCATAATTCAACATAGGGATTGTAAAGTCTACTGGTGAGCAATCCTATGCTATATTGGGAAGTGAGGTGAAAGGTGATGACCATTTGGCTGTAAGTGATGCTACATGTAAGTAAAGTCTATTATGTAATCTTCCTGATACTACTAGTCCAAAACTATTTGGAACCGAGTAGGTCTTAACTATAAAGAATGGTTTGAACAAGGAATATGAATCTATTACATCAATTCTTTCATTATAAATGACACTACCAAATTTACAGTATATTCATTACAACATCATTGCCGATGAAGGAAGGGAAGAGCAAAGAAAATTATGTCAGACAGAATATTCAATCAGTAATGCCTCTAATTCAAGAAGAAGAAAAATCAACGAAGAAATCAAAACAATAGATGAGAAGTTCAAAATTAAATAGGAAATCAAACCCAAAGAGGTGGAGGAAGATGTGGAAGATGGAACGATAACGATAGAATTATATGTCAAATTAATAAAAAAATGATGATCATGTTCCGAGCAAGTGTTATTTCAAATTTGATGCAGAATATAATGTAAATTGGGAAAAGCAGAATTGACAATGAAATCTAAATATAAATGTTTGGCAACCAAAATAACGCTTAAGGAGTATCACTAAAAGCTAAGAAAGCAACCAAAAGTTCAGTTGATGCCATCAAATCAGAATAAAAACATGATGAAAATTTGAATTGGATTCATTTTCCACCAATCACATAACTAGCAGTCTTCAGCGTTTCAATCTTGGTAACAAAAATTACTCAGGTATGCAAGATATACATATGGTGAACGATGAAACTACAAGTATTATACATATTGGAAGTGGCATTATTAATGGTAAAAGACAAGTCTGCCTTAGTAGCTTATCAAGTATGGCTGAGCTAAAAAAATAATTTAGTGTTATTTTTTCTAGTGATAAAAATGTATACTTTTAGTTTCACCCAAAATATTGTTTAATAGGACATTTACTAAATCAAGTTATACCTTTACAAGGTAGGTTGGCAATGGATTATACAAATTTATCCCTACTAATCAAAAAATGTTGTGATAAGCGAGATAGTGTAACAACATACATTCTAATGTAATCAGTAAAAAATCTGTATTTGATGTTTGACACTTTAAACCAGGACATCCTAGAAACAATGTTGTAAAACATATATTGAGAAGCAGTTGTATTTTTCTTCTTCTGGAAATGTACCTAATCCTTATGTCTCCATACATTATCAACTAGAAAAAGTTGTAAATTACCTTCTTCTATTTCTATTACTAATTATAATGGACCTCTTGACCTCATAGCAGCAAATTTGTGGGGACCGACTCCAATAAATTCTGATTATGGATTCAGATACTATCTTTCTTTTATATACGTGCACATATTAGATTTAACTCGACATACTTTTAAGGACAAAATTGAAAACACAAAATGTTGCAATACATTTTTCATCACTTTAGTTAAAAAGCAAACAAATAATGATCTCAAGATCATATAAAGATATGGTGGTATATAGCTCAAAAATCTAAAGGATTACTTTCAAAAGAAAGGAATCATGCATAGAACCACATGTGTTCATACCACTAAGCCAAATTGTTTACTTAAATGAAAACATAAGCATTTAGTTGGGGTAGCATAAACTTTATTGCCTCATGGATCATTACCTATGAAATTTTGGCCAGATGCCTTTGCAACGTTCATATACCTCTAAATAACTACCAAAAAATGTTTTAATATATATGGATATGTACCTACTAATAGATTTCCAGCAAATGTTTTAATATGTAAAAGTCTATATTAGGTATTGTTTAATGTCACACTAGTCTATCAAGGTCTAAAGATATTTGAATGCTTATTCTTTCCTTTTCATAGACAATATTACAAACACAAATTAAATCTTAGTTTTAGTCCATGTACATTCTTAGGAGATGCCAACAATAAAAAGGGAATAATTGTCTATATAATAGGAGAAATTTATTCATATCTAGACATGTTATGATTAATAAGAATGTTTTTCCTTTTGCGGCTAAATGAATCAGAACCACTCAAAAGTGTACAATCCAAAAACATCAACTCTATCAATACATATTCTCTCAGAATGGATCATTGAAAAGAGAATAGAGTAACTCATGAGATATCAAGAGAGAAACACATCATATTTAGCATAAGATAAGGTCACAATTGAAATGATTGTCTAAGTCACTCCAACCGACTCAAAGTAGTACGTACATTGAAAGAAGCTCGGATTTACGATGAAAACCCATCACCATGTGCTCAATCATCTAATAAAAATAATAGGTAGTGAAAGAAGAATTATACAAGAATAAGATATCATACGATTATAAGTGCCAAAAGTGAGATTTAAAGCCAAAAATATGTGAAACATCTCTGAATAATTCAGAAACGCATACTTATGAGAAGCCAACTAAACATGTAAATAGAGACATGCTACGGATGATACAATGCATTAATAAGGAAAAAGACATGGAGTTAAGGTATTCCACCAAGTTATAAATATCATTGGATGTAAATGGACTTTCAAAATCAAAATAATTAGGAGGAAAGCATATCAAAGTATAAATCAAGACCTGTTGCTAAAGGCTATTCTCAGTAATTTGGATTTGACGTTAGTAAACATTTTTACTAATAGTAAAGACAACTACAACTCATATTGTATTAACTATAGCTCTTCATAAGCTATGGATGATTAATGAACTAGATGTGAATAATGCATTCCCAAATGGTGAACTACAAGAAGAGGTGTGTATAGAGCAAGTAGAAGCATATATTTAAGAAGGAGATATTGAATAAGTTTGCAAACTTCAAAAGTTACTTATGCAATAAAGAAGATACCAAGAGTACAGTATGAAAATCTTAAACTATCTATGTTCAAACTGGGATATAAGAAAACCTAATTCATTGTACATAAATCTCAGTGAGTATATGGCAACATGTAAACTTGTATATGTCGATGATGTCATCATTACAGGGAATAACTATAAGGAGATTAACATAACTATCAATCTTCTAAATCAAAGATTTGCAACAAGGTAATCTAAATTAACTCTTGAGAATACACGTCATTTGGTAATATACTCAGACTTATTTTTTAGCCAAAAAGTTCATATAAGAGATTATTAACATAACAAATATGCATCAAGCTAAATCTTTACTAAGACCTATGATCAACAATATTTAACTTTCAAAGAATAAAGGAGAATCAATTAGAAATATGTAGCAGTACAGAAGCATAGTGGGCATCTTTTAGTATTTAACTATAATAAGATCAAAATATTCGTAAGCTTAAACAAAGTATGACAATATATGTTATAGCCACTAGATGATCATAGGAAGGTTGCTAAGCGCTTATTAAAATACATAAGAGGTACTCAAACTCATGGATTAATTTTAAAGACATCAAAATAATTAAATATCAAAGCCTACTCGAATGCCAATTGGGAAACAAATCTAGATGATCACAGATCAACATCTAGTAACTACATTTACCTAGGACCAAATCCCATATGCAGCCTATAATTTCTCAATCTAACATTAAGGCCAAATACAGACCTATGCCAAGCACAACGGCTGAGACCATACGGATCATGCCCTTTCTTCATGAACTCGGAAACAATTCCATTATAAAGGTAATCATATGACGTGATAACCTTGACACAATCACAATTGCAGCCAATTGTAACGACCAGAACTTCCTCGTAAAGGAAAGCCCAGATTGAGTTGAGAACACGACAAATCAGAACACAAACAAAAGAACATTTCATTGCTTATTACAACAATTTACATCAGAGTACCAGAATAACAGAGTATCAACAAATAATATACATTTGATATATATAAGAGATTTACAAATTACAATGCAGCGGAAAATAATACAAAACACAACTGAAAGAGATACACGGATACAGAGCTTTCCGAATATCATTCCAGCTGTAAACCAGGATCCTGTGAATATAAATTTGCAAAACCCAACTACTAGCTGCCCGTGTGGAAAATAAGGGCACCCAGAGTTTAAGTTAAAACAATATACTCCAGGTCAGTCATGTGACTAGTGTGAGAACTAAAACAGTTATTTAAAACTTTATTTTAAAATCAGATATATCAAGGGGCCACGTCGTATAACACGGAACGGGTTTCCTCCCCAGAATACCAGTGCATATAACAAAACTGCACAATGCTTTTTGAAAAAAATGAAGCTATTATAAGACTCAGGTCCCATCACACAATGCAACGCAAGCCGGAGGAAAGGGTTTTCCTTTATAATAGCCAAACAAGCTTAGTACATTAAAATAAATAATTTGATACTATTATAAGTGCATAGTGTATAAAACAACTTCAAATATAAATGTATCAATCCTAGACGGCATGGTTACCATGTATCATATCTACAATACTAGGCTCTACAATCAAAACCGCAAATGTCACGTATTGGAAGTTGGATTTCCGTCTGTGAACAAAGGCAACGGATCGTCGTTACCGCTTCGAGGCGCTCTTGCCCGCCCCTAGGATCAGAACTCGAGTGACCCTTGGATCGTCAGGGCCTGTCCACTCGATGTGCATTAAAATGCCTGAACAATGTGTTTCCCCACCCTATGGGGCGTAAAACTAGTCGGTATATGTACCAAACCATCCATCGGCTCCGTAGAGACCGAAATAACCGAGATGCCTCGCTATCCATCATCTACATAAGTAAAATGTCTAGGCGTGCAAAACCCAGACATCACTCCTAGCTAGAAGTAAACGCATGTCCTCCCAGATGTCTTCTTCCGTTTCTGGTTCACACCGGGGTGAAAGGCTCGCGTATTAACAATATACACAAGGCTATGCTATATTACAGCCGTGCTTTGATCATCAACCACAAGACTCTGCTTTTCAACAGAAGCTTTGATCATTGCATCTCAGCGTGCCACATAGGCAATTCACGCTATGCAACCGATGTCTATCAATCACACAGAATGAAATCCGATGTCAGGCACACATCCATTTACTAGTTCGTTCTGGGTCTGAGAAAAACCGGAGGCACCTAATTCCTCGTACCATATGTCCAATACAGGAGAGTGGTCCTCGCATATCCCGTCGATCTCCAAGTACGTTTGGACGATCACCACTTATTACCTTGTCTTGGGTGTACAGCCCAATCAAGACATCAGTAATCATCCAAATGATGTGAAGACCTCCGGTCTTCAACCACCATCTTCATCCTCGACATATCGTCGAATCCATTATTCAGAATGGGATAAACCCAGTCTTTCTGAATAACTCGCATATATAATAATTAAGTGCTATAAAAACACAACATACGCCTAATTCTAATCCAGAATATTCCTTTATTCAAATATTCTTATACTTTGGGAAAGGTTCCCATTAATTTTATGAAAGATAAATTCTTTAAATTTATTCTTTAATCTTCCTTTGGATATCAATTCAATCCAAATTATGGTTTATCCAAACTAGTTAGGATTAGCGCACCATACCGAGGTAATCATTTGTTTAATTTCCCAACCCCAACCTATTTATCCTATGAAGTAAAACTGGTAATACTTCATATCTAACACCATAGTGTTATTGGTAAAATTAATTACCATTTCACGTTCAAATCTAATTAAAGATTTAACTATCGCTTGGAGCAAAACTGGTGATGCTCCATTCTCGATCATTTCTTGAATTTGATAATTTTAGTTATCAGATTGACATTTCAATCTAATTAAAGATTCATTAAAACTCTAATTCAGTTTTAATCTCCAAAAATCATTAGTTAATGATTTTCTTCAAAGTTAAGAAATTAATCTTATCTTTAAATGGGTTAAAGAACTAATGTTATTTAAAACACAACTCACGATAAACCCAAAATCTCATTCCATTAATAGTGGAATTTTCATGGAAAACAGATTCATATATATAATCGATATAAACTTCCATATCCAACCGATAATATAAATGGAATAACGGCAAAGCCTTTTAAATTCCATATATATTAACAGTCTTCCTCTACATAAGCACACTTCAATTACTACCAAATCGAATTCCATTCAATTTCAATTTAATATGTTAAATTGGAAAACTTTACTTTGGAAAATCTCCTTTATATCTTAACAAAAGAATTATAAATTCCAAATCACATTTCATTGTAAATTGGGTTAAAGAACGAATGTCGTTAAAAACACAGTTCATAATAAACCCAATTCACATTCCATTTCAAATCCAATTAAATGTTAATTAATTGGTAATTCTTCTCTACGTCTTAATTAAACGGTTTATTCTTATCACATGGGGTTTAAGAACTGTGTTACTGAAGACACCATTCCACCAGTCTCTAACCGTAAATTAGTAAGAGAACAATTCCCTAACTATTAATCCCGAAGGCCGAAACCAACATCAGATCAATACCCAGGAAACCATTCAACTTAGCCAACCGCCAGTTAGTTTCTAATTTTCTTAACTCCTTTGGCTTTAAGAACAATATTAGTAAAGATACCATTCACGACAAACCCAAAATCTCATTCCATTGTTAATCGGGTTAAAGAACAAGCGTTATTTAAAACAACATTCACGATAAACCCAAAACCCATTTCAATTCAATTCCAATTAAATATCATTTAATTTGTAAACTCCTTTAGATCTTATTTAAAAGATTTATTCTTTTCTCATTTTGGTTTAAGAACAATGTCAGTGAAGACACCATTCACGACAAACCCAAAATCCAATTTGATATTAAATACAAGGCTCTGAATAGAAAATATATCGGCTTATATTCAATATCAAATTCTTAAATCAACAAATATCATACTGGAATAACGATATATATTTATATATATCTTCCAAATTCCTCCACAATATCCGTATAACCACGGAATCTAATATCAAAATATTCTGAAGATTATTTCAATTCAAATCCATTCCAATTCATATATTGGAAATTCTGGTTATTTTTAAAACCATTTCAAATCCAATTTATTTATTTAAAAATATTGGATTATAATTCTAGTTCATAACTAGTTCATTTCGATAAAAATATATTTTTATCTTTTCAAATATGGAATTCTTCATCCCAATTCTTTCCAAATCATTTATTATGATTTTAAACAAATTAATAATATTTTTAATAATTTTATCAAGGCCCGAACATTCGATTTCCACTAACGGTCATCGAACTGCTTCCATAGCGACCTTTTCCAAATTTGATTTGGATGTATCTCCAAATCCAACCGTTAGATTTCAAATCTCTTATATCAGTTGGAAAGCTCTTTTCGATACAAACCAATGGTTCTGGTTTTAGGAGAATCCGATGGTCGGATCTCCCGTAATGTCAATGCGAAGTCAATGGTCAAAATTCGCGATCGGTCGCTGCGCGGCGCGTTCTATTCAGACCATCAAATATATATATAATATATATATTATACATATTTCATTCAAAACGTATTTTATAAATTCGTTTTAAAATAGATTCCAACTTCCTTTTCAATTTTAAACCAAAATTGAATACTCTATCATTATATATAAATGATAATATTTTTGAAATATTTGATTTTGAAATAATTTCCTTTTCGATATTCATTTTAAATATGAATAAAATTGATAAATATCGTTCGTATCCAAATGGCGCAAATCTAATCAACATGGCTTAATATATTTCAATATTTCGTGTCCATCCAAAATCGGCCATCAAATCCATATTTTTATCCTTCCAAATATTATTTTAGAATATTCGTTAAATTAAAAATATTTCTATTTCAATTCTATTTTTATTTTAAAATACTTCTATTTCAAACTGTCCTTTATTTCTGAACTGGAATCAGACACAGTCAATTACCATATAGTTTTATTTATATGGATTTCATACAACACATGTACATAACACTAATGATATACAATCAACCATCTTCCGAAGTGTAAGTTACAACTGTATAAGCGTTAAAAATAAATAGTTAACGCTCATCACAGCCTGTCAACCCATCGATTGACATACCACTAATTATTGGGATCAGTGTATGTCAGATATCCTCTCCATACCCATGTGGGGTTTTCAAACAACAAATACTGATTTTATTTGTCCAGTTGGGCGATGTGTAAAATATATCATGCCAATCCATATCAGTTAAATTGGTGTGCATAAACAAATCGTCTGATTTGTATATGAATACATTATACAGTTCATATACATAATCAAAAAGTGATTTTTATTGTTCAAATATTTTATTCAACACATGAATATTTTATTCAGTTCATATATACAATAAAAATGTGATTTTTATTGTTCAAATATTTTACTCAACACATGAATATTTTATTCAGTTCATATATACAATAAAAATGTGATATTTATTGTTCAAATATTTTATTCAACACATGAATATTTTATTCAATTCAAATCACAATCACAATCAATTTTCACATAATACAATGCTATCTAACAAGTCTTCCATGGTCTGTGGACGACGGGGAGCAGTTCATATATGCAGATATACAAGAAATTATAGTGAGAAGTTCTCACATTAATTGGTTCGAAATCATTTTAATAACGATTGTTTTTTTATAAAATCAAACAGATGTTTAATTTTATCAAAAATCTAAATGGCCTTTGTTTCAGTTCTGGCCCGCTCCATTGTGTAGAAAACGTCATCGCGGTTCCAAAGCTTCGAAAATCGTCCAAATCTATATGAACGTTCAAGATATAAGCGTTCGAAGTTTTGACAAATTAATATAACTTAATTATATAAATAATTTCATGAATCACCTTCATTATCCCTTAATTACATGATTAGCGCTTTCAACACGTCGTCTTCCTCCTGGACAAAACCGCAACCATGCTCCTCTTCCCAAACCAACTCGCGCACCAATTTCTGACCACTAGCCACTGATAAGGAGGCGCCAATATCTTGGCCATCACAAGTTCCTCCCCCGCCCCAAAACCCGTACAGTACGGTGACCCCTACATGCCATAAAACCCACCTAAAGTTGTTGTCTTCCCTCTTTGATTCCGGCTACATCGACCCCCTAGAACTGATCATCACCGCATGGACTCAAGACCTTGGAGACGCGAGCGGTTTCATGTTGGGGATTTTGTGGATGGTGGATCGAAGATGAAGATCGGAGGGAAGAAGTATAGAACGATGGTGGCCATTCGAATTGTAGGAGGCGCTTCAGATGTGTAGACCGCGATATCCCTTTGACTAGGGTTTAATTGGAGAAATTGTGTATTTATATAAATTTAAATAATATTTTATTTTAAATTTACTTGTTTATCAATTCGAACTCCAAATCGAACCCACCGACTGTCGCCCCTGGCTAATTACCCCCATTCCAAACACAATAGGATATGTTTCATAAGCCAATTAGGCAGTTTCGATAGGTTTTTATCAAAATTAAAATATAAATCAATATATTTTAAATTTAAACGTACATTTTAATTTACCGGGGCCACATAATGACTCCAAAAATTCCCGAAAAATAAATGTGGCTATGTTTTGACGATACGGTCCTAATAAAACTAATTTCGTTGAATTTGGAGACTGTTTGAAAAATGGCCATTTTCCGGTCGATTAAATTCAACTGAAATTAGTCAAACGCGTTTAAATTCTCCACGCTCACATATTGATCCAAAAGTTATGAAAATTGGAATCTAGCAATAATTTGACATTTCGGATCCGACAAAAGCAGTATCGTCAAAAACAGAGGTCGTTTGCAAAAGCGCTATTTTTAAGGGCTACATTTCCATAGCGATTATTCTGAATTTTCAACTGGGCATGACTTTTCATTTCCGCTATGAAATTTGGATTTTTCAGATTTGTTAGAAAGATATTTTCAAACAGATTCAAATATTTCTGGTTTTGCCAAAATCTGGTTTATTTTGAATCCTGTACAATCATTTGAAATTTGAAATTGAATTTTCAAACTACCACGCCATTTCCAATTCCTTTTATAATTAAAATAAATATTTATATTCTAATTTCGACTTAAATAAATATATACGTTCTAATTCTATTCAAAATTAATTTCTAGTCGTTATTATTTAAAAAAAATCATTTTAAATATTCAAAATTCATTAAAATTGCTAAAATAAAAATTTTAAATTGGTTCCGATTTTGCGTGTTGTTACAATCTCCCCCACTTAAAATCTTTTCGTCCTCGAAAAGGAACGGAGCTGACAGTTGTTTAACAAATCAACTCAACTTTCATTCTAGCTTTCATTCTTCAACTTTTCAGTTTTCCAAGAATTTCAAATTTTTCAAAAATTTGGCTAACACCCTAAATTTTCAAAAAAATTCTCCATAACCTCCTTTGTACGTGGAGCATCAGAAAAATCCCTAAACCGCCACACAGGTCCTCTCACCTCAAAAAGAAAAAGAAAAAGCCAAGCGGCTTATAAAATCACCAAAACCCAAGAAATACAATAAATATGTACCTATTTGTCGGGCATACAATTTTATCCCTCTGCTCTAGCCTCCTTGCTATGACCTGTTCAATGTATATACATGTATATGCATGCAATTTCAACCAATTTTCCATTCAGTTCAATATTTGTTCAATTTGGCTTAATGGTTTAAAATTTTAATTAATCAAACAACATAACTAACAATCAATTAGTTGATTAATTTTCAAATTCATAACTTTAATATACATTGTCAAAAATCATGTTTTTGATGCCAATTCACAACAATAAACCCTATCTAGTTTTGGTTCTCACACCAGTCTAATGGAAATATATAAACATCCCACTTTCAAAACTCGAACACAAATACTGATGATACTATAGTAGTCATCAGGATCGTCTCCGGGCGACTATAGCATGATTCTATATCTATCCGATATATTTGAGGCTTCGAATACACGTTAATTACACGTATATTCAAAATCTCCATATACTCGATTGTCCAAATCAATTTAAAATAAATATTCAAATACATATAATTAGATTTAAATTTTCAAAACAAATTTGTTTTCATTTTTATTTTAAAAGAACACTCTTTACACTCATTCTAGGACACTACTGATTCCATCTCTAACGAACCATTCCCATTGGATATTACTAATCCAATCTCTGATGAATTCTTTCGATTGGTTCTAATATGTCTTGTTCTCTAGCTCTATAAACCAAAGCTCTGATACCAAACTGTAACGACCAGAACTTCCCCATAAAGGAAAGCCCGGATTGAGTTGAGAATACGACAAATCAGAACACAAACACAAGAACATTTCATTGCTTATTACAACAATTTACATCAAAGTACCAGAATATACAGAGTACCAACAAATAATATACATTTAATAAATATCAGATATTTACAAATTACAATGCTGCGGAAAATAATACAAAACACAATTGAAAGAGATACACGGATACAGAGATTTCCGAATATCATTCCAGCTGTAAGCCAGGATCCTATGAATATAAATCTGCAAAACCCAACTATTAGCTGCCCATGTGGAAAATAAGGGCATCCAGAGTTTAGGTTAAAACAATAAACTCCAGGTCAGTCATGTGACTGGTGTGAGAACTAAAATAGTTATTTAAAACATTTTTTTTAAATCCAGATATATCTAGGGACGACGCCGTATAACACGAAACGGGTTTCCTTCCCAGAATACCAGTGCATATAACAAAACAACGCAATGCTTTTTGGAAAAAATGAAGCTATTATAAGACTCAGGTCCCATCACACAATGCAACGCAAGCCGGAGGATAGAGTTTTACCTTATAATAGCCAAACATACTTGGTACATTTAAAACAAATCATTTTGATACTATTATAGTGTAAAGTGTATGAAACAACTTCAAATATAAATGTATCAATCATATACGGCATAGTGCCCCATCCCACTATGTCGCCATACTAAGCTCTACAAATTAGACCAAATATCATGTATTGGAAGTTGGATTTCAATCTGTGAACCAAGGCAAGGGATCGTCCTTACCTCTTCGAGACTGTCCAGCCCGAGCCTCAGTGTCAGAATGCATCGACCCTTGGATTGTCAGGGCCGGTCTACATGGAGTGGATTAAAATGACAGAACACTGCATTTCCCCACCCTATGGGGCGTAAAACTGGTCAGTATATCTACCAAACCATCCATCGGCTCCGCAGAGACCGAAATAACCGAGGTGCCTCGTTATCCATCGTCCACATAAGTAAAACATCTGGGCGTGAAAAATCCAGACACCACTCCTAGCTCGAAGGAAACTGTAACAACCCGTATTTTCAATAACCTGTAATAACATAAATCGAGGCAGAATTTAATTCTAAAATGGGAATCAAGGGAAACGGGCTATGCCATTGCGTTCGTCTCGGAAAAATACGCGAAATAGAGTCCGAGTTTTCGAAAATCGGAGTCCGTATGACCAAGATATGGCCTCGCGAAGTTTCACGAAAATTCCCAAATTAAAGTATACTTAATTAAGTGAAATGGGTTGTGTAGATATATATATATATATATATATATATTGATATATATATATATATATATATAATTGAAAATTTAATAAATAAATATGCAAAAATGCTCAAAACAGCGAATTGGGAGAGGGGAATAACCGAACCGGCCGATTTTTGAAGTCGACCCGAGCCCGCTGGGTCGACTAGGGGTTAATCCAGGGTGTTTGGCTGTCAACCCGTGGGCCGATTCGCTCAAGTGCAGATTTTGCATTTGAATGGTTCTCATGGTCCATCTTTAATCTAAAGGCCCTAGATGGTTCCTACACTTGACTTCTTCCCCAAGACATGCTTTGATGGCTTGGATTGAATCTAGGGTTAATCCTATGGCCTAAAACACTTGCCTAATCTATAAATAAGACCCTAACCTACCCTAATTCATTCATAATTAAACCTAGTGACTAAACTATGGCAAAATGCTAGCTCTCATGGCCTCCACTAATTTTATGAAGAGGGTTGCATACTAATCACTCTCTAATCAACTTCTAATCCCTTCTTAGCATCTTAATCTTCTTCATTTGGTGTTCAAAGTTGCTAGTTGTGAGTTTCTATCACTTTGATGATCTTTTGGTAAACTAATTAGATGAGATGTGATGAGATTTATGGTTTTGTATGTGGGTTAATGAGCTTTGAATCATATGATATGATGTTAGCATTAATCTTATGTTTATGCATGTTGAGTATGTAAGCTTATGCAAGTTTAATATGATGTATGTTATGTTTGCATGATGCTAAATATGCAAGTTGTGGGCTATGTAATCATATGCATGTTATGCAAGTTCATGGTAATATGCTATGCAAGTTACATGTATGTAAATATGCAAGTTACATGTTTGTTAATATGCAAGTTACATGTATGTAAATATGCAAGTTACATGTTTGTTAATATGCAAGTTACATGTTTGTTAATATGCAAGTTACATGTATGTAAATATGCAAGTTACATGTTTCTTTATATGCAAGTTACATGTTTGCTAATATGCGAGTTACATGTATGTAAATATGCAAGTTACATGTTTATTAATATGCAAGTTCATGATGACACATTATGCAAGTCTATAAGCTAATATGCAAGTTTGTTATGCAAAATGAATATGTAAGTTATGTGACATATTATATGCAAGTTATGTGACATGTTATGCAAGTTCATATGCAAGTTATGTGTTTGTTAATATGCAAGATGGCACCTTTGAAACATGTTCATTCATATGCAAGTTGACACCTTTTATATGTGTTATATCATGAACGAAATTACGTGGGAACGATGGGGTAATTAAATGCATAAGTTAATAAGATTGTGTGAAATTAATATAATTATGCATAACACAAAATAAATAAACATAGTATGGGAATTTGCCTATTTGGTTAGGTGTACCCATACTATGTGTTGGGAATTTACCTATTGAGTTAGGTCTACCCCATGGGAATTTACCTATTAAGTTAGGTCTACCCATGTTAAGAAAACTTGATTAATTAGGGATAATTAATATAAAATTATGAGGGTGATTAATTAGGTGTAATTAATTGACTAAGACACGAGGTTGGACTCAGTTGTAGCGTAAAACTGCCCGGACCCAACCGGCTTAACCAGTTGCTACAAATGTTAGCCCAATGTGAGAGGTCTTAGGCACAAACTAAATACGTAATTAATGTAAAGACACGAGGTTAGACTCTGTTATGACATAAGGCTGCCCGGACCCAACCGGCTTAACCAGCGGTCATAAAAGACAGTCTAATGTGAGAGGTCTTTACAAAGGTTACGTTCTTAATTAATTAATTAAGAAACACTTAACCATATTAGCATGTAGAGGGACATGAGGGGTTAAGTGGGTGCCTCGGGTGGCATGAGAAAATCTAGTGGTTGCCTTGGGTGGCAATAGAAAATACGATTAGAATACTTAACCAAAATGGAACATGTAATTAAAACATGATTAAAGGGTTAAGTGGGATATACTAGAAAAAGGGACAAGCTTAGGTGGGTAGCTTGTGGAGGCCCATTTCAACCAGTAACCCATACGTATCTTTGTGGGCTCGACCCATGTCGAGGACGGGACACGCATACTGGGCTTGACTGTAAGAGGCAAACGGGTTAGCGGTGGCAACGCAAGTCCAACGGGCTTCATATGCGTGAGTGGGCCCGGGCTGGTAGGTAAGCCGTTGTTGCATCGAGTAGATATAAGCCGTGCACCTTTAGTTCCATCAGGTTGCCACATTGGGGAATGATACATCCCACGGTGGGGCCAGCACGGGTATCTACGTTAGGGAGCCGATCGAATGGGAAGTAGTGTGTACACCTAGTGGATTGTAGGGCCCCGTGGCGCCTACTTGGTCACCTAGGGGTACGCAGGTACTAATTAGTAAATTTTATAAGTCCTTGGGTGGGATCAACCTTTAAGTTAGGAACGACTGGTGTGGTGCAGTTTAGTAATTTACCTTAGGGAGGGTAGATGCGTCTTTATCCTTTATCTTCGTTTAGTTGACTGCTTAGGGTAGCCATTCATCCCTATATGTTACCGTATATCAGTTTATGTCTTCTCTGGTTACTTTAACGATTGTATTGTTAAAGTTATAGGACTCGCTCAGACTTATGTCTGACCCTGTTGTTTTTATCTTTTTCCCAACCCTCAGGTCCTACGGTGGATCCTAGCAGTAGTGGAGCTTGATCGGATTGCTGTTCCAGTCTTTAGGAGCTTGGATAGATGTAAAGCTCCAGTTATCCAGTTATCTTTTCTTTTGTTTGGCTATTGTATGAGAGTGGGATTATGTACTTCTTTATTTTGATGGATATTGTACTTGACCTTTATTGTGGTTTTATGATGTAACCAGACATGTTTTACTTCCGCTGTTATGAGATGATGTTTTAAAATTTCAAGTACTATTTATATCTGTCTTGTTGTAATTTTTCTGTTCTATATTCACTAAAATACTCCACCAATGCTATGGCATTCCCTTAGTGAGTGATCATAGCGGGAGTGGGGTGTTACACATGGTATCGGAGCTTAAGGTTACCAGAACAGATAAAATTTTTGAGAAAAACTACTTTCTAAGAGTATTTTCGAAGAAAGGATTTTTAAAAGCATGTCTTCTAAGAGAAAAAGTTTTTGAAAAAGAAAAGCATAATCCCCAATAGCCATATCTTTATCTTTCGGAATCTCCTTTTTGAATCTTTCCTCTTTCGTTTCAGCATGGCTGAAGATTTTAACATCCCGGAGGGTTTAGTTATACCACTATGGTATAGGAGGTTGCAAGAGGCTAGGGCCGCGGCTGCGGGTCCGGCCAATGCTACTACACCAGAGACAACCGCTCCTCCTCCTCAGCCTAGAGTGGATAATTTTGCTAAGGTTTGCAAGGAGTTCAAGGCTATAGGAGGAAAACCTTTTCTTGGTTCAGAGACTTTCGTAGAGGCTAGAGATTGGCTTAAGGAAGTGGAAGAGTTGCTAGATATCTTTGAAGTGGAAGAGGGAAAGAAAGTCAAGTTGGCGGCTTGGTTAATGAAGGGAGAGGCCTCATTCTGGTGGGAGGTCACTAATGGAGAACGCCCTGTTGACTCTTGGGCAGATTTTAAGCAAAGGTTTGGGGCTAAGTTTCTCTCAAGGGCGGAAGAGAATCTGTTTATGGAGAAGTTCTTGAATTTGAAGCAAGGGAATCTCACGGTGAAAGAATATGTCAACAAATTCAATCAATTAGCAAGGTTTGGCATAGAATTGGTGAATACACCGGAGAAGAAGGCTTTGAGGTTCGTTAGAGGCTTGAACGAACCATTGCAAGGAATAGCTATGACTCACATTCCTATGGGGGCCACTTTTGAGAAGCTTGTCTACATGGCACTTATGCATGAGGATGATAAGAATTCTAAGGCACCAGAGAAAAAGGGGGATCAGAAGAAACCGCAACAGCAACAACAAGGCAAGGGCGGAAAAGGCAATGGTGACAAAAAGAAGACGAAAAAGAAGTGCTTCAATTGTGGAACACCAGGACACCTTAGTAAGGATTGTCGCAAAAAGAAGAAAACCGGTTGCTTTCATTGTGGTGAAGCAGGGCATCTTGTGAAAAACTGCCCAAAGAAGGGGCAGAAGACGGGGTCTACCTCAGGAGGCCAGGTGCAAGCTCTTATAGCACCACCTCAGTCAGGGGGGCAAGTTCAGGTTCTCTCAGTTCCACCGATTCAGCAGAGAGGTAGAACTATTTCCGTTGAAAGTCTGGTTTTTCTGTTTGATCATCCAGTTCGTACTTTGTTTGACTCTGGCGCATCGCATTCTTTTATCTCATCATCGTTAGTTGAGTCACTGCACTTAGACACCAGTCTAGTTGATGATCCCTTGGTTGTCTCAAACCCAATTGGGGGCTCCATATATCTGTCTATGATATGTTTGGGTTTGAAGATTTCTATACTTAGCGTTGAGTTTAGATGTGATGCTTTTGTATTGGGCTTCACGGGCTATGGGTTGATCTTGGGCATGGACTGGTTATCCAGTAATGGTGCCGTTCTTGATTGCGAAAGGAGAGTTGTCAGGCTCATGACCCGCTTGGGTAACACTCTCGAGATCTCTTGCAATCCCATGGAATCTGTTTTGCTAAGTTATCTTGAATCGCTCGATGCTTCGGTCGAGAGTTTGTGTTCTGTCAGAGTAGTCCGGGAATATCCGGATGTGTTTGAAGAAGTAAAGGGTTTGCCTCCGAAGCGGGAGATAGATTTCCGAATTTATTTGGTGGATAATGCCAAACCAGTGTCTTTGCCAGTACGCCACATGGCTCCTCGTGAGAGAAGAGAACTTCATAAGCAAGTAGGGGAGTTGCTTGAGAAGGGGTTCATAAGGCGAAGTATATCGGAGTGGGGAGCTCCAGTAGTGTTTGCCACGAAGGCGGATGGGTCCCTCAGACTTTGTGTGGATTATAGAGAACTTAATAAGCTCACGAAGAAGAATAGACACCCATTACCGAGGATAGATGATCTCTTTGATCAGTTGGTTGGCGCGTCAGTATTTTCGCAGATGGACTTAGCTACAGGGTTTCATCAGTTAAGAGTGGCGGAGGACAGTATAGAGAAGACTGCTTTCCGGACTCCGGATGGTTTTTATGAGTGGCTAGTGATGCCATTTGGGTTGACAAACGCCCCCGCATACTTTGTTGATCTCATGAGTAGAGTGTTCAGAGAGTATCTGAATAAGTTTGTAGTAGTTTTTGTGGATGACATCTTGGTCTTTTCCAAGAATGAAGAAGAGCATGCCTTACATCTCAAGGAAGTGTTGGAGACTCTTCGAGCGCATAGTCTTAAAGCTAAATTCTCTAAATGCCATTTTTGGAGAAGAGAAGTGCGATTCTTAGGGCATGTGGTCTCTAAGGAAGGGATAGCTGTGGATCCCGCAAAGATAGTATCTATCCAGGATTGGAAAGTTCCTAGAAATGCTACCGAGGTAAGAAGTTTCTTGGGGTTGGCAGGATATTATAGGAAGTTCATCAAAGACTTCGCGAAGATATCAGCCCCATTAACCCGCTTGACGAAAAAGAATCTGGTTTTCTCGTGGGATGTAGATTGTGATGATGCTTTCCGACGGTTAAAGAGAGCTTTGACCACCGCTCCAGTTTTAGTGCTCCCGGATGGGAGTAAGCCGTTTGTTGTTTATACCGATGCTTGTGGAACAGGA
This sequence comes from Allium sativum, assembly GCA_030737875.1. Classification (NCBI taxonomy): domain Eukaryota; kingdom Viridiplantae; phylum Streptophyta; class Magnoliopsida; order Asparagales; family Amaryllidaceae; genus Allium; species Allium sativum. The sequence continues at coordinate 162,530,545 of CM060924.1, forward strand.
TTAGGCGCAGTCTTGATGCAGGAGGGAAGGGTAATAGCCTATGGAGGGAGACAATTGAGAGTGCATGAGAAGAATTACCCTACCCATGATCTAGAGTTGGCCGCGATTGTTTTCGCACTTAAGTCTTGGCGCCATTATCTTCTTGGTGAGAGATTCGAGTTGTTCACCGACCATAAATCATTGAAGTACTTATTCTCTCAGAAGGATTTAAACTTAAGACAGCAAAGGTGGATGGAGTTCTTAGCATCCTATGATTTCGAGATAGCGTATACCCCTGGTAAGGGTAACGTGGTGGCAGACGCCTTGAGTAGAAAAAGGCTATCTTTGAGTCCATTGTTCGTGGAACGACGAAGCTTGGAGTTTCTTTCTTTGTTTGACTTCAGACCTTCTGTTGATTTTGTACCTGGTTTGTTGGCATCCTTGGAGGTTAGACCTACTCTTTTGAGACGGATTGGCGAGGCTCAGCGAGACGACCCACAGTTGGTTGTGTTGGTAGAGAAGCTTATAAGAGGGGAGTCGTCCAGCCATTTGGGTAGATACACCATAGATGATAAGGGATGGTTGCATAGAGACGGTAGACTTTGTGTACCGCAAGATGAGGGTTTGAAGAAGGCTATTTTGGATGATGCACATCGTTCAAGAATGACTATTCATCCCGGTGGAGACAAAATGTACCAAGACATGAAGAGAGTTTTCTTCTGGGCCGGTATGAAGAAAGATGTGGCCGAGTATGTGGCTAGATGCTTAGTGTGCCAACAAGTTAAAGTGGAGCAAAGGAAACCCGGTGGGTTGCTACACCCATTGGAAGTTCCACAGTGGAAGTGGGATAGTGTCTCGATGGATTTCATCGACGGGTTACCGAGATCGAGGAAGGGCAATACGGGAATTTGGGTTGTGGTAGACAGACTTACCAAGAGTGCCCATTTTATACCCGTAAAGAGTAAGAGGACCGCTCCATGGCTTGCTTCAGTCTATGTTAGAGAGATTGTTAGATTGCATGGCGTACCATCCAGCATTGTGAGTGATCGAGATCCTATTTTCACTAGTGAGTTTTGGAGAAGTTTGCAAGAGGCGGTAGGGACTCAGTTGTGTTTGAGCACCGCATATCATCCTCAGACGGACGGTCAGACTGAGAGGGTGAACCGTATCTTAGAAGATCTTTTGAGGCTTTGTATCTTGGATTTTGGAGGTACATGGGAAGAACATCTTCCTTTGGTGGAGTTCGCATATAATAACAGCTTTCAGTCCAGTATTGGTATGGCTCCTTTCGAAGCTCTTTATGGAAGGCCTTGTCGATCTCCTACATGTTGGTGGGAATCTACGGATAAGATCTTGCTTGGGCCGGATATGGTTAGAGAGACTTCAGAGAAGATTGATTTAATTCGAAAAAGGATGAAAGCAGCGCAAGATAGACAGAAATCTTATGCGGATCGGAGAAGGACGGATCTTGAGTTTGAGGTTGGGGACATGGTTTTTGTCAAAGTATCTCCATTGAGAAATGTTGTTCGCTTTGGGTCCGTAGGGAAGTTAGCACCGAGATTTGTTGGGCCGTTTCCTATTAAGGAAAGGATTGGACGGATGGCATATAGGGTGGAGTTGCCCGACAGACTTAGTGGTGTTCATGATGTATTCCATGTATCACATTTGAGGAAGTGCTTACATGAGACCGCGGAGGTGGTAGAGCCGAGCTTGCTTAGAGATGTAGAGGTAGAGCGTGATGCGACGATTCGACGAGCTCCTACTCGCATCCTTGGGTCAGAAACTAGGAAGTTGAGGAACAGAGAAGTTCAGCTAGTTAAAGTGCAATGGGGAGATGACGAAAGCAATGCTACTTGGGAGACGGAAGCAAAGATGCGTTCTTTGTATCCATTTCTTTTTGAGAGTATGTCTTTTAACTTCTCCTTTATTGCTTGTCTAGTACTTATCTTATCTTTAGTATATCCTCTCGCTAATACCTATGACCTTTAGATAGGGTAAAACCTATGGTTGAAACATGTGTTTGAAACATGTTATGGTTGATGGATGCATATGGATGCAATTGTTTGCTAGTGGTTGCTCGTGGATGCATATACACACACATTAGGCACTAGATCGGCTCAGTCACTTCATGTTGCATATTGCATAAATGGATGTGGTAGTTAGATTGATGGATGTATCATGGCTGTGTTATCATATGGATGATGCATTTTTGTGTATGGTTGTGCACGCATGTAGAAATTTGTATGTGTCAATAGGGTTTCGCATACATATTGGATGCATGGCACTATCATGGTTTGCATTAAGGAGGTTTACTGTATCAGTAACCGCCTGATTTTTGCATTAGGTAAGTACATATACACACACTTTTGCATATATCCATCCAGCATTTAGAATCTTGTAAGGACAATGATTGCTCGTGGATGATGCTTTGAGTAGATGGATGATTGGATGGTAGGATACGTTCTTCCTAACTTGAAGATTTCGGGGACGAAATCCTTTAAGGAGGGGAGAATGTAACAACCCGTATTTTCAATAACCTGTAATAACATAAATCGAGGCAGAATTTAATTCTAAAATGGGAATCAAGGGAAACGGGCTATGCCATTGCGTTCGTCTCGGAAAAATACGCGAAATAGAGTCCGAGTTTTCGAAAATCGGAGTCCGTATGACCAAGATATGGCCTCGCGAAGTTTCACGAAAATTCCCAAATTAAAGTATACTTAATTAAGTGAAATGGGTTGTGTAGATATATATATATATATTGATATATATATATATATATATAATTGAAAATTTAATAAATAAATATGCAAAAATGCTCAAAACAGCGAATTGGGAGAGGGGAATAACCGAACCGGCCGATTTTTGAAGTCGACCCGAGCCCGCTGGGTCGACTAGGGGTTAATCCAGGGTGTTTGGCTGTCAACCCGTGGGCCGATTCGCTCAAGTGCAGATTTTGCATTTGAATGGTTCTCATGGTCCATCTTTAATCTAAAGGCCCTAGATGGTTCCTACACTTGACTTCTTCCCCAAGACATGCTTTGATGGCTTGGATTGAATCTAGGGTTAATCCTATGGCCTAAAACACTTGCCTAATCTATAAATAAGACCCTAACCTACCCTAATTCATTCATAATTAAACCTAGTGACTAAACTATGGCAAAATGCTAGCTCTCATGGCCTCCACTAATTTTATGAAGAGGGTTGCATACTAATCACTCTCTAATCAACTTCTAATCCCTTCTTAGCATCTTAATCTTCTTCATTTGGTGTTCAAAGTTGCTAGTTGTGAGTTTCTATCACTTTGATGATCTTTTGGTAAACTAATTAGATGAGATGTGATGAGATTTATGGTTTTGTATGTGGGTTAATGAGCTTTGAATCATATGATATGATGTTAGCATTAATCTTATGTTTATGCATGTTGAGTATGTAAGCTTATGCAAGTTTAATATGATGTATGTTATGTTTGCATGATGCTAAATATGCAAGTTGTGGGCTATGTAATCATATGCATGTTATGCAAGTTCATGGTAATATGCTATGCAAGTTACATGTATGTAAATATGCAAGTTACATGTTTGTTAATATGCAAATTACATGTATGTAAATATGCAAGTTACATGTTTGTTAATATGCAAGTTACATGTATGTAAATATGCAAGTTACATGTTTCTTTATATGCAAGTTACATGTTTGCTAATATGCGAGTTACATGTATGTAAATATGCAAGTTACATGTTTATTAATATGCAAGTTCATGATGACACATTATGCAAGTCTATAAGCTAATATGCAAGTTTGTTATGCAAAATGAATATGTAAGTTATGTGACATATTATATGCAAGTTATGTGACATGTTATGCAAGTTCATATGCAAGTTATGTGTTTGTTAATATGCAAGATGGCACCTTTGAAACATGTTCATTCATATGCAAGTTGACACCTTTTATATGTGTTATATCATGAACGAAATTACGTGGGAACGATGGGGTAATTAAATGCATAAGTTAATAAGATTGTGTGAAATTAATATAATTATGCATAACACAAAATAAATAAACATAGTATGGGAATTTGCCTATTTGGTTAGGTGTACCCATACTATGTGTTGGGAATTTACCTATTGAGTTAGGTCTACCCCATGGGAATTTACCTATTAAGTTAGGTCTACCCATGTTAAGAAAACTTGATTAATTAGGGATAATTAATATAAAATTATGAGGGTGATTAATTAGGTGTAATTAATTGACTAAGACACGAGGTTGGACTCAGTTGTAGCGTAAAACTGCCCGGACCCAACCGGCTTAACCAGTTGCTACAAATGTTAGCCCAATGTGAGAGGTCTTAGGCACAAACTAAATACGTAATTAATGTAAAGACACGAGGTTAGACTCTGTTATGACATAAGGCTGGCCGGACCCAACCGGCTTAACCAGCGGTCATAAAAGACAGTCTAATGTGAGAGGTCTTTACAAAGGTTACGTTCTTAATTAATTAATTAAGAAACACTTAACCATATTAGCATGTAGAGGGACATGAGGGGTTAAGTGGGTGCCTCGGGTGGCATGAGAAAATCTAGTGGTTGCCTTGGGTGGCAATAGAAAATACGATTAGAATACTTAACCAAAATGGAACATGTAATTAAAACATGATTAAAGGGTTAAGTGGGATATACTAGAAAAAGGGACAAGCTTAGGTGGGTAGCTTGTGGAGGCCCATTTCAACCAGTAACCCATACGTATCTTTGTGGGCTCGACCCATGTCGAGGACGGGACACGCATACTGGGCTTGACTGTAAGAGGCAAACGGGTTAGCGGTGGCAACGCAAGTCCAACGGGCTTCATATGCGTGAGTGGGCCCGGGCTGGTAGGTAAGCCGTTGTTGCATCGAGTAGATATAAGCCGTGCACCTTTAGTTCCATCAGGTTGCCACATTGGGGAATGATACATCCCACGGTGGGGCCAGCACGGGTATCTACGTTAGGGAGCCGATCGAATGGGAAGTAGTGTGTACACCTAGTGGATTGTAGGGCCCCGTGGCGCCTACTTGGTCACCTAGGGGTACGCAGGTACTAATTAGTAAATTTTATAAGTCCTTGGGTGGGATCAACCTTTAAGTTAGGAACGACTGGTGTGGTGCAGTTTAGTAATTTACCTTAGGGAGGGTAGATGCGTCTTTATCCTTTATCTTCGTTTAGTTGACTGCTTAGGGTAGCCATTCATCCCTATATGTTACCGTATATCAGTTTATGTCTTCTCTGGTTACTTTAACGATTGTATTGTTAAAGTTATAGGACTCGCTCAGACTTATGTCTGACCCTGTTGTTTTTATCTTTTTCCCAACCCTCAGGTCCTACGGTGGATCCTAGCAGTAGTGGAGCTTGATCGGATTGCTGTTCCAGTCTTTAGGAGCTTGGATAGATGTAAAGCTCCAGTTATCCAGTTATCTTTTCTTTTGTTTGGCTATTGTATGAGAGTGGGATTATGTACTTCTTTATTTTGATGGATATTGTACTTGACCTTTATTGTGGTTTTATGATGTAACCAGACATGTTTTACTTCCGCTGTTATGAGATGATGTTTTAAAATTTCAAGTACTATTTATATCTGTCTTGTTGTAATTTTTCTGTTCTATATTCACTAAAATACTCCACCAATGCTATGGCATTCCCTTAGTGAGTGATCATAGCGGGAGTGGGGTGTTACAGAAACGCATGTCCTCCCTGATATCCTCTCCCGTTTCTGGTGCACACCTGGGTGTGAGGCTCGCGAATTGATGCTGCACAAAGCTACGCCACAAAGGCCGTGCTTTGATCATCGACCACAAGACTCTGCTTTTCAACATAAGCCTTGATCATTTGCATCTCAGCATGCCACATAGGGAATTCACGCTATGTAGTCGATGTCTATCAATCACACAGAATGAAATCCGATGTCAGACACACATCCATTTACAAGTTCGTTCTGTGTCTGAACAAAACCGTAGGCACCTTATTTCTTGTCCCATATATCCAATACAGGAGAGAGGTCCTCGCATATCCAGTCAATCTCCAAGTACATCTGGACGATCACCACTTATTACCTTGTCTTGGGTGTACAAACCAATCAAGACATCAGTAATCATCCAAACGATGTGAATATCTCCGGCCTTCAACCACCATCTTCATGCTCGACATATCGTCAAATCAGTTATTCAGAATGGGATAAACCCGGTTTTTCTGAATAACTCGCGTATATAATAAACTTGTGCTATAAAAACACAACATACGCCTCATTCCAATCCAGAATATTCCTTTATTCAAATATTCTTATAAATTGGGAAAGGTTCCCATTAATTTTATTAAAAATTTCCTTTGGATATCAATTCAAACCAAATTATGGTTTATCCAAACTAGTCGGGATTAGTGCACCTTACCGAGGTAATCATTTGTTTAATTTCCCAACCCCAACCTATTTATCACATGAAGTAGAACTGATAATACTTCATATCTAACACCACGGTGTTATCAATAAAATTAATTACCATTTCACGTTCAAATCTAATTAAAGATTTAACTATCGCTTGGAGCAAAACTGGTGATACTCCATTCTCGATCATTTCTTGAATTTGATAATTTTAGTTATCAGATTCACATTTCAATCTAATTAAAGATTCATTAAAACTCTAGTTCAGTTTTAATCTCCAAAAATCATTAGTTAATGATTTTCTTCAAAGTTAAGAAATTAATCTTATCTTTAACTGGGTAAAAGAACTAATATTATTTAAAACATAGCTCATGATAAACCCAAAATCTCATTCCATTAATAATGGAATTTTCATGGAAAACCGATCAATATATATAATCGATATAAACTTCCATATCCAACCGATAATATAAATGGAATAACGTTAAAGCCTTTTAAATTCCATATATATATTTTAACAGTCTTCCTCTATAGAAGCTAACTTCGATTATTACCAAATCGAATTCCATTCAATTTCAATTTAATATGTTAAATTGGAAAACTTTACTTTGGAAAATCTCCTTTAAATCTTAACAAAAGATTTATAAATTCCAAATTACATTTCACTGTAAATTGGGTTAAAGAACGAATGTCGTTAAAAATACAGTTTATAATAAAGCCAATACACATTCCATTACAAATCCAATTAAATGTTAATTAATTGGTAATTCTTCTCAACATCTTAATTAGAAGATTTATTCTTATCACACGGGGTTTAAGAGCAGTGTTACTGAAGACACCATTCCATCAGTCTCTAACAAGGTTTTAAATCTCGGATATCGGTCGCGTTTTGTCTCGGGGATTTTATAGACTCCGTCTCGTATCGGGGGAGATCTCGGGCGAGATGAATCTAAAACGGGAGTTCGTCTCGGATTTTCATCTCGGGTCTGAAAGGTCATATCGGAACAATCTCGGGGTACATGATATGTTAAAAATGATATTTTAACAAAATGATTTTTATGAATGCTATCAAAAACATAGTAACCAAAACTCAAAATGCAAAATAACTTTATTATTCTTTATTTTGTGCAAGATCATTCATACTCTAAATCATAATATGCTTAAAACAGGAATATCGTCAGACAGGAAACATTAAAAAGATCCAAAACATTAAAAAATTCAGCATAAATAGACCATAAAATACATAATTTCATAAGTAACATGTTTGTAAAAAGACAAATATGAAAATCATAAGCATTGTAAAACATATACGAACATACAATATAGTCATTTAACATGCAAAATGTAAAATAAAAAACGATTGATATGGCTAGATTTGAGTTTTTTAATTATAGTTCTAGTTCAAGCACAAATTTAAATTTTAACCAAAAAAACTAAGATCTCGGACGATATTCTAGTATTTCGTCTCGATCGATATATCGTTCAATATTGCAATATCTCGGGCGATATATTCGAAAGGAGATTTAGAGTGATATTTGTTGTTTCTTTCCGGAAGGAGCCCAAAACGAGATCTCGAAGGAGATCTCGGGCGATATTTACGAGATTTGAAACAATGGTCTCTAATCGTAAATTAGTAAGAGAACAACTCCCTAAGTATTAATCCCGAAGGCCGAAACCAACATCAGATCAATACCCAGGAAACCAATCAACTTAGCTAAACTCCAGTTAGTTTCTAATTTTCTTAACTCCTTTGGGTTTAAGAACGGTATTAGTAAAGATACCGTTCACGACAAACCCAAAATCTCATTCCATTGTTAATTGGGTAAAAGAACAAGTGTTATTTAAAACATTGTTCACGATAAACCCAAAACCTATTTCAAATCAATTCCAATTAAATATCATTTAATTGGTAAACTCCTTTAGATCTTATTTAAAAGATTAATTCTTTTCTCACTCGGGTTTAAGAAAATTGTTAATGAAGACACCGTTCACGACAAACTCAAAATCCAATTTGATATTAAATACAAGGCTCTGAATAGAAAATATATCGGCTTATATTCAATATCAAATTCTCAAATCAACAAATATCGTATTGGAATAACGGTATATATATATCTTCCAAATTCCTCCACAATATCCATATAATCACGGAATCCAATATCGAAATATTCCGAAGATAATTTCGATTCAAATCCATTCCAATTCATATATTGGAAATTCTGGTTATTTTTAAAACCATTTAAAATCCAATTTATTTATTTAAAAATATTGGATTATGACTCTAGTTCATAACTAGTTCATTTCGATAAAAATATATTTATACCTTTTCAAATATGGAATTTTTCATCCCAATTCTTCCCAAATCATTTATTATGATTTTACACAAATTATTAATATTTTTAATAATTTTATCAATGCCCGTACAGTCGATTTCCACTAATGGTCATCGAGCTGCATCCATAGCGACCTTTTCCAAATTTGATTTGGACGTATCTCCAAATCCAGCTGTTAGATTTCAAATCTCTTATATACGTTGGAAAACTCTTTTTGATACGAACACAAGGTTCAGTTTTTAGGAGAATCCGACGGTCGGATCTCTCGTAATGTCAATGCGAAGTCAATGGTCGAAATTCGCGAATGGTCCCTGCGCGGCGCGTTCTATTCAGGCCTTTAAATTTATATATATATATATAATATTATATATATATTATATATATTTCGTTCAAAATGTATTTTATAAATTCGATTTAAAATCGATTCCAACTTCATTTTTAATTTTAAACCAAAATTGAATATTCTATATCATTATATATAAATGATAATATTTTCAAAATATTTGATTTTGAAATAATTTCCTTTTCGATATTCATTATAAATTTGAATAAAATCAATATAAATATCGTTCGCGTCCAAATGGCGCAAATCTAATCAACACGGCTTAATATATTTCAATATTTCATGTCCATCCAAAATCGGACATCAAATCCATATTTTTATTCTTTCAAATATTATTTTAGAATATTCTTTAATTTAAAAATATTTCTATTTCAATTCTATTCTTTATTTTAAAATATTTCTATTTCAAACTGTCCTTTATTTCTGAATTGGAATCAGACATAGTCAATTACCGTATAATTTTATTTATATGGATTTCATACAACACATGTACATAACAATAATGATATACAATCAACCATCATCCAAAGTGCAATTTACAACTGTATATGCATTAAAAAAATAGTTAACGCTCATCACAGCCTGTCAACCCATCGATTGACATACCACTAATTATTAGGATCAGTGTATGTCAAATATCCTCCCAATACCCGTGTGGGGTTTTCAAACAACAAATACTGATTTTATTTGTGTTGTTGGGCGATGTGTAAAATATATCGTCCCAATCCATATCAGTTAAATTGGTGTGCATAAACAAATCATCTGATTTATGTATGAATATTTTATACAGTTCATATACACAATAAAAATGTGATTTTTATTGTTCAAATATTTTGTTCAACACATGAATATTTTATTCGGTTCGTATATAAAATAAAATTGTTATTTTTATTGTTCAAATATTTTATTCAACACATGAATAGTTTGTTCAGTTCATATATACAATAAAAATGTGATTTTTATTGTTCAAATATTTTATTCAACACATGAATATTTTATTCAATTCAAATCACAATCACAATCAATTTTCACAAAATAAAATGCAATCAAACAAGTCGTCCATGGTCTGTGGACGATGGGGAGTAGTTCATATATGTAGATATATAATAAACAACTATACAAGAAATTATTGTGAGAAGTTCTCACATTGATTGGTTTGAAATCGTTTTAGTAACAATTATTAATAAAATTAAACAGATGTTTAATTTTATCAAAAATTCAAATGGCTTCGGTTTCAGTTCTGGCCGGCTCCATTGTGTAGATAACGTCGTCGCGGTTCCAACGCTTCGGAAATCGTCCAAATCTGTGTTCGTTTGTTCAAGATATAAGCGTTCTAAGTTTTAAAAAATTAATATAATTTAATTATATAAATAAATTCACTAATCACCTTCGTGATCCCTTAATTGCATGATTAGAGCTTTCAACACGTCGTCTTCCTCCTAGAGAAAATCGCAACCGTGCTCCCCTTCCCAAACCAACTCGCGCACCAATTTCTGACCACTAGCCACTAATCAGGAGGCACCACCATCTCAACAATCTCGAGAGCCTCCCTCGCCCCAAAACTCATACAGTTCGGTGGCCCCTACATGCCATAAAACCCACCTAAAGTTGTTGTCTTCCCTCTTCGATTTCGGCTACATTGACCCCCAAGAACTGATCATCACCGCATGGACTCAAGACCTTGGAGAGGCGAGCGGTTTCACGTTGGGGATTTTGTGAATGGTGGATCGGAGACGAAGATCGAAGGGTAGAAGTGTAGAACGATGGTGGCCATTCGAATCGTAAGAGGCGCTTCAGTTGTGGTTACCGCGACATCCCTTTGACTAGGGTTTGATTGGAGAAAGTGTGTAATTATATAAATTTAAATAATATTTTATTTTAAATTTACTTGTTTATCAATCCGAACTCCAAATTGAACCCACCGACTGTCACCCCTAGCTAATTACGCCCATTCCGAACACAATGGGATATGTTTCGTAAGCCAACTAGGCCATTTTGATAGGTTTTTATCAAAATTAAAATATAAATCAATATATTTTAAATTTAAACGTACGTTTTAATTTACCGGAGCCACATAATGACTCCAAAAATTCCTGAAAAATAAATCTGGCTATGTTTTGATGATACGGTCCTAACAAAACTAATCTCATCGAATTTGGAGACTGTTTGAAAAATGGCCATTTTCCAGCCGTTTAAATTCAACTAAAATTGGTCAAACGCCGTTTAAATTTGCCACGCTCACATATTGATCCCAAAAATTGTGAAAATTTTAATCTAGCAATAATTTGACATTCTAGATCCAACAAAAGTGGTTTCGTCGAAAACGGAGGTCATTTGCAAAATTACTATTTTTAAGGGCTATATTTCCATAGCGACTATTCTGAATTTTCAATGGGGCATAGCTTTTTATTCCGGCTATGAAATTCGGATTTTTCGGATTCGTTAGAAAGATATTTTCAAACAGATTCAAATATTTCTAGTTTTGCCAAAATCCGATTTATTTTGGATCTTGTACATTCATTTGAAGTTTGAAATTGAATTTTCAAACTACCACGTCATTTCCAATTCCTTTTGTAATTAAAATAAATATTTATATTCTAATTTCGATTTAAATAAATATATACGTTCTAATTCTATTCAAAATTAATTTCTAGTCGTTATTATTTAAAAAAATCATTTTAAATATTCAAAATTCATTAAAATTGCTAAAATAAAATTTTTAAATTGGTTCTGATTTTCCGAGTTGTTACACCAACCATATTCTGCACTCACATACAAGGCACATCAAAATGGATTTGTTGTCTGTTAGATCATTAATGGAAAGCTTAATTTCAATCACGTACTAACTACCTTTTATAACTCAGATATTCGAACTAGTGCAGTTAAAGTGCTAATTGGATTTAATGCGACGAAGATGGAAAAATTCATAGCGGGGTTAAGGCGAGAAAATAACAAGATACAGAAAATGACTCTATATAGCATAGAATATTTTTATGATATATACATGATAATTAAATGAAAAAATAATAATCAATTTAATTATACTTAGTTCATTTTTTGATTTAAATAGAAACATGCGCAAATATATATAAGTAAATGTAGAATTTTATTTAACTAAATTGGATTTAATGAACATTAGAGTACTTTCTATTCTAAAAGTATATGTTAAAAAACTCAATTAAAATAATAATTTCAAATTTTTTTACTGTATATATGTTGTTTTCAATTCATTTCTTTAATAAAGGTATAATAGGAATAATATAATATAATGAAAATAACATGATATACCGTTAATAGTGGAATATAGCGAGGCTTAGAACCGAAGGGCTATTTTAGAGATTATTCGGAAAACCATAACAGTAACGACACGGATTTCAGCCATTTAACTTTGAGCATTTAAAATTTGTTTTAGATGTTTAATTGGAATTATAAATGGATTTTTTTATTGTGTTTATTTACATAATAAGTAGAATAATATTTGATTTCGAATATATCAAATTATTAAAATACGAAAACAAGAATAATTGAATTCTAGGTTAAAAATGAATTGAAAATGATTCTAATAATTAATATAGATTTTATTTGAATATATATGGTAATTATAAGTTATTTTCAATGGATTTGATCATTTTGAAATTAATTTTGTTTTATCAATTTAATTTAACACATGAAAATAGCCAATTTTCAAATGACCTCGGATTTAAAAAAACTAATACTATAAAATCCATAATGGTTAATTATTATAAAATTTCTAGCTTTGGGTTAATTGGAGCTGTTATGTGATCATGTACAATATAAAACAGTCTCAGAATTCGACAAAACCAGTTTCATCAAGTCTGGAATACTGAAATGTAGCATGATGTCAATTTTTGCAACAATTAGATTTATTTTGTGGTCGTTCGAGCTTAGAATGCTCGACTTGAATATATGAATATTAAAATAAAATATCCTAGTCCTTTGCCTGTAAATAACCCATTATAAACCCTCCCTTCTTCAACTCCATCTTCTATCTGGTCAACAAAAATTCAGAGCCTCCACAACTCAAATCTTCGATTATTTTAATAAAATTGAATACTCCATGAATTTATCCAACTTTTGATTTATTTAACTCGTGTGTTCAAAAGCTTCATACTAGTACAACTCGTGTTAGGTTCGATAGTTACTAGGTTGCTCGATTTTTTGACCAGTGTAGGTTAAGTTAGGGGTTCGTCATCCTTAGGGTGGAGTTATGCTAGCTCGTCGATGGCACTGGTTCCTTATGAGTAGAGGAGTTATGTTAGCTCGCCAATGGAGTGCTACTAGTTTTGCTCCATGGGATGAATAGATTGGGATTGGGATAATAAAATAAATAATTACTTCGGTAAGTCTCGATAATCCCGACTAGTTTTATAAACCTTAAATTGGTTTAAGTTGTGAAAAGATATAATAAAAACTTTTGGAATGATATACAAAAGAAGATTTAAACAAAAGTTTAAATGATATGAATCTTTGATAAAATTAATGGGAACCTTTCCCACGGATAAGAATATTTGAATAAAATAATATTTTGGATTGGAATGAGATGTGTGTTACTTTTATATATCACACTTTATTAAAGATACACGAGTTATTCGGAAACACCAGGTTTAACCCATTCTAATGACTATTACGACAATTAAATGTGAATATGAAGATGGTGGTTGAAGACCGGAGATCTTCACATCATTTGGGAAATTATTTATGTCTCGATTAGGCAGTACACCCAAAACGAGGTAATAAGTTGTCGTCATCCAGACGTACTTGGAAATCCACCAGATATGCGAGGACCTCTCTTCTGCATTGGACATATGGGACGAGAAATAAGGTGCCTCCTGTTTCGTTCAGACCCAGAATGAACTTTCTAATGGATTGTGTGTCTAACACTGTAGTTTGTGCTATATTAATTGATCTCTACTAAATATATTTTTTAGTGGTGGAGAATTTATCCTCTTAGCTTAACACTCTTCTCTAAGACGTACGAGCTCAGAGGTTATATATTGGTGGACATCATTTGCATGGTATGAATTGACAATGTGGCATACTAAGATGCGTGGAACAAAGATTTTGTTGAAAACTAGAGCTTTGTGATGATGATTAAAGCGTGGCTTTAATATAGCATAGCTTTGTGTATATTGTTAATTCGCGAGCTTCACACCCTGATATAAGTTAAAAACGGGATGACGGACCGTAGGGAGAATATGTGTTTCTTTCTAGCTAGAAGTTGTATGGAACCTAGTCATTTTTACTTATGTGGATGATGGATAGCGAGGCGCCTCAGATATAGGGCGTAAAAGGCTTATATGGTCGACGTACTGACCAAGTTACATGTCTGATAGGACCGGGAAATGCATGATTCTGGCATAAATAATCAGCAACGTGCAGGCTAACCGACCCAGTCGATCCAATGGTCACATGCGTGTGGTCCTGGGCATCTCGCTTAAGATGGCCCGAATTTCGAGGAGTGTTCCCTAGACTTGGCTCATGTTGGAAATCCATATTCCAATATCTGATTTTATGATTTTACTTGTTTACTATAGGAGACATAATAGGGTGGAGTATTATGTCGTCTTTGGTGATACATTTGTATTCGAGGTTGTTTTATAGACTATGCACTTAAGATAATACAAAAAATATTTTTTTAAAGCATGTCAAGCATGTTTGGATATTATAACGTAAAAATTTATCCTCTGGTTTGTGTTGCATTCTGTGATGGGACCTGAGTCTTATAATAACTTCATTTTCCAAAAAAATATTGCGTTGTTTTGTTTTAATGATATTTATATGGAGTAAGCCCGTTCTGTGCATACGGCATGGTCTCATGATTTCCCAACCTTTAAAGTAAGTTTTAATAACTATTCTAAGTTTCCACAGCAGTCCCATAACTGACATGGAATTTATTGTTTTCACCTAAACTCTGGGTGCCCATATTTTCCACGCGGGTAGCTAGTAGTTTATGTTTTGTAGATACTTATTTAACATGATCCTTGTTTACGGTTGGAGATATACTCCGGAAAGCTTTGTATCCATGTATTTCTTTCAGTTGTGTTAGTTGATGAATTTCCGTAGTGCATTATATTTATACATTTTTTAATTCCCCTGCATTATTGTAATTCATTCTCTGATATTTATTTTTCCGTAGTGTATTTATTCGTACTTTGATATTCCTGTACTCTAATGTAATATTGTTGTGATAACAATGAAAAGTTATCTTGCTCTGTGTTCTGATGCAACGTGTTCTCATAAACATCCGCCATTTTGAACGGTCTTGCTCGGTTTAGCGATCGATTTGGGCTGGGCAAAATTCGAGTTGTTACACCTGTTCTCCCTGCATCAAAACTCATAATATCATTTTATATATGCAGATGAAATAGAAATTCTAATATAATTCATTTAAGATGACGGGAAGATAAATGTCATCAATCAACAACATAACAACCACCATCCAAAGCATTCAAACACACAATTTATACTATCAACAATAAATATTGTTATATTAATTTAATCACATCATAGTCTTTCAAAAAACAAGTGACTTAACTCGCATTTTGTTCCAATTTGATTATTACGCGCTGATCAATTTAATTTTAAACGAGCGTTTAAAATTAGATAAGAATTCGAGTAGCTCCAAAGCACTCCAAATGAGCTTGTACGCATAGTGTTCATCGATATGGTTCTAACGTAAATTGTTCTGTCCCAGTCTATCAAAGTATGAAAGAGTTATAGAAATTACAAGATTTATTCAAATCAAATGTCGTTAATTATATTAATTAATGTTTAAATAACCTTAAACATGTTTTAAATCCATCTTCCCTAGATACTCCTGCTATAGAACTTCACCCATAGCCGAATTTTCATTAGCCTCGTTCCACCATTCGATCAATGATTGACCAAACTCTAACCACCATCGGCTTCCTCGCCTTACGAGCTTCACGATGAACCTATAAAGTCGAACTCAAGGCCCCCTCTCTTCCGCGACCTAGAACTGTTCTGAGCTCTGAAGCTCGACATCACATAAATCAAGACAAGGATAGAGTGCTTTCTACTAGTATCAATCAACTCCTCTACTCATAAGGAACCAGCGCCATCATCCTTGTGTAATCATCTACGAATAAGATAAGATAACCCCAAACTCCCGTAATACAAAAGTAAGGATAATCATTGTAATATAACACATAAACAATAACAGCAGAACAGAAATATAGAATTACAGCAGAAAATGCATCTCAAATTACACTGGAAATAATATCATCAGAGTTACACAACATAATAGGATCATACTTAGTACAAATACAGTTTTCAACTTAATATAAAATGTCTGCAGTGGAATCAAACATAATATACCAAATGAAGTCTGAACAGCTTAATAGAAATGATAAGATCCATCTTCAGCTCCATAGCTATCCAGGATAAATTTGCTAAACCTGTATACAAGACTGCCCGTGTGGAAAAGAGGGCACCCGAGTTTGCAAAGTGAAACAAAGTACGAGCCAGTCATGGGACTAGTATGAGAAATCTATTTAACCTATTAATAATAAGGCTAATCACAGGGCCACGCCGCTAATGCGGAACGGGTTTACTCCAGTGGATTGCCAGTGCATGAAATAAAGTAAATCGTCAAAACAATGCAATGCTTTTTAGAAAAATGAAACCATTATAAGACTCATGTCCCATCACACAATGCAACGCAAACCGAAGGATATAGTTTTACCTTATAATGGTCAAAAATGCTTGATACGATAAAAACGGATTTGATATTATTATAGTGTATATATATGTTTCAAAAACATTTCAATCATAATATACCAATCATAAACTGCATAGCTACCATATACTATATCGATATACTAGTAATACAATCAAAACCATATGGTGTCATATTGGAAGTTGGATTTCCAACATGAAACAAGGCAAGAGATAGTCCTTACCGAATTCGAGACAATCTAGCCCATGTCTCAAGACAATTACTCAGTCAAGCCCTTAGGATCGCCGGGGCCGGTCCACACATATGTTAGTGGATTAGTTATGCCTGCACAATACGTTTTCCCGCCCTATGGGGCGTAAATAGAGCCACTAAGGACTCGGTATCATAGGTACCTTGCTTTCCATCGTCCACATAAGTAAAAATATCTGGGCTTGTAAAACACAGACACCACTTCTAGCTAGAAAGAAACGCATGTTCTCCCTGGGGTCCTTCTCCCGTTTCTGGTACATACCGGGGTGTGAGGTTCACGAAGCAATGCTATACACAAAGCTATGCTACAATAAAGCGTTGCTTTGATCATCAACCACAAGGCTCTGCTTTTCAACAATAAGCCTTGATCATTTGCATCTTGGCATGCCACACTGACAATTCACGCCATGCGATCGATAACTATCGATATATAACCTCTGAGCTCATGCGTCTCAGAGAAGGGTGTTAAGCAAGAGAATGAATTCTCCGCCACCAATAGATATATATTAAATAGAAATCAATTTACATGGAATGAAATCCAATGTCAGACATACATCCATTTATAAGTCCATTCTGGGTCTGAACGGAACCGAATACACCTTATTTCTCATCCCATATGTCCAATACAGAAGAGAGGTGCTTGCATATCTGGACGATCAACAAGTACGTCCGGACAACTACCACTGTAACCCTTTACTGGGAGCTAACCAATGCCGGGCATTAGTAATTATCCATTCGATGTGAAGATCGCCGGTCTTCAATCACCGTCTTCAAATCATCAGCTTCCGATCGTCGTATAATTATTTGAAATGAGAGTTAACTCGGACTTTTAAAATAATTCTCGAATATATATCATTTAAATCATCGCTACTTTTATTTATTTAAAATAGCCATTTTTAATTAAATGACGCTTCGGGTCATTATATGGCCTTGGCGCTGTTTTTACCAAAATTTGATTTACACATTTCTTAAAATCTAACCGTTGGATCTTAGAGAACTTTATATCGTTGGAAAGATCTTTCCAAAATGAACCCAACGGTTCCATTTTGGGAAAATCCGACAGTCGGATCTTTCGGTATAATCATTTGAAGTTACGATTTCAAAACGCGGACTACAGTGGCGCGATTCGTTTTATTTTAATTTTAATTTATATATAAATATAAACCGTTCGACAATATCAAACTATTTTCAATTCGACGATGATTTCTTTTATATATGAAATCCTATATTGCATTAAAAATGAAATATCTAATGTTAATACAATTTCTTCCAATCATTGAATCTTTTGTATGATTCCAGTGTATTACATAAAAATGTAATATATTTTATCCCTCATTTGTTTCATTAAAATTGAAATCTTTTATTTAATTCTTTAGATTACATTAAAAATGTAATTTTCATTCTTTTCTTTAATTACAAATAATAATGAAATCTTTATTCTTTTCTACGATTACAAATAAAAATGTAATCTTTTTATTTTCAATATACTGTTACATTGCAAAAAGTAAATCCCTATGCCATTCTTTTCTTTACCTTGAAAAATGTAACTTTTTATTTCAATATATCCTTTACATTGAAAAGAATGTAACTTTCTATTTCAATGTATTTTATTGCAAATTGCAATCCTTTATTTCAAGGTAATTTTACATTGCAGAAATGAAATCTTTATTTCATTAAAAATATAAACTTTTAATTCAGTCCATGATTACATAGAATATGTAATCTTTCATTCTTTTCTTTATCTTCATTGAAAATGTAAATTTTTCACTTCAGTCTTTTTTTACATTGGAAAATGGAATTTTCTCTCTCATTCTTTGTTTATATTGGAAAATGTAAATTCCTAGTTCATACTTTATTTACATTGAAAAATGTAAATTTCCCTCATTCTTTCATTTACATAGAAAAATGTAAATTTTTATTTTATTTAAATTGAAAAATGCTAATTTCTAATCATTCTTTTATTTACTTTGAAAAATGTAACTTTCTATGTACTCTTTATTTATATTGAAAAATATAAATTTCTACGTAATCTTTATATACATTGCAAAATGTAAATTCCTATTCTTCGCTTTGATAACATTTCAAAATGTAACTTTTGATTTCATAATATGATCACATTGAAAAGTATAAATTTTCTTTTCAATATATGATTACATTGAAAAATGTAATTTTTCATCTCAATATATGATTACATTGTTAATACACTTCTATATGACAAATGACTAATTTTTAATGCTGCATTACATTCAAAGTGTGTTTTTCGATTTAAACACATTTCTGTTTCACAATATCTTTTTTAATCTTGCATTACACTAAAAAAAATATTTTAATATATATGCATTTCTATTTAACAAATGACCATTTTTAATGTTGGGTTACATAACATATATATATATTAAAGGTAAAGGCATTTTAATATAACAATGGTCATTTACATAAGAATATATAACTTTAATGTAAAACATTTTTATTATAACAATTTCATTTTTAATGTAACACATTTAAAATGTAAAATCTAATGTAAATACATTTCATATAGCAATGTGCTATTTTAATGTTTCCATATACATTGGAATGTGAATTTCCAATGTAGATTTATTTCTACATCAAAATGTTTATTTTAATGTTTTCCTATACATTGAAATGTAAATCTAATGTAAACACATTTTTATTTCACAATGTTCTACTTTTAATGTATCATTTACATTAATATGTGTAATCTAATGTCAAAATATTTTTATTTCCAAATGTTTATTTTAAAGTTGTATTACATAAAAATGTAAAATGCAATGCAAATACAGTTTATGTTAAAATGTTTATTTTATTGTTTTATTTTCATTAAAAATGTAAAATCAAATGTAAATTCATTTTTATGTATAAATATTCAAGCAATTAACATATAATAACATTAATATTTATAACACAAAATATTTCAGAAAATTTCGGCACCATAACAACAGGGTAATTAAAACTGGCACTGTTCCGATGTACGGTTCCTCGCACTACCTTAGGCCTCACGGCTTCACACGGAGTTTAATTTCCCAATACATTTTTGTAGGCAGTCTAATGCCATATATCAATCAATTTCAATGTTTTTTCAACTACAAACAAACACCAAAATTCAACCAATCACATACCACAAAACAATCAAGTCGTCCATGGTCTGTGGACGACGGGTGTCAGGAGTTTCTAAACTCCGTCTGCATCCTAATATAATTTTATTTAATTTATTCAGATTCAGAAATCTCACTTTGCTTTCTATTTTCTCCAAAATTGTGGAAAGCTCCAAAAATTCCGTGGTCTCTTCTGAAATGTAGTGTACGATGCCACAAGTCCAATGTTTACTATTTCATCGAATTTCGTTATCGCATGAGAAATTTATGTATTTTTATTCAATAAAATGAATTTTTTATGCTTAAAAGTGTTGTAACCTGTTTGAATTAGATAAGCCGTAATCCCAGCAAATCTGTTCAAATCTAGGTTTGCAGTTTTCTTCCAACCCGCTCAGCTTGGACACGATCAGACCAGACCACGTCGAAGCCCTGGGAGAGGCGCACCTGTGCGAAGAACTTCAGTGAACTCGGCGGCGGCTTCCAGGCGCGGTGACGGCTCAGGCAATGTGACTTCGGGGCGGTAGTTCTCCTTTAATTCGCGGCTATTTGGGGTGAATCGGGTACGGATGTGGAGATCGAAGGAATCTCTACAAAAACCTGAACTGGAGTAATGGATTTCGTTGTGTGGATTTGGAGTTATTCAAGAGAGAAGAATCAAGCAGTAGCCGCCATTCATGAATAGGGTAATCAGGTTTTTAGAACGACGAGTACAGTATACGTGTATATATACTGTATATATATGTATACTTATCTTATTTTTATTTAATTTAATTCTTTTAATTTCTATAGCGCTCTTAACTCCGAATCAAACCCAACGTGTGACGTCTCCAGCTAAATACCCCCATTACGGACACAATGGGATATGTCTCATAGGCCCATTCAACTGTTTCAGTTGGTTATTCTTCAAATTAAATAATAAAGCATTTAATTGTTTAATTTGATCGAACATTTTAATTTACCGGGGCCACATACTGACTCTAAAAATTCCCAAAAAATAAATCTAGCTTTGTTTTGACGATACGATCCGAAAAAAATTAATTTCATTGAATTTGGAGACCGTTTGAAAAATGGCGATTTTCTGGTCGATCGAAATTGACCAAAATTGACAAAACACATTTTCATTTCCACGCTCATATATTGATTCCAAAAATTATGAAAATTGGAATCCTGGAATAATTTGACATTCCGGATCCAACAAAAGTAGTTTCGCCAAAAATGGAGATCATTTGCAAAATGGCTATTTACACGGGCTATATATTATGTTAAATTCCATAACGACTATTCTGAATATTCAACTGACTATAACTTTTGATTCCCGCTATGAAATTTCAATTTCTGGGATTCGTTGGAAAGATGTTCTTAAACAGATTCTAATATTTTTTGTTTCACTAAAATCCAATTTATTTTGCACCCTGTACGGTCAGTCAAAGTTCGAATTCAAATTTTCAAACTGCCGTGCTATTTCTAATTCCTTTTGAAATGAAAATAAATATGTTCGTTCTAACTTCGATTTAAATAAAAAAATTAATCGTTATTATTTAAAATAAATTATTTTAACTATTCAAAATTCAACAAAATAGCCAAAATAAAAAAAAATTAATTGGTTCTGATTTTCCAGGTTGTTACAATCTCCCCCACTTAAAAGCTTTTCCTCCCCGAAAAGGAAACAATAGTTAAGCAGGAAACAAAACGGAAAATGTAAAATATGGTAAATGTATCTTGCACTAGAACTAGTCAGAGATATCCACTCTACACTAGGGATAAACCTGTTTGATTCTATCCTCTGTCTCCCATGTATAGTCTCTGGGATCTCCGCTCCACTGCACTTTAACTAGATGAATTGTTTTGTTCCTCAGAACTCGGGTTTCTTTGCCAATGATCATTACCGGCTCCCTTCTTACTGATAAGTTCGGGCTAATCTCCAAATCTTGTTATGTAGCTTCCTCCACAATCAAGTCTGGATCATGCACATGCTTCTGAAGTTGAGATACATGGAATACATCATGTACCCCTGGCAACCAGTCAGGCAGCTGAACCCTATAAGCGAGAGTTTCAATTCTTTCTAGAATAGGGAATGGAAAATTGAATCTAGGAGCCAACTTCCCAGTCTTTCCAAAACGAACTTCTCCTCTCAATGGAGAAACTCTCAAGTACACATAATCGCCAACAGCAAATTCCAAATCTCTTCTTCTTGAATCTACATAACTTTTCTATCGGCTTTGAGCTGCTAGTAAGCTCTTCTTAGTAAGATTAACTTTGTCCGAAGCTTCTCGAATCATGTCGGGACCCAATACCAGTCTATTGCCTGGTTCCACCCAATATGTGGGAGATCTACAAGACCTGCCATACAATGCTTTGAAAGGCGACATTTACTAGCTTTCTTGGTAATTGTTATTATAGGAGAATACAACCAAGTGCAAGTGATCTTCCCATGATCCGCCAAAGTCAAGAATACAAGCCCGCAACAAATCTTCCAGTATACGGTTCACCCTCTCAGTCTGGCCATCTGTTTTAGGATGATAAGCATTGCTCAAATTTAATGTTGTTCCCATCTCTTCTTGGAAATCTTCCCAGAATTTACTAGAAAATATATGGTCACGGTCACTAACAATGCTACTGGGAACTCCGTGTAGTCGTACAATTTCTTTGAAATAAATTTTGGCCAAACTTTGAGTTGTTCTGGTTGATTTGACGGGAATAAAATGGGCAGACTTCGTAAAACGATCAACGATCACCTAAATACTGTCATTGCCTTTTTTGGTTCGGGGCAAGCCATCGATAAAATCCATGGAAATTTGATACCATTTCCAACTTGGAACCTGTAGTGGTTGTAACAAGCCGACAGGTTTTTGTTGATCACTCTTGACTTACTGGCAAGTAGAACACCTGGTGACATAAATGGAGATGTCACTTTTCATAGATTTCCACCAAAATGTGCCCTTGAGATCATGATACATCTTGCTTACACCTGGATGAATACAAAGCTTGGATTTGTGACATTCATCCATTACTTTTCTTCTGAGCTCAGGAATATTCGGGATACAAATTCGGCCTTTCAACCTCAGAACTCCTTTGCTATCATTTTAGAAACTCGAGGGTTCGCCTTCCCCAACTCTTTTACTAATTCTCTGTTTGAATTAATCATCCTTATGAAGAGAGAAGATTTTGTCAATCAAAGTAGGTGTAATGAAAAGATTGGCGATGATAAGATTGGCGACGCCCGCATTCTTTGTGCTAAGCGCATCGGCTACAACACTGGCTTTCCCTGGAGTATATAAGATGTCCAAATCATAGGCCGCAAGAAATTCTACCCAACGTTGCTGCCTCAAATTCAAGTCCCTTTGGGTGAACAGATACTTCAAGGATTTATGATCTGTATATAGTTCGAACTTCTCACCCAAAAGATAGTGCCTCCATATTTTTAAAGCAAAGACGATGGCCATCAACTCAAGGTCATGAGTGGGATATTTCTTCTCATGCAGTTTCAATTGACGGCTAGCATAAGCAACTACTTTGTCTCTTTGCATTAACACCGCACCAATACCTTCAATAGAAGCATCAGTCCATACTTTCAAATCTTTATTGCCATCAATAATGGTCAACACTGGAGCAGTGGTCAACCTCAATTTCGGCTCTTGGAAAGCTGCCTCACATTCAGGTGTCTAATTGAACTGTGTCTGCTTCTTTGTAAGCTTCGTCAATGGACAAGATAGTTTCAAAAAATCCTTAACGAATTTCCGATAATAGCAAGCCAATCCTAGGAAACTTCTGACTTCTGTTGGAGTGCTGGGCTGCTTTCAATCTTAGATGGTTGTGATTTTGTTGGGATCTACTGAAATTCCTTCTTTCGATACTTCATGACCGAGGAACTTTACTTCTTCTTGCCAAAATACACATTTAGAAAATTTGGCTTTTAATACATTCTTTCTCGGAATTTCCAAAACTTGTTCCAAATATTTTTCATGCTCGGCAGTTAACTTGGAGAAGATTAAAATGTCATCAATGAAAACCAGCACAAGTTTGTTTAGGACATTGCGGAATACCTGATTCATCAAATCGACAAAATAGGCTGGAGCGTTGCATAAGCCGAACGGCATTACTAACCATTCATAAAATATGTCTGGTCCTCTGAAAGCTGTCAAAGGAACACACTCTTCAGCAATACGCAATTGATGGAAACCTATATCTAGGTCCATCTTTGAAAACACTTTCGCTCCATTTAAACGGTCCAACAAATCATCTATATGGGGCAACGGATATTTGTTCTTCAGTGTCTGCTTATTTAAATCTCGGTAATCCACACAAAGTTTGAGAGTACCATCTGACTTTGCAAAAAACACTACCGCTGCTCTCCAATTTGAAAAGCTAAGCCTGATTAGACCCTTCCATAACAGCTGTTTAGTTTGATTGCTCAACTCTTCTTTCTCCTTCCATGTCATTCTTCAAATATGATGTACCACTGGCCTGACATTCGGGACTAGATCAATCCTTATGTCTATTTCTCTACGCGGAGGTAAGCTATCAACTTCTTCGAACACATCGTCATAATTCTTAACAACAGGATTATCTTCAATAGGAGTAGGAGAAACATCAGGAGCAGACCAAAATTCTTTTCTATCTGAATTCGGTCCTATGCATGGTATCGTTATAAAATTGTTATACTTGGTCTTCGCCTTAACCATCCTTTCTACACATTTAGCCTCGGCTTCATATTTGGTTAACCAGTCCTGCCCAAGAATGATGTCAAATTCCGGGAAATCCATGACGATCAAATTAAAAGAAAACCAGTAACGGAAAAAGGAAATAGGTGCTCTACAATACACACTGAGGATAAGAGAACCTCCTATCGGGTTATGAACTCTAACTGATTCCTTAAGGTTCCTTAGCTTTTGCTTTAACTTCTTAACCGTATTGGTTGAAATAAAGCTTTGTGACGCGCCCGTATCAAATAATACTTTAACTGGAATATTGTTGACAGTGAGAGTACCTTCCAAAACATCTGGCCTTTGTTGACTAGCCGAGGGTGTTGGAGTTTCTGCTACTTCGTTTACATGACCTATTACAGACTCCTTTAATAGCAGGCAATCCCTTGCAACATGACCTGTCTGGTGGCACTTATGGCATTTCCTTTTACTATGTGATCTTTTTTGCTTCTTAGCGGATTTAGATCCATCGTTCTTTCGTTTCTTCGAAGCTTTGCAATTCCTGAACAAATGCACTTGCTTATGACAGTTATTAAATATGGTAGTCGTTAATGGTTCCTCTTTAAATTCAACCTCTTTCTTATCATCTTTAGGCTTCTTACTGACCTCAGGCATTATACTTGCCTCAAGGCTATCAGTATCAAAATTTCTTTTGCTGCTAGAGCTGCCTTCTTCTTCATCTTCCCAAACATGTTGTTTATCATTATACTCATAGCAATAAGCCATTTGTATAACTTCAGGGAAAGAGATATTCACATGAGCAAGTACTCTGCCTTCGTATTGCTTTCAAAGTCCTTTGATAAATCTCAGATTCTTTCTTACAGGATCTTGAATTAGTTCTGGGGCAAATCGAGAAAGTTCATTGAATTTATCATGATATTCTTGGATGCTCATATCCCCTTTTTTCAGATTGTAAAACTCATCATATAGTCACTTAGTTGCTTCTGGAGGAATAAATCTTTCTTTGAAAAGTTCTTTGAATATATTCCAGATAATATTACCTTCTGGATTTTCCTCTGTAACAGTTTCCCACCAGATTAGAGCTTCGTCTTTGAGTGCCCAAGATGCTATTAATCTTTTCTGATCATCTCTCAACTTTAAGCCTTCAAGAATTCTCTTAGAAGAACGCATCCATGCCTGTGTTTTAATCACGGATTCTTTGCCTGAGAATTGTACTCCACCCAGATTTCAATATTTCATTACTAGATCTTCTAGATCTAGTTATGGTTGTGGGAGCACGATTGGCTCATTAGATTGTCGAACCATAGAATTACTTCTTCTATTTCTTCCACTCATTTTCTACTATGTCTGCAAATAACAGACAAAGAGTTAAGCCAACAGAATAGATATTGCAAAGCATAGAGATATATATTTAAATGTAAATGAATCTATGGAGGATGTGTTTTATTCTACTATACTCACTCTAGGACATTACTGGTCCTATCTATAATGAGTTATTTGCTTTAGAATACTGCTGATTCCACTTCTGTCTGGTTTATTTATATGTTATACTCCGAGCTAAGCTTAACCTAGGCTCTGATACCAACTGTGATAACCCCAAACTCCCATAAAACGGAAGTAAGGATAATCATTGGAATATAACACATAAACAATAACAACAGAACAGAAATAGAGAATTACAGTAGAAAATGCATCTCAAATTACACTGGAAATAATATCATCAGTGTTACACAACATAATAGGATCATACTTAGTACAAAAGAGTTTTCAACTTAATATGAAATGTCTACAGCGGAATCAAACATAATATACTAAATGAAGTCTAAACAGCATAATAGAAATGATAAGATCCATCTTCTGCTCCATAGCTATCCAAGATCAATCTGCTAAACCTGTGTACAAGGCTGCCCGTGTGGAAAAGAGGGCACCCGAGTTTGCAAAGTGAAACAAACTACGAGTCAGTCATGGAACTGGTATGAGAAATCTATTTAACTTATTAATAATAAGGCTAATCACAAGACCACACCACTAACGCGGAACGGGTTTACTCCAACAGATTGCCAGTGCATGAAATAAAGTAAATCGTTAAAACAACGAAATGCATTTTAGAAAAATGAAACCATTATAAGACTCATGTCCCATCACACAATGCAACGCAAACCGGAGGATAGAGTTTTACCATATAATGGTCAAAAATGCTTGATACGATAAAAATGGATTTGATATTATTATAATGTATATATATGTTTCAAAAACATTTCAATCATAATATACCAATCATAGAGGGCATAACTACCATATATTATGTTGCCATACTAGTAATACAATCAAAACCATATGGTGTCGTATTGGAAGTTGGATTTCCATCATGAACGAAGGCAAGAGATAGTCCTTACCAAATTCGAGACAATCTATCCCATATCTCAGGACAAGTACTCAGTCAAGCACTTAGGATTGCCAGGGTCGGCCCACTCATATGTTTGTGGATTAGTTATGCCTGAACAATATGTCTCCCCGCCCTATGGGGCATAAATAGAGCCAATAAGGACTCAGTATCCGAGGTACCTCACTTTCCATCATCCACATAAGTAAAAATATCTGGGCTTGTAAAACACAGACACCACTTCTAGCTAGAAAGAAATGCATGTTCTCCCTGGGGTCCTTCTCCCGTTTCTGGTTCATACCAGGGTGTGAGGTTCGCGAAGTAACGCTATGCACAAAGCTATGCTACAATAAAGTTGTGCTTTGATCATCAACCACAAGGCTCTGCTTTTCAACAATAAGTCTTGATCATTTGCATCTTGGTATGCCACACTGACAATTCACGCCGTGCGATCGATAACTATCAATATATAACCTCTGATCTTGTGCGTCTCAGAGAAGGGTGTTAAACAAGAGAATGAATTCTCCGCCACAAATGGATATATATTAAATAGAAATCAATTTACATGGAATGAAATCCAATGTCATACATACATCCATTTACAAGTCCGTTCTGGGTTTGAACAAAACCGGAGACACCTTATTCCTCGTCCCATATGTCCAATACAAAAGAGAGGTGCTCGCATATCCAGACGATCAACAAGTACGTCCGGACAACTACCACAGTAACCCTTTACTGGGAGCTACCCAATGCCGGGCATCAGTAGTTATCCATTCGATGTGAAGATCGCCGGTCTTTAATCACCATCTTCAAATCTTCGACTTCCAATCGTCGTATAATTATTTGAAATGAGAGATAACACGGACTTTTCAAATAATTCTAGAATATATATCATTTAAATCATTTCTTTTCATTTTAAATCATTAATAAAATCTTATAATGATTTATCGATATTTTCATTTATTTAAAAATAGCCATTTTTAATTAAACGACGCTTCAGGTCATTACATGGCCCTAGCGCTGTTTTTACCAAAATTTGATTTACACATTTCTCAAAATCTAACCGTTGGATCTTTGCGAACTTTATATCATTGGAAAGATCTTTCCAAAACGAACCCAACTATTCCAGTTTTGGGAAAATCCGACAGTCGGATCTTTCGGTATAATCGTTTGAAGTTACGATTTCAAAACACGAACTACAACGGCGCGATTCGTTTTATTTTAATTTATATTTATATATAAATATATAAATATAAACCGTTCGACGATATCAAACTATTTTCAATTCAACAATGATTTCTTTTATATATGAAATCCTATGTTGCATTAAAAATGAAATTTCTAATGTTAATACAATTTCTTCCAATCATTGAATCTTTTGTATGATTCCTATGTATTACATAAAAATGTAATATATTTTATCCCTCATTTGTTTCATTAAAATTGAAATCTTTTATTTAATTCCTTAGATTACATTAAATGTAATTTTCATTCTTTTCTTTAATTACTAATAAAAATGAAATCTTTATTCTTTTCTATGATTACAAATAAAAATGTAATCTTTTTTATTTCAATATACTATTACATTGCAAAATATAAATCCCTATGCCATTCTTTTCTTTACCTTGAAAAATGTAACTTTTTATTTCAATATATCCTTTACATTGAAAAGAATGTAAGTTTCTATTTCAATGTATTTTATTTCAAATTGCAATCCTTTATTTCAAGGTAATTTTACATTGCAGAAATGAAATCTTTATTTCATTAAAAATGTAAACTTTTAATTCAGTCCATGATTACATAGAATATGTAATCTTTCATTCTTTTCTTTATCTTCATTGAAAATGTAAAATTTTCACTTTAGTCTTTATTTACGTTGGAAAATGGAATTTTCTCTCTCATTCTTTGTTTACATTGAAAAATGTAAATTCCTAGTCCATACTTTATTTACATTAAAAATGTAAATTTCCCGCATTCTTTCATTTACATAGAAAAATGTAAATTTTTATTTTATTTAAATTGAAAATTGCAAGCTTCTAATCATTCTTTTATTTACTTTGAAAAATGTAACTTTCTATGTACTCTTTATTTACATTGAAAAATATAAATTTCTATGTAATCTTTATTTACATTGCAAAATGTAAATTCCTATTCTTCGCTTTGGTTACATTTAAAAATGTAACTTTTGATTTCATAATATGATCACATTGAAAAATATAATTTTTCATTCAATATATGATTACATTGAAAAATGTAATTTTTCGTTTCAATATATGATTACATTATTAATACACTTCTATATGACAAATGACTAATTTTTAATGTTGCATTACATTCAAAGTGTGTATTTCGATTTAAACACATTTCTGTTTCACAATGTCTATTTTTAATCTTGCATTACACTAAAAATATATATTTTAATATATATGCATTTCTATTTAACAAATGACCATTTTTTATGTTGGGTTACATATATATATATATATATATATATATATATATATTAAAGGTAAACACTTTTTAATATAACAATAGTCATTTACATAAGAATGTAAAACTTTAATGTAAAACATTTTTATTATAACAATGTTCATTTTAATGT
The DNA here is from genome assembly GCA_030737875.1 of Allium sativum. NCBI lineage: Eukaryota > Viridiplantae > Streptophyta > Magnoliopsida > Asparagales > Amaryllidaceae > Allium > Allium sativum. Next base: position 162,560,339 of record CM060924.1, read on the forward strand.
AACACATTTAAAATGTAAAATCTAATGTAAATACATTTCATATAGCAATGTGCTATTTTAATGTTTCCATATACATTGAAATGCAAATTTCCAATGTAGATTTATTTCTACAACAAAATGTTTATTTTAATGTTTTCCTATACATTGAAATGCAAATCTAATGTAAACACATTTTTATTTCATAATGTTCTATTTTTAATGTATCATTTACATTAAAATGTGTAATCTAATGTCAAAACATTTTTATATCCAAATGTCTATTTTAAAGTTGCATTACATAAAAATGTAAAATGCAATGAAAATACAATTTATGTTAAAATGTTTATTTTAATGCTTTATTTACATTAAAAATGTAAAATCAAATGTAAATTCATTTTTACGTATAAATATTCAAGCAATTAACATATAATAACATTTATATATATAACACAAAATATTTCAGAAAATTTCGGCAGCATAACGACAGGGTAATTAAAACCGACATCGTCCCGATGTACGGCTCCTCGCACTATCTTATGCCTCGCGGCTTCACATGGAGTTTAATTTCCAAATACATTTTTGTAGGCAGTCTAATGCCATATATAAATCAATTTCATTTTTTTTAACCACAAACAAACACCAAAATTCAACCAATCACATACCACAAAACATTCAAGTCGTCCATGGTCTGTGGACGACGGATGTTGGGAGTTTCTAAACTCCGTCTGCATCCTAATATAATTTTATTTAATTTATTCAGATTCAGAAATCTCACTTTGCTTTCTATTTTCTCCAAAATTGTGGAAAGCTCCAAAAATTCTGCTGTCTCTTCTGAAATGTCGTGTATGATGCCACCAGTCCAATGTTTCCTGTTTCATCGAATTTCGTTATCGCATGAGGAAGTTATGAATTTCTATTCGATAAAATGAATTTGTAACACTTAAAAGTGTTGTAATCTGTTTGAATTAGATAAGCCGTAAACTCAACAAATCTGTTCAAATCTAGGTTTGCAGTTTTCTTCAAATCTGCTCAGCTTGGACGTGATCAGACCAGACCATGTCAGAGCCCTCGGAGAGGCACACCCGCGCGCTGAACGTCGGTGAGCTTGGAGGCGGCTTCCAGGCGCGGCGGCGGCTCAAGAAGCATGACATTGGGGCGGTGGTTCTCCTTCAATTCGCGGCTATTCGGGGTGAATTTGGTATGGATGTGGAGATCGAAGTAATCTCTACAAAAACCTGAACTGGAGTAATGGATTTTGGTGTGTGGATTTGGAGTTATTCGAGGGAGAAGAATCAAGCAGTAGCCGCCATTCGTGAATAGGGTAATCGGGTTTTTAGAACGACGAGTACAGTATATATACTATATATATATACGTATACTTATTTTATTTTTATTTAATTTAATTCTTTTAATTTATATATCGCTCTTAACTCCGAATCAAACCCAACAAGTGATGTCGCTAGTTAAATACCCCCATTCGGACACAATGGGATATGTCTCGTAGGCCCATTCGACTTTTTCAGTTGGTTATTCTTCAAATTAAATAATAAAGCATTTAATTATTTAATTTAATCGAACATTTTAATTTACCGGGGCCACAAACTGACTCTAAAAATTCCCGAAAAATAAATCTAGCTAAGTTTTGACGATATGGTCCTAACAAAATTACTTTCGTTGAATTCGGAGACCGTTTGAAAAATATCCATTTTTTGGTCGATCGAAATTGACCAAAATCGACAAAAACATTTTCATTTGCCACGCTCACATATTGATTCCAAAAATTATGAAAATATAATCCTGCAATAATTTGACATTCTGGATCCAATAAAAGTGGTTTCGTCGGAAATGAAGGTCGTTTGCAAAATGGCTATTTATACGGGCTATATATTATATTAAATTCTATAGCGACTATTCTGAATATTCAAATCACCATAACTTTTGATTCCCGCTATGAAATTTCAATTTTTTGGATTCGTTGGAAAGATATTCTTAAAAAGATTCTAGTATTTTTGGTTTCACAAAAATCCGATTTATTTTGCATCCTGTACCATCAGTCAAATTTCAAATTTTCAAATTGTCGCGCTATTTCTAATTCCTTTTGAAATGAAAATAAATATATTCGTTCTAACTTTGATTTAAATAAAATTTTAAATCATTATTATTTAGAATAAATTATTTTGACTATTCAAAATTCAATAAAATAGCCAAAATAAAAATTTTAAATTGGTTCTGATTTTCTGGGTTGTTACATAAGAGGAAGTGTGTGTTACCGTTAACAGATGGAGTCTGTGTTGGTCCCCAAATATCGGTATGCACCAACTCAAGTGGAGTTTTAGCTATATAAGAGACCTTTGGAAACGATAAGCGATGCATTTTTCAAAAAATACATCCTTCACATGGTCCTTCTTGGTCTGGAAAACCTAGAAATTCAAATACCGTTTTCTTTTTCTTCAGTAAATTTAATACTTTGTTGCTCAAATGTCCATTCCTCAAATGCCAAAGATTACTGTCTCCATCTATAGTGTTTTGTTGAGCAACATTTGGAGATAGTGGCATATTGAGAGGAAACACTTGGTTCAAACTCATTTTGATTTTTGCAATGGTTATTTTCTTTAGCTTGTCAATAATGATACAAAGATCATTATCGTACTCCACCTTATAATTTTTTATTGGCAGCTTCCTGACACTCAATAAATTTTGAGTCATTTCTAGAGCATAAAAACCGTCTTTGATGAAGTAAGTTTTGCCTTTGTTTGTTTTGACTGCAATTGCTCCTCTTCCACAAATTTTAAGGGATTTATTATTACCAAATTTCACTTCAAACGAAAAAGATTCATCAAAATCCACAAAAATATTTTATTCCCAATCATGTGGTTGCTACATCCATTTTCCACATACCAAATGTTGTCAAGTTGCAATTGAGAATTTAAGTAAGAATAAAATACCTGATCCGATTCACTCTTTTCAAGGAAGTTGGCTTCCTTTAATTCACTATCATCTTGATACTAGCAGTTTATGAGTGTGTAACACCCCGTAATTCTAATAACACTATAATTATAAACTAAGGAATACTTAATTAAATATTTGTACTAAAGTAAAATAGACTTCTCCATTGCGTTCGTCTTGGAATTCTGCTCAAGATAGACTCCAAGTTTGCGTAAAACGGACATCATATGAAGAAGATATTAAGGTTTGAAGTTTATATACATATAAGCCATTTATATATAAATAAAACTATTCCAGAAATCGAAATCAAAGGCAGCGAAAAATGTGGGGAAATCAGCCCGTTAGGCGTCGACCTCATCCCTAAAGGTGCCGACCTATGGGTCGACCCCGAAACAGGGGTGTCGACACCCATGTCTACCCCTATGAGATCTGGGCAGAATTCAGTTTCTGCACGTGGACTCGTTTCCTAACTAGATTCGTTGACCCTAGGCTATAAATATGACCTCATTCTCATTGTTTTTATTCAACAAAAACAATGGAGACAACAAGGTGCTGCCTCAACTCAGTTTAATCTAGCCCGTTCTCCTTTAACAACAAGTTATACGTATTCAAGGATCTGGGCTACAACATCTACAATCAATCTTCTGTTCTTTAGATCCAATCACAGTGAGTTTATGTTGCTTTTAGATATAGACACCTAAAATGTAATCTCGACATGTTTAAAAGTTTGGATCTAAGCCTTTGCCTATTAGTAACCTGAATCATAAATGATCTGCCATTACTTGTACACCTGATCTATTGATTAGTGCCTATATGCCTATTCATGATATTCCTATTATATTAGTTTGCCTAATCATGTCACCTTATGCCTGTTATATTAGTTTGCCTAATTATGTCATCTTACGCCATTTTTAAATACTTTGCATATTCTTGTTCTCTTCTCTCTCTTTTTTCCCTTTTTGTTTTTATAGCCATGTTACCTTCGAGCCTAGGCCTATCGCTAAAATACGTGAACGCACGAAATTGGGAACGATTGGGAATGATTAGTTTGGGGCATAATTCATATTGTAAAACATGATTGGGAATTTTGGCATAATTTGTATCTTGAGCCAAAACTTGGGATTTGGGGCATAATCTATATCTTGATCTAAACCTGAATTTGGGGCATAACTTGTATCGTAGATCAGACGGGGATTTGGGGCATAATAAACATGATAATTGGTTACTAATGAAAATTCCAAGATTTAGAGTAATTAGAAACTGTAACCACGCTATATTCAAAATAATTTCATTTTCGAACACTTTTTCTATATTCAAAATGTTAAGTATGTTTATCATCATCAAAAGGGGGAGATTGTTGAACCTGTGATTTTTTGTTTGATGATAACAACCATATTTTATTTTTACAAATGTGTTTGAAACTGTACTAGATTCTTTTCTCCACATCATACAAAAATGAAATTGATTTTTTGCCTGATAATATCTATATATAAGATTGAAATTTTCACAGAAGAATTTATTATTCAAAAATCAATTTTTATTTCATAAATAATTCAGTACATCTTTTTAGAATTCCTGGCTATATACATACAAATGTTCACAAATCATTTTTCTTTACAAATGGACCTCATTACATTTTTCACTCTCACTCAATTACATCTATACACTCTTACTGTATCAACATTCTGTTCTGCTCCAGCTGCATCATCCTGAAGTCTGCCACAAAAGTGAAATACATACGGTAGACTAGATCTAAAATGAACGTTGAACAAATAAAAAGTTTTTTTAAATTTTTTTATTTTGCCTCAGATTTTTTGTGTGTTTTTTCTCATCATCTTTCTGACTTGATCAGCCTCAACATAACCACACTGGTTTGCTGATCAGAACCAGCATTACACTCAGTTGATTCTTACCAGCCACAAAACAGTGTAGTCAGTCTGTTGATGAGTATCACATATGCACATACACTCTCATACACAAAATAGCTTAATGGTAAGTGATCAAGTGGTGTAGCAAAAATGACAAGCAACATGGACTAAATGATCAAGTCAAAGCCAAATCAAAAATACAAGTTTCACAAGGGAGAAAGGTTCATGGATTCAGCCTATAAGTGCAGCCTTTAATTCAACATGATCATGTATATGTTCAACACAAGTCAACAGTGGAGTAGCAAACAATAACCAGAGCAAAGATACACAACAAATACATGGTGCAGTCAACATGGCAGCATGAAAATGTGGTGCAACTTCAAACAAATAACAAGGTAGTTTAACACACATGTAATAGTTCAATTCGGCATGGAAAGCATGGTTTCAACATGGCAAGCAAGAAGGGCAACAACGAATGTGAGAAGTGGTGCATGATACAAGCAGCTCAGGTTTGAAGTAAAAGCAACAAGAAATGTCCGGATCAATACTAATACATGGTGGTGCAAAGTGGAACTGTTCTGGATATAAACTGGTCGCATGACGGTGCATGAAACAACGCAGCAAGAAGAATAGCATGTTGTGTGTGGGTGGGTGCAATACAGAGCAGGTTTTAAACATTGGTTTGGGTTAACATTTCAAGCATGGATAAGTAAGCATACATGCAACAAGACAGTGTATATATAGCAATTACATCATACATGTAACGACCTGGCTTTTTGCCCGGTTTTCACCGCTAATTAAACTAACTTAAACCGTTCATAAAGGCGGATTCTAAGGGGCACTTACACATTTGCACAAAACAAAAGGAACTTTTCCATTATCATTAAAATAATATTACATCAGAGTTACAAGAGGTACATCAGCGTACATCGATTACACAACGGAAGAAATACTAAACTCAGCAGAAGAATATGCATGCTCCAAGATATAATAGCTCCAGCTAAATCAGCATCCTGCTCAAACCACTCCAAGTCTAAACTGCAAACCAAACTACCAAGTTGCCTGTGTAAAAATTAAGTGCACCCATAGTTTAGGTGTAGGAATAATAAACTCCAGGTCAGTCATGGGACTGGTGTCAGAACTCAAAGCAATTGTCTTTAGGGTTAATTTGGACCTCGCCGCTAATGTGGAACAGGTTTACTCCATGTGAATACCAGTGCATAGAAATTTGCAATGATTTTTTAGAAAAATGAAACTAACATAAGGTCTCGCGGCACATACACAATGCAAACGCACACACGGGCGAGGTTTCTCCTTATACAATTAAAATTGCTTGATACGTGAAAATCCTCTTTCAGTACTATAATATACTATGAAAAATCCTTTCGAAAGTAAATTTACCAATATTAGCCAGTATAGGTACCATATACTATAATGACGGTATACAATCAAAATCATACGGGCTTGTAGCGAAGGTTGGGTTTCCAACAATGACCAGGCAAAGGAACTTCCTTCCAAACCGAATTTTGAACACCTCTAGAGGGATGTCCGAGGATCAACAGTGATGCTCTCATGCCAACATAAGGTCGGGTTAACCCTTAACTGGGTAACTTAGAGTACGCTTGAGTATGTCATCTCCCGGTCGTTACCGACCTTTCCGAGCACGTGCCAACAACAACCACAAAAGTAGGTGCTTTTACCACATAGGTTAATACCTGGGCTCCATACCATAGTACACCTTTTATCTAGAAGGAGACAACACCCTGTAACCCTACTGCATTTCTTCCTATTTTGGCCATTTACGGGGTGTGAGGCTTGCCGAGGTCCTGATATACACAAAGCTACACTTAAGTAAGCCATGCATTGATCATCCATAGCTCATCACATAACTTAAGTATGCCACATTGTCCATTAATGACGCATCATTGATTTCTATCGATATATAACCTCTAAGCTCATACGTCTTAGAGAAGGGTGTTAAGCAAGAGAATAAATTCTACGCCACCAAACAGATATATATATATATATTTAATAGAGATCAGTGTCATGCAGTCAATTACAATGTCAGACACACAATCCGTAAATGTCCGTTGTAGGTCTGAACAAAACAACAATCCGAAATTCCTTCACATATGTTTGTTCTTCTTGCCACTTAGCTGATAAAATCCATCTGCAAATGGGAGCTACCCATTTGAGACGTTCAGCAAGTCGTCCTTACGTTATGAAGGGTCCCGGTCTTCAATACTGTCTTCAATATCTTCAATTTCTCCAGAATGTCATATTATTATCTGGAATGATTTTTGGACAAACATCCGATCCAGGTCTTCCCAAATAATAAGCGTAATTTTTAAAACACAATTACAGAACACACAGGCTTTCAACCAAATCTCCTTCCATCTTATATTTTGTTAAATTAAATTTCTTTAAACCCATTCTCAAGTTATCTTTAACAAACTTCATATTTACCGCTTCTTCTTTAAAACACATCCCATAAATCAAAGATAATCTAGCCTCAAAGCCTTAGTTAATTTTCTGTTTGATAACTCGTTATCAAAACCCAGATTCCTTTGAAAATCCTTTAATCCATATTTCAACCATAATTTCCAATTAAATTGATTTTCCAACATTCAATTCTTTGATCCTAACTAAAAGATTATACTTTATTCCCAATTTCTTATTTTTAATTTTCTCAAATCAAAGGTTTGATTAAATCCCAATTTACGATATGAATTTCCACAACTCAATCTCATTGGGCTTCAAGAATGACATTGTTGAAGATAAGATTCACGACAAAACCCAAATCAGTCGATATTGAACATAAGTTATATAGAAATTGTATCTACTTATATTCGATATCAAAATTCATAATCAACAAATACTATAAGTGGAATAATGATATAATAATAATATCTTCCAAATTCCTCAAGTAGTATATGTTTACACCAAAGAATTTCATATCAAATATCTGAAGTTTATTTCTATCCAACTTATCCCAATCAAATTGGGAAACCCATATCTTACTTAAAAGATTTATCCAACTCTTTGACATTAGATCTGGATAGAAATACCATCAACTTATAATTTATATTAATCTTGATATCCAACTCGCATTATAATAGGAATAACAGAGAACTACTTTTCAAATTCATCAAATAGTAAGAGTCATCATCTACCGAATTAATATCAAACATTCGAAGATTTATCTCCAACCATATCCAACTATTTAAAATTGAAACTCTTATTAATATCAATTTAAATTCCATATCAAATATTTCTAATACTTTTAAACCTTTGAAAACATTCCACAAATCATTACTTGAAACACCCCACCTCCGTTAGGGTCACTCTCAAAGGGAATGCCCTAATTTTGGTGGAGATTTATAAGTATAAGTCACAGATATACAAGACAGATATAAGAACACATATTTGTAAAACAGCGGAAAAACAAACAACTTTTATTTCATAAAAGAGCAAATACGTGTTACAGCAACATCACCATGATTGTCTTACATCTTTTCCAAAAACATAACATAACACTTTCATAACCTGTCTTGATTACATTATTTAAAGAAGCATAAATAAAACATAGATAAACTGCAAAAGCCCCATAGTGGTTGTCCAAAGCCATAGTTCAAAACGAAAGAGTCCAAGCAATACATTTCTCTTCTTCAAGCTGGATGTTAAGGCTGGTCAAGCTGCAGTGTTCCCTCCCTGTGGACCTGGGGGGGGGGGGGAACGGAAGAAAAGAAGACGAAAGAAAAGTAGAGTCAGACATAAAGCCTGAGTAAGTCTAGGACTATTTTGTCTATGAATAAAGAACTGGGTATGATAAGTATAATCAAGAAGTGGGAAAGCACTATAAACTTAGTTAAGTTGTCTAGGGTCGAATATACTATCGTACCCCATGTTAATCTCTGAACCCATATAAACTAGTTTCCAACTGGCACCCCATAATCAGGGTGATGTGATCCATTATATGATGATCGGCTCCTACTCGCATAGTTACATGTGTCTTACGGCCCCCGATGTCGTAGTTACCTATGCTGGTCCCACCATGGGGTGTATCAAGTCCCATGGCGGCGGCCCGACACAATCCTAGAATGCACAGGTATGCTACTGGTGCCCAGTGCCTTATTTTTCTGCGCCGGAGTGTGTGCACGCCCGCACCCCGTTAGAACCTACACTGCTGCACCACCGCCGTCGATTTGACCTCTTACAATCAGCCCAGTAATCGTGCCCCACCCTGCCTAGTTTCAGGGTATCATGATACACCTTATAGGGTTACTGCTGAAAAGGGTCCCCCGTTACTAGGTTTTCTATCTCTAGCCAACATGCTAAGTTGGTTAAGTGTTTTCTAACCTAACCCCCACCAGTCCGTTTAGTTTAGCATGTTCCATTTCGATTAAGTCTTTAGTTCACTTAATCCTAACAATCCTGACTCAGCCTTAATTGTCTTATTAAGGCCCTGACCTCTCACATTAGACATGTATTGTTGTGGCTGCCTGTTGCCGGTTGGTTCCGGGCAGTCTTACGCCACAACTCAGTCTAACCTCGGGTCCTTATTAGGCTCCATGTTTAACCTCTCACATTGGATAGGTATTGTTGTGACTACTGGACAGCCGGGCGGTTCCGGGCAGGTTTACATCACAACTCAATCCAACCTCGGGTTAAACACCTCGTATTTTCTACATTTACATATTTTGTCTTTCTTCTTTATTCATATGTAAATATTTGCGGCCCATTATTAAGTTAATGGTGTAAAGGTTACACCAATCATGGGCCCAACCCATTCTTGAATTTGGGCCCCTATACTTTATCTTTTCATTTATTAGTTAATTAATTTAGCCCAACGTTTTCCCCCGTTTAATACGTTCGTTCATATGTTGGGCTTAACCCTTTTTAAGCCCAACTTAGCCATGCGAAAGAGGGGAGGCTTAAAGCGTGATTACATACACAAAAAGGGGATTGTGAGCGCATGAACTTGCAATGTGACGTTGGAACTACAAAATAGAAACTGGTGTACTTGCATAGTAGTAACATATACTTTGGTCATAAAAGCATAAGTGACATGAATCAAACCATGTAAACTTGTAGTTAAGTTAAGAATATCACTATTGACACATGGGCTTAACTACAACATAAACCTATACTTTTATTCAGGCATAATGTCAAACATAAACAAATCATGTTCATAAGGTTTCTACATGTTTACAAAGGGGATTACTTTTGTTACTAATACAAAAGCATAGTTCAACTTAAATCATAATTTAAGTCTAATCACATAACGATGGTACAAATATACTTATGCATAAATATTCCTAAACATGGTTTTACTTTATTCAAGCAAACTTGCAAAAAGGGGTTTTTGAGTCTAACCTAGCCATGTCTCACATATGTCATCATATAATTCTTGCTAACAATATAGAACTAACGTGGTTTTCAATTATGTAGAATATCAATCATAGCCTAGTCATATTCAAAGTTTGCAAATAGGTTTCTAGTACAAAACATGGCTTAATACATAGATCATGGTGCCAAAATTTCAACATAGTTTCCATATGAATTATGATAACCCAAACTTATTCCAATTACTTCACAAAAATGATGTTTGTATAAAAATACACATTATGATGGTATAATAGCAAAACCCCAAACTTGCATGAATTTCAATTAATCAACTACATACATGTAGCTTCAACATGGATTACATAATTTGCGAATATTCCGACGTATACTTGCATAAAACTACCGCATGTAGTTTTTCATAATGAATAACATAATTCAAGAATATCCAAACGTATACAATATTCCAAATTGATAGCAACGCACAAATATGAATTACTTTATCGCCACAAATCAAGTATACAAACCAACACAATTATTTGTTCATACCAAAATAATACTCTACTTACAATCGTTGTGGCGAATTCTCTAATTTTAGGAATTTAGAGATGCGACTCCTTTTGACGTAGGCGTTGATTTGATTTGCTTGAATTGCTTTAGGCTTTAGAATTTTCCTCCTAATCTTCTCTCCAATTTGGTGGCTACTCCTAGACGTTCCTCAGCAACATGGCGGCTTTGTTCTTATTTTTGAATGAATAGATTAGGGTTAGTCTAGGGTCACTTTTATAGAGTTTAGGAACTGATTAGAGCCATCGATGTTGCTAGGATTGATCGTAGCCATTCATTCGAAAGAGAGACCAATTAGAGCCTGCCACCTAGCCCTAATGACAAAGCAGGCTTCTGAAAATCGGCCAAACACAGACCTGGCCAGCCAGGGCTCGACCAGACCTGACCAGCAGGTCATTTTTGACCTGGGCGCACTTGGCAGGTGCGCCAGGTCAAAAATGTACTGGCGCACTTCACAGGTGCGCCAGTGCATTTTTGTTCTGGCGCACTTCCCAAGTGCGCCAGTGCATTCTGACCCGCTTTCCGGTTTTTCGCCCAACTTCGTTCGTCCATAACTTCTTCATACGATATCCGTTTTACGCAAACTCAGACTCTATCTCAAGCAGAATTTCGAGACGAACGCAATGGCGTATCCCGTTTCCCTTAATTCTTTGATTTAACATTAGTTATAGTTTAATTTATGAATTTCACAGTTATAAAATATACGGGGTGTTACATTCTCCCCCACTTAAAAGGATTTCGTCCCCGAAATCTTCAAGTTAGGAGGAATGTATATCCTAACATCCAATCATCCATCTACTCATCCATCAAACACGAGCATCCATTGTCCTTAAAAGACTTCTAATGCTTCACGATCATATGCGAAGTGTGTGTGTACATGTACCTATCTAATGCAAAATCAGGCGGTCTACTGATTCAGTTGACCTCCTTAATGCGAATTATGTAAGTGCCATGAATCCATCATGTATGCAAATTTTCCTATTCATGATTCTACATGGGTGCACAATCATTCAATACAAATGCAACATCCACATGACAACACATTAAAGTTCAACCATATACGAATGCAAACATATATGCATATGCAATATGAAGTGACTGAGCCGATCTAAAACCTAGATTGTGTGTGTATATGCAACCACGAGCAACCACTAGCAATCACTTGCAACCACTTGCAACCATCAATCATAACATGTCTTAAAAACATGTTTACACCCAAAGGGTTTCTTCCTAAAAGGTAAGGTCGAGGAGATATCCCTAAAAAGATAGATAAATGCGCAACTTAAGGAAAAAGAAAGATCAAGGACGTACCCTCGAAAAGAAAAGGGTAGGCAGTGCGTATTCTAGCTTCAGTTTCCCAAGTCGCGTCTCCCTCGGTGTCGCTCCACTGAACTTTGACGAGTTTGACTTCGCGGTTGCGTAGCTTCTTCACTTCCGTTCCTAATATGCGGGTTGGAACTTTTCTTATGGTTGCTTCGCGTTCCACTTCGGCCTCTTCGAGGATATTTGGCTCTACCACTTTAGCAGACTCATGTAGACATTTTCGGAGATGTGAAACGTGAAAAACGTCGTGAACTCCGGCCAGTTTCTTGGGTAGCTCTAATCTATAGGCCATTTTCCCAATTTTCTCAATGATAGGAAATTGTCCTACCTAAAGGTATAGTCGAATGATAGAAGCAAGTAAAAACTTCGTGCCCATTAGGCAATGTCAAAACTGGAGATCTATGCCACATATATATTGATTAGGAGAAGAACTCTCTAAGCATCAGCCCCGAAGACCGAAATCAACATCACACTGACACCCAAAGAATTACTCAACCCAACCACCATATATGATTCTAGGAAACTAAGCATGATGGACTCCTTTTAGGTCACAAGGGATTCCCTTCCTAAGACCAATCCGTATCTTATAAAACCCAAAATCTTTAGTCAAACCAACGAACACCCTCGAGCCCCAACATGTGTTACTAACAGATGAGTCATATTCCCTATGGGGTTTGCAACAGAAATTGGATTGAGAATGGGACCGAGAGGATATACACAAAAGATAGCATGCAAGTAAGCTCTACAGGAAGAGAGGGATCAAAGATATACTCTTAAGAAGAGATACGGTGTACGAATCTAGTCTTTAATCTTCTAAGTCGCATTTCTTGAGCTTAACTCCATTATGCTTTGTCTGTCTTTAACTTCACCATTTCGTAGCTTCTTAATTCTTGTTTCCAAAATATGGGTTGGAACCTTTTTCACTGTTGCCTCTCATTTCACTTTCACTTACTCTACTTCTAATATACTTGGCTCAAGCCTAACTGCGTACTCATGGTTCCATGCAAGCTCTCCAAAATTCACCAGTGAATCTTGGATCTCGTCCCCGCATTATCAGGTAAAGGAACTATCTTTTGGAAATAAATGCCAACCATGTTGCCAAATGTACTTACTAAGGTGATTCTCCACAACTCATGCACTTTCAACTGCCTCCCGCCATAAGCTACTATCCTTCCTTCTTGCATTAAGACGGCGCCTAGCCCTGTCCCACATGCATCCGTATAAACAGTGAACATCTTGCTCCCATCCGGCAGCGTCAAAACTGGGGCTGTTGTGAGAGCCCTTTTCAGTCGTTGGAAAGCAAACTCGCAATCCAAGTCCCAATTGAACACTAGATTCTTCTTGGTCAATTTCGTGAGCGGAGCTGAGATTTTCGCAAAATCCCTTATGAACTTTCGATAGAAACCCGCTAGTCCTAGAAAGCTTCGGACCTCAGTTGCATTCCTTGGTGTCTTCCAATCCTGTACCGCCACTACCTTAGCAGGGTCCACGGCTAACCCTTGTTTGGATACTATGTGCCCAAGGAACCTTACCTCTTCTCTCCAAAAGCGGCATTTGGAGAATTTGGATTTTAGTTGATGGACTCACAAAGTTTCCATGATTGCCCTTAAGTGCTGAGCATGTTCCTCTTCACTCTTTGAGAAGATAAGGATATCATCTACGAAGACGACTACGAATTTGTTGAGGAAATCTCTAAATACCCTACTCATCAGGTCTACAAAGTAAGCAGGTGCATTTGTCCAGCCGAAAGGCATGACAAGCCATTCAAAGAAGCCGTCTGGGGTTCTGAACGCCGTTTTATCGATGCTATCTTCAGCCACCCTTAGCTGATGAAAACCGGTTTCTAAATCGAGCTGGGAGTAAACAGACGCTCCTACAAGCTGGTCAAACAAATCGTCAATTCTAGGGAGAGGGTGCCTATTCTTTTTCGTTAGCTTGTTGAGCTCCCTATAGTCAACACATAGACGGAGTGAACCATCCGCCTTTGTAGCGAACACCACTGGAGCGCCCCATTCTGAAATGCTCCTCCTAATGAACCCCTTTTCTAGAAGCTCTTTAATCTGTTTACTGAGCTCTTTCCTTTCCCGTGGAGCCATGTGTCTAACGGGCAACGCAACGGGCTTTGCATTATCTACAAGATATATGCGGAAGTCTATTTCCCGCTTCGGAGGCAAGCCCTTCACCTCTTCGAAGACATCCGGATATTCCCGGACCACTCTAACTGATTGCAAATTTTCAACAGAGGCATCTAGCGATTCAAGATAACTAAGCATAACCGCATACGAGGGATTACAAGAAATTTCCAAAGTATTACCAAGCTGGGTTAGGAGCCTAACAACCCTTTTCTCACAATCAAGGATGGCCCCATTACTGGATAGCCAATCCATACCCAAAATCAAACCATATCCCGAAAAGCCCAAAACAAAGGCACTACATTGAAATTCTACACTTAGAATAGAAATTTTCAATCCCAAACAGATCATAGACAAATGAGCTGGGCCCCCAATTGGGTTTGAAACAATTAAGGGGTCCACTACCATACTAGTTTTTAGGTGCAGAGATTCTACTAAAGCAGACGAGATAAAGGAGTGTGATGCGCCAGAGTCAAATAAAGTGCGAACGGGGTGATCATACTACACTTTCTACAGAAGTATTTATACCTCGTTTCTTTGGGCAGTCCTTAGCCATATGGCCTGTCTCACCGCAAGAAAAGCACCCACCATTCATCTTGGCCTTCTTTTTCCGGCAATCTTTCACTAAGTGCCCCACTTTGCCACAGAATTTACACTCCCTCTTCTCTCGGGACTTGTTGTCTTTCCCGCCCTTCTCAAAGTCTGTCTTCTCAGGGCAGTCTTTGCTGATGTGTCCAGTCTCCCCACAATGAAAACATTCTCCTTGCTTTCTTTTCCTCTTTCTACAATCCTTGGCTATGTGCCCCTCCGTACCACAAAAATTGCATTTCCTTTTTTCTCGTTTCTTATTATTACTGTTACGATCCTTTCTTGTTTGACTATTATTCGTCTTCCTACTCTGGGACTCTTCCGCTTGCTGGTTCACGTGGAGGAGGAGGAGTGAAAGCGTCAGCAGCTGGGGAGTAAGGTCTCCAGACATGCTGAAACAGAAAGGGTGGATTCAAAACGAAGGATAGAAGAGAGTACCTATGGCTTTTGGGGGGGACTTTGCCTTTTAAAATAAAATAATATTTTATCTTTTAAAAATGCTTCTTTAAATTTCCTTTTTGAAAATAAATTTTCAAAACTTTTTATCTTATCTGGTAAACCTATGCTCTGATACCAAGTGAAACACCCCACCTCCGTTAGGGTCACTCTCAAAGGGAATGCCCTAATTTTGGTGGAGGTTTATAAGTATAAGTCACAGATATACAAGACAGATATAAGAACACATATTTGTAAAACAGCGGAAAAACAAACAACTTTTATTTCATAAAAGAGCAAATACGTGTTACAGCAACATCACCATGATTGTCTTACATCTTTTCCAAAAACATAACATAACACTTTCATAACCTGTCTTGATTACATTATTTAAAGAAGCATAAATAAAACATAGATAAACTGCAAAAGCCCCATAGTGGTTGTCCAAAGCCATAGTTCAAAACGAAAGAGTCCAAGCAATACATTTCTCTTCTTCAAGCTGGATGTTAAGGCTGGTCAAGCTGCAGTGTTCCCTCCCTGTGGACCTGGGGGGGGGGGGAAACGGAAGAAAAGAAGACGAAAGAAAAGTAGAGTCAGACATAAAGCCTGAGTAAGTCTAGGACTATTTTGTCTATGAATAAAGAACTGGGTATGATAAGTATAATCAAGAAGTGGGAAAGCACTATAAACTTAGTTAAGTTGTCTAGGGTCGAATATACTATCGTACCCCATGTTAATCTCTGAACCCATATAAACTAGTTTCCAACTGGCACCCCATAATCAGGGTGATGTGATCCATTCTATGATGATCGGCTCCTACTCGCATAGTTACATGTGTCTTACGGCCCCCGATGTCGTAGTTACCTATGCTGGTCCCACCATGGGGTGTATCAAGTCCCATGGCGGCGGCCCGACACAATCCTAGAATGCACAGGTATGCTACTGGTGCCCAGTGCCTTATTTTTCTGCGCCGGAGTGTGTGCACGCCCGCACCCCGTTAGAACCTACACTGCTGCACCACCGCCGTCGATTTGACCTCTTACAATCAGCCCAGTAATCGTGCCCCACCCTGCCTAGTTTCAGGGTATCATGATACACCTTATAGGGTTACTGCTGAAAAGGGTCCCCCGTTACTAGGTTTTCTATCTCTAGCCAACATGCTAAGTTGGTTAAGTGTTTTCTAACCTAACCCCCACTAGTCCGTTTAGTTTAGCATGTTCCATTTCGATTAAGTCTTTAGTTCACTTAATCCTAACAATCCTGACTCAGCCTTAATTGTCTTATTAAGGCCCTGACCTCTCACATTAGACAGGTATTGTTGTGGCTGCCTGTTGCCGGTTGGTTCCGGGCAGTCTTACGCCACAACTCAGTCTAACCTCGGGTCCTTATTGGGCTCCATGTTTAACCTCTCACATTGGATAGGTATTGTTGTGACTACTGGACAGCCGGGCGGTTCCGGGCAGGTTTACATCACAACTCAATCCAACCTCGGGTTAAACACCTCGTATTTTCTACATTTACATATTTTGTCTTTCTTCTTTATTCATATGTAAATATTTGCGGCCCATTATTAAGTTAATGGTGTAAAGGTTACACCAATCATGGGCCCAACCCATTCTTGAATTTGGGCCCCTATACTTTATCTTTTCATTTATTAGTTAATTAATTTAGCCCAACGTTTTTCCCCCGTTTAATACGTTCTTTCATATGTTGGGCTTAACCCTTTTTAAGCCCAACTTAGCCATGCGAAAGAGGGGAGGCTTAAAGCGTGATTACATACACAAAAAGGGGATTGTGAGCGCATGAACTTGCAATGTGACGTTGGAACTACAAAATAGAAACTGGTGTACTTGCATAGTAGTAACATATACTTTGGTCATAAAAGCATAAGTGACATGAATCAAACCATGTAAACTTGTAGTTAAGTTAAGAATATCACTATTGACACATGGGCTTAACTACAACATAAACCTATACTTTTATTCAGGCATAATGTCAAACATAAACAAATCATGTTCATAAGGTTTCTACATGTTTACAAAGGGGATTACTTTTGTTACTAATACAAAAGCATAGTTCAACTTAAATCATAATTTAAGTCTAATCACATAACGATGGTACAAATATACTTATGCATAAATATTCCTAAACATGGTGTTTACTTTATTCAAGCAAACTTGCAAAAAGGGGTTTTTGAGTCTAACCTAGCCATGTCTCACATATGTCATCATATAATTCTTGCTAACAATATAGAACTAACGTGGTTTTCAATTATGTAGAATATCAATCATAGCCTAGTCATATTCAAAGTTTGCAAATAGGTTTCTAGTACAAAACATGGCTTAATACATAGATCATGGTGCCAAAATTTCAACATAGTTTCCATATGAATTATGATAACCCAAACTTATTCCAATTACTTCACAAAAATGATGTTTGTATAAAAATACACATTATGATGGTATAATAGCAAAACCCCAAACTTGCATGAATTTCAATTAATCAACTACATACATGTAGCTTCAACATGGATTACATAATTTGCGAATATTCCGACGTATACTTGCATAAAACTACCGCATGTAGTTTTTCATAATGAATAACATAATTCAAGAATATCCAAACGTATACAATATTCCAAATTGATAGCAACGCACAAATATGAATTACTTTATCGCCACAAATCAAGTATACAAACCAACACAATTATTTGTTCATACCAAAATAATACTCTACTTACAATCGTTGTGGCGAATTCTCTAATTTTAGGAATTTAGAGATGCGACTCCTTTTGACGTAGGCGTTGATTTGATTTGCTTGAATTGCTTTAGGCTTTAGAATTTTCCTCCTAATCTTCTCTCCAATTTGGTGGCTACTCCTAGACGTTCCTCAGCAACATGGCGGCTTTGTTCTTATTTTTGAATGAATAGATTAGGGTTAGTCTAGGGTCACTTTTATAGAGTTTAGGAACTGATTAGAGCCATCGATGTTGCTAGGATTGATCGTAGCCATTCATTCGAAAGAGAGACCAATTAGAGCCTGCCACCTAGCCCTAATGACAAAGCAGGCTTCTGAAAATCGGCCAAACACAGACCTGGCCAGCCAGGGCTCGACCAGACCTGACCAGCAGGTCATTTTTGACCTGGGCGCACTTGGCAGGTGCGCCAGGTCAAAAATGTACCGGCGCACTTCACAGGTGCGCCAGTGCATTTTTGTTCTGGCGCACTTCCCAAGTGCGCCAGTGCATTCTGACCCGCTTTCCGGTTTTTCGCCCAACTTCGTTCGTCCATAACTTCTTCATACGATATCCGTTTTACGCAAACTCAGACTCTATCTCAAGCAGAATTTCCAGACGAACGCAATGGCGTATCCCGTTTCCCTTAGTTCTTTGATTTAACATTAGTTATAGTTTAATTTATGAATTTCACAGTTATAAAATATACGGGGTGTTACATTACTTATAGTTCGGAAAACAGTTTACGTTTTAAATCTTCAAAATAGATTAATTTCGAAGGAAGCGTTACAATATCATTTCAAAAGTGTTACAAAAGCGTTACAAAATAGTTATCTTAACTATTTTGATCAAAATATCGTTTATTTTAGCCAAAACTTAACTTTACAATTCAAAACACCTTTTCATAATTTGTGATTATTTTACAATTTTTTTCATACTTTTAAAACATTTTAAAATAGCTTTTTATAGTTGAGGTTAACAGTTGTTCTTACATCTACCTTTTCCAAAACGGTTTCAAACCTAACCTGAAATTTATTACTCGAATTTAAAATGTGCTTTCACTCATTTGAAAGTTCTTGTTAATGAAAATCAAACGCTTTTCATTTTATCGAAATCCGATTTAGATTGCAAAAGTTATAAGCGTTTAAAGTTTGCATCTAAAATATGTAAATTGCCGTTATGCGCAAACTCTATTTTGACCATAATAACCATTATTATATATACCTAAAAATATCTTAAAAAATCATTATATCCTTATATAACCCTTTAAAAATCATTTAAATTTACTTTCCAAATTATTTTGGATATAAAATTCAACTTTAATTTTTTTTTACTTAATATATCAAATTCCAATTCATTTCTAAATTCAAATAACTTCAAATTAAACATCCCATTCGTCGGATCAGTTAGGATAGCCAGGGAGAGCAAGAAACTTTATGTAACGTCCCGCATTTTTGTCGGTTCGTATTTGAATATTTAAATCAATTTAAATATAGAATTCAGAATATAGGTGGATTTATATATTAATTAAAATGAAATTGAACGTATAAGAATATATATTAAATATAATCGAGCTCATAATGACGCTGTAGTTCGTAAATTAACTTTATGAACTTTAACTGAGTATACAGGATTCGTTTTAAAACAGATTTCTGCGAAACAAGAAACATTGGAATCTGTTAAACTATATTTTTCTAACAGAAGTGAAAAACCAAGATTTTGTCGTATATATTGTAAGATATGTCCAAATCAAATATTCAGAAAGTCGCTATGAAATCGTATATCGACCGTAACGGTTATTTGATATAACTAGATATCGGTTTCGAATTTAGACAAGGTTCTTTTGAGCCGTAGTGATAATTAAATTTTTAGAATTTTACTGTAATTTTTAATTAATTAAACAAGCAACTTTTTAATTTAGGTATTGTGCACCCTATATCAGCATTACGGGGTTCCACAATATGAGTTAAGCTACCGATATTATTATATTATTGGGATCCTGGCACATTGTCCATCACGACGGTATTTTTATTTCTGTCAGTAGCAGTCCATATGTTAACAGAATTTTTGCTAGTATACTAAAATTTATATTTTTACAAGACATAAATAAGCGTATTTGAGACTGTTAAATCCATGAATTCCAAATGTATGGTAAAGCCAGCGTAAATTCAAATCAAAAGTGACAAATCTTCACCGAAATTCCATACAAAACTTAGAACGCTAAAATCATTTCTTTAAAGGATAATAACAAGTTCAGCACGACATTTCACATAACGTTTTGATGTACCTGAATAGTGGCTCGATTAGAAATATACATTCATTTAAAAATACAAGCAGAAAATTCATCTTGACATAGACAAGAAGCATGCAGCTTGTGTATTCAGAATCACAAAAGAATCAGATAGCCCATGACGAGTTTCTTTCCAGGTAGACTTATGCACATTCTAGTATATTGCCTACCCCTTTTCTTTAGTGTTAAGTCTTTGCATCTATATTTAGTTGTTCATTTCCAAGAAAAAACCTATCTGTACAGGAACCTAAAAGCTAGCGCAACTACTATATAAAATCCCTGTACACATATGTACACCGTATACATTATTTGAGAAGAAATCGCCTATAGGAGAATAGTAGATAAAATCAGTCCGTCTCATCCATTTTCTATTCTCAAGCATGGTCGAAGGAAAAGCCTAATATAGGTTACCTTACCCTATAGCTGAAATCACTCAAGCTCCCATATCGTTTATATTTTCGAAGTGACCAAAAGCACATGCTTCGTTTGAAATATCAGCTAAACATACAGGTGGCCTTAACCTTATCTTCATGTCTCTTCTGCGTGTATAAGTAACCCACTAAAGCTCCTTCCTCCTCATTCGAAAGTAGCCATTTTTCTTCCTACCATAAGCATGGATCTTTCAAAAGAAAAACTAAGTAAACGAAGTCATTATATATGTTTATATTTAGAAAACATTAGAAGATATCGCTGCCATATTTTCCTGAAGCGTAAGTTTAAACAATCGAAGGACATCATATTTAACTTCCTTTTCTGGATCCGAGACGCTCGTGAAGATGGCAAAGCAAGAGGATGGACGGGAACTGATGCAAGTTATGGATTTTCTAGGATCTTGTTAGCAGGAAACGAGCATGGTGGTAGATGTATACATGTGAGGGCAAAAAGGGAAACATGGAGAAATAAGGTGAGGTGTAATTTGGGTTACATGAGTATGTTCAGAAAGGGAGAGAGAAGCACTGTAATGTGCATGGGAGGGAGGACGTATGGGTGGATTTGGTACGTGGAAATGAGATTTGGATGAAGGGACGGTTATGTATGAAATTGGAAGTCAGAACGTGAACACCTGGGTACGGCGCCTCAAAGCATGCCAGCAAAGGGAAGCGGGTACATGACTTACCAGTGGGTTCTCGTTATCAGCAGAAGTGGCAAAAATCATTTGGAAGGAGAAAGGATTAAATGCACGTCAGCAGTAATATAAAGGAAATAGTGCTTTGTATATATTTGGTGGTTGGTTTGATATGAACTGGGTGCAGGCGTGTCCCTGGAGCTGTACATGTTGTTATTGTTAGTGTAAATGCAATGAGGTTTTTGGGTGCCAGGCCGCGCAAGAAGGGGAGGTTCAGGAGTTCAGAAATAACAAGAAGAGGGACCAGGGACGTGAGCAATATTGGAACCAGCGTGTTTTCAGATGAGGGAGGAGGTCGAGGCAAGATGTAGGCAGGTGTTGTATGTTTCAGTCTAGTGGACTGTGATGAAGTGGCAGTGATGTCACTATAGCAGCAAAGGTGGATTGTTTGAAGTATAATGGGGTTTGGATAATAGTGATTATAGTCGGTGGATGGTGAGATAAAAGGACGTGGGTAACTCGTATATGTTCAGGTATCGTAGGGGGCGCAGTCATCCCACGATGTGTACGTGTGTTTACAAGTTCAAGTGATATCGTAAATAACATATGATCGAGGAAGAGGAGCCGTTCGAGAAGGGATGAAGGCAACCGAGTGGATTAGAACTGGTTCGAAACCATTGGAAGCTCGTTGGAAATTATATCGTCTGATCCGGTGTACCGACGCAAATCTTTATTTAGCGGTTAACGCGCAAATGTGAGTAAAATCACTAACTCTGATCTATTTTTATAATTATATTTTAATGTTGTTTGAATGCTGTGTGATGGTCGATTAGGTAGATTACAAGTAATTTGGTTGAATATTATATACCGTTACATATGTACACACCATCGGTTGGGCACTGTTTCCATCGATTAGAACACCCCCTAGTATAGAGTTAGTGTAAATTGTGTTGACTGACATCTGTGAATGCAGAAACCGGTTGGAGGAATCCGACCGGATTCTTCGATATTTATATGTACTGTTTGTTTTGTATGCACTGTTTGAACCCGAATTATATTTAAAACCCGGTGGGAATATTAATGTTGAACGGAAATTCAACATTTGTTTAGATTAAATAAATAAACGATATCGATTTAGAAAGTGTTAACAGTCGACCTTAAAACCGTCGTTTTGTTAAGAAACTGATTTACCGTCAGGCAAATCAATGAAGTTAATTATAGAAATTATATTTTTATAATTAAAGTGAAGTTTTAAATTATAATAGAAGTTCTATTATAAACCAGTATTTTAGAGTTCGTTTCTATAAAGCAAATAAAAGCGATTGTTGACATTTAAACAAGTTTATAAAGTAAAAACTATCCGACGATTAAATATTTGGATAATTATATTTAAGATAAATAATTTAGAGATATCATTAGATTAATTAGATTAATCTAATGTTAAGAAGTAATTAAAATCAGTTAATGAATTTACTGATGGAAATAAGTTGATTTAATCAACTGTTATTTGGGAACATGATTATTAGATTAATTGGTCTTTAATTAATCTAATGAAAACAGGTTAGAAATAAGTTTATCGAAATTATTGAGAGTTAATTACCATTTAAGAAGTTATAGATAAGAACTGGGGAATTGAGAAAGCAAAGAGTTAATGTTTAAATTAAATATGCATAAACCACAGAGATTCCAAAGTAAGAATATGGTGTTGTAAAACCATATTCCAAAATACAACAAGGAAATACGATTTAATAAATATATTAAGTAATAAGGAATTTGGATACAGACTTGTATCGGTTCTAAGGTAAGAACGTTGTCGATCAAGGTCTGAGAGGTAAATAAAATACCCCAACTTGAACGGCTTCGCTATTACCGAGGAACGATATCAGTTTGTAACGGAAAGAGATGTCAAGATTTTTGGTAACAGAAAGAGATGTCAATATTTTTGTAACAGAAAGAGATGTCAAGATTTTTGTAACAGAAAGAGATGTCAAGATTTTTGTAACGGAAAGAGATGTCAAGATTTTTGTATAAAAGGAATATGGCAGCGTATGCAAGTCTTAGAATTATAGCGATAAAATAACGCTGTTGATAAGATAAGTGTGACTGTTATGTCAAGATTAGTTATAACAAAGAATATTACAACGTATGACAAGTTGAACTATAGCAATAAAATAACGCTGTTGATAAGGTAAGTGTGACTGTAATTAGTTATAAGGAGAATATTACAGCGTATGACAAGTTTAGAACTATAGCGACAAATTAACTGCTGTTGATTTGACTTAAGCATGACTTTTATATATAGCAGCACTTCCTAGGAAATGTAACAGTTTGGTTTGAAAACCAATTATTCTAGAGTAATAAGTAACGACGTTTGTTCAAAGAAATATAAGAAAGAGTTTAGAAAAAGAATTGGGGAATCGTATTAGAAACTGATGACAACATTTCGATGTTCGAAATGTGATTAGAATTAAACCGTTAGGATTTGGAACTAGAATTCGACGATGTCGAATGTATTAAAAGTAACTATTTTTAGGGATTATAATCTGATATAATAATTAACAATTAGTTGTAAACAAATAAATGTTAAAGAGGATAGGAGTCAGTACTTAGTTTAAACTTGATATCGATTTGATAAGAAGTTGACTTAGAAACAGAGTTTACAAAGTGAAATAGGAATATATAAAGTATGAAAGAGATTTCGATAAACGGGATCATGGTATTGATTTATTTGATAAAGATGTTCAGATTTCTATAATAGAAATGATATTCACATTTCAAAGTGAATAATGTTTTAAAAGTGAACGTTTGGCCGATTAAAAGGTTAAAATGAAATTGGAAGTATTTTCCAATGCAAATAGGGTAGATTGTCCAAGGGTAGAAAATAAAGAATGTGAAATTAATGAAAATAGTTCGAACGTTAATAACGTATGTTTTCTGGAACATGAAAGAATAAGAGTTTATAATAACTGGAAATGTTTTCCAAGAAGTATGGAAAGGCTAAAACGGGATTTGAGAAATATCTGGTAAGATATGAGAATTCGAATAATAAAGTCGAATGTTAAAATTAAAAATACCCGTGGTTGTGCGATGTTAATTATACATTAAAATGAATGTTGTTTTTACTTCGATAGTTAAATAACCGACTATCGAAGTGTTTGACCATCGTTTTCGATATGGAGAGACCGGTTGGATACGTTATCCGAAACCACTCCGTATAGGCATAAGCGCTGCGAATTAGATATGCTGAAGATGATTGAAGACGGAGTTAAATGCAAGGGTCGTCCAGTTCTAGAATAATGTTTTTGTTTGTCCAGTCCCAGGACAACTTGTATGGACGAGTGTCTGACAGAGTATTTCCAACGGTCATGCCGTTGATTTTACGAATATACCAAGTTGGTGGGGAGAAGATAACTTCTCTTTATTCTACACTCAGTGTGCATTTGTGTAATCAATGTATGATTACGGATTTGACGATGTGACATTCAAAGTGAATGGTGATCAGATGTTCTGAAGATAGACGTAGCCTCTAGCCTCACAACCAGAAAGTAACAGAAGTTGGGCTAGGCAGCATGGCTGGTTGGGTCATCCCCAAGCAGGGTGTATTGTCACCGATCTAGAGAAAATTCATATTTATACTTCCTTTCGATTCTGTATCTTCGGATGACGGTTGGATGGCCTACAACCGTGGTGGCAATATATTCGCAACACTCAAGCTAAATGAGTGAGCGGTCATGTGTGGCCGGGTTGCAAGACGTTCTTGTTGAACCCTGAGTGTATCCCCTCAAGAGTACACTATTCAGAAGGTGCTCCCATACCTTGTTTGTTGAAATCCAATCTCCAATAAGTGCCCTGCGGTTTATGATTTTATACTATATATATGTGGAACGTGAGATGCAAGCGTTCTGCTACTTGGATATTTATGTGCTTAGACATTATCATAATATCACTGGTTTTGATATCAAGAATATTTCGGGTTATAGTAAGGTAAAAACCGTCCATGTTTATGTGTGGGCTGGTCTTACTATTATCTTCTTGTTTTGAAAAGGATTTTCAAAGTAAAACAGTATGGTTGGAATTTACTCACACCAGTCCTTATTGCTTGTGCGCTTGGTACGCATGATAGGGGGTTCTCGCTTCGCGGTTTGGTGGCGAACGGGAGACTCTTACCCCTACATGTCCCGACAATGTGGGTTGGTCGAGTCGAGAGGCTGACCGTAAAACAAGGTGCTGGGGTACCTCTGTAAGCCACGGTGGGATAATAGCCCACTGCCCCCGCCGTTACAGATGGTATCAGAGCATATGGTTAAGTGATTACCTTGGCTCTGTGGCGTAACTCAATAGAGATGGAGTTAGTAATACTCCAGATTGAGTTTGAGTGTATATATATGAGCACGTATTTGTAAATTAATATAAAAACTGTTTTATATTGTGTTGACTGGTCAGTCGAGTGGTTTATGAAGTCTGGTCGAAACAGTAATGCAAACTGCGTCGATAGGTGTTTCTAAACTCTTGAACAGAGTAATTCGACACAGTATGTTTTAAAAGAGGGTAAATAAAAATAATTTTACCCAAAGTATATTTTGATATAAAAAGAAGTGTATATCTTGATATTAATATAATATATTGGATATGTGATCATTATTATGATCGAACAGGATTATAATTGAGTTGGTTATATAAACTACCAATCGAAATATTATATAAGTATGATATGCAAAATCAGATGAACAAAAATCTGAAATTAAAACCAGAATAGGAAATAAAACCCTAGAAACTTGGAAAGTGTTGTAAATAAATTAATGTAAGGGAATTTTAAAATCCTGGAAGATTTGAAAATTTGTTTTCCAAGTGCTGTGAATGATATTTTAAAGTAATATTCAAAATGAAAATGTTTGAAAAATGAGTTTTGAAAAATGATATAGTATTGAACTCACTTCGATTGCTGGAAAATAAATTCCGATGGTGAAGCGCGCCATTATCGGTGTTCATTTTCGAGCTGGTAAGTGACGGATTACTACCAAAGATTTTGTTTTGTATTGTTTGAGAAACAAGTTGTCAGAAATTCAAATGTTTTGAATTATATATGATTTCAAACTGATTTGAAATAAATCCCAGGAATTTGAATTCTGAAATAAAAATTTAACTTATGGAGTTAAAATGGTAAAAATGGAATTTAAACAAAGATAACAAAACTGGACTGAATTTGGAAAGATCCAGAATGAAAATTATAAAAGAAAAATATTGGAGATTCGAGTTATTAAAAATGAATTGATTCTTGGAGAATAAGAATCGAATTTTGAATTAGAGATGAGATAACTGATTTGAGAAATAAATCAGTAAATGGAATGTCGTAACAAAACTTAACAAGGTTAAGAACTTAGAGTGGAATCGGAGTTGAAATAGAAATTTGGCTTAGTAAAGCGAAAGACTGGTTTGAGAACGGATTGATGGGAGATCAACCAAGGATGCTTGGATACGCTGGTTTGATAGCAGATGGCAGAGATAGAGTTGAATGCCCAACAGAGAAGGTACACGTTTATATACGAGTATGAGATTTTTCATGAGTCAGTTTAGGAAAGCCGTTTGGCTGTTTGATTTTCTTTTGGATTGGAGAAGGCCCAGAGTGGCAAGTCATAGTACTACCAATGAGCCATGCAGGGGAGATGCTGGCGAGATTCTCTGAAAATTTAAGCTGTTAGGAAATTTTCAGAAATTTTGAAAATATTCGAAATAATAAGGAATTAATATTTTAATTGGAAATAATCAGTTCAGTGGAAACTGGAATTATGAAGTAAACCAAAAAGATTTTTAACCATGTTATAACAGAGATTGTAGCATTTTCCCTATCTTAGCAATTTCGAGGACGAAATTATTTTAAGGGGGAAGGTCTGTAACGTCCCGCATTTTTGTCGGTTCGTATTTGAATATTTAAATCAGTTTAAATATAGAATTCAGAATATAGGTGGATTTATATATTAATTAAAATGAAATTGAACGTATAAGAATATATATTAAATATAATCGAGCTCATAACGACGCTGTAGTTCGTAAATTAACGTTATGAACTTTAACTGAGTATACAGGATTCGTTTTAAAACAGATTTCTGCGAAACAAGAAACATTGGAATCTGTTAAACTATATTTTTCTAACAGAAGTGAAAAACCAAAATTTTGTCGTATATATTGCAAGATATGTCCAAATCAAATATTCAGAAAGTCGTTATGAAATCGTATATCGACCGTAACGGTTATTTGATATAACTAGATATCGGTTTCGAATTTAGACAAGGTTCTTTTGAGCCGTAGTGATAATTAAATTTTTAGAATTTTACTGTAATTTTTAATTAATTAAATAAGCAACTTTTTAATTTAGGTATTGTGCACCCTATATCAGCATTACGGGGTTCCACAATATGAGTTAAGCTACCGATATTATTATATTATTGGGATCCTGGCACATTGTCCATCACGACGGTATTTTTATTTCTGTCAGTAGCAGTCCATACGTTAACAGAATTTTTGCTAGTATACTAAAATTTATATTTTTACAAGACATAAATAAGCGTATTTGAGACTGTTAAATCCATGAATTCCAAATGTATGGTAAAGCCAGCGTAAATTCAAATCAAAAGTGACAAATCTTCACCGAAATTCCATACAAAACTTAGAACGCTAAAATCATTTCTTTAAAGGATAATAACAAGTTCAGCACGACATTTCACATAACGTTTTGATGTACCTGAATAGTGGCTCGATTAGAAATATACATTCATTTAAAAATACAAGCAGAAAATTCATCTTGACATAGACAAGAAGCATGCAGCTTGTGTATTCAGAATCACAAAAGAATCAGATAGCCCATGACGAGTTTCTTTCCAGGTAGACTTATGCACATTCTAGTATATTGCCTACCCCTTTTCTTTAGTGTTAAGTCTTTGCATCTATATTTAGTTGTTCATTTCCAAGAAAAAACCTATCTGTACAGGAACCTAAAAGCTAGCGCAACTACTATATAAAATCCCTGTACACATATGTACACCGTATACATTATTTGAGAAGAAATCGCCTATAGGAGAATAGTAGATAAAATCAGTCCGTCTCATCCATTTTCTATTCTCAAGCATGGTCGAAGGAAAAGCCTAATATAGGTTACCTTACCCTATAGCTGAAATCACTCAAGCTCCCATATCGTTTATATTTTCGAAGTGACCAAAAGCACATGCTTCGTTTGAAATATCAGCTAAACATACAGGTGGCCTTAACCTTATCTTCATTTCTCTTCTGCGTGTATAAGTAACCCACTAAAGCTCCTTCCTCCTCATTCGAAAGTAGCCATTTTTCTTCCTACCATAAGCATGGATCTTTCAAAAGAAAAACTAAGTAAACGAAGTCATTATATATGTTTATATTTAGAAAACATTAGAAGATATCGCTGCCATATTTTCCTGAAGCGTAAGTTTAAACAATCGAAGGACATCATATTTAACTTCCTTTTCTGGATCCGAGACGCTCGTGAAGATGGCAAAGCAAGAGGATGGACGGGAACTGATGCAAGTTATGGATTTTCTCGGATCTTGTTAGCAGGAAACGAGCATGGTGGTAGATGTATACATGTGAGGGCAAAAAGGGAAACATGGAGAAATAAGGTGAGGTGTAATTTGGGTTACACGAGTATGTTCAGAAAGGGAGAGAGAAGCACTGTAATGTGCATGGGAGGGAGGACGTATGGGTGGATTTGGTACGTGGAAATGAGATTTGGATGAAGGGACGGTTATGTATGAAATTGGAAGTCAGAACGTGAACACCTGGGTACGGCGCCTCAAAGCATGCCAGCAAAGGGAAGCGGGTACATGACTTACCAGTGGGTTCTCGTTATCAGCAGAAGTGGCAAAAATCATTTGGAAGGAGAAAGGATTAAATGCACGTCAGCAGTAATATAATGGAAATAGTGCTTTGTATATATTTGGTGGTTGGTTTGATATGAACTGGGTGCAGGCGTGTCCCTGGAGCTGTACATGTTGTTATTGTTAGTGTAAATGCAATGAGGTTTTTGGGTGCCAGGCCGCGCAAGAAGGGGAGGTTCAGGAGTTCAGAAATAACAAGAAGAGGGACCAGGGACGTGAGAAATATTGGAACCAGCGTGTTTTCAGATGAGGGAGGAGGTCGAGGTAAGATGTAGGCAGGTGTTGTATGTTTCAGTCTAGTGGACTGTGATGAAGTGGCAGTGATGTCACTGTAGCAGCAAAGGTGGATTGTTTGAAGTGTAATGGGGTTTGGAATAATAGTGATTATAGTCGGTGGATGGTGAGATAAAAGGACGTGGGTAACTCGTATATGTTCAGGTATCGTAGGGGGCGCAGTCATCCCACGATGGGTCCGTGTGTTTACAAGTTCAAGTGATATCGTAAATAACATATGATCGAGGAAAAGGAGCCGTTCGAGAAGGGATGAAAGCAACCGAGTGGATTAGAACTGGTTCGAAACCATTGGAAGCTCGTTGGAAATTATATCGTCTGATCCGGTGTACCGACGCAAATCGTTATTTATCGGTTAACGCGCAAATGTGAGTAAAATCACTAACTCTGATCTATTTTTATAATTATATTTTAATGTTGTTTGAATGTTGTGTGATGGTCGATTAGGTAGCTTACAAGTAATTTGGTTGAATATTATATACCGTTACATATGTACACACCATCGGTTGGGCACTGTTTCCATCGATTAGAACACCCCCTAGTATAGAGTTAGTGTAAATTGTGTTGACTGACATCTGTGAATGCAGAAACCGGTTGGAGGAATCCGACCGGATTCCTCGATATTTATATGTACTATTTGTTTTGTATGCACTGTTTGAACCCGAATTATATTTAAAACCCGGTGGGAATATTAATGTTGAACGGAAATTCAACATTTGTTTAGATTAAATAAATAAACGATATCGATTTAGAAAGTGTTAACAGTCGACCGTAAAACCGTCGTTTTGTTAAGAAACTGATTTACCGTCAGGCAAATCAATGAAGTTAATTATAGAAATTATATTTTTATAATTAAAGTGAAGTTTTAAATTATAATAGAAGTTCTATTATAAACCAGTATTTTAGAGTTCGTTTTTATAAAGCAAATAAAAGCGATTGTTGACATTTAAACAAGTTTATAAAGTAAAAACTATCCGACGATTAAATATTTGGATAATTATATTTAAGATAAATAATTTAGAGATATCATTAGATTAATTAGATTAATCTAATGTTAAGAAGTAATTAAAATCAGTTAATGGATTTACTGATGGAAATAAGTTGATTTAATCAACTGTTATTTGGGAACATGATTATTAGATTAATTGGTCTTTAATTAATCTAATGAAAACAGGTTAGAAATAAGTTTATCGAAATTATTGAGAGTTAATTACCATTTAAGAAGTTATAGATAAGAACTGGGGAATTGAGAAAGCAAAGAGTTAATGTTTAAATTAAATATGCATAAACCACAGAGATTCCAAAGTAAGAATATGGTGTTGTAAAACCATATTCCAAAATACAACAAGGAAATACGATTTAATAAATATATTAAGTAATAAGGAATTTGGATACAGACTTGTATCGGTTCTAAGGTAAGAACGTTGTCGATCAAGGTCTGAGAGGTAAATAAAATACCCTAACTTGAACGGCTTCGCTATTACCGAGGAACGATATCAGTTTGTAACGGAAAGAGATGTCAAGATTTTTGGTAACAGAAAGAGATGTCAAGATTTTTGTAACAGAAAGAGATGTCAAGATTTTTGTAACAGAAAGAGATGTCAAGATTTTTGTAACGGAAAGAGATGTCAAGATTTTTGTATAAAAGGAATATGGCAACGTATGCAAGTCTTAGAATTATAGCGATAAAATAACGCTGTTGATAAGATAAGTGTGACTGTTATGTCAAGATTAGTTATAACAAAGAATATTACAACGTATGACAAGTTGAACTATAGCAATAAAATAACCCTGTTGATAAGGTAAGTGTGACTGTAATTAGTTATAAGGAGAATATTACAGCGTATGACAAGTTTAGAACTATAGCGACAAATTAACTGCTGTTGATTTGACTTAAGCATGACTTTTATATATAGCAGCACTTCCTAGGAAATGTAACAGTTTGGTTTGAAATCCAATTATTCTAGAGTAATAAGTAACGACGTTTGTTCAAAGAAATATAAGAAAGAGTTTAGAAAAAGAATTGGGGAATCGTATTAGAAACTGATGACAACATTTCGATGTTCGAAATGTGATTAGAATTAAACCGTTAGGATTTGGAACTAGAATTCGACGATGTCGAATGTATTAAAAGTAACTATTTTTAGGGATTATAATCTGATATAATAATTAACATTTAGTTGTAAACAAATAAATGTTAAAGAGGATAGGAGTCAGTACTTAGTTTAAACTTGATATCGATTTGATAAGAAGTTGACTTAGAAACAGAGTTTACAAAGTGAAATAGGAATATATAAAGTATGAAAGAGATTTCGATAAACGAGATCATGGTATTGATTTATTTGATAAAGATGTTCAGATTTCTATAATAGAAATGATATTCACATTTCAAAGTGAATAATGTTTTAAAAGTGAACGTTGGGCCGATTAAAAGGTTAAAATGAAATTGGAAGTATTTTCCAATGCAAATAGGGTAGATTGTCCAAGGGTAGAAAATAAATAATGTGAAATTAATGAAAATAGTTCGAACGTTAATAACGTATGTTTTCTGGAACATGAAAGAATAAGAGTTTATAATAACTGGAAATGTTTTCCAAGAAGTATGGAAAGGCTAAAACGGGATTTGAGAAATATCTGGTAAGATATGAGAATTCGAATAATAAAGTCGAATGTTAAAATTAAAAATACCCGTGGTTGTGCGATGTTAATTATACATTAGAATGAATGTTGTTTTTACTTCGATAGTTAAATAATCGACTATCGAAGTGTTTGACCATCGTTTTCGATATGTAGAGACCGGTTGGATACGTTATCCGAAACCACTCCGTATAGGCATAAGCGCTGCGAATTAGATATGCTGAAGATGATTGAAGACGGAGTTAAATGCAAGGGTCGTCCAGTTCTAGAATAATGTTTTTGTTTGTCCAGTCCCAGGACAACTTGTATGGACGAGTGTCTGACAGAGTATTTCCAACGGTCATGCCGTTGATTTTACGAATATACCAAGTTGGTGGGGAGAAGATAACTTCTCTTTATTCTACACTCAGTGTGCATTTGTGTAATCAATGTGTGATTACGGATTTGACGATGTGACATTCAAAGTGAATGGTGATCAGATGTTCTGAAGATAGACGTAGCCTCTAGCCTCACAACCAGAAAGTAACAGAAGTTGGGCTAGGCAGCATGGCTGGTTGGGTCATCCCCAAGCAGGGTGTATTGTCACCGATCTAGAGAAAATTCATATTTATACTTCCTTTCGATTCTGTATCTTCGGATGACGGTTGGATGGCCTACAACCGTGGTGGCAATATATTCGCAACACTCAAGCTAAATGAGTGAGCGGTCATGTGTGGCCGGGTTGCAAGACGTTCTTGTTGAACCCTGAGTGTATCCCCTCGAGAGTACACTATTCAGAAGGTGCTCCCATACCTTGTTTGTTGAAATCCAATCTCCAATAAGTGCCCTGCGGTTTATGATTTTATACTATATATATGTGGAACGTGAGATGCAAGCGTTCTGCTACTTGGTTATTTATGTGCTTAGACATTATCATAATATCACTGGTTTTGATATCAAGAATATTTCGGGTTATAGTAAGGTAAAAACCGTCCATGTTTATGTGTGGGCTGGTCTTACTATTATCTTCTTGTTTTGAAAAGGATTTTCAAAGTAAAACAGTATGGTTGGAATTTACTCACACCAGTCCCATGACTGACCCAGAGTTTATTTTGTTTGTTTTCCCTAAACTCTTGGGTGCCCAAATTTGTACGGGCAGTCAAGTGTTTCAGGCTTTGCAGATTCACTTGGAGGAGCTCAAAAGCAGGAAGCTTCACCATTAGTTATGTAGAGTTATTTCCGCTATGATATGATGTATTGTACTCTGATAATGGTTTGTATATACAATACAGTTTTGTATTCAAAGTTATGTTATATAATACATCTTATTTTGTTCCGCTGCGAGTTTCGTGTTACTCTGATTCTGTTCAGTTGTGATCTTCTTCTTCTTCTATTCTATTAGTTCTATCTTTTCTTTCTCACCCTCTAAATTCTTCTATTAATGTCCCGGTATTTTCGATGCTTGAATAGTCAACAGTGTGTTTTTATGTTGATTTTTTGGGTCGAAAATCCCGCCGTTACACTTTATTTCCAAACCCAAGCCTAGACACTATCCTCTCTGTCATCCTAGAATGTTCCGGTATTTATTTATTTATTTGAAGGACTTTAGCAATATATATGAATTCATGCATATGGTCTTTCCAAATTATTAACCTTCAAATTCAATAATGATATTGCTTCTAATTACGAAGGAGATTTGTCGATCACCAATGTGATACCATAATTGTTGTGTCATAGTGTGTGCAAAACAATATCAACAACCATTTAAACATCCATAGCAACCATCATCAACATAATTAAGTAAATCATTACTGTGCACAAGCGTTATAACACTAACGCTTAATAGTGTGTGTGGTCTAAACTATGCATCCATTATCCATCACAACAAACATCAATCATCATTAACAACTAATAATTCATCATTATATTTAAATTAGTCTAACCACTAATTAAAGATAGAAATTGTGGTTAATGAGTTCTCACCTAACAGTTTTCCAAATCTTCACGGTAGGCGAGCCTATCAAACGACCCAAATCCGCCCTTACGGGAAAGCCCGGATTGAGTTGAGAATACGACAAATTAGAACATAAACAATAGAACATTCATTTGCTTTTTACAACAATTACATCAGAGTACAAGAATACAACAGTGTATGTGTAAATAATATACATCAAAAAATATCACAGATTTAAATTGCATTTATATACATAACAGTGGAAAAAGAATACATAACACAACTGAAAGAAATACACGGATACAGATCCTTCCGTATATAGCTCCAGCTGTAAACCATAATCCTGTAAACAAGAAATCTGCCAAACCAAAACTACTAGCTGCCCGTGTGGAAAATAGGGGCAACCAAAGTTTAGGTTAAAACAATAAACTCCAGGTCAGTCATGTGACTGGTGTGAGAACTAAAACAGTTATTAACTTGATTTTCAAGTTAGATAAATCAAGGGACCACGCCGTATAACACGAAACGGGTTTACCCCCAAGAATACCAGTGCATAAAACAAGCAGCGCAATGCTAAATAGAAAAATAAAGCTATTATAAGACTCAAGTCCCATTACACAATGCAACGCAAGCTGAATGATAGAGTTTTTACCTTATAATAGCCAAAAATTCTTGGTACGTGAAATTTCAAATTTTATTATTACTGTAAGTGAAGAAATCTACTTCAAATATAAATGTATCAATCATAGGCGGTGTAGGTATCCATACATTATGTCGCCAAATATATATTTACAACTGAAATCGAAAAATCACGTATTGGAAATTGGGTTTCCATCTATGAATTAAGGCAAGGGATCATCCTCACCGATTTCGAGGCACGCTAGCAAGTGCCTCAGGATCCCCTGCAGTGAACCCCTTAAATTTTCATGCCCGGTCATCCGTCGATGATTAATTATACCGTAAACTATATGTTAGCCGGTTCTATCGAACCTCTAAAATGGTCAGTATGTCGACCATATCCGTCAGCCCCGTAGTGACCGATATAATATCCATCATCCCCATATTGACCGATATATCCGAGGTACCTCGTCTCCCATCAAGTAATAACAGTATGCAACATCCACATGAGTAAACAGCCTGGGCTCCATACCATGACATTACTCGTAGCTAGAACTAACATATATCCATTTCCATGTAGTCGCTTTCCCTTTTTGGTTCACACCTAGGTGCGAGGCTCGCGAATTAACGCTACACAAAGCTATGATATTTAAAGTCGTGCTTTGATCATCAACCACAAGGCTCTGCTTTTCAACAAACGCCCTAATCCATTGCATCTTAGCATGCCACAGTAGCAATTCATTCCATGCGACTGATATCTATCGATATATAACCTCTAAGCTCGTATGTCTTAGAGAAGGGTGTTAAGCAAGAGAATAAATTCTCCGCCACCAAACAGTTATATGTTTAATAGAAATCGATCAACACATAATAAAATTCAACGTCAGACACAACTCCGTTTACAAGTCGATTCTGGGTCTGAACGAAACCGGAGGCACCTTATTCCTCGTCCCATATGTCTAATACAGGAGAGGGGTCCTCGCATATCTGGTCGATCTCCAAGTACGTCTAGACAATCACCACTAATTACCTTGTCTTGGGTGTACAAACCAATCAAGACATCAGTAATCATCCAAACGATGTGAAGAACTCCGGTCTTTAACCACCATCCTCATCGCCGACTTATCGTCGAATCAATTATTTAGAATGGGTATAAACACAGTCTTTCTGAATAACTCACGTATCTTATAAACAAGTGCTATAAAAACACAACATACGCCTCATTCCAATTCAGAATATTTTTTTTATTAAATATTCACATCATTAGGGAAAGGTTCCCATTAATTTTATTAAAGATAAATTCTTTAAATTTATTCTTTGATCTTCCTTTGGATATCAATTCAAACCAAATTAAGGTTTATCCAAACTAGTCGAGATTAGCTTACCATACCGAAGTAATCATTTGTTTAATTTCCCAATATTAACCTATTCGTCCCATGGATAAAATGTGGTAATACTCCATATCTAACACCATGGTGTTATCGGTAAATTTGATTATCATTTCACGTTCAAATCTAATTAAAGATTTAACTATCGGTTGGAGCAAAACTGATGATACTCCATTCTCGAATATTTCCCAAATTTGATAATTTAAATTATTAATTCACATTTCAATCTAATTAAAGATTCATTAAAACTCCACTTAGTTTTAATCTTCCAAAAACCAATATTAATGATTATTTAACTTTGGGAAATCAAACATGCCGCATCGGCAATCTACACCGTACTATTGATTTCTACCGATATATAACCTCTAAGCTAGTACGTCTTAGAGAAGGGTGCTAAGCAATAGAATAAATTCTCCACCACCAAACAGATATATATTTAGCAGAGATCAACGAATACAGTTCGAAATACAAAGTTAGCCATGTAATCCAGTCTTTATCTGGGTTGAAGAACCAATGTCATTTAAAAAACAGTTCACGATAAACCCAAAATCACATTCCATTAAATATGGAATCTTCATGGAAAACAAATTAATATATAATCGATAATAGTTTCCGTATCCGACTAATAATATAAATGGAATAATGGCAAAGCCTTTTAAATTCCATATATAGTAACAGTCATCTTCCACAGAAGCTCACTTCGATTATTACCAAATCGAATTCCATTCCATTCCAATTTATTTTATTAAATTGGAAAATTTTACTTTGGAAAATTTCCATTAAATGTTAGTAAAAAGATTTGTAAATTCCAAATTAAATTTAACAGTTAATCGGGTTAAAGAAAAAATGTCCTTTAAAACACCGTTCACTATAAACACAAAAATCCAATTCTTTTACTCAATTCCAATTAAATATTAATTAATTTGAAAACTTCACTAAATCTTAAATTAAAGAATTATTCTTTTCTCAACTAGGTTTAAGAACAGTGTTAATAAAGACACCATTCATGACAAACCCAAAATCCTCTGAATAGAAATTATATTGGCTTATATTCAATATCAAATTCTGAAACCAACGGATATTGTATTGGAATAACGATATAAATATCTTTTGAATTCCCACAACAATATCCGTATAATCACAGAATCCAATATCAAAATATTCTGAAGATTATTTATACTCAAATCCATTCCAATTTATATGTCGGAAATTTCGGGTTATATTAAAACCCCTTTCCAAATCCAATTTATTTATTTAAAAATTATTGGAATTCATTTCTAGTCAATAACTAGTTCATTTCGATAAAAATATATTTTTATCTTTTCAAATATGGGATTTTTCATCCCAATTCATTCCAAATCATTTATTATGATTTTACACAATTTATTAATATTTTTATTAAGCCCCTATCAATCGATTTCCATAAATGGTCATCGAACTGCACTTACAAAGACCTTTTCCAAATTTGATTTGGACATAATTCCAAATCCATCTTTTAGATTTCAAATCTCTTATATTCGTTGGAAAGCTATTTTCGACACCAACCCAACGGTTCCGGGTTTATGAGAACCCGACGGTCGGATCTCTCGTAATATCAATTCGAAGTCAATGGTCGAAATTCGCGAACGGCCACGGCGCGACACGTTCTATTCAGGCCATTATATTATATATATATATAATATATATAATATATATTTCATCGATTTCCATTCAAAACGTATTTTATAAATCGTTTATAAATTCGTTATAAAATGATTCTAACTTCATTTTCAATTTTAAATCAAAATTGAATATTTCATATCATTATAATATATAAATGATAACATTTTCAAAATATCAGGTTTTGAAATCATTTCCTTTTCGATATTCATTATAAAAATAAACAAAATCGATATAAATATCATTCGCATTAAAATGGCGCAAATCTAATCCACACGGCTTATATATTTCAATATTTTCGTGTCCATCCCAAATCGGACATCAAATCAGATTTTAATCCTTTATTGAATTTTATTTTAAAATATTCATTGTTTTAAAATATTCGTTCTTTTTGAATTGGAATAAAACACAGTCAATTACCATATAATGTTATTTATATAGATTTCAAACACACGTGTACACAACAATAGCTATACATAGTCAACCATCATCCAGAGTGCAACACACAACTGCATAAGCATTAAATATAAATAATTAACGCTTACAACAGTTTGTCAACCGATCGATTGACATACAACTAAATATTGGGATTAATGTATGTCCAATATCATCCCAATACCCAAGTGGGGTTTTCAAACAACAAATACTGATTATTATTTGTGCAGTTGGGCGATGTGTAAAATTTATCATCCTAATCAATATTAGTTAAATGGGTGTGCATAAACAAATCGTCCGATTTGTAAATGAATATTTATTTTAAATACATGAGCATTTTATATGGTTCATATATTCAATAAAAAGAATTATATTTTTATTGTTCAAATATTTTACTCCATACATGAGTATTTTATATATTTTATTCATTCAATAAAAATGATATTTTTATTGTTCAAATATTTTTTTTCTATACATGAATATTTTATATATTTTTTTCATTCAATAAAAATGATATTTTTATTGTTCAAATATTTTATTCCATACATGAATATTTTATATATTTTATTCAATCAATAAAAATGATATTTTTATTGTTTAATTATTTTATTCCATATATGAATATTTTATATATTTTATTCATTCAATAAAAATGATATTTTTATTGTTCAAATATTTTATTCCATACACGAATATTTTATATATTTTATTCATTCAATAAAAATGATATTTTTATTGTTCAAATATTTTTTCCATACATGAATATTTTATATATTTTATTCATTCAATAAAAATGATATTTTTATTATTCAAATATTTTATTCCACACATGAATATTTCATATATTTTATTCATTCAATAAAAATGATATTTTTATTGTTCAAACAAACACTCATGGTTTGTACAATAAATGGTGTCGGGTGCTGCTAAGCACCGTATATATTTTACTGAAAAATAAATAGAGTGAGAAAGAGTTCTCACATTTAATTTCCATTCCGCCAGTTTTATTTCTGAATTTCTGAACATCTTGGATTTGAATTTGCCTAAAATACAAATGAGCTCCAAATTGGACCCGATCAGTTTTGTTGTGTAGAATTCGTCTTCCCGATCCCAACGCAGTTCGGTTTGCTGAATTCTGTTTCCATACGAAGAAGTTACGGTATTTTAAACCTTGGATAATTAATTAGGTCATTAATAATTAATTAATTAACTTTTAAACCTTAATTACCGTGAATTAAACCCTCCCCCCGTCGTTTTCTTTTTCCGGAAACCCTCGCCACTCATCGTTGATAAGCGCCGCCGCTATAGGCCTTGCGCCACCAATCGGATATCGCCACAAGCTCCGCCGCCTCACTCTCCTCTCACACCATCAACCTCGTCTCAATCGATCACCTACGGCGGCTGGGAACACGCTGCGAATGACAGCACTTCGGGGTGAAGATTCCAGTGATTTAGTGAATGAGAATCGATCATATTGGTATCAACTGAAAGCTCTCGTTCCTCTCTACAATTCGTTCAACATGGGTTCAGTCTAATTAACGTTGGATTGCGAGATTTTTGAGGATCTTTCCTGGAGCATTTTCGGCCTTCAATCGATATAGACGGCGGCTAGGGTTTACCCCCATTTTGTAGAAAATTAATTATTTTTAATATTATTTAATTTTCCAAGAATTCTAGTTTTATTTTTTCAAATCCGAACTCTAAGTCCTACCCAACTAATGTCACCCCTAGCTAATTACCCCCGTTACGAACAAAACGGGATATGTTTCATAAGCCCATTCAACTGTTTCAGTCATTTTTTATCAAAATTAAAATATAAATCGATATATATTGAATTTAAACGTACATTTTAATTTATTGGGGCTACATACTAACTCCAAAAATTCCCAAAAAATAAATGTACTATGTTTTGACGATACGGTCCTAACAAAACTAATTTCGTCGAATTTGGAGACCGTTTGAAAAACGGTCATTTTCCAATCGATTATATTCAAGCTGAAATTACCAAAAACGTTTAAATTCACCACGCTCACATATAAATTCAAAAAATTGGAATCTAGCAATAATTCGACATTCCAGATCCAAAAATAGTGGTTTCATTGAAAACAGAGGTCATTTGCAAAATGGCTATTTTTTATATTAAAATTTATACAAATTCCATACAACTATTCTGAATTTTAAACTGGACATAACTTTTTATTCCTGTTATGAAATCTGGATTTTTCACATTCGTTGGAAAGATATTTTAAATAGATTCAAAAATTTCTTTTTTTACTGAAATCCGATTTATTTCGAATCATGTACATTCATTTGAAATTTGAAATCGAATTTTCAAGCTATCGCGCCATTTCAGGCTCGTTATATAATTAAAATAAAATTATTCATTCTAACTTCAATTTAAATAAATTTTTCTTCGTTACTATTTAAAATAAATCACTTTAAATTTTCAGAATCCATAAAAATTGCTAAAATAAAAATTTTAAATTGGTTTTGAAAATCCAGGTTGTTACAATTTCCCCCACTTAAAATCTTTTTGTCCTCGAAAAGGAACGGAGTTGAAAGTTGTTTAACTAACCAACTCAACTTTCATTCTGGCTTTCATTCCTTAACTTTTCAGTTTCTAAGAATTTTCTAATTTTTCAAAAATTTGGCTAACACCCTCAATTTTCGAAAAATTTCGCAATAAACTCCTTTGTATGGGGAGACAACTAAAAACGTAACTAGCCACCCAGGGTCCTCATCAATCCAAAAGAAAAAGTAAAAGCCAAGTGGCTCGCCAATTGGCCAATAAAATCATCTAAACCCAATAAATTAGTAAACATGTACCTATTTGTCGAGCATACATTTTTATTCCTCTGCTTAGCTTCCCTATTATGACCTATTCATTGTATATACATGTATATGCATACAATTTCAAACAATTTTTAATTCAGTTCAATAATTTGACTCAATTTGGCTTAATTTGCCTTACATTTTCCTATTGGTTTGATCATTCCAATTTTTTAATTAGTCGCACCCATTATCATTCAACACAACCATCAATCAGTTAGTTGATTAAATTTTCAAATGCATAACTTTTATATATACTCAAAAATCTATTTTTGATGCCAAATCACAACAATATATTCTAACTACATTTTGGTTCTCACACCAGTCAATTGGAAATATATAGATATCCTACTTTCGAAGCTCGAACATAAATACTGATTATGATATAGCGATCACCAGGATCATCTCCGGGAAACTAGAGTGTGATTCTATGTCTATCCAGTATATTTGAGACTTCGAATACACGCTAGCTAGGCATATATGAAAAATCTTCATATACTCGATTGTCCAAATTAATTTAAATTAAAATATTCAAATACGTATAATTAGATTTAAATTTTCAAAAAAAATTTATTTTCAGTCTTATTTTTAATAAATAATACTCTTCCAACTCATTCTAGGAAACTACTGATCCCATCTTTAACAAGTCATTCTCATTGGATATTACTAATTCAATCTCTAATGAATTCTTTTATTTGGTTCTAATGTGTTTTGTTCCTGAGCTCTGTAAACCAAAGCTCTGATACCAACCGAAACGACCCAAACTCGCCCTTACGGTAAAGCCTGGATTGATTTGAGAACACGAAAAATTAGAACACAAATAATAGAACATTTCATTTGCTTATTACAACAATTACATCAGATATGCATCAGAAAATATCAAAGATTTAAATTGCATTTAAATACATAGCAGTGAAAAAAGAATACATAACACAACTGAAAGAAATACACGGATACAGAGCTTTCCGTATATAGCTCCAGTTATAAACCGGGATCCTGTAAACTAGAAATCTGCAAAACCAAAACTTCTAGCCGCCTATGTGGAAAATAGGGGAACCCAGAGTTTAGGTTAAAACAATAAACTCCAGGTCAGTCATGTGACTGGTGTGAGAACTAAAATATTTATTAACTTGATTTTCAAGTTAGATAAATCAAAGGACCACGCCGTATAACACGAAACGGGTTTACCCCGAAGAATACCAGTGCATAAATCAAACAACACAATGATAAATAGAAAATGAAGCTATTAAAAGACTCAGGTCCCATCACACAATGCAACGCAAGCCGGAGGATAGAGTTTTACCTTATAATAGCAAAAAATGCTTGGTACATGAAATTTCATATTTTATTATTACTATAAGTGAAGAAATCAACTTCAAATATAAATGTATCAATCATAGGCGGCGTAGGTATCCATATATTATGTCGCCAAATATATATTTACAACTAAAATCGAAAAATCACGTATTGGAAATTGGGTTTCCATCTATGAACTAAGGCAAGGGATCATCCTCACCGATTTCGAGGCAAGCTAGCAAGTGCCTCAGGATCCCCTGCAGTGAACCCCATAGATCTTCATGGTCGGTCATCCGTCGATGATTAATTATACCATAAACTATATGTTAGCTAGTTCTATCGAACCTCTAAAATGGTCAGTATGTCGACCATATGTAATGACCCGCATTGGCAGAGGTATTATAATTAATTTATTTAATTATATAAATAGTGATATAGTGAATTTAATGATCGTGGGATTAAATAATGATGAATATTTAATTAAAATAATAAATTAAATAATATATTTAATTCTGAAATAATCAGAATTGGCTGAAATGACGATATGGTGTGAACCAGATCGTCTGTGATATTTAATTCAGCTTGGGATTGAATTTAAATAACGAATATATTATATAAACGACAGTTTGAACATAGAATTATAATATAATTAAAATCGAGCTTGAAATGGCGCTGTAGTTCGTAAATTGGCGATTCGAACTTCAACTGAATGTACAGGATTCGTTTTAAACCGGATTTCCGTGAAACAAGAAACGTTGGAGCCGGTGAAGTATATCTTT
Organism: Allium sativum; assembly: GCA_030737875.1. Taxonomy (NCBI): domain Eukaryota; kingdom Viridiplantae; phylum Streptophyta; class Magnoliopsida; order Asparagales; family Amaryllidaceae; genus Allium; species Allium sativum. The sequence continues at coordinate 162,603,379 of CM060924.1, forward strand.
CTAGTGGAAGAGAAAAATCGGGATTTCGTCGTGTAGATTTTGAGTTATGTCCAAATCAAATTTTAGAAAAGTCGCTGTGGAATTCCTTTATAATTAGTAACGCTTTATTTACGTTATAAAAGGGTTTTCAATATATTTGAATATCGGGTTCGAATTTGGACAAGGTTCTTTTGAGACGTAGTGATAATTAAATTTTTAGAATTTTATTGTAATTTTTAATTAATTAAAATAAGCAACTTTTTATTTGGAGTATTTTGCACCCTTAATCAGCGTTTTTGGGGTTTCACAATATGAGTTAATCAACCGGTATTATTATATTTTTGGGATCGTGACACCTCGCTGGACATGATCGTGTTTTTATTTCTATCTATAGCGGACTGTATATATATATATACATTGATATCCCTACTGTCGACCTAAGCAAAACCAAATTAAAATATTAGTTCAGATATTTTCCCTAACCAACCAGACTTCCCCCACGTAGACCATACTCCTACCACATACCTCATTTACTTAAGCTTTAAGGAACCCACCTTATATAAAATACACGAGCTACAGAAGTTCATTCACTTTCTGGAAATGGTGCTTGAAAAATAAACTGTAGCTTACAATACAAAACCTAAAAGAGAAAAGAAATATGATGCAACTAAAAGGGGTTAAAACATATCGTTCCTTCATCAGCACTTCACGGAAAAAGGCGGATTCTGGAGAACTCCGTAGCCTTTGGACCGAACTATTTTTAGTGGTGAAAAGCCTGGAACCGAGATTTGCAGAGTATGGCCAAGCTCTACGGGATGAGGGTGATTTTCCTGAAAGCTTGCGTTGGGAGATTTGAGGAGCAGTATGTTCCGTGAGTTTTGGGTTCGCACCTATCTGCTCGAACTCAGCGACAAACTGGAAATCGCGATTTGTAGGAGTGGATCGAGCGTGACCTTGCAGGCTTGAGAGGATTGTACTCGCGAAGGAGAGTAGATTGGCGTCCTGGGTGTTCGATTCGGTGGTATGATGAAGTATCAGTTTTGGGTCCTGGAAGTTTATTTCGAAGAACATGAGTGCAGAGGACAAAATTGAGAAAGAAGACTACTATGTAGTCGGCAACGGGTTGGATTTCTTTTGGCAAATGGGGTATGGGCCTTTTAAATTTGCTAAAGCCCAGTATTTTATTTAAATAGAGGTTAAAATTAAATCAAATATGTATACGACTTGTAATCATGATAAATTCAACACACTGTATCAGAATTTCGAACGGTTGGATCCGATGGGATCGTATGGACGAGCACTACCCAATGAAGCCGACTAGAAGTGGATTGGGGCTCGTATGAATTCATGGTGAAATAAATTGTTTGATTCAAATCAAACAACAGATTTTCGTCAATCAACGATGATAGACCAATGTGAGTAAAAATCACCAACTCTGTACAGTTCTATTTTTACAACATATTCTTAGAACAGTTAAATATTGTCTGTTTGACTGTGTGTTGACTGTTTGATTGAACTGTTAGTCAGTTAGTGGAAATTATATATGTATATATATATATATATAAACCGTTAAATATTTATATGTGATTCTGCTATCAGAGTATCTCATATCAAAGTGAAATCGATGTTAATCGTATTGTCCAACATCTGTGATGTAGGGAAACAGGTTGGAGGAATCCGACGGGATTCCTCAACATTTATTTTACCGTTTTTCATATATTGTGATATATGACGTGATATATAATGTGTACGGATTATACGTGTTTGAATGATAATGATCATTGTTGTAGAGTTAATCAAATTGAATTAGCGAGTAGAGTTAATCAAATTGAATTAGCAAGTTAAGTTAAACTAAGTGAATTAGTTAAGTTAATCAAATTGAATTAGCAAGTTAAGTTAAACTAAGTGAATTAGTTAAGTTAGTCAAATTGAATTAGCAAGTTAAGTTAAACTAAGTGAATTAGTTAAGTTAATCAAATTGAATTATCAAGTTAAGTTAAACTAAGTGAATTAGTTAAGTTAATCAAATTGAATTATCAAGTTAAGTTAAACTAAGTGAATTGGTTAAGTTAATCAAAGTGAATTGGTTAAGTTAATCAAAGTGAATTAGTCGAGTTAATCAAAGTGATTAGTTCAAGTTAATCGAGATAAGTAAATCAAGTTAGGTAATCGAGTTGAATTTATCAAGTCGAGTTAATCAATTGAGTTAGTCAAACCAAGTAAATCAAGTTAGGTTAATCGAGTTGAATTTATCAAGTCGAGTTGATCAATTGAGTTAGTCAAACCAAGTAAATCAAGTTAAGTTAGTCGAAGTAAATCAAGTGGGTTAGCCAAGTGAGTTAATCAAATGAGTTAATCAAGTGTGTTAATCAAAGTGAATTTAAATAAAATAAGAGTTAATCAATTAGAATTAATCGAATATTAGTTATTCGAATAAGAGTTAATCCAGATGAGTCGCCATTTAGCACGACTGCTAGCGGAATTCGCAGGGCTGCAGATAGCCTACGATGGTCGGATGTTTCCTGAGGGAATCAGGCGTAACCATTGTGATCGCTGCGATCTAGAGTCAAGCGAATGGAGTTAATCGAATACTAGTTATTCGAATAGGAGTTAATCAGATAGAGTTAAAGAAATAGAGTTAAGGAAAATTAGAAAATGACTGGAGATTAGTAAGTTGAATAGTTTTCGGAGCATCGATCTGATGTTGGTTTCGGCCTTCGGGGTTTATACGTGGGAAGTTGTTCTCTTATTAGTTTACAATTAGAGTCTGATAGTTGTGGAATGGTAGTGATTGATGATTGATCGATGTTATTTCCAATTGGAAATAATATCGTTGTTTGCACACTTGTTTTCTTTGACAGTTAACTCACAGACTATCGAATGGTGCAAAGAACCACTCTGTATTATTATCCAAAGAACCACTCTGTATTGGCATAAGCGTTGCGAATCATTTATGCCAAAGATAATTGAAGACGAATTAAAATGCAAGGGCTGTTGTATAAATCTTAGATAACAGGGCCTAAGATGGATATACTGAATAGTGCCTTCGGTTTGTCCAGTCCCAGGACAACTCGTATGGACGAAGGTTTGACAGAGTATATCTGGTAGATCACGTAAGTTGATCGTTTCAAACGTATTTACGTTGGTGGCGGAGGATTTTGTTTCTCTTAGCTTTATACCCGTGGTATTTTTGGATAAGTCAATTTGTGATTTTGCGGGTATGACGATGTGACATTCAAAGTGAATTTGATATGAAAAGGATAAGCATAGCTTCTAGCCTCACATCCGGTAAATGACAGAAATCGGGCAGGCAGCAAGGCTAAGTCGTCGCACTGAAGTAGGGTGTATAATCACCTATCTAGAGAATATTCATTTGCTTCTTTACTCTATCAATGTTGTCCCGTATATATATATATATATATATATATATATATATATATATATATATATATACGGGAATGGTTGCTGATCCCAACCGTTGGTGATGTACATTCGATACACTCAAGCGAAATGAGTGGTCGGTCATGTGTGGCTGAGTTGCAAGATGTTCTTGTTGAACTCCAGTGTATCGTTCCAAGAGTACACTGATCGGAAGGTGGTTCCATACCTTGTCATAGTTGGAAATCCATTACCCAATACGTGCTTGCGGTTTTGATTGTATACTGTATATGTAGAACGTGAGATGAAAGCGTTTCTGCTAGATGATTAATATATTGTGGCTGATAGACATTATTATAATATCAAAAGATTTTTGTTATAAAGATATTTTGGATTCTCATATGGGAAAAACCCGTTCTGTTATACGGCGTGGTCTTATGAGATATCGTTTACTTGTTCAAACTGTTTTAAACTGTTTTACTCATACCAGTCCTATGACTGACCCGGAGTTTATTTTGTTGTGTTCTCCCTAAACTCTTTGGTGCCTAAATTTGTACGGGCAGTCAAGTAGTCGGGATTTTACAGATACTTGAAGAGCTGGAGCAGAAGGCTTCAGGATCATGTAGCTATAGTTTAATTCTGCTGTGTTGTAAGTGTTGTACTCTGATGATGTTATTGTATACATATACTGATTCTATTTCAAGGATATGTTATCTATTATATGTTGATCGTTCCGCTGTGAGATTCGTGTTACTCTGATGTTGTGTTGTTTCTTCTTCTTCTATTCTAAGTTTCTAACTTATCTATCCTCACCCTCTAATTTCTTTCACTAATTACCAGGATTTTTCGATGTTTGGTTAGTCGTCATCATGTTTATGTCGATAAACAAAGTCGCCAAAAAATCCGGGTCATTACACCATATCCATCAACCTTGTAGTGACCGATATAATATACATCAGCCCCATACTAATCGATATATCCGAGGTACCTCGTCTCCCATCAAGTAATAACACTATGCAACATCCACAGGAGTAAACAGCCTTGGCTCCATACCATGACTTTACTCGTAGCTAGAACTAACATATGTCCATTTCCATACAGTCACTATCCCGTTTTTGGTTCACACCTGGGTGCGAGGCTCGTGAATTAACGCTACACAAAGCTATGCTATTTAAAGTCATGCTTTGATCATCAACCACAAGGCTCTGCTTTTCAACAAAAGCCTTGGTCCTTTTCATATCGGCATGCCATACGGATAGTTCACGCCATGCGACTGATATCTTTCGATATATAACCTCTAATCTTGTACGTCTTAGAGAAGGGTGTTAAGCAAAAGAATAAATTATCCGCCACCAAACAAATATATATTTAATAGATATCAATCAACACAGAATAAAATCCAATGTCAGACACACATCCATTTACAAGTCCGTTCTGGGTCTGAACAAAAGTGAAGGCACCTTATTCCTCATCCCATATGTCTAGTACAGGAGAGACGTCCTCGCATATCCGGTTAATCTCCTCGTACGTCTGGACGATCACCACTTATTACCTTGTCTTGGGCATACAGTCCAATCAAGACATCAGTAATCATCCAAACGATGTGAAGAACTCCGGTCTTCAACCACCGTCTTCATCGTCGACTTATCATCGAATCAATTATTCAGAATGGTTATAAACCTGGTCTTTCTGAATAACTCGTGTATCTTATAAACAAGTGTTGTAAAAACACAACATACACGTCATTCCAGTTCATAATATTCTTTTATTCAAATATTCACATCATTAAGGAAATGTTCCCATTAATTTTATCAAAGATAAATTCTTTAAATTTATTCTTTAATCTTCCTTTGGATATCAATTCAAACCAAATTAAGGTTTATCCAAACTAGTCGTGATTAGCACACCTTACTGAAGTAATCATTTGTTTAATTTCCCAATCCCAACCTATTCGTCCCATGGAGCAAAATTGGTAATATTCCATATCTAACACCAAGGTGTTATCGGTAAATTTGATTACCATTTCACCTTCAAATCTAATTAAAGATTTAACTATCTCTTGGGGCAAAACTGGTGATACTCCATTTTCAATCATTTCCCAAATTTGATAATTTAAATTATCAATTCACATTTCAATCTAATTAAAGATTCATTAAAGCTCCACATAGTTTTAATCTTCCAAAAATATATATTAATGATTATTTTACTTTGGGAAATCAAACATGCCGCATCAGCAATCTACACCATACTATTGATTTCTACCGATATATAACCTCTAAGCTCGTACGTCTTAGAGAAGGGTGTTAAGCAAGAGAATAAATTCTCCGCCACCAAACAGATATATATTTAGCAGAGATCAACGAATACAGTTCGAATACAATGTTAGCCATGTTTTGATCCTGTCTTTATCTGGGTTAAAGAACCAATGTCATTTAAAACACAGTTCACGATAAATCCAAAATCACATTCCATTAAATATGGAATCTTCACAGAAAACAATTCAATATATAATCGATATCAGTTTCCGTATCCAACTAATAATATAAATGGAATAATGGTAAAGCCTTTTAAATTCCATATATAGTAATAGTCTTCTTCCATAGAAGCTCACTTCGATTATTACCAAATAGAATTTCATTCCAATTTATTTTATTAAATTGGAAAACTTTACTTTGGAAAATTTCCATTAAATCTTAATAAAAAGATTTGTAAATTCCAAATTACATTTGACAGTTAATAGGGTTAAAGAACAAATATCATTTAAAACATCGTTCACTATAAACCCAAAAATCCAATTCTTTTATTCAATTCCAATTAAATATTAATTAATTGGAAACCTTAACTAAATCTTAAATTAAAGATTTATTCTTTTCTCAAATGGGTTTAAGGACAGTGTTAATAAAGACACCATTCATGACAAACCCAAATCCCATTTGATATTAAATACAAGGCTCTGAATAGAAATTATATCAGCTTATATTCAATATCAAATTCTGAAACCAACGTTATCGTATTGGAATAACGATATCAATATCTACCAAATTCCCATAACAATATCCGTATATGATTTTACATGAATTATTAATATTTTCAATAATTTTATTAAGGCCCTTTCAGTCACTTTCCATAAACGGTCATCGAACTGCACTTACAACTACCTTTTCCAAATTTGATTTGGACATAATTTAAAATCCAACCGTTAGATTTTAAATCTCTTATATTCATTGGAAAGCTCTTTTCAATACGAACCCAACGGTTCTGGTTTTAAGAGAATCCGACGGTCGGATCTCCCATAATATCAATTCGAAGTTAATGGTCGAAATTCGTGAACGGCAGTGGCGCGGCGCGTTCTATTCAGGACATTATATTATATATAATATACATAATATATATTTCGTCGAATTCCATTTAAAACGTATTTTATATATCGTTTATAAATTCGTTTTAAAATGATTCTAACTTAATTTTCAATTTTAAATCAAAATTGAATATTATTTATCATTATAATATATAAATGATAATATTTTCAAAATATCAGGCTTTGAAATCTTTTCCTTTTCGATATTCATTATAAAAATGAATAAAATCGATATAAATATCATGCGCGTTAAAATGTTGCAAATCTAATCAACATGGCTTATATATTTCAATATTTTCGTGTCCATCCCAAATCGGACATCTAATCAGATTTTAATCCTTTACTGAATATTATTTTAAAATATTAGTTATTTTAAAATATTTGGTATTTTAAAATATTCGTTCTTTCTGAATAGGAATCAGACACATTCAATTACCATATAATGTTATTTATATGGATTTCATACACACGTGTACACAACAAGAATTATACACAGTCAACCATCATCCAGAGTACATCACGCAACTTCATAAGCATTAAATATAAATAATTAACGCTTACAACAGTCTATTAACCAATCATTGACATACAACTAAATATTGGGATTAGTGTATGTCCAATATCATCCCAATACCCGTGTGGGGTTTTCAAACAACAAATACTGATTATTATTTGTGCAGTTGGGCGATGTGTAAAATTTATCGTCCCAATCAATATTAGTTAAATGGGTGTACATAAACAAATCGTCCGATTTGTAAATGAATATTTATTTTCAACACATGACCATTTTATATGGTTCATATATTAAATTAAAAAATTACATTTTTATTGTTCAAATATTTTATTCCATACATGAGTATTTTATATATTTTATTCATTCAATAAAAATGATATTTTTATTGTTCAAATATTTTATTCCATAATTGAATATTTTATATATTTTATTCATTCAATAAAAAATGATATTTTTATTGTTCAAATATTTTATTCCATACGTGAATATTTCATATATTTTATTCATTCGATAAAAATGTTATTTTTATTGTTCCAAAGTTTTTTTCCATATATGAATATTTTATATAATTTATTCATTCAATAAAAATGATATTTTTATTGTTCAAATATTTTATTCCATGAATGAATATTTTATATATTTTGTTCATTCAATAAAAATGATATTTTTATTGTTCAAATATTTTATTCCATAAATGAATATTTTATATATTTTATTCATTCAATAAAAATGATATTTTTATTATTCAAATATTCTATTCCATACATGAATATTTTATATAATTTATTCATTCAATAAAAATGGCATTTTTATTGTTCATACATTTTATTCAACACATGAATATTTTAATTTATTTTTCACATCACAACACAATACAGTCTAAACAAACAATCATGGTTTGTACAATAAATGGTGTCGAGTGCTGCTAAGCACCGTCTGCATCCTAGTATATATTTTACTGAAAAAAATAAATTAAGTAAGAAAGAATTCTCACAGTTGGTTTCCACTCCGCCAGATTTATTTCTGAATTTCTGAGCAGCTTCGATTCAAATTTGCTCGAAACTCAAACGAGCTCCAAATTGGACACGGTCAGTTTTGTTGTGTAGAGTTCGTCTTCCCTATCCCAACGTAATTCGGTTTGCTGAATTCTGTTTCCATACGAAGAAGTTACGGTATTTTAAACCTTGGATAATTAATTATGTCATTAATAAATAATTAATTAATTTCTAAACCTTAATTACCTTGGATTAAACCTTCCCCCCATCGTTTTCTTTTTCTAGAAACCCTCGCCACTCATCGTTGATCAGCGCCGCAGCCACAGGCCTTGCGCTGCCAATCGGACATCACCACATGCTCCGCTGCCTCACCCTCCTCTATCGCCATCAACCACATCTCGATCGATCACCCACGGCGGCTGGGAACACGCTGCGAACGACAGCACTCTGGGGTATAGATACCAGCGATTTAGTGAGCGAGAATCGATTAAATTGCTATCAACTGAAAGCTTTCGTTCCTCTCTACAATTCGTTCAACATGGGCTCAGTCTAATTATCGATGGATTGAGATATTTTTGAGGATCTTTCCTGGAGCATTTTCGGCCTTCAATCTATATAGACGGCGGCCAGGGTTTACCCCCCCCCCCTTTTTAAAGAAAATTAATTATTTTTAATATTATTTAATTTTCCAAGAATTCTAGTTTTCTTTTTCAAATCCGATCTCTAAATCCCACCCAACAAATGTCGCCCCTAGCTAATTACCTCCATTTCGAACACAATGGGATATGTTTCATAAGCCCATTCGATTGTTTCAGTCAGTTTTTATCAAAACTAAAATATAAATCAATATATATTGAATTTAAACGTACATTTTAATTTATTGGGGCCACATAAAATCCAGCTATGTTTTTACGATACAGTCCTAGCAAAACTAATTTCGTCGAATTTGGAGACCAGTTGAAAAATGGTCATTTTCCAGTCGATTAAATTCAGACTGAAATTACCAAACACGTTTCAATTTCTCAACGCTCACATATAAATTTCCAAAAATTCTGAAAATTGGAATCTACCAATAATTCGACATTCTGGATCCAACAAGAGTGGTTTGGTCGAAAATGGAGGTCGTTTGCAAAATGGCTATTTTTTTTATTAAATATATATAAATTCCATAGGGACTATTCTGAATTTTAAACTGGACATAACTTTCTATTCCTGTTATGAAATCTGGATTTTTCATATTCGTTAAAAAGATATTTTTAAATAGATTCAAATATTTCTTGTTTTACTGAAATGAGATTTATTTTGCACCTTGTACATTCATTTGAAATTTGAAATCGAATTTTCGAACTACCGCGCCATTTTAGGCTCGTTATATAATTAAAATAAAATTATTCGTTCTAACTTCAATTTAAATAATTTTTCTTCATTATTATTTAAAATAAATCATTTAAATATTCAAATCCATAAAATAGCTAAAATAAAAAAAATTAATTGGTTCTGAAAATCCGAGCTGTTACAGCCTAGTTGAGCGAACCATCGGACAGTATTTTAGTGCACCGTCTACTTCACCAAAATATATATTATATAATATATACTAATCTTTCTCTCTCTATATATTATAAGAGGAGGAGGATGACGAACTTCAGCAAGGTGGTGGTGGAAAAGAAAAGGACTTATGCCATGGAAACCATGGCCATAAGCTTTAAGAAGAAGATGAAAATAAGAAAATGGAGTGGAATGGTTAAAAAATGGAGGAACGACCTCCTTATATAGGAATGGAGGGTTAAGGAAGTAATGACACATAAGGGGGCAATTGTAAAACATGCAAGAAAGGAGGCATGCAAAAATACAAGTGTCCTTAGACTTGTCTTAAGGAGAGAAAGTGATCTTTTGGTAGCATTTCCTTTAAAATGCTATGAAAAGTAAGGACAACACTTAGTTCTAACGATACTAATTCATGTTATGGTTTGACAAATCCAATCAAACGACAAATAGTATCAATAAATCCAAACTTATTCATAATCATTCTCATTTATAATTCAAGTAAAATCTATCATATAACTTATCAAAATTATTAAATAGTCTAAACCATATATATGTATGTCAAATTCAAATTTAAATTTAAATTAAGTAATTAAAATTCTAATTTTAAACTGGTTAAAAAATTTGGATCGTTACATTCACCCCTCCTTAAAACTTTTCGTCCTCTAAAAGGAAAGGGAATCACAATTACTTATTTTACATCTTGTAGATTTTCAAACACAAGATTAAAATTCTTTATAACAAAGCTCTTCGTTCTCCTAATGGATATACCGGGTAGAATATTCTAACACACATAATTATGGATAACCATGTTGACTTGTCCTCCAATGATATCTTCTAATCACCCATTATATTCGATTCATCGTTTACTGGGCCAATTACTTATATTCAACCATTTACCTCCTTTAAGAAAATTTAGAGTTATAAATTTATTCTCTTAGATCTTATCTTGCAAATATAATGGTTATGAAACTTATTCGTTTTCAGTTTCCAAAATTTACTATTATTCGTTACGCGAAAAAATTGATCATCTCTGAACTCGGCTTGTCTAAATGTTCCAGTTTAGATAATTTCTTCTTACTAATCCCGCTTGCCAAATATGCTTTAATCATATTGTGAAACTTAATTCACAAGGTACTCATGCTTACTTAAACAGTTCCTTTTTGTAACCACAATATACTTTAGAACTTATCATCTATCCAAAATTGTCGATAATTCGATATTTTTAATTCCTTGTATAGTTTTTTTCTATTCTCATTAATTATTCCAAATTCAACGTTACAAAACTTATTTCCTTCAAACTTTAGAGAAACCATTTAGGTATTTTTTTTAACATCTTTAACCACCATGGTCCTTAACCAAAATATCGTCAAATATCTTATAGTCATATTGTGAAACTGAATTCTCAAGATATTTGAATTTTAGATTTAATTAGTTGGGAAGGACTAATTATAAAATATCCTGATTAATTAATTCCAACTTAGACTTTAAATCATTTCCCAAACTACTTTTTCTATATTTGGATTGCTTATGTAAATTACAACTTTGCGTAACGTCTTTTAATCAACTGAGAAATCCCAATCACAAGATGTTCGTGCTCAAGTTTTTAATTTCCAAATATTTTCAAAGGTCTTTTTCCTTAGATTCAAAATATATTCTTACAAAATAAATTCCAAAGTAACTGCCAATTCTTACTCAAAATTTTGATTTGAGTTTTCAAATTATACATCTTTACAAAACCCTTTATATATATATATATATCACAAATGCACATTCTCAAAACACTTTACTGGCTTATCCCTTACTAACAAGTTTACCTGGTATAATTCTTATAACCCAATCAAATTTTCACTTTTCTATTTAAGTTCACATCAATTTACCAAACAATTTCAAACACTTATCTAAATGGATTTAAGTATATATTGATGTTTTAATCAAAATCATATAGTCATCCCACTTTCTAAACTCGAAATACATACCGATGATGCTACAGTCATCAACATAATCATCTTTAAGCAACTATAGTGTGATTTTATATCTATCTAGTATACTTAAGACTTCGTATATACGTTAGCTAGGCATATATTCAAAATCTTCTTATACTCGATAGTCCAGCCTCAACATCTAATACAATACTCAAATTCTAATTTTTAACTTCTAACCATATTGGTTAGTTACCTTAACAAATTTGACCTAAGTTTATCGATATTTCAAAATGTTACCAATAGTGACATTAAATCCAAAAGGCATTTGTACTCAGATCATTTTCCTGATCAGTGGAAGGGGCTTAATAACCATACCACAAGAATAATTTTATGTGTAACTATAATCACAAAATATAAACTTAACCTTAATCGTCTAATTAAGTATCCATGTTATAATTAACCATATATTTCCAAAATATGTTTCTTTCTTAAAATATAACTTTTTAAAACTCATTTCATATTTTCAAATACGCTCTCTCAAATATAATACTCCAAAATCTCATTATAGGGCATTACTAACTCTATCTCTAATGAGATATTATAACTCTGATGAGTTTTCTTTTTGTTAAAATGTGTTGTACCCCATAGCTTTGTATAAACCAAAGCTTTGATACCAAATGTAACGAACCGGCTTTTTGCCCGGTTTTCACCGGTAATTAAACCAACTTAAACTGTTCATAAAGACGGATTGTTAGGGGCACTTACACATTTGCACAGAATAAAAGGAACTTTTCCATTATCATTAAAATAATGTTACATCAGAGTTACAAGAGGTGCTAAACTCAACAGAAAAATATGCATGCTCCAAGATATAATAGCTCCAGCTAAACCAACATCGTGCTCCAACCACTCCAAGTCTAAACTGCAAACCAAACTACTAGGCTGCCCATGTAAAATTATGGGCACACAGAGTTTAGGTGTGGGAACAATAAACTCCAGGTCAGTCATAGGACTGGTGTGAGAACTCAAAACAATTGTCTTTAGGGTTAATTTTAAAGTTAGGTAATTCACCGGACCTCGCCGCTAATGCAGAACGAGTTTACTCCATGTGAATACCAATGCATAGAAATTCGCAATGATTTTTTTGAAAAATGAAACTAACATAAGGTCTCGCGGCACACACACAATGCAAACGCACACATGGGCGAGGTTTCTCCATATGCATTCAAAAATGCTTGATACGTGAAAATCCTCTTTCAATACTATAATATAGTGTGAAAAATCCTTTCAAAAGTAAATGTATCAATCTTAGCCAGCATAGGTACCATATAATATACTGACGTATGGTATACAATCAAAATTGTACGGGCTCGTAGTGGAGGTTGGGTTTCCAACAATGACCGGGCAAAGGAACTTCCTTCCGAACCGAATTTTGAACACCTCTAGAGGGATGTCCGAGGATCAACAGTGATGCTCCTCATGCCAACACAAGGCCGGGTTACCCCTTAACTGGGTAACTTAGAGTACGCCTGAGTATGTCATCTCCCAGTTGTTACCGACCTTTCCGAGCACGCGCCAACAACAACCACAAAAGTAGATGCTTTTACCATAAAGGTTAATACCTAGGCTCCACACCATAGTACACTTTTTATCTAGAAGGAGACAACACCCCATAACTATGCTGCATTTCTTCCTGTTTTGGCCATTTACCGGAGTGTGAGGCTTGCCGAGGTCCCGATACAAAAAATGCTACACTTAAATAAGCCATGCTTTGATCATCCATAGCTCATCACATAACCTAAGTATGCCACATTGTGCATTTACAACAAATCACTGATTTCTATCGATATGTAACCTCTATGCTCATACGTCTTAGAGAAGTGTGTTAAGCAAGAGAATAAATTCTTCGCCATTAAATATATATATATATTTAACAGAGATCAGTGCTATACAGTCAATTACAATGTCGGACACACAATCCATAAATGTCCGTTCTGGGTCTGAACGAAACAACAATCTGAAATTCCTTCACATATGTTTGGGCTTCTTGCCACTTAGCTGATATAAAATCCATCTGAAAATGGGAGCTACCCATTTGAGACATTCTGCAAGTCGTCCTTATGATATGAAGGATCCCGATCTTCAATACTGTCTTCAATATCTTTAATTTCTCTACAATGTCGTATTATTACTTGGAATGGTTTTTGGACCTACATCTGATCCCGGTCTTCCCAAATAATAAGCGTAATTTTTAAAACACAATTACGGAACACACAAGCTTTCAACCAAATCTCCTTCCATCTTAGATTTTGTTAAATTAAATTTCCTTAAACCCGTTCTCAAATTATCTTTAACAAAATCCATATTTAGCCCTTCTTCTTTAAAACACATCCCTTAAATCAAAGATAATCTAGCCCCAAAGCCTTAATTAATTTTTCGTGAGATAACTCGTTATCAAAACCCAGTTTCCTTTGAAAATCCTTTAATCCATATTTCAACAATAGTTTCCAATTAAACTGATTTTCCAACATTCAATTCTTTAATCTTAACTAAAAGATTATACTTGGTTCCCAATTTCTTATTTTTAATTTTCTCAAATCAAAGGTTTGATTAAATCCCAATTTACGATATGAATTTCCACAAATCAATCTCGTTAGGCTTCAAGAATGATATTGTTGAAGATATGATTCACGACAAAATCCAAATCAATCAATATTGAACATAAGTTACACAAAAATTGTATCTACTTATATTCGATATCAATTCTCATAATCAACGAATACTATAAGTGGAATAACGTTATAATGATAATATCTTCCAAATTCCTCAAATAGTATATATTTACACCAAAGAATTTCATATCAAATATCTGAAGGTTATTTCTATCCGACTTATCCCAATCAAATTGGGAAACCCATATCTTACTTAAAAGATTTATCCAACCCTTTGACATTAGATCTGGATAGAAATACCATCAACTTATACTTTATATTGATCTCGATATCCAACTCGCACTATAAGCGGAATAACAGTGAACTACTTTTTAAATAACTCAAATAGTAAGAGTCATCATCTATCGAATTAGTATCAAACATCCGAATATTTATCTCCAACCATATCCAATTATTTAAAATTGAAACCCGTATTAATATCAATTTAAATTCCATATCAAGTATTTCTAATACGTTTGAATCTTTGAAACATTCCACAAATCATTACTTATAGTTCGAAAAATAGTTTACAGTCTAAAACTTCAAAATAGATTGCTTTCGAAGGAAGCGTTACAATAGCATTTCAAAAGCGTTACAAAACAGTTATCTTAACTATTTTGATCAAAATATCGTTTATCTTAGCCAAAACTTAAACTTTACAATTCAAAACACCTTTTCATAATTTGTAATGATTTTACAATTTTTTCCCATATTTTTAAAACATTTAAAAATAGTTGTTTATACTTATGGTCAACAATTGTTCTTACATCGACCTTTTCCAAAATTGTTTCAAACATAACTTAAAAATTATAACTCGAATTTAAAATCCGCTTTTACTCATTTGAATGTTCTTGTTAATGGAAATCAAACATTTTTCATTTTATGGAAATCCGATTTAGATTGCAAAAGTTATAAGCGTTTAAAGTTCGCATCTAAAATACGTAAATTACCATTATGCGATAAGCTCTATTTTGACCATAATAACCATTATTCTACGATACTTCAAAATATGTTAGAAAACCATTATATCCTTATATAACCCCTTTAAAATCATTTAAATTTACTTTCCAAATTATTTTGGATCTAAAATTCAACTTTTATTTTTTACTTAATAAATCAAATTCTAATTCATTTATAAATTCAAATAACTTCAAATTAACCATCCCATTCGTGGGATCAGTTAGGGATAGCCAGGGAGAGCAGGAAACTTTATTTCCAAACCCAAGCCTAGACACTACCCTCATTGTCATCCTAGAATGTTCTGTTATTTATTTATTCATTTAAAGGACTTTAGCAATATATATGAATTCATACATATGGTCTTTCCAAATTATTAACCTTTAAGTTCAATAATGATATAGCTTCTAATTACGAAGGATAAAAGGAGATTTTTAAATCACCAATGTTATACCATAATTGTTGTGTCATAGTGTGTGCAAGACAACATCAACAATCATTTAAACATCCATAGCAACCATCATCAACATAATTAAATAAATTATATAAATCATAACACTAACACTTAATAGTGTGTGTGGTCTACACTATGCATCCATCATCCATCACAACAAATATCAATCTTCATTAACCACTAATAATTCATCACTATATTTAAATTATTCTAATCACTAATTAAATATATAAATTGTGGTTAAAGAGTTCTCACCTAACAACTTTCCAAATCTTCACGGTAGGCGAGCCTAGTTGAGCGAACCATCGGATAGTATTTCAGCGCACCGTCTACTTCACCAAAATATATATTATATTATATATACTAATCTTTCTTTGTATATATATTATAAGAGGAGGAGGAGGACGACGAACTTCAGCAAGGTGGTGGTGGAAAAAAAATGACTTATTCCATGGAAACCATGACCATAAGCTTTAAGAAGAAGATGAAAAGAAGAAAATGGAGTGGAATGGTTAAAACATGGAGGAAAGGCCTCCTTATATAGGAATGGAGGGTTAAGTAGGTAATGACACATAAGGGGACAAGTGTAAAACATGCACAAAAGGAGGCATGCAAAAATACAAGTGTCCTTACACTTGTCTTAAGGAGGGAAAGTGATCTTTTGGTAGCATTTCCTTTAAAATGCTATGGAAACTAAGCACAACACTTAGTTCTAACGCTACTAATTCATGTTATGGTTTGACAAATCCAATCAAACGACAAATAGTATTAATAAATCCAAACATATTAATAATCATTCTCATTTATAATTTAAGTAAAATCTATCATATAACTCATAAAAATTATTATATAGTCTAAACCATATATATGTATGTAAAATTCAAATTTAAATTCAAATTAACTAACAAAAATTCCAATTTCAAATTGGTTAAAAATTATGGATCATTACAATGCATGCCAGATGTGCGCAACATATCAAAAACAAGTTTCAAGCTCAAGACAGCGTGGATCAAGTGTCAATACAGTGTGCTCAAGCCAGGTGATCTTACTGAAGCAGATACAAAGGTGATGCTTCAATTTGTATGGATACATGTCTAAAGAGATTAGTTTCACACAACACCTCGAATGATTTAAAACCATATATGGCATGTAATAAGGGACAAGTTCAATTGTGTTCACACAGCAAAATAAATGTGATATATTAATTTCACTTCAGGAAAGAGTTTAATGCAGAATTTGAAATCAATTTTCTGTCTTCCAATGTTACTCAATCATGCATGAAAAATGAAGCAAATTAAAGCATTGGATCAAATCATATTTGGCATCCTGATTAAGTAGAATCAAACACCATAGGCATATGCAAATATTGATTTTCTACTATGGAAATAAAACCAGCCTTGTTCATGAAGAAAGAATATTTTGTGTCCAGATTCATTATTCTTTTTGAAATCCGAATATTCTAAAATATTTATGGAGAAACAACCGATTTCTATTTCAAAATATTTCTCAAAACAGCCAACTCAAAATCAGGGACAAAAATTCGATTTGAATTTCTTCCAAATATTCCTCAACCAAAACAGGCAAGTTGTTGAATCGAAATCAAAGAGTAAGGGTGTCGAATCCCCTATATAAACACATTATTTCCTAACTGGCAAATCCATCCAGCCCATTCTAAATCAATTCATGTTCTAAAATCAAATCAGAGAACCTACTTTTTGGTTCGAGGCAGGGAGATCATCCTAGAGTCGATCTAGAAGATAGATTCACGATTTTGGAGTGACTCAAAGCCATGGAGATTTAGATTTGAAGGAAATCCTCGCTGCTGTTTTTTCTTGGAGAAATATCAAATGAGGACGGCCAATTTCCATTGAAGATATAAAAGGGGATTTCTTTTTAAAAGGCTTTGTTTCATTTTTTAAGTGTTGTAATTTTCATTTTTGTTTTTAAAACCTTGTCTTGTTTTTCTAATTTTACTCAAAACTAGGGTTTATAGATCACTGGTCTGTAGTCTAGGAAAATCTGGTCTACGGTACACGGATCAGTCTAGGATTTTGAGCTTAGGGTTAGGACAGGAGTAAGCATTGCAAGTTTACATGGGATTATAAGTGGGATCTATTTATAACACCTAGTAGAAATCTTAGGAAAGCAGCAGTAGGAACAATTTTCCGAAACTGGGTATTTCTGTGTGTAATTTTCCTTTATTGCATTTTTATTATTCTATGATTGTTTAAAATATCGAATAAGCCCTATTCACCCCCCTCTAGGGTTAATATTGATCCTACAATTGGTATCAGAGCCAATGTCTAATTAACTCTAGGGTCATGAGTACAATGAATAATGCTTTTTCTGAGGGACAATCTATTGCTAGACCACCTATGTTCAATGTTAGTGATTACGCTTATTGGAAAGCTAGGATGAAAATCTATCTATTATCTGTTGATTACAATGTTTGGGATATCATTGAACTAGATATAAAACCCCCACTATAATTATTAACGAAGCTGAAATTCATAAACCAAAAGATAGGTGGGATGCGAATGATAAGAAACTGTACTCTACTGATTCTAAAGCCATGAATGCTTTGATTTTTGCTCTTGATAAAATTGAATATATCAGAATTTCTCATTGTAAAACAGCTCAGGAAATCTGGCATACTTTGGAGGTTACTCACGAAGGAACGTCTCATGTAAAAGAATATCGTCTTGCTTTATTCAGCAATGAGTATGAAAACTTCACAATGCAGAAGGATGAGAGTATCAAGGACATGTATGGTCGTTTCTCTGTGCTGTTTACAATGCTAAGGCTCTTGGAAAATTTTATACTGAAGTTGAACTTATGAGGAAGATTCTGCGTGTCTTGCCAAAGAATTCCAAAGCAAAAGTCATAGCCATTCAAGAATCTAAAGATCTGGGTAAGCTGAGCATGGAGGAGCTTGTTGGAAATCTAATGACGCATGAAATGGAGCTAAAAGCACGAGAAGATTGCAACAACTTTGATCTAAAGAAGAAGTCAAATTCTTTGTCTAATACTGTCAACAGCGATGGTGAAGACCCCATCGAACAACTTGCTACGGCTATAACACCACACATTTTTAATATAATTAAAAAATGTACAAATATGTGTATATGCATAGATAGGTAAATAATGGTGATGTATAATGAAAATTAATTAATATATGGAAGAAAAGGAAAATTTAATTCGATAACAGTGTGCGTAACGGAAAAGATTATAAAATAAGGATACTAAATTTAAATATCAGGAATTAAGTAAAACAGACATAACCATTGCGTTCGTCTCGAAATTCTGCTTGAAATAGAGTCCAAGTTTGCGTAAATCAGACTTTGTATGAAGGAGTTATGGCCTTTAGAAGATTCAACAAAAATTCAAAATAGTTCGAAATTCGACCCAAGCAGCCGGGCGGGAAATTTCCCGCCAAAACCAGGCAGGTCGACCTGAGGGTCGACCTAGGGGTCGGGTCGACTAGAAGGTCGACCTGGGGGTCGACCTACCCCTAGGGAGGTCGACCTAGGAGTCGACCTATCTCCAGATTTGGGCGATTTCAGTTCCTATGACGTGTTTTGATGCGTTGTATGGGTCGGATGGCTTCTAGGTCAATCTAAGGCTCTAAAACACTCTCTACACCTATAAATACATAGCAAGACCTAATCCTAGTTCATAACAATTCCTTAAGGCGTCTCCATTCCGCCAAACTTCAACCAAACATGGTCGCCGCCCCAAAACTCTAAATTATATTGCAAGTTCTTCATCAACTTTGGAGTTTAATCAAATCAAGTAGCAAAGTTCTTCATCAACAATTCATGGTCTTTACCACCAATCAAATAAGAAGATTAAATCAGCCTTCTACATCAACAAATCGTTTACTTTCCCCAATCTAGTCAAGGTGAGTGGAATTATAATAGACTTGTTGTATAATAGTATTATTATCGTTCATCATTCTCCAGTTATAAATTCAATTCGAGATTCATGTTATAATAATTGTTCTTTTATTCTCCTTCCCCTTTTTATTTTTGGATCTAGGTTATCTCGAACCTAGACGAAATCTTATTATACATACGTATGGTTGGAATATGGGAATATTAGGCATAATCTATTTTATGCAGTTGAGGAATATAATATGTAATTTGGGGTTTGTGGCATAACGATTATTATTGCAAATACTGGGCATAATCTATTTTATGCAGTCGATGAATATAATCTGTAATTTGGGGTTTGTGGCATAACGTTTATTATTGCAAATATTGGGCATAATCTATTTTATGCAGTCGAGGAATATAATCTGTAATTTGGGGTCTGTGGCATAATGATTATTATTGCAAATATTGGGGTAATTGGCAAAGTATATATTGATATTATTCAAGGAAATAAGGGGAAAGGATCGTGAAATTGGTAATTCGGAGTAACTTACACTTAAGGTAAATAAAGTTTGAATAGGGGATTTGGGGAAAAATGATTTAAAGATAAAAATCCTAATTTGGTGAAGAAATAGGTAAACTAGTAACCAAATCGGAATTGGATAAGTTTGGGTTTAATATATCTCATGTAATTGTGAAATCTAGTTCAAAAACCTGAAATTTGAGGCACGAGTGTTTTAATTAAATTTGGGTTTGATTGGTTAAAGAAAAGGGAAGTTTAGAAATATAACATGAAAATTGACACTAGTGGCATAACAAGAACATGAACATATTTGTGAATTCGTTAATAGGCTAAAGATGAAACAGAGCTAACTCGAGATTAGAATGAGTTTGTGGCGTAATTCTGCCCAGAACCGCCCGGCATATCCAATGGCTGCAAACAGTAGGGTCTAATGTGAGAAGTTAGTCATAACGTGCTTGAAACCCGAGGTTAGACTGAGTTGTGGTGTAATCCTGCCCGGAACCAACCGGCACATCCAGTGACCGCAACAATAGGTCTAATGTGAGAGGTTGGGCATTAATAATTAATTAATGCTAATGACACATGCTAGTATGGTAAGGTTAAGTCAACATGAAATGTTAGATAACACTTAACCAATTTGACATGATATATAGGTAGGTTAAGTCAACACGAACTGATAAATAACACTTAACCAATTTGACATGATATATGGGTGGGATAAGTCAATGTGAACCGCTAGATAACACTTAACCAATTTGACTCGATATATGGGTAGGTTAAGTCAACGAGAACTGCTGGATAACACTTAACCAATTTGACATGACGCGTGGGTTGAATTGAATACGTGATTGGGGGTTAAGTCAACTTGGACACATGGGCAAACTTAACCAATATAACAGTATCAAAGCAAGGAAAAGTGGGGAATGATAAGATTAAATAATAGATAAACTTATCCTAGGGATAAGAAATGAATATGACTTAAGATGTAATACAAGACTTGAAGGGTGGGACGACTTATGCCATGAAATAAGCTAATCTATGCTTGAAACGTGGGAGAACACCCGTACACTATCATTTGATAAAGAGAACTTAAGTCATGCTTGAATTCATAGGTAAACCTTAGTTAAAAGGACCTAAGTAAAAAACCTTAGTTAAAGAGAACTAAGTAACAAAAACTAAGTATCAAACCTTGGTTAAGAGAGCCAATTAATAAACCATAGTTAGGAGAACTAAGTAAATAACGAGAAAGAGAACTAAGTAGTAAACCTTAGATAAGAGGACTAAGTTGTAAACCTTAGTTAAGAAAACGAACGATTAAGAGAAACTAAGCAGTAAACCTTAGTTAAGAGGACTAAGTTGTAAACCTTAGTTAAGAAAACGAACGATTAAGAGAAACTAAGTAGTAAACCTTAGTTAAGAGGACTAAGTAGTAAACCATAGTTAAGAAAATGAATGATTCAGGAAACTAAGTAGTAAACCTTAGTTAAGAAAACGAACGATTAAGAGAAACTAAGTTGTAAACCTTAGTTAAGAGGACTAAGTTGTAAACCTTAGTTAAGAAAACGAACGATTAAGAGAAACTAAGTAGTAAACCTTAGTTAAGAGGACTAAGTAGTAAACCTTAGTTAAGAAAACGAACGATTCCGGAAACTAAGTAGTAAACATTAGTTAAGAGAACTAACTAGTAAACCTTAGTCAAGAAAACCAAGTAGAACACGAGGAGGAGCGAACATCCATCTGATCATGAAGACGGCTCCAATAGGTCTGGGTTACGAAGCATGTAACTTCGAGGGGATGTGAGGGTACTCTTGGCGTCCCTCTGTGAGGTTGCAGATGATCCTCCTGGGCTCACAGAGGTTAAGGTCTGCGTTAGAAGAAGCAAGAGTATGCCTTGGTTGTAATATAAGCAACCTAAAGACTAGGATGGACCAACGTGAGGCGGTGATATCTTGTTTATCCCTGTGATAGCATGTCGTCGTCTACCTACCATCTTGAATCAATCGAGCACGTAAAGCGGAAAGGCGGAGAACTCCAAAAGACCATATACTTGCTATCTAGTTATGGGTGAGGTTTGACAATAGGTTTGTGAGGCATAGGGGGCTTGCATACAGTTCTCATTCTTGATTTTCTTGGGTGCCTTTAATTAGTTGAGGGAAGGGTCAAGTGGGACCATAGCTACACACAGATAAAAACAGACCTTAGCATCTGCGTCGGTAGATAACTTAAAGCTCCCGAACGAGTTCCGTGTTTCTTGATTAGCCCTGCCACGGGACTCGGGCCGCACATATAGAGGACATGTGCAATTAGACATCGATAACGATCCATGACACGTACGTGGAGAAAGTCTAGGAACATATATCGCTCTGGGTAGTGTGTCCTAGACTAGGGGGTATCGTTTGATGGGTAGCATAATCCCTAGTTGGACCTAGGTCGCGTAAACCCTGAATCCGAGAAGCGTTCAATAGGTAGCATAAACCCCAGTGGCTCTGGGCAGTGTAAACCCTGGTTGAATCTAGGAAGCGCTCGATAGTAAACCTTAGATTAGATCTAGATGATACATGGAATCTAGCAAGATCGAGAGTGGCATTCCAAACGATTTTGAGAACGGTGGCACTACACTAAAGTAGTATAGATTTACATGATGAAGTCCATACGACATACGGCAAGGGACTGTATATATACATGGAAAGGATTAGACGAGTTGGGGGTATCTATATATAAGTTGTATTAGGTTAACCTACTAGTGGGGCATGAGTATAGCCTAGAGAGCTAATATCGCGAATAACCTAATAAGCAAGAAAATATAACTGAACGGTATATGTAGGATTATACAGAAGTTTATTCTAATTCCAGTCACTAGAACTTATGCTCTGACCGCCTCCTCATTACATACTTCCAGGTTAGGTTCATGACAAAGATGGTATAGCTTTGGATACTGGTTAGACAGTATGATATATAAGGTAAAGCTATTTTTGAATATATTATATTTTAATTCCTTCCGCTGTGAGATGCTTTACGAGTTCTGACATGTTTCTTTATCTCTGTCTTTTTCTGCAGGATACCAGAGCACCCAACTCAGATCTCGATGGATAGAATTTGAAAAATTCGGTCTGTCGGAATCCGGGTTGTCACAATGGCCATTAGACAATTCACAAAGTGGAGCAAATTCAAACCTCGAAGAAACAAACCAAAATCGAACAAGCTGAAGAACTCTGACAATTCGGATGAGCAACCACTTTGCTATAACAGCTAGAAGCCTGGACATCTGAATCCAAAATGTTCACTTCTTCAACTCAAAAGAAACAAGAAGAAAAAGAAAGCATTTGCTATAACTCGGGATGATGAGGAAGGAGAAGAAGACTCAGACAGCAGGGAGGAAAAAAGTAACATATGCTTCATGGCGAAATCAAATTCGAAAGATGGTAAAGAGGAATCAACTGAGGTATACAGTTACGATGATTTGATTTTAATGTGTAAACATCTTTTTAAAATCATTGATACACTAGAATCAGAAGTGGAAAAACTAAAAGAAAAAAATATGGAACTTGTTCACAGTAATAATAGGTTGGAATCTGAATTGGAAAAAGTTTCAAATACTCAAAACCAAGATTGTAAAAACTATAATTGTGTGAATCTTGAACTGTCGATTCTTAAGTCCACCATCGAAAATCTCGAGAAAGAAAATTTGTCTTTGAAAGAAACTGATGAGATTAAAAGAGATAATTTCATTAAATAATGCATTTCACTTGTGAATGAAAATATAACACTAAAAACCAAAGTCCAGGATCTTGAAGCCACCTTGAATAAGTTTTCAATTGTTCAAACATCTTTCAAAATGCTGCTAGGAAACCGATTGTTGTCTAACAATAAAAAAGGACTAGGTTTTGGGAAGATACAAAATGATGTGACTGTGATTGACAATGCAAAAGGTAGAAGCATCTTTCCTAAGTGTGTTAAATGTGGGGTAAATGGGCATAATCTTGAAAATTGCAAGAATTGGAATAAAATCATAAAATTCACTAGAGTTTGGGTTCCTAAGAACTTGGCACACAGTTATCGTAATTTTTGGAATACAAATAAGAGGACAAACAAATGTGGGTTCCAAAGGATACTTATTTCCATTGTGCTTCAGTCACTGATATTCTTGGACCTAGGAGCTTCTCTGGGTCATCCTCTTCTCTTCTTGTGTAGGTATATTGGTGGGCTAAGGAGCAACAGAAATGGTATTTGGATTCAGGTTGCTCCAGACATATGACCAGAGATAAGAGACCATTCCTTAGCCTAGAAAAATATAAAGGTGGGAGTGTGACATTGGGTGACAACAGCAAATGTAAGATTATTGGTAAAGGAAAAGTAGGTAACAACATTTTCCCCTTATCCGATGTCCTATATGTTGATAATTTATATCGCAATCTTATCTCTATAAGCCAACTTTGAGATAAAGGAATGAATGTAGTTTTTGATAGTGAGATTTGCAAAATTATTGAAACATCCACTGGAAAAGTTGTTTTTACTGGCAAAAGAGAAGGAAATATTTACACACTTTCATTCGATGATGTAACTGTTTCTAGATGTTTGGTAGCCACAGAAGAAGAGGCAGTTTTATGGCATAGAAGACTAGCACATGCTAGTATGGGTCTCCTAGAAAGACTAGAAACAAAAGAGCTTGTTAGAGGTTTACCACTTCAGAAATTAAAAATATCAAAGTGTGTAAAGCTTGTTCCATGGGCAAACTTAGTCGTTCATCATTCCATCCAAAAAATATTTTTAGTACTTCACGTGTTCTTGAATTAATTCATATGGGTTTGTTTGGACCAACTGATACTGCTAGTTTAAATGGTGAACATTATTGTTATGTATTGGTTGATGATTACTCTAGATTTACATGGGCTTATTTTCTAGCCAAAAAATCTAAAATGTTTGATAATTTTTCAAAGTTTTCAAAACTTGTTCAATATGAAAAAGGTGTTTCAATTAAAACTTTGAGAAGTGATCATGGAGCTGAATTTGAAAACTTAGACTTTGAAAAATTATGTGAAGAAAATGTTTTAAACATGAATTTTCCGCCCCTCGAACACCTCAACAAAATGGGGTGTTTGAAAGGAAAAATCGAACATTATAAGAAATGGCTAAATCTATGTTGTGTGAATATAAATTTCCCCAAATCTTCTGGGCTGAGGCAGTTAATACTTCATGCTATATAATGAATAGAGTTATGATTAAACCAATACTTAATAAAATGTCATATGAATTATGGTCTGACAAAAAGCCTAACTTCTCATATTTTAGAGTTTTGGATCGCCTTTTTATATTCTGAACACAGGAGATTAGCTTGGAAAATTTGAACCAAAAATAGTTGATGGGATTTTCATGGGTTATTCTTCTAGGAGAAAAGATAACAGAATCTTCAAAAAACAGCCAAGAACAATTAGGGAGACCATTAATGTAAAGTAAAATGAATCACACTTGGAGATGGCTTCTGAAAATGATAAAGATGAAGGTGGTGTGCAAGAAGGCGAAAAAGAAAGCAATCAAGTTGAGGCAAACAACGAAGAAATCGCAGAAGCAACAGCTGAAGCTAAAAGGCTGAAATTCAAACCCATCCATCCTCCAGATTTGGTGACCAGAAGTCCAACAGCAGGCATTCGCACCTGTTCCTATCTTAATTAGAATGTTTGTTCTTTCTGTATTCACAGTAATTTTTTAATTCTGAAATTGAACCAAGATCGTATGATTGCTCTTAATGATGAATCTTGGATTTTAGCTATGCGAAAGGAACTTAACCAGTTTGAGAGGAATACAGTCTGGAATTTGGTGCCTAGGCCAAAAGACTATCCAGTTGTTGGAACAAAATGGGTGTTCAAAATAAACTTGACGAATCTGGAAATGTAATTAGAAACAAAGCTAGATTGGTTGCTAAGGGATACAATCAAATTGAAGGCAATGACTTTGATTAAACATTTGCTCCAGTTGCTAGGTTAGAAGCAATCCGAATCTTGTTAAGTTTTGCATGTTTTAAGGATGTCAAACTTAAGAAAATGGATGTTAAGAGTACCTTTCTGAATGGAGAGCTAAAAGAAGAAGTTTTTATCAAACAACCCCCAGTTTTGAGAGTCACGATTTTCCAATTCATGTGTACAAACTAGAAAAAGCATTATATGGCCTTAAGAAAGTTTCTCGAGCTTAGTATGACTGTCTCTGTTCATATCTCTTGGAAAATGGCTTTAAAAAGGGATATGCTGACACTACTTTATTTCTATTATATGATGGTGATGATTTATTAATTGTTCAGATCTATGTTGATGATATCATTTATGGTGCTACTAATGATATTTTGTGTGAGAAATTTGAGAAAGTTATGCAGGAAATTTTTTGAAATGAGCTTGGTTGGAGAACTAAAGTATTTCTTGGATTTCAAATCAAACAGAGTAACAAAGGGATCTTCATTTCCCGAACTAAGTATGTGATGGAGCTGCTGAAGAAATTTGGAGTTGAAGATGCAAAAACAATGAGAACACCAATGAGCCTGACAACTAATCTTGACAAAGATGATAAAGGTGTCGTTGTTGATCAGAAAAATATAATGGTATAATCTGTTCACTTCTTTATCTCTCTGCTTCTAGACCCAATATTATGTTTTCTATTTGTTTGTGTGCTCGTTTTCAATCTAATCCAAAAGAATCTCATTTAAAAGCCACAAAACGAATTCTGAGATATTTGTTGCATACATCAAAACTGGACTTGTGGTATCCATCTTGTGATAACTTTGATTTAGTTGATTTTACTGATGCTGATTATGCTGGTTCACTGACTGATACGAAGAGCACTAGTGGAACTTATTTCACGTTAGTACATTCTCTTGTTTCTTGGTCAAGTCTTAAACAAAATTGTTTTGCATTATCCACCACTAAAACTGAATATATTGCATTAGGAAGTTATTGTGCACATATTTTATGGATGATGCAAACTCTATCTGATTTTGGCCTATTATATAAACGAATTCCTTTGAAATGTGATAGTAAGAGTGCAATAGATCTATCAAACAATCCTGTACATCATCCACGCACAAAACACAATGATGTGAAACACCATTTCATTAGAGATCATATTGCTAGTGAGGACATTTGTATTGAATTTATTCCACCTGAATCTCAATTTGCTAATACTTTTACTAAACCCCTTCCTAAAGAAAGATATTGCAGATTACGATTGGATTTGAAGATTATAGAAATTAATTGATCTCTCTGCATTTTTGGATAATTTTTTTCTTAAGGTGATCTGTTATCAATTTCATTTTCTGACAAATCAAACCAATCTTCAAGTCATCAAGAAAAGAACAGTTTATTTTGGACATTTATAATAAAATTGTGACTGTGTTAGACTTCAGAATATGAGGTGGTTGAAATTTTCTCAATAACCCTGATTTGATTGAATATAGTTTATAATATGAGTAATTTATGATTTTTTTTACATCCATCTCTATCAATATCACCCTTCTGTCATTCGTTATAGTGTTACATATTAAGGGGATTTTATGTATCAGATTAATAGTAATAATAATAAGAGTTTCTCTAACCTCATTTAAAAACCCAAGCTTTGGTCATTCATAGTTATGAGATTACTTATTTATTTTCATGCTGCAACTAATCCCATTTAAAAATCCAAGCTCTGGTTATGCGTGATTAGTGTGCTCTTGAAATATATATATATATATACACACACACACAAATTAAAAAAAGTTGGTATATGTTTATGGATATAATAGTATTTATATATAAATTCATCCTTGATATATATTAACTAACTCTCCAATCCATCTTCTAAATTGTGAAATGTGTTCCTATCTTACGGGTTATTATGATTTTTTGTTTGATGATTGGGGTTTGCGATTTCTGATTCTTTCAAATGACTTGATTTCTTACTTTGGTCCATATCCTTTGCAAATGTCCAGCGCTATTCATCTTTTGATGATTACAATGTGGGAGAAGAGTTAAGATTTTGACACATATGCAGACATTTATAGAATTTTTTTTCCATTAATGCTAAGTGTTTAATTATTTTCTATTTTATTCAAATATTTCTTTCATATTTCTTATGTCTGTTTACAATTGTAGGGGCAGCTGTGTTATAGGGGGAGCAAATAATAGGGGGATTTCTTATAATTTAATTTTCGAATGCTTTTCCTATATTCAAAATCTTAAGTATGTTTGTCATCATCAAAAGGGGGAGATTGTTGAACCTGTGATTTTTTGTTTGACGATAATAAACATATTTTACTTTTACAAATGTGTTTGAAACTGTACTAGATCCTTTTCTCCACATCATACAGAAATAATATTGATGTTTTGCCTAATAATATCTATATATAAGATTGAAATTTTCATAGAAGAATTTATTATTCAAAAATCAATTTTTATTTCACAAATAATTCAGTACATCATTTTAGAATTCCCTGCTATATACATACAAATGTTCACAAATATTTTTTTTTTACAAATGGACCTCACTACATTTTTCACTCTCACTCAATTACATCTATACACTCTTGATATATCAACATTCTATTCTGCTCCTGCTGCATCATTTTGAAACCTGTCACAAAAGTGGAATACACACATTAGACTGGATCTAAAATGAACAAGTAAAAAAAAATTTAAATTTTTTTATTTTACCCCAGATTTTATGTTTGTTTTTTCTCATCATCTTTCTGACTTGATCAACCTTAACATAACCACACTGGTTTGCTGATCAGAACCAGCATTACACTCAGCTGATTCTGACCAGCCTCAACATAGTGTAGTCAGTCTGCTGATGAGTATCACATATGCACATACACTCTCATACACAAAACAGGTTAATGGTAAGTGATCAAGTGGTGTAGCAAAAATGACAAGCAGCATGGACTAAATGATTACGTCAAAGCCAAATCAAAAACAAAAATTTCACAAAGGAGAAAGGTTCATGGATTCAGCCTATAAGTGCTAGCTTTAGTTCAACATGTTCATGTATATGTTCAAAAAAAGTCAACAGTGGAGTAGCAAACAATAACCAGAGCAAAGATACATAGAAATACATGGTGCGGTCAACATGGCAGCATGAAAATGTGGTGCAACTTCAAACAAATAACAAGGTAGTTCAACACACATGCAACAGCCAATTCAACATGTAAAGCATGGTTTCAGCATGGCAAGCAAGAAGGGCAACACAAAAGTGAGAAGTGGTGCATGATACAAGCAGCTCAGGTTTAAAGTAAAAGCAACAAGAAATGTCTAGATCAATACCAATACATGGTGGTGCAAAGTGGAATTGTTCTGCATATAAACTGGTCACATGATGATGGTGCATGAAACAACACAGCAAGAAGAATAGAATGTTGTGTGTGTGCAATAAAAAGTAGGTTTTAAACATTTATTTGTTCACCATTGCAAGCATGGACAAGTAAGCATACCGTCAACAAGACAATGCATATATGGAAATTACAACATACATGCCAGATGGGCACAACATATCAAAAACAAGTTTCAAGATCAAGACAGTGTGGATCAAGTGTCAAAACAGTGTGCTCACCAAGTGATCTTACTGAAGAAGGTACAAAGGTAGTACTTCAACTTGTATGGATACATGTCTAAAGAGATTGGTTTCACACGACACCTCGAATGATTTAAAATATGTATGGCATGTAATTAGGGACATGTTCAATTATGTTCACATAGAAAAATAAATGTTACAGATTATATTCACTTCAGGAAAGAGTTCAATGAAGAATTGAAATCAATTTTCTCTCTTCCAATGTTACTCAATCATGCATGAAAAAGGAAGCAAATTAAGGCACTGGATCAAATCATATTTGGCATGGTGATTAGGAAGAATCAAACTCGGTAGGCATATGCAAATATTGATTTTCAACTATGGAAATAAAACCAGCCTAGTTTATGAAGAAAGAATATTTTTGTGTCTAGATTCATTATTGGTTTCGAAATCAGAATATTCTAAAATGTTTATGGAGAAGCAAACGATTTCGATTTCAAAATATTTATCAAAATAGGCAACTCAAAATCAAGGACATAAATTCAATTCTAATTTCTTCCATATATTCCTCAATCAAAACAGGCAAGTCATTGAATTGAAATCAGAGGGTAAGGGTGTCGAGTCCCCTATATGAACACACTATTTCCTCACTGGCAAATCCATCCAACCCAATCGAAATCAATTCATACTCTAAAATCAAATCTGAGAACTTACTTATTGGTTCGAGGCAGAGAGATCATATCAAAGTCGAGCTAGAAGATTGATTCAAGATTTTGGAGTGATTCAAAGCCATGGAGATTCAGATTTGAAGGAAACCCTAGCCGCTGTTTTTTCTTGGAAATATATCAAATGAGGACGGCCAATTTCCATGAAGATATGAAGGGGTAGTTCTTTTTAAAAGGCTTTGTTTCATTTTTAAGTGTTATAATTTTTATTTTTGTTTTTAAACCTTGTCTTGTTTTTCTAGTTTTATTCAAAACTAGGGTTCATAGATTACTGGTCTGTATTCTGGGAAAATCTGGTCTAAGGTACACAGATCAGTCTAGGATTTTGAGCTTAGGGTTAGGACAGGAGAAGGCATTGCAAGTTTACATGGGATTGGAAGAGGGATCTATTTATAACAACAAGTAGAAATCTTAGGAATGTAGTAGTAGGCACAATTTTGCCAAAGCTGGGTATTTCTGTATGTTATTTTCCTTTACTGCATTTTTATTATTATGTGATTGTTTAAAATACCGAATAAACCCTATTCACCCCCTTTAGGGTTAATATTGACTCTATGTAATTAGAAACTGTAACCGCGCTTGAATACGAGTTTAGATTACACTTATGGTAGAAACCTGCCCGGAACCGCCCGACTAATCCAGTGTCCACAAGTCATAAATCTAATGTGAGGGGTTTGAGTGCATAAACGTACATGTGATGTCGCTCGGACATGAGGTTAAGTCCGACTTGTGGAAGAAGTTTGCCCAGATCCAACTGACATATCCAGCATCCACAAGCGGTACACTTAATGTGGGAGGTCTATCGCATTATAACCATAAATAAATGAATGGTGATGAACTTTTAATACTTAACCTGTTTGAATCCATAAGAATTACATGAACCTATTAACTTGAGTAGGGGTTATGTAAACTTGCTTGAATCGGTGGGAGGGTTAAGTTAATCTTGTTAAATATGTGGGGACGGGTTATACATACAAACCCGACAAACTTTACCTGTTGGGGTTGTGCAATCTTGTTAAACTAGTAGGCATAACCTGTTGAAATCCTTGTAGTGGGGTTGCAAGCCTAGGGGAAGCTTGTATCATCTATTGGGTGGGACCCGTTTCAGTCAGTAACCCATCTTGGTATCAAACGGGGAACCCCAAATCAGTCGAGGTCTGGGCACGCTTACTGAGCTGATTATAAGAGGTCACTTGAGTGAGGGTGTTGACGGCGTGTTCCGACGGAGTCATGTGCATGCATATGTCCGCTAGCTAGAGAAGATAAGACACCGTGACATCAGTAGATATAGTTGTGCACATCTTGTAAATAAATAGTTGCCACTTTAGGAAATGATACATCCTGCTGTGGGGCCAGTACAAGGTATCTATGAGTAAGGGAGTCGATCGATTGGGGGTAGTGATTAGGGTACATTTAGTCTTACTTATTTAGGAGCCCATTATTATTGTTGGGGTTAGCACCCATTAATTTCGTTGGGCTTCCTGTTTTGGTATAGGGTAAAACCTCTCACTAGAATTACACCCATGTCTACCATCTTGTACTTGTTGGGACCATCTTGTTCTGTAATACTAGTATTGGAGCAAACAAAAGTATTAGAGATGTGAAATGCATGTTCTGTTCTGTTTGTCTTGTTTTCCTTGTCATACCTGCCTCATGACACTGTTATCTCTCTCTAACTTATATGCCTCTTATGATGGTTTTACTTATGTATATGCTAAAAGTAACCGGACTCACCAGACTTTATGTCTAACCAATTTTGTTTCCACTTCTTTCTCTTCCGTTCCCCCCTCAAGGTTCTCAGGGTGGGAATACTCAAGCTTAATCAGGATTCTTCTTTCCTTCTTCTTGGAGTTGTTTAGATGTATTGCTCGATTTTACATCTGCTCTACTATGGCTATATTTTGGGGATTATGCTCTTTTATGTATTATTATACCTCTGATGATGATTTTTTTGTACAAGGCAGAAGTTTTATTTTTTAAGTATTCTGGACTTACTATGTAATTGGGTTTGAACCACGAAGCTTTTCTGCTCAATAAAGTTTTAATTCCGCTGTTATTTTATATCTATCTTGTAATATTTCTGTTTCAGTTTACCTATAACGCTTCACGAAACTTAATGCATTTTGATAAAGAGTGACATTAACGGACATAGGGTGTCATAGAGTGGGTAGCTTTTCGGCATTTTTTGCATTTATTCTAGCAATTAGTTGTATCATGACCATTTTTTCTGCAAATGCAACAATAAAGATTTGAATTTTTACTATTTGATTTGCCTCTTCCTCCTTGACCTCGACCACAGGTCCGGAAATCTTGATGTCTTCCACGATCTCTTCCTCGTGATGCTCTTTGTATCATCATATTCTTTTTATCTTGCGAGCTCCCTTTGTCCTTTTGTGAATTACCGATCTTTCCTTGAAAGCCTTGCTCTAAGCTTTGACTTGAGAACCTACTCATTCTTTTTTCATGGTCTTCAAGAGATCATGTGTAATGTCCCACATTTTACGTATTGGAGGATCGTAAAATATTTTTATTTAATTCCCTGAGGGTCGAACGATTCTCATATTTTGATATGTTGGTTATAGGGATGTAAGACATGTCCATAATTTTTATCAATTTTATTTGTGACCATTTTTCCCCCTCTCAGTTGTGTACATGGCATAAATTTTGACTGGAATCGAATCAGGCGTTGAGATCGATTTCATTGGAAAGAAAATGTAATACCCCAAAATTTTCTACACCCAAATTTCGATAAGAATTGAAATTCAAACACATCCAAGCATAGAGCGTGTTAATCTGGTACCTACAAACAAAAGAGCATGATCAGAGTACGATAAATTAACTCACAGCGGAAACAAAATAGGATAAACTAGTATTAACTCAAGTAACAACCTTTTTCAAAGTAAGTCACTTTGCCAATATCGAGCATAAGATAGAAAGAGAACCAAAAGCCAAACTTAAACACCTGTTAGAACCCGACCTTCTCTAGAAAACCTAGGTGGTTGTAATGAGGAAGGGGCTCAGAACAACAAGATTATTTTGAACATGAAATGTACAACATAGATTAAAATACACATATGTATCCTGTTTGGTTCCACCCAATATGTATGCCTATCAAGGTTAGTGATTCTAACCTAACCTTGTAAAAGTTTACGCACGACCCAACTACTCTTCCCAAAGTGGTATTCTAAGATATAATACAAAGATAGAATGTTTACGCATATATTTAGGAAGCCTTTAAACCATAAGTTAGTTGATTATTAGACCAAGAAGTGAACCCCTAACTGTAGAGTTTCTATATATATACCTTTCCATTCACTTACCCTTTTCTCACTATCAACAATAGATACGGTGGATTCTCCCGATCACTTAAGACCCTAGGCGGACTTATTGGTAACTTAATACCTCTCCATAACTTGTTCCACATTCTCATAAACTAGAGGGCACTAGCTACGGCCCTACTAGTTAAGTCTTTCGTCATTCATGCATATTCCTTTGCCCCGCATAAGGTGAGAGATGGTATTTTATCGCTCGTTATACCCTCTAGCATACCTTATTGGACAACCCCCTTTGTCACTTACTACTTCCCGTAGGGTAGGTAGTCATATCTGACATTTTTAGTTTCTAGATTTGGGTAGACAATACACACACATTCCGTTTAAGACCCTAATATCGAAAGACTTGTCCCTAGGTGGACTCTTCAACCACAGCCGCTTAAAACCCAGGAAGCAGACTATACGCGAAGATTATTAGGTTCATACCTCATTTGTCCTTAGTACCTTTCCCTATGGGGATAAAGTGGGCTA
This sequence comes from Allium sativum, assembly GCA_030737875.1. Lineage (NCBI taxonomy): Eukaryota > Viridiplantae > Streptophyta > Magnoliopsida > Asparagales > Amaryllidaceae > Allium > Allium sativum. The sequence continues at coordinate 162,637,643 of CM060924.1, forward strand.
TGTCATTACGCCTTTTCTGTTTAGTCTCTCTCCACACGATTTATTATCGTTACGAGTTCTTATGGTTAATAATACTTTTACATCATTAACCTACTAAGCCCAATTCTACTTTTCATTATAAGTTCTATATTCAGTAATATAAATCAGGAAAGTTATATCCTCTTTACCCTAGGGTATTTATTTGATTACTTCCCTAATTAGACTTAGTATTCAAACAACAATCAATATCCATTAATACCCTTTTACACCCATTTACTTTTGTTTCTTTGTTTATTTCCCTTTATGACCATAGTGGTCATATTTTTCTTAAGGTAACCATTCATTAGTTGTTTCCAAATAGATTTTCTAACGAATTAGAAAACCATCAACAAAATATTGCAATTAAACCGCAAGCCTATAGCATACAATTATTAGTACGGGGGCGAGTACGGGTTGATCCGCAGGGAAAGAAATAATTTCAATCTTTCTCAATCAAATTAAATCGAACTTTGGAATGTTTTAACTAACAAAAACTAATGAAAACTAGAAACTAAGTTGAGAACTAAACATGAGATTAAAGAGAAATTTAGAGGTAAAGGCCCTCTCATATTTATGCAAAATTAACAAACATACAATATATGATCTTTATTTTTAAGATTAAGTGACATAAATTTTGCATTTATTATAAGTATAGTTTATTTATGTTATTAATTAGCACAACATAAATTATTAAACCTTAACATAACAATTAAACCACTTATGATTCTCATGAAAATGGAACTAAAGCAAAAACTATTTTAAGTATTATCCATTCACTATTATCACTAGTGATATAGATCATCAAATTTTGTTCTTACTTTTATTTCAAAATAAATAACCACTTACCAAATTTTGATGTATTTTTTGTTTATATTGAATAAGATTAGCTTATTTGTATATGCAACATAAACTATCAAACCCACTTGTATAAACTTACATCAAAATCCACTACCATGAAGCACAAAGTAGAGATATTAAAAATCATACAAATGTTGAACTTACATAAAATTTGAGAGCTTCATTATCCCTAAATTGTAGGTGCTTAGCTTCTAAAGTATGTTATCATATTAACACATGTAAGTTTCAACATTGGAAACGAAAGAAAAATAAAGATAATCTAAATAGAACAAGAAAAGAACTAAACTAAGTGCATGTAAATAAATCTAAACTATAAACATAAAGTAGAGAGCATGTAAATAAATGAACAAAAAATTAAATTGCATTAAAATGAAAATTACATAAGAAAAAATGGCTAAGTGGGCATGGAAAATAAAAGAGAGGTTTGGATTTGAGCCTCCACTCTAAGCTAAACTAAATAAATGAGGCCCCTTAACATGTACACAAGTGGGTTATTTATACATGAATAAAACTCTAATTCTACTTTTAGCGTGCTACCAAAAATGCCCTTTAGAAAGTCTGGCCACCAAGTAATCATTAAGATTTAATTAATCGATCATCAAATTTGCATGAAGCACTAACATCCATTTATTTGTCCATTAGCTTCTAAGTGTAGAATTAGGTAAGTGGGAAGGTAGTGGGGTCCTCCATGATCCTGTATGAGAATTACTTCCTCTTTATTCCTTTGTGTGCATATATGTCGCTATGAAGCCCTCTTCCACATGCACCAAATTTCTACAAAAAACAACGAAAAATGACCAAGTAAAAGTTATCAAAATAACATAAGCACAAGAATGACCATTTTGCCCCTGTATGGTGATGAATATATGATGTTTTGAAATCAATTGAATTATGGTTTAAAATACCCACATATGACATTTATATAAATAGAATTAGATGAAATATGGATGTAAATATGTGCACATTTACGCACCCATCATCAGTTCCAAGGTATCTATTTGTTGTACCCCAACAGACAATTACTATTCTTACTTATTTATGTGTTGGTTGACTGTTATATACATATATATATATATATATATATATATATATATATATGCACCAGGCCTCTCACATTAAGTTAACTACTTGTGGATGCTGGACTTGCCAGTCGGTTCCGAGCAGACTTCTACCACAAGTTGAACTTAACCTTGTGCCTTAGTACGTTTATATTTATGCATTAGACCTCTCACATTAAGCTGACTGCCTGTGGATGCTGGATTTGTCGGTCGTATCCGGGCAGACTTCTACCACAAGTTGAGCTTAATCTCGCGTCTAAATACGATTCAAATTTCCTTATTGGGGTGTACAACATTAATCCTAATTAATTTAGGTATTATAACCATTTTCTATTATATTTACTTCCTACAATCAACATTGGTTACAATTGTAATTTATTAATTTGCGATCCCATTTATAGCATTAAATTATATTAATTGCTACAATGGTCATCACAAATATATTAATTCAATATGGATTACATTTTCATATAATTCCATAATTGAACATCATTCAAACATTCCATACATTGTATATTTTACTGTTTTACGCTGATTTGGATGGACAATATGTATATATTTATATTTTATATTTTCGCACGGTCAACGTAGTTATCTTTTATTTTTATTATTATTATTATTATTACTATTATTATTATTATTTTTAAATTTAATGATTTGGTTTAATCAATAACCAAACATTCCTTTTTGCATTCAATCTTGCCAAAAGGTTTCAAATCTTACAAAAAGACCGTAAGCCGAAATCTTTGCAAATTATGCCTAATTAGTGGAATTGACGTATTTCCAAATCATGAGAAATATATGTTAATATATAATTTGGAATAGTTAATGCAAAATACGCCCAAATATGTATATTTATACTTATACGTACATTTGCTCCACTTTCCCCCTTTCCAATCTTTTTACCATGTCTCTTGTGATTTCAAAATAATGCCTTTTCGTTCAAAAAGAGGAAAACGAAATATTTACAATAATTAAGCCAAAACCCAAGAACATTGAATACAAATAGGTATAATTATTTCAAAATTACGATCACACAATTTAACATTTTATCCAATATTCACATAATTTATATTCAACACTAAAATTAGAGATCTGCAATATAACTACAACTGAATGGTGTTCAATGGGACTGATTTCTGGATCTACAGTGTTTTACAACAAACCATTACACATTTTACAACATAATTGTAGGAAATATGTATAAAAAATTTAATAATCCCACAATTAATATTATGTCTAACCACAATTCACAATTTACAAGTTTTAACAATGTTTATAATCAGATCTGACGGGTTTCAATCCAATTTCAACAATTTAATGAACAGATCTGATAGAAATAAGCATAAAATTTGAGATCTAATTCAAATGAAATAAAAAGGCTATTATAACTGTATTTGTAAATTTCCCACTCACCTTAAATCATCCAAATACACATTTTGAACCTTTTAGGCCTACAATTCCCAAATTCTTATAAATTTACAATTTATTTGAAAGGGGGATAATTTAGATCTATAGATATGTAGGAATATAGGAAGAGAGGAGAGAATCTGATTTGAAGCGTCAATTTACATTCTTTTCCATTGGATCTGATAATCCTCTCAATCCTACGTGATTTAGATTAGATTTGTTGTATAGGAATATATTTTCAATTAAGAAATTAGGTTTGAGGAAGGAGGAAAATGGTAGAGCTTCACTGCAGCCCACAGCTTTGTGTGGAAAAGAATGAGGCCTTACCCCCTTTATTTATAGGAGTGGAATTGGCCTTAAACTTCATTTAGTTTATATCCGTCCATTCGTTTAATATATATTATAATCTAACCTTACTGACCCTAGCCGTCATTGGGCGTTCTAACGCCCAGTAGGTCGACCTCTTGGGCTGTCAATTGACCAGTCAAGCTAGGTAATTAATGTATAAAATATTTAATTTTTTTGTTTTATTTATTTTCCATCCATTTTCATATTTCGTCCATTACTTTTTCATGTGGACTTCGTTCGCGAAACTCCAAACATGAAAGTTGACCAAAATTTTGAGATGAATGCATCGGTTAAAGTTTTGTGCTCAAATTCCATCGTTTGCAAAAAATTCTATTTTTGAAATTCTAATAATTATTTCTTTTTTCAAAAATTCTGGGTTGTAACAGGAAATGATGTCTCCAATTTAATAAGGTGGTCACATTAAAGATTGGTTTGATGGCTATAAATAGGGGGTAGAAGCAAGGAGAAAGGATTACTTTCTACATTCCTTATTTGGTTGGGGTTTGAGATTCTCCCTACTCCAATCAAATACACATTTCCTCCATTAAAATCTTAGTTCTACATAAAGGAATGCTAGATATACATCAAGAGAGAGTAGATCGCATCAAATTGAGAGATTTGGAGATCATTCTTCGTTGTTCGGATTGGAGATTAGTTGATTTCAAGCTAATTTGAAGATTTGGTGAGTGAAAAGCATCTCTCGCATGGATACAATCAAGTATATGAGTTGTTTGATCTTATTTTCATCATTTCAAGTTGTTTTCACCTAGATCTAATCGATGTAAGTATGATTTCAATTTTGAATCACCATAGAATTTAATCTAGCAACTTATAATGGTAATTTCATATGCTAATTCTATGTTTAGATCTATTTACTGAATTGATCATAGTTTAATCATGATTTATTTGAGTATTATGTGATCATAAGTTGATGGTTGATATATTAACGATTGCTTGATATTTCTCGATTTGATAATTGATTGTTTAGTTGGAATTGGATTGATTTCGGGTTTTTATTTGATTTTGTATCATGACTTGATGCAAGAAAGTTGGATTGTTGGAGTTTTGATGGATGAATGGTGGTATAAACAATGGATCGATGCTATGTTGGCATGGATATTTGGAGTGTTCTATTAGAAATGAGTGGATGGATCAGATTAGTTCAAAAGTGACGGATCGGTGTGAACATTTCATGGATCGGTCGTAGAAAACTCGATGCGTCGGATCAGTTCCAATAGGGATGGATTGGTAGGGAATTTTAATGAATCAGGCAGTTTTCCAAAAATCAGTGATCCACCAAGTGGCCACACAGCAAAAAAGTATATTTAGCAAGCATCTGGGTAAATTAGGCAAAAACCAGATATGATGGTTTGACGGCGTTTAAGAAACGTTGTGGTTGGCAATGGAATGGGCAGCTTTCGAAAATCAATGATCGACTTGGCATTCTAGTGTATCGGGTAGACTGCACACCAGAGAAATGTTTGGATTAGATCATTTAGTTTGACAACATTTCAGAAACGCTGTGGAATGTACGGATCTGGCAACATTCTCGAGATGGATTGGTCATGGGTTTTCACATGGATCGACCTTGTTTTACCATGGATCAGGCAAACTGGATTGACAACGTAAAATAAAACGTTATGGAAAAGAGTGGACAGGGCAATTTCTGGAGCGTGGATCGGTCAAGTTCTGGAGGCATATTTGACGGATAGGGCAAGCCGATCCCTAATGGATCAGGCAGAAGATACTACAGCGTTTAACGAACGTTGTGGATGGAAATTTAAACGCTATGGTGTGTTTTTCATAGCGGAAAGGATAAAATACTATGAATCGAATATCGACGAAATGATGTATGTTTTTGACTCGATGATGGTCGTGGCTTCGAGGTGAATTTAAGATGAAATGTTCGAAGTGTTTTGAAGTGTTCGTTAATCGATGAAATGCAATGAACATGAAAACGACTCAAGATGATTTGAGTTCGTGGATAATGGTTTCTTAAGATTGATTTAAGCTTATGAATGGTCGCCGATGATGATGATTGGAGATATTGAAGGACGAGGAATTATCATTGTTGTAGGTTCTAGAGGACTCAAAGCAGGGGTATAACAGGGATCCTAAAAGACCGGTTGAATGGTCGAGTACCCTGGGTAACGATGAAATGCCTAGATATGTAACGATGAAAGGCGTATGGAGTTTTGCTAGAACCGGGATTACCATTAGCCCTTGATGGATGGCATGATGTTGAGCCGGTTAGACGATTAGCGATGGTTTCAAAGCAGGATTGGCGGTGAAAGCCAGAGTCGTGGATGATGATTGTTCTGCTTGTATCATCTGGTGTAGATTATTCACCGTCGAGGAAGACATTTCTTGGGTGCTTGTCTGATGTTAGTTTAGGCCTTCGGGGCTTGAGCTTAGGAGATGTCGATATCGGTTAGGTTGGTCTATGCTTGATAACTAGTTGCTATGTCTACTATGTTTTCCTTTTATGATTGTTGCAATGGCTATCACTGTCGGATGTGGAGGAAGGGTTTGGAGTTCTTCTATGTTGATGTTGGTAGATTTGATGTTTGATTTACCTATTTCTCATATACTTTATTAATGATGTTAGATAGTTGTTTTATTGCCCATTAAAACTGTTTTCTGACTCAAGGTTTTATTTTTCCTCTTATTACCTTGGGTTGTTCATCCATTGTGTTATGTATGGATAGACTAGGTAGAAGGTGACTAATGATAGATCTTGATGGGACGATGCCATAGAATGACGATGAGCAGGAGGCTTTCATAGTAATTTTCTACTATCTACTATATCTTACTGTAGTGGCCCGCAAATAAGTACCATTTGAGCTGACTAAATACACCACATGCCCAACCCAAATTGCACAGAAATACGAATCATTAATACAAAGAAGTTAGAGGATAAGAAATAGAATGTAGAAATATTAGAATATAAGAAGAACAGAAATAACAACACAGAATCTCACATTGCAGCGGATTAAAATATAACATATATATATGTAACAACTTTTGGGATACAAATTTTTTACTTTACATATATGTACATACTATTTTCAGATTACACCACAACATAGCGGAAAATAAACAACAAATATCTAACGTTGAAGCCTTCTGCTCCAAGCTCCTCCAAGGATATCTAAAAATACCTGAACTACCTGACTGCCCATACAAATTTGGGCACCTAAGAGTTTAGGGAAAATATAGAAAAATAAACTCTGGGTCAGCCATGGGACTGATATGAGAAAACAATTTAGAACAATTTGAGAAAATGAACGATATCTCATAAGACCATGTCATAACACGGAACGGGTTTTTTCCTTACGAGAATCCAAAATACTTGATTTAACTTTCAAAATTTATTTTGAAAGAAACGATAATCTTTATATCAGAACTCTTTTGATATTATAATAGTGACTAAGTCAAATAAATAACAATCTAGTGGAACGTTTGCATCTAACCTTCCACACATATATATAATATACAATCATAACCGCGAGCACTTATTGGGTAATAAATTTCCAACTATGACAAAGTATGGAACCACCTTCTGATAGTGTTTATCTAGAGAGGATTACACTGGGTTCAACAAGAACATCTTGTAACCCGGCTATACATGATCGAGCACTCATTTCACTTGAGTGTATCGAATGTATATCACCAACGTTGGGATTAACAACCATTTCCTAAAAAGGGACAGTATCGAATAGAATAAAAAATGAAATGAATTTTATCTAGATAGGTGATAATACATTCTAATTGGGAGCTATCCACTTAACTATTCTACCTGCCTTATTTTTGTCATTTCCCGGTTGTTGAGAACTGAGGCTATCATTATTAACCTTTCACTGATAACAAAATCACTTTGAATGCCAAATTGTCAGTTCTGTTAACCACTAATTGATTTGCACAAATATAAGATGGATTAATGCAAAGAGAATAAATTCTCCACCACCAATATATGCGATCATTGGAAATACTCCGTCAGACACTCGTCCATACACATTCATTCTAGGACTGAACGAAACCGAAGGCACAATTTCCATTAATCCATCTTGACAACTTCTACCTAGGATTAACAGAAAAAGCTCTTGCATTTTTCTTCGTCTTCGATTATCTTAATATAATCTGATTCGCAATGCTACTGCCAATACGGGGTGATTCTCGGATAATAATCTGACCGGTCTCTCCATACTGACAATGATATTGGCAAATACATCAATAGTCGCTTATTTAACTATTAAAGAAAAACAAACATTCACCTAAAACATCAAAATAATCACTGGGCCCGTTAATTAATATTCTATTAATTAAATCACTTCTCCATTTCCTTATCAATATTTGTTAACTCAATATTTTTAATATTCATCTTGGCCTCATACGCTATTTGGAAAACATTTCCATATATCGCTTTCTTTTATTTTCTATACTTAGAAAATATCTCACATTTATAAATGGAAAACATTCCAATTACTACTTCCTTTCACGATCATTCATTTTTACACTTAGGAAATATTTATTATTATATTTTAAAAATTCCACTTACTTGGGTTAAAACGAATGTTGTGTAAAATATTGTTACAACAACCTCAAATATTGTAGTGGCCCGAAAATCCATGCCAATTTGAGCTGACTAATATCCTAACATTCAACTCAAAGTGCATGAAAATTCAGTTCATTAATTGAAATAATTAAGAGGATGAGAAAGATAAGATAGGACCAATAGAACAAGAGAAGAAGAACACAACTGAATAGAATTAGAGTAAACACGAAACTCACAACGGAATGAATAAAACATATTATATATATCATAACTTTGCATTTACAAATCTGAAATTGTACTTACATATCATATCAGAGTATAACTCATATACATTACAGCGGAAATAATCTCTAACTAACTAATGGGGAAGCCTTCTGCTTCCAGCTCCTCCAAGTGAATCTGTAAAATCCTAAAACACTTGACTGCCCGTACAAATTTGGGCACCCAAGAGTTTAGGGAAAACAAACAAAATAAACTCTGGGTCAGTCATGGGACTGGTGTGAGTAAATTCCAACTATACTGTTTAACTTTGAAAAACCATACTATAACCCAAAATATCTTTGATATCAAATCTAGTGATATTATGATAATGTCTAAGCAAATAAATATCCAAGTAGTAGAACGCTTGCATCTCACGTTCCACATATATATAGTATAAAATCATAAACCGCAGGGCGCTTATTGGGGAATTGGATTCCAATAGACAAGGTATGGGAGCACCTTCTGATAAGTGTACTCTAGAGGGGACACACTCAGGGTTCAACAAGAACGTCTTGCAACCCGGCCACACATGACCGCTCACTCATTTAGCTTGAGTGTCGCGAATATATTGCCACCCACGGTTTGTTGGCCATCCAACCATAATCCGAAGATACAGAATCGAAAAGAAGTATAAATATGAATTTTCTCTAGATCAGTGAAAATACACCCTGCTTGGGTATGACCCAACTAGCCATGATGCCTAGCCCAACTTTTGTTACTTCCTGGTTGTGAGTCTAGAGGCTATGTCTATCTTCAGAATAGATCACCATTCACTTTGAATGCCACATCGTCAAACCCATCAATTCACTAATCGTCTTCCAAAAATATCACGGGTATAAAAAGCTAAGAGGAACGAATTCCTCCGCCACCAGACGTAATACCTTTAAAAGATCAACCATACGTGATTTATCAGGTATACTCTGTCAGACACTCGTCCATACAAGTTGTCCTGGGACTGGACAAACAGAAAGCATCGCTTTTAAACAGGACGACCCTTGAATTTAACTCTGTCTTCAATTTTCTTCAGCATAATATAATTCGTAGCGCATATGCCTATACGGAGAGGTTTCAGATAACGTATCCAACCGGTCTCCCCGTATTGACAACGATGGTCAAAACACTTCGATAGTCGGTTGTTTAACTATCGAAGTAAAAACAAACACCAATTCACAAACACTGGCCCTTTTATTTAATACTAACTTTCTAGTTTCCCATATTTTTATAAACTCTTCCTTACTTCCCTTCACTTCTACTCTATTAGTTCCTCGTTATAAAACGGTAAGTGAATAAATTTCTAAGTATTTACCCCAAAGGCCGAAACCAACATCAGATTGACGCCTCGAAAGTTACTCAACTCAACCAATGTACAACGAGTTCTAATTTCTTTAAAACTATATCACTTTCCTTATCATGCTTAGTATATCTTTTTAAAACATTATAACTTATCGACTCACTTTAAAACCGTTATATTTTAACTAATGCAATACGCTGCTATATTTTCCTTTATAACTAATGCAACATGCTGCTATATTCTCTTTTATAACTATTGTAATACGCTGCTATATTCTCTTTTATAACTACTGCAATATGCTGCTATATTCTCTTTTATAACTACTGCAATACGTTGCTATATTCTTTTTATAACTACTGCAATATGCTGCTATATTCTCTTTTGTAACTACTGCAATACGCTGCTATATTCTCTTTTATAACTACTGCAATACGCTGCCATATTTTCCTTTATAACTAATTTCCTACTTCCTATTTGGTTATAGTTTATGGGTTTCAAACCAACTATAATTATCTTGTCAAAGATATATATGGTTTCAAAAATATAGATTTTATAATTCGACAAGTCGAATTCTAATTATATTCCTTATGGGTTTTCAATTTTATTTGTATTTCAAACATCGAATGATTTTATCAATTCCTTTGTAATGATTTCCCCTTCCCCACTTTTGGATATATTCTTGAATTCATACTTCCTAAATTTCCATGGATAATAATTCCATTTCATTATAAATATCATTTTAAAATCAAACTGCCTTTATATAATTAAACCAATTATTTTATTCTAGCCTAATCAGGATTAAACTTCTATTATTTAAAAATAATAGATCTTCTTTTTAAACTCGACTTCTTATCTAATATATTTCACGGTATTTTAATGACCGTTATTTCAAAGACAGTGTAATCCCACATCCCCAACAAACAACAATTAATAATAGATTATCTAGTTTTATCATGTAGTGCAATCTATGAAAACAACAATATAATTATTTCAACCAATTCATCAGCAATTCATCCAAACAACCATCATGCATCATTTAACCATGATTTATCCATATTAAATAACGATTATAATATTATAAAGAGGATCAGAGTTAGTGAGTTTATTCACCTAGCACGTTAACCGTTAAATAACGATTTGTGTCGGTCAATCTGATCCGGCGTTTACTTCTGTCATTGTTCACGCTGAAACATCTACCGGCTTGCTCAAGACATGAACGCTTCATGCTGCTACTTTGCTTCATCATATCCTCGAACATAACTTTGCCATGGTTGAAACCATATCCCAACATACTCCTATTTTGTTGAATGCTATGGTCTGGGCACATTACAGTCGACATATTATTTCATTTCACTCAATTAAATGGGTTCACATTTTCCTTACACATCCCAAACGAAATCAACTCAGACCAAAACTGCTATTCCATCATTGCGTCGAGCTCGCTATTACTGTAAACACTACGATATCAACACGCTCAGAAACTCCCCCTTCCATTCTTGAACGCGTTGAAGCACTGCTCCCATCTCCAACGTGTACACATCTCATGTTTTCGCCCCCCAGTCTCAACACACGTACAATTGCCTTGCACCCTTCGCTCTTCGACATTTTGACAACACCAACCCGCGAGAGCCTGTCCCATGTGGCTTCTTTGCTCATTTAACAAATTCCCAACTCCATGAACTTGTCTTCAACGCAGGCGCAAGTACTTGTTCCCCCTTGGATTTTGATGCAACTCCTTATATTTCCTTCTTACCTTTTCTTACTTCCAGTATTTGCATTCCAACGCATGTATTATATTCTCTCATCACCGAACAATACTCATGCCATTTCGTGAACCACTCCACCGTTACTGCGCAAAACTCCCACCACAACTCTTCACACATGCTTAGTGAACTCCTCCCTACTACAGATTTGAACGACCCACCTTCCACTTCCCTATTTCGTATTTGCTCTCGAATACAAAAATGGAACTCGCATTTTTATTTGATGTAGAGAAAAAGCGGTGCAGAAGGGTTTTTATTTCTACCTAAAATGAAGACTCGGCTATCGTTTTTAATAGAGAGGAAAATAAATAAAAATGTTCTGCTTAAGATGTAAGCATCAGGGATGTAGTATAGGGTATGGGTTGTTTGTAATTCATTTAATTCGATGGGACCATGCATGTATTTTTATTAATTTTGCATGTCCGTTAGCATAGCGTAGGTTGTATTCTCTCCATTTTAGGCATGTGCTTAGGGTGTGGCTCCCTGTTCTTAGCATGTATATTTTTGTAAATAGGATAGGTTGCGTGTGATTTCACAGCATAGGGTATGGAATGGTGAAAGTAAGTCTTGGATATTTTCGCATGATATAGGTCATGAGCGTGTTAAGTATAGGGAAATAGTTTGCAAAAATTTCAGTGCTTTTGATTTTTCATTTTTGTTTTATTACGTTAGATATTTTAGAGTATTGGCTGTACGAAATTTTATCAATTAGGGCCTTCATCAACAGAGATAAAAATACCGCTGTATCGACCAACGCCCCACGATCCCAAAAATATAATAATATCGGTAGTTTAACTTATATTGTGAAACCCCAAAATATCGATATAGGGTGCGAAATACTCCAAATAAAAAGTTGCATATTTAATTAATTAAAAATTACAGTAAAATTCTAAAAATTAAATTATCACTATGTCTCAAAAGAACCTTGTCTAAATTTGAAACCTATATTTAGTTATATCAAATAAACCATTATGGTCGATATACGATTTCATAGCGACTTTCTGAATATTTGATTTGGACATACCTTACAATATATAATCCGGAATTTTAATTTTTCACTTCCATTAGAAAAATATTGTTTAAAAGATTCCAACGTTTCTTGTTTTGCAGGAATCTGATTTATAACGGATCATGTACAGTCATTTGAAGTTCAGAACGTTAAATTACGAACTGCCGCGATGTTACGGGCTCGATTATATTTAATATATATTTTTATACGTTCAACTCTGTTTTAATTAAAATATAAATCTACTGATATTACCATTTCAATATTTAAACTGATTTAAATATTCAATTGCAAACCGATAAAAATGCGGGACATTACATTCCTTCCCCCTTAAAATAATTTCGTCCTTGAAATTGCTAAGATGAGGAAAATACTACAATCTTTGTTGTAAATAGGTTAAAAATCTTTTTGGTTTACTTCATAATTTCAGTTTCAACTGAACTGATTAATTCCAATTAAATATTAATTCCTTCTTATTTCGAATATTTTCAAAATTCTGAAAATTTCCTAATAGCTCAAATTTTCGAAGAATTTTGTCAGCATCTCCTCTGCACGGCTCATTCAGTCCAACTACCACTCGCCACTCTGGGCCTTTTCCAAATCAAATAGCTAAACGACTTTTCAAAGTAGCTCAAAAATCTCATACCCAAATATACTGTAAACTTATACCTTTTTATCGGGCATTCGACTCTTTTCTATTCCATTTGTTGCCCTATCAGCATATACAGATGCATTTCCATTGGATCTCCAATCAACTTATCCTTAAAACAATCACTTCCTTATGCCCAAGTAAAATTCCATTTCAAACTTCAATTCAAATTTCAATTCCAAATTCTTACTCACCAATTCGATTCCATTCCAGATTACCTCTAATCCAAACCAACTTTAGTTAACTTAGTTAAATTTTCTATTTATTTACTTCATAAGTAAATTTTAAATTCCGGGATTCAAAATCCAGGGTTTTATTTCAAATCAGTTTGAAATCTATATAATAATAGTAATTCAAAACATTTGAATTTCCTAACAACTTATTTTCTTAAAACAGTTCAAAACAAAATCTCTGGTAGTAATCCGTCACTTAGAACTCGAAAATGAACACTGATAATGCGGCCGTCATCATCAGAATTTATTTTCCAGCCATCGAAGTGAGTTCAATAATATATTACTTTTCAAAACACTTATTTTCAAACATTTTCATTTGAGAATCACTTCAAAATATCCTTTCAAAAATGCTTCGAAAACATTTTCAAATTTTCCCAGGATTTTAAATTTCCATAAATTTAATTCAGAATTCATTTACAACACCATTCTTAGTTTCTAGAGTTTTATTTCAATTCCGGTTTTTAAATTCTGATTCAATTCACCTGATTCTGCATATTATACTTATATAATATTTCGATTGGTTATTTATATAACCAACTCAGTTATAAATCTTATTCGATCATAATAACGATCAACACATCAATATATTATAATAATCTCAATATATATACTTCTTTTATGTTAAAATATATTTCAGGTAAAATTATTTCATTTACCCTCTTTCAAAACAATACTATGTCGAAATTCTCTATCCAAGCGTTTATAAATCTCTATCGACCACGTCAGCTAAATGCGTCGATCTGGAATTTATATACCACTTAACAGATCAATCAACACAATATAAAACAATTTTTGTATATATTCACAAATACGCGCTCATATATATACACTCAAACTCAACCTAGAGTATTACTAACTCCATCTCTATTGAGTTACGCCATAGAGCCAAGGTAATCACTTAACCTTTAGCTCTGATACCAACTGTAGTGGCCCGAAAATCCATGCCAATTTGAGCTGACTAATATCCTAACATTCAATTCAAAGTGCACGAAAATTCAGATCATTAATAGAAATAATTAAGAGGATGAGAAAGATAAGATAGCACTAATAGAATAAGAGAAGAAGAACACAACTGAATGGAATTAGAGTAAACACGAAACTCACAGTGGAATGAATAAAACATATTATACATCATAACTTTGAATTTACAAATCTGAATTTGTACTTACATATCATATCAGAGTATAACTCATATACATTACAGCGGAAATAATCTCTAACTAACTAATGGTGAAGCCTTCTGCTTCCAGCTCCTCCAAGTGAATCTGTAAAATCCTAAAACACTTGACTGCTCGTACAAATTTGGGCACCCAAGAGTTTAGGGAAAACAAACAAAATAAACTCAGGGTCAGTCATGGGACTGGTGTGAGTAAATTCCAACTATACTGTTTAACTTTGAAAAACCTTACTATAACCCAAAATATCTTTGATATCAAATCCAGTGATATTATGATAATGTCTAAGCAAATAAATATCCAAGTAGTAGAACGCTTGCATCTCACGTTCCACATATATATAGTATAAAATCATAAACCGCAGGGCGCTTATTGGGGAATTGGATTCCAACAGACAAGGTATGGGAGCACCTTCTGATCAGTGTACTCTAGAGGGGATACACTCAGGGTTCAACAAGAATGTCTTGCAACCCGGCCACACATGACCGCTCACTCATTTAGCTTGAGTGTTGCGAATATATTGCCACCCACGGTTTGTTGGCCATCCAACCATAATCCGAAGATATTGAATCGAAAAGAAGTATAAATATGAATTTTCTCTAGATCGGTGACAATACACCCTGCTTGGGTATGACCCAACTAGTCATGATGCCAAGCCCAACTTTTGTTACTTCCTGGTTGTGAGGCTAGAGGCTACGTCTATCTTCAGAACATCTGATCACCATTTGTGATAACCCCAAATTCTGGGTTGTTACAATCTCCCGCGCTTAAGAACTTTTCGTCCTCGAAAAGGAAAAGGGAAATTAGAAGAGTAGGAACCAACACAGAGAATGTGGAATATTTTAAGCTTACCTCAAAACAAAATCTAATCGGAGGTATCCACTCTGCAATTGGGATAGGCTTGTTTGATACTCTCCTCAGTTTCCCAAGTGCAGTCTCTAGGATCACTGCTCCATTGCACCAACACTAGCAGTCCAAGTGGCACGAGTACTCATTTTTAGTTAGTTATGTACGATCAGGGAAAGAGTCAGAACAACCGTAATGGTGATTTGAAGAAATGATAAGATAGAACGATGGTAAAAAGATGGTGAGAAAGTAACTGACTATTATGTATTCTCATGAAATGTTCGCCGTAGAATATTGTGATTCTACGTAAACGAATTATTATAAATATGGTATATTCCAAAGCTAAGTTTAACCAAAGCTCTGATACCAACTGTGATAACCCCAAATTCTGGGTTGTTACACCATTCACTTTGAATGCCACATCGTCAAACCCAACAATTCACTAATCGTCTTCCAAAAATATCACGGGTATAAAAAGCTAAGAGGAACGAATTCCTCCACCACCAGACGTAATACCTTTAAAAGATCAACCATACGTGATTTATAAGGTATACTCTGTCAGACACTCATCCATACAAGTTGTCCTAGGACTGGACAAACAGAAAGCATCGCTTTGAAACAGGACAACCCTTGCATTTAACTCCGTCTTCAATTTTCTTCAGCATAATATAATTCGCAGCGCTTATGCCTATACGGAGTGGTTTCAGATAACGTATCCAACCGGTCTCCCCGTATTGGCAATGATGGTCAAAACACTTCGATAGTCGGTTATTTAACTATCGAAGTAAAAACAAACACCCATTCACAAACACTGGCCCTTTTATTTAATACTAACTTTCTAGTTTCCCATATTTTTATAAACTCTTCCTTACTTCTCTTCACTTCTACTCTATTAGTTCCTCGTTATAAATCGGTAAGTGAATAAATTTCTAAGTATTTACCCCGAAGTCCGAAACCAACATCAGATTGATGCCTCGAAATTTACTCAACTCAACCAATGTACAATGAGTTCTAATTTCTTTAAAACTATATCACTTTCCTTATAATGCTCAGTATATCTTTTTAAAACATTATAACTTATCGAATCACTTTAAAACCGTTATATTTTAACTAATGCAATACGCTGCTATATTTTCCTTTATAACTAATGCAACATGCTGTTATATTCTCTTTTATAACTATTGCAATACGCTGCTATATTCTCTTTTATAACTACTGCAATACGCTGCTATATTCACTTTTATAACTACTGCAATACGTTGCTATATTCTTTTTATAATTACTGCAATACGCTGCTATATTCTCTTTTGTAACTACTGCAATACGCTGCTATATTCTCTTTTATTACTACTGCAATACACTGCTATATTCTCTTTTATAACTACTGCAATACGCTGCCATATTTTCCTTTATAACTAATTTCCTACTTCCTATTTGGTTATAGTTTATGGGTTTCAAACCAGCTATAATTATCTTGTCAAAGATATATATGGTTTTAAAAATATAGATTTTATAATTCGGCAAGTCGAATTCTAATTATATTCCTTATGGGTTTTCAATTTTATTTGTATTTCAAACATCGAATGATTTTATCAATTCCTTTGTAATGATTTCCCCTTCCCCTCTTTTGGATATATTCTTGAATTCATACTTCCCAAATTTCCAAGGATAATTCTTCCATTTCATTATAAATATCATTTTTAAATCAAACTGCTTTCATATAATTAAACCAATTATTTTTCTAGCCTAATAAGGATTAAACTTCTATTATTTAAAAATGATAGATCTTCTTTTTAAACTCGACTTCTTATCTAATATATTTCACGGTATTTTAATGACCGTTATTTCAAAGCCAGTGTAACCCCGCATCCCCAACAAACAACAATCAATAACTGATTATCTAGTTTTATCATGTAGTGCAATCTATGAAAACAACAATATAATTATTTCAACCAATTCATCAGCAATTCATCCAAACAACCATCATGCATCATTTAACCATAATTTATCCATATTAAATAACAATTATAATATTATAAAGAGGATCAGTGTTAGTGAGTTTACTCACCTAGCGCGTTAACTGTTAAATAACGATTTGAGTCGGTCAATCTGATCCGGCGTTTACTTCTGTCATTGTTCACGCTGAAACATCTACCGGCTTGCTCAAGACACGAACGCTTCATGCTGCTACTTTGCTTCAGCATATCCTCGAACACAACTTTGCCATGGTTGAAACCGTATCCCAACATACTCCTATTTTGTTGAATGTTATGGTCTGGGCACGTTACAGTGGACATAATATTTCATTTCACTCAATTAAATGGGTTCACCTTTTCCTTACACGTCCCAAACGAAATCAACTCAGACCAAAACTTCTCTTTCGTAATTGCGTCGAGCTCGCTATTACTGTAAACACTATGATATCAACACGCTCAGAAACTTCCCCTTCCATTCTTGAACGCGTTGAAGCACTGCTCCCATCTCCAACGTGTACACATCTCATGTTTTCGCCCACTCAGTCTCAACGCACGTACAATTGCCTTGCACCCTTCGCTCTTCGACATTTTGACAACACCAACCCGCGAGAGCCTGTCCCGTGTGGCTTATTTGCTAATTTAACAAATTCCCAACTCCATGAACTTGTCTTCAACACAGGCGCAAGTACTTGCTCCCCCTTGGATTTTGATGCAACTCCTTATATTTCCTTCTTACCTTTTCTTACTTCCAGTATTTGGTTTCCAACGCATGTATTATATTCTCTCATCACCGACCAATACTCACGCCATTTCGTGAACCACTCCACCGTTACTGCACAAAACTCCCACCACAACTCTTCACACAAGCTCGGTGAACTCCTCTCTGCTACAGAGTTGAACGACCCAGCTTCCACTTCCCTATTTCGTATTTGCTCTCGAATACAAAAATGGAACTCGCGTTTTTATTTGATGTAGAGAAAAAGCGGTGCAGAAGGGTTTTTCTTTCTACCCGAAATGAAGACTCGACTATCGTTTTAAATAGAGAGGAAAATAAATAAAAATGTTATGCTTATGATGTAAGCATTAGGGATGTAGTATAGGGTATGGGTTGCTTGTAATTCATTTAATTCGATGGGACCATGCATGTATTTTTATTAATTTTGCATGTCCGTTAGCATAGCGTAGGTTGTATTCTCTCCATTTTAGGCATGTGCTTAGGGTGTGGCTCCCTGTTCTTAGCATGTATGTTTTTGTAAATAGGATAGGTTGTGTGTGATTTCATAGCATAGGGTATGGAATGGTGAAAGTAAGTCTTGGCTATTTTCCCATGATATAGGTCATGAGCGTGTTAAGTATAGGGAAATACTTTGCAAAATTTTCAGTGCTTTTGAATTTTCATTTATGTTTTATTACGTTAGATATTTTAGAGTATCGGCTGTATGAAATTTTATCAATTAGAGCCTTCATCGACAGAGATAAAAATACCGCTGTATCGACCAACGCCCCACGATCCCAAAAATATAATAATATTGATAGTTTAACTTATATTGTGAAACCCCAAAATATCGATATAGGGTGCGAAATACTCCAAATAAAAAGTTGCATATTTAATTAATTAAAAATTACAGTAAAATTCTAAAAATCAAATTATCACTATGTCTCAAAAGAACCTTGTCTAAATTCGAAACCGATATTTAGTTATATCAAATAAACCGTTACGGTCGATATACGATTTCCTAGCGTCTTTCTGAATATTTGATTTGGACATACCTTGCAATATATAATCCGGAATTTCGATTTTTCACTTCCATTAGAAAAATATTGTTTAGCAGATTCCAACGTTTCTTGTTTCGCAGGAATCCGATTTATAACGGATCATGTATAGTCATTTGAAGTTCAGAACGTTAAATTACGAACTACCGCGATGTTACGGGCTCGATTATATTTAATATATATTTTTATACGTTCAACTTTGATTTAGTTAAAATATAAATCTACTTATATTACCATTTCAATATTTAAACTGATTTAAATATTCAATTGCAAACCGATAAAATTGCGGGACATTACAAATATGGCATTCAACTAAATCTTATTCAAACATTGATCTTCAAGACTGAATGTTGCTATTTATCGGTTAATAATGAAATCAACCAATTATTGTTACTTTTTGATCATGTATTGTTACTTGATCACGCCTACAAATAGTTCATGGATTTGTCAGGTCCTAATTTGGTTAATAGAGATTAACGTGCTGGTTTATTTGTTTGCACTGTGAAATATGGGCGCTTAGTGCAAGAATCGTGGTGTATTTTACTCCCTATATCTATGTTTAGTCATTTTTTGGACCTGCCTAATGGAGCTTCATCTTGAAGCCTTTCTTTGTCAGTTCTCTACTTTGGCCTTTGGCGTAGAGCACGAGAAGGATGTTGCTACATGTATTGCACTATGCTATGCTGTACAATGATGGGTCACCCTATTGTTTTGAGCCATGTGCCTTATGTATTTTCGAGACTAGTGCTAGCTGTGCAAGCATGTCTCTTATACCCAAGGCGTGTTCCGTTGGTTATCTACTGCTAGGTTTTATCATGAGAAGAGCCGCTTCTTCCCATCATGTCACCCACGTATTCTCCATGCTTTGTAATGTACGAATGTACTTCGTACCTTGGTACCCTATATCTGTTGTTTTATTTCTAGATGAATATGTATGTAATTGTTTGTAGTCTATTAATTAAGCAAGCTCCTGTGTTGTAAGCCTATTAGGTAGAGTGGACAGAACACTTTAAACTCCGTAGGCAGTGGACAGTCCACCTTAAAAACCGAATTAGTTAATTGTAACCACAATCACCTGTACTATACTGTATTTTTATTATTGGTTATAATACAAAAGTGTTATAGATCACTATAAAAACCGGTCGGCTATGGCAAAAAATATATATTCTATTTTAAGTTTGTTTCCTTACTGGATTCTATAGGTATCGATATATAGATTTCTAATTATCAAAATTTCTTAAAAATATTCTAACTCCTTAAATTTCTAGAAAATTTTTCCAGCACCTCCTTTGTACCGGTCAATATCTCAAACCTCAACTCACCTCTCTAGGCCCTTTCCATTCAAAAAGAAAATAAAAAAGCCAAGCGACTTGTCGATTCGGCGCATAAAACTCACATGGAATTTTAACGTTTACCTTTTTGTTGGGCATTCGAATTACAATCTTCATACACTTCATTCCATTCCTGTCTAACCCATATACGTCTATTCCTAATTTATTCTAACTCAATCCGATCTCAATTCGCTAATTTATTTTTTAATTAGCACTTTTGCATATTCCACTATTTAATTGAACATGTCACGTTCATATATATTTTTATTGACTTATAAACCAATTGAATTCCATTTTCAATTCAAGTTTCATATTTGATTTCGAATATGAATTCACCCGTTCAATTTGCTTAACCAAAACCTAGCATTATATCAAAACTTGATTAATTAATTGTTCTTTAAATTAGTTAATTCTATTTCATTATTAAAAATCTGATTTTTTTTGTTTCAAAAATCAGTTCACTTACTCCACTTGAGTTCATATTTATATTATATCTCAAGTCTAGATTTGCTATTGGAAATTCGGATTTTATATACTTAAAATCCTTTTATTTATTTAAATAAATCATTACTGTTTAATAATGGTTATGGCGCTGTTTTTCTGAAAAATTGATTTTGACATAACTCAAAATCTATAGGGCGAAATCCAGATTTTTCTCTTCCATTAGAAAAATATTATTCAATTGGTCCTGACGATTCATGTTGCAAAGAATTTCGACTTAAATTGAGTTCTAGATACTCAATTAAAGTTTGAAACGCCAATTTACGAACTAAAGCGCTACGGCGAGTTCGTTTTAATTATATTTAAATATAAACGTTCATTATAAATAAACTTTAACTCCATTCTAATATATTATGATATAAATTAAACCAATTTTCCAAGTTCAACTTAATATTTTTGATTTTCCCTAACCGTCGACTATTTTATAATTCAGTTATAATTTATTCATAATTAAATATTTTATACTAATTTCCAATTCCTTTATAAATAAACTATTAATAAAATTCGATATAATCGAATTCTAATTAAATCCTTAGATTTATCTCAATTTCGTTTATATTTCCAATTCCAAAATAAAATATGTCGTTCCCTTTTTTGAAATGATTTCCAGTTCATTTTTAAATTCACACTTGAATTTAAAATTCCAAATTTATCCCATGATAATTTTCTTATTTAATGTTTAAACATTGTTTATAATTTTAACTTCCTTGTTTTATAATTTAAAACAAGTTTCATTTAAAATTCTATTTGAAACCCAATTCATATTCTGGAATATTTTATTGATTATAACTAATACATATATATATATATATATATATATATATATATATGTACAATGAATCTGTTTTCATATTTAAACTCTAAACTTCAATCTAATACAATCCTAATATTTTCTGGAAAATATTTATTTAAATAAATTTGATCTAATCGAATTCAAATCATAAATCCACACAGATTTATTTAATTTTAATTTACATTCTGGATATCAGAATAGATTTCATCATTTCTATTTCTTTAACATAATTCCAAATCCTCATTTTAAATTCACATTTGAATTTAAATAATATTTAAATTATCCAATGATAATTTTCCACTTTCTTTTTAAATACCACTTATATTACTTGTTTATAAGTTTTAAAACAAGTCTCGATTTCAAATCCATTTGAAGTTAAATTTCTACTTTGGAAAAATAAATTTCTCTTTTTAAATTCACACTCATATTTTGAATTATACAATGATAATTCATTTCACTTCATTTATAAACACCGTTTATAAATTCACTTCAATTCCCCTCATTATCTAATGAAACTTATCCCATATAATTTGTAATCACCGTTTATAAATTCACCACTTTTTTTTACTGTTCAAAACATATTAATATTTTTACAGCCCATTCGAAATTCAACTTATATTTTAAAATAGAATTCCCCTTTTCAAATCTCAAAAATTCCTTTCACGATATTTTTATAAATCAACGTTTAGTCCCAGTAATATTTAAACACCCAAAACACTCAATTATCAAATCATAGGTTTTCCATTACATCATATATGATAATATATATGAAAGCAAACAAATAATAATATTTTTGAGGAATCCAGTCGGATCCCTCCAACCTGTTTTCCTGTATCCACAGACGTTATCCAACATAAATAATACCCCATCCTGCTTCGAGGCAGGATATCGCGGTATAGAAGGTTATCCATTATCATATTGTGGGGGCGCATAAGGGCATCTGCTAATGATACTGTGGGCATCTGCTATTGGTACTACGAGAAATACACAACCACCAATATGTATATAATAGCCACAACCACCAAGCCTAAATAACTAATATATTTATAATAGCCATAAAAATATTTAAACGCATCCAAACAAGCAACAACCAGTATATAAAAATTAATTAAATCCAGAGAGTGAGTTTACTCACATTGATTTTTATTTTCTCATCCATTCCGATTCCAATTTTTATTCCAGATTAGATTTCCCACAACTTATGAATTTTCGATCGACTCCATTCGATAAAATCTTTTATATATTTTAATATGATATTTATTATTTAAGCTATTGAATAATCTAAATGAAATAAAAAAATTAATTACTAAATTAAAATAATTTCCTTTTTAATCACATCTTTAACATTGTCATATTCTTCCTTAAATTATAAACTCAAGTCCCTTACCTTCCCGTGCCCTGTTGTGTTCCATACACCATGATAATCTTACCACCAACATCAACATCTTTTATTATTATATATATTGTTCTCAGTTTGTACATATATATATATTAAACATTTTTAATTAATTAACCCTTACCTTAATCCACATTTTTCTTCTCCTTCCCCATTTGGAAATCACGGCTTTACCGCCTCATGTCAACACCCACGCACAAAATTACTGCCAGTTGGCTCTTTCCACAAACAATCCCGTACTACTCCCTTTTCTCCCTTGTTTTCTCCAGCGTTTGCCAACTCAAAGACCCTTAAACTGCCTTCCTGTACAGTTAACTTGCGATGAAACTCTTACTTCGAGTATCCACAAAAGTTGTCGTTAGCTGCCCCTCCCCTTTGCGAGTTTATGGTTGCCCGGAAAACAACCGCTAACGCCATCAATTCGAAGTTGCCCTAATTCTTCATCGTTAACAACAAATCCCCAAGATTGAGCTTTAGAATATTGCTCTTAAACCCCATCTTGACTTCCAACGTTGCCAAATCCGATCAGATACCTACGATCGCGATGCCCATTACCTACATGCCTTCCAGCGACTCTCGAACATCAACAAATTATCGCGCTGATTTTGAGTTTTTGAGAATAGGAGCGGCTTCCATTTCTATGATTTAGAGGTTTAGGATTTTATCGATCCATGTAAAACTGAAAGTTTCTCGATTTTGATTTGGAAGAAAGAACATAAAAAATGAAATTTTAAATCGATTTTTGCCTGAGGAAAAGATATGAATAGAAAGACTGAATTTATAGAATGAGACGGGGAACCATTCATACACCATTTAATTCATTATTTAGCTTCATAGTGAAGCTGGGGAACAAGAAGAACGAGATTTTGAAAGAAGTAGGTAGCTAGTTAGGTAGGTCTGCAGTGTACTCTTCATTCAGTAGCTTAGTATGGAAGGAATTTATTTTATTTATTTTATTTTAGTTTGAATTGAGGTGATTATAACCCTTTTAAAATATCACGTGTTGTTGAACTCCTATTTAAATGCAACAACTGGCATTTCTAGGGTTATATCGCTATTCTAAACACACTGGAATAGGTTTTAAAGCCCAATTCGATTATATGGAGAAGATATAAATTTAAATCTATATGAATTAAATTCAGAACAATTAATTTCTTGATAATAAATAAATAACTATTATTACCGTTTTTATTTATTTAGAATTTATATTGATTATCTAAATCATTTTGATTCAGATTTAACTTCGAAATTAATTATATATCATTTTTGTATTATGATAATTCAATATTCTTGAATTTATACCTTATTCGATTATTAAATTGATAACTCAATATAAATATCCATTTATATTATCAACTTACGTTTAATATATTAAAAATAAATATTAAATGTTTAAAATAAATTGACCAAAAATCTGGGTCGTTGCATTCTTCCTCCTTTAAAAGCATTACGTCCCCGAAATTACTAAGGTAGGAAAAATGCTACAAACTCGTTTACTTTTCAAAATTCATATACTCATATTCATTTTATCTAAATGATAACCAATACATTCATATCCAATTCATATTCCATTCAAATTGATTTAAATTGGTTTATTTAACTTGATCAATTTAACTTGCTTAAGTTAAATTTAAATTTCAAAATTCAAATTCCTGGGTTTCTATTTCAAATCCTGTGGAAATTACAAATATTTCTTTCCATCTCGAATTTAAAACATTTGAATTTTCGAAACCACTTGTTTTTTCGAACAATTTTCCATCAAAAACTTTTCTAAGGTAGCAATTTATCACTTAGAAACTCGAAAATGAACATTGATGATGTTGCCGTCATTATCAGAATTATTTTCCAGCCATCGAAGTGAGATTAGTGCTTTTCAAAATCCATTCAAGAATGGTTTTCATTCAAATTCTTCAAAGTAATGTTATATTACTTAAAATTTATTTAGAAAATCATTTTTTTAACACCTAGGATTTTAAATTCTTAATTTTGATTCTGAATCCAATTTTAATTTATCTCATTTGTATATTTTATCCCTACACAAATTATATCTGGTTATATATAACCATTCCAATTTTATAATCTTGTTTGATTACAATACCAAAAACCAACACATCCATATATTATAATAATTTCAAAAAATTATTCTCCTTTTTTTTCAAAATAGAATTTTGGGTAAAATTATTTCTTTTACCCACTTTCAAAACAATATTGAATCAAATTTCTCTGTTCAAGTGTTTAGAAATTCCTATCGACTTTGTGGCTAACCACAATTTGAACAAGATTCATAAACCACTCAATAAACAAGCCAACACAATATAAAATAATTTTTATATCAATTAAAAAATACGCTTTCTCGTATATATTTACTTAACTCATTATAGGGTGCTACTGACCCTATCTCTAATGAGTAAACACCCACCAAAGCCTAGGTGCTCGCTTAACCTAAGCTCTGATAACAACTATAATGGACAGTAAATTCATACCATCTGAGTTGACTAAGTACACCACACGTCCAACCCAAATTGCACATAAAAGTCATTAATAGAAAGAAGTTAGAGGATGAGAAATAGAAAGAAGAAGTATTTGAAAAGAAGTAGAATAGAAATAACAAGACAAAATCTCACATCATTGCAGAATAAAATAATATATAATATATAACAACTTTTGGGATACAAAATGTTTATTGTACATATATATACATACCATTTTCAGAGTACAACACAACACAGCGGAAAATAAACAGTAAATATCTAATGTTGAAGCCTCCTGCTCCAAGCTCCTCTAAGGATATCTGGAAATACCTGAACTACCTGACTGCCCGTACAAATTTGGGCACCCAAGGGTTTAGGGAAAACATAGAAAAATAAACTCCGGGTTAGTCATGGGACTGGTATGAGTAAACAATTTCTAACAGTTTGAGAAAATGAACGATATCTCATAAGACCACGCTGTAACACGGAACGGGTTTTTCCCTTATGAGAATCAAAACACTTGATAACTTTCAAAATTTCTTTTGAAAGAAAAGATAATCTTTATATCAAAACTCTTTTGATATTATAATAGTGTTTGAATCAAATAAATAACAATCTAGTGGAACGTTTGCATCTCGCGTTCCACATATATATAATATACAATCAAAACCGCAAGCACTTATTAGGTAATAAGTTTCCAACTATGACAAGGCATGGAACCCCCTTCCAATAGTGTATCTCTAGGGAGGAATACACTGGGTTCAACAAGAACATCTTGTAACCTAGCCACACATGACCGACCACTCATTCCGCTGGAGTGTATCGAATGTACATCACCAACGGTTGGGATCAACAACCATTTCCCGAAAAGGGACAATATCGAATAGAATAAAGAATGAAATGAATTTCCTCTAGAATGGTGATAATACACCCTAATTGGGAGCTGCCAACTTAGCCATGTTGCCTAACCGATTTTTGTCATTTCCCGGTTGTTTAGGCCTGAGGCTACGATTACTTACCTTTCATTGATAGCACAATCACTTTGAATGCCAAATTTTCAGTTCTATTAACCACTAATTGATTTGCACAAATATAATCTGGATATTATGGTAAGAGAATAAATTCTCCACCACCATATATATTTATATAGATCAACATATATGATCATTAAAAATACACTGTCAGACACTCGTCCATACACGTTCGTTCTAGGACTGAACAAAACCGAAGGCACAATTTCCATTAATCTATCTTAGGCAATTTCTACCTAGAATTAATAGAAAAAACCCTTGCATTTTACTTCGTCTTCGATTATCTTTATATAATCTGATTCGCAACGCTACTGCCAATATGGAGTGGTTCTCGTATAATAATCTAATCGGTCTCTCCATATTGACAACGATATTGGCAAACAAATCTATAGTCGGTTATTTAACTATTGAAGAAAAATAATCATTCACCCAAAATATCAAACAAATCACTGGGCCCCTTTATTAATATTATATTAATTAAATCACTTCTCCATTTTCCTTATCAATATTTGTTAACCCAATATTTTTAATAATCATCATAGCCTCATACGCTATTTGGAAAACATTTCCATATATCGGCTTCTTTTATTTTCTATATTAGAAAATATCTCATATTTATAATTGGTAAACATTCCAATTACTTCTTCCTTTCACGATCATTCATTTCTACACTTAGGAAATATTTATGATTATATTTTCAAAATTCTACTTACTTGGGTGAAAATGAATGTTGTGTAAAATATTATTACAACAACACCAAATACTACATTTAGTTAAACCATATTTCTACATTGATCTTCAAGACTGAATCTTGCTATTTATTGGTTAATAATGAAATCAATCAAGTTGGCGTATAATTACCTCTCAGACCTTGACTGAAAACATCCTTAACTTCAAAACAGACAAGACCACTCACCTCGAGTAACCAATACCATAAAAACCAATTATTCATTTTTAAAACATGTAAACTTTCTCTTTCTATTTCTACCAGATTTAATTAATAGATTTCCTTTTGTTTATAATATTCTATTTTATGTTCGTTTCCTTATTGGATTCTATATGTATCGATATATAAATTTCTAGTTATCAAAATTTCTTAAAAATATTCTAACTCCTTAAATTTTTGGAAAATTTCACCAGTACCTCCTTTGTACTGGTTAATAGCTCAAACCTCAACTCGTCTTTCTAGGCCCTTTCCATTCAAAAAGAAAATTAAATAGCCAAGCAGATTGCCGACTCAGCGCATAAAACTCAAATGGAATTTAAACGTGTACCTTTTTATCGGGCACTCGAATTATAATCTTCATACACTTCATTCCATTCCTGTCTAACCCATATACGTCCATTCCTAATTTATTCCAACTCAATCCGATCATTTTTAACTCAATTCGCTAATTTATTCTTCAATTAGCTCTTTTGCATATTCCACTATTTAATTGAACATATCACGTTCATATATATTTTAATTGACTTATAAACCAATTGAATTCCATTTTCAATTCAAGTTTCATATTCGATTTGGAGTATGAATTCACCGGTTCAATTTACTTAACCAAAACGAAATTTTGTATCAAAACTCGATTAACTAATTATTCTTCAAATTAGTTAACTATATTTAATATTTAAAATTCTGTTTTTTAGTTTCAAAAATAAGTTCTCTTAATCCAATTGTGTTTGCATTTATTTTATATGTCAAGTCAGGATTTTCTAATGGAAATTCGGATTTTATTTACTTAAAATCATTTTATTTATTTGAATTAATCGTTATGGTTTAATAATGGTTATGACGCTGTTTTTTTTGGAAATTTGATTTCGACATAACTCAAAATCTATAAGGCGAAATCCAGATTTTTCTCTTCCATTAGAAAAATATTATTCAATTTGTCCTGACGATTCTTGTTTCAAAGAATTTCGACATAAATTGAGTTCGATACACTCAATTGAAGTACGAAACGCCAATTTACGAATTGCAGCGCTGCAGCGAGTTCGTTTTAATTATATTTAAATATAAACGTTTAAACTTCGTTTATAAAAAAACTTCAACTCCATTCTAATATATTTTAATATAGATTAAACCAATTTTCCAAATTCAACCTAATATTTCTGATTTTCCCTAACCGTCGCTTATTTTATAATTCAGTTATAATTTATTTATAATTAAATCTTCTATACAAAATTCCAATTCCTTTGTAAATAAATTACTTATAAAATTCGATATAATAGAATTCTAATTTTAAATACCTAGATTTATCTCAATTCCGTTTATATTTCCGATTCTAAAATAAAATATGTCGTTCCCTTTTTCGAAATGATTTCCAATTCACTTTTAAATTCATACTCGAATTTAAAATTCCAAATTTATACCATGATAATTTTCTTAATTTATAAATGTGGTTTATAAATTTAACTTCATTGTTTTATAATTTAAAACAAGTTTCATTTCAAAATTTATTTGAAACCCAATTCCTATTCTTGAATATTATATTGATTATAACTTAGATGTACACGATGAATCTATTTTCATGTTTAAAATTTAAACTACTATTTAATACAATCCTAATATTTTTCTGAAAATATTAATTTAAATAAATTCGATCTAATCGAATTCAAATCATAAATCCATACGGATTATTTTAATTAAATTTACATTCTCGATATCAGAATAGATTTCATCGTTTCTATTTTTTTAACATAATTCCAAATCCTCATTTAAAATTCAGATTTGAATTTAAATATTTAGATTATCCAATGATAGTTTTCCACCTTTCTTTATAAATACTGTTTATATTACTTGTATATATATTTAAAAAAAAGTCTCGTTTTGAAATCCATTTGAAATAAAATTTCTACTTTGGAAAAATAAATTTCCCTTTTTAAATTCACATTCGTATTTACATTTCCCGAAATATACAATGTAATCATTTCACCTCATTTATAAACACCGTTTATAAATTCATTTCAATTCCCCTCATTATCTAATGAAAATTATCCCATTTAATTTATAATCACTGTTTATAAATTCACCACTTGTTTTTATTGTTCAAAACAAGTTAATATTTTGTATAGCCCATTCCAAATTCAAATTCTATTTTAAAATAGAATTCCCCTTTTCAAATCTCAAATTTTCCAGGTAACATTTAGGCCCAGTTATATTTAAACACCCAAAACACTCAATTATCAAATCACAGGTTTTTTAACACATCATAAATGATAATATATATGAAAACAAACAAATAATAATATTTTTGAGGAATCCAGTTGGATACCTCCAACCTGTTTTCCTGCATCCACATATGTTAGCCAACATAAACAATACCCATCTTGCTTCGAGGCAGGATATCGCGGTATAAAAGGTCATCCATTATCATATAGTGGGGCGCACGGGGTCATATGCTACTTATACTGCGGGCATCCGCTAATGGTACAACGGGAAATATCCAACCACCAATACATATATAATAGCCACAACCACCAAGCCTAAATAACTAATATATTTATAAAAGCAACAAAAATATTTAAACGCATCCAAATAAGAAACAACCAATATATAAAAATTATTTAAACAAAATCCAGAGTGTGAGTTTACTTAGATTGATTTTTGTTTTATGATCCATTCTGATTCCAATTTTTATTCTTGATTAGATTTCCCGCAGCTTATGAATTTTCGATCGGCTCCATTCGATAAA
This sequence comes from Allium sativum, assembly GCA_030737875.1. Taxonomy (NCBI): domain Eukaryota; kingdom Viridiplantae; phylum Streptophyta; class Magnoliopsida; order Asparagales; family Amaryllidaceae; genus Allium; species Allium sativum. Next base: position 162,668,072 of record CM060924.1, read on the forward strand.
ATCTTGTATATATTTTAATATGACATTTATTATTTAAGCTATCGAATAATCTAAATGAAATAAAAAAATTATTACCAAATTAAAATAATTACTTTTTAATCACCTTTAACATTGTCGTCTCCTTCCTTAAATTATAAACTCAAGTCCCCTCCCTTCCCGTGCACTGCTGTGTTCCATACACCATGATAATCTCACCACCAACATTGTCATCTATTATTATTATATATATTGTTCTCAGTTTGCGCACACACACACACACACATATATATTTATATATTAAACATTATTAATTAACTAAACTAATTAACCCTTACCTTAATCCACATTTTTCTTCCACTACCCAATTTGGAAATCACGGCTTTACTGCCTCATGTTAACACTCATGCACAAAATTACCGCTGGTCGACTCTTTCCACAAACAATCCCATACTACTCCCTTTTCTCCCTTGATTTATCCAGCATTTACCAACCCAAAGACCCTTAAACTGCCTTCCAGTACGGTTAACTTGCGATGAAACTCTTCTTCGAGTATCAACAAACGTTGTCGCTAGCTGCCTCTCCCCTTCGCGAGTTCATCATTGCCCTGAAAACAACCGTTGACAATCAAATCGAAGTTTTCCTAATTCTTTATCGTTAACAGCAAAAACCCAAAATCAAGCTTCAGAATATTGCTCTTAAACCCCATCTTGACTTCCAACGTTGCCAAATCCGATTAGAACCCTATGCTCGCGATGCTCATTACCTATGTGCTTTCTAGCAACTCTCGAACATCAACAAATTATCGCACTGATTTTGAGTTTTTGAGTATAGGAGCGGCTTCTGTTTATATGATTTACATGTTTAGGATTTTATTTAATCCATTTAAAATTGAAAGTGGCTCGATTTTGATTTGGAAGAAAGAACGAACAAAAGGAAAATTTAAATAGACTTTTGCTTGATGAAAAGAAATGAACAGAAAGACATAATTTATAGAATGAGACGAGGAACCATTCGTACCACCACTTAATTCATTGTTTAGCTTCATAGTTAAGCTGGGTAACAAGAAGGATGAGATTTTGAAAGAAGTAGGTAGCTATTTAGGTAGGTCTGCAGTGTACTCTTCATTTAGTAGCTTAGTATGATAGGAATTTAGTTTATTAATTTTATTTTATTTTAGTTCGAACTAAGGTGATTTTAACCTTTTTAAAACATCGCGTGTTGTCGAAATCCTATTTAATGCAACAAATGGCATTTATAGGGTTATATCGCTATTGTGAACAAAGTGGAACTGGTTTAGAAGCCCAATTCGACCATATGGAGAAGATGTAAATTTAATCTATATGAATTAAATTCAAAACAATTAATTCCTTGATAATAACTAATGATTATTATTATCATTTCTATTCAGTTTAGAATTTATATTGATTAATTCAGATTTAACTTTGAAATTAATTATATATCATTTTCGTATTACGATAATTCAATATTCTTGAATTTAAACCGTATTCGATTATTAAATTGATAACTCAATATAAATATACATTTATATTATCAACTTACAATTAATATATATAAAATAAATATTAAATGTTTAAAATGAATTGACCAAAAATTCGGGTCGTTACATTTTTCCCCCTTAAAAGAATTTCGTCCCTGAAATTACTAAGGTAGGAAAAATGCAACAAACTCATTTACTTTTCAAAATCCATATACTCTTATTAATTTTATCTGAATGACAACTAATACAATCATATCCAATTCATATTCCATTCAAATGGATTTTAATTGATTTATTTACCTCGATCAATTTAACTTGCTTAAGTTAAATTTAAATTTCAGAATTCAAATTCCTGCGTTTCTTTTTTAAATCCTTTGGAAATCACATATATTTCTTTCCATCTCAAATTCAAAACATTTGAATTTTCTAAACCACTTGTTTTCTTTGAAACAATTTTCCATTTAAAACTTTTCTAAGGTAACAATTTATCACTTAGAAACTCGAAAATAAACACTGATGATGCTACAATCATTATCAGAATTATTTTCCAGCCACTGAAGTGCTTTCAGTGCTTTATCACTTTCAAAATCCATTCAAAAATGGTTTTCATTCAAATTCTTCAAAGTAATGTTATATTACTTTTTATTTATTTAGAAAATCATATTGTAATGACCCGAAAATCCGGTCCAATTTGAGCTGACCAAAAACACAAGTCCAACCCCAAATTAAACTGAAAATCAGGAAATTAATAGAAAGAAAACAAAGGGTAAGGAAAGATAAGATAGAAACATAGAATAGAAGAAGAAGAAGAAGAAGAACACAATATCAGAGTAACACGAATCTCACAGCGGAACGAATAAATATATTTCGTAACATAACTTTGAAATACAAATTTGTACTTGAATATACATATCATTATCAAAGTACATCACTTACAACACAGCGGAAATAACTATAGTTATAATCCAGAAGCCTCCTGCTCCAGCTCTTCAATTGTATCTAAAAAATCCCGACTACTTGACTGCCCGTACAAATTTAGGCACCCAAGAGTTTAGGGAAATCAAAACAAAATAAACTCCGGGTCGGTCATGGGACTGGTATGAGTAAAACAGTTTAAAACAGTTTGAACAAGTAAACGATATCTCATAAGACCACGCCGTATAATGGAACGGGTTTTTCCCTTATGAGAATCCAAAATATCTTTATATCAAAACCTTTGATATTATAATAATGTCTATCAACCACACTATAATAATCATCTAGCAGAAACGCTTTCATCTCACGTTCTACATATATAGTATACAATCAAAACCGCAAGTACGTATTGGGTAATGGATTTCCAACTATGACAAGGTATGGAACCACCTTACGCTAGTGTACCTCGAGAGAGGAATACACTGGGTTCAACAAGAACATCTTGCAACCCGGCCACACATGACCGACCACTCATTTCGCTTGAGTGTATCAAATGTATATCACCAACGGTTGGGATCAGCAACCATTTCCCGAATGGGACAGCATCAACAATAGATTTTAGAAGTAAATGAAACTCTAGATCAGGTGATTATACACCCAACTTCGGTGCGACCGACTTAGCCATGATGCCTGCCCGATTTCTGTCATTTACCGGATATGAGGCTATAAGCTACGCTTTATCTTCACACCAGATTCACTTTGAATGCCACATCGTCAAATCCATCAAATCAGCGATTGACGTCCTCAACCATACATTATGTGTTATCTAAAAGAAGTTTCCTTCTCCGCTTCCACTCTTGGTACGGTTGGAGAAATCAATATACGTGATCGTTTGGAAATACTCTGTCAGACATCCGTCCATACAAGTCATCCAGGAACAGGATGAACCGAAGACACTATTCAATACATCCATCTTAGACACTGTTATCTAAGACTTATACAATAGCCCTTGCACTTTACTCCGTCTTCAATTATCTTTGGCATATATGATTCGCAACGCTTATGCCAATATAGAGTGGTTCTTTGGATAATAATCCAACCGATCTCTCCATATTAACAACGATAAAATGGTCAAAACTTCGATAGTCTGTGAGTTAACTATCAAAGAAAAATAAGTGTGCAAACAACGATATTATTTCCAGGTGGAAATTATATCGAACAAACATCATTTAACATTAATCTCTTTAGTTCATTTTACATCTCCTATTTCCCAATAATCAACATTTGCTATTTTCTATATTTAGAAAACATACGTTATTAACACTGGAAACATTTCCACTCCTTGTTTTCTGTATTTAGAAAACATTTCTGATTCTTGTTTGGAAAACATTTCAAAAACTCCTACATTTGGATTAAGCAGATGTTTAGATAAAACATCACTATGCCAACTCAACCATTTCTTTCAATTACTAAATTCACTTTACCACCCTTTTCTGCCGATCCTTAACCATTCCTTAGTTAAAAACGAAACCAATCAAGTTGGGGTATAATTACCTCTCAGACCTTAACTGAACAACATTTCTAACCTTGAAATAGGTAAAGTTCACTTTAAATTTCTTTAACTAACTTCCTTACTTAACCTTTCTTTCGAATAACTATATTCGATTAACTCTTTTCACTTAACTCTTATCAATTAACTCTATTGGACTGACCCTATTAGATTAACTCTATTTGCTTAACTCAGTTTGATTTACTCTATTCACTTAACTCCTGTCGAATAAACTAGATTCGATAACTCCTCTAACTCTATTCGAATAAACTGTATTCGATTCACTCCTCTAACTCTATTCGAATAAACTATTCGGTAACTACTCTAACCCTATTCGAATAAACTATTCGATAACTACTCTAACTCTATTCGAATAAACTATATGATAACTACTTTCAAATAACTAGATTCGATAATTCCTCTCGAATAACTAGATTCGATAACTCCGTTCGAATAACTAGATTCGATTAACTCACCTCGAATAACCAATATTCGATTATTCCTCTCTCGAATACACTACATTCGATAACTCTTCTTCGAATAAGTGATATTCGATAACTCTACTTGGTTAACTCATATTTGATTAACTCTAATTAGTTAACTCTAACTCTAACTGGTCAACCCTCACTGATTAACTCTAATCGATCATTTCTAACTCTGATCGATTTCTCTTATTCGAATAACTCCTATTTGATAACGTTTATTCATTTATAAAGATTTACTTTTGGTAATGGTTCTTCACTTTATAAATGTTCTCTTTAATAACGTTACTTCACTTGTACAAGTGTGTTGTACCCATTCTATTTAAAACTATCGGTGTTAAAACCAATATCTCTTATCTATATAAGTTCAGACTTATATATTCCCTTTATCGAATGATAAATAATTACTAAATTTATAAATATCATTTATAAATTTATCTATCCCATTTATCTATTTTTCTCCATATATAAGTTCTGACTTATATATATATATATATATATATATATTTATCACAAGATAAATATTCCCTTTTAAATCCAATTTGTTAATGGTTTACAAATATCCCCTTTTTCTAATCTATTTGTTTTGCAAATATTTTCCTTTGACAAATATAACTCCTTTTTATTTGATTCAAAAATATTTTTCTTTAACTCTATTGATTTTATAATTACTTCCTTTTATAAAAATCCTTTTTCCTTTTATACACAAAATCCAGTGATTTTATATAAATAAATGATTTTCAAAATATACTTTGAAAATCTCCTTTTTTTTTCTTTCTAGTATTTCTTATGGTTTTTAACATACCATATAACAACGATAAAAATCGTCCAAACACATATAATCAACAATAGATTATATATCACATCATATATCACAATATATGAATCACAGTAAAATAAATGTTGAGGAATCCAGTTGGATTCCTCTAACCTGTTTCCCTGCATCACAGATGTTAAACAATATAGATAACATCACTTTCAGTTCCATATGATATATTCTGTTAAACAGAATCAATATAGAAATTCAACTAACTGACTAGCAGTTCAATCAAACAGTCAACACACAGTCAATCAGCCAATGTTTAACAGTTCTAAAAATACAACATGAAATTATAAACTGTTCAGAGTTAATGAGATTTACTGACATTTGCAGTTCATCGTTAAAGAATGCTAAACTGTGGTTTGGTTTGAATCAAACAATTTATTCCACCATAAATTCAAACGAGCTTTGATTCGCTTCCCGTTAGTTCCATGTTGCAGTGTCCGTCCATACGATCCTAACGCAACTTACGGTTCTCGATTCTGACCTCGTATGATCAAGTTATCAATACCACAAGTTAATATACTATTTGAATTAAAATAGACTTAGTTTATTTTTTATAGTTGGGCCTTACTATTTTAAACTGGCCCATACCGCACCTTTAAAAGCCCATCCTACCAACGTACCCTTCTTCCCAATCGAACAAAACAACCCGTCGCTCCTTTCAGTATTTCGAAACCCAAAATTCACTATTTACCATCACTTTGACCGCCCTTATCACCTCCTCCGTCCATCTATCGACATCGCCGACTTCACCACAGGCCTCGTCATCCGAATCTCTAACCGACCGTACCCTCTAACCTGAACTCGAACTAGGCCAAAAATCACCCGCTACTGGAAACGCGTGACACCTTTCATCACCAACCAACCCCAAATCCTCACCGCAAGCACCTCTCCTCGCCATAACCAAGTTGCTACTTCCCAAAGCACCCCACGACGTCTGTTGCTCTCCCAAAAGTCTGCCCTAGCTATGACAGTAAACCGTCGTGCTTATCAAAAATGCATTGCAGGCCTCAATTTTGGTACTAAATCGAAGAGAAAATCATCCGTGCTTAAAATATATGGGTAGCTTGATTTATAGAATTTAGTTTGAGTTTATATGAATTTCTAAAGATCGGTTTCTTGTTTGGATTTCAGAAAATGACGGCGGAAACTTAGGAAGTGATTTAGGTTTAGGAGGATTTAGAAGGTATTATATAAGATGGTTTTTAATATTTTAAAATTCAATAAAATATTCATTTATTCTCCTACGCTATTTGTATCTGCTGTTAAAAATCCCTGTGATCACAGACAATACCCAAAAATCACGAAAATGGACATGCGGCTTCAGTTTGACATTACGGTCCCAAAGAAACTGGTTTCGTCGAATTCCGACTTCGTATGCTCACACAACGTATTTTTAACCATCGAAATACTGACTGTTTCTCACTCTAAAAACCCGTACGACCACACAGTAACTCTAAAATTCACGGAACTTGGAATCGAACAATAATTTGACATTACGAATCCAACAAAATTGGTTTTGTCGAATTCTGAGGTCGTATGAAAAACTGGCTATTTTTAAAGCTCTGAATGACCCATTTAAATATATAAATATATTTAAATATAATTGAATTAAATAAATATTTTCGTATATATTCTCAGTGGAATGCCATACAGCTCTCATTGGATTTATAACTCGATATTCCAACATTCCCAGTTATATCGATATTCGATTTATATTTAAATTCCTTTTATAAGGAATTCCACAGCGACTTTTCTGAAATTTGATTTGGACATACATCAAAATCTACACGACGAAATCCCGATTTTTCTCTTCCACTAGAAAGATGTACTCCACCAGCTCCACACGTTTCTTGTTTCACAGACATCCGGCTTAAAACGAATCCTGTACATTCAGTCGAAGTTCGAATCGCCAATTTACGAAATGCAGCGCCATTTCGAGCTCAATTTTAATTATATTATAAATTCTACGTTCAAACTTCGTTTATATAATATATTCGTTATTCTAATTAAATTCTAAACTGAATTAAATATCACAGATGATCCAGTTCACACCATATCGTCACTTCTGCCAATTCTGATTATTTCAGAATTAAATCTATTATTTAATTGATTATTTTAATTAAATATTCACCATTATTTAATTCCATGACCATTAAATCCTCTAGTCACTATATAAATAATTAAATTAATTAATTATAATACCTCTACCAATGCGGGTCATTACACATATTTCTTTTTAAACATCTAGGATTTTAAATTCTTAATTCTGAGTCTGAATCTAATTTAAATTCATATCATTTGTATATTTGATCCCTATACAAATTATATCTGGTTATATATAACCATTCCAATTTTATAATCTTGTTTGATTATATACCAACAACCAACACATCCATATATTATAATAATTTCAAAAAATTATTCCCTTCTTTTTCAAAATAGAATTTTGGGAAAAATCATTTACCCACTTTCAAAACAATATTTCGTCAAATTTCTCTGTTCAAGTGTTTAGAAATTCCTATCGACTTTTTGGCTACCCACAATTCGAACAGAATTCATAACCACTCAACAAACAAGCCAACACAGTATAAAATAACTTTTATATCAATTAACAAATACGCTCTCTCGAATATATTTACTCAAAACATTATAGGGTACTACTGACCCAATCTCTAATGATTAAACCCCCACCAAAGCCAAGGGGTTCGCTTAACCTAAGCTCTAATAAAAACTATAATGGACAAAAAATTCTTACCATTTGAGTTTACTAAATACACCACACATCCAACCCAAATTGCACATACAAGTCATTAATAGAAAGAAGTTTGAGGATGAGAAAGAGAAAGAAGAAATATTAGAATAGAAGTAGAACAGAAATAACAAGACAAAATCTCACATCACACCATAATAAAATATAATATATATAACAACTTTTGGGATACAAAATGTTTACTGTACATATATATACATACCATTTTCAGATTTTTCAGAGTATAACATAACACAGCGGAAAATAAACAGTTAATATCTAACGCTGAAGCCTCTTGCTCCAAGCTCCTACAAAGATATCTGAAAATACCCGAACTATCTGACTGCCCGTACAAATTTGGGCACCTAAGGGTTTAAGGAAAACATAGAAAAATACACTCCGGGTCAGTCATGGGACTGGTATGAGTAAAAAATTCTAACAGTCTGAGAAAATGAACGATATCACATAAGACCACGCCGTAACATGAAACGGGGCTTTCCCTTATGAGAATCCAAAACACTTGATAACTTTCAAAATTTCTTTTGAAAGAAACGATAATCTTTATATCAAAACTCTTTTGATATTATAATAGTGTCAAAATCAAATAAATAACAATCTAGTCGAACGTTTGCATCTCACGTTCCACATATATATAATATACAATCAAAACCGAGTGCACTTATTGGGTAATAAATTTCCAACTATGACAAGATATGGAATGACCTTCTAACAGTGTATCTCTAGGGAGGAATACACTGGGTTCAATAAGAACATCTTGTAATACGGCCACATAAACTAGTCATTTAACTTGAGTGTATCGAATGTATATCACCAATGGTCGGGATCAGCAACCATTTCCCGAAAAGGGATAGTATCGAATAGAATAAAGAATGAAATGAATTTTCTCTAAATAGGTGGTAATACAACCTAATTAGGAGCTATCCACTTAACCATGCTGCCTATCCGATTTTTATTATTTCCCGATTATTGAGTCCTAAGGCTACGATTACTTACCTTTCATTGATAGAACAATCACTTTGAATCCCAAATTGTCAGTTCTATTAACCACTAATTGATTTGCACAAATATAATCTTGATATTATGCTAAGAGAATAAATTCTCCACCACCATATATATTTATACAGACCAACATATGCGGTCATTGGAAATACTTTGTCAGACACTCGTCCATACACGTTCGTTCTAGGACCAAACGAAACTGAAGGCACAATTTCCATTAATCCATCTTAGGCAATTTCTACCTAGGATTAAACGGAAAAAACCCCTTGCATTTTACTCCGTCTTCGATTATCTTTATATAATCTGATTTGCAACGCTACTATAACAACCCAGAAAATCAAAACCAATTCAAAATTTTTATTTTGGCAATTTTAATGAATTTTGAAATTTAAAATGGCGCGGTAGTTTGAAAATTCGATTTCAAACTTCAAATGAATGTACAGGATTCAAAATAAAATGGATTTGAGCAAAACCAAAAATAATAGAATCTATTTGAAAATATCTTTCCAACGAATCTGAAAAAATTGAAATTTCATAGCGGGAATAAAAAGTTATGCCCAATTGAAAATTCAGAATAGTCGCTATGGAATTTTGGCCCTTAAAAATAGCTATTTTGCAAACGACCTCCATTTTCGACGAAACTACTTTTGTTGGATCCGGCATGTCAAATTATTGCTATATTCCAAAAATTGAAATTTTCTGAATCAATATGTGAGCATGGCAAAAGAAAACGTGTTTTGATAGTTTCAATCAATTTGGATCGACCAGAAAACGGACATTTTTCAAACGGTCTCCAAATTTGACGAAATTAGTTTTGTGAGAACCGTATCGTCAATACGAAGCTAGAAAATATTTTTCGTGAATTTTTAAACACCGTATGTGGCCCTGGGAAATTGAAATGTATGTTCAAATTCAATATATAGATTTATATTTTGATTTTGATGAAAATCGATCGAAACAGCCAAACTGGATTACGAACATGTCCCATTGTGTTCGGAATGGGGATAATTAGCTAGGGGCGACAGTCGTCGGGATTCGATGGGAGTTCGTGGTGACAAACAATTAATTGAAGAATTAAAATATTATTAAATTATAAAATATAATAAATATCTCCCTCCCCCTTTGGTCAACCCCCCCGGGGTTAAAAACACGTTCAGCCCCAACTTGGAAAAAATCCCACCGCCCTCCAAGCGCTGCCGCGCTGGCCACCCTCTACCGTCACCGACCTCGGCGAACCCCCCTCTCCTCCTTGCTCCAGCCACCTCCATTTTTCCCTCCCTCTTCCTTCAACCGACGCGCCCCCCTGAAAACCCATCGCCACTGCCTGCCGCCACCACCGGTCAGTGAGCGCCCCTCCTCCACCGCCAATGCACAACCAGCCCTCTTTTCCCGATTAAAAACTGTAAGTCCCTTTTCTTTTTATCATTATTTTTTTATTATCCTCTTTTAAATAAATTGATTGTATTGGCAATAAAACTTCGATTTTCATAGTGAATAAGAAGTAGATTTTTATGGAATAGAAAGATAGGATATTTGTTAGAAGAAAATAAAGAAAGGCGAGATTTTTATATTATAAAGATAATAAAAATATGATTTTTATATTATAAAGATAATAAAAATATGATTTTTATATTATATATGTAATAAAAATATGATTTTTATAATATGAATAATGATAAGAAAATATTATTTTTAGTTAGATAAAAATATAAATTTTATCGTGTGTATGTAATAACATAAAATTTTGATCTTTATATAAGAGGTAGAAATATAAAAATATAATTCTTATATAGAAAGAAGCATTGTAAAAATATATGAAGTAGAAATAAAAATATGATTTTTATTTATTGGAATGAAGCGATAAAAATATGATTTTTACATATGAACAGCGTGAAAGAGATGCGTTGGAATTTCGAACAAATCCAAATAGTTCAGAAAGAAAGAAAGGAGGAGTGGATCCCAAACGTGAGAACTTCCCACTTTTATTTTATTTTCTAGTTAAAATATATACTACGATGCAGACGGTGCATAGCAGCACCCGACACCCGTCATCCACAGACCATGGACGACTTGTTTGTTTATTTGATTTTGTTGTGAAAATTGATTGTATGATGTGGAATGGAATAAAATATTTTATAGTTAAAAATATAATGTTTAACGTGTATATAAAATAAATATTCATTTACAAATCGAACAATTTTTTTATATACACACATTTGACTGATATTGATTGGGACGATAATTTTTACACGTCGCCCAACTACATATATAAAATCTGTGTTTGATTGACTGAAACCCCCCATGGGTATTGGGATGATATATGACATACACTAGTCCCAATAATTAGCTGTATGTCAATCGATTGGTTGACAGATTGTTATAAGAGTTGAATATTTATATTTGATGCTTATGCAGTGTAGAATGCTCTCTGGATGATGGTTGACTGTGTTTGGTTGTTGTTGTATACATGTGCTGTATGAAACCCATATAAATAAAATTATATGGTAATTGACTGTGCCTGATTCCAATTCAGAAAGAAGGAATATTTTAAAATAACGATTATTTTAAAATAATGAATATTTTAAAATATATTCCAGGAAACATAATATAAATATTCTAGATATCCAACCCCTATTTATTAATCACAAACTAAAATATTTCTACTTCCCTATTGTTCCCACCAAACCTACCACAAAAATGGTAACTAAAAAAAATAAGTGGACCTGACCCATTAAATCATGATGGCCCAGCTGCGCCAGGGAAAAGAATAGAAGAAGCATCTTTAGGCTTGTCATCCAGGAACTTGTTCGGAAATACCGTAATGAAAGGAACATAGGAGTTTGCCGCTAGGTTTTTGACCAAACAAGATCGTCCAGTTCAGCAAAAGATCAAAATCTGATTTTGATGTCCGATTTGGGATGGACATGAATATATTTAAATATATAAAGCCGTGTTGATTAGATTGACGCCATTTTTACGTGAATCAATATTTATATCGATTTATTCATTTATATAATAAATATCGAAAATGAAATGATTTCAAAATCTGATGTTTTGAAAATATTATTATTTATATATCGATGATATGAAATATTCAATTTTGATTTGAAATTGAATGTGAAGTTGAAATCATTTTGAAAACGAATTTAAAATGATTATAAAATATGTTTTAAATAGAAATCGACAAAATATATATTATATATGTTATATATATATATATAATATAATGGCCTGAATAGAATGCGTCGCACTGTTGTAGTTCGCGAATTTCGACCATTGACTTCGAATGGACATTACGAGAGATACGACCATCGAATTCTCCTAAAACTGGAACCATTGGGTTAGTATCAAAAAGTGCTTTCTAACGAATATTAGAGATTTGAAATCTAACGGTTGGATTTGGAATTATGTCCAAATTAAATTTGGAAAAGGTCGATGTAAGTGCAGTTCGATGGCCGTTTATGGAAATCGACTATACGGGCCTTTATAAAATTATTAAAAATATCAATAATTAGTGTAAAATCGTAAGAAATGATTTGGAAAGAATTGGGATGAAAAATTCCATATTTGAAAGGATAAAAATATATTTTTGTGGAAATGAACTAGTCATGAACAAGAATTATGAAATACAATATTTTTAAATAAATAAACTGGATTTGAAATGGTTTTAAAAATAACCAGGATTTCCGATATATGAATTGGAATGGATTTAAATCGAAATATCTTCGGAATATTTCGATATTGGATTCCGTGATTATATGGATATTATGGAGGAATTTGGAAGATATAAATATATTGTTATTCCAATACGATATTTGTTGATTTCAGAATCTGATATTGAATATAAGCCGATATATTTTCTATTCAGAGCCTTGTATTTAATATCAAATTGTATTTTGGGTTTGTCGTGAATGGTATCTTTAATAATACTGTTCTTAAACCCAATGGGGTTGAGAAAATTAGAAACTGACTGGAGATTAGTTAAGTTGAATGGTTTCCTGGGTATTGATCTGATGTTGGTTTCGGCCTTCGGGGTTAACACTTAGGGAATTGTTCTCTTACTAATTTACGGTTAGAGACTGATGAAAAGTGAATTGGGTTTGTTGTGAACTGTGTTTTAGCAACATACGTTCTTTAACCTGATTTACAGTGAAATGGGATTTGGAATTTATAAATCTTTGGTTAAGATTTAAAGGAGATTTTCCAAAGTAAAGTTTTCCAATTTAACATATTAAATTGGAATTGAATGGAATTCGATTTGGAAATAATCGAAGTAAGCTTCTGTAGAAGAAGACGGTTAATATATATGGAATATAAAAGGCCTTGTCATTATTCCATTTATAATATCGGTTTGATATGGAAGTTTATATCGATTACATATATCGATTTGTTTTCCATGAAGATTCCATTGTTAATGGAATGTGATTTTGGGTTGTCGTGAATGGTATCTTTAATAATATTGTTCTTAGACCCAATGGAGTGAAGAAAATTCGAAACTAACTGGAGATTAGTTAAGTTGAATGGTTTCCCAGGTATTGATCTGATGTTGGTTTCGGCCTTCGGGGTTAATACTTAGGGAATTGTTCACTTGCAAATTTACGGTTAAAGGCTGATGGAATGGAATGTGATTTTGGGTTTATCGTGAACCGTGTTTTAAATGACATTGGTTCTTTAACCCAGTTAAAGACAGGATATGATTTCCCAAGTTAAATAATCGTTAATATTGATTTTTAGGAAGATTAAAACCAAGTGGAGTTTTAATGCATCTTTAATTAGATTGAAATGACATCCAAAGGAAGATTAAAGAATAAATTTAAAGAATTTATCTTTAATAAAATTAATGGGAACCTTTCCCAAAGTATAAGAATATTTGAATAAAGGAATACTCTGGATTGGAATGAGGCGTATGTTGTGTTTTTATAGCACTTGTTTATTATATACGTGAGTTATTCAGAAAGATAGGGTTTATCCCATTCTAAATAATTGATTCGACGATATGTCGAGGATGAAGACGGTGGTCGAAGACCGGAGGTCTTCACATCGTTTGGATGATTACTGATGTCTTGATTGGGTTGTACACCCAAGACAATGTAACAAGTGGTGATCGTCCAGACGTACTTGGAAATCGACCGGATATGCGAGGACCTCTCCCCTATATTGGACATATAGGGGAGGAATAAAGTGCCTATGGTTTCGTTCAGACCCAGAACGAACTTGTAAATGGATGTGTGTCTAACATCGGATTTCATTCTTTGTGATTGATAGACATCGGTTGCATAGCGTGAATTGCCTGTGTGGCATGCCGAGATGCAAATGATTAAGGCTTCTGTTGAAAAGCAGAGTCTTTTGGTTGATGATCAAAGCATGGCTTTAATATAGCGTAGCTTTGTGTAGCGTTAATTCACATGCCTCACACACCGGTGTGAACCAGAAACGGGAGAGGACCTCAGGGATGGCATGCGTTTCCTTCTAGCTAGGAGTGGTGTCAACGTTTTACTAGCCCTGACATTTTACTTATGTGGATGATGGATTGCGAGGCGCCTCGGTTATATCGGTCGATCCAGGGCCGATGGAGTCATATGGCTCATTTACGCCCCATAGGGCGGGGAAACGCAGTGTTCAGGCATTTTAATCCACATCGAGTGGACCGGTCCTGAAGATCCAAGGGTCGATGCGTTCTGATCCTGAGACACGGGCTAGAGCGTCTCAAAGCGGTAAGGACGACCCCTTGCCTTGGTTCACAGGTGGAAATCCAATTTCCAATATGAGCCATTTCGGTTTTAGTTGTAATCCTTTATATGGCGACATAGTGGTATAGGGCACTTATGCCATCTATGATTGATACTTATGATTGAAATTGTTTTGACACTCTACACTTATAGTAATAATAATTCATGAAATTTTATGTACCAAGCATTCTTGGCTATTATAAGGTAAAAACTCTATCCTCTGGCTTGCGTTGCATTGTGTGATGGGACCTGAGTCTTATAATAGCTTCATTGTTCTTTATTTAGCATTGCGCTGTTGTTTCATGCACTGGTATTCTTGGGAGGAATCTTGTTCCGTGTTATACGGCGTGGTCCCTGGATTTACCTAACTTTAAAATAATAACTGTTTTAGTTCTCACACCAGTCGCATGACTGACCTGGAGTTTATTATTTTAACCTAAACTCTGGGTGCCCCTATTTTCCACATGGACAGCTAGTAGTTTTAGTTTTGCAGATTTATATTCGCAGGATCCTGTATTATTTTTCCGCTGCATTGTAATTTGTAAATCTCTGTTATTTATCAAATGTGTAATATTTATTCATACTCTATATATTCTTGTATTCTGATGGAATTGTTGTAATAAGCAATGAAATGTTCTTCTATTTGTGTTCTGATTTGTCGTGTTCTCAATACAATCCGGGCTTTCCTTCATGGGGAAGTTCGGGTCGCTTCATTTGGTATCATAGCTTTGGTTTATAGAGCTCGAGAACAAGACACATTAGAATAGAACGAAAGAATTCATCAGAGATTGGATTAGTAATATCCAATGAGAATGACTCGTTAGGGATAGGATCAATGGTATCCTAGAACGAGTGTGAAGAGTGGTGTTTTTAAAATAAAAATGAAAACAAATATTTTTTTGAAAATTTAAAACTTATTCAACGTATTTGAATATTTATTTGTTTTGAATTTGGATATAAAGATTTTGCATAAACGCCTTGCAAACGTATATTCGAAGTTTTAATATACTGGATAGATATAGAATCACAATTTAGTCACCTGGATATGATAATAATGATAGCAGCTGCATCATTAGTATATATACGTCCGAGTTTCGAAAGTGGGATCTTTATATATTTCCAATTGACTGGTGTGAGAACAAAAATTAGATAGGGTCTATTGTTGTGAATTGGCATCAAAAATCTGATTTTTGGATTATATATTAAATTTATGCATTTGAAAAGCTAATCAACTAATTGATTGATGATTGTGTTGTGTGATTATTTATTTGAACCCGTAGGTGAAAGAAAGGTAAATTTAGGCCAAATTGAACCAAATATTGAACTGTATTGAAAATTGTTTGGAAATGCATGCATGTACATATACATACATATATATATATATATATATATATATATATATATATGCGTGAACAGGTCATAGCAAGGAGGCTAGAGAAGAGAAATAAAACTGTATGCCCGACAAATAGGTACATGTTTACTAATTTCTTGGGTTTGGATGGTTTTATGAGCCGATTGTTTAGCCGCTTGGCTTTTTCTTTTTCTTTTTGAGATGAGAGGGCCTATGTGGCGGTTTAGGGATTTTCCCGGTGCTCCCGTACAAAGGAGGTAATGGCGAAATTTTTCAAAAATTTAGGGTGTTAGCCAAATTTTTGAAGAATTAGAAAATTCTTAGAAACTAAAAAGTTGAAGAATGAAAGCCAAACTGAAAGTTGAGTTGGTTTGTAAAACAACTTTCAGCTCCGTTCCTTTTCGGACATGAAAAGATTTTAAGTGGGGTAGATTGTAACAACCTGGTAAATCAGAACCAATTTAAAATTTTTATTCTGGCAATTTTAATGAATTTTGATATTTAAAATGGTGTAGTAGTTTGAAAATTCGATTTCAAACTTCAAATGAATGTACAGGATTCAAAATAAAATGGATTTTAGCGAAACCAAAAATATTAGAATCTATTCGAAAATATCTTTCCAACGAATCCGAAAAATTGAAATTTCATAGCGGGAATAAACAGTTATGCCCAATTGAAAATTCAGAATAGTCGCTATAGAATTTTGGCCCTTAAAAATAGCCATTTTGCAAATGACCTCGATTTTCGACGAAACCACTTTTGTTGGATCCGGGAAGTCAAATTATTGCTATATTCCAAAAATCGTAATTTTCTGAATCAATATGTGAGTATGGCAAAAAAAACGTGTTTTGACAGTTTCAGTCAATTTGGATCGAGCAGAAAATGGCCATTTTTCAAATGGTCCCCAAATTTGACGAAATTAGTTTTGTGAGAACCGTATCGTCAATACGAAGCTAGAAAATATTTTTTGGGAATTTTTAGAGTCCGTATGTGGCCCCGGGAAATTGAAATGTGCGTTCAAATTCATTATATAGATTAATATTTTGATTTTGACGAAAATCGATAAAAACAACCAAACTGGCTTACGAAACATATCCCATTGTGTTTGGAATGGGGGTAATTAGCTAGGGGTGACAATCGTTGGGATTCGATGGGAGTCGTGGTGTTAAACAATTAATTGAAGAACTAAAATATAATTAAATTATAAAATATAATAAATACCTCCCTTCCCCTTTGGTCAACCCCCCCTCTCCCCCGTGTTAAAAACACGTTCAGCCCCAAATTGGAAAAAATCCCGTCGCCCCCGAAAACCCGTCGCCACTGCCTGCCGCCGCCACCAGTCAGCAGCGCCCCTCCTCCACCTCCAATGCACAGCCTAGCCCCCTTTTCTTGATTAAAAACTGTAAGTCCCTTTTCCTTTTATCATTTTTTTATTATCCTCTTTTTTGTAAATTGATTGCATTGGCAATAAAAATTTGATTTTCATTGTGAATAAGAAGTAGATTTTTATGGAATAGAAAGATAGGATTTTTGTTAGAAGAAAATAAAGAAAGGCGAGATTTTTATATTATAAAGATAATAAAAATATGATTTTTATATTAAAAATATGATTTTTATATTATATAGGCAATAAAAATATGATTTTTATAATATGAATAACGATAAGAAAATATTATTTTTAGTTAGATAAAAATATAAATTTTATCATATGTATGTAATAATATAAAAATTCGATCTTTATATAAGAAGTAGAAATATAAAAATATAATTCTTATATAGAAAGAAGCATTGTAAAAATATATGAAGTGGAAATAAAAATATGATTTTTATTTATTGGAATGAAGTGATAAAAATATGATTTTTATATATGAACAGTGTGAAAGAGATGCGTTGGAATTTCGAACAAATCCAAACAGTTCAGAAAGAAAGAATGGAGGAGTGGATCCCAAATGTGGGAACTTCTCACTTTTATTTTATTTTCTAGTTAAAATATATACTACGATGCACATGGTGCTTAGCAGCACCCGACACCCGTCGTCCACAGACCATGGACGACTTGTTTGTTTGTTTTATTTTGCTGTGAAAATTGATTGTGTGATGTGGAAAGGAATAAAATATTTTATAGTTAAAAATATAATGTTTAACGTATATATAAAATAAATATTCATTTACAAATCGAACGATTTGTTTATATACACACATTTGACTGATATTGATTGGGACGATAAATTTTACACATCGCCCAACTACATAAATAAAATTTGTGTTTGATTAATTGAAATCCCCCACGGGTATTGGGATGATATATGATATACACTAGTCCCACTAATTAGTTGTATGTCAATCGATTGGTTGACAAACTGTTATAAGCGTTAGATATTTATATTTGATACTTATGTAGTGTAGAATGCACTCTGGATGATGGTTGACTGTATTTGATTGTAGTTGTATACATGTGTTGCATGAAATCCATATAAATAAAATTATATGGTAATTGACTGTGCCTGATTCCAATTCAAAAAGAAGGAATATTTTAAAATAACGATTATTTTAAAATAATGAATATTTTAAAATAATATTCAGCAAAAGATCAAAATCTGAATTTGATGCCGATTTGGGATGGACACGAATATATTTAAATCTATAAAGCCGTGTTGATTAGATTGACGCCATTTTGACGTGAATCGATATTTATATCGATTTTATTTATTTACATAATAAATATCAAAAATGAAGTGATTTCAAAATCTGATGTTTTGAAAATATTATTATTTATATATCGATGATAAGGAATATTCATTTTGGATTTGAAATTGAATATAAAATTGAAATCGTTTTGAAAACGGATTTAAAACGATTTATAAAATACGTTTTAAATGGAAATCAATGAAATATATATTATATATGTTATATATATAATATAATATAATGGCCTGAATAGAATGCGCCGCGCTGCGGTAGTTCGCGAATTTCGACCGTTGACTTCGAATGGACATTACGGGAGTTCCGACCGTCGGATTCTCCTAAAGCCGGAACCGTTCGGTTCATATCGAAAAGAGAAATCTTATGAATATTAGAGATTAGAAATGTAATGGTTGGATTTGGAATTATGTCAAAATAAGATTTGGAAAAGGTCGCTGTAAGTGCAGTTCGATGGTCGTTTATGGAAATCGACTGTACGGGCCTTGATAAAATTATATAAAATATCAATAATTAGTGTAAAATCATAAGAAAAGAATTGGAAGGAATTGGGATGAAAAATTCCATATTTGAAAAGATAAAAATATAATTTTATCGAAATGAACTAGTCATGAACTAGAATTACGGAATCCAGTATTTTTAAATAAATAAATTGGATTTGAAATGGTTTTAAAAATAGCCAGGATTTCCGATATATGAAGTGGAATGGATTTAAATCAAAATTATCTTTGGAATATTTCGATATTGGATTCCGTGCTTATACGGATATTGTGGAGGAATTTGGAAGATATAGATATATCGTTATTCCAATACGATATTCATGATTTCAGAATTTGATATTGAATATAAGCCGATATATTTTCTAATCAGAGCCTTGTATTTAATATCAAATTGGATTTTGGGTTTGTCGTGAATGGCATCTTTAATAATACTGTTCTTAAACCCAATGGAGTTAAGAAAATTAGAAACTGACTGGAGATTAGTTAAGTTGAATTGTTTCCTGGGTATTGATCTAATGTTGGTTTCGGCCTTCGGGGTTAACACTTAGGGAATTGTTCTCTTTCTAATTTACGGTTAGAGACTGATGAAATATGAATTGGGTTTGTTGTGAACTGTGTTTTAGCGATATTCGTTCTTTAACCCGATTTACAATGAAATGGGATTTGGAATTTATAAATCTTTGGTTAAGATTTAAAGGAGATTTTCCAAAGTAAAGTTTTCCAATTTAACATATTAAATTGGAATTGAATGGAATTCGATTTGGAAATAATCGAAGTAAGCTTCTGTAGAGGAAGACAGTTAATATATATGGAATTTAAAAGGCCTTGTCATTATTCCATTTATATTGTCGGTTGGATATGGAAGTTTATATCGATTACATATATCGATTTGTTTTCCATGAAGATTCCATTGTTAATGGAATGTGATTTTGGGTTGTTGTGAATGGTATCTTTAATAATACTGTTCTTAGACCCAATGGAGTTAAGAAAATTGGAAACTAACTGGAGATTAGTTATGTTGAATGGTTTCCTGGGTATTGATCTGATGTTGGTTTCGGCCTTCGGGGTTAATACCTACGGAATTGTTCACTTGCTTATTTACGATTAAAGGATGATGGAATGGAATGTGATTTTGGGTTTATCGTGAACCGTGTTTTAAATGACATTGGTTCTTTAACCCAGTTAATTAAACAATCGTTAATATTGATTTTTGGGAAGATTAAAACCAAGTGGAGTTTTAATGCATCTTTAATTAGATTGAAATGATATCCAAAGGAAGATTAAAGAATAAATTTAAAGAATTTATCTTTGATAAAATTAATGGGAACCTTTCTCCAAGTATAAGAATATTTGAATAAAGGAATATTCTGGATTGGAATGAGGCATATGTTGTGTTTATATAGCACTTGTTTATTATATACACGAGTTATTCAGAAAGACCGGGTTTATCCCATTCTGAATAACTGATTCGATGATATGTCGAGGATGAAGACGGTGGTCGAAGACCGGAGGTCTTCACATCGTCTGGATGACTAATGATGTCTTGATAGGGTTGTATACCCAACACAAGGCAATAAGTGGTGATCATCCAGACGTACTTGGAGATCGACCGGATATGCGAGGACCTCTCCCCGTATTGGACATATGGGGGAGGAATAAAGTGCCTCTGGTTTCGTTCAGACCCAGAACGAACTTTTAAATGGATGTGTGTCTGACATCGGATTTCATTCTATGTGATTGATAGACATCGGTTGCATAGAGTGAATTTCCTGTGTGGCATGCTGAGATGCAAATGATCAAGGCTTCTGTTGAAAAGCAGAGTCTTGTGGTTGATGATCAAAGCACGGATTTAATATAGCGTAGCTTTGTGTAGCGTAAATTTGCCAGCCTTACACACCGGTGTGAACCAGAAATGGGAGAGAACCTCAGGGAGGGCATACATTTCCTTCTAGCTAGGAGTGGTGTCAGCGTTTTTGTGATGGCCCGCCCCGCACCAGCCGACATTTCCAATGAAAATGCGTTGTGCCGATGTCCAACCAGCACGGGATGGTCGCCAAAGAAAGGAAAAGAAGGGAATTTGAACTATCAAGGAACCTGTAGAATGCCTTACAGTGCATGGAATAAAATATAATAATAACATGCTTGACATAAAACAGGCGAGATAGTGCATAAGCTGAAAACTAAACCATCATAGCAGCGAAAAATTCAAAATACATCTTATGTTCCACATCGTCATTATTAAAAAATTTCAAACTCTCTAAAGCCAAATAAGAAAGGTACACTACTAATGCCCAAAGTAGTGACCAGTAGCGACACAGGGAGAATATCTATATGTATATTATACGTGGAAGCCTCCTGCTCGTCTCCGGATCAGGTACTCGTGCATAACCAGCTAACCTGTCTCTAGTATGCCCGTTTAAGAGCACCAAGAGTAATAAGAAGAGACATAAAACTCTGGGTCAGACAAAAGTCTAGTATGAGCGACAAGTAGCAAAACAGAACAATAACAGGTATACTAAACCATACCTGAACCTGGACCTGCAACCAAAGAGTTAGCACAACATTATGCACGATACTCTAAGGTGACACTAACATACGGTGTAAAGATACGTGGGTGGGGGTGTGCATGTCATAGTTATGTCAAAAATTCAAGCATAGCAACCATCCTCACATCTCTCACTCAGTGCGTAAAGCATGCGATATCCACCGCTTTGATCACCCATATCCTTGCTATGATCATTCTACCCTTTTGGGTCATGGCGACTCCACTGCACTAATCCATAGCCACTAGTCCTTGCTATGTCCACTCGGCCCCCATGAAGTCATAACGACTCCACTACACTGGCTCATAGCCATGCTACGATCGATCTGCCCCATGGAGTTATAACTACCCCACTGCATTGATCCATAGCCTAACAATTGTCTCTCGGTGGTGAATCAAAGCTATGGACGTCGACAACTCCTTAGCACACGTCCCGCAGCAAAGTCCAATCATGAAGTTGACTCGTTGGTTCCCATCTGGATCCTGAGTTCTACTTCCCATTTGGACTACCTTTGCATATCGAGTAGTGGTCTCCTCCGGATCGATTCGGTTCTCCACTTCTCTTCGCTTCAGATCGTACTCCCGGTTCAGTTCGTGGTTCACGCCTCAAGTCCACGCTCTTCGGTTCGGATCGTGACACTCCACCCATGTCGGATCGATCTGTGATTCCAATTCCTAGTCGTGATCCTCCTTCCCTACACTAGCTTGTGACAATACTCCAGGCTCGTGAGTCTTCAGTTGGCTCGTGGTGTATCGGATCAGAGCTTCTGGTTCGTGATTGGCACTTCAGTTCGGGTCAGAGATCTTCAGATGCGAGCAGATCATGACTAGAGGTTCGGGTCGTGGAGCTATCCAGATGGGCGAGTCGGTTCGTGTACTCTAATGCTAGCGGATCGGGGTCGTGGCCACCATTCACAACCGGTCGGGGTCGGGTAGGACCGATCCGATCCGGTTCTGGGTCATTTCCTGCAACTTTTCCAGCAATTGTTCTTACGCAACACGACGGTGTTTTCAACCATTCTAACAGTTCTAAACAATCACCAAGCATACCATACAGTCATAGCAACATGTTGAATTGACCACAAACACCAAAATCCCAATTTGATATGTTAAAATGAATCAAACATACCCAAAAACCCTTATTTTCCCCTTAAGCATGTTTAAGCAAATCTAATGGTAGGATTAACAAAACTTAACCAAATTAACCCAAACTTCCAACAGAGGTATAAAATAATATTTAAGAATTTCTAAATATTTTTCCAGATTTTTTAACATGCTAAATTTCATTAATTAACACTAATCACCCTAATTAACTGTAATTAGTGTAAAAACAATGCTAATCACTCACCTTTGCCACAACTAAAACTTTCAGAACTGGAACTTCTCTGATTTGGGCGAATACCAATGTCTAACAGCCGCTCTAACTCTGAAATGGTGCTATTTCTCCTTGATTTGATGTTGCTAAGCTTAATCCTTGATTAGAGAGCGATTTGGGATGAAATTAGAAGGTGGAGGCCATTGTTATGGTTTCTAAGAGGTAAATGGCAGCTAGAAAACAGAAATAGAATGAAATCCTAACTCATTTCAGCCTCCCCCTAACCCTAATCATGAAATGGGTTATGGGCCCACTCACTAATCACTCATTTGGTCCGGTTAAGCAGTTTTTCACCTTCTAAACCTTATTTCAGCTATATCTCCCAAACGGTTGGTCCGTTTTTCACATATGACCACTCTACGGAAAGGTAAACCATCATCCGGATCTAATGAAGTGGTTCCAGGTCAAAACTCCTTTCCAATCAAAAGTTATGGCCGAAACAAGATCAACTAGGGGCAAAACGGTCATTCAAAAATCGGTAAAAATCATGAACATGGGAAATGACCCCAATAGTCGTCTCCCAAAGTTACATGACTATACGAATTTGTATGTGAAAGAAATAAATCTTCTACGATCCATCGATGCATAGAATGCGGGTCGTTACATTCTCCCCCCCCCCCCTTAAGAAATTTCGCCCCCGAAATTCCTTAACTAAAAAACAAGTAAAGGATCCCGCATGCCTACCAACAGTCATTCTCATTCTCTCCCCACTGAACTTTGACTAGATTCACCGCTTTCCTTCGAAGTTGCTTCGTATCTTGCTCGGCAATACGAATCAGCTTGCAGTTCCCAACCGCCTCAGGTTCTACTTCGATGTCATCCAACTGATCAGGTGAAATAGTCACATCAGGATCGTGCACGAATTTCCTTAACGGGGAAACATGAAATACGTTATGAACTCCCACCATCTTGTCTGGAAACTCAACTTTGTATGCCAAATTCCCAACTTGTTTGAGAACTGGGAATGGACAAACAAATCTTGGTGTTAACTTGCCTCTCCTACCAAATCGAATCACGCTCTTTAACGGAGAAATCTTGACAAACACCAAGTCACCAATGGAGAATTTCAAGTCTCTTCGTCTCTTATCTGCATAACTCTTCTGCCTATCTTGGGCAGCCTTCATTCGTTGTCGTATAACCTTGATCTAGTATGACGTTTCCCTTATCACATTAGGCCCAATAACAAATTTATCACTGGTCTCTACCCAACATGATGGTGAGTTGACGGTCTTCTGTACAAAGCTTCAAATGGAGCCATACCAATACTGGACTGATAACTATTATTATATGCGAATTCAACCAGATGCAAATGGTCATCCCAGGACCCTCCAAAATCTAATATGCAAGCTCTTAAGAGATCTTCTAATACTCGATTCACCCTCTCTGTCTGACCATCGGTTTGGGGATGATACGCGGTACTGAGATGTAATTCTGATCCTAACGCCTCTTGTAAGCTCTTCTAAAATCCACTAATAAACAACGGATCTCGGTCACTTACAATGCTTTTGGGTACTCCATGAAATCTCACTACCCACTTCATATATAGCTCTGCTAACTTAGTTGTTGTTCTATTCGACTTGACGGGTATAAACCTTGCACTCTTGGTCAATCGGTCCACAATCACCCAAATGCTATCATGGCCTGATCTAGACCTTGGTAACCCATCAATGAAATCCATTGAGACTTGTTCCCATTTCCATTATGAAATTTCTAATGGTTGCAACAAACCACTAGGCTCCTTTTTCTCAGCTTTAACTAGCTGGCAATTCATGCACTTGGATATAAACTTACCAATGTCTCTCTTCATCCCTTCCCAGTAGTAAGTCTGCTTCTTGTCTCGATACATTTTGTTACCACCGGGATGTTTGGTTAGTTTTGAGTGATGACATTCTCTTTGCACTTCATCTCTCAATCCATTCACGTTGGTACAACTAACTTTCCATTCTTTCTAAGTCATCCATCTCGATCAAGCCCATACTTGTCCATCTCCCTATCGATACCCATCTCTAACTTGGAGATGATTTCTAATAAGTTAGGATCGTCCCTCTGACTGGAACCAATCTGCTCAATCAAAGTGGGTCCGATCGTCAAACTCGCTAACATTTCTGGATCCAATTCACACTTTGGTCTGAAATCATACCCAGCGATGTACTCCAGTTGCTTCCATTCTAGAAACATAGCCCCTAAACTGGCATATCTCTTACTCAAGGCATCAGCTACCGCATTGCCCTTTCCTGGTGTATATGCGATATCGAAATCATAGGAAGCCAAGAATTCTAACCATCTTTGCTGTCGTAGATTTAGATCCTTCTGAGAGAAAAGATACTTTAACGATTTATTATCGGTAAACAACTTGAATCTTTCTCCCAAAAGATAATGTCTCCACATCTTCAACGCGAATACGATCGCTGCCAATTCCAAATCATGGGTAGCATATCTTTTCTCATTCGGTTTCAATTGCTGACTAGCATAAGCTACAACCTTGCCTCCTTGCATCAATACAGCACCTAGCCCGGTACCACAGGCATCTGTGTATACTATCATCTCTTCATTCCCTTTGGGAATGACAAACACTGGTGCACATGTTAACTTTTCCTTTAGACTCTTAAATGCATTCTCGCACATTTTTTCCAAGACGAAAGATTGATTTTTCTTGGTCAACTGAGTCAACGGTGCCGCTATCTTGGAGAAGTATTGGAATAATATCCAGCCAATCCCAAGAAACTTCTTACATCTTTTGCATTCTTAGGCGCAGACCAATCTTGTACTGTAGCCACATTTGTAGGGTCCATGGCGATACCATTCTCTGAAACAACATGGCCCAAGAATCTCACTTCCCTCTTCCAGAAGTGACACTTAGAAAATTTTGCTTTCAATTGGTGTTTTCTCAACACCTCCATCACTATCCTCAAATGTTCATTGTGTTCTTCCTCTGTCCTCGAATAAACCAATATATCGTCCATAGACACAAGAACAAACTTATTCAATTGATCCCTGAATACCTTATTCATAAGATCCACAAAATATGCTGGTGCATTGGTCAACCCGAATGGCATGACCAACCACTCATAGAATCCAGAAGGCGTCCGAAAGGCCGTTTTAGCTATACTCTCAGCTTCCACCCTAAGCTGATGAAATCCTGTCGCGAGATCCAACTGGGAGAATACTCTCGCGCCACTCAACTGATCAAACAAATCATCTATCCGCGGTAGAGGATACTTATTCTTCCTCGTCACCTTATTCAACTCGCGGTAGTCCACACACAATCGAAGGGAACCATCTGCCTTGGTATCAAACACAACTGGTGCTCCTCACTCAGAAATACTTCTTCTGATAAATCCCTTCTTCAACATATAGCTTACTTGCACCCCGAGCTCTCGCTGCTCCCTTGGTGCCATACAACGAAGTGGCATCACTATAGGTCTGGCATCTTTCACTAAATCAATACGGAACTGAATCTCTCGGTGTGGTGGAAGTCAGGTCACTTCCTCGAAGACGTCCAGGTACTGGCCAGCCACGAGCACATCTGACAACTCATCATGCGGGATATCGAGGGAATTTAGAAAACTAGCCATTACCCCCATCACTAGGTAGACCACCAAACACTGGCCTCCGCCCATCATCCTCTCTAACTGTCACCAAAAAGCCCTCACAGTCTACCACTACCCTGTATCTTTGGAGCCAATCGACTCCCAAAATAATGCCAAGCTCAGTAAAGCCCAAAACAAAGCAATCACAAACAAACATGCATCCATGACTCGATAAGACCACATTACGACAAATCATGCTAAGGCTAGTTGAACCACCAATCGGGTTCGTCATCGCTAAAGGCCTATCGACTATCTCGGGTTCCAATCCCAACCTATCTACCAGGTTACTCGATATGAAGGAACGGGAAGCTTCGGTATCAAACAATACTCGAACAGGAACATCATAAAAAAAAGCATACCTTGAATGATGACATTCTTTCCTTTCTCTGCCACGGTTGGGGCATTTGACGAAGAAGGAACAGAATTGATAGCATACGCTTTCACAATCTGCTTTTTTTTAGGGGGTGGCAGACACTTATCCTTGTGATGTCCCACTTGGCCACAGTTGAAGCACTTCCTTTCCGCTGGCTTTACTCGACATTCTTTAGCATAATTGCCCTTCTTGCCATAGCTAAAGCACTCTACATCTTTCTTCTTCTTTGGGCCATCCTTGGTCTAATTCTGCTTCCTCTTATTCTGAGAACCATTCTTGCCTCTACCGCTTGCTCGCGGTTTTGGTTCCTCTGCAGATGCAACCTCAGTCCTAGTCTTAGGGTAAAGACTCTCTGACCTCAATACTTTCCCCATAATCGATTCAAAAGTCTCATTGATGTCGTTAATAAGCCTTTCCCCAAAGTACTGATCTAAGCCTATCATGAACTTCTCATTCTTCTTCTCGGGAGTGTCAATAAGATATAATCCATACTTCGATAAAGTATCGAACTCAGCAATATACTCCGAGACTGCTCTACCATTCTACTTAAGTTCCAAGAAGTTCCTAAACAATTCTGATTTCTGAGCAGCTGGGACACCCTTAAACTGATCCCATATAAATTGATCCTCTGGGGTAGCTGCCTTAATAGCATTCCACCAATTCATCGCCCGTCCCTATAGCTGACGGGATGCTAGCTTTCTCTTCGTCGCATCCTCGATACCCAAGTCTTCGAAGATACGCTCACAGCTATCCAACCAATCCTGAACTTCTGTAGCCGATTCTGTTCCGTGGAACGGCTTCCCACCAAAACTAGTGTAATCCTTGCAAAGCTTGGCAAAACCGGCTCTAGGTGCCTGCACCGCTGCACCACCACCATTTGCAGCATTGAGCACTGCTCCTTGCACATTTCTAAGCATCTCTCTCATGAAGACAGTGAACATCGTCCTCATATCAGGAGCATTCCCATTATTAGCTCCTCTACCAGTGCCCCTAGTATATCGGCTCATCGTTCAATCTGTAATGAGAAAACGATTAACCATCTCTTCAGTGGTGCCAGTGCAGTGCGACTTCATCCTTAAATATACTAATAGTGTATATATATAGCTTTTGAAAACCAAAATATCACAAATATGCGCTCTCATATACATACTACCTCTCTCTGGTGTCTTCCCTAGGTTAACTACGCAAACTAGAGCTCTGATACCAAAGGTGACAGCCCGCCCCGCACCAGCCGACATTTCCAATGAAAATGCGTTGTGTCGATGTCCAACCAGCACGGGACGGTCGCCAAAGAAAGGAAAAGAAGGGAATTTGAACAAGTAAGGAACCTGTAGAATGTATCACAGCGTATGGAATAAAATATAATAATAACATACTTGACATAAAACACGCGAGACAGTGCATAAGCTGAAAACTAAACCATCATAGCAATGGAAAATTCAAAATACATCTTATGTTCCACATCATCATTATTACAACTTTTCAAACTATCTCTAAATCCAAATAAGAAAGGTACACTACTAATGCCCAAAGTAGTGAAAAGCAGCGACACAGGGAGGATATCTATATGTATATCATACGTGGAAGCCTCCTGCTCGTCTCCGGATCAGCTACTCGTGCATAACCAGATAACCTGTCTCTAGTTTGCCCGTTTAAGAGCACCTAGAGTAATAAGAAGAGACATAAAACTCTGGGTCAGACAAAAGTTTGGTATGAGCGATAAGCAGCAAAACAGAACAATAACAGGTATACTAAACCATACCTGAACCTACAACCAAAGAGTTAGCACAACAATATGCACGATACTCTAAGGTGACACTAACATACGGTGTAAAGATACGGGGTGGGGGTGTGCATGTCATAGTCATGTCAAACAATCAAGCATAGAAACCATCCTCACATCTCTCACTCAGTGCGTAAAGCATACGATATCCACCGCTTTGATCACCCATATCCTTGCTATGATCACTCTGCCCCATGGGGTCATGGCGACTCCACTGCACTGATCCATAGCCACTAGTCCTTGCTATGTCCACTCTGCCCCCATGAAGTCATAACGACTCCATTGCATTGGCTCATAGCCATGCTACGATCGATCTGCCCCATGGAGTAATAACTATCCCACTGCACAGATCCATAGCCTAACAATCGTCTCTCGATGGTGAATCAAAGCGATGGACGTTGACAACACCTTAGCACATGTCCCACAGCAAAGTCCAATCATGAAGTTGACTCATTGGTTCCCATCTGGATCTTGAGTTCTACTTCCCAGTTGGACTACCTTTGCATCTCGGGTTTTGGTCTCCTCCGAATCAGTTCGGTTCTCCACTTCTCTTCGCTTTAGATCGTTCTCCCGGTTCGGTTCGTGGTTCACGCCTCAAGTACACGCTCTTCGGTTCGGATTGTGACACTCCACCCATGTCGGATCGGTCCGTGATTCCAACTCCTAGTCGTGATCCTCCTTCCCTACACTGGCTTGTGACAATGCTCCAGGCTCGTGAGTCTTCAGTTGGCTCGTGGTGCATCGGATCAGAGCTTCTGGTTCGTGGTTGGCACTTCAGTTCAAGTCAGAGATCTTCATATGTGAGCGGATCGTGACTAGCGGTTCGGGTCATGGAGCTATCCAGATGGGCGAGTCGGTTTGTGTCCTCTAATGCGAGCGGATGGGGGTCGTGGCCACCATTCATGATCGGTCGGGGTCGGGTAGGAGCGATCTGATCCGGTTCTGGGTTATTTCCTGCAACTTTTTCAACAACTTTTCTTAAGCCACATGACGGTGTTTTCAACTATTCTAATTGTTCTAAACAATCACCAAGCATACCATACAGTCATAGCAACATGTTGAATTGACCACAAACACCAAAATCCCAATTTGATATGTTAAAATGAATCAAACATACCCAAAAACCCTTATTTTCCCCTTAAGCATGTTTAAGCAAATCTAATGGTAGGATTAACAAAACTTAACCAAATTAACCCAAACTTTCAACAGAGGTCTAAAATAATTTTTAAGAATTTCTAAACATTTTTCCAGATTTTTAACATGCAAAATTTTGTTAATTAACACTAATCACCCTAATTAACTGTAATTAGTGTAAAAACAATGCTAATCACTCACCTTTGCCACAACTAAAACTTTCAGAACTGAAACTTCTCTGATTTGGGCGAATACCAATGTCTAACAGCAGCTCTAACTCTGAAATGGTGCTATTCTCCTTGATTTGATGTTGCTAAGCTTTATCCTTGATTGGAGAGCGATTTGGGATGAAATTAGCAGGTGGAGGCCATTGTTAGGGTTTCTAAGAGGTAAATGGCGGCTAGAAAACTGAAATAGAATGAAAACCTAACTCATTTCAGCCTCCCCATAATCCTAATCCCGAAATGGGTTATGGGCCCACTCACTAATCACCTCATTTGTCCCGGTTACTTAGTTTTTCACCTTCTAAACCTTAATTCAGCCATATCTCCCAAACGGTAAGTCCGTTTTTCACATATGACCACTCTACGGAAAGGTAAACCATCATCTGGATCTAATAGAAGTGGTTTCAGGTCAAAACTCCTTACCGATCAAAAGTTATGGTCGAAACAAGATCGGTTGGGGGTAAAACGGTCATTCAAAAATCGTCCAAAAATCATGAACGTGGGAAATGACCCCAATAGTCGTCTCCCAAAGTTACATGACTATACAACTTTATATGTGAAAGAAATAAATATTCTACGATCCTTCGATGCGTAGAATGCGGGTCGTTACAGTTTTACTAGCCCTGACATTTTACTTATGTGGATGATGGATTGCGAGGCGCCTCGGTTATATCGGTCGATCCGGGGCCGATGGTGTCATTTGGCTCATTTACGCCCCATAGGGCGGGGAAATGCAGAGTTCAAGCATTTTAATCCACATCGAGTGGACCGGCCTTTACGATCCAAAGGTCGATACGTTCTGATCCTGAGACACGGGCTAGAGCATCTCGAAACGGTAAGGACGATCCCTTGCCTTGGTTCATAGATGGAAATCCAATTTCCAATACGAGCCATTTCGGTTTTAGTTGTAATCCTTTATATGGCGACATAGTGGTATGGGGCACTTATGCCGTCTATGATTGATACTTATGATTAAAATTGTTTTGACACTATACACTTATAGTAATAATAATTCATGAAATTTTACGTACCAAGCATTCTTGGCTATTATAAGGTAAAAACTCTATCCTCCGGCTTGTGTTGCATTGTGTGATGGGACCTGAGTCTTATAATAGCTTCATTGTTCTTTATTTAGCATTGTGCTGTTGTTTTATGCACGGGTGTTCTTGGGAGAAAACATGTTCTGTGTTATACGGCGTGGTCCCTAGATTTACCTAACTTTAAAATAAAGATTAATAATTGTTTTAGTTCTCACACCAGTCATATGACTGACCTGGAGTTTATTGTTTTAACCTAAACTCTGGGTGCCCCTATTTTCCACATGGGCAGCTAGTATTTTTAGTTTTGCAGATTTATATTCGTAGGATCCTGGTTTACAACTGGAATGATATTCGGAAAGCTCTGTATCCATATATTCCTTTAAGTTGTGTTTTGTATTATTTTTTCGCTGCATTGTAACTTGTAAATCTCTGATATTTATCAAATGTGTAATATTTATTCATACTCTGTATATTCTTGTATTCTGATGGAATTGTTGTAATAAGCAATGAAATGTTCTTCTGTTTATGTTCTGATTTGTCGTGTTCTCAATTCAATCCGGGCTTTCCTTCACGGGGAAGTTCGGTTCGCTTCAACTACTGCCAATACGGAGTGGTTCTCGAATAATAATCTAACTGGTCTCTCCATATTAACAATGATATTGGCAAATACTTCTATAGTCAGTTATTTAACTATCTAAGAAAAATTAACATTCACCCAAAACATCAAACAAATCACTGGGCCCTTTAATTAATATTCTATTAATTAAATCACTTCTCCATTTCCTTATCAATATTTGTTAACCCAATATTTTTAATAATCATCTTAGCCTCATACGCTATTTGAAAAATATTTCCATATATCGCCTTCTTTTATTTTCTATAGTTATAAATATCTCATATTTATAATTGGTAAACATTACAATTACTTCTTCCTTTCACGATCATTCATTTCTACACTTAGGAAATATTTATTATTATATTTTCAAAATTCCACTTACTTGGGTTAAAACAAATGTTGTGTAAAATATTGTTACAACAACCTCAAATACGGCATTCAACTATATCTTTTTCAAACATTGATCTTCAAGACTGAATGTTGCTATTTATCTGTTGATAATGAAATAAATCAAGTTGGGGTATAATTACCTCTCGGGCCTTAACTGAAAACATCCTTACCTTCAAAACAGACAAGACCACTTACCTCGAATAATCAATACCATAAGAACCAATTATTCATTTCTAAAAAGTGTATACTTTGTCTTTCTATTTTTACAAGATTTAATTTATAGATTTTCTTTTTATTTATAATATTCTTTTTTAAGTTCGTTTCCATATTGGATTCTATATGTATTGATATATAGATTTCTAGTTATCAAAATTTCTTAAAAATATTCTAACTCCTTAAATTTTTGGAAAATTTTGCCAGTACCTTCTTTGTACCGGTCAATAGATCAAACCTCAGCTCGCCTTTCTAAGCCCTTTCCGTTCAAAAAGAAAATCAAAAAGCCAAGCGGCTTACCGATTTGGCGCATAAAACTCATATGGAATTTAAATGTGTACCATTTTGTCGGGCACACGAATTATAATCTTCATACACTTCCTTCCATTAATGTCTAAGCCATATATGTCTGTTCCTAATTTATTCCAGCTCAATCCGATCGTTTTTAACTCAATTCACTAATTTATTCTTTAATTAGCTCTTTTGCATATTCCATAATTTAATTAAACATATCACGTTTATATATATTTTTTATTGATTTATAAACCAATTGAATTCCATTTTCAATTTAAGTTTCATATTCGATTTCGAATATGAATTCACCAGTTCAATTTACTTAAATAAAACCCAATTTTGTATCAAAACTTGATTAACTAATTATTCTTCAAATTAATAAATTCTATTTAATATTCAAAATTTTGATTTTTTTGTTTAAAAATAAGTTCACTTACTCCACTTGAGTTCGTATTTATTTTGTATCTCAAATCTGGATTTTCTAATGAAAATTCGTATTTTATTTACTTAAAATCCTTTTATTTATTTAAATAAATTATTATGGTTTAATAATGGTTACGACGCTATTTTTCTAGAAATTTGATTTTGATATAACTCAAAATCTATAAGGCGAAATCCAGATTTTTCTCTTCCATTAGAAAAATACTATTCAATTGGTCCTGACGATTCTTGTTTCAAAGATTTTCGACTTGAATTGAGTTTGATACACTCGATTAAAGTTCGAAACGCCGATTTACGAATTGCAGCACTACGGCGAGTTCGTTTTAATTATATTTAAATATAAACGTCTAAACTTCATTTATAAAAAACCTTCAACACCATTCTAATATATTTTAATATAAACCAAACCAATTTTCCAAATTCAACTTAATATTTCTGATTATCCCTAACAATCGATTATTTTATAATTTAGTTATAATTTATTTATAATTAAATCCTCTATACTAAATTCCAATTCCTTTATAAACGGATTACTTATAAAATTCGATATAATCAAATTCTAATTTTGAATCCCTAGATTTATCTCAATTTCGTTTATATTTCCAATTCCAAAATAAAATATGTCATTCCCTTTTTCGAAATGATTTCCAATTCACTTTTAAATTCATACTTGAATTTAAAATTCCAAATTTATCCCATGATAATTTTCTTGCTTAATTTATAAACGTGGTTAATAAATTTAACTTCATTATTTTATAATTTAAAACAAGTTTCAATTAAAAATCTATTTGAAACCCAATTCCTATTCTAGAATATTTTATTGATTATAACTTATATATATGTTGAATCTATTTTCATATTTAAAATTTAAACTTCTATTTAATATAATCCTAATGTTTTCCTGAAAATATTTATTTAAATAAATTCGATCTAATCGAACTCAAATCATAAATCCATATAGATTTATTTTAATTCAATTTACATTCTGGATATCAGAATAGATTTCATCGTTTCTTTTTGTTAACACAATTCCTAATCCTCATTTAAAATTCACATTTGAATTTAAATATTTAAATTATCCAATGTTAGACTTCCATGATTCTTTATAAATACTGGTTATGTTACTTGTTTATATATTTTAAAACAAGTCTCGATTTGAAATCCATTTGAAATTAAATTTCTGCTTTGGAAAAATAAATTTCCCTTTTTAAATTCACATTCGTATTTACATTTCTTGAATTATACAATGATAATTCATTTCTTTTCATTTATAACCACCGTTTATAAATTCATTTCAGTTCCCCTCATTATCTAATGAAAATTATCCCATTTAATTTATAATCACTATTAATAAATTCACCACTTGTTTTTATTGTTCAAAACATGTTAATATTTTTTATAGCCCATTCAAAATTCAAATTCTATTTTAAAATAGAATTCCCCTTTTCAAATCTCAAATTTTCCCTTCATGATATTTTTATGAGTTAACATTTAGGCCCATTTATATTTTAACACTCAATTATCAAATCATGGGTTTTTTAACACATCATATATGATAATATATATGAAAACAAACAAATAATAATATTTTTGAGGAATCCAGTTAGATCCCTCCAACCTGTTTCATGCATCCATAGACATTAGCCAACATAAATAATACCCATCCTGCTTCGAGGCAGGATATCGCAGTATAAAAGGTCATCCACTATCATATTGTGGGGCACAGAGGGTCATCCGCTACTTATATTGCGAGCATCCGCTAATGGTACTACGAGAAATATCCAACCACCAATATATATATATATATATATATATATATATATATATATATATATAATAGCCACAACCACCAAGCCTAAATAACTAATATCTTTATAATTGCCACAAAAATATTTAAACGCATCCAAACAAGCAACAACCAGTATATAAAAATTACTTACATAAAATCCAGAGTGTGAGTTTACTCACATTGATTTTTGTTTTATGATCCATTCTGATTCCAATTTTAATTTCTGATTAGATTTCCCGCAGCGTATGAATTTTCGATCGACTCCATTCGATAAAATCTTCTATATATTTTAATATGATATTTATTATTTAAGCTATAGAATAATCTAAATGAAATAAAAAAATTATTACCAAATTAAAATAATTTCCTTTTTAATCACATTTTTAACATTGTCATCTTCTTCCTTAAATTATAAACTCAAGTCCCCTCCCTTCGCGTGCACTGCTGTGTTCCATACACCATGATAATCTCACCACCAACATTAACATCTGTTATTATTATATATATTGTTCTCAGTTTGCACATATATATATTAAACATTATTAATTAATTAAATTAATTAACCCTTACCTTAATCCACGTTTGTGTTCTCCTTTCCAATTTGAAAATCACAGTTTACTGCGATGTCAACCCTCACGCACAAAATTACTGCTAGTCGACTCTTTCCACAAACAATCCCGTACTACTCCCTTTTCTCCCTTGATTTCTCCAGCGTTTTCCAACCCAAAGACTTCCATTACAGTTAACTTGCGATTAAACTCTTCTTCGAGTATCGACAAAAGCTGTCGCTAGCTGCCTCTCCCTTTCGTGAGTTCATCGTTGCCCTGAAAACAACCACTGACGCCATCAAATCGTAATCGCCCTAATTCTTCATCATTAACAGCAAAATCGCAAAATTGAGCTTTAGAGACAAATCCAATTAGATCCCTATGCTCGCGATGCCCATTACCTACGTGCTTTCCAGCAACTCTCGAACATCAACAAATTATCGCACCGATTTTGAGATTTTGAGAATAGGAGCGGCTTCTGTTTCTATGATTTACAGGTTTAGGATTTTATTCGATCCATTTAAAACTGAAACTGGCTCGATTTTGATTTGGAAGAAAGAATGAATAAAAGGAAATTTTAAATCGACATCTGCCTGAGGAAAAGAAATGAACAGAAAGACTGAATTTATAGAGTGAGACGAGGAACCATTTGTACCACCACTTAATTCATTGTTTAGCTTCATAGTTAAGCTGGGGAACAAGAAGGACAAGATTTTGAAAGAAGTAGGTAGCTAGTTAGGTAGGTCTGCAGTGTACTGTTCATTTAGTATCTTAGTATGGAAGGAATTTATTTTAATAATTTTATTTTATTTTAGTTTGAACTGAGGTGATTTTGCCCTTTTAAAATATCGTGTGTTGTTGAACTCCTATTTAATGCAACAACTGGCATTTCTAGTGTTATATCGCTATTCTGAACACAGTGAAACAGGTTTCGAAGCCCAATTCAATCATATGGAGAAGATGTAAATTTAAATCTATATGAATTAAATTCAAAACAATTAATTCCTTGATAATAAATAATAATTATTATTATCGTTTCTATTCAGTTTAGAATTTGTATTGATTATCTAAATCATTTTGATACAAATTTAACTTCGAAACTAATTATATATCATTTTCGTATTATGACAATTCAGTATTAATGAATTTAAACCGTATTCGATTATTAAATTTATAAATCTATATAAATATTCATTTATATTATTAATTTACAATTAATATATTAAAAATAAATATTGAATGTTTAAAATAAATTGACCAAAAATCTGGGTCGTTACATTCTTTCCCCCTTAAAAGAATTTCGTCCCTGAAATTACTAAGGTAGGAAAAGTGCAACAAACTCATTTACTTTTCGAAATCCATATACTCGTTTTCATTTTATCTGAATGATAACTAATACACTTATATCCAATTCATATTCCATTCAAATGGATTTTAGTTGATTTATTTACCTCGATCAATTTAACTTGCTTAAGTTAAATTTAAATTTCAGAATTCAAATTCCTGCGTTTCTATTTTAAATCCTTTGGAAATCACATATATTTCTTTCCATCTCAAATTCAAAACATTTGAATTTTCTAAACCACTTGTTTTCTTTGAAACAATTTTCCATCAAAAACTTTTCTAAGGTAACAATTTATCTATTAGTAACTCGAAAATGAACACTGATGATGCTACAGTCATTATCAGAATTATTTTCCAGCCACTGAAGTGATTTCATTGCTTTATCAATTTCAAAATGCATTCAAAAATGGTTTTCATTCAAATTCTTCAATGTAATGTTATATTACATTTTATTTATTCAGAAAATCATTTTTTTTAAACACCCAGGATTTGAAATTCTTAATTCTGATTCTGAATCCAATTTAAATTCATCTCATTAGTATATTTGATCCCTATACAAATTATATTTGGTTATATATAACCATTCCAATTTTATAATCTTGTTTGATTATAATACCAACAACCAACACGTCCATATATTATAATAATTTCAGAAAATTATTCCCCTTTTTCAAAATAGAATTTTGGGAAAAATCTTTACATTTACCCACTTTCAAAACAATATTGCGTCAAATTTCTTTGCTCAAGTGTTTAGAAATTCCTATCGACTTCGTGGCATCCCATAATTCAAACAGAATTCATAAACCACTAAACAGACAAGCCAACCAAATATAAAATAATTTTTATATCAACTAACAAATATGCTCTCTCGTATAAATATACTTAACTCATTACAGGGTACTACTAACCCTATCTCTAATGAGTAAACCCCCACTAATGCATAGGTGTTCGCTCAACCTAAGCTCTGATACCAACTGTAATGGCCCGCAAATCCATAACATTTGAGTTGACTAAATACGCCATACGTCCAACCCAAATTGCACAGGAATACGAGTCATTAATAGAAAGAAGTTGGAGGATGAGAAATAGAAAAAATAAATATTCGAATAGAAGAAGAATAGAAATAACAACACAGAATCACACATCATAGTGGAATAAAATATAATATATAAAATAACAACTTTTGGGATACAAAATTTTTGATTTACATATATATACATACAATTTTTAGAGTACAATACAACACATTGGAAAATAAACAGTAAATATCTAACGCTGAAGCCTCTGCTCCAAGCTCCACCAAGGATATTTGAAAATGCCTGAACTACTTAACTGCCCATATAAATTTAGGCATCTAAGAGTTTAAGGAAAACATTGAAAAATAAACTCCGAGTCAGTCATGAGACTGGTATGAGTAAACAATTTAAAACAGTTTGAAAAAATAAACGATATCTCATAAGACCTCGTCGTAAGACGGAACGGGTTCCCCTTTTGAGAATCCAAAGCACTTGATTTAACTTTCAAAATTTCGTTTGAAAGAAACGATAATCTTTATATCCAAACTTTTTTGATATTATAATAGTGTCTAAGTCAAATAAATAACAATCTAGTGGAACGTTTACATCTCACGTTCCACATATATATAATATACAATCAAAACCGAGAGCACTTATTGGGTAATAAATTTTCAACTTTGACAAGGTATGGAACCACCTTCCGATAGTGTATCTCTAGAGAGGAATACACTGGGTTCAACAAGAACATCTTGTAACCTGGTCACACATGACCGACCACTCATTTTGCTTGAGTGTATCGGATGTATATCACCAATGGTCAGGATCAGCAACTATTTCTCAAAAAGGGACAACATCGAATAGAATAAATAATGAAATGAATTTTCTTTAGAATGGAGATAATACACCCTAATTGGGAGCTACCAACTTAGCCATGTTGCCTGCCTGATTTTTGTCATTTCCCGGTTGTTGAGGCCCGAGGCTATGATTACTTACCTTTTAGTGATAGCATAATCACTTTGAATGCCGCATTGTCAGTTCCGTTGACCACTAGTTGATTTGCACAAACATAATATGGATATTATGCTAAGGGAATTAATTCTCCACCACCATATATATTTATACAGACCAACATATGCGATCATTGGAAATACTCTGTTAGACACTCGTCCATACACGTTCGGTCTGGGATTGAACGAAACTGAAGGCATGATTTCCATTAATTTATCTTAGGAAATTTCTCAATAGGATTTACAGTTGCATTTTACTCCATCTTCGATTATCTTTATAAAATTTGATTCGCAACGCTACTGCCAATACGGAGTGGTTATTGGAAAATAATCCAACCGGTCTCTCCATATTGACAACGATATTGGCAAATACTTCGATAGTCGGTTATTTAACTATCGAAGAAAAACAAACATTCACCTAAAACAACAAAGAAATCACTGGGCCCCTTAATTAATATTCTATTAATTAAATCACTTCTCAATTTCCTTATCAATATTTGTTAACCCAATATTTTTAATAATCATCTCGGTCTCATACGCTATTTGGAAAACATTTCCATATATCGCCTTCTTTTATTTTCTATACTTAGAAAACATCTCATATTTATAATTGGAAAACATTCCAATTACTTCTTCCTTTTACGATCATCCATTTTTACACTTAGGAAATATTTATTATTATATTTCCAAAATTCCATTTCCTTGCGTTAAAACGAATGTAGTGTAAAACATTGTTACTACAACCCAAAATACTATATTCAACTAAATCTTATTCAAACAATGATCTTCAAGACTAAACCTTGCTATTTATCGGTTAATAATGAAATCAACCAAGTTGGGGTATAATTACCTCTCAGACCTTGACTGAAAACATCCTTAACTTCAAGACAAACAAGATCTTTTACATCGAATAGTCAATAGCATAAAAACCAATTATTCATTTTTAAAATGTGTATACTTTCTCTTTCTGTTTTTCTAGATTTAATTTATAGATTTCCTTTTTGTTTATAATATTCTAGTTCCTTAAATTTCTGGAAAATTTTGCAAGCACGTCCTTTGTACCAGTCAACAACTCAAACATCAACTCTCCTCTCTAGGCCCTTTCCATTCAAAAAGAAATTCAAAAAGCCAAGTGGCTTGCCATTCAATGCATAAAACTCATATGGAATTTAAATGTGTACCTTTTTGTCAGTCAATCGAATTATAATATTCATACACTTCTTTCCATCCCAGTCTAATCCATATATGTCCATTCTTAATTTATTCCAACTCAATCCGACCATTTTTAACTCCATTCGCTAATTTATTCTTTAATTTGCTATTTTGCAT
The DNA here is from genome assembly GCA_030737875.1 of Allium sativum. Classification (NCBI taxonomy): domain Eukaryota; kingdom Viridiplantae; phylum Streptophyta; class Magnoliopsida; order Asparagales; family Amaryllidaceae; genus Allium; species Allium sativum. The sequence goes on from CM060924.1 coordinate 162,708,418, forward strand.
ATTCCACTATTTAATTGAACATATCACGTTCGTATATATATTTTTATTGACTTATAAACCAACTGAATTCCATTTTCAATTCAAGTTACATATTCGATTTCGAATATAAATTCACAAGTTTAATTTACTTAACCAAAACCCTATTTTGTATCAAAAGTCGATTAACTAATTATTCTTTAAATTAGTTAATTCTATGTAATAATTAAAAATTTGATTTTTTTTTTCAAAAATCAGTTCACTTTCTCCACTTGAGTTCATATTTATTTTATATCTCCAATCTGGATTTTCTAATGGAAATTCAGATTTTATTTACTTAAAATCCTTTTAATAAATCGTTATGGTTTAATAATGGTTATGGCGTTGTTTTTCTTGAAATTTGATTTTGACATAACTCAAAATCTACAAGGCGAAATCCAGATTTTTCTCATCCATTAGAAAACTGTTATGCAACTGGTCCTGACGATTCTTGTTGCAAAGAATTCCGGCTTAAATTGAGTTCTATATACTCACTTGAAGTTCGAAACGCTAATTTATGAGCTGTGGCACTGCAGCGAGTCCGTTTTAATTATATTTAAATATAAACGTTTAAACTTCGTTTGTAAATAAAATTCAACTCCATTCTAATATACTTTTATATAAATTAAACCAAATTTCCAAATTCAACTTAATATTTCTGATTTTCCCTAACTTTTGATTATTTTATAATTCAGTTATAATTTATTCATAATTAAATCTTCTGTAATGAATTCCAATTCCTTTATAAATAAGTTTTTTATAAAATTCGATATAATTAACTCTAATTTTGAATCCTTAGATTTATCCCATGAAAATTTCCTTACTTAATTTATAAACGTTGTTTATAAATTTAACTTCCTTGTTTTATAATTTAAAACAAGTTTCATTTAAAAATATATTTGAAACCCAGTTCCTATTCAAGAATATCTTATTGATTATAAATTATATAAACACAACGAATCAATCTATTTTCATATTTAAAATTTAAACTTCTATTTAATATAATCCTAATTTTTTCCTGAAAATATTTATTTAAATAAATTCGATCTAATCGAATTCAAATCATAAATCCATACAGATTTATTTTAATACAATTTACATTCTAGATATCAGAATAGATTTCATCGTTTCTATTTTTTTAACACAATTCCAAATTCACATTTAAAATTCACATTTGAATTTAAATATTTAAATTATCCAATGAAAATTTTCTACCTTTCTTTATAAATACCATTTATATTACTTGTTTGTATATTTTAAAACAAGTCTCGATTTCAAATCCATTTGAAATTAAATTTCTACTTTGGAAAAACAATTTTCCCTTTTTAAATTCACACTTGTATTTACATTTCCCGAGTTATACAATGATAATTCATTTCGCTTCATTTATAAACACCGTTTATAAATTCATTTCAATTCCCCTCATTATCCAATGAAAATTATCCCATTTAATTTGTAATCACCGTTTATGTAACGGCCCGGATTTTCGGCGACTTTGGTTATCGACATAAGCACGATGTCGATAACCAAAACATCGAAAAATACCGGTAATTAATGAAAGACATTAGAAGGTGAGAATAGATAAGATAGAAACTTAGAATAGAAGAAGAAGAAGAACACAACATCATATTAACACGAACCTCACAGCGGAACGAATAACATATAATAGATAACATAACTTTGAAATATAACAGTTATGTATACAATAGCATTTATCAGAGTACAACACTTACAACACAGCGGAAATAAACTATAGCTATATGGTCCAGAAGCCTCCTGCTCCATCTCTTCAAGTATATCTGTAAAATCCTAACTACTTGACTGCCCGTACAAAATTGGACACCCAAGAGTTTAGAGAAAACAACAAAGTAAACTCCGGTTCAGTCATGGGACTGGTGTGAGTAAAACAGTTTAAACTGGTATATGAACAAGTAAACGATATCTCATAAGACCACGCCGCAGAATGGAACGGGTTTTTTCCTTATGAGAATCCAAAATATCTTTATATCAAAAACCTTTTGATATTATAATAATGTCTATGTACAAATAGATATCAACTAGCAGAAACGCTTTCATCTCACGTTCAACATATATAGTATACAATCAAAATCGCAAGCACGTATTGGATAATGGATTTCCAACTATGACAAGGTATGGAACCACCTTCCGATCAGTGTACTCTAGGAACGATACACCGGAGTTCAACAAGAACATCTTGTAACTCAGCCACACATGACCGACCACTCATTTTGCTTGAGTGTATCGAATGTATATCACCAACGGTTGGGATCAGCAACCGTTCCCGTATATATATATGGGACAGCATTGATAGATTAAAGAAGCAAATGAATATTCTCTAGATAGGTGATTATACACCCTACTTCGGTGCGACCGACTTAGCCATGCTGCATGCCCGATTTCTGTCATTTACCGGTTGATGAGGCTAGAAGCTACGCTTTATCATCACATCAGATTCACTTCGAATGTCACATTGTCAGATCCATCGAAAATCACTAATTGATGTCTACAACAGTACATTACGTGTTAGCTAAAGAAGTTTCCTTCTCCGCTTCCACTCTTGGTATAGTTGAAGAAATCAATGTACGTGACCTTTCTGGAAATACTCTGTCAGACATTCATCAACACAAGTCATCCTCATTCACTTAGAATGTCCCATCGTCATACCCGCCAAATCACAAATTGATTTATCCAAAAATAACACGGGTGTACAGCTTAGAGAAATGAATTCCTCTTCCACCAAACGTGAATACATTTGAATAGATCAACTTACATGATCCATTGGATATACTCTGTCAGACCTTCGTCTATACAAGTTGTCCTGGGACTGGACAAACCGAAGGCACTATTCAGTATATCCATCTTAGTCACTGTTATCTAAGACTTATACAATAGCCCTTGCATTTTACTCCGTCTTCAATTATCTTTGGCATATATGATTCGCAACGCTTATGCCAATACAGAGTGGTTCTTCGGATAATAATCCAACCGGTCTCTCCATATTAACAACGTTAAAATGGTCAAAACTTCGATAGTCTGTGACTTAACTATCAAAGAAAACAAGTGTGCAAACAACGATATCATTCCCAAATGGAAATTATATCGATCAATCATCAACATATATCTATATATATTCACATTGCCTTATTTGCTATGTTTAGAAAATATATGTTATTAACTCTGGAAAACGTTTCCATCTGCTTATTTACAAATCACTACTCTTCCCCAACTATCAGTCCCTGACTGTAAACTAGTATGAGAACAATTCCCTAAGTATAAATCCCGAAGGCCGAAACCAACATCAGATAGGCACTTGCAAAACCATTCAATTTACTAATCTCTAGTCAGTTCTAATTTTACTTAACTCTATTTGATTAACCCTGATTGATTAACTCTAACTGGTTAATTCTAACTGGTCAACCTTAATTAATTAATTCTAACTGGTTTTACTTGGCTTGACTAACTCAATTTATTAACTCGACTGACTAATTCAACTTTATTAACCTAACTTGATTTACTTATCTCGATTAACTGAACTAATCAATTTGATTAACTGGACTAATTCACTTTGGTTAACTTAACCAATTCACTTAACTAATTCACTTATTTTAACTTAACTAATTCACTTAACTCCTGTCGAATAAACTATATTCGATAACTCCTCTAACTCTATTCGAATAAACTATATTTGATTAACTCATTTACTCTATTCGAATAAACTATATTCGAATAACACCTTTTCTCTATTCGAATAAACTATATTCGATCAACTCATTTGATTTAACTCTAATCGATTAACTCCATCGAATAAACTATATTCGATAACTCCTTCGATTTAACTAATATTCTATAACTCACTTCGATTAACTAATAATCGATAACTCCTTCGAATAAACTACATTTGAAAATCTCCTCTAGAATAAACGATATTCGATAATCTTCCCTTTCGATTTAACAAATCGATAACTCCTTTTCGAATAACTAAATTCGATAACTCCTTTCGATTTAACTAATCGATAACTCCTTTCGATGAAACTAACATCGACACTTCTTTCGATGAAATTAACATCGATTAACTCCTTTCGATGAAACTAACATCGATTAACTCCTTTCGATGAAACTAACATCGATTAATTTAACTCGACGAACTTAACTCGACTCACTTATCTCGATAATCTAACTCAAGAACTTAACTCGATTAACTTATCTCAATAATCTAACTCAAGAACTTAACTCCTATCGAATAACTAATATTCGATTTAACTTCACGCTTGACTCTAGATCGGAGCGATCACAATGGTTACGCCTGAGTCCCTTAGGAAAACATCCGACCGCCGTAGGCTATTTACAACCCTGCGAATTACGCTAGCAGTCGTACGAGATAGCAACTTACCCTGAATACTATGTTTGACTAACTCTGTCTCAAATAACTATATTTGATTAACTCTAGTTCGTTTTAACTCTAATCGATTAACTCTAACTGAGTAAATCTAACTCGATCAACTCGACTTGATTAACTCGGCTTACTTAACTCAACTGGTTAACTTGACTTACTTAACCCACTGGTTAACTTGACTTGCTTAACTCGCTGGTTAACTTGACTTACTTAACCCAACTGGTTAACTCTATTGAACTGGTTAACTCTACTGAAATGGTTAACTCTAATGAACTAGTTTACTCTATTCAACTAACTCGACTTGACTAACCCCTTTCGAATAGCATATTCGTTTTACTAACTTTCGAACACCATATTCGTTTTACTAACTTTCGAATACAATATTCGATTTACTCCCTTCGAATACCATATTCGATTTACTTTATTCACTTTATAAAGATTTCCTTTTTAACAACGTTTTATTCATTTGGAAAGATTTACTTTTAAATAACAGTTCTACACTTTGAAAATGATTTCCTTTTTATAACATTTCCTTTTCAATTCTATTTGTAAATTGTTTACAAATATTTCCTTTTCAAATTTATTCTTGAAATATTCTAACTCCTTAAAGTCTCTGAAAAATTCGCCATAACCTCCTTTGTAACGGGAGCATTGGGAAAATCCCCAAACCCGCCACACAGGCCTTTCCATTCAAAAAGAAAATGACTGCAGTTATTTCTTTTATGAATATCTCCTATTTATTTCTAAGTAAATAATCTCTATTTAATATTTTATTTATTTAACAAATAAATAATCCATGCTATAGTATCTTATCTATTTATTCTAAATAAATAGTTCACTTTATAAATATTCCATTTATAAAGGTTTCCCTTCATTTATAATTCCACTTAAACGTATTTTCTATTTATTAATATTCCATTTATAAATATTTCTATTTATAAATATTCTATTTATAAATATTCTCTTTTATAAAATCCTCTTGATTTTATAAATATTCTCTTTTCAATATTCCGGTATGTCCTTGTGTTTAACATATCAAGTTACGGTATCCAATATCGTCCATACACATATAATCAACAACAGATTATAAATCGCGTCATATATCACAATATATGAAAACAATAAAATAACTGTTGAGGAATCCAGTCGGATTCCTCCAACCTGTTTCCCTGCATCCACAGATGTTACACAATAATATCAATCATCACTTTCAGTTTCATATGATATATTCTGATAAAAAGAATCAATACGGAAATTTAACTAACCGACTAGCAGTTCAATCAAATGGTCAACACACAATCAATCAGTCAATATTTAACAGTTCTAAAAATACAACATGAAATTATAAACTGTTTAGAGTTAGTGAGATTTACTCACATTTGCTGTTCATCGTTAAAGAATGATAAATTGTTGTTTGATTTGAATCAAACAGTTTATTTCGCCATAAATTCAAATGAGCTCCAATCCACCTCCAGTCGGCTTTATTGTGAAGCTCTCGTCCATACGGTCCCAACGGATCCGACCGTTCGTGATTCTGATTTCGTATGACGAAGTTACACATTATAGAAGTTAATACACATTTATATTAAACAAATACTAGGATTTTAAATTTAATATGCTCAACCTTTTCCCTACCGGCCCAATTAGAAATACCCAGCCCACTTACGGTTCTCCTTCCTCAACACCGAAGCACGCCCTCTTCCTCAAGATATTTCCCAATTTTCGATCACCCAAAATCCCTCCAACATTCCGCCGAATTCAAAAATACCACCACCACTTATCATCTTGTCTCAAACTCCACCTCATCACATCCAATTTGATGAACTCGATCACTCCTTGTACCTCGCGTCTGGAAGAAGACCACGGTGAATGCTACAGGAAGAAGACCGACATGAATTATGACCGTAACACACCAAAGCGTCCACGCAAGTACCAAATCATCCCACAAAACCAGATCCACTAAGTCACGGTCCCAGGTGAAAACCCATCCACCATTTCTTTCTTCTACTCCTGACACTCGCGCACAGTAAACACCTCCCATCGCCAAACCTTTCTAACACCAAGCCCCTCGTCTACTCCCATACTTCCTCGCGTGAAACGTCCTAAGCCATCCCAGTACCCGCGCCTTCTTCCCATTCCTCTTTGTACTCGCGTTGAGCAGCAAGGTCGTTGTTGAGACCTGCGTCATTTTCTTTTGAATTTTAATTTGAGCATGGATTTTCCTTTTCCATGCTGAAGAAGTGTAAACCGAGGCCGGTTTCAGGAGAATGGTTTAGGTTAAACTGATAGAACGAGGTGTATTTATAGCAAGGGATTAGATACTATTTTCATATTATTTTATTCTATCAAATTTCATTGAGAAATATGGGTAAAAGGTCCTACAAACGAACTCTGGTCGAGATGAAAAATACTACTCCTAGCATAGAAAAATATTCCGGATCCAATGGGACAGGTTTCATCGAATTCCAACACCATTTGTGAAAATCCCTTAGAAAATATCGATGAAAAACACCGAGCATTAATTCATTAAAATTACAGAAAAAATCATAAAAATATGAGGCCTTGACGTTTCACTAGACCTCTTCCTAAGGTTTCGTATGAAACTTGTTTCGTTGAATTTCGAGTTCGTTTGACCAGTTAATCATTCAGTTTAGTTTGTTTCAAGTTAAAAACATAGTGTACCGTACTATGAAATATCCTGTTCCCGTAGGGACTGCTATGGATGGAAACAAAGATACCATTTAAATGAGTGACGTTCTCTGGTCCCAAAAATGTAATAATACCGGTAGATGGACTCATATTGTGAAACCCCGAAATGTCGATACAGGGTGCCAAATACTCCAAATAAAAAGTTGCTTATTTAATTAATTAAAAATTACCATAAAATTCTAAAAATTAAATTATCACTACTTCCCAAAAGAACCCTGTCTAAATTCAAACCCGATCTCTAGTTATATCGAATAGACCGATACGGTTGATAAACGATTCTATAGCGACTATTTCAAAATTTTGATTTGGACGTAAATCAAAATCTACACGACGAAATCCCGATTTTTCTCTTCCACTAGAAAGATATACTCCACCAGCTCCACACATTTCTTGTTTCACAGAAATCCGATTTAAAATGAATCCTGTACATTCAGTTGAAGTTCAAATCGCCAAATCGCGAACTACAGCGCCATTTCAAGCTCGTTTTTAATTATATTATAATTATACGTTCAAACTGTCGTCGATTGAATATATTCGTCAATATAATTCAACTCTAAGCTGAATTAAATCTAAGGGACGACCCCGTTCACAGAATATTGTGATTTCCAATATTTTTGATTATTTCTGAATTAAATATATTATTTAATCATTTAATTTAATTAAATATTCCATCTAATTTAATTAATGACGATTTAATTCCCTATATCACTATTTTAAACAATTAAATAAATTAATTATACCCCTGGAAATTGTGGGTCATCACATTCTTCCCCACTTAAAATAATTTCGTCCTCGAAATTGCTAGGATGGAGGACGACCCTACCTATTGGAATTCCTAAGATTTGTTTACCCCTTATTTCTTATTTTAACTGAACTAATTAATATCGACTAAAATATTTATTCATTTCGACTAACTAAAATTTTCAAAAATTCTGAAAATTTTCTAACACTTTAAACTTTTGAAAAATTTCGCCAGCACGTCCTTTGTACTGATCAATAGCTCAAACTCCAACTCGCCTCTCTGGGCCTTCTTCAACCCAAAAGAAAATCAAAACACCAAACGGCTTACCAATTCGACTCATAAATTCCAAACTCATATAAAATATAAACTTGTACCTTTTTGTTGGGCATATCATTATATCCCTACCATCTGTTATCAACTCGGCATATACAAATGCCATCCCAATCAACTCCAACCAAGCTATTCTTAACACAACCATTCGCTTATTCAAGCCGAATTTAATTTCAAATTCGAGTTTCAAATTCCAAACTCTCAACTTATCATTTCAAATCCAGATTATTCTCTAATCACTTCAGTTTTTCTTAACCTATCATCTCAAGTTAAATTCTGGTTTATTATTTACTTTTACCATCCCATTCGAATTAACTTCACAAGTTAAATTTTAATTTCTAGAACTTAAATTCCTGGGTAAATTTCAAATCAATTTGAAATCATACTGCCAATTCAAAACCTTTGAATTTCTAAACAACTTGTTTTCCTCAAAACAATTCAAATTAAAATATTTGGTAGTAATCCACCACATAGAACTTGAAAATCACACCGATGATACTGCGCAGTCATCATCGGAATTATTTTCCAGCGACCCAAGTGATTTCAATGCTATATCATTTCAAAACCCTTACTAAATACATCCATTTTGAAAGCATCTCAAAATCTCCCACGAACTTAAAATTTCCTTATTTTAATTCCAAATTTGATTTAAATTCGTATTTAATTCATCTTATTTCATATACTTTACTTATATGATTCTGATTGGTTATATATAACCATTTCACTTTATAATCTCATTCGATTATAATTACAACCAATATATCTAATATATGATAATATATTACATATCCATACTGTGTCGGTCCATCTATTCAAGTATTAGTTACTCCTACCGATACAGTGGATCAAACTGATCGTCCAGAACTCATAAACAACTCAGCCAATGAATCTCCACAATATAAAACCATTTTTATATCAAATACAAATACGCACTCATATATATACACTCAACTCAATCTAGGGTATTACTAACCCTATCTCTACCAAGTCACGCCACAGAGCCAAGGTAATTCACTTAACTTAAGCTCTGATACCAACTGTAACGACCCGGATTTTCGGTGACTTTGGTTACCGACATAAGCACGATGTCGATAACCAAAACATCGAAAAATCCCGGTAATTAATGAAAGACATTAGAAGGTGAGAATAGATAAGATAGAAACTTAGAATAGAAGAAGAAGAAGAACACAACATTAGAGTAACACGAACCTCACAGCGTAACGAATAACATATAATAGATAACATAACTTTGAAATATAACAGTTATGTATACAATATCACTTATCAGAGTACAGCACTTACAACACAGCGGAAATAAACTATAGCTATATGATCCAGAAGCCTCCTGCTCCAGCTCTTCAAGTATATCTGTAAAATCCTGACTACTTGACTGCCCGTACAAAATTGGACACCCAAGAGTTTAGGGAAAACAACAAAGTAAACTCCGGGTCAGTCATGGGACTGGTGTGAGTAAAATAGTTTAAACAGGTATATGAACAAGTAAACGATATCTCATAAGACCACGCCGCAGAACGGAACGGGTTTTTCCCTTATGAGAATCCAAAATATCTTTATATCAAAAACCTTTTGATATTATAATAATGTCTATGTACAAATAGATATCAACTAGCAGAAACGCTTTCATCTCACGTTCTACATATATAGTATACAATCAAAATCGCAAGCACGTATTGGATAATGGATTTCCAACTATGACAAGGTATGGAACCACCTTCCGATCAGTGTACTCTAGGAACAATACACCGGAGTTCAACAAGAACATTTTGTAACTCAGCCACACATGACCGACCACTCATTTTGCTTGAGTGTATCGAATGTATATCACCAACGGTTGGGATCAGCAACCGTTCCCGTATATATATATGGGACAGCATTGATAGATTAAAGAAGCAAATGAATATTCTCTAGATAGGTGATTATACACCCTACTTCGGTGCGACCGACTTAGCCATGCTGCCTGCCCTATTTCTGTCATTTACCGGTTGATGAGGCTAGAAGCTACGCTTTATCATCACATCAGATTCACTTCGAATGTCACATTGTCAGATCCATCGAAAATCACTAGTTGACATCTACAACAGTACATTACGTGTTAGCTAAAGAAGTTTCCTTCTCCGCTTCCACTCTTGATATAGCTGAAGAAATCAATGTACGTGACCTTTCTGGAAATACTCTGTCAGACATTCATCAACACAAGTCATCCTCATTCACTTAGAATGTCACATCGTCATACCCGCCAAATCACAAATTGATTTATCCAAAAATAACACGAGTATACAGCTTAGAGAAACGAATTCCTCTGCCACCAAACGTGAATACGTTTGAACATATCAACTTACATGATCCATTGGATATACTCTGTCAGACCTTCGTCCATACAAGTTGTCCTGGGACTGGACAAACCGAAGGCACTATTCAGTATATCCATCTTAGTCACTGTTATCTAAGACTTATACAACAGCCCTTGCATTTAACTCCGTCTTCAATTATCTTTGGCATATATGATTCGCAACGCTTATGCCAATACAGAGTGGTTCTTCGGATAATAATCCAACCGGTCTCTCCATATTAACAACGTTAAAATGGTCAAAACTTCGATAGTCTGTGATTTAACTATCAAAGAAAACAAGTGTGCAAACAACGATATCATTCCCAAATGGAAATTATATCGATCAATCATCAACATATATCTATATATATTCACATTGCCTTATTTTCTAGGTTTAGAAAATATATGTTATTAACATTGGAAAACGTTTCCATCTGCTTATTTACAAATCACTACTCTTCCCCAACTATCAGTCCCTGACTGTAAACTAGTACGAGAAAAATTCCCTAAGTATAAATCCCGAAGGCCGAAACCAACATCAGATAGGCACTTAGAAAACCATTCAATTTACTAATCTCTAGTCAGTTCTAATTTTACTTAAATCTATTTGATTAATTCTGATTGATTAACTCTAACTGGTTAATTTTAACCGATCAACTCAAACTGGTCAACCTTAATTAATTAACTCTAACTGGTTTTACTTGGCTTGACTAACTCAATTTATTAACTCGACTGACTAATTCAACTTGATTAACCTAACTTGATTTACTTATCTCGATTAACTGAACTAATCACTTTGATTAACTAGACAAATTCACTTTGGTTAACTTAACCAATTCACTTAACTAATTCACTTAGTTTAACTTAACTAATTCACTTAACTCTTGTCGAATAAACTATATTCGATAACTCCTATAACTCTATTCGAATAAACTATATTTGATTAACGCATTTACTCTATTCGAATAAACTATATTTGATTAACTCCTTTTCTCTATTCGAATAAACTATATTCAATCAACTCATTTGATTTAACTCTAATCGATTAACTCCATCGAATAAACTATATTCGATAACTCCTTCGATTTAACTAATATTCTATAACTCACTTCGATTAACTAATAATCGATAACTCCTTCGAATAAACAACGTTCAAAAATCTCCTCTAGAATAAACGATATTCGATAATCTTCCCTTTCGATTTAACAAATCGATAACTCCTTTACGAATAACTAAATTCGATAACTCCTTTCGATTTAAGTAATCGATAACTCCTTTAGATGAAACTAACATCGATACTTCTTTCGATGAAATTAACATCGATTAACTCCTTTCGATGAAACTAACATCGATTAACTCCTTTCGATGAAACTAACATCGATTAATTTAACTCGACGAACTTAACTCGACTCACTTATATCGATAATCTTACTCAAGAACTTAACTCGATTAACTTATCTCAACAATCTAACTCAAGAACTTAACTCCTATCGAATAACTAATATTCGATTTAACTTCATTCGCTTGACTCTAGATCGCAGCGATCACAATGGTTACGCCTGACTCCCTCAGGAAAACATCCGACCCCCGTAGGCTATTTACAACTCTGCGAATTACGCTAGCAATCGTACGAGATGGAAACTTACCCTGAATACTATGTTTGACTAACTCTGTCTCAAATAACTATATTTGATTAACTCTAGTTCGTTTTAACTCTAATCGATTAACTCTAACTGAGTAACTCTAGCTCGGTCAACTCGACTTGATTAACTCGACTTACTTAACTCAACTGGTTAACTTGACTTACTTAACCCACTGGTTAACTTGACTTGCTTAACTCACTGGTTAACTTGACTTACTTAACCCAACTGGTTAACTCTATTGAACTGGTTAACTCTACTGAACTGGTTAACTCTACTGAACTGGTTAACTCTACTGAACTAGTTAACTCTATTCAACTAACTCGACTTGACTAACCCCTTTCGAATAGCATATTCGTTTTACTAACTTTCGAACACCATATTCGTTTTACTAACTTTCGAATACCATATTCGATTTACTCCCTTCGAATACCATATTCGATTTACTTTATTCACTTTATAAAGATTTCCTTTTTAACAACGTTTTATTCATTTGGAAAGATTTACTTTTAAATAACGGTTCTACACTTTAAAAATGATTTCCTTTTTATAACGTTTCCTTTTCAATTCTATTTGTAAATGGTTTACAAATATTTCCTTTTCAAATTTATTCTTGAAATATTCTAACTCCTTAAATTCTCTGAAAAATTCGCCATAACCTCCTTTGTAACGGGAGCATCGGGAAAATCCCCAAACCCGCCACACAGGTCTTTCCATTCAAAAAGAAAATGATTGCAGTTATTTCCTTTTTGAATATCTCCTATTTATTTCTAAGTAAATAATCCCTATTTAATATTTTATTTATTTAACAAATAAATAATCCATGCTATAGTATCTTATCTATTTATTCTAAATAAATAATTCACTTTATAAATATTCGATTTATAAAGGTTTCCCTTCATTTATAATTCCACTTAAACGTATTTTCTATTTATCAATATTCCATTTATAAATATTTCTATTTATAAATATTATATTTATAAATATTATCTTTTATAAAATCCTCTTGATTTTATAAATATTCTCTTTTCAATATTCCGGTATGTCCTGGTGTTTAACATATCAAGTTACGGTATCCAATATCGTCCATACACATATAATCTGAAACACTCCACCTCCGTTAGGGTCACTCTCCAAGGAATGCCCTAATTTTGGTGGAGGTTTATAAGTATAAGTCATAGATATACAAGACAGATATAAATACACATATTTTTGCACAGCGGAAAACAACAGCAAATTTTTATTTCAACAAAATGCGTGTTACACAAACCATGTCATAACTTGTCTTACAATACTTCCAAAAACCATTACATCTTCATAACTGTCTTGATTACATTATTTAAAGAAGCATAAAAACATAAGTAAACTGCATAAGTCCCATAATTGTTGTCCAAAGCCATAGTCCAAAACAGAAAAGATCCAAGCCATACATTCCTTCTCTTCAAGCTGGATGTGGAAACTGTTCAAGCTGCGGTATTCCCTCCCTGTGGACCTAGGGGGAAACGAAAGAAAAGAAGGCGAAAGAAAAGTAGAGTCAGACATAAATCCTGAGTAAGTCTACGATATTCAGTCTATGAATAAAGAACTGGGTATGATAAGTATAAACTGAAGATGGGAAAGTACTATAAACTAGGTTAAGTTATCTAGAGTCGAATGTAGTATCGTACCCCATATTAATCTCTGTACCCATATAAACTAGTTCCCAACAGGCACCACATAATCAGGGTGAAGTGATCCATTTCTGATGATCGGCTCCTACTCGCATAGTTACATGTGTCTTACGGCCCCCGATGTTGTAGTTACCCATGCTGGTCCCACCATGGGGTGTATCAAGTCCCATGGTGGCGGCCCGACACAATCCTAGAATGCACAGGTATGATACTGGTGCCCAGTGCCTTATTTTTCTGCGCCGGAGTGTGTGCACGCCCACACCCCGTTAGAACCTACACTGTTGCACCACCGCCGTCGATTTGACCTCTTACAGTCAGCCCAGTAATCGTGCCCCACCCTGCCTAGTTCAGGGTATCCTGATACACCTTGTAGGGTTACTGCTGAAAAGGGTCCCCCTCTACTAGGTTTTCTATTTCTAGCCAACATGCTAAGTTGGTTAAGTGTTTTGTAAACCTAACCCCCAATCAGTCTGTATAGTTTAGCATGTTCCATTTTGATTAAGTATTAATTTATTTTACTTAATCCTATCAATCCTGACTCAGCCTTAATTGTCTTATTAAAGCCTCGACCTCTCACATTAGACATGTATTGTTGTGGCTGCCTATTGCCGGTTGGGTCCGGGCAGTCTTACTCCACAACTCAGTCTAACCTCGGGTCCTTATTAGGCTCCGCGTTTAACCACCCACATTGGATAGGTATTGTTGTGACTACTGGACAGCCGGGCGGTTCCGGGCAGGTTTACATCACAACTCAATCCAACCTCGGGTTAAACACATCGTATTTTCTAAATTTACATATTTTGTCTCTTTTATTTTTATATGTAAATATTTGTGGCCCATTATTCAAATTCATCTTTATTGGGTAAAATTTTATTTATACCACTTAATTGTTTCAAGGTCGTTGGCATGTGTCAAACATGCCAACCCATATGTTTATATTTTAAACCAATCGTCGTTACCCCCGTTTTATACGTTCGCTACAATATAACATATGTTGGGTTTAACATTTAAACCCAACTTAGCCACATGAAAAAGGGGAGGCTTATAACATGGTGTTTATATATTCTAAGTAACATAAAAAGGGGAGTGTGAACGCATGAACTTGCAACATAACGATCTAATTAACATGAATTAGGCACATGTGAACTTGCATTGTAATAGCATATAATCATGGCATAAACATACTTAAACATGAATCATTCTATTCATATAATCATGGCATAAACATCCCTAAACACGAATCATAGTATTTTTTCTATTCATGTAAACTTGCAATTGGAATGTAAATCTAACTTAATTATGTGTCACATATATCACCTTATGATTTTGATAACAATATTGGCCTAAAACATGTTTTCAACTAGGCATAACACCAAACATAGATTAGTCATGTTCATAAAGATGCTTACTTTTGTCTCTAACACAAAAGTATGATTTTATACTTGAATCACGATACCAATTCCAACATAGATTCATATAAACCATAGTACTTAGTTGAATCCAATTACGCTAAAGGTAATCATAAAAGTATGTACATTATATTGGCATAATAGTGAATCATATACTTGTATGAATCCCAAATAAAATACCACAACATATGGTTGTTAACTTCCACATAATCACATACTTGCAAATATCCAATCGTGTACCACAACATTTCCAAATCGTATAGAATCAAAGCAACATACAAATATAGATTATTATCGCCACAATTCCATTTCTCACTTTACACAAATCAAAACACAATTATTATTCACATCGGAATAGCACTCTACTTACAACCTATGACGAATCTTCAATTCAGGAATCTGAATTCTGAATTTGGAGATGCTATCCTTTGTTGTAGGCGTTGTTTTGATTTAATTGACGTTGCTTTAAGCTTTCGAATTATCTCCTAATTGTCTCTCAATTCCTGATGGCTATTCCTAGTCTTTCCTCAGCAGCATTACGGTCTCATCTTCATTTTTGTTTGTGTGAATTAGGGTGAGTCTTAGGTCCTTTTTATAGAGTTTGTTAGTTGATTAGGACCGTCGATGGAGCTTGGTTTAATAATAGTCGTTCGTTTGAAGGAGAGACCAATCAGGGGCTGATGCCTAGCCCTAGTGACCAGGCAAGGCTCAGAAAATCGACCAAACACAGACCAGGCTAGCTGGGGGGCTTGGTTCGACCTGGCTCAGGGGCCAGGTCGACCCTCCGGTCGACCCCCAGGTCGACTATGTAGTCGACCTGGGTGCCCCAGGTCGACTACCCAGTCGACGTGGGTGTCCTGGGGCGGGAAAATTCACGCCCTGGCCAATCCAGCCCGATTTTTGAAATTTAAACTTGCTTTCTAAGCTATTTTGGTCTGTTTGAATTTTAAACTGAATCCTAAAACTTCTGGAGGCCATATCTTCCTCATACGGAGTCCGTTTACGCAAACTCGGACTCTATCCCAAGCAGAATTCCAAGGCGAACGCAATGACATATCCTATTTCCCTTAATTCTTTGTTTTGAAATTAATTATACTTTAATTTGTGAATTTTACTGTTATAGAATACACGGGGTGTTACATTCTCCCCCACTTAAAAGGATTTCGTCCCCGAAATCTTCAAGTTCAGGAAGAATGTACGTCCTAACATCCAAACATCCATCTACTCATCCATCAACCACGAGCATCCATTGTCCTTAAAAGACTTCTAATGCTTCATGATCATATGCGAAGTGTGTGTATATGTACTTATCTAATGCAAAATTAGTCGGTCTACTGATTTAGTTGACCTCCTTAATGCAAATCATGTAAGTGCCATGAATCCATTATGTATGCAAATTTTCCTATTCATGATTCTACATGAGTGCACAATCATTCATATATAAATGCCACATCCATATGGTAACACATTAAACTTCAACCATATACGAATAAATACATTCATGCATATGCAATATGAAGTGACTGAGCCGATCTAAAACCTAAATTGTGTGTGTATATGCAACCATGAGCAACCACTAGCAATCACTTTCAACCACTTGCAACCATCATCCATAACATGTTTCAATTACATGTTTTCATCCAAAGAGTTTCTACCTAGAAGATAAGATCGAGGAGATATACCTAAAAAAAGATAGATAAAAGCGCAACTTAAGGAAAAAGAAACATCAAAGATGTACCCTCAAAAAGAAAAGGGTAGGCTGCGCGTATTCTAGCTTTAGTTTCCCAAGTTGCGTCTCCCTCGGCATCGCTCCACTGAAATTTGACGAGCTTGACTTTGCGGTTGCGTAGCTTCTTCACTTCCGTTCCTAATATGCGGATTAGAACTTTCCTCACGGTTGCTTCGCGTTCCACTTCAGCTTCTTCTAGAATATTTGGCTCTGCCACTTCAGCAGATTCATGTAGACATTTTCGGAGGTGCGAAACATGGAAAACGTTGTGAACTCCGGCCAATTTTTCGGGTAGCTCTAATCTATAGGCCATTTTCCCAATCTTCTCGATGATAGGAAATGGCCCTATGAACCTTGGAGCTAGCTTTCCTTTGGTTCCAAAACGAACAACGTTCCTTAGCGGAGATACCTTAAGAAAAACTCTGTCCCCAACCTCAAATTTAAGGTTGGTCCTCCTCTTGTCGGCGTAGGATTTTTGTCTGTCTTGGGCTGTCTTCATCCTTCTCCGTATTAAGTCTACTTTTTCTGAAGTCTCTCGGATCATATCCGGTCCAAGTATGAGCTTTTCAGTAGACTCCCACCAACAAGTGGGCGATCGGCACGGTCTTCCATATAAAGCTTCAAAGGGCGTCATTCCGATGGTTGCTTGGTAGCTGTTGTTGTTGGCAAATTCCACCAAAGGAAGATGGTCTTCCCACGTCCCTCCGAAGTCAAGGACACACAGTCTTAAAAGGTCCTCCAAAACTCTGTTCACCCTTTCTGTCTGGCCGTCGGTTTGGGGATGATAGGCTGTGCTTAAGCATAACTGTGTGCCTACCGCTTCTTGCAGACTCCGCCAAAACTCACTTGTGAAGATAGGGTCTCGGTCACTAACAATGCTGGATGGTATTCCATGGAGTCGGACAATTTCCTTGAGGTAAAGAGATGCTAGGGATGAGGCAGTTCTTTTACTCTTGACAGGTAAGAAGTGGGCGCTTTTAGTAAGCATATCCACTATTACCCAAATGCTAGTGTTGCCTCTTCTAGACCTAGGCATCCCATCAATGAAGTCCATTGAGATACTATCCCACTTCCACTGCAGGACCTTTAGAGGATGGAGCAGACCGCCAGGCTTTTTCTGCTCTGCCTTAACCTATTGGCACACCATACACTTAGAAACGAAATCTGCCACGTCCTTCTTCATGCCGTTCCAAAAGAAAGTTCTTTTTACGTCCTTGTACATTTTATCCCCGCCTGGGTGTATCGTCATCTTGGAGTGATGTGCTTCCTCGAGAACCTTCTTTACTAAATCTCTTGTCTGTGGGACGCATAGTCTTCCGTCTCGCCTTAGCCAACCCTTATCGTCAATGGAGTATCTGCTGAGGTGACTTGAAGTCTCACCCCTAATTAGCCTATCAATCGTCTCCACAAGCTGAGGGTCTTCGCGTTGTGCTGTCCCTATTTCGTCCAATAAAGTCGGGCGTACTTCGAGAGATGCTAGCAAACCTGGTACGAAATCGGAGGAGGGCCTAAAGTCAAAGCTGGCTATAAACTCTAGGCTTTGTCTTTCAACAAACAACGGGCTTAGGGTTAGTTTCTTTCGGCTCAACGCGTCTGCCACTACGTTGCCTTTGCCCGAAGTGTAGGAGATCTCGTAATCGTACGAGGCAAGAAACTCCATCCATCTCTGTTGCCTCAAATTAAGATCTTTCTGCGAGAAAAGATATTTCAACGATTTATGGTCAGTGTAAAGTTCGAACTTCTCACCTAGGAGATAGTGTCGCCAAAACTTGAGTGCAAAGACGATGGCAGCTAACTCAAGATCGTGGGTCGGGTAGTTCTTTTCATGCACTTTCAATTGCCTTCCACCATAAGCTACTACCCTTCCTTCTTGCATTAAGACAGCGCCTAGCCCTATCCTACATGCATCTGTATAAACTGTGAACATCTTGCTCCCATCTGGCAACGTCAAAACCGGGGCTGTTGTAAGAGCCCTTTTTATTCGTTGGAAAGCAAACTCGCAATCCAAGTCCCAATTGAACACTTGATTCTTCTTGGATAGCTTTGTGAGCGGAGCTGATATCATTGCAAAATCTCTGATGAATTTCCAATAGAAGCCTGCTAGCCCGAGAAAGCTTCGGACCTCTGTTGCGTTCTTTGGTGTCTTCCAGTCCTGCACCGCTACTACCTTAGCCGGGTCTACTGCTAACCCTTCTTTGGATACTATGTTCCCAAGAAATCTTACTTCCTCTCCCCAAAAGTGGCATTTGGAGAATTTGGCCTTTAGTTGATGGACTCGCAGGGTTTCCATGATTGCCCTTAGGTGCTGAGCATGCTCTTCTTCACTCTTCGAGAAGATCAAGATATTGTCTACGAAGACCACTACGAATTTATTGAGAAATCTCTGAACACCCTACTCATTAGGTCCACGAAGTAAGCGGGTGCGTTTGTCAAGCCGAAAGGCATGACAAGCCATTCAAAGAAGCCATCTGGGGTTCTGAATGCTGTCTTATCGATACTATCTTCAGCCACCCTTAGCTGATGAAATCCGGTCGCTAAATCGATTTGGGAGAAAACAGACGCTCCTACAAGCTGATCAAACAGATCGTCAATTCTGGGGAGAGGGTGCCTATTCTTTTTCGTTAGTTTGTTGAGCTCCCTATAGTCAACACACAGATGGAGTGAACCATCCGCCTTTGTAGCGAACACCACTGGAGCGCCCCATTCTGAAATGCTCCTTCTAATGAACCCCTTCTCTAGAAGTTCTTTAATCTGTTTACTGAGCTCCTTCCTTTCCCATGGAGCCATGTGTCTAACGGGCAACGCAACGGGCTTTGCATTACCTACAAGATATATGCGGAAGTCTATCTCCCGCTTCGGAGGCAAGCCCTTCATCTCTTCGAAGACATCTGGATATTCCTGGACCACTCTAACCGATTGCAAATTGTCGACAAAGGCATCTAGCGATTCAAGATAACTAAGCATAACTGCATACGAGGGATTACAAGTAATTTCCAAAGTGTTACCGAGTTGGGTCAGAAGCCTAACCGCCCTTTTCTCACAATCAAGGATGGCCCCATTACTGGATAGCCAATCCATGCCCAAAATCAAACCATATCCCGAAAATCCCCAAAAAAGGCACTACATTTAAATTCTACGCTTAGAATAGAAATTTTCAATCCCACACAGATCATAGATAAATAAGCTGGGCCCCCAATTGGATTTGAAACAATTAAGGGGTCCTCTACCATTCTAGTTTCTATGTGCAGAGATTCTACTAAAGCAGATGAGATAAAGGAATGTGATGCGCCAGAATCGAATAAAGTGCGAACTGGGTGATCATAAAGATAAACTACACTTTCTACAGTAGTATTTATACCTCGCTGCTATAGAGGTGGCGCTTCTAGTGCATGAACTTGCGCCCCTGAGGTGGATCCAGCCCTCTGCCCCTGCCCTCGCTTCTTTGGGCAATCCTTAGCTAGGTGGCCTGTCTCACCTCAAGAAAAAGCACTCACCATTCATCTTGGCCTTCTTTTTCCGGCAATCTTTCACTAAGTGCCCCACTTTGCCACTGAAATTACACTTCTTTTCTTTGTTGTCTTTCCCGCCCTTCTTAAAGTCTGTCTTCTTAGGCTGCAAACCCTCTTTCTTCCCTTGAGAGCTTTCTGCCTTTGTCTCCTTCTTGCTCTTATCCTCTTCGTTCAGCAATGCCATCTGCACCAACCTTTCATACGTAGCTCCCATGGGTATATGGGTCATGGCCAAACTGTGTAATGGCTCATTCAACCCCTTGACAAAGCGGAGATCCTTCTTGTGCGGGGTGTTGACTAGGTCCAGTCCGAACCTAGCCAGCTGATCAAACTGGTTAACATACTCTTTGACTGTCATATTCCCTTGCTTAAGAAATAAGAATTTTTCCAACTGAAGACTCCTTTCAGCTTCTGAGAGAAATTTAGCCTCAAACCTTGCCCTAAAGTCCTCCCATATTTCCACTGGTCTTTCAGCATTAGTGACTTCCCACCAGTAGGAAGCCTCACCTTTAAGTAGCCATACTGCCAGTTGTACCTTCTGCCTATCTTCTACCTCAAAGATGACGAATAATTCCTCGGTTTCTTTCAGCCAATTCCTGGCTACCACGAAGGACTCGGTTCCATGAAAGTCCTTTCCTCCTATAGCTTTAAAATCTTTACATATCTTAGCAAAAGTATTTTCCCGTGGAGGAGGTGGAGGAAGAGGTGCTGCTGCAGCTGGATGATTTCCTGCAGCTGGGGGAGGAGGAACGGTAGGACCTGGCTGAGTGGCCCTCGCTTCTAAGAATCGTCTAAACCAACCAGGTATTGGTATACCCTCTGGCAAGTTAAGTTCTTCGGACATGCTGAAACAAAAAGGATAGATTCAAAACGAAGGATAAAAGATAGTACCTATGGCTTTGGGGGACTATGCCTTTTTAAAATAAAATAATATTTTATCTTTAAAAATGCTTCTTTAAAATTTCCTTTGAAAATAAATTTTCAAAACTTTTATCTTATCCGGTAAACCTATGCTCTGATACCAAGTGAAACACTCCACCTCCGTTAGGGTCACTCTCCAAGGAATGCCCTAATTTTGGTGGAGGTTTATAAGTATAAGTCACAAATATACAAGACAGATATAAATACACATATTTTTGCACAGCGGAAAACAACAGCAAATTTTTATTTCAACAAAATGCGTGTTACACAAACCATGTCATAACTTGTCTTACAATACTTCCAAAAACCATTACATCTTCATAACTGTCTTGATTACATTATTTAAAGAAGCATAAAAACATAAGTAAACTGCATAAGTCCCATAATTGTTGTCCAATGTCCAAAGCCATAGTCCAAAACAGAAAAGATCCAAGCCATACATTCCTTCTCTTCAAGCTGGATGTGGAAATTGGTCAAGCTGCGGTATTCCCTCCCTATGGACCAGGGGGGGACGAAAGAAAAGAAGGCGAAAGAAAAGTAGAGTCAGACATAAAGCCTGAGTAAGTCTAGGACTATTCAGTCTATGAATAAAGAACTGGGTATGATAAGTATAAACTGGAGATGGGAAAGTACTATATACTAGGTTAAGTTATCTAGAGTCGAATGTAGTATCGTACCCCATATTAATCTCTGTACCCATATAAACTAGTTCTCAACAGGCACCCCATAATCAGGGTGAAGTGATCCATTTCCGATGATCGGCTCCTACTCGCATAGTTACATGTGTCTTACGGCCCCCGATGTTGTAGTTACCTATGCTGGTCCCACCATGGTGTGTATCAAGTCCCATGGTGGCGGCCCGACACAATCCTAGAATGCACAGGTATGATACTGGTGCCCAGTGCCTTATTTTTCTGCGCCGGAGTGTGTGCACGCCCACACCCCGTTAGAACCTACACTGTTGCACCACCGCCGTCGACTTGACCTCTTACAGTCAGCCCAGTAATCGTGCCCCACCCTGCCTAGTTCAGGGTATCCTGATACACCTTGTAGGGTTACTGCTGAAAAGGGTCCCCCTCTACTAGGTTTTCTATTTCTAGCCAACATGCTAAGTTGGTTAAGTGTTTTGTAAACCTAACCCCCAATCAGTCTGTATAGTTTAACATGTTCCATTTTGATTAAGTATTAATTTATTTTACTTAATCCTATCAATCCTGACTCAGCCTTAATTGTCTTATTAAAGCCTCGACCTCTCACATTAGACAGGTATTGTTGTGGCTGCCTATTGCCGGTTGGGTCCGGGCAGTCTTACTCCACAACTCAGTCTAACCTCGTGTCCTTATTGGGCTCCGTGTTTAACCACCCACATTGGATAGGTATTGTTGTGACTACTAGACAACCGGGCGGTTCCGGGCAGGTTTACATCACAACTCAATCCAACCTCGGGTTAAACACATCGTATTTTCTAAATTTACATATTTTGTCTCTTTTCTTTTTATATGTAAATATTTGCGGCCCATTATTCAAATTCATCTTTATTGGGTAAAATTTTATTTATACCACTTAATTGTTTCAAGGTCGTTGGCATGCGTCAAACATGCCAACCCATATGTTTATATTTTAACCCAATCGTCGTTACCCCCGTTTTATACGTTCGCTACAATATAACATATGTTGGGTTTTACATTTAAACCCAACTTAGCCACATGAAAAAGGGGAGGCTTATAACATGGTGTTTATATATTCTAAGTAACATAAAAAGGGGAGTGTGAACGCATGAACTTGCAACATAACGATCTAATTAACATGAATTAGGCACATGTGAACTTGCATTGTAATAACATATAATCATGGCATAAACATACTTAAACATGAATCATTCTATTCATATAATCATGGCATAAACATCCCTAAACACGTATCATAGTTTTTTTTTCTATTCATGTAAACTTGCAATTGGAATGTAAATCTAACTTAATTATGTGTCACATATATCACCATATGATTTTGATAACAATATAGGCCTAAAACATGTTTTCAACTAGGCATAACACCAAACATAGATTAGTCATGTTCATAAAGATGCTTACTTTTGTCTCTAACACAAAAGTATGATTTTATACTTGAATCACGATACCAATTCCAACATAGATTCATATAAACCATAGTACTTAGTTGAATCCAATTACGCTAAAAGTGATCATAAAAGTATGTACATTATATTGGCATAATAGTGAATCATATACTTGTATGAATCCCAAATAAAATACCACAATATATGGTTGTTAACTTCCACATAAATCACATACTTGCAAATATCCAATCGTATACCACAACATTTCCAAATCGTATAGAATCAAAGCAACATACAAATATAGATAATCGCCACAATTCCATTTCTCACTTTACACAAATCAAAACACAATTATTATTCACATCGGAATAGCACTCTACTTACAACGTATGACGAATCTTCAATTCAGGAATCTGAATTCTGAATTTGGAGATGCTATCCTTTGTTGTAGGCGTTGTTTTGATTTAATTGACGTTGCTTTAAGCTTTCAAATTATCTCCTAATTGTCTCTCAATTCCTGATGGCTATTCCTAGTCTTTCCTCAGCAGCATGACGGTCTCATCTCCATTTTTGTTTGTGTGAATTAGGGTGAGTCTTAGGTCCTTATTATAGAGTTTGTGAGTAGATTAGGACCGTTGATGGAGCTTGGTTTAATAATAGCCGTTCGTTTGAAGGAGAGACCAATCAGGGGCTGACACCTAGCCCTAGTGACCAGGCAAGGCTCAGAAAATTGACCAAACATAGACCAGGCTACCAAGGTGGCTGGGTTCGACCTGGCTTAGGGGCCAGGTCGACCCCCCAGTCGACCCCCAGGTCGACTATGTAGTCGACCTGGGTGCCCCAGGTCGACTACCCAGTCGACCTGGGTAGCCCAGGTCGACTACCCAGTCGACCTGAGTGTTCTAGGGCGGGAAAATTCCCGCCCTGGCCAATCCGGCCTGATTTTTGAAATTTAAACTTGTTTTCTATGTTGTTCTGGTCTGTTTGAATTTTAAACTGAATCCTGAAACTTCCGGAGGCAATATCTTCCTCATATGGAGTCCGCTTTACGCAAACTCGGACTCTATCCCAAGCAGAATTCCGAGACAAACGCAATGGCGTATCCCATTTCCCTTAATTCTTTGATTTGAAATTAATTATACTTTAATTTGTGAATTTTACTGTTATAGAATACACGGGGTGTTACATAATCAACAATAGATTATAAATCACGTCATATATCACAATATATGAAAACAATAAAATAACTTTTGAGGAATCCAGTCGGATTCCTCCAGCCAGTTTCCCTGCATCCACAGATGTTACACAATAAAATCAATCATCACTTTCAGTTTCATATGATATATTCTGATAAACAGAATCAATACGGAAATTTAACTAACTGACTAGCAGTTCAATCAAACGGTCAACACACAATCAATCAGTCAATATTTAACAGTTCTAAAAATACAACATGAAAATATAAACTGTTTAGAGTTAGTGAGATTTACTCACATTTGCAGTTCATCGTTAAAGAACGATAAACTGTTGTTTGATTTGAATCAAACAGTTTATTTCACCGTAAATTCAAACGAGCTCCAATCAACCTCCAGTCAGCTTCATTGTGAAGCTCTCGTCCATATGGTCCCAACGGATCTGACCATTCATGATTCTGATTTCGTATGACGAAGTAACACATTATAGAAGTTAATACACATTTATATTAAACAAATACTTGGATTTTAAATTTAATATGCTCAACCTTTTCCCTACCGGCCCAATTAGAAATACCCAGCACACTTACGGTTCTCCTTCCTCAACACCGAAGCACGCCCTCTTCCTCAGGATATTTCCCAATTTTCGATCACCCAAAATCCCTCCAACATTCCTCCGAATTCAAAAATACCACCACCACTTATCATCTTGTCTCAAACTCCACCTCATCACATCCAATTTGATGAACTCGATCACTCCTTGTACCTCGCGTCTGGAAGAAGACCACGGTGAATGCTACAGGAAGAAGACCGAGATGAATTCTGACCGTAACACACCACAGCTTCCACGCAAGTACCAAATCATCCCACAAACCCAAATCCACTAAGTCACGCTCCCAGGTGAAAACCCGTCCACCATTTCTTTCTTCTACTCCTGACACTCGCGCACAGTAAACACCTCCCATCGCCAAACCTTTCTAACACCAAGCCCCTCTTCTACTCCCATACTTCCTCGCGTGAAATGTCCTAAGCCATCCTAGTACCCGCGCCTTCTTCCCATTCCTCTTTGTACTCGCGTTGAGCAGCAAGGTCGTTGTTGAGACCTACGTCATTTTCTTTTGAATTTTAATTTGAGCATGGATTTTCCTTTTCCATGCTGAAGATGTGTAAACCGAGGCCGGTTTCAGGAGAATGGTTTAGGTTAAACTGATAGAACGAGGTGTATTTATAGCAAGGGATTAGATATTATTTTTATATTATTTTATTCTATCAAACTTCATCGAGAAATATGGGTAATAGGTCCTACAAACGAACTCTGGTCGAGATGAAAAATACTAATCCTAGCATAGAAAAATATTTCGGATCCAATTGGACAGGTTTCGTCGAATTCCAACACCGTTTGCGAAAATCCCTTAGAAAATATCGATGAAAAACACCGAGCATTAATTCATTAAAATTACAGAAAAAATCATAAAAATATGAGGCCTTGACGTTTCACTAGACCTCTTCATAAGGTTTCGTATGAAACTTGTTTCATTGAATTTCGAGTTCGTTTGACCAGTTAATCATTCAGTTTAGTTTGTTTCAAGTTAAAAACATAGTGTACCGTACTATGAAAAATCATGTTCCCATAGGGACTGCTATGGATGGAAACAAAGATACCATTTAAATGAGTGACGTGCTCTGGTCCCAAAAATGTAATAATACCGGTAGATGGACTCATATTGTGAAACCCCGAAATGTCGATACAGGGTGCCAAATACTCCAAATAAAAAGTTGCTTATTTAATTAATTAAAAATTACCATAAAATTCTAAAAATTAAATTATCGCTACTTCCCAAAAGAACCCTATCTAAATTCAAACCCGATCTCTAGTTATATCGAATAGACCGATACGATCGATAAACGATTCTATAGTGACTATTTCAAAATTTTGACTTGGACATAAATCAAAATCTACACGACGAAATCCTGATTTTTCTCTTCCACTAGAAATATATACTCCACCAGCTCCACACATTTCTTGTTTTACAGAAATTCGATTTAAAACGAATCTTGTACATTCAGTTGAAGTTCAAATCGCCAAATCGCGAACTACAGCGCCATTTCAAGCTCGTTTTTAATTATATTATAATTATACGTTCAAACTATCATCGATTGAATATATTCGTCAATATAATTCAACTCTAAGCTGAATTAAATCTAAGGGACGACCGCGTTCACAGAATATTGTGATTTCCAACGTTTTTGATTATTTCTGAATTAAATATATTATTTAATCATTTAATTTAATTAAATATTCCATATAATTTAATTAACGACGATTTAATTCCCTATATCACTATTTTAAACAATTAAATAAATTAATTATACCCCTGGAAAATGCGGGTCATTACAGTTTATAAATTCACCACTTGTTTTTATTGTCCTAAACAAGTTAATATTTTTATAGCCCATTCGAAATTCAAATTCAACTTAAAAATAGAATTCCCCTTTTCAAACCTCAAATTTTCCTTTTACGATATTTTTATAAATCAATATTTAGTCCCAGTGATATTTAAACACCGAAAACACTTAATTATCCAATCATAGGTTTTCTAACACATCATATATGATAATATATATATGAAAACAAACAAATAATAATATTTTTGAGGAATTCAGTTGGATCCATCCAACATGCTTTCCTGCATCCACATATGTTAGCGAACATAAATAATACCCATCCTGCTTCGAGGTAGGATATTGCAGTGTAGAAGGTCATCCACTATCATATTATGGGGCGCATTTGTTCATCCACTGGTGATACCGCGGGCATCCGCTAATGGTGCTGCAGGAAATATCCAACCACTAATATATATATATATATATATATAATAGCCACAATGTAACACCCCGTATGTTGAATAACTTGCTATAATATAAAACAGGGCAGAATTAAATTTTAATATCTGAATCAGGGGAAACGGGCTATGCCATTGCGTTCGTCTCGGAAAAATACGCGAAATAGGGTCCGAGTTTTCGAAAATCGGAGTCCGTATGACCCAGTTAAGGCCCAAAGAAGTTTCAGAAAATTCAAAACAGATTTAAATATTCAAACTTCACATTTCAGAAGAGGTGGGAAAATTCCCGCCAGACTGAGGGTGTCGACCCTAGGGTCGACATGGGTGTCGAGCCCCCCCTAGGGGTCGACCCAGGGGTCGACCCCCCTGTCGGTCTGTGTGACCTGGGTGCACTGATTTGGGAATTGGGCTATGGTTGATGGCTAGTGACGGGATCTGACGGCTCTAATCTGATTTAGGGTTAATCTAATGGCCTAAAACACTTAACTAATCTATAAATACACCCTAAGACTACCCTAATTCATACTAAAATTGGAGACAACGTCGTTATGCCGTCAAAATGCAACTAGAAAGAGCCACCAACAAATTAAAGAGGAAGATAGCTTCTCAAATCAACTTCTAATCAACTCTAGCAACTTAATCTTCTTCATAGTAGTGCTAATCAACAAGTTGTGTGTTTCTATGCCTTTACCAAGCAATTGCTAAACTAATTATGATAGGATATAATGAGGTTATGGTTATGTATGTGGATCAATGCAAGTTATGTTATCAAATGCTATGTGTTTATGATGTTATGCAAGTTATGCAAGTTATATGCTATATGATCATGATGTTATGCAAGTTATGCAAGTCATATGCTATGTGTTTATGATGTTATGCAAGTTATGAAAGTTATATGTTATATGATCATGATGTTATGCAAGTTATGCAAATCGATATGATAAACATTGATCCATTATGACACCATGTTATGCAAGTTTGGTGTTCGATTATATGCAAGTTCATATATGACATGTTATGCAAGTTTGGTGTTTGATTATATGCAAGTTCATATATGACATGTTATGCAAGCTTGGTGTTTGATTATATGCAATTTCATATATGACATGTTATGCAAGTTTGGTGTTTGATTATATGTAAGTAACATTTGCAAGTTTACACCTTTGTATGATATGCATACATATGCAAGTTAACCCCTTTGTATGTCATACATACATATGCAAGTTTACCCCTTTGTATGACATAAGTAGCTTATGCAAGTTACCCTCCTTATGACATATGTGATTCATGCAAGTTTGGGTTGTTTATTTATGCTAGTTGGGTTTGATGCTATATGCATGTTGACACCTTTAAAACCCATGTTGATGCTAATGTTATGCAAGTCGAACCCATTGTATTTGTGATGAATCTTCCCTTTTAAGTATGTCATGATAGCAAATTACGTGGGGAACGATGGGGTTAATATTCATGTTAATAAAATGGTGTGAAGTTGGCATGATTATGCATACCATAAAGTGATGGACATAATTGAGTCAATTATGTACATCGTTAAATTTGTAATTAATTAGGGATAATTAATACAAATTATGGGGGTGATTAATTAGGTGTAATTAATCGAATAAGACACGAGGTTGGACCCTTTTGTAGCATAAGACTGCCCGGAACCGACCGGCAAATCCAGCGGCTACAAATGATTGGCCCAATCTGAGAGGTCTAAGGCATAAACTAAACACGTGACAAGCGTAAAGACACGAGGTTAGACTCGGTTATGGCGTAAGGCTGCCCGGACCCGACCGGCAAATCCAGCTGCCATAAAAGATAGTCTAATGTGAGAGGTCTTTGCAAAGGTTACGATTTTAATCAATTAAGAAACACTTAACCAGATAAGCATGTAGTGGGGCATGAGGGGTTAAGTGGGTGCCTTGGGTGGCATGTGGAAATCAAGTAAGTGCCTTGGGTGGCATGTGGAAATCAAGTAAGTGCCTTGGGTGGCATGTGGAAATCTAGTGGGTTGCCTTGGGTGGCAATAGAAAATACGATTAGACTACTTAACCAAGTGGAAACATGTAATTAAACATGATTAAAGGGTTAAGTGGGATGCACTAGAAAAAGGGACAAGCTTAGGTGGGTAGCTTGTGGGGGGCCATTTCAACCAGTAACCCATATGTATCTTAGTGGGCTCGACCCATGTCGAGGACGGGACACGCGTACTGGGCTTGACTATAAGAGGCCAAAACGGGTTAGCGGTGGCAACGCAAGTCTAACGGGTTTCATATGCGTGTGTGGACCCGGGCTGGTAGGTAAGACGTTGTTGCATCGTGTAGGTATAAGCCGTGCACCGTTGGTTGTATCGGGTTGCCACTTTGGGGAGTGATACACCCCACTGTGGGGCCAGCACGGGTATCTACGATAGGGAGCCAATCGCATGAGGAGTAGTGGGTACACCTAGTGGAGATAGGGGCAGACGGCACCTATGTAGTCAGCTAGGGGTACACGAAACTACTAGTTAAATTTTCTAAGTCCTTGGGTGGGATCAACCTTTAAGTAGGAATGACTGGTGTGGTGCAGTTAGTAATTACCCTTGGGTGGGTAGATGCGTCTTTACCGTTATCTTAGTTCGTCCTATGTCTAGTTGGCTGCTTAGTGTAGTCATTTATCCCAAGTCATTACCGTACCAAGTTTATATCATACCCTAATTACTTTAATGATTGTATTGTTAAAGTTATAGGGCTCACTCAGACTTATGTCTGACCCCGTTGTTTTTATCTTTTTCCCCCTCAGGTCCTCAGGTTGGGCCTAGCACTAGTGGGCTTTGATCAGATTTCTTTATCTATCTTTTGGAGCTTGGACCGTGATGTAAAGCCCAGCTTATCTTTTCTATTATGGCTATTAGTTATGTAGTGGGATTATGTACTTATGTTTTTATCAGGATGGATATTTAGTACTTGACTCTTTTATGGTGTTGTAACTAAACATGTTTACCTTCTGCTGCAATGAAATGATGATATAGATTTTCAAGTATTATTTATATCTGTCTTGTTGTAATTTTTCTGTTCTATATTCACTTAAAATACTCCACCGAAGTTAAGGCATTCCCTTAGTGAGTGACCTTAGCGGGTGTGGGGTGTTACACGTGGTATCAGAGCTGAAGGTTACCGGAACAGATAAAATTTTTAGAAAACTATTTTTCTAAAAACATTTTTGGAAGAAGTATTTTCAGAAACATGTCTTTTAAGAGAAAAGTTTTTGAAAGAAAAAGCATAATCCCCAATAGCCATATCTTTATCTTTCGAATTCTCCGTTTTGAATCTTTCCTTTTTCGTTTCAGCATGGTTGAAGATCTTAACTTTCCTGAGGGTGTAGCGATACCAGTATGGTATAGGAGGTTGATGGAGGCTAGGGCCGCCACTGCGGGTCCAGCAAATTCTCCTCCACCAACAGTAGCACCAGATTTTCCTCCCCCTCCTCCTCCTCGCACGGATACTTTTGCTAAGACTTGCAAGGAATTTAAGGCTATGGGAGGGAAACCTTTTCAAGGATCAGAAACTTTTGTGGAAGCTAGGGATTGGCTTAAGGAGGTGGAAGAGTTGATAGATATCTTTGAGATGGAAGAAGGAAAGAAATTCAAGTTAGCTGCTTGGTTAATGAAGGGAGAGGCCTCGTTCTGGTGGGAGGTCACTAATGGAGAGCGCCCTGTTGACTCTTGGGCGGATTTCAGGCAAAGGGTTGTGGCAAAGTTTCTCTCAAGGGCGGAGGAAAACTTGTATATGGAAAGGTTCTTGACTCTAAAGCAAGGAAACCTATCAGTAAAGGAATATGTCAACAAGTTTAATCAGCTAGCAAGATTTGGCATAGACATGGTGAATACACCGAAGAAGAAGGCTTTGAGGTTCGTTAAAGGCTTGAATGAACCGATGCATGGATTGGCTATGACTCACATCCCTATGGGGGCCACCTTTGAGAAGCTAGTAGACATGGCACTCATGCATGAGGAAGAGAAGGGTCCCAATGCTAATAAGGCACCCAAGAAGAAAGGAGATCAGAAGAGACCTCAACAGCAAAAGTAAAGCAAGGGTGGGAAAGGCAACGGTGGCAAGGGAAAGAAGAAGTGCTTCAATTGTGGGACACCAGGCCACCTAAGCAAAGATTTTCGGAAGAAGAAGAAGACGGGTTGCTTCCACTGTGGCGAAGCAGGGCATCTAGTGAAGGACTGCCCTAAGAAGGGGCAAAGGACGGGATCTACCTCAGGAGGATAGTTGCAAGCTCTTATGGCACCAGGTCAGGCAAAGGGGCAAGTTCAGGCTCTCGCGGTTCCACCGATTCAGGAAAGAGGTAGAACTATTTCCGTTGAAAGTCTGGTTTTTCTGTTTGATCATCCTGTCCGTACTTTGTTTGACTCTGGCGCATCGCATTCGTTTATCTCATCATCATTAATTGAGTCACTGCACTTAGACACCAGTCTAGTAGATGATCCCTTTGTTGTTTCAAACCCAATTGGGGGCTCCACTTATTTGTCCATGATATGTTTGGGTTTGAAGATTTCTATACTTAGCGTTGAGTTTAGATGTGATGCTTTTGTTTTGGGCTTCACGGGCTATGGGTTGATTTTGGGCATGGACTGGTTATCCAGTAATGGTGTCGTTCTTGATTGTGAAAGGAGAGTTGTTAGGCTCATGACCCGCTTGGGGAACACTCTCGAGATCTCTTGTAATCCCATGGATTCTGTTATGCTAAGTTATCTTGAATCGCTTGACGCTTCGGTCGAGAGTTTTGCGATCTGTTAGAGTGGTCCGGGAGTACTCGGATGTGTTTGAGGAGGTGAAGGGCTTACCTCCAAAGCGGGAGATAGACTTCCGAATATATCTGGTGGACAATGCTAAACCAGTATCTTTACCAGTGCGCCACATGGCTCCTCGTGAGAGGAGGGAACTCCATAAGCAAGTAGGGGAGTTGCTTGAGAAGGGGTTCATAAGACGAAGTATATCGGAGTGGGGTGCTCCAGTAGTTTTTGCCACGAAGGCGGATGGGTCCCTTAGACTTTGTGTAGACTATAGAGAACTCAACAAGCTCACAAAGAAGAATAGACACCCATTGCCGAGGATTGATGATCTTTTTGATCAGTTGGTTGGCGCCTCAGTGTTTTTACAGTTGGACTTGGCCACGGGGTTTCATCAGTTGAGAGTGGCTGAGGATAGCATAGACAAGACTGCCTTTAGGACTCCGGATGGTTTCTATGAGTGGCTTGTGATGCCATTTGGTTTGACGAACGCCCCCGCATACTTTGTTGATTTGATGAGTAGGGTGTTCAGGGAGTACCTTAATAAGTTAGTGGTGGTCTTTGTGGATGACATCTTAGTCTTTTCTAAGAGTGAAGAAGAGCATGCCCTACATCTTAGGGAAGTGTTAGAGACTCTTCGAGCGCATAGCCTTAAGGCTAAATTCTCTAAATGTCACTTTTGGAGGAAGGAAGTGCGGTTCTTAGGGCACATGGTCTCTAAGGAAGGGATAGCTGTGGATCCCGCGAAGGTAGTATCCATACAAGATTGGAAGGTTCCGAAGAATGCTACCGAGGTGAGGAGTTTCTTGGGGTTGGCTGGCTACTATAGGAAGTTTATCAAGGACTTCGCGAAGATATCAGCCCCATTAACTCGCTTGACAAAGAAGAATCTAGTCTTCGCATGGGACGTAGATTGTGATGATGCGTTCCAACGGTTAAAGAGAGCTTTAACCGCAGCTCCAGTCTTAGTGTTGCCAGATGGGAGTAAGCCATTTGTTGTTTATACCGATGCTTGTGGGACAGGACTGGGCGCAGTCTTAATGCAAGAGGGAAGGGTAATAGCCTACGGTGGAAGGCAGTTGAGAAAGCATGAGAAAAATTACCCTACCCATGATTTAGAGTTGGCCGCTATTGTTTTTGCACTTAAGACTTGGCGCCATTATCTTCTTGGAGAGAGGTTCGAATTGTTCACTGACCACAAATCATTGAAGTACTTGTTTTCTCAGAAGGATTTGATCTTGAGACAGCAAAGGTGGATGGAGTTCTTGGCATCCTATGATTTCGAGATAGCGTATACCCCTGGCAAGGGTAACGTGGTGGCGGACGCCTTGAGTAGAAAAAGGTTGTCCTTGAGTCCATTGTTCGTGGAACGACGAAGCTTGGAATTTATCTCGATGTTTGATTTCAGACCTTCCGTTGACTTTGTACCCGGTTTGCTAGCATCTTTAGAGGTCAGGCCTACTCTTTTGGGACGGGTTGGCGAGGCATAGCGGGGCGACCCACAGTTGGTTGAGTTGGTAGAGAGACTCAAAAGGGGGGAGTCGTCCAGCCATTTTAGTAGGTACACCCTAGACGATAGGGGGTGCTTGCGTAGAGACGGTAGACTTTGTGTACCGCAAGACGAGGGCTTGAGGAAGGCTATTCTTGATGATGCGCATCGTTCAAAGATGACCATTCATCCCGGTGGGGACAAGATGTACCAAGACATGAAGCGAGTTTTCTTTTTGGCCGGTATGAAGAAAGATGTGGTCGAGTATGTCGCTAGATGCTTGGTGTGCCAACAAGTGAAAGCGGAGCAAAAGAAACCCGGTGGGTTGCTTCACCCATTGGAAGTTCCGCAATGGAAGTGGGATAGCGTCTCGATGGATTTTATTGATGGGTTACCAACATCGAGGAAGGGTAATACGGGAATTTGGGTTGTGGTAGACAGACTTACTAAGAGCGCCCATTTCATACCCGTAAAGAGCAAGAGGACTGCTCCATGGCTAGCTTCAGTTTACCTTCGAGAGATAGTTCGGTTGCATGGGGTACCTTCTAGCATAGTGAGCGATCGAGATCCTATCTTCACTAGCGAATTTTGGAAAAGTTTGCAAGAGGCAGTAGGGACTCAGTTGTGTTTGAGCACCGCATATCATCCTCGGACGGATGGCCAGACCGAGAGGGTGAATCGTGTTCTGGAAGACCTTTTGAGGCTTTGTATCTTTGATTTTGGAGGTACATGGGAAGAGCATCTTCCATTGGTAGAGTTCGCTTATAATAACAGCTTTCAGTCTAGTATTGGTATGGCTCCTTTCGAAGCTCTTTACCGAAGGCCTTGTCGATCACCTACATGTTGGTGGGAATCTACGGATAAGATCTTGCTTGGGCCTGATATGGTTAGAGAGACTTCGGAAAAGATTGATTTGATTCGAAGAAGGATGAAAGCAGCGCAAGATAGGCAGAAATCTTACGCGTATAAGAGGAGGACAGATCTTGATTTTAATGTTGGGGACATGGTCTTTGTCAAAGTATCTCCATTACGGAATGTTGTTCGCTTTGGGTCCGTTGGGAAGTTAGCACCAAGATTTGTAGGACCGTTTCCTATTAAGGAAAGGATTGGACGGATGGCATATAGGGTGGATTTTCCCGAGAGACTTAGTGGGGTACATGACGTATTCCATGTGTCACATTTGAGGAAGTGCCTACATGAGACCGCAGTGGTGGTAGAGCCGAGCTTGCTTAGACAAGTGGAGGTAGAGCGTGATGCGACTATTCGACGAGCTCCTATCCGCATCCTTGGGTCAGAGATTAGGAAGTTGAGAAACAGAGAGGTTCAACTAGTCAAAGTGCAATGGGGAGAGGATGAGAGCAATGCAACTTGGGAGACAGAAGCGAAGATGCGTTCACTGTACCCATTCCTTTTTTAGGGTATGTCTTTTAACTTCTCCTTTATCGTTTGTCTAGTACTTATCTTATCTTTAGTATGTCCTCTCATTAGTACCATTGACCTTTAGATAGGGTAAACCTATGGTTGAAACAAGTGTTTGAGACATGTTATGTTTGATGGATGCGTGTGGATGCAAGTGTTTGCTAGTGGTTGCTCGTGGATGCATATACACACACTTTAGACACTAGATCGGCTCAGTCACTTCATATTGCATATTGCATATAATTGTGTGTAGGTAGCTATATTAATGGATGTATAATGGTTGTGTTATCATATGGATGATGCATTTTGGTGAATGATTGTGTACTCATGTAGAAATAGTATGTGTCGATAGGGTTCTTTCGCATACATATTGGATGCATGGCACTATCATGGTTTGCATTAAGGAGGTCAACTGAATCAAAAGACCGCCTGATTTTGCATTAGATAGGGAACATATA
Organism: Allium sativum; assembly: GCA_030737875.1. Taxonomy (NCBI): domain Eukaryota; kingdom Viridiplantae; phylum Streptophyta; class Magnoliopsida; order Asparagales; family Amaryllidaceae; genus Allium; species Allium sativum. The sequence continues at coordinate 162,744,109 of CM060924.1, forward strand.
CACACACTCTTTGCATATGTTCATACAGCATTAGAAACTGTAAGGACAATGGATGCCAGTGTTTGATGGTTTGAGTAGATGATTGTTTGGTTGGTAGGATACGTTCTTCTTGACTTGGAGATTTCGGGGACGAAATCCTTTAAGAAGGGGAGAATGTAACACCCCGTATGTTGAATAACTTGCTATAATATAAAACAGGGCAGAATTAAATTTTAAAATCTGAATCAGGGGAAACGGGCTATGCCATTGCGTTCGTCTCGGAAAAATACGCGAAATAGAGTCCGAGTTTTCGAAAATCGGAGTCCGTATGACCCAGTTAAGACCCAAAGAAGTTTCAGAAAATTCAAAACAGATTTAAATATTCAAACTTCACATTTCAGAAGAGGCGGGAAAATTCCCGCCAGACTGAAGGTGTCGACCCTAGGGTCGACATGGGTGTCGACCCCCCCTAGGGATCGACCCCCCCTGTCGGTCTGTGTGACCTGGGTGCACTGATTTGGGAATTGGGCTATGGTTGGTGGCTAGTGACGGGATCTGACGGCTCTAATCTGATTTAGGGTTAATCTAATGGCCTAAAACACTTAACTAATCTATAAATACACCCTAAGACTACCCTAATTCATACTAAAATTGGAGACAACGTCGTTATGCCATCAAAATGCAACTAGAAGGAGCCACCAACAAATTAAAGAGGAAGATAGCTTCTCAAATCAACTTCTAATCAACTCTAGCAACTTAATCTTCTTCATAGGAGTGCTAATCAACAAGTTGTGAGTTTCTATGCCCTTAGCAAGCAATTGCTAAACTAATTATGATAGGATATATTGAGGTTATGGTTATGTATGTGGATCAATGCAAGTTATGTTATCATATGTTATGTGTTTATGATGTTATGCAAGTTATGCAAGTTATATGCTATATGATCATGATGTTATGCAATTTATGCAAGTCATATGCTATGTGTTTATGATGTTATGCAAGTTATGCAAGTTATATGCTATATGATCATGATGTTATGCAAGTTATGCAAATCGCTATGATAAACATTGATCCATTATGACACCATGTTATGCAAGTTTGGTGTTCGATTATATGCAAGTTCATATATGACATGTTATGCAAGTTTGGTGTTTGATTATATGCAAGTTCATATATGACATGTTATGCAAGTTTGGTGTTTGATTATATGCAAGTTCATATATGACATGTTATGCAAGTTTGGTGTTTGATTATATGCAAGTAACATGTGCAAGTTTACACCTTTGTATGATATGCATACATATGCAAGTTAACCTCTTTGTATGTCATACATACATATGCAAGTTTACCCCCTCTGTATGACATAAGTAGCTTATGCAAGTTACCCTCCTTATGACATATGTGATTCATGCAAGTTTGGGTTGTTTATTTATACTAGTTGGGTTTGATGCTATATGCATGTTGACACCTTTAAAACCCTTGTTGATGCTAATGTTATGCAAGTTGAACCCATTGTATTTGTGATAAATCTTCCCTTTTAAGTATGTCATGATAGCGAATTACGTGGGGAACGATGGGGTTAATATTCATGTTAATAAAATGGTGTGAAGTTTGTATGATTATGCATACCATAAAGTGGATGGACATAATTGAGTCAATTATGTACATCGATAAATTTGTAATTAATTAGGGATAATTAATACAAATTATGGGGGTGATTAATTAGGTGTAATTAATTGACTAAGACACGAGGTTGGACCCTTTTGTAGCATAAGACTGCCCGGAACCGACCGGCAAATCCAGCGGCTACAAATGATTGACCCAATGTGAGAGGTCTTAGGCATAAACTAAACACGTGACAAGTGTAAAGACACGAGGTTAGACTCGGTTATGGCGTAAGGCTGCCCGGACCCGACCGGCAAATCCACCTGCCATAAAAGATAGTCTAATGTTAGAGGTCTTTGCAAAGGTTACGATTTTAATCAATTAAGAAACACTTAACCAGATAAGCATGTAGTGGGGCATGAGGGGTTAAGTGGGTGCCTTGGGTGGCATGTGGAAATCAAGTAAGTGCCTTGGGTGGCATGTGGAAATCAAGTAAGTGCCTTGGGTGGCATGTGGAAATCTAGTGGGCTGCCTTGGGTGGCAATAGAAAATACGATTAGAATACTTAACCAAGTGGAAACATGTAATTAAACATGATTAAAGGGTTAAGTGGGATGCACTAGAAAAAGGGACAAGCTTAGGTGGGTCGCTTGTGGGGGCCCATTTCAACCAGTAACCCATATGTATCTTAGTGTGCTCGACCCATGTCGAGGACGGGACACGCGTACTGGGCTTGACTATAAGAGGCCAAAACGGGTTAGCGGTGGCAACGCAATTCCAACGGGTTTCATATGCGTGTGTGGACCCAGGCTGGTAGGTAAGACGTTGTTGCATCGTGTAGGTATAAGCCGTGCACCGTTGGTTGTATCGGGTTGCCACTTTGGGGAGTGATACACCCCACTGTGGGGCCAGCAGGGTATCTACGGTAGGGAGCCGATCGCATGGGGAGTAGTGGGTACACCTAGTGGAGATAGGGGCAGACGGCACCTATGTAGTCAGCTAGGGGTACACGAAACTACTAGTTAAATTTTCTAAATCCTTGGGTGGGATCAACCTTTAAGTAGGAATGACTGGTGTAGTGCAGTTAGTAATTACCCTAGGGTGGGTAGATGCGTCTTTACCGTTATCTTAGTTCGTTCTATGTCTAGTTGGCTGCTTAGTGTAGTCATTTATCCCCAGTCATTACCGTACCAAGTTTATATCATACCCTAATTACTTTAATGATTGTATTGTTAAAGTTATAGGGCTCACTCAGACTTATGTCTGACTCCGTTGTTTTTATCTTTTTTCCCCTCATGTCCTCAGGTTGGGCCTAACACTAGTGGGCTTTGATCAGATTTCTTTATTTATCTTTTGGAGCTTGGACCGTGATGTAAAGCCCAGCTTATCTTTTCTATTATGGCTATTAGTTATGTAGTGGGATTATGTACTTATGTTTTTATCAGGATGGATATTTAGTACTTGACTCTTTTATGGTGTTGTAACTAAACATGTTTACGTTCTGCTGCAATGAAATGATGTTTTAAATTTTCAAGTATTATTTATATCTGTCTTGTTGTAATTTTTCTGTTCTATATTCACTTAAAATACTCCACCGAAGCTAAGGCATTCCCTTAGTGAGTGACCTTAGCGGGTGTGGGGTGTTACACACAACCAACAAGCCTAAATAACTAATATATTTATAATAGCCACAAAAATATTTAAATGCATCAAAACAAGCAACAATCAGTATACAAAAATTATTTAAATAAAATCCAGAGAGTGAGTTTACTCTCATTGATTTTTATTTTCTGATCCATTCCGATTCCCTTTTTTTTCCTGATTAGATTTCCCATAGCTTATGAATTTTCTATCGACTCTAGTCGATCAAATCTTTTATATATTTTAATATGATATTTATTATTTAAGCCATCGAATAATCTAAATGAAATAAAAAAATTAATTACCAAATTAAAATATTACCTTTTTAACCACATCTTTAACATTGTCATCTTCTTCCTTAAATTATAAACTCAAGTCCCCTCCCTTCGCGTGCACTGCTATGTTCCATTCTATTATAATCTCACCACCAACATGAACATCTGTTATTATCATATATAGTGTTCTCAGTTTGCACACACACACACACACACACACACACACACATATATATATATATATATTAAACATTATTAATTAATTGAAGTAATGAACCCTTACATTAATCCACATTTTTCTTCTCCTTCCCAATTTGGAAATCACGGCTTAATAGCTTCATGTCAACACCTACGCAAAAAATTACTGCCAATCGACCCTTTCCACAAAAAATCCCATACTACTCCCTTTTCTCACTTATTTTCTCCAGTGTTTATCAACCCAAAGACCCTTAAACTGCCTCCAGTACACTTAACTTGCAATGAAACTCTTCTTCGAGTATCCACAAAAGCTGTCGCTAGCTGCCTCTCCCCTTTGCGAGTTCGTCGTTGCCCTGAAAACAACCGCTGACATCATCAAATCGAAGTTGCCATAATTCGTCATCGTTAATAGCAAAACCCCAAAATCGAGCATTAGAATATTGCTCTTAAACTCCATCTTGGCTTCCAATGTTGCCAAATCCGATCAGATCCCTATGCTTGCGATGCCCATTACCTGCGTGCCTTCCAGCGACTCTTGAGCACCAACAAATTATCGTACTGATTTTGAGTTTCTGAGAATAGGAGCGGCTTAAATTTCTATGATTTAGAGGTTTAGGATTTTATGCGATCCATTTAAAATTGGAAGTTGCTCGATTTCGATTTGAAGAAAGAACGAGAAAAAAGAAATTTTAAATTAATTTTTTCTTGAGGAAAAGAATTGAATAGAAAGAATGAATTTATAGAATGAGACGGGGAACCATTCATACCACAATTTAATTAATTGTTTAGCTTCATAGCGAAGTTGGGGAACAAGAAAGACGAGATTTTGAAAGAAGTAGGTAGCTAGTTAGGTAGGTCTGCAGTGTACTCTTCATTCAGTAGCTTAGTATGGAAGGAATTTATTTCATTATATTTTATTTTAGTTTTAACAAAGGTGATTTTAACCCTTTTAAAATATCACGTGTTGCCGAACTCTTATTTAAATGCAACAACTGGCATGTCTAGGGTTATATTGCTATTCTGAACAAACTGGAACAGGTTTTGAAGCCCAATTCAATTATATGGAGAAGAAATTGTTAGACCCTAAGTTTTGATGCCGACAAACAATATACACATATATCATATGTTTAATGCAGGAACTATACAAGGAAGAGTTACACAAGAAAGAATCAAGATAACAAGGACACTTAGTCATAAAGAGTATACATTTTCCTTATATAGTTAGATAGATTAAATATAAACTCTCCTTGATCAAATATGAAAAAAATATTGTGTTTGGACAAGAACAGACGTCTGTCCTACGGATAGACAGATGTCTAAATGTAAAATAGGATTTCTTCCTAACTCAACACAGACGTCTGTCATATTCAAGATAGACGTCTGTCTGAAGCTTTGGGTTGCAATTCTATCTTACAGAGACGTCTGTCTCATTACACGACAGACGTCTGTACATGTATTTTGAACGTTCAAAATACACATACAGATGTCTGTCCTACAAGAAACAGACGTCTAACCGGACACAGATGCATTAAAAACAGGCACCTTTCCAAACTCTCGTATCTTCTCTAAATCAGTTTTTTTAAAAGATGTCTTCTTTCAAATGAAGAGTTCTCTTTCCTTCTTGCTCAAAAGTCACAACTCTTGATAACAACTCTTTATCTATTATAAATATATCTAAGATTGAGATCTAAAATCACTGATTCTTCTTTCTAGATCTATAATCTGTTTTCTGAAAAGCTCTCTACTTTCATTGCTTAAAAATTCTCTATTCAAGCATTTCAAAATCCTTCTATATTCTATAAGTTCTTCAACAATCATATCTACTCAAGGAGACTATGGGAGCAGTTTGTATAAAGCAGTCAAAATCAGTGTTTGAAAAGAACACAAGCTTGTCAAAATATATTCTTACTGTGAGCCTATTCCTCCGGGCGAAGTGAGGGAAGTTTTTGTGGATAAAGGAAAGCCGAAGAGGTGCTTCAGGACTGGATGTAGGACGGGAGGTCCGAACCAGGATAAAATATCGGTGTGCTTAGTCTTTACTTTATCTTTATTGTTTGTTTATATTAATTACTTGCTATATCTCACACTCACACGATCCTAGCATAGACTTTCAATTGGTATCAGAGCAAGGTTATTACCAATGACAATAACTTGTGTTTGTTTCATTGTGTTTAATATGGCAAGTAACATTGTTAGTAGCATTTTTCAAGAGGGGCAATCTACACAAAGACCACCTTTGTTTAATGGGTCTAATTATGCTTATTGGTCAACACATATGAGAATTTTTATGGAAGCTAATGGCTTAGAAATATGGGCTGCTACACAAAAGAAATATGAACCACCAACCACTGAATTAAGTGTTTGGACTGATTTTCAAAAAGCAGCAGCATCAAATTATTCTAAAGCAATGAATGTTTTGTTTTGTGCATTAGATAAAAATGAATTTTCACTTGTTATGATGTGCATTATAGCTTATGACTTTTGTAGAACTCTACAAATCACTCATGAAGGTACTACAAAAGTCAAACAAACCAAAATATCGATTTTACAAAATCAATTTTCATCATTTAAAATGAAAACAGGAGAAACTATTAGTGATATGTATACTAGATTTCAAACTATCCAACATGATCTGATGGCTCTTGGAGTTAAATTTACTAATTTCGATCTAGTTACATGTATCCTAAATTCATTAACTAATGAGTGGGAAAGAAATTTTTTAGCCATAGAAGAGGAAAACGATCTTTCTCGACTCAAAGTTGAAGAATTGATAGGAAATCTTTTGTCCTATGAAGCTAACTTGCAGGTTGGAAAAGAATAAAATGTCGAAAAGAAGAATATAGCTTTTCAAGCAAATAATGAAGATTCAAACTTGGATGAAGAAGAAATAGTGTTCATTGCAAAGAACTACAACAAATTTAAGAAATTCAAAAAAATGACAAGGTTTCAAAAGAACGAGAAACCAAATTCAACAAACCAGACCTTAGTCAAATGCTTTAATTGTGACGAGTATGGACACATAAAGAAGGATTGCCCAAAGAATGATAAGAAGAAACAAAAGATCGAGAAGTTTAAAAAGAAAAGAAGAGCATTTCAAGTTACATGGGATGATTCAGATTCATCCACATCGGAAAGTGACAGTGATAGCGACTCAGAACAAGCAAATATATGCTTTATGGCTGATATTGATGAGGTATGTCCTGAACTCACTTATAATGAAATCTTAGAAATCAGCATGGAACTAGATGATAAATTTAGAGAACAAAAGAAAATAAATAAGGAGCTTATTTCTAAAATAAATAGAATGGAAATTGAAATTGGTCTATTAAAAGATGAGAAAACCATTCTACAAGAAGAATTAGAAAATGCACAATTTAAAGATAGCAAAATATCTTTAGAAAATGATTCTTTAACTTTGTAAATTAAGAAAAATTGAATTAGAAAATGAAGATCTTTCGGAAAAATGTAATAAAATAAGTAGTGATTTAGAAATTTCACTTTCTGAAAATTTAAAACTCAAAAGTGAATTAGAAAAAATCACTCCTAATGTTTCAAAATTCAACAGCAGTAAGCAAAATTTAGAAAATTTAATCAAAATTTCAAAACCATCGGGAAATAGAAATGGCTTAGGCTTTAAAAAGGATTGTAATTCCAAAAATCATAGTTTTTTATACAAAAAAATTAAGAAAAAGAAGAAAGAAATACATAACGAAGAGCAAATAATTTCTAAAGAAACTAAAATACCAAAAGAAGTAAAAAATATGGATTCCTAAAACTAATAACATGCTTATTAGGCAAAAACATATTAACAATTTCGTACAACGTGTTATATACAATTCAAATTATGTATTTAAAGGTTCCAAACCCACATGGGTATGGCTACCTTCTCCACCTAACATTTAGAACCCAAACGGAGGAATTGGGTACCAATAAATTCTTTCTATTTTGTAGGTACCCAAAACTAAACAAATGGAGAAATGGATTTTGGATAGTGGCTGCTCCAAGCACATGACAGGAAATGTAAACATGCTATCAAATATATAATACATCGATGGTGGCACTGTTACCTTCGGAGACAATTCAGAAGGCTATGTCATTGGCATTGGTTAAGTCATAAATACTGGTATATCTGACTCTCCTATTATTTCTAATGTATTATCAGTTAAAAATCTGAAACATAATCTTTTAAGTATAAGTCAACTTTGTGATAAAAATTTCCAAATAAGCTTTGAAAAAGATAAATGTAACATCTTTGATGAACATAAAAATTTAATTTTTGAAGGTATTAGAAGTAGAAAGATATTTTAACATGAAATCAAAGCAAAAGACAAATTTACGTCTAACCGTTAACCATGAAGATCCATGGTTATGGCATAAAAAATTTTGCCATATAAATTTTAGAAATATTAATAAACTATCTATAAAAGAATTAGTTAGAGGTTTACCAAAAATCAATTTTAAGGTAAAAAATATATGTGATGATTGTCAAATTGGTAAACTTAAAAAGAGCTCTTTCAAATTAAAGAATATAATTTCTACGAGACAACTTTTAGAATTACTACATTTAGATCTTTTTGGTCCTACTCATACTCGTTCATTAAATCATAATGAATATGTTTTTGTTATTGTAGATAATTTTTCTAGATATACATGGACTATATTCTTAAAACATAAAAGTGATACTTTTGGACTATTTAAATTTTTTGCAAAAAGAATAATGAATTTATTTTATTTAAAAATTAAAAAGATTAGAAGCGATCATGGAGGAGAATTTGAAAATGAACTTTTTAAAGATTTTTGTAAAATGAAAGGAATTAGTCACAATTTTTCAATACCACGAACACCACAACAAAATGGTGTTGTAGAAAGAAAGAATCGAACAATACAAGAATGCGCTAGAACCCATTTAAATAGTAGTAACTTACCAAAATCATTCTAGGCTGAAGCAGTAGCTACAGCTTGTTATGTTCTAAATAGCGTAACCCTTCGTCCATTAACGAAAAATACTTGTTATGAAATACTTTATGGAAAGTAACCAAATGTCTCGCACTTCAAAACCTTTGGATCAAAATGTTTTATTTTAAACACAAAAGATAATCTTGAAAAATTTGACCCAAAAGCGGATAAAGGAATTTTGATTGGATATTCTGATAGAAGTAAAGCTTACAGAATTTTTAATAAAAGAACTAATTCTATTGAGGAAAGTTTACATGTGTCATTTGATGAAAACTTTCAAAATAATAAAATTTCTGATGAAGATGAAAACGAATTACAAAATAACACTAACATTAATGAACCAGAAACTAATGCTATTTTAAGATCACCTCCTCGTATTCTAAAAGATCATCCGACAAATAATATTATTGGAGACTTAGATTCAAGAGTTTCCACTAGACATCAACTTAATCAAATGAGTCATGTTGCTTTTATTTCATCTTTTGAGCCTAAAAACTATAAGGAAGCAGCCAATGATGAATCATGGATTTTAGCAATGCAAGAAGAACTTAATCAATTTGAAAGAAATGAAGTATGGGAATTAGTCCCTCGACCAACAGAACAATCAGTAGTTGAAAAAAAACGGATCTATAAAAATAAATCTGATGAAAATGTAAATATAATTCGAAATAAAGCTCGTCTTGTTGCACAAGGATATAATCAAGAAGAAGTAATTGATTATGAAGAAAACTTCGCGCCTGTAGCACGTCTTGAAACAATTCGTATCTTATTAGCTTTTGCAGTTCATCATAATATAAAATTATTTCAAATGGATGTCAAAAGTGCATTTTTAAACGGTTATATAAAAGAACAAGTATATGTTGAACAACCCCCACTTTTTATACACGAACAATTTCCTAACCATTTTTACAAATTAAAAAAGGCTTTGTATGGTTTAAAACAAGCACCTCGTGCTTGGTATGAAAGGTTAAAATCACATTTAATAAATTCTGGATTTGTAATTGGAAAAGTAGACACAACCTTTTTTTATTAAAAGAATTCAAAATGACATTTTAATTATTCAAATTTATGTTGACGACGTCATCTTCGGATCAACAAATGAACTTTTATATAATGAATTTTAAGAAATAATGAAAAATGAATTCGAAATGTCACACATGGGTAAACTAATTTTTTTTCTTAGGATTACAAATTAAGCAGCTCAAAAATGGAATTTTTCTAAACCAAGAAAAATATTGTAACAATCTCTTAAAAAGATTTAACATGGAAAATACATCAGGAACACCAACACCTATGAGCACAACCGCTCATTTAGAAAAAGATGAAAATGGAAAAGATTTTGATCAAAAATTATATCGTAGTATTATCGGTTCACTTTTATATCTCACTACAGGTATACCAGACATCATGATGAGTGTCTTCCTTTGCGCACGTTCTCAAGCTCAACCAAAAGAATCGCACTATAAAGTAGTAAAACGAATCTTAAGATACTTGACTAAAACAAAAGATTATGGACTATTTTATCCAGCAGGTAGTTCTTTTGTACTAGTGTCATATAGTGATGCAGATTTCGGAGGATGTAAGTCCGATAGAAAAAGCACTAGTGGTACGTGTCACTTTATAGGTTAATCTCTGGTATCATGGTTTAGTAAAAAAAAAATCTGTTTCACTTTCAACTTACGAAGCAAAATATATATCAGCGGCCTTAGCATGTGCTCAAGTAATTTATTTGCAACAAACATTAAGGGATTTTGGAAAACGTATTACCAATTCAATAATTTTCTGCGACAACACAAGTGCCATAAATTTATCAAAAAATCCGATCAACCACTCTAGAACTAAACATATTGACATTCGACATCATTTCCTACGTGATCATGTTGAAAAAGGTAATATTTCTTTGGAATTTGTAAATACTAACAAACAAATTGCATATATTTTTACCAAACCATTAAATTAAACTACTTTTATTAATTTACGTAGAGAGTTAGGCATATGCTCTCTCTCTCTCTGATATATAAATTTGTTTTTCTCCCCATATTTTTCTCCTTACTATAATTTTTGGTTGGTTTTTATTTCAATTACTGCATTTTTTTAAGGAATGATAAATAGTAAATACCTACCTATAAATAACTTCATCTAAGTAAAATAAATTTGTAAAACAAAAACAATGTCAAATAAATCTTGTTCTCTTAATATTACCTTCACCACCAATAGCTCGGCAGAAACACCTCATGATCCAACCCTAACATCGAAGCATGAGCCGGTATACAAGTGGCAAGACTATCGAACTGGCTTCACACCAGATTCCAAAAGAACTAAAAGAGATTTATTCACTTCACCGGATACTAAACGGAAGATTGATTACATTCATCATTATCAACAGGAAAAACTACGATTTCAAGGAGAGTTGTATTTCGAATAGAAAAATGCTTCAACTATATTAAGTTACCTACGATAAGTTGCTTTGAAATTTTGTAGTTCTAAACTAAAAGATGTTTCCGAACCTCTTCCACGACAGGTTAATCCACTAGATCCATCATCCTCTTATCGTACGTCACACGATCTAGTCAACCCATGGACTTTTCTAAAGAGGCCACCTTTCTCACCAAATCGCTAGTTCGATCGAATCGAAAAATTGAACTTTTTATGTTATGTTTCATGAATTACATGCATTGTCATGATGCATTAGTATAACAGTTTATTTCATTTTTGTTTGTAATTATTCAGTATGAAAATAAAATATTTTCTGAATAAACATAAAACGGACGTCTGACAGGTAGATGAACAGACGTCTGTACATAAATTAAAAAATTCCTACAAATATGTCTCAGCACAGACGTCTGCCAAAAAAATGTCTGACGTCTGTTAACACTCTTGGGTTTCATACATAAATAGAACAGACGTCTGTCACTCTTCCCCACAGATGTCTGATATACCTGACTACACTTATTCTTGTTATATCTCAGCTCAGACGTCTGTCAGTAAATCAACAGACACCTAAACGAGTCCTTGGGAAATCATCTTCCTATACAGAGACATCTGTCACACAATCGAACAGACGTCTAAACCCCTTTGCAACCATTTTTTACCCCCCACTTATATATTATCTTTTACCAATTCACTCTTTATTTCTTACTTCTACCATTTCCTCAACCCAAACCCTAAATCCCCAAATTCAACTCCGTCAAACAACTCATATCCATGGCTCCAAAAAAGGCTTCCGATAAACGCAAGAAGGCTACTGAAGGTTCCTCTTCTCAACAAGAATCTCCAAATTATGCAACTGACAAGCAAATAGAAGATTGGATGAAAGATTCTGATAGCCAACAGATCTTGGAATCACTAAAGAAGAAATCAATTCACACGAGGCCTTTCTATCCTTTGAGACAGTTAACTCATTATGATGTTAATGACACTTTGTCTCGTGCAAATCTAACTCATCTTGTGAATTATGATGCCAATCAAGGTATGATTGGTTCTCTAGCGATATACTTGTTTTTCATCAACTTGTGCTTGCCTTCAATTTGGTCTCCACCAGATCCTGAGAATTGGATTTGGTCTTTAGTTTATGGCCACCTAATTACACTCAATATTGAAATGATCGGTCAAATTCTTGGTACATCATCTACTGGTACTCGTTTACAAGGGATTCCCGAGATGGCTTATAAACTTAGGGATACAGTCACCCATCTAATATGGCAAGATCATTTCACAAAGATGACTCCATCTCAATTTCGTCCTAGGCCATGCATCATAAATCGTATGCTTATTAACACAGTCATGCCATGTCTTGGAAGTCATAAGCAAGTGTATCCTAACTATCATAAAGCGTTGTATGCTATTTTTGGAAACATTCGTGTAAATTGGGCACAATTTATTTTCGAGCAACTTAGAGATTTTTGGACCCCAACCAAACGAACTATACCATATGGTGCATATCTTATGAGAATTTTCAGGTCAAAAGGAATAAATCTTTATCTCTTCGCATATCCATAAAAAGAAGTAGAGAAGAGTGGAATATGATTTGCTTCTTTAATGAATTACCTGATCGCCCTCCTCAAATCATTCCCTTTGAGCAATGGCAAGCACAACAAACCTAACCTCAACAACCAATACAACCTCAAAAGCGACAAAGACAACGGCCCGAAACTAGCGACCTAACCGAATATCACTCTGATCCTAACATACAGGAAGCATGACTAGATGTAGGACATGGGGAAAGTATACATGATGTTACTTTACACAATCAAAGACTACTTTCGTTAAATCAAAAAAAATTAGGTTCGAAAGTAACAAGGCTAGAACGTTCTTTCTCCAAACCTCTTACAAAAGTTGAACATACTTTGGATAAAGTCGTGCACTCTCTTGGAAAGATTTATCGTAAAATTCATAGTCGTTCATCCTCCTCACAATCATCGTCCGCATCACCTACTCCTCCTCTATCCATACCCAATATAAGAGACATACCGCCTAAATCCAGCACTCGACAACAACCTCCATTTGAACATGCTCCTAGTAAGGAAACAACAACTGCTTCCGATGACGAGGAAGATGAAGACTGGCCTCCTTACGTTGATCCCGGTACTACTCAGCATGCTTTTCATGGACTTTCCATTCTTGAGAATATAAGTTATAACGACGAATCTCGATGGGACTACTACGGAAATCATTCCACTGATCTATGGGGATACTTTAGGATGCTTAGGGACTTTATTTATCTTTCTTTAGTATGCATTATGGTTTGTACTTTAACTTTATTTTCATTTGGCGCATTATGAGTTCTGTTTAATATTGTATGTTAACATCTATGTTTTATTTGCTATCAATATGTCTTTATATATTTTTGATAATGCCAAAAGGGGAGAAAAGGGGTATCATCAAATCAGGGGGAGCTTTACACGTATATGTTTATCATCATCAAAAAGAAGGAGAATGTAAGACCCTAAGTTTTGATGCCGACAAACAATATACACATATATCATACATTTAATGCAGGAACTATACAAGGAGGAGTTACACAAGGGAAGAATCAAGATTACAAGGATACTTAGTCATAAAGAGTAAACGTTTTCCTCATATAGCCAGATAGATTAAATGTAAAGTCTCCTTGATCAAATATGAAAAAATTAGTGTGTTTGGACAAGAACTGACATTTGTCCAACGGATAGACATACGTCTGAATGTAAAATAGAATTTCTTCCTAACTCAGCACAGATGTCTGTCATATTCAAGACAGACGTCTGTCTAAAGCTTCGGGTTGCAATTCTATCTTACAGAGACGTCTGTCTCATTACACAACAGACGTCTGTACGTGTATTTTGAACTTTCAAAATACACATGCAGACGTCTGCCCTACAAGAAACAGACGTCTAACCGGACACAGATGCATTACAAACATGCACCTTTCCAAACTGTCGTATCTTCTTTAAATCAGTTTTTTTAAAAGATATCTTCTTTCAAATGAAGTGTTCTCTTTCCTTCTTGCTCAAAAGTCACAACTCTTGATAACAACTCTTTATCTATTATAAATACATCTAAGATTTATATCTAAAATCATCGATTCTTCTTTCTAGATCTATAATCTGTTTTCTGAAAAGCTCTCTACTTTCATTGCTTAAAAATTCTCTATTCAAGCATTTCAAAATCCATCTATATTCTATCAGTTCTTCAACAATCATATCTACTCAAGGAGACTATAGGAGCAGTTTGTATAAAGCAGTCAAAATCAGTGTTTGTAAAGAACACAAGCTTGTCAAAATATATTCTTACTGTGAGCCTATTCCTCCGGGAGAAGTGAGGGAAGTTTTTTGTGGATAAAGGAAAGCCGAAGAGGTGCTTCGGGACTGGACGTAGGACGGGAGGTCCGAACCAGGATAAAATATCGGTGTGCTTAGTCTTTACTTTATCTTTATTGTTTGTTTATATTAAGTACTTGCTATATCTCACACTCACACGATCCTAGCATAGACTTTCAGAAATAAATTTAAACCTATATGAATTAAATTCAAGACAGTTAACTCCTTGATAATAAATAATTATTATCGGTTCTATTCAGTTAGAATTTATATTGATTATCTGAATCATTTTGATTCAGATTTAACTTTGAAATTAATTATATATCATTTTCGTATTATGATAATTCAATATTCTTGAATTTAAACTATATTTGATTATTAAACTGATAGCTCAATATGAATATCCATTTATATTATCAACCTATATTTAATATATTAAAAGTAAATCTTAAATTTTAAAATAAATTGACAAAAAATCTAGGTCGTTAACCTGTAGTTTCCGCTGTACTGATTGTTGAGTGTTCTCTGAGTGATTGTAGTGAGGCATTGTGTACAGATTCTTATGTTGTAATCGAAAGATGTTTGGATAGACTTTCAAGTTGATATGAAAGTTTGAGATTCTACTAAATTCTGCTTCACTATTATTGCCTGTTGTATATGTTTTATTAAATTTTATCCTTGCGCTGTGAGTTACACGACAGGTTCCGCTTGTGTTTATCTTACCTTGATGATCGTCTATAGCTGTCAGGCACGTCTTTCAGCATGGTATTCCTCTTATTAAGTGCAAGAGTTATGGGTGGTCGTCACATCCTGTAAGTTCATCCAAAGATAATTCTGATAAATCTTTGGATTCTTCGATGGCAGCTACCACATGTTCAAATTTTGTTGGCTTTAGAATTCGCGCCAACTTTGACTTTCGCGAGACATGCGAGAAACGATAGCATCGTAGGACTTTTACAATAAATTTATTTTCTTGTATTGTATCTCCATATCCTCTTATTTGATTCACAGCAACTGTTACTCTAGAAAGAAAGTCTTGCAGATTTTCACTATCCTTCATGGTCAGATTATCAATATCTCTCCATGAATTTTTTTAGTTTAATTGTAATTACCTTTTCATAACCACCAAATTGATTTTTCAAGACATGCCAAGCCTCGTTTACTATTTTTGCACTTATAATACGTAGAAGAAATGATTGACTCACCCCTTGGTGCATAAAGGACAAGTCCTTTGCATCCTTCATCTTGTTCTCTTTATGCTCTTTTTTATGCATTTGGAAATGCAACAACTTCCTTTGGAGTATAAAAAGTATACCCTTCTTCAACTACATCCCATAGTTCTTGAGATAGAAATAGGGTCTTTATAAGAACATTTCAAAGCTCATAGTCTTGGCCAACAAAAATGGGAACATCTTGTTGGGAGTATAAAAAAACAAGCTCTTGATTGATTGTAGATCCCAGGATATGAGAAGGGAAAACAAAACCATGGGTGTCTCTAATACCAATTTAATTAAGAGGAGAGATATATAAATTTCAGAGGAGAGTTAAAGAATGAAGTTTTTATTTCATTGCATAATTGTTTGAATTTCCTTGCATACAACAAATCAGAAGGTTAGGCGTTATACAACAGCTTTATATGTCAAGTCATACTCAATAGACACCACCTTTCACCAATAGATATTACCTTTCACCAATAGACATTGCCTTTGGATATGAATAGATATTTCAAATAATTACAAATTAATAAATTTAACATCCCTTTTAATCTTTAACTCGTTCATGGGTCTTCAACTGCTAAAGTTTATCTAAAGTGACAACTTTAGTAAATCCATCCGCAAGTTTCTCCTTTGTGCTAATGAATTCCTTTCTAATTTCTTGATCATTCACCAGACTTAGTGATGCCGAAGTTTTATGTGCTTTGATCTAGTATGGAAGACATGATTCTTTGTCAAGGCGATGGTGGACATATTGTCATAGAAAATTGTAATGGGCGTCTCCTTCTTTTGCTCAACATAACTTAGAATTCTTCTTAACCAAACTGCTTCACAAGCAGCGTCAGTGGCAACAATATATTCAGCTTCTACTGATTAGAGTGACACGTTCTTCTGTTTCCTCGATGCCAAAGAAATTATTTTTGAACCCTAGAAAAATACATACCCTGATGTACTTTTGTGGTCATCAATCGATCCAGCCCAATTGCTATTAGTGTATCCAACAAGATTTGTTTCTTTTTCCTTAACATATTTGATCCCTAATTTCCTCGTACCTTGAATATATCATAAAATCCTTTTTTCTGCAGAAAAGTGTAGTTTGCTTGGATCATTCGTAAATCTTGAGATAAGACTAACTGGATAAACAATGCCCGGTCTTGTATTTGTCAAGTATATCAAAGAGCCGACTAAACTCCTGTAAATTTTTGCATCATCTTTTGCTACTCCATCATTTAGTTGCAATTTTTCATTTACTACTAGCGGAGTTGAGATTGGTTTACAATTGCTCATCTGAAATTTCTTTAATACTTCATCAACGTATTTTTCTTGAGAAATGAAAATCTCTCCTTTAGATTGACGAACTTGGATCCCAAGAAAAAACTTCATGAGTCCCAAGTCAGTCAAATTTATCATCATGTCTTCTTTCTTTATGTATAATGAAGCTTCACTTGGACTTCGATGAAAACCCAAGTTTCGAAAATAACCATCAATCTTAGTGTTCCTTGCAAGAGGTGCTTGCTTCAACCCATACAATGCTTTTTTGAGATGATAGACTTTATTTTATTTTCCTTCCACAATATAAACATCGGGCTGTTTGATATACACATCTTATTTCAAATCTCCATTACGAAATTGTTAACCTCGTTAATATAACACAGTTCAAGGGTCTGATCGGTCAAGCACCGCGGGTCAAACACCGTGGCTAGAGCACCAAGGGATGAACACCGCGACATAAGCAACATGCCACGGTCAAGCATTGCAGGTCAACCACTGCGGGTCGAGCACATATTTTGGACTGGTCGAGTAGCTTCTCTTTTGAAGGGGTCAAGCACGATTTCTTCTATGTGCTAATACATGAAACATAGCATATAAAGTGGATGGCAAAGTATATTGGAACATGGGTAATCAGTATGGATTGGCACCATTTGTTTGATACGTATGCGAGTCCGTTATTTTGTAAGAATAGAGTGTGGGAATGCATCAATATATTTGTGTTCACGTATGAGCATACCCATGAAACAGTTACATCTTAAAACGTACAATGCTGGCACCTGATATTCATGATGTTAAAAATGGGTCGGTACCATTAAGAGCTATCCTACTTTATATGCATGCCACGTATCAATGTAAGAATGCAACATGGACTTGTTGTTCAATACTATATACATGTGAACCCCTCATTTCAATGAAAGCAATAGGCTAGCCAAAATATGAAAAAATGAGTTGGCACTTTAATGTTCAAGACTGAGTCGACTAGAAGCTTATTAAGGTATGAATACATTACTATGTTCATATGGACCAAGAGATAACGCAACAACAATGCATATTCGTGTATACATAAGTAACAAGCCTCTAGCACATAAAACTTCCTAGTGAAGAACACGTGAACGAGCAGCAGCAAAATATTTTGGTCGGTCCGTATTTTATTTGCTGGTTGGTCCTAAACTAAATATAAATGGGTCGGACTATAGAAATATGGAGGCGATGGCATAACGGTAATTAGTTTGAATTGGTTGCTATGACAATAGAAAAATGGATCAGCAACATAAAGTAAATATGGGTGGGTGCTTCAGATATGCATAGGCAGCTGCTGTCAATTTCTGGTCGTGCGCTTACTAGGTCGTGTATACTTTTGGCTCGAACACCACTTTTTGGGTCGTCATGCCAGCTGTGTACAGCTGTCTAGTGGTATTTTCGTAAAAACATTTATGAACGACCCAACCCTTTACACCATAACTACAGAATTGCCACTTGGTACAAATTTCTCCTATAAATACCTTCTTTCACAACCATTCAAGGGACCGATCTAAGCCACTCCGAAAGGCTTTCATTTTAGTTTTCCACCATTCGTAAGCTTCTCAAGATCCATTAATGGTTTCCTAAGCTCATTTCTTCTTTCTCCAACATCAAGTGAATCCCATCTTCTCCAAACACCATTAATTCTCATTCCAATTCAATCCAAGTGATCTCCAACCGCCACTACTCCTCTTTAAAGCACAGATCTAACACTAATTTCATGATGGAATCAAGGAAGATTATCTAATCACGAGATCTAAACCATTCCTTCTCAAGTTCAAGTGAGATCCGAAGCGTAAAGAGAGTAAATAGTGGGAAATCATCACATAGAAAGTGAACAATTGTAATAAATGATGTGTATGAGATGATGCTATATGTAAATTTCTCCATGATAATGAAAATCACTTCAAAAGTGGGCGTAGATCTTTCCTAGATCGAGCCACTATAAAAGTCCTTGCATTCTTTACTTGTATTTTCGATTGTGGTCTCATTTTCTACTGCATACCTTTTTGGTGAAGTGTCGATAAGACACCTTTGGTGTTGAACCATTTTTGGTTTAAACATTTGGCACCCACTGTGGGGCCATGTTTTCACTTCTCTCAATCTTAAGAGCCCACCATTTAAGTTCTAAGCCTACTTTTACCATAGATTCTGCAAGTCTACGATCTAGACCAATCGACGAATTTTTATCAAAATTCAAAGCGTTGTCCGAGATCATGGCTAAATCTAATAAAATCGCTAGCAAAGCCGTTGAAGAAAATGACAACGTTGTTAACAACGAAAATACTCCTCTCACCAACCGCTTTGAAGTTGGAGAAAACTCAATGGCCGAAGCTGGGGTGACTATAGCCGAATTAGATGTTGTCGTCGCTAACTTGAGTCAACGAATGGAATTCTCCAACAAAGCTTTAATTGATGCTAAATGGATAAAATGAGTGCTCTCCTAAACGCTCAAGCGAATACCGCTCCTCCTCCGAAAAACTATATCAACCTTGAAGAGAATGCAAATTCATTAACGTTCAGTCATCATGATGACAACATGGAAGGATTTGTTGATAAAAGCAATGCTAATATCAAAGACTCAAAGTTGAAAGCTAAAAACCATTCCGATCGAAATAACCGACGAGTTGCAAGTCCCGTCAAGGGGACACCTTCCCATAGTGGAAGTAAAAGACCAAGATCCTCTAATCGCGATTGCTCGCCATGACGATCATCTGGAAAAGAGATCGAAGTCCGCTTTCCGGAACAACACAACTCGAAGGAATATATCATGGATATGGTAAAGAAAATCATGAAAGATAACATGCCTTGCAAAGATAGTGAAAGGGAACGGGACTTCTCCTCTAGCAAAATTCTGTTCAAAAAGAGGATTCACAAAGCCGAGTTCCCTAAGAAGTTCACCCATCCTACTCTGCCTCCGCACAATGGGACTTCTGATCCAAATCACTTCCTATATAGATATGAATGGTATATGAATGCAGCCAAAGAAACAGATGAGATCAAATGCCTATGCTTCCCTCACTATCTAGAAGGTGTCGCATCGTAATGGTTCCCTAGGTTGCCACCTAAATCTGTCAACCGATTTGATTCTGAAATTCAAAGAGAAATTCAGGTTGCAAGTTACGAAGGCTAAGGACATTATTTCTCTTACATCAATGAAGAAGAATCCAGGAGAAGCTGTCAAAGCTTTCCTCAAAGGATTCAATGCTGTTGTATCTAAAGTAGGGAATCCCGAGCCCTGCATGATCTTAATGTCACTGATCGGTGCCATAGATGAGAAGAGCAAATTTGATAAATGGATTAAAATGAAAGAGCCAAGCATGCTTGAGAAATTTTATAAAAAAAGCCGAGGAATACATGAGATTGGACAATAATCCTGTGCCTCTTCAGATTATTGATGCCAACCAACCTCTTGAAGCTCCCAAAAACACTGCTACCCAGTACAATCAGAAAAATCCCGGAGGTAAGAAAAGAGGAAGCGACGGGAAAGACAATCGAGACGGTAAGAAGCCTCACTTTTCTAACCCATCAGAGCTAACGCCTTTAAATGAAACTCCAGAAAACATCTTTGTTACGACTAAAGACACCAAAGATTATCCAATACCAAAACCTCAGAAAGTAAGTGACCATCAAGAAAACTTTGGAAAGTTCTGCCGGTTCCATAACCAGCAAGGCCACAATACCAAGGAATGTAGGCATCTGAAATCACTAATCGAAGAGCTGATCAGGAAGAATCGTCTGCAGCAATATGTGAACAATCCTCAAACGCTGTTCCAATTCCCCAGGGCCAGGGGGCAACAAGCAACGAAGCTCCTGCTCAAACCAACCCAAGGTTGATCATCAACTGATAATCATTGATTGTGCTTCAATTTCATTGGCTCATGATAAGCGATCAACATCTCCACCGCTTTACTTCATGCTCTATTTCCCGCTTTAGTTCATGCTTTGCTTCATGTTCTACTTTCTGTTATATTCAAAACATCTTGTAAACGGTCTGTAATAATCTGCAAGTGATGAACTGAACATTAGCTCTACGACTAAGAGCATATATGTCTGAATGAATTTCTAGCTTGAAAATTTTTATCAAAATTTGAGTAAAATGTTGACTTCATATTGCAGGTCATCTGTTGAGCGCTTGTTCCTTCAGAATCCGACGAAACATAGCGACCCCAACAACACTAATTCAAGCACCAAAGGCTGTAAATATCAACATGTTAATATGCAAAAATAGAAAAGCATCGCCTTAGGGAAGTGAATGGGAAAAGTCGCAAAGATTCAAACAACGAACAAACGCCATGACAAACAAACAAGAGTGTTGAAACTTTCATCAAAGGGGCACCCCCTCCCTAATTGAGAGTTTCAAAGCTCCAATTCCTAAGATGAAATAGCCTGCCAAGTCAAGCGACCAACAATGGAATTGTAGCCATCCCTAAGCTGGAAGTACCAGCATCAGACCGGAAGGACCGGAAAAACACGCTGGAAGGACCAGCACCGCGTCGGAAGGACCGACAAACCTGGTGATTGGAAGTACCGACATCAAGCCGGAAGGACCAGCAAACGTGCTGGAAGGACCGACAAACCTAGTGATCGGAAGTACCGACATCAGACCGGAAGGACCGGCAAACGGGCTGGAAGGACTATCACAAACCAAAGACCTCTCCATGGGCACCCAATTGATCGTCAGCATCAGGAAGCATCTAATCCGATTACGACAAACATTGGGGTTCTAACCGAAGTCCTTTCCAGGGGCACCCAATTGATCGTCAGTATCAGGAAGCACCTGATCCGATTACGAAAATCATTTGGGTTCTAACCAAAGTCCTCTCTGGGGGCACCCAATTGATTGTCATTATCAGGAAGCACCTGATCCGATTACGACAAACATTGGGGTTCTAACCGAAGTCCTCTCCGGGGGAACCCAATTGATTGCCAGTATCAGAAAGCACCTGATCCGAGTACGAAAAACATTGAGGTTTTAACCAAAGTCCTCTCCAGGGAAACCCAATTGATCATTAGTATCAGCAAGTACCTAATCTGATTATGACAAATGTTGGGTTGTAACCAAAGTCCTTCCTGGGGCACTCCTTTTGAACCTACCGACGCATGGATTAATCAATATATCTAAGTGACGAAAGTCTCCAATACCTGAATTAACCGAGCCGAATTGTAGATGGAGTTCGGATTTAACCAATTAACTTGCGTAGTGTCTGAAAATCTCAGATGCAACAAGTGTTAGATTTCAGCCCAACCTGGGGCATGAAATCCAAAGCACGTCCCTTGGAGAAGACTAATAACGACTTCTTAAACAATGGCCATGAATATCAAAGCTTCTCAAAGAGGAGGCGGAAAATAAATCATAGATCACATATTTCCCAAGTATAAAATATCGTATACCATCACATAAGTCAATTAAAGTAATGATGCTTGAAATCCACAGCGACTTTATTCGATTAGTTGATCTTTAGCGTTAACGCGAATTCGAATTAGAATATCATATTGTGCAGAAAATATTCAATGAGTTATAAACCGTTGAATTAAACAGTCCCGTGCAAGCATTTTTATTTAACTCAAAATAAAATTCTATATATTTCATTTGCTAATGATTAAACTAATATGTTATTGGTATTGATGATCAATAACAAAGTATAAGTACAAAATCGTGCAAGTTCTTGTTTTTTTATAGAGCAGGTGGCATAAAGCATATAAATTCAAAGCATGATTTGCCATAGCAAGATAAAAGCTGCAACTAGACCTCAACAAAAAAAATATGTCAATAGCAATGTTCATTTCGAAGCCCACATTTCTCGCAAGCGAAAATTACAAGCTTCGAGGGGCAAATGTTGACCCCGTTAATATAACGCAGTTCAAGGGTCGATCACCGTGAGTCTGATCGATCGATCACCACAAACGTCGCGGCTCGAGCACCAAGGGACAAACACCGCGACTTAAGCAACATGCCGTAGTTAAGAATTGCGGGTCGAGCACTGTGGGTCGAGCACACATATTGGACTGGTCGAACAGCTTCTCTTTTGAAGGGGTCAAGCACGGTTTCTTCTATTTACTAATACATGAAACAATAACATATAAACTATATGGCAAAGTATATTGGAACATGAGTAATCAGTATGGATTGGCACCATTTATTTGATACATATGCGGGTCCGTTATTTTGGAAGAATAAAGTGTGGGAATGCATCAATATATTTGTGTTCATGTATGAGCATACCCATGAAACGTTACATCTTAAAATGTAAAATGTTGGCACTTGATATTCATGATGTTAAAAATGGGTCGGTACCATTTAGAGCTATCCTTACTTTACATGCATGCCACGTGTCAATATAAGAATGCAACATGGACTTGCTGTTCAATACAATGTACATGTGAACCCCTCATTTCAATGAAAGCAATGGGCTGGCCAAAATGTGAATACATGAGTTGGCACTTTAATATTCAAGATTGAGTCGACTAGAAGCTTATTAAGGTATGAGTAGGTTACTATGTTCTTATGGACAAAGAGATAATGCAGCAACAATGCATATCTATGTATACATTAGTAAAAAGCCTCCAGCACATAAAACTACGTAGTGAAGAACACGTGAACGAGCAGCAACAAAATATTTTGGTCGGTCCGTATTTTATTTGCTGGTCGGTCCTAAACTATATATGAATGGGTCGGACTGTAGAAATATAGAGGCGGTGGCATATCGGTAATTAGTTGGAATTGGTTGTTGTTACTTTAGAAAAATGGATCAGCAACATAAAGTAAATATGGGCCGGTGCTTCAAATATGCAGAGACAGCAGCTGTTAATTTCTAGTAGCGCACTTACTAGGTCGTGCATACTTTTGGATCGAACAACACTTTTTGGGTCGTCATGCCAGCTGTGTAGAGCTGTCTGGTGGCTTTTCGTAAAAACATCTATGAACGACCTAAACCCTTTACACCATAATTACATAATTGCCACTTAGTCAAAATTTCTCCTATAAATACCCCCTTTCACAACCATTCAAGGGACCGATCTAAGCCATCCCGAAGGGCTGTCATTTCGGTTTTCCACCATTCCTAAGCTTCCCAAGCTCCATTAATGGCTTCCTAAGCTCGCTCCTTCTTCCTCCAACTTCAAGTGGATCTCGTCGTCTCCAAACACCATTAATTCTCACTCCAATTAAATCCAAGTGATCACTAACCGCCACTACTCCTCTTTAAAGCACAGATCTTACACTAATTTCATGATGGAATCAAGGAAGATTATCTAATCACGAGATCTAATTCGTTCCTTCTCAAATCCAAGTGAGCTCTAAAGCGTAAAGAGAGTAAAATGTGGGGAATCATCACATAGAAAGTGAACAAGTGTAATTAATAAATGAGATGATGCTATATGTAAATTTCTCCATGATAATGAAAATCACTTCAAAAGTGGACATAGATCTTTCCTAGATCGAACCACTATAAAAATCCTTGTATTCTTTACTTGCATTTGTGATTGTGGTCTCATTTTTTATTGCATACCTTTTTGGTGAAGTGTCGATAAGACACCTTTGCTATTGAACCATTTTTGGTTTAAACAGAAATGTTGAGTTGACATCCAACTGATAAACATGCAACTCCAATTTTGCTGCAAGAGCTATAACAATGGTTTCCATTCGAACAACAGGTGCAAATGTGTCGCTGAAGTCAATTCTGGTTGTTGCGAGTATCCCTTCGCCACTAAGCGAGCTTTGTGCTTATGAATCATGCCATCATTCTTCAATTTGGTTTTATAGACCTATTTCACTCTAATCACATTTTTCCGTTAGGTAGATCAACAAGCTCCCACGTTTTATTTTCTCAATGCTTGTTATCTCCTCATCCATAGCTTTTTGCCAAGCATCGTCTTCAGAGGCCCCTTCATAATCTTGCGGCTCATTGCATAAAATGCGACATCACATGAATTATAGATGTATCTTAAGCTTCGAAATTTTCTTATAGGCTCTTCTAATTTTGAATCTAAATTGTCATCATCTAAGATCATGGCATCTTCACTTGTACCTGATTGATCAACCAAATGTGGTGGTCGGTGAGATACAATATTCTGACCATCACCCTAATGCCATGCCTGTATTTCATCACAAATAACATCTCGAGAAACTGTAAGTTTATTTATCCTTGGATTTAATGAATGATATCCTTCAGACTCATTGCTATAACCGACGAAGATTAGTTTTTCTCCCTTTTCATCGAATTTTTCCCTTTCCTGAGTTTGGATATAAGAGTAAGCAATGCAAATAAAACTTTAAAATGATTTACCTGAGGTTTTCTTCGATACCAAGCTTCATATCGAGTTTTATTTGGAACCTCCTTTATTGGCGATCGATTTAAAATATACACTGCTGAATTTATGGCTTCTGCCGAAAAAGTTTTTTGAAGTCCTTTGCCTGCCATCATGCTTCGACCCATTTCCACAATAGTGCGATCTTTTCTCTTGGCAACACCATTTTGTTGTGGGCTGTATCGAAATGATATTATCTCTAGGTTCCTTTCTCTTGATAAAAATCCATGAAAGCTTTCCTATTGAATTCTACTCCACGATCAGTGTAGAGAGTTTTTATTTTTACACCTGAGTTATTTTTCGCAAGTCTCATGAACTTCAAAAAAAGTTGGAAATGCTTCAAACTTTTGTTTGAGAATGTAAACCCACACCATCCTAGTGTAATCTTCCACGAATAAGAGGAAGTATCTATTACCGTTAAGAGATGGAGTCTATGTTGGTCCACAAATATCGGCATGCACCAACTTAAGTGGAGCTTTAGCTTTATAAGATATCTTTTGGAAATGATAAGCGATGCATTTTTCAAAAAATACATCCTTCACATGGTCCTTCTTGGTCTAGAAAATCTAGAACTCCAAATACCATTTTCTTTTTCTTTAGCAAATTTAAACCTTTGTAGCTCAAATGCCCATACCTCAAATACAAAAGATTATGGTCTCCATCTGCAGTGTTCTATAGAGCAATTTTTGGAGATAGTGGCATATTAAGAGGAAACACTTGGTTCAAACTCATCCTGACTTTTGCAATGTTCATATTCTTTAGCTTGTCTATAATGATGCAAAGATCATTATCGAACTCCGCCTTATAGTTTTTATTAACGGTTGCCCGATACTCATAAATTTTGAGTCATTTTTGGAGCTTAAAAAATGTCTATGATGACGTTGGTTTCGCCTTTGTTTGTTTTGATTGCAGTTGCACCTCTTCCACAAATTTTGTGGGATTTATTATTACCAAATTTCACTTTGGACGAATAAGATTAATCAAGATGCATAAAAATATTTTTACTTCTAGTCATGTGATTGCAACATCCACTGTCCACATACCAAACATTGTCAAGTAGCAACTGAGAATTTAAGCAAGAATAAAATACCTGATCCAATTCACTATTTTCAAGGAAGTTGGCTTCCTTTGTTTCACCATCATCTTGATACCATCAGTCTTATTGAGAGTGGGTAACATTTCGGCATTTTTTGCATTTATTCTAGCAATTAGTCGTATCATGACCATTTTTCTGCAAATGCAACAATAAAGATCTGAAGTTTTACTATTTGAGCTACCTCTTCCACCTCGGTCGTGGGTCTAAAATATTTTATGTCTTCCGGGATCTCTTCCTCATTATGCTCTTTGTATCGTCATATTCTTTTTATCTTGCGAGCTCTTTTTGTCCTTTTGTGAAATACTGATCTTTCCTTGAAAGGCTTTCTTTAAGCTTTGACTTGAGAACATGCTCATTCTTTTTTCATGGGCTTCAAGGGATCCTATAAGTTCATCCAAAGATAATTTTAATAAATCTTTGGATTCGTCGTTGGCAACTACCACATGTTCGAACTTTGTTGGAAAGCATCGTCGGACTTTTTAAATAATTTTCTTTTCTTCTAGAGTATCTCCATATTCCCTTATTGTATTCACAACAATTGTTACTCTAGATAGAAAGTTTTATAGACACTATCCTTCATGGTCATATTATCAAAATGTCTCCATGAATTTTGTAGTTTAATTGTAATCACCTTTTCATAACCACCAAGTTAATTTTTCAAGACTTGCCAAGCTTCCTTTGTTGATTTTGCACTTGTAATACGGAGAAGAATTGATCGACTCACCCCTTGGTGCGTAAAGGACAAGGCTTTTGCATCCATCCTCTTGTTCTCTGTATGCTCTTTGTTGTGCAATTGTGTGATACCCATGGGATTCGAATCCCTGACCTCTCGGAAAGCAACACCGCGCACTGACCAGTGTGCTAAAAGATCTTTGTGTTAGCTTTTTGAGAGGGGTGTTACAGACTACCCCCTTAAAGAGCCCAATGTCCTCGTTGGCTCATATCATTCACCACCCAGGCGTTGTGCATGTAACCTGCATCGGTACCACACCGAACGACATCCGCAGCATTACACGCACAATTCCGACTGGGTATAGGCTTTGATACCAAATGTGACACTCATGGGATTCGAACCTCCGACCTCTCGGAAAGCAACACCGCGCACTAACCATTGTGCTAAAAGATCTTTGTGCTAGATTTTCGAGAGGGGTGTTACAATTTGTAAATGCAGCAACCTCCTCTGAAGTATAAAAAGTATACCCTTCTTCAACTGCATCCAATAGTTCTTGAGATAAAAACATGGTCTTCATAAGAACACTCCAAAGCTCATATTCTTGGCCCATAAAAATGGGAACACCTTATTGGGAGTATTAAAAAGCAGGCTCTTGATTGATTGTAGATGTCATGGATATGAGAAGGGAAAACAAAACCAAGGGTGGCTCTGATACCAATTTAATGAAAAGGAGAGATATATAAATTTTAGAGGAGAGGTAATGAAGGAAGTTTTAATTTCATTGCATAATTGTTTGAATGTCCTTGCATACAATAAATCAGAAGGTTAGGCTTTATACAGCAGCCTTACATGTCAATTCATACTCAATAGACACCACCGTTCACCAATAGACATTACCTTTCACCAATAGACATTGCCTTTGGATATGAAAAGATATTTCAAATAATTACAAATTAATAATTTTAACCGTTAAACGGTTGTTGGTTAAACCCTTTTTTGTAGTCATATGAAGAAAATAGAAGTTCCAAGGAACACACCATTTTAAATGGTGTTTGGTACAATCAAAATCCATATTAACGTAAGGTTCACAGACAAAATAAATAACGTTAACATTGCGTTTTCATCCGGCGTGTGTGACGATTGGATGTGTTTTACCACGCCCAACGACTATTGAATTGAACGTTGGAAAACACAGCGATGACATCAGATACGTCCAATGTCATCACTTCATTTTCCAATGTTTCCTCTTTCCTAATGTTCATTTCACATTCACATTATAAATCATCTTTTACTTCCTCCACTTCTCATCCATCTTCTTCTTTTTCTTCATCTTTCATAAAAACATCTACCTCCGGTTCATCTTCCAACTTCGACGATTTGCTTGATCTATACAGGATATCATTATGTCAAAACTCATGGAGGAACCATATGAGTCGGATTAATACTTCAGAGTATACCGGTTCATATTGAATCAATGACATTTTGAATGGGCATCAACAACGTTGTCAAAATAATTTTTGTATGGAAATGCTCTGTTTATACACATAATATGACATAATACAACATCATAGTCTCTCTTTAATAGCAGAAAATTGTGTTAGAGAAATGGTTGGCGTTTTCGTTTACACAATGGCTTCTGAGCTCTCAAATAAACAACTTAGCAAAAGATTTCAAAGAGCAGGTAGCACAATTTCTGTTTATTTCCATGCTGTTTTGAACACTTTTCAGTTACTTGTTGTTGATATTATAAAGCTAGACGATCCACAAATTAATAGCGTTCCACATCACATCAATAGTTCAGTCTGGTACTATCCATATTTTAAAAACTGTATTGGTGTTGTAGATGATACACACATAACGCCAGACTTACCTGTTGATCAAGTTATTCCATATATCAGAAGAAAATGTTATGCGACACTGAATATATTTTCGATATGCTCTTTCGATTTGCAGTTTACTTATGTTATGGTTGGTTGGGAAGGGACTGCACATGATAATAGAATTTTTAGTTCGGTTATAAATGATAGAAGCTCTAACTTTCCTAAACCTCTAGTTTGACTGTATTATTTGGTTGATTCGGGATATCCACTTCAATCTGGATCTTTACCACCTTATCAAAATATATGGTATCATATTTCGCATCTTCGTAAGATCGTGAATCAACCAAAATTTGCCGATGAAGTATTTAATTTCTACCATTTGAGTTTACAAATGGCCGTTGAAAGAAATTTGGGTATTTGGAAAATTTTTTGCCAATTTAAAGAGTATTCCAACATACTCATTTGAAACTCAAGTCAAAGTTATCGTAGTTACAATAGCCTTACATAATGACATACGCAAATATAATAATGGTGATCCAGATTTTATAGCTTTTGATGATGATGCTGAACTTATTCATGATGAATACTTGGAGGAATATTATGCTCTGAGAAATGACACGAACAGGGACACTGAACGGGTACAACGAAATGGATGTCAAGAAACGTCAACACTTCGAGATACCATAAGAGATCGGTTGGTTGTTGTAGAGCTACGCTAAAACATACTACTATATATGTATCTATAACATCATTCGTATCTGTATTTGTATTTTAAATTTATATTTTTGTATCTGTATTTCCTGCTGTTAATTTGAAATTATATCTATATTTCTACTGATATTTTGAAATTGTATTTTTTACAATGTTAAAATTAAATTTCATGCTGTTAATTTGAAATTATATCTGTATTTCTACTGATATTTTGAAATTGTATTTTTTACAATGTTAAAATTAAACTTATATAACAAAATAACACATTTCAAATACCCCGTTCAAATACCATGCTCAAACATCCCGTTCATAGCAAATAACACATTCCTCATTTACAAACGTGCCACGCTCAAATTCCCTATTACCATTAGTCAAAAGCGCATCCTAAGGTAGACTTTTATTATAGTTACAGAGCTTAAGGTCAGTTTTCCTATGCATGAAGAGAAGATGAAATTTCACACAGGTGTCGTACATATATTTATTAAGGGTATATAAAATACTTTTTATATAAAACCAACCTCGAAATGCATCCAGTATTGATGAGGTGAAGATAATAGTAGGCATACTATCCTCAATTTGACATTGGTTTATCAATTTTGTTTCTTTACCCCAAAGCGTAGCTTCATTGATTTTTCCACTGTGAAAAGATAATTAAGGGTATTGTAAAATTTATTGTAAATGAAGATGTATTAAATAATAGAATCGAATAAAAGTTGTTTTGTACATATCATGCTAATTCAACAAGTATTGTTCTCTTCATCATTGGGCTATCATTGTGTAATATCCCAGTTTTTAACCAACTTTGTTTAATGATAAACACTGATTAAAATGTGACAATTAAAGTAAAATTTAATTCGAAACAAACTTAAATAACTAAAAACTTATGTGTAAATATATATAAGGGTATATAAATGTATGTATATGAAAATATACGTATGTTATGGCTTATATCTTAACATTGATTCAAAGATGCTTAATACAATCCTCTAACCAAAATCCTATGCACTAAAAATGTACACAAACAATCATAATTAAAACATATGACAATATACCTTGCATGAGTATGCATATGTTAATATGTATAAAATGATAATTTATTACTTAAGAAATAAGATTATCTTTTATTTGGAAATATGTGCTTGCAAGGAAGTGAGTAACTGTTAATTCCTTTAAAATCTTAATTTTGTTTGTTATTAAATGTTTATATGTTTAGTTTTAAAACCAAGCATACTGAGCTGTGAGTAACTTAAGCATGACACCGTATATATGCATGCAACAGAAGCAAAGCCACTGTTCTATGTTAAAAATCATGTCGTAGATCATTTTTACTAATCATTTATGCCTATAAGTGTTTAAAACTTTCATTTATATGTGTGTAGTTCACCTATCCTATGTACATATATTTGATATAAGGATTGAGGTGTATACTGTAAACTATTGGAAGAAAAGAAAATATGCCTCTGTATATGTATAAAAGCAGAACCAAAGATTATATACCCTATAGTTAAAAAAATCTATTTTTGTTGTCACCTAAATCCAAAAATCCTTGTAACCATATGGCTACAGATGTATGCCATTCTCTAAACACAAAAGTACAAAACATTAATAAGTTGAGAATTGCAAATCTCTTTTACAGATCATGCTGACCTAGTTAACCCCTAGAGTGTTGCGGCTAATTTATATAAAAAACTAACCCTTATATTTTCAACAAAGACAAAACATGCCTGAAACATTTTGGCTGCCTACATTTAATTGATTTGGCCATTGGAAAGGAAGCAATGCTTCTAGGAAACTGAGCAATGGTACACAATTGTTCAAAGCACAGTATATTTTTATTAAACCGTGCATGTGTTTTTCTGATGACAAATAGAGCTAAAGACTGAGAACCTAACGCATATACTCTCTAATCAAACATCAAACGTTTAGTCTGTAGAGTAAAAGTTGATGCAATCATTTAATGAACCCATTTATTTAATAATGATTCATGCCTATAAATACACCATAAACATATGAACTTCTCACGCAAAATCAGTAGAACTAATGAGATCAAATACAAAGAACAGAGGAGAGCTAACTGGTGAGTAAACTCTTTCTTTCTCCCTTTAGAACCAGTACTGATTTTGAGCTATGCAGACACTTATATATGAATATATGTTGTTGTTTGTACCTTCATGTCGAAAACTGGAACAAAACAAGTTAACAGTAAACTTCCTTTTATCGCCTGTTCCCATGGGTTGATCCATGTTGATCTAAGACATATTATATGTTAATATACATATGAGTATACATTGATAAGTCATGAACATTTGTTAGAGTAAAATAGCTAGAAATAGATGGTAAGGAAATGCACCAATGAAGAGAGTAAAACTCACTTAAACCTTCATTTAAACTTACTACTCAGATTATTCACTGAGTGAGGCATCTTATATATGTGTATTTGTATGCTTATGGGTGTGATATAACATGTCTGAATCAAACATTCAGAACTGAATCACTGAGAAACTTTGGAAAAGAAAAGGAAACAACACTATGTTTAAACTGGTAATCATATCTCCTATACTAGTTTCAATATGTACAAATTACATTCCAGTTAGTAGATGAACTAAAGTGAAAGTGAAAAAAATGGTTTGTACACCTCTCTAGTATGATATAAAATTAGTATCATCTAAATTTAAGTTCATATTTTTCCAAAATAAGTAATTATACAGGAAAGGTCTGTAAACCCAAAATTTCGAGCATCAAAGTTTTTAAATCTAGATACAAAAGTGAATTCGTATGTGGATACCAGGAATTTTAGATATGGGATTAAGTCGATTTTCTGAGTTGATCAAAATATCAACTTTGGTCAAATTCCGGCTGTCGCGGCGACCATACGCCATGGGATTGACACCAAAGAAACATAGAGGAGTGGGGATCGTGGGAAAAATAGTAAATGATTTTTTTATGGCTTGATTTGGGGCATCGAGATGGTTTTAGATGTTTAGGTTGTTTTTTTAGTCGTTGTTCAAAGACGAACTGCTCGGGCACGGTGGCACTTCAGACTACCGCACCAGGGGGATCGAAGGGGGAGGTGGTTGGCTTGACTATGGTGAAGTTCTATAGTGATCGATTGCTTGTGGAGGTAGTACGAGATGTTTTCTTGGATTGATGTAAGGGTTCAAGCTCGAATGGTACTGTTTAATTTTGACAGGATGGATGGTTGCATCCTTGGGTGACGAAAATGGATTCAGGTGAGGCGAAGTGACTTGCTGGTGCTGACGGAGTGTCTCGCTGGTGATAGGGCTACATGTGCAGGTGCACAAGAGTACAGTTGTGCATTGGAGAAGGAGAAGTTGGTTGGGGGTTTTTGGCAAGTGATCGGGCAAGTGGATTTGGAGTGATCTGGTGTGTGCGGCATGGTGTTTTGGGGTGGAGATCAGGAGTTGGCAAAAGAAGAAAGTGGTACTTTGGTAAAGTGGTACTGGAAAGGTGGTACTTGGCTTGAGTATGAGGATTTCACGTGGATCAACGGGTGTGGCATCAAGATCTGGAAATGGAAAGTGGAACTTGTCCATTGAAAGTGGTACTTGGTAAATAAAGGAAGATGGGCTCAAGTGTTTTGGGCTGGGTTGTGTATATAAAACATGTTTTTAAATAAAAATAGAAAAAATAAAATAAAAGAAGAAATTAAAAATAAATAAAAAGAGATTTTTAATTTAATAGGGTTAAAGAAGAAAGGAAGTCAAAGTTTTGGGTCGGTGGAAGGAAAACATTAAGAGGAAGACAAACCATAGGTAGATGGGCTTAAAACGGTTTCAACGAGTTTAAAAACAAAAAAAAAGGAAATAATAAAATATAAAATAGAAAGCGGTATAAATTAAGTTATTAATGATTGTTTAGAAATAAAAAGATAATTTACAAAGGGTGACCAAGGTATAAAATACATATAATTGTCATGCTAACATTTTGAAAGAAGTACCGTGTGTGAAGCACTCGCTTTAGTTGTTCATTTATTATAGACCGTCAAATATCTAGATTTTTACCAATACAGAGATATGCTATTTTGTTTAGTCGAGGCTTATAAATTAGAGAGGATATAAAATGGATCGTGCTTAATTCAATCATATTGAGCTGATAACTTTTCCATTGAACGAGAAATGTTTTGATATAAATGAATATTGAAATCTGTTTCTTAAGTATCGATTAACCGTAAAAGACATTACGCTAATCATTTCGAAGAGGCCGGAATTAATATTCCACTTCGATTTGATTTATACGTCGCGTGTCAGAGATTATTGAAGATAAGTGATGACGGAGATATGCAAGGCTTATTTTGTTTTACAGAATAGTGCCTTCGGTTTGTCCAGTCCCAAAACAACTTGTATGATCGGGTGTTTGACAATGTATATCTATGAGATCTTACACGTCGACTTTTCTGAAGTATATTATGTTGGTGGCGGAGGAATTCATTTATTTTAGCTTTATGCCTGTAATGTATTTGGGAAAATAAATTGTGTGTTCTGACAGATATGATGGTGTGGCATCCAAAGTGATTGAAGAAGTGATCTGTTGAAGGTAAACGTGACCTCAAGCCTCACAACCAGGAAAAGACAAAAATCGGGCAGGCAGCATGGCTAGGTGGGTCATTCTCAAGCAGGGTGTATTACCACTATCTAGAGAAATTCCTTTTTGTCTTCTCATCTATATTTCGCTACTGCAACATTCGGTAGCGGTTGTTGATCACAACCGTGGGGTGGTAATATACTCGCTACACTCAAGTTAAATGAGTGGGCGGTCATGTGTGGCCGGGTTGCAAGACGTTCTTGTTGAATCCCAGTGTATCCCCTCTAGAGTACACTGATCAGCAGATGGTCCCATACCTTATCATAGTTAGAATCCAATCTCCAATAAGATCCCATGGTTTTTGATTTTATATTATATATATATGTGGAGCGTGAGATGCAAATGTTCCGCTAGATGGATATTTATTTGATAAAAACTATTGTAATATCATATGATTTTGAGATCAAAAATGTTTTGGGTTATAGTAAGGTAAAAATCGTCCATGCTTATGTACGGGCTAGTCTTACTATTATCTTTTCTTTCGAAAGGCTTTCGAATGTTAAATCAATCTTTTCTCATAAGAGAATAATCCGTTCTGTGTTAAGAATTGATCATTTGAACTGTTTTAAAATTGTTTACTCACACCAGTCCCCTGACTGACCCAGAGTTTATTTTTCTGTGTTTTCCTAAACTCTTGGGTACTCATAATAATTGTTATGAGTGGACAAGTAATCCAGGTAGTCAATGGTAATCTGTTGGAGTCTTTTGGACTGGAAATCATGGAGTCAGCTTATTAATTATATCTAAGTATCAAGTTTGTATGTTGTATTGGGCCTGTAATCATGTATAACGTATTATGTTGAAGTATTCTATGATGTAATAGAATCTGATATGTAATATATTAAGTGATATTATATTTTGTTAAATTCCGCTGTGAGATTCTGATGTTCTTGTTAGTTCTTTTCTCTATCTATTTCTATTTATTTATTAATGGCACGACTTCCGAGGTCATCGAAAGTCGGTCCATTACCGTTGGTATCAAAGTTTAAGGTTTACCGAATACCTAGGATATGGGTGAGTATTGAGAGAGCATATTTGAAAATTTAAACTATTATATATATATATATATACTTAATATAGATCAACTCAAGTTATCGACTTGAGTTACTCCCGATTAAGTATCGATTATAAACTGCTATAATCAGATAGTTGAAAATGAGTTCGCATGGAAGAAGAGGCCGAGGAGCAAGTAGGACAACCACAACATAGCCAACGGAAGGAGTCAAATGAATTAGAGTCGGCCTCAGGAGAAGTTAAATGGAGTTAAATTGAATTAGGAGAGTATCGGTTGAAATTAATATATGAAATGAAGTTGAATAGTAAAATAGAGTTTCAAAGTATTAATTGAATTAAAAACGAACTTGTCGCGACACAGCAGTTCTTAATTTAAAATTTTAAACTTAAATTTAATGTATGAGATTCATTTTGAACCGGAAATTCTTTGAAACATAAATCATATTTTGAGTTCTAATAAATTAAGAAATCTACCCGGAAGGTATAATAAGTAGTTACAGATGTGTGTTATAAGTATTAGACTTCAGTTAAAACTGAAATTTATTCGTCACTCTTTAATTTCGGGGATGAAATTCTTTTAAGGGGATGGATTATAATGTTCCGGTTTTTAAACGACTTTGTTTAATGATAAGCACTAATTAAAATGTGATAATTAAAGTAAAATTTAATTAGAAACAAACTTAAATAACTAAAAACTTGTGTGTAAATATATATATAAGGGTATATAAATGTATGTACACGAAAATATACATATGTTATGGATGATATATTAACATTGATTCAAAGATGCTTAATACAATCCTCTAGCCAAAATCCTATGCACTAAAAATGTACACAAACATTCATAACTAAAACATATGACAATATAACTTGCATAAGTATGCATATGTTAATATGTATAAAATGATCATTTATTACTTAAGAATTAAGATCATCTTTTATTTGGAAATCTGTGCATGCTAGAACGTGAGTAAACTCAACTGTTAATTCCTTTAAAATCATTATTTTGTTTATTATTAAATGTTTATGTGTTTAGTTTTAAACAAATCATACTGAGCTATGATTAACTTAAGCATGACACCCTGTATATGTATACAATAGAAGCATAACCACTGTTCTACGTTAAAAATCATGCCGCATATCATTTTTACTAATCATTTATGCCTACAAGTGTTTAAACTTTGATTTATATGTGTGTAGTTCACCTATCCTATATACATATATTTGATATAAGGATTGAGGTGCATACTGTAAACTGTTGGAAGAAAAGAAAACATGCCTTTGTATATGTATAAATGCAGAACCAAAGATTATACCCTATAGTTAAAAAAATCTATTTTCGTTGTCATCAAAATCCAAAAATCCTTGTAACCATATGGCTGCATATGTATGCCATTCTCTAAACACAAAAGTACAAAACATTTATAAGATGAGAATTGCAAATCTCTTTTCCAGATCATGCTAACCTAGCAAACCCCTAGAGTGCTGCAGGTAATTTATATAAATAACTAACCCTTATATTTTCAACAATGACAAAACATGCTTGGAACTTTTGGCTGCCTACATTTAATTGATTTGGCCATTAGGAAGGAAGCAATGCTTCTTAGAAACTGTGCAATGGTACACAATTGTACAAAGAATAATATATTTTTATCAAACCATGCATGTGTTTTTCAGATGACAAATAAAACAAAGGACTGAGAACCTAATGCCTATACTCTAATCAAAACATCTAACGTTTACCCTTGGTGCAATCATTTAATGAACCCATTTATTTAATACTGATTCGTGCCTATAAATACACCATAAACATATGCACTTCTTGCACAAAATCAGTAGAACTAGTGAGATCAAATACAAAGAACAGAGGAGAGCTAACTGTTGAGTAAACTCTTTCTTTCTCCCTTTAGAACCAGTACTGATTTTGAGCTACGCAGACACTTATATATGAATATATGTTGTTGTTAGTTCCTTCATGCCAAAAACTGGAACAAAATATGTTAACAGTAAACTTCCTTTTATCACCTGTTCCCATGAGTTGATCCATGTTGATCTAAGACATATTATATATTAATATACATATGAGTTTACATTGATAAGTCATGAACATTTGTTAGAGTAAAATAGCTCGAAATAGATGATAAGGAAATGCACCAAAGCAGAGAGTAAAACTCACTTTAACCTTCATTTAAACTTCATATTCACTGAGTGAGGCATCTTATATATGTGTATTTGTATGCTTATGGGTGTGATATAACATGTCTTAATCAAACGTTCAGAACTGAATCACTGAGAAACTTTTGAAAAGAAAAGGAAACAACACCATGTTTAAACTGGTAATCATATCTCCTATACCAGTTTCAATATGTACAAATTAAATTCCAATTAGTAGATGAACTAAAGTGAAAGTGAAAAAAATGGTTTGTACACCTCTCTAGTATGATATAAAATTAGTTTCATCTAAATTTAAGTTCATTGTTTTTCAAAATAAGTAATTATACAGGAAAGGTGTGTAAACTCAAAATTTCGAGCATCAAAGTTTTTAAATCCAGACATACGAGTGAATTTGTATGTGGATACCATGAATTTTAAGAGTTAATTCATGAATTTTAGGTATGGAATTAAGTGGATTTTCTGAGTTGATCAAAATGTCAACTTTGGTCAAATTCCGGCTGTCGCGACGACCATACGCCAAGGGATTGACACCAGAGCAGCATGCAGGAGTGGGGATCGTGGGAAAAATAGAAAAAGATTTTTTAATGGCTTGATCTGGGACGTGAGACGGTTTTAGATGTTTAGGTTGTTTATTAGTCGTTGTTCAAAGTCGAACTGCTCGGACACGGTGGCACTTCAGGCCACCACACCAGGATGGATCGAAGAGGGAGGTGGTCGGCTTGACAGTGGTGAAGTTCTACGGTGATTGATTGCGTGTGGAGGTAGTACGAGATGTTTTATTGGATTGATGTAAGGGTTCAAGCTCGAATGGTACTGTTAAATTTTGACACGATGGATGGTGGCGTCCTTGGGTGACGGAAATGGATTCAGGTGAGGCGAAGTGACTTGCTGGTGCTGACGGAGTGTCTCGCAGGTGATCGGCCTGTGTGCAGTTGTGCATTGGAGAAGAATAAGTTGGTTGGGGTTTTGGGAAAGTGATCGGGCATGTGGATTTGGAGTGATCAGGTGTGTGCGGCACGGTGTTTTGGGGTGGAAATCAGGAGTTGGAAAAAGAAGAAAGTGGTACTTTGGTAAAGTGGTACTAGGAAGGTGGTACTTGGCTCGAGCATGAGGATTTCACGCGGATCACCAGGTGTGGCATCAAGATCTGGAAATGGAAAATGGTACTTGTCCATTGAAAGTGATACTTGGCAAATGAAGGAAGATGGCCTCAAGTGTTTTGGGCTGGGTTGTGTAAATAAAACGAGTTTTTAAATAAAAATAGAAAAAACAAAATAAAAGAAGAAAATAAAAATAAATAAAAAGATATTTTTAATTTAATAGGGTTGAAGAAGAAAGGAAGTCAACGTTTTGGGCCAGTGGAAGGAAAACATTAAGAGGAAGACAAACCATAGGTAGATGGGCTTAAAAGGGTTTCGACGAGTTTAAAAATAAAAACAAAAAGGAAATAATAAAATATAAAATATAAAATAGAGAGCAATATAAATTAAGTTATTAATGATTGTTTAGAAATAAAAAGATAATTTACAAAGTGCGACCAAGGTATAAAATACATATAATTGTCGTATAAACAAGCTAACATTTTAAAAGAAGTGCCATGTGCGAAGCACACGCTTTGGTTGTTCATTTATAATAGACCGTCAAATATCTAGATTTTTACCAATACAGAGATATGCTATTTTGTTTAGTCGTGGCTTATAAATTAGAGAGGATATAAAATGAATCGTGCTTAATTCAATCATATTGAGCTGATAATTATTCCATTGAACGAGAAATGTTTTGATATAAATGAATATTGAAATCTTTTTCTTAAGTATCGATTAACCGTAAAAGACATTACGCTAATCATTTTGAAGAGGCCGGAATTAATATTCCACTTTGATTTGATTTATACGTCGCGTATCAGAGATTACTGAAGATAACTAAAGACGGAGATATGCAAGGGCTATTTTGTTTTACAGAATAATGCCTTCGGTTTGTCCAGTCCTAGGACAACTTGTATTATCGGGTGTCTGACAACGTATATCTATCAGATCTTACACATCGACTTTTCTGAAGTATATTATGTTGGTGGAGTTGGAATTCGTTTCTTTTAGCTTTATGCCCGTAATGTATTTGGGAAAATAAATTGTGTGTTCAGACAGATATGACGGTGTGGCATCCAAAGTGATTGAAGAAGTGATCTGTCAAAGGTAAACGTGGCCTCAAGCCTAACAACCAGGAAAAGAAAAAAATGGGCAGGCAGCATGGCTAAGTGGGTCATTCTCAAGCAGGGTGTATTACCACTATCTAGAGAAATTCCTTTTTGTCTTCTCATCTATATTTCGCTGCTGCAGCATTCGGTAGTGGTTGCTGATCACAACCGTGGGGTTGTAATATACTCGCTACACTCAAGCTAAATGAGTAGGCGGTCATGTGTGGCCGGGTTGCAAGACGTTCTTCTTGAACCCCAATGTATCCCCTCTAGAGTACACTGATCGGTAGGTGGTCCAATACCTTGCCATAGTTGGAATTCAATCTCCAATAAGAGCCCACGGTTTTTGATTTTATATTATATATATATGGAGCGTGAGATGCAAGCGTTCCGCTAGATGGTTATTTATTTGATAAAAACTATTATAATATCAGACGATTTTGATATCAAAAATGTTTTGGGTTATAGTAAGGTAAAAACCGTCCTTTATATGTGGGCTGGTCTTACTATTAACTTTTCTTTTGAAAGGCTTTCAAATGTTAAATCGATCTTTTCTCATAAGAGAATAATCCGTTCTGCGTTAAGAATTGATCATTTGAACTGTTTTAAAATTGCTTGCTCACACCATTCCCCTGACTGACCCAGAGTTTATTTTCTATGTTTTCCTAAACTCTTGGGTACTCATTAACAATTATTATGAGTAGACAAGTGATCCAAGTAGTCAATGGAAATCTGTTGGAGTCTTTTGGACTGGAAATCATGGAGTCAGCTTATTAATTATATCTTAGTATCAAGATTGTACGTTGTATTAGGCCCGTAATCATGTATAACGTATTATGATGAAGTATCCTATGATGTAACAGACTCTGATATGTAACATATTAAGTGATATTATATTTTGTTAAATTCCGCTGTGAGATTCTGATGTTCTTTTCTCTATCTATTTATATTTCTTTATTAATGACACGACTTCTGAGGTCATCAAAAGTCGGACCGTTACACATTGCATTTGATTACATCCTCCATACTGCTTGTTCTTCAGAGAAGTTCATATATATATATATATATATATATATATATATATATATTTGCCTTGTAATAAGAAAAATGATATCATAGAATAATTGGCCGAACTGTTTTATATAAGTCTTAGGGTTATTGGGGGCATTTGTGTCATTAGCAATGTTACAATACGAACATTACTTAGTGCAACGTGCATGTACCAAATAGTTGTACATTCTATCTTTTGTAATTCATTCACAAAGTAATACAAATCTTATAATTTCTCTCTTCCCAGTCAATAACTAAACTTTATTGTTTATCAACTTGGTATTAGAGCATCACAAAGGCGGTGTCTAGTGCCTCGCCACCTAGTTCATCAGAATTTTGATCATCATCTAAACCTTCACCTGGTTGCACAGTTCTCTATTTCTTCTTGTCAAAATATTATCATCATACGAGAAGG
The DNA here is from genome assembly GCA_030737875.1 of Allium sativum. Lineage (NCBI taxonomy): Eukaryota > Viridiplantae > Streptophyta > Magnoliopsida > Asparagales > Amaryllidaceae > Allium > Allium sativum. The sequence goes on from CM060924.1 coordinate 162,785,128, forward strand.
CCTGCAGCACAAATTCAAGAGAGTACCAGTTATTATTAGAATTTTAAATTAGAGTTCGAATTCATCACCTTAGTTTTTTTTCTAACCAAGACTAGTGCTTCTATCAGTATCTATCCTGAGTTCATCAGAACCATGCCTCAGCATCAAAATCCATCAATATTTCATGTTTACATTAGTTTCTTTTAAGGATTTACCAAAAATTAGTGTAGTTCTTGATTTTTAGTTCCATACGTAGCAAGTGATGTCCCTTCTCAAACATCACCAAACCAAGATACATCTGCAGAATATTTAATCAAGTCCATAGTAAGTCCTCGGACACAACTGATTACTAAAAAGTAGATGAAAGTAATTATTTGTTGAGGAGATTTCAAATTGAAAACGTAATTAAAGGGTATGGCCTTAAGGGTCATGTGTTAGACACAGCAGATATACCTTCAAAGTTCACAACAGACAAGGATGGAAAAATGATAAGAAATAAAGAGTTTGACAATTATTGAAGGCAAGATCATCTATTGGTTACTTGGTCACTTTTATCAATCATGAACGATATACTACCACAACTCATAAGCTGTAAAACATCAAATGAACTCTGGAAAGGAGTGGGGCAATTTTTCGGTTCGCTTTCATGAGTCAAAATAATGCACTACAAAAATAATTACAAAACCTCAAAAAAGACAACTTGCTAATGAGAGAATATTTAAATAAAGTGAAGAATATATATGACCTACTAGATGCAGCAGCCCATAAAGTATCAACTAGTGAGTACGTACTGTTTATCATGAATGAATTTGATAGTGAATATGAAGCAATAGTATTGATTCTCACTACAATAGAGGAAACTCCTATAGTATAGTATGTTTACACAACTGTAATAGCAGAAGAAGGAAGAATTGAACTGAAAAGTGATGGAGATCTTGAGTTCTTTATTAACTTCACTTTTAATCCAAGAAACATAAATCAAGAATGAGGAAATAACTCAATAAATGATCAAAACAACACCAAAAATCAAACAGGAAAGCCAAAAGGCAGAGGAGGAAGATGGAATAACTCATCAAAACCCAAATGTCAAATTTGCGAGAGAACATACAACAAATAAATGGTATTCCAGATTTAACTCAAACTACAATGTGCCACGAAACAAATCAAAGAAACTCAAATATAAATGCAAGCTTAGTAAATATGCAGCAAGACACAAAGAGTATAAAGGAACAAAGAGCCTCTGACCTAAATTGTTGTGAAACTGCGAGAAATGAACATAATCAGAATTAATGCTGGTACCCAAACTCTGGAGCAACGCATCATGTAATAAACAATTTGGCCAATCCTAATACAGGGAAGAAAGAGTACAAAGGAAACCAGACTACTAGTATGGGTAATGGCACAACTATTAACATAACACACACTGGTGAAACACAAAATCCCTGGTAAGAGAGACTTTACCTAAATAATATACTTAGAGTACCAGAGATTACGGAAAACTTAACCATTGTGTCATAGTTTGCTCAAGACAATAATGTACTTTTTGAATTTTACCCACATTATTGTCTAATCAAAGATATTAAGACCAAACATATTTTGATGTAGGGTAACAAACATAATGGACAGTACAGATTCAATGCTGTGAAGACTTCTGATCACTCAAGAAATTGCTGCAATATTACTGAAAGTAATTTATCTGAAACAAATAAAAACATGTTTGATGTGTGGATTCACTACACCAAAAAACGCTATTAACAGCGTTTCAAAAATGTTGTTGTATGATATTACAACGTTTTGATGAATGTTGTATAATGACATGTTGTCGTAGGCCCCTTTTTTTCAATAGCGGCAAAATAAATGCTGTTAAATTTCATGTTTTACAACGTTTTAATCTAGTTGTTAATATGATATACACAACATTTTTAGTTGTTGTTTTAAAAAATTGACGGCGTTTGAAACATGTTAAAAAATGTACAACTTCACACTTATACTTTCAACGGCTAATTATAAACGTTGTTACTAATATTATACCACCGTTTTATACACGCTATAAAAAAGTTCCCTTTTGTTTTATCAGCAATTATGAAACGTTGTTAGTAATATTTGAATAGCATATCATTTATGCTATAGAAATATGCACAAGGTTCATGAACAATTTACAACATATATTAAATGATGTTATTAATTTTTGAATAGTGTTTGTCACGCGCTATAAAAGGTTAACTAGGTTTTATCAGCGAATATGAAACGCTATCACTAATATTTGCACAACAATTTGTTTATGTTGTCGTCTATTGGTGCAAACTTTACAGCATCCATATCATGCTGTTATATTTGCACGCATATCATTACCCTAAACTATACTATAATCATAGTACAGCTGCTTCACATATGCAATCAAATGAAAATTAATTATATAAAAGTACAACTAGTAGTGGCTTCCACTAGTGAAATTGAACACAATCCATAAGCAAAGTTTACAAAGTTTTAAACAAAGACTGTACTTAAACTACAGTACACAAAGCCATAACACCTAAATATTAGACGAAATATACAATCAAAAGTCTTTCCTACCTACAGTGCTTACTACACGGATACCAACATAAACTGCACGAAAACATCTTGTGCATTCCTTGCATCAACATTATTATTCACCTACCTACAAGGATGAAATTTAATGGTTGGTGATCAAATAAAAAATTAAAATTAACATATTTAAATTATAATACCTACTAAAAAATAATATAAACTCAATATTCATTTTTAATATATCCGCAATAGTGATCAAGAGTGGATGCATTCGTGGGTTTTTGTTCTGGAACAGCAAGCCTAAGCTTGATGTTCCGAAACAGCAAGCCATGGCTTGCTGGAACAGCAAGCCTGATCTTGCTGCTTCTAAACAGCAAGCCACGGCTTACTACTTTGAAACAGCAAGCGTAGGCTTGCTATTCCAGAACAGCAAGTGCGCGCTTGCTGTTTCGAAAGAGCAAGCCAAGGATACATCTGCTCTTGGCTCAGCAACATGCAAATGACCTGCAAACAAATAACAAAACCACAGTTCAACACTTTCCGAACAACCTGCGCACAACTAATAAAATGTAAATGAAACATTTACATACATCAAAATATTTGCAAACATCAGAATATTTGATCAGAAATGGATTCGACAAATTCAATAAGACAGTATAACCCAATAAGAGACATGATGTTTGTGGCTATTGAATTGATCACAGAAAAATAATGTAGTCAAACACAAACATATTCTACAATGTCAATAATTAACAAGTTAATACATGGGATAAAATATGGGTGCAATAATTATGTCATTCATGGGATCTGTCATTCACGATATCTGTCATTAAAAGATGGGATAAAAGTCCATACAATAGGAAATAAATTAATTATGATTAAAAGATGAATGATATGTACTTGTAGCGATATCCGTCATTCGCAGTAGCGAACAAAAGAATCCCACCGGGATCTGATGATATAAGGGCATTTCAGTTGAACAAAATTACCTTTGGGGAGATGCCGCAAAAGAAGTAAACCTATTATAAAACTATGTTAAGCCATAAACGGTATAATTTGATGCAAATGTACTGACTTTCTCTTCTAACCATCAAACATAGAGTAAAATTCAGAAGGTTTTTTCTTTGGTTTTTCATATTATATTTAATGATTAACCGATAGAAAATGCACAGACGATTAAACATGAGGTTTTAGATGGACCATGTGACGACCGCCTACAGCCCCCGCACTATACAAGAGGAATAATGCGTCGAAAAGTGTGCCACGCGGCTATGGACGATCATCAAGGTCTGGTAGATAAACAAGACCTGTCGCTAATTCACAACGCAGGAATAAAATATAATAGAACATATACAACAGGTAGTAATAGTGAAGCAGAATCACTGGACTTTCATACAACTAGAAAGTAATATCCACAAACTTGGAAATAGTGTTTATTCAAAGTTGCCTCACTACATCACTTAGAAAAGCAAACAACGGAAATCCAGTTATAAGATAGTAGTAAAACTGGTACGTGAGCCTCCTGCTCGTCAACGACCAGCATCGTCGTTCTCACTAAAGCATTACATGTCATCTGTTACTTAGTCTGCCTATCCAAAACCGGATGACCAACCCAAGGTGAAAAGAGGAAACATAAAACCTTGAGTCAGACAACAGTCTTAGTGAGCGATAAAACAGTTAACAAAATTCAACAATAAAGTGTATGAAAAGGGATAGATAAATATACTAATCTACCCACGACACCAGAGAAGAACTCAACCTTATCTTCCCCACATCGGAAAGTGATAGCCTTTACAATCTATTCAACCAAAGGAATAACAATTCATACATGGGAACCAGAACAACCATTGATAACATTCATAGCATCCAAATTACCTAGGTCTCATGTAGACAACCCTAATCGAGTTTAACATTCCCCAAGTACTCTCCCCAGAGGCCTAAACCAATATCAGTTAAGCACTCAAAGAACATCTCCCTCGACTTTGGATAATCTATATGAGACAGTACAAATAGAACAACCAATCATCGATGACTGACTCTGGCTATCACTGCTAATCCTGCTTTGAAACCACTGTTAATCGGATGACGACCAACCTTGCCATATGTCAAGGGGTAATGGTAACCCCACTTCTAGCATAAACTCCATATGTCCAACCTTGACAACTAGGCCTTTCAACGATACCCAAGGTACTCGACCTACAATCGGTCTTTTGGGTGCCCTCATCGTACCCCTGCTTTGAGCCTGCTAGAACTTACGACAACGATAATCTCTCGGCCTTCAGTATCTCTAGTCGTCCAACATTGACGACTATTTACTGCTCAAGCGACCTTCTCGAGCAACCATTATCCACCAACTCACGACCTTTGAGTTGTCTGCCTATTCGTTGCTTTTCACCGATCAACGAACATATCACATCCCTTCGAACATCCCCTTCTGGATTCTCATCGAAGCCACCACCATCGTTGAACCAACCAACATCTCTATAAGGTTCAAAGCAATCCATAGCATTATTTCAACGCTTCCTAACTTCCCAATTGAACTCACTTTGAAGTCACATCATCGCCAGAAGTGTCCGACCAGAAATAGTAGACCAGAAATGGAAAAAATGGCTGACCAGAAATGGCTGTCAAGAATAGCCCGACGCCCTTTGGTCCGACCCGACCCCTTTTAGGCCCGACCCGACTCCCTTTTGTCCGACCTGACCCACCTTAATCTAATCCAGAATGGTCCAACCCACTTTAGCCCGATCCAAAATGGTCCGATTCACTTTAACCCAATCCATAATCGTCCGACCCGACCCCCTTTAGTCTGACCCAGCCCCCTTTAGTTCGACCTGAGCCAACTTTGACTTGTCCTCCATGACAGAATTTGAGCTCGACCCGACCCCCTTTAGTATGACCTGAGCCACTTTCTGTGCATCTTCAATTCTACTCCGATTTCGATCAAAACTTCACCAAACGACGAAACCAACTCAACCAAAATCATCAAATACAATCATAAACATATCATAACATTACTAACCACATGAATATGATGATTACCATAAAAATGATGTAAATCTCACCAAAAACCATTAAAATGAACCTATGATCAAAATGAGAGTTCTAACTAACATAAACACGTAAAATGACATAAAATTATCGAGTAAAACTTGCTAGATAAGATTATAGGGTAATGCATATGAAAATGGGCATGTAATGGTATAAATCTACGATAGAATTCCAATTTGATGAGAAACATACACAAACACTCATATACTTCATTGCATTCATGTGAGAGATGTAAATCACTCACCAATTTTCCAAAACAAAGCAAAATGATGAAATGGAATTCCGGACAGCGAAGAGATAGCTCCTAGCCCTTCGATTTGATGAATCCTTACTTGAAATGATGTAGAACTAGCCTCCAATGGTGTAGATCTATTATTTCCGTCCTTAGATTTGGATTTCTAATGGTGGAAATGTGTTAGAGGAAGAAGGAGATCAATGCTTCCAAATGAGAGAATGGGAAAGTAGCCCTTTTCCCTCCACTCTAACCCCCTATTTATAGGATTCCACCAAGGCACCAAAACCTGAATAGCCAACTGAAAAACCTTAAAATAGTGATTTCTCCTAAACCGCTGAGCTAAATCTTTAATGTAACCACTCTACGGAAAGGCAATCATCAATTCCTTTCCAATGGCACAGGCCTCACCCTCTGATTCGACCTGAGTCAAAAGTTATGCCCTGTACAAGGCTGACAGGGGCAAAATGGTCATAAACAAAATTGGTAAAAATTATGGACATGTCTTGCATCACCATAAGCAACATATTAAAAGATTAGAATGATCCAACCCTCATAGAATGAAATAAAAATATTTTACGATATTTCGATACGTAAAATGCGGGCTATTACATTCTCCCCCTTAGGAATTTCGTCCCCGAGATTCCAAACACACAAGTAATAACAACGATTCCGCAGGCCTATCATACATGAGAAGCCAGTTCTATCATCTAAACTCGCAACCATCATGCCATGTGTAACACCCCCTAATTCTGTTAATATTAATATTCACAAATTTAAAGAATAACTAATCTCAGACGTGAGAATTGTGGGAAACGGGTTGCGCCATTGTGTTTGTCTCGGAATTCTGGTTGAAATAGAGTCCGAGTTTGCGTGATTTGGACTTTGTATGAAGGAGATATGGCCATCGGAAGTTTCAGAAAATTCAAAATTCAAAAACAACTCAGATCATGTTTAAAATTTGAAGTTCGAGTTCAAACTGGGCGGGAAAACTCCCGCCCGGTGACCAGGTCGACAGTAGTGTCGACTGGGCAGTCGACCTGGCCCCCCCAAGGTCGACTACGCAGTCGACTTGGGTGTCGACCTGCAGGTCGACTTGCCTGGTCGGCCTGACCTGATGGGTCTGACCCTGGTTCGACTTCTGATGTGTCTTTAGGGCTGAGTTGGCTAATTTGACGGTTCAGGTTCATTGTGAGTTGATCGAACGGTCTAAATAAATCCTAAACTCTATATATACCTAGGTAGTCTCTCACTCTAAAATCACATGAAAAATAGAATAGCCGCCATCATGCCGTCACCATGGAACTCAGTATTGCCGCCGCCAACTAAAGAGGAAGGAAGCTAATCAAAAATCTAATTCACTTCTAATCAATTCTAAACAACGAATCTACTATAAGGGAAAGCTAAATCAGTTTCAGAAATCAGAACTCAAGACCTCTTTTGAGCAGTGGGTTCGATCACCTTAACAAAATAATTGCTAAATTAATAATGATGTGATATACGTTGGATTATAAGTTGTGGTTGTGAATCAAATTCATATGTTTAATCATGTACGTTAGCTTGATGCATATTATATGATGTTATGCAAATTTTATATATGATGTTATGCAAGTTTCACCTATGTTGTTATGCATTTTTATATATGATGTTATGCAAGTTTCACATATGATGTTATGCATGTTTTATATATGATGTTATGCAAGTTTTGTTATGCAAGTTGTACATAGGATGTTATGCAAGTTAACAAGATCACGTAAGTAGTATGCGAATTATATGATGTCATGTAAGTTTGGATCTAAAATATATGCTAGTAATTCATGATGTTAATTTGTGTCAATGAATCCTTTTTTTTATAATCCAAACACCTAGGTTTATAACATTAGTTTTTATGCGAATATGGATGTGGAACATATGCTAGTTCGTATAGGTATTATGTTCATATGCAAGTTTAAGTGATAATTGGACTCATACAAGTTCACACCTTTAAAGTTTATATCCGTATTCAAGTTGACATTTTTATGTTGAATTTATGACATGCCTAGTTATGCAAATTTACACCTTTATGTGGATCCATAGTTTACTCAAGTTAACACCTTTATTGGATCCATAGTTATGCAAGACGACACCTTTTTGTTTAGGTTGACGACATACACAGTTTATGTAAGTTTGTGATAATTACCTAGGCTAGTTGGGTGTAAAACTATGTTCATACATGCAAGCTCACACCTTTTAGATCTATGATGTTTGGATCCTTGATAACACAAAGACTATGCAAGTATGTTGTAATTCTTAATTGCAAGTTAGATGCAAATTAGATCTATTATTGTGTGTATGTGACTTTGTGACGTTTATTCCTTTTTTTTTAAGTATTAGACTATTTACTAGTCTAATAAGTATACATCATGTTAAGCGAACGAATGACGGGGGTACGATGGGGATAATAGTGGATACACACATATTGTGAATTTGGCATGTAATGGCCTAAAAACGCAAGTAATTAATTTTAAAGAATAAAATTAATTAGTAATGAAATTGGTATAATTTATATACCATAAATAGATGAGCATAAATGCCTTAAAAAGGCATAAAATATAATTGTGGTGAAAATGGGTATGATTTTACATACCATAAATGGATGGACATAATTGAGTCAATTATGGACATCGTTAAATTTGGAATTGATTAATAATTTGAATAGGGAAAGTAATTCAAATTGGGGAATGATTAATTAGGAGTAATTAATCGTCTAAGACACGAGGTTAGACTCTTTTGTGGTGTAAGACTGCCCGGACCTGCCCGACAAATCCAGCTGCCACAAATGTCAGTCTAATGTGAGAGGTCTTAGGCATAAACTAAATACGTAACAATTGTAAAGACACGAGGTTAGGCTCTTTTGTGGTGTAATAATGCCCAGACCCGCCCGGCAAATCCAGCTGCCACAAATGCCAATCTAATGTGAGAGGTCTTTATGAGGTTACGGTCTTAACGAATTAAGAAACACTTAACCAGATAAACATGTAGTGGGACATGAGGGGGTTAAGTGGGTGCCTTGGGTGGCATGTGGAATCTAGTGGGTGCCTTGGGTGGCATGAGGAAATACGATTAGTAACACTTAACCAAGGTAAAACATGTAAGTGGGACATAGGGGTTAAGTGGGTGCCTTGGGTGGCATGTGGAATTACTAATGGAAACCCTTAACCAAATTTAAAATATGTAAGTGGACATGAAGTGGGTTAAGTGCGATATACTAGAGGGGACCATGCTTGGGTGGATAGCTTGTGTCAAGTAATGGGGGCCCGTTTCAACCAGTAACCCATTCGTATGTTTGTGGGCTCGACCCAAGTCGAGGACGGGACACACATACTGGGCTTGACTGTAAGAGGCCAAACCGGGTTAGCGGTGGCAACGGAAGACCAACGGGTTCATATGCGTGTGTGGACCCGGGCTGGTAGGTAAGACGTTGTTGCATCGTGTAGGTATAAGTCGTGCATCATTGGTGGTATCGGGTTGCCACTTTGGGGAGTGATACACCCCCACTGTGGGGCCAGCACGGGTATCTACAAGTTAGGGAGCCGATCGAATGGGGCAGGGTAGTGGGTACACGTAGTGGAGATAGGAGCAGACGGCACCTATGTTGTCAGCTAGGGGTACACGAAGCTACCACTATTATTAATAATTATTAAGGGGGTACACCTAGTGGAGATAGGAGCAGACGACACCTATGACATCAGCTAGGAGTACATGGAATTACCTTTGAAGGGGTACATCTAGTGGGGATAGGTACACATTGGGTACCTATGATAGCAACTAGAGATATACAGTCAAACATGGAGGATAGTGGGTACATCTAGTAATACACGAAACTATCATCGTTCTATTTAACCGAAGGGGATCAAATTTCTAGAGTGACTAGTAGGGGTGCAGTTAGTGTTAGTACAGTACAGTATGGTACAGTACGGTAGAGTATAGTAATTATCATATATTGATTAGGAAGTGCCATTAACGTTATCTCTGTTTCTCTTGATTGCCTTGCCATACCCATGTGGTTCACACAGTCATTACCTTATTCTCCGACTTATATCTTATCATATTGCTTTAATAATTATGTTGTTAGAGTTATCGCACTCGCCAGACTTTATATCTGACCCCCTTTGTTTCCACCTCTTTTCTTCCTCCCCCCCCCCCCCCCAGGTTCTAAGGGTGGGACTAAACTAGTGGAGCTTGATTGGGATCTCTTTGGGAGCACTTGGATTTGGATTGCTGAAGTAAAGATCAACCTATCATTTTCTTTATGGCTATGTGTAGTAATGGGATTATGTACTTTGTTTTATCAAGATGGGTATTATGTACTTGACTTTGGTTTATGGTTTCAGATGATGTAACCAAACATATTTACCTTCTGCTGCAATAAATAAAGTTTTAAATTTTCAGGTACTGCTTTATATCTGTCTTGTTGTGATTTTCTGTTCTATATTCACTTAAAATGCTCCATGGAAGTTAATACATTCCCTTTGCGAGTGACATTAATGGACGTGGGGTGTTACACGTGGTATCAGAGCTGAAGGTTACCAGAACAGATAAGATATTTTGAAAAACTAACTTTCAAAAGCATTTTTATAAAGAATACTTTCAAAAATATGTTTGTAGTAGAGTATTTTTGAAAGAAAGGTTTATTTTAAGAACATAGTCCCCAAGAGCCATATATCCTTCCTTCGATTCACCATTTTGAATCTCTTCCTCTTTCTCTTTTTGAGTTTGTTTTCCCCCTCCGCGTATAGATGTTTTTTTAAGATAAATAAGAACTTCCGTACGAAGAACGGAAAACCACTTCAAGGGACTTAGACTTTTGTCAGGCTAGAAGTTAGTCCAGGGAGGTGGAGGGCTTGTTGGTACCTTTAAAATAGACGATAGGAGGAAGGTTCAAATAGCTGTTTGGTTAACAAAGGACGGAACCTCATCTTGGTGGGAGGTCACGAATGGAGAATGTGAAGAAGAAGGCTAGTTGTTTGGAGAAATAGGACACCTTAGGATTGTCCAAAGGGGCAAGGACAAAGTACAGGATCTTCTGGAGGGTAGTTGTACTCCCTCACGGCTGGTATACCTGATGGGGGTAGGACCGTCTAGGTTGGAATTTGGTTTTCTTTATCATCCTGTTTGAACTTTGTTTGATTTTGGCGCTTCATACTTGTTAGTATCTTCTTCGTTAGTTGAAACACTGCACCTAAATACTAGTCTAGTTAAGGATCCCATCTTAGTCTCAAATCCTGTTTGTGGTTCGGCTCGTCCTTCGATGGTTTGTCGGGATTTGAGAGTGTCTATCTTGGGCGTTGGATTTGAATGCAACGCCTTTGTCCTTGGTTTCACGGGCTATAGTTTGATTCTAGGGGTGGATTGGCTAGCCAAGCGGGGTGCCATCCTAGATTGTGAAAGGAGGGTAGTTAGGCTATTGATTCGTTATGGAAAGACCCTCATATTTCTTGTGACCCTAGGGGTTCAGTGATGCTTAGCTGCCTAGAATCTTCTGACGCATCCAACGATGATTGGGAGTCTGTTTGTGTGGTCCGTGAGTATGGATACGTCGTTGATAAAGTGCGGGGTTTACCCAGAAGCGCGAAATAAGTTTTCGTATGTGCTTAATAGATTAAGCAAAGCCAGTTATGTGATCAGCGGTGGTTTTGGAGCAAGACTGGCAAGGACAACCAGAGTCAGCCAAGTGCTCAATTGGTTGGCCGTCTTACTAGTATCATCTCACGTAGGTCATCTGAATTCGAAGGAGGTATCCCTTGGGTGTTTGTCTGATATTGGTTTAGGCCTTTGGGGCTTGCACTTGGGGGATGTCGAGTTCGACTAGGATGGTCTGTGTGAGAGATGGATAGTTGTGATGACTTTGCATGGGATAATATCCTAGTTTTCTCTAGAAGCAGAGAAGAGCATGCCCTACATCTTGGGGAAAGCTTAGGGACCCTACAAGCGCACCAGCTTAAAGCTAAGTTCTCCAAAATACAATTTTAGGAGGAAAGAGGTGAGGATTTTAGGGCACGTGGTCTCTAGGAAGGCTGGTATGTTATGGTGGATGGAGTTCTTGGAGTCCTACGATTTCGAGATAGCATATACCCCTGACAAGGGTAACGTTGGGCGGATGCCTTGAGTAGGAAAAAGTTTACATTGAGTCCTTTGTTTGTCGAGCGACGTAGCTTAGAGTTTATCTCTACCTTTGACTTTAGACCATCCATTGATTTTGTACCCAGTTTGCTAGCACCCTTGAGGTCAGACCTACGCTTTTAGGACGGATTGGTGAGGCACAACAAGATGACCCACAGTTGATGGAGTTAGTAGAGAAGCTCATAAGAGGGGAGTCATCGAGCTATCACCGTAGGTATACCCTAGATGATAAGGGTTGGTTGCGTAGGGACGATAGGCTTTGTGTACCACGGGACGAGAATCTGAGGAAGACCATTCTTGATGATGCACATCGTTCGAAGATGACCATTCATCCCGGCAGGGACAAGATGTACATGGACATGAGACGAGTTTACTTTTGGGTCGGTATGAAGAAGGACATGGCCGAGTATGTCGCTAGATTCTTGGTGTGCCAACAAGGAAAAGAAGAGCAAAAGAAGCCCGGTGGATTGCTTCACCCATTGGAGGTCCCACAATGGAAGTGGGAAAACGTCTCGATGGACTTTGTTGACGGATTACCATGATCAAGGAAAGGATTGGACAGAAGGCGTACAGAGTGGAGTTGCCCGAGAGACTTAGTGGTGTACACGACGTATTCCATGTATCACATTTGAGGAGGTGCTTGCACGAGACCGCGGAAGTGGTAGAGCCAAGCTTAGAGGGCCGGACACGAGGAATCGAAGAATTACAGATGAATGTACAAAAAGAATTTCTAAAGGGTCCTGTATCCATGACTCAAAATTTCCTTGCCAAGCTACATGAAACAGATTTCCGGACGCTTAGAGTGGTGGAGATCGAGCGTGATGCGACGATTCGACGAGCTCCTACGTGCATTCTTGGGTCGGAGATTAAGAAGTTGAGAAATAGAGAGGTCAAACTAGTCAAAGTGCAATGGGGAGATGATGAGAGCAACGCTACTTGGGAGACGGAAGAGAAGATGCGTTCATTGTACCTTTTTCTTTTTGAGGGTATGTCCTTTAATTTCTCCATTATCGCTTATCTTGTACTTATCTTATCTTTAGTATGTCCTCTCGCTAGTATCTTTGACCTTTAGATAGGGTAATCCTATGGTTGAAACATGTGTTTGAGACATGTTATGTATGATGGATGCGTATGGATGCAAGTGTTTGCTAGTGGTTGCTCGTGGATACATATACACACACCTTAGACACTAGATCGGCTCAGTCACTTCATATTGCATATTGCATATAATTGCGTGTACATAGTTAAATTGATGGATGTGTAATGGTTGTGCTATCATATGGATGATGCATTTTGGTGAATGGTTGTGCACACATGTGGAAATAATATGTGTCGATAGGATTCTTTTGCATACATAATGGATGCATGACACTACCATGGTTTGCATTAAGGATGTCAACTGAATCAGTAGACCGCCTAATTTTGCATTAGATACGGACATATACACACACTGTGCATATAAACATGAAAGCATTAGAGGTCTTTAAGGACAATGGATACCTGTGTTTAATGGTTGAGTGGATGGTTGTTTGGATGTTAGGATATGCATTCTCCTTAAACTTGGAGATTTCGGGGACGAAATCCTTTAAGGAGGGAGAATGTAACACCCCGTAATTCTGTTAATATTAATATTCAAAAATTTAAAGAATAACTAATCTCAGATGTGAGAATTGTGGGAAACGGGTTGCGCCATTGTGTTCGTCTCGGAATTCTGGTTAAAATAGAGTCCGAGTTTGCGTGATTTGGACTTCGTATGAAGGAGATATGGCCATCGGAAGTTTTAGAAAATTCAAAATTCAAAAACAGCTCAGATCATGTTTAAAATTTGAAATTCGAGTTCAAACTGGGTTGGGCGAGAAAACTCCCGCCCAGTGACCAGGTCGACAGTAGTGTCGACTGGGCAGTCGACCTGGCCCCCCCAGGTCGACTACGCAGTCGACTTGGGTGTCGACCTGCAGGTCGACTTGCCCGGTCGGCCTAACCTGATGGGTCTGACCCTGGTTCGACTTCTGATGTGTCTTTAGGGCTGAGTTGGCTAATTTGACGGTTCAGGTTCATTGTGAGTTGATCAGACGGTCTAAATAAATCCTAAACTCTATATATACCTAGGTAGTCTCTCACTCTAAAATCACATGAAAAATAGAATAGCCGCCGTCATGCCGTCACCATGGAACTCAGTGTAGCCGCCGCCAACTAAAGAGGAAGGAAGCTAATCAAAAATCTAATTCACTTCTAATCAATTCTAAACAACGAATCTACTACAAGGGAAAGCTAAATCAGTTTCAGAAATCAGAATTCATAACTCAAGACCGCTTTTGAGTAGTGAGTTCGATCACCTTAACAAAATAATTGCTAAATTAATTATGATGTGATATACGTTGGATTATAAGTTGTGGTTGTAAATCAAATTCATATGTTTAATAATGTATGTTAGCTTGATTCATATTATATGATGTTATGCAAATTTTATATATGATGTTATGCAAGTTTCACCTATGTTGTTATGCATTTTTATATATGATGTTATGCAAGTTTCACATATGATGTTATGCATGTTTTATATATGATGTTATGCAAGTTTTTTTATGCAAGTTGTACATAGGATGTTATGCAAGTTAACAAGATCACGTAAGTGGAATGCGAATTATATGATGTCATGTAAGTTTGGATCTAAAATATATGCTAGTAATTCATGATGTTAATTTGTGTCAATGAATCCTTTTTTTTATAATCCAATCACCTAGGTTTATAACACTAGTTTTTATGCGAATATGGATGTGGAACATATGCCAGTTCGTATAGGTATTATGTTCATATGCAAGTTTAAGTGATAATTGGATTCATACAAGTTCACACCTTTAAAGTTTAGATCCATATTCAAGTTGACATTTTTATGTTGAATTTATGACATGCCTAGTTATGCAAGTTTGCACCTTTATGTGGATCCATAGTTTACTCAAGTTAACACCTTTATTGGATCCATAGTTATGCAAGATGACACCTTTTTGTTTAGGTTGACGACATACACAGTTTATGTAAGTTTGTGATAATTACCTAGGCTAGTTGGGTGTAAAACTATGTTCATACATGCAAGCTCACACCTTTTAGATCTATGATGTTTGGATCCTTGATAACACAAAGACTATGCAAGTATGTTGTAATTCTTAATTGCAAGTTAGATGCAAATTAGATCTATTATTGTGTATATGTGACTTTGTGACGTTTATTCCTTTTTTTTAAGTATTAGACTATTTGCTAGTCTAATAAGTATACATCATGTTAAGCGAACGAATGACGGGGGTACGATGGGGATAATAGTGGATACACACATATTGTGAATTTGGCATGTAATGGCCTAAAAAGGCATGTAATTAATTTTAAAGAATAAAATTAATTAGTAATGAAATTGGTATAATTTATATACCATAAATAGATGAGCATAAATGCCTTAAAAAGGCATAAAATATAATTGTGGTGAAAATGGGTATGATTTTACATACCATAAATGGATGGACATAATTGAGTCAATTATGGACATCGTTAAATTTGGAATTGATTGATAATTTGAATAGGGAAAGTAATTCAAATTGGGGAATGATGAATTAGGAGTAGTTAATCGTCTAAGACATGAGGTTAGACTCTTTTGTGGTGTAAGACTGCCCGGACCCGCCCGGCAAATCCAGCTGCCACAAATGTCAGTCTAATGTGAGAGGTCTTAGGCATAAACTAAATACGTAACAATTGTAAAGACACGAGGTTAGGCTCTTTTGTGGTGTAAGACTGCCCGGACCAGCCCGACAAATCCAGCTGCCACAAATGCCAGTCTAATGTGAGAGGTCTTTATGAGGTTACAGTCTTAATGAATTAAGAAACATTAACCAGATAAACATGTAGTGGGACATGAGGGGGTTAAGTGGGTGCCTTGGGTGGCATGTGGAATCTAGTGGGTGCCTTGGGTGGCATGAGGAAATACGATTAGTAAGACTTAACCAAGGTAAAACATGTAAGTGGGACATAGGGGTTAAGTGAGTGCCTTGGGTGGCATGTGGAATTACTAATGGAAACCCTTAACCAAATTTAAAATATGTAAGCGGACATGAAGTGGGTTAAGTGCGATATACTAGAGGTGACCAAGCTTAGGTGGATAGCTTGTGTCAAGTAATGGGGGCCCGTTTCAACCAGTAACCCATTCGTATCTTTGTGGGCTCGACCCAAGTCGAGGACGGGACACGCATACTAGGCTTGACTGTAAGAGGCCAAACCGGGTTAGCGGTGGCAACGGGAGTCCAACGGGTTCATATGCGTGTGTGGACCCGGGCTGGTAGGTAAGACGTTGTTGCATCGTGTAGGTATAAGCCGTGCATCATTGGTGGTATCGGGTAGCCACTTTAGGGAGTGATACACCCCACTGTGGGGCCAGCACGGGTATCTACGAGTTAGGGAGCCGATCGAATGGTGCAGGGTAGTGGGTACACCTAGTGGAGATAGGATCAGACGACACCTATGTAGTCAGCTATGGGTACACGAAGCTACCGCTATTATTAATAATTATTAAAGGGGTACACCTAGTGGAGATAGGAGCAGACGGCACCTATGACATCAGCTAGGAGTACATGGAATTACCATTGAAGGGGTACATCTAGTGGGGATAGGTACACGTTGGGTACCTATGATAGCAACTAGAGATATACAGTCAAACATGGAGGATAGTGGGTACATCTAGTAATACACGAAACTATCATCGTTCTATTTAACTAATAAGCGGGATCAAATTTCTAGAGTGACTAGTAGTGGTGCAGTTAGTGTTAGTACAGTACAGTATGGTACAGTACAGTAGAGTATAGTAATTATCCTATATTGATTAGGAAGCGCCATTAACGTTATCTCTGTTTCTCTTGATTGCCTTGCCATCCCCATGTGGTTCACACAGTCATTACCTTATTCTCCAGCTTATATCTTATCATATTGCTTTAATAATTATGTTGTTAGAGTTATCGCACTCGCCAAACTTTATGTCTGACCCCCTTTGTTTCCACCTCTTTTCTTCCTTCCCCCCCCCCCCCCAGGTTCTAAGGGTGGGACTAAACTAGTGGAGTTTGATTGGGATCTCTTTGGGAGCACTTGGATTTGGATTGCTGAAGTAAAGCTCAGCCTATCATTTTCTTTATGGCTATGTGTAGTAATGGGATTATGTACTTTGTTTTATCAAGATGGGTATTATGTACTTGACTTTGGTTTATGGTTTTTGATGATGTAACCAAACATATTTACCTTCTGCTGCAATAAATAAAGTTTTAAATTTTCAAGTACTGCTTTATATCTGTCTTGTTGTGATTTTCTGTTCTATATTCACTTAAAATGCTCCATGGAAGTTAATGCATTCCCTTTGCGAGTGACATTAATGGACGTGGGGTGTTACACCATGCATCTATAGTCTTATCCTCGCACGCGGAATTCTATCAAACAATAGCAAGATACAATGATATAACGAAGATACGATATCAAAGGGTCCTACCGACGAAGAGTCCTGGATGAGTCGCTCTTATGCTCTCTTCCGTCTCCTATATACAATCGTCTCCATCCTCACTCCATTATACCTTGACTAGCGTAACTGTCTTCCTCTTGAGCTATTTCTGTCATTCCCCACAATACGAAGTGGCTTACGAGGTCTCGAAACGACGATCTCTACTTTAAGGTCTTCATACTGCTCTGGAGATACCACCACATTCGAATCGTGCACGAATTTCCATAGAAACGACACATGAAATACATTATGCACACTCGACATCTTGTCGGGTAACTCCAATCTATAAGCGAGCTTTCCAATTCGCTCGACTATCGAAAATGGTCCAACAAACCTTGGAGCTAACTTTCCTTTCTTACCAAATCTAACCATTTGCTTCAACGGCGAAGCTTTTACGAAAACCATATCGCCCACGTCGAATTCCAAGTCCTTACGACGTTTGTCGGCGTAACTGTTCTAATGGTCCTGGGCTGCCTTCATTCATTGCCGAACTTTCTCGATATAATATGAGGTTTCTCTAATCATCTCAGGCCCAAGTACCAACTTATCTCCAGTTTCTAGCCAACGTGCTGGAAAATTGCACGGCCTTCCATACAACGCTTCGTATGGTGCCACCCCAATACTAGATTTGTAGCCATTATTATACGCGAACTCAACTAGATGTAGATAGTCTTCCCATGATCCTCCGAAGTCTAACACACAAGCCCTCAGGAGATCTTCCAAAACTCGATTGACTCTCTCGATCTGACCATCAGTTTGGGGATAATATGTCGTACTTAAGCACAACTAGGTTCCCAAAGCTTCTTGCAAACTTTTCCAAAATCCACTCATGAATAATGGATCTCGGTCACTTACTATACTCTTTGGGACATCATGGAATCGAACTATCCATCTCACATAAAGTCCAGCCAATTTCGATGTCGTCCTAGCTGACTTGACAGGAATGAATCTCGCACTTTTGGTCAAACGATCCACGATGACCCAAATCCCCTCGTTTCCTGCCCTGGATCTAGGTAGTTCATCGATAAAATCCATCGGTACTTGCTCCCACTTCCATGTAGGAACTTCCAATGGTTGAAGCAAGCCACTCGGCTTCTTCTGTTCAGCTTTCACCAACTGATAGTTCATACATTTGGAAATGAACTTTCCAATATCTCTCTTCATCCCTTCCCAGTAGTAGACTCTCTTCATGTTCTGATACATCTTATTGCCACCGGGATGAATTGTCAACTTCGAGTGATGGCATTCTCTCAGAACCTCATGCCTCAATCTGTCGATATCAGGAACAACTAATCGCCCTTGCTTTCGAAGCTAACCTTCTCGATCGACCTCAAACTCTTTATCTTCTGGTTCCAGTTACTGAACGAACTCGACAAGCTTCGCATCTTTCTTTTGGCTCTCGCCAATCCTTTCGATAAGAGGTTTTATCGACAAGCTTGCCAACATTTCAGGTTCCAACTCACACCTTGGCCTGAAATTGAACCTTGCCAAGTACTTGAGGCTCTTCCATTCCGAAAACATCACTCCTAAACTTGCGTTTCTTCAACTTAACGCATCTGCAACTGCGTTACCCTTGCCCAGAGTATAGGCTATGCCAAAATCATATGACGCCAGAAACTTTAACCATCTTTGTTGTCGAAGATTCAAATCCTTTTGGGAGAAAAGATACTTCAACGTCTTGTGATCCGTAAACAACTCGAATCGAACTCCCAACAGGTAATGTCTCCACATCTTCAGAGCCAATACAATTGTCGCCAACTCCAAATCATGATTTGGGTAATTCTTCTCATGCGGCTTTAGCTGTCGACTCGCATAGCCCACAAACTTATCCCTCTGCATTAGTACTGCTCCAAGTCCAGTACCATATGCATTGGTATACCACCATCTCTTCCTCCCCACTTGGAATGATCAACACAGGTGCACTCGTCAATCTCTCCTTCAGGATTTCAAACGCTTGTTCACACTTTGCATCCAATGTGAACACTTGGTTTTTCTTCGTCAATCCTGTCAATGGTGCAGCTACCTTAGAGAAATCCTTGATAAACCGTCGGTAATAACCGGCCAACCCAAGGAAACTTCGAACATCTGTCGCATTCTTAGGTCTATCCCAGTCCTGGATTGCCGCTACTTTAGTGGTGTAAACCGCTATCCCATTTCCAGGAACTACATGGCCAAAGAATCTCACTTCACTATTCTAGAAGTGACACTTGGAAAATTTAGCTCTCCGTTGATGCTTTCGCAAGATCTCTAACACAACTCTTAAGTGCATCTTGTGCTCTTCCTCATTTGAGGAGTAAACCAGAATATCATCCACGATCACAAGCAACTTATTCAACTGATCTCTGAACACCTTATTCATAAGATCCACGAAATACGCTACTGCGTTAGTCAATCCGAATGGCATCACCAACCACTCAAAGAAAACAGATGTTGTCCTAAAAGCAGTCTTTGGCACACTATCCTTAGCCACCCTCAATTGGTGAAATCCCGTTGCCAAATCCATCTGAGAAAACACTTTGGCTTCGTGAAGCTGATCGAACAAGTCATCTATCCTTGGCAACGGATACTTGTTCCTCTTAGTCACTTTGTTCAGCTCACGATAGTCTACACACAATCTTAACGAGCCATCTGCCTTGGTTGCAAATACGACTGGTGCACCCCACTCGGAAACACTCCTCCAAATGAACCCTTTTCCCAAAAGGTCACGAACTTGCACCTCTAACTCTTGCTGTTCCCTAGGCGCCATCCTCCTAAGGAGCATAACGATTGGTCTAGCACCTTCAACCAAATCGATCCTAAACTCGATCTCATGATGCGGCGGTAACCCTTTGACCTCGTCAAAGACATCTACATACTCATTAGCGATCAACACTAATGACATGTCTTCTTATAGAATCCCAAGCGAATATAGATAACTCACGAAGACCCCTTCTTCGCGCTTGCATCTAATCAACACCTTTCGCCCTTCCACATCCCCGACCCTCACCTCTAACTTCTCGCAATTCACCCTTGCTGAATACCTCTTGAGCCAATCCATGCCCAAGATGATCCCAAACCCAGCGAAGTTAAGAACAAAGAAATCACACACAAAAGAGCAACCATGACTCGACAACACTAAACCACGACATATCATGCAAAGATTTGACGAACCCCCAATTGGATTAGTCACTACGAAGGGTCTATCACAAATCTTAGGTTCCAAACTCAAGAGACACACAAGCTCATTGCAAATGAAAGAATGTGATGCTCCAGTATCGAAAAGCACACGAACTGAAACACCATTAACAGAAAGAGTACCTTGCACCATAGCACCCTTTCCCTTCTCCTCTGCAGTAGGAGCTCTTGCAGAAGTTGGAACAACATACAAAGCATATGCCCTCACAACCTACTTGCCCTTAGCTGATTCTGGAGATCTTTCTTCTCATGCGCAGGCTTCCCACATTTGAAGCACTTCTTCTCAACTTTGGGATTATTGGACTCATTAGCAAAATGACCTTTCTGCTGGCAGTTAAAGCAAACCACCTCACTCTTTGGCTTCTTTTGGCCATCTTTTCCCTTTTGTTGTTGCTGCTTCCTCTTCTTATTATTACCACCCTACAGTGGTTTCTGAGCCTCTTTGGTGGCAGCGACAACATTTGCTTCCTTAGGAAACAAGCTTTCATGACGAATAGCTTTTTCCACAATCTTCTCAAATGAATCATCAAGATGGTCCACTAGCGGTTTCCTGATCTAAGCATCCAAACCCAAGATAAACTTTTCGTTCTTTTGATATGATGTATCAATGTATAAACGAGCATATCTAGACAAGGCTTCAAAGTCAGAAATATAGTCAAGCACAGAACGACCATTCTGTTTCAGCTCAACGAACTTCCTGAATAGAGTAGATTTATGAGCCGTGGAGATAAACTTTGCTTCAAACTTAGCTTGGAACAGCTCCCATGAAATTTCTTCCTCTGGAGTCTTGAGTGTAACAGAATTCCACCATTCCATGGCCCTGCCTTGCAGTTGCCTTGATGCAAGCTTTCTCTTTATTGCATCCTCAATACCCAAGTCTCTAAAGATTCAGACACATGAATCTATCCACCTTTGAACCTCTTCAGCTGGTTCAGTTCCCTTGAATGGTTTTCCCCCTAGAGATGTAAAGTCCTTGCACAGCTTTGCAAAAATCTACTACTCTAGGAACTCGCACACCAACATCTACCGTTGCCGCCACTGGAGCATGTACCCTTCGCATAATTGCTTCTAACATGGCTTCAAACATGGCCGGGTAATTAGTTTCACCACCATTTCCCTCTCCAGTATTGGCTCCCCTAGCAGCGTGTCTTATTTCTCGTCTACTCATTCTAAATCTACAATTTAGAATAATTAGCCACCTTCAAGAAAAACTGCAAAAGGAAAACAATTGCTACTACTATATATGCTACTATGTATAGTAAGCATCCAACTGAAATCTACAAGTACGTCTCTCATATGTGATTACGTCCTTGAACTTTGGCTAAAAAACGTTGACCAGAGCTCTGATACCAAATGTGACCACCGCCCACAACCCCCGCACTATACAAGAGGAACAATGCGCCGAAAGGTGTGCCAGGCGGCTATGGACGATCATCAAGGTCTGGTAGATAAACGAAGCCTATTGTAAACACCTAGCATAGGAATAAAATATAATAGAACATATACAATAGGTAGTAATAGTGAAGCAGAAACACTGGACTTCTATACAACTAGAATGTAATATCCACAAACTTGGAAATAGCGTTTGTACAAAGTTGCCTCACTACATCACTTAGAAAAGCAAACAACGGAAATCCAATTATTAGATAGTAGTAAAACTTGTATGTGGGCCTCTTTCTCATCATTGATCAACATCGTCGTCCTCCCTAAAGCATTACCTGTCACCTGTTACTTAGTCTGCCCATCCAAAACCGGATGAACAGCCCAAGGTGATAAGAGGAAATATAAAACCTTGAGTCAGACAATAGTCTTAGTGAGCGATAAAACAGCTAAAAAACTTCAACAATAAAGTGTATGAGAAAGGATTGATAAACATACTAATCTACCCACGACACCAGAGAAGAACTCAACCTTATCTTCCCTACATCGGACAGTGATAGCCTTTACAGTCTATTCAACCAAAGGAATAATAATTCATATATGGGAACTAGAATAACCATTGATAACATTCATAGCATCCAGATTACCTAGGTCTCACGTAGACAACCCTGATCGAGTTTAACATTCCCTAAGTACACTCCCCAGAGGCCTAAACCAATATCAGCTAAGCACTCAAAGAACATCTCCCTCGACTTTGGATAATCTATATGAGATAGTACAAACAGAACAATCAATCATCCATGACTGACTCTGGCTACCACCACCAATCCTGCTTTGAAACCACTGTTAATCATATGACGCCCAACCTTGCCATATGTCGTAATGGTAACCCTAGTTCTAGCATAAACTCCATATGTCCAATCTTGACAATGTCCAACCTTGACAACCAGGCCTTTCAACGATACCCAAGGTAATCTACCTACAATCGGTCATTTGGGTGCCCCATCGTACCCCTACTTTGAGCCTGCTAGAACTTACGACAACGATAATCTCTCGGCCTTCAATATCTCTAGTCGTCCAACCTTGACGGCTATTTACTGCTCAAGCAACCATCTCGAGCAACCATTATCCACCAACTCACGACCTTTGAGTTGTCTGCCTATTCGTTGCTTTTCATCGATCAACGAACATATCACATCCCTTCGAACATCCCCTTCTGGATTCGCGTCGAAGCCACCACCATCGTTGAACCAACCAACATCTCTATAAGGTTCAAAGCAATCCATTGCATTATTTCAACACTTCCTAATTTCCCAATTGAACTCACATCATCACCGGAAGTGTCCGACCAGAAATAGCAGACCAGAAATGGCAAAAATGGCAGACCGGAAATGGTTGTCCAGAATAGCTCGACCACCTTTGGTCCGACCCGACCCCCTTTAGGCCCGACCCGACCCCCTTTTGTCTGACCCGACCCACCTTAATCTGATCCAGAATGGTCCAATCCACTTTAGACCGATCCAAAATGGTCTGATTCACTTTAACCCAATCCAGAATGGTCTGACTCGACACCCTTTAGTCTGACCCGACCCCCTTTAGTCCGACCCGAGCCAACTTTGACTTGTCCTCCATGAAAGAATTTGAGCCCGACCCAACCCCCTATAGTCCAACCCGAGCCACTTTCTGCGCATTTTCAATTCTACTCCGATTTCGATCAAAACTTCGCCAAACGACGAATCCGATGGAACCAACTCAACCAAAATCATCAAACACAAACATAAACGTATCATAACATTACTAACCACTTGAATATGACGATTACCATAAAAATGATGTAAATCTCACCAAAAACCATTAAAATGAACCTATGATCAAAATGAGAGTTCTAACTAACATAAACACGTTAAATGACATGAAATTATCGAGTAAAACTTGCTAGATAAGATCATAGGGTGATGCATATGAAAATGGACATGTAATGGTATGGATCTACGATAAAACATTCCGATTTGATGAGAAACATATACAAACACTCATATACTTCATTGCATTCATGTGAGAGATGTAAATCACTCACCAATTATCCAAAACAAAGCAAAATGATGGAATAGAATTCCAGACAATGAAGAGATAGCTCCTAGCCCTTCGATTTGATGAATCCTTACTTGCAATGATGCAGATCTAGCCTCCAATGGTGTAGATCTATGATTTTCGGCCTTAGATTTGGATTTTTAATGGTGGAAATGTGTTAGAGGAAGAAGGAGATCAATGCTTCCAAATGAGAGAATGGGAAAGTAACCCTTTTCTCTCCACTCTCACCCCCTATTTATAGGATTCCACCAAGGCTCCAAAACCTGAATAGCCAACTGAAAAACCTTAACACAGCGATTTCTCCCAAACAAATGAGCCAAATCTTTAATGTAATCACTCCACGGAAAGGCAATCATCAATTCCTTTCCAATGACACAGGTCTCACCCTCTGATTCGACCTGAGTCAAAAGTTATGCCCTATACATGGCTGACAGGGGAAAAACGGTCACAAACAAAATTGGTAAAAAATTATGGACATGTCTCACATCCCCATAAACAACATATTAAAAGATGAGAATGATCCAACCCTCAGAGAATGAAATAAAAATATTTTACGATCTTCCGATACGTAAAATGCGGGTTGTTACAGACAAACATTTAGAACGTAATGAACTGAAATGCAATATGCAAATTAAGGAACTTTACTTCGAAGTTAGAACATTACTCGCGCAAAAGACATGGCTAGAACGATATAAAACTTAATATTTCATTTTATTTTCAAATAATGAATCCTGTGCAATAGCTTTCTTTTTACTTAATTCCTCTATTAAAATTAGTGTATTTTTTCTTGCAAGAATGTGGACGGTAGCCACGTTACTATGGGGCTGCAACTCCATTGTAAATGGTCTCACTTCAATCCACAATTTCTAATATGAAAACAAGTTTTGTGAAAACAGAATATTATCTATTTCTAATATTATATATATATATTTGAAAATTGGTTCACTTTATTATTATAACAAAAGGAAGTACAATACGAAGGTTAGCGTACTAACCATTACAACATAACAAGGTAAAGAAAAACATGAAACAACACGAAATTCTAAAACAAATCTAATGTGAAACAGGCCCATGATGAGGCCATCCTCACATTCGACACTCAACTCCAGCGCCAAAGGCACCAAACAGATGCACACCACATCTCAACCAATCAACCTTGTATGCAAATGATCTCAAAACCAGCTTTCCATGTAGAAAAACATCTTCTTAACTCTAGTGCAATACCTCCCAATTCCATCATTCCAAGCCCCAAAACAGCAAAAACAAAATTGCCCATAAAACAGTCTTGAATACTGCAAGAATGCACTTCAATTTCAAGCATTAAATCTGGTTGACGACTCATAGACTCCTATGAATCAGTCTTAATGCTAGAAATTACATGAATCACAAGAACTGAATCACCTATATATGCTGTTCAAAACTTTCAAGAATTAGATACTAGAGATCAAGAAGAAATTACACAAATTTTACCCAAAAATACCATCTATAAAATAAATCAATAATCAGACACTATCTTCATCCTCATAACGGGTTCACATGATTATGAAAAACAATGCAGAATATTGAATACAACTTGAACACTAAGACGAATTTTGGGACAGAGATGAAGCTCAAATACTGAAGCATATTCAAAGGATTCCAAAATATCAGATCTGACTATTGTAGATTAAATTTGGTGATAAGGTCTCGCAGAGGAGAGAACAGATCTAAACGAAGTATTAAAGTAAGATGAAAGAAAAAAAGTGGCTTATCAACGATAAAAATCATTGAAATTTGCAGATAGAAAACCAGGGTAAAGCAGGTGAAAAAATTATCAAACCAGATCTGAGTGTAAGAAGAAACCTAAATCTCCAATCAACTCCAACAACAACCAGCATGAAATACTAAATCGCGTTTCAAATAAACATCTCGAGTGCCTTCAGATTTCATCCGAAACCGCTTAGATCCGCGACAGCTTGGATCTTGGGTGCAATAGATTTGAGTGGAAGAAGCAGATCCAAACAAAGGGTAAGTTGAAACGCGATATAGAAGCAAGCTCAGATCTAAAATCTAGATCCGAAACTTATTATTTGAAAAATAGAAAAAAACTATGATGTAGATCGTATCCAGATTTAAAACAAGTGGAAAACAAATAGAAATTTGGTGAAAAACGAGGAGAAAGGAAATCTCACACATGAAACGAAAGCAGGCGATTAGCCTGTCGCCATGGACAAGAAAACCTCCTAATATTATATATATATATATAAATTAATAAATCGTTTTTCTAACAGCCACAATTCCAATATAGCAATATTAGAAGTATTTGCAACCACTAACAAGACTTTTTGGATTTGTTTACTTGTTGTTGTAGCAATATAACCCAAGTGCATGTTTTGAACCAAGTAGACCTATGTATCTTAAGTCGAATGTAGTAGGTATGACCAAGAACCAACCTGAGTGACCAAATTTTGTTAATTTATTGATAAAGTTAAAATTCTCTACTTGATTAATAACATCATCTGCTTGATTTAATTAGGCAGTCATCAATTATTGTCGCTATGTCGTTTCTTAAAAGGAATGATTTTTGTATTGTTTCAATTATAAAATACCAAATTATTCAGGTTATTTGTATGAATTTATACAAAATTATTTTAGCCGTTTGTTATTCCTAGCTACAAAATCCGGCATATCATAGTTTCCTATGAACAGCAAGCTCCGGCTTCATTGTCGAAGATTGAAAAACAATGCAGTTGCAAACTTACATAACCACTAACCAAAAACAGTGCACCATGTAGCACTTAAATTTTCTTATGAACACACCACGCAACACTTATATTTTCCTATGAACATAGCAATGTTCAGCTTTACAATTCACACACGGCCACACATACACACACATACCCCTCCTACACTCCCTTCCCTCCAAAAAAAAGGAACACACACAAGCATGAAGATGCTACCAGGCTCTCTCTATTTTCTATTATAAATCATCCAGCTATCAAAGTTAATAGTTTCAAATTTTGGACAACAAAAAAACATTCCATGTTTCCTCTCTCATGGGGAGAGGCATAGGGGCGGTTTTCTCTTCACTAAAAAAATACAATGACATGTAGATCATTTGATATCCAACTGAGAAAATACAAAATAGTGGTGTATGCTAACACTTAAATGGACTGACTCCTATGAAGAATTTAATTTTATATGATTCCAGCTTTTATGCATCCAAAATCGAAATAGTAAGTGATGAAGGTTATATTAGATCAAATAGTTATTGAGCGCACAAACAGACCAAGTATATGAAATACACAAACCGATGTAAGAACTGGAATATTAAATGTTAGTGAAGGGTTCGTATACACACAAGAGGTTGTGAAACTTACATAAAAGTTGAATCTAGTCTAACATTCGCAACAACACATGCTACCGTTGAACAAAAGCATCTAATATGCATTCCATGAATGAGTTACGCCTCCATAGAGGTGCATTCGGTTCTTTCACAATATCCACACAAATTTTTATTTCATTTGGTCCCAGCGGGATAGAATGAATGAAAGTAGTAGGATCAATTGAAGACACAGTGCCTTCGGCTATTATTTTTCCAGTGCTCCCTACATCAAACAACTTGCATTTGTCATTGACCAGGAAATTTGCACTCTATCACATAACAGATATTTGTTGATACATAATCAGAAATTATTAAAAAATGATACTAGTAATATAAACGTAGTATCATAACAGATTTAGTAACATGGCTCAAGGGGTAGATGTTGGACTGTTTTCACAACCCATAATAGATTTGCAAACATTGCTCACGGGGTAGATGTTGAAATGTTTTCTGTAGCAACCCGCACCTCCGTTCACGCAAGATATCATCCCCAACTTAGCCACCGTATAGGTGTGGGGTTTTGTTCATCAAAAGGCCTCGTCGTTAGTAAGAGATGGGCTCTACTATATAAGTACCCACTTCACACAGGCTTCCACGATGTGGGACTTAGGGGTGTTACATTCTTCCCTCCTAAGAGCCCAACGTACCCGTTGGCTCACAAACAACTCACCCAGGCACTGTGGTCCACACAAGAGTCACAATTCCGGCTGGGTATTGGCTCTGATACAACTGTAACAACCCGCACCTCCGTTCACGCAAGATATTGTGGGACTTAGGGGTGTTACATTTTCGAATATCAATTTTTCCTCCGGCCAAGCTATTTTCTACCAATGGCTTCTCCAATACATATTATGCCTGTTATTGGCCTCCACAAACAGGCATCTTCTTTTATCGCTTTATCCACCCAAATTATGGAGGCATCTGGTCCAAGAGGAATATCATTGATAATTACATCTGAATCACTCGAATGTACTCATCCTTCAGCAACCAATTCTTTGCTTCCACCCGATCGTACAACTTACATTTCATTTCTGTGTTATTGGTCATGCTCTATCAAAAAGACATATATTAAACGATGACTGCCCAGTTAAATCAAGCAAGTCTAATGATGTTATTGGTAAAGTCAAATATAATTGGGCACTAACAACCATTTGCAAGTATATATAGTAGATATTTAATTGGGCACTGGTGAAAATTATATAAATACTTAATTTAGCACTTCATTCGGTGTTTTCAAGAGACTTTTGGAACCTGAAAAAAATTACTTAATTTTCTCTCATTTGCAAGTAAGCTAATGACATGCATAATGATACACTACTGAACACACACATACACACAACTGGTAGCACTGTAATAGGATATAATTTTCAGCTTTTTTCAAAATAAATTGTTAATCTTAACTCTATAAAAATAAATTGTTCAGTTTGGTGGATCAAGTAAATATGATTTGACCAACCTATGGAAAGTACATAACGCAACATAAAATTGAAGCTTAACATATACAGTCAATTAAAGAAATACATACAATAGTTGCACATTATGCATATTAGTATAATATTAAGCAATCAAATAAACTACTCTTCATAACCATTCACGAAAAAAAACTAAATGTGGAAAAAAGAAATGCTATGTTAGATCAGTTAAATATCGTACCTCATTTTCTTTTTCGGACTTCTCTTATGCCAATAACAACTCTATCCACTGGACATGCCACCGTCTTGTCCTTGGCATCTCCTGTCTACACCAAACCAGGTGAAGGCCTCCACAAAAAAGCATCGAATTTTCTAGGATTGTGTAACGACCCAGATTTTTAATCGATTAATTTTAAATATTTAATATCGTTTTAAATATTTATTTAGTGATATAACAATTTTTATATTGAGTTATCGATTTAATAATTGAAATACAATTTAATTCGAATATATATAATTATTGTAATATGGGATTCTAAACTAATTCATTCGGAAATTTAAATCTAAGTCCAATTGATTAAAATAATTTATAGAAATTTTATTTGGATATATATAAATGATAATAATAATTTATTATCCAGGAATTAAATTGTTTAGAATTTAATTTATCGGTTTAAATTAATATCTTCCCCAGATGATCGAATGAGGCTTTGAAACTTGTCCTGGTGTGTCCTGAATAGTGGCATAACCCTAAAAATGTCAGCTGTTGGGTTTAGTAAGGCGTTTAGAATCAAGGGTTATTTAGAATTTAAGGATACCCATTTTTAATTAAAATATAAATAAAATTAAAATTAAATTTCCTTCCTCCTTAAGTAATGGAAAGTAGACTGTAACCTATAACCTAGTTTGTATGTCCTAGGCAAAATTTCCTTAATGTCTAAGTCTTCATCTCTATAAATTGCGATACCCCTAAATTCTAATTTCCGTTTTCAGAAAAGAACAGTTGTTCTTCCCCCTTTGGGATAATTAAGGATAATAATCTGAAACTCCAAAAATAATTCCCACTGCCTAGTTAAATAGTCTCGAAGCCGTCTCCTTTTCTCAACCCACTTTCTTTTCTTTGAAATCAAAATCAAAAGGGGGCTTCGGCATAAATCCAGATAAAAATGAAATCGCGATTCCTTTTTATCGCAAAAGATCTGGAAGCTTGAACAATGCTCGAATCACTAGAGCACTAGCCAGTTTTAAGTACAATCGATGTTTGAATGCATTGAACTGGGTTCACCACAAAGTCGAGATTTAGGAGGAAGGTGGAAGATTGGATGGCGCAGTGGCTAAGTAGGTTCGTGTAGAGAGGGAGGGCTTGTAGGTGACTTATTAGGTGGGTGTGATGATATCTAAGGTGTGCGATTGTCAGAGGATACTACGTTTTGGGGAAAGCAGTCAACGCTGGTTTTGGGATTGGTAGTGACGATGAAGCTCGCGTACGATGTTAAAAGGGTTTCGGTGACTGGAAATTCCATACCTGTAGCACAAGTGGCAAGGAGCAGGAAGATCGGGGCGAGAAAAAAAAGCGATGGTGATCAGCAACAAGGGGAAACTGAAGTCAATATTGGAAGAGGGAAGGTGTATTCGTCCATTTGAAACTGGAAGTGAAACATGATTTTCATATAAAAGGGGAAGGATTAATGTTTGCTAATCTCAGTAATTATTTTAGTTTATTTTTCTTTCATTTAAGATTAAATATTTTGTTTTATATCCAAGCTCATAAATAATTAAAATAGTGAGAATTAATAATGGTTTAGGGATATGTCAAAACTATGGTTAAATTTACTGACATAGCCCGAAACTTCCCTGTGAAGGAAAGCACGGATTACCTTGAGAACTCGACAAAATAGAACGCAAACAGAAGAACATTTCATTGTTTATTACAACAATTCCATCAGAATACAAGAATATACAGAGTATGAATAAATATTACACATTCGATAAATATCAGAGATTACAATAAATTACATAGCAGCGGAAAATATTACAAAACACAACTGAAGGCGATATACGGATACAGAGCTTTCCGAGTATCGTTCCAGCTGTAAATCGGGATCCTGTGAATATAAATCTGCAAAACCAAAACTACTAGCTTCCCGTGTGGAAAATAGGGGCACCCAGAGTTTAGGTTAAAACAATAAACTCCATGTCAGTCATGTGACTGGTGTGAGAACTAAAACAGTTATTTAAACTTTACTTTAAAAGAGAGTAATTCAAGGGACCACGTCGTATAACATGGAACGGGTTTCCTCCCAAGAACACTAGTGCATATAACAAAACAGCGCAATGCTTTTTGAAAAAATGAAGCTATTATAAGACCCAGGTCCCATCACACAATGCAACGCAAGCCGGAGGATAGGGTTTTCCCTTATAATAGTCAAACATGCTTGGTACGTTTAAAACAAATCATTTGATACTATTATAATTGTATAGCGTCAAAACAATTTCAATCATAAATACCAATCATAGACGACATGATCGCCCCATCCCACTATGTCGCCATAATAGGCTCTACAAATAAAACCGAAATATCTCGTATTGGAAATTGGATTTCCGTCATGAGTCGAGGCAAGGGGCAAGCTCCTCTCCGCTTCGAGACACTCTAGCAAATGTCTCAGGACTACTCTCCTTAGGTAACCCTTGGAATCGGCTGGGTCGGTCCTCTCTTACGTTTGAGGATTGGCAATTCCTGAACACATGTTTCCCGGTCCTATCAGACCTATATCCGAGGCGCCTCGCATTCCAACAACCACAAAGGTGAAAATAATATAAATGTCAACCAGTTTAAGCACTGACACCACCGTAGCTAGACAGAAATGTCGTGTCCTCCCAGCGGTCACTATCCCGTTTTTGACTCATACCATGGTGTGAGGCTCGCGAATTAGCGCCATACATAAAGCTAGGCCACGTAGGTCGTTCTTTGATCATCAACCACAAGACTTTTCTTTGCTACAAAAGCCTTAATCATCTGCCACTTAGGCATGCCACATAGGCAATTCATGCCATGCGACTAATATCTATCGATATATAACCTCTGAGCTCGTACGTCTCAGAGAAGGGCGTTATGCAAGAGAATAAATTCTTCGCCGCCAAACAGATATATATTTAATAGAAATCAATCAACACGGAATAAAATCCAATGTCTGACACACCATCCATTTACAAGTTCGTTCTGGGTCTGAACGAAACCGGAGGCACTTTCCTCGCATATCCGTCGATCTCCAAGTACGTCTGGATGATCACCAACTGATTCCCTCCTCTTGGGTGTACAACCCAATCAAGATCATCAATAACCACCCAAACGATGTGAAGACTTCCGGTCTTCAACCACCGTCTTCATTTTCGACTTATCGTCGAATCGGTTATT
Organism: Allium sativum; assembly: GCA_030737875.1. Classification (NCBI taxonomy): domain Eukaryota; kingdom Viridiplantae; phylum Streptophyta; class Magnoliopsida; order Asparagales; family Amaryllidaceae; genus Allium; species Allium sativum. The sequence continues at coordinate 162,817,441 of CM060924.1, forward strand.
CAGAATGGGTATAGACCCGGCCTTTCTGAATAACCCGCGTATATAATAAACAAGTGTCATACAAACACAACATACGCCTCATTCCAATTCATCAGTCACTAACCGTAAATTAGCAAGAGAACAATTCCCCAAATATTAACCCCGAAGGCCGAAACCAACATCAGATCAATACCCAGGAAACCATCCTCTTAGCTAACCTAAAGTTAGTTTCTAAATTTCACATTCTTTGGGAAAGGTTCCCATTAATTTTATCAAAGACAAATTATTCTAAATTTATTCTTTAATCTTACTTTGGATATCATTTCAAACCATGTTAATGTTTTCCAAACTAGTTGGGATTAGCGAACTACACCGAAGTAATTATTTATTTTATTTCCCAATCCCAACCTATTCATCCCATGGAGCAAAACTGGTAATACTCCATATCTAATACCACGGTGTTATCGGTAAAATTAATTACCATTTCACGTTCAAATCTAATTAAAGATTTAATTATCGCTCTGGAGCAAAACTGGTGATACTCCATTCTCGATCTTTTCAATCTAATTAAAGATTCATTAAAACTCTAATTCAGTTTTAATCTCAAAAATCATTTCTTAATGATTATTCCAAGCTAAGAAATTAATCTTATCTTTAAATGGGTTAAAGAACCAATGTCCTTTAAAACACGGTTCACGATAAACCCAAAATCACATTCCATTGTTAATCGGGTTAAAGAACAAGTGTTATTTAAAACACCATTCACGATAAACCCAAAAATCAATCTTAAATTCAATTCCAATTTAAAGATTAATCAACTGGAAAATCTCACTAAATCTTAATTAAAAGATTTATTCTTTTCTAAACTGGGTGCAATAACAGTGTTATTTAAGACACCATTCACGATGAACCCGAAATCTCATTTGATATTAAATACAAGGATCTGAATAGAAAGTATATCGACTTATATTCAATATCAAATTCTGAAATCAACCAATATCGTATTGGAATAACGATATATATATCTTTCAAATTCCCTTAACCATATCTGTATAATCGCGAAATCCAACATCAAAATATTCCGAAGATAATTTCGATTCAAATCCATTCCAATTCATATATTGGAAATTCTGGTTATATTTAAAACCACTCCAAATTCAATTTATTTATTTCAAAAATAAATTGATTTTAGTTCTAGTTCAAAACTAATTCATTTCGATAAAAATCTATTTTTATCTTTTCAAATATGGGGTTTTTCATCCCAATTTTTCCCAAATCATTTCTTATGATTTTACACAAATTATTACTATTTTTAATAATTTTATCAAGGCCCGTACAGTTGATTTCCATCAATGGCCATCGAACTGCATTTACAGCGACCTTTTACAAATTTGATTTGGACATAATTCCAAATCCAACCATTAGATTTCAAATTTCTAATATTCATTGGAAAGCTCTTTTCGATACGAACCCAACGGTTCCGGTTTCAGGAGAATCCGACGGTCGGATCTCCCGTAACGTCAATTTGAAGCCAATGGTTGAAATTCGTGAACTGCCGCAGCGCGGCGCGTTCTATTCAGGCCATTATATTGTATATATAATATATATTTCGTCAATTTCCATTTTAAATGAATTTTATAAATCGTTTTAAATTCGTTTCAAAAACAATTTCAACTTCCATTTCAAATTCAAATCAAAATTGAATTTTTCCTTATAAATTCGTTTTAAATTCATTTCAAATTGATTTCAATTCAAGTCGATTTTTAATTCAATTTCAGTTCATTTTCAATTCAATTTGAATTTCAAATTTATTCAATTTGAATTTCAAATTTATTCAGTTTCAATTCGAATTCATTTCTATTCAAATTCGGTTTGAATACATTTCTATTCAAATTCAATTCGAATTAATTTCTATTCAATTTCAATTCGAATTCATTTCTAAATATTCAATTTTGAAATCACTTTCAATATTCATTATAAAATCGACAAAATTCCCGTTCGTGTTAAAATGGCGTGTAACTACTTAACACGATTTCACATTTCAATATTCAAAGAATATTATTTTTAATTTATTCGATAACTCTGAACTGGAATCAGACACAGTCAATTACCATATAATTTCAGTTATATGGATTTCATCAAATTCATATATACAACAATGACGATAAACACCCAACCATCATCCAAAGTGCGTTCTACACTGTATAAGCATCAAATATAAATATTTAACGCTTATAACAGCCTGTTAATCAATCGATCGACATACAGCTAATTATTGGGACTAGTGTATGTCATATATCATCCCAATACCCGTGTGGGGTTTCAAACAATCCAACACATATTTTATTTGTGCAGTTGGGCGATGTGTAAAATTTATCGTCCCAATCAATATCAGTCAAATGTGTGTATATAAACAAATCGTCCGATTTGTTTATATTTATTTCATTTTAAATACACGTTAAAAAATTCTACTTTCAACTATAAACTATTTTTAACAATATAAATATTTTATTTCATTTCACATCACACAATCAACTACACAAATTCAAACAAACAAGCATACAAGCCGTCCATGGTCTGTGGACGACGGGTGTCGGGTGCTGCTAAGCACCGTCTGCATCCTAGTATATAATTTTAACTAGTAAACAAGATTTAAAGTAAGAAGTTCTCACCACTAGCTAAACCAAATGCCACGACTCTTCATATGTAGAAATCTTCGTCGTGCTCGCCTTTTGTCAATTTCATTGTCCGTAGCCAATATATATATAAAAATCACATTTTTATATTTTTGCTATGTATATAAAAATCACATCTTTACACTGCTACTATATAGATTGTGACGGCCCGCCCCGCACCAACCGACATTTACTCCAAAGGTGCGCTGTACACATGTCCAGTTAGCACGGAACGGTTCGTGAGAAGGAAAAAGGGAAGAAGGAAATGAACATATAAAGAACCTGTAGAATGTCTCACAGCGCATAGAACAAAATATAATAATAACATACTTGACATAAAATAGGAGAGACAGTGCATAAGATGAAAATCAGAACTAAACATCATAGCAGCGGAAATCCAAAATACAGCTTATTACAACTTTTCAAACTGTCTCAAGCAAAAGCAAGATAAATGAGGTACACTACTAATGCCCAAGTAGCGACCACCAACGACACAGGGAGAATGTGTATATATATATATATATCATACATAGAAGCCTCCTGCCCGCCTCAGAATCAGCTACTCGCGCATCACCAGCTAACCTGTCTCTAGTCTGCTCGTGTGAGCACCCAGAGTAATAAGAGGAGACATAAAACTCTGGGTCAGACATAAAGCCTGGTATGAGACATAAGCATCTAAAGTGAACAATAACAGGTAGACTAAAACATACTTGAACCTGGACCTGCAACCAAAGAGTTAGCACTACATACTGTACAACACTCTAAGGTATCATATCAAACAACATAAAGACACGGAGGTGGGGGAGGTGTGCATGTCATAGGGATGGCATACAATCAAACATAGCATCCATCCTCACATCTCTCACTCAGTGCGTAAAGCATACGATATTCGCCACTTCGATCACCTACATACCTTGCTACGATCACTCTGCACCATGAAGTCATAAATGACTTCATTGCACTGATAACGTAGCCACAAATCCTTTGCTATGTCCACTTTGCCCCATGGAGTCACAAGAACCCAACTGCACTGGCTCATAGCCTTACTAATCCTTACTATGTCCACTCTGCCCCATGGAGTCGCAATAACCCCACTGCACTGGCTCATAATCTTACTCATCCTTACTATGTCCACTATGCCCCATGGAGTCGCAATGACCCCACTGCACTGGATCATAGTCTTACTACGCATCACCTTGCCCCTCAGGTCATAATGACCCTACTGCACTGATAACGTAGTCTTGCCACCATCACCTTGCCCCTCAGGTCACAATGACCCTACTGCACTGATAAATAGCCCATCATTCATTCTTAGTGGTGAATCGAAGTTATGAACGTCGACAACTCCTTAGCACACGTCCCGCAGCAAAGTCCAACCATGAAGTGAACTCATTGGTTCCTAGCTGGTTCCGGGATCCTGAGCTCTAACTTCCCATATTCGACTACCTTTGCATCTCGGGTTATTGGTCAATACTGGGTCGGGTCGGGTTCCTTCTCAAGCCATCGGTTCGGGTCGGGTATCCTTCCTCTATTCGGGTCGGGTCTCCTTCTGGTGCGGTTCGGGTCGGGTCTTCTCCTGGTGCGGTTCGGGTTGGTTGTCCTCCATCGGTTCGGGTCGGGTGTCGTCTCCCCTCCAGCTTGCGCCTCCGTTCCGATCCGTCCTCCTCGATCCGATCCGTCCTCATCGATCCGATCCGATCCCAGTTCAGCTAGCGTGGCCTTCCTTTTTGCCACTTTTTCCCCAAGTGTTGGGTTTCGATCCGATCAGATTCCTTTCTCAATTCAACATATCCGATCCGAGCCCTATGTCCGATCCGATCCGAACCCTACACTGTTTTCTGAAACTGTTCCAGCAAGTGTTTACGCCATTCAACGACGTTTTCGACCATTCTAACTATTGAAATCAATCACAAAGCATTTCATACAGTCATAGCAACATGCAAAATCAACCACAAACATCAAAACTTCAACATGATAGGTTAAAATGGATCAAACATACCCAAAACCCCATATTTCCCCCTAAGCATGTTTAGGTGAAAACTAATGATAGGATTAGCAAAACTTAACCAAATTAACCCAAATTCATATCAGAGATCTAAAACATCATTTAAGAATTTATGAACATTTTTCCCGAATTTATTAGTGTATAAATTCGCTAATTAACACTAATTACCCTTAACTAGCCATAATTAGTGTAAAACTATGCAAATCACTCACCTTAGCCACAAATAAACTAAGATCTGAAATAATTCTCTGATTTGATGTGAATTTCAATGCCAAACAGCAGCTCCTATGTTGCTTTGGTGAAGATCTTCCTTGATTAGGGGTTGCTAAGCTAAATCCTTGACCAAAAGATGATTTGGAGGTGATTTAGAGGTTAGAGGCCATTTTTAGGGTTCCTTGGTGATAAGTGGAGGCTAGAAAACTGAAATGGAATGATCCTCTATCTCATTTCAGCCCTCCCATAACCCTAATCCCGAAATGGGTTATGGGCCTACTCACTAATCACCCGATTTGGCCCGGTTAAGCAGTTTTTCACCCTCCAAACCTTGTTTCAGCCATATCTCCCAAACGGTAAGTCCGTTTGGCTATTATGACCACTCTACGGAAAGGTGAACCATCAAACGAATCTAATGGAAGTGGTTTCAGATCAAAATTCCTTTCCAATCAAAAGTTATGGCCAAAACAGTACCAACTAGGGGCAAAATGGTCATTTAAAAATCGACAAAAATCATGAACATGGGAAATGACTCTAATGGATGTTTCCCAAAGTTACATGACCATACGACTTCACATGGGAAAGAAATAAATATTCTACAATCCTATGATGTATAGAATACGGGTCGTTACACTCTCCCCCGCCTTAAGAAATTTCGCCCCCGAAATTCCCTAATCCAACACACACAAAGATCCCGCATGCCTACCAATCATAAAACAACAATCAAACATGCAAAACAAGTCTATCCTAGAATGCGGAATAACTAAATCGCAAAGTAAATCTTACCAGGCAAAGAGTTCTGGATATGCCTTCCTAATGCTCTCCTCTGTCTCCCAAGTACAATCATTCTCGTCCTCGCCCCACTGAACCTTGACTAGCTTCACCGACTTCCTTCGAAGTTGCTTCGTATCGTGCCCCACAATACGGATCGGCTTGCGGTTCCCAACCGCCTCAGGTTCTACTTCGAAGTCCTCTAACTGATCAGGTGAAATAGTCATATCTGAGTCGTGAACGAACTTCCTTATTTGGGAAACATGAAATACAATGTGAACTCCCGCCATTTTCTCTGGTAAGCCAACTCTATAGGCCAAATTCCCGACTAGTTCAAGAACAGGGAATGGGCCAACAAATCTTGGTGCCAACTTGCCTCTCCTGCCAAATCGTATTACGCTCTTCAACGGAGAAATCTTGACAAACACCAAGTCGCCAACGGAGAATTTTAAGTCTCTTCTCCTCTTATCAGCATAACTCTTCTGCCTATCTTGGGCAGCTTTCAATCGTTGTTGAATGATCTTAATCTTATCTGAAGTTTCCCTCACCACATATGGTCCAAGCATAAACTTCTCGCCAGTCTCTATCCAACATGATGGTGAGTTGCACGGTCTTCCGTACAAAGCTTCATATGGAGCCATACCGATACTGGATTGGTAGCTATTATTATATGCAAACTCTACTAGATGCAAATGGTCATCCCATGATCCACCAAAATCCAATATACAAGCTCTCAAGAGATCTTCCAATATACGATTCACCCTCTCCGTCTGACCGTCGGTCTGAGGATGATATGCGGTACTGAGATGTAATCCTGACCCTAGAGCCTCTTGCAAGCTCTTCCAAAACCCACTAGTGAACAACAGGTCTCGGTCACTCACAATGCTTTTGGGTACTCCATGAAATCTCACTACCCACTTCATATACAATTCTGCCAACTTGGCTGCCGTTCTGGTCGATTTGACTGGTATAAATCTGGCACTCTTAGTCAATCGATCCACAATTACCCAAACGCTATCATATCTCGATCTAGTCCTTGGTAAACCATCGATGAAATCCATCGAGACTTGCTCCCATTTCCATTCGGGAATTTCTAATGGTTGCAACAACCCACTAGGCTTCTTTTGGTCGGCTTTAACTAGCTCGCAATTCGTGCATTTGGATATAAACTTCCCAAAGTCTCTTTTCATCCCTTCCCAGTTGTAAGTCTGCTGACATTCACTAAGCACTTCATCTCTCAAACCATTCACGTTGGGCACAACTAGCCTTCCATTCTTCCGAAGCCATCCATCTCGATCAAGCCCATACACATTCATCTCCTCATCGATACCCATCTCTAACTTGGAGATGATTTCCAATAGGTTAGGATCGTCCCTCTGACTAGAACCAATCCGCTGGGTCTGATCGTCAAACTAGCTAGCATAACTGGATCCAATTCGCACTTTGGTCTGAAATCAAACCCCGCGATATACTCCAGTTGCTTCCATTCAAGAAACATTGCCCCTAAGCTGGCATGTCTCCTACTCAAGGCATCGGCTACCGCATTACCCTTCCCAGGTGTGTATGCGATATCAAAATCATACGAAGCCAAGAACTCTAACCATCTCTGCTGATGAAGATTCAGATCTTTCTGAGAGAAGAGATACTTTAACGATTTATGATCGGTAAACAACCCAAACCTTTCTCCCAAGAGATAGTGTCTCCACATCTTCAGCGCAAATACAATCGCTGCCAATTCCAAATCATGGGTAGGATACTTCTTCTCATGCGGCTTTAGCTGTCGACTAGCATAAGCTACAACCCTACCTTCTTGCATCAATACTGCACCCAGTCCGGTACCACAAGCATCCGTGTATACCGTCATCTCTTCATTCCCTTTAGGAATGACTAACACTGGCGCACGCGTCAACTTCTCCTTTAGAATCTTGAAGGCATCCTCACACACTCCGTCCCAGACGAAGGACTGATTCTTCTTAGTCAACTGAGTCAACGGTGCTGCTATCTTGGAGAAGTCCTGGATAAACTTATGATAATATCCAGCTAAGCCCAAGAAACTTCTTACATCTGTAGCATTCTTGGGCGTAGGCCAATCCTGTACCGTAGCCACCTTCGCAGGGTCCACGGCAATACCACTCTCTGAAACAACATGACCCAAGAATCTCACTTCCCTTCTCCAAAAATGACACTTAGAGAATTTCGCTTTCAATTGGTGTTTCCTCAACACCTCCATCACTATCCTCAAGTGTCCCTTGTGTTCCTCCTCTGTCCTTGAATAAACAAGGATATCATCCACGAACACAAGAACAAACTTATTCAACTGATCTCTGAATACTCGATTCATAAGATCCACAAAATAGGCTGGTGCGTTGGTCAACCCAAACGGCATAACCAACCACTCATAAAATCCAGACGGCGTCCTAAATGCCGTTTTCGGAACACTCTCATCCGCTACTCGAAGCTGATGAAATCCTGTCGCGAGGTCCAACTGGGAGAACACTCTTGCTCCTTCCAGCTGATCAAACAAATCATCTATCCGCGGTAGAGGATACTTATTCTTCCTCGTCACCTTATTCAACTCGCGATAGTCCACACACAAACGAAGGGAACCATCTGCCTTAGTGGAAAACACAACTGGTGCTCCCCACTCGGAGACACTCCTTCTAATAAATCCCTTCTTCAAAAGATTGCCGACTTGCACCCCGAGCTCTCGCTGCTCCCTTGGTGCCATACGACGAAGTGGCAACACTATAAGTCTGGCATCTTTCACTAAATCAATACGGAACTCAATCTCTCGGTGTGGTGGAAGCCCGGTCACCTCCTCGAAGACGTCCGGATACTGGCCAACCACGGGCACATCTGACAACTCATCCTGCGGGATGTCGAGGGAATTTACAAAACTAGCAATAACCCCATCACTAGGTAGACTACCAAACACTACCCTCCGCCCATCATCCGCCCTCACTGTCACCAAAAAGCCCTCACAGTCTACCACCACCCCGTATCTTTGGAGCCAATCGACTCCCAATATAATGCCATACCCAGTAAAGCCCAAAACAAAGCAATCACATACAAACATACATCCATGACTCGATAAGACCAAATTCCTGCAAATCATACTAAGGCTAGTCGAACCACCAATCGGGTTCGTCACAACCAATGGTCTATCGACTATCTCGGGTTTCAGTCCCAACCTATCTACCAGGTCACTAGATATGAAGGAACGGGAAGCCCCAGTATCAAACAAAACTCGAACTGGTACATCATAAATAGAAAGCATACCTTGAATAACAACATTCTTTCCTTTCTCCGCCGCAGTTGGGGCATTCGACGAAGAAGCAACATCATCAATAGCATATGCTTTCACAATCTGCTTCTCCTTAAGAGGTTGCAGACACTTATCCTTCTGATGTCCCATTTGACCACAGTTGTAGCACTTCTTTTCCGCTGGCTTGGCCAGACATTCTTTAGCATAATGGCCCTTCTTACCACAGCTGAAGCACTCAACATCCTTCTTACTCTTTTTCTAGCCACCTTTAGATTGGTCCTGCTTCCTCTTATTCTGAGAGTTATTCTTGCCTCCACCGCTTGCTTACGGCTTTGGCCCTTCTGCAGATGCAGCCTCAGTCTTTGACTTAGGGTAAAGACTCTCTGATCTCAAAGCCTTCCCCACGATCGATTCAAAAGTCTCATCGATGTGGTTGATAAGCCTTTCCCCCAAGTATCCATCCAAACCAGTAATGAACTTTTCATTCTTCTTTTCAGGAGTATCAATGAGAGACAGTCCATACTTCGACAAAGTGTCGAACTCAGCAATATAATCAGAAACTGCCCTTCCGTTCTGCTTGAGTTCCAAGAACCTCTTAAACAATACTGACTTCTGGGCAGCTGGAATGAACTTCTCGCTAAAGCGAGCCTTGAACTGAACCCAAGTAACCTGGTCCTCTGGAGTAGCTGTTCTAATAGCATTCCACCAATTCATCGCTCGCCCTTGCAGCTGACGAGACGCTAGCCTTCTCTTCATCGCATCCTCAAGACCCAAGTCATCAAAGATACGATCACAGCTATCCATCCAATCTTGAACATCTGTGGCCGACTCCGTACCGTGGAACGGCTTTCCACCAAGATTAGTGTAATCCTTGCACAACTTGGCGAAATCGACCCTAGGTGCCTGCACTACTGGGCCAACACCAACTCCGGGATTGGGAACTGCCCCTTGCACTTCTCTAAGCATGTCTCTCATGAGGTTAGTAAACATTGCCCTCATGTCAGCGGCAGTCCCTTGGTTGGTCCCTCTACCAGCACCCCTCGTGTCTCGGCTCATCTTCAATCTGAAAAAGGGAAACGATTAACGACCCCATAGTGGTGCTAGTGCAGTGCGACTTCATTCTTTATACTACTAATAGTATATATATACATAGCTTTTGAAAACCAAAGTAATCACAAATACGCACTCTCTTATACGTACTAACTCTCCCTAGTGTCTTTCCCTAGGTTAACTACGCAACCTAGAGCTCTGATACCAAGTGTGACGGCCCGCCCCGCACCAACCGACATTTACTCCAAAGGTGCGCTGTACACATGTCCAGTTAGCACGGAACGGGTGGTGAGAAGGAAAAAGGGAAGAAGGAAATGAACATACAAAGAACCTGTAGAATATCTCACAGCGCATAGAACAAAATATAATAATAACATACTTGACATAAAACAGGAGAGACAGTGCATAAGCTGAAAATCAGAACTAAACATCATAGCAACGGAAATCCAAAATACAGCTTATTACAACTTTTCAAACTGTCTCAAGCAAAAGCAAGATAAATGAGGTACACTACTAATGCCCAAGTAGCGACCACCAACGACATAGGGAAAATGTGTATATATATATATCATACGTGGAAGCCTCCTGCCCGCCTCCGAATCAGCTACTCGCGCATCACCAGCTAACCTGTCTCTAGTCTGCTCGTGTGAGCACCCAGAGTAATTAGAGGATACATAAAACTCTGGGTCAGACATAAAGCCTGGTATGAGCGATAAGCATCTAAAGTGAACAATAACAGGTAGACTAAAACATACCTGAACCAGGACCTGCAACCAAAGAGTTAGCACTACATACTATACAACACTCTAAGGTACCATATCAAACAACATAAAGACACGGAGGTGGAGGAGGTGTGCATGTCATAAGGATGGCAAACAATCAAACATAGCATCCATCCTCACATCTCTCACTCAGTGCGTAAAGCATACGATATTCACCACTTCGATCACCTACATACCTTGTTATGATCACTCTGCCCCATGAAGTCATAAATGGCTTCACTGCACTGATAACGTAGCCACAAATCCTTTGCTATGTCCACTTTACCCCATGGAGTCACAAGAACCCCCACTGCACTGGCTCATAGCCTTACTAATCCTTACCATGTCCACTCTGCCCCATGGAGTCGCAATAACCCCACTGCACTGGCTCATAGTCTTACTCATCCTTACTATGTCCACTATGCCCCATGGAGTCGCAATGACCCCACTGCACTGGCTCATAGTCTTACTACACATCACCTTGCCCCTCAGTTCATAATGACCCTACTGCACTGATAACGTAGTCTTGCCACCATCACCTTGCCCCTCAGGTCACAATGACCCTACTGCACTGATAAGTTGCCCATCATTCATTCTTAGTGGTGAATCGAAGTTATGAACGTCGACAACTCCTTAGCACACGTCCCGCAGCAAAGTCCAACCATGAAGTGAACTCATTGGTTCCCAACTGGTTCCGGGATCCTGAGCTCTAACTTCCCATATTGGACTACCTTTGCATCTCGGGTTATTGGTCAATACTGGGTCGGGTCGGGTTCCTTCTCAAGCCATCGGTTCGGGTCGGGTATCCTTCCTCTGTTCGGGTCGGGTCTCCTTCTGGTGCGGTTCGGGTCGGGTCTTCTCCTGGTGCGGTTCGGGTCGGTTGTCCTCCATCGGTTCGGATCGGGTGCTTCGTCTCGGGTCGGGTCGGGTCGGGTGTCATCTCCCCTCCAGCTTGCGCCTCCGTTCTGATCCGTCCTCCTCGATCCGATCCGTCCTCATCGATCCGATCCGATCCCAGTTCAGCTAGCGTGGCCTTCCTTTTTGCCACTTTTTCCCCAAGTGTTGGGTTCCGATCCGATCGGATTCCTTGCTCAGTTCAACATATCCGATCCGAGCCCTATGTCCGATCCGATCCGAACCCTGCACTGTTTTCTGAAACTGTTCCAGCAAGTGTTTACGCCATTCGACGACGTTTTCGACCATTCTAACTATTGAAATCAATCACAAAGCATTTCATACAGTTATAGCAACATGCAAAATCAACCACAAACATCAAAACTTCAACATGATAGGTTAAAATGGATCAGACATACCCAAAACCCCATATTTCCCCCTAAGCATGTTTAGGTGAAAACTAATGATAGGATTAGCAAAACTTAACCAAATTAACCCAAATTCATATCAGAGATCTAAAACATCATTTAAGAATTTATGAACATTTTTCCCGAATTTATTAGTGTATAAATTCGCTAATTAACACTAATTACCCTTAACTAGCCATAATTAGTGTAAAACTATGCAAATCACTCACCTTAGCCACAAATAAACTAAGATCTGAAATAATTCTCTGATTTGATGTGAATTTCAATGCCAAACAGCAGCTCCTATGTTGCTTTGGTGAAGATCTTCCTTGATTAGGGGTTGCTAAGCTAAATCCTTGACCAAAAGATGATTTGGAGGTGATTTAGAGGTTAGAGGCCATTTTTAGGGTTCCTTGGTGATAAGTGGAGGCTAGAAAACTGAAATGGAATGATCCTCTATCTCATTTCAGCCCTCCCATAACCCTAATCCCGAAATGGGTTATGGGCCTACTCACTAATCACCCGATTTGGCCCGGTTAAGCAGTTTTTCACCCTCCAAACCTTGTTCAGCCATATCTCCCAAACGGTAAGTCTGTTTGGCTATTATGACCACTCTACGGAAAGGTGAACCATCAAACGAATCTAATGGAAGTGGTTTCAGATCAAAATTCCTTTCCAATCAAAAGTTATGGCCAAAACAGTACCAACTAGGGGAAAAATGGTCACTTAAAAATCGAGAAAAATCATGAACATGGGAAATGACTCTAATGGATGTTTCCCAAAGTTACATGACCATACGACTTCACATGGGAAAGAAATTAATATTCTACAATCCTATGATGTATAGAATACGGGTCGTTACACTGGTACTATATAGATAAAAATTCTATTTTTGCTATGTATATAAAAATCACATCTTTACACTGCTACTATATAGATAAAAATTCTATTTTTACATCGCTACTATATAGATAAAAATTCTATTTTTACATCGCTACTATATAAATAAATTCTATTTTTACATCGCTACGATATAGATAAAAATTCTATTTTTACATCGCTACTATATAGATAAAAGTTCTATTTTTGTAACGGTGTTCATATAATAAAGATAATATTTTTATCACGCTATTCTCTATATAAAAATTATCGCTTTTCTTCCAATAAAGATTATATTTTTATCTTGCTAGTAATATAATAAAAAAATATTTTTATTACTCTTCATGAATAAAAATCATATTCTTATTCTTCCTATGATATAAATATCGAATTTTTATTTCATCGCTATAGAAATCACATTTTTATTTCAACTTATATATAATAAAAATCAGATTTTTATTTTGCTACATGTATAAGGATCAAATTTTTACTAGTTATATAATATAAAAAATCGTATTTATATTCTCTATAAAATATAAAAATCATATTTTTATCTTCTACATCATATGAAAATTATATTTTCATATCGATGTTTATTTAAAAATCGAACCTTTACCATATAAAAAAAATCTAATCTTGCCTATATTGAAAATCAAAACTTTACCGGGTTAAAAATTTAAACTTGCCTAAATTAAAAACTAAACTTTACATAAGGAAAAATCTCGACTTTATATATTAAAAAATATCATCTTTAGATTAGTAAAAATCTAATCTTTACTTAGAAAATTCAAACTTTTTTATTCAAAAAAAAACAAGAAACCATATAGTGTTTTATTTTAAAAACTAAGGGATTATAAATAAAGGAGGGAAAACTCACAGCCAGCATTCGCTAGCAAGGTGTCGGAAGTTGATTAGAGTGCATCGCGAGGTGCTGCACAATCTCCAAATGTCGCTTGAACCTCGAGTTACTTCCCAGCCCTAAAACGATGGCAATTCGATTTGGGCGATGGAAGCATTGACAAGGGGGGCACGGCTTCAGTTTGCGGAGAAGAGGGGAGGGAGCGGCGGTCGCTGGTGACGGCCATGGCTTCTGCGGCGACGCTCGTGCGATAGGGAGGAGGGGTGCGACTGTTCTTGGGGATTGCGGGCTAGGGTGTGGGGCTTTCAGAGGAGCGAGAAGAGAGTAGTGGGAAGGGAGAGGAGGCTGGACGCAGATGGGGTGCTCCGGCGTGGAGGCGGTGGGTGGAAGCGGTGGCAGCGGCGATTTGGGAATTTCCGATCTTTTTTTTATTTGAGCGTTGACTGAATCGGGAGAGGAGGGAGAGTAAGGGAGATTATATAATATAATATAATATATATTTAATTATATTTTAATTTCCAAAAGTAACTTTTTATTTTCAACTCGAAATCAAACCCACTGCCTGTCTTCCCTAGCTAATTACCCCCATTCCGAACACAATGGGATATGTATTGTAAGCTGAATCAATCGTTTCGATCAGTTTTCGTCAAAATCAACCTATAAACCTATATTTTGAATTTGAAGGCACATTTCAATTTACTGGGGTCACATACTAACTCGAAAAATCCTTGGAAAATATTTTCTAGCTTCGTATTGACGATACGGTCCTAACAAAACAAATTTTGTCGAATTCTGAGACCGTTTGAGAAATGACCATTTTCCAGTCGATCGAAATCAACTGAAACTGGTCAAAACATGTTTTACTTTGCCACGCTCACATATTGATTTGAAAATTTACGAATTTTGAAACCCAGCAATAATTTGACATCACGGATCCAACAAAAGTTGTTTCATCGAAAATCGAGGTCGTTTGCAAAATTCCCATTTTCAAGGGCCAGAATTCCATAGCGACTATTCTGAATTTTCAACTGGACATAAATTTTTATCCCCGCTATGAAATTTTGATTTTTCATATTCGTTGGAAAGATATTCTCAATTAGATTTAAATATTTTTGGTTTCGCTAAAATCCGGTTTATTTTGCACCCAGTACATTCATTTGAACTTTGAAATCGAATTTTCAAACTACCGCGCCATTTTCAATTCCTTATATAATTAAAATAAAATATTTATATTCAAACGACGATCTATATAAATATATACGTTCGAATTCTATTCAAAATAAATTTCTAGTTGATATTATTTAAAATAATTCATTTTAAATAATCAAAATTCATCAAAATTGCCAAAATAAAAATTTTAATCTGGCTCAGAATTTCCGGGTTGTTACAATCTCCACCACTCAAAACTTTTCGTCCCCGAAAAGGAACGAAGCTGAAAGTTGTTTAACAAATCAACTCAATTTCCATTATTTTCTTTACGGCTTGAGTTCTTCAACTTTTCAGTTTCTAAGAACTTTTCAAATTTTTCAAAAATTTGGCTAACACCCTAAATTTTCGAAAAATTTCGCCATAACCTCCCCTGCACCGGAGACTTCGGGATATTTCATATAGCCTCCCATGGCCTTCTTCAATCCAAAAGAAAAAGAAAAAGCCAAGCGGCTAGCCAATCGGCTCATAAAATCATACAAACCCAAAGAAATACAATAAGCATGTACCTATTTGTTGGGCAAACTATTTTATTCTTCTGCTCTAGCCTCTTTGCTATGACCTGTTCAACGTGAGTACATGTATATGCATGCAATTCCAAACAATTTATAATACAGTTCAATATTCGGTTCAATTTGGCATAATGGTTCAAAATATCAAACCAACAATCAAACAACACAACCATCAATCAATTAGTGGATTATCATTTCAAATTCATAATTTTGATATATATACAGAAAATCATGTTTTTGATGCCAAATCACAACAATAAATCTATCTAGTTTTGGTTCTCACACCAGTCAACGGAAGTATATAGATATCTCACTTTTGAAACTCGAAAATAAATACTGGTGATGACGCGCCATCATCAGAATCGTGTCAGGGCGACTAGAGTGTGATTCTATATCTATCTAGTATATTAAAACTTCGAATATACGTTCATGACGCGTATATGCAAAATCTTTATATACTCGATTGTCCAAATTCAAAATAAGTAAATATTCAAATATGTATAAAACGATTTAAATTTCAAAACATAATTTGTTTTCATTTGAGAAATATACTCTTCACACTCGTTATAGGATACTACTGATCCCATCTCTAACGAGTCATTCTAATTGGATATTACTAATCCAATATCTGATGAATTCTTTCGTATGGTTCTAATGTGCCTTGTTCTCGAGCCCTGTAAACCAAAGCTCTAATACCAACTGACATAACCCGAAACTTCCCCATGAAGGAAAGCACGGATTACCTTGAGAACTCGACAAAATAGAACGCAAATAGAAGAACATTTCATTGTTTATAACAACAATTCCATCAGAATACAAGAATATACAGAGTATGAATAAATATTACACATTCGATAAATATCTGAGATTACAATAAATTACATAGCAACGGAAAAATATTACAAAACACAACTGAAGGCGATATACGGATACAGAGCTATATCCGAGGCGCCTCGCATTCCAACAACCACAAAGGTGAAAATAATATAAATGTCAGCCAGTTTAAGCACCGACACCACCGTAGGTAGAAAGAAACGTCGGGTCCTCCCAGCAGTCACTATCCCGTTTTTGACTCATACCGAGGTGTGAGGCTCGCGAATTAACGCCATACACAAAGCTACGCCACGTAGGCCGTGCTTTGATCATCAACCACAAGACTTCGCTTTGCAACAAAAGCCTTGATCATCTGCCACTTTGGTATGCCACACAGGCAATTCATGCCATGCGACTAATATCTATCGATATATAACCTCTGAGCTCGTACGTCTCAGAGAAGGGCGTTATGCAAGAGAATAAATTCTTCGCCGCCAAACAGATATATATTTAATAGAAATCAATCAACACGGAATAAAATCCAATGTCTGACACACCATCCATTTACAAGTTCGTTCTGGGTCTGAACGAAACCGGAGGCACTTTCCTCGCATATCCGTCGATCTCCAAGTACGTCTGGATGATCACCAACTGATTCCCTCCTCTTGGGTGTACAACCCAATCAAGATCATCAATAACCACCCAAACGATGTGAAGACTTCCGGTCTTCAACCACCGTCTTCATTTTCGACTTATCGTCGAATCGGTTATTCAGAATGGGTATAGACCCGGCCTTTCTGAATAACCCGCGTATATAATAAACAAGTGTCATACAAACACAACATACGCCTCATTCCAATTCATCAGTCACTAACCGTAAATTAGCAAGAGAACAATTCCCCAAATATGAACCCCGAAGGCCGAAACCAACATCAGATCAATACCCAGGAAACCATCCTCTTAGCTAACCTAAAGTTAGTTTCTAAATTTCACATTCTTAAGGAAAGGTTCCCATTAATTTTATCAAAGATAAACTCTTCTAAATTTATTCTTTAATCTTCCTTTAGATATCATTTCAAACCATGTTAAGGTTTTCCAAACTAGTCAGGATTAGCGAACTACACCGAAGTAATTATTTATTTTATTTCCCAATCCCAACCTATTCATCCCATGGAGCAAAACTGGTAATACTCCATATCTATTACCACAGTGTTATCGGTAAAATTAATTACCGTTTCACGTTCAAATCTAATTAAAATTTAACTATCACTCTGGAGCAAAACTGGTGATACTCCATTCTCGATCTTTTCAATCTAATTAAAGATTCATTAAAACTCTAATTCAGTTTTAATCTCGAAAATTATTTCTTAATGATTATTCCAAGCTCAGAAATTAATCTTATTTTAAATGGGTTAAAGAACCAATGTTGTTTAAAACACGGTTCACGATAAACCCAAAATCACATTCCATTGTTAATCGGGTTAAAGAACAAGTGTTATTTAAAACACCGTTCACGATAAACCCAAAAATCAATCTTATATTCAATTCCAATTTAAAGATTAATCAACTGGAAAATCTCACTAAATCTTAATTAAAAGATTTATTCTTTTCTAAACAGGGTGCAAGAACAGTGTTATTTAAGACACCATTCACGACGAACCCGAAATCTCATTTGATATTAAATACAAGGCTCTGAATATGAAATATATCGGCTTATATTCAATATCAAATTATGAAATCAACAAATATCGTATTGGAATAATGATATATATATATATATCTTTCAAATTCCCTTAACCATATCTATATAATCACGAAATCCAACATCAAAATATTCCGAAGATAATTTTGATTCAAATCCATTCCAATTCGTATATTGGAAATTCTGGTTATATTTAAAACCACTTCAAATTCAATTTATTTATTTCAAAAATAAATTGATTTTAATTCTAGTTCAAAACTAGTTCATTTTGATAAAAATCTATTTTTATCTTTTCAAATATGGAGTTTTTCATCCCAGTTTTTCTCAAATCATTTCTTATGATTTTAGACAAATTATTACTATTTTTAATAATTTTATCAAGGCCCGTACAGTCGATTTCCATCAACGGCCATCGAACTGCACTTACAACGACCTTTTCCAAATTTGATTTGGACATAATTCCAAATCCAACCATTAGATTTCAAATTTTTAATATTCATTGGAAAGCTCTTTTCGATACGAACCCAACGGTTCCAGTTTCAGGAGAATCATATGGTCGGATCTCCCGTAACGTCAATTCGAAGTCAATGGTCGAAATTCGCGAACTACCGCAGCGCGGCGCGTTCCATTCAGGCCATTATATTATATATATAATATATATATAATATATATTTCATCAATTTCCATTTAAAATGAATTTTACAAATCGTTTTAAATTCGTTTCAAAAACAATTTCCACTTCCATTTCAAATTCAAATCAAAATTGAATTTTTCCTTATAAATTCGTTTTAAATTCATTTCAAATTGATTTCAATTCAATACGATTTTTAGTTCAATTTCAGTTCGTTTTCAATTCAATTTGACTTTCAAATTTATTCAATTTCAATTCGAATTCATTTCTATTCAATTTCAATTCGAATTCATTTCTATTCGAATTCATTTCTAGTCAATTTCAATTCGAATTCATTTCTAAATATTCGATTTTGAAATCACGTTCAATATTCATTATAAAATCGACAAAATTCCCGTTCGTGTTAAAATGGCGTGTAACTACTTAACACAGCTTCACATTTCAATATTCAAAGAATATTATTTTTAAATTATTCGATAATTCTGAACTGGAATCATACATAGTCAATTACCATATAATTTCAGTTATATGGATTTCATCAAATTCATATATACAACAATGACGGTAAACACCCAACCATCATCCAAAGTGCGTTCTACACTGTATAAGCATCAAATATAAATATTTAATGCTTATAACAGCCTGTCAATCAATCGATCGACATACAGCTAATTATTGGGACTAGTGTATGTCATATATCATCCCAATACCCGTGTGGGGTTTCAAACAATCCAACACATATTTTATTTGTGCAGTTGGGCGATGTGTAAAATTTATCGTCCCAATCAATATCAGTCAAATGTGTGTATATAAAAAAATCGTCTGATTTGTTTATATTTATTTCATTTTAAATACACATTAAAAAATTCTATTTTCAACTATAAAATATTTTTAACTATATAAATATTTTATTTCATTTCACATCACACAATCAACTACACGTCAAAATCAAACAAACAAGCATACAAGCCGTCCATAGTCTGTGGACGACGGGTGTCCGGTGATGCTAAGCACCGTCTGCATCCTAGTATATAATTTTAACTAGAAAACAAGATTAAAAGTGAGAAGTTCTCACCACTAGCTAAACCAAACGCCACGACTCTTCATATGTAGAAATCTTCGTCGTGCTCGCCTTTTTTCAATTTCATTGTCCGTAACCACTACATATATAAAAATCACATTTTTATATTGTTGCTATGTATATAAAAGTCACATCTTTATACCGCTACTATATAGATAAAAATTCTATTTTTACATCGCTACTATATAGATAAAAATTCTATTTTTACATCGCTACTATATAGATAAAAATTCTATTTTTACATCGCTACTATATAGATAAAAATTCTATTTTTATAACGGTGTTCATATAATAAAGATCATATTTTTATCACGCTATTCTCTATATAAAAATTATATTTTTATATCGCTCTTCTTCCAATAAAGATTATATTTTTATCTTGCTAGTAATATAATAAAATTTATGTTTTTATTACTCTTCATGAATAAAAATCATATTCTTAATCTTCCTATGATATAAAGATCGAATTTTTATTTCATCGCTATAGAAATCACATTTTTATTTCCACTTATATATAATAAAAATCAGATTTTTATTTCGCTACATGTATAAAGATCAATTTTTTATTGGTTATATAATATAAAAAATCGTATTTTTATTCTCTATAAAATATAAAAATCATATTTTTATCTTCTACATTATATGTAAATTATATTTTCATATCGATGTCTATTTAAAAATCGAACCTTTACCATATAAAAAAAATCTAATCTTGCCTATATTAAAAATCAAAACTTTACCGGGTTAAAAATTTAAACTTGCCTAAATTAAAAACTAAACTTTACATAAGGAAAAATCTCGACTTTATATATTAAAAGATCTCATCTTTAGATTAGTAAAAATCAAATATTTACTTAGAAAAGTCAAACCTTTTTATTCAAAAAAAAAGAAAGAAACCATATAGTGTTTTATTTTAAAAACTAAGGAATTACAAATAAAGGAGGAAAAACTCACAGCCGTCATTCGCCAGCAGGATGTCGGAAGTTAATTAGAGTGCATCGCGAGGTGCTGCACCATATCTAGGTGTCGCTCGAACCTCGAGTTACTTCCCAGCCCTCGAACGATGGCAATTCGATTTGGGCGATGGAAGCATTGACAAGGAGGGGCACGACTTCAGTTTATGGAGAAGAGGGGAGGGAGCGGCGGTCGCTGGTGACGGCCATGGCTCCTGCGGCGACGCTCATGCGATAGGGAGGAGGGGTGCGACTGTACTTGGGGGTTGCGGGCTAGGGCGTGGGGCTTTCAGAGGAGCGAGAAGAGAGTAGTGGGGAGGGAGAGGAGGCTGGACGACGATGGGGTGCTCCGGCATGGAGACGGTGGGTGGAAGCGGTGACAACGATGATTTGGGAATTTCCGATCTTCTTCTTTTTTTTATTTGAGCGTTGACTGAATTGGGAGAGGAGGGAGAATAAGGGAGCTTAAATAATATAATATATAT
This sequence comes from Allium sativum, assembly GCA_030737875.1. Lineage (NCBI taxonomy): Eukaryota > Viridiplantae > Streptophyta > Magnoliopsida > Asparagales > Amaryllidaceae > Allium > Allium sativum. The sequence continues at coordinate 162,838,582 of CM060924.1, forward strand.
TTAATTATATTTTAATTTCCAAAAGTAACTTTTTATTTTCATCTCGAAATCAAACCCACCGCCTATCGTCTCTAGCTAACTACCCCATTCCGAACACAATGGGATATGTATTGTAAGCTGATTCGATCGTTTCGATCAGTTTTCGTCTAAACCAACCTATAACTCTATATATTGAATTTGAACGACATTTCAATTTACTGGGGTCACATACTAACTCGAAAAATCCTCAAAAAATATTTTCTAGCTTCGTATTGACGATACGGTCCTAACAAAACTAATTTCGTCGAATTCTGAGACCGTTTGAAAAATGGCCATTTTCCAGTCGATCGAAATCAACTGAAACTGGTCAAAACACGTTTTACTTTGCCACGCTCACATATTGATTCGAAAAATTACGAATTTTGAAAACCAGCAATAATTTGACATCACGGATCCAACAAAAGTGGTTTCGTCGAAAACCGAGGTCGTTTGCAAAATTCCCATTTTCAAGGGCCAGAATTCCATAGCGACTATTCTGAATTTTCAACTGGACATAACTTTTTATTCCTGCTATGAAATTTTGATTTTTCGGATTCGTTGGAAAGATATTCTCAATTTGATTCAAATATTTTTGGTTTCGCTAAAATCCGGTTTATTTTGCACCCGGTACATTCATTTGAACTTTGAAATCCGGTTTATTTTTGATCAGACAGGTCCCGCAGTACCATTAGCGGATGCCCGCAGTATCATTAGCGGATGACCTTATACGCCCCACGCTATGATAGAGGATGACCTTTTATACCGCGATATCCAGCCTCGAAGCAGGATGGGTATTATTTATGTTGGCTAACGTCTGTGGATGCAGGAAAACAGGTTGGAGGGATCCAACTGGATTCCTCAAAAATTTATTATTGTTTGTTTTCACATATATGTTATCATATATGATGTGTCGATTGATAATTAGGTGGTTTGATTGTTTAAATATCAGTGGGCCCAAAAATGTTTATTTATAAAAATATCATGAAAAGGATATTTGAGATTTAAAAGGGAAATCTATTTTTAAAAATAGAATTTGAATTTTTAATAAGCTATAGAAATATTACCTTGTTTTGGATAAATAAAACAAGTATTGAATTTATAAACGATGTTTATAAATTAAAATATATAGGAAATTGAAGTATTAAATTTGTAAATAATGTTTATAAATTAGATAATACATAAAATTGAAGTAAATGTATAAACGGTGTTCATAAATAAAATGGAATGATTTTCATGGGATAATCAGGGAACTAAAAATGAATTCATAAAAAATGTTTATAAATGAAGTGGAAAAAAAATATCATTTGATAATTTGATTATTTAAATTCAAATATGAATTTACAAAAAGAAATGGGAAATTATTTTAAAGAAGTAAACGATGAAAATTATTCTGATATTCAGAATGTAAATTGAACAAAAAATAAATCCATATGGATTTATGATTTGAATTCGATTAGATCGAATTTATTTAAATAAATATTTTTAGAACAAATATTAGGATTGTATCAAACACAAGTTTAAATTTAAATATGATTATAATAAATAGAAATTTCCAAAATAAGATTTTGGTTTTAAATAGATTTCGAAATGGACTTGTTTAAATATAAAACAAATAAATTTATAAACGATGTTTATAAATATGGTGAGAAATTATCAAGAGATAATTGCTAACTTCATATTCAAGTATGAATTTAAAATATAATTTGAAATCATTTCGAAAAGGGAACGACAGTTTTATACCATGATTTGCAATATAAAAGGAATGGAGTTTCAAATAGAATTTGAAATGGAACTTGTTTTAAGGAAGTTGAATTTATAAACAGTGTTATAAATTTAGTGAAATAAATTATCATTTGATAATTTAGGAATTTAAATTCAAATATGAATTTAACAATGAATTGGAAATCGTTTAGGAATGGGGAAGACAAATGTTATTCCGATATTCGGAATATAAACCGAACTGAGATAAATCTAAGGATTTAAAAATTAGAACTCGATTATGTCGAATTTAACAAAAAAATTATTTATGAATGATTGGACTTCGATATAGAATATTTAATTATAAATAAATTATAACTTAATTATAAAATAATCGATTGTTATGGAAGATTAGAAATATTAAGTTAAATTTGGAAAATTAGTTTAATATATATTAAAATATATTAGTATGAGGTTAGAATTTATGTATAAATGAAGTTTAAAACGTTTAAATATTAAATATAATTAAAACGAACTCGCCGCAGCACGGCAGTTCGTAAATTGGCGTTTCGAACTTCAATTGAGTATATAGAACTCAATTTAAGTCGGAATTCTTTGAAACAAGAATCTTTAGGACTGTTGATAATAGTTTTGTAATGGAAGAGAAAAATCTAGATTTCATCTTATGGATTTTGAGTTGTGTCAAAATCAAATTTTTAGAAAAACAACGCCAGAACCATTATAAAACCATAATGGTTTATTTAAATAAATAAAAGGATTTTAAGTAAATAAAATCCGTATTTCCATTAGAAAAATCTAGACTTGAGGTATAAAATAAATATGAACACAAGTGGAGTAAGTGAATTGATTTTTGAAACAAAAATTAGATTTTTAATTGCTAAATAGAATTAACTATTTTGAAGGATAACTAGTTAATCGAGTTTTGATACGAAATTGGGTTTTGGTTAAGTAAATTGAACTGATGAATTCACATTCGAAATCGAATATGAAACTGGAACTGAAAATGGAATTCAATTTATTTATAAGCTAGTTAATATTATATTTGAACATTTTATGTTCAAACAAAAAGGTGAAATAGGCAAATAGCTAATTAGAAACAAATTAGCGAATTGGGTTAAGACGAATGGATTGAGTTGAAACAAAGTGGGAATATTTGGATATGTGTTAAGCAGGTTTGGAATGAAATGTATAAAGATATATATAAATTGAAATGCCCAACAAAAAGGTACATGTTTAAATTCCATATGAGGTTTTATGCGCCGAATCGGCAAGCCACTTGGCTTTTTAATTTCCTTTTTTAATGGAAAGGGCCCAGAGATGTGTTTTGTAGTTGTATCGAGTGACCCATACAAAGGAAGTTATGGCGAAATTTTTCGAAAATTTAAGAAGTTAGAATATTTTTAAGAAAATTTGATAGTTAGAAATCAATATATCAATATATATATATAGAATTCGATAAGGAAACGAACTTTAAAATAGAATATTATAAACAAAAAGGAAATCTATAATTAAATCTGGTAAAATTAGAAAGAGAAACGTATACGAATTTAAAAATGAATAATTGATCTGTATGGTGTTGATTATTCGAGACAAGTGGTCTTGTCTGTTTTGAAGTTAATGATAATTTCAGTCAAGGTCTGAGAGGTAATTATACCCCAACTTGATTAATTTAATTATTAACCAATAAATAGGAGGATTCAGTCTCGGAGATAAATATTTAAAGAAATTTAGTTGAATGGAATATTTTGGGTTGTTGTAACGATGTTTTACACAACATTCGTTTTAACCCAAGTAAGTGGAAATTGGGAAATATATCATAAATGTTTCCTAAGTATAGAAATAACCGAGTTCAAGAAAGAGATAAGTAATTGGAATATTTTCCAATTATAAATAGAAGGTATTTTCTAAGTATAGAAAATAAAAGAAATTGATAGATGGAAATGTTTTCCAAATAGCGTAAGAGACCAAGATGATTATCGAAAATGTCGTGTTAATGAATGTGGATAAAGAAATGGAGAAGTTTTTTAATTAATGAAATATTAATTTAAAGGCCCAGTGATTTGTTTGATGCTTTGAATGAATGTTTGTTTTTCTTCGACAGTTAAATAATCGACTATCGAAGTGTTTGCCCTTATCGTTGTCAATATGGAGAGATCAGTTGGATTATTTTTCGAGAACCACTCCATATTGGCAGTAGCATTGCAAATCAGATTATATGAAGATAATCAGAGACGGAGTAGCGTGCAAAGGCTTTTTCTATTAATGCAAATTGTGCCTTCGGTTTTGTTCAATCCCAGAACAAACGTATATGGACGAATGTCTAACAGAGTATTTCCAATGATCGCATATGTTGTTCTATACAAATATATATATGGTGGCGGAGAATTTATTCTCTTAGCATAAGATCCAGAATATATTTGTGCAAATCAATTAATGATTAACGGATCTGAAAATGTGACATTCAAAGTGATTGTGCTATCAATGAATCGTAAGAATCGTAGCCTCAAGCCTCAACAACCAGGAAATGACAAAAATCGGGCAGACAGCACGGCTAAGAAGGTAGCTCCTATTAGGGTGTATTATCACCTATCTAGAGAAATCCACTCAATTCTTTATTCTATTCGATGTTGTCCCATTCGGAAAAAGGGTTGTTGATCCCAACTGTTGGTGATATACATTCGATACACTCAAGTGAAATGAGTGGTCGGTCATGTGTGGCCGGGTTACAAGATGTTCTTGTTGAAGCCAATGTATTCTCCTCTAGAGATACACTAACGGAAGGTGGTTCCATACCTTGTCATAGTTGGAAATGCATTACCGAATAAGTGCTTGCGGTTTTGATTGTATACTATGTATGTGGAGCGTGAGATGAAAGCGTTCCACTAGATTTCTAATTATTTGATTTAGACACTATTATAATATCAAAAGAGTTTTGATATAAAGATTATCATTTTCTTTCAAAAGGACTGAAAGTTAAATATTTTGTTTTGGATTCTCATAAGGGAAAAAACCTTTCCGTGTTATACGGTGTGGTCTTATGAGATATCGTTATTTTATCAAACTATTTTAAGTTGTTTACTCATACTAGTCCCATGACTGACCCAGAGTTTATTTTGTTTTGTTTTACCAAAAATATTGGGTGCCCAAATTTGTACGGGCAGTCAAGTTGTTCAGGATTTTACAAATCTATCTAAATGATCTTGGAGTAGGAGGCTTCAGTGTTAGATATATAGTATTTTTATTTCCGCTGTGTTGTAAGTGTTGTACTCTGATAATTGTATGTTATACAGTTAAAATTTTGTATTTCAAAAGTTATGATATATTATATTTTGTTACGCTGCGATGTGAGATTCTGTGTCATTATTTCTGTTCTTCTTCTACCTTTTTCTTCTAAAAAAATGATTTGTATTTCTGTGATATTTGGGTTGGACGTGTGATGTATGTAGTCAACTTAGATAGTACGGATTTGCGGTTCATTATAGATGGACTAGCAAAACTTTCAAGGCATTTAGACCTAAAGTTACTCCATTGAAAAATTCGTTCGGATCACTCGACACAAATTTTCTTTTGCCGGTAACCTCATAGGTATTCCCATGGCAATTTAGCAAAGTACAATTGTCACCTATCTGATTATGTGTACTCTGCAATTATAACAAAAAATACGTATATTAGTTTTTTTTTAATGTTGTAAACTTATTTTGGTATATTTTTACCATCTGAGATATGTTGTCTTCTTCACAACTTTCTTTACCCTGGTAAATCAATAATATTGGAAAAACATTAAAGACTTGGGATATATATACTTAGTTATAGAGACAAATTGTCTAGAAGTACCAAAAAGTAAGTAATCTCCACAAATATTAAACATAAACTAAATCAAACCCAACGTTTCATACACATGTGAACCAGCTGCTCTAGCTCGGAAATTCTATGCTGGCAATAAGTAATTTCCTTATCTTTTATTCATGACCAAATTGCCTTGGTCATGGTCATGGTCATACCCATTGCCATTCCTCGAAGTCGCACCGACCTATCTTCTCCCAACACTACTGCGAGTGCGTCTTCTTTGATCTTACATATGGAGCTGGACTGTGGATCATTTTCTATATTTTTCAATTTCTCCTACAAAAGTGAATCCAAATTATATTTCATTGAAGAGTCCTAAATTATATCATTTTTAACAAATTACACTTACAATAGCATCTGCAACATGTGTGTTCTGTGGTTCATCGTTTTTTCGAGTATGAGATGTAATTCATACCTCAACTCTAAAACAGAAGAGGGCTCAGAACTTTCCTCTTTCTGCATTAAAGAAACATAACATAGAACAAAACTAACAAATTACACTTACTACAAACGAGATATGTTTACCAGCTAATATATCAAATATTTTTCTCACCAAATCTCCAGTTACACAAGCCATTCCTCGACAGTTATGATGACCCTAAACTCCCGTGCCATGGAAGCAAGGATAATCCTTGGAATATAACACATAAACAATAACAGCAGAACAGAAATATATCATTACGCCAGATAATGTACAACAAATTACACTGGAACAAATATAATCATTAGAGTTACATAGTATAACAAGATCACACTTATTACAAAATACAGTTTCAGTTTTATGTAAAATGTTTGCAGCGGAATAAAACATAATATACATGACGAAGTCTAAACAGTATAATAGAAATGATATAATCCATCTTCAGCTCCATAGCTATCCAGAATGAGCCTGCTAAAACCTGAATACAAGGCTACCAGTGTAGAAAATAGGGGCACCCGAGTTTTCAAGTGAAACAAACTACGAGTCAATCATGGGACTGGTATGAGAAATCTTACTTAACCTATTTAACAATAAGTCAATCACAGGACCACGCTGCTAACGCAGAACGGGTTTACTCCATGGGATTGTCGGTGCATAAATAAAGTAAATCATTTAAACAACGCAATGCTATGCATAGAAAATGAAGCCATTAAAAGACTCGGGTCCCATCACACAATGCAACGCAAACCGGAGGATAGATTTTTACCTTATAATGGCCAAAATATGCTTGATACGTATAAAACAAAATCATTTGATATTATTACTAGTGCATATATGTTTTAAAAATAATTTCAATCATAGACGGCATAGCACCCCATACTACTATGTCGCCATACTAGTTTTACAATCAAAACCGCACAATGTCGTATTGGAAGTTGGATTTCCATCATGAACCAAGGTAAGGGATCGTCCTTACCAACTTCGAGACTCTCTAGCCCGAGCCTCAGGACCTAGACTCGGGTGGGCCATTGGATCATCAGGGCCGGTCCATATGAAGTGGATTAAAATGCCTGAACAATACATTTCCCCGCCCTATGGGGCGTAAACTGATCATATATCGACCAAACCATCCATCAGCACCGTAGTGACCGATATAACCGAGGCGCCTCGCTTTCCATCATCTACATAAGTAAAAATGTCTGGGCTTCATACCATGACACAACTCCTGGCTAGAAGAAAACGCATGTCCTCCCTGAAGTCCTCTCCCATTTCTAGCTCATACCCAGGGTGTGAGGCTCGCGAATTAACACCATACACAAAGCAATGCTATATTAAAATCGTGCTTTGATCATCAACCACAAGGCTCTGCTTTTTAACAAAATCCTTGATCACTGCATCTCAGCATGCCACATTGACATTCCACGACATGCGGCTGATGTCTATCAATATATAACCTCTAAGCTTGTACGTCTCACAGAAGGGTGTTAAGAAAGAGAATAAATTCTCCTCCACCAAAAAGACATATATTTAATAGAAATCAATCAGCATAGAATAAAATCCAATGTCAGACACACAACCATTTACTAGTTCGTCCTATGTCTGAACGAAACTGGAGGCACCTTATTCCTCGTCCCGAATGTCCAATACAGGAGAGAGGCCCTCGCATGTCTGATCGATCTCCAAGTACGTCTGGACGATCACCACTTATTACCTTGTCTTGGGATGCCTCCCAATCAAGACATCAGTAATCATCCAAACGATGTGAAGATCTCCGGTCTTCAACCACCGTCTTCATCCTTCGATTTTTCCATTGTTGATCAATTATTTTAAATGAGAATTAACTCGGCCTTTTCAAATAATTCACGCATGTATAAAATTCATATCAATTCTTTCTATGGTTAAACTATTCGACATCCACATTTCAGTTCATTAGTATAATTTTCATGTCAAATACATCCAACCATCAAAATATCTGATAAACCAAGTAAAATCGGTTTATCTCCATTCCACATCGTTTACAATATTTCAAAACGATTTTTCACTATTTTTATTTATTTAAAAATAGTTCATTTCCATCAAACTACGTTTCAAGTCATTCGATGGCCCTCGCTAAGCTCTCGTCCAAATTTGATTTAAACATTTCAAAAAATCTTACCGTTGGATCTTAACGTATTTTATATCGTTGGAAAGATCTTTCCAAAGCGAATCCAACAGTTCCAGTTTCGAGAAAATCCGACGGTCAAATCTCCCGTAATAATCGTTTAAAATTACGATTTCAAAACACGAACTGCAGCGTCTTTATTCGTTTTATTTTAATTTATTTATATATATATATATATATATATATATATATTCATTCTGGCGTTGTTTTTCCTTCGATTTTATTTAAACATTTCACACAATCTAACCATTGGATCTCAACTAATTTTATATCGTTGGAAATATATTTTCAAAGCGAACCCAACGGTTTCAGTTTCGGGAAAATCCAATGGTCGGATTTCTCGGTATAATCATTTAAAATCACGATTCCAAAACACAAACTGCAGCTGCGTGATTCGTTTTATTTTAATTTATATTTATATAAATATAATTTATTCGATGATTTCTAAACTGTTTTCACTTCAAAAATTTGGCTGACGCCTTTAAATTTCGAAAAATTTCGCTATGACCTCCTTTGTATGGGGAGGGGTTTGGAAATTTATTGGGCCGTATTAGGTACCCAATAAATCCAGTATAAGCATACACAATTTTTAGTGTCCTATCTATGCCCGAGGGAGTATGTAAAATTACTCCAGAGATAAATCTCGTCACCTCGTCCAGTTTTGGAAAATAAATAATGCATGTGCCGTATCTAATAACTAGAGAGACATGATTATTGTCAACTCTACACCCGTGTGGGGTTTTATTTAATCTAGCAATTTATCGTTATATTTATTTTGTCCATATCAGTCCTCAGTTCAACCTGCAATTCAATCATCGCCATACGAGCGTCTTAACCGTATGGTAATCTCAACCTCGTCATACAAGCTCTTAATGCTTATATGGAATACGATATGCTATGAAATCAATAGTTCGTCTTCGGTTCAACCTGAAATACAGTCATCTCCATACAAGCGTCTCGCTTGTATGGTAATCCCAACCTCGTCACATAAGCTCCAAATGCTTATGTGGTATATGATAGAGTATACTATCTTCTCGAAGTATGCCATGTAGTGTATTTAAAAATTAATTGTTACTATTCTATGGTGTTGTTTATAATCTCACACAGAACAACCAACACACCACATCCAACGGCATTCATAGGAGTTGATATATAAATAAAATTGCGCAGCCAACTCATCAAGGTTTACCTATTTGTCGGGCACGCAAATAAATTCTTTACTCAACAACAAATCCATTTACCTGTTCAGTACATGTATATATGTGCATATCTAAGCTAAAAATACTATTTTTAGCGAATAAATATTTATTCATATACATGATGATTTTTAACACTTCATATGCATGTTAAAAATATTATTTTCAATCAACAAATATTTATTTCAACCTTGGGTTATTTTTAACAGTTCATATACATGTTAAAAATATTATTTTCAGTCAACAAATATTTATTTCAACCTTTGTTTATTTTTAACAGTTCATATACATGTTACAAATATTATTTTCAATCAAAAAATATTTATTTCAACCTTTGGTTAAATTTAACAGTTCATATACATGTTATAAATATTATTTTCAATTAACAAATATTTATTTCAACCTTTGGTTATTTTTAACAGTTCATATACATGCTAAAAATATTATTTTCAATCAACAAATATTTATTTCAACCTTTGGTTATATTTAAAGGTTCATACATATAATAAAAAGGTGATTTTTATTGTTAAAACGTTTTATTTTAAACATGAATATTTTATATACTTCATTCATATAATAAAAATGTTTTTTTTATCATGCAAAAAATTTATTTCAAACATGAGTATTTTATATACTTCATACATATAATAAAAATGTTATTTATATCGTTCAAACAATTTATTTCAAACATGAATATTTTTCAACACATGTATGTTTCAGAAAATTTCAGCATTACAACGGCAAGGTATTTAGCACCGACACCGTGTCCAGCATGGCTCCTCCGCTATTCTCGGCCTTACATCATTAAAGTACTTTCATTTCAATGATTTCCACAATATCATTCATTTTCACAATACAATGAATATAGCAAAAACACAACCAAATTTGTTGCAACCACAATCAATCATTCTCAACCACAATCAGTCATTCACAACACAATCAATTTATATCGTTCATGGTCTGTGAACGAGGGGAGTATATATATATATATATATATATATATATATCCATTTCAATTTCATTTCAATTCCATTCAATGCATATATGATTTATACAACGCATGTACAACTTATACATTGCTTATATAATTTATACAACACCCATATATGAGATATACAACGCGTATATAATTTAAACATCACTTATATAAGTTATACAACGCGTATACATTCCAATTTGAATTTAGATTGCTCACATTGGGTTCCACTTCTTCTAAAATTGTAGGAAGCTCTAAAAATTCTCCGGTCTCTTCTAGAATGTAGAGTACGTCGTCACGAGTCCAATGTCGCTTGTTTCACTGGATTTCGACAACATATGAAAAAGATATGATTTTTATTCTTAAATCGATCTTTGCAACACTTTAAAATGTTACAAATAGTTTAAAATATTTAAACCTTACCTTTCAGCAAATGGTTCGAAACTAGGTTAGCGATTTTCGTGAAATCCGTGAAGTTTGGACATGATTAGGTTGCGCCACCTTAAAGAGGGTTAAGAGGCACTACTATCAAGGGTGGAGCGGTTCAGATCAATGGCCGAAGGAAGGCGTGGCGGTGGCTCAAAGGCGGCGACTTCGTGGGGGCGATTCTCACAATATACACAATGAAAAATTTCCAAACTTTATATGGATTTGAAGCACGTGAGGAGATCTACAAAAAGCTTAACTGGAGCGTTTGATTTTGTTATGTGGTTTTGTCAGAATCGGGGCTGGAAGTGGCGAAAAGGTTTCCGCCGTTAGAGCTGAGCGTTACGTTTTTTTTATTTTTGGGGAAAATAAAATTAATGAATGGAAAAATTGTAATGACCCGCATTGTCAGGGGTATTATAATTAATTTATTTAATTATATAAATAGTGGTTTAGGGAATTAAATCGTCATTAATTAAATTATAGTGAATATTTAATTAAATTAAATAATTAAATAATATATTTAATTCAGAAATAATAAAAAATATTGGAAATCACAATATTCTGTGAACTGGATCATCTATGATATTTAATTTAGCTTAGAGTTGAATTATATTGACGAATATATTAAATCGACGACAGTTTGAACGTATAATTATATTATAATTAAAATCGAGCTTGAAATGGCGCTGTAGTTCGCGATTTGGCGATTTGAACTTCAACTGAATGTACAGGATTCGTTTTAAGCCGGATTTCTGTGAAACAAGAAACGCGTGGAGCTGGTGGAGTATATCTTTCTAGTGGAAGAGGAAAATCGGGATTTCGTCGTGTAGATTTTTATTTACGTCCAAATCAAATTTCAGAAAAGTCGCTGTGGAATTCCTTTACAATTCGCAACGCTTTATTTACGTTATAAAAGGATTTTCGATATAAATTGAATATCGAGATAATCTGGAATCTGAAATATCAAACTGTAAATTCTGATATGATATTCTGGAGCTGTACGATATCATATGTGAAGATATACGATAATATAAATTTATTTATATTTAATTTAATTATATTTAAATATATTTATATATTTAAAAGGGTCATCCAGAGCTTTAAAAATAGCCGATTTTGCAAACGAAGTCGGAATTCGACGAAACCAGTTTTGTTGGATTCGCAAATCAAATAGTTGTTAGATTTCCAGTTTCGTGATTTTTAGAGTCACTGTGTGGCCGTACGGATTTTTAGAGTGTAAAACAGTCAGTATTTTGACAGTTAAAAATACGTTGTGTGAGCATACGAAGTCGGAATTCGACGAAACCAGTTTCGTTCGGACCGTAATGTCGAACTCTAGCTACATATCAATTTTCATGATTTTTCGGCATCGTGTGTGATCACACGGATTTTTAGAAGACGGATACAGATATAAAAGATGAAAATAAAATATTAAAATATTAATAAAAAAATATCTAGATATTTTATGAGCCTATAAATACCCCTCCCCCAACTTTCCTTTAACCTAATTCCTCAGTAAAAAAAAACCCGTCGTCACTCTTCTTTCTAACACAGCAAAAACTTCCTCTACTTAAAATCAAAATCAAATGAAATTAATTCCTATAAATCAATATATATATATATATATTCGAATTCAGCACCTTGCGCTCTTTGATTTCGTATATGATTTGTGGGACTCGACGTTCATTTTGGGGGCCGCTGTTTTCCGACATAGAATAGGGTTTAGGGTTATTGATGTTGTGGTGGTCGATGGGCCAAGCGGGTGGTAGGGTTGCGTTCAGGAGTTCGAAGTGCTCAGGTGGTTGGATTTGGGTGAAGTGCGATGTAAAAAAATGTCGAATGGTCTCTGTGGATGCTCGAAGTCGCGGTCGACGGGAGGATGTCGAGTTTGACAGTGAGGTGAGGGGAGTGTAGAGTTCTTAATGAGAAGTTTGATGGTAATGTCGATTTGAAGAATCATGGGGTAAAAGAGGAGAAAAGGGGGAGCAAAGGATCGGTGATGGCAGGAAATAAGGAGCAGGTCACGGCATGGTATTTGGGGAAGAAGCATTTGGATGGATCGGGTTTTAAGAGGAGGCGTTTGGGCTGATGGGCCGATTAGAAGGGGGTGAGGCCCAATGTTAAATTCATTTAAGTTTTAATTCAATATAATAGAGTACAAGCTTGTAATATCGATATCTTGATCATACGTAATCAGAATCACGAACCGTCAGTCACGTTGGGACCATATGGACGGACACTACACAATGGGACTGACTGCAAGTCCATCGGAGCTCGTTACAATTTATGGCGAAATAAATTGTCCGTCGCAATCAAATAACGCAAACCGATATTTATCGGTTAACGCGCAAAAGTGAGTAAAACTCACCAACTCTGAACAATTTATAATTTCATGTTGTATTTTTTTTTGAACTGTTAAAATTGTCTGATTGTTGTGTGTTGGTTGATTGATTGAACTGCTAGTCAGTTAGTTGAAATATTATATATATATATATATATATATGTATATATATATATATATACTGTTAAATATCTATATGTCGATTCTGTTTATCAGAATATTTAACAGTGAAGTGAAATCGATGTTATTCTATTGTCTAACATCTGTGATGCAGGGAAACAGGTTGGAGGAATCCAACTGGATTCCTCAACAGTTATTTTACTGTGATTTATATATTGTGATATATAAAGTGATATACATAATCTGTTGAGATTATGTGTGTTTGGACAATATTTATCGTTGTTATATGGTGTGTTAAATACCATAAGAAATACCAGGATGTAGAAAAGGGATTTTTCAAAGTATATTTTGAAAATAATTTATTTATATAAAATCAATGGATTTTATATTATAAAAGAAAAAGGATTTTTAATAAAAGGATTATATTTGTTAATCAAATATAAGGGTTATATTTGTTAATCAAATATAAAGGGAATTATATTTGTTAATCAAATATAAGGTAATTTATTTGTTAATCAAATATAGAAGGAGTTATATTTGAAACAAAATATAAAGGAGTTATATTTGAAACAAAATATAAAGGAATTATATTTGAAACAAAATAAGAAGGAGTTATATTTGAAACAAAATATAAAAGAGTTATATTTGAAACAAAATATAAAGGAGTTATATTTGAAACAAAATATAAAGGAGTTATATTTGAAACAAAATATAAAGGAGTTATGTTTGAAACAAAATATAAAGGAGTTATATTTGAAACAAAATATAAAGGAGTTATATTTGAAACAAAATATAAAGGAGTTATATTTGAAATGAAATATCAAGGAGATATATTTGAAATCAAATATAAAGGAAATATATTTGAAAGCAAATATAAAGTAATTATTTATTTAGGGAATAAATAAAGAGTTAAAAGGAATTATTTATTTAGGGAATAAATAAAGAGTTAAAAGAAATTTATTTATTTAGGAAATAGATAAAGATTAAAAGAGATATTTATTTGTTAAATAAATAGGGTTAAAAGGAGATATTTATTTGTTAAATAAATAGTATTTAAAGGAAATATTTATTTGGTAAATAAATAGGATTAAAAGAAGATATTTATTTGTTAGAATAAATAGAGATGAAAAGGAAAACGTTATATAAAGGAAACCGTTATAAAAGGAAAATCATTTTTAAAGTGAAGAACCGTTACTAAAAAGTAAATCTATAAAAATGAATAAACATTGTTAAAAGGAGTTAATCGAATATAAGTTATTCGAAAGGAGTTGAATCGAATATGGTATTCGAGAGGAGTTAAATCGAATATGGTATTCGAAAGGAGTTATCGAATTTGTTATTCGAAAGGAGTTATCGATTATAGTTTAATCGAAGAGAGTTGTCAATTTTAGTTTTATCGAAAGGAGTTATCGATTAGTTAAATTGAAAGGAGTTATCAAATTTGTTATTCGAAAAGGAGTTATCGATTTGTTAAATCGAAAGAGGAGATTATCGAATATAGTTTATTCGAAGGAGTTATCGATTATTAGTTAATCGAAGTGAGTTATAGAATATTAGTTAAATCGAAGGAGTTATCGAATATAGTTTATTCGATGGAGTTAATCGATTAGAGTTAGAGTTAACCAGTTGGAGTTAAACAGTTAGAGTCAACCAGTTGGAGTTAAACAGTTAGAGTTAACCAGTTGGAGTTAAACAGTTAGAGTTAACCAGTTGGAGTTTAAACAGTTAAAGTTAATCCATTAGGGTTAAACAGTTAGAGTTAACCAGTTGGAGTTAAACAGTTAGAGTTAACCAGTTGGAGTTAAACAGTTAGAATAAATCAATTAGAGTTAAACATATAGGGTTGTCCAGTTGGAGTTAAACAGTTAGAGTTAACTAGTCAGAATTAATCAGTTAGAGTTAACCAGTTAGAGTTATTCAAATGGAATTAATCGAGTAGAGTTATCGAATATCACTTATTCGAAGTAGAATTATCAAATATGATGTATTCGAGAGAAGAGTAATCGAATATTGGTTATTCGAAGTGAGTTAATCGAATATTGGTTATTCGAAGTGAGTTAATCGAATATTGTTTATTCGAAGGAGTTAATTGAATCTAGTTTATTCGAATAGAAGTAAAGAAGTTAATCGAATCTAGTTTATTCGAATAGAAGTAAAGAAGTTAATCGAATCTAGTTTATTCGAATAGAATGAAAGGAGTTATCAAATATAGTTTATTCGAAAGGAGTTAAGTGGAATTAGTTAATGAGTATAGTGGTTTGGGTCGTCATCGCGATGTGGATTTAAACATCCATGTAAATCCAAATAAAGGAGTATTTGGAAATGTTTTCCAAATCAGAATCAGAATGAAATCAAAGATTGGAAATTTGAAATATGAATTAGAAAATGGAATGTTTATTTATAAGGAAGGGAATAAATAAATGATAAGAAAATTTAAGAGTTAATAATGAGTGATGATTGGTCGATATAATTTCCATCTGGAAATAATATCGTTGTTTGCACACTTGTTTTTCTTTGATAGTTAACTCACAGACTATCGAAGTTTTGACCATTTTAACGTTGTTAATATGGAGAGACCGGTTGAATTATTATCCAAAGAACCACTCTGTATTGGCATAAGCGTTGTGAATCATATATGCCAAAGATAATTGAAGACGGTGTAAAATGCAAGGGCTGTTGTATAAGTCTTAGGTAACAGTGACTAAGATGGATATACTGAATAGTGCCTTCGGTTTGTCCAGTCCCAGGACAACTTGTATGGACGAACGTCTGACAGAGTATATACAATGGATCGCGTAAGTTGATCTGTTCAAACGTATTCACGTTTGGTGGCGGAGGAATTCGTTTCTCTAAGCTGTATACCCGTGTTATTTTTGGATAAATCAATTTGTGATTTGGCGGGTATGACGATGTGACATTCTAAGTGAATGAGAGTGACTTGTGTTGATGAATGTCTGACAGAGTATTTCCAGAGAGGTCACGTACATTGATTTCTTCAACCGTACGAAGAGTGAAAGCGGAGAAGGAAACTTCTTTTAGCTGACACGTAATGTATGGTTGTAGACGTCAATTAGTGATTTTCGATGGATCTGACAATGTGGCATTCGAAGTGAATCTGATGTGATGATAAAGCGTAGCTTCTAGCCTCATCAACCGGTAAATGACAGAAATCGGGCAGGCAGCATGGCTAAGTCGGTCGCACCGAAGTAGGGTGTATAATCACCTATCTAGAGAATATTCATTTGTTTCTTAAATCTATCAATGCTGTCCCATATATATACGGGAACGGTTGCTGATCCCAACCGTTGGTGATATACATTCGATACACTCAAGCAAAATGAGTGGTCGGTCATGTGTGGCTGAGTTACAAGATGTTCTTGTTGAACTCCAGTGTATCGTTCCTAGAGTACACTGATCGGAAGGTGGTTCCATACCTTGTCATAGTTGGAAATCCATTACCCAATACGTGCTTGCGGTTTTGATTGTATACCATATATGTAGAATGTGAGATGAAAGCGTTTCTGCTAGTTGATATCTATTTGTACATAGACATTATTATAATATCAAAAGGTTTTTGATATAAAGATATTTTGGATTCTCATAAGGGAAAAACCCGTTCCGTTTTGCGGCGTGGTCTTATGAGATATCGTTTACTTGTTCATATACCTGTTTAAACTGTTTTACTCACACCAGTTCCATGACTGACCCGGGGTTTACTTTGTTGTTTTCCCTAAACTCTTGGGTGCCTAATTTGTACGGGCAGTCAAGTAGTCAGGAATTTGCAGATATACTTGGAGAGCTTGGAGCAAGAGGCTTCAAGATCATATAGCTATAGTTATTTCCGCTGTGTTGTAAGTGCTATACTCTGATAAGTGCTTTTGTATACATAACTGTTATATTTTCAAAGTTATGTTATCTATTATATGTTATTCGTTCTGCTGTGAGGTTCGTGTTACTCTGATGTTGTGTTCTTCTTCTTCTTCTATTCTAAGTTTCTATCTTATCTATTCTCACCCTCTAAATTCTTTCATTAATTACCGGGATTTTTCAATGGTTTGGTTATCGACATCGTGCTTATGTCGATAACCAAAGTCGCTTAAAATTCGGTTCGTTACAAAAATCCTGTTGGCCGATATATATATATATATATATATATATATATATCTAAAACAGTGTTTTCATATCCGGACTCCAAATCAAACCCAAGGACTGACACCCCTAGCTAAATACCCCAATTCCAGACATAATGGAATATGTTTCGTAAGCCCATTTGATTGTTACAGTCAGTTATTCATCTAATTAAAATATAAAAAATTTGAATATGGATTTGAACGTACATTTTAATTTGCCGGGGCCACATACTGATTCCAAAAATTCCCGAAAAATAAATCTAGCTATGTTTTGATGATACGATCCCAACAAAATCAATTTCTTTGAATTTGGAGACCGTTTGAAAAATGGACTTTTTATGGTCGATCTAATTCAAACTGAAATTACCAAACGTGTTTTTCTTTGCCTCGCTCACATATTAATTCCAAAAATTATGGAATTTGAAACCTAGCAATAATTTGACATTCCGGATCAAACCAAAGTGGTCTCGCTGAAAACGGAGGTCGTTTGCAAAATGTCTATTTTTAAGGGCTATATTTATTCCATAGCGACTACTCTGAATATTCAACTGGCCATAACTTTTGATTCCCTCTATGAAATTTCGATTTTTCAGATACTTTAGAAAGATATTTTTAAACAGATTTATTTTTAGTTTCATTGAAATCCGATTTATTTTGAATCCTGTACATTCAGTCAAAGTTCGAAGTCAAATTTTCAAACTGTCGCGCCATTTTAGGCTCGTTATATAATTAAAATAAATTTATTCGTTCTAACTTCATTTAAAATAAATTTTTAGTCATTATTATTTAAAATAATTTATTTTAAATATTCCAAATTCATTAAAATAGCCAAATTAAAAAATTTAAATTGGTTCTGATTTTCATGGTTGTTACAGCAGCTACATGTATGTGGAATTTGCTTTTCCTTCATGGATTTAAGTCTTTCGCTTTGTGCCTAGATTAATTGTTTTATCGCATTGGTTAGTTGAATTGCACATTATATATGCTTATGTTTAATATATGAAAAGATAAAAAATACATTACAATTACCTTAAATTCTTTGCTCGTTTTCGACTCAACAAACTGCTTCCATTCCCTCATACTTCTAATGTCTTCTAGTTTTAGTTGAAGTTGTTCCTTCTTGGTTTTTTTCTTGTAATACGTTTTTAACGAATTTTCTTTTCGAACACCTCCAGATACATCCCATTTGCTGAAAAATGGGGGTCTTTTGCCATTCCTCATCAGGTTTAAATCTAAGCTATAACGTTTTATAGAATATTAATCAAATCATAACAGGCTAGCACAAAATTAACAGTATGATGTTGTTCATATGTACAAAAAATAAATGTATTGAAAATAGAAAATAAATTGCTATAATATCAAATAAAAACAGGTATAATTACTCGTACGGATTCCCACTGAACCACTTTCAAGTCATCACTGAGTTTCCTCCAGTCGTCAAGTGTTAATGGAACGTGATCACGGACAAGTGGCCCTAAATAAGACGATAATTTCACTGACCCTTTTCCTATCGGTACGCCTAATGAATTAAACTGGACATCAATTCGACTTGCAACATTTGAAGGAAGCCTTTTCACTTTAGTTGGGCCTCTAGTCCTCTATTTTGAAACCTAATTTGCATTTACGTCCTCGATCATTCTACCTATCTCCACTGCAGTTCCTGGATTTTCATCCCTATTAGTGTATGTGACTGACACGTTTGCATTTCCGACATCCATGTTTTCTGATAGTGGCTTGATATGCTCTTCCGTTGCATTAGATTCGTCAGATGCCTGATTGGATTCTTCAGTTTTTTTATTGTGAGTATGCTTCATTTTCCTTGTCGTCTGCTTTTTTCTTGCCATTTTCCATAGCTATAATAAATATTTAGCACCTGCTATAATGATAATAAAAATGCTTGAGATTTCTTTCAACACATGCATGTGTGTACATTATCTTATCTTTTTATGCTACATACATGATGTAATTATATAAAAAACTATAAGGCAATAGGTCAGTATCACAATGGGCATTGTTATATGGTGCCACTCATGCAGTTCAAATCTTCCATTATAGTTGTCAAGCATACAATATGAAAGTACTATAAGCATACAATTTTCAAAGAATACTTTTCAGTTACCAAGCATACAACTTTCAAAGCAAATGAAGAAACCAAACATAAGCTGAAAATATTGTAAGCCGTTCTACATGAAAATATTGTAAGACAGCTGATGACACAATTTAAATTAAGGGTAGTAACCCATCATGTAATAATGGTCCGAGATAAAATA
The DNA here is from genome assembly GCA_030737875.1 of Allium sativum. NCBI lineage: Eukaryota > Viridiplantae > Streptophyta > Magnoliopsida > Asparagales > Amaryllidaceae > Allium > Allium sativum. Next base: position 162,858,209 of record CM060924.1, read on the forward strand.
TATGCAGCTGACATTAATAACAAGTGGGTATATACCACTTCTATTTATATTATTATATTTTCAACTGGTTGCATCATTGATATGCATTATTGATAAACACGTAAATGTGTATATTTTATCCGCTTATTTATCTTATTTTCCCTTTAAAATAATTGATACTTTGTATTTATAGCTGTATTTTCAGATTGTTGACAAGAAGCATGGTTTAGAGCATTTGATGGATAAAGCATGAAGAATTTGCTTAAAAAGAGTGAAGTTTAAAATTGCTAAAGCTTGAAGAGTCTAAAGCTTGAAGAACGGTTGCAATTATATTTCAGTTAAGAAGATTTGGGTCAATAAAGACTCAAACTGCATTCACATTAGCTCATTTGGAAGGCCTCTTACTCATGTTGCGTTCACACTAGCCTATTTGCTAGACCACTCACTCTAAAGCTGCGTTCACACTGGCTTATGTGTTATTTGGGTTATTTCTTTAGTCCCACATTATGTAATTAGCTAGCTAGCCTTTGTCATATCAGCTATAAATACATTGTATCTTAGTCTTGTAAGAAACACATTAGGTTTTATTCTGTAATTCTCTTCTTGGAATAAAATCATTCTCTCCCTTTCTTTTTACTTTTTGTTTATTTTATTTATGTTCATGTTATTTATTTTCTTTTTCTCTTCTTCTTTAGCTATGTCTAGCTAATCCCCTTTGATTAGGGGGTGATGACGCTGATAGTATGATTCAATATGAATCACAGCCAAAAGATGAGGACTGTATACATGTAGATCTGGATCTGAATTAAGGGTTAGATCTGAACCTTCATATTTTGTGTCGTTTAAGAGCTATGCTCCTTCACAGGATATATTCGTGTTCGATCTAACATTTATCAGATCTAGATCTAATTTTAGGGTTTTAGAAATTAATTAGTGAATCTGTCCTGATAGTCTATGGTTGTAGAGCTGAGCTCCTGCATAGGCTATGCTTGTCGTTATTTACATATTTGTTTCTAGAAACCTATTATCGTTGATTCATGTTTGTGACAGAAACATGTATTAGATCTGGTTAATCTTTTGGCTATTGATGATTATGAATCTGATCTATGTCATTATCCCCTAATTGCTTACACTTATTGTTAAAACTCTCTTTTATTTAATTTCTGCTATTTTCTTTGTTTTCCACCAATCAAAAGTTAGGGATAACTTGATTGGATTTATTAATAAAATAATTTGGTCCCAGAGTTCGACACCCTCTACAACAATCCTTGTTGTTTAGGAAAGCCGAATGGATTTTACAGTTGTTTACAACTGCATAATTTGTTCGCAAACAAATTTTGGCGCCGTTGCCGGGGACCAAAAAAATTTTTATTTTTAAATCCTTCGAGTTATAATTTTTTATTTTATATTTTTATTTTTCTTCATATAAAAAAAAACACAAAAAAAAAAGAAAAAATTCTTGTTGAGTTGATTTGGTACTAAATTATTATTACCGTAATCTTCCAACTAAGAGAAAAAAATTCTTACCGATTTTTGTGCAATTTCCTTTGCTTTCTGTTGCTTTTTTTTCCGTCTATTTCTTTCCAACTTTCTAAACATTTATCTCCTTTTTTCTTTCCATTAAAAAAAAAAAAGATTTTTCGGCAATTTCCTTTTCTTCTGCATTTGATCTTCTTCTAGTTTCATTCCACCCTGACAATCCCTCTTCTCGACTGTAACAACAACAAACCTCAACCAAACCTTACAGACTTCTCCATAACCCCTCATCACATACCAGAACACCTCAACTACCACATACACTTCACCACAAATATCCAACCACCAGAGCGCAAATTCCTCCAACAGAAGACACCTAACTTCACCAATTTTCATTGCAAATCAACCCGCATCAGTTCTCTGTTAATCACCATTCAATACAATCACCTCTCAGCTACAGGCAGACCCTCTCATCAACCTCCTACCGAACCCTCAGATCTCCGCCAAGTACCCACAAAATCGACGCAACCACACTTCAGACAACCACCTGCAATCGCCGACCAACCGTTCATCGAAACCCAATCGCATCAGACCAACTCGAAACTCCCAAACCCTGAAATCATCGAACGTTATTAACCAACAACCCAGATCTGTTCGAACATCTGAGTGAAATTTCGAATAGAATTCGAAAAAAAAAAACCTGCGTGAATTGTTTTCAAGAACAAGGGACTGGTTTTACTTTTGAACCATTTGTGTTGGAGTTGACAATCTGAAAAGTTTTTGTTTTGGGAAGGCGTGAGTTTCTCTTTTGTTTTGGGTTTTATTCATTGTGAAGGCGTGGCATCATATATAAAACATGGTTTGACCTTTTGTACTAATACCCTAATCTTGACGCTTGGTTGAGTGGCCTGAGTTGAATTTTATTGAGCTTAGCTTTTGTTTCTTGTTAGCTAGTTCTTGTTTTTTCTTAAGGCTTAGTTTAGTTTTATTGTACTTCTTTATTTTAAAGTCGAGTATGGTTGTTTGTTCATTTTATTTAGTCTAGTCATTTTCTAGTATAGTTTTTATTTTTTGTTTCTTTTTACAAAAAAAAAGGGCGAAATTTTTCGAAAGCAGGTACAGCGGACTATTCAGTGTTCGAGCGGTTGCACACCAAGTGGGGTGTGAACGCGCTAGCGCGACTCAACTGCACTGGACGGACTGCCGATCAAGGTGAGTATTTTCTATCTCTATAGGGACCGCTGCTGCAAAAAAATATATATATAAACTGCTTGTAAAAATCTTCTGCAGGGCATCGGCTTGCTTGTAAAATTTTTTTTATTGACTGTTCTGAGACTATTCATTCTGTGACTGAATATTTTTCCTGTTGATGTGTGGTTTAAAATTTTAAAACGAACGTGGGATTAATTGAAAAGTTTATTTTTGAAATCGAATTGAGGATTCCACAAAGCTCATAGGACAAAATATTTGTTAAATTGACAATTAGGATTGATACTCTCTGAGGTGTCTAAGGAACGGTAGAGTCTAGAACTCAAACAGGTTCTTAAACCTTCAGTTGTGTTTCTACGGTGATTCGTGGCACACTGATAATCCCTGTCTGAACCTGGCCCAGACTTGTATTCATATAATCCGAATTTGTTAATTTTAACAATTTTTTTTAGAAGCTTCTTGAAAATGTCCCAATTCCCTTATTCCTACGGATTTTACGATAGTTGTGAAAATCAATATAATCCATATAATTTTACACCAAATACATATGGATATTTTAATAACAACTATTGTACAAACAATTTGGATTTTACGCCACCAACTTTTCAAAATTTTCAAGATAATCCCGTTTGTACACCACCAAATTTTCAAAACGATGATCAGCCCTCAACTCTTGAAACACATGTTGAATCTTTACTTGAAATGAGCATACAACAAAATAAAGAAATAAATGAATTGTGTAAGTTATACATGTGCAACAATTCAAGTGAAAGCTTTCAAAATAATAAAAATTCGATTTCACATCCAAATTCAAATGATTCTGATTATAACACTTGTCAATTCAATTTTGAACTCCAAAATGAATTTCAAATTCAAAATGGAAATGTAAATCACTTTTCAAATGATTTTGGCAACGGGAATAATTTCAATTGTGGTGCTACTGAAAACTTTTGTTCTCAACAATTTCAAAGTGAAAATTCTCATGTAAATAATTATAAATTTGATTTTGTTGAGCAAACGAACATACTTGACGATTACTTGAAGTTTCATGAGAAACAAAATCGTATCCAAACTTGTGACGATTCGAATAAAAATCCACCTTTGCCCAGAATTAATGATTTTCAACTGACAACTTTTGAAATCGATGAAAATCTCAATGAAGTTGTTGAAAGCTCTGCGATTGATTTGAATTTAAATTCTCTTAAAAACAAAGACGTCAATCTTCAATTTGATCTTCCTCTCTCAAATTCAGAAAATTTTGAAAATTTAGCAACTTTAGATTGCCAACATGACAAAAATGATGAAGTTGTTAACAACTGTTTAGGTGAGGACGACTTTGATGAGCGAAAACTTCTTGAACTGATTGACGATAATGTTGTTGGGTCTGAAACTGAAAATGAAACTTTTGAAAACTTTGAAATTCTTGATGTTGAAAACAACGAAACTGCTGAATGTGATCTTAAACACATTGACGATTTTTTTAAAATTGTTGAAAATCCTTGCGACTTGATCATTTCAACTGAACCACACTGTGATCACTCGTTTTTCACTGATAAATTTCTGCAGTATATGAACTCCTTTTGGAATAACACGGTTTTTAAGAAAACACGATTTCGAAATTTACTGAAAATTCACTTGTTTGGTTTCAACTTTAGGTTTATGAATGAACCTTTAGTCAACAAAATTTCCAATATCAAAGCAAAACTGAACAATATTTCTCAAAACCATTGTGGGGGTGAGAACGATGCACATGCCTCTCAATTTATACATCATCTGAACAAATCGAATTTTGTTTTTGAAACTTTTACTGAACCCCGACTCGATGACCTCTCTTTAGCTGCTACAGAAATTCAGTTTGATTTTAGGATCAATTGTAAGCTCAAAATTTTAAAATTAGCAACTGAAACTTCTGAAAAAACAAGATTTGTTTTTCCAAATCTGACACGTAATATAAAATCATTTATGATTTGGTTTTCTGTGCTTCAGCTGTGTCTCATAATCTTAATGAGGTTGATCCATTGGTCCATTGTGGACCGGTTCATCTATTCGATGACTGTGTATTTTCTGCACACACATCCGGTAAGCCGTGCTGACCCTCTTATTTTATTTCCCTTTCACTAAGATATGTATGATTAATAACTGTGAGGACACAGTCACACTCAAGTGTGGGGGGAATTTACATTACACCAGCAATCAAATTTTATGAAGTAGGTCATTCATTGAACAAGGATTAACTTAAATTCATAAATAACACCTTGGTTCTTGTTTGATAAGTTAAATTGTTGGGTGATGGGAATGAACATTATTTATTCATTGAATCGTAATGTGTCTTTTTAAGATGCTAGCTTGAGACTGTGCAGACGTTAGTCGTGTTCTGGAGTAAGCGTGTCAACCTTTGTTATACATGTTAGAATGTGCAAGTAAAAAAAATCAAAAAAAAAAAATCATGAAATAAAAGGATTTTGCACCTACATTTGTTGGATTTTCTGAGTTAGTTTTCATGCATAATATTTTCTTTTCCACTCAAATTTTCAAAATCGTAAGTTCTAAAATCCACTTGGCCCAATTAAGGAGAAATGACTCATTGTAGCGTTCTTCTTCGATACCCCACATTATTCAAACCCAAGTTTTAGTCGATTTACATCCATGTTTCGACAAGTTTATCTTATATTGGTATACTCAAGAACCTTGTTTAAGGGTCAAAAACGTCACTTTTTATACCAATATTACACCACCCACTCCGTACTTGTTTAAAGGTAGGATAACCATATACCACATCTTATTTTATACGGGTTATCTATCTTACGAAACTTTGCTTATCATTCCTTTCAGCTTTTTGTATAACAACAATCCAGACTTGTGTGTTGAATTAAGGTTATAGAAGTAGAGTAACTAGGGCACAAAACTTTCCTTTCATGAAGTGTTGGTTTAGTAGAGGAGGAATCAAATGAAATAAAATATGGTGTCATTCCATTCCATTTCCACTCATCATTCATCATGCAAAAAAAAAAAATGTGAAAAAGAAAAAAAAGAAAGAAAAAGAGAGAAAGAAAGAAAAAGAAGAAAAAATGAAATAAAGAGAGAGTCTCTCAGAATAAAATAGTCATTCATCACTCTTGACTATAAAGCATTCATTTCCATTCCATCCATATCCACCACACCGTACTGGGAAGCAAGGATTGTAGTAGAGGAGATGAAAGGAAATAAAATGTCTATATGTGCCTTAGTATTACTTTATCTTTTGTAGCTTGAAGTTCAACTAATACACTTGCCCTCTCATCTATAATATTTTTTAGAACTTACAAAATTTTCCTTCATCTATGCATAACTCACATCCAATACATTACAGTTACGGTGGTGCAAAATTATTCAAAAAAAAAAAGGGTTGAATAAATGATTGGGTGCACATTGTCGATGTGTAGAACTTTGGTTGACACCATGCTCTTAACCTTCAAGACAATTACAGTGTTATCAAGGAATTACGATTCAGCTTGAAAAATCTTATTCATTTTTGCACCAATAATGGGATGGACAATTGAAACTAAACCGTTATTATTGAAGTTAGGTGAAATCCTTGGAATGTGAAAGACCTTAAATATATTGTTTGATTAATCCGCGTACATAAGACGCTTTGGATTTTGTGGGTAGTATCCGCTGAAAACCCTCACGAGACAACACTCGTCCTACTGGGGACACCCAGAGGTTTAACGGCTTGTTGCATACGCTAAATGCAATCGTGTTTCCTACGAAAGTGTGACATATCTTAGTTTAGTTTATTCGAGGACGAATAAAAAGATAAGTGTGGGGGTATTTGATAAACACGTAAATGTGTATATTTTATCCGCTTATTTATCTTATTTTCCCTTTAAAATAATTGATACTTTGTATTTATAGCTGTATTTTCAGATTGTTGACAAGAAGCATGGTTTAGAGCATTTGATGGATAAAGCATGAAGAATTTGCTTAAAAAGAGTGAAGTTTAAAATTGCTAAAGCTTGAAGAGTCTAAAGCTTGAAGAACGGTTGCAATTATATTTCAGTTAAGAAGATTTGGGTCAATAAAGACTCAAACTGCATTCACATTAGCTCATTTGGAAGGCCTCTTACTCATGTTGCGTTCACACTAGCCTATTTGCTAGACCACTCACTCTAAAGCTGCGTTCACACTGGCTTATGTGTTATTTGGGTTATTTCTTTAGTCCCACATTATGTAATTAGCTAGCTAGCCTTTGTCATATCAGCTATAAATACATTGTATCTTAGTCTTGTAAGAAACACATTAGGTTTTATTCTGTAATTCTCTTCTTGGAATAAAATCATTCTCTCCCTTTCTTTTTACTTTTTGTTTATTTTATTTATGTTATTTATTTTCTTTTTCTCTTCTTCTTTAGCTATGTCTAGCTAATCCCCTTTGATTAGGGGGTGATGACGCTGATAGTATGATTCAATATGAATCACATAGCCAAAAGATGAGGACTGTATACATGTAGATCTGGATTTGAATTAAGGGTTAGATCTGAACCTTCATATTTTGTGTCGTTTAAGAGCTATGCTCCTTCACAGGATATATTCGTGTTCGATCTAACATTTATCAGATCTAGATCTAATTTTAGGGTTTTAGAAATTAATTAGTGAATCTGTCCTGATAGTCTATGGTTGTAGAGCTGAGCTCCTGCATAGGCTATGCTTGTCGTTATTTACATATTTGTTTCTAAAAACCTATTATCGTTGATTCATGTTTGTGACAGAAACATGTATTAGATCTGGTTAATCTTTTGGCTATTGATGATTATGAATCTGATCTATGTCATTATCCCCTAATTGCTTACACTTATTGTTAAAACTCTCTTTTATTTAATTTCTGCTATTTTCTTTGTTTTCCACCAATCAAAAGTTAGGGATAACTTGATTGGATTTATTAATAAAATAATTTGGTCCCAGAGTTCGACACCCTCTACAACAATCCTTGTTGTTTAGGAAAGCCGAACGGATTTTACAGTTGTTTACAACTGCATAATTTGTTCGCAAACAATTATCTCATTTTGTACACGAAATTTCCTATGATGGTAAGTTGTAATTTACTGAAACAATAAAGTTAAAATGAACTAATGTTCTTTCCGGTGCTATAAGCATATACCACACACTACAACAAATATGTCTATTCACAGCGTTGAGAAAACGCTGTTATAGCCTTTAACAACGTTTTGATGAACGCTGTCTAAAACTACGTTGTTATAGGTCCTGGATATATCACAATACATTCAAAAACGTTGTAGAAAATTGACATACTACTGTGTTTTAAATGGTGTTGTCCTTATGTTTATACAGCGTTTTATATTGTTTCAGAAATGTTGTTATCTTCTCTTTTCTACAGCATTTAGCCACATATCACAGCATTTCTCGAAGTTTACATGTTCTTTACTATCACACCGTTTTGCCACATATCACAGTGTTTCTAAAAGTTTACATGTTCTTTACTATCACAGCGTTTTGCCACATATCACAATGTTTTTTTCTTTTTGCATCTATCACAACATTTACATATTGTAGTATTAAAATATTCATGCATAAACATGTCAACACATGTAAATATATATTAACCAACTAATTATATAACACAATATTCATACACAAAGACATCATCAACAAACACACTTTACATAATTCACAAAAAAATAACACCATAAACTAAATTTACACAATGTATGTCGAACAAAGTCACGATATCTATAAATAAATAAAAAATTCCATAAAACAAGTTTGAGCCGAATACCAATAAAATGATCATCTAAAAGTTACTATTTTCTCCGTAATCAAATACCACAAGCGGTCTTATTGTTGAAGGATCTTCAAAAGCGCCAAACGATAGCCGAATGCACAACGATGCCCATCTCCAATACCTATACACATGTGTTCATGCTAGCATTTGGGCATGCTTACACATTAACAAGAAAACAATGTTCGACAAGAAGAAAAAAGAATACAAGGAGAAAGTTGAAGATAACAACATAGCATATTTGGTAATATTTTATAAGTTAGTTAATTTTTATAATGCTTAGTTAATATTTAATTATTGCTATTATTATAAAATACTTAGTAATATTTTATATTTTTATATAGTTAGTTAAATTTTATAAACTACTTCTTCGTTTTCATAAAATTAGTAAACTTAGTTAAAATTTTATACTATATATTTAGTTAATTTTAATAATACTTAGTTAATTTTTAATTATTTTTATAATTATTATAGAATACTTGGTGATATTTTATATTTTTATATACTTAGTTAACTTTTATAAACTAAACTTCTTAATTTTTATAAAATTAGTAAACTTAGTTAATTTTTATTGTACTAAGATAATTTTTATTATACTTAGTTAATTTTTATATACTTAGTTAATTTTAATAATACTTAGTTAATTTTTATAATACTTAGTTAATTTTTATAAAATTAGTAAACTTAGTTAATTTTTATAATACTTAGTTAATTTTTGTAATAGTCAGTTAATTTTTATAACACTTAATTAATTCTTAAAATACTTAGTTAATTTTATAATACTTAATTAATATTTAGTTAATTTTTATAATACTTAGTTAATTTTTATAAAATTAATAAACATGGTTAATTCTTTATAATAGTTAGTTAATTTATAATACTTAGATAATTTTTAATTCTTGCTATTATTATTATAGAATACATGGTAATATTTTATATTTTTATATACTTAGTTAACTTTTATAAACTAAACTTCTAAATTTTTATAAAATTAATAAACTTAGTTAATTTTATAATACTTAGTTAATTTTTATAATACTTAGTTCATTTTTATAATAGTTAGTTAATTTTATAATAGTTAGTTAATTTTTATAGAATTAGTAAACTTAGTTAATTTTTATAATACTTAGTTAATTTTTATAATAGTTAGTTAATTTTTATAAAATTTGTAAACTTAATAATTTTTTTATAATAGTTAGTTAATTTTTATAATACTTAGTTAATTTTATAATACTTGGTTAATACTTAGTTAAATTTTATAATACTTAGTTAATTTTTATAAAATTAGTAAATATAGTTAATTTTTTATAATGGTTAGTTAATTTTATATTTTATAATGGTTAGATAATTTTATAGAACACTTGGTAATATTTTATATTTTTATATACTTAGTTAACTTTTATAAACTAAACTTCTTAATTTTTATAAGATTAGAAAACGTAGTTAATTTTTTATAATATTTAATTAATTTTTATAATACTTAGTTAATGTCTAATTATTGCTATTATTATTATTATAGAATACTTGGTAACATTTTATATATTTATATACTTATTTAACTTTCATAAACTAAACTTCTTAATTTTTATAAAATTAGTAAACTTAGTTATTCTTTTATAATAGTTAGGTAAATTTTATAATACTTAGTTAGCTTTTTATAATAGTTAGTTAATTTTTATAATTTTTTGGCATATAACCAACGTACCATCTTTTAACCTGGACTATCGTCACAAACAATAATTGTGTACGACATCACAAATTTATTCACAAATTTTGTTAGGTTGAGTGCGAATACACAACATACTGACTAATTTGACCAAACGAAACTTCTGTGCAAATATAAACAAAAAGAACAAATAATAAAAAAAACTCCATTAGTTAAAATGAATCAGAATATCAGCCATATTTTAAAATTGTTTTTTTTGTACAAATGAAGAGCGATAATTGGTACGAACCTGGAAGTATGCTTCGAGTTTCTACCTCAGGGCAGCATGCTATCTCTTCACATTTTGGAACATTTTCCGACATCTGTGCAGAAAAGAGAAAAAGAGAAGAAAGACAATTTAAAACTATGCTTTTGGTCATGTAAGGACCCGTAACTTCCCCAGTAAGGAAAGCCCGAATACTTTGAGGACAAGACAGATTAGAACGCAAACAGAAGAACATTTCGTTGTTAATTAAAACAATTCCATCAGAATACAAGAATATACAGAGTATGAATAAATATTATACATCAGAGAAATATCATTTATTTAAATACATTACTGCAGCAGAAAAATAATACAATACACAACTAAAGGAGATATACGGATACAGAGCTTTCCGGATATCATTCCAGCTGTAAACTAGGTTCCTGTGAATATAAATCTGCAAAACCAAAACTACTAGCTGCCCGTGTCGAAAATATGGGCACCCAGAGTTTAGGTTAAAACAATAAACTCCAGGTCAGTCATGTGACTGGTGTGAGAGATAAAACAGTTATTAATCTTTATTTTTAAGTTAGGTAAATCAAGGGACCACGCCGTATAACACGGAACGGGTTTCCTCCTAAGAATACCAGTGCATAAAACAAACAACGCAAAGTTAAATAAAGAAAAATGAAGCTATTATAAGACCCTGGTCCCATCACACAATGCAACGCAAGCCGGAGGATAGGGTTTTTACCTTATAATAGCCAAGAATGTTTGGTGCGTGAAATTTCATGTTTTATTATTACTATAAGTGTATAGTGTCAAAACAATTTCAAATCATAAGTATCAATCATAGACGATATAAGTGCCCCATACCACTATGTCGCCATACTAGGCTCTACAATCAAAAACCGCAAAGTCACGTATTGGAAGTTGGGTTTCCATCTGCGAACCGAGGCAAAAGATAGTCCTCTACCGATTCGAGACTCTCTAGCCCGAGCCTCAGAAACAGCCGCAACTGCCCCATGGATCGTCAGGGTCGGTCCACCAATGTGGATTATTATGCTTGAACACTGCGATTCCCCGACCTTTGGGGCGTAAATGAGCCAAATGACTCCATCGGCTCCACACAGTCAATGATATATCCGAGGCGCCTCGCAACAGCAACAACCACATAGGTGAAAATAATATAAATGTCAGGGCTGGTAGGTCACTAACACCACCCTAGCTAGAAGGAAACGCATGCCCTCCCTGAGGTCCTCTCCCGTTTCTGGTTCACAACCGGGGTGTGAGGCTCGCGAATTCACATTACACAAAGCTATACCACACAGGCGGTGCTTTGATCATCAACCACAAGACTTTGCTTTTCAACAGAAGCCTTGATCAATTGCCACTTAGGCATGCCACACAGGCAATTCACTCCATGCGATTGATATCCATCAATATATAACCCCTGAGCTCGTACGTCTCAAAGAAGGGCGTTAAGAAAGAGAATAAATTCTCCGCCGCCAAACAGATATATATTTAATAGAAATCAATCACATAGAATAAAATCCAATGTCAGACACACAGTCCATTTACAAGTGCGTTCTAGGTCTGAACGAAATCGGAGGCACCTTGTACCTCGCATATCCATCGATCTCCAAGTACGTCTGGACGATCACCAACTGATTCCCTCCTCTTGGGTGTACAGCCCAATCAAGATCATCAGTAATCAACCAAACGATGTGAAGACCTCCGGTCTTCAACCACCGTCTTTATCTTCGACACCACGTCGAATCAGTTATTCAGAATGGGATAAACCCGGTCTTTCTGAATAACTCGCGTATATAATAGACAAGTGTTACACAAACACAACATACGCCTCATTCCAATTCAGAATATTCTTTTATTCAAATATTCTTACATTTTGGGAATGGTTCCCATTAATTTTATCAAAGATAAATTCTTTAAATTTATTCTTTAATCTCCTTTTGAATATCAATTCAAATTAGTCGGGATTAGCGAACCACACCGAAGTAATCATTTATTTTATTTCCCAATCCCAACCTATTCATCCCATGATGTGAAACCGGTCATACTTCATATCTAACACCACGGTGTTATCGGTAAATTTAATTACCATTTCACGTTCAAATCTAATTAAACATTTAACTATCGCCTGGAGAAAAACTGGTGATACCCCATTCTCGATCACTTCAATCTAATTAAGGATTCATTAAAACCCCACCTAGTTTTAATCTTCCCAAAGATCAATATCATTTCTTTAACTGGGTTAAAGAACTAGTGTTATCTAAAACACGGTTCACGATAAATCCAAAATCACATTCCATTAATCATCGGGTTAAAGAAAAAGTGTTATTCAAAACACCGTCCACGATAAACCCAAAAATCAATTCCAATTCAATTCCAATTAAATATCATTTAATTGGTACACTTCATTAAATCGACATAAAGAGACTTAATCTTTTTCTCAACTGGGTTTAAGAACAGTGTTAATGAAGACACCATTCATGACAAACCCAAATCCCATTTGATATTAAATACAAGGCTCTAAATAGAAAATATATCGACTAATATTCGATATCAAATTCTACGACCCACAAATATCGTGTTGGAAATAACGATATAAATATATCATTCAAATTTCCATAACAATATCTGTATAATCACGAAATCCAACATCGAAATATTCCAAAGACAATTTCGATTCAAATCCATTCCAATTCAATTATTGAAAATTCTGGTTACTTTTAAATCCCTTTCAAATACACTTTATTTATTTTAAAAATAAATAGAATTATAATCCTAGTTCAAAACTAGTTCATTTCGATAAAAATCTATTTTTATCTTTTCAAATATGGAATTTTTCATCCCAATTCTTTACAAATCATTTCTTATGATTTTACACAAATTATCACTATTTTTAATAATTTTATCAAGGCCCGTACAGTCGATTTCCATCAACGGCCATCGAACTGCACTTACATCGATCTTTTCCAAATTTGATTTGGACATAATTCCAAATCCAACTGTTAGATTTCTAATTTCTAATATTCGTTAGAAAGCTCTTTTAGATACGAACCCAACGGTACCGGTTTTAGGAGAATCCGACGGTCGGATCTCCCGTAATATCCATTTGAAGTCAATGGTCGAAATTCGCGAACTGCCGCGGCGCGTTCTATTCAGGCCATTATATTATATTATATATATATATATATAATATATATTTCGTCGATTTCCTTTCAAAACGTATTTTATAAATCGTTTTAAATTTGTTTTCAAAACGATTTCAACTTCATATTCAATTTCGAATCAAAATTGAATATTCCGCATCATCGATATACAAATGATAATATTTTCAAAATATTATATTTTGAAATCGCTTCTTTTTCTATATTCATTATAAAAATGAATAAAATCGATATAAATATCGTTCACGTCAAAATGGCGTCAATCTAATCAACACGGCTTTTATTCAACACATGAATGTTTATTCTATTCAACACATGAATATTTATTTTATTCAACACATGAATATTTATTCTGTTCAACACATGAATATTTATTTTATTCAACACATGAATATTTATTCTATTCAACACATGAATTTTCTTTTTATTCAACACATGAATTTTCATTCTATTCAACACATGAATTTATTCTATTCAACACGTGAATTTACTATTATTCTCTAAATTGGAATGAGACCCACTCAATTACCATATAATATTATTTATATGGATTCTATACAACACATGTATATAATAGCAATGATAAACAATCAACCGTCATCCAAATGCACCACACAACTGCATAAGCATTAAATATAATTAATTAACGCTTACACAATCTGTCAACCCACCGATTGACATACAACTAAACAATCGGGATTAGTGTACGTCAATATCGTCCCAACACCCGTGTGGGGTTTCAAATCAGCAAACACAGATTTTTATTTGTGTAGTTGGGCGATGTGTAAAATTTATCGTCCCAATCAATATCAGTCAAATCAGTGTATATAAACAAATTGTCCGATTTGTTTATTACTATTTATTTTATATACACGTTAAAAATTATATTTTTAACTATAAAATATTTTCCACTATAAAATATTTTATTCCATTCCACATCACACAATAAAATTTCACAACACAGCAATCAAACAAACAAGCCATCCATGGTCTGTGGACGACGGGTGTCGGGTGCTACTAAGCACCGTCTGCATCCTAGTATATATTTCAACTAGAGATTAAAATAAAAGTGAGGAGTTCTCACCGACTAGCTAAACCAAATGCCACGACTCTTCTTATGTAGAAAATCTTCGCTGTGCTCGCCCTTTGTCACTTTCATTGTCCGTATCCACTACATATATAAAAATCACATTTTTATATTGTAGCTATGTATATAAAAATCACATTTTTATAACTATGCTATATGGATGAAAATTCTATTTTTAAACAACGATCTTTATAAATAAAAGTTATATTTTTATTTCGCTTTCAAAATGATAAAGATCTTATTTTTAAGTTGCTACTTTATACACAAAGTTCATATTTTTATAAAGATGTTTATATAATAAAAATCATATTTTTATTATCTTACATATATAAAAAAAATATTTTTTTATTATCATTTACATAATCAAAAATTATATTTTTATCTCTCTACATAAATAAAAATTATATTTTTATTTCATCACATATATAAAAATCATATTTTTATATTCTCTATTATATAAAAAAATCTGTTTTCAATCCGCTTCTCCTATAAAAATCGAGTTTTTATTTCGCTACAACATATATAAAAATCGTATTTTTATATTCTCTACCTTATAAAAATTATATTTTGATAATCCCTATTATATAAAAATCATATTTTTATTGTCACTACTATATAAAAATCATATTTTTATTGTCACTACTATATAAAAATCATATTTTTATAGTTACTACTATATAAAAATCATATTTTTATAGCTTAACACTTCATATAAAATTCATATATTTTTTATAGCTTAACACTTCATATAAAATTCATATTTTTTTTATAGCTTATCAAAATCTTATCTTGGCATTTATAAAACTGATTTTTCTTTATTTTTAAAACTGAACATAAAGAAGATAAATAAATAAATAGGTCAAATTAAAACTTGCGGGTTTTCAGCGAAGAAGGGGGGTGTCGAAGCTTGCTGGTGGCGCGGTGGGTCCCTCAGGCAGCGACGGAGGTCTTGGTTTTAGGGCTTGGGTTGTGGGTCTTCAACTGGCGAAGGGGGGATGCTCGAGGGGCGCAATGGGGAAGCTCCGGCGACTGGCGCTCCATTCGAGGTCGCGGAGGATCGGAATAGGGCGAGGGATGGTGGCTTGGTTTTCGTGTATTGGGGTTTCAGAGAGGGGCGAGATCTGGGAGGTGACGGCGACGGAAAGGGGAGGGGGGTCTGACCGAGGCGGATGGAGGCGGCGCTCCGTCGATGGGAGGGGCGGCGATCTCAGGTCATCGATCCCCTTCTGCGTTTCCTCCTCCTTCTTCTTTTTATTTATTTATTTTAAATGTCTGGTCAACGGGTGAGGGAGAGAGAGGGTTGGGGGAAGTTATATAATAATATATATATTATTTTATTTTAATTTTCTCTTATAAAGCAACTTTTTACTTCGAACTCGAAATCGAACCCACCGACTGTCGTCCCTAGCATATTACCCCCATTCCGAACACAATGGGATATGTATCGTAGGCCAATTCGACCGTTTCGACCAGCTTTCGTTTAAATCTAAATTTAAATCTATATATTCAATTTTGAACGCACATTTCAATTTACCGGGGTCACATACGGACTCTAAAAATTCCAGAAAAAATATTTCTAGCTTCATATTGCCGATACGGTCCTAGTAAAACTAATTTCATGAAATTCTGAGATTGTTTGAAAAATGGCCATTTTATGGTCGATCGAAATTGACTAAAACTATCAAAACACGTTTAACTTCGCCACGCTCACATATTGATTTAGAAAATTATGAATTTTGGAATCTAATAATAAATTGACATTGCGGATCCAACAAAGGTGGTTTCGTCGAAAACAGAGGTCGTTTGCAAAATGGCTATTTTCAAGACCTTTATATATATAATATATATAAATTCCACAGCGACTTTTCTGAATTTTAAACTGGACATATCTTTCAACTTCTAAAGTGAAATCTCAGTTTCTTACTTCTGTTAGAAAGATATGATTAAACAGATACAAATATTTCTTGTTTCGTCCAGTTCTGACTTAAAACGAATTCTGTATATTCATTTGAATTTTGAAATCGAATTTTCAAATTACCGCGCCATTTCAGGCTCGTTATATAATTGAAATAAAATATTTATATTCTAACGTCGATTCAAATAAATACATACATTCTAATTCTATTCAAAATAAATTTCTCGTTGTTATTATTTAAAATAATTCATTTTAAATAATCAAAATTCGCTAAAATTGCCAAAATAAAAAATTTAAATTGTCTCGGATTTTCCGGGTTATTACAGGTGTAATGACCCGGATATTTGACGGTGTAATAATTAACTTATTTAATTATTTAAATAACGAATATATTATTTAAATAACGACAGTTGAACGTAATATATATATATATATCAATTAAAATCGAGCTTGAAATGGCGCTGCAGTTCGTAATTTGGCGATTCGAACTTCAACTGAGTGTACATGATTCGTTTTAAATCGGATTTATGTGAAACAAGAAACGCCCGGAGCTGATAAAGTATATCTTTCTAGTGGAAGAGAAAAATCGAGATTTCGTTATGTAGATTTTGATTTATGTCCAAATCAAATATTCAGAAAAACAGCGGTATATTCGTTCGTGGCCATAACGGTTATTCAAATATATTTGAATATCGGTTGTGAATTTAAACAAGGTTCTTTTAAGAAATAGTGATAATTTAATTTTTAGAATTTTTCTGTAATTTTTAATTAATTTAATAAACAACTTTTTATTTGGAGTATTTTGCACCCTGTAATCAATAAGTGGGGTTTCACAATATGAGTCAACCTACCGATATTATTATATTTCTGGGATCGGGGAACCATACTCAGCTCAACGGTAATTTTATATCTGTCGATAACCATCCGTAAATGAGCATATCACGTGACGGGTACATAAACAATTATATATAATATAATGGGATTCCTTCACGGCTAAGTTTGGTAAGTGTTGTTGTCCCTTTCCTACCTTGTATTGTCACCCATCGAAGAATCAGACCATACAGACATCAACGCCTCAGAGAAAATACAAACATTTTATTGTCCCATCTGGATAAATAAAAATAAAACGATCATCTCAAGGGTACAAGAAATCATACGTACTTCTTAAATGAATGCCAAAGACCTTAGCATGTACCCTTCTAAACAAAGTGCGGCATTTACTTGGCGTTGGAGTAAACACGTAGGTATATAAAACTATATATAATACCCTTAACCGTGTAGACCTAATGGACTTCATTTCATTCATTTGCTCAAACTTTTCCGCCGCCACTCAGAAAAACATTTTATCGTGAAACCCAATCTTTCAAAAATCATATTAATTCAAAGAAAAATCCTATAAATCTTCATATGTATAGATAAGTAATCCTCATCACATCCTCTTCGAACTGGTATGCATTTCACCAAGTTCGACGTCAGTTTCCGCTCTTCGATTTTCAACAGCGTGTTCTAGGGTTTCGATGCTCTTGAATTTGAAGCATCAGTTGAAGTTTTCAAGCCCGTATCTGGTCTCAGCGTGTAGCGTAGTGCTTTGCGGTAGAAATTTGTGTGGATTCTGTGATTGTCAAGTTCGGTGGTCTACAGTAGCACGCCTGAAAAAGGCTGTGTCGCTTTTCCATTTGATGGGGCGAGTTCGATCTAGTGATGGCCGGAGTGTTGTACACGAGGAGAGGATTTTCATGGTGGTTTTTATTTGATTTTGAATGAGTCATGGAGGGGAGAACGTGAGGAAATGGCAGACTGAAAGGTTGCAGGAGCGACATCCTGTTGTGCTTTTGGGGAAGATGAGTTTTTAGTATCACGGAAGGGAGCTCGAGTTACACGTTTTGGGTATAGAGAGTTTGAGAGGAAGAAGAGGAGTTAAATGGTGAATTTTGTTTGGGTTTCTATTGAAGAATGGATGTGCGATTTGGATTTTGAGGTTGGGGAAATGGTGTTGGGTTTTTCACTTCGAAGGACTGTAACGTGTTTATCACGAGGGAAGAAGTACAGTTGCTTTTGAGGTTGGTAGGGGTTCTTGCGTGGGATACCGTAAAGTGAAGTGGAGTATGGTTGGGCCAGCCCAATTTGGTAAACCCTATTTAAAAATTTAAGTAAGTTTGAATTCAAATAAAATGATGTATTGACTTTAAATTATCATCCTTGCTCCTACGTTATCCATATTCGACAAAATTGGATCCCCTAGGATCGTATGGACGAGAACAACAAAAATGGAATTTGGTCTGGAGTTTTACGGAGCTTGTCTGGAATTAAGATGGAATTAAATGCCTGTCGGAACCGATAACAGTTTATCGTTCTTTAACGATGAACTGCAAATGTGAGTAAAACTCACCAACCCTGAACAGTTATATTTTTAAAACGTATTTTTAGAACTGTTAGATATTGATTGACTGTTGTTTGCTGATTTGGTTGATTGAACTGCTAGTCAGTTAGTTGAAATTATATATATATATATATATATAGATTTTGTTTATCAGAATATTTCATACTGAACTGAAAGTGACGTTATATATGTTGTTTAACATCTGTGATGCAGGAATACAGGTTGGAGGAATCCGACTGGATTCCTCAACATTTATTTTACTGTTTATCATATATTGTGATATATGCTGTGATATAAAATCGGTTATTGATTTTATATGTGTGGATGATTTTAATCATGGTTATACAGTATTTTAAATACCAGAATGAATACTAGGAAGTAAAAAGGGAATTTTCAAAATGTATCTTGAAAATGAAATATTTATAAAAAATCAAGGGATTTTATAAAAGGAATATTTATTAGAAAATAAATAGAACCGATATAAAAATGTTAAATAGGATAGGGTATGGGTCTTGAATAATTGGAACTTGTTATACGTCGATTAAGTTGAGTAAATTTAAAAGTGTTGATCTGATGTTGGTTTCGGCCTTCGGGATTAACACTGAGAAGTTTATTCACTTATCAATTGATAATGAGGATCTAATGAATAGAAGTGAAGTGATAAAGAAATATTTATTTGAAAAATAAATTGGATTAAAAAGGAAATCATTATAAGTGATTTAACGGTGTTATAAGGAAATCATTATAAGTGATTTAACGCTGTTATAAGGAAATCATTATAAGTGATTAAACGCTGTTATAAGGAAATGATTACAAGTGATTAAACGCTGTTATAAGGAAATGATTACAAGTGATTAAACGCTGTTAAAAAGGACATTTGTAAAGTGAAGAACCGTTACTAAAAGTAAATCTTTATAAATGGATAAACGTTATTAAAAGGAGTAAATCGAATATAAGTTATTCGAATTTGAGTTAATCAGGTAGAGTTAATCAAATAGAGTTAAAGAAATAGAGTTGAACAATATTAGAAACTGACTAGAGATTGGTAAGTTGAATATTTTTCTGAGTGTTGATCTGATGTTGGTTTCGGCCTTCGGGGTTTATACTTAGAGAATTGTTCTCTTACTAGTTTATAGTTAGGGACTGATAGTTGTGGAAGTTAGTGGAACGTAAATGAGGATTGGAAATGTTTTCCAATGTTAATAACATATATTTTCTATTCATAGAAAATAAGGAAATATGAATATATATATATATATATATATATTTGATGATTGGATCGATAATTCCATTTGGAATTAAGATCGTTGTGTGAACACCGACATGTTTTTATTTGATAGTTAAATCACAGACTATCAAAGTTTTTACCATTTTAACGTTGTTAATATGGAGAGACCGGTTGGATTTTTATCCAAAGAACCACTCTGTATTGGCATAAGCGTTGCGAATATGCCGAAGAAAATGGAAGACGGAGTAAAGTGCAAGGGCTGTTGTATAAATCTTAGATAACAATGTACTAAGGTGGATGTACTGAATAGTTCCTTCGGTTTCGTTCAATCCCAGAACGAACGTAAATGGACGAATGTCTGACAAAGTATTTCCAATGATCGAATGGATTGGTCTGTATAAATATATATGGTTGCAACGGATTTATTCCCTTAGCATAACATCCAGAATATTTGTGTAAACCAATTAATGATTAACGGATTTGATAATGTGGCCTTCAAAGTGATCGTGTTATCAATGAATGGAAAGTAATCGTAACCTCTGGCCTCAACAACCGGTAAATGACAAAAATCGAGCAGGCAGCATGGCTAAGTCGGTCGCCTCCGAAGTAGGGTGTATAATCACCTATCTAGAGAATATTCATTTGCTTCTTTAATCTATCAATGATGTCCCATATATATATATATATATATATATATATATATATATACGAGAACGGTTGCTGATCCCAACCGTTGGTGATATACATTCGATACACTCAAGAGAAATGAGTGGTCGGTCATGTGTGGCTGAGTTGCAAGATGTTCTTGTTGAACTCCAGTGTATCGTTCCTAGAGTACACTGATCGGAAGGTGGTTCCATACCTTGTCATAGTTGGAAATCCATTACCCAATACGTGCTTGCGGTTTTGATTTGTATACTATATATATGTAGAATGTGAGATGAAAGCGTTTCTGCTATATGATTATTATATTGTGGTTGATAGACATTATTATAACATCAAAGGGTTTTTGATATAAAGATATTTTGGATTCTCATAAGGGAAAAACCCGTTCCGTTATACGGCGTGGTCTTATGAGATATCGTTTACTTGTTCAAACTGTTTTAAACTGTTTTACTCATACCAGTCCCATGACTGACCCGGAGTTTACTTTGTTTTGTTCTACCTAAACTCTTGGGTGCCTAAATTTGTACGGGCAGTCAAGTAGTTCAGGATTTTACAGATACACTTGGAGAGCTTGGAGCAGGAGGCTTCAAGATTATATAGCTATTATTATTTCCGCTGTTGTTGTAAGTGTTGTACTCTGCAATGCTATTGTATACATATACTATTTGTATTTTAAAAGTTATGTTATATTTTATTCGTTCCGCTGTGAGATTCGTGTTTACTCTGATGATGATGTTCTTCTTCTTCTTCTATTCTAATAGTTCTATCTTATCTATCCTCACCCTCTACCTTCTTTCTATTAATTGCTTGAATTTCCAGTGCAATTTGGGGTTGGACTTGTGTTATTTAGTCAGCTCAAATTGGACCGGATTTTCGGGTCATTACAGTTGGTATCAGAGCTTAAGGTTAAGTGAATTACCTTGGCTCTGTGGCGTAACTCAGTAAGGATGGGATTAGTAATATCCTAGATTGAGTTGAGTGTATATATACGAGTGAACGTATTTGTTATTTGATATAAAAATTTGTTTTATGTTGTGGAGCTTTATTGGTTGAGTGGCTTATGAATTATGGTCGATAGTGGGGCACCACAATATCGATAAGGGTTTCTAAAAGCTCGAATACGATGAGTCGACACGGTAAGTTTTGAAAGAGGGTAAATGAAGTAATTTTACCCGAATTATATTTTGATATAAAAAAATGGTTAAGATTTGAATCATTATAATATATTGGATGTGTTGGGTGTTGCTATAATCTAAAGAGATTATAAAAAGGTAAAATAGTTATAAATAACTAATCAGAATTCATATAAGTAAAGTATGTCAAATAAGATGAAGTAAATCTGAATTTAAATCAGATTTGGAATTATAATAAGGAAATTTTAAGTTCCTGGGAGAGTTTGAAATTTGTTTTCAAATTGAAAGAGAAATATAGTATTGAACTCACTTCGATCGCTGGGAAATAATTCTGATGATGGTGTACGCATCATCAGTGTGATTTTCGAGTTTCAAAGTGACGGATTACTACCAAAGATTTTGTTTTGAATTGTTTTGATAAAACAAGTTGTTTTGAAATTCAAAGGTTTTGAATTGGTGTTATTATTTCAAAATTTAATTTGAAATGAACCCAGGGATTTAAAAATTTTGGAATTTCAATTTAACTAATGAAGTTATATGAGTTGAGATGGAAAAGGTAAATAAACAAATTAAATTTTAACTTGAACTAAGTTAAATTAAATTTGGATTGGATTAGTGGTGATCTGGAATAGAATTGAATTGATAAATTCAAAGTTTGGAATCAAGAATCGATTGGAGTTTGATTGAGATGACAATGGTATATACTAAGTTGTTCACAGAGGAAAGGGATATAGTGTTATGCCCGACAAAAAGGTATATGAGTTTAGAGATTTATGAGCCGATTTGGCAAGCCTCTTGGCTGTTTGATTTTCTTTTGGGTTGGAGATAGCCTAGAGAGGCGAGTTGGAGTTTTACCGATAGGGCTGTACAAAGGAGGTTATGGCAAAAATTTCAAGAAATTCCGGGCGTTAGAAAATTTTCAAAATTTTTGAAAATTTAGTAAGTCGGAATAAAATAATATTTTAATCGGAATTTAAGTGGTTCAGTGAAACTGAAGTTAAGGGGTAAACCGATAAATATTTACCTAATAGATAGGGTCGTCCTCTAACTTAGCAATTTCGAGGACGAAATTATTTTAAGTGGGGAAGAATGTAAGACCCGGATATTTGACGGTGTAATAATTAACTTATTTAATTATTTAAATAACGATTATATTACTTAAATAACGACAGTTGAACGTAATATATATATATATATATATATATATATTAATTAAAATCGAGCTTGAAATGGCGCTGCAGTTCGTAATTTGGCGATTCGAACTTCAACTGAGTGTACATGATTCGTTTTAAATCGGATTTCTATGAAACAAGAAACATACGGAGCTGGTGGAGTATATCTTTCTAGTGGAAGAGAAAAATCGAGATTTCATCATGTAGATTTTAATTTATGTCCAAATCAAATATTCAGAAAAACAGCGGTATATTCGTTCGTGGCCATAACGGTTATTCAAATATATTTGAATATCGGTTGTGAATTTAAATAAGGTTCTTTGGGGAAATAGTGATAATTTAATTTTTAGAATTTTGCTGTAATTTTTAATTAATTTAATAAACAACTTTTTATTTGGAGTATTTTGCACCCTGTAATCAATAAGTGGGGTTTCACAATATGAGTCAACCTACCGATATTATTATATTTCTGGGATCGGGGAACCATACTCAGCTCAACGGTAATTTTATATCTGTCGATAACCATCCATAAATGAGCATATCACGTGACGGGTACATAAACAATTATATATAGTACAATGGGATTCCTTCACGGCTAAGTTTGGTAAGTGTTGTTGTCCCTTTCCTACCTTGTATTGTCACCCATCGAAGAATCAGACCATACAGACATCAACGCCTCAGAGAAAATACAAACATTGTATTGTCCCATCTGGATAAATAAAAATAAAACGATCATCTCAAGGGTATAAGAAATCATACGTACTTCTTAAATGAATGCCAAAGACCTTAGCATGTACCCTTCTAAACAAAGTGCGGCATTTACTTGGCGTTGGAGTAAACACGTAGGTATATAAAACTATATATAATACTGTAATAACCCGGAAAATATGAGCCAATTTAAAATTTTTAAATTGATTATTTCAAAGGAATTTGAACAATTGAAATAGAATATTTCAATAAAATGGTGAATTAGGAATAGTGAGTCAGTTTGAAAATTTGAATTCAAACTTTGACCGACTATGCAGGATGGAAAATATAACGGATTTTAGCGAAACCAAAAATATTTAAATCTGTTAGTCAATACCTTTCTAACGAATCTGAAAAATCGAAGTTTCATAACGGGAATCAAAAGTTATGGCCGAATGAATTTTCAGAAGAGTCGGTATATAGAATATATAGCCCTGGAAAATTGATATTTTGCATACGACCTCGGAATTCGACGAAACCACTTTTGTTGGGTCCGGGATGTCAAACTATTGCTAGGTTTCAAATTTCATAATTTTTGAAGCTAGTATGTGAGCGTGGCAAAAGAAAATGTGATTGGTCAATTTCTGTTAAATTGGATCGACCAGAAGATGGCCATTTTTCAAACGACCTCAGAATTCGACGAAACTAGTTTTGTTGGGACCGTAGCGTCAAAACATAGCTAGATTTATTTTTCTGGAATTTTTCGAATTAGTTTGTGGCCCTGGCAAATTGAAATGTGCGTTCAGAGTTAAAAATTAAACGTTTTATACTTTAATTTGAAAAATAACTGACTATAACAGTCGAATTGGCCTACGAAACATATCCCATTGTGTCCGGAATGGGGGTATTTAGCTAGGGGGGACAGTCGTTGGGTCTAAAAAGGAGTTCGTTTGAGAAAACACTATTTAAAAATTAAATATAATCCTCGACCAATCATATTTCTCCATTCATAAATTAAAAAAAAAATCAGAAACCCCCCCCCCCCCCCCATGACCCCGACATCGACGAAGGAAAGCTTCCCCCCCTTCCCTGGCGATTTCCGATCGCCACAGCCCGAATTAGCTCCTCCCCCAGTTCAACTTTTTGTAGTTCTCCTTCCCCTCTTCAAATCCATATAAGGAGCTCCCCCTATCGTTGCTTCTACGTCGAGATATCCCCCTCCAAAGTTCCGACCTTTAAACCGCCGCCGCCGCCGATCTGGACCACCGAACGCCACCAAACCGCCGCGCGCCTGTAGCCCTCTCGAAGCTCTTCCACGTCCAACTCCCTGATCGTCCCCTCGTGCCTCGGTTCTCGCGAAAACTGTAAACCTAGTTTTGAAGCTTCGTGAAAGTGAGTTTTTCTTTGATCTTTACCCTTTGAAAAATCATATCTTTTTGGTGTGTTGACGAAATTCGATGAAACAGGAAACATCGAGACCGCAAGGAAGCTCTCTACCCAATAGAAGAAGCTGCGGATTTTTCTGACATCGTATCGATTTTTAGCGCTCAGAAAACCAAGGTGAGAAATCTAAATTAACGTGAAATTGAATGGAAAATGTCGTGTATAATTTATATAAGCGGAATATAAATTACATACATGTTGTATACCTCATGTACATGCATAGTGTAAGCTATATAAGCAAAGTATGAATTTTACATGCATAGAATAATTGATATATGTGTTGAAATGCAAGTGAAATATAGCAATTATATATATATATATACTCCCCTCGTCCACAAACCATGGACGATATTTATTGTGGTGAATTGGTGTGAAATATTGGATGAAAAATACGAATTGTTGAATAATTGTTTGTGGTTGATATTGTTTGGTTGTGGTTGAAAAATACCCATTGGTGATTGAAATCAATTGAAAATATTTGTGGAAATAAAAATAAACATGCCGCCTGCGTGCGAATTAGATGCATGAATCCCCATTGTCAAAAACCGCGAGGTTTTAAGGTAGAGCGAGGAGCCGTACTAGGGACGGTGCCGGTTTTAACTACCCTGCCGTTATGCTGCCGAAATTTTGAATAATCTTTGTGTGTTAGAAATATTTTCATATGTTGAAATTATTTTCATGCGTTGAAATTAAAGCCATATGTTGAAACTATATCCATGTGTGGAAATATTCATGTGTTGAAAAGTGTTGTGTGAAAATTAAATTCGTTTGTGAATGAATGAAGTGTTTAAACAATAAAAATCACATTTTAATATATATATGAAGTATGAAAAATATTCGCCTTATATAAATAGTTTCAACAATCAAAATTTCATCTTTCTAATATGAACAACATAAATAAAATGTCCATGTGTGGAAATGCTCATTTGTTGAGAAGTGTGTGTAGTGGAAAAGTTCATGTGTTGAATAAAAAGATCGAACAATAAAAATTACATTTTTATTGAAACTATGAAGTGTTGAAACCATCCATTGGTTGAATAAATATTTTGAACGATAAAAATATCATTTTTATCATATGTGTGATATGCTAAAGATATGCGGACGTTGAAATAAATATTTGTGAAAGAAATATTATTTTTAACATGCATAGGAACTAAATAAAATAGTCATGTGTTGAAATCTATTTTAGTTCGCCAAAATTATCATTTTTGAAATTTGAAGTGTTAAAAATAGCCACTTGTTCAAATAAACGTGCATGAGTTGAAACATACATTAACTAGCTAATGATATGATTTTAGCCTATGCATGCAACATTAGAATGAATGGTGTTTTTAAACCAAAGCAAATCAAATATGAAATTGAATGGAAAATTATATGTGATAAAAATTGTATATATGTACACGCATATCTATTGAACAGGTTAAAGCAAAGGGGCTAGAGAAGAGAAATAAAATTTTGTGCCCGACAAATAGGTACATATTTACTGCTTTGTTTGGGTGATGATTTTATGAGCCTGTTGGCTAGCCGCTTGGTTTTTTTCTTTTTCTTTTTGATATGAGACGCCCGTGTGGCTATTTGGGAATTTTCCCAGACCCTCCCGTACAAAGGAGGTTATGGCGAAATTTTCCAAAATTTAAAGGCGTTAGTGAAATAATTGAAGTGGAAACGATATAGGAATTTTTGAATGAACTATATTTATATAAATATATAAATATAAATAGAATTAAAACGAAACGTGGCCGTGCAGTTCGTGTTTTGAAACCGTGATTTCAAACGACTAATGCGGGAAATCCGACCAATGGATTTTCCCGAAACCTCAACCGTTGGGTTCTCCTTGGAAATATCTTTCCAACGGCACCAACTTTGTGAAGATCCGATGGTTGGATTGTCTGGAATGTTTAACTCAAAACTGAAGAAAAACAGCGCCAGAAACGATTATATTTATATATATATATAAATATAATTAAATTAAATCGAATAACGACGCTGCAGTTCGTAAATTGAAATCGTAACTTCAAATGGTTAGTGTGAAAGAACCGACCGTCGGATTTTCCCAAAACTGAAACCGTTGGATTCGTTTTGAAAAGACCTTCCTAATGATGTAAAATTTGTGAAGATCCAACGGTTAGATTTTCATATATGTGTAAAACAAAATTAGTGAAAAGCAGCGTCAGTGCATCGACACGACCTGAAACGTCGTTTAATTAAATATGGCCGTTTTGAATCAAATAAAAATGGCGATATATCGTTATAAAATATTATGAACGATATAGAGTGGAAATAAACCAATTTTGTTGTGTTTGCTTGATATGTGATGGTTGAATGTATTTGACATGAAAATTATAACTAAACAACTGAAATGTGATTGTTGAATAGTCCAACCATATGATTGATTGATTTGAAAATCTAAATATACGTGGGTTATTTGAAAAGGCCGAGTTTATCTCATTTCAAATAATCGATCGACGTTGAGAAGTCGAAGAGTCGAAGACGGTTGAAGACCGACGATCTCCACATTAGATGGATGGGCGCTACTAATGCTCGTGATTGGAGTAGCTACCATGAAGGAATTCAAGTAGTAGCCGTCCAAACATACTGTTGATTGTACGGATATGCGAGGAATTGGTGCCTCCGGTTTCGTTCAGACCCAGAACGGACTTGTAAATGGACTGTGTGTCTGACATTGGATTTTGTTCTGTGTTGATTGATCTCTGTTAAATATATATCTGTTTGGCGGCGGGGAATTTATTCTCTTACTTAACGCCCTTCTCGGAGACGTACGAGCTCAGAGGTTATGTATTGACAGAAATCAGTCGCATGGAGTGGATTGCCTGTGTAGCACGCCTAAGTGGCATATGATCAAGGCTTCTGTTGCAAAGCAAAGTCTTGTGGTTGATGATCAAAGCATGGTCTGTGTGACGTAGCTTTGTGTATAACGTGAATTCGCGAGCCTCACACCTCGGTATGAGTCAAAAACGGGAGAGTGACTGCAGGGAGAGCACGACGTTTCTTTCTAGCTAAGGTGGTGTCAGTGACCTACCAGCCCTGACATTATATATACTTTTCACCTGTGTGGTTGTTGGAATGCGAGGCGCCTCGATATAGGTCTGTAAGGACCGGGAAACGTATGTTCAGGAATAATTAATCCTCAAAAGTAAGAGAGGACCGGCCCTGAAGATCCAAGGATCATAGTGGGGTCCTGGGACATTTGCTAGAGTGTCTCGAATCGGAGAGGAGCTTGCCCCTTGCCTCGACTCATGAAGGAATCCAATTTCCAATACGATATATGCGGATGTGATTGTATTACTAGTATGGCGACATGATATATGGTACCATGCCGTCTAGGATTGATATTTATGATTGAATTTGCTTTTGAAACATATATGCACTAGTAATAATATCAAACACTTTTGTTTTATTCGTATGAAGCATCTTTGGCCATTATAAGGGAAAACTCTATCCTCCGGCTTGCGTTGCATTGTGTGATGGGACCTGAGTCTTATAATGGCTTCATTTTATAAAAAAGCATTGCGTTGATTTAATCATTTACTTTATTTCATGCACTAGCACTCATTGGAGTAAACTCGTTCCGCGAAAGTGGCGTGGTCCTTTGATTTGCCTTATTATTGTTGTTAATAAGTTGAATAGATTTCTCATACCTGTCCCATGACTGACTCGTAGTTTGTTTCACCTTGCAAACTCGGGTGCCCTCATTTTCACACGGGCAGCCTAGTTACAGGTTTCTGACGCATCTTTTGGCTCATGGCGAGGCTTGACTACACTGCGCTGACTTGGATTTTCTCCGCCATTATTGTATCTATATTATGATTCCACCATTGGCGATGTAGACTGATATTCATTTTGTGTACTCTTTATGTATGATTCCGCCTCAGGCGATGGTGACTGATTATGTATCATTATGCACTAAGTTGTATCCTGTACTGTGCTTCTCTGATGTGATGATATCTATATGATTCCGCTGTCATATGTGTGTAAATTATTCTATTTTCTGTTTATGCTATTATCTGTGATCTGCTAACTATGATTAATGTGTTATATTCCAATGATTATCCTTAACACCGTGTCATGGGGTTTTGGGATCGTCACAGCTGGTATCAGAGCTTTGGTTAACCTTAGTTCTGGAGTCTAACACATTAAACACTTCGTCAAAATAGGATCAGTAGTATTCTAAGGCGAGTCGCTCATTAGAGATAAGACTAGCAAAGTCCTAGAATGAGCTGAGCAGAATAGCAAAAACAATTGATCAGTCCATCGTTATCTTTCCATAGAAATTTCTGCTTAACTATGCAATAGACTATCATTTCTGTTAGCTGACTTTTTTCGTTGCTTATACAGAATTTGACAAATGGCTACCAGAGCAGCCGCCGCTAGAGGAGGCCGTACCGGCCGAGGCCGAGGAAGGGGAGAAATCCCAGCTCAAGAAGGACCTTTGATACAACCTCCGGCAGCTCAATACTTCGAGCTTGACCGTGTAGCTAAGAGATATAAGAACTTAGGAGGCAAGACCTTCTCGGGAACTGGCACCGTAATAGAGGCCCTTGCATGGCTCAAAACATGCGAGAAAATTCTTGAAGGCCTAAGGCTTGGAGACGAAGACAAAGCTATTATGGGCGCCTGGCTTATGCAGGAACAAGATGAATTATGGTGGGAATCTCTTACCGCCGGGAATAGAGAAGCTGGAAGAACATGGGATGGATTTAAAGAACTCTTCAAGGAGAAATATGTCCCAGAACAAGCTCTAGAAAGAATGCACGATGACTTCGCCAATCTCCAGCAAGGGGATCTTTCCGTGCAACATTATCTGAACAAATTTACAATGTTGTCGCCCTATGCTCCAGAGCTCGTCGCCACCGCGAAATCCAAAAATAAGAGGTTTATCCTAGGACTAAGACGACAATATCATGATAGAGCCATGGCCCATGTCAAGCTGGAATTCAACGAGCTAGTGGAAATGACATGCAACTATGAAGACCTTGATCAAAGGCATCTGGATCAGGATCGCGCTAGGAGCCAAGCCGGAAGCACGCGCAAGCCTGCAGTAAATCAGGGCGAGTCAAGCCAAGCAGCATCTTCAAAACCTCAGACTGGCAAGCCGCCAAGAGGAAATTGCTTTAACTGTGGTAAACCTGGGCACTACTCAAACGTCTGCACAGCTCCGAAGAGACAGAAGACAAATTCTCAAGGCTCGAGCCAAGGCTCTCAGAACCCTCGCTCGTGCTTCAATTGTCGCAAGACCGACCATCTGGTCAAAGACAGTCCTTTGTTGAAGAAAGCTACAGTAGCTCATGTCTATGACGGGTCTAGCCCGCCAGCTGCTTCCGATGGAGCAGGTAAACCTGATGTTTTGGGAGGTACCCTTACAATTAAAAATATTCCTGTTTCTGTATTGTTTGACACAGGTGCATCACGTAGTTTTATTTCTAGAAACACAGTGCACAAATTAAAGTTAAAACAGCGAAAGCTTAAAGAATCGGTTGAAGTTCATAACCCGATAGGGGGTCCTATTATTCTCGGTTCATATTGTAGAGTGCCAATCTCTTATTCTTCCTACAAGTTTCCCATTAATTTAATCATTATGGATTTTCCCGAATTCGACGTTATCCTGGGGTTAGAATGGTTAACGAAATACGAAGCTGAGGTGAATTGTGCGGAAAGAATCGTTAAAATTCGAACGAAGCTTGGATATATTACGGTTCCCTGTCATGGTTCGAATCCGAATAGAGAAGAATTTTGGTCAGCATTAGAACTTATCCCCACTTCCATAGAAAAGATTCTGATTGTTAGAAGCTTTGCGGATGTGTTTGAAGAAGTTGAGAACTTACCTCCGCAAAGAGAAATAGAATTCCGAATCGATCTAATTCCCAATGCCAGACCAGTGGTGCATCCAATTCGTAGAATGACTCCAAAAGAAAAAGAAGAATTAGGCGATCAAACTCGTCAACTGTTGTGGAAGGGTCTAATCAGACCTAGTTTTTCTAATTGGGGTGCAGCTGTTGTGTTTGTCCCGAAGTCAGACGGTACTCTTCGATTATGTGTTGATTACCGAGACCTCAACAAACAGACGCTTAAAAATAAATATCCATTACCCCGCATTGATGATTTGCTAGACCAATTGAATGGGGCGAAAGTATTTTCCCGAATGGACCTAGCTACAGGTTTTCATCAATTGAGAATAGCAGAAGAGTGTGTTCCTTTGACCGCTTTCAGAGGTCCAGACATATTTTATGAATGGTTAGTAATGCCGTTTGGCCTATGCAACGCTCCAGCATACTTTGTCGATCTAATGAATAGAGTGTTCAGGGGAGTTCTGAATAAATTTGTCCTCGTATTCATCGATGATATTTTAATCTACTCCAAATCAAAACCCGAGCATGAAAAACACTTAGAACAAGTATTGGAGATTCTAAGGAAGAACGTCTTCAAAGCCAAATTCTCTAAATGTGTCTTCTGGCAAGAAGAAGTCAAATTTCTTGGCCATATCGTGTCAGAGAAAGGAATTTCTGTTGACCCAAGCAAAATAACAGCGATTCAAGACTGGAAACAACCCACTACTCCCACGGAAGTTAGAAGTTTTATGGGGTTGGCTAGTTATTATCGAAAGTTCGTTAAGGATTTTTCAAAGATATCCGGTCCGTTAACGAAGCTCACAAAGAAACATGAGAAGTTTAAGTGGACTTTCGACTGTGAAGAAGCTTTCCAGGAATTGAAATCGAAGCTGACCACCGCTCCAGTGTTAACTATTATTGATGGCAATCAGGATTTAACGGTTTGGACAGATGCTTCTATTAGAGGTCTTGGTGCAGTGTTAATGCAGAGAGGCCAAGTAGTCGCTTATGCAAGCCGCCAACTGAAACCACATGAGAAGAATTATGTGACTCATGATCTTGAGTTGCTAGCCATCGTTTTTGCCTTGAAAATCTGGAGGCATTATTTATTGGGCGAGAAATTTATACTGTACACGGATCATCAATCGTTGAAGTATTTATATACCCAGAAAGATCTGAATCTGAGACAGCAGCGTTGGCTAGAATTTCTTGCAGCGTATGATCTTGATATCCTGTATACGCCGGGGAAGGCTAACGTTGTAGCGGATGCACTTAGTAGAAAAACCGCAATTGTTGCCCATCTTATAATTACACCTAGCTTGATCGATAAGATATGTGCTCTCCAGAAGAATGATTATTTCATTCAAAAGATCAAAGAAAGAATCCAGAATGGAGAACCCTCAAGCTTTCAAGTAAATAAAGAAGGAGTTCTGAGGCTGAATGGGAGAATTTGTTTTCCCAACCTTCTTGAGCTCAAAAGAGAAGTGCTGGATGAATGCCATAAATCCAAATTTTGCATCCACCCAGGTGTGAGTAAAATGTACAACGATATCAAACGCACTTTCTGGTGGAAGGCAATGAAAAGAGATATTTTTTGTATGTTAACAGATGTCCTACTTGTCAATTGGTCAAGAGTGACCAACAGAAGCTAGCTGGACTGTTACAACCATTGGAAGTCCCAGGTTGGAAATGGGAACAGATTTCCATGGATTTCATAGATGGTTTGCCGCGAACCAAGAAAGGTAATGACAACATTTGGGTAATCGTAGATCGCTTCACGAAGACTGCCCATTTTATACCTATCAGATCCAATAGAACTGCTCAAAGTCTAGCACAGATATATTTTAGAGAAATTGTTAAGCTGCATGGAATTCCCATCAGCATAGTCAGTGATAGAGATCCCCTATTTACTAGCAAATTCTGGGAGGCTTTCCAGACAGAATTGGGAACAAAACTGAATATGAGCACCGCTTATCACCCACAAACAGATGGCCAAACTGAGCGGGTGAATAGAATTCTAGAAGATTTATTGCGGGCTTGTATAATCGATTTTGGTGGGTCATGGGAAGATCATTTGCATTTGGCAGAATTCTCATATAACAATAGCTATCAAGCAAGTTTGAGAATGTCACCATTTGAAGCATTATATGGCAGACCCTGCAGATCTCCAGCATGTTGGGTAGAACCTGGCAACAGACTTGTACTAGGACCCGATATGATTAGGGAAGCATCTGATAAAGTGGACTTCATCAAGAAGCGATTGAAAACCGCCCAAAGCAGACAGAAAAGTTATGCAGACTCTAGAAGGAGAGATTTGACATTTACCGTTGGTGATCATGTTTATTTAAAGGTTTCTCCGATGAGAGGAGTAATCAGATTTGGAAAGACCAGGAAGTTGGCTCCGAGATTTATTGGTCCTTTTCCTATACTTGAGCGAATTGGAACTCTTGCTTATAGGGTTCAATTACCAGATTGGTTGCCTGGAGTGCACAATGTTTTTCACGTATCTCAACTTAGGAGACATGTGCATAATCTGGATCTCGTTGTAGAAGAAGAAGCGCAACGGGATGTGGAGATAACTCCAGAACTAGCACTCAGGAGAGAGCCATTAAAGATTGTTGGCAAAGAAACTAGAGAACTCAGAAGCAAAAAGGTACATTTAGTTAAAGTGCAGTGGAGCAGTGATCCTAGAGATTGTACTTGGGAGACTGAGGAAAGCATTAAGCAAGCTTACCCCAAATGCAGAGTGGATATCTCTGACTAACTCCGGTGCAAGGTACCTTTACAATACTTTGCATTTACATTTTATTTCCTACTTTACTGTTGTTTCCTTTTCGAGGACGAAAAGTTTTAAGTAGGGGAGATTGTAATAACCCAGAAAATATGAGCCAATTTAAAATTTTTAAATTGATTATTTCAAAGGAATTTGAACAATTGAAATAGAATATTTCAATAAATGGTGAATTAGGAATAGTGAGTCAGTTTGAAAATTTGAATTCAAACTTTGACCGACTATGCATGATGGAAAATATAACGGATTTTAGCGAAACCAAAAATATTTAAATCTGTTAGTCAATACCTTTCTAACGAATCTGAAAAATCGAAGTTTCATAACGGGAATCAAAAGTTATGGCCGAATGAATTTTTAGAAGAGTCGGTATATAGAATATATAGCCCTGGAAAATTGATATTTTGCATACAACCTCGGAATTCGACGAAACCACTTTTGTTGGGTCCGGGATGTCAAACTATTGCTAGTTTTCAAATTTCATAATTTTTGAAGCTAGTATGTGAGCGTGGCAAAAGAAAAT
Organism: Allium sativum; assembly: GCA_030737875.1. Taxonomy (NCBI): domain Eukaryota; kingdom Viridiplantae; phylum Streptophyta; class Magnoliopsida; order Asparagales; family Amaryllidaceae; genus Allium; species Allium sativum. The sequence goes on from CM060924.1 coordinate 162,892,620, forward strand.
GTGATTGGTCAATTTCTGTTAAATTGGATCGACCAGAAGATGGCCATTTTTCAAACGACCTCAGAATTCGACGAAAGTAGTTTTGTTCGGACCGTAGCGTCAAAACATAGCTAGATTTATTTTTCTGGAATTTTTTGAATTAGTTTGTGGCCCTGGCAAATTGAAATGTGCGTTAAGAGTTAAAAATTAAACGTTTTATACTTTAATTTGAAAAATAACTGACTATAACAGTCGAATTGGCCTACGAAACATATCCCATTGTGTCCGGAATGGGGGTATTTAGCTAGGGGCGACAGTCGTTGGGTTGAAAAAGGAGTTCGTTTGAGAAAACACTATTTAAAAATTAAATATAATCCTCGACCAATCATATTTCTCCATTCATAAATTAAAAAAAATATCGGAACCCCCCCCCCCCCCCCCCGACCCCGACATCGACGAAGGAAAGCTTCCCCCCCTTCCCTGGCGATTTCCGATCGCCACAGCCCGAATTAGCTCCTCCCCCAGTTCAACTTTTTGTAGTTCTCCTTCCCCTCTTCAAATCCATATAAGGAGCTCCCCCTATCGTTGCTTCTACGTCGAGATATCCCCCTCCAAAGTTCCGACCTTTAAACCGCCGCCACCGCCGATTTGGACCACCGAACGCCACCAAACCGCCGCGCGCCTGTAGCCCTCTCGAAGCTCTTCCACGTCCAACTCCCTGATCGTCCCCTCGTGCCCCGGTTCTCGCGAAAACTGTAAACCTAGTTTTGAAGCTTCGTGAAAGTGAGTTTTTCTTTGATCTTTACACTTTGAAAAATCATATCTTTTTGGTGTGTTGACAAAATTCGATGAAACAGGAAACATCGAGACCGCAAGGAAGCTCTCTACCCAATAGAAGAAGCTGCGGATTTTTCTGACATCGTATCGATTTTTAGCGCTCAGAAAACCAAGGTGAGAAATCTAAATTAACGTGAAATTGAATGGAAAATGTCGTGTATAATTTATATAAGCGGAATATAAATTACATACATGTTGTATACCTCATGTACATGCATAGTGTAAGCTATATAAGCAAAGTATGAATTTTACATGCATAGAATAATTGATATATGTGTTGAAATGCAAGTGAAATATAGCAATTATATATATATAATCCCCTCGTCCACAAACCATGGACGATATTTATTGTGGTGAATTGGTGTGAAATATTGGATGAAAAATACGAATGGTTGAATAATTGTTTGTGGTTGATATTGTTTGGTTGTGGTTGAAAAATACCCATTGGTGATTGAAATCAATTGAAAATATTTGTGGAAATAAAAATAAACATGCCGCCTGCGTGCGAATTAGATGCATGAATCCCCATTGTCAAAAACCGCGAGGTTTTAAGGTAGAGCGAGGAGCCGTACTAGGGACAGTGCCGGTTTTAACTACCCTGCCGTTATGCTGCCGAAATTTTGAATAATCTTTGTGTGTTAGAATTATTTTCATATGTTGAAATTATTTTCATGCGTTGAAATTAAAGCCATATGTTAAAACTATATCCATGTGTGGAAATATTCATGTGTTGAAAAGTGTTGTGTGAAAATTAAATTCATTTGTGAATGAATGAAGTGTTTAAACAATAAAAATCACATTTTTATATATATATGAAGTATGAAAAATATTCGCCTTATATAAATAGTTTCAACAATCAAAATTTCATCTTTCTAATATGAACAACATAAATAAAATGTCCATGTGTGGAAATGCTCATTTGTTGAGAAGTGTGTGTAGTGGAAAAGTTCATGTGTTGAATAAAAAGATCGAACAATAAAAATTACATTTTTATTGAAACTATGAAGTGTTGAAACCATCCATTGGTTGAATAAATATTTTGAACGATAAAAATATCATTTTTATCATATGTGTGATATGCTAAAGATATGCGGACGTTGAAATAAATATTTGTGAAAGAAATATTATTTTTAACATGCATAGGAACTAAATAAAATAGTCATGTGTTGAAATCTATTTTAGTTCGCCAAAATTATCATCTTTGAAATTTGAAGTGTTAAAAATAGCCACTTGTTCAAATAAACGTGCATGAGTTGAAACATACATTATCTAGCTAATGATATGATTTTAGCCTATGCATGCAACATTAGAATGAATGGTGTTTTTAAACCAAAGCAAATCAAATATGAAATTGAATGGAAAATGATAAGTGATAAAAATTGTATATATGTACATGCATATCTATTGAACAGCTAAAGCAAAGGGGCTAGAGAAGAGAAATAAAATTTTGTGCCCGAGAAATAGGTACATATTTACTGCTTTGTTTGGGTGATGATTTTATGAGCCTGTTGGCTAGCCGCTTGGTTTTTTTCTTTTTCTTTTTGATACGAGACGCCCGTGTGGCTATTTCGGAATTTTCCAAGACCCTCCCGTACAAAGGAGGTTATGGCGAAATTTTCCAAAATTTAAAGGCGTTAGTGAAATAATTGAAGTGGAAACGATATAGGAATTTTTGAATGAACTATATTTATATAAATATATAAATATAAATAGAATTAAAACAAAACGTGGCCGTGCAGTTCGTGTTTTGAAACCGTGATTTCAAACGACTAATGCGGGAAATCCGACCAATGGATTTTCCCGAAACCTCAACCGTTGGGTTCTCCTTGGAAATATCTTTCCAACGGCACCAACTTTGTGAAGATCCGATGGTTGGATTGTCTGGAATGTTTAACTCAAAACTGAAGAAAAACAGCGCCAGAAACGATTATATTTATATATATATATAAATATAATTAAATTAAATCGAATAACGACGCTGCAGTTCGTAAATTGAAATCGTAACTTCAAATGGTTAGTGTGAAAGATCCGACCGTCGGATTTTCCCAAAACTGAAACCGTTGGATTCGTTTTGAAAAGACCTTCCTAATGATGTAAAATTTGTGAAGATCCAACGGTTAGATTTTCATATATGTGTAAAACAAAATTAGTGAAAAGCAGCGTCAGTGCATCGACACGACCTGAAACGTCGTTTAATTAAATATGGTCGTTTTGAATCAAATAAAAATGGCGATATATCGTTATAAAATATTATGAACGATATAGAGTGGAAATAAACCAATTTTGTTGTGGTTGCTTGATATGTGATGGTTGAATGTATTTGACATGAAAATTATAACTAAATAACTGAAATGTGATTGTTGAATAGTCCAACCATGTGATTGATTGATTTGAAAATCTAAATATACGTGGGTTATTTGAAAAGTCCGAGTTTATCTCATTTCAAATAATCGATCGACGTTGAGAAGTCGAAGAGTCGAAGACGGTTGAAGACCGACGATCTCCACATTGGATGGATGGGCGCTACTGATGCTCGTGATTTGAGTAGCTACCATGAAGGAATTGAAGTAGTAGCCGTCCAAACATACTGTTGATTGTACGGATATGCGAGGAATTGGTGCCTCCGGTTTCGTTCAGACCCAGAACGGACTTGTAAATGGACTGTGTGTCTGACATTGGATTTTGTTCTGTGTTGATTGATCTCTGTTAAATATATATCTGTTTGGCGGCGGGGAATTTATTCTCTTGCTTAACGCCCTTCTTTGAGACGTACGAGCTCAGAGGTTATGTATTGACAGAAATCAGTCGCATGGAGTGGATTGCCTGTGTGGCACGCCTAAGTGGCATATGATCAAGGCTTCTGTTGCAAAGCAAAGTCTTGTGGTTGATGATCAAAGCATGGTCTGTGTGACGTAGCTTTGTGTATAACGTGAATTCGCGAGCCTCACACCTCGGTATGAGTCAAAAACGGGAGAGTGACTACAGGGAGAGCACGACGTTTCTTTCTAGCTAAGTTGGTGTCAGTGACCTACCAGCCCTGACATTATATATACTTTTCACCTGTGTGGTTGTTGGAATGCGAGGCGCCTCGATATAGGTCTGTAAGGACCGGGAAAAGTGTGTTCAGGAATAATTAATCCTCAAAAGTAAGAGAGGACCGGCCCTGAAGATCCAAGGATCATAGTGGGGTCCTGGGACATTTTCTAGAGTGTCTCAAATCGGAGAGGAGCTTGCCCCTTGCCTCGACTCATGAAGGAATCCAATTTCCAATACGATATATGCGGATGTGATTGTATTACTAGTATGGCGACATGATATATGGTACCCATGCCGTCTAGGATTGATATTTATGATTGAATTTGCTTTTGAAACATATATGCACTAGTAATAATATCAAACACTTTTGTTTTATTCGTATGAAGCATCTTTGGCCATTATAAGGGAAAACTCTATCCTCCGGCTTGCGTTGCATTGTGTGATGGGACCTGAGTCTTATAATGGCTTCATTTTATAAAAAGCATTGCGTTGATTTAATCATTTACTTTATTTCATGCACTAGCACTCATTGGAGTAAACCCGTTCCGCGAAAGTGGCGTGGTCCTTTGATTTGCCTTATTATTGTTGTTAATAAGTTGAATAGATTTCTCATACCAGTCCCATGACTGACTCGTAGTTTGTTTCACCTTCCAAACTCGGGTGCCCTCATTTTCACACGGGCAGCCTAGTTACAGGTTTCTGACGCATCTTTTGGCTCATGGCGAGGCTTGACTACACTGCGCTGACTTGGATTTTCTCCGCCATTATTGTATCTATATTATGATTCCGCCATTGGCGATGTAGACTGATATTCCTTTTGTGTACTCTTTATGTATGATTCCGCCTCAGGCGATGGTGACTGATTATGAATCATTATGCACTAAGTTGTATCCTGTACTGTGCTTCTCTGATGTGATGATATCTATATGATTCTGCTATCATATGTGTGTAAATTATTCTATTTTCTGTTTATGCTATTATCTGTGATCTGCTAACTATGATTAATGTGTTATATTCCAATGATTATCCTTAACACCGTGTCACGGGGTTTTGGGATGGTCACAAATACCCTTAACCGTGTAGACCTAATGGACTTCATTTCATTCATTTGCTCAAACTTTTCCGCCGCCACTCAGAAAAACGTTTTATCGTGAAACCCAATCTTTCAAAAATCATATTAATTCAAAGAAAAATCCTATAAATCTTCATATGTATAGATTAGTAATCCTCATCACATCCTCTTCGAACTAGTATGCATTTCACTAAGTTCAACGTCAGTTTCCGCTCTTCGATTTTCAACAGCGTGTTCTAGGGTTTCGATGCTCTTGAATTTGAAGCATCAGTTGAAGTTTTCAAGCCCGTATCTGGTCTCAGCGTGTAGCATAGTGCCTTGCAGTGGAAATTTGAGTGGATTCTGTGATAGTCAAGTTCGGTGGTCTACAGTAGCACGCCTGAAAAAGGCTGTGTCGCTTTTCCATTTGATGTGGCGATTTCGATCTAGTGATGGTCGGAGTGTTGTACATGTAACAACCCGAAAATTTGGGCCAGTTTAAAATTTTTATTTTGGCAATTTTAGCGAATTTTGATTATTTAAAATGAATTATTTTAAATAATATCGACGAGAAATTTATTTTGAATATAATTCAAACGTATATATTATATAGATCGTCGTTAGAATATAAATAATTATTTATATTTATAAAAGGAATTGAAAATGGCGCCGTAGTTCGATAATTCGATTTCAAACTTCAATTGAATGTACCGGATGCAAAACAAACCGGATTTTAGTGAAACCAAAAATAATGGGATTTAATTGAGAATATCTTTCTAACGAATCCGACCAATCGAAATTTCATAGCGGGAATCAAAAGATATGTCCGGTTGAAAATTCTGAATAGTCGCTATGGAATTCAGGCCCTTAAAAATGGACATTTTGCAAATGACCTCGGATTTCGACGAAACCACTTTTGTTGGATCCGCAGTGTCAAATTATTGCTAGATTCCAAATTTCATAATTTTTCGAATCAATATGTGAGCGTGGCAAAGGAAAACGCGTTTGACCAGTTTCAGTTGATTTTAATCGACTGGAAATTGACCATTTTTCCAATGGTCTCAGAATTCGACGAAATTAGTTTTGTTAGGACCGTATCGTCGATACGATGCTAGAAAATATTTTTTTGGAATTTTTAGGGTTCGTATGCGACCCCGGTAATTTGAAATGTGCGTTAAAATTAAATATACACTGGTTTATAATTTGATTTTGAGAAAAACCTATCGAAACAGTAGAATTGGCCTTCGAAACATATCCCATTGTGTTCGGGACGGGGGTATTACGCTAGGGGTGACAGTCGTTGGGTTCGAAACGGAGTTTGAACGAAAAGTCAACGTTTGGAGAAAAACTAAATAAATAAGTTAATTAAATATATTTAATTTACAGTGTTCCCCCCCCTTTGACTTTCTCCTTTACCCCCCCCCCCCCACATCATCCAGATCGAACGAAGAAATTAGGTTTAAATTAAAAAAAAAACCAGACATCGTCGAATTCCCGCCGCCACCTCACCAGCTCCGACCACCGCGCCCGGCTTCCCCCACCCATGCTCCGGACCTCCTCCCCCACACGACGCGACCCCCTGTCTCTCCCTTTCTCGATCCACGAACCCGCCTCGTATTTCCCCAAATCGATCATCCCCTTCGATCGATGCGAGACAGCCTCGCCTGAGACCCACCTCCGCCACCTGCTCGGGCACTCCGCGCCACCCCTCCCGGATCCGCCAACGTCGCGACGACCACCCCCAAGCAGCTCCCACCTCCCTCAAATGATTCCAGATCCCCCAACAGCAAACTGCGCCCTTATCCTTCCACTTCGGACGAGCTTCGACACCCTCTGCAGCGCTCGACGACGCAATTTTCCCCCGGTGAATGTTAATTCCTCCCTTGATTTCTCGGATTTAATTTAGTTTAACATTAAAACTGATTTTTTTATAGATTTAAAATTCAGATTTTTATTGATCTAAAACTTAGATTTTTATAGATTTTTAATTCGCTAAAGTTTAGATTTTTCCGATATGAAAATCTTAGATTTCACAAAAAGAAAAGGTTTTTAACAACAAAAAGAAAAGGTTTTTAACAACAAAAAGAAAAGGTTTTTAACAACAAAAAGAAAGAATTTTCTTATATGAATATAAACAAAAAGGAAGGATTTTTCATATATGAACATAAACAAAAAGGATAGTATTATAGTTAGGAGAAGATATGGATTTTAGTGATAATAAAAATATAATCTTTTTATTCGAAATAGCAAGATAAAAATATAATCTTTATCTATTATATAGCGTTGTAAAAATATAATCTTTATCTATATATAGCGTTGTAAAAATATAATCTTTATCTATTATATAGCGTTGGAAAAATATAATCTTTACTATTTATATAGCGTGTTGAAAATATAATCTTTTTGATGTATATAGAGTTGAAATCGAATTGTGTTTTTTTACATAAAAATCGTGTGAAACAGAGTGCGATGGGACCAAGTGGAAACACAGCGAAGATGTTCTACATAGGAAGTATCGTGAAGTTGGATAGCTATTGGTGAGAATTTCTCACTCTTCAATTTCTTTTCTAGTTATATATATATATACTAGGATGCAGACGGTGCTTAGTAGCACCCGACACAACCGTCCACAGACCATGGACTTGTTTGTTTGGTTGCATAAATTAGTTAGATGATTTGGTTTGAATTTGGTTGTTTGGTGAATTTGATTGATGTGTGAATGGCGTGGGCCTTCACTAGACCGGGGATAAGGCTAGGCCTTGTCCCGTTTCTAGTATCGTGTCGTTATGCCACCGAAATTTTCTAAAATAAGTTAGAAAAATAAAAATATCATTTTATTTAAAGAATGAACTGAATAGAAATTCATATGTTAAAATAAAATATTCATTTACAAACCGAACGGTTTGTTTATGTACACCTATTTGAAGGACATTGATTGGGACGATAAATTTTACACATCGCCCAACTGCACAAATAAAATCTGTGTTTGATTGTTTGAAACCCCACACGTGTATTGGGATGATATTTGAAGTACACTAATCCCGATTGTTTAGTTGTATGTCGATCGATTGATTGACAGACTGTTATAAGCGTTGAATATTTATATTTGATGCTTGTACAGTGTAGAATGCACTTTGGATGATGGTTGATTATTCATCGTTGTTGATATATACATGTGTTGTAGAAAATCCATATAATTAACATTATACGGTAATTGATTGGGCCTCATTCTAGTTTTAAAATAGAAATATTTGAAAAAGAAATATTTGAAATAGAATATTTGAAAATAGGAATATATGAAGCCGTATTGATTAGATTGACTCCATTTTGACGTGAACGATATTTATATCGATTTTATTCATTTTATAATGAATAACGAAGGAGATTTCAAAATCTGATATTTTGAAAAGAATTGCATATAAAACGATTTCGAAATGAATTGAATATAAAACGATTTCGAAATGAATTGAATATAAAACGATTTCGAAATGAATTGAATATAAAACGATTTCGAAATGAATTGAATATAAAACGATTTCGAAATGAATTGAATATAAAACGATTTCGAAATGAATTGAATATAAAACGATTTCAAAATGAATTGAATATAAAACGATTTCGAAATGAATTGAATATAGAACGAATTCGAATTGAATTGAAAACGAATTCAAAATGAATTCAAAATGAATTGGAATTTGAATTGAATAGCAATGAATTTTAAAACGAATTTATAAGAAAAAAATTCGATTTTGATTTGAATTGAGATGGAAGTTGAAATTGTTTTTGAAACGAATTCAAAACTATTTATAAAATTCGTTTTAAATAGTAATCGATGAAATATATATTATATATATATTATATATAAAAAATAATGGCCTGAATAGAATGCGCCGCACCGCAGCGGTTCGCGAATTTCGACCATTTATTTCAAACGGACATTACGGGAGATCTGACCGTCGGATTCTCCTAAAACCGGAACCGTTGGGTTCGTATCGAAAAGACCTTTCTAACAAATATTAGAAATTTGAAATCTAACGGTTGGATTTGGAATTATGTCCAAATCAAATTTGAAAAAGGTTGTTGTAAGTGCAGTTCGATGGCCATTGATGGAAATCGACTGTACGGGCCTTGATAAAATTATTAAAAATAATAATAAATTGTGTATTGTATTATTTTCCGCTGCTATGTAATTTATTGTAATCTCTGATATTTCTGTGTAATATTTATTCATTTATACTCTGTATATTCTTGTAATCTGATGCATTGTTGCAATATACAATGAAATGTTCTTCCGTCTGCGTTCTATTTTGTCTTGCCCTCAAAACGATCGGGCGTTTCGAACGGTCTAGATCGGTTTAGCGACTGGTTCGGACCGAGTGAAATTCCTTTTCGTCACAGTTGGTATCAGAGCTTTGGTTTACAAAGCTCAGAGAACAAGGCACATTAGAACCATACGAAAGAATTCATCAGATATTGGATTAGTAATGTCCAATGGGAATGACTCGTTAGAGATAGGATCAGTAGTATCCTAGGACGAGTGTGGAGAGTATATTTTTAAAATGAAAACCAATTTTGTTTTGAAAATTTAAATCAATTATTCGTATTTGATTATTTATTTTATATTGATTAGGACAATCCAAAATATAAAGATTTTGCGTATGCGCCTAGCTAGCGTGTATTCGAAGTTTTGATATATTGGATAGATATAGAATTACACTCTAATCGCCCGGAGATGATTTTGATGATGGAGCTCCATTATTAGAATTTATATTCGAGTGACGAACGTGTAATATCTATATACTTCCTATTGACTGGTGTGAGAACCAAAATTAGATAGGGCTTATTGCTGTGATTTTGCATCCAAAATGAGATTTTCGACTATATATCAAAGTTATGAATTTCAAATGATAATTCACTAATTGATTGATGTTTGTGTTGTTTGTTTAATTGTTTGATAATTTTGAACCATTATGCCTAACTGAAACAAATATTGAATTGTATTGAAAATTGGTCGCATTTGCTTGCATATACATATACTTACATTGAACAGGTCATAGCAAGGAGGCTAGAGCAGAGAATAAAATTTGTTTGCCCGACAAATAGGTACATGTTTACTACATAATTTACTGTTTTGTTTGGGTGATGATGATTTTATGAGCCTATTGGCTAGCCGCTTGGCTTTTTCTTTTTCTTTTTGAGATCAGAAGGCCTATATGGAAATTTCGGGATTTTCCCGTGGCTCCCGATGCAGGGGAGATTATGGCGAAATTTTTCGAAAATTTAGGGTGTTAGCCAAATTTTTGAAAAATTTGAAAATTCTCAAAAACTGAAAAGTTTGAGAATGAAAGCCAGATCGAACGTAGAGTTGATTAATCAAACCACTTTCGACTTTGTTCCTTTTCGAGGACGAAAAGTTTTAAGTGGGGGAGATTGTAACAACCCGAAAATCTGGGCCAGTTTAAAATTTTTATTTTGGCAATTTTAGCGAATTTTGATTATTTAAAATGAATTATTTTAAATAATATCGATGAGAAATTTATTTTGAATATAATTCAAACGTATATATTATATAGATCGTCGTTAGAATATAAATAATTATTTATATTTATAAAAGGAATTGAAAATGGCGCGGTAGTTCGATAATTCGATTTCAAACTTCAATTGAATGTACCGGGTGCAAAACAAACCGGATTTTAGTGAAACCAAAAATAATGGGATTTAATTGAGAATATCTTTCTAACGAATTCGACCAATCGAAATTTCATAGCGGGAATCAAAAGATATGTCCGGTTGAAAATTCTGAATAGTCGCTATGGAATTCAGGCCCTTAAAAATGGACATTTTGCAAATGAGCTCGGATTTCGACGAAACCACTTTTGTTGGATCCGCAGTGTCAAATTATTGCTAGATTCCAAATTTCATAATTTTTCGAATCAATATGTGAGCGTGGCAATGGAAAACGCGTTTGACCAGTTTCAGTTGATTTTAATTGACTGGAAATTGGCCATTTTTCCAACGGTCTCAGAATTCGATGAAATTAGTTTTGTTAGGACCGTATCGTCGATACGATGCTAGAAAATATATTTTTGGAATTTTTAGGGTTTGTATGCGACCCCGGTAATTTGAAATGTGCGTTAAAATTAAATATACACTGGTTTATAATTTGATTTTGAGAAAAACCTATCAAAACAGTAGAATTGGCCTTCGAAACATATCCCATTGTGTTCGGGATGGGGGTATTACGCTAAGGGTGACAGTCGTTGGGTTCAAAACGGAGTTTGAACGAAAAGTCAACGTTTGGAGAAAAACTAAATAAATTAATTAATTAAATATATTTAATTTACAGTATTCCCCCCTTTGACGTTCTCCTTTACCCCCCCCCCCCCCCCCCACATCATCCAGATCGAACGAAGAAATTAGGTTTAAATTAAAAAAAAAACCAGACATCGTCGAATTCCCGCCGCCACCTCACCAGCTCCGACCACCGCGCCCGGCATCCCCCACCCACGCTCCGAACCTCCTCCCCCACACGACGCGACCCCCTATCTCTCCCCTTCTCGATCCACGAACCCGCCTCGTATTCCCCCAAATCGATCAGCCCCTTCGATCGATGCGAGACAGCCTCGCCAGAGACCCACCTCCGCCACCTGCTCCGGCACTCCGCGCCACCCCTCCCGGATCCGCCAACGTCGCGACGACCACCCCCAAGCAACTCCCACCTCCCTCAGATGATTCCAGCGCCCCCAACAGCAAACTGCGCCCTTATCCTTCCACTTCGGACGAGCTTCGACACCCTCTGCAGTGCTCGACGACGCAACTTTCCCCCGGTGAGTGTTAATTCCTCCCTTGATTTCTCGGATTTAATTTAGTTTAACATTAAAACTGATTTTTTTATAGATTTAAAATTCAGATTTTTATTGATCTAAAACTTAGATTTTTATAGATTTTTAATTCGCTAAAGTTTAGATTTTTCCGATATGAAAATCTTAGATTTCACAAAAAGAAAAGGTTTTTAACAACAAAAAGAAAATGTTTTTAACAACAAAAAGAAAAGGTTTTTAACAACAAAAAGAAAGAATTTTCTTATATGAATATAAACAAAAAGGAAAGATTTTTCATATATGAACATAAACAAAAAGGATAGTATTATAGTTAGGAGAAGATATGGATTTTAGTGATAATAAAAATATAATCTTTTTATTCGAAATAGCAAGATAAAAATATAATCTTTATCTATTATATAGCGTTGTAAAAATATAATCTTTATCTATTATATAGCGTTGGAAAAATATAATCTTTACTATTTATATAGCGTGTTGAAAATATAATCTTTTTGATGTATATAGCGTTGAAATCAAATTGTGTTTTTTTGCATAAAAATCATGTGAAACAGAGTGCGATGGGACCAAGTGGAAACACAGCGAAGATGTTCTACATAGGAAGTGTCGTGAAGTTGGATAGCTATTGGTGAGAATTTCTCACTCTTCAATTTCTTTTCTAGCTATATATATATACTAGGATGCAGACGGTGCTTAGTAGCACCCGACACAACCGTCCACAGACCATGGACTTGTTTGTTTGGTTGCATAAATTAGTTAGATGATTTGGTTTGAATTTGGTTGTTTGGTGAATTTGATTGATGTGTGAATGGCATGGGCCTTCACTAGACCGGGGATAAGGCTAGGCCTTGTCCCGTTTCTAGTATCGTGCCGTTATGCCGCCGAAATTTTCTAAAATAAGTTAGAAAAATAAAAATATCGTTTTATTTAAAGAATGAACTGAATAGAAATTCATATGTTAAAATAAAATATTCATTTACAAACCGAACGGTTTGTTTATGTACACCTATTTGAAGGACATTGATTGGGACGATAAATTTTACACATCGCCCAACTGCACAAATAAAATCTTTGTTTGATTGTTTGAAACCCCACACGGGTATTGGGATGATATTTGAAGTACACTAATCCCGATTGTTTAGTTGTATGTCGATCGATTGATTGACAGACTGTTATAAGCGTTGAATATTTATATTTGATGCTTGTACAGTGTAGAATGCACTTTGGATGATGGTTGATTATTCATCGTTGTTGATATATACATGTGTTGTAGAAAATCCATATAATTAACATTATACGGTAATTGATTGGGCCTCATTCCAGTTTTAAAATAGAAATATTTGAAAAAGAAATATTTGAAATAGAATATTTGAAAATAGGAATATATGAAGCCGTATTGATTAGATTGACTCCATTTTGACGTGAACGATATTTATATCGATTTTATTCATTTTATAATGAATATCGAAGGAGATTTCAAAATCTGATATTTTGAAAAGAATTGCATATAAAACGATTTCGAAATGAATTGAATATAAAACGATTTCGAAATGAATTGAATATAAAATGATTTCGAAATGAATTGAATATAAAACGATTTCGAAATGAATTGAATATAAAACGATTTCGAAATGAATTGAATATAAAACGATTCCGAAATGAATTGAATATAAAACGATTTCGAAATGAATTGAATATAAAACGATTTCGAAATGAATTGAATATAGAACGAATTCGAATTGAATTGAAAACGAATTGAAAATGAATTCAAAATGAATTGAAATTTGAATTGAATAGCAATGAATTTTAAAACGAATTTATAAGAAAAAAATTCGATGTTGATTTGAATTGAGATGGAAGTTGAAATTGTTTTTGAAACGAATTCAAAACTATTTATAAAATTCGTTTTAAATAGTAATCGACGAAATATATATTATATATATATTATATATATAAAATAATGGCCTGAATAGAACGCGCCGCACCGCGGCAGTTCGCGAATTTCGACCATTTATTTTAAACGGACATTACGGGAGATCCGACCGTCGGATTCTCCTAAAACCGGAACCGTTGGGTTCGTATCGAAAAGAGCTTTCTAACGAATATTAGAAATTTGAAATCTAACAGTTGGATTTGGAATTATGTCCAAATCAAATTTGAAAAAGGTCGCTGTAAGTGCAGTTCGATGGCCAATGATGGAAATCGACTGTACGGGCCTTGATAAAATTATTAAAAATAATAATAAATTGTGTATTGTATTATTTTCCGCTGCTATGTAATTTATTATAATCTCTGATATTTCTGTGTAATATTTATTCATTTGTACTCTGTATATTCTTGTAATATGATGCATTGTTGTAATATACAATGAAATGTTCTTCCGTCTGCGTTCTATTTTGTCTTGTCCTCAAAACGATCGGGCGTTTCGAACGGTCTAGATCGGTTTAGCGACTGGTTCGGACCGAGCGAAATTCCTTTTCGTCACAGTACACGAGGAAAGGATTTTCATGGTGGTTTTTATTTGATTTTGAATGAGTCATGGAGGGGAGAAAGTGAGGAAATGGCAGTCTGAAAGGTTGCAGCAGCAACATCCTATTGTGCTTTTAGGGAAGATGAGTTTGTAGTATCACGGAAGGGAGCTCGAGTTACACATTTTGGGTATAGAGAGTTTGAGAGGAAGAAGAGGAGTTAAATGGTGAATTTTGTTTGGGTTTATATTGAAGAATGGAGGTGCGATTTGGATTTTGAGGTTAGGGAAATGGTGCTGGGTTTTTCACTTCGAAGGACTGGAACGTGTTTATCACGAGGGAAGAAGTACAGTTGCTTATGAGGTTGGTAGGGGTTCTTGCGTGGGATACCGTAAAGTGAAGTGGAGTATGGTTGGGCCAGCCTAATTTGGTAAAGCCTATTTAAAAATTAAAGTAAGTTTGAATTGAAATAAAATGATGTATTGACTTTAAATTATCATCATTGCTCCTATGTTATCCATATTCGACAAAATTGGATCCGATAGGATCGTATGGACAGGAACAACAAAAATGGAATTTGGTCTGGAGTTTTTCGGAGCTTGTCTGGAATTAAGATGGAATTAAACGCCTGTCGGAACCGATAACAGTTTATCGTTCTTTAACGATGAACTGCAAATGTGAGTAAGACTCACCAACCCTGAACAGTTATATTTTTAAAACGTATTTTTAGAACTGTTAGATATTGATTGACTGTTGTGTGCTGATTTGGTTGATTGAACTGCTAGTCAGTTAGTTGAAATTATATATATATATATATATATTCTGTTTATCAGAATAGTTCATACTGAACTGAAAGTGACGTTATATATGTTGTTTAACATCTGTGATGCAGGAATACAGGTTGGAGGAATCCGACTGGATTCCTCAACATTTATTTTACTGTTTATCATATATTGTGATACATACTGTGGTATAAAATCGGTTATTGATTTTATATGTGTGGATGATTTTAATCATGGTTATACAGTATTTTAAATACCAGAATGAATACTGGGAAGTAAAAAGGGAATGTTCAAAACGTATCTTGAAAATGAAATATTTATAAAAAATCAAGGGATTTTATAAAAGGAATATTTATTAGAAAATAAATAGAACCGATATAAAAATGTTAAATAGGATAGGGTATGGGTCTTGAATAATTGGAACTTGTTATACATCGATTAAGTTGAGTAAATTTCAAAGTGTTGATCTGATGTTGGTTTCGGCCTTCGGGACTAACACTGAGAAGTTTATTCACTTATCAATTGATAATGAGGATCTAATGAATAGAAGTGAAGTGATAAAGAAATATTTATTTGAAAAATAATTAGGATTAAAAAGGAAATCATTATAAGTGATTTAACGCTGTTATAAGGAAATCATTATAAGTGATTTAACGCTGTTATAAGGAAATCATTATAAGTGATTAAACGCTGTTATAAGGAAATGATTACAAGTGATTAAACGCTGTTATAAGGAAATGATTACAAGTGATTAAACGCTGTTAAAAAGGACATTTTTAAAGTGAAGAACCGTTACTAAAAGTAAATCTTTATAAATGGATAAACATTATTAAAAGGAGTAAATCGAATATAAGTTATTCGAATTTGAGTTAATCAGTTAAAGTTAATCAAATAGAGTTAAAGAAATAGAGTTGAACAATATTAGAAACTGACTAGAGATTGGTAAGTTGAATATTTTTCTGAGTGTTGATCTGATGTTGGTTTCGGCCTTCGGGGTTTAAACTTAGAGAATTGTTCTCTTACTAGTTTATAGTTAGGGACTGATAGTTGTGGAAGTTAGTGGAACGTAAATGAGGATTGGAAATGTTTTCCAATGTTAATAACATATATTTTCTATTCATAGAAAATAAGTAGATATGAATATATATATATATATATATTTTTGGTGATTGGATCGATAATTCCATTTGGAATTAAGATCGTTGTGTGAACACCGACATGTTTTTATTTGATAGTTAAATCACAGACTATCAAAGTTTTTACCATTTTAACGTTGTTAATATGGAGAGACCGGTTGGATTTTTATCCAAAGAACCACTCTGTATTGGAATAAGCGTTGCGAATATGCTGAAGAAAATGGAAGACGGAGTAAAGTGCAAGGGCTGTTGTATAAATCTTAGATAACAATGTACTAAGGTGGATGTACTGAATAGTGCCTTCGGTTTCGTTCAATCCCAGAACGAACGTAAATGGACGAATGTCTGACAAAGTATATCCAATAATCGAATGGATTGGTCTGTATAAATATATATGGTTGCAATGGATTTATTCCCTTAGCATAACATCCAGAATATTTGTGTAAACCAATTAATGATTAACGGATTTGATAATGTGGCCTTCAAAGTGATCGTGTTATCAATGAATGGAAAGTAATCGTAACCTCTGGCCTAAACAACCGGTAAATGACAAAAATCGGGCAGGCAGCATGGCTAAGTCGGTCGCACCGAAGTGGGGTGTATAATCACCTATCTAGAGAATATTCATTTGCTTCTTGAATCTATCAATGTTGTCCCATATATATATATATATACGGGAACAGTTGCTGATCCCAACCGTTGGTGATATACATTCGATACACTCAAGCGAAATGAGTGGTCGGTCATGTGTGGCTGAGTTGCAAGATGTTCTTGTTGAACTCCATTGTATCGTTCCTAGAGTACACTGATCGGAAGGTGGTTCCATACCTTGTCATAGTTGGAAATCCATTACCCAATACGTGCTTGCGGTTTTGATTTGTATACTATATATATGTAGAACGTGAGATGAAAGCGTTTCTGCTATATAATTACTATATTGTGGTTGATAGACATTATTATAACATCAAAGGGTTTTTGATATAAAGATATTTTGGATTCTCATAAGGGGAAAACCCGTTCCGTTATACGGCGTGGTCTTATGAGATATCGTTTACTTGTTCAAACTGTTTTAAATTGTTTTACTCATACCAGTCCCATGACTGACCCGGAGTTTACTTTGTTTTGTTCTACCTAAACTCTTGGGTGCCTAAATTTGTACGGACAGTCAAGTAGTTCCGGATTTTACAGATACACTTGGAGAGCTTGGAGCAGGAGGCTTCAAGATTATATAGCTATTATTATTTCCGCTGTTGTTGTAAGTGTTGTACTCTGCAATGCTATTGTATACATATACTGTTTGTATTTCAAAAGTTATGTTATATTTTATTTATTCCGCTGTGAGATTCGTGGTTACTCTGATGATGATGTTCTTCTTCTTCTTTATTCTAATAGTTCTATCTTATCTATCCTCACCCTCTACCTTCTTTCTATTAATTTCTTGAATTTCCAGTGCAATTTGGGGTTGGACTTGTGTTATTTAGTCAGCTCAAATTGGACCGGATTTTCGGGTCATTACAACAGGTCATCTACAAATGGTCTCATAATATGCACAAATCTGCAACTTACCCTTTTATATTTTCGTTGTTGTAGAAATCTCCAAATAAATTGCACAAATCTTCAACTTACTCAAGATCGATGCTTCCATGGTCTCCGACAAAACAGTTTAAAAAAATCATGGAAATAAACAATAGTAATTATTATAAAGTGCGCATTTCAAGTTAGTTCAGTCATGTAACAGCCTAAACTATCGACTGTGATCTCCACCAGTCGATAGAAGGAGAACTAGAAAAAAATAGCAAATTTCAGACATTTGAACATGGTTCAGACGTCTGAAATGGATTCCGGCTAGCACCTTGAGACCATTTCAGATGTCTAAAACAAATTTCAGACATCTGAAAATGTTCTCAGGTGAATCCTAGGCCTAGTTCAGAAGTCTGAAATATATTTCAGACATCTGAAATATATAACATATATATTTCAGACGTCTAACCTACTCTGATATCAAGGTTTTTCAAATAATAGAATCTGAATATAATAACAAACGACCAATGTTGCTCAGAAAAATCATTAAATCAAGACTTTAATAATGCATCCACATGTTGAAATGCTATAACATACAATTCATACAGTAAAACTAAATTGATACGGATAAACTGAGTTAGGATTCTTGGAAAATTCAAGTAACTAAAAAACAATCTGAACGTTTTATCCAGACAACTCGTGAGGCCAAATTACAAGGACTTGCATGGAAAAGTCAGCACTATTAGCAGTATTATGTTTCCTCACATATACACAAATGATGTATGACCTACGTTTTAAACTTCTTAAATCTATTAATGAACCTCAAAATTTTAATGAACATAAATAAACTCTAACACGAGCCAGCAGAAAGAGGAATACCTTCCTCTGCATGAGAAAACGTTAGAAGCTCTTTTTTGAGCAAGAGCACTACCCATTATTGTCAGCTCGAGAAGTGCAGAAGCAATGTCGGAGTTGATCATCTTAGATATACGGTTCCGATCTCTGTATGCCATTATCATCAGAATGTATGCAGTTTCTCCTGAGAAATGATATAATATTTGGAAATATTTGAACTCTATATTCTGGTAATCTGCTAACCACCCTTCTCCCTTCGAAAAAAGCTACAATATTTGAAACGATCACTGGTGTATCTAAGTCCTATTCCAAGATGAACATAGCAGTACATTTAATTGTGTAGACAGACAGCCTTATTCCAAGATGAACATGTTTATTCAATGCATCATCGTATATGTGTTTTCACTTGTATAAATTACATACCATACCAATGCATACAAATGAATGGACTGCATTTAGCAAGTGCGACATGGATGTACCAACGTCGAAGTATTGTATTGCAAACAAAAAATAACCTACTTGTGTTACATCAGTTCCTTTCTCAGGTTCTTCTCCGGTAACATGGCTTTCTCTTGCTTTCTTTTTACAAGAGCAGCTTGTTTTTCAGTAGCTTCTAGACCAGCTCTTTCCTTAGTTGTTTCTTCTTCCTTGCGCTTCCTCTCAACGTCTGTTGCTTCTCTTTCCAATCGGTCTTGTTCTTCTTTTCTTTGATGCTCTCTAGCCTAAACATTTTGGAAGGAGAAAGTAAATAAACACATGGTTTACATGAAAAATCTCAGAAAACATAATTATGAGCTTCTAAATTTAAGCAACCAAAGCGATGTGATATATGTATAACATACTTGATCGACTTGAAGAGATGCCAAAAATTCAACGTCTTGCTGTTCTCTTAGTCTCATATTATTTGTTCTCTCTTCAGCCTCAAGTCTTGCAGTTACAATTTTTGTACCTGATAGTTCAACAAATTGTTGGAGAATGTTAAGCATTTCTTCAGGAGTCCGGGGACCCTCAATCTGCATAAGTTAACTTAGAAAGTGAGAAACAAGTAGCTATTGATATTGCATATAACAATGATTTTTGAGAAAATATGCAAATACACAGCTTAAAAATTCAAACTTTCAAAGGATATTTTTACGACAATGGCAGGTACCATTTGAATTACAGCATATATTTTCACAATTATGAAAATTACATACTTTAATTTTATAAACGGAACAACATAATCAGATAAATTAAAAAACATGGAACCACTGTTTCAAATCTTGTTTATCTCCCCCGAGATCTCGTTTTCGAATCTGAGCAGGATAAGATTTCACGAAACGAGACATTAAACTTTGCTTACCTCTTGAATTTTAAAGAAGTAAACATAGAACCAATGTTTACCATTTTAGCATTTAGCTAGTTAAATTTACCTGAATTTTACAGGATTGGCTAACCTAGAAATTAAAAATGAATCTGGAAAGTTGATCCGTATCAATCCAATGCACTTTATCGATTAATATCAGTCTTGAAAGTACACACCATAAATAGCAGACCTAAAATGGGATAGTTTTTGCCTTACTAAAGGAAAAATAATAATAAATATCATACTACTAAAATTGGCTGATTAATATGCGGTATGAAACACGTGTTCCTAGCATTGAAAATTGATACTGGACAATGATTTTTTGCAATTTTTGAAAGGGGCTGATGGAAGTACTATGATGCTTGCACATACAGACTCTGACACAACGAAACGAGCTCATTACTAAAATAAAAAGTATTACTCAGTGTTTTAGAAAGTGAAGATCGGTCTGGAAACGCGTCTTAGTCTAGTGAACCACCTTGGCAGCTAAAAAATACTTGTTACTTAGTTACAATACTTATAGCCAAACTAATGTTAACTGACTATGGCATGAAGCTCCAATATTTTTAAAATAAATTAACTCTGTAATTGTAAATAATAGCAAAACAAATGGGGTTCTGACCAATGGAGAAAACTAAACTGCTTACTAATTTACAATGTAGTGAAAAGGTCACTGAAAATGTTAAGCAGTAAAATCAACTGCTAAGATCATACAAAACATGGATGATACACCTAGAAGAGGTGCACGTAATACACATTAATAAAAAAATCTATATAATTACAGTTAATTAGTTAGCAGTGTATATAAATATATATAAGTAGATTTACATTGCAACTACTGAATAGTTTAATAAGTTAACACTAATAAAGCTCACTCTTCGTGTCTCTTGTATGCATATACTCAATAAAGGCAGATCCCTAAGGCTTATTAGTCTCGACATTTGTCACAAACCCGACCTGCAATAAATGAAGAAAGAATGGTTACTGTCACCAACCCGACCTGCAATAAAAGAAGAAAGAACGGTTACTTCGTACATCAGAGCAAAAAAGAATAGAAGAAAAACATTTGACATAAGAACAATGTCAGTTATATCCTAATAGCACGACACTAGCCGTGCTCACCTTTATAGTTGTATGTAATGTTTGGCCACGTGAGATGCGTCACCACCATGTAAATCAGTTTTGCAGAAAAAACCCATGTATATGGCCGAAAATTGGGATTTCATTATATCCCCTTACTAGGGCACTCATATTCAATTTTAGTTATGAAAAATTACAAAATTAAGGCTAATGGAAAAAGAAAAAAATACTATACCCGAAAGGATTCTGATTTCTGGTTTTTTTTTCTTTTTCTTTTTAGATTTAATATAAACTAGGTGAGCACAGTTGTCAAATATTAGAGCAAAGGATGTTTTTGTGGTTGATAAAATTACCAGATATTATCAGGCAAAAAGATCTCGCGTGTAAATAATGCATGTCTGGTATATGCAACTTGAAGCACTGAGTCTCCCAAACACCATATAATTGTATCTCATGTTCTCAATTCATCCTTTCATTTCAGTCATAGTTTTTGCTTCGGTAATTTAAATGTATGACAGAGGGTGATTGTGAATATGGAAATACAAGATTCTGGGGAAGAAAATCTCCCAAAAACATATGGACCGTAATCAAATTCAGAAAAATAATCATACCTTCACTCATAGATTCATACAGAATCACAAATCACCATGGTACTAAGGTTTTCATAAGTACAAACAGTTCAATACTAGAAGGAAAAAAAGACACTAACTCTAAAGAATTTACCTGCCAAAACATTGATTCTAAACAAAAATTATTTCAGAAAACCTTGCAATAGAAATTTACCATCGACTTCATCAAAACTCTCCTCCCCGGAGTCAACAATATCGTCTTAGCCAGTCAACCTTGCAACAGGTTTGAAAAGGGGTTCTGGCTCGACGAAGCGGAATCGGATCGGGAGTCGAGTTCGATTTCGCTGTCGTTGCTTTGGTCGTGCGAAGTGAGAGGAGCGCGAACGAAGAAGGAAGAAGATAAAGAGAGAAGGGGCCTGTTACTAGATGTGGAACTCATGGAGGATCAGTAATTAAAAGATTGGGAATTTTTATTTGGAGTAGCGATTGAAATTAGTAGACGTGGAGGGAACAAAAATAATTTCCCGCTTTAAATTATCTCAGCGTTTTTAACGTTAAAACCACATATTAATATTTGTATTTGACAACAAAGAGGGCAAAATGTTGTCTAATGGTATTGTGAATGTGCACATTTCTTGTAGTGACATGAAGCTAGAAACTCCATATTCTAAATCTTATATTATGTTCCTGTCAGATATACAAGAAATCCAGATGAATAGAAACACGATTAAAATGAAACAAGCACATACCATAAACTTGACACTACAAGGGGGTTATGTAAATAATATTTATGTTAACTGTAAACTAAAATTATAGAGGATTCCTTTTCGATTATTTAAGAGAAAATTTATTTATTCCCGACAGTCAGGACAGCACATGTAATGACCCAGATTTCCATAACGTCAGAGTTGACTATATACATCATACGTCCAACCCAAATATCACGAAAATACGAAACATTTTTTTTAGAAGAAAGAGGTAGAAGAAGAACAGAAATAACAACACAGAATCTCACATCGCAGCGGAACAAAATATAATATATCATAACTTTTGAAATACAAAATTTCAACTGTATAACATACACTTATCAGAGTACAACACTTACAACACAGCGGAACAAAACTCTATATAACTAACGCTAAAGCCTCCTGCTCCAAGCTCCTTTAGATAGATCTGTAAAATCCTGAACTACTTGACTACCCGTACAAATTTAGGCACCCAAGAGTTTAGGTAGAACAAAACAAAATAAACTTCGGGTCAGTCATGGGACTGGTATGAGTAAACAGTTTAAAACAGTTTCAGAAAACTAAATGATATCTCATAAGACCACGCCGTATAACACGGAACGGGTTTTTCCCTTATGAGAATCCAACACTTGATTTAGCTTTCAAAATCCCTTTGAAAGGAACTAAAATCTTTATATAAAAACTCTTTTGATATTATAATAATGTCTAAATCAAGTAGATAACAATCTAGTGGAACGTTTGCATCTCACGTTCCACATATATAATATACAATCAAAACCGCAAGCACGTATTGGGTATTTGGTTTTCCAACTATGACAAGGTATGGAACCACCTTCCGATGGTATATCTCTAGAGGAGAATACACCGAGTTCAACAAGAACATCTTGCAACTCAGCCACACATGACCGACCACTCATTTCTCTTGAGTGTATCGAATGTATATCACCAACGGTTGGGATCAGCAACCGTTTCCCGAATGGGACAGCATCGACAATAGATTTTTAGAAGTAAATGAAACTCTAGATCAGGTGATTATACAACCTAATAGGTGCGACCTACATAGCCATGCTGCTTGCCCGATTTCTGTCATTTACCGATTGATGAGGCTTGAGGTTACGCCTTATCATCACATCAGATTGACTTTGAATGCCACATTGTCAGATCCATCGAAATCACTAATTGACGTCTACAATAGTACATTACGTGTCAGCTAAAAGAAGTTTCCTTCTCCGCTTCCACTCTTGGTACGGTTGAAGAAATCAATGCATGTGACCTTTCTGGAAATACTCTGTCAGACATTCATCCATACAAGTCACCCAGAAACAGGATGAACCGAAGGCACAATTTCTATAAATAGAAAAAGTCCTTGCACTCTACTCCGTCTTCGATTATCTTTATATAATCTGATTCGCACGCTACTGCCAATACGGAGTGGTTCTTCGGATAATAATCCAACCGGTCCCTCCATAATGACAACGATGGTCAAAACTTCGATAGTCTGTGATTTAACTATTGAATAAAAACAAGTGTTTCGATGGTCGATGATTTAACTATCGAAGAAAACAAGTGTTCATCCAATTATCAAACAATCACTGAGCCCTTAATTAATATTCCATTAATTAAATCACTTCTCTATTTCTTTATCAATATTTGTTAACCAAATATTTTCAATAACCATATTGGTCTTTCCTTTATTTTCTAACTTTAGAAAATAAATGCTATTTATAATTGGAAAAAATTCCAATTACTTATCTCTTTTCCGATCTCGTTTATTTCCATACTTACCCTTATTTGGGTCAAAACAGATGTTGTGTAAAACATCGTTACGACAACCCAAATACTATACTCAACTAATTCTTATCCAATATTGATCTTCGAGCCTGGAATCTTACTATTTATTTGTTAATAATGAAATCAATCAAGTCGGGGTATAACTACCTCTCAGACCTTGACTGAATAACATTTATAACGTCAAAATAGATGTGACTACTTACTCGAATAATCAATACCATATAATTAATTCTTCACTTTTAAACACATATACACTTCTCTTTTTATCCTTACGAGGTTTTATTCTTATACTTCCTTTTTGATTATACTATTCTATTTCTAAGTTCGTTTCCTTATCGACTTCTATATATATCGATACGTTGATTTCTAACTATCAAATTATCTTAAAAATATTCTATCTCCTTAAATTCCCGGAAAAATTCGCCATAACCTCCTTTGTACCGGGAGCATCGGGAAAATCCCCAAACTGCCACACAGGCCTTTTCCAATCAAAAAGAAAAAGAAAAGCCAAGCGGCTAGCCGATACGGCGCATAAAATCTCATATATGAATTAAATACGTACCTTTTTGTCGGGCACTCTATTTATATACCTTCTAACACTTTATTCCAAACCTGTCTCCTGTATGTCTATACCTGTCCAATCTATTTTAACTATACCAATCGTTTTAACTAAATTTGTTAAATAAATCTGTTAATTAACTCCTTAGTCTAATCCACTTCTATTTATCCAAATCTATTATCTTCTCTTATTCAAATCCTATAATATAAATCCCATTTGAATTTCTATGTTCAAATTCTATAGTTAAACTCCATTTGAATTTTATGCCTTATTTAAACAACGTTTATAACTTCACTTAAAATCCCACATTTATATATTTATAACAAAGTTTATAAATTCGATTCAAAACCCACCTTTTCATTTATAAACAAAGTTTATAAATTCAATTCAAATCCCATCTTTTCATTTATAAACAAAGTTTATAAATTCAATTCAAATCCCATCTTTTCCTTTATAAACAAAGTTTATAAATTCAATTCAAATCCCATCTTTTCATTTATAAACAGAGTTTATAAATTCAATTACTTGTTTTATATACCTTCAAAACAAGTTAATATTTTCTATAGTTTTATTAAAATTCAAATTCTATTTATAAAAATAGAATTCCCTTTTTAAATCTCAAATACCCTTTCAGGGTATTTTATAAATCAATATCCCAAGCCCCAGTGATATTTAAACAATCAAATCAACCAATTTTCAATCATTTGATTTTTAACACATCATATATGAATATATATGAAATCAAACAAACAACAATAGATAATATATTTTTGAGGAATTCAGTTGGATTCCTCCAACCTGTTTTCCTGCATCCACAGACGTTAGTCAACATAGTAATACCCATCCTGTTTCAAGGCAGGATATCGTGGTATGAAGGTCATCCACTAATCATAGCGTGGGGCGTATAGGGTAATCATCCGCTAATGAAACCGCGGGCATCCGCTAATGAGACTGCGGGAATCCAACCAATCATCAACCCAATATATATATATATATATCCTAAATAACTAATATATATTTTAAAATAATCAGACAGCATTCAAACAAGCACAGACAATTATTTTTAACTATATAAAAATAATTCTAAATAAAAGGTGAGATTTACTCACTTGATTTTATTTTCCGATCCATGCTGATTCCCATTTTAGTTCTCGCTTATGTAATCCGCAACTGGCTCCATTTAGTATAATCTTGTATTTATTTAATATAACCATCATTATATAAATCATTGAACAACTTAAAAAAAATTCTAATTTCTTAATAAAAAAATTACCTTAATTACTTTTTAATTAAGTGAGAAAAATAAAAATCTAACTTCTCCTAACTTTCATACGAGAAAGGTTAGTTCAGCATTTCATCTTTGATACTAGCCAAATGTATAGGGTTGTTAATTTCTTTAAATAAATTACTAACTATATATATGAATTTAAAAATTAAATTCAAAAATATACCTTAATCCATTTACTTCCAATGAACACAGTAAAACTCGTTCTCTTCCCAAACTTCCTACTGCTGAACACCCAAATCCCTCTCAGACCTACTTCATTGCATTCAAACCTGTTCAGCATTGAACCCCTCCTTCTGTCGAACACCTCAACACATCGAACTCCATAGTTCAATTCCAGTAGCATCGCACCATTCCCAAACTCCCTCAAATCGATAGGAACTACCCTAACCAATCTTCCAACGGCCAATTTCCAGCATCGATTCAACATCGCAGTCACCCCAAATCAACATAGATCGCACCCTCCAAACAGTCACCTTTATCGCAACTCATAATGATGTTGACTTCAGAACCAGAACCCTCGATCGATACTACTTCGAACCCGTCACCACGGTCGCCTCCTTCCGCGAACTGACCCCTACTGCCTGAATCGCGACACACTTTCCCCTTCCCAAAAACATCGTGACCCTCGCTCGAGCCTCCCAGATCTGAAACACTAACTCGAGACAAGGCTCGAGGATAAACCGCACCTCATTTGCACAGTAGCGCGAACATGAAATGAACGGATTTGGGTTTTGAATGTTTAGAAAGAAACGATGGCAAATAGATTTGAATTCATTTGTGGAGCATGGACATTTTTAATTTAGCTGAAGCTTTGATTTTGTTTTCAAATGAAGGAATCAAAGAATAGAAAGGATCTGCCCCTTTTTTATTTAAAAAGGAGTGGTTCTGATTTTTACAAAGGGACTATATTTCTTTGGTTTTAAAGCTTGCCACTTGGTTTTGTTTTTATCCACATAAATTAAAATAATATATCTCAAGGTTCTAAACTCCAATCGAACCACAACAACTAAAACTTCTAGGGTAAAACCACTATTCTGAACCCACTGGGATAAGTATCGAAGTCCAGTTCGATCATCCGGAACAGATATTAATTTAAATTGATATAAATTAAATTTCAAATCTTTTAAATTCTACGATAATAAATTAATATTATTATCATTATAAATTCAAATGAAATTTCTCATTAATTAATTGAACTGTATTTAATTCAAATTAAAATTTGAATTTATCTAAATCCATTTTCGTATTCTGTTATTTTAATATATTCGATATTAAATCCAAATTGAATATTAATCGATAACTCAAATATAAAAATTCACTTATATTACCAAACCAATAATTAAATTAAATATTCAAAATTACCCCATAAGAATCCGGGTCATTTCAGCACATAATCTCATGGTTGTGCATTGTAGAACACACTGCAGTGGTCATCATGGCTACTAATTGAGATAGAGTAAGGACAATCTGCCTGCCTACACACACAAAAGAGAGATTTTGCACATATTTTTTGCACTTGGGGCCTGCTAGTGATATACAGAAACTTTCCATGTGCGCACACATATGCGTGTGTTTTACAAGTTATATTACTCAACAACTAAATTCATTTAAATGCCTTAATCTTTTGTCATCGTTGGTTTATATAACAGAGGAGATGTATATTTTACTGGGCAAACACTTCTTAAAGGACATCCATCATTAGTTTGGCGTATAGCTGTATATCATTTTTACTGAGAAATATTATTGTGTGTCTATGAACTGATATAACCATGCAACAAGAGCTAATCAAGGATGACGCCCTATATGCAATGCTGGAAATAAAACAACTATGTGAAAGATTGCAAACCTTGTACAGTGACGCAAAAGAAGAAAAGCAGCAACAACACAGTCTTCCCCTTTTCTTCCTCCACTTAATTACTTATTCGAACACCTTTGACTACGTAACCTTTATAAATGCCAAAAGAGAGAATAATTAGATAATATACTTTTTGAACAAATTAAATTATTTGCCAATAACATAAATATGAAATTGACAAGAAAATGCTCAAAATGCGAGGTATCAAAACAGAAAATTATGTTACTGGCAAGTTCAAATGCTTAAATGCTAACATGCCAAGCATAAATGACTTACATTAAGTTCCAAATCAATAGGTTTTACAATTCAACAATACATAAAACATCAAATCTAAATTAAAACTTTTAATTGACTACCCAACATAAAACATGACATTAGAACTACTCAGTTATGCCTTCGCAGTCCTACCTAACATAACTAGCATCCTCGACTAAGTCCTCGATTTCTTCACAATCTCTTACAACATAGTTGTTTACTTCAATAAAATCATTTATCTCTAATCCATGAAAACCTCTTGGTGGCACTTTCATCACAAAATACCAATTCGAAGAATCATTTTCTATTGAATAAAAAATTTGTTTCGCTTGAGATGCGAGAATAATATGGTCCCTTGAAAAAGAAATTTGACTTTGATGCAAATTAACAAGAGTAAATCCATCTTCAACTTTTGTCCCATTTCCTATATTCGCCCAATGACACTTAAAAACAGGAATATAAAAAATATTATAATCCAATAAATATACATCAGTCAATATTCCATAGTAAGTGACCACATCAACCACTTGAGAACTGTCTTTTACACTTGTTGTACACATGGTGGTCGTATCATAGGTCACTCCACTATTCTGAGTTTGTCTATCAACATCTTTTATATGGAATCGTTGTCCGTTAATAATATATTCGTTGCAGGACAACACAGTATTTTTAAGGCCATATGCAATCCACTTTAACATTTTATCATAATCTTTTTAGTCGATAGGAATCTAAAAGAAGAAAAGCAAGTATTTCAAAATAGTATTTATAAATCGTATAGGGAAATGTTGAATTTTTTGTAACAAACCTTTTTTAATCCAACTAGCAAAATCATCTCCATGATATTTCCAAAGTAATGTCGCATTTCTTTCTAAGCGCTTGTTTGAATTTTGCAACTCTTCCAAATGCAAACTAGTATAATAAAAGTAATGTCAAGTTGTAACTGCAAATGCAACTATAAAAAATCAATGGAAACATAACATGATATTAACTTACTCCAAAAGCGGTTCCACTACGGCCATATTCATTAACACCACTTTGTGAGCAATTTCTTTTTCCTTGGTAGACAACGTAACTGGTTTGGACATTGAAATTGGACATCCTTCAAGACTTGCAATATCTTCATACTCTTCATTTTGATTTTTTTTTTCCAAATTTATCGATTTACTCCGAAATTCATTGAAAAATCTAGTGCATTCTTCTGCGAGATAGGATTCTGCAATGCATCCCTCTGGTTATGCACAATTCCTTACATAATCTTTAAGTGTTTTCGTAAGTGTATCATAATATCAAAATATGAAGGTGAAAATATCTTTCAAGTTCACACAATATTTTAACGATCTTGTCATCGAGTTGTTGCAATTTTTCTCTATCAAGAACATGTTGACATATTTTATTGAAGAATGAACATAGACGAATAATTGCTTTTCTGGATTTTATGGGCAACAAACCTCGTAGTGCAACCGATAATAATTGTTGCATCAAAACATGATAATCATGAGACTTCAAACCATTAATTTACAATCCACCAATGATATGCATCTTTTAAATTTGAGCAATAACCATTAAGACCTTTGAAAACATAAAGCCTTTTGCAAAATATATTTTTTACAATTTTGATAATGTATACAGAGCCGGTGGAAGATATGTTTTGTTCCTACGAGGTTGTACATAAAGGCTATGTCGAATTCGATCATGTCTACAATCAATCCCATCCTTTGATTTATTGTCGTGCAACATTGTACTAAGTGTGCTTTTACAAACATTTTTCTCAACGTGTGTTACATCTAAATTATGACATAATGGAAGTGCCTATAAAAAGTAAAAGTTAAGCTTTAGAGTTTTCCCACATTTTGCTTGTAATAGGCTAATGAAGAAAATGGAATATAAATGCTAACAATCCAATATGGCAAGTCAAAAAAGATTGATCTCTTTTTCCACCTTGATAGCTCTTTTTAAATAGGATCATTATCTTCTTCATCATCATAAATGTCATCGTCAATCTTTCTTTTTTTACCTTTTCCCTTATTTTTCTTTTCGCTTTCGGTGCCTTTTCCAAAATCATTTGGAAAGTCTTTCAAACTTAAAGAGATATCTTTGCTGGTTAGAATTCTAGGCTTTTTCCTATCCTCCACGGTGTTGTCAAACCATGTCTTTTTTTCTTAATGGATTTGTAGCAGACAAAAATCTTCTATGACCCATATAAATAGTCTTTCGACTATGTTTCAGCCACTGATGATAAGTGTGGACATCACATGATGGGCATGCTTTTTTACCCTTTACACGACATCCAACAAGAATACCATAATCTGGAAAATCATTTATTGTCCACAATAAAATAGCTTTCAAGTTAAAAAGTGCCTTACTTAGTGCATTATATGTCTCTACTCCATTATTCCACAAGTAATGCAAGTCTTCTACTAATGGTGCCATATATACATCAATATCATTTCCTGGTTGTTTTGGACCTAGAATTAGAAGTGTTTACATGATATTTTCTGTCTTCATGCACAATATAGGTGAAAAATTATAAGTCACAAGCATTAATGGCCAAAAACTATACTTGGAGCTTAACATAGAAAATGGATTAAAGCCATCTGTAGCAAGACCAAGTCTAATATTACGTGGATCGACCTAAGATGTTTTCCAATTTTCATCAATCATGCTCCATGTTACAGAATCTACAGGATGTCGCTTCTTTCCATCACTACTTCTATTTTTGAAATGTCACCTTAATTCTTCTACCATTTGTTCATATCTAAACATTCTTCTCAATCCTGGAATTATTGGAAAATATCTCAACAACTTAACCGAGATACCTTGCATAATCTTCTCTATATCCCGGTTGATCTTACATCGTGAAGAACCACATTTCGAACAGATATTTAAAGTTTTGTTCTTTTTACGAAAAAGACAACAATCACTTCCATAAGCATGAATCTTTTCAAATCCCATATCAAATAGTTTTAGAAACTTTTTTACTTTATGTAAAGTCTTGGGGAGGATGTTATTCTTCGGCAAAAACATATGTTGGACGTTAAGAAGTTTATCAAAACCAGTATCAGATAATCCAGTATCGCATTTAAAATTATACAAAGTAGTAATGGCAGATAACTTTGTATGGTCTGTGCAACCAGGATACAGTGGGGTTTCAGCATCTTCCAAATTTTTAAGTAAATCATCATGTCGCTTTTGTGCATCGTCCTTATCTTTGTCATCATCAAAAAAAGTATGATTGAAAGAGTCTTCATCTTCAGAGTGAATTGCTTTGAGTAAGTCATACGTCTCACCATTTTAACCAAATTTTCAACAGTCACTTGCTCGCTATGATTATACCACATACCACCTTCATACTTAGAATCCATTCCCCTTGTAATCAGGTGCTCAACAACGGTTTTTCTATAGTGACGAATAAGATCACGAAAGTTTATAGAAGGACACAAAATCTTTTCCACATCTCCTACTTTTTTTGGCATCAAGCACAAAATTTCGAGCACCTAGGCCATACTCTTTGCTTGTTCTATAATTAAAATTGAAAACAACAAGTGTTACTTTATATTATCAGAATTCAAAGTATGTCAAATCGAAAGTTTAATATAAATTAACAACCAATACCTATGTTTACGCAACCAATCTTTCTCCATCATCATATACAATGTGTATGAAATCAAGTATCTAAAATACAAATAGCAAAAAGGTTATAAACAAATGGTTAATCACAACTCATGTGCACATCTCCCTAGCTGAAGTTCACGCATACTCAAATCATTACTTGTTGCTGCTCTTTCCCTCTGGATAGCATTATGTAGCGGCAAAAAAGCCCAGTTAGGGTGTCCTCTGCTATGCGAACACTTTATTACAGAGTTTCTAAATCACAAACAATTTATACTAAAAACAAAAATAGGTCTAATAATAATGCAGGATGAATTTTCTATTTTTTCCCTTTCATTTACAACCGGTTACATTGGGTATGAATACAACTAACCTTCGGATTTTGACCACTATAACCAGGGTTAGGTATGGATTTTAAGACATCTTGTTTATTGACGTATCTATTTCATACTTTTTAATGGTAAATTTTAGAGTTAACCAAATCTTTTGTGTATTGCGTGCTTGTTAATCGAGAAACACAGATTTATTTCTAATACACGGTTATTCACGAGAACACTTAAAAAAACATAAGCTATGAAGTTCAAAAAGTCAGTAACTTAGGAAGTAAGATAGAAGAGTAGACATGGACAAGCATGGAGGTCCATGTGTGTCAAATACAAATAGGTTCCATAATTGCCTCATCACAGCAATTTTTAACCAGTGATATATGTACACTAGCAGGTAAATATGTACACAAGTAGCTATATATGTCACAACATTTTTAAACAAGATATATATGTACACAACCAGCTATATATGAACAAAAGCAGCTATTTATGTCATAGCAATTTTCAACCAGCTATATATGTACACAGCAATTTTCAACCAGGAAGGTTGTTGCTTCAAATATGTGAAAGAAAGTACATAAAAAACATATTGAGGTATCTATTCTTGATTTTCTTTAAGTTGTCCAACGTATACTACTATGAGGAAGCCACAGTTTCTTAATCTATGTCAGTGATAACAAAATTAAACAGTAAAGGAGTAAAGTGAACACTGTTGTCAAACATAGTGCATGTTATATTATCAAAACCTTATAACAAATTCCTGATAAAGTAATCAACCACAGCTAGATATCAAAAACCTAAAACATTTCTTAAATCATGAAAGTATGAAATGTCAACTCAAAAAAAAAACAATAGACAAATGGTTTGACAAAAAGAATGAACTTAACAAACAAGAATCCAATACTGCTAGAGAATAACATGAATTAAACACTAACAAAGAACAAAAATCATAGATATATGACTATCAAAATCAAAATCTTTAAACAGTTACTTGACTTTATTTTAATTTAAAAGCGTAACATGAGTCAAGTAAAAATTGGGGAGAATAAACCAAACCAAAGAAAAAATGAACAGGGAACAATTGAAAATGGCAACAAGACCGTAACAGAATTCTACCATGCCATAATTCTGAATTTTTAGGTTTCCACGCTATAAAATTTGTTATCAATCCTTGTAAAAGAAAATTATGACAACATATCACTTAGTTGCAAATTGCAGTAGTTCATTGAACCAACAGCTCTAATGAACATTTTTGCCTACATTAAGTTTGGCATATTCAAATAAATTCCCATAATTTTAATTGTTGCATTATACTTGTGCATATTATTTGTTGCAGCTAGATGCAGTAATTTAATAGAGTATCACAACATGTTATAATTGTCAGTTTTATAACATTTTACTCGAACATTATAGAAGATCATTTAACTTCTCCAATAATGATATTGGAGATACATATTACCTACCACCAATCATATAACATGTATCTATATAATGGTGTAATTATCTTTAGAAATATTCATTTTCGGATGAGTTGAATAATGGGAGTGTGTTACTCATGAGATTACAACTTATAAATTTGAAAAACTTTCACAACTTAGAGGAAACACAGGGCACAAATCAAATATGGTATTTAGAAAATGCTGCTGCTACTAGAGAAAATATACGATAAATGGATGATATGATATTATATGCATCCTAACTTAAGCCAAACTGCACTTATAACGATAATACCCAGAAAATTATATTTATAGGCAACATCATCCCACTTGATTCACTTTCTAATTAATAAATCAAGGAAAAAAAATTATGTAAACCGTAAATGTATCCATAAATCATAATCAAGCTAGCTCAAAGCAAATGTTTCAGTAACGATGGTATTAGTGTAGCAATACTATACCATTTCACTAATAAGTGTAAATCGGTCGAACTAAATGTACATAACTAAGTAATTAAATCAGTTGAATCGAAAGACAAACAATTAAATCAACTGAAAACTAAATCAATCAAACTAAATGTACAAAAGACAAATTCTAACTAAATTGATCGAAGTACCTGAACAAGAGGAACTAGGCCACCATGAAATTGGAATCAGGGAAATAAGGAATGATGAAATGATAGAATTGGGTTTTAAGGCAAGATGAAATCGAATGCGGGAAATGAAATCAAAGGAGGGAAATGAAACTGGAGGAAGATGGAAAGTAAATTATTTTAGCAGAGGGAAATGAAACCAGAGGCGGGATGTTTTAGCCATGCGTGTAGATTAGGAGAGATATTTTATCATACGTGTTGTGTCAGCATTTCACCAAATAGTTTATTCGTCGATAGCATTTCACCGAGTAGTGAATTTAGGGGAACCAAAATTTTACAGCTTTTGTGCCCAAAACGCTATCTTTGATTGCGGTTGAAAGTGGTTTTTCTTGTAGTGATTGTAAGTTGGGACATCCTAGTTTGAAAGTCGTAAAGAAAGTTTGAATAATAGTATATCAAAATCAATAATGTATTTGATTCTTACATTCGTACATACTGCCAATTAGGAAAGAGTCACAAACTACCCTTTACCTCAACACAAACTGAGTATAACAAGCCACTGCAATTTATTTCATCTGACTTGTGGGGTCCTACACCCTTAAACTTTGACTATAGATATAAGTACTACATATCCTTTGTTGATGCATATTCTAGGCACATATGGATTTATTTTCTAAAATTAAAATATAATGCATGCAATGTAGTTATTCGCTTTATAAGACAGGCTGAAAGACTAACAATTCATCAAGTCAAAATACTGCGAACAAGTGGAGGTACTAAATTTAAACTTCTCAAAAATTTTATATAAGAAGAAGGCTTAATTCATAGAACAACTTGCCCACATACATCTAAACAGAATGGATTAGTAGAGAGAAAACACAGACATATTATTGAAACTAGTGTATTCCACTTGCTAATGCACCAGTGCTACTGAAGTTTTGGCCTGAAGCTTTCCCGATTGCTGTATAGCTGATTAACAGGTTACCAGCAAAAGAAATACAGTACAAAACTCCAATGCAAATATTACTTGGAGTAAACCAGACTATAAATTGTTAAAAACCTTTGGATGTTTCTGTTTTCCCTACTTAAAACCATAAAACTAACACAAGTTAAATTTCAGATCATCTCCATGCACATTCTGGAGATATGCTGCCAATAAAAAAGGATACAAGTTCTTTGAAAGCAATGGAAAAATGTTTATCTCAAGACATGTAGTGTTCAATGAACAAGTGTTCCCATTCAAAGAAACATAAATAAAGTCTACTCAAAAGATGTACAATCCAAGAGACTTAATTCCTAGTATACCAATATTTAATGACTCATGGAATGAAGGTAGTAGTGAAGAGGGTCAAGACAAGCAAAAGGATCTATCTGATATAGGGTCAACCAGTATCAGACTAGGTCAAGCCATCAATGATAAGTCTCACGACAACCCTTCATCAACACCCATCAGTAACACTAAAGAAAAACATAACAGTAATGAAGATGACAACCAACAATCTGAATCAACTCAAACACCACAACAACAAGAGCCAAGATGAGGACATTACATGATGACAAAAACTAAGAGTGGAATATTTAAACCTAAGTTGTACCCTACAACTATTCAAACAAAAGAACCAGAAGCATATGAATAATCTATCAAAGATGAGGGAGGGATACAAGCAATGGAATGAAACGACCCAAACTTCCCTGTAAAGGAAAGCCCGGATTACTTTGAGAACAACAATCATCAGGACACAAACAGAAGAACATTTCATTGCTATTACAACAATTACATCAGAGTACAAGAATATAACAGAGTATAAATATTTATTACACATTGGAAATATAATATCAGAGATTTAAATGATAGCACCGAAAAAAAAATACAAGACATAACTAATAGAAGTACACGGATACAGAGCTTTCCGAATATCGCTTCAGCTGTAAACCAGGATCCTGTGAATATAATATCTGCAAAACCAAAACACTAGCTTCCCGTGTGAAAAATATGGGCACCCAGAGTTTAGGTTAAAACAATAAACTCCAGGTCAGTCATGGGACTAGTGTGAGAACTAAAATAGTTATTAATCTTTATTTTAAAAGTGGGGAAATCATGGGCCACGCCATATAACACAGAACAGATTTATTCCAAATGAATCTTAGATTAAAATAAAACAACATAATGCTTTTTGAAAAATGAAGCTATTATAAGACTCAGGTCCCATCACACAATGCAACGCAAGCTGGAGGATAGAGTTTTCCCTTATAATAGCCAAACATGATTGATACGTTTAAAACAAATTAGTTTGATATTACTATAAGTGTATAGTGTCAAAAACAACTTCAAATATAAATGTATCAATCATAGACGGCACGGGTACCATATATCATGTCTCCATACTAGTTCTACAATCAAAACCACACAATGTCACATTGGAAGTTGGATTTCGATCTATGAACCAGGGCAAGGAATCGTCCTTACCGGATTCGAGACTCTCTAGCCCGAGCCTTAGGATCAGTCGCAACTGCACCTTGGATCTTCAGGGCTGGTCCACAAATACTTGTGGATTAGTAATGCCTAAGCAATATGTTTCCCTGCCCTATGGGGTATAAAATCTGAACCACTAGGGACTCAATTTCCGAGGCGCCTCATTCCATCATCCACATAAGTATAATGTATGGGCTCCATAGCACGACACCGCTCCTAGCTAGAAAGAAACGTATATTCTCCCTGCAATCCTCTCCCGTTTCTGGTCCATACCGGGGTGTGAGGCTCAGGAAGTAACGCTATACATAAAGCTATGCCTAAATAAGATGTGCTTTGATCATCAACCATAAGGCTCTGCTTTTCAACAAAAGCTTTGATCATTTGCATCTTAGCATGCCGCATTGTCAGTCCACACCATTGATTTCTGCCGATATATAACCTCTAAGCTCGTACGTCTCAGAGAAGGGTGTTAAGCAAGAGAATAAATTCTCCGCCACCAAACAGATATATATTTAGTAGAGATCAACGAATACAACATAAAGGAATACAACGTCAGACATACCATCCATTTACAAGTCCGTTCTGGGTCTGAACGAAACCGGAGGCACCATATTCCTCGTCCCATATGTCCAATACATGAGAGAGGTCCTCGCATATCCGTCGATCTCCAAGTACGTCTGAACGATTACCACTTATTACCTTTTCTTGGGTGTACAACCCAAATCATGATATCAGTAATCATCTAAATGATGTGAAGAACTCCGGTCTTCAACCACCGTCTTCATCTTCGACTCTTGGTCATCGTAGTAATTTTTCAAAATGGGTTAAACCCAGTCTTTCCGAATAACTCGCGTATTTTATAATCAAGTGCTATAAAAACATATCATACGCCTCATTCCAATTCAGAATATTCTTTTAATAAAATATTCACATTATTCGAGAAATGTTCCCATTAATTTTATCAAAGATAAATTCTTTTAAATTTATTCTTTAATCTTCCTTTGTTTATCCATTTCAAAAGATTTTATTAACTAGTCGGGATTATCGAACCTTACCGAATTAATCATTTATTTATATATATAATCCCAATCCCAACCTATTCACCCCATGGAGAAAAACTAGTAGCACTCCATATCTAACACCCACAGTGTTATCGGTAATTTGATTACCAATTCACATTTAAATCTAATTAAACAATCGCCTGGAGTAAAACTGGTGGTACTCCATTCTCAATCATTTCAAGAATTCAATAAATTAAATTATCTCATTCCCATTTCAGTCTAATTAGATATTTATTAAAACTCCAATTTGGTTTTAATATCAATAATCATTACTTTATGATTATTCAAATTTAGGAAATTAATCTTTATCTTTAACTGGGTTAAAGAACTAATGTCATTTAAAACACAGTTCACGATAAACCCAAATCATCTTCCATTAACTATGGAATCTTCACCGAAAACGGATCAATATATATAATAGATATAAATTTCCGTATCAGGCTAATAATATAAATGGAACAACGGCAAGGCCATTTTAAATTCCATATACAGTAATGGTCTTCATTTACAGAAGCTTATCTCGATTATTATTAAATCGAATTTCCTTTAATTCCAATTTATTCTATTAAATTGGAAAACTTTACTTGGGAAAAATTTCCATTTAAATCTTAATAAAAGATTTATAAATACCATTTAAATCTTAATAAAAGATTTATAAATTCCATTTTATATTTTCACTGTTAATTGGGTTAAAGAACAAATGTCGTTTAAACATAGTTCACAATAAACACACAATCAACTTTCATTTCAATTCTAATTAAACATTAATTAATTAGTAAAATTCTCTAAATCTTAATTAAAAGATTTATTCTTTTCTCATCGGAATTTAAGAACAGTTTTATTTAAGACACCATTCACGACAAACCCAAAATCCAATTTATTTATTCAATTCCAATTTATTTATTTATTTAAAAACATTGGATTATTATTCTAGTTAATAACTAGTTCATTTTGATAAAAAAAATATTTTTATCTTTACAAAATTGCAATTTTTCATCCAAATTCTTTCCAAATCATTTATTATGATTTTACATAATTTTACATATTTTTAATAATTTTATTAAGGTCCTTATAGTCGTTTCCAATAACGGCCACCGAACTGCATTTACAACGACCTTTCCCAAAATTGAGTTGGACATACTTTAAAATCTAACCGTTAGATTTCAAATCTCTTATATTCATTGGAAAGCTCTTTTTGATATGAACCCAATGGTTCCGGTTTTAGGAGAATCCGACGGTCGGATCTCCCGTTACATCAATTTAAAGTTAATGGTCAAAATTCGTGAACGGTCGCTGCGCGGCGTGTTCTATTCAGGCCATTAAATATATATATATATATATATATAATATTCGATTTCCATTTAAAATGTACTTTATAATATATTTATAAATTCGTTTTTAAAATGATTTTAACTTCATCTCAGGTTTTAACTCAAAATTGAATACTTTATATCTTTATCATATTAAAATGATAATATTTTGAAAGTATTAGATTTTGAAATCACTTCTTTTCGATATTTATTTTAAAATGAATAAAATCGATCGATAAATCTGTTCGGGTTAAAATGGCATTTGCTACTTAACGCCGCTTCATATTTTTATATTTTTGTGTCCATCCAAAAACGGACATCAAAATCATATTTTATTCTTCACTGAATATTAGTTTAAAATATTCGTTATTATAAAATATTCTTTATTTTAAAAAATTCTTTATATTAAAATATTCTTCATTCTAAAATGATCTTCATTATAAAATGTTCTTTGTTATAAAATGTTCTTTATTCTAAAATGAAATTTATTATAAAATGTTCTTTATTCTAAAATGATCTTTATTATAAAATGTTCTTTATTATAAAATATTCTTTTATAATAAAATGTTCTTTATCATAAAATGTTCTTTATTATAAAATGTTCTTTATTTAAAAATATTCTTTATTTTTAATGAACAAACATTTTTAATGAACAAACATATATTTCAAGACATGTAGATTTTAATGGTTCTTACATATACATGTTGAAAGTCATATTTTTAATGTACGAAATTATAATTCAACAATTGATTATTTTATTTTCATTAACATGTTAAAGATGACATTTTTAATGCACAAAAATATAATTCAACAAATGATTATTTTATTTCATTAGCATGTTAAAGATGACATTTTTAATGTACAAAAATATAAATCAATAAATGATTATTTTATTTTCATTAACATGTTAAAGATCACATTTTTAATGTACAAAAATATTCGTTCCTTTAAAATATTCTTTATTTAAAAGATTCTTTATTTCTGAATCGGAATGCGAC
This sequence comes from Allium sativum, assembly GCA_030737875.1. NCBI lineage: Eukaryota > Viridiplantae > Streptophyta > Magnoliopsida > Asparagales > Amaryllidaceae > Allium > Allium sativum. The sequence continues at coordinate 162,932,417 of CM060924.1, forward strand.
TCAATCATTTACCATATAATTTCAGTTATATGGATTTCATACATCGCATGTATACAGTAATAATGATAAACAATCATTAAAAATTCATACAACATCCACAGTGCATTTTACAACTGTGTAAGCGTTAAAATAAATAAATAACACTCAACACAGTCTGTCAACCTATCGATTGACATACAACCAAATATTGGGATTAGTGTATGTCAAATATCATCCCAATACACGTGTGGGGTTTTCAAACAACAACAGTCTGTTTAAATAAATCATTGGTTAATAAATTTAACCAATTCTAATTCGGTTTGACTTATTTTTCTAATTAGCCAATTTTTCACTGTTTAAATTATAAATGAACATTTATAATTTAATTTCACTATCACATTAATATTAACATTATTTTTAATATGTTAAACATTTCAACATCACAGACAACACACAATAGAGTCAATTTAAATTATCCATGGTATCTGGACGAGGGAGGTGATCTAACAGGCACCATATATAATTTATAATGATTAAACTGATAAAAAAAAACCTACACTGGAAATCCTATATATTTTTATACATGAATAAAATAACATGATAAAATATAATTTAGTGAGAAAGAGTTCTCACCTTGATTGGTTTATCGCTAAATATCACCAAATGATCGATTAATCTAATATGACATTTTCCTCCGTAAAAAATTGAGACAAGCTCCAAATCTTTCCAAATCTGTTTCATTGCGAAGCTCTCATCGATACGGTTCCAACGGATCTAGTTTTGTTAAATTTCGAGTTCGTATGAAAAAGTTATGTTTTTTTTAATATTGTGTACATTACAATGTAATTAACTATTAAAATATTTAATTAATTAACCTTACTAATCTCTTCCTTAATCACTTGCTCATCTTCCTTCTCCTACAGGAACTCATGCTGCTCCTTATTCCATGGTCATTACGCTTACTTCCTTCCTCTTTATCTCCGTCTCCACTTGCTTTGAAATCAAACTAAAATAATGATAACTCGTCTCTTCAAACACTTTATCACCTCATGCCAACCAAGTCGAACTCACACACAAGCCCGCGAACCTGTGCTCTAGCATCATACGCATGCACCGATGAATGGATCGACAAAAATTTTCATTGTTTCTCTTCAAAATTAGCACACAAGTGCTAAACGATGCCACCAATCCAAAAACAATTATTATAACATGAATCGATGCTTCATTTCTTTAAAATAATTAACCCTAGCTCGTAGACACTCACTGTATATGTAACGACCGGGAATTCCGCTCAATCCGAATTAGTCGCTAAACCGACCCAGACCGTTCAAAACGCCTGATTGTTTTGAGAACACGACTAATCAGAATGCAGACAGAAGAACATTTCAATGTATATTACAAAAATTCATCAGAATACAAGAATATACAGAGTATAAACAAATAATATACATCAGAAAAATATCAGAGATTTAAATACATTACATAGCAGCGGAAAATAATACAATACACAACTGAAAGTAATACACGGATACAGAGCTTTCCGGGTATCGTTCCAGCTGTAAATCAGGATCCTGCGAATATAAATCTGCAAAACCAAAACTACTAGCTGCCCGTGTCAAAATAAGGGCACCCAGAGTTTAGGTTAAAACAATAAACTCTAGGTCAGTCATGGGACTAGTGTGAGAACTAAAACATTTATTAATCTTTATTTTAAAGTTAGATAAATCAAGGGACCACGCCGTATAACACGAAACGGGTTTCCTCCCAAGAATACCAGTGCATAAAACAAACAACGCAATGCTAAATAAAGAAAAATGAAGTTGTTATAAGACCCAGGTCCCATCACACAATGCAACGCAAGACGGAGGATAGGGTTTTTACCTTATAATAGCCAAGAATGCTTGATACGTTTAAAACAAATCATTTATTATTACTATAAGTGTATAGTGTACAAAACAACTTCACATCATAAGTATCAATCATAGACGGCATAAGCGCCCCATCCCACTATGTAGCCATATATAGGATTACAACTAAATCGAAACGTCATGTATTGGAAGTTGGATTTCCATCTGTGAACCGAGGCAAAAGATAGTCCTCTACCGATTCGAGACTCTCTAGCCCAAGCCTCAGGATCAGAATGCATCATCCCTTTGGATCGTCAGGGCCGGTCCACCGATGTGGATTATTATGCCTGAACACTACGTTTCCCTGCCCTTTGGGGCGTAAATGAGCCAACAAATGACGCCATCGGTCCCGAATCGACCGATATATCTGAGGCGCCTCGCAGCAGCAACAACGACATAAGTCAAACTCGTCAGGGCGTGTAAAACCACTGACGCCACTTCTAGCTAGAAAGAAACGCATGTCCTCCCTGATGTCCTCTCCCATTTCTGGTTCACAACCGGGGTGTGAGGCTCGCGAATCAACGTTACACAAAGCTATGCCACACATGTTGTGCTTTGATCATCCACCACAAGACTCTGCTTTTCAACAGAAGCCTTGATCATTTGCATCTTAGCATGTCACACAGGCAGACCACTCTATGCAACCGATATCAGTCAAACAGAATGAAACCCAATGTCAGACACGTAGTCCATTTACAAGTTCGTTCTGGGTCTGAACGAAACCGAAGGCACCTAGTACCCCGCATATCCATCGATCTCTAAGTACGTCTGGACGATCACTAACTGATTCCCTCCTCTTGGGTGTACGGCCCAATCAAGATCATCAGTAATTATCCAAACGACGTGAAGACTTCCGTCCTTCAACCACCGTCTTCATCTTCGACACCACGTCGATTTAGTTATTCAGAATGGGATAAACCCGGTCTTTCTGAATAACTCGCGTATATAATAAACAAGTGTTACACAAACACAACATATGCCTCATTCCAATTCAGAATATTCATTTATTCAAATATTCTTATACTTTGGGAAAGGTTCCCATTAATTTTATCAAAGATAAATTCTTTAAATTTATTCTTTAATCTTCTTTGGAAATCAATTCAAACCAGTCGGGATTAACGAACCTTACCGAAGTAATCAATTGTTAAATTTATCAACCCTAACCTATTCATCCCATGAAGTAAAAACAGGTAATACTTCATATCTAACACCACCGTGTTATCGGTATATTCAATTACCATTTCACGTTCAAATCTAATTAAAGATTTAACTATCGCCTGGAGCAAAACTGGTGATACTCCATTCTCGATCTTTTTAATCTAATTAAAGATTCATTAAAACTCCACTTAGTTTTAATCCTTAACTGAGTTAAAGAATCAGTGTCATTTAAAACACGGTTCACGATAAACCCAAAATCACATTCCATTAATTATCGGGTTAAAGAACAAGTGTTATTTAAAACACTGTTCACGATAAACCCAACCAATTCAATTCCAATTAAATATTATTTAATTGGTACACTTCATTAGATCTAAATAAAAAGATTTAATTTTTTTCTCAACTGGGCTTAAGAACAGTGTTAATGAAGACACCATTCACGACAAACCCAAATCACATTTGATATTAAATATAAGGCTCTGAATAAAAAATATATCGACTTATATTCAATATCAAATTCTACGACCAACAAATATCGTATGGGAAATAACGATATAAATATATCTTTCAAATTTCCATAACAATATCTGTATAATCACAAAATCCAACATCGAAATATTCCAAAGCAATTTCGATTCAAATCCACTCCAATTCAATCATTGGAAATCCTGGTTATTTTCAAAACCATTTCAAATCCAATTTATTTATTTTAAAAATAAACAAATTATTATTCTAGTTCAAAACTAGTTCATTTCGATAAAAATCTATTTTTATCTTTTCAAATTTGGAGTTTTTCATCCCAATTCTTCACAAATCATTTCTTATGATTTTACACAAATTATCACTATTTTTAATAATTTTATCAAGGCCCGTACAGTCGATTTCCATCAACGGCCATCGAACTGCACTCATAGCGACCTTTTCCAAATTTGATTTGGACATAATTCCAAATCCATCCATTAGATTTCTAATTTCTAATATTCGTTAGAAAGATCTTTTTGTTACGAACCCAACGGTTCCGGATTTAGGAGAATCCAACGGTCGGATCTCCCGCAATATCCATTTGAAGTCGATGGTCGAAATTCGCGAACTACCGCGGCGCGGCGCGTTCTATTCAGGCCATTATATTATATATATATATATATATATATATATATATATATATGTAATATATAATATATACTTCGTCGAAATCCGAGGTCATTTGCAAAATTTCCATTTTTAATGGCCGAAATTCCATAGCGACTATCCTGAATTTTCAACTGGACATATCTTTTGATTCCCGCTATGAAATTTCGATTTTTCGGATTCGTTGGAAAGATATTTTCAAATAGATTCTAATATTTTTGGTTTCACTAAAATCCGGTTTATTTTGCACCCGGTACATTCATTTGAAATTTGAAATTTGAAATTGAATTATCGAACTACCGCGCCATTTTCATTTCCTTTTATAATTATAAACTAATATTTTATATTCTAACGACGACGTATATAAGTATATACGTTCTATTTCTATTCAAAATAAATTTCTCGTTGTAACGACCCGTGTTTTGGCCGTTAAATATGTAATTTAATTTATTATTTTAAATATTATATTTGGAGTATTAATGGATTTTGATATTTAATTCATTATTAAAAACGATATCTTAACGATAATTTATTTATAATTTAAAATGAGGTCGAAATCGCGCGGCTGTTCGTTATATGGAGTTTTGAATTTCAACTGGGAATACAGGAGCCGATATAAGTTGGATTTCTATGAAACAAGAAACGTTGCGAGCGTGTTGATTATAATTTTCATATGAAAGAGAAAAAATTCAGATTTCGTGTTATAATTAGCTAGTTATGGCCAAATCAAAATTTGAAATAATCGCTGTGGAAATCGTTATTAAACATATAGGCCGTTAAAATAGCCATTTTACAAACGGACACCGTTTTCGATGAAATCAGTTTCATTGGAACCGTATCGTTAAATTATTGTACGGCGTTGAATGGCGTGGCAAACCGATGTCGTATGTGACCATGGCAGCCATAAACGCTCGTTCAATTTCTATAGCGCGTAATTAAATTAATAAAGGGTTATTTGGGTATAACTTGAACAGAGATCGAATTAGGCCGCGAAACCAATTCCGTTGAGTTCGTATCGTTGATTATAGTCAGGATAGGTATATAGTTTGTTATTTTTGAAGACCGGGTAATTTGGCGCTAAAAATGGCATTGCGGTGCACGTAAAAATGGCCTACCGAGGAAACAATCTCAGAATGCAATGAAACTGGTGCCGTTGGGTTCGTATTGAAGAATTATTTTAGGATATCAAGATTTCAGGTTGATTTGATTTATCTGGTGATCGTGGAAAAATTAACCGTGTGTTTATTTCTGGTTTTATAAAAGAAATTTTTTCGTACGACCTCGGATTTCAACGAAACTTGTTCAATTTGGTTCGGAATACCTTTTTACACTAAGACTAGTTTTTTTATCAGTAAACAGACATCATTTGTGGTGTTTTTTATCAACTACTTCACCGCGAAGTTTCGTAAATATTATTATATTAATTTAATACCCTATATACTAAATATCACTCGCTCACCATACCCTATTCCTACGCAGCTACCTGTACATGTGAAATGAATACGCAACATCCCATTTCCTACCCATGAAATGACCAAACAGAAGCACCCCATATTTTAATTAAATTCTAACACTACCGCTACTACTACACATCCCATTCTCTGATACAGTCACCCTAAACATTTGTACAACAGTCCCCTGAATTTTTAGAGGCACCATTACTTCTTTTCACAGTTAAAGCTTGCCATGCCGTGTCCCTTTCATAGCATGTATTTTCATATCAGTAGCCTTTCTTTTCAACAGAGACAATACTTAATTGAATAAGGAAATTATCTCGCATCACTTCACTGCATTCCTACGTAGGGATATTACTTCAACCGAAAGTAAAAGGATTTCAACGCCTAAGAAAAATGTAACCATACAGCTAACCCCTTAGTCACATGCTACTCGTACGAAGGAATGATGTCCTTCCTATCCTTTCGTTCTTCTATAAAAGGTGTTGCAAACCTCATTTTCCTTTCGCTAAAAAAAAACCGGAAACAAATATAAGCATTTGGTGGGAAGCTAAGTGAATGGCATGGCCGAATAGGAAGATGAAGGACAATAGGAAATATAATAGCTTGAGCAGTTGAAAGTAGAATGGAGATGTTTTGGTGCATAGTGAAATCAACTTTTGTTGCGTGCAGTATGGTGAAGTAGAGAGATAGCGGTGTGCGCACTGTACATGGAAAAGTCGGTTTCAGCTACAAAGCCGATGAACAGTGTGACGAGCTGGGTATAATTTGCCTAATTCCTTTTATAAATTACAACGTTACCTGCGTCATAAAATATATCCATCTAATTTTGTTTATACCTGATCATCGGTTGGTACACGTGGCCATTAAGTCCTTAGTTAGTGCCTAATCTCATGCCAAGTAATGATTAGGATTTGTGCTAATCTTTCTAGCGTAAATAATCAAGTTTACTAGGGCCGATTTGTTTGTAATTTTATAGCTAACGGTTTAGTTAAGGGGATACGGCCCAGGTTTATATTTTCCACGAGTAACGACCCATTTAAATATAGAATTAGTGATAAGGAGTGTTATATATATAGTTAGTGATTATATGTAGGGCCAATAGTTATAATATATATATATAGGTAATGTATATTTATTTAAAGTTAAGTAATTGAAATAAAACGTAACTAGGATTTTAAATGCCTAGTCACAGATTGTGGTGGCTAAATCTGATTATACACCAAATAATTGTCAACCGTATTTATATCATAATAGTTTATGTGGCCCATTATATCGTATAACACGTTAAGAATTAAGTTAAACATATTAATAATTAAACCATACGCATACGATATATGTAACATTCTGGTACGTATGTACATAGAATGGGATCAAACAAGGAAATGCGGAAACCGTATCGACGAACATAACGTTATGGAGCTGGAATGGACAGAGTTAAACGCAACTAGAAGCTTGTAAAAACAAACCGTCTGACAACGAATGGAAACCAAGGTGAGTTAAACTCACTCAGTTTTCTCATTTATATTTTATATATAAATTGGGTTTTTATTTTGTGTGTTCTGATTGCTGATAGTTGACTGTTTCCTAGTTACATATTTGTTTGCTGATTTAACTGATGAAATTAAACCGTTGTTTAATTTCAGTGAAATACCAAATCGTTAATCTAACGATTGGTTCCAATAAAGGTAACTTACCTTGTTGGTCATGTCTATAAAATAAACGTGTTTAATTGGTTGAATTGTTTGAATTGCTTGTGAATTGGTTGATGTTGAATGTTTGGTATTTATTGTTATCAGTTAAACGAAATTGAACGATCTGTTCGGAGATAACCATTGTGTATACAGGGAAGAACAGGTTGGAGGGATCCAACCGGATTCCTCAAATATATTATTTGTTTCCATGTTATTATATGAACTGTCGTGATTGGGTTATTGATGTTAGTAGTGATCATTGACTGAAAAGTCACCATGTGTTGTGTTTTAACCAATGGGCTATATTGGTTGAGTAATCGGCAGTATATGGCCTAGAAGCGAATCATTTTGTTAACATTGATTCACCGTCAGGTGAGTCGATAGAGATAAAGTTATAAAATTTATTTTATAACTGGAGATAGATTTTGAAATATATTATTTTGAATAAAAGTTTATAAAAGAGAAATAAATAAATATTTTATTTATTAAAAGCTTTGACTTAATATTAATTGACTTTATAAAAACGATTCTGATGTTAATCAGATTTATGAGGACAAGAATAAGATATAAATCGAACGGTTGGATTTGGATAATCGTTTTGTTAAGAAAAGATTAAATGGATTTATTTTATTTAATTATATCATTAATCAATTTAAAAAGGGAATGAATTAAAATTTGTTAATGATGTTTATAAAGAAGTTGCTTAATTATTGAATTAAGAAAAGGGTGGGCATACCCGAGAGATAGACTTTCAAACGTAAGAAGGTTTTCTAAAACCGTATTTTGAATAGTTCAGTTAAATGAAATTTATATTGATATTAGAATGAGATATTTGTTTGGTATTACAACTCGTATTTGTCTTTAGATATGAACGTTGTTGATCAAGGTCTGAGAGGTAACTAAAATACCCCAACTTGAACGACTTCAGAATTATCTGAGGATGAAATAAGTTGTAATGGTAAAAGAAGTTAATGATATTTATTATTTCCATTAGTGAAATAATAATGTAACGTTTTGGTGGAAAGTTGGAATATATATATAATGAGGATTTCTAAGTAAAAAGGAAACAAAAAAAGGAATTATGGGAAATTATAATGATATTTCAAGTTAGAAAGGTAACGTAAAGATGAGTTTTATTCTATCAGAATAAACATAGATTATTATTTCAAGAAATGCAATAGATAATATTTCGTAACATCGTTTTACGAGTAATGAGTTAAAGTGATTTTCCAATATTATATAATATAATAATTTGGCAAATGTTTTGAAAGTGAAAGTTGAAAACTGAATATGATATAGAATTGTACTAAGTATGAACGTGTTTAAAGAAAGATCTTGTGTTAAATAAGAAAGCGAGGAAAACGATATTTAAAATATCGAAAGATTTAAGAGTTGAATTTACATTTGTTTTTAAATTAAAAAGTCCAAGTGAGACCGAATACTGAACCAGTGAACTCACCGGATTGTCATGATTGAAACACTGTTTATTTTGATAGTTAAATCACCGACTATCAAATCTGTCCAATACGACTGTTGGTACGGAAAGACCGGGATCGAATTTATATTCGAAAATAATTCCGACCAACAAATACGTGAAGATATTAGAGATGATCGAGATGGAGCATTGAAGACCGTGGATTTTCGTAAACGGAAGAACTGCTAATAATCTTTGGTCTGCAGCCAGAGATGTACTGTGGTCCTGTCGTGGTCGGAATCTACGGGTTGCAAGGACTTCTCGTTACTGATCCATGGGGTGATTCCTATATGAGAAGCAGTAGGAGAGTACCTTCGGTTCATCCTGTTCCTGGATGACTTGTATGGACGAGTGTCTGACAGAGTATTTCCAAAGGATCACGTACGTTGATTTCTTCAAACGTGCTATAGTTGGTTAGCTCCCAACTAGAGTATTTTTGTGGACGTCAATTGGTGATATCTGGCGGATCTGGCGATGTGGCATTCAAAGTGAATGGTGACCAGGTGTTGTAAAGGAAATTCAAACCTCAAGCCTCATCAACCGGGAAATGACAAAAATCGGGCAGGTAGTATGACTATGTGGGTCTCTCCCATTAGGGTGTATAATCACCTATCTAGAGAAAACCCTTTTGTTTCTTAAATCTATTTCGATGCTGTCCCTTTTTGGGAAGACGGTGGGTAGCTCCCAACCGTTGGTGGTAAACATTCGATACACTCAAGCGAAATGAGTGGTCGGTCATGTGTGGGCCGGGTTGCAAGACGTTCTTATTGAACCCAGTGTATTCGCCTCTAGAGATACACTATCGGCAGGTGGTCCCATACCTTGTCAGAGTTGGAATCCAATCTCCAATAAGCACCCACGATTTTGATTGTATACTATATATGTAGAGCGAGAGATGCAAGCGTTCTACTAGATTCTATTTACTTGTATTTAGACATTATTATAATATCAGACAAGATATTGATTTCAAAACTGTTTTGGGTTATCGTAAGGTAAAAACCGTCCGTGTTTATGTGTGGATTTGGTCTTATGATTATCCTTTTCTTGAAGGATTTTAACTTTAAAATCAGGTTGTGTGATACCCTAAATACTGTGCGAGTTTATCTCACTCTGGTTCACCAGACTGACCCGGTGTTTTGTAAATGCTCGGGTTAGCCCGGATGTATAGGTTCAGGTTATCGAATGCTATGAAGAGACGAGCTGGAAGAGTCCAGACGTATGATATTATATGGCTACTATTCCGCTGTGTGTTGTATATGGGAACAAGTTATTATAACTCCCTTTGTGTGATGTACTCTGATATTGTAAGTATTTTTAAAGCTCTCAATAAAGTTATTTTTGTATTATATTTTGTTCCGCTGCGATGTGAGACCCTGTGTTGTATTGTTTCTTCTTCTTCTTCTATTCTAATATTCCTTTCTTTCTTATCTCACCCTCTAATTTCTTTCTAATAACATCCAGTGTTTTCGGTGTTTGGAAGGTCGGCATGAGTTACGGTAAAGGTATTTATGTCGATTTTCAGGGCGGAAAATCCCTGGGTCGTTACACTCGTCATTTTTAATTAAAACATTCATTTTAAATATTCAAAATTTATTAAATTTGCCAAAATAAAAATTTTAAATTGGCTCAGAATTTCCGGGTTATTACAATCTCCCCTACTTAAAACTTTTCGTCCCCGAAAAGGAACGAAGCCGAAAGTTGTTTAACTATTCAACTCAACTTTCAATATTTTCTTTACGGCTTAAGTTCTTCAACTTTTCAGTTTCTAAGAACTTTTCAAATTTTTCAAAAATTTGGCTAACACTCTAAATTTTCGAAAAATTTCGCCATAACCTCCCCTGCACCGGGGACTTCGGGATATTTCATATAGTCTCCCATGGCCTTCTTCAATCCAAAAGAAAAAGCCAAGCGGCTAGCCAATCAGCTCACAAAATCATCATCACCCAAACAAAACAGTAAATTATGGTAAACATGTGCCTATTTGTCGGGCAAACAATTTTATTCTCTACTCTAGCCTCCTTGCTATGACCTGCTAAGTGTAAGTACATGTATATGCATGCAAATGCGACAAATTTTCAATACAATTCACTTTTTGGTACACTTTGACTAAACAGTTCAAATTTTAATTAATCAAACAATAATCAAACAACACAATCAGCAATCAATTAGTGAATTATCATTTCAAATTCATAACTTTGATATATAGCCAAAAATCACATTTTTGATGTCAAATCAAAACAAATAATCCTATGTAAGTTTTGGTTCTCACACCAGTCTAATGGAAATATATAGATATCACGCTTTCAGCACTCGAATATAAATACTGATGATGCGGCTGCATCATCAAAATTATCCCCGGGAGACTAGAGTGTGACTCTATATCCATCCAGTATATTGGAGGCTTCCAATACACGTGGATCAGACGTATATTAAAATCTCTATATATCTGATAGTCCAAATCAATATAAATAAATATTCAAATACGAATAATTGATTTAAATTTTTAAAACAAAATTTGTTTTCATTTTAAAAGTATACTCTTCACACTCGTTCTAGGATACTACTGATCCCATCTCTAACGAGTCATTCTTATTGGATATTGCTAATCCAATTTCTGATGAATTCTTTCGTAGGGTTCTAATGTATCTTGTTCTCTGAGCTTTGTAAACCAAAGATCTAATACCACGATGTAACGACCGGGAATTCCGCTCGATCCGAATCAGTCGCTAAACCGACCCAGACCGTTCGAAACGCCTGATTGTTTTGAGAACATGACAAATCAGAACGCGGACAGAAGAACATTTCATTGTATATTACAACAATTCATCAGAATACAAGAATATACAGAGTATAAACAAATAATATACATCAGAAAAATATCAGTGATTTAAATACATTACATAGCAGCGGAAAATAATACAATACACAACTGAAAGTAATACACGGATACAGAGCTTTTCGGGTATCGTTCCAGCTATAAATCAGGATCCTGCGAACATAAATCTGCAAAACCAAAACTACTAGCTGCCCGTGTCAAAATAAAGGCACCCAGAGTTTAGGTTAAAACAATAAACTCTAGGTTAGTCATGGGACTGGTGTGAGAACTAAAACGGTTATTAATCTTTATTTTAAAGTTAGATAAATCAAGGGACCACGCCGTATAACACGGAACGGGTTTCCTCCCAAGAATACCAGTGCATAAAAAAAACAACGCAATACTAAAGAAAGAAAAATGAAGTTGTTATAAGACCCAGGTCCCATCACACAATGCAACGCAAGCCGGAGGATAGGGTTTTTACCTTATAATAGCCAAGAATGCTTGATACGTTTAAAACAAATCATTTATTATTACTATAAGTGTATAGTGTATAAAACAACTTCACATCATAAGTATCAATCATAGACGGCATAAGCACCCCATCCCACTATGTCGCTATATATAGGATTACAACTAAATCGAAACGTCACGTATTGGAAGTTGGATTTCCATCTTTGAACCGAGGCAAAAGATAGTCCTCTACCGATTCGAGACTCTCTAGCCCAACCCTCAGGATCAGAACGCATCAACCCTTTGGATCGTCAGGGCCGGTCCACCGATGTGGATTATTATGCCTGAACACTACGTTTCCCCGCCCTTTGGGGCGTAAATGAGCCAACAAATAACTCCATCGGTCCCGGATCGACCGATATATCCGAGGCGCTTCGCAACAGCAACAACCACATAAGTCAAACTCGTCAGGGCATGTAAAACCACTGACGCCACTTCTAGCTAGAAAGAAACGCATGTCCTCCCTGATGTCCTCTCCCGTTTCTGGTTCACAACCGGGGTGTGAGGCTCGCGAATCAACGTTACACAAAGCTATGCCACACGGGTTGTGCTTTGATCATCCACCACAAGACTCTGCTTTTCAACAGAAGCCTTGATCATTTGCATCTTAGCATGCCACACAGGCAGACCACTCTATGCAACCGATATCAGTCACACAGAATGAAATCCAATGTCAGACACACAGTCCATTTACAAGTTCGTTCTGGGTCTGAATGAAACCGGAGGCACCTAGTACCCCGCATATCCATCGATGTCCAAGTACGTCTAGATGATCACTAACTGATTCCCTCCTCTTGGGTGTACGGCCCAATCAAGATCATCAGTAATTATCCAAACGATGTGAAGACTTCCGGCCTTCAACCACCATCTTCATCTTCGACACCACGTCGAATTAGTTATTCAGAATGGGATAAACCCGGTCTTTCTGAATAAATCGCGTATATAATAAACAAGTGTTACACAAACACAACATACGCCTCATTCCAATTCAGAATATTCATTTATTCAAATATTCTTAACTTTGGGAAAGGTTCCCATTAATTTTATCAAAGATAAATTCTTTAAATTTATTCTTTAATCTTCTTTGAAAATCAATTCAAACCAGTCGGGATTAACGAACCTTACCGAAGTAATCAATTGTTAAATTTCTCAACCCTAACCTATTCATCCTATGAAGTAAAAACTGGTAATACTTCATATCTAACACCACGGTGTTATCGGTAAATTCAATACCATTTCACGTTCAAATCTAATTAAAGATTTAACTATCGCCTGGAGCAAAACTGGTGATACTCCATTCTCGATCTTTTCAATCTAATTAAAGATTCATTAAAACTCCACTTAGTTTTAATCCATAACTGGGTTAAAGAATCAGTGTCATTTAAAACACGGTTCACGATAAACCCAAAATCACATTCCATTAATTATATGGTTAAAGAACAAGTGTTATTTAAAACACTGTTCACGATAAACCCAAAAATCAATACCAATTCAATTCCAATTAAATATTATTTAATTGGTACACTTCATTAGATCTAAATAAAAAGATTTAATCTTTTTCTCAACTGGGCTTAAGAACAGTGTTAATGAAGACACCATTCATGACAAACCCAAATCACATTTGATATTAAATACAAGGATCTGAATAGAAAATATATCAGCTTGTATTCAATATCAAGTTCTACGACCAACAAATATCGTATGGGAAATAATGATATAAATATATCTTTCAAATTTCCATAACAATATCTGTATAATCACGAAATCCAACATCGAAATATTCCAAAGACTATTTCAATTCAAATCCACTCCAATTCAATCATTGGAAATCCACGTTATTTTCAAAACCATTTCAAATCCAATTTATTTATTTTAAAAATAAACAAATTATTATTCTAGTTCAAGACTAGTTCATTTCGATAAAAATCTATTTTTATCTTTTCAAATATGGAGTTTTTCATCCCAATTCTTCACAAATCATTTCTTATGATTTTACACAAATTATCACTATTTTTAATAATTTTATCAAGGCCCGTACAGTCGATTTCCATCAACGGCCATCGAACTGCACTCACAGCGACCTTTTCCAAATTTGATTTGGACATAATTCCAAATCCAACCGTTAGATTTCTAATTTCTAATATTCGTTAGAAAGCTCTTTTCGAAACGAACCCAACGGTTCCGGTTTTAGGAGAATCCGACGGTCGGATCTCCCGCAATATCCATTTGAAGTCAATGGTCGAAATTCGCGAACTGCCGCGGCGCGGCGCTTTCTATTCAGGCCATTATATTATATATAATATATATAATTTATACTTCATCGAAATCCGAGGTCGTTTTCAAAATTTCCATTTTTAATGGCCGAAATTCCATAGCGACTATCCTGAATTTTCAACTAGACGTATCTTTTGATTCCCGCTATGAAATTTCGATTTTTCCGATTCATTGGAAAGATATTTTCAAATAGATTCTAATATTTTTGGTTTCACTAAAATCCGGTTTATTTTGCACCCGGTACATTCATTTGAAATTTGGAATCGAATTAACGAACTGCCGCGCCATTTTCATTTCCTTTTATAATTATAAATAAATATTTTATATTCTAACGACGACGTATATAAATATATACGTTCTATTTCTATTCAAAATAAATTTCTCGTTGTTTTTATTTAAAACATTCATTTTAAATATTCAAAATTCATTAAATTTGCCAAAATAAAAATTTTAAATTGGCTCAGAATTTCCGAGTTATTACAGTATATTTTTGGGTACCTCAAAATTTCGTGCGCACCCTATAAAATGGGTATCAATCTCAAGCTCTTCACTCAAGGATTGCAAATATATTTACTTCATGATTTTAGAGAACTTGTATGATTTTTAAAAAATGAAAGAAGATTGGTTCTTCACATTTTCAATTTTCTGGAAATAGCCATTCTTGTTGTTGACCACGAGAAAAATATTTTAGGGTTAGGGGAGAAGTTTAGGACATTACATAGTAGGAGCAAAATATTTATTTATTAATTATATATTTTATTTTATTCAGTTCTACTCAATTCTTGCATGTTTTCATCGTTTAAAAATCCGTGTGATCACCTACGGATCCCGTTCTCAATGAAAATTGACATGCAATTACTCTCTGACATTACGGACACAAAGAAACTGGTTTCATCGAATTCCGAGTACGTATGCACAAACAGCGAATTTTTAAAGTCAAAATATTGTATGTTTTTCATTTTAAAAATCACGCTCGATCACATACTAATTCTAAAAATCATGATATTTGTAATCTTACCATTAATCGACGCTACAGATTCAATAAAAAAAGTTTCGTCGAATTCTGAGGTCGTCTCAATAATGTTCCTTTGTAAAATTGCTCAATTAGCTTCAAAAATGCGATTTTGACATACATTTTCTTCTTGCATGCCCACATGCTAACTCTAAAAATTATGGCTTTTTGGATTTAACTATTTTTCGATGATACGAATCCAAAAAAAAATGGAATTGAATTTTGAGATCGCCTCCATAATGTTCCTTTGTAAACCGATTGCCTGTTTTTGAACAAACGGTTTCGCTTCGCACGGCCACATACTAACTCCGTTCAACGCGAATTTTGGAAATCAACAATGTTTTGTCATTATGGATTCAATAAAAAAATATCTCGTCGAATTCTGAGCATCCTAGCGAAATTTCACTTTTTAAGAGCTATGTGTTAATTTTAAAAATCCGAATTTTAAAAATTCTCAAAACAAAGCTTATAAATCAATTTAGTAATTTTATTGAGTTTATTTTATGTCAAATAAAATATAAAAAATAATTATCAAATTTTATTTGACAAAAATAACCAGTTTATATTCGCATATTCATTAAAATAGCTAAAACCAAAATTTTAAATTGGTTCTGAAAATACGGGTTGTTACATGGAAAAAGAACATGATGCACTTAAAGAAACAAAAATAAATACTTAAGAACCACAAAATGAAAATGTAATAGGTTGTAAATGGACATACAAAGTGAAAAGAATCCAAATGGAAGTGTATAAAGATATAAAGCAAGACTAGTAGCAAAAGGATGCACACAACAATATGAGTTTGATTTCAATGAAACATTCTCAGTAGTCATCAAACCAACATCTATAAGAATATTTCTATATATATTATTACATCAGTAATGGAATATCATGCAGTTAGATGTGAATAATGCGTTGAATAACGAGTTACAAGAAGATGTCTACATGCAACAACCTCTTGGTTTGCAAGAGAGAGGAAAAGAAAATGTGGTGTACAAACTTTAAAAGGCAATCTATGTTCTAAAACAAGCACCAAGGGTATGGTTTGAAAAATTAAAGACAACTTTGTTAACATGGGATATAATCCACCAGAGTCTAATAAATCTTTATTCATAAAACTAAAGAACAAGGAAACAACCTACATATTGACTTATCTAGATGATATCATAATTACTGGTGAATGTGAAGCAGTGAAAACAAGGTGGTTCAATGTCTGGATAAAAAATTCTCAATCAAAGATTTAGAAGAGCTAAAGTACATTTTAGGAATTGAAACAAAAAGAGTTATAGACTCAAAAATTCATCTAAGTCAAACAAAGTACATAAAGGAACTCCTTATCAAGGGAAAAATGCAAAATGCAAAGCCATTGCCTACTCCTACGGTCAGCAATTTACATTTATTAAGACATTAGGGTGAATCAGCCACTAATGAAAAAGAATATAGAAGAATAGTTGGAGGTCTACAATATGCTACAATAACAAGACCAGAGATTGCATACAATGTAAATAAAGTATGTCAATTCATCCATCAACCTCTGGATCAACATTGGAAAGCTGTTAAAGAATTCTACGATACTTAAATGGATCGCTAGATCATGGAATAATACTAAGTGCTGGGAATTTTTTTTATCTATAACAGGTTTTGCTGATGCAAACTGGGGATCAGACCCAGAGGACATGAAATCCACAACAGACTACCGTATATTTTTAGGTGAAAATCCGGTGTCATGTGTTGTAAAAAGCAACCAACAAAATCTAGATCAAGCACTAAATCAGAGTATCATAGCCTTGCCAGTAGTACAGTAGAAATAATATGGATCAAATCTATTCTCAGAACTACTGATTAAAACATGTCATAAACCTACAATTTGGTGCGAAAATTTAAGTGAAGTCAACTTATCAGCAAATCCCATCCTACATGCACGAAAAGCACATGAAATTAGACAAGTACTTTGTTCTTAATGAGAAAATAAGGGAAGCATGTTCATAAATCATATACTTGCCTCGTACTAGAGAGGAGATATAGTTGCAAAAGCGTTGTCAGCAAGAAGCTTTTACTAATTCAGAGATGATTTGAAGGTAAAATCCATCAGTGAAGCAAGTTGCGACTCAATGTTGAAGTCTAAAAATAAACATCAACACAAAGCCGATGCAACACCAAATCAAGTTTCAAATCTGATAGATATAGCTTACGAGAACCAAAGTATCAATTAAATTGAAGAAATACTCGAAGAATCGCTGAAGATTAAAGAGAGAAGCTATGGAAACCAAACCCTAGTTCGGCTCGAAGGCGACAAATAAGAGAAATGATATCACAGAATTATCCACTGAACTGTTTTATTCGAGTCTTAGGGTTACAAGGACATTTATGTCCTTGGCAGTGTTCTAATATGAATGTTACTGAGTGTAACATGAGTCTATAAATAGTTGTACACTTTGGATTTGTAATTCATTCAAAAAGTGATACAAAATTCATACTTTCTCTCTTCTCAGTTTGTTGTTTCTCAACTATTGTAAGTTAAGTCAAAGGTTAACGTGTTTGTATGATAAAAAGTATTGGCTACAATTTCTGTAAGGAGTGCAGGGAAAGTCACTTGTTAGCTAGATAGTTAGGTCCGTACATTTAACAACTGTGCCATATTCGATAAAAGAAAAGTTAAATTGTGGAATTTCTATTTCGTAGTCAGTGGGCATGTCAAAATTTATGCATTTTTTTTTTGAATTTGTTCGGGAGAGAAACCGTTCAGAATCGTAAAACCCTCTCGGGTGCACCTAACTCGGTCCGTGAGCACCACATAAATGGTTGATCTTAGCGTATGTACATGGTAAGCTCTTAGCATGTCATTCCGAGTTTCGAACCCACGCCATTGTTACCATGGCGCAATGTCCTTAACCATTGGGCTGTTGCCGCGGACCAAACTTTATGTATGCTAATATGTTAATTTGAATGTTCTTTAATACCACATGAAAACCCTTAACTACATGGATTACTTCATACCTGTTGGGATTGTAAAGTTTTCCCTCTTCTATTTGGCCGAGGAAGAAGTAATGAAATTTGTTCCCCTGTGAAGACCTCTAATTGTATGCCTTGTAAGCATGAGAAGTTCGTGTGATGTTCAATGGGAATATAATTGCTATTTTGGATGAATCAATGTGTGCAACAAACAGTATTTATAAATTCTTATTAAGCTTATATTAGTTCGAAGTAAGTAGAAAAGGTAATACATGAAAAAGTATAACTTTAACTATTTTAAAGTACATATTCATATGTCTGTGAAGATGAAGAAAGTCAGTGCCATGTAACGCCTAGGTGAAGAAAGTCGTACCCTTAACTACATAGAAGTGAGGGTAGAGAGATCAGGATAGAAGAAGAAGAAGAAGCTACAACATCAGAGTAACACGAATCTCACAACGGAACGAATAAATATATTTCATAACATAACTTTGAAATATAAATCTGTACTTGAATATACGTATCATTTCCAAAGTACAGCACTTAAAACACAGCGGAAATAAACAATAGTTATATGATTCTGAAGCCTCCTGCTCCAAGCTCTCCAAGTATCTGTAAATCCCGACTACTTGACTGCCCGTACAAAATTGGGCACCCAAGAGTTTAGGGAAAACAAAACAAAATAAACTCCGGGTCAGTCATGTGACTGGTGTGAGTAAACTCAAATCATTTGTTTAACTTTAAAGATCCTTTCAAAGAAAGAATAATCGTAGGACCGATCCACACATAAACACGGATGGTTTTTACCTTACGATAACCCAAATCATTTGTAAACAATATTATTCTGATATTATAATAATGTCTAACACAAGTAGTATCAATCTTGTAGAAACGCTTGCATCTAACGTTCTATATATATAATATACAATCAAAACCGTGGGCTCTTATTTGGGGAATGGATTCCAACTATGATAAGGTTTGGATCCACCTTCCGCTCAGTGTACTCTAGAAGCGATACACTGGAGTTCAACAAGAACATCTTGTAACTCAACCACACATGACCGACCACTCATTTCGCTTGAGTGTATCGAATATATTGTCACCTTACAGTTGGTAAACCAACATAACCATTCTCGGGAGATACAAAATTGAAAGAAGTAACAAATATGAATATTCTCTAGATGGTGACAATATACCCTACTTGGTTGCGAACCACTTAGCCATGTTGCCTGCCCGATTTCTGTCATTTCCCAGTTGATGAGGCTAGAGGTCATAACGTATCTTTCAACAGATTACTCATTCATTTACTTTGAATGCCACACCGTCATACCCGTCAAACCACAAATTGATTTCCCCAAAAATACCATGGGTATAAGCTATGAGAAACGAATTCCTCCGCCACTAACGTAAATACGTTTGAAACGATCAACTCACGTGATCCACCAGATATAATCTGTCAAACATTCGTCTATTCAAGTTGTCCTGGGACTGGACAAACCGAAGGCACTATTCAGTACATCCATCCTAGGCAATCTCTACCTAGGACTTATACAACAGCCCTTGCACTTTACTCCGTCTTCAATTTGTCTTCGATCTATTTGATTCGAAACCCTAACGCCCATACGGAGTGGTTCTTTGGATAAGAATCCAACCGGTCTCTCCGTATTGATGACGAAAAAATGGTCAAAACTTTGATAGTTTTTTATTTAACTATCAAAGAAAAACACGTGTGCAAACAACGATATTATTTCCACATGGAAATTTTATCGATCAATCATCATTTAACATTTATCTCTTTAGTTCATTAACTTACCTATCTTCTGTTTCCATATATTCTAAATTCTTCATTTTCTATTATCAGAAAACATTTCTGATTCTTATTTGGAAAACATTTCCAAACTCCTTCACTGGATTTAAACTGATGTTTAAATCAGACATCGCCAAGCCAACTCAAACCATTTCACTCATTAACTAAATTCACTTAACCATCATTCACTATCAAACCTTACCATTCCTTAGTAAAGAAGGAAGTCCATCAAGTTGGGGTATAATTACCTCTCAGACCTTAACTGAACAACGTTTTAACTTCGAAATAGTCAAAGTTTATCTTTTAAACCTTTAACAAAATCCCTTAATTAATTTTCTTTCGAATAAATCTCTATTCGATAACTCTAACTGATTTACTCTATCGATTAACCCCTTTTGATTTAACTCCTTTAATTCTATTTGATTAACTCTATTGGATTAACTCTATTTGACTAACTATGTTTGATTAACCCTAATTGATTAACTCTATCAATTAACTCCTATCCATTTACTCCTTTCGAATAAACTATATTCGATTTACTCCTTTCTCTATTCGATTAAACTATATTTGATAACTCCTTTCGAATAAACTATATTCGATATCTCCTTTCGAATAACAAATATTCGAAAACTCCTTCGAATAACTAATATTCGATAACTCCTTCGAATGACTAATATTCGATAACTCCTTCGAATAACTAATATTCGATAACTCCTTCGAATGTCTAATATTCGATAACTCCTTCGAATAACTAATATTCGATAACTCCTTCGAATAACTAATATTCGATAACTCCTTCGAATAACTAATATTTGATAACTCCTTGGAATAACTAATATTAGATAACTCCTTCGAATAACTAATATTCGAAAATCTCTCTTTCGAATAACTATATTCGATAATCCTTCTTTCGAATAAACTATATTCGATTATCTTTCTTCAATTAACTCTATTCGATTACTCTAATCGATTAACTCTAATTCTAATCGATTAACTCTACTCTCAAGTCGATTAACTCTCCTTTCGATTAAACTAACTGGTCAACTCTAAGTGATTAACTCTAACTGATTAACTCTAACTGGTTAACTCTATTTAATTAACTCTAATCAATTAACTCAAACTCTAATCAATTAATTCTAACTTTAATCGATTAATTCTAATTCTAATTCTAATCGATTAACTCTAACTCTAATCGATTAACTCCTCGAACTCATTTTGATTAACACATTTTGATTAACTCCTTTGGTTAACTCTACGTCCATATTCAGTTTCAAGTATCGATGTTGAAATCGATTCTTACTTCTCTATATAAGTCCTGACTTATATATTCCATTTATCCAATGATAAATATTTTACTTAATTTATAAAATATTGTTTATAAATTAATCTTCCCAGTTTATCTGTTAAAACAGATTTCTATTTAATTCCACTTTAAATAAATCTTTTCCCTTTATCTGTTAAAAACAGATTTCCATTTTCTATTCATTTTCTAAATATTCCTTTGATTTAATTCTATTTATTTACCAAATAAATATTCTACTTTATAACTCTATTTGTAAATGTTTTACAAATATTTCCTTTCCAATTCTATTTGTAAATGGTTTACAAATATTTCCTTTCCAATTCGTTTCACAAATATTTCCTTTTAAATTTGTTTCACAAAAATTTTCCTTTTATATCTGTTTCACAAAAAAATTCCTTTTTCATTATCCTATTTATTTTACAAATAAATATCCCTTATAATATCTTATTTATTTTTAAATAAATAATCCTTTTTCAATTCTATTTGTAAATGGTTTACAAATATTTCCTTTTCAATTCGTTTCACAAATCAATATTTCTTTATTCTTTCTATTTATTTCCCTAATAAATATTCCCTTTTTCAATTCTATTCATTTAACAAATAAATATCTCTTTTTATAAAATCCTTTGATTTTATAAATATTTCTTTTTCAATATAACATTGAAAATTTCCTTTTCATAATTATTCTATTTATTTTCTAAATAGATATTCCTTTTATAAAATCCTTTGATTTTATACATAACTTATTTTCAAAATATTATCTTTTATAAAACCTGTTGATTTTATAAAAGTTCCTTTATTCCAATATACACATTGAAATATTCCTTTTCTACATCCCAGGGTGTCTTATGGTATTTAACATACCAATTAACAATGATCAATATCATTCTAACACACATAATCAATAACAGAATATATATCACATCATATATGAAACGTCCCGCCATTTTAACCGCTTCAAATTGGTAATTAAACCAATTTAAAACGCTCAAACCGACAGATCGTCATTTAGCTTACAGAGTTTAAAAATAGAAACAACACAGAAAACACAGGATAAATAAATAACACAATATTGAACTACTAAATAAACTTTTTTATGAAAATCGGAAATTTTGAGACAAGAATTTGTATATAGCAGAATTTTAAAATATACTTTGAATACAAGAAAATATTTACTGCTTAAAATATTTAGAGTGCGCGTCTTTGAAATCCCAGCTTCGCCAGTCTTCGAATCCTAAGTTGTAATCTTTAAATCTGTAATGCCCGGGTCTGAACCGGGCGTTCCATGTAAAAACATAAAACACTCGAGTCAGGATTAATCATAGTTCAAGTAAATCAATTTCAATAAGAACTAAAATATAATAGTAAATATTCACAACAACTATATGTCATAAGCCAAAATATAGTTATACAACATTCGTTCTATATCGGTTTACCTCTTTTCAGGGTCTGCGATCCAAGGAGCTTGCATATACACACATGTACAGGTACATGTATGCACTGCCTCAGCATCCTGAAAATCATAAGTGCAGTCTAGATCACATGAATGGGGTAGGGTACATATGGTATGGCCGCAACATTTTCCGATTAGTACACAAATACAACTTAGTAAGCAGTAGCCCAAATACATTGGTGTTCAAAGGATGACATAGGTGCTAAAGCAAGATCAGTAGATCCACGGTGTGGCATGGATAATATCATCCCTTACTTTAAATTCATAAATATGTATAACCACAAGTATCAAAACCAATTTATATAGAATAACAACGTCCGATAAGGTACTATTCAAGACTACATGGCACGAGATTGGCATTGCTTTTGTACGCAGAAAATCATCATAGAAAGTTTACTTCCAGTTGTTTTTTTTTCCAAAGCCCATCATCTACTATCTACCATATATATATAATGTCAAATGTTCTCATTTACTAGCAATTAGCTGTACTACATATTGGTGCAACTGGAATGAGAAGGCGTAATTACCCAAATGTCAACAAAAATGAATAAAACGAAAACAAGAAAGGGCCAGAGACTCTCATAGCAAGAGAAGGTGACCAGAAAGAGAGAAAAATTCATATAAATCACATACGGAAAGATACATAGCTAGAAATAACCAAAGTAAAGGGGAAAAAAGTAGAATATATAGGACCAGTTTGGAATCTTTATTATGATAATAAAAACTGATGAGTTGTGTCTCAGTTTACTATTCCACTCTACTAAGTCTAAAAATCGAAACAACTTATAAAACAATTTAGCAAAACGTTATGAGCAGAAAATAAATTGCAGCTGACATATCATGAGTAGGAACATGAGCATGCTTAAAAGATCAGAACCCGATCAACAGAAAATAAGCTTTTAAATCAATTAATGCATGTTATAGTCTCAACATGGCAGCACATTCAATAATGCATGTTATGGCCTCAATGTTCATATATATTCAAGGGTATGTATATGTAGTTCAGAACAGGGATTAGGGTTCACATATTTGTCACATATACACAGTTATACACACACACATGCAGTCACACGGTCCTATACACACACATATGCAGTCAAAACAGGGGTGATATGTACATATATGCAGTTTAGAAAAAACATAGCCAAGTGATAATAGATGCAGTTTCGAAAACATATGTAGTTTAGGAAATATATGCAGTTTAGAATTAAATGCAGTTTAGAACTATATGCAGTTTAGATCAATTTCAAGTGATCAATTTCATATCAGTGAACAAATTGGTTTCAACAATTTCAGTTCAGTTAACAAAAGGGTAGTAAATAAATGGTTTCAGGTCATTTCAATATTTGATTTAGAAGGCATGGTTTATACCAAATAGAAGACAGCATGAGCATCACAGCAACCAATTATCAAAAATAAAAGGGTATACAACAGTCCACCTTAAATTTGTTAACATTGGTTCACTAAGACCAACGCATGCATTCAGAAAATCATGACACGCAATACAGCAAGTGGCCAAGGTATTCGGCAGCACAAACAGGGAACATATGTCAATTGAATGCATATGCATGAAAACTTAAGAACATGGATAATATAACGATTGAAGTGAACCAATACATAGTGACATGCATGTACAAGGACACTGCGACCATGCATGGGAACAAGGCAAAATATGAATCTAAAGTATCACATGAAATCAGGTCAGCATGGCAAATCATGAAATGGGTTTAACAACTATATGTATATATTTCAGGTAGCCGTATTTAGTCCTCTTTCCTATTTGTAAAACTTATATATGTATGTATATATATATATATATATATATATATATATATATATATATATATATATATATATATATATACACACTGGAAAAATCATTAAGCCAGGGTATGATTAGGCATAAATAGCCTACTGCACTTGTTCGAAGTTGAACATTCTTTTCATGAAATCGGATTCATATATTTACAGTAACATGATAAATAGATATTATACAAATTTCTACTATATGAAAGCTAATTAGTTTTTCACAAACTAAAGTACACAAATAAGTGTGTGTAAAACAAAACACAACATTGGTTATTTTATCAAAGGAAACAAATAAGTTTTGAGGCTTCAGATTAGAAGAACCATCATTTATCTCTTATTGTAACTTTAAATGGTCTAAATCTCCCAATTTTTATTAAGAGTAATATACTGGGTTTTTAAAGAGAGCATCTTACATTCAAATGTTCAGATTAGGAATCCATTTACCACTTTATATGCCAATATGCACAAAAAAATACACTAAGAAACACCCAACATATATTATATAGTTTAAGGTCAATTTGGAAGAAGGGATACCCAACACAAATCGTACAGTTTCAGATCAGTAATTCAAAGACAGTGGAACATTAATCAATCTATCCAGCGTACTCAAATGCGAGTGCCTAACTTCCTACCTACATCTAATTTAATTCTGGTATATTCTTTCAAATCAGACATGTCATAAATAAAAGGTTGACAAATCAAGACAGTAATATATTTGACAGTATTATGTAGCAAACCATCTATGTTCAATAGTAGTATATATTCAACAGTACTTTTTAGATGGTGTATTCCTTAGTTACCAAAATAGCAATTCCATAATTATTATTTTTGTAAGAACATTTTACAAATCATTTGCAGAAATCAACCAGGATCCATGGCTTTACAGGATATACTAATATAGT
Organism: Allium sativum; assembly: GCA_030737875.1. NCBI lineage: Eukaryota > Viridiplantae > Streptophyta > Magnoliopsida > Asparagales > Amaryllidaceae > Allium > Allium sativum. The sequence goes on from CM060924.1 coordinate 162,958,051, forward strand.
CCTGCACCCAAATGTCCTCTATTAAGCACATCCAATAACAGATTGTGTATACACATGTGTTCAGCATAGTAAAAGAAATCAGGGTATAACTAGTGCAAGAAAATCATCAGCAGCATGCATACTTCAGGGTTTTCAAATCAGAACCACAATGAAAGGTCAGTAAAACAAACAAACGATGGTTTAACTATTTTATTTAGTTCATGCCGAAATCGAAATTCTTGAAACTAAAATCCATCATGAGTATATATACTCACCTTAAACTGGCGCAGCAAAGCGTGAGTAATGGATTTGGATACCGGAAAAGACCGGTTGCGAGAAGAAGACTAGGCGGTGCTTGATTTGACGGGATGAAAGACTGACGATTACTGTTTTTGGTGGAGACGGTGGAGTGTTCTGGAAATGGAAGCGGAGAAGGGAGCAGCCTACGGTGGTGTTTGGAGCTGCCTCGATGGCGATTAAGGTTCAAGGGGGACGATTTTAATTTTCTTCGATTTGAGGCCGACCATTATCGGTTTTGGGAACAAATTGATTTCTAATTTTGTGGGAATAGAGGAATTTATCGGCTGCAAAGAATTGAAGGAGAAGGGAACAATTTAGGGTGGATTTTATGTGCACGCGATTTAGGGAAACACCATTAAAATGGGAAAAAGGGCTTTGATTTGTGCTGAAGGAAATGAGGAAAGAAGCAATCTTTATAGAAGGAAATTTTTTGAGGATAAGCTTAACGTAATATCAAATCGGGTTTAGGTAACGGTGGTTTACTGATGTAGGTCGGCTCAGTTTATATTTGGGGCAGGAAATATTTAGGGTAGGTGATACCATGTTTAAACTCTACTGCCAATTATCGTTGAACGCCCAAAAATTCGTACCGCCAATACATTTTCCAAACGTGATAAAAATCATACTTACCCCTTCATTTCGACGTTCTGAATTCAATAAAATTATTCTGGTTGTAAACCGACTTCTTCTGTATATCACGTTATTTTAAATTATTTATCGGCTCCCCAATTTAATTCTGTTTGCCCACCAATAACTCTATTCAATTCAAAATTTGAAACGTAAAATTCCATTTTCTTTATATACACAAATACACATATATTCAAGCCAATTTCTCCATATATTTTAACAAATAAGAACTTAAATTCGTTTAATGTCAATATCGTTTATTTTTAAGTTCAACCATTTCTATATTTTTAGTCAAATTTCAAACAGGACTCAAGTATTTAATCAAATTCAATTCAAACAATAGATGTTTGATTCTCAACTAATCATTGAATTCAATTCATATTCAAACTCATATATTTGATTTTTAATTCCTAACCCAAGTATCAATATAAAATTGATTATTCATAATTAAATCTTCATTTAATTACATATTCCAGATGTCGAAATTTCCAGGACGTTACATTCTTCCCCCCTTTAAAACTTTTCATCCTCGAAAAGAAAAGATCGTTAAGGTTATAACAATGTATACTTCAAATTTCTCCATAACTAATTTACATATCGATACATAAGTTATCGAACCTCTTTGTTTATTCAGCATATTCGATTAAATCGGAAAATCACATTTCTTTCAAAATTCATCTCTTTTGAAATTTCACATCGTGCAAATTATTCCAAATTTCTTTATAATCTCATTTGTCGATGTTATTTATCCATCGATGCACTATAATGGGTCTAGGCTTATCAACCCAATTTCCTTGCATCTAATCCATTTAATCTTTCCAAACACTCATTTAAGAGTGTGATTACCATTTTCTTTCTAACTCACAAATTTTCGACTTGAAAATTTTCCAAAATCCGAAATCGTTTATAATTCTTAACCCAAAAATATATGTATTATTACTTCGAAATTCTTTTTTCTTAGCTTAATTAGTTAGATATATTTTAATTTCAAAATTATCGATTTGAAAGTTTTTGATAACTCGAAGTTTGACAAGTCTATTGTCATTCTCACAGATGTTAGGCATGCGCTGGCCAAGGCGCACGACTAAAATCTCAAAGCACTAAATATCCTTGTTTCAACTCTCAGTGAAAATATTTCAAACATTCCTTGTTAAAATAAATATGGAAAGTACCAATGTGATATTGATATGTTGATTGTTCATGAATCGCAGATACACAATGGTTTCGTCTGGATCCCCCAAAAAACATCTGTATCCGTAGGAAATCACTTCCCTGCGAATTTTCGTCATGGACAAATCAACGGAAGATATTTAAGAACTATGAGAAAAATCTGAGATCATTGAGAATTGACTGCTCTCCCTCAGGATCACAGAAACAAATCATGGAATTATAATGATACTTCAAGTCACGAGGACAAACCAAGTTACAGAGACAAATTCGGTCACGAAGACTAACTGCTGCATCAACCAGGTGGCTCACAATCACTAAGATAACTCAAACATTGCATGGATCCATTCTACCTTTAGTAACTCTAGTGGTTACATCTCTTTCACGTGTAGATATGCCATGTGGACCGCAGGTACACACTGGTTACGCCTTATTCCCTAAGGAAACATCCATACCCGTAAGCTTTCACAGCTCTGCGGATTACGCCATTATCACGACTGTAGATCGCAGCAGACACAATGGTTACGCTTGGTTCCCCCAAGAAACATCCGTCCACCATAGGCCATCTACAGCCCTGCGAATTACGCTACACTGTTGTGTTCTTTCAGACAACTCGAGTTTTATGTCCGGACAACCTACTAACGCCAGCAGCACATCTCAGCGAAGTTCGAAATTCAAAGAAGAAGGAAGGTACTTTCCTTATTTTGCTTTGAATACATATAGTACTATATACATATAGTATTTCCTTCCAAACTTCCCATAAGACATACATAAAATTTTCTTTCCAAATCATATTTCAACTATCTCCTCTAAACTCATAAAATTTCATTTCAAACTGATTACCTTCCAAATCAATAGTTTTCTAGTTCACCATATTCTTTTATCTCTCATATAAGTTCCGGAAACTTCTACGTTCAATATTTAAAATCGAATATCCTCAAATTTCATTCCAAATTCAAAATTTCAGTTTTGATCTCTAAATCAACTCAGCTATTTGATAAAACCCCCTAAGCTTGTGTCCCCAAAAATATAGGATTTAAGAGTCCCCAAACCCCGATACAACAAAAGACGGGGGACCTCTTTGCTTATTAATATTCAACTAAATAGGTTCAGGTTTTGTTAATAAGCATGGTTGTAATGTAATGTATATACAACCCTATTCTTAACATGTCATTTACTTAATGTCCATTTAAGTCAAAGTTAACATGTCTATTCCATATGCATACTATTTATTAACTATATTCCCAAGTTATAGGTTCATGCATAAGGTCCATTTACAGTAAGTGTTTATAATATGTCTACACATGTATGCTTGTCTTTTTTCCCCAATTTTTAACATACACAAGTTTACCAAGTTAAAGTGTATACATATTATATACATATTACTGCAAGCCTAACATGTGTATATTTCAATCATTCCTAATTAATCAATATGCCTAACTTCCTTTTTATGCCATTTCATCAATGCCCCAATTATACGTATACCCTATTTGGGTGTAGCCTAGGTTTCTAAAGTTCTAGGCTTGGCGTAAAATAAAAAGGAAACATAGGGAGAAGGAGTAGAACCACATAGGCATATAAGATAAACATAGAAAATGGGAAAAGGAAGACAGATACATTTTACTTGTTGTTTATCCAATATCACATGCATGTATATAACTTGACTAATTAATATTATGGGCTTGTATATGAATTATTTAACATCACAGGCATGTATATAACATACAACATCACAGGCATGCATGACTTGTGTTATTAACATCACAAGCATGTATATAACTTGCAACATCAAAGGCATATGTACAGTTTGTTTAAGTAACAATAATACATACATATAGACGGCATAGGTGATAACAATGAATCAGGTATATTTATTTTACTGTAAATCCTAGCCAGTTTCATTTAATTTTCATGTTCTGAGGCTAAGAAAATCTGATTTGTAAATAACTGTAACTCACATGAGTCTTGGTGAAGATAAATATGTATATAACACATAGCCATAGAAAATCCAATCCAAATCAGATCCAAGATGTATGCAAGTCATGATTGATGTTGGTTCTGTTTAGTCCAATCTCTAGCAGCATTCCCCAATTTTGCATATATTTTTCAAAATAATTTAGGGGCAGAGTATGAGGTGAAGAATCTGTGTGAATGGGCTATGGAGGAGTTTGTTTATTTATAGAGTTACAGAATCAACACCAACCTTTAGATATAGGTTTTAAATCTGAACCGTGCATGTCATGCCAAGTCAGCATGAATAGAAACACAAAATAGTCCAGGTGTAGAGCTTAGAATTCGGCCGGAGCTATAATAGGTCGACCCACCTACCACTGGGTCGACCCTAGGGTCGACCCGACCCCTAATAGGTCGACCCAGGCCAGTGAGGGTCGACCCATAATAGGTCTCTCTGTCGCTTCTTTTTGTCGCTCTTTCGTTTGAATTATTTTGAGTTATTCTTGTTTAATTTGTTTATAGATAAACTTCATATATGTATACTAACTTCTAAAGCCCGTAACTTTTTCATACGTTGTCCATTTTACACAAACTTCGGGTCTATCTAAACCAGAATTCCGAGATGAATGCAAGTAATGCCGGTTTCAGTTAATTCTGAATATTCATCATGGTTATAGTGTATTATATTTTAGGGTGTTACACTCTCCCCTACTTAAAGGATTTTTTCCTCGAAATCTCCAAGTCTAAGTGAACGTTACTATCCTAACATCCATCTACAACCATCTACTCATCCATCATTCACAGGCATCCATTATCCTTAAGAAATTCAAATGCTTGTATGAACTTATGCAAAGTGTTGTGTGTAGATGTACTTACCGTTATGCAAAAATCATGTGGTCGACTGATTCAGTTGACCTCCTTAATATAATGTATGTTTGTACCATGAATCCAAAATGTACGCATAAGTCCTAATGTAACATATCAACTCTATATGTATGCACAATCATTCATCCAATTGCAGCATCCATATGATGATACATCCGTTTCCATCCATGGAAAATCTAAAATGCACACACACCCATATGCAATATGTAAGTGATTGAGCCGATCTAGTGCTTAGTGTGTAGTATGCATCCACGAGAAACCACTTGCATCCACTTGCAACCATCAAACTTAACATTCTTCAAACACATGTTTCCAACCATTGGATTTTACCTAAGGATCGAAAGGTTCGAACGATAGGATAAATAAACTTGAATGGTAGAAGAGAATGCAAAGTAAAATCTTGGAAAAGAAGTCAAGAACGTATTCTCAAAAAGAAAAGGGTAAGAAGTGTGAATCCTATATTCGGGTTCCCACGTAGCATCTTCGCGGTCTTCTCTCCATTGCACTTTAACCAATTTGATCTCCTTATTGCAAAGCTTCTTGATTTCTGATCCAAGGATATGCGTAAGAAGGATATTCGTAATAACTCGTCTCACTGATGCTTCCTTCTCAACTTCTTTGTCCTCAAGAGTGCTCGGCTCTACTATTTATGCTGAATCATGAAGACATTTCCTCAAGTGGTAAACGTGAAATATGTCATGTATGCCCGCTAGTCTGCCTGGTAGCTTAATCCTATAAGCCATCGTCCTATCCTCTCTACTATAGGGAATGGTCCTACAAATCTTGGTGCCAACTTCCCTACTGAGCCAAAACAAACTACATTCTTTAGTGGTGACACTTTAATAAAGACCATATCTCCCACTTCAAATTCCAAGTCGGTCCTCCTCTTATAAACATAAGATTTATGTCGGTTTTGAGCAGCTTTCAACCTTCGTCAGATGAGATCGATCTTTTCTGAAGTATCTCTAATCATGTATACCCCGAGCAGAAGTCTGTCGGTAGACTCCCACTAACAAGTCGGCAATCTACAAGGTCGCCCATATAGTGCTTCGAAGGGTGTCATGCCTATGTTGGATTTGTAATTATTGTTGTAGGCAAACTTCACCAAAGGAAGATGCTCTTCCTAAGTCCCTCCAAAGTCTAGGATACACAGTCTTAGAAGATCCTCAAGAACTCTATTCACCCTCTAAATCTGTCCATCTGTCTGAGGATGATATGCAGTTCTCAAATGTAGTTGTGTACCTAATGCCTCTTGCAAGATTTTCCAAAAATCGCTAGTAAAGATGGGGTTGCAGTCGCTTACTACACTGGAAGGTACCCCATGCAACCGAACTATCTCTCGGAGATAAACTGATGCCAACCAAGACATCGTGATCCGCTTGCTCTTTACAGGAATAAAATGAGAATTCTTTGTTTGTCTATCTCCAAATGCTCGTATTGCCCTTCCTTGATCGTGGAAATCCATCGATGAAATCCATAAAGATGCTCTCCCACTTCCATTGCGGGATATCCAAAGGCTGAAGAAGTCCACCAGGTTTTGTTATTCAGCCTTTACTCTTTGGAAAGTCATGCATCGTGCTACGAACTCTGCTGCATCTTTCTTCATACCAATCCAAAAGAAAACTGTCTTCATGTCTCGATACATTTTGTCACTGCCCGGATGGACAGTCATCCAAGAATGATGAGCCTCTTCAAATACTGCTTTAAGCAATTCCCCAATCTTAGGGACACATAGTCTTCCATCTCATCTTAGCCACCCTTTATCATCCATTTTATACCTAGCAAGGTGACTAGAAGTCTCTCCTCTACTTAGCTTGTCCAAGATGTCTGACGTCTGCGGGTTCTCTCGCTGCATGGATCCAACTCGCTCCAATAGAGTAGGCCGCACCCTAATGACGCTAATAATCCCTCAGTGAAATCCATCCATGGATAAAAATCAAAAGCCGAGATGTACTCCAATCTTCTCCTTTCTACGAATAGTGGACTTAAAGTCATCCAATGCCTACTCACTTCGTTTGCTACTACATTTCCCTTGCCAGGGGTATAAGCTATCTCAAAGTCGTAGGATGCTAGGAACTCCATCCATCTTTGCTACCTCAAGTTGAGATCCTTTTGTGAGAATAAGTATTTGAGCGACTAATGATCTATAAATAGCTCAAACTTTTTTTCCACGTAGACAGTGTCACCAAGACATCACTGCGAACACTATAGCAGCTAACTCTATATCGTGGGTTGTGTAGTTCTTTTCATGAACCATCAACTATCTACTTTCATAGCACACTACCTTTCCCTTTTCATTAAGACGACACCAAGCCCTGTTCCACAAGCACCGATGTAAACCATAAACATCATGTTTCCGTCTGAGAGAGTCAGAATTGGGGTTGTTGTCAGAGCCCTCTTCAACCTCTGGAAAGCATCCTCACTATCAATGCTCCATGAAAAAACCAAGTTCTTCTTTGTCAATCGGGTAAGCGGGCTGATACTCTTGCGAAATCTTTGATCAACTTTCTATAGTAGCCCGCCAACCCTAGGAACTTCTCACCTCCATTGCATTCCTTGGAGCTCTCCAATCTTGCACTGCAACGACTTTCCCGGGATCCACAACTATCCCATCCTTGGAGACCACATGCCCTCGGAACCTTACTTTCTTCCTCCAAAAGTGACACTTGGAAAACTTCGCCTTGAGTTGATGTGACTGGAGGGTACGTAGAACCTCCCCTAAGTGTTGGGCATGCTCCTCATCGTTCTTTGAGAAGATCAGGATGTCATCCAAAAAGACCACTACAAACTTTTTCAGAAATTGCCTAAACATCCTACTCATCAAATTCACAAAATAGGCGGGTGCATTGGTCGGCCCAAAAAGGCATAACCAACCATTCGAAGAAGCCGTCTGGAGTTCTGAATGTCGTCTTATCAATGCTATCTTCTGCCACTCTTAACTGATGAAATCCTGTGGCCTGATCCATCTACGAGAAAACTGATGCGCCAACCAGCTGATCAAACAGGTCAACTATTCTTGGTAGCGGGTGCCTAATCTTCTTAGTGAGCTTATTCAGCTCCATATAATCCACACATAAACGAAGTTAGCCGTCTGCCTTAGTTGCAAAGACGACTGGAGCTCCCCATTCTGAAATGCTTTACCTAATAAATCCTTTCTCGAATAGCTCCCCTAATTGCTTATTGAACTCCCTCCTTTCCCTTGGAGCCATGTGGCGCACTGGTAGAGAAACTGGCTTTGCATTCTCTACCAAGTAAATCTGGAAGTTTATCTCACGCTTTGGAGGTAGTCCCTTAACCTCCTCGAACACATCCGAAAAATTTCTAACTATGGGCACAGATCGCAGGTCATCAACAGAAGTATCTAGTGATTCTAGCAAGCTGAGCATCACCGACCCCCGTGGGTTGCAGGAAATTTCGAGAGTCCTACCATGGTAGGAAATAAGTTTAACCACTCTCTTTTAGCAATCAAGGATGGCACCATACATGGCTAGCCAATCCATGTCTAGAATTAAACCATAGCCTATAAAGCCCAGTACATATGCGTTGCATTCAAATTCAACGCCTAAGATAGAAATTCTCAAACCCCTACACACCATAGATAAATGAGTCGATCCTCCTATAGGGTTTGAGACTATTATAGACTCAAAGACTATACTAGTATTTAGGTGCAGACTATCTACTATAGAACTGAATATAAATGAGTGTGAAGCACCAGAATCAAACAAGGTTCGAACAGGATAGTCAAAAAGGTAAATCAAACCTTCAACTATGCTTTCCTACCTCAATAAGGTCTACTTGCTTCCAAATCATGAACTAATCTAGAAGTTCCTACCCCTTGCCTTTGCTTGTTAGGGCATTTCTTGGTGAAGTGTCCCATTTGTCCACAATTAAATCAAGCTCCGTTAGTCTTCTGCAGTCTTTTACAAAATGACCCATACCACCGCATCTATGACACTTTACCTACTTTTTGATTTGGGATTTCTCAGATTTTCCACCTTTCTTTTGTTGCTTTCCTTTCTTGGGCCAACATTTCTGCTTTTTCCCCTTAGCTTAGGTCTCCTCAGTCTTGGTCTCTTTCTTTTCTCCCTTGTCATCTTCTTGCATGAGCGCCATATCAACTAGCCTTTCCAAGGTTGCCTCACGGTATGTGAGACAAGGCAATTCCTTGGAGAGGTTCATTCAATCCTCTCGCAAATCTAAGCGCCATTTTGTTGGGGCATATTCACCAACACCAGTCCAAACCTCACTAGTTGATTAAACTTATTCATGTATTCCTTCACTTACATGTTTCCTTGTTTTAGGGCTAAGAACCTTTCCATCTGTGGTACCTCCTCAGCCTGGGATAAGAATTTCATCTCGAACCATTACCTAAAATCATCCCATATCACTACTAGTTGTCCAGCTTGCGTTACTCCCCACCAGTAGGAAGCATCATCTTTAAGTTGCCATGCAACCAGTTGTGTTTTCCATCGGTCGTCGACCTCAAAAAGTCCAAACAAGTTCTCTGTCTCTCGTAGCCAATTTCGTGCTTCCACAAATCTTTCAGTTCCACAGAATGGTTTTCCTCCCATAGCATAGAAGTCCTTGCATATCTTAGAGAAATTATCAACTCGAGGAGGTGGAGGAACAACGACTGCAGCTGGGAAAGAGGCATTTCCTTGGCTTTCAGAAGGTGTTGTAGCCTCAAGATATCGATGGATCCAAACCGGTATCTGAACGCCCTTGGGAAGATTGGGTTCCCGAGATGTGCTAAAAAGAAAGGAAAAAGGATTCAACAAGAGATCGAGAGATTATTGACTATAGCTCGAAGGGATATGTCTTTCAAAAATAGATTTTTCCTTGAAAATACTTTGCTTTTAAAACCAACTTTTAAATTTCTTTCTCTGATCTTGTAAATTTCGGCTCTAATACCAAATGTGACATCCCAAATCCGTTAACATCACTCATAACAGAATGCGTTAAGTTTCGTAAAGCGCAACAGACAATCATTACAGAGAATATACAAGATAGATAAAATAAGCAGCGGTAAAATTTTAAACTTTATTATAATAGAAGTAAAGAATAGTCTCAGAAATATGTTAAAACCAGTTAGAACCAACAAACTGTTTCAAAACTGTCTTTTAAGCCAATACAGAAAATAAAATACCAAAGTACATAAAGTCATATCCCATAGCATAAGCCAAAATCAAGTGGAAAGAAGATCAAAGCAATACATTTCAAGTCAAGTCCAAGCTGAAGCGATATCCTAGTTACTATTGAGTACCACCACCCTGGAAACTTGGGGGCGGGAAAAGAGGAAAAGGGGCGAAAGAAAAAGGTCAAACTTAAAGTCTGGCAAGTTCCAATGATTTACAAATATGCATGAGTTAGAAATGACAAGACAGGTAAATAAAACTAGACAAGAACGATATACTTTTACAACAGATAATCTAGATAGGATAACAGAGCGGACATGATAATAGAAATAAACTTATGATCAGTTAGGGCTTCACTTTTATATCTAAAACGGGTAAAAGTCTGAACATATATTTCTGAACATACATGCTTCATATTTCAAGGCCTGGTCTGCACCAATACAAGTGTGCAAGTTTAACCGGATTATGCATTACAGGATTAACATAGGAAAAAAACAATAGGAATAACAACAAGATTGACAGCAGGATTAGGTGTACTCTAATTACATAATAGGATTAGGTGTTAACCTAATTACATAATAGCAAGATTAGGTGTACCCTAATTACTACCCAAGTGATCAGATCCCTATTACCCGAATATAATGTGTCAGCCCCGACAGTAGGGTGTATCACTCCCTAACCCAACGACTTGTAGAACACAACAATATCCATAGGTGTTATAGCGTCTTATTTTCCCTAGTCGGACTGATGCACGCTCATGACTCCGTCGAAACGCGCCCGTAACCACCCTCATGTGAACCTCTTACTATCAAGTTCAGTAAAGCATGCCTTGGCCCCTACCTAGTGTGAGGCCTCCACTAATAAGATACCAAACAGGGTATTAACTGATATGAGTTCCAAAGAGCAGATTGACACAAACCAAACCCTCTTTAGCTTGTGTCCCCAAAAATCTTGGATTTAAGAGTCCCCAAAACCTGATACAATAGCAGCAGGGGACCTCTTTGTTTATTAATATTCAACTAAACAGGTTCAGGTTTTGTTAATAAGCATGATTGTAATGTAATATATATACAACCCCATTCTTAACATGTCATTTACTTAATGTCCGTTTAGGTCAAAGTTAACATGTCTATTCCTTATGCAAACTAATTATTAACTATATTCCCAAGTTATAGGTTCATGCATAATGTCCATTTACAGCAACTGTCTATAACAAGTCTACACATGTATACTTATCTTTTTGCACCAATTTATAACATGCACATGTTTAACAAGTTAAAGTGTATACATATTAATACAAGCCTAACATGTGTATATTCAATCATTCCCAATTAATCAATATGCCTAACTTCCTTTTTTATGTCATTTCATTATTGCCCCAATTATACATATAACCTATTTGGGTATAGCCTAGGTTTCTAAAGGCCTGAGTTCGGCGTAAAATAAAAAGGAAACATAAGGAGAAGGAGTAGAACCACATACGCATATAAGACATGAAATAAACATAGAAAATGGTAAAAGGAAGACAGATACATTTTACTTGTTATTTATCCAATATCATAGGCATGTATATAACTTGTCTAATTAACATTATATGCTTGTATATAACTTGTTTAAACATCACAGACATGTGTATAACTTGCAACATCACAGGCATGAATGACTTTAGTTATTAAGCATAGGCATGTATATAACTTGCAACATCACAGGCATATGCATAGTTTGTTTAACTAATAATAATACAGACGTATAGATGACACAGGTGATAATAGTGAACTAGGCATATTTATTTTACTGTAAATCCAAGATAGTTTCATTTAACTGTCATGTTCAAGGCCTAAGAAAATTAAATATGTAAATAACTGTAACTCGCAGTGAGTCTTGGTGAAGACAAATATGTATATAACACAAGGCCACAACAATTCTTGTCCAAATCATATCCAAGATGTATGCAAGTCCTGATTGATGTTGGTTCTGTTTAGTCCAATCTCTAGCAGCATTCCCCTATTATGCATATATTTTTCAGAATAATTTAGAGGTAGAGTAAAAGGTGAAGAATCTGTGTGAATTGACTATGGAGGAGGCTGTTTATTTATAGAGTTACAGAATCAACACCAAGCTTTAGATCTAGGTTTTAAATCTGAACCATACATATCATGTTGAGTCAGCATGAACAGAGACACAAAATCATCCAGGTGCAGAGCTCAGAATTCCACCGGATCTATTATGGGTCGACCCACCTACCACTGGGTCGACCCAACCCCTATTGGGTCGACCCATACCAGTAAGGGTTGACCCATAACGGGTCTCTTTGCCGCTCATTCGTTTGAAGTATTTTGACTTATTTTGGTTTAATTTGTTTATACGTAAGCTTCATATATGTATACTAACTTCTAGAGCCCATAACTTCTTCATATGTTATCCGTTTTACGCAAACTTAGGGTCTATCTAAACCAGAATTCCATGACGAACACAACGGTAATGCCGGTTTTAGTTAATTGTTAATATTTATCTTGGTTATAGTGTATTATATTTTGGGGTGTTACATTGACATTGTATTTTACAATATAACAATTTGGTATATATTGATGCTATATTAGTTGGTGGCAAAGAATTTATTCTCTTAGCATAACACCCTCCTTTGAGACTTATTTACTCGGAAGGTTATATATTAATAGACACCGATTATATGTTGTGAATTGACAATGTGGCATGCTAAGTGGCAGGCCAATCAAAGCTTTTTAGGAAAAGTAGAGCTTTGTGGATGATGATCAAAGGATGGCCGATATAGGATAACTTTGTGTTGAAAACGTGACTTTAAAGCCTCACAACTCGTGAATGGCCAAAAATAGGATGATGGATGGAAGAGACAAGGACATATGTTTCCTTATAGCTAAAAAGTGATTCCATGGTATGGAGCCTAGGAAAGTTTACTTATGTGGAAGATAGATCTAGGCGCCTCGGATGACGGTCAAATACGACCGGGGGACGTTATGTTCAGGAAAGATTCCAATCAACCGATTAGTGTTGGCCAACTCTATCGCTTAGAAGGATCACATGCGTGTAAGTCTTGGGAATCCCGTTAGAGATTCTCTGAACGGTTAAGGAAGATCCTTTTCCTTGGTCATTATTGGAATCTAACTTCCAATACGAGCTTTGCATTTTTAGATGTAATCTAATAGCCAACATAATGGAATGGGGCATTATGCGAGCTAATATTTATATATTTACTTTCAAAAGTGATTTCGACACTATGCACCAGTAATAATATCAAAATATTTTTTTCCATGTATCAAGCGTGTTTGATTATTATAAGGTAAAACTCTTTCCTCCGGTTTGCGTTGCATTGTGTGATGGGACACAAGTCATATTTTTTGTTCTTTTTAAAAACCATTGCGAGTCGTTTATGATTGATATTCCTATGGAGAAAACCCGTTCCATGTTATATGGCGTGGTCATGTGATTTACCCAACTTTGAAATAAAGTAAATAACTGCTTTAGTTCTCACACCAGCCCCATGACTGATCTGGAGTTTATTGTTTCCCACCTAAACTCTTCGTGCCCATATTTTCCACATAGGAAGTCTAGTAGTTTTGGTTTGCAGATATTTTTAGATCATTAGCTAGATTGAAGTTAAAACTGTGTCCAGAGCATTTTATTTCTTCCGCTAAGAGTTTATGTTTTCCGCTGTGTACATGTTATACTCTGATATAGTTATTTCCACTATGCGTGTATTATTTCTGTACTCTGATGTAAAAGTTATTGTAATGATAACGGAAAAGTTGTTTTGTTCAATTATTATTAGTTGTAACCCCAAGCGATACGTCTTGTTGATCGGTTTAAGTCGATTTAACAATCAATTTGAATCAGCCAAAAAAGTGGGTCGTCACATTTGGCGTCATAGCTTTGGTTTATACAAAGATTTAGGGTATGACTCGTTTGAACAGAAAGAAAGGACTCATCAAAGATAGAATTATAATATCCCAGAAGAGTGACTCATTAGAGATAGGGTTAGTAATGCCCTAGAATGAGTTTGAAGAGTGTTTGCGTATTCATGAAAATGTATTTGGTTTTGAAAGAATAACTTATAATAAGAGTTTGAGTGTTTATTTGACGTTAAGATTGGACTATCAAGTATAAGAAGATTTTGCATATATGCCTTGCAAACGTATATCCGAAGTCTTAAATATACTAGATAGATATAGGATCACATTCTAGTCACTGGAAGATAATTATGTTGATAGCTCGAGCATCATCAGTGTTTATTTTTGAGTTTTGAAAGTGAGATGTCTATATGATTCCAATTGAACATCGAGATAATATTAAACCCAATAAGTGTTTGAAAATGATTTGAATAGCTAAGATAAAGGATATAATAACCTTAAGCTAAGAACTTGGTTAAAACTTGATATTTGTAATTTAAGATATGATTAAGATGATATGAGCTTTAAATTTAACAAATACAAGTTAAATAAGTTGGAAGGATAAAAATGAAACAAATGAATTAAAATTTAACTTAAGTGAAGTTAAATGAAATTGGAACAGTAAAACTGATATGGAAGGTGTGTCGAGATAAGTCATATTTAACATTAATGTTGAATTGAATTGGAAATTGGTTGGAATTGGATATATATATATATATATATAATGGACAGGTTACTGAATGAAATCTAAGAAGAGGAATAAAATTGAATGCCTAACACAAAGGTACATATTTACTGTATTGATTGGGTTTGATGATTTTATGAGCCGATTGGCAAGTCGTTTTGCTTTTGGATTTTCTTTCGATTGATGAGGGGTCAGAGAGGCAAGTTGTAGTTGTACCGATTGAGCTGTACAAAGGAGGTTATGATGAAATTTTTTGATAATTTAAGGCGTTAGCTGAATTTAGAGAACTGGGAAGTTCTTAGAAACTAAAAAGTTGAAGAAATTGAGGTAGTTAGAACGAAGGCTTGGTTGGTTAAGTAAATGACCTTCCGTTCCGTCTTCAATTTCAAGTATGAAATCTTTTTAAGTGGGGGAGATTGTAACAACCCTGATTTTATCAAGAAATATTTAATGGATATTAAATATTTAAAACGATTTATTTTAAGAATTAACGACCTGAAATTTATTAAATATTTAATGCCCCTATTCATCCCCCCGGAATCTTGTAATTGACCGAGATACCCGGGGAGGAAGAAGGAATGCCCGGACAGCATTACCCGATGAAAGAGCCAGGAGAGGTCGCTCTGTTGAGGAAGTTGACCAAGACACTGTCATTCCTCCAAATCTGACCGCTATGGTACGACATATTATGAATGACAGTCGCAGACATAGGAATAAAGACCGGGGAGTCGACCGAAGCTACACGCTGTTCACCGATGACATCTTACAAGATGAGTTCCCCAAGATATTTAATATACCCCAGATGAGCCAGTACAATGGTACCTCCAACCCACAACAACATCTGATGAGGTACTCCTAGCACATGGAGGTTACGGTGGCCCCCAAAACTCAAAGCCTTTCCCATCTTTTTAAGTGGAATAGCACTCATGTGGTTCGTACGCATGCCCGCGAGGTTGGTCCTAAGCTTTAAAGATTTGATTGAGAAATGTTTGACTCAATTCCACCTCCATGCTACCAAATTGAAGCACGTCATAGCTCTCTCAACGGTTAAGTAAGGAGGAGGTGAATCCCTCAGGACTTATCTTAATCGATTCAACCGGGTTGCTATTGATGTGAGAAACCACAGCCATGAGAATATTCTGATGGCCATGGTCGATGGCATCGACAAATGAACAGAATTCGAAAAGTATTTGATTGGGAAGCAACCAACCTCGATCGAGGCTTTTTATGAGAAGGCCCACATCCGAATGAGGTAAGAGGATGCGCAGTTAGAAGAGGATGATGGGCTGAAAGATACATTAACCTCCATCGATCCAAAACAATGTCGCGGTCAAGTAGTCTGGGGATAACTCAGGAAAGGTGGAAGTGAATGTTGGAAACCACATCAGGCGAAGTGGTGAATGGTCGAAAGAAACCAATGGGAGCTCAGGACAGAAGGGGAATGCCCGAAAGCGACCACGGTTCCAGGTATTCGAGACATACACAACTTTGAATGACACGTTGGAGAACATCAATCTTGATACCTACAGCACGGTTCAGTACAAGAAACCGCCCCTATGCGAACCTACGAAGAAAGAGCGGGCGACTGGGAAATATTACCTATTCCATGATATTTATGGACATACGACCAACAAATGTCGACATCTTAGGGACATCGTTGAGAAGTTAATTCAAGAAGGAAAACTTGATGAATACAAGAAAGCCTCAAGGGACAGGGGGAAAGAGACTTTGGTGCCCAAATAGAACTAGGCCACACGTCGGGCCACCCCCAGGAAAAAGGAATGGGGATTGTCATCAACACCATTATTGGAGGACCACATCCATTAGGCTATAGTATTCAAGCCATGGAGCATTATGTGAACTCCTCAAAGCACCTCGACGTAGCGGAAACAAGTCCTCTTAAAGCTGCAAGTCCCATCAAATAAAGAAAAATGGTTTCTGATGATATCGTCTTCCATGATCGGGAGTCGATCGGCATAGTGGCCCCGACGGTTGATCTGCTGGTGATAACAACCATTATCGGACCAGGTACGGTCCGAAAGGTTCTGGTTGACAACGGTAGCTCGACAAACATTTTGTTCAAACAAGCCTAGGACCAAATGAAGTTAGCCCTAAAGGACCTAGAGCCTTGTACTGGACAAATACACGGTTTCAATGGAGCTTCAACTGAACCAATCGGCCAAGTTAGGCTACCTGTAGAACTGGGATATGGGGACCATCCGAAAGCCAAAATTCTACCATTTGTTGTGATGAACATCAACTCGCATTACAATGCATTTTTGGGACGACCAGCCTTAGCTGTATTCAGGGCCTGCATCGCTCCCTAGTGTTTACTCCTGAAGTTCCCGACTGATAGTGGAATCGGGACGGTACGAAAAACCAAGTATTAGGTTGAGCTTTCTACTTGGCAGAATGGAAAGAGTTAAAAGGTAGTAGGGCAAAGAGTCTGAAGAATCCTCTCCCCCCGTAGAGAGAAAGGAAGCATAACAACTACAGAAAACATCCCGATCGGGGTCGTCCATTTGTAAGTCGAGGACATCGACCCAAGAGAGGACGAAGAACCGGGATGCAGAAAGGCAGTCCCAAATGAGGCTACCGTGGAAATTCCGATCGATGAAGACGACCCTACCAGGGTTCTGAAGATTGGGTCCCATCTTGATCCCCTACGGATGAGGGAATTGACTGAATTTCAATGCGCGAATTAGGATGTGTTCGCATGGACCCATGCTGACATGTGTGGGATTTCACCTTCTATTATAACTCATTCCCTCAGAATTAGCTCAAAGTACACTTCGATAAAGCAAAAGAGGTGAATCCTTGGCCCTGAAAAAGGAAATTGGGAAGCTGCAAGCCAATGGATTTACCCGGGATTCGACCTATCCCGACTGGATAGCGAACCCGGTACTTGTGAAGAAGGATAATGGGAAGTGGGGGACATGTATTGATCAGTTGGTTGACTCAATCGCCGAACACGAGTGTAACAACCCGAAAAATACGAGCCAATTAAAAATTTTTAAATTGGTTATTTCAATGCAATTTGAACAGTTGAAATAGAATATTTCAATAAAATAATGAATTAGGAATAGTGTAGCAGTTTGAAAATTTGGATTCAAACTTTGACTAACGGTGTCGGGTGGAAGATATAACGGATTTTAGTCAAACCAAAAATATTTAAATATGTTTATGAATACCTTTCTAACGAATCTGAAAAATCGAAGTTTCATAGTGGAAATCAAAAGTTATGGGCGAATGAATTTTATGAAAGGTCGCTATATAGAATATATAGCCCTTGAAAATAGATATTTTGCGAACGACCTCGGAATTCGACGAAACCACTTTTGTTGGGTCCGGGATGTCAGATTATTGCTAGGTTTCAAATTTCGTAATTTTTGAAGCGAGTATGTGAGCGTGGAAAAAGTAAATGTGTCTGGTCAAATTCTGTTAAATTGGATCGACCAGAAAATGGCCATTTTTCAAACGATCTCAGAACTGGACGAAACAAGTTTGTTGGGACCGTAGCGTCAAAACATAGCTAGATTTATTTTTCTGGAATTTTTTGAATCGGTTTGTGGCCCTGGCAAAATGAAATGTACGTTCAAAGTTAAAATTAAATGCTTTATACTTTAATTTGAAAAATAACTGACTGTAACAGTCGAATTGGCCAACGAAACATATCCCATTGTGTCCGGGATGGGGGTATTTAACTAGGGACGCCAGTCGTTGGGTTTGAATTGGTGTCCGTGTGGAGAAACACTAATTAAAAATTTATTAAAACCATGGGCCAATCAAAATTAGCCATTCATTATTTTAAAAAATTAAAAAAACATCAGAAAACCCTCGTTTTCTCTCTCCCACCGATGATCCACGTTTTCGATCCTTCCCTGGCCAATCGCCGCCGCCACGGCCATCTCTATCCTCCGCCACCACCAGCAGTCGACGCGCCTCCCTCTCCTCTTCAAATCCGACCCAAGCTCGACCCCTATCGCCACCTCCATCGCCAGAATCGTCGACCCAAACCCTGCGACTTCCCAGCGCCGCCCCGATCGCTAGAGACCAACGAACCACCTCCGACCACCACCGATCGACTCCCCTCTCCTCCCTCTTCCAAGTCATCACCTCTGATCATCCTATCGTGCCTCGGTTTTCGCGAAAACTGACAACCTAGTTTTGAACCATCGTGAAAGGTGAGTCCTTTTTGATGTTTGAACTTTTAAAAATCATATCTTTTTAGTGTGTTGATGAAATTTGATGAAAAAGGAAACATCGGGACTGCAAGGAAGCTCTC
Organism: Allium sativum; assembly: GCA_030737875.1. NCBI lineage: Eukaryota > Viridiplantae > Streptophyta > Magnoliopsida > Asparagales > Amaryllidaceae > Allium > Allium sativum. Next base: position 162,976,990 of record CM060924.1, read on the forward strand.
TACCACATAGAAGAGATCGCGGATTTTTCTGAGCCATCTACAATTTTTAGCACTCCGAAATCCAATGTGAGAAATCTAAATTAAATGAATTTGAATAGAAAGTGGCATGTATAAATTATATAAACGAAATATAATTTATATGCGTGTTGTATACCACATATACATGCGTAGTATAAGTTATATGAGCGAAGTATGAATTATACATGCATTGGTTAAATGATATGCGTGTTGAAATGCAAGTGAAATATAGTAAATACATACATACATACATACATATATATATATACTCCCCTCGTCCACAAACCATGGACGATATTTATTGTTGTGAATTGGTGTGAAATATTCAAATGGTTGAATAATTGTTTGTGGTTGATATTGTTTGGTTGTGGTTGAAAAATACCCATTGGTGATTGAAACAAATTGGAAATAATTGTGGAAATGAAATAAAACATGCTGCCTGCGTGCGAATTAGATGCATGAATCCCCATTGTCAAAAACAGCGAGGTTTTAAGGTAGAGCGAGGAGCCGTACTAGGGACGGTGCCGGTTTTAACTACCCTGCCGTTATGCTGCCGAAATTTTGAATAAAATCTATGTGTTAGAATTATTTTCATATGTTGAAATTACCTTCATGTGTTGAAATTAAAATCATGTGTTGAAACTATATCCATGTGTGGAAATGCTCATGTGTTGAGAAACGATGTGTGGAAATCAAATTCATGTGTGAATGAATAAAGTATTTAAACATTAAAATCACATTTTTATAATATATATGAAGTATGTAAAATATTCGCCTTATATATAAATAGTTTCAACAATAAAAATTTCATCTTTCTTATATGAACAAACTATATAAACTATCCATGTGTGGAAATGCTCATGTGTCGAGAAGTATGTGTGTTGGAAAAATTCATGTGTTGAATAAAAGGTTGAACAATAAAAATTACATTTTTATTGAAACTATGAAGTGTTAAAAACATTCCTGTGTTGAATAAATATTTTAGATGATGAAAATACCATTTTTATCATATATGTGATTTGCTAAAGATATACCAGTGTTGAAATAAATATTTGTGAAGTAAATATTATTTTTAACATGTGTGGAGATATATTTTAGTTCGCCAAAAATATCATTTTTATTTAAATGTGAAGTGTTAAAAATAACCACTTGTTCAAATAAATATGCATGAGTTGAAATATTCATTAATTAGCTAATGATGTGATTTTTGCTTATGTATGCAACATCAGAGTGAATGGTGAATTTAAACCAAAGTGAACCGAAAATGAAATTGAACTGAAAATGATAAGTGATGAAAAATTGTATATATGTACATGCATATTTATTGAACAGGTTATAGCAAAGAGGCTAGAGAGGAATAAAATTATGTGCCCGACAAATAGGTACATGTTTACTGTTTTGTTTGGGTGATGATTTTATGAGCCTATTGGCTAGCCGCTTGGCTTTTTCTTTTTCTTTTTGACATGAGACGCCCGTGTGGCTATTTGGGAATTTTCCCAGCCCCTCCCGTACAAAGGAGGTTATGGCGAAACTTTCCAAAACTTAAAGGCGTTAGTGAAATATCTAAAGTAAAAACGATATTGAAATCGTCGAATGAACTATATTTATATAAATATAATTAAATTAAAACGAATCGTGGCCGTGTAGTTCGTATTTCGAAACCGTGATTTCAAACGACTAGTGCGGGAAATCCGACCGTTGAATTTTCCCGAAACCGCAACCGTTGGGTTCGCTTTGGAAATATCTTTCCAACGGCACCAACTTTGTGAAGATCCGACGGTTGGATTGTCTGGAATGTTTAATTCAAATCTGAAGAAAAACAGCGCCATAATCTATTATATTTATATATAAATATAATTAAATTAAATCGAATAACGACGTTGCAGTTCGTATTTTGAAACCGTGATTTCAAACGATTAGTGTTGGAGATCCGACCGTCGGATTTTCCCAAAACTGGACTCGTTGGATTCGTTTTGAAATTATCTTTCTAATGATATAAAATTCGTGAAGATCCAACGGCTAGATTTTCAGATATGTGTAAAACAAATTTAGTGAAAAACAGCGCCAGTGCTTCGGCACGACCTGAAATGTCGTTTAATAGAATATGGCCGTTTTGAAATAAATAAAAATGGCGATATATCGTTGAAAAATATTATGGACGATATAGAATGGAAATAAACCGATTTTGCTTGGTTTGCTTGATATGTGATGGTTGAATGTATTTAACATGAAAACTATACTAATGAACTGAAATGTGAATGTTGAATGATTTAACTATGTGATGAATTGATTTGAAAATCTAAATATACGTGGATCATTTGAAAAGGCCGAGTTTAAACTCATTTCAAATAATCGATCGACGATGAGAAGTCGGAGAGTTGAAGACGGTTGAAGACCGACGATCTTCACGTTGGATGGATGGGCGCTACTGATGCTCATGATTGGAGTAGCTACCTTGAAGGAGCTGATGTAGTAGCCGTCCGGACATATTGTTGATTGTGCGGATATGCGAGGAATTGGTGCCTCCGGCTTCGTTCAAACCCAGAACGAACTTGTAAATGGACTATGTGTCTGACATTGGATTTTGTTCTGTGCTGATTGATCTCTATTGAATATATATCTGTTTGGCAGCAGAGAATTTATTCTCTTTCTTAACACCCTTCTCTGAGACATACGAGCTCAGGGGTTATATATAGATAGAAATCAGTCGCATGGAGTGGATTGCCTGTGTGGCACGTCTAAGCGGCATGTGATCAAGGCTTCTGTTGCAAAGCAAATTCTTGTGGTTGATGATCAAAGCATGGTCTGTGTGACGTAGCTTTGTGTATAATGTGAATTCGCGAGCCTCACACCTCGGTATGAGTCAAAAACGGGAGAAGGACCCAAGGAGTGCACGACGTTTCTTTCTAGCTAAGGTAGTGTCAGTGACCTACCAGCCCTGACAGTATATATACTTTTCACCTGTATGGTTGTTGGAATGCGAGGCGCCTCGATTATAGGTCTGTAAGGACCGGGAAACGTGTGTTCAGGAATAACTAATCCTCAAAAGTAAGAGAGGACCGGCCTTGGAGGATCCATGGGATTGCTGTGTGTGGTCCTCGGACATTTGCTTGAGTGTCTCGAACGGAGAGGAGTTTGCCCCTTGCCTCGACTCATGATGGAATCCAATTTCCAATACGAAATTGCGGATGTGATGGTATTACTAGTATGGTGACATAGTAGATGGTAGCTATGCCGCCTACGATTGATATTTATGATTGAATTTTCTTTTGAAACATATATGCACTAGTAATAATATCAAACACTTTCGTTTTCTACGTATGAAGCATTTTTGGCCATTATAAGGTAAAACTCTATCCTCTGGCTTGCGTTGCATTGTGTGATGGGACCTGAGTCTTATAATGGCTTCATTTTGATAAAAAAGCATTGCGATGATTTTACCGTGTACTTTATTTTATGCACTAGCACTCATTGGAGTAAACCCGTTCCACGAAAGTGGCGTGGTCCTTTGATTTGCCTTATTATTGTTGTTTAATAAGTTAAGTAGATTTCTCATACCAGTCCCATGACTGACTCGTAGTTTGTTTCACCTTGCAAACTCGGGTGCCCTTATTTTCACACGGGCAGCCTAGTTACAGGTATCTGGCGCACTTTTGGCTATGGCGAGGCTTGACTACATTGAGAAGACTTTGACTCTTTCCACCATTATTGTATCTATATTATGATTCCGCCATTGGCGATGTAGACTGATATTTATTTTGGGTACTCTTTATGTATGACTCCGCCTTTGGCGATGTTGACTGATTATGTATTATTATGCACTAAGTAGTATCCTGTACTGTGCTCTCTGATGTGTTGATATATATATGATTCCGCTGTCATATTGTGTAAATTATTCTATTTCTTGTTTATACTATTATTTGTGATCTGCTAATAATGATTAATGTGTTATATTCCAATGATTATCCTTAACACCGTGGTACAGGGTTTTGGGATCGTCACAGCTGGTATCAGAGCTTTGGTTAACCTTAGTTCTGGAGTCTAACACATTAAACACTTCGTCAAAGTAGAATCAGTAGTATTCTAAGGCGAGTAGCTCATTAGTGATAGGACTAGTAATGTCCTAGAATGAGCCAAGCAGAATAGCAAAAACAACTTGATCAGTCCATCGTTATCTTTCCTTAAGTTTTCCGCTTAACCGTACAATAAATTATCCTTTCTGTTGGCTGACTCTTTTCTTGCTTATACAGAATTTGAAAAATGGCTACCCGAGCAGCCGCTGCTAGAGGAGGCCGTGCTGGCCGTGGCAGAGGACGGGGAGAAGTCCCAGTTGAAGAAGGACCCTTGATACAACCCCCAGCCGCTCAATACTTCGAGCTGGACCGCGTAGCTAATAGATACAAAAACCTAGGAGGCAAGACCTTCTCGGGAACTGGCACTGTAATAGAGGCTCTTGCATGGCTCAAAACATGCGAGAAAGTACTAGAAGGCCTAAGGCTTGGAGATCAAGATAAAGCTATTATGGGTGCCTGGCTTATGCAAGAACAAGCTGAACTATGGTGGGAATCTCTCACCGCCGGGAATAGAGAACTTGAAGAACCTGGGATGTATTCAAAGGACTCTTCAAAGAGAAATATGTCACAGAACAAGCCCTAGAACGAATGCACGATGACTTCGCCAACCTCCAGCAGGGGGATCTTTCAGTGTAGGATTATCTGAATAAATTTACACAGTTGTCCCCCTATGCTCCGGAGCTTGTCGCCACTGCAAAGTCCAAGAATAAGAGGTTCATCTTCGGGCTGAAGCGACAGTATCTTGATAGAGCAATGGCCCACATTAAGCTGGGATTTAATGAATTGGTGGAAATGACGTGCAACTACGAAGACCTGGACCAAAGGCACCTGGATCATGATCATGCTAAAAGTCAAGCTGAAAATAAGCGCAAGCCTGCTGCAAATCAAGGCGAGTCAAGCCAAGCGACATCCTCGAATCCACAAACCAGTAAGCCGCCAAACTGCTTTAACTGTGGCAAGGCGGGGCACTACTCAAATGTCTGCACAGCCCCGAAACGGCAGAGGACCAATTCTCAAGGTTCAAGCCAAGGCTCCCAGAACCCTCGCTCGTGCTTTAACTATCGCAAGACAGATCATCTTTTCAGGGATTGTCCTTTGCTGAATAAGGCCGCAGTAGCTCATGTCTATGACGGGTCGAACCCGCCGGCTGCTTCCGATGGAGCAGGTAAACCCGATGTTTTGGGAGGTACCCTTACAATTAAAAATATTCCTGTTTCTGTATTGTTTGACACAGGTGCATCACGTAGTTTTATTGCTAGTAACACCGTGCACAAATTAAAGTAAAAACAAAGGAAGCTCAAAGAATCGGTTGAAGTTCATAATCCGATAGGGGGTTCTATTATTCTCAGCTCATGTTGTAGAGTGCCAATCTCTTATTCTTTCTACAAATTTTCTTTTAATTTGACCACCATGGATTTTCCTAAGTATGATGTCATTCTCGGACTAGATTGGTTAACGGAATACAAAGTAGAAGTTAATTGTGCGGAAAGAATCGTTAAAATTCGAACAAAGCTAGGACATATATTTATACCCTGTCATGGTTCGGATCCGGATAGAAAAGAATTTTGGTCTGCGTTAGAAGTTGTCCCCACTTCCTTGGAAAAGATTCCTGTTGTTAGAAACTATGCGGATGTGTTTGAAGAAGTTGAAAACTTACCTCCGCAAAGAGAAATAGAATTCAGAATCGATCTAATTCCTAATGCCAGACCAGTGGTTCATCCAATTAGAAGAATGACTCCAAAGGAAAAGGAAGAATTAGGCGATCAAACTCGTCAACTGCTATGGAAGGGTCTGATCAGACCTAGCTTTTCTAGTTGGGGTGCAGCTGTAGTGTTTGTCCTAAAGTCAGACGGTACTCTTCGATTGTGTGTTGATTACCGAGACCTCAACAAACAGACGCTCAAAAACAAATACCCATTACCCCGCATCGATGATCTGCTAGACCAATTGAATGGGGCGAGAGTATTTTCCAGAATGGACCTAGCTACAGGTTTCCATCAATTGGGAATTGCAGAAGAGTGTGTTCCTTTGACAGCTTTCAGAGGTCCAGACATATTTTATGAAAGGTTAGTAATGTCGTTCGGCCTATGCAATGCTCTAGCATACTTCGTCGATCTAATGAATAGAGTGTTCAGCGGACTAAATCAAAACCCGAGCATGAAAAACATTTAGAACAAGTATTGGAGATTCTAAGAAAGAACGTCTTCAAAGCCAAATTCTCTAAGTGTGTCTTCTGGCAAGAAGAAGTGAAGTTTCTTGGCCATATCGTGTCAAAGGAAGGGATTTATGTAGATCCGAGTAAAATTACAGCAATTCAAGACTGGAAACAACCCACTACACCCACAGAGGTTAGAAGTTTTATGGGGTTGGCTAGTTATTATCGGAAATTCGTTAAGGATTTCTGGAAGGTATCCGGTCCGTTAACGAAGCTTACAATGAAGCATGAGAAGTTTAAATGGACCTCCGACTATGAGGAAGCTTTCCAGGAATTGAAATCGAAATTGATAACTGCTCCAGTGTTAACCATTATCGATGGCAATCAGAATTTGACGGTTTGGACAGACGCTTCTATTAGAGGTCTTGGTGCAGTGTTAATGCAAAAAGGCCAGGTAGTTGCTTATGCAAGCCGCCAGCTGAAACCGCATGAGAAGAATTATGTAACTCATGATCTTGAGTTGCTAGCTATCGTTTTTGCTTTGAAAATCTAGAGGCATTATTTGCTGGGTGAGAAATTCGAACTATTTACTGATCATCAATCATTAAAGTATTTGTACACCCAGAAAGATCTGAACTTGAGACAGCAGCGTTGGCTAGAATTTCTTGCAGCGTATGACCTGGATATCCTGTATACGCCGGGAAAGGCTAACGTTGTAGCGGATGCACTTAGTAGAAAAACCGCTATCATTGCCAGTCTTATTATTACGCCTGGCTTGATTGATAAGATTTCAGTCCTTCAAAAAGACGATGAGCTTATTCAGAGAATCAGTCAGAGGATCAAGGAGGGTGAAACTACAAGTTTCCGTATTGACGATAAGGGGGTTCTCAGATTAAATGGCAGGATTTGCATCCCAAATATTCCAGAGCTTCGAAGAGAGGTGCTAGATGAATGCCATAAATCCAAACTTTGCATCCATCCAGGAGTGAGCAAAATGTATAACGATATCAAGCGCACCTTCTGGTGGAAGGCAATAAAGAGGGACATTTCTTTATATGTGAGCAGATGCCCTACTTGTCAATTAGTCAAGAGAGACCAACAGAAACTAGCAGGATTGTTGCAACCGTTGGAAGTCCCAGGTTGGAAATGGGAACAGATTTCCATGGATTTCATAGATGGTTTGCCGCGAACCAGGAAAGGTAATGACAACATTTGGGTAATCGTAGATCGCTTCACGAAGACTGCCCATTTCATACCTGTCAGATCCAATAGAACTGTTCAAAGTCTAGCACAGGTATATTTCAAAGAAATCGTTAAACTACATGGAATTCCCATCAGCATAGTCAGTAATAGAGACCCGATTTTTGCTAGCAAATTCTGCGAGGCATTCCAGACAGAATTGGGAACGAAACTGAATATGAGCACCGCTTATCACCCTCTAAAAGATGGCCAAACTGAGCGGGTGAATAGAATTCTAGAAGATTTATTGCGGGCTTGTATAATTGATTTTGGTGGGTCATGGGAAGATCACTTGCATTTGGCAGAGTTCTCGTATAACAATAGCTACCAAGCAAGTTTGAGAATGTCGCCATTTGAAGCATTATATGGCAGACCGTGCAGATCTCCAGCATGTTGGGTAGAACCTGGCAACAGACTTGTCTTAGGATCGGATATGATTCAAGAAGCATCTGATAAAGTCGATTTCATCAAGAAGCGATTGAAAACCACACAAAGCCGGCAGAAAAGCTATGCAGATTTCAGAAGAAGAGATTTGACATTTGCTATTGGTGATCATGTTTATTTGAAAGTATATCCGATGAGAGGAGTGATCCGATTCGGTAAAACTGGGAAGTTAGCACCCAGGTTTATTGGTCCCTTTCCTATACTGGAACGAATTGGAACTCTTGCTTATAGGGTTCAATTACCAGATTGGTTGCCTGGAGTGCATAATGTGTTTCACGTATCTCAACTTAGAAGACATGTGCATGATCCGGATCTTGTTGTAGAAGAAGCAGCGCAACAGGATATAGACATAACTCCAGAATTAGCAGTCAGAAGAGAGCCATTAAAAACTGTTGGCAAAGAAACTAGAGAACTAAGAAGCAAAAAGGTTCATTTAGTTAAAGTGCAGTGGAGTAGTGATCCTAGAGACTGTACTTGGGAGACTGAGGAAAGCATTAAGCAAGCTTACCCCGAATGCAGAGTGGACATCTCTGACTAACTCCGTTGCAAGGTACCTTCACAATACTTTGTATTTACATTTTGTTTCCTACTTTACTATTGTTTCCTTTTCGGGGACGAAAAGTTTTAAGTGGGGGAGATTGTAACAACCCGGAAAATACGAGCCAATTTAAAATTTTTAAGTTGGTTATTTCAATGCAATTTGAACAATTGAAATAGAATATTTCAACAAAATAATGAATTAGGAATAGTGTAGCAGTTTGAAAATTTGGATTCAAACTTTGACTGACTGTGTCGGGTGGAAGATATAATGGATTTTAGTGAAAAAAAAAATATTTAAATCTGTTTATGAATACCTTTCTAACGAATCTGAAAAATCGAAGTTTCATAGCGAAAATCAAAAGTTATGGCCGAATGAATTTTCAGAAAGGTCGCTACATAGAATATATAGCCCTTGAAAATAGATATTTTGCAAACGACCTCGGAATTCGACGAAACCACTTTTGTTGGGTCCGGGATGTCAGATTATTGCTAGGTTTCAAATTTCATAATTTTTGAAGCTAGTATGTGAGCGTGGCAAAAGAAAATGTGTCTGATCAAATTCTGTTAAATTGGATCGACCAGAAAATGGCCATTTTTCAAACGATCTCAGAATTGGACGAAACTAGTTTTGTTGGGACCGTAGCGTCAAACCATAGCTAGATTTATTTTTCTGGAATTTTTTGAATTAGTTTTTGGCCCTGGCAAATTGAAATGTACGTTCAAAGTTAAAATTAAATGCTTTATACTTTAATTTGAAAAATAACTGACTGTAACAGTCGAATTGGCCAACGAAACATATCCCATTGTGTCCGGGATGGGGGTATTTAGCTAGGGACGACAGTCATTGGGTTGGAATTGGTGTCCGTGTGGAGAAACACTATTTAAAAATTTATTAAAACCATGGGCCAATCAAAATTAGCCATTCATTATTTTAAAAAATTAAAAAAACATCAGAAAGCCCTCGTTTTCTCTCTCACCGACGATCCACGTTTTCGATCCTTCTCTGTCCAATCTCTGCCGCCACGGCCATCTCCAGCCTCCACCACCACCAGCAGTCGACGCGCCTCCCTCCCCTCTTCAAATCCGACCCAAGCTCGACCCCTATCGCCAGAATCGTCGACCCAAACCCCGCGACTTCCCAGCGCCGCCCCGATCGCTAGAGACCACCGAACCACCTCCGACCACCACCGATCGACTCCCCTCTCCTCCCTCTTCCACGTCATCACCTCTGATCGTCCTATCGTGCCTCGGTTTTCGCGAAAACTGACAACCTAGTTTTGAACCATCGTGAAAGGTGAGTCCTTTTTTGATGTTTGAACTTTGAAAAATCATATCTTTTTAGTGTGTTGATGAAATTCGATGAAACAGGAAACATCGGGACCGCAAGGAAGCTCTCTACCACATAGAAGAGACTGCGGATTTTTCTGAGCCATCTACGATTTTTAGCACTCCGAAAACCAATGTGAGAAATCTAAATTAAATGAATTTGAATAGAAAGTGGCATGTATAAATTATATAAACGAAATATAATTTATATGCGTGTTGTATACCACATATACATGCGTAGTATAAGTTGTATGAGCGAAGTATGAATTATACATGCATTGGTTAAATGATATGCGTGTTGAAATGCAAGTGAAATATAGTAAATACATACATATATATATATATATAGACACTCCCCTCGTCCACAAACCATGGACGATATTTATTATTGTGAATTGGTGTGAAATATTGGGTGAAATATTCAAATGGTTAAATAATTATTTGTGGTTGATATTGTTTGGTTGTGGTTGAAAAATACCCATTGGTGATTGAAACAAATTGGAAATAATTGTGGAAATGAAATAAAACATGTCGCCTGCGTGCGAATTAGATGCATGAATCCCCATTGTCAAAAACCACGAGGTTTTAAGGTAGAGCGAGGAGCCGTACTAGGGATGGTGCCGGTTTTAACTACCCTGCCGTTATGCTGCCGAAATTTTGAATAAAATCTATGTGTTAGAATTATTTTCATATGTTGAAATTACCTTCATGTGTTGAAATTAAAATCATGTGTTGAAACTATATCCATGTGTGGAAATGCTCATGGGTTGAGAAGCGATGTGTGGAAATTAAATTCATGTGTGAATGAATAAAGTGTTTAAACATTAAAATCACATTTTTATAATATATATGAAGTATGTAAAATATTCGCCTTATATATAAATAGTTTCAACAATAAAAATTTCATCTTTCTTATATGAACAAACTATATAAACTATCCATGTGTGGAAATGCTCATGTGTCGAGAAGTATGTGTGTTGGAAAAATTCATGTGTTGAATAAAAGGTTGAACAATAAAAATTACATTTTTATTGAAACTATGAAGTGTTAAAAACATTCTTGTGTTGAATAAATATTTTAGATGATGAAAATACCATTTTTATCATATATGTGATTTGCTAAAGATATAACAGTGTTAAAATAAATATTTGTGAAGTAAATATTATTTTTAACATGTAAAGGAACTAAATAAAATAGTCATGTATGGAGATATATTTTAGTTCGCCAAAAATATCATTTTTATTGAAATGTGAAGTTTTAAAAATAACCACTTGTTCAAATAAATATGCATGAGTTGAAATATTCATTAATTAGCTAATGATGTGATTTTTGCTTATGTATGCAACATTAGAGTGAATGGTGACTTTAAACCAAAGTGAACCGAAAATGAAATTGAATTGAAAATGATAAGTGATGAAAAATTGTATATATGTACATGCATATTTATTGAACAGGTTATAGCAAAGAGGCTAGAGAAGAGGAATAAAATTATGTGCCCGACAAATTTGTTTACTGTTTTGTTTGAGTGATGATTTTATGAGCCTATTGGCTAGCCGCTTGGCGTTTTCTTTTTCTTTTTGACATGAGACGCCCGTGTGGCTATTTTGGAATTTTCCCAGCCCCTCCCGTACAAAGGAGGTTATGGCGAAATTTTCCAAAATTTAAAGGCGTTAGTGAAATATCTGAAGTAAAAACGATATTGAAATCGTCGAATGAACTATATTTATATAAATATATAAATATAATTAAATTAAAACGAATCGTGGCCGTGTAGTTCGTATTTTGAAACTGTGATTTCAAACGACTAGTGCGGGAAATCCGACGGTTGAATTTTCCCGAAACCGCAACCGTTGGGTTCGCTTTGGAAATATCTTTCCAACGGCACCAACTTTGTGAAGATCCGACGGTTGGATTGTCTGGAATGTTTAATTCAAATCTGAAGAAAACCAGCTCCATAATCGATTATATTTATATATAAATATAAATATAATTAAATTAAATCGAATAACGATGCTGCAGTTCGTATTTTGAAACCATGATTTCAAACGACTAGTGTGGGAGATTCGACCGTCGGATTTTCCCAAAACTGGACTCATTGGATTCGTTTTAAAATGATCTTTCTAATGATATAAAATTTGTGAAGATCCAACGGCTAGATTTTCAGATATGTGTAAAACAAATTTAGTGAAAAATAGCGCTAGTGCTTCGGCACGACCTGAAATGTCATTTAATAGAATATGGCCATTTTTAAATAAATAAAAATGGCGATATATCGTTGAAAAATATTATGGACGATATAGAATGGAAATAAACCGATTTTGCTTGGTTTGCTTGATATGTGATGGTTGAATGTATTTAACATGAAAACTATACTAATGAACTGAAATGTGAATGTTGAATGATTTAACTATGTGATGAATTGATTTGAAAATCTAAATATACGTGGATCATTTGAAAAGGCCGAGTTTAAACTCATTTCAAATAATCGATCGACGATGAGAAGTCGGAGAGTTGAAGACGGTTGAAGACCGACGATCTTCACGTTGGATGGATGGGCGCTACTAATGCTCATGATTGGAGTAGCTACCTTGAAGGAGCTGAGGTAGTAGCCGTCCGGACATATTGTTGATTGTGCGGATATGCGAGGAATTTGTGCCTCCGGCTTCGTTCAAACCCAGAACAAACTTGTAAATGGACTGTGTGTCTGACATTGGATTTTGTTTTGTGCTGATTGATCTCTTTTGAATATATATCTGTTTGGCGGCGGAGAATTAATTCTCTTGCTTAACGCCCTTCTCTGAGACGTACGAGCTCAGGGGTTATATATAGATAGAAATCAGTCGCATGGAGTGGATTGCCTGTGTGGCACGCCTAAGTGGCATGTGATCAAGGCTTCTGTTGCAAAGCAAATTCTTGTGGTTGATGATCAAAGCATGGTCTGTGTTACGTAGCTTTGTGTATAATGTGAATTCGCGAGCCTCACACCTCGGTATGAGTCAAAAACGGGAGAAGGACCCATGGAGTGCACGACGTTTCTTTCTAGCTAAGGTGGTGTCAGTGACCTACCAGCCCTGACATTATATATACTTTTCACCTGTGTGGTTATTGGAATGCGAGGCGCCTCGATTATAGGTCTGTAAGGACCGGGAAACGTGTGTTCAGGAATAACTAATCCTCAAAAGTAAGAGAGGACCGGCCTTGGAGGATCCATGGGATAGCTGTGTGCGGTCCTGGGACATTTGCTAGAGTGTCTCGAACGGAGAGGAGCTTGCCCCTTGCCTCGACTCATGATGGAATACAATTTCCAATACGAAATTGCGGATGTGATTGTATTACAAGTATGGTGACATAGTAGATGGTAGCTATGCCGCCTAGGATTGATATTTATGATTGAATTTGCTTTTGAAACATATATGCACTAGTAATAATATCAAACACTTTCGTTTTCTACGTATGAAGCATTTTTTGCCAATATAAGGTAAAACTCTATCCTCTGGCTTGCGTTGCATTGTGTGATGGGACCTGAGTCTTATAATGGCTTCATTTTGATAAAAAGCATTGCGATGATTTAACCGTGTACTTTATTTTATGCACAAGCACTCATTGGAGCAAACCCGTTCCGCGAAAGTGGCGTGGTCCTTTGATTTGCCTTATTATTGTTGTTTAATAAGTTAAGTAGATTTCTCATACCAGTCCCATGACTGACTCGTAGTTTGTTTCACCTTGCAAACTCGGGTGCCCTTATTTTCACACGGGCAGCCTAGTTACAGGTATCTAGCGCACTTTTAGCAATGGCGAGGCTTGACTACATTGAGAAGACTTTGACTCTTTCCGCCATTATTGTATCTATATTATGATTCCGCCATTGGCGATGTAGACTGATATTTATTTTGTGTACTCTTTATGTATGATTCCGCCTTGGGCGATGATGACTGACTATGTATTATTATGCACTAAGTAGTATCCTGTACTATGCTCTCTGATGTGTTGATATATATATGATTCCGCTGTCATATTGTGTAAATTATTCTATTTCTTGTTTATGCTATTATCTGTGATCTGCTAATGATGATTAATGTGTTATATTCCAATGATTATCCTTAACACTGTGGTACGGGGTTTTGGGTTCATCACAGCTGGTATCAGAGCTTTGGTTAACCTTAGTTCTGGAGTCTAACACATTAAACACTTCGTCAAAATAGAATCAGTAGTATTCTAAGGCGAGTAGCTCATTAGAGATAGGACTAGTAATGTCCTAGAATGAGCCAAGCAGAATAGAAAAAACAACTTGATCAGTCCATCGTTATCTTTCCTTAAGTTTTCCGCTTAACCATACAATAAATTATCCTTTCTGTTGGCTGACTCTTTTCTTGCTTATACAGAATTTGAAAAATGGCTACTCGAGCAGCCGCTGCTAGAGGAGGCCGTGTTGGCCGTGGCAGAGGACGGAGAGAAGTCCCAGTTGAAGAAGGACCCTTGATACAACCCCCGGTCGCTCAATACTTCGAGCTGGACCGCGTAGCTAAGAGATACAAAAACCTAGGAGGCAAGACCTTCTCGGGAACTGGCACTGTAATAGAGGCTCTTGCATGGCTCAAAACATGCGAGAAAGTACTAAGAGGCCTAAGGCTTGGAGATCAAGATAAAGCTATTATGGGTGCCTGGCTTATGCAAGAACAAGCTGAACTATGGTGGGAATCTCTCACTGCCGGGAATAGAGAAGCTGGAAGAACCTGGGATGGATTCAAAGAACTCTTCAAAGAGAAATATGTCCTAGAACAAGCCCTAGAACGAATGCACGATGACTTCGCCAACCTCCAGCAGGGGGATCTTTCAGTGTAGGATTATCTGAATAAATTTACACAGTTGTCCCCCTATGCTTCGGAGCTTGTCGCCACTGCAAAGTCCAAGAATAAGAGGTTCATCCTCGGGCTGAAGCGACAGTATCATGATAGAGCAATGGCCCACATTAAGCTGGGAGTTAATGAATTGGTGGAAATGACGTGCAACTACGAAGACCTAGACCAAAGGCACCTGGATCAGGATCGTGCTAAAAGTCAAGCTGGAAATAAGCGCAAGCCTGCTGCAAATCAAGGTGAGTCAAGCCAAGCGGCATCCTCGAATCCACAAACCAGTAAGCCGCCAAGAGGAAACTGCTTTAACTGTGGCAAGGCGGGGCACTACTCAAATGTCTGCACAGCCCCGAAACGGCAGATGACCAATTCTCAAGGTTCAAGCCAAGGGTCCTAGAACCCTCGCTCGTGCTTTAACTGTCACAAAACAGATCATCTTGTCAGGGACGCTACCAGTTATAAATACTTCTGGCCGACTGTCACCAAAGACACTACCGGTTATTCCAAAAGGTGTGATAAGTGCCAGAGGTTCGCACAAATCCCACGACCTCCTCCGACTGAGATCACCCAAATGGATATCCCCTGGCCATTCGCTATTTGGGGATTAGACATTATCGGAACCATGCCCATTTCGATGGGAGGCGCTAGGTATGCAGTCGTGGCAGTAGACTATTTCACAAAGTGGGCTGAGGCTGAGAAGATGACCACGATCACGACAAAGAGGGTCATCAACTTTATCGTTAGAAACATCATATGTCGACATGGTATACCCACAACCATTATCACAGATAATGGGACCCAGTTCGATAGCCAGGAGTTCAGAGATTTTTGTGAGAAGTAACACAATGGAAGAAGTATACCACAGTTGCACACCCCCAGTCCAATAGTCAAGTTGAAGCAGTTAATAAAATCATCGAAACCATCTTGAAAAAACGACTAGAGAGAGCCAAGGGAAAATGGGTCGACGAACTAACTTTGGCCCTATGGGCATATTATACCACTCATAAGATGGCTACAGGTCATACTCCTTTCGCCCTATCCAATGGTTCGGAAGCAGTTCTCCCGATAGAACTCGAGGTCCCTTCTCATCAGATGACTTACTACAACCCCTTGACAAATAAGGCACTTCTCTTGATGTCATTAGTCACAATCGACGGAAAGAGAGAAGAGGAAAACCTTTATGCAGAAGCTTATAGATGAAGGATCGCACGATACTACAATAAGAAGGTCTGACCAAAAACTTTCGATATAGGCGACCTTGTTTTGAAGCGGGTCTTCCCAGTTCCCATACATATGGTCCCCAAGTGGGAAGGACCATATGTAATCCAACGAAAGCTTGATAATGGAAGCTTCAGACTGTCGACTGCTGATGGAAAAACCTTCCAAAGAGCATGGAATGCGGAGCACTTATGACTTTATCTCTCTTAGAACTTCTTAGTTTGTTTATTAGTTCATTTGTTTTAGTAATGTCATTAGTAATTCTTTATCGATTGCAGTAGCATATGAATAAAAGGCTCTATTCTTGCTCTATTTTATTGTCATAAAAGGTAAAAGTTGTGATTCGACCAACTGTTGCTTATATCCTGACACCCTAACATGCCGGTCCGGGACAAAACAGGCCAGCGCCGTTAAAAGAATAAAGGTTCAGCCAAGCCGAAGGTATCGATTTAGACTTAGATCGATCGAACAGCTTTCAACTCCTTCTTCATTGACTTGAAGAAAAGGTTGATACCTAACCAAACATACCGACTAACTGTTGGGACATAACTCTCATCCTCGCGACTTGAGGACGAGTATAAATGACGGAAGAGCGTGAAAGGTGCAACCCGACAAAAGACCGTTCGATCCTTAAGAAATCTACCCCTTATCGACTAAAGGGTGAGTATAAAAGACTAGAGACACCCCTGCTTAAAGGGCGTCTAACCCCCAGCTCGGGTCAAATCCATTCAAGTTTGATTGGAATACCCGTTATTCGAATAACTTACCCCGACACGGGGGGCAAAGAGGTCGATGAATAATCCGGACTAGGATAACATTCGAGTAATCCTCAAAGGATGGAATAAGATGGAAAAGTCAATCGATGTTTTCATTTTAGACATATCCAACACGTTGTTGACGCAAGTATTTAAAGACAAATAGATTCCCATTTACGATAACGTGACATGATTACAAAATATTACTGTAGGTACAGTTTGAACAGTCATCCAAAAAATACAGTCTGATAAAAACAAAAACGTGAGGGCCGCACTCGCATAAGACTTCTAGAAGGCCTAAAAAGAAAAATACAGGAAAAGGAATTTAAAACGGAGGTGGCATATCACCACGATTGATCATATTCGCTAGCTCTTTTTTCTTGATCATCCCTACCGCTTCCTCATTACTCAACCTGCGTCTTGGTCCCCCAAGCGTGCTTCCAAATAAAAGGGAAGCAGATGCTGAGACTTGTGGGTTGCTGGAATCCATGAAAGGGGGAACCTCGGCTGATGAAAGAATAGTCGGAGGGATAGCTTGGATGGTTTGATCATTCAAGGGGACTTCCGATGGCTTGGCCTTCATGAAAGAAATCTCCTTATCATTCTGAGCTTTGATCTCGGCCATGGACGGGTGATCATCTCTCTTAGACTCCCCGACAATCTCGATGTCATTTTCCTCTGATGATGCTATGTTAATTCTTTCCTCCCTCAATACTTTGGTTGTCTCCTCAGCGCTGCTCTTCTCCCCAGCAGCAGTTTCTACTTCTACATTCTCCCTCAATAACGAAGCACCTACCACAAAAAAACACAATTCAATGTGGGACAAGTAAATTCAGAATTAGCGAATGAGCTTATCTCCAGCATTGGACTTGATTAGCTGCTCTTGCATGACTTTGGCTAGTTCATATGGTGGTACAAATGATGAACCCTTTTCAATGTTCGTAGGAACGAAAGGGATGGACGCCTTGGTCCGATCGCTACCAACTTCTCTCTCGAGGATCGAGTTCCCCTTCACTCTGCGGTGTTCCGCCTCTACCGCACTCTTTTCTTGGCTTCTCCTCTCACCCAAAATTGCTCGTTCCTTATCATTTAGAATGTGAGTCATCAGAGTCTCCTCATTCATTGGACTCCCCTGAGCTTCCTCTCTCTCTTCCCTCAAAACTAGTTTCCATGCATCACCCAACACAGTGGAATACCTCGGCATCCAAGACAGATCCCTATGTCGAAGGAACCTTGCGAAGAATGAGAGAGCTTAACGCCCATGACCCTTTTTTATCTCGGACATGTCCTAAGTATGTTCATTTTTTATGGTCCGAATATCAATATCATGTTGGAGCTTCAGGTTGTTAGCAGACTCAATTGCCGCAGCGACATTCTCTTCGGCCAAATTTTTGGCTAGTTCGGATGAATAAAGGGCAGCTTTGAGGTTCTGTATCCCCAGACCCAATCGAGTTTTGTCATCCTTCAAAGATGTGATCTCGCCCCTCATAAAATCACACTACCGACCTTTCTGTTGGAATTGGGTACCCAGATCCTCGATTGTTTTTTCATACCTCTCCTTATCGACCGCTACCTGCAGCTCCTGATCTTTAATTTCCTTTCAAGAAACCCAAAGGTCATCTTGTCACAAGAAATATCTCTTTTCAAACCAACGATCTTAGTCAGCTTCTCCAACACTCCACTTACCTTCCCAGCATACTCACGCATTGCATCATATTGGGAAAGAGCATGGTCGAGGTTGTTGTGAATATGATGGCGAAAGCTACGCGATAATGGTTGTAACTCGGGGGCAGGTTGAATCCATGTAAAGATGAGGTCGGGAAAATCTCATTCCAATTCTATAACTCGATTGGTGGAAGGAGATTAGACCGAAGTTCTAAGGCGACTTAACACAACCCGAGAATGTTCGGCTTTCCCTCCCTCCTTAGGGGACTTTTTCTGAGGATGGGGAGAAAGCCGAAGCTTGAAGGACTTATCCCTTTTTTTTCTTTTTGGGAATACTCCCCAGCTCTTCCTTGTCTTTCGATGTTCGATCATGCTTTCCGAAGCTTCTCTTCTTTTGCTTGCCTTGATCTCGGGTCAACTCCTGTTCTCTCTCTGTCTTTCTCTCCTTTTCTTCCTTCTTGTTGTCTTCTTTTTTCTTCTTCTCATTCTCTCCTCTCTCTCTCTCTCTCTTTCCGTGTCTCCTCTGATGGCTTCACCTTTCTCCTTCTCTCTGTTGCTGCCATCGTCTTCATCATCGCCTCCTCTCTCAACGTGCTGCAAAACTGGCTCGTCTAGTCTGATATTTGTTGGCATAGAGGCAAAAAGGTTTCCATAAAACTCTTCATTGATGTCCTCTGTGAAATGAAGAAAGAATCATAATTAAGACCACCAGCATCCGATTTATACAAGAGAAGAAATACTATATGATGGACCATAAACCCTATACTAAGAGTAAGATTGTACCTTCGACACCTCTTTGCTCGACTGGGAAAGTCATCCCCTTAGATTGATTGGAAAAAAATTGGTGTGGATCAAAGTTTTTAGGGAAAGAACGATATCTGGCATCTGTAGTTTTTCCAACAAAGGAAGAGGGGATGCGACATGTTCTTCCTACGAATCGTGGGTCGCGGGAGAATCTCTCTAGACCTCGGAATCCCTCGAGCGATTCTTAGTGGGGTTCTCTTTGATTGGCTCCCCTGGTGCTTTCTTCGGGATATTCTTGGTAGGAATCTTCTCTTTTTTTATGCTCTATTCCTCGACGCTCAGCCTCTCGAACCCATCTTTTGAAAGTAAGCTTGTTTAGACCAAGTTTCGTTTTCTTCCTAGGCGAGGGATGAGCAGAAGATCCCCCGACCGAATGAGTCATCTGCGTACCCCTCGGTTTCTTCTTGGCTGGGGGCATCACGTCCTAGCTCGGAGCTGTTGACTCGGATCCCTACATCAATAACCCGATTGTTCTACTTTCGTCAAGAAGAGCATATTGATGTAAATGCTTGTCGGTAAAGCAATTCCAAAACCATCGCCGTTTCGGGTTCAGCTCGATCAGTCGCCCATGGTGTTCCTCAAACACTTCCTCCTCAGGCCTCGTTGGGTCGTCCCCTGTAAAAAAAAAGGGGAAAGAAGTATAGCGATCGACATAAGAAACTTAAGTATGGGGAGTATCAACTGGCAAAGAGACTTACTATAGTGAAGCCAATACCGAGCACATCCCGGCTGCTCCTTAATCCAAAACCATTCCCTCTTTGGATCTCCCACCTTGCTTAGAATTTCGTCAATAATATTCCAACCTCGAGCAACCTCAAAATAAAGAAGAGAAGGGGACTATTTCTCGTTGTGTTTAAAGTGGAAAAGGAAAGCCAAATCATCGAAGGTCAAAGGGTGACCCAAATACCTCATGTACAAGTAATAAATTGATAACAGATTGCCATAAGCGATCAGATGGAATTACATCGGAGCCAAGTTCATCCACAGTAAAAAAATGATGATGAATGAAGGGAAATGAGGAATAGTTCCCACGTTACACATCGAGAGAGATATTTCCATATAACCATCGATGGTTGGTGAGGTCAATTGGTTTTTGGTGGGAGAAGAATGTCTTCGAAAGGAATGTTGTGTTTACCAGTCAAATTCTGTAACCGTTTGAAAGTTATCGTGGTCCTTTCTACATCCGGGGGGTTTTCTAGAATTTCTGCTCCTGGGAGCATATCAGGTGCTATAGGTACGGGTGCTGCTTCATTTAACTCGACCGGTACCTCTGGGGAAGGTAGTGGACTTGTCGACCGATTTCGAGGGTCGCTATCAGAATGAGGCTCCGATCGGGTCGACAACTCAGAAGCACTGTCTACTCTAATGGAAAAGGTCAACCTTTCGCCCGATCCCGGCTTAGAGGGTCCTTGTGCTTTAACAATTGGTAGAGGAAAAGGTGGATAAGCTGATATAAAAAAAGGATTAGTACAACTTTACAACATTATTTCAATAAAAGACAAGTTACATAAATCATGATTTGTGCCTATACGTCAGACTGCATAGGGATCATTACTCATTCACCACCCTTTTGGACTAGGCCATGTGTCCTAGGGCTTGGCAACGCCAGATACATGAGATACTGTGAACGGATGGGAAATTTCTTTACTTCCATGACATAATCGGAGTGGAAGATCCGACACTGTCAGACTTGATCAAGACGGCATCGGAATTACCACATATGATCGCATCGCCGCTGACTTCGGCAATTCGATGCTGGTGATCCAGATTACAAACCGTATGAAATCCAAATTATTGTAAGAAAGCCAAGTGTAACGACCCAGGGATTTTTGACCCAGAAAATCGACACAGCATACCATGTCGACTATTCAAACATCGAAAATACTGGACCATTAATAGAAAGAAGTTAGGGTGTGAGGAATAGAAAGAAAGTTAGAATAGAAGAAGAAGATCACAACAGAACAGAATCAGAGTAAACACGAATCTCACAGCGGAACTAACAAATATATTATATATCAACTTTTGAAACACAAAACTATAACTGTATATTCATACCAGTATAACACATAACATCACAGTGGAAATATACTCTCTCTATATATAACTAATGTTGAAGCCTCCTGCTCCAAGCTCCTCCAAGTATATCTGTAAAATCCCTACTACTTGACTGCCCGTACAAATTTGGGCACCCAAGAGTTTAGGGAAAACAAAACAAAATAAACTCTGGATCAGTCATGGGACTGGTGTGAGTAAACTCTAATCACTTGGTTTAAATTTTAAAATATTTTTAAAATAAATGATAATCATAAGACCGATTCACACATAAACACAGACGGTTTTTACCTTACAATAACCCAAAATATTTCTTAAGATCAATATTTTTTTATATTATAATATTGTCTAAATCAAGTAAATATCAATCTAGCAGAACGCTTTCATCTCATGATCTACATAAATAATATACAATCAAAAACTGCGGGATCTTATTGGGTAATGGATTTCCAACTATGACAACATATGGAACCACCTTCCGATTAGTGTACTCTGGAAGCGATACATTGGAGTTCAACAAGAACATCTTGTAACTCAGCCACACATGACCGGCCATTCATTTCGCTTAAATGTTCCGAATATATTATCACCTTACGGTTGGTATACTAACATAACTGTTCCCGGGGGATACAGAAATGAAAGAAGTAACAAATATGAATATTCTCTAGATGGTGAAAATATACCCTAATTGGGTGCGACCAACTTAGCCATGTTGTCTGCCCGATTTCTGTCATTTCCCGGTTGATGAGGCTTAAGGTCATACGTACTATTATACAGATCACATCTATATTTACTTTGAGTGCTACATCGTCATACCCGCCAACTCACAAATTGATTTCCCCAAAAATATCATGGGTATAAATCTAGGAGAAACTAAATTCTCCGCCACCAACGTAAATACGTTTGAAGTAATCAACTTACGCGATCTATTAAATATACTCTGTCATACATTCATCCATACACGTTATCCTGGGGCTGGACAAACCAAAGGCACTATTCTGTAAATCCATCTTAGGAAATTTCTACCTAGGATCGCCAGAACAACCCTTGCACAAACTTCGTCTTCAAAAATCTTCCGCAAATTCGATACTCAACGTTAATGCCATACAGAGTGGGTCTCAGATAATTAACCTGATCCCGGTCTCCCCGTATTGACAACGGAAATGGTCAAAAACTTTGATAGTCATTCTATCAAAGGAAAACATAACAATGGTCATATTCCCAAATGGAAATCTTACCGATCAATCACCATTTCATTTCCCAATTTCCCATTTATTTCTTAAAACCTGTTTTACTTCTCACGATTTTCTTGGAAAACGTTTCCATATATTCACAACTCCTTATTTCCCATATTTCGAAAAATATGTGTTATTAACATTGGAAAATATTTCCATATCTTATTCACGCATCACTATTCTTTCACATCCATCAGTCTCTAACTGTAAACTAGTAAGAGAACAGCCCCCTAAGTATTAACCTCGAAGGTCGAAACCAACATCAGATCAATACCCAGAAAGTTGTTCAACATAACTAGTCTCCAGTCTGTTTCTAATTTCCTTAACTCCATTTTAAATCTGTAAAACATTTTTTTTAATCATTTTTACTTTAAACATGAATATTATTTCTTTACCGAAAACTGAACTCGTTATCTCAATCAATCTTGATTTTTATTTATAATTTCCATTACAGGTTTAAATCCCATTTACCGAGCCATTTTATAAATTCATATTTATATTTCACTCCATATACTCCATTTATAAATCAATTTCCTATTAAATATATATCAAATTTATAACTTAAACTCGATTACCTATTTAATTACTAATTATTGGTTTCAAAGAAAATTTTAACTATCTTGTCAATCACAAAATTATATAATATATAATTTTTAAGAATAAATCATTTTAATAACATTCAACATCGTTAAATTTTAATTATAAACACTTATTGATTTGTTCACATTCTATTCCCATTTCGAACATCGAAATGATATCATCGTTTTCTTTTGAAACGATTTCCCAATTTCCCTTCCAAAATTCATCCTTATATTTTTCAAATTATTAAATTACAATTATTCCACTTTATTTTTAAACATCATTTATGAATAAAACTACTTGTTTTAATATAATTAAACCAAGTTATTAAAATCTAGTTCATTCGAAATTCAATTTCTATTTAAAATATAGATTACCCTTTTTAAGACCCCAATTTCTTTTCCAATATTTTCGAATATACTTTACAGTAATTTAATACCAATTAATTGAGGTCAATGTTGTTCAAACATCCTAACCATACAATAATCAACCACAGATTATTTATCACATCATATAATATAATATATGAAAAACAACAATAATTGTTGAGGAATCCAGTCAGATTCCTCCAACCTATTTCCCTGCACCACAAATGTTAATCAACATTTATTTACTATCAATATGAAATAAATAATAAATAGTTTCCATATTCAACTAACAACTTGTATAAATAACTATATGTATTATTTTAACTAATTCATCCAAAAAACCATCACACAACATTCAACTATCATTTATCAATATTAAATAACGTTTATAAAGTTATAAACTGGACAGAGTTAGTGAGTTTACTCACCTTGCTCGTTTACCGTTAAATAACAGTAAACGTTTGTTCGATCATATCAGGCGTTTAATTTCTCCATAATTTGTAATGATCTTCAAATGGTCTCGAACTAGTTCCACCATGTAGCCTGCGATCATATGATCCTAACGTGGCCAACGATTCATGATTCTGATACTATATGAATGGAATATAAAAATAACAAGTTTACATGTTATTTACTTTAAAGTGAAACTTAAATTATATATATTTAACGTAATTGGTCCACACCTTTTTGTACCTAGCCCAACACCCATAAATTATCTGCCTTGTCTTCAATATAACATCTGCTCCAGCATTTCACCCATGCTACCCCATTGCCAAACTCTTTTCTTTTTCTCCCCTTCATTTTTTTATATTATTAGTGGGCTTAGCATCGGCCCATCAGCCCACTACACTAACCGACGTGAACATGTCCTCTCCCCCTTCAATAATAAAACTTACATCCTTTCAGATTTATACCTGCTCTTATATTTCTTTTTTTTTCTTTTTTTCACTTAATTGGGCCTTGCATTTTTGTTTCAAACGACCCAATACCCGAGCTTCTACTGCACCCGGCCTGTTCATTTTAGCTTCTTCTTCCAGTATGAAATCGCAGGATCCAACATACTCTTTTTTTTCTTTCCTCTTCTAATCACATGCGCCTCCTACTGGATCTCATCACAATTGAAATCTGCAAGCCATGCAATACGTTTCCAGACCTTTACACATGCTATAATGCTTCTCCATTTTTAACTTACCGTAATTTCTGAAATATGCACGCAAGTGCTTCCTCCTGTTCATTAACAATCACACAAAATGTACCATAGGACTTCTCTACAAAAGCTACATTTTCCTAACCCCATCATACGTTGAACCAGCCCTCCTCCACTCTCCATGTACACACACACCATTCCATGCATTCTGCATCTCCCATTCTTCTTCTAGGCCACGTTTTCTCCTTCATACCAATTCACGTGAAACACCTTGCTTCCCTACAACTTCACCAACATGTCCACTACAAACCTTCACTTCCAGACAAGGTTTCCAGGTCCTTGTCCATGCACAACAACTTTTGTGCGAACCAAACTAAGCCAGTACTCAACAACCCTTTCACACCATTTACGAATGCCATTTTCATGCTTCCAGAAAACACCCTGAGCACGCTACAAACTTTCCAGCGAATGTATCTGTTTCGAACCCACCACAACGGACACAGGAATGAAAGGAAAGGTATAGGGATCTTATATATATTGGTTACATGATTTTTAGATAATGAATTTATTTGTTTGAAATGATTTTTATCCCCTTTTTTTTCTTTCGCCATTAAAAAAATATGGAACCAAAAGTTTCGAACAACCCAAAATAAAACAGAGGAGCTGGCCTTCGTATACGTAGAAGTAGGTGCCTTGGCCTTGACGTAAAATCATATAGGGTAGGTACGCCCTATTACTTTAGCATGAAGGAAGCAATGAGTTTTAACTTCATCATTCTACGCGAAGAGATTGTCTTACAGAATATTTGTACTTTGCTAACTTTATTACTTTGTTACTAAGGAATCAAGTAGCAAGAGGAAAAAGGTTTGTCTAGTTTATGTTTTGAGTTATAATGTTTTCGAGTACCCCGTTACGTAAAATATCATTCATTTAAGAACCATTATCAATAAAAATAAAAATACCATTGAGATGAGCATTGTGCCACAATCCCAAAAATAAAATAATATAGACAAGTTAGCTTATTCTGTGATACCCCAAAATGCTGATATAGGGTGTAAAATACTCCAAATAAAAAGTTGCTTATTTTCCAAATAAAATTTTGTAGTGAAATTCTAAAAATTTAATTATAACTACGTCTCAAATATCTTGTCCAAATTCAAAAAAATTTATCATAATTAAATATATCGCTATGGTTTATAAACGATTCCATAGCGACTATTTGAAAATTTAATTTGGACATAACTCATAATCTATAAGACGAAATCTCGATTTTTCACTTCTAGTAGAAAAATACTGTTAATAAGATTCCAACGTTTCTTGTTTCGAAGAAATCCAACTAATAACGAATCTTGTATAGTCTTTTAAAGTTCAAACATTAAATTACGAACTACCGCGTCGTTACGAGCTCGTTTATAATTATATTATAGTTAATATGTTCAACTGCCGTTTAAATAATATATTCGTTGCTCTAACTCAAATATTACTAAATTAAATATCATATATTATCCAAATTACACAATATTGCAAATCCAACCATTTCAAAAATAATTATATTATTCCATTAAATATTATATAAATTTAAATATTCAAAATATTTGAATTCAAACCATTTAAATTCTCAAACTATTATATTAAAATAATTATATTGATTAATTATTAAATCGTTAAAATTCCAGGATATTACATAAGAAAAGAAAGATCCAATGCAAGAATAACATTTCAATATTTTTGAAAAAATAAAAAATCGGTCTCTACCTAACAAGGGTGATCTCAGTTGAAAATGGTGATCGTTCTTCGTCTTCCTCTTAATGGAGCAGTGAATTATTTCTTGTGATGGAAAAAGTAAAAAGAAAAAGGTGAAAAGACTTTCCTTTTATAATATGGTGGGGTGGCTATTTAAATTCGGCTGACATAACCTTCATACTGGACTAGGCTGACGTGTAAAGCCACTGGCGGGCCAAGGATCAGCCAATAAGATGGACGACAGTAAGGTGTCATTATTGCCTGAGCTCGTTTAAGTTTCCAAAGTAGTTGATGGGTTTATCATGATTCACAAGGCACATTAAGTGGACGACTAAGGTCGACCTATGGAATTCTTCAGTTGATATGAAAATATTTTCTCAGGGCACGTGTTTGCAAAGTATACTTTATTTCCAACGTATCATACTTTGGGGGGCAAAGTGTTGACGGGTCCTTCGGACAGCCCATCAAGGCTCAACAATGCTATAAGCTCATACCCCGAGTGCTTGATGTGGGCCAATCGATGAGACCTGAAATTTAAGCTTACTTCCCCCATCAGGCACGGTCCAGGAGAAGCCTAATATGACCAATCATGCTCAGCCGTGTTGCATCCAACTGTGAGCCGAAAGCCCACCTACAGAATAGCTCATCCTAGATCATCTGAATCAAACGGATCAAGTGCCACTTCATGCCGATAATTCGAGGAAACCAAATCCTTAGGAGATACCGATTCATTTAGCATCAAGTACTTTCTTGGATCCCACGGCACGTGTCCAAACTGGCCCAAGTACTGTATCACCTATAAATACCCCTTCTGAATTTAGAGAAAAGGACTTTTTGGAGAAATTTAGAAGCCTTAGTTTTTTTAGTACTCTTTACTGATCTCTTATTGTACCGTCGTTGTAACTATTTTGTCTAATAATTGAAATAATATATAAGAGATTATAAAGTGGATGTAGGCTCATTAACACCGAACCACTATAAAATCGTGCGTGATTTCCTCCATCTTTAACTTTTCACAATTATTAATCTTCATTTATTCTCTACATAACCTTTCCTTTGGGTGTTGTACCAAATTTTGGGTCAACGGATTTATTTAATAAATAAAAGGATTTTATAATATATTGGATATCGATTTAGCCTGAAAATGGAAGTATGGAGTTTTAAAATCCAATATAGTTTATTCTGAAGCTATATGACGTTTTATTTGGATATATACGATAATTATAATTTATTTTTCAAAGAATTTAATTATTTTGGAATTGAATTATATTTTACCGATTTAACTGAATACGAAAAATAGCCATTTTTCAAACGATCTTGGAATTCGACGAAACAAGTTTTATCGGATTCATAATGATAAATTATTGTATGATTCCAAATTTCAAACTAATCGAGTTAGTATGTGGTCGTACGAGATATAAAAGTTCAATGTAAATACAAAATCAATAATTTGAGCTTGAACAAGTGCTATTTGAGCAAACAAACTCGTATTTCGATGAAACAAGTTGTATTAGAACCGTAATGACAAACCATAGCTACATATCAATTTACACCTCGAACGGAGTTCGTATGTGCTCGTGCAAATTTTTAAACGACGAATAAAAGTAGCGATAACGAAGAAAATAATAAATTAATATACAAGGCTGGTCCTATTAGCTTACCTACCCCTATATAATGTCCTAAACCCAGCACCAACCATAAACCCTCAAGGAAGCCTCCATTAATTGCAAATAAGCCCCTCTACAATAATTTTTATCTCCTGAACCTTTAGGAATTAGCCGAAGGTCCCAACATGATAGTTGTCGTGTATGGCAAGGGCTACCCCCTGTACAAATTTGGTAGCAAATAGGTGACGGAGTCCTCCAGAATCTAGCTCGAAAGGGGAGGGGATAAGTTTTAGATTTTTTAAAATTGCGTGTGTTGACGTCTAAAATTGTTGTCAACATCCAAGAGTTCCAGAAATTTGAAACTAAATGTCCAAAGCGGAAAAGTATTGGAGATGCAGTAATAATATGTGGGAAAGTAAAGGACACAGTTATTTATAGTGGTTCGGCCTGTCGGGGACTACGCCCACTTTGAAGGCAATACCGATTTTATTCCATTACAACATAGCACAATAAGACACTATTACAAGAAGTTACAATGATTAACAATATCCTATTAGTCCTTATTATCGAGCTTTCTTTCTGTCGAGCTTCCTTGCACAACGGGAGTAGTCGATGAGTTGCCGATGTTGTAGCAGAGCCGAGGGCGAGGGATCCGAGGTAGTGGAGTCGAGATCGAGGGATCCGAGGTTCGGGGTCCGAGGTTTGGGGTCTGAGGTGAAGGGGCAAGGCCTTCTTATTCTTTGTTGAATGGAAGAGGTGATGACTTGGCCAACAATGTCCGTGGTTCGGGAAATATCCAAAGGTAATGTAAGGATCCTTGTAGATGTCTAAAATAATGGCTAAACCTTCATGACTATACTCATTGGTCTGAGCATATTCGTCCTCTTCCTTGTATGAAGGACGGTGCCTAGGACACTTAGGGGAAGAATATCTTCTTCCTAGGAAGCCATAAATGCTTGGGAGAGAGCTTGGACCAACCCTTGTTATGTTGGTAGTGAGGGGGTATTTATAGTGTAGTGGTTAGGTGGGAATAGGTAGGAGTAAGGGACCACAATAGTACATTTTGAACCCTAGAGCACAGTCCTCCAGAAATCCGGATCCCTTCCACTGTGCCCATGAAATTTCGTACCCCAAGGGGGTACGAAATTCGTACCCGGGGGGCAGGGGGGATACGAAATTCATACCTCGACTGGGTATGAAATCCGTACCTTGCGGAGTACGAAATTTGTACCTAGGGGCAGGGGGAGGGTACGAGTTTTATATTGGTTGGGAACGAGGGATTCACGAAGAAGGGGTATGACAACGTGGATGTGGCCTAGTTTTGGGGAATACGAAGATCATGGAAGTTGCACCCATACCCAAGGACGACTCGCTTTCGGATCGGAGCTCGGCTCTCCTTTGTCTCGACATGCATATTCCTGAAGATTTTGGCAACACTCCTGAATTGTTGAACTACGCGATGGGCCGAGCCGTGTGGGGCTGGTCTACTTCTGCTAACCAGACCACAATGTTGGTTAACATTTGCCGCCACAAAGTATGTCTTGTGTTTATGGGACATCCTTTGAAGTAAGATAAGTTTGGCGATGGGCCGAAAGATTTTCATTCCATGCTTAGTGATTGGTCATGACCTTCCCCTTGAGTTGTACACCGGGAGTGCGCTGCTTTTGGAGCGGTTGAGACGCCTTGTCGGAATCTATTGGTACGAGTTTAGGATTCAGGCATTGTTAAGAGCTTTGACTCGCTTGAGTCTTGCCGCTTGGGTTGAACTTGTCTAAGGCATCTAATTTCTGTAGATTGAAGAGATCAAACTTTAGTTGTCGGCTCCCGATTGCACCAAGGTGCAAATGGTTCGTTATTGGGTCATAATCGCGAATGCACTCACACGTTTGCACGTGGTTTTTTGCGATGCAATCTGAGTTGGAATAAGTAGCATGAAAGTAAATTGTATGCCATAGGCTAGTGATCGCGCAATTTTGCTTTCAAAACATTTTCGGAGTGAGAGCTGATCGTTTGGTGTGTATGCTTGAATCATTAAGGCATGTGAGCACACATTTGTTTAACGATTCAAGTCGGTCTACTCGGCTTAGACTTCGAAAGCATGTATGCGTAGTTATTGCCATGTCTTGGGCACGCGATTCCGCAAAGTGGTTATCGAAACGTCGTTGTACTGGAACTTGATTATTCGGCGTGTGTCACTGAATCACTTGGATTCATTAGCCAAAATTGTTCAACGATCCAAGATGATCTCAAATGTCAGAGTTTTGGGAACTCGCATATGTGAACGTCACTGTAAGGGAAATGCTCGGCGTATGTCATGGCATGTAATCATATAGATTGGCCTTAGAAGCAAAGTCGAACCCAAATGCCAAGTGCATGCACTTTGATGGTTGGGCATTTGGAGAGTACACGAATGGTTGTTGAGTCATGATTTATTCCATAGCTGGGGATTCGAAGACAAGTGAATGTGACCACGGTTTGTTATACAATCCCGAATTTCGATCCCGAAAGGTTCGATTGGAGTGTGTCAATCCCGTAGTTGTACTTGTTTCCTTTCTTCTCTTCTCCGGACAGAAAATTGGCTTAAGGCATGGAAGATACAAAATGCTTCTTTTGTACCTTGGATGTCTGAATTTTTTTTAGGTTTCTGAGACAAGGGAAGAGAGATATGCGAAGTGAGAGGGCTTTTGGGATTGGCATACAAGAATGTGGAGAGGTGGATTTTGGGAAGCGGAAGCAGAAGTTTGGGGAAAAATTGCTAAGTACTTGCGGATACGGGATTGGAAATCTTATCCCAAACTCTAAATAAATCTCCCAGGTTCTTCAGGGGCTTGAAGCTTGTTTGAGGACATGATAACTTAGCCAATACGGAGCACGAAACAGAACTTCGTACTCTTATGACTCCGCCAAGTCTTAGCTTCGACCTTGAGGGAGTGAACTTGAACCTTTGCATGATGTCGCATGATCGGATCAGGATTCGTGAGTTATAGCCTTGCGTTGTGGACGTCGAGGAATGGACTTGTTTGGACTGGCGGCTTGGATGTGCATGTAGGATGTGGACGCAAAGTTGAGCTTTTAGTTTCAATATCCGATCCATGACCCAATCACGATGCAGTCGCATTTCGACTCAAGTGTCGCATCGGTGGTTTGTGATGGCCATGGCGTTACCTGTTGAGGCTAAAGGTTTCCATCATGTTCTGAAGTGTCTGCTTTTGTGGAGTTCGGGCACTGATGGAAATTCAAAAATTTATGGGGCTTGGACTCCAGTTCTGGATCGCCTTCTTCGCAAGATGGAGGCTCTATCAAGACGGTTGCTACAAGGGATGCGGTGGAATGATGCCAGTGCGGGAACTAGATAGGACCTTCCTCGAGTCCTGCAATGGACAGGCTGGTGCAATAATCGGTAGAGGCATGCCCTCGGGCCTACATACCTGTTAGATTTTGTTCGACACCAAGAATGAGTTCGCAAGTTTGGATCTTTGCGTGATGTTGCATGATTGGATTGTAATTGAAGTTGAACGTAACAAAACCGATCAGCGTAACGTTCGAGAAATGAAGTTATATGGTCTGATCGCTCGGATATGCACATAAGATGTGGACGTATGGTCGAGTCGTCAGTATCCGACCCAATCATGTCATAACCATG
Organism: Allium sativum; assembly: GCA_030737875.1. Taxonomy (NCBI): domain Eukaryota; kingdom Viridiplantae; phylum Streptophyta; class Magnoliopsida; order Asparagales; family Amaryllidaceae; genus Allium; species Allium sativum. The sequence goes on from CM060924.1 coordinate 163,008,454, forward strand.
GTCCGATCCGAGAATGGTTCTGATGGCCAGCGGTGATCACAGTTTTAGTCGATAAAAATAGATGTTGTCAACGCGTCCCAATGCACTTGTAAGTAGGAAGCCTTTGCATCAAGATATGTAAGTCAGCTTCGCATTGCATGTAAGTATGAGCTTGCTTGCAGGGCGTTAAGACTTTGGGAACCCAATGAACAGGTCAAGGGAACACGAGAACTTAGAAAAGGTGTTTTGAGATATGCTTTTGGTATTTCGCGTACTGAGGACTCATCTGAATTCTCTTGCTCCTCGGGTAGCTAGTGATTTTATTGTTCCTCCTGTCCTTGAGTTCGGGTCTCTATGCCCGACATGCCCAGTACTGGCAAAAAGTCAAAAGCTCCCGAGACTCGAGCTTTCGGTTCTGGGTCACCTTAATCGCGAGGTGGACGTTCCTCTTAAAAATGGTTGCTTCGAAGGTTGTGGCAATAGTCATACCAGTGCGGGAACTGGTGAGGATCCGCCTCATGTCCTGCGATGGGCAAGTCAGTGAAAGAATTGGTGAATGGCTGCCCCAGGCCCGTGTACTTGCCAACTGAAGATGATGCAAGCGATAAATCCTCAGAATCCAAATAGCTGTGTCTTTTGTTGTGCAACCCCCTTAGAGTGAAGGCGACACCAGGCTTTGCCCCCATGCTTCCTCATAATTACGAGTCTGGATTTGGGTTATAAGGAATACAATTTGGAGAGGTAGGAGAACATGTGGATACATTCTTAGAGGTGGACTTGGGATATAATTTTTATAAGAGTTTCCTTGGAGAGGGAGAGGTTGTGGATAGCCAAAGTGCTCGGGTGACGCTCAAACAATGAAAGTTATGGCGGAAGCTCAGAAAGCCCAAATAGTGGCAAAGTCTAAGGAGTCAGAGGATAAGAGGAATAGGATGAGGGTGTCATACAAGAGGCATAGGCAAAGGCTAGACAGGATGCCGAGTAGAAAGCTGTTGGTGTGGTGGCAAAGAAGTAAGTCGATGCCGAGGCGGAGAAGGAGAAGGCCGCTGAAGAGGCCAAAAAGAAGGAAGCCACCGATGATGCTAACCAAAAGGGCCAAGAAGAACTTTAGTAAGCTTAAAGTGGATGCAGCTATGTGACACCAAGCCAGGGAGCTAGCTGATTAGAAGGACGCCAAGAAGAAAGTGGAGTTGAAGGCCAAGAAGGCTCAGGGAGAAACCGAGGTTGTGATGGCCCTTGTTTCTTACATTGCCCCTAAGCCACTGCAATGTATTTCCCCTGGAAAGTCACTGTGATTACAAGTGGCGAGGATGATGGCGGGAGGCGCACATTGGTGTCTCGTGAATCTGTTGCTCCTATGAAGAGCAGAGGAGGAGAAGGTGGAAGTGGATCTGGAAGGAAGGGGTCCATCACTGGTGGTGACCAGCTTAGTGCCGAACCTGCACAGAAAAAGAAAAGAAAGAAGTGGGATGAGTAGCATCAGTAATTGTTATAAAAATTATAGATATTTTGGTTAGGTAGACCTATAGTATATGCGAGGATGGCCCTAGCTTTGGATCCTTAAAGGCACGGTGTGGTTTACATGTATGCCCTGTCATTAGAAAATAATAACAGTAGATATGTAGTCTATTTTGGGTGTGTGAAAAAGGAAATATTTAGTTATTAATATCGCATTTCATCTTAAGTGTTCGAATGTTCTTCTCATGTTTTCCAACGTCCTGTACTTGTACAAGGGTACTTATTGTTACACTTACAGAAATGTGATCAGGGTTCTTGCTCTGGGGAAGTTCCAAGTGTGTGGAGATCGAGTTAGTTCCGCTCGTGGTGTTTCCTTTGTTCAGGAATCCCGAGGGGTGTGGAATCCAGGCTAGGTGCCTTCTGCCTTGGACTGCCTGGAGTTAGTTCCAAGTGAAGGTGTGGACGTTGCAATTCATCTGACTTTTGGTTCTTCCGTCATTTATTCGAGTTTAGAGCACGGGGGCATCGTTTATTCGCCTAAGGGTGCCCGGATCTGAGCCCGAAGGACCGGATTGTGGCCAAGGGGCTTCCCCCAAGCCCTGGGGCTTAGGAGCGGGAACGATTTATGCTCGGTCTCGGTGTTGGACCGAGGTCCGAGAAGTTCCCGAATCCGAACCCGATGGGTCGGATGGAGCCGTGTGAGTTGTTGGCATCTCACTAGGTTGGCCGGTGGGCAACCCCAAGCCCGGGGACTTAGGAGCGGAATGATATATACTTGGTCTCAGTGCTGGGCCGAGATTCGAGTTGGGATGTTTATACTCGATCGCGTCGCGGGCGCGGGATTCACGTAGCAGTGTCGGATCCCATCCTCGAGGTGCAGAATCGAGGGCATTTAGTGTGTATCCTCATTGTTATTCTGAGGTTCGAGTAGTGGTACCAGCTCCCATGCTCGAAGTGTCGATCCGGTGCTCGATTGGGCCTCTAGTAGAGCTTCTAGTCGTACCCCCGGTCACTGGAGGGTTGCCAAAGCTCAGAAGAAGGAAGATGACTACGATGCGACAAAGACGAGACATTTTTCCGAGGAGAGGGTTCGCTTTCAATTCCCACTTTGCTTTCTATAAAAGAGGTTAAGGTGGTAACGAGCCATGAGCCGACACCTTTGAAGATGACCTCAGAGATCCTCGCGTCGTAGAGGGCCGGAAGCAGCACTATTGGAGGACCGATGACCTCGGGCCTTTTTCAGAGCGTGACTCTGGTAGTACTCCCTGGCGCGCCCCCAGTTGGTTGGAGTATCAGATAGAAGAGGATGGCGACGACACAGTGGAGAGGATTTGTGTTTTGGAGAAGAGGTCTTGCTTTTTTGTTTCCATTTTTCTTCCAATGAGCGAGCCAACGATGGTAATGAGTCGTGGGTAGATATTTTCGTTGACGACCTCAAAAATGGCTGTATCATAGAAGATCGTCGTAGGACTCGTGGAGGACCAGTAACCTCCGGCCCGCTTCCGAACGTTCCTCCGGTAGCACCTCTCAGCGTGCCCCCAACTAACTAGAGGGTGGCCGGGAGCCTAAAATGGAGGAAAAAGGTCATGGAATAGCGAAGAGGAGGTGTCTTTTGGAGAAGAGGGCCTGCTTTTCGTTCCCGTTTCGTTCCCAATGACGGAGTCCGGGATAGGGCTAAGTCGCGAGCATATGTCTCTGAAGACATCCTCAGAGTCCACTATGCCATGGAAGTTGTGGTCCCAGGTGCCATAGTATAATGACTCGACAATGCACTCAGGTTTCAGTCGAAACTCCACTGTTGAAAGACTCGAGTCTGGCAGAGTTCGAGGATGTCGTTGGTTCACCAGGTGTTACCCGGATCCAGACCATTTGGGTCGAATGGAGCCAATTGGGTGGTCAATGTCGCACTCATTTGGTTGACGAATTGCCCCCAAGTTCGAAGACTTAGGAATGGGGCTGTTATGGTTGGCCTCATCGTCAATTTGAGGCTTGATCCAAGGACCGGTTCCCGGGTTTGAGATGTTGATCCAGTGTAGCGCGCTTGTGTATGTGAATTAGTTGACATAAGCCATTTGGAAGATTCACAACACTAGAGACTTGATAACAACTAGACTAGTACAAAAGGCGACCCACATGACGCAAGTCGTGAGGCATGGGTGCTCATTATTGTCGCAGTCCCGATGAGCCAAAGGGACAATCTTGAGGGATTTAGTTGTCGGTCGAGATTCTGGTTCGTTGGAATCTTGGGTGAGCATTGAGCAGCTTGGAGATTCCATGTGGTGGATCCTGTCGATGCTGCTCGAGGTGACCCTTGCAGATGATTTCTCGTTGTTGTCCTGTGAGTGGAGACAGCTGTCTGTGTCGTGTCCATGGATGCTACGAAGCCTACAGCATTCTGTAGAATCCCATGGTGTGCTCATTAGGCCCTTAGGCCTTGGCCTTTTAGAGTGCAAGATATTGTGAGTTGCAAGGTAGATGTTATCGGGGGTGTCATTGAGAGGGGTGCAGTTGTGGAAAGTACGCTTTCTCTTATTGTTGCGACTACCTCTGACGTTGCCGATGTGAGCAAGGTTGTGCAGAGCAACAGGGATAAAATCGTTGGAACTTTGGGCTTCGTCTCAAGGCAACTTGTTCGGGGGTGAGAAGCTCGATTCCTTTGTGCTAACTTTCAATGTTGGAAGTAGTCGGCATTCTTGCAGAAGTTCTCCCGAATCTTCGGTTGCTTTCGATCGGTCCATACTCTGAATTTGAAATTAGGTGGGATGCCCTTAGCAAGCTGGACAAGCATGATTCGATAGGTAGGTCTCCCGATTTTGGCCAAGGCGGTGTTGAATCTTTCGAGGTAGATTTCGAGAGTTTCATTAGTGCCTTAGTAAATGTTCGAGAGTAAGGGGATGTCTTTAGGTATTGCGACGTGCATCTAGGATTACATGACCAAATCCCTAGTGAGTTGGTCAAAATTTGAGATGGTTCCCGACAGGAGTCGAGGGAACTATGCTAGAGACATCTTAGATAAGGACGAGGAAGCACTTGCACTTCATGACGTCGGTAGCGTGTAATGGATCCATATTCCATTCGTAGCGGTTGATGAAGTCTCAGGGATCAGAGCTCCTTGCTTAAGGAGTGAGTTTTGGCATGTCGAAGTGCTTGCGCCATTTGGCATTAAGTATAACTGAAGTAAATGGATTACTCCTCATACTGGTTTCCCAAATGTTGTTGGCGTGTCCCCGAGATTCCCTCACAATCATATGGATCATATCGGCGAGAGTCAGAGTTTGGGTTCCTGCAATATTATGGTGGTCGTAATTTGGTTGAGGAGTTTGGATCATAGGGTGCCTTCTCGAAGGAAGGTCTTTGTCGTTCTGCAAGTCTCTAACCTCGATTGCATGATTTCGTGGAGGTTGGTTGAGGGGAACTTGGGCCCAGTTGGATGCTAAAAGTGTAGGTGACAAGTTCAGACTTGTGGCATTTTGAGTCTGGCTAGTAGAGGCTCAAGCGCTATTCACTTGGTCGAGATTAGGTTAAAGCCGGAAACGGCCGGGATGAGGCGTTCCGTCTCTGATGGTGATCCTGACATTGCAGAAAATAAAAGTCAAATGTGCTGTCATAGAATACCATTTGTGGCATGTTGAAGTGTCGGGGAGAATCAACTTTATGTATGATCCTAGTGAAGGGATTACGCCTCAAATGGGTTTCTCACGAGTTATTGGCGTTCCCTCGCGTATTCTATCTCTTGACTCGAAATTGGAGCAGGTTTGAAAAAGGATCTTATAGTGTCTAGGGTTGGGCCAGGAGGTCTCTTAACGCCTTCTTTTTTCTTCCCATTGGAGTTATTTCACAAAGACTTTATGATCCTTCGGACCACGTCGGGGAGATATGCTGGACGGGGATCTTCTAGTGGAATCCATTAGTTTTGGCAAACTTCGGAAGTTCTATTCTGTGGGCATCTTCAATGATGCACATCCGGGTCATCCTCTTCCATGTCATTGACATTGATGGTCTGATTTTGGTATGGATGGAGAGGCTAAGTAGGTTTATGTGCATTTTGGTCCGGAGGTACTTGAGCCTGATGGGTTACTGGAAGAGTATGCCCTGGTTCTGAGGGGCGACAGTTGGGTTCTGTCGAGGAGGGGCGGTTACTCGATCTCGGTTCAATAATCAACCAGGAGCAGTCACGATACTGTTTCCCCCCGCTGTAACTGTTGGTGGTTCGATCACCATTTCCATTTCCGTTTTCGTTGCCGTAGTAGGAGCGTTGGAGTGGACGACGACGTTATTAATGAGGCTGAACATTCTTCTTTGACGTAGGCCCCTAGATTTGGAAGAAGAAGTTTTCGATATAGTACGTCGTAGGTGGGCGTTGATCTAAGCAAGCTGAAGCAGAACGACGATGCGTTGACTTTCCTGAAGTTGGCACATAAGGTCGATGTTATTCTTTATCGACTGGTTGAGTTAGAGAGCTGTATATGTATACTTCTTATTAAGCACATGAATCTATGCTTGAGTCGTAGGAGCTTCAGGGTCCACAAGTGGAATGAGATCCATTTTGGTTGGGTTATCTGACACTTGGGGCTGCTAAAATGTCACTTTCGGCAGACTGGAGGAGCGTTTGATTCTTTGGTCGCTTAGCCATTGTAAGCGGACTCAGTCGTAGGTTGTAGAAGGAACCTAAAGCGCGTCGAAGTCGAGATGGGAATTTGCGATAAAGAAACAAATCCGAGTTCTCTCAATGATACATTCCTACTTGTCGTGAAACGGGCAATGTCCAATTGAGCGTGTCGCTGGACTAATTCCTTGTTTTTCTTGACTTGGGCTTCCAACCATTGCTTGGTTTCTTCCTATCTCGAGAAGCTACACTTGAGCTACTGAGGCCTCGGGGCTGGAGGTAATGCCACATAAGCAGTGGCTAAGATGTCAGAAGGAGGTCGCCGATGGATCAGAGTGCCTTGATTATCGTTAGATGGTCCGCCAGGGATAGATTTCCCTTTCTTTCCATTACCGAGAAGTTCGCTCGGTAGATAAGATGGAATCCGAGTAGCAGAAACAAACTTGTGGTCAAGTATCGATGGGGAAAATCGTCTTTGTCGAGTTTGAACGAAGGTATTGTTGGATGGAGGCCAAGCGCCCAAGTCCGCCCGAAGACGGAGAATGTCTCGTTGATCATACTGTCGAAGTCGTTATGTTAATCCAATGTTCTGGTGGATTTTTTCGATAAGGCATTGTTGAATCTTGCCTAACTTTCATGATGTTTCATCAAATTGAGCTTGATCAACGAGTGTGTCAAGGTTAGAAGCATTAAGGTTGGTCGGAGCTTCAAGGAATCGAGGTTGAGGAGGAAATTCTGGATCTGGATTGAAAGTGGAAGGTCTGACCATGGGGTCCTTTCCTGTGTTCACCATTGTCGCTAGGCTTCGCCGGTAAACCTAAGAAAACCTAAGTAGCGTCCGAAGTCTTGGTGACTGAATAGACGGAAAGGCAAGGTTTCTATTCCTCAAAGGAAGGGACAGAATGTCGACCGTAGATGCGCGCTTTACTCATCCCCTTCCTGGAGCGCCAAAATGTTAACGTCTGAAATTGTCACCAACATCTGAGAGTTCCAGAAATTTGAAACTTAATGTCCAGAGCGGAAAACTATGAGAGATGTAGCAATAATATGCTGGAAAGTAAAGGACACAATTATTTATAGTGGTTCGGCCTGTCGGGGTCTAAGTCCATTTTGAAGGCAATACAGATTTTATTCCATTAAAGCAAACTACAACAAGACACTATTACAAGAAGTTACAATGATTAACAAAATCCTATTAGTCCTTTTTGTAGAGCTTCCTTGCTAAGCGGGAGTAGTCGATAAGTTGTCGATGTTGTAGCGGAGCCAAGGGCAAGGGAGCGGAGTTGAGGTCGAGGGATTCGAGGGACTGAGGTTCAGGGTTCGAGTTAAGGGGGAGGCCTTCTTCTTTTTCGTTGAATGGAAGAGGTGATGACTTGGCCAACAATGTCCGAAGTTCGGGGAATATCCAAAGGTAATGTAAGGATCCTTGTAGATGTCTAAAGGCATGGCTAAACCTTAATGAGTATGCTCACTGGTCCGAGCATATTCGTCCTCTTCCTTGTATGAAGAATGATGGTACCTAGGAAGCTTTGCGGAAGAATATCTTCTTCCTAGGAAGCCACTGAACCTTGGGAGAGAGCTTGGACCAACCCTTGTTGTGTAGGAAGTGAGGGGATATTTATAATGGAGTGGTTAGATGGGAGCAGGTAGGAGTATGGACCACAATAGTACATTTCGGACCCCAGAGCATAGTCCTCTAGAAACTCGGATCCCTTCCACCATGCCCAAGAAATTTGTACCTCGTTCTAGGGGTACGAAATTTGTACCCGGTGGGTATGAAATTCATACCCCGGGAAGGGGTACAAGTTTTATATTGGTTGGGAACAGGGGATTCGAGAAGAGAGCGGTGCAATAACGTGGATGTGTCCTAGTTTTGGGGGATACGAAGATCATGGATGTTGTTGGCTGAAGCTTGACTTTGAGTTGATCCGGTGATTTAGGTCGATCAACATCTGGACTGTGGGGCCCCGGACCCCCACCGGTGCTGCGCCCGGACCTGCGAACGGCTCACCTTTGGCTCGGAGCTAGGCTCATATTCGGATCAGCTTGCGGATTCCTAAAGATGTTGGTAACACTCCTGGACAGTTGAACCACGCGATGGGCCGAGTCGTGTGGACCTGGACTTCTTCTGGTAACCTGACCAGAATGTCGGTTAATAGTTTGCAAATGGTGGAGACATAGCCGGGGGTGTCAACTAAGAAGTTGGAGAGAGGAGCGAGGGATATAAGGTTTTAGTTGGGGGTTCTCCAGTAAATGGATTGTGTTGGTGGAAAGACAGACATGATCTGAGATGTCGAGCTTCAAAGGGGATCGAATGTATATTGACTTATTCTGGTCGACGTAGCCACTTTCAGGTGATGGCTCCAACTGGAGAAATGTCGAGGAGGCCAAGACCTAGCTACATGTAAATTTTAGTGGAGGTAGGTGGCTCGAGGCGTCGGAATTTGGCCCCGGAGCCTTTTTCGTTCAAGCGCTTTTTTCTGGCGAACGGCGCGATAGTTAGCGGCGAGCCTCATGGAGAAGGAAAGGCAGGGGAGGGGCTTCACAGTGGTAGGTCGATCAGGCGATCCGATCACTCATAGCGGTGGCGGGGAGGCTCCAAGCACGTGAATGTGGGTTTGAACGGTTTGATGATGAAGAAGATAAGTCTAATAATATTTTAATTAATGAATTAATGAATTTTTTGGCAAGCCATTATTTAATTAATGTATTCAATATGTGAACGTGTATATCTCTCTCGTACGAACTCAGAATTGGAAGAAAATGGATCCATTGGAATCGTGGAGCCGAGAGCTTCACAAAAAACGGATTGGATCAGGAACAAATTGGAATTTTGGGCTAAATTAAACCCACATTTAATGTAATCCAAAAGCGATTGTCATTATGACAATCAAACTCAATGTGAGAACTCCCTAAACTGATTTAAAATTTGTTATAATCTTGTCTAATTATATATTGATTGCTTGTGGTTGCTATGATTGCTTTGTGGATGATGGATGTTTATAACAATTATATATATTGTCTATGTACATTTAAGTGTTACCAATTATAATGCTTATCTTTTGACTTTTGTTTGACGGATAATAAATTATTATGGTTGTTATTATTATTGGTCACAAAAACTGACACCACAAATATGAGATTAATTAGAGAAATTGATTAATTCGAATTCCATTGGAGTTTTAAGTGAATATTATATTCATAAAGTGAAATAAGACATGAAAATGCTATTTGGATTTTATACCCAAAACGATATGGAAATGAAACTCGTTTGGATAAATATGATAACAATAATATATTATTATTGAATTGGATTGATTTGGAATTTTTGTATATTTTATCGATATTATTATAAGCCTTTAGAATGGCCATTTTTCAAACATTCTCGGTTTTCGATGAAATGAGTTTCACTGGATCCGTAACGTTGAATTATTGTACGAAACCAAATTTCAAGACAATTCGATGTCGTATGTGACAAAGGTAGTCGTATATGCTTAGTCATTTTATATAGTGCGTAATTCAATTAATTAATTTAAATATATAAGTATTTTTGCATTACTTGAGAAAACGATCGAAATAACACGCGAAACCAATTCCATTGAATTCATATCGACATTTAGAGTCAGGATAGGTAGATAGTTTGTTATTTTTAGAGACCGAGTATTCTGGTGTCGAAAATAGCATCGTTTTGTATAAAATATCATTTAGGGAAAACAGTCTCGGCTGTTGGAGAATGGAGTTTTGATTACAACAACCTTATTTCAATATTACTTGACTATAAAATATATACTAACACTTCTATCTAGAATATATATATACACACACATATGCAGGATTTATATACAGGAAATATTACTGAAGACTGTACAGTTTAAAGATGTTAGAGATTCGAAATTCAGGGATGATTCAAGATTCATGAGTATTCAAGACTTCAAGATAAATATAGTTATATAGTCTAGATTATTTAAGACTCTGAATAGCACTATAGGATTAAATTCAAATTCTGTTTTTCAAAATCTATTTCAAATTCTATCTTCAATCTCTATCCTCTATTTTGTTTTCTTTATTTCACTTTTGATTTTAAACTCAAGTTTTATAAGGTTTATATGTTTATACTTTTATATACACTTTATATTTATATAGTTTTAACTCTAAAATTTTATAACTATGTTTATATAGTTTATATTTATGTTTGCATATGATTTTCTACTTTATAATATTTATTTATAACACTGTATTTTAATTCAAGAATTTCCAGAATTATATATATATATATATCAAAATACTTGAAAAATGTTCAAATTTCAATAATACACATATATATACATGTCAACATATAACTGTCATATTTTTCAATTTTGAAAGGAAGTGTCTTTTCACTACTTGTGACAGTTCTGAGGCATTGCAACCTTTCACACATTATAAAAAAGAGCTGATTTCGAATTTTTAATCACTTCTTCTTCTCCACTTTCACTCTCTTTCATTACACCATTATTTCTTATCATTTTTATGATTTCTACAACTATACTCTGCCGAATTCAATTCTGTTTTCATTAATCTTCTTCTCTCTACACTTTCTACTCATTACTCTCTGAATCAAATGTTATTGAAGAGTTATAGGGCTGTTTGTAATTGTTTGGGTTGAGTAAAGTAATAGGTGGTATCCCTTGTAGCCGTAAAATAAAGGACGGGTAATCGGTGGTATCCCTTGTAGCCGTGAAATCAACGAGGTTAGAATTGATTTTATCCCTTGAAGTCGTGAAATCAAGGAGGTTGTAATTGGATATCGATATAGTAACAAAACTCTGCACAATCCAGCAATGTGCGGGACTTGACGTAGGAGCAATCCGAACCGGTTGAAAATTCGGTGTGTTCTTTCCTTTTCTGCATTTTATTTATGTTTATTTTTGTGTTTGTGTTTGAATCTATGTTTGTGATTATGTTTACGGTGTTTGATCCATGTAGTAGTTCACATACGTTTTAGATTTTGTTTAAATTCTCAAAAACACTATTCACCCCCCTCTAGTGTTTGTTTTGCCTTAACGATCCATTCTGCAATCCCTAGCAATTGGTATCAGAGCAAGGACTTTCAAAAAGTTCATAATCTGATTTTTGAAAATAGTGATAATGGCAACCAACACTGGTAGCAATAATAGTTCTTTTGTAGAGGGTCAGTCCACTGTTAGACCACCACTATTTAATGGTAGCAATTATTCATATTGGGCAGGTAGAATGAAAATATATTTGCTGTCAGTAGGATGAGACACATGGAATAGTACACAAAATGAATTTGTTGAACCCACAACTGCTTTTGCACAATGGACAAATGAACAAAAGACTTTTGCACAAAGCAATTTTAAAGCCATGAATATGTTATTCTGTTCATTAGATAGGAATGATTTTAATAGAGTATCAGTATGCAAAACTACTTATGAAATTTGGAGAACTTTACAAGCTACTCATGAAGGAACTAGTAAAGTTAAACAAACTAAAATAGCAATGTTAGTTAATCGATTTGAGTTATTCAAAATGAAAGAGAATGAGTCTATTTCAGATATGTATTGCAGATTTCAAGAAATAGCGCATTCATTAACAGCACTTGGAAAAACCTATTCTGAAGCATATCAAGTCAGAAAAATATTGAGTTCATTGAATCCAGAATGGGATCGGGAAACTTTGGCAATTGAAGAAGCCAATGATGTCAAGGAAATGAAGATTGAAGAGTTAATTGGAAATATGATGTCATACAAAGTCCAATTACAGAAAAGAAAAGAAAACAGGTCAATAGAGAAGAAATCTATGGCATTAAAAGCAACAGCAAATGATTCAGACTCAAGTAGCGAAGACGATGAAGAAACTCTCTTATGACAAATCATTTTAGAAGATTTCTGAGATATAGAAGGAAAAATTATAACTAAGGAAGTTCAAAAAGTAATGATAGTCGATGTTATAACTACAATAAACCAGGCCATATAAAGAAAATGTGTCCATATCCAAACAGATCAATTCAACAAACAGACAATAGCAATTCGTCGAGAAAGAGAAAGATAGAATACGCAACAACATTAGATGATTTAGATTCATCATCAAGTGATGAAGAGCTAGAAACCGGAAATATGAATATATGCTTTACGGCAATTCAGAGTTCAGAAAATTTCAAAGAAAAGGATCTAAAAACCGGGTACGCCTTAATTTTTTTTTTTTTAATTTGGTTGAATGGTTACTTTGTTTGCTTGCTTTGATTTGAATTTTAAAATTTTAAAATTTAAACTTAAAATTTGAAATTCAAATTTGAATTTTGAAATTCAAATTCAAATTTTGAAATTTAAAATAATAATATAATAATAAATAACAAATAAAATAATAAAAGTTTGAGTGTTAAATAGGATTAGAATTATTTCAGGAAATTTAAACCTGAAATATAAATCGATAATATAAATTACATTTTATTAAAATAAAAAATTCCTTTGAAATCTAGTGCATATGTCGACACACATATATGTATATGTCGACGTATAGACTACTAATTTGAAATTCAAAATTTGAATTTCAAAGGTTTAAACTTTCAAACTTCCCTCCAACTTTTCACCAACTCCAAGGTCTGAAAATGTGTCATTTAAGTCTGAAAAGTTATGCCTATTCAATTCATACCCATTCAATCTCTATATATACATCAATTCTCTCTACCTTTCATTCACAATTCAAAACAATACTCTTCATATCTAATCTCTTCAAAATTATCAATTCAATGTCTTCATCAAGTTCATCTCAAAAACTGAAAATAACCAAAACAATCAAAGGTTACCTTCATAATGACAAAGTCCACCTTTGGAGATTTTCCTTCCTACGAACTAACTTCTCTTTTTCAAAAAAAAGAAGTCTTGAGTCTATTGGACTCTCGTGATAACGACGAAGTGTGTTATTCCAAACTCGTGAAGATGTTCTATGTGAATCTTAATCACGGATTTTACGAAGGAAACGAAGACCAAATTTGGAGTAGTGTCAAAGGGACTCAAATTGTCCTCGATGTCGAACTCCTAGGCACTATTCTAAATTATAGAAGCACGGGCTCGGATTTTTCGTATTTTTTTATCGACGAAACCGATTTGGAGACCTATCACGAAATATTTGAAGATGATGCTCCAATAGAGTTCAAAAATCGCTTCTTACATCTAAAAACAAGAATTTTCAATCTTCTCCTCCAACATACCATCACTCCTTGTTCCGGAAATTTCAATAATCCAACTCTCAAAGTCCAAAAGGTTCGTTTTGCTATTATGGGCGGCTATACTATCAATTGGGCCAAAATGACCTTAAATGAAATTAAGCCCATAGAATTATCGTCAAGAGAAAACACTCTCTATTATGGTGTTTATCTCACTCGTATTTTCAAATATTTTGAAGTTGATCTTCATGGAGAAGAGCTTATTCCTAGAAAAGTGTTTGACTCATCAAACATTCATCTCATGCAAATTCCTCTCACTTTCAAACCGTATGAGACATTTGAAGCCAAACAAGCTCGAATGCAACAAGAACAAGAGCCAATGGAAGTCAAAGAAGAAGAGACATCTTTAGAAAGTGTTGAGTGTCCAACCAACACTAGATGAATTTTCAAAGAAACGATCATTCAAAATAAAGTGAAAATCGTCAACAATCAAAAAAAGCTCAACAAGAAACTTTTCAAAGTGTCCAAATTCATGGTCAAGATAGGAAGAAAGCTAGGAGTCTCATCTTCCTCATCATCATCCGCTAAGAACTAGATTATCTAGTTTTATTTATCTTCATGTATTTGCTTATATTTCCTTGTATTTGCTTTCGAATCTCGTGTTTAGTTTGCCTTAATTTGTTGGATGTATTTGCTTTCTATTAAGTAATGAATGGAGTTTTATTTCTGATTAAAATTAAAAAAAAGTTTAAGTCATGGTAAAATTAGTCATAGTTTAAAATAAGTTCAAAAGATTCAAAATTTGAAAATTTTCAAAATTATTAATGGGGTATGTCGACATACAATTATGTATATGTCGACATATAACTGCCATATTGTCAAATTATTTCATATTTTAAAATTAAATAACAACTCATGTCCATTCAGAATCCAACGAATTCTAGACCCTATTTAAGCCTATTTCTTCTAGAAAAACACATTATTTTATTTCTCCTTCTCCCTTAATCATTTCTTATCAAATCCATGGCAAATCCTATACATATTCTTAGTGAAAACCTAGAAGAAACTTTGAATTCTTTCGAAAATATCCTCTCTGTCATTCTACCAAACTAGTGTCATTTTGAACTAAGCCAAATAAATATGTTTGAGCAGCAAGAGAAACATTTTGATGCAATTCGGTGGCTAATCTCTTCACTTTTCAGAGATGAAGATAATAATCTCTCAAAGTCCCCACCAACCAAAGAAGATGAGGACTGGGAAGTCATCAAGAAGGATCCAATCTTTGGAGAAGATGGTTGGGTTGAAATCCCAAGAAACGTTTAATTAATTGATATGGTTGATTTGATTGATTTGTTTGAATTTGATTTGGATTTTATAACTTAAAACTTGTATATATTAAGACATATGGCGTGGTGTACTTTGATTTGGTTTGTATATATAACAACAAACATATGTAATTATAATACTTGGATTGGTATGTATTTAATCATCATAATGCTGGGAATTACTATTATAGGTTTATATAGATTAGGGGGAGTATTCTACTTTGAATTACTTTGCATTAAGGGGGAGTATCATAATTGGATTAGTTACTTAATGTCCTATAGGTTTTATTTAGATAGTTATAAAATTGAGGGGGTGTAGTTTAAGAATTTCTTTTTGATAATGCCAAAGGGGGAGAAATTTTAAAAAATAGACATAGTTTATAGTATTCATATAGACAAGGGGAGTATTTAAAGAATCATCATCAACGGGTATACACAGGTATTGTTAGATCAAAATTTGGACCTAACACCCTAATTGTTCTGAATCTTACAAAGTTTTAACTGGAGAATGAAGAAAAAGAAGAAAACACACAGGATTTATAGTGGTTCGGCGTTAACGAGCCTACGTCCACTTTATATGTTATCGATTATACTTTGAATGCTAGTACAATCAATTATCTCTCTCTAGCTCACTTTTACAATTGTGTTTTCTCTCAGTAATCTAGTAATAAAAACTGATAAGAAATGGTAGTATGACAATAATGGCGGAATCATAACTCAATATTGCCAAAAGGATCCTCAAAAATGCCAAGCTCTGGGCTATTAATAGCCGATTTTGTCAGGCGGATCGCGGTTATACGTGGCACGAATCCCGAGAATATCGGATCGTATCACAGCCGATGAAGAATTAGTCAAATTGGCCGTTGTGGACAGGTGTCACGATCCCCTTGAATATCGGATCGAGCAAAGGGGGAGAATCAGTCAAAATGATAGTTGGGGAAACGTGTCGCTGGATCAGTGCATCTCGGATCGCCGAAGACTAGCCCGTGCTTGAACGGGTCAGAGGCTTCGCCATGCATCAGGGGATTGGATCGGTCTGTACTGGGTAGTAGTGCGTGTACGAATCGAGTCGCATAGAAGTGGTCGTATCACTGATGCAAAAGGGGGCGATCCATTGAGGTGCGATCCGATGAGGGGCGATCCGATGAGGGGCGATCCTCTGGTGCGATCCTATGGTGCGATCCTCTGGTGCGATCCGTTCCTTCATGTACTTAGGGAACGTAGTTTCATACTTTCTTCTTGTGAGTGAACCTGGGTGGCTTGGTCAAAAAGCTAGCCAACATTTTGCCCCCTCGAAGTATGTTTTATCGATGATGGAACATGCTTCGAAACTATAAAAACGTCTTTTCATAAAGAGATGCAAATCAGTGAACAATTCTTTTTTGGGATCTTTCAGAGTCTTCATCATCGAATCTGTCGGGTGCATTTTTGAATTTTCATTTCTGTCGGTCATTTATCGATTCGGATCGCCTGCGCGAGTCGCGGTCCGTTAGCGAGTCATTCGCCTCGTCCTTTGTTGAGCACTTGGGCCTCTTCACGAAACGGAACGAGGTGGGCTTCTCTTCGAGACGTGGTGGGCTTTTGGTTCGCGGCCCGTCTATTTTCGTGGATCGAATAAGACAGAAAAGGGGAGACAAACGGTCGCCCTTTTGCCTGTATAAGTCGATCCTCACCCTCATTTTTCTCTTCTTCTTTCTTTGTTCACAGCCGCCGCCAATTTTTCTGAGAAAAAAACCCTAACTTCGATTTTCGAATTCCCAACCATCTCAAATTTTAAGAAGGTAATTAAACCGCTTTTCTTTAATTTCTAGCTTGTTCGCACTGATTTAGAAAGGGGAGACAGCGGAAATTCGTAGGATTCGATGATAGTGAACGCGAGCGTGCCTGGTGCGAAGAGGAGAGTTGAGGAAGAAGAAGGAAGGGATGACCAGGTCGGTTCGTGGGCGAGGCCTGAGTTCGGAGTGGTGGCGAGACGAGGGGAGAGGGTACGGAACTGGAAAGTTGATTTGGGTAACGGATCGGATCGCGGAAATGACAAGGCTACGATTCGTGTGAGTATCGGATCGCGGAGATACCAGAGCTTCGGGTCGTGGAGGATGGGGGGCGATGCAGATCGCCAAGAAGCCATCGCGATCCGTTCAGGATGGATTGGTGCGCATCACGATTCGAAGCTTTTCCCTGACCTAATACCCTTCCCAAGTCCTCAAAACCCGCAACATCTCGTGGATCCCGGACTACCACGTTACTTTAGCCAATTTATGGGATGCCATCGTTGAGGGTGAGAAGCAGAGATTGGGAGTCGAAGAAATCGACGAAGATGAGCTGATGAAGACCATCCTCAGGGATAACGAGCCCGAGGATCTGGCAGAAGGTCGTCGTCTGATTCAAGCGGAAATAGAAAAGGAGAGGGCCCTGGCTAAGGGCAAAAGCAAGGCTGACGAAGGTTCGAGTTCAGCCGTGGAGCCCAAGACCTCCGGAATTGAGGAATACCATCCTGATGATCCGTTAATCCCTTTGGGCCTAACTCCTGTGGTTGTTGGAGCTCCTGCAGCTACCCTAGATGGAGGATCTGCGGAAGGTATCTCCCTCTTTTCCCCACAATTTGTCAAAGCAGTTGTGAATTGTCATCATCTGGTAGAACAATCAATTGAATTAGTAACATGTGTTCCCCATAATACAGGTGGTGAGCCCGTCGATAAGGGTGTTGAAAAAGGGAAAGAGGCGGAAAAGGAGGTCATCTCGCCAGGTGCCGGTGTTGATATACCGAAGCAGGCTGAGGGTGCAACAGCAGAGAAAAGCGTCCTGGCACCCAGTGCTGATGTTCCCAAGGATGGTGAAACCATCGAGGCCTTGAAAGACATGGATTGGCGCCATGTAGAGGACGAGGAGGATATTATTAGCGCCAAAGAAACCGAAGACGATGATGACGAAACTTTGGCCGACAGAAAACCAGGCAGGAAAAGAAGATGGCTTTGAAGAAGGTGGGACAAGAGCCTTTGAACATAGTCCCTATCGCAGAATTTGATCCCAAAACTGGGATGATTTTGAAAATCCAGCCCAAATCCATCAGCAGACAGCTTCATTTTACGAATCCTGATGATTTCCCAGCTTCCCTTACTGATAAAAGGAAGAGGAAGGCGGCGGAAGAGGAATCTTCTGAAGAGTCGGATGTTCCTCTCATAGACAAAAGGAAGAGAAAGAAAGGAGATCAATCCGACGCTGACAAGGCGAAGCTGGAGAAACAGAAGCAGGAGAAGAGGTCAAAGCATAAATAGGATATTGTCACTTGTTTATATTTTGTCTTTAGGTTTCCCACTGGCCAGGAAATATAATTATGAGACTGGCCCTCACTTTTGTTTTCTAGGTTATTTTCCACTTTGTAGGCTTGCAGTATATAAATGAAAGTTTGTCTCTTTTTGCATCATTGCGTACCTGTATTCAAATAAGCTTTTCATGTTTAGTCATAGACCATCTAATTATAACTACAAATCAGTCAAACAACAGAAAGAAAAAATAAAAAATTTCGTGCTGCATTGCTGTATTAAAGTTCATATGTATATGCATATGGCCCCCAATCAATCGTTAATGTAGCGCTTAACTAGGGCTTATCAAAGATTGATTAGCATTATTTGCATGTTTCCCCCTATTCTGAATATGGGGGACTTAGAAAATTTCATAAGATAACTGTTCTTGTGGTACTGAATTTCTGGCACCTTTCTCAGTGCTTAACCATAGACTTCTTTATACTCTCCCGGCGGTCGCCGAGGTTAGAGTTCAAATTCAATAGTTCAGTCGGTCCTTGTTCCTTCAGCGGGGAAGGAGTTCTTTCTCGGCGCTCAATCGGAGACGCTTTTATGCTCTCTCTCTCTGGAGAGTTAGAGTTCGAGCTCAGCAGTTCAATCGCTCTCCGATCCTTCAGCGGGGAAGGAGCTCTTTCTCAGCGCTCAATCGGAGACGCTTTTATACTCTCTCTCTGGAGAGTTAGAGTTCCAGCTCAGCAGTTCAATCGCTCCCCGATCCTTCAGCGGGGAAGGAGCTCTTTCTCAGCGCTCAATCGGAGACGCTTTTATACTCTCTCTCTCTCTCTCTCTGGAGAGTTAGAGTTCGAGCTCAGCAGTTCAATCGCTCCCCGATCCTTCAGCGGGGAAGGAGCTCTTTCTCAGCGCTCAATCGGAGACGCTTTTATACTCTCCTGGCGGTCACCGAGGTTAGAGTTCCGTCAAGGCGGTTCCGATCATGGTACACCGCCATGACTTACGGACATCGGCTTCATGTCCGTTATGCTCTCTCTCGGCTCTGGAGAGTTAGAGCGCTATCAACGATATAATTTACTTTATTGCATCCTCAGAATTTTGACTAGTGATTACATTCCATTCTGATGGAAGGCATCTATAATTATATGCTTCTGGGATCGTTGCATTATTCACGGCAATTTCCATAAAAATAAAAAGGCAGATAAATAATGGTGCAATAAAGGTAAATGACACACAATATTTTTATAGTGGTTCGGTCGAATCATGACCTATGTCCACTTTATAATTTTTTGCTTTAAGAAATCAGACTATTCTAGGCAAGTCGTGCCTTGTACATGGTTCTCAACAAAGCAAAAGAACAGATTTGAAATTTTTATGTTAAGTATGGCCGTAAATGTTGGGCATTCCACACTCTGGGGATTTCCTTTCCATCTACGGTTGCCAGCTTGAAGGTTCCATTATCAAGCTTGCTCAGAATGGAGTACGGTCCTTCCCACTTCGCACCCATATGAGTTGGGGGTGGAAAGACACACTTCAGAACCAAGTCTCCGGGTTCCAAGGTTCGGGCTCGAACCTTTTTGTTGTAGTATCGAGCGACCTGTTGTTTGCATCTCAAGGCACGCAGGTCTGCTTCATCCCTCTTTTCTTCGATCATATCCAGGGATTCAAGGAGCAATTCGTTATTAGTCATCGGATCGTAATAAGTCACTCGGTGAGAAGGTACTTTTATCTCAACCGGGATGATTGCTTCTGCTCCAAAAGCAAGGGAGAAGGGGGTATGCCCTGTTGCCGATTTATACGTTGTCCTGTAGGCCCATAGTGCCCAGGGTAATTCATCAGCCCACATGGCTCTGGCCCGCTTCAGTCTTCTTTTCAGAATGGACTTAATCACTTTATTCGCCGCTTCGACCTGTCCGTTCGATTGCGGGTGCACCACAGAGGTGTATCGTTTCTCAATGTGGTATTTCTGGCAGAAGTTTCTGAACTCAGTGCTATCGAACTGAGTTCCGTTATCAGTTATAACAATCTTTGGAATCCCAAATCGACAGATGATGTTTCTAACGATAAAATTGATCACTCGTTTGGTTGTGATTGTAGTCAGTGGTTCAGCCTCGACCCACTTAGTGAAATAATCTATGGCTACAATAGCGAACTTTGCTCCGCCCCTAGCAATGGGGAGACTTCCGATGATATCAATTCCCCACATAGCGAAAGGCCATGGGCTCGTCATTGTTTTTAACTGATTAGGAGATGCTCTAGGTATCTTTGAAAATCTCTGGCACGCATCACACCGTCGTGCGTATTTCGCCGCATCCTTGTTTATGGTAGGCCAGAAATAACCATGCCGCAACACCTTTTTCGCCAATGTTTGCCCTCCAGTGTGATCGCCGCATTCACCTTCGTGTACCTCCCGCAGCACACGCTTGATGTCATCATGAGCTATACACCGAAGAAGGGGCATCAAAAATCCTTGTCTGTAAAGAACTCCGCCTTGCAGAACGTATCGGGCAGCTTTACGAATTACTTTACGCCTCTTGCTTTTCTTGGTCGGAAGTGCTCCATTCATCAAGAAATTCTTTAGAGGGGTCATCCACGACTCCCTTTCTGGTTCTGTCTCTAGTATTGGATCGATTTCTATTTGATCTATACTATGGGACCGAAGTACTTCAACGGGGGCTAGCCCGGTCTCTTCAGGATCGTCGGAACTAGCCATCTTTGCCAACTTATCCGCCTGCTGATTTTCTGACCGCGGAACGTGAGATATGCTGTAGTGATCAAAGTCGTCCAGCAACTCCTTCACTTTCTTCAAGTATAAAATCAATCTTTCACTTTTGGCTTGGAATTTTCCAGTAACCTGGTTCACAACTAACTTGGAATCGCAAAAGATGTCCAACTTTGTGACTTCTAACTCCTTTGCGATCCTTAGTCCGGCTATCAGGGCTTCACATTCAGAGTCGTTGTTAGTGGCGTGGAACTCCATTCGGACAGCATAGGATATCAATCGTTTCTCGGTAGTTTTAAGCACTATTCCAGCGCCGGATCTCTCGTCATTCCTAGCGTCATCTATATACAATCTCCAGACACTGGGATCGAGAAGTAATTTTGAGGGGTCAACTTCTTCGTTTGCTATATCCTCCTCCGGGACGGTAAACTCTGCTATGAAGTCGGCTATCACTTGCCCCCGAATTGACCGTCGGGGCTGAAAGCTCAGATCAAATTGACTTAACTCAATGTTCCATTTGAGTAATCTTCCAGATGCTTCTGGTCTCTGTAGAACTTGCTTGAGTGGATGATCGGTGTATACAGTAATGGGATGCGCCTGAAAATAATGTCGAAGCTTTCTAGAGGCGATCAGTAATCTATACGCCAACTTTTCTATCCTTGGATAATTACGCTCTGCTGCCGTCAATTTTTTGCTCACGTAATATACAGGTCTTTGGACCTTATCTTCTTCTCTTACCAATGCTGAGCTGATCGCGTGGGATGACACTGCCAAGTACACGAATAAGTCCTCGTGATCCATCGGCTTAGATAATATCGGAGGTTTCTCTAGGTGTCTCAGCAAGTTCAGAAATGCTTCTACGCAGTCGGGCGTCCATTTGAAGTGGCGTTTTCCTCGCTTTATCAATTCGAAGAATGGGATGCATTTGTCCGTAGCCCTGGAGATAAATCTGCTTAGTGTGGCTACTTTTCCTGCAAGGCTTTGCACATCCTTAATTTGCCTAGGTTCCTGAATGTCTCTGATTGCCGCGATCTGGTGTGGATTAATCTCAATCCCACGAGAACTGACGATGAACCCCAAGAATTTTCCGGAGGCGACACCGAATGAACATTTTGTTGGGTTGAGTTTCATCCCGTACTTTCGAAGAATGCCGAACATCTCTGCCAAGTCCGTAGTGTGATTGGAGGATTGCTTGGACTTAACCAACATGTCGTTGACGTATACTTCCATTGTTTTCCCGATCTGGTTATAGAACATTCTGTTCACTAACCGTTGATATGTAGCGCCTGCGTTCTTCAAGCCAAAGGGCATCACTACATAGCAATATAATCCCAGATCCGTAATAAAACTAGTGTGTTCTTGATCTGGAACGTGCATTCGAATCTGGTTATATCCTGAATAAGCATCCATAAATGAGAGAAGTTCATGGCCCGCCGTCGAGTCCACCAACTGGTCGATCCGGGGTAACGGAAAACTGTCTTTTGGGCAGGCTTTGTTCAAATCCGAGAAATCGATACACGTTCGCCACTTCCCGTTGGCCTTCTCTACCAGGATTGGATTTGAAATCCAGTCTGGGTAGATCGAGTCTCTGATAAATCCATTACTTTTTAGCTTTCCAACTTCTTCTTTCAAGGCAGCGGACCTCTCTGGGCCCAGCATTCGCCTTTTTTGTTTTACCGGAGGATGTTTAGGGTTAATGCTTAATGAATGGCTCATGATTGATGGAGATATCCCGCACATGTCTGCGTGGGTCCAGGCAAATACATCTAAGTTATTTTTTAAGAAATTCGTCAGTTCTTTAGCGAGATTCGGATTTAACTGGGATCCAATCTTAAGGACCTTCTCTGGGTCACTATCATCGATCGGTACATCCACAGTTGTCTCGTTGGGAGTCGCCATTCTGCCCCCAGGTTCTTGGTCCTCTCTGGGATCTATATCCTCGGGCAACTCTCTGGGAGACTCTCCTATGGTTATCCTCTTTAGTTGTTATAAGGTATCCGCCCTTGTAGGGGGAGAAGCGCCCTTGGTTTCTGTGCCCCTCCATTACGGAGTAGTTTTAGCTCTGCAACATAACATGCTCGTGCGGTAACCTGATCTCCTCTGACAATACCAATGCCAGCTTCCGTAGGAAATTTCAATAATAAGCACCAGGGGGCTATGCAGGCTCTAAACTTTGCGAGGGCTGGTCGGCCCAGGAAGGCATTGTAGGGTGATTCAACATCCAAAACCACGAAGGGAAGGATTCTCACTCTCTGGCGTTCTCCTTCCCCAAGCGTAACTGGTAACTCTACATAACCCATTGGAGTGGTGGATGCTCCATTAAATCCACGGATCCATCCCTGACAGGGCTTCAAGTATTTTATCTCGAGGTTCATTTGGTCGAATGTCCTTTTGAAAAGAATGTTGACGGAACTCCCGTTGTCCACCAAAACCTTATGAACAGTGGCCGGGCCAATAGGTACTGTGATTACAAATGGATCTTCAGTCGGAGCATGGACTCCAATACTTTCTCGTTCTCGGAAAACGACATCGTCGGACATCATCTTTTGTTTCTTTATTGGGACGTTGACCTCGGGGTTGCTACACTCCCCTACCTCGAGGTGTTGCTTTATTGGGACGTTGACCTCGGGGTTGCTACACTCCCCTACCTCGAGGTGTTGCTTGGCTGCATTGACATACTGATCCAACGCCTTGGAACTGTGTCCGGCGAGATAAAGCCCTCCGATTACGGTATTGATAATGAGGTCTTTTCCCTTTTGCTGGGCAGTTGGCCTGACAGCAGGTTGATTCTGGTTCTGATTTGGGGCCTGTACGGCTTGCCCCTATCTCTGGGCGTTACTCTGTATTCATCTAATTTTCCTTCTCGAAGAAGCCTCTCGACTACATCTCTTAGGTGACGGCATTCATTTGTCGAATGGCCATGAATCTGATGAAAGAGACAAAACTTCCCCGTTTCGCGTTCTTTCTCCGTCGACTCTCTGGGAGGTGGCCTCTTATTCTGGAGGACATTGTACGAGTCCATGAAGATATTTTCCAAAGTATCATTTATTGTCGTATAACTCTCAAAAGCCCTGGGACGAGTCCTTCTTTGGGAGTCGTTCCCTCGATTCCTCTTCCGGTTGTTGCCAATACTGTTATTATCATTGTTCCCTGACTAACGACCACCCTGATTCCGATTTCCGACATTAACTTCGACCTTCCCCGAGCTGTCTCCTGTCTGCTTGATGGCGACATTGCTCTGGATTTCCTCCTTATCGGTCGTTTTTGCCTTTCGGTTAGCATATACTTCTTCCCGGCGTAAATGTACGTTAGGTTTTTCGTAGAATAACTCTCTAGTATGGGGTGGCTTGCCGGCCAGGTATCTCCTAAATTCAGTGTCTTTATCTACTCCGTCAATCAGAGCTGCGACAACGGTTGGCTCGTGAGGATCTTTAACTTCAGTAGCGGCCAGGTTGAAACGGTCTAGGTACACCCTCAAACTCTCGCCTGGTCGTTGCTTGACAAGGAACAAGTCAATCACACTCTTTGTCTTTTGTGCGTAGATGCGGAACTATTCCACGAACCTTTCACTCAACTCCCTAAAGCTGGAAATTGATCTTGCTGGTAAGCGAGTAAACCATAACAATGCTACATCCTCCAAGAATATGGGAAATGCTTTGCACTTGACAGCGTCAGAAGCTGCGGCATCGGTCATTGACCAAGAATATCTCATCAGATGCTGGACGGGATCAGATCTACCCGCGTAACGGTTCATCTGTGGCATGTTGAAACGCCTCGGGAAAGTCGCATCCAAAATATCATCAGTGAAAGGGGTATGACTGCGGTCAATTCCCCAATCTTCATTCCGTTGTCCACGGCTATCTGCCAGAATTTGATGGATCATAGCTGCAACATTTGCACTGGTCAGCAGAGGTTCGGGGTCAGTGCTTCTTGCTCGGTGGGGTTCTCTAATCTCTCTTCCGGGAACAGTCACAAAATCTGGGGCTCGAATTGGGCTTCGTTGCCCCCTGTTACCATGAGCATTCGCACGACGACGGGGCTGAGGCCATCTGTCCTGTACAGGGCTGTCCACACCCCGAGCTCTGGGAGTTGCGGCGTGATCGTTCACATTACGGTTTGAGGGCTCTGCACCCAGCGCCTCTTCTTCCCGTGACGGCAAGGTTCCAAATCGAAGCTGCTCTATGTTTCCGGGTCTCTCATATGGTCGACGCGGGGGTCTCGGCGATTCCTCTGACGAAGAAGAGTATTCTGGGGTGAGCGGATGAACTGGTGGCATCCTTTGCCTTGCGAGATCATTAAGCCTTCTATCCATAGCGGTCAAATTTTGTCGTAGAACGGAGCTTTCCTGGCTTTGAACAGCCAATTCATCAAACAGTCTCTCCCACATTTCGGAAAAGCGAGAGAGATCCCCTTCAGTAACGGGAGCAGAAGGTTCATATTGATCATCATCACTTTCTCTTATGCGCAAAGAGCTCGAGCCAGGTCGAGCGGAGGGGCCAGGATGGTAAGAGCGAGCCATAGGCTCCTTTCCAAGTCGAGTTGTAGTCTGATCATCAATTCGGATCGCTGTGGATCGAGGATGGTGGCTCGCAGTGCCCCCCTGGGATCGATTCGTGGTCACGGTACGTGGGGGATTTGAGGCGTTATCACGGGATCAAGTAACAACCCCTTCAGCAGTTCGGTTCGTCACGTCCTCGTCGACTCGGAGCGTGGTACCTTCATCGGATCAGTTCGCCCCTGGCGCTCCGCGATCCAAAGTTCCCTCGTTGCCTAGCTCGCGTACACTTTCTTCAACTGCTTCATTCGCGATTTCATTAGTTCGTGAAGCGCGTACTTCCTTAGATCTCTTTCCATCCATGATATCAGATGTCGCTGGAATCTTCAAAGAACTGAATAGTGAAGTTTTGGGACTGTTTTCTCAGTGAAAGCACCAAAATATTAGATCAAAATTTGGACCTAACACCCTAATTGTTCTGAATCTTACAGAGTTTTAACTGGAGAATGAAGAAAAAGCAGAAAACACACAGGATTTATAGTGGTTCGGCGTTAACGAGCCTACGTCCACTTTATATGTTATCGATTATACTTTGAATGCTAGTACAATCAATTATCTCTCTCTAGCTCACTTTTACAATTGTGATTTCTCTCAGTAATCTAGTAATAAAAACTGATAAGAAATGGTAGTATGACAATAATGGCGGAATCAGAACTCAATATTGCCAAAAGGATCCTCAAAAATGCCAAGCTCTAGGCTATTTATAGCTGATTTTGTCAGGCGGATCGCGGTTATACGTGGCACGAATCCCGAGAATATCGGATCGTATCGCAGCCGATGAAGAATTAGTCAAATTAGCCGTTGTGGACAGGTGTCGCGATCCCCTTGAATATCGGATCGAGCAAAGGGGGAGAATCAGTCAAAATGACAGTTGGGGAAAGGTGTCGCTGGATCAGTGCATCTCGGATCGCCGAAGACTAGCTCGTGCTTGAACAGGTCAGAGGCTTCGCCACGCATCAGGGGATCGGATCGGTTTTTACTGGGTAGTAGTGTGTGTACGGATCGAGTCGCATAGAAGTGGTCGTATCGCAGATGCAAAAGGGGGCGATCCGTTGAGGTGCGATCCGATGAGGGGCGATCCTCTGGTGCGATCCGTTCCTTCATGTACTTAGGGAACGTAGTTTCATACTTTCTTCTTGTGAGTGAACCTGGGTGGCTTGGTCAAAAAGCTTGCCAACAGGTATGATATATTATAAACTAAGGTTATCATCGTTAAAAAGGGGGAGACTGTTGGAGAATAGAGTTTTGATGACAACAATCTTACTTCAATATTAATTGATTATAAAATCTATACTAACACTTATATATATAATATATATACATACATATGCACGATTTATATACAGGAAATATTACTGAAGACTGTACAGTTAAAGATGTTAGAGATTCAGAATTCAGAGATGATTCAAGACTCATGAGATTTCAAGAGTTCAAGATAAATATAGTTATAGAGTCTAGATTATGTAAGACTCTGAATAGCACTCCAGGTTCAAATTCAAATTCTATTTTTCAAATTCTGATTTCAAATTCTATCTTCAATCTATATCTTCTCTATTTTATTTTCTTTATTTTACTTTTGATTTCAAACTCAAGTTTTGTTAACCAACTTTTTGGTCCGGTTCCCTGGAGAGCGTCAGATACGCTCAACCCAACGAAACACGTGAAGCTCAGGCCGAAAAGGGACACACAAGAGTGAAGGAAACAAGATCAAGAAGGGATTACACTGCTTGTAACCTCACGACATCCAGAAGACATCCGTGAACCAAGGCCTCGGACCCCAAAGGAGTTACGAGCCTCGACCAGCCGGTCCCGGGATCCTCGCGCCCCTCGGAAGGACTTCTCGCTAGGTATGACGTGGAATTCGCACCAAGCCGGGTGCGAAATCTCGCACCCATGTCTGGGTTCGAAATTTCGAACCCATGCCTGGGTTCGAAATTTCGAACCCAGTGGGTGCGAGGTCTCGAGCCCAGCGAGTGCAAAATCTTGCACCCATGGATGGGTTCGAGATTCCGAACCTGCGGGAGCGAGATGTCTCACCCGCGCCTGGGTTCGAAATTTCGAACCCAGCAAGTACGAAATTTCAAACCCAGGGGACCCGAAATTTCGAACCCATGCCCGGGTTCAAAATTTCAAGGCGCGCAGGTGGTGGACTCGAATTTCCTGCATGTGGTCTCTATTTCTACCTAATTCTACCTACTCCTACCTACTCCCACTCCTATAAATAGCCCATGGCCTCACACTTCAAAGGGGTTGGATTTTCTTCACTTGAGACCTTCCTAGAGCTCCATGAACTCCATTAATGGTATCTCTTATTTGAGGAAGAAGGAGAATTAAATATTCCTTTTCCTTAATACCTAGCATATGGCAATTATAAAAGTGAATGTAATGAGCATGGCTATATCTTGTAACTCTTGAGTGATTAATAAAAGTTCAACATCCTTCCAAAGTGGATGTAAGCCTAATCCACGGCCGAACCACTATAAATTCTTGTGTCATTTACCGCTTTCTCTTACTTAGTCTTGCGACCAAATTAACTATTCCTAGTAATAGGAATCTTTGGTGTTTACGACATTTTTTGCCGTCAATGTTTCGTGCTTTCACTAAGAAATCAGAATTAATGATTTGCGTCTTTCTTCCATATTATCATCTCGACTTCGACAAGCTTAAGGTTCCTTTCCCAACCTGCTATCGTGTCCGCTTACGATGGTAAAGAAGTCAAAGAATGCAATGGTCAGCTCTTTAACCACAGATGAGGCCGGTACCTCGCAACAACCTCAGCTGGTAGATGTCCCGGCCCCTAATGAAACCGTCCCTCCTGTGTTGGACCCCGAAGCGCTCATTACCCAAACTCAAATTCGCGTGCTTAGTGAAAGATATGAAAACACCGCGGTCGAGCTCAACCAAGAATTAAGGAATAACATTGACCTTATGCGACAACTTCAAAAAAGTCAACGCGTTGTCGCCCAACTTCAACTAACTCGGAATAATGATCGACCCCAACCAACCGCCTTAGAAACTTCCTCTTCCGAGTCAAGGGGCCCATACCAAAGGAGGAGATGCACCCTCATCAATCATGTCGCCGCTCTCGCATGGTTATGCCAACGTGAATGGGAATGACAATGGCGACCGAACTACAGTCACATACAACTAGGGGGAACAGTACTGAGACCGCTCTCGCATGGTTATCAATGACGGACCCGATCCTACAAACCAACCTCTTCCTCGACACAACCCAATGGTCACTAATCAGGGTGAAGGGCCTGCTATTCCAACGACCCACGCTCCTCCAGAATAGGATCTTCATTACCCCTCTCCACCTCACCATCCACACCAAGACCCAATCGTAGATGTCGAGGACATAGAGGAAGACGATCCAAACGTCCAGCATAGAAGACAGCCTCGCAATAGGACTCCGGAGCCGCGTCAAAATCCGTGGATCCCAATGGAGGATCCCCATCCAACTTACCTTCCCGACATGATACGAAGGGTCATGAGGGAAATGTGAGGGGGTGCACACGGCGCATGGGAAACTCACATTAGGCGTAACCCCTTCACGAGAAGAGTAAATGAGGCCGAATGGCCGAGGCGCTTTAACAAGCAACAAATGCCACTCTATGATGGTACCACTGATCCTTGTGCCTTCTTGAATCGCTACGAATGGAAAATGGACTCGAGTCGGGGTGACGATCCAGCCAAATGTATATGCTTCCCGGTCTTCCTGTCTGGTACCGCTTTACTTTGGTTCTCGCGCCTCCCTCTCGATTCCATTAACAACTTCGGACAGCTAGCAACAGAGCTGGTACGACAATTCAGGGTGCACATCCCAACTCCGAAGAATGCCCTCACTTTATCCAACCTATACCAGGGGCCCGCCGAGTCACTTAGAAGCTACCTTTCCCGGTTCAACACATCTCTCGCTGAGGTCGAGGATCCAGAACCTCGCACCATACTCTTTCAACTAGCGAAAGGTGTCCTCCCTACTTTAGAGTTCGGGGCCTAGATTGATCGAAAACAACCCAAGAACCTCGACGTCTTCTATGAGAAGGCAGATCAATACTTGTGCCAAGAAGAGGCCAAACGGAATTGGCTCTCCACCACAAGTCGTCCCAAAGATCCCCAAGCGGATACCGCCAATAACCACTTCAGAGGTAGGCGAGGCGGGGAGCCCTTCGACCAAAACAGGGGACAGGTCCCCAAAGGCAAAAACCAAACAATGGCAGGCCGGATGGATGAAACAATGGGCAAGCCCCAGCAGAATTAAGAAAGCCTGGCCCTCGCCAAGCTTTCGAGACCTACACCCCATCGAATGAAGACATAGAGACAATCTATTTAGAAACGTGTAACACCTTACCATACAAGAAGCCGCACATCAGAGAATCAATTGACCGCGAGAAGAACAATGAGAGGTATTATCGGTACCACGACGTGTACGGGCATGACACCGGCGAATGCCGCCAACTTAGGGATGCAATCGAGAAACTTATCCGTGAGAAACATCTCGAGTAATATGTCCAAGAGCCATTTCCCCCTGAAGCAAACTCGCAGCCTCCAGTGCTAGCTCTACAGACAGCCAGCAAGGGAGCTCTAGGACCATCTAACCCAAGACGAGGAATCATGATCAACACCATATGTGGCGGACCCTACCCCGCACATGACAGCTTTCGAAAAATAGAGGAATATGTGAGTTCCATAAAAAATGCTACTTACGAAGCCTGCTCCGCTCTCCTTGAGTCCATCCCATCCAAGTTACGAAAGACCATGCGGGACGACATCGTCTTCCGAGAAAGAGAATCGACGGGGGTGGATATCCCGACCATCGATCCATTAGTCATCACTGCCCAGATCGGTATCGCTTCCGTTCTAAAGGTTTTAATCGACTCAGGGAGTTCAGTCAACATCATCTTTAAGGCCGCCTACGACCAGATGAAATTGGAAATGAATGACTTGAAGCCATGTCCTGCCGCATTTCACGGCTTCAATGGGGCCTCTAGTTCGCCCGTAGGGATGATCGACCTACCTGTGGAACTGGGCGAGGGGGACCGAAGCCGAGTCCGAATTCTCATCTTCATGGTCATAGACATCGAATCCCCCTACAACGCTTTCCTAAGGCGCCCCTTTCTCACCGAATTCCGAGTTTACATGGCACAATGGTCTCTCCTAATGAAATTCCGATAGAAAATGGGATCGCAACCGTTAAGGGCGACCAAGTAAGCGCCAGGGCATGTTACGCAATAGAATGGAAGAACGCGTGCAATAAGGACAAAGGCAAAGCCGTGCCCACGCCTTCTTGCGCCAAGAACGTCTCAGTATAGCAATTAGCGGCGTCCAGGCTCAGGCGCCACTCCTGTCTTTCCGATGACCTCGACCCACGGAATGACAAAGAGCCCAAATACGAGAGGGCTACCCTGGTCGAATCCACAGTGGACGTTCCCGTCAACCTCTACGACCCAACAGGGGTGTTGAAGGTAGGGTCACAACTCCACCCAGCAATTAAATAAGACTTCATATGCTTCCTAAAAGCCAATTTAGATGTGTTTGCATGGACTCACTTCAACATGAAGGGCATCGACCCAGCAATTGCGTGTCATTCCCTTTGCTTCGATCCCAATATGCCTCCAATTAAACAGAAATGCCGCTTTTTAGGGCCCGAGAGGTCCAAGCCCCTCGAAGAAGAGGTAGACCGTCTGCTTAACAATAACTTCATCCACGGAGCTGACAATCCCGAATGGGTTTCCAACCCAGTTTTGGTTAAGAAAGCCGACGGTAAATGGCGAACATGGATCGACTTCTCCGATCTGAACAAGGCATGCCCCAAGGACAGCTTCCCACTCCCGAAGATCGACCGATTAGTCGACTCGACCGCCGGATACCAGCTACTATCCTTCATGGACGCCTACTCAGGCTATAACCAGATCCCGATGAGCCTATGTGACCAAGATCATACCTCTTTCGTAACCGACCTCGGGCTCTGCTGCTACCGTGTTATGCCCTTCGGCCTCAAAAATGTCGGCGTCACTTACCAACGAATGGTTAACTGACTCTTTAAAAATCAAATTGGAAGGTCCATGGAGGTGTACGTGGACGATATGCTGATAAAATCCAAAATATCAAGCGGTCTTTTTCATGACCTCTCCGAAATGTTCGATGTCCTTCGCCAGTACGGCATGAAACTCAACCCCCTGAAATGCTCCTTCGGAGTCGCCTCGGGAAAATTCTTGGGTTTCATTGTCAATTCCCGGGGAATCGAAGCTAACCCAGAAAAAATCCAAGCTATTCGGGACATCCGAGTCCCCGAGAACATCAAGGATGTCCAGAGTCTGAATGGAAAGGTCGCCGCTATAAGTCGGTTCATCTCTAAGGCCACCGACAAATGCATCTCCTTCTTCGATTTACTCCGAAAAGGGAAACACAACTTTGAGTCGACCCTTGAATACATATCCGCATTCAAGGAATTTCTGGATCACTTAGAGCGACCACCTATCCTCTCTAAGCCTATAGACCATGAGGACTTATATATTTACATGGTTGTTTCTGCATAGGCAATCAACTCAGCACTAATACGCCTCGAAGACCGCACTCAACAGCCCATCTACTATATCAGCAAGCGGTTGATGGGGGCAGAGAAGAACTATCCGAAGCTAGAGAAGCTAGCATTCTGCTTATTGATTCCCTCTAGAAAGCTCCGACCATACTTCCAGTCGCATCCCATAAAAGTTTTCACTGACCAGCCACTACGTCCGGTCCTACAGTGACCCGAGGCGTCAGGACGATTATTAAAGTAGAGCATAGAGTTAAGCTAGTTCGAGATAACCTTCATCCCCGACGAGCTATCCTCGACCAAGCTGTGATGACCGCCTATAACTCCCGCACTATACAAGAAAAATAATGCGCTAAAGATGTGCAAGGCTGTCATGGACGATTATCAGAGTAGGTAAACACAAGCGGAACCGTCGTAAAACTCACAGTGCAAGGATAAAATATAATAGAACATATACAACATGTAGTAATAGTGAAGCAGAAACACTGGACTTCCATACAACTAGAAAGTAATATCCACAAATTTGGAAATAGTGTTTATACAAAGTTTCCTCGCTACATCACTCAAAAAAGCAAACAGCTGAAATCCAATTATTAGCTAGAAGTAAAACTGGAATGTGAGCCTCCTGCTCGCCATCGATCAACATCGTCGTCCTCACTAAAGCATTACCTATCACCTGTTACTTAGTCTGCCCATCCACAATCGGATGAACAGCCCAAGGTAATAAGAGGATACATAAAACCTTGAGTCAGACAACAGTCTTAGTGAGCGATAAAACAGCTAACAAATTTCAACAATAAAGTGCATGAGAGGGGATAGATAAACATACTAATCTACCCACGATACCAGAGAAGAACTCAACCTTATCTTCCCCACATCGGACAGTGATAGCCTTTACAATCCATTCAACCAAAGGAATAACAATTCATACATGGAAACCAGAGTAACCATTCAATCATCGAAAACACACATAACATCCAGATTATATAGGTCTCACACAGAACAGCCAATCATCCATGATTGACTCTGGCTATCACCGCCAATCCTGCTTTGAAACCATCGTTAATCGTATGTCGGCCAACCTTGCCATATGTCAAGGGCTAATGGTAACCCCATTTCTAGCATAAACTCCATATGTCCAACCTTGACAATGTCCAACCTTGACAACTAGGCCTTTCAACGATACCCACGGTACTCGACTAACAACCTTCCGGTCTATTGGGTGCCCCCATCGTACCCCTGCTTTGAGTCTGCTAGAACTTACGACAACGATGACTTCTCGGCCATCGCATCTCTAGTCATCCAATCTTGACGACATTTCATAGCTCAAGCAACCTTCTCGAGAAACCATTATCCACCAACTCACGACCTTTGAGTTGTCTGCCTATTCGTTGCTTTTCACCGATCAACGAAAATATCACATCACTTCGAATATCCCCTTCTAGATTCTCGTCGAAGCCACCACCATCGTTGAACCAACCAACATCTATATAAGGTTCAAAGCAATCCATAGCATTATTTCAACACTTCCTAACTTCCCAAATGAACTCACTTTGAGGTCACATCATCACCGGAAGTGTCCGACCAGAAATAGCTGACCAGAAATGGCAAAAATGGCTGACCAGAAATGGCTGTTTAGAACAGCCCAACCCGAGCCACTTTGATCCGACCCGACCCCCTTTAGGCCCGACTCGACCCCCTTTTGTCTGACCCGACCCACCTTAGTCCGATCCAGAATGGTCCAATCCACTTTAGCCCAATCCAAAATGGTCTGATTCACTTTAACCCAATCCATAATGGTCCGACCCGACCCCCTTTAGTCCGACCCGACCCCCTTTAATCCGACCCGAGCCAACTTTGACTTGTCCTCCACGACAGAATTTGAGCCCGACCCGAGCCACTTTCTGTGCATCTTCAATTCTACTCCGATTTTGACCAAAACTTCGCCAAACGACGAAACCAACTCAACCAAAATCATCAAACCCAATCATAAACATATCGTAACATTACTAACCACATGAATATGACGATTACCATAAAAATGATGTAAATCTCACCAAAACCATTAAAATGAACATATGATCAAAATGAGAGATCTAAATAACTTAAACATGTAAAATGTCATGAAATTAATGAGTAAAACTTGTTAGATTAGATCATAGGGTGATGCATATGAAAATGGACATGTAATGGTATAAATCTACGATAAAACATTCCAATTTGATGAGAAACATACACGAACACTCATATACTTCATTGCATTCATGTGAGAGATGTAAATCACTCACTGATTCTCCAATACAAGCTAAAATGATAGAATTATGAATCCAGACAGTGAGCAATTCAATCCAAATTCCTCGATCCGATGAGTTCACCTTTGAAATCATGTAGATCTAGCCTCCAATGGTGTAGATCTATGATTTCCCTCCTTAGATTTGGATATTTAATGGTAGAAAGGTGTAAGAGGAAGAAGGAGATCAATGCCTCCAAATGAGAGAATGGGAAAGTAAACCTTTTCCCTCCACTCTCACCCCCAATTTATAGGATTCCACCATCCCACTAATGGGCCTTTCCAATTCAGCCCATTAGGCTCTCCAAATCTAAACAGCCAGCTGAAAAACCTTAAAACAGCGATTTCTCCCAAACCGTTGTGCCAAATTCTTAATGTAACTACTCTACGGAAAGGCAATCATCAATTCCTTTCCAATGGCATAAGTCTCACCCTTTGATTCGACCTGAATAAAAAGTTATGCCCTGTACAAGGCTGACAGGGGAAAAATGGTCAAAAAAAAAATCGGTAAAAATTATGAACATGTCTCACATCTCCATAAGCAACATATTAAAATATGAGAACGATCCAACCCTCAGAGAATGAAATAAACATATTTTACGATCTTTCGATACGTTAAATGCGGGCTGTTACATTCTACCCTCCCCCCCCCCCCCCCCACTTTAAGAATTTCGTCCCCGAAATTCCAAACACACAAGTAATCACAATGATTCCGTATGCCTATCATTAATGAGAATCCAATTCTATCATCCAAACTAGCAACCATCAAGCCAAGCATCCATAGCCCTATCCAAGCACGTGGAATTCTATCAAACAACAGCAAGATACAATGATATAACGAAGATATGATATCAAAGGGTCCTACCGACAAAGATTTCTGGATGAGTCGCTCTCATGCTCTCTTCCATCTCCCATGTACAATCGTCTCCATCCTCACTCCATTGTACCTTGACTAGCTTAACCGTCTTACTCCTAAGTTGTTTCGTGTCATTCCTCACGACATGGAGTGGCTTACGAGGTCTCGTAACTGTGGTCTCTACTTCTAGATCTTCATACTGCTCGGGAGATACCACCACATTTGTATCATGCACTAACTTCCGTAGAAACGACACATGAAACACATTATGCACACTCGACATCTTCTCGGGTAACTCCAATCTATATGCAAGCTTTCCAATTAGCTCAACTATCGGAAATGATCCAATGAACCTAGGAGCGCCAACTTTCCTTTACTTCCAAATTTTATCATATGCTTCAACGGTGAAACTTTCACAAAAACCATATTGCCTACGTCGAATTCTAAATCTTTCCGATGCTTGTCGGCGTAACTCCTCTGACTATCTTGGGCCGCTTTCATTCGTTGCCGAACGATTTCGATACAATCCGAGGTTTCTTTAATCATCTCAGGCCCAAGTACCAACTTATCTCTAGTTTCTAACCAACATGCTAGAGAATTGCACGACCTTCCATACAACGCTTCGTATGGTGCCATCCTAATGCTAGATTGGTAGCTATTATTATACGCAAACTCAACTAGATGTAGATGGTCTTCCCATGATCCTCCGAAGTTTAACTTACAAGCCCTTATGAGATCTTCTAACACTCGGTTGACTCTCTCGGTCTGACCATCAGTTTGGGGATGATATGCCGTACTCAAGCACAACTCGGTTCCCAACGCTTCTTGCAAACTTTTCCAAAATCCACTCGTGAATAATGGATCTCGGTCACTTACTATACTCTTTGGGACACCATGGAACCGGACTATCCATTTCACATAAAGTTTCGCCAATTTTGATGCCGTCCTAGTCGACTTGAAAGGAATAAATCTCGCACTTTTGGTCAAACGATCCACAACGACCCAAATCTCTTCGTTTCCTGCCCTGGTTCTAGGTAGTCCATCGAGAAAATCCATCAATACTTGCTCCCACTTCCACGTAGGAACTTCCAATGGCTGAAGCAAACCACTCGTCTTCTTCTGTTCAGCTTTCACCAACTGACAGTTCATACACTTGGAAATGAACTTCCCAATATCTTCCCAGTAGTAGACTCTCTTCATGTCCTGATACATCTTATTTCCACCGGGATGAATCGTCAGCTTCGAGTGATGATATTCTCTCAGAATCTCATCCCTCAATCCGTCGATATCAGGAACAACTAATCGCCCTTTCTTTTTAAGCCAACCTTCTCAATTGACCCCGAACTCTTTATCTTCTAGTTCCAGTTTCTGAATGAACTCGACGAGCTTCACATCTTTCTTTTGGCTCTCGTCAATCCTTTTGATAAGAGTAGGTCTTATCGACAAGCTTGCCAACATTTTAGGTTCCAACTCACACCTTGGCCTAAAATCGAACCTTGCCAAGTACTCGAGGTTCTTCCATTCCGAGAACATCGCTCCCAAACTTGCATGTCTTTGACTTAACGCATCTGAAACTGCGTTACGCTTGCCCAGAGTATAGGCTATGCCAAAATCATATGACGCCAGAAACTCTAACCATCTTTGCTGCCGAAGATTCAAATCCTTTTGGGAGAAAAGATATTCCAACGACTTGTGATCCGTAAACAACTCGAATCGAACTCCCAACAGGTAATGTCTCCACATCTTCAGAGCAAATACAATTGCCGCCAACTCCAAATCATGAGTTGGGTAATTCTTCTCATGCGGCTAAAGCTGTCGACTCACGTAGGCCACAACTTTATCCTTCTGCATTAGTACTGCTCCAAGTCTAGTACCACACGCATCGGTATACACCACCATCTCTTCATTCCGGCTTGGAATGGTCAACACAGGAGCACTCGTCAATCTCTCCTTCAAGATTCGGAATGCTTGTTCACACTTTGCATCCCATGTGAATACTTGATTCTTCTTCGTCAATCCTGTCAATGGTGCAGCTACCTTGGAGAAATTCTTGATAAACCATCGGTAATAACCGGCCAACCCAAGGAAACTTCGAACATCTGTCGCATTCTTAGGTCTATCCCAGTCCTGGATTGCCGCTACTTTAGCGTGGTCAACCGCTATTCCATTTCCAGAAACTACATGACCTAAGAACCTCACTTCATCCTTCCAGAAGTGACACTTTGAGAACTTAGCCTTAAGCTGATGCTTCCACAAGATCTCTAACATAACTCTCAAGTGCGTCTTATGTTCTTCCTCATTTCTGGAGTAAACCAGAATATCATCCACGAACACAAGCACGAACTTGTTCAACTGATCTCTAAACACTCTATTCATAAGATCCACAAAATACGCTGGCGCGTTAGTCAATCCGAATGGCATCACCAACCATTCGAAGAAACCAGATGGTGTCCTAAAAGCAGTGTTTGGCACACTATCCTTAGCCACCCTCAACTGGTGAAATCCCGTTGCCAAATCCATCTGAGAAAACACTTTGGCTTCATGAAGCTGATCGAACAAGTCATCAATCCTTGGCAACGGATACTTGTTCTTCTTTGTCACCTTGTTCAACTCACGATAGTCCACACACAATCTTAACGAGCCATCCGCCTTGGTTGCAAATATGACCAGTGCACCCCATTCGGATACACACCTCCAAATGAATCCTTTTCCCAAAAGGTCTCGAACTTGCACCTCTAACTCTCGCTGTTCCCTAGGCGCCATCCGCCTATGAGGCATAACAATTGGTCTAGTACCTTCGACCAAATCGATCCTAAACTCAACCTCATGATGCGGCGACAACCCTTTGATCTCGTCAAAGATATCTACATACTCATTAGCGATCAGCACTGATGACAAGTCTTCTTATGGAATCCCAAGCGAATATAGATAACTTACGAAGACCCCGTCTTCACGCTTACATCTAATCAACACCTTTCACCCATCCACATCCTCGACCCTCACCTCTAGCTTCTCGCAATTCACCCTTGTCGCATACCTCTTGAGCCAATCCATGCCCAAGATGATCCCAAACCCAGCAAAGTTAAGAACAAAGAAATCGCACACAAAAGAGCAACCATGACTCGACAACACTAGACCACAACATATCATGCAAAGATTTGACGAACCCCCAATTGGATTAGTCACTATGAAGGTCTATCGCAAATCTCAGGTTCCAAATCCAAGAGACGCACAAGCTCATTGCAAATGAAGGAATGCGATGCTCCAGTATCGAAAAGCACATGAACTGAAACACCATTAACTAAAAGAGAACCTTGCACCAAGACACCTTTTACCTTCTCCACTACAGTAGGACCTTTCGAAGAAGTTGACACGGCTTCCAAAGCATATGCCCTCACAACATGCTTTCCCTTAGCTAATCCTGGATAATCTTTCTTCTCATGCCCAGGCTTCCCACATTTGAAGCACTTCTTCTCGGCTTTGGGATTCTTGCACTCATTAGCAAAATGGCCTTTCTGTTAGCAGTTAAAGAAAACCAACTCACTCTTGGGCTTCTTTTGGCCATCTTTTCCCTTATGTTGTTGCTGCTTCCTCTTCTTATTATTACCACCTTACTGTGGCTTCTGAACCTCTTTGGTTGCGGCGACAACATTTGCTTCCTTAGGAAACAGGCTCTCATGACGAATAGCTTTTTCCACAATCTTCTAAAATGAATCATCAATATGGTCCACTAACGGTTTTCCGATATAAGGATCCAAACCCAAGACAAACTTCTCGTTCTTCTGATATGGTGTATCAATGTGAACGAGCATATCTAGACAAGGCTTCAAAATCAGAAATATAGTCAAGCACAGAATGACCATTCTGTTTCATCTCTACGAACTTCTTGAATAGAGCAGATTTCTGAGATGTGGAGATAAACTTTGCTTCAAACTTAGCTTGGAACAGCTCCTATGAATTTTCTTCCTTTGTAGTCTCGACTGTAACAGAATTCCACCATTCCATGGCCCTGCCCTGCAGTTGCCTTGATGCAAGCTTTCTCTTTATTGCATCCTCAATACCCAAGTCTCCAAAGATTCAGACACATGAATCCTTCCACCTCTGAACCTATTCCACTGGTTCAGTTCCCTTAAATGGTTTTCCCCTAGAGATGTAAAGTCCTTGCATAGCATTGCAAAATCTACTACTCTAGGAACTCGCACACCAACATCTACAGTTGCCGCCACCGGAGCGGGTACCCTTCGCATAACTGCTTCTGCCATGGCTTCAAACATGGACGGGTAATTAGGTTCACCACCATTTCCCCCTCCAGTATTGGCTCCCCTAGTAGTGCATGTTGTTTCTAGTCTACTCATTCTAAATCTGCAGTTTAGAATAATTAGCCACTTTCAAGAAAAACTGCTAAAGGAAAACAACCGCTACTACTATATATGCCACTATGTATAGTAAGCAACCAACTGAAATCTACAAGCATGTCTCTCATACAAGATTACGTCCTTGAACTTTGACCAAAAATTGTTGACCAGAGCTCTGATACCAAATGTGACGACCGCCCATAACTCTTGCACTATACAAGAGAAATAATACGCTGAAAGATGTGCAAGGCTGTCATGGATGATCATCAGAGTAGGTAAACACAAGCGGAAACTGTCGTAAAACTCACAGCGCAAGGATAAAATATAATAGAACATATACAACAGGTAGTAATAGTGAAGCAGAAACACTGGACTTCCATACAACTGGAAAGTAAGATCCACAAACTTGGAAATAGTGTTTATACAAAGTTGCCTCACTACATCACTCAGAAAAGTAAATAGCGGAAATCCAATTATTAGCTAGAAGTAAAACTGGAACGTGAGCCTCCTGCTCGCTATCGATCAGCACCGTCGTCCTCACTAAATCATTACCTGTCACCTGTTACTCAGTCTGCCCATCCATAATCGGATGAACAGCCCAAGGTAATAAGAGGATACATAAAACCTTGAGTCAGACAACAGTCTTAGTGAGCGATAAAACAGCTAACAAACTTCAACAATAAAGTGTATGTGAGGGAATAGATAAACATACTAATCTACCCACGACACCAGAGAAGAACTCAACCTTATCTTCCCCACATCGGACAGTGATAGCCTTTAAAATCCATTCAACCAAAGGAATAACAATTCATACATGGAAACCAGAGCAACCATTCAACCATGGAAAACACACATAACATCCAAATTATATAGGTCTCACACAGAACAACCAATCATCCATGACTGACTCTGGCTATCACCGCCAATCCTGCTTTGAAACCATCGTTAATCGTATGACGGCCAACCTTGCCATATGTCAAGGGCTAATGGTAACCCCAGTTCTAGCATAAACACCATATGTCCAACCTTGACAACTAGGCCTTTCAACGATACCCAAGGTACTCGACCAGCAATTTTCCGGTCTATTGGGTGCCCCCGTCGTACTCATACTTTGAGCCTGCTAGAACTTACGACAACGATGACTTCTCGGCCTTCACATATCAAGTCATCCAACCTTGACGACATTTCATAGCTCAAGCAACCTTCTCGAGCAACCATTACTCACCAACTCACGACCTTTGAGTTGTATGCCTATTCTTTGCTTTTCACTAATCAACAAACATATCACATCACTTCGAGCATCCCC
Source organism: Allium sativum (assembly GCA_030737875.1). Classification (NCBI taxonomy): domain Eukaryota; kingdom Viridiplantae; phylum Streptophyta; class Magnoliopsida; order Asparagales; family Amaryllidaceae; genus Allium; species Allium sativum. The sequence goes on from CM060924.1 coordinate 163,048,863, forward strand.
TTCTGGATTCTCGTCGAAGCCACCACCATCGTTGAACCAACCAACATCTCTCTAAGTTTCAAAGCAATCCATAACATTATTTCAACATTTCCTAACTTCCCAATTGAACTCACTTTGAAGTCACATCATCACCGGAAGTGTCCGACCAGAAATAGCTCACCAGAAATGGCAAAAATGGCTGACCAGAAATGGCTGCCCAGAACAGCCCGACTTGAGCCACTTTGGTCCGACCCGACCCCCTTTAGGCTCGACCCGACCCCGTTTTGTCCGATCCGACCCACCTTATCCGATCCAGAATGGTCCAATTCACTTTAGCCCGATCCAAAATGGTCAGATTCACTTTAACCCAATCCAGAATGGTCCGACCCGACCCTCTTTAGTCCGACCCGATCCCCTTTAATCCGACTCGAGCCAACTTTAATCCGACCCGAGCCAACTTTGACTTGTCCTCCACGACAGAATTTGAGCCCGACCCGACCCCCTTTGGTCTGCCCCGAGCCACTTTCTACGCATCTTCGATTCTACTCCGATTTCAATCAAAACTTCGCCAAACGACGAATCCGACGAAACCAACTCAACCAAAATCATCAAACACAACCATAAACATATCATAACATTACTAACCATATGAATATGACGATTACCATAAAAATGATGTAAATCTCACCAAAACCATTAAAATGAACATATGATCAAAATGAGAGATCTAAATAACTTAAACATATAAAATGTCATGAAATTAACGAGAAAAACTTGTTAGATTAGATCATAGGGTTACGCATATGAAAATGGACATGTAATGGTATAAATCTACGATAAAACATTCCAATTTGATGAGAAACATACACAAACACTCATATACTTCATTGCAATCATGTGAGAGATGTAAATCACCCACTGATTCTCCAATGCCAGCTAAAATGATAGAATTATGAATCCGGACAACGAGCAATTCAATCCAAATTCCTCAATCCGATGAATTCACCTTTGAAATGATGTAGATCTAGCCTCCAATGGTGTAGATCTATGATTTCCCTCCTTAGATTTGGATTTTTAATGGTGGAAAGGTGTTAGAGGAAGAAGGAGATCAATGCCTCCAAATGAGAGAATGGGAAAGTAAACCTTTTCCCTCCACTTTCACCCCTATTTATAGGATTCCACCATCCCACTAATGGGCCTCCCCAATTCAGTCCATTAGGCTCTCCAAATCTGAACAGCCAACTGAAAAACCTTAAAACAGTGATTTCTTACAAACTGCTGAGCCAAATCCTTAATGTAACCACTTTACGGAAAGGAAATCATCAATTCCTTTACAATGGCACAGGTCTCACCCTTTGATTCGACCTGAATCAAAAGTTATGCCCTGTACAAGGCTGATAGGGGAAAAATGGTCACAAACAAAATCAGCAAAAATTATGGACATATCTGACATCTCCATAAGAAACATATTAAAAGATGAGAATGATCCAACCCTCAGAGAATGAAATAAAAATATTTTACGATCTTTCGATACGTATACTGCGGGCTGTTACACAAGCTCTTGCAGATTTCATCATGGAGTTCACGACCCCTAGGAGGATCCAACAGTGAACGCCGGAACCCCCGACACCAAGTGGAAATTGTTCGTAGACGGCTCCTCAAACCGAAAATGCTCCAGGGCCGGAGTCGTGCTCATCACCCCTGAAGAATGCTCGATGTATTACGCGTTGAGGCTAAATTTCCCTACTACTAACAACGACACGGAGTACGAGGCCTTAATCGTCGGGCTAAGAATCGCGATCGAACTCAAGCTAGAGACCTTCTACATCTTCTCTGATTCACAGCTTATCGTTCAACAAGTATTGGGAGAGTAACAAGCGAAAGAGGGACGGCTTGCCCAGTACCTGGCCCGGGTTCAGGGGCTACTCATCTACCTTGAGCATTTCACCATCACCCATATCCCATGCGAGCAAAATTAAAAAGCGGATTCACTCGCCAGAATAGCAAGCTCCGAAGATCCAAAACTTAACGGATTCTCCTCGCTTGAAATCCTCAACACTCCAAGCATCAAGCAAGGGCGAGACGAGACAATCATGAGCACCAAACCCGAGCCCGAGTCATGGATGACACCGATCAGAAATTACCTACAGCATGGGATCCTACCAAAGCACTACAAGGAAAGGCGTGCACTCACTCGCCAGTCAGCCAATTACCTTCTTATGGACGGGGTACTCTACCGCAGAGGTTTTTCCATTCCCTTGCTCTGTGCGTAGCTCACGGCGACGCCCTCCAAGTGCTAGGCAGTGTGCATGAAGGCGAATGTCACGATCACACTGGGGGGCAGACCCTGGCCAGAAAGATTCTCAGACATGGTTATTACTGGCCCACGCTTGATCAAGACGCCGTGGACTATGCTCGAAAGTGCGATAAGTGTCAGTGCTTCTCCAAGATTCCAAGACCCCTGCCTACTGAACTCTCTCAAATGGTCAACCCATGGCCGTTCGCCACGTGGGGAATTGACATCATCGGAACTCTTCCAATGGCCAGAGGAGGGGCATGATACGCCGTCGTCGCAGTGGACTATTTCACCAAGTGGGTAGAAGATGAAGCTCTCGCCACCATCACCACGAAGAAGATGATCAACTTTATTGTCCGCAACATCATTACCCGCTATGGAGTGCCTCAAGCTATCATCTCTAAAAACGACACTCAATTCGAGAGCACCGAGTTTAAAGCCTTCTACCAGCACCACGACATCGATAAAAGATTCTCAGCGGTGGCTCATCCCCAAGCCAATGGGCAAGTTGAGGCAGTGAACAAGGTCATCAAATCCATCATCAAGAAACATCTGGAAAAGGCTGGCGGCATGTGGGCAGATGAACTTCCTCCAGCTCCATGGGCTTACCGCACCACCCATAAGACAACCACCGGTCATACTCCTTTCGCCCTCGCATACGGGTCTGAAGTCGTCATTCCCATTGAGCTCAAACATCAGTCCCATCGAGTCACGTACTTCGATCCAAAGACAAACCAAGATTTACTTCGGAGATCACTCAACTTGCTGGAAGAAAAAAGGAACGAGGCCGATTTCAGAGTCACCGCCCAATGACAGCGAGTGGCCCGATACTTCAATTCTAGGGTCCGCCACGAGGACCTCAACATCGGCGACCTCATCCTTAAGCGGGTTTTCCCCTGCCAACAGGTCTAGCACCTCGTTGGGAAAGTCCGTACTCCATACATCGAAAGCTCAGCGATGGAACCTTCAGGCTCGCCACCGTCGACGGAGCCGAACTCCCAAGGGTATGGAATAGAGAACATCTCCATAGCTACCTTACATAACTTAGTTTACGGTTGTTTATGCTTTTCCAACAATGTTATGCTTTTTTCAGAAATCCAAAGCATTGTAAAGGTTATTACTGCCAAAGTTATCAGTAGAAATGATGTTCAATTTCCTATCTCCTTGTTGTTAACTTATCATGTGATGTGTCTTGTTAGTTCCAACAACTCACTCGATTCACGCCTACGACCGCCGCATCGGCACCCCGAGCACGGGAGCCGGCACGGCCATTTCAATTTCTAGGCAACATCGAGTCTGGGACACTTGGCTATGCCCGGCACCTCGAGCACGGGAGCCGGTAACGCTACTCGAATCGTCGGCCCGCGACGCGACCGAGTATAAACAACCTCTAACTCGAATCTCAGCCCAGTGTCGAGGCTGAGGATAAATCGTTCCGCGTCCTAGTCCAGGCGGCTTGGCACCACTCCGGGACCGACTAAGATCAATGCAAATCTCACTTCGTCGGTTGAGGGTGCCGGTCGAATCTTGGCGTAGCACCAAGACCGACCTTAAATCATTTCTTCCCCTTAGCTCTCAAGGCTAGGGGAAGTCGGTGGCCACGATCGGACCTTACGAGCTGATGATCGGGGCTGAAAACTACGCCGGCAAATAAACGACGTCTGGCATTTAGCCTCAACCCGATGAACGACGGGAAAGCCACCTACCTGGCGAACCGCACAACGCGACGCCCTACGCCTTCGCTATACTTGGGTTTAACCCAGCGCCACCCAAAACAACAGGCACACAGCCTGGTTTCGCAAACTACGGGTTCCCTGAGTTGAGGGCAACTTACTGAAACCAGCACTCTACCTCACCTCTCTGGAATAATTTACCCAGAGAAGGCCCCTAATTGCTTTTGTGACAAGTGTAGTGATAAGTAAGTTTATGCAAGTACAGGACGTTGGAAAACATAAAAAGAACATCCGAACACTTGACATAAACAGCGATCTTTACTAATTCGTATTTCCTTTTCACACACACACTAAACAAACTACGTGTCTAACACTTTTACTTTCTAATAATAGGGTGTACATGAGAACCACACCGTGTCTTGAAAAACCAAAAGCGAGGGTCGTACTCACGTAAACTATAGGCCTACACTACCAAAATAACGGTAATTTCTACTTAGGCTACAAACACTAATCGTGTCTTTTCTTCTTTTGGTTGTGATTTTTTGCAGTTTCAGCACTCGATGGTTCGTCACCAGCACCAGACCTCTTCCGACCAGATCCCCTTCTGCTCGATCGACCCTTCGGGGGAGTAACTGACTCATGAGTGATAGAGAACCGACGACCCCCCGCACCGCCACCATTGGAGATCTCCGTGATAACAGTAGTAATGACACGTGGTGTAGGCATGGGGACATTCCCGGCAGCAGGACCTGCCACAGCCTCACTCTGCTTTCGGGTCTCTTTTCCTTCCCGCTCAGCCCTCTCCGTCTCCTCCACCTTCTCATGATGGGCCGCCATCTTGGCATTTTGAGTCGCCACCATAGCCGACATCGTGGACACATCGACGCCCACTGGACCTCTGGCCAGGGCACTCTGTCCATCGGCTACCTCTCCTTCCTCGTTGAGAATGTCCACCATGATAAGAGTTACTCCTATGTCAGAAAAAGTGTCAAGTTGGTCGTCTCCCTCTCTAAACTGTATCCCCATGAGGTCGGGCCCAGATTCGTTCACCTGTGGGATTACAGGGGCGGGGTCCGCTGCCGTCGTAGGCTCAAGAGGAACTGCATAAGCAAAGACACAACCTTTTTTAGTCCATAAATTTTGTAATCACTCCGTTCTCAGGGATGCAGTGTAAAAGTATTTTACCTATGGTCAAGGGTGGCGTAGGAATGACAGGAAGGGTGCTTGCGGCGATAGGTAAGGAGAGACTGGTATCCCCCAGTGGTGGGAAGTCGGGATTGTACTCGGTAGCGGTTTGGGCCAAAGCCTTAGGGCCACTCACTATAGTAGACCCGAGGTCCAGGGGCTGATAGGAACTCCCCCTTGCAAATGTTTCTGTCACCACCACACTATCGGTTGGCACGGCCTTCCCCTTCTCCATAGCGAGTCCCGCCAACCTTTCATTCTCAGCATCCTCTCGCAACAACCTCCTTCCTTCCTCCAGCTTCTCACATTCACCACGGTCCAGAAGAACATTTACAAGCTGATGCTCATCTAAAGTGCTAACGTCCACTTGACGCAGGAAGGTCTCGCAGGGGATTAACCTCTCCCAAGTTCTGGCAAGCTCACGGGGATAGTCTTCGACCCAAGAAATCCCTCGGAATCTCAAAGCCTTGACATACATATTATGCATACTCTCCTCGAAGGAGGACCCAACGCGGAACTCTGCGTCGCTCAGCTGTTCCCTCAGTAGCTCTATCTCCCTTAAGTATTCAGTCTTCAAACCCTCGGACTCACTCAGGACATCCCTATTGCTAGCTTCAGCATCCTCCTTCTCCTTTCTCATCACCTCGAGCTGCCTCTTCAACTCAGAGACCTTGGCATTCTCGGCCCGCAACCTTTCGTTTTCCGCCATCAAAGCGACATTATCATTCTGGAGCTCGGTGACTTGCATTATCCTTCTGCAAGATGTCACACGCTCGCTTTAGATCAGCTTTGTCCTTTTTTAGAGCTGTGGTCTCGGTAGTTAAATCTACCATGGTGGCTTTGAAACTCGAGAGGGCATACTCAGACTCCCTCTTCAGTGTATCATAAGCCTACGTCACCTCAGCTGCAGCGAAAAGGCTATCGTCAAAGGGTCTGGTAATGCACAAAACAAAACTTACAATGCAGGGAATGGGCATACCTATCTTCTTGTTCAAAGGTTCTACGGTGGTATGTCCGGCGTCAATAGTCGACCTCTGATCAACAAGCTGTCGATTCTTCTTTTTGACCAGCTCCTAGAGCTAGAGGTAATACTTGGTGAACTCGTTGGTCTGGTGATATGAAGCTTTCACATGCATCCACACCTTCCCAGACACTCTGTCAGGAGTTGGACGGAGGTCGGGGACGAATCTCAACTCATCAAAATAGTGGCGAGGGAAATGATGTTTCAAAAACTCCCTTCGCTCCTCTATGGATAGCTCTTGAAACTAGGGTTCTGTCAAGTCTAGCACCTCTATCTCGGTCTCTCCCTCTGGCCTCGGCTGGCCAAGAGGTTCTTCCTTTTCCCTAGCAAGATGAACAAGAGCCGGAGGAGCGACCAACGAGGAATCCATCGAAGGAAAAGACCGAGATCCACCTATATTGAGTTGAGTATCTCCCACAGATAAGCGAATAGGAGGAGGAGGAGGCGTCGGAGATCGTCAAGATCGATCCCGGTATCGATGACCGCTGCCTTGTTCTAATGGAGGTGGAGAACCATACAAGCTGGCGGATCTTCGGAATCTCTCGAAGGAAGAACTCGGGGGAGGCTGGCGATCCCCGCGCCCATAACTTCGTCCTCCACGTCCTCCTGCCAAGACACTTGCCAATGGAACAAGCCGAATTTAGTCAAGTAACTCACATAGGCAAACGTCTATGTTATGCAGTGTTATGGATGTATGCCCTAAGTGTTCTCTCAATAGACCAGATTGCGGTCCGATCGAGGGAGTTAACCCCTCAGCAGCGCAGCAAAGTTCTTCCAGGCTCGTCGTATTTGGCCATGGAGTCACTACTAAAGCAAGTCCCTTTAAGCCATCAAACTGGCCCGCGTGTTCAAGCGAGGCAGTGGCCCCTGAGTGAGTCGCGGGAGACTGCAGTCTAGCCAACACTCCTTCCCCCTCCTCTGTCGGAGGCGGGACGGGAGTGCTCGGCAACCCCTCATCTCTGGCAATCTCCTCTTGACCATGTACCTCGCCTTCGCGCACATCTCCTTGAGGCGGAGCAGTCCTTTGCAATTCTCCTCCCGCTGGGGGGCATTTTCCTCTTCCGCCCAATAGGGGTGAAGCCTGACGCAACTCCCTCCTTTAGCACACTAATAGCAACTGCAGGCCTGATCACAGCCCGGTTGTCCGATAGCAACCCGGCGCGGCAGAGGCGATCCTGATTTGTCACGAAACTGTATCGCAGAGATTCTCTGGTATCGCCCGCAAAGCATTAAGGCATTGCCAATTTTCACCCCTCGTGGGTGCCTTCGGATTTCCTGTCATATCCCATTTAAAACCATGAATAAAGGAAGGAATCCTAAAGTACGGCAAGGAACGGAGTTATAGAAACACTTACTTCCATCAATCCACCTTCTTGCAAATCGTGGAGGGCAGCTAACGAAAAACAACTCGCGCTTAAACACAAACAGCCTAGGCCATGTCCTGACGAAGAATTTTGTAGCAGCTGTCGCTTCCAAAGACCATTGAGAGGGAGAGGCCGCGCTCGTTTTCCTTAAGTGGAAGAAGTATCTTATATCTTCCCCAGTGGGCCACCTGTTCGAAAACTCATGGAAGAGAACGTAAGTACCCATGAGAGGAGCGTATGCATTAGGGTATAGCTGTGATGGCACGAGACAGAAATAGAACAACATATACCGAGTGAAGCTTTTAGCCGGGGGCACACACCCGGTGAGGCAAGCTTGACGGTTCAAGGCAGTAAGGCCTTCGGGTGGCACATGGGCTCTGCCATCTCTCCCGGGGGCATGGGAATCATCCACCGGTATGTTAAACCGCACTGCCATTTTCATGACCGCAGTAGCATCCAGGCACGATGGTGCTGAATCAATGGGATTCTCCAAAATCACCGCATCAGGCAACATGTCCGGAGCTATCGGAGGTACGGGCTCATCCTCACCCATAATATCTACATTCTCGGCCTCTTAAGTTACGATCGGGGGATATTGTTGCTCAGGTTGCTCCCCGTACTCAGACGCTTTGGGGGAGCTAGTCGAATGAGAAGGAGTCGATCCTTTGGTGGTGGTCTCAAGCTCGCTGCCAGATGAGTTACCTCGAGCGATAGGGTCGGATGTGTGTGATGCAGGCTAGGAAGCCCCAGCTTCCGTAGTCTTTCCGATCCATGATCTTCTTTGCATCTCTGGCTATACTTTAATGCATCAGTATTAGAACGGGAAGTATAGTGACCAGTACCCCTCGTATTGGTGGGAACTAACACGTGCATGTAATGCTATGCAAAAATAAGCTACATAAAGTGATATACACGTAAATGTGTATATTTTATCTGCTTATTTATCTAGTTTTCTATTTAAAATAATTAATATTGTGTATTTATAGCTATGTTTTCAGATTGTTGATAAAAAGCTTGGTTTAGAGCATTTGATAGATAAAGCATGAAGAATTTGCTTAAAAAGAGTGAAGTTGAAATTACTAAAGCTTGAAGAGTTTAAAGCTTGAAGAACGGTTGCAAATAGAGTTCAACTGGGTAGAATTGGCTCAATAAAGACTCATATTGCGTTCACATTAGCTCATTTGCAAGGCCTCTCACTCTACAGCCGCGTTCACACTAACTTATGTGTTAGTTGGGCTAATTCTTTAGTCCCACATTATGGAATTTGCCTAGTAGCCTTTGTCATATCAGCTATAAATACACTTTATCTCATTCATTGTAAAACACACTTAGTTTTATTCTGTAATTCTCTTCTTGGAATAAAACTCTTCTTCAACTTTCTCTCAGTTGTTATTTTATTTTATATTTTATTTATGTTCATGTATGTTATTTTCCTTTTCTCTTCTTCTTTAGCTATGTCTAGCTAATCCCCTTTGATTAGGGGGTGATGACGCTAATAGATATGATTCGATATGAATCACATAGCCAAAGGATGAGGAATTCATGTATATAGATCTAGATCTGAACCAAGGGTTAGATCTGAACCTTAATATCCTATGTCGTTTAAGAGCTATGCTCCTTCAAAGGGTATATTCGTGTTCGGTCTAACAATTATCAGATTTAGATCTAATTTTAGGGTTTTAGAAATTAATTAGTGAATCTGTCCTGATAGTCTATGGTTGTAGAGCTGAGCTCCTGCATAGGCTATGCTTGTCGTTATTTACATATTTATTTCTAAAAACCTATTATCGTTGATTCATGTTTGTGACAGAAACATGTATTAGATATGGTTAATCTTTTGGCTATTACTGATTATGAATCTGATCTATGTCATTATCCCCTAATTGCTTTCACTTATTATTAAAACTCTCTTTTATTTAATTTCTGCTATTTTCTTTGTTTTCAACCAATCAAAAGTTAGGGATAACTTGATTGGATTTATTAATAAAATAATTTGGTCCCAGAGTTTGACACCCTCTACAACGATCCTTGTTGTTTAGGAAAGACGAACGAATTTTACAGTTGTTTACAATTGTTTAATTTGTTCGCAAACATAAAGAAAGTTCAGAACGATTCGTAACAGTCCAAGTCCCAGTCCGGTTGTATGCTCTACCCTATATGAACAATCCTAAACCCCGCGCGCGTAGTTAACAATATATGCATCAACGTTAAACATGCAAATCCAGAGGCGAATATTCGGAAGTCAAAATCCATCGGCATGACAAATTGGAAACCAGGCAATGGCCATGTCACGAACCATGTCGGGCTCGAAACTTCGGGATCCAGGTTCGAAATTTCGAACCCATATAGGGGGCTCGAGAATTCGAACCCACGGGGTTCGAAAATCCGAACCCAGAAGGGTTCGATGTCTCAAAACCCCCCGGGTACGAAAATTCGAAACCATGAGGGTTCGAGACTTCGAAACCGGCGGGTTCGAAAATTCAAACCCACTGAGGTTCGAAAATTCGAACCCACGGGGGTCCGAAAATTTGAAGCTAGCTGGGTTCGAAAAATCAAACCCACAAGGTCTCGAGGTCTACACCATGGCCCTTCGACCTCCTCCCCTTCTCAACTCCTCGATTCGAGGCCTTACCTAGTTAGGTTCGAAATTATTGGGCTTGAAATTATCGGGTTCGAAGCTTTCGGCAATGGAGGCCAGAGAAAGAAAAATTAGAAGGAAAAAAGTGAAGGGGGCCTATTTATAAAAGAAAATCATGTCTCTTCGCATTGCAGCGTGGGTTCGAGATTTTCGAACCCTCGAGGTTCGAAATTTCGAACCCTCGCGGTTCAAAATTTCGAACCCAAGGGGATCGAATTTCCGAAGCCTTGGGCTCGAAATTTCGATCCCCCTAGGCTCGAAATTTCAAGCCCAAGAGAACGAATTTCCGAGCCCTCGGGGTTCGAAATTTCGATCCCCCTAGACTAGAAATTTCGATGCCCCTGGGCTCAAAATCTTGAACCCCCAAGATCGAATTTCCGAGCCCTTGGTTTCGAAATTTCTATACCCCTGGGCTCGAAATTTCCGACCAAAAATAAAATGAAATGGCGATGGCGATGATGGTCATACCTCCAGGATCAAAAGCGCCGTGACACGCTCTCTCGTGCGCGTGCTACACGCATGTGTGTGCTGACTCCCGTACATCCACAGAGGCTATGCACTACGGACACTTAACGATTTGAGTGTGGCGCATCCACCAAACGATGGCTTATCTACATCGCCAGGGAGAATGAGCCCCACAGCTAACACCTATTTACTTTTTGAATTACAGGAAAAATTAACAGCTTCGCCACTACCTCATCCTACACATAGCACATCATATCAAAGACAAGACGTACTTTGCGGGGCAAATGTTAATCGGCTTTTTGGTCTGGTTCCCAGGAGAGCATCAGATATGCTCAACCCAACGAACCACGTGAAGCTGAGGCCGAAAAGGGATACACGAGAGTGAAGGAAATAGGATCAAGAAAGGATTACACCGCTTGTAACCTCACGGCATCCAAAAGACATCCGCGACCCAAGGCCTTGGACCCCGAAGGAGTTATGAGCCTCGACCAGCCGGTCCCGAGATCCTCGCACCCCTCGGAAGGACTTCACGCCAGGCATGACACGAAATTCGCACCCAGTCGGGTGCAAAGTATCCCACCCATGCCTGCGTTCGAAATTCGAACCTAGTGGGCGTGAGGTCTCGATCCCAGCGGGTGCGAAATCTCGCACCCATGGTTGGTTTTGAGATTCCAAAACCAACAGGAGCGAGATATCTCACCCGCGCCTGGGTTCGAAATTTCAAACCCAGCGGGTTCGAAATTTCGAACCCAGGGCACTCGAAATTTCGAACCCATGCCCGGGTTCGAAATTTCGAGGCACGCAGGTGGTGGGCTCGAATTTCCTGCGTGTGGTCCCTATTTCTACCTACTCCTACCTACTCCCGCTCGTATAAATAGCCCATGGCCTCTCACTTCAAAGGGTTGGATTTTCTTCACTTGAGACCTTCCTAGAGCTCGACGAACTCCATTAATGGCATCTCCTATTTGAGGAAGAAGGAGAATTAAATATTCCTTTTCCTTAATACCTAGCATATGGCAATTATAAAAATGAATGTAATGAGCATGGCTCTACCTTGTAACTCTTGAGTGATTAATAAAATTTCAACATCCTTTCAAAGTGGACGTAGGCCTAATCCATGGCTGAACCACTATAAATTCTCGTGTCATTTACCGCTTTCTCTTACTTAGTCTTGCGACCAAATTAACTATTCCTAGTAATAGGAATCTTTGGTGTTTATGACATTTTTTGCCGTCAATAAGTTTTATAAGGTTTATATATTTATACTTTTATATACACTTTATATTTATATAGTTTTAACTTTATAATTTTATAAATATCTTTATATAGCTTATATTTATGTTTTCATATTATTTTCTACTTCATAGTATTTATTTATAACACTATATTTTAATTCAAGAATTTACAGAATTATGTATATGTCAAAATACTTGAAAAATGTTCAAATTTAAATAATACACATATATATGCCGATATACAAATATAAACACATGCCGACATATAATTGTCATTTTTTTCAATTTTGAAAGGAAGTGTCTTTCCACTATTTGTGATGGTTTTGAGATTTTGAAACCTTTTACTCTTTATAAAAAGGGGCCGATTTACACCTATACTCTGCCGAATTCAACTCTATTCTCATTAATCTTCTTCTCTCTACACTCTCTTCTCATTACTCTCTGAATCAAGTGCTATTGAAGAGTTATAGGGCTGTGTGTAATTGTCTGGGTTGAGTAAAGTAATCGGTGGTATCCTTTATAGCCATAAAATCAAGGACGGGTAATAGGTGGTATCCATTGTAGCCGTGAAATCAAAGAGGTTGAAATCGATGGTATCCCTTGTATCCATGAAATCAAGGAGGTTGTAATTGGATATTGATATAGTAATAAAACTCGACACAATCCAGCGTTGTGCGAGACTAGACGTAGGAGCAATCTGAACCAGTATAAAATCTGCTATGTTCTTTCCTTTTCTGCATTTTATTTCTATTTATTTTTGTGTTTGTGTTTGAATCTGTGTCTGTGATTGTGTTTATGGTGTTTGATCCATATAGTAGTTCACATAAGTTTTAGATTTTGTTTAAATTCTCCGAACCACTATTCACCCCTCCCTCCCTCTAGTGTTTGTTTTGCCTTAACGATCCATTTCGCAGTGCCTAACAATGGCATGCGACGGAACTTGTGTTGTTGGATATGTATTACTTAGTATTATAGGATTTCAAATTTCGTATCGATCAGACTTACCATTTGATCATCCGAATGTTAAACGCCAAGATTTTTATTTATTCGTTTTATCGATTTAATATGGAAATTAAGAATAATCAGTTTTCTAACGAACACATATTTCAATGAAAATAATTTTATTAAATCTGTAAGGATTTATTATTATAGGATTTCAAATTTCAAGTTAATTGGATTTATTTTGTGATCATGCACAATTTAAACGCGTGTCGATTCTCATTTTGAATTATAAAGGAAATTTCACAAACGATCTTGGAAATCTACGAAACCTGTTCCATCGTGTACGGAATATTATTTTTGCACTTTACTTCACAACAAATTTTCGTTTAATATTATTTTAATATATATGTCCCTATATAAATAACCACTATACATTGAATCCTGATTTTTCACACATGCGTGATCAACGCAACCATCTTCCGCCTTTAAACTTTTCAATGGCCATAAACTTCAGACATTCCTCTCGATTCATTTCGAAATCTACGCATTTGTTCACGAAACCGTCTGCTGCAAATATGTTGCGCTTGGTGAGATCTCCATTATGTATGGTGGTGATCGAAAATAGGTGGTCGTGGCAACCAGAATCAGGGATGAAGGACGTAGGATTTCGTGATCTATCACAGGCGGCAGACGCGTTCGAGAGTAGTGGTACTCATGGTGAAGGACGAGGATGAAGGGGTATTGTTCGTGGGCATGTTTGATCGGAGTCCGGTGGACCGATGAATGGCGTGGTGGAATGTTTTGGTTAGCAGCGTGAGTCAGGGTACTTGGATTGGGAACAAAGAAAGGCATGAAGGGAGAAAGTAAAGGAAGCGGCCTAATTTATATCAAACATGTAATTAGTTTATAAACAAAAATTATTAGAGAATTAATTACACAAATTAAATTATATAACTTATAAGTGTTATAACTCATCCATACATTATCAGAATTATATGAAACAAGGAAAGCTGGACTCACATTTGCAAGCACTACGTCATGGAACAAAACTGGACGTGTTTGGAATTAACTAGAATTTTTAGATAAATTAAATTCTTGTCTAATTTAACTTAAATGAGCCGTTTAAACAACTAATGAGATCAAAGTGAGTTTACTCACTCTGTTTGTCACACTTATATTTTGTATAAGTCGGGTTTAATATTCGTGTGCCATGGTTGTTTATTGTTGGATGATTACTGAATAATATTTATATATATTGACTGAACTGATTAAATTAAATGTTCGTTTAATTTTATTAAAATCAATCGTTAATTTTAAGCGATTACAACAAATTGAGGTAACTTACCTTGTTGGTCACGTTTATAATATAAACGTGTTTAATTTAATGGATTGTTATTGTTGATGTTAAATAAAATGGATGATATTAAATTGTTGTTATTGACTGTTGTAAAAATTATTAGTTAAATTCAATTGGATGATTTTATTTGAGGTAACCTATTTGGATGCAGGGAAAAACAGGTTGGAGGGATCAAACTGTATTCCTTTCTAGTAGTTGTTTAAATTTTATATATTATGATATATGTTGAAATATGAATTTGTGTGCAGGAAATGACAGGTTGGAGGAATCCAATAGGATTCCTCACTAATATTGGTAATGTTTATCAGTATGATTGGATGTTGTGATTCAATGTGAAATTAATTAATAATTCATGGGTTTGGTACTCTAGTAGACATTTGCCTTGATAAAATAAAAGATTTCTGAAATTGATTTTGAACATTTTCAAAGTTATATTTTTATATTTTTGAACTACGACTTTTGGTTTCAAAAAAAAAAGCATCGAAGTTTTATATATGTTTTTATAATCATTAAAATTATAATTAATGGAAATTCCAAGATACTAGTAAATAAATAGTTAAGTGGTATAAACTTAATTGGAGTATTATAATGATTACGGAAAAGGGCTTAAGCGTTGTAAATGGAATTTTAAAAGATTTTAAATATATAAATAGGTTAATGAGATTGTGAATGTACGAGGATTAATATAAGATCTAAAAAGTGGTTTTTCATGACTAATGAGCGTCTTTGCAAATATTGTTTATAAATATACGAAATGGGATTAAAAAGGGATTTGTGAATGAGATTAGCAGATATATGGAATTAAAAATGGAATGTGAATATAAACTTGTAAAGTTAATATGAAACCAATAGTTAATATTGGATTCAAAGAAAAGTAGTTTAATGTTTTAGTAAATGGACATCGACTAGAGTTGAAAATTAATAATATTGGCTTATAAATGTTAAGAGAATTTGTTTTTTGGAAAAAGCAGGTAAGAAATTATTCAACTAGTTTGAAAGTGAATAATAATTTGGTGGACGATGTCTCAAAGGAAGTTAAGTAAGTTTGAGAGATAAACCTCAATGTCTAAGTTATTGATAAACATAAATTTTAGTAGTAAAGATTATTGTTTTCAAATGTAATAAGGAATTCATATATCGTAACACTGTTGTTATTAGAAATGATTTCCGAAGGAATATGATGTTGTTTTTAAGAAATTGGAACATGTTATACATTGGTTGAGTCGAGTAACTTTCGAGATGTCAATCTGATGGTTGTTTTGGCCTTCGGGGTTGTATGCTTAGAGATTTATTCACTTACCAATTTACAGTGAGAAGTTAATAAAGTAGAAGTGAAATGATAGCTAAACATTCTTATATTAAATAAGAAAAAGTGAAAAAAAATCCTAATATTAGAAGATTTTGAATTTTTAATTAACGACTAGTTAATTAAAGAGGCTAAATGATGTTGGGTATTGAATCAGTGAATTCATTTTCTTTTTATGAATGAATGGTTGTTTATTTGATAGTTAAATAATCGACTATCAAATTTGCCTATACGATTATTGGTTTGGAAAGACCGGGATCGAATTTGTATTCGAAAACCATCATGAACAAGCAAATATGTGGAAGATATCAGATGCTGATTTAAGATGGAGCAATTTAAGACCATAGATCTTCTTGTGCGGAAGAACTACTTGATGAATTTCCCTGGGTAGCTCCTGGAGATATTTTGAAAATGATTCCGTCGTGATTAAAATCTTCAGATTCGCTAGACTACTCGCTACTGATCCATGGGGTGATTCTTATATAAGAATGTGGTAGGAGGGTGCCTTTGGTTCATCCTATTCCAAGATGACTTGTATGGATGGATGCCTGAAAAAGTATTTCCAAAGGATCGTGTACATTAATTTCCCCAAAGTATTAGTGTGGTGGCGGTGGAATTTGTTTCTCTTAGCTTAACACCCAAAGTATTTATGTGGACGCCAATTAGTGATTTGATAGATCTGACAATGTGGCATTCAAAGTGAAGGGTGACATGATGTTCTAAAAGGTAATGATAACCTCAAGCCTCATCAAGCGGGAAATGAAAAAAATAGAGCAGGCAGCATGGCTATGTGGGTCGCTCCCACTAGGGTGTATATCACCATTTAGCGAAAAAATTATTTATTCCTTTTATCGCTTTTGTATCTCTCGGGAAATAGTTATGGTTGTGCCAATTGTTGGTGATAAGATACTTGGTACATTCAGAGTAAATTAGTGGTCGGTCATGTGTGGCCGGGTCGCAAGATGTTCTTGTTGAACCCGGTGTATTCCTCTCTAGAGATAAACTATCTGAAGGTGGATCCATACCTTGTCATAGTTGGAAATCCAATCTCCAATAAGCTCCCATGGTTTTTGATTATATACCATGTATGTGGAGTGTGAGATACAAGAGTATTATTAGATGGTTATTAATTTGATTTAGACAATATTATAATATCAAAATAATATTGATATCAAAAATGTTTTGGGTTAAGGTTAAAACCGTCCGTGTTTATGTGTGGACTGATCTTACGATTATCCTTTTATTTCAAAGAAAAATACTTTTAAATTAAAATTAAGTTGGATATTATTTATAAACTTAGTGGATTTTCTCATGCTGTTTCACCAGACCGATCCTACCGTTTACAATGCTCGGGCCAGACCGAGTTTTACAAGTTCAGGTTAGGATGCTACGAACTTCAGAAGATATGTTGGAGGAGTTCATGTTGTATATAACGTAGTTGTGTACACAATTATATGGTTTTTGTTTGACGATAACAACCAAATAAATACTATTTTAAATGTGTTTGTTACTGTACTTTTCTATATATACATCACAGACAGGAATATAATATTTATATTTAAATAGAATACAACTGTACAAACATTCATATATTCATACAGTATTGTATTTAAATATAAATATTATTTTTCAAACACTCAAACAGTACAACTATTTATAACTCCACTATTTAAACACTTCACATGAAATTGTACTTGCATATAAACTGAATATGATAGACAAATTCGTTTGAACACAATAAAATAATATGTTATTTCAAACAAAATTTGTTTATTACAAATATAAGTACAATTCTCTCTACAACACTCATACATTCACTCTGTCTATACAAATCACATATACATACTTTTTCACTTTCATATACAGACACATTTACTGACACTGCTTCATTGACTGTCTTCAATCTTCTGTCTTCACAGCTTTCAGTCAGTCCAGTCATTATCTTATTACCTGTCACAATGAAACACACACACAGTACACTGCAATAGAATTTAAAATTAATATATGCGAATATAAATTTTATTTTTTAAAATTTTATTTGCCTCAGATTTCGGTGTGTTTCTCATCATCTTTCATGACTTGATCTGATATGTGAATATAGCACACACACGATATATGTATATACACACATATGTATGTATATACACATATTATTGTGCAGGGATAGGAAAATCTATTCTGGATGGCTGCATGTACACACGTGCATGAATATACACGTGTGCAGTGCCTCGCCAATCCAGTGTGCAACTGAGGAGTAGCCACATGAGCCATCTCGACTCAGTGCAGCATGGTCAACATAGTCGACTCAAGTCAAAGTGATCAAGGCAGCACACAGCTCATGGCCGAGGCAAGCCATATACAAAGTCAAAATGTCAAACAGTGCAAACCAAAGTGGTCGAGTACAAGTCAACATGAGTACAACACAGCAAGTCAAAGTATATGGAGCAACATGAAACTGGTCAGTGAACATGACACGGTTCGGCATTATCATATTTGTGTGAAAACAGGTTCAAATCAGTTTGTACAAGAGGGTGCAGTGCACCAAATACAGCAAGGTCACAATTACACGATAGTTGTGAAGCTAGCACCAAGTTCAACACAGCATAAATGGTGCTCAAAGCAATAGTGAATGAAAAATAGCATGGTGGATGCAAGTTATCAAGACGGTGTGACAGAATACAGTGTAAAAGTGGTCGAGCTGGTATACAACAGCATGGTTATGGTACAGTACATGCTCGAGCATGATCAAGCAAGAATGGAAAGACACAAATCAGACAAAAATATGATGCGTGGCTTAAGTAGTGGCAAACACAACTACAAAATGGAGCAGCAGTTTTTTTGTGCATGGAGCATTTCATACATAGGCAAAAACAGAAAGGGGACAAAGCATACACTTGCAGCAACAAATTGAATAATAACATGTAGTTCAAACCACATGGTGCCAGATGTACACAGCCCCAAGTTAATGAAGCTCAAACAAATGCAGAGGTGCATGTAACAAGTTAGTATAAAAATGCATGCCACAAACATATCAAAACAGATTGTGCTGCTAAACATATGTCTGGTCAAGCATGGGGCAACTACATGTCACAAGTCATAGTGAGATGTTCAAAGCAAATCAAGTCCAAGTGTGCTAGTGAAATGTTTCAATTCATACAAGAAACATAAATGGGGTGGTGAACAATTGCATGGTTCAACAGCTTTTATGATGAACAAGCATAGGTGGTGCAGACAGCATAAAAATGCATGGTAAGTAGGAAGAATACGTTTTCAGTAAAACATATATGGAAGCTCAAAACAATTTCCAGAAAATCAAAATACATATATGGAAGGTGTTTAACTAATTTCCAGATATTCAGTGACTCAATTTTGGGAAATGTTTTTAAATTTATTATGGCAGAACTTTTGGAAAATAAATTCGTTTTGGCGAGGTGTCAATGCAATTATTTATTCTAGAAATCTTTTCCAGAAACTCAAGTTTTTCAAGTGTGATTTATGGATTAATTGGAATTCAGATGTGCATAAATCATTGTTTATATTTTGGGACAAGAAATTCATGCATGCAACTGTTTCCAGAACTGCTCATGAAATTAATCCTGGACAAATTTCTCAGTCTCGATATGTTTCCAGTTTTAGACAACAATTTTGAGCAAGTCTAAATTTCATAAATTAACTGATAAGTTTCATAAATCACAGTAAATTTTGTTTTGGCAAGTCATATTTGGAAATTCTTTCACAGTGCTAAAGACGTGATCAAGAGGGACAAAAAAATCAAGGGTTTATTCAGTCACACAAATCATACAAGGCAATACATTCAATCTTAATAAAAGCTGAGAATTTTAAAAGGGAAAATGGGAATTATCAGATCAAATTAATTCACGAAATCAGAGCATGTTATAGGATTTCGATAATCCTATTTTTACACCAACTCATCACTGGCAACAAACCATCGAAAAACCCACAAATCAATCCAAGCATTTCAAAGCAATAATTTTCAGAAAAACTCACTTTGTTTTCGGTCAAGAGCAAGAGAGAAAATTCCAAATCGAAACATCCGAGAGCAACAGCGAATCAGAGCTTTGGAGAAGCAATTTAATCAAGCCGTCGATTTGATTTGGGACAAAGCAGGAGAAAACCCTAGCCATTTTCTAGCCGCCATTTTTTGTTCAGAGAACGGGACCAAAAAAAGGGTGCAATCAATTTGTGAAGTGGTCGGCCAAGTTTTGAAAAGGGGGTAACCCTTTATTCTTTAATCTCCTTTTTTTATTTTGTCTAGGGTTTTCTTTGAATTGTTTTTCATTTTATTGTTTTTCAATTTGAGTTGTACAACATCTGAACAATTTTCTAGGTCTGTAAAATCTAGGGGGAATCAGTTAGGGAGTAACTAGCAGTTTACTAGTGTCTGTAAAACTAGGGGAAATCTGGTCTAGTGGATATAGACCAGTCTAGGGTTTTGAGCGTAGGATTAGAATAGGAGCGAGAGTTCACGAGTGTACATGGTCTTGTATGCGGGATCTGTTCTTTTACCTAGTAGAAACCTTAGGAATGCAGCAGTAGGCAGGGTTTTGCCGAATCTGGGTATATCTGTGTGTGATTTATTTTCTGTACTTTTATTTTTGCTTCATTCTGTGATTTGTTTATTATTTTAATATCCTGTCAGATTTTTAATTCCGCGAAAAACTGTGATAAACCCTATTCACCCCCCCTCTAGGGTTAATCTAGATCCAACAGTTCAGACGTGCTAGTATTATTTCATTGTGTGGT
Organism: Allium sativum; assembly: GCA_030737875.1. NCBI lineage: Eukaryota > Viridiplantae > Streptophyta > Magnoliopsida > Asparagales > Amaryllidaceae > Allium > Allium sativum. The sequence goes on from CM060924.1 coordinate 163,069,088, forward strand.
GTATCTGAGGATAAATTATTATAACTGTCAGGGTGTATTGGTTGTATGTTGTACTCTGATGATTGTAAGTATTATTTCAAGTTCTCAATAAAGAATTATTTCAATATTATATTTTGATCTGCGGCAGTATGGGACTTAGTGTTATGTTGTTAGTTTGGTTCTTCTTCTTCTATTTTAATCTTTCTTTTCTCACTCTCTAATTTCTTCCTATTAACTATCTGTTGTTTTCAATACTTGGTTTTTGGCAAGTAATATGGGATTATGTAGTATTTTCGAAATTCGGGTGTTGAATTCTGTCGGATCGTTATAGTGGTATCAGAGCATACGATTTAGTAATAACATTGGCTTTGTGGCGTAACTAGATAGAGATGCGGTTAGTAATACCCTAGATTGAGTTTGAGTGTGTGTGTGTGTGTATGTGTGTGTGTATGTGATGGCGTATCTGTAGATTTTATAAAATTGTTTTATATTGTGTTATTTGATCGGTTCAATTTTAAACTAGCAACTAACACGATATTGTTTGGTAAAGAGAATATATGGAATAATTTTTATCTATATTATATTTTTATATATAGAATAGAAAATTTTAGTCAAATTATTGAGATATTGGTATGATTGATTGATTTGAATAGAATTCAATTTGGATTAAAAATTGAAATGGTTTAATATAGAAAAAGATAATTTTAATTTGAATTTAGTAAATGAGATTTAATAAATCAGAATTTGGATTTTAAATGAAAGTGAACTACTTGAAAAATCAATTAGTTAAATGGATACGGAATTAGAACTTAACTTGGTTAAGTGGATTTAAGAATGGATGCAGATATGAAACTAAATAAAATTGATTTGGGATTTGGAAATTGAATGAATAATAATTAAATTGAAATCAATCGGATATTAACCAATTAATGTATTCAAATATGTTAAACGAAGTAAAATTGAATGTAAATTTAATTGATTTGATTAAGTTGGTTGTTGATTGATTATTGATTGTATATTAGATTGGTTGAATATAATTCATCAATGGTTTAATAAAAGAGTTGAACATATTAAAAACCAAGAAAATGAATTCCAGTATAATAAATTAAAATGGAATCACATATGAATTGGAATGCATAGTTTAACCCTGTATTTTCACATGAATGATGTTATATGTTTGGGTTTTGGGAATTTGTAGAGTTATATTGGTTGATAAATGAAATGTTATTTGAAATTTCATGTATTGGTTACTTACATGATAAATTAAGTTAAGTACTGGTACCAGAAGGCTATGAGGATTGACTTTAGTTGAATAGATCGTAATAAGTAGAGAAAGCATACTCAATAACTCCTATTTAAGGTACGCCTACATGAAAATATAACTTTTGGGTTTTGAGTTTTATTTTCCGACTGTGTGCTTCGATGTATATATTTGTTGTTCGTGCAATATCGCAGAAGTCCCTTTACACAAAGGAGATTTTGTCGAATTTTTCCGAGAGTTTAAGATGTTAGAAAATTTTTGAAAATTTTATTAACAATAATGAATTTGTTTTCGATTTAAAATAAATTGGATTTTAGAAAAGTTGGTGGGATTGTCGAATTTTTCCCACCTTAGTAATTTCGAGGGCGAATTTTTTTTAAAAGGGAGGAATGTAACGTCCCATATTTTTTATAGTCAAATATTTATTTTATTTTATTATTAAATGATAATTTGGAAATATAATAAAGAGTTCGTTTATTAAACGAAGTTTGAACGTTAAATTTATATTTAATTCAAAACGAGCTCGTAACGTTGTGGTAGTTCGTAATATTGAGTATTGAACTTTAATTGAATATATAGAGTCCAGTATAATTCAGAATTCTCTGAAACAAGAATCATCCAAATCTATCTGATTATAATTTTCTAATGAAAGAGAAAAATCAAGATTCAATGTGATGAACAGGCAGATTTTCAACCCTGAAAATCGATATAAATACCATGTCAACTACTCAAGTATAGAAAATACTGAATCATTAATAAAAAGAAGTTAGAGGATGAGAAATAGAAAGAAAGAAATTTAAAATAGAAGCAGAAAAAGAAGAACATAAATACAACAACATCAGAGCAGATAAAATCTCACAGCAAAACGAATAAAATATATTATATAACATAACTTCTGAAATACAAATCTCTCTATATGTACATACCATTATCAGAGTACAACACTTACTAAAGAGCAGAAATAAACAGTAGTTATCTAATGTTGAATCCTCCTGCTCCAAGCTTCTCCAAGTGTCTATAAAGTTCCGACTACTTGACTGTCTGTACAAATTTAGGCACCCAAGAGTTTAAGGTAAAACAAAACAAAATAAACTCTGGGTCAGTCATGGGACTAGTGTGAGTAATCTCCAACCGTTTGGTTAAACTTTTGAAAATCCTTTTTAAAAGAAAGGATAATCATAAGACAGATCCACATATAAACACGGATGGTTTTTACCTTATGATCACCCAAGACATTCTTTAAATCCATACTATTCTGATATTATAATAGTGTCTAAGTCAAATAAATAACAATCTAGCAGAACGCTTGCATCTCATGCTCCACATACATAGTATTCAATCAAAACCGTGGGCGCTTATTGGAGAATGAATTCCAACTATGGAAAGATACGGGGCCACCTTCCGACAGTGTATCTCTAGAGAGGAATACATCGGGTTCAACAAGAACATCTTGCAACCGAGGCTAAACATGACCAGCCACTCACTTCGCTTGAGTGTTCGGAATGTATTATCACCAATAGTTGGGATCAGCAACCATTACCGAAGCATACATAGCGATAGAATAAAGAAGCAAATATATTTTCTCTAGATCAGTTGATAATACACCCTAATGGGAGTGACCCACATAGCCATGTGACCTACCCGATTTTATACCATTTTTCGGTTGTGTGGCTTGAGGTCATACTTACCTTTTTAACATTACAACATCATTCACATTGATTGCCACATTGTCAAACCTGCCAAAATCATTTATTGATTTCTCCAAAATATCACGGGCATAAAGCTAAGAGAAACGAATTCCTTCGCAAACAAATGTAAATACTTTTGAAGAGATCAATATATATGATATGTTAGGCATACTTCGTTAAACATTCATCCGTTCAAGTTGTCCTGGGACTGGACAAACCAAAGGCACCATCCCATCAATCCATCTTTGGCAATTTCTACCTAGGGTTAACAGAACAGCCCTTGCACTTTACTGCGTCTTTAATTATATTCACCATATTTGATTTGCAACACTTATGCCCATACGGAGCGGTTTTCAGATAATAAACATGATCCCGGTCTCTTCATATTGACAACGAAAACATAAAATGGGCCAAAAACTTTGATAGTCGGTTATTTAACTATCAAAGGAACATCCAAACAACCAACGACCCTATTTCCAAATGGAACTTCTATTGATCAAACATCAAGCAATACTGAGCCCTTTTAAATTTAAATCTCTACTAATTTGTTCATTTCCGCAATTTTCTCTTCAATATCTTTACCTAGATATTTCTCCAAACTCGTTTAGTCTCTCGCGATTCTTCGAAAAACATTTTCATCTATCATAACTATTTATTTTCTATATTCCAGAAAATATCTCTTTTTAACATCGGGAAACATTTCCAGATATTTACATATTCTTATTTTCTATATTTAGAAAATATACGTTATTAACATTTCCATTTCTTATTCACGCATCACTATTCTTCCACATTCATCAGTCTCTAACCGTAAATCAGTAAGAGAACAACTCCCTAAGTATCAACCCCGAAAGCGAAACCAACATCAGATCGACACTCAGGAAGCCATTCAACTTGAATAATCTCCAGTTAGTTTCTAATTTCCTTAACTCCATTCAAATCTGCAAACGTTTGCTTTTAAACCATTATTCACTCAAAATTGTGAATATTATTCCTTTATATAAGTTTGGACTCGTTATATCAAATCATTCTTGATTTTATTTATAAATGTTATTACAGAGGTTAAAATTCCATTTATCGAGTCATTTTATAACTTCTCATTCACATTCCTTTTTTATTATCAAATCTCGTTTACACATCGCCCTTCTAGTCTATTTTATTTAATAATTTAATAATTCTATATTGCTTTCCTTGTCAAGTTCTATTTCATATAATATGAAACTTTAAAAATAAAATATTTTTAAAACATTCGACATAGTCGAATTCTAATTATAAATCCTTGCGGATTTATTTCAATTTGATTTACATTTTGAACATCGAAATGAATTCCATCATTTCCTTTAAAAGGATTCCCAAATTATACAATGATAATTATTCCACTTTATTTATAAACATCATTTATAAATTAAACTACTTGTTTTTATTATTAAAAACAAGTTATTATTTTCTCGCTCATTTTGAATTCAATTTCTATTTTTATAACAGGTTTTTTTCCCTTCTAAAAATTCAAATTATTTTCCATTTTATTTAATATATTTTTACGCTATTTTAAATACCAATTATTCTAGGGCCAGTGCCATTCAAGCATCCAAACACAACAAATCTATCACAGGAGATCCAACACATTATATTGCATAATATGTGAAAACAAATAGTAATAAATTTTGAGGAATCCAGCTGGATCCCTCCAACCTATTTCCCTCCATTCACGGATGTTAATAAACATAAATAACATAAATTTCACTTCAATATGAGATATTATACAAAATAGAACCAGTATTTAACTTATGATTTATATATATATAACTGTATCAATAATTTCAACCAATTTATTAGCGATCCCTCCAAATAACCGTCACACAGCATTCAATCATCATTTATCTATTCTAAATATGTCTATAAAATCATAAAACTAGACAGAGTTAGTGAGTTTACTCACATCGGTTGTTAATCGTTGAATAACGAATAACATCGGTTGATTTAATCAGACATTTTAATTTGCCATAAATTCTAACAACCTCCAAATGAATTCAAACCAGCTTCATTGCGTAGCCTTTTTCCATACGATTCCAATGGATCTTCTTTTGCTGAATTTTGATAATGTACGAAATAGATATGAATTTTATAAGTTTGTTGGAATTAACTGTCATTAGCTTACCTAATTAATTATAAAACCAGCTAACCAAACACACCTTTTAAATTCTAATTCCATGTCATTATCTCCTAACAGCGCACTCATCTCTTTCTTCTTCGCTACCAGGAACCCGTTCGTTTTTTCCATTTCCATTTCCTCGTCTTCTCTCCATCAATGCCTCCAAGGTACTCCATGGTTCCAAAATCCGAAACCATCATCGACATCCTTATCAAAACTTATCCTACCATAATATTCTCTCTGAACTCGGCCTGCTCCTGTTGATTGTGACTTCACGGTCCAACGCACGCCACATATTGTCATCACGACACTTTATCACCTCATATTCCACCAATCTACAGCAAATGACGTTGCTTTCTACCCTCAATGCAGCCAACACCTCGAATCTTCCTCCTGCTGTGCCTATTAACAGCAATTTCCGGCCCTAGACCACGACAACAAAAACAAGCGAACAAAAGAGCATTCAATCCTTCTTAGTCTTATATCAAATTGAAGAGAAACTCTTAAGAAACTCAAATAAATATGAATAAAGATTTGTAGGAATTTATTTGATTTGTTTCGGAATTTACAAATCACGGATTTGGTTCTAGTGGGAGAAAAATGGTGGAGGCCAAAAACGTATTAACCACGGGTAAATAGTTTAAGGTTAGGGACAGTTAGGATTATTTATAGGTGTAGGATATTAATTATTATATTCATTATTTTATTAATTTTTATTGAATCCTTCCCTTTGTTCGGCGTTAATGAATTCATATGACCACATACGATATCCAATTTTGACAAAAATGGACAAACAACTATAGTTTGACATTACGGACCCAAAGAAACTAGTTTAGTCAAAAATCGAGTTTGTTTGCTCACTCAACATATTTTTAAAGTCAAATTATTGATCGGCACATTTTAATCTTGCATGGTCGCAAAATAACTCCGATTGGCGCGAAACTTGAAATCTAACAATAATTAGTCATTGCGGATTCAATAAAATTTGTTTCGTTGAAAATGGAGATCGTTTGCAAAATGGCTATTTTAAGGCTTAAATAAAACCAATAAAATATTAATTAATTAAAAAATTCAATTTAATAATAATAAAATAATATTATCATATATATCTAAATGGAATATCATATAACTCTAAAATAAACATACTTGGATTTATAATTTGATATTTCCAAATCCAAGTTAAATCGATATTCAATTTATATTAAAAATCCATTAATTATATATAATAAATCTCTATAATTTATGAACGATTCCATAGCGACTTTCTTAAAATTTAATTTGGACATAACTCACAATATACAAGACGAAATCTCGATTTTCCATTTCCACTAGAAAAACATAGTCGAATAGATTCGAACGTTTCCCGTTTCAATGAATTCTAACTTAAAACGAATCCTATATACTTAATTAAAGTTCAAACAGTAAAACTACGAACAACCATGATGTTACGAGCTTGTACTAAATTATATTACAATAATACATTTAAACTTAATTATATAAATGAATTATTATAACACAAATATAACTCAATTAAACTTCTAACCTTATACAATTCACATAATATTGCAAATTCAACTTATTTCTGATCGTTTCGGAATTAAATATATTATTCCACTATTTATAGTAATAAAATTATCTAAATTATTTAAATAATTCATTTAAATTTCTAAATCAACATTCAAATAATTAAATAAATTAACTATTCAATCGCTAAAAATCCGGAACGTTACATTTCATATTATAGATTGCTTGTTATGTCAAAATAAAATTTCTAGAAAGTCACAATGTAATCGTTTATAAACCATAACATTAATTTAATTAGTTTAAAAAGGATTTTAATATAAATTGGATATCATTTAACTCGAGATTGCATGGTTGAGTTTTAAATCCATATTGGTTATATTTGAAATTTTATATATTTCATTTGGATAAATATGAAAATAATAATTTATTATTATTTAATTGGAATGTTTTGGAATTTATATATATATTTTATTGCAATTATTATAGGCCTTTAGAATAGCCATTTTGCAAATGGCCTCGGTCATTCGATCTGTAACGTTAAATTATAGGCCTTTATAAACCAAATTTTGTGGCAATCCGATATCGTATATGACAACGGTAGTCGTCAATGCTTAGTCTTTTTATATAGCGTGTAATTAAACAAATTAATTTAAACAGATGAGTATTTGTGTATAACTTGAGCTAACGATCGAATTAAAATGTGAAACCAATTCCGTTGAATTCGTATCGACGTTTAGAGTTGGGATAGGTAGATAGTTCGTTATTTTGGAGACAAAGTATTTTAGTGTCCAAAATAGCGTCGTTTTGCATATAAAATATCACTTTGGGAAAACAGCCTTGGAATGCAATGAGACTTATGTCTTGGATCCGTATTAGTTAGTTAATGTTGGATTTCGATTTTCGTGTCAATCGGACTTATCGTTTGATCGTGCGAATGTTGAATTCCTAGATTTTTATTAATTCGTTTTATCGATTTAATACGGAAATTAAGAATAGCCGATTATCTAACGAGCTCAGATTTCAAAGAAACTAATTTTATTAAATTCATAATGATTTATTATTACAGGATTTCAAATTTCAAGTTAATTGGATTTATTTTGTGATCTTGCGCAATTTAAATGCTTGTCGATTCACGTTTTGAATTATAAAGGAATTTTCACAGATGATCTCGGAATTCAACGAAACATGTTTCATCGTGTCCCGAATATTGTTTTATGCTAGGATTTCCATTTTCATCTCGATCAGAAGTTGTATGTTGCAACGACCCAGATTTCTTGCTGTTAAATTTTAAACATTTAAATTTGTTTTAAATGTTGTATTAGAGATATAAAAGGGTTTTCATAAATGAATTTATTAATTAAATGACGTTTGAACATATAAATTATAATGAAATTTAAAAACAGCTCGTAACGTCGTGATAGTTCATGGTGTTATGTGTTGAACTTCAATTGAGTGTATAAGATCCAATATAAGTTGGAATTATTTGAAACAAGAAACGTCTGGATCTATTGGATTAAAATTTCTAATGAAGGAGAAAAATCGAGATTTTGTCTTATTGATTGTGGGTTATATCTAAATCAAATTTTAAAATAGTCGCTATCGAATCGCTTATAAATTATAACGATTTATTATATAAATATATCGATATTAAATAATCCGAACATCGTTTTAATTTGTAACATCAAGTTTAAAATTCAGATATGTTTATTTTGAAGCTATATGATATTCTGTTTGGATATACACGATAATATGATTTATTCTTATTAAATGGAATTGTTTTTGAATTTATTTATGTTTTATCGATTTATTTAAAGCCTTAAAAATAGCCCTTTTACAAACGACCTCCGTTTTCGATGAAATCAATTCCATTGGATTCGTAATATTATATTATTATCGGATTTCAAATTTCGTGATGTTTGGATTTACTGTTTGGCCTGGCGAATTAGAAACCCTTAGATATAATTGAATTGAAATCAATTTAAATTATCAATTTAAAATTTTATATTTTTTCCATATGCTCAAATTAAATCTCGAAGTTTGTTCATATGTGTTTAAAATAATAGTTAAGCTTAAAAATGTCGGTCGTAGTGTTTTTATTGAAGTCCGGAAACAACGAGATATTTTAAAAAGGGTCGCTTTCTGGATATTGTTTTCAAAATCTTGGCGAAATCTGTATACTTCGTTTTCAATTCTACATATCTGATCAAAATATTGTTGCATGTCTTACCCAAACGCCTATGAATCTTGTGAAATCTCTTCGTATCCAAAAATAAATCTTTACTTGACACGTTTCTTTTATTCAACAATCTTGACTTTTACTAAAGAGAAAAAAAATACAAAACGTAGCTTTCAAACAAGTATAATGTAAAAAGTAACAACAAGTATAATGTAAAAAGTAGCTAGCAAAAATCTTCTGTATGGTCAAAAATAAGATGCGCTGGCAAAATCTATACACAACTTTGGTTTTCCCATTAAACAATCTCCGTGTACATCTATTTACAATCTCACCGCCGTATAAAAATCTCTGAGGGATAAGAATTCCTCATTTAAACAATGCAGCTAAATCTTTGATAAAAATAATAATATAAAATGCTTCAATCCTCATTCAGCAATTATAAACAAAAAACGAAGCCTTTCTTCTTTTCGAAAACCTAGCTTTCACTTTAAAATATTCCTTTCTTCTGCTCTATCCAAAAATAGCGTAGCTTCCTCAAAAATAATTCTTCCAAAGTTTTTTTTATAAAATATAAAACAAATTAAAATCAGATACTGGTATATTCGTTTGACTCCATGGATCTGGAGATTCATGCCCGTCTCCTTTCTATTGATTTTGATCCGTTTTTGTTGAGACCGAGTTTCTACAACCGACTACAGGAGGAGATTGGGCTGCGATTTGGAGAGGTCAGAGAGGGTTCTCGGGGTAGGCGAGTTCTCAGTGGTCATCTGGGTGGCAACGCGGTTTGTAGTTGAACGTGTGGTGTTTCCATGCGCTTTCGAACTTGAGTTGCTTGCATGAGAGAGAGATTGGTCACAGAATTTTCCTAGGAACTGTGGCGTTCTGGGAAAGGAATTGGTGACAAAACGAGGATCAGTTTTATGTTCATCAAGGGCATAGAGGAGCTCGAAATAACCAGGAGGAAGGACTTAAAACGTGGAAGATGTATTAAGTGGTTAACCTAGATTTGAGACGGTAATTAAAGTGAAAAAAGTGCACTCGTGGTTTAGTCACCGATTAACAATTTTTTTGGTTAAGGTAAATTAATAAAAAAAATAATTAGTTAATAATAGTTAGAATATATATTATTCGCTAACACTCGTAAAAAATTATAACTTCTTCATACGATTATAGAATCGAATGGAACCAGTCACAATGGATAATAGCGATGAGGTTTTCATTGTAGAACTGATTTCACTGAGAACGGAGCTATTGGAATTTCATAGAAAAATCATACGCTTGTTTGATTTTAAACCAAACCAAAGCAGAATAGTCAACTGCGAACCAATGTGAGTAAACTCACTATCTCTGGCTCGTTTATATTTTTATGTAAACGGGTTTTAAATTTATATATAGCAATTTAAAACTGTGATGGTTATTTGGATGATTGGTTGATAAGTTGGTTGAAATGATTGATTGTTTATATATATATTTAACCGTTGATTGAATATTGATTATTTTTACTATAATATCTAATATATTGAAGTGAAATAAATGTTATCTACGTTGATTAATATCTATGGATGCAGGGATCCAACTAGATTCCTCAACATTTATATTATTGTTTTCATTGATTGTGATATATAATCGGTTACATTGTGTTTGAATTACCCTAGCTCTAGAATTTTGGTATTTAAACATCGCAAAATATTTTCGGATATAGAAAAGGAATTTGAGATTTAAAAAGGAAATGTATTTCCAAAATAAAAATTAAATTTCAAATGAACTGGAAATAGAAATTGGTTTAAGTGGACTAAACAAGAAGTTGATTATAAGGATGTTTATAAATTAAACAAAATATTTAACATAAGATAAATTAAAATATAGATTCAAGTCGAATTTATATAAGAAAAGTGGAAATCAGTGTTGACACCAATATTTGAAGTGGGATTTAAACCCAGTAGTTATAAAAGAAATTTGAGTTGGGGAAAATGAATTCAAATGGAAATTTGAATGAGAAGGGAAATGGAAAATCGTTTTCAAAAGGAAATGATGGGTTTTATTCCAGAATTTGGAATATAAAATACATTGAGAAAAATCCAAGGGATTTTTATTTAGAATTTGACTATGTCGAATCTTATTAAAACAATTTATTTCAGAAAAGATATTTAAACTCTATCTAGTGTGAATCTACAAAATGTGTCAAGAAACTAATATTTCAATATTTATAGCTATGTAAATAGAAATATATATTTTGAGATAATTTAATATCATTTTAAATTAAAAGTATTAAACAAGAAGAGAATTGTAGGAATCAAATGAAGTTGATTTTAGAAGAATGGAATGTATAGCCTGTAAATATGTTTAAAAAGGAAATTGAACTGCATTATATAAACAAAATGGTGTCAGTAGCAAAATTTATAAATGAAGTAGAATATGATATGGGTTTATATTCTGTAATGATTGATTTGATAAAACAAATCTAGATTCCTATTTAAGAAATAATATTGACGTTTGAAAGTGAACAACGATTGAAAGCAAATGTTCTAAGAATGTAAATAATTACAAGGCAATTTGATTTAACCAAAAATGATAGATTTATTCCGAAGTTTGGATTATTAATCAAATATAGATTATTCAAAAGGGTATCGTTTATTGAAGTTCGAATATATCGAATTCAGGAAAGTACTTTTTACTTTCTATTTTAGCCAAGATTTATTTATTTAAATATTTATTTATTTACTAATTTGTTAATTAATTTAATGGATACAAGTTATATTTAAAATTAAAATATTTTGGAAGCAAGGATTATAATGCTATCATTATAATCTATGTTTTCCGCAAAAGATGTGGATTCTTAAATTGAATCCAAGAGTCGTGTAAGCAATGTTTTGTTTGCAATTATGAGCTTCAACTATTTCGAGGTTGAGAATGTTGTTCAGTTAAGGTCTGAGAGGTAATTATACCCCAACTTGGTTGACTTCATGATTAACTGAGGAATGTTAAGGTTCGATAGTGAGGATTATTTAGTGATACAGTTAGTAAATGAATAATTAATGGATTGAGTTATAATAACGATGTTTTATATGATACCGGTTTAATCAAATAAAAGGATTTTGGAAACGTTTTCCAAATAAAACCAGAGATATTTTCTAAGCATAGAAAATGAAATGAATTGGTTAATGGGAAGTTAAGTAATGGAAATTGGAAATTTTTTCCAATGTTAATAATATATATTCTATATAGAAGAATGAGAATTTATAAATATATATGGAAATGTTTTTCGATTATAATGAGAGATATTTTCCAGAATATCTAAAGTTGACAGATTATAATATTTGGAAATGTTTTCCAAGAATCATGAAAAGCTAAAACAGGTTTTGGGAAATATCTAGAAATATACGGGAATTTGGGAAATTAATAATTTAATTAATTTAAAAGGGTTAGGTGTTGGTTGATGGTTGGTCGATAGAATTTCCATTTGGAAATTGGATCATTGGTTGGATGGATGTTTTCTTTGATAGTTAAATAACCGACTATCAAAGTTTTTAGTTTATTTTATACTTCCGCTGTCAATACGGAGAGACCGAGATCAGGTTTATTATCTAAAAACCACTATGTATGGGCATAAGCTTTGCGAATCAACTTATATTGAGAATGATTGAAGACGAAGATAAATTGCAAATAAATTGACAGGAATAATCCCAAGTTTGACGTGTCTTCCCATATTAATCCGAAGTTTGGATTATTTTTAATTAATCCTAAGTTTGGGGGGTCCCTTCCCATATTGATCCCGATGACTTATTAACTTGTTGTAGCCGGTTATCAAACTTAAATTCTTCTTCCCCGAACTAGTTTCTCACTCCAGAAAAATCAGTTAGGGAAGACGAATTTAAGTTTGATAACTGGCTACAACAAGTTAATAAGTCATCGGGATCAATATGGGTAGGGACCCCCTAAACTTGGGATTATTTAAAAATAATCCAAACTTCGGATTAATATTGGAAGACAAGTCAAACTTCGGATTATTCATGTCAATTAATCCTTCTATTAATCCTAGGTAGAATTTCCGAAGATGGATTGATGGGATGGTGCCTTCGGTTTGTCCAGTCCTAGGACAACTTGTATGGACGAATGTCAGACAGAGTATTTCCAAATGATCACGTACATTGATTTTTACAAATATACCAAGTTTGGTGGTGGGGAATTTATTCTCTTATACCTTAACACCCAAGTGTATTTGTGGACATCAATTAGTGATTTGACGGATCAAGAGATGTGGCATTCAAAGTAATGGTGACAAGATGTTCTAAAAAGGAATTCGTGCCTCAAGCCTCATTAATCGGGAAATGACATAAATCGGGCAGGTAGCATAACCAAGTAGGTCATTCCCATTAGGGGTATTATCATTTGATCTAGAGATAAATCATTTGCTTCTTACTCTTTCTCTTCTATATGCTTTCGGATTACAGTTGCTGATCACAACCGTGGGTGATAATATGCTCGGTACACTCAAGTTAAATGAGTGGCCAGTTATGCATGGTCGGGTTTCAAGATGTTTTTATTTGAACCCCAATGTATCCCCTCTAGAGTACATTGTTCGGAAGGTGGTCCTATACCTTGTCATAGTTGGAAATCCATTCTCTAATAAGCACCCTATGGCTATTGATTGTATATTATGTATGTGGAGCATGAAATGTAAGCATTTCGCTAGATTGCTATCTATTTGATTTAGACATTATTATAATATCATCGAATTGGATATCATATATATTTTGGGTTATCGTAAGGTAAACCCCATTCGTGTTTATGTATGGATCAGTCTTACGATTATCTTTTCTTTTAAAAGGATCTTTTCGAAAAGTTAAATCAAATGGTTGGAGTTTACTCACACCAATCCCATGACTGACCCAGAGTTTATTTTGTTTTGTTTTACCCTAAATTCTTGGGTCCCAAGTTTCTACAAGCAGTCAAGTAGTCGGAATTTTTCAGATATACATGGAGGAGCTCGAAGCAGGAGGCTTCAGCATTAGATAGCTACTATTTATTCCCACTGTGATATATTGTATTGTACTCTGATGATGGTATGTATATACAAAACAGATTTGTACTTCTTCGTTTTCTTCTATTCTAACTTTCTTCCTTTCTGTTTCTCACCCTCTAACTTCTTTCTATTAACAATCCACTAATTTCTTATGTTTGGCTAGTCTATATGGTACTTGTGTCAATGATCAGGATCGGGAATTGGTCGGTTTGTTACATATGTAGTTATTTTAGCATGTTACTCACAACGAAGTTTCTTTTAACATTATTTTAATATATATTTCCCTATATAAATACCCCACTATACACTAAACCCTAATTTTTCACGCATGAGTGGTCAACACAAGCGCTAGTCGCCTTTAAACATTTCAATGGACAAAAACTCCAGACCTTCCTCACGATTTATTTCGATATCCATGCATCAATTCATGAAACCATCTACTGCAAATATGTTGAGCTAGGTGAGATCTCCATTCTGTTCGGTGGTGATCGAAAGTAGATGGTCGTGGTGGCCAGAATCATAGCTGAAGCGCGCGGGATTTTATGGTCAATCGCAGGCAGTAGATGTATTCGAGAGTGGTGGTACTCATGGCGAGTGACGAGGGTGAATGGGCGATGGTCGTGGGCATGTTTGATCAGAGTCTAGTGGATCGATGAATGGTGCGGTGGAATATTATGGTTAGCAGCGTGAGTCAGGGTACCTAGATTGGGAACGAAAGGCGTGAGGGGAGAAAGTAAAGGAAGCAGCCTAATTTATATTAAATACGTAATTAGTTTATAAAGAAAATTAATTAGAGTTAATTATATAAATTAAATTATATAACTTATAAATGTTATAACTCATTCAAATATTATCAGAACTGGATGAAACAAGGAAAGATGGACTCGCATTGACGACCACTACGTCATGGAAAAAAATTGGATGTGTTTGGAATCAACTGGAATTTTCAAATAAATTAAATGCTTGTTTAATTTAACTGAAATTATCCGTTTAAACTACGAATCAGATCAAGGTAAGTTTACTCACTCTGTTTGTCCCACTTATATTTTGTATAAGTTGGGTTTAATATTTATGTGCTATGGTTTTTTATTGTTAGATGATTACTGAATAATACTTTTATATATATTGACTTAACTAATTAAATTAAACGTTCGTTTAATTTAATTAAAATCAATCTATAATTTTTAACGATTATAACCAAGTGAGGTAACTTACCTTGTTGGTCGTGTTTATAACATAAACATGTTTAATTTAATGAATTGTTATTGTTGATGTTAAATAAAATGGATGATATTAAATTGTTGTTATTTTGGGGCGTTATTCATGCGGACCGGATCAGACAGAGGGGTGTTTGTGTCCTCTCCTATAAGTCTTTCGAGCGTACACGGACCAGACAAGGAGTAGGCCGGGACAATGTTCATATGAGCCGGACAACAAACAGATAAGGTTCAAACAATAGAAAACATCGAACATTTTCGAATGGACATATTTTCATACACTTTTTCTTATCCTAAATCATGTCTTAAATGAGTATCGTATGGACAACGATCGGACAACTTACCCCTTCGAACTGAGTCGTTCAACGAACTATCATATCCTATTAACACCCCTATTGTTATTGATTATTATAAAAATTATTAGTTAAATTGAATTGAATGATTTTATTAAGGAAAAACAAGTCAGAGGGATCCAAACGGATTCCTCACCAATAGTTGTATAATTTTATATATTATGATATATGTTGAAATATGAATTTGTGGTGCAGGAAATGACAAGTTAGAGGAATCCAGCTGGATTCCTCACTAATACTGATAACGTTCATTAGTATGATTAGATGTTTGTGATTCAATATGAAATAAATTAATACTTCACAGGTTTGGTACTTTAGTGGAAATTTTTCTCTTCAGTACCATTGATAAAATAAAAGATTTTTGAAATCGATGTTAAATCGATTATGAACATTTTCAAAGTTATAACATATATTTGAAATATGACTTTTGGTTTTAAAAATAAATGTCAAAGTTTTTTTTTATGTTTTTATAATCATTTAAATTATAATTAATAGAAATTCCAATATACTAGTAAATAAATAGTACACTGGTATAAATTAATTGGAATATTATTCTGATCACGGAAAAGGGCTTAAGCGTTGTAAATGGAATTTTATAAGATTTTAAAATATAGAAATGGGTTAATGAGATTTTGAATGTACGAGGGTTAATACATGAGTTGAAAAGGGGGTTTTTTGTAACTAATGAACGTTTTTGCAAACGTTGTTTATAAATATACGAAATGGGATTAAAAGGGGATTCGTGAATGAGATTAGCGAATATATGGAGCTAAAAATGGAATGTGAATATGGACATGTAAATTTTGTATGAAACCAATTGTTTTTTTAATAGAAAAGCCAACCCTCAAAAACCATCAGAGTGATGGTGAGGTAGGGTGGCGCTACATATAAAATAAAGTTTGGAAACTACCTCCCGACAGTGGCTCACATCGTGAAAAGAAAGAACATATGAAAATCTAAGCCTGAGGGCCACAAAATAGACATAGACAATATGCAATACTATGCGACTCAAGAACGAAAAAGATGGCCTAGGAATCAACGACCACAAAGCATGAAGGGAATGCAGTGCCTCCAATGGACCGATGGAGGTGGAAGTCCTTCGGACGCATGTGGAAGGAAAACCAACTGGAAGTGACCAGGAAAGACTAGGGAAGTAACGCCACGTGGTCTCCTCCACCATAAAACCCCAAGCAGACCAGTCAAGAGGATCCATTATGAAGCACGAGGCCAAAACAGACCAGCTGGGGAGAATCAAGGCTTGGCGATGGGAAATCAACTCTAACAATCTGAAAGTAATATAAAAAGCCAGTAGTAATCGGAACATAAAAGAAAATACAGAGAAGTACAAGAATATCAAATAGAGTTTGATAAACATGGAATACAGGATATGTTAAAGTCGGTGATGAAAGAGTCTAAGAATCTACTAGTGGGACACGATTAGGGTGATGCTATGAAACCAATCGTTAATATTGGATTTAAAGGAAAGTAATTTAATATTATAGTAAAAGCATATCGACTAGAGTTGAAAATTTATAGTATTGGCTTACAAATGTTACGAGAATTTGTTTTAGGAAAAAGCAGGTAAGAAATTATTCAACTAGTTTAAAAGTGAATAATAATTTTTTGAACGATATTTTAAAGTAAGCCAAGTAAGTTTTGGGAAATAAACCTAAATGGCTAAGTTAATGACGAACATAAATTTTAATAATAAAGACTATTGTTTTCATATATAATAAAGAATTCATAGACCATATCACTATTGTTTTGAGAATGATTTCCGAAGGAATATGATGTTGTTTTTAAGAAATTGGAACATATTGTATGTTGGGTTGAGTCGAGTAACTTTCATAGTGTCAATCTGATGTTTGTTTCGGCCTTCGGAGAGACTTACTTTACATTTAAAATTACATAAGAAAGATTTTTTTATCACAAAGAGGTCTACGAAATTTTTTGGGAAAACGTCAACGGCTGTTGGATGATTTGTCAAAGAAAAATCGAGTTGTATGCTTAGAGGTTTATTCACTAAACAATTTACAATGAGAAGTTAATAAAGTAGAAGTGAAATTATAATTGAATATTCTTATATTAAATAATAAAAAGTGAAATGTTTTTCCTAATATTAGAAGATTTAGAAGTTTTAATTAATGACTAGTTAATTAAAGAGGCTAAATGATGTTGGGTATTGAATCAGTGAATTCATTTTCTTTTTATAAATGAATGGTCGTTTATTTGATAGTTAAATAACCAACTATCAAATCTGGCCCATACGATTGTTGGTAAGGAAAGACCGGGATCTTATTTGTATTCGAAAACCATTCTGAACGCTCAAATACGTGGAAGATATCATATGCTAATTGAAGATGGAGCAATTGAAGACCGTGGATCTTCATGAGAGAAAGAACTACTTGATGAATTTCCCTGGGTAACTCCTAGAGATATTTTGACAGTGATTTTGTCATGATTGAAATCTTCAGATTTGCAAGGACTACTCGCTACTGATCCATAGAGTGATTCCAATATAAGGATGTGGTAGGAGGGTGCCTTCGGTTCATCCTATTCCTGGATGACTTGTATGGACGAATATGTGACAGAGTATTTCCAAAGGATATGTACATTGATTTCCCTAAACGTATTTTTTTTAGTGGCAGAGGACTTAACAACCAGAATATTTTATGGACACCAATTGATGATTTGACAGATCTGACAATGTGGCATTAAAAGTGAAGGGTGACGTGATGTTCTAAAAAGTAATAGTAACTTCAAGCCTCATCAAATGAGAAATGACAAAAATCAGGCTGGCGGCATGATTGTAGTGACCGGTAACTTCCCCATCTCCGAAGAGAAGAGAAAGAAAGAATTACCTTGAGGACACGACATAATAGAACGCAAACAGAAGAACATTTCATTGTTAATCACAACAATTCCATCAGATACAAGAATATACAGAGTATGAGTGAATAAAATACTTTCGATAAATATCAGAGATTACAATAAATTACATAGCAGCGGAAAATAATACAAAACACAAATAAAAGTAATACACGGATACAAAGCTTTCCGAGCATCGTTCCAGCTATAAATCAGGATCCTGTGAATATAAATCTGCAAAACCAAAACTACTAGCTGCCCGTGTGGAAAATAGGGGCACCCAGAGTTTAGGTAAAAACAATAAACTCCAGGTCAGTCATGTGACTGGTGTGAGAACAAAAAGAGTTATTAATCTTTATTTTTAAAGTTAGGTAAATCAAGGGACCACGCATTATAACACGGAACGGGTTTCCTCCCAAGGATACCAGTGCTTAAAACAAACAGCGCAACGCTAAATAAAGAAAAATGAAGCTATTATAAGACCCAGGTCCCATCACACAATGCAACGCAAGCCGGAGGATAGGGTTTTTACCTTATAATAGCCAAAGCATGCTTGATACGTTTAAAACACATTATTTTGATATTACTATAAGTGTATAGTGTCAAACAATTTCACATCATAAATATCAATCATAGGCGGCATTAATGACCCATACCACTATGTCGCCATACTAGGTTCTACAAATAAAACCGCAATATCACGTATTGGAAATTGGATTCCCGTCATGAGTTGAGGCAAGGGGAAAGCTCCTCTCCGATTCGAGACACTCTAGCAAATGCTTCAGGACCCCACTATGATCCCATGGAACCTCCAAGGCCGGTCCTCTCTTACTTTTGAGGATTAGTTATTCCTGAACACACGTTTCCCGGTCCTAACAGACCTAATATCGAGGCGCCTCATCCAACAACCACACAGGTGAAAAGTATATAAATGTCATCCAGTTTAAGCACTGACACCACCCATAGCTAGAAAGAAACGTCGTGCACTCCTTGGGTCCTTATCCCGTTTTTGACTCATGCCGAGGTGTGAGGTTCGCGAATTCACGCTATACACAAAGCTACGCCACACAGGTCGTGCTTTGATCATCAACCACAAGACTTTGCTTTTCAACAGAAGCCTTGATTAATTGCCACTTACATGTGCCACACTGGAATTTCACTCCATGTGACTGATGTCTATCGATATACAACCTCTGAGCTCGTACGTCTCAGAGAAGGGCGTTAAGCAAGAGAATAAATTCTCCGCCGCCAAACAGATGTATATTTAATAGAGATCAATCAACACAGAATAAAATCCAATGTTAGACACACAGTCCATTTACAAGTTCGTTCTGGGTCTGAACGAAACCAGAGGCACTTTCCTCTTATATCCATCGATCTCCAAGTACGTCTGGACGATCACCAACTGTTTCTCTCCTCTTGCGTGTACATCCCAATCAAGATCATCAGTAATCACCCAAACGATGTGAAGAGTTCTGGTCTTCAACCACCATCTTCATCTTCGACATCTCGTTGAATCGGTTATTCAGAATGGGTATAAACCCGGCCTTTCTGAATAACCCACGTATATAATAAACAAATGTTACACAAACACAACAAACGCCTCATTCTAGTTCAAAATATTCTTTTATTCACAAAATCACATTCTTAGGGAAAGGTTCCCATTAATTTTATCCAAAATAAATTCTTCTAAATTTATTCTTTAATCTTCCTTTGGATATCATTTCAAACCATATTACGGTTTTCCAAACTAGTCGGGATTAGCGAACCACACCGAAGTAATTATTTGTTTTATTTCCCAATCCCAACCTATTCATCCCCTGGAGCAAAACTGATAATACTCCATACCTAACACCACGGTGTTATCGGTAAAATTAATTACCATTTCACGTTTAAATCTAATTAAAGATTTGACTATCGCTTTGGAGCAAACTGGTGGTACTCCATTCTTGATCACCTTTCACTTTTGATAATTTAATTTATCAATTCACATTTCAATCTAATTAAAGATTCATTAAAACTCCACTTAGTTTTAGTCTTTTCAAAAATCAATATCCTGCCTTTAACTGGGTTAAAGAACCAATGTCCTCTAAACACGGCTCACGGTAAACCCAAAATCACACTCTATTGTTAATCGTGTTAAAGAACAGGTGTTGTTCAAAACACCGCTCACGATAAACCCAAAAACCAATTCAAATTCAATTCCAATTAAATATTATTTAATTGATACACTTCATTAAATCTAAATAGAAAGATTTAATCTTTTTCTCTATTGGGCTTAAGAACCGTGTTAACGAAGACACCATTCACGACAAACCCAAATCACATTTGAAATTAAATACAAGACTCTGAATAGAAAATATATCGGCTTATATTCAATATCAAATTCTGAAACCAACAAATATCGTATTGGAAATAACGATATAAAATATATCTTTCAAATTCCCATAACAATATCTGTATAATCACGAAATCCAACATCAAAATATTCCGAAGATAATTTCGATTCAAATCCAGTCCAATTAACGTATTGGGAATTTTGATTATTTTCAAAACCACTTTCAAATTCAATTTATTTATTTCAGAAATAAATTGATTTTAATCCTAGTTCAAAACTAGTTCATTTCGATAAAATCTATTTTTATCTTTTCAAATATGGAATTTTTCATCCCAATTTTTCCGAAATCATTTCTTATGAATTCACACAAATTATTACTATTTTTAATAATTTTATCAAGGCCCGTACAGTCGATTTCCATCAACGGCCATCGAACTGCACTTACAGCGACCTTTTCCAAATTTGATTTGGACATAATTCCGAATCCAACCGTTAGATTTCAGATTTCTAATATTCGTTAGAAAGCTCTTTTTGATACGAACCCAACGGTTCCGGTTTTAGGAGAATCCGACGGTCGGATCTCCCGCAATGTCCATTCAAAGTCAATGGTCGAAATTCGCGAACTATTGCGGCGCGACGCGTTCTATTCAGGCCATTATATTATATATATAATATATATAATATATACTTCGTCGATTCCCTTTTAACACATATTTTATAAATTGTTTTAAATTCGTTTTCAAAACGATTTCAACTTCATATTCAATTTCGAATCGAAATTGAATATTCCATATCATCGATATACAAATGATAATATTTTCAAAACGTTATATTTTGAAATCACTTCTTTTCTATAATCATTTTAAAATCGAATATAATCGATATAAATATCGCTCACGTCAAAATGACGCATCTCTAATCAACATGGCTTGATATATTTCAATAACTTCGTTATTCAATTCAACAAATGAATATTTATTCTATTCAACCCATGAATCTATATTTCTTCTTACTTACAATAAAAAGGTAAATTTTATTGTATAAATATTTTATTCAACACATGAATTCTCAACACATGAGCATCGTCAACGCATGACTATTTATTCTATTCAACACATGAATTTTCTTTTATAATATTCATTATTTCCCAATTGGAATGAGGCCCAATCAATCACCATATAATGTTAATTATATGGATTCCATATAACACATGTATATAATCACAACAATAAATAATCAATCATCATCCAAAGTGCAACACACAACTGCATAAGCATTAAATTTAAATAATTAACGCTTATAACAGCCTATCAATCAATCGATCGACATACAACTAATCAATCGGGATTAGTGTACGCCAAATATCATCCCAACACCCGTGTGGTGTTTCAAATCAACAAACACATATTTTTATTCACACACACACGTTAAAAACAATATTTTTAATGATCCAATATTTTTAACTATATAAATATTTTATTTCATTTCACATCACACAATCAATTTTCAAAACACATCAAACAATCAAACATACAAGCCATCCATGGTCTGTGGACGACGGGTGTCGGGTGCTGCTAAGCACCGTCTGCATCCTAGTATATATTTTTAACTAGAAAAGAAGATTTAAAGTGAGAAGTTCTCACCAACTAGCTAATCCAATACCACGACTCTTCTTATGCAGAAATCATCGCTGTTCTCGCCGTTTGTCACTTTCGTTGCCCGTAGCCACTACATATATAAAAATCACATTTTTATATTGTTGCTATGTATATAAAAATCATATTTTTATAATCATGCTATATAGATAAAAATTCTATTTTTATATCGCTACTATATGGATAAAATTTCTATTTTTGCATCGCTACTATATAGATAAAAATTCTATTTTTACATCGCTACTATATAGATAAAAATTCTATTTTTATCACGCTATTCTCTATATAAAGACTTCGCCTTTTCAAATATAAAGATTTAATTTTTATTTCATCACTATAAAAATCACCTCTTTATTTCAACATATATACAATAAAAATCAGATTTTTATTTTGCTATATTTATAAAGATGGTATTTTTACTATCTTGCCTATATAAAAATTATATTTTTATACTTCTACAATATAAAAAGATCGAATTTTTATTATCATAACTGTATAAAAATTATATTTTTATATCACTACTTTAATATAAACCATATTTTTAACACTCTACTTAAGTAAAAATCATATTTTTAATATGCCACTAGTATAAAAATTATATTTTTAACCTTTCTATATTATAAAAATTATATTTTTATTATCCACAGTATATAAAAAACATATTTTTAATCTTCATATCTAATAAAAATCGTATTTTTATATATGCTATACCTGTATAAAAATCAAATCTTTATTCAATGAAAGATCTAGTTTGGACATCATAAAAATCCCATCTTTCACCGTATAACCCTATATAAATAAAAAATCAAATTTTTATTTATAATCGTTTAAATTAAAAATCACATTTCCAAATGCTATAAAAACCGATTCTTTTCAATATATAAAAATTGATTCTTCCTTCAAAAACTGAATTATATTTTCCTTAAAACAGATTTCATTAAATAAAATAGAAAAACAACAAAATCGAAATGAAAGAAGAAGGGATGCTTACAGCGTTCGATTGAAGGGGGCTTGGCCTTCGACTGAACAGCGCCGGAGAGGGCGTGGGGTGTCGCACTGGGTCGAGGAAGGTGGGACATGGCGGCGCTCGGGTTGTTGGAGGAGGTTGGAGAAAAAAGGGGGGGTGCGACAGGGTTGGAATCGGGGGGGGGGGGGGGGCTCGCTTGATTTGAACGGCGGAGGAGCAGGAGATGGAAGGGAGGCTTGGTGCGGTGGCCCCGCCCTAGGCGGCGGCGGCGTTCAACCGGGGGGGCGGCGGATCGCGATCCCCCCTTCTCTCTCCTTTCCCTTTTTTTTATTTTAATTTTTTAAAATGAATGAAACGGGGGGGCCTGAAGGCATATAGGAGAAGGGAGATGTTTTATTTATTTAATTTAATTTCAAAAAGGTGCTTTTATTTTCGAACTCGAAATGGGACCCACCGCCTGTCGTCCATAGCTAATTACCCCCATTCAGAACATAATGGGATATGTATCGTAAGCTGATTCGATCGTTTCGATCAGTTTCCGTCAAAATCAAAATAAAACTCTATATATTGAATTTGAACGCGCATTTCAATTTACTGGGGTCACATACTAACTCGAAAAATTCCCGAAAAATATTTTCTAGCTTTGTATTGATGATACGGTCCAAACAAAACTAATTTCATCGAATTCTGAGACCGTTTGAAAAATGGCCATTTTCCAGTCGATTAAAATCAACTGAAACTGGTTAAACGCGTTTTCCTTTGCCACGCTCACATATTGATTCGAAAAATTATGAAATTTGAAACCTAGCAATAACTTGACATCACGGATCCAACAAAGTGTGTTCGTCGAAATCCGAGGTCGTTTGCAAAATGGCTATTTTTAAAGGCCGAAATTCCATAGCGACTATTCTGAAATTTCAACTGGACATAACTTTTGATTCCCGCATGAAATTTTGATTTTTCGGATTCGTTGGAAAGATATTATCAATTAGATTCAATTATTTTTGATTTCACTAAAATCCGGTTTATTTTGCATCCGGTACATTCATTTGAAGTTTGAAATCGAATTATCGAACTACCGCGCCATTTTCAGTTCCTTTTATAATTATAAATAATTATTTATATTCTAACGACGACGTATATAAATATATACGTTCGAATTCTATTCAAAATAAATTTCTCGTCGATGTTATTTAAAATAATTCATTTTAAAAATTTCAAAATTCAATAAAATTGCCAAAATAAAAATTTTAAACTGGCTCGCATTTTCCGGTTTGTTACAATCTCCCCCACTTAAAACTTTTCGTCCCCGAAAAGGAACGAAGCCGAAAGTTGTTTTACAAACTAACTCAACTTCCATTATTTTCTTTACGGCTTAAGTTCTTCAACTTTTCAGTTTCTAAGAACTTTTCAAATTTTTCAAAATTTTGGCTAACACCCTAAATTTTCGAAAAATTTCGCCACAACCTCCCCTGCACCGGGGACTTCGGGATATTTCATATAGCCTCCCATGGCCTTCTTCAACTCAAAAGAAAAAGAAAAAGCCAAGTGGCTAGCCAATCGGCTCATAAAATCATCATCACCCAAACAAAACAGTAAATTATGGTAAACATGTACCTATTTGTCGGGCAAACAATTTTATTCTTCTGCTCTAGCCTCCTTGCTATGACCTGTTCAATGTAAGTACATGTATATGCATGCAAATGCGACCAATTTTCAATACAATTTAATATTTGATTCAAATTGGCTTAACGGTTCAAAATTTCAAACAAATAGACAAACAACACAACCATCAATCAATTAGTGGATTAACGTTTCAAATTCATAAATTTTGATATATATACAGAAAATCATGTTTCGATGCCAATTCACAACAATGTATTCTAGCTATATTTTGGTTCTCACACCAGTCTAATGGAAATATATAGATATCACACCTTCGTCACTCGAAGATAACTTCTGACGACTAGTACTCAACCATCAAAATCATCTTCGGGCCACTAGAGTGCGGTTCTATATCTATCTAGTATATTAAAACTTCGAATATACGTTCATGACGCGTATATGCAAAATCTTTATATACTCGATTGTCGAAATTCAAAATAAATAAATTATTCAAATACGTATAAAACGATTTAAATTTCAAAACAACAATGTTTTTATTTGAAAAATATACTCTTCACACTCGTTCTAGGATACTACTGATCCTATCTCTAATGAGTCATTCTAATTGGAGATTACTGATCCAATATCTGATGAATTCTTTCGTACGATTCTAATGTGTCTTGTTCTCGAGATCTGTAAACCAAAGCTCTGATACCAACTGTAGTGACCCGTAACTTCCCCATCTCTGAAGAGAAGAGAAAGAACGAATTACCTTGAGGACACGACATAATAGAAAGCAAACGGAAGAACATTTCATTGTTAATTACAACAATTCCATCAGATACAAGAATATACAGAGTATGAATGAATAAAAAACATTCGATAAATATCAGAGATTACAATAAATTACATAGCAGCGGAAAATAATACAAAACACAACTAAGAGTAATACACGGATATAAAGCTTTCCGAGCATCATTCCAGCTGTAAATCAGGATCCTGTGAATATAAATCTGCAAAACCAAAACTACTAGTTGCCCGTGTGGAAAATAGGGGCACCCAGAGTTTAGGTTAAAACAATAAACTCCAGGTCAGTCATGTGACTGGTGTGAGAACTAAAACAGTTATTAATCTTTATTTTTAAAGTTAGGTAAATGAAGGGACCACGCCGTATAACACGGAACGGGTTTCCTCCCAAGGATACCAGTGCTTAAAACAAACAGCGCAATGCTAAATAAAGAAAAATGAAGCTATTATAAGACCCATGTCCCATCACACAATGCAACGCAAGCCGGAGGATAGGGTTTTTACCTTATAATAGCCAAAGCATGCTTGATACGTTTAAAACACATTATTTTGATATTACTATAAGTGTATAGTGTCAAACAATTTCACATCATAGATATCAATCATAGGCGGCATTAATGACCCATACCACTATGTCGCCATACTAGGTTCTACAAATAAAACTGCAATATCACGTATTGGAAATTGGATTTCCGTCATGAGTCGAGGCAAGGGGCAAGCTCCTCTCCGATTCGAGACACTCTAGCAAATGCCTCAGGACCCCACTATGATCCCATGGAACCTCCAAGGACGGTCCTCTCTTACTTTTGAGGATTAGTTATTCCTAAACACACGTTTCCCGGTCCTAACAGACCTAATATCGAGGCGCCTCATCCAACAACCACACCGGTAAAAAGTATATAAATGTCAGCCAGTTTAAGCACTGACACCACCCATAGCTAGAAAGAAACGTCGTGCACTCCTTGGGTCCTTATCCCGTTTTTGACTCATACCGAGGTGTGAGGTTCGCGAATTCACGCTATACACAAAGCTACGCCACACAGGCCGTGCTTTGATCATCAACCACAAGACTTTGCTTTTCAACAGAAGCCTTGATCAATTGCCACTTACGCGTGCCACACTGGCAATTCACTCCATGCGACTGATGTCTATCGATATACAACCTCTGAGCTCGTACGTCTCAGAGAAGGGCGTTAAGCAAGAGAATAAATTCTCCGCCGCCAAACAGATGTATATTTAATAGAGATCAATCAACATAGAATAAAATCCAATGTCAGACACACAGTCCATTTACAAGTTCGTTCTGGGTTTGAACGAAACCGGAGGCACTTTCCTTGCATATTCATCGATCTCCAAGTACATCTGGACGATCACCAACTGTTTCTCTCCTCTTGGGTGTACAGCCCAATCAAGATCATCAGTAATCACCCAAACGATGTGAAGACTTCCGGTCTTCAACCACCGTCTTCATCTACGACATCTCGTCGAATCGGTTATTCAGAATGGGTATAAACCCGGCCTTTCTGAATAACCCACGTATATAATAAACAAATGTTACACAAACACAACAAACGCCTCATTCCAATTTAGAATATTCTTTTATTCACAAAATCACATTCTTAGGGAAAGGTTCCCATTAATTTTATCCAAGATAAATTCTTCTAAATTTATTCTTTAATCTTCCTTTGGATATCATTTCAAACCATATTACGGTTTTCCAAACTAGTCGGGATTAGCGAACCACACCGAAGTAATTATTTGCTTTATTTCCCAATCCCAACATACTCGTCCCCTGGAGCAAAACTGATAATACTCCATACCTAACACCACGGTGTTATCGGTAAAATTAATTACCATTTCACGTTTAAATCTAATTAAAGATTTAACTATCGCTTTGGAGCAAACTGGTGGTACTCCATTCTTGATCACCTTTCAGATTTGATAATTTAAATTATCAATTCACATTACAATCTAATTAAAGATTCATTAAAACTCCACTTAGTTTTAATCTTTTCAAAAATCAATATCCTGCCTTTAACTGGGTTAAAGAACCAATGTCCTCTAAACACGGTTCACGATAAACCTAAAATCACACTCTATTGTTAATCGGGTTAAAGAACAGGTGTTGTTCAAAACACCGCTCACGATAAACCCAAAAACCAATTCAAATTCAATTCCAATTAAATATTATTTAATTGATACACTTCATTAAATCTAAATAGAAAGATTTAATCTTTTTTCTCTATTGGGCTTAAGAACAGTGTTAATGAAGACTCCATTGACGACAAACCCAAATCACATTTGAAATTAAATACAAGACTCTGAATAGAAAATATATCGGCTTATATTCAATATCAAATTCTGAAACCAACAAATATCGTATTGGAAATAACGATATAAAATATATCTTTCAAATTCCCATAACAATATCTGTATAATCACGAAATCCAACATCGAAATATTCCGAAGATAATTTCGATTCAAATCCAGTCCAATTAACGTATTGGGAATTTTGATTATTTTCAAAACCACTTTCAAATTCAATTTATTTATTTCAAAAATAAATTGATTTTAATCCTAGTTCAAAACTAGTTCATTTCGATAAAATCTATTTTTATCTTTTCAAATATGGAATTTTTCATCCCAATTTTTCCCAAATCATTTCTTATGATTTTACACAAATTATGACTATTTTTAATAATTTTATCAAGGCCCGTACAGTCGATTTCCATCAACGGCCATCGAACCGCACTTACAGCGACCTTTTCCAAAATTGATTTGGACATAATTCCAAATCCAACCGTTAGATTTCAGATTTCTTATATTCGTTAGAAAGCTCTTTTTGGTACGAACCCAACGGTTCCGGTTTTAGGAGAATCCGACGGTCGGATCTCCCGCAATGTCCATTCGAAGTCAATGGTCGAAATTCGCGAACTGCCGCGGCGCGGCGCGTTCTATTCAGGCGATTATATTATATATATAATATATACTTCATTTATTTCCTTTTAAAACATATTTTATAAATCATTTTAAATTCGTTTTCAAAACGATTTCAACTTCATATTCAATTTCGAATCGAAATTGAATATTCCATATCATCGATATACAAATGATAATATTTTCAAAACGTTATATTTTGAAATCACTTCTTTTCTATAATCATTTTAAAAACGAATATAATCGATATAAATGTCGCTCACGTCAAAATGATGCTTCTCTAATCAACACGGCTTGATATATTTCAATAACTTCGTTATTCAATTCAACAAATGAATATTTATTCTATTCAACCCATGAATCTATATTTCTTCTTACTTACAATAGAAGGGTAAATTTTATTGTATAAATATTTTATTCAACACATGAATTCTCAACACATGAGCATCGTCAACACATGACTATTTATTCTATTCAACACATGAATTTTCTTTTATAATATTCATTATTTCCCAATTGGAATGAGGCCCAATCAATCACCATATAATGTTAATTATATGGATTCCATATAACACATGTATATAATCATAACGATAAATAATCAATCATCATCCAAAGTGCACCACACAACTGCATAAGCATTAAATATAAATAATTAACGCTTATAACAGCCTGTCAATTAATCGATCGACATACAAATAATCAATCGGGATGAGCGTACGCCAAATATCATCCCAACACCCGTATGGGGTTTCAAATCAACAAACACATATTTTTATTCACACACACGTTAAAAACAATATTTTTAACGGTCCAATATTTTTAACTATATAAATATTTTATTTCATTTCACATCACACAATCAATTTTCAAAACACATCAAACAATCAAACATACAAGCCATCCATGGTCTGTGGACGACGGGTGTCGGGTGCTGCTAAGCACGGTCTGCATCCTAGTATATATTTTTAACTAGAAAAGAAGATTTAAAGTGAGAAGTTCTCACCAACTAGCTAATCCAATACCACGACTCTTCTTATGTAGAAATCATCGTTTTTCTCGCCTTTTGTCACTTTCGTTGCCTGTAGCCACTACATATATAAAAATCACATTTTTATATTGTTGCTATGTATATAAAAATCATATTTTTATAATCACGCTATATAGATAAAAATTCTATTTTTATATCGCTACTATATGGATAAAATTTCTATTTTTACATCGCTACTATATAGATAAAAATTCTATTTTTACATCGCTACTATATAGATAAAAATTCTATTTTTATCACGTTATTCTCTATATAAAGACTTCGCCTTTTCAAATATAAAGATTTAATTTTTATTTCATCACTATAAAAATCACCTCTTTATTTCAACATATATGCAATAAAAATCAGATTTTTATTTTGCTATATTTATAAAGATGGTATTTTTACTATCTTGCCTATATAAAAATTATATTTTTTATACTTATACAATATAAAAAGATCGAATTTTTATTATCATAACTGTATAAAAATTATATTTTTATATCACTACTTTAACATAAACCATATTTTTAACACTCTACTTAAGTAAAAATCATATTTTTAATATGCCACTAGTATAAAAATTATATTTTTAACCTTTCTATATTATAAAAATTATATTTTTATTATCCACAGTATATAAAAAACATATTTTTAATCTTCATATCTAATAAAAATCGTATTTTTATATATGCTATACCTGTATAAAAATCAAATCATTCAATGAAAGATCTAGTTTGGACATCATAAAAATCCCATCTTTCACCGTATAACCCTATATAAATAAAAAATCAAATTTTTATTTATAATCGTTTAAATTAAAAATCACATTTCCAAATGCTATAAAAACCGATTCTTTTCAGTATATAAATATTGATTCTTCCTTCAAAAACTGAATTATATTTTCCTTAAAACAGATTTCATTAAATAAAATAGAAAAACAACAAAATCGAAATGAAAGAAGAAGGGAAGCTTACAGCGTTCGATTGAGGGGGGGGGGGCTTGGCCTTCGACTGAACAGCGCCGGAGAGGGCGTGGGGTGTCGCACTAGGTCGAGGAAGGTGGGACATGGCGGCGCTCGGGTTGTTGGAGGAGGTTGGAGAAAAAAGGGGGGTGCGGCAGGGTTGGAATCGGGGGGGGGGGGGGGGGCTCGCTTGATTTGAACGGCGGAGGAGCAGGAGATGGAAGGGAGGCTTGGTGCGGTGGCCTCGCCCTAGGCGGCGGCGGCGTTCGACCAGGGGGGGCGGCGGATCGCGATCCCCCCTTCTCTCTCCTTTCCCTTTTTTTATTTTAATTTTTTAAAATGAATGAAACGGGGGGGGGGGGGGCTGAAGGCATATAGGAGAAGGGAGATGTTTTTTTAATTTATTTATTTAATTTAATTTCAAAAAGGTGCTTTTATTTTCGAACTCGAAATGGGACCCACCGCCTGTCGTCCATAGCTAATACCCCCATTCAGAACATAATGGGATATGTATCGTAAGCTGATTCGATCGTTTCGATCAGTTTCCGTCAAAATCAAAATATAACTCTATATATTGAATTTGAACGCGCATTTCAATTTACTGGGGTCACATACTAACTCGAAAAATTCCCGGAAAATATTTTCTAGCTTCGTGTTGACGATACGGTCCTAACAAACTAATTTCATCGAATTCTGAGACCGTTTGAAAAATGGCCATTTTCCAGTTGATTAAAATCAACTAAAACTGGTTAAACGCGTTTTCCTTTGCCACGCTCACATATTGATTCAAAAAATTATGAAATTTGAAACCTAGCAATAACTTGACATCACGGATCCAACAAAAGTGGTTTCGTTGAAATCCGAGGTTGTTTGCAAAATGGCTATTTTTAAAGGCCGAAATTCCATAGCGACTATTCTGAAATTTCAACTGGACATAACTTTTGATTCCCGCTATGAAATTTTGATTTTTCGGATTCGTTGGAAAGATATTATCAATTAGATTCAATTATTTTTGGTTTCACTAAAATCCGGTTTATTTTGCACCCGGTACATTCATTTGAAGTTTGAAATCGAATTATCGAGCTACCGCGCCATTTTCAATTCCTTTTATAATTATAAATAATTATTTATATTCTAACGACGACGTATATAAATATATACGTTCGAATTCTATTCAAAATAAATTTCTTGTCGATGTTATATAAAATAATTCATTTTAAAATTTTCAAAATTCAATAAAATTGCCAAAATAAAAATTTTAAACTGACTCGCATTTTCCGGGTTGTTACAATGGTCGTGTGGGTCGCTCTTATTAGGTTGTATTATCACCATCTAGAGAAAAAGTTATTTATTCTTTCTATCGCTTCTGTATCTCTCGGGTAATGGTTATGGTGGCACCAACCGTTGGTGATAAGATACTTGGTACACTCAAAGTAAATGAGTGGTCGGTCATGTGTGGCCGGGTTGCAAGATGTTCTTGTTAAACCCGATGTATTTCTCTTTGGAGATACACTATTGGAAGGCGGATCCATACCTTGTCATAGTTGGAAATCAAATCTCCGATAAGCGCCTGCAGTTTTTTATTATATACCACGTATGTGGAGCGTGAGATGGAATCGTTCTGCTAGATGGTTATTTATTTTATTTAGACACTATTATAATATCAAAATAATATTGATTTCAAAAATGTTTTGGGTTACCGTTAGGTAAAATCCATCCATGTTTATGTGTGGACTGATCTTACGATTTTCCTTTTCTTTTAGAGAAAAATATTTTTAAACTAAAATCAAGTTGAATATTATTTGTTAACTTAGTGGGGTTTCTCATGCTGGTTCACCAGCCTGATCCTGGGTTTGCAATACTCGGGTCGAACCCAGTTTTATAGGTTCAGGTTAGGATGTTGCGGACTTCAGAAGATATGCAGGTGGATTTCAAACGTGTTAGTGTTATTTTGTTATGTGTTGTATACGAGGACAGATTATTATAATTGTCCAGGTGTACTGGTTGTATGCTATACTCTGATGATTGTAAGTATTATTCCAAGCTCTCAATAAAGATATATTTCTATATTATATTTTGTTTTGCTGCGATGTGAGACTTTGTGTTATGTTGTTAATTTGGTTCTTCTTCTATTCTAGTATTTCTTTCATTCTTTTCTCGCCCTCTAATTTCTTTCTATTAACTATCTAGTGTTTTCGATACTGTCAAGTAATTCGGGCTTATGTATTATTGTCGAAATTCGGGTGTCGAATTTTCCTGCGTCGTTACAAATCCAGATCAAAATCAGTAACTTTTCGGCATTGAATTGTCAAAATCAAAGACATTCTATTCTACAAAAAAAAATCTAACAAGCTCCAAATCAAACCAATCGAACTTTTAGGTATAGGATTCACGAATACGAACTCCGCGCAACTTGTTTTTCCCAAGTTCAACCCTATATGGACAAGACACATGTATCATAACATTTCATTCATTAAAATAAATAATTAATCAAACTAATTATGTTATTAGCTTAGTTATCGTGCATAGCCTTAATAAACACGTTTGAACCACGCGTTATCTCCGCATGTGAAATTGACTTCGTCTCCACCATCTCTCTACCACCGTCGTCGTAAGACATTGGAACCCCAACTATCCCCACCGTCATTATCTCCCTTCTGATTCGACCAATGCCGGAAAGCCCAACCCCTAATTGCCTCTGTTTGCTAGAAATCTGAAGATAAACAAAAAATGCTTGTGTTCAATTTTCGGCTTCGACCGACCACTACACCACCTCCGACCACCTTAGATCGGTATATCTCTTTATCCCCCTCCTCTTTCGTCCAGACACCATCACCTAAAATTTTGTTGTTGGTGAAACTATGGGATAAAGAACAAAATGAAATCATCGTGGGTTTCGGCAAGATTCCAGCCACCTTTGACGTTCGATCAAAAATGACCAATTCAAATGCGTCTGTGTTGTCGATACGAACAACTTTCTATTGGAAGTATTAGCTAATTGTGGACGGAATGCATAGTGAATTTCGGCTATTGGTTTACCAATGGGGGCTAGGATTTAAGAGTGAGAAATTCACTTCTATATATATTCTCCTCCAAATCACTATTCATCGAGTTCGAAAATAACTGAACTCAAAGCGAGATGTGCTCACTGTCATCCATAGCTAGTAAATCATATTCCGAACACAATGGAACTAGTTTCAAGTGCTTGCTCAATCGTATACAAATCTAGCTTTTGAAATCATATTACAGTATTATAGTTTCATTTATCAATATTTGTTTATATCGTGTATGATCATATGATACTCGGATCGTTACAAAATTCGAAATCTTATCATAATTAGCCATTCTAGTTTCGATAAATTTGTCTTCCTCAAATTCCGAGATCATTTGCATATTGGCCAATTCCACATGTTAACAAAAATGAGTAACTAAAAATCAATTTCCAATATTCAAATCCATCGATAATTTTTTTATTATCGTTCTAACTAAACTTCAAATAAAATTAATTTCATAATAAGTTTCAAGATTCATAATTTCAAGTTCATTCCATATTCAGATTCACATATAAATTTGATTTAAGTAATTGATTTTTTTTTTATTATTATTATTGGCAAGGCAAGTCATTTTTATAGTGGGCATACCACTTTTTATTGAGAAGAAGGGAAACAGGTACTCTAAACATACGCAGAGTAACTAATCTTGTTTGAAGTGTCCAGTCACTATCAATACAACAAAATATCTAAAAACACAAAATAAGTCGGTATCCAAAGGTCATAAGCTACACCACAACATCGATGTCAAACTCAAAAAAATCCTCGTGCATGGAGTCATAGTCCAGTCATAGGTCCAAAGGCAAAAAGCTAATTATCTACGTAGCAAGGAGTTGTCGAACAATAAATAAAGCTCCTATCCCAGGAAGAGTCCTGCATGAGTTCCAAATCATCATCACCAATTTCACCCTCATCCCACAATTTCAAATCATCCCCACTAGGTTGATAGAATAGACGATGACGATCTCCCACTTTCCCAACAAATTTGTAGTAATAATACTCGGTGTCAGCGCATGCTAGTATGGGCATGCACCCAGGCACGCTCTCTCTCATTCCAAGAAATATCAGGATCTAGTGGCACAACAGGTACATCAGGTACATCTAGTGGAACAACATGTACAATAGGAACAGGGGGTTCCTCCTCAACATGGACTTCCTTCCTACCAACAGAAACCCAAAATCTAACGGGGGGCCTAGGGAGTGGAGTTATAACAGGGGGAAGCTTGTTAGCATCAAGCTGACAAGCAACAACACAATGTCCAAAAGATTTACACGAAGTGGAAATGTCAGGTTTCCATCTATACTTCACATCTACGAAATGCTCACGGTTGTCAATGCAAACTTTAATTTAAGTTGGCAACGGCTTATCCAATGTAATTTCAATGAGGGCCCTAGCATAAACTAAGTTTTTCCTTGCTACAGTATTGGCGTCAAAAACACTTGAGCTTTCCTATGTGACAAGCAAACCAATTAAGACCTAGTAGAGGTTGTAAAACAGAGGGTATATGTGTTGATTGCGTCCACATTGGAATGGAAAGTACCTATTCATGAACCTGATCAACAGAAGCACTCCATGTAGTCACAATAAAAGGTCTACTATCAATAATAGACGGAGCAGCTTCCATGACACGAAATCTTTCTTCAGATGATGAAAACTTGAAATAGTAAAATCCGTCAACAACTGTCATTCTCAATGGAGCATGGATTTTCCAAGAGTTGCGACATGCAGTTAGCATGTTAATGTCAGGATGTTTTGAATCAAGAAAAAACCTAAAAGATTATCATTCCAAAACTTAGCCGCTTCATCATGGATTTTAGGAGGTGGCATCGAGCCTAGCTCAGCATTTTGAGTGTCAAAGTTCACATGCATGTAACCTCCAACTACATGACGAAGGGACTCAAAAAGCGATTTCCAATTCTTAGGAGGCATATAATCCTTGATAAAACTAGGCGTAGCATGGCTGGAGGGTGAAGGGCTTGCAAGTTTTGAAGACGTATTGACTGGGGAATTTCGTCGAACAGTTGAAGGGCGATGTACATTCTCACTTGGAAGAATGATTGGGGATGCTATAACAGACAAACCAGCAACCCCATGTAATGCAGTAGATGTTGCAATCAAATCACAACCTATAACACTAGCCGTAATGTCTTAATTCAATTCCAAACAAGGTGTCTCAGATGTCTTATTTATACTGGAAACAACAGGTTCAGTAGCTGAGCTAGACCCAAAAACAGAAAGCAAAGGCCACTCAGGCACAGCTTGAGAAAGCAAGGAAGAGATAGGTGACTTACTTGAATTCATTGAGTGTGTTGACTTTGAAGGACCTGCAGCCGAAATCTCATCAATTAGAGCATTCAGAGGATTGGATTCAAGTAAGGTATACACCGATCTTAGAGGTGCAGCACCATGTTCAGGAGCGACGTCGGAATCAGAAAGGGAGTGGAGGCTTTTAGCGCGGCTAACAGATCTTGTAGTAATATAAGAATGGGACCGAGATTTAGTTTTGTTGTTCTTGGCCATTAGGAGGAGGGAAGAAAAGTGATGGGGGAGAAGAAGGTTAGGAAGCAGTGGCACAAATATGATACAATCGGCAATTATGACGCAAATATATAAGCAACATAAATGCAACATAATGTCACATGCAACCATAAACAACCAACCATGTCAATATAATAAAGTGTCTTCGGTATTAATAATTGTAATTCGTGATTAATAAAAGTTCCTAAATCTCAACATCGCACAAGGACGATAAACAATCTATTAAACATTACTGTTCGCTCAACAAACTTTGTTTATTACGGAATTGGTCGTTTATACTACCTCAAACAATTCAAAGATTCAAATCCCAAATCCACCACAAGTTAATATACCTAAAATGTATATATATTCATGAAAATTCAAAATTCTATATTCTAAAACTCTTCTATTTCATTTAAATTATAGTTTGGTTTATAAACGATGAAACCGCGATTTTTCTGTAATTTAGATTTAACATAACTTAAAATCTACATAATGAAATCTATATTTTTCTCTTTCATTAGAAAAGTACAATCCGATAGATCTTATAAATTCTTGTTTCAAATTATTCCAACTTATAACCTCTTTTGTATATTCATTCAAAGTTCAAACAAGAAAATTACGAATTGTCGCATCTCAACGAGCTTATTGTAATTAAATTTAATTAATTTATTCAACCTTCTTTAAAATTTGTAAACCATAAACTTATTTTCTTACATTTTCTCCGAGCTTACTATATTCCTCTAATTGAATTTGGAAATTATCGATTGTCCAAAATCATCTAATATTCCACTTCATTTTATCCTTGTTTAAATTCATTATTAAAAAATTTCATTTAGTCCGGTCCTTATCTAACATACATATGAAAATGATAAGATCTCCCTTATCTAAGAAAAGTATACTATATCCGTAAGTGGTCGGATATAGTTACACATCAATCAACAATAGTCAATGCTCTAAAGTGGATGAGTAAGACCAGTCAATCAAAAATAATAACAACTACATATCATTATTTCCTATCAAACTAATCATCAATAAAAACTACAATTAGTTTGAAAATTTTCTTTACATATAAAAGTATATGAAAACTTGGTAAAATTATTTCATTTACCACTTCAAAACAATTTTATTTTCAATAACAACTCTCATATATACATATATATGTATGTATGCGCACACACACTCAGAAAACTCAATCTAGGGGTGCTACTAACCCCATCTCTACCGAGTTATAATAAATCAAAGCCTAGGTGTTCACTAAACCCAAGCTCTAATACCAAATGAGATTCATTTGGTATGATGATCAGACGAATATCGTACCTTGGTAATCGGTAAACTAGGGCTTTGGTATCAAATGAAATTCATTTGATGGAAATAGGATTTGGCACTCCCATAGAGCTAAGGTTATTTGATAATGCAAAGCTCTAATAGTAAATGAGATGACCTGCAAATTCCCAAGTATCTAATGGATCTCTAGCACCCAAAAGATGTATTGCCAAAGCCGAACTCCTCGGTCTAACTCCAGAATCAAGTCAAAAAATAAATAAACCAAACACTCGAGTCAGGATTAACATGTTCAATAGTAAATCAACTCAAGTGAAATGCACAGGTAACTTAAAGAATGTTTGAGATTCCATTCTTTAAGGATCCATTGAACAAGATACTGTATAATACAACACACTATTATAATAGTGTTTATGGTTAAATATACTATTGGAAATAGCACAAGCGAGATTACAATTATTACCCTTGCACCATTTATAATGTCATAGTCCAACAATCACCAAAATTGAACCTAAGACCTCACACTCAACATCTCCATGCCCTACCACTTCAAATATACATTCTTTTGGTTACATACTCAACAACCACACATTCAAACTCTTATTCAACTTCACCCACACGGTAACAACCCGGAATTTCAGAACCAATTTAAAAATTTTATTTTAGCTATTTTAATAGATTTTGAATATTTAAAATGAATTATTTTAAATAATAATGACTATAAATTTATTTTAAACATAGTTAGAACATAAAATTTTATTTTAATTATAAATAGAGTTAGAAATGGGGCGGTAGTTTGAAAATTCGATTTTAAACTTTAAATGAATATACAGAATTCGATATAAATCGGATTTCAATTAAACAAGAAATTTTGAATTTGTTTAATTATATCTTTCTAATGAATGTGAAAAACTAAGATTTCATAATATAAATTGAAATTATGGCCGGTTTAAAATTTAAAATAGTCGCTATGGAATTTGTATATATTTTAAATTATATACAGCCCTTAAAAATAGCCATTTTGCAAACAACCTCCGTTTTTGACGAAACCACTTTTGTTGGATCTGGAATGTCAAATTATTGCTAAATTCCAATTTTCATAATTTTTGGAATTGATATGTGAGCTAGGTGAATTTAAATGTGTTTGGTACTTTCAATTTGAATTCAATCGACTGGAAAAAGGCCATTTTTCATACGGTCTCCAAATTCGACAAAATTAGTTTTTTTAGGACTATATCATGAAAACATAGCTAGATTTATTTTTCTGGAAATTTTGGAGTCAGTATGTGTCCCCGGTAAATTAAATGTACGTTTGAATTCAATATAAATTGATCTATATTTTTTAATTTTGATTAAAACTGATCGAAATAGTCAAATTGACTTACGAAACGTATCCCATTGTGTCTGGAATGGGGGTATTTAGCTAGAGGCGACAGTCGTTGGGTTTTGTTTGGAGTTCAAAGGATAAACGAGTGAAATTAGAATAAATTAATATTAAATAATATATATTAGTATAAATGGCGCTTCATTTTACAAACCCTAGCCCATTTACATTAATCCCACCGCTAGAACATCCCAAGGGCCAGAAACGCACGATTTCTGTTCTCCAATCTCTCCCAAATCTTGTCGAATTACATAGTGATTCCAAAGAAAATATTAAAGAGGGCCACGAGATTTATATAATCAATGGTGGTGATGGATTTTTGTGCCTTAGATTGTTCAAATTGGATCCCCAATTCGCTGTCGTTCCCACCCAGATTGCGGTGCCTCCAGGGGTGCGATTGGCACCATCTCGTCGGTGCTAGGAGAGGGTTAGAAGGGCTTCGTCATGGTGGGTGTTGATCAGGGTTGCGGTGATCATTGGAGGGGCGATGGCGTGCCCTAGAAGCACGATGATGGGTTCAGCGGTTTGGGTTTTCTCCAAATAGAGACGACGGGGAAGAGGGTATAAGGGGATGAAAAGGAAACTAATTATATTAGTTTTATTTTTAGTTATTTTAAATAATGGAATGAAATGTATAAATGACCATAACTTTGTCATACGAAAACGGCTCGAACGATTTCGGATCAGTTGGAATCACAGAAAGGAGAGCTATAACATGAGACTGAGCAGAACGGAAACAGAGCAAATTAGAAATTCAGGCAAATTCAAATCCGAACTATATAAAACATAATTTAGAGTTTTAGAAATAGAGACTGGCGGAGTGGAACCCAATGTGAGAACTCCTTCTCACTCAAATTATTTTACAATTAAATATATACTAGGTTGCAGATGAGGCTTAGTAGCTCCTGACACTGTTTATTGTACAAACCATGGATGTTTGTTTGGATTGTTTGTGGTTGTGAAATTTATTGTACTGTGAATGTAAATATTCATGTGCTGAATATACTGTGTTATCATTAAAAATATCATTTTTTATGTGTATTAGAACTATATAAAATATTCATGTGTTGAATAAGATGTTTGAACAAAATAAATATTCATTTACAAATCGGACAATTTGTTTATGTACACCCATTTAACTGACATTGATTGGAACGATAAATTTTACATATCGCCCAACTACACAAATAATAAATAGTATTTGTTGGTTGAAACTCCACACGGGTATTGGGATAATATCTGACATACACGAATCCCGATTGTTTAGCTGTATGTCAATCGATGGGTTGACATACTGTATAAGCGTTATTTATCTTAATGCTTATACAATGGTAAAATGCACTCTGGATGTTGTATGAATTTTTTATGATTGTTTATCATTATCGTGGTATACATGCGATTTATGAAATCCATATAACTGAAATTATATGGTAATTGATTGAGTCTGATTCCAATTCATAATTAAAGAATATTTCTAAACAATATCTAGTATATAATCAAAATCAGATATTTTGAAAATATTATCATTTTAATATTATAATGATAATAAATATTCAATTTTGATTTGAAAATTGAAATGAAGTAGAAATCGTTTAAAATGAATTTAAAATGTATTTATTAAGAAATATTCAAGTTTGATTTGAAAATTGAAATGAAGTTGAAATCGTTTTGAAATGAATTTATTAAGAAATATTCAATTTTGATTTGAAAATTGAAATGAAGTAGAAATCATTTTAAAATGAATTTATTAAGAAATATTCAATTTTGATTTGAAAATTGAAGTGAAGTTGAAATCGTTTAGAAATGAATTTAAAACGAATTTATTAAGAAATACTCAATTTTGATTTGAAAATTGAAATGAAGTTGAAATCATTATGAAATGAATTTATAAACGAACTTATAAAATATGTTTTGAACGGAAATATTATATATATATATATTAATGGCTTGAATAGAACGCGTCGCGCTGCGACCGTTTGCGAATTTCAACCGTTAACTTCGAATGGACATTAAGGGAGATCCGGCCGTCGGATTCTCCTAAAACCGGAACCGTTGGGTTCGTATCGAAAAGAGATTTCCAATGAATATAAGAGATTTGAAATCTAACGGTTGGATTTGGAATTATATCCAAATCAAATTTGGAAAACGTCGCTATGGATGCAGTTTGGTGGCCGTTATTGGAAACCGACTGTACGGGCCTTAATAAAATTATTAAAAATATTGATAATTTGTGTAAAATCATAATTAATGATTTGGATGAAAAATTCCACGTTTGTAAAGATAAAAAAAATATTTTTATCAAAATGAACTAGTTAATAACTAGAATAATATTCCAATTATTTTTAGAAATAAATGAATTGGATTTGAAAATGGTTTTAATCCAACTCGAATTTTCCAATGAATAAATTGGAATGGATTTGGAATGAAAATAATCTTCGGAATATTTTGATATTGGATTCCGTGATTACACGGATATTGTAGAGGAATTTGGAAGATACAGATATCATTATTCCCAATACGATATCCGTTGATTTCGGAATTTGATATTAAATATAAGCCGATATAATTTCTATTCAGAGCCTTGTATTTGATATCGAACTGGATTATGGGTTTGTCATGAATGATGTCTTAAATAACACTGTTCTTAAACCCAGTTGAGAATAGAATAAGTCTTTTAATTAAGATTTGGAGAAGTTTACCGATTAATTAATATTTAATTGGAATTGAATAAACGAATTGGATTTTTGGGTTTATAGTGAACGGTGTTTTAAATAACATTTGTTCTTTCACCCAATTAACCATGAAGAATGTGATTTGGAATTTATTAATCTTTTTATTAAGATTTAATAGAAATTTTCCGGAGTAAAGTTTTCCAATTTAATAAATTGGAATGGAATGGAATTCGATTTGGTAATAATCGAGATGAGCTTCTGTAAAGGAAGACCGTTACAGTATATGGAACTTAAAAGGTTTTGTCGTTATTCCATTTATATTACTGGTTGGATATGGAAATTTATATTGATTATATATGTTGATCTATTTTCCGTGAAGATTCCATAATCAATTGAATGTGATTTTGGGTTTATCGTGAACTATGTTTTAAATGACATTGGTTCTTTAACCCGGTTAAAGACAGGATTTATTTCCTAAATTTGAATAATCATTACGTAATGATTTTGGAAGATTAAAACTAAGTGATGTTTTAGTGAAT
Source organism: Allium sativum (assembly GCA_030737875.1). NCBI lineage: Eukaryota > Viridiplantae > Streptophyta > Magnoliopsida > Asparagales > Amaryllidaceae > Allium > Allium sativum. Next base: position 163,111,079 of record CM060924.1, read on the forward strand.
CTTTAATTAGATTGAAATGTGAATGTGATAATTTAAATTATCAAATTTGTGAAATGGTCGAGAATGGAGTATCACCAGTTTTGCTCCAAGCGATAGCCAAATCTTTAAATAGATTTGAACAAGAAATGGTAATTAATTTTCCTGATAACACCGTGGTGTTAAATATGGAGTATTACCAGTTTTGCTCCATGGGATGAATAGGTTGGGATTGGGAAATAAAATAAATGATTACTTTGTTGAGGTTCGCTAATCCTGATTAGTTTGGAAAACCTTAATTTGGTTTAAATTGTGAAAAAAATATTCAGGATTGGAATGAGGATTATGTTGTGTTTTATAGAACTTGTTTATAAGATATGCGAGTTATTCGAAAAGACCGGGTTTAACCCATTTTGAATAATTGATACGACGATAAGTCGACGATGAAGACGGTGGTTGAAGACCGAAGATCTTCACATCATTTGGATGATTACTAATGTCTTGATTGGGAGGCACCCCATGACAAGGTAATAAGTGGTGATCGTCCAGACGTACATGGAAATCGACATGATATGCGAGGACCTCTCTCCTGTATTGGACATATGGGACGAGGTATAAGGTGCCTCCGGTTTTGTTCAGACCCAGAACGGATTTGCAAATGGATGGTATGTCTGACATCGTATTCCTTTATACTGTATTCGTCGAATCTCTGCTAAATATATATCTATTTGGTGGCGGAGAATTTATTCTCTTGCTTAACACCCTTCTCTGAGACGTACGAGCTTAGAGGTTATATATTGGTGGAAATCAGCAGTACGGTATGGAGTGACAGTGTGGCATGCTGAGTGACATGTAATCAAGGCTTTTGTTGAAAAGCAGGGCCTTGTGGTAGATGATCAAAGCACGGCTTTAAATAACATAGCTTTGTATAGCGTTAATTCGCGAGCATCACACCTCGATGTGAACCAGAAACAGGAGAGGACCTTAGGGAGGACATGCATATCTTTCTAGCTAGGAGTGGTGTCATGGTATGGAGCCCAGACATTTTACTCATGTGGATGTTGCATATTATTTGATGGATAGCGAGGTACCTCGGATATATCGGTCACTACAGGGCCGATGGATATGATGGTCGACATACTGACCAGATTTACACCCCATAGGGCTGGGAAACGTATTTTTCAGGAATTATAATCTACTAACGTAAGTGTGGACCGCCCCTGATGCTCCGGGTGCAGTTGCAGTTGATCCTGAGGCATGCTTGGCTAGATTGTCTCGAATTCGGTAGGGACGATCCCTTGCCTTGGTTCATGATGGAATCAAATTTCCAATACATGACTTTTCGGTTTTACTTGTAAACCTATATGGCGACATAGTGGGATGGGGAACTCATGCCGTTTATGATTGATACATTTATATTTCATGTTGATTTTGACAATATACACTTATAGTAATATCAAAATGATTTGTTTTAAAACGTACCAAGCATTATTTGGCTATTATAAGGTAAAACTTTATCCTTCGGCTTGCGTTGCATTGTGTGATGGGACCTGAGTCTCATAATAGCTTCAATTTCTTTAATTATCATTGCGCTGTTTGTTTTATGCACTGTTATTCTTGGGAGAAAACCCGTTCCGTGTTAGACGGCATCATCCCTTGATTTGCCTTATTTTAAAGTAAAGTTTTAAATAACTGTTTTAGTTCTCACACCAGTCACGTGACTGACCTGGAGTTTATTATTTTAACCTAGACTCTCGGTTCCCATATTTTTCACATGGGCAGCTAGTAGTTTTGGTTTTGCAGATTTCTCTTTACAGGATCCTAGTGTACAGCTGGAGCTATATTCGGAACGCTCTGCATCGGTGTATCTCTTTCAGTTGTGTTATATATTATTTTTTCGCTGCTATGTAATGTATTTTAATCTCTGATATTTTTCTGCTGTAATATTCATTCATACTCTGGAATATTCTTGTACTGATGTAAATTGTTGAAATAGCAATGAAGTGTTCTTCTATTTGCATTCCGATTTGTCGTGTTCTCATTACAATCTGTGTTTTTCGGTCTCCTCGGAGGCTAGCGAATTCGGGTCGTAACACACACAAACATACAACTTATTACAGAGGACAAGGGGAAGGCAAGGAGTATGGATTTAGATTTTTACAAAATTTTATAAAAGTTGAACAAAATTTTGGCTATTCTAAAATATATTTTTGGACCTGTTATGTAACACCCCGTATTTTCAGTTAACATTAAAGTAACGAATTAAAAAGTACTTAATTTCAAATGTGAGAATTAAGGGAAACGGGTTACGCCATTGCGTTCGTCTCGGAATTCTGCTTGAGATAGAGTCCGAGTTTGCGTGAATTGGACTTCATATAAAGAAGTTATGGCCTTAAGAAGTTTCAGTAATTTAAATAAAAAGCTCAGAATAAAGTTCAGAAAATTCAAAATTCAAATTCAGAAGCAGAAGGGGGCTAGGCGAGAAATTTCCCACCCAAGGCCAGGTCGACCAGGGGGTCGACCTCCCCGCATACAGGTCGACCTGGGGGTCGACCTACCCCCTCGCCCAGATCCAAATCTGAGACGATTCTGACTCATTGCTGAGTCCTGTCTGGCCTATTGCGGAGTCATTAGGGCTGATGTGGCTATTCTATCTTGTCTGGATGGTCTTGATTGCTTCTAGGTTAATCTTACGACTCTTATTTAATTAAAATTCCATATAAGCAACCTTAACCCTCAACCTAAAATCACAAATATTCATATCAAGAGCCGTCATGCTGCCAATGGTGAACCTAGAGTAGTCGCCGTTCTCTTCAACTCAAAATCAAGATAGAAGCAAGAATCAAATTAAATCAAATCTAATTTAGAACAACGATTAATCTACATCAAAAGCGAGCAATTCAGTTTCAGAATACAGATCCCAAAAATCAAGTTTTTCCTCTTTTTTGTAAGTGTAGTTATCTTTCAGATGTGAATAAATTAATGACATGGTTTGTAATGAATTGTAAAATAGAATTGTACCAAGTTGTATGTGATGCTAATTCATGTCTATTCTGTCATGTATGCCTATGAAATATTTTGTTTTATCGAACCTATCATGTTATGTAGAAATTGGTGGATAAACCTATTATGTTGAATAGAAATTTTGGGAGTAAAGTTATCATGTTATATGTAAGGTTGGTAATGCTATCATGTTATGATACATGCAAGTTTATAGGCAAAAACAGGATTACGTAAACCTATATGTTTAGATCTATAACCTTATATGTTAGATCCATATGCCTCTATGTTAGATATATGTTAACTTGATTCTATTCCTATGCAAGTTCACAATTACATGCCAAGTCTAATTTGTGTAGTTTTATGCAAATTCATATACTTATGATTCATGTTGGGTCGATCTAGTTTTCAAGTTCATAATTAAAAGTACATTGTTCTATGCCAAATTCATGTGACACGTGTGTAGTTAAATCCATATTTTTGTATGATGTTGGAATGTTGCAAGTTCATCTTTTTTCCCCTTATAGTTTATAAGTTAGGCTAAAATATCGAACCTAATATTCCATGAAATTTTGCGAACGTACAATGGGGTTATCGTGGGGAAAATATTAGAACTACATGTAATTGGCATGTTTGGCATAATCATGATGAGAGGCATGAAAATGGTATAATTTTTATACCTAAAAATTATGAACTTGATTTAGAGGGAAAGTGGGCCATGACAATAAATTGTTGACAAATTTACATATAAACATAAAAGGATAAATATGTAAATTCAGAAAAAGACAAATATGCCTAACTCGAGGTTAGATTGAGTTACGGTATAAGACTGCCCGGAACCGCCCGGCAAATCCAGCAACCATAACAATATAAATCTAATGTGGGTGGTTAGCGCATGGAGCCCAAAAGAACCCGAGGTTAGACTGAGATGTGGTGTAAAACTTCCCGGAACCGACCGGCACTTCCAGTGACCACAACAATACCTGTCTAATGTGAGTGGTTGGTGCTTTAATGAAATGAATTAAAGCTAAGTCAAGATTGGTAGGGTTAAGTCAATTAAGGTAACACTTAACCAATTCAACGTGTTAACTAAACTGATGGGTGGGGTTAGGTAAACTTGGACACTTAACCAATTTGACATGTTGATTAGGAAACCCTAGTAATGGGGACCCATTTCAGCAGTAACCCACATAGATGTATCATGGTACCCTGAACTAGGCAGGGTGGGGCACGATTACTGGGCTGATTATAAGCGGTCAAAAACAACGGCGGGTGGTGCGTCAGTGTAGGTTCCGACAGAGTACGGGCGTGCACGTACTCCGAAATGGAAAAAGCAGGCATTGGGCATCAATAGTCATACACTGTGCATCTTGAACCGTGTCGGGTTGCCACCATAGGATTTGATACACCCCGTGGTGGGACTAGCATAGGTATCTACAATCAAGCGGGGGTCGAATGACACACGTGATAAATGCATGCGAGTAGGAGCCGGTCGATAGAAGGGGATCATTTCACCACGAAAACGTGGTGCTAGTTGGACAAGTATAAGTAGGTGCAGAGAAATAGACATGTGTGCGATGTATATTCGGTTTTAATTACCGTATCTAGTTTTATGTTAGGTTGTTATTTTGGTGCTGTCTTATTTTCAGTTTATTCATGTCATGACCCTTTTCATTGTTCGCGCCATTGAAAAATCACTGGACTTACTCAGACTTATGTCTGACCCATTTTTCTTTCGTCTTCTTTTCTTCCATTCCCCCCCCCCCCAGGTAGCCAGGGAGGGAATAGCTCATCTTAATTTGGACCGTTCATCTTTCCAAGCTTAAAGACTCTGTGATGTATGGCTTGGAACCTCTTATCTTTGGCTATGGCTTTGGTCACACTACACTTGGGGATTTATGCAGTTTTATTTATGTTTTATGCTTCTTTATTTTATAATCAAGACAGATATTTTGATGTAATGATTTGGAAGTTGTTTTGAGACAGTTTGTTGTAATGCTTTTGTTATGAACCGCGTATGAAATAAAAATCAGTCTTTCCGCTGCTTATTTGTGTCTGTCTTGTAAATTATCTGTGTCTTTTACCTATAATGCTCCCCCAAAGTTAAGGCATTCCCTTTATGAGTGACCTTAACGGAGGTAGGGTGTTTCACTTGGTATCAGAGCAAAGGTTTACTAGATCAGATAAAAGTTTTTGAAAACTTTTTTTCAAAAAGAAGTACAAAGAAGCATTTTTCAAGAAAAAGTGTTATTTATTTTGAAAGGCATAATCCCCCAAAGCCATATGCACTATCTTTCTATCCTTTGTTTTGAATCTTTCCTTTTTCATTTCAGCATGTTTGGGGATCTTAACCTTCCAGATGGTGTACCGGTACCTGGCTGGTTCAGAAGGTACCTAGAAGCTAGGGCTACTGACGCGGGCCCAGCAAACATTCCTCCTCCCCCAGCTGCAATAGTTCCTCCTCCTCCTCGTGCAAATGCTTTCTCAAAGATATGTAGAGACTTTAGAGCCATAGGTGGAAAGAATTTTAATGGAACTGAGTCATTCGTGGAAGCAAGGAACTGGCTCAAAGAAACTGAGGATTTGTTCGTTATCTTCGAAGTGGACGATAGGCAGAAGATAAAGTTGGCAGTGTGGTTGCTTGAAGACGAAGCTTCTTATTGGTGGGAAGTTACCAATGTTGAGAGACCAGTTGAAACTTGGGTAGATTTCAGAATGAGGTTTGAAATTAAATTCCTCTCATAAGCTAAATGAAGCCTACAGGTGGAGAAGTTCTTATCTCTTAAGCAAGGAAGTATGACGGTAGAAGAATACGTCAACCAATTCAATCAGTTGGCCAGATTTGGACTGGAGTTAGTAAACACTCCATACAAGAAGGCTCTCCGCTTTGTTAAAGGGTTGAATGAGCCACTACACAGCCTAGCTATGACCCACATACCCATGGGTACGACTTACGAAAGATTGGTGGACATGGCACTGTTACACGAAGAAGACAAGGATGGTAAGAAAGTGATAAAGGTGGAAGAACCTCAAGATAAAAAGGTGGAGGGATCACAGAACAAGAAAGAGGATTCAAAGAAAGGCAGGAAGAACAACAAATCCCGTGAAAAGAGAAAGTGAATTTTTTGTGGCATTCATGGACATCTGGTTAAGGACTGCAGAAAGAAGAAGAGGAAGATGGGTGGTTGTTTCCATTGCGGCGAGACCGGACACATGGCTAAGGACTACCCAAGAAAGCAAGGGCAGAGAACTGGGTCTACTTCTGGAGGGTAGGTTCACGCTCTAATTGCACCTCTGCAAGAACGAGGTAGAAATATTTCTGTTGAGAGTATAGTATATCTTTTTGATCATCATGTTCGTACACTCTTTGATTCTGGCGCATCGCACTCTTTTATATCTACTGCTTTAGTTGAATCTCTGCACCTAGACACCAGTATAGTAGAGGATCCCTTGGTTGTTTCAAATCCAATTGGGGGCTCAGCTTATTTGTTAATGATTTGTTTGGATTTGAAAATTTCTATACTAAGCGTTGGGTTTAGATGTAATGCCTATGTTTTGGGCTTCACGGGCTATGGGTTGATTCTAGGCACGGACTGGCTATCCAGTAATGGTGTCGTCCTCAATTGTGAAAAGAGAGTGGTTAGACTCATGACTCGCCTCGGTAACACTCTCGAAATCTCTGGTAATCCCATGAACTCTGTTATGCTTAGCTATCTAGAATCTCTTGATGCGTCTGTTGAGAACTTGCAGTCTGTTAGAGTAGTTCGTGAATACTCGGATGTGTTTGAAGAGGTGAAGGGGTTACCTCCGAAGCAGGAGATAGACTTCCGCATATACCTCGTTGATAATGCAAAACCCGTTGCTTTACCCGTTAGACACATGGCTCCAAGGGAGAGAAAAGAGCTCAGCAAGAAAGTTAAAGAGTTGCTTGAAAAGGGGTTTATAAGGCGGTGTATTTCTTAATGGGGTGCTCCAGTAGTATTCGCAACCAAAGCGGATGGTTCGCTTCGCCTATGCGTTGATTATAGGGAGCTAAACAAGCTGACCAAGAAGAATAGGCACCCCTTCCAAGAATAGACGATTTGTCGATCAGCTTGTAGGTGCATCGGTTTTCTCCCAACTAGATTTGGCTACCGGGTTTCATCAACTAAGAGTGGCTGAAGACAGCATTGATAAGACCGCGTTCAGAACTTCGGATGGTTTCTTCGAGTGGCTTGACAAACGCACCCGCTTACTTCGTCGATTTGATAAGCAGAGTGTTCAGGGAGTTCCTCAATAAGTTTGTGGTGGTCTTCGTGGACGACATTTTGATTTTCTCGAAGAGTGAGGAAAAGCATGCTCTGCATCCAAAGGAAGTCATGGATACTCTTCGTGCACATCAGTTAAAAGCCAAATTCTCCAAATGCCATTTCTGGAGAGAAGAAGTAAGGTTCCTTGGACATGTGGTGTCCATAGAAGGGTTAGCTGTGGACCCCGCAAAAGTAGTTGCGGTGCAAGATTGGAAGGTTCCACGGATTGCAACCGAAGTCCGAAGCTTTCTCGGGCTAGCGGGCTTTTACCAGAAGTTCATCAAATAATTTGCAAAAATCCCAGCTCCACTTACAAGGTTGACAAAGAAGAACCTAGTTTTCACTTGGGAATTGGATTGCGATGTTTCTTTCCAATGCTTGAAAAGGGCTCTAACAACAGCGCCAGTTATGACATTGCCTGATGGGAGAAAAATGTTTACAGTGTACACAGATGCATGCGGTACGGGACTAGGCGCTGTCTTGATGCAAGAAGGGAAGGTAGTAGATTACGGTGGAAGGCAGTTGAAAGTACATGAGAAAAACTACCTAACCCACGATCTAGAGCTGGCTACCATCGTTTTTGTTCTCAAGTCTTGGCGCCATTATCTCCTAGGTGAGAAGTTTGAATTGTATACTGACCATAAATCGTTGAAGTACATTTTCTCACAGAAAAATCTCAACTTGAGGCAGCAAAGATGGATGGAGTTTCTTGCCTCATATGATTTTGAGATTTCCTATATTCCTGGCAAGGGCAATGTAGTAGCAGACGCCTTGAGTAGGAAGAAGTTGACCCTAAAACCTCTCTTTGTAGAAAGGCAAAGCTTGGAGTACATAGCCAACATTGACTTTAGACCCTCTGTCGATCACTACACCAAATCAGTGTATTTACAACACTTTATATTTGTCAACTTCTAACACTTACAAATGTTACGAGCTAACAACAGTAAAAAATGTTAGCATACATAAAAAAGTGTTAGCAAAAATAGGTATTCTTTTGTATGAACTCTACAATATATTATTTAAATTCAATGGCACAAATAAGTGTTACAACGGTGGATACACATGTAAAAAGTCCATCAAATCTGGGAGAACTTGATAATTTTTGTTTCTTTTCCAAATTCTCACGCTTCCTCATTCTCGGCCGCATAAAATTTAATTTTATTACTAGGATTTGAGCTGATATCAATGACCGATGCTTCTTCTCCAGGCGACATCAACCACGGCTTCTTCTTCATCCGTCTTCTTCCTCTTCCTCTAATGGAATTCGTTCCTCCTTTCCGTCCCTCGATCACGATGCCCTTCTCCTCTTTTAACCCTAACATTACGTCTTCCATTCTCTCTTGGACAGTCAGATACCTAATTCCGACCACGAATTCGACTGTTGTACCGGATTTGCGTCGTCTAGAATGGATTTTGAAAGGTACGTATTTGTTTCCCTAATTTGTTAGAAATTACTTCTCAGCATCGACTGCCGCCGACTTTAGGGTTGCATTACCGTCGAAAATTACTTATCTACATGTTATCAATGGATTTTGAAAAATAATCTACCAGGAGATTTATTTGTAATAGGTCATCGCATTAAATTATGTACTGCCTTTGTTGTTCTTTATGCAGGCTTAATCTACATGTTATCAATGGATTTTGAAAAATAATCTACCAGGAGATTTATTTGTAATCGGTCTTGATTTCACAGCTGCTAATCACTAAAGAAATAATCATAACATAGGTCATCGCATTAAATTATGTACTGCCTTTGTTGTTCTTTATGCAGGCTTAATCAGGTTGGGGGGTCAACGTTTTGTCAATTGGCAGTCCATCATCGCAGCACGAAATTGTTTTGCTGTAAGTGGCTACTGCTACCCTATTGTATTTGGTATGTTTCAATCCTCAGTTCACATGCTTTTACCAGGATAACAATTTCTAAAATGAAGAAAATGAAATAAAATCAATAAAATACGGAACTTAATCATCTGAAGATATGCTGACTCCATTTATACATGTCATAACTTTAGAAAATAAATTATTTTTTTATATACATGCAGTTGAGAAAATTTAAATGTTTTTATGTAATATGTTCGTTTATTTACTGTACACATTTTGAATTTTACATGATGAAACTCAATGAACAGTATTCACATTTTATATTTTCCTGTGTTTTCATATGTTAATGTTGTATTACAGAAATATACCTTCATCTTTAATGATGGTATTGATTAGTTCTTAAGGCTCGCAAAAGATATTGATGGCAATATTTAATGTATGCATGTCTCTTTATTCTACCTTAATTTCGTGAAATCTTTAGACTTACATGTTGCTATAAACTAAAATTCTAATTAGGATCAATATTTAATCATTTTATCTTGGCATATGAAATAAAGATTACGATATATGTCCTTTTCAAATCATAGTTGAGGACCTTCATATATGCAGGAGGGAGATACATTAAGTGATTGAAGTTCAATGTTTAACATTTATATCGCAAAATTTTCATATATGTTTCCATATTAATTTCACTGTTTTATAATAAAATCTCTCGGAATAATGGTCATATAATGGTTAAAGTTACTTTTTTTAAAATTTTGTTAGTTTTCAAACTCTGAACAGAGAGTAAGAATTGAAATTAATAGACCACGTTTGATTTAGTGGATGGTCTTTATATATGCTTTTTTGTTATGTATCTAGACCATAAATACATCTATTAATTAATATAAAATTAAATAAATTGTATTTTATCATTTCTTCATTCAGTAGGATGTTGGAGAAAAAAAACACTATTTCTATGTCTCATTTTTGTAACAACACTTAATAATTACAGAACATGACTTCTTTGAACTTTTTTGCCTTCATTACGTAATTAAAGACAACATTACGTCGCTTTCATGGTTTATACATGCATGTATATGTATAAACAACGATACATAGATCACATTAATTAATATGAATAGAAGGAAAAAGTTTCTGTGCTTGTACTTTTGTTCTTACAACCATCTTCTTACTACTTCTTTACATGGTATCTTTGTTAACTTAATTATTTCTTTTGTTTGTAAATATTTTATATTTATACCAGATTAATATTGGACATGACATACTATGATTTTTGCATATTAGTTGTTATATTTGCATTTTCTCAGGTTTTTAATGCGAATGCCAATTAGATAGAAAACATTGTTTTTGATAATGGGTTTGCTTTTCTATGTAATTTATACATCGTAAGCTAGACTTTAACCATGTAACTTTAACAGAATACTATATTAATAGGATTTTTCATGTTCTAGTGTGTAGATATTTATTTTGTTGCTATTTAATTTTTTCTGTTTCCTTTTTCATTCAGATATTGTACTAAATTTATAGTTGGAGAGAGGTGACAGAGAAGCTATGCTTAGTGGTATGTCTCACTTTCCTTTTTCTTTTAGATATTGTACTTATTTCCTATGTATCATTTTGTTATTGTTGCATGAAATTGTGCTTGATGTTATTTGAAATCGATTCTAATAAATAATATAGTAAATGAACAATTAAAAGATTCAATGACAAGAATATATCATGTAAAAAGTATATAATGGTAGAAAATAATCTATTAGAAAAATAATGACCAAAATTTCTGTAAACAAATAATTCTTCCTTACTTTTAGAAGGTAATTTATCCTAGCATAGTTTACTATCTAATGCATACACTCTAATAATTATCAATAGCACATAATCTAGTCATACATGTTGTTTATTTCGGTTCACATTTGGTCAAATGGTTGTCATAGTATACTGAATACGAAGTTATTAAAATGAAAAAGAAATAATGAATTTAGAATATGAATTTCCTTATTCAAAGGCAAATAAAAATATAAACTTAGATTTTTCTAAATTGAATGAAATGCAAAAGATTAGAAATATCAACAATGAAGTTTCCGATTTAACATGGGCAGATTTTTTTTATGGTTTGAAACCATTTAAAGATATTTAATGAGACATATTTCTTGCTATATAGTTTTAATAGTGTCATTTTTGATTGTGATTATAACTGAAATGAATTTCCTTATTCAACAAATATGAATTTCCTTAATATTTTGTTACAATATGATTTTGTTGTTTAATTTTGCCTTAAACATGGAAGGGTTTTGGTCGGTGTGTTCTGTTGTGTAGAGGTAAGATGCAATAATGAAATTTGTTATAAAGGATGAATCCAACAAAATAGAAATAATGATTTTAGGATATGAATTTCGTTATTCGAAGGCAAATAGAAATATGAACATAGAATTTTTTAAATTGAATGAAATACAAAAGATTAGAAATATCAACAGTGAAGTGTCCGAATTTACATGAGCAGATTTTCTTTTTAATGGTTTGAAGCCATTTAAAGATAAATTTAATGAGACATATTTCTTGCTAATCAGTTTTACTTGTGTCATTTTTGTTATATTTTTAATTTTGATTATAACTGAAATGAATTTCCTTATTCAACAAATATGCATTTCCTTAATCTTTTGTTACAATATGATTTTTTTTGTTTATTTTTTGCATGGAAAGTTTTTGGTAAGTGTGTTCTGTTGTGCAGAGGTAAGATGCAATAATGAATTTTTTTACAAAGAATAAATCCAACAATATAGAAATAATGATCATAGAATATGAATTTCCTTATTCAAAGGCAAATAGAAATATAAACTTAGATTTTTCTGAATTGAATGGAATCCAAAATATTAGAAATATCAGCAAGTTTCCAATTTTAACATGAGCAGATTATTTTTAATGGTTTGAAACCATTTAAAGATAAATTTAATGAGTCATATTTCTTGCTAATCAATATTAATTGTGTCATTTATGTTATATTTTTAATTGTTATTATAGATGAAATAAATTTACACTTGCTTTGATTTTGTTGTTTAATTTTTCCTTAAACATGGAAGGGTTTTGGTCAGTGTGTGTCTGTTTTCTTCTGCAGCTGCTGTTTTTTCCTCACGACAACCTTATTTTCTTCCCTTCTTATCATATATATATATATATATATATATATGTGTGTGTGTGTGTGTGTGTGTGTGTGTGTGTATTCTGTGTGTGTTCTCTACAGCTGCTGTTTTTTCCCCATAAGAAAAAATTATTTGTAACACTTATATTATTGGAAACCCGACTTCAAAGGGTAAAGCTTATAGTATTTCAGTAAGTAGTTCCATATTTTTTTCTTAGTATCCCCATATAATTTTCATTGATTAACAGGCTAAGCGGCAGAGGGCAGAGTATTTGAGACAACGAGGAAGCCCTCATAGCTCTACACGCACTAATCTCAATAAATTCGGTGATCATCTTTCAAGATTAGTAGCAAGGTATTATTATATTCCGACTAGCTTTATTTTCTTTTCTTCTTACAAAACAACAACATTTATGTCATTACCTATCTTTTTTGTTTTGACAGATATTGGAGGCAGTTTGTTAGAACTAAAAAATCTACATTCAGCTTGGCTAAATCATTTGACTCGGTAGGGATCAATGAGAAGAGTGCAACAAATATGCCTTTTGAACAACTTGCTCTTCGTATGGAATCTGCCTCAACCCTCCATGTAGTTAAAAGTTTACTTGACCGCATTGAAACTCGTTTCCTAGTTTCTCAATCTTCTAATTCATCAAACCCTGAAAATATTGATCATCTTCGTAAACATGTTGCAAGTTCGAGTATAGTGGTTGAAAGAGAATTATCTGATATCAAGGTATATATATTTTATTACCTTGTTACAAGAGTGTTTGAACAGTTTACATGAACATCATTTGTCAGAATGTCGGCGGAAAACTCAACGCGGTTACGGGGAACGGAGGAAGTCGGCATCACCACTTGGTGGGAAGTAGCAGGAAGTGTCGGATCTGATTGTGGTAGGAGCGGGATGGATCAGCAACGAGCCAAATGACGGATTCAGGCAAGGCGGCGGCTGGCTGCCACAAAACGGCAGAGGACGACGGAGGGAGGACCGTCAGCAGAAGGACACGATGGTGATGGTACGCGGTACGACAAGGCTTCGGTCGACGGGGCAAGGAGAGGCAATGCGGTGGCCATTATCGGTGAGGGAACAAAAATTGTAAGTATATCTTACGATTAAAGTATTTCGAATCTGCTACTTCGCCTTTCACTGATTAAATCGTAAGTTGCTTTGGGATGGTGTGCTTTTGCCTGCTTTGTACACGTTTCAACTGTTGTTTCCTGTTTTGATCCATTTTCCTGTTTTGATGAGTACTTGCGAATTTTATATGATAAACGAATAGGGAACAGAAACTCGTTAGAAAAAAAAAACAACCTCTTTCGACCATCAGTAGATGGAATGATAAACAAGGTACACTTTTGATATTAGCTGTTAGAGCAAATATCAAATGTATTGTAATTAGACTTGTAGTTTTATTTTGGTGAATATACCTTGTAATTTCGTACTTCCATATTTTGCTTGATAATAATTTAGAACCTTTGTACCTATAAACATTCTCTTTGGTTAGGAGATACCCATGTTTTCATTTAGATCTGCCAGTAAGACCAAAAACTAAAATGATTTCTTCATAAATATGCTTGGGCATGGAATATTAATCTTACTCGGTTTGATAAAGTTGGCATCTACATGAAATAGCTGTATTATACTTAAAATTTCAAGTTTCATGTAATAGTACACCTGCATATCACAAGTAATTTGACTGCCGTTACTAATGCAAACAGAGCACAGACCTGAAGTAAATGGGAAATGCTCACTATTAGAATACCTTGCTTGGGCATTTTGGTCCAGATTATTTATTGGTTGAGTTTTATTAAGCATGTTTTGTTTTTGTAATAAAAATTTCTTATTCATGTCTGGTTTCCAATGTACGCCCTCAAGTTTATAGCCATTAAATCAGTAATATGTTTTGCATATTAATCTTCGTGCATGCCATGCCAAAAAAAATATGCAGATCCTTTCTAATGTACCATGTTTAAAGAAATTCATGTGTGGAACCTTGAAATGTGTCAAATCTTAAATATATTTGTCCTATATAGAGAGTTATCAGAGTTATTGACCTTGGGTGCAAACTGAACCTCAAATGTACATGGAAGTTCATATATCACAGTAAATATACACTAGTCAACTTATATTAGTCTCTTGTTTATCTTGAGCATGAACACTGAAACATGGGTGAGCATAGAAAATTTGCTTATTTTTTTAAATGATAGTGGAAATAGAGTAAATTACATACTAGTTTCCGTACAGGCAAAGATCAAAGAGACAATGGAGAAGGCATTCTGGGAAGGATGAAGGTACACAACACTCATGATTTTAGTCGTATAGTAGATCTTGTAAAAGAAGTGAGAGGCGAACTTTGTGCCATGGCTCCACAGAGCTGGAAACAAGAATTACTGACAACATTGATATCGATATTCTCTTTCAGGTACAGGCAATTTTTCCTGTCATGGTTAGTGCAAATATTGTTACAGGCATTGATATCGATTTCTGATTTTTGATCGTGTCCTTCTGAAAATACATAGTGTTTACATTGATGGGCTTTTGATCGTGTCCTTCTGAAAATACATAGTAGGAGGGATGCTAGAATTTATGATGTTTACTTCTATTTTATGAAAGATATGTTTTGAGTTGCAAACTCAGTTTGCGTGCAACTGAGAGTTGCAAACTCAGTTTGCGCACAACTGAATTATAACTCAGTTTGCGCAAAACTGAGTTTGCAACTCAGTTTTGCACAAAACTGTGCAAACTCAGTTTGCGCAAAACTGTGCAATTCAGTTTTGCACAAAACTGAGTTGCAAACTCAGTTTGCGCAAAACTGAGTTTGCAACTCAGTTTTGCACAAAACTGTGCAAACTCAGTTTGCGCAAAACTGTGCAATTCAGTTGCGCACAAACTGAGTTTGCAACTCAGTTTTGTGCAAACTGAGTTGCAAGAGTATGAACGCAATCCATTTCAACTATCAATGCTACGTCCTTCAACCTTGCAGATTCGACTGCTATTGCTATAGATGATTGAACCCTCAATCGCTGCAATTTTAGTGAGTAGATCTGACAGTTTTATTTTGTGCTAGATAAACATGATTGTGCTTAATTCATGATAACCATCTTTTAGATTTTTTTTAATGTCTACCTAAATACAAGACATGCTTATTATTTACTACTTAAATTAGGTTCTACACCACCATGTTAACGTATACAAATGAATTATTCAAATAGACATGTAGAAACTGAGTCGCCGACTACGTGTCTCGATTTGCAAACTGAGTACAGCCTCAGTTTTTGCAATGCACTTGTTGTACACTTGTTATTTATCAGTTTTTGCAATGCACTTGTTATAAATACATTCGGTTTTGTTTATAAGTACTCTTGTTATTTACCAGTTGTGCAACTTGTTATTTCTGTGAAAATGAGTGCATTTATATATTGTAGGCACTTGTGGAAGAGGAAAAAACAAAATTTGGAATGTGATGGTAACGAGAAAGTGAATACGTTTGAATGATGAGATTAAGATTGCCGACAAGAATAAAAAGGAAGATTACGTCAATGGTCTATGGAATTACGAAATCAAGTTGCCAGACAAGTGGCGAATCAAGTGTCAATCCAAATTAACGATGCTCTTAAATTATTTGCTTCATCCTTTCTTACTAGGTACCGGGTTGCAACATTACGTTAATGGCGGCTTTGTGATATTGTCCACATTTCGCCTTCGTAGTACCTAAAATTCTATGTATCTTTAGTAAAACTTTGTATTGTTTTTTGTATTTTGAACTTGATATTATGGTATTTTGAAATTGGAAGCATTATGCAAAAGTGACATTGTAGAATTTGAAATATGGAAGTGTACCAAATACTTTTATTTGAATTGATATATTGAATTATATATGTGATTAAAAATCATATAGACATGTTATATGTACTCATAAGTGTTAGCAATTTATGTATGGCAACGTTTATAAATGTTAGTAGGATTATGATACTGACATTTATAAGTGTTAGCGATTAATATGTTTGTAACTCTTATAAGTGTTACCATATCTTATGGTTCCAACATTTATAAGTGTTAGCAATGAAAATGTTTGTAACTCTTATAAATGTTACCATATCTTACAGTTCCAACATTTATAAGTGTTAGCAATGAATATGTCTGTAACACTTATAAGTGTTAGCAATGAATATGTTTGTAACACTTATAAGTGTTAGCAGTTACTCTGTTTGTAACACTTATAAGTGTTATAGGAAATTCCTCACATGCCGTTGGTGACACTTAAAAGTGTTACAGAAATTATTTGTAACACCTATACTTGTTGGGAATCCCCTGTTTTGGTGTAGTGGATCATGTGACTGGTTTGTTAGCATCACTAGAGGTGCGGCCTACTCTTTTGGACTCAATAGGATCCACGCAACGTGAAGACCCTCAACTAGTTGATGTGATAGACAAGCTAATTAGGGGTGAGACTTCTAGTCACCTCAATAGATACTCCATCGATGACAAGGGTTGGTTGAGGCGGGATGGAAGATTATGCGTCCCACAAGCAAGGGATTTGGTGAAGAAGGTTCTCGAAGAGACACACCATTCTAAGTTGACCACACACCCAGGTGGAGACAAGATGTACAAAGACATGAAAAGGGTTTTCTTTTGGGATGGCATGAAGTGGGATGTAGCTGAGTTTGTTTCTAAGTGCTTGATATGCCAGCAAGCCAAGGCGGAGCAAAAGAAGCCTGGTGGTTTGCTTCATCCTCTAGAGGTCCCACAGTGGAAATGGGATAGCATTTCGATGGACTTTATTGATGGGTTGCCTAGGTAAAGAAGGGGCAATACCAGTATTTGGGTAATAGTGGACAGGCTCACAAAAAGCGCTCACTTTATACCCGTCAAGAGTAGAAGGACTACCTCATCTTTAGCATCCATTTATCTTAAAGAGATAGTTCGACTCCATGGGATACCCTCCAGCATTGTGAGTGACCGAGGTCCTATCTTTACGAGTGAGTTCTGGAAGAGCTTACAAGAGGCGGTAGGCACACAGCTATGCTTAAGCACGGCCTATCACCCCCAAACTGATGGTCAGACAGAAAGGGTGACCAGAGATTAGAAGACCTCCTGAGACTATGCATTCTTATTTTGGAGGGACATGGGAGGATCATCTTCCTTTGGTGGAATTAGCTTACAACAATAGCTACCAAGTCACCATAGGCATGGCACCCTTCGAAGCTTTATATGGAAGGCCATGCCGATCTTCTACTTGTTGGTGGGAGTCTACAGACAAGCTCATACTTGAACCAGATATGATTAGAGAAACTTCAGAGAAAGTGGACTTGATACGAAGAAGAATGAAGACTGCCCAAGATAGACAGAAGTCCTACGCAGATAAAAGGAGGAATAACCTTGAGTTTGAAGTTGAAGACAGGGTTTTTCTTAAAGTATCTCCTTTGAGGAACGTTGTTCGCTTTGGATCCGCAGGAAAGTTGGCACCGAGATTTGTAGGGCCGTTTCCTATCATTGAAAAGATCAGAAAGATGGCTTATAGAGTAGAGCTGCCCGAAAGATTGGCTGGAGTTCATAATGTCTTTCATGTTTCTCACCTACGAAAGTGCTTACATGAGTCTGCGGAAGTGGTGGAACCAAGCATACTAGAGGAAGTAGAACGAAAGGCGATTGTGAGAAGAGTTCCAACTCGTATCTTGGGAACAGAAGTCAAAAATCTACGCAACTGCGAAGTGTAACGTCCCAGATTTTTGAACGTTGTTTACGAATATTTAAATTTGTTTAAATATTAATTTGGCAATATTACAGATTTTATATCGAAATTATTTTATAAAATCGAGTTCAAAAATATATAATTTATAATATAATTAAAACGAGCTCGAAAACGATGCGGTAGTTCGTAATTTTCGATCTGAACTTTAATTGAAGATATAGGATTCGATATAAGTCGGAATTCTGTGAAACAAGAACCATGTCAATCTATTTGATTATATCTTTCTAATAAAAAAGAAAAATCGTGATTTCATCGTGTAAATGGTAAGATATGCCTAGATTAAAATTTCAAGTAATCGCTATAGAATCGTTCATCGACCGTAACGGATTATTTGATATAACTACATTCAAATCTGGACGAGATTCTTTTGAGGCGTAGTTATAATTTAATTTTTAGAATTTTACTGTAATTTTTAATAAATTAAATAAGCAACTTTTTATTTGGAGTATTTTGCACCCTATATCAATATTTTGGGATTTTACAATATAAGTTAACCTACCGATATTATTATATTTTCGGGACCGTGGCACCTCGCTGGACACAACTGTATCTTCACTTCTGTCCGTAGCAGTCTATAAATAAATAGAATTATATGGTACCCTATATAAAATTTAACCGTGTATATAATAAATAAGCTTAGCACTTAAGAAACCCCACACCCTAAACTTCTGCACTCTTTTTCATGTACATGTGGTTAGAGATTTTCCCTACCCTATACCTTGTGCTTTCAAATCGACATCTAAGTGCAGCTGCCATACTCAATACATTACAGCTTTCCTTTCATTTCAATTTCTCAAGTGGAAATACACTCAAAAGCTGAAGCCTACCCTATCACGGCCAACCTATGCAAGCACATGCTATTTTATATCAGCTCTGCACACCGACGTATCAACAAAAAGCCCTCTACACAACATCACTCCCACCTTTTTATTTGCTGCAACTTGCATAATAAATTAATCCTATCTGTTTTGTATTTTAATGCATTTTCGTAAAGTCACAAAAGCTCACCAAGGTTGACAGAATTTAGATCCTGGACTATGAGTATTCACTATGTTCATGAATTGAAAACACATAACAGGTTGCCCCTGTTTCTTCCAGTACACATGTTTTCTTATCGAGGAAAAATCGCAGGCCATATCTATGTGAAAAGAAATCACATTACACCTATATCTAAATATGTATACAGACCTTCACCATCAACTACTGTATCTTCACTAATCACCATCAACGTCTTCAGCTACCTGCAAACCTACATACCTAGGAACCTTTCTAGCCAAGGAGCTTCCCTTATAAATACCGCGCACTGTATTTTCCTCTCTCCCAGACATTTTTGATAGAAGCTTAAAAAAAAAAAAGAGAAGAAGTGCGGAAGTTGCAAAGTAGCAGCAAAAGAGGAGAAATGGGAACGTTTTGGAAGCAATGCATGGGAGGAGTCATGGGCATGATGCATGGCACTTTGAGGACGTTGGTGCATAGGAGTAGTGTTGGTGGCAGTTGCTACTTGATGTTGCGTTGTACCGTATGAAGGCAAAGGCCCAGGAACGTGGGGACAGCGATGTCGGGAAGGGAATGAGAGGACGGTGGGGTTTGAATGCGTGAGCTGGTTGATGGAACTAGTGAAGAACGTGAGGGGAAAAGGAGAAATTGGTGGGCAAAGAACTGTAGATGATGGAGTGTGGTGTGGTGATGCATAAAGTCTGAAGGCGGATTCATTTCAGAAAAGTGAAGAGAATGGGATTACTGAAGAATGGTATGAAAAAGGTGGAGCAGTAAAGTATGGGATCAGGAAAAGTGGGATTGGCGGTTGTGGTGTTGTGCAAGCGCTAGGGCGAGGGTCAGTGGTCGGAAGTCGGTGGAGCAATGGCGAACGGCGGAGTACGTGCAACGGTGAACAGAATAGGACCAACCAAGTAGCGTTGAGGCCGTTTGACAAGCACTTCAATATAGAGCCGTTTTGATCAGAATTGAACACGGACAGAAGCTTGTAAAACGAACTGTTTCAGCGGCAAACGAATCAAGGTGAGTTCAACTCACTCAGTTACCCGTTTATATTTTATATAAACCGGGTTTTATTTTATTTTGTGTGCAATGTTTGCTGTTGGTTGTTTGTTAACCGTTATTGGTTGAACTGTATGGTTGTGTTAAAATTGAGGTAACCATTGTGATGCAGGGAAGGACAGGTTGGAGGAATCCAACCGGATTCCTCAAATATGTTGTTATTTATATGAACCGTTAATCAGTTTGATTGATCATTTGTTGTTGAAACCAAATCCAACACTTATTTGATTTTAACCAATGGGTGGCATTGGTTAAGTATTTATCGGCAGATGGCCCGTTAATGAATCGTTTTATGGAAAATGGTTTATCGTCATGAAAAGCGATAGAAATACAGTTATAAAGTTGTTTTATAACTAAAGTTAGTTTTGAAATCTATTTTGTATAGATTATTTTAAATGAAGTGATTAAGAGAAATAAATGATTATTTTTGTTTTGAACTTACAAATAAGTATACAAAGTAAGATTTGCATGTTAGCGAGTTTTGCGGCAAATATGAAGCGATTTACCAAATGTTTAAGATTGAATGTAATGGTTAAATGGGTTTATTTAACCTAGCTAGATTGTTAATTAAATCAAAATGAAAGTATTTAAATTAATCTTCTTTATTTAACCAAGTGATAATGGTTAACAAAGTAACCGTGTTGAAATGTCCAAGTCAACCACTTGAATGAGAATTGTTATTTTAAACTATTCATTTAATTGGTGATTATCATTGAAATTAAGTATCATTTTTTAATAACCTTTTAAGGAAGATTAATTATTTTTGTAGTAAACCAATTGATGTGAATAACGGTAGAAAATTGACAAGGAATCGAACTGTGAAGGGATTGTAAAAGAATAGTACATGAATTTATAAAGAGACTCGATAAACAAGATCTGAATATATATGTAATAGTGTTTTCTAATGGAACCAAGTATTTTTGATATATCGAGTCGAGCTTTCTATAAAAAGAAAAATGTAAACCTTTAAGGTGAATAATGAAAGGAACCAGATTTGAAATGGAAATGGTGGTAAAGGAGATTTGTTGAATAAAACCCTTCTTTATAACCAAAGGGCATTTTAGTAAGTTTACTCATATTTATATGAGTTAGAATTTTGATTTATCCCTTAAAGGGAATTTTACAAAAAGGAAAGTTTAAACAAATTTGCATATGAGTTGAAATCGAACAAAAGCTTGAGCAGATTGAATTCTACTATAAAAGTGAAGATAAAATGGTGAGATATGGGGATAAATGTTTTAGATATAGAATGGAGTTAATTGAATCAAAGTGGTCATAAATGGGGTTATATAGAGATGATTGGGTTAATTATTGAAATGAGATTTCTTTAATAAACTCCTATCTAATCCGAAGATAAGAATGTTGTCGGCTCAAGGTCTGAGAGGTAAATAAAATACCCCAACTTGAACGATTTCATGATTATCCAAGGGTGATATTAGTATTAGTTTAAATACGAAGGTAGTGAAGAGAAATTAAAAAAAAATGATAATTCTGCAAAAGATATTATAACTATAATTCGAAGAATTATAGGTTGAATAAATGGGATTTGGAAATAAGGATTTAGAAAGCGATATTCTAAATGTTGACAGATTTAGAAATGTAATTAACAACTGTTTAACTTAAAGGGCCAAGGGATGCTGTATTCTGAACCAAGGAACCCATTTGATTTTTCTATGTATGATGTTTGTTTATTTTGATAGTTAAATCACCAACTATCAAAATCTGACCAAAACGATTGTTGGTATGGAAAGACCGGGATCGAATTTATATTCGAAAACCATTCCGACCAGCAAATACGTAACGTTAAAGATATCAGAAGATGGTCGAGGTGGAGCATTGAAGACCGTTGAACTTCATAAGCGGAAGAACTGCTCGTTAAATTTCTCTGGCTAGCTACCAGAGTTATGATGACTTGTGATTCTGTCGTGATTGGAATCTTCGGGTTGCAAGGACTACTCACTACTGATCCATGGGCTGATTCCTATATTCGATGCAGTAGGAGAGTGCCTTCGGTTCATCCTGTCCCTAGATGACGTGTATGGACAATGTAAAAGGTGGCCAGATGTTTCAAAAGTCGATTTTAACCTCAAGCCTCATCAACCGGGAAATGACAAAAATCGGGCAGGCAGCATGGCTATGTGGGTCGCTCCCATTAGGGTGTATAATCACCTATCTAGAGAAATTCCTTTTGCTTCTTTAATCTATCGATGCTGTCCCATTTCGGGAGGCGGATGCTGATCCCAACCTTCGGTGATATACATTCGATACACTCAAGCGAAATGAGTGGTCAGTCATGTGTGGGTCGGGTTGCAAGACGTTCTTGTTGAATCCAGTGTATTTTCCTCTAGAGATACACAAGCGGAAGGTGGTCCCATACCTTGTCATAGCCGGAATCCAAGCTCCAATAAGCGCCCGCGGTTTTTAATTGTATACTATATATATGGAGCGTGAGATGCAAGCGTTCCGCTAGATTGTTATTTATTTGTATTTAGACACTATTATAATATCAGAATAAGATATGATTTCAAAACTGTTTTGGGTTATAGTAAGGTAAAAACCGTCCGTGTTTATGTGTGGGCTGGTCTTACTATTATCCTTTTCTTTCAG
Source organism: Allium sativum (assembly GCA_030737875.1). NCBI lineage: Eukaryota > Viridiplantae > Streptophyta > Magnoliopsida > Asparagales > Amaryllidaceae > Allium > Allium sativum. The sequence goes on from CM060924.1 coordinate 163,133,722, forward strand.
AAAGATTTTGAACTTTAAAATCCAGTTGGACGATTCCCCTTAAACTGTGCGAGTTATTCTCACTCTGGTTCACTAGACTGACCCGGTGTTTTGTAAATGCTCGGGTTAGCCCGGGTTGTACAAGTCCAGCTTATCAGGTGCTGCGAAGTCTAGAGACATGTCGAAAGGGTTCAGACATATGATTATATTCTGTTGTGTGATGTATATGAGGACAGGTTGTTATAACTGTCCAAGTGTATTGATGTACTCTGATGTTGTAAGTATATTTTCAAGCTCTCAATAGAGATTATTTCTATATTATATTTTGTTCTGCTGCGATGTGAGACTCTGATTCGTGTGTTGTTCTTCTTCTTATTCTTCTATTCTAAAATTTCTTTCTTTCTTACCTCACCTTCTAAATTCTTTCTATTGGCATCTGGATTTCTAGTATCATTTGGGTTGGATTAGTGTGGTTTGATCAGCTCAAAAAGGTACCAGAAATTTGGGTCGCTACAGTTGGTATTAGAGCTATTGGTTGAGTAGTAACCTTGGCTCTGTGGTGTAACTCAGTAGAGATAGGGTTAGTAATACCCTAGATTGAGTTGAGTACATGTACGAGAGCGCGTATTTGTAATTGAATATATAATTATTTTAAATTATTTTCTAAAAGGGGTAAATGAAATAATTTTGCCCAAATTATATTTTTATAGAAAAAGTAATAATTTTTCCCTATAGTACAGTAATATTGGTTGTTTTGTTGTTTTACTTGATTTGGTTGAAATTCAAAGTAGATTATAAAATGAAATTGAACAAACTAGGATAAAATAAATTAGTCAATTGGAATTGGATATGAAATTGAAACTTAATCTAGTTAAACAAGATTAATTTAAGAAATGTAATAAAATTAAATAAATTGGGATTTGAAAGCGAATGGACAATAATGGAAACATATCGAATATTAATCGATTGATAGTAATGAAAACAGACGAGTAGGTATCAATGTTGAATATAATTCAATAATTTGTTTGTTTGAGTATTGGATTGGATAAGATTCACCAAGTTGAACGAATTGAAACAAAATTCCCATATGATGGATTGGAAATAAAACCGGTTATGGAATGAACTGAATTATTTCAAACCCAGATTGTCATTTGCATTATGAGTGTAGTTTAGTGCAGATTTTAGAAGGCTGTGGTAATGATTTGGTCATGTAGATTGGAAGTACAGACGAAGAGCAGTCGCTGATTTGTTGCGGAATTGAAATTCAATTGCCCGACAAATAGGTAAACCTTAATATATTGGTTGGAGTGATTGATTTATACCCCTGAGTTGGGTAGCCATTTGGCTTTTGGTTTTCTTTTGAGGAAGTTGAGCCTGGAGTGGCATTTGTAGTTGTTGTGATCGAGTCGTGCAATGGAGGTGCTGGCAGAATTTTTTTTAGAAACAATTAAAGAGTTTGAATTTGTTTTGGTAATAATTATTTTAAAATAATCATGTTCAGAACATTCTTCTTACCTTGCAATTTCGGGGACAAAATTATTTTAAGGGGGGAAGAATGTAACGTCCCAGATTTTTGAACGTTGTTTACGAATATTTAAATTTGTTTAAATATTAATTTGGCGATATTACAGATTTTATATCGAATTTATTTTATAAAATCGAGTTCAAAAATATATAATTTATAATATAATTAAAACGAGCTCGAAAACGACGCGGCAGTTCGTAATTTTCGATCTGAACTTTAATTGAAGATATAGGATTCGATATAAGTCGGAATTCTGTGAAACAAGAACCATGTGAATCTATTTGATTATATCTTTCTAATAAAAAAGAAAAATCGTGATTTCATCGTGTAGATGGTAAGATATGCCTAGATTAGAATTTCCAATAATCGCTATAGAATCGTTCATCGACCGTAACGGATTATTTGATATAACTGCATACTGCATTCAAATCTGGACGAGATTCTTTTGAGGCGTAGTTATAATTTAATTTTTAGAATTTGACTGTAATTTTTAATAAATTAAATAAGCAACTTTTTATTTGGAGTATTTTGCACCCTATATCAATATTTTGGGATTCTACAATATAAGTTAACCTACCGATATTATTATATTTTCGGGACCGTGGCACCTCGCTGGACACAACTGTATCTTCACTTCTGTCCGTAGCAGTCTATAAATAAATAGAATTATATGGTACCCTATATAAAACTTAACCGTGTATATAATAAATAAGCTTAGCACTTAAGAAACCCCACACCCTAAACTTCTGCACTCTTTTTCATGTACATGTGGTTAGAGATTTTCCCTACCCTATACCTTGTGCTTTCAAATCGACATCTAAATGCAGCTGCCATACTCAATACATTACAGCTATCCTTTCATTTCAATTTCTCAAGTGGAAATACACTCAAAAGCTGAAGCCTACCCTATCACGGCCAACCTATGCAAGCACATGCTAGTTTATATCAGCTCTGCACACCGACGTATCAACAAAAAGCCCTCTACACAACATCACTCCCACTTTTTTATTTGCTGCAACTTGCATAATAAATTAATCCTATCTGTTTTGTATTTTAATGCATTTTCGTAAAGTCACAAAAGCTCACCAAGGTTGACAGAATTTAGATCCTGGACTATGAGTATTCACTATGTTCATGAATTGAAAACACATAACAGGCTGCCCCTGTTTCTTCCAGTATACATGTTTTCTTATCAAGGAAAAATCACAGGCCATATCTATGTGAAAAGAAATCACATTACACCTATATCTAAATATGTATACAGACCTTCACCATCAACTACTGTATCTTCACTAATCACCATCAACGTCTTCAGCTACCTGCAAACCTACATACCTAGGAACCTTGCTTGCCAAGGAGCTTCCCTTATAAATACCGCGCATTGTATTTTCCTCTCTCCCAGACATTTTTGACAGAAGCTTAAAAAAAAAAAAGAAGAAGTGCGGAAGTTGCAAAGTAGCAGCAAAAGAGGAGAAATGAGAACGTTTTGGAAGCAATGCATGGGAGGAGTCACGGGCATGATGCATGGCACGTTGAGGACGTTGGTGCATAGGAGTAGTGTTGGTGGCAGTTGCTACTTGATGTTGCGTTGTACCGTATGAAGGCAAAGGCCCAGGAACGTGGGGACAGCGATGTCGGGAAGGGAATGAGAGGACGGTGGGGTTTGAATGCGTGAGCTGGTTGATGGAACTATTGAATAACGTGAGGGGGAAAGGAGAAATTGGTGGGCAAAGAAATAGAAGATGGAGTGTGGTGTGGTGATGCGTAAAGTCTGAAGGCGGATTCATTTCAGAAAAGTGAAGAGAATGGGATTACTGAAGAATGGTATGAAAAAGGTGGAGCAGTAAAGTATGGGATCAGGAAAAGTGGGATTGGCGGTTGCGTTGTTGTGCAAGCGCTAGGGCGAGGGCCAGTGGTCGGAAGTCGGTGGAGCAATGGCGAACGGCGGAGTACGTGCAACGGTGAACAGAATAGGACCAACCAAGGAGCGTTGAGGCCATTTGACAAGCGCTTCAATATAGAGCCGTTTTGATCAGAATTGAACACGGACAGAAGCTTGTAAAACGAACTGTTTTAGCGGCAAACGAATCAAGGTGAGTTCAACTCACTCAGTTACCCGTTTATATTTTATATAAACCGGGTTTTATTTTATTTTGTGTGCAATGTTTGCTGATGGTTGTTTGTTAACCGTTATTGGTTGAACTGTATGGTTGTGTTAAAATTGAGGTAACCATTGTGATGCAGGGAAGGACAGGTTGGAGGAATCCAACCGGATTCCTCAAATATGTTGTTATTTATATGAACCGTTAATCAGTTTGATTGATCATTTGTTGTTGAAACCAAATCCAACACTTATTTGATTTTAACCAATGGGTGGCATTGGTTAAGTATTTATCTGCAGATGGCCCGTTAATGAATCATTTTATGGAAACTGGTTTATCGTCATGAAAAGCGATAGAAATACAGTTATAAAGTTGTTTTATAACTAAAGTTAGTTTTGAAATCTATTTTGTATAGATTATTTTAAATGAAGTGATTAAGAGAAATAAATGATTATTTTTGTTTTGAACTTACAAAGAAGTATACAAAGTAAGATTTGCATGTTAGCGAGTTTTGCGGCAAATATGAAGCGATTTACCAAATGTTTAAGATTGAATGTAATGGTTAAATGGGTTTATTTAACCTAACTAGATTGTTAATTAAATCAAAATGAAAGTATTTAAATTAATCTTCTTTATTTAACCAAGTGATAATGGTTAACAAAGTAACCGTGTTGAAATGTCCAAGTCAACCACTTGAATGAGAATTGTTATTTTAAACTATTCATTTGATTGGTGATTATCATTGAAATTAAGTATCATTTTTTTAATAACCTTTTGAGGAAGATTAATTATTTTTGTAGTAAACCAATTGATGTGAATAACGGTAGAAAATTGACAAGGAATCGAACTGTAAAGGGATTGTAAAAGAATAGTACATGAATTTAAAAAGAGACTCGATAAACAAGACCTGAATATATATGTAATAATGTTTTCTAATGGAACCAAGTATTTTTGATATATCGAGTCGAGCTTTCTATAAAAAGAAAAATGTTAACCTTTAAGGTGAATAATGAAAGGAACCAAATTTGAAATGGAAATGGTGGTAAAGGAGATTTGTTGAATAAAACCCTTGTTTATAACCAAAGGGCATTTTAGTAAGTTTACTCATATTTATATGAGTTAGAATTTTGATTTATCCCTTAAAGGGAATTTTACAAAAAGGAAAGTTTAAACAAATTTGCATATGAGTTGAAATCGAACAAAAGATTGAGCTGATTGAATTCTACTATAAAAGTGAAGATAAAATGGTGAGATATGGGGATAAATGTTTTAGATATAGAATGGAGTTAATTGAATCAAAGTGGTCATAAATGGGGTTATATAGAGATGATTGGGTTAATTATTGAAATGAGATTTCGTTAATAAACTCCTATCTAATCCGAAGATAAGAATGTTGTCGGCTCAAGGTCTGAGAGGTAAATAAAATACCCCAACTTGAACGATTTCATGATTATCCAAGGGTGATATTAGTTTAAATATGAAGGTAGTGAAGAGAAATAAAAAAAAATGATATTTCTGCAAAAGATATTATAACTATAATTCGAAGAATTATAAGTTGAATAAATGGGATTTGGAAATAAGGATTTAGAAAGCGATATTCTAAATGTTGAAAGATTTAGAAATGTAATTAACAACTGTTTAACTTAAAGGGCCAAGGGATGCTGTATTCTGAACCAAGGAACCCATTTGATTTTTCTATGGATGATGTTTGTTTATTTTGATAGTTAAATCACCAACTATCAAAATCTGACCAAAACGATTGTTGGTATGGAAAGACCGGGATCGAATTTATATTCGAAAACCATTCCGACCAGCAAATACGTAACGTTAAAGATATCAGAAGATGGCCGAGGTGGAGCATTGAAGACCGTTGAACTTCATAAGCGAAAGAACTACTCGTTAAATTTCTCTGGCTAGCTACCAGAGTTATGATGACTTGTGATTCTGTCGTGATTGGAATCTTCGGGTTGCAAGGAATACTCGCTACTGATCCATGGGGTGATTCCTATGTTGGATGCAGTAGGAGAGTGCCTTCGGTTCATCCTATCCCTGGATGACGTGTATGGACGATGTAAAAGGTGGCCAGATGTTTCAAAAGTCGATTTTAACCTCAAGCCTCATCAACCGGGAAATGACAAAAATCGGGCAGGCAGCATGGCTATGTGGGTCGCTCCCATTAGGGTGTATAATCACCTAACTAGAGAAATTCCTTTTGCTTCTTTAATCTATCGATGCTGTCCCATTTCGGGAGGCGGTTGCTGATCCCAACCGTCGGTGATATACATTCGATACACTCAAGCGAAATGAGTGGTCGGTCATGTGTGGGCCGGGTTGCAAGACGTTCTTGTTGAACCCAGTGTATTTGCCTCTAGAGATACACAAGCGGAAGGTGGTCCCATACCTTGTCATAGCTGGAATCCAAGCTCCAATAAGCGCCCGCGGTTTTTAATTGTATACTATATATATATGGAGCGTGAGATGCAAGTGTTCCACCAGATTGTTATTTATTTGTATTTAGACACTATTATAATATCAGAATAAGATATGATTTCAAAACTGTTTTGGGTTATAGTAAGGTAAAAACCGTCCGTGTTTATGTGTGGGCTGGTCTTACTATTATCCTTTTCTTTCAGAAAGATTTTGAACTTTAAAATCCAATTGGATGATTCCCCTTAAACTGTGCGAGTTATTCTCACTCTGGTTCACCAGACTGACCTGGTGTTTTGTAAATGCTCGGGTTAGCCCGGGTTGTACAGGTCCAGCTTATCAGGTGCTGCGAAGTCTAGAGACATGCCGAAAGAGTTCAGACATATGATTATATTCCGCTGTGTGATGTATATGAGGACAGGTTGTTATAACTGTCCAAGTGTATTGATGTACTCTGATGTTGTAAGTATATTTTCAAGCTCTCAATAGATATTATTTCCATATTATTTTTTGTTCCGCTGCGATGTGAGACTCTGATTCTGTGTGTTGTTCTTCTTCTTATTCTTCTATTCTAAAATTTCTTTCTTTCTTACCTCACCCTCTAAATTCTTTCTATTGGCATCTGGATTTCTAGTATCATTTGGGTTGGATTAGTGTGGTTTGATCAACTCAAAAAGGTACCGGAAATTTGGGTCGCTACACGAAGTCAGACTGGTTAAAGTTCAATGGAGCGATGCCGAGGAAGACGCGACTTGGGAAACTGAGACCAAGATACGCGCAGCCTACCCTTTTCTTTTTGAGGGTACATCCTTGATCTCTTTTCCTTAAGTTTATGCATGTATCTACCTTTTTAAGTATATCTCCTCGGTCCTATCCTTTATCCTTAGGTAGAAACCAATGGATGTAAACATGTATTTGAAACATGTTATGATTGATGGTTGCAAGTGGTTGCAAGTGATTGCTAGTGGTTGCTCGTGGATGCATATACACACACATTAGGTGTTAGATCGGCTCAGTCACTTTCATATTGCATATGTATATATGTACTTGTATATGATTGAAACTTGATGTGTTATCATGTGGATGTTGCATTTGTATGAATGATTGTGCACTCATGTAGAAAGTATGATTAGTGAAGATTGCATACATAATGGACTCATGACTCTGACATAATTCGCATTAAGGAGGTCAACTGAATCTGTAGACCGCCTGATTTTGCATTAGATAAGGACATGTACACACACTACGCATACGATCATGAAGCATCAGAAGTCTTTTAAGGACAATGGATGCTTGTGTTTGATGGTTGAGTAGATGGACGATTGGATAGTAGGATATACGTTCTTCTTGACTTGAAGATTTCGAGGACGAAATCCTTTAAGGAGGGAGAATGTAACAACCCGTATTTTCAGTGCACATTAAAGTAACGAATTAAAGAATACTTAATTTCAAATGTGAGAATTAATGTAAATAGGTTACGCCATTGAGTTCGTCTCGGAATTCTGCTTGAGATAGAGTCCGAGTTTGTGTGAATTGGACTTCGTATGAAGAAGTTATGGCCATCAGAAGTTTCAGTAATTTAAATAAACAGCTCAGAATAAAGTTCAGAAAATTCGAAATTCAAATTCAGAAGCAGAAGTGGGCTGGTCGGGAAATTTCCCGCCCAAGGCCAGGTCGACCAAGAGGTCGACCAGGGGGCCTCCCCCCATACAGATCGACCTGGGGGTTGACCTACCCCCTCGTCCAGATCCAAATCTGAGACGATTCTGACTCATTGCTGAGTCCTTTCTGACCTATTGCTAAGTCTAGGGGTGAGCGTTCGGTCGGTTCGGTTGGTTTTGAGGTTAAAAAACTCAAACCGATTTAGAACCGAAAATTTTCCAAACTGAACCGAACCAAATTAATTTCGGTTAATTCGGTCCGTAACCGATTTAACCGAACTTGAAGGATGTGTTATTATTTAAATGATGAATTCACTTAAAGTAAAACACAAATTCATGTTTGGAGAAATTTTATTTGGTAAATTTTATGTTTATAATAAAATTTGACCAATTTGTTACACATGCCTTTGAATTTTATCACTAAACTAATTATTTAAGGTACCGTAACACCATAAAACTAAATAATAAATTAAAAGTTCAGGTAATTCGGTTAAACCAAAAACCAAACAAATTTATTTTACAAGCCAAATTCAAACCGATTTAGTTTTTAAACTGAACTGAACCGACCGAAATAAACTGGTTTGGTCGGTTAATTCGGTTTGAACCAAATATTGCTCACGCCTAGCTGAGTCATTAGGGCTGATGTGGCTATTCTATCTTGTCTGGATGGTCTTGATTGCTTCTGGGTTAATCTGATGGCTCTTATTTAATTAAAATTCTATATAAGCAACCGTAACCCTCAACCTAAAATCACAAATATTCATACCAAGAGCCGTCATGCTGTCAATGGTGAACCTAGAGTAGCCGCCGTTCTCTTTCAACTCAAAAGCAAGATAGAAGCAAGAATCAAATTAAATCAAATCTAATTTAGAACAATGATTAGTCTACATCAAAGGAGAGCAATTCAGTTTCAGAATACAGATCTCAGAAATCAAGTTTTTCCTTTTGTTTGTAAGTGTAGTTAAATTTCAAATGTGAATAAATTAAAGACATGGTTTGTAATGAATTGTAAAATAGAATTATACCAAGTTGTATGTGATGCTAATTCATGTCTATTCATGTTTATTATGTCATGTATGCCTATGAACTATTGTGGTTTATCGAACCTATCATGTTATGTAGAAATTGGTGGATAAACCTATTATGTTGAATAGAAATTTTGGGAGTAAAATTATCATGTTATATGTAAGGTTGGTAATGCTATCATGTTATGATACATGCAAGTTTATAGGAAAAAACAGGATTATGTAAACCTATATGTTTAGATCTATAACCTTAGATGTTTGATCCATATGCCTCTATGTTAGATCTATGTTAACTTGATTCTATTCCTATGCAAGTTCACAATTACATGCCAAGTCTAATTTGTGTAGTTTTATGTAAATTCATATACTTATGATTCATGTTGCATAGATCTAGTTTGCAAGTTCATAATTAAAAGTACATTGTTCTATGCCAAATTCATGTGACACATGTGTAGTTAAATCCTAATTTTTGTATGATGTTGGAATGTTGCAAGTTCCTCTTTTTCCCCTTTTAGTTTAAAAGTTAGGCTAAAATATCGAGCCTAATATTCCATGAAATTTTGCGAACGTACAATGGGGGTAACGTGGGGAAAAACTTGGAATTACATGTAATTGGCATGTTTGGCATAATCATGATGAGAGGCATGAAAATGGTATAATTTTTATACCTAAAAATTATGAACTTGATTTAGAGGGAAAGTGGGCCATGACAATAAATTGTTGACAAATTTACATATAAACATAAAAGGATAAATATGTAAATTTAGAAAAAGACAAATATGCCTAACCCAAGGTTAGATTGAGTTACGGTATAAGACTGCCCGGAACCGCCCGGCAAATCCAGCAACCATAACAATATAAATCTAATGTGGGTGGTTAGTGCCTGGAGCCCAAAAGAACCCGAGGTTAGACTGAGTTGTGGTGTAAAACTTCCCGGAACCGACCGGCACATCCAGTGACCACAACAATACCTGTCTAATGTGAGCTGTTGGTGCTTTAATGAAACGAATTAAAGCTAAGTCAAGATTGGTAGGGTTAAGTCAATTAAGGTAACACTTAACCAATTCAACGTGTTAACTAAACTGATGGGTGGGGTTAGGTAAACTTGGACACTTAACCAATTTGACATGTTGATTAGGAAACCCTAGTAACGGGGATCCATTTCAGCAGTAACCCATATAGATGTATCATGGTACCCTGAACTAGGCAGGGTGGGGCACGATTACTGGGCTGATTATAAGCGGTCAAAAACAACGGCGGGTGGTGCGTCAGTGCAGGTTACGACAGAGTACGGGCGTGCACGTACTCCGAAATGGAAAAAGCAGGCATTGGGCATCAGTAGTCATACACTGTGCATCTTGAACCGTGTCGGGTTGCCACCATAGGATTTGATACACCCCGTGGTGGGACCAGCATAGGTATCTACAATCAAGCGGGGGTCGAATGACACACGTGATAAATGCATGCGAGTAGGAGCCGGTCGATAGAAGGGGATCATTTCACCATGAACACGTGGTGCTAGTTGGACAAGTATAAGTAGGTGTAGAGAAATAGACATGGGTGCGATGTATATTCGGTTTTAATTGCCTTATCTAGTTTTATGTTAGATTGTTATTCTGGTGCTGTCCTATTTTCAGTTTATTCCTATCATGACCCTTTTCTTTGTTCACACCACTAAAAAATCACTGGACTTACTCAGACTTATGTCTGACCCATTTTTCTTTCGTCTTCTTTTCTTCCATTCCCCCCCTCCAAGTAGCCAGGGAGGGAATAGCTCAGCTTAATTTGGACCGTTCATCTTTCCAAGCTTGAAGACTCTGTGATGTATGGCTTGGAACCTCTTATCTTTGGCTATGGCTTTGGTTACACTACACTTGGGGATTTATGCAGTTTTATTTTTGTTTTATGCTTCTTTATTTTATAATCAAGACAGATATTTTGATGTAAAGATTTGGAAGTTGTTTTGAGACAGTTTGTTATAATGCTTTTGTTATAAACCACGTACGAAATAAAAATCAGCCTTTCCGCTGCTTATTTGTGTCTGTCTTGTAAATTATCTGTGTCTTTTAACTATAATGCTCCACCAAAATTAAGGCATTACCTTTGTGAGTGACCTTAACGGAGGTGGGGTGTTTCATGTTAACTTCAGAATTAGGAAAAGTCATAAATTGAAAAGTTGTTGCAAATTATTTTTTCAATTTAAAAAAAAAATAAAAAAATATTTTCGATAAAATTTGAAGAAGATAAGACCAAAAGAGTAACAGATAAATTTTCAGATCAGAAATCTAAACCCAAATATGTGCTTGAAAGATTCGCTATTTCAGCACAAAAGGTTTCAGAAATTGAAACGTGTTCAAAATAAAAACTGTAGCGCGAATCCAAAAAAAAGTGGATTTTGGTTCTATAACAGGATGTTATGGCTTCTGCAATACAAGCTAAAAATATAAAATAAAACGAAAAATAGAAAATAAGAAAAATGAATTTAGGGTTAGGATTTTAATGTGGGATCCGCTTGTAGAAGGTGGAGGAAGGTCGGTCAGGTGTGACGGTGGTGACCGGTCAGTTGTATCATCCTGGGATAATATATGGGATTTTCAATGAGCAAGGATCATGCATATGACACAAAAACATGGACAGAAAGAAAGAAGAGAGAGAACTTGATCTGCGCTTTTGTGTTTCGTAGCTATTAAAATTTCATTTGTGGTTTTAAAACCTTATCAGAGTTCTATGATTCTGTGAATCTGTGATTCTGTGAATCTGTGATTCAGTGATTTTTGTGGATCTGTGTTTTATGTGAATTTGTGACTTCATCTTGTGAACTTTAAAATTTCTCCTATAACTAATTTATAGGAACTTAAACTTATCGTGAATTATGCTACCTCTTTCCTTTATGACCTAAAGAAATATTTTTCCTTAGTCATTCATTACTTATCATACTTATACTGATTGTCTGATTCACATTAGATTAACCCGTGTGTGTATTCCTTGGATCAGACTGAGTTATAGGTTAGGATTGTTTGCCTCGTGCTTAGTTGTTCACTTGGATCTCCTGCTTTACCCTTTTGGAGTCGCATAGTTTTTGGCCCGTCTTTTGTAGTTCACTCTTGGACATGATGTTGTGTATACTTTTGTGGGGTTTTGATCTAAACATATATATTTTGTGTAGTGACTCGCACTTCATGATGTGTGGTCTATTATACAGGATGTAGTTGTATGTGTGTGTGCATATATATATATATATATATATATATATATATATATATATACATGTGTGTGTGCGTGTGTGCGTGTTGTTCTGTACTCTATGTTTAATATTATATAGTGTTTTGTCATGATTAAATCCTAAAGCCACCGTAGTAGTGTGTTGGGTAAGGATTAGATATGTTGATATATAAAGGAAAAAACTCGACATATTTAGTACTAATTCAATGCATTAGTACGGATGGTCTCTCCTATATGCCTTATTCTCTGTATTAGCAGACAGTATTATCCATTTGTACTCTCTGTTAATATGGTACTCGGGGCGAGGCGTATCAGATCTAGTACGTAATTCACGTAAATTTCCTACGTGGTTTTCCTGAACCTGGAAAACACGATGACATGATGAATTTTGTACTACATTCACAAAACTGATTTCAAATGCAAACATGGTTTCAAACTCATAAAGTATTTCAGACACTAACATGCCTTCAGATACAAAATTGATCAAATCAAAACAAAACCTCATGCTAGGAAAACGTATTGTAATTCGTTAACTAATTCAAACTCCAGCATGATTAATGTTGATGAATTTGGTTTCAGATGCAAAATTCAATCACATACAAAACATATATAACTTTATACTAGAAAAACTCTACGCAACTAACTATGTAGTTCATTAACTAATTCCATTCAGTGTATTCATTTCTTTTATCTCATGCTTTCCTTCAGTTGGTGTAAATGTATTCTCATTTACTTGCATCCGTATCATGAGCAGTGAACCATTTCAAATAAATTAGTGGTACCAGATGTTTAGGCTCTAGTTTTACCTGTGAATGATGGTGTGTAATTAAACTTAAATAAAAAAATAAAAATAAAATCTAAAATTTTAAAATATCTAAGTTGTGTACTTGAACAAAATGACCATGGTTTACAAAAGCTATATTTTCAACTTCACTATGCCGCATCAGCAGAGTCACTTTTCCTTTTAATGGAGGCATGGTCAACAAAATCCATTCATTAATGTTGAATACTACAACATTATTTTTAGTTGCAGTAATGTAACTAACATTGGGTATTGACATCCACTTTTCCATCAGCGAAAAGCCTTCTTCTTCATGTATAAGACTTTTGAGAAGAATATTGGTGCTATCGTGCTCTGTAAAAACACGATCGTATAATTCCACCTTTTCTTCCACTTGTTTCAACAAGATGAAGGCTTTTCCAATGAACATCAATGGTATAAAGTAATATTGTGTTACTAGACCGTGGACGAGCTAACTCGTATGCATAAGGAAATCCATCTGTTCTACGAATGAAACATCCAATCAACACTTTTTCTCACCGACATGTTTAATTCTAAGTAAGTTGAATGAATCAAATCAAGTGCCTTGATAGACACAAAGCCTCGTAAATTTTTTAATTCTCTTATATGAAATATATGCTTTATTTTGGTTAAACTTTGCTCAAATGATGTTTTAAGTTTGGTAAACGGGAGCTTTAATAGTGAATGCATCTTCGTCTAAGCTTGTTCAAAATTGCATTATGAACTAGCTAAATGTTTCTTTAAATGTAAATGAGCAGACTTGGTCCTATGAATAATACAAACGAATGATTACTACAACAATATTTACTATTTGGAATAAATATTAACATGATTATTAAAGATAATCACCTATTCGAAATATAATTTCCGAAATGCATATTATCATCAGTACATACTTGAACAAACCGGTTTTTGTACATATCCAACCGTTGCTCGTGAATATACTTCAAGGATATAGTATGCCTTACATACTTTTTATGAACACTTACAAATTCTCATTGTATACAACTACATTTTTTGAGAAACAAGTTCATTCCAATCAATAAAAACGACTTCTTCTCTTCGATTTCCCTTTCTTTCACTTTTTTTTGCATAATCGTTATAATGTTATTTTTAATGTGCTATGTGCATAACATATGTATGGAGTTTGGAAAAATAAATCCTATATCATAAACAAGTGTTGTTCCCCTATTAGAAATGAAGACTGGTGGCAATTACACTTCTGCAACAACCCACCCAAAATGGACCTAAATTCCGACCCAAAAGAGGACCGTCGGAACTTAGAGCCACTCTAAATGGATCATTGGTTCCTATAAGGATTAACTTAAATAGATATACAGAGCAATCTAAAATGGAAACCAGAGCTCACAGAATAGATAGGACAAAATATAATAACATAAATATAAGATGTACCCATTTTTAAAAACCACAATTCAGAATTACAACAAGTCTCATACTTCAAGGTACATCATTATTATTAATCCCCATTACACAATATTAGTAGTAAATAAGAAATAGCCATAATAACTAGATCTTTAAGAGGATCCTCCTCCAAGAGATCATCCTCCATCCTTAACCACCGGTCTCACTGATTGTCCTATTAATGTTAAGAGGAGGGAGGCTAGAAAATAAAGTTCTGGTGGATGAAATACAAGTAAGTTAAGAAGCTATTATATATAATTAGTAGTAGTAAACTTTTCAGGTTATGTCTTTGTAACAAACACACAAGGCAAACATATAGGGCGGACGTCCTAATAGTCACTTACGACCCCAAAATTAAATTAAGGACGAATATCTTTCTATGGTCACTTAATACCATATTTGTTTAAGGCGGACACCTCTCTGGTCACTTAAACCCAATGGAGGACCCCATACCACTTAAGACCTTGTTCTAACATTTGTACATTATATGTGATAACTCTCTTGTAGGGAAACAAGTAGTAACGACTACTTAATACCAAACTGTGGGTCAGGAACACGACTTCTTATAGGAAGAACCAACGTGGCAAACCCTCTTGTTACTATCTAGCTTTCTCTATGGGTGAACTCCTAGTCACTTAATAATTCCCTTAGATGGTGGTTCCTTAGGCCATGTATAAGTAATCCGTCCCTAGGTCAGCCCTCACTATCATCCTAGATAATAAGCGAACGTTGCTTGGAAAACTACCCCACACCCGTTATCGTCTATTAGGACCATATAAAACCTTGTAGGAGAAAGATGGACTCAATAACCATTTACTTCTCGAAGCGCGGTCCCAATGACTTTAGTCCTGAACAAAGGAGGGAACCTTACGAACGAACCCAGTCTGAACCACTTAATACCCAATAAGGGTTAGGTCAACTACCCAATACCGTTTCCCCAGGCAGGCCTAGTTCGCACACACTACATATATATATATATATATGCATATATGCACAGTAGATATCTCACATTAGGCCTACCACTTGTAGATGTTGGATTGCCCGGGTGGTACCGGGCATGCTTCTACTATAAGTTGGGCCGAACCTCGCATCATAGCATACTAAATAAAATGGCCCATGGCACCTAGGCCTCTCGCATTAACAAGATTTACTTATAGATTCTGGATATTTCAATCGGTTATAGGAAGACTTCTTATACAAGTAACGGCTAACCTCATGTCTACGTGTCATTAATATTTATTAAGTCACTAACTCATACACATACAAGCATACAAATCTTATGGGACATTTAAATTCTATCCCAAAATTTAATCATCATATTTTTAATGCACTAAATACGCATTTATATACGTTGATTACATTATATTTATATAAACGTAGATTTAACGAACGGGATTAGCGTCCTTACCACATATTTGAAATGTTCAATCCTATCAAATTCTTAAGGTGTACAAGTCAAGTTCCCATATTTTCCTCAATCCATAGCATAAGTGTGCATGTGACAATAAAATGGGAAAAACAACCATAATAACATATGAACTTGCAACCCAGGTTTTTGCTTGATTATTATAAAAGTAAAAGACGAACATTGTGTTAACCATACGCGTTTATAACTCCTATTTTGAATAGATTCCTTTTCTTATGTTTGTTTATACGCAAAACATTAATATTTAGATATGTAGAAAATAATATGTTCAAATTTTTTATTTTGAGAAATAGAAATTCAAACCTATTAAATTTACAAACTATCCAAATCTTAATCTTTTACCCAAAAACCTAACATGTTAATTTACATGAAAATAGAATACAAGGGAATCAATTCAATATAAAAAATACAAATGATATAGAAAATCATACAAAAGAATCAGGTCCTTCTTTTATTATTACAACAACCCAAAACCAAAATATAACTTGATTGAATTTCTACGAACAATAAAATTAAAGGAGGATTTGGGGTGTTTAATCATGTTTTCTTTTCGTATATGTCAAATCCTCCAAGGGGCGACAATCCAAATCTATAACTATCAAATTACAAAAAATAGTAACTTAGTTGGATACCACTCACAAAGCTACAAGAAGAAGCAACAACAGAATTGTGTAGACAAAAGTATGGATTTGGCCTTCGAGAACGAACATGCTCCAACCTTTCAAATATATATATAAGAATCACATATATTATGATTCTTATATGTATAAATCTAAATCTTAGAATATATAAAAATCTAAATAGAATAGAATAAAATAGATTAAGAAGATAGAAGAAGAACCTATTTTCTTTTTCATAGATTTAGCAATGGTAGAATGGCATGGCAGAGGCAAGGAAAAGAATGGAGATAGGGTTTGGAGTGAGGGTTGGGGATCTTTTCATAGTTGCTATCGTGTTCGAACCATTGGATTTAATTGATTAAATCTAAGCGGTCTAATTGATAATATTTATAAATATGCCCCTAAATAAAACAGACCTCACTGGGCTTCCTTATAGAAGGACGGTCAACCTGGCGTTCGGCACCCCTCCTAAAGGGGTGGTCGACACCCCTTCTGGGTCGAGCCCAGGAGACAATTATCTCTTGTACGCTACTTATTTTATCACTCCTTGAATAATTCTCTTAATTACTTTCCTTGGTTAATTTGTTCTTGTCCCCTACTATGTGTGAATATATACACATAAGTTTGAAATAAGAGGGAATATTCTTTTTGTTCTTATCCTATTAATATAATCCCAGCTTGTATATATATTTTTTGAAATTCAAACCTTTGCCTATTAATATATATGTACAACTTAATTAATTAATAACTTTGCTTATGGACTTCATGTTCGGCAAATGAAATATGAAAACGGATCATAATCTCACCACGAAAGCAGCTACAATACTTTCATGACCCAATTCATAATTGTCCAAAATTCCATTTTTATTCTTTTAATATATTATTAATTATAACTGTTTGATTTTAAATTAAATTAACCTATGTCTAATTTAAGTATATGTTACGGGGTACTACATTCTCCCCCATTGTCGTCCTGAAATCTTTTGAAGGGGCGAGGAACACAACTAGCTCTAAATAACCATGTTGTACACCTATATTATTTTGAAAACATCCATAACTCATACTGATTATGAACTGCAGACTTACTATAACGAGCTCGGTCCTAGCATTTAATGTAATAAGTGATGAATATATATATATGTGTGTGTGTGTGTGTGTGTGTGTCCAAACTGCCCTAACATGCATTTAATTCTATATGAGTGCATTTGTGTTACATCCATACCCTACCCATAACAACCGTCAATTCTGACCATTTCGAACCGGTGGTTGGACCGACTCGAACCGTTCAAATCATGGATTGTTAGGGGTACATACTCATTATCACAAAAACAAAAGGACTTTTTCATTAATACCATCACAATAGTACATCAGAGGATAAAAAATATCAGAGTACAACGGAAATACATACACAGCGGAAAATACATAGTGGAAAAATACCAAGCTCAGCAAAAGAATAATAAAATGGCCATAATCTCTCTCCAAGCTCCAAATTTGAAGTGCTCCAATAATAACTTTAAAACCTAACTGCAAACCTCAACTACTAGCTGCCTGTGTGGAAAAATATGGACACCCAATGTTTTGGGAAAGAACAATAAACTCCAAGTCAGACATGGGACTGGTATGAGAAACGAAAACAGTTATCTTAAGTTTATTTTGAAGTTAGGAAAATTAAAGGACCACGCCGTATAACACGGAACAGGTTTCCTCCTTACGAATGCTAGTGCATAAAACTCGCATATTTTTTTGGAAAATGAAGCTACCATAAGGTCTCTCGTCACACACATAATGCAAATGCAGATTAGAAGAGGTTTCTCCTTATGATAGTCAAACATGCTTAATACACGATAATCCTTTGATATTATTATTAGTGCATAGTGTGGAAATCATTTTCATAAACAAATGTATCAATCCTAGCCGGCACAGGTACCATATATTATGTCGACATATAGGTTTACAACTAAAACCGTACAAACTCGTAGTGGAGAATAGATTTCTAACAAATGACCAGGCTAAGGAACGTCCTTATCAAATTTTGAACACCTCTAGAGGGATGTTCGAAAACAACATAACATCCTCTACCAACACAAGGTGGGATCTCCTTACCTGAATTACACAAGAGTATATCATCTCCCGGTCATTGCCAACCTTAAACCGGGATTCCACAACATAAACAACCACAAAAAGTAGAAGTCACCACATAATCAATACCTGGGCCCCATACCATGGTACACTTTTATCTAGAAGGAGATGATAATCCATAACCATTCTGCATCCTTCCTGTTTTGGCCATCTCTAAGGTATGAGGCTTGTCGAAATCTCTTTACACAAAGCTACGCTTCACTAAGCCATGCTTTGATCATCAATAGTACATCACGTAGTATTCCACATGGTCATTCTATAACATACAATTGATAATCACTAACTATATAACCTATAAGCTTGTATGCCTCAAAAAAGGGTGTTATGCTAAGAGATAACTTCTCTGCCACCAACTGAAATATGCTTAGTAAAAATCAACTACACGTTATATAATACGATGTCATACCTTCATCCATACAAGTCCGTTATGGGTCTGAACGAAACCGAAGGCACCTTATTCCTCGTCCAATAAAGGAGAAAGGCCCTTGCAAAACCGGAAAATCTCCAAGTAAGTTCGAACCTTTGTCACAATATAACCTCATAATAGGTGGCTGCCTATTTGAGACATCAACAAACAGTACTACGACGTAAAGATTCTCGGTCTTCAAACACCATCTTCAAAATCTTCGTTTGCTTCATTTTATTGTATCATTGTTCAAAATGGTATTCGAATAGAGTTTGATCCCAGATTTTTCGAATATTGATCGTCATTTTGAAATCATATGGAATATAAAGGATTTGTCAAGTCTCTTTCCATATTAATTGGTTTATTAAAACTGTTCATTAACCTCATAAAATCCTTAGTTAATTTATTCCTTAATTGGTTTATAGGGTCTGTTTGTCACAGGTCCCTATTAAGTTTCAAAATTAGGCTCACATCCGGTCCTAAACTTATTGTAAATTAGGTCCCTATTTTTCAAAAACATATAAAAAAATATAAAAAAATCACGTAAATTCATTATTAAATAAAACACGTTCACGCCAAAAAAATCAGGTGGAAAATCGATCAAAAACCACGTCAAAACCCAAAATAACACAAAATCAGCGAAACACCAGGTTTTTGCATCAAAAGATGCACCTATTCGTAAATAGTTGCATACATTCATGCTTATATTTCAGTGTTGCGCCCAAACTGCAGTATAAATGCATACATGTATGCAGATAAACTGCATTATATGCATCCTTTTATGCATATATTCAAATTTGGTCTGTTTTTTCAAGCATTCGCCGTTTTCAGACATTGTTGCACACATTTATGCTCATGTACAGAATAAATGCATGCACTCATGCGTATATTCGCAAGCCGTTGTCCCTTTTAAATTTGTTGCACACATGCATGCATATACACAGAATAGTTGCATTCATGTATGCAACTTTTCGTTACACGTGAATCTCATTTCAACTTTGTATGCATAAATGTATGTAATTATTTGCTAATAGTTGCGTACATGTATGCGTATATTGGTCCAGATTTTCAACATAAATACACTATATAAATATATGCATACATGTATGCTACTATAAGCAATAGTTGCACAGAAGTATGCAACTTTTTTTTTAATTTGCGTGGACTCCTGGGATTATTTCCAGATTTTAGATTTTTTTTTTTATGCATGAGCGTTTTTTTTTTGTATATTTGAAAAAGGCGGAAGTGGATGTGGCAGGAGGCGGGATGGACTAAAAATTTTGGGCGGCAGCTAAAAATAGGGACCGGAAATGTATAGAAACTTTGACTGGATGTGGTGTTAATTTTGAACATTTTTAGGGATGTGAGCCAAATTTTCACTTATTAAAACACATCTTTCAAAACAACATTTATTTGGTAAATCAATTAACTTAACTTGATGGGTTAATGATGATATTATTAAAGACATCATCCATAATTACTTGAAATCATTTGATATAAAATATAAGATTTATAGAGAAATCATATCAGCTCATATTCAATATCAACTTTGCGCATTCAACCGAAACTATAAGCGGAATAGCGGTGTATCAAACTTTTAAATTCCACGAATAGTATGAGTCTTATCTACGGAATTAACACCAAATACTTGACTATTAATCCCAATCAAATCCATTAATTAAGATTTGAAAACTTTGGTTCATTTAACTTCAATTTCCAAAATGTCATTTTACTTTATTCGATAAGTTAGGCTGAAACACGAAAATCAAAATATATTTCAAAACTTCATATTTCTTTCTCAAACCACTTTAAAATCATTTATTATGGTTTATCATAATTTTTCCATATTTTTAATAATTTTAATAAAACTATTTCGATTGATTTCCAATTACGGTCATCGAACAGCGTTACAACAACCGTTTCAAAAATAGTTTTAAACATAACTTGACATTTATAAGTTGAAACTCAAAATTTCTTCTTTCAATTGAAATTTGTTATCAATAGAAAAAAAATCTTCGTTTTGGGGAAATCCGATTTAAAATTCATTAGTTATAGTCAGTTAAAGTTTAGGGTCCGTTTAGCATAGGTCCCTGGAAAGTTTCAAAATTAGTCTCACATCCGGTCCAACTTTTTATGTAAATTAGGTCCCTATTTTTCGAAAATTCATCAAAAAAATAAAAAAAAATCACGAAAATTAATATTTATATAAAACAAGTACATGTCAAAAAATTCATGTGGAAAAACAGTCAAAAACCACATCAAAACCCAAAATAACACAAAAACAGTGAAACAACAGGTTTTTGCATCAAAAGATGCACATATTCGTAAATAGTTGTATACATTCATGCTTATATTTCAGTGTTGCATCAAACTGCAGTATAAATGCATAATGTACCAGTTAAACAACAATGTACACATCCTTTTATGCATATATTCAAATCAAGCTTGTTTTTTCAAGCATTCACTATTTTCAGATATTGTCTCACACATTTATGCTCTTATACAAAATACACACATGCATCCATGCACATATTCAGAAGCCTTCCTCCCTTTTGAGTTCTTTGCGCACATTAATGCATATATACGAAATAGTTGTATACATGTATGCAACTATTCGTAACACATGCGTCTCAGTTCAACTTTATATGCATACATGTATGCGACTATTGGTAATAGTTGCATGCATGTATGAATATATTAGTCCTGGTTTTCAACATAAAACACTATATGTATATATGCATGTATGTATGCTACTATTGGCAATAGTTGCACAGAAGTATGCAACGTTTTTTTTACGAATGCTTCCGAGAATATTTCCGATTATATATATATATATATATATATATATATATATATATATATATATAAAGCAGCGCCTAATATTTTTCAGAAAACACGTAACATCTCAAAATAGGGACAACAGTGGGCAGAAGTGCCAAAAAAAAAAGAGCGGAACCTTAAAAAGAGGGACCGGGTTTACATGTGAACTTCACTTCTTAATAATTATTCATTTTAAATGAATATTATATTATTATTTCATTAATATTGAATTTTCTCAAAACTTCACTTCTTAGTAATTTTATAAATCTTATAAACATTTATAAGTTCATTTGAAAACGATATGTTAAATTTTAACTTCAAACTTAATTATAAACAAAATTAAACATTTTTAATATTATTATTTTTCAAAATCTAATCTTTTGAAACCCAACTATGCAGAAATCAATTTAAATAACATATAAGATGTTTGGAATAATAAATTTGAGTTAAAAACATCATTTTCATATCGAATTAAAATTCAAATTTGAATTTAATATCCATAATCAATTCAAATTAGAATAAGCGATTTCCTATTCAAGACTCTTTCAAATTCATTTCAACCTTTTCAAAGGTTGTTTGAAATCACATTAATTTCATTTTCAAATCGTTTCGGATATAAAAATCCAATTTTCATTTTCGTGCCTTATTTCGCTTAAATAAATAAATATTCATTTAATAATTCTCAATGGAACGAGATTCTACCAATTCCGATATAATTCCAGATATGTGGTGTCAATTTTTGTGTCAATAATAGTAAACACATCCACAATATTCATCATCCATCAAACGATAGTTATATTATAAGCATTACAATCGTTAACGCTCATACGTACATAAACAGTAATAATAAACTGTAATAACATCCATCAACCATGAAGCAACCATAGTAATCTTAAGCAATCAAAATACAATTAGATAATGATAATAATAAACTTCCCAAATTTAAATAAGGGAGTTCTCCTTGATTTTTAATCGTTGCAACAACAATTAGTTTTAATTTAAATTAAGAGAAGCTTAACTTAAATAAAACATTCCAGTTAACGTTACGTTTCAATTCCGATTTCTAATGCATAACATTCGTCGCCACGGTTCCATCACAAGTAGTTTCGCCAACTTTGTTTACGTACGAACCTATAATTGCTATTTAAATTTTAATCACTTTTAATTGAACTAAATCAAATGTAATTTATTAATTATTATAGTTAGCCGCTAATCACTATAATTAACTTAATTGATTAAGGTTAGCTTGCACTAGTCATCGTCTTCATGGTTTAAACCAAACACATAGCACACACCAAACAATCCTCCACCAAGAGTCACTGGAGCCCGATCCCACTTGCCACCAGAATCGCCTACTAGAGTTGGGTCAAGCTTGGAGCACTTACCCCTAGTCGCCTCCGACCGCCGGAAATCGCCCATCAACCCGAAAATGCCTTCTTACTCCACAAGCCACCTCATATCACTAATGAACACGAAACGTCATCACCAATACCGTCTCAATATTCTGAACTGTCCAGTTAGACACTTCGCCTGAAAACACCCCGATCGAACGGAAAACGCTAAAACAAAAAAAAATTAGGACTGCAACTTTGAGGTCATATCTACACCCATCGTACGATCACTAAAATTTTGATTTAAAAGAAAGTATTTTCAAAAGAAAACGAATTTTTCAAAAACCAAAAGTTACTTTTAAAAATAATAATATCCCCTGTAGTCAGTTACAACCAACCTTTGACTCTTTCAAATTCTGAATCTTCATATTTTCTTCGTTAAGTTATAGGGCGTTCTATCAAAGCTTTTCTTTATAGGTTGAAAATTTGATTAATGGACAAACCCGTTTAGCTCAGTGGTTGAGAAAGCTCGAGGTTAGAAAGAAACTTGCTTCTTGACAAATATTAAAAAGGGTTAATCAGGGATGATACAACCTTATTAGTTTAGTGATAAAAAGAATAGTTTGGAAGTTAAGAATAACCTTAATAGATTGGTTAAGAAAAAGGGATGTATTTCCATAGTTTGGTTTAAAATTAACATAGAAAGCCTCATTGGAAGAATGAATGGATTGGTGCGGAATAAGGATTTATTCATATTGCGCACTATCTGCCAACTTAAAGATGATTAAAAAGAAATATCTTGCAATTTTGGATTTCTATAAAATGGATTGTCTTATATATGGAAATAGATTTTTATACATTTTCGGTAACTAATCAATTAGGAATAAGCAAAACTCCCTAAAAGGTAAATTTATGGATGGCAAGTAAAAGATCAACATGAGTATATTAATGTCAAAAGGATTATGAGGAAAAGTATTGATCAAAAGTGGTTGAAGAATGGGAGAAGGCAAGGGTTGGAGGAAGAAAGAATATTATCTTTCTTTATTTCTTTCTAGTTTTCCTATTTGGTTTAGGAATGTTTTGTCCCTTTTCTTTTGATTTGTTGGTTGGGGTGGCAGCGTGGGGCCATAGTGTAACGTCTCGTATTTTTACGGTATAATAATTAATTAATTTAATTATTTAAATAGTGATTCAGGAAATTAAATCGTTGTTAATTAAATAATATTGAATATTTAATTAATATAAATAAAATATTAATAATATTAATTTGCGAAATAGTCGGAAATAGTGGAATTCACAATATTGTGTGAATTGGATCATATATAATAT
Source organism: Allium sativum (assembly GCA_030737875.1). NCBI lineage: Eukaryota > Viridiplantae > Streptophyta > Magnoliopsida > Asparagales > Amaryllidaceae > Allium > Allium sativum. Next base: position 163,157,958 of record CM060924.1, read on the forward strand.
ATATATATTCAGTTTAGAGTTGAATTATATTAAGGAATATATTATATAAACGACAGTTGAACGTAATAATTATATTATAATTATAATCAAGCTCGAAATGGTGCAACAATTCGTAATTTGGCGATTCGAACTTCAATTGAATATACAGAATCCGTTTAAGCCAGATTTCCATGAAACAAGAAACGTTCGGAGCTGGTGAACTATATTTTTCTAATGGAAGAGAAAAATCGAGATTTCGTTGTGTAGATTTTGAGTTATGTCTAAATCAAATTTTCGAAAAGTCGCTATGGAATTCCTTTATAATTTATAACGATTTATTTATATTATAAATGGATTTTTAATATAAATGGAATATCGATTTAATCTGCAATTTGAAATATCGAGTTATAAACCTGATATATTTATTTTGGAGCTATACGATATTGTAGGTGAATATATACAATAGTACTAATTTATAAATATTTAATTTAATTGTTTTTAAAAATATTTAATATTTAAATTGGTCTATTTAGAGCTTTAAAAATAACCATTTTTACAAACGAACTCCGTTTTCGACGAAACTAATTTTGTTGGATCTGGAATATTAAATTATTGTTATATTTCAATTTTCGTGATTTTTGGAGTCATTATGTGGCCACGGATTTTTAATGTGAAAAATAGTCAATAATTTGACTTTAAAAATACGCTGTGTGAGCAAACGGACTCGGAATTCGACTAAACCAGTTTTGTTGGGTCCGTAATATCAAAGTGTAGTTGCATGTCCAATTTCAATGAATTTGGATATTATATGTGGTCGTAGGGATTTTCACAAGACGAATAAAAATATAGGAAGCTTCTTAAGCAAGCCAAAACCATACCCTATAAATAAGCTACCATGGATACCTTAAACCCTTATTTCGATATCCCCGTAGTCAACTACATTTTGAGCCACCAGAACTATTCTCCCTCAAATACAATTCGTAAATTTGTAAATTCAAAAACAATTCGATCCACCTCTAAAAATTTAAACATAAATATATTTGTAATCCAGAGATGATGCTCTTCATTTTGGTATGAATATTTGTGAGGTTTGGCTGTTTTCTTATCGCCGTGTTTTATACGGCGTTGGAAACTTTTAGGCTAGGGTTCATGAAACAAGGAGGATTAAGCATCGAGTAGTAAATCAAAGAGTAGTGTGGTACTTGTGGTTGGATTTGGCTTCATATGTGGATTTTTGGGATGTTTTCAGACTAAAAGGGTTCGGTACCTGTTGTCATGATGCGAAACAGTTCTAAGTCGCAACACAGGTATGGAATTCGAGTTAAGCAAAGATGGTATCAGTTAGTAGAGTTTTGGAAGGAGATTGCTAGGGTGGAATTGGTTTGATTTTTTTTGAAATGGAAAGGGGAGGATGAGCATTTGAAATAATTGGCCATGGCTTGGTAGAATGGGTTTGTTACTGTAAGTGGAAGAGCAATCCGAAGTCAGGATCTTATATGTGCTGTTGAGCGTGAGTTTTCATGAGCAAGGAGGGAAGAAGAAGCTATGTCGTGTATAGGAGGCTGACGTGAATAACAAAAAAGGGAAGTGGTGATTGTGTGATTTAAAAGTAAAGTGGGTTTTACAGTAAGTTGTGTGAGTACCTGCTTGGACGGAGATCAAATATGGAAGCAAGCTTTTTGAAATAGATGAGAAAAGGAAGAGTAGGAGATTTTCGGAATACTGATCATTTTTGTGCGAAAGTGGGGTGATGGAGAAGTTTTGACCCATGAAATAAGCGGCTATGGAAATGGGAAATACTGAAGGAGCATAGCGTATTCTTTGATCAGGGAAGAAGACTTAGTTGACGTGTATTAGTGGGATGACAGAATTAATCAAGGTGTTAATTTAATCATTTATTTAATAGTTAATGATCGAAAATATATTGAAAACTTGTAAATTCAATAACTATCTCATACGTTGTCAAAAATCAACAAAACAAGATCCGTTAGGATTGTATGGAAGAGGGCTACGCGATGGAACTAACTAGGAGTGAATTGGAGCTCGGTACAATTTATAGTGAAGTAAATTGTCTATCTGAATCAATGACAGTTATCGTTATTTAACGGTAAACCGACCAATGTGAGTAAATCTCACTAACTCTATACAGTTTATATTTTTATAAATATAATCTAGTATTGATAAATGATGAGTGATTGTTGTGATTGACTGTTTGGTTGAATTGCTGATTTATTGGTTGAAATTGTAGACCACGATATATATATATATAAATCGTTAATCAAATATTGATTTTGTTTATCAGAATATTTCATATTGAAGTGAAATCGATGTTATTTATATTGTTTAACATCTGTGAATGCAGGGAAACAGGTTGGAGGGATCCAACTAGATTCCGCAATATTTATAATATTGTTTGTTTTCATATATTGTGATATATGATGTGATTCATAATCTGTTATTGATTATGATGACACTAGTCATGTTATTTGGTATTTTAAATACCATATGAAATACTGGAATGTAAAAAGGATTGAAAATGAAATATTTATATATGAAATAAATAGGATATTATAAAAGGTAATATTTGGAAAACAAAATTTGGAAAATGTAATTAAGGAAATACTTGGAAAATGAATAGAATTATATAAAAGGATTTATATAAAATGCATAGAATTTTATAAAAGGATTTATATAAAATGAATAGAATTATATAAAAGGATTTATATAGAATAAATAGAATTATATAAAGGGAATTATAAATGAGATTTAAGTGTTAGAAATAAAAAGGAGATTTGTATGAATAATTCTACAAATAAAAATATAAATAGAATTTGAGTTTGAGATATTGTTTTTAAATACAAAATCAAACGGTTTGATTATATAAAGAAATATTATTCACATTCTATGTGAAAAATTAGTTTAAAGTAAATATTTTGCAAATAAAATATCATAAAGGAATTTGGGGTTTGAATTAGGAATTTAAATGGAATTACTGAAATTAGAAACTGATTGGAAATTTGTTGAGTTGAATGGCTTTCGGAGTATCAATCTAATGTTGGTTTCGTCCTTCATGGTTTATGCTTTTGAAGTTTTTCTCTTACTAATTTACAGTTAGAGACTGAGAGAGGTGGGAAGATATTGATGCGTGAATCAGAAATGGAAACGTTTAATAACGTGTATTTTCTAATTTTAGAAAATAAGGAATTTATGAATATATGGAAATGATAAATGGAAATTTGGGAACCAAAATGATGATTGATCGGTAAGATTTCCATTTGGGAATATGACTGTTGTTTGTACACATGTTTTCCTTTGATAGTTAAATCACCGACTATCAAAGATTTTGACCTTTTCTGTGTCAATACGGAGAGACCGAGATCAGATTCATTATCTGAAAACCACTCTGTATGGGCGTTAGCGCTGCAATCAAATATGATGAAGATAATTGAAGACGGAGTTATGCAAGGGCTGTCCTGTTTACAGAATAGTGCCTTCGGTCTGTCCAGTCCCAGGACGACCTGTATGGAAGAATGTCTGATAGAGTATATTTAATAGATCGCGTAAGTTGATCTCTTCAAACGTATTTATGTTTGGTGGTGGAGGAAATCATTTCTCTTAGCTGTATACCCATTGTATTATTAAGGAAATCAATTTGTGATTTGACAGGTATGACGATGTAACATTCAAAGTAAATAAAGGTGTGACATGTACGTTTTGGCCTCAAGCCTCACAAACCGGAATGGTATAAAATCGGGTAGGTCGCATGGCTAAGTGGTTAGCAGCCAATTAGGGTGTATTGTCACCTGATCTAGAGAAATTCCATTTACTTCTATAATCTATTTTTATGTTGTCCCTTTCGGGAAACGGTTGCTGATCCCAACCGTTGGTGATAATACATTCGGTACACTCAAGCGAAATGAGTGACCGGTCATGTTTAGCCTGGGTTACAAGATGTTCTTGTTGAACCCGGTGTATTCCTCTCTAGAGATACACTGTCGGAAGGTGGTCCCATACCTTGCCAGTTGGAATTCATTAACCAATCAGCGCCGCGGTTTTTGATTTTATATTATGTATGTGGAACGTGAGATGAAACCACTCTACTACATGATTATTATATTGTGATTAATAGACACTATTATAATACCAAAAGTGTTTTGATATAAAGATTATCGTTTCTTTCAAAAGGATTTTGAAATGTTAAATCAAGTGTTTTGGATTCTAATAAGGGAAAAACCCGTTCCGTGTTATACGGCGTGGTCTTATGAGATATTATTTATTTTCTCAAACTATTTTAAATTGTTTACTCACACCAGTCCCATGACTGACCCGGAGTTTGTTTTGTTTTCCCTAAACTCTTGGGTGCCCAAATTTATACGGGCAGTCAAGTAGTTAGGATTTACAGATACACTAGATGGAGCTTGGAGCAGGAGGCTTCAGCAGTATTTTCTAGCTACTGTTTATTTCCGCTGTGATGTAAGTGTTGTACTCTAATATACAAATATAGATTTGTGTTTCAAAGTTATTTTGTATACTATATTTTATTCGTTCCACTGTGAGATTCGTGTTTACTCTGATGTTGTTGTGTTCTTCTCCTTCTTCTATTATAATTTTCTATCTTATCTATTCTCACCCTCTAACTTCTTTCTATTAACTATCCGCTATTTATGATGCTTGGATAGTCGACATTGAGTTTATTTCGATAACCAGGATCGCGAATCCCCCGGGTCGTTACAGTGGTATCAAAGCGAAGGTTAAGTGATTACCTTGGCTCTGTTGTGTAACTCAGTGGAGATGGGGTTAGTAATGCCCTAGATTGAGTTGAGTGTATATATACGGGAGAGCGTATGTGTAGATTTTATAAATATTGTTTTATATTGCGGTGATTTATTGGTTGATTTATTTATGAGTTCTGGTCAATCAGTTTGATCCACTGTATCAGTAGGGGTTCATAAACACTTGAATACGATGGACCGACACAGTATGGTTTGAAAAGAGGGTAAATGAAATAATTTATCCAAACTATATTTTGATATAAACAAAGTATAGATATTTGATATATTATAGTATATTGGATGTGTTGGTTGTTTTATTAATCGAATAAGATTAAAATTGAGTTGGTTATACATATATAACCAAATAAAATTTGTATAAGTATTACGAAATGAATTGAAACTGAATTAAACCAGAATTGAAATTTAAAACTTTGGATTTGGAAAGGTGCTTGTAAATGGAATTGGATTAAATATATGAGAATTTTAAAATCCTGGGAGATTTTAAATTGTTTACAAGCATTACGAAGGATATTTTGAAAGTGATTTCAAAATGAAGGTGTTTAAATATGGTTTTAAAATTGTTATAGTATTGAACTCACTTCGATAAGCTGGAAAATAACCTTGATGATGATGTCCACATCATCAGTGTCATTTTCGAGTTGCTAAGTGACGGATTACAACCAAAGATTTTATTTTTGAATTGTTTTGTGGAAAGCAAGTTGTTTTGAATCCTGAAAAGGGATATCTGGTTTTAGAAAAGCTAAAATGTTTAAAACTACCTGGGGGAGATTGTTTGAATTAAAACAAACTAAATTAGAATTGTAAAAGCAAATAAAAATAGAAATTGAATTGAAACCAGTTAAGTGGAAAATGAATTGAGATAGAAAATATCAGATTAGATTGGATTAGAGATAATCCAAAATGGAATTTGACTGGTAAGTTAGGAGTTGAACTAAATATTGGAATCTGAGTTAAGAACAGAATTCGGTTTGGGTATAACCAAATGATTGGGATGGCATTGATATATGCAGAATTGGTAACACATGTAAAGGATATATTGATATTCCCGATAGAAAGGTACCAGTTTATATTATATATGGGTTTGAGATTTTGATGAGCCGAATTGGCAAGCCGCTTGGCTGTTTGATTTTCTTTTGGATTGGGGAAGGCCCAGAGAGGCGAGTTGTAGTTGTACCGATTGAGCTGTACAAAAGAGGTGCTGGCGAAATTTTTCGAAAATTTCGGGTGTTAGAAAATTTTCAGAATTTTTGAAATTTTTTTATAATAGAAATGAATTAATATTTATTTAAAATAAATTGGTTCAGTGAAACTGGAGTTGAGAAGTAAACAAATAATTTTTAACGCAGTTAATAGGATTTGTTTTCTATCTTAGCAATTTCGAGGACGAAATTATATTAAGGGGGGAAGAATGAAACATCCCGTATTTTTATGGCATAATAATTAATTTATTTAATTATTTAAATAGTGATTCAGGAAATTAAATCATTGTTAATTAAATAATATTGAATATTTAATTAATATAAATAATAGAATAATATATTTAATTTTGGAAATAGTCGGAAATAGTGGAATTCACAATATTGTGTGAATTAGATCATGTATAATATATATATTCAGTTTAGAGTTAATTATATTAACGGATATATTATATAAATGACAGTTGAACGTAATAATTAGATTATAATTATAATCGAGCTCAAAATGGCGCGGTAGTTCGTAATTTGGCGATTCGAACTTCAATTGAATATACAAAATCCGTTTAAGCCAGATTTCTATGAAACAAGAAACGTTCGGAGCTTGTGAACTTTATTTTTCTAATGGAAGAGAAAAATCGAGATTTTGTTGTGTAGATTTTGAGTTATGTCCAAATCAAATTTTCGAAAAGTTGGTATGGAATTCCTTTATAATTTATAACGATTTATTTATATTATAAATGGATTTTTAATATAAATGGAATATCGATTTAATCTGCGATTTGAAATATCAAGTTATAAATCCCGATATATTTATTTTGGAGCTGTATGATATTGTAGGTGAATAAATACAATAATATTAATTTATTAATATTTAATTTAATTGATATATTTAATATTTAGATAGGTCTATTTAGAGCTTTAAAAATAGCCATTTTTACAAACGAACTCCGTTTTCAACGAAACTAATTTTGTTGGATTCGAAATATTAAATTATTGTTATATTTCAATTTTCGTGATTTTTGAAGTCAGTATGTGGCCGTACGGATTTTTAATGTGAAAAACAGTCAATAATTTGACTTTAAAAATACGCTGTGTGAGCGAACGGACTCGAAATTCGACGAAACCAGTTTCGTTGTGTCCGTAATATCAAATTGTAGCTGCATGTCCAGTTTCAATGAATTTGGGTATTATATGTGGTCGTAAGGATTTTAACAAGACGAATACAAATAGCGATGAGAATATAAATCAATATAAAATATAGGAAGCTTCCTAAGCAAGCCAAAAACATACCCTATAAATAAGCTACAATGGATACTTTAAACCTTTATTTCAATATCCCCATAGTCAACTACATTTTGAGCCGCCAGAACTATTCTCCCTCAAATACAATTCGTAAATTTGTAAATCCAAAAACAATTTGATCCTCCTCTAAAAATTCAAATATAAATATATTTGTAATCCAAAGATGATGCTCTTCATTTTGGTTTGAATATTTGTGGGGTTCGGCTGTTTTCTTGTAGTCGTGTTTTATATGACGTTGGAAACTTTTTGGCTAGGGTTCACGAAACAGGGAGGATTAAGCATCGAGGAGCAATCAAAGAGTGGTGTGGTACTTGTGGTTGGATTTGGCTTCGTATGTGGATTTTTGGGATGTTTTCAGACTAAAAAGGTTTGGTACCTTCTGTCATGATGCGAAACAGTACTAAGTCGCAACACAGGTATGGAATTCGAGTTGAGCAAAGATGGTATCAGTTTGTAGAGTTTTGGAAGGATATTGCTAGAATGGAATTGGTTTGATTTATTTTGAAATGGAAAGGGGGGGATGAGCATTTGAAATAATCGTCCATGGCTTGGTAGAATGGGTTTGTTACTGTAAGGGGAAGAGCAATGTGAAGTCGGGATCTTGTATGTGCTGTTGAGCGTGAGTTTTCATGAGCAAGGAGGGGAGAATAAGTTGTGTTGTGTATAGAAGGCTGACGTGAATAACAAAAAAGGGAAGTGGTGATTGTGTGATTTAAAAGTAAAGTGGGTTTTACAGTAAGTTGCGTGAGGACCTGCTTGGACGGAGATCAAATATGGAAGCGAGCTTTTTGAAACGGATGTGAAAAGGAAAAGTAGGAGATTTGGGGAATACTGATCATTTTTGTGCGATTTAAAGTGCGGTGATGGAGAAGTTTTGACCCATGAAATAAGCGGCTATGGAAATGGGAAATACTGGAGGAGCATAGCGTATTCTTCGATTGGGGTAGAAGACTTAGCTGACTTGTATTAGTGGGATGATGGAATTAATCAAGGTGTTAATTTAATCATTTATTTAGTAGTTAATGATCGAAAAAATATTGAAAACTTGTAAATTCAATAGCTATCTCATATGTTGTCAAAAATCAGCAAAACAAGATCCGTTAGGATCGTATGGACGAGGGCTACGCGATGGAACTGACTGGAAGTGAATTGGTGCTCGTTACAATTTATAGAGAAGTAAATTGTCTGTCTGAATCAAGGACGGTTATCGTTATTTAACAATGAACCGACCAATGTGAGTAAATCTCACTAACTCTGTACAGTTTATATTTTTATAAATATAATCTAGTATTGATAAATAATTATTGATTGTTGTGTGTTGATTGTTTGGTTTAATTGCTGATTTATTGGTTGAAATTGTAGATAACGATAAATATATAAATCGTTAATCAAATATTGATTTTGTTTATCAGAATATTTCATATTGAAATGAAATCGATGTTATTTATATTGTTTAACATCTGTGAATGCAGGGAAACAGGTTGGAGGGATCCAACTGGATTCCTCAATATTTTTAATGTTGTTTGTTCTTATATATTGTGATATATGATGTGATATACAATCTGTGATTTATTATGATGACACTGGTCATGTTATTTGGTATTTTAAATACCATATGAAATACTGGAACGTAAAAAGGAAATTTTCAAAGTGAATATTGAAAATGAAATATTTATATATGAAATAAATAGGATATTATAAAAGGTAATATTTGGAAAACAAATATTGGAAAATATAATTAAGGAAATACTTGGAAAATGAATAGAATTATATAAAACAATTTATATAAAATGCACAGAATTATATAAAAGGATTTATATAAAATGAATAGAATTATAAAAAAGGATTTATATAGAATAAATAGAATTATATAAAGGGAATTATAAATGAGATTTAAGTGTTAGAAATAAAAAGGAGATTTGTATGAATAATTCTACAAATAAAAATATAAATAGAATTTGGGTTTGAGATATTGTTTTGAAGTATGAAATCAAACTGTTTGATTATATAAAGAAATATTATTCAAATTCTATGTGAAAAAATAGATTAAAGTAAATATTTTTCAAATAAAATATAATAAAGGAATTTGCAGTTTGAATTAGGAATTTAAATGGAATTACTGAAATTAGAAACTGACTGGAAATTTGTTGAGTTGAATGGCTTTCTAGGTATCGATCTGATGTTGGTTTCGGCCTTCGGGGTTTATGCTTGGAAGATATTGATGCGTGAATCAAAAATGGAAACGTTTTCCAAAGTTAATAACGTATATTTTCTAATTTAAGAAAATAAGGAATTTATGAATATATGGAAATGATAAATGGAAATTTGGGAAATGAAATGATTGATCAGTAAGATTTCCATTTGGGAATACGACTTTGTTTGTACACATGTTTTCTTTTGATAGTTAAATCACCAACTATCAAAGATTTTGATCATTTTCGTGTCAATACGGAGAGACCAGGATCAGATTCATTATCTGAAAATCACTCTGTATGGGTGTTAGCGTTGTGATCAAATATGATGAAGATAATTGAAGACGGAATTATGCAAGGTCTGTCCTGTTTACAAAATAGTGCCTTCGGTATGTCCAGTCCCAGGACGACCTTTATGGAAGAATGTCTGATAGAGTATATTTAATAGATCACGTAAGTTGATCTCTTCAAACGTATTTACGTTTGGTGGAGGAGGAATTCGTTTCTCTTAGTTGTATACCCGTTGTATTTTCGAGGAAATCAATTTGTGATTTGATGGGTATGACGATGTGACATTAAAAGTAAATAAAGGTGTGACCTATACGTTTTGGCCTTAAGCCTTACAAACCGGAATGGTATAAAATCGGGTAGGTCGCATGACTAAGTGGTTAGCTGCCAATTAGGGTGTATTGTCACCTGATCTAGAGAAATTTCGTATACTTCTATAATCTATTTCGATGTTGTCCCTTTCGGGAAACGATTGTTGATCCCAACCGTTGGTGATAATACGTTCGGTACACTCAAGCGAAATGAGTGATCGGTCATGTTTAGCCTGGGTTACAAGATGTTCTTGTTGAACCCGATGTATTCCTCTCAAGAGATACACAGTCGGAAGGTGGTCCTATATCTTGCCAGTTGGAATTCATTAACCAATAAGCGCCGAGGTTTTTAATTTTATATTATGTATGTGGAGCGTGAGATGAAAGCGTTCTACTAGATGATTATTATATTGTGATTAAAAGACACTTTTATAATATCAAACATGTTTTGATATAAAGATTATCATTTCTTTCAAAAGTATTTTGAAATGTTAAATCAAGTGTTTTGGATTCTCATAAGGGAAAAAACCATTTCGTGTTATATGGTGTTGTCTTATGAGATATCGTTTATTTTCTCAAACTGTTTTAAATTGTTTACTCACACAAGTCTCATGACTGACCCAGAGTTTATTTTGTTTTGTTTTCCCTAAACTCTTGGGTGCCCAAATTTGTACGGGCAGTCAAGTAGTCTGGATTTACAGATACACTAGATGGAGCTTGGAGCAGGAGGCTTCAACAGCATTTTCAAGCTATTGTTTATTTCTGCTGTGATGTAAGTGTTGTACTCTAATATACAAATATAGATTTGTGTTTCAAAGTTATTTTGTATACTATATTTTATTCGTTCCGTTGTGAGATTCGTGTTTACTCTGATGTTGTTGTGTTCTTCTCCTTCTTCTATTCTAATTTTCTATCTTATCTATTCTCACCCTCTATCTTCTTTTTATTAACTATCCGGTATTTTCAATGCTTGGATAATCGACATTGAGTTTATGTCGATAACCAGGATCGCGAATCCCCAGGGTCGTTACATATAGCCACGATGAGTTGAGTCTTGTGAAACATCTGTATTGTACGCCTAATGAAGCGGACCTTTACAGATGTAGTTAATCCACGAGGGTGCGGTGATAGCACCAGTTGATTGTTTTGCACTTAGGCACAGTTGTATTTTCTGAACCCCATAGGGATCAGCTTGATTTCCTGCGGTGAGTTGCAGTTGAAACTAAAATCTTGATTTAGGAGATGTTTAGGGGCATTTTCGGGTATAGGTTGGTTTTGGGCCTAGAAAGAACAACCATATAATTTGTTGTCCTAGATTCTTGAGGTAGCAGTAGAGTTTGATTGAGGTGCTAATATTTTAAGGTTTTGAAGTAGGAAAATTTGAAGGAAGAATTAGTTAGCCACTTGGGGCTATTTTGACTGCAAGAAAAAAATGGTCAGGTTAGGTTATGCGATGGACTAATTTTTTAGACTTTTTGCGACTTGAAGGGCCAGTCATGTTGATATTCCTATTTTTCCTTAGTGCATCACTAGGAAGTATCGATTCAGTTCTCTTTATGTTATATATCCCAAATATGGTAAACACATAAAAGATTATTTCTAGGAGAGAGAATGATTTTCATATATGTATTTTTGATGAGGCTAAACTTGTAGCATTTTAGATAAAGCAAATGGTTTTGGGGATATAAGTGAGTGTTGATTTTTATACATTTGACTTGAATCTTTTCTAGCTAGGGAATCAAGTTGTCGATGGATTGGTTTGGAGTTTATACAAGCTATCTGTATAATGAGCCATCTCTGATATTGTAAAGTAAGTAGTTAGACTTTAGTTGTATTAAAAAGAGCCTAATAGGGGAACTTATTGAAACTAATTAATGAGTGTAAGCATTTTTTGGATTAGATGTGTCATTCATCTTTACTTCAAAGAAGGATAGTTCCCTTGGTTTAGCATTAGTCAAAAGTGAATTATGTGGAAAGAAACATTTTTCTTTGACTCATGTTGTAGTCATTTGGAAAGAACTAACAGCCAGAATTTCCCTATGATTAGATCTCTCTGCTTGTGATTTCCGACAAGTTCTAAGTAGTGAAAAAATATCGGAGCAAAGGTAGTTTGTAAAATGTCCAAATAATTTTTGAACTAGATACCGTACCTTGTATCTAAGTCTAGTTACTGACTTGCGTAATAGGGCAATTGGTAAAGACTGTGTTGGTGGCATGTTAGTCTAAGACGGAATAGGTAAACCTTTTTCTGATTAATGCTTTAGTGCCAATACTATTAGAATAGCAGTGGTTAGAAAACTTGTAAGAGTGGTTATCTTGGATTACCTCCCATTAGTTTGTTAAAAGAGAAAGACCATTACCACTATAAGAGAAGTCTAAATTTTCAGTAAATATGAGTTGTTGATTAGTCGTTTCCTTATAGGGAGTTAGGGCTTTAAGATAAGGAAAATATATCGAATTTGAGTATCTAATGACTTTTGAGATAATCAACAATCTTTGGCTTTTTCGAAGTTTAAAGGATTCATGTAATATTAATGGGAATATTTTGTAGGACTAAGAGATTTATCCCGAGATTGGATAGGAATTCACCATTTGCCAAATGTATTATTGAGATTTGATGTTTATCAGGACTCTGTCACTTGGACAAAAGAGGTTGATTTCAGAAGTTCTAACTAAATTTTATATGACCACAGAATTAAGGAAAATAGCAGGTTTAGTTAGTAATATGTGAATAAAGAGATTACTGAGATTTCAAATGGATAATTTTGTTCCAAGGCAAGAGGGTAACAAAGAAGTGTTTTATGGAAATTTGTCGAACCACTTTGAGTCGAAGCCCCATATGTATAAAGTTTTAAGAAATGAGAATTTTGAAAGACTAATGTATTTTGATATGAAATTTTTATTTTGGGAATTTCATAACAACAACTATATATATATATTAAAAAGAAATTTTGCAACTGAAAATTTTGCCATGTTAAGATTTTTCAAATAAGGTTTTGAAAAATTATGTATATAGTGGGAAGGTAGATAAACTTTTACGGGAATGGACAATATAAGTTGAACGAACCAAGGAACACCAAATAGGTAAAATAGAGAATAGAAATTTAAGGATGGAAAGGAGGAAAAGTGTGACTTTACTTGTAAGATTAAGTTAAGCTTTTGGATTAGTTCACTTGAGAGTTTCTACCCGAAGTAACTAAGATGAATGAGATGAAAGAAATACCTCGAGGGGTTCAAATTTCTTACCCATATTTTTTTGACAAACATTTCCTCTTTTGTATTCTACCAGTGACTTCTTCCTTTGATTAGGTACTTCCTTCTAGTATATACTTGGGAAGTGTAGATCTTAAGATTTGGCCTTATGGAGGATAGGATATGGATGAAACATATGTTTGAGACATGTTATGTTTGATGGTCTCAAGAGGATGCAAGTGTTTTCTAGTGGATGTAGTGGATGCAAGTGTTTGCTAATGGATGCATATACACACACTAGGCACTAGATTAGGGATCGGCTGAACTAGGACACTTACATATTGCATATGGATGTGTGCGCATTTTAATTATTTTCACTATTGATGGAAAAAATTGTTGAATCATCACTTAGATGTTGAATTTTGGTGAATGGTCGTTGCGTACATGTAGAATTTTATATGTATCATTAGAATTCTCTTGCATCCATATTGGATGCATGGCACATACACAAATTACATTAAGGAGGTCAACTGAATTAGTAAACCTTCTAATTTTCGCATTAGTTTAGGGACATATACACACGACCCCATTGTATATGTTCATACAAAGAATTAGAAATTATAAGGACACTGGATGTTGATGGTTAACGGTTGAGTAGATGGGTGTAGATAATGGTTGATAACATTCATAACATTCTTCTAGCCCTGGAGATTTCGGGGACGAAATCCTTTAAGGAGGGGAGAATGTAACAACCCGAATTTTTAACAAATAATAATTAATTAATTAATTAATTAATTGAGGAATAAATTGAGAAAATAAATATTAATAAAAAAATATTGAGAATTCAGCAAAAAGGATTTCACCTTGCATCCGTTACGAAATTCTGGTTCAGATAGACTTTTAGTATGCGTATATTGGAAGAGAAATTAATAAGTTATGATCAGTTAAAGTTTGATATTTAAATTTAGTAAATAATCAGAATTAAACAAACAGTGTCTGGGCGGCCCAGTCCATATCTGGGTCGACCCATGGGTCGAAACGTGTGTCGACCCATGGGTCGACACGTGTGTCAACCCACGTGAGAGGTGAGTCAACCCATATATGTGCCAGAAACATTTTTGGCCTGGCATGATATCGAGCCCGTGATGAACGTTTCTGGAGTCTTCTGTGCTGATGTGTATCCTAGGCCAAGATTAAAAACCTAAAATACTATGGCTTAAAATCTAAACATAAAATCCAATGAACCTGGACACCTAACTCTATTATAAATAGCCTCCAAAATCTATCTTAGTCTTCCCTACTCCATTTCTCTACCTCTCCCAATAACCTTCTTCTCAAACATAATTTTAATGGAATATTGGAGACTTGGCTCTACACATATTTCTGGGGATATTTATAGATAGAGAAGATCTACTTAGGCTTATTAGATTTTCTCAAATTTTGTGTGAGTATTAGTGTGATTACAAGATTTCTTCCAATTGAGGTCAAAATTGATAAAATAGTTGTAACAACCCGGGTTTCGACAGACTGGATTTTTTTTCTTCAAAATCCAATCCATCAGACCCCGAGTTGGGTATTCTGGTATCCTGCAGAAGAGACAGAGAGAAAGAAACAAGTCGGAGTTCAAGTACAGCTCACAGCGGAAGGAATAAAATATAGTTTATTCAAAATAGCATTACCGTTATAATAACACTGCTAAGCCAGTAGTCAAGCAATACTATCTCTGATAATGGACCTAACCTGCGCATGTTGTGAGGAGGTGGTCAGAACATAAGTTCTGTGTGACTGGACTATAATAAACTCCTGTGTAAACCTTACATATACCGTTCAGTTATTATTTCTTCGCTTATTAGGTTATTCACAATATTAGAACCCAAGGCCAAACTCGTGTCATTCTCGTCCATTAACTAATAGATTAACCTAATACACCGAGTCCCGTGACAAAGCTAAATCAAGAAAATACGGAACTCGGTCGGGAGCTTTAAATTATGTGTTGATGCAGATGCTAAGGTCTGTTTTTATACTAGTGGTTATGGTCCCACGTGACCCCTCCCTCAACTAATGAAAGGCAATCCAAGAAAATCAAGCACGAGAACTATACTCCTGCCACCTATTCCCTACTTTCCTATTGGCCAGCCTCACCCACAACTAGATAGCAAGTATATGGTCTGTTGGGAGTTCTCTACCTTTCCGCATGCGTACTACGATTGACTAAAGATGGCAGGTAGTCGACGACGTGCTATCACAGGGCTAAACTAAGTATCGCCGACCCACGCTGATCCACCCTAGTCTTTAGGTTGCCTATATTGCAACCAAGGCATACCCTTGGTTCTTCTACCGCAGACCTTAACCTCTGTGAGCCCAGGCGGATCATCTGCAACCTCACAGAGGGATACCAAGAGTACCCTCACGTTCCCCAAAGCTACGTGCTTTGTAACCCAGTCCGCTGGAGCCTTTTTCGAAATCAGATAAACGTTCGCTCCTCCTCGTGTGCTTGTTAAGCGATGATCTACCATATCGGGTTATTCATCTATTTATGGACTGGTCCAGTTTCCTTGACTAAGAATTATTACTTAGTTGTTCTTAACTAAAGTTTACCACTTAGTTTCCTTTCCCATAAATCTTGTTAACTAAGGTTTATCACTTAGTCCCCTTAACTAAGGATTACAACTTAGTTCCCTCTCTCGATCGTTTTTCTTGACTAAGGTTTATTGCTTAGTTTCTTATTAACTAAGGCTTGTTACTTAGTTATCATTCTCGTTGTTTTGCTTAGTCAATTCTCGTTACCTTAGACATCAGACCACATACTCTTGCTTTATAATTCAACTTGTTGACTAAGGTTTTCCCATGAATTCAAGCATGACTTAAGTTCTCTTTTATTCGGTGATAGCGCATGGGTGTCTTCCCACAGTTCTTGTTTAACTTACCCCATATTATAGGTTATCCCACCCTTCAAGTCTTACATTACATCTTAAGTCATAGTCTTCCTCTGTCCCTAGGACAGGTTTACCCCCTAATTAACCCTTCGACTATTTCAGCTTCGATTTATAATAGGTAGTTAACATTCCCTATTTCCGTTTTTGGTTAAGTTTTGTTCATATGTTCGTGTCAACTTAACCCCATCTCCTTATAACGTTTATTCACAAATTTGGTTAAGTGTTGTCTTTGAATTCATGACTTAACCCTACGAATCATGTGCCATTAATTAATTATTAATGCACCACAACCTCTCACATTAGACCTGTTGTTGTGGTCACTGGTTATGCCGGGCGGTTCCGGGCAGAATTACACCACAACTCAGTCTAACCTCGGGTTTTAAGCGCGATATGACTAACCTCTCACATTAGGACCTAGTGTTCGCGACCACTGGTTAGGTCGGGTGGTTCCGGGCAGGATTACATCGCAAACTCGTCCTAACCTCGAGTTAGCCATGTTTCATGTTTGGTTCATGTCTATTCTAATTGGCATATGTCAAGTTCATAATCATGTCAAAAATATTAAGTTCTTGTTATGTCAATTACCAAACTTACAAGCATGTTCTTATAAATGTCAACTACCCATTTATGCCATGTTCATGTTCGTTTTAGATGTCAAGTTCATAAGCATATTCTAAATCATGTTCATGGTTATAGTTTTCCAACTTGGTCCACCCATTCAAACCTTACCAAGGTTATACTATACTCAAAACCCATTGTAATTTATTACTAAACCTTCCAATTCATGTTATGACCCAAAATCAAGCGTTCCCCTTTTTAGTTCGCAATAATCATTTCGTCGTATTCATTTCATAATGGATCTAGGCTCGAGATAGCCTAGTTACAAAAATAAAAAGGGGAAGAATAAAAGGTGGAACATAATCGTAGACATAATAAATTACAATTGAACATATGATAATATTAAACATTACAGATTCTAATTTTTCACAATAATTTCATTTCATGATTACATAGGGAATGTTCGAACGATAAATCATAATTTTACACAAAAAGTGTATTATAACTCCACTCACCTTGTTTGTCGTCTTCAGAATAGGGACTAGAAAATTCTTGAATTGTTTTTCCCTATTTCATTTGGCTTGAATTACTGTTTTGAATCATATTTGACTCCTCCTTGCGGCGCGAATCTGCAAATCTGAATCCATTATCTTATCTCTCTAGATTTCTTTTCTATTTCATTCGTTGTTCTAGATCTCATTCTTTTAATTTTTAAGAACAGATGCTGTAGAGGAAAGAGGGAAGAATAGATCCAAGATCTTTTGAAGAAGATAATGAGAGAAAAGAGAGGCATGGCTTCGCCATGAATTACGGTGGAGTTTACAAAGAGCTTAGGGGGGTTTATTTATAGGTGCCAAGCTACGAATCTCGCCCAGAAAACAGCCCAAATACATCACAATGTACCCAGAACAGATTCTGGGAAAAGTGACCTAGTCGACCCCCAGGTCGACTACATGGTCGACCTGGTCAGGGGTAGGTCGACTACCCAGTCGACACCCCAGTCGACCTGGGCGTTGGGCGGGAAAAATCCCGCCCTTCCTTTCTGGGTTTGAATTTCGAAATATTATTTTCGTTTTGAGCTGTTTTGATTGTTTTAATATACTGAAACTTCGGAAGGTCATAACTTCTTCGTACGAAGTCTGATTTTCGAAAACTCGGACTCGATTTCATGTAGAATTCCGAGACGAACGCAATGGTGAAGTCCGTATAACTAATTTCTCAATATTTACTTTAAGTATTCTTTATTTCCCATCGTTCTTAATTAATTTGTTTCGCGTATCACCATTATATTTTAATATCTCGGAATATATATATATATATATATTATAAATTTCTTATTTTTAAATCATAAAAATGCGGGGTGTTACATTCTCCTACCCTTAAGGAATTCCATCCCCAAAATTCAATAAGAGTAAGATTTATAACCCCTCACAACCATCCAAAAAGTGTTCAACCAATTGTTGCAACCATGTGCACATGTGCAAATGTGAATTACATTACAGTAAAGTATGTATGCCTAAATTTTGGTACCACCTATATGGATACAATTATTTAAAATCTCTTTTCCAAAATATGATGCTTGCACCCTAAATATACTTGCAGTTCTAAATGAATGCAAAATTTTTAAAAATAAAATATTTTTCATCCAAATTTTTCCCACACCCTTATAGAATAAGAGTGTAGTTCATTCAATTATCGCATCCAAAATCCTACCATCCATTTTTAAATTTAGAAAAAACTAATTTTCTAAATTTTATATAACGGAAAAATCTGCATTTTCCCGTTTTTATTACTTCCTCGTTTTTCTTTGTCTATATATTACCGTGTAATATTTTCATTTAATCACAATAGATTTTATTAAGCAAACAACTTGTGGATTACCTCTAGATAATTTTCAGTACATCATTACAACAAGATAACAAAGAAAGCAGTCAAGCATTACGAAAATAAAACACTACCCTACGGATACAATAATAGAGGTCAAGTCCTAACGGAAGTAACTACGAATGAGATCCTCGATACCACCTATCCGGCTTTCCACTCTATCCAACTGCTCTCCATGCTGTTGAGTCCCCTGCCTAACCTCTAGCTGTAGTTCCTGTAGTCCAGCTCCTAGCTGATCGTATGAGGTCCCCATATCTTGTAACATCTGCTGTTGAGTCTGTCCTAACCCGACCTGTGCCTGGAGCATCTCCTGTTGAGTCCTAAGGATACTCTGCTGATCTCTAACCAGATGAGCCTACCGCTCAGAGATGGACCTCAACTCAGCCCTCCAATCTAAGTCTCGGGACTCCCAAGGGTCCCATCTAGGGGTATCGGAAGTCCCACATCCTGGAGTCTGGGAAGTCCAAGCACCCCCAAGTCTGCTCTGTCTGTGCTGGATCAAACCCTTCCTGCGGCACGTACTGGGGTTCTTTGTCGTGTCCGGGCTGCTAATCATGACCATCGTGTGGCTCATCTTCCTGCACCCCTCCTCACCCACATCCTCCAAGTCATGCTCCAAGGGCAGTGGCTCTAACAAATCATATAAGTGAATACCCATTCTCGTCAGCGTAGCTAAGTCGATAACAGTAAAGGGGTGAGGAGAAGGTGTTATATAACTCTCACTACGTAGATCTATACCGCTCCGTGCAAAGACTACAGCCCATAAATTTCAAAAACAAATATTGGACTGTCTCATCTCCCTAGTGGGGTTGTAATGCTGTAAAATGATGCGTGCCCAATTCATCTGTATACCCCCAAAGATAGCGTAAGTAGCACGCTTTACGATATGCGGAATCCTATCAAAACCAGCGTTCTGCCCAACAAGATTATACTGCGAAATCCTAATGACAAATCTAGCAAGTGGGCTTAAATGGATATTATCCCACTGCCTATCAAATCCATCCTTAAAAATCCTACGCCATATGGCTACATCATTCATCTCAAGATCCGTTACATCAAGTCCTGTACCACGGATATTTAACATTTCCCCAAATTGGACTTCATTAAAATATATTTGAGTGCCCTTAACCACCGAATTATAGGTTACCAAACCTTCATCATCCATACCAATATCTAAATTAGCGTCAAAGAGTCTTACCAGACGCTTGAAGCCCCTTCTCTCGGTGGTGTTCACATCCAAAATAGAAATCAAACCCGCATCCCTAAATAAATCTTCCATGGGGTTTGTATTAAAATCACCAAATCTAACCAGGCGTCCCAATAATAACTTAAATTTTGTGGTCTTCACGTATTCCTTGATTATTTCCTCTTGCGCATTGCACCACTCGATCTCTTGCGGTGTAAGTTGAGGATAAAGCTCATTGAGGGAAGGTTCGTTTGCCATGGCGATTTAAGCACAAAAGAGAAGGGAAAAGGTATAGATCCGGGTAGAGAAGGGCTAAAGCTTTAATTTGAAACTAATTTTATGAGAAATAGTGGAGAAATGGAGAGTTGGGAGGTGGAGGAAGTTAAAGTGGGATGGGTTTTGGAGCTTGCTGGAAGGGGGAGGACGCACAAAATATGTGAGCTGAAGGCTTCTGCCTTCAGCTCATATATATTTTTTCGTACAAGGGGAGGTCGACCTGCCCCTGGTAGGTCGACCATAGTGTCGACCCGACCCTGTATAAATTTTTTTTTCGATACGTTTTCGTGCGGCTATACTTCGTCTTCCTTCGCGATGATCCACCTCCATTCTTATGTCATGCTGTTAGTCCAAAACTTGATGTGCGCACTAGTGATTGTTAATTCTCCTCATATGACGGTTCCGATTCCATGAAATATAAACCTGAACGGAACATACAATCTTGAATATCCATGTTTACGTACACTTTATATTTCCTCTTATAAGTTCAAAAATTTCCTTGAATTACATTTTCAGTGTACGGGGGTAAAAATTTCTATTTCTTTCTAAGCTTAATCCTAAAGCGGGCTCTACACCAATCTAGATTTATATAATATAATATTTTCTCAAAAAAACAAAAATACGCTCCCTCAAAATTTTTCCTACGGAAAACTAAACTAAGCTCTGATACCAGATGTAACGACCCGGGTTTTGACAGACTGTTTTTTTTTTTCAAAATCCAATCCATCGGACCCCGAGTTGGGTGTTCTGGTATCCTACAGAAGAGATAGAGAGAAAGAAACATGTCAGAGTTCAAGTACAGCTCACAGCGGAAGGAATAAAATATAGTTTATTCAAAATAGCATTACCTTTATAATAACACTGCTAAGCCAGTAGTCAAGCAATACTATCTCTGATCATGGACCTAACCTGCGCATGTTGTGAGGAGGGGGTCAGAACATAAGTTCTGTGTGATTGGACTATAATAAACTCCTGTGTAAACCTTACATATACCGTTCAGTTATTATTTCTTCGCTTATTAGGTTATTCACAATATTAGCACCCAAGGCCAAACTCGTGTCATTCTCGTCCATTAACTAATAGATTAACCTAATACACCGCATATGTAGTTTTTTCTTTTCCCAACTCACACAATCCTTTCCATGTATATGTACAGTCCCTTGCCATATATTGTACGGGCTTTATCACGAAATTTTATACTACTTGAACGTAGTACCACCATTCTTGAAATCGTTTGGACTGCCACCCTTGATCTGGCTAGGTTTCCTTATCATGAACTATCGAGTGTTCAACTAGGATTTATGTCACCTAGGACTACTAGGGATTATGCCACCGATTGAACGTTTTCTAGATTCGATTAGGGTTTATGCCACCTAGGACCACTAGGGATTATGCTACCTGTCGAACGGCCCCTTTTTTCCATGTATGTATCGCGAATTGTTTATCGATGTCTAGATGCACATGTTCACTATGCGTGCGGCCCGAGTCCCGTGACAGAGCTAAATCAAGAAAATACGGAACTCGGTCGGGAGCTTTAAGTTATCTACCGATGCAGATGCTAAGGTCTGTTTTTCTACCAGTGGTTATGGTCCCACGTGACCCCTCCCTCAACTAATGAAAGGTAATCCAAGAAAATCAAGCATGAGAACTATACTCCTGCCACCTATGCCCCACTTTCCTATTGGCCAGCCTCACCCATAACTAGATAGCAAGTATATGGTATGTTGGGAGTTCTCTGCCTTTCCGCATGCGTACTACGATTGAATAAAGATGGTAGGTAGTCTACGACGTGCTATCACAGGGCTAAACTAAGTATCGCCGACCCACGCTGATCCACCCTAGTTTTTAGGTTGCATATAATGCAACCAAGGCGTACCCTTGGTTCTTCTACCGCAGACCTTAACCTCTGTGAGCCCAGGCGGATCATCTACAACCTCAAAGAGGGATACCAATAGTACCCTCACGTTCCCCGAAGCTACGTGCGTCAGAACCCATTCCGCTGGAGCCTTTTTCGAAATCAGATAAACGTTCGCTCCTCCTCGTGTGCTTGTTAAGCGATGGTCTACCGTATCGGGTTATTCATCTATTTATGGACTGGTCCAGTTTCCATGACTAAGAATTATTACTTAGTTGTTCTTAACTAAGGTTTACCACTTAGTTTCCTTTCCCATAAATCTTGTTAACTAAGGTTTATCACTTAGTCCCCTTAACTAAGGATTACGACTTAGTTCCCGCTCTCGATCGTTTTCTTGACTAAGGTTTATTGCTTAGTTTCTTATTAACTAAGGCTTGTTACTTAGTTATCATTCTCGTTGTTTTACTTAGTCAATTCTCGTTATCTTAGACATCAGACTACAAACTCTTGCTTTATAATTCAACTTGTTGACTAAGGTTTTCCCATGAATTCAAGCATGACTTAAGTTCTCTTTTATTTGGTGATAGCGCATGGGTGTCTTCCCACAGTTCTTGCTTAACTTACCCCATATTATAGGCTATCCCGCCCTTCAGGTCTTACATTACATCTTAAGTCATAGTCTTCCTCTGTCCCTTGGACAGGTTTACCCCCTAATTAACCCTTCGACTATTTCAACTTCGATTTATAATAGGTAGTTAACATTCCCTATTTCCGTTTTTGGTTAAGTTTTGTTCATATGTTCATGTCAACTTAACCCCATCTCCTTATAACGTTTATTCACAAATTTGGTTAAGTGTTGTCTTTGAATTCATGACTTAACCCTACGAATCATGTGCCATTAATTAATTATTAATGCACCACAACCTCTCACATTAGACCTGTTGTTGTGGTCACTGGTTATGCCGGGCGGTTCCGGGCAGAATTACACCACAACTCAGTCTAACCTCGGGTTTTAAGCGCGATATGACTAACTTCTCACATTAGGACCTAGTGTTTGCGACCACTGGTTAGGCCGGGCGGTTCTGGGCAGGATTACATCGCAAACTCGTCCTAACCTCGAGTTAGCCATGTTTCATGATTGGTTCATGTCTATTCTAATTGGCATATGTCAAGTTCATAATCATGTCAAAAAATTAAGTTCTTGTTATGCCAATTACCCAACTTACAAGCATGTTCTTATAAAAGTCAACTACCAATTTATGCCATGTTCATGTTCGTTTTAGATGTCAAGTTCATAAGCATATTCTAAATCATGTTCATGCTTATAGTTTTCCAACTTGGTCCACCCATTCAAACCTTACAAAGGTTATACTATGCTCAAAACCCATTGTAATTTATTACTAAACCTTCCAATTCATGTCATGACCCAAAATCAAGCGTTCCCCTTTTTAGTTCGCAATAATCATTTCGTCGTATTCATTTCATAATGGATCTAGGCTCGAGATAGCCTAGTTACAAAAATAAAAAGCGGAAGAATAAAAGGTGGAACATAATCGTAGACATAATAAATTACAATCGAACATATGATAATATTAAACATTACAGATTCTAATTTTTCACAATAATTTCATTTCATGATTACATAGGGAATGTTCGAAAGATAAATCATAATTTTACACAAAAAGTGTATTATAACTCCACTCACCTTGTTTGTCGTCTTCAGAATAGGGACTAGATAATTCTTGAATTGTTTTTCCCTCTTTCATTTGGCTTGAATTACTGTTTTGAATCGTATTTGACTCCCCCTTGCGGCGCGAATCTGGAATCTGAATCCATTATTTTTCTCTCTAGATTTCTTTTCTATTTCATTCGTTGTTCTAGATCTCATTCTTTTAATTTTTAAGAACAAATGATGTAGAGGAAAGAGGGAAGAATAGATCCAAGATCTTTTGAAGAAGATAATGAGAGAAAAGAGAGGAATGGCTTCGCCATGAATTGCGGTGGAGTTTACAAAGAGCTTAGGGGGGTTTATTTATAGGTGCCAAGCTACGAATCTCGCCCAGAAAACAGCCCAAATACATCACAATGTACCCAGAACAGATTCTAGGAAAAGTGACCAGGTCGACCCCCAGGTCGACTACATGGTCGACCTGGTCAGGGGTAGGTCGACTACCCAGTCGACACCCCGGTCGACCTGGGCGTTGGGCGGGAAAAATCCCTCCCTTCCTTTCTGGGTTTGAATTTCAAAATATTATTTTCGTTTTGAGCTGTTTTGATTGTTTTAATATACTGAAACTTCGGAAGGTCATAACTTCTTCGTACGAAGTCTGATTTTCGAAAACTCGGACTCGATTTCATGCAGAATTCCGAGACGAACGTAATGGTGAAGTCCGTATAACTAATTTCTCAATATTTACTTTAAGTATTCTTTATTTCCCATCGTTCTTAATTAATTTGTTTCGCGTATCACAATTATATTTTAATATCTTGGAATATATATATATATATATTCTAAATTTCTTATTTTTAAATCATAAAAATGCGGGGTGTTACATTCTCCCACCCTTAAGGAATTTCGTCCCCGAAATTCAATAAGAGCAAGATTTATAACCCCTCACAACCATCCAAAAAGTGTTCAACCAATTGTTGCAACCATGTGCATATGTGCAAAGTGAATTACATTACAGTAAAGTATGTATGCCTAAATTTTGGTACCACCTATATGGATGCAATTATTTAAAATATCTTTTCCAAAATATGATGCTTGCACCCTAAATATACTTGCAGTTCTAAATGAATGCAAAAAATTTAAAAATAAAATATTTTTCATCCAAATTTTTCCCACACCCTTATAGAATAAGAGTGTAGTTCATTCAATTTTCGCATCCAAAATCCTACCATCCATTTTTAAATTTAGAAAAATCAAATTTTCAAAATTTTATATGACGGAAAAATCTGCATTTTCCCGTTTTTATTACTTCCTCGTTTTTCTTTTTCTATATATAGCTGCGTAATATTTTCATTTAATCACAACAGATTTTATTAAGCAAACAACTTGTGGATTACCTCTAGATAATTTTCAGTACATCATTACAACAAGATAACAATGAAAGCAGTCAAGCATTACGAAAATAAAACACTACCCTACGGATATAATAATAGAGGTCAAGTCCTAACGGAAGTAAACTACGAATGAGATCCTCGATACCACCTATCCGGCTTTCCACTCTATCCAACTGCTCTCCATGCTGTTGAGTCCCCTGCCTAACCTCTAGCTGTAGTTCTTGTAGTCCATCTCCTAGCTGATCGTATGAGGTGCCCATATCCTGTAACATCTGCTGTGAGTATGTCCTAACCCGACCTATTCCTGGAGCATCTCCTGCTGAGTCCAAAGGATACTCTGCTGATCTCTAACCAGATGAGCCTGCCGCTCAAAGATGGACCTCAACTCAGCCCTCTAATCTAAGTCTCGGGACTCCCAGGGGTCCCATCCAGGGGTATCGGAAGTCCGCCATCCTGGATTCTGGGAAGTCCAAGCACCCCCCCCCTCCAAGTCTGCTCTGTCTGTGCTGGATCATACCCTTCCTGCGGCACGTACTGGGGTTCTTCGTCATGTCCGGGCTGATAATCATGACCATCGTGTAGCTCATCTTCATGTCCCCCCTCCTCACCCACATCCTCCCAGTCATGCTCCATGGGCAGCGGCCCTAACAAATCATGTAAGTGGATACCCATTCTCGTCAGCATAGCTAAGTCGATAATAGTAGAGGGATGAGGAGAAGGTGTTATATAACTCTCACTACGTAGATCAATACCGCTCTGTGCTAAGACTACAGTCCATAAATTTCCAAAACAAATATTGGACTGTCTCATCTCCCTAGTGGAGCTGTAATGCTGTAAAATGATGCGCGCCCAATTCATTTGTATACCCCCAAAGATAGCGTAAGTAGCACGCTTTACGATATGCGGAATCCTATCAAAACTAGCGTTCTGCCCAACAAGATTATACTGCAAAATCCTAACGACAAATCTTGCAAGCGGGCTTAAATGGATATTATCCCACTGCCTCTCAAATCCATCCTTAAAAATCCTACGCCATATGGCTACATCATTCATCTCAAGATCCGTTACATCAAGTCCTGTACCACGGATATTAAACATTTCCCCAAATTGGACTTCATTAAAATATATATGAGTGCCCTTAACCACCGAATTATAGGTTACCAAACCTTCATCATCCATACCAATATCTAAATTAGCATCAAAGAGTCTTACCAGACGCTTGAAGCCCCTTCTCTCGGTGGTGTTCACATCCAAAATAGAAATCAAACCTGCATCCCTAAATAAATCTTCCACGGGGGTTGTATTAAAATCACCAAATCTCACCAGGCATCCCAATAATAACTTAAATTTTGCGGTCTTCACGTATTCCTTGATTATTTCCTCTTGCGCATTGCACCACTCGATCTCTTGCGGTGTAAGTTGAGGATAAAGCTCATTGAGGGAAGTTTCGTTTGCCATGGCGATTTAAGCACAAAAGAGAAGGGAAAGGGTATAGATTCAGGTAGAGAAGGGCTTAAGCTTTAATTTGAAACTAATTTTATGAGAAATAGTGGAGAAATGGAGAGTTGGGAGGTGGAGGAAGTTGAAGTGGGATGGGTTTTGGAGCTTGCTGGAAGGGGGAGGACGCACAAAATATGTGAGCTGAAGGCTTCGGCCTTCAGCTCATATATTTTTTTCGTATAGGGGGGGTCGACACTATGGTCGACCTGCCCCTAGTAGGTCGACCATGGTGTCGACCCGACCCTGTATAAATTTTTTTTCGATACGTTTTCATGCGGCGATACTTCGTCTTCCTTCGCGATGATCCACCTCCATTCTTATGTCATGCTGTTAGTCCAAAACTTGACATGCGCACCAGTGATTGTTAATTCTCCTCATATGACGGTTCCGATTCCATGAAATATAAACCTGAACGGAACATACAATCTTGAATATCCATGTTTACGTACACTTTCTATTTCCTCTTATAAGTTCAAAAATTTCCTTGAATTCCATTTTCAGTGTACAGGGGTAAAAATTTCCATTTCTTTCTAAGCTTAATCCTAAAGCGGGCTCTACACCAATCTAGATTTATATAATATAATATTTTCTCAAAAAAATACAAATACGCTCCCTCAAAAATTTTCCCAAGGAAAACTTAACCTAAGCTCTGATGCCAGATGTAACAACCCAGGTTTCGATAGACTGGTTTTTTTTTCAAAATCCAATCCATCGGACCCCGAGTTGGGTGTTCTGGTATCCTGCAGAAGAGACAGAGAGAAAGAAACTTGTCAGAGTTCAAGTACAGCTCACAGCGGAAGGAATAAAATATAGTTTATTCAAAATAGCATTACCTTTATAATAACACTGCTAAGCTAGTAGTCAAGCAATACTATCTCTGATCATGGACCTAACCTGCGCATGTTGTGAGGAGGGGGTCAGAACATAAGTTCTATGTGACTGGACTATAATAAACTCCTGTGTAAACGTTACATATACCGTTCAGTTATTATTTCTTCACTTATTAGGTTATTCACAATATTAGCATCCATGGCCAAACTTGTGTCATTCTCGTCCATTAACTAATAGATTAACCTAATACACCGCATATGTAGTTTTTTCTTTTCCTAACTCACACAATCCTTTCCATGTATATGTACAGTCCCTTGCCATATATTGTACGGGCCTTATCACGAAATTTTATACTACTTTAACGTAGTACCACCATTCTTGAAATCGTTTGGACTGCCACCCTTGATCTGGCTAGGTTTCCTTATCATGAACTATTGAGTGTTCAACTAGGATTTATGCCACCTAAGACTACTATGGATTATGCCACCTATTGAACATTTTCTAGATTCGATCAGGGTTTATGCCACCTAGGACCACTAGGGATTATGCTACCTGTCGAACGGCCCCTTTTTCCCACGTATGTATCGCGAATCGTTTTTTGATGTCTAGATGCACATGTTCACTATGTGTGCGGCCCGAGTCCCGTGACAGAACCAAATCAAGAAAATATGGAACTCGGTCGGGAGCTTTAAGTTATCTGCCGATGCAGATGCTATGGTCTGTTTTTCTACCAATGGTTATGGTACCACGTGACCCCTCCCTCAACTAATGAAAGGCAATCCAAGAAAATCAAGCACGAGAACTATACTCCTGCCACCTATGCCCCACTTTCCTATTGGCCAGCCTCACCCATAACTAGACAGCAAGTATATGGTCTGTTGGGAGTTCTCTGCCTTTCCGCCTGCGTACTACGATTGACTAAAGATGGTAGGTGGTCGACGACGTGCTATCACAGGGCTAAAGTATCGCTGACCCACGTTGATCCACCCTAGTCTTTAGGTTGCCTATATTGCAACAAGGCATACCCTTGGTTCTTCTACCGCAGACCTTAACCACTGTGAGCCCAAGCAGATCATCTGCAACCTCACAGAGGGATACCAAGAGTACCCTCACGTTCCCCGAAGCTACGTGCTTCGTAACCCAGTCCGCTGGAGCCTTTTTCGAAATCAGATAAACGTTCGCTCCTCCTCGTGTGCTTGTTAAGCGATGATCTACCGTATCGGGTAATTCATCTATTTATGGACTGGTCCAGTTTCCTTGACTAAGAATTATTACTTAGTTTTCTTAACTAAGGTTTACCACTTAGTTTCCTTTCCCATAAATCTTGTTAACTAAGGTTTATCACTTAGTCCCCTTAACTACGGATTACAACTTAGTTCCCGCTCTCGATCATTTTCTTGACTAAGGTTTATTGCTTAGTTTCTTATTAACTAAGGCTTGTTACTTAGTTATCATTCTCGTTGTTTTACTTAGTCAATTCTCGTTACCTTAGACATCAGACCACATACTCTTGCTTTATAATTCAACTTGTTGACTAAGGTTTTCCCATGAATTCAAGCATGACTTAAGTTCTCTTTTATTCGGTGATAGCGCATGGGTGTCTTCCCACAGTTCTTGCTTAACTTACCCCATATTATAGGTTATCCCACCCTTCAGGTCTTACATTACATCTTAAGTCATAGTCTTCCTCTGTCCCTAGGACAGGTTTACCCCCTAATTAACCCTTCGACGATTTCAACTTTGATTTATAATAGGTAGTTAACATTCCCTATTTCCGTTTTTGGTTAAGTTTTGTTCATATGTTCGTGTCAACTTAACCCCATCTCCTTATAACGTTTATTCACAAATTTGGTTAAGTGTTGTCTTTGAATTCATGACTTAACCCTACGAATCATGTGCCATTAATTAATTATTAATGCACCACAACCTCTCACATTAGACCTGTTGTTGTGGTCACTGATTATGCCGGGCGGTTCCAGGCAGAATTACATCAACTCTCAGACTAACCTCGGGTTTTAAGCATGATATGACTAACTTCTCACATTAGGACCTAGTCTTTGCGGCCACTGGTTAGGCCGGGCGGTTCTGGGCAGGATTACATCGCAAACTCGTCCTAACCTCGAGTTAGCCATGTTCCATGTTTGGTTCATGTCTATTCTAATTGGCATATGTCAAGTTCATAATCTTGTCAAAAATATTAAGTTCATGTTTTGCCAATTACCCAACTTACAAGCATGTTCTTATAAATGTCAACTACCAATTTATGCCATGTTCATGTTCGTTTTAGATGTCAAGTTCATAAGCATATTCTAAATCATGTTCATGCTTATAGTTTTCGAACTTGGTCCACCCATTCAAACCTTACCAAGGTTATACTATACTCAAAACTCATTGTAATTTATTACTAAACCTTCCAATTCATGTCATGACCCAAAATCAAGCATTCCCCTTTTTAGTTCGCAATAATCATTTCGTCGTATTCATTTAATAATGGATCTAGGCTCGAGATAGCCTAGTTACAAAAATAAAAAGGGGAAGAATAAAAGGTGGAACATAATCGTAGACATAATAAATTACAATCGAACATATGATAATATTAAACATTACAGATTCTAATTTTTCACAATAATTTCATTTCATGATTACATAGGGAATGTTCGAACGATAAATCAAAATTTTACACAAAAAGTGTATTATAACTCCACTCGCGTTGTTTGTCGTCTTCAGAATAGGGACTAGATAATTCTTGAATTGTTTTTCCCTCTTTCATTTGGCTTGAATTACTGTTTCGAATCATATTTGACTCCTCCTTGCAGCGCGAATTTGCGAATCTGAATCCATTATCTTTTCTCTCTAGATTTCTTTTCTATTTCATTTGTTGTTCTAGATCTCAGTCTTTTAATTTTTAAGAACAGATGTTGTAGAGGAAAGAGGGAAGAATAGATCCAAGATCTTTTGAAGAAGATAATGAGAGAAAAGAGAGGAATGGCTTCGCCATGAATCGCGGTGGAGTTTACAAAGAGCTTAGAGGGGTTTATTTATAGGTGCCAAGCTACGAATCTCGCCCAGAAAACAGCCCAAATACATCACAATTTACCCAGAACAGATTCTGGGAAAAGTGACCAGGTCGACCCCCAGGTCGACTACATGGTCGACCTGGTCAGGGGTAGGTCGACTACCCAGTCGATACTCCGGTCGACTTGGGCGTTGGGCAGGAAAAATCCCGCCCTTCCTTTCTGGGTTTGAATTTCGAAATATTATTTTCGTTTTGAGCTGTTTTGATTGTTTTAATATACTGAAACTTTGGAAGGTCATAAATTCTTCGTACGAAGTCTAATTTTCGAAAACTCGGACTCGATTTCGTGCAGAATTCCGAGACGAACGCAATGGTGAAGTCCGTATAACTAATTTCTCAATATTTACTTTAAGTATTCTTTATTTCCCATCGTTCTTAATTAATTTGTTTTGCGTATCACCATTATATTTTAATATCTCGGAATATATATATTTATTATAAATTTCTTATTTTTAAATCATAAAAATGCGGGGTGTTACAATAGTTGTTACGGTGTTTTCAGATCTAAATCGTTCTGTAGTTATACATAGATCTAGCTTCTTTGTTGTTTATTTACAAATCCAGGTGTCACGAATTATTTTCCTTGTAGATAATTCTTTTAGACCTAATTTTTGTTATTGTTCTTCCTGTTTTTTCGATTTCAATAAATCCATTACTTTAATTTATTTCAGTTATCCATAGCTTTATTCTACGTATGAAATTTTACCGTAGTTCTATAATTACCCCTATTTTTATTTCATATATATTTTTGTCCATCTGAGTTTAGGCCATATGAGAATCTATGCCATTTCCTTTCTATTTCTGATATTGAGTTTAGGCCTTTCTATGCTTAAACCTTTCATTTTTTCCTATTTTTGCGCAAATTGGGTTAAATCACGTGATGGGACGATTACAGCACAATTGGATAATAGTAGGAAAATGCATAAAAAAGGATTAATTGAGGATTAGTGAAATTTTATACAATAATAGGTGTAAAAGAGGCATGATGAAATTTGATTAAAAGATGTATTCAATGAACGAACGATAATATTTGGACTGAATTGTACTTAATTTGACATTAAGTAACCTATATTTGGAAAACATGTTAATTACTTAGTTTGTGAGCGAGCATCATCGCGAACAAGGAAGATAAGACACTGTAATGCCTGATATTAAGGTTGTGTCACTTTAGTTGATGGGTTCGGGAATTGATAACCCTGAATTCCATAGTTGGCACGGGTTATTCACATCTGGAAAGCCGATCGATGGGTGGTATTAGGAAATTCCTTTCTAATTACTTGTTTCTGTCTGAACTTATAGAAGTATAAAATACTCAATCAGTTTTAGTATGATCATTACTATCATCATTGTCTTTTTAAGAATAGTTAATCCATGTTATCAATTCATATCAGTTACTATTCACCTCAGACACTTACCCTTTTATGACATTAAAACTACTTTAACCATTTCCTTAACTTAGCAGTCAAGCTAATAATATTAGCAGCTCTTCAAGCTTTATGTGTGACCCATTTTCTTTCTTACTTTCTCTTTTCTTTCCCTCGGGCTTACAGAGAGAAAATTTATAGTTCTGGTTTCTTTGTTGATTTTGTCGTGAAGGATTTTTCCAAAATATGGATTACTTCAATTCTCTTTTCAAGGTTAGGTTGTATCCTTTTGACTATTTGGGGGATAATATTATTTTACTCTGATATTGTTTCTTAATGAGATTTTGAGACATGACACTTTGTAACTATTTAGTTAATTGAAACAAAGATGGTTTTGTGTTTAAAAATGAAAGTTTCTTTTTCCATTTGTAAATTTACTATTTTATGTCTTTATACCTACAATGCTTCATATTTTCTTAATGAAATCATCATATAGGTGACATTAAGGAATGTAGGATGTTAAAAACCCTTGAGTTGCCTCATATGGTGGTTTCAAACTAAAACTAAGGAAAAACTCTAAATGTCTCCACTCAGTAATCGTGCTAAGGACGGCATACTTCAGACATAAAGCGTCGGCCACGACGTTACCCTTCCCAGGGGTACACTGAATAGTGAAATCAAAAGATGCAAGATATTTAATCAATCTCTGCTGCCGCTGGTTCAGATCGTTCTGCGAAAACAAATACCTAAGGGACTTATGATCTATGGATAACTCAAACTTCTCCCCAAGAAGATAGTGCCTCCACATCTTGAGTAATACGACCCGAACTTCCCCATGGAGGAAAGCATGGATTGCGTTGAGAACAACACACATCGAAACGCAAACAGAAGAACATTTCATTGCTTATTACAACAATTCCATCAGAATACAAGAATATACAGAGTATGAATAAATATTACACATCTGATAGATATCAGAGATTACAATAAATTACATAGCAGCGGAAAAACAATACAAAACACAATTGAAAGTAATACACGGATACAGAGCTTTCCGAGCATCGTCCTAGTTATAAATTAGGATCCTGCGAATATAAATCTGCAAAACCAAAACTACTAGCTGCCCGTGTGGAAAATAGGGGCACCCAGAGTTTAGGTTAAAACAATAAACTCCAGGTCAGTCACGTGACTGGTGTGAGAACTAAAACAGTTATTAATCTTTATTTTAAAGTTAGGTAAATCAAGGGACTACGTCGTATAACACGGAACGGGTTTCCTCCCAAGAATAACAGTGCATAAAACAAACAGCTCAATGCTAAATAAAGAAAAATGAAGCTATTATAAGACCCAGGTCCCATTACACAATGCATCGCAAGCCGAAGGATAGGGTTTTTACCTTATAATATCCAAAAATGCTTGGTGCATGAAATTTCATATTTTATTATTACTATAAGTGAAGAAAACAACTTCAATCATAATTTATAAATCATAGACGGCATAAGTGACCCATACCACTATGTCGCCGTACTAGTCTCTACAAATAAAACCGAAATATCATGTATTGGAAATTGGATTCCATCATGAGTCGAGGCAAGGGGCAAGCTCCTCTCCGTTCGAGACACTCTAGCAAATGTCTCAGGACCACACACAGCGATCCTTGGATCTTCAGGGCCGGTCCTCTCTTACTTTTGAGGATTGGAAATTCCTGAGCACACGTTTCCCGGTCCTAATAGACCTATATCCGAGGCGCCTCGCATTCCAACAACCACACAGGTGAAAAGTATATAAATGTCAGCCAGTTTATGCACTGACGCCACCACTAGCTAGAAAGAAACGTCGTGCTCTCCCTGCAGTCACTATCCCGTTTTTGACTCATACCGAGGTGTGAGGCTCGCAAATTCACGCTATACACAAAGCTGCGCCACACAGGCCGTGCTTTGATCATCAACCACAAGACTTTTCTTTTCAACAGAAGCCTTGATCATTTGCCACTTAGGCATGCCACACAGGCAATTCATGCCATGCGACTGATGTCCATCGATATACAACCTCCGAGCTCGTACGTCTCAGAGAAGGTCGTTAAGAAAGAGAATAAATTCTCCGCTGCCAAACAGATGTATATTTAATAGAGATCAATCAACATAGAATAAAATCCCATGTCAGACACACAGTCCATTTACAAGTTCGTTCTGGGTCTGAACGAAACCGGAGGCACTTTCCTCGCATATCCATCGATCTCCAAGTACGTTTGGACGGTCACCAACTGATTCCCTCATATTGGGTGTACATCCCAATCAAGATCATCAATAATCACCCAAACGATGTGAAGACTTCCGGTCTTCAACAACCGTCTTCATCTTCGACATATCGTCGAAACGGTTATTCAGAATGGGTATAAACCCGGCCTTTCCGAATAACCCGCGTATATAATAAACACGTGTTACACAAACACAACATACACCTCATTCCAATTCAAACTATTCTTTTATTCACAAAATCACATTCTTAGGGAAAGGTTCCCATTAATTTTATCAAAGATAAATTCTACTAAATTTATTCTTTAATCTTCCTTTGGATATCATTTTAAACCATATTATGGTTTTCCAAACTAGTCGGGATTAGCGAACCACACCGAAGTAATTATTTATTTTATTTCCCAATCCCAACCTATTCATCCCATAGAGCAAAACTGATAATACTCCATATCTAACACCACGGTGTTATCGGTAAATATTAATTACCATTTCACGTTCAAATCTAATCAAAGATTTAACTATCGCTTTGGAGCAAAACTGGTGATACTCCATTCTCGATCACTTTTCAGATTTGATAATTTAAATTGTCTATTCACATTTCAATCTAATTAAAGATTCATTAAAACTCCACGTAGTTTTAATCTTCTCAAAAATCAATATACTGTCTTTAACTGGGTTAAAGAACCAATGTCTTCTAAAACACGGTTCACGATAAACCCAAATCACATTCTATTGTTAATCGGGTTAAAGAACAGGTGTTATTCAAAACACCGCTCATGATAAACCCAAAAACAAATTTAAATTCAATTCCAATTAAATATCATTTAATTGGTACACTTCATTAAATCTAAATAGAAAGATTTAACTTTTTCCTCAACTGGGTTTAAGAACAGTGTTAATGAAGACACCATTCACGACAAACCCAATCACATTTGATATTAACTACAAGGCTCTGAATAGAAAATATACCGACTTATATGAAACACCCCACCTCCGTTAAGGTCAGTCACAAAGGGAATGCCTTAACTTTGGTGGAGGTTTATAAGTAAAAGCCACAGATAAACTCAAGACAGATATAAATACACATATTTTAAACAGCGGAAACCAAACAGACTTTTATTTCATCAATACGTGTTCAAACAAAACATTCCATAATTGTCTCAAAATACTTCCAACATTACAACCTCATTACTATCATGATTATTAAAGAAGCATAAAACATAAATAAAGTGACAAAAATCCGCATAGTGATATCCAAAGCCATAATCCGAGCAAAAGAGATCCAAATCATACATCTATGTTCTTGGAGCTTGTAAAGAGTCTGACTGAGCTGAGTTGTTTCCTCCCTATGGACCGGGGGGAAACGAAAGAAAAGAAGACAAAAAGAAAATAGAGTCAGACATAAAGCCTGAGTAAATCTAGTAACTCTTCAGTATGTGAATAAGAAAAGGGCATGATAGATATAAACTGAAAACAGGAAAGTGTCACAAGCTAAGGAAGTGTCGAATGTACTATCGCACCTATACTATATCTCTGCACCTACTTGAGCTTACTTTAACTGGCACCCCATGCTGAGGGTGAAGTGATCCCCATTTTTATTTAAAGATCGGCTCCTACTCGCGTAAACATGTGTCATACGGCCCCCAAGAATTGTAGATACCTATGTTGATCCCACCATAGGGTGTATCAAGACCCATGGTGGCGGCCCCGACACAAATTCTAGAACGCATAGGTTATACTACTGGTGCCCCCAGTGCCCTGTTTGTTTGCTCCGGAGTGTGTGCACGCCCGCACCCCGTTAGAACCTACACTGTTGCACCCACCGCCGTCGCTTTGACCGCTTACAATCAGCCCGGTAATCGTGCCCCACCCTGCCTAGTTTCAGGGTACCATGATACCTAACTTTGGTTACTGCTGAAACGGGTCCCTCGTTACCAGGATTTTCTAGTCAAACATGTTAAGTGGTTAAGTGTCCGTATTTACCTAACCCCACCCATCAATTCTTGTTAACATGTTGAATTTGGTTAAGTGTTATAGTTGACTTAACCCTACCATCTGTCCTTAGCCTCTTAGAGCACCAGACCACTCACATTAGACAGGTATTGCTACGGTTACTGGATGTGTCGGTCGGTTCCGGGCAGGTTTACACCGTAGCTCAGTCTAACCTCGGGTCATTATTGGGCTCAATGCTTAACCACCCACATTGGATAGGTATTATTGTGACTACTGGACGGCCGGGCGGGTCCGGGCAGGTTTGCATCACAACTCAATCCAACCTCGGGTTAAGCATATCGTGTTTTCTAAATTTACATATTTTATTATTTCTCAATTATATAGGTAAATGTCATATCTTTTATTCTTGGGTGTATCAATTCATACCGCTTAAATGTCATTGTCATTGGCATGTGCCGACCATGCCAACATATATTTTCATGTTTTACACCCAATGTTATTACCCCCGTTTGTACGTTCGCAACATTATAACATGTGTTGGGCTTGTCACAATTCAGCCCAACTTTATAAGTGTGAGAAAAAGGGGAAATCAAGAACATGTAATACATAAAGGTGGGTGGCGCATGAACTTGCAATTTAGCGATTCAACTAACATATAATATGGGTGAACTTGCAGTCAAATCAAAGTATAACTAAGTAGGTGACATATGAAATGGCATAGTTTAGGCTAATACAAACTTGTGTTTAAACATGTTTAACTTGGCATAATGTCAACCACAGAACTAGCATGTTGTATATTCACCAAAATGTCCAATTATAACATCCAATCACATAGCCTATTTCAACATGAACTTGTATAGTTTATGAAACCCAAACGATACTTAACATAGATCCAATTATACTTGCAAATTAACATAAGAATGATATCATAGGTTTTGGGTCATGTAGGCATAAAAGGTTTCAAATCTAGAACATGTTTACATAAGCCTTAATTTAGACTTAGTGAATGTATATAGTCCATGCCATCGACATAAACGTAAAGGGATCAATTACTATTTTTTTCCATAACTTGCTATTGCTATTACTTTCATATACAAATGTCCAATAGGCTTGCATCAATCAATTTAGGCCACAAATATCAATACACAAGTCATGATAGAATCATTACAATACATAGAATTTATATCATATTCATACAATAACACAATTCTATTTTCATTTACATCGAATCACATCACAGTTTTTATTCATATTCTGAAAGGTCACTATACTTACAACGAATGCAGAATCTTGAATTCTGGATTCTGAATTCTGAAATTGAGATGCGCTCCTTTAGGTAGACTAACGTTGCGTTGATTTATTTGATTAAACTATAATCTTCTTCTTAATTTGATTCGTCTCTAGGCTTTTCTCTCTTGACGGCTATGCTCAATTCCTTCCTGGTAGCATGACGACTCCCATCTTATTTTTTTTATGTGAATTTTTAGTTGAGACTTAGGGTGTATTTATAGATTTTTAAATTGTTTTGAGCCGTCAGATGAAGACAAGAGGAATCTAGACCATACAAAGTTCAAAGAGCCAATCAAGAGGTGACATGTCAGCCCTAGTGACACACCGAGCCACAGAAATTCGAGCCAGAGCCAGACCTAGCCATCCAGGTCGACCAGGTAGGTCGACTGGCAGGTCGACACCCAGGTCGACACTATGGTCGACCTGGGGTGGCCAAGTCTACACCATGGTCGACCTGGGGTGGCCAGGTCGACACCATGGTCGACCCTATGGTCGACCTGGTCTCTGGGCGGGAATTTTCCCGCCCAGCCCTGTTTGAACCTGTTTTTCGAATTTCGAATTTAAAACTGAGCTGTTTGAATTTAAATTTTATTCTGAAACTTCCAAAGGTCATAACTCCTTCATACGGAGTCCGATTCGCACAATCTCGGACTCTATCTCAAGCAGAATTCCGAGACGAATGCAATGGCGTAACCCATTTCCCTTAATTCTTTCATTTAGAATTAATTACACCTTAATTTGTGAAGCTTAATGTTATAGAATTCACGGGGTGTTACATTCTCCCCCCCCCCTAAAAGGATTTCGTCCCCGAAATCTGTAAGTTAGGAAGAATGTATATCCTGCCATCCAACAGTCCATCTACTCAACCAACAAACACAGGTGTCCACTGTCCTTAAAAGACTTATAATGCTTCATGATCATTTGCATAGTGTGTGTACATGTCCTTATCTAATGCAGAAATCAGGCGGTCTACTGGTTCAGTTGACCTCCTTAATGCGAATCTTGTAAGTGTCATGAATCCATTATGTATGCAAATTTTTCCTACTCATAATTCTACATAAGTGCACAACTATTCATACAAATGCGACGACCATATGACAGCATATCAAGTTTCAATCATATACAAATGAGAATAAATATATGCATATGCAATATGAAGTGGCTGAGTCGATCTATAACCTATGGTGTGTGTGTATATGCATCCACGAGCAACCACTAGCAATCACTAGCAACCATTTGCAGCCATCATCCATAACATGTTTTCAAATACATGTTTGCATCCATTTGTTTTCTACCTAAGGAGTTAGGAAAAAGGACCGAGGAGATATACCTAAAAAGATAGATAAAGCATAACTTAAGGAAAAAGAGAGATCAAAGATGTACCCTCAAAAAGAAGAGGGTAGGCAGCGTGTATTCTGTCCTCAGTTTCCCAAGTCGCGTCTTCCTCGGCATCGCTCCACTGAACTTTAACGAGTTCGACTTCGCGGTTGCGTAGCTTTTTCACTTCAGTTCCTAAGATGCGGGTTGGAACTTTCCTCACAGTTGCTTCACGTTCCACTTCAGCTACTTCTAGAGTGCTAGGTTCTACCACTTCCGCAGACTCATGCAAACACTTCCGGAGGTGAGAAACATGAAAGATGTTGTGAACTCCGGCCAGTCTCTCGGGTAGCTCTAATCTATAGGCCATCTTCCCAACCTTCTCGATGATAGGAAACGGTCCTACAAATCTTGGTGCTAGCTTTCCTGCGGATCCAAAGCGAACGACGTTCCTTAAAGGGGATACCTTAAGGAAAACCCTGTCCCCAACCTCAAACTCAAGGTCAGTCCTTCTTTTGTCGGCGTAAGATTTTTGTCTATCTTGGGTTGTCTTCATTCTCCTATGTATCAAGTCCACTTTCTCCGAAGTCTCTCGAATCATGTCTGGCCTAAGTATAAGCTTATCTGTAGACTACCACCAACAAGTTGGTGATTTGCACGGTCTTCTATACAAGGCTTCGAAGGGTGTCATGCCTATGGTAGCTTGGTAGCTGTTGTTGTAGGCAAATTCTACTAAAGGAAGGTGATCCTCCCATGTCCCTCCAAAGTCAAGAACGCAAAGTCTTAAAAGATCCTCCAAAACTCTATTCACCCTTTCAGTCTGGCCATCGGTTTGGGGGTGATAGGCCGTGCTCAAACATAACTGTGTGCCTACAGCTTCTTGCAGACTCCGCCAAAACTCACTTGTGAAGATAGGGTCTCGGTCACTAACAATGCTGGAGGGTATCCCATAGAGTCGAACTATTTCCTTGAGATAAAGAGATGCTAGAGATGAGGCAGTTCTTCTACTTTTAACGGGTATAAAGTGGGCGCTTTTAGTAAGCCTATCAACTATTACCCAAATGTTAGTGTTGCCTCTTCTCGACCTAGGCAGTCCATCAATGAAGTCCATTGAAATGCTATCCCATTTCCACTATGGGACCTCCAAAGGATGAAGTAGTCCTCCAGGCTTTTTCTGTTCCGCCTTGACCTGTTGGCAGGTCATGCACTTAGAAACGAAATCTGCCACATCTTGCTTCATGCCGCTCCAAAAGAAAGTCCTTTTTATATCCTTGTACATCTTATCACCGCCAGGGTGTACAGTCATCTTGGAACGATGCGCTTCCACGAGAACCTTCTTTGTCAACTCCCTTGCTTGTGGGACGCATAATCTTCCATCTCGCCTCAGCCAACCCTTATCATCGATGGCGTATCTACTGAGGTGACTAGAAGTCTCACCCCTAATAAGTTTATCAATCACATCAACAAGCCAAGGGTCTTCACGTTGTGCAGCCCCTATTGAGTCCAAGAGAGTAGGGCATACTTCGAGAGATGCTAAAAAACCCGGTACAAAATCTGAGGAGGGCCTAAAGTTAAAATTGGCTATATACTCCAAGCTTTGCCTTTCCACAAAGAGCGGGCTTAAGGTCAGTTTCTTTTGGCTCAACGCGTCTGCTACCATGTTGCCTTTTCCGGGAGTATAGGAAATTTCAAAGTCATACGAGGCAAGAAACTCCATCCATCTTTGCTGCCTCAAGTTAAGATCCTTCTGCGAGAAGAGATATTTCAACGATTTATGGTCAGTGTATAATTCGAACTTCTCACCTAGGAGATAATGGCGCCAAGACTTCAGTGCAAAGACGATGGCGGCTAACTCAAGATCGTGGGTTGGGTAGTTCTTTTCATGAACTTCCAATTGTCTTCCGCCATAAGCTACTACCCTTCCTTCTTGCATTAGAACAGCGCCTAGTCCCGTTCCACATGCATCCGTGTATACTGTGAACATTTTGCTTCCATCTGGCAAGGTCAGAACTGGGGATATTGTGAGAGCCCTTTGTAATCGTTGGAAAGAAAACTCGCAGTCCAAATCCCAAGTGAACGCCAGATTCTTCTTTGTTAGCCTTGTGAGTGGGGCTGAGATTTTCGCGAAATCCCTAATAAACTTTCGGTAAAAACCGGCTAGCCCAAGAAAGCTTCGAACTTCGGTTGCATTTCTTGGTGTCTTCCAATCTTGTACCGCCACCACTTTCGCGGGGTCCACAGCCAACCCTTCTTTGGACACTATATGCCCCAGAAATCTTACCTCCTTTCTCCAAAAGTGGCACTTGGAGAATTTGGCTTTTAGCTGATATGAACGGAGAGTTTCCATGATTTCTTTCAGATGTTGAGCATGCTCTTCCTCATTCTTTGAAAAGATTAAGATATCATCTACGAAGACAACCAAAAATTTGTTGAGGAATTCTTTGAACACCCTGCTCATTAGGTCTACGAAATAAGCGGGTGCATTTGTCAAGCCGAAAGGCATGACAAGCCACTCGAAGAAACCATCCAGGGTTCTGAACGTCGTCTTATCAATGCTATCTTCAGCTACTCTTAGCTGATGGAACCCAGTTGCCAGATCAAGTTGGGAGAAGACCGACGCTCCTACAAGCTGATCAAACAAATCGTCGATTCGGGGAAGAGGGTGCCTATTTTTATTGGTCAATTTGTTTAACTCCCTATAGTCGACGCAAAGGCGAAGCGAACCGTCCGCTTTGGTTGCGAACACCACTGGAGCACCCCATTCCGAAATGCTCCGTCTAATGAACCACTTTTCGAGAAGTTCTTTAACCTGCTTACTGAGCTCCTTTCTCTCCTTTGGAGCCATGTGTCTGACAGGTAAAGCTACAGGCTTTGCATTATCCACAAGATATATGCGGAAGTCTATTTCTCGCCTCGGAGGTAAGCCTTTCACCTCCTCAAAGACATCCGGATATTCCCGGACTACTCTAACTGATTGCAAATTCTCATCAGAAGCATCAAGCGACTCTAGATAACTAAGCATAACAGCATTCAAGGGATTACAAGAAATTTCTAGAGTGTTACCAAGCCGAGTCAAGAGTCTAACTACTCTTTTCTCACAATCAAGGATGGCCCCATTACTGGATAACCAGTCCATGCCTAAGATCAAACCATATCCCGAGAATCCCAAAACAAAGGCATTACAACTAAACTCAACGCTGAGAATAGAGATTTTCAAACCCAAACAAACCATTGACAAGTAAGCGGAGCCCCCAATTGGATTTGAAACTACTAAGGGATCTTCTACCATACTAGTGTCTAGATGCAGAGATTCTAGTAAGGCAGATGAAATAAAAGAGTGTGATGCGCCAGAGTCAAAAAGTGTGTGAACTGGATGATCATACAAATAAACTACACTTTCTACAGAAATATTACTATCTCGTTCCTGCTGAGGTGCCACTAGCGCATGAACCTGACCCCCTGAAGTGGATCCGGCTTTCTGTCCCTCTCCTTTCTTCTTTGGGCAGTCCTTAGCTTGGTGTTCAGTTTCTCCACAATGGAATCAACCACCCATCTTTGCCTTCCTTTTTCGGCAGTCTTTTGATATATGTCCCACAATGCCATAGAAATTGCACCTTCTCTTCTCACGGGGCTTATTTTTCTTCCCTCCTTTCTTGAAGTCTGTTTTCTTTGTTTGTAGACCCTCTTTCTTCTCTTCCACCTTAGTTTCTTTCTTGCCGTGGTCTTCCTCGTGTAGCAACACCATGTCCACCAAGCTTTCATAAGTCGCTCCCGTGGATATATAGGTCATGGCAAGGCTGTGTAGAGGCTCATTCAAACCCATGACGAAGCGAAGTGCCTTCTTGTGTTGGGTGTTTACTAAGTTTATCCCAAATCTGGCCAGCTGATTAAACTGATTAACATACTCCCTGATTGTCATACTTCCCTGTTTCAGAGTTAGAAACTTCTCCATTTGCAGGCTTCTTCCAGCTTGGGAGAGGAATTTCATCTCAAACCTTGTCTTGAAGTCTTCCCATGTTACCACCGCCCTCTGAGCATTGGTAATTTCCCACCAACAGGAAGCTTCATCTTTAAGTAACCATACTGCTAGCTGTATCTTTTGCCTGTCATTAACTCCGAAGATGACAAACAGATCCTCAATCTCCTTTAGCCAGTTTCTTGCTCCTACAAAGGATTATGCCCTATAAAAGTCTTTTCCACCCATTGCCTTGAAGTCTCTGCATGTTTTTGCGAAGGCATTTCCACGAGGAGGAGGAGGAGGAGGAGGAGGAACCGTGGCCACTGGAGGAGGAATGTCTGCTGGGCCCGCGCCATTGCCCTCGCTTCTAAATACCTCCTAAACCAGCCGGGTATGGGTACTCCTTCAGGAAGGTTAAGGTCTCCAGACATGCTGAAACAGAAAGGAAATATTCAAAACGAAGGATAGAGAGATAGTGCATATGGCTTTGGGGGATTATGTCTTTTAAGATATAACACTTTTTCTTGAAAAATTCTTCTTTAAACTTTCTTTTTGAAAACAATTTCAAAATTTTTTATCTTATCTGGTAAACCTATGCTCTGATACCAAGTGAAACACCCCACCTCCGTTAAGGTCACTCACAAAGGTAATGCCTTAACTTTGGTGGAGGTTTATAAGTAAAAGCCACAGATAAACTCAAGACAGATATAAATACACATATTTTAAACAGTGGAAACCAAACAGACTTTTATTTCGTCAATACATGTTCAAACAAAACATTCCATAATTGTCTCAAAATACTTCCAACATTACAACCTCATTACTGTCTTGATTATTAAAGAAGCATAAAACATAAATAAAGTGACAAAAATCTTCATAGTGATATCCAAAGCCATAATCCGAGCAAAAGAGATCCAAATCATACATCTACGTTCTTGGAGCTTGTAAAGAGTCTGACTGAGCTGAGTTGTTTCCTCCCTGTGGACCTGAGGGGGGGAACGAAAGAAAAGAAGACGAAAAGAAAATAGAGTCAGACATAAAGCCTGAGTAAATCTAGTAACTCTTCAGTATTTGAATAAGAAAAGGGCATGATAGATATAAACTGAAAACAGGAAAGTTTCACAAGCTAAGTAAGTGTCGAATGTACTATCGCACCCATACTATATCTCTGCACCTACTTGAGCTTACTTTAACTGGCACCCCATGCTGAGGGTGAAGTGATCCCCATTTTTATTTAAAGATCGGCTCCTACTCGCGTAAACATGTGTCATACGGCCCCCAAGAATTGTAGATACCTATGTTAGTCCCACCATGGGGTGTATCAAGACCCATGGTGGCGGCCCCGACACAAATTCTAGAAGGCATAGGTTATACTACTGGTGCCCCCAATGCCCTGTTTGTCTGCTCCGGAGTGTGTGCACGCCCGCACCCCGTTAGAACCTACACTGTTGCACCCACCGCCGTCGCTTTGACCGTTTACAATCAGCCCAGTAATCGTGTCCCACTCTGCCTAGTTTCAGGATACCATGATACCTAACTTGGGTTACTGCTGAAACGGGTCCCTCGTTACCAGGATTTTCTAGTCAAACATGTTAAGTGGTTAAGTGTCCGTATTTACCTAACCCCACCCATCAATTCTTGTTAACATGTTGAATTTGGTTAAGTGTTATAGTTGACTTAACCCTACCATCTGTCCTTAGCCTCTTAGAGCACCAGACCACTCACATTAGACAGGTATTGCTACGGTTACTGGATGTACCGGTCGGTTCCAGGCAGGTTTACACCGTAGCTCAGTCTAACCTCGGGTCATTATTGGGCTCAATGCTTAACCACCCACATTGGTTAGGTATTGTTGTGACTACTGGACAGCCGGGCGGGTCCGGGTAGGTTTACATCACAACTCAATCCAACCTCGGGTTAAGCATATTGTGTTTTCTAAATTTACATATTTTATTATTTCTCAATTATATAGGTAAATGTCATATCTTTTATTCTTGGGTATATCAATTCATACCGCTTAAATGTCATTGTCGTTGGCATGTGCCGACCAAGCCAACATATATTTTCATGTTTTACACCCAACGTTATTACCCCCGTTTGTACGTTCGCAACATTATAACATGTGTTGGGCTTGTCACAATTCAGCCCAA
This sequence comes from Allium sativum, assembly GCA_030737875.1. Lineage (NCBI taxonomy): Eukaryota > Viridiplantae > Streptophyta > Magnoliopsida > Asparagales > Amaryllidaceae > Allium > Allium sativum. The sequence goes on from CM060924.1 coordinate 163,202,663, forward strand.
CTTTATAAATGTGAGAAAAAGGGGAAATCTAGAGCATGTAATACATAAAGGTGTGTGGCGCATGAACTTGCAATTTAGCGATTCAACTAACATATAATATGGGTCATGTGAACTTGCAGTCAAATCAAAGTATAACTAAGTAGGTGACATATGAAATGGCATAGTTTAGGCTAATACAAACTTGTGTTAAACATGTTTAACTTGGCATAATGTCAACCACAAAACTAGCATGTTGTATATTCACCAAAATGTCCAATTATAACATCTAATCACATAGCCTATTTCAACATGAATTTGCATAGTTTATGAAACCCAAACGATACTTAACATAGATCCAATTATACTTGCAAATTAACATAAGAATGATATCATAGGTTTTGGGTCATGTAGGCATAAAAGGTTTCAAATCTAGAACATGTTTACATAAGCCTTAATTTAGACTTAGTGAATGTATATAGACCATGCCATCGACATAAACATAAAGGGATCAATTACTATTTTTTGCCACAACTTGCTATTGTTATTACTTTCATATACAAATATCCAATAGGCTTGCATCAATCAATTTAGGCCACAAATATCAATACACAATTTATATCATATTCATATAATAACACAATTCTTTTTTCATTTACATCAAATCACATCACAGCTTTTATTCATATTCTGAAAGGTCACTATACTTACAACGAATGCAGAATCTTGAATTCTGGATTCTGAATTCTGAAATTGAGATGCGCTCCTTTGGGTAGACTAACGTTGCGTTGATTTATTTGATTAAACTATAATCTTCTTCTTAATTTGATTCGTCTCTAGGATTTTCTCTCTTGACGGCTATGCTCAATTCCTTCCTGGCAGCATGACGACTTCCATCTTATTTTTTTATGTGAATTTTTAGTTGAGACTTAGAGTGTATTTATAGATTTTTAAATTGTTTTGAGTCGTTAGATGAAGACAGGAGGACTCTAGACCATAAAAAGTTCAAAGAGTCAATCAAGAGGTGACATGTCAGCCCTAGTGACACACCGAGCCACAGAAATTCAAGCCAGAGCCAGACCTAGCCAGCCAGGTCGACCAGGTAGGTCGACTGGCAGGTCGACACCCAGGTCGACACTATGGTCGACCTGGGGTAGCCAGGTCGACACCATGGTCGACCCTATGGTTGACCTGGTCTTTGGGCGGGAATTTTCTCGCCCAGCCCAGTTTGAACCTGTTTTTCGAATTTCGAATTTAAAACTGAGCTGTTTGAATTTAAATTTTATTATGAAACTTCTGAAGGTCATAACTCTTTCGTACGGAGTCCGATTCGCGCAAACTCGGACTCTATCTCAAGCAGAATTCCGAGGAGAACGCAATGGCGTAACCCATTTCCTTTAATTCTTTCATTTAGAATTAATTACACCTTAATTTGTGAAGCTTAATGTTATAGAATTCACGGGGTGTTACATTATATTCAATATCAAATTTTGAAATCAACAAATATCGTATTGGAAATAACGATATAAAATATATCTTTCAAATTTCCACAACCACATCTGTATAATCACGAAATCCAACATCGAAATATTCCGAAGATAATTTCGATTCAAATCCATTCCAATTCATGTATTGGAAATTCTGATTATTTTCAAAACCATTTTAAATCCAATTTATTTATTTAAAAATAAATGGAATTGCAATTCTAGTTCAAAACTAGTTCATTTCGATAAAAAAACGTAACACCCCACCTCCGCCAATGCAACTCTTGCAAGCGCACTAGCTTTGGAGGGGCGTTAAATGAGGTAAACATGCATGTAGATATCACAAGACAGAACATATAAGTAAAAGCAGAGTAAATAAAGCAGCGGGTAAAATTTCTATTTCAAAACCATAGTCAAGTTACATCAAAGTACTTAGTCATCATTTTCCAACAAAACAAAGTCTAGAAAACATAAACTGAAAACTGGAAATAACATAAAGTAAACTATCCCCAAAGTAGATGTGGTAAGCCATAGCGAGCTCAAGTCCAAACCGTACATGAGCTATCCAGAAAAGCGGCTAAAGATCCGAGCTAGGTGCTAGTATTCCCACCCTGAGAACCTGGGGGGGGAACGGAAGAAAAGAGGCGAAAGAAAACGGGTCATTCAAAAAGACTGGTAAGTCCTACCTACTATTAGTATAAAAACTAATAAAGTTAACTGGACGTGCACAACAGAGATGAAACATAGGATGATAACTGGCATAGGGAAAAGTTAACAAGATAGATCAAATGTGGCATCGCATATACAATGTTAAGTTGCACCAGGTGTACTAGTATTCTAATCCATGTCAAGTATAAACAAGAAATGATCCCTTGGCCCAAAGTTGGCCCAACATCATGAGATGACCTAAATCAAGGTCCAACTACTCGGTCTAGTCGATCAGCTCCCTATAAGCCTAACTCGTCGTGTATCGGTGTCATACGGCTTAATCATGCAATGTAGTTAACTGTGCAAGGTCCACCCTAGGGTGTATCCAGCCCTAAGGTGTAAACCACAGACACAATTCAAGCACGCACAGTCTAAACCTACTGGTGCCCATGTTCAACTCCGGACTTAATGTGCACGACCATGGTCCGCCTGAACAATCGGTGCACCATTCAGCCGTCTCTTTTGGTCTCTAACAATCAGTCCAGTAATCGTGCCCCACCCTAGCCTAGTCCAGGGTATCCAGATACTCCCAACTGGGTTACGGCTGAAAAGGACCTCGTAACTAGGATTTCAAGCGGGTTAAGTGTGGTTAACTCTACCCTAACCATGTATTGAGTCGGTCAAGTGTATTCAAGCAGTTCATGACTTAACCCTATCAATACATCGTGTTTAATTGGTTAAGTATTCAAGTAGTTCATGACTTAACCCAACCAACCCATCGTGTTTAATTGGTTAAGTATTCAAGCGGTCCATGACTTAACCCTATCATGTGGCATTGATTAACTTAATGCACCCCAACCTCTCACATTATACTTTGTTGTGGTTACTAGTTAAGCCGGGCGGGTCTGGGTAGCTTTACACCACAACCTAGTCTAACCTCGGGTTTTAAGTGCGATGTGACCAACTACTCACATTGGGTCCTATTGTTTGTAGCCACTAGTTAAGCCGGTCGGTTCCGGGTAGATTTATGCTACAAACTCAACCAAACCTCGAGTTGGCCACTTCCATGTTTTCTACATGTCATGTCCACGTTCATGTTTTCAAGCATAAACACATGTCAAACTTTCACGTCATATTTTCAAGTCATGTTTTCATATTATTTAAGTTTGCCCAACTACCCATAACGTATTCCCATCGCACGTAAATTCGCATCAACGCAAATAGATCAAAGAGGGAACATAATAATATGACAAGGTGGGCATAAGATGGCAAAGTCTATCACAAGTTAAACATGGTGATATTTGAGGCCAAAAGGGGGTTCAACATACTAGCATATGGCCTCAACATGTATGATAGCATAAAAGGTGACTTGGTCTCAAACATATCAAATAGCATAAGGGTGATTTGGCCACAAGCATGCATAATAGCATAAGGGTGATTTGGCCACAAGCATATTAAGGAACATGAGGGGTTAAGGTTTGGCCACAAGTTAAACATGGTGGCATATGAGGCAAATGTGTTCATAAACTTGCATATTACATTATAAGCCTCAAAACATGCATGATATCAAATTTTAGCAAAATAGATGAAACATGGTCATAAATGATATAGGATGATAGCAAGTGATTCGCATATAACCTCATATGCAAGATATCATAAGGTTTATGAGAGTTTCTATGTTGCTTTATGCAACATTTCAAATCAAAGCTCATAGCTTTTTATGCACAAAGTCAAGGTGATAGCTTTACAAACATGCATAGAATAAATCTATGCATAACATGATAGAATCAAAGCATAAATCATACTTAGGCCCAAACTCAAACTTGCAACATGTCATATTTAACTTCATAGTTAGAATCTAAGAGTAGTATAGGGCTTACAATGCTATGAAGACTTATAAAATAAAATAAGATTGAGACGAAGCCTCTAGCAACTCTAAAAAAAACCAAATGTATACAAGCTCCAAGTTGTCTTGAGAAACAAGAGGCTCCTTTGATTTGTATGAAGAAAGATCCTTGTTTTGATGAAGAAAGGTGGCTCTTTTACTAGCTTAGGATACTCAAACTTTCATGAAGGGGATGGAGGCCATGATATGAAGATGGAGGCCATGATCAAGAAACATTTTGGTATAGTTTAGTTGTAGGAATGATTAATGCGGGTTTAGGCTAGGTCTTTTTATAGAAGATTGGGTTAGTTTAGGCCATAGGATTAACCCTAGTTCAGATCCGAGCCATTAAAATCCGTCATAAGCCTCCAAACCTATCTTGAGGAACAAGTCAGGTGCACCCAGGCCAGACTGGCCGACCACCCAAGTCGACAGGGGTGTCGACTGGGCAGTCGACACCACCTGGGGTGTGTCGACTCCCAAGTCGACTCCCCAGTCGACTTGGGGGTGGCGGGAATTTTTCTCGCCTCTTCTGCTTGGCTGAATTCAAATTTGAACTGTTTTTGAACTTGAAATTTTCTGAAAACTTTGACGGGCCATAACTTGGTCATACGGACTCCGATTTTCGAAAACTCGGACTCTATTTTGCGTATTTTTCCGAGACGAACGCAATGGCACAGCCCGTTTCCCTTGATTTAGATTTTATCATTAAATTCTGCCTTGGTTTATGTTATAACATGTTATTTAAAAATACGGGTTGTTACATTCTCCCCTCCTTAAAGGATTTCGTCCCAGAAATCTTCAAGTTAGGAAGAACATATCCTACCATCCATCATCCATCTACTCAAAACATCATCCACAAGTAAACATTGTCCTTAAAGGATTCTAAATGTTGTATGATCATATGCAGAGGTGTGTGTATATGTACTTATCTAATGCGAAAATCAGGCGGTTACTGGTTCGGTAAACCTCCTTAATGCAAAGTATGTTAGTGAAATGATTCCATATGTATGCGAATTCCTAACATAATTCATAATCTCTACATGAGTGCACATAACATTCATCCATATGCAACATCCACGTGATAGCATAACAAGTTTCAGCCATGAATAAGTATAAGCACTCATGCATATGCAATATGAAAGTGTGTGAGCCGATCTTAGTGCCTAATGTGTATCATGCATCCACGAGTATCCACTTGTAAACACTTGCAACCACTTGCAAACATCAAGCATAACATGTTTCAAATACATGTTTCATCCAAAGGGTTTCTACCTAAGGTTCTCATGACAAGGTTAACGAGATAACAAGATAAACAGGATAAACATGGATAGCAAAAAGGAAGATATGCTAAAAAGGAAAAGAGATCGAGAATGTACCCTCGAAAAGAAAAGGATAAAGCCTACGCATCTTCCCCTCAGTTTCTCAAGTTGCATCTTCTTCGGCTTCATTCCACTGAACCTTTACTAACTTGACTTCTCGATTTCTTAGCTTCTTGATCTCCGTTCCCAAGATACGAATCGGGGCTCTCCTCAGGGTTGCCTCTTTCTCTACCTCCACGTCTTCAAGAATACTAGGTTCAACCACCTCAGCGGACTCATGTAGGCACTTTCAAAGATGCGAGACATGAAAGACATTATGCACTCCGGCCAGCTTCTCGGGCAATTCCACCTTATAAGCCATCTTCCCAATTCTTTCTATGATAGGGAAGGGTCCTACGAACCTTGGTGCCAGCTTCCCAACTGCTCCAAAACGAACCATTTTACGTAAAGGAGAAACCTTCACGAAAACCATATCTCCAACTTCGAATTCCAAATCTGTCCTTCGCTTGTCAGCATAGGATTTTTGTCTGTCTTGGGCCGTTTTCATCCGTCTTCTCACCAATTCAACTTTCTCGGAGGTGTCCCGTATCATATCGGGCCCAAGCATAAGTCTATCCGTTGTCTCCCACCAACAAGATGGTGACCTACACGGCCTCCCATACAAAGCTTCAAATGGTGCCATCCCTATGCTAGCTTGATAGCTATTATTATAAGCAAACTCTACAAGAGGGAGGTGGTCTTCCCAAGTACCACCAAAGTCAAGAATGCATAGCCTCAACAGATCTTCTAGTACCCTATTCACCCTTTTGGTATGGCCATCCGTCTGTGGTTGATAGGTCGTACCTAGATTCAATCGCGTACCCATCGCTTCTTGCTAACTATTCCAGAATTGGCTAGCGCGAATTGGGTCACGATCGCAAACTATGTTAGAAGGAACTCCATGCAATCGTACTATCTCTCGAAGATAAACAGATGCTAGACCTGATGCGGTCCTCTTGTTCTTCACTGGAATAAAATGAGCACTTTCCGTAAGTCTATCAACTATGACACATATCCCATAAAGCCCAAATAGTTTGGTCAACTTAATGGACATCTTCACCCAAACTATATATCACAAACAGGCGAGTCATACTCCTTATGGGGTTTGCAACAGAACTAAGATTGAGAATAGGACCGAGAGGATATACTTAAAAGATAGCACGTGAGTAAGCTCCACAGAATAGTAGGGGTCAAGGACATACTCTTAAAAAGAGATATAATGCGCGTATCTAGTCTTCAATCTCCTAAGTCGCATTTTCTTGTGCTTAATCTCATCGTGCCTTGATCGTCTTTTAACTTCACAATTCCGTAATTTCCAAATATGAGTTGGAACTCGTTTCACCGTTGCCTCTCGTTCCACATCCACTTATTCTTTTCCTAAAAAAACTTGGCTACAACTGCGTGCTCATGGTTTTCCTACAAGCTTTCCAAAATTCGTTAGTGAATCCTAGATCTCGTTTACATACCATACGGTACTCCACGCAGAAAAACTATCTCTTGAAAAAAAATGTCAATCCATGTTGCCAAATGTACTTACTAGGGTGATTTCTATAACCCCTGCTTAAGCGAAATGGACTACCCGCCTTAGTGGCGAACACTACTCGATTGGATTACATATTCCCAATAAAGGTGCCAAGGGATCCTGGATAACTAATCATGACGGAACCCTAAAGGTCACACAAGATTTCGAGGGTATTACCGAGGCGAGTCATGAGCCTCGCAACCCTATGTTCAAAGTCAAGAATGGCTCCATAACTGGATAACCAACCCATGCCCAACATCAACTCGTATCCCCTAAACCCGAGAACATAAGCATCACACACGAATTCTACGCTCAAGATAGAGATTTTCAAATCCATACAAATCGCAGATAGATGGGCGGAACCCCCAATCGGATTTGAAATACTAACGGGATTTTCAACTAGACTAGTACTTAAGTGCAAACTTTCAACAAGATCAGAAATAAAACTATGCGATGCGCCAGAATCAAATAAGGTATGAACAGGGAAATCAGAAATGTAAACATGACTTTCTATAGAAACACTACCTCGAATCAAAAGCTGGAAGAGCGAGGGGAACCTGCAACTGCCCTCCAGAGGGTCCTTCTTGATGAATTTGCATTTTCCCTTGTCCTCGCTTTTTCGGGCAATCCTTACTATAGTGTCCAGACTCTCCACAATGAAAGCATTTGTCCAACTTCCTCTTCTTCTTCCTACAGTCTTTGACTATGTGCCCAGTGATCCTACAGAAGTTGCACTTTCTTGTGTATTTTGCCTTGTTGTTGTTGGCCTTGTTTCCCTTCTTGTTGTTCTTGTCTCCTTCCTCGAAATCTTCCTTCTTGCCTTGAGACTCATTTGCCTTGACATCCTTCTTGCCACTCTTATCTTCCTCTTGAAGCAGGGCCATATTCACCAAACTCTCGAAGGTCGCCCCCATGGGTATATGGGACATGGCCAAACCGTGTAATGGCTCATTCAATCCCAGAGCAAAGTGTAGGGCCTTCTTATGAGCTGTGTTAACCAAGTCTAGACCGAACCGAGCAAGTTGATTAAACGTATCCACGTATTCCCTAACTGTCATGTCCCCTTGCTTTAGATATAGGAACCTATCCATCTGAAGGTTCTCTTCTGTCGATGACAGAAACCTCAGTCCAAACCTTCTCCTAAAGTCATCCCAAGTCTGGATTGGCCTAGTAGTGGTGGTGACTACCCACCAATATGCAGCTTCCTCTTTCAATAGCCATACTGCCAACAGAACTTTTCTAAGGTCTTCTATATCAAAGATAGCAAAGAGGTCTTCAGTTTCCTTTAACCAGTTTCTTGCCTCAACAAAAGTCTTCGTCCCAATAAAATTCTTGCTACCCATCGCCTTAAAGTCCTTGCAAATCTTCGCGAAATCCGTTTGCGGATGCTGAGGAGGAGGATAAGGAACCTCAGCTACGGGAGGAGGAGGAATGTTAGCCACGGGGGAAGGAGGAGGAATGTTTGCGGGGCCGGCTTCATTCGCCCTAGCCTCCATGTACCTTCTAAACCAAATAGGTACTGGTACGCCCTCCAGAATGGCAAAATTATCGGCCATACTGAAACGAAGACAATGATAGATTGAGAATGAGGAAACAAAGGATAGGGCTAATGGCTTTTGGGGAATAGCTTTTTTAAAATAAATTAGACTTTTCTTGGAAAATATTTAATTGGTTTTGAAAATAGTTTTTCAAAAGGTAAGTTTTAAAAACCTTTTGCTCAAATCTTGTAAACCTTATGCTCTGATACCAAATGTAACACCCCACCTCCGCCAATGCCACTCTTGTAAGCGCACTAGCTTTGGAGGGGCGTTAAACGAGGAAAACATGCATGTAGATATCACAAGACAGAACATATAAGTAAAAGCAGAGTAAATAAAGCAGCGGATAAAATTTCTATTTCAAAACCATAGTCAAGTTACATCAAAGTACTTAGTCATCATTTTCCAACAAAACAAAGTCTAGAAAACATAAACTGAAAACTGGAAATAACATAAAGTAAACTATCCCCAAAGTAGATGTGGTAAGCCATAGCGAGCTCAAGTCCAAACCGTACATGAGCTATACAGAAAAGCAGATAAAGATCCGAGCTAGGTGCTAGTATTCCCACCCTGAGAACCTGGGGGGGACGGAAGAAAAGAGGCGAAAGAAAACGGGTCAGTCAAAAAGACTGGTAAGTCCTACCTACTATTAGTATAAAAACTAATAAAGTTAACTGGACATGCACAACAGAGATGAAACATAGGATGATAACTGGCATAGGGAAAAGTTAACAAGATAGATCAAATGTGGCATCGCATATACAAGGTTAAGTTGCACCAGGTGTACTAGTATTCTAATCCATGTCAAGTATAAACAAGAAATGATCCCTTGGCCCAAAGTTGGCCCAACATCATGAGATGACCTAAATCAAGGTCCAACTACTCGGTCTAGTCGATCGGCTCCCTATAAGCCTAACTCGTCGAGTATCGGTGTCATACGGCTTAATCATGCAATGTAGTTAACTGTGCAAGGTCCACCCTAGGGTGTATCCAGCCCTAAGGTGTAAACCACAGACACAATTCAAGCACGCACAGTCTAAACCTACTGGTGCACATGTTCAACTCCGGACTTAATGTGCACGACCATGGCCGCCTGAACAATCGGTGCACCATTCAGCCGTCTCTTTTGGTCTCTAACAATCAGTCCAGTAATCGTGCCCCACCCTAGCCTAGTCCAGGGTATCCAGATACTCCCAAGTGGGTTACGGCTGAAAAGGACCTCGTAACTAGGATTTCAAGCGGGTTAAGTGTGGTTAACCCTACCCTAACCATGTATTGAGTCGGTCAAGTGTATTCAAGCAGTTCATGACTTAACCCTATCAATACATCGTGTTTAATTGGTTAAATATTCAAGTAGTTCATGACTTAACCCTACCAACCCATCGTGTTTAATTGGTTAAGTATTCAAGCGGTCCATGACTTAACCCTATCATGTGGCATTGATTAACTTAATGCACCCCAACCTCTCATATTAGACTTTGTTGTGGTTACTAGTTAAGCCGGGCGGGTCCGGGTAGCTTTACACCACAACCTAGTCTAACCTCGGGTTTTAAGTGCGATGTGACCAACTACTCACATTGGGTCCTATTTTTTGTAGCCACTAGTTAAGCCGATCGGTTCCGGGTAGATTTATGTTACAAACTCAACCCAACCTCGAGTTGGCCACTTCCATGTTTTCTACATGTCATGTCCACGTTCATGTTTTCAAGCATAAACACATGTCAAACTTTCACGTCATATTTTCAAGTCATGTTTTTGTGTTATTTAAGTTTGCCCAACTACCCATAACGTATTCCCATCGCACGTAAATTCGCATCAACGCAAATAGATCAAAGAGGGAACATAACAATATGACAAGGTGGGCATAAGATGGCAAAGTCTATCACAAGTTAAACATGGTGATATTTGAGGCCAAAAGGGGTTCAACATACTAGCATATGGCCTCAACATGTATGATAGCATAAAAGGTGACTTGGTCTCAAACATATCAAATAGCATAAGGGTGATTTGGCCACAAGTATGCATAATAGCATAAGGGTGATTTGTCCACAAGCATGCATAATAGCATAAGGGTGATTTGGCCACAAGCATGCATAATATCATAAGGGTGATTTGACCACAAGCATGCATAATATCATAAGGGTGATTTGGCCACAAGCATGCATAATAGCATAAGGGTGATTTGGCCACAAGCATGCATAATATCATAAGGGTGATTTGGCCACAAGCATATTAAGGAACATGAGGGGTTAAGGTTTGGCCACAAGTTAAACATGGTGGCATATGAGGCAAATGTGTTCATAAACTTGCATATTACATTATAAGCCTCAAAACATGCATGATATCAAATTTTAGCAAAATAGACGAAACATGGTCATAAATGATATAGGATGATAGCAAGTGATTCGCATATAACCTCATATGCAAGATATCATAAGGTTTATGAGAGTTTCTATGTTGCTTTATGCAACATTTCAAATCAAAGCTCATAGCTTCTTATGCACAAAGTCAAGGTGATAGCTTTACAAACATGCATAGAATAAATCTATGCATAACATGATAGAATCAAAGCACAAATCATACTTAGGCCCAAACTCAAACTTGCAACATGTCATATTTAACTTCATAGTTAGAATCTAAGAGTAGTATAGGGCTTACAATGCTATGAAGACTTATAAAATAAAATAAGATTGAGACGAAGCCTCTAGCAACTCTAAAAAACCCCAAATGTATACAAGCTCCAAGTTGTATTGAGAAACAAGAGGCTCCTTTGATTTGTATGAAGAAAGATCCTTGTTTTGATTAAGAAAGGTGGCTCTTTTACTAGCTTAGGACACTCAAACTTTCATGAAGAGGATGGAGGCCATGATATGAAGATGGAGGCCATGATCAAGAAACATTTTGGCATAGTTTAGTTGTAGGAATGATTAATGAGGGTTTAGGCTAGGTCTTAGGGTCTTTTTATAGAAGATTAGGTTAGTTTAGGCCATAGGATTAACCCTAGTTTAGATCTAAGCCATTAAAATCCGTCACAAGCCTCCAAACCTGTCTTGAGGAACAAGTCAGGTGCACCCAGGCCAGACTGGCCGACCACCCAAGTCGACAGGGGTGTCGACTGGGCAGTCGACACCACCTGGGGTGTGTCGACTCCCAAGTCGACTCCCCAGTCGACTTGGGGGTGGACGGAATTTTTCCCGCCTCTTCTGCTTGGCTGAATTCGAATTCTGAATTCAAATTTGAACTGTTTTTGAACTTGAAATTTTCTGAAAACTTTGACGGGCCATAACTTGGTCATACGGACTCCGATTTTCGAAAACTCGGACTCTATTTTGCGCATTTTTCCGAGACGAACGCAATGGCACAGCCCGTTTCCCTTGATTCAGAATTTATCATTTAATTCTGCCTTGGTTTATGTTATAACATGTTATTTAAAAATACGGGTTGTTACACAAATCTATTTTTATCTTTTCAAATATGGAGTATTTCATCCAAATTCTTCCCAAATCATTTATTATGATTTTACACAAATTATTGATATTTTTAATAATTTTATCAAGGCCCGTACAGTCGATTTCCATCAACGACCATTGAACTGCACTTACAGCGACCTTTTTCAAATTTGATTTGGACATAATTACAAATTCAACCGTTAGATTTAAAATTTCTAATATTCATTGGGAAGCTCTTTTTGATACGAACCCAACGGTTCCGGTTTCAGGAGAATCCGACGGTCGGATCTCCCGTAATGTCCATTCGAAGTCAATGGTCGAAATTCACGAACTACCGCTGCGCGGTGCGTTCTATTCAGGCCGTTATATATAATATATATATATATATATCATCAAATTCCTTTTAAAACGTACTTTATAAATCGTTTTAAATTCGTTTTCGAAACAATTTCAACTTCATATTCAATTTCGAATCGAAATTGAATATTCCACATCATCGATATACAAATGATAATATTTCCAAAACGTTATATTTTGAAATCACTTCTTTTTCTATATTCATTTTAAAAACGAATATAATCGATATAAGTATCGCTCACGTCAAAATGGCGCATCTCTAATCAACACGGCTTTATATATTTCAATAAATTCGTTATTCTATTCAACAAATGAATATTTATTCTATTCAACACATGAATCTATATTTCTTTCAACACATGAATATTCTCAACACATGAGCACTGTCTACACATGACTATTTGTATTATTTAATATATTTTATAAAATTATGATAAAGATGTAAATTTTATTGTTTAAAATATTTTACTCAACACATGAGCACTGTCAACACATGACTATTATATTATTCAACACATGAATTTTCTTTATTCTATTCATCACATGAATATACATTTTATAATATTCTTTATTTTCCCAATTGGAATGAGGCCCAATCACTACCATATAATGTTAATTGTATTGATTTCCATACAACACATGTATATAATAGCAACGATAAATAATCAACCATCATCCAAAGTGCACCACACAACTGGATAAGCATTAAATGTAACTAATTAACGCTTACACAGTCTGTCGACCAATCGATCGACATACAACTAAATAATTGGGATTAGTGTACGCCAAATACCATCCTAACACCCGTGTGGGGTTTGAATCCACAAACACCGAATATTATTTGTGCAGTTGGGCGATGTATAAAATTTATCGTCCCAATCAATATCCTTCAAATAAGTGTACATAAACAAACCGTCCGGTTTGTAAATGAATATTTATTTATTCACATTCACGTCAAAAATTATATTTTTAACGATAATTAATTTATTTCAACACATGAATATTTTATTATCCATTTCACATCAACATCACAAACAAACTTCACAACATATCAAACAAGCATACAAGTCGTTCATGGTCTGTGCACGACGAGTGTCGGGTGCTGCTAAGCACCGTCTGCATCCTAGTATATATTTTAACTAGAAAACAAGAATTAAAGTGAGAAGTTCTCACCCAAGCTAAACCAAACGCCACGACTCTTCATAGGTAGAAATCTTCGTCGTGCTCGCCTTTTGTCAATTTCACTGCCCGTAGTCACTACATATATAAAAATCACATTTTTATATTGTTGCTATGTATATAAAAATCACATTTTTATACTACTACTATATAGATAAAAATTCTATTTTTACACCGCTACTATATAGATAAAAATTCTATTTTTACACCGCTACTATATAATAAAGATTATATTTTATCACGCTATTCTCTATATAAAAATTATATTTTTAACTTCTACTTCTTTATAAAAATTATATTTTTATTGCTTCATTCAGTAAATAAAAATTATATTTTTATTCCGCTACATATATAAAGATAATATTTTTATATTCTCTATTATATAAAAATCATATTTTTATATTCTTCTACTTTATAAAAATCACATCTTTAGTATTTCTACTTTATAAAAATCGTCCCTTTTTATTTATAAAAATCTAATTTTTAAGTAACCCAAAGATCTAATCATTTCTATACTAAAAATCGAAGCTTTGCTTTTCTATTCACTATTGAAAATCGTTACTTTTATCATGTCCTCATATAAAAATAAAAATCCAATTTTTTCTAACCAAAAATTTCAACTTTAACTAGTTAAAAAACTTAACTTTAACTAACTAAACATCTCAGATAAAAAAAACTAACTAAGAACTCACTGTTTGGATGGAGGAGGGCTTTCAGTCGAAGAAGAAGAAGAAGAAGAAGCGGGAGGCGGCGCGCAGCCTGAGGAGGGTGTAGGTGGCGACGGCTCAGGCAGTGGGGGGGTCGGTGATGCGCGCGGCGGCTCAGGAGGGTGCGGTGGGCTGTGGGGGTTCGGGGTCCTCGAAGAAGCCACACGAGAGAAGGGAGAGGGAGGAGAAGGAGGCGCGGAGTTAGAGTGGGTGCGGCGGTGGAGGCGCCGGAGGCGGCGGCCTAGGAAGCGCGGGTCTTGGTTGCGACGGCGTCTTTCTTTTTTTCCTGGTTCGATTGAAAATGAAGAGAGAGAGAGTGTTGAGGGGGTTTTATATATATTTATTTAATAAATTATTTAATTTCAAAAAGCAACTTTTGATTGCGATCTCGAAACGAGACCCACCGCCTGTTATCCATAGTTAATTACCCCCATTCCGAACACAATGGGATATGTATCATAAGCTAATTCGATCGTTTCGATCAGTTTTCGTCAAAATCAAAATATAACTCTATATATTGAATTTGAATGCACATTTCAATTTACTGGGGCCACATACGGACTCTAAAAATTCCTGAAAAAATATTTTATAGCTTCGTATTGATGATACGGTCCTAAAAAAACTAAATTCATCAGATTCTGAGACCGTTTGAAAAATGGCCATTTTCCAGTCGATTAAAATCAACTAAAACTTGTCAAATGCGTTTTCCTTTGCCACGCTCACATATTGATTCGAAAAATTATGAATTTTGGAATCTAGCAATAACTTGACATCACAGATCCAACAAAAGTGGTTGCGTTGAAATCCGAGGTCGTTTGCAAAATTTCCATTTTTAAGGGCCAGAATTCCATAGCGACTATTATGAATTTTCATCTGGACATAACTTTTGATTCCCGCTATGAAATTTCAATTTTTCGGATTCGTTGGAAAGATATTCTCAATTAGATTCTAATATTTTTGGTTTTGCTAAAATCCGCTTTATTTTGCACCCAGTACATTCATTTGAACTTTGAAATCGAATTATCGAACTACCGCGCCTTTTCAGGCTCGTTATATAATTAAAATAAATTATTTATATTCTAACGACGATTCGAATAAATATATACGTTCTAATTCTATTCAAAATAAATTTCTCGTCGCTATTATTTAAAATGATCCATTTTAAATATTCAAAATTCATCAAAATTGCCAAGATAAAAATTTTAAATTGGCTCGGAATTTCCGGGTTATTACAATCTCCCCCACTTAAAACTTTTCGTCCTCGAAAAGGAACGAAGTCGAAAGTTGTTTAATTAACCAACTCAACTTTCAATATTTTCTTTACGGCTTAAGTTCTTCAACTTTTCAGTTTCTAAGAACTTTTCAAATTTTTCAAAAATTTGGCTAACACCCTAAATTTTCGAAAAATTTCGCCATGACCTCCCCTGCACCGGGGACTTCGAGATATTTCATATAGCCTCCCATGGCCTTCTTCAATCCAAAAGGAAAAGAAAAAGGCAAGCGGCTAGCCAATCGGATCATAAAATCATCCAAAACCCAATAAATTTGTAAACATGTACCTATTTGTCGGGCAAACAATTTTATTCTTCTGCTCTAGCCTCCTTGCTATGACCTGTTCAATGTAAGTACATGTATATGCAAGCATTTGTAATTATTTTTCAATACAGTTCAATATTCGGTTCAATTAGGCCAAATGGTTCAAAATTATCAAACAAATAAGCAAACAACACAACCATCGATCAATTAGTGGATTAACGTTTCAAATTCATAATTTTGATACATATACAGAAAATCATGTTTTTGATGCCAATTCACAACAATAAACCTATCTAGTTTTGGTTCTCACACCAGTCTAATGGAAATATATAGATATCACACCTCCGAAACACGAACATAAATACTGATGATGTGGCCACATCACCAGAATTATCTCCGGGCGACTAGAGTGCGAATCTATATCTATCCAGAATATTAAAACTTCGAATATACGTTCATGACGCGTATATGCGAAATCTTTATATACTCGATTCTCCAAAATCAATATAAATAAAATATTCAAATACGTTGAATAAGGTTTAAATTTTAAAAACAAAACTGTTTTCATTTGAAAAATATACTCTTCACACTCGTTCTAGGATACTACTGATCCTATCTCTAACGAGTCATTCTAATTGGATATTACTAATCCAATTTCTGATGAATTCTTCCGTTCGGTTCTAATGTGTCATGTTCTCGAGCTCTGTAAACCAAAGCTCTAATACCAAACTGACACGACGCGAACTTCCCCGTGAAGGAAAGCACGGATTGCGTTGAGAACAACATACATCAAAACGAAAACAGAAGAACATTTCATTGCTTATTACAACAATTCCATCAGAATACAAGAATATACAGAGTATGAATAAATATTACACATCCGATAGATATCAGAGATTACAATAAATTACATAGCAGCGGAAAAACAATACAAAACACAACCGAAAGTAATACACGGATACAGAGCTTTCCGAGCATCGTCCCAGTTGTAAATTAGGATCCTACGAATATAAATCTGCAAAACCAAAACTACTAGCTGCCCGTGTGGAAAATAGGGGCACCCAGAGTTTAGGTTAAAACAATAAACTCCGGATCAGTCATGTGACGGGTGTGAGAACTAAAACAGTTATTAATCTTTATTTTAAAGTTAGGTAAATCAAGGGACCACATCGTATAACACGGAACGGGTTTCCTCCCAAGAATACCAGTGCATAAAACAAACAGCGCAATGCTAAATCAAGAAAAATGAAGCTATTATAAGACCCAGGTCCCATTACACAATGCAACGCAAGCCGGAGGATAGGGTTTTTACATTATAATAGCCAAAAATGCTTGGTATTTGAAATTTCATATTTTATTATTACTATAAGTGAAGAAAACAACTTCAATCATAATGTATAAATCATAGACGGCATAAGTGACCCATACCACTATGTCGCCGTACTAGGCTCTACAAATAAAACCGAAATATCACGTATTGGAAATTGGATCCCATCATGAGTCGAGGCAAGGGGCAATCAACTCTCCGTTCGAGACACTCTAGCAAATGTCTCAGGACCACACACAGCAATCCTTGGATCTTCAGGGCCGGTCCTCTCTTACTTTTGAGGATTGGAAATTCCTGAGCACACGTTTCCCGGTCCTAACAGACCTATATCCGAGGCACCCCGCATTCCAACAACCACACAGGTGAAAAGTATATAAATGTCAGCCAGTTTAAGCACTGACACCACCACTAGCTAGAAAGAAACGTCTTGCTCTCCCTGCAGTCACTATCCCGTGTTTGACTCATACCGAGGTGTGAGGCTCGCGAATTCACACTATACACAAAGCTGCGCCACACAGGCCGTGCTTTCATCATCAACCACAAGACTTTTCTTTTCAACAGAAGCCTTGATCATTTGCCACTTAGGCATGCCACACAGGCAATTAATGCCATGCAACTGATGTCCATCGATACACAACCTCTGAGCTCGTACGTCTCAGAGAATGGTGTTAAGCAAGAAAATAAATTCTCTGCCGCCAAACAGATGTATATTTAATAGAGATCAATCAACATGGAATAAAATCCAATGTCAGATACACAGTCCATTTACAAGTTCGTTCCGGGTCTGAACGAAACCGGAGGCACTTTCCTCGCATATCCATCGATCTCTAGGTACGTCTGGACAATCACCAACTGATTCCCTCATCTTGGGTGTACAGCCCAATCAAGATCATCAGTAATCACCAAAACGATGTGAAGACTTCCGGTCTTCAACAACCATCTTCATCTTCGACATATCGTCGAATCGGTTATTCAGAATGGGTATAAACCCGGCCTTTCCGAATAACCCGCGTATATAATAAACACGTGTTACACAAACACAGCATACCCCTCATTCAAATTCAAAATATTCTTTTATTCACAAAATCACATTCTTAGGGAAAGGTTCCCATTAATTTTATCAAAGATAAATTCTTCTAAATTTATTCTTTAATCTTCCTTTGGATATCATTTCAAACCATATTATGGTTTTCCAAACTAGTCAGGATTAGCGAACCACACCGAAGTAATTATTTATTTTGTTTCCCAATCCCAACCTATTCATCCCATAGAGAAAAACTGATAATATTCCATATCTAACACCATGGTGTTATCGGTAAATATTAATTACCATTTCACATTCAAATCTAATCAAAGATTTAACTATCGCTTTGGAGCAAAACTGGTGATACTCCATTCTCGATCACTTTTTTCAGATTTGATAATTTAAATTATCTATTCACATTTCAATCTAATTAAAGATTCATTAAAACTCCACGTAGTTTTAATCTTCCCAAAAATCAATATACTGTCTTAAACTAGGTTAAAGAACCAACGTCATCTAAAACACGGTTCATGATAAACCCAAAATCACATTCTATTGTTAATCGGGTTGAAGAACAGGTGTTATTCAAAACACCGCTCATGATAAACCCAAAAATAAATTTAAATTCAATTCCAATTAAATATCATTTAATTGGTACACTTCATTAAATCTAAATAGAAAGATTTAATTTTTTCCTCAACTAGGTTTAAGAACAGTGTTAATGAAGACACCATTCACGATAAACCCAATCACATTTGATATTAAATACAAGGCTGTGAATAGAAAATATACCGGCTTATATTCAATATCAAATTCTGAAATCAACAAATATCGTATTGGAAATAACGATATAAAATATATCTTTCAAATTTCCTCAACCACATTTGTATAATCACGAAATCCAACATCTAAATATTCCGAAGATAATTTCGATTCAAATCCATTCCAATTCACGTATTGGAAATTCTGATTATTTTCAAAACCATTTTATATCCAATTTATTTATTTTAAAAAAAATGGAATTACAATTCTAGTTCAAAATTAGTTCATTTCGATAAAAATCTATTTTTATCTTTCCAAATATGGAGTTTTTCTTCCCAATTCTTCCCAAATCATTTCTTATGATTTTACACAAATTATTGATATTTTTAATAATTTTATCAAGGCCCGTACAGTCGATTTCCATCAACGGCCATCGAACTGCACTTACATCGACCTTTTCCAAATTTTATTTGGACATAATTCCAAATTCAACCGTTAGATTTCAAATTTCTAATATTCATTGGGAAGCTCTTTTCGATACGAACCCAATGGTTCCGGTTTCAGGAGAATCCGACGGTCGGATCTCCCGTAATGTCCATTCGAAGTCAATGGTCGAAATTCACGAACTGCCGCAGCGCGGCGCGTTCTATTCAGGCCATTATATATAATATATATATATATATATATATTATATATATTTCGTCGATTTCCTTTTAAAACATACTTTATAAATCGTTTTAAATTCGTTTTCGAAACGATTTCAACTTCATATTCAATTTCGAATCGAAATTGAATATTCCACATCATCGATATACAAATGATAATATTTCCAAAACGTTATATTTTGAAATCACTTCCTTTTCTGTATTCATTTTAAAAACGAATATAATCGATATAAATATCGCTCACGTCAAAATGGCGCATCTCTAATCAACACGGCTTAATATATTTCAATAAATTCGTTATTCTATTCAACAAATGAATATTTATTCTATTCAATACATGAATCTATATTTCTTTCAACACATGAATATTCTTAACACATGAGCACTGTCTACACATGACTATTTGTATTATTTAATATATTTTATAAAGTGAAAATTAGGCTCACATCCCTAAAATGGAACTTAATTCACGCCACATCCAGTGAAAGTTTTAATGCATTTCCGGTCCCTATTTTAAGGTGTCGCCCAAAATTTTCATCCCCTTCCGCCTTGTCCCATGCCATGTTACGTGTTTTTCCAATTCTGACCCAAAAAAAATGCGCCACACACTAAAAAAAAAAAATCTAAAATCTGGAAATAATCCCAGGAGTCCACGCAAATTAAAAAAAAAAGTTGCATACTTCTGTGCAACTATTGCTTATAGTAGCATACATGTATGCATATATTTATATAGTGTATTTATGCTGAAAATCTGGACCAATATACGCATACATGTATGCAACTATTAGCAAATAACTACATACATTTACGCATACAAAGTTGAACTGAGATTCACGTGTAACGAAAAGTTGCATGCATGAATGCAACTATTCTGTATATATGCATGCATGTGTGCAACAATTTTAAAAGGGGCGACGGCTTGCGGATATGCGCATGAATGCATGCATTTATTCTGTACAAGAGCATAAATGTGTGCAACAATATCTGAAAACGGCGAATGCTTTAAAAAACATGCCAAATTTGAATATATGCATAAAATGATGCATGTAATGCAGTTTAGCTGCATACATGTATGCATTTATACTGCAGTTTGGGCACAACACTGAAATATAAGCATGAATGTATGCAACTATTTACAAATAGGTGCATCTTTTGATGCAAAAACCTGCTGTTTCGCTGATTTTGTGTTATTTTGAGTTTTGAAGTGGTTTTTGATTGTTTTTCCACCTGAATTTTTTGGCGTGAAGGTGTTTTATTTAATAATGAATTTTCGTGATTTTTTTATATTTTTTTATATGTTTTTGAAAAATAGGGACCTAATTTACAATAAGTTTAGGACCGGATGTGAGCCTAATTTTGAAACTTAATAGGGACTTGTGACAAACGGACCCTTTTATAAAATTATGATAAAGATGTAAATTTTATTGTTTAAAATATTTTACTCAACACATGAGCACTGTCAACACATGACTATTATATTATTCAACACATGAATTTTCTTTATTCTATTCATCACATGAATATACATTTTATAATATTCTTTATTTTCCCAATTGGAACGAGGCCCAATCACTTACCATATAATGTTAATTATATGGATTTCCATACAACACATGTATATAATAGCAACGATAAATAATCAACCATCATCCAAAGTGCACCACACAACTGGATAAGCATTAAATGTAACTAATTAACGCTTACACAGTCTGTCGACCAATCGATCGACATACAACTAAATAATTGGGATTAGTGTACGCCAAATATCATCCCAACACCCATGTGGGGTTTCAATCCACAAACACCGAATATTATTTGTGCAGTTGGGAGATGTATAAAATTTATCGTCCCAATCAATATCCTTCAAATAAGTGTACATAAACAAACTGTAATGACCCGCATTCTACGCATCGGAGGATCGTAGAATATTTATTTCTTTCTCGTATGGAGTCGTATGGTCATGTAACTTTGGGAAACATCCATTAGAGCCATTTCTCATGTTCATGATTTTTGTCGATTTTTAAATGACCATCTTGCCCCTAGTTGGTACTGATTTGGCCATAACTTTTGATTGGAAAGGAATTTTGACCTGAAACCACTTCCATTGGATTCGTTTGATGGTTTACCTTTCCGTAGAGTGGTCATAATAGCCAAACGGACTTACCGTTTGGGAGATATGGCTGAAATAAGGTTTGGAGGGTGAAAAACTGCTTAACCGGGCCAAATCGAGTGATTAGTGGATAGGCCCATAACCCATTTCGGGATTAGGGTTATGGGGAGGCTGAAATGAGATAGAGGATCATCCCATTTCAGTTTTCTAGCCTCCACTTATCACCAAGGAACCCTAAAAATGGCCTCTAACCTCTAAATCACCTCCAAATCACCTTTTGGTCAAGGATTTGGCTTAGCAACCTCTAATCAAGGAAGATCTACATCAAAGCAACATTGGAGCTATTGTTTAGCACAGGGATTCACATCAAATCAGAGATTTATTTCAGATCTTAGTTTATTTTGTGGCTAAGGTGAGTGATTTGCATAGTTTTGCACTAATTATGGCTAATTAGGGATGATTAGTGTTAATTAGCGAATTTAAACATGATAAAATTCTGGAAAAATGTTTATAAAATTCGGAATGATGTTTTAGACCTCTGATATGAATTTGGGTTAATTTGGTTAAGTTTTGCTAATCCTATCATTAGTTTCACCTGAACATGCTTAAGGGGAAATTTGGGATTTTGGGGTATGTTTGATCCATTCTAACCTATTATATTAATGTTTTGCTATTTGTGGTTGACTATATATGTTTCTATGACTGTATGGTATGCTTTGTGACTGATTAGAATAGTTGGAATGGTCGAAAACGCCGTCGAGGGGCGTGAACAACTCGCTGGACGAGGTGCAGGAGTTCGGATCGGATGGGGGTTAAGGGTCGATCGGATCGCCCTATGGGATCGTGGGACATCACCACGAGTCGAGTCATCTCCTCCGAACCGAACCATCTGCGCAAGGCCCACGAGCACCAACCGCTAACTACTACCCGATCCGATCCACTTGTGTTTCGCATCACGATCCGACTAGAGGAAAGCAGCATCCACGAATCGATGCACTACGAGACGCCGATCCGAACCAGGGGGAGCCACGAGTTGGAGGAGCGCGATCCGACCCGTTTGGGGTATTCCGATCCGAACCGAGGAGAGGAGCACGATCCGAAGCAAAGAGAAAGAGGACCGCGATGACGATCCGAACCGTGGCAAGCTGGAGACCCGACCCGATCCAGTGAAGAAGGAGCATTCTGATCCGAACCGACCCAGTATTGACCAAAAACCCGAGATACAAAGGTAGTCCAATATGGGAAGTTAGAGCTCAGGATCCAGTTGGGAACCAATGAGTTCACTTCATGGTTGGATTTTGCTGTGGGACGTGTGCTAAGGAGTTGTCGACGTTCATAACTTCGATTCACCACTGAAAAGGAATGATGGGCTTCTTATCAGTGCAGTAGGGTCATTATGACCTGAGGGGCAAGGTGATGGTAGCAAGACTACGTTATCAGTGCAGTAGGGTCATTATGACCCGAGGGGCAAAGTGATGCGTAGTAAGACTATGAGCCAGTGCAGTGGGGTTCTTGTGACTCCATGGGGCAGAGTGGACATAGTAAGGATTAGTAAGGCTATGAGCCAGTGCAGTGGGGTTCTTGTGACTCCATGGGGCAAAGTGGACATAGCGAAAGATTTGTGGCTACGTTATCAGTGCAGTGAAGCCATTTATGACTTCATGGGGCAGAGTGATCGTAGCAAGGTATGTTGGGTGATCGAAGTGGTGAATATCGTATGCTTTACGCACTGAGTGAGAGATGTGAGGATGGATGCTATGTTTGATTGTTTGCAATCATTATGACATGCACACCTCCCCCACCTCCGTATCTTTACACCGTTTGATATGATACCTTAGAGTGTTGTACAGTATGTAGTGATAACTCTTTGGTTGCAGGTCCAGGTTCAGGTATGTTTTAGTCTACCTGTTATTGTTCACTTTAGATGCTTATCGCTCATACCAGGCTTTATGTCTGACCCAGAGTTTTATGTCTCCTCTTATTACTCTGGGTGCTCACACGAGCATACTAGAGACAGGTTAGCTGGTGGTGCGCGAGTAGCTGATTCGGAGGCGGGCAGGAGGCTTCCACGTATGATATATATATATACACACATTCTCCCTGTGTCGTTGGTGGTCGCTACTTGGGAATTAGTAGTGTACCTCATTTATCTTACTTTTGCTTTGAGACAGTTTGAAAAGTTGTAATAAGCTGTATTTTGGATTTCCGCTGCTATGATGTTTAGTTCTGATTTTCAGCTTATGCACTGTCTCACCTGTTTTATGTCAAGTATGTTATTATTATATTTTATTCTATGCGCTGTGAGACATTCTACAGGTTTTTGTTAGTTCATTTCCTTCTTCCCTTTCCTTCTCACGACCCGTTCTGTGCTAACTGGACATGTGTACAGCGCACTTTTGGAGTAAATGTCGGTTGGTGCGGAGCGGGCCGTCACACTTGGTATCAGAGCTCTAGGTTGCGTAGTTAACCTAGGGAAAGACACTAGGGAGAGATAGTACATATATGAGAGCGCGTATTTGGGATTACTTTGGTTTTCAAAAGCTATGTATATATATATACTATTAGTAGTATGAGAATGAAGTCGCACTGCACTAGCACCACTATGGGGTCGTTAATCGTTTCCCTTTTTCAGATTGACGATGAGCCGAGACACGAGGGGTGCTGGTAGAGGGACCAACCAGGGAATGCAGCAGACGTGAGGGCAATGTTTACTAACCTCATGAGAGACATGCTTAGAGAAGTGCAAGGGGCAGTTCCCAATCCCGGAGTTGGTGTTGGCCCAGTAGTGCAGGCGCCTAGGGTCGATTTCGCCAAGTTGTGCAAGGATTACACTAATCTTGGTGGGAAGTCGTTCCACGGTCCGTCGGCCACAGATGTTCAAGATTGGATGGATAGCTGTGATCGTATCTTTGATGACTTGGGTCTTGAGGATGCGATGAAGAGAAGGCTAGCGTCTCGTCAGCTGCAAGGGCGAGCGATGAATTGGTGGAATGCCATTAGAACAGCTACTCCAGAGGACCAGGTTACTTAGGATCAGTTCAAGGCTCGCTTTAGCGAGAAGTTCATTCCAGCTGCCCAGAAGTCAGTATTGTTCAAGAGGTTCTTGGAACTCAAGCAGAACGGAAGGGCAGTTTCTGACTATATTGCTGAGTTTGACACTTTGTCGAAGTTTGGACTGTCTCTTATCGACACTCCTGAGAAGAAGAATGAGAAGTTCATTACTGGTTTGGACGGATACTTGGGGGAAAGGCTTATCAACCACATCGATGAGACTTTTGAATCGATCGTGGGCAAAGCTTTGAGATCAGAGAGTCTTTACCCCAAGTCAAAGACTGAGGCTGCATCTGCAGAAGGGCCAAAGCCGCAAGCAGGCGGTGGAGTCCATAGCTAATTACCCCCATTCCGAACACAATGGGATATGTATCGTAAGCTGATTCGATCGTTAGGATCAGTTTTCATCAAAATCAAAATATAACTCTATATATTGGATTTGAATGCACATTTCAATTTACCGGGGCCACATACGGACTCTAAAAATTCCCGAAAAAATGTTTTCTAGCTTCGTATTGAAGATACGGTCCAAACAAAACTAAATTCGTCAGATTCTGAGACCGTTTGAAAAATGGCCATTTTCCAGTCGATTAAAATCAACTAAAACTGGTCAAACGCGTTTTCCTTTTCCACGCTCACATATTGATTCGAAAAATTATGAATTTTGGAATCTAGAAATAACTTGACATCACGGATCCAACAAAAGTGGTTTCGTCGAAATCCGAGGTCGTTTGCAAAATTTCCATTTTTAAGGGCCAGAATTCCATAGCGACTATTCTGAATTTTCATTTGGACATAACTTTTGATTCCCACTATGAAATTTCAATTTTTCGGATTCATTGGAAAGATATTCTCAATTAGATTCTAATATTTTTGGTTTCACTAAAATCCGGTTTATTTTGCACCTGGTACATTCATTTGAACTTTGAAACCGAATTATCAAACTATCGTGCCAATTCAGGCTCGTTATATAATTAAATTATTTATATTCTAACGACAATTCGAATAAATATATACATTCTAATTCTATTCAAAATAAACTTCTCGCCGCTATTAAAATATTCAAAATTCATTAAAATTGCCAAAATAAAAATTTTAAATTGGCTCAGAATTATCGGGTTATTACATTGAGAGCGAAAACTACTACTGCTTACTTCAAATCATGGACAGGGTACCTTTTCCCGTGATCCTTGAGTTGTCTACTTGCGTAGGCAACCAGTCTAACCTCTTGCATGAGGACTTCTCCTAATCTTGTCCTACATGCATCGGTGAAAACAGTTAACATCTTGGCTCCACCCGGGAAGATAGAAATAGTGCACTTGTGAGAGATTCCTTTAATCACTTAAAGGCATTCCCACACTTCTTGGTCCATATAAACTTGTGATCCTCCTTTGTTAGTTCAGTTAGATAAGTAGCAATATTTATAAAGCCCTTTATAAATTTTCTGTAATAACAAGCGAACCCAAGGAAGCTCCTAACCTCAGTCACATTTCGAGGTATCTTCCATTCCTGAACAGCTTCAACCTTAGTGGGGTCTATGCTAATCCATTCCCCATGACAATATACCCTAGAATCTTGACCTTTTCCTTTCAAAAATGGCATTTTGAGAAATTGGCTTTAAGCTGGTTCTCTCTAAGGATTTCTAGGGCCCGTCTCAAGTGATCTCCATGCATCTTATGGTTCTTTACAAAGATAAGGATGCCACTTACGAACTGTAACAACCCGGAAAATGAGAACCAATTTAAAATTTTTAATTTGGCTATTTTTGTGGATTTTGAATATTTAAAATAAATTATTTTAAATAATAACGACAAAAAATCTATTTTGATCGAAGTTATAGCGAATATACTTATTTTAATTATAAAACAAGGCCTGAAATGGCGCGGTAGTTTGAAAATTTGAATTCGAACTTTGACTGACTGTACAGGATGCAAAATAAAACGAATTTTAGTGAAACCAAAAATATTTAAATATTTTTATGAATATCTTTCTAACGAATCCGAAAAATCAAAATTTCATAGTGGGAATCAAAAGTTATGGCCAAATGAATTTTCAGAAAGGTCGCTATGGAATTAATATAGACCGTAAAAATAGACATTTTGGAAACGACCTCCGTTTTTGATGAAACCACTTTTGTTGGATCCGGAATGTCAAATTATTGCTAGGTTTCAAATTCCATAATTTTTGGAGTTAATATGTCAGCGTGGCAAAGGAAAACGTGTTTGGTCAATTTAAGTCAATTTGGATCGACCAGAAAATGACCATTTTTCAAACGGTCTCCAAATTCGACGAAACTAGTTTTTTTGGGAAAGTGTGATTAACTTCTAAAAATCATATCTTTTTCGTTTGTGGTTGAAATCCAGTGAAACAAGAGACACAGGGACCGTAGGGACATCTTCTACATTCTAGAAGAGACCGGGGAATTTTTAGAGCTTGCTACAATTTTTGGAAAAGCGAATAGCAATGTGAGATTCCTAAATTCAAAACGATATGGAATGGCAATGTATAAATTATATAATCGATGTATAAGTTATATAAGCGTTGTACACCTCATGTATAAGCGTTGTATAAATTATATGTGCGATGTATAAGTTATATATATGTTGTAAAAATTATATGTTCGTTGAATGGAGTTGAAATGAAATTGAAATATATTTATATACGTATATATATATATACTCCCCTCGTCCACAGACCATGGACGATATATATTGGTTGTCATTGTTTGGATTTTGGTTGAAGTGAAATTTGGTGAATATTACGAATGGTTGATTGTTGATTATGGTTGATTGTGGTTGAAACCAAATAGGATTAGTTTGTGGAAAATTCGTCTGCGTACGAACTAGATTATTGAAATCCCCCTTGTCAAAAGCTGCGAGGCTTTAAGGTAGCGCGAGGAGCCGTACTCGGTACGGTGCCGGTTTTAACTACCCTGCCGTTATGCTGCTGAAATTTTCTGAAATGTTCATGTGTTTGAATTTTATTCATGTGTTGAAATACATTCATGTTTATAAAAATATTCATGTTGGAAGTAAATTGTTTTAACAATAAAAATCACGTTTTCATTACATATATGAATCTCTAAAAATATTCACGTTGGAAATAAATTGTTTTAACAATAAAAATCACATTTATAATATATATATGAAGTGTTAAAAATAGTCATGTGTTGAAACAAATATTTGTTAGAAAAAAATATATTATTTTTAACAAATATATGAAAGGAAAATGGTTTGGAAATCGAAGAATGAATTATATTTATATACATATAAATATAAATATAAATATAAATATAAATATAACGAATAATGATGCTGCAGTTCGTGTTTTAAAATTGTGATTTTAAACGATTATTACGGGAGATCCGACCATCGGAATTTCCCGAAACTGAAACCGTTGGGTTCACTTTGAAAATATCTTTCCAACGATACCAAATTTGGAAAAATCCAATGGTTAGATCGTGTGAAATGTTTAATTCAAATCTGAATGAAAACAGCGCCAGAATGAATTATATTTATATATATATATATATATATATATATATATATATATATGATTACAATAAATTGAATAACGACGCTGTAGTTTGTATTTTGAAATCGTAACTTCAAGCGATTGTACCGGGAGATCCTACCGTCGAATTTTCCCAAAACTGGAACCATTGGGTCCGCTTTGAAAAGATCTTTCCAATGATAAAAAATTTATAAAGATCCAACGGTTAGATTTTCAGAAATGTGTAAATCAAATCCAAAGAAAAACAACGCCATGGCCGCGTTATGGCCTGAAGCGTCGTTTGAATAAATGGGCTATTTTTAAATAAATAAAAATAGAAATAAATCGTTATAAAATATTATAAACGATATGGAATGGAAATAAACCGAATTTACTCGGTTTTTTGGATATTTGATGGTTGAATGTGTTTGACTTGAAAATTACATTAATGAACTGAATTATGGGTGTCAAATAATTTAACCATGGAAATGAATTGATTTGGATTCTAAATATACGTGAATTATTAGAAAAGGCCGAATTAAATCTCATTTCAAATAATTAGTCGACGATGAAGACGGTGGTTGAAGACCGGAGGTCTTCACATCGTTTGGATGATTGCTGATGTCTTGTTTGGGAGGCATCCCAAGACAAGGTAATAAGTGGTGGTCGTCCAGACATACTTGGAGATCGAACGGATGTGCAAGGACCTCTCTCCTGTGTTGGACATATGGGATGAGGAATAAGGTGCCTCCGGTTTCGTTCAGACCCGGAATGGACTTGTAAATGGATGTGTGTCTGACGTTGTGGATTGACAACGTGGCATACAGAGTTGCTGTGATCAAGACTTGTGTTGAAAAGCAGAATCTTGTGATTGATGATCAAATCATGGCTTTAATACAGCTAGCTTTGTGTATGGCATTGATTCGCGGGCCTCACACCCCGGTATGAACCAGAAACGGGAGAGGACATCAGGTAGGGCATGTGTTTCCTTCTAACTAGGAGTGGTGTCTGTGTTTTACACGCTTGCGCATTTTACTTATGTGGATGATGGATAGCGAGGCGCCTCGGTTATATTGATCTCTGCGGAGGTGCTGGATGGTTTGGTAGATATACCAGCCAGTTTGACGCCCCATAGGGCGGGGAAACGCAGTGTCCAGGCATTTTAATCCACTCCGTGTAGACCGGCCCTGACGATCCAAGGGTCACTTGAGCTCTGATCCTGAGAGATGGGCTATAGCATCTCGAAGCGGTAAGGACGATCCCTTGCCTTGGTTCAGGACGAAAATCCAATTTCCAAATACGACATCATGCGGTTTTGATTGTAAACCTATATATGGCGACATGATATATGGTACCCATGTCGTCTATGATTGATACTTATGATTGAAACTGTTTTTGAAACATATAAACACTAGTAAAAATACCAAATGCTTTTTTTATACGTATCAAGCATATTTTGGCCATTATAAGGTAAAACTCAATCCTACAGTTTGCGTTGCATTGTGTGATGGGACCTGAGTCTTATAATGGCTTCATTTTTGTAAAAAAAACATTGTGATGTTTAAATGATTTACTTGTTTTTAGCACTGGCAACCCAATGAAGTAAACCCATTCCGCGTTAGAGACGTGGTCCTTTGATTGGCCAAATAAGCTAAGTAGATTTCTCATACCAATCCATTACTAACTCGTAGTTTGTTTCACTTGCAAACTCGGGTGCCCTATTTTCTACACGGCCAGCCTTGTATTCAGGTTTTAGTAGGCTTTTTCTGGATAGCTATGGAGCTGAAGATGGATTCTCACTTCTTTTTATGTTGTTCAGCTCCTGTTATGTATATTATGTTTGATTTTGCTATAGACATTTTATATAAAGCTGAAAATGTATTTTGTACTAAGTGTGATCCTATATACTGTGTAACTCTGATGATTATTATTTCCAGTGTAATTTGATGTACATTATCTGGTGTATTTATATACTTCTGTTCTGCTGTTATTTGTTTATGTGTTATGTTCCAAAAATTACCCTTGCCACCATGGAACGGGGGTTTTGGGGTCGTCACAACGTGGTATCAAAGCTTTGGTTAAGCTTAGTTCTGGAATATAACATATTAACGAACTCATCAGAAATAGAATCAGAAGTATTCTATGACAAATAACTCATTTCAGATAGGATCAGTAATATCCTAGAATGAGTGTAGCAAAATGAAATACACCCCTATAGACACATTTACATTCAAGTATATGTCTCTATGCTTTAAAATACCTTTTCTGTTGGCCTGACACTTTGTCTACTATTTGCAAACATAGAAAAATTGACTGGTAGAAGCAGAAGAAGTAATCCTATGGTTCGACAATCTAATGAGCCAGTTGTGCTCCCACAGCCAGGATTAGATATAGAAGCACTATTAAAGAGGTATTGAAATCTGGGTGGAGTACCATTCTCGGGCAATGAATCCATTATTCAAACTCAAGCTTGTACGCGTTCTGCTGAGAGAATTTTTGAAGGTTTCAAGCTGAGAGATGATCAGAAAAGATTACTGGCATCTTGGGCACTCAAAGATGAAGCTTTAATCTGGTGGGAAGCTGTCATTAAGGATAATCCAGAAGGTAATATTACCTGAGATAGATTTAAAGAAATTTTCAATGAAAGATTTATTCCTCCAGAAGCAACTGAGCGGTTAAGTGATGAATTCTACTATCTGATACAAGGAGATATGACCATTCCGGAATATCATAAGAAATTCAATGAACTTTCTCGTTTTGCCCTACATCTAATTCAAAATCCTAAGGGGGAGAATCTTAAGTTTATTAGCAGACACCAAAGAATGTACCAAAGTAGTGTAACTGCACATGTGCAACTTCCTTTTTCTAAAATGATGTACATGGCTTACCAGTATGAAGATCTGGATAAACAAGATCTTTTGGGAGACGAAGAGGAATGTAGTTCTAGCAACAAAAGGAAATTTGAAACTGATAGCCCAGAGACAAGTACGCAGCCTAAGGCAAGTACGATGTCTGGGGTCAGAAAGAAGCCTAGAGTCAATAGGAAAAAGGTTAAATCTAAGGAAGAACCAATAACGACTGCCACATGCTCGAGTTGCAATAGGCAAGGACATTTGGCGATAAATTGAAAATCTTAGAACAAACGAAAGAAGGATAAATCCGAATCCAAGAGCATGTCTCAAGAGATTAGAAAATGCAATCAATGCAATCAGACCGGTTATCTTTCAAAGGTTTGCCGGTTATTACAGAAATCTGAAAAAGTACATGTAAATGAAGTGGTAGAGGTTCCTGCACCCTCAGCTAGTCAGGGAAGGCCAGATGTTTTAGAAGGCACGCTTACTGTCAAAAATATTCCAGTTAAGTACTATTTGATACAGGCACGTCACGAAGCTTTATTACAAGTAATGCGGTTAAGAAACTGGATTTGAAATTGAAAAAGCTCAAAGAACCCATAACTGTCCATAACCTGGTTGGGGGTTCCCTCAATCTTAGTTGGATTTGTGGGGTGCCGGTTTCTTTTTCCTGTTATCGGTTCCCCACCATCTCGATCGTCATGAATTTTATAGAGTTTGATCTTATTTTGGGATTGGATTGGTTAACCAAGTATGAAGCTGAAGTTAAATGTGCCGACAGAGTCGTAAAGGCAAAGATTAAATCCGGGAATTATATAACCATTCCATGTGAGGTTCCGAATTCAGATACGAAAGACTTTTGGGCAGCTCTGGATGTTTCTCCTGCTCAATTAGAACCTATTCCTGTCATTACGGAGGATACTCCGGTCGACATAGAAAATATTCATGTCATCAAGAATTGTGCGGATGTGTTTGAAGAAGTTGTTAGCTTACCTCCGCGTAGAGAAATTGATTTCAAAATTTCTTTAATTCCAAATGCAAGGCCAGTAGTTCACGCTATTCGAAGAATGACCTTGAAGGAAAACGAAGAGTTAGATAATCAAACTTGACAGCTTGAATGGAAGGGTCTGATCAGACCTAGTTTCTCTAATTAGGGAGCAACAGTGGTGTTTGTCCCAAAGTCAGACGGTACTCTACGGCTATACGTGGATTATCGTGTCTTGAATCAGACATAAAGAACAAATATCCATTGCCGCGAATAGATGATTTGTTGGATCGATTGAATGACGCACAAGTATTTTCACGAATGGACCTAGCTACAGGTTTCCATCAACTACGAATTGCCGAAGAGTGTATTCCATTGACAGCATTCATAGGTCCAGATTTATTCTATGAGTGGTTAGTGTTGACGTCAAAAGTTGGTCACTAGTGACGATCAACCCCCAATCGCATAATCAACACACGACTAAAGATAAAAAATGCAGTAAAAAAGTAAAGGAACGGGGAGCACACACAGAATTTTTGTAGTGGTTCGGCAAAGGCAGTGCCTACGTCCACTTTATATATAATTTCTTTTTCTTTTGATTACAAGTACAAAGTTTTTTCCGTTTGAAGAAAAGAAAGAAAATGATTATCTTCCTTTCTTCCTTTTGAGAGATTGAGATTCTGGAGAAGAGTAGAGATGAAAAGCTTATAGAAGCCGTCTGGACAAAAGAAGTCCCTCTTTCTCTTTAAGCTTGGAGGTATTTATAGGTGGAAAATGCAGCTTGGGCTGTTGTGAAGTGGTCCAGCCATTTCAGGAAGGCCCGGACATGTGGAGTCAATCCATTGACTCGAGTTGCAGCTGGAAGACTAACTCCACTGTTCATAAATAGTATCCTCGGAAGTTGTGGCTGACGTGGCATCCATGAAAAGGCATATCAAAAGTAGAGCATTGTCTGCATACGGTTGACCGCCTTTATCTCCATGGAAGTTGGGATATTAGGTGGACTGGCTCTGTAGAAGATTTCCACGCTGGCCCGAAATAATCGATCGACTCACTCCGATAAACTCGATCGACTGGGAGGCCTATTCTTCCGGAGTGAGCTGTTATTTGTTGAATCTGGACGTGGACCGATGTGTGACTGTTTTGGACCCATTATTGGTTGTTGGGCTTCCTGAAATGTGGCTTTGTATTTGACTGCGCGTTTGGACTTTGTTCGTTGAGACTTTTGCCAAAAAGAGGGTTAACACTTTGCCCCTCAGAATGCATCTTCATCGACAAAGGGAGGTGTGTTCTGAAATCTGGACCGAAGTACAAACGCTCGATCTGCTATGGTCACGCCGGACCATATTAAGGCCAGAAAACTGACGGTCCGATGTTGTATTAAGACCAAAAAACCGACAACCATCGGGAACCGTATTAAGGCCGAGATGACGATTTCCATAAGAATTGGTTCCTGAAAATACAAAACAAACCATTCTCATTTGGAGATGGGTGATGGGTCGAGCATTTTATTCCACTTGGATTTAGAGGGTGGCGAGAATAAACCATACTCGGCTTGGTGGCGAGCGTAAACCATGCTCGGCTTAGTGGCAAGCATAAACCATGCTCGGCTTAGTGGCGAGTATAAACCATGCTCGGCTTAGTGGCGAACGCCAATCTGGTTCGGCTTAGATAGGGCGAGTATTAACCATACTCGGCTTAGGGCAAGTGTTTCTCATGCTCGACTCATGTTAGGTTAATTAGTTTAACGAGTTATGCACGCTCTCGGCCTCGGAGTAAAAATCATCTATATCTTTGGGAGGATCCCTGGTTAAGGATTTCGAGAATTCTGATCTCTTCTGGACTCCCGCGATGGTTGCCATCAACACCATCGATGGCTCGGGCCGATCGATAGATGCTACAGCTGCGTTGAACCTTTCGAGGAAGGATCTTAGAGTCTCTCTAGATCGCTGTTTGATGGTAGATAAAAACATGACACTTTTCGGTCGAGAGATATGCACTCGAAACTGCTCGATGAAGCGGGTGACCAGAGTATTCCAACTACTGATTGATTCTGTTGTTAGCTGCCGAAACCACATCCTGGCTATATCTTTGAGAAAGAGAGGAAAGCACTTAGCCATGAAATTGGTTGATGCACCAAGTACTTCCGTATGTCGTGTGTATCGCATGAGATGAATGGTCGGGTCGGTGCGACCGTTGTATAGCTCGATGGCTGGGAACCTAAAGTTCGGAGGATTTCGAGAATTTATGATTTCTCTAGTGAAGGGGCTGCGGTTGACATTGTCTATGTCTTGCTGCAAAGAATTGCCCCGAGTGAAGCATCGGATGATGCTTGCGAGATGACTCCCATCTCTGAGGAGTCGTTGCCATGAACTTAATTCTGCCTCTTGAGAAGGTTCTGCACGAGGATCCGGCAGAAGCATGCTGGGAAGGGTGGTCATTTGCTGGGCTCGACCTCTGAGATCTGAGTGAAGGTGTGAGGGAAGGTGAGATCTGGCGGGTGGTTCTGTGCAGAATGGCCCTTCTGGAACCTGATGAGTCGTGGGTCGAGCCATACCCGTAGCAAAGGGTCTAGGCTGATCCAGCATAGCATGTGATGTTCGGAGGCCAGGGTTGCCCCCATTTGAAGCGAGGTTAGGGGGATCTACGGTAGCGTTTTCTTCCGCTACGGTGAGGACCGGCATGGTAGGGTGGCTTTCCTCGTTCGAAGGGAAGAATACTCCAACTCTTCGTTGAAAAGGAAGAGTGGTTAGACTGTCCTGCGGTAAGATTCCTGGTTGTAACGGGAATGGCATTGATTCTGATGGACCCGGTGGGAGCTTGACCGATTCAATAGGTCGAGATATTCCAAAGAGTGGAGGCATATTTGCCAGACGACCTAGATCTTGATCGCCCGCCTCCTGAGGTTCTATGGCCACAGCTGTGCAGGTCGCTGGAAGCGATACCCCCGGTTGTGCTCGACTGGTTGGTGGGACCAAACCAGGATGAAATAAAGGTGTAGCTTGGTCAATGGCCTGATTTCGCATAAACTGAAGGTCAGCTGCTGCTCCAGTCTCGGCTTGTGGAGGAATTGATGTTGAAGCGTTCAATCCCGTTTCCAATCAACTGTGAAGGTGATCCATCAATTGCTGCTGTCGTTCGAGGACTCTACCCTGAGATGTCATATGGTCTCTGAGCTCGACCATGATTTTATCCATATCGCCTCGGGTAAGGAATCGAGACATGTCGTCATGAGAGGAAACTTCGTGGCTTGCTTCTGCAGCATCGATATCAGCTGCATCGGCATTTGCGGGACAAGAGGATGTTGCGTCTTTCTTTCGTTTGTTCGCCATAACCTGAGATAAGCAGGAGCTCGATGGCGATGTCGGTGCGCTCCCCCCACCTGGCGCGCCAAAGTGTTGACGTCAAAAGTTGTTCACTAGTGACGATCAACCCCAATCGCGTGATCAACACATGACTAAAGATAAAAAAATGCAGTAAAAAGTAAAAGAACGGGGAGCACACACAGAATTTTTATAGTGGTTCGGCAAAGGCAATGCCTACGTCCATTTTATATATAATTTCTTTTTCTTTTGATTACAAGTACAAAGTTTTTTCTGTTTGAAGAAAAGAAAGAAAATGATTATCTTCCTTTCTTCCTTTTGAGAGATTGAGATTCTGGAGAAGAGTAGAGATGAAAAGCTTATAGAAGCCGTCTGGCCAAAAGAAGTCCCTCTTTCTCTTTAAGCTTGGAGGTATTTATAGGTGGAAAATGCAGCTTGGGTTGTTGTGAAGTGGTCCTACCATTTCGGGAAGGCCCGGACACATGGAGTCAATCCATTGGCTCGAGTTGCGGCTAGAAGACTAACTCCACTGTTCATAAATAGTATCCTCAGAAGTTGTGGCTGACGTGGCATTCATGAAGAGGCATATCAAAAGTAGAGCTTTGTCCGCATACGGTTGACCGCCTTTATCTCCTTGGAAGTCGGGATATTAGGTGGACTGGCTCTGTAGAATATTTCCACGCTGGCCCGAAATAATCGGTCGACTCACTCCGGGTAACTCGGTCGATTGGGAGGCCTATTCTTCCGGAGTGAGCTGTTATTTGTTGAATCTGGACGTGGACCGATGAGTGACTGTTTTGGACCCATTATTGGCCGTTGGGCTTCCTGAAATGCGACTTTGTATTTGACTGCGCGTTTGGACTTTGTTCATTGAGACTCTTGCCAAAAAGAGGGTTAACAGTTAGTAATGTCGTTCGGCTTATGTAACGCTCCAGCTTATTTTGTCGATCTAATGAACAAAGTATTCAGAGAAGTATTGAATAAATTCGTACTGGTTTTCATTGATGACATATTGATCTTCTCTAAGTCAGAAACTGAGCATGAAAAACATTTGGAAAAAGTGTTAGAAATTCTCAGGAAGAATGTTTTAAAAGCCAAATTTTCCAAATGTATATTCTGGCAAGAAGAGGTAAAATTCCTTGGGCACGTCGTATCAAAAGAAGGAATTTCTGTGGATCCCAGTAAGATCACAGCTATTCAAGATGGGAAGCAGCCAACTACTCCCATAGAAGTCCGAAGTTTTCTTGGATTGTCTAGTTATTATCGAAAGTTCGTTAAAGATTTTTCGAAGATATCTAGTTCCTTAACAAAGCTTACAAAGAAGCACGCAAGGTTCAATTGGACTCCAGAATGCGAGATAGCTTTCCAAGAGCTGAAGTTAAGATTGACAACTGCTCCAGTGTTAACAATTATCGATGGCAATCAAGACTTGAAAGTCTGGACAGATGCTTCTAAAGAAGGTCTTGGTGCAGTATTATTGAAAAGAGGCCAAGTAGTCGCTTATGCTAGCCGTCAATTGAAGCTGCATGAGAAGAATTATGCAACTCATGATCTTGAATTGTTAGCCATCGTGTTTGCTATGAAAATCTGGAGACATTATCTATTGGGTGAGAAATTTGAATTATATACTAATCATTAATCATGGAAGTATTTATTCACCCTGAAAGAACTGAATATGAGGCAGCAGCGTTGGCTAGAATTTCTCACGGCATATGATCTAGATATTTTATATACTCCGGGGAAAGCCAATGTTGTGGTTGATGCGCTCAGCAGAAAGAATGTAATCATCGCCAATCTTATAATCACACCTTCATTGATTGATAACATATCTGCTTTTTAGAAGGAAGATCACTTCATTCAGAAGAACAGAGAGGGGATTCAGAAAGGCGAGGCCTCGAGTTTTCAGATTGATAACGATGGGATTCTGAGGTTAAAAGGCTGAATTTGTGTTCCAAACATTTCTGAGCTCCGGAAAGAAGTGCCGGATGAATGTCACAAATCTAAACTTAGTATCCATCCAGGATTGAGTAAAATGTATAATGATATCAAACGCACTTTCTGGTGGAGATCTATGAAAAGAGACATTTCCTTGTACGTTATCCGGTGTTCTACTTGTCAACAAGTCAAAAGCGATCAACAGAAACTCGCCGGATTGTTGCAACCTTTGGAAATTCCAGGTTGGAAGTGGGAACAGATTTCTAGGGATTTCATAGATGGTTTTCCCAAAACCAAGAGAGGGAATGACAGTATTTGGGTGATCGTAGATTGTTTCACGAAGATCGCCCATTTCCTACCTGTCAAATCGAATATAACCGCTCAAAGTCCGGCACAGATTTATTTTAAAGAAATTGTTAAACTACATGGAGTTCCCATGAGTATCGTTAATGATCATGACCCAATTTTTGCTAGTAAATTCTGGGAAGCATTCCAAGAAGAGTTGGGGACAAAACTGAACTTGAGCACTGCTTATCATCCTCAAACAGATGGCCAAACTGAGAGTGTGAATCGTATACTAGAAAATTTATTGTGGGCTTGTGTTATTGATTTTGGCGGATCATGGAAAGACCACTTGCATTTGGCCGAGTTCTCATACAACAACAGCTACAAAGCAAGCCTGAAAATGTCACCATTCAAAGCATTGTATGGTAGACCGTGCAGATCTCCCGCATGTTGGGTAGAACCTGGCAATGGACTCGTATTGGGACCTGATATGATCCGTGAAGCTTCAGACAAAGTCGATTTAATTAAGAAACGATTACTAGCAGCTCAAAGCCGATAGAAGAACTATGCAGATTCGAGAAGAAGAGATTTGTCTTTTTATTTTGGTGACTATGTATATCTAAGGGTTTCTCCGATGAGAGGAGTAGTCCGATTTGGAAAAACAGGGAAATTGGCGCCCAGATTTATTGGTCCATTTCCTGTGCTCGAACGCGTTGGAACTCTCACTTATAGGGTTTAATTGCCTGACTGGTTGCCTGGAGTACATGATGTGTTTCACGTATCTCAACTTCGAAAGCATGTGCATGATCCAGACTTGGTCGTGGAAGAAGCCGCGCAACAAGATTTGGAAATTACTCCAGAATTGGCAATGAGGAGAGAGCCGATAAAGATTATTGGCAAAGAAACTAAAGAGCTGAGGAACAAGAAGGTTCACTTAGTCAAAGTGCAATGGAGTGGAGATCCGCGTGACTGTACTTGGGAAACTGAAGAGATCATTAAGCAAGCCTATCCCAATTGCAGAGTGGATATCTCTGATTAGCTCTAGTGCAAGGTACATTTACCATACTTTGCATTTCCGTATTGTTTCATACTTTACTATTATTTTCATTTTTGGATGAGTAGTTTTAAGTATAATCTGACATTAGCAAGTATGATTTTTAAGTATATAAACAAGCTATATATTTAAAAAGTTAATCAATAAATTGGTTGCTTTTTGTGTTGTTTGATTAAGAATTTGATTAATCAAATTATTGGAATGATAGTTAATCTAAATAACAAGAGAATGAAGGGTAAATTTATGAAAATGAATCAAATATTGAACTGATTTGAAATTAGATAGAAATACATGCATGTAAATCATATATGTTTGAACAGGTAAATTGATTCATTGTTTAGTAAAGAATTTATTTGTGTGCCCGAAAAATAGGTAAACCTTAATGAGTTGGATGCGCAATTTTATTTATACATCAACTCCTGTGAATGCCATTGGATGCGGAGTGCTGGTTATTCTGTGTGAAATAATAAACGTCGCCATAGGATAGTAACAATTAATTTTGAACTACACTACATGGCATACTACATGAAGATAGCATACCTTATCATATACCACATAAGCATTTGGAGCTTATGTGACGAGGTTGAAGGTTTACCATACGAGCGAGAGACTTGTATGGCGATGACTATATTACAGGTTGAACCGAAGACAGATATGGACTATATAAAATGTAACAGTAAATTGCCAGATTAATAAAAACCCCACACGGGTCTGGAGATGACAATAAACACGTCTCTCTGGTCATTAAGGCACAAAAACCATTTATAAGGTGACGAGAATTTATTCTCTGGAGTTACGATCTATACACACTCCCCCATGGACACCGGAATATATCTCTATAAATATGTGTATGCTTTTTAGGATTTATTGGGTACCTAATACGGCCCAATAAATTTCCAAACCCCTCCCCATACAAAGGAGGTTATGGCGAAATTTTTCAAAAATTTAGGGTGTTAGCCAAATTTTTGAAGAATTAGAAAATTATTAAAAACTGAAATGTTGAAGAACGAAAGCCAAAATAAAAGTTGAGTTGGTTAGTTAAACAACTTTCAGTTTCGTTCCTTTTCGGGGACGAAAAGATTTTAAGTGTGGGAGATTGTAACAACTTGGAAAATCAAAACCAATTTAAAATTTTTAATTTGGCTATTTTAGTGGATTTTCAATATTTAAAATAAATTATTTTAAACAATAATGAGCAAAAATCTATTTGGATCGAAGTTATAGCGAATATATTTATTCTAGTTATAAAATAAGGCCTGAAATGGCGCGGCAGTTTGAAAATTTGAATTCGAACTTTGATTGACTGTACAGGATGCAAACTAAAACGGGTTTTAGTGAAACCAAAAATATTTTAATCTGTTTATGAATATCTTTCTAACGAATCTGAAAAATCAAAATTTCATAGTGGGAATCAAAAGTTATCGCCAAATGAATTTTCAGAAAGGTCGCTATGGAATTAATATAGCCCGTAAAAAAAGACATTTTGGAAATGACCTCCGTTTTCGACGAAACCACTTTTGTTGGATCCGGAATGTTAAATTATTGGTAGGTTCAAATTCCATAATTTTTGGAGCTAATATGTGAGCGTGGCAAAGGAAAACGTGTTTGGTTAATTTTAGTCTATGTGGATCGACCAGAAAATGGCCATTTTTCAAACGTTCTCCAAATTCGACGAAACTAGTTTTGTTGGGACCGTATCGTCTAAACATTACCAGATTTATTTTTCTGGAATTTATAGAATCAGTATGTGGCCCCGGCAAATTAAAATGTACGTTCAAATCCATATTTGAATGTTTTATATTTTAATTTGAAGAATAACTGGCTATAACAATCGAATAGGCTTACGAAACATATCCCATTGTGTTCGGAATTGGGGTATATAGCGAGGGAAGACAATCGTTGGGTTTGAATTGGAGTTCGTATGTGGAGAGGGGTATTTTCGGATCTAAAGAAATTAAATATATAAATAAAATTCCTTGCCCAATCAGATTTCGTTTCCCATTTCCGCGTTGACTCCAGGTCACGAACGGTGGCTGTCTTTGCCACCTTCTCTCCAACTTTCTGGCAATTCCTCTCATTAAAATTGAGTGGCCTAGTTAAGGTTTATATAGATCCTTCTATCCTCTACAAATCCATATAAGTGGCATCCTTCATCGAGTTGTGTCCTTCGAGAATCGAAGCCCCAAACTCCGGACCATTCGAGCTCCATCGTTCCTCGCCTGCTGCATCGATCGGAGCACAGTTGTCAGAGCCAGGAAGCTGATCTGAAGCTCTACAGCGTCGTATAGTCTGATCGTCCTCAAGCCCCATGGATTTCACGAAAACTGTTAACCTAGTTTTGAACGAAACAGGCAGGTAACGGCCTTGTATATTTAAACTGATTTTAACAGTTTAAATCCATCGCAAAGTGTGATTAACTTCTAAAAATCATATCTTTTTCGTTTGTGGTTGAAATCCTATGAAACAAGAGACACAGGGACCGTAAGGACATCTTCTACATTCTAGAAGAGACCGGGGAATTTTTAGAGCTTGCTACAATTTTTGGCAAAGCAAAAAAGCAATGTGAGATTCCTAAATTCAAAACGATATGGAATGACGATGTATAAATTATATAATCGATGTATAAGTTATATAAGCGTTGTACACCTCATGTATAAGCGTTGTATAAAATATATGTGTGTTATGTATAAGTTATATATACGTTGTAAAAATTATATGTTCTTTGAATGGAGCTGAAATGAAATTGAAATATATTTATATACGTATATCTATATCTATATCTATATATATATACTCCCCTCGTCCACAGACCATGGACGATATATATTGGTTGTGATTGTTTGGATTTTGGTTGACGTGAAATTTGGTGAAAATTACGAATTGTTGATTGTGGTTGAAACCAAATAGGATTAGTTTGTGGAAAATTCGTCTGCATACGAACTAGATTATTGAAATCCCCCTTGTCAAAAGCTGCGGGGCTATAAGGTAGCGTGAGGAGCCGTACTCGGTACGGTGCCGGTTTTAACTACCCTGCCATTATGCTGTCGAAATTTTCTGAAATGTTCATGTGTTTGAATTTTATTCATGTTGTGAAATACATTCATGTATATTGTAACAACCCAGAAAATCTGAACCAGTTTAAAAATTTTAAATTGGCTATTTTTGTGGATTTTAAATATTTAAAATAAATATTTTAAATAATAACGATGAAAAGTATGTTTGAATCGATGTTTGAAAATAAATATAATTATTTTAAATTATAAACAAGGCATAAAATGGCGCGGCAGTTTCAAAATTGGAATTCAAACTTTGGCTGACTGTACCGGGTGCAAAATAAAATGGATTTTACTGAAACCAAAAATATTTAAATCTGTTAGTGAATATCTATCTAACGAATCTGAAAAATCGAAGTTTCAAAGCAGGAGTCAAAAGTTATGGCCAAATGAATTTTCAGAAAGGTCGCTATAGAGAATATATAGCCCTTGAAAATAGACATTTTGCAAACGACCTCGGAATTCGACGAAACCACTTTTGTTGGATCTGGGATGTGAAATTATTGCTAGGTTTCAAATTTCATAATTTTTGAAGTAAAATATGTGAGCGTGTCGAAGGAAAATGTGTTTGGTCAATTACAGTTAAATTGGATCGACCAAAAATGGTCATTTTTCAAACAGTCTCAGAATTCAATGAAACTAGCTTTGTTGGGACTGTATCGTCAAAACATAGCTAGATTTATTTTTCTGGAATTTTTGGGATCAGTATGTGGCCCGGGCAAATTGAAATGTACGTTCAAATCAAATATTGAATGTTTTATATTTTAATTTGAAGGAAAACCGACTGAAACAGTCGAATGGGCCTACGAAACATATCCCATTGTGTTCGGAATGGGGGTATTTAGCTAGGGGCGACAATCGTTAGGTTTGAATTGGTGTTCGTATGGAGCGGGGGGTATTTTCGGATTTAAAGAAATTTAAAATAATTACAAATAATCCTGGCCAATCACGCTTCATCGTTTACTTTCCCGAACCCGACAAAACCCCTGTAGCGACGGCGGAAGTAGCTCGAAGCTTCCCGACTTGATTTCTCCTTCCACACACCAAATCAGACCCCCCCCCTCCAGTTGAGAACTTTGTAGAGCTCGACTCCAACTTTCAATCCATACCGGTGTCTTCGTTTTTGGTGAAGTATCTTGCTCTGAATTCGAACGAGAAGTGCCACCGTTCATCTGAGAAGTGGGGGAACTAGGCGCCGTCGATCTGGACAAAGGTGGGACCCCTACGCGCGGATTCCGAAGCCCTACGACGTGAAGCAGTCTGATCTTGGCCAAGCTTTACCGATTGAACGAAATTTGAAAACCCTAGTTCGAACCAAATTAGAAAAGGTACGGGTTTGTTTAATGAAGCTGATTTGAACAGTTTAAAAGTGTCGCAAAACATGATTAACTTCTAAAAATGATATGTTTTTGCTATGTTGACGAAATCCAGTGAAACAAGAGATAATGGACTCGTGTGGACGTCTTCTACATTCTAGAAGAGACCGCATATTTTTCTGAGCCTTCTGCAATTTTGGTGGAGTGGAACCCAATGTGAGATTTCTGTGTTATAAACGATATGGAAATGACGATGTATAAATTATATAGTCGATGTATGAGTTATATAAGCGTTGTACACCTCATGTACAAGCGTTGTATAAGTTATATGTTCGATGTATAAGTTATATATGTGTTGTAAAAATTATATATGCAATGAAATGACATTGAAATGAATTGAAGTGAATTGAAATATATTTATATACGAATATATATATATATATATATATACTCCCCTCGTCCACAGACCATGGACGATATTTATTGGTTGTGATATTGTTTGGATTATTTGGTTGATGTGAAATTTGGTGAATAATGCGAATGGTTGATAGAATTGTTTGTGATTGAGAATGATTGACTGTGGTTGAAAAGTACCCATTTGTGGTTGAAAACAAAATTAGAATAGGTTGTGGAAATGAAAGAAAACACGCTCGCCTACGTGCGAATTAGATGCATGAAATCCCCATTGTCAAAAACCGCAAGGTTTTAAGGTAGAGCGAGGAGCCGTACATCGATACGGTCCTGGTTTGAACTACCCTGTCGTTATGTTGCCGAAATTTTCAATAATATTCATGTGTTAGAATTATTTTCATGTGTTGAAACTATATTCGTGTGTTGAATAGAAATTCATATGTTGAATAGAAATTCATGAGTTGAACGACATTCATGTTTTGAAATAAATTGTTTTATAATAAAAATCATATTTTTATCATCTATATGAACTATATAAAATAGTCGTGTTTTGAAATAAATTG
This sequence comes from Allium sativum, assembly GCA_030737875.1. Classification (NCBI taxonomy): domain Eukaryota; kingdom Viridiplantae; phylum Streptophyta; class Magnoliopsida; order Asparagales; family Amaryllidaceae; genus Allium; species Allium sativum. Next base: position 163,246,513 of record CM060924.1, read on the forward strand.
TTTTATAATAAAAATCATATTTTATCATCTATATGAACTGTATAAAATAGTCCTGTTTTGAAATAAATTGTTTTATAATAAAAATCATATTTTTATCATCTATATGAACTATATAAAATAGTCGTGTTTTGAAATAAATTGTTTTATAATAAAAAACAAATTTTTATCATCTATATGAACTACATAAAATATTCGTGTTTTGAAATAAATTGTTTTATAATAAAAATCATATTTTTCTCATCTATATGAACTATATAAAATAGTCGTTTTTTGAAATAAATTGTTTTACAATTAAAAACACATTTTTATTATATACATGAATTGTTAAAAATAGTGAAGTGTAGAAATAAATGTCTGTTGGATAAAAATATCATTTTTATCAAATGTATGAAATGAATATGGTTTTGAAATCGAAGAATATATTATATTTATATATGTATATATAATTAAAATAAATCGAATAACGACACTACAGTTCGTGTATTGAAACCATGATTTCAAACGATTAGTGCGGGAGATCCGACCATCGGATTTTCCCGAAACCGAAACCGTTGGGTTCGCCTTGGAAATATCTTTCCAACGGCACCAACTTTGTAAAGATCCAACGGTTGGATTGTCTGGAATGTTTAATTCAAATCTAAAGAAAAACAGCGCCAGAATCGATTATATTTGTATATATATATAAAAATATAATTAAAATAAATCAAATAACGACGCTGCAGTTCGTATTTTGAAATCGTAACTTCAAACGATTAGTGCGGGAGATCCGACCGTCGGATTTTCCCGAAACTGAAACCGTTGGATTCCTTTTGAAAAGATCTTTCTAATGATATAAAATTTGTGAAGATCCAACGGTTAGATTTTCAGATATGTGTAAATCAAATCTGGAGGAAAACAGCGCCACGGTCGCGTTATGGCCTGAAGCGTCGTTTGAATGAATTGGCTATTTTTAAATAAATAAAAATAGCGATAAATCGTGATAAAATATTATAAACAATATGAAATGGAAATAAACTGAATTTGCTCGGTTTATGTGATGTTTGATGGTTGAATGTGTCTGGTGTGAAAGTTACATTAAAGAACAGAACTAGTGATATCGAATAATTTAACCATTGAAATGAATTGATTTGAAATTCTATATATAAGTGAATTATTTGAAAAGGACGAGTTGATTCTCATTTCAAATAATTAATCGACGAGTGGAAGTCGAAGATATGAAGACGGTGCAAGACCAATGATCTTCACATCGAATGGAGGGGTGCTACTGATGCTCATGATGGGAGTAGCTACCTTGAAGGGGCTGAAGTAGTAGTCGTCCGGACGTACAGGTTGATTGTACGGATGTGCGAGGAGTAAAGATCCTCCGGTTTCGTTCAGACTCAGAACGAACTTGTAAATGGACTGTGTGTATGACATTGGATTTCATTCTGTGGGATTGATAGCCATCAGTCGCATGGCGTGAATTGCCTGTGTGGCATGCTGGGATACAGTGATCAAAGCTTTTGTTGAAAAGCAGAGCTTTGTGGTTGATGATCAAAGCACAGCCTGTGCGGCATAGCTTTGTGTATAACGTGAATTCGCGAGCCTCACACCCCGGTATGGACCAGAAACGGGAGAGGACTTCAGGGAGGGAATGTGTTTCCTTCTAGCTAGTGTGGTGTCAGTGACCTACCAGCCCTGACATTTATATTACTTTCACCTGTGTGGTTGTTGCTGTTGCGAGGCGCCTCGGATATATCGGTGACTATGTGAAGCCGATGGAGTCATAGGACTCATTTACGCCCCAAAGGGCGGGGAAACGCAGTGTTCAGGGTTTAAGTTTAATCCACATCGAGTGGACCAGCCTTGTTGCTCCAAGGCTTGCCTACGCGCTTGCCTGAGACTCGGGCCTGATATGATTCGCGATGCTGCGGATAAAGTCGATTTCGTTAAGAAACGATTACTAGCCGTCCAAAGCCGACAGAAAAGCTATGCAGATAAGAGAAGAAGAGATATATCATTTGTTGTTGGCGACTATGTATATTTGAAGGTATCTCCGATGAGAGGAGTCATCCGATTCGGTAAAACGGGGAAATTGGCACCTAAATTCATTGGTCCGTTACCTATTCTTGAACGGGTTGGAACTCTCGCATATAAGGTTCAATTGCCTGATTGGTTGCCTGGATTACATAACGTGTTTCACGTATCTCAACTTCGAAAGCATGTTCATGATCCAGACTTGATCTTGGAAGAAGCAGCGCAATGGGATATAGAAATCACTCCAGAATTGGCAGTTAGAAGAGGGCCACTAAAGATTATTGGCAAAGAAACAAAAGAGCTGAGGAACAAGAAGGTTCACTTAGTCAAAGTGCAATGGAGTGGAGATCCGCGAGATTGTACTTGGGAAACAGAGGAAAGCATTGAGAAAGCCTATCCTAAGTGCAGGGTGGATATCTCTGACTGACTCTGGTGCAAGGTACATTTACCATATTTTGCAATTTCCATTATGTTCTCCACTTTGCTGTTGTTTTCTTTTCATGGATGTAAACTTTTAATTATGTAGTCTGAATGTTTTCATAAGAGTATATGAGTTAATTAGTATATATTTGAAAAGTTAAAAACAAATTGATTGTTGCTTGTGTTGTGTGATGGTGAGCTTAATTAATTAAATTATTAGAATGATAGTTAATTTAATCAATAAGAGAATGAATGGTAGAATTTATTCGATTAAATCACACATTAAACGAATGAGAAAATAGATAGAAATATATACATGTGCATTATATATGTTTCAACAGGTAAATGGATTAGCTGTTGAGTAAAGAATTTATTTGTGTGCCCGACAAATAGGTAAACCTTAATGAGTTGGTTACGCGATTTTATTATTATATCAACTCCTGTGAATGCCATTGGATGCGGAGTGTTGGTTGTTCTATGTGTAATAATAAATGTCGCCATAGGATAGTAACAATTAATTTTGAACTGCACTACATGGCATACTTCTTGAAGATAGGCATACTTCATCATATACTTCATAAGCATTTGGAGCTTGTGTGACGAGGTTGAAGATTTACCATACGAGCGAGAGGCTTGTATGGCGATGACTATATTTTACAGGTTGAACTGAAGACTGATATGGATCATATAAAATATAATGGTAAATTGCCAGATTAATAAAAACCCCACACGGGTCTGGAGATGACAATAAACACGTCTCTCTGGTCATTAAGGCACAAAAACCATTTATCGGATGACGAGAATTTATTCTCTGGAGCTATGATCTATACACACTCCCCTGTGGACACCGGAATATATCACTATAAATATGTGCATGCTTATTAGGATTTATTGGGTACCTAATATGGCCCAATAAATTTCCAAACCCCTCCCCGTACGAAGGAGGTTATGGCGAAATTTTTTGAAAATTTAGGGTGTTAGTTAAATTTTTGAAGAATTTGAAAATTCTTAGAAACTAAAAAGTTGAAGAATGAAAGCCAGATTGAAAGTAGAGTTGGTAAATTAAACCACTTTCGACTTTGTTCCTTTTCGGGGACGAAAAGTTTTAAGTGGGGGAGATTGTAACAACCCTGAAAGTCTGAACCAGTTTAAAAAATTTTAATTGGCTATTTTTGTGGATTTTAAATATTTAAAATAAATATTTTAAATAATAATGATGAAAAGTATGTTTGAATCGATGTTTGAAAATAAATATAATTATTTTAAATTATAAACAAGGCCTGAAATGGCGCGGCAGTTTCAAAATGGGAATTCAAACTTTGACTGACTATACCGGTGCAAAATAAAATGAATTTTAGTGAAACTAAAAATATTTAAATCTGTTATTGAATATCTTTCTAACGAATCTGAAAAATCGAAGTTTCAAAGCAGGAGTCAAAAGTTATGGCCAAATGAATTTTCAGAAAGGTCGCTATAGAGAATATATAGCCCTTGAAAATAGACATTTTGCAAACGACCTCGGAATTCGACGAAACCACTTTTGTTGGATCCAGGATGTGAAATTATTGCTTGGTTTCAAATTTCATAATTTTTGAAGTTAATATGTGAGCGTTTCGAAGGAAAATGTGTTTGGTCAATTACAGTTAAATTGGATCGACCAGAAAATGGTCATTTTTCAAACGGTCTCAGAATTCAATGAAACTAGTTTTGTTGGGACCGTATCGTCAAAACATAGCTAGATTTATTTTTCTGGAATTTTTGGGATCAGTATGGGGCCCGGGCAAATTGAAATGTACGTTCAAATCAAATATTGAATGTTTTATATTTTAATTTAAAGGAAAACCGACTGAAACAGTCGAATTGGCCTACGAAACATATCCCATTGTGTTCGGAATGGGGGTATTTAGCTAGGGGCGACAGTCGTTGGGTTTGAATTGGTGTTCGTAAGGAGCGGGGGGTATTTTCGGATTTAAAGAAATTTAAAATAATTATAAATAATCCTGGCCAATCACGCTTCATCGTTTACTTTCCCAAACCCGACAAAACCCCTGTAGCGACGGCGGAAGTAGCTCGAAGCTTCCCGGCTTGATTTCTCCTTCCACACACCAAATCAGACCCCCCCCCCTTCCAGTTGAGAACTTTGTAGAGCTCGACTCCAGCTTCCAATCCATACCGGTGTCTTCGTTTTTGGTGAAGTATCTTGCTCTGAATTCGAACGAGAAGTGCCGCCGTTCATCTGAGAAGTGGGGGAGCTAGGCGCCGTCGATCTGGACAAAGGTGGGACCCCTGCGCGCGGATTCCGAAGCCCTACGACGTGAAGCGGTCTGATCTTGGCCAAGCTTCACCGATTGAACGAAATTTGAAAACCGTAGTTCAAACCAAATTAGAAAAGGTACGGGTTTGTTTAATGAAGCTGATTTCAACAGTTAAAAAGTGTCGCAAAACATGATTAACTTCTAAAAATGATATCTTTTTGCTATGTTGACGAAATCCAGTGAAATAAGAGACAGTGGACTCGTGTGGACGTCTTCTACATTCTATAAGAGACCGCATATTTTTCTGAGCCTTCTGCAATTTTTGGTGGAGTGGAACCCAATGTGAGATTTCCGTGTTATAAACGATATGGAAACGACGATGTATAAATTTTATAGTCGATGTATGAGTTATATAAGTGTTGTACACCTCATGTATAAGCGTTGTATAAGTTGTATGTTCGATGTATAAGTTATATATGTGTTGTAAAAATTATATATGCGATGAAATGACATTGAAATGAATTGAAGTGAATTGAAATATATTTATATATACGAATATATATATATACACTCCCCTCGTCCACAGACCATGGACGATATTTATTGGTTGTGATATTGTTTGGATTATTTGGTTGATGTGAAATTTGGTGAATAATGTGAATGGTTGATAGAATTGTTTGTGATTGAGAATGATTGACTGCGGTTGAAAAATACCCATTTGTGGTTGGAAACAAAATTAGAATAGGTTGTGGAAATGAAATAAAACATGCTCTCCTGCGTGCGAATTAGATGCATGAAATCCACATTGTCAAAAACCGCAAGGTTTTAAGGTAGAGCGAGGAGTCGTACATCGATACGGTCCCGGTTTTAACTACCCTGCCGTTATGCTACCGAAATTTTCAATAATATTCATGTGTTAGAATTATTTTCATGTGTTGAAACTATATTCGTGTGTTGAAAAGAAATTCATGTGTTGAACGACATTCATGTTTTGAAATAAATTGTTTTATAATAAAAATCATATTTTTATCATCTATATGAACTATATAAAATAGTCGTGTTTTGAAATAAATTGTTTTATAATAAAAATCATATTTTTATCATCTATATGAACTATATAAAATAGTCGGGTTTTGAAATAAATTGTTTTATAATAAAAATCATATTTTTATCATTTATATGAACTATATAAAATAGTCGTGTTTTGAAATAAATTGTTTTATAATAAAAAACATATTTTTATCATCTATATGAACTACATAAAATATTCGTGTTTTGAAATAAATTGTTTTATAATAAAAATCATATTTTTCTCATCTATATGAACTATATAAAACAGTCATTTTTTGAAATAAATTGTTTTACAATAAAAATCACATTTTTATTATATACATGAATTGTTAAAAATAGTGAAGTGTAGAAATAAATGTCTGTTGGATAAAAATATCATTTTTATCAAATGTATGAAATGAATATGGTTTTGAAATCGAAGAATAGATTATATTTATATATGTATATATAATTAAAATAAATCGAATAACGACACTACAGTTCGTGTATTGAAACCATGATTTCAAATGATTAGTGCGGGAGATCCGACCATCGGATTTTCCCGAAACCGAAACCGTTGGGCTCGCCTTGGAAATATCTTTCCAACGGCACCAACTTTGTAAAGATCCAACGGTTGGATTGTCTGGAATGTTTAATTCAAATCTAAAGAAAAACAGCACCAGAATCGATTATATTTGTATATATATATAAAAAAATATAATTAAAATAAATCAAATAACGACGCTGCAGTTCGTATTTTGAAATCGTAACTTCAAACGATTAGTGCGGGAGATCCGACCGTCGGATTTTCCCGAAACTGAAACCGTTGGATTCCATTTGAAAAGATCTTTCTAATGATATAAAATTTGTGAAGATCCAACGGTTAGATTTTCAGATATGTGTAAATCAAATCTGGAGGAAAACAGCGCTACGGTCGCGTTATGGCCTGAAGCGTCGTTTGAATGAATTGGCTATTTTTAAATAAATAAAAATAGCGATAAATCGTTATAAAATATTATAAACAATATGAAATGGAAATAAACTGAATTTGCTCGGTTTATGTGATGTTTGATGGTTGAATGTGTCTGGTGTGAAAGTTACATTAAAGAACAGAACTAGTGATATCGAATAATTTAACCATTGAAATGAATTGATTTGAAATTCTATATATACGTGAATTATTTGAAAAGGACGAGTTGATTCTCATTTCAAATAATTAATCGACGAGTGGAAGTCGAAGATATGAAGACGGTGCAAGACCAATGATCTTCACATCGAATGGAGGGGTGCTACTGATGCTCATGATGGGAGTAGCTACCTTGAAGGGGCTGAAGTAGTAGCCGTCCGGACGTACAGGTTGATTGTACGGATGTGCGAGGAGTAAAGATCCTCCGGTTTCGTTCAGACTCAGAACGAACTTGTAAATGGACTGCGTGTATGACATTGGATTTCATTCTGTGGGATTGATAGCCATCAGTCGCATGGCGTGAATTGCCTGTGTGGTATGCTGGGATACAGTGATCAAAGCTTTTGTTGAAAAGCAGAGCTTTGTGGTTGATGATCAAAGCACAGCCTGTGCGACATAGCTTTGTGTATAACGTGAATTCGCGAGCCTCACACCCCGGTATGGACCAGAAACGGGAGAGGACTTCAGGGAGGGCATGCGTTTCCTTCTAGCTAGTGTGGTGTCAGTGACCTACCAGCCCTGACATTTATATTACTTTCACCTGTGTGGTTGTTGCTGTTGCGAGGCGCCTCGGATATATCGGTGACAATGTGAAGCCGATGGAGTCATAGGACTCATTTACGCCCCAAAGGGCGGGGAAACGCAGTGTTCAGGGTTTAAGTTTAATCCACATCGAGTGGACCAGCCCTGTTGCTCCAAGGCTTGCCTGCGCGCTTTCCTGAGACTCGGGCTAGACAGTCTCGAAGCAGTGAGGATGATCCCTGGCCTCGGTTCATGACGGAAATCCAATTTCCAAATACGACATCGTGCGGTTTTGATTGTATATATATTTGGCGACATGATATATGGTACCCATGCCGTCTATGATTGATAGTTATGATTGAAATTGTTTTTGAAACATATATACACTAGTAATAATATCAAATGATTTGTTTTCCTCGTATCAAGCATATTTTGGCCATTATAAGCTAAAACTCTATCCTCCGGTTTGTGTTGCATTGTGTGATGGGAACTGAGTCTTATAATGGCTTCATTTTTATAAAAAGCATTGCAATGTTTAAAAGATTTACTTGTTTTAAAGCATTGGCAATCCAATGGAGTAAACCCGTTCCACGAAAGTGGCATGGTCTTGTGATTAGCCATATTGTAAAGTGTGTTAAGTAGATTTCTCATACCAGTCCCATGACTGACTCGCAGTTTGTTTCACTTGCAAACTCGGGTGCCCCTATTTCTATACGAGCAGCCTTGTATTCGGGTTTTAGCAAGCTCTTTCTGGATAGCTGGAGCTGAAGATGGATTCTATCATTTATCTCTTTTTATGATGTTCAGCTCCTGTTGTACATATTATGTTTTCTTTTCCGCTGTAGACATTTTATGTATAGCTGAATTGTATTTTGTACTAAGTATGATCCTATATACTGTGTAACTTTGATGATTATATTTATCCAGTGTATTCTATTGTACATTATCTGGTGTATTTATTTATTTATGTTCTGCTATTATCAGTTTATGTGTTATATTCCAAAGATTACCCTTGCTACCGTCTCATCGGGGTTTGGGGTCGTCACAAACGTGGTATCAGAGCTTTGGTTAAGCTTAGTTCTGGAATATAACATATAGACGAACTCGTCAGAAATAGAACCAGTAGTGTTCTAGGACGAGTAACTCATTACAGATAGGATCAGTAATATCCTAGTATGAGTATAATAGAATGAAATACACCTCGATAGACACATTTACATTCAAGTATATGTCTCTATGCTTTATAATATCTTTTATGTTGACCTGACACTTGGTCTGCTATTTGCAGAAGTACTAGAAAATGAGTGCTAGAAACAGAAGAAGTAATACTGACCCAGATATAGAAGCTCTATTTATGAAATATAGAAATCTGGGTGGAGCACTATTCTTGGGCGAAGAATATATTGCTAAAACACAAGCTTGGATTCGTTCTACTGAGAAAACCTTTGAAGGTTTAAAGCTGAGCGATGACCAGAAAAGATTACTGGCATCTTGGGCACTCAAAGGCGAAGCTTTGTTCTAGTGGGATTCGATTGTTAAGGATAATCCAGAAGGTGATATCACCTGGGATAGATTCAAAGAGCTTTTCATTGAAAAATTTATTCCTCCAGAAGCAACTGAGCGGTTGTGTGATGAATTCTACTATTTGATACAAGGCGATATGAATATCCCGGAATATCATAAGAGATTCAATGAACTTTCTCATTTTGCTCTGCATCTGATTCAAGATCCAAAGCGGAAAAATCTGAGGCTTATAAACGGTCTTCAAAGAAAATACCAGAATAAAGTAATGGGGCATGTGAAGCTTCCTTTTTCTGAAATGATATACATGGCCTACCAGTATGAGGATCTCGATAGGAAAGGTATGTTGCGGAACGAAGAGGAAGTCAGTTCTAGCAGCAAAAGAAAATTCGAAACTGATAGCCCAGAGACGAGTACACAGCCTGAGGCCAGTACGAAGTCTGAGTTCAGATAGAAGCCTAAGGTCGATAGGGAAAAGGTTAAATCCGAGAAAGAACTCGTAACGACAGCCACATGCAATAACTGCAATAAGCAAGGGCATTTAACTAGGAATTGCAGACCCTTAAAAATGCAGAAGAAGAATGGACCGAAGTCCAATAAGAAGGACAAGTTCCAAGAGAATAGAAAATGCCATAAGTGCCACCAAGCAGGACATTTTGCAAGGGATTGCCAGTTCTCAAAGAATTCTGGGATAGTGCACAGGGAAGGCCGGATGTTTTAGAAGGCACGCTTACTGTCAAAAACATCCCAGTTAAAGTACTGTTTGATACAGGCGCGTCGGGAAGCTTTGTTGCAAAGAATGCGGTTAAGAAGCTAGATTTGAATTTGAGAAAGCTCAAAGAACTCATGACTGTTCATAATCCAGTTGGGGGTTCCCTTGATCTTAGTTGGATTTGTGGGGTGCCTGTTTCTTTTTTTTTGTTATCGGTTCCCCACTATCGCGATCGTCATGAATTTCACAGAATTTGATCTTATATTGGGATTGGATTGGTTAACCAAATATGAAGCTGAGGTTAAATGCGCCGACAGAGTTGTAAAGGCAAAGGCTAAATCAGGCAATTTCATAACCATTCCATGTGAAAGACCAAATTCGGATAGAAAAGACTTCTGGGCAGCTTTAGATGTTTCTCCTGCTCAAATAGAACCTGTTCTTGTCGTGACTGAGAATACTTCGGTCGACATTGAAAATATCCCAGTTGTCAAGGATTATGCGGACGTGTTTAAAGAAGTTGTCAGCTTACCTCCGCAGGGAGAAATTGATTTCAAGATCGCTTTAGTTCCAAATGCAAGGCTGATAGTTCATGCTATTCGAAGGATGACCTTGAAAGAGAAAGATGAGTTAGATAATCAAACTCGACAGCTAGTATGGAAGGGTCTGATCAGGCCTAGTTTCTCTGATTGGGGAGCAGCAGTGGTATTTGTCCCAAAGTCAGACGGTACTCTCAGATTATGTGTAGATTATCGTGACTTGAATAAGCAGACGCTGAAAAATAAATATCCATTACCGTGGATTGATGATTTGTTGGATCGATTGAATGGCACACAAGTGTTTTCACGAATGGACCTAGCTACAGGTTTCCATCAGCTTCGTATTGCCGAAGAGTGTGTTCCTTTGACTGCATTCAGAGGTCCAGACTTATTCTACGAGTGGTTAGTAATGTCGTTCGGCTTATGTAACGCTCCAGTGTATTTTGTCGACCTGATGAACAGAGTATTCAGAGGAGTTTTGAATAAATTTGTTCTGGTTTTCATTGATGATATTCTAATCTTCTCTAAGTCAGAAAGCGAGCACGAAAAACATTTGGAACAAGTGTTAGAAATTCTGAGAAAGAATGTGTTGAAAGCAAAGTTTTCCAAATGTATATTCTGGCAAGAAGAAGTCAAATTTCTTGGCCACGTCGTCTCAAAAGAAGGAACTTCAGTGGATCCCAGTAAAATCACTGCTATTCAGAATTGGAAACAACCTCATACGCCCACAGAAGTCAGAAGTTTTCTCGGGTTGGCCAGTTGTTATCGGAAATACATTAAGGATTTCGTGAAGAAATCTAGTTCCTTAACGAAACTGACTAAGAAACATTCGAGATTCAATTGGACTTCAAAATGTGAGGAAGCTTTCCAGAAGCTGAAATTAAAACTGACGACTGCTCTAGTGTTAACAATAATAGACAGTAATCAGGATTTAAAAGTCTGGACTGACGCTTCTAGAGAAGGCCTTGGCGCAGTGTTAATGCAAAGAGGTCAAGTGATTGCTTATGCTAGCCGTCAGCTGAAACCGCATGAGAAGAATTACATTACTCATGATCTTGAGTTGTTAGCCATCGTATTTTCTTTGAAAATCTGGAGGCACTATCTTTTGGGTGAGAAATTCGAACTGTATACAGACCATCAGTCATTGAAGTATTTGTTCACCCAGAAAGACTTGAATCTGAGGCAGCAGCGTTAGCTAGAATTTCTTGCAGCATACGATTTTGAGATTTTGTACACTCCAGGGAAAGCCAATGTTGTGGTTGATGCGCTAAGTAGAAAGAATGTGATAATCCCCGGTTTTATTGTCACGACTTCATTGATCGATAAAATATCTGCTCTTCAGAAGGATGATCACTTCATTCAAAGGATCAGAGAGAAAGGCAAACCCTTGTATTGGATGAATGTCACAAAGCCAAGCTTAGTATCCATCCAGGGGTGAGCAAGATGTATAATGATATCAAACGCATTTTCTGGTGGAGATCTATGAAATGAGACATCTCCTTATTTGTAAGTCGGTGTTCTACTTGTCAACAAGTCAAAGGCGATCAGCAGAAACTTGCTGGATTATTACAACCGTTGGAAATTCCAGGTGGCAAGTGGGAACAGATTTCTATGGACTTCATAGATGGTTTGCCCAGAACCAGAAAATGAAATGACAGTATTTGGGTGATCGTAGTTTGATTTACGAAGACCGCTCATTTCATACTTGTCAAATCGAATAGAACTGCTCAAAGTCTGGCGCAGATTTATTTCAAAGAAATTGTTAGACTGCACGGAGTTCCCATGAGCATCGTTAATGATCATGACCCGATTTTTGCTAGTAAATTCTGGGAAGCATTCCAAGCAGAATTGGGAACGAAACTGAACTTGAGCACCGCATATCATCCTCAAACAGATGGCCAAACTGAGAGGGTGAATCGTATTCTTGAAGATCTATTGCGGGCGTGTATTATTGATTTTGGCGGATCATTGGAAGACCATTTACATTTGGCCGAATTCTCATATAACAACAGCTACCAAGCGCCTGAAAACGTCACCATTCGAAGTATTGTATGGTAGACCGTGCTGATCCCCTGCTTGTTGGGTTGAACCTGGTAACAGACTTGTATTGGGGCCTGATATGATTCGCGATGCTGCGGATAAAGTCGATTTCGTTAAGAAACGATTACTAGCCGTCCAAAGCCGACAGAAAAGCTATGCAGATAAGAGAAGAAGAGATATATCATTTGTTGTTGGCGACTATGTATATTTGAAGGTATCTCCGATGAGAGGAGTCATCCGATTCGGTAAAACGGGGAAATTGGCACCTAAATTCATTGGTCCGTTTCCTATTCTTGAACGGGTTGGAACTCTCGCATATAAGGTTCAATTGCCTGATTGGTTGCCTGGATTACATAACGTGTTTCACGTATCTCAACTTCGAAAGCATGTTCATGATCCAGACTTGATCTTGGAAGAAGCAGCGCAATGGGATATAGAAATCACTCCAGAATTGGCAGTTAGAAGAGGGCCACTAAAGATTATTGGCAAAGAAACAAAAGAGCTGAGGAACAAGAAGGTTCACTTAGTCAAAGTGCAATGGAGTGGAGATCCGCGAGATTGTACTTGGGAAACAGAGGAAAGCATTGAGAAAGCCTATCCTAAGTGCAGGGTGGATATCTCTGACTGACTCTGGTGCAAGGTACATTTACCATATTTTGCAATTTCCATTATGTTCTCCACTTTGCTGTTGTTTTCTTTTCATGGATGTAAACTTTTAATTATGTAGTCTGAATGTTTTCATAAGAGTATATGAGTTAATTAGTATATATTTGAAAAGTTAAAAACAAATTGATTGTTGCTTGTGTTGTGTGATGGTGAGCTTAATTAATTAAATTATTAGAATGATAGTTAATTTAATCAATAAGAGAATGAATGGTAGAATTTATTCGATTAAATCACACATTAAACGAATGAGAAAATAGATAGAAATATATACATGTGCATTATATATGTTTCAACAGGTAAATGGATTAGCTGTTGAGTAAAGAATTTATTTGTGTGCCCAACAAATAGGTAAACCTTAATGAGTTGGTTGCGCGATTTTATTATTATATCAACTCCTGTGAATGCCATTGGATGCGGAGTGTTGGTTGTTCTATGTGTAATAATAAATGTCGCCATAGGATAGTAACAATTAATTTTGAACTACACTACATGGCATACTTCTTGAAGATAGGCATACTTCATCATATACTTCATAAGCATTTGGAGCTTGTGTGACGAGGTTGAAGATTTACCATACGAGCGAGAGGCTTGTATGGCGATGACTATATTTTACAGGTTGAACTGAAGACTAATATGGATCATATAAAATATAATGGTAAATTGCCAGATTAATAAAAACCCCACACGGGTCTGGAGATGACAATAAACACGTCTCTCTGGTCATTAAGGCACAAAAACCATTTATCGGATGACGAGAATTTATTCTCTGGAGCTATGATCTATACACACTCCCCTGTGGACACCGGAATATATCACTATAAATATGTGCATGCTTATTAAGATTTATTGGGTACCTAATATGGCCCAATAAATTTCCAAACCCCTCCCCGTACGAAGGAGGTTATGGCGAAATTTTTTGAAAATTTAGGGTGTTAGTTAAATTTTTGAAGAATTTGAAAATTCTTAGAAACTAAAAAGTTGAAGAATGAAAGCCAGATTGAAAGTAGAGTTGGTAAATTAAACCACTTTCGACTTTGTTCCTTTTCGGGGACGAAAAGTTTTAAGTGGGGGAGATTGTAACAACCCTGAAAGTCTGAACCAGTTTAAAAAATTTTAATTGGCTATTTTTGTGGATTTTAAATGTTTAAAATAAATATTTTAAATAATAATGATGAAAAGTATGTTTGAATCGATGTTTGAAAATAAATATAATTATTTTAAATTATAAACAAGGCCTGAAATGGCGCGGCAGTTTCAAAATGGGAATTCAAACTTTGACTGACTGTACCGGTGCAAAATAAAATGAATTTTAGTGAAACTAAAAATATTTAAATCTGTTATTGAATATCTTTCTAACGAATCTGAAAAATCGAAGTTTCAAAGCAGGAGTCAAAAGTTATGGCCAAATGAATTTTCAGAAAGGTCGCTATAGAGAATATATAGCCCTTGAAAATAGACATTTTGCAAACGACCTCGGAATTCGACGAAACCACTTTTGTTGGATCCAGGATGTGAAATTATTGCTTGGTTTCAAATTTCATAATTTTTGAAGTTAATATGTGAGCGTGTCGAAGGAAAATGTGTTTGGTCAATTACAGTTAAATTGGATCGACCAGAAAATGGCCATTTTTCAAACGGTCTCAGAATTCAATGAAACTAGTTTTGTTGGGACCGTATCGTCAAAACATAGCTAGATTTATTTTTCTGGAATTTTTGGGATCAGTATGGGGCCCGGGCAAATTGAAATGTACGTTCAAATCAAATATTGAATGTTTTATATTTTAATTTAAAGGAAAACCGACTGAAACAGTCGAATTGGCCTACGAAACATATCCCATTGTGTTCGGAATGGGGGTATTTAGCCAGGGGCGACAGTCGTTGGGTTTGAATTGGTGTTCGTAAGGAGCGGGGGGTATTTTCGGATTTAAAGAAATTTAAAATAATTATAAATAATCCTGGCCAATCACGCTTCATCGTTTACTTTCCCAAACCCGACAAAACCCCTGTAGCGACGGCGGAAGTAGCTCGAAGCTTCCCGGCTTGATTTCTCCTTCCACACACCAAATCAGACTCCCCCCCCCCTTCCAGTTGAGAACTTTGTAGAGCTCGACTCCAGCTTCCAATCCATACCGGTGTCTTCGTTTTTGGTGAAGTATCTTACTCTGAATTCGAACGAGAAGTGCCGCCGTTCATCTGAGAAGTGGGGGAGCTAGGCGCCATCGATCTGGACAAAGGTGGGACCCCTGCGCGCGGATTCCGAAGCCCTACGACATGAAGCAGTCTGATCTTGGCCAAGCTTCACCGATTGAACGAAATTTGAAAACCGTAGTTCAAACCAAATTAGAAAAGGTACGGGTTTGTTTAATGAAGCTGATTTCAACAGTTAAAAAGTGTCGCAAAACATGATTAACTTCTAAAAATGATATCTTTTTGCTATGTTGACGAAATCCAGTGAAATAAGAGACAGTGGACTCGTGTGGACGTCTTCTACATTCTAGAAGAGACCGCATATTTTTCTGAGCCTTCTGCAATTTTTGGTGGAGTGGAACCCAATGTGAGATTTCCGTGTTATAAACGATATGGAAACGATGATGTATAAATTATATAGTCGATGTATGAGTTATATAAGTGTTGTACACCTCATGTATAAGCGTTGTATAAGTTGTATGTTCGATGTATAAGTTATATATGTGTTGTAAAAATTATATATGCGATGAAATGACATTGAAATGAATTGAAGTGAATTGAAATATATTTATATATACGAATATATATATATACACTCCCCTCGTCCACAGACCATGGACGATATTTATTGGTTGTGATATTGTTTGGATTATTTGGTTGATGTGAAATTTGGTGAATAATGTGAATGGTTGATAGAATTGTTTGTGATTGAGAATGATTGACTGCGGTTGAAAAATACCCATTTGTGGTTGGAAACAAAATTAGAATAGGTTGTGGAAATGAAAGAAAACATGCTCTCCTGCGTGCGAATTAGATGCATGAAATCCCCATTGTCAAAAACCGCAAGGTTTTAAGGTAGAGTGAGGAGTCGTACATCGATACGGTCCCGGTTTTAACTACCCTGCCGTTATGCTACCGAAATTTTCAATAATATTCATGTGTTAGAATTATTTTCTTGTGTTGAAACTATATTCGTGTGTTGAAAAGAAATTCATGTGTTGAACGACATTCATGTTTTGAAATAAATTGTTTTATAATAAAAATCATATTTTTATCATCTATATGAACTATATAAAATAGTCGTATTTTGAAATAAATTGTTTTATAATAAAAATCATATTTTATCATCTATATGAACTGTATAAAATAGTCCTGTTTTGAAATAAATTGTTTTATAATAAAAATCATATTTTTATCATCTATATGAACTAAAATAGTCGTGTTTTGAAATAAATTGTTTTATAATAAAAATCATATTTTTATCATCTATATGAACTATATAAAATAGTCGTGTTTTAAAATAAATTGTTTTATAATAAAAATCATATTTTTATCATCTATATGAACTATATAAAATAGTCGTGTTTTGAAATAAATTGTTTTATAATAAAAATCTTATTTTTCTCATCTATATGAACTATATATAATAGTCGTGTTTTGAAATAAATTTTTTTACAATAAAAATCACATTTTTATTATATACATGAATTGTTAAAAATAGTGAAGTGTTGAAATAAATGTCTGTTGGATAAAAATATCATTTTTATCAAATGTATGAAATGAATATGGTTTTGAAATTGAAGAATAGATTATATTTATATATATATATAATTAAAATAAATCGAATAACGACGCTGCAGTTCATGATTTGAAACCGTGATTTCAAACGATTAGTGCGGAAGATCCGACCATCGGATTTTCCCGAAACCGTTGGGTTCGCCTTGGAAATATCTTTCCAACGGCACCAACTTTATAAAGATCCAACGGCTGGATTGTCTGGAATGTTTAATTCAAATCTGAAGAAAAACAGCGCCAGAATCGATTATATTTATATATATATATATAATTAAAATAAATCGAATAACGACGCTGCAGTTCGTATTTTGAAATCGTAACTTCAAACGATTAGTGCGGGAGATCCGACCGTCGGATTTTCCCAAAACTGAAACCGTTGGATTTGTTTTGTAAATATCTTCCTAATGATATAAAATTTGTGAAGATCCAACGGCTAGATTTTCATATATGTGTAAATCAAATCTGGAGAAAAACAGCGCCACGGCCGCGTTATGGCCTGAAGCGTCGTTTGAATGAATTGGCTATTTTTAAATAAATAAAAATAGCGATAAATCATGATAAAATATTATAAACGATATGAAATGGAAATAAACTGAATTTGCTCAGTTTATGTGATGTTTGATGGTTGAATGTGTCTGGTGCGAAAGTTACATTAAAGAACAGAACCAGTGATATCGAATAATTTAACCATTAAAATGAATTGATTTGAAATTCTAAATATACGTGAATTATTTGAAAAGGCCGGGTTGATTCTCATTTCAAATAATTAATCGACGAGTGGAAGTCGAAGATATGAAGACGGTGCAAGACCGATGATCTTCACGTCGAATGGAGGGGTGCTACTGATGCTCATGATGGGAGTAGCTACCTTGAAGGGGCTGAAGTAGTAGCTATCCAGACGTATAGGTTGATTGTACGGATGTGCGAGGAGTAAGGATCCTCCGGTTTCGTTCAGACCCAGAACGAACTTGTAAATGGACTGTGTGTCTGACATTGGATTTCATTCTTTGGGATTGATAGCCATCAGTCGCATGGCGTGAATTGCCTGTGTGGCATGCTGGGATGCAGTGATCAAAGCTTTTGTTGAAAAGCAGAGCTTTGTGGTTGATGATCAAAGCACCTCCTGTGTGGCATAGCTTTGTGTTTAACGTGAATTCGCGAGCCTCACACCCCGATATGGACCAGAAATGGGAGAGGATTTAGGGAGGGCATGCGTTTCCTTCTAGCTAGGGTGGTGTCAGTGACCTACCATCCCTGACATTTATATTACTTTCACCTGTGTGGTTGTTGCTGTTGTGAGGCGCCTCGGATATATCGATGACTATGTGAAGCCGATGGAGTCGTAGGACTCATTTACGCCCCAAAGGGCGGGGAAACGCAGTGTTCAGGGTTTAAGTTTAATCCACATCGAGTGGACCGGCCCTGTTACTCCAAGGCTTGCCTGCGCGCTTGCCTGAGACTCGGGCTAGACAGTCTCGAAGCGGTAAGGATGGTCCCTGGCCTCGGTTCATGACGGAAATCCAATTTCCAAATACGACATCGTACGGTTTTGATTGTATATATATTTGGCGACATGATATATGGTACCCATGCCGTGTATGATTGATAGTTATGATTGAAATTGTTTTTGAAACATATATACACTAGTAATAATATCAAATGATTTGTTTTCCTCGTATCAAGCATATTTTGACCATTATAAGGTAAAACTCTATCCTCCGGTTTGTGTTGCATTGTGTGATGGGAACTGAGTCTTATAATGGCTTCATTTTTATAAAAAGCATTGCGATGTTTATAAGATTTACTTGTTTTAAAGCACTGGCAATCCAATGGAGTAAACCCGTTCTGCGAAAGTGGCGTGGTCCTGTGATTATCCATATTGTAAAGTGTGTTAAGTAGATTTCTCATACCAGTCCCATGACTGACTCATAGTTTGTTTCACTTGCAAACTCGGGTGCCCCTATTTATACACGGGCAGCCTTGTATTCAGGTTTTAGCAGGCTCTTTCTGGATAGCTGGAGTTGCAGATGGATTCTATCATTTATCTCTTTTTATGTTGTTCATCTCTTGTTGTACATATTATGTTTTCTTTTCTGCTGTAGACATTTTATGTATAGCTTTACTAAAGATGATCCTGTATACTGTGTAACTCTGATGATTATATTTATCCAGTGTATTCTATTGTACATTATCTGGTGTATTTATTTATTTCTGTTCTGCTATTATCTGTCTATGTGTTATATTCCAAAGATTACCCTTCCTACCGTCTCATCGGGGTTTGAGGTCGTCACATATATAAAAATATTCTTGTTGGAAATAAATTGTTTTAACAATAAAAATCACGTTTTTATTACATATATGAATCGCTAAAAATATTCATGTTGGAAATAAATTACTTTAACAATAAAAATCACATTTATATTATATATACGAAGTGTTAAAAATAGTCATGTGTTGAGGTAAAATATTTGTTGGAAAAAAAATATTATTTTTATCAAATATATGAAAGGAAAATGGTTTGGAAATCGAAGAATGAATTATATTTATATACGTATACATATATAAATATAATTAAAATAAAATGAATAACGATGCTGTAGTTCGTGTTTTGAAATCGTGATTTTAAATGATTATTACGGGAGATCTGACCGTCAGATTTTCCAGAAACCGTTGGGTTCTCTTTGAAAATATCTTTCCAACGATACCAAATTTGCATAGATTTAGATCGTGTAAAATGTTTAATTCAAATCTGAATGAAAATAGCGCCAGAATGAATTATATTTATATATATATATATATATATATAATTAAAATATATCGAATAACGATGCTACGGTTCGTATTTTGAAATCGTAACTTCAAACGATTGTATCGGGAGATCCGACCGTCGGATTTTCCCAAAACTGGAACCGTTGGGTCCGCTTTGAAAAGATCTTTCCAGTGATATAAAATTTATAAAGACCCAACTGTTAGATTTTCAGATATGGATAAATCAAATCTAGAGAAAAACAGCGTCATGGCCGCGTTATGGCCCGAAGCGTCGTTTGAATAAATGGGATGTTTTTAAATAAATAAAAATAGCGATAAATCATTGTAAAATATTATAAATGATATGGAATGGAAATAAATCGAATTTACATGGTTTATTGGATATTTGATGGTTGAATGTGTTTGACATGAAAATTACATTAATGGACTGAATTATGGGTGTCAAATAATTTAACCATGGAAATGAATTGATTTGAATTCTAAATATACGTGAATTATTTGAAAAGGCCGAGTTAAATCCCATTTCAAATAATTATTCGACGATAAAGACGGTGGTTAAAGACCGGAGGTCTTCACATCGTTTGGATGATTGTTGATGTCTTGATTGGGAAGCATCCCAAGACAAGGTAATAAGTGGCGGTCGTCCAGACGTACTTGGAGATCGACCGGATGTGCGAGGACCTCTCTTCTGTATTAGACATATGGGATGAGGAATAAGGTGCCTCCGGTTTCATTCAGACCCAGAATGGACTTGTAAATGGATGTGTGTCTGACATTATAGATTGACAACGTGGTATACAGAGTTGCTGTGATCAAGGCTTTTGTTGAAAAGCAGAGTCTTGTTGTTGATGATCAAAGCATGGCTTTAATACAGCTAGCTTTGTGTATGTCATTGATTCGCGGGCCTCACACCACGGTATGAACCAGAAACGGGAGAGAACATCAGGGAGGGCATGTGTTTCCTTCTAGCAAGTAGTGGTGTTTGGGTGTTACATGCCTGGGCATTTTACTTATGTGGACGATGGATAGCAAGGCGCCTCGGTTATATCAGTCTCTTCGGAGCCGATAGATGGTTTGGTAGATATACCCGCCAGTTTGACGCCCCATAGGGCGGGGAAACGAAGTGTCCAAGCATTTTAATCCACTCCGTGTAGGCCGGCCCTAACGATCCAAGGTTCACTTGAGCTCTGATCCTGAGGGGCGGGCTAGAGCGTCTTGAAGCCGTAAGGACGATCCCTTGCTTTGGATCCGGACGAAAATCTAATTTCCAAATACGACATCGTGCGGTTTTGATTGTAAACCTATATATGGCGACATGATATATGGTACCCTTGCAGTCTATGATTGATACTTATGATTGAAACTGTTTTGAAACATATAAACGTAGTAATAATACCAAATGCTTTTGTTTTATACGTATCAAGCATATTTTGGCCATTATAAGGTAAAACTCTATCCTACAGTTTGCGTTGCATTGTGTGATGGGACCTGAGTCTTAAATGGCTTCATTTTTGTGAAAAGCATTGCATGTTTAAATGATTTACTTGTTTTTAGCACTGGCAATCCAATGGAGTAAACCCGTTCTGTGTTAGCGGCGTGGTCCTGTGATTGGCCTTATTATAAAATAAGTTAAGTAGATTTCTCATACCAGTCCCATGACTGACTCGTAGTTTGTTTCACTTGAAAACTCGGGTGCCGTATTTTCTATACGGGCAGCCTTGTATTCAGGTTTTAGCAGACTCTTTTTGGATAGCTATGGAGCTGAAGATGGATTCTATCACTTCTTTTTATGTTGTTCAGCTCCTGTTATGCATATTATGTTTGATTCCGCTGTAGACATTTTATATAAAGCTGAAACTGTATTTTGTACTAAGTGTGATCCTGTATACTGTGTAACTCTGATGAATATTATTTCCAGTGTAATTTGATGTACATTATCTGGTGTATTTATATATTTCTGTTCCGCTGTTATTTGTTTATGTGTTATATTCCAAAGATTACCCTTGCCATCGTGGAATGGGGATTTTGGGGTCGTCACACGAACACTACAATGATCTTATTGAGTATGCCTCGAAATACCCTACTCACCGGGTCTAGAAAGAAAGTGGTTGCATTCGTTAATATAAAAGGCATAAAATCTCACTCAAAAGTCCATCTAACATCCTAAATGATGTCTTGGGTTTACTCTCTTCTAAAATACTTACTTAGTGAAATTTAGTAGCCAAGTCTAACTGGGAAAATATTTGGGTTCCTCCCAAATGATCAAACAAGTCATCAATTCTTGGTAAGGTATACCTATTCTTCTTGGCCAGCTTATTAAGTTCCCTATAGACAACACACAACATTCAAGATCCATCTGATTTTGTGGAAATACTACTAGAGCACCCCACTTTGAGGTTACTCTATGAATGAATCCCTTTTGCAACAATTTCGAGATTTGCTTGTCTAACTCTCTCCTTTCTTTAGGAGCCATGTGCCTCAAAGGCAATGTTATGGGCCTCGCATCCTTTTCAATGTCTATTCTAAAAAATATCTCTCACTGGTGTGGGAGTCCTACAACTTCCTCGAAAATGTCAAGGAACTCGCATACAACTGGTACTGAGCCCGGTCCTTCAAAATCATAAGATATAGAAAATAAGGTTGAACTCCTACTCCTTGTCGTACACGAAATCCCTACGTTGCGGCCTTCGCTGCTTCTCAAACAAACCAATCCCCTATCATAGTTGAGGATGGCCCCATAAAATAATAGCCAATCCATACCTAAGATAAGACCATACCCCTCAAAATCAAGCACATAAGCATGCAAAAGAAGTCGACGTCACCAATGTCCAATACTTGGTCTTTAAAACAACAGAAAGATGCATAGCATCTCCGATAGTGTTAGACAAGGAAAGTTTCAAAGAGTGTACAACCTTCCCAGAAATAAATAAGTGGGTGGCTCCAGAATCAAATATGGTACATAAAGAAATTACTTAGAATAGAAATTATACCTTCGAGTGTGGGTTTCCCTTGATCCTTAGGGGATGACTACGAATTGGAGCAACTTCTAGTTCATAGTTTTGGCCTCCTTGTGCCGCCCTTGACTTTGGGCATGAGAGGACCCCAGAATTTTCAAAACAATTTTTCAATTATTAAATTTTAAACTACAACAATCCTGGGTAAGGGTTATCTTGTTTTAACCCTTCAACACCAAGATCACTCAAGCCCAATATAGAAATATTGGTATAGTTAAAATTTTGACTTGTATATATGAAGATATACAAGTCTCCTTTACTTATATCAGAGTCAAATTAAATAGCAGTTAGATTAAATAAAATATAATTAATCACCACACAACTAAAACAAGATTATAATAGCTTGTCTCTTATAACTTATATTTTGTATAATCTGTAATTTAGAATATACAAAACAGTGCCTTCCCATTTTATAATTGCTTGTAACAAAGGACTCTTACAAATTTTACTATCTAGCAAAGCATAGGTTATGCTTTTCAAAACTTCAGGTTACATGGTAAATATAACAATGTTTATAATCATATATTATCTCAAAACTGACATGTAATAGCATTATCAATACTTATGAATATGGACAGATATCATCAAGTATTTCCCCTAGTTTAAACTAATCAATCTATAAACTAATTAAAATTGTACATCATTTATACAATCTGGTCGTGTTTACTTGTCACATACCTATACTTGTGTGTAAATAAGGTACTGGAACCACTCAAGTGGTAATAAAGTATGTATAAGGGAAAAAGATAAATGGTTTTATCTTTATGGACAGATATCATCAAGTATTTCCCCCAGTTTAAACTAACCAATCTATAAACTAATTAAAATTTTCCATCATTTATATAATTTGGTCATGTTTACTTGTCACATACCTATACTTGTTTGTAAATAAAGTACTGGAACCACTCAAGTGGTAATAAAGTATATATAAGGGAAAAAGATAAATGGTTTTATCTTTATCTCAGAAAACCATTTAATTTATACCTTTTAACAGAAAATACAGAAATTTTCATATCATTATCAACTCAGCAAAATGCATATAATATCAGAGTGATATCTATCACTGAATTTATCAAAACAATTGGATGCTTATTTGCTATGCACTGTTTACAACTGAATATGTGTATTTTAAACCTTTACAAATTATACATATAAACCCGTATGTGTATATATATACACACACACACATATATATATATATATATATATATATAAAACAGTGTAATACTTGTGAAATCAAAACAGTCACCATTACTACATATTAACTTGACATGGCATGGCTCGATTTTTTTTCCAACAAAGATGTAAACTACATAAAGGTTAAATTCTACCCTACAGAGTGCAAAATATTAAATCTGTTTTACACTGAAAACATTCATTGATTTACATAAGCTTATAAAAAAATCTGAATAACATACAATCAAACAGTA
Source organism: Allium sativum (assembly GCA_030737875.1). NCBI lineage: Eukaryota > Viridiplantae > Streptophyta > Magnoliopsida > Asparagales > Amaryllidaceae > Allium > Allium sativum. The sequence goes on from CM060924.1 coordinate 163,270,412, forward strand.
TACAATAACACAAGTACATCTGAACTTCATACTCAGTTTATAACACAATTGAATGGTGCACAATGTTACAACTTAACCAGTATTAGCATTATACTTTATTAATACATAGCAATCACTTAACAGTTTTTAAGTACTTGAAATAGCCAACTTCTTGTCCATTAATCCAAATGAAATGGTGCTTTCCTACCTAAAACACAATACTAGGGCTGCCTCATTATAGAATGAAACACCCCAAATGCATAAAAGCACATAGGGGTCAGACATGATGTCTGGTATGAGTAAACCATTTATACTTGTCATTAAACAATACGTATTAACCAAATATGTTAAAATACATCTCCAGGAACATAATCAGTCTTATTCACAATGTTTCAATTACTTTAACGGTAAGTGAACATGTGTACATGTCTCATTTTCACTTCTTGCTATAATTTAAAAGCAATTATTTAATGGCCATACAATCATAAAGCACACATGCAGCCAAATCACAAACAAATGAATAAGTTCATACCCCTCCATCATGCTAGAACCATATCCTTCCTATTTTCCATTTGTTTGTATATTCTCATGATTCAAACTCTCCCTTTTGGCCTTTATCCCCACCTAACCTTTGAATCAACTGTGCCTATGACCAGGTTTTAACGTTCAATTAAATACATTTTATTCCTTGAACAAACCCTCTGCATAATATATCAAAGGCATTTCCCTCGTGTAATCTACTGTTCCAGATCTTATACCCCATACATATGTTAATAAGGAACTTCAACAACTCATCCAACACAATCATAAAACATTGCATATGCATATATCAATTCATTTAACTCACATAATCAGCATGGAACCAACAAGCATCCATCCATACATCAATATTTACTTATCTTAACCAGTCTTACATATAAATCAAGGTATTTGTAACGACCCAATGATTTTCGGCCTTGAAAATCGACATAAATACATTTACGGTATTTCATGTCGACCTTCCAAACACCGGAACGTTTATAGAAAGAAATCAGAGGATGAGATAAGAAAGAAAGAAGTATTAGAATAGAAGAAGAAGAAGAAGAACCAACATAACACAGAATCTGAGTCTCACATCGCAGCGGAACAAAATATAATATAGAAATAAATCTTTATTGAGAGCTTTTAAAAATACTTACAATATCAGAGTACATCACACATTTGGATAGTTATAATAACATGTCCTCATGTACAATACACAGCAGAATAGTAGCTATATAATATCATACGTCTGAACACCTCCAGCTCGTCACTGGACTTCGTAGCATCTGATAACCTGGACCTGTACACCCGGTCTAACCCAAGCATTTACAAAACACCGGGTCAGTCTGGTAAACCAGAGTGAGAAAACTCGCATAGTATTAAGGTGGGTCATCCAACTTGATTTTTAAGTTCAAAAATCTTTTTGAAAGAAAAGGATAATCGTAAGACCAAATCCACACATAAATACGGACGGTTTTTACCTTACGATAACCCAAAAAAAATTTGGAAACCAATACCTTGTCTAATATTATAATAATGTCTAAATACAAGTAAATATTAATCTAGCGGAATGCTTGCGTCTCACGCTCTTCATATATAGTATACAATCAAAACCGCGGGCGCTTATTGGAGTTTGGATTCCAAGTATAACAAGGTATGGGTCCACCTGCCGATAGTGTATCTCTAGAGGCGAATACACTAGGTTCAACAAGAACGTCTTGCAACCCGGCCCACACATGACCGACCACTCATTTCGCTTGAGTGTATCGAATGTATATCACCAACAGTTGGGCCCAAACCACCGTTTCTTGAAAAGGGACAGCATCGAAATAGATTAAAGAAGCAAAAGGAATTTCTCTAGATAGGTGATTATACACCCTAATGGGAGCGACCCACATAGCCATGCTGCCTGCCCGATTTTTGTCATTTCCCGGTTGATGAGGCTTGAGACTTAAATTATCTTTTGAAACACCTGGTCACCATTCACTTTGAATGCCACATCGTCAGATCTACTAGGTATCACTAATTGACGTCCACAAACATACTCTATTTGGGAGCTTCCCAGGTACGTTTGAAGAAATCAACGTACGTGATCCCTTTGGAAATATTATGTCAGACATTCGTCCATAGAAGTCATCCAGGAACAGGATGATCCGAAGGTACCCTCCAACTGCATCTTAGGAATCACCCTACAGATCAGTAGCGAGTAGTCCTTGCAATCCGTATATTCCAACCACGATAGAATCACAGCTTATCTCTGCTTGCAAGGCAGAGAATCTTAGTAGTTCTTTTGTTTATGAAGATCTATGGTCTTCAATGCTCCATCGCGATCTTCTTCTAATATCTTCACGTATTTGTTGCTCGGAATGGTTTTCGAATATAAATTCGATCTCGTTCTTTCCGTACCAACAATCGTATTGGACAGATTTGATAGTCGGTGATTTAACTATCAAAATAAACAGTGTTTCAATCATGACAATCCAATGAGTTCACTGGTTCAGTATTCAGCACCACTTAGCCCTTTGATTAAAACAAATGTAAATTTAAAACTCCTAAATCTTTCGATATTATAAATATAGTTTTCTCGCTTCTTATTTAACATAAGATTTTACTTTAAACAAATTCATGCCAATTCTGAGGAAAGTCTTATATTATATCCGGTTTGTCTATTTTCACTTTCAAAGCATCACTTTTAACTCGACCCCTTTTATCAAGCTCATTTATAATTCGAATTTGGTTATCAAATCCTACGACCCACTTCTTTCACCAAATTCACCTTTTACTAATTCCTTTTCAAATCCATTCAATCCATTTCTGCTTTGGAAATCTCATTTCAATTTCTCACTTTTACTAAATCCCATTTTTAAGTAACGTTAATTTAAAATTAACGATATAACACCTTAAACCTCTTTTATGTAATTCCTGGTTTATCGTAAACTCTTTTTCTTAATTTACTTGTACTTAATTTAGATAATTAAGTAACATTTATTTTAAATTATCATATTTGCTTAAAATTTTCTTTGTAACTTTGTTATACAAATTCGGGTTTTGAAATATAAAACCCGTTCGTAATTCCCTTTCACCATTCAAGCATATTTCATTTCAATTCCGATTACTTTTAAATGAATTTCAATTAAAAAGTAATTCCCTAAATTATTATTAATTAGGATAATAGTTCTCTTCGATCATTAACTACTTTAGTAGTTAATTCCTTTATTAACTAAAATAAATAGTAAATCCTTTTAAAAATCTTATTTAAATTTAAACAATATTCATTAAACTACTTTATTCAAACACACTAATTTAATAATCAATCCCACTTAAAAGCGGCCGATTTAATTAAATTAAACGCGGTTATTCCATCAACCGATTTCAATTAGTTCTCCCTTTAAATTAATTAATAATATAATTAATTTAAATAATTCCCTTTAATTATTTGTTAACAAAACACTTATCCAATTTAATGGTTGGGTTAATTTCTATTCACGAGTTTATAGATCTGATTAACATCAGAAGTTTACTTTATAAAATCAATTAATAACAAATATCTATTTTCCTTTTAATAAACTTTTATTCAAAATAATTATATTTTCAAAATTCATCTCCAGTTATAAAATAACTTTTATAACTTCAGTTCTATCGATTCACCTGACGGTAAATCAATATAATCAAACCAATTTATTCTTAGGCCATTTACTGCCGATTACCCAACCAATATTGCCCATTGGTCAAAACAAAATACAGTTTGAAATTCCAGACAACTATCAATAATTAAACCAATCACCCAATCAGGACAATTCATATATTGATAATATATGAAAATAAATAATATATTTGAGGAATCCCATTGGATCCCTCCAACCTGTTCTTCCCTGTATCCAAACGGTTAAATCAGATCACTCCAATTCCATTTAACTGATATATAACAATTCAGTCAGATCAAACAATTCAAACCATTAAACACGTTTATTTTATAAACGTGACCAACAAGGTAATTTACCTTTATTGGAACCAATCGTTAGAATAACGATTTGGGATTTCACTGAAATTAAACGATGGTTTAATTTCATCAGTTACATCAACAATTAAATATATAACTAGCAAACAGTCAACCATAGCAAACAGAGCACGCAAAATAAAAACCCAATTTATATAAAATATAAATAGGGAAACTGAGTGAGTTTAACTCATCTTGATTTGATTTGGTGTTTAAACGGCTTGATTTAATTAAATTAAACATTTGTTTAATTTAATTAAAACCTTCGTTGTTCTCATTTTCGTCTAAACTGGTCCCAGCATGAAGTGTTATCAAACATGATCTCACCGTAGTAGATTTCATCGAACTCTGATAATATAGGACAAAGATATACATGTTATAAGTATACGAACTAAATTGAAACAATAAATTTTTAAATTATATTTTTATTTAGTTCCTAAGATATGAATTACCTAACCAAATTATTCATTTTATGTTAAACCTGCTGTACTTGGAAATAATATACAGGCCGATTATTTCTGTTACTAATTTGATCATTTCTATTTCCATTTGTTCTAACCTCGTTTTGAAACTTAAGCATGCCATCTATATTAAGTAAATTTTTAATTAAAAACTTGGGCTTACTTTTAAATACGTTCAACCCAACACGTGATAACCTGCACCCACCCCCTCCTTATATCAAACTATCCGATCCTTTAATTTCAAACCCTTAGACCCATTTTCTCAATCCTCCGTCGCCACTCCAAAAATGGAGAAACCCTCCATCCATGAAATCCAACCCATCGCTGCTTCCTTCAGCAAAATCGGACACCCCCCATGCTCCAGTCCCTCTCTTCGCCCTCTACTTCAGTTGCTCCGCCAACCACGAAGGACCTTCGAAGAACGAGACCGAAGACCCAACCCTAGCCCTTCAGTTCGAACTAAAACATCAGGGATTCCATCGCAGTACAGATAAGTATATTTTATTTTTGATTTAATTCCCGTTTTGATTTCTTTGTGGGTTGAATTCGGTTTCCTCTTTATTGCTGGTTTGATTTGTTGGTTGTGCGTGGACACATATATATATAGTGTGGTTAGATAAGATCAATGTCAATCTCGAATGGCAATATCATAGGTTAGATTTTGCTTCAGTCCTAGTTCTTAGGTGAAATCTCTTCATTTCAGCAATGCCATGTGATCAAACTGTTGATGGTGGGAATGTTAACGATTGTGTAGTACTTAGTAGAAATATGAAGACTTTATATTTCCATTTCACGTACTGTTTCTGCTCGGATATGCACATGAATCGAACTGCCCCTATGTAGATTAGATTTAGCCATTAAGTTATTGAGTAATTTACATTGTCTTGTCTTGTTCGTATGGTCTTGTCTTTGTAGATACAACTATTGAATTATTTAATTCAAATTCAGATTTGCATTGTGATATTGTAATAGCAGAACAGCTTATGGGTCTGTATAAAAGAATTTCTGAATATATATGAAGATTTGTTTCGATTCTACAGATTTGACGGTATATTTTACTATTTTTCTTGGTTGTTCCGTTACTGTTCTATAACAATTTATTCATTGCTCTATGATTCTACAATCTGCCGTATATATTAATTATTGTATCTTAATTTTTTTTTCAGAACAATTTAGTGGTGATGGAAGACGTGATGCTATGAGAGGATTTTGTTTTATATTTTCCATGTGCTATTGAATTGTTTACTTCATTAAATTTGCAGATTCGAAATATGTATTTGGTAGATTCGATGCATGTCAAGACAGCTTTTATAGATTTGTACATGAATTTGATTATATATATACACATTTGTTTACTTGTTAATAAATATGTGCGTAATGAGAATCTATGGTGAAATCATATAAAATTATCTAATTATGTTGTTTGTCTATGTTTTATGTCATGAATTTATGTTCATATGCTTATAACAACAATATTTAATATATAATTAAACCCAAAACAAATCTATTAAAAATAAATTATTATTATTTTATTTCTCCAACTGATTTCTTATATAACCTCAAAATGAACCAAAATGAACCAAAATATATCTTAAATTCAACATTTACATTCTCGAACTAAACGATATGCAAATTTTATTAAAAACCCTATTTAAATTATTAAATAAACGTTATAATTTAATAACGATTTCCATAGCGACTAATTTAAATTTTGAACTAGACATAACTAACAAATTATAACACGAAATCTCGATTTTTCTCTTCCATACGAAAAATATAATCAAATCGATCCAAACGTTTCTAGTTTCACAGAATTCCGACTTAAAACGGATATTGTATATTCAGTTGAAGTTCAGAACAAAATTTACGAACTACCGTGCCATTTCTAGTTCGTTTATAATTATATATAAATTATAACGTTCGAGCTTCGTTTTATAAACGGAATATATATTTTAAATCCATTAATATTCTAAATAAATATTTAAAACTAAAATAAATAAAATATTTGACTATCAAAAACACGGGACATTACATGTAGTAACCCGTAACTTCCCCGGTAAGGAAAGCACGGATTGCTTTGAGAACACAACCAATCAGAACGCAAACAGAAGAACATTTCATTGCTTATTACAACAATTCCATCAGAATACAAGAATATACAGAGTATGAATAAATATTATACAACAGAGGATATCAAAGATTTAAATTACATTTAAATACATAGCAGCGGAAAAATAATACAACGCACAACTGAAGGCAATACACAGAGACAGAGCTTTCCGAGCATCGTTCCAGCTGTAAATCAGGATCCTGTGAATATAAATCTGCAAAACCAAAACTACTAGCTGCCCGTGTCGAAAATAAGGGCACCCAGAGTTTAGGTTAAAACAATAAACTCCAGGTCAGTCATGTGACTGGTGTGAGAACTAAAACAGTTATTTAAAACTTTACTTTAAAAGAGAGTAATTCAAAGGACCACGCCATATAACACGGAACAGGTTTCCTCCCAAGAATACCAGTGCATATAAATGAACAGCGCAATGCTTTTTCGAAAAATGAAGCTATTATAAGACCCAGGTCCCATCACACAATGCAACGCAAGCCGGAGGATAGAGTTTTCCCTTATAATAGCCAAACATGCTTGGTACGTTAAAACAAATCATTTGACACAATTATAAGTGTGTAGTGTCAAAACAATTTCAATCATAAATATCAATCATAGACGGCATGGGTACCATATATCATGTCGCCATACTAGGCTCTACAAATAAAACCGAAATATCTCGTATTGGAAATTGGATTTCCGTCATGAGTCGAGGCAAGGGTCAAGCTCCTCTCCGCTTCGAGACACTCTAGCAAATGCCTCAGGCCTACTCTCCCTAGGTAATCCTTGGATCTTCAAGGCCGGTCCTCTCTTACGTTTGAGGATTGGCAATTCCTGAACACACATTTCCCGGTCCTTACAGACCTATAATCGAGGCGCCTCGCATTCCAACAACCACATAAGTAAAAATAATATAAATGTCAGCCAGTTTAAGCACTGACACTACCTCTAGCTAGAAAGAAACGCCGTGTTCTCCCTACAGTCACTATCCTGTTTTTGACTCATACCGAGGTGTGAGGCTCGCGAATCACGCTATACACAAAGTTGCGCTACATAGACCGTGCATTGATCATCAACGACAAGACTTTGCTTTTCAACAGACGCCTTGATCATCTACCACTTAGGCATGCCCACAAGCAATTCACTTCATGCGACTGATGACCATCGATATACAACCTCTGAGCTCGTACGTCTCAGAGAAGGGCGTTAAGAAAGAGAATAAATTCTTCGCCACTAAACAGATGTATATTTAATAGAGATCAGTCAACACAGAATAAAATCCAATGTCAGACACACAGTCCATTTACAAGTTCGTTCTGGGTCTGAACGAAACCGGAGGCACTTTCCTCGCATATCCATCGATCTCCAAGTACGTCTGGACGATCATCAACTAATTCCCTCCTCTTGGGTGTACAGCCCAATCAAGATCATCAGTAATCGCCCAAACGATGTGAAGACTTTGGGTCTTCAACCACCGTCTTCCTCTTCGACCTATCGTCGAATCGGTTATTCAGAATGGGTATAAACCCAGCCTTTCTGAATAACCTGCGTATATAATAAACAAATGTTACACAAACACAACATACGCCTCATTCCAATTCATCAGTCACTAACTGTAAATTAGTAAGAGAACAATTCCCCAAATATTAACCCCGAAGGACGAAACCAACATCAGATCAATACCCAGGAAACCATTCTTCTTAGCTAACCTATAGTTAGTTTCTAAATTTCACATTCTTAGGGAAAGGTTCCCATTAATTTTATCAAAGATAAATTCTTCTAAATTTATACTTTAATCTTCCTTTGGATATCATTTCAAACCATATTATGGTTCTCCAAACTAGTCGGGATTAGCGAACCACACCGAAGTAATTATTTATTTTATTTCTCAATCCCAACCTATTCATCCCATGGAGCAAAACTGGTAATACTACATATCTAACACCACGGTGTTATCGGTAAAATTAATTACCATTTCACGTTCAAATCTAATTAAAGATTTAACTATCGCTTTGGAGCAAAACTGGTGATACTCCATTCTCGACCACTTTCCAAATTTGATAATTTAAATTATCAATTCACATTTCAATCTAATTACAGATTCATTAAAACTCCCCTTAGTTTTAATCTTCTCAAAAATCAATATCCTGTCTTTAACTGGGTTAAAGAACCAATGTCACTTAAAACACGGTTCACGATAAACCCAAAATCACATTCCATTCTATCAGTCTCTAACCGTAAATTAGCAATGGAACAATTCCCCAAATATTAACCCCAAAGGCCGAAACCAACATCAAATCAATACCCAGGAAACCATTCAACTTAACTAACCTATAGTTAGTTTCTAATCCTCTTAACTCCATTGTTAATCGGGTTAAAGAACAAGTGTTATTTAAAACACCGTTCACGATAAACCCAAAAATCAATCTCAATTCAATTCCAATTAGATATTAATTAATTGGTATACTTCATTAAATCTAAATTAAAAGATTTAATCTTTACTCAACTGGATTCAAGAACGGTGTTAATGAAGACACCATCCACGATAAACCCAAAATCCAATTTGATATTAAATGCAAGGCTCTGAATAGAAAATATATTGACTTATATTCAATATCAAATTCTGAAATCAGCAAATATCGTATTGGAAATAACGATATAAATATATCTTTCAAATTTCCATAACCATATCTGTATAATCACGAAATCCAACGTCGAAATATTCCGAAGATGATTTCGATTCAAATCCACTCCAATTCGTATATTGGAAATTCTGGTTATTTTTAAAATCACTTTAAATCTAATTTTATTTATTTAAAAATATTGGATTATAATTCTAGTTCAAAACTAGTTCATTTCGATAAAATCTATTTTTATCCTTTGAAATGTGGAATTTTTTCATCCCAGTTCTTTCCAATTCATATATTATGATTTTACACAAATTATTAATAGTTTTAATAATTTAATCTAGGCACGTACAGTCGTTTTTCAATAACTGCCACCGAACTGCACTTACAGCGACCTTTTCCAAATTTGATTTGGACATAATTCCAAATCCAACCGTTAGATTTCAAATTTCTAATATTCATTGGAAAGCTCTTTTCGATACGAACCCAACGATTCCGATTTTAGGAGAATCCGACGGGCGGATCTCCCGCAATGTCAATTCGAAGTCAATGGTCGAAATTCGCGAATTGCCGCGGCGCGGCGCGTTCTATTCAGGCCATTATATTTACATAAAATATATTATATATATATATATTTCGTCGATTTCCTTTTAAAATGTATTTATTAAATCGTTTTAAATTCGTTTTCGAAACGATTTCAACTTCATATTCAATTTCGAATCAAAATTGAATATTCCACATCATCGATATACAAATGACAATATTTTCAAAACGTTAAATTTTGAAATCACTTCCTTTTCTATAATTATTATAAAAACGAATATAATCAATATAAATATCATTCGTGTCAAAATAGTGCATCTCTAATCAACACGGCTTTATATTTTTCAATAACTTCGTTATTCTATTCAACAAATGAATATTTATTCTATTCAACAATCTGTATTTCTTTCAACACATGGGTACTGTCAACACATGACTATTTTTGTTATGTAATATATTTTATAAAATTTTGATTTCTATCATTTAATTTTTAATCAGACTCCAACCGTAAATTAGTAAGAGAATAATTCCCTAAATATTAACCCCAAAGGCCGAAACCAACATCAGATCAATACCCAGGAGACCACTCATCTTATCTATTTTCCAGTTAGTTTCTAATTTTATATATGATAAAGATGAAAGTTTTATTGTTAAAATATTTTACTCAACACATGGATATTTTCAACACATGAATCTATATTTCTTTCAACACCTGACTATTCTCAACGCATGAGTACTGTCAACACATGACTATTTTATAATATTCTTTATTTTCCCAATTGGAATGAGGCCCAATCAATTACCATATAATGTTAATTATATGGATTCCATACAACACATGTATATAATAGCAACGATAAATAATCAACCATCATCAAAAGTGCACCACACAACTGCATAAGCATTAAATATATGAAACACCCCACCTCCGTTAGGGTCACTCTCAAAGGGAATGCCCTAATTTTGGTGGAGGTTTATAAGTACAAGTCACAGATATACAAGACAGATATAAGAACACATATTTGTAAACAGCGGAAGAACAACAAATTTTATTTCATAAAGTCAAATACTTGTTACAACAGCATCCTTTCCAAAAACATAACATAACACTTTCATAATCTGTCTTGAGTACATTATTTAAAGAAGCATAAATAAAACATAGATAAACTGCAAAAGCCCCATAGTGGATTGTCCAAAGCCATAGTTCAAAACAGGAAAGTCCAAGCAATACATTTTCTCTTCTTCAAGCTGGATGTTGAGGTAGGTCAAGCTGCTGTGTTCCCTCCCTGAGGACCTGGGGGGGAAACGGAAGAAAGAAGACGAAAGAAAAGTAGAGTCAGACATAAAGCCTGAGTAAGTCTAGTACTATTTTGTCTATGAATAAAGAACTGGGTATGATAAGTATAAACAAGAAGTGGGCATGCACTATAAACTTGGTTAAGTTGTCTAGGGTCGAATATACTATCGTACCCCATGTTGATCTCTGAACCCATATAAACTAGTTTTCCAATTGGCACCCCATAATCAGGGTGAAGTGATCCATCCTATGATGATCGGCTCCTACTCGCATAGTTACATGTGTCTTACGGCCCCCGATGTCTGTAGTTACCTATGCTGGTCCCACCATGGGGTGTATCAAGTCCCACAGTGGCAACCCGACACAACCTTAGAGTGCACAGGTATGCTACTGGTGTCCAGTGCCTTATTTTTCTGCGCCGGAGTGTGTGCACGCCCGCACTCCGTTAGAACCTACACTGCTACACCACCGCCGTCGATTTGACCTCTTATAATCAGCCCAGTAATCGTGCCCTACCCTGCCTAGTTTCAGGGTATCCTGATACACCTTTTAGGGTTACTGCTGAAAAGGGTCCCCCATTACTAGGTTTTCTATCTCTAGCCAACATGCTAAGTTGGTTAAGTGTTTTCTTACCTAACCCCCACCAGTCCGTTTAGTTTAGCATGTTCCATTTTGATTAAGTCTTTAGTTCACTTAATCCTATCCATCCTGACTCAGCCTTAATTGTCTTATTAAGGCCCGGACCTCTCACATTAGACAGGTATTGTTGTGGCTGCCTGTTGCCGGTTGGTTCCGGGCAGTCTTACGCCACAACTCAGTCTAACCTTGGGTCCTTGCTGGGCTCCATGTTTAACCTCCCACATTGGATAGGTATTGTTGTGACTACTGGACAGCCGGGCGGTTCCGGGCAGGTTTACATCACAACTCAATCCAACCTCGGGTTAAACACATCGTATGTTCTACATTTACATATTTTGTCTTTCTTCTTTATTTATATGTAAATATTTGCGGCCCATTATTAAGTTAATGGTGTAAAGGTTACACCAATCATGGGCCCAACCCATTCTTGAATTTGGGCCCTTTTACTTTAGTTTTCATTCATTAAATTAATTTAGCCCAACGTTATTTACCCCCGTTCTTTACACGTCCGTTTATATATATTGGGCTTAGCCTTTTAAAGCCCAATTTAGCCATGCGAAAGGGGAGGCTTAAAGCGTGATTACATACACAAAGAGGGGAAGGTGAGCGCATGAACTTGCATATGACGTTGGAAATACATAATAGAAACTGGTGTACTTGCATAGTGGTAATATAGGTGACATGAATCAAAGCATGTGAACTTGTAATTGAGATATCATTATTGACCCATGGACCTATATTCTTATTTAGGCATAATGTCACACATATGGCATAAATGTTTCTAGCATAAGCATGGCATAATGTCAAACATAAGCATGGCATAAATACTTCTAGCATAAACATGGCATAATATCAAACATGTCATGTTCATAAGGTTTCTACATGTTTACAAAGGGATACTTTGTTACTGACACAAAAGCAAAGTTCAACTTAATCATGATTTAAGTCTAATCACATAACGATGGTATAAATATACTTATGCATAAATATTCCTAACCATGGTGTTTGCTTTAAACTTGCAAAAAGGGATTTTTGAGTCTAACCTAGCCATGTCTCACATATGTCATCATATAATTCTTTTAAACAAGATAGACTTAATCATGGATTTCAATTATGCCAAATATCATTCATAGCCTAGCCATATTCACAAGTTTTGCAAAAGCATGACTTAATACATGGATTATGGTGTCAAAATTCCAACATAGTTTCATATGAACTATAACAACCAAACTTGTTTCAATTACTTGCAAAATGATTCATGCACAAGAATATACATCATGATGGCATAATAACAAAGTCTCAAACTTGCATAAATTTCAATCAACTACATACATGTAGCTTCAACATAGATTACATAATTTGCGCAATATTCCAAACGTATATTTGCATAGAACTACCGCATGTAGTTCTTTATAATTGAATGACATAATTCAGAATATCCAAACGTATATAAATTGATAAGAACGCACAAATATGAATTTTATTGCCACAATTCAAGCATACATATCTACACAATCATTTGTTCATACCAAAGTAATACTCTACTTACAATGGTTGCGGCGAATTCTCTAATTAAGAGATATGATTCCTTTGTTGAATTGATTAGCTTTAGGTTGCTTGAATTGCTTTAGGCTTTAGAACTCTCTCCCTAATCCTCTCTCTCTAGTTGGCGGCTACTCTTAGTCGTTCCTCAGCAACATGGCGGCTATGCTCTTAATTTGAATGAATAGATTGGGGTTTAGTCTAGGGTTGTTTATATAGAGGTTAGGAATTGATTAGGGCCATTGATGTTGCTAGGTTAGATCGTAGCCATTCATTAGATAGAGAGACCAATTAGAACCCGCCACCTAGCCCTAATGACAAAGCAAGCTTCTGAAAATCGGCCAAACCCAGACCTGGCCAGCCAGGGCTTGACCAGACCTGACCAACAGGTCATTTTTGACCTGGGCGCACTTGGCAGGTGCGCCAGGTCAAAAATGTACTGGCGCACTTCACAGGTGCGCCAGTGCATTTTTGTTCTGGCGCACTTCCCAAGTGCGCCAGTGCATTCTGACCCTTCTCCGGTTTTTCGCCCAACTTCGTTCGTCCATAACTTCTTCATACGATATCCGTTTTTCGAAAGCTCGGACTCTATTTCGCGTATTTTTCCGAGACGAACGCAATGGCGTATCCCGTTTCCCTTAGTTCTTTGATTTGAAATTAATTATACTTTAATTTATGAATTTCACAGTTATAGAATTCACGGGGTGTTACATTCTCCCCCACTTAAAAGGATTTCGTCCCCGAAATCTTCAAGTTAGGAGGAATGTATATCCTAACATCCAATCATCCATCTACTCATCCATCAAACACGAGCATCCATTGTCCTTAAAAGACTTCTAATGCTTCATGATCATATGCGAAGTGTGTGTGTAAATGTACTTATCTAATGCAAAATCAGGCGGTCTACTGATTCAGTTGACCTCCTTAATGCGAATTATGTAAGTGCCATGAATCCATTATGTATGCAAATTTTCCTACTCTTGATTCTACATGAGTGCACAATCATTCAATACAAATGCAACATCCACATGGCAACACATTAAAGTTCAACCACATACGAATGCAAACATATATGCATATGCAATATGAAGTGACTGAGCCGATCTAAAACCTAGATTGTGTGTGTATATGCAACCACGAGCAACCACTAGCAATCACTTGCAACCACTTGCAACCATCATCCATAACATGTTTCAATTACATGTTTCCATCCAAAAGGTTTCTACCTAAAAGATACGGTCGAGGAAATATACCTAAAAAGATAGATAAAAGCGCAACTTTAAGGAAAATGAAAGATCAAGGATGTACCCTCGAACAGAAAAGGGTAGGCAGTGCGGATTCTAGCTTCAGTTTCCCAAGTCGCGTCTCCCTCGGTGTCGCTCCACTGGACTTTGACGAGCTTGACTTCGCGGTTGCGTAGCTTCTTCACTTCCGTTCCTAAGATTCGGGTTGGAACTTTTCTTATGGTTGCTTCGCGTTCCACTTCGGCCTCTTCGAGTATATTTGGCTCTACCACTTCAGCAGACTCATGTAGACATTTTCGGAGATGTGAAACGTGAAAAACGTTGTGGACTCCAGCCAACTTCTCGGGTAGCTCTAATCTATAGGCCATTTTCCCAATTTTCTCGATGATAGGGAATGGCCCTACGAATCTTGGTGCTAGCTTTCCTGTGATTCCAAAACGAACAACGTTCCTTAGTGGTGATACCTTGAGAAAAACTCTGTCCCCGACCTCAAATTCAAGGTCGGTTCTTCTCCTGTCGGCATAGGACTTTTGTCTGTCTTGGGCCGTCTTCATCCTTCTTCGTATTAAGTCTACTTTCTCTGAAGTCTCTCGGATCATGTCTGGTCCAAGTATGAGCTTATCAGTAGACTCCCACCAACAAGTGGGCGATCGGCACGGTCTTCCGTATAAAGCTTCGAAGGGCGCCATTCCGATGGTTGCTTGATAGCTGTTGTTGTAGGCAAATTCCACCAAAGGAAGGTGGTCTTCCCATGTCCCTCCGAAGTCAAGGACGCATAGTCTTAGAAGGTCTTCCAAAACTCTGTTCACTCTCTCTGTTTGGCCGTCGGTTTGGGGATGATAGGCTGTGCTTAAGCATAACTGCGTTCCTACTGCTTCTTGCAGACTCCGCCAAAACTCGCTGGTGAAGATGGGGTCTCGGTCACTAACAATGCTAGATGGTATTCCATGGAGTCGAACAATTTCCTTGAGGTAAAGTGATGCTAGGGATGAGGCAGTTCTTTTACTTTTGACAGGTAAAAAGTGGGCGCTTTTAGTAAGCCTATCCACTACTACCCAAATGCTAGTGTTGCCTCTCCTAGACCTAGGCAGCCCATCGATGAAGTCCATTGAGATGCTATCCCACTTCCACTGTGGGACCTCCAGAGGATGTAGCAGTCCACCAGGCTTTTTCTGTTCCGCCTTAACCTGTTGGCACACCATACACTTAGAAACAAACTCTGCCACGTCCTTTTTCATGCCGTTCCAAAAGAAAGTCCTTTTTATGTCTTTGTACATTTTATCTCCGCCGGGGTGTATCGTCATCTTGGAGTGATGTGCTTCCTCGAGAACCTTCTTTACTAAATCTTTTGTCTGTGGGACGCATAGTCTTCCGTCTCGCCTTAGAAAACCCTTATCGTCGATGGAGTATCTGTTGAGGTGACTTGAAGTCTCACCCCTGATTAGCCTATCAATTATTTCCACAAGCTGAGGGTCTTCGCGTTGCGCTGTCCCTACTGAATCCACTAAAGTTGGGCGCACTTCGAGAGATGTTAGTAAGCCTGGTACGAAATCGGAGGAAGGCCTAAAGTCGAAGCTGGCTATAAACTCTAGGCTTTGTCTTTCAACAAACAACGGGCTTAGTGTCAATTTCTTTCGGCTCAACGCGTCTGCCACTACGTTGCCTTTGCCCGGAGTGTAGGAGATTTCGAAATCGTACGAGGCAAGAAACTCCATCCATCTTTGTTGCCTCAAGTTAAGATCTTTCTGCGAGAAAAGATATTTCAACGATTTATGGTCAGTGTAAAGTTCGAACTTCTCACCTAGGAGATAGTGTCGCCAAGACTTGAGTGCAAAGACGATGGCGGCTAACTCGAGATCGTGGGTTGGGTAGTTCTTTTCATGCACCTTCAACTGCCTCCCGCCATAAGCTACTACCCTTCCTTCTTGCATTAAGACGGCGCCTAGCCCTGTCCCACATGCATCCGTATAAACAGTGAACATCTTGCTCCCATCTGGCAGCGTCAAAACTGGGGCTGTTGTAAGAGCCCTTTTCAGTCGTTGGAAAGCAAATTCGCAATCCAAGTCCCAATTGAACACTAGATTCTTCTTAGTCAATTTCGTGAGCGGAGCTGAGATTTTCGCAAAATCCCTTATGAATTTTCGATAGAAACCTGCTAGTCCTAGAAAGCTTCGGATCTCAGTTGCATTCCTCGGTGTCTTCCAATCTTGTACCGCCACTACCTTAGCAGGGTCCACCGCTAACCCTTGTTTGGATACTATGTGCCCAAGGAACCTCACCTCTTCCCTCCAAAAGTGGCATTTGGAGAATTTGGCTTTTAGTTGATGGACTCGCAAAGTTTCCATGATTGCCCTTAAGTGCTGAGCATGTTCCTCTTCACTCTTTGAGAAGATAAGGATATCGTCTACGAAGACCACTACGAATTTGTTGAGGAAATCTCTAAATACCCTACTCATCAGGTCCACGAAGTAAGCAGGTGCATTTGTCAAGCCGAAAGGCATGACAAGCCATTCAAAGAAGCCATCTGGGGTTCTGAAAGCCGTTTTATCGATGCTATCTTCAGCCACCCTTAGCTGATGAAAACCGGTTGCTAAATCGAGTTGGGAGAAAACAGACGCTCCTACAAGCTGGTCAAACAAACCGTCAATTCTAGGAAGAGGGTGCCTATTCTTTTTCGTTAGCTTGTTGAGCTCCCTATAGTCAACACATAGACGGAGTGAACCATCCGCCTTTGTAGCGAACACCACTGGAGCGCCCCATTCTGAAATGCTCCTCCTAATGAACCCCTTCTCTAGAAGCTCTTTAATCTGTTTACTGAGCTCTTTTCTTTCTCGTGGAGCCATATGTCTAACGGGCAACGCAACGGGCTTTGCATTATCTACAAGATATATGCGGAAGTCTATTTCCCGCTTCGGAGGCAAGCCCTTCACCTCTTCAAAGACATCCGGATATTCCCGGACCACTCTAACTGATTTCAAATTTTCAACAGAGGCATCTAGCGATTCAAGATAACTAAGCATAACCGCATACGAGGGATTACAAGAAATTTCCAAAGTATTACCGAGCTGGGTTAGGAGCCTAACAACCCTTTTCTCACAATCAAGGATGGCCCCATTACTGGATAGCCAATCCATACCCAAAATCAAACCATACCCCGAAAAGCCCAAAACAAAGGCACTACATTGAAATTCAACACTTAGGATAGAAATTTTCAAATCCAGACAGATCATAGACAAATGAGCTGGGCCCCCAATTGGGTTTGAAACAATTAAGGGGTCCTCTACCATACTAGTTTTTAGGTGCAGAGATTCTACTAAAGCAGACGAGATAAAGGAGTGTGATGCGCCAGAATCAAATAAAGTGCGAACGGGGTGATCATAAAGATAAACTACACTTTCTACAGAAGTATTTATACCTCGCTGTTGCAATGGTGGCGCTTCTAGCACATGAACCTGTGCCCCTGGGGTGGATCCAGCGCCCTGCCCCTGTCCACGTTTCTTTGGGCAGTCCTTAGCCCTGTGGCCTGTCTGACCGCACGAAAAGCACCCACCATTCTCCTTGGCCTTCTTTTTTCGACAGTCCTTTACTAAGTGCCCCACTTTGCCACAGAAATTACACTTCCTCTTCTCCTTGTTGCCTTTCCCGCCTTTCTTAAAGTCCGTCTTCTTAGGCTGCAAACCCTCTTTCTTCCCTTGAGAGCTTTCTGCCTTTGTCTCCTTCTTGCCCTTATCCTCCTCATTCAGCAATGCCATTTGCACCAATCGTTCATACGTGGCTCCCATGGGTATATAGGTCATGGCCAAACTGTGTAATGGCTCATTTAACCCCTTGACGAAATGGAGAGCCTTCTTGTGCGGGGTGTTGACTAGGTCAAGCCCAAACCTAGCCAGCTCATCGAACTGATTCACATACTCTCTGACTGTCTTGTCCCCTTGCTTGAGAAATAAGAATTTTTCCAACTGCAAACTTCTTTCCGCATCTGAGAGAAATTTGGTCTCAAACCTTGCCCTAAAGTCCTCCCATGTCTCCACTGGTCTTTCAGCATTAGTGACTTCCCACCAGTAGGAAGCCTCGCCCTTCAATAGCCACACCGCCAACTGTACTTTTTGTCTATCCTCTACCTCAAAGATGATGAATAGGTCTTCAGTTTCTTTCAGCCAATTTCTAGCTGCCACGAAGGACTCAGTTCCATGGAAATCCCTTCCTCCCATGGCTTTAAAATCTTTACATATCTTAGCAAACGTGTTTCCTCGAGGAGGAGGTGGAGGAAAAGGTCCCGCGGCGGCTGGATGATTTCCTTCAGCTGGAGGAGGAGGAATGGTAGGACCTGGCTGAGTGGCTCTTGCTTCTAAGAACCGTCTAAACCAACCAGGTATTGGCACCCCTTCCGGCAAGTTAAGTTCTTGGGACATGCTGAAACAAAAAGGATAGATTCAAAACGAAGGATAAGAGATAGTACCTATGGCTTTGGGGAGTGGACTTTGCCTTTTTAAAATAAAATAATATTTTATCCTTTAAAAATGCTTCTTTAAAATTTCCTTTTTGAAAATAAATTTTCAAAACTTTTTATCTTATCTAGTAAACCTATGCTCTGATACCAAGTGAAACACCCCACCTCCGTTAGGGTCACTCTCAAAGGGAATGCCCTAATTTTGGTGGAGGTTTATAAGTACAAGTCACAGATATACAAGACAGATATAAGAACACATATTTGTAAACAGCGGAAGAACAACAAATTTTATTTCATAAAGTCAAATACTTGTTACAACAGCATCCTTTCCAAAAACATAACATAACACTTTCATAATCTGTCTTGAGTACATTATTTAAAGAAGCATAAATAAAACATAGATAAACTGCAAAAGCCCCATAGTGGATTGTCCAAAGCCATAGTTCAAAACAGGAAAGTCCAAGCAATACATTTTCTCTTCTTCAAGCTGGATGTTGAGGTATGTCAAGCTGCTGTGTTCCCTCCCTGAGGACCTGGGGGGGAAACGGAAGAAAGAAGACGAAAGAAAAGTAGAGTCAGACATAAAGCCTGAGTAAGTCTAGTACTATTTTGTCTATGAATAAAGAACTGGGTATGATAAGTATAAACAAGAAGTGGGCATGCACTATAAACTTGGTTAAGTTGTCTAGGGTCGAATATACTATCGTACCCCATGTTGATCTCTGAACCCATATAAACTAGTTTTCCAATTGGCACCCCATAATCAGGGTGAAGTGATCCATCCTATGATGATCGGCTCCTACTCGCATAGTTACATGTGTCTTACGGCCCCCGATGTCTGTAGTTACCTATGCTGGTCCCACCATGGGGTGTATCAAGTCCCACAGTGGCAACCCGACACAACCTTAGAGTGCACAGGTATGCTACTGGTGTCCAGTGCCTTATTTTTCTGCGCCGGAGTGTGTGCACGCCCGCACTCCGTTAGAACCTACACTGCTACACCACCGCCGTCGATTTGACCTCTTATAATCAGCCCAGTAATCGTGCCCCACCCTGCCTAGTTTCAGGGTATCCTGATACACCTTTTAGGGTTACTGCTGAAAAGGGTCCCCCGTTACTAGGTTTTCTATCTCTAGCCAACATGCTAAGTTGGTTAAGTGTTTTCTAACCTAACCCCCACCAGTCCGTTTAGTTTAGCATGTTCCATTTTGATTAAGTCTTTAGTTCACTTAATCCTATCCATCCTGACTCAGCCTTAATTGTCTTATTAAGGCCCGGACCTCTCACATTAGACAGGTATTGTTGTGGCTGCCTGTTGCCGGTTGGTTCCGGGCAGTCTTACGCCACAACTCAGTCTAACCTCGGGTCCTTGCTGGGCTCCATGTTTAACCTCCCACATTGGATAGGTATTGTTGTGACTACTGGACAGCCGGGCGGTTCCGGGCAGGTTTACATCACAACTCAATCCAACCTCGTGTTAAACACATCGTATGTTCTACATTTACATATTTTGTCTTTCTTCTTTATTTATATGTAAATATTTGCGGCCCATTATTAAGTTAATGGTGTAAAGGTTACACCAATCATGGGCCCAACCCATTCTTGAATTTGGGCCCTTTTACTTTATATTTTCATTCATTAAATTAATTTAGCCCAACGTTATTTACCCCCGTTCTTTACACGTCCATTTATATATATTGGGCTTAGCCTTTTAAAGCCCAATTTAGCCATGCGAAAGGGGAGGCTTAAAGCGTGATTACATACACAAAGAGGGGAATGTGAGCGCATGAACTTGCATATGACGTTGGAAATACATAATAGAAACTGGTGTACTTGCATAGTGGTAATATAGGTGACATGAATCAAAGCATGTGAACTTGTAATTGAGATATCATTATTGACCCATGGACCTATATTCTTATTTAGGCATAATGTCACACATATGGCATAAATGTTTCTAGCATAAGCATGGCATAATGTCAAACATAAGCATGGCATAAATACTTCTAGCATAAACATGGCATAATATCAAACATGTCATGTTCATAAGGTTTCTACATGTTTACAAAGGGATACTTTGTTACTGACACAAAAGCAAAGTTCAACTTAATCATGATTTAAGTCTAATCACATAACGATGGTATAAATATACTTATGCATAAATATTCCTAACCATGGTGTTTGCTTTAAACTTGCAAAAAGGGATTTTTGAGTCTAACCTAGCCATGTCTCACATATGTCATCATATAATTCTTTTAAACAAGATAGACTTAATCATGGATTTCAATTATGCCAAATATCATTCATAGCCTAGCCATATTCACAAGTTTTGCAAAAGCATGACTTAATACATGGATTATGGTGTCAAAATTCCAACATAGTTTCATATGAACTATAACAACCAAACTTGTTTCAATTACTTGCAAAATGATTCATGCACAAGAATATACATCATGATGGCATAATAACAAAGTCTCAAACTTGCATAAATTTCAATCAACTACATACATGTAGCTTCAACATAGATTACATAATTTGCGCAATATTCCAAACGTATATTTGCATAGAACTACCGCATGTAGTTCTTTATAATTGAATGACATAATTCAGAATATCCAAACGTATATAAATTGATAAGAACGCACAAATATGAATTTTATTGCCACAATTCAAGCATACATATCTACACAATCATTTGTTCATACCAAAGTAATACTCTACTTACAATGGTTGCGGCGAATTCTCTAATTAAGAGATATGATTCCTTTGTTGAATTGATTAGCTTTAGGTCGCTTGAATTGCTTTAGGCTTTAGAACTCTCTCCCTAATCCTCTCTCTCTAGTTGGCGGCTACTCTTAGTCGTTCCTCAGCAACATGGCGGCTATGCTCTTAATTTGAATGAATAGATTAGGGTTTAGTCTAGGGTTGTTTATATAGAGGTTAGGAATTGATTAGGGCCATTGATGTTGCTAGGTTAGATCGTAGCCATTCATTAGATAGAGAGACCAATTAGAACCCGCCACCTAGCCCTAATGACAAAGCAAGCTTCTGAAAATCGGCCAAACCCAGACCTGGCCAGCCAGGGCTTGACCAGACCTGACCAACAGGTCATTTTTGACCTGGGCGCACTTGGCAGGTGCACCAGGTCAAAAATGTACTGGCGCACTTCACAGGTGCGGCAGTGCATTTTTGTTCTGGCGCACTTCCCAAGTGCGCCAGTGCATTCTGACCCTTCTCCGGTTTTTCGCCCAACTTCGTTCGTCCATAACTTCTTCATACGATATCCGTTTTTCGAAAGCTCGGACTCTATTTCGCGTATTTTTCCGAGACGAACGCAATGGCGTATCCCGTTTCCCTTAGTTCTTTGATTTGAAATTAATTATACTTTAATTTATGAATTTCACAGTTATAGAATTCACGGGGTGTTACAATATAAATAATTAACGCTTACACAGTCCGTCGACCAATCGATCGACATAAAACTAAATAATTGGGATTAGTGTACGCTAAATATCATCCCAACACCCGTGTGGGGTTTCAATCCACAAACACTGAATATTATTTGTGCAGTTGGGCGATGTGTAAAATTTATTGTCCCAATCAATGTCCTTCAAATAGGTGTACATAAACAAATCGTCCGGTTTGTAAATGAATATTTATTTATTCACATTCACGTTAAAAAATATGTTTTTAACGATAATTAATTTATTTCAACACATGGATGTTTATTTATCCATTTCACATCAACATCATAAACAAACTTCACAACACATCAAACAAGCATACAAGTCGTCCATGGTCTGTGGTTGACGGGTGTCGGGTGCTGCTAAGCACCGTCTGCATCCTAGTATATATTTTTAACTAGAAAACAAGATTTAAAGTGAGAAGTTCTCACTGACTACCTAAACCAAATGCCACGACTCTTCATGTGTAGAAATCTTCGTCGTGCTCGCATTTTGTCACTTTCATTGTCCATAGCCACTACATATATAAAAATCACATTTTTATATCGTTGTTATGCATATAAAAATTACATTTTTATAATCACTCTATATGGATAAAAATTCTATTTTTATACCGCTACTATATAGATAAAAATTCTATTTTTACACCGCTACTATATAGATAAAAATTCTGTTTTTACAAAGGTGTTCATATAATAAAGATTATATTTTTATAACGCTATTTTCTATATAAAAATTATATTTTTATATCGCTCTTCTTCCAATAAAGATTATATTTTTATAATGATCCTTCCTATATAAAAATTATATTTTTATATCTACTTCTAATATAAAGATCGAACTTTTATATCATCGCTATAAAAATCACATTTTTATTTCAATATATATATAATAAAAATCAGATTTTTATTACACTACATAAATAAAGGTCAAATTTTTACTATCTATATAATATAAAAATCGTGTTTTTATTCTTTCTATACTATAAAAATCATATTTTTACATTTCTACTTCGATAAAGATCAAATCTTTATTATTTCTACTATATAAAGATCGCATCTTTATTATTCCTACTATATAAAAATCTTATGTTTTCACTTTACAAATCATATTTTGATCGCTACCATCATATAACTGAAAATTATATTTTCATACATGAGATTCACAATTAAAAATCGCATTTTTAATTATGTAAGCGACAAAAAATGAAATTAAATGCTCACCGGACCTTGTTAGGTGGCGAAGGAGGCTCGGAGGAGGGGCGTGCTTGCTGTTGGTGGTCGGAGGGCTTATCCGCAAAGGTTGAAAATATAAAACTAGAGTTTTTAGAGGAGGAGAGGGTCTTCAGTCGGCGTGGTGGCGAATGTAGGCGGCGCTGGGCAGAACTGAGGGCGGGTTGGTGCGGCGTGGGGTCTGGTCGGAGGTAAGGGTGCGCGGCAGGCGGATGGATGGGCTAGGGTTGGCCGGAGCGTAGGATTGGAGTTCGATTTTGGAGCTGGAGGAGGGAAGAGGAAGGCGGTGGTCCTCCAAAGAGGCGGCGCCGGAGGCGCGGCGGCCACCCTGGCCGTGGCGGCGGCGAATCCCCCCCCCCCCTCCCGTGGCTTTTCTTCTTCTTCTTTTTTATACTTCGGGTTTGAACGGGGAAAGAGAGTGCTGAGGGGTGAGGGTTATTATAAATATATTTATTTTATTATTTTTAAATTTCAAGAAGTTGACTTTTTATTCGACCTCTAAACGAGGCCCGTCGCCTGTCGCCCGCAGCTAATTACCCCCATTCCGAACACAATGGGATATGTATCGTAAGCTGATTCGATCGTTTCGATCAGTTTTCGTCAAAATCAACATATAACTCTATATATTGAATTTGAACGCGAATTTCAATATACTGGGGTCACATACTAACTCTAAAAATTCCCGAAAAATATTTTCTAGCTTCGTATTGACGATACGGTCCTAACAAAGCCGGTTTCATCGAATTCTGAGACCGTTTGAAAATTTGCCAATTTCCAGTCGATTAAAATCAACTAAAACTGGTCAAACGCGTTTTCCTTCGCCACGCTCACATTTTGATTCGAAAAATTACGAATTTTGGAATCTAGCAATATCTTGACATCACGGATCCAAAAAAAGTGGTTTCTTCGAAAATCGAGGTCGTTTGCAAAATTTCTATTTTTTAAGGGTCAGAATTCCATAGCAACTATTCTGAATATTCAGCTGGATGTAACTTTTGATTCCCGCTATGAAATTTCGATTTTCCAGATTCATTGGAAAGATATCCTCAATTAGATTCTAATATATTTGGTTTCGTCAAAATCCGGTTTATTTTGCACCATGTACATTCATTTGAACTTCGAAATCGAAATCTCAAACTACTACGCCATTTTCAATTCCTTTTATAATTAAAAATAAATATTTACATTCTAACGTCGAGCTATATAATTATATACGTTCTAATTCTATTCAAACTAAATTTCTCGTCGTTATTATTTAAAATAATTCATTTTAATTATTCAAAATTCACTAAAATTGCCAAAATAAAAATTTTAAATTGGCTCAGAATTTCCGGGTTGTTACATTACAGTATTCTTTTCATGTTTCCACTTTGTTAACCTTAGTACGTTCTATTTCATAATTTTAAGGGTCAAGTTTTCCCTGTTTATATGTTTCTCATTTATATTACCCTTAACATTTGACCATGGTTGTATGTATAAGGCACATCCTATGCACATTCCCCTTTAACTTATGATTCAGTTGTACTAGATAGCAAATACCAGTCTAGCGGAATTCGTAATATGTATTTTTAAGGAAAAATATATAAGTAAACCATAGCTCAGCACATGAACAAGCCACTGCACCCTGGTCCTATTAAATGTAATACATAAGCAAGTGATTCCCTCCCATCCATGCTGCCCAACTCTTAATCAAATACAGATCACACTTTAGAGTAATATTAATTTGCATATGTTTATATAGAGAATAGTTTTTCAGATATGCATCTTTCATTAACTAAAACAAGACAGGTTAAGGTCATGTCTTGGTAGGTCAATAGGTGTTATCATAAACATGGGTATTCAATTAAAACTTCCTTGTTAAATATCATAAAGCTGATTACATATCACCCAAACAATCATCAGTGCACATAGCTCATTCATCACAAACAATTTGTAGTTTACAGGGGTAGGTAATATTGCAAAACCATATAACAAAATGTGGTTGCCTTTTCCTTAAGTTCTTAGTACCATGTATAAATGAAGTTTACTCACATTAACCTCGATTTCCTGCTTCAGTTCTCGATTTCTCTCTGTGGTTCCTCGATTTGGGCTTCAATCTCCCCAAATCTGTTGTTGCTTCCCTCTAGAATCCATCTCCCTCATGAGCCTATCTTCTTTTGATGCGAAGCGATCCATTGGTCCATTTTCCCTAATTTAGTTTTCTAGGGTTCGGCCACTTTTTTATTTTCATTTGTTAATGAGAGAATTAATGAAACGGTAGCCAAGCGTTTCTTTTTGTTTAGCTGTTAAACGGCTAGGGTTTATTTTCTTGCCAATTGACAATTTTTCCCCTAGGATTTTACATTTGGCTTTATAAAACCTTAAACCCATTTTCATAACATTTAAATAATATTTTTCATATCACACCTAATATACAAATCAACATGTATATTTTTTCCACATTTAAACCATTGCACAATTTTATATTTTCTTCATATACACAAACAAATGATTTATTTATTTATGCATTATAAATATATATATATATATACACACACAAATATATATTTAACTGAAACCAATATAATTAGGGTCACTAAATTTTGGGTTCTCGCATTCACCCCTCCTTTTAAAAATTGTGTCCCACAATTTATTCATACTTATATCAAGTGTGCAATATAACCAATTAACATCAAAACTGGATCAAATAATGGGTTAAGTATCCATACAACATTCAAACAAACCAACTAACTTACTACCGCAACATTCAAACAAGTGATTCAAACACACAATGCTTGTAGATTTTATTTTTTTATAACTAAATTTTATTTATAGTTGTATATTTAAGTCAGGTTTCTTGATTTATAGAGTAGATCTTTAAAATGCCCAATATTTCATAAGCTATTTTAAATTTGCTTATTACTACACTGGACTTTCTGTTAGATTCTTCGTATGATCATGAGATCAGCACATCAACTCAGTGCACCCATGTCATCTATCTTCAGGTGAGTGACATAAGCAGGAAACCAAATTTCCCACTACAAAACACCCTATTATAATTACTAACTTTGATTTATACACTAATAAGTATAACTCAGTCATGAAATCTTATACACCTATATATACACACACACACACACACACACACACACACCCCCTTTCACGTGTATTAGCAAAGCACAACAATGTCACTTCTAAAATTATCTTAAATCTAGGTAAGGATCATCATATTTATCATAAGAATTGCTTTTGGTGTTCTTTGTTGCTGCAAAACAAGGATAAAGTGTTTCTACACATTTTCAGGTATGAGACATAAGCTGGAAACCTACTTTCCTACTACCTGACACCTTACTTCTTTATTATCCTTATATTTTGCAAGAAAAAACACACACAAATTGTTAAAAACGTCATAACACAAGTATGATCATAGTTATTTACAATTAATCACCTATAAACATAGTCTCTATGGGATGTGATTTATCATAAATCAAATAGAATTATTCCCATATATTATCAGTTCAATTTTAGAAAGTTATCTAACAAATTGAACATTACATTTCTGTGCTAATAGCCCTGCAAATAACTATAGGTTTTAGCACCAATTTTAGTAAATATGTGCATAAAAATCATTTACTTAGTGATAATAATTTATCACAAATTTATCATTCATTTATAAGCATACCAGCAACAGTATCTTATTTCTAGTAAACTCACAGTGCATATTCTTACTATTTTCTTATCTATACTAAGTATATTGATACATATCAGATCAGCTGTGTCAATCACCCACTGTAATACATAGATTTATTTCCCACTGTTTATAAAAGAGTTTTCATACACACATGCACACATGGTTCAAGTAAAGTATCAACTAGAAATCACCTAATCCATGACTCCCTTATACTCTTAGCCCGCTAATACTTGTGTGTTACTAATTAAACATCTTTTAGGTCCAATGCTATGTTCATAAGTCCACTGGTGCACACTGCCTATGATCTCCATCATTGTCCCAAGACACAAAAACATTAAGGCTTAAACAAGCCATGTGCAGACTCATACCACTCCTTTGATGCAAGCTAACCAAATATACAGCATCTGCTTACCCCATACCCAACCTGATATAGGTGACCTTAACCTTAGTTTACTACTAAGTTTTCTAGCTTCTTTTCCCCTTATTTAATCATACTTCACTCCCAAGTATCAATTTATTCAAAACAATAGGGTAAATTCAATAGCAAGCCATCTTCATGCACACAACATAAATGTAGTCAAATATTTCCATTTGTAAAATTATTTCAAATTGTTCACATTTAGCAGATCCAAAATCAACACAAGTATCCACAACATTTTTACTTGTTTATTTAGCAAACTAGAATTTGCACCTGGTTAGGGTCTCTATTAACTTAAGTCTACAACATACCAAATAATTCATTCAAATGTTTTATTGTGTTCACTAGTGTGTATAAGTATCATCATACTGAAGTTATATGTGTATACTTACTAGTGTTTGTAACGGCCCGAATTTCCATGCACTTTGAGTCAACTAATCACACACGTCCAACCCAAATTGCATAGAAATACGAATCATTATTAGAAAGAAGTTAGAGGATGAGAAATAGAAAGAAAGAAATATTATAATAGAAGAAAAAACGAAGATCAAAACTCACAGCGGAACGAATAAAATATATTATTTAATATAACTTTTGAAATACAAATCAGTAACTGTATATACATACCATTATCAGAGCACAACAGCTATTCCTGGAACAGTCATAAACACCTGTTTCCATATACAACAAAGTACACAGCGGAAAGTATGAGTCTATAGCTAGTTGATGAAGCCTCTTGCTTCAAGCTCCTCCACGTGAATCTGTAACATCCCGACTACTTGACTGCCCGTACAAATTTGGGCACCCAAGAGTTTAGGGAAAACAAAATAAACTTTGGGTCAGTCATGGGACTGGTGTGAGTAAACTCCAACCATTTGTTTAACTTTCAAAATCCTTTCGAAAGAAATGATAATCGTAAGACCGATTCACACATAAACATGAATGGTTTTTACCTTACGATAACCAAAAATATTTTGATATCAAATCCGGTGATATTATAATAGTGCACAACAAATAAATAGAATCTAGCAGAACGCATGCATCTCACGCTCCATATATATTATAAAATCAAAAACTACAGGGCGCTTATTGGAGATTGGATTTCCAACATGACAAGGTATGGAACCACCTTCCGATAGTGTATCTCTAGAGGGGTATACACTGGGTTCTATAAGAACATCTTGCAACCCGGCCCACAAATGGGTGACCACTCATTTAACTTGAGTGTATCGAGTATATTCTCACCAACGGTTGTGATCAGCAACCGTTACCGAAAGCATACAGCAGCGAATAGAATAAGAAGCAAATGAAATTTCTCTAGATCAGGTGATAATACCCCTAATGGGAATGACCTACATGGCCATGCTGCATGCCCGATTTTTGTCATTTTCTGGGTGATGAGGCATGAGGTCACGATTATCTTTCAGCACATCTTGCCATCGTTTACTCTGAATGTCACGTCGTCAGACATTCGTCCATATACGCTGTCCTGGGACTGGACAAACCGAAGGCACCATTCTATTAATCCATCTTAGGCAATTTCTACCTAGGGTTAACAGAACAACCCTTGCACTTTACTTCGTCTTCAATTATCTTCAGTATAAGTTGATTCGTAACGCTTAAGCCAATACGGAGTGGTTTTCAGATATCAAACCTGATCCCGGTCTCTCCGTATTAACACCAGAGGTATAAAATAAATCAAAACTTTGATAGTCGGTGATTTAACTATCAAAGAAACATCCATACAATCAATGGTCCTGTTTCCCAATTGAAAATTTCTACCGGTCAACCATCAAACAACACAAGCTTCTTTTTAAATTAATTCCTTATTATATTATCATTTCCAATTCCCATTTTCCCCTCTTCTAGAATCTTTCAAAATTTAATTGTCTTTCTCGATTCTTGGAAAACATTTCCAATATTCTAATTTCTTTATTCGAGAAAATATCTCTTATTCCTGTTAGATAACATTTCTAAATATTTACGAATCCTTATTTTCTATATTCCGAAAATATACCTTATTAATATCGTAAAATATTTCCATATTCCATTTTTTAATTCCTCGTTGACCAATTCATTTCATTTTCTATGCGTAGAAAATATCTCTCATTTATTTGGGAAAACATTTCAAAATCCTTTAAATTAACCCGAGGTTATAAAAACATCGTTATTATAACTCAACCCATTTATCATTTATTAACTAAACATATTGCTAACTAATCTTCACTATCGAACCTTAACCATTTCTCCATCAATCATGAAATCAATCAAGTTGGGGTATAATTACCTCTCAGCCCTTAATTGAACAACATTTTCAACTTTGAAATAGTCAAAGCTCATAACTTCAAACAAAACATCGCTTACGGAACTCTCAGATTCAATCTATGGATCCATTTCTGGAAAAACATTTATTAGAACGGTAGCGTTATAATCGTTGTTTCCAAATATTTGATTTATAAAACATTTACTATAACCGTAGCATTTAAATCACTGTTTAGCTTTACAAAACAGTTATTATAACGATAGCGCTAACATCGTTGTTTAGATTTACAAAACATTCATATAATGACAACGCTAAAATCGTTGTTTAGATTTACAAGACACATCTATTATAACAGTAATCGCTGTTTTGAATAAAGTACCATGTGCGACGCACACGCTTCCATTGTTCATTTTTAAAAGATAGTCAAAATGTCTGAATATAAACAATGCAGACATATACCATTCTGTTTGTCGAAACCCATAAGATAAAGGTTATATAAGGATAAAAATCCTCTTTCCGCCTTCTTTACAACAAAACCTCTTTCCTTGGATTTTATTTCAAAAATCCATTTATCAATGTTTAACACAAAACTATCTTATGTGTTTTCCTTTGCGTTTAAGTTTTTTATTTCAGTTAAAGTGCTTTGCTTAATTCAATTAAAGTCATCACTTTGGTTATAAAAAAAAGTCATTTAACCCTTGTTTGGATTAATCACTTATACTAATTCGTTTACCATCTTTTCACCACTTAGCTTAGATTTCATTCTAAAACCATTAACACATTTTAGTCTATTATTACCCTATTAACCATCTTCCTTAATAGTTCCATTCCATTGAATTTTCTTTACTTAATTTAAAAATTAAGACAAAGCCTTATTTAAATCTATCCATTTACCGACAAATCCCATTTACAAATCTTATTTCAAATATTGGTTTCAAATCTGATTACCACTTTTCCATATAAATTCAAGTTGGAATTTATATTTCAATTTATCCTAAGATAAATACTTTAGTGCATTTATAAACGTCATTTATAACCATTCTTGTATTATCCATTTAAACCAGTTTCTATTTTCAAGTACATTTTTTGTTTGGTAAATAAATTTCCTTTAAGTTCAAATCTAATTTAAAACATCAAAGCTCAAAATCGTTCCCTACTTTCCTATGTAAAACTAAACCTGAATTTATATTCCAATTTATCCTAAGATAAATATTTTACTAAATCTATAAACATTGTTTAAAATCAACTGCTTGTTTATTCATTTGAACAAGTTTCTATTTCGACTCCATTCGAAATTTGATTTCTAATATGAAAATAAATTCTATTTCAAATCCCAATTTCTTTTTTTTCACATTCAAAATTATTCTACGGTGTCTAAAATACCAAGTTTCTAGGGTCAGAGTAAATCAAACACAACATATCCAATAATGGATTATATAACACATCACAATAAAAATAACAGTAATATAAATGTTGAGGAATCTAGTTGGATCCCTCCAACCTATTTCCCTGCACTCACAGATGTTAATCAGCATCAATAATATAATTTCACATCAATATGAGATATAAGAACTAATAATCGATCAACGATGCAATCATATCAACCATTTCAACCAATTTTATCAGTTATTCAACAAATCAACCATTGCACAGTATAAAATTACTATAAATAAATTTAAAACTCGCTTATATAAAATTTTAAACGAGCTAGAGTTGGTGAGTTACTCACCTCGATTCTGCAGTTGACGAATCTGCTTTTATTTCATTTAGAATCAAATGACGTTTGATTTTTTTTCATGAGATTCTAGTAGCTCAATTCTCCACGAAATCAATCCTACAAATGTTTCTCTTGTCGCTATGATTTCGACGTAACTAGTTTTATCTGATTCTGCTAACATATATAAAAGTTAAGACATTATAAACATTCACATCGTTTTATCAATTTTAAATTATTCGATCAATATACCAATCATTTTGATAATACTTTACTTGGCTGATGTGTCTCCTTCATTTTCTCAGGTATACCCAACGCAAGCTTTTTCATGACTGAACTCCATCACCATAACCAACCTTAATCCCTACTACAACCATGAATCAACACGACAACCCGATGTCTGCCTCTCCATACCACATCTTCGGTTTGAAACTGGAACCACAAAACATGATTATGAATTAATTTTTATATATATATAACTAAACTTTATTAACTTTAATTAATTATTAACTAAATATTTATCCCACGTTTTTACCAATTTCCGATAACACGCTGCCTTTTTCCTTGAGCTAAAGCCCAACTTCCTGTACTCCAATAACAATGCTGACCCTTTCATGGCCCCTTCCTACCTTGTTTAGCAAACACGATGTACCTCCTGTTGTTCTAAGCTACAGCCAAATTCTTTCGTTATTCCCATTCATCCAGTCCCTCACCAAAAATGAATCCGGCTTCACCGTCTTCTCCAAATACAATAACTCAAGCTTCTTCCTTAAACCATCTCCTATTTCTAGTAACCCAAAAATATCTGTTCCCGATGCTTTTCCCTCACCACCGTGTAACACGCCAACCCCCACAGCTCATCACAGTCACTTTGTTCACCCAATAACGCGCCTTCATCAACCCCTCGTTTCTTCTTCGCCATACTTTGCTCAATGATGAACGATGAAGCCAGAAAATCAAGTTGACTCGAAACATTCTCAGCTAAAGATCTCCGTTGTCGAGCCACTGTCAACCACCGCGCCGATGCCCGTAGTCGCGCCTCCTTCCCGCAGACCTCCGTCCTTCAGACTCCACCTACTGACGAGGCACTCTGACATCAGAAAACTCCAGTACTCAAGTCGCTGTTTGAAAATTTCGAACAAGAAAAATCTGATCGCACCATATAACAGTGATACCCACTTGAAGCCCTTGTTGTAACGATAATAATGAATTCAAGACAAGAATTTTCTGTGTAGTATTTGATTTTTAATGAATTTATGAAGTTCCATTTGTTGACATAGTTTGCGCGAGAAGTAAGAGACGGAGTACTGGTATTTAAAAGAGAAACAACTTGGGTGGCACGGGTGTAACAGCGTAGGGAGCACGGAGTTCATGGCTTGGCACTCACGGCAAGGGTTGGTTTGGGGATCACGGAACTGAAAACGTTGAGAGCAGGCTAATGGAGCGTACAGCATAAGATAATACTTCCCTTCTTATTTTATTTTTGTCTTCCAACCTTTCAAGCCGTGAAAGAGCAGGGCTGAAGCTGCTTACATTTTGAACAGTATGTCAGAGATATTAGCATGTGCGAAGGAAAATATTGGGTGCAAGTTCAGACTAGTACGCAGTAAAAGAATGAGGCACGTGGAAGTAAAAAGAAACAACGGAAATATTTGACAAGAAGCTACCGGATTATAGTTCACGTCTGAGATTTCCAATTTAATTCGAACTGATGGTGTGATATTTTATTTTCGATTTAGATAAGATTTGCAAATATTGTTGTACAAAGCCGAAATTTTGATGGAGTTTGAATCATTTCAGAGATTTAGGCCAGGCAGAAAACATTTTAAAGATTTGGTAAGATTTTCCTATTAATTTAGTCAAGGGAAAAGGTTGAATCCAGCATGGTTGGTATCTTGGTAAAGTGTGTAGGAATTTAAGACAAATTTCATTCGAGATTCTACAGATATTATGATAGGATAAGGCAACGTTAACCATTTTCTAACTCGCTGAAAAAAAAATGAAAAGAACGAAGGGTGGATATGAAGTTGGTTTCGATTTTATATATATCTAAATATTTTATTTTACCTGTGTCAAAGTGGACTAAAGTTATCAGTTGAAATGGTTGACTGCAGTGTACATGGCCTTGTTGTACCTTGATAAGGCTAAGATTTTATTTGGTGCCACGATCTTCCTTATTCAATGTGTACAATTCTTATTTTATTTTGATAAGGTCATGACCAGTACAATCGTTTGGAGAAAGAATAGTCAAAACTCTCACTATCCACGTTTGTATCTTGCTATGATCGGCAAAATTTCTGCTAGTTGATATTTTTGACTGCAGAACCCGAGACTGCTTATCCAAGATTTGGTAGGATTCGCAATTGGTTTGAGAACAGAACAAGTCGGATAAAATTATGTATTATTATTTTCAGTACCACGCCCTGTCCTAATGTTTTAAAAAGGTAAGTGGGAACAAATTTTATCATAGATTCGAAGATATCCGAGCAAGTTTTAGTTTCCAGATCGGATCTCTGAAACAATATATTATATATTACTGTGCATGCACAGATATGAAAAGTTTGGAAAAAGATTTTGGTTAGATTTTATGAGAGCGACCTTAATTTATTGTCACGTATAATTAACATACGATATTTACGGCTTCTGCGAGCATATACAACGTCAAATCAAAACGAAATTAAAAATGGTGGAATAACTCAATATTCCCGATATGATTCGTTTTAAATTATATTATAAATTATACGATCTAATGTGATTTGATTAATATATTTGATATAAATTTCTTTTTATATTTCCAATACAAGATTTAAATGTTTTTAAATCCACGGCTAAAAATCCGGATCGTTACATTCCTTCCCCCTTAAAAGAATTTCGTCCCCGAAATTTCTAAGGTGGGAAAATTCATAAACCCAATTAACTACGTTAAAAATCATTTGCTTTACTCCTTAATTCCAGTTTCAACTGAACCAATTTATTTCAATTAAAATATCAATTTATTCTTATTAACGAAAATTTTCAAAAATTCCAAAAATTTCCTAACACCTTAACTTCCAAAAAAATTTGGCAACACTTCCCCTATATAGCTCAATCAGTATAACCACAACTCCCCTATCTTGGCATCTCCAGTCCAAAAGAAAATCAAAAAGCCAAGCGGCTTGCCCCATAGGCTCATAAAAACCATCAAACCCAAGTAATATTGTAAACATGTACCTTTTTGTCAGGCATAATTCTATCTTTTGCATTTGCTTCCATTCAATATCTGCTCGGCATACATACATCCATTTCCAGTTGGTTTCAAATCAACCCAACTTCCATTCTATCAATTCGATTCTGATTTCTATTTATGTCAATCCACTTATTATACTTGAATCCAAATTTATCATATTTCAATTTCAACTAACAATATCCAACATATATTCAACTGGCTTATTCATAAGTCGAATTCATATTAATCATTCGAATCTCAACATTTCTCTTTATTTAATTTCATTCGAGATTATTTCATTCATTTGATATATTTTTACCATTTCAATCTATACAAGTTAAATTTTAATTTTAGAATTAAAAATCCCGGGTTTTATTTCAAATTAGTTTGAATCATACATATTTATACATATATACAACCATAATAATTCAAAATTTTTGAATTCTCAAAGTAACTTGTTTCTCAACCCAATTTCGTTAAAAAACCTCCTTTGGTAGCAATTCATCACTTAGAAACTCGAAAATAGATACAAATGATGTGGCCATCATCATATGAATTATTTTCTAGTGATTGAAGTGATTACAATGCTTTAAAATTTTCAAAATCCATTTAAAACAATTTTTATTCCAAATCCTTTCAAAATACCTCTTAATTATTTTCAAAACACTTCAGAAATATTCCTTAACCTCCGGGATTTAAATTTAAATTCTGGTTTGAACTGAGTCTTGGTTTATCTCATTTGTGCACATTATCCAAATATAACTTATATTTAGTTATATATATAACAATTTCAATATTTCATTTGATTGTAATAACCATCAGCACGTCCATATATTATGATATCCCAGAAATTATTCTTTTTATATCAAAATAACTTTTGGGCAAAATTATTTCATTTACCCCTTTTAAAACAATATCGTACCGATTTGCTTTGTTCGAGAGTTTAGAAACACCTATCGATACAGTTGTACATCCTGTATCGACCAGAATTCATAAACCACTCAACAAACCAGCCAACACAATATAAAATAATTTTTATAACAATCCACAAATACGTGCACATATATATACACTCAAACTCAATTTAGGGTATTACTAACCCCATCTTTATTGAGTTACGCCACAGAGCCAAGGTTACTACTCAACCTTCAGCTCTGATACCAAATGTAACGGCCCGAATTTCCATGCACTTTGAGTCAACTAATCACACCACACGTCCAACCCAAATTGCACAGAAATACGAATCATTATTATAAAGAAGTTAGAGGATGAGAAATAGAAAAAAAGAAATATTAGAATAGAAGAAAAAAACGAAGATCAAAACTCACAGCGGAACGAATAAAATATATTATTTAACATAACTTTTGAAATACAAATCAGTAACTGTATATACATACCATTATCAGAGTATAACAGTTATTCCTGGAACAGTCATAAACACCAGTTCCCAGATACAACATAGTACACAGCGGAAAGTATGAGTCTATGGCTAGCTGATGAAGCCTCCTGCTTCAAGCTCCTCCAAGTGAATCTATAACATCCCGACTACTTGACTGCCCATACAAATTTGGGCACCCAAGAATTTATGGAAAACAAAACAAAATAAACTCTGGGTCAGTAATGGGACTGGTGTGAGTAAACTCCAACCATTTGTTTAACTTTCAAAATCCTTTCAAACGAAATGATAATCGTAAGACCGGTCCACACATAAACACGGTTGGTTTATACCTTATGATAACCAAAAGTATTTTGATATCAAATTCGGTGATATTATAATAGTGTCTACAACAAATAAATAGAATCTAGCGGAACGCTTGCATCTCACGCTCCATATATATTATAAAATCAAAAACCGCAGGGCGCTTATTGGAGATTGGATTTCCAACATGACAAGGTATGGAACCACCTTCCGATAGTGTATCTCTAGAGGGGTATACACTGGGTTCAACAAGAACGTCTTGCAACCCGGCCCACACATGGAAGACAACTCATTAAACTTGAGTGTATCGAGCATATTATCACCAACGGTTGTGATCAGCAACCGTTACCGAAAGCATACAGCAACGAATAGAATAAGAAGCAAATGAAATTTCTCTAGATCAAATGATAATACCCATAATGGGAATGACCCACATGGCCATGATGCCTGGCCGATTTTTGTCATTTCCCAGGTGATGAGGCTTGAGGTCGTGATTATCTTTCAGCACATCTTGCCATCATTTACTCTGAATGTCACGTCGTCAGACATTCGTCCATATACATTGTACTGGGACTGGACAAACCGAAGGCACCATTCTATTAATCCATCTTAGGCAATTTCTACCTAGGGTTAACAGAAAAACCATTGCACTTTACTTTATCTTCAATTATCTTCAGTATAAGTTGATTCGTAATGCTTAAGCCAATACGGAGTGGTTTTCAGATATCAAACCTGATCCCGGTCTCTCCGTATTGACACCGGAGGGATAAAATAAATGAAAACTTTGATAGTCGGTGATTTAACTATAAACATCCATACAATCAATGGTCCTATTTCCCAATTGAAAATTTCTACCAATCAACCATCAAACAACACAAGGTTCTTTTTAAATTAATTCCTTATTATATTATCATTTCCAATTCCCATTTTCCCCTCTTCTAGATTCTTTCAAAATTCAATTGTCTTTCTCGATTCTTGGAAAACATTTCCAATATTCTAATTTCTCTGTTTGAGAAAATATCTCTTATTCCAGTTAGAAAACATTTCTAAATATTCACGAATCCTTATTTTCTGTATTCAGAAAATATACCTTATTAATATCGGAAAATATTTCCATATTCCATTTCTTAATTCCTCGTTGACCAATTCATTTCTTTTTCTATACGTAGAAAATATCTCTCATTTATTTAGGAAAACATTTCAAAATCCTTTAAATTAACCCGAGGTTATAAAAACATCGTTATTATAACTCAACCCATTTATCATTTATTAACTAAACATATTGCTAACTAATCTTCACTATCGAACCTTAACCATTTCTCCATCAATCATGAAATCAATCAAGTTGGGGTATAATTACCTCTCAGCCCTTAATTGAACAACATTCTCAACTTTGAAATAGTCAAAGCTCATAACTTCAAACAAAACATCACTTACGGTACTCTCAGATTCAATCTATGGATCCATTTCATTTATGGAAAAACATTTATTAGAACATTAGCGTTATAATCGTTGTTTCCAAATATTTGATTTATAAAACATTTACTATAACCGTAGCATTTAAATCACTGTTTAGATTTACAAAACAGTTATTATAACGACAGCGCTAACATCGTTGTTTAGATTTACAAAACATTTATACAATGACAACGCTAAAATCGTTGTTTAGATTTACAAGACACATCTATAATAACAGTAATCGCTATTTTGAATAAAGTACCGTGTGCGATGCACACGCTTCTGTTGTTCATTTTAAAAGATAGTCAAAATGTCTGAATTTAAACCATGCAGACATATACCATTCTGTTTGTCGAAAGCCATAAGATAAAGGTTATATAAGAATAAAAATCGACTTTCCACCTTCTTTACAACAAAACCTCTTTCCTTGGATTTAATTTCAAAAATCCATTTATCAATGTTTAACACAAAATTTTCATATGTGTTTTCCTTTGCGCTTAAATTTTTTATTTCAATTAAAGTGCTTTGCTTAATTCAATAAAATCGTCGCTTTGGTTTTAAAAAAACTCATTTAAACCTTTTTTGGATTAATCACTTATACTAATCCGTTTACCATCTTTTCACAACTTAGCTTAAATTTCATTCTAAAACCATTAACACATTTTAGTCTACTATTACCCTATTAACCATCTTCCTTAAAAGTTTCATTCCATTTAATTTTCTTTACTTAATTTAAAAATTAAGACAAAGCCTTATTTAAATCTCTACATTTACCGACAAATCCCATTTACAAATATTATTTCAAATATTGGTTTCAAATCTGATTACCTCTTTTCCATATAAATTCAAGTTGGAATTTATATTTCAATTTATCCTAAGATAAATACTTTACTGTATTTATAAACGTCATGTATAACCATTCTTGTATTATCCATTTAAACTAGTTTCTATTTTCAAGTACATTTTCTGTTTGGTAAATAAATTTCCTTTAAGGTCAAATCTAATTTAAAACATCAAAGCTCAAAATCGTTCCCCACTTTTCTATGTAAAACCAAACCTGAATTTATATTCCAATTTATCCTAAGATAAATATTTTACTTAATCTATAAACATTGGTTAAAATCAACTGCATGTATATTCATTTGAACAAGTTTCTATTTTGACTCCATTCGAAATTTGATTTCTAATATGAAAATAAATTCTATTTTAAATCCCAATTTCTTTTTTTTCACATTCAAAATTATTCTTCGGTGTCTAAAATACCAAGTTTTTAGGGTCAGGGTAAATCAATCACAACATATCCAATCTTGGATTATATAACACATCACAATAAAAATAACAGTAATATAAATGTTGAGGAATCCAGTTGGATCCCTCCAACCTGTTTCCCTGCATCCACAGATGTTAATCAGCATCAATAATATTATTTCACATCAATATGAAATATCAGAACTAATAATCGATCAACGATGTAATCATATCAACCATTTCAACCAATTTTATCAACTATTCAACCAATCAACCATTGCACAGTATAAAATTACTATAAATAAATTTAAAACTCGCTTATATAAAATTTTAAACGAGCTAGAGTTGGTGAGTTACTCGCCTAGGTTCTGCAGTTGACGAATCTGCATTTATTTCATTTAGAATCAAATGACGTTTGATTTTATCACGAGATTCTAGTAGCTCAATTCTCCATGAAATCAATCCTACAAATGTTGCTCTCGTCGCTATGATTTCGACATAACTAGTTTTGTCTGATTCTGTTAACATATGTAAAAGTTAAGCCATTATAAACATTCACATCGTTTTATTATTTTTAAATTATTTAATCAATATACCAATCATTTTGATAATACTTTACTTGGCTGATGTGTCTCCTTCATTTTCTCAGATATACCCAATGCAAACTTTTTCATAACTACATCACCATAACAAACCTTAATCCCTACTACAGCCATGAATCAACACGGCAACCCGATGTCTGCCTTTCCATACCACATCTTCGGTTTGAAACTGGAACCACAAAACATTATTATTAATTAAATTTATATATATATATATACAACTAAACTTAATTAACTTTCATTAATTATTAACTAAATAATTAGCCCACGTTTTTACCCATTTCCGATAACACACTGCCTTTTTCCTTGAGCTAAAGCCCAACTTCTTGTACTCCAACAACCATGTTGACCCTTTCATGGCCCCTTCCTACCTTGTTTAGCAAACACGATGTACCTCCTGCTGTTCTAAGCTATAGCCAAATTCCTACGTTATTTCCATTCATCCAATCCCTCACCAAAAATGAATCTGGCTTAACCGTCTTCTCCAAATAAAATAACTCAAGCTTCTTCCTTAAACCATCTCCTATTTCCAGTAACCCACAAATATCTATTCCCGATGCTTTTCCCTCACCACCGTGTAACACGCCAACCCCCACAGCTCATCACAGCCACTTTGTTCACCCAATAACGCGCCTTCATCACCCCCTCTTTTCTTCTTCACAATACTTTGCTCAATGATCAACGACGAAGCCAGAAAATCAAGTTGACTCGAAACCCTTTTCAGCTAAAGATCTCCGTTGTTGAGCCATTGTCAACCACCGCACCAGTGCCAGTAGCCACGCCTCCTTCCCGCAGACCTCCGTCCTTCAAACTCCACCTACTGACGAGGCACTCTGACATCAGAAAACTCCAGTACTCAAGTCGCTGTTCGAAAATTTCAAACAAAAAAATCTGATCGAACCATATAACAGTGATACCCACTTGAAGCCCTTGTTGTAACGATAATAATGAATTAAAGACAAGAATTTTCTGTGTAGTATTTGATTTTTAATGAATTTATGAAGTTCCATTTGTTCACATAGTTTGCGCAAGAAGTAAGAGACGGAGTACTGGTATTTAAAAGAGAAACAACTTGGGTGGCACGGGTGTAACAGCGTAGGGAGCACGGAATTATTGGCTTGGCACTCACGGCAAGGGTTGGTTTGGGGATCACGGAATTGAAAATGTTGAGAGCAGGCTAATGGAGCATACAGCATAAGATAATACTTCCCTTCTTATTTTATTTTCCTCTTCCAACCTTTCAAGCCGTGAAAGAGCAGGGCTGAAGCTGCTTACGTTTTGAACAGTATGTCAGAGATATTAGCATGTGCGAAGGAAACTATTGGGTGCAAGTTCAGACTAGTACGCAGTAAAAGAATGAGGCACGTGTAAGTAAAAAGAAACAACCGAAATATTTGACAAGATGCTACTGGATTATAGTTCACATCTGAGATTCCCAATTTAATTTGAACTGATGGTGTGAGATTTTATTTATGATTTAGATAAGATTTGCAAATATTGTTGTACAAAGCCGAAATTTTGATAGAGTTTGAATCATCTCAGAGATTTAGGCCTGGCAGAATACATTTTAAAGATTTAGTAAGAATTTCCTATTAATTTAGTCAAGGGAAAAGGTTGAATCCAGCATGGTTGGTATCTGGGTAAAGTGTGTAGGAATTTAAGACAAATTTTGTAACACCCCACGTCCATTAATGTCACTCACAAAGGGAATGCATCAATGTCCATGAAGCGTTATTGTTTGTATAGAACAGATAAATTACAAGAATAAATAAATAAAACAACACAGCGGAAGGTAAAACTTATTTTATTTCATCATAACTCAGAACGAGTTTACATAAGTAGTTTCCAAAACCATTACAACACGATCAGTGGTCTTTTTCAAAAACTTCAAAGTACATAAAGAAGCAAATACTTAAATAACATAAATGCATAAATCCCCACTGAGCATTAGCAAAGCCATAAAGATGAGAGAGTCCCAAGCAATACATCTACTATCTTTAAGCAACTGAAAGAAATCGGCACTAATCTGTAGCATCCCCTCCTTGCAAACCTGAAGGGGGGAAAGGAAGAAAAGAGGTGGAAAGAAAAGGGGGTCAGACATAAAGTCTGGCGAGTGCGATAACTTTAACAATATAATTATCAAAATAACTAGGCTAAGACATAAGCTGGAAAATAAGGAAATGACTGTGAACAATTGGGTATGACAGAACAAAACGAGGAAATAAGATGAACCAAGATATTGTTAAAGGCGCCCCTAATCATTATAAGATAATTGCTACACTGCACCACCACTAGTCACCCTAAAGGTTGATCCCGCCTACAGAACTTAATACTGCTAATGGTAGTTTAGTGTACCCCTGGCTACCTTCATAGGTGTCGTCTGCCCCTATCTCCACTAGGTGTACCCACTACCCACATTCGATCGGCTCCCGAACTCGTAGATACCCGTGTTGGACCCATAGTGGGTTGTATCACTCCCCAAAGTGGAAACCCGATACAACCAAAAATGCACGGCTTATATCTACACGATGCAACAACATC
This sequence comes from Allium sativum, assembly GCA_030737875.1. Lineage (NCBI taxonomy): Eukaryota > Viridiplantae > Streptophyta > Magnoliopsida > Asparagales > Amaryllidaceae > Allium > Allium sativum. Next base: position 163,312,830 of record CM060924.1, read on the forward strand.
TTACCTACCAGCCCGGGCCCACACACGCATATGAACCCATTGGACTTGCGTTGCCACCGCTGACCCATTTTGACCTCTTACAATCAAATCCAGTACGTGTGTCCCGTCCTCGACTTGGGTCGAGCCCACAAATATACTTAATGGGTTACTGGTTTGAAAAGGTCCCCCATGCATGACACAAGCTTTCCACCTATGCTTGGTCCCCTCTAAGGTTTTTCCCACTTAACCCCATTCTTATTCATGTCTTCTTACATGTTTCAATCTTGGTTAAGTGCATCTAATCGTATTTCAAATGCCACCCAAGGCACCCACTTAACCCCCTCATGACCCACTACATGTTTATCTGGTTAAGTGTTTCTTAATTATTAAGACAATAACCTTGTAAAGACCTCCCACATTAGACTGGCATTTGTGGCAGCTGGATTTGTCGGGCGGGTCCGGGCGGGTCCGAGCAGTCTTACACCACAAACGAGCCTAACCTCGTGTCTTTACAACTGTTACGCATTTAATTTATGCCTAAGACCTCCCACACTAGACTGGCATTTGTGGCAGCTGGATTTGCCGGGCTGGTCTGTGCAGTCTTACACCACAAAAGAGTCTAACCTCGTGTCTTAGGCGATTAATTACACCTAATTAATTACCCCTAATTTGAATTAATTTCCCTATTCAAATTGCCAATCAATTACAAATTTAACTATGTCCAAAATTGACTCAATTATGTCCATCTAGTTATGGTATATAAAATTATACCATTTAACATCACATTTAAGGCATTTATGCCAATTCTCAATATTAAATCTATTAATGTTATCCCCTTGCCCCATGTTGTACGTTCGTTCGTTTAACGTGAAATATACGTTAGACTCGAATAGTCTAACTTATGGAATAAAGAGAAAACATCACAACATGCATAGAATAAAAACTAGATCTAAACATAAGGGGTGAACTTGCATGTGTGAATAAGGTTTTTCATCTAAAACTTGCATAGGCCAAAGTTACAAACGTACATAAACTATGGATGTCATAGATATAATCATAAGGTGTAAACTTGCATAGGAAATAGTTACAAACTTTACGTTACGTGATTCATACTCCAACATATATATACTTGCATGTGTGATTTATACAACATAGACTATGATGTAAACTTGCATCTAACTCACACATGTCATAGCCTAACTTTACATCCAATTTACACATAAAATAGATGTCATGAAACATGTAAGGTTGTATATGATTCTCACTAACTTGCATATGATTCATATCTAAATTAACATCTAAAGTTGCATACATACATATGATTTAACATATGAATTAGTTCCAACAACATAACCAAACTAGCATATGAAACATCATTATGAATTGATTGTACATAAGCCAACAATTAACATAGATTTACAACATAGATGATAACATCACAGCTTTACAACATAGATAATAACATCATAGATTTACAACATAGATAATAACATACGGTCAATGATTCACAACATAACCATATAATCCAAATCATAGCTCAATCAAATTAAATTGTTAATTATCTTATTAAAGAAATCGATGTCACAAAAAGAAGGTCTTGCGTTCTCAAATCTGAGTTCTGAAATTGATTTAGCTCGCCTTTGTCGTAGATTCATTATTGTTTAGATTAGAGTTGAATAGAACTGAATTGATTAGCTTTGATTTCCCTCTAGTTGGTGGCGGCTACTCTAGGTTACAAGATGACAGCATGACGGTCATGATTCAGATTTTTATTTGATTTTAGGGTTTGAGTCTACCCATGTTTATATAGAATTTCAATTTAATTATAGCCGTCGGATGATCTTAGGTTTAATCAAAACCACTTAGTCAGGATAGGGTGACACCTCAGCCCTAATGACTCAACAAGGAGTCAGAAAGGACTCAGCAATGAGTCACAGTATGGATTATATTGCTCCAGAAAGCTGTGTAGGCTTTCTACTCGGCCTGGGCGCACTTGGCAGGTGCGCCAGTGCCATTTTTGTACTGGCGCACTTACCAAGTGCGCCAGTGCAATTTTTTTTTTGATTTTCCCGCCTGACTTCGTTCGTCCATATCTCCTTCATCCGGTATTCGTTTTACGCAAACTCGGGCTCTATCTCGACCAAAATTCCGAGACGAACACAATGGCGCAACCCGTTTCCCTTAATTCTCACACCTGAGATTAATTATTCTTTAATTTAGCTAATTCCATTATTCAAAAATTCGGGGTGCTACATTCTCCCCTACTTAAAGGATTGTCCTCGAAATCTCTAAGTCAAGAAGAACGTATCCTACCATCCAATCATTTATCTACTCAACCATCAACCACTAGCAACCATGGTCCTTAAAAGATTTCTAATGCTTTTCATGTACATATGCATAGCGTGTGTATATGTCTGTATACTAATGCTAAATCAGGCGGTCCACTGATTCAGTCGACCTCCTTAATGCAAATAATGATAGTACCATGTATCCATCATGTATGCAAAGAATCCTATACATATCATTACTACATGTTGGCACAACCATCCATTTAACTGCAACATCCATATGATACACACAGTCAATGTACATTCATTTTACTAAATACATCCATTTATATGCAATATGAAAGCGACTGAGCCGATCTAGTGCCTAAAGTGTGTGTATATGCATCCACGAGCAACCACTAGCAAACACTTGCATCCACATGCATCCATCATACATAACATGTCTCAAACACATGTTTCAACCATAGGACTACCCTATCTAAAGGTCAAAGATACTAGCGAGAGGACATACTAAAGATAAAACGAGCACAAGCTAAGCGATAAAGGAGAAATTAAAAGACATACCCTCGAAAAGAAAAGGGTACAATGAAAGCATCTTCTCTTCCGTCTCCCAAGTAGCGTTGCTCTCATTATCTCCCCATTGCACTTTGACTAGCTTGACCTCTCGATTCCTCAACTTCTTAATCTCCGACCCAAGAATGCACGTAGGAGCTCGTCGAATCGTCGCATCACGCTCTTTCTCCATCTCTCTAAGCAAGCTCGGCTCTACCACTTCTGCGGTCTCGTGCAAGTACTTCCTCAAATGTGATACATGGAATATGTCGTGTACACCACTGAGTCTCTCCGGCAACTCCACTCTATATGCCATATGTCCAATCCTCTCCTTAATAGGAAACGGCCCTACGAACCTTGGTGCTAACTTCCCAACGGACCCAAAGCGAACAACATTCCGTAATGGAGATACCTTGATAAAGACCATGTCCCCAATATCAAACTCAAGATCTGTCCTTGTAACGACCGAGAAAATCTGAACCAATTTAAAAAATTTAAATTGGCTAAAATAATGGATTTTAAATATTTAAAATAAATATTTTAAATAATGGCGATGAAAACTGAGTTTGAATCGGCAATTGAAAACGAATATAATTAATTATAATTATAAACAAGGCCTGAAATGGCGCTGTAGTTCAAAAATTGAATTCAAACTTTGTCGGACTGTATCGGGTGCAAAACAATCCGGATTTTAGTGAAACCAAAAATATTTAAATATATTAGTGAATATCTTTCCAACGAATCTGACCAATCGGAATTTGATAGCGGGAATCAAAAGATATGTCCAGTTGAAAATTCTGAATAGTCGTTATGGAATTCAGGCCCTTAAAAATGGACATTTTGCAAACGACCTCGGATTTCGACGAAACCACTTTTGTTGGATCCGTGATGTCAAATTATTGCTAGGTTTCAAATTTCATAATTTTTCGAATCAATATGTGGGCGTGGCAAAGGAAAACGTGTTTGACCAGTTTTAGTGGATTTTAATCGACTGGAAATTGGCCATTTTTCAAATGGTCTCAGAATTCAACGAAACTAGTTTTGTTAGGACCGTATCGTCAATACGAAGCTAGAAAATATTTTTCGAGAATTTTTAGAGTTAGTATGTGACCCCGGTAATTTGAAATGTACGTTTAAAATTCAATATAGTGATTTAAATGTAAATTCAACGGAAACTAATCGAAACGATCAAATCAGCTTGCGATACATATCCCATTGTGTTCGGGATGGGGGTAAAACGCTATGGACGACAGGCGGTGGGCCTCGTTTAGAGGTCGTATGTAAAAGTCAACTTTTTGCAAAATTAAATAATAAAATAAAAAAAATTAATCCCCTCCCTTATCTTTCGTTCTGCCCCCCCCCCCTTCTTTCTTTTCTTCCTTCAGTTCGAATCAAACAGAAATAAAAAAAACAACGGACCCAAATCCTACGCGACGCCGCCGCCAGAAGACCACCGCGCCCCGCCCAGGCCGGCGCCCCACCTTCGATGCCCCCCCCCCCGACGCCCTCGCTCACTCCTCCTCCTTTAATCCGACCACCCCCTAAACCGCTTCAGCCCAAAACCGCTGGCCAGCTCCGCCCTGACAACCTCCGACGCATCCACCCCCCTCCCTCTTCATAAGCAACGATGTGAGTTTCCTCCTTTTTTTATCTATTTTTGTTCTTTCTTTGTTTAATTTTAATGTAAGTAAATAGCAAATAAAAAAATCAGTTTTACTTATGATGGTTGTGAATAAAAAAAATTAGATTTTTATTTATATATTAGTTTAGAATAAATTAGATTTTTAATTGATATATATGTTCTTTGTTAAAAGAGTTGATTTTTAAACATGATCAAAGCTTTGATTTTTAAATCACAAAGTAGTGATTTTATAAATATGAAAGGTTTGATTTTTATAAAAAGAAAAAAATTCGATTTTTATATATTGAATAGCATAATAAAAATATGGATTTTTATATATTGAATAACGAAGTAAAAATTCGATCTTTACATATGTAGTGAATACGGGCAACGAAAGCGACAAAAGGCGAGAGCGGTGAAGATTTATGCAGTGAAGTGCCATGGAGATTGGAATAGCTAGCCTGTGAGAATTTCTCACTCTTCAATTTCTTTTTCTAGCCATATATATATGTGTGGAAATAAAAGTGAATTGCTATATATAAATATATATATATATATATACACGCCCCTCGTCCACAAACCATGGACGATATTTATTGGTTGAAATTGGGTGAAAATTGATTGATAGTGAATGATTGTTTGGGATTGTTTATGGTTGATATTGATTGATTGAGGTTGAAAAATACCCATTTGTGGTTGAGAAATATTTGGTTGAAACCACATAGGATTAGTTTGTGGAAATGAAATAAATATATACATGCCGCCTGCGTGCGAACTAGATGCATGATCCCCATTGTCAAAAACCGCGAGGTTTTAAGGTAGAGCGAGGAGCCGTACTAGGGACGGTCCCGGTTTTAACTACCCTGCCGTTATGCTGCCGAAATTTTGAATAATATTCGTGTGTTTGAATTATTTTCATATGCTTAAACTATATTTATTCATTGAATAGAAAACCTTCATGTGTTGAATTGATATTCATTCGTTGATTAGAAATTCATGTGTTGAATGGTATTCGCGTTTTAAATATAAAAATCACATTTCTATCTATATATAGAAACTATAGAAAACCTTCATGTGTTGAATTGATATTCATTCGTTGATTAGAAATTCATGTGTTGAATGGTATTCGCGTTTTAAATATAAAAATCACATTTCTATCTATATATAGAAACTATAGAAAACCTTCATGTGTTGAATAGATATTCATTCGTTGATTTGAGATTCATGTGTTGAATGGTATTCATATTTTTAAATAAATTGTTTGATAATAAAAATCACCTTTTATCGACTATATGAACTGTGTAAAATAATCTCGTTTTGAAAGAAATTGTTTTATAAGAAAAATCCTATTTTTATCACCAATATGAAATATATAAAATAATAGTGTTTTGAAATGAGTTGTTTTACAATAAAAAATACATTTTTATTATATACAGGAATCGTTGAAATGTGAAGTGTTAAAAATAGCCACTTGTTCAAATAAATATATATGAGTTGAAATATTCACTAATTAGCTAATGATATGATTTGTACCTATGTATGTAACATTAGAATGAATGGTGTTTTTAAACCGAATAGAAATCAAATATGAAGTCGAATAGAAAAGGATAAATGGTAAGAACTATATATATATGTGTACATGCATATTCATTGAACAGGTTATAGCAAAGGGGCTAGAGAAGAGGAATAAAATTTTGTGCCCGACAAATAGGTACACATTTACTGTTTTGTTTGGGTGATGATTTTATGAGCCTGTTGGCTAGCCGCTTGGCTTTTTCTTTTTCTTTTTGAGATTAAAAGGACCGGGAAAGCTATTTGCGATTTCCCGATGCTCCCGGTGCAGGGGAGGTTATGGCGAAATTTTCCAAAATTTTAAGGCGTTAGTGAAATATTTGAAATGAAAACGATATAGGAATTTTTGAAGAAACTATATTTATATAAATATATAAATATAAATAAAATTAAAACGAAACGAAGCCGTGCAGTTCGTATTTTGAAACCGTGATTTCAAACAACTAGTACGGGGAATCCGACCATTGGATTTTCCCGAAACCTCAACCGTCGGGTTCGCCTTGGAAATATCTTCCCAACGGCACCAACCTTGTAAAAATCCAACGGTTGGATTGTCTGGAATGTTTAATTCAAATCTGAAGAAAAACAGCGCCAGAAGCGATTATATTTATATATATATAAATATAATTATATATTTAATCGAATAACGACGCTGCAATTCGTATTTTGAAATCGAAACTTCAAACGATTGTACCGGGAGATCCGACCGTCGGATTTTCCCGAAACTGGAACCGTTGGATTCGTTTTGAAAAGACCTTTCTAATGAGGTAAATTTTGTGAAGATCCAACGGTTAGATTTTCAGATATGTGTAAATCAAATCTGAAGAAAAACAGCGCCACGGCCGCTTTATGGCCCGAAACGTCGTTCTGAATAAATTAGCTATTTTAAAATAAATAAAAATAGCGATAAATAGTTATAAAATATCATAAGCGATATGGAATGGAAATAAACTGAATTTGCTCGATTTATGTGGCTTTTGATGGTTGAATGTGTTTGGTGTGAAAATTACATTAAAGAACAAGATTGGCGTTGTCAAATAATTTAACCATTGAAGTAAATTGATTTGAAATTCTAAATATACGTGAATTATTTGAGAAGGCCGAGTTAATTCTCATTTCAAATAATTGACCGACGATTGAAAGTCGATGATGAAGACGATGGTCGTAGACCGGAGATCTTCACCTCGTTTGGATGGTAACCGAGGTCCTGATTGGGAGGCATCCCGAAATATGGATAATGAGTGGTGATCGTCCAGACGTACGTGGTGATCGAAGGGTTTGCGAGGTATTTAGTGCCTCCGGTTTCGTTCAGACCCAGAACGGACTTGTAAATGGACTGTGTGTCTGACATTGGATTTTATTCTATGTTGATTGATCTCTATTAAATATACATCTGTTTGGCGGCGGAGAACTTATTCTTTTGCTTAACGCCCTTCTCTGAGACGCACGAGCTCAGAGGTTGTATATCGATGGACATCAGTCGCATGGCATGAATTGCCTGTGTGGCATGCTAAGATGCAGTGATCAGGGCTTCTGTTGAAAAGAAAAGCCTTGTGGTGATGATCAAAGCACCGCCTGTGTGGCGTAGCTTTGTGTATAACGTGAATTCGCGAGCCTCACACCCAGGTATGAACCAGAAACGGGAGAAAGGACCTCAGGGAGGGCCTGCGTTTCCTCCTAGCTAGGGTGGTGTCAGTGACCTACCAGCCCTGACATTTATATACTTTTCACCTATGTGGTTGTTGCTGTTGCGAGGCGCCTCGGTTTGATCGGACGATCCGGGTCCGATGGAGTCATTCGTTGGCTCGTTTACGCCCCAAAGGGCGGGGAAACGCATGGTTCAGGCATTTTAATCCACATCGGTGGACCGGCCCTGACGATCCTAAGGCTTGACAGAGTACTTGCCTGAGGCTCGGGCTAGGCAGTCTCGAATTCGGTAAGGACTATCTTTTGCCTTGGTTCATGACGGAAATCCAATTTCCAGATACGTGATCGTGCGGTTTCGATTGTATAGATATTTGGCGACATAGTGGCATGGGACGCTCATGTCGTCTATGATTGATAGTTATGATTTGAAATTGTTTTCAAAACATATAAACACTAGCAATAATATCAAATGTCTTTGTTTTTATTCGTATCAAGCATATTTTGGCCGTTATAAGGTAAAACTCTATCCTCCGGTTTGCGTTGCATTGTGTAATGGGAACTGAGTCTTATAATGGCTTCATTTTTATAAAAAGCATAGCGATGTTTAAAAGAATGATTTGTTTTAAAGCACTGGCAATCCAATGGAGTAAACCCGTTCCGCGAAAGTGGCGTGGTCCTGTGATTTGCCATATTATATATGTGTTGAGTAGACTTCTCATACCAGTCCCATGACTGACTCGTAGTTTGTTTCACTCTCAAACTCGGGTGCCCCTTTTTTCTACACGGGCAGCCTTGTATTCAGGTTTAGCTGGTTCTTTCTGGATAGCTGGAGCTGAAGATGGATTCTATCATTTATCTCTTTTTATGTTGTTCAGCTCCTATTGTACATATTTTGTTTATTTCTGCTGTAGACATTCATGTATAGCTGAACTGTATTTGTACTAAGTAAGATCCTGTATACTATGTAACTCTGATGATTACTTTTATCCAGTATATTCTATTGTTCATTATCTGGTGTATTTATTTAATTCTGTTCTGCTATTATATGTTTTTGTGTTATATTCCAAAGATAACCCTTGTTTCCGTCAGAACGGGATTTCGGGTCGTCTCAGTCCTCCTCTTGTCCACATAAGATTTCTGCCTATCTTGCGCCGTCTTCATCCTCCTTCTAATCAAATCGATCTTTTCCGAAGTCTCTCTAATCATATCGGGCCCAAGTAGGATCTTATCCGTAGATTCCCACTAACATGTAGGCGAACGACACGGCCGTCCATAAAGAGCCTCGAAAGGTGCCATGCCAATGCTAGACTGAAAGCTATTACTATATGCGAACTCCACCGAAGGAAGATGCTCCTTCCATGTACCATCGAAGTCTAAAACACGTAGCCTCAAAAGGTCCTCCAGAATACGATTCACCCTCTCGTTCTGGCTGTCCATCTGAGGATGATATGCGGTGCTCAAACATAAATGAGTCCCTACCGCCTCTTGCAAGCTCTTCAAAAACTCGCTAATAAAGATAGGATGGCGATCACTCACTATGCTAGAAGGAACACCATGCAAATGAACTATCTCTCGAATGTATAAGGAGGCTAACCATGGAGCAGTCCTCTTACTCTTCACGGGGATGAAATGGGCGCTCTTAGTAAGTCTGTCTACCACGACCCAAATCCCCGTATTACCCTTCCTCGATCTTGGTAACCCGTCAACAAAGTCCATCGAGACACTCTCCCACTTCCATTGTGGGATCTCCAATGGGTGAAGCAACCCACCGGGCTTCTTTTTCTCTGCTTTTACTTGTTGGCACACTAAGCATCTAGCGACAAACTCGGAAACATCCTTTTTCATACCGGCCCAAAAGTAAACTCGTCTCATGTCCATGTACATCTTGTCCCCGCCGGGATGAATGGTCATCTTCGAACGATGTGCATCATCAAGAATGGTCTTCCTCAAGTCCTCGTCTCGTGGTACACAAAGTCTACCGTCCCTACGTAACCAACCCTTATCATCTAGGGTATACCTACTGAGATGGCTTGATGACTCCCCCCTTATGAGCTTCTCTACTAACTCAACCAACTGTGGGTCATCTCGCTGTGCCTCACCAATCCGTCCCAAAGGCGTAGGTCTGACCTCTATGGATGCTAGTAAACTGGGTACAAAGTCAATGGAAGGTCTAAAGTCAAACATAGAGATGAACTCTAAGCTTCACCGCTCAACAAACAACGGACTCAAGGACAATCTTTTCCTACTTAAGGCGTCTGCCACCACGTTACCCTTGCCAGGGGTATATGCTATCTCGAAATCGTAGGACACTAAGAATTTCATCCACCTTTGCTGCCTTAAGTTTAAGCCCTTCTGAGAGAACAAATATTTTAGTGATTTGTGGTCTGTGAACAATTCAAATTTCTCGAGAAGAAGATAATGGCGCCAAGACTTAAGCGCGAAAACAATAGCGGCCAACTCTAGGTCATGCGTAGGGTAATTTCTCTCATGTACTCTCAACTGCCTTCCTCCATAGGCTATTATCCTTCCCTCTTGCATTAAGATTGCGCCTAGTCCTGTCCCACAAACATCGTTATAAATGGTAAATGGCTTACTCCCATCTGGCAACACTAAGACTAGGGCTGTGGTCAAAGCTCTCTTTAAACGCTGGAACGCATCATCACAATCTACGTCCCACATAAAAACTAGGTTCTTCTTCGTCAAGCGTGTTAATGGGGCTGATATTTTTGCGAAGTCCTTGATTAACTTCCTATAGTAGCCTGTCAACCCCAAGAAACTCCTCACCTCGGGAGCATTTTTAGGGACCTTCCAATCTTGGATGGCCACCACCTTCGCGGGATCCACAGCTATCCCTTCTTTGGAAATCACGTGCCATAAGAATCGCACTTCCTTCCTCCAAAAGTGACATTTAGAAAATTTAGCTTTAAAGTTATGCGCTCGAAGGGTCTCCAACACTTCCATAAGATGTAGGGCATGCTCTTCCTCGCTCTTAGAGAAGATCAAGATGTCATCCACAAAGACCACCACGAATTTATTAAGGTACTCCCTAAACACCCTACTCATCAAGTCAACAAAGTATGCGGGGGCGTTTGTCAAACCGAAGGGCATCACAAGCCATTCATAGAAACCGTCCGGTGTCCTAAAGCCAGTCTTGTCTATGTTATCCTCAGCCACTCTCAACTGATGGAAACCAGTGGCTAAGTCCAACTGCGAAAACACTGAGGCGCCAACTAACTGATCGAAGAGATCGTCAATCCTCGGCAGTGGGTGTCTATTCTTCTTAGTAAGTTTATTAAGTTCTCTATAGTCCACACAAAGTCTAAGGGACCCATCCTCCTTCGTGGCAAATACTACTGGAGCACCCCACTCCAATATACTACGTCTTATGAACCCCTTCTCAAGCAACTCCCCTACTTGCTCATTGAGTTCCCTCCTCTCACGAGGAGCCATGTGGCGTACTAGCAGAGATACTGTTTTGCATTGTCTATAAGATAAATACGGAAGTCTATCTCACGTTTTGGGGGTAGACCCCTCACCTCATCGAAGACATCAACATATTCATGGACTATACGAACAGAATGTAAATCATCATTGGATGCGTCAAGTGACTCAAGATAACTAAGCATCACCGGTCCTCTAGGGTCACAAGAAATGTCAAGGGTCTTTCCACTACGAGTCAACAATTTCACTACCCTTCGTTCACAATCTAGGATGGCGCCATATCGGGCTAGCCAATCCATCCCTAGAATCAACCCATAGCCCATGAAACCAAGCACAAAAGCATTACATTCAAAACCAATGCCTAATATAGACAATCTCAAATCCCTACAGACCATGGATAAATGAGCCGACCCACCAATAGGATTTGAGACTACAATGGGATCCACAACAAGACTAGTATCTAAGTGCAGTGTTTCAACTAATGATGTAGAGATAAACGAATGTGATGCGCCAGAATCGAATAAGGTACGGACAGGATGATCAAATAGAAAAACTAAACTCTCAACGGAAATGTTTCAACCTCGTTTTTGCAGCGGTGGGACCGCATGAGCCTGGACCTGCTCCCTTGCCTGTCCTAGTGCCACGAGAGCCTAAAGCTACCCTCCAGAAGTTCTTTGCCCTTGTTCCTGTTTCTTTGGGCAGTCCTTAACTAGATGACCTGCCTCTCCACAGTGGAAACAGCCAGTCTTCTTCTTTTTCCTACAGTCTTTACTCAGATGGCCTGGTGTCCCACAATTAAAGCACTTCTTCTTTCCTTTGCCATTATTGTTCTTCCATCCCTTCTTGTTTTGTTGTTGTTGCGGCGGTTTCTTTTGATCCCCTTTCTTCTCGGGTGCCTTATTAGCATTGGCGCTCTTCTCCTCTTCATGCATAAGCGCCATATAAACTAGCCTCTCAAAGGTGGCCCCCATAGGGATGTGGGTCATAGCTAACCCATGTAGCGGCTCATTCAAACCCTTAACAAATCTCCGGGCCTTCTTTTTGGGTGTATTCACCAAGTCCAAGCCAAATCTCGCCAACTGATTGAACTTGTTGATGTATTCTTTCACTGATAGATTCCCTTGCTTCAATGCCAAAAACCTTTCCATGTATAGATTCTCTTCAGCCCGTGAGAGAAACTTTGCCTCAAACCTACGCCTGAAATCTGGCCATGTATCAACCGGACGCTCTCCATTAGTGACCTCCCACCAAAACGAAGATTTGTCCTTCATCAACCAAGCAGCTAATTGGACCTTCTTACAATCGTCCAAATCGAAAATGCCAAACAGGTCCTCCACTTCTTTCAACCAAATTCTAGCTTCAATGAACGTTTCAGATCCACTAAAAGATTTTCCACACATCGAATTAAAGTCTTTAAATATTTTGGAGAAAGTATCTCCACGTGGAGGAATGACTGGAGCTAGGGGAGGAGGAGGAGGAACGTCGGCCGGTCCCACGGCAGCGGCCCTAGCCTCGAGATATTGACGAAACCAACCGGGTACATGAACACCATCTGGTATCTCAGATGCTCCAGACATGCTGAAAAGAAAAAGAAAGAGTTTTAAAATAGGGGAAGCGAAAGAGAGATGTATGGCTTGCGGGGATTATGCTCTTTTAAGTAAACTTTCCTTGAAAATAGCTTCTTTAAAAAAAGTTTTTGAAAATACTTTCTAGGAAAATAACACTTTTGAAAACACTTTTTATCTATTCTTCTAACCATAGCTCTGATACCACGTGTAACACCCCACGTCCATTAATGTCACTCACAAAGGGAATGCATCAATGTCCATGAAGCTTTATTGTTTGTATAGAACAGATAAATTACAAGAATAAATAAATAAAACAACATAGCGGAAGGTAAAACTTATTTTATTTCATCATAACTCAAAACGAGTTTACATAAGTAGTTTCCAAAACCATTACAAAATAATCAGTGGTCTTTTTCAAAAACTTCAAAGTACATAAAGAAGCAAATACTTAAATAACATAAATGCATAAATCCCCACTGAGCATAAGCAAAGCCATAAAATGAGAGAGTCCCAAGCGATACATCTACTATCTTCAAGCAACTGAAAGAAATTGACACTAAGCTGTAGTATTCCCTCCTTGCAAACCTGAGGGGGGGAAGGAAGAAAAGAGGTGGAAAGAAAAGGGGGTCAGACATAAAGTCTGGCGAGTGCGATAACTTTAACAATATAGTTATCAAAATAACTAAGCTAAGGCATAAGCTGGAAAATAAGGAAATGACTGTGAACAATTGGGTATGACAAAACAAAAAGAGGAAATAAGATGAACCAAGATATCGTTAAAGGCGCCCCCAATCACTATAAGATAATTACTACACTGCACCACCACTAGTCACCCTTAAGGTTAATCCCGCCTACAGAACTTAATACTGCTAATGGTAGTTTAATGTACCCCTAGCTACCTTCATAGGTGTCGTCTGTTCCTATCTCCACTAGGTGTACCCACTAACCTCATTCGATCGGCTCCCTAACTCGTAGATACCCGTGCTGGACCCACAGTGGGGTGTATCACTCCCCAAAGTGGCAACCCGATACAACCAAAATGCACGGCTTATATCTACACGATGGAACAACATCTTACCTACCAGCCCGGGCCCACACACGCATATGAACCCATTGGACTTGCGTTGCCACCGCTGACCCGTTTTGACCTCTTACAATCTAATCCAGTACGCGTGTCCCGTCCTCGACTTGGGTCGAGCCCACAAAGATACTTAATGGGTTATTGGTTTGAAAAGGGCCCCCATGCATGACACAAGCTTTCCACCTATGCTTGGTCCCCTCTAAGGTTTTTCCCACTTAACCCCATTCTTATTTATGTCTTCTTACATGTTTCAATCTTGGTTAAGTGCATCTAATCGTATTTCAAATGCCAACCAAGGCACCCACTAAATTCCACATGCCACCCAAGGCACCCACTTAACCCTCTCATGTCCCATTACATGTTTATCTGGTTAAGTGTTTCTTAATTCATTAAGACCGTAACTTTGTAAAGACCTCCCACATTAGACTGGCATTTGTGGCAACTAGATTTGCCGGGCGGGTCCTGGCAGTCTTACACCACAAACGAGCCTAACCTCATGTCTTTACAACTGTTACGCATTTAATTTATGCCTAAGACCTCCCACATTAGACTGGCATTTGTGGCAGCTGGATTTGCCGGGCGGGTCCGGGCATTCTTACACCATAAAAGAGTCTAACCTCGTGTCTTAGGCGATTAATTACACCTAACTAATTACCCCCAATTTGAATTAATTTCCCTATTCAAATTGCCAATCAATTACAAGTTTAACTATGTCCATAATTGTCTCAATTATGTCCATCTATTTATGGTATATAAAATTATACCAATTAACATCACATTTAAGGCATTTTTACCAATTCTGAATATTAAATCTGTTAATGTTATCCCCTTGCCCCACGTTGTACGTTCGTTCGTTTAACGTGAAGTATACGTTAGACTCGAATAGTCTAACTTATGGAATAAAGAGAAAACATCACAACATGCATAGAATAAAAACTAGATCTAAACATAAGGGGTGAACTTGCATGTGTGAATAAGGTTTTTCATCTAAAACTTGCACAGGCCAAAGTTACAAACGTACATAAACTATGGATGTCATAGATCTAATCATAAGGTGTAAACTTGCATAGGCAATAGTTACAAACTTTACACTACGTGATTCATACTCCAACATATATATACTTGCATGTGTGATTTATACAACATAGACTATGATGTAAACTTGCATCTGACTCACACATGTCATAGCCTAACTTTACATCCAATTTACACATAAAATAGATGTCATGAAACATGTAAGGTTGTATATGACTCTCACTAACTTGCATATGATTCATATCTAAATTAACATCTAAACTTGCATACATACATATGATTTAACATATGAATTAGTTCCAACAACATAATCAAACTAGCATATGAAACATCATTATGAATTGATTGTACATAAGCCAACAATTAACATAGATTTACAGCATAGATGATAACATCACAGCTTTACAACATAGATAATAACATCATAGATTTACAACATAGATAATAACATATGGTCAATGATTCACAACATAACCATATAATCAAAATCATAGCTCAATCAAATTAAATTGTTAATTATCTTATTAAATAAATCGAACTCACAAAAAGAAGATCTTGCGTTCTAAAATCTGAGTTCTGAAATTGATTTAGCTTGCCTTTGTAGTAGATTCGTTATTGTTTAGAATAGATTTGAATAGAACTGAATTGGTTAGCTTTGATTTTCCTCTAGTTGGTGGCGGCTACTCTAGGTTACAAGATGATAGGATGACGGCCATGATTCAGGTTTTTATTTGATTTTAGGGTTTGAGTCTACCCATGTTTATATAGAATTTCAATTTAATTATAGTCGTCGGATGATCTTAGGGTTAATCAAAACCACTCAGTCAGGATAGGGTGACACCGCAGCCCTAATGACTCAGCAAGGAGTCAGAAAGGACTCAGAAATGAGTCACAATATGGATCAGATTGCACCAGAAAGCTGTGCAGGCTTTCTGCTCGGCCTGGGCGCACTTGGCAGGTGCGCCAGTGCCAATTTTGTACTGGCGCACTTCCCAAGTGCGCCAGTGCAAATATTTTTTTTCTGATTTTCCCGCCTGACTTCGTTCGTCCATATCTCCTTCATCCGGTATCCGTTTTACGCAAACACGAACTCTGTCTCGACCAGAATTCCGAGACGAACACAATGGCGCAACCCGTTTCCCTTAGTTCTCACACCTGAGATTAATTATTCCTGAATTTAGTTAATTCGATTATTCAAAATTCGGGGTGTTACAAATTTCATTCGAGATTCTACAGACATTGTGATAGGACAAGGCAACGTTAACCATTTTCTTTCTCGCTGGAAAAAACGAAAAAAGCGAAGGATGGATATGAAGTTGGTTTCGATTTATATATATATCTATATATTTTCTTTTACCTGTGTCAAAGTGGACTATAGTTATCAGTTGAAATGGTCGACTGCATTGTACATGGCCTTGTTGTACCTTGATAAGGCTAAATTTTATTTGGTGCTACGATCTTCCTTATTTAATGTGTACAATTATTATTTTATTTTGATAAGGTTATGACAAGTACAATCGTTTGGAGAAAGGACAGTCAAAACTCTCACTATCCACGTTTGTATCTTGCTATGATCGGCAAAATTTCTACTAGTTGATATTTTTGACTGCAGAACCCGAGACTGCTTATCCAAGATTTGGTAGGATTCGCAATTGGTTTGAGAACAGAACAAGTCAGATAAGATTATATATATTATTATTATTTTCAGTACCATGCCCTGTCCTAATGTTTGAAAAAGGTAAGTGGGAACAAATTTTATCATAGATTCGAAGATATCCGAGCAAGTTTTAGTTTCCAGATCGGATCTCTGAAACAATATATTATATATTACTGTGCATGCACAGATATGAAAAGTTTGGAAAAAGATTTTGTTTAGATTTTATGAGAGCGACCTTAATTTATTGTCACGTATAATTAACATACGATATTTGCGGCTTCTGCGAGCATATACAACGTCAAATCAAAACGAAATTAAAAATGGCGGAATAACTCAATATTCCCGATACAATTTGTTTTAAATTATATTATAAATTATACATTCTAATGTTGTTTGATTAATATATTTGATATAAATTTCTATTTATATTTCCAATACAACATTTAAATGTTTTAAAATCAACAGCTAAAAATCCAGGTCATTACAGTGTTCCTCAAACTAACACTTGCAACATTTTAATTGCTTGATCATATTTGATCGTTATTTCAACACACAATTCCACACAAGGATTATCTATCATGCCCAAGCACGGCATGCAATCATTCACAAAATGTATATAAATCATAAGCAGAATGATACTCACATATCTGACCCTCCCAACATTCTCTAATGTACTCTAGTGGGCCTATGTCTTTCATAAATTTATTTATAGACTCATATATATTTTTCATTTCTAACCAGGTTATATATTATACTCGACTCAGTGATGCACACTGTCTATAACCCAGAAACTGTTTCCAAACACTCAAGTTTCTGGACTTAAACAAGTCGTGTATAAGCTTGCATTGTAACCCATGCCAAGCTGCTCAAGATAATCTTCCTAACCTGATCAGTCCTTTGTTTTAACACTAAGTATTTATCTTGCTTTTTTCCCTATTTGACCCATTCACAACCCTTGAGTACCCACTGCCCTCAAAAATGAATCAAATGTATCCAGCAATATCAGCCATACATTCACATAAATCATGGCAACCATTACTTATGTAAAAACCTAACATTTTTCAACATAAGTAAAAAGTCAAATTATTTCCAAATATTAGCACAAAATTAGCTTACTAATGTTCAGTCAATTCAATGTAGCATCTACATTACACTTAGCATAAATAAAATCAAAATTTTCACATATATAATTTGCAGTGTCTAGCATGGGTATATCTTGGATATTTTCTACCTCTTTTACATTGCTAACATCATGTGGCCATGAGTATTTAAATTGGCACACCCTAAAGCCTTCATTTCCAACCATTATGCTTTAACTAGTGCTTAATTATCTGATAAGCCTAGCTAAATCACAGTTTATACATATGGAAATGTTTGCGAAACTAGAGGCTCGGCACATGACTATCCATTGCACCCCTAGTCTCTCTTTTGAATACGAAACATAAGCAAACATCAAATATGTCACTGCCTTGTACTCACCATTTTTCAGACCATATTTTGTTACTAATGTTCTAAAATCATATGCATATAATTGTACAAAAATTGTCATAACTGTGCATACTCAATAAATCACATTGATTAAACTAAGATCATAAAAATAATATAAACCAAATCCTGCAGTTCTAATTCACTTATGAATTTTCTATGCAGTTTTCTTTTCCACTGGTTATATTGAATCCAAATTAAAATGATTCATAAATAAGCTTCCAATAATATTTTTCTATACATACTTCGATAGTGTTTTCAGAAATGATGAAACTTCTATGCCCACAATCTCTGGCAAATTAATAATTGAAGTGTTTAATCTCAAGTATCACAGCTAAATATTTTAAATAACTTGCTGGTTATTCCTATCATTTTTCATCATATAATAGGGTTATACTTATAATCCTGCATTACATCTAATTAGAGATTAGAAAATCACACGATTCCTCCATTAAAACCAAATGCAATTTCACATCAAACAAACATGCAAATGGACACAACAGGATTAGAACTGTTTTTAATTATAACTTGGGGTCATTGTACAAGTTATTTTACCAATTCTACATTTTATTTCAATGTATTTCATCAATCATAACACCCAAATACATAAATAACAACAACCAATTCTTGGGTTACAACGAATTCTGTAACAACCCAGATTATGACGGACCGTTTTTTTTTTTTCAAAAATCCAATCCACTGAAACCCGATTTGGTTGCTCGGGTATCCTGCAGAAAAAGACAGAGAAAAGAGATATGTCAGAGTTCGGAAAACACCTCACAGCGGAAGGAGTAAAATATAATATATTTAAAACATAGCTTTACCTTAATCACAATACTGCTAAATCAGTATTCCCAAAGCTATAAGTCTCTGTCTAACCTGCGAATGTTATGAGGAGGGGGTCAGAACATAAGTTCTGTGTGAATGAATTTAAACTACACTTCTTGAATAATCCTACATATATCGTTCAATTACATTTTCTTATTTATTAGGTTATACGTGTTATTAGCACTCAAAGCTTACACACACGTCGCACCCATCTACTCCCTAGTAGATTAAACTAATATAATGCATATGTAGCTACCCCAAACTGAGGTACACCCCATGGTACCCCACTCGCACGGTCTCCATCGTATCATCGCAGTGATATACGCAGTCCCCCATCCTAAGTCATAGTAACATACATTCCTTTTATGTATAATACAAGACTATACCCGTTACGCCTCTAGTTCTTGCCATTGACCTCTCACATTAGACGTCCGCTTGTGGTTGCTGGATTTCCCGGGCGGTTCCGGGCAGTCTGACACCACAAACGCGCCTAACCTCGTGTCATAGGCGTTCACTAGCAATGGTCTTTCACCCAAACCCCAAATTCATGTCATGTGTTCCAAATTCAACTTAATTACAATTCATTTTTTTATGCCTATTTCCAATTTGTCATTAACTACACCAATTACGTAATAGTTAGCCAAATTTCATATTACCCAAATTATCCAATTATAGCCAAATTGACCAATTCCATGTTATTCATACCCAAACATGCCAATATCCAATGATACCCAATTTCATATAATCAATATTTTCCTAATATATATATCCCAACATTCCCACGTTCATACATATAATCTAATTCACCCTCTAGGCTTATTTATCAAGTCACAAATAAATTTCACCAATCCAGTTACATATTGTTAATATTGAATTATACCAATTCCATATCCAATTACAATTACGTCGAACTTACATAAATTCAACATTACAGTATAATTATGTCCATAATTCTATACAAAACCTTCCAACCCCCATATTATGCCCAAACCAACCCTTTTTCCCTTTTTTAATTTCTCATTTCCATTAAAACGCATAAATCCATGATAGACGTAGGCTCGAGATAACCTAGCTATAAAAATAAAAAGGGGAAAGAATAAAAAGGAAAGAACTCAAACGTAGGCATAAATAAAATAACTGAACTTATTAAATTATCATCATATTCATTATGGGGAATGGTAAACGATAGAAGCAATATTATACAACAAATATAGTTCAAATCCACTCACATTGACTGGATTGGAGAAATAAACGATTTTTTGTTGATGTAGAACGCTGATTTGATCTTCTTATTTGATTATTGGTGAAGAGCTTGAATTGTTGATGAAGAATTTCTAATTTGATTTAGGTTTTAGAGGCGGCGGCTAAGAGAATTGAGAGTTCAGCAGCACAGAGGCATCTTGAGGAATTGTTATGAATTAGGGTTAGGTCTTGCTATGTATTTATAGGTGTAGAGAGTGTTTAAGACCCCTTAGATTGAACTAGAAGCCATCAGATTCATACGGCACATTAAAACACGTCACAGGAACGAAACTGCCCAGATCTGGGGGGTAGGTCGACCCCATGGTCGACCTGACCCCCAGGTTGATGGCGGGAAATTTCCCGTCCAGCTGCCTCGGTCGAATTTTGAACTATTTTGAATTTTAGTTGAATCTTCTAAAGGCCATAACTAATTCATACGGAGTCCAATTTACGTAAACTTAGACTCTATTCCAAGCAGAATTCCGAGACGAACGCAATGGTGATGTATGTTTTACTTAATTCCTGATATTTAAATTAAGTGTCCTTATTTTATTATCTTTTCCATTACACACTATTATTGAATTAATTTTTTCCTTCTCTTACATGTATTAATTAATTCTCATTGTACATCACCATTATTTACCTTTCTATGCATATATATATATATACACATTTTTAATTATATTAAAAATGCGGGGTGTTACATTCTCCCACCCTTAAAGAATTTCGTCCCCGAAATTCGATAAGAGTAAAATAGATAATCCCTCGCAATATTCATCCATCAAGTGTGCATTCAATTGTTGCAAACATTGTGCACATGTGCAAAGTGAAAAACATCATAGTGAAGCATGTATGCCTAAGTGGTACCACCTATATGTACGCAAACTTTTAAAATCTGATTTTTTAAACATGATGCTCACATCCTAAGTATACTTGCAGTTCTATATGAATGCAATATTTTTGAAAATCAAAACATTTTTCATCCAAATTTTCCCACACTCTTATAGAATAAGAGGATAGTTCATCCAATTGTTGCATCCAAAATCCTACCAATCATTATTAAGTTTCCAAAATTTAGAAAAATCTAATTTCTAAATTCGATTTCTTATGTTATAAAAAGGTATAAAACGGAAAAATTCACATCTTTCGTTTTTCTTTCATGTATCTTTTCTAATTGTACTTGGATTTTATGTAACTACTCTATAAAGATTTCCTGTTTTCCTATCCAAGCACAACCCACATAAGAAAATTTCTTTTCTTTTTCAACTTATCTTGGAGAATTTTCATTTTTATTCAACTTTTCTTAAGATTTTCATTTTCTTTTCCCGTCAGTTTGTTGCTTTATTGGATTTGTTGTTTTCTTCTTAATTAGGCTATTCTCTTTCTTAGCTTATTTGACTTACTCCAATTACTTAAATTTATTTTCCAAATAAGCTTTTCTGTTTTTAACTCAAACAACATCCTACACAGCTACTACCAAGGGGCCAAGAATTATAAGACTATTTCTCTAAAGAAAAGTCCAACCACCAACACTCAACAGTTACTTGCCCTTTCACTACCTAGTAGTCACTTCTAGTCCTTGCTATGTATTACTAGCCTATACTTTATCTCTTTTTCTCAAGCAACAAACCTAGGTTTCTCAATGTTTATGCAATCTACAGGAATTTTCTATTAGTTTAATATTAGCTAATCTTTGACCGGAAATTGGTAAGAGAATAATTCCCTAAGCATCAACCCCAAAAACCGAAATCAACATCAGATTGATACTCAGAGAATCACTCAACTCTACCAATCTCCAGTTAGGTTCTAGTTCTTTAATTCATAGCCTTAACTTTATCTCGTTCTTTCTAGGCCTTAATCCTTATCTACCCCATTCTTTTAAAAGTATGGTTTGGCCTCTTTCTTTGCATTGCATGTTTCTTCCGAAAACTAAAAGTGGTAAAACTTTTATCTTTTTCTCAAAAACTTGCCTTTGCCAAACCATAAAAACATGTTACTAAATAAAAATGCAAAACATTTTTTTTCAAATCACAAAACTGGAGTAGACAAGGACAACCAATGGGTTACACTGTTTATACCTATGATGTTAATCTAACTACTTGCTACAAGGTGCAAACATCTACTCTATTCTTAATTCCTAGAACTTATTTCGTCTACCCAACAAAATTATTTTCTAAAACAATAAATAAAATTTTGTTGTCAACCGAATAGAGATTTTAAAACTTTCTTTTACAAAATGCAACATTTTGTATGCTTTAATTTTTAATCCTTTCATATATTATAGTATGAAAACTAATGAGTTATACATGCTCTATAATGTACACTTTTTCATGAGAGAATTCTTTTAAAACAAGAAATCATTACTTTACAAAATATACCCCACTTTACTTTGAAACCCAATATGTAGTTTTTCAAATATGATTCCATCGTATCTCTTTCAAACATCAAAATACTTTTAAGATTAAAACTTGAAAACACCACAAATTCTCTTTTGCCAAAACTTTTATAATTTCAAGTTCTTAAAAGTTAATCATTGGGTTAAACTCAAAGTAGGTCTCCAACTTAACTAGGCTTTCCTAAACATTTTCCCAAAGCCAATTCTCTCAAATATATATATTCCTAATCCATCTTCCACTTTTTAACCTTTTTCCAATTTATAAGGTTTCACTTCTAAACCCACTAATCTGAAATACTAACATTTCAATTTCTATTATATGGGATACATCTTTCTCTAATACCAAACATATTTTACACTTTCCAACCAAACCACCTAAGGGTCTCAAAATTTCTATGTTCATATCTTTAGTGTACAAAAGAGATATCCCAACTCTTTCCATATTTTACTCTTTCTACTTAGTGGGCTCCTTTCTGGATCTAGGTTTATATAATATATTTATATTTTTGAAAAAACAAATACGCTCACTCTTTATCTATATAGGAATCGTAAACCTATGCTCTGATACCAAATGTAAGAACCCAGATTCCGACGAACCAATTTTTTTTCAAAAATCCAATCCACTGAAACCCGAGTTGGTTGCTCTGGTATCCTGCAGAAAAAGACAGAGAAAAGAGATATGTCAGAGTTCGGAAAACACCTCGCAGCGGAAGGAGCAAAATATAATATATTTAAAACATAGCTTTACCTTAATCACAATACTGCGAAATAAGTATTCCCAAAGCTATAAGTCTCTGTCTAACCTGCGAATGTTATAAGGAGGGGGTCAGAACATAAGTTCTGTGTGAATGGATTAAACTACACTTCTTGAATAATCCTACATATACTGTTCAATTACATTTTCTTATTTATTAGGTAATACGTGTTATTAGCACTCAAAGCTTACACACACGTCGCACCCATCTACTCCCTAATAGATTAACCTAATATAATGTATATGTAGCTACCCCCAAACTGAGGTACAACCCATGGTACCCTACTCGCACGGTCTCCACCGTATCATCCCAGTGATATACGCAGTCCCCTATCCTAAGTCATAGTAACATACATTCCTCTTATGTATAATACAAGACTACACCCGCATAGGATTACTATAATTATATTATGTAAACATAACGACTGCCATTATTGAATAATGCCCTCTAGTCTACGATACACCACCTAGAGCAGACATGGTTGTATCTAGACTTTCCCACGTATGTATCGTCAAGCGTATTCGATGCCTAACCCGCACACCCATCGTGTGTGCGTGCCCGAGTTCCGTGGCAGGGCTACACAAGAAACACGGAACTCGGTCGGGAGCTTTCCCCATATCTGTGTAAGGCCGCTTTTAAGAGCCTCTAGCACAAATATCCCTAGAGTCTGTTTTCCATGGTGGCTATGGCCCCACCTCGGCCCCTCCCTTAACTAGTAAAGACTGCGAGAGCTAAGTGACAAGCCCCTAAGCAAACAATCCAAACATCCATGCGGCGTCTCCCCTCAACCACCTTCCCATGATAGTGAATGGTTAATGGTATCTTGGGTCTAGCTCTAGTCTTCTTGCATCCTACTGGCTGTGGTGACAGGCACTCGACGACCTACTATCCTTGTTGGTCCTGACCCTCCACCTCCATTGAGGCAGCCGCCGAATCACCTTTTCCGTCAACTCGTACAGCATTCTGACTGTCAAGTTATTCTTGTAGTCAAGGCCCACCCACCTAGTAGTTACACGTAGACCCAACCTCTGCAGGCGCAGCCTGAAACATCTACCACCACACAGAGGACTACTAGGAGCACCTTTAACGTCTCAGGAAGCCACGTGCTTCACCTTCCAGTCCATTGGAACCGCCAAAATAACGGACGTGCGCTCTCCTCGTGCCTTATGACACCGTGATGATCTACCTCGTTGGGTTATTCATCCTACAACATACGGACTGCTTCAAGTGCCTTAGTTTTATATGTCATTAGACCCTAAGTCTAACCATTTATTTCTCACTTGTGCCACATCGTCAACTTTCTCTTGGTTATTCACATTAGCTTCCTTTTTCGTATTTACCAAGTTACCCTTGCTTATTAATTCAGTTATACTTAACCCACTTAAGTCCATTAATAAGCCCACAACATGTTATTTTCTGTAACACCTCGTGTATTCTATAATAGTGAAATTCACAAATTAAAGTATAATTAATTTCAAATCAAAGAATTAAGGGAAATGGGATACGCCATTGCGTTCATCTCGGAATTCTGCTTGGGATAGAGTCCGAGTTTGCTTAAAACGGACTCCGTATGAAGAAGATATGGCCTCTGGAAGTTTCAGAATTCAGTTTAAAATTCAAACAGCTCAGAAAACCAATTCGAATTTCAAAAATCGTGCCAGATTAGCCAGGGCGGGAATCTTCCCGCCCAAGGCACCCAGGTCGATTGGGTAGTCGACCTGGGGCACCCAGGTCGACTACCAAGTCGACACGGGGGTCGACTGGGGAGTCGACCTGGCCCCTGAGCCAGGTCGAACCCAGCCCCCCTGGCTGGCCTGGTCTGTGCTTGGTCGAATTTCTGAGCCTTGCCTTGTCACTAGGGCTAGGTGTCAGCTCCTGATTGGTCTCTCCTTCAAACGAATGGCTAATATTAATCCAAGCTCCATCGACGGTCCTTATCAATTCACAATCTCTATAAAAAGGACCTAAGACTCCACCTAATTCATACAAATAAAAATAAGAATGAGACCGTCATGCTGCTGAGGAAGGACTAGGAGTAGCCGTCAAAATTGAGAGACGATTAGGAGACAAATCAAAAGCTTAAACCAACGACAATTAAATCAAAACAACGCCTACAACAAAGGATAGCATCTCCAAATTCAGAATTCAGAAACCTGAATTGAAGATTCGTCATACGTTGTAAGTAGAGTGCTATTCCAATGTGAATGAATAATTGTGTTTTGATTTGTGTAAAATGAGAAATAGAATTGTACTTAATTTGTGACGATAATAATTCATAATTGTATGTTGCTATGATTCTAATCGATTTGGGATGTTGTGGTATAACGATTGGATATTTGCAAGTATGTGATTCATGTTAAAAGTTAACAACTACATGTTTATGGTAGTTTATTACAACACCTATTGGATAATTGCAAGTATGTGATTCATGTTGAAAGATTAACGACTATATGTTTGTGGTAGTTTATTTGAGATTCATGCGAGTATATGGTTCACTATTATGCCAACATGATGTATATTTTTATGATCATTTTTAGTGTAATTGGATCCATTTGAGTATTATGATTCATATGAATTTATGTTGGAATTGGCATCATGATTCAAGTGTAAAACCATACTTTTGTATTAGAGACAAAAGTAAACATCTTTGTGAACTTGTGTTGACTCTATGAACATGACTAAACTATGTTTGGTGTTATGCCTAATTGAAAAACATGTTTTAGGCCTATGTTGTTATCAAAATCATATGATAATATATGTGACACATAATTAAGTTAGATTTACATTCCAATTGCAAGTTTACATGAATAGATTAAAAACCATGATTTCATGTTTAGGTATGTTTATGCCATGATTATATGAATAGATCAAAAACCATGATTTCATGTTTAGGTATGTTTATGCCATGATTATATGAATAGATCAAAAACCATGATTCATGTTTAGGTATGTTTATGCCATGATTATATGCTATTACAATTCAAGTTCACAAGTGCCTAATTCATGTTAATTAGATCGTTATGTTGCAAGTTCATGCGTTCACACTCCCCTTTTGATGTTACTTAGAATATATATAAACACCATGTTCTAAGCCTCCCCTTTTTCATGTGGCTAAGTTGGGTTTAAATGTTAAACCCAACATATGTTATATTATAGCAAACGTAAGGACGGGGGTAATGACGTTGGGTTAAAAATATAAACATATGTGTTGGCATGTTTGACGCATGCCAACGACCTTGAAAACAATTAAGTGGTATAAATTAATTTTACCCAATAAAGATGAATTTGAATAATGGGCCGCAAATATTTACATATAAAAAGAAAAGAGACAAAATATGTAAATTTAGAAAATACGATGTGTTTAACCCGAGGTTGGATTGAGTTGTGATGTAAACCTGCTCGGAACCACCCGGCTGTCCAGTAGTCACAACAATACCTATCCAGTGTGGGTGGTTAAACATTGAGCCCAATAAAGACCCAAGGTTAGACTGAGTTGTGACGTAAGACTGCCCGGAACCAACCGGCAACAGGCAGTCACAACAATACCTGTCAAATGTGAGAGGTCGAGGCTTTAATGAGACAATTAAGGCTGAGTCAGGATTGATAGGATTAAGTAAATTGAATTAATACTTAATCAAATTGAACATGCTAAACTATACAGACTGATTGGGGGTTAGGTTTACAAAACACTTAACTAACTTAGCATGTTGGCTAGAAATAGAAAAACTTAGTAGAGGGGGACCCTTTTCAGCAGTAACCCTACAAGGTGTATCAGGATACCCTGAACTAGGCAGGGTGGGGCACGATTACTGGGCTGACTGTAAGAGGTCAAATCGACGGTGGTGGTGCAGCAGTGTAGGTTCTAACGGGGTGCGGGCGTGCACACACTCCGGCGCAGAAAAATAAGGCACTGGGCACCAGTAATATACCTGTGCATTCTAGAGTTGTGTCGGGCCGCCACCATGGGACTTGATACACCCCGTGGTGGGACCAGCATAGGTAACTACAACAACGGGGGCCGTAAGACACATGTAACCATGCGAGTAGGAGCCGATCATCAGAAATGGATCACTTCACCCTGATTATGGGGTGCATGTTGGGAACTAGTTTATATGGATGCAGAGATTAATATGGGGTATGATAGTATATTCGACTCTAGACAACTTAACTTAGTTTATGGTGCTTTCCCATTTCCAGTTTATACTTATCATGCCCAATTCTTTATTCATAGACTGAATAGTCCTAGACTTACTCAGGCTTTATGTCTGACTCTACTTTTCTTTCGTTCCCCCCCCCCCCCCCCAGGTCCACAGGGAGGGAATACCGTAGCTTGACCAGTTTACATCCAGCTTGAAGAGAAAGAATGTATTGCTTGGATCTCTTTCGTTTTGGACTATGGCTTTTGTAACAACCCGGAAAATCTGGGCCAGTTTAAAATTTTTATTTTGGCCATTTTAGCGAATTTTGATTATTTAAAATGAATTATTTTAAATAATATCGACGAAAATTTATTTTGAATATAATTCGACGTATATATTTATACGCGTCGTCGTTAGAATATATATAATTATATATAATTATAAATGGAATTGAAAATGGCGCGGTAGTTCGAAAATTCGATTTCTAATTTCAAATGAATATACAGAATTCAATATAAGTCAGAATTGAACGAAACAAGAAATATTTGAATCTGTATAACTATATCTTTGTAACGAAGTTAACAAACTGAGATTTCATCTTAGAAATGATAAGATATGTCCAGTTTAAAATTAGAAATAGTCGCTGTGGAATTTATATATATATAAGGCCCTTAAAAATAGCAATTTTGCAAATGACCTCGGATTTCGACGAAACCAGTTTTGTTGGGTCCGTGGTGTTAAGTTATTGCTAGGTTTCAAATTTCATAATTTTTCGAATCAATATGTGAGCGTGGCAAAGGAAAACGCGTTTGACCAGTTTCAGTTGATTTTAATCGACTGGAAAATGGCCATTTTTCAGACGGTCTCAGAATTCGACGAAATTAGTTTTGTTAGGACCGTATCGTCAATACGAAGCTAGAAAATATTTTTCTGGAATTTTTCTAGTTAGTATGTGACCCCGGTAATTTGAAATGTGCGTTTAAAATTCAATATAGTGATTTAAATGAAAATTCAAAAGGAAACTAATCGAAACGATCAAATCAGCTTGCGATACATATCCCATTGTGTTCGGAATGGGGGTGAAACGCTATGGACGACAGGCGGTGGGCCTCGTTTCGAGGTCATATGGAAAAGTCAACTTTAGGTTAATTAAAATAATTAAATAAAATAATAAAATTAAATTTCCTTCTCTTTCCCCTTTTATACTCCTGCCCCCCCCCCCCCCCCCCCCCGTTCAAAGAAATCAATCCAGATAAAAAAAAAAAAAAAAAGGGGGAAGAACCGATCTCGCCCCCCCTTAGGCGGTGCCGCCCTCGCCCACGCTCCCTCCGCCCCTTGAAGACTACCGCGCCCCCCACGTCCTCCGTTCCTCTCTCCTCGAGTCGAGAAACCCCCCCCCCCCCAGGCGCCGCGATACCCTTCCCCCCCCCCCCCTACCATCCCCAGGCCGCGCTCCAGCTCCGACGAGCCCCACCGCGAGCAAACAACCCCCCCCACCCCCCCACCGGCGTTCAGACCCCCTCCAAGCCGTAGCCTCCTCAGCCTCCATCAAAACAAAGTGAGTATAATTATTTTTGTTTGTTTAAAATATGATTTTCCTCTATTGTAGGATAGGTTAGGATTTCTTTTAATTATAGGAAGTATGATTTTTATGATATCAATAGCGAGATAAAAATCCAATTTTTAATATGTAGATAGCAAGATAAAAATGCAATTTTTATAGTGCATTCATCGATTTAAAAATACGTTTTTTTTTAAATTAGAAAAGATTTGATTTTTATATATTGAACTTTGAAATAAAAATTCGATTTTTATATATTGAACTTTGAAATAAAAATTCGATTTTTATATATTGAACTTTGAAATAAAAATTCGATTTTTATATATTGAACTTTGAAATAAAAATTCGATTTTTATATATTGAACTTTGAAATAAAAATTCGATTTTTATATATTGAACTTTGAAATAAAAATTCGATTTTTATATATTGAACTTCGAGTTAAAAATGTGATTTTTATATATTGAACTTCGAGTTAAAAATGTGATTTTTATATATTGAACTTCGATAGAAAAATAGAATTTTTATATATTGAACTTCGATAGGAAAATACGATTTTTATATATTGAATAGCAAAGTAAAAATTCGATTTTTATATATGTAGTGGCTACGGGCAACGAAGATGACAAAAAGGTGCGATGACGGTGAAGATCTCTAAATGAAGAGCCGTGGAGCTAGGATAGCAATATGTGAGAATTTCTCACCTTTCAAATTTATTTTCTAGTTATATATATATACTAGGATGCAGACGGTGTTTAGTAGCACCCGACACAATCGTCCACAGACCATGGACTTGTTTGTTTGGCTGTTTGGTGATTGATTGCGATATTGGTTTGAATGTGGTTTGTGGTATGAAAAATCGAATCGATAAATTGGTTAGGATTAGACGTGCGCCGTTATAAGGCGAAGGAGTAAGGCTAGGTTAGACTCTTACTCCAAATTTTGTGGTTTGCATAATGAATTGATTTGATTGATGTGTGAATGGCGTGGGCCTTCACTAGACCGGGGATTAGGCTAGGCCTTGTCCCGTTTCTAGTATCGTGCTGTTATGCCGCCGAAAT
Source organism: Allium sativum (assembly GCA_030737875.1). Classification (NCBI taxonomy): domain Eukaryota; kingdom Viridiplantae; phylum Streptophyta; class Magnoliopsida; order Asparagales; family Amaryllidaceae; genus Allium; species Allium sativum. Next base: position 163,342,735 of record CM060924.1, read on the forward strand.
TTTCTAAAATAAGTTAGAAAGATAAAAATAGCATTTTATTTAAAGAATGAACTGAATAGAAATTCATATGTTGGAATAAATTGTTGAGTCGTTAAAAATATAATTTTTAACGTGAATGTGAATAGATAAATATTCATTTACAAACCAGACGGTTTGTTTATGTACACTTATTTGAAGGACATTGATTGGGTCGATAAGTTTTACACATCGCCCAACTGCACAAATAAAATATTTGTTTGATTGTTTGAAACCCTACACGGGTGTTAGGATGAAATATGCAGTTCACTCATCCTGATTGATTAAATATGTCGATCGATTGATTGACAGGCTGTCACAAGCATTAGATATCTATATTTGATGCTTATACAGTGTAGTGCACTTTGGTTGATGGTTGATTATTTTTCAATACTATGATATACATGTGTTGTATGAAAATCCATATAATTAACTTTATATGGTAATTGATTGGGCCTCATTCCAGTTTAGAAAATAAAGAATAATTTAAAATAAACGTTCATGTGTTGACAGTACTCATTCATTGAGATTGGTCATGTGTTGAACGAAATATTTTGATAATAACAACTATTTTGAAAAAGAAATATTTGAAATAGAATATTTGAAAATAGAAATTTATGAAGTCGTGTTGATTAGATTGACGCCATTTTGACGTAAACGATATTTATATCGATTTTAAAACGATTTCGAAATGAATTGAATTGAAAACGATTTCGAAATGAATTGAATTGAAAACGATTTCGAAATGAATTGAATATATAACGATTTCGAAATGAATTGAATTGAAAACGATTTCGAAATGAATTGAATTGAAAACGATTTCGAAATGAATTGAATTGAAAACGAATTTGAATTGAATTGGAAACGAATTCAAATTGAATTGAAATTTGAATTGAATAGAAATGAATTTTAAAACGAATTTATAAAGAAGAATTCAATTTTGATTTGAATTGAAATGGTAGTTGAAAATGTTTTTGAAACGAATTCAAAACTATTTATATATAATTGTTTTAAATAGAAATCGATGAAATATATATTATATATATTATATATATAATATAATGGCCTGAATAGAACGCGCCGCGCCGCGGCAGTTCGTGAATTTCGACCATTTATTTCAAACGGACATTACGGGAGATCCGACCGTCGGATTCTCCTAAAACCGGAACCGTTGGGTTCGTATCGAAAAGAGCTTTCTAACGAATATTAGAAATTTGAAATCTAACGGTTGGATTTGGAATTATGTCCAGATCAAATTCGAAAAAGGTCGCTGTAAGTGCAGTTCGATGGCCATTGTTGGAAATCGACTGTACGGGCCTTGATAAAATTATTAAAAATAGTAATAATTTGTGTAAAATCATAAGAAATGATTTAGAAAGAATTGGGATGAAAAACTCCATATTTGAAAAGATAAAAGTAGATTTTTATCGAAATGAACTAGTTTTGAACTAGAATTATAATTCTATTTATTTTTAAATAAATAAATTGAATTCGAAAAGGGTTTTAAAAGTAACCAAAATTCCAATGATCGCATTGGAGTGGATTTGAATCGAAATTGTCTTCGGAATATTTCGATGTTGGAATTCGTGATTATACGGATGTTGATATGGAAATTTGAAAGATATATATTTATATCGTTATTTCCAATACGATATCTGTTAGTAGTGGAATTTGATATTGAATATAAGCCGGTATATTTTCTATTCAGAGCCTTGTATTGAATATCAAATGTGATTTGGGTTTGTCGTGAATGGTGTCTTCACTAACACTGTTCTTGAACCCAGTTGAGAAAAGATTAAATCTTTTTATTTAGATTTAATGAAGTGTACCAATTAAATGATATTTAATTGGAATTGAATTGATATTGATTTTTGGGTTTATCGTGAACAGTGTTTTAAATAACACTTGTTCTTTAACCCGATAATTAATGAATGTGATTTGGGTTTGTCGTGAATGGTGTCTTCACTAACACTGTTCTTGAACCCAGTTGAGAAAAGATTAAATCTTTTTATTTAGATTTAATGAAGTGTACCAATTAAATGATATTTAATTGGAATTGAATTGATATTGATTTTTGGGTTTATCGTGAACAGTGTTTTAAATAACACTTGTTCTTTAACCCGATAATTAATGAATGTGATTTGGGTTTGTCGTGAATGGTGTCTTCACTAACACTGTTCTTGAACCCAGTTGAGAGAAGATTAAATCTTTTTATTTAGATTTAATGAAGTGTACCAATTAAATGATATTTAATTGGAATTGAATTGATATTGATTTTTGGGTTTATCGTGAACAGTGTTTTAAATAACACTTGTTCTTTAACCCGATAATTAATGGGACGTGACTTTGGGTTTATCGTGAACCGTGTTTTAAATGACACTGATTCTTTAACCCAGTCACAAATTAAAACTAAGTGGAGTTTTAATGAATCTTTAATTAGATTGAAAAGATCGAGAATGGAGCATCACCAGTTTTGCTCCAGGCGATAGTTAAATCTTTAATTAGATTTGAATGTGAAATTTAGAAACTAACTGGCGGTTAGCCAAGCAGAATGGTTTTCTGGATATTGATCTGATGTTGGTTTCGGCCTTCGGGGTTAATATTTGGGGAATTATTCTCTTGATTAATTTACGGTTAGTGACTAATGAATTGGAATGAGGCGTATGTTGTGTTTGTGTAACACTTATTTAAAATATACGCGAGTTATTCGGAAAGACCGGGTTTATCCCATTCTGAGTAACTGATACGACGATAAGTCGAAGATGAAGACGATGGTCGAAGACCGGAGGTCTTCACGTCGTTTGGGTGATAACTGATGATCTTGATTGGGCTGTACACCCAAGAAGATGGAAACAGTTAGTGATCGTCCAGACGTACTTGGAGATCGATGGATATGCGGGGTACTAGGTGCCTCCGGTTTCGTTCAGGCCCAGAACGGACTTGTAAATGGACTGTGTGTCTGACATTGGATTTCATTCTGTGTGACTGATATCGGTTGCATAGAGTGGTTTGCCTGTGTGGCATGCTAAGATGCAAATGATCAAGGCTTCTGTTGAAAAGCAAAGTCTTGTGGTGATGATCAAAGCACGGCCTTTGTGGCGTAGCTTTGTGTAACGTTTACCTCGCGTGTTTCACACCCGGTATGAACCAAAAACGGGAGACGGACCTCAGGGAGGACTTGCGTTTCTTTCTAGCTAGAAGTGGCGTCAGTGGTTTTACACGCCCTGACGAGTTTGACTTATGTGGTTGTTGCTGTTGCGAGGCGCCTCGGTTATATCGGTTTCGGCCGAATGCATTCTGGTCGGCTGACGGACCAGACTTACGCCCCAAAGGGCGGAGAGACGTATTGTTCAGGCACTATAATCCACATCGGTGGACCGGCCCTGACGATCCAAGGGGCAGTTGCGGCTGTTCCGGAGACATGGGCTAGATTGTCTCGAATCGGTTGAGGACTATCTTTTGCCTCGGTTCATAGACGGAAATCCAATTTCCAAATACGTGCCATTTGCGGTTTTATTTGTAAACCTATATATGGCGACATAGTGGTATGGGGCATTCATGCCGCCTATGATTGATACTTATGATTTGAAGTTGTTTTATACACTATGCACTTATAATAGTATCAAATGATTTGTTTTAAACGTATCAAGCATTCTTTGGCTGTTATAAGGGAAAACCCTATCCCCCGGCTTGCGTTGCATTGTGTGATAGGACCTGGGTCTTATAACAGCTTCATTTTTCTTTATTTAGCATTGCGCTGTTGTTTCATGCACTGGTATTCTTGGGAGGAAACCCGTTCCGTGTTATACGGCGTGGTCCCTTGATTTACCTAGCTTTAAAAATAAAGATTAATAACTGTTTTAGTTCTCACACCAGTCACATGACTGGCCTGGAGTTTATTGTTTTAACCTAAACTCTGGGTGCCCTTATTTTGACACGGGCAGCTAGTAGTTTTGGTTTTGCAGATTTATATTCACAGGATCCTGGTTTACAGCTGGAACGATATCCGGAAAGCTTTGTATCCGTATATCTCATTCTAGTTGTGTATTGTATTATTTTCCGCTGCTATGTATTTAAATGTAATTTAAATCTCTGATATTTCTGTGTAATATTCATTTATACTCTGTATATTCTTGTAATCTGATGCATTGTTGTAATATACAATGAAATGTTCTTTTATATGCGTTCTGTTGTGGTTTGTTCTCGAACTATCCGACACTTTCCTTTACGGGGAAGTTGCGGGTCTTCACAGTTGGTATCAGAGCTTTGGTTTACAAAGCTCAGAAAACAAGGCACATTAGAACCTTACGAAAGAATTCATCAGATATTGGATTAGTAATATCCAATTAGAATGACTCGTTAGAGATGGGATCAGTAGTATCCTAGAACGGGTGTGAAGAGTATATTTTTCAAATGAAAACAATTTTGTTTTGAAAATCTAAGTCAACTATTCGTATTTGATTATTTATTTATATTGATGTGGACAATCCAGTATATATAGATTTTGCGTATACGTCTGATCCGCGTGTATTCGAAATTTTAATATACTGGATAGATATAGAATCACCTTCTAGTCGCCCGGAGAGAACTCTGATGATTGATGCATCGTCATCAGAATTTATGTTCGAGTGACGAAAGGGAGATTTCTATATATTTCCATTAGACTGGTGTGAGAACCAAAATTAGATAGGGCTAATTGTTGTGATTTGGCATCAAAAAATTTGATTTTTGACTATGTATCAAAATTATGAATTTGAAACTCTAATTCACTGATTGATTGATGATTGTGTTGTTTGTTTATTTGGTTGATAATTTTGAACCATTATGCCTAATTGAAACAAATATTGAATTGTATTGAAAATTGGTTACATTTGCTTGCATATACATATATATCATTGAACAGGTCATAGCAAGGAGGCTAGAGCAGAGAATAAAATTTGTTTGCCCGACAAATAGGTACATGTTTACTACATAATTTCCTGTTTTGTTTGGGTGATGATGATTTTGTGAGCCTATTGGCTAGCCGCTTGGCTTTTTCTTTTTCTTTTTGAGATCTGAAGGACCGGGGAAGCTATTTGAAATTCCCCGATGCTCCCATTGCAGGGGAGGTTATGGCGAAATTTTTCAAAAATTTAGGGTGTTAGCCAAATTTTTGAAATTTTGAAAATTCTCAGAAACTGAAAAGTTGGAGAATGGAAGCCAGATCGAACGTAGAGTTAATTAATCAAACCACTTTCGACTTTGTTCCTTTTCGGGGACGAAAAGTTTTAAGTGGGGGAGATTGTAACAACCCGGAAAATCTGGGCCAGTTTAAAATTTTTATTTTGGCCATTTTAGCGAATTTTGATTATTTAAAATGAATTATTTTAAATAATATCGACGAAAATTTATTTTGAATATAATTCGACGTATATATTTATACGCGTCGTCGTTAGAATATATATAATTATATATAATTATAAATGGAATTGAAAATGGCGCGGTAGTTCGAAAATTCGATTTCTAATTTCAAATGAATATACAGAATTCAATATAAGTCAGAATTGAACGAAACAAGAAATATTTGAATCTGTATAACTATATCTTTGTAACGAAGTTAACAAACTGAGATTTCATCTTAGAAATGATAAGATATGTCCAGTTTAAAATTAGAAATAGTCGCTGTGGAATTTATATATATATAAGGCCCTTAAAAATAGCAATTTTGCAAATGACCTCGGATTTCGACGAAACCAGTTTTGTTGGGTCCGTGGTGTTAAGTTATTGCTAGGTTTCAAATTTCATAATTTTTCGAATCAATATGTGAGCGTGGCAAAGGAAAACGCGTTTGACCAGTTTCAGTTGATTTTAATCGACTGGAAAATGGCCATTTTTCAGACGGTCTCAGAATTCGACGAAATTAGTTTTGTTAGGACCGTATCGTCAATACGAAGCTAGAAAATATTTTTCTGGAATTTTTCTAGTTAGTATGTGACCCCGGTAATTTGAAATGTGCGTTTAAAATTCAATATAGTGATTTAAATGAAAATTCAAAAGGAAACTAATCGAAACGATCAAATCAGCTTGCGATACATATCCCATTGTGTTCGGAATGGGGGTGAAACGCTATGGACGACAGGCGGTGGGCCTCGTTTCGAGGTCATATGGAAAAGTCAACTTTAGGTTAATTAAAATAATTAAATAAAATAATAAAATTAAATTTCCTTCTCTTTCCCCTTTTATACTCCTGCCCCCCCCCCCCCCCCCCCCCCCGTTCAAAGAAATCAATCCAGATAAAAAAAAAAAAAAGGGGAAGAACCGATCTCGCCCCCCCTTAGGCGGTGCCGCCCTCGCCCACGCTCCCTCCGCCCCTTGAAGACTACCGCGCCCCCCACGTCCTCCGTTCCTCTCTCCTCGAGTCGAGAAACCCCCCCCCCCCCCAGGCGCCGCGATACCCTTCCGCCCCCCCCTACCATCCCCAGGCCGCGCTCCAGCTCCGACGAGCCCCACCGCGAGCAAACAACCCCCCCCCCCACCGGCGTTCAGACCCCCTCCAAGCCGTAGCCTCCTCAGCCTCCATCAAAACAAAGTGAGTATAATTATTTTTGTTTGTTTAAAATATGATTTTCCTCTATTGTAGGATAGGTTAGGATTTCTTTTAATTATAGGAAGTATGATTTTTATGATATCAATAGCGAGATAAAAATCCAATTTTTAATATGTAGATAGCAAGATAAAAATGCAATTTTTATAGTGCATTCATCGATTTAAAAATACGTTTTTTTTAAATTAGAAAAGATTTGATTTTTATATATTGAACTTTGAAATAAAAATTCGATTTTTATATATTGAACTTTGAAATAAAAATTCGATTTTTATATATTGAACTTTGAAATAAAAATTCGATTTTTATATATTGAACTTTGAAATAAAAATTCGATTTTTATATATTGAACTTTGAAATAAAAATTCGATTTTTATATATTGAACTTTGAAATAAAAATTCGATTTTTATATATTGAACTTCGAGTTAAAAATGTGATTTTTATATATTGAACTTCGAGTTAAAAATGTGATTTTTATATATTGAACTTCGATAGAAAAATAGAATTTTTATATATTGAACTTCGATAGGAAAATACGATTTTTATATATTGAATAGCAAAGTAAAAATTCGATTTTTATATATGTAGTGGCTACGGGCAACGAAGATGACAAAAAGGTGTGATGACGGTGAAGATCTCTAAATGAAGAGCCGTGGAGCTAGGATAGCAATATGTGAGAATTTCTCACCTTTCAAATTTATTTTCTAGTTATATATATACTAGGATGCAGACGGTGTTTAGTAGCACCCGACACAATCGTCCACAGACCATGGACTTGTTTGTTTGGCTGTTTGGTGATTGATTGCGATATTGGTTTGAATGTGGTTTGTGGTATGAAAAATCGAATCGATAAATTGGTTAGGATTAGACGTGCGCCGTTATAAGGCGAAGGAGTAAGGCTAGGTTAGACTCTTACTCCAAATTTTGTGGTTTGCATAATGAATTGATTTGATTGATGTGTGAATGGCGTGGGCCTTCACTAGACCGGGGATTAGGCTAGGCCTTGTCCCGTTTCTAGTATCGTGCTGTTATGCCGCCGAAATTTTCTAAAATAAGTTAGAAAGATAAAAATAGCATTTTATTTAAAGAATGAACTGAATAGAAATTCATATGTTGGAATAAATTGTTGAGTCGTTAAAAATATAATTTTTAACGTGAATGTGAATAGATAAATATTCATTTACAAACCAGACGGTTTGTTTATGTACACTTATTTGAAGGACATTGATTGGGTCGATAAGTTTTACACATCGCCCAACTGCACAAATAAAATATTTGTTTGATTGTTTGAAACCCTACACGGGTGTTAGGATGAAATATGCAGTTCACTCATCCTGATTGATTAAATATGTCGATCGATTGATTGACAGGCTGTCACAAGCATTAGATATCTATATTTGATGCTTATACAGTGTAGTGCACTTTGGTTGATGGTTGATTATTTTTCAATACTATGATATACATGTGTTGTATGAAAATCCATATAATTAACTTTATATGGTAATTGATTGGGCCTCATTCCAGTTTAGAAAATAAAGAATAATTTAAAATAAACGTTCATGTGTTGACAGTACTCATTCATTGAGATTGGTCATGTGTTGAACGAAATATTTTGATAATAACAACTATTTTGAAAAAGAAATATTTGAAATAGAATATTTGAAAATAGAAATTTATGAAGTCGTGTTGATTAGATTGACGCCATTTTGACGTAAACGATATTTATATCGATTTTAAAACGATTTCGAAATGAATTGAATTGAAAACGATTTCGAAATGAATTGAATTGAAAACGATTTCGAAATGAATTGAATATATAACGATTTCGAAATGAATTGAATTGAAAACGATTTCGAAATGAATTGAATTGAAAACGATTTCGAAATGAATTGAATTGAAAACGAATTTGAATTGAATTGGAAACGAATTCAAATTGAATTGAAATTTGAATTGAATAGAAATGAATTTTAAAACGAATTTATAAAGAAGAATTCAATTTTGATTTGAATTGAAATGGTAGTTGAAAATGTTTTTGAAACGAATTCAAAACTATTTATATATAATTGTTTTAAATAGAAATCGACGAAATATATATTATATATATTATATATATAATATAATGGCCTGAATAGAACGCGCCGCGCCGCGGCAGTTCGTGAATTTCGACCATTTATTTCAAACGGACATTACGGGAGATCCGACCGTCGGATTCTCCTAAAACCGGAACCGTTGGGTTCGTATCGAAAAGAGCTTTCTAACGAATATTAGAAATTTGAAATCTAACGGTTGGATTTGGAATTATGTCCAGATCAAATTCGAAAAAGGTCGCTGTAAGTGCAGTTCGATGGCCATTGTTGGAAATCGACTGTACGGGCCTTGATAAAATTATTAAAAATAGTAATAATTTGTGTAAAATCATAAGAAATGATTTAGAAAGAATTGGGATGAAAAACTCCATATTTGAAAAGATAAAAGTAGATTTTTATCGAAATGAACTAGTTTTGAACTAGAATTATAATTCTATTTATTTTTAAATAAATAAATTGAATTCGAAAAGGGTTTTAAAAGTAACCAAAATTCCAATGATCGCATTGGAGTGGATTTGAATCGAAATTGTCTTCGGAATATTTCGATGTTGGAATTCGTGATTATACGGATGTTGATATGGAAATTTGAAAGATATATATTTATATCGTTATTTCCAATACGATATCTGTTAGTAGTGGAATTTGATATTGAATATAAGCCGGTATATTTTCTATTCAGAGCCTTGTATTGAATATCAAATGTGATTTGGGTTTGTCGTGAATGGTGTCTTCACTAACACTGTTCTTGAACCCAGTTGAGAAAAGATTAAATCTTTTTATTTAGATTTAATGAAGTGTACCAATTAAATGATATTTAATTGGAATTGAATTGATATTGATTTTTGGGTTTATCGTGAACAGTGTTTTAAATAACACTTGTTCTTTAACCCGATAATTAATGAATGTGATTTGGGTTTGTCGTGAATGGTGTCTTCACTAACACTGTTCTTGAACCCAGTTGAGAAAAGATTAAATCTTTTTATTTAGATTTAATGAAGTGTACCAATTAAATGATATTTAATTGGAATTGAATTGATATTGATTTTTGGGTTTATCGTGAACAGTGTTTTAAATAACACTTGTTCTTTAACCCGATAATTAATGAATGTGATTTGGGTTTGTCGTGAATGGTGTCTTCACTAACACTGTTCTTGAACCCAGTTGAGAGAAGATTAAATCTTTTTATTTAGATTTAATGAAGTGTACCAATTAAATGATATTTAATTGGAATTGAATTGATATTGATTTTTGGGTTTATCGTGAACAGTGTTTTAAATAACACTTGTTCTTTAACCCGATAATTAATGGGACGTGACTTTGGGTTTATCGTGAACCGTGTTTTAAATGACACTGATTCTTTAACCCAGTCACAGATTAAAACTAAGTGGAGTTTTAATGAATCTTTAATTAGATTGAAAAGATCGAGAATGGAGTATCACCAGTTTTGCTCCAGGCGATAGTTAAATCTTTAATTAGATTTGAATGTGAAATTTAGAAACTAACTGGCGGTTAGCCAAGCAGAATGGTTTTCTGGATATTGATCTGATGTTGGTTTCGGCCTTCGGGGTTAATATTTGGGGAATTATTCTCTTGATTAATTTACGGTTAGTGACTAATGAATTGGAATGAGGCGTATGTTGTGTTTGTGTAACACTTATTTAAAATATACGCGAGTTATTCGGAAAGACCGGGTTTATCCCATTCTGAGTAACTGATACGACGATAAGTCGAAGATGAAGACGATGGTCGAAGACCGGAGGTCTTCACGTCGTTTGGGTGATAACTGATGATCTTGATTGGGCTGTACACCCAAGAAGATGGAAACAGTTAGTGATCGTCCAGACGTACTTGGAGATCGATGGATATGCGGGGTACTAGGTGCCTCCGGTTTCGTTCAGGCCCAGAACGGACTTGTAAATGGACTGTGTGTCTGACATTGGATTTCATTCTGTGTGACTGATATCGGTTGCATAGAGTGGTTTGCCTGTGTGGCATGCTAAGATGCAAATGATCAAGGCTTCTGTTGAAAAGCAAAGTCTTGTGGTGATGATCAAAGCACGGCCTTTGTGGCGTAGCTTTGTGTAACGTTTACCTCGCGTGTTTCACACCCGGTATGAACCAAAAACGGGAGACGGACCTCAGGGAGGACTTGCGTTTCTTTCTAGCTAGAAGTGGCGTCAGTGGTTTTACACGCCCTGACGAGTTTGACTTATGTGGTTGTTGCTGTTGCGAGGCGCCTCGGTTATATCGGTTTCGGCCGAATGCATTCTGGTCGGCTGACGGACCAGACTTACGCCCCAAAGGGCGGAGAGACGTATTGTTCAGGCACTATAATCCACATCGGTGGACCGGCCCTGACGATCCAAGGGGCAGTTGCGGCTGTTCCGGAGACATGGGCTAGATTGTCTCGAATCGGTTGAGGACTATCTTTTGCCTCGGTTCATAGACGGAAATCCAATTTCCAAATACGTGCCATTTGCGGTTTTATTTGTAAACCTATATATGGCGACATAGTGGTATGGGGCATTCATGCCGCCTATGATTGATACTTATGATTTGAAGTTGTTTTATACACTATGCACTTATAATAGTATCAAATGATTTGTTTTAAACGTATCAAGCATTCTTTGGCTGTTATAAGGGAAAACCCTATCCCCCGGCTTGCGTTGCATTGTGTGATAGGACCTGGGTCTTATAACAGCTTCATTTTTCTTTATTTAGCATTGCGTTGTTGTTTCATGCACTGGTATTCTTGGGAGGAAACCCGTTCCGTGTTATACGGCGTGGTCCCTTGATTTACCTAGCTTTAAAAATAAAGATTAATAACTGTTTTAGTTCTCACACCAGTCACATGACTGACCTGGAGTTTATTGTTTTAACCTAAACTCTGGGTGCCCTTATTTTGACACGGGCAGCTAGTAGTTTTGGTTTTGCAGATTTATATTCACAGGATCCTGGTTTACAGCTGGAACGATATCCGGAAAGCTTTGTATCCGTATATCTCATTCTAGTTGTGTATTGTATTATTTTCCGCTGCTATGTATTTAAATGTAATTTAAATCTCTGATATTTCTGTGTAATATTCATTTATACTCTGTATATTCTTGTAATCTGATGCATTGTTGTAATATACAATGAAATGTTCTTTTATATGCGTTCTGTTGTGGTTTGTTCTCGAACTATCCGACACTTTCCTTTACGGGGAAGTTGCGGGTCTTCACAGCTTTGGACAGCAATTATGGGACATATGCAGTTTACTTATGTTTTTATGCTTCTTTAAATAATGAAATCAAGACAGTTATGAAAATGTAATGTTTTTGGAAGTATTGTAAGACAATTATGGCATGGTTTGTGTAACACGTATTTTGATGAAATAAAAAGTTGCTGTTGTTTTCCGCTGTTCAAAAATATGTGTTCTTATATCTGTCTTGTGTATCTATGACTTATACTTATAAACCTCCACCAAAATTAGGGCATTCCCTTCGAGAGTGACCCTAACGGAGGTGGGGTGTTTCATTTTCCGACTTCATAAATTATTCCCTTTTAGGGTTACGACATCATGTTATACTTAATTCATAGTTAAGTATGCCTTATCCCACATATATACTAATTAGGAGAATAACCCCCTAAACACCAGCCCCGAAGACCGAAATCAACATCAGACTGGCACCCAGAGAATTACTCAACTCAACCAACATATATGATTCTAATTTACTTCTTTTCCATTCATATAACTTATATCATTTTTAATTTCACATTTCTCCTTCCCAAACCACTTAATTTAAGTATATCTTTACATATAAGTTGTCTCATCTTCCTTATCGTTTCCTATAACTTATCTTGTCCCATAAGTTATAATTTCCACCTATTATCCTTTCTTGCCTTATTCAAGTTTATTCATAATAGGTTATTTATCATTCCGCATTTCTTGTCATTAATTTTAGATTTGACTTAACCCTTCCATTTACTTAACCCGTTACTTAAACTTTACTCAATTCAATTAATTTATGATACTGTTACGGGTCCCATTTGGTTAAGCATATCTAAATTTTTGTTCCACATGTCACCCGTGTCCCACTTAACCCCCTTTATTATAGTTTCCATGTCTTACACATGTCTTACTACGGTTAAGTCTACCTTAGTCATGTTTTACATCACATGTCTTACAACGGTTAAGTCCACCTTAGTCATGCTTTACATGTCATTTATATCACCCACTTAACCTTCTAACCATACCCATGTCACCCACATGTCTTATTATGGTTAGTATTTCTTAATTTATTTATTATGTCGTAACGATGTATGACCTCTCACATTAGACGTCCGTTCGTGGCTGCTAGATTTGTCGAGCGGTTCCGGGCAGACTGATACCACAACGTGCCTAACCTCGTGTAATAAACCGTTACGCCTCTAGTTCTTGCAGTTGACCTCTCACATTAGACGTCCGCTTGTGGTTGCTGGATTTCCCGGGCAGTTCCGGGCAGTCTGACACCACAAACGCGCCTAACCTTGTGTCATAGGCGTTCACTAGCAATCGTCTTTCACCCAACCCCTAAATTCATGTCATGTGTTCCAAATTCAACTTAATTACAATTCATTTTTTATGCCTATTTCCAATTTGTCATTAACTACACCAATTACGTAATAGTTAGCCAAATTTCATACTACCCAAATTATCCAATTATAGCCAAATTCACCAATTCCATGTTATTCATACCCAAACATGCCAATTTCCAATATCCAATTATACCCAATTTCATATAATCAATATTTTTCCAATATATATACCCCAACATTCCCACGTTCATACATATAATCTAATTCACCCTCTAGGCTTATTTTTCAAGTCACAAATAAATTTCACCGATCCAATTACATGTTGTTAATATTGAATTATACCATTTCCATATCCAATTACAATTATGTCAAACTTACATAAATTCAATATTACAGTATAATTATGTCCATAATTCTATAAAAAACCTTCCAAATCCCATATTATGCCCAAACCAACCCTTTTTCCCTTTTTTTTAATTTCTCCATTAAAACGCATAAATCCGTGATAGATGTAGGCTCGAGATAACCTAGCTATAAAAATAAAAAGGGGAAAGAATAAAAAGGAAAGAACTCAAACGTAGGCATAAATAAAATAACTGATCTTATTAAATTATCATCATATTCATTATAGGGAATGGTAAACGATAGAAGCAATATTATACAACAAATATAATTCAAATCCACTCACATTGACTGGATTGGAGAAATAAACGATTTGTTGTTGATGTAGAACGCTGATTTGATCTTCTTATTTGATTATTGGTGAAGAGCTTGAATTGTTGATGAAGAATTTCTAATTTGATTTATGTTTTAGAAGCGGCGGCTAAGAGAATTGAGAGTTCAGCAGCACGGAGGCGTCTTGAGGAATCGTTATGAATTAGGGTTAGGTCTTGCTATGTATTTATAGGTGTAGAGAGTGTTTTAGAGCCCTTAGATTGACCTAGAAGCCATCAGATTCGTACAGCATATTAAAACACGTCACAGGAACGAAACTGCCCAGATCTGAGGGGTAGGTCGACCCTCAGGTCCACCTCCTTAGGGGTAGGTCGACCCCATGGTCGACCTGACCCCCAGGTCGACCTGCCTGGTTGATGGCGGGAAATTTCCCGCGCAGCTGCCTGGGTCGAATTTCGAACTGTTTTGAATTTTAGTTGAATCTTCTAAAGGCCATAACTCATTTATACGGAGTCCGATTTAGGCAAACTTGGACTCTTTTCCAAGTAGAATTCTGAGACGAACGCAATGGTGATGTCTGTTTTACTTAAATCCTGATATTTAATTAAGTATCCTTATTTTATTATCTTTTCCGTTACACACTATTATTGAATTAATTTTTTCCTTCTCTTTCATGTATTAATTAATTCTCATTGTACATCACCATTATTTACCTATCTATGCATATATATATATACATTTTTAATTATATTAAAAATGCGGGGTTTTACAAATTCTTTAGGGATAATTATGATAAGATTAGTGCAATCCCTTAAATTTTCTGCACTAATTAAACAAATAAATAGAATTAACCAACCACTCAATGTTTATACAATTTAAATCAGTATGCTCTATTAACAATCATAAAAAAATCAACAACTGTGTTTTAAAACCACGGCTCTGATACCAACTGAGAGGACCCTAGAATTTTCAAAACAATTTTTCAATTATTAAATTTTAACTTACAACAGTCGTGGGTCCTCTACTTACGGGTTATCTTCTTATAACCCTTCAACACCAGGATCACTCAACCCCAATATAGAAATATTGGTATAATTAAAAATTTCACGTGTATATGTGAAAATATACTAGTCTCCTTCACTTATATCATAGTCAAATTAAATAGCAAAGGACATTAGATTAAATAAAATATAATTAATCACCACACAGCTAAAACAAGATTACATAGCTTGTATCCTATAACTTATAACTTGTATAATCTATAATTTAGAATATAAAAAACAGTGCCTTCTTATTTTATAATTGCATGTAACAAAAGAGCTCTCAAAAGTTTTACCTATATAGCAAAGCATAGGTTATGTTATTCAGAACTTCAGGTTACATGGTAAATATAACAATGTTTATAATCATATCTTATCTCAAAACTGACATTTAATAGCATTATCAATACTTATGAATATGGACAAATATCATCAAGTATTTCCTCCAGTTTAAAATGATCAATCTATAAACTAATTAAAACCGTCCATCATTTATATAATCTAGTCATGTTTACTCGTCATATATGCATATTAGTTTGTAAATAAGGTACTGGAACCACTCAATTGGTAATAAAATATGTATAATGGAAAAATATAAATGGTTTTACCTTTTTCTCAGAAAACCATTTAATTTATACCCTTTAACAGAAAATACTGAAATTTTCATATCATTATCAACTCAGCAAAATGCATATAATACCAGAGTGATATCTATCACAGAATATATCAAAACAATTGGATGCTTATTTGCTATGCACTGTTTACAACTGAATATGTGTATTTTAAACCTTTACAAATTACACATATAAACTCGTATGTATATATGTATACACATATAAAACAGTGTAATACTTGTGAAATCAAAACAGTCACCACTACCACATATTAACTTGACATGGCATGGCTCGATTTTTTCTAACAAAGATGTAAACTACAGAAAGGTTCAATTCTACCCTACTTAATGCAAAATATTAACTGAAAACATTCATGGATTTACATAAGCTTATAACAAAATATGAATAACATCAAATCAAATAGTACGCAATAATACAAGTAAATCTAAACTTTATACTCAGTTCATAAAACAACTAAATGGTGTACAATGTTACAGCTTAACCAGTATTAGCATCATACTTTATTAATACACAACAGTCGCTTAACAGTTTTTAAGTACTTGAAATAGCCAAATTCTTGTCCGTCAATCCAAATGAAATGGTGCTTTACCACCTGAATAGGGCTACCTCATTATAGAATGAGACACCCCAGATGCATAAAAGCACACAGGGGTCAAACATGATGTCTAGTATGAGTAAACCATTTATACTTGTAATTAAACAATATGTATTAACCAAATGTGTTAAAATACATCTCCAGGAACATAATCAGTCTTATACACAATTTTCCAATTACTTTGACAGTAAGTGAACATGTGTACATGTCTCATTTTCACTTCTTGCTATAATTTAAACAGCAACAATTTAATGGCCATACAATCATAAAGCACACATGCAGCCAGATCACAAACAAATGAATAAGTTCATACCCCTCCATCATGCTAAAACTATATCCTTTCCATTTTCCATTTGTTTGTATTTTCTCATGATTCAAACTCTCCCTGTAGGCCTTTATCTCCACCAAACCTTTGAATCAACTATGCCTATTTTCAGGTTTTAATGTTCAATTAAATACATTTTATTCCTTGAACAAACCCTCTGCATAATGTATCAAAGGCATTTTCCCTTGTGTAATCAACTGTTCCAGATCTCATACCATATACATATGTTAATAAGGAAATTCAACAACTCATCCAACACAATCATAAAAAATTGCATATGCATATATCAATTCATTTAACTCACATAATCAGCATGGAACCAACAAACATCCATCCATATATGAGTAGTTATTTATCTTACCCAGTCTTACATATAAATCAAGGTATTCTTTTCATGTTTCCACTTTGTTAACCTTAGTAGGTTATATTTTAGAAATTTAAGTGTCTTCCTTGTTTATATGTTTCTCATTTATATTACCCTTAACATGTGACCATGGATGTATGTATAAGGCACATCCTAAGCCCATTCCTCTTTAACTTATGATTCAGTTGTACAAGATAGCAAATACCAGTCTAGCGGAATTCATAATATGTATTTAAGGGAAAAAATATAAGTAAACCATAGCTCAGCACATGAACAAGCCATTGCAACCTGGTCCCGTTAAATGTAATACATAAGCAAGTGATTCCCTCTCATCCTTGCTGCCTAACTCTTAATCAAATACAGATCACACTTTAGAGTAATATTAATTTGCATATGTTTATACAAAGAATAGTTTTTCATATATGCATTTTCATTGACTAAAACAAGACAGGTTAGGTCATGTTGTGGTAGGTTAATAGGTGTTATCATAAACATGGGTATTCTATTAAAACTTCCATGTTAAATATCATAAAGCTGATTACAGATCACCCAAACAATCATCAGTGTACACAGCTCATTCGTCACAAACAATATGTAGTTTACAGGGGTAGGTAATATTGCAAAACCATATTATAAAATGTGGTTTCCTTTTCCTTAAGGTCTTAGTGCCATGTATAAATGATGTTTACTTACATTAACCTCGGTTTCGTGCTTCCAGATCTTGATTTATCTCTGTGGTTCCTCGATTTGGGCTTCGATCTCCCCAAATCTGGTGTTGATTCCCTCTAGAATCTATTTTGCTCATGAGCCTATCTTCTTTTGATGCGAAGCGATCCATTGGTCCATTTTCCCTAATTTAGTTTTCTAGGGTTCAGCCATTTTTTTTTATTTTCATTTGTTAACGAGAGAATGATTGAAACGGTAGTCAAGCTTTTCATTTTGTTTAGCTGTTAAAAGGCTAGGATTTATTTTCTTGCCAATTGACAATTTTTACTCTAGGATTTTATATTTGGCTTTATAAATCCTTAAATCCATTTTCATAACATCTAAACAATATTTTTCATATCACACCCAATATACAAATCAACATGTATATTTTTCCATAATTCAAACCATTGCACAATTTTATATTTTCATCATATACACAAACAAATGATTTATTTATTTATCCATCCTAAATATATATACATAAATATATATATATATATATAATTGAAATCAATATAATTTAGGGTCACTAAATTTTGGATTCTCACAGGGCATTTCTTCGCTAAGTGTCCATCTTCGTGGCAGTTGAAACATTTCCCTTTGAAATCCATCTTTGCAAAGCTTACCCTACACTCCTTCACTTTGTGCCCTTTCGTGTGGCACATAGAACAATTCTTGGCTTCCTTTTTGAATTTACAACCCTTTTTCTTCTTAAGCCAGTAATTCTTTTTCTTATTCTTCCCATCAACAGAAGTGCCTTCTCCTTTACTAGTTGTCTTTACTTCCTTAACTTTCTAAGCAGAATATAAGATAGCTGCCTTAGCCAAAGCCTCAAATGTAGCTCCAAAAGTACCTTCTGCCAAAATCGTCTCCTTTAATGTTGAATTCAACTGCTTCACGAACCTAAGGGATTTATCCGTTGGGATGTCCACCAATCCCCTGCAAAACTTAGACAACTCGGTAAACTTCGCCACATACTCCTTCAACTCCATATCTCCTTGCTTTCAATGGATAAACTTTTCTAGTTGTAAGGACTTCTCTGCGTTGGGTAGGAATTTGTTCTCGAAACTAGTCCTAAACTCTGCCCACATAAACACTCTACTTGCATTCTATTGAGAGACTAGTTTCCACCACTTCAAAGCCTCCCCTTTCAAGTGCCAGGCTTCTGCCCTATGCTTTAATTCATCTTCCTATTAGGTAGCCTCAAAAATCCTCTCGCACTCCAAGATCCAATCTTTCGCATCCACAAAGTTCCCTGTACCCGGAAAGGTCTTGCCTCCAAAACTTATAAAATCTTTACAAAGGCGAGGGAATTTGAGTTTCCCTTCAAGGGACTGAGTGACTGGTTCCGCTGGGGCAGGATTAGTTAGCAACAGAGACTTGTTCCATAGTCTGAAGATACTATTGGAACCATTTTGGCAAGGAACGAGGTCTTTCCTGATTTTCCTGCTCAGGTAGATTGTCGGCTATATCTACTATCTTAAAAAGTAAAAACCTTTAGTGCACTTCCTACGATTGTATCAAGGTCCAAAAAGAAAGAAGATAAGATTGCCTAGTATAATCGCGTATGTTTTGAAGGTATAGCACTTTTTTTTTTTTTTGAAAATTGGTTCACTTTATTTCTAAATAAAACAATACAAAAGACAGGTTAGCATACTAACCGTTACAATGTAAAAGAGAAACGAAACGGTAGATACAAGTAACTATATAAAACGAAGTAACAAAGATCCGGCCCATGATGAGGCCTCCAATCCCACTTTCAGTGCAAACTCACCGCACTACCTCGAGCCAACTACTCTTAATACATGTAATAGACTTTCATGCAGAATTAATGGCATGTCTGATCATCCATTCCCAACGCAGCTCAAACATCCAATAATAGCACGCCTAAGAAACTCTTACATAAATGTCGGTGATACTTAAATTCAGCAAGACACTTGCTAATAAAATTGCAATAATTGTTCAATTCCAAAACTAAGTCTGGTTGATGACTCATAAATAGCTATGAATCAATCTTAGCCCCAAAATCAACAATATGAACTTCATATAAACATTGAAAGGAATTCAAGTGCCATTTAACTATAAACATTTCTTCAGAGTGCTGAAAACAGGGCGTTTGTATGCATTGTATTCTGAAACTAGAATATAAATCATTGCATCTGCTCAATGCACCATTAACTGCAATAAATTTGGGGTGACTGGATTGTTTAAACTGTGAAGCACCAATTTTGTTCGGTGCATACAAGATTCTGGTTGATGATTCACTGAAACTTCATCTGCCGCATAACCCTACAATCTATATTAGTACTCTGGATGAACATGAATAACCGCATAATCTATCTTATTAAAGGGACCTTAGAAGAACATGAATAAGATTAAACCAAAACGATGTATCCACTACATAACCCCATGATCGAATTGAGGTTGAGAAATCATGTAAAGGCCATTTGCTAATACTTCATATATAACAAATAAAATTCATGTCGTTTAAAGTATTGAAGAAAACCATGTGTAAAACTAAAATCCAAAGAATTGCAGTATCCCCTTCACGTAGTTAATTCAAATTAAGAAAACCGAATAAGGAATTATTCATGACAAATATTCCAGATCCACAATCGTGATAGCATGAAATACAAATACCATCTTCACGCAACCAATATAACCACCAAAAACCAAACAGTTAAACTTACCCAAATCCAGCACTGGTGTAGATCTAACTCGAACAATAGGAAAGATCGGTTGGGAGATTTGGTACTGAAACTAGTTCAGTAACGCTGGATCATGTCAAAATCCAAATCAACAGTGGCTTGTCCTTCCATTATCGAACCAATCTGAACCAACGAGATTGAGAGTATTAACTATTTAATCTTGGCAGCTTTATATTGTCTCAAATCAGACATGGATCTGGCACTTTAGAACATTGATCGAAACTTGATGTAGATTTAACTCGATCTGACTATCTTCGGTTCGAAAATTCGATTCGAAAACTTGAATAAGCAAAATGAAATCGTTGAAGATTATGTGAATATCCCAAAGCGATCTTTAGGGTTAGAAAGGAAATACAGTTCGACTTATCAACGATTAGGAAATCGTTGAAGGTTGGCCAAAATCGCAGAGCGATTTGTTTTAGAAAGAAAACAGATAGAAATAGGATGAAAATCAAGATAGGAAGAGGACTTACGCACAGCGAAAGCAAGCAGAAAGAATTCCGCCTGTCGCCATTAACAAGTCCTCCCAAAAGGTTATGGGTATAGTACTTATAAATATATATAAATATATAACTTTGAAAACCATTCAATTAACATATACATCTCTCATACGTTTATTTTCCCGTACTCGGGTAACCTATGCTCTAATACTAAATATAACAACTCGCCCGGAATGGGCCTGAATTCTGATCTATAATTGGCCCATCGGAACTTAGGGTCATTCTAAATGGGTCGTTAGTTCCTATAAGAATTAACTTAAAAGATATACAGAGCAATCTAAAACGGAAATGAGAGCTCACACAGCGGATGGGACAAAATATAATAACGTAAATATAAGATGTACCAATTATTAAAAACCACAATTCGAAGTTACAACATGTCTCGGACTTCAAGGAACGTTATTATTCATCCCCATTACACAACAATAGTACTAAATAAGCAATGGACATAATAACTAGATCCTCAAGAGGCTCCTCCTCCAAGAGATCGTCCTTTATTCTTGGTCACGTATCTTACCATTGTCCTATCAATGTTAATAGGAGGGAGATCAGAACATAAAGTTCAAGTGAGTGAAATACAAGTAAGTTAAGAAGGTTATTCCACATAATTGGTAGTTGTAAACTTTTCAGGTTACGCCTTCGTAATAAACACACAAGGCAAACATATAGGGAGGACATCCTAACAGTCACTTAATACCCCAAAACTAAATTAAGGTCTGACATATTCCTACGGTCACTTAATACCATATTTGTTTAGGGCGGACATGTAACACCCCGTATTTTCTGAGAATATTAAAAAAAATGGTTAATTATGAAGAAGTTATTAAGCCTTGAAGTTTATATGCATATGAGAGAAATATATATAGATGTATATAAAAATTAAATAAATAAACATGTAAAAAAGGTTCAAAACAGCGAATTGGGAGGGGGAATAACCGAACCGGCCCATTTTTGAGGTCGACCCAAGCCCTGCTGGGTCGACTAGGGGTTAATCCAGGGTGTTTGGCTGTCATCCCATGGGCCGATTCGCTCAAATGCAGATTTTGCATTTGAATGGTTCTCATGATTCAAGGTTAATCTAATGGTCCTAAATAACTTCCTACACCTATATATACATCCCTAACCTAAACCTAAATCTCATATACAATTCTCTAGCCTCCATTGCTCTCTTCCTCTCTAAAAATAAATAAATCAATGACGTCTCTACTCTACTGAAACCTAAGCTAGGACTTGTGCTTCTTCTTCCTCCAATTCTGATTAGGATTAAAAGAGAACAGCTACAACACCTTTTTCTTTTAGAATCCAACCAAGGCAAGTGCAGTTATTTTCCGATATAAACTTTAATTATAATTGTGACATGATTGTAAATCTGAATTTGAGATTGCGTATGTTCTATTCTGATCTATTTTATTCTATATCTCTTTCTTCTTTCTGTTCTATAGCCAGGCTACCCCGAGCCTGCGCCAAATCTCATAAGAGATTAACGCACGAACGTTAAACTTTGGGATAAATAATGAATGATGGCATAATTGGACATGGCTAATTTGTGACTAAAAGGACATAGGTTTTAAACTAGATTTAGATCTGTGCATATTCTGTGAATTGGAAGAAGAGGAACCATTGTATATTAACATGTGACTTGAGACATTGGACATAACGCATATTTTTGAATTAAAGATCTGTTATAATTTAAAGTTCTAGATTGTTGGGCATATTGTTTATATAGAAATTCATGATTTGGGATAAAAAGGGAATATGACTGAGGTGTGAAGATTTATGTTAAGATTTGATAACTATTAAATGTGAATAACACCTAAGTGGGAGATTTTTGAATATATGACATGCATTGAAATCGATGGCTATATTTGGTATAATTTATATGTGAATCTTTTGTACTAGGCAAGTTTAACTAAATTTGAGACGTGTGTTATATGGTAAATTATGACCATAATCTGTGCCATGTAAATTCAATGCAAACGTGGGGTATATGATCATAATGTGAATCATGACAACTATTTAGGCACGCAAACTTAGGCCAAATTTATAATTAGGCAAGATATGTTTATGAAACTTTAAGGAATGATTAAATCTGTTATATTGCCTAATTTGCTAGTTCTGTTATATTGCCTGATCTGCTAGATCTGCTATAATCTGCTATATCTGTTCATATTCCAAATCTGTCATCTGCTAAGTCTGCTGAAGATGCCTAAACTGTTATATGCTAAATCTGCTAAACTGCTTAATCTGCTGAATCTGTTAAGTCGCCTAATCTGCTAAATCTGTTATCTGCCATATATGTTGAGTTGATATATTTAGTCTGTTATTGACATAATCTGAATTGGCTATAGTTATGAAAATTGACATGTATATTAGGCGTGGGCATAAATGGTAAATTAATAATTAATTGGTCGCAAAGATAAACATGGCTGACTCGAGGTTAGAATGAGTTTGCGAAGTAATCCTGCCCGGAACCGCCCGGCACATCCAGTGGCCGCAAACAATAGGTTCTAATGTGAGAAGTTAGTCATAACGTGCTTGAAACCCGATGTTAGACTCAGTTTGCGGCAGAAATCTGCCCGGAACCAACCGTCCTAACCAGTAGCCGCAAACTGTCAGTCTAATGTGAGAGGTCTGGGCATTAATATTTAATTAATGAAAATTTGAGATAAATATAATGTCTAAAACGTGTTGGGCGGATAGGGTTAAACCCACTAGACTGATGAGTTTAATAAATATGTTCCGTGAATCGGTAGGCCCAATTACAAAGTTAGACAAATCTGTAAATCTGTTAAATCCGTATATCTGATCCGTTAGTCTAAAACTTGTCTGATCTGTGAACTAGTTGATCTGAATTATGTATGTCTGAACTTGTTAATCAGAAATTTGTTAGTCTGGGGACACAAGGATAGGAGGGGAATTACTTATGTCATCTGTTGTTTGGGACTCATATTAGTCAGTAACCCTTTCTGGTATCAAAACTTTGACCCAACAGTAGGTAGGGTCCGGGTGCGCTTACTGAACTAATTATAAGCGGTTCATTCTGATAATGGCGAGGGGTGTTGATGGTGCGTTCCAACCGGGTCATGTGCGTGCATGGATCCCGGTCTGCCTCTGAGGATGTAAGACGTCGTGACATCTGTAAATAGGTCTGTGTCATTCAAAGGTTGCAAATTTAGGGAATGATACACCCTTCGGTGGGGCTGGCACGGGGTATTTATGTATTAGGGAGCCGATCGTGTGGGGTAGAACTTAGGGTACACTTAGCTCTGTCTGTTTCTGTGGGGTACCATTTGTTTCTGTTGGGTGGTAACACCTGTCTGTTCCCGCGTGGTACCGTCTGTTGGGGTGGTAAAGGCCTATTTATTAGTGTATATCTAATTCTACATTCTGTTTCCATAGGGATTAATCTGTTTCTGTACCTTCTGTCGGGTGGTAAAAGCCCATTACTAGCATTCTGTTCTGTGGAAATCATTCTGTTTCCTTTCTGTTTTAGTTAAGACATTAGGGTAACACCTAATCCCGTTATATTAGTATTAGTGCAGAGAAGTGTAAAGCAATAGCTTATATCATTATGTTCTTCTGTTATATCTGCTACATCTGTTACAGTTATCTCTCATCCAGTTTTATTTTCATGTCATGTTATTATTATCTGTTCATAACTGAAAATCACTGGACTTGCCAGACTTTTGTCTGACCCTTGTTGTTTCGCCTCCTTTCTTCCGTTCCCCCCCCCCCCCAGGTTTTGTAGAAGGGAATACTCTAGCTTGATCCAGAATTCTTCCACTTGCAGTGCTTAAAGTATGGCTTGTCTTCTTCTATGGGGATTATGATTTTAAACTATGCATTCTGGAGGCTTTTGTACAAGACTGATATTTTGTACTTGAATTCTGATATTGTGATTTGAAAGGATGTAACCAAGCTTCTGTTTGAAATAAGGTTATAATTTTTCAAGTACTGTTTATCTGTCTTGTAGTATTCTGTTTCTGTTTACTAAAATGCTCCACCAAAGTTAAGGCATTCCCTTTGTGAGTGACCTTAACGGAGGTGGGGTGTTACACTTGGTATCAGAGCTTAAGGTTACCAAAACAGATAAAAATACTTTAGAAAAATAGTTTTTTTTTTTGAAGAAATGTTTTCAAAAACATGTTTTAATGAGAAATTTAAAGAGGAAGTTTTTAAGAAAAACATAATCCCCAAATAGCCATATATCTTTATCTTTTGAATTCTCCATTTTGAATCTTTCCTTTTTCGTTTCAGCATGGCTGAAGATCTTAACCTACCTGATGGTGTAACGATACCAGGATGGTATAGGAGGCTGTTAGAGGCTAGGGCCGCTGCAGGTCCAGCCAATGTTCCTCCACCACCAGTTGCACCCGCTCCTCCTCCTCCTCGCGTTGATACTTTTGCAAAGACGTGCAAGGAATTTAAGGCTATGGGTGGAAAACCTTTTCAAGGGTCAGAAACGTTTGTGGAAGCTAGAGATTGGCTTAAGGAGGTGGAAGAATTGTTAGAAATCTTTGAAGTAGAAGAAGGGAGGAAAGTCAAATTAGCAGCTTGGTTAATGAATGGAGAGGCCTCGTTTTGGTGGGAGGTCGCTAATGGGGAGCGTCCTGTTGATTCTTGGGCGGATTTTAGACGTAGGTTTGAGGCAAAGTTTCTCTCAAGGGCAGAAGAGAATCTATATATGGAAAGGTTCTTGACACTAAAGCAAGGAAGCTCATCAGTGAAAGAGTACGTCAACAAATTTAATCAATTAGCAAGGTTTGGCTTGGACTTAGTGGACACGCCGGAGAAGAAGGCTCTGAGGTTCGTTAATGGCTTGAATGAGCCATTGCAGGGGTTGGCTATGACCCACATCCCTATGGGGGCCACCTTCGAGAAGCTAGTAGACATGGCACTCATGCACGAGGAGAAAGGCATTAAAGCTGATAAGGAACCCGAGAAGAAAGAGGCAAAGAAGGAAGAGCCACCGAACAAGAAGGCATGGCCCAAAAAGGAAACCCAAAATAAAGATAAGGAGTCTGAAGATAAGAAGGAGAAAAAGTGTTTTACTTGTGGGAGCTCGACTCATCTGAACAAGGATTGCCGAAAGAGGAAGGGCACTTGCTTCAACTGTGGTGAGATGGGACACTTCACTAGGGACTGCCCGGAGAAACGAGGGCAAGGACAGAGGGCAGAACCCACTTCTGGAGGACAGGCGAATGGATAGGATAGAAATAAGAAAAATTGAGTAGAAGGTTTAAGTTTCTTATCTGATTGTCGAGTTAAAACTCTTTCTGATTCTGGTATTTTGATTCTGTAATCGATACTCTGCACTTTAATACTAGTATTGTTTCTGATTCCGCTGTAGACTCAAACCCATAAGTGTTATGATTAATCTGTTTGTGATAGATTGGGGTTTGAGAGATATCTGTGTTAGGCGTCAAGTATGACGCATACATTCTGAGGTTTTGTGGGATATGATTTTATCATGCTTAGCTTCCTAAGAATCATTAGGGAACCTGATCTGTATCAGTAGTCTGTAAGTATCTGAATAATTCTGATTTCCAGTTCTGACATTGTCTAAAGAGGGTAATCCTCTAGGTGTCAATCTGATGTTGATTTCAGTCTTCGGGGTTGATACTTAGGGGAATTATTTTTCTCAACCAATGTCTAATGGGAACCAAGTCTTCGTTTTATCTGTACTCTCTTCCATCATTCGACTGTATCCTATCGATCTAATCTTCGAACTTTAGGTAGAAACTAATGGGTGTAAACATGTGTTTGAGACATGTTATGTTTGATGGTTGCAAGTGGATGCAAGTGGTTTCTAGTGGTTGCTCGTGGATGCATATACACACACTAGGCACTAGATCGGCTCGAAAACACTCTCATACTGCATATGGATGTGTGAGCATTTTCAATTTTTGTGGATACAAAATGATTGACTCCGCACATGGATGTTGCATTTGGATGAATGGTTATGCACTCATATAGAAATGATGTGTATCAAATAGGATTTCTTGCATACATATTTGGACTCATGACACTAACACGATTCACATTAAGGAGGTCAACTGGATCTGTAGTAACCCGCATTTTTAGCTGTTGAATAATTAATTAATTTAATTATTAATTATCGATGTGGCGATATCGATGACCGAAATTAAATAAAAATGAATATTTAATTTATAATTATAATATAATAATTATAGCCCGGAATGGTCAAAATAGTGAAATTCACGATATACTGTGAATTGGATAGTATCAGAGGATTGGTTGAGTTTATAATCGAAATATAAATAACGAATATATTCAATCGACGATAGTTGAACATATAATTTATAATATATTTATAAGCGAGCTCGAAATGGCGCTGCAGTTCGCTATTTGGCGATTCGAACTTCAACTGAATGTACAGGATTCGTTTTAAGCCGGATTTCTGTGAAACAAGAAACGTGTGGAGCTGGTGGGGTATATCTTTCTAGTGGAAGAGAAAAAATCTGGATTTCACCGTGTAGATTTTGATTTACGTCCAAATCAAATTTCAGAAAAGTCGTTGTGGAATTCCTTTATAATTTGCGACGCTTTAATTACGTTATAAATCGATTTTCAATATATATTGAATATCGGGATAATATGGAATTCTGAAATATCGTGTTATAAAATCTGATGTGATATTCTGGAGCTGGATGATATCGTATACGAATATGTACACGATAATATTAATTTATTAATATTTTAATTAATTATATTTAAATATATTTATATATTTAAACGGTCTGTTCAGCGCTTGAAAAATAGCCAGTTTTGTATACGACCTCCGTTTTCGACGAAACTAATTTTGTTGGATCCGCAATGTCAAATAGTTGTTAGATTTCCAGTTTCGTGGTTTTTAGAGTCACTGTGTGGTCGTACGGATTTTTAGAGTGTAAAACAGTCAGTATCTGGACGGTTAAAAATATGCTGTGTGTGCATACGGAGTCGGAATTCGACGAAACCAGTTTAGTTGGGACCGTAATGTCGAACTGTAGCTGCATGTCCAGTTTCGTGATTTTTGGGTATTGCACGTGACCACGGGAATTTTAAAGGATTAATACAACTAGCAGTTGATTAAAAATCGATATAAAAATGAATAAAAAAATAAAAAAATCCTCCTATAAAAGAACCGCATCATTTTCTAAACCTAAGTCTTCTTTCACTTTTGGTCAACAGCTTCTATTTTTCGCCGTTCTTCATTACAGGAAAAAAATCCTATTTCAAAATTCATATCAAAGTGAAATAAAATCTATAAATCGCAAATCAGTGTGTTATGAGATCCTCAAGACATTCTCTACGTTTTGATGCTAGCGTTGATGGGTTCGAACCAGTTTCGTCGATGGTAGTTTTACCAGCAGCGGGCTAGGGTTGGATATAACTCGGATTGGGTGCATCGATGTTTGAATTTGTGGTTGTATATGGTTCTAGGATGGAAAACCGAAACCGTACGCTCGATTTGGGTTGATTCGATGCTAACAAGGTTCGGTGGGTTGCTGGGTGTGTCTCGACGACGGAAATCATGGTGTGGGCGAGTTCAAAGAGGTGGTATTGGGTTGAGGGAGATTCGAACGAGAATGATAATGGTAGTTCCAGTTTGTGGAATGGTGAAGCGAAGAGGAGGGTGGATGGAGGAAAACCGTCGGTCATGGGTGTCTGTAGCTCGTCGTCGAATGTGAGTTGGGGAAGAAGGGATTGGGACGTGGGCTTTTGAAATGGGAGTGGGCCGAGAGGTAAAGGGTTAAGGCCCAATTTGTTTAAAAGGATTTAATTAGAAAGTTTATTTTTAATTTATAATATTGTATAACTTGTAACTATAATATCTCTTGCATACGATATCAGAAATTCGAACGGTTGGATCCGTCAGGATCGTATGGACGGGAGCACCACAATGGGACTGACCGCGAGTCAATCCGAGCTCATTTGAATTTATGGCGAAATAAATTGTTTGATTCAAATCAAATACAGTTTATCGTTCTTTAGCGATGAACTGCAAATGTGAGTAAATCTCACCAACTCTGAACAGTTTATAATTTCATGTTGTATTTTTAGAACTGTTAGAAATTGTCTGATTTACTGTGTGTTGACTATTTGATTGAACTGCTAGTCAGTTAGTTGAATTTCTTTATTGATTCTGTTTAACAGAATATATCATATGGAACCGAAAGTGATGTTATCTATATTGTCTAACATCTGTGATGCAGGGAAACAGGTTGGAGGAATCCGACTGGATTCCTCAACAGTTATTTTATGGTTTTTCATATATTTTGATATATACTGTGATATATAATCTGCTGTTGATTGTATATGTTTGGATGATATTGATCATTGACAGTCGATTGTTTAAAAACAATAGAAAACACTGAAAATGTAGAAAAGGGGATTTTCAATATTTATATTGAAAATGAATCTATTTATAAAATCGAAGGATTTTATAAAAGGATATTTATTTAAAAATAAATAAAATAAAGGAATGTTTATTTGGATTAAATAAATAGAATAAAGGATATTTAAATAGGGATTAAATAATTAGAGTTATAAAGGAAAAATCTATTTAGGAAAATAAATAGATTATACAAAAGGAAATCTATTTCGGAAATAAATAGAAGTTAAAATAAATAGAAATAAAAGGAAAGTTAGTTAGTCGGATATAAATATTCGAATCATGTTAGTTAAGTGGTCAAACCAAGCTAGTCGAACCAAACTAGTCAAGCTAGTCGAACCCAACCGAGTCAAAATGGTCGAGTCGAACCAATCGAGTCAAGATGGTCGAGTCGAACCAACCGAGTCGAGCTGGTCGAGTCGAACCAATCGAGTCAAGCTGGTCAAGTTAGTCGAACCTGGTCAGTCGAGTCGAGTAAATCGAACTTAGTTAATCGAAAGGAGTTTATCGATTTAGTTAATCGATAGGAGTTAATTGTTTTAGTCAATCGAGATGAGTTAATCGGTTTTAATGAATCGAGAGGAGTTAGTCGAATATGGTATTCGAACCAAAGGGTCAAACCAAGTGGTCGAACCAAGTAGTCAAGCCCAGTGGTCAAACCAAATGGGTCAGGTTAGCCAAACATGGTCAGTCAAACCAAATGGGTCAGGTTAGCCAAACCTGGTCAGTCAAACCAAATGGGTCAGGTTAGCCAAACATGGTCAGTCAAACCAAATGGGTCAGGTTAGCCAAACCTGGTCAGTCAAACCAAATGGGTCAGGTTAGCCAAACCTGGTCAGTCAAACCAAATGGGTCAGGTTAGCCAAACCTGGTCAGTCAAACCAAATGGGTCAGGTTAGTCAAACCTGGTCGGTCGAACCAAGTTAGTCGAGTTAGCCGAATAGGGTTAGTCAAATAGAATTAATCGATTAGGGTTAAACCATAGAACTAATCGATTAGAGTTAAACCAATAGAGTTAGTCGAGCCTAGTTAATCGAATCGAATTGGTCGAACCAAGTAAGTCGAGTCAAGTTAGTCGAGCCTAGTTAATCGAATCGAATTGGTCGAACCAAGTAAATCGAGTTAGTCGAGTCAAGTTAAGTTCGTCGAGTTAAAGTTATCGATGTTAGTTTCATCGAAAGGAGTTATCGATGTTAGTTTCATCGGAAGGAGTTATCGATGTTAGTTTCATCGAAAGGAGTTATCGATGTTATTTTCATCAAAGGGAGTTATCGATTTTAGTTTAATCGAAGTGAGATTTTCAAATAGGAGATATTTGAAAAGGAAGAGTTATCGAATACTAGTTATTCGAAGAGAGATTATCGAATATCGTTTATTCGAGAAGAAGTTAATCGAATATAGGTTATTCGAAGAAGAGTTAATCAAATAGACATTTCTCGAAGAGAGTTAATCGGCAAATTCGATTATATCGAATTCGGGAAAGTACTTATACTTTCCAGTGTTTAAATAGAGTTTTATTCATTTATAAATAAATAAGTGTTAGGTTAATTATCCACTAATAAGAATAGAAGTTATAATTAAAGTTAGATAATTCGAAAGTAGGGATTATAACGTTACCGTCATAACCAATGTTTTAAATATAGAAGTGAATTAGTAAAATTGAATTCGAGAAAGGCGTAAGGAAGTTGTTAAAGATTGAAAGATAAACTTTGACCATTTCGAAGTTGTAACGTTGTTCAGTTAAGGTCTGAGAGGTAATTATACCCCAACTTGAGTGATTTCCTTCTTAACTAAGAAATGGTAAGGTTTGATCGTAAAGGAGTTTTGGAAATGTTTTCCAAACGAGAATCAGAAATGTTTTCTGATAAAAGAAAAATAAGAATTTAGAATATAGGGAAACAGGAGATAAGTAAATAAATGAACTAAAGAGATTTATGTTAAATGATGTTTGTTCGATATAATTTCCATTTGGAAATAATATCGTTGTTTTGCACACTTGTTTTTCTTTGATAGTTAACTCACCGACTATCGAAGTTTTGACCATTTTAACGTTGTTAATATGGAGAGACCAGTTGGATTATTATCCAAAGAACCACTCTGTATTGGCATAAGCGTCGCGAATCATATATGCCAAAGATAATTGAAGACGGAGTAAAATGCAAGGACTATCCTGTCTACAGAATAGTGCCTTCGGTTTGTCCAGTCCCAGGACAACTTGTATGGACGAAGGTCTGACGGAGTATATCCAATGGATCGCGTAAGTTGATCTGTTCGAACGTATTCACATTTGGTGGCGGAGGAATTCGTTTCTCTTAGCTGTATACCCGTGTTATTTTTGGATAAGTCAATATGTGATTTGGCGGGTATGACGATGTGACATTTCTAAGTGAATGAAGATGGATGTCTGACATAGTATTTCCAGACGATCACGTACATTGATTTCTTCAACTATACCAAGAGTGGAAGCGGAGAAGGAAACTTCTTTTAGCTAACACGTAATGTACTGTTATAGACGTAAATTAGTGATTTTCGATGGATCTGACAATGTAGAATTCGAAGTGAATCTGATGTAATGATAAAGCGTAGCTTCTAGCCTCATCAACCGGCAAATGACTGAAATCGGGCAGGCAGCATGGCTAAGTCGGTCGCACCGAAGTAGGGTGTATAATCACCTATCTAGAGAATATTCATTTGTTTCTTAAATCTATCAATGTTGTCCCATATATATACGGGAACGGTTGTTGATCCCAACCGTTGGTGATGTACATTCGATACACTCAAGCGAAATGAGTGGTCGGTCATGTGTGGCTGAGTTGCAAGATGTTCTTGTTGAACTCCAGTGTATTGTTCCTAGAGTACACTGATCGGAAGGTGGTTCCATACCTTGTCATAGTTGGAAATCCATTATCCAATACGTGCTTGCGATTTTGATTGTATACTATATATGTAGAACGTGAGATGAAAGCGTTTCTGCTAGTTGATATCTATTTGTACATAGACATTATTATAATATCAAAATGTTTTTGATATAAAGAAATTTTGGATTCTCATAAGGGAAAAACCCGTTCCGTTCTGCGGCGTGGTCTTATGAGATATCGTTTACTTGTTCATATACCTGTTTAAAACTGTTTTACTCACACCAGTCCCATGACTGACCCGGAGTTTATTTGTTTTGTTTTCCCTAAACTCTTGGGTGCCTAAATTTGTACGGGCAGTCAAGTAGTCAGGATTTACAGGTATACTGGAAGAGCGTGGAGCAGGAGGCTTCAAGATCATATAGCTATAGTTATTTCCGCTGTGTTGTAAGTGTTGTACTCTGATAAGTGCTATTGTATACATAACTGTTATATTTCAAAGTTATGTTATATATTATATGTTATTCGTTCCGCTGTGAGGTTCGTGTTACTCTCATGTTGTGTTCTTCTTCTTCTTCTATTCTAAGTTTCTATCTTATCTATTCTCACCTTCTAATTTCTTTCATTAACTACCGGGATTTTTCGATGTTTTGGTTATCGACGTCGAGCTTACGTCGATAACCAAAGTCGCTCAAAAATCCGGGTTACTACAGTTGGTATCAGAGCATAAGGTTAAGTTATTACCTTGGCTCTGTGGCGTGATTCAGTAGAGATGGATTAGTAATATCCTAGACTAAGTTTGAGTGTATATATACGAGTGAACGTATTTGTTATTTAATATAAAATGATTTTATATTGTGGAGTTTTATTGGTTGAGTTGTTTGTGAATTCTGGTCGATCGGTTTGATCCACTGTATCGATGGGGGTTACTAGACACTCGAATACGATGAACCGTCATGGTATGTTTTGAAAGAGGGTAAATGGAATAATTTTACCCTAATATATTTGATATAGTATATTGGTTGTGTTGGTTGTTATTATAATCGAGTAAGATTATAAAAAGGTAAAATGATTATAAATGACTAATCAGGATTCATATAAGTAAAGTATATGAAATAAAATGAAGAAAAATCTGAATTTAAATCAGATTGGAATTAAAATAAGGAAATTTTAAGTTCCTGGGAGATTTTGAAAACGTTTTTCAAACTGAAGGTGATATAGTATTGAACTCACTTCGATAGCTGGAAAATAGATTCTGATGATGAATCGCGACATCATCAGTGTTCATTTTCGAGTTCTAAATGACGGACTACTACCAAAGGTTTTGTTTTTGAATTGTTTTGAGAAAACAAGTTGTTTAGAAATTCAAAGGCTTTGAATTGGCATTGTAATTTCAAATTAAGTTGAAATAGACCTAGGAATTTAAGTTCTGGAATTAAAAATTTAACTAATGAAGTTAAATAAAATGAGATGGTAAAAATAAATTGAATATTAACTTGAACTGAGTTAAATAGAATTGAATTGGATTAGAGAATAATCGGTTAAGGAATTGGGTTGATGAGTTAAGAATTTGAAATTTGATATTCGGGTTCGAATGAAAATTCGATTTGGTTTTGAGGATATGAACTGATTGGAATTTGATGGAAACAACACTGGTATATGCTGAGTCGATAGCATATGGAAGTGATAGAGTTGATATTCCCGACAAAAAGGTACCAGTTTATATTATATATGGATATGAGATTTATGAGCCGAATTGGCAAGCCGCTTGGCTGTTTGATTTTCTTTTGGGTTAAAAAAGGCCTAGAAAGACGAGTTGGAGTTTGAGATATTGACCAGAACAAAGGAGGTGCTGGCGAATTTTTTTTGAAAAGTTAAGGCGTTAGAAAATTTTCAGAATTTTTGAAAATTTAGTTAATCGGAATAAATTAATATTTTAGTCGATATTAATTGGTTCAGTTGAAACCAGAGATAAGAGGTAAACAGATAAATTTTTACCCAGAAGATAGGGTCGTCCCCTAGCTTAGCAATTTCGAGGACGAAATTTTATTAAGGGGGGAAGATTGTAGTGACCCGCATTTTTAGTTGTTGAATAATTAATTAATTTAATTATTAATTATCGATGTGGCGATATCGATGACCGAAATTAAATAAAAATGAATATTTAATTTATAATTATAATATAATAATTATAGCCCGGAATGGTCAAAATAGTGAAATTCACGATATACTGTGAATTGGATAGTATCAGAGGATTGGTTGAGTTTATAATCGAAATATAAATAACGAATATATTCAATCGACGACAGTTGAACGTATAATTTATAATATATTTATAAGCGAGCTCGAAATGGCGCTGCAGTTCGCTATTTGGCGATTCGAACTTCAACTGAATGTACAGGATTCGTTTTAAGCCGGATTTCTGTGAAACAAGAAACGTGTAGAGCTGGTGGGGTATATCTTTCTAGTGGAAGAGAAAAAATCTGGATTTCGTCGTGTAGATTTTGATTTACGTCCAAATCAAATTTCAGAAAAGTCGCTGTGGAATTCCTTTATAATTTGCGACGGTTTAATTACGTTATAAATCGATTTTCAATATATATTGAATATCGGGATAATATGGAATTCTGAAATATCGTGTTATAAAATCTGATGTGATATCCTGGAGCTGGATGATATCGTATACGAATATGTACACGATAATATTAATTTATTAATATTTTAATTAATTATATTTAAATATATTTATATATTTAAACGGTCTGTACAGCGCTTGAAAAATAGCCAGTTTTGCATACGACCTCCGTTTTCGACGAAACTAATTTTGTTGGATCCGCAATGTCAAATAGTTGTTAGATTTCCAGTTTCGTGATTTTTAGAGTCACTGTGTGGTCGTACGGATTTTTAGAGTGTAAAACAGTCAGTATCTGGACGGTTAAAAATATGCTGTGTGAGCATACGGAGTCGGAATTCGACGAAACCAGTTTCGTTGGGACCGTAATGTCGAACTGTAGCTGCATGTCCAGTTTCGTGATTTTTGGGTATTGCACGTGACCACAGGAATTTTAAAGGATTAATACAACTAGCAGTTGATTAAAAATCGATATAAAAATGAATAAAAAAATAATAAAATCCTCCTATAAAAGAACCGCATCATTTTCTAAACCTAAGTCTTCTTTCACTTTTGGTCAACAGCTTCTATTTTTCGCCGTTCTTCATTACCGGAAAAAAATCCTATTTCAAAATTCATATCAAAGTGAAATAAAATCTATAAATCGCAAATCAGTGTGTTATGAGATCCTCAAGACATTCTCTACGTTTTGATGCTAGCGTTGATGGGTTCGAACCAGTTTCGTCGATGGTAGTTTTACCAGCAGCGGGCTAGGGTTGGATATAACTCGGATTGGGTGCATCGATGTTTGAATTTGTGGTTGTGTATGGTTCTAGGATGGAAAACCGAAACCGTACGCTCGATTTGGGTTGATTCGATGCTAACAAGGTTCGGTGGGTTGCTGGGTGTGTCTCGACGACGGAAATCATGGTGTGGGCGAGTTCAAAGAGGTGGTATTGGGTTGAGGGAGATTCGAACGAGAATGATAATGGTAGTTCCAGTTTGTGGAATGGTGAAGCGAAGAGGAGGGTGGATGGAGGAAAACCGTCGGTCATGGTTGTCTGTAGCTCGTCGTCGAATGTGAGTTGGGGAAGAAGGGATTGGGACGTGGGCTTTTGAAATGGGAGTGGGCCGAGAGGTAAAGGGTTAAGGCCCAATTTGTTTAAAAGGATTTAATTAGAAAGTTTATTTTTAATTTATAATATTGTATAACTTGTAACTATAATATCTCTTGCATACGATATCAGAAATTCGAACGGTTGGATCCGTCAGGATCGTATGGACGGGAGCACCACAATGGGACTGACCGCGAGTCAATCCGAGCTCGTTTGAATTTATGGCGAAATAAATTGTTTGATTCAAATCAAATACAGTTTATCGTTCTTTAGCGATGAACTGCAAATGTGAGTAAATCTCACCAACTCTGAACAGTTTATAATTTCATGTTGTATTTTTAGAACTGTTAGAAATTGTCTGATTTACTGTGTGTTGACTATTTGATTGAACTGCTAGTCAGTTAGATGAATTTCTTTATTGATTCTGTTCAACAGAATATATCATATGGAACCGAAAGTGATGTTATCTATATTGTCTAACATCTGTGATGCAGGGAAACAGGTTGGAGGAATCCGACTGGATTCCTCAACAGTTATTTTATGGTTTTTCATATATTTTGACATATACTGTGATATATAATCTGTTGTTGATTGTATATGTTTGGATGATATTGATCATTGACAGTCGATTGTTTAAAAACAATAGAAAACACTGAAAATGTAGAAAAGGGGATTTTCAATATTTATATTGAAAATGAATCTATTTATAAAATCGAAGGATTTTATAAAAGGATATTTATTTAAAAATAAATAAAATAAAGGAATGTTTATTTGGATTAAATAAATAGAATAAAGGATATTTAAATAGGGATTAAATAATTAGAGTTATAAAGGAAAAATCTATTTAGGAAAATAAATAGATTATACAAAAGGAAATCTATTTAGGAAATAAATAGAAGTTAAAATAAATAGAAATAAAAGGAAAGTTAGTTAGTCGGATATAAATATTTGAATCAAGTTAGTTAAGTGGTCAAACCAAGCTAGTCGAACCAAACTAGTCAAGCTAGTCGAACCCAACCGAGTCAAAATGGTCGAGTCGAACCAATCGAGTCAAGATGGTCGAGTCAAACCAACCGAGTCGAGCTGGTCGAGTCGAACCAATCGAGTCAAGCTGGTCAAGTTAGTCGAACCTGGTCAGTCGAGTCGAGTAAATCGAACTTAGTTAATCGAAAGGAGTTTATCGATTTTGTTAATCGATAGGAGTTAATTGTTTTAGTCAATCGAGATGAGTTAATCGGTTTTAATGAATCGAGAGGAGTTAGTCGAATATGGTATTCGAACCAAAGGGTCAAACCAAGTGGTCGAACCAAGTAGTCAAGCCCAGTGGTCAAACCAAATGGGTCAGGTTAGCCAAACATGGTCAGTCAAACCAAATGGGTCAGGTTAGCCAAACCTGGTCAGTCAAACCAAATGGGTCAGGTTAGCCAAACATGGTCAGTCAAACCAAATGGGTCAGGTTAGCCAAACCTGGTCAGTCAAACCAAATGGGTCAGGTTAGCCAAACCTGGTCAGTCAAACCAAATGGGTCAGGTTAGCCAAACCTGGTCAGTCAAACCAAATGGGTCAGGTTAGTCAAACCTGGTCGGTCGAACCAAGTTAGTCGAGTTAGCCGAATAGGGTTAGTCAAATAGAATTAATCGATTAGGGTTAAACCATAGAACTAATCGATTAGAGTTAAACCAATAGAGTTAGTCGAGCCTAGTTAATTGAATCGAATTGGTCGAACCAAGTAAGTCGAGTCAAGTTAGTCGAGCCTAGTTAATCGAATCGAATTGGTCGAACCTAGTAAATCGAGTTAGTCGAGTCAAGTTAAGTTCGTCGAGTTAAAGTTATCGATGTTAGTTTCATCGAAAGGAGTTATCGATGTTAGTTTCATCGGAAGGAGTTATCGATGTTAGTTTCATCGAAAGGAGTTATCGATGTTATTTTCATCAAAGGGAGTTATCGATTTTAGTTTAATCGAAGTGAGATTTTCAAATAGGAGATATTTGAAAAGGAAGAGTTATCGAATACTAGTTATTCGAAGAGAGATTATCGAATATCGTTTATTCGAGAAGAAGTTAATCGAATATAGGTTATTCGAAGAAGAGTTAATCAAATAGACATTTCTCGAAGAGAGTTAATCGGCAAATTCGATTATATCGAATTCGGGAAAGTACTTATACTTTCCAGTGTTTAAATAGAGTTTTATTCATTTATAAATAAATAAGTGTTAGGTTAATTATCCACTAATAAGAATAGACGTTATAATTAAAGTTAGATAATTCGAAAGTAGGGATTATAACGTTATCGTCATAACCAATGTTTTAAATATAGAAGTGAATTAGTAAAATTGAATTCGAGAAAGGCGTAAGGAAGTTGTTAAAGATTGAAAGATAAACTTTGACCATTTCGAAGTTATAACGTTGTTCAGTTAAGGTCTGAGAGGTAATTATACCCCAACTTGAGTGATTTCCTTCTTAACTAAGAAATGGTAAGGTTTGATCGTAAAGGAGTTTTGGAAATGTTTTCCAAACGAGAATCAGAAATGTTTTCTGATAAAAGAAAAATAAGAATTTAGAATATAGGGAAACAGGAGATAAGTAAATAAATGAACTAAAGAGATTTATGTTAAATGATGTTTGTTCGATATAATTTCCATTTGGAAATAATATCGTTGTTTTGCACACTTGTTTTTCTTTGATAGTTAACTCACCGACTACTGAAGTTTTGACCATTTTAACGTTGTTAATATGGAGAGACCGGTTGGATTATTATCCAAAGAACCGCTCTGTATTGGCATAAGCGTCGCGAATCATATATGCCAAAGATAATTGAAGACGGAGTAAAATGCAAGGACTATCCTGTCTACAGAATAGTGCCTTCGGTTTGTCCAGTCCCAGGACAACTTGTATGGACGAAGGTCTGACGGAGTATATCCAATGGATCGCGTAAGTTGATATGTTCAAACGTATTCACGTTGGGTGGCGGAGGAATTCGTTTCTCTTAGCTGTATACCCGTGTTATTTTTGGATAAGTCAATTTGTGATTTGGCGGGTATGACGATGTGACATTTCTAAGTGAATGAAGATGGATGTCTGACATAGTATTTCCAGACGATCACGTACATTGATTTCTTCAACTATACCAAGAGTGGAAGCGGAGAAGGAAACTTGTTTTAGCTAACACGTAATGTACTGTTATAGACGTAAATTAGTGATTTTCGATGGATCTGACAATGTAGCATTCGAAGTGAATCTGATGTAATGATAAAGCGTAGCTTCTAGCCTCATCAACCGGCAAATGACAGAAATCGGGCAGGCAGCATGGCTAAGTCGGTCGCACCAAAGTAGGGTGTATAATCACCTATCTAGAGAATATTCATTTGTTTCTTAAATCTATCAATGTTGTCCCATATATATACGGGAACGGTTGCTGATCCCAACCGTTGGTGATGTACGTTCGATACACTCAAGCGAAATGAGTGGTCGGTCATGTGTGGCTGAGTTGCAAGATGTTCTTGTTGAACTCCAGTGTATTGTTCCTAGAGTACACTGATCGGAAGGTGGTTCCTTACCTTGTCATAGTTGGAAATCCATTATCCAATACGTGCTTGCGATTTTGATTGTATACTATATATGTAGAACGTGAGATGAAAGCGTTTCTGCTAGTTGATATCTATTTGTACATAGACATTATTATAATATCAAAATGTTTTTGATATAAAGAAATTTTGGATTCTCATAAGGGAAAAACCCGTTCCGTGCTGCGGCGTGGTCTTATGAGATATCGTTTACTTGTTCATATACCTGTTTAAAACTGTTTTACTCACACCAGTCCCATGACTGACCCGGAGTTTATTTGTTTTGTTTTCCCTAAACTCTTGGGTGCCTAAATTTGTACGGGCAGTCAAGTAGTCAGGATTTACAGGTATACTGGAAGAGCGTGGAGCAGGAGGCTTCAAGATCATATAGCTATAGTTATTTCCGCTGTGTTGTAAGTGCTGTACTCTGATAAGTGCTATTGTATACATAACTGTTATATTTCAAAGTTATGTTATATATTATATGTTATTCGTTCCGCTGTGAGGTTCGTGTTACTCTCATGTTGTGTTCTTCTTCTTCTTCTATTCTAAGTTTCTATCTTATCTATTCTCACCTTCTAATTTCTTTCATTAACTACCGGGATTTTTCGATGTTTTGGTTATCGACGTCGAGCTTACGTCGATAACCAAAGTCGCTCAAAAATCCGGGTTACTACAGGATCAGTAGACCGCCTGATTTTGCATTAGATAAGAAACATATACACACACTTTGCATATGTTCATACGGCATTAGAAACCTTTTAAGGACAATGGATGCCTGTGATTGAATGGTTGAGTAGATGGATGTTGGATGTTAGGATACATTCTTGTTAACTTGAAGATTTCGGGGACGAAATCCTTTAAGGAGGGGAGAATGTAACACCCCGTATTTTCTGAGAATATTAAAAAAAATGGTTAATTATGAAGAAGTTATTAAGCCTTGAAGTTTATATGCATATGAGAGAAATATATATAGATATATATAAAAATTAAATAAATAAACATGTAAAAAAGGTTCAAAACAGCGAATTGGGAGGGGGAATAACCGAACCGGCCCATTTTTGAGGTCGACCCAAGCTCAGCTGGGTCGACTAGGGGTTAATCCAGGGTGTTTGGCTGTCATCCCGTGGGCCGATTCGCTCAAATGCAGATTTTGCATTTGAATGGTTCTCATGATTCAGGGTTAATCTAATGGTCCTAAATAACTTCCTACACCTATATACATCCCTAACCTAAACCTAAATCTCATATACAATTCTCTAGCCTCTATTGCTCTCTTCCTCTCTAAAAATAAATAAATCATTGGCGTCTCTACTCTGCTGAAACCTAAGCTAGGACTTGTGCTTCTTCTTCCTCCAATTCTGATTAGGATTAAAAGAGAACAGCTACAACACCTTTTTCTTTAAGAATCCAACCAAGGCAAGTGCAGTTATTTTCCGATATAAACTTTAATTATAATTGTGACATGATTGTAAATCTGAATTTGAGATTGCGTATGTTCTGTTCTGATCTATTTTATTCTATATCTCTTTCTTCTTTCTGTTCTATAGTCAGGCTACCCCGAGCCTGCGCCAAATCTCATAAGAGATTAATGCACGAACGTTAAACTTTGGGATAAATAATGAATGATGGCATAATTGGACATGGCTAATTTGTGACTAAAAGGACATAGGTTGTAAACTAGATTTAGATCTGTGCATATTCTGTGAATTGGAAGAAGAGGAACCATTGTATATTAACATGTGACTTGAGACATTGGACATAACGCATATTTTTGAATTAAAGATCTGTTATAATTTAAAGTTCTAGATTGTTGGGCATATTGTTTATATAGAAATTCATGATTTGGGATAAAAAGGGAATATGACTTAGGTGTGAAGATTTATGTTAAGATTTGATAACTATTAAATGTGAATAACACCTAAGTGGGAGATTTTTGAATATATGACATGCATTGAAATCGATGGCTATATTTGGTATAATTTATATGTGAATCTTTTGTACTAGGCAAGTTTAACTAAATTTGAGACGTGTGTTATATGGTAAATTATGACCATAATCTGTGCCATGTAAATTCAATGCAAACGTGGGGTATATGATCATAATGTGAATCATGACAACTATTTAGGCATGCAAACTTAGGCCAAATTTATAATTAGGCAAGATATGTTTATGAAACTTTAAGGAATGATTAAATCTGTTATATTGCCTAATTTGCTAGTTCTGTTATATTGCCTAATCTGCTAGTTCTGCTATAATCTGCTATATCTGTTCATATACCAAATCTGTCATCTGCTAAGTTTGCTGAAGATGCCTAAACTGTTATATGCTAAATCTGCTAAACTGCTTAATCTGCTGAATCCGTTAAGTCGCCTAATCTGCTAAATCTGTTATCTGCCATATATGTTGAGTTGATATATTTAGTCTGTTATTGACATAATCTGAATTGGCTATAGTTATGAAAATTGACATGTATATTAGGCGTAGGCATAAATGGTAAATTAATAATTAATTGGCCGCAAAGATAAACATGGCTGACTCGAGGTTAGAATGAGTTTGCGGCGTAATCCGACCCGGAACCGCCCGGCACATCCAGTGGCCGCAAACAATAGGTTCTAATGTGAGAAGTTAATCATAACGTGCTTGAAACCTGAGGTTAGACTCAGTTTGCGGCAGAAATCTGCCCGGAACCAACCGGCCTAACCAGTAGCCGCAAACTGTCAGTCTAATGTGAGAGGTCTGGGCATTAATATTTAATTAATGAAAATCTGAGATAAATATAATGTCTAAAACGTGTTGGACGGATATGGATAAACCCACTAGACTGATGAGTTTAATAAATGCGTTCCGTGAATCGGTAGGCCCAATTACAAAGTTAGACAAATCTGTAATCTGTTAAATCCGTATATCTGATCCGTTAGTCTAAAACTTGTCTGATCTGTGAACTAGTTGATCTGAATTCTGTATGTCTGAACTTGTTAATCTGAAATCTGTTAGTCTGGGGACACAAGGATAGGAGGGGAATTACTTGTGTCATCTGTTGTTTGGGACCCATATTAG
Source organism: Allium sativum (assembly GCA_030737875.1). Classification (NCBI taxonomy): domain Eukaryota; kingdom Viridiplantae; phylum Streptophyta; class Magnoliopsida; order Asparagales; family Amaryllidaceae; genus Allium; species Allium sativum. The sequence continues at coordinate 163,385,129 of CM060924.1, forward strand.
TCAGTAACCCTTTCTGGTATCAAAACTTTGACCCAACGGTAGGTAGGGTCCGGGCACGCTTACTGAACTAATTATAAGTGGTTCATTCTGAGAATGGCGAGGGGTGTTGATGGTGCGTTCCAACCGGGTCATGTGCGTGCATGGATCCCGGTCTGCCTCTGAGGATGTAAGACGCCGTGACATCTGTAAATAGGTCTGTGTCATTCAAAGGTTGCCACTTTAGGGAATGATACACCCTTCGGTGGGGCCGGCACAGGGTATTTATGTATTAGGGAGCCGATCGCATGGGGTAGAACTTAGGGTACACTTAGCTCTGTCTGTTTCTGTGGGGTACCGTCTGTTTCTGTTGGGTGGTAACACCTGTCTGTTCCAGCGTGGTACCGTCTGTTGGGGTGGTAAAGGCCTATTTATTAGTGTATACCTAATTCTACATTCTGTTTCCATAGGGATTAATCTGTTTCTGTACCTTCTGTCGTGTGGTAAAAGCCCATTACTATCATTCTGTTCTGTGGAAATCATTCTGTTTCCTTTCTGTTTTAGTTAAGACATTAGGGTAACACCTAATCCCGTTATATTAGTATTTGTGCAGAGAAGTGTAAAGCAATAGCTTATATCATTCTGTTCTTCTGTTATATCTGCTACATCTGTTACAGTTATCTCTCATCCAGTTTTATTTTCATGTCATGTTATTATTATCTGTTCATAACTGAAAATCACTGGACTTGCCAGACTTTTGTCTGACCCTTGTTGTTTCGCCTCCTTTCTTCCGTTCCCCCCCCCCCCCCAGGTTTTGTAGAAGGGAATACTCTAGCTTGATCCAGATTTCTTCCACTTGCAGTGCTTAAAGTATGGCTTGTCTTCTTCTGTGGGGATTGTGATTTTAAACTATGCATTCTGAAGGCTTTTGTACAAGACTGGTATTTTGTACTTGAATTCTGATATTGTGATTTGAAAGGATGTAACCAAGCTTCTGTTTGAAATAAAGTTATAATTTTTCAAGTACTGTTTATATGTCTTGTAGTATTCTGTTTCTGTTTACTAAAATGCTCCACCAAAGTTAAGGCATTCCCTTTGTGAGTGACCTTAACGGAGGTGGGGTGTTACAGGACACCCCTCTAGTCACTTAATACCTAATGGCGGACCCCATGCCGCTTAAGACCCCATTCTAGCGTTAATACATTATAAGTGATAACTCTCTTATATGGAGAGAAATAGTAACAGATACTTAATACCATGATATGGGTTAGGAACACGACTTCTTATAGGAAGAACCCCTAGCGAACCCTCTAGTTATTATCTAGTTGTCCCTACAGGTGAACTCCTAGCCATTTAATACTTCCCTTAGACGTTGGTTCCTTAGGCCATGTACACATAATTCGTCCTTAGGTCAGCCCTCACTAGCCTCCTATATAAGAAGCGGGCATTACTTGAAGAACTACCCCCACACACGCTATCGCCTGTTAGGATCATTTAATACCTTATAGGAAAAAGGCAGACCCAACAATCATTTACTTCTCGAAGGGTGGGCCCAACAACTTAGGTCCTGAACCAAGTGCTGGAGAATGGAATGTTGATGACGTTTTGATGACAACAACCTTGTTTCAATCATTATTGATTATAAACTATATTCTAACACCTTTATCCATAATATATATATGTAGCATTTATATGTAGGTAATAGATATTGAAGACTGTACAGTTTAAGAGATTCAAATTTTCAAAGGAGATTCAAGACTCATGAGTATCAAGATATCAAGATTTCAAGAGTTCTAGATTATCAGAGTAATTGAGTCTAGTTAGTATGTAAAAACTCTGATTAACACTCTTAAATTATGTTTTCAAATTATTCTTTTAAACTAATTTCAAATTATTTCAAACTCCTTTTTCTAAATAATTTTAAATCATCCAAAGATTTTTTACTTATGATTTCAAATTTATATATGTTTCTTATATAGTTTATATATATTATAAAGTTATATAATATATTATATGTATGTTTATAACTATTTTATATAGTTTTATATTATTCATATATATAGTTTTTAAATCATATGTTTTTATACTTGAGAAATTATATTTTAAACAACTAGTTTTATTTTAGGAAATTTCCAGAATATATATATTGGTTTAAATACTTGAAAATTTATTTAAAATTCAAATTTACATATATATGTCGACATACACAAATATACATGTTGACATATAACTTTCACAAATTTTAAATTTAAAAATATGTGTCTTTTCATATTTAAAATATTTCAGGAATGGTTGTGTCCTTTGGAACACTATATAAAGGGTTTGATTTCGATTTTTTTTCATAACTAATCATCTTCTTCCTCCTTTATCAAAACACCATTATTCTACTTAATTTCCTAAGCTTCTAAACTTATATCCGAGATATTCTCTGTTCGAAAGTGCTATTCAAGATTTCTAGGGCAATTGTAATTGATAAGGAAAGATAATGTTTCTTGTAGCCCGTAAATCAAGGAAAAGGAGCGGTGTTAACCTTGTAGCTGTGAAACCAAGGGTGTTGAAACGGTGTTAACCTTGCAGCCGTGAAATTAAGGGGGTTGTAATTGGATACTGATATTAATAAAACTCAATGCAATCTAGCGTTGCGTGGGACAGGACGTAGGAGTAATCTGAACTAGTATAAAATTCGGTGTGTTCTTTCCCATTCTACAATTTATTTCTGTTTATATTTGCATCTGTGATTGTTTCTGTTGTGATATTCATTCTGTGATTTATAGAGTTGTTTGTGTAATTGTTAATTGATTAAGATTTCTTTAAGTTCTTTAAAACACTATTTACCTCTCCTAGTGTTAGTTTTTCCCTAAGATTCGTGATTCTCATCCCTAACACGAAGGAATGAACCTTAGGAACGAACCCAGTCCTAACCACTTAATACCCAATAAGAGATAGGTCAGCCACTTAATACCTTTTTCCGAGACAGGCCTAGTTTGCATATACAACATATATATATATACACACTCACATTAGGCCTACCACTTATAGATGCTGGATTTGTAGAGAAGTTACGGGAAGACTTCTACTACAAGTTTAGCCTAACCTCGCATCATAGCATACTAATTATAATGAGCCATGACACCTAGACCTCTTAGATTAACTAGATTTACTTGTAGACGTTGGATACGCCGATCGGTTCTGGGCATACTTCTACTACAAGTAACGGTTAACCTCGTGTTTATGTGTTATTAATATTAATTAAGGCCTTAACCGCAACATACAAGCATACAAATCCTATGGGGACATTGAAATTCTATTCCTAATTTAATCGTATTTATAATGCACTAAACACGCATTTATATACATTGGTTACACTACATACAGATATATGTATGTATGTGTAACGACCACGGAATTTTCGACTCCGAAAATCGACACAAAACCCAGCGTCGACTGTTCAGACATCGAAAATACCGGATCATTAATAGAAAGAAATTAGAGGGTGAGAAAGATAAGATAGAACTAATAGAATAGAAGAAGAAGAAGAACACAACTGAGCAAAATCAGAGTAAACACGAATCTCACAGCGGAACGAATAAAATATGTTATATAACATAACCTTGAAATACAAAACTGTACATACCTTTTATCAGAGTACAATACATCATACCATAGCAAAAATAATCTCTAAATACTAACGGTGAAGCCATCTGCTTTTAGCTCCTTCAAGCGTATCTGTAAAAGCCTGAAACACTTGACTGCCCGTACAAATTTGGGCACCCAAGAGTTTAGGGAAAAACAAACAAAATAAACTCTGGGTCAGTCATGGGACTGGTGTGAGTAAATTCCAACCATATGGCTTAACTTTGAAAATCCTTTTGAAACCAAAAAGATAATAGTAAGACCAGCCCACGCATAAACACGAACGGTTTTTATCTTACTATAACCCAAAACACTTTGATATCAAAATCCAGTGATATTATAATAATGTCTAAACAAGTAAATAACCAAATAGTAGAACGCTTGCATCTCACGCTCTACATACATAGTATAAAATCAAAAACCGCAGGGCGCTTATTAGAGATTGGATTCCAACTTGACAAGGTATGGGACCACCTTCCGATAGTGTATCTCTAGAGGCGAATACACCTGGGTTCAACAAGAACGTCTTGCAACCCGGCCCACACATGACCGACCACTCATTTCGCTTGAGTGTATCGAATGTATATCACCAACGGTTGGGCTCAAACCACCGTTCCCGAATAGGCAGAATCGATAGATTAAGAAACAAAAGGAATTTCTCTAGATAGGTGATTATACACCCTAATGGGAGCGACCCACATAGCCATGCTGCCTGCCCGATTTTTGTCATTTCCCGGCTGTGAAGCTTGAGGCTACGTCTACCTTTTAGAACCTCTGGCCACCATATACTTTGAATGCCACATCGTCAAACCCGTCAAATCACTAGTTGATCTTCCCAAAAATATTACGGGTATAAAAGCTAAGAGAAACGAATTTCTCTGCCACCAGACGTAATACCTTGAAAAGATCGTCTTATGTGACCGTTAAGAATACTCTGTCAGACATTCGTCCATACAAGTTGTCCTGGGATTGGACAAACAGAAAACACCATTCTGAAACAGAACGACGCTTGCGTTTCACTCCGTCTTCAATTTTCTTCAGCATAATCAAATTCGTAGCGCTTATGCCTATACGGAGCGGTTTCCGATAATATATCCAACCGGTCTCTCCGTATTGACAACGATGGTCAAAAACTTCGATAGTCGGTTATTTAACTATCGAAGTAAAACAAACATCCAATCAAATGTATAATTATCATCACACAACCATGGGCACTTTTATTTAACATTCATCATCGTCGAATTATAGTTCCCATTTCTAGTAGTGTTATTTAACTCTAATCATATTTCAAACATCGAAATGATGTCATCGTTTTCTGAAACGATTCTCCACTACTCGTTCTTATATTTCTTTAGACAATCATCATTACTTATTACTTTAGAATAAGTGGATTTCAAAACAAACTGTTTACATTCCCTAGGGAGTAGTGCTATATAAAAATCACGCTTAAGCTTAGCCAACAGCGTTAATTTAACGCTATAGTTCAAATACTTGAAATACGCTGCTAAGTTCCACCTTATACTGATCTTTGACATCTCTTACCGTTACAAAAATCTTGATATCTCTTTTCGTTACAAAAGTCTTGGCATCTCTTTATGTTACAAAATCTTGACATCTCTTTCTGTTACAAAATATTAACATCTCCCTCTGTTACAAAAATCTTGACATCTCTTTCTGTTACAAAAATCTTAACATCTCTTTCTATTACAAAAATCTTAACATCTCTTTCTATTACGAAAATCTTAACATCTCTTTCTGTTACAAAACAAATACCATCCCTCGATAATTGTGCAGCCATTCAAGTTGGGGTATTTTAATTACCTCTCAGACCTTGATCAACGACGTTCTTACCTTAGAATAGATATAAGTTTGTAACTCTAACCCCTTATACTTTTAAATCAGTAAATGTGCTTCTTGCTATATTTTAAATATGGTTTTATGACGCCACATCCTTATTTTGAAAACTCGGTTATTACATTAGCTTATACAAATCCATTTTTTAGCATTTCTCTCCGCTTCGTCTTTCTTAGACAAATCCCTTATTAAACATTCCTCTTGCTTTGTCTTCTTTAGACAAATCCCTTATACTTTAAAATCTTATGTAAACTAAATCCACTATTCGTTAATTTATTACATTAGATTAATCAGCCCAATCTAATTTAATTAAATAACCAATTATTGATCAAAACAGTTTGCTGGGTAAATTTTTAGCCATGATTAACCCACTAATCAATTCTAACAAATCTTTTCATTTTGAATAAATTAATCCAAATAATTTCACTTGTATCGATTACTATAAAAATAGTAATTTATTTCTAAATAATCTCATTTACTATTAAATAAACCATAATCGATTCTAACAAATCTTACTTAATATGAAATCAACCATAACCCATTTGTAAATATCTCATTTAATTGTCCTTAAAACAATAAATTCATGTTATTTATCATCAAGTTAATCTCCGCCTACTTACTTATTAATCTTATTGATATAAGTATCCACTTTACCAAATCATTTAGTAAGTATGGTGAAACACGTGCTTCGCACACGGTGGGATTTTGGTAAAACAATATCGGTTAAAACAAATGAAACATTTATGGTTGGTTGTTGCCACTTTTTCTAATCCATATCATCTATTGATTAAATCAAAATAATGTTTGAATTTCCATTCAACGCTAATATCAACACAAGGTTTCAAAAGTCATTTGGGTTCAAACGGTGCATCTATATAAAACAAACAGTACATATAAATATTTAGGAATCCGGTTGGATTCCTCCAACCGATTTCCTGCATCCACCGATGTTAGTCAACAATTAACACTGATTCCATACCAGGAAATATTATAATCGATGGAATCAGTCCAACCAATGATGTGTATATATATGCAACGATACAACCAATTTAACCATAATCTGCCTAAACAACCATCACACAGTATTCAACCATTATTTAAAATATAATTGAAATATTTTAAATAAAAAGAGAGTTAGTGAATTTACTCACCTTGGCGCGTTAACCGTTAAATAACGATTTGCGTTAGTTGATGGTTCTGTTTTTGTTTCTCACGTTGATCAAATTCTGAAAGCTTTGCCTTTAGCGAAATTAGATCCACGATGCGGCCCTCGTCGCTAGCATCCTAACGTGACCGCTGACTCCTTCCATCGTGTTTTCTACCGTTCATTTCAAAACATCAAAGAGGACGCCACTCAAAAATCAAATCCATCGTTCGCAGAATTTTAACATCCCAACTACCAAGCACAACATGGCTCCTTTGTTATAACCAAACGCAAGCTTCCTGTTGCTCAAGGACCGCAACTCCCTGCTTTCACTTCGAACTACTCTTCCTTTCCTTTGAGTTCCCATCCGTTTCGAAAACTCCATCCTACAGTCATCCGCAAACAATTTGACGTCCTCCCTTATACCACCTCAAACATACACAGTACCGTCCTCAAGTATTTAAACTCCAAAGACTTCCTTCCACGCAATATGATTCCGCAGCTACAGTGTCTCCAACATCCCACCATAGGGTCTTCACATTCAGCTCCCTACGTTATCCTCCCATATCCATATTATAATCAGTCCAATACTTCATGCTAACAAAAGTGTCCCATTTCTTTGTTTCGTCCCATTCTCTCCTTCTCCACGTTTTAATACCACTCAACAACTCAACAAGGACCCTTTATCTCCGTTGCCAAACACCTCATAGAATTTCATTACCATGCAAATACACTCACGTTGTACCCCTCTTAAATCTGCAACCGCACATTCCCAGTATGACACCATCCCCCTTTCTTACTCAAAGCCACAACTTCCAACGAGCTTGCACAAACACCCTCTTGTTACTCACGTTCAACTCACGCTTCAACTTCAGCTCGTACCAACGTGGCCACCATGCTGCTTTGTTAAATGACGGTGCACCACTTCGGTGGTAAAAACTTTCAACTCATCCCTTCATTTCACCATGCAAAAGTAGATTTTTTTAATAAAAGGAAGAAGAATTAAAACGAAGAAAGGCGTTATGATTTGTTGAAGCCGAAGAAAAATAAAACAGGCATCGTGTATTTATAGTATCACAAAGCTTGGAGGCCAAGGATTAGCGTATAGATTAGGCTGTATACTTCTTCTTAGCTTGGTACAATTGTAGCATGTGGTGTTGCTGTATGAACAGACAGGGAAGAAGACGTCTCACTAAGGCCCCAGCATAGGACTGCCGTGATTTGAATATACATACCGTATACAATATCTTAGGTCTGTTCAAAATCCTTAGGTCTGCGGCATATATTTAGATTATGTTGTCATGTTTGAGCATCACTTAGGTAGGCAGAAACTAGGGGACTGCTCGACAATTTGGTTCATAAAGTAGCTGGTGATTTAATTGCTTGGGTATGCAGAGATATAACAATTCATTCTAGAATAGTTAGGCAATAGCGTTTGGCGATACGCTACTCTAACTTAGTGGCAAAGGTATTGAATTGATTTGTCCCTGTTTCTAAAAAGAAGAGAAAAGCAGGACGTCAGTCATGTACACACAGCCTAGGGTTGCAGGAGCATCTTGGCTAAACTTTAATTTATGTGATTTGGCCTTACTGTATGTATTGGTACAATATAGGTTGGCACAAGGGTCAGAAAATTGAACTTAGGCATGAAACTTTTATGATTTGATCAGGTTAGATTTTATTAAAGATTAAATTAGATTTTATTATTTTTAATCTATATGAAGCTTGTGCACGAAGTAACACGTAAAAACCACCATATACGAGTTGCTATGGACAAAAATAAAAATACTGTTGTGATAAGCGATGTGCCACGATCTCAAAAATATAATAATATCGGTAGGTTGACTCATATTTTGAAACCCCAAAATATTGATATAGGGTGCACAATACTCCAAATAAAAAAGTTGCGTATTTAATTAATTAAAAATTACGGTAAAATTCCAAAAATAAAATTATCACTACGCCTCAAAAGAATCTTGTCCAAATTCGAATCCGATATCTAGTTATTTCGAATAAACTGTTACGGTCGATAAACGACTTTATAGCGACTATTTGAATATTTGATTTGGACATATCTTGCAATAAATATGACGAAATCTCCATTTTCCACTTTCGTTGGAAAGATACAGTTCAACTGATTCCAATGCATCTTGTTCGAAGAAATCCAATTTAAAACGAGTTCTGTACACTCAGTTGAAGTTCAGAACGTTAAATTACGAACTGCAGTGTCGTTATGAGCTCGATTATAATTAATATATATTTTTATACGTTCAACTTCGTTTTAATAAAAATATAAATTCACTTATATTAGGAATTCAATATTTAAACTGATTTAAATACACAAATACAAACCGATAAAAATGCGGGATATTACATTCCTTCCCCCTTAAAATAATTTCGTCCTCGAAATTGCTAAGATGGGGAAAATGCTACAATCTCTGTTGCAAACAGGTTAAAAATCTTTTTGGTTTACTTCATAATTTCAGTTTTCAACTGAACTGATCAAAATATTAATTCCCTTCTTTGTAACGAAAATTTTCAAAATTCTGAAAATTTTCTAACATTTTAATTTTTCTTTTGAGAATTTCGTCAACCTCTCCGCTGCACGGTTCATTCGGTACAACTACAATACGCCACTCTGGCCTTCTCCCTTTATTGGGCATCCAACTTTCTCACTTCCATTTGCAATCCATTCAGCATACCCAAATGCATTTCCAACTGATCTCCAGTCAGGTTATTCTCAATCAATAATCCCAACTCAAATTTCTTTTTCAAACTCCAGTTCAATTCCAATTCCAAATAATCAAATTTCCCAACCAAGTTTGGTTCCATTCCCAATCTCAATTCACAACTCAACTACTTGGTCAAGTCAAATCCTTATTCCAGTATGATTCCCACTTACTTGGCTTCAATTCAACTCAAATTTCATTTGACTTATTTAGATTCTCTGTCTATTTACTTCATAAGTAAATTTTAAATTTCAGAATTCAAATCCCCGGGGTTCTATTTCAAATCCATTTGAAATCATATACATATTCATAACATAGCAATTCAAAATATTTGAATTTCCGAACAACTTATTTCAAAACAAAATCTTTGGTAGTAATCCGTCACTTAGAAACTCGAAAACGAACACTGATAATGCGGCCGTCATCATCAGAATTTATTTTCCAGTGATCAAAGTGAGTTCAATACTATATTACTTATCAAAACACTTACTTTCAAACATTTTCATTTGAAAACCACTTCAAAATATCTTTCAAAATGCTTGGAAAATATTTCCAAATTCACCCAGGATCTTAAAATTCCTTATATTTAATTCAAATTCAATGTCAACGCCTTTCCAAGTTTCTAGAGTTTTATTTCAATTCTGGTTTTAAATTCAGATTTAGTTCATCTGATTTTGCATATTATTCTTATATGAATTTCGATTGGTCATTAACATAACCAACTTAATTATAAATCTTAGTTGATCATAATAACAATCAAGACATCAATATACTATAATAACCTCAAGATATATACTTCTCATTATATCAAAATATATTTTTGGGTAAAATTTATTTCATTTACCCAGCTTTCAAAACAATATTGTGTCGAATTACTCTGTTCAAGAGTTTAGAAATACCTATCGATACAGTTTGCAATCCAGTATCGACCAGAATTCATAAACCACTCGTCAAACCAACCAACACAATATAAAACAGTTTTTTTTTTACCAATTTACAAATACGCTCTCATATATATACACTCAAACTCAATCTAGAGTATTACTTACTCCATCTCTATTGAGTCACGCCACAGAGCCAAGGTAATCACTTAACCTTATGCTCTGATACCACTGTAACGACCACGGAATTTTCGACTCCGAAAATCGACACAAAACCCAGCGTCGACTGTTCAGACATCGAAAATACCGGATCATTAATAGAAAGAAATTAGAGGGTGAGAAAGATAAGATAGAACTAATAGAATAGAAGAAGAAGAAGAACACAACTGAGCAAAATCAGAGTAAACACGAATCTCACAGCGGAACGAATAAAATATGTTATATAACATAACCTTGAAATACAAAACTGTACATACCTTTTATCAGAGTACAATACATCATACCATAGCAAAAATAATCTCTAAATACTAACGGTGAAGCCTTCTGCTTTTAGCTCCTTCAAGCGTATCTGTAAAAGCCTGAAACACTTGACTGCCCGTACAAATTTGGGCACCCAAGAGTTTAGGAAAAAACAAACAAAATAAACTCTGGGTCAGTCAAGGGACTGGTGTGAGTAAATTCCAACCATATGGCTTAACTTTGAAAATCCTTTTGAAACCAAAAAGATAATAGTAAGACCAGCCCACGCATAAACACGGACGGTTTTTATCTTACTATAACCCAAAACACTTTGATATCAAAATCCAGTGATATTATAATAATGTCTAAACAAGTAAATAACCAAATAGTAGAACGCTTGCATCTCACGCTCTACATACATAGTATAAAATCAAAAACCGCAGGGCGCTTATTGGAGATTGGATTCCAACTTGACAAGGTATGGGACCACCTTCCGATAGTGTATCTCTAGAGGCGAATACACCTGGGTTCAACAAGAACGTCTTGCAACCCGGCCCACACATGACCGACCACTCATTTCGCTTGAGTGTATCGAATGTATATCACCAACGGTTGGGCTCAAACCACCGTTCCCGAATGGGCAGAATCGATAGATTAAGAAACAAAAGGAATTTCTCTAGATAGGTGATTATACACCCTAATGGGAGCGACCCACATAGCCATGCTGCCTGCCCGATTTTTGTCATTTCCCGGCTGTGAAGCTTGAGGCTACGTCTACCTTTTAGAACCTCTGGCCACCATACACTTTGAATGCCACATCGTCAAACCCGTCAAATCACTAGTTGATCTTCCCAAAAATATTACGGGTATAAAAGCTAAGAGAAACGAATTTCTCTGCCACCAGACGTAATACCTTGAAAAGATCGTCTTATGTGACCGTTAAGAATACTCTGTCAGACATTCGTCCATACAAGTTGTCCTGGGATTGGACAAACAGAAAACACCATTCTGAAACAGAACGACCCTTGCGTTTCACTCCGTCTTCAATTTTCTTCAGCATAATCAAACTCGTAGCGCTTATGCCTATACGGAGTGGTTTCCGATAATATATCCAACCGGTCTCTCCGTATTGACAACGATGGTCAAACACTTCGATAGTCGGTTATTTAACTATCGAAGTAAAACAAACATCCAATCAGATGTATAATTATCATCACACAACCATGGGCACTTTTATTTAACATTCATCATCGTCGAATTATAGTTCCCATTTCTAGTAGTGTTATTTAACTCTAATCATATTTCAAACATCGAAATGATGTCATCGTTTTCTGAAACGATTCTCCACTACTCGTTCTTATATTTCTTTAGACAATCATCATTACTTATTACTTTAGAATAAGTGGATTTCAAAACAAACTGTTTACATTCCCTAGGGAGTAGTGCTATATAAAAATCACGCTTAAGCTTAGCCAACAGCGTTAATTTAACGCTATATTTCAAATACTTGAAATACGCTGCTATGTTCCACCTTATACTGATCTTTGACATCTCTTACCGTTACAAAAATCTTGATATCTCTTTTCGTTACAAAAGTCTTGACATCTCTTTATGTTACAAAATCTTGACATCTCTTTCTGTTACAAAATATTAACATCTCCCTCTGTTACAAAAATCTTGACATCTCTTTCTGTTACAAAAATCTTAACATCTCTTTCTGTTACAAAAATCTTAACATCTCTTTCTGTTACAAAAATCTTAACATCTCTTTCTGTTACAAAACAAATACCATCCCTCGATAATTGTGCAACCATTCAAGTTGGGGTATTTTAATTACCTCTCAGACCTTGATCGACGACGTTCTTACCTTAAAATAGATATGAGTTTGTAACTCTAACCCCTTATACTTTTAAATCAGTAAATGTGCTTCTTGCTATATTTTAAATATGGTTTTATGACGCCACATCCTTATTTTGAAAACTCGGTTATTACATTAGCTTATACAAATCCATTTTTTAGCATTTCTCTCCGCTTCGTCTTTCTTAGACAAATCCCTTATTAAACATTCCTCTTCGCTTTGTCTTCTTTAGACAAATCCCTTATACTTTAAAATCTTATGTAAACTAAATCCACTATTCGTTAATTTATTACATTAGATTAATCAGCCCAATCTAATTTAATTAAATAACCAATTATTGATCAAAACAGTTTGTTGGGTAAATTTTTAGCCATGATTAACCCACTAATCAATTCTAACAAATCTTTTCATTTTGAATAAATTAATCCAAATAATTTCACTTGTATCGATTACTATAAAAATAGTAATTTATTTCTAAATAATCTCATTTACTATTAAATAAACCATAATCGATTCTAACAAATCTTACTTAATATGAAATCAACCATAACCCATTTGTAAATATCTCATTTAATTGTCCTTAAAACAATAAATTCATGTTATTTATCATCAAGTTAATCTCCGCCTACTTACTTATTAATCTTATTGATATAAGTATCCACTTTACCAAATCATTTAGTAAGTATGGTGAAACACGTGCTTCGCACACGGTGGGATTTTGGTAAAACAATATCGGTTAAAACAAATGAAACATTTATGGTTGGTTGTTGCCACTTTTTCTAATCCATATCATCTATTGATTAAATCAAAATAACGTTTGAATTTCCATTCAACGCTAATATCAACACAAGGTTTCAAAAGTCATTTGGGTTCAAACGGTGCATCTATATAAAACAAACAGTACATATAAATATTTAGGAATCCGGTTGGATTCCTCCAACCGATTTCCTGCATCCACCGATGTTAGTCAACAATTAACACTGATTCCATACCAGGAAATATTATAATCGATGGAATCAGTCCAACCAATGATGTGTATATATATGCAACGATACAACCAATTTAACCATAATCTGCCTAAACAACCATCACACAGTATTCAACCATTATTTAAAATATAATTGAAATATTTTAAATAAAAAGAGAGTTAGTGAATTTACTCACCTTGGCGCGTTAACCGTTAAATAACGATTTGCGTTAGTTGATGGTTCTGTTTTTGTTTCTCACGTTGATCAAATTCTGAAAGCTTTGCCTTTAGCGAAATTAGATCCACGATGCGGCCCTCGTCGCTAGCATCCTAACGTGACCGCTGACTCCTTCCATCGTGTTTTCTACCGTTCATTTCAAAACATCAAAGAGGACGCCACTCAAAAATCAAATCCATCGTTCGCAGAATTTTAACATCCCGACTACCAAGCACAACATGGCTCCTTTGTTATAACCAAACGCAAGCTTCCTGTTGCTCAAGGACCGCAACTCCCTGCTTTCACTTAGAACTACTCTTCCTTTCCTTTGAGTTCCCATCCGTTTCGAAAACTCAATCCTACAGTCATCCGCAAACAATTTGACGTCCTCCCTTATACCACCTCAAACATACACAGTACCGTCCTCAAGTATTTAAACTCCAAAGACTTCCTTCCACGCAATATGATTCCGCAGCTACAGTGTCTCCAACATCCCACCATAGGGTCTTCACATTCAGCTCCCTACGTTATCCTCCCATATCCATATTATAATCAGTCCAATACTTCATGCTAACAACAGTGTCCCATTTCTTTGTTTCGTCCCATTCTCTCCTTCTCCACGTTTTAATACCACTCAACAACTCAACATGGACCCTTTATCTCCGTTGCCAAACACCTCATAGAATTTCATTACCATGCAAATACACTCACGTTGTACCCCTCTTAAATCTGCAACCGCACATTCCCAGTATGACACCATCCCCCTTTCTTACTCAAAGCCACAACTTCCAACGAGCTCGCACAAACACCCTCTTGTTACTCACGTTCAACTCACGCTTCAACTTCAGCTCGTACCAACGTGGCCACCATGCTGCTTTGTTAAATGACGGTGCACCACTTCGGTGGTAAAAACTTTCAACTCATCCCTTCATTTCACCATGCAAAAGTAGATTTTTTTAATAAAAGGAAGAAGAATTAAAACGAAGAAAGGCGTTATGATTTGTTGAAGCCGAAGAAAAATAAAACAGGCATCGTGTATTTATAGTATCACAAAGCTTGGAGGCCAAGGATTAGCGTATAGATTAGGCTGTATACTTCTTCTTAGCTTGGTACAATTGTAGCATGTGGTGTTGCTGTATGAACAGACAGGGAAGAAGACGTCTCACTAAGGCCCCAGCATAGGACTGCCGTGATTTGAATATACATACCGTATACAATATCTTAGGTCTGTTCAAAATCCTTAGGTCTGCGGCATATATTTAGATTATGTTGTCATGTTTGAGCATCACTTAGGTAGGCAGAAACTAGGGGACTGCTCGACAATTTGGTTCATAAAGTAGCTGGTGATTTAATTGCTTGGGTATGCAGAGATATAACAATTCATTCTAGAATAGTTAGGCAATAGCGTTAGGCGATACGCTACTCTAACTTAGTGGCAAAGGTATTGAATTGATTTGTCCCTGTTTCTAAAAAGAAGAGAAAAGCAGGACGTCAGTCATGTACACACAGCCTAGGGTTGCAGGAGCATCTTGGCTAAACTTTAATTTATGTGATTTGGCCTTACTGTATGTATTGGTACAATATAGGTTGGCACAAGGGTCAGAAAATTGAACTTAGGCATGAAACTTTTATGATTTGATCAGGTTAGATTTTATTAAAGATTAAATTAGATTTTATTATTTTTAATCTATATGAAGCTTGTGCACGAAGTAACACGTAAAAACCACCATATACGAGTTGCTATGGACAAAAATAAAAATACTGTTGTGATAAGCGATGTGCCACGATCTCAAAAATATAATAATATCGGTAGGTTGACTCATATTTTGAAACCCCAAAATATTGATATAGGGTGCACAATACTCCAAATAAAAAAGTTGCGTATTTAATTAATTAAAAATTACGGTAAAATTCCAAAAATAAAATTATCACTACGCCTCAAAAGAAACTTGTCCAAATTCGAATCCGATATCTAGTTATTTCGAATAAACTGTTACGGTCGATAAACGACTTTATAGCAACTATTTGAATATTTGATTTGGACATATCTTGCAATAAATATGACGAAATCTCCATTTTCCACTTTCGTTGGAAAGATACAGTTCAACTGATTCCAATGCATCTTGTTCGAAGAAATCCAATTTAAAACGAGTTCTGTACACTCAGTTGAAGTTCAAAACGTTAAATTACGAACTGCAGTGTCGTTATGAGCTCGATTATAATTAATATATATTTTTATACGTTCAACTTCGTTTTAATAAAAATATAAATTCACTTATATTAGGAATTCAATATTTAAACTGATTTAAATACACAAATACAAACCGATAAAAATGCGGGATATTACAGTATGTATGTGTGTGCGTGTATATATATATATGTGTGTGTGTGTGTGTGTGTATGTGTGTGTGTGTATGTATGTATGTATGTACGTATTTATGTATGTATGTATGTATGTATGTATGTATGTATGTATAAACGTAAATTTAACGAATGGGATTAGCGTCCTTACCACATATTTGAAACGTCAATTCTATAAAATTCTTAAGGTGTACAAGTCAATTTCCCATATTTCCTAATCCATAACATAAGCGTGCATATGAAAATAAAATGGAAAAAACAAACACAATAACATATGAACTTGCAACCCATGTTTTTGCTTGATTATTATAACAATAAAAGATGAACATAGCGTTAACCATACATGTTTATAACTCCTATTTTGAATAGATTTCTTTTCTTATGTTTTTTTATACACAAAACATGAATATTTAGATTTGTAGTAAATGATACGTTCAAATTCTCTATTTTGAGAATAGAGATTCAAACCTATTAAATTTACAAACTATCCAAATCTTAATCTTTTACCCAAAAACCAAACATATGAATTTATATGAAAATATAATAAAAAGGAATCAATTCAATATAGAAAATCATACAAAAGAATCATGCCCTTCTTTTATTATTACCTCAACCCAAAACTCAAATATAACTTGATTGAGCATTCACTACGCTAGAAAACGAATCAGACAACAAATATCCAACGTTGTCTGATTGAATACATATCTGTCGTTTTTTCGGTGTCGCCTCATTTTACATCAGACCACAGATATACCCCATCGTCTGATATGCACTAGCATCAAGAGAAAATAAACCATACGTTGTCTAATGTTACAGTATCATTTCTAAAAATTTCTATTAAACAACACATAAATATTGACTGATATGCATATCAATTACACTTATGTTATATTTGCAAAATGAAATGATGATCAAATTTATTTAAACAAATATTATATTTCAAATCAAATTCAAATACAATACAACTTTCACTATACTTACGTTTTCAAATACAATACAACTTTCACTATACTTACATTTTCAAATGCAATACAACAATACAACTTTTCTCTACACTTTCACATATAACATTTTTTTTATTAGCACTCACTTACACTTACTCGAGATTATTTTTGATATTGATCTTCATTTGCTTGCTCCATCTTCTGTCCAGCTATCTCTTATCTTGTCAAATAAATAAAGGAAACAAACATAAATTGCAAAAATTAAATTAAATTTGAATATTAATATTGCCTCACTTTATGTGTTTATTTTCCCTTCATGGTTTAGATAGGGACATTGATTAAATCTCACGGACTATTGCAAAGGTCAAGACCAAAGGCTCAACATAGTGTAAATGTGCACAAGGTCAAGCCCAAAGTACATTAGAAATAAAAACAAACATAAAGCAGATAAAAAGCGAATCTGGACCCAACTACAAATCATGTGTTCCATAAGCCAGTTATATCTCACGACCTGTAATCTCCACAACCATAGTATGTGTCTTCCCATACACATGAACTACTGGCTTACTGCTCCAACTCTCTAAGCAACTTATTTCATGTACAATAGCTATAAGATTATCCATTTCAACTCTGCTTTGTCTAGCTTTAATAACTACATAGCTTTACCATTTTGGTTAAAGCTGTTACTGATTATTCTCCTAATTTGTTGAATATTTCCACCTCCTACTTCGGTCATAAGCGATTCCCTGTACTGAAATTTAATCCGCATTTTTTTGCACATTAACCCCCATAAACAACAATTAATTAACTAAATGGACATTGTAATAGGATAAGTGTTAACAAGGCCGACTGTACTCAATTAAGTGCTTCATTTTGTAAGGACCCAATGAGATTAATGCAAACAATTTCCCAAACATGTTCCACAAACTCATAAATTGGTTCACATGGGTTTGATCAACAAATATAAAAATTGATGCATATCGGTGTAAATGGATTCTTTCTTCTCAGATATATTAAATAAGAAGACCGTTATTTGCTGTTGAAATCATCGAGTCCTAAAATTTTGGCTAATCTTCCCTTTTAAAATGTAGTTATTGAACAAATTGAAAAAAAAAATCCCAACGCTTGAACATCCAGTAATACTAATACCAATGTCATTTTGTTGATAGGCATATAAATTAGTAGAGAAAACTGATTCAAGCCATTAAAATGTAACAGGCCCAAATAATAGACATTTGATACTCCATGGGCAATCTAAACAAGATAATCATCCAAATCTGATATTTTGAAACCAACTTGCAATATTCTTACCCCTTTTAACTCGAATTGAAGCTTCCTCCCAGATTCAACCGTATGTAGAATCGGTTTGAACAAATGAATAATTTTCAGCTTTAGATGTTGAAATTTAGGTTCGATATCGCCATAAAGCCAAAGTTCTGATGTCTTGATCCGTTGTAAATCGTTTGAATCGGTGACTTCTTCCAGATTCGAATTTTAGAAGGGTTGATCTAGAGGGATGGAGTTTCGTTATCCATTTTCTGCGAAGCCTTCGTAAATAGAAGCACCGACATTTTGTAGATCCAATTTTTCAGATTGGTTTGAAGTTGATGTCTTGATCCTAGGGTTGCAAACACAAGGGGTCGATTTGGTATTGAGAGTGAGATTAAAGGGTTTTGATAATTTTGTTTTGAGAGGGAGAGAAGAGGGAACACAAAATATTGAGGGGGAAACAATCTGAGGAAGGCGGCCACCAAAATATTAAAGGGAAACAAAATAAAAAGAGCGACCTCGAAATAATAGGGAGGGAAAATTTGGAGCCAAAACTTAAAGTTGATAACTTAAATCAGACGACATATAAATTGTTGTATGGATTCCAAGGTTGTACACAGGGAATTCACATACTTATTCAGACAACAGGGTATTGTTTCCATATGTAGTGTGAAACAGTGAAAATAATCAAGCTTATGTTGTGTGATCACTGTTATCTGATTCGATTTTTGGCGTAGTGATTTCTACAAATAATAAAATAAACAAAGGATTTTGGGGTTTAATCATATTTTCCTTTCATATATCCCAAATCTCCAAAGGCACAACAATCCAAATCTATAATTATCAAATTATAGAAAATAGTTACTTAGTTAGATTCCACCCACAAAGCTACAAGAAGAAGCAAAAAAGAATTGAGTGGATAAAAAGTATGGATATGGCCTTCGAGAAAGAACAAGCTCTAACCTTTCAAATATATATAGTGTGGGGCTAGGGGCACCCCAATTTTCTCTTCCTATTACCACAACTAAAAAATTAAAACACATTAAATTCTCAGTGCTTCCTAATACCACATTGATCTTAGAATAAATAAATTCAACCGAACGAACGGTGATCAACCGTCTTCGAAACAATATACGTACGATGATTAACCACCGTTCGAAAATATTGTTCGCGGCAAGAAAGCGTCGTTCAATCAATTTCATTCACGTCAAATAGCACTCAGTGCAATCTTCATCCAAACCAAAATTGTAACAACCCGGAAATGCGGGCCAATTTAAAATTTTTATTTTAGCGAATTTTGAACATTTAAAATGGATTATTTTAAATAATATCGACGAGAAATTTATTTTGAATAGAATTCGAACGTGTATATTATATACGTCGTCGTTAGAATATAAATAATTATATATAATTATAAATAGAATTGAAAATGGCGCGGTAGTTCGATAATTCGATTTCAAACTTCAATTGAATGTACCGGGTGCAAAACAATCCGGATTTTAGTGAAACCAAAAATATTAGAATCTATTTGAGGATATCTTTCCAAAGAATCCGAAAAATCAAGATTTCATAACGGGAATCAAAAGATATGTCCAGTTGAAAATTCTGAATAGTCGTTATGGAATTCAGGCCCTTAAAAATGGGAATTTTGCAAACGACCTCGGATTTCGACGAAACCACTTTTGTTGGGTCTGTGATGTCAAATTATTGCTAGATTCCAAATTTCATAATTTTTTGAATCAATATGTGAGTGTGGCAAAGGAAAACGCATTTGACCAGTTTTAGTTGATTTTAATCGATTGGAAAATGGCCATTTTTCCAACGGTCTCAGAATTCGACGAAATTAGTTTTGTTAGGACCGTATCGTCAATACGAAGCTAGGAAATATTTTTATGGAATTTTTAGAGTTCGTATGTGACCCCGGTAAATTGAAATGCGCGTTCAAATTCAATATATAGAGTTATATGTTGATTTTGACGAAAACTGATTGTAACGATCGAATCAGCTTATGATACATATCCCATTGTGTTCGGAATGCGGGTAATTAGATATGGACGATAGGCGGTGGGCCTCGTTTTGAGGTCGAAAATAAAAGTTGCTTTTTGGAATCAAATAAAATAAATTAAATTAAAACTCTCTCTTCTCTCTCACCCTATTATCACTCAGCCCCCCCTGTTCCCTTCATTCAAGAAAATCAAAAATAAAAATAAAAAAATAAAAATAAAAAGGGCAGAGCCCGTCGTTCCACGCCTCCACCTCACCGAGGTCACCGCCCACCGTGCGCCATCACCCAGGAGGGGCGTCACCTCCTCCTCCCTCTTCTCCTTCCCGCTTCCCTCCTTCTACTCGGCGAACCACAAGCACCCCCTACCCGAAACGCTAGGCCCCTCCTCTGACCAAGATGGCCGCCGCCCCTTCCCTGAGTCCACCTCCGATGGCCAACAGCCCGGCGCCGCCTCCAACCACCCTCCAGCGCGCTAAACCCCCTCCGCTCCCTCCTTACTCGATTCAAACAGCCGCCGTGAACCCTAAGACACCTCCCCCGACCCTTCAGCAAGCCCTCAGTCCTCCTTTAATCGAAAATGTAAGCTTTTCTATTTTCTATTTATTCAATTAGTTTAGATATGAAATAAAAATATAATCTTTGTGGTATATAAAGCGATTTGAAAAGATAAAGGTGTGATTTTTGATATTAGAAAGTCTATATTTTTATATTGTTAAAGTTTATATTTTTATTCGCTCAAAGTTCATAATTTTACCATATTAAAGTTGAGATTTTTATTTAGATAAGGAAATGATTTTTAGAAGTTAAAAATATAATTTTTATTATATAGAAAGGTTAAAGATATAATTTGTATATTATAAAAAGAATAAAAATATGATTTTTAGCATATGTGAAGTATAAAAATATAATCTTTTATATTGAAGAAGTATAAAAATATAATTTTTATATAGGTAAGATAGTAAAATATCATCTTTATAGTGATGTAAAAGAAAAGGCGAAATATTTATTTTAGAAAAGGCGAAATCAATATTTTTGAAAAGGCGAAATCTTTGTAAAAGAAAAGGCGAAATCTTTATATAGATAATAGCGTGATAAAAATAGAATTTTTATCTATATAGTAGCGACGTAAAAATAGAATTTTTATCTATATAGTAGCGACGTAAAAATAGAATTTTTATCTATATAGTAGCGATGTAAAAATAGAATTTTTATCTATATAGTAGCGATGTAAAAATAGAATTTTTATCCATATGGAGTGATTATTAAAATATGATTTTTATATACATAACAACAATATAAAAATGTGATTTTTATATATGTAGTGGCTACGGGCAACGAAAATGACAAAAGGCGAGCACGACGAAGATTTCCCACATAGAAGTGTCGTGGAGTTGGGATAGCTATTGGTGAGAACTTCTCACTCTAAATTTCTTTTTCTAGTTATATATATATATACTAGGATGCAGACGGTGCTTAGCAGCACCCGACACCCGTCATCCACAGACCATGGATGGCTTGTTTGTTTGATTGATGTGTTGTGAAAATCGTTTGTGATGTTGATGTGAAATCGATAATAAATTGTAGATGTTTGAAATAAGTTAATTATCGTTAAAAATATAATTTTTAACGTGAATGTGAGTAAATAAATATTTATAAACAAATCGGCTGATTTGTTTATATACACTGATTTGACTGATATTGATTGGGATGATAAATTTTACACATCGCCCAACTGCACGAATAAAAATCTGTGTTTGTTGATTTGAAACCCCACACGGGTGTTGGGATGATATTTGGCGTACACTAATCCCAATTATTTAATTGTATGTCGATCGATCGATCGACAGGCTGTGTAAGCGTTGATTATTTATATTTGATGCTTATGCAGTTGTGAGGTGCACCTTGGATGATGGTTGATTGTTTATCATTGCTATTATATACATGTGGTGTATGGAACTCATATAATTGACGTTATATGGTAATTGATTGGGCCTCATTCCAATCGGGAAAATAATGAATATTATAAAAGGAAATTCATGTGTTGAATATAAAAATAGTCATGTGTTGACGATGTTCATGTGGTGAAATTATTCATGTGTTGAGTAAAATATTTTAATAATAAAAATTACATCTTTATCATATTTACAATTAGAATCTACTTCACGGTGGTGTCTAATTAAAATCAAACGATAGATACCATAGTTTTATAAAATATTTTACATAACAAAAATAGTCGTGTGTTGACAGTACTCATGTGTTGAGATTAGTCGTGTGTCGAAAGAAATATAGATTCATGTGTTGAATATGATATATTCATTTGTTGAATAGAATAATGAATTTATTGAAATATATAAAGCCGTGTTGATTAGAGTTACGCTATTTTGACGTGAACGATATTTATATCAATTATATTCATTTTTATAATGAATATAGAAAAGAAGTGATTTCAAAATATAACATTTTGAAAATATTATCATTTATATAGTAATGATATGAAATATTCAATTTTGATTTGAAGTTGAATATAGAGTTGAAATGGTTTTGAAAACGAATTTAAAACGATTTATAAAATACGTTTTAAAAGGAAATCGACGAAATATATATAATATATATATATATATATATATATTATATATATAATGGCCTGAATAGAACGCGTTGCGCCGTGGCAGTTCGTGAATTTCGACCATTGACTTCGAATTGACGTTGCGGGAGATCCGACCGTCGGATTCTCCTAAAACCAGAACCGTTGGGTTCGTATCGAAAAGAGCTTTCCAATGAATATTAGAAATTTGAAATCTAACGGTTGGATTTGGAATTATGTCCAAATCAAATTTGGAAAAGGTCGCTGTAAGTGCAGTTCGATGGCCATTGATGGAAATCGACTGTACGGGCTTTGATAAAATTATTAAAAATATCAATAATTTATGTAAAATCATAATATATGAATTGGAAAGAACTGGGATGAAAAACTCCATATTTGAAAAGATAAAAATATATTTTTGTTGAAATGAACTAATTTTGAACTAGAATTAAAATCAATTTATTTTTGAAATAAATAAATTGAATTTGAAAGTGATTTTAAAAATAATCGATATTCCCAATACGTGAATTGGACTGGAGTTGAATCGAAATTATCTTCGGAATATTTCGATGTTGGATTTCGTGACTATACAGATATTGTTATGGGAATTTGAAAGATATATTTTATATCGTTATTTCCAATATGATATTTGTTGGTTTCGGGAATTGATATTGAATATAAGCCGGTATATTTTCTATTCAGAGCCTTGTATTTAATATCAAATGTGATTTGGGTTTGTCGTGAATGGTGTCTTCATTAACACTGTTCTTAAGCCCAATGGGGAAAAAGATTAAATCTTTCTATTTAGATTTAATGAAGTGTATCGATTAAATAATATTTAATTGGAATTGAATTTGAATTGGTTTTTGGGTTTATCGTGAGCGGTGTTTTGAATAACACCTGTTCTTTAACCCGATTAACAATAGAAAGTGATTTTGGGTTTATCGTGAACCGTGTTTTAGATGACATTGGTTCTTTAACCCAGTTAAAGACAGGATATTGATTTTTGAAAAGATTAAAACTAAGTGGAGTTTTAACGAATCTTTAATTAGATTGAAATGTAAAATGATAATCTAAATTATCAAATCTGAAAGGTGATCGAGAATGGAGTACCACCAGTTTTGCTCCAAAGCGATAGTTAAATCTTTAATTAGATTTGAACGTGGGATGGTAATTAATTTTACCGATAACACCGTGGTGTTAGATATGGAGTATTACCAGTTTTTCTCCATGGGATATATAGGTTGGGATTGGGAAATAAAATAAATAATTACTTCGGTGTGGTTCGCTAATCCCGACTAGTTTGAAATGATATCCAAAGGAAGATTAAAGAATAAATTCAGAAGAATTTATCTTGGATAAAATTAATGGAAACCTTTCCCTAAGAATGCGATTTTGTGAATAAAAGAATATTCTGAATTGGAATGAGGCGTTTGTTGTGTTTGTGTAACATTTGTTTATCATATACGTGGGTTATTCAGAAAGGCCGGGTTATACCCTTCTGAATAACCGATTCGACGAGATGTCGAAGATGAAGACAGTGGTCGAAGACCGGAAGTCTTTACATCGTTTGGGTGATTACTGATGATCTCGATTGGGTTGTACACCCAAGATGAGGGAAACAGTTGGTGATCGTCCAGACGTACTTGGAGATGGATGGATATGCGAGGAAAGTGCCTCCGGTTTCGTTCAGACCTAGGACGAACTTGTAAATGGATTGTGTGTCTGACATTGGATTTTATTATGTGTTGATTGATCTCTATTAAATATACATCTGTTTGGCGGCAGAGAATTTATTCTCTTGCTTAACGCCCTTCTCTGAGACGTACGAGCTCAGAGGTTGTATATCGATGGACATCATTCGCATGGAGTGAATTGCCAGTGTGGCACGCGTAAGTGGCAATTGATCAGGGCTTCTGTTGAAAAGCAAAGTCTTGTGGTTGATGATCAAAGCACGGCCTGTGTGGCGTAGCTTTGTGTATAACGTGAATTCGCGAGCCTCACACCTCGGTATGAGTCAAAAACGGGAGACGGACCGCTGGGAGAGCACGACGTTTCTTTCTAGCTAGGGTGGTGTCAGTGACCTACCAGCCCTGACATTTATATACTTTTCACCTGTGTGGTTGTTGGAATGCGAGGCGCCTCGGATATAGGTCTGTAAGGACCGGGAAACGTGTGTTCAGGAATAACTAATCCTCAAAAGTAAGAGAGGACCGGCCCAGTCGATTCCAAGGATCAAAGTGGGGTCCTGGGACATTTGCTAGAGTGTCTCGAACGGAGAGGAGCTTGCCCCTTGCCTCGACTCATGATGGAATCCAATTTCCAATACGTGTGTTTCGGTTTTATTTGTAGAGCTTAGTATGGCGACATAGTAGATGGTAGCTATGACGTCTATGATTTATATTTATGATTGAAATTGTTTTGACACTATACACCTATAATAGTATCAAATAATGTGTTTTAAACATATCAAGCATGCTTTGGCTGTTATAAGGTAAAAACCCTATCCTCCGGCTTGCGTTGCATTGTGTGATGGGACCTGGGTCTTATAACAGCTTCATTTTTCTTTATTTACCATTGCGTTGTTTGTTCTATGCACTGGTATTCTTGGGAGAAAACCCGTTCCGTGTTATACGGCGTGGTCCCTTGATTTACCAAACTTTAAAACCAATATTAATAACTGTTTTAGTTCTCACACCAGTCACATGACTGACCTGCAGTTTATTGTTTTAACCTAAACTCTGGGTGCCCCTATTTTCGACACGGGCAGCTAGTAGTTTTGGTTTTGCAGATTTATATCCACAGGGTCCTGATTTACAACTGGAACGATGCTCGGAAAGCTCTGTATCCGTGTATCACTTTCAGTTGTGGTTTGTATATTTTTCCGCTGCTATGTAATTTATTGTAATCTCTGATATTTATCGAATGTAATTTTATCAATTTACACTCTGTATATTCTTGTATTCTGATGGAATTGTTGTAATAACAATGAAATGTTCTTCCGTCTGCGTTCATTTATGTGTTGTTCTCAAAGTATCCGCTCTTTCCTTCACGGGGAAGTTACGGGTTCTGTCAAAAATTAGGATTAATAACTTACTTGACTGAATTGATTGGGGTTGAGACGACGATGCATCTGTAGCTTTCTTCTTCCTCAGCATTAGCGACATCGAACGATTTCACGATAATCGGAGTTAAGTCTAGGGTTTTCGAAAGAGATAATGGACGAATCAAAGTTGAGAGGGAGAAATAAATATAAACAGTGGTAGCCCTATTTTTAATGTGAGGTATCAGGAAGAGTGGAAGAGTAATTTTTGTGTTATTTTTTAGTTGTAATAATGAAAAAAGGAAATTGAGGTGCCCTTAGCAACACTATATATATATATATATATATATATATATATATATATAAGAATCGCATATATTAGGATTCTTATATGTATAAATCTAACTCCAACTCTAGATCTAAATCTAAATAGAATAGAGTAGAATAATGAAAATAGATTAAGAAGATAGAAGAAGAGCATATTTTCTTATCTGAATTTTTAGCAATGGCAGAAAGGCATGGTGGAGGCAAGGAAGAGAATGAAGATAGGATTTGGAGTGAGGGGTTGGGGCTCTTTTTATAGTTGCTATCGTGTTTTCAGACCGTTGGATTTAATTGATTAAATCTAAGCGGTCTGATTAATAATATATAAGTAAGCCCCTATATAAAACAGCCCTCACTGGGCTTTCCTTTAGAAGGGCGGTCTACACCCTCCCTAGGAGCCCTCATTGAACTTGTGAACCCTGTGTCTGCTCAATAGAATTTTGTGTTTGTATAACATTGTAAATTGTTGTGATGGTGGAACAATTTTCAAAATCATTTCTTTTAATAGCGTGTAAAATTCCTTTTGCTTTTATCATGTTTCTTTGTGTCCCGGTTACTTAGTCCCATTTTCACTTAGTCGACCAATATACCAATAACCTTTTTTTACTCTGAATGATTATGAACATCATTCGCAACATGCAATTGCCATCATGTAAAGTAGGAAGTTTTTCACCTTTAAATCTAAATAGGCAATTGCATTTATTTTCTATCAGTCATTTGGAGTTTCTTCCAGCTTTTCTCTTTTCGTTTTTGTACACACCATTTCGTTCAAAAGCAAACAATTTTTTTTTTCTTTTGTTTGCTTAAAACACCAATATCCAATTCCAATGTTATAATAACAGAATTAAGATGTTTTTCCGTATCACGAACCCAACCAACCAATTTTTTCGAGAATGAAGTATCTACATTAACAATGTTCAATAAAATGTAAGTAATATAGATTTATCTAATAATAAATCAAATATTTTTACATCATAAGTCATAAATCGTTAGAATAATCCAACACTATTTCTTCGTAAATTTCTTCATCATTAGAATATGACACAATCTGTAAAATATAAGTGTTAACCAATTAAAAGTTCAAGCAAAAATGCAAAATTTAACTACCACGCATAACTACATGGTTAGGGAATGAACCATGTAGTCTTCATACGTGGATGGCCATAAAATCACGTATATACTTGCAAGGATTGTAATTTACGTTCCCAAAGTAGACTACTTACAATTTGCTTTTAAAAAAAGATAGAAACTTTTCAAAGAAGCTTTTATTTCAAAATCACCAACTATGAGTGCGTCAAAGATTAATTCTTCTCTTCAAAATCCATCAACTAGCAGTGAAAAATTGAATTTTTAAATGACAAGTTTATAATTTAGAATTTTAAAGAAGCTACGTTTAGACAAAAGCAAGTTGATAAAAATATTTTAACCTTTATTATTTTATTAAATTTAGAAGGAGGCTGCTAAGAAAAAAATATTTTGAAACAGAAATTGCCTTCTTTTGTACAAAGGCAATCAAGAAAAGGCAGATTTGATGGGACAATTTAACCAAAGATTGCTCTATAACATAATCTTGGGCTCAATTTTGGAAATTTCATGTCCTTGGGACATGCTAAAAGATTAATACAGGGGAAGTTCATCAGCTAATAGCAAAACTGAAGAACGACCCTTCCTTGATTGTGGCTTAATGGATATATAGGGTGCAACTGGCATTAAATTCAATCGAGTTCAACCATAGAAAACACAACATTGAAGACCAAGCACATATTACTTTAAGAATACTGCAATTTCACTTGTATCAATCACATATGCAGAGATATATAAATCCAAATCAAGCACACATTTGCATAAATTAAAATAGATTCTTTTCATTAACAAAATGTTAACTTAAGAACATCAAGACGCATACAACCTAAAGCAACATTAACCCACCAAAGGCAGATCAGAACCCAAGCTAAACTTCATTCTACAAACAAGTAGCAGCCCCAGCATCCATTTAAGCAGCCTTCTTGGGAGCTTTGGCTGCTTTCTTCTTGGGCGATTTTGTACCTTCGGTTTCAGTAACAGCACTCTTCTTTGGCAGAAGCACGGGATTGATGTTAGGCAAAACTCCACCATGAGCAATTGTAACTCCACCAAGCAGTTTACCCAACTCCTCGTCGTTCCTTATTGCAAGCAATATATGCCTCGGAATGATTCTGCTCTTCTTGTTGTCTTTTGCTGCATTTCCAGCCAACTCCAAAACCTGAGAAAGAGTAAATCTTAGATATCTTGGATTCTGAACAAAAATCAAAAGTTAGAGTAAATCTGAGAAAGAGTGCAAACCTCAGCAGCGAGGTACTCCAATACGGCAGCGAGATAAACTGGAGCACCAGATCCTACACGGTGAGCGTAACGGCCTTTCTTCAAGTACCGGCCAAGACGGCCGACGGGGAACTGGAGTCCGGCTTTGAGCGATCGGCTGACTGACTTCTTCTTGGGACCGCTTGGTCCTTTTCTGCCTGCAGCTCCCTTCTTTGATTTACCGGTAGTCTCCATCAGATTGAATCAGAATTTAGAATTAGGGAAGATTGAGATTCGATGATGAGAAATTAAAGTGGGAGGGGAGGGGGTTTTATTGTGAGGATTGGGGACCGGACAATGTGGGATGACGCGGATCGATATCTCTGGCCGTTGGATCTTTTTCCAGATGAATGGTGAGATTTTACATGACCTTGTGATCCGTGACTTTAGGTTTTGGCGAATGAGAACAAAGCACTTCTCCAGTGAATTCCATTTGTCGGAGGTTTACAGGGTGAAGGAATTAGGTTGCGCGCTTTTAAGTAACTAAAAGTCTAAAATATCTTCCACCTTCCAATTTTTTATTCAGCATTTTGAATTCATAAATTCTTCTTGAGTGCCGTAACTTTTGATATGAACGTCCTGTTACCTAAATTCATCTCCATTATGTATGTAGAACTCGCATGTGTAACCCATGCGCAACACCGTGATATTATTAGAAAAATATTTATATATTTTTTTTTAACAACAAAGATATTTTGTATATATAGAACAGCTACAATACTAGTATGACCGTACAACGATGGAAAAACCGACCGTTCGATTATATATTTTAAAAGAAGTTTGAATTTTAAATTAATCGACCATATCACATTTGAGTAGATATCATCGCAATTTAAATTGATGCGATTGTCAACTATAATGGTGCAATAGTTGAAGAATAAGGGTATCACCATAAAAATATGACATTAATTGTAGATTTGAAGTGAAATGAATTTCCTGAAGAAATTTTAGACATCAAAGTTTGAACTATTGAAAACATTGGAGATTGTAAATTAAAAAAAAAAAAAAAAAAAAAAACATTAAAAAATTTGATTTTAAAAGAGGACAGTAAACAAACTTGTCAAACGGTTGATTTGATATTACGTACCTAAAATTTTTGAAACAAGTAAATAATGGCTTCCACTCCAAATAACAACCAAAACAACTCCTTTTAGTTTCGTATGCCTACTCTAGGCCCATTACAACAATCTACGCTTGCAAGGGTTATCAAATTAGAAGAATATATAAAGGATACCCTACAATTGCTCGTTGAAATGCAACTTCTACAACTTCGAATGGCAAAAGAACAAGAAAAGCAAGGGAAGATTGTTAGGAATCTTCAGAAATATATAATGGATAACCAAAATAATCCAATTATTATTGAAGATGATTCCTCCAATATTCAAATCCATAACCCTACGGAAGAAGATGAAGAATAATAAGAAGTTGAAGAAGAATAAGCACAGGAAGAAGATCAATAAATGGAAGAAGATAATTAAGTTATTTGTGTTGGTGAGATGTCTTTTGATAAGGAAGGAAATGTGATTGAATAAAATAGTGAATTCTGTCTCCGTTATCCAAAATGTCCAATTCACAAGTCTCCAATTGTCAAAAACACTAAATGTTCTGGTATCATATAACCGTATAATATTCATATATACGTTAATATTCATAATTATTCAAAATTATTCATCTAAATATCAGTTCTTGTATATTGGATTTAGAACAACAATTCACAATAATAAAGGCTTGTATTCATATTTTTAGATTGTAGCCTTAGATAGTTTATTAACATAGTTTATAATCTTAGAAAGTTTATTAGGTATTGGAACTTGTTATATACTATATTACTTTTAGGTATTAGTCTAAGTTTTAGAACCATGTCTTAGTTTTAGGGGGAGTATTATAGTCTAGTTAGGAATATACAGTTTTTTGTTGATCACAAAGAGAGAAATATAAAATATGGTTTAGAACAAGGGGAAGTTAATAGTTTCAGAAGGAGTTAATGGCGTAAGGGGGAGTAACTGTAGAATCAAGACATCAAGTACGAATATTTTATAAACCAAGGCTGTCATCAACAAAAAGGGATATTGTTAGGGATTGAGATGACTGTAATGAATTTGATGACAACAACCTTGTTTTAACTTTAATTGTTATAAAATACATACTAATACTATTCTCTAGAATATATATATATATATATATATATATATATATATATATATATATATATGTACATGATATCTATGCAGATATTGATTATTGAAGACTGTACAGTTTAGAGAATCAAGATTTCAAAGAGGAAGAGTTTAAGATATAAGACTCATGAGTATCAAAAATTCAAGCATTCAAAAAACAAAAAGTAATTGTGTCAAGATATTTTTGAAAGTAATTCGACTTGGTTTTAAATATAAGTCAAAGTTTGATCTGAATAGAACTAGTCACGCTTCGTAAATCTCGACCATTGACTTCAAATTGACGTACTAGGAGATCCGACCGTCGGATTTTCCCGAAATGAAAAACGTTTGGTTCAAAATGAAAAGAGTTTTCAGATGCAAAAGAAATTTTTATAATCCAACGGTTAGATATTGAAATAAGTCCAAGAAAAAATTGAATAAAAATCGCGCTAGTGCAGTTTGGGACCCGAAATTGGATTTCTATAAAATAGGATATTTTTAAATTATTAAAAATAGAGATAAATCATAATAAATGGTTTAAAAGTGATTTGGATTGAATATGCTAGCTTTTGTAAAGATAAAAACTATTTCATGAAAATGAGCTGTTTTAGCAACGCTGTTTGCAACAGGTTTATGGAACGTGTTGAAATAAAAAGGCTTTGATATAATCAATGTTATCCAAAGGTTTTGCAAACATATCTAAAGGACAAAATTGAGGATTTCCAATATATTTTGGGATTTGTAGAGTACGTAACAAAGTTAAGTTTCCCAATTGATGAACTAAATCGGAATTGAATGGGAATCGATTTGGTGATAATAGAGATGAGTTAGGGAATTTAAAAGGATTTGTCGTTATTCCTCTTATATTATTTGTCCGATACAGGAATTCATATCAATTATGAGCTGATATGATTTCCGTGAAGATTTCATTTAGAATGAAAGTATGATTTTGGGTTTGTCGCGAACGATGTCTTAAATAACATTGTTCTTTAGCACATTTAAAGGAGAATATGATTTCCCAAGTTAAGTTGAAGTGAAATCTTTATTTAATTTGACTATAAAGATCTAATGAAAATTTTCCCCCATCAAACGATATTAAGAACAAAGTTTAAGGATCACCAAAACGAAGATAAG
Organism: Allium sativum; assembly: GCA_030737875.1. Classification (NCBI taxonomy): domain Eukaryota; kingdom Viridiplantae; phylum Streptophyta; class Magnoliopsida; order Asparagales; family Amaryllidaceae; genus Allium; species Allium sativum. The sequence continues at coordinate 163,417,007 of CM060924.1, forward strand.
CGTATTTTTCGCGTAATGATAAGATTAAGAACAAAGTAAGTGTAACACCCCACCTCCGCCAGGGTGGCTCTTTTTCGAGCGACTCTGACTTTGGTGGGGCGTTTTTAAATAAGGTAAACATGCATAATGATATAGCAAGGCAGGACATGACATATATATATATATGTAAATAAATAAACAGAGTAAGTAGATAAAACAGCGGAAGATTCTTAAACCATTTCAAAAACACAAGTTTGGTACATCAAAATGTCAATTTCCCAAATAAACAAGTCTAGTACATGAAATAACATCATCTGAAACTGAAAAGGAAAACATAAAAGTAGCTATCCCCAAAGTGGAAGAAACCATAGCGAGCTCAAGTCCACAGCATACATGAGCTATCCAAGAAAGCAGCTAAGATCCAAGCTAGGCTCCTGTATTCCCTCCCTGAGAACCTGGGGGGGGGGGGGGGAAACGGAAGAAAAGAGGCGAAAGAAAACAGGTCAGTCAAAAAGACTGAGTAAGCCCTGCTACGATCAGTCTATAAACTAATAAAGTTAACATCATGATGGAAACTGAGATGATCATAGATAACAACATACTGGCATGGTAAATTAACTACAAGATAGATAGAGGTGTCATCGCATAAACATGGTTAAGTTTTGCACCACGGTGTACTAGCAACCCAACATAACAGATATTGATCCCTTGGCCCAAGCTTTGGCCCAATAACATGAGGTGACCTTAATACAAGGTCCAGCCCAACGGTCTAGTCGATCGGCTCCCTATAAACCTAACACGTCAAGTGTTGGGGTCCATACGGCCCACATGGATGTAGTTAGACTGTGCTGGGTCCACCTTTGGGTGTATCAAGCCCTCGGGTGTCAACCCCAGACACTTAAGCAATAATGCACAGTCTAAGCCTACTGGTACCCGTGCCTCGAGTTTGTCCAACATCGGACTACGTGCACGTCCGTAGCCCGCCGGACCCGCACCGCTGTACCACTCAGCCGTCGCTTTGGTCGCTTACATCAGTCCAGTAATCGTGCCCCTCCCTAACCTAGCTGTAGGGTTGTGGTGATACCAAACTGGGATTACTGCTGGAACAGACCACGCTGCTAGGGTTTTCTAAGAGGGTTAAGTGCGATTTAACCCTTCACTAATCACGGATTAAATTGGTTAAGTGTAACTTAACCCCATTCTAATCCCTCGAACCCCCAATTGGATTAAACTGGTTAAGTGTAACCAATAGTTCACACTTAACCCCATTTCAATCCCTCTAATTCCCAAGTTGGTTAAGTATTAGTGGACCCTGACTTAACCCTAATCATGAGGCATTAATTAATTTAATGCACCTTAACCTCTCACATTAGACCTTGTTGTGGTTACTAGTTAGGCCGGGCGGGTCCGGGTAGCTTTACACCACAACTTGGTCTAACCTCGGGTCTTGGCACCCCATGACCAACTTCTCACATTGGGTCCTATTGTTTGTAGCCACTAGTTAAGCCGGTCGGTTCCGGGTAGAATTACGCTACAAACTCAACCCAACCTCGAGTTGGCCACACTTATGTTTTCTAAGTGTCATGTCCACTTTATTTCAAAACATAATTACAAGTCAACAATTACTTGGGTAGACCTAACTTAATAGGTAAATTCCCAAGGGGTAGACCTAACTTAATAGGTAAATTCCCAATCTTATATTTTCATGTATTTTAAGTTTACCCAAACCCCCCAACGTCATTCTATCGCTTACATATTCGTAATAACGCATAAAGGATAGTAAGAGGGAACTTGGCACAACATACATGATGGACTTGCATATCACAACAAACACACATAACATGTTAGACTTGCACAACTTAGCATCGTGAACTTGCATATTACCATAAACGTGCATAACATGTTAAACTTGCGTAACTTAGCATAGTGAACTTGCATATTGCCATAAACATGCATAACACGTTAAACTTGCCTAACATGGCATAGGGAACTTGCATAAACATGCATAACTTGTCAAACATGCACAACTTGTCAAACATGCACAACTTGTCATTTTAAACTTGCATAAATATGCATAACTTGTTAAACTTGCAAATCATAAACATGCATAACTTGTTAAACTTGCAAATCATGGCTTAGCAACCTTGCATAAACATGCATAACTCAATAAACATACAAATCATGGCTTAGCAAACTTGCATAAACATGCATAACTTGTTAAACTTGCAAATCATGACTTGGTGAACATGCATAACTTGTTAAACTTGCAAATCATGGCTTAGCAAACTTGCATAAACATGCATAACTCAATAAACATACAAATCATGGCTTAGCAAACTTGCATAAACATGCATAACTCAATAAACATACAAATCATGGCTTAGCAAACTTGCATAAACATGCATAACTCAATAAACATACAAATCATGGCTTAGCAAACTTGCATAAACATGCATAGCTTATCAAACATGCATAAACCCCAACTTTCATCACACATTAACTTTAGAGTTTCTAAAATGAAGGTAAGAGGGCTTACCAATATAAACAAGTTACAAATCCACCAAATAAGATGAAGAAGCCCTTTGAAAACCCAAAACAAAGCTTCAAATAAGAAAACCCTTTTGCAAAATCCCAAAAACACAAACTTAGCAAATCAAACTTGCAACTTAATGAAGTATGCAAGTTATTAAGCATTCATACAACATAGAAAAGGTTGTATGATCATCATATCTTCATAGGATTAAACTTTGAGGAAGGTGGAGGCCATTTGAGATTTCAATTTGACATAGTTTGGTTGCTAGAGTGAATAATGAGGGTTTAGGGTAGGATTAGGAGCTTATTTATAGAAGATTAGAGTGTTTTTAGCCCTAGGATTAACCCTAGGTTAGTTTTGGCCCGTCAGATCTCGGAATTCTCTTGAACCAAGCCACAAGACCAAGCCCAAACCAAAATGGTGCGCCAGGCAATACTGCCTGGGCACCCCCTGTCGACAGGGCTGTCGACAGGGCAGTCGACATGCTAAGACCCCTATCGACAGGCCTGTCGACATGGGGTCCTGGGCGGGAATTTTTCCCGCCTGCCCAGTTTGCCCTAACCCTAGTTTCTTAATTTAAAATTTAAATCTGTTTTTACTTAGGAATTTTCTGCAAACTTCAATGGGCCTTAACTGGGTCATACGGACTCCGATTTTCGAAAACTCGGACTCTATTTCGCGTATTTTTCCGAGACGAACGCAATGGCATAGCCCGTTTCCCTTGATTCAGATTTTTTATAATTTAATTCTGCCTCAATTTATGTTATAACAGATTATTAAAAATACGGGTTGTTACAGTAAGTATGATTTTTGAGTAGAGATACGATCAAGGAAAGATAAAGTAATTTACCCTAATAAATGATCAATGAATGAGTTGGGTTTGGGTAAATATGTTTTCCCGTGAAGATAAATATAATCTTTAATTAGATTTGGAATGAAAGAATGGAGTTAATGAAGGCAACTAAACTTACCAAAATACAAGGGCAATTAGATATGGAATACTGACAGTTTTGCTCCATGGGATGGATATGATGGGAATGGGATAATGATTTGACAAATTACCTTTTTGTGAGGTTTAATAATCCCGATAAAGCGCAGAAACCTTAGTTTGAGTTAGATTTGTGAAATGAGATTTTATAATCATTTGAAATGATTTCCTATGAAAAATTTAAACAAGAGTTTAAAGTATGTAACTCTTGGATAAGATTTGAATGAGTATACTGAATATAAAGAATGGTTTGAGTAAAAGAATATTCCAATGTTAAATGGGGCTCATGATACTCTATAAATCTATTAATTTTAAATATGCGATATTTATTTGAAAAGACCGAGTCCCAACACATTCTGATTAACTATACGACGAAATGAAGCAAATGAAAATTTTGAAGATGGTAGTTGAAGACCAAGGATCTTCACATCGTAGAAATACTTGTTAATGTCTCAAATTGGTGGCCACCTATTATGAGGTTATATTGTGACAGCAGTCCGAACGTACTTGAGGGTTTTTCAGATTTACAAGGACCTCTCTCTTTTATTGGATAAGGAATAAGTTCCCTTCGGTTTCATTCAGACCTATAATGAACTTGTATTGGAAGTGTGTCTGACCATGTACTTTATGGCATAATAAATTGGTTTATATTGATGATATATCAATTTGGTGGTGGAGGATCTATCCTCTTAGCCCAGCACCCTCCTTTGAGTCATATGTACTCATAGTGTTGTATATTAATAGATACCAATTATATGTTGTGAATTGACAATGTGACATGCTAAGTGCTACGGGAAAATAGATCAAAGCTTTTGTTGAAAAGCAGAGCTTTGTGGAACGTGACTTCAGGGCCTCACAACCCGGAAATGAGCCGAAACAGGATGAAGTACCATAGAGTTAATAACAAACGTTTCCTTCTAGTTGAGAAAGTGATGTTATGGTATGGAGTTCAGGCAATTTACTTAGTGGATAGATCGAGGCGCCTTGGAGAATAGTCAATTACGACCGGGAGATGTTATGTTCAGGACAAACCCGAACTACACCTGGTATAGGTGGGCAAGCTCTGCCGCTACAGAGAAAGGGATCATTTGTTGGTTCCTGGGACATCCCATTAGAGGTGTACCCGAATCGGTTAAGGAAGATCCTTCGCATTGGTCATTGTTGGAATCCAACCTCTAATACTGAACCTTTACGGTTTTAGTTGTGATCTATGTATTTAGACGTAATATATGGGTACCAATATCTACTAAGATTTATACATTTACTTTCAAAAGTGATTTCATATTAGACATTAATGATAATATCCAATGCTTTTTGTGTACCAAGCATATTTGGTTATCATAAGGTAAAACTTTCTCTTAATGGTGTGCGCTTACATTATGTGATGGGATGCAGGTCTTATGGTAACTTCATTTTCCCAGAAAGCATGCACGAAGTTTTGGAACTCTTTTGATGAATGTTTGACACATGTATGCTTTATTACCTGGTTCTCAAGCTAGTTAATCCAAGCCGACTCGAGTGTTTTGTCACTCGGGTCGGATCCGAGTGTATTTCAGGTTTAGACAGGATTCGAGGAGTTCCCAGACGATGCCATCTTCGTTAGAAGGCAGGGCTTCTATTATCTGTACTTGGATGTCGTGGTTGTATTATGTGGGGATATATTTTGTAACTATCCATGGTATGTTTACTATGATAATTTAAATGTGTTCCAATTGTAAAGTTTCTGCTGTAAAGTTATATTTAAATATTATATTTTGTTCTATTCTGCTGTGAGTTTCTGTTCTTGTCTGTGGTTTGTTCTGCTGTGTTTTCCCTGATAAACCCCGATGGATTGAGTTTGTGATATTTGATGTTGCGGTATATGAACACCGAGGAGGTGTTAAATATCGACTATCAAAGATCGGAAATTCGGTTTATCATAGGACATTTCGAGGATGTTTACTTTTTGGACTGGACTTGTGTGATTCAAAGTCGGTTCAAAGGGTGAGGATTTTCGAAGTCGTCACAAGTTGTATCAGAGCTTTGGTTTAGCGAAAACCTTAGCTTTGTGGGGGTAAAGGCTCGTCAGGGATGGGATCAGTAGTATCCTAGGACGAGTAATTCATTAGAGATAGGGTTCATAATACCCTAGAATGAGTTGAGAGTATTATATATGAGGGACGTATTTGTGATTTTCATATATAAACGATTTTGATATATTTTATGTACAAAAGGATTGTGTTTTAATAACATGTAAGTTATATTTGAAAAGTTAATCAACTAACTGGTCGTTGGATGTGATGTTTGGTAATTAGCCTAACTAATTAAGAAAAGTATAAGTATATACTTAGATAAGTCTAGTTATGAGGTATACGAACTAAGTAGGGTAAACTTAGTAAAACTTCGTGAAAGATTAAACAAAGTTAGTAGATTTAAACATGAAACTCCTTGGTCGTTTTAACAAAAAGGTTTTAGAAAATGTATAGGTTTAAAAGATTAGTTTAAACTTATTTCCAAAATAGGAGTTCTTTATTTAAATTATAGTAGGGTAAGAAGCTTTCTGTTCTACAGGTACTTGGCACGCTTCAAAGAGCCTTCTACATCCAACAGTTCTTTTGATAGCTCGGATGACAGTTTGTCAGAATCCCAGAGTGGTGTTCACTTGGATTGTTCTTTAGATACGACATATTATAGCAGCGGCGATGAGTACCTATCAGATGCTACCTCATCCTTTAGACCGGTAGAGGCTTTAGATTCAAATTCAGATTCAAACCCAGAGTATGTTCCAATGGAGTTAGATTCCATAGTGCTCGAGGATTCAGGTGCTTACGACGATTGGATGTTGGCAGATGACGAGGGCCTTGAGTTTGATTCAGATAGTCACATCATTATAGATGCTCCAGTCCCAGCATCACTACTTGTGTCAGATAGTTAGCAGCCATAGATGATGGAGATCATCCCTGATTTTATTCTTTAGGTTGTTCCAATGGCTATTCATGAGGAGATGGATATTACATGAGTTATCACAGCCAGAGTTAGTTGGGTTGGTGTGGGATGAGCATCAGATGAAGCAAGAGTTTGATATTGTATTAGAGGATTTTGCATACCCTGCAGTGCCGGAGGACCCACCGGTATGGGATCTCATGCTAGAGATTGATAAGGAGGATGAGCCAGAGTTGGATCCGGAGATTGACGAGGCTAGCTACGATGCCGACGATGAGTTCGATGACAAGGGATCCGAGGTTCCAAATGATTATTGGCATGATGAGGAGAAGGAGATTTTGGAAGAAGATCCATACGACTTTTGGGTTGAGGAGTTTTTGGCACCAGGATGGGATTTGGGTGAGGCAGGCCTGGAGCCGGAGGAGATAGAGCTTTCAAGACCGTCAGTTCATGACTCTAAGGAGGATTAGGGAGTCAAGTGTTTGCTTCAGTGGTATTGTGTATATGGTTAGATCTTGTTTTGGTGCAGGATAAGCACTAAGTATATATTTTGGGGCACGACACCATTTTGATATCGTATGGACCACCTCAAGTGCATAGTACGTGCTGAGGTTGGTAAGTTAGGTGCATATATGTAGCTTATACCTTAAGTGGCACTCTACACTAGAGTATAGGTTTTATTTGTGATTACAATATGATGTTTAGTTTATGATGTACTAGGATGTGGTATGGTATGAAACATTTGGTTATAAATGCATAAGTATTGTTTCAGAATTATGTTCTTTGCTTCGTCCCGATTTCGAGAATGAAATCTTTTAAGGGTACTTTTGGCATAGGTCCTTATTAAGGTTTAAAATACACGAAAAGTCCTTCACTAAAATTCAGTGTAAATTAGGTCCCTGTTTTTTATCCCTAATTGTTACAGACACATCAGTAACATTTCATAAAAGTTGCTGACATATCATCAACTTTTCTTTACACGGTATAAAAGTTGTTGACATATCAGCAATTATTTACAAAAGTTGCTGACATTTGAGCAATAATTTTTCACTTCTCATTACACTGTATAAAAGTTGTTGACATATCAGCAATTATTTAAAAAAGTTGCTGACATTTCAGCAATAATTTTTCCTTTGTTTCTGGAAAAAAGGGGGCAGATTTACAATGAAACTTTATCAACGAAAGTTTCTGACGTACCAGCAATTATTTATAAAAGTTGTTGACATATCAACAACAGTTTTCTTTATTTCTAAAAAATAGGGACCAGCTTTACAATATGAAGGTATAATAGGGATGCCTCCCTAATTTTCACATCTTTTTATGTAGGGAAGATTGTAATGACCCGTATTTTTCGTCACTTTGAAATATGGATTCAAATATATTTTAAGTGGATTTTTAAATGATTAAATATTGAATCTAGACCTAAAAAACTATTGAAAATGAATTCTAACTTTGTTTTATATTTTACTAAGGTTAGTGAACTTTTAAAATTGAACTAAAAATAAATATATTAAAATTCGATAAAATATTATTTTAATAGCCTAAAAATGTCCATTTTTGACACAGTCTCAGAATTCGACGAAAATAGTTTCATTGGATTTGTATCTGTGAAATATAGTAGGATTTCAAATTTCGTATCAATTGGACTTACGGTTTGATCGTGCGATTTGAAAACGTGTAGATATCGTTTAAGTAAATTCGATTTGAATTAACCATTTTTGGACGATATTGAATTTTGAAAATATTAATAAAAGATATTTAATATGGTTTAAAATGAATTTTATATGGTAATGAACTTGTTTATAAATTTTATAGTTAATCCATATCGATATAGTATAGTCAAAATACTAGTATTATTTACATTAGTTTTAAACTGGAAATTTAAATTGTTAAGAGGATAATACTTGTTAATAGCTATTTAGAAACCCCTGTTAGTATTTTAATTAGCTAGTGACATTTTAATTTAACATGTTAACATACAAAAGTGTTTAATGTAGCTAAATAATTCAAAGAAATGGTTAGTATTGCTTAATTATGCATGCTTATGTAATAATCAACTTAATTAAAAAAGAAAATACAAGTCACTAACACAACTTCCTAAGTCGCATCTACATTAGACAACTCACCCTCTCTCTTAATTATACACATGTCAGCTTCTTCCATGTTGCCTCCTCCTTATGTAAACTTAGCAAGTGGGTTAAGATCATTTCATTTTTGTTTTCATCCTCATTTTCTTTTTCTTCCTTCTTCTTATTCCTCTCCCCACCACCGTTGGCCACCACCATCACCACCCTCTCTCCATGCTTTGTGCAGCCCTACCCGCCCCCACGTGGGTCCTCCCTTGGCCAAAACCCCTCCTTTCCTCCTTAAAGTCCAAAACTCCCACTTTTACTCCATTTTTGCACCACCCAACACCTCCACCTATTCCTCTCGCAACCACACCACCCCTTGAACCCCACCACCGTGCGCACCACCGCTACCCCCTTCTCTCTAGTTGTGGGTGCCCTCTTGGTGGTGCCCTAAAACCCTTAAAAATCCCACTGTTCCACTTCTAAATGCAAGCATATACACACACACTTGTATAGCTTGAGTTTGTAGCGATGTTGAGTTGAAAAAAGTGTTAACTTGGTTGCTAAGTGGAGTTCGAAGTTGTAGAGAAGATAAGGAAGTCCTACACTAAAGTTTAGTGGAGTGTAGAAGCAATGGTGAGCGAATTTTGCTCACGTTTAGTTAACTATAATAATTAGTGTAGCTAATTATGTTGTGTTTAATAATTGCTAATTTTTTAAGTAATTATGGATTAAAGGATGTTAATGGTTAAGATATAAAGATTAATTACTTGGTGATTCAGTAATTAAAGTAGTTACCTTAATGGTTATGAAGTAATTTGAAATGATTACTTAATTATCAAGTAAATGGAAAATGAATGAATAGTGAAATTGATTTACATTGACGTGACCTTAGTCAATATTGATGTGACATTGGTTGATAACTTGATGTGATGTGTGTTGACATTGATTTGACATGATTTGATTTGCTAATTATAGCAATAAAGTATTAACGATAATTAATACTTAAGTTAAAGATGGTTTGCTATGATGTTAAGTGTTAATGACCTTAACACTTATGCCATTACATGATAACTGATTGTTAATGAATGTTAATGGATGTTAGTGATGTGTTAAACCCATATAAGTTGGATTATATAGTGGTTGATTGAGTCTAATTCCAAATGGAAAGTATTTTATTAATTAAAAAATAAGAGAAAATAAAAGTTTGAATTTTCAATCCAAAATGATTTGGAAAGATAATTTAAGTAATTACGAATAATTTTCGTAAAGGCAGAAAATTTGTTTGGATAAATTTTCAAGTAACTAAGGCATGTTCAAATTTAAAATTTAATTGTGAATAACAACTTTAAAAAATGAAGTTCGATTTTGGATATGGAGAAAGTGTTTTAATTAGATTTTATTATTGGGCTATCTTATTTTTTTATAGGTTTCAGGAAAGTTTGGGTTCCAAAAGAAGAAGTTTGAAAAATAATATTATTTTAATGATTTAAATAAAATTATAATATTTAAGTAGTGGATATTTGAATTTAAAGTTAAATATTGGAAATGTAGTTTCCAAAAGTTATTATATATGTTTTATATAATTAATAAATTATTTTGAAAGCAATTGGACTTGGTTTTAAATATAAGCCGAAGTTTGGTCGGAATAGAACTAGTCGCGTAGCAGTAGTTCGCGAATTTCGACCATTGACTTCCAATTGACGTACCGAAAGATCCGACAGACGGATTTTTCCAAAACAAAAAACATTTGGTTTGAAATGAAAAGAGTTTACAAGTGCAAAAGATTTTTTTATAATCCAAAGGTTAGATCTTGAAATAAGTCCAAATCAAATTTGAATAAAAATCGGGCTAGTGCAGTTTAGGACCGCCGAAATTGGATTTATATGAAACAGGTTATTTTAAAATTATTAAAAATAAAGATAAATTATGATAAATCATAATAAATGGTTTAACAGTGATTTGGATTGAATTTACTAAGTTTTGGAAAGATAAAAAGCTCTTTTATAAAAATGAGTTGTTTTAGTAACGCTGTTTGCAACGGGTTTATGGAACGTGTTGAATTAAAAATGCTTTGATATAACCAATGTTATCCAAAGGTTTTACAAACATATTTAAAGGATAAAAATGAGGATTTTTAAGATATTTTGGGATATAAAGAGTATGTAATAAAGTTAAGTTTTCTAATTAATGAACCAAATTGGAATTGAATGAGAATCGATTTGGTGGTAATAGAGATGAGTCTCTATGGATGGAGATCTTTATTATTTAAGAAATTCAAAAGGCTTTGCCGTTATTCTGCATATAGTATTAGTCTGGTACGGAAATCATATCGATTATGAGCTGATATGATTTCCGTGAAGATTTCATTTAGAATGAAAGTAAGATTTTGGGTTTATTAGGAATGATGTCTTAAATAACATGGTTCTTTAACCCATTTAAAAGGAGAAGATGATTTCCCAAGTTAAGTTGAAGTAATCTTTATTTAATTTGACTATAAAGATCCAATGAAAGAGTTTCCCTTATCAAACGGTAATGGGAACAAAGTTTAAGGATCGCCTAAACAAAGATAAGCGTATTTTTTGCGTAATGATAAGATTAAGAATTCGTAAATACGATTTTGGGTTAGAGATATGATCAAGAAAAGATAAAGTAATTTACCCTAAAAATGATCAATGAATGATTTGGGTTTGAGTAAATACGTTTTCCCGTAAAGATAAATGAAATATTTAATCATTTTTGGAATGAAAGAATGGAGTTAACGAAGGCAATTAAACTTACCAAATACGGGGGCAATTAGATATGGAATACTACCAGTTTTTCTCCATGGGATGGATAGAATGGGAATGGGATGATAATTTGAGAAATTAGCTCTTTATGAGGTTTAATAATCCCGATAAAGCGCAGAAACCTTGGTTTGAGTTAGATTTGTGAAATGAGATTTTATAATCATTTGAAATGATTTCCAAGGAAAGATTTAAACAAAAGTTTAAAGTATGTAAATCTTGCATAAGATTTGAATGAGTATACCGAATATAAAGAATGATTTGAGTTAAAGAATATCCCAAGGTTGAATGGGGCTCATGATACTCTATAAATCTATTGATTTTAAAGATGCGATAGTTATTCAGAAAGACCGAGTCTTAACCCATTCTGAATAACTATACGATGAAACGAAGCAAATGAAAATTTTGAAGATGGCGGTTGAAGACCGAGGATCTTCACATCGTAGGACTACTTGTTGATGTCTCAAATAGGTGGCCACCTATTATGAGGTTATATTGTGACAGTAGTTCGAACGTACTTAAAGTTTTTTCGGATTCACAAGGACCTCTCTCCTTTATTAGATTAGGAATAAAGTGCCTTATGTTTCGTTCAGATCCAGAATGAACTTGTATTGGAAGTATGTCTGACGTTGTACTTTACGACATCATAAATTTGAACCCTTTTGATGATTTTTTGATACATGTATGGTTTATTACCTAGTTCTCAAGTTGGTTCATCCAAGCCTGACTCGAATGTTTTGGAACTTGGGTCAGATCCGAGTGTATTTCAGGTTTAGACTGGATTCAAGGAGTTCCAAGACGATTCCATAGGAGCTGGTGATCTTCGTTAGATGGCAGGGCATATTCTACTATATATACTTGGATGTCGTGGTTGTATTATGTGGAGATAGAGTTTATAACTATCCATTATATGTTTACTCTGATTGTTTAAATGTTTTCCATTGTATAGTCTCCACTATAAAGTTATATTTAAATATTATATTTTGTTTTATTCCGATGTGAGATTTTGTTCTTTTCTCTGGTTCTTTTCTGCTGTGTTTGCCCTGATAAACCCCGATGGATTGAGTTTGCGATATTTGGTTTTGTGGTATATGAACACCGAGCATGTGTTAAATATCGACTATCAAAGATCGAAAATTCATTTTATCGTAGGACATTTCGGGATGATTACTTTTTGGACTAGACTTGTGTGGTTTAAAGTCGGTTCAAAGGGTGAGGATTTTCGGGGTCATCACACTTATACGATGTTGATAAGACCATAAAAGATAATCAAAGTGGCAAAAACTCCAAATCCTGTAGGCAATTTGCTGTAGGTTCTCCTATGGCAAAAAAGTCCCTTACAAACAATGACTCAACTCAGATCGTAACAAGGTCTAAGGCAAATAGCAATAACCCATCCACTGAGTTTCCTAATGTTGCAAAACATCTGCGTCTGGAACATTTTAGGAGCTCACTCGGATATTAAATTGGATCAACACAAGCTTCTAATTAGGATGTATAACACATCTGCTCCTTCTATCTTGGAAACAAAATTAAATGAAGCACTTACTGCTAGAGCAACCAGGTATATAAATTCAAACTGGAATTTAATTCACAACTTACAAGATGCTAGTTATGATATGATAAAGCTTAATTTTGATCCTACAATACATAAGTTCTTTAAAATCACATCTTCAAGTCAACACATTCACTGTCATAATTATCACATACCATCTTCTACATCTGACTACTTTACAATTATATATGCTCATAATTCTGCATCAGCTAGAAGTACATTATTTCATTAGCTTCCTACATTTAGACAGCGGACACGCCCCTAGATTGTGTGGGGGGTTTAATTTCCCCCTTAAGTTATCTGATAGAGTGGGAGGGTCTCCTGTCATACAATAAAAAATAAAGCCTATTAATATAGCTATTAATAATTCTGACCTCATTTAGATCAACTCCTTTGGAGCTGCTTACACTTGGAATAACAGCAAAGAGAAGGCACTCGTACTTTTTATAAAATAGGTCATGCTTTATGCAATGTTGTGTCCCTTAATAAATGGCCATGTTTATCCAATGAATTACCCTTGCCTATATTATCTGACCATTCACCACAAATTGTGCATCTGGGTAAGATTGAAAATGTTAGGAAACTGAGCTTTAAATTATTTAACACTTAGATGGAGGACATTGAATTTCTGGGCATTGTTAAAAAAGAATGGCATTTTCCATGCTTTGGAAATCCTATGTCCATCCTTCACAAAAAACTCAAAGCACTTAAAAATGCACTTAAAACTTTGGCTAAGATAAAATTTGGTTGTGGTAGTAGCCAATCTTCTCTTTCGTTACGCCTTCTTGACCTGACCCAAGCAACATTAACCATCTAGCCTTGAAACTAAGTACTCTATTAAACTTAAAGAAGCCCTGCATCTTGAGTCTATGATGAGCAAACAAAAGGCATGGATTTAGGTGGTTCGATGGAGGAGATAGAAACTCTGCCTATTTCCATGTAGCACTGAAAGCAAAGCAAAGAAAGAAAAGCATACATTCGGTCACTGATAATCTTTGATAGGTAAACTCCACACAATATGGTGTTCAATGTGGCTTTGTACAATACTTTACTGATCTGTTTGGTAATTCCTTGAACTTTGAACCTAAGATAGAAAAAATGTAACACCCCGTATGTTGAATAACTTGTTATAATATAAAACAGGGCAGAATTAAATTTTAAAAACTGAATCAGGGGAAACGGGCTATGCCATTGCGTTCGTCTCGGAAAAATACGCGAAATAGAGTCCGAGTTTTCGAAAATCGGAGTCCGTATGACCCCGATAAGGCCCAAAGAAGTTTTCAGAAATAAAAAAAAAAAACAGATTTAAAATCAGAAATTTCAAATTTCAGAAGTGGCGGGAAAATTCCCGCCAGACCCAGGGGGTCGACCTGGGGGTCGACTGGGGAGTCGACCTCCCCCCCCCCCCCAGGTCAACTGGGGAGTCGACCCTAGGGTCGACCTCCCTGGTCGAGCCCAGGAGACCTGGGTGCACCAGCTTGTCTTTTGGGCTGTGTTTTGGTGGCTAGGACGAGATCTGACGGCTCTAATCTAATTTAGGGTTAATCCAATGGCCTAAAACACCTAATTACTCTATAAATACACCCTAAGACTACCCTAATTCATACTAAAAATTGGAACAATGTCGTCATTCCGTCAAAATGCAACTTGAAGGAGCCTCCATCAAATTGTAGAAGAAGATAGTCTCTCAAATCAACTACTAATCAACTCTAGCAACTTAATCTTCTTCTTGGGAGCGCTAATCAACAAGTTGTGAGTTTTCTATAGCCTTAATGACCAATTATTGAAGTGATTATGATAGGATATGATGAGGTTATGGCTATGAATGTGGATCAATGCATGTTATGAAAATTATATGCTATGTGTTAATGATGTTATGCATGTTATGCAAGTTATGTGCTATATGTTCATGATGTTATGCAAGTTATGCAAGTCATATGCTATGTGATTATGATGTTATGCAAGTTATGCAAGTCATATTCTATGTGATCATGATGTTGTTATGCAAGTTATGCAAGTCATATGCTATGTGATCATGATGTTATGCAAGTTATGCAAGTCATATGCTATGTGATTATGATGTTATGCAAGTTGTGCAAGTCATATGCTATGTGTTTGTGATGTTATGCAAGTTATGCAAGTCATATGCTATGTGTTTATGATGTTATGCAAGTTATGCAAGTCATATGAGAAACATTGATCCATTATGACACCATGATATGCAAGTTTGGTGTATGCAAGTTCATCTATGATATGTATGCAAGTTTGGTGTATGATTATATGCAAGTTCACATATGACATGTTTTGCAAGTTTGGTGTTTGATTATATGCAAGTAACGTGTGCAAGTTTACACCTTTGTATGATATGCATACATATGCAAGTTAACCCCTTTATGTCATACATACATATGCAAGTTTACCCCTTTATATGACATAAGTAACTTATGCAAGTTAATCTCTTTATGACATATGTGATTCATGCAAGTTTGGGTTGATTATTTATGCTAGTTGGGTTGATGCTATATGCATGTTGACACCTTTAAACCCATGTTGATGTTATGCAAGTGGAACCCATTGTATTTGTGATGAATCTTCCCTTTTATATCATGTTCGCGAATTACGTGGGGAACGATGGGGTTAATATACATGTTAATGAAATGGTGAGAAGTTGGTATGATTATGCATACCATAAAGTGGATGGACATAATTGAGTCAATTATGTACATCGTTAAATTTGTAATTAATTAGGGATAATTAATACAAATTATGGGGGTGATTAATTAGGTGTAATTAATCGACTAAGACACGAGGTTGGACCCTTTTGTAGCATAAGACTGCCCGGAACCGACCGGCATATCCAGCGGCTACAAATGATTGGCCCAATGTGAGAGGTCTTAGGCACAAACTAAATACATGACAAGTGTATAGACACGATGTTAGACTCGGTTATGGCGTAAGGCTGCCCGGACCCAACCGACAAATCCAGCTGCCATAAAAGATAGTCTAATGTGAGAGGTCTTTACAACGGTTACGTTCTTAATCAATTAAGAAACACTTAACCAGATAAGCATGTAGTGGGGCATGAAGGGTTAAGTGGGTGCCTTGGATGGCATGTGGAGATTAAGTAAGTGCCTTGGGTGGCATGAGAAAATCTAGTGGTTGCCTTGGGTGGTAATAGAAAATACGATTAGAATACTTAACCAAAGTGGAACATGTAATTAAACATGATTAAAGGGTTAAGTGGGTGCCTTGGGTGGCATGAGGAAATCTAGTGGTTGCCTTGAGTGGCAATAGAAGATAAGACTAGAATATTTAACCAAAGTGGAACATGTAACTAAACATGATTAAAGGGTTAAGTGGGTGCCTTGGGTGGTATGTGGAAATCAAGTGTGTGCCTTGGGTGGCATGTAGAAATCTAGTGGGTGCCTTGAGTGGCAATTGAAATATGATTAGATGACTTAACCATACCTTAACATGTAGGTGGACATGATTATGAAAAAAAGGTTAAGTGGGACGCACTAGATTAAATGACAAGCTTAAGTAGTAGCTTGTGGGGCCCTTGAGTGGCAATTGAAATATGATTAGATGACTTAACCAAATCTTAACATGTAAGTGGACATGATTATGAAAAGGGGTTAAGGGGTATGCACTAGATTAAATGACAAGCTTAAGTAGTAGCTTGTAGGGCCCTTGAGTGGCAATTGAAATATGATTAGATGACTTAACCAAACCTTAACATGTAAGTGGGCATGATTATGAAAAGGGGTTAAGTGGGATGCACTAGATTAAATGACAAGCTTAAGTAGTAGCTTGTGGGGCCCTTGAGTGGCAATTGAAATATGATTAGATGACTTAACCAAACCTTAACATGTAAGTGGGAATGATTATGAAAAGGGGTTAAGTGGGATGCACTAGATAAAATGACAAGCTTAAGTAGTAGCTTGTGGGGGCCCATTTCAACCAGTAACCCATATGTATCTTAGTGGGCTCGACCCATGTCGAGGACGAGACACGCGTACTGGGCTTGACTGTAAGAGGCCAAAACGGGGTAGCGGTGGCAACGCGAGTCCAACGGGTTTCATATGCATGTGTGGACCCGGGCTGGTAGGTAAGACGTTGTTGCATCGTGTAGATATAAGCCGTGCACCATTGATATTATCGGGTTGCCACTTTGGGGAGTGATACACCCCACTATGGGGCCAGCACGGGTATCTACGGTAGGGAGCCGATCGCTTGGGAGTAGTGGGTACACCTAGTGCAGATAGGGGCAGACGACACCTATGTAGTCAGCTAGGGGTACACGAAACTACTATTAAAAATTACTAAGTACACTTGTGGGATCAACCTTTAAGTAGGAATTACCCTTGGGCGGGTAGAACTGGTGTGGTGCAGTGTAGGAATTACCCTTGGGTGGGTAGATCTGGGGTGGTGCAATATAGTATTTATCCTTGGGTGGATAGGTGCGTCTTTACCGTTATCTTAGTTCATCCTAAGTCTGGTTGGCTACTTAGTGTAGTCATTTATCCCCAGTCGTACCGTACCAGGTTTATATCATACCCTAATTACTTTAATGATTGTATTGTTAAGGTTATAGGGCTCACTCAGACTTATGTCTGACCCCGTTGTTTTTATCTTTTTCCCCAACCCTCAGGTTCTCAGGGTGGGCCTAGCACTAGTGGGCTTTGATCAGATTGCTTTATCTATCTTTTGGAGCTTGGACTCTTGAAGAAAAGTTCGGTTATCTTTTCTATTATGGCTATTAGTATGTAGTGGGATTATGTACTTATGTTTTAACGAGATGGATATTTTGTACTTGACTCTTGTTGGTTTTTGAGATGTAACCAAACATGTTTGCCTTCTGCTGCAATGAAATGATGTTTTAAATTTTCAAGTATTACTTATATTTGTCTTGTCGTAATTTTTCAGTTCTATATTCACTTAAATACTCCATCGAAGCTAAGGCATTCCCTTATGAGTGACCTTAGCGGGAGTGGGGTGTTACACGTGGTATCAGAGCCAGGTTACCAGAACAGATAAAATTTTTAGAAAACTATTTTTCTAAAAACATTTTCGAAAGAAGTATTTTTCAAAAACATGTCTTTTAAGAGAAAAGTTTTTGAAAGAAAAGCATAATCCCCAAGTAGCCATATCTTTATCCTTCGGATTCTCCGTTTTGAATCTCTTCCTCTTTCTCTTTTTGAATTTCCCCTCCGCGTATAGAAGTCTTTTTAAGATAAGGAAGGACTTCCGCATGAAGGACGGAAGAACCACTTCAAGGGACTAAGTCGTTTGCCAGGCTAAGAAGTTAGTCCAAGGAGGTGGAGGGCTTATGGGTACCGTTAAGACGGACGAGAGAGGAAGGTTCAAATAACTATTAGGTAAATAAGGGACGAAACCTCATCGTGGTAAGAAGGCCACGAAAGGAGAATGTGAAGGGGAAGGCTAGTTGTTTTGGAGAAATATGACACCTTATTAGGGTTGTCCAAAAAGGTAAGGACGAAGTACAGGATCTTTTGGGAGGGTAGATGTATTCCCTCACGACGGGTATACCTGATGGGGGTAGGACCGTCTAAGTTGAAATTTGGTTCTCTCGATCATCCTGTTTGAACTTTATTCGACTCTGGCGCACCACATTCGTTTATCTCATCATCATTAGTTGAGTCACTGCACCTAGACACCAGTTTGGTAGATGATCCCGTGGTTGTTTCAAACCCAATTGGGAGGGCTCCACTTATTTGTCCATGATATGTTTGGGTTTGAAGATTTCCATACTTAGCGTTGAGTTTAGAGGTGATGCTTTTGTTTGGGCTTCACGGGCTATGGGTTGATTTTGGGCATGGACTGGTTATCCAGTAATGGTGCCGTTCTTGATTGCGAAAGGAGAGTTGTTAGGCTCATGACCCGCTTGGGTAACACTCTCGAGATTTCTTGTAATCCCATAGATTTTGTTATGCTAAGTTATCTTGAATCGCTTGACGCTTCGGTCGAGAGTTTGCGATCTGTTAGAGTGGTCCGGGAATACTCGGATGCGTTTGGGGAGGTGAAGGGCTTACCTCCGAAGCGGGAGATAGACCTCCGAATATATCTGGTATATGATGCTAAACCAGTATCTTTGTCAGTGTGCCACATGGCTCCTCGTGAGAGGAGGGAACTCCATAAGCAAGTAGGGGAGTTGCTTGAGAAGGGGTTCATAAGACGAAATATATCGGAGTGGGGTGCTCCAGTAGTTTTTGCCACGAAGGCGGATGGGTCCCTCAGACTTTGTGTAGACTATAAGAGAACTCGACGAGCTCACAAAGAAGAATAGACACCCATTGTCAAGGATTGATGATCTTTTTGATCGGTTGGTTGGCGCCTCAGTATTTCGCAGTGGGACTTGGCCACGGAGTTTCATCAGTTGGGAGTGACTGAGGATAGTATAGAGAAGACCGTCTTTAGGACTCCGGATGGTTTCTATGAGTGGCCGGTGATGCCATTTGGTTTGACGAACGCCCCCACATACTTTGTTGATTTGATGAGTAGGGTGTTCAGGGAGTACCTAAATAACTTTGTAATGGTCTTTATGGATGACATCTTGGTCTTTTCTAAAGAAGTTTTCGTGTGTGCTTAATGGGTTAAGCAAAGCCAGTTATTTGATCCACGGTGGTTTTGGAGCGAGATTAGCAAGGACATCCAGAGTTGGATAAAGGCTTAATTATTCAGCCGTTTTTGCTAGTAGCATCTCACGTAGGTCATCCAAATTCGAAGGAGATGTCCCTTGGGTGTTTGTCTGATATTGGTTTAGGCCTTTGGGGCTTGCACTTGGGGGATGTCGAGTTCAACTAGGATGGTCTGCGTGAGAGATGGATAGTTATGACGATTTTGTATGGGAGAATATCCTGGTTTTCTCCAGAAGTGGAGAAAAGCATGCCCTACATCTTAGGGAAGTATTGGAGACTCTTCGAGCGCATAGTCTTGAGACAGAAAAGGTGGATGGAGTTCTTAGCATCCTATGATTTCGAGATAGCGTATACCCCTGGCAAGGGTAACGTGGTGGCGGACGCCTTGAGTAGAAAAAGGTTGTCCTTGAGTTCATTGTTCGTGGAACGACGAAGCTTGGAATTTATCTCGATGTTTGATTTCAGACCTTCCGTTGACTTGATACCCGGTTGGCTAGCATCCTTGGAGGTCAGACCTACTCTTTTGAGACAGATTGGCGAGGCACAGCGGGACGACCCACAGTTAATTGAGTTGGTAGAGAGGCTCATAAGGGGGGAGTCGTCCAGCCATTTGAGTAGGTACACCCTAGACGATAGGGGGTGCTTGCGTAGAGACGGTAGACTTTGCGTACCGCAAGACGAGGGTTTAAGGAATACTATTCTTGATGATGCACACCGTTCTAGGATGACCATTTATCCCGGTGGGGACAAGATGTACCAGGACATGAAGCGAGTTTTCTTTTGGGCCGATATGAAGAAAGATGTGGCCGAGTATGTCGCTAGATGCTTGGTGTGCCAACAAGTGAAAGCGGAGCAAAAGTAACCCGGTGGGTTGCTTCACCCATTGGAAGTTCCGCAATGGAAGTGAGTTAGCGTCTCGATGGATTTTATTGATGGGTTACCTAGATCGAGGAAGGGTAATACGGGAATTTGGGTTGTGGTAGACAGACTTACTAAGAGTGCCCATTTCATACCTGTGAAGAGCAAGAGGACTGCTCCATGGCTAGCTTCAGTTTATTTTCGAGAGAAAGTTCGGTTGCATAGGGAACAGGATGTATTCCATGTGTCACAATTGAGGAAGTGCCTACATGAGACCGCAGAGGTGGTAGAGCCGAGCTTGCTTAGAGAAGTGGAGGTAGAGCGTGATGCGACTATTCGACGAGCTCCTACCCGCATCCTTGGGTCAGAGATTAGGAAGTTGAGAAACATAGAGGTTTGACTAGTCAAAGTGCAAAGGGGAGAAGATGAGAGCAATGCTGCTTGGGAGGCAGAAGCGAAGATTGCGTTCATTGTACCCATTCCTTTTTGAGGGTATGTCCTTTAGCTTCTCCTTTATCGTTTGTCTAGTGCTTATCTTATCTTCAGTATGTCCTCTCATTAGTACCTTTGACCTTTAGATAGGGTAAACCTATGGTTGAAACATGTGTTTGAGACATGTTATGATTGATGGATGCGTGTGGATGCAAGTGGTTGCTAGTGGTTGCTCGTAGATGCATATACACACACTCTAGGCACTAGATCGGCTCAATCACTTCATATTGCATATTGCATAAAATTGTGTGTAGGTAGCTATATTAATGGATGTATAATGGTTACGTTATCATATGGATGATGCATTTTGGTGTATGGTTGTGCACACATGTAGGAAGAGTATGTGTCGATAGGGATCTTTCGCATAAATATTGGACGCATGGCACTATCATGGTTTGCATTAAGGAGGTCAACTAAATAAGTGGACCACCTAATTTTGCATTAGACAGGGAACATATACACACACTCTTTGCATATGTTCATACAGCATTAGAAACTCTAAGGACAATGGATGCCAGTGTTGGATGGTTTGAGTAGATGGTTGTTTGGATGGTAGGATACGTTCTTCTTGACTTAGAGATTTCGGGGACGAAATCCTTTAAGTAGGGGAGAATGTAACACCCCGTATGTTGAATAACTTGTTATAATATAAAATAGGGCATAATTAAATTTTAAAAACTGAATCAGGGGAAACGGGCTAAGCCATTGCGTTCGTCTCGGAAAAATACGCGAAATAGAGTCCGAGTTTTCGAAAATCGGAGTCTGTATGACCCCGATAAGGCCCAAAGAAGTTTTCAGAAATAAAAAAAAACAGATTTAAAATCAGAAATTTCAAATTTCAGAAATGGCGGGAAAATTCCCGCAAGACCCAGGGGGTCGACCTGGGGGTCGACCCCCCCCCCCCCCCGCCCCTCAGGTCGACTGGGGAGTCGACCCTAGGGTCGACCTCCCTGGTCGAGCCCAGGTGACCTGGGTGCACCAACTTGTCTTTTGGGCTGTGTTTTGGTGGCTAGGACGAGATCTGACGGCTCTAATCTAATTTAGGGTTAATCTAAAGGCCTAAAACACCTAACTACTCTATAAATACACCCTAAGACTACCCTAATTCATACTAAAAATTGGAACAATGCCGTCATGCCGTCAAAATGCAACTTGAAGGAGCCTCCATCAAATTGTAGAAGAAGATGGTCTCTCAAATCAACTACTAATCAACTCTAGCAACTTAATATTCTTCTTGGGAGCGCTAATCAACAAGTTGTCAGTTTTCTATAGCCTAAATGACCAATTATTGAAGTGATTATGATAGGATATGATGAGGTTATGGCTATGAATGTGGATCAATGCATGTTATGAAAGTTATATGCTATGTGTTAATGATTTTATGCAAGTTATGCAAGTTATGTGCTATATGTTCATGATGTTATGCAAGTTATGCAAGTCATATGCTATGTGATTATGATGTTATGCAAGTTATGCAAGTCATATGCTATGTGATCATGATGTTGTTATGCAAGTTATGCAAGTCATATGCTATGTGATCATGATGTTATGCAAGTTATGCAAGTCATATGCTATGTGATTATGATGTTATGCAAGTTGTGCAAGTCATATGCTATGTGTTTGTGATGTTATGCAAGTTATGCAAGTCATATGCTATGTATTTATGATGTTATGCAAGTTATGCAAGTCATATGAGAAACATTGATCCATTATGACACCATGATATGCAAGTTTGGTGTATGCAAGTTCATCTATGATATGTATGCAAGTTTGGTGTATGATTATATGCAAGTTCACATATGACATGTTATGCAAGTTTGGTGTTTGATTATATGCGAGTAACATGTGCAGGTTTACACCTTTGTATGATATGCATACATATGCAAGTTAACCCCTTTATGTCATACATACATATGCAAGTTTACCCCTTTATATGACATAAGTAACTTATGCAAGTTAATCTCTTTATGACATATGTGATTCATGCAAGTTTGGGTTGATTATTTATGCTAGTTGGGTTGATGCTATATGCATGTTGACACCTTTAAACCCATGTTGATGTTATGCAAGTGGAACCCATTGTATTTGTGATGAATCTTCCCATTTATGTCATGTTCGCGAATTACGTGGGGAACGATGGGGTTAATATACATGTTAATGAAATGGTGAGAAGTTGGTATGATTATGCATACCATAAAGTGGATGGACATAATTGAGTCAATTATGTACATCGTTAAATTTGTAATTAATTAGGGATAATTAATACAAATTATGGGGGTGATTAATTAGGTGTAATTAATCGACTAAGACACGAGGTTGGACCCTTTTGTAGCATAAGACTGCCCGGAACCGACCGGCATATCCAGTGGCTACAAATAATTGGCCCAATGTGAGAGGTCTTAGGCACAAACTAAATACGTGACAAGTGTATAGACACGAGGTTAGACTCGGTTATGGCGTAAGGCTGCCCGGACCCAACCGGCAAATCCAGCTGCCATAAAAGATAGTCTAATGTGAGAGGTCTTTACAACGGTTACGTTCTTAATCAATTAAGAAACACTTAACCAGATAAGCATGTAGTGGGGCATGAAGGGTTAAGTGGGTGCCTTGGGTGGCATGTAGAGATTAAGTAAGTGCCTTGGGTGGCATGAGAAAATCTAGTGGTTGCCTTGGGTGGCAATAGAAAATACGATTAGAATACTTAACCAAAGTGGAACATGTAATTAAACATGATTATAGGGTTAAGTGGGTGCCTTGGGTGGCATGAGGAAATCTAGTGGTTGCCTTGAGTGGCAATAGAAGATAAGACTAGAATACTTAACCAAAGTGGAACATGTAACTAAACATGATTAAAGGGTTAAGTGGGTGCCTTGGGTGGCATGTGGAAATCAAGTGGGTGCCTTGGGTGGCATGTAGAAATCTAGTGGGTTCCTTGAGTGGCAATTGAAATATGATTAGATGGCTTAACCAAACCTTAACATGTAGGTGGGCATGATTATGAAAAAGGGGTTAAGTGGGATACACTAGATTAAATGACAAGCTTAAGTAGTAGCTTGTGGGGCCCTTGAGTGGCAATTGAAATATGATTAGATGACTTAACCAAACCTTAACATGTAAGTGGGCATGATTATGAAAAGGGGTTTAGTGGGATGCACTAGATTAAATGACAAGCTTAAGTAGTAGCTTGTGGGGCCCTTGAGTGGCAATTGAAATATGATTAGATGACTTAACCAAACCTTAACATGTAAGTGGGCATGATTATGAAAAGGGGTTAAGTGGGATGCACTAGATTAAATGACAAGCTTAAGTAGTAGCTTGTGGGGCCCTTGAGTGTCAATTGAAATATGATTAGATGACTTAACCAAACCTTAACACGTAAGTGGGCATGATTATGAAAAGGGGTTAAGTGGGATGCACTAGATAAAATGACAAGCTTAAGTAGTAGCTTGTGGGGGCCCATTTCAACCAGTAACCCATATGTATCTTAGTGGGCTCGACCCATGTCGAGGACGGGACACGCGTACTGGGCATGACTGTAAGAGGCCAAAACGGGGTAGCGGTGGCAACGCGAGTCCAACGGGTTTCATATGCGTGTGTGGACCCGGGCTGGTAGGTAAGACGTTGTTGCATCGTGTAGATATAAGCCGTGCACCATTGATATTATCGGGTTGCCACTTTGGGGAGTGATACACCCCCACTGTGGGGCCAGCACGGGTATCTACGGTAGGGAGCCGATCGCTTGGGAGTAGTGGGTACACCTAGTGCAGATAGGGGCAGACGGCACGTATGTAGTCAGGTAGGGGTACACGAAACTACTATTAAAAATTACTAAGTACACTTGTGGGATCAACCTTTAAGTAGGAATTACCCTTGGGTGGGTAGAACTGGTGTGGTGCAGTGTAGGAATTACCCTTGGGTGGGTAGATCTGGGGTGGTGCAATGTAGTATTTATCCTTGGGTGGATAGGCGCATCTTTACCGTTATCTTAGTTCATCCTAAGTCTGGTTGGCTACTTAGTGTAGTCATTTATCCCCAGTCGTACCGTACCAGGTTTATATCATACCCTAGTTACTTTAATGATTGTATTGTTAAGGTTATAGGGCTCACTCAGACTTATGTCTGACCCCGTTGTTTTTATCTTTTTCCCCAACCCTCAGGTTCTCAGGGTGGGCCTAGCACTAGTGGGCTTTGATCAGATTGCTTTATCTATCTTTTGGAGCTTGGACTCTTGAAGAAAAGTTCGGTTATCTTTTCTATTATGGCTATTAGTATGTAGTGGGATTATGTACTTATGTTTTAACGAGATGGATATTTTGTACTTGACTCTTGTTGGTTTTTGAGATGTAACCAAACATGTTTACCTTCTCCTGCAATGAAATGATGTTTTAAATTTTCAAGTATTACTTATATCTGTCTTGTCGTAATTTTTCAGTTCTATATTCACTTAAATACTCCACCGAAGCTAAGGCATTCCTTTATGAGTGACCTTAGCGGGAGTGGGGTGTTACAAGAAATAAATCCAATGTTACTTCCTGAACTTAATACTGAGAAGTATGACTTTCTATGCACAACTATCACTGATAATGAGATAAAAGATGCCATGTTCTCGCTTAATAAAACCTCTAGTGGAGGTCCTGATTGATTCAATGCAATGTTTGATAAACACTGTTAGGGTATAGTGAAGCATGATGTATGCAAAGCTATACAACAATTTTTTTAAAAAGGCAAAAATGATGAATTCACTTAATAACACTGTCATACCGCTTATTCCTAAAGTGAAAAACGCGAATAAGGTTAATGCTTTTAGACCTATTTCATGCTGCAATACTATCTATAAGTGTATTACTAAGATTTTGGCTTGCATATTTAAACATATATTTCCTTTTCTTATATCTGCAAATTAAACTGTTTTCTAGCCGAATAGAAATATACTTGATAATGTGATGTTAGCGCATGAATTATTGAAAGGCTATTAAACAACCAATATCTCACCTAGGGCTATGTTAAAACTTGATATTATGAAGGCCTTTGACAGGCTATAATGGAAGTCTACTACTAGAATTCTTAGCTTTACGAACTTTCCTCCTTGTTTTAATGCCTGGATTTATGCATGCATAAGTACGACTCACTTCTCTGTTAATATTAATTGCTCCCCTGTTGGCTTTTTGGGAAGTAAACAAGGGATTAGGCAAGGAGACCCAAATTCTGCATATATTTTTATAATTATCATGGAACTCCTTACTAAGCCTATATGATCTTGTCGAGAGGAAACTTTTTGACCTACATCCTAAGTGTAAAAACCCGAGAATTACTTCTCTTATGTTTGCAGACGATTTAATTATTTTATGTAAACCTAACTTAGAACTCTTAATAACATCATGAAAACTTTGGAGAAGTTCTATGCGATGACTGGCTTAAAGATCAACTTTGAAAAATCTAAGTTCATGTATGTTGGGGTTTCACATGCATGCAACACAATGATACACAATCTAATTGGTCTTAAATGCAATGAATTAACTATAATTATCTTGGACTGTCGTTGGCAAAATCCATAGTTACAACACTGCAGTGCCTTACTTTATTTGAAAAAATACAATAAGATTAGATTGTTGGTCCACGAAGATGTTAAGCCAGGCTAGGAGAATCACTCTTATAAAATATGTAGTGATTGCTATGCAAGTGTATTTGGCACGTACCTTCATCCTTCCATAAAAACTACTTAGTATGATTAAAACTGCCTTTATGAGGTTTTTGTGGAAGGGTAATATTCATATGAAATATCTAGTTCTCATTTCCTCTGCTCTGACTTGAAAAACCAATTAGCAAAAGGGGGTTGGGTATTATAAACATTAATTACTGGAATAAAGCAGCATTTGGCAAGCATGTGGATGATATCTTGAGTAAAAAAGAGAGCCTATGGGTTAAATGGTCATACTCTCACGTACTTAAAGAGAAAAGCTTTTAAGCTCTTTCCGCTCTTCAGGGGAATATCTGGACATGGAAGAGCTTAATTAAGCTCAAGGACATAATTCTACCTTACTTTAAGTTTGAGAACTTAGCATTTGATCGTATTAATTTCTGGAAGGATCCTCGGTAGGATTTTGGATTTATAATTGATAATACGATCACTTATCTTGATAAATGTCAATCTGGTATTAGCCTTAACAGTAATGTTGCTGGTGCTCGCATTGGCAATTAAGTTTGCTTGTCGAATACTTCCAATCAAGACATAATGGCTCGTTGGAATAGAATTCGTAACAGCAAAATTGCTGAAGCTAACGCTACAACCATCTAGAAATGACAAAGTGAGACGTTCAACATTAATAGTTTGTACTATTCTTGTTTGCAGATGGCACAAGACTGTTTGGAGAAGAAACAATTGTGTTAAGGAGAATTTATGCATGTGGAGAGCGCTGAACGGAGCAATACTCACCAAATACAAGCTTGTTAATTAGGAAATGGAGATAGACTAGCAATGCAACTTTTGCAGACAACATGGAAACTGTGCAACACCTTTTCTTTGATTGCACTCCCATACAACAGCTTTGGAAAGAAGCCGAGTCTCAAGTTGGTGGAGGCAGCACGTCACATAGTAATGCTTTTGGCTAGGCTTTATAACTATGTTCTCAAAAAGATGGTGAGCAACATCTAGAAAGAAATTCTCGAGTATTTGATGTAGATAGTGTTTTAAACTATGGCAAGTGGAAACAGTTTGCTTGGCATGAGATCCGAGAGGGACTGAAATACGTAAAATTTAGATATGACCCTGGTATTTTTGGCCTGTAAAGCAACTTTTATTTTGCTTTGTATTTTTGTGTTTTTTAGTCTTTCATAGTTATTGGTATACTGTGTAATTTGTGTTTGCTTTTGTTTATATTTCCTTCTTTGTTGCTATATAATCATCTAAAGTACATCAATAAAATAGTAGACATCAACTCAACTCTGTGGGCTTTAGAAGAAAAAAAAAAAAAAAACAGCTTATAAAAGGCAAATAATGAGGGTTAATACACATTGCCTGAATTATATTGACGTTTATACATTAGGCTTCCAAGGTTAGCCTAGTAAATAGATAACCCATTACAGTTGTACATTCTCAAATATACTTTCACCTCTGCTGTTTAAATAGCAATTCATAATGTACATGTAACAAATACATATGAAAACAATAATAATAACGGTAAATTTTGCTTGAGTTGTTACGTTGCAGTTGGTCTTAAACAACCAAATAAAGATAGAAGCACAGAACAAGTTTCACAAACAGTGAAACTGCAGGCATCTCTCAAATGGCCTTGGGAGAAAAAACCACTAGCTAACATACGATGCTTAAAAACAATAGCACGCAATCAATGCAAACTTGATATCAATCAAGTGAGCCGAAGCATACATAACACGCAATGAATGCAAACTTCGATAAATTAAAAAGGTTCTTCACAAAATGTTAACTGAAGAAATACGAATCCATACATAGCCAAAAGCAACACTGGACCTCACAGGGTCAACCATAGCACTAGACTTCATTATATAAACAGAAAACTACTCGTGGCATTGATATTAACTACTATTAAGCAGCCTTTTTGGGAGTCTTAGGTGCTTTAGCTGCTTTCTTCTTAGGCGATTTCGTTCCTTCGGTTTCAGCAGCAGCGCCCTTCTTTGGTAAAAGCACAGGGTTGATGTTGGGCAAAACTCCACCATGAGCGATTGTAACTTTGCCAAGCAATTTACCCAACTCCTCATCATTCCTTATTGCAAGAAGTATATGCCTCGGAATGATTCTGCTCTTCTTGTTGTCTTTTGCTGCATTTCCAGCCAACTCCAAAACCTATTAAAGATGCAATCTTTATTAGTTTGAAATTGAAAGTTTGCCAAACAACACCGCTGAACACAGATCATGTCATACCCCCAACAAAAAAGATGATAAAAATAAAAACTAGGGTTTGCCTGAACAAGTACAAACCTCAGCGGCAAGGTACTCCAGTACGGCGGCGAGATAAACTGGGGCGCCGGATCCTACACGGTGAGCGTATCGGCCTTTCTTCAAGTATCGGCCGAGACGGCTTACAGGGAACTGAAGTCCAGCTTTGACCGACCGGCTGACTGACTTCTTCTTGGGCCCGCTTGGTCCCTTCCTGCCTGCAGCTCCCTTCTTGCCTTTACCGGTTGTCTCCATTTTTTTTTTTTTTTTTCTTTTTCTGATTTAGGGTTTTGAATTGGGGGAATTTGAGAGTTGATGTTAGAAAATGAAACGAAGAGGGCACTGGTTTTATAAATTGAAGTTGGGGATGGGTGATAGGGGATGACGCGGATCGCTACTTTGCACCGTTGGATTCAATTAGAATACGCGGTGTAGATTTTGTTTATTCTACTGATCCGCGGCTTTAGGTTTAATGAATGAAACAGGGTAGTCTATTTTGAACTGAAAGGTCTTCGTTCATTGAATTCTCCTATAGAGGGGTCTCCAAGACATACCAGAGCTATAATTTTACCGTTGGACTCTAGACGACAGTAACTAAATTTATGATTATCTTGTATAACTTAAAATATAAATGGATTTATTGTTCATCTATATGTTGTCCATAAAACTAATTATTTATACATGTTATCCATAAAACTTATAATAAAATTAAAAGCTCATCAACTTAATTTTCAATTTTCATGAATGTTATATCAATCCATAATTTTGTTCTACCCCTTTGTTTGTGTTCTTTTGTTTCCACTAGCAAACATTGTCAATGAAAGAAGGGAAAAGATAAAAAAGAAAACGATAAACGGATGGGAAAGTAATTTGAATGAAAACACCGAGTAATATTTAAGCAAAAACACAATAAATTTCAAAATTTTCAGATATAAAATAAAATTAGAATTGGTTTAAGATATGAACAATACCACATAATACCATATAAATTCCTTTTTTGGATTTGATCCGCGTGTTATAGTTTGATCTTTGGAATGATTTGAAAGTATGAAGTCATTTATTGTTGAATGGATGTTTATATTCAATGAAAATTACAGAGATCCAATACAACTGTTTCAAACTTTGATACATTATTTATAAATGATTTATCCTCCTAGTCTTCAGTCCAAGTGCTCTTCAATACAATATGTTGGGCTTGACCTGCTTTATTTGATATATATAAGTGGAAAGCCATCGGAGTTTTACTCCCCTCCACCCCACCACCCCTCCCTCCGCGTAAACCCTCGGATCGATATTAAGGTAAGGATTTATCTTCCTGACGAATCGACCTCTTCTTATCCAATATGATGAAATAACTGATAGAAATTGAGGGTTTATCCTTTCTTCGGCTTTGAATTAACTTAGATATGCGTTATTTACGCCAAATTCGAGTCGGTTCAAGCTTCGTTCTTCCCTTTGTCTAAGATTAACGGATCTTCTTCCTGAGTTACTCTGGCTTGTCATCGGCTTTGATTTGCTTTCTGAAGCTTTGACCAAGAGTTTTCTTCTTCGATCCTTGTGACTTTGAGATCGCTTCATAACTTTATAAAGTTTTAAGCAGAAAAGGCTTTTGTAAGTTGGTCAGCATGTTGGTAAGTGGCAGGTGCATGTCTTACTTCCAGATTTTATTTTAGCATTTGTTCTCTTACAAAGTATAAATCAAGTTCCATGTGTTTTGTCCTTGCGCGAGTAAAAGGATTGGTTGGCATGTACACTATACTTCGATTATAACACCATAATATCGATTTGTTGTTTGATTTGATATTTAGTTATGTAAATAGTGATTACAGTCACATTATTTCGGTTGTTGCATTTGCTACACAACGATATTATGTTTCTATGCTTGATCTCGATATTGTAGACCGTTTCTTTGAACATCATGACACTAAATTGCTTCTAATGTATATACGGTACTCGTAGTTGCTTTCTGTCATATTGGTCAGATGCCCAGTCAACATTAGTGAATTCAGCGATGTTGAAATTTTTGCTGGCCTTAATTGATAATTCATAATCCAATGTAGCATCTAAATACCTTAAGATTCTTTTTACTGCTTTTCAATGTGCACCCAGTAGTTCCTGCACAAATTGACACACTATGTTGTCACTGAATGTTATACTAGCATTATTATAGTTACATATTGTAGAGCACCAACTACACTTCTATATTGTTTAGAGCTAATCATGGGCTCTACCCTGTTTTTAGAACAATGTTGACTGCTAATCATTGGTGTGGGTTAACCCTTTGATCCATCCAATTTGGTTTTGATGAGCAGCCCCATAGTATACTTTCTTTCTGAAAGTGTGATTTCTATTGATGATTTCATACTGACTTCAATACCCAAAAAAGTAGCTTAATCTTTCAACATCTTTGACTGAAAATTACTTGCTTAAGTACTGAACAAGTTTGTTGATCTCTATGTTGTTGTAACTTGTAGTAATGAGATCATCAACATATATTAGTATGTATAATGTTGATAAATCACTAATTTTTGTAAATAAAGAGTTATTTGATTTGGTACATTGAAAACCCATGTTAATTGATGTGGTTTCTAATCCATCAAACCATACTCTTTGTGCTTGTTTTAAGCCACATATGACCTTATTAAGCTTGCACATGTATCCAGAATTCTATTTATAGCCCTATGGTTGTTCCACATATACATCTTCTTCGACCATGTCATTTAGAAATGTATTGTTTACACCCAATTATTTAAGTTGTCATCCTTTGCTTATTGCAATAGTAAGCAGTACTCGTACTATTGATAGTTTCGTTGCTCGTGAAAAGGTTTCATTATAGTCAAACCCTTGTTGTTTTTGTGTATCCTTTTGAAACAAGTTTGGATTTGTGCCTATCAATTGACCCATTTGATTTTTTCTTTACTCCGTATGTTCACTTGCATTCAATTATATTTTTACCTTTTGGTGGTCTGACTAATTCTCATGTCTGGTTTTGTATGGGTGCATCATACTCAATGTCCATTGCCTTTATCCAATTGATGTCATCGTTTGCTTATTCAAAGTATTTGGTTCATCATTCACAGTGAATACTATGTATAATTTGGGTTTAATATCCTATTGTTCGATCTTGTGGTCATTGAGCAAGTTAATTTTTGACTTGTGGTTGAGAACAAGGTTGGTCTCCTTCACTTGTTTTGTTTGTAGCATCATTCTGACTATTTGTGCACTCCTCCCTGATACTGTTATCTTGAGTTTTTTCTATTGTAGGTGATTGATTGTGTTGACTTGATGAATGTACACTGTCATGTATTTTGATTTGATGTGATGTTGTATTCTCTGTTGTCTTATAAGTTTCACCTGCACTTGAAATTTTAAATACACAGGTAATGGTGGAGTTTATATTTTTGTATCATATATTTTCCTTGATGTTTTTATACTTTCATTGTTATAAGGAAAAATACTCATTAAACATGACATGCCTGCTTATGAATACTCTTTCACTGTCATCCAAACACTTGTACCCTTTCTAATTTGATGCATATCCTATAAATGTACATGGTTTGGACCAATATTCAAGTTTTTGTTTGTTGTAGGATCTTAAGTAGGGACAATACAAACCCCCAAATGTTTTGAGAAAGTTATAATCCAGCTTAGCATTAAACAGCTTTTCATATGGGATGATTCCTTTGAGTACCTTTGTTAGTAGTCTGTTTATCATATAAACTATAGTACAAAAGGAATTATGGTAGAATCTTAGTGGCATCTTTTCTTGAGCTGTGATGTTAAGATAGATTCAACTATATGCATATGTTTTCTTTCCATAATCCATTTTGTTCTGAAGTATACGAGCACGTGGTTCTATGAACTATTCTTTTCTTTGAAAAGTAACCTTTTAGTGACTTATATTCAACACCACCTGTAACACCCCACCTCCGTTAAGGTCACTCACAAAGGGAATGCCTTAACTTTGGTGGAGCATTTTAGTAAACAGAACAGAAACTTACAAGACAGATAAAACAGTACTTGAAAAATTTTAACTTTATTACAGCGGAAACAGAAATTTATATGGTTACATCCTTTCAATTTCAGAATTCAAGTACAATATATCAGTCTTGTACAAAAGCCTTCAAAATGCATAGTTTAAAATCATAATCCCCATGGAACGGAAGTTATACAGAGCCAAGCCATACTTTAAGCACTTCAAGCAAAGAGAAATCCGGATCAAGCTAAAGTATTTGCCTCCTTGGATAACCTGGGGGGGGGGGGAACGGAAGAAAGGAGGCGAAAACAACAAGGGTCAGACAAAAAGTCTGGCAAGTCCAGTGACTTTCAGCATATGAACAGATAATAATAATATGATATGAACATAAGACTGGATGTGAGATAACTATAACAGGTGTAGCAGAAATAACAGAAAAACAGAATGATATAAACTATTGTTTTACACTTCTCTGCACTAATACTAGTATAGTAGAATTAGGTGTCACCCTAATGTCTAAATTGAAGCAGGAACGGGTACAGAATACTTTAACAGAAACAGAATGCTAATAATGAGCCTTTACTACCCGATCAGAAACAGACAGAAGAAGAAACAGATTTATCCCTATGGAGACAGAATGTGGAATTAGGTGTACACTAGTAATGGGCCTTTACCACCCGAACAGACGGTACCACACAGAAACAGACAGGTGTTACCACCCAACAGAACAGACGGTACCAACAGAAACAGACAGAACTAAGCGTACCCTAAAACCCTACCCCAAGAGATCGGCTCCCTAATACATAAATATCCTGTGTCGGCCCCACAGTAGGGTGTATCACTCCCTAAAGTGACAACCAATTGGCACAGACCTATTTACAGATGTCACGGCGTCTTACATCCTCAGAGGCAGACCGGGATCCATGCACGCACATGACCCGGTTGGAACGCACCATCAACACCCCTCGCCATTATCAGAATGAACCACTTATAATTAGTTCAGTAAGCGTGCCCGGACCCTACCTACTGTTGGGTCAAAGTTTTGATACCAGAAAGGGTTACTGACTAATATGGGTCCCAAACAACAGATGACACAAGTAATTCCCCTCCTAACCTTGTGTCCCCAGACTAACAGATTTCAGATTTACAAGTTCAAACATACAGAATTCAGATTTACTAATTCACAAATTAAGTTAACAAGTTTTCAGACTAACGGGTCAGATGTACAGATTTTTCAGATTTGTCTAACTTTGTATTGGGCCTACAAATTCATGGACGGGTTTTACTACATTTATTAATCCCTTTGGTTTAACCCTATTTTTCCCCAATACGTTTTAGACGTCATTCTTATCTTAGATTTGCATTAATTAATTATTAATGCACAGACCTCTCACATTAGGTCGGTAGCTTGTGGCCGCTGGATATGCCGGGCGGTTCCGGGCAGACTTCTGCCACAAGCCAGACCTAACCTCGTGTCTTACGCATGTTATGACTAACTTCTCACATTAGAACCTATTGTTTGCGGCCACTGGATGTGCCGGGCGGTTCCGGGCAGATTTACGCCGCAAACTCATTCTAACCTCGAGTTAGCCATGTTTATCTTTGCGGCCAATTAATTAATAATTTACCGTTTATGCGCACGCCCAATATATATGCCAATTCAGATTATATCAATAACAGGATGATTATATCAACATAGCAGATAACAGATTTTATATGACTTAACGGATTTAACAGATTTAGCAACTTAGCAGATTTTGGCATATAACAGGTTAGGCATTTCAACCGACAAATTTAACAGATTAGGCATTTCAATCTAATTAGCAGTCTAGGCAATATAACAAAACTAGTAGTTTAGGCAACTAGACAAATTAGCAGATTTAGCAAATTTAATATTTCTAAAAGTTCTATTTACATGCCTTGCCCAATCATAAATTGGCCTAAATTCATATGCTTACATAATTGTCATGATTCACAACATACACTCCATGTTTGCATAAGCGCAGAATATGGACATAATTTGCCATATAACATATGTTCCAATTTTTGTTAAACTAGCATCTTACAGCAGATTCACATATAAATTATACCAAATATAACCATTAATTTCAATGCATGCCATATATCCAAAAATCCTTATTTAGGTGTAATCACAATAATAGATATCCTAATTAATGTAAATCTTTACACCTAAGTTTCCATATCTTCTTCTTTTTGAGTCATGAATCATTATGCAAACTATACCCAACAATATAAATCTTTAAATCATATCTTCTAAAAATCAGATCTTGACTTTTATATGCATTTTGTCCAAAGTCTCAGATCATATGTAATCTTACAATGGTTCATCTTTTCTTCTATCATAGAATATGCATAGATCCAAATCTAGTTTGCAACATATGCTCATTAATTACAGTTCTAAATTACAACATAACTATGCATACAACATGCATAAATTATATGTTCATAGTCAAATTTATGCATATGTCCAGTATATTTTATGCCTCAGACCTAAAGTCATACATTCAATTTAGTCTTGTCAAAATTTCGCATCATTCATTATTTATCCCAAAATTTGCGTTCATACGTTCATCTCTTATGAGATTAGGCACAGGCTCGTGGTAGCCTGGCTATAAAAACAGAAAAGAAGAAAAGGGATACAAAACAGTCACAGAAAACAAATCTATACAATCTCAGATTCAGAATTAAAAACATATCAAAATTATAATTAACGTTTATAGCGGAAAATAACTGTACTTGCCTTGATTAGATTAAAGAAAGAACTTTAACTTGCTGTATAATCTTTGCAGAAACTTTAATCTCTAGTTTGAATTGAGTTGCTTAGGCTGATGTTGATTATCTTCTAGTTTCAATTCCAGCAGAGCAGCGACGCCATTTTTATTTTTTTATTAGAAGAAGAGAGCAATGGAGGCTAGAGAATTGTGTACGAAACCTAGGTAGAGTCTAGGGTCATTTTTATAGAGTTTATGAACTGATTAGGACCATCGATGTTGCTTGGATTGATCGTAGCCATTCATTCGCAAGAGGGACCAATTAGAGCCTGCCACCTAGCCCTAATGACAAAGCAGACCACAGAAAATCGACCAACATAGAATAGGCCAGCCAGGGTGGACTGGGTTCGACCTGGGTCTGGACCAGGTCGACAGCCCTGTCGACAGCCCTGTCGACCTGGTTAGACCAGGTCGACCTGGGTGTCTTAGGCGGGAGTTTTCCCGCCTTGGCCAATTGGGCCCGGTTTTAATTTTTAAACTGTTTTATTCTGTTCGAATTTTAAACTTAATTCAGAAACTTCCGAAGGCCATATCTTCTTCATACGGACTCCGTTTTTCGAAAACTCGGACTCTATTTCGCGTATTTTTCCGAGACGAACGCAATGGCGTATCCCGTTTCCCTTAGTTCTTTGATTTCAAATTAATTATACTTTAATTTGTTAATTCCACAGTTATAGAATACACGGGGTGTTACATTCTCCCCCACTTAAAAGGATTTCGTCCCCGAAATCTTCAAGTTAAGAAGAATGCGTCCTACCATCCAATCACCCATCTACTCAACCATCATCCACAAGCATCCATTGTCCTTATAAAACTTCTAATGTTGTATGAACATATGCAAAAGTGTGTGTATATGTTCCTTATCTAATGCAAAATCAGGCGGTCTACTGATTCAGTTGACCTCCTTAATGCGAATTATGTCAGTGCCATGAGTCCAACATGTATGCAATAGAATTCTGATGATATATATATTATTTCTATATGAGTGCACAACCATTCACTCAAATGCAACATCCATGTGCTGAATCAACCATTTTGCATCCACAAGAATTGAAAAATGCTCACCCATCCATATGCAGTATGAGAGTGTTTTCGAGCCGATCTAGTGCCTAGTGTGTGTATATGCATCCACGGGCAACCACTAGCAACCACTTGCATCCACTTGCAACCATCAAACATAACATGTCTCAAACACATGTTTACACCCATTAGTTTCTGCCTAAGGTTCAAATATTCGATCGATAGGATACAGTCGAATGATGGAAGCGAGTACAGATAGAACGAAAATTTGGTTCCCATTAGACATGGGTCCTAAGTATCGGCCCCAAAGACCGAAACCAACATCAAATTGATACCCCACGAAAACTCAGAATGTATGCGTCATACTTGACGCCTAACACAGATATCCCTCAAACCCCAGTCTCAAACAGATGATCCATAACCCTTATGGGTCTGAGTCTATAGCGGAATTCAGAAATAATACTAGCATTAAAGTGCAGAGTATCGATTACAAAATCAAAATACCAAAATCAGAAAAAGTCACAATCAGATAAAGAAATTAAACCTACTATAGAAATTTTCCTATTTCTATCCTAGCCACTAGCCTCAAGAGTGTTCGCCTGCCCTCCTTGTCCTCGTCTCTTCGGGCAGTCCCTAGTGAAGTGTCCCATCTCCCCACAGTTGAAGCAAGCGCCCTTCCTTTTTCTGCAATCCTTGTTCAGATGAGTTGAGCTCCCACAAGTAAAGCACTTTTTCCCCTTCTTATCTTCAGACTTCTCATCCTTCTTTTGTGTTTCCTTTTTGGGCCCCGCTTTCTTATTCTGTGGTTCTTCCTTCTTTGTCTCTTTCGGGCCCTTATCTTCCTCGTGCAGTAGTGCCATATCCACCAATTTCTCGTAAGTTGCTCCCATGGGTACATGGGTCATGGCTAGGCTGTGCAGTGGCTCATTCAATCCTTTAACAAAGCGGAGAGCTTTTTTATGCTGAGTGTTGACTAAATCCAATCCGAATCTTGCTAGTTGGTTGAACTGGTTGACGTATTCCTTGACCGTCATACTTCCTTGCTTAAGAGACAAGAACTTTTCCAATTGTAAACTTCGTTCAGCTTGCGAGAGGAATTTTGTCTCAAACCTTGTTCTGAAATCCATCCATGTCTCAACCGGCCTCTCGGCGTTAGTGACTTCCCACCAGTAGGAAGCTTCGTCTTTGAGCAGCCATACTGCCAACTGTACCTTCTGCCTATCGTCCACCTCGAAGATAACGAATAGATCCTCAGTTTCTTTGAGCCGATTCCTTGCTTCTACGAATGATTCAGATCCTTTGAAATCCTTCCCACCCATGGCCCTAAATTCTCTACAGATCTTTGAGAAAGCAATTGCACGAGGAGGGGGTGGAAGAGGGGGATCATTTGCTGGACCTGCAGCGGCGGTCCTAGCCTCAAGATATTGACGAAACCAACCGGGTACATGAACACCCTCTGGTATCTCAGATGCTTCAGACATGCTGGAACGAAAAAGGAAAGGTTCAATACAAAAAGGACTGAAAGAAAGATATATGGCTCTTGGGGATCATGTTTTTCAAAATAAGCTTTATTTTTGAAAATACTTCCTTTCAAAACCTTTTTGAAAACAGTTTTCAAAAACTTTACCCAATCTCTCGCTCTGATACCAAGTGTAACACCCCACCTCCGTTAAGGTCACTCACAAAGGGAATGCCTTAACTTTGGTGGAGCATTTTAGTAAACAGAACAGAAACTTACAAGACAGATAAAACAGTACTTGAAAAATTTTAACTTTATTACAGCGGAAACAGAAATTTATATGGTTACATCCTTTCAATTTCAGAATTCAAGTACAATATATCAGTCTTGTACAAAAGCCTTCAAAATGCATAGTTTAAAATCATAATCCCCATGGAACGGAAGTTATACAGAGCCAAGCCATACTTTAAGCACTTCAAGCAAAGAGAAATCCGGATCAAGCTAAAGTATTTGCCTCCTTGGATAACCTGGGGGGGGGAAACGGAAGAAAGGAGGCGAAAACAACAAGGGTCAGACAAAAAGTCTGGCAAGTCCAGTGACTTTCAGCATATGAACAGATAATAATAATATGATATGAACATAAGACTGGATGTGAGATAACTATAACAGGTGTAGCAGAAATAACAGAAAAACAGAATGATATAAACTATTGTTTTACACTTCTCTGCACTAATACTAGTATAGTAGAATTAGGTGTCACCCTAATGTCTAAATTGAAGCAGGAACGGGTACAGAATACTTTAACAGAAACAGAATGCTAATAATGAGCCTTTACTACCCGATCAGAAACAGACAGAAGAAGAAACAGATTTATCCCTATGGAGACAGAATGTGGAATTAGGTGTACACTAGTAATGGGCCTTTACCACCCGAACAGACGGTACCACACAGAAACAGACAGGTGTTACCACCCAACAGAACAGACGGTACCAACAGAAACAGACAGAACTAAGCGTACCCTAAAACCCTACCCCAAGAGATCGGCTCCCTAATACATAAATATCCTGTGTCGGCCCCACAGTAGGGTGTATCACTCCCTAAAGTGACAACCAATTGGCACAGACCTATTTACAGATGTCACGGCGTCTTACATCCTCAGAGGCAGACCGGGATCCATGCACGCACATGACCCGGTTGGAACGCACCATCAACACCCCTCGCCATTATCAGAATGAACCACTTATAATTAGTTCAGTAAGCGTGCCCGGACCCTACCTACTGTTGGGTCAAAGTTTTGATACCAGAAAGGGTTACTGACTAATATGGGTCCCAAACAACAGATGACACAAGTAATTCCCCTCCTAACCTTGTGTCCCCAGACTAACAGATTTCAGATTTACAAGTTCAGACATACAGAATTCAGATTTACTAATTCACAAATTAAGTTAACAAGTTTTCAGACTAACGGGTCAGATGTACAGATTTTTCAGATTTGTCTAACTTTGTATTGGGCCTACAAATTCATGGACGGGTTTTACTACATTTATTAATCCCTTTGGTTTAACCCTATTTTCCCCCAATACGTTTTAGACGTCATTCTTATCTTAGATTTGCATTAATTAATTATTAATGCACAGACCTCTCACATTAGGTCGGTAGCTTGTGGCCGCTGGATATGCCGGGCGGTTCTGGGCAGACTTCTGCCACAAGCCAGACCTAACCTCGTGTCTTACGCATGTTATGACTAACTTCTCACATTAGAACCTATTGTTTGCGGCCACTGGATGTGCCGGGCGGTTCCGGGCAGATTTACGCCGCAAACTCATTCTAACCTCGAGTTAGCCATGTTTATCTTTGCGACCAATTAATTAATAATTTACCGTTTATGCGCACGCCCAATATATATGCCAATTCAGATTATATCAATAACAGGATGATTATATCAACATAGCAGATAACAGATTTTATATGACTTAACGGATTTAACAGATTTAGCAACTTAGCAGATTTTGGCATATAACAGGTTAGGCATTTCAACCGACAAATTTAACAGATTAGGCATTTCAATCTAATTAGCAGTCTAGGCAATATAACAAAACCAGTAGTTTAGGCAACTAGACAAATTAGCAGATTTAGCAAATTTAATATTTCTAAAAGTTCTATTTACATGCCTTGCCCAATCATAAATTGGCCTAAATTCATATGCTTACATAATTGTCATGATTCACAACATACACTCCATGTTTGCATAAGCGCAGAATATGGACATAATTTGCCATATAACATATGTTCCAATTTTTGTTAAACTAGCATCTTACAGCAGATTCACATATAAATTATACCAAATATAACCATTAATTTCAATGCATGCCATATATCCAAAAATCCTTATTTAGGTGTAATCACAATAATAGATATCCTAATTAATGTAAATCTTTACACCTAAGTTTCCATATCTTCTTCTTTTTGAGTCATGAATCATTATGCAAACTATACCCAACAATATAAATCTTTAAATCATATCTTCTAAAAATCAGATCTTGACTTTTATATGCATTTTGTCCAAAGTCTCAGATCATATGTAATCTTACAATGGTTCATCTTTTCTTCTATCATAGAATATGCATAGATCCAAATCTAGTTTACAACATATGCTCATTAATTACAGTTCTAAATTACAACATAACTATGCATACAACATGCATAAATTATATGTTCATAGTCAAATTTATGCATATGTCCAGTATATTTTATGCCTCAGACCTAAAGTCATACATTCAATTTAGTCTTGTCAAAATTTCGCATCATTCATTATTTATCCCAAAATTCGCGTTCATACGTTCATCTCTTATGAGATTAGGCACAGGCTCGTGGTAGCCTGGCTATAAAAACAGAAAAGAAGAAAAGGGATACAAAACAGTCACAGAAAACAAATCTATACAATCTCAGATTCAGAATTAAAAACATATCAAAATTATAATTAACGTTTATAGCGGAAAATAACTGTACTTGCCTTGATTAGATTAAAGAAAGAACTTTAACTTGCTGTAGAATCTTTGCAGAAACTTTAATCTCTAGTTTGAATTGAGTTGCTTAGGCTGATGTTGATTATCTTCTAGTTTCAATTCCAGCAGAGCAGCGACGCCATTTTTATTT
Source organism: Allium sativum (assembly GCA_030737875.1). Classification (NCBI taxonomy): domain Eukaryota; kingdom Viridiplantae; phylum Streptophyta; class Magnoliopsida; order Asparagales; family Amaryllidaceae; genus Allium; species Allium sativum. The sequence goes on from CM060924.1 coordinate 163,458,163, forward strand.
TTTTATTAGAAGAAGAGAGCAATGGAGGCTAGAGAATTGTGTACGAAACCTAGGTAGAGTCTAGGGTCATTTTTATAGAGTTTATGAACTGATTAGGACCATCGATGTTGCTTGGATTGATCGTAGCCATTCATTCGCAAGAGGGACCAATTAGAGCCTGCCACCTAGCCCTAATGACAAAGCAGACCACAGAAAATCGACCAACATAGAATAGGCCAGCCAGGGTGGACTGGGTTCGACCTGGGTCTGGACCAGGTCGACAGCCCTGTCGACAGCCCTGTCGACCTGGTTAGACCAGGTCGACAGCCCAGTCGACCTGGGTGTCTTAGGCGGGAGTTTTCCCGCCTTGGCCAATTGGGCCCGGTTTTAATTTTTAAACTGTTTTATTCTGTTCGAATTTTAAACTTAATTCAGAAACTTCCGAAGGCCATATCTTCTTCATACGGACTCCGTTTTTCGAAAACTCGGACTCTATTTCGCGTATTTTTCCGAGACGAACGCAATGGCGTATCCCGTTTCCCTTAGTTCTTTGATTTCAAATTAATTATACTTTAATTTGTTAATTCCACAGTTATAGAATACACGGGGTGTTACATTCTCCCCCACTTAAAAGGATTTCGTCCCCGAAATCTTCAAGTTAAGAAGAATGCGTCCTACCATCCAATCACCCATCTACTCAACCATCATCCACAAGCATCCATTGTCCTTAGAAAACTTCTAATGTTGTATGAACATATGCAAAAGTGTGTGTATATGTTCCTTATCTAATGCAAAATCAGGCGGTCTACTGATTCAGTTGACCTCCTTAATGCGAATTATGTCAGTGCCATGAGTCCAACATGTATGCAATAGAATTCTGATGATATATATATTATTTCTATATGAGTGCACAACCATTCACTCAAATGCAACATCCATGTGCTGAATCAACCATTTTGCATCCACAAGAATTGAAAAATGCTCACCCATCCATATGCAGTATGAGAGTGTTTTCGAGCCGATCTAGTGCCTAGTGTGTGTATATGCATCCACGGGAAACCACTAGCAACCACTTGCATCCACTTGCAACCATCAAACATAACATGTCTCAAACACATGTTTACACCCATTAGTTTCTGCCTAAGGTTCAAATATTCGATCGATAGGATACAGTCGAATGATGGAAGCGAGTACAGATAGAACGAAAATTTGGTTCCCATTAGACATGGGTCCTAAGTATCGGCCCCAAAGACCGAAACCAACATCAAATTGATACCCCACGAAAACTCAGAATGTATGCGTCATACTTGACGCCTAACACAGATATCCCTCAAACCCCAGTCTCAAACAGATGATCCATATCCCTTATGGGTCCGAGTCTATAGCGGAATTCAGAAATAATACTAGCATTAAAGTGCAGAGTATCGATTACAAAATCAAAATACCAAAATCAGAAAAAGTCACAATCAGATAAAGAAATTAAACCTACTATAGAAATTTTCCTATTTCTATCCTAGCCACTAGCCTCAAGAGTGTTCGCCTGCCCTCCTTGTCCTCGTCTCTTCGGGCAGTCCCTAGTGAAGTGTCCCATCTCCCCACAGTTGAAGCAAGCGCCCTTCCTTTTTCTGCAATCCTTGTTCAGATGAGTTGAGCTCCCACAAGTAAAGCACTTTTTCCCCTTCTTATCTTCAGACTTCTCATCCTTCTTTTGTGTTTCCTTTTTGGGCCCCGCTTTCTTATTCTGTGGTTCTTCCTTCTTTGTCTCTTTCGGGCCCTTATCTTCCTCGTGCAGTAGTGCCATATCCACCAATTTCTCGTAAGTTGCTCCCATGGGTACATGGGTCATGGCTAGGCTGTGCAGTGGCTCATTCAATCCTTTAACAAAGCGGAGAGCTTTTTTATGCTGAGTGTTGACTAAATCCAATCCGAATCTTGCTAGTTGGTTGAACTGGTTGACGTATTCCTTGACCGTCATACTTCCTTGCTTAAGAGACAAGAACTTTTCCAATTGTAAACTTCGTTCAGCTTGCGAGAGGAATTTTGTCTCAAACCTTGTTCTGAAATCCATCCATGTCTCAACCGGCCTCTCGGCGTTAGTGACTTCCCACCAGTAGGAAGCTTCGTCTTTGAGCAGCCATACTGCCAACTGTACCTTCTGCCTATCGTCCACCTCGAAGATAACGAATAGATCCTCAGTTTCTTTGAGCCGATTCCTTGCTTCTACGAATGATTCAGATCCTTTGAAATCCTTCCCACCCATGGCCCTAAAATCTCTACAGATCTTTGAGAAAGCAATTGCACGAGGAGGGGGTGGAGGAGGGGGATCATTTGCTGGACCTGCAGCGGCGGTCCTAGCCTCAAGATATTGACGAAACCAACCGGGTACATGAACACCCTCTGGTATCTCAGATGCTTCAGACATGCTGGAACGAAAAAGGAAAGGTTCAATACAAAAAGGACTGAAAGAAAGATATATGGCTCTTGGGGATCATGTTTTTCAAAATAAGCTTTATTTTTGAAAATACTTCCTTTCAAAACCTTTTTGAAAACAGTTTTCAAAAACTTTACCCAATCTGGTAACCTCGCTCTGATACCAAGTGTAACACCCCACCTCCGTTAAGGTCACTCACAAAGGGAATGCCTTAACTTTGGTGGAGCATTTTAGTAAACAGAACAGAAACTTACAAGACAGATAAAACAGTACTTGAAAAATTTTAACTTTATTACAGCGGAAACAGAAATTTATATGGTTACATCCTTTCAATTTCAGAATTCAAGTACAATATATCAGTCTTGTACAAAAGCCTTCAAAATGCATAGTTTAAAATCATAATCCCCATGGAACGGAAGTTATACAGAGCCAAGCCATACTTTAAGCACTTCAAGCAAAGAGAAATCCGGATCAAGCTAAAGTATTTGCCTCCTTGGATAACCTGGGGGGGGGGGGAAACGGAAGAAAGGAGGCGAAAACAACAAGGGTCAGACAAAAAGTCTGGCAAGTCCAGTGACTTTCAGCATATGAACAGATAATAATAATATGATATGAACATAAGACTGGATGTGAGATAACTATAACAGGTGTAGCAGAAATAACAGAAAAACAGAATGATATAAACTATTGTTTTACACTTCTCTGCACTAATACTAGTATAGTAGAATTAGGTGTCACCCTAATGTCTAAATTGAAGCAGGAACGGGTACAGAATACTTTAACAGAAACAGAATGCTAATAATGAGCCTTTACTACCCGATCAGAAACAGACAGAAGAAGAAACAGATTTATCCCTATGGAGACAGAATGTGGAATTAGGTGTACACTAGTAATGGGCCTTTACCACCCGAACAGACGGTACCACACAGAAACAGACAGGTGTTACCACCCAACAGAACAGACGGTACCAACAGAAACAGACAGAACTAAGCGTACCCTAAAACCCTACCCCAAGAGATCGGCTCCCTAATACATAAATATCCTGTGTCGGCCCCACAGTAGGGTGTATCACTCCCTAAAGTGACAACCAATTGGCACAGACCTATTTACAGATGTCACGGCGTCTTACATCCTCAGAGGCAGACCGGGATCCATGCACGCACATGACCCGGTTGGAACGCACCATCAACACCCCTCGCCATTATCAGAATGAACCACTTATAATTAGTTCAGTAAGCGTGCCCGGACCCTACCTACTGTTGGGTCAAAGTTTTGATACCAGAAAGGGTTACTGACTAATATGGGTCCCAAACAACAGATGACACAAGTAATTCCCCTCCTAACCTTGTGTCCCCAGACTAACAGATTTCAGATTTACAAGTTCAGACATACAGAATTCAGATTTACTAATTCACAAATTAAGTTAACAAGTTTTCAGACTAACGGGTCAGATGTACAGATTTTTCAGATTTGTCTAACTTTGTATTGGGCCTACAAATTCATGGACGGGTTTTACTACATTTATTAATCCCTTTGGTTTAACCCTATTTTTCCCCAATACGTTTTAGACGTCATTCTTATCTTAGATTTGCATTAATTAATTATTAATGCACAGACCTCTCACATTAGGTCGGTAGCTTGTGGCCGCTGGATATGCCGGGCGGTTCCGGGCAGACTTCTGCCACAAGCCAGACCTAACCTCGTGTCTTACGCATGTTATGACTAACTTCTCACATTAGAACCTATTGTTTGCGGCCACTGGATGTGCCGGGCGGTTCCGGGCAGATTTACGCCGCAAACTCATTCTAACCTCGAGTTAGCCATGTTTATCTTTGCGGCCAATTAATTAATAATTTACCGTTTATGCGCACGCCCAATATATATGCCAATTCAGATTATATCAATAACAGGATGATTATATCAACATAGCAGATAACAGATTTTATATGACTTAACGGATTTAACAGATTTAGCAACTTAGCAGATTTTGGCATATAACAGGTTAGGCATTTCAACCGACAAATTTAACAGATTAGGCATTTCAATCTAATTAGCAGTCTAGGCAATATAACAAAACCAGTAGTTTAGGCAACTAGACAAATTAGCAGATTTAGCAAATTTAATATTTCTAAAAGTTCTATTTACATGCCTTGCCCAATCATAAATTGGCCTAAATTCATATGCTTACATAATTGTCATGATTCACAACATACACTCCATGTTTGCATAAGCGCAGAATATGGACATAATTTGCCATATAACATATGTTCCAATTTTTGTTAAACTAGCATCTTACAGCAGATTCACATATAAATTATACCAAATATAACCATTAATTTCAATGCATGCCATATATCCAAAAATCCTTATTTAGGTGTAATCACAATAATAGATATCCTAATTAATGTAAATCTTTACACCTAAGTTTCCATATCTTCTTCTTTTTGAGTCATGAATCATTATGCAAACTATACCCAACAATATAAATCTTTAAATCATATCTTCTAAAAATCAGATCTTGACTTTTATATGCATTTTGTCCAAAGTCTCAGATCATATGTAATCTTACAATGGTTCATCTTTTCTTCTATCATAGAATATGCATAGATCCAAATCTAGTTTATAACATATGCTCATTAATTACAGTTCTAAATTACAACATAACTATGCATACAACATGCATAAATTATATGTTCATAGTCAAATTTATGCATATGTCCAGTATATTTTATGCCTCAGACCTAAAGTCATACATTCAATTTAGTCTTGTCAAAATTTCGCATCATTCATTATTTATCCCAAAATTTGCGTTCATACGTTCATCTCTTATGAGATTAGGCACAGGCTCGTGGTAGCCTGGCTATAAAAACAGAAAAGAAGAAAAGGGATACAAAACAGTCACAGAAAACAAATCTATACAATCTCAGATTCAGAATTAAAAACATATCAAAATTATAATTAACGTTTATAGCGGAAAATAACTGTACTTGCCTTGATTAGATTAAAGAAAGAACTTTAACTTGCTGTAGAATCTTTGCAGAAACTTTAATCTCTAGTTTGAATTGAGTTGCTTAGGCTGATGTTGATTATCTTCTAGTTTCAATTCCAGCAGAGCAGCGACGCCATTTTTATTTTTTTATTAGAAGAAGAGAGCAATGGAGGCTAGAGAATTGTGTAGGAAACCTAGGTAGAGTCTAGGGTCATTTTTATAGAGTTTATGAACTGATTAGGACCATCGATGTTGCTTGGATTGATCGTAGCCATTCATTCGCAAGAGGGACCAATTAGAGCCTGCCACCTAGCCCTAATGACAAAGCAGACCACAGAAAATCGACCAATATAGAATAGGCCAGCCAGGGTGGACTGGGTTCGACCTGGGTCTGGACCAGGTCGACAGCCCTGTCGACAGCCCTGTCGACCTGGTTAGACCAGGTCGACAGCCCAGTCGACCTGGGTGTCTTAGGCGGGAGTTTTCTCGCCTTGGCCAATTGGGCCCGGTTTTAATTTTTAAACTGTTTTATTCTGTTCGAATTTTAAACTTAATTCAGAAACTTCCGAAGGCCATATCTTCTTCATACGGACTCCGTTTTTCGAAAACTCGGACTCTATTTCGTGTATTTTTCCGAGACGAACGCAATGGCGTATCCCGTTTCCCTTAGTTCTTTGATTTCAAATTAATTATACTTTAATTTGTTAATTCCACAGTTATAGAATACATGGGGTGTTACACCACCATTAGATCGAATGACTTTGACTTGTGAATTGGTTTTTTCTGCCTGTGTTATAAAGTGTATCACATTGTTGTGAGTGTCGGATTTAGGATTCAAGAAGTCTATGTGTTTACTGTATGCATCTACAAATGAGATATATTATTTATACCCATAGTCAGAACAAATTGGTGTTGGACCCGAAAGGTCAGTAGCAACCATTTCTGAAGGTCTTGGGTGTTTTGTAGTAGAATCAGAAAATGCTAGCTTGTGGGTTTTCCCCATTTCACAATAAGTACACAAGTAAGGTAATGAAATATTATTAGTAGTAATATTTTTTTCAATAGTAACTTGTTTTACCACACTTGCATTTAGATGACCAAATTTATTGTGCTACAAGTTAGTTAAAGACTAACACTAATAGCATACATAAAAGGCCAACAATATGGTAGAGATACATCATATAATCGGGTTTGAAGGGTCAAAATCAGGTTAGCGAGTCAACACTAAACACACTCATTTATGAATGGGTCAAATTCAGGTTGATCCGAAAATGACTAGCTAACTAAATGGGCCGCGTTAACCTGCTAATTTCCGTGTGGGTTTCGGGTCAGGTAAAAAATTGACTGCCCAACTTGTGTGTGTGTATCTTTTAAAATTGGTACGCTTAATTAACCTTAAAGAAAAGTACATAACTAGGTTAGCACTTGCTAACACCGAAATTCGACGTCAACACCCAAGGAGGTTAGGAGACACCTCTAAAATGCAGAAAACAAGGTTAAAAGCAAGTAAATGCAGAAAATAGCAAAGCAGAGAGCTGTTTATAGTGGTTCGGCCTCAGTTTTGGGCTATGTCCACTTTGAATAAGCTTTTCATCGGCTTCTCCATTCCAGGATACACATTTGATCTTATTTTACACTTTTTATGATGCTTTTACAATGTTTCTCTCTTTTATTTCTATAATATATTGATGAATCTCTACCTCTCTTTCGAATATCCTCGAATTTCACTAGTAACCGTGATTATCGGATTAGATCTTCGATAATCGGGCTCGGTGATGATCTTCGATGATTTCTCGATGAGGACCATGATGGAATCCTTAGATGATGATTGAAGAAGCTCTAATGGAGTTGTAGAAGCTTGAGTGTTGTTGGAGATCAAAAACGGTAGCCTTTGAGAGGAGAAATTCTAACCCATTTTACGTGTGAGGGGGACTAGTATCTATAGGCATAGATTGGGGTGTGATGGAGCTAGTGGTGTAGTGCACACGGTCCATATATTTGCCTATGCGATCCATCCTCTATCACATGCGGAGCACTCAACGATCCATCCTTGGGGATTACCAATAGATCCATCGCATACATGTACCACAGTCCATTGATTTAAGGCCACACTCCATATAAACAAACGTCCCAAGCATATATGCAGATCCATCCAACGTATATTTACGGCCTATGTTGTATACTATGAACGTCCATGTAATTTATACATGACCCATGCCATTTGTTCGGCTGGCACAATTCATGCTTTATATGAACGCACTTTTGATGAATACGATGGCTTCATGCATAGTTGGCACACAATATACCATGGTCCAATGACCTACGTTTGCAGGCTATTTACGATCCATGCTGTATACGCACGTATATATAATCCATACCTTCAATCATAAACGTTTCCTACCCTGGAATGATGTGGGGCGATCCATACTTTTGGGTAAGGAAATGATCCATGATGCAGAGCGACCCATGCCTCTAGTCCACCGATCCACTCCATGATCAATGGCCTGCGATCCATATAATTCATGCTCGATCCATTCATTTTTACTGGAACGATACATGCTTGCATTATAGCCGATCAATACTGCTTCTTATGTGGAGCTGATCCATGCTTTTGTATCTATCCTCGTTGTGCCAGCTATCCATGTTGCTTGATCGATGGATTTTCGTCGACCCATCATTTATGTGACACCCCACGTCCGTTTAAGTCACTCACAAAGATAATGCATTAAGTTTTGTGAAGCGTTATAGCTAAACAGACACAAAATATTACAAGAAATAAATAATTAAGATAGCAGCGGAAATTCAAATTTTTATTTCAAACACAAATCATACATCGTGGTCCAAAATACCATAAATCACAAAAACCATTACAATAATATAACTTCTGTCTTTTACCATCAGAGTACATAAATACTTAAAAGAAAATATAATTCCCCAAATAAAAGAGACAAAGTCATAGTAGAGATAAGAACTTGAGCCATACTTCAAAAACAGCTCTAGCAAGATGATATCTGAGCCCTGACTAAGCCTGATAGTAAATTTTATAGGTTCTAAGATATTAGCTATTGAGGAGAATATTGTTGGTTTTATAAATTTAAAGTTAATGGGCTAATGTAATCTTTGACAAGCCACTACAAAAAATTTAGAGGTGCCACCTAAGGGAGATAAAAGTAATGATGATTTTACAGGGCCAACAACCGTTCTCCCTAGCCTCCTATACTAATTGAAGGGTAAACATTATGACACATCAAAATCAGTGAAGTGTATCAACAAAGTAACCCTCATATTCAAGGAAAAAAAGAGAGATCGTGGCTAATAAACAAGTAGCGCGAGTTCAAAAAAACTTCCATTAAAAAATTATCCGATCCATTTATAAACAGCTCTATTTAACCCATATACCTATATCTATGTCAACCTGAAGGTAGCCCATCCCACTTGATATAGTGATTACTCGTTTCATGCATCTAATTCAACTAATGAAAACTGTACAATTTTTTTTTTTACTTTTTACATTTGTAAGTAATGGAATTTCATTTTTAATTAAGTACTGTACAAAATATGGATTCTCATATTTCCTACTTTTAAGCTTCTAAAATTTTAAATTCGAAGTCAAAATGAAAATTCCGAAACTTAGATTTACAGATATAAAATTAAAATTCAAAAGCATGAAATTCAAAATTTTAAATATTCAAATTTAGAACTTCATTTTGATTTTCAAATTTATGTAATTTAATTTCTTTTTTATTTTATTGAATTTAGCATCATTCCCATAGCGTGGAATGCAATTCAATTTTTTTTTTTCAAAAATAGGATAATGGCTCCAAAGTGTATATTTGTATGTATATGTCATAAAACAAAGAAAAGCTTGTATATGTGGCCTTAGGGGTGCGCATTCGGTTGGTTTGGAGGTAAAAAAAAACTCAAATTGAATTAGAACTAAAATTCTTTCAAACCAAACCGATTTAATTTCGGTTAATACGGTCGATAACCAATTTAATCAAACTTGAAAGATGCATTATTATTTAAATGATGAATTCACTCAAAGAAAAACATAAATTCATGTTTGGAGAAATTTTATATAGTAAATTTTATGTTTATAATAAAATTTGATTAATCTGCAACAACAGCCTTTATATTATATCAGTATACTATTTGTTTAAAGTACGACAATACTGTAAAATTAGATAATAAATTAAAAATTCGGTTTAGCGGGTAACCAAAAATATATATTTTACAATCCGTGTTCAACCGATTTAGTTTAAAATCGAACCAAATCAACCGAAATGAACCGATTTGGTCGGTTACTTCAGTTTGAATCGAATATTGTTCACCCCTACGTGGTCTTTATACATCAAGGCAGCAAATTCAATATTAATTCTATTGGTAACAGGAGAAATAAAACAAGTAATGATGTAAGTTATTTAAAATTTAAATTATTTAAATTATAATGTTAATATTTACTACACTTCAACACAGTGATGTAATGGTTGATTACTCTCTTTACCCAAATAATTATTTCTTACAATAATTCAGGCTTATTCATGTTTTGATAAACAATTGATTTGTTCATATATACATATAAAAAATGCAACATTTCATACACATCAAGTCATTTCCTAAGATAAGAAAAAAAATCTTATAAGCAATGCTTTATAAGTCCAATTCCTTCTGAGCATGTGCATCACATGTACCAATGTACTCGTGTGTATAGAGAACAACCATTGGAACACAAAATTTGACACAAATTGAAAAACACAAAACATGAACCGTTAGATCAGTTTGTTCTTTTGTGAGAAGTGAAAATAAGAGGACAGTTTGATGGCGGAGATTTATTATGCCGCCATTTGTGTCTATTTTTATGTTATATATATATATATATATATATATATATATATATGGGAAAGTCTAAAGAGACACAAAATTTCGACACAAATGGTGACACAATTAATTTGGACCATTGGTTCACCCCATGAATTACATCTTTCCATATAAAGACAAAAAGATCCAACGGTTGAAACTCTGTATCTCTCTCTTTGTGTCTAATTTTGTGTTCAAATAGCCGACCCCTATATGTATAGGGAAAGTCTATAAGGACACAAAATTAAACACACAAAATTTGGGCCACTATATCTTCCCATGATTTGCACCTCTCATGTAAAGACAAAAGAATCCAACGGTCAAGATTCTGTGTTTAAAGTTGTGTGTTTTATTTTGTATCTGAATAGCCGCTCATATATATATATATATATATATATGTGTGTGTGTGTGTGTGTGTGTGTGTGTGTGTGTGTGTGTGTGGTAGTATTTGTCTCTTAAATATATAATTTTATCACACTTTCAAAAAGCTAAAAAAAACAAAAAAAAACTTGCATCACTTGCTTGAGTGCTCTCAAGATTTATGTAAATGATCACACCTTGCATAAATTTCACTCTATTATGTTCTTAAAGAAACTTTTCTATGTGGTATGAGATATGAGAAAACATTTTTGGTGGAGAGCAATGCCATGCTTTAGAGTAATATCTATCTATAATTTTTCAACAATCACTATTGGCGATGAGATCAAATCCTCTGTCCCTAAATCTTCCCGTGCCTCTATACCCAACCAATCAGAACCTCTAATTTTTACATTTTTGCAGTTAAGTCAGGGATAAAAAAAGGGTTAACTGCAAAATGTGAAAATCAGGGGGTTCTGATTGGTTGGGTACAGAGGGACAGGGAATATTAGGGACAGATGATTTCATTAGATAGGCGATTGGTGTCAATAGTCATTGGTTCATTTTGTTCGGATTAGCAGAAGGTAACGTAGGAGTAGTTATGCCCGTTGAAGCATTGGACGGTTCGCTAACGGTAATCTATCAGGAAAAGACTATGACCACAACTAATTATACGTAGCTTTCTTTTATTTTAATTAGTGTGTGAAAGTTTACTTAGTTTAAGATTTTACTTTTTCGTAAACCAAAAATATGGAGTTGGTTCGTTCGAAAGCTTGTGACGATATTCATTGAAGAGAAAAATCTGCCTTTTAAATATATTTCTAAAATACACGTTTATTTTCATTTTGACAGGTATCTAACATGCATCATGAGTTTGTGTAGCATAAACTATGACTTTGTTCAAATTTTAACCAGAAATATACCAAAGTTCCAAAGTATGTTTCAAGGACACACTGTTCCACGGCTACAAACTTTCTTAATTATAAAGTATACAAATGAAAGATAGGCTTCAGATGTTGCATCCTTGTATATCTTTATGTTTAACTTTCATGGGCCTGGGCTAAAGCCCAAATATCATGTTGTATTGCAAACTATTATACCGTGTGTATAAATACACGGTATCACTATGCTTATTATTATTATGTCATTACAATGACAGTAATACAATTCAGTTCTTCATTTTTACAACATTCTTGCTTCAAATCTTATATGGTATCAGAGCTTAAAAGCTTAACAGCAATCAAGAAATAAAAAACAAATCAGAGTAGCTGCAATTCTGTTTTAAAAACAGAGACCCGTCAGCTTTGATATCATCATCCGAATCCCTCCTATCAAAAACATAATTTCTGTTTCATCATTTAGGAGTTGCTACTCAATTACAATAGTTTGTGCCTCGCCTATCATTTCAGGCTGCATCAAACCATCATATTAAGTTTTGCGAAGAAAAAATTCTGAAGTCTTGAAATCGATCAAGAAATTCAAGAAAAGAGAAATTGCTGTAAAGAAGTGCCATACCAGAGTGCTTCATCAGAAAGAAACAACCCAAAGGTTTAACAATCATCACCTGAAGCTCTTCAGGTTGCAACATTTGCAGCCACATAATCTTTTCAAGAATTTCTCAATTCAAAGCTTCAAGATACAGTGTTGTTTTGTCGTCATCATGGTGGATGATCACAACTTCTCAACGATTCCTCCTGGAAATCAACCACCAATTCCTCCTGGAAATTCATCTGCAAATCAAAACCAGTCAACATCAGTAGATCAAAACATGTCCAGTGCAGAATCTCTTGTTAAAACAGGTATAAATCCACAAACTCAACTAATTACCATTCACCTTGAAGAAAACAACTACTTGCTATGGAAATTGCAAGTAGAGACAGCCATTCAAGGCTATGGTCTTGAAGGGTACATTCTTGGTACTATTGCTATCCCACCTAAGTTCATAACTGATGCTGATAATAGGGTAGTTAGCAATAATGATTATGTCAAATATCATAGGCAGGATAGACTAATCTGTGCATGGTTATTATCATCTATAAGTGAAAAGATTTTATCTTAAGTAATTGGGTGTAAAACAGCCTATGATATTTGGACAACCATAGAAAAGTCCTTTAATACTCAATCATCAACAAAGACAATGTTCTATAGAAACCAATTATAGAATGCCAGAAAAGATAACTTGTCCATGAGAGAATACTTAACAAAAGTTAAAGGAATATGTGATCATCTAGAGGCAGTAGGTCAAAGAATCAGTGATTCTGAGCATATTTTATCAATTCTAAATGGACTGGGTGAGGAGTATGAAGCTGCTGTAGCAGTTATCACATCTCGAAAAGTGACTAGTTCTATGGAAGATGTACACTCTATTCTTCTTGCTCATGAGGCAAGAATTGAAACAAAAAGGTCACAATTAAATGAATTATCTGCTAATGTTGCTGAAACCAAAAACAAGAATCAAAACAGAGGGGATTCTTTTAATCAAAGAGGAGGCTCCTCTAGTAGAGGCAGAGGAAGGTGGAGCAACAATAATAACAGACCTAAGTGTCAAATTTGTGGAAAAATAGGGCATACAGCTGTGAAGTGCTATTTCAGGTTTAATAACAATTATGTTGGTGGTGAAACACAAAATAGTCAAAGAAAAACAAACCCTTCAGCAAATCTGGCAAATGTTGAAACTAAAAGTCAAAGCAACATGTCAAGAAACAGCCAAACAGATGACATTGGAGATGATAATTGGTATCCAGACTCAGGTGCTACTAATCATATCACAAATAATCTCAATAATCTCAATCTAGGCCAAAGGGAGTACAAAGGTATGAATTCTTTACTTATGGGTAATGGTGACAGTGTAAACATTACACATATTGGCTTTGGCAGCATAAAAGGTAAAAAGCAACTATACCTCAATAATCTACTTATGGTTCCTCATATAAAAAAGAATTTACTCAGTGTATCACAGTTTGCTAAAGACAATAATGTGTACTTTGAATTTCATCCACATCATTGTTTAGTTAAAGATTTATTGACTAATGAAATCATTTTGCAGGGTAAAACATGCAATGGACTGTACAAATTCAATGATGCGAATTCTGCAAGTAATGGCCAAGAGGAAAACAGTTGCTACCTATCAGAAATTAATGATAAAATCAGTGTATTTGATCTATGGCATAAAGCTTGGTCATGCTAATGTAAATGTTGTCAAGAAAGTTTTAGACACAAACAACATCTCATATGATAATGTCCCTATGCCATATGTCTGCATTTTTTGTCAAATGGGCAAAAGTCACAAGTTACCATTCGCAAACTCTTTAACTAATTACACTAAACCACTTGAACTTGTTGCAGCAGACCTATGGGGTCCTGCTTCAACAAATTCAGATTATGGCTTTAACTATTATATTTGCTTTGTTGACTCCTATTCTAGATATACTTGGATATATTTCTTAAAATCCAAGTCTGAAACCAGTAAAGTTGTTATTCATTTTATTAATCAAGCTGAAAAACAGACAGGTGAAAGTTTAAAAACACTACAAACTGATGGAGGTACAGAATTTAAACCTTTAGGTGAATTCTTTCAAAAGAAAGGTATAATTCACAGATTAAGTTGTCCATACACCTCTGAGCAGAATGGTTTAGCTGAGAGAAAGCATAGGCATATTGTGGATTGTGGTCTTACTTTATTAGCTCAGAGTAACTTAACTATGAAATTTTGGCCTGATGCTTTTAACACTTCTGTATATCTAATAAATAGGCTGCCTACCAAAACTCTGAACAACAAAAGTCCTCTAGAATCTTTATATAATGTTAAACCTGATTATGATAGGCTCAAAGTTTTTGGCTGTCTATGCTATCCATACTTAAGGCCATACAGTACTCATAAACTAAATTTTAGATCCTCAGCATGCACTTTTATAGGGTATGCAAATGATCAGAAGGGTTACAAATGTCTTGATGAAAAAGGCAAAGTCTACATTAGTAGACATGTTGTATTTAATGAAAAGGTATTTCCTTTCAAAGGTAAAGACATGACTACTACACAAAAAATATACAATCCAAAGAAGTCAATACCAGGAATACCTCTGTATTTTGACAACAGTACTGAAGATACTGGCGATGGTAGCTCAGACTCCTCTCAACATCGTGCATCATCATCAAGCAGTGAGACATCTGAGCCTTCCAATCAACCCAGTAACAATCAGCAACAACATGAATATCTGCAGCATGACTCAAGTTCAGAAGTTAGAAATGATCAATCAGATACTAGGAATGATAATAATGAAACTCATGAACAACAGAGTGAACAAATTCAGACAGGCCATCCAATGATCACTAGATCAAAAAGGGGTATTTTCAAGCCCAAAGTGTACAATGTTATCAGTAATTCAGATGAACCAACAAATTACAATCAAGCCATTAGCAACCAGAACTGGAAACAAGCTATGGACGATGAATATCAAGCCTTGATAAAGAACAAAACCTAGACACTTGTTAAAGCTCCAACAGATAAGAATATAATAGATAGCAAGTGGACATACAGACTAAAAAGAAATGCTGATGGGTCAATACATAAATACAAGGCAAGACTTGTCGCTAGAGGCTTCACACAACAATATGGTTTTGACTTTGAAGAGACATTTTCTCCAGTTGTTAAACCAACAACTATAATAATAGTTCTTACCATAGCCCTACATAACAACTGGAGGATACAACAACTGGACGTCAACAATGCATTTCTGAATAGTGACTTAAAGGAGGAAGTATATACGAGTCAACCTCAAGGATATCAGAAGATTGGAGAGCTTGTTTGCAAACTAAACAAAGCAATTTATGGGCTTAAACAAGCTCCCAGAGTCTGGTTTGATAAATTGAACCTTGTTTTAACAAAACTAAAGTTTCAATCTACTAAATCAGATCACTCTCTATTTGCCAAAATTACTGATAATATAACTATTTTTGTTTTGATATATGTGGATGACTTAATCATTACAAGAAATAGTGAAACTGAAATCAGAAAGCTCATTCAGATTCTGAACAAACAATTTTCAATCAAAGACTTGGGGGAACTCAATTATTTTTAGGCATTGAAGTTACTAAAACATCCAAATCAGATTTATTTTTGAATCAAAGGAAATACATCAATAAAATTCTTGTTAGAGCAAAGATGGAGGCTGCTAATGCCTTGCCTACACCAATGATAACAAATCATCAATTATCCAAATACAGGGGAGAAAGCATTGTCAATATCAGACAATACAGAAGTCTAGTTGGAGCATTACAATATGCTACCATTACTAGAGCTGAAATAACATACTGTGTTAACAAACTTTCACAATTTATGCAGGAACCAAAAGAGGACCATTGGAAGGCAATGAAAAGAGTGCTCAGATATCTAAAGGGAACTATGGACTATGGTTTACACTTTACAAAAGGCAACCAACTCAATATTACTGGATATAGTGATGCAGACTGGGCAACTGATCCTGATAACAGAAGATCAACTTCAGGCTACTGTATCTATTTAGGAAATAACCCTATATCATGGTGTGCTAAGAAACAATCTACAGTCTCAAGGTCCAGTACTGAATCTGAATTCAAGAGCATTGCTAATGCCACTGCTGAAATTATGTGGGTACAGTCACTCCTAAGTGAACTCAAAGTTACAGTTTCAAAGCAGCCAATACTATGGTGTGACAATCTAAGTGCAGTGTCATTATCATCTAATCCTATATTGCATTCAAGAACCAAACACATGGAAATTGATTTATATTTTGTTCGAGAACAAGTAATCAAGGGAAAACTTCAAATAAATCATGTTCCAGCAAATAACCAGATAACAGATATTCTTACAAAGCCATTATCAAGTAAAAACTTTGCCAGATTGAGATCTGAACTCAAAGTAATTAAAAGATCAAACCTTGGAGAGAAAGCAAAGTTCACAAACTCAGATCCGAAACCTGTAATGTCTGACAAACCTAGATGGAGGCCAAAGCATGCTGGTAATTCAAGCATTGAAGACCCAAAGCCTGCAAAGCAAATCAGCATCTCACATCCAGAAATCGAAAGCATTCAAAGGCAGAGACCACTCAAACGAAGCAAGTACAAGCTCTCATAGGCTGAATCCTCGCCATCGTCTGCAAATATTTTGAGATCGAGGCTGATTCAAGCTCATTTTTGAGGAAATTTATTAGATTTCATCTTCTTAAGATGTGGCGGCGGACATTAGAAACCCTAGCTTTCATTTGCGGGGAGATATAAAGTATACAAATGAAAAATAGGCTTTAGATGTTGCATCCGTGTATATCTTTATGTTTAACTTTCATGGGTCTGGGCTAAAGCCCAAATATCATGTTGTATTGCAAACTATTATACTGTGTGTATAAATACACGGTATCACTATGCTTATTATTATTATGTCATTACAATAACAGTAATACAATTCAGTTCTTCATTTTTACAACATTCTTGCTTCAAATCTTATATTAATAAAAGTGAACTAATAATGAATAACTCATGTATGCGAACACAATTTCTTCTATTGGCAGAAACCATGTTATAAATCTTTAATATACGGTTGCTAAATTACGTTAGTGATTCCAGTAGTTGAAAGTTAAATGTATCCTGACAAAAGAACGCAAAGAAGGAATACCAATTATTTCAGATGATAAGCAGAACAAACACGAAAAAGGAAACCAGCTTCTGCCATACGATTAAAGCTACTTATTACTATAACAATGTATCATCGATTTTTTCATTTTCTCTTTGAAAAAGATGAAATAAATTACCTCAGAAGTTGCTCAGCTACGATAATCAGAGCAAACATGAAAAAGGAAACCCCCTCTGCCGTGCAATATTTATATCTACTATGTAACTATTATCGGTTTCACATGGGTTCAACCACAGGTCCACAGCGGTGGTCAAAGTATTGCCTTATGCAGTGTGGTGCTCTTCTACATCTTCTATTATAAAAGCATGCAATACATGTTTTGTTTACTCACAACTTTTCCCTCTTCCTTCTCTTTTCTTTCCAGAGCTAGCTCCATGGTCAGTTGTTTAGTTGAATATGCTCCACCAACATTTATGTTACGTTTTGAGATTATGAAAAAGATTACACATTAACTAAATGATTCAATTTTTGTTCCATCGAAGCTATGTTTGTCTTGATAAACTTGTAATGACATCATCATGTTTTTTGCACGGTTAGGAAGCTAACTTTTATTGTGTGCAGGCTGGTTCTTCCTCAAGCAAATGGGATGGAAAAGCTGCTCAAAACGAATGCAAGCTCTCATACTCCAACAAAGGCATGTACTTGGTACTTCACAATCATAATAAGTAGAAAATCTACATCTACATATTTGACTGATGTCAACTTTGCATTGAAGCAGATTCGGATACAGAGTCTGAAACTCACAATGAAGCATTGCTCCCCATGACAGAAGGTGATCCATATTTCACGACGATCATTGGAAAATCATACCTTCAAAACCCGTATCACCTGGTAACATACATCGACATCTACATACCTTCAATGATAATAACTAAAAGTTTACATTTACATACAATTGTGAATAATTAACATACACTGATCATTATATAATGCAGTATGTTCCGAAAAGCTTCCATGCAAATCTTCCATCAGAAGTGACTATAGTAGTGTTGTGCGTTGGTAGGAAGACGTGGGAAGTGACGTACACGGGGAACTTGGAGTCGAGGAGGGTTTTCAGCACAGGATGGAAAGAGTTTGCATTCGAAAACAAACTGAAAATCGGAGATGGCTGTGTTTTCCAACTTACTCATCGTCGAGACAGAATTGTGTTTAACGTACGTGTGCTTGATGGAACCATACCTTGTCCTTGCTAGTTTGTCAAATTATCTGGTAGTCTTCATTAAGTGGGTTCAAACTTGAATTTATGTGGAAGTAATGGTATGATATTGTATGATATATGTCCGCATTAGTTAGTGCAACCAGTTTGCACTTGAGTTAAAAATTGTTGTACTTGTATTAATTTGATTAAAATCTGCAATTAGCTTGTGCTCTCAATGTTTTGAGGACCTAGCTGCAACTCAGACTGACGTTTCAAGATTAAGGTTTAAAAGGCTGAAGTGGTCGGACTGTCGGAACCATACAACTTTCTCTCAACAATTTATACACATTCAAAATGGAAACTATAAAATTCAAGTTGCTGAATATATGTTAGTAATTCATTTCATTAAAATAATAACCTGTCATGATTCAAATACAAGCACAGCGTATATCATATGATCAAATCGTAAACACATAGAAATTGATAATAATTCGCATAACTTTATATGAAAACCAAAATAACGCAAACATTTCATCATGATTTCAAACTCATACATACATAAACATGTGTAATAATAGTTAACACCTTCATATGAATATACTAAGATAACGCGAACTTGCTCCGTGAACTACAAAGTTACCACTCATTATTTCATAGCTTCGTGAATACATTAACTGTGTTCAATGTTCATCTTTCACGCTGTATTCATTAACGGTAGTCCCTTATATTCAACAATCCGGCAATTTCAAAGTAGTTCATTATTCTTTTCTTATATGCAGATTTCAACATTCACATTATTCAATATCATCCATTTAAAAGCTTGGAGAATTACTTGGTGCCTGTGTTTTGTGTTTGATCTTTGTTTTAGTTGTTTCGTTTTTGGGTTTTTTCTGGTGTATGTGGTCAGTATGGCCTGGGATGTAAGTTTGTGTTTTTTTTGTTCTTTCGAGTTTTTTTTTTTTTTTTTTTTTTTTTTTTTAATATCCAGCTCAAAATTCCCTGTAATTGTTGGAATTAAAGAGGAGGAGGATACTTAATTTTCTTACTTTCTTTCTTACATCATAACCAAAATGATAGGCTTTATATAGAGAGCCTTACATGTCACTTCATTTAATAGACATCACACAAACTTTAATATGACTCTTAACTATAAAAGACACATCACTTACGAACCGACGTCTAGACTTCATAAACTAATAAAGATAAATTTCAAATTATTATTTCCAACACTCCCCCTTAATTTGAAATTTTCTTTCTGACTTCTTTCGGGTTGAATGTCTTAAGCTCCTCTTCTTTTGTTGCTTTCTTTGTTGTCATCAACTTACCATGCAGCACTTTTTCTGCAATATCAACAATAAATCTTGTTTCAGAAGTTGACCATTTATCATCCGACTGCATGAGTTCCGTTGGCTGAGCAATTTTCCTATTGACAAATAATTCTTCAATTCCATCTTTATTAACGTTAGATGAGTGTGAAATTTTCGAAGCTGCTCTACTTCTCTTTCTCAATGCAATTTTTATGGCTCCAGCTTGTTTCCCTTTCAAGTTAAGCGCTCTAACTTTCTCTGCCTTGATCATATCCTCCAAACGACTTCTTTCCCTTTCATCCACATCCACTTTCGCTTCCTCCTTCATATAAGGCTGAGCATTCGTGTCACCGTCTTGCCACCCGATCGACTTAAGTGCAGACCTTAATTGTGGATCAAGTAAATTGCCTATGATCACATCATTGCTTTCTTCACTTTTGGTTCCAACATGCACATTAACCTTTTTACATGTACCGTTTGAAGCCATGTCTTCATCTAAATTCACTTTCTCCGCTTTGTAAGCTTGCAATTTTGCAACAGTGAAAGTTCTAGTACACTTGCTCTTGTGGTTATGCGACATGCATTTTTGGTTGTTGCCAACTTTACTAACACGGTCTTTATCTGATGGTGCTTTCAATTTTCTGGTCCCGAGCTTACAGGGATCACACTCATTTCTTTCATTACTTCTATCCTCAATTACTTCAACTCCTCCTTTGTTTTCATCATTGATAGCTTCCTCTCTTTTTTTATTCTTCTTTTGTGCCTCATCAACATGATCTGCAATGATCATTTGTACTGACTCCTCATCAGCAGCCTCATCTTCTAAATTTTTCGACTTCAACATCTCTCTCATCCTCACTATTTTTCTTCTCACCCTCCTTACCATAAATCTCCTTCAATAAAACCCATGATTCTTTTGCGGATTTTTCTCCAATAATATGGTCGAAATCTTTTCATCGATGTTCTCACACATAGCAACATGAGCTTGATGATCTTTCCATCTCAAGCTTATAAATGCCTCACTCTCTTTCTCCGTCATATTTTTGACATCTTTTGGCCACTCATAGCTATTCTCAACGATCTCCCAAAGCTCTTTGGAGATCAACTCTTCTTTCTTTTTATTACTCCACTCTTCGAAGTTTTCTTTTGTGAAGCATTGCCTTAGTTTCAACCTGGCGCTCTGATACCAATTTGTTGGAATTAAAGAGGAGGAGGATACTTAATTTTCTTACTTTCTTTCTTACATCATAACCAAAATGATAGGCTTTATATAGAGAGCCTTACATGTCACTTCATTTAATAGACATCACACTTTACTAAAAGACACACAAACTTTAATTTGACTCTTAATTATAAAAGACACATCACTTACGAACGGACGCCTAGACTTCATAAACTAATAAAGATAAATTTCAAATTATTATTTCCAACAGTAATATCTTGTTTGTAATTAAGCGCCCTTCTATTCAAAAAAAAAAAAAAAAAGTTCGACTTCAGAAATCATTTTTAGTATTTGAAGAACTAAAGTAAAAAACAATTTACCCGATTTCCAGCAGATTTGCTAACACGCTATTTTATGATGGAGGCCAAGACACAAGATTGCGATGGAAGTCAGGGCAGCTGGTTGCGACGACAATGGAGGTCAAAGGTCATGCAACCAGGAACTTGGGCTATATTTGGTCTGGTATAGGCAGGATGGGCATACACACCATACATAAACCGTCCATCTTGAAAGACAAGAACGGTGAAAAAAACCGAACCAAACGTTTCCTCTAAAGTAAATGCCAAACTGGACCGATTTGCAATAATACGGTTTGATTGTGATTTAAACTATTGATACAATCATATAAAACAGGACCAAATCAAATATAAGAACTTGCAATCTCATGCTAAAAATATAACTAATTCATATTTAATCTTTTATTTTAACGATGTATATTCTATTTTTAAGCTATATTAGTATACTAATAACATTTGTTATCATAAATGAAAAAAATTAATAGTCTTTGAATAATAGTTTCCATATCATTTTTGTGGATAAATGCTAATTATAATCTAGTGATCTTACTCAATGTTTATGCATTGATTAACATTGATGTTTAGTTAATATGCTAAAATTATCTCATTTGTCATTAAATGTAAAATTGAGTATTCATACTTTTAAATACTAATCTTTAAATTTATGATAACATTGTATGTTTTAACGTTAAAGTGAAATATCATCGTATAGTCGTAAATTTATTATTGATGGAAATATTTTCTTATTTCATATTTAGCACGGATTTCAAACCGGAAAAAACCTAAACCATACCATATTTTATCAAAATCGAATCGAAATCGAATCATTTAAATGATTAGTATAACGATTTATATTTTTAATCAACCATTTGATGCGGTATGAGAGCAATTTAGACTTCAAAGCACACCAGACCGCCCACCCTTAGATTTAGTGTTAAAGCTGCTCTTCCTAAGTAGAAAAAAATAACTTGTGATTTGAGAACAACGGTTCAACTACTCTTTACAACGGAACAAACCTAATTGGACGTTCGATCCACGGTTCCTGCAGTATAGTACAACGATCCAACCGAGCTTCAGGCCGGCTAGCTCCATGGTGCACGGGTTTTCACAGTCCGACCGCTGTCGGATCCCATTTTCAAAACATTGATTATTCTTCTTCATTGTTTTTATTCTATATTTTTAAGATGGTATTAGATCTTGATTTTCAATTAAAACTTGATTTAACGTTACATAGCTGAAATTTATATTTGACTAGCTACTTGCACCTAACTAATTATATAAGAGGAAATTAGGTCCTATCACCAAACCATACGAGTTATAAATGTCCAGAAGAGTTGTTTCAAATATTAAGTTTGTGTTATAAAACAAACTCAGAACAAAAGAAATAAAGAAGAAAGGACATTTTTATTCATTTACAAATATTTACAACACATATAAGCACTCTATTTATAGACTTCATATGTCCTGACATTTACAGTAATGTCCGTTGCATTAAGCGTATTCACCCTTAATATTTTATATATTACAACATTTCTCCTTGAATATGCATATGCAAAGATGATAAGATTGATTGCCTCATTGAAAACCTTTTGTATGGAAAACCCCGTGGGAAAAATCATAAATAAGGAAAAAAGTGCAATTTATTTCATCTCTACGCAAGATATTGACAATGTTCCAACGAGGGTTGATACTTCTGGATCAAGATAATGCCTCATTAAAAACCTTACTAACAAAAACCCAGTGGGAAAATATTAGTGAAGGAAAAGAGTACATTATAGCCCAATTTTATATGCTTTCCCTGATTCATAACGCATTATTCAAATAGTTTAGTGATGCAAGCGACACATACCAATTTTATATATCATCTTTTGAAATGTTGATTTTGGAAGTGACCGTGAATAGATCTACTAGATTTTCTTGAGACTGGTTTTGCTTCGCTTCTATCTTATTGTCTTTTTGAAGTTCATGTGTGAAAAATAATTTAGGAGAAATGTGCTTCGTCCTATTACCCTTGATATATCATGCCTGGATCTGAGCTAAACATGTGGCACTATCTTCATAAATAATGGTTGATCTTTTTGTAGTTAAGAGAAGTTGACATGTGTTTCGAATATGTTCGATTAATGATCTTAACCAAATACATTCTCGACTTGCTTTATCTAGTGTAACAACCCGTATTTTTACGGTATTATAATTACTTTGTTTAATTATTTAAATCTTGATTTAGAGATTTAAATGAGTTGTTTAATTAAATTTTATTGAATATTTAATTACTATAAATAATAAAATAATATATTTATTTCCGAAATAGTCGGAAATAGTGGAATTGACAATATTGTGTGAATTGGATTATTTAATTTATATATTCAGTTTAGAATTGAATTATAATAACGAAGTTATTTATAAATGTCATTTAAACGCATAAATTTTATTATAAGTATAATCGAGCTCTAAATGGCGCGGTAGCTTGTAATTTGGCGATTCGAACCTTAAACGAATATACATAATCCGTTTTAAGCCGGATTTCTGTGAAACAAGAAACGTTCGGAGCTGGTGAAGTGTAATTTTCTAATGGAAGAGAAAAATCGGGATTTCGTCGTATAGATTTTGAGTTATGTCCAAATCAAATTTTCGAAAAGTCGCTATGGAATTCCTTTATAATTTATAACGATTTATTTATATTATAAAAGGGTTTTCAATATAAATTGAATACTGATTAAATCCGGATTTGGAAATGTCGAGTTAGAAATTCAGATAGGAATATTTTGGAGCTATATGATATTCTAGTGTGAATATATATGATAATATTTATTTATAAATATTTAATTTAACTATTTTTAAATATATTTTTATTTGAATTTGTTTATTTAGAGCTTTAAAAATAGCCAATTTTGCAAACAAACTCCGTTTTCGACGAAACTAATTTTGTTGGATCCGTAATATTAAATTATTGTTAGATTTCAATTTTTGTGATTTTTGGAGTCAGTATGTGGCCGTACGTATTTGTAATGTGAAAAACAATCAGTATTTTGACGTTTAAAAATACGCTGTGTTAGCAAACGGAGTCGAAATTCGACGAAACAAGTTTCGTTGGGTCCGTAATGTGAACTGTAGCTGCATGCCCATTTTCATGATTTTTGGGTACCGTGTGTGATCATAGGAATTTTTAGAATGATAAATCGAGTTGGAAATCAAAAATAAAATCCAGGAAGCTTCTAATACAAGCCAATATCTGTCCTACATATACCCCTCACTATCCCTAAACCCTTATTCCTATTTTCCTCTGGTCAAACATAAATCTGCCGTTGCATTTCTTTCTCAAACCATTCCAGGGATCTTCAAAAATCAAAACAAAATCAAAACGAGATCTATAAAATCCAAGAAATATATGTATGGAATCCTGAAAGCTTGCTCTTCCACTTGATACCCATTTTGTGTTGTTCGAACCAACCTTCTGTCACTGTAAGTTTTCAGCGCAAGTTCGAGCAGTGGTTAGGGTTTAGTAAATCATTGGATTTATGCACTAATTCGTGAAATCGAGTTCGTCTTTGGATTCGGGAGGTCAAACAACATTTGGGTACAAAGATTTGGGGTATTTGGTTGGATTTGATGTCGCACCTTGCACCTAGGCGTGCGTGAGATGCTGAGTGATGGGATTAGTGGTATGCATGCGAGTTGAAGATAGTTGGGAGAGGGATGTTGAGATTTCGAAGGGAAGTAAAATGATGAAGTAGATGGATGAATTCATGACGTAAAGAGGTTGATAGGAGGAGTTGAAGTTTTGGCAATGGAGCGTTTTCACTACAGGAAGCTCACGGTCGATTTCAGGGAAGAAAGGTGCGGATGGGCTTGGGTACTCACGTATGGGTGATG
Source organism: Allium sativum (assembly GCA_030737875.1). Lineage (NCBI taxonomy): Eukaryota > Viridiplantae > Streptophyta > Magnoliopsida > Asparagales > Amaryllidaceae > Allium > Allium sativum. The sequence continues at coordinate 163,483,276 of CM060924.1, forward strand.
GGCCAAGAATTTAAGGTTAAGCCCAATTATTCATAAAAGGGGAATTTAATTTATTTTAATTAAAAATAGTATTAACTTGTTAATTATATATCTTTGTCATACGTTATCCAAATTCAGTAAAATAAGATCCGTTGGGATCGTATGGACGGGGGGTACACAATGGAACTAACTGGGAATGAATTGGAGCTTGTTACAATTTATAGCGAAATAAATTGTCTGTCTGAATCAACTGACAATTATTGTTATTTAACGATGATCGTCCAATGTGAGTAAATCTCACTAACTCTGATCAATTTATATTTTTATAATTATAATCTAGTAATGATAAATGATAATTTACTGCTGTGTGATGATTGCTTGGTTGAATTGTCGATGTATTGGTTGAAATTTCGTTAATCAAATATTGATTCTGTTTATCAGAATATTTCATATCGAAATGAAATCGATGTTATTATATTGTTTAACACCAGTGGATGCAGGTAAACAGGTCGGAGGAATCCAACTAGATTCCTCAACATTTATTTTACTGTTTTTCATATATTGTGTTATATGATGTGATATGAAATCTGTTGCTGATTTTATATGTTTGAATGATACTGATCATTGTTATATAGTATGTTAAATACCGTAAGGAATTCTGGAATGTTATAATTTTTTTTTCAATGTTATGTTGAAAAAGAAACATTATTCAAAATAAATGTAGTTAAAAAGAGATATTTATTTAGTAAATAAATGTAGTTAAAAGGAAATATTTATTTAGAAAATAAGTAGAGTTATAAAAGGAAATATTTATTTAGAAAATAAATGGAGTTAAAAGGAAATATTTATTTAGAAAATAAATAGAGTTATAAAAGGGAATTTTGAATGAGATTTAAGTGTTAGAAATAAAAAGGAGATTTCGTATGAAAAATTCTATAAATAAAAGTATAAATAGAATTAGGAAATGGAATAATATTTTTAAATACGAAGCCAACTGAATTGATATATCAAAGAAATGTTATTTACATTCGATGTGAATAATGGATTAAAATAGTGATTTTATAAATTAAAACATTTATAAAGAAAAATTGGGATTTGAAATAGAAATTCAAATTGGAATTTGAATAAGATAGGAAATAGGGTTAAAATAATATTAGTTATTCGAATAGGAGTTATTTGAATAGAGTTAATCGAATAGAGTTAATCAGTTAGAGTTAATCGATTATAGTTAATCAAATAGAGTTAATCGATTAGAGTTGATCGATTAGAGTTAATTGAATAGAGTTAATCAAATAGAGTTAACCGATTAGAGTTAATCGAATAGAGTTAATCGATTAGAGTTGATCGATTAGAGTTTTTTTTTGAAAGCAAAAATGTGTGATCCTCTATAAAGAGGAGATCACACATATATATAACAAATAAAAAGAACAATAACTGTCAACATGCTTGACAGGTAACCAGATATATACAAACGACTCAGACTATGACCATAAGACTAGAAAGTAAATGAATAAGCTCTGGCATGGCCACCACCCATCATACTTCACAGAGATCACACCATGATATAAAATAACCAATATACAGAAACGAAGAAAGAACAACTCTATATCTGGGCTCTAAAAATCTACTCATTCCACCAAACTGCAGATTTATACTATCCACCAAAAAGCAGTCGTCCTTATCACCAACCCTCCGGCATGATACATTACTGAAGCACTTATTAAAACCCTTCATAACATTACTCATTCCCTCCCTAAACGAGTATTTAGATCCATTATGTAAAACTGAAAAAAGCTCATTAGAACCATATTCAACACTCACTGACTTCGGATATGAAATAAAAACATCATTGACCTTTGCATGCATCAGCTCCATAACTGGTTGTCTAATATGTGATATCTTCTTTTTCCACCATCTAACCATTTGTATCCTGAGCACCAAAAAGCTCTTTATCCAATATCTAACAATTTGTATCCTGAGCCTGAATTTGCAGTGCTGCTAGTAGCACTCAAATTTGGGTATCTTCCATAAGATGATGAAGCAAAAGATCTTATCCTAGCGCTGCGAAGAACTAGTCCACCAACAGGAGTTATCTTCTTACGTCTACCTCTTCTAGGCGAAGTATATACTACATCACAACTAGTCGAAAACCCTCTTTGTGTACTTACAGGTTTGGAAAATAAGCGGGTCTTCCTTACCTTACCCTCGTGATTCAACATAAATGTAACGACCCGGATTTTTGCGACTTTGGATATCCGATATACAACACATATCGAACATCAAGAGTCGAAAATAACCGAATAGTTAATAAAAGAAATTAGAGGGTGAGGATAGAAAAGATAGAACTTATAGAATAGAAGAAGAAGAAGAACATCATCATCAGAGTAAACACGAATCTCACAGCGGAACGAATAAAATATAACATAACTTTTGAAATACAAATAGTTATATATACAATAGCACTTATAAGAGTACAGCACTTACACCAACAGCGGAAATAATAATAGCTATAGAATCCTGAAGCCTCCTGCTCCAAGCTCTCCAAGTGTATCTGTAAAATCCCAACTACTTGACTGCCCGTACAAATTTAGGCACCCAAGAGTTTAGGGAAAACAACAAAGTAAACTCCGGGTCAGTCATGGGACTGGTATGAGTAAAATAATTAAAAACAGTTTGACAAGTAAACGATATCTCATAAGACCACGCCGTGAAAACGGAACGGGTTTTCCCTTATGAAAATCCAAACAACTTTGTAAAGCAATATCATTCTGATATTATAATAATGTCTAAGTACAAATAGATATCAATCTAGTAGAAACGCTTTCATCTCACGTTCTACTATATAGTATACAATCAAAACCGCAAGCACGTATTGGGTAATGGATTTCCAACTATGACAAGGTATGGAACCACCTTCCGATCAGTGTACTCTAGGAACGATACACTGGAGTTCAACAAGAACATCTTGCAACTCAGCCATACATGACCGACCACTCATTTCGCTTGAGTGTATCGAATGTACATCACCAACGGTTGGGATCAGCAACCGTTTCCCCGTATATATATATGGGACATCATTGATAGATTAAAAGAAGCAAATGAATATTCTCTAGATAGGTGATTATACACCCTACTTCGGTGCGACCGACTTAGCCATGTTTCCTGCCCGATTTCTGTCATTTACCGGATGTGAGGCTAGAAGCTACGCTTACTTTCCATTCATTTATAACACGATCACTTTGAATGCCACATTATCAGATCCGTAAATCATTAGTTGGTTTATACAAATATCCTGGATGTTATGCTAAGGGATAAATCCGTTGCAACCATATATATTTATACAGACCAACCCATTCGATCATTGGAAATACTTTGTCAGACATTCGTCCATTTATGTTCGTTCTGGGACTAAACGAAACCGAAGGCACTATTCAGTACATCCATCTTAGCCCATTGTTATCTAAGATTTATACGACAGCCCTTGCACTTTACTCCGTCTTCAATATCTCCAGCATATATGATTCGCAACGCTTATGCCAATACAGAGTGGTTCTTTGGATAATAATCCAACAGGTCTCTCTATATTAACAACGTAAAATGGTCAAAACATTGATAGTCTGTGATTTAACTATCAACGAAAAACTCGTGTGCAAACAACGATATTATTTCCAGATGGAAATTATATCAATCAATCATCATTCAACATTTATATCTTTAGTTCATTACTTTACTTATCTCCTGTTTCCATATATTCTACATTTCTTATTTTCTAATTCTAGAAAATATACTTTATTAACAATGGAAAACATTTCCATTTCCTGTTTCCTATATTAGAAACATTTCTGATTTCTTATTTGGAAAACATTTCCAAAGTCCTTTCATTATATTTAAACTGATGTTTAAATAAACATCGCTATGCCAACTCAAACCATTACACTTATTAACTAAATCCACTTAACCACTTCACTCTCGAACCGTAACCATTTCTTAATTAAAAACGAAGCCAATCAAGTTGGGGTAGAACTACCTCTCAGACCTTAACTGAACAACATTTCTAACCTTGAAATAGGCAAAGTTCACTTTAATTTCTTTAACTAACTTCCTTACTTAACCTTTCTTTCGAATAACTATATTCGATTAACTCTTTCAATTAACTCTATTGGATTGACCCTATTGGATTAACTCTATTTGATTTAACTCAAATCGACTTATTCTTTTCCACTTAACTCCTGTCGAATAAACTATATTCGATAACTCCTTTAACTCTATTCTAATAAACTATATTCGATTAACTCTTTTAACTTTACTAGATTTGATAACTCCCCTTTCGAATAACCAATGTTCGATTAACTCCTTTGGATCAACTAACTTCAACTAACTCCTTTGGATTAACTCTTCGTCTAACTCCTTTGGATTTAACTCTTCGTCTAACTCCTTTGGATTAACTCTTCGTCTAACTCCTTTGGATTAACTCTTCGTCTAACTCCTTTGGATTAACTCTTCGTCTAACTCCTTTGGATTAACTCTTCGTCTAACTCCTTTGGATTAACTAACTTCAACTAACCAATATTCGATAACTCCTCTTCGAATAAATAATATTCGATAACTCTTCTCAAATGAACAACATTTGATTTCTCCACTCGAATAAACTATATTCGATTACTCTTCTCTCGAATATACTATATTCGATAACTCTACTCGATTAACTCCACTTGGATAACTTTAACTGGTAAATTCTAACTCTAACTGGTTAACTCAACTTGTTCTACTTAACTTAACTTGATTAACTCCTATCGAATAACTGGTATTCGATTTAACACCATTCGCTTGACTCTAGGTCGCAGCGATCACAATGGTTACGCCTGATTCCCTCAGGAAACATCCGACCGCCGTAGGCTATCTGCAGCACTGCGAATTACGCTAGCAGTCGTGCTAAATGGTACTTATCCTGAGTAACTATGTTTGACTAACTCTATCTCAAACAACTGTACTTGATTAACTCTAGTTCGTTTTAACTCTAATCAATTAACTCTAACTGATTAACTCTAACTGGTTAACTCTAACTGATTAACTCTACTGTTTAATTCTAAGTGGTTAACTCTACTGATTAACTTTAAGTGGTTAACTTTACTCGACTAACCCCTTTCGAATAACATATTCGATTAGCTAACTTCGAATACCATATTCGATTAACTAACATCGAATACCATATTCGATTAACTAACATCGAATACCATATTCGATTAACTAACATCGAATACCATATTCGATTTATCCTTTGTGATAACGTTTATCCAATTAAAAGGATCCCCTTTTTAACAACGTTTATTCATTTATAAAGATTCACTTTTTAGTAACGATTCTTCACTTTATAAATGATTTCCTTTTAAATAACGTTTCCCTTTTTATAACATCTTATCTCATTATAAACAATTTCCCCTTTCAACTCTATTTATTTTCTAAATATTCCCTTTTCAATTTCATTTGTAAATGGTGTACAAATATTCCTTATCCAAATTTCATTTGTAAATGGTTTGCAAACATTTCTCTTTCTATTTTCTATTTGAAAATGGTTTACAATATTCCCTTTTTGGTTTGATTTCTAAAAATATTCTAACTCCTTAAATTCCGGGGAAAATTCGCCATAACCTCCTTTGTATTGGAAGCATCGGGAAAATCCCCAAACCCGCCACACAGGCCTTTCCATTCAAAAAGAAAATGTTTTGAAATTATTTCCTTTTCGAATACCTCTTATTTATAAATATTCCATTTATAAATATTCTATTCTCAATATCACTTTGAAAATCCCCTTATCAACATTTCGGTATGTTATGGTATTCAATCGTATCAAATCACGATGTTCAATAACGTCCAACCACATAAAATTGACAACAGATTATATATCACATTATATAACATAATATATAAATCAAACAGTATTATAAATATTGAGGAGTCCAGTTGGACCCCTCCAACCTGTTTCCCTGCATCACAGATGTTACACAGTATAATCAACATTCATTACAGTTCAGTACGAATTATTCTGATAAACAGAATCAATATATATATATATATTTAACGGTTTATATATATATATATATATATATATATATATATATATATAATTTCAACTAACTGACTAGCAGTTCAATCAATCAATCAACACACAGCAATCAACAGATGATTAACAGTTCTAACAATATGTTATGAAAATATAACTGTTTAGAGTTGGTGAGTTTTACTCACATTCGTCCGTTATCGTTAAATAACGATTAACGGTTCTTGATTCGGATCAGATGTTTCATTTCATCAAAATTTTCTGATAAGCTCCAGACCCGTTCAAGCGTGCGACCATACGATTCCATCATGACAGACGACTCTAAATTCCCCAATGCTTTCAAGCCAAATGTACCAGAACCCAATGCCTAACCATCCAAACACATCAGCTCCTTCACGTGTTCAACTCATGCGCCATAGTCCTACATGACTACACGTTCTCCCTATTTCACGAAATAAAAATAAAATATCCAACAAATGGCATAACCGTCCAAAACAGTTAACCATCACCAGCTTCCTCTCTTCAACAGCTATGAACCTTCTCCTGTGTGCGTTCTTTAATGAATTCGCCAGTTACCAAATATAAAAATATATATTTGGGTTTGCTTTCAATTCAAACATCAGCCCAATTCTCTGTAACCGGTCCACGTAGTGTCTTCATCCTCTAACATCAAATGAACCACGCCTTTACTGTATTTCCAAAATCGCTTGTCCCCTATGAAAACAAGCCAACCTGCACTAGCGTTAAACCCCCTTGCACTCAGTGAACACCATTCCAACTACCACTCAAACTTCTCTTTTCCCCCTTCACAGCAATTTCCATCTTTCTTTCAAGTCCTTCTCCACTCTTACCATTTCATATGTCCGCTCCATTCCTTTTTATAATATTCCTCAGCCCCAAAACATGCGAGAGTAATACCTGCTTGTTCAAATCTAGTACTCACGCAGGAGATCCACTTCAACAAATGTTGCGCCTCTCCAGTGATGACTGGATGCTCCTCAACCGAGGCCAAATGGTGCGCCTCAGGCCACTCATGCACCACCAGAAATCCCGTGCAGTTCGACGCTGCAATACGTCCTCAAACCCACTTCGAAATCTGCTCCCTGCTAAACTTGCGGACCCTCTTTCTGCTGTCAAGACGACAATCTTCACTTTCAAACTCGGCATCGACTCCATCGAGCATGATAAAACTGGCGTTAGGATGAAGAGAACGATCCCACTAATACAAAGATACTTGCTTTGGATTTTTACCCTTTTTCTTTTGAATTTATTTTGAATTTTGTTTTGCCGATTTCTTTTGCTGAAAGGAGGAAGAATGCGGCGGAAATTTGTGAATGAGGGATTAGGTTATAAGAGTGTAAGATTATTTATAGTAGCTTCTAATACATCATTATGTATACGTGGAGGAACATGGTCCATTGGTGAGGTATGTGGCTCTTGTAACTTAGGGTAGGTGCTGCATTGTCTTTGGTGGGTTGGCCTTAGTTGTCATTGGTAGTACGACGGTATATATGTCGTACGCTTTGTTATGGCCATGCCGAACTCACTCATTCAAGCCCTCGAGCAACACGTCTTCGAACAATATGTGTTAATATATTACATGTTTTACAACTTAAGCGTACCGCTTTACGTGAAATTGTGTTCATGTCCGAGCTGCTATGGACAGAAATAAGATTACGGTCGTGTCTAGCGAGGTGTCACGATCCCAGAAATATAATAATACCGGTAGGTGGACTCATACTGTGAAACCCCAAAATGTCGATACAGGGTGTCAAATACTCCAAATAAAAAGTTGCTTATTTAATTAATTAAAAATTACCATAAAATTCTAAAAATTAAATTATCGCTATTTCCCAAAAGAACCCTATCCAAATTCGAGCCCGATATTTAAATATTCTCAAATTACCGTTATGGTCAGGGCGCTGCATTTCTGGGAATTTGATTTGGACGTATATCAAAATCTATACGACGAAATCCAGATTTTTCTCTTCCATTAGAAAACTATTATCAAGTCGGTCCTGACGGTTCTTGTTTCACAGAAATCCGACTTAAAATGAATCCTGTACATTCAGATGAAGTTCAAATCGCCAAATAGCGAACTGCAGCGCCATTTCGAGCTCGTTTATAATTATATTATAAACTATACGTTCAACTGTCGTTTATATAATATATTCGTTATTCAAATTCAAATCCAAACTGAATTATACCTTATATATAATCCAATTCACACTGTATTGTGAATTCAGCTATTTTTGACTATTCTGACATTAAAATATATTATTATATTATAATTATTAATTTAAATATTCAATATTATTTAGTTCCAGTTATCGGTATCGCCAAAACGATATTTAAATAATTAAATAAATTAATTATTCAATGGTCAGAAATGCGGGTCATTACAATAAAGCACCCTACATTAGTTAGCAAACCAACAGAAAGATAATTGTAACCCCTCCATAGACCAACACAGACATAACACTTCCTTTTCCCTGCACTTATCATTCTTCTTGAGCTGAAAAAAACCTCCCAACAAAGCTCTTCCCCACTGTATATTCCAGTTTCAAACATCCTCCTTTAACTGTTTTAACCGTCTCTAAATCCCTTTCAACAGACACACTATTGCTCCCGAACACATCATTAACTAATGCAGCCTTACGAGCATCAACTTTCTCTACACTGCCATACCTCAAACCAGATAAAGCAAAACTAGGCCCACTTGCATTAAGCTCTTCTCTATCCCCATGTTGCTTCAACACTTCAAATTTTTTGGACAAAGAAACATCATCTGCCACACACCGTCCTTCCAAATCCGACTCCCCAGCCTCAAACAAATCAGATGTTGCAATGATTGGAGAGTACTCCTCAATCACACTGTTTTGCATGTCCTCACTATCATCTCCATACCTTAACTCAACCATCGAACCACCTACTTTAAACTGCGATACTTCAACTATGCTCTCGGTTGGCTGTACCAACCAATTCTGCACTGATGGATCTAAGAGCATACAATCAAACTCAAAACTATTTGCTATAGGTACTGAAGAACCCATGAGATCACTATCAACATAATTCAAGGCCACAGATTCACTACCCAACGATACTCCACCATTGTCCTGCTTCGAAACCTGACTAAAAAAACTAATATTTGGCTTGCAATTTACCACAGTATTAATTATATCAAAATGCTCAAGCAATTCGTTTAACAATATCAGCCCCTTCGCCTTAAAACCAGAAATCGATTCAGAGAACAATCTCTTAATTTTTAAGAAACTTACGCAAAAAGAAACAGCATGTGTTTTCCTTTCTGGCAGTTTTGGTAATGGAGGATAACAAACTGACCACTCATCACAAGATTGCCTCTTTTGCCATAAGATACCATCCACCAACCCTTCCATATGCCAGCCCATCAACAATAACAAATAAGATCCCTCATCTTTCTTTTTTACTTCAGATTTTTCGTATATACTCAAGAACGAAAGAAATTTTTGACAGAATTGTAAGCAATTAAATTTCAACAAATCAAACACCGAATTACCTCTAAATATCTCTGAACAACTTGATTTTCGATGTCCATATTTACCACAGTGAAAGCACCGTAAAAGATATCTACAGTCTCTAACCACATGATTTAATTCCCCACAACGGAAACATCTTCTATGTCCTTTAATATTGTTTCGTCTGTTGAGCACTGGACGAAGACGAGAAAATTCATAGAATCGATTTGGGTGAAAGATCGGAGCCCTAATCGCATCAGCATACGTTCGATGATACCCAGATATCAAGTTCGAAGAATCAGAAAGAGAAGATTGGGAATTAATAATTTGGGAAGACGAAGAAAAAACGGCCGCCATTGTTCAGGGTTCAAGTTAATCGAATATAGTTTATTCGAAAGGAGTTATTGAATATTGATTATTCGAAAGGAGTTATCGAATATGGTTTAATCGAAAGGAGTTAATCGAATATAGTTTAATAGAAAGGAGTTATCGAATATGGTTTAATCGAAAGGAGTTATCGAATATGGTTTAATCGAGAGGAGTTAATCGAATAGAGTTATTCGAAAAGGAGTTAATCGAATAGAGTTACTCGAAAAGGAGTTAATCGAATATAGTTTATTCGAAGGAATTTATCGAGTAGAGTTAATCAAATAGAGTTAATCGAATAGAGTTAATTAAATAGAGAATCGATCAGAGTTAATCGAATAGAGTTAATTAAATAGAGAATTGATTAGAGTTAATGGATTAGAGTTAATCAAATCGAGTTAATTGAATAAAGTTAATTGAATAGAGTTAATCAAATTAGAGTTAATCGAATGTTAGTTATTCGAATAAAGGTTATCGAATATAGTTATTCAAAAGGAGTTAATCGAATATAGTTTGTTCGAAAGGAGTTACCGAATAGAGATTATTCGAAAGAGAGTTACTTAAGGAAGTTCATTAAAGATTTAAAAGGTGAACTTTGTCTATTTTGAGGTTAGAAATGTTGTTTAGTTAAGGTCTGAGAGGTAGTTATACCCCCACTTGATTGACTCCATTTTTAACTAAGGAACGGTTAGGGTTCGATAGTGAAGGTTGGTTAAGTGAATTCAGTTAATGAAGGTAATGGTTTGAGTTGGCATAGCAATGTTTTATTTAAACATCTGTTTAAATCCAAATGTAGGAGTTTTGGAAATGTTTTCTTAATAAGAATTTGAAATATTTTCTAATAAAAAAAATAAGAAATAGAAATGTTTTCCAATGTTAATAACGTATATTTTCTAAATTCAAAAAAATAAGAAATGTTGAATATATGGAAACAAGAGATGAAAATTGAATAAATTAATGATTTGAAGAGATAAATGTTAAATGATGATTGATCGATAAAATTTCCATCTGAAAATAATATCTTTGTTTGCACACATATTTTTCTTTGATAGTTAACTCACCGACTATCGAAGTTTTTAACCATTTTTCCGTCGTCAATACGGAGAGACCAGGATTAGATTCATTATCTGAAAACCACTCCGTATGGCGCTAGCATTGCGAGTCAAATATGATTAAGGTAATTGAAGATGGAGTTATGCAAGGACTGTCCTGTTTACAGAATAGTGCCTTCGGTTTGTCCAGTCCCAGGACAACCTGTATGGAAGAATGTCTGACGGAGTATATTCAATAGATCGCGTAAGTTGATCTCTTCAAACGTATTTACATTTGGTGACAGAGGATTTCGTCTCTCTTAGCTATATACCCGTGATATGTTTGGACAAATCAATTTGTGATTTGGTAGGTATGACGATGTGACATTCAAAGTAAATAAATGTGCGATCTATCATAGATAAGCGTAGCCTCTAGCCTCACAACCGGGAATGGTATAAAATCGGGTAGGTCGCCTGGCTAAGTGGTTAGCTGCCAATTAGGGTGTATTGTCACCTGATCTAGAGAAATTCCATTTATTTTATAATCTATTTCGATGCTGTCCCTTTCGGGAAACGGTTGCTGATCCCAGTCGTTGGTGATAATACATTCGGTACACTCAAGCGAAATGAGTGATCAGTCATGTTTAGCCTGGGTTGCAAGTTGTTCTTGTTGAACCCGATGTATTCCTCTCTAGAGATACACTGTCGGAAGGTGGTCTCATACCTTGCCAGTTGGAATTCATTAACCAATAAGCGCCTGCGGTTTTTGATTATATATTATGTATGTGGAACGTGAGATGAAAGCGTTCTGCCAGATGACTATTATATTGTGATTAATTGACACTATAGTGATATCAAAATAATTTTGCTAAAAAGTTTATTGTTTCTTTCAAAAGGATTTTTGAAAGTTAAATCAAATGTTTGGATTCTCAAAAGGGAAAAACCCGTTCCCTGTTATACGGCGTTGTCTTATGAGATATAGTTTATTTTCTCAAACTGTTTTATATTATTTACTTACACCAGTCCCATGACTGACCCGGAGTTTATTTTGTTTGTTTTCCCTAGACTCTTGGGTGCCCAATTTTGTACGGGCAGTCATGTAGTCAGGATTTTACAGATACTGAGAGCTTGGAGCAGGAGGCTTCAGGGTTATATAGCTATTGTTATTTCCGCTATGTTGTAAGTATTATACTCTGATAATCTTACTATATACATATACCAGTTTTATTTCAAAGTTATGTATCTATTATATATTTTTAGTTCCACTGTGAGTTTTGTGTTACTCTGATGATGATGTATGTTCTTCTTCTTCTTCTACTTATATTCTAAGTTTCTATCTTATCTATTCTCACCCTCTAATTTCTTTCATGGACTATCCGGTGTTTTCGGTTCTTGGATGCTCGACATGGTGTTGTATGTCGATATCCAAGGTCGCAAATCCCCTGGGTTGTTACATGTAGTGCTAGTATTTCAGAATGATTGGATGATGTTTCTACCAATGTTTGTTTCGTAGATCGCCATAAAATAGTTGTACTGCTGTTAGTAAACACATATCCATTTTGTAATCATGCTTTATTGGATCAGAAAGATAACCTGCATCAACATAACCAACTAGAATCATATTATAGCCTATGTTAGAATAAAACAAGCCTAAATCTGTGGTTCCTCTTAGATACCTCATAATATGTTTTATCCCATTCTAGTGTCTTCTAGTTGGTGCAGAACTATATCTTGCTACAGGATTGAAAATGCAATACCTGGTCTCGTGCATTGGGCTTAATATAATAATGCACCAATTGCACTGAGATATGGTACTTCTGGACCAAGTACATTTTCATCATCTTCTTTAGGTCGGTAAAGGCCCTTTTTAATATCTAGTGATATGAAAATCATCGGTGTACTAAGTGGATATGCTTTATCCATTTGAAAACGGTTTAGGATTTTCTCAATGTAATTTAATTGATGAATTAGTATGCCATTTCTACTGTGATCAATCTGTAGACCAAGACAATTTTTGCCACTATCTTTCATTTCAAATTCCTGCTTCAGGTAATCTATTTTTCATTAATCTCTTTTAGAGTTCCAATCAAATTTATATCACTAATATATGCCGCTAAAACAAAAATCCCTTTACCGATTTCTTTATAAAGACATATGGACAAATGAGATTGTTTTCATACCCGGCTTTTACCAAATATTCATTAAGACGGTTATATCACATTCTTCCAGATTATTTCAAACCATATAGTGATCGCTTCAATTTTAATGGGTATAATGGCTTTGATTTTGCTTCAGGCAATTTATATTCATCTGGGATTTTTATATAAATATCGGTATCTAATGCACCGTATAGATAAGCTGTCACAACATCAATTAATCTTATATCAAGCTTCTCGGAAACTACAAGGCTTATTAAATATCAAAATGCTATGACATACATAATAAGGGAGTATGTTTCTTTGAAGTCAAAACCTGGTCTTTGCAGGAAACCTTGTGCAACAAGCCGTGCCTTGTATCTCACAACGTCATTTTTATCATTTTGTTTTCTAACGAATACCATTTACAACCAACTGGATTTACATTCTGTGGGGTTTTTTCTATTGGTCCAAATACACCATGTTTTTGAAGTGTATCTAGCTCAACCTGAATAACATCTTTCCACTTTGGCCAATCATGTCTTTTTCGACATTCATTTATGCTAGTTGGTTCATTATCATTATCCTCATTATAGTCATGACTTTTAGTTATTTCAGCAGCTACTGCGAATGGGAATACATCATCAATTAGTATTTTACTTCGATCCCATATTTCTCCATAATTCTATAATTGAGATCTCACTATTATTAGGTACCGTTTTATTTTCGGAAGCTTCTATTATTTCTTCTAGGATAATAGTTCCTTCACTGTTTTTTGGAGAATTGGAATTTTCTTTTGAGATATCCTTTGGATCATTTATAACCTCTTTAGGAGGTTTGTTAATTGATGAGTTTTCGTTAGACTTTCTTTTTCTAGGCCCCAAGCCTTTTAACCTATAGGTCTTCCACGTTTTTGTCTAGCTTTAGATTCATTTGCTTCTATTAGTCCTCCGCGGATTTCAATTCTAGCTGGTGCATTTGCTGCTGGAATGTGAGATTTAGTTCTTTTTGCAGCATCAATAAATACATCTAACATTTTATTTGCAATATTCTGAATATGCAAAATTCTTTGTACTTCATGCTGGCATTGTTTGGTACGTGAATCCAAATGAAACACAGATGGATTATTCCACGTAATTTCAAGTCGTTCTATTGGAATGGTCTTTTCTTCCCCTAACGGCGGGAAAATTGACTCATCAAATTTACAATCTGCAAATTTTGTAGTAAAAACATATCGTGTAAGAGGTTCAAGGAACAAATAAGACCCATGATGAGGTCAGAGAATCCCATTGCAAAAAGTGCTCAACCTGCACTTCAACTCACGTACTCCATGTTCTTTTCACAGTCACAACCCACTCGGTCATAGCTGGCAATATCATGTAGAAATTGCCTTGTAAATAGCTTGAGTAATTGCAATAGAAATCCAACTGCAATTTCCTACGATAAACCATGAATAGAAAGATTAACATGCGTATCCTTACACAATAATCCATCTTTTATCTTTAACCCAACACCTGTATTTCTATTATGCAAACCAAATGGTCATGTTCATCAATTCTTGCTTCTCATGTTCTTCGATCTGAATATGAGCATACTACCTTTGCTCTTTTAAGAACCATACACTACATTATGTGCCACATTCTTATCATTTGTAACCAAGATACTCCACTCGTTCAACATCCGTGAAAAGACATATCCTAAGATTCTTTGAGCACATCCTCTATCAACTGTAAAAGCAGAACATGGGTCGTAAGTTACAGGGGAATATATTCCCCAACCAAACCCAATACGTACTACCTTACAGGGGTGTAGTTATGCACTTAAAATCAACCAATCCACGATGATGTTATGGTAATCTGAAGGCTCAAGGTGGAGCGTGGTAACATCTGATTTGAACCACACTTCAAACAGAGTGTATAACAATTATGACCAATTCAGGTTCTCCAATCTGCATGTGGAGAGACTACCTTTGACATGTCAGAACGTAGGACTCCCAGTTAAGAACCCTACACTACATTATGCTCTTTCGAATCAGAAACTACCATCATCTTAGTCATTTATATCATCTCAGAGAAAATCCCAGTATCCACACATTTGAGGCTAATAAAGGATACGCATGGTTACAAAGTTGCAGACGCAAGATTCTTCTGGGATAATACTGCATATTTTGGTTTAAGCCTTAAAAAAACTTGCGTTTGAAAATAAACCCAAGTAGGAAGACAGATTTGGTTAATGAGCGGTTTAAAAGGAAGAAACTTAAATTTCAGTAAATTAAATGGTCGATAAAACAAATCAACAACCTTCAGACAATCCAACACCGAACGTAATTAAAATCATCCCAATCTATATTTTCTTACACAATCACCAGGAATCCCACTGCACTGTTGAAAGGACCCAAACTTACCCTTACGGGAAAGCCCGGATTGAGTTGAGAACACGACAAATCATAACACAAAAAATAGAACATTTCATTGCCATTACAACAATTACATCAGAGTACAAGAATATAACGGAGTATGAATAGATAATATACATCAAAAAAATATCAGAGATTAAAATACATTATATAGCAGCGGAAAAATAATACATAACACAACTGAAAGAGTTACACGGATACAAAGCTTTCCGAATATAGCTCCAGCTGTAAACCAGGATCCTATGAAAATAATATCTGCAAAACCAAAACTACTAGCTGTCCATGTGGAAAATGTGGGCACCAGAGTTTAGGTTAAAACAATAAACTACAGGTCAGTCATGGGACTAGTGTGAGAACTAAAACAGTTATTTAAAACTTTACTTTAGAAATAAGGTAAACCAAGGGACCATGCCGTATAACACGGAACATGTTTTCTCCCAAGAATACCAGTGCATAAAACAGTTTATAAACAACTCAATGCTTTTCGAAAAATGAAGCTATTATAAGACTCAGGTCCCATCACACAATGCAACGCAAGCTGGAGGATAGAGTTTTCGCTTATAATAGCCAAACATGCTTGATACATTATAAAACAAATCATTTTACTATTACTATAAGTGTATAGTGTCAAAATCAACTTTAAATATAAATGTATCAATCATAGATGACATAGTATCCCATGCTACTATGTCGCCATACTAGTTCTGTAACTAAAACCGAAATGTCACGTATCCATGAGTCGATGCAAGGGATGGCACCTCACCGATTTGAGACACTCTATAAAATGCCTTAGGATTCAGACTCTGGCGAATCCTTGGATCTTCAGGGTCGGTCCACACATACTTTAGTGGATTAATTATTCTTGAACACACGTTTCCCGGTCCTATCGGACCTATCACTTGGCCACTAGGGACCAATATCCGAGGCGCCTCGCATTCCATCATCCATATAGGTAAAAATATAAATGTCTAGGCTCCATACCATGAACCACCCATAGCTAGAAAGAAACGCCGTGCACTCTCTGCAATCACGATCCCATTTTTGACTCATACCGAGGTGTGAGGCTCGCGAATTAACGTAATACAAAAAGGTATGATGTTTAAAGCCGTGCTTTGATTATCAATCACAAAACTCTATTTTCAACAGAATCCTTGATCATTTGCATCTCAGCATGCCACACTGACAATTCACGCCGTGCAACTGATTGTAGGATCTAAATTAACCCTAGGGGGGGGGAGGGGGGGGGGGGGGGTAAACAGGGTTTATTATAGTTTTGCGGAGTTATTAAATAATATCAATCACAGTTAATAATCAGAGTAAATGCAGAAAATAAATAATACATAGATATTCCCAGCTTCGGCAAAACCCTGCCTACTGCTGCATTCCCCAAGGTTTCTACTAGGTATTAGTCAACAATTACAACACTTATAACACCTGTAAACTCGCGATAATTCTTAGCCTGTTTGTCCTAACCCTACGCTCAAAACTTATCCCCAGTTTCTAATAGGAGCTACACAAAAAGGACTCATAATCTCGCTCTAGTTGCACTAATCATACGCTCAAAACCCTACACTGATTTCTATCCCTGAAATCAGAATTCGCCAAATTACAACCCCGTAATTCGTCTCTTAGTTTTACAGACATACTAGAAAACTTTAATAACGATTACAAATTAAAAACACTAAGAATAAAAACAATTAAAAACCCTTTAAATCAAACCCTAGTTTGCTAAGTCCTTGTCCCTTTTAAAACTTGGCCGGCCATGTTTTTATTTGCTTCACTCATTTTCACTTGAGCCCGATCTCCTCTTTGTCTCGGGTAATGGCGATGGCGATTTAAAATTAGGGTTTCTAATCTTTGAATTAACCTGTCGCTCTTCTCTTCTTTGATGTGCTTCAGTATCCAGTGGCAATCTCTACTTTATTGAGTTGAAGGAAGTTGATTTGGATCCAAGTTTTCTTGTTTTTTTGGTATGAAATTTCAATCCGAATTTTGCTTTTTATTTTGCTTCAACTTGGATGGGTTGAAACCAGTGATGAATCGGTGTACTTATAGGATTAAAAATCCTAAATATTTGCTTTGATTTCGTTATTGACTTGGTCTGATTTGGTTTGATATATACGAAATTTTTTGGGGCTTCTGAAATCAACTGTTTTGAATTCGTGAACTTTGAAATATTCAAACTTACGTGAGAATACAGCTTTGAATTGGTTCCTTAGTATATATTGCGTGATTTTTGGATCTTCGAATTTCTTTTCCCTTTGATATTTTCAAAGTGATTTTAACCTCATATTCTTTTTAATATTCTGCTGCCTTGGTTAACCTCTTAATAAAAAATGAACAGAAACTACCTTGATCTTGTTAAGAACTGATACTACTCTTGAGTTTTCCCATTTAACAGAAACAATACTTGATCAATATGATGAATATAAATGATTTCTTCTCTTAAACTATTTGTAGGGTCCTGTAATTCACTCTACCATGCTTTTTGTGTTTTTGACACTTACGCATGTCCATTCTTGTTTGTATAAAAAAATGTTTGTGCCCAAAAATTGATTTAATACTTGTCAGAAATACTTACTGAATTGTTGGCTCTGAATAATTTCCTAATTGCTTGCATGCTCTAATGCTATAATTTGAATTTCCATATCTTACCATAAAGACCAAACTGTAAATTCTGAATTGTTATGTCATCTGACCTTGAACTAGCCTTGCTTCTTGTTCGTTGCCTTCATGCTGTATTGACAGAATGCTTGACCATTTGTATATCACTGAACTGGCTAAACTGGTTTTGTAGCTACTCCATTGTATTGTTGTCGAGCCACATATTTGTTATTTAGGGTACTTTGAATGGCCATCCTATTTAAATACTTGCTGCATCATTTTTCAATTTGTCAATAATTTCAATTTTTTGAATAAATAATTCTAGAATTGAAAATACTAGTTTCAAGTGGGGTTTTTGAAATATCAAAGCAAGTTTGGAAATCAGTTTCAAAAAGATCAATCAGTAGAATATAGAATTTTCTAATATTTCTAACACTGATTGCTCCTAGACGATTTTAAAAATACTTGTATATGAATTTCAAATTGCCTATGGAATTTAAAGGGATCTAATCATTGATTTTTCAACTCATCGTCCAATCACCAAGATATTCAAACGAATCAAATCAATTTCCTTATACGAGCGGCACAAAATCAGTTTCGAAGAAAGAGTCACAAATGATTTTTTCAGAGAATTTTTAAATAAGCACAAGAAATGGTCAACGATCAAATCTGAAGATAATTATTTTAATTCACTTTAATAAAAAAAATCCAAATTTTATAATCCAAGAAATTCGATAATCAATCACAAATGATTTCAAAATCAAAATAATAATGCCAAGTAAAAAAAATGAAAATTTCACAACTAATCATCATGGCTTTCAAGTACTCCGCTATATTGAGTTCAGTTTTTCAATATTTTCCAAAGCGAAATAGAAGACACTCAAAAAAGAAAAGATGTGTGAAACTTCATTAGCTTTCCAGAACATCATAAATTTTAAAAATTTCGATTAACAATGTTCAAGATATGTGAAAAATATCATGGAAGTGTCAATACAAATCAGCATAACAGAAAATCAAAATGAAAATAAAATAAAAATCATGAGTTTAGAGATCATACCTGACTTACCTTTATCGATGTGAACCAATGAATCTCCAACTCTGAAATCTATGGCTAAGGGACTCCAAATAATTCAATAAAATGGAACAATTTGAATTTTATCCCTCTTAAGCACAGTTGTTCCTTAGCCTCTCCTTAGTACCTAAATGTTTATAGGATCAAGTGGCCTAACAGAAGTTGTTTTTACCACTCTTAGCTTCGTTTATACGTTTTGGTACCTGTTTATATAACAATCCATTACCATACATTAAAGTGCCTTTAGGAACACAAGTTCGTTTAATTTTAATCGAATTCATTTTATTATCTTTTGGGATCCAAACATGTTTAACTGAATTATTTTTAAACGAGTTTTCATTTCGTTTATGATTTGAAAATCCTTTGAAATTATTAGAGTTCAAATCAATTTGATCTTTTCCAAAGCGGTTTGAAGGATTTTTAAAATCGTTGAAATTAGACTTTTTAATTTGGATCAAATTTATCGAAACCGAGTCCTTTCTTATTCTTAACAAAAAATTGGTTTTTTAGCAACATATTCAACATTTTTTCTCCTTCAGAGAATTTAGCCAATATTGATTCAAGTCATTGAATTTTGTATTTAAGACCACTATTTTCTTTCATTAAATTCAAACAATGGTTAACAACAATCTTCCCCTTTTCAGCATCACTTTGTTGTAAAACCAAATTTTCATTTTTAAGCGCTTCGATTTTAGCATTGGACTCAAAAATCTCACTTTCAAATAGTTTACGCTTTTCAATTTCAAGTTTTTCAAAATCCTTGAATTTTTCAATTTCTTTTTCCAAATCGTGATTTATATGAGTAATTTCAGATTCGTTGTTTTTCAAAATCACGTATTCATTTTCGAGGGTTTTGAAATTTTCTTTTATTTCAAATAATTCTTTTTGAAAAGTTGTGCATTTATTGCATTTGAGATTTTTGATTTTCTCGGTTTCAATTTCAAGCTTATTCAAAATCAATTCTATTTTCAATAAACTCTCTTTCTCCAAACTTTCATGTTTGGAATTTTTAACCTTCTTAATCCTATCCAGTTCCTTTTGCAAAATATCGTTTTTTTTGTTCAATCTCACTTATTTTTAGGAACACAATTCCTTTTTTTAGCTTTTGAAAATTTTCATTAATATGAACTAAATAATTTTCCAAGTCTAAACATATTTTGCAATTCGGGTTTCAACCTTTTTAATGTTTTCAAGTTTTAATTCCAAATCATGATTTTTATTGCTCAACTCGACATTTTTAGATTTTAAATTTTTATTTGTCAGTTTAAGACTCTCAATAGTTTTATTTAATTTATTACAAAGAAGAATTAACTTTTTAAAAGGAAATTCACGATACTCATCATCCGTTGAGTCTTCTTCAATGTCATCATCCGATTCTTCTTTTGTAAACCCTGTCAAGCATAATTCTGAAACTGAGTTGGCTATCGGGGGGTTTGAGCTATTGTTGTCTTTTCTTCCATACAATGCATCGAGAGTTTTCCAGATTTCCTGTGCAGTTAAACAATGAGAGATATGGTTATACTGATCATTTTTATATAAGAATATAAAATGCACGTAGCACAAGAATTAATTATAATATCATTCTTATCTAACATATCATATCCATTTTCAACAATATCCCAACATCTAACATTAACAGATTTTAAATAAATTTCCAATTTAAAAAGTTTGTTCCATTAAAAATAGTTGGGGTTATACTGGAATTTTTTTCGCTAGATTGACAACTAGAAAATTCACCGTTAGGGAAATCCATGACTCCAGAGTTATTTAAAATAAAAAATACCTGCTATGATACCACTTGTATGATCTAAATTAACCCTAGAGGGGAGGGGGTGAATAGGGTTTATTGCACTTTTTGTTGAGTAATTAAATAATATCAATCACAGATAATAATCAGAGTAAGTGCGAAAAATAAATAACACATAAATATACCCAGCTTCGGAAAAACCCTACCTACTGATGCATTCCCCAAGGTTTCTACTAGGTATTAGTCAACAATTACAACGCCTACAACACTCGTAAACTCGCGATAATACCTAGCCTCTTTGTCCTAACCCTACGCTCAAAACTTATCCCCAGTTTCTACCAGAAGCTACACAAAAAGGCCTCACAATCTCGCTCTAGTTGCACTAATCCTACGCTCAAAACCCTGCACTTATTTCTATCCCCGAAATCAAATTTCCCCGAATTACAACCCCATAATTCATCTCCTAGTTTTACAGACAAACTAGAAAACTTTAATAACGATTTCAAACTAAAAACATTAAAAATAAAAACAACGAAAAACCCTTTAAATCAAAACCCTAGTTTACTAAGTCCTTGTCCCTTTTAAAACTTGGCCGACCGTATTTTTATTTGCTTCACTCATTTTCACTTGAGCCCGATCTCCTCTTTATCTCTGGAAATGGCGACGACGATTTAAAATTAGGGTTTCTAATCTTCGAATTAAGCTGGTGCTCTTCTCTTCTTTGATGTGCTTCACTATCCAGTGGCAATCTCTAATTTATTTAGCTGAAGGAAGTTGATTTGGATCCAAGTTTTTCAAATTTTTCTGGTATGAAATTTCAATCTGAATTTCGCTTTTTTTTGCTTGAACTTGGATGGGTTGATTGGTGTATTTATAGGATTAAAAATCCTAAATATTTGCTCTGGTTTTGTTCTTGACTTAGTCTGATTTGGTTTGATATATACGAAATTTTTTGGGGCTTCTGAAATCAACTGCTTTGAATTCGTGAACTTTGAAATATTCGAACTTACGTGAGAATACAGCTTTGAATTGGTTCCTTAGTATATATTGCATGATTTATGGATCTTCGAATTTCTTTTCCCTATGATATTTTAAAAGTGATTTTAACCTCATATTTTTTTTTTAATATTCTGCTGCCTTGGTTAACTGCTTCATTAAAAATAAACAAAAACTGCCTTGATCTGGTTAAGAACTGATACTACTCTTGAGTTTTTCCATTTAACAGAATCAATACTTGATCAATAAGATAAATAGAACTGATTGCTTCTCTTAAACTGTTTGTAGGGTCCTGTAATTTGCTCGACCATGCTTTGTGTTACACATGTCCATTCTTGTTTGTTTAAAAAATGGCTTATGCCCAAAAATTGATTTAATACTTGTCAGAAATACTTGCTCGAATTATTGGCTCTGAATAATTTCCTGATTGCTTACAGGCTTTAGTACTAGAATTTGAATATCCAAATCTTACCATAAAGACCAAACTGTAAATTCTGAATTGTTATGTCATCTGACCTTGAACTAGCCTTGCTTCTTGTTCATTGCCTTCATGCTATATTAACTGAATGCTTGACCATTTGTATATCGCTGTACTGGCTGAACTGATTTTGTAGCTGCTCCATTGTATTGTTGCCGAGCCATATATTTGTTATTTGGGGTACATTGAATGGCCATCCTATTTAAATACTTGCTGCATCGTTTTGTCCTATTACTGTGTACATGCTCCACTGTATTCTGTACTTGCGTTATTTATCCCTTATGTTGACATTTCTCTTGGCTTTGCTATGTTGCACTTTCACCCATGAATTTTGCTATGCCTTGATGAGTTTAATGTCTGACCTTGAATTGCATCAACCATATGTACTACACCTTGGTCCATTACACTTGTGTATCTACCATGAATGCTGCCATGATCTTTGACCCATTTCTTCAATTTGGCTTTGCATATGATTGCTCCAATCTGCTTTAGCTTTAAGCTTCTTGATTCTTGTATTGCTATACATAAACATATATGTGTCTACGAGCACATTTGCTTGTACATGACACTATACTGCTGCATGCACCACTTTGTTTGCTGCCATGTTTGTAGTGCATGTAACCTGGATATTTTCATAACCATTTTCCACCATGTACTTGCATTTCATCCCATTCCATTTCTTTGTGCTTGCAATATGTTCTGCTTCGTGTATTGATATTGAACTGATTTCCTTTGTGTGCACTTGCTTCATGTATACATTGTCTTGAATGTGCACTGAGTCGAGTTGGTCCACATGGCTTCTCCTCAGTTGCACATTGATTGGCGAGGCAGTGCACACATGTATATTAATACACGTGTGTATATGCAGCCATTCAGGATAATATTCCAGTCCTTGCATCTTAGTCTTAGTCAGAAAAATGATGAGAAACACACCGAAATTCCGAGGCAAATAAAAATTAAAAAACTAAATTTATATTTGCATTTATTCAGTTTTATTTCTATTGCAGTCTACTGTGTGTGTTTTTCTCTATGTGATAGGTATGCAGATGGTTAATCAGATGGAGTCATGGGACTCATTTACGCCCCAAAGGGTAGGGAGACGTAGTGTTCAGGCATAATAATCCACATCGGTGGACCGGCCCTGACGATCCAAGGCTTGCCTACGCACTTGCCTGAGACATGGTAGGCTAGATTGTCTCGAATTCAGTAAGGACTATCTTTTGCCTTGGTTCATGATGGAAAGCCAATTTCGAAATATGACACTGTGCGGTTTTGATTGATAGTTATGATTGAAATTGTTTTTGAAACATATATACACTAGCAATAATATCAAATGATTTGTTTTGCTCGTATCAAGCATATTTTGGCCATTATAAGGTAAAACTCTATCATCCAGTTTGCGTTGCATTGTGTGATGGGAACTGAGTCTTATAATGGCTTCATTTTTATAAAAAGCATTGCGATGTTTAAAAGATTTACTTGTTTTAATGCATTGACAATCCAATGGAGTAAACCCGTTCCGCGAAAGTGGCGTGGTCCTGTGATTGGCCATATTATAAAGTAAGTTAAGTAGATTTCTCATACCAGTCCCATGACTGACTCGTAGTTTGTTTCACTTGCAAACTCGGGTGCCCCTATTTCTACACGGGCAGCCTTGTATTCAGGTTTTAGCAGGCTCTTTCTAGATAGCTGGAGCTGAAGATGGATTCTATCATTTATCCCTTTTTATGCTGTTCAGCTCCTGTTGTACATATTATGTTTGTTTTCCGCTGTAGACATTTAATCCTCCTTTGGATATCAATTCTAAACCAAATTAAGGTTTATAAAATTAGTCGAGATTATCGAGCCTTACCAAAGTAATCATTTATTTATTAATCCCAATCCCAACCTATTCATCCCATCGAGCAAAACTAGTAGTACCCCATATCTAACATGAGACGACCCCAAACCCTGAACTGACGGCGGCAAGGGTAATCTTTGGAATATAACACAGAAACAGATAATAGCAGAACAAAAATAAATAAATACACCAGATAATGAACAATAGAATATACTGGATAAACGTAATCATCAGAGTTACATAGTATACAGGATCATACTTAGTACAAATACAGTTCAGCTATACATAAATGCCCACAGCGGAAAACAAACATAATGTACAACAGGAGCTGAACAGCATAAAAAGAGATAAATGATAGAATCCATCTTCAGCTCCAGCTATCCAGAGAAAGCCAGCTAAAACCTGAATACAAGGCTGCCTGTGTAGAAAAAGGGCACCCGAGTTTGAAAGTGAAACAAACTACGAGTCAGTCATGTGACTGGTATGAGAAATCTACTCAACACATTTAAAATATGGCTAATCACAGGACCACGCCACTTTCGTGGAACGGGATTACTCCATTGGATTGCCAGTGCTTTAAAACAAATCATTCTTTGAAACATTGCTATGCTTTTTATAAAAATGAAGCCATTATAAGACTCAGTTCCCATCACACAATGCAACGCAAACCGGAGGATAGAGTTTTTACCTTATAATGGCCAAAATATGCTTGATACGAATAAAACGAAAGCATCTGATATTATTACTAGTGTTTATATGTTTCAAAAACAATTTCAAATCATAACTATCAATCATAGATGACATGAGCGTCCCATGCCACTATGTCGCCAAATATAGGTATACAATCAAAACCGCACAGTCACGTATTTCGAAATTGGTTTTCCGTCATGAACCAAGGCAAAAGATAGTCCTTACCGAATTCGAGACTGTCCAGCCCGAGTCTCAGGCAAGCACGTAGGCAAGCCTGGGATCGTCAGGGCCGGTCCACCGATGTGGATTATTATGCCTGAACACTACGTTTCCCCGCCCTATGGGGCGTAAATGAGCCAACGAATGACTCCATCGGTCCCGGATCGACCGATAAAACCGAGGCGCCTCACTATCCATCATCCACATAAGTAAAATGTCAGGCCGTGTAAAAACACTGACACAACTCCTAGCTAGAAAGAAACGCAGACCCTCCCTGATGTCCTCTCCCGTTTCTGGTTCATACCGGGGTGTGAGGCTCGCGAATTCACGTTATACACAAAGCTACGCCACACAGGCGGGGCTTTGATCATCACCACAGGACTTTGCTTTTCAACAGAAGCCATGATCACTGCATCTTAGCATGCCACACAGGCAATTCACACCGTGCAACTGATAGCTATCAATCACACAGAATAAATTCCAATGTCAGACACACTGTCCATTTGCAAGTCCGTTCTGGGTCTGAACGAAACCGGAGGCACTATATACCTCGCAAACCCATCGATCACCACGTATGTCTGGACGATCACCACTCATTATCCATATTTCGGGATGCCTCCCAATCAGGACCTTGGTTACCATCCAAACGAGGTGAAGATCTCCGATCTTCGACCACCGTCTTCATCTTCGATTTCTTATCGTCGATTCAGTTATTCAGAATAGGATAAACCCGGTATTTCTGAGCAACTCGCGTATATAATAAACACGTGCTACATAAACACTACATACACATCATTTCAATTCATTAGACACTAACCGTCAATCAGTAAGAGAACGATTTCCCAAATATTAACCCCGAAGGCCGAAACCAACATCAGACCAAAATCCAGGAAGCCATTTGACTTAGCCAACCTTCAGTTAGTTTCTAAATTTCACATCCATATCGTTTATAATATTTTATAACGATTTATCGCTATTTTTATTTATTTTAAAATAGCCAATTTATTCAAAACGACGCTTCGGGCCATAACGCAGCCGTGGCGCTGTTTTTCTTCAGATTTGATTTACACATATCTGAAAATCTAACCGTTGGATCTTCACAAAATTTACATCATTAGAAAGATCTTTTCAAAATGAATCCAATGGTTCCAGTTTTGGGAAAATCCGACGGCCGGATCTCCTGGTACAATCGTTTGAAGTTTCGATTTTAAAATACGAACTGCAGCGTCGTTATTCGATTTAATATAATTATATATATATATATAATCGATTCTGGCGCTGTTTTTCTTTAGATTTGAATTAAACATTCCAGACAATCCAACCGTTGGATTTTCACAAAGTTGGTGTTGTTGGAAAGGTATTTCCAAAGCGAACCCAACGGTTGCGATTTCGGGAAAATTCGATGGTCGGATCTCCCGCACTAATCGTTTGAAATCACGGTTTCAAAATACGAACTGCAGCTTCGTTATTCGATATATTTCAATTCTATATATATATATATATCGATTCTTGGATTTCAAAACCATTTGATTTTCATACATTCGATAAAAATGATGTTTTTATCTAACTGTCTTCTATTTCAACACTTCACTGTTTTTAACAATTCGTGTATATAATAAAAGTGTGATTTTTAATGTAAAACAATTCATTTCAAAACGAGATTATTTTATATTGTTCATATAGGTAATAAAAATATGATTTTTATTCTAAAACAATTTATTTCAAAATACGAATACCATTCAACACATGAATTTCTATTCAACGAATGAATATCGATTCAACACATGAAGGTTTTCTATAGTTTATATATATAGTGTAAAAATGTGATTTTTATTGTTAAAACAATTTATTCAAAACACGAATACCATTCAACACATGAATTTCTATCCAACGAATGAATTTCGATTCAACACATGAAGGTTTTCTATAGTTTATATATATAGTGTAAAATTGTGATTTTTATTGTTAAAACAATTTATTCAAAACACGAATACCATTCAACACATGAATTTCTATCCAACGAATGAATTTCGATTCAACACATGAAGGTTTTCTATAGTTTATATATATAGTGTAAAAATGTGATTTTTATTGTTAAATCAATTTATTCAAAACACGAATACCATTCAACACATGAATTTCTATCCAACGAATGAATATCGATTCAACACATGAAGGTTTTCTATACAACGAATAAATATAGTTTCAACAAATGAAAATAATTCTAACACATGAATATTATTCAAAATTTCGGCAGCATAACGGCAGGGTAGTTAAAACCGGGACCGTCCCTAGTACGGCTCCTCGCTCTACCTTAAAGCCTCGCAGCTTTTGACAATGGGGAATCATGCATCTAGTTCGCACACAGGCGGCATGTATATTTTTTTCATTTCCACAAACTAATCCTATGTGGTTTCAACCAAATATTTCTCAACCACAAACGGGTATTTGTCAACCACAATCAATCATTTTCAACCACAAACAATTTCAATCAACCATTCGCTATCAATCAATTTTCACACCAATCACAACCAATAAATATCGTCCATGGTTTGTGGACGAGGGGCGTATATATATATATATATATATATATAGCATTTCACTTCTATTTCAACACATATATAATTTTTACAATGCATATACAACTTATACATCGAACGTACAACTTATACAACGCTTATACAAGAGGTGTACAACGCTTATATAACTCATACATCGATTATATAATTTATACATCATCGTTTTCCATATCGTTTATAATTTAGAAATCTCACTTTGGGTTCCACTCCACCAAAAATAGCAGAAGGCTCAGAAAAATATGCGGTCTCTTCTAGAATGTAGAAGACGTCCACACGAGTCCACTGTCTCTTGTTTCACTGAATTTCGTCAACACATGAAAAAGATACGATTTTTCAAAGTTTGCAACACTTTAAAGTGTTAAAACAGTTTAAAATAAACAAAGGCCGTACCTCAGCTAATTCATTCAAAACTAGGTTTTGAATTTTCGTGCAAACGGTGAAGTGGTTGGATGATCGGCCTTCGCAGCGACGAAGAGGGAGGAGACGCACCTCCAAAGGGACCCACCGCCGCCAGCTCGAACTCCGATCGGAGGAGCAAATTGGGCGCGAACGAGTGGACTTCTCTGGCGCGATTCTCGATGTAGACGTGGCGAGGGTGGTTGAGGTAGGTATGGATTTGGAGCTAGGATCGAGGGCTCCAAATGCTTCAACTGGCGGAGGTGCTGAAACGCCGTGGATCGATCGGAAATTGGTCGGGAAGTGGTGAAGGCTCAGCCGCCGTTGGTCGAGAAAGAAGAGGGGTTGTCCGCGTTTTTTTATTAATGAATAAATTTTTCTGTTGGCCGGAATTTATATAATTTAGAAAAATAGGGTTTTCTTTAACGAACACCAATTCCAACCCATCGACTGTCGCCCTCAGCATTTTACCCACATTCCGAACACAATGGGATATGTTTCGTAGGCCCATTCGACTGTTTCAGTCAGTTTTCATTCAGATTAAAATATAAAACATTCAATATTTGATTTGAACGTACATTTCAATTTGCAAGGGCCACAAACTGATCCGAAAAATTCCAGAAAAATAAATCTAGCTATGTTTTGACGATACGGTCCCAACAAAACTAGTTTCGTCGAATTCTAAGACCGTTTCCAAAAAGGCCCATTTCTGGTCGGTCCAATTTAACTATAATTGACCAAAACACATTTTCCTTTGCCACGCTCACATATTAGCTTCAAAAATTATGAAATTTGAAACCTAGCAATAACTTCACATCTCAGATCCAACAAAAGTGGTTTCGTCGAATTCCAAGCTTGTGTGCAAAATGGCCAATTTCACGGGCTATATAAATTCCATAGCGACCTTTCAGAAAATTCATTTAGCCATAACTTTTGCGTCCCGCTATGAAACTTCGATTTTTCAGATTCATTAGAAAGGTATTCACTAACAGATTTAAATATTTTTGGTTTCACTAAAATCCGTTTTGTTTTGCACCCGGTACAGTCTGTCGAAGTTTGAATTCAAATTTTGAAACTACCGCGCCATTTCGGGCCTTGTTTATAATTCAAAGTAATTATATTTATTTTCAAACGTCGATTCAAACTCAATTTTCATTGCTATTATTTAAAATATTTATTTTAAATATTTAAAATCCACTATTTTATCCAATTTAAAATTTTTAAATTGGTTCAGATTTTCCGGGTCGTTACATAACACCACTATGCTATCCGTAAAATTAATTACCATTTCACGTTCAAATCTAATTAAAGATTTAACTATCGCCTAGAGTAAGACTGGTGGTACTCTATTCTCGATCATTTCCCAAATTTGATAATTTAAATTATCACATTCTCATTTCAATCTAATTAAAGATTTATTAAAACTCCACTTAGTTTTATCCTTCCAACAATCATTATTTAATGATTATTTAACTTTGGAAACACAAACATGTCACATCGACAATCTACATCGTACCACTGATTTCTACCAATATATAAGCTCTAAGCTCATATGTCTCAGCGGAGGGTGCTAAGCAAGAGAATAAATTCTCTGCCACCAAACAGATATATATTTAGTAGAGATCAACAATACAATTTGAAAAACAATGTTAGACATGTAATCCTGTCTTTAACTGGGTTAAAGAACCAATGCCATTTAAGACACAGTTCACGATAAACCCAAAATCTCATTCCATTAATTACGGAATCTTCACGAAAAACAGATCAAAATATATAATCGATATAAATTTCCGTATCCAACCAATAATATAAATGGAATAACAACAAAGCCTTTTAAATTCCATATAAAGTAACAGTCTTCCTCCATAGAAGTTCACTTCGATTATCACTAAACCGAATTCCATTCAGCTCCAATTTAATATATTAAATTGGAAAACTTAACTTTGGAAAATTTTCATTAAATCGAAATAAAAGATTTATATATTCCAAATCACATTTCACTCTTAAGCAAGTTAAAGAACGAATGTCGTTAAAAACACAGTTCATGATAAACCAAATTCACATTCCCTTTGATTCCAATTACTAAATATAACTGGAAATTCTAATAATCTTAATTAAAAGATTTATTCATTTCACACGGGGTTTAAGAACGGTGTTACTGAAGACACCATTCATGATAAGCCCAAAATCCACTTTGATATTAAATATAAGGCTCTAAATAGAAATTATATCGTCTTACATTCAATATCAAATTCTGGAACCAACACATATCGTTTGGGGAATAACGATATATATCTATCTTCCAAATTCCTCCATATCCGTATAGTCACGGAATCCAATATCGAAATCTCCCGAAGATGATTTTTATTCAAATCCATTCCAATTCATACATTGGAAAATTCTGGTTAGATTAAAACCATTCACAAATCCAGTTTATTTATTTACAAACGTTGGATTATCTTTCTAGTTAAAAACTAGTTCATTTTGATAAAAATATATTTTTATCTTTAAAACGTGGAATTTTTCATCCAAATTCTTTCCAAATAATTTATTATGATTTTAAACAAATTATTAATATTTTTAATGATTTTATTAAGGCCCGTACAACCGGTTTTCAATAACGGCCACCGAACTGCATCCATAGCGACCTTTTTCAAATTTGATTTGGACATAATTCCAAATCCAACCGTTAGATTTCAAATCTCTTATATTCTTGGAAAGCACTTTTCGATACGAACCCAACGATTCCATTTTTAGGAGAATCTGACAGTCGGATCTCCCGTAATGTCAATTTGAAGTCAATGGTCGAAGTTCGTGAACGATCGCTGCGCGGCGCATTCTATTCAAGCCATTAATATATATATATATAATATGTTTCATTCAAAACATATTTTAGAAATTCTTTTTAAAAAAAAATTCCCACTTTCACTTCAATTTTAAATCAAAATTGAATATTCCTTATCATTATAATATTTAAATGACAATATTTTCAAGATATCATATTTTGAAATAATTTCCTTTTCGATATTCATTGTAAAAATGAATAAAATTGATATAAATATCGTTCGCGTTAAAATAGCACAAATCTAATTAATACGGCTTCACACATTTCGATATTTTCGTGCCTATCCCAAATCGGACATCAAATTCACATTTTAATCCTTCACTGAATATTATTTTTAAAATATTCGTTAATTTTGAACTGGAATCAGACCCAATTAATTACCATATAACATTAGTTATATGGATTTCATACATCACATATATACAACTACAATGATAACCAATCATCCATCATCCAGAGTGCATTACACAACTGCAAAGCATTAAATATAAATAATCAACGCTTACAACAGTCTGTCAACCAATTGATTGGCACACAACTAAACAATTGGGATTAGTGTACGTCAAATATCATCCTAATACTCGTGTGGGGTTTCAACCAGCAAATACTGAATATTATTTGTGCAGTTGGGCGATGTGTAAAATTTATCGTCCTAATCAATGTCAGTTAAATGGGTGTACATAAACAAATCGTTCGATTTGTAAATGAATATTTATTTTCATTTCAGAAGAATTTTATGCCGTTCATATGTACGTCAAAAATTATATTTTTAATGATAAAATATTTATTTCAACACTTGACTATTTTATATAGTTCATATATTTAATAAAAATGATATTTTTATTGCTCAAACATTTTATTCAACACATGAATATTTTATACAGTTCATATACACATTAAAAATTATATTTATAATGAACAATATTTATTTTAGAAAATTTTGGCATTATAACGGCGCGATATTAGGACCAGAGTAATGTCTAGCATTACCCCTCTCCTAATACTGGCTCGTGCCATACACAATAATCAGTCCAATCAACAAAACCACAATACAATCACAATCAATTTTACAACCACAATCCAAATTTCTATAATACAAAACCACAATACAATCACAATCAATTTTACAACCACAATCCAAATTTCTATAATACAATCCAAACGAACAACTATGGTTTGTACAATAAATAGTGATGGGGCTACTGAGCTCCGTCTGCAACCTAGTATATATTTAACTGTAAAATAAATTGAGTGAGAAGATGTTCTCACATTA
This sequence comes from Allium sativum, assembly GCA_030737875.1. Classification (NCBI taxonomy): domain Eukaryota; kingdom Viridiplantae; phylum Streptophyta; class Magnoliopsida; order Asparagales; family Amaryllidaceae; genus Allium; species Allium sativum. The sequence goes on from CM060924.1 coordinate 163,515,497, forward strand.
GGATCAACTCCACCATTGTTTTCCAACACTCTGATTTACTGTTCTAATTCCAGACTTTGCAAACGAGCTCCAATCTCCACCCGTTTTCTTACTAGCTTAAACGCGTCATTCTGGACAACTTTCACCTAGTGGCCTTACTTCCGAAATTGGTCCAATTCGCCAGAATGTGCGAAAAGACAGTATTTGGACAACAGACTTTGGACGCGTTTTATGAACAACTCCGCAATCCAAAATAGGACTTTCATATACTCAAATCGAAGAGAAAATTGTACTCTTTGATTTTGGTGAGTCTTGGCCACAGGGGCTCGGATTGGAAGATATGGGATGTGGAAGCTCAGGGTCTTATTTGGAAATACAGAAATTTATATAAATGGGATTTTTGGTGATTGGGGGGGGGGGGGGGACCATGGTCGAAGGTGGTGAGCCAAAGGGGGCAGCGGGCCTTGCTGGTGGTAGCAGGAAGTTGCACAGGTGGTGGTGGGGGGGGAGGGGGGAGGGATGACGGCGGTGGCGGGTTTATGGGGTTCGAATTTGAAGAGGGAGGAGGGGTGGTGACGGAGGGTGGCGCTGGGCTGGGGTGAGGTGGCGATGGCAACGACGGTAGAGGTGACGACCTGGGCAGTGGTGGTGGCTTAGCGATTTGGGGAAACGGGGGTTGGGCGGCGGTTTTCTGATTTTTTTTATAAAAATTTAGGGTTTGGAAAGTTTATATATATTTTCCCATTAAAGTCAACTTTTCCATACGAACTCCAAATCAAGCCCACCGAATGTCGCCCCTAGCTAAATACTCTCATTCCGAACACAATGGGATATGTCCCGTAAGCCAATTCCGCTGTTTCAATTAGTTTTCATCAAAATTAAAATATAAATTAATATAACATTCAAAATTGATTTCAATGTACATTTTAATTTACCGGGGCCACGTACTAACTCCAAAAATTCCAGAAACATAAATCTAGCTATATTTTGACGATACGACCCTAACAAAACTTATTTCATCGAATTTGGAGACCGTTTGAAAATTGTCATTTTCCTGTCGATTAAATTCAAACTGAAATTACCAAACACGTTTAAATTCACCATGCTCACATACTAGTTCAAAAAATTATAAAAATTGGTATATAGCAATAATTTGACATTCCGGATCCAACAAAAGTGGTTTCATTAAAAATGGAGGTCGTTTGCAAAATGGCTATTTTTAAGGGCTATATATTATATAAAATATATATAAATTCCATAGCGACTATTCTGAATTTTAACATAGAGATAACTTTCTATTTATATTATCAAATCTGGATTTTCACATTCATTAGAAAGATATAATTAAATAGACTCCAACATTTCTGATTTTACTGAAATCCGATTTATTTTGAATTCTATACATTCAATTGAAGTTTAAAATCAAATTTTCAAACTACCACGCCATTTTAGGCTCGTTTTATAACTAAAATAAATTTATATTTTCTAACTTCAATTTAAATAAATTTTTAGTCGTTATTATTTAAAATAAATCATTTTAAGTGTTCAAAATCCATTAAAATAGCAGAAATAAAAAAATTAAATTGGTTCAGAAAATTCGGGTTGTTACAATCTCCCCCACTTAAAATCTTTTCGTCCTCGAAAAGGAATGGAGCTGAAAGTTGTTTAAATACCCAACTCAGCTTTCATTCTTCAACTTTTCAGTTTTGAAGAATTTTCAAATTCTTCAAAAATTTGCCTAACACCCTAAATTTTTGAAAAATTTCTCCATAATCTCCTTTGTATGGGGAGACATTTAAAATAGCAACTTGCCTCACTCGGCCCATATCAATCCAAAAGAAAAAGAAAAAGCCAAGCGGCTAGCTAGTCGGCTCATAAAATCATCAAACCCAATAAATTTAATACAATAAATTTAGTAAACATGTACCTTTTTGTCAGGCATACCATTTTATTCCTCTTCTTGGCTTCCAAGCTATGACGTGTTCACACACACACACACATATATATATATATATATATATATATATATATATACATGTATGCAATTCAAATCAATTTTCAATTCAGTTCAATAATTTTATTCAATTTGGCTTAATTTTACCTTTTATCCCTTATTGGATTGATCATTCCAATAATTTTATTAGTTAACTAATAATCACACAACACAATCAACAATCAATTAGCTAATTAATTTTCAAATGCATAACTTTACTATATATTCAAAAATCCCATTTTCAAGGCCAAATCATGACAATAACCCTATTTAAATTTTGGTTCTCACACCAGTCAATTGGAAATATATAAATATCACACTTTCGAAACTCGAAAGTAAATGCTGATGATGTCCAGACATCACCAGAATTATCCCCAGGCATCTAGAGTGTGATTCTATATCCATCCAGTATATTTGATACTTCATACACACGCTAGCTAGGTGTATATGCAAAATCTTCATATACTCGATAATCCAAATCAATTTAAAATAAAATATTCAAATATGTATAATAAGGTTTAAAATTTCACAACAAAATTCGTTTTCATTTTTATTTTAAAAATAACACTCTTTGAAACTCATTTTTGGATATTACTGATCCCATCTCTAACGAGTCATTCTCATTGGATATTTCTAATCCAATCTCTGATGAATTCTTTCGTTCGGTTCTAATGTGTCTTGTTCTCGAGCTCTGTAAACCAAAGCTCTGATACCACAAATATTACAACCCAAATTTGCTAGCCTCCGAGGAGACTGGAAAACACGGATTGTAATGAGAACACGACAAATCAGAACACAAAAAATAGAACACTTCGTTACTATTACAACAATTACATCAGAGTACAAGAATATAATGGAGTATGAATAAATAATATACATCAGAAAAATATCAGAGATTAAAATACGTTACATAGCAGCGGAAAAATAATACATAACACAACTGAAAGAGATACATGGATATAAAGCTTTCCGAATATAGCTCCAGCTGTACCAGGATCCTATGAAAATAATATCTGCAAAACCCAAAATACTAGCTACCCGTATGGAAAATATGGGCACCCAGAGTTTAGGCTAAAACAATAAACTCTAAGTTAGTCATGGGACTGGTGTGAGAACTAAAACAGTTATTTAAAACTTTACTTTAGAAACAAAGTAAATCAAGGGACCATGCCATATTACACGGAACGAGTTTTCTTCCAAGAATACCAGTGCATAAAACAGTTTATAAACAGTGCAATGCTTTTCAAAACGTGAAGCTATTATAAGACTCAGGTCCCATCACACAATGCAACGCAAGCTGGAGGATAGAGTTTTCCCTTATAATAGCCAAACATGCTTGATACATTATAAAACAAATCATTTTACTATTACTATAAGTGTATAGTGTCAAAATCAACTTCAAATATAAATGTATCAATCATAGACGACATAGTATCCCATGGTACTATGTCGCCATAATAGTTCTGAAATTAAAACCGAAATGTCACGTATTGGAAATTAGATTCCATCTATGAGTCGAGGCCAGGGATGGCTCCTCACCGAATCGAGACACTCTAGCAAATGCCTCAGGTTTTGGACGCTGGCGAATCCTTAGATCTTCAGGGCCGGTCCGCACATACTTTAGTGGATTAATTATTCCTGAACACACGTTTCCCAGTCCTACCGAACCTATCACTTGGCACTTGGGACCAATATCCGAGGCACCTCACATTCCATCATCCACATAGGTATAAATATAAATGTATGGGCTCCATACAATGACACCACCCATAGCTAGAAAGAAACGTCGTGCACTCCCTATAGTCACGATCCCGTTTTTGACTCATACCGAGGTGTGAGGCTCACGAATTAACTCTATATACAAAGCTATGCTATTTAAAGTCGTACTTTGATCATCAACCACAAAACTCTGCTTTTCAGCAGAAGCCTTGATCATTTGCATCTCAGCATGCCACACTGACAATTCACGCCATGCAACTGATGTCTATCAATATATAACCTCTAAGCTCGTATGTCTCAGAGAAGGGTGTTAAGCAAGAGAACAAATTCTCCGCCACCAAATATATATATATATATATATATTCAGTAGAAATCAATTATCAGGGAATAAAATTCAATGTCAGACACACATCCATTTACTAGTTCATTCTGGGTTTGAACGAAACCGGAGGCACCTTATTACTCGTCCCATATGTCCAATACAGGAGAGAGATCCTCGCATATCCGGTCGATCTCCAAGTACGTCTGGACGATCACCACTTATTACCTTATCTTGGGTGTACGACCCAATCAAGACATCAGTAATCATCCAAACGATGTGAAGAACTCCAGTCTTCAACCACCGTCTTCAACGTCGACTTTTATTCGTCGTATCAGTTATTCAGAATTGAATAAACCCGGTCATTCCAAATAACTTTCGTGTTTTGTAATCAATAATTTAAGTGTTATAAAATACATCATACGCCTCATTCCAAATCAAAATATTCTTTTATTCAAATATTCACATATTTAGGGAAAGGTTCCCATTAATTTTATCAAATATATATTCTTTTAAATTTATACTTTAAACTTCCTTTGGATATCAATTCTAAACCAAATTAAGGTTTATAAAACTAGTCGGGATTATCGAGCCTCACCGAAGTAATCGTTTATTTATTAATCCCAATCCCATTCCATTAATTATGGAATCTTCACGGAAAACATACCAATATATATAATCGATATAAATTTCCGTATCCAACCAATAATATAAATGGAATAACGACAAAGCCTTTTAAATTCCATATATAGTAACAGACTTCCTCCACAGAAGCTCATTCGATTATCAATAAACCGAATTCCAATTTAATATATTAAATTGGAAAACTAAACTTTGGAAATTCTAATAATCTTAATTAAAAGATTTATTCTTTTCACACGAGGTTTAAGAATGGTGTTACTGAAGACATCATTCACGACAAACCTAAAATCCACTTTGAAATTAAATATAAGGCTCCAAATAGAAATTATATCAGCTTACATTCAATATAAAATTTTGAAACCAACACATATCGTATGGCGAATAACGATATATATCTATCTTCCAAATTCCTCCACAGTATCCATATAGTCACAAAATCCAATATCAAAATCTCCCGAAGATGATTTCTATTCAAATCCATTCCAATTCATAAATTGGAAAATTCTAGTTAGATTAAAACCATTCACAAATCCAGTTTATTTATTTAAAAACGTTGGATTATCTTTCTGGTTAATAACTATTTCATTTTGATAAAAATATATTTTTATCTTTACAAACATGGAATTTTTCATTCAAATTCTTTCCAAATCATTTATTATGATTTCACACAAATTAATAATATTTTTAATAATTTTATTAAGGCCCGTACAGTCGGTTTTCAATAACGGCCACCGAACTGCATCTATAGCGACCTTTTCCAAATTTGATTTGGACATAATTCCAAATCCAACCATTAGATTTCATATATCTTATATTCATTGGAAAACTCTTTTTGATAGGAACCCAAGGTTCTGGTTTAAGGAGAATCCAACGGTCGGATCTCCCGTAATGTTAATTTGAAGTTAATGGTCGAAATTCGCGAACGATCGCAGCGCGACGCGTTCTATTCAAGCCATTGATATATATATATATATATATATATATATATATACATATATCGTTCAAAACGTATTTTATAAATTTGTTTTTAAAAACGATTCCCACTTTCACTTCAATTTTAAATCAAAATTGAATATTCCTTATCATTATAATATTTAAATGATAATATTTTCAAGATATCGGATTTTGAAATAATTTCCTTTTCGACATTCATTATAAAAATGAATAAAATTGATATAAATATCATTCACGTTAAGATGACGGAAATCTAATCAACACGGCTTCACACATTTCAATATTTTCATGCCCATCTAAAATAGGACATCAAATTCACATTTTAATCCTTAAATGAATATTATTTTTAATATATTCATTATTTTTGAACTAGAATCAGACCTAATCAATTACCATACAACGTTAGTTATATGGATTTCATACATCACATGTATACAACAACAATGATAACTAATCATCCATCATCCAGAGTGCATTACAAAACTGCATAAGCATTAAATATAAATAATTAACACTTACGACAGTCTGTCAACCAATCGATTGACATACAACTACAATTGAGATTAGTGTATATCAAATATCATCCCAATACCCGTGTGGGGTTTCAACCAACAAATACTGAATATTATTTGTGCAGTTGGGCAATGTGTAAAATTTATCGTCCCAATCATTGTCAGTTAAATGGATGTACATTAACAAATCGTTCGATTTGTAAATGAACATTTATTTCAATTCATGAGAATTTTATGTTGTTCATATATACGTTAAAATTATATTTTAACGATAAAATATTTATTTCAACACTTGACAATTTTATATAGTTCATATATTCAATAAATATGATATTTTTATTGTTCAAACATTTTATTCAACACATGAATATTTTATACAGTTTATATACACATTAAAAATTATATTTTTAATAAACAATAATTATTTCAGAAAATTTCGGCATTATAACTTCGATTTAAATAAATTTTTAGTCATTATTATTTAAAATAAGTCATTTTATATATTCAAAATCCATTAAAATAGCTAAAATAAAAATTTTAAATTCGTTCTAAAAATCCGAATTGTTACAACTGTAGTCGAAATGGAGAATCTTGTTGAGCAACCTAAAGATCGGTTATGAGAAATTGGAAGTGAAATGAATTCACTTATGCTGGATCATGCCAGATTCCAACTTCCCTTGTGGCTTGATCTTCTGTATTCGATCATTAGTCGCCTATAATTTAAAATACTCTGTGATATGAGATGAGTTTGAAGTTTTGAGTAACCTTGAGGAGCTTAGTTGGATCGCAATTTAGATTTGATTTGGGAATTATGGTAGTAGAAAGGGATTTTAATCGACTTATCAACGAAGAGAAGAAACCCCGTTGAAGTTTTTGACTAGAAATGAATTAAAATCGCAAGCGATATAAGATTTCAGCTAGATCGCCTCTCCTCTCTCCCATGGGAGAGAGGAAGAAAGTGGAGACTTGACTTAGCTTTCTGTGTGTATGTGTGTGTGTGTGTGTGTGTGTGTGTGTGTGTGTATATAGTTATTGTACCACTTTCAAAACTCTGAAAAAAAACCATATTCGCATCATCTGCTTGAGTGTTTTTTTGATTTGTGCAAGCGATCACAACTTGCATAAATTTCACTCCATTATATTTTGAAAGTAAGTTTTCTAGAAAAACTCAATGAGATGGGATTGGTGAAAACAATTTTGGTGGAGAGGGATACCATGCCATAAAGTAATATCTATCTGCAATTTTTCAACAATTAGTATTAGCGTTTAACAGTTATCGGTTCATTTTCTTCCGATTAGCAGAAGGTAACGTAGAAGGAGTTAGCATCGTTGGAGCGTTGGACGCATTGCTAACGGTTATCTATCAAAAAAAGACTATGACCAACACCTAATTTTGTGTTGCTCTCCTTTATTTTAATTAGCATGTAAGAGTTTACTTAGTTTAAGATTTTACTTTTCATAAACTATAAATATGGAGTTGGTTTGTTCTAAAGCTTGTGAGCAAGGGATGTCAACGAATACTTTCGAATGCAGACAGTGTCATATCCGCATTTGAAATCATTTTCGGATATTGGATATCCGCATCCGCGAATACAGGCAAATATCGGATAATCATCCGCTCCGCCAACGGTCGATTAATCAATGAACATAAATAGATTTTTTTAACTTAATATTAAGTTTTTTCAATCCAATAGATTACTAAAGTGTTAAAAATAAATAAACATGACGATAATATAAAATTTTGAGCAATTAGCATGCATTTTGTAGACTTTCAATTTTACAAAATAATAAGCTAATATTTTAATTATATTAAAATATGCATAATTATAATCATCAAAAAACGGATGGATAATTTTTGAATGCGGATATCACTACAAAACGCATAGTGAATAGCGACGGCAAAAAGCCGTTGGCGACCATCGCTAGCTGTCGCTATTTAAGTCATCGCACACAGGAAAAGCGACAGCAAGAGTGATGACTCCATCGCTCATTTAGCAATGGCTTGCAATGGTAGATTGCCACGTGGCATCATATGTGGAAAGTAGTTTGTTTTACCGGGAAGCCGTTGCAAACCATTGCAAATTGTTGCTTGTTTAGCCGTTGCTAGCCGTTGCAAATGTCTATCACATGCCATTGCAAAATTTGGACCTATAAGTCGTTGCTAGCTGTCGCAAATTTAGAACATATTTTCTACATTTCAGAGCTATTCCTTCCCCTCAATCCACTAAACCAATACCATTGCAATATTAACTCACCAATCCACCAATACTAGTCCAATATAATCAATACTCACTATTATAACACATCCACAACATAATATATCCAAAACATTACTAAATTCATCACAGTATCATAACATACCATAGTTATATATCCAAAAAACAATACCATCGTCAGATATTACCATACCATCATCACATATCATCCAAATATATCCAACCGCATCATACCATCATCAAATATCATTGTATGTCCATCAAGCATATAAAAAACCAAGTATATGTACATACCCAAGCATAAGAACAACCAAACTAATCATCATCCTCCACGTCGTCATCGTCCTCTTCTTTTTCGCCTTCAGCACCAGCTTCTTCCTCCCTCGACATCGATCCATGCTTTTGATAGAAAGCTGCAATGCGTTCGTCTATCTGCTGGGCCAGTTGGCTTCTTTTCCAATCATCCATCTCTTCCAACTGCTACTGCAATCAAGTTATTGCCTTTGCCTCCATGGACCTCCTGTATCCTCGCTGAAAATAAGTAGCCTACAAATAACTCAAGTTCACATTTAAGTTAATAACTTAAATTATATTCATGATGTTATCATATAAGTCTACATGTATATCGCCTAGCTTGTAAAAAAATTATAAAGACATCATGGACTTGTAGTATATACATGGACGTTGAAAAATGAGAGGAAATTGGAGTAAAAGATGATGTGGCATAGGTTTAACATGTTAAACTTAAAGAATAAAATTAGTACATACTATATTTAATGTTATATTATAAGATAATCGTAATACCATTCAAATAACTAATTTTCTACCTAATTATAAATTGAATTATTAATCAAATTAGATGGAAATAATAACTAATTGAATACATACTTTATTGTTGTTTTTATAATTTTTTTACAATCGAATACATATTAATTGAATACTTACTTCAAATGTAAACTTAAATTAATTTTTTTACCTCCTGATTGCCGAAGCCATATCGCCTATTACGAGTAGGCGGAGAAATAATAGAATCCTATATACGATTGCACTCTGCAATCGTAAGCTCCTCTCGCCTACTGGCATGAGTCACTCTAGCCGATTCTGCATCATATCCCGCCTACAATACCAATATAATTTAAATACAATGCCATATAATGTACTTATATACTATAATATGAACAAATATGAAACATTTTAATCATGAATAAGCATATTTATAATTACACCTGCACCCTTGTCGTCCGTCCAATCGTATGTCACGTTCCCTTCGTCATCAGTATGCTCTACCGTATGTGTACGCCTGAAAACCTCTGTCATCGCAGGCTCCCTTTAAAACTTTGTCAACTGAGTATACATACAGTAATAAAGTTGTTGAAACTGAGAATAAATCAATGATATGCATCAATTTTTACGTGAACATATGCTAAAAACATTGAAATTTTATACCAACTCTCCCCTATGTTGCTGGAATGATTTCGAGCCACCGCAGTGTAAAGCTGGATTCTTAGCTCTATTTACTTTGTTCCTTTTTGCTACTTCCTATTATATTTGATACATGATTAATTAAAAGAATACAATCAACATAAATGTGAATATTTTCATTATATCTTACTTTGGCTACTTCCGTATCCCTGTATGCTTGAAATGCAGCCCAAACATCTTCATTCATCTCTGGAGGCTTTTTTCCAAATATCTTTGCTCTTGGAATTACTTCTCGATAATTCTTTCGCATTTTCATATTTTAATGTGTCAAAAAAAGTTGCATGTCCTGCGGCTCCACACGTACAACCGCCTGCATATTAAATTTATTTAGAATTATTTACAGTATATTAATTTTCAATAATAATCTAAAAAAATACTTGCCAACAAATCGACTAGAATAGCGTTCTTTATGTGGGATGGGATGCTATCCCAATGCGGCCATGCCCAGACATCCTGCTCGTGTAAGACTGCCTCGACACCTCTAAAATGAAATCTGCTGGCTCGATTTCGAACCCCCTGTGTACATGTTTACCTAGATATTTCGTATAATTTAAATAATCTAAATCAAAATAAATTTGATACTTACCCGACACTCTTAGGAACAATCTCTGCAGCTTGTCGCAAATCTGGCTCGGAGCTGCTAGGACCTTCTCCTGGTGAAGGAGTTGGCTGAGACAAACTCCTCGATCATCGTCTACCAGACATATATGTTACAATCATATAATGCATACACAATAACTTGAATTATTAACATCAGTCATCATTCATTACATAAATCGTACATGAGAAGAACAATAATGCATAACATACATAGTCAACATTATCATTACATAAATCAGAATATTAAAGAACAAAAGTAAATTCATATCTAAGAACAACCATCATCACTATTATTCCATAGCTCAGAATAGTACATAACATAGTACATAGCTCATAATAGTACATAACATAAGTACATAATATTAGTCTTCAACATCTTCAGATCCAGGCTCAGTCTCATACTCTATATCATTTTCTTCAGTACTTATAAATGCATCTACTACTACATTTGCTTCATCATTCAATGACCCTACATCAATGTCATCAGCTATTATTATTTCAGTATTTGGCTCAAGATCCGCTTGATACGCTGCTTCGTCTGGAATATTATTTCCATCAAATGTAAATTTTGCCTTTGTTTTAATTAAAAACAACCCACCAATCTGCTTTATCTTTTTTTAAGGACGGATACGGAGCAAAATAGACTTGTAATGCTTGCTTAGCTAACACGAAAGGATCATATTTATAGTAATGCGACGTATGCCTTATTTCAATTAGCTTATAACCTTTGTGCACGTTAATTCCAGAACCAAGAACATTGCTAAACCAGTTGCATTTGAATTGATAATTTTTCTCTATGGGTTGAACATAATATGTCAACTCTACAACTTGCGTTAAGACGTTGTAAGAATCTTTTATATGCTCCTCTGAATCATCATTACCTTTGACAAATACACCGCTGTTATACGTTAAATTTTCAGCTCCGTAATCATTGGTGTTGAATTTAAATTCATTGACAAAGTATATTAGATAAGTTTTGACATTTCTTTTTGGTCTGATAGCAAGATGTCATAATCCTTCATTAACAACACAGTTTTTGGGATCATGAACATAATCTGAAAACCATCCAATAAATTCTTTACTGAGATCATCAGATGGACGTTGTGATTCGTGTATACTACAAATATGTGTTATGTTCCTTTTTTAATTAATATAGATAAATAAATATATATTTATATGCATGAATATATAAATGAATTGTACATGAATTTAGTATTACCTGAAAAATGGTGCAACTTCCACATAATTTAACAGAACATATTTGTGTGCCAAATTGTAGTCTTATCGCTTAACTATATTTTCACACATTTTCCAACAAATCTTCCGTGTTGTCTAAAAATAGATAACATTGTTTGAGAAGTCTCTTGTTCAACGACTTCTTCATTATGGGGAACAGTTACAAAAGACAAATTCACATATTCACTAAAGTAATGAAAGAAAAAATGAAGCTTCTTCTTCAAGGTACGATTTGCATATCCAACCTTCTACTCGAGCTTTTTACCTAATTTTTTTCTTCAAATGATTCAAGTACCTATAATAAGATTAATTAATGTTGCTATAAAAATCTAAGTTGTAATCTATCAAGATTATTCAGTATATACAAAATTACCTCCTAAATGGAGACATCAATGCATATTGCACAGAACCTCGAAGGAGTGCTTTGGATGGAAGATGAATAGGTAAATGCTCCATTACATTAAAAAAAATTGATGGAAATATTTTCTCAAGTTTGCATAGCAGTACTGGGATTTCTACTTCAAGCTTACGTAGACGATCTACCTTTAACGTCGTTAAACAAAGTTGTTTGTAAAACATACTTAATTCTGTTATAACACTCCATATTTTTGTGGGCAACAGTTCCTTGAAAATCACATGTAAAAAGTATTCCATCATGATATGGCAATCATGATTTTCATCCCACTCAATTTACTGTTTTTAAAGTCCACACATCTACGAAGGTTAAAAGAAATCCCACCGGTACATCGTAATCCTTCCACCCACTTTAGCATGAGTTTTACTTGCCTGTTGTCTAGCTCATAGCATGCTCTGGGTTTTTAATTCTCGTCATACAAGTGAAGTTCCGGCCATTTATATGTGTAATATACCACGTCTTGAATTCGCATCGCCCTTGGTTTTCCCCTTTACATTCAAAACTGTATTAAAAATGTTATCAAAAACGTTTTTTCATTATGCATGACGTCAATATTATGCTAAGTAGATTTTTCCAGTAAGGTAACTCCCAAAACATACTTTGTTTGCATCAATTATGAATGTCTAATTTACTTCGAATATCAATATGCTCTCCAATTTCATGTATCTTTGGGTAATCTTTTACAATTTCATATATTTTAACTTGTCCAAACTTTAGGCGGTAGCATAATGTAACAACCCGTATTTTCAATAACCTGTAATAACATAAATTGAGGCAGAATTAAATTATAAAATGGGAATCAAGGGAAACGGGCTATGCCATTGCGTTCGTCTCGGAAAAATACGCGAAATAGAGTCCGAGTTTTCGAAAATCGGAGTCCGTATGACCCAGTTAAGGCCCATTGAAGTCTTCAGAAAAATCCTAAGTAAAAACAGATTCAAATTTAAAGAATTGGGCCAGCTGGGCCAAGGCGGGAAAATTCCCGCCAGGGGCCCCATGTCGACAGGCCTGTCGACAGGGTCCCCAGGGGGTCGACTGCCCTGTCGACAGCCCTGTCGACAGGGGGTGCCCAGGCAGTCTAGCCTGGTGCACCATTTCTGATTTGGGCTTGATTGGGTGGCTTGGTTCTAGAGAGTTCCGAGATCTGACGGGCCAAAACTGTCCTAGGGTTAATCCTATGGTCTAAATCACTCTAATCTTCTATAAATAAGCTCCTAATCCTACCCTAAAGCCTCATTAATCATTCTAGCAACAAAACTATGCCAAAATCTAAACTCTCATGGCCTCCACCTAAAACCCTAGCCTCCAATCTCTTCATTAATAATTCCTAAGTAATTTTCCATGCATACAAGCATATTTAGGCTTGTATGATCCTCCTTAGCTTGCATTAAAGGCTTGTTTTTCAATTGGCATCATAAAGGAGGAGTCTTGATCAAGTTTGCTTGCATTTGGGGGCTTTAATTAGTTGCATAAGGGGTTCTCTACATTTGCTATAGTTATTTGAGTCCGCATAAGCATAGTAAGCCCTCTTACCCTCACTTTACAAACTCTAAAGTTATCATGTGGTGATTATTGAGATTTGTACATGTTTTATGGATTATGCATGTTTATGCAAGTTTGCTAAGTCATGATTTGTATGATTATTGAGATTTGTACATGTTTTATGGATTATGCATGTTTATGCAAGTTTGCTAAGTCATGATTTGTATGATTATTGAGATTTGTACATGTTTTATGGATTATGCATGTTTATGCAAGATTGCTAAGCCTTGATTTGCAAGTTAAATGAGTTATGCATGTTTATGCATGTTTGCTAAGCCATGATTTACAAGTTAAATGAGTTATGCATGTTTATGCATGTTTGCTAAGTCATGATTTACAAGATAATTGAGTTATGCATGTTTATGCATGTTTGTTAAGTCATGATTTACAAGTTAATTGGGTCATGCATGTTTATGCAAGTTTACTAAGCCATGATTTGCAAGTTCATTTAGTTATGCATACTTATGCAAGTTTAAAAGGACAAGTTGTGCATGTTTTGACAAGTTGTGCATGTTTTGACAAGTTGCGCATGTTTGACAAGTTATGCATACTTATGCAAGTTTAAAAAAGACAAGTTGGGCATGTTTGACAAGTTATGCATACTTATGCAAGTTTAAGATGACAAGTTATGCATGATTGTTGTGCAAGTTTATCATATATGTTGTGCCAAGTTCCCTCTCCCTATCCTTTATGCGTTACTACGAATATGTAAGCGATAGAATGACGATGGGGGTTTTGGGGTAAACTTAAAAGACATAAAAATATAAGATTGGGAATTTACCTATTAAGTTAGGTCTACCCCTTGGGAATTTACCTATTAAGTTAGGTCTACCCAAGTAATTGTTGACTTGTAATTATGTTTTGAAATAAAGTGGACATGACACTTAGAAAACATAAGTGTGGCCAACTCGAGGTTGGGTTGAGTTTGTAGCGTAATTCTACCCGGAACCGACCGGCTTAACTAGTGGCTACAAACAATAGGACCCAATGTGAGAAGTTGGTCATGGGGTGCCAAGACCCGAGGTTAGACCAAGTTGTGGTGTAAAGCTACCCGGACCCGCCCGGCCTAACTAGTAACCACAACAAGGTCTAATGTGAGAGGTTGAGGTGCATTAAATTAATTAATGCCTCATGATTAGGGTTAAGTCAGGGTCCACTAATACTTAACCAATTTGGGGATTCGAGGGATTAGAATGTGGTTAAGTCGTGAACCATTGGTTACACTTAACTAGTTTAATCCATTTGGGAGCTCAAGGGATTAGAATGGGGTTAAGCCACACTTAACCAGTTTAATCCAGGATTAGTGAAGGGTTAAATCACACTTAACCCTCTTGGGAAACCCTAGCAACGTGGTCTGTTCTAACAGTAATCCCAGTTTGGTATCATACACAACCCTAGAAGCTAGGCTAGGGCGGGGCACGATTACTGGCAGATGTAAGCGACCAAAGGGCGATGGCCGAGTGGTACAGCGGTGCGGGTTCGGCGGGCTACGGACGTGCACGTAGTCCGATATTGGACAAACTCGAGGCACGGGTACCAGTAGATTAGAGCTGTGCATTATTGCTTAAGTGTCTGGGGTTGACATCTGAGGGCTTGATACACCCAAAAAGGGGGACCCAGCACAGTCTAACTACATCCATACGTGGGCCATATGGACACCAACACTTGACGTGTTAGGCTTATAGGGAGCCGATCGACTAGACCGTGGGCTGGACCTTTTATTAAGGTCACTTCATGTTATTGGGCCAAAGTTTGGGCTAAGGGATCAATACCTGGTATGTTGGTTTGCTAGTACACCGTGGTGCAAAAACTCAACCTTGTTTTATGCGATGATTCCTCTATATATCTTGTAGGTAATTTACCATGCCAGTATGTTGTTATCTATGATCATCTCAGTTTCCATCATGATGTTAACTTTATTAGTTTATAGACTGATCGTAGAAGGGCTTACTCAGTCTTTTTGACTGACCCGTTTTGTTTCGCCTCTTTTCTTCCGTTCCCCCCCCCCCAGGTTCTCAGGGAGGGAATACAGGAGCCTAGCTTGGATTTTAGCCGCTTCCTTGGATAGCTCAAGTATGCTTTGGACTTGAGCCGCTATGGTTTATCACTCTTCTTTGGGGATAGTACTTATGTATTTTCAGTTTATCAGATGATGTATTTATCTAGACTTGTAATTTTGGGAAATTGACATTTTGATGTACCAGACTTGTGTTTTGAAATGGTTTAAAAATCTTCCGCTGTTTTATTTACTTACTCTGTTTATTTACATATATATATATGTCATGTCCTGCCTTGCTATATCATTATGCATGTTTACCAATAACGCCCCTCCAAAGCTAGTGCATTCCTTTGCGAGTGACCCTGGCGGAGGTGGGGTGTTACATTTGGTATCAGAGCATATGGTTTACGAGAAGGGATAAAAAGGTTTTTAAAACTTTTGAAAAGAAAAACTATTTTCAAAACCAAGTATAAAGTATTTTTCAAAGAAAAGTCTAGTTGTTTTTAAAAGGCTATTCCCCAAAAGCCATTAGCACTATCCTTTGACTCCTCGTTTGAACTCTTTTCTTTTCGTTTCCAGCATGTCTGATATTCTCATCTTGCCCGAGGGAGTAACGATACCCGATTGGTTTCGTCGGTACTTGGAAGTCACGGCACCGGTCCCGGATGTCCCTAATGCTGTTCCCCCAGTCGAGGCCGCTGTTCCTCCTCCCCCTCCCGTAGCTGATGTTCCTCTTCCCCCTCAGCCTCCACAAGCGGATTTCGGGGAAACTTGCAAGAACTTTAAGAGGATGGGTGGCAAGAATTTTAATGGAACAGAGACTTTTGTAGAAGCAGGGAATTGGTTGAAAGAGACCGAAGATCTTTTAGCCACCTTTGATATAGGTGACCGTAGGAAGGTTTTATTAGCAGTATGGTTGCTAAAGGAAGAAGCTGCACGTTGGTGGGTAGTCACCACCGCGACTAGGCCAATTGAGACTTGGGATGACTTTAGAGGAAGGTTTGGACTGAGATTCTTATCATTGAAGCAAGGGGACATGACTATTAGGGAATACATAGATAAGTTTAATCAACTGGCTCAGGACGATTTAGACTTGGTTAATACAGCTCAGAAGAAGGCCCTACACTTTGCTCTAGGATTAAACGAGCCATTACATGATTTGGCCCTATCTCATATACCCTTGGGGGCGACTTTCGAGAGTTTAGTAAATTTGGCCCTACTTCAAGAAGAAGGTAGCAATGACAAGAAAGAAGTCAAGGCGAATGAGTCTCAAGGCAAGAGAGTAAATTCCGGGAAAAGGGGCAAGAATATGAAATGTAACTTCTGTGGTGCAGTTGGACATATAGCCAGGGAATGTAGGAAGAAGGAGAAGAGAAAGCGGGGCGAATGCTTTGATTGCGGTGAGTTTGGACATTTCAGCAAGGATTGCCCGAGGAAACAAGGGCAAGGTCAGACTCAGTATGCAGGACTATCTGGAGGACGAATTCATCCCCTCAACCCCGTTCTTCCAGCTCATGATAGAGGTAGTGTTTCTGTTGAAAATCTTGTTTACATTTTCTGATTTTCCCTGTTCGAACTTTGTTTGATTCTGGCACATCGCATAGTTTTATTTCATCTGATCTAGTTGAAAGTTTTGCACCTAAGTACTAGTGTAGTTGATGATCCCGTATGTGTTTCAAATCCAATTGGGGGTTCTGCCCGTTTGTCTGTGGTCTGAGTGGATTTGAAAATTTCTGTCTTGAGTATAGAATTCTCGTGGGATGTTTATATTCTCGGTTTCGGGGGATATGGGTTGGCTTTGGGCATGGAATGGTTGTCCTATTTTGGAGCCATTCTGGGTTTTTGTATATAGGGTTGTGAGGCTCATGACTCGCCTCAGCCGTACCCTTAGAAATTACTAGCAACCCTAGGGGTCCCGTCAGGTTATGTTATCTTGAATCCCTCAACTCATCTGTCGATAGTTTGCAATCTGTGAGGGTGGTCCGAGAATATCTTGATATCTTGGGGAAAGTAAAGGGGTTACCCCTAGACATGGGATAGATTTCCGCATTATCTGGTTGGTAACACCAGGCCAGTTTCGTGGCTGGTTAGGCACGTGACCTCACGAGATGAGAGTTAAGAAGCAAGTCAAGGAGTTGCTTGAGAAGAACTTCCTGAGACGAAGCATTTTCGAGTAGGGTGCCCCAGTAGTATTCGTTACTGATGTGGACAGTTTGTTTCGCTATGTGTTGATTATCGTAAGATAACCGTTACGAAGGATCAATGATTTGTTTGATCAGCTTGTAGGAGCATCTGTTTTCTTTTGACCTAGCTACCGGACTCCATCAGCTTAGGATGGCTGAGGATGGAATTGACAAAACTGCGTTTAGGACTCTAGATGGGTTTTAGAATGGCTAGTCATGCTATTTGGTTGGACTAAGGCACCCGCATATTACGTGATTTTGATGGGTAGGGTGTCTAGGAAGTCCTTGAACCAGTTTGTCAGGGTCGTCGTAGACGATATTTGATCTCCTCATAAGAACGAGGAAGAGCATGTTGGACATCTCAAGAAGGAGATGGATACGCTTAGAGCCACTAGTTGGAGGTCAAGTTCCCCAAATGTCATTTTGGAGGAAAAGTGGGATTTCTTGGGCATATAGTTCCTAAGTAAGGCTTAGCGGTGGATTCCGCTAAAGTGGCTGCGGTCTGTGACCGGAAGGCTCCGAGAAGGGCAATTGAAGTAGGAAGCTTTCTCCGTTTGACTAGTTAGTTAGCATTCCCGGAGCATAGACTTACTCTTCTGGATCAAGAAGGGGGTTTCACAGGAAGAAAACCCGCAGTTGGTCCAGAACATGGACCGGTTGATTCGAGGCGAAATGTTAAGTCACCTCGCTGGATATATTATAGATGACACAGGATGACTAAGGCGCGACAAGAGATTATGTGTTCCTCGAGTGGAAGACTTGGTAAAGAAGGTTCCTGAAGATGCGCATCACTCGAGGAGGTGGCCGAGTTGGTTTCGGAATACATGTTGTGCCACCAGGTTGAGGCCAAATCATAGAAGCCCAGTGGGCCATTACCTCCATTGGAAGTTTCGTAAGGGAAGTATGAAAACATCTCGATAGATTAGGTGGATAAATTACCTAGATCAAAGAAAGGGAATACGGGTATGTGGGTAGACTTACGAAGAGTGCTCATTTCAGTCCGGTGAAGAGCAAGAGGACTGCATCATGGTTAGCAACGGTTTATCCTCAAAAAGTTGGCCAGTTTTGAAATGGCCTCCAGGAAGCCATGGGTAGGCAACTGAATCTAGGTACGGCCTATAGGCGGATGGTTCATGTCGATTAAGCCTGAGTTATAGGAAATCACGTTTATAAGGGCAATTGGCAACGTGGAGCGGTATTTCCAAGGAAAGTTCTGCTGCATGGAATACCTTATGGTAAGAAGACGAGATCCAGGATTCACTAGTGAATTTTGGAGAGCTTGCACGAATCATGAGGTTATAGTGTGCTTAAGCCAAGTATACAGAAAGAAGAATAAGTGGGGAAGAAAGACGAGAGGCAATAATGAAATGAGTTCCAACTCGAATTTGGGAAATAGGAGTTAGGAAGCCAAGGAATCATGAAATGGAAGATGGTCAAAGCACAGTGGAGTTAAGCTCAAGGAAACGTGACTAAGAAGAGTGAAGACTAGATACGCGCATCATATCTCTTTTTAAGAGTGCATCCTTGATCCTAGTTTTCCTGTGGAGCTTGCTTGCAAGTTATCTTTCGTATATATCCTCTCGGTCCCATTCTCGACCTTATTTCTGTTGTAAACTCCATAAGGGGGTTAAGACTCGTCGGTTAGTACTGTATGTCAAAGTGGGAATGGATTTCTTGAAAATCCAAGAAGGAGTTCATCTAGTTATCTAGTTTATCGTGTCTATCTTGTCATGAGAACCTTAGGTAGAAACCCTTTGGTTGAAACATGTGTTTGAAACATGTTATGTTTGATGGTTGCAAGTGGTTGCAAGTGTTTGCAAGTGGTTGCTCGTGGATGCATTATACACGATTAGGCACTAGATCGGCTCACACACTCCTCATATTGCATGTGCATGAGTGTTTATGCTTATTCTTGGATGAAATTCATATGCTATCACATGGATGTTGCATATGGATGTATGATTGAGCACGCATGTAGATATTATACATTATGTTAGGAATTTGCATACATATGGATTCATTTCACTGACATACATATGCATTAAGGAGGTTTACTGTATCAGTAACCGCCTGATTTACATACATATGCATTAAGGAGGTTTACTGTATCAGTAACCGCCTGATTTTTGCATTAGGTAAGTACATACACACACACTTTTGCATATGTTCAATCCAGCATTTAGAATCTTGTAAGGACAATGATTGCTCGTGGATGATGCTTTGAGTAGATGGATGATTGGATGGTAGGATACGTTCTTCCTAACTTGAAGATTTCGGGGACGAAATCCTTTAAGGAGGGGAGAATGTAACAACCCGTATTTTCAATAACCTGTAATAACATAAATTGAGGCAGAATTAAATTATAAAATGGGAATCAAGGGAAACGGGCTATGCCATTGCGTTCGTCTCGGAAAAATACGCGAAATAGAGTCCGAGTTTTCGAAAATCGGAGTCCGTATGACCCAGTTAAGGCCCATTGAAGTCTTCAGAAAAATCCTAAGTAAAAACAGATTCAAATTTAAAGAATTGGGCCAGCTGGGCCAAGGCGGGAAAATTCCCGCCAGGGGCCCCATGTCGACAGGCCTGTCGACAGGGTCCCCAGGGGGTCGACTGCCC
Organism: Allium sativum; assembly: GCA_030737875.1. Classification (NCBI taxonomy): domain Eukaryota; kingdom Viridiplantae; phylum Streptophyta; class Magnoliopsida; order Asparagales; family Amaryllidaceae; genus Allium; species Allium sativum. Next base: position 163,535,904 of record CM060924.1, read on the forward strand.
TGTCGACAGCCCTGTCGACAGGGGGTGCCCAGGCAGTCTAGCCTGGTGCACCATTTCTGATTTGGGCTTGATTGGGTGGCTTGGTTCTAGAGAGTTCCGAGATCTGACGGGCCAAAACTGTCCTAGGGTTAATCCTATGGTCTAAATCACTCTAATCTTCTATAAATAAGCTCCTAATCCTACCCTAAAGCCTCATTAATCATTCTAGCAACAAAACTATGCCAAAATCTAAACTCTCATGGCCTCCACCTAAAACCCTAGCCTCCAATCTCTTCATTAATAATTCCTAAGTAATTTTCCATGCATACAAGCATATTTAGGCTTGTATGATCCTCCTTAGCTTGCATTAAAGGCTTGTTTTTCAATTGGCATCATAAAGGAGGAGTCTTGATCAAGTTTGCTTGCATTTGGGGGCTTTAATTAGTTGCATAAGGGGTTCTCTACATTTGCTATAGTTATTTGAGTCCGCATAAGCATAGTAAGCCCTCTTACCCTCACTTTACAAACTCTAAAGTTATCATGTGGTGATTATTGAGATTTGTACATGTTTTATGGATTATGCATGTTTATGCAAGTTTGCTAAGTCATGATTTGTATGATTATTGAGATTTGTACATGTTTTATGGATTATGCATGTTTATGCAAGTTTGCTAAGTCATGATTTGTATGATTATTGAGATTTGTACATGTTTTATGGATTATGCATGTTTATGCAAGATTGCTAAGCCTTGATTTGCAAGTTAAATGAGTTATGCATGTTTATGCATGTTTGCTAAGCCATGATTTACAAGTTAAATGAGTTATGCATGTTTATGCATGTTTGCTAAGTCATGATTTACAAGATAATTGAGTTATGCATGTTTATGCATGTTTGTTAAGTCATGATTTACAAGTTAATTGGGTCATGCATGTTTATGCAAGTTTACTAAGCCATGATTTGCAAGTTCATTTAGTTATGCATACTTATGCAAGTTTAAAAGGACAAGTTGTGCATGTTTTGACAAGTTGTGCATGTTTTGACAAGTTGCGCATGTTTGACAAGTTATGCATACTTATGCAAGTTTAAAAAAGACAAGTTGGGCATGTTTGACAAGTTATGCATACTTATGCAAGTTTAAGATGACAAGTTATGCATGATTGTTGTGCAAGTTTATCATATATGTTGTGCCAAGTTCCCTCTCCCTATCCTTTATGCGTTACTACGAATATGTAAGCGATAGAATGACGATGGGGGTTTTGGGGTAAACTTAAAAGACATAAAAATATAAGATTGGGAATTTACCTATTAAGTTAGGTCTACCCCTTGGGAATTTACCTATTAAGTTAGGTCTACCCAAGTAATTGTTGACTTGTAATTATGTTTTGAAATAAAGTGGACATGACACTTAGAAAACATAAGTGTGGCCAACTCGAGGTTGGGTTGAGTTTGTAGCGTAATTCTACCCGGAACCGACCGGCTTAACTAGTGGCTACAAACAATAGGACCCAATGTGAGAAGTTGGTCATGGGGTGCCAAGACCCGAGGTTAGACCAAGTTGTGGTGTAAAGCTACCCGGACCCGCCCGGCCTAACTAGTAACCACAACAAGGTCTAATGTGAGAGGTTGAGGTGCATTAAATTAATTAATGCCTCATGATTAGGGTTAAGTCAGGGTCCACTAATACTTAACCAATTTGGGGATTCGAGGGATTAGAATGTGGTTAAGTCGTGAACCATTGGTTACACTTAACTAGTTTAATCCATTTGGGAGCTCAAGGGATTAGAATGGGGTTAAGCCACACTTAACCAGTTTAATCCAGGATTAGTGAAGGGTTAAATCACACTTAACCCTCTTGGGAAACCCTAGCAACGTGGTCTGTTCTAACAGTAATCCCAGTTTGGTATCATACACAACCCTAGAAGCTAGGCTAGGGCGGGGCACGATTACTGGCAGATGTAAGCGACCAAAGGGCGATGGCCGAGTGGTACAGCGGTGCGGGTTCGGCGGGCTACGGACGTGCACGTAGTCCGATATTGGACAAACTCGAGGCACGGGTACCAGTAGATTAGAGCTGTGCATTATTGCTTAAGTGTCTGGGGTTGACATCTGAGGGCTTGATACACCCAAAAAGGGGGACCCAACACAGTCTAACTACATCCATACGTGGGCCATATGGACACCAACACTTGACGTGTTAGGCTTATAGGGAGCCGATCGACTAGACCGTGGGCTGGACCTTTTATTAAGGTCACTTCATGTTATTGGGCCAAAGTTTGGGCTAAGGGATCAATACCTGGTATGTTGGTTTGCTAGTACACCGTGGTGCAAAAACTCAACCTTGTTTTATGCGATGATTCCTCTATATATCTTGTAGGTAATTTACCATGCCAGTATGTTGTTATCTATGATCATCTCAGTGTCCATCATGATGTTAACTTTATTAGTTTATAGACTGATCGTAGAAGGGCTTACTCAGTCTTTTTGACTGACCCGTTTTGTTTCGCCTCTTTTCTTCCGTTTCCCCCCAGGTTCTCAGGGAGGGAATACAGGAGCCTAGCTTGGATTTTAGCCGCTTCCTTGGATAGCTCAAGTATGCTTTGGACTTGAGCCGCTATGGTTTATCACTCTTCTTTGGGGATAGTACTTATGTATTTTCAGTTTATCAGATGATGTATTTATCTAGACTTGTAATTTTGGGAAATTGACATTTTGATGTACCAGACTTGTGTTTTGAAATGGTTTAAAAATCTTCCGCTGTTTTATTTACTTACTCTGTTTATTTACATATATATATATGTCATGTCCTGCCTTGCTATATCATTATGCATGTTTACCAATAACGCCCCTCCAAAGCTAGTGCATTCCTTTGCGAGTGACCCTGGCGGAGGTGGGGTGTTACACATAATCTCTACTCTATTAGTTTTAAAGTTCTTTTTATCCATTCTAAATTTATGATTAATATGTAGAAAGCACCGATGACAGTCAAATCAAGATTTTTTTTTCCATACTTTAATGAAAATGCTCGTGTCTCATCCATACAATGAGGACAAGCTAGACATCAAGATGCGCTCCAACCTGAAAGCATGCCATATGCGGAAAAATCACTAATAGTCCATAATAAAGAAGCAAACATACAAAAAATTCCTTTTTCTCGAATTGTCATATGTTTCGACTCCTTCATGCCACAGTGTTTTCAACTCTTCAATCAATGGTTGTAGATAAACATCAATTCCTTGTGTCGGATCATCGGGACTAGGGATGACAACCGTTAGAAACATATATGGATTTTTCATACACATCCATGGAGGTAAGTTATAAGGAGTAACAATGATAGACTAAGATGAATATTCACTACCAAACTGAGAAAATGACGAAAATCCATCCATACATAAACCGAGTCTAACATTACGACTCTCTACAGCAAATTCAGGATAAGTCTTATCAAAGTGTTTTCATGTTTCACCATCAAACGGATGTATCATAGTTCCTTCTTCTGCTGTTCTCACGCTATGCCATCACATATGACACGCTGTAGCAGAAGATGCACATAGTCGTTCAAGTATGAGGGTTATGGATAGATAATGCATTCTTTTATATGGAACTTCTTTTCCTTTCTTTTTCCTTGGTTTATATCTATCTTCATTGCAAAATTTACATTTTCTAAGGTGAGCATCTTCTTTGCAATACAACGTGCAACCTTTAGCACATGTATCTATCTTCTGATACAGTAGTCCAAAAGCAGGCACTAGGTTTTTCACTTTATAATGACTACCATACATCGAATTATTGGGCGACATATGCCGTTTTGCAGTTTGTACAATTATTGTAAATGCAGTTTTTGTAAGATTGAATTTTGATTTCATAGTGATGAATTCGGAGGTTACAGATAATTTGGTTTCGCTTGTACACCCTTCCCACAACGACCTCTTAGCAGAATTCAATAAATCATTTTTTTTCACTTCTACCGTTGGTTCTTCAACATTTTTGTTCTCATCGTCGCATTGATCAATGGTAGGAAACATTGATCGTGCTTCCTCTTGCACCATATTTTCTATCGGATTCGTCGTTGTATTATCGTTCATCATTGTACTATCGTCCCCTACCACTACAAGGTTAGACGTAGGTTAAACAAGTTCTTCACGACGATCCCATAAGTAATAATTCGACACAAAACCAAATTTATACAGGTGTACTTCTACTACATCTGGCTTCCAATGCTTCAGATGTATGCACTTACTACACGGACAACGAATGTCTACTTTATTTCGATTATTAAATTTAGCGAATCCAATAAATTCCTAGACGCCGTTATAAAAATGTTCCCTTATCGACAATTTCTTACCGGTTCGGGGTTGATACGTCCAATTGCACTCACGAAAATAATCGAACATTTTCCAGATTTGCAATATGTTAGAAAATTTGATCAAACACTTTATATTAATTGAAATCTTGTACAATTTCATTTAGAACTACTTAATGTTTTCATTTTTTTTTTTGTTTATTTCTTTTTACTTTGACGGCCGGTCTGCCTACTTCCCATTACATATATAATAACGTAAGCATTTTTTATAAATCATTCAGGTTAAATGGTTCTATAAAATTTCGGCAACACTTCACTTTGGTTCCTGTATCGTAAACAAATGCGTGTAAATAGGGAACAATTAAGGAAGTGCCATCGAAATTTTGTTAACCATTTAAATTGAAATGATTTATAAAATATGCTTACGTTATTATATTTGTAACTTGTCCAATACTAGGACAAATCCAACGAATATTGTATCAGATGAATATAGATTTCCGTTTTGTGTAAAAATGAATATCCATATAACGATCATATACAACACTTCTCGAACGGGGCCAAATTTATCTAAGGTGTTCGCATCCAAAATCATTTTCGGATATCGAATATCCGCATCCGCGAATATGGACGGATATCGGATAATCATTTGCTCCGCCAAAGGTGGATTAATCAATGAACATAAATGGATTTTTTTAACTTAATATTAAGTTTTTTCAACCCAACAGATTACTAAAGTGCTAGAAATAAATAAATATGACGATAATATATAATTTTGAGCAATTAGCATGTGTTTAGTAGACTTTCAATTTTACAAAATAATAAATTAGTATATTTAATTATGTTAAAATGTACATAATTATAATCATAAAAAAAAAACGGATGGATAATTTTCGAATGCGGATATGCCTATACCAGCATCCACGTCCATTTTTTTGGATATCGGATATTTATCCATTTTTCAAATGCAAATATGGATGGATTTCTGATGTTTTGGGTATCGATTGACCGCCCTCCTTGTGACGGTATTCAATGGAGAAAAAAATTCTGTCTTTTAAATGTATCTCTAGGATACCCGCTTACTTTCAATTTGATAGGTATCTAACATGCATCATGAGTTGGTGAAGCATAAACTATGACTTTTTGGTCAAATTTTAACCAAAGATATACCAAAGTTCCAAAGTAATTATCAAGGACGTATTGTTTCCCAAAATTAGTTTAAGGATCAAAACTCGTATATGCTTAGTTCCATGGCTATAAACTTTCTTAATAAAAGTGAGCTAATAATGAATAACTCATGTATGCGAACACAATTTCTTCTATTGGAAGAAACCATGTTATAAATCTTTAATATATGGTTGCTAAATTACGTTAGTGATTCCAGTCAAGGGCGGATCCAGCCCTGGGCACAGCTGGGCTGCAGCCCAGGGTGGAAAAAACTAAAAAAATGATTACTTGGCATGGAGAGGGAAAGAAAGGGATAGAGAATCAAGGAGGGAAGACTAGACTGTGAATGAAAAGGAGGTGCAGAGCTATTCAATCTAGGGTTTCACGTCAATTAGAATACTTGGTTAGAAGAAAGCTGCGATCTCGAAGAAGAATAAAGCCAGGAAGAAAATCAGTGTGGTTTGTATTGTATTTTGGTTTTGATTTTGATATATTGGTCCGGATTTTTCATTTTATTGGGCTTGACCATATAATTTTCGACTAAAAAATTTGTAAACTGCTGATAGGAAAACCAAAGTTTATTTCTCCTGGTTTATCTCACATTTTGCATAAATAAAATGTAATAATCAACATATGTATACAGAAAAGATACCGGAATTAGTATAATGGAAATAAAGCGGAATTTCCAAAATTTCTAGAATGAAACCGAAATTTCAAAATTTGTTGATTACCGAAATGGAATGGAAAGCGAAATTTCAAACCTTGGACAAAACTAGTACCTAGAATGAGAAAAAAAGACTAATACCTAGATTTCTCATGTCTCAAATTTCAAGTTTGATTTTAATTTGCATTATAGCTAAGGGCGGATCCAGCCCTGGGCACAACTGGGCTGCAGCCCAAGGTGGAAAAAACTCAAAAAATGATTACTTGGCAAGGAGAGGGAAAGAAAGGGATAGAGAATCAAGGAGGGAAGATTAGACTGTGAATGAAAAAGGAGGTGCAGAGCTATTCAATCTAGGGTTTCACGTCAATTAGAATACTTGGTTAGAAGAAAGCTGCGGTCTCGAAGTAGAATAAAGTCAGGAAGAAAATCGGTGTGGTTTGTATTATATTTTGGTTTTGATTTTGACATGTTGGTCCAGATTTTTCATTTTATTGGGCTTGACCATATAATTTTCGACTAAAAAATTTGTAAACTGCTGATAGGAAAACCAAAGTTTATTTCTCCTGGTTTGTCTCAGATTTTGCATAAATAAAATGTAATAATCCACATATGTATACAGAAAAGATACCGGAATTTCGTATAATGGAAATAAAGCGGAATTTTCGAAATTTCTGGAATGAAACCAAAATTTCAAAATTTGTTGATTACCGGAATGGAGTGGAAAGTGGAATTTCAAACCTTGGCCAAAACTAGTACCCGGAATGAGAAAAAAAGACTAATACCAAGATTTCTCATGACTCAAATTTCAAGTTTGATTTTAATTTGCATTATAGGATGCATGTTATTTAAAGTGCAGGCTAATTGATTTCTACTTTATTGCTATTTCCTTGTTTAAATCATTATTCATTAATTGTATTACAATTGCAAATATTTTATCAAGTGTATGTTATTGTATTTTCTAAATGACAGTCAAACCAATTGATTTTGCTTGAAAATAACTGATATTTCAATGGTTAGTGAATTCTACATTTAAAGAATTTGGCTGTTAATACTCGTTGGGTACAATAAAGCTAAATGTTGTGTATTGAAAGTGTAGCTTGAATTTACTTACTCTGAGAGAAAAATCGTTTGACTATTGCTTGTAATAGTAATTAAAATTGCAATATTATTAGACATGGAAAAGAAAAGAAAAAAACTTAATATCAGCCCACCCTTCTCTTAATTTCTAGGTCCGACATTGATTCCAGTAGTTGAAAGTTAAATGTATCCTGATAAAAGAATGCAAAGAAGGAATACTAATTATTTCAGATGATAACCAGAAGAAACACGAAAAAGGAAACCAGGTTCTGCCATACGATTAAAGCTACTTATTACTATAACAATGTATCATCGATTTTTTCATTTTCTCTTTCAAAAAGATGAAATAAATTACCTCAGAAGTTTCTCAACTACGATAATCAGAGCAAACATGAAAAAGGAAACCCCCTCTGCCGTGCAATATTTATTACTACTATATACTAACTATCATCGGTTTCACATGGGTTCAACCACAGGTCCACAGCGGTGGTCAAAGTATTGCCTAATGCAGAGTGTATGCTTCTATATCTTCTATTATAAAAGCATGCGATACATGTTTTGTTTACTCACGACTTTTCCCTCTTCCTTCTCTTTTCTTTCCAGAGCTAGCTCCATGGTCAGTTGTTTAGTTGAATATGCTCCACCAACATTTATGTTACATTTTGTGATTATGAAAAAGATTACACATTAACTAAATGCATGATTCAATTTTTGTTCCATCGAAGCTATATATGTTTGTCTTGGTGATCTTGTAATGACATCATATTTTTTGCACTATTAGCTAGGAAGCTAACTTTTACTGTGTGCAGGTTGGTTCTTCCTCAAGCAAATGGGATGGAAAAGCTGCTCAAAACGAATGCAAGCTCTCATACTCCAACAAAGGCATGTACTTGGTACTTCACAATCATTATAAGTAGAAAAATCTACATCTACATATTAATTTGACTGATGTCAACTTTGCATTGAAGCAAATTCGGATACAGAGTCTGAAACTCACAATGAAGCATTACTCCCCATGACAGAAGGTGATCCATATTTCACGATGATCATCAAAAAATCCTACCTTCAAAACCCGTATCACCTGGTAACCAGAGCCGGTCTAGAACTTAGTGTGGCCCTAGGAGGAAAAATCCAATATGGCCCTAGTTTTCTGGAAAAACAACAAAATAAATAAATAAAGAAAGAAATGTATGTTCTACTGAAAGAAATTAAAAAAGCCTAGAACAATGAAGCAGCCAAGGATTGAACTCATATAATTAAGGACAAGGGCAAGGACGAGTGTGTGCTTTCACCACCAGAATACCTGGGAGAGAGATAGTAAAAGTCTCCATTGGAAAAGTTTAGATTTTCATTTGATCAACCTGTTAGTACTCTTTTGATCTTAGCGCTTCACATTCGTTTATACCTGCTTCCATAGTTGAGTCTCTACACCTAGGTACTTGTATAGTAGAAGATCCCAATTAGTCTCAGATCCAAATTGGTGGTTCGGCCCGTTTACCTTTGGTTTGTAGGGATTTGATAACGACCACATTAAGTGTTGAGTTTAAGCGTAATGTTTTGGTTCTATGGGCTATGAGTTGATCCTAGGCATGGGCTGGTTGGCTAGTAATTCTGAAAGTTAGACTTTTTTTTCACTTGCCTTGGAAATACCCTCGAGATTTCGTGATCCAAAAAGGATCAGTTAGGCTTAGCTATCTAGAATCGCTTAATACATTTATCGATGATTTGCAATCCGTCAGAATAGTCCATGAGTACGCAGATGTTTTGATTAGGTTTGGGGTTTACCCCTAAAACGCGGGATAGACTTCCGCATATATCCAGTTAACAATGACAAGCCAGCAATCCGATCAATGACAGTTTTGGAAATGGAGGTCAAGAAGCTTCATAATCGTGAAGATTAACTAGATAAGGTACGGTACAGAGAAGCTCAAGAAGATGCGACTTAGAAGACTGAAGACTAGATACGTGCATCATACCCTTTTTCTTAAGGGTATATCCTTTCTATAGGAGTTTTATGCCTACTTGTTTCAAGCTTTTAAAGTATATCCTCTAGGACGTATCATCGATCCTTAGGTAGAAGCCAATGGATGTAAACATGTATTTGAGACATGTTGTGATTGATGGTTGCAAGTGGCTGCTTGTGGATGCATATATTAGACATTAGGTCAGCTCGTACACTTCCATATTGCATTTACATATATGTATTTGTTTATGAATTGAACTTGATCTGTTATCATATGGACGTTGCATTTGTATGAATGATTGTGCACTCATGTAGAAAATCTTGAGTAAGAAAATTTTGCATACATAATGGACTCATGGCACAAACATAATTCGCATTAAGGAGGTCAACTGAATCAGTAGATCGCCTGATTTTGCAATAGACAAGGACATATACACACACTATGCATATGATTATGAAGCATTAGAAGACTTTTAAGGATAATGCTTGCCTGTGTTTGATGGTTGAGTAGATGGACGATTGGATGGTAGGATATATGCTCTCCCAGACTTGAAGATTTCGAGGACGAAATCCTTAAGGAGGGGAGAATGTAACACCCCGAGTTTTCGGTAAACAGTAATTTAAAAATTTTAGTATACTTAATTCAAAACATAAGAATTAAGGGAAACGGGTTATGCCATTGCGTTCGTCTCGAAATTCTGCTTGAGATAGAGCCCGAGTTTGCGTAAATCGGACTCCGTACGAAGGAGATATGACCTCCGAAAGTTTCAGAATTTATTTGAAATTCAAACAGCTCGAAAATCGGATTCAAAATTCAAAAATAGGACCAAACCCGGGCTGGGCAGGAAAATTCCTGCCCAGGTGTAACAACCCAGAAATGCGAGCCAATTTAAAAATTTTTAAATTGGTGAATTTAGGGAATATTGATTATTTAAAAAGAATTATTTTGAATAAAAACGACGAGGAATTTATTTTGAATAGAATTCGAATGTATATATTTATTCGAATCGTCATTAGATTTTAAATATTTATTTATATATATAAAAGGAATTGAAAATGGCGCGGTAGTTCGATAATTCGATTTCAAATTTCAATTGAACATACAGGATTCAAAATAAACCGGATTTTAGTGAAACCAAAAATAATAGAATCTAATTGAAAATATCTTTCCAACGAATCCGAAAAATCAAAATTTCATAGCGGGAATCAAAAGATACGTCCAGTTGAAAATTCTGAATAGTCGCTATGGAATTCAGGCCCTTAAAAATGGGAATTTTGCAAACGATCTCGGATTTCGATGAAACCACTTTTGTTGGATCTGTGATGTCATATTATCGCTAGGTTTCAAAATTCATAATTTTCCGATTCAATATGTGAGCGTGGCAAAGGAAAACGCGTTTGACCACTTTCAGTTAATTTTAATCGACTGGAAAATGGCCATTTTTCAAATGGTCTCAGAATTCGAAGAAACTAGTTTTGTTAGGACCGTATCGTCAATACGAAGCTAGAAAATATTTTTCTGGAATTTTTCGAGTTAGTATGTGACCTCAGTAAAATGAAATGCGTGTTCAAATTCAATATATAGAGTTATATGTTGATTTTGACGAAAACTGATCGAAACGATCGAATCAGCTTACGATACATATCCCATTGTGTTCGGAATGGGGGTAATTAGCTAGGGGCGACAGTCGGTGAGTTCGATTTTGAGTTCGAAGTAAGAAGTTGCTTTATAAGAAGAAAATTAAAATAAAATAATAAATATATTATTATATAACTTCCCTTTACTTTCCTCTCTCTCTGACCATTGACCATTTTCAGATCTCAAAACAAAAAAATAAAAATAAAAAAACGCGCCTTTGCCCGTCGCCTCCCTCCCCCCCCCCCCCCGCCTCCTTACGCTGCTCGATCACCGCCGCCACCCCGGAGGCGCTCCACCACCTCCGCTCGTCGGAGCACGCCCAGCCTCTCTCTTCCCACTCCTCTTCGATCCTCTCCCCTCGTGTTAACCTCATCGTGAAGCCCTAGGACCCGAACCCCTTTGTCGCGCCACCTGTCACGTGCCCCCTTCCACTCCGACCCTCCTCTACCTGAACGGGCCCCCTTCACCTCCGCCTCCTCCCTTCTTTCTCCAGACCAGAGCGCCCCCCCCGGTGAACCCTAAACCGCCACCACTGATCGGAGCCACCTCCGACGAACCTCGCAACTCAGCACCCCACTTCTTCGTAAGACGAACAACACTCCCCTTTTTCAGTTAACCACCGTGAGTTTTTCCATTATTTTATTTATTCGTGATAATAAAAATTCGATTTTTATCTATATGAAAGCGTATAAAAGGTTTGATTTTTATTTCGTTAAAAGGTTTGATTTTCATTTCGTTAAAAAGAAGTGGTTCTTGAAATAAACAAGATGGGATTTTTATTCTATAAGGTAAAAAAGCTTGAATTTTTGTATTCGAAAAACTCGGATTTTTATCACATCGAAGATCGGATTTTTATCATATGTGAAATATAAAAATATGATTTTTACTTGTGTAGTGTATTGAAAATAGAATTTCTATATAATAGAGAATATAAAAATATTATCTTTATATATGTGGCAAAATAAAAATCTTATTTTTATTATATATATAATGAAGTAAAAATGTGATTTTTATAGTGATGATATAAAAATTCGATCTTTATATGAGAAGTAGAAATATAAAAATATAATTTTTATATAGAATGAAGGTCGAAAATATATATGAAGAAGAAATAAAAATACGATTTTTATTTATTGAATGAAGTGATAGAAATATAATTTTTATTTGAACAGCGTGAAAAGAACTGCATTGGAATTTCAAACAGATTCAGTCGATTCAGTAGTTTAAAAGCAAAGCACGACGGAGTGGAACTCTCTGTGAGAACTTCTCACCTTTAATTTAATTTTTCTAGTTAAAAATATATACTAGGATGCAGACGGTGTTTAGTAGCACCCGACACCCGTCGTCCACAGACCATGGACGGCTTGTATGCTTGTTTGTTTGATTTTGATGTGTACTTGATTGTGTGATGTTATGTGAAATAAAATAGAATATTTATATAGTTGAAATAAAATATTTTATAGTGGAAAATATTTCATAGTTAAAAATAGAATTTTAACGTATATATGAAATGAAATAAATTAATATAAACAAATCGAACGATTTGTTTATATACACACATTTGACTGATATTGATTGGGACGATAAATTTTACACATCGCCCAACTGCACAAATAAAATCTGTGTTTGATTGTTTGAAAACCCCACACGGGTATTGGGGTGATATATGACATACACTAATCCCAATAGTTAGTTGTATGTCGATCAATTGATTGACATACTGTTATAAGCGTTAAATATTTATATTTGATGCTTATACAGTGTAGAACACACTTTGGATGATGGTTGATGATTTATCGTCATTGTTATATACGTGTGGTAGAAAATCCATATAATTAACATTATATGGTAATTGATTGGGCCTCATTCCAGTTTTGAAAAAGAAATATTTGAAAAAGAAATATTTGAAATAGAAATATTTGAAATAGAAATATTTGAAAAAGAAATATTTGAAATAGAATGTTTGAAAATAGAAATATATGAAGCCGTGTTGATTAGATTGACACCATTTTGACATGAACGATATTTATATCAGTTATGTTCGTTTTTATAATGAATATTGAAAAGTGCTTTCAAAATCGAATATTTTGAAATGAAATTCGAATTATATTGAAAAGAATAGAAATTCGACTTAAATTGAAATTGAATTGAATAGAAAATGAATTCGAATTAAACTAAATAGAATTGGAATAGAATTGAAATAGAATTGAAATCGTTTTGAATTGAATTTAAAACGTAGTGAAATTGAACTGAAAATCGATTTGAATCGAAATCAATTTGAAATGAATTTAAAACGAATTTATAATGGAAAATTCAATTTTGATTTGAATTTGAAAAGGAAGTTGAAATCGTTCTGAAAATGAATTTAAAACGATTTATAAAATACGTTTTAAAAGGGAATCGATGAAATATATAATATATATATATATATATATTATATATATAATGGCCTGAATAGAACGCGCCGCGCCGCGGTAGTTCGTGAATTTCGACCATTGACTTTGAATTGACGTTGCGGGAGATCCGATCGTCGGATTCTCCTAAAACCGGAACCGTTGGGTTCGTATCGAAAAGAGCTTTCTAACGAATATTAGAAATTAGAAATCTAATTGTTGTATTTGGAATTATGTCCAAATCAAATTTGGAAAAGGTCGCTGTAAGTGCAGTTCGATGGCCATTGATGGAAATCGAGTCTACGGGCCTTGATAAAATTATTAAAAATAGTAATAATTTGTGTAAAATCATAAGAAATGATATGGGGAGAATCGGGATGAAAAACTCCATATTTGAAAAGATAAAAATAGATTTTTATTGAAATGAACTAGTTTTGAACTAGAATTAAAATTCTATTTATTTTTAAATAAATAAATTGGATTTGAAAAGGGTTTTAAAAGTAACCAGAATTTCCAATAATTATATTGGAATGGATTTGAATCGAAATTGTCTTCGGAATATTTCGATGTTGGATTTCGTGATTATACAGATATTGTTATGGGAATTTGAAAGATATATTTATATCGTTATTTCCAATACGATATTTGTTGGTCGTAGAATTTGATATTGAATATAAGCCGATATATTTTCTATTCAGAGCCTTGTATTTAATATCAAATGTGATTTGGGTTTGTCGTGAATGGTGTCTTCATTAACACTGTCCTTGAACCCAGTTGAGAAAAAGATTAAATCTTTTTATTTAGATTTAATGAAGTGTACCAATTAAATGATATTTAATTGGAATTGAATTGGTATAGATTTTTGGGTTTATCGTGAACAGTGTTTTAAATAACACTTGTTCTTTAACCCGATAATTAATGGAACGTGATTTTGGGTTGTCGTGAACGGTATCTTCAATAATACTGTTCTTAGACCCAAAGGAGTAAAGAAAATCAGAAACTAACTGGAGATTAGTTAAGTTGCATGGTTCTTGGGGTATTGATCTGATGTTGGTTTCGGCCTTCGGGGTTAATACTTAGGGAATTGCTCACTTGCTAATATATGGTTAGGGACTGATTGAAATGGAATGTGATTTTGGGTTTATCGTGAACCGTGTTTTAAATGACACTGATTCTTTAACCCAGTTAAAGATTAAAACTAAGTGGAGTTTTAATGAATCTTTAATTAGATTGAAAAGATCGAGAATGGAGTATCACCAGTTTTGCTCCAGGCGATAGTTAAATCTTTAATAAGATTTAAACGTGAAATGGTAATTGAATTTACCGATAACACCGTGGTGTTAGATATGAAGTATAACCAGTTTTACTTCATGGGATGAATAGGTTGGGATTGGGAAATTAAAACAAATGATTACTTCGGTAAGGTTCGTTAATCCCGACTAGTTGAATCGATATTCAAAAGAAGATTAAAGAATAAATTCAAGGAATTTATCTTTGATAAAATTAATGGGAACCTTTCCCTATAAATGTGAAATTTAGAAACTAACTGTCAGTTAGCTAAGCAGAATGGTTTTCTGGATATTGATCTGATGTTGGTTTCGGCCTTCGGGGTTAATATTTGGGGAATTATTCTCTTGTTAATTTACGGTTAGTGACTGATGAATTGAAATGAGGCATATGTTGTGTTTGTGTAACACTTGTTTATAATATACGCGAGTTATTCGGAAAGACCGGGTTTATCCCATTCTGAATAACTGATACGACGATAAGTCGAAGATGAAGACGGTGGTCGAAGACCGGAGGTCTTCACGTCGTTTGAGTGATTACCGACGATCTTGATTGGGATGTACACCCAAGAGGAGGGAATCAGTTGGTGATCGTCCAGACGTACTTGGAGATCGATGGATATGCGGGGTACTAGGTGCCTCCGGTTTCATTCAGACCTAGAACGGACTTGTAAATGCACTGTGTGTCTGACATTGGATTTCATTCTATGTGTCTGATATCGGTTGTATAGAGTGGTTTGCCTGTGTGGCATGCTAAGATGCAAGTGATCAAGGCTTTTGTTGAAAAGCAAAGTCTTGTGGTTGATGATCAAAGCACGGCCTTTGTGGCGTAGCTTTGTGTAACGTTTACTTCGCGAGTTTCACACCCGGTATGAACCAAAAACG
This sequence comes from Allium sativum, assembly GCA_030737875.1. Taxonomy (NCBI): domain Eukaryota; kingdom Viridiplantae; phylum Streptophyta; class Magnoliopsida; order Asparagales; family Amaryllidaceae; genus Allium; species Allium sativum. Next base: position 163,551,255 of record CM060924.1, read on the forward strand.
GGATACGGACCTCAGGGAGGACATGCGTTTCTTTCTTGTTAGAAGTGGCGTCAGTGGTTTAACACGCCTTGACGAGTTTGACTTATGTGGTTGTTGCTGTTGCAAGGTGCCTCGGTTAGATCGGATGATCCAGGTCCGATGGAGCCATTCGTTGGCTCATTTACGCCCCAAAGGGCGGGGAAACGCAGTGTTCAGGCATTTTAATCCACATCGGTGGACCGGCCCTGTCGCTCCATGGTCACTCGAGCTCTGACCTGAGGCTCGGGCTAGAGAGTCTCGAATCGGTAGAGGACTATCTTTTGCCTCGGTTCATAGATGGAAATCCAATTTCCAAATACGTGACATTTGCGGTTTTATTTGTAGAACCTAGTATGGCGACATAGTGGGATGGGGCGCTTATGCCGTCTATGATTGATGCTTATGATTTGAAGTTGTTTTATACTCTATGCACTTATAATAGTATCAAATGATTTGTTTTAAACGTATCAAGCATTATTGGCTATTATAAAGTAAAAACCCTATCCTCCGGCTTGCGTTGCATTGTGTGATGGGAACTGGGTCTTATAATAGCTTCATTGTTCTTCATTTAGCATTGCGCTGTTTTTTCATGCACTGGTGTTCTTGGGAGGAAACCCGTTCCGTGTTATACAGCGTGGTCCCTTGATTTACCTAACTTTAAAAATAAAGATTAATAACTGTTTTAGTTCTCACACCAGTCACATGACTGACCTGGAGTTTATTGTTTTAACCTAAACTCTGGGTGCCCTTATTTTGACACGGGCAGCTAGTAGTTTTGGTTTTGCAGATTTATATTCACAGGAACCTGGTTTACAGCTGGAACGATATTCGGAAAGCTTTGTATCCGTATATCTCTTCTAGTTGTGTATTGTATTATTTTCCGCTGCTATGTAATTTATTGTAATCTCTGATATTTCTGTGTAATATTTATTCATTTATACTCTGTATATTCTTGTATTCTGATGGAATTGTTGTAATATACAATGAAATGTTCTTCCGTCTGCGTTCTGTTGTGGCTTGTTCTCGACTCAATCCGCGCTTTCCTCACCGGAGAAGTTCGATCGGGTCGTTTCATTTTGGTTTCAGAGCTTTGGTTTACAAAGCTCAGAGAACAAGGCACATTAGAACCATACGAAAGAATTCATCAGATATTGGATTAGTAATATCCAATGAGAATGATTCGTTAGAGATGGGATCAGTAGTATCGTAGAACGAGTGTGAAGATTAATGTTTTTAAAATAAAAATTGAAAACAAGTTTTGTTTTGAAAATTTAATTCAATTATACATATTTGAATTTTTATTTGTATTGATTTTGGACAATCCAGTATATAAAGAATTTGCATATATGCCTTGCAAACGTATATTCGAAGTTTTAATATATTGGATAGATATAGCATCACACTCTAGTCGCCCGGAGATGATATTGATGATAGCGATCGCATCATCAACATTTAGGTTCGAGTTTCGAAGGTGGGATTTCTATATATTTCCATTAGACTGGTGTGAGAACGAAAACTAGATAGGGCTTATTGTCGTGATTTGGCATCAAAAATCTGATTTTTCGACTATGTATTAAAGTTATGAATTTGAAAAGCTAATCAACTAATTGATTGATGGTTGTGTTGTTGATTATTGGTTGATTAATTAAAATTTGTACCTTATAGCCAAATTGAATCAAATATTGAATTGTGTTGAAAATTGATTGCACTTGCATGCATATACATGTACTTACATTGAACAGGTCACAGCAAGGAGGCTAGAGCAGAGAAATAAAATTGTTTGCCCGACAAATAGGTACACGTTTACCATAATTTACTGTTTTGTTTGGGTGATGATGATTTTATGAGCCGATTGGCTTTTTCTTTTTTTTTGAGATCAGAGGGCCTGTATGGCAATTTCGGGATTTTCCCGGTGCAGGGCAGGTTATGGCGAAATTTTTCGAAAATTCAGGGTGTTAGCCAAATTTTTGAAAAATTTGAAAAGTTTTTAGAAACTGAAAAGTTTTTAGAAACTGAAAAGTTGAAGAACTTAAGCCGTAATGAAAATAATGGAAGTTGAGTTGATTTGTTAAACAACTTTCGGCTTCGTTCCTTTTCGGGGACGAAAAGTTTTAAGTGGGGGAGTTTGTAATAACTCGGAAATGCGAGCCAATTTTTTTTTTAAATTGGTGAATTTAGGGAATATTGATTATTTAAAAAGAATTATTTTAAATAAAAACGACGAGTAATTTATTTTGAATAGAATTGGAACGTATATAATTATTCAAATCGTCATTAGATTTTAAATATTTATTTATATATATAAAAGGAATTGAAAATGGCGCGGTAGTTCGATAATTCGATTTCAAATTTCAATTGAACATACAGGATTCAAAATAAACCGGATTTTAGTGAAACCAAAAATAATAGAATCTAATTGATAATATCTTTCCAACGAATCAAAAAATTAAAATTTCATAGCGGGAATCAAAAGATACGTCCAGTTGAAAATTCTGAATAGTCGGTATGGAATTCAGGCCCTTAAAAATGGGAATTTTGCAAACGACCTCGGATTTCGACGAAACCACTTTTGTTGGATCCGTGATGTCATATTATCGCTAGGTTTCAAAATTCATAATTTTCCGATTCAATATGTGAGCGTGGCAAAGGAAAACGCGTTTGACCACTTTTGTTAGGGCCGTATCATCAATACGAAGCTAGAAAATATTTTTCTGGAATTTTTCGAGTTAGTATGTGACCTCAGTAAAATGAAATGCGTGTTCAAATTCAATATATAGAGTTATATGTTGATTTTGACGAAAACTGATCTAAACGATCGAATCAGCTTACGATACATATCCCATTGTGTTCGGAATGGGGGTAATTAGCTAGGGGCGACAGTCAGTGGGTTCGATTTTGAATTCGAAGTAAGAAGTTGCTTTATAAGAAGAAAATTAAAATAAAATAATAAATATATTATTATATAACTTCCCTTTACTTTCCTCTCTCCCTGACCATTGACCATTTTCAGATCTCAAAAAAAAAAAACGCACCTTTGCCCATCGCCCCCCCCCCCCCCCGCCTCCTTATGCCGCTCGATCACCGCCACCACCCCGGAGGCGCTCCACCACCTCCACTCGTCGGAGCACGATAAGCCTCTCTCTTCCCTCTCCTCTTCGATCCTCTCCCCTCGTGTTAACCTCATCGTGAAGCCCTAGGACCCGAACCCCTTTGTCGCGCCACCTGTCACATGCCCCCTTCCACTCCGACCCTCCTCTACCTGAATGAGCCCCCTTCACCTCCGCCTCCTCCCTTCTTCCTCCAGACCAGAGCCCCTCCCCCCCCTCCCCCCCCGGTGAACCCTAAACCGCCACCACTGATCGGAGCCACCTCCGACGAACCTCGCAACTCAGCACCCCACTTCTTCGTAAGACGAACAACACTCCCCTTTTTCAGTTAACCACCGTGAGTTTTTCCCTTATTTTATTTATTTATTCTTGATAATAAAAATTTGATTTTTATCTATATGAAAGCGTATAAAAGGTTTGATTTTTATTTCGTTAAAAGGTTTGACTTCATTTCGTTAAAAAGAAGTGGTTCTTGAAATAAACAAGATGGGATTTTTATTCTATAAGGTAAAAAGCTTGAATTTTTATATTCGAAAAACTCGGATTTTTATCACATAAAAGATCGGATTTTTATCATATGTGAAATATAAAAATATGATTTTTACTTGTGTAGTGTGTTGAAAATAGAATTTCTATATAATAGAGAATATAAAAATATTATCTTTATATATGTGGCAAAATAAAAATCTGATATTTATTATATATATAATGAAGTAAAAATGTGATTTTTATAGTGATGATATAAAAATTCGATCTTTATATGAGAAGTAGAAATATAAAAATATAATTTTTATATAGAATGAAGCGTCGAAAATATATATGAAGAAGAAATAAAAATACGATTTTTATTTATTGAATGAAGTGATAGAAATATAATTTTTATTGAACAGCGTGAAAAGAACTGCATTGGAATTTCAAACAGATTCAGTCGATTCAGCAGTTCAAAAGCTAAGCACGGCGGAGTGGAACCCTCTGTGAGAACTTCTCAACTTAATTTATTTTTTCTAGTTAAAAATATATACTAGGATGCAGACGGTGTTTAGTAGCACCCGACTCCCGTCGTCCACAGACCATGGACGGCTTGTATGCTTGTTTGTTTGATTTTGATGTGTAGTTGATTGTGTGATGTTATGTGAAATGAAATAAAATATTTATATAGTTGAAATAAAATATTTTATAGTGGAAAATATTTCATAGTTAAAAATAGAATTTTAACGTATATATGAAATGAAATAAAGTAATATAAACAAATTGAACGATTTGTTTATATACACACATTTGGCTGATATTGATTGGGACGATAAATTTTACACATCGCCCAACTGCACAAATAAAATCTGTGTTTGATTGTTTGAAAACCCCACACGGGTATTGGGGTGATATATGACATACACTAATCCCAATAGTTAGTTGTATGTCGATCGATTGATTGACAGACTGTTATAAGCATTAAATATATATATATTTGATGCTTATACAGTGTTGAACACACTTTGGATGATGGTTGATGATTTATCGTTGCTGTTATATACGTGTGGTAGAAAATCCATATAATTAACATTATATGGTAATTGATTGGGCCTCATTCCAGTTTTGAAAAAGAAATATTTGAAAAAGAAATATTTGAAATAGAAATATTTGAAATAGAAATATTTGAAAAAGAAATATTTGAAATAGAATATCTGAAAATAGAAATATATGAAGCCGTGTTGATTAGATTGACGCCATTTTCACGTGAATGATATTTATTATCGATTATGTTCGTTTTTATAATGAATATTGAAAAGTGCTTTCAAAATCGGATATTTTGAAATGAAATTCGAATTATATTGAAAAGAATAGAAATTCAACTTAAATTGAAATTGAGTTGAATAGAAAATGAATTCGAATTAAACTAAATAGAATTGAAATTCGAATTAGATTGAAATAGAATTGAAATCATTTTGAATTGAATTTAAAACGTATTGAAATTGAACTGAAAATTGATTTGAATTGAAATCAATTTGAAATGAATTTAAAACGAATTTATAATGGAAAATTCAATTTTGATTTGAATTTGAAAAGGAAGTTGAAATCATTCTGAAAACGAATTTAAAACGATTTATAAAATACGTTTTAAAAGGGAATCGATGATATATATATATATATATATATATATATATATATATATATATATATATTATATAATGGCCTGAATAGAACGCGCCGCGCCGCGGTAGTTCGTGAATTTCGACCATTGACTTCGAATTGACGTTGCGGGAGATCCGACCATCGGATTCTCCTAAAACCTGAACCGTTGGGTTCGTATCAAAAAGAGCTTTCTAACGAATATTAGAAATTAGAAATCTAATGGTTGGATTTAGAATTATGTCAAAATCAAATTTGGAAAAGGTCGTTGTAAGTGCAGTTCGATGGCCATTGATGGAAATCGACTGTACGGGCCTTGATAAAATTATTAAAAATAGTAATAATTTGTGTATGATCATAAGAAATGATTTGGGGAGAATCGAGATGAAAAACTCCACATTTGAAAAGATAAAAATAGTTTTTTATCGAAATGAACTAGTTTTGAACTAGAATTAAAATTCTATTTATTTTTAAATAAATAAATTGGATTTGAAAAGGGTTTTAAAAGTAACCAGAATTTCCAATAATTATATTGGAATGGATTTGAATCGAAATTGTCTTCGGAATATTTTGATGTTGGATTTTGTGATTATACAGATATTGTTATGGGAATTTGAAAGATATATTTATATCGTTATTTCCAATACGTTATTTGTTGGTCGTAGAATTTGATATTGAATATAAGCCGATATATTTTCGATTCAGAGCCTTGTATTTAATATCAAATGTGATTTGGGTTTGTCGTGAATGGTGTCTTCATTAACACTGTCCTTGAACCTGTAACAACCCGTATTTTTCGATAACTGTTAAGACGAGAATCAAGGCAGAATTTAATTTTAAATTCTGAATCAAGTAAAACGGGCTATGCCATTGCGTTCGTCTCGGAAATATACGCGAAATAGAGTCTGAGTTTTCGAGAATCGGAGTCCGTATGACCAAGATATGGCCTCGCGAAGTTTCACGAAAAATTCCCAAATTAAAGTATACTTAATTAAGTGAAATGGGTTGCGCAGAGAAATATATATATATATATATATATATAGTTGAAAATTAAATAAATAAATATGCAAAAATGTTCAAAACAGCGAATTGGGAGAGGGGAATAACCGAACCGGCCGATTTTTGAGGTCGACCCGAGCTCGCTGGGTCGACTAGGGGTTAATCCAGGGTGTTTGGCTGTCAACCCGTGGGCCGATTCGCTCAAATGCAGATTTTGCATTTGGATGGTTCTCATGGTTCATCTTTAATCTAAAGGCCCTAGATGGTTCGTACACTTGACTTCTTCCCCAAGACATGCTTTGATGGCTTGGTTGAATCTAGGTTTAATCCTATGGCCTAAAACACTTGCCTAATCTATAAATAAGACCCTAACCTATCCTAAATCCTCATTATTCATTCATGCAACTAAACTATGGCAAAATTTTACCTCTCATGGCCTCCACTCTCTTCATAAAATTTCTAAATGGTTTCTATGAGATATTTTCCATGCATACAAGTGTTTTCAAGCTTGTATGAGTGTCATTAGCTTGCATTCAAGTCAAGTTTCTATCTTTGCATCATAAAGCAAGGGTTTTGATCATTTTGGCTCAAGGGTTTTTATGTTAGAGCTTGCATTTTGGGTCTATTTGATTGCATAAGGGCTTTGTCATATCTTTTGTGCCTTCATAGCAATGTAAGCCCTTTCCCTACTCTTAGATATTAACTATGAAGTTAAATGTTCATGTTGCAAGTTTGGGTTTGATCATTGAGTATGATACATGCTATCATGTCATGCAAGTTTATGAAGTCATTATCTTGATCTTGTGAGCTAAAAGCTACAACCTTTATGTTGAAATGTTGCATTAGGCAACATGAGAACCCTCATAACCTTTATGTCAACTTGCATATGAAGTCATAACCCTTATATGAAGATATATGCGAGTTACTAGTCATCATTCCATATCTTTTGTCACCATGATTCGCTTATGTGCCAAGTTTGGGTTTATGCATGTTTTGAGGCTTAAGAATGTAACATGCAAGTTAATGAACACATTTGTGCCTCATTTGCCACCATGATTAACTTGTGGCTTAATATCCATTTTTGTCATGCCTTTGCCAAGTCTCTTCTTTTAATCCATTACGTTGTCGCGAACGTATATGCGAGTTTAAAAGCGTTGGGTTATGTTATGGGTAATTTCTAATGACATGAAAATACAACTTGAAAACATGACTTGAAATATAACATGGAAGTTGACATGTGAGTATGCATAAAAACATAAGCTTGGGAATTTACCTATTAAGTTAGGTCTACCCTTTGGGAATTTACCTATTAAGTTAGGTCTACCCAAATGCTTGAAAACTTGTAACATGTTTTGGGAAACATGATAGACATGACACTTAGATAATATAAGTGTGGCCAACTCGAGGTTGGGTTGAGTTTGCAACGTAAAACTACCCGGAACTGACCGGCCTAACTAGTAGTTGCAAACAATAGGACCCAATGTGAGAAGTTGGTCATGTTGTGCTTGAACCCGAGGTTAGACCAAGTTGTGGTGTAAAGCTACCCGGAACCGACCGGCTTAACTAGTAACCACAACAAAGTCTAATGTGAGAGGTGAAGGTGCATTAAGTAATTAATGCCACATGATAGGGTTAAGTTAATTTGATTAATGACTCTTAACCAAATATGACATGGACAAATGGGTTAAGTAATTTGATTAGGCTAATGATACTTAACAAAACATGACAAGGTTGAGTAGGTTAAGTAACTTGATTTGCCTAATGACACTTAACCATTTTTATATGACTAGTGGATGGGGTTAAGTTAACCAACACTTAATCAATCCAATGCGATAACTTGGTAAGGTTAAGTAAGTTTTCTTAATGACGCTTAACCGAAAAATACGGTTAACGAATGGGGTTAAGATTAGACTGAACTAGTCTAAACATGGAAATCGGATGGGGTTAAGTTAGCCTAGACTTAATTAATCCCACTTGGTAGTTTAATGGGGTTAAGTTAAACACTTAACTAATCTAAACATGATGAATTGATGTGGTTAAGTGACCTATACTTAACCAATCTAACTCGTGAATTTATTGAGGTTAAGTTAACCTATACTTAACTGATCTAACGTGAAAACATGATAAGGCTAAGTCACGAATCGCTTGAATACACTTGACCGATTTGACTGAGTAAATTGATAAGGTCAAGTTAATATATACTTAACCAATCTAGAATGATAATTGGATGAGGTTAAGTCGTGAATTGCTTAATACATACTTAACCAACGTGAGCATGGTTTGTAGGGTTAAGTCTTGGACTTGGATACTTAGCCAATTTTGACATGATTTGAAGACGGGTTAAGTCTTGGACTTGGATACTTAGCCAATTTTGACATGATTGGTAGACGGGTTAAGTCATGAACTTAAGTGACACTTAATCCATTATGTAAACCCTAGTTCTGAGGATAGGGGATAACCGTAGTTAACAAGGATAACGGGAATAAGGTTAAGTGGTAAACCTTAGTTGAGGAATAACTAAGTAATGATTCTTAGTCAAGGAAATTTAGACCAGTTCATAGATAGATGAGTAACCTGATACGGTAGGTCATCGTTTAAGTATACGAGTAGGAGCAAGTATCTGATTTAGATAAAGGCTCCAGCGAACTGGGTAACGAAGCAGCGGCTTCGGGGAACGTGAGGGTATTCTTGGTATCCCTCTATGAGCTGCCAGGTGATTATACTAGGCTCATGAGAGGTTAAGGTCTGCGTTAGAAGAACCAAGAGTATGCCTTGGTTGCTATGCGAGCGACCTAAAGACGGGGATGGATAGGGGATAGTCGACGATACACGGTCGTACCCTAGATAGCATTTTGTCAGACTACCTACCATCTTTGGTCAAGCGTGTACGTACGGAAAGGCAGAGAACACCCAATAGACCATAATTGCTATCTAATTATGGTTGCGGTAAGGCTAGGATTATGGGTTGGCTAGTAGTGTCTTCTCATACAGGATTTATCCTGTCTTGTATTTCACTAGTTGAGGGAGGGGTCGCGTGGGACCATGGCCACGTATAGAAAAACAGACCTTAGCATCTGCATCGGCAGATAAATCGAAAGCTCCCGACCGAGTCCTGTATTTCTCGATCTGCTCTGTGACAGGACTCGGATGGCACGATGTGATACATGTGCATACAGTCATGGAAAACGATTCACGATGAATGCGTGGGAAAAAGGGCGCGGTTGACGGTTAGCGTAAATCCCAGTGGCCCTGGGTGGTTGAACCAAAACCGAGATACGAAAACGTGCAATAGGTAAGCGTAATCCCTAGTGGCCTTAGGTAGCATAAGTCCTAGTTGTACAAACGATAATTCATGTTGGAAGACCCTAGCTAGGTTTAGGGTAACAGTCCAAACCGATCTTAAGGATCATGGAACTATGTTAAAGTAATGTAGAATCTCATGGGAAAGCCCGTATGGTCTACGGCAAGGGACTGAACATTTACATGGAATAAAACATACAAGTTGAGTAACCTATATATGCGATATATTAGGTTGACATGGACCATTACACGACTTTTGAGTGAGGGTCATTCTTGGTTAACACATGATACGGTGGGGATACTAGTACGGTAGGTGCAGAGCTAAAATGCAGGATAGATATCATGGGACGTTATACGTGATAGATATCTTGGGAATATTATACTTGATAGAAACCTGACGATGTGATACCTTGTTTTATCTTGACATCGTAATTTATCATGACATCTTAGTTTATCTGAGTTCAGTAGTTCATCCTGTTATTTTGATTTAGCTTATCTATCTTGTCATCATGCTTATGTTCATCTCAGTTTCTCATGTCAGTTAACTTTACTAGTTTTTATGCTAATAGTAGATAGGGCTTACTCAGTCTTTTTGACTGACCCGTTTTGTTTCGCCTCTTTTCTTCCGTTTTCCCCCCAGGTTACAGGGAGGAAATACTGTTGTTTAGTTCAGACTTCTTCTGCTTGAAGGTCATCATGGATGGCTTGGACTTTTCTTGGCTAATGTCTACTTTACTGTTTTTACTTGGGGAATAATTTATGAAAATGTCTTTATGCTTCTTTACTATTGCAAGACAGGTTTTGATGTACTCTGATGTAAAAGGCTTTAGACCTTATTTATTCATGTTATGAAAGTTTGATTTTACTTCCGCTATTTTTATATGTTTTGTCTTGTGATATTTCTGTGCATGTTTACCAATAATGCCCCTCTAAAGCTAGTGCATTCCTTTGCGAGTGACCCTAGCGGAGGCGGGGTGTTACACGTGGTATCAGAGCCAGGTTGGTTACCAGACTGGGCAAAAGTTTTTAAAGACCTTCTGAAAACTATTTGAAAATCGTTTACAAAGAAGCATTTTTTCAAGAAAATTTTCTTTTAAAAGAAAAAGGCTATTCCCCAAAGGCCATTAGCACTATCCTTGTTTCCTTAATTGAATCTCTTCTCCTTTCTTTCCTCCATCTGTAGTCACAGTGGTTTTAACTGCGACTAGTCTTTTCTATCTACGAAAGTGCTTTCCATGCAATGGAGGTGGTTTTCAAGAGACCAGTGGCCGCGTTATAAGAAAGTATAGTGAGAAAGAGGATAAAGGATACGAGCTTAAGGATGAGCAACTTGTTGGTATGGCTTAGTCCTCAAAGGAGGGAGAAAGATGAACAATGAAACCCATGACGAGAAAGTATCTTTGGTATGGTGAAACGGGATGGATAGTTAAGTATTGTGGGACAAGGGCAAGATCATCGTTGTATACCCTCACTAGAGTACCTGAGTAGGGGGATAACATCCTTGTTGAAGATCTAGTTATTCTTTTCTATCATCCCGCCAAGACTTTGTTTTGATCCCCGCATCATTTAAGTCCGCTTCGGTAGTTGAGTCTCTGCACCTTAAGTACTAACGTAATAGAGAATCCCATTTTTGTCTCAAAGTCCTATTGGAGAATCAGTCCATTTATACATGACTTGTTTGGATTTGGGAATGTCTATGCCAAGTGTTGAGTTTGGAAATAATGCTTATGTTTATAAGCTATGGATAGATTCTAGGGATGAAGTGGTTATCCAGTAGGGGGTGCCACTCTCGGTTTTGATAGGAGGGTAGTTAGACCTTTTGACTAGCCTTGGTAATGCCCTCGAAGTATCGGGTAACCTTTTTGAGGTTCTGTCATGACTAGTTACTTAGAATCCCCTGATGCCTTTATTGGAAATTTGAAGCCCGATCGAGTGGTGTTCGCCAATAAGACGGATGGTTTACTTCATTTATGCATGGGTTATAGAGATCACCCTAGTAAGTGCGCATGATAACCTGATTGACATCTGTTTACTTTCAAGAGAAAGTTCTTCTACATGGAATGCCTTATAGTATATAAACGAGATCCAAGATTCACTAGTGAATTTTGGAAAGCTTGCATGAGATCATGAGTACGCAGTCATGTTTGCGCCAAGTATTCTAGAAAAAGGATAAGTGCAAGTGGAATGAGAGGCGACGAAGAAATGAGTTTCAGCTCATGTTATGGAAGCAGGAAATAAGAAGCTACGAAATCGCGAAGTTAAAGGGCGGTCAAGGCACAATGGAAGTAAGCTCGAGGAAATACGACTTTGATGGTCAAAGACTAGATACGCGCATGATATCTCTTTTTGGGAGTATATCCTTGATCCCTGTTTCTGTAGAGCTTACTTGTAGGTTATCTTTTGTGGACATCCTCTCGGTCCTACTTTCTGTTACAAACCCCGTAACGAGTTTGTCTTGTTTATCTTCTCGGCCCTGTTTCAGGGAATTCTAGGTAGAACCCTATGGATGTAAACATGTATTTGAAACATGTTATGATTGATATGGTTGCAAGTGGTTGCTCGTGGATGCGCGAATACACATTAGATACTCGCTCGACTCGGTCACATTTCATATTGCATATGCTCGAGTATTTATACTTGTTTATGGACGAAATCGAATGTATTATCATGCGGTTGTTGCATATGAATGAATGATTGTGCACGCATATAGTATCTATATGACTAGGACTATTTGCATACATGTTGGATTCATGGCACTATACATATTTTGCATTAGAAAGATTATTCAGGCCTGATCATTAGCATTAGCTAAGGAACATGCACACACACGTTTTGCATATATTCATACAACATTAGAAATCATCTAAGGACAATGGTTGCTTGTGGATGATGTTTTGAGTAGATGGATGATGGATGGTAGGATATGTTCTTCCTAGCTTGGAGATTTCGGGGACGAAATCCTAAAAGGTGGGGAGAATGTAACAACCCGTATTTTTCGATAACGTGTTAAGACGAGAATCAAGGCAGAATTTAATTTTAAATTCTGAATCAAGTAAAACGGGCTATGCCATTGCGTTCGTCTCGGAAAAATACGCGAAATAGAGTCTGAGTTTTCGAGAATCGGAGTCCGTATGACCAAGATATGGCCTCGCGAAGTTTCACGAAAAATTCCCAAATTAAAGTATACTTAATTAAGTGAAATGGGTTGCGCAGAGAAATATATATATATATTGATATATATATATATATATATATAATTGAAAATTAAATAAATAAATATGCAAAAATGTTCAAAACAGCGAATTGGGAGAGGAGAATAACCGAACCGGCCGATTTTTGAGGTCGACCCGAGCTCGCTGGGTCGACTAGGGGTTAATCCAGGGTGTTTGGCTGTCAACCCGTGGGCCGATTCGCTCAAATGCAGATTTTGCATTTGGATGGTTCTCATGGTTCATCTTTAATCTAAAGGCCCTAGATGGTTCCTACACTTGACTTCTTCCCCAAGACATGCTTTGATGGCTTGGTTGAATCTAGGTTTAATCCTATGGCCTAAAACACTTGCCTAATCTATAAATAAGTCCCTAACCTATCCTAAATCCTCATTATTCATTCATGCAACTAAACTATGGCAAAATTTTACCTCTCATGGCCTCCACTCTCTTCATAAAATTTCTAAATGGTTTCTATGAGAGATTTTCCATGCATACAAGTGTTTTCAAGCTTGTATGAGTGTCATTAGCTTGCATTCAAGTCAAGTTTCTATCTTTGCATCATAAAGTAAGGGTTTTGATCATTTTGGCTCAAGGGTTTTTATGTTAGAGCTTGCATTTTGGGTCTATTTGATTGCATAAGGGCTTTGTCATATCTTTTGTGCCTTCATAGCATTGTAAGCCCTTTCCCTACTCTTAGATATTAACTATGAAGTTAAATGTTCATGTTGCAAGTTTGGGTTTGATCATTGAGTATGATACATGCTATCATGTCATGCAAGTTTATGAAGTCATTATCTTGATCTTGTGAGCTAAAAGCTACAACCTTTATGTTGAAATGTTGCATTAGGCAACATGAGAACCCTCATAACCTTTATGTCAACTTGCATATGAAGTCATAACCCTTATATGATGATATATGCGAGTTACTAGTCATCATTCCATATCTTTTGTCACCATGATTCGCTTATGTGCCAAGTTTGGGTTTATGCATGTTTTGAGGCTTAAGAATGTAACATGCAAGTTAATGAACACATTTGTGCCTCATTTGCCACCATGATTAACTTGTGGCTTAATATCCATTTTTGTCATGCCTTTGCCAAGTCTCTTCTTTTAATCCATTACGTTGTCGCGAACGTATATGCGAGTTTAAAAGCGTTGGGTTATGTTATGGGTAATTTCTAATGACATGAAAATACAACTTGAAAACATGACTTGAAATATAACATGGAAGTTGACATGTAAGTATGCATAAAAACATAAGCTTGGGAATTTACCTATTAAGTTAGGTCTACCCTTTGGGAATTTACCTATTAAGTTAGGTCTACCCAAATGCTTGAAAACTTGTAACATGTTTTGGGAAATATGATGGACATGACACTTAGATAATATAAGTGTGGCCAACTCGAGGTTGGGTTGAGTTTGCAACGTAAAACTACCCGGAACCGACCGGCCTAACTAGTAGCTGCAAACAATAGGACCCAATGTGAGAAGTTGGTCATGTTGTGCTTGAACCCGAGGTTAGACCAAGTTGTGGTGTAAAGCTACCCGGAACCGACCGGCTTAACTAGTAACCACAACAAAGTCTAATGTGAGAGGTGAAGGTGCATTAAGTAATTAATGCCACATGATAGGGTTAAGTTAATTTGATTAATGACTCTTAACCAAATATGACATGGACAAATGGGTTAAGTAATTTGATTAGGCTAATGATACTTAACAAAACATGACAAGGTTGGGTAGGTTAAGTAACTTGATTTGCCTAATGACACTTAACCATTTTTATATGACTAGTGGATGGGGTTAAGTTAACCAACACTTAATCAATCTAACGCGATAACTTGGTAAGGTTAAGTAAGTTTTCTTAATGACGCTTAACCGAAAAATACGGTTAACGAATGGGGTTAAGATTAGACTGAACTAGTCTAAACATGGAAATCGGATGGGGTTAAGTTAGCCTAGACTTAATTAATCCCACTTGGTAGTTTAATGGGGTTAAGTTAAACACTTAACTAATCTAAACATGATGAATTGATGTGGTTAAGTGACCTATACTTAACCAATCTAACTCGTGAATTTATTGAGGTTAAGTTAACCTATACTTAACCGATCTAACGTGAAAACATGATAAGGCTAAGTCACGAATCGCTTGAATACACTTGACCGATTTGACTGAGTAAATTGATAGGGTCAAGTTAATATATACTTAACCAATCTAGAATGATAATTGGACGAGGTTAAGTCGTGAATTGCTTAATACATACTTAACCAACGTGAGCATGGTTTGTAGGGTTAAGTCTTGGACTTGGATACTTAGCCAATTTTGACATGATTTGAAGACGGGTTAAGTCTTGGACTTGGATACTTAGCCAATTTTGACATGATTGGTAGACGGGTTAAGTCATGAACTTAAGTGATACTTAATCCATTATGTAAACCCTAGTTCTGAGGATAGGGGATAACCGTAGTTAACAAGGATAACGGGAATAAGGTTAAGTGGTAAACCTTAGTTGAGGAATAACTAAGTAATGATTCTTAGTCAAGGAAATTTAGACCAGTTCATAGATAGATGAGTAACCTGATACGGTAGGTCATCGTTTAAGTATACGAGTAGGAGCAAGTATCTGATTTAGATAAAGGCACCAGCGAACTGGATAACGAAGCAGCGGCTTCGGGGAACGTGAGGGTATTCTTGGTATCCCTCTATGAGCTGCCAGGTGATTATACTAGGCTCATGAGAGGTTAAGGTCTGCGTTAGAAGAACCAAGAGTATGCCTTGGTTGCTATGCGAGCGACCTAAAGACGGGGATGGATAGGGGATAGTCGACGATACACGGTCGTACCCTAGATAGCATTTCGTCAGACTACCTACCATCTTTGGTCAAGCGTGTACGTACGGAAAGGCAGAGAACACCCAATAGACCATAATTGCTATCTAATTATGGTTGCGGTAAGGCTAGGATTGTGGGTTGGCTAGTAGTGTGTTCTCATACAGGATTTATCCTGTCTTGTCTTTCACTAGTTGAGGGAGGGGTCGCGTGGGACCATAGCCACGTATAGAAAAACAGACCTTAGCATATGCATCGGCAGATAAATCGAAAGCTCCCGACCGTGTCCTGTATTTCTCGATCTGCCCTGTGACAGGACTCGGATGGCACGATGTGATACATGTGCATACAGTCATGGAAAACGATTCACGATGAATGCGTGGGAAAAAGGGCGCGGTTGACGGTTAGCGTAAATCCCAGTGGCCCTGGGTGGTTGAACCAAAACCGAGATACGAAAACGTGCAATAGGTAAGCGTAATCCCTAGTGGCCTTAGGTAGCATAAGTCCTAGTTGTACAAACGATAATTCATGTTGGAAGACCCTAGCTAGGTTTAGGGTAACAGTCCAAACCGATCTTAAGGATCATGGAACTATGTTAAAGTAATGTAGAATCTCATGGGAAAGCCCGTATGGTCTACGGCAAGGGACTGAACATTTACATGGAATAAAACATACAAGTTGAGTAACCTATATATGCGATATATTAGGTTGACATGGACCATTACACGACTTTTGAGTGAGGGTCATTCTTGGTTAACACATGATACGGTGGGGATACTAGTACGGTAGGTGCAGAGCTAAAATGCAGGATAGATATCATGGGACGTTATACGTGATAGATATCTTGGGAATATTATACTTGATAGAAACCTGACGATGTGATACCTTGTTTTATCTTGACATCGTAATTTATCATGACACCTTAGTTTATCTGAGTTCAGTAGTTCATCCTGTTATTTTGATTTAGCTTATCTATCTTGTCATCATGCTTATGTTCATCTCAGTTTCTCATGTCAGTTAACTTTACTAGTTTTTATGCTAATAGTAGATAGGGCTTACTCAGTCTTTTTGACTGACCCGTTTTGTTTCGCCTCTTTTCTTCCGTTTTCCCCCCAGGTTACAGGGAGGAAATACTGTTGTTTAGTTCAGACTTCTTCTGCTTGAAGGTCATCATGGATGGCTTGGACTTTTCTTGGCTAATGTCTACTTTACTGTTTTTACTTGGGGAATAATTTATGAAAATGTCTTTATGCTTCTTTACTATTGCAAGACAGGTTTTGATGTACTCTGATGTAAAAGGCTTTAGACCTTATTTATTCATGTTATGAAAGTTTGATTTTACTTCCGCTATTTTTATATGTTCTGTCTTGTGATATTTCTGTGCATGTTTACCAATAATGCCCCTCTAAAGCTAGTGCATTCCTTTGCGAGTGACCCTAGCGGAGGCGGGGTGTTACAGAACCCAGTTGAGAAAAAGATTAAATCTTTTTATTTAAATTTAATGAAGTGTACTAATTAAATGATATTCAATTGGAATTGAATTGGTATAGATTTTTGGGTTTATCGTGAACAGTGTTTTAAATAACACTTGTTTTTAACTCGATAATTAATGGAACGTGATTTTGGGTTGTCGTGAACGGTATCTTCAATAATACTATTCTTAGACCCAAAGGAGTAAAGAAAACCAGAAACTAACTGGAGATTAGTTAAGTTGCATGGTTCCTGGGGTATTGATCGGATGTTGGTTTCGGCCTTCGGGGTTAATACTTAGGGAATTACTCACTTGCTAATATATGGTTAGGGACTGATTGAAATGGAATGTGTGGGTTTATCGTGAACCGTGTTTTAAATGACACTGATTCTTTAACCCAGTTAAAGATTAAAACTAAGTGGAGTTTTAATGAATCTCTAATTAGATTGAAAAGATCGAGAATGGAGTATCACCAGTTTTGCTCCAGGCGATAGTTAAATCTTTAACAAGATTTAAACATGAAATGGTAATTGAATTTACCGATAACACCGTGGTGTTAGATATGAAGTATAACCAGTTTTACTTCATGGGATTAATAGGTTGGGATTGGGAAATTAAAACAAATGATTACTTCGGTAAGGTTCGTTAATCCCGACTAGTTGAATCGATATTCAAAAGAAGATTAAAGAATAAATTCAAGGAATTTATCTTTGATAAAATTAATGGGAACCTTTCCCTATAAATGTGAAATTTAGAAACTAACTGTCAGTTAGCTAAGCAGAATGGTTTTCTGGATATTGATCTGCTGTTGGTTTCGGCCTTCGGGGTTAATATTTGGGGAATTATTCTCTTGTTAATTTACGGTTAGTGACTGATGAATTGAAATGAGGCATATGTTGTGTGTTTTTGTAACACTTGTTTATAATATACGCGAGTTATTCGGAAAGACCAGGTTTATCCCATTCTGAATAACTGATACGACGATAAGTCGAAGATGAAGACGGTGGTCGAAGACCGGAGGTCTTCACGTCGTTTGAGTGATTATTGACGATCTTGATTGGGATGTACACCCAAGAGGAGGGAATCAGTTGGTGATCGTCCAGACGTACTTGGAGATCGATGGATATGCGGGGTACTAGGTGCCTCCGGTTTCGTTCAGACCCAGAACGGACTTGTAAATGGACTGTGTGTCTAACATTGGATTTCATTTTGTGTGACTGATATCGGTTGCATAGAGTGGTTTGCCTGTATGGCATGCTAAGATGCAAGTGATCAAGGTTTTTGTTGAAAAGCAAAGTCTTGTGGTTGATGATCAAAGCACGGCCTTTGTGGCGTAGCTTTGTGTAACATTTACTTCGCGAGTTTCACACCCGGTATGAACCAAAAACAGGAGACAGACCTCAGGGAGGACATGCGTTTCTTTCTAGTTAGAAGTGGCGTCAGTGGTTTTACACGCCCTGATGAGTTTGACTTATGTGGTTGTTGCTGTTGCGAGGCACCTCGGTTAGATCGGATAATCCGGTTCCGATGGAGCCATTCATTGGCTCATTTACGCCCCAAAGGGCGGGGAAACGCAGTGTTCAAGCATTTTAATCCACATCGGTGGACCAGCCCTGTCACTCCAAGGTCACTCGAGCTCTGACCTGAGGCTCGGGCTAGAGAGTCTCGAATCGGTAGAGGACTATCTTTTGCCTCGGTTCATAGATGGAAATCCAATTTCCAAATACGTGACATTTGCGGTTTTATTTGTAGAACCTAGTATGGCGACATAGTGGGATGGGGTGCTTATGCCGTCTATGATTGATACTTATGATTTGAAGTTGTTTTATACTCTATGCACTTATAATAGTATCAAATGATTTGTTTTAAACTTATCAAGCATTCTTGGCTATTATAAGGTAAAAACCCTATCCTATGGCTTGCGTTGCATTGTGTGATGGGAACTTGGTCTTATAATAGCTTCATTGTTCTTTATTTAGCATTGCGCTGTTGTTTCATGCACTGGTGTTCTTGGGAGGAAACCCGTTCCGTGTTATACAGCGTGGCCCCTTGATTTACCTAACTTTAAAAATAAAGATTAATAACTGTTTTAGTTCTCACACCAGTCACATGACTGACCTGGAGTTTATTGTTTTAATCTAAACTATGGGTGCCCTTATTTTGACATGGGAAGCTAGTAGTTTTGGTTTTGCAGATTTATATTCACAGGAACCTGGTTTACAGCTGGAACGATATCCGGAAAGCTTTGTATCCGTCTATCTCTTCTAGTTGTGTATTGTATTATTTTCTGCTGCTATGTAATTTATTGTAATCTCTGATATTTCTATGTAATATTTATTCATTTATACTTTGTATATTCTTGTATTCTGATGGAATTGTTGTAATATACAATGAAATGTTCTTCCGTCTGCGTTCTGTTGTGGCTTGTTCTCGACTCAATCCGCGCTTTCCTCACCGGGGAAGTTCGGGTCGTTTCACCAGGGCCTAGGTCGACCATTGGATCGACCTGGGGGTCGACCTGGTGGACCCAGGTCGACCACAGGGTCAACCGTAGGGTCGACCCCCCTATCAACCTGGCCAGGTCTGGCTGGCCTGGTCTGTGTTCTGGTCGAATTTCTGAGCCTTAGTGTGTCACTTGGGCTGACGTGTCGGCATTTGATTGGCTCCTCTTGACGTGTATGGCCTAGATTCCTTCTGTCTTCATCTGATGGCTCAAATCAACTTGAAACTCTATAAAAAGGACCTAAGACTCAACCTAATTCACATAAAAAAAACTAGAGCTGCCATGCTGCCAAGAGGAATTTGAGAATAGCCGTCAAGAGGAAAAGCTTAAGAGGCGAGCCAATTCAAGAAGAAACAAAAGTCTAATCTAATTTCTACGCATTCTACTTCAAGGGAATGCTTTGCAAATTCATAATAACAGAAACCAGTAAACAAGTTTCAGCGCCCGTTGTAAGTATAGTGGCTCTTTAGATGGGAATGCGATTAAGACATGATTTGTTGTAAATTGTAATATGGAATTAAATTAGTATTAACGATGTTGTTTTATATTTGTTATTTGTGATAATTTGAATGATTGTGGTGATTGAATCTTTTATGTATTGTGAATCAAACAATCAACACCTTATGCGAATTGTATGTATACAGTTAGATCTAAATATATGTTTATGCAAGTTATAGGTTGCAAGTTAGATTTACACAAATATTTATATCATTCATGTAGGCTCTAGGTATATATGTTTAAACCAATTGTGCCTACATGACTAGAATAGATCTATATTCACATGTTTTTATGCAAGTGAGAACTTATAATCGGATCCATGTCAAGATCTGTTTTGGATTCATATGAAAGTTTATTGTTAGATCTATGTTTATACATATGTGTTGCAAGTTCAAACCCTTAAGTAGTTGTCAAAGTTATACATATAGTTTTGTCTTACGCCAGTTTTATGTTTGAGGTTATGCCTAGACCTATTCATTAACATGTTATACCATGTTGTAGTGGATTCATATGACATCTATTAGGTTATATTATGTTATACCTTTATGTTAGGCTATAACTATATGATTCATGTGACACCTATTTAACTAGGCCCAATATTTATATGCAAGTTTGTGGCATGTTATGCAATGTTATGATATTCATGTTGATTATTTTGTAAGTTCACACCCATGATGTTCATATTGACTATGTCGAGAATGCCAAGCTTACACCTATGACATGTTTATGTTAATGAATTATTTTTATGCCAATTTTGTGTATGCTAAATTAGGCTAAGTTTTTAGCCTAATATTATATGACAAAATCATGCGGACGGAGAATTAGGCTAAGATTGTTAGCCTAATATTTAGACGGGGTAATGTTGGGTAAATTGGTAATTATAGGAAACTTGACGTAAATGGGTTAAAAATCACATAGGTGATTTATGGCATGAAACGGTATAAATTATATACCTAAATTAATGAACTTGATTAGAAATAAATTTGGGCAATGACATGAATTCTGGATAATTTACATAAATTAAAATGTAAATTTAGACAATACGAATATGCTTAACCCGAGGTTGGATTGAGTTGTGATGTAAACCTGCCCGGATCCGCCCGGATGTCCAGTAATCACAACAATACCTATCCAATGTGAGAGGTTAAGGCATTGAACCCAATAAAAACCCGAGGTTAGACTAAGTTGTGGCGTAAGACTGCCCGGAACCGACCGACATACAGGCAACCACAACAATACCTGTCTAATGTGAGTGGTTGGTGCTTTAATAAGACAATTAAAGCTAAGTTAGGATTGGTAGGGTTAACTTAACTAAAACACTTAACCAACTTAACATGTTAACAAGACAAGACTTGTAGGGGTTAAGTAACTAAGAAAACACTTAGCCAATTTAACATGTTAACTAGACTAGAAGGTGAGGTTAAGTAAAGTTAATACATTTAACCAATTTAACATACTAACTAGACTAGAGGGTGAGGTTAAGTAAATTCAGGACACTTAACCGTTATAACCTGATAACTAGATAAGTGGGTAAGGTTAAGTAAATTTAGAATACTTAACCATTATAACATGTTAGTTAGATAAGTGGGTAAGGTTAAGTAAATACACTTAGCCAATTTAATATGTTAGCTGGACTAGAGGGTAGGGTTAAGTAAACTTAGAACACTTAACCATCATAGTGTGATAAATTGAACAGGGTTAAGTTGAAACATGAAGGGACAATACTTAACCATTAGAACATGTTAATTAAACAGATGTTAGGGTTAAGTTAACTAAGGGAACACTTAACCATTATAACATGTTAGTTAAAATAGGTGGGCAAGGTTAGGTTAAAAGGGATACTTAACCAATACAAGATGAATGAGTAGGGTTAAGTAATAAGAAATACTTAACCAATATAACTTGGTTTGTGATAGGGTTAAGTCAACATGAACTACTGATAACACTTAGCCAGTTTAATATGACAAAAGAATGGGTTAAGCTAACTTGAATTGACTAATGACACTTAACCAATCCAACTTGACGATAAAGAGGGCTAAGTAGTAAACCTTAGTTAAGAAAACGACGATTCAGGAAACTAAGTGGTAAACCTTAGTTAGGAAAACTAAGTAGTAATTCTTAGTATAACACGAGGAGGAGCGAACGTCCATCTGATCTTAAAGAAGGCTCCAACGAATTGGGTTACGAAGCCCGAGGCTTCGAGGGGACGTGAGGGTACTCTTGGTATCCCTCTATAAGGCTGCAGATGATCCTCCTGGGCTCACAGAGGTTAAGGTCTGCGTTAGGAGAACCAAGGGTATGCCTTGGTTGCAATATAAGGCAACCTAAAGACTAGGGTGGACCAGCGTGATTTGGCGAGACCAGTAGCCCTGTGATATCAACTCGTCGTCTACCTACCATCTTGAGTCCATCGAGATACGTGAAGCGGAAAGGCGGAGAACTCCAACTGACCATATACTCGCTATCTAGTTAGGGTTACGGATGGCCATAGGTTAGTAGGGCATAGGTGGGCCTGCGTATAGTTCTCATTTTTCAAGGTGTGCCTTTCATTAGTTGAGGGAAGGGTCAGGTGGGACCGTAGCCACTAGAAAAACATACCTTAGCATCTACATCGGCAGATATCTGAAAGCTCCCGACCGAGTTCCGTGTTTCTTAAATTTGCCCTTCCACGAGACTTGGGTCGCACATATAGAGGACATGTGCAACTAGATATACTGAACGTTTACGATACGATTGGGACGTCAAGTCTAGGAACACTTATCACTCTAGGTAGTGTGTCCTAGACTAAAAGGCATCATTCGACAGGTAGCATTATCCCTAGTTGGACCTAGGTGGCATAAACCCTGAATCCGAGAAGCATTCAATAGGTAACATAAACCCTTGTTGGATCTAGGTCGTGTAAACCCTGGTTAAGTCTAGAAAGCGTTCAATAAGAAAACCCTAGATTAGATCTAGGTAATAAATAATAGATGTACACCTAAAGGCAACCACAATTACAGGGATTGGGATCACGTTATCATCTTTATACAGATTACTAGTTGGGATACTAGTTAGGTGGTGCAGAGATATAGAATGGGGTGTGATAGTATATTCGGTTTAAACTGTCTTGCTTTGGTTTATATTAGTCTATTATTCTGTTACTGTCCCATTTTCCAGTTTACTCCTGTCATGAACTTTATCCTGTTCACATGCTAAAAGCCACTAGACTTCATATGTCGTTTGTGTTATAAAACAAACTCAGAACAAAAGAAATAAAGAAGAAAGGACATTTTTATTCATTTAGATATATTTACAACACATATAAGCTCTCTATTTATAGACTTCATATGTCCTGACATTTACAATAATGTCTGTTGCATTAAGCGTATTCACCCTTAATATTTTATATATTACAACACTTCTCCTTGAATATGCATATGCAAAGATGATAAGATTGATTGCCTCATTGAAAACCTTTTGTATGGATAACCCCGTGGGAAAAATCATAAATAAGGAAAAAAGTGCAATTTATTTCATCTCTACGCAACATATTGATAATGTTCCAACGAGGGTTGATACTTCTGGATCAAGATAATGCCTCATTAAAAACCTTACTAACAAAAACCCAGTAGGAAAATATTAGTGAAGGAAAAGGGTACATTATAGCCCAATTTTATATGCTTTCCCTGATTCATAACACGTTATTCAAATAGTTTAGTGATGCAAGCGACACATACCAATTTTATGTTCATCTTCTGAAATATTGATTTTGGAAGTGACCGTGAATAGATCTACTAGATTTTCGTGAGACTGGTTTTGCTTCACTTCTATCTTATTGTCTTTTTGAAGTTCATGTGTGAAAAAGAATTTAGGAGAAATGTGCTTCATCCTATTACCCTTGATATATCATTCCTGAATCTGAGCTAAACATGTGGCACTATCTTCATAAATAATGGTTGATCTTTTTGTAGTTAAGAGAGGTTGACATGTGTTTCGAATATGTTCGATTAATGACCTTAACCAAATACATTCTTGACTTGCTTTATCTAGTGTAACGACCTGTATTTTTTCGGTATTATTATTAATTTATTTAATTATTTAAATCTTGATTTAGAGATTTAAATGAGTTGTTTAATTAAATTTTATTGAATATTTAATTAATATAAATAACAGAATAATATATTTATTTCCGAAATAGTCGGAAATAGTGGAATTGACAATATTGTGTGAATTAGATTATTTAATTTATATATTCAGTTTAGAATTGAATTATAATAACGAAGTAATTTATAAATGTCATTTAAATGTATAAATTTTATTATAATTATAATCGAGCCCTAAATGGCGTGGTGGCTCGTAATTTGGCGATTCGAACCTTAAACGAATATACATAATCCGTTTTAAGCCGGATTTCTGTGAAACAAGAAACGTTCGGAGCTGGTGAAGTATATTTTTCTAAGGGAAGAGAAAAATCGGGATTTCGTCGTATAGATTTTGAGTTATGTCCAAATCAAATTTTCGAAAAGTCGCTATGGAATTCCTTTATAATTTATAACGATTTATTTATATTATAAAAGGTTTTTCAATATAAATTGAATACTGATTAAATCTGGATTTGGAAATGTCGAGTTAGAAATTTAGATAGGAATATTTTGGAGCTATATGATATTCTAATGTGAATATATACAATAATATTTATTTATAAATATTTATTTTAATTATTTTTAAATATATTTTTATTTAATTTTTTTTATTTAGAGCTTTAAAAATAGCCAGTTTTGCAAGCAAACTCCGTTTTCGATGAAACTAATTTTGTTGGATCCGTAATATTAAATTATTGTTAGATTTCAATTTTCGTGATTTTTGGAGTCAGTGTGTGGCCGTATAGATTTTTAATGTGAAAAACAGTCAGTATTTTGACGGCTAAAAATACGTTGTGTGAGCAAACGGAGTCGGAATTCGACGAAACAAGTTTCGTTGGGTCCGTAATGTCGAACTGTAGCTGCATGCCCATTTTCATGATTTTTGGGTACCGTGTGTGATCATAGGAGTTTTTAGAATGATAAATCGAGTTGAAAATCCAAAATAAAATACAGGAAGCTTATAATACAAGCCAATATCTATCCTATATACACCCCTTACTATCCCTAAACCCTTATTTCTATTTTCCTCTGGTCAAACATAAATCAGCCATGGCATTTATTTCTCAAACCATTTCAGGGATCTTCAAAAATCAAAACGAGATCTATAAAATCCAAGAAATATATGTATGGAATCCTGAAAGCTTGCTCTTCCACTTGATACCCATTTTGTGTTGTTCGAACCATCCTTCTGTCGTTGTAAGTTTTCAGCGCAAGTTCGAGCAGTGGTTAGGGTTTAATAAATCGTTGGATTTAGGCACTAATTCGTGAAATCGAGTTCGTCTTTGGATTCGGGAGGTCAAACAACATTTGGGTACAAAGATTTGGGGTATTTGGCTGGATTTGATGTCGCACCTAGCACCCAGGCGTGCGTGAGATGCTGAGTGACGGGATTAGTGGTATGCATGCAAGTTGAAGATAGTTGGGAGAGGTATGTTGAGATTTCGAAGGGAAGCAAAATGATGAAGTCGGTGGATGAATTCATGATGTAAAGAGGTTGATAGGAGGAGTTGAAGTTTTGGCAATGGAGCATTTTCACTACAGGAACCCCACGGTCGATTTCAGGGAAGAAAGGTGCGGATGGGCTTGGGTACTCACGTATGGGTGATGGGCCAATAATTTAAGGTTAAGCCCAATTATTCATAAAAGGGGAATTTAATTTATTTTAATTAAAAATAGTATTAACTTGTTAATATATCTTTGTCATACGTTATCCAAATTCAGTAAAACAAGATCCGTTGGGATCGTATGGACGGGGGCTACACAATGGAACTAACTGGAAATGAATTGGAGCTCGTTACAATTTATAGCGAAATAAATTGTCTGTCTGAATCAACCAACAATTATCGTTATTTAACGATGATCGTCCAATGTGAGTAAATCTCACTAACTCTGATCAATTTATATTTTTATAAATATAATCTAGTAATGATAAACGATAATTGACTGCTGTGTGATGATTGATTGGTTGAATTGCCGATGTATTGGTTGAAATTATAGATAATGATATATATATAAATCGTTAATCAAATATTGATTCTGTTTATCAGAATATTTCATATCGAAATGAAATCGATGTTATTATATTGTTTAACATCAGTGGATGTAGGGAAACTGGTCGGAGGAATCCAACTGGATTCCTCAACATTTATTTTACTGTTTTTCATATATTGTGTTATATGATGTGATATGAAATCTGTTGCTGATTTTGTATGTTTGAATGATGCCGATCATTGTTATATAGTATGTTAAATACCGTAAGGAATTCTGGAATGTTAAAAAGAATTTTTTCAATGTTATGCCGAAAAAGAAATATTTATAAAATCAAAAGATTTTATAAAAAGAAACATTATTTAAAATAAATGTGGTTAAAAAGAAATATTTATTTAGTAAATAAATGTAGTTAAAAGGAAATATTTATTTAGAAAATAAATAGAGTTATAAAAGGAAATATTTATTTAGAAAATAAATGGAGTTAAAAGGAAATATTTATTTAGAAAATAAATAGAGTTATAAAAGGGATTTTTGAATAAGATTTAAGTGTAAGAAATAAAAAGGAGATTTCGTATGAAAAATTCTACAAATAAAAGTATAAATAGAATTTGGAAATGGAATAATATTTTTAAATACGAAGCAAAATTGAATTGATATATCAAAGAAATATTATTTACATTCGATGTGAATAATGGATTAAAATAGTGATTTTATAAATTAAAACATTTATAAAGAAAAATTGGGATTTGAAATTGAAATTCAAATGGGAATTTGAATAAGATAGGAAATAGGGTTAAAATAATATTAGTTATTCGAATTGGAGTTATTTGAATAGAGTTAAACGAATAAAGTTTACCGATTAGAGTCAATCAAATAGAGTTAATCGATTAGAGTTAATTGAATAGACTTAATCAAATAGAGTTAATCGATTAGAGTTAATCGAATAGAGTTAATCGATTAGAGTTGATCAATTAGAGTTAATTGAATTGAGTTAATCAAATAGAGTTAATCAAATATAGTTTATTCGAAAGGAGTTATTGAATATAGTTTATTCGAAAGGAGTTATCGGATATGGTTTAATCGAAAGGAGTTAATCGAATATAGTTTAATCGAAAGGAGTTATCGAATATGGTTTAATCGAAAGGAGTTAATCAAATATAGCTATTCGAAAAGGAGTTAATCGAATAGAGTTATTCGAAAAGGAGTTAATCGAATATAGTTTATTCAAAAGGAGTTATCGAGTAGAGTTAATCGAAGAGTTAATTGAATAGAGTTAATTAAATAGAGAATTGATTAGAGTTAATCTAATAGAGTTAATTAAATAGAGAATGGATTAGAGTTAATGGATTAGAGTTAATCAAATAGAGTTAATCGAATAGAGTTAATTGAATAGAGTTAATTGAATAGAGTTAATTGAATAGAGTTAACCGAATTAGAGTTAATCGAATATTAGTTATTCGAATAAAGGTTATCGAATATAGTTATTCAAAAGGAGTTAATCAAATATAGTTTGTTCGAAAGGAGTTACCGAATAGAGATTATTCGAAAGAGAGTTACTTAAGGAAGTTTGTTAAAGATTTAAAAGGTGAACTTTGTCTATTTCAAGGTTAGAAATGTTGTTTATTTAAGGTCTGAGAGGTAGTTATACCCCAATTTGATTGACTCCATTTTTAACTGAGGAATGGTTAAGGTTTGATAGTGAAGGTTGGTTAAGTGAATTCAGTTAATGAAGGTAATGGTTTGAGTTGGCATAGCAATGTTTTATTTAAACATCTGTTTAAACCCAAATGTAGGAGTTTTGGTATTGTTTTCCAAATAAGAATTTGAAATGTTTTCTAATACAAAAAATAAGAAATGGAAATGTTTTCCAATGTTAATAATGTATATTTTCTAAATTCTGAAAATAAGAAATGTCGAATATATGGAAACAAGAGATGAAAAATGAATAAATTAATGAACTAAAGAGATAAATGTTAAATGATGATTGATCGATAAAATTTCCATCTGAAAATAATATCTTTATTTGCACACATATTTTTCTTTGATAGTTAACTCACCGACTATCGAAGTTTTTGACCATTTTTCCGTCGTCAATACGGAGAGACCAGGATTAGATTCATTATGTGAAAACCACTCCATATGGCATTAGCGTTGCGAGTCAAATATGATTAAGGTAATTGAAGATGGAGTTATGCAAGCACTGTCCTGTTTACAGAATAGTGCCTTCGGTTTTTCCAGTCCCAGGACAACCTGTATGGAAGAATGTCTGACAGAGTATATTCAATAGATCCTGTAAGTTGATCTCTTCAAACGTATTTACGTTTGGTGGTAGAGGATTTCGTCTCTCTTAGCTGTATACCCATGATATGTTTGGACAAATCAATTTGTGATTTAGTAGGTATGACGATGTGACATTCAAAGTAAATAAACGTGTGATCTATCAGAGATAAGCGTGGCCTCTAGCCTTACAACTGGGAATGGTATAAAATCGGGTAGGTCGCATGACTAAGTGGTTAGCTTCCAATTAGGGTGTATTATCACCTGATCTAGAGAAATTCCATTTACTTCTATAATCTATTTCGATGTTGTCCCTTTCAGGAAACGGTTGCTAATCCCAACCGTTGGTGATAATACATTCGGTACACTCAAGTGAAATGAGTGATCAGTCATGTTTAGCCTGGGTTGCAAGTTATTTTTATTGAACCCAGTGTATTCCTCTCTAGAGATACACTGTCGGAAGGTGGTCTCATACCTTGCCAGTTGGAATTCATTAACCAATAAGCGCCCGCGGTTTTTGATTATATATTATGTATGTGGAACGTGAGATGAAAGCGTTCTTCCAGATGATTATTATATTGTGATTAATTGACACTATGATAATATCAAAAGAATTTTGCTATAAAATTTATTGTTTCTTTCAAAAGGATTTTTGAAAGTTAAATCAAATGTTTGGATTCTCATAAGGGAAAAACCCGTTCCGTGTTATACGGCATGGTCTTATGAGATATCGTTTATTTTCTCAAACTGTTTTAATTTTTTTACTCACACCAGTCCAATGACTGACCCGGTGTTTATTTTGTTTTGCTTTCCCTAAACTCTTGGGTGCCCAATTTTGTGCGGGCAGTCATGTAGTCAGGATTTTACAGATACTGAGAGCTTGGAGCAGGAGGCTTCAGGGTTATATAGCTATTGTTATTTCCGCTGTGTTGTATGTGTCATACTCTGATAATGTTACTATATACATTTACCTGTTTTATTTCAAAGTTATGTATCTATTATATATTGTTAATTCCGCTGTGAGTTTCGTGTTACTCTGATGATGATGTATGTTCTTCTTCTTCTTCTATTCTAAGTTTCTATCTTATCTATTCTCACCCTCTAATTTCTTTCATGGACTATCCGGTGTTTTCGGTTCTTGGATGTTCAACATGGTGTTGTATGTTGATATCCAAGGTCGCAAATTCCCCGGGTTGTTACATGTAGTGTTAGTATTTCAGAATGATTGGATGATGTTTCTACCAATGTTTGTTTTGTAGATCGCCATAAAATAGTTGTACTACTGTTAGTAAACACATATCCATTTTGTGATCTTGCTTTATGTGGATCAGAAAGATAACCTGCATCAACATGACCAACTAGAATCAGATTATAGCCTATGTTAGAATAAAACTAGCTTAAATTTGTGGTTCCTCGTAGATACCTCATAATATGTTTTATCCCATTCTAGTGTCTTCTAATTGGTGCAGAACTATATCTTGCTACAAGATTGAAATGCAATACCTAATCTCGTGCATTGGGCTTAATATAATAATGCACCAATTGCACTGAGATATGGTACTTCTGGACCAAGTACATTTTCATCATCTTCTTTAGGTCGGTAAGGGTCCTTTTTAATATCTAGTGATATGGAAATCATCGGTGCACTAAGTGGATATGCTTTATCCATTTGAAAACGGTTTAGGATTTTCTAAATGTAATTTAATTGATGAATTAGTATGCCATTTCTACTATGCTCAATCTGTAGACCAAGACAATATTTAGTTTTGCCCCTATCTTCCATTTCAAATTCCCGCTTTAGGTAATCTATTTTTCATTAATCTCTTCTAGAGTTCCAATCAAATTTATATCACCAATATATGCCGCTAAAATAGCAAATCCCTTTACCGATTTCTTTATAAAGGCACATGGACAAATGAGATTTTTTTCATACCCGGCTTTTACCAAATATTCACTAAGACAGTTATACCACATTCCCCCAGATTATTTCAAACCATATAGTGATCGTTTCAATTTTAGTGAGTACAATGGCTTTGATTTTGCTTCAGGCAATTTATATCCATCTGGAATTTTTATATAAATATCGATATCTAATGCACTGTATAGATAAGCTATCACAACATCAATTAATCTTATATCAAGCTTCTCGGAAACTACAAGGCTTATTAAATATCAAAATGCTATGACATACATAATGAGAGAGTATGTTTCTTTGAAGTCAAAACCTGGTCTTTGCAGGAAACCTTGTGCAACAAGCCGTGCCTTGTATCTCACAACGTCATTTAATCATTTTGTTTTCTAACGAATACCATTTACAACCAACTGGATTAACATTCTATGGGTTTTTTTCTATTGGTCCAAATAAACCATGTTTTTGAAGTGTATCTAGCTCAACCTGAATAACATCTTTCCACTTTGGCCAATCATGTCTTTTTCGACATTCATTTATGCTAATTGGTTCATTATCATTATCCTCATTATAATCATGACTTTTAGTTATTTCAGCAGCTACTGTGAATGGGAATACATCATCAATTATTATTTTACTTCGATCCCATATTTCTCCATAATTCTATAATTGAGATCTCACTATTATTAGGTACCGTTTTATTTTCAGAAGCTTCTATTATTTCTTCTAGGATAATAGTTCCTTCACTGATTTTAGGAGAATTGGAATTTTCTTTTGAGTTATCCTTTGGATCATTTATAACCTCTTTAGGAGGTTTGTTAATTGATGATTTTTCGTTAGACTTTCTTTTTCTAGGCTCCAAGCCTTTTAAACCTATAGGTCTTCCATGTTTTTGTCTAGCTTTAGATTCATTTGCTTCTATTAGTCCTTCGCGGATTTCAATTCTAGCTAGTGCATTTGCTACTGGAATGTGAGATTTAGTTCTTTTGCAGCATCAACAAATGCATCTAACATTTTATTTGCAATATTCTGAATATGCAAAATTCTTTGTACTTCATACTGGCATTGTTTGGTATGTGAATCCAAATGAAACATAGATGGATTATTCCACGTAATTTCAAGCTGTTCTATTGGAATGGTCTTTTCTTTCCCTAACGGCGGGAAAATTGACTCATCAAATTTACAATCTGCAGATTTTATACTGAAAATATTACGTGTAAGAGGTTCAAGATAACGAATTATCGAAGGTGAGTCAAATCCCACATAAATTCCCAACCTTCTTTGAGGACCAATTTTAGTACGAAGTGGGAGGCTAATGGGTATATGCATTACACAGCTAAATTTTTGTATATGTCAAATATTTGGTTGGGATGAGTTAGAAGTTGTGATGGTGAAAATTGATGATAAGTCATTGGTCTAATTTTAATCAATTTCGATGCGTGCAAAATTTCATGTCCCAAAAATGAAACAAGCAACTTTGATTGCATAAGCGACGATCTTGCAATAAGGTGCAAATGCTTAATTAATGATTTTGCCAGACCATTTTGAATGTGTACATGAGCTAATGGATGTTCAAGTTTAATTCCCAATGACAAATAGTAGTCATCAAATACTTGAGATGTAATTCTCCTGCATTGTCTAGTCGGATTGGTATAATTTGATCATCCAGGAAATGTGCTAATAATTTAATTATTTGATCAAATAATTTGGCAAATGTCATGTTTCTAGTAGGGAATAAACTTACATGTAACCAACGAGTTGATGCATCAATTAATACCATAAAATATCTAAATGGTCCACAAGCGGGATGAATTGGACCACATATATCACCTTGAATTCTTTGCAAAAATTCTGCAGATTCTGAAGTGTTTTTACTGTATGAAGGTCGAGTAATTAATTTTCCTTGTGCACATGAGGTACACATGTAATCTGTTGGTAAATTCAACTGATTTGATAAATCGTGCCTATTTGAGTTTTTATCAATTTTACGCATCATAATTGATTCAGGATAACCTAAACGATCATTCCAAAAAATCAATTTATTTGTATTCTTGAGCTTCTGGATCATATTTTAAAATGGGATTCAACCATGCCAATTTTGGTCAGCATAATCTAGTTGAAATTGTAACAATTTTTTCTAAAATAAGCTTCTGGCTTTCGATTTTAGAAATAACACAAAAATATTCTTTGTTGTTTTCATTTATAGTTTCAATATGAGGCTATTCATTCTTATATCTTTGAAGCTAAGAAGATTTCTAGTAGAATTTCTTAAATATAGTGCATTTTGAATGAATATATGTGTACCATTTGGTAACACTATATGGGCTCTTCCGGGCCCTTCAATTATATTGGCTGAACAACTATAGTTGAAACTTTAGCTAAAAATACTTTCAGATAATTCAAAGGAAAACTTCGAATTTTTCAATATCATATGAGCAATTGCACTATCAAGTAGACATATATCATCAGTTAAACACTGTCGATCCATACCTTAAGAATTAAAGATAATACAACTAGTCAATAACTAACATATAAATAAATGTACATAAGAATGAACTACTTATCAAAGTCTAACATTACATATTATTTCTACAAGTCCATAAGAATAAACTAAAAGAAAAATAGATAAACAAAATTTTCAAACTAATACATGCAGAAAGGAAATGAAACAAAATAAAAACCATATGATAAGCTTTAGGCTACTTATTGGTTGGTTCGGTCATATCTTCGAATAATGCATTTAAATTTTCATCGCTAAATAAATTTCCATCATAATCTTCAAAGAAATCACCTAACTTCAAGTTAGTATTATCGGACAATCCCTCAGTATTATTTGTCTCGTTATTCTTAGATTGATGATATTCTTCCACTGTTTTCTTTTACGATCTACAAGTACGTGACTAATGACCAGTGCCCCCGCATCTATAGCAAACTTCCTCATAATGATTTTTTATTTCTACAGCTGAATTATTACTATTTTCAAGCTCAATTTTCTTTTGTTTCTTTTTAAATTTAGTAGTTTTGTTGCTTCCAAAACCACTATAACCACCTCTGCTGGGGTTGTATCCATGTCCACGTTCTCTACGCCTGCCACGACCTCTTCCGAAGTGGGGAAAATTAGCTTTTACTTCTGGTAATGCAGCCGAACTAGTTGGTCTTAAGGAGTGATTTTAATAAGAAATTCAGTATTTTTCTTAGCAATTAACAGACATTCAATTAGTTCAGAATATATTGTAAAATGATGCTCTCGATTTGCTGTCGTAGGAGTATATTCGAGGCATGAAATGTTGAGAAAGTCTTTTCCAGCATTTGTACATCATCTGCCTTTTCTCCACATAATTTCAGTTTAGAAGTAATTCTAAACATAGCATAATTGTATTCCCTTTCAGTTTTAACGTCTTGAAACCTTAGGTTCAACCACTCTTGCCTTGAGTTTGGAAGTATGACCGTCTTCTGGTGGCCATAACGCTCCTTTAGAGAGTTCCATAAGTGAAGAGGATCTTTTTCAGTTAAATATTCTGTTTTTAGATCCTCGTAAATGTGGCGTTTGAAAAATATTAGAGCCTTTGCTTTGTCCTGCTGAGACATATTGTTTCCATTTTTAATGGCGTTTTCTAAACATTGAGATTGCAAACGGATCTAGGCGTCTAGTATCCATGACAAATAGTTGTCTCCAAATACGTCCAAAGCCTTTAATTTGAGCTTAGCAATGTTTGTTATATTATGAACTCTGTTTACTGTTAAATAAATAAATAAAAACCAAAATGTAAATTTTGAGTTTTATACTAACAAAATATTCAGACTAATTATCTACAAACAAACAACATAAGCAAAAAAGGCTATCAGTATAATTGAGACACTTTCAGTGTCTGTATACAAATAAATAATCCAAAAATATTTTCACAATGTAGTACGTGCATTCTTCGCATGTTAAAAAGTTAACCAACTTCTGTAGCTTAATAATTTAATGAATCAAAGCATACATGTGGTATTAACGAGTTTAATGAATCAAAATTTTCAAAAAATTAGGCAAAACTCCTTCAATTCTATATAAATAAGACATAGCAAAATGAAAAAAGTCATTGTTAGCGATATTTTTCGTCAACACTAGAGATACATCTATGGAAGTGGAACTTGGGGGAAAATAGGTTGTTTAGCCTTCACTAGTTTGAGTCAGTTCACCATCTCCAAGATATCAAGGTGTAGAATCCAAAAGGATAGTTACTCTTCCCTCAAAGGTGTGAGTACCAAGCTTGAGTGATTCAAGAACTGACAGTTATCTTAGGATGAAGGATTCCTAAGCGCAACCCTTAGCGAATGACTTAACGGTTTGTAGAGAGGGGTTTTGCATTGATCTTGCGAAAGGGTTAGGACACAGGCTCATATACATGTAGGAAGCACACAGTGAGTTGCGACAACAATAACTGAGAAATCATGAGAATTCCATAAAGAAATACTCATGATTCACGCTTTATTGATCTTTGATTTAGAATACATGAATAGAATAGAAGAAATCCCCAAATTGATCTAAAAATTAGGGTTTACTCTAGAGAAAAAAATAGTAGAATAAGAATGAGGAAATTGTCCCCAAAATGTGATCCCTAGGGTCTTATTTATAGAGAATTCAGGGGTCCTTCTGTTGTTGGGCCATTGGGGTTGCAGAAACCTCTTTCGGCCGTTTTTCTCCTAGGTCTTGGATGTTCAGCTTCCGTCTGCCTTTGTGGTGCTGATTATAGCTTCCGAAGTGAGGGTTCCGACCAGTTGGGGTTTCTTTGAGATTGATATGAGCTTGTCGATGTAAATGGTTTTCGGAAGGCATTCGTGCTCCCGGTAGTGACTTCCAGGTGTAGGCTTCCGGTTTTCTTATGAATACTTTGAGGAGCTTTCCCTCGTGATGTATGTAGATAGCTGTCGGTTCGGAACCCCTGTCGGTGTAGGAACTGAGAAGATTAGTATAGATAGGGGGTATCCCCTTTAGGGTTCCGGTTTGCCTTCCGGTGGGGCCTCCGGGTATAACCTAGTCTTCTGGGAGGTAGCTCCTAGTGATTTGTCTGTTATCTATCAATGTGGCCTTTCGGTGTTTATGCAGTGGATGTTTCAAAAACTAGTTCCGGATAACCCTTACGTAGGTATCCTTGATGCCTTCGCCTTTTGATCTATCAATATTAAGTAGGTTAATACCGACAGCCCTTCTGCCTTTTTGGGTTTTGGTCAGCGGAGCTCTGGCCTCCTTCTTTCTTATTTTCTGACTTAGATGACCTTTCGCTATAGAACCCCCCTGCCGGGTACCCCCCGCCTTTTGACCCGGCCATATAGGCCCTGTTGGATATCCGTAGCTTTTGAATTCCTTCTGTTGTTTGGCACTTGCATTTGGAGAATTCTTATGTTCTTGTGTTCTGATTACCCCTTCACCGCTAGCCTATTTCAGAGTTAATTTTGGTAGTAACATTTGCCCCCTAAGTGAAGGGGTATTTTCGACTTTTCAAGTCAAGCTGTTCTCTTCTAAGAGGCTGTAAGGTTTTGATCACGCTGGGTTCCTGACTTTTTTCATTTCCAGTATAAATCTTGCTCATTTATTTGATTTTAAATGCGTGGAAGAGATGAGAAAAGTGAGCTCTTGCCAAAAAGGAATCTTCTTTTCTTTTCTTCCTTTTTTCTTTATAACATTTTACTCCAACGTGGTTACTGTTCATCGGAATTTACCACACTACTCTTCAAGGTTTCAGGCTTAACTAATCGTAAGTTTTCTTTCTTTAATCTTAATCGTTGATTTGGATTATGCCCTGAATTGGGGTTTTATAGCCCTAGTGCAGATTAAACTCCCAATAATTGTTTGAGACGATGTCTAATTGTGATTTCAATAAACTATATCTATCCCCAATTATAACCGGGAGCTGGGAAGCAAGGTTTTGTATAGATAACTAGTTTGTGATAAAAAGCAACCTAAATTGTTGATATCGATCTTTATAGTCAATATTATTGTTTAGTGGGTTAACAAAACTCTATTTCATTTGTTTTCCTATATGTAGTTTGCATGCACTAATCGAATGGAAATGAGATTAAAGCACATGTTTATGTTACGATATCACCTGGCAGGACCATGTCTGGGATTCCACAAAATTGATGACTCCAGGTTGAGAAAATTTATTAGGATCTGTTCAAAGGAGGTATCCATATTCCAACGTTCGTCTGTCAATACTCGGGGGGAGGTACACGCTATATGCTATGGTTTTGGTATGGTCGGAACTGATGCCATTCCTGCTTTGCCACAAGACACTATCCATCATCCGATAAAAGGGTATTTCTCCTATTCTGTGACTCACATGAATCATGGGGGCTTCTTCCCCTTCCCGGAATTTGTGCTTAAGCTTCTGCGCTACTTGAAAGTTGCTTCCATTCAGCTTTCTCTAAATGTGTATACTCTTATTCTATGCTTGGAAATCCTGGCGTTGGAGACATGCCGAACTTCTCTTAATGTCAATGTCCTGCAATCTCTTCTTTGTTTAACAGAGGGGTCGGAACCCCTTATCCTTTACCCGAATCCCGCAAGGAAATAGGGTCGTGATCTTAATATTGAGCCTAGCAATTGGGAGGATCAATTCTTCTTCATAAGGTGTCCTTTTGGTGTATCTAGAACTCTTATTGATCCTGGTAGACAATTCTTCTCTCTTCATTTTTTATTGTTATTTCTTTCCAGCCTCTATCCCCAAGAAGGTGAAGCTTGGAGTGGAGGAGCTTCAAGTTATTGACGCTATGAGTGGAGTTCTTGATGAATTGAGGCGACATTCTGTTCTATTATCTTTGAAATCTCCACGCAAACATGCCCTTTTACCCCCGGGACAAGATTTCGTAGGTCAGCCTTCTTTCTAGCATTCAGTTTTTCTTAGGCATGATTCACGTATTTCTCCAACTGCTCCCATCCATCTTAAGTCTTTGTCTAAAAAGAGAGTAGCTTTAGCTGCTAGTAGTGGTTTTATTAAAAGACATAAAAAGCAAATTTTATCTCCCGTCTTTTTGGTGATGAAACCGTTGAGTCGCCTGGCAGTCGATTGTTATCCGGTCCCCTCGCCCCTTTTCTTGACAACTCTCCTAACACGTGTTCTTCTTCAGTGGAGATCACAGGAAGTGAATTTGTTGCTGGCTTTTTAAGATCCGACTCTAAGGGAGTTTTGGGTTTGAGAGAGTGTGAGCGACTCTCCCCTTTTATCGATAATATGATCCCCTAAAACCTCTTTTACTAGCTTCGGACTTCGATGGTATTGTTAAATCTGTCTTACCTTCGTTGATGTTTTCGATATATCAGGGTTTGCTTCTATGGATTGGTCTGGTTTTTGTCTTCACTTTGTTAAGCAACAACTTTTGGTTCATACTCTTGTTCTCCTAAATTCTTCATTTTTTGGCCTCATATAAGGGTTAACATTACGTTATTCTTTTTCAAATATCCAAAGGCCGGTACATTGCTGGGCAATGACGGCTTCATTATCTCGTGAGATGAAAGAGCTCAAAGAAGAGAAGGCCGCGTTAAAGTCTAAGATCCATGACTTAACTTTAGCGAAGAGCAATAACGAGGAAGCATGTGGTCAGCTGAGAGTGTCTCTTGAGGGGGAAAGAGCCAGCAACAGTTCCTTAGCTGCTGAAGTTTCGACCCATAAGCATGAACAGTCGGATATGTTGGTTGAACATGCAGGGAGGTTAAGAACAAAGGAAGCAACACTTTCCAATGCTAAATGGATAATATATGAAACTCAGGATAGGATTTCCTTGTTTTTGAGGGTACATCTTCCAGACATGGTGGCAAAATATTATGAAAAGGCTCTCCCTTTGGCCTATCGCGATAATTATGGCAAGTTTCCGGACATGGATTTTCCTTCCATCCATCCTTCCCTTCGGAGTAAAATCTTAGGGCGAATTAGTATGGCCGGACATAATTTCGAGATTTCTAAAGGGAACAAGGCAAGGGTTGAGGATCTTTTATTTGTTGAAGAGCTGCCTGATTATTCGATGCCTGGTCACGACGAAGATCCGATTTTGCATATTAGTAGTGATGATATAGGTGACCAAAACAATAATCCCGACCTCGAGTGTGGACATGATAAGGATAGGAGGGAGTAAAGTATACTTTCAATGTTCGTAAGTGACTCCTTGGGCCTTACGAATGCCAATTTATCACATGTTTCAATTACTTCATGTGGAGATGGTGGGTTTGTTGAAGAAGTCGTTCTCCCAGAACCTTGTGAGAAGGAACAGATGATGCAAACGGTTTCCCCCATTCCTCAGGTATGAATTTTTATTCTTGAGCTTCCTCTTTACTTGTAGGAATGATCCTTAATGACCTATTCCTATAGTGACAAAAATCTTGTTTCACTAATTATCTTGTTTCCAAAGGCGACCTGCACTCTCTCTCTAAGTCGAGGAGGGAATTTCTTACGAATTCCTCTTGTAACTCCGGTAGTGAACACTTTTTAAGAGAACTTAAGCTTTTCATATGAAGTACCCTAGGCTATCTTTTAACTTCCTAGGAGATGATATTAGAGAAACTTAGGGCCTACTATGCGAAATTAATATGTGAACGAACAAAGGAAGCATTGGAGAGAATAATAATTTGTTACACCCTTTGTAGTTGATGTTAATTTGCATGGATAGAATTGTATTTGTATTCACTTTCCTTTTGCTGGTAGTTCTGTGGTTTAATATTGATGTTTTTTTTTCCATAAAATTGATTCTATAAGCGGTAGCTCATTTGTTTATGTAAATAGGAAAAATTCACTCAAAGACATTTCCTTTTACATTGATAAGGGCGTTCAATTTACTCTACGCCCAGGAGACTTTCCGGGGAACTCTCTTAGCGATACTGTTGACAGATCTGCCTTGTCTGGGGAACTACTTATGCGACGCTTGAAAGAACAAATAGGTATATTGGAGACTCAGATAAAGCAAAAAGATAGAAACATCCTCTAGGTGAAGAAGGATATAAAGACAAATCCTTCTGTTGATTTCGATAAAGAAAAGGATGAACTCCATCGCCGAGTCATCGATTTAGAGGTAGAACGTGATGATGTATTAACAAAATGTAAAGAATGGAAATTTACCTTTGGATGTACTCTTGAAACCTTCACCCTTGGATTTTTGCGAGCCTTAACGAAGTTCGAGTCCCTAGAGCTTGAGATAAGGGGCCTTCCCCTTGGACTAGATCACTCTCTCATTGCTAGGTGGCATAGAAAGATTAAGGCCAACATGAAATGCTTCTATGACTGGAAATGTGGTGGGGATAATTTTTGTCGTATTGATCTTTACACTTCCAAAATTAAGCAATTACAAAAGGAGAAACAGGCTTTACATAAATAAGCCTTTGATTTGAAGAAGGAAAACATAACTCTCAATGAAATGAGCAAGGCTTTCAACCGAGCTTTGAAGTTGCTGCCTAAACCCTCAAACGATTCATGCGTGGTTACAGAAAAGATGCAAAAGATTGACGGACTTTTTTGTACTATGATTCATCATTCTATAATTTCCTCCTTGTCTAATGAATAGGGAGATTTTTACAAAAGTGTATTAAATTTCAGTAACCGCGTGTCCTGTTTCCCGAACAATTTATAATATCGCTTGAAGAAAAGGTTTCACATGTGGAGCGTGTGTTACTCAATATGTGACTTTTATTCAAATCAGAAACAATAATAAATCATTTTTCTAAAAGTTCTAAGGAACTTCCCTACACGAGCGAGAGGGACATGAGTTTTCATCTAATAATAGTGGAAATGTGATTCCAAGCCAGATTCGAATTAATGAGAAGGTTGAACAGCTCCTCTTGTTTAGATTTAGGGTTCGAGAACAACCCAGATTCGGATATTCATGGTCAGATCAGAAGTATACCTCTGCTTGTGATTGGCACTTGAGTCAATCCAGACTTGGGTATCAAGATAGGAGACCAGAAACCCGCTTCTGGCCTTGGCTGAAAGTTAAATCAACCCAGATTTGGCATTAAGATAGGACCGGGATTCCACTTCCTGTATTTGTGAAGATCTGAACCAACCCAGATTCAGGTTATTAATATAGGAGACCAAAAATTCGCTTCTGGTCTTCGTCGAGAGACGAATCAACCCAGATTCGGGTGTTAATATAGAAAAGCCGAACCAACCCTTGTTCAGGTAATTAGAGATTGAGAACCAGAAATCCACTTCTTGCATTAACGTTTTGGTATCCCCTTGGGTTTTCTTAGTGAAGCAGATGTTGTACGTGCTTCTTGAGCTACTTTCTGGGTTTTTGATGTCAAAGCAGAGGATGTACATGCTTTGTTGGCCACTCTCTGGGCCTATACGTCTGGTGCGCTTGGCTAGCTTATCCACAAGCATGGCCCAAGGACTTACCCGACCTCCCATTAGGAGGCGCCTTATCCTGACCATCGTAGGTGATGATAAGGTCTTAAACTTAAACCGGGCCATTGTAGACATGGAATTAAGGTTTACTCTTTTGATGCTCTATACTAACCATTGTAGGTACTGATAGAGGCTTACACACCACCCGCTTCTGAGAGGTGCCCTATCCTGACCATCGTAGGCGATAGTAGGGGTTGGCGTTTCCTTCTGCGGGTAATGCGGAACATTAGAAGAGGTAGGATGTGCTCTTCTACCAGCAGAGGTAGGACGTGCTTAGTTCATAGCAGAGGTAGGACGTACTCTTCTACGAGCGGAGGCAGGGCATGCTAATTTTTGATGCTCTGCCACAACCATTTCTGGTGCGAAATGGAGGCTTACGCTTTTGATGGTTTAACCTAGCCCCCTCTGATTTGGTCATGGAAAAAGACTAACACACCGCCCCTCCTCCGGGGGATGCTTTGCCCGGACCAATATGGCGATGACAAGGGATTTGTTCCATTCGTGGTTTGACCCATCTTGGGTTTCTTTAAGCTTTAAAAGGAGGGTTTTCTGTACCCTTGATCGTGTTTGATAATACTTTTCCTAAGGACTTTTGTTGAACATAATTGATCTTTTTATAAACTCATGTAATTGGCCCTGGTCGATGAATTTGATGACCATTTCCTCAAGAATTTTGCAGTGGTTAGTTTCATGTCCGTTCATCATGTGGTAATGACAGCAGGGTCCTCCTGAGTTCCTTTCATATTTGGGTTTTTTCTTTGCGAACGACCAATAATTGAGTTCGTGTCTGGTTAGAAATTAGATATTTTCCATTAAGGTGGTAAAGTAGTATCCCTTGGGTAATCCCGGCGTAAGCCTCTCTCCTTGATATTGAGACTTAACCCTTTTGCGACCCATTTTTGTTATTTTACCTATATTTTTGTTTCTACATCCCAATATATATTAAGATTGAGGTGTTATCCTTTCAGACCATTTATTGGTGAAGTGGTCAAAATCATCCATTATTTCTTGTTCAAACACCATTCCTCTAATTTTCTTGTGGAGAGTTATCCTTATGAGAGAGAAAATTTTAACATCCTTTGATGTAGAGCCACTTGGAGGAGGTGTTACGGTTTGTCCTATATGGGAAAGGCTATTATCCCAAGTGTCAGAAGCATATTGCTCTATTTCCACTACTACAAAAGTAGGCATATTCGACACCAATTTGTGTGCATTGCATGAAAAGTGTGGTGAAATCTATGATTTCTTTGATCTTCTGCAACAATATTCATATGTTGTTGCATTATACATGAATGCACTGTTGCAGTGGGAATTCTAGTGTTTTAACGTGCGACACTGGCTAAAAGCGTAGCATTACGTATATACAATCCAGCTCAGCGATCCATATTATCAACATATAAAAACCCCAACTATAGATACAAGATTAATCCAATGGTTTAAACCATCTATTGTTCTGATGATTCTAAATGTTAGCCATCATCCAATCATTGACAGCCACGCCATTGCATTCTTTTGACGAAATTTTGGCGCGATCTTCTCCCTTCACGAAATAATGTAAAAACAATCTGGTCACAAATCATTCTTCTTCTCTATCATCTAATCGTTTCCCCACATTTGACAAAAAATTAAACCTAAATTCACATCAGTATCACTCCTCTCCTCGACAACAAATTCTATTCTGTAAAGGTTGAAGCTTTGAAACGCTTTCTAGCTTTGATTGCTCAGGGCGTTGACATCGCCAGTTTTTTCCCTCAAGTTCAGTTTGTATAGCACTGTGAATTAGTTGCGCTTATTATAGATTGGATTATGAGTAATTAGTTCATTTGTTACATTTTGGAAAACCCATTTGCTTATGAGTACTTAGTTGCTTGTACGTCCCAAACTTAGGAAAACCCGTTCTCTTATGAGTGATTAGTCGGTGAAAGATTAGATTATGAGTAATTAGTTGCGCTTTCACCATTGATTTGGGATTATGCTGAGGTTTATTCAAAAATTATACCCAACAATAAACCAAAAAAAGGAGACGACGCCGGTGGGTTTGCCACCAGGATTTAGGTTTCACCCAACTAAGTGGTACCTTTTTGGGCCATGAGATCCGGGCTATTGGCATGAAAAAGACATTGGTTTATTATAGAGGTCAAGCTAGTTAAGGAATTAGGACTTTATCATCGAAATTGATTTGCACTTTGCATTCATTTACATTAATATATAATTGTATGCTTGAGGTTTTGTGATACAGATACATGTGTAGCACTGCGGTGTGCTTGAGGCTACCAATTTCCCGATTCAGATGAGTCGTTCACCCGTATCTAACACGCACATATATTTTCCATTTGATTTTGAAAACTACCAATTTCAATGTTTCGATTTTGGAAACGTAAGCTCATTTTTGCATCCATATTATGCCTTGCTACGTGTCATAAAGCAATCATACAAAAAAGTATCATAAGGCAGCAAAAGTATCATAAGGCAACATCAGTTCATACAATACACATCCAAAAAATGACATGCAATTTTATGCTTGAGGTTTTATAATATAAATACATGTGTAGCACTGCGGCGTGTTTGCATTGCGGTGTGTTTGTGTAGAGGCTTTGGAAACTACCAATTTCCCTATCCGGACGAGTCATTCACCCGTATATGCTACACGCATAGGTATATCCATTTGATTTTGGAAACTACCAATTTCAATGTTTCGATTTTGGAAATGTATGCTCAGT
This sequence comes from Allium sativum, assembly GCA_030737875.1. Lineage (NCBI taxonomy): Eukaryota > Viridiplantae > Streptophyta > Magnoliopsida > Asparagales > Amaryllidaceae > Allium > Allium sativum. Next base: position 163,594,707 of record CM060924.1, read on the forward strand.
ATTGCGTCCATATTATGCCATACACGCGTGCATAAGTATCATAAAGCAGCATTAGCCCATACAATACACATCAGTTCATACCAAACATGCACAAGTATCATAGGGCAGCATCAGTTCATACCATACACATCCAATAAATGACATACACATCCACATCTAAAAGTATCATAAAGTTAACTTAATACATACACATCCAAAAAATGATATTATAGTAGCATCAGTTCATACCAGATCAGGGCTTTGCGGGGCTGTGGAACTTCCAACAGATTCATTAGGGCTTTACGGTTGTGGGAGAGCTAGTTCGAAGTGAGCAGCCGCATGTGATGGACCCGCAACATCACGACAAAGGGTGAGATAGTTTGGCCAGCCAAATTCCTGATCAACTTCTATATCTACACACTGATCAATCCTATGGTTCATTGGGGCTAGGTTATCAACATGTATGTCATGGGTGGCTTTAGGAAATAAGCTTGGCAAGGGGGTAGCAAAACAACTTCTTGTGTCATTGCATCAAATCTTTCATCTAAATCCATTTCCCATTCCCATTCATAATGATGCAAACATGGAACCACCTGTTCCTCCCTATTGCTCACAAAAAGTTCAGGCCTTGTTCCAGGATGAGCATGGATACAGCGCTGAACCTTAATGAGGTAAACCTTGTTATTGAATTGAGCAGCAAAAGTATTGATATTGCCAATGCCTTCATAAAATTGCATTTTCAGATAGAAAGATGTATGGTCATACTGAGACTAGTTATAGTCGTCAATTACAAGCACACGTCCCATTGGCTTCATTATTTCTTCAACAACAGGAACATTACTCTTTAGGAACTCGGGAAAGCCATCAACTTTAGCCCATGATTCCACTTATAACGCTGGTTCAGGCTCAAATTCTTCATCAGACCATGCTTGTAGGTAAATAGCACCACCAGGTTTTGTAAAAACTTTCAACATTAGGGCATGATCATGCTTACTGTAAGATGGTAATGATACTAAAAAAGAGTTATTGGGTATTACCCGTATAGGCCGCGAATTATGATTGAGAGTCACCTTAAGAATGTTACTCACAACTTCAAAATTCCAATGTCCCTTAAGAACAGTGGCAGTGATGTATAGAGACGAGTCCTCCATTGATTTTTTTTTTTGAACTTTCGAAGATTGGGGTTTAGGTGATATGGATCTGATGATGTTCTGAAGCTTGAAAGGATGTGCGAGGGACCCAATGGATGGTGTCAGATAAATATGTGAACTGGAAATGCTTGCACAAAAGACGAAGCCTACTCAATTTTGAGGTGGCACAAGTGACCAATGGTGAATGGTCAACTGTTGTAATTATATGCATAAGATTAATAAGTTAATTAGATGGCCAAATACACAGATGCACACAACACATAAGCACTTATCAAATAACTTGTAAATTCAAATTGCAGGATCTGAAATGACGAGGAGAGATACAGCCGGCAAGTGGAGGACCTGAAATGACATGGAAAAATACAGTTTCTGGTTCATGGCATTGCTAATTTTTAAAATGCACACTGATCGTATATATTGGCGCTTGTATTGAAGGTGGTATGTGTTGGCATGTGTGCTACTTTTAAATTATGTATTTGATCGTATGTGTTATATTTGAAGAATTATTATGGTATGGTATGTGTTGATGAATGTTTTGGAAGGTTTGAATGTGATAATGAATGTAACGGATGTGTTTCTTCTATGTGCAAAACTGATATTGCAAAATTTATAATTAAAGCATTGTATTTACCTTCTTTTACTATTGCATTTGCTTTTTTCCTGATGTTATATTTCAAGATAATGGTGTTGCATTCCATAATACAGTGGTATTGCATTACATAAAATAGTAGTAAGTCCACATGGCACGTAGATGCCACAGTTGACGTGGAATGTGACATATGTGCAGCTGACACAGAGAGCTGACGTGTCGTGTGACGGGTAGGCAGCTGACATGGAAAGCTGACGTGGCTACTGCTATCGTGACCTGGTAGCCAGGATCTAACTAATTTTCAAGCAACGCTAAATATTATTGCATTACGTGCAAATAGTGTTGCATTACGTCTATAATGCAACACTTTCTTTCCGTGGCAGTAGATGTGCTAAAGTGTTGCCTTAGAGGGCTATGGCAATGACCGCAGATGCCACGCCCTTTCGGTGTTGCCTATTTAAAAAAAAGGGAAAATGCAACACTTTTTCGATATAAGGCCACATAAAACTTGTGTCGAATTTGCCCACTTTTGTAGTAGTATTCCCTTTTCTGCTTTATTATCCATAAGGCTTCCACTCTCAGCTTTTGTTCTTCTGTCACTCTTGGGTCCGTGATTCCTGACTTATCCATTCGAGATCCAGAAGACTCTTGTCGGGACCTCTTGCCCATAATTTTGCTTCTTCAAAGCCTTAGTTCAATCCGGGATGGAACAACATAGGTAGATACGTGGTAAGGTTGACTAAAGGATCGTAGGTGCATGCCCTCCTTCTTACGCCAAAATGTTAACGATATTTTTCGTCAACATGGGGGATAGGTCTACGGAAGTGGATCTTGGGAAAAAATAGGTTGTTTAGCCTTCACTAGTTTGAGTTAGTTCACCATCTCCTAGATATCAAGGCTTAAAATCCAAAAGAACAGTTACTCTTCCCACAAAGGGGTGAGTATCATGCTTGAGTGATTCAAGAACCGACAATTATCTTGGGATAAATGATTCGTAATTGCAACCCATAGCGAACGACTTATCGGTTTGTAGAGAGGGGTTTTGCATTGATCTTGCGGAAGGGTTAGGACATAGGCTCATATACATGTAGGAACCACACAGTGAGTTGCGACAACAATAACTGAGAAATCATACGACAATCCCAAAAAGAAATACTCTAAGTATTGATTCACGCTTTATTGATCTTTGATTTATAATGCATGAATAGAATAGAAGAAATCTTCAAATTGATCTAAGAATAAGGGTTTACTCTAGAGGAAAAGAAAACAAGAATAAGAATGAGGAAATCTTCCCCAAAATGTGGCCCCTAGGGTTTTATTTATAGAGAATTCAGGGGCTGTAACACCCTGAATTTTCTGTGAACATAAATTAACAAAACAAAGTATACTTAATTTTTAAAAGAAGAATTAAGGGAAACGGGTTACGCCATTGCGTTCATCTCATAATTTTGCTTGAGACAGAGTCAGAGTTTGCGTAAATCGGACTCCGTATGAAGAAGTTATGGAACTTAGAAGTTTCGGGAATTTAAAATAAAAACCAACCTGAATTCAAAGTTTAAAAGTTCAAAATTCAAAACACACATTCGGGCTGGGCGGGAAATTTCCCGCCCAGGACCCAGGTTGACCATGGGGTCGACCTGGGGGTCGACCTCCCCCTCGGGCCGGATCTGAAACCTGACGTGTTTCTTTGTGTGACGATTTTCTGAGTCATTAGGGCTTGTGTGGCATGTTATAGTTGGTTCTCTAAGGTTTGAATGGCTTTCATTGGTCCTAGGTTGATTTAACGGCTCTTATTAAATCAAACTTCTATATAAGCAACCTAAATCTAAACCCTAAACCACACAACTTCATTACGCCTATACTCTGCCCTAATTCTTATTAAAATAAATCAATGGCGTCGCTACTCTGCTGAAACCTAAGCTAGAATTAGTGCTCCTTCTTCATCTTCCAATCTGAATAGGATTAAAAGAGAACAACTACAACCCTTTTTTCTTTTAGAATCCAACCAAGGTGAGTATAGTTATTTTTGATAGGAAATTTAATTATGATCTTGGCGTGAATTGGAAATTATGAATATTCTTGTTTACCAGATCTGTTTTTCTGTGTAGATCTATCTTATTAATACTATTGTAACTATTATGTATCTCTTCCTTCCTTCTGTTCTATATCCAGGCTATCACGAGCCTGAACCAAATCTCATAAGAGATTGACGCATGAACTCTAAATTTGGGGAAAACAATGAATAATGCATAATTAGACATGACTGATTTGTGACTAATTTGAGAAAAGAGCATATGTTGTAATTCAAGATCTAGATCTGGGCATACTATATATGATAGTCTGTGATTTGGAAAAAGGAGAATTATTGTGTATATGACTTAGGTGTAAAGATCTATATTAAAATAGGATAACTATTAAACGTGAAAACGCCTAAATGGGGATTTTTGGACATTTGACATACGCTGAAATCAAAGGCTATAATTTGGCATAATTCGTATTGTATATCATGATTTGGGATTTTTGGAGAATATTCTGTACTGTGTAAATTTAACTAAACTTTGGTGCATATGTTATATTGTGAATTATGACCATAATTTGGGCATGTAAAAGTAGGCTTAATTTTATGATTAGACGAGATATATCAATGGAATTTTAAGGGACGATAAATCTGTTAAATTGCCTAATCTGCTAAATCTGTTGAAACTGAATACGTTAATTTGGGGTATGAAAATCTGTAGGCTCAATCAAAAATTGAGCAAAACATGTTAATAGAACTTTGAATAATCTGCTGTAACTTGTAAAAAAGTTAATTTGTTGAATTGGCATAATTAGTCTGATATTGGCATAATCTGTGAATGAATACTTTAGCTAAAAATAAGAATGCTGAGACACGAGGTTAGACTCTGTTTGCGGTGGAAGCCTACCCGGATCCAACCAGCTTAACCAACAACCGCAAACTATCAGTCTAATGTGAGAGGTCGTAGGCATAAAGATGCTTAGGCACGAGGTTAGGTCTGGCTTGTGGCGGAAGCCTGCTCGGAACCCGGCACATCCAGCGACCACAAGCTACCGACCTAATGCGAAAGGTATGTGCATTAATATTTAATTAATGCAAATCTAAGATAAATGTGATACCTAAAATGTGTTGGGTGGATAGGGTTAAAAAATCTGGGCTGATGAATCTAATAAAATGATTTCGTAAAACTGTAGGCCCAATACAAGATTAGGTGAAATATTTGTAAGTCTGTTAATCTGTATATCTGATCTGTTAGTCTGACAACTTGTTAACTATATGTATGATCTGAGAACTAGTTAATCTGAACTTTGTACATCTGAAATCTGTAAGCAAGTTAATCTGAAATCTGTTAGTCTGGGGACACAAGGTTAAGAGGGTTGTGTCATCTGTTGTTTGGGACCCATATTAGTCAGTAACCCTTTCTGTTATCAAAACTATGACCTAACACTTGTGTAGTTAAATCGGCGATTTAGCGGCGCTTTAGCCCCGCTATAGCGCTTAGCGGGTACTCACCGCTAGGCTTTTACAAAAAAAAGCCTCTCAGATTAGCGGATCCGCTAGAATCGGTGTCATAGCAGATTTTATCCCGCAAAATCGTTTTTCTCTAGCGCCGATTTGAGCACTTTCAAAGCGATTTTGAATTTTTTTTCCACTTTAGGGTTTTGAAAATTTTCAATTCCCGCGATTTTGAGTTAAGCTGAAAATTTACGCAACCCATCAATTCATGTCCTTTCAGTACTTGATGGTTCCTCGTAACAATTCCCAAATAACTCTACCTCAGAAAAACCTAACCAAAATTCTTTGAAAAATCAGTCATTTCCCTTCCTTTTTTATCGTTACTCTTTATAACGTTGTTCATATACTGCCACGCATCAGGTAATCACTCCCTTTTAATTGTTATTTGTTGATTTATTGCATTGAATGCCTTTTCCCCTAATTTGTAACTTTCACAATTTTTTTGTTTTATCAATTCGTATCAATATGGCTATCAACTGCTGATATAATTAATGAATTGAGTACTTCTTAATATACCGTATTGAATACAAGATTTTTTGTTTTGACCATTACTTTGTTTGACGTAAGCCTTTCTTTTGGGGTAGCCACATAATTTATTGCTGTTGCTTTGATTTTGTCCGTTCATGGTGAAGATTTAATTACAAAGAATATTTGTTAAATTATTTTTTGCTAATTAATGAATCTTTCTTTACTACTTTTGCCTGAATTAAACCTTTCCTGAATTGCAGTTTAGTCATTTCTAGATAATCAAATGAAAATAACATTCTAAAATAGTGTAGGAATCCCAGTTCGAAAAAATAAAATAATTGCATGGGAATAAGCAACTAGAATATAAATTTGGTAGGCTTGCAGCATCAGCTTTTGCAAATAATTATGGAAAGAATCTATCTTTAACAAGTATTAGCTTTTAAGTTTAAACCATTAGATATATAAGAGGTGTCAATAACAGTTAATGGAAATGTACTATAGTATGCAAGCTTATCCATTACCATTTTTTTGTTAATCAGCTATATCTTCAAGTGGATCTATCAACCCATCAAGTACTGTGTTATTAAAGATACTCCAATGATCCGGCATGGGAATGGGCAGAGTGTCGAGATCTAACAAAAAAGCATAATGTATGGTGCAAGTTATGTAACAAAATGATCGAAGGTGGAATTTCTCGTCTAAAAGCGCATATTCTTGGCATCAAAGGAAATTGTACCTCATGTCCAGCTGCAACTATAGAAATACAAAAGAAAATTCAAGTTGCGGTAGATGAAACCAAAAAGAAAAAAGCAGAAAAGTCTCGAATTCGTAGTATTCTAGAAGCACAAGATGAAGATGGTGATATCAATGAAGATCAAGAGACTTTTGGTTTGCATGCTGGAAATAATAATGCAAACATGGCATTAAATAAAAGATTAAAAGATAAAAATGTTAGAGGTCCTCTTGATCTTGCCATGCCAATTAATAAAGAAGAGAAGACAATCATCTCTTGATAAAACAAATCCTCATAAGCAAGCATTGAAGAGAATCGCATGGAAAAAGTTTGCTAAATGGGGCTATGAGGTGGGATTGCCTTTCAATGCTGTCCGTATGTCAAGTTTTGAAGATATAATTCATGCAATTGGAGATTACGGGAAAGGCATGTTATTATTATTATTTTATTTACGCCATCAAAATTCAAAACTATAGTAGCATTAGTAATGCAGCTTTGTTGTTTAATTCATATTTCAATTTTAGCCAACTTTCAAAATTACAGTTCTAATGTTTTTTTTTATTTTTTAGGAATGTCTCCACCTAGTTATCATTATTATCGTGTGACACTATTAAAGGAAGTACTGGACGAAACAAATGCATTTATTGATTCTTTCAAGGATCATTAGGAAATTTATGGATGCTCTATTATGTCTGACTTTTGGACTGATACAAAACATCGGTGCTTGATCAACTTTTTAGTTAATTGCCCGAAAGGAACAGTCTTTTTAAAGTCGATTGATGCAACCGATCATGTTAAGGATGCGAAATTAATTGTGGGAATGATAAATGAAGTAATCTCTTTTGTCAGGGAGGAGAATATTGTATCGGTAAGCTTATTGATCATACACATTTCCATGCTAATAAATTTGTAAATTAAAATGTAACTTATATATATATATATATATTGTTAATAGTTTCAAACTGATAATGGATCAAACAATAAGCGAGCAGGAGAAATACTAGAAGAACAACATCCAAAATTATTTTGGATGCCATGTGCGGCTCATTGCATTAATTTAATGCTTAAAGATATTGGAGAACAAATTGAGAGGATTAAATTAGCATTGGCTAACGCTAAACTTGTGGTTGGATTTATCTATAATCGTGGAAGGGTGCTAGGTAGGCTAAGAAGTTTAACAAATGGGAAAGATTTACACAAATCTTGTGTAACTAGATTTTCTTCTTCGTTTTATACTTTGCGGAGCATGGTGGAAAATAGAGTCCATTTACAAGTGTTGTTTGTCTCTGAAAGATGGAGAAATAGTACTTGAGAAATAGTACTTTCGCATCAATTGAAGATGGCAAAAAAGTAGAGAGAATAATAGGAAGAAAATCATTTTGGGACAATGCTTTGTACACTTGTCAAGTTATGAGTCCTGTAGTTGATGTCTTAAGGTTGGTCGATAGAGAAGAGAAACCGTGTATGGGTTATATATTCGATGCTATGAATAAATCCAAAGACCTTATTCAGAAAAATTTAGGAAATGATCATAGGACATGCACACGAGTTTGGAATATTATCGACAATAGGTGGTATGATCAACTTCATCGCCCTTTGCATGCAAGTATGATAATGATTAAATCTTGGTATATAATGCTAGATTACCTGGTTGCTAAATATATTCATTTATTTTGAAGCTGGATACTATTTAAATCCTGGTATCTATTTTAAACATGCTCAGACTCAAATCGAGACAAATAGTGTTATCAAGGCAGGTCTTTTAAGTCAAAGGAGAGGCTTATTTGTGATTCCGAGATTGACATAGCTATGGATCAATTTAGAAATTACAAAGATGCAACGGGTACATATGGCTTGAAGGCAGCCAAAAGTCGCAGGGATAAAATGCAACCATGTAAGTTTATATATTTAATTTCCTAATAAATGATTGTCTTATTTATAGTATTTTTCTCTTATCCTAATTTATTTTAAATGGTTCATAGTTGAATGGTGGATGCAATTTGGAAGTGACACACCAGTGCTTACAAAATTTGCAATAAAGGTTTTATCCCAAACATGTAGCTCATCACCATGTGAACGTAACTGGAGTGCCTTTGATCATGTAAGTATTTTGTTAAAATTATTGGTCAAACATTACTCATTTTGATTGTTTACATTTTGCACTATTATTGTTTAAATAGTTGAAAATTTGAATTTGGTTATAGTTTTAATAATCTAGTTTATAAATGGTAGTTTTATTGCTATGAATAAATGAAATAAAACTGTAAGGAATAAAACTTGCTAGTTTTGAAATGGCAATGATTCATGATAGTAAAGTTATCTAAGTAAATCTATGCTAAACATCTAAATTTGATTTGATTATAGTTTTAATTTGCTGTTACTATTTATTTGTGGAATAAAGCTTATTACTGTCAGGAGTAAAACGTATAAAAAGATAAAGAATGTAAAGTAATCCATTTGAATTTTATTGCTTACTTTAAATCTGGTTTATGTATTAAATGTCAGGAGTCATCAATTCCCTACTTAATATATACGAACACAAATAAGAAAATAGCATGAAGAATTAATTTACTGCTTTTATTTGCTTGCAGGACAAATTAATTTCTTGCTTTTATTTACTAGCATTAATAACTAATTTCTTGCTCTGTTTAATCATGCAATACGTAAGAATACTTTTTCCTTACATATTCTTGCTTTATTTACATGTATGAAACATTAATGTCCTGCATTATTTACTTATGCAGTGCTTGTATAAGAATCCTCCATCCTTTCAGCTTTATTTACATGCATGAAGCATTAATGTCCTGTTTTTCATGCATTCATGAGTCATACCTTTTTATGTAGAAGTGCAGTGAGGCATTAATTCCTTGTTTTTGAATAAATTGCCATGAATCATTCATTTTTTAGCATTTTTAAAATGTTAGGAATCATCGATTCCTTGCTCCACAAAATATGCAATCATATTTGAAAATGGCCTAAAAATATATTTCTTGCACCATGGCATATGAAATACTTACATATAAGAATACTTACACATTATTTTTATTATTATAAAAATGCAGCTGCATTCAAAGAAAATGAATTGCCTACACCAAGAAAAATTAAACAGTCTTATTTATGTTCAATACAATCAAAAGCTAGAGAGAAGATTTAAAGAAAGGCTCGCTGATGGTAATAGTGACCCTATCATTTTAAAAGAAATCGATGAAAATGATGACTGGATTATTCCAAGTGAGGTAGAACTTCAAGCTTTTGTAGAGGAAGGCGACGATCTAACATTGGAGAATATTCATGTAACAACGAGAGGAGAGAATGAAGGTCCAACTACTAGGAGCCGACTTAGGCGTGCGTTGTCCTACTCTAATAATGATAACCAAGAACAAAGTTTGGATGTCGAGATGGAAAATGAAGAGCTAATGGGACATAACATAGAAGAAGAAGAAGATGAAGCCGACTTCATTGATATTGACATCTAAGACTTTGCTTGACTCCAACTTTCAGTTATAAGTAATTTTTGTGTTTGTTTAAATGTGCAAGGTGTGATATTATTAAAATGAAGTATATTTTGTATTAATTATGACAGTTTCATTTTGTAAGTGCTTAAATCAATAGCTTTTGTACTGTGTGGTCTTTTTTGGATGATGTATATGTTGTGCACTCATTTTGTAAGTACTTAACAATTATTACCATATGGCAGATTTAAGAAAAAAAAAGTTTATGTGTAATTTTGGAATTGTCCGCTATTCTCCGCTATATCTCCGCTTAGGGGTGTAAATCGGTCGGACCGGACCGGACGAAGGTGTGTTCGGTTTCTGTCCTAAAAAAAATCGGACCGAACACGGACCGGACCAATTTTTTTCTCGGACAAATTTCGTTGTCCTAACTCGTGTCCTAAATAAAATCGGTCGGACACGGACATATACTTTTCGGACACGGACACGATCGGACTCGGTCGGACATGGCTATTTATATCACATTCTGTACATTTTACTAGATTTTCTCCCAACTATACGCCGAATTACGAGTAATTCGGACGAACTCAAAAGAGCCCGGACCGGACATGGTTTTTTCTCGTACGAATTTTGTTGTCCTAACTCGTGTCCTAAATGAAAATCGGATGGACTCGGACGGACGTATTCCGGTCACGGACACGAACGGACGTCGGACATTTGGACAAAATTTACAGCCCTATCTCCGCTATGACTTTTTGGATCTGAGACGCTGTACATCCGCTGAGCGCTTTAACTGCACAACCCAACACTAGGTAAGGGGTCCAGGAACGCTTACTGAACTAATAATAAGAGGTTCATTCTGATAATGGTGAGGGGGTGTTGATGGTGCATTCCAACCGGGTCATGTGCGTGCATGGATCCGGTCTGCTCTGAGGATGTAAGACGCTGTGACATCTGTAAATAGCTCTGTCTTTCCGTAGGTTGCCACTTTAGGGAGTGGTACACCCTTCTGTGGGGCTGACACATGATATTTATGTATTAGGGAGCCGATTGCTTGGGGTAGAATTTAGGGTACACTTAGTTCTGTCTGTTTCTGTCGGGGTGGTAACACCTGTTTGTTTCTGTGTGGTACCGTCTGTTGGGGGTGGTAAAGGCCCATTACTAGTGTACACCTTATTCTAATATTCTGTTTCCGTAGGGATTATTCTATTTCCGTCTCTGATTCCATTCCTGCATTCTGTTTCTGTACCGTCTGTCTCTGTTCGGGTGGAGAAGGCCCATTACTAGCATTCTGTTTCTGTACGTCTGTCTCTGTTAGGGTGGTAAAGGCCCATTTCTAGCATTATGTTTCTGTAGAGATCATTCTGTTTCCGTTTCTATTTCAGTTTAGACATTAAAGTAACACCTAATCCTATTATACTAGCATTAGTGCAGAGAAGTAAGATATAGTAAGAAGCATAACTTGTTCTATATCATTCTGTTTCTTTTGTTAACATGTTACTCCTGTTACGGTTATCTCTCATCCAGTTTTATTTACATGTCATGATACTGTTATCTGTTTATATGTTGAAAGTCACTGGACTCACCAGACTTATGTCTGACCTAGTTTGTTTCGCCTCTTTTCTTCCATTCCCCCCCCCAAATACTCAGGTTGGGAACGTAGGAGCTTGATTTAGATTTCTCTCTGCTTGAAGTGCTAGAAGTGCTTGAAGTATTGCTTGGCCTTGATTTTACCTATTTATGGCTTTTTCTGTTGGGGATTATGGATTTAAAATTATGTACTCTGAAGGCTTTTGTACAAGACTGATACTTATGTACTTGAATTCCGATTTTGTGGTTTTGAAAGATGTAACCAAACTTATTTATGTTTCTGCTGTAATAAAGTTATAAAATTTTCAAGTACTACGTTATGTATCTGTCTTGTAATATTCTTTTCTATTTACTTATAATGCTTCATGGAGGTTAATGCATTCCCTTTGTGAGTGACATTAACGGACATGGGGTGTTACACTTGGTATCAGAGCCAGGTTACCAGATTAGATAAAAGTTTTTGAAAACTATTTTCAAAAAGATTTAAAAAGGAAGTATTTTCAAAAGTAGAGTTTATTTTGAAAAGCATAATCCCCAAGAGCCATATATCTTTCCTTCGATTCTCCATTTTGAATCTCTTCCTTTTTCTCTTCAACATGTCTAGGGTACCGGAGATACCCGAGGGCATACCGATGTCAGAAGGTATTTGGAGGCTAGGGCCACCGCCGCAGGCCCAACAGACATTCCTCCTCCTCCCCCTCCCCGCGTTGATACTTTTTCGAAGATATGCAAGGACTTTCGGGAAATGGGCGGGAAACCTTTTCACAGGTCAGAGACGTTTGTTGAAGGTCGAAATTGGCTTAAGGAGGTGGAAGATTTGTTTGGTATCTTCGAGATAGAAGATGGAAGGAAGGTCCAATTAGCTGCTTGGTTAATGAAGGACGAAGCCTCGTTTTGGTGGGAGGTCACGAATGGAGAGCGTCTGGTGGAGACATGGATGGATTTCAGGCATTCGAGTTGAAATTTCTCTCACGAGCAGAAGAGAATTTATACATGGAGAGTTTCTTAGCGTTGAAGCAGGGGGGTTTATCAGTGAAGGAGTACATCAACAAGTTCAAACAGTTGGCGAGATTCGGCTAAGACTTGGTGAACACACCTGAGAAGAAGACCCTGAGATTCGTTAAAGGTTTGAATGAGCCGCTACATGGGTTGGCTATGACCCACATTCCTATGAGGGCTACCTTCAAGAAATTGGTTGATATGGCGTTAATGCATGAAGAGGAAACCAAAAGTGAGAAGAAAGAAGAAAAGCTCGAAGGACCACAGAACAAGAAAGCGTGGCCCAAAAAGGAAACACAAAAGAAGGATGAAAAGTCTGAAGATAAGAAGGAGAAAAAGTGCTTTACTTGTGGAAGCTTGACTCATCTGAACAAGGATTGCAGAAAGAGGAAGGGCGCTTGCTTCAAATGTGGTGAAATGGGACACTTCACTAGGGACTGCCCGAAGAAACGAGGGCAAGGGATGAGGACAGAAACTACTTCTGGAGGGTAGGCGAATGCTCTCGTGCCTGATGGATAGGATAGAGATAAGAAAATTTATGTACGAGGTTTAATTCCTTATCTGATTATTGAGTTAACTCTTTTTGATTCTGGCATTTTGATTCTGCAATTGAGACTCTACACTTTAATACTAGTCTTGTTTCTGATCCCGCTATGGTCTCAAACTCCATAAGGGTTACGACCCATCTGTTTGTAATAAGCTGGGGTTTGAGGGTATCTGTGTTAGGCGTTAAGTTGACTATGACGCATACATTCTGGTTTTGTGGGATATGGTGGGGTTTTATCATGCTTAGTTTCCTAAGAATCATTTGATAATCTGATCTGTACCAGTAGTCTGTAAGTATCCGAATATTTCTGAAAAGGATAGGGTTTTTTTTACTCGAAGCGTGAAGTAGATTTCCAGTTTTGACATTGTTTAATGGGAGTAATTCTCTGAGTGTCAATCTGATGTTGATTTAGGTCTTCGGGGTTGATACTTAGGTATTTATTCTCTTAACCGATGTCTAATGGGAACAAAACTTTTGTATTAATTGTACTTGCTTCTATCACTCGGTTGTATCTTATCGATTGAGTCTTCGATCTTTAAGTAGAAACTAATGGGTGTAAACATGTGTTTGAGACATGTTATGTTTGATGGTTGCAAGTGGATGCAAGTGGTTGCTCGTGGATGCATATACACACACTAGGCACTAGATCGGCTCAAAAATACTCTCATACTGCATATGGATGTGTGTGCATTTTTCAGTTTTTGTGGATGCAAAATGATTGACTCATCACATGGATGTTGCATTTGGATGAATGGCTATGCACTCATATAGAAATGATGTGTATCAAATAGGATTTTTTGCACACATAATTGGACTCATGGCACTAACTTAATTCGCATCGAGGAAGTCAACTGAATCAGTAGACCGCCTGATCTTTGCATTAGATAAGAGACATATACACACATTTTTGCATATGTTCATACAACATTAGAAGTTTTCTAAGGACAATGGATGCTTGTGGAAGATGGTTGAGTAGATGGGTGATTGGATGGTAGGGCACATTCTTCTTAACTTGAAGATTTCCGGGACGAAATCCTTTAAGGAGGGGAGAACGTAACACCCGAATTTTCTGTGAACATAAAGTAACAAAATAGAGTATACTTATTTTTGAAAGAAGAATTAAGGGAACAGGTTACGCCATTGCGTTCGTCTCAGAATTTTGCTTGAGATAGAGTACGAGTTTGTGTAAATCGGACTCCGTATGAAGAAGTTATGGCACTTAGAAGTTTTAGGAATTTAAAATAAAAACCAGTCCGAATTCAAAATTTAAAAGTTCGAAATTCAAAACACACACCCGGGCTGGGCGGGAAATTTCCTGCCTAGGACCCAGGTCGACCAGGGGGTCGACTTGGGTCGCACAGGTCGACCATGAGGTCAACCTAGGGGTCGACCTCCCCTCGGGCCAGATCTGAAACCTGACGTGTTTCTTTGTGTGACGATTTTCTGAGTCATTAGGGCTTGTGTGGCAAGTTTTAGTTGGTTCTCTTAGGTTTGAATGGCTATGATTGGTCCTAGTTTGATGTAACGGCTCTTATTAAATCAAACTTCTATATAAGCAACCTAAATCTAAACCCTAAACCACACAACTTCATTATGCCTATACTCTGCCCTAATTCTTATTAAAATAAATCAATGGCGTCGCTACTCTACTAAAACCTAAGCTAGAATTAGCACTCCTTCTTCTTCTTCTTCCAATCTGAATAGGATTAAAAGAGAGCAACTACAACCCCTTTTTCTTTTAGAATCCAACCAAGGTGAGTACAGTTACTTTCATATATGAAATTTAATTATGATCTTGGCATGGTTATAAATCTGAATTGGAGATTATGCATATTCTTGTTTATCAGATCTATTTTTGTGTGTAGATCTATCTTATTAATACTATTGTAACTATTCTGTATCTCTTCCTTCCTTTCGTTCTAAAGCCAGACTACTACGAGCCTGAGCCAAATCTCATAAGAGATTGACACACGAACGCTAAATTTGGGGAAAATAGTGAATGATGCATAATTGGACATGATTGATTTGTGATAATTTGAGAAAAGAGCATATGTTGTAATTTAAGATCTAGATCTGGGCATACTATATATGATAGTCTGTGATTTGGAAAAAGGAGAATTATTATGTAAATGACTTAGGCGTAAAGATCTTTATTAAAATAGGATAACTATTAAACGTGAACACGCCTAAATGGGGATTTTTGGACATTTGATATACGCTGAAATCAAAGGCTATAATTTGGCATAATTCGTATTGTATATCATGATTTGGGATTTTTGGAGAATATTCTGTACTGTGTAAATTTAACTAAAATTTGGGGTGTATGTTATATTGCGAATTATGACCATAATTTGGGCATGTAAAATTAGGCTTAATTTTTTGATTAGGCGAGATATATCAATGGAATTTTAAGGGACGATTAAATCTGTTAAATTGCCTAATCTGCTAAATCTGTTGAAACTGAATACGGTAATTTGGGGTATGAAAATCTGTAGACTCGATCAAAAATTGAGCAAAACATGTTAATAGAACTTTGAATAATCTACTGTAACTTGTAAAGAAGTTAATTTATTGAATTGGCATAATTAGTCTGATATTGGCATAATCTGTGAATAAATACTTTAACTAAAAATAAGAATGCTAAGACACGAGGTTAGACTCTGTTTGTGGTGGAAGCCTTCCCGGATCCAACCGGCTTAACCAACAACCGCAAACTATCAGTGTAATGTGAGAGGTCGTAGGCATAAAGATGCTTAGACACGAGGTTAGGTCTGGCTTGTGGCGGAAGCCTGCCCGGAACATCCAGCGACCACAAGCTACCGACCTTATGTGAGAGGTCTGTGCATTAATATTTAACTAATGTAAATCTAAGATAAATGTGATACCTAAAATGTGTTGGGTGGATAGGGTTAAAAAAACTGTACTGATGAATCTAATAAACTCATTTCGTAAATCTGTAGGCCCAATACAAGGATAGATGAAACAATCTGTAAGTCTGTTAATCTGTATATCTGATCCGCTAGTCTGACAACTTGTTTACCTGTATGTCTGATCTGAGAACTAGTTAATCTGAACTTTGTACATCTGAAATCTGTAAGAAAGTTAATCTGAAATCTGTTAGTCTGGGGACACAAGGTTAGGAGGGGTAATTACTTGTGTCATCTGTTGTTTGGGACCCATATTAGTCAGTAACCCTTTCTGTTATCAAAATTATGACCCAACACTAGGTAAGAGGTCCAGGGAACGCTTACTGAACTAATTATAAAAGGTTCATTCTGATAATGGCGAGGGGTGTTGATGGTGCATTCCAACCGGGTCATGTGCGTGCATGGATCCGGTCTGCTTTGAGGATGTAAGACGCCGTGACATCTGTAAACAGCTCTGTGTCTTTTTGTAGGTTGCCACTTTAGGAAGTGATACAACCTTCTGTGGGGCCGACACAGGATATTTATGTATTTGGGAGCCAATCGCTTAGGGTAGAATTTAGGGTGCACTTAGTCCTGTCTGTTTCTATTGGGGTACCGTCTGTTTCTGCTGGGGTGGTAACACCTGTCTGTTTCTGTGTGGTACCGTCTGTTGGGGTGTTAAAGGCCCATTACTAGTGTACACCTAATTCTAATATTCTGTTTCCTTCTCTGATTCTGTTCTTGCATTCTGTTTCTGTACTGTTTGTCTCTGTTCAGGTGGTAAAGGCCCATTAGTAGCATTTTGTTTTTGTATGTCTGTCACTGTTAGGGTGGTAAAGGCCCATTACTAGCATTCTATTTCTGTAGAGATCATACTGTTTTCGTTTCTGTTTCAGTTTAGACATTAGGGAAACACCTAATCCTGTTATACTAGTATTAGTGCAGAGAAGTAAGATATAGTAAGAAGCATAACTTGGTCTATATCGTTTTGTTTCTTCTGTTAACCTGTTACTCCTGTTACGGTTATCTCTCATCCAGTTTTATTTACATGCCATGATACTGTTACCTGTTTATATGCTGAAAGTCACTGGACTTACCAGACTTATGTCTGACCTAGTTTGTTTCGCCTCTTTTCTTCCATCCCCACCCCCAGGTACTCAGGTTGGGAACGTGGGAGCTTGATTTAGATTTCTCTCTACTTGAAGTGCTAGAAGTTCTTGAATTATTGCTTGGCCTTGATTTTACCTATTTATGGCATTTTCTGTTGGGGACTATGGCTTTAAAATTATGTACTCTGAAGGCTTTTGTACAAGACTGATATTTATGTACTTGAATTCCGATTTTGTGGTTTTGAAAGATGTAACCAAACTTATTTCTGTTTCTACTGTAATAAAGTTATAAAATTTTCAAGTACTACTTTATGTATCTGTCTTGTAATATTCTTTTCTGTTTACTTATAATGCTTTATGGAAGTTAATGCATTCCCTTTGTGAGTGACATTTACGGACATGGGGTGTTACAGGGCCCTTCTGCTATTGGGCCATTGGGCTTGCAGAAACCTCTGTCATTCGCTTTTCTCCTTGGTCTCGGACGTTCAGCTTCCGACCGCCTTTGTGGTGCTGATTATAACTTCCGGAGTGAAGGTTCCGGTCAGTTGGGGCTTCTTTGAGATTGATATGAGCTTGTCGATGTAAATGGCTTTCGGAAGGCATTCGTGCTCCCGATAGTGACTTCCGGGTGTAGGCTTCCGGTTTTCTTATGAATACTTTGAGGAGCTTTCCTTCGTGATGCATGTAGATAGCTGTCGGTTCAGAACCTCTATCGGTGTTGATACCGAGCAGATTAGTATGGATAGCCGGTATCCCCTTTAGGGTTCCGGTTTGCCTTCCGGTGGAGCCTCCGGGTACATCCTGGTCATCTGGGTGGTAGCTCCCGGTGATTTTTCTGTTGTCTATCCATGTGGCCTTTCGGTATTTATGCAGTGGATGTTTCGGAAGCTGGTTTCGGATAACCCTTACGTACTTTCGGCTTGATATCCTTGATGCTTTTGCCATCTGATGTATCAGTATTAAGTTAATACCAACAGCCCTTCCGTCTTTCTGGGTTTTGGTTAGCGAAGCTCTTGCCTCCTTCTTTCTTATTTTCTGACTTAGATGACCTTTCGCTATTGAACCCCCTTGCCAGGTACCCTCTGCCGTACAGACCCGTCCATATAGGCCCTCTTGGATATCCGTAGCTTTTGATTTCTTTCTAGTGTTTGGCTTTTGCTTTTGGAGAATTCTTATGTGCTTATGTTCATCCGATTACCCCTTCACCGCCAGCCTGTTTCGAAGTTAATCTTGGTAGTAACAATCATGCTGCATGACATACGAAACCAAAGGAAAACAAATGCTAATAAATCAACTGAATAAAACAAGAGTCATTCTGCATGGCATATAGATATGCATATAAGTAAAGAGAAGAATGAATTGTGTAACACCCCACCTCCGCCAGAGTGGCTCTTGCAAGCACTCTGACTTTGGAGGGGCGTTTGTACCGGGTAAACATGCATAATGATATATCAAGGCAGAACAAGAACATATGTATATATGTAAACAGAGTAAATAAGATAAGTAAAACAGCGGAAGATTTCAAACTATTTCAAAACAAGTCTGGTACAACATAATGTCAACTTTCCAAATACACAAGTCTAGATAAAAACAACATCACTGAAAAACTGAAATACATAAGTACTATCCCCAAAATAAGTGATAGCCATAGCTAGCTTCATGTCAAGACCGTACATGAGCTAAAATCCCACAAGCAAGCGATCATAAATCCAAGCTAAGCTCCAATATTCCCACCCTGAGAACCTGGGGGGGGGGGGGGGAACGGAAGAAAAGAGGCGAAAGAAAAACAGGTCAGTCAAAAAGACTGAGTAAGCCCTACTACCATCAATGTAAACTGATAAAGTTAACTGGCATGAGAAGCAGGGATGAACATAAGGATAACAACATACTAGCATGATGATTAACTAACAAGGTAGATAAAGGTGTCATCGCATAATCAGGTTTAAGGTTTTTGCACCACAGGTGTACTAGCAAACTAACATGACTTGAATAAACAAGTATTGATCCCTTGGCCCAAGCTTTCGCCCAATAACATGAAGTGACCCTAATACGAGGTCCAACCAAACGGTCTAATCGATCGGCTCCCTAAGCCTAACTCGTCACGTGTTGGTGTCAATACGGCTCAAACATAATTGTAGTCGGATTGTGCCGGGTCTCCCGTCGGGTGTATCAAGCCCTAGGGTGTCAACCCCTGGACACCATAAACATGAGTGCACAGTCTCGATCTACTGGTACCCATGCTTGACTTCTCCAAATACGGACTACGTGCACGACCATAGTCCGTCCGGAACTACATCGGCGTACCACTCGACCGTCGTTTTGGTCACTTATACCAGTCCAGTAATCGTGCCCCCTCCCTAGCCTAGTCCCTAGGGTCTTAATGATACAAACTTGGGATTACTGTTGGAGTGGACCCCCATTGCTAGGATTTTCTAGTGGGTTAAGTACGGTTTAACCCTTTTACTAATCATGGATTAACTTGGTTAAGTGTAACGATGGGTTCACGACTTAACCCCGATTAATCCACCAAGCCCAAATTGGTTAAGTATTAAGTGGACCATGACTTAACCCTAATCATGAGGCATTAATTAATTTAATGTGCCTTAACCTCTCACATTAGACCTTGTTGTGGTTACTAGCTAAGCCGGGCAGGTCTGGGTAGCTTTACACCACAACTTGGTCTAACCTCGGGTTCAAGGTACAACATGACCAACTTCTCACATTGGGTCCTATTGTTTGTAGCAACTAGTTAAGCCGGTCGGATCCGGGTAGTTTTACGCTACAAACTCAACCCAACCTCGAGTTGGTCACACTTATATTTTCTAAGTGTCATGTCCATCATGTTTCCAAAACATATTACAAGTTTTCAAGAATTTGGGTAGACTTAACTTAATAGGTAAATTCCCAATGGGTAGACCTAACTTAATAGGTAAATTCCCAATCTTATGTTTTTATGTCTTTTAAGTTTACCCAACCCCAAACGCAATCCCATTGCTTACATATCGCAATAGCGCATAAAGGATAGAAAGAGGGAACTTGGCATAATCATGACATAAAGGTGTTGAAGCCACAAGTTTAACATGGTGGCATATGAAATGTACATATGTTCATATACTTGCATATTACATTTTTAGGCCTCAAAAGTATGCATAAAACCAAACTTAGCATATAAGTGATACATGGTGATAAATGACATGTAGAAGTTGCCATAAGTTCGCATTTAGCCTCACATGCAAGTTATCATAAGGGATATGATAACTTACATGTTGCCAAAATGCAACCTTTAGCATAAAGCTTGAAGCTTTAAGCTCATAAACCCAAGATAAGCTTGCATAACATGATAACATGAGCAAAATGATCAACCATAACATAACTTGCATATCATATGGCGAACTTGCATATCATAACATAGCAAACTTGCATAACATAACATGATAAACTTGCATATCATAACATGGCAAACTTGCATAACATAACATGATAAACTTGCATATCATAACATGGCAAACTTGCATAGCATAACATGGTAAACTTGCATATCATAACATGGCAAACTTGCATAACATAACATGATAAACTTGCATATCATAACATGGCAAACTTGCATAGCATAACATGGTAAACTTGCATATCATAACATGGCAAACTTGCATAACATAACATGATAAACTTGCATATCATAACATGGCAAACTTGCATAGCATAACATGGTAAACTTGCATATCATAACATAGCAAACTTGCATAACATAACATGATAAACTTGCATCATTCATTTAACTTTAGAGTTTAAATATGAAAGTAGAAAAGGGCTTACAATGCTTATGAAGACACAAAAATATATATAGATTGAGACAAAGCACTTATGCAATCAAATAAACCCAAAATGCAAGCTCCAATAGAAAAACCCTTGAGCCAAAATGATCAAAACCCTTGCTTTAAGATGTAAATATGGAAACTTGACTTGAATGCAAGCTAATGACACTCATACAAGCTTGAAAACACTTGTATGCATTGAAAATCTCTCATAGAAATGACTTAGGAATTTTATGAAGAGAGTGGAGGCCATGAGAGGAATGATTTTGCCATAGTTTAGTTACTTGAATGAATAATGATGATTTAGGGTTAGGTTAGGGGCTTATTTATAGAGATTAGGGTTAGTTTCAACCTTAGGATTAAACCCTAATTCCAATCTCAGCCCTTAAAACCAAATCTGGCCCCCAAACTCAACACAACTCCAAAATGGTGCACCAGGCAAAACTGTCCGGCTGAGCCAAGTCGACACCCAAGTCGACAGGGATGTCGACTTGGGCCTAACCATGTCGACTGCCCAGTCGACAGGGCTGTCGACATGGGTGGTCTGGCGGGAAATTTCTCGCCTGCGCCCAACTGCCCTAATTTCCAAATTCAAACTTGAATTTGAAATCTGTTTTTTACTTTGAAATTTTCAGAAAACTTCGTTGGGCCTTAATCGGGTCATACAGACTCCGATTTTCGAAAACTCGGACTCTATTTCGCGTATTTTTCCGAGACGAACGCAATGGCATAGCCCGTTTCCCTTGATTCCGATTTATAAATTAAATTCTGCCTCGATTTACGTTATAACAGGTTATTGAAAATACGGGTTGTTACATTCTCCCCTCCTTAAAGGATTTCGTCCCCGAAATCTTCAAGTTAGGAAGAACATATCCTACCATCCAGCATCCATCTACTCAAAACATCATCCACGAGCAATCATTGTCCTTACAAGATTCTAAATGTTGTATGAACATATACAAAGGTGTGTGTATATGTACTTATCTAATGCAAATATCATCAATGCAAATTATGTTAGTGAAATGAATCCATATGTATGCAATTCCTAACATAATGTATAACATCTATATGTGTGCACATAACATACATCCATATGCAACATCCATGTGATAACACAAAAATTTTCATCCATGAATAAGCGTAAACACTCATGCATATGCAATATGAGGAGTGTGTGAGCCGATCTAGTGCCAAATGTGTATAATGCATCCACGAGTAACCACTTGCAAACACTTGCAACTACTTGCAACCATCAAGCATAACATGTTTCAAACACATGTTTCATCCAAAGGGTTTCTACCTAAGGTTCTCATGACAAGATTAACATGATAAACTAGATAATCAAGACAAACATGGATAGCAAAAGAAAGATATGCTACAAAGAGATCGGGAAGATAAGCAAGATATACTCTTTTCGGATTACAAGAAATCCCTTCCTAACCCAACCCATATCCTATAAAAGCCCAAAAGGTTTAGTCAACCTAACGGACCCCTTCAAACCCTGACATGTATTACTAGCCAATAAGTCATACCTCCTGACAGAAATAGGACCGAGAATGGGACCGAGAGGATATACGTAAAAAGATAACATGCGAGTAAGTTCCACAGGAAAACAAGGATCAAGGATATGCTCTTAAAAAGAGATATGATGCGCGTATCTAGCCTTCAGTCTTCTAAGTCACGTTTCCTTGAGCTTAACTCCACTGTACTTTGACCGTCTTTTACCTCATGATTTCTTAGCTTCTTAACTCTTATTTCCAAATATGAGTTGGAACCCATTTCATTGTCGCCTCTCGTCTTCCTCTTTCACTTACTCTTCTATCGTTCTTGGCTTAAACATAACTATGACCTCATGGTTTCATGCAAGCTCCCCAAAATTCACCAGTGAATCCTGGATATCGTTTACTTACTATAAAGTATTCCACGCAGCAGAACTTTTCTTGAAAATACCAATCCACGTTTACCAATTGCTCTTACTAACGTAATTTTCTATAACTCATGCTTGAACGAAATGAACCATTTGCCTGTGAATGATAGGACGTCCTTAGATTCAGCCGTTTGCCCATGACCTCCCGTAGACTATCTCAAAACTGGCTAGTGAAGATTGAGTCACGGTTACTAACTATACTTGAGGGAACCCCGTGTAACCTCCTTATTTCTTGAAAGTAATCCGTTGCTAGCTATAATGCAGTCCTTTCGCTCTTTACCGGAGAGAAATGAGCACTCTTCGTGAGTCTACCTACTATGACCCACATGCTCGTATTCTCTTTCCTTGATCTAGGCAGTCCATCCACGAAATCCTTCGTGACGCTTTACTACTTCCATTGCGGGGACCTCCAATGGATGTAGTAGCCCAACGGGCTTTTTATGACTCGGCCTTAATCTGTTGGCACAACATGCACCCTGGGACAAACTCGGCCACCTCCTCGAGTGATGTGCATCTTCAAGAGCCTTCTTTCTCTCATCGCGTCTTAGCCATCCCTTGTCATATATAGCGAGGTGACTTACCATCTCGCCTCGAATCAACTTGTCCATGATCTCGACTAACTGCGGGTCTTCTTTCTGTGAAGTCCCTACTTGATCCAGAAGGGTAGGTCTAAACTCAAGGGACGCTAACTGACTAATTAAACTGAGAAAGCTTCTTACTTCAATTGTCCTCGTCGGAGCTTTCCGGTCTTGAACCGCGACCACTTTAGCGGGATCCACCGCTAAGCCTTGCTTAGTGACTATGTGCCCAAGAAATCTAACTTCTTTTCTCCAAAATGACATTTGGAGGACTTGGATTTCAACTGATGGGCTCTAAGCGTATCCATCACCTCCTTGAGATGTCTAGCATGTTCTTCCTCGTTCTTTAAGAAAGTCAGGATATCTTCTACAAAGATTACCACAACTTGTTCAGGAACTCCCTAGGCACCCTACTCATCAAGTCCACGAAGTAGGCGGGTGCATTAGTCAAACCGATTGGCATGACCAGCCATTCTAAGAATCCATCTGGAGTTCTGAACGCAGTTTTGTCTATACTATCCTCAGCTACTCTGAGCTGATGGAATCCAGTAGCAAGATCAAGAGAAAACAGATGTTCCTACAAGCTGATCAAACAAATCATCGATCCTTGGTAATGGTTGTCTATTCTTCTTGTTCTACTCACGATAATTAACACACGGGTGAAGCGAACTGTCCACATTAGTAGCGAATACTACTAGAGCACCTTCCTCGGAAATGCTTCATCGTATGAAGTTCTTCTCAAGCAACTCCTTGACTTGCTTTCTTAACTCTCATCTCGCGGGACCATGTGTCTAACCGGCCACGTAACTGGCTTGGCATTATCAACCAGATAAATACGGAAATCAATCTCTCGCTTAGGGGTAACCCCCCTTCACTTCACCCAAGATATCAGGATATTCTCGGACCACCCTCACCGATTGCAAACTATCGATAGACGAGTTGAGGGATTCAAGATAACACAACATGACGGGACCCATAGGGTTACAAGAAATTTTTAGGGTATTACCGAGGCGAGTCATGAGCCTCACAACCCTATGCTCAAAAATCAAGGATGGCTCCAAAACTGGACAACCCATCCATGCCCAAAAATCAACCCATACCCCATGAAACCGAGAATATAAGCATCACACGAGAATTCTACACTCAAGATAGAAATTTTCAAATCCACGCAGATCATAGACAAATGGGCGGAACCCCTAATTGGATTTGAAACACACACGGGATCATTAACTAGACTAGTACTTAGGTGCAAACTTTCAACTAGATCAGATGAAATAAACTATGCGATGCGCCAGAATCAAACAAAGTACGAACAGGAAAATCAGAAATGTAAACAGGACTTTTAACATAAACTCTACCTCGATCATGAGCTGGAAGAACGATGTTGAGGGGATGAATTCGCCCTCCAGATGGTCTTGCACACTGAGTCTGACCTTGCCCTTGCTTCTTCGGGCAATCTTTGCTGAAATGTCCAAACTCACCACAATGAAAGCATTAACCACTCCTCCTTTTTCTCTTCCTACAATCCTTAATAAGATTCCCAACTGAACCGCAATAATGGCACTTCCTCTTGTCGTTATTGCCCTTGCTATTGTTCCCTTGTTGCCTTGACTCTTGTTCTTGTTCTTGCAGTTTTTGGAGTTCTTCCCTTGCTTCCCGGAATTCACCGTTCCTTCCGACGTAGGCCCTCCCTTCTTCGGGCAGTCCCTAGTGAAGTGTCCCATTTCTCCGCAGTCAAAGCAAGTGCCCTTCCTCTTTCTGCAATCCTTGTTTAGATGAGTCAAGCTTCCACAAGTAAAGCACTTCTTTTCCTTCTTATCTTCAGACTTCTCCTCCTTCTTTTTCATTTCCTTTTTGGGCTCCGTTTCCTTGTTTTGAGACTCATTCATCTTGACCTCCTTCTTGTCACTCCTATTCTCTTCATTGAGTAGGGCCATATTCACCAAACTCTCGAAAGTTGCCCCCAAGGGTATATGAGACATGGCTAAACCATGTAATGGCTCGTTTAATCCTAGAGCAAAGTATAGGGCCTTCTTCTGAGCTGTGTTAACCAAGTCCAAACCGACCCGAGCCAGTTGATTAAACTTATCTATGTATTCCCTAATAGTCATGTCCCCTTGCTTCAGTGATAGGAACCTTAGTCCAAACTTTCCCTGAAAGTCATCCCAAGTCTCAATTGGCCTAGTAGCGGTGGTGACCACCCAGCAACGTGCAGCTTCTTCCTTTAGCAACCACACTGCCAATAAAACCTTCCTATGGTCATCTATATCAAAGAAGGCGAGAAGATCTTCGGTTTCTTTCAACCAATTCCTTGCCTCTACATAAGTCTCGGTTCCAATGAAATTCTTGCCACCCATCGTCTTAAAGTTCTTACAAGTTTCCGCAAAATCCGCTTGTGGAGGCTGAGGGGGAGGAGAAACATCAGCTATGGGAGGAAGAGGAGAAACATTAACCACCGGAGGAGGAGGAGGAGGAACATCTGCGGGGCCGGCTTCGGTCGCCCTAGCCTCCAAAATTCTCCTATACCAAACAGGTATGTGTACTCCCTCCGGAATGGCAAAGTTATTGGCCATACTGAAAACAAAGAAAAAGATAGATTCAGAATGGAGAAAAACGAAGGAATTTTTGCTAATGGCTTTTTGGGGAATAGCCTTTAAAATAAACTAGACTTCTATTTGGGAAATACTTTATACTTGGTTTTGAAAATAGTTTTCCCAAAAGTTTTCTAAAAACCTTTTTTGTTCCTTCTCGTAAACCATATGCTCTGATACCAAATGTAACACCCCACCTCCGCCAGGGTGGCTCTTGCAAGCACTCTGACTTTGGAGGGGCATTTGTACCGGGTAAACATGCATAATGATATATCAAGGCAGAACAAGAACATATGTATATATGTAAACAGAGTAAATAAGATAAGTAAAACAACGGAAGATTTCAAACTATTTCAAAACAAATCTGGTACAACATAATGTCAACTTTCCAAATACACAAGTCTAGATAAAAACAACATCATTGAAAAACTGAAATACATAAGTACTATCCCAAAAATAAGTGATAGCCATAGCTAGCTTCATGTCAAGACCGTACATGAGCTAAAATCCCACAAGCAAGAGATCAGAAATCCAAGCTAAGCTCCAATATTCCCACCCTGAGAACCTGGGGGGAGGGGGGGCGGGGGGGGGGGGGGGGAACGGAAGAAAAGAGGCGAAAGAAAAACAGGTCAGTCAAAAAGACTGAGTAAGCCCTACTACCATCAATGTAAACTGATAAAGTTAACTAGCATGAGAAGAAGGGATGAACATAAGGATAACAACATACTAGCATGATGATTAACTAACAAGGTAGATAAAGGTGTCATCGCATAATCAGGTTTAAGGTTTTTGCACCACAGGTGTACTAGCAAACTAACATGACTTGAATAAACAAGTATTGATCCCTTGGCCCAAGCTTTGGCCCAATAACATGAAGTGACCCTAATACGAGGTCCAACCAAACGGTCTAATCGATCGGCTCCCTAAGCCTAACTCGTCACGTGTTGGTGTCAATACGGCCCAAACATAATTGTAGTCGGACTGTGCCGGGTCTCCCGTCGGGTGTATCAAGCCCTAGGGTGTCAACCCCTGGACACCATAAACATGAGTGCACAGTCTTGATCTACTGGTAACCATGCTTGACTTCTCCAAATACGGACTACGTGCATGACCATAGTCCGTCCGGAACTACATCGGCGTACCACTCGACCGTCGTTTTGGTCACTTATACCAGTCCAGTAATCGTGCCCCCTCCCTAGCCTAGTCCCTAGGGTCTTAATGATACAAACTTGGGATTACTGCTGGAGTGGACCCCCGTTGCTAGGATTTTCTAGTGGGTTAAGTACGGTTTAACCCTTTTACTAATCATGGATTAACTTGGTTAAGTGTAACGATGGGTTCACGACTTAACCCCGATTAATCCACCAAGCCCAAATTGGTTAAGTATTAAGTGGACCATGACTTAACCCTAATCATGAGGCATTAATTAATTTAATGTGCCTTAACCTCTCACATTAGACCTTGTTGTGGTTACTAGTTAAGTCGGGCGGGTCCGGATAGCTTTACACCACAACTTGGTCTAACCTCGGGTTCAAGGTACAACATGACCAACTTCTCACATTGGGTCCTATTGTTTGTAGCAACTAGTTAAGCCGGTCGGTTCCGGGTAGTTTTACGCTACAAACTCAACCCAACCTCGAGTTGGTCACACTTATATTTTCTAAGTGTCATGTCCATCATGTTTCCAAAACATATTACTAGTTTTCAAGAATTTGGGTAGACCTAACTTAATAGGTAAATTCCCAATGGGTAGACCTAACTTAATAGGTAAATTCCCAATCTTATGTTTTTATGTCTTTTAAGTTTACCCAACCCCAAACGCAATCCCATCGCTTACATATCGCAATAGCGCATAAAGGATAGAAAGTGGGAACTTGGCATAATCATGACATAAAGGTGTTGAAGCCACAAGTTTAACATGGTGGCATATGAAATGTACATATGTTCATATACTTGCATATTACATTTTTAGGCCTCAAAAGTATGCATAAAACCAAACTTAGCATATAAGTGATACATGGTGATAAATGACATGTAGAAGTTGCCATAAGTTCGCATTTAGCCTCACATGCAAGTTATCATAAGGGATATGATAACTTACGTGTTGCCAAAATGCAACCTTTAGCATAAAGCTTGAAGCTTTAAGCTCATAAACCCAAGATAAGCTTGCATAACATGATAACATGAGCAAAATGATCAACCATAACATAACATGCATATCATATGGAAAACTTGCATATCATAACATAGCAAACTTGCATAACATAACATGATAAACTTGCATATCATAACATGGCAAACTTGCATAACATAACATGATAAACTTGCATATCATAACATGGCAAACTTGCATAGCATAACATGGTAAACTTGCATATCATAACATGGCAAACTTGCATAACATAACATGATAAACTTGCATATCATAACATGGCAAACTTGCATAGCATAACATGGTAAACTTGCATATCATAACATGGCAAACTTGCATAACATAACATGATAAACTTGCATATCATAACATGGCAAACTTGCATAGCATAACATGGTAAACTTGCATATCATAACATGGCAAACTTGCATAACATAACATGATAAACTTGCATCATTCATTTAACTTTAGAGTTTAAATATGAAAGTAGAAAAGGGCTTACAATGCTTATGAAGACACAAAAATATATATAGATTGAGACAAAGCCCTTATGCAATCAAATAAACCCAAAATGCAAGCTCCAATAGAAAAACCCTTGAGCCAAAATGATCAAAAACCTTGCTTTAAGATATAAATATGGAAACTTGACTTGAATGCAAGCTAATGACACTCATACAAGCTTGAAAACACTTGTATGCATTGAAAATCTCTCATAGAAATGACTTAGGAATTTTATGAAGAGAGTGGAGGCCATGAGAGGAATGATTTTGCCATAGTTTAGTTACTTGAATGAATAATGATGATTTAGGATTAGGTTAGGGGCTTATTTATAGAGATTAGGATTAGTTTCAACCTTAGGATTAAACCCTAATTCCAATCTCAGCCCTTAAAACCGAATCTGGCCCCCAAACTCAACACAACTCCAAAATGGTGCACCAGGCAAAACTGCCCGGCTGAGCCAAGTCGACACCCAAGTCGACAGGGCTGTCGACTTGGGCCTAACCATGTCGACTGCCCAGTCGACAGGGCTGTTGACATGGGTGGTCTGGCGGGAAATTTCCCGCCTGCGCCCAACTGCCCTAATTTCCAAATTCAAACTTGAATTTGAAATCTGTTTTTTACTTTGAAATTTTCTGAAAACTTCGTTGGGCCTTAATCGGGTCATACGGACTCCGATTTTCGAAAACTCGGACTCTATTTCGCGTATTTTTCCGAGACGAACGCAATGACATAGCCCGTTTCCCTTGATTCAGATTTATAAATTAAATTCTTCCTCGATTTACATTATAACAGGTTATTGAAAATACGGGTTGTTACAAATTGTATTGAACATAATAGCACAATATGTTCTGCAAATAAAGCTCCGGGCTACAAACTCAATATTTTTTAAAAATAAAATAAAACACTGTACCTTGGATTACATGAAGGTGAAGTAACAGAAAAAAATGTGTTAAGTACATGTCTAAAGAGAAGGTGCTGGGTATATATATAGAAAACGATAAATTAAGTAAATCCGACTGGAGAATTGGGATGCTAGAGAATAGGTAAAAGAAAGATATTTAGAATATATGCTTGGTTTGATAATGTAGCTTTCGAATAGCCTGATATAAGGAACAGTCAAAATGTAAACGCATGTAGGAATACTAGTATAACCACACAACGATGGGAAAACTGACCATGTGGATTTGTAATTTTAATATTTTTTTATAAATCTTTATAAATTTCAAAAATAATTTTGTCTTGTCAAAAAAAATATATTAAATAAAATATATAAATAACAATTAAACGTTGAAAATGATATATTAAAATAGGTATATATATATTTGAAGAAATTATTTGTATCCGCCAACATTCCTGTATCAGTTGTGCATACATATGGTATAAGAACTATACAGACTAACAGTAAACAATATTTCAGTATACATATGACATTTCAGTTGGGCAAATGAAAATTCAATAACATCCTCAACAGATGACCATATATTTTATTTTAATCTTTGTAAAATTTACTTTAATTTATTCTATAGTTCTGCTATTTAATACGGTAGCTAATGGAGTTGATCAATTATTCCTTTATTAAGGTAGACTTCACAATCATGATGCAATATTTATCAACAACCTTGTTTAGGAATTATACACTGATAGAAATTATTGAAACAGGAAGAACAATTAGGATTTGACAAAAGTTAACATTCAGTTACTGAAGTTTAAAAAAAATACGAGTTAAAACTTGAAAGTAATATGTAACAACTGTCGAAACAACGAGTCAATTGCTAAAGCGAAGGCCAATTATATAGATAATATGCAACAACAATTGAAACAGCATGACCATCCATTTTAACTTGTTACCATTCTAAAAATACTCTTTCTCATAATATTGTTTTGACATTTGGTGTGTTGCATTCATCACAAATTCAGTTCCAAATTCATGAAATGGTCAGTCAACCCATTTGTTAGCCAAAGTAAATAATACATTTTCAGCATGCAGCAAAAAATGATGTATAATATTCTGACTTACAAATTATATAATGACAAGCTCAGTCTCTTTTCTCTAGCCAAAATAAATTGTCCACATACGAAGTAATAAACGAAAGATTTGGATATCCATCAGGTTAACTACACATATCAAAGGTGTTTCTTTTTGTCTAATGATTGATCGAGATACCAGTTCAACTCAGCTTTAAAGGCTTGTGATGATAAATCAACATAATAACTAACTACGTGGGAGATCATCAGTGCTAGGTGGAAATTCTTCATTTATCGTGAGCGCAGATTTAAGATGTTGATGTCATTAGTTTCACCTTCAGTAGTTGATTGCAATTCAACGTCATCAGTTGCCATAGAAGCAGTTGCAAAACAAATTGAGAATCAAATTCATTATTGTTTATTGCCGCATTTCATTGTATATAAACTTTCTTGCAACCAAGAAAATACAAATTGATCAATATCATCATTTTCTTATGAAAGGTTATACTCAAGAGAGGATAAAAAAATTATATTGCAGTCAAGACATAACAAACACAATAAAGGCATACATTACTTCAACAGCAATATTACAAAATAGCACCTTCAAAACCACAATTCCAACTAAAGTTGTCAATGCATCCATCATTACAACCCTCACCGTTTGCATCATTGTGCTTCATCATCAAAATTTGCAAGATTTATAAATGAAAGATATTAAACACAAATTATGCATGTGCTTAGAGCACCGCATACCTTAGAATTGTAGGATACAAGATCGTGCAGTGTAAATCCATTATGAGCAATGATGAAATTGACATTGTGATATGGAGTCTGGTTGTTTACTTACTGTACAAAAATGCACAAATCCAATCAATGCAATCCAATGAAACAGTGAGATGCAGTAGACAACTAGCAAAAAATATTATAATGGAAAATTTTTGTGCTATGGAAACCAACTATTATAATGCAAGGAAATGAAAAGAACAAACCCAAAACTACATATCGAGGAGTCAATGTTGATATTTCTCTTGTAAAGTTCTGTGCCAACCAGCAACCAAACATAAGAGAGAGGTAATTTAATTTTTATAATCATAGTTGATGTAGATTTGTTGATCTAGACAAACAGGCTGCAGAAGTACCCTTTAAACCAGGGTCCCCTTAAGCTGTAAAGAAAATTATTTATATTGAATGTTATAATTTTCTATGGCTGAATTTTTCCTGTTTTTGGTTAGAACAATACAGCCTTTTAAATATTATGATATGTGTATGTTTTTCCCGTGAATAACCACCATTATTCCATTCAGTTGCAAGAACCAGCTGCATATATCTTACGGAATAATTAATTAAATGAAAAGATTATAACAATCAGATATATTATAAAATAAAATTTCCCCTTTTACAAGTTGATATCTAAAATATGGTACGATAGAAATATCCAAAAAAAATGCATATAATCATCTGCCAAAGCAGTGTATTACCTTTATTTTTATACCTGCATTTGCTTGAAGATGTTATGCATAGTATACTTGCAGTCTCAATAATAAGCACCACAAGGAGGTTGCACAAACCAATAATTCTCCACACTCCAAAATTTATCCGCGGTAACATCAATAACATTTGAACCAAAAGCATCAACACTACTGACATTAGGATTCACTGGATTGTCATTTTGAGTCTCATTACCATATTCATTGATTCCATCAAGGGTACCGGTACCAGCAGCGATCTATCACAGTTTGATTCTGAGGCTCATACTAGTTATCAAAATGCTCACCATGTGCTAGCTTCTTTGCATTCTAACCCTCTAGAAATTCTTTATCTGATTTTCAGTTCTCCCTGGTAGCTACCTTGTAATTTTTGATCACCGAGGAATAAATTTTACAACATAATTAACTATGGGAATCCATTCAAGAACCAAACTAAAATGCAAGATACCTCACCTATTACCTCATTTTGAATGCAGTTCCATAATAAGAAGCTGCTCCTCTGATGTGATATTTTCTCTGCTATACCTAATCGCTGTTAGGTTAGCTACCTCAGCCTATATATCTCTTTCTAGTACGCTTTGAACTTTATTGATAAATACAAGAGAAGTTAATATCTGCATATATATATATATATATATATATAGACTTTGCTTGTCTTAATCAGTAATAGTTGCAACTAAGGCATTTTTTGCTTTAGATACATTTGAAGCATAAACTAATTGTGTTTGTTTGTTAATCGCTCTGGTTTTGGGTTTTGATTTGCATGTTGTGTTGTACATTTTTTTAATGTTTTTTGAAATTATTTCTATAATTGTGAACTAGAAATTAACCTACATAAATAATATATTTGTTAACGAAATTTCAAAAATGCAATGCAAGCTAATTTATGATACAACCAATGTTGCATCCATCATGAATCGTAATGTGCAATCAGCATTAATAAACAATTTACTAAAGCATCCTAATGTTGGTAATAGTTTTGGGACATGTTCTTTATGCAGTAAAGCATCTTGATATTTATCAGTTTGTAATAATATTATAACCACTTAAGGTTTTGGTCTGCTCTTTATGGTAAAGTGAAAGAACGTGTTGGAAATAAACTAGGTTTTAAAGGAAACAAATAAATTTGATTTTAATAGGAAACACTATGGAATAAAGTAAATTATTGTATTAAGGGAAGGTTAAAATATATGGTAAGAAATTTTAGATTTATCAAATGGAGAATTCTAGAATTGATTTGTTGAGGAAAGTAGAAATTAGAGAATAAAAGAAAACTCTAGAATAAGAAGACTCTAGAAACTTGGCTATATTATAAAAGGGTCGTACTCTCTCATTTGTAATCAAGTTGAATGAAGAAAAGTGAAGCAATAAAAATGTAGTCGTTCAATTATTCTACGTTCAATCTCTCTCCTCCTCTCTATATCAAATTCTAACATGGTATCGGAGCCAGGTTAGAGAGGAGAGGGAGAAAAGAGTCTCAGTGAGTTTTTTATTTTCTTGCTTTGTTTCATTAAAAAAAACCCGATGAAAATTGCTAATGCATCTACAAATTTCTAGATCTGGATGTGGACGCTTTGAGATATGAAGAAATAAAAATGTAATCATTCAATTATTCTACATTTTATCTCCCTCCTCCTCTCTATATCAAATTCCAACATGGTATCAAAGCTAGGTTAAAAGAGGTGGGAGAGATGAAAATAGCTAACTAGTCAAGTCAGCAAGAGAGTTCAAAGAATAATTTACAAAAATAATAATAATAAATAAATCAGAAAGCGTATTTGATTTCCATGGCCGAAGCGGTAGAAGAAGAAGAGCAAGGATCTCCACACACCGTTGATCCAGCATTCCAGAAGCAGAAGAATGGAAAATCAGAAAAGTCTGTCGAAGAAGATGAAAACGAAGAAGACGAGGAGCTCCTAAAGGCAAGAGCTTTGGCGAAGAGAAAGCAGCAGACTTGCAGAAGCTATCAAAGTTGTTGTTAAACATGGCACAAGTGACTCTGGAAGAGAATTTATTTTAGAGTTGTGGGTGAGAAGTGCACCATGGAGAGAAGTGATCCAATATTCAAAGAGAAAGTTGAAGAGATGTGTTTCAACAATTGAAGGTAATGAAAAGTGCAAGGAATCTGCTTGAGTAATAAAACCAAGTTTAATGGGGAATGTTGGAAATAAACTAGGTTTTAAGGAAACAAATAAATTTGATTTTAATAGGAAACACTACGGAATAAAGTTAATTATTGTATTAAGGGAAGGTTAAAATATATAGTAAGAAATTTTAGATTTATCAAATGGAGAATTCTAGAATTGATTTGTTGAGGAAAGTAGAAATTAGAGAATAAAAGAAAACTCTAGAATAAGAAGACTCTAGAAGCTTGGCTATGTTATAAAAGGGTTGTACTCTCTCATTTGTAATTAAGTTGAATGAAGAAAAGTGAAGCAATAAAAATGTAGTCGTTCAATTATTCTACGTTCAATCTCTCTCCTCCTCTCTATATCAAATTCTAACAGAACGAAACCACAAATGAAAACATTAAATATTATTTTGAGCCAAAGCATATTAGATAAATTAACAAGTACATATGAAAACTTTATTAACTAGCTTATATCACACTCAAAAGGTTCCTAGCATTAAAATTGATATTATAATTTTCTGGTGTCCCCCTTTTCTCTATCAATCATGTCCTAGAAAATGAGGGTAAGGTACAAAAATTATAAATTTATAAAGTGCAAAAATTATAACTTTATAAGGTGCAAAAATTAAAACTTTAAACGAATATAAAATTGATGTTATAACTTAAGATTGATTTTGCAATTTCAGGACTTGAGTTTGGTTGATTTAGATTGAATTGAATTTCTTCTCCCATTGGCATTTATCGTTAAATTTAAGATCGCTGCTCTTTTTTATCCTTGATTTTATCATGTAATTCAGTGGCTTTATTCGAAAAAAACTCATGACTAAATTAGCAGGAACTGTCCTACGAAAATGGAATTTTAAAAGAGATAGCATTTGAAAGAAGGATTTTCATAATTCTTGAGGCGTATTAATTACAAATTTATTGAAAACTCAATATTTATTTAATTTATTGTTTATCCTGATACACACACAAAAATGCAGATACTATGGTCAAAATGTTAAAAGAGTTGAGATGTATAATCTAAAAAGGTGGTTGATCATTAGTCTACATGCATGTTATTCACCTTAGCTTAAAAATAAAATTCGGAAAAGATTCATATTAAGGATATTCACTCATTTAAAGTAAACAAATCCAACAACTGATTAGTATTGCTGGAACATGGTACAATCTATAATTGACAATTATAGAATAAAAACTGCACTAAAATGGGATGCTAATTTGCAAAAATATTGTTTATTGGGTGATGGAAATAGTGATATTAGCATTTGAAAGCAATTCATGATCAATCCAGGATGCTGACAGGTAATTAGCATAATGGCTATAAACTAATGATGTTCAAATAAACAAAACAAGTAGAAATCACTTTAAAGGTGACTCAATAACAATCAAAAATCACGAATCCAAATTCGTTGCTTAGATTCCACCAAAATCAATTATTTCTCATATGAAACCATCAATGCACAAATTTACCATTAAGAATTTGAAAGGTAATTCGAATTACCAAGAAGCAATATGAATACTAACTAAAATTGAGTGATTTGAATCATTTTGCGAAAAGGCCGCAAGTTCCAGTGAACTATTTTGCTTTTATATGACCGGATTTCCAAGGATGCAGATAGGTGGAGGAAACATATAAAGAGGTTATCAGGTTTCATAGGAAGATAGAACGGGTGAGCGAAATCTAAATTAGTCATAATGGTTGAGAAAAAAGAGGATATACTTGAAGAGATACGGGTCGAATTATGCAGGGAAGAAGAATGAACGAGAAATGTAGGGAGACGAGAAGATGATGATTATGTGTTGGGTAACGCTGTTGTATTTAAGGCGATAATAATTGGCTTCAAACAAATTGATTTAGCCTCTCTTACAGTAGGGAAACCTCCATAACGGTTGGTTTGATAGCTCCTACAAAGAAATATCCCAGATCGGCACTATACAAATCAGATTGTACATGTAAATTAAAAATATAATTTTATATTATAATATAGAGATTCATGCTGATAACATGCTATAAAACAAACTCAGAACAGAAGAATTAAAGAAGAGAAGATATTTTTATTCATTCAGATATATTTACAACACATAAGCTCTCTATTTATAGACTTCACATGTCCTGCCATTTACAATAATGTCCCTTGCATTAAGCGTATTCACCCTTAATATTATATATATTACAATAGTTTGCAATGTATTAAATTTTTTAGATTGAAATACAACGACTTACATTTGAAAATGATTTTGTTTTTCTTTTGTAGAGGGATGCATAATCTTTGTGGCTACTATTTATTTTGATAATCTTATACCTTTACTTTGAGGCTTTGTTGGAACTGTCATGTTAGGGATAATGGATACGATAGATGATAAATGTAATGAAATAGATCTCAATATTAAAAACAGGGTGCAACATGGAAAATCACCAGAGAACCTCAGAAATCTCCAAGAATGTTACCATCAAATATCAAAACCCATGACAGTTTATAAAAGAAAAGGCAAAAACTATATTTCAGACGATACCAAAACAAACAAAAAAGGAAACTTTCTACCATACGATTAAAGCTGTTTATTGATAAAAAAATATATCATTGATATTTTCATTTTCTCTTTCAAATGCATTCAAGCATGCCCGTGATCAAATCCAATGTGTGCGTATTATATTGTTCTATTTGATTATATATCAATCATAAAGTATACAATACATGTTTTGTAACGACCCGCATTTTCTACCGTATAATAATTAATTTATTTAATTATATAAATAGGGATTGATAGATTAAAATGGTCGTTGAATTAAATTATAGTGAATATTTAATTAAAATAAATAATATAATATAATAATATATTTAATTTCTGAAATATTCAGTAATAGTGGAATTCACAAAATGGTGTGAATTGGATCATCGGTGATATTTAATTCAGTTTAGAATTTGATTAGAATAACGAATATATTATTCGAACGACAGTTGAACGTATAATCATAATATAAATTATAATCGAGCTCGAAATGGCGCGGCAGTTCGCTATTTGGTGATTTGAACTTCAACTGAATATACAGGATTCGTTTTAAGTCGGATTTCTGTGAAACAAGAAACGCTAGGAGCTTGTGAAGTATATTTTTCTAGTGGAAGAGAAAAATTGGGATTTCATTGTGTAGATTTTGATTTATGTCCAAATCAAATTTTAGCAAAGTCGCTATGGAATTCCTTTATAATTTATATCGATTTATTTATATTTTAAAATGGATTTTTAAATATAAATCGAATATCGATGTAACACTGGATTTGAAATATCGAGTTATAAATCCCAGTAGAGCAGTATGATATTCTGTTGTGAATATATACGATAATATTTATTTTTAAATATTAAATTTAAATGTTTTTAAATATATTTCTATATTTAAAAGGGTTATTTAGAGCTTTAAAAATAGCCAGTTTTGCAAACAACCTCAGAATTCAACGAAACTAATTTTGTTGGATCCGCAACATCAAATTATTGCTAGATTTCAATTTTCGTGATTTTTGAAGTCAATATGTGGCCGTATGGGATTTTAATGTAAAAACAGTCAGTATTTCGACGGTTAAAAATACCCTGTGTGAGCATACGAAGTCGGAATTCGACAAAACCAGTTTTGTTGGGACCGTAATGTCAAACTAAAGCTGCATGTCCAGTTTCGTGATTTTTGGGTATCGTGGGTGGTCATAGGAATTTTTAAACAGCGTATACAAGTAGCGATTGCTTGAAATAAAATAAAATATTTAATATAAAAAATATTATAATTCCCTATAAATATCCTACCCCTTAACTAAACCCTAAATTTCTGCGTTCATTAGTCAAAACTTCTGCCGCCATCTCCCTTTCTTCGCACAGTAAAAATGGGGAGTTCTAAAATCATTTAAAATTCCAAATCGTGATGATATCGTTCCCTGTTGGATCTATTGGTCTCGTTTTCACAAGGGCTTCATTCCAGTGTGTTCAAATCAAGTTGCGACGCACCTTCCTGAGCAGTGTTTTCAAACGCAGTGAACTAGGGCTTAGCATTTTGTGGATTTTGGTGAATCAAGTTCGAGTTTGAGGTCATATTCGAGTTCAGGGTTGGATTTAACATCAATCTGGAAATTTTGGTGGTATTCGACAAAAAACTTATGTCAATGTTCTGCAGTGTAGTTTGCGGCCTAGGCTGAAACCGCAAAAGGGAATTGGGGATCGAATGGCAAGTGAAGGTGACAGTCGAGGTGAGGGTGGTGTGCTGAGTTCGATGGTGGTGTTGTTGCGGTTTTTAGTTGAGAGGAGAGGGTGCGTTGTTTAATCGAAGTGGTGGAAATGGTGTAAAACGATGGAGAGCAAATACTGGAAGCGTGGTTTTGTGTTTGGGGGAGAAGCAATTACGGGTGGGGCATCAATTCATATTAGGCCAAGTGAGAAACCAAAATGGTGAGGCCCATTCAAGTTAAGGAATTTTAGTTTAAAGTTTAATTTAAATTGTTTACTAACTTGTAAATGTATAACACTATCATACGGTATCAGAATTCAATGAAACAAGATCCGTTAGGATCGTATGGACGAACACTACAGAATGGAACTGACTGGAAGTCCATTAGAGCTCGTTACAATTTATGGCGAAATAAATTGTCTGATCAGAATCAACTAACGCAAATCATTATTTAACGGCTAACGCGAAATGTGAGTAAACTCACTAACTCTTCTCAGTTATATTTTTCTAAAGTATTTCAGAAATGATAAATGATGGTTGTTTGTTGTGTATTGGCTGTTTGGTTGAACTTCTAGTCAGTTGATTGAAAATATAGATAACGATATAAATAGAAATCATTGATCAAATATTGATTCTGTTTAGCAGAATATTTCATAGTGAAATGAAATTAATGTTAGTTTTATTGTTTGACATCTGTGGATGCAGGGAAATAGGTCGGAGGGACCCAACTGGGTTCCTCAACATTTATTTTACTGTTTTTCGTATATTGTGTTATATGATGTGATATGAAATCTGTTGTTGATTTTGTATGGTTGAATGATACTGATCATTGTTATATGGTGTGCTAAATACCATAAGGGATACTGGAATGTAAAAAGGAAAATTTCAATGTTATATTGAAAAAGAAATATTTATAAAATCAAAGATTTTATAAAAAGAAAACCCTTTAGAAAATAAATAAATTAAAAAGGGTTATTTATTTGTTAATCAAATAGATAGAATTGAGGGGAATATTTGTAAAACATTTACCGATAGGATTGAAAAGAAATATTTGTAAACCATTTACAAATAGAATTGAAAAGGGATATTGATTGGAAAAGTAACTAGAATGGAAAGAGGAAATACGTGAAAGATTAATACAAAGAAATAGTTAGATTATCAAAGGAATTACTTATAAAATCAATAGATTTTATAAAAAGAAAATATTTTATAAAATAAAGTAAATAGAATTATCAGAATGGGATTTATTTTGTAAATAAATAGATTATAAAAGGAAATACTTGAAAGGTGACTAGAATTATATAAAAGCAAAATTTTACATTTGAAAGGTTTAGACCCGTGCTTCGCACACGGGTATAACTTGATATGGATTTAAAGCAAAGGTTTTAAATAGAATCTATTCTGATCGATAGATTGAGAAGATTAATTTGTAAATAATATTTTATAAATTAAATAAATATTTATCATTGGATAAATAGAATATATAAGTCAGGACTTATATAGAGAAGTAAAAAAATCTACTTCAACATCGATATTTGAAACTGAATAAATGTAGAGTTAATCAAAGGAGTTAATCAGTTAGAGTTAATCAATTAGAGTTAGAATTAATCGAATTAGAGTTAACTGAACATGGTTAATCGAATTCGAATTAACTGAATGTTATTCAATTAGAGTTGATCGTATATAGTTATTTGAGATAGAGTTAGTCAAACATAGTTATTTAGGATGTGTTGCCATTTCGTATGACTGCTAGCGTATTTCGCAGGGCTGCAGATAGCCTACGGCGGTCGGATATTTCCTAAGGGAATCAGGCGTAACCATTGTGATCGCTGCGATCTAGAGTTAGGCGAATGGAGTTAAATAAAAGATTAGCCATTCGAAATGAAGTTAAAACAGACATAGTTATTCGAATATAAGTAAATCAAATATTAGTTATTCGATAGGAATTAAATAAGTTGAGTTAATCAAGTAAGTTAATCAAGTTGAGTTAATCAAGTAAGTTAATCAAGTAGAGTTAATCGAGTTGAGTTAGTCAAGATGAGTTAATCAAACCGAGTTAATCCAAGTGAGTAAATCCAAAGAAGTTATTCGAAATAGTTTATTCGAATAAAGTTAAAGGAGTTAATCGAATATAGTTTATTCGAAAGGAGATTAATCGAATGCAAATCATTCGTAGAAAGTTAATCGAATATGAATCATTCGAAGAGAGATTTTCAAACATAGTTATTCGAAGAAAGAGTTATCGAATGTAGTTTATTCAAAATAGAGATTATTCGAAAAAAGAAATATTCGTTGAATTCAATTATATCGAAATTCGGGAAAGTAATATTTGCTTTCTGATTAAATCAAGAATTACTTATTTATTTATAGACGAGTGGTTTAGTTATTGAGTTAAATTAAGGATAAAAGTTACATTTTGAAGTTGGATATTCAAGAAGAAAGGAATTTTAGCGCTATAGTTAAATCAATGTTTTAAAATAAAGAAGGGGAGTCCTAAATAGAATCCGAATATATAAGGAAGTGTTGAAGATGTGAAAGGTGAACTTTGTCTATTTCGAGGTTAGAAATGTTGTTCAGTTAAGGTTTGAGAGGTAATTATACCCCAACTTGATTGACTTCGATTTTAACTAAGGAATGGGTAAGGTTCGATAGTGAAGATTAATTTTCGATAGTGAAGATTAATTTAGTGAATTTAGTTAATGAGTGTAATGGTTTAAATTGGCTTAGTGATGTTTTATTTAACATCTGTTTAAAATCAAATGAATACAATTTGGAAACATTTTCCAAATATAATCAGAGATATTTTCTAATTATAGAAAAAGAAAAGTTGATAAGAAAGAATACTGGAATGACAGTAATACGTGAAACAGAGATGGAAATGTTTTCCAATGATTGATGACGTATATTTCATAAATTTAGGGAATAAGAGATGTTGAGTATATAGAAATGGGAAATGAATGAATTAATGATAAATTAAATTAAAAAGGATGAATGTTGGATGTTGATTGATCGATAGAATTTCCATCTGGAAATAATATCGTTGTTTGCACACCTGTTTTCTTTGATAGTTAAATCACCGACTATCGAAGTTTTTTGACCATTTTTCCGTCGTCAATACGGAGAGACAAGGACCAGGTATATTATCTGAAAACCACTCTGTATGGACGTTAGCATTGCGATTAAATATTGGAGACAGAGTTATGCAAGGGCTATCCTATTTACAGAATAGTGCCTTCGGTTTGTCTAGTTCCAGGACAAACGTGAATGGACGAATGTGTGACAGAGTATATCTAACGGATCGCGTAAGTTGATCTCTTCAAACGTACTTACGTTTGGTGGCGGAGGAATTCGTTTCTCTTAGCTTTATACCCGTGGTATTTTTGGAGAAATCAATTTGTGATTTGACGGGTATGACGATGTGGCATTCAAAGTGAATGGTGGTCAAGTGTTTCAAAAGATACGTTATGACCTCAAGCCCCATCAACCGGGAAATGACAAAAAATCGGGCAGGCAGCATGGCTAAGTGGGTCGCTCCCATCAGGGTTTGTATCACCTATCTAGAGAAAATCCATTTCATTCTTTTATCTATGTTCGATGTTGTCCCTTTTCGGAGGACGGTGGGTAGCTCCCAACCGTTGGTGATATGCATTCGATACACTCAAGCGAAATGAGTGGTCGATCATGTGTGGGCAGGGTTGCAAGACGTTCTTGTGAACCCAGTGTATTCGTCTCTAGAGATACACTATCGGCAGGTGGTCCCATACCTTGTCATAGTTGGAATCCAATCTCCAATAAGCGCCCGCAGTTTTGTTTGTATACTATATGTAGAACGTGAGATGCAAGCGTTCTGCTAGATTGTTAATTACTTGTGATTTGACATTATTATAATATCAGAGAAGTATTGATTTCCAAAATGTTTGGGTTATCGTAAGGTAGAAACCATCCGTGTTTATGTGTGGATTGCTCTTACGATTATCTTTTCTTTTGAAAAGGATTTTGAAAAGTTAAACTGATGATTTGAGTTAACTCACACCAGTCCCATGACTGACCCAGAGTATATTTTGTTTTGTTTTCCCTAAACTCTTGGGTGCCCAAATTTGTACGGGCAGTCAAGTAGTTCAGGTCTTTATAGATATACTTGGAGGAGCTTGAAGCTGGAGGCTTCAGGGTTTTACAGCTATTGTTATTTCCACTGTGTGTAAGTGTTGTACTCTGATAATCATTGTATATACATACTGTTTTATTGCAAAGTTATGTTATATATTATATTTTATTCATTCCGCTGTGAGATTCGTGGTTACTCTGATTGTGTTCTTCTTCTTCTATTCTAATTTTCTATCTTATCTATTCTCACCCTCTAACTTCTTTCTATCAATGATCAGGAATGTTCGATGTTTGAATGGTCAACATGGTAGTTTGGTGTTGATTTTCGGAGTCGAAAATCCTAGTTCGTTACAATGGTATTAGAGTTGAAGGTTAAGTGATTACCTTGGCTCTGTGGCATGACTCAGTAGAGATGGGTTTAGTAATACACTAGATTGAGTTTGAGTGT
Organism: Allium sativum; assembly: GCA_030737875.1. Classification (NCBI taxonomy): domain Eukaryota; kingdom Viridiplantae; phylum Streptophyta; class Magnoliopsida; order Asparagales; family Amaryllidaceae; genus Allium; species Allium sativum. Next base: position 163,637,671 of record CM060924.1, read on the forward strand.
ATATATACGAGTGAACGTATTTGTAGATTGAATAAAAATGATTTTTATATTGTGGAGATTTAATGGTTGAGTTGTTTGTGAATTCTAGTCGATCAGTTTGATCCACTGTATCGATATAGATTGCCAAACACTTGAATACGATAAACCGACACAGTATGTTTTGAAAAGGGTAAATGAAATAATTTTACCCAAATTATATTTCGGTATAGACAAAATATTTATATTCGAATGATTATAGTATGTTGGATGTGTTGGTTGATTATAATTGAAATGGTTATACAAATAACCAATTTGAGTTCGTATAACATAAAAGCAGATTAATTAAATCTGAACTAAATCAGAATTGGAATTAAAATTCTGAAAACTGGGAAAAGCATTCGTAATTGGATTTGAGTTAAGTATAAGAAATTTTAAAAATCCTAGGAAATTTTAAATTGTTTACAAGTATCGTGAAAGATATTTTGAAAAAGATTTCAAAATGAAAGTGTTTAAATATGGTTTTGATAAGTGATATAGTATTGAACCCACTTTGATAGCTAGGAAATAACTCTGACGATGCTGGCCACATCATCAGTGTTCATTTTCGAGTTGTAAGTGACGGATAACTACCAAAATTTTTGTGTTAAATTGTTTGAAATCCGAAAAGGAATATTTGATTTTTGTGAAAAGCAAGGTTATTTAAAACTCCCAGGAAAAGTTCGTCTGAATTAAAAACAAATTTAAACAGGAATCGGTGAAAGCGAATATGAATTGAATTGAAACCAATTAACTGGAAATTTAATTGGAATATAATATATCAAGTGGGATCATTTTGAGTCGCGAGATAGAATATGAAATGGTATTGGTGAGTTAGGAGTTGGAATCGAAAATGGAACTCGAGTTTGAAATGGAATTTGGCTTTGGACAAGCAAATAATTGTGTTGAGATTTGATTGATTGAAAGTGACTGGAAATCGATTGGTATAGATGGATATATGATCAGCAGGTATTGAGTAGAAGCAAGTGAAAGGATATAATGATATACCCGACAAATGGTACATGTTTAAATTTCCATATGAGGTTTTATGCGCTGAATCGGCAAGCCGCTTGGCTATTTGATTTTCTTTTGGATTGGAAGGGGCCTAGAGGGGCGAGTTGGGGTTTGAACTATTGACCGGTACAAAGGAGGTGCTGGCGAAATTTTTCGAAAATTTCGGGTGTTGGAAAATTTTCGGAATTTTCGAAAATTTTCATTAATAGAATTAAATGAATATTTTAATTGGAATTAAATTGGTTTAGTTGAATCTGAAGTTAAAAGTGAACGAATAATTTTTAACCCAGTAAATAGGGTCTGCTTTCTACCTTAGCAATTTCAAGGACGAAATTATTTTATGGGGGGAAGAATGTAACGACCCGCATTTTCTACCATATAATAATTAATTTATTTAATTATATAAATAGGGATTGAGAGATTAAAATGGTCGTTGAATTAAATCATAGTGAATATTTAATTAAAATAAATAATATAATATAATAATATATTTAATTTTTGAAATTATCAGAAATAGTGGAATTCACAAAATGGTGTGAATTGGATCATCGGTGATATTTAATTCAGTTTAGAATTTGATTAGAATAACGAATATATCATTCGAATGACAGTTGAACGTATAATCATAATATAAATTATAATCGAGCTCGAAATGGCGCGGCAGTTCGCTATTTGGCGATTTGAGCTTCAACTGAATATACAAGATTCGTTTTAAGTCGGATTTCTGTGAAACAAGAAACGCTAGGAGCTGGTTAAGTATATTTTCTAGTGGAAGAGAAAAATCGGGATTTCATTGTGTAGATTTTGATTTATGTCCAAATCAAATTTTAGAAAAGTCGCTATGGAATTTCGTTATAATTTATATCGATTTATTTATATTTTAAAATGGATTTTTAAATATAAATCGAATATCGATGTAACACTGGATTTGAAATATCGAGTTATAAATCCCAGTAGAGCAGTATGATATCCTGTTGTGAATATATACAATATTATTTATTTATTTAATTTTTTTTTGGCAAAGCCAGCGGGGATTAATGGCCCCTACCGTATATTTATATCATAAGAAGGTCTTACAACATAAAGCATTACATAATCTTAGAATAATAAGGATAAAAAAAGGGGGGAGATCATTTCCACTTGTTTTCGATCGAAATATCAAAATCAAAGGAAGACATGCTGATTTCATTGCCAATTCTTCTCATTGCTGCATAATAGACTTCCATCCCGCTTCTTCTATTTCGGTTGAAAACCCGAGCATTTCTCTCATTCCACACTTCACTTATGACCACTTTGAGCATGATTAGCAGCTCATAGGAGGTATTATTTTTCCATCTTGTTGCTTTATAGATGTTATGCCACTCCTCTTTGCTGTTTAAACTAGGCGCAGCAAAGCCTCCTTTGCTTTTTATTTTCCTCCAAACATAGTTGGAGAAAGGACAGTTAAAATATAGATGAATTCCTTCCTCTTCTCCCATTGTACACAATATGCACCTGTCAGAGACATTTATTCCCCTTTGCTTCAGTTTTTTCATAGTGTTTAGGCCGTTATAGCATACTTTCCACATTAGAAAGTTCAGCTTTTCCATATTTCTCTCATTCCATATCCTTTTATACCACGGACATATGCTCATCTTCTCTTCTTCAATTAGTGCCGAGTACACAGACGCAATATTATGCTTCCATTCATTCTCATTCCACACGTATTCATCTTCATTCACATACCTGTATTCCTTATTGTTGTATTTCCCCCATAACTCATTCACATGAACACTATGCATGCTCTCAAGCCTTATCCTCCCATTTGTGATGTAGTTCCTTGCCTTCGCATTTATTGGAATTCCAGTACTCATTCTGTCATTGTAACTAATTACATCAGAAAGTATCAGTCCTTTGTCTATCTATGGGTTATTCCAAAAGCTTGCGTTGCTCCCCTCCGATATATTGATTTTTAACATGGCCTTTATTTTTTCTCTAACCTATATTATCATTTTCCATACCCAACTATGATGTGCTTTTGGCTTTACAGTCCAGATGTTGTCATCTTTCAAATTGTGTGTCATACACCATTCAACCCATATTGATTGCTTTTGAGTTACCAGGTTATCATAATGCTTTGATAACGCCGCCACATTCCATAGATTGATGTCTTTTAATCCCAACCCACCCTTCTTTTTTGGTCTTTCTAGTTTTTTGTGCGCTATCGGAGTAAGCTTTGATGAGTGGACTGTACCAAACAATAAAAAGTTTCTCATCGCTGTCTTGATCATTGATAGGAGTTTGTTCGGCAGAAGTAGTGTTCTAGACCAATATACCGTCATGGAGAATATAACCGATTTAAGAATCACTAGCCTACTTGACTGTGTTAGATATCTATTTTCCCAACACGCAAAGACAGAGGTTATCTTGTCATAGAGAGGCATACATTGCGCTTTTGTAATTCTTTTTGTCGATAAAGGAATTCCTAAGTATGTCATATCATTATCAATGTAAGACAACCCAGTTATGGAGAGGCAAACAGCGGAGTGATGAGGAGAAAGACCTGCTAATAGAATTTTCGATTTGGAGCAGTTCATTTTAAGGCCAGAGAAATTATGGAAAGAGGACAGGGTTGAAATTATGGTCAGTAAGGATTTGTGGGAAGGTTTGGTGAATATGAGCAGGTCATCAGCGAACGCAAGGGAGGTTATCAATGGAGAATTGCATTTCGGGTGTAGGTGATAATTCTTTAGGAGGACTTGTCTTGTCAGCTCCGCAGATAGCGCTTCCATTACTATGATGAATAAATAGACAGATATAGGATCCCCTCGCCGTAGCCCATTGCACCCTTTAAAGTACCCGACAGAGTGAGCATTATAGACTAAAGTGTACCTAATAGGGTTATTATTTATTTTTAAATATTAAATTTAAATGTTTTTAAATATATTTCTATATTTAAAAGGGTTATTTAGAGCTTTAAAAATAGCCAGTTTTGCAAACAACCTCAGAATTCAACGAAACTAATTTTGTTTGATCCACAACATCAAATTATTGCTAGATTTTTGAAGTCAGTATGTAGCCGTATGGGATTTTAATGTGAAAAATAGTCAGTATTTCGACGGTTAAAAATACCCTGTGTGAGCATACGAAGTCGGAATTTGACGAAACCAGTTTCGTTGGGACCGTAATGTCAAACTGAAGCTGCATGCCCAGTTTCGTGATTTTTGGGTATCGTGGGTGGTCACAGGAATTTTTAAACAGCGTATAAAAGTAGCGATTGCTTAAAATAAAATAAATTATTTAATATAAAAATATTATAATTCCTTATAAATATCCTACCCCTTAACTAAACCCTAAATTTCGGCGTTCATTAGTCAAAACTTCTGCCGCCATCTCCTTTTCTTCACACAGTAAAAATGGGGAGTTCTAAAATCATTTAAAATTCCAAACCGTGATGATATCGTTCCCTGTTGGATCTATTGGTCTCGTTTTCACAAGGGCTTCATTCCAGTGTGTTCAAATCAAGTTGCGACGCACCTTCCAGAGAAGTGTTTTCAAACGCAGTGAACTAGGGCTTAGCATTTTGAGGATTTTGGTGAATCTAGTTTGAGTTTGAGGTCATATTTGAGTTCAGGGTTGGATTTAACATCAATCTGGAAATTTTGGTGGTATTCGACAAAAAACTTATGTCGATGTTCTGCAGTGTAGTTCGCGGCCTGGGCTGAAACCGCGAAAGGGAATTGGGGATCGAATGGCATGTGAAGGTGACGGTCGAGGTGAGGGTGGTGTGCTGAGTTCGATGGTGGTGGTGTTGCGGTTTTTAGTTGAGAGGAGAGGGTGCGGTGTTTAATCGAAGTGGTGGAAATGGTGTGAAACGATGGAGAGCAAATACTGGAAGTGTGGTTTTGTGTTTGGGGGAGAAGCAATTATGGGTGGGGCATCAATTCGTATTAGGCCAAGTGAGAAACCAAAATGGTGAGGCCCATCCAAGTTAAGGTATTTTAGTTTAAAGTTTAATTTAAATTGTTTACTAACTTGTAAATGTATAACACTATCATACGGTATCAGAATTCAACGAAACAAGATCTGTTAGGATCATATGGACGAACACTATAAAATGGAACTGACTGGAAGTCCATTAGAGCTCGTTACAATTTATGGCGAAATAAATTGTCTGATCAGAATCAACTAACGCAAATCGTTATTTAACGGTTAACGCGAAATGTGAGTAAACTCACTAACTCTTCTCAGTTATATTTTTCTAAAGTATTTTAGAAATGATAAATGATGGTTGTTTGCTGTGTATTGGCTATTTGGTTGAACTGCTAGTCAGTTGATTGAAAATATAGATAACGATATAAATAGAAATCATTAATCAAATATTGATTTTGTTTAGCAGAATATTTCATAGTGAAATGAAATTGATGTTAATTTTATTGTTTAACATCTATGGATGCAGGGAAACAGGTCGGAGGGACCCAACTGGGTTCCTCAACATTTATTTTACTGTTTTTCATATATTGTGTTATATGATGTGATATGAAATCTATTGTTTATTTTGTATGGTTGAATGATACTAATCATTGTTATATGGCGTGCTAAATACCATAAGGAATACTGGAATGTAAAAAGGATAATTTCAATGTTATATTGAAAAAGAAATATTTATAAAATTAAAGATTTTATAAAAAGAAAACCCTTTAGAAAATAAATAGATTAAAAAGGGTTATTTATTTGTTAATCAAATAGATAGAATTGAGGGGAATATTTGTAAAACATTTACCGATAGGATTGAAAAGAAATATTTGTAAACCATTTACAAATAGAATTGAAAAGGGATATTGATTGGAAAAGTAATTAGAATGGAAAGAGGAAATATAAGAAAGATTAATAGAAAGAAATAGTTAGATTATCAAAGGAATTACTTATAAAATCAATAGATTTTATAAAAAGAAAATATTTTATAAAATAAAATAAATAGAATTATCAGAAAGGGATTTATTTTGTAAATAAATAGATTATAAATGGAAATACTTGAAAAGTGACTAGAATTATATAAAAGGAAAATTTTACATTTGAAGGTTTTAGACCTGTGCTTTGCACACAGGTATAACTTGATATGGATTTAAAGCAAAGATTTTAAATAGAATCTATTCTGACCGATAGATTGAGAAGATTAATTTGTAAATAATATTTTATAAATTAAATAAATATTTATCATTGGATAAATAGAATATATAAGTCAGGACTTATATAGAGAAGTAAAAAAAATCTATTTCAACATCGATATTTGAAACTGAATAAACGTAGAGTTTATCAAAGGAGTTAATCAGTTAGAGTTAATCAGTTAGAGTTAATCGATTAGAGTTAGAATTAATCGAATTTGAGTTAACTGAACATAGTTAATCAAATTCGAATTAATTGAATATTAGTTATTCAATTAGAGTTGATCGTATATAGTTATTTGAGATAGAGTTAGTCAAACATAGTTATTTAGGATGTGTTGCCATTTCGTACGACTGCTAGCGTATTTCGCAGGGCTACAGATAGCCTACGGCGGTCGGATGTTTCCTGAGGGAATCAGGCATAACCATTGTGATCGCTGCGATCTAGAGTCAGGCGAATGGAGTTAAATAGAAGATTAGCCATTTGAAATAAAGTTAAAACAGACATAGTTATTCGAATATAGGTAAATCAAATATTAGTTATTCGAAAGGAATTAAATAAGTTGAGTTAATCAAGTAAGTTAATCAAGTTGAATTAATCAAGTAAGTTAATCAAGTTGAGTTAATTGAGTTGAGTTAGTCAAGATGAGTATCGAGTTGAGTTAGTCAAGATGAGTTAATCAAACTGAGTTAATCCAAGTGAGTAAATCCGAAGGAGTTATTCGAAATAGTTTATTCGAATAAAGTTAAAGGAGTTAATCGAATATAGTTTATTCGAAAGGAGATTAATCGAATGCAAAACATTCGTAGAAAGTTAATTGAATGTGAATCATTCGAAGAGAGATTTTCGAATATAGTTATTCGAAGAAAGAGTTATCGAATGTAGTTTATTCGAAAAAGAGATATCGAATAGAGATTGTTCGAAAAAAGAATTATTCATTGAATTCGATTATATCGAAATTCGGGAAGTAATATTTGCTTTCCGATTAAATCAAGAATTACTTATTTATTTACAGATGAGTGGTTTAGTTATTGAGTTAAATTAAGGATAAAAGTTACATTTTGAAGTTGGATATTCAAGAAGAAAGGAATTTTAACGCTATAGTTAAATCAATGTTTTAAAATAAAGAAGGGGATTCCTAAATAGAATCCGAGTGTATAAGGAAGTGTTAAAGATTTGAAAGGTGAACTTTGTCTATTTCGAGGTTAGAAATGTTGTTCAGTTAAGGTCTGAGAGGTAATTATACCCCAACTTGATTGACTTCGTTTTAACTAAGGAATGAGTAAGGTTCGATAGTGAAGATTAATTTAGTGAATTTAGTTAATGAGTGTAATGGTTTAAATTGGCTTAGTGATGTTTTATTTAACATATGTTTAAAATCAAATGAATACATTTTGGAAACATTTTCCAAATATAATCAGAGATATTTTCTAATTATAGAAAATGAAATGTTGATAAGAAAGAATACTGGAATGACAGTAATACGTGAAACAGAGATGGAAATGTTTTCCAATGATTGATGACGTATATTTCATAAATTTAGGGAATAAGAGATGTTGAGTATATAGAAATGGGAAATGAATGAATTATTGATAAATTAAATTAAAAGGATGAATGTTGGATGTTGATTGATCGATAGAATTTCCATCTGGAAATAATATCGTTGTTTGCACACCTATTTTCTTTGATAGTTAAATCACCGACTATCGAAGTTTTTTGACCATTTTTCCGTTGTCAATACGGAGAGACTGGGATCAGATATTGACGGGTACGACTAGGATCAGGTTGTTAAAAAGGCTTAGTGACCATTTCTCTTAGCTTTATACCCGTGGTATTTTTGGAGAAATCAATTTGTGATTTGACGGGTATGACGATGTGGCATTCAAAGTGAATGGTGGTCAAGTGTTTCAAAAGATACGTTATGACCTCAAGCCCCATCAACCGGAAATGGCAAAAAGTCGGGCAGGCAGCATGGCTAAGTGGGTTGCTCCCATTAGGGTGTGTATCACCTATCTAGAGAAAATCCATTTCATTCTTTTATCTATGTTCGATGCTGTCCCTTTTCGGGAGACGGTGGGTAGCTCCCAACCGTTGGTGATATGCATTCGATATACTCAAGTGAAATGAGTGGTCGGTCATGTTTGGGTCGGGTTACAAGACTTTCTTGTGAACCCATTGTATTCGCCTCTAGAGATACACTATCGGCATGTGGTCCTATACCTTGTCATAGTTGGAATCCAATCTCCAATAAGCGCCCGTTGTTTTGTTTATACACTATATGTAGAACGTGAGATGCAACCGTTCTGCTAGATTGTTAATTACTTGTGATTAGACATTATTATAATATTAGAGAAGTATTGATTTCCAAAATGTTTGGGTTATCGTAAGGTAAAAACCATCCGTGTTTATGTGTGGATTGGTCTTACGATTATCTTTTCTTTTGAAAAGGATTTTGAAAAATTAAACCGATGATTTGAGTTTACTCACACCAGTCCCATGACTGACCTAGAGTTTATTTTGTTTTGTTTTCCCTAAACTCTTGGGTGCCCAAATTTGTATGGGCAGTCAAGTAGTTCAGGTCTTTACAGATATACTTGGAGGAGCTTGAAGCAGGAGGCTTCAGGGTTTTATAGCTATTGTTATTTCCGCTGTGTGTAAGTGTTGTACTCTGATAAACATTGTATATACATACTATTTTATTGCAAAGTTATGTTATATATTATATTTTATTCATTCCGCTGTGAGATTCGTCGTTACTCTGACTGTGTTCTTCTTCTTCTATTCTAATTTTCTATCTTATCTATTCTCACCCTATAATTTCTTTCTATCAATGATCTTGAATGTTCGATGTCTGAATGGTCAACATGGTAGTTTGGTGTTGATTTTCGGAGTCGAAAATCCCAGTTCGTTACATGTTTCGTTTCATTATGGATTTTCTTGGATGACACTTTCTTTTGTGTTTTGTAATGATTTTCCTTGACTACTTGATCTTTTTTCTGGTTTTTTTGATTCCTAACCAATTGGTGTATCTAACCGGATACCCATTTAACTTTATCTCCCGAGACAGCATCGACGGAGTCGTCCAAGATCTAAATAAAGATCTTACTGCTTGCTTGAAACAATAGGAAGAACATTTCTGTTACCAAGAGGCTTCCATGGCCACTCTTCTCACCCGACTCGAAGGATTTATGGGGCAGTCGGGCCAAGGAAACATTGTCAAAACCAATGTTAGCGTTCCGCAAGGTTTAGCTCGGGACTAAGGGGGAATTCTCGAAGAACAACTCCGTGTCGACATCAATCCGCAGATAGCTATCGGATCGTCTAGGCTCGGGGGAAACACCCCCAATCCAATTCAAGGCTCAACTTAGGTTGTAGCCAACCAAGCTTCAGGATCAGGCGTTGGAAATGTTGCTCAAGTGCCGGTGCGTGCAACTTTGGATACAGGAACTCCCGTAGTTCCTAATCTCGGATTCGTGCCCACCGAGGCACCTCAAGGCAAGATCGACCCGGATATTTTGCTTGGCGATCGACCTAATTTGCATAATTTGAATCCATTTCTTGGTATAGGCACTAAAAGTCAAGTCGTCGACGTCATTCGACGCTACTCCCGCGGCGGGGCACCCCATGCAAGCTTGGATAGCGTCACTCGCAGCCCCTTCGCTTCAGACATTAGGAACTCTCAGAACCCACCAGAATTCAAATTGCCGGTGTTAGAAGTTTTCGATGGTAGGAAAGACCCTACTGTTCTTCTCATGCACTACATATGCCTCATGGAAGTGCACTCAGCCTCAAAATGCGTCATGGCCAAGTACTTGCCTCTTTTTCTTACTAATTGTAACGACCCGCATTTTTAGCCAATTTATTCTTAACATATAAATTTGTATCCTTTCCACACTTTCGAATTTAATCTCGATATTTATTCTATTGGATCTTAGAATAACTGTTAAGCCTAATAACATCGATATGGTATTTTATTTGGAGTCCAAATTCATAATTTTCTTTTATATGTATATATATAGAAGATAAGGATCACTTTTAAAAACTACACATCGTTTTCATAAAATTTCGATAAAGTCTAAAAACAAATCTTGGCATGTTGCTATGTATTCTTAGGTCCACATTGTTATATATATAAAAAATTAAATAAAATATATCTCCGCCCATACCACATTCTATTCTGCAAAGCTGTCTTCATGTCCCAATCGAAACCATCAGGAGTAAAATCAAAGCCAATACGAATCTCTTTACCAAAGTCAAAAATATCGACTGGCACAAATCTTGCAAAATCGTAGCAAGATCCACGTGTGGACCGTCAAACTATTGACCATCCTTTCTTCAAATAGATCGAGCTGGCACAACCTTTGTTTCAGTAATGGTAATAGTAATAAAAAAAGAATCGTACATGTTGGATAAGAAAAATCCCGCATACAAAAATCTTAGCCTAAATCAATGAGTCAATTCATGGCCCAGACTTAATCTCGACAAAATCCTCCCTAAATATATTCGTACTGTGCTTACCTCAGATACAGTGAAATTTGGATTAAAACATATCGCACCAAATCCTTTGCACCTAAAAATTTAAATAATCCATAACTTAGAATTTGACTTTGCCAACGTACAAAAGCATGGCTATGCTTGGAAAATACCTCTACCCTATTCTATACCGTGACCCGCAAGTTGTTTCATTTCCGTGTTATCGAAGCCATCTCAATTCCGTGCGTGACAAGAAATTTTAATGTCGTGCCCCTCGCGATGTTCCTCCTTTAAATACTGACATTCATCTTTCTACTTCTCAAAAGAAAAATCAAAGCCAACTTTACTTTCGCCATCTAAATAAATCCATCAGTACTTCCTCTTCTTCTTTTCATAAACAACCGCAACTTTCCACGAAATACAGAAATTTAAATCATCCATGAAATTATTCAAAGTTCGATTCATTTAAACTTGGTGTCTAAAGAGCTTCATGAGGGTATGTTCCATTTGTTGGGTTCGAACCAAAACTGGGGCGTTGTTCTATGGATAACAAGAACAAGGGTTATCGATTTTGGATTCTTGGCTCATTTACTTTTGAATTGGAGTATATATTCAAGTTGTTGGAGCGTATGGATCTTGTGTGTGTATTTTTGGGGTGAGCTGTGACTAAAAAGTTCGGTAATATACTATTGGGTATGTGGACTGTAGGCGGACGAACACGTGGTGGAGCATGCGAGTTTCATGGGGATTGTTTGGTGATGATTGCGAAATGGTTCAAGGAGGAGTGGTGTTGATGGTGACTGCTTAAAGTTCCGCTCAGTTTGATGGTCGTCTGTAATGGGGCAAACTGGTTTGTCAGCATGTTCTGTTGGGAGTGGTTCGAGTTCATCAAATTGGTGATGGGATGACAGTCAATTTCGAGGGAAGGTGATTGTGTGCGGATCCATGAAGGAAGTAAGGAGTTTGGGGGAGGATGAAGCACGTGTGGCCTTTGAAAACACCGTAGCGAGAAAAGCAGGAGGTATCAGAAAAAACAATTGAGCAGCTGGGTATATCTTGCATTCGAAGTAATGTCTGGGACAGAGACTAACGAAGGGGTTGAAGTAGGCATGGGGTTGTCCAAAAGATGGGTTGAGCTTGACTGTGAAGAACAACTTTCGAATAGTACATGCGAAGAGGAATTCAGCTACTTCTTTTGTTTGGGAAGGATCACGGGTATTAAGGGTTATCAAAAACAAGTTTACGTATATTAACAAAAAGGGGAATATTAAATCTGTAACGGTATTGGTTGGAGAAAGTGTGGAAAGTCGATGAGAAGGATTGGTCAGGTTTTCCTTTTTTGCATAAGAAATAAATGGTGTATGGTTTTATCTGTGAAGAAGGGTGATTATTTACGGCTTAATCAAGTAATTTTGAGGTTTGTGGAGTGGTTAATGAAGGGGATTTCATTATCACCGGTTTAGAGAGTTGATCATGATTTTTACCCCGTAATCAAGGCGAGCTGGGCTTCGGTGAATTAGCCATTGAGTAAGCAGCTTAAGTTGAGGTTAAGGTAAATAAAATAATTAGACTAATAATATCTAGGATATATAATGTTCGTTAAATCGTGTAACGCGTATTATTGGTTCGTTCATGAACAGAATCAGAAAAAACTAGTCACATTGGAATAACAGCAGCAAGGTCTACGTTGCAGAACTATTATGGCCAACAGAGCTACTAGAATTTCGTGATAAAAATAAAATGCCTGTTTGGTTGTAAACGGAATAAAAGCAGAATCGTCAACTACAAAACAAGGTAAGTAAACTCACTAATTCTGGCTCTTATATATTTTTATATAAACGAGCTTTAAATTTATTTATAGTAATTTTATATTGTGCAATGGTTGATTAGTTGAATAGTTGATAAAATTGGTTGAAATGGTTGATATGATTACATCGTTGATCGATTATTAGTTCTGACATTTCAAATTGATGTGAAATTAATGTTATTAATGTTGATTAACATCTGTAGATGCATGGAAACAGGTTGGAGGGATCCAACTGGATTCCTCAACATTTATATTATTGTGTTTGCATTAGTTTTGACCTATGCTTTGATATATTAACTATGATTAATCTTGTTATGTTTAAATGTCACTGGCCTAGAATTTGGTATTTAAATACCATAAATTATTTTCGAACATAGAAAATGAAATTTGAGTTTTAAAAAGGAAATTTATTTCCAAAAAATTAGAAATGTAATTCTGAATAGAGTTTAAACTAAAAACATGTAAATAGAGAAACAAGAAGTTTTATATAAACGAGAGTATAAATTAAGTGAATTATTTATCATTGGATATATTGAAATAGAAACTCAAATTTGAATTTATATGGAACAATGATAATGGTTTTGAAACCAATATTTGAAACAGATTTGAACTTAGAAAATTTTAAAGGAAATGATGAAAGAGGATTTAAATGACAAGAATAAAAAACGAGATTTGTATGTAAAATTCTAAATAGAAGTTATAAATAGAATTTGGGTTTAAGATATTATTTATAAGTGTGAAATCAAACTGGTTTGATTATATATAAAAGAAATATATTCACGATTAAAGTGAATAACGTTTTAAAGGAAATATTTTGCAAATAAAATATCTCTAAAGGGAATTTAGATTTGAAATACGAATCTAGATTGAAAATTGAATGGAAAGAGAAATGAGTAATCGTTTTAAAAGAAAACGATGAGTTTTGGCTCAAATTTTGAAATGTAAAATAAAGTACGATAACGTTATGTAGACTGGAGTGGTTATAAAGAAATTCGGTAATGATTTGGAAAGGATAAATTCAAAAGTGAATGTGGAATTTGAATTAACTTGAAATGGTAGATAAATTCCGAAGTTCGGAATATAAATTGAACATAGATTATACGAGAGAGAGTTGTTTATTGGAATTTGGTTATATCGAATTTAGGGAAGTAGTTATTTTTACTTTCCGTTTTGAATCAAATCTAATTATTTATTTATTTACTTATTAATTGAATTAATAGGTACAAATTATATTTTTATATAACAATTATTTGGGAACAACGACTATAACGCTACTGTTATAAATCTAAACAACGATTATAATGCTAATGTTATCATTAATGTTTATAAATCTAAACAGCGATTTTTGCGTTGTCGTGATAATAAATGTTTTGTAAATCTAAATAGCGATTTTAGCGCTGTCATTATAATAAATGTTTTGTAGATCTAAACAGCGATTTTAACACAGCCGTTATAATAAATGTCTTATAAATCAAATATTTGGAAACAGCGATTATAACGCTATCGTTATAATCAATGTTTTTCCGTAAAGGAAGTGGATTCTTAGGTCGAATCCAAGAGTCGCGTAAGCGATGTTTTGTTTGAAGTTGTGAGCTTTGACTATTTCAAAGTTGAGAATGTTGTTAGGTTAAGGTCAGAGAGGTAATTATACCCCAACTTGATTGACTTCATAATTAACTAAGGAATGGCTAAGGTTCGGCAGTGAAGATTGGTTAGGGATCCGATTAGTAAATGAATAATTAATGAATTGGGTTATAACAACGATGTTTATTATGTAACATGGGTTTAACTAAATGAAAAGATCTTGGAAACATTTTCCAAAGTGAATCAGAGGTGGTTTCTATAGAAAATGAAATGATTTGGGATAACTAGAAGTAAGGAATGATAACTGAAAAAGTTTTTTTTTCTTCCAATGTTAATAAAGTATATTTTCTAAAATATAGAAATAAGAATATATGAATATATAGAAATATTTTCAAATTGGAATAAGAGATATCTTCTCGAATAAAGAAATGATGACGTTGGAAATGTCTTCCAAAAATCGAGATTGATTTGAAAGGATATAAAAGATTAAAAATGGATTTTAGAATCGATAATATAATAAAGAACTAATATAAAAAATGGGCCAGTGTTGTCTGATGTTTGATCGGTCGAATTTCCAATTAGAAATAGGACCGTTGATTGTATGGATGTTTGTTTGATAGTTAAGTCACTAACTATCAAAGTTTTGAGTTACTTTATACATCCTTTGTCAATATGGAGAGACCAGGATCAGATTTAATATCTGAAAACCACTCTGTATTGGTATAAGCGTTACGAATCAACTTATGCTGAAGATTATTGAAGACAGAGTAAAATGCAAGGGCCATTCTGATAATCCTAGATAGAAATTGCCTAAGATGGATTAATAGAATGGTTCCTTCGGTTTGTCTGGTCCCAGGACAACGTATTTCGATGAATGTTTGACGATGTAGCATTCAAAGTAAATGGTGACAAGATGTTCTAAAAGAATAATCGTGACCTCAAGCCTCATCACCCAGGAAATGACAAAAATCGGGAAGGCAGCATGGCCAAGTGGGTCATTCCCATTAGGGATATTATCACCTGATCTAGACAAATTTCATTTGTTTCTTACTCTATTCGCTGCTGTATGCTTTCGGTAACGGTTGCTGATTTGCTCGATACACTCAAGTTAAATGAGTGGTTAACCATATGTGGGCCGGGTTGCAAGACGTTCTTCTAGAACCAGTGTATTCCTCTCTAGAGATGCACTATCGGAAGGTGGTTCCATACCTTGTCATGTTTGAAATCCAATCTCCAATAAGCGCCTTGCGGTTTTTGATTTTATATTATATATGGAGCATAAGATGCAAGCGTTCCACTAGATTTTATTTATTTTTTGTAGACACTATTATAATATCACTGGATTTGATATCAAAAATATTTCTGGTTATCGTAGGATAAAAACCATCTGTGTTTATTTGTGGATCGGTCTTACGATTATCATTTCTTTCGAAGTGATTTTGAAAGTTAAAGAAATGGTTGGAGTTTACTCACACCAGTCCCATGACTGATCCAGAGTTTATTTTGTTTGTTTTCCCTAAACTCTTGGATGCCCAAATTTGTATGGGCAGTCAAGTAGTCAGGATTTTACAGATTCATTTGGAGGAGTTTGAAGCAGGAGGTTTCATCAATTAGCTATGGACTATCATATTTTTCCGCTGTGTATTATGTTCGTATATGGAAACATGTGTTTATAACTGTTCCAGAAATAACTGTTTTGCTCTGATGATGGTATGTAAATAAAGTTGCTGAATTGTATTTCAAAGTTTATGTTATCTAATATATTTTATTCGTTCCGCTGTGAGATATGCATTCTTCGTTTTCTCCTATTCTAAATTTTCTTTCTTTCTATTTATCATCCTCTAACTCTTTCTATTAATGATTCGTATTTCTATGCAATTTGGGTTGGACGTGTGGTGTAATTAGTCAACTCAAAGGGTATGGAAATTCCGGCCATTACATTGACATTGTTGCTCTATAGTTTAGACAATTGGAACCAGAGTC
This sequence comes from Allium sativum, assembly GCA_030737875.1. NCBI lineage: Eukaryota > Viridiplantae > Streptophyta > Magnoliopsida > Asparagales > Amaryllidaceae > Allium > Allium sativum. Next base: position 163,653,692 of record CM060924.1, read on the forward strand.
TATAAACAGTTGAATGTCTTGGTCTGGAGGTTCGTTGAGCAATTCAGAGTTTATATCGCTTAACCCAGGAAAATCATGGTTGTCACGTCTGTCAAGCAGAGAACAGACGAGACTCTATGTAAATTTCTCGAACGATTCAATGCGGTGGTAGCAATTGTTGACAGATTAGACCCATCCATGGTCCTAATGGTCATTGTCTCCAGCATTCTCGACAAAACCGACTTCAGAGTCTCACTTCGATGGTACCCGACTAGGGATCTCACCGAATTCTACTTCAAGGTCGAAAAGTTCTATAGGAAGGGGGACTACCACGATGAGAAGCATGTGTAGCGAGCCAACTCTATAAAAGACACAAGGTCATCTACACTCGACAAAGACAAGGGTAAATCTTGGGATAACCAAAACTCATGGCCTCGCTTTGAACCAAAGTTCCCAGCCTACACCAAGCTCACTCATGGTCTAGAAAGGATCTATCTCGACACACAAGAAACAACACCTTTTCCAAAGCCTCCCAGGAGAGACCCAATTCCGCAACAGGCAAGCTCTGACAAGTACTGGTTATTCAATGAACTCTAGGCCCATGACACCGACCGCTGCAGTTAGTTTCACAATCTTGTTGAAGCACGCATCAGGCGTGGTGATCTACGGCAACACGTTTTGAATCCAACAACGGCTGCACTACCTGCTCTACCCCCTACAACATCTCATGCAGGACTGGTCGCCCCCAGGGCATTATCATCGACTAAACTGCTTCCACGAGATCCTCCTAGGCTTCCTCGGACTTCGGTCCGACACTTATGTTGCTTTTATTGTTGGCGGCTTCACTCCTTTTCTTTTTTTTTCTTTTTCATGTAATCAAAGCGACAATGTCGGCCTACACGCACGGAACCAGCTTGTGGTCTCCAGTCGTGTTCGAGGTTAGACTAGCGTCTGTTGTACTCATGTGGAATTAATAAAGTGCTACTTTCGAGCTCAGACTCCACATTGGACCAGTCCAGTATAAATATGATTTGAGCTCTGGCTCCACGTTGGACCAGTCCAGTATAAATATGGTTCAAGCTTCGGCTCTACACTGGAGCTGTCCAATATAAGTATGATTCGAGCTCCGTCTCACACTGGACCAGTCCAGTATAAATACGATTCGAGCTCCGGTTCCACACTCGATCCATCCAGTATAAATATAGGGCTCTAGCTCTACATTGGATCCGTGCTCCGGCTCCATATAAGATCCATCCAGTATAAACATAAGACTCCAGTCTCCCCCGCACCGGATCCGTCCAGTATAAATATAAGACTCTGGTCTTCCCTTCCCTAATCAGTCGGGTATGAACTTTGAACATCGATTCTTAGCTTTGGACTTCGTTGCATGACTTCCCCCCAAAGGTTGGGCCCATGGGTGTTAAGATTCCCTGAATAAGTTTGCCGAACATAAAAACCAACCAGCTTGGTCCGCGAAGTATGGAGTCCCTTATCGCAACCCTCTTATCACAGGAACCTTAACAACCTGGCCCACCATACATATAACATTACATAACTTAGTCCGCTAAGCATAAATTTCTCTTTTGCAAGTACATACTTGCTCCGGCAAGACTCAACAAGCCCGTGGCTTCCTATTTTCTAGGCTTCAGGCATTCTGAACTCGATGGTCCATTCTAAATACGATCCCAACGATCGTCGTATTTCTCTACTGATACAATTACAGTGATCATCAGAGTTCCATTCTAATACGGCCTCAATGTCCGTCGAACTTCTGTTATTGTGATTTTAGTTATCGTCGATTTTCTCTTTTATTACAATCTCAACGATTGTCAGCATCCATCGGATTTCAAACTTTCTAGTTATAAGAGTTCACTTCGGACTTCTCCTAGCTTTGATTTCCTGGATTTCTGGTCTTCTCGCAAAACGCATCTTCCTCCTATCAAGCAAGACATGATTTGGAAGGCAAATGTTGACACGCTTTTTGGTTGAAACTGTCACATGTCAATAACATTTCCAGCAAACACAAAGCAATTCAGTCGAAGTCGCGACATAAACATAAAAATGGCCCAAAACCCCATTAGATGACCTCTTTTAGGCCCTAAAACATGTATTACGGTGCTTTGCTTGTTAATTCTTGTAGCTCTCTGAGTTAGCTTCAGGTGCAAGTTTCATTTAGCCCAAACAGTCTTACAATTTGAAAGTTACGCCCGTTTTCGTGAACGCGCGTCGATCACTCAAAAGTGCTGATGAAATTTAGCAAAGCCAGCTCCTGAACCAATAGGCACATCCCAGGATTTTTGTATCCCTCAGGGGATACGAAATTCACATCCTATTGGATTGCGATTTCGTATCCTTCAGGGGATACAAAATCAGCATTCCCCTGGGGATGCGATTTCGAATCCCTCAGGGGATACGGTCTGCATCCCACTCTTCATCTCGCATCCCTCCGTCACCTTGCCTTATTTCGACTCCATCCAGGAGTTCGAATCCCTCGATCACCTCCCCCAGAATAACGCATCACCCTTTTTTGTATCCCTCGAAGGGATACAAAATTTCGTATCCCTTAGAGGGATACAAAAATTTGTATCCCCCCAAAGGGATACGGATTTTTCTTCCATGAACAGAGAGAAGCAGATTTCTGGATGTTGCCTCTTTTGGAATGCAAATATTTGGTATGTGGTCCCCAAATCTCACCTACTCTTACCAAACCCACTACCTATAAATACCCCCAAGCTTGACATCAAGGGGTTGGATTCTCTTGGCATCTTCGGACTTCTTCAAGGTCTCAAGCACCATTAGTGGCTTCCGTATTCTTCCCAATGAATATTGGATATAACATGGACCACTAAAATGTTGAGCCTTTTGTGACGATCCCAAAATCCGTAAGACGGTATTAAGGATAATCATTGGAATATAACACATTAATCATCAATAGCAGAGTACAGATAATAGCAAAAACAATAAATAGAATAATTTGACATAGATATGACAGCGGAATCATAACATGTAACAACATCAGAATAGCACAATGTAGGATATAACTTAGTAAATAAAAGGGGAAAGATCAGTCAACATCGCCATAGGCGGAATATATACATACAGTGAGACATAATAAGGGTATCAGTCTACATCGCCTGAGGCGGTACATATACATACGATAATAAATACTGGAAGTAAAACAGTCTGCTTCGCCATAGGCGGAATCATATACATAAGATAGGGATAGCGGAAAGTCAATAGCCAAAATACAAATCTAATCCATCGCCATCAAGCCAAAAGTGCACCTCGTACTACAGTGCTAAGCCAAAACAACCTGTCATCTGTCAACTAGGCTGCCCGTGTGAAAATAAGGGCACCCGAGTTTGCAAAGTGAAACAAACAACGAGTCAGTCATGGGACTAGTATGAGAAATCTACTTAACTGGTTAAATAACAGTAATAAGGCAAATCATAGGACCACGCCACTTTCGCGGAACGGGTTTACTCCAGTGATTGCCGGTGCATTTAAAACAAAGTAAATTCTTTAAAACAACGCAATGTTTTTAAAAAGAATGAAGTCGTTATAAGACTCAAGTCCCATCATACAATGCAACACAAACCGGAGGATAGAGTTTTACCTTATAATGGCTAAATATGCTTAATATGTGTAAAGCAAAATCATTTGATATTATTACTAGTGCGTATATGTTTCAAAAACGAATATCATCATAAATATCAATCATAGGCGGCATAGCTACCATATACTATGTCGCCATACTAGTTCTACAATCAGATTCGTTATTTCGTATTGGAAATTGGATTTCCGTCATGAGTCGAGGCAAGGGGCAAGCTCCTCTCCGCTTCGAGACACTCTAGCAAATGCCTCAGGACTACACACTCTGGGTAACCCTTGGATGCTTCAGGGCCGGTCCTCCCTTACGTTTGAGGATTAATTATTCCTGAGCACACGTTTCCCGGTCCTAACAGACCTAATATCGAGGCGCCTCATTCCAACATCCACATCGGTAAAAATAATCTAAATGTCAGCCAGTTTAAGCACTGACACTACTGCTAGCTAGAAAGAAACGTCGTGCTCTCCCTGCAGTCCTTATCCCGTTTTTAACTCATACCGAGGTGTGAGGCTCGCAAATCCACGCTATACACAGAGCCAGGCCACGTAGGTTGTGCTTTGATCATCGAACACAAGACTTTTCTTTGCAACAGAAGCCTTGATCACTGCATCTTGGCATGCCACACGGGCAATCCACTCCATACGACTGATTTCTATCGATATATAACCTCTGAGCTCGTACGTCTCAGAGAAGGGCGTTAAGCAAGAGAATAAATTCTCTGCCGCCAAACAGATATATATTTAACAGAGATCAATCAGTACAGAACAAAATCCAATGTCAGACACACAGTCCATTTACAAGTCCGTTCTGGGTCTGAACGAAATCGGAGGCACCATATTCCTCGTATATCCGTACAATCAACACATACGTTCAGACGGCTACTACTTCCGTTCCTTCAAGGTAGCTACTCCAATCAGGAACCTCAGCAGCGCCCATCTAACCATACGAAGATTGTCGGTCTTGAACCATCTTTGTATTTTCGACTTCGAATCGTTCGATCAATTATTTGAAATGAGGGTTAGCTCGGCCTTTCCAAATAATCCACGTATAATTAGAATTCAAATCAATTCTTTCCATGGTTATATTATTCGACATTCACATTTCAGTTCTTTAATATAATTTTCATGTCAAACACATACAACCATCAAATATCAAGCAAATCAAGCAAAATTGGTTTACTTCCAATCCATGTCACTTATAATATTTTATAAAGATTTTTCTCCATTTTTATTTATTTAAAAATGGTCATATTTAATTAAACGACGTTTCAGGTCGCGACGTAGCACTGGCGCTGTTTTTCCCCAAATTTGTTTTACATATATCGGGAAGTCTAACCGTTGGATTTCTACAAAGTTTATATCACTGGGAAGATATTCCCAAAGCGAACCCAAAGGTTCCAGTTTCGTGAAAATCCGACGGTCGGATCTTCCACACTAATCGTTTGAAGTTAAGGTTTCAAAATATGAACTGCAGCGTCGTTATTTGATTTGATTTAATTATATTTATATTTATATATAAATATAATCGATTCTGGCGCTGTTTTTCTTCAGATTTGAATTAAACATTCTAGACAATCCAACCGTTGGATTTTTACAAAGTTGGTGCCATTAGAAAGATATTTTCAAGGCAAACCCAACGGTTGCGGTTTCGGGAAAATCCGATGGTCGGATCTCTCGTACTAATCGATTGAAATTACGATTTTAAAACACGAACTACACGGCCTCAATTCCTTTCAATTCTATTTATATTTATATATCTATAAACATAGTTCATTCTTTAATTTCAATATCGTTTTCACTTCAAATATTTCACTAACGCCTTTATATTTCGAAAAATTTCGCCATAACCTCCTTTGTACGGGAAGGGGTTTGGAAATTTATTGGGCCGTATTAGGTACCCAATAAATCCTATAAAGCATACACATATTTATAGTGATATATCCTGGTGTTTACAGGGGAGCGTGTATAGATAAAAACTCCAGAGAATAAATTCTCGTCACCTTGTCAAGCCTGAGGGAGCATGTATTTTTAATTACTCCAGAGGATAAATCCTCGTCACCTCGTCCCGTGTGGGAATAAATAATCCATGTGCCGTATCTAATAACTAGAGAGACGTGATTGTTATCAACTCCAGACCCGTGTGGGTTTTTTATTAATCTGGCAATTTATTGTTATATTTTATATAGTCCATATCAGTCATCAGTTCAACCTGTAATATATAATCATCGCCATACAAGCCTCTCGCTCGTATGGTAAATCTTCAATCTCGTCACACAAGCTCCAAATTCTTATGTGGTATATGATGAAGTATGCCTATCGTCAAGAAGTATGCCATGTAGTGTAGTTCAAAATTAATTGTTACTATCCTATGGCGATGTTTATTATTACACACAGAATAACCAGCACTCCGCATCCAATGGCATTCACAGGAGTTGATATAAAAATAAAATTGCGCAGCCAATTCATCAAGGCTTACCTATTTGTCGGGCATGCAAATAATTTCTTTACTCAGCAGCCAATCCATTTTCCTTGTTCGACACATGTATATATATGCAGAACAAAGCTAATAATAATATTTCTAGCGAACTAATATTTATTTCAACACGTTATTTTTTAGCGAAGCCTATACATGATAAAGTAATATTTTTATCATCAGAAATATTTATTTGACACGTGAATGTTTATAACACTTCACAATAAAAATGTAATTTTTATTGTTTAATCCATTTATTTAAAATACGAATAACATTCAACACATGAATTCCAATTCAACACATGAATGTTATCTATAGTTTGTATATATATATAAATGGGATTTTTATCGTTAAAGCTATTTATTTAAAATACGAATGCTATTCAACACATGAATTTCTATTCAACGAATGAATTTCAGTTCAACACATGAATTTTCTTTATAGTTTGTATATATATAAAAATGGGATTTTTATTTTTAAATCTATTAATTTAAAACACGAACGCCATTCAACACATGAATTTCTTTTCAACGAATGAATTTCAATTCAACACATGAATGTTGTTTCAACATATGAAAATAATTTCAACAAATGAAAATAATTCTAACACATGAATATTTCAGAAAATTTCGGCAACATAACGGCAGGGTAGTTAAAACCGGGACCGTCCCTAGTACGATTCCTCGCTCTACCTTAAAACCTCGCGGTTTTTGACAATGGGGATTCATGAATCTAGTTCGCATGCAGGCGGCATGTTTTATTTTCATTTCCACAATTCTATTCTAATTTGTTTCAACCACAAGAGGGTATTTTTCAACCACAAAGGTATTTTTCAACCACAATATCAACCACAAACAATTATTTTCAACCATTCGTCAAACTACATATTTTCACGTCAATCACAAGCAATAAATATCGTCCATGGTTTGTGGACGAGGGGAGTGTATATATATATATATATATATATATTATTTCTATATTTCACTTGAATTTCAACACAATTCAAAGCATATATGTTTCATACAACGCTTGTATAATTTATACATCGCTCATATAACTTATACAACACATGTAAATGAGGTATACAATACGTATATAATTTACACTTCGCTTATATAATTTACACTTCGCTTATATAATTTATACAACATGATTTCATTCACACAATTTAATTTAGAGTTCTCACTTTGGTTTTCGAAGTGCTAAAAATCGTAGGTAGCTCAGAAAAATCCATGGTCTCTTCTAGATGGTAGAGAGCCTCCTTGCGGTCACAATGTTTCCTGTTTCATCGAATTTCGTTAACATACCATAAAGATATGATTTTTCAAAGTTTAAATATAATAAAAGTCACACCTTTCACAGTTGGTTCGAACTAGGGTTCGAATTTTTCAGAAAATCTATGCAACGATGGAAGGATCGGATTACACCACGTGGAAGAGGGAAGAGAGGCAAGTCGGTCGGTGGAGATGGCGAACTCGATGGTCCCTGTAGCGCACAGCGGAGCTCCAAAGACGGCGTCTTCCTCGAGGTAAATCGACGCAAATACCACACTATAACTGACGAGGGTTGTATGGATTTATAGAGGAGGGAAAGATGAACGGAAAACTTAACTGGAGGTTGCGCTGAAAGTGGCTGAGGCGGCGGCGATCGGGTCGGGAAGATCTGAGTGCTTTCCGTCGTTCGTGAGGGGGGGTTTGACTCGAGTTTGACCGGTCAACAGAAGTGAGAGAAAATGAGGGGGGGTTGGCCCATTTATTTTAATTTTAAATTCAAAAATATCTTTTTGACTAATGAAAACCAATTTCAACCCAACGACTGTCGCCCCTAGCTAAATACCCCCATCCCGGACACAATGGGATATGTTTCGTTGGGCAGTTCGACTGTTAGAGTCAGTTATTTTTCAAATTAAAGTATAAAACATTTAATATTCAATTTGAACGTACATTTCAATTTTCCAAGGCCACAAACTAATTCGAAAAATTCTAGAAAAATAAATCTAGCTATGTTTTGATGATACGGTCCCAACAAAACAAGTTTCGTCGAATTTTGAGATCGTTTGCAAAATGGCCATTTTCTGGTCGACCCAATTTAACAGAAATTGACCAATCACATTTTCTTTTGCCCCGCTCACATACTAGCTTAAAAAATTATGAAATTTGAAACCTAGCAATAGTTTGACATCCCGGACCCAACAAACGTGGTTTCGTCGAATTCCGAGGTCGTTTGCAAAATGTCTATTTTCAAGGGCTATATATTATATATAGCGACCTTTCTGAAAATTCATTTGGCCATAACTTTTGACTCTTGCTATGAAACTTCGATTTTTCAGATTTAGAAAGGTATTCATAAACTGATTTAAATATTTTTGGTTTCACTAAAATCTGTTATATTTTCCACCCGGTACAGTCAGTCAAAGTTTAAGTTCAAATTTTCAAACTGCCTCACTATTTCCAATTCATTATTTTATTGAAATATTCTATTTCAATCGTTTAAATTCTTTGACAATAACCAATTTTAAAAAATTTAAATTGGCTCGCATTTTTTTTTACACCTTTGGACATTTACAAGGACACTTACACTACTTTTTGACATTTTTGGATTTCTTGGACATCGTTTACCAATCAACACACTTTTCACTCAAAGAAGAAGAAGGACTTTTCGGACAAAATTTGGAATTAGCAAATCATTTGTTGTTCTATCATACAACTTTGTTCACTGAAATTGTCTGAACTTGTACAACATTGAAATCCAAAATTATATGATGAATGATTACTGTTAACGATATTTTTCGTCAACACCGGAAATAGGTCTAAGGATTCAGACCTAAGGGAAATAAAGGATTATTTAGTTCCCACGAGCTTGAGTTAGTACACCATTTCCTAGACATCAAGGTCTTGAGCTTGAAGATTAGTTACTCTTCCCTCAAGGGGTGTGTATCACACTTATGAAACTCAACAATCAACAGTCTCCTTGGGATAAGGGTTCCTTAAGTACAACACAAGTGAGGGAGCTAAATGGATTATAAAGGGTGCTTCGGTAATCCAATCTTAGATCAAGGCTTGCATATGAAGCTTTTCGTTGTTGAGAAGACATAAGAGAATAGGCGAAAGAAGTAATAAGGTAAGTCATGGAAAATATGCTAAGTATTGATTCACTCGTTATTACTCATAGATTTGAGTACATAAGTTCTTATAAAGGAAATCTTCAAATTGATTTAGAAATTATGATTTACTCTATAAGAAATGAATAAAAGATTGGGAATGAGAAAAAGTCCCATTAAAATGTGACCCCTAGGGTCTAATTTATAGACAAATCGTGACCCCTTTTGTCCTTGGTTCAGAGGTATTTCTTTTAGGATGCGGTAGCTTGGTATCGGCTGCTTCTCACCCTCCAGTTCCGGTTGCCTTGTTTTTAGCTACCTTTCTAACATTACTATCGGATATAACTTGGTCTTTGGTGTGCCAGTCTTGGCTTTCGAAAAACTAGTCCCTGTTTTAGGAGTTTTTCTTTGATGTTGTTTCTACCTTTCAAATCGATACCAAGCCAGCTGGTATGGATAGCTTTGAGAGTGGCTTTCGGAAATTGGTTCCAGTTCCGCCTCCTAGTCTTCATAGTGTTTGCTTTTGTGCTACGCTTTCTCATGAGCTTAGAATCGTCACACTTTTGATATCGACATTAAGCAAATTAGTGTGGATAGCTCTCCTTCTTATAAGATTTGGTTTACTTTTGATGAATCCTGGAAATTGGTTCGGTCTTGAAGAAGCATGCTTTCGGTACATCTACAAATGGCTTTAGATGTTGTATCTCGATATTCGATAAGCATTGAATCCAACAATTAACTTTCAGAATTTTATCCTTGACTTTGGTGTCTTTATTTCGCTTCCTATCAACACTAAGTTAAGTAGTGTCGACAGCCTCCTTTGTTTCATTCAACTTATTTTTCGGATAATACATGGTCCCTTCATTGTATTGGGTCTTGGGTCATTGGCTTCCGGTTCTTGATCTTCTTTGCTTGTCTCCAACTCCTTGTGCTTATGCTTTCGGAACCGATCATGTTGATTGCCCTCGGTGTCGGTATTACTTTGTCACTATCCATTTTCGTATCGGTATCAAGCTTTTCTCTTTTATGTTGGTGTCGGTAGTTAACTGACCAAATCACCTCTTTTATACTTCCGACTTTAACATAATTTTGTGTAACACCGCGTATTTTCTGAGAATATTAAAATAACAAATTAAAGAATAATTAATTTGAAAAAGAAGAAATATGTGAAGCGGGTTAGGCCATTGCGTTCATCTCGGAATTATGCTTGAGATAGAGTCCGAGTTTACATAAATCAGACTCCGTATGGAGAAGATATCTTTAAATTAAATATTGCAGCAAAACATGAAAAAGAAGAATGAGAAAAGAATAATGTTTAGCATTGTTCTAAGGTTTGTAAGCAAAAGACTTATTAGCTCATTTGGTTAGAACATGTGACTTGCAAACAAGAGGTACAGAGTTCGATCCCGACCAGCGCCATATTTTTGTTTTAGGGGAATGGCTAAAAAGTGGCTTAGCGTGAACGCTGTTCAAAAGTGTTTTAGTGTGAAAATGGTTAATTGGGAAGATGGATAAAAAGAAAATATATATAGAGAGAGAAAATATATATACATATATATATATGACTTGTACGCATCATGTGGCGCACGTGGCACAATTTTTTTTGGGTCAACGATTGTCTTTTTCCTACGTGGCCTTCTCTGATTGGCTTTATGACAAATTCTGAGGTGTTAGGACTTATGTGTCATGTTATGATTGGCTGAGTGACACATTGCTTTAGTTGGATGGCTTTAATTGCGCCTACAAGATCTAATGGCTCACATAAGATTTAACTTCTATAAAAGCAACCATAATCTTCAAACCCTAAATCACACAAATTCATTCCAAGGAGCCACCATGTCGTCCATGATCGTTCTAGTTTATCCACCATTCTTTCTTCAACTTGAAAGCAAGACTAAAGCTACGAATCAAAACTAATTAGAGAATTGATAGTCTTCTTCAAGGGATTGCTTTCCAATTTCAAAAAAAAAAAATCCCAGAAAACAAGACTTTCTTTTCTTTGTAAGTCCTGTTATTGTTTAGATGTGAACGATTAAAAGTTGTGATTTGTAATAAAATGAAAACTAGAGTAATTCCTAGTTGTAAGATAATGACGATGCTGATTTATGCCTGTTCTTGTGACGATTCTATCATATATGCTTGTGAGATTATTGTGGTTATTATGTTGATGTTAAACCAATTGTATATTATGTAAATTTGGTGACTTTTTCATGTTATGAGAGATGCCTTACCCTGGCCATCTTAGGCGGTGATAAGGGTTTATCATTCATTTCTACAAGATATGAGGAACATAAGCAGATGTAGAACATGCTCTTCTGCGAGCAGAGGTAGGACATGCTTAGTTCACAGTAGAGGCAAGGCGTACTTTTCTACGAGCAGAGGCTGGACATGCTAACAAGATGCTCCATCTCGACCATTTATGGCGTGGATCGGAGGCTTATGCTTTTGATGCTTTGATCTGGCCCTTTCTGATTTGGGCACGGAGAAAGGTTGACACACCACCCCCCTCCGAGGGGTGCCTTGCCCTGAACATCTTGGCGGTGACAAGGGTTTTTTATCCATTTATTTATTTAACCCATTTCGGGTTGTTCCAATTTTTTTAGAGGGTTTCCATACCCTTAGCTATGCAAGCATTTTCTTAAGAAGGTCTTTCTTAAGCTTAATCTAATCCTTTACAAAGTCTCACAGTTGACCTTGATTGTAGAACTTGATAATCATCCCTTCAAGCACTCTGCAGTGGTTTGTTTAATTCCCATTCATCATATGATAATGACAGTAAGGCCCTCCTAATTTCCTTTCGTATTTTGGCTTCTTCTTTGTAAATGGCCAAAAATTAAGCTCATGTTTAGTTAGGAAGTATATATTTTCCATTGAAGTGGTAATGTGGCACCCTTTGGGTAGTTTTGACTTAAATCTTTCTCTTTGTCATTGGAACTTAGCCCATTTGTTTTCTATCCTTGCTGCTTCATTCATATCTTCGATCCTTCTTTTCAAAGTGTTTTGAATTGAAACGTTATCCTTTTGGCCCATTTGGAAGTAAAATTGTTGAAGTCTCTCACCATTCCTTGTTCGAACATCGTTCCCTTAGTTTGTTCATGGATGGTTTCCCTTATGTAAGATAATAGGTTATATTCCTTTGATGTAGAACCACTTAGAGAAAAGTTTGGGATTTGTTTCACGTAGATAAGGTTGTCGTTCCAACAATCATGATCGCATTGTTCTAATTCCTTTTTCCAATTGATGATCCTTACGGCTTCCATTCTTAACCATTTTTCTTCCTTCACTCTCAGGGCAGTAATTCCAAATGTAGCCATTTGAGATCCAGAAGATTCTTGTTGGGACCCTATGCCCATAGTTTTGCTTCTTCAAAGCTTAGTCCAAACTGGGACGAAACAACAAAGTTAGAAATGTAGGAAGGTTAACAATAGGGACCGGGGTTCAAGCCCTCCTTCTAGTGCCAAAATGTTAACGATATTTTTCGTCAACACCGGATATAGGTCTAAGGATTTGGACCTAAGGGAAGTAAAGGATTATTTTGTTCCCACGAGCTTGAGTTAATTCACCATTTCCTAGATACCAAGGTCTTGTGCTCGAAGATTAGTTACTCTTCCCTCAAGGGGTCAGTATCACGCTTACGAAACTCAATAACCAACAGTCACCTTGGGATAAGCGTTCCCTAAGCGCAACACAAGTGAGGGAGCTAAATAGCTTGTAGAAGGGCGCTTCGGTAATCCAAGCTTAGATCAAAGCTTGCATATGAAGCTTTTCGTTGTTAAGAAGACATAACAGAATATGTGAAAGAAGTAATAAGGTAAGTCATGGAAAATATGCTAAGTGTCGATTCACTCTTCATTGCTCATGGATTTGAGTACATAAGTGCTTACAAAGGAAATCCCCAAATTAATTTAGAAATTAGGGTTTACTCTATAAAAAATGAGTACAAGGTTGGGGAATGAGGAAAGGTCCCCCTAAAATGTGACCCCTAGGGGCTTATTTATAGGTAAATCGAGACCCCTTTTGTCCTTGGCTCAGCGGTACCTCTTTTAGGATGTAGTAGCTTGGTGTCGACCGCTTCTCACCCCCCAGTTCCGGTTACCTGGGTTTTGGCCGTGTGACAACTCGAATTACGACAAACCAATTTTTTTTTCAAAATTCCAATCTATCGAAACTCGGATTGGTTTGCTCTGGTATCCTGCAGAAAAAACAAAGACATAAAATATGTCAGAGCTCAGATAATATCTAACAGCGAAATGAATAAAATATAATATAAATCAAAGTATAGCCTTACCGTATTAATAATACTGCCTAACCAGTATCCAAAGCTATAATGTCTCATGTCTCTACCACAAATCTAACCTGCCAGTATGTTATGAGGAGGGGGTCAGAACACAAGTTCTGGTGACTGGATTTAAACTATACACTATGGATAATCCTACATATACCATTCAATCATATTTTCTTATTTATTAGGTTACTTGGGTTAACAACACTCAAGGCTTACACACTCGTCGTACCCATTTACTTCCCAGTGGATTAACCTAATACAGTGTGTATATAGCTACCCCCAATATCGAGGTACACCCCATGGTACCCCACTCGCACGGTTTTCATCGTAACACCATTGAAATATACGCAGTCCCTCACCCTACACCGTAGAGACGTACGGGTAACAATATTACGTTTCACATATATCTGTCATTACTATGCTACGCAAACATACGGACTGCCACCTTTGTTCGAATCAGAATTCATACCAGAGTAATTCCCTCAAGTCCACGATACACCACCCAGGACCGACATGCATGTATCTAGACTGTCCACCATACGTATCTTCAATTGTAGCTCGATGCCTTAATCGCACGTCCTCTAATGTGCACAGAGTTCCATGGCAGGGCGATACTAGAAACACGGAACTCAGTCAGGGGCTTTTCCATACCTGTACAGGCCCGCCTTTAAGAGCCTCCAAATACAGATATCCCTAGGGTCTGTTTTCACGGTGGCTATGGCCCTACCACGGCTCCTCCCTCAACAGTAAAGACCACCAGAGCTAAGCGACTGCCCCTACGCAAACAATCTAAACATCCATGTGGCTTCTCCCCTCAGCCCCTTACCCCGATAGTGAAGGGTGAAATGGTATCTTGGGTTTAGCTCGAGTCTTTCCGCATCCCACTGGTTGTCGATGACGGGCATCCAACGGTCTACTATTCTTGTTGGTCGTGACCCACTACCTTCCTCTACCTCCTCGTGAGGCAACCGCCGAACCACCCTGGTGTCACCTCGTCACATCATTCTAACTGCATAGCTACATCTGCAGTCAAGGCCCACCCACCTAGTAGTTATGCGCAGACCTAACCTCTGCGAACACAGCCTAGAACATCTGTCGCTGCACAGAGGACTAATAGGAGCACCTTACGTACCTCAGGAAGTCGCGTGCTTCCTCTTCCAGTCCTTCGGAACCGTCAGAACAATCGGATGAATATGCGCTCCCCCTCATGCCTTATAGCACCACGATGATCTACCTCATTGGGTTATTCACCCTCAAACGTGCGGACTGATTCAAGCGCCTCACTTTAATATATTATTAGATCCTATTTCTAAACATTCTTTTACGCGCTTGCTTTACCTCATCAGGTTTCCTTTTAACTTGGTTATTCTCATTCACATTGAATTCTTGTTCAAATTACCGAGTTTCTCTTGCTTATTAATTTCAGTTATATAATTTCACCCATTTAGTTTATTATTAAGCCCACACCATGTTATTCTCTAGATTGTGGCCTAAGGTCTATAATCCACAATCCCTTTCTATCTTCTTGTTGATCTCATCATTATAATAACATGTTTTACTTAATATGTAGTTAAGTATATCCAATTTACATGTTTTCTAATTAACATATCACTTACCATTTATGGTTAAATATAACTTATTTCATTTCATATGTTTTCCTCATTCTTTCCCATTAAATCATAATTCCATTTTACATTGTCAATATAACTTATCATTGTTTACTTATTAACTTAGTTCCATTAACTAAGGTCCATAAATAAGTTTCTCTACCCGTTTATTATAACATATGGTATATTTTCCTCTTGTCCCTAGGACAAGCCTAAAAATTCTTATCAACGAGGTTTCAAACTTCCAAGCTTATAGATTACTTAATTTATAATTAAGTACAACTTCCTATATTTCATATGTTTCCCCCCTTTTCTCAACTGGTTTTTGGCTTTTCCCATTTACTGATTACTTAATTTACAATTAAGTGTCCCTTATCTCATTTCGCCCGTTATCCCATCTCCTTATTAGTTTATTATAACCTAAATTATAATCTTCACTTGTCCTTAGGACAAGTCTGCCTACTATACAACATTTTCATTTTATTTATAATAGGTGATTATCATTTGTAGAAGTTATGCTTACCCTAAAAGGTGCCTTTAATTACATAACTTTATTATTTCTACCGGTTATGTATGCCACGAGGTGTCTTAAATTACATAGCCTTATCGGGCTAAGTTTGTGGGCCTATATGTAAATATTATCCACCCCCTTAGACTTGCCTCGCCCACCCACTGTCCAATCAATTTTTACTTAACCCTAACTTTAGTTCATATTCATACAATCCCTATGGATTAGATTAGGTTAAGTAGTCCAATTCATTATCATGTCCATTTATGGGTTATAATGGGCTAGACCTCCCATATTAGCCCTACAACTTGTGGATGCTGGATATGTCGGTCGGGTCCGGGAAGATTTCCACCACTAATGCAACCTAACCTCGTGTCATAAGTGCCATTACAATTTCTAATTGTAATCCTAGCCATTTATTATTAATTATACCTATGTCAATTATAGGTTTTATTCCCCTCTTTCCCAATTATGTCCATAATTGATTTTATGCCAAATGTATTCATATTCATTACTCCAATTAATAACCAAATTAACATTCAAATTTCCAATTATACTTAAATGTCCAATTATACTCATAATGGACTATATGTCCAAATCATTTTTCTATATTTATGATCCAATTTAAGATCTTTAAACATAATTTGGTCGATGCCCTAAACCCATATTTATTCGATCCTATGTTAACATGAATCCATATAGTCATATACTTACTCCAATTATTCCCTGTATATAATTGGGACAAATTTACATGTAAACTTTTTAGCACTCCAACAAATCCAATATATGAATTTTCCCCACGTGTTCAAATTAATATTATAACATGTAAACATTCCAATATTTCAACTGATTCAATATATGAATTATTCATGTTAACAGTTTGACATTATATCATGTTAATCATTCCCCCAATTTAATAGATTTAACATATGAATTTCCTGATCTATTCATATTAACGTATCAACTTTGTTATAACAGCAATATATAATTAAACTGGAAATTTCACAATTTATTAAAATGGGAATGCTAAACGATAGTCATAACATTATCTAACGACTATAGTTTAAACCCACTCACCTTTCATGCTTTTCCCAAATTTTGGATTTGATCTGTTCTATCATCCATGGTTTTCCTTTCCCCTTTTATTTGATTTGAAACCTAATAACATGGATCGACTATTTTCATTAAAAGAGAAGGGAAAGAAATAGGAAGAATTGAATAGATTGGATCAAGAAGTTTACCTTGCTTTCATGATTCAATAATCTTTTTATGGATGTTGATTCTCTCTTCTAGAGCTGAATTCATAATTTTCTAGGATAATATTTTAATATTTAGAATAGATTTGAGAAGAGAAAGAGAGTGTAATGGCAGAGCTCCGGTGTAGATACTGAATTATGAGATTTAGTGTAAGGTCTAGGTCTTATTTATAAGTGTATGGGGCAACCAGGACCCTCAAATTTGACCAAAAGCCATCTGAACCGTCAAAATATCAGAAAACCCTAATCTGTAAAAATATGCCGTCGTAGGTTGACCCCCTTCAGATGGGTCGACACCCCCTTGAAGGGGTCGACCCCCATGGGTCTGGAGGCCGAAAACTATTCTAGGTGCACCTGGGAAGTGCGTCAGTGCAAAAATGGCCTGGCGCATTTGCCAAGTGTGCTAGTTGTTCTGTCCCGCTTCCTGATTTTTCTGACAAACTTCCACCGCTTCTTCATACGATGCCCGTTTTACGCAAACTCAGACTCTATCTGAACTAGAATTCCTGACGAACACAGTGGTATAATCCATTTTACTTAGTTCTGAATATTTAATTAAGTTATTCTTATTTCATTTTCTGACACTAAAAACACGTGGTGTTACAGGCCGCCTTTCTAACATTACTATCGGATATAACTTAGCCTTTGGTGTGCTAGTCTTAGCTTTCAGAAAATTGTTCCCAGTCTTAGGAGCTTCACTTTGATATTGTTTCTACCTTTCGTATCGATACCAAGCCAGGTGGTATGGTAGTTTCGGGAGTGGCTTTCGGAAATAGGTTCGGTCTCCAAGTCTTCAAAGTGTTTGCTTTCGTGCTACGCTTTCTCTTGACCTTGGAACCGTCACCCCTTTCGGTATCGACACTAAGCAAGTTAGTGTGGATAGCTCTCCTTCTTATAAGCTTTGGTTTACTTTCGATGAATCCTGGAAATTGGTTTCGTTCTTGCAGAAGCATGCTTTTGGTACATCTACGAATGGCTTTAGACGTTGTGTCTCGGTATTCGACAAGCCTTGACTCTGATGGTTAGCTTTCAGAGTGTTATCCTTGACCTCAATGTCTTTATTTCCCTTCATATCGGCACTAAGTTAATTAGGGCCGATAGCCTTCTTCGTCTCACTCTGCTTACGTTTCAAAAAAAATATGGTCCCTTCTTTGTTTCGGGTTTCGGGTCTCCGGTCTCGGGTCATTGGCTTTCGGTTCTTGCTCTTCTTTGCTTGTCTCCAACTCCTTGTGCTTATGCTTTCGGAGCTAAATCATGTTGATCGCCATCTTTGTCGGTATTTCTTTGTCACTATCCCATTTTGTATCAGTATCGAGCTTTTCTGTTTTATATTGATGCCGGTAGTTTATTTACCAAATCACCTCTTTTATGCTTTCGGCTTTAACCTGATTTCGGCTGCATGATTTTGGATCATTCTTTCATGTTGGTTTCAATCCGATACCCCTTCACTGACATCAGGCATCGGTGTTGAATTTGGTAGTAATAATTAATATAACGTGGACGTAGGCGATAGTGCCGAACCACTATAAAAATTTGTGTTCTCCAGCATCACATTACTTTACATTTGGATTACTGTGTTTCTAACACACATACACAGCTGGGTGTTGGCGTGCGTTGAGTCCATGACAATTTTCCACATTAATAAAACCCCTGTACCCAAAATCCTCTATCCTCCCATATCCAACCAGTCAGTAAGGGTGAGCAATATTCGGTTTAAACCAAATTAGCCGACCAAACCGGTTTATTTAGGTCGGTTCAGTTCGGTTTTAAAACTAAATCGGTACGAATTCGGTTTGTAAAATATATAATTTTGTTAATGTTTTACCGAATTAACTAAACTTTTAATTTATTATCTAAATTTACGATATTGTAGTACTTTAAATAATTAGTTTAGTGATAATATGCAAAGACGTGTGTTACAAATAGGTCAAATTTTATTATAATATAAAATTCACTGTATGAATTTTTTTCAAACATGAATCTTTGTTTTAATTTGTGTGAACTCATCATTTAAATAATAACACATTCTTAAAGTTCGGTTAAATTGGTTAACGATCGAATTAACTAAAATTAATTTGGTTTGGTTCAGTTTGAAATTATTTTGGTTTCAATTCAGTTTGAGGTTTTTTTAACCTCAAAACCAACTAAACTGAATGAACGTTTATCCCTACCAATCAGGACCTCCTATTGAGGATTTAATTGCAAAAAGGTAAAAATTAGGGGGTTTAATTGGTTGGGTACTGGGAGATAAGGGATTTTGGGTACAGGGGATTTGATTTCGTTATTCTAAGTATTTTGAAAAAGGAGCAGCAAATCTGACTATGATGTTTCAAAGTTCAGAAGGCTGAATCAATTGGACCATCGGAACCATGCAATTTTTTCTTTAACAATTTATACATCCATAATATAAACCACAGACTTAAATTGCTAAATTTATGTTACTAACTTATTTCATTAAAATAAAAATCCATTATGACTCGAATACAAGAATAACAAATAGGCATGAGGACGAAATTAGAAAAATATTAGGTTTAAGGATACGGGATACCAAGATTCTTTTTTAGGAGGAATGATAAACTTTTGAAAATATTAGTTTGAATGATAGTACTAGATATAACTATTATTTTTATGTAGTGTAAAACTAAATATAGTGCAAGTTGTAGCATTTTGGTATATGTAAAAAATGTATATAATGCAAGCTATATGTAGCATTCTCTATCAATTTATTATTTTTTCAAAGTTTATCCTTCAACCTAAATATGAAACTTGATGTCATTTTTTTTAAGTTTTGTCCTCTCTATTTACCTCTAACATAATATTAAACACATACAGATTGATAGTACTTCATATAACTTTATATAAAAATCAAAGTAGCATAAACACTTCATCATGGTTTGAAATCAAACATGCATAAAAGTTGACACCTCATGTGAATACCAAAATAACACGAATTCGCTACGTAAACAAAAAATCATCCACTCAAAATTTCTTAGCTTCATAAACAAAATAGCTGTGTTCAATGTTCACTTTTCATGCTGCATTTATTATCGTTAGTCCATTAATCAACCATCTGTCAATTTCAAAAACGTTCATTATTCATTACTTATATGCAGCAAAGCATTCAATATCATTCGCCCAAAAGATTGAAGAAATACACCAAAAAATTTGCCAAATCGCTATAACAAAGTTGCACAATTCAAAAATAATTTTTAGTATTTGAAAAGTTAAGATAGCATTTGGTTTATCTTTTGTTTTAAATTTTGAGTTTCCAACATTAATTTCAAAAGGTGCGAAGATTTAAAGGACAACGGAGATGATGATCTAAAGGTGGAGGGGACGGAGGGAATGTGAATGAATGAATTTGTCATCGTTCTTTTGTTGTTTTTTCAACTAGGAAAAATAATAAATAGCCGCTTTTTGTTTTGTAAAGCTATCGTTTTTCACGATATGTGTATGTCGTTCTTACTTTCGCATGTACGAAAATACAAAATAAAAAAAATAGAAATCAAACACACTCTAAAGTTAAATGAGTTTTGCCGCTATGAAAAAATGTTTTTTATTATTAAAATGCTAAAATAGTATAATTTAGGGGGATTAAAGGAATTATGAGAGTAATATAGTAATATAATATGTGGTCCCATCTAAAATAATGTCTCTTATGTGTTTTTTGACAAATACCTTTTTTTGTCATAGTAGCATTTTTGAAGTTAAATACCAACTTTAGCAGATTAGCTAACACGCTTTTTTATTATGGAAGTCAAGGCACCATATTAGGAAGTCGAGCGAGCTTTGGTCTGATTAATGCGCAATATGAGAACAACAACGATTCAGTTGCTCTTTACTACACTGGTTCGACTCTAATTTTTGGTTCAACCAATGGTTCCTGCAGAATAACGACCCAACCGAGCTCCGGACTGGCTAGGTCATGGTCCACGGTCTTCCACAGACTGCCGCCGCATCCTGTTTTGTAAAACACCGATTATTATTCTTAAAAGTTCTTATTTTGCTTTATTCGCTATTTCATGATGGTATCAGATGTTGATCCTGAATTAAAACTTGATCAAACAACACACTGCTGGTATTTATAGTCGACTACGTACACCACTGTTATATTTTTTAGTCATTGGTTTCTTTACATCGTGGTGATTTGACTTTGCTTGCAATTTGTTATTTTTGTGGTTATGATGGATAAGTTTGAAGAGCGGGGATATGCGTTGTACTGTAGTTGTTTATAATCACTACTTGAACACAAGAATTTGATACAAATTAAAGAACACAAAATCTCAACCACATGATCAATTTGTTCTTCTAGAGAGTGGAAATCGAGAGGAAATCCAATGATTAAAATTTTGTATCACCCAATTTGTGTCAAACTTCTGTGCATACATAGACTTTTCCAATAATAAAATTGCTCTTTTTTTTTATGGCGACGTAGAGTCTATGGTTGTTGGATTTTATTTTAAAAATCATACCTTTACTTTGAAACTTTATTTAACTTCTCTAATTTCATAGTGTTAGGGATAATGAACCATATAAATGACTGTATGTAATGAAATAGATCTCAGTTGTAAGCGCAAGGCTTAGTATTGGCTAACTACAAAAGAATCTCACTAATCTCGAAGAATGTAATCACCAATTATGAAAATCCATGATAGCTCATAAAAGAAAAGGACTAAAAAATATTGGCAAATTCTATTTAAACCAAAAAATTTGCTGAGTTTACCCAGAAAATTGCATGACCAAACTGCCTTTATTTTACAATATTTTTTTTACCATTTCCAGCTTATCTCACAAAGCCCCTACGAGGTGCCTTTAGGGCACCTCGTAGGGGTCGTACGAGATTCTTCAGCTTACCTCGTAGGGGCTCTACGAGGTAAGATGAAGAATCTCATAGAGTCCCTACGAGGGAGGACAAAAGCATCTTTTTTTTAATAATCCATGGGTAAACTCAGCAAAACGCTGGGTTTACCGTGTTTTTTTGGATTTGCTGGGGAAACTCAGCAAATTCTTGGGTTTAAATAGAATTTGCCAAAAATATTTGGTCAAAACAAAAATTACTCGGGATCGAGTAAATTTGCCTGTATGAATCCAAAATAATTTAGGCAATAGCCTATAGTATACCAAGATAGGTATGAGATGTATAAAACACCAGGGTAGGTACAAGATCTAAATCCCAAAT
The DNA here is from genome assembly GCA_030737875.1 of Allium sativum. Classification (NCBI taxonomy): domain Eukaryota; kingdom Viridiplantae; phylum Streptophyta; class Magnoliopsida; order Asparagales; family Amaryllidaceae; genus Allium; species Allium sativum. Next base: position 163,675,689 of record CM060924.1, read on the forward strand.
AGGTAGGAAACTTATAAATCTCAAGATAGGCACAAGATCTATAAAATTATTGGCACTAAACCTATAAATCCCAAGTGCGAGTCGAAAATTCGTCAATGTAAGTGGCGTATACTTCTTAATAGCAATAGATAAGAAATAACGATGCATCCTATACTACATGGGTTTACTCAAACTACTATATGATAATAAACTCTACCCGTCTGTAAAAATGGCTCAATTTAACAAATTCAAGTGTTAACTGGAAAAATAAATATGGGTGTTCTATACCACTCATTTTATTACACCATTTAAGTTGATTCCTTGTTTGATTGATGTTTTGCAATTTTATTATAATTTGCCTTGAAATACTTCTTTCAAAATATTATTTTATAAGCTAGTGTGTATATATATATTGGAAAGTCGTTGTTAAATTCTTTAATATATTTCTTTTTTGTAAAATTAATTTTTTATAATATATATAGAGAGTGACTAATTGGATACTAAAATATGATGCAAATAAAAGGACACAAAATCTCAACCATTAGATTAATTTGTCCTTATACATGGGGTGGAAATCAGGAGGCAATCTAATAGTTGAAAATTTATATCCTCGAATTTGTATCAAACTTCTATGTCTATATAGACTTTCTTATATATATATTTGAAAAGAGGTTTTTAATTGAATGACATATATAAACATCGTTGAATTTGTCTCTTTAAAAGAAACTCACCACAATAGCAAGACAAAAGAGTACGACATCCCAATGCTACAACTACAACTAGGCATGAGCAAATGGTTAGTTCGGTTTGAAACTAATCAAAATTGTTGAAACCTAAATAACCATTCAAGAAACATAAACTGAACCAAACCTAATCGATATCTTCTGAAACCAAAACCAATCGAACAAATAATATTTGGTTTGATTGGTTTGTTTAGTTTTTCTTAAAATGAAATAGATCTTCTAGTTGTTGATATAACATGGGATTAAAACAGATAATTGAGTTCATATGATGCAAATATTATAGAAATCAAACTTTTCTTTTTAATATATCCATATGAAATTAAAAAATAGTATTGTTATGGAAATATTGTAAATTATAGCATTATTAGTGGTATTTTTTTAATTTTTAAATAAAATAAATTTTAGATTTGGTTTAACTGTTTGGTTCAGTTTTCAATTATTAAAAACCAAACCCGATCCATAAACTAAAGTAATATAAAAATAAAAAACAAAACCAATTGATAAACTTATGAAACTAAACCAAACTGATCAAACTTAATCGGTTTGCTTGGTTTTAACCAATAAATTCTCATCCCTAATTACACAACACAACCACGTTAATATAATCGAAAACACCTCATTTCAAAGCCACAATCATGAAGTTCCAAGCCCTATTAGGCTATAAAGCCAGATTTCTCCGAAGTGCAATGGCTTTGACTTTTATCTCCAGTTTCCTTATTTTTTTGTCTTTCTCAATTATTGTAGTCATATAGCTACTCGAAAGCTTCCGATGATCAAAAATTTTACTATTTCGTTTAGGTCTAAGGTGGCAGACCAGGGAAACGAGCGTTGTATAAGCAAATTGCTGAAGCATCCCTTTATAATGAAAGTATGTCTAGATGAATTTAATTTCTTTGCCTAAATCTCCTATCAATTGTGTTGTTAGGTGCAATTTACTTTGAAAATGCTAAAGGGAAGCAAAATAGTCATAGTTGAAGAACAGATGGTCATGAGATTCATCAGCACACATGAAAAGGTTACATCTTGTTTCAATTTTGTAATCCCTTCTGGAAAGGCTATTTGACATCGGTAGTCTCTGTAATATAGCTTTGTATGAACACACTAACATTTTATTGCACTGTTTTTATTCCATATTAAAGAATGCCAGTGAACTAATTTAGATATATTACAAATGTCATTCCAAGCAGTTGAGTACTTAAAGCAACCATCGCTTGAAATTATCCAGTAATCTATATATGCATAATTGTTAACTTTAACATGTTGGACATAATTCTAAACTTCTCTAGATTCCAGAAGAAATTTCGGCCCTATTTCTTCGTTACACATTATTGATGACACTTTATAGTCATAGGTATTAAACATGCCAAATTTGTTTGATCCAAACAAACTAATCAATGTCTTGTTGTTAATCCATGGATCAAACCACATGGATGTTGTCGGTCCATCCGCAATGACTCTGATAAATAACTGGGAAACTACATCCCCGTGTTTAATCATATGCTTTATTTTTATTGAGAAATTATTACTAAAATGAATAGTTCAATAAGAATTGTGAGCTAATACCTTTTTCTCACAAAGAACTTTTAGCGAGCATGATCTAGATTAGTTTAACATTTGCACTAGTTCTCAAATCTCTTTGTAGCCGAAGGCCAATCCCACCTTCTTTGTTAGGTCTACATAATGGGTCCCAGAAGATCTTATTTTTTTCCCTACTCTAAATGAAATCTTCACAAAGAGATTCAATTTTATTCACAACAGATGTAGGTAAATAATATATCAGGAACCAATATAATACCATTAGCCTAATCACACATTGAATAAGTTGAGCTCTGCCCGCTGTGGATAATGAAATACCGTCCCAATTGCCTATTTTAGTGGTGATACATTGTAAAAACATTGAACAATGAGAAACATTCACATAGTCAGTTGACAGCGCAACACAAAAATATTTAACGGTTAATTATCCTTCTTGCACACCTAATTTCTAAATTGTGTTATCTTTATGATACACATATCACTACTTCACTAGCACATGAATATAGCACTACCACTAACGCAAGGCCTAAGAGAGTGATATAAGTGCCTAGAAGATTCTTGGATTAAAAAAGTAAAGTTGTTGCCTGCACACGTGCATTCCTCTTTGCTATTTTTATTTTCTGTTTCCATTATGTTATTTTCTTTTTGTTTGTTGCAAGGTTGTTACACATAATAGGCACCTAGAATGCCACGTAGAAAAAAAGTTGTTATGAATGATACTATATATATGTAAGGGATGCAGGAGAAAATATATAAAAGTTATTATAGAAATTAAATTTCTCTTACTCTATTCTTCTTCCTCTTCTTAATTGACTTCCCTTTTTTCCACCTCCTCGTCTTCCCTCCCCCTACCAGCAACCATATCATTTTAGTGCTTTCATCACCTGATCTCCCCTCTCCTCCCTAGATATCCAAACTCCTCTTCACACCATGACCAATTTGTTGTAACTGTTGTAATTAATCTGATTCAAGACCACTCGAACCCGATATCTAAACCACAATGCGCTAGCGGAAGACTAGACTGTTGTTAGACTTGCAAAAACAACCAAAGTAATAACTCTAGCCACAAACAAAGATCAACCAATCACGAACAATCCAAGACTCAATTTCAAGCAAAAACTAATGACAAAGTAGCAAAAATAAATCACATAAGAATTTATAGTGGTTCCACTAACATAGTGTACATCCACTTTGGAGAGAGCATTTTATTACCACGATGAAAGGAATACAAGAGATTGATCCAATGATCACTACATTTAAATATAGAAAAGAGTTTGAGAAGAATAGAATTGAAGAATTGGAATTGGGTTATAAACCCTAATTCACCCTTGAGAATAAACCCTTGATCCCAAATCAAGTTTTCAGCCCTTCTTTTTCACATCAGAAAAATAGCTTATATAGAGGTTGGCCAATTATCCAAATTGCCCCCGAATTAGTCACAAATCTGCTTGCTAATTTCCAGCCCGAAATAGCCCAATACCCGATTAGACGTCTGTCGCATCGCCTGACAGACATGTGTCATCTTCCAGAGATTAATTGGGCACATCCACTCAACACAGACGTCTGCCAATGATATGACAGACGTCTGTCTGAGCTCTCGAGAAACCAATTCCAAGCAGTCAGACGTCTGTCACTCCATATGATAGACGTCTGTCCCTGTTCCCAGCTGACAGCAAAATCTTCCAGCTCATAACTCCTACATACGAGCTCCGATTTGCGAACGATCACCTCCGACTCGAAGTTATCTTCGACCTCTTCAATCCAACATATAGTATCGCATACTTCAACACTCCACCTCGATATTATTACCATCTCAACTCCAAACTCTAATTGCCCCAAGTATTTCCTTCTACCTTCGACCAAGCAAACTTGAATGTTTCCCAATGAGCTCCGGCATGGCCACCGGCCATTGCACTATACCAACGAGTTTAGGCAATGCCCCCACCCGCCAATGTAATGTTGAAAACATTCAAACCAAAACCGTCTCACCAAAAGACAATGTACTTGGAAGTGTAACGAGTACTTACCATAAAGATAGATTTCCAATCTCTCACCGCTATTCCTTTCCATCAAACACAAAATTACTCTCTCCACCTCGTGCCACCCCGTGGCGCCTAGCAATTCAACAAGCGAATTAAGTTCGAGCAATGATCGAACTTCCCATACGACAATGACTTCGTAAATATATCCGCCACATTATCCTTTGTGTGCACAGTTCCGAAGGTATACTAGATTACCCTCATCCATGGCTACAAGAAACGACTCCCTCACCTCAATGTGTTTGGTCCGTGAGCTAAACGCCAAATTCTCCACCAAATGGATAGCACTTTGGATATCACATCGAATATCAACACTCTCATGTTCGAAACCCAAGTCACACAACAATCGCTTCAATTAGAGTGCCTCGTTGGCCGCTTCCATAGTGGCAATCAACTCCGCCTCCGTAGTGGATAAAGCATCTACGGTTTGCCATCGCGATCTCCAACTAATGGCTGCCCGCCAAGCATAAAACATACCCGGAAGTTTGTTTCCTCCGTTCCCTATCACCGACGTAGTCCAAGTAATAATAACCAACCAACTTGCAACTCCAATCATTACTACCGCCAAAGACAAGTCCATGAGATGCTGTGCCTTTCAATTATCTCATAATAGCCTTCACGACTTCCCAATGCGATTTCCCCGGATTAGCCATATACCGACTAACCACCCCGACAACATTTGCAATATCAGGCCTTGTACACACACTTGCATACATCAAACTACCAACCGCACTTGCATATGACACCTTTGCCGTATAAGCCTTGTCTTTATCCCCGATAGGTAATCCCTTTTCCGAAAGCTTCATATGCAAAGGTAAAGGTGTATTTAACGCCTTTGCATCTTCCATTCTAAACCGGAAAAACACTTTCTTAATGTATTCCTTTTGAATTAATCTTAACTCAAAACGCTTTTGGTCCCTTTCAATTTCCATGCCCAAGAATTTCCTTGCTTCTCCAAGATCCTTCTTCTATAATTCCGATTTCAAAAGCATTTTCAACTTATTGATTTCATTTTGATCCTTGGAAGCAATGAGCATATCGTCCACATATAAGAGTAAATATACCCAACAATCATTTCCCAACCTCTTGAAATATACGCAAGCATCCTTGATGCTTCGATGGAAGTCACTTTCAAGCATGAAATGATCAAATCTCTTGTACCATAGTCTAGTTGATTGCTTTAACCTATATAGTGATTTCTTCAACTTGCAAACCATTTTAGACTTACCATCTACAAAAAAACCTTCTGGTTGCTCCATGTAGATGTTTTCATCCAAGTTTCCATGCAAGAAGGTGGTTTTCACATCAAGTTGCTCCAACTCCAAGTCATGGGTAGCAACTATGGTTGGTAAAACCCGGATAGAAGTATGGAGTACCACCGGTGCAAAAATTTCATCATACTCCTTTCCTTTCCTTTCCTTTGTGAATACCCCTTTGCCACTAACCTTGATTTGTACCTTTTATCATCCTTCACCTTGTAAATCCATTTGCACCCTATAGCACGGTTTCCCTGAGGAAGTGGAACCAACTCCCAAGTTCTGTTCTTCATAAGCGATTGCATCTCTTCCTCCATGGTGTAAATCCACTTCGAGCTCTCTCTCGACTCCATGACGTCATCAAGGTCCATCGACTCATCTTGAACTACATTGAGAGCATAGTCCAAATGATCGCAAAAGCTAAGGTAGTTCCAATCACCATATCTTTCGGGAGGCCTTATTGCACGTCGACCAACCCGTAGCAATACTATCACCCAAACCCCTTTCGGCTCCACCTTGATTCGAAACTTCTCTAGTATCATGTACATCACCAACATCACTAGAGGAACCATGTGGCCTATGTGATGTTTCATCAGCCGCTTCAACCCTACGAGCTTCTTTAACTCTACTACCACTTGGACGGAATGTGGGAATGGCTTCCTTCTCCTTTGATTCACCATGAGCCAAATCCGGAATGTCCGATGAGCTCTCATTCACCTTGAATAAAGACGACTCATCAAAAGTGACATGACGAGAATTAACAACCTTCTTCGTTTCCAGATTCCAAATCCAATAGCCTTTCATGCCATCCGTGAAACCAAGCAAGACCCCTTTGAATGCTCTAGCTCCAAACTTATCATTCCCCGGATCATGCACATAAACTGGACTACCAAACACATGAAGATATCTCAAGTCAACACTCTTCTCTTTCCACACTTCCTCCGGAATTTTGTTACCAATGGCCGAGCACGGAATTTTGTTACCAATGTCAATCTCAAGGATCGAGCTTTCCCAAGTAGAGTTCGGTTCATTCTCTCCGCTACTCCATTAGATTGCGGATCTCTCGGTGTAGTAAAATGTATCCGGATTCCGTGATGCTTACAGTAATCCAAGAATTCCCAGGAAACATATTCGTCGCCATTGTCGGTCCTAAACACCTTCAATGTCTTACCAGTCTCATTCTCAACAAGAGCCTTCCACACTTTGAACTTAGCAAATGCCTCCGACTTGGCCTTCATTACATACACCCATACCTTTCGAGACAAATCATCAATGAAAGAAATATAATACCTTGGTCCTCCCAAAGAAGCAACCGGTGTCGGTCCCCAAACATCCGAATGAACATACTCAAGAACCTCCTTTGAGTCATGCTTGCATTCATCGAATGATACCCTTGTTTGCTTCCCCATGACACATTCTTCGCAAAACTCTAATTTGTTGAAACTCTCACCCTCGATCATCTCCTGGTTCCGAAGAATATCCAAACTCCTCTCCGAGACATGACCCAATCTCAAATGCCACAACCGTGTCGCATCCAAGTCACAACAACTATCAACACTCACACAAGTCTCACCTTCTACGGTCACACCTTGAAGCAAATATATACCATGAGTCCTAGCACCCTTCATAACCACAAGTGCCCCCTTCGAAACCCTCAAGCAATCCTTCTCGATAGTGATCTTGCATCCTAGATAATCCAATTGCCCCAAAGATATAAGCGACTTTCTAAGTCCCGGAACATAGCTAACATTGGTGAGCGTGCAAACAACTCCATCAAACATCCTTATTTGCACGGAGCCAATACCCATCGACTTGTAAATAGCACCATTTCCCATAGCAATTGCATTTCCCTCTTTGACCTCAAAGGATGAAAACAATTTCTATTTGGCATCATATAATATGACGCACCCGAATTGAGTACCCATTCGTTACCCGAAACACCCGTTGCTACCGCCGTCAACACATTCTCATCTATCTCACCATCCCCATTCTCCACCACCACGGATGAAGACGCTACTTCCTTCTTATCTTTGTCCAGACATTCATTCTTCCAATGTTCCGGTTTCTTACAAATAAAGCATTTGTCATTTCTCTCTTTTGGTTTACCTCTTCCACCGGGTTTTCTTGATTTAGAACGCCCCCGGTTTCCTTTCTTCACGTTCTTTTCTTTCTCCACAAACAACCCGTGACTACTACTAGCTTCACTACTACCCTCACTCATCTCCTTCATTTGATCTCTCAACTCCTCACTAAGAAGACCCGTCTTGACATCATCTAGGGTCAAGGTATCCCGGCCATAGATCAAACTATGTGAGAAATCCGTATAACGGTCCGACAACGAACATAATAATATCATTGTCTTTTGCTTTTCCTCAATCTTCAAATCAACGGCCTTCATCTTCATGAGCAAGTCATCAAAGGTATTCAAATGTTCCTTAAGCGAATTACCCTCCTTCATCTTGAAGGTGAAAAATGTTCGCAACAAGATCAAATGGTTAGTGAGCAACTTCTTCATATAAAGTTCTTCCAACTTGTCCCAAATACCTTTAGCGGTAGTCTCACCACTAATTTCGGAGATCACATTTGTAACACCCCATGCCCATTAACGTCACCCACAAAGGGAATGCATCAATGTCCGTGAAGCGTTATTGTTGTGTAGAATAGATAAATTACAAGAATAAATAAATAAAAGAACACAGCAGAAGATAAAACTTATTTTATTTCATCATAACTCAAAACGAGTTTACATAAGTAGTCTCCAAAACCATTAAAACAGGATCAATAGTCTTTTTCAAAAACTTCAAAGTACATAAAGAAGCAAATACTTAAATAACATAAATGCATAAATCCCCACTGAGCATAAGCAAAGCCATAAAGATGAGAGAGTCTAAAGCGATACATCTACTCAATTCAAGCAACTGGAAGAAATCGGCACTAAGCTGTAGTATTCCCTCCTTGCAAACCTGAGGGGGAGGGGGAAGAAAGAAAAGAGGTGGAAAGAAAAGGGGGTCAGACATAAAGTCTGTCGAGTGCGATAACTTTAACAATATAATTATCAAAATAACTAGGATAAGGCATAAGCTGGGAAATAAGGAAATGATTGTGAATAATTGGGTATGACAGAGCAAACAAGGAAATAAGATGAACAAAGATAACGTTAAAGGCGCCCCTAATCACTATAGGATAATTACTATACTGCACCACACCAAACACTCTAAAGGTTGATCCCGCCTACAGAACTTAATACTGATAATGGTACTATCGTGTACCCCTAGCTACCTTCATAGGTGTCGTCTGCCCCTATCTCCAATAGGTGTACCCACTACCCCCATTCGATCGGCTCCCTAACTCATAGATACCCGTGTTGGCCCCATAGTGGGGTGTATCACTCCCCAAAGTGGCAACATGATACAACCAAAAATGCATGGCTTATATCTACACGATGCAACAACGTCTTACCTACCAGCCCGGGCCCACACACGCATATGAACCCGTTGGACTTGCGTTGCCACCGCTGACCCGTTTTGACCTCTTACAATCAAATCCAGTACGCGTGTCCCGTCCTCGACTTGGGTCGAGCCCACAAAGATACTTAATGGGTTACTGGTTTGAAAAAGGCCCACATGCATGACACAAGCTTTCCACCTATGCTTGGTCCCCTCTAAGGTTTTTCCCCACTTAACTCCATTCTTATTCATGTCTTCTTACATGTTTCAATCTTGGTTAATTGCATCTAATCGTATTTCAAATGCCACCCAAGGCACCCTCTAAATTCCACATGCCACCCAAGGCACCCACTCAACCCCCTCATGTCCCACTACATGTTTATTTGGTTAAGTGTTTCTTAATTCATTAAGACTGTAACCTTGTAAAGACCTCCCACGTTAGACTGGCATTTGTGGCGGCTGGATTTGCCGAGCGGGTCCGAGCAGTCTTACACCACAAACGAGCCTAATCTCATGCCTTTACAACTGTTATGCATTTAGTTTATGCCTAAGACCTCCCACGTTAGATTGACATTTGTGGCAGCTTGATTTGCCGGGGGGGTCCGGGCAGTCTTACACCACAAAAGAGTCTAACCTCGTGTCTTAGGCGGTTTATTGTTACACATTTTATCTAACCCCAAATTGGATTAATATCCCTAATTTGAATTGTCAGTCAATTACAAATTTAACTATGTCCATAATTAACAGCTTAATTATGTCCATCTATTTATGGTATATAAAATTATACCAATTAACATCACATTTAAGGCATTTATGCCAATTCTCAATATTAAATCTTTTAATATTATCCCATTGCCCCACGTTGTATGTTTGTTCGTTTAACGTGAAATATACGTTAGACTCGAATATTCTAACTTATGGAATAAAGAGAAAACATCACAATATGCATAAAATAAAAACTAGATCTAAACATAAGGGGTGAACTTGCATGTGTGAATAAGGTTTTTCATCTAAAACTTGCATAGGCAATAGTCACAAACTTGCATAAACTATGGATGTCATAGATCTAATCATGAGGTGTAAACTTGCATAGGCAATAGTCACAAACTTACATTACATGATTCATACTCCAACATATATATACTTGCATATGTGATTTATGCAACATAAACTATGGTGTAAACTTGCATCTAAACATGTAAATTAAGGTCTACATGTAAACTAGCATATAGAATTTTGTATACTAGCATATAACTCACACATGTCTTAGCCTAAACTTTAGATCCAAGATTTCATAAAATAGATGTCATTTAACATGTAAGGTAGTGTATGATTCTCACTAACTTGCATATGATTCATATCTAAATGAACATCTAAATTTGCATACATACATATGATTTAACATATGAATTGGTTCCAACAACATAACTAAACTAGCATATGAAGCATCATTATGAATTGATTGTACATAAGCCAACAATTAACATAGATTTACAACATAGATGATAACATCACAGCTTTACAACATAGATAATAACATTATAGATTTACAACATAGATAATAACATAACGGTCAATGATTCACAACATAACCATATAATCCAAATCATAACTCAACCTAATTAAATTGTTAATTATCTTATTAGAGAAATCTAACTCACAACTCAAAGAAGGTCTTGAGTTCTGAATTCTGAGTTCTGAAATTGATTTAGCTCTCCTTTGAAGAAGACAAATTCGTTGTTGTTTTGATTTGGGTTGAATAGAATTGAGTTGATTAGCTTTTCTTTCAATCTAATTGGTGGCGGCTATTCAAGGTTGCAAGGTGATAACATGACAACCATTGTTCTAATTTTTATTTGATTTTAAGGTTTGAGTCTACATGTGTTTATATAGAATTTAGGATTAATTTTGGCCATCCGATCAACCTAGAATAAACCATAGCCATTCAATCAAGATAGGGTGACAAGTCAGCCCTAATGACTCTGCTAAGAGTCAGAAAATCGTCATCAAACAAATCTGCCCGGGGGGGAGGGGGCAAGTCAACCCCTTGGTCGACCTGTATGGGTAGGTCGACCCCCAGGTCGACCTGGCCCTGGCGGGAATTTTCCCACCTAGCCCAATTAAATATTTGAAATCTGTTTGAATTTTTCTGAAACTTCCGATCGTCATAACTTCTTCATACGAAGTCCAATTTGCGCAAACTCGGACTCTATCTCAACCAGAATTCGAGATGAACACAACGGTGTGTGTATATGTCCGTATACTAATGCAAAATCAGGCGATCTACTGATTCAGTCGACCTCCTTAATGCAAATAATGATAGTGCCATGTATCCATCATGTATGCAAGGAACCCTATACACATCATTACTACATGTATGCACAACCATTCATTCAAATGCAACATCCATATGTTACACACATTCAATGTACATTCATTTGACCATCCATTTATATGCAATATGCAATATGAAAGTGACTAAGCCGATCTAGTGCCTAAATTGTGTGTATATGCATCCACGAGCAACCACTACCAAACACTTGCATCCACATGCATCCACCATACATAACATGTCTCAAACACATGTTTCAACCATAGGACTACCCTATCTAAAGGTCAAAGATACTAGCGAGAGGACATACTAAAGATAGAACAAGTACAAGCTAAGAGATAAAGGAGAAATTATAAGACATACCCTCGAAAAGAAAAGGGTACAATGTACGCATCTTCTCTTCCGTCTCCCAAGTAGTGTCGCTCTCATCATCTCCCCATTGCACTTTGACTAGCTTGACTCCTCGATTCCTCAACTTCTTAATCTCCGACCCAAGAATGCACATAGGAGCTCGTCGAATCATCGCATCACGCTCTATCTCTGCCACTTTAAGCAAGCTTGGCTCTACTACTTCCGCGGTCTCATGCAAGCACTTCCTTAAATATTATACATGGAATACGTCATGTACACTACTAAGTCTCTCGGGCAACTCTACTCTATGCGCCATCTGTCCTATCCTCTTCTTAATAGGAAACGGCCCTACGAACCTTGGTGCTAACTTCCTAACGGACCCAAAGCGAACAACATTCCGTAATGGAGATACCTTGATAAATACCATGTCCCCAATATCAAACTCAAGATCTGTCCTCCTCTTGTTCGCATAAGATTTCTGCCTATCTTGCGCCGTCTTCATCCTCCTTTGAATCAAATCGATCTTTTCCGAAGTCTCTCTAATCATATCAGGCCAAAGCAAGATCTTATCCGTAGATTCCCACCAACATATGGGTAAACGACATGGCCTTCCATAAAGAGCCTCGAAAGGTGCCATGCCAATGCTAGACTGAAAGCTATTATTATACGCAAACTCTACCAAAGGAAGATGTTCCTCCCATGTACCTCCGAAGTCTAAAACACATTGTGTTAAAAGGTCCTCTAAAATACGATTTACCCTCTCGGTCTGGACGTCCGTATGAGGATGATATGCGGTGCTCAAACATAACTGAGTCCCTACCGCCTCTTGCGAGCTCTTCCAAAACTCGCTAGTAAAGATAGGATCGCGATCGCTCACTATTCTAGAAGGAACACCGTGCAAACGAACTATCTCTCGAATGTATACGGAGGCTAACCATGGAGCAGTCCTATTACTCTTCACGGGAATGAAATGGGCGCTCTTAGTAAGTCTGTCTACCACGACCCAAATCCCTGTATTACCCTTCCTCGATCTCGGTAACCCATCAACAAAGTCCATCGAGACACTTTCCCATTTCCATTGTAGGATTTCCAATGGGTGAAGTAACCCACCGAGCTTCTTTTGCTCTTCCTTTACTTGTTGGCACACCAAGCATCTAGCGACAAACTCGACCACGTCCTTCTTCATACCGGCCCAAAAGTAAACTCGTCTCATGTCCATGTACATCTTGTCCCCGCCGGGATGAATGGTCATCTTCGAACGATGTGCATCATCAAGAATGGTCTTCCTCAAGTTCTCGTCTCGTGGTACACAAAGTCTACTGTCCCTACGTAACCAACCCTTATCATCTAGGGTATACCTACTGAGATAGCTCGATGACTCCCCCCTTATGAGCTTCTCTATTAACTCAACCAACTGTGGGTCATCTCGCTGTGCCTCACCAATCCATCCCAAAAGCATAGGTCTGATCTCTAAGGATGCTAGCAAACCGGGTACAAAGTCAATGGAAGGTCTAAAGTCAAACATAGAGATGAACTCTAAGCTTTGCCGCTCAACAAAAAACGGACTCAAGGACAACCTTTTCCTACTTAAGGTGTCTGCCACCACGTTACCCTTGCCAGGGGTATATGCTATCTCGAAATCGTAGGACGCTAAGAATTCCATCCACCTTTGCTGCCTTAAGTTTAAGTCCTTCTGAGAGAACAAGTATTTTAGCGATTTGTGGTCAGTGAACAATTCAAATTTCTCGCCAAGAAGATAATGGCACCAAGACTTAAGCGCAAAAACAATTGCGGCCAACTCTAGGTCATGTGTAGGGTAATTTTTCTCATGCACTCTCAACTGCCTTCCTCCATAGGCTATTACCCTCCCCTCTTGCATTAAGACTGCGCCTAGTCTTGTCCTACAAGCATCGGTATAAACGGTAAATGACTTACTCCCATCCGGCAACACTAAGACTGGGGCTGTGGTCAAAGCTCTCTTTAAACGTTGGAACGCATCATCACAATCTATGTCCCACGTAAAAACTAGGTTCTTCTTCGTCAAGCGTGTTAATGGGGCTGATATTTTTGCGAAGTCCTTGATAAACTTCCTATAGTAGCCAGCCAACCCCAAGAAACTTCTCACCTCGATAGCATTTTTAGGGACCTTCCAATCCTGGATGGCCACCACCTTCGCGGGATCCACATCTATCCCTTCTTTGGAAACCACGCGCCCTAAGAATCGCACTTCCTTTCTCCAAAAGTGACATTTAGAAAATTTAGCTTTAAGGTTATGCGCTCGGAGGGTCTCCAACACTTCCCTAAGATGTAGGGCGTGCTCTTTCTCGCTCTTGGAAAAGACCAAGATGTCATCCATAAAGACCACCACGAATTTATTAAGGTACCCTCTAAACACCCTACTCATCAAGTCAACAAAGTATGCGGGGGCGTTTGTCAAACCGAAGGGCATTACAAGCCACTCATAGAAACTGTTCGAAGTCCTAAAGGCAGTCTTGTCTATGCTATCCTCCGCCACTCTCAACGGATGGAAACCAGTGGCTAAGTCCAACTGCGAAAACACTGAGGCGCCAACTAACTGATCGAAGAGATCGTCAATCCTCGGCAGTGGGTGTCTGTTCTTCTTAATAAGCTTATTAAGTTCTCTATAGTCCACACAAAGTCTAAGGGACCCATCCGCCTTTGTGGCAAATACTATTGGAGCACCCCACTCTGATATACTACGTCTTATGAACCCTTTCTCAAGCAACTCCCCTACTTGCTTATTGAGCTCCCTCCTCTCACGAGGAGCCATGTGGCGCACTGGCAGAGATACTGGTTTTGTATTGTCTACCAGATAAATATGAAAGTCTATCTCATGTTTTGGGGGTAGACGCCTCACCTCATCGAAGACATCTACATATTCATGGATTATACGAACAGAATGTAAATCATCATTGGATGCGTCAAGTGACTCAAGATAACTAAGCATCACCGATCCTCTAGGGTCACAAGAAATATCAAGGGTCTGTCCACTACGAGTCAATAATTTTACTACCCTTCGTTCACAATCTAGGATGGCACCATATCTGGCTAGCCAATCCATCCCTAGAATCAACCCATAGCCCATGAAACCAAGCACAAAAGCATTACATTCAAAACCAACGCCTAAGATAGACAATCTCAAATCCCTACAAACCATGGATAAATGAGCCGACCCACCAATAGGATTTGAGACTACAATGGGATCCACAACAAGACTAGTATTTAAGTGCAGTGTTTCAACTACTGATGTAGAGATAAACAAATGCGATGCGCCAGAATCGAATAAAGTACCTACAGGATGATCAAATAGAAAAACTAAACTCTCAACAGAAATGTTTCTACCTCGTTCTTGCAGCGGTGGGACCGCGAGAGCCTGGACCTGCTCCCTTGCCTGCCCCGGTGCCATGAGAGCCTGAAGCTGTCCTCCAGAAGTTCTTTGCCCTCATTGGAAACATCCAGTCTTCTTCTTTTTCCTACAGTCTTTACTCAGATGGCCTGGTCTCCCACAATTAAAGCACTTCTTCTTTCCTTTGCCATTATTGTTCTTCCCGCACTTCTTGTTTTGTTGTTGCTGTTGCGGTTTCTTTTGATCCCCTTTATTCTCGGGTGCCTTATTAGCATTGGCGCCCTTCTCCTCTTCATGCATAAGCGCCATATCAACCAGTCTCTCAAAGGTGGCCCTCATAGGGATGTGGGTCATAGCTAACACATGTAGCGGTTCGTTCAAACCCTTAACAAATCTCAGGGCCTTCTTTTCGGGTGTATTCACCAAGTCCGAGCCAAATCTCGCCAACTGATTGAACTTGTCGATGTATTTTTTATTGACAGATTCCCTTGCTTCAACGCCAAAATCTTTCCATATATAAATTCTCTTCAGCCCGTGAGAGAAACTTTGCCTCAAACCTACGCCTGAAATCTGGCCATGTATCAACTGCACGTTCCCCATTAGTGACCTCTCACCAAAATGAAGCTTCATCCTTCATCAATCAAGCAGCCAATTGGACCTTCTTACAATCGTCCAAATCGGAAATGCCAAACAGATCCTCCACTTCTTTCAACCAATTTCTATCTTCAATGAACGTTTCAGTCCCACTAAAAGATTTTCCACCCATCGAACGAAAGTCTTTACATATCTTGAAGAAAGTGTCTCCACGCGGAGGAATGACTGGAGCTGGGGGAGGAGGAGGAACGTCGGCCGGACCCGCGGCAGCGGCCCTAGCCTAGAGATATTGACGAAACCAACCGGGTACATGAACACCTTCCGGTATCTCAGATGCTCCAGACATGCTGAAAAGAAAAGGAAAGAGTTTCAAAACAAGGGAAGTGAAAGAGAGATGTATGGCTTGCAGGGATTATACTCTTTAAAGTAAACTTTCCTTGAAAATAGCTTCTTTAAAACAAGTTTTTGAAAATACTTCCTAGGAAAATAATACTTTTGAAAACACTTTTCAAAACTTTGTATTTGTTCTTGTAACCATAGCTTTGATACCACGTGTAACACCCCATGTCCATAAATGTTACTCACAAAGGGAATGCATCAATGTCCATGAAGCGTTATTGTTGTATAGAACAGATAAATTACAAGAATAAATAAATAAAAGAACACAGCGGAAGATAAAACTTATTTTATTTCATCATAACTCGAAACGAGTTTACATAAGTAGTCTCCAAAACCATTACAACAGGATCAATAGTCTTTTTCAAAAACTTCAAAGTACATAAAGAAGCAAATACTTAAATAACATAAATGCATAAATCACCACTGAGCATAAGCAAAGCCATAAAGATGAGAGAGTCCAAAGCGATACATCTACTCTCTTCAAGCAACTGGAAGAACTAAGCATTAAGCTGCAGTATTCCCTCCTTGCAAACCTGAGGGGGGGGGGGGAAGAAAAGAGGTGGAAAGAAAATAGGGTCAGACATAAAGTCTGGCGAGTGCGATAACTTTAACAATATAACTATCAAAATAACTAGGATAAGGCATAAGCTGGGAAATAAGGAAATGACTGTGAACAACTGGGTATGAAAGAGCAAACAAGGAAATAAGACGAACAAAGATAACGGTAAAGGCGCCCCTAATCACTATAGGATAATTACTATACCACATGCACCACACCAATCACCCAATAGGTTGATCCCGCCTACAGAACTTAATAATGATAATGGTAGTTTCGTGTACCCCTAGCTACCTTCATAGGTGCCGTCTGCCCCTATCTCCACTAGGTGTACCCACTACCCCCATTCGATCGGCTTTCTAACTCGTAGATACCCGTGCTGGCCCCACAGTGGGGTGTATCACTCCCCAAAGTAGCAACCCGATACAACCAAAAATGCACGTCTTATATCTACACGATGAAATAACGTCTTACCTACCAGCCTGGGCCCACACACGCATATGAACCCGTTGGACTTGCGTTTCCACCGCTGACCCGTTTTGACCTCTTACAATCAAATCCAATATGTGTGTCCCGTCCTTGACTTGGGTCGAAACCACAAAGATACTTAATGGGTTACTGGTTTGAAAGGGGACCCCATGCATTACACAAGCTTTCCACCTATGCTTGGTCCCCTCTAAGATTTTTTCCCCACTTAACCCCATTCTTATTCATGTCTTCTTACATGTTTCAATCTTGGTTAAATGCATCTAATCGTATTTCAAATGCCACCCAAGGCACCCACTTAACCCTCTCATGTCCCACTACATGTTTATTTGGTTAATTGCTTCTTAATTCATTAAGACCGTAACCTTGTAAAGACCTCCCACATTAAACTGGCATTTGTGGCAGTTGGATTTGCCGGGCGGGTCCGAGCAGTCTTACACTACAAACGAGCCTAACCTCGTGTCTTTACAACTGTTACACATTTAGTTTATGCCTAAGACCTCCCACATTAGACTGCCGTTTGTGGCAGCTGGATTTGTCGGGCGGGTCCAGGCAGTCTTACACCATAAAAGTGTCTAACCTCGTGTCTTAGGCGGTTTATTATTACATATTTCATCTAACCCCAAATTGGATTAATATCCCTAATTTTAATTGTCAGTCAATTACAAATTTAACTATGTCCATAATTAACACCTTAATTATGTCCATCTATTTATGGTATATAAAATTATACCAATTAGCATCACATTTAAGGCATTTATGCCAATTCTCAATATTAAATCTTTTAATATTATCCCATTGCCCCACGTTATACGTTTGTTTGTTTAACGTGAAATATACGTTAGACTCGAATAATCTAACTTATGGAATAAAGAGAAAACATCACAACATGCATAGAATAAAGACGAGATCTAAACATAAGGGGTGAACTTGCATGTGTGAATAAGGTTTTTCATCTAAAACTTGCATAGGCAATATTCACAAACTTGCATAAACTGTGGATGTCATAGATCTAATCATAAGGTGTAAACTTGCATAGGCAATAGTCACAAGCATACATTACCTGATTCATACTCCAACATATATATACTTGCATATGTGATTTATGCAACATAAACTACGGTGTAAACTTGCATCTAAACATGTAAATTAAGATCTACATGTAAAATAGCATATAGAATTTTGTATACTAGCATATAACTCACACATGTCTTAGCCTAAACTTTAGATCCAAGCTTACGTAAAATAGATGTCATGAAACATGTAAGGTGGTATATGATTCTCGCTAACTTGCATATGGTTCATATCTAAATGAACATCTAAACTTGCATACATACATATGATTTAACATATGAATTGGTTCCAACAACATAACTAAACTAGCATATGAAGCATCATTATGAATTGATTGTACATAAGCCAACAATTAACATAGATTTACAACATAGATAATAACATCACAGCTTTACAACATAGATAATAACATCATAGATTTACAACATAGATAATAACATAACGGTCAATGATTCACAACATAACCATATAATCCAAATTATAACTCAACCTAATTAAATTGTTAATTATCTTATTAAAGAAATCGAACTCACAACTCAAAGAAGGCCTTGAGTTCTGAAATCTGAGTTCTGAAATTGATTTAGCTCTCCTTTGAAGAAGACAAATTTGTTGTTGATTAGATTTGGGTTGAACAGAATTGATTTGATTAGCTTTTCTTCCTCTCCAATTGATGGCGGCTATTCTAGGTTGCAAGGTGATAGCATGACGACCATTGTTCTAATTTTTATTTGATTTTAGGGTTTGAGTCTACATGTGTTTATATAGCATTTAGGATTAATTTTGGCCATCTGATCAACCTATAATAAACCATAGTCATTTAGTCAAGACAGGGTGACAAGTCAGCCCTAATGACTCAGCAAAGAGTCAGAAAATCGTCATCAAACAAATCTGCCCGGGGGGGGGGGGGGAGGTCGACCCCTAGGTCGACCCCCTGGTCGACCTGTATGGGCAGGTCGACCCCCTGGTCGACCTGGCCCTGGCGGGAATTTTCCCGCCTAGCCCAATCTGAGTCTGAAATTTGAATATTTGAAATCTGTTTGAATTTTTCTGAAACTTCCGATCTCCATAACTTCTTTCAACCAGAATTCCGAGACGAACACAATGGCGTAACTCGTTTCCCTTAATTCTCACATTTAAAAATTAAGTGTTCTTAAATTTAGTTAATTCAATTATTCAAAATTCGAGGTGTTACAACATTCTTCCCCATAGCAAGTTGAAGAGTAGTGTAAGCCCATTCCTCCATCTCCTCTCTCTCAACATCCGAGATATCACTTGGCAATAAGTGAGTATCAAATACTACTCGGTGCACCCGATTCCGCCTAAGAACCGCTTTCATTTTCCATTGCCACTTCTCAAAGTCATTTTCACCATTCCACTTGTCAATAACCAATTGAGAACCTGACACCGCATACGAGCCCCGTACATAAGGCACCACACTATTCAGTCTTCCGGTTGAAGGACTTACCGAGCTACTATCCGTCTCCGGCATTTTCATAAACACCTAACAAGCGCCTAACAACTCCGATACTAACTGTTGTAACCGTTGTGATTAATTCAATTCAAGACCACTCGAATCCGATATCTAAACCACAATGCGCTAGCGGAAGACTAGACCGTTGTTAGACTTGCAAAAACAACAAAGCAATAACTCTAGCCACAAACAAAGATCAACCAATCACGAACAATCCAAATCTCAATCTCAAGCAAGAAACTAATAAAAAAGTAGCAAAAATAAATCACACAAGGATTTATAGTGGTTCCACTAACATCTTGTTAGTGTACATCCGCTTTGTAGAGAGTATTTTATTACCACGATGAAAGGAATACAAGAGACTAATCCAATGAACAATATATTTCAATATAGAAAAGAGTTTGAGGAGAATAGAATTGAAGAATTGGAATTAGGTTATAAATCCTAATTCACCCTTGAGAATGAACCTTTGATCCCAAATCAAGTTTTCAGCCTTTCTTTTTCACATCAGAAAAATAGCTTATATAGAGGTTGGCCAATTACCCAAAATTGCCCCCGAATTAGACACAAATCTGCTTGCTAATTTCCAGCCCAAAATAGCCCAATACCCGATCAGATGTTTGTCGCATTGCCTGACAGATGTCTGTCATCTTCCAGAGATTAATTGGGCACATCCACTCAGCACAGACGTCTGCCAGGGATATGACTGACATCTGAGATCTCGGGAAACCAATACCCTGCAGTCAAACGTCTGTCACTCCCTGTGACAGACGTTTGTCCTGTTCCCAACTGACAGCAAACATCTTCTAACTCATAACTCCAACATACGAGCTCCGATTTGCGAATGGTCACTTCCAACTCGAAGCTATCTTCGACCTCTTCAATCCAACATATAGTATCACATACTTCAACACAATTTAGATGAAGCCATCCAACAACTGTCCACTCACGAAGATGCCAGCTCCACCATCCAAGCAAGCCAAACAAGCCGCAACGCTATGCTTGAAAATCAACACGACATTCTAGACATTAAAACTACAATTGAAAACCTCACTAAATCCATAATAGACATTAACCAAAAGCTTGCATAATTAACCACCTGCTTCACCAACTAATCAAAATTCCACCACATATCATCCAACAACCGAAACCTACCCATACTAGTAACTCCCACAGCTACCCGAACACCCAAATGCTCCTTATCCCTATTCGACGGTTCAAATCCACATGATTGGATATTTCGAGCCGATTGATTTTTATCCTACTATTTGACACCGGAAGACCAACGAGTGGATCGCATGAAATTTCCATATGCAAGGACAAGCACTATCACTATTCTAATGGATGCATCACAACAAGCAACTTGCTTCTTGGGCAGCGCTAACACAAGCAATCGAACAACGTTTCGGGCCACCAACCTTCCTAAACACTCAAGCAACATTATTCAAACCCAAACAAATCACCACTTTCGATAGTTACCAAGCCACTTTTGAAATACTTTGCGACCGTATCACCACACTGACCCTGAATCCATCCTTCAATGCTTTATTTCCGGCCTCAAAAGACACATACAAAATGATCTTCATCTTCTAAAACCGACAACCATCTCTGAAGCTATGGATGTTGCTAGACTTATTGAACTAATATACAATGGACCTACACAAATTTCCATTTCAAAAGTGTCAGTCCCAGTTCCAAAATTCAAACTCCAATTCGCAATCCGTTCAGCCCTTTCAATAAACACCTCAAGTACAAAATCCCGCGTTATCAATTCCTATTACAATTATCTCCAACCGAAATGACCGCTCAAAAACAACAAAGATTGTGTTTTAATTATGACAAAAAATATCAGCTCGGCCACCGATGCAAACCCACTCACATCCTTATGATTTTACCTGACATAAACCCTGATGAAACACCACCTATATCGAACACCGAACTAACCACCACCATGCAAACAAATCTAGATACACCACAAGAGACTCCATTTCACGCTCTAACTGGTTCCTCTCATCCACGTGCGATTCACCTCCCTGCTTCCATCAACAGTAATTCAATTTCCATCCTCGTCGATACAGGTTTTACCCATAATATCTATACCTGAAGACAACCAAATTTCTAGGCTTAGAAGTTGATAACGCGAGCTCCTTCGTCGTCGTGTTAGGCAATAGTTAAAAATGAAAAGCTTAGATAGTTTCTCAAATGTGAGCGTGGATACTTAGTGATACACATTCCCCATCAATTTTTACTTATTATATATATAGTGGGCTCGGATTCTGTATGCAGTATTCAGTGGCTGGAGCAATTGGGCTTGATAATAATGGACCACAAGAAATTGACATTGGTCTTCACCTATAATGATCAGTCCATTTTCTTAACCAAGCCGGGCCCAAATTATATCCCTTTATTGTCGCTACAACAATTAAAGAGGTTAGACTCAACTTTTTCCATCATCAATTTTTTTCTATCTACAATTTCAACCAAGTCACTCTCCATCTGAAACACAACCAAAGGACGAAAACTCCACAATTATTATCCTCATACAACCACATCTTCACTACATCCACAAACCTACCTCCAAACCCCACCCTTAACCATCATATAAACCTTACCCCAAATTTCGAACCAATCAATACCAAACCATATCGCTATCCCTATTTCCAAAAAACGAAATCGAACGACAAATTCAGGAAATGCTTCACTCTAAGATTATTGAACCAATGACTAGAATATTTTCTTTACCGGTTCTCTTGGTAAAAAAAAAGTATGGATCATGGCGATTTTGCACTGATTATATTAATGCAATCACCTGAAAGACTGCTTTCCTATTCCAACAGTCGTTGAACTATTGGAAGAACTTCATGGCGCAATATTTTTTTTTTTCTAAACTTGATCTCCGAAGTGGGTATTTTCAAATCCATGTGCATCCACCTGATATCCCAAAAATCAATTTTCGTACTCATGAAGGTCATTACGAATTTTTAGTAATGTCGTTTGGATTAACAAACGCCCCATCCACTTTTCAAGCCATGACAAATATTATATTTCGGCTTCACTTACGAAAATTCATCTTCATTTTCTTCGATGATATCCTCATTTATAGCTCCTTATGGGATGTTCACTTAAACCATCTTCAAACAACTCTAGATATTCTACACCATCATCAATTTTTTGTTAATTTAGCAAAATGTAATTTCGGACCCATAGAGATTGATTACTTAGGTCATATAATCTCTAGTAAAGACATTCGAGTGGATCCACGCACAGTTAACGCAATGGTAAAATTGCCGCAACCTACTTTGATTACCGAAATACATGGATTTCTAGGCCTCAATGGGTATTACTTCAAGTTTACCAAACATTACGCGCCCATTGCCAACCCACTAACTGATCTATTAAAACATAACAATTATGCCTAGATCCCGCAAGCCCAAATATCCTTCGAACAACTGAAACAATCCGCTACCAATACCCTTGTCCTTTCCCTTCCCAATTTCAATAAATCTTTTATAATCACAACTGACGCATCCGCCACTGCCATTGGAGTTATCCTACCCCAAGTCGAACTCCATATCTTCTATTTTAGCCTCAAATAACCATATCACCTCCAAAAATCTTCAACTTACTCAAGATAAATATATGTAATAACTTCTTCAGTAAAAATATGTCGGCACTACTTACTCGATCGCTCAGTTCAGATCTATACCGATCATCAAAGTCTCCGAGAGATAAATTCCCAAACAAATCAAACGTCAGAGCAACAAAAAGGTTGACAAAGCTATTGGGATTTGATTTTTCGACTCATTATCGCGCTAGGAGAAAAATGTTATAGCCGATGGTCTATCTCGCTTCTCTAGCGACGCTGCCATGAACGTTGTCTCTGGGGCAACGTTTCCTCTACTGAATGACATCCAGATAGCACTCAATGGCGACTCCATAGCTCAAACACTCATAAACCAACTTCACGCAGGTATTGTTCAGAACCTAATTATCAATTTGGTAATGGTATATTATTTTGGAGAAATCGAATATATGTTCTTGATGACACTGCATTGCAAAATAAGATTATCATTGAGCTACACAATTCCAAAATTATCGGTCATTCGTAAATCAAAGGAACCATTCTAGAGTTGTCAGCAATTTCGTTTGGCTAAAATTAGCTTCCACGGTTCAAACATTTGTCAAACAATGTCCAACCTACCTCCGTACAAAACCTAAAAACACGGCCTATACAAAGGCTTACTCCAACTACTACCTATACCGACTCAAATTTGGGAAGATATCTCCATGGACTTTACCACTCATCTCCCACCTTCCGCTAGTAAAACTTCAATTTGGGTGATCATTGACCGCCTCTCTAAGTATGCTCGTTTATGTGCATTACCCACTCCAATCTCCGCCTCTCTACTAGCCATATATTTTCTCCAAGAACAGGTTCATTTACATAGGTTTGCGCACTCTATCGTATCCGATCGTGACCGCCTATTCACAAGTCAGATTTGGAAGGAGTTATTTCGACTTCATGGCACAAATCTTCAAATGAGTAGCGCGTATTACCCACAAACCGACGGCCAATCTGAGATGGAAAATCATTGTCTTGAAACTTATTTGTGTGTCATAGTCGGTGACATCCTAAAAAATGGATTAAATGCCTTCCTTGGGCAGAATGGTGGTACAATGCCACAAAACACACCTCATTACTCATGTCCCTTTCAAAGTTGTTCATGGTCGACTTCCGCCAATCCTCTTCAACTACATTACCTCATCATCACCATTACCTGAAATGAACACATGGACTGCATCAAGGGGTCAACTACATCATCACATCAAGACAAACTTACAGAAAGCACAAACAAGGATGAAAAATCATGCTTACCAAAAACGTAGCGGCAAACAATTCGATAGCGGAAGAATTGCCACAGACTAAACTCGTGGAAATTTTGGAACGGGTTTTGACCTTGACAAACTGATTTAGCATGGTTAAAGATCGTGGTTATATTGGAATGGCTTTCGCCCATTCCAGTATTGGAGAAAAGTTTTCACCCCACCGTACCCCACATGTGTTCCAGTTGTTTCACACACAATATACAACCCCGTATGTCCCAATTCCCCCCCAAAAAAAAGACGTTTCGCAGATCGAAAGAAATCATCGCTCCTCTGATTCATCCATCCAAATCGCTCCTCTGATTCATCCATACGAATCGCCTTTCTTCCATCGAAATCATCTTTCATCCGTCGAAATCATGTTCCTTTCATTTCAAATTCTTTTCAGGTATTATTCTTATTAACATCGAAACCCTAAATAATTACATGCTGTGGAGATCTTTGTTGCGATTTTGTTTAAGTATGTTAGGATTGTCATTGTTTTTATTTTATTATTTGATTGTGAACATGATTATTTATTTTGATTTGAATTGAAGACTAATGGTGTACAAAGCAAAACTTTATAGATCAAAAATTAGTAATTATTTTATTTACAGAAATATGTACGTTAACAGCACAATGGGTAGGAAAACTATAACCAGAAATCATAATTTAACAACTTCAGCATGTTTTAGAACACTTGTTAACAAAATAGAATATGTTTACATGTAATTAAAGAATGTAATGGTACGATGTTTTATCAGTATCTAATAATGTATGTATTTATATTTTAACCATTTTTTTTAATGATATGTAATTTCCTAACATGATATTTTGGGTTTCATCCTTTTCTTTATTTAACATAGCTATATGAAACAAAATTAGAGGAAGACAAAAATCCATAAATGTCAGAGGTGATTAGTTGACCTTTATGGTCCCATAAGAGGGCTGATTGACGGTGACGTAACAATTTGGGACCTGAAAACGGAATAAAATGTTACATCAGTGCTAATGCAACTATTAAACGAAATAAAATCAATTAAGAAAACAATAAATTTAATAGTATAAATGTTAGATCAGTGCTAATGCAACTATAAAACATATGGTATAAAACTTACCATCTATTTTTAGATACCAAACATATTCTGTTTTTAATTTCGAATTCCAAAGCACTATATCACACACTCAACCACTATATAAAGATTAAGAAAACAATAAATTTAATAATATGAAAGAAAAATTAATAATAACACTGAAAAGAAAAATTAGTTAACTCAAGATGATATGTATACCTGAAAAAGAATTTATAACGGATGTTTTCTTTTTTTCTATTATGTTTGCATACACTTAAACATTTCCGCTTTCTATGACAAAGGGGTTGACTTTACTAGCTGGAAGCAACTGGGTATGTCGAGCCACAAGCATGGTAAGATTCAAAATATGTAAGAAGAGGACGACAGCCTATCAACTTCATTCTAAACCCGTACCCGCAACAAGGCCCGGCTCAATTAATTCCCTACGCAAACCTGATACTTTACAGGATAAAAGTTGAGTAATTATTTTCTTTCAATAGGACTTAACACCCTATTCCTAATGGGTAAAATATTAAATGCTAGGCAACTACCAGGTTGGCGCAATGGGAAAAAACACCCAACCCAAATGTTGGCCTTTTTATGTATTATACATAAAAGGAAAAACAAGCATGCTGACTGAATAGCCACCCAAATTATGATTCTTATTCATTTTCAAGTTTGATTTGGTAAATATTAGCACGGAAGCAGATAATTATAGCATTTAGAGAAAGGGAAAGGGAGAAAGCATAACAAAATGAAAGAATAACATATAAGATGGCAACCAAGCAGATTTTGAACTATTATAACATATAAGTCGCATATTTTTAACGGTAATTTTATGTAATACTCGAAGGAATGGCCGTATTAATTGAAAGGTTCAAATGTAATAGACTTCATTTGGTATTTGATGGGTCATGTAGCTTTCACAGGTAGCTTTCACTTAGTATGGCCATTCCTTTGAGTTATTAATTTTAAATACTTTACAATAAAGTTATCATTTTATTTCTTAATTGATTTTATTTCATAATTGATTGTATTTCGTTTAATTAGTTAACTCCAAATGACATTAGTTAGCACTAATGTATTAAAGTAATTCAATGAGGATTAGAGTAACATGAGTATATATAACATTAAGGGAAGCAAATTACACATGTATCTTAACCGCGCACGGTGCAAAATGTGGAGTCAACTGGACAAAGGGAGTCCGCCGAAAATTGCTGTTAGAACACTGCATATTAAGATACACACAATGCCAACCAACTTGAAGCTGGATTTTCTTGCACCTTTAAAATCCTCGAGTAGCACAAACACATGGAAGTACAACTATGATGCTAAAAAAACAATCCAAGGAACCCCGTAATATAACCAAAAAATGGAATCAACAGCGCTAATATAACTGTACTGTTCATCATTGTTCTAATCAATATGCTAGTCAACTACGGTAATATAATTGTACATAATATTTCAGTTTTAATTATGTTACCTATGCTAGTTATTTAATCAATGATCTATTAGCTTTTAACCAATATAAACTACATATTATATATGATTTATACCTTGGGAAAGCAATTTCTATTTCTCATGGATGAGTACATAGTAGGAGAAACCGCATTAGCAGAAAAATAGTCAAAATACAAGCCTAAAGACGTTGGCAAACCACTCAAACTAAAATATTTTCTCTTTGCATGAAATCCAGTTAATTCAGCTACGCCGGCCCAAAACAAAGAAGCCAGCAATATAAGTGATGCAAATACCCCCACCACTGAGTAAGCCAAGAAACTTCAAGTTCCTTAACCAAGTAGTAGGTAGAATAAGAAGGATAGACATGCATAGGAGCAGCTGCTTAACCAAGTTCCTTAACCAAGCTAAGTTTCACTTAGTATGGCAATTCCTTATCAATGTTGTGTGGTTTCATGTTATGATAATCATATGTATAATAACTTGCATAATTTCCGAAACTCACATTTAATGAACTGACCACAACACATACATACATGTTAGTTATAGATACCAATAATAAGATTCGGTTTTTAAGTGTAATCCATGCCCTGTAATGTAAAGAACAATTGATTTTGTTTTGTTATTGTTAATACCTTGCGGTTATCGTATTATTATTTTTATAACAGTTATGTTGACTTAAACATGGCCAATCCTAGTACATATATAAGTCTAACTATACAAAATAAATATCATGCTTATAAAAAAAAAGTTTTTGTATAATTTGTTTTATATTTATGACAGACTGTAAGACATGACTATCATAGTTTAATGTAGTTTGTGTTTGTTATGTCAGGGAATATACAATGAAATAGGTTACATGGATGACATACCGTAAACTATGACAAATAAATTGAATCATATCTTACTGCATACATAATCATTCTCATGGTTATACATTTTAAATTCTTATATTAGGCACAACTTCAATTTTTTTAGTACAAAAGTTACGTAAAATTATTTTCCAGACTTTGTTAGGTACTAGACAGAAAAATAAATGTATTTCACTACAAGAGAAACAGTAGTTTCCAACGGTCAAGGGCCGTTGGCGGCCATTGGAAACGCCGTTGGAGGCCGTTGGTCAACCCGTTGGTATATGGATCAACGGTTTCCAACGACTTCCAATGCAAACAACGCCCATTTTCCAACGGCTTCCAACTGGAAGATATGACCACGTGTCCCATATTTATGATCAAAGGGACGTTGGAAAAGGATGGAAACCGTTGCAAATACACCGTTTCTCGCCGTTGAAAACCGTCGGTTGTGGATGAACAATAAGCCGTTACTCGCCGTTGGAAATCTGGTTTTTTTTTTTTTTTTTTTACAGATTTCAGATTTGCCACTACAATCCACACACAACACAATCAACCATTGAAACTGCTCCAATCCGAGCATATAACTAAAAATCTGAACCATATATACACCCAATTAAAGTAAAAAATAAAAATCAAACACAAAACACATTAACTAACCAATATTTCCATAACATACGTCGCCAAAACATCATAACCCATGCCCAAACGTAGTCAAAACAACACAAGCATGTCCAAACATCATAACCAAGACACCACACCATCACTAAAGCACCGTAACATGTCCAAACCATCAATATATACAATAACCATGTAGCAAGCCTCACTAACTCTCAAAACACACACAACCATATCCAAACGCTAACCTGATCAACTCTCTCCACCGGAAGAAGAAGGTGGCGTACCGTGCTGGGCGATGAACTCCGCTAGCTTCTGATTAAACAACTCCATCTGCTGGTCACACCGATCCTCACGCTCACGAAGCTCCACAATTTCTGCTTTTAGCTGTTCCATTACTTCCATGTCCTGAGCCCTCTGATACGCCTCCTGAGATGATCTAACCTATATCATTTACGAGTACATGTATAATTAGTCATATCATAATTTTTTATTAACAACATTGTTGTCTTTATTTTACGTATACTAAATGATCTTTTTTAACGAGTACATCAAAATTGAAAGAAGCAAAACTATGAACATTTCGAAAATAAATAAATTATACAATTAAATTACATGATTATCCTCAAGGTATACTCTTAACCTCACCAATATTTTTTTGTATTAGTGATGTAAAATGAGTTGATAGATAATTGTTCTGCATGTGTGATGTAAAATAATTTGAGTATTACCTCTAGATTTCCATAATCGTATCGTCTGTTCCGGGTGGGCTTATCCATGACAACATCAAATATCATGTCCTCCTCATCCTTAGTCAACTCAATCTTACCAGTAGATTCGAATAATTGCACCTTATGTGCTTGAAATTTCTCCTGTTAAACATAAAACAAATGAAATTAGATAACATTATCTTAATTAAATTATACCTATAAATTAATTATTCTATACTTACATATCGCTCACGCGCCTTATCATCATGGTCCCAACTGTACGAAACTGAGCCTGTGTCGTCAGTCTGACTCAGTGCATGAGTATGCTCGAAAACATCCCAGTACAACACATGAGCCATACTCGCTCTCTCCTGAAATAAGCATGCATATACGTATATGTGTGTGTTTGTAAATTAAAACTTAAAGTTAAATCAACTATTAAATTTAAACGATGCAATTATTAAATATACCAGATCCTCTCGATGGTGCTGAAACGACTTCGACCCACCTCGATGCGTAACAGGATTCTTGCTCCTGTTAGCTGCATTTCCCTCAGACGATGCCTATACATTTAATTTGTTTTAAAAATGTATTATTCCAAATCACATATTAAATGAATAGAATAACTTAAATTAAATATGCAGTAAATTTACCAGAAAATCCTCATTATTGTTCCAATAAGTAAACAACTCATCCCACACTGATTCACCTATCCAATTCGGTTTTTTCCCACCTGATTTCAAACTATTCATTGTCTATCTGTAATTTTTTGCCCACTTTAGAATTCCAGTGGCGCTTGACGAGATCCAAATCTGTCTCCTGCAGATCCACTGAACCCTGCATTTTAACAAAAAAATAGCATACATAGATGATGTATCAAATAAGAGCATGAGTACTTAACATAATAAATGTTATATCACACATACCAGAAAATCCTGCCATATAATCTCCTTCACAATATCGGGTACCGACGTCCATGTGGGCCAACATGCAGTCGTGCGAGCCTGATATGCATGTCTAGATATCTTCAAGACTGTGTTGGACGGCTCCAACTCAAACCCCCTGTGATAAACGAAAAAAATTTTATGTCTGTTCGAACAAAAATTTATATAATTTATTGTACATGAATTAAATTTATACTAAAAACTTAGTATTTACCCTCTTTTGGCTTAAGCCAGACCACATGACGAGATAAGTCCATAGAACTACCCTCATCACCACCTTGCGACATCACCTGTTACAGATAGCAACATAACATATATAGCATAAACATGAAATAGCTATGTAAAAACATGGTATGAGATAACATGAGTAGGAAATGTTATGATTCTATATGTTACTTGTTAATAGACATGTCAACTTAACATATGAGTTACTGTACATTGATAACATAAGATTTTGACTCCATTTCCTTTCACTTTCAGATTTTGAGGATTATTGGTTAGTCGTCCTCATCACTTTCAGATTTTGACTCCATTTCCTCCTCCTCCTCCATATTTGTTTCATTTGTAATCTCAAATATGTCAATTAATGTGTTTGATTCATCGTTTAGAAGTCTAAAGTCTGTTTGATCATCGGTTATTACTACTAGATTTTCGTCGACATCTGCTTGATAAGCTTTGTCGTCGATAATATTACATCCGTCAAAAGTAAACATTGCCTTTGTTTTGAAAACAGCCCACCAATCTATTTTGTCTCTTCTCATAGATGGATAAGGAGCATAATAAACTTGAAGAGCTTGTTTGGCAAGTACAAAAGGATCGTATTTATAATAATGGGAAGTATGTCTCACTTTAATAAAATTATATTTTGGGTACACGTTTATTCCAGAACCCGAAACATTGCTGAACCAGTTGCACTTAAACAAAAATACTTCTTCCGCGGGTCGTGTGAAATATGTCAATTGCAGAATCTTGTTTAGCACGCCATAAAAATCATGTATATGGTCGTTTGGATCATCACTACCTTTCACAAATACACCGCTATTGTCAGTTTATTTTTCAGCACCATATTCTTTAGTGTTAAATTTATATCCATTAACAAAGAAAATTGGATATGTCCTGACATTTCTTTTTGGTCCTATTGCCAAATGTTTCAAACCTTCGTCCACAACACAATTTGTTGGATCAAAAACATAATTGGTAAACCAACTAGCGAATTCTTTGCTGATATCGCCCTTTGGATACTGTGATTCATAAATGCTGCAATTATAGGACAAATGTTACATTTATGAATAAACATTTAGTACATGTATAAATAGATGTATAAGTTCATTACCTAACGAACGGTGCAACTTCAGTGCAATTGAGAAGAATATATGTGTGTGCTGCATTATAATCTGTATCATTCAGCCATTCTTCCACGCTTTTACCAGAAGACCGTCCATGTTTTGTAAAAATTGATAAAGTCGCTGGACAATCATCTTGATCAATGCCTTCGTCATTACGCGCAGTACTTGCAAATGATATGTTCACATGATCACTAAAATAATGGAAGAAAAAAATGAAGCTTCTTCTTCGATGTATGATTTGCAAATAGAACCTTCAACTCAAGCTTTCTGCCTCACTTTTTTCTTTAGATGATTTAAATACCTATTTATAATTAATGCAAATTATTTTTATTACACGTTTCATTAACCAAAATTTAAATTAACTAAAAATTAATATACCTTTCAAATGGATACATCCATCCATATTGCACAGGCTCTCGAAGGCGTGCTTCTAACGGAAGATGAATAGGTAAATGCTCCATAACATTGAAAAATCCAGGAGGAAATATTTTTTCCAATTTGCAGAGTAATATAGGGATTTCTTCTTCTAATTTACGTAGACGATCAAGTTTTAATGTAGTAGAACAAAGCTCTTTATAGAACAAACTAAGCTCCGTTACAATAGTCCAAACTTTTACACGCAATAGTTCTTTGAAAGCGACAGGCAATAAATTTTCCATCATAACATGACAGTCGTGACTTTTCATCCCGCTAAGTTTGTTGTTTTTATAGTCGACGCATCTACGAAGATTGGAAGATATACCATCTGGGAATCTTAATCCTTCTATCCATTTTCAAAATATTTTAATTTGATTACTGTCCAATTCATAGCACGCTTTCGGTTTTTTGGTGTCATTTGGCTTTATATGAAGCTCCAGACGATTACATATTACTTCAATATCGCGTCTTGATTTCAAATCATCTTTCGTCTTCCCTTTAACATTCAAAATTGTATTGATTACATTATCAAAAGCGTTATTCTCATTATGCATCAAGTCAATATTATGACAAATCTGAAGATCTTTCCAATAAGGAAACTCCCAAAATATGCTTTGTTTCCGCCAATTATGAGTCATTGATTTACCTTGAATTTCTTCCTGTACTCCGGTTTCATGAATCTTGGGAAGATCTTTTACAAGTTCAAAAATTTGTTCACTTGTCCATACTTTAGGTGGTCGCAAAGTTTCATGCCTATTGACTGTAAAAAATTTCTTATCTCTTCTAAAAGGATGATTGATTTTAAGGAAACACCTGTGACAGTCAAACCGTGAAATTTTCTTTCCGATAGGTAAGGAAAATGCTCTTGTTTCGTGCATGCAGTATGGACAAGCTAGACGACCAGTCGTACTCCAACCTGAAAGCATTGCATAAGCAGGAAAATCGCTAATTGTCCACAAAAGAGAAGCACACATACAAAAGTTTTTTTTGCGAAATATCATATGTTTCTACCCCTTCATACCACAATTTTTTTAATTCTTCAATCAACAGTTGTAAATACACATCGATTCCTTGCGTCGGATCATCAGGACCAGGGACGACAATTTTGAGAAACATATAAGGCGTTTTCATACACATCCACGGAGGTAAATTATAAGGTGTTACAATTATAGGCCAGGATGAATATTTAGAACCAAATTGAGAAAAAGGTGAAAACCCATCCGTACATAAACCAAGTCTAACATTACGACTCTCAGATGCAAAATTGGGATATTTTTGATCAAAATGCTTCCATGCTTCTCCATCGGACGGGTGTGTTAAAGTCCCTTCTTCACGTGTTCTCACACTGTGCCATCTCATATGTTGCGCGGTTACAGAAGATGCATATAACCTTTGAAGTCTAGGAATAATAGGTAAATAATGCATACGTTTATACGGGACTTCCTTTCCCTTTTTCTTTCTAGGTTTGTATCTCTCATGATTACATATTCTACAATTCTTAAGGTTGATATCTTCCTTCCAAAATAGCATGCAACCCTTTACAAATGTATCTATTTTTTGATACGGTAAACCAAAGGCCGACATCATTTTTTTAAATTCATAATGATTTTCACACATCAAAATATTAGGAGGCATATGCCGCTTCGCAGCTTGTACAACAGCTGTAAATGCAACTTCTATGAGGTTGTATTTCGATTTCATCGCAATGTATTCAGCAGTTACTAATAATTGAGTTCCGGTTTCACAACCTTCCCAAATGGGTTTATTCGCTGCGTCTAATAAATCATATATCGTTTTGGTTTGAATATTTGGTTCTTCTTCAACATTACCATCGTCATCATTACCATCATTATCATTAAATTGTTGAACCGGAAACATTGAACGTGCAGCATCTTCAACCATTTGTTCTATGAGATTCGTCGTAGCAATTTCACTATTCACTACCTCCTCAACTTGTGTAGAAGTAGATGCTAATGGTTCTCCATGACGATCCCAAACTGAATAGTTCGGCACAAAACCATACTGACGCAAATGAACTCTAACCATTTGTGGTATCAAATGCTTCAATAACTTGCATCTACTACATGGACAACGAATTTCGACGTCGTTTCCGTTATTACTTAACGCGAAATCAATAAACACGCTGACACCGTTAATAAATTGTTTCTTTATTGTGCCATCAGTTTCTCTTCGATGGTACATCCAGCTTCGATCATTAAAATAATTGCGATCCATTTTTCCTAAGTACATATAAAATTAGAAAAAATGTTAAAATTTACAATTTTTATTGCTTTTATAACAATTTTTGTGTCCGTCACTAAATTCTCAAAATTTCCTTATTATTGATATATGCATGTTATGTTGAAATATATTCACAATTTTATTACCGAATGCATGTTATGTTAATTGATCATTTACTGGTGTGTCATCCTACCTCCCATTACAAATACAATAATGTAATTAAATCACTTAAATCTTTTCAATTTAAACGATTCAACAAAATTTCGGCAGCACTTCCCTTTAGTTCCCTGAAAAGTACACAATTGCGTGTACACAGGGAACATAAAGGAAGTACTTTCGAAATTTTGAGAACCGTTTAAAATGAAATATTTTACGAGATTTAATTTCGTTATTGTATTCGTAACTTGTCCAATACAAAGGACAAATCCAACAAATATAGTATATGATGGATATAAAAGTCCGTTTTGTTAATAAAATGAACATTCACATAACGATTATATACAATACTTATCAGACGGGGCCAAAAAAACTCTCTAAGGCTTTATGAATGTAACATATTACGATTTGGTTTTTTTTCGTGATTGAAGTGTATTTTTTCAACTTTGATTTCGAAATTTAAACCTATTTTTTTTCAAAATCATAGTTGTAGGTTTACGATCAGTTGCAGAACTTAAAAAAAGGCCAAAGTTTAAGCCGTGCGCGTTTCTACGCCTTAGCGCCTTAATTAACTACTTTGAATTGTACGTATATGAATTTTATCATATATATGTATATTTTCAACATAGAATCGAACTATACATCACTATACATGTATATTTTCAACATTGAATTGTGCGCGTTTCCACCACATGTTTTCAACAAATTAAATATATTTTTCAATGCATACATCACTATACATGTATACATATATACATATTCAACTTGAACTAATTAAACCCTAGATTAGCAACATAATCAAATAAATCTATAAATACAAACATACTAACAACAACCAATTACACTAACTAAAACCCTAAATTAATTAACAACTAAGTAATTTATAAATAAAAACCCTAAATTGGTAACTTAAATGATTAAACCCTACATTAGCGACTAATTAATAGCATCATACATACAAACATAAACAAACATACACTAATTAACAAAATTATGGTTAGTACACACAAACATACCTTCAAATTGGAGAGAATCCGAGATTAGAGAGGAGAAGAGAGTGCCTTGACCGACTTGGAAACGTCCTTGGTGGATGGAGACGCGGAATAGGGTGATTTCAGAATTAAAGGGGTGTGATTTGGGGTTTTTGGGTTGAAATTCGTGGTGAAAGCAAAATGGGGAAGAAGGAGAAGCTTCGGGTTGTTTAGCTGCAGGCCCGTGTAACGGCTACCAACGACCTCCATCGGTTTTATAACCGGCGGCCGCCAACGGTTTCCAACGGCCAATATTTTTCTTCCGTAATCAAATACACATTTTTGGATTCCGTTGGAAGCTGTTGGTCAATGGCCGTTGGAACCCACCGTTGCTATACTGTTCAATCCTTGTAGTGTTTGTTTCACTGTCAAAAATAAATGTATTTGTTTCACTGTCAAAAACCTCTCCGATTCTCAAATTTCTCTAAAAACGGCTACCGGAACACCATTGTTGTCGCTCCGTGATGATTGGGTTAACGACATTTGCAGGGAAAGTGCTGCGAGAAGAAAGATAAGGATTTTGAGTTTGGGTTCGACGAGATAGAAAACGGGTAGAAGGAAGCTCTAATCTTGTCATAATCTACTATGGTTTTGAGGAGAACTGTTGACGAAGAAGAATAGAGCGAAGAGGCGATCAATGGATCCATTACCAACTGGCTACGTCTAACGTTCGATGGTAAAGAACTCCAAAAAGGATTTTGTTACCTCACATACAATCATCGATCGATTAAGCGATATGTAATATCTTTCCTTTCCTTCTCCCTCCTCCCTCCTTTTGCGATTTCCTTTCCTGCTATGTTTTCAATTCATCCCACACGTTCTTCATTTCTCACAACACAATAATATAATTTACTTTTTTTTGTTTTTTAACTATCTTGCATATGAGTTGTTTGCCAAAATGATATAAAGTTTCTATATTGTACCATGTTAATAAGATTTGGTTTTTTACTTTCAGGATTTACTTTCAATTTTTATTGCGAGTACTATTGTTATAAAGATTAACCATTGCAGTATTTTTATACAACATGAAACTAAAAAGGAAAATTAAAGCTATTGATCATGATCCAAGGGTCATGAGAATACAAACCGATTTTAAATCTCGGATATCGGTCGCATTTCGTCTCGGTGATTTTATAGACTCGGTCTCGTATTAGGGGAGATCTCGGATGAGATGAATGTATCTCGGGAGTTCGTCTTGGATTTTCATATCGGGTCTGAAAGTTCATATCGGAACAATCTCGGGGTACATGATTTGTTAAAAATGATATTTTAACAAAATAATTTTTATGAATGCTATTAAAAACATAGTAACTTAAACTTAAAATGCAAAATAACTTTATTATTCTTTATTTTGCGAAGATCATTCATACTCTAAGTCGTAATATGCTTAAAACAAAAATATTGTTCGACAGGAAACATTAAAGGTATCCAAAACATTAAAAAATTCAGCATAAATAGACCATAAAATACATAATTTCATAATTAACACATATGTAAAAAGACGAATATGAAAATCATAAGCACTGTAAAACATATACGAACATACAATACAGTCATTTAACATGCAAAATGTAAAATAACAAAAGATTTTTATGGCTAGTTTTGAATTTTTTTTATTATTGTTCTAGTTCGGGCACAGATTTAAATTTTAACCAAAAAAAACTAAGATATCGGACGATATTCCAGTATTTCGTCTCGGTCGATATATCGTTCGATATTGCAATATCTCGGGCGATATATTCGAAAGGAGATTTAGAGCGATATTTGCTGTTTCATTTCGGAAGGAGCCCAAAACGAGATCTTGGAGGAGAGCTCGGGCGATATTTGCGATATTTGAAACAGTGATACAAACCATTAGTGTATCCTTAGGTTTAAAGAGGAAACAACTTACCACGTTTTGAATTCCTCCTAGTAGTAGATTTTTCTTGTTATTTAATTGTTCAACATCCAAGACTAACATGATCAAGTCATCTAGTGTCAAATTTCTTTGTCATGGTGTGTCAAATTTATCAAAATTTAGGATTTTTTTTGGAAAGTACTTTCGGGCATTTACTGGGAAATCACGCTAATGCACATTTTTCAGTGTTATTCAAATTAAAAGAATGATCTAAAAGAAAGATTTTGAAATAAACCATTCTCATAAAATCGCATTATATGATATAGCAGGATATTATGTCTTCAATTATAGACAAACAGTGGATGCAAGAATCTGATCGAAGAACCCCACGATATATAGAAGGAGTTTGGAAGTTTATTGATTTCGTTGTAGAAAATGGTGGTAATAATGAAGTCTATTCTTGTCCTTGCACACATTGCAGAAATATGAAAATGAAGATTAAATTAGATGACATTCATTATCGTCTACTGAGATATGGAATTCTCCAATCATATATTATTTGGCATTTTCATGGAGAAGAGTCGACAGAGAAGCAAAAACAATTTGCTACTGAAGCCATAAGTATTGATGAATCCGAACTTTCTAGGATCGAAGAGTTGGTCGATGATGCAGATAGATTTCATCATTTTCACCCTTTCGGTCCGTTGCAGGATAATATTGGGGAACGGTCTGCAGTTGATGTTGATTGGTCGACCAATCAAGGTGGAAAGTAAAAATCACTTTTTGAGAGTGCAAAAGAGCAATTGTATCCTTCATGTCCTAAAGGGATAACAAAATTATATGCTATTGTGAAACTGAACAGCTTGAAAACTCAATTTGGTTTTTCTGATAATGGTGTGACTGCATTCCTCGAATTTATAAGGCAGTTACTCCCTGAAGGTAACACACACTATCGACAACATACTCCAACATGAAGAAGGTGATTAAACAAGTTGGAATGGATTACACAACTTATGATGCATGCATTAATGACTGCATTTTATATTGGAAAGATGATGCAAACAAAGTTTCTTGTAGAATTTGCAACGAACCCAGATATAGGACAACATTCAACGACGAGAAAAGAGCTACCAAAATACCTCAAAAGACTTTGAGACATTTTCCTTTAATTTCGAGATTGAGGAGACCGTATACCAAACCGTGGATAGCAGATGCCATGACTTGGCATGGTCGTGCCATGTCTAATTCAAATATAATGCGCCATCCATGTGACACTTCCCAAAGGAAAGATATTGATTCATTTGATCAAACGTTTGTTACTGAACCACGTAACATCACGCTGGGGATAGCAACAGATGGTTTCAATCTACATAAATCTCTATCTAGCCATTATACTTGTTGGTCAGTAATTATAGTACCATATAATCTTCCTCCATCCGTGTGCATGAAAAGAGAGTACTCAATGTTGACATTGTTGATATCTGGACCAAAATAACCAGGAAAGGATATCGATGTTTATTTACAACCATTGATAGATGAATTAAAACAGTTATGGGAAGGAGTCATTGCGTTTGACTCATTCAATAATTCAGAGTTCACATTGAGGTCTAGGATGTTGTGGGCGATTCATGATCATCCTGCATTCGGGAATTTATCATGGTGCACAACTCATGGCTATTTTGCATGTCCTATTTGTGGGGAAGATACTTGTTCTTATTATCTTCCTGAAAGTAAGAAGATGTGTTATATGGGACATCGAAGATTTCTTCCTATCAAATAAAAGTTTCGAGATGATAAGACAAACTTCAGCAATGAACAAGAATATCGTCGTCCTCCATGGCCATTGAATGGTTATCAAGTTGAAGAAAAAGTAGCTAATATCAAGATGAAAGTTGGTAAAAAAAAACAGAAATCGGGCAAAAGCGAAAAAAGAAAACTAATGGTGAAGACCTTAACAATATTCCTGCATGGTATAGAAGGTCTATCTTCTTTGATCTTCCATATTGGAAAGTAAATATTGTCCGGCATAATATTGATGCGATGCATACAGAGAAGAATGTCACTGAACATCTCATTAGCATGATTATGAGTCACAAAGACAAGTCAAAAGATAGCATCAATGCACGAAAAGACTTGAGAACCATGAGTATAAAACAAAAATTATGGGTGAGGGAAGATCGTGAAACAAATAAAACAACTATACCAGAGGCAGCTTTAACTTTAAGCAAAGAAGAAAAGATACAATTCTGCATCATTTTGAAAAGTCTAAAAGTACCTAGCAAATTCTCTTCTAACTTCCACAACAATGTGAGCCTCAATCCTCTTGAACTAATAAATATGAAGTCACATGATTGTCACGTTATAATGCAACAATTACTTCCGATGTTGCTTCAACATTCTTATGCACAGCATAAGGATTTGCGTAATGCAATACACCGTATAAGTCTGTTCTTTAACATTTTATGCTCAAAGGTGATTAACATGAATATCTTTTAAAAGAAAAGGCTAGTTTGGTAGAAGAAATGTGTGTGTTTGAAAAATATTTTCCACCTGCATTTTTTGATATCAGTATCCACCTTATGATTCATTTAGCCGATGAAGCATTGATTTCCGGCCCTGTTAGATATAGGTGGATGTATCCTTTTGAAAGGTAAATTACTAGTTTTAGTTTTATTCTTCATAGTTCAATTTGAATGGACACTAGTTATCACAACTGATTATCCGCATAGATTGATGAAAAAAATATAAAGGATACGTGCGCAACAAAAGGTATATTGAAGGATGTATTGCAGAAGGATATATTGTACAAGAAGCTAGTTATTACTACATAGAGTATATGCCAAAGGGAGGTGATGGCACTCATAAACATACCCGTGAAGCATTTTCAGATGAAGATGACGAGTTGGCTGATGAGATGTCTCTTGATAGTGGTAAAGATATAACCTTAACCCAAGTGCAATTTGAACAAGTACGTAGATGGATCCTTAACAAGTACGATGGATTGGATGAATGGGAGACGTAAGTTCGTTAGTTTATCCTACATTTTCATTATCATAAATTTACTCCTATATTCATTTTCAAATAGTTATTATAGAAAATATACCAATTATGTGAAAAATACTAAATCTCAATCTCGAAGTAGCGTTACACCCATGGAAACTTGTCAAAGTTTTAATTTACGGTTACATGATGAGGTATTAAATCTTCTCATATTCAAGTGTATCTAAGTGGATCATATAACATCATGGTCATGCTTTTCATTTACTGTTTTTCTAGCTAGTGAAGGCTAAAGATATTGATTCAACTCTTTGGAGGTTGGTGAACGGGCCGATGCTCAAGACACGTAGTTATATGAATATAAAGTCAATGGATTCATATTTTCCACAAAAAATTATGAAGAAAGAATGGTAACACAAGACAGTGGTGTTTGTATGAGAGAAATTACAAAATTTTGAGCAAGCGGAAAGGATAAAAATTACAAGGAAGCAGAAACAATGTATTATGGAGTTATTCAGCAGATAATTGAATTAGATTACATTGACTTCAAGCAAACAATTTTCTACTGTGATTGGGTAAAGGTCGAAGATAAAG
Organism: Allium sativum; assembly: GCA_030737875.1. Taxonomy (NCBI): domain Eukaryota; kingdom Viridiplantae; phylum Streptophyta; class Magnoliopsida; order Asparagales; family Amaryllidaceae; genus Allium; species Allium sativum. The sequence continues at coordinate 163,716,454 of CM060924.1, forward strand.
TCAATGTTGCAAGATAGACCCTGTTTCAAATTTGGTTATTGCGACAGCCCGAAATCCCCCTTACGGGAAATCGCATTTGGTATCAGAGCTTTACTTTATGAAAAATCAAGTCTTTACTTCATTATAAAAATTTAATCTTTCTTCTTTTTATAAATCTAATCTTTTACTTTTTAAAGATCTAATCTTTTACCTTTTAAAGATCTAATCTTTTACTTTTTAAAGATATAATCTTTTACTTTTTAAAGAATTCATATTTTCCTAAATAAAGAAATCCTATTTTTTTAACAAACCAAAAATCTCATCTTTCTAAAAAAAAAATCATAACTTGCTAAATTAAAAATCATGTCTTGCTAAATTAAAAAAAATCATAACTTGCTATTATCTATAAAACTATAATCAAAATCAACATTAAAAACTCAGTGTATTTTCTTGAAAAAGAAATCGATCTTGATGGAGGAGGGCCCATCACCGGAGGATGGTGCTAAAGGGGCGGCTGCGCAGTGTTCCTGATGGTCGCGGGGGGAGGGGGACTTAGTGGCGGCGGCGGCTGTGGTGAAGGGGTTTGCTTTGGTTTTTGGGGGGATTAGAAGGAGGAGAGAGAAGATGAGGAGGGGAGAGCGGAGGAGAAGGGGTGGGGGTTCTCGACGACGGCGCGGTTCGCCGGGGGGCGAGGGGGGTGACGGGTTACCATGGATCGGGTTCTTGTTTTTTTTTCTTTTTTCTAAACCTAGTTTGAACGATGAAAGGGGGGTGACTTGGATAGGAGAAAATAAAAGGGGGAAGGGAATTTTATAATTTATTTATTTTATTTTATACCAAAAAGTAACTTTCTATTTTGAATTCCAAATTGAACCCACCGACTGTCGCCCCTAGCTCATTACCCCCATTCCGAACACAACGGGATATGTTTCGTAAGCCAATTCGACTGTTGCGACTAGTTTCCGCTAAAATCAAAATATAAATCTATATATTGAATTTGAACGCCCATTTCAATTTAATGGGGATACATACGGACTCCAAAAATTCCAGAAAAATAAATCTGGCTATGTTTAGACGATACGGTCCTAAAAAAACTAATTTCTTCGAATTTGGAGACCGTTTGAAAAATAGCCATTTTCTGGTCGATCCAAATTGACTAAAACTAACAAAACACGTTTTTTTTGCCACGCTCACATATTGATTCAGAAAATTACGAATTTTGGAATCTAGCAATAATTTGACATCCCGGATCCAAAAAAAGTGGTTTCGTCGAAAACCGAGGTCGTTTACAAAATTTTCATTTTTAAGGGCCAAAAATTCCATAGCGATTATTCTGAATTTTCAATTGGACATAACTTTTGATTCCCGCTATGAAACTTCAATTTTTCGGATTCGTTGGAAAGATATTCTCAAATAGATTCTAATATTTTTGGTCTTGCTAAAATCCGTTTTATTTTGAATCCTGTACAGTCATTTGAACTTCGAAATCGAAATTTCAAACTACCGCACCATTTTCAATTCAATTTATAATTATAAATAATTATTTATATTCAAGCGACGATTCAAATAAATATATACATTCTATTTCTTATTCAAAATAAATTTCTCGTTGTTATTATTTAAAATAAATCATTTTAAATATTCAAAATTCGCTAAACGTGCCAAAATAAAAAATTTAAATTGGCTCGGATTTCCGGGTTATTACAGTTATGATTAACTTAGAGAAATTAAAGATCAAAGATAGAGTGAATGATGAACCGTTCATTCTTGCATCAGAAGCGAGTCAAGTGTTCTACTCAAAAGATTTAAAAAATAATGGATGGTTTGTGGTTTTGCACGCACCAAAACGGTTGACTACAACTGTGGACGACATTGAGTTTCCTACGGTTTATCAATCAGCTTTTGAAGACAACAAAAAATTAGAAGACCTTACCAAATGCATATGTTAATATTAGTTGTATTTCTTAATTGAATTGTATTGAATTTCAACTGTGACTGAATTTAGAATTTCAAGTGTGACTGAATTTAGAATTTCAAGTGTGACTGAATTTAGAATTTCTTACTTGAATTATGTTGAATTTCAATATTGTTGCTTGCAATTCATTTGTTCAGTTATTATCTATTTAGTTATTTAGCATATTGTCCACTATGTAGTATCCTCATTTTATTAAAAATGTCAACTATCTAAATTGATTTAAAGCATGTTTTGGTTACTGTTAACTGAGTTGTTCCTTTTATATCTATTTTTTCCAACTTTGCTTTTTTGCTTTAAGATAATAACATTCATATGTAAGTTTTAAATGGTACTAGCTGCTACTTTGTTAATACTTAGCAATTAGCATGTCCATACTAAAGCATTTGTTTCTTTTTTCACATTCAAGTTGAAAATGCCTTTAAATATATTGAATACTTTCCATAGTTAAACAATAGTGATGAAAACTTTTACATTTTGAATCTGCTGTTTTGTGTTGAATGTTTTCTTAGGAAGATATTTTGAGCTGCATTGTAATTAAAGAATTAAGTTTTATAGGTATTAAAGAAACTGATGTTTCTTTTTGTGTTTATATTGCATGGTTCTTATGAATATACCTGGTAAATTCAGTAAATTAATGGTAATTCAAACTTTCAACTATGATAAGTACATTTGAATTATCAGGTGTTAATAGCTATTGTCATGTTTCATTGAAATTTGTATTGTTTATTTGTTACAGGTGGTTTTGGTAGTTTGGATTGCAACCAAGAAGATAGTAACAATGTCAGAACATGCAGAACCATCAAACCATTCATTCACACAATTATCCTCTACACAACCTGAAAAAGTGGAGATAAACTCATTAGGTGTTCCTATTTCAAAAAATGCTGGAAAAGTAAGATGTCGAATCGGTAAATTGGTACGAATCCATGTGCCTATTTCATACGAAAGTTGGGATAAAGTACCTGACAAATATAAGACCGACGTTTGGAAAGAGTTGCTAGTAAGTTAAATTAATTTGTGTATGTTTTAGTATAATTGCTTTCTTGCTACCTTTAAAAACCAAAAGACTTGCTTGCTATCTACGCCACATATTCCATCGAAGCTCTGTATATTTCATCTGCATGAGCCACTGGTACATACACAATGTCATCAATGAACTGTGACGTCTACCATAAAATACATATATTAGTATCCCAATCTACAGCCACACTTAAACATGCATCCATGTCCCAACCCTGTCAATACATGTATATATGTACATGTTTTTAATTTCAATCAAATTGCACATATTTAATGTCTAAACTGCAGATATTGATGTGAAATCTAGAGACAATTGAAGTGTTCCAAAAGAACTCAAAATAAAAATATAAAATTTTGTAGGAACATGCAATCAAGTGCAGATCCTATTACAGATAGAAGAAACAGAGTAACATAATTTTAAAGGTGTGAATTAAGACATGTTTTTAAAATAAGTTTTTTGTGTATAAAACTTGAAAACATGGGATCATAATTCACACTTTTATTGTTAGAGAGTGTGCACACACGTGCGCGCAAGAGTGTGTGTGTGTGTATGGATAGGTGAGAGGCAGATCTTCAAATTTTGCTACACCAAGCGTAGAAATTGGCGATGAAACAGCTTACCCAAGATTTATCAGCAAATATGTGTTTACAAGATGCAACAGATATGTAAGAGTGGGACAAAGGGGCAGGTGAATCCTGAAAACACATACAACTCAATGTGAATATTCTTTATTGCAATTCATAATGAAGTTATCTTCTATGAGAGTCCATTTGGATGGACTTGAAAAAGTTACTTCTTTGCATTTTGGAATCCAAAACCAATTCATTTTGGCTTTCAATAAGCCAAAAAGTAGCTTGATTTTGAATCAGGCTAGCCCTGAGGTATAAAATAATTACCACTGGCATGTCCAAAACTATGTCTACCATCAACTTGCTCAATTAACGAAAGTACAACATAACCTCCTAAAAGAAGGATTCCACCAACTCCACATACCGAATAGCGAGTCAAGCCGTAATCATACATGATGTATTATAGATGTAAATCAAATTAATATGAACTGAACATTAGTATACTGTACAATTAATATAGAGAACTATTTTAAACATTATTTTAAAGTTTCAAAGAAAGAGTCACCCCTTTCCAATAGAAGTTTTGGAAAACTTTAATCTATTTTTGCATACAAGAAAAACCAATCAGCTCCCTACATATGGTTATTATTTGTTAGTTTAGTATTGATTTTGTAGTTAGTTTTGCGAAATTCATATAATGTGTACTTTTCATGTTTTTAAGCAATGTTTTTTAGGTGTAATTTTTGTAAATATGCACTTGCAAACTTAACTTATGCAGTGGGAAAGTTTATTAGTGCTACGATATAATAGATGGATCTTACCGACAATTTCAGAATATGTGAGAAAGCGCATGTGTGATGCATTACATGCATGATAAGGAATATGGAATATATTGATATTGATTATACAGGAATCATTTTTCATAAACCAAAGGTCTAGGTTTTCGTCACATGATGCCCTGCCTAAATCATTTTTCAGCAATTAAAAGGACATTTCTTTTATCCTTCAGGCCATGTATCTGTTTCTAACTTCTTTGCTTCAATTTTTTTTTTGGACAGTTCTGTCAAATTTATCTTCCTGAAATTCAATGTTATTAAAACATTTCTAGAATTAAGAACATTGCATATATTCTGTGTCTGGTTCTTCGCCCGGTAGATAAATTGTACCTAATTTGCATAGAGTCATATTTTTAATAAAAATCACATTTCAAAATTTTATTCTTTAAATCAAAACATGTTTTAATAAAAATCACAATTCAAAATTTTATTCTTTAAATCAAAAACATAAAGTCTGCACAGTTCATATTTACGCGACAAATTTATATTCATGTGTTATGTAATCAACATCGCCATGGAACTACTTTAGCACCCTTTTAACACTAGAATTGCTGTCTAGGAATATTGGGTTATCTAAAGTTCTAGCTTAAAGTATACATATTGCTTTGGGTTCGCTTGCTTCAGCTTTAGAGAAAAGAAAAAAAAGAATCTTAGTTTGCATGGTATATATTGTTTTATTTCTTACTGCTTTGCATTCACTTTTTTTTAGCTATAAAAGCCATTAAGAAATATAAGTTAATTCGGTTATTGATTATTACAAGACGAACACATGAGGCATCGTAGCAATATTGAATTTGCCCCAATTTCTATTGTAGGAATTACTGTATAAATGAGTACAAGAATCATTATTTCTGCATAGGTATTTCCGTATTGAAATTGGTTATATACGGGCCATCATATTTTGATAACGACACAATTTATGTTGCGTTGACATCTGACGTCAGTTCCATATTAATCATAGTTTGTGTCAATGCAATATTATGTGGGTGTGGCTATGAAACATGAGTAGTGGTGTTCGTTTATAATGTGTATGTGTAAAATATGTGTGTGTGCAGTGTAAGAGCGTGTATCTAAGGAAACTGAGTTGACCATGTGTGAAGTGTGTGTGTGTGGACAAAACCGCCTGCGTCCTCACAGCTAGCAGCAGCAGTAAGATATTTCCACTGCCTCCAGCAGCAGCTAATCACTGCCATCGCTACCAGTGGCAGTTTGCATAAATTGTCCTATGCAATGTTATGTATTTTGTTACTGGTTTTTACTATTAATATTAGTATTATTTTCACAGACATTCTTCGATCTAGATTCAGATTCAAAAGGCTTGGTTTTAAAAAAAATGGCTGAGTCATTTAGGAAGCACAATAGTGATTTGAGGACACGTTATTATGATAAATACGATAATGATGAAGACAGATTGAAGAACTGTCCACCGATCATAAAACAAGAAGATTGGGATATGTTTTTGAAAAATGAAGCAACACCTAATGCAAAGGAAAGAAGAGATAAAGGCAAAAAATGTAAGGGGTGATCAATCCCTTTCAGCGGAAAAACCTCAATAGGAACTTGCAATGATGTGATAGAACAAACAGCTTGAAATGAATATCAATCTCAGATCACAGAAAAAAAAGCAACCGAGAACACACAAATTTATAGTGGTTCCACTATCGCGAGATAGTGTATGTCCACTTCAATGGGGAAGAGATTTTATTAATATATTCAAGAGATTGCAGAGTTTTTTAATGTAGAGCAAAAGAAATGAAGAATACAATGATCTCTCACCACATAGCATCCTCTGTGTTTCTCTTTAAATAGAGAAAAAGTTACTTGGGGATCAAAAAATTGATTAATGTAAAATAAATCAATTTATGGAAAACTAATATCCCATTAATTAATTGTCATATGATTGATTGATAATTTCCCTTTTCTCCATCAATCAATACCTTCTCCAATTTTAATCTCTTTCCGTTTCTTTTCTTCATGAAACATGGCAACTAATTAAATGAGGAATATTTCCAATATCCCCTATTCATTAATATTCCTTCCATTTCTTTCCATTCATTCGTTGCACAAAACAGGTAACGAAATTACCATGCATATCTCCATAATTAATTAGATATTGAAATATTGTATCATTAAATTCCAATAATCTCCACCTTGATACAATATCTCATGCAACCTACAGACTCCAATGTGAATGCTTCCTAATGAGTTCCTGCTAAAGCCACCCCACATTGCACTTTGTCAGTGAACTCCGGCAAGGCCACCGCCCACCAACAAAGTGTTGGAAGCATTCAAAAAAACAAGGTAGACATTGTGCAATCAACTCCTATCTCTTCATACAAGAAGAATACAACATCTTATCTTGACTTCAACCAAGTCACTGTCTTCCCCATTGTACCACCATGTGGCACCTAGCACTTCATCAAGTGAATCAAGTTCGAGCAATGCTCGAACTTAGTAGCAGGTAATGCCTTCATAAACATGTCTACTGCATTTTCATTTGTGTGAATCTTCTAAAGACGAACTAACTTCTCCTCATTCAAAGAGATAAGGAAAGACTCTCTTACCTCTATATGCTTTGTTCTAGAACTGAAAGCCAGATTTTCAGCTAAATGAATTGCACTTTGACTGTCACAGTTCACCAAACAAGCATCTTGCATGAAGCCCAAATCACACAATAATTTCTTCAAATAAAGCGCATCCTTAGCTGCCTCAGCTGCAGCTATCAACTCTACCTCTGTAGTAGACAAAGCAACTATAGTCTGCAACCTCTCTCTCCAACTAATAGTTGTTCCTCCAAGTGTGAACACATAGCCTGAGGTTGACTTACTTCTATCCCTATCTCCGGCATAGTCTGAATCACAATATCCAACCAAGTTGAAATCCTTATTTATGCCGCAAAAAACAAGCCCATAATCTGATGTTCCTCTAAGATATCTAAAAAAGTACTTCACTGCCTCCCAATGCGATTTTCCCGGATTTGTCGTGTATCTGCTAACTAATCCAACAGCTTGAGCAATGTCAGGTCTAGTGCACACCATAGCATACATCAATCTACCTACTACACTGGCATAAGACACCTTCTTCATATAGGCCTTGTTCTTTTTTGAGATCGGAGAGCCCCGATTAGAAAGCTGTATATGCAAAGGCATGGGTGTACTGATAGCCTTTGCACCATCCATGCTAAACCGAGCAAGCACCTTTTGAATATATTCCTTTTGAGTAAGTTTCAAAAGTCCAAGCTTTCTATCTTTTTGGATTTCCATCCCCAAAATTTTCTTTTCTTCTCCAAGGTCTTTCATATTGAATTCCGCTTTTAATTTCAACTTCAACGCATCAATTTCAGCTTTATCCTTGGAAGCAGTCAAAATATCATCCACATACAAAAGTAAATACACCCAATTATTATTCTTTAAATGCTTAAAATAGACACATGCATCTTTAGTACTACGATTAAAACCATGTGAAAGCATAAAAGAATCAAACCTTTTGTACCATTGTCTAGGCGACTGTTTTAGACCATAAAGAGATTTCTTCAACTTGCATACCCAATCTGACTTTCCATCTACAATAAATCCTTCTGGTTGCTTCATGTAAATGGTTTCCTCCAAGTCACCATGCAAGAAAGCGCTCTTCACATCAAGTTGTTCTAACTTCAAATCGTAAGCGGCAAGTATTGCAAGTAAGATTCGAATTGAAGTTTGTCTAACAACTGGAGCAAATATTTCATCATACTCTTACCCCTTTCTTTGTGAAAACCCTTTAGCTAATAATCTTGCCTTGTATCTACCATCATCTTTTACCTTGAACACCCGTTTGCAACCTATGGCTCGGCTTCCTTGAGGTAGTGGTACCAAATCCCATGTCTTGTTCTTTTGCAAAGATTGTATCTCCTCTTCCATAGCGCAATTCCACTTCAAGTTGTCACTCGACTTCATGGCTTCTTCAAGGTTCAATGGCTCATCATGAATTACATGTAAAGCATTCTCTGACTGATCAACAAGGCTCAAATTTGCATACTGCCAATCTCCATATCTAATTGGAGCTCTCTTTGGTCTCTGACTAGCTCGAATGACTATATCGCCCGACTCTCCTTCAGCTCCACCTTGAGCTCCACCTTGAGCTGGATCATCTCTAGCTTCATGACCATCACCATCACCACTAGTGGAAACATGTGGACTATCACGTGATGTATCTTCAACTGGTTCATCACTATTATCAATAGTGATAGCTCTACTTTGGGTTTGAAAACTGGGAATCTCGGTCTTTTCAGGATTCTCATCAACTGAGTCTGAACCCTCTGATAAACCTTCCAAAGGTTTGAACATTGCTGACTCATCAAAAGTCACATGTCTGGAACGTATAACTTTCTTCATAATTGGATTCCAAATGTTATATCCTTTTATGCCATCTGTATAACCAAGAAAAACACATTTGGAGGCCCTAGGCTCCAACTTGTCATGTCCTGTGTTGTGAACATAAACTGGACATCCATCAATGGCTGAGCACGGAATCCGATTAATAATATGTGCTGCAGTCGAAATAGCTTCAGCCCAAAAACCCTTAGACATACCCGCAGTCAATATCAAGCAACGGGCCTTTTCAAGTAGAGTCCTATTCATTCTCTCAGCAACCCCATTGGATTGCGGATCACCGGGTGTAGTAAAATGTCTTCTAATACCACGCTGTCTGCAGTAGTCGAGGAACTCTTTGGAGACATATTCGCCACCATTGTCGGATCTAAGAATCTTCAATCTCTTTCCTGTTTGGTTTTCAACAAGAGCTAACCAAATCTTAAACTTCTCAAATACTTCCGACTTAGCTTTCATTACATACACCCAAACCTTGCGCGAGTAGTCATCAATGAAGGAAACAAAATAATATGCTCCACCTATAGAAGCTGTAGAGTATGGCCCCCAAACATCTGAATGCACATAATCAAGTACCCTCTTAGAAGTATGCATGCCATCGCAAAAAAGAAACTCTGGTTTGCTTTGCCAATACACACTCCTTGCAAAAGTCCAACTTGTTGAAGATTTCTCCCTTGATCTTTTTCTTCTTACGAAGCAACTCTAAGCTCTTCTCTGAAGTATGACCTAATCTCATATGCCAAAGCTAGGTAGCATCCAAACTTTTAGAATTATCGACTCCAACGCATAATTCTCCATGGACAACGGTACCCATTAGCAAATACAGATTTCGCACCATAACACCCTTCATCAATACAAGTGCCTCTCTAAAAACTCTCAAACCGTCTTTGACAATGGTTATCTTGCATCCCAATGATGCCAATTGGCCTAACGATATCAATGACATCCGAAGACCTGGGACATAGCGAACATTTGAAAGTGTGCGAACTATTCCATCACACATGCGAATGCGAACTGAACCAACTCCCATAGACTTGCATGTAGCATCGTTCCCTATAAGGATAGAATTTCCTTCTTTGGCATCGAAGGAAGAAAAATAATCTTTATTAGGTGTCATGTGAAATGATGCTCCAGAATCTAGAATCCAGTGGTCTGCAACATCTGATACAACCGCTGTCAACCAATCGCTGCCGTCTTTCTCCATCGCAATAGATAAAGAACCATCAGTCTTCTTCTCCAGATCTGGGCAGTATCTTCTCCAATGGCCTGGTTTCTTACAATTATAGCACTTTCCATCTTTAGACTTACTCCGCGAATTAGGCTTCCTAGAATTGGAACACCCTCTATTATTCTTCACTTTTTTCTCTGCTCTTCCTCTCTCTGTAAATAAGCTTGAACTACTACTTCCTCCACTACTATCACCAATACCAAAGTCTTTCATCTGATCTCTCAACTCTTCACTGAGCAAATCTGTCTTCACATCATCTAATTTCAATGTGTCTCTACCATAGATAAGGCTGTTAGCGAAACCAGTCTATCGCTTTGGAAGCGAACACAACAGAACCATTGCTTTTTGTTCTTCATCAATCTTCAACTCAACAGACTTCATCTTCATCAATAGATCATCAAACACACTTAGGTGCGTCTTAATTGAAGAACCTTCCTTCATCTTATAAGTGAAGAAAGTCTTCAATAGGATCAGGCGGTTGGTTAGGGATTTCTTCATGTAGAGATCCTCCAACTTCTTCCAAATGCCTTTAGCTGTTGTCTCCTGACTGATTTCAGAAATTACATTTTTTTTCCCATAGCAAGCTGAAGAGTAGTAAAGGCCCACTTTTCCATCTTTTCTAATTCCACTGATGAAATATCAACAGGCAATGCCTCTGTATCAAATACCACTCGATGAACGCGATTTCTTCTCAAAATTGCTTTCATCATCCACTGCCATTTTTCAAAATCTCCTTCACCATTCCACTTCTCTATCGTCAACTGTGATCCTGACGCCTCATAGGAGCCTCTGACGTATGGAGCAGCTACTGAGACTGACGTATTATTTGTCTTGTCTTCATCTCCTCCTGCCATTCTACCAAACACCTACTTTGTGAATCTAGCTCAGATACTAGTTGTAAGGGGTGATTAGTCCATTTCAGTGGAAAAAATTCAATAGGAACTTGCAATGATGTGATAGAACAAACAGCTTGAAATGAATATCAATCTCAGATCACAGAAAAAAAACAACAGAGAACACATAAACTTATAGTGGTTTCGCTATCGCGAGACAGTGTACATCCACTTCAATGGGGAAGATATTTTATTAATATATTCAAGAGATTATAGAGTTTTTTAATGTAGAGCAAAAGAAATGAAGAATACAATGATCTCTCACCACATAACATCCTCTATATTTCTCTTTAAATAGAGAAAAAGTTACTTGGGGATGAAACAATTGATTTATGTAAAATAAATCAATTTATAGAAAACTAATATCCCATTAATTACTTGTCATATGATTGACTGATAATTTCCCTTTTCTCCATCAATCAATACCTTCTCCAATTTTAATCTCTTTCTGTTTCTTTTCTTCACGACAACTTATTAAATGACGAATATTTCCAATATCCCTTCTTCATTAATATTCCTTCCATTTCTTTCCATTCATTCCCTGCATAAAACAGGTAACGAAATTACCATGCATATCTCCATAGTTAATTAGATATGGAAATATTGTATCATTAAATTCCAATAAAAAAACTTAATTTTACAGCTATGGCCATCATACTGGACGTACAAATCATGTCGTTATAGAGCATGAAACGGTATGCACTCTTTCTAATTTATCCATTAATTATTACTGTTAATTTGTAAAATCAAATAACATTGGATGCCTACAGTTATTAAAGAGAAATTAAATTAATCCAAACACTAAGATCCACAGTGATAACAACTTGTGATTGTATAATTCACATTATAAATATCATTTTTTGATGAGCTTAGAAATATCCAGCATCTTCAAATATATAAGTCAACATATTGAAATACCTATTTTGCCATTCGAAATGTACGGATCATGACACTCTTAAAAAGATGCTTTATTTATGTATGGGTGGTACGGTTTATTGGAGTATCCCTGTAATTTAATCATGAAGTTAACCAGCAACATATTTCATTAATGTAGTGCCTTCAGATTGAAATTCTCTTTGTTTGTTTTACTCTCTTATTACTTTCTATGTTCATATAACTTTGTTGTACAGGTCATTTCATATACATATCATTTTTTTACTATTTTACTATTACTGAATTTGCCTTACTATACGTGCAGACAATCAAAGTAAATGTGCAGTAAGTACTCCAACTAAATACTAGACAGAACTCAAGTAATTACACACATGCTACAAAGTACAAGTAATTAATGAGTCGGTGCATCTACCCATATATATTTGTTGGTACAACAACTATTTAGTTCTATGATTCTTTCATTCATGACAGACGAACCTAGGGAGGCATATCTTTGATCTTGTACTATATCTTATTTACTTCTCCCTTCTGTTTTATGTATTCATTCTATGATTTGCTAGTCCATCATGTCATTCGTTGTTGGACAGTCAATTTAATAATTTTCTAATTTGTTAGCTCATCCCTTCTGTTTTATGAAGTAAATTAGAAAGAAAAATGGAAGAGATCACAACATCTTGATTCTTATTTTGTACCATTACTTGAATGAAGCCGGTTCTGACGGCCCTTTCTTAGTTGGGATGATCTGAGAACTGACTAGAATATAAGCTGAATGATTAAGTTAAAAATTCTAATGATGGACTACAATGGTTGTACTTCATAATCAATTATGCTCTTTTTTAAAATAGATTGAATACATTGCAATTGATAGAGTTTTCTTGTAAGCAGATTTTCAGATTGGTGGATTGCTTGCTGCATTTTTTGGAGTTAACAGAGACAATTTGTATAAGATTCTGATAGTATAGGACATTGAAAAAGAGTAGTGCTAAATACTCCATATTACAAGCTTTGTTTTACCTAGCATATCATCTGTTAATTTACCCTAGAATGCAGCTAAAAATCTTGGGCAATATTCTATCGAATAGTGTAAATTTTTAAACATTCTTAACCGGCAGTGCATGCCTGATCAAAACTGTATAAAATGCAGTTTATGGAAGCGTGTATTAACCAAGACTTAAAAAAATGGGTTTTGTACTTTTGTTTGATTTTTCTTTTGATATGCTGTTAAGCACAATAGACATAATGAAATATCAATAAATTGGCTCTCATAATTAATATCTACAATCAAATAAATGTGCAAGCTAGTGAAAATTTGACAAAAGAAATCACATGTCATGAACTATGGGAAAGGGCTCACAAAAAAAAGGAGGGTACCATATCAGATTCGACTTCGGTATACTTCGTAAGTTAAATGAATAATAATTCATCTATTCAAAAAAAAAAATCGTAATAAATAACATCTCAGATATTATCATATTTTAGGAAAAAATTGCAAAAGCAAAGGAGTTAGTCAATGATGGTGATGAAGAAGATTTGACATTGGATGAAGATATAATATCACAAGTGTTTGGCAAGGATAAAAAAGGTCGCACTCGAAGTATTGGAGCCAAAATATAAAGGACACAAATTAAAGCATCTACTGTTGCGCGAAAACAACTTAAAAAGACTCAAGGAGGCCCGGAATAATTGAATGCAAGGATGGATAATATGGAGGTAAGTTGAATTTGATCCTTGACTTGATGATGAGACAATATGGGGGTCAACAAAATCATATATCAGACATTGCTACAAATGGAACAGGAAGTGATACACCTCATGAAAGCGTTGGTAGAATGCCGAATAATGATTTTCCCAACTCATTGAATTCGTCTGGTTTTGTCGAATCAGAAATGTGAAATCTTGAGTATTGACTTAGAGATCATTGCCGCAGCCTCCGTATGCAAAGATTCGACCGCATCCACTATACATGGAAAAATGTACCTCCAGCATATGAGAAATTGGTTGTGGACAATATACGACTGCCAGAAGGGAGAACAAGCAAACCGAATCATCTTCTTGCTTTGACATTTGGTGAAGTTGGAATTGGTGGATATGTGTGTCATCCAAAGAGTCATATTCGATATTTTTAATCGCATAAGCCAAGTATGCATGTATTAAGTTAAATGATCAGTTTTGTTCAATTCAATTTACATAATTAGTTACGTATGAATTAAGTTCAATTTTAAATTAGGAAAAATGTTGGTAATACATATGAATAACAATTAAGACTGTGCTTAGTAACCTACTTAGGTAGTGTAATCGTAGCAGAATCAGCAGGTGCTGTAATTAGAAACATGTTGACCCCAGTGCTGTTATTACCAAATTTTTGGGAATTAATGCACATGAATCATACTTGTTTCCAGTACTTGGTTTGAGTTCAAGAATCATGTTTGTAACACAGACATGTATGCATGGCAAACGGCTGATAATAAGTTGTGCACTTTTTTTAAATGTCTTTGGAAGAGCATATCATACTTTTGTGTTCAACTGAAGTATGTTACTATTTACATGTAAAATTTTGCTTCTGGTTACCATGGTTATATATATATATATATATATATAACACATATCAGTTATTTTATGTATGTTGTTTAATAAAAAACTCATTTTTTTTCAACTTTAAACAACTGTGCGTCATTGACCTTCGATGCATGTTCACAATTGTAAATAATCATGTGTCTTTGATTGCACCGTATCGTACGACGAAAAACAACTGAATAGTAATGAAAGTAATAAAGATTAAAGTAGAATTTGTATGGGATCATTAGTAGATCAGTAATGAAAGTAATGAAAATTTGTTCCTCTACTTCCTTTAACGGTATAATTAAGGGCCGTGAAAGGGCGGACTTCGGCTTTGGGACGAAAACTTCGTCCTTTTCCAAAGACCCTGTGTTTGAGTGGTGGCGCCTATGGCTGTACTTCCACGAGAAATAGGGGACTAGGAGGGAAGTGTGTAGGATAAACCCTATGATGTTGTCAAGGAGTTAGTAGTCAGAGAAGGAATGATGGCCACATTCATGTGCAATTACCCAAATGCCGCTTAGGACACAGCATTGGATGTACCAGTATAAGGGCGAGGCAAGGTAGTGGTAAGGGGAGGGTAGTTTGGGAATTCGGTAAAGTGCGAGATATAGAAAGGTGGATACAATGATTAGATCGTAGAATACGTAGGAGAAGAAGTGGATTACAGAGCAGTCCCAACAATGGGGTGGGATAGCCTTTTTTGAGCTGTCCTACGGTGAAGGGTGGTTTTTAAGTAGGTACCCTTTGCATGGTTTCTTGATTTTTCTGCTCTTTTGTTGTCATTCTTCCTCCTGCGCCCATTTTCTATACCCGCGACAAAATTATTGGAGATATGGTTAAACATGTTAAGGACTAGAAATCTAGAAACTTTCTACAAGGGAATAAAATGGTTAAATAGGAAGGACGTTTACTTAAAAAAATCAATGCTTCAAAGTTTACATTCTTTAACAAACACAAGCAATAACACGGTACAAAACTATATAATCTCCAATTACGAGAGAAAAATCAAAATACATGATAGCTATATACTGGCGTAACTAGCACACAACAACTAACATGATAGAATGGCTTGCGTAAAGAACACCTTCAAAAGAGTTGAAGAAAATAAATATAAAAATGTATCATTCCCATGATGTTGATACATTTGAAGAGTTCAAACTTAAGCACGATGTTGATATATGAACCACCAACGCGCTCACCAGATTTATGTTGCAAATAATGTTTCGAATCTTTTTTTTTTCCAATTTGTTAACATCAGGCAAATATATAAGACAATTTAGTAAAATTGAACACCCAACATACATAATTTGTTAACATCAGGCATATCCAATTACGCACCAAATATGATCTAATCATCAGAACAAATACAAATAAAATCGGTTAAGCATCACATTTATTGGCAAAAATATTCAGTCACCTGAGAAGATAAGCAGCAAAGTCTATGAATCATTAATATTTCCATACCAAAACTTATTCTGTGTAACACTATCTATAAATAAGTAATTTTGGCATCTTTCTGTTAGGAACCAATCACTAGAAACGCCTAAAAACCGTTTCTATGAACAGTAACGCCTTTAAGCGTCAGCAATACTGATTCAATGATATTGCAAATTGCAACAGCAAAGTTCAGCCACAAGCATGCAAGGGAATGCACTGGAACAGTAAATATTCAGAGAAAGAGAAGAAGACAGTACCAATAATGTCCGAGTCCAACGAGTGCTGTTCCCTTGAAACGAAATTGCTCCCTCTACGGCGCGTAAGGTTTTCGAGCAATCGTCTCCCAAGGGTGAAACGGAACCGTCTCTGCGATGGTGCGCTACACTCGCAGAGTCTCGACGAACACAAGGTAGTTGTTTGATTGCAGAACAGAGTATCGAGGAGGAAGACAAAGAGTGGAGAAAGCAGAATTAAAAACTGTGTTTTGATTCGAATTCTGTAGGCCTTTATATAGGGTGGAAGAGGCACTTTTTCATGAACAGGGGCTTCTGTTTGAACTGCAACGGCGACGACTGTTGGAAAGGTTGCGACCCTTTACCAACAGAAATCACCGTTGGCATTTGCGCGGCTGATTTCAAGAATACGACGTTTTCCGCAGCGCAGCCCATCGGAGGCCCAATTGATCATCAGACCCCAAGAGCCCCAAGGCCCAAGGCCCTTATCTTTGACCCTTTAAATATTAACATGAATTTTTATCATGCCATTGCCTCTTTCTTCCATCTCCTCTTTCCTTTGTAATAACATATCAAGCCTTAGTATAAGTAGTGGCAAATGTGTTAGTTTTCCCCGATGTTGGACTAAATGAATTTTGCCAAAACCTACTCATTCATTTCCAACAATCCCCCACATGAATGAGTATTATATAATCTGTTCTGCATTTTTGTGTAACATTTATCATATCGGTAAAAGTAGCACAGAGGCCTTGAAATTTTCCTAGTGTTTTATCGTTATAACTAACTGGCGAACCAGTAGACTAGACTGTCTTTGAACTTTAAGTCGTTTGTGTAAGTCTATATGGATAACACATGATAAATGCTCTTTAACCCCTTGGTTCTCTGTTTGTGTTCATTTTTGCCATGAACACCGCCTTGGTTTCATGAGTGCTTGAAGAATTCGACCTTACAATTCTTCTTGAAGCGGCGCCTTCGCACTCACATAGGTGATTCTATTGAGAGTATCCCGTAATACTCCACTTGGTTCTTTATAACACCATAGTACAGACATCATTAAAAGTCTAGGTTATCCTATTCTCCGACGGGTTTTGCACTGACTTATCATAGGAATGTTTTGTATTTAACAGTGTCGTCAAGTTTATCTTAAACTTAGTTGTCCCTTTGAACCTAGATCTTGGGATTTCCAGTCAACTAGGTGGGGTTTCCGTTTTCAGAAACTTTTAGTTCATAGGTCTTAAGCCCATTCCCATTGATAAGGTTTGAACTTTCTCTCTTGGCAAGCCTTTTGTTAGTGGATCCGCTATGTTATCCTTTGACCTTACATAGTCTATAGTGATAACTCCATTAGAGAGAAGTTGTCTTATGGTTTTATGTCTACGACGAATATGTCGAGACTTACCATTATATAATGTACTATTCGCCCTTCCTATAGCAGATTGACTATCACAATGTATACATATTGGAGGTACCGGTTTTTCCCAGTTTGGAATATCTTCCAAGAAACTCCTAAGCCAATCTGCTTCTTCTGCAGCTTTATCTAGAGCAATGAACTCCGATTCCATTGTCGACCTTGCTATGCAAGTCTGTTTGGATGATTTCCATGAGATTGCTCCATTTCCTAATGTAAACACATATCCACTTGTGGATTTTGTGTCATTTGAGCCAGTTATCCAATTGGCATCACTATATCCTTCTATCACTGAAGGATACTTCTCATATTGTAACACATAGTTTTGTGTGTACTTCAGATATCCAAGGACCCTTATTATTGCTTTCCAGTGATGTTTGCCAGGATTACCGGTATATCTACTCAACTTGCTTATAGCGTATGCAATATTAGGCCTAGTGCAATTCATGACATACATGATACTTCCCAGTATGCGAGAATATCCAAGTTGATATATTCCATCACCGGTGTTCTTTACCCAATTTTGGTTCATATCCACTGGTGATTTTGCAATGGTTATATTATACTGCTTGAACCATTCAAGTAATTTGGCTATGTAATGTGACTGAGATAAGGCATATCCTTGTGGTGTTTTTATAATTTTCACACCCAAGATTACATCAGCCACTCCTAGGTCTTTCATGTCAAATCTAGAGGATAACATATCCTTCGTAGGTTTTATTATGGTATTATTATTTCCTAGGATTAGTAAATCATCAACATAAAGACAAACAATGACATATCCAATATCCGTATATCTTATATATACGCATTTATCTGATTCATTTATTTTTGAATCCATTTGATAACATAGTTTCATCAAATTTCTTGTGCCATTGTTTTGGAGCTTGTTTAAGGCCATAAAGTGATTTTACTAATTTGCACACCTTATTTTCATTTCCCGGGCTTAGAAACCCTTCTGGTTGCTGCATATATATTTCTTCTTCCAGTTCACCATTCAAAAACGCAGTTTTCACATCCATTTGGTGTATTTCCAAATTCAATATAGATGCGATTGCAATAAGCATCCTAATTGATGTTATTCTGGTAACTGGAGAGTATGTATCAAAGTAATCCAGATCTTCCTTCTGTCTGAATCCTTTTATTACAAGTCTTGCTTTATACTTGTCTACTGAGCCGTCAGCCTTTAGTTTCTTCTTAAATATCCATTTATATCCTAGTGGTTTTGATCCTTTAGGGAGATCCACTAGTTCCCACGTATGGTTTTGTAGAATGGATTCTATTTCACTATTGACGGCTTCTTTCCAATAAGGAGCATCGGGAGATGACATTGCTTGTTGGTAAGTTAGAGGTTCATTTTCTATCATATATGCATAGAAATCAGGTCCAAAGGATTTAGAGGTCCTTTGTCGCTTGCTCCTTCTCGGTTCCTCTATCTCAGTTTCATCATTCATTTCTCTTTGATCAGCATTATCCTCGGGAGTATCTGAATCTCTTGGCCTCTTTTGAACACTAGTTTCAATAGAGGTCTTTAGAGGATAAATGTGTTCAAAGAATCTTGCATTTCGAGACTCAATAATGGTGTTTTCATGAATATCATCAATTTCAGATTTGTACACCAAAAATCGATATGCACCACTATTATGAGCATATCCAATGAATATGCAATCTATAGTCTTCGGTCCAATTTTGACCTTTTTCGGCTTTGGTATTTCTACTTTGGCAAGACACCCCCACACTTTCAAGTATTTGTAGGATGGTGGTCTATTTTTCCAAAGTTCATGTGGAGATTTTGATGTTTTCTTTCGTGGTATTTTATTCAAGATGTGATTTGCTGAAAGAATAGCTTCTCCCCAAAAGTTATCTAGCAATCCAGAACTAATTAGTAAGGCATTCATCATTTCTTTAAGAGTTTTGTTTTTTCGTTCGGCTATACCGTTGGATTGAGGTGAATACGGGGCTGTAGTTTGATGTATAATTCCATGCTCAGCACAAAATTCCTCAAACGGAGACTCGTATTCTCCTCCTCTATCACTTCTTAAAGATTTTATTTTCTTATTGAGTTGATCATCAACTTCTGCCTTATACTGTTTAAACATATCGATTGCTTCGTCCTTACTTCTAAGGAGATATACATTACAGTATCTGGTACAATCATCAATGAATGTGATAAAGTACCTCTTTCCACCTCTAGTTTGACACATTTTCAAATCGCATACATCAGTATGTATTAATTCTAGAGGTTCGGTCTCTCGTTCTACGTGATGAAACGAGGTTCTAGTCATTTTTTCTTCTGCACAAACTTGACATTTATAGTTGGAATCTATATTGCATTTTGATATGAATTCTAGATTAATTAATTTTCGCAATGTATCAAAATTTACATGCCCTAATCTAGAATGCCATATGTTAGAAGAGTCAACAATATAAGCAGAAGATTCACTTATATTCATATCATTGTTCAGTACAACAGTGGTTACATTTGCTTTAAACAAGCCATCACACACATATCCTCTTCCAACATACACTCCGTTCTTTGATATTACAAACTTATCAGCAACAAATGTTAGTTTGAAACCATGCTTGCTGAGCAACGATCCTGAAATCAGGTTCTTGCGGATTTTTGGAACGTGGAGAACGTCATTCAATTTTAGTTCCTTTCCAGAAGTTAACTTCAGTACAATCTTTCCCTTGTCTTCAACCTTTGATGTGGATGAGTTACCCTTGAATAGTTGCTCGTTATCAGTGGTAGGCTTGTAGGTTGTAAACATCCACTTGTTGGCACATATATGACGAGTGGCTCCTGTGTCTAGAAACCACTCCTTGTTGTTGCCAACAAGGTTGCATTCAGAAACAACTGCACACAAATCCATATCTGTGACATCCTCTGAATTTCCTGCCATATTTGCTTCAGGTTTCTTCTTTTTGGGCGCACGACACACGGCTGCTTTGTGGCCTTTCTTCCCACAATTATGGCAAGATCCTTGAAACTTCTTTTGTTTCTTTGCATTAGGATTCTGCTCGCGCTTTCTTTTATTTGTCTTTTCATCCTCAACCACGTTGGCTTTTGCCTGCAATGAACTGGTAGCCTTTTTCTCTGATTTTCTGTTGTCTTCTTCGATTCGCAGACGAACAATCAGATCCTCCATGGTCATTTCCTTGCGCTTATGCTTTAAATAGTTATTGAAATCCTTCCACGACGGAGGCAACTTTTCGATAGTGGCAGCCACTTGGAATGACTCACTTAACACCATCTTTTCATCGTGAATTTCATGAATGATAACTTGGAGTTCTTGAATCTGACTGACGACTGTTTTGGAATCGACCATTTTGATGTCAAGAAACTTTCCGATAATGAATTTCTTCATTCCGGCATCTTCAGTCTTGTACTTCTTTTCGAGTGATAACCAGAGAACCTTTGCGGACTCAACGGTACAATATACATTATATAAACTGTTATCTAAACCGTTGAGAATGTAATTCTTACAGATTAAGTCAGAATTCTTCCATGCAGTAAAAGCCTCAACTTTGGTGACGTCTGACTCTAATTCTTCAACAAACGGTGGATCCTCTGTAATGTATTTGGCCAGGCCCAAGGTTGTTAGGTAGAAAAGCATCTTCTGTTGCCAGCGTTTGAAATCCTGGCCATTAAACTTCTCTGGTCTCTCGCCATGCGAATATGGGATAGTTGGTGGAACCAGAGGCGGAGCCGGTGGCACAGTCAGTGTCGGCACAAATTTGTTGTTGCTGTTTTGCGACATTGTCGTCTGCAAACGAAAGCAACTATTAACAATTTCATTTCAAGATTGTTAGAAACCAATCACTAGAAACGCCTAAAAACCGTTTCTATGAACAGTAACTCCTTTAAGCGTCAGCAATACTGATTCAATGATATTGCAAATTGCAACAGCAAAGTTCAGCCACAAGCATGCAAGGGAATGCACTAGAACAGTAAATATTCAGAGAAAGAGAAGAAGACAATACCGAATAATATCCGAGTCCAGCGAGTGCTGTTCCCTTGAAACGAAATTGCTCCCTCTACGGTGCATAAGGTTTTCGAGCAATCGTCTCCTAAGGGTGAAACAGAACCGTCTCTGCGATGGTGCGCTACACTCGCAGAGTCTCGACGAATGCAAGGTAGTTGTTTGATTGCAGAACAGAGTATCGAGGAGGAAGACAAAGAGTGGAGAAAGCAGAATTAAAAACTGTGTTTTGATTCGAATTCTGTAGGCCTTTATATAGGGTGGAAGAGGTACTTTTTCATGAACAGGGGCTTCTGTTTGAACTGCAACGGCGACGACTGTTGGAAAGGTTGCGACCCTTTACCAACAGAAATCACCGTTGGCATTTGCGCGGCTGATTTCAAAAATACGACGTTTTCCGCAGCGCAGCCCATCGGAGGCCCAATTGATCATCAGACCCCAAGGCCCAAGGCCCTTATCTTTGACCCTTTAAATATTAACATGAATTTTTATCATGCCATTGCCTCTTTCTTCCATCTCCTCTTTCTTTTGTATTAACATATCAAGCCTTAGTATAAGTAGTGGCAAATGTGTTAGTTTTCCCCGATGTGGGACTAAATGAATTTTGCCAAAACCTACTCATTCATTTCCAACACTTTCACTCATCACTAATTGGAACATTCAGATCCAACTGAGACTGATGGCACAAATTCACGTTGGACTCATCGTCTATTGGAATGTTCAGATCAAGCTGAGCATCCAAATTCCCATTGGCCGATTTTGTTTCAGCATTTGAAATGTCAGAATTGGATGGACCATTTTGATCCAACCTACCAAGCGAATTCATGCCAGAAAGATATGCTTCAGAGCTCAAAAAGCGAGTAAAATAACCCCTTCTAGCTCCATTTACAGTATCGGAAAAGATATCCGAAGGTGATGCTTGTTTCCCACCAACTAAATGATTTTGATCTTCCAGTATGAACTTTTCTAATTCAAGTACTCTTTCTTTACTCTTTTTAAGCTCTATCTTCAACGTTTCGATCTTGTTCTCCAATTCA
Organism: Allium sativum; assembly: GCA_030737875.1. Lineage (NCBI taxonomy): Eukaryota > Viridiplantae > Streptophyta > Magnoliopsida > Asparagales > Amaryllidaceae > Allium > Allium sativum. Next base: position 163,738,873 of record CM060924.1, read on the forward strand.
ACCAATATCCTTGTGCAGAGGCATGTATATGATCTTCATTCCTCATCCACGATTCAAATAACAAACTTCTTATAAAATTATTTTGATTCTCAATTAATATCAGCTAGCATCTTTTCTATATTGCTAACTCCATAAATTCTATGCATACGCTCAAATTCTTCTTGATTAGCATTTACAAGAGGCTTGGCCAAAATGCAATCATCTCTGCATTTTCGTTTTTGGGTCCTATAAGAAAGGCGATTGGCTTCTTTGTAATAACAGCTCGAAAGATCCATCAACACTTCAGTAATTTGAGCATTGTTTATTCTTGACCCTGTTGAAGGTCCAATTGATCCTAAGGTAGGTTTAGGAGCTGGGGACAGAGCAATTGCAGCCCAAGCCGACCCATGTAGAGAAGCAAGATGCTATTGCGCTGGAAAGTCAATAGTTGATGAAGTGACTATCTCAGATGTGGCACAGATCCAGATGTCGCAGGAGTTGCATAAGGGAAATTAATGGTTGTAGCTTGCAAGTGGTTAGAAGTAATGAGACAAGGAGAGGCCGTGGTCGTTGAGTCGATCCTGGCCTGTTAGTGGTGGTCGTAGCGGTGGCTAAATGGTTTTGTAGAGAAACCTTGTTCGACATTTCAAAATGAAGCAAAAGGCATAGGGGGTCGCCCATGACATAATTTTTGCTGACGGTTAAAATGGCTGCTTATGCATTTGACTGTTAAATTAACATATAAGCCTCTTTGGTCACCACAGTCCAGTTTTTTTTTTAAAAAAAGAAGAAGTCATGTGATGAATCATGAAATGTAAGTAATGAAGTTCCTTGGAATGTAATTTGACTCAAAATCTGTAGAAGCTGCTAGGGTGGAAGAAACAAGATTAACTACTCTAGTTTGCTTTATATCAGTTCATGTCAATGTCATGTAATGATGTTTTACTGTTAGTAAGTTTGAAGTTATTATTTCACATGAATGTGACATAATGTAGTTGATTTTATGCATTTTGGGCATTACAACTCCCATCATTAAGTGTTAATTTGTGAACCGAAATTCTCATTAGAATTGGTCCAGCTGATGTCACCCAAAGGATCTTATCTAGATCCTTAATTTACTCTCATTATTGAGATATTTTCAGCAACCTCATTTAAAGGATAATGGAGATCCTTAACTTACTCTCATGATTAGATATTTTCAGCAACCTCATTTAAATTATAAAGGAGATCCTTAATTTTCTCTTTCTCTTCTTATTTGGCTGCATGAAAGTAGAATATAAATTTGGATTGCTATGGTTTGTATGTAAGCAGCTTGTAAAAACTCCATCAATTAATTAATAATGTTTGTCTTTCTCCCGTGATTTTTTCCCAAAAAGGTTTTTCCATGTTAAATCTTGTGTGTGATTCTATTTTTTGCTTGCTTCATTGATCATTTATTTATTAACATTGAGTAATACTCATTTTGTTTTTGCTGTTCTTCCATGATGTAATACATGGTTGATAATATTCTTCTGTTAACGCAATATTCTTCTGTTAGAATAGACTTTGGGAGATACATGGTTGATCATATTTGTATTTATTAAATGATTGCAGAATTACATTTTGAATTGCGTTCACCTGTTGATGTTTAAGGGGTTTATTTATTGTGGAATTGCTTCATGAAAAAAAAAGAAAAAAAAATACTTCCTGCTCCTCATACCACGTATTGTTCCATTCACAATGTAATGAACATTTCTTCATTTCCTAGTTCCCATGTGTTTGCAGGGATAAATATTTTGGTTCTTTGATATACGGAAAATACAATAGACAAACACCATTATTCATGTAGCAAGGCACTTCAAAATGATGCGAAATATTATAGGTTCAAATCATACTTTGCGTGTTTTGAAATTATTTTTGAGATAGTATCAAAGTTCTAATCCGCTTTCATGAGAAAAAAGTTGAGAAATCTTTTATTTGATTACTTAGACCATGAAACATATGATAATTGTATGTAACATTTGAGGCAGCTCCCACACCTCTTCGATTACTAAATTAGTTAAATCAATGGGTTTTTATGTGGTGGATCTTGATTCGATGTGATGTAATCAGAAGTGGAGTATGTTGTCCACAACATTTTTTCAAGACAAAGACATCCCAACACCCTATACAAAGAAGTTTCACACTAATTAGAAATTTGATTCGTTAATGCATTTTACGTGGTAGAAATCCATCGCCCATTGTTGTACACAGAATATGGAATTGAGTTTTCTGCAGTTGAACGTAGAGATATATGTATATTCCATGCGTCTTTTAGAAACTGGGTATTGAATTTAGAAAATTAGTTGTCTTGTTTTGTCTTTTAACTTCCTATACGTTCTTTGAATAAATTCAAAATCCAACAGGGAATTAAACCACATTTATAATCACAAATGAGATAGTAAAAAAATGAGGAGGAATGACATGGATGACAGACTTAAAATAATTAATTACTATTGTTGCTTAAATTATTTGTTGCAAAGCAATTTAAAACATCATTGTTTATTTATTTTTTCTTTTCTTTATGCTTGTGGCACAACAAATCCTACTAGCTTGCACAAGGCTGTTGCTTTAATTTACTTTTGCTTTGTTGTTTACTAAGAATTTTAAGGCTCAGACACTCATATAATACTTTGTTACTTCAAACTGATTTTTCACAACTTCTTAGGCATGAAAACGAAAAGCATAGGCCAAAAGAGCAGAAGCCAACAAAAGCAAATGAAAATAAGCATGCGATGAATGAACAAGAGGAATTCCAATAGGTAAACCAATTTTGCACTATGGAGCCATGAACTATTTGTCGGTATCAACTTTTGAAACTATGATTGTGTTTTAGTTTTATTTGATAGTTACTTGTGTTTTGACTTTTGAAACATCACTAAATGATGTGCTAATTAAGTATGAGTTGTTCATTTGTAGTTGTGATGATTACAATTTCTATAAGTAGGCACGACTTGCTCATAAATTTGTATTGGAGGGTATAACGTGCTCATATTTTGTTCAAATCGGAGTTTTATGCTTCAAGTATAGGGATTCGAGTAAAATGCAGTTTTTAAAATTGAATTTAGCCAGTGCCAATAGCTGTGGCTAAATTATACAAAAAAAAAAAAAAAAAATTATATTTGCTACGACCCAAAGCCGTGGCAAACTAGAATTTTGGCACGGCCAAAAGCTGAGGCAAGGTGAAATCTGCCACGGCTTAAGGCCGTGGTAAATTTTTAATTTGCCATGGCTATGAGCCGTGGAAAAGGCGTGGCATAATTTTTGCCACTGCATGTTTTACCACGGCCAATAGCCGTGGCAAAACTGATTAGCCACGGCTCGGGGCCATGGCAAAATCAATTTTCTGGTGTTGTGCTACCTCCAAACCGCACCCTTAACCACCGTATAAACCTTACATCAAATTCCGAACCAATCAATACCAAACCATATCGCTATCCCTATTTCAAAAAAAATGAAATCGAACGACAAATTCAGGAAATGCTTCACTCTAAGATTATTGAACCAATGACTAGAATGTTTTCTTTACTGGTTCTGTTGGTAAAAAAAAGTATGGATCATGGCGATTTTGCATTGATTATATTAATGCAATCACCTGAAAGACCGCTTTCCTATTCCAATAGTAGATGAACTATTGGAAGAACTTCATGGCACAATATTTTTTTTTTCTAAACTCGATCTCCGAAGTGGGTATTTTCAAATCCATGTGCATCCACCCGATATTCCAAAAATCACTTTTCGTACTCATGAAGGTCATTACGAATTTTTAGTTATGTCGTTTGGATTAACAAACGCTCCATCCACTTTTAAGCTACGACAAATAATATAATTCGGCCTCACTTACGAAAATTCATCTTCATTTTCTTCGATGATATCCTCATTTATAGCCCATTATGGGATGCTCACTTAAACCATCTTCAAACAACTCTAGATATTCTACAACATCATCAATTTTTTTTTAATTTAGCAAAATGTAATTTCGGCCCCACAGAGATTGATTACTTAGGTCATATAATCTATAGTAAAGGCATTCGAGTGGATCCATGCACAATTGACGCAATGGTAAAATTACCACAACTTACTTTGATTACCGAAATACACAGATTTCTAGGCCCCAATGGGTATTACTGCTGGTTTATCAAACATTACGCGCCCATTGCCAGCCCACTAACCGGTCTATTAAAATATAACAATTATGCTTAGATCCCGCAAGCCCAAATATCCTTCGAACAACTGAAATAATCCGTTACCAATACCCTTGTCCTTTCCCTTCCCAATTTCAATAAATCATTTACAGTCTCAATTGACGCATCCGCCACCGTCATTGGAGTTATCCTACCCCAAGTCGAACTCCATATCTTCTATTTTAGCCTCAAATAACCATGTCACCTCCAAAAATCTTTGACTTACTCCAGATAGATATATGTAATAACTTCTTCAGTAAAAATATGTCGGCACTAATTACTCTACCGCTCCTTTCAGATCTATACCGATCATCAAAGTCTCCGAGAGATAAATTCCCAAACAAATCAAGCGTTAGAGCAACAAAAAGGTTGAGAAAGCTATTGGGATTCGATTTTTCTATTCATTATCGCGCTAGGAAGCAAAATGTTATAGCTGATGGTATATCTCGCTTCTCTAGCGATGCTGCCATGAACGTTGTCTCTGGGGCAACGTTTCCTCTGCTGAATGACATCCAGATAGCACTCTATGGCGACTCCATAGCTCAAACCCTCATAAACAAACTTCACGCCGGTACTTTTCTAGATCCTAAATATCAATTTCATAATGGTATATTATTTTGGAGAAATCGAATATATGTTCTTGATGACACTGCATTGCAACACAAAATTATCGTTGTGCTACACAACTCCAAAATTGTCGGTCATTCGGAAATCAAAGGAACCATTCTAGAGTTGCTGGCAATTTCGTTTGGCTAAAATTAACTTCCACGGTTCAAACATTTGTCAAACAATGTCCAACATACCTCCATACAAAACTTGAAAACACCGCCCATACAAAGGCTTACTCCAACCACTACCTATACCGATTCAAATTTTGGAAGATATCTCCATGGACTTTATCACTCATCTCCCACCTTCTGCTAGAAAATTTTCAATTTGGGTGATCATTGACCGCCTCTCTAAGTATGCTCATTTCTGTGCATTACCCACTTCAATCTCCGCCTCTCTACTAGCCATATATTTTCTCCAAGAATAGGTTCATTTACATGGGTTTGCGCACTCTATCGTATCTAATCGTGACCGCCTATTCACAAGTCAGATTTGGAAGGAATTATTTCGACTTCATGGCACAAAGTTTCAAATGAGTAGCGCATATTACCCACAAACCAACGGCCAATCTGGGATGGAAAATCACTGTCTTGAAACTTATTTGTGTTTCATAGTCGGTGACATCCCAAAAAATGGATTAAATGCCTTCCTTGGGCAGAATGGTGGTACATACCACAAAACACACCTCATTACTCATGTCCCTTTCCAAGTTGTTCATGGTCGACTCCTGCCAATCCTCTCCAACTACATTACCTCCTCATCACCATTACTTGAAATGAACACATGGGCTGCATTAAGGGACCAACTACATTATCACATCAAACAAACTTACAGAAAGCACAAACAAGGATGAAAAATCATGCTGACAAAAAACGTAGCGGCAAACAATTCAATATCCGCTCTTGGGTGTTTGTAAAGCTACAGCCATATCGCCAAACCTCCTTGCAAAGAAATCATCATAAGCTATCAAAGAAATATTTTGGACCATACCAAATCATGGAACGTATAGGACCCATCGCATTAAAACTCATCCTTCCACAAGAATCCCGCATTCACCCAGTCTTCCACATTTCACTCCTCAAATTGTGCCCTGACCCAGCCCTCTTCACACCACAGCCAATACCACTAAATTTCGAGCCATACAACCTTGAGGACAAGGCCAATCTTGAAGGGTGAGTGTTTATATGCATATACTACTCCACCAGCACATGAAGATAGCACTACCTCTAACGCAAGGCCTAAGAGAGTGATACAAGTGCCTAGAAGATTCTTGGATTTAAAAAGTAAATTTGTTTCATGGAGACGCGCATCCTTCTCTACTATTTTATTTTCTATTTCCTTACTATTATTTGTTTTTTATTTGTTGTAAGGTTGTTACATAGGATAGGTACCTAAAATGCCACGTAGAAAAAAAGTTGTTATGAATGATACTATATATATATATATATATATATATATATATATATATGTGTGTGTAAGGGTGCTGGAGAAAATATATAAAATTATTACATTAAATTTCTCTTACTCTATTCTTCTTCCTCTTCTTAACTGACTTCCCTCTTTACCACCTCCTCATCTTTCCTCCCTCAACCAGCAACCATATCACTTTATCTGGCACCTGAGAATTGAAATAAATTGTAGATTTAGCCTAGTTTATATGCAAGCCTATAGGTTATCGTAAATCAATCGGAATTGTATTCGACTCAATTGCATTGTATTCAGTTGTTTCTAAGAAAAATATAACATCATCTCTGTGAAGAAGATGTATTATAATAGGCTTCACTTTGGAGATTACTTTCAGTTTCCCTTGGTTGAAACTATCTTCCATTCTAAGAGATAAATACTCCAGTGCAATACAAAATAGATAGGGGGACAGGGGATCATCTTGTCTTAAACCGCTAGTAGAAGAAACAAAACCATGTGGAGCTCCAATAAATAAAAGAGAGAAAGTGGATGTACTAATACACTCATAAACCAAGTTGATTATAGAGTTTGGAAAGCCCATTTTGAATAACATTTGATATGTTAACTCTCTATTTATCATGTCATAGGATTTGGAAAGATCAATTTTAACCCACACACACTCTAATCTTTCTAGGCTTCTAAATCTTTTTTGAGCTCATGTGCAAGTAGAATACTTTCACAACTACTCCTACTAGGTATAAAAGCAGACTGATCATCTACAATTAGGAAAGGCATAAACGATTTTATTACATTACACCACTACTTAGGCACATACGTTGGACGTGTGCGTAGAAAAATGAAGTGAAGCTTGGTTTCATGCAGAAGCTGGTGAAAAATTAAAGCTTTGTTCTATGCGGAAGTAGGTGAAAATATAAGAGCAGTTACAATCAAGTTAATATGTAAAAATAGTTCCATATTTACTTCCAATCAACTCAGACGTGCAAATTTATATAGCAGGTAGATGGAGGTATAAAAATGAGAAATAGTGTGCAACATCCACACCTAACAAAATAATTATATCATGTACTAAATATTAATTCATTATATCATGTACATTCCCAAAAGAATTTGCACACACCCAAGTCTATCCTTGCAGCACTCCAAGTCGAAATTTTAAATAATTATATCATGGATGTATCACTAAATAGCAGCATTAGAGAATATTTATCAAAATTGCAAACAATCAATCCAGGTTACTACTTACTAATGCTACTTTTCTTGCATCATTTTCTTCTTCCTTCCATCCCATGTTATAGCACAGCCTCCCCTAGATAGACTTGCTCGTCAAAGCTCATTGGTCCACTCTCATGCCAATGCTGTAGCATTTGATAGTTATACTTCATTTCAAGGATCTGAATTTAGTGATGCACCTTCCAAAAAATCAGGAACACTAGTGCTGTCATCAGTTGCACTGAAAGAATCAGTCATCGATCAAGGATTGACGGTCGAGCTAAGGACTATTCCCTATAGTGAAACGCTGAATGGAATGGTTGCAGCACATGTGTTGGTGTTGGCATAGAAAAAGGGTTTTTTAAATATCTTTTACCCCCATTTCGTTTATTCAGGTGTGTGCAGTAGCTCCTACTACTGCCCTTTTTATCAAGTGAGAAGCACACGATCAACATTTAGCCTAAAAAGGCACCTTCCATTGATCAGGACATGTTGAATTTTAATCTGTGCAATGCACTACATGTCTTATTTTGAAGTATTAATTGAAATCATTAAAATCTAATAGCGCAATATTCATTCTTCTCTTTACGTATCAGTTCATAATTTGTTTACATAAACACAAAATAAGGAGTTAAAAGGCATACTGGATATACCATAATGTATTGCTCCATTCAGTTTCAGATTTGAGATAAATTTCCTCTTGAACTAATAACATGATATGATTCTTGTGTGTAGTACTTCTGATTTGAATATTAATTAGTTCAACATGAATCTAAAGGTGAAGAAAACTGATTATCTAAAACACAATTTTACCGATGAAACACAACCATAATGAACTCTTAGGATATTTTTGAAATAAAAATATGAAAGGCAGAAATTAAGGAAACTTTAACTAAAATGGTACCGATTTGTCATCATCCAATTCATCATTTATTTGAATGAAGCCCGGTTCTGAAATTAGAACCGCATCTTAAACCATTTAATACTCAAAATTATGACTTCCAGTCTTTGTTGGATCGGGAGACTCATAAGTTTTCGAGGTAATGAACAAAATATTAAATAATATTTGATCATATGATACAATATACAATATCTAAATCATAATGACAACATGCATGTATTGGCATTTGCCAATTGTTTAGTCAAAACTACACAACTATATTATTAGAAAATTATTTGAGAATACTTAAATTTCTAACTAATTAATAGGCAAAATATCAAGTTCTAGTACTACCAAATGTTGTATTCGCAACATGCAGTAAGACATAGTCACTCTGAGATAATCGATAAATCAGGCTTTATGCACCCATATAGGGGCAAAAATGTTAAATCGTTACTGCCTTTATTTCACTGGTGGTGGAAAAAAAATACTCGACGTTAAATTCCGTAGAGATTAATAGCTTTGCGATTGGTACAGTATTTCGTTCATGGAAGACGGGATTTGATGCAATATGAATTGCAACTTGGCTATCGCAATGTATTGATATAGGAACAGATGGTGGAAAACCAAGTTCGGATAAGTCTGAATGTAACCATTGGACTTCAGCGGAAATAGCAGCAAGACACCGATACTCAGCTTCAGCAGATGATCGAGAAACAGTCGGTTATTTCTTTGATTTCCAGGAGATGGGACTAGAACCAAGCATTGTGAAATAACCGATAATAGAATGGCGAGTGACGGGGCAACCTGCCCAGTCAGAATCAACAAAACCGACCAAAGAAAAAGGATTCGTTGCCGATAGGAATAAACCTTTACCAATAGAACCTTTGAGATATCGAAGGACTTTATTTGCAGCATCAAGATGTATGGAACGAGGGCTTTGCATAAATTGGCTAAGTTTGTTGACAGCATATTGAATGTCAGGACGAGTAATTGTAAGATATAAGAGATGACTGATGAGTCGTCGATAAATAGACGGATCAGGCAAGGGATTGCCGTCATCTAGAAGAAGCCGACAATGTTGTTCAATAGGAATTGGAGTTGTACGAGAACCAAGCATACCTGAATCCTTTAATATGTCAAGTGTGTACTTAAGTTGACACAAAAATAATCCCTTTTTGGAACGAGAAACTTCAATACCAAGAAAATAACTTAGACGCCCAAGATCTTTAATGGAAAAAGATTTGGCGAGAAATTGTTTTGTCATGGAAATAAAAGATTCATTGTTTCCTGTAATGATAATATCATCTACGGAAATAAGAACAAATACTGAAATATGATCACGAATATACATAAAGAGACTGTAATCGGAATTAGATTGACAAAAACCACGTTGAATTAAAGTAGAAAAAAACTTAGAGAACCATTGACACGAAGCTTGTTTAAGTCCATAAATAGATTTATGGAGCTTACAAACTTGATTGTCACCATGACGAGGAAAACCAGGAGGAAGTTTCATATAAACTTCCTCATTTAGATCACCTTGAAGGAAAGCATTATTTACGTCTAATTGATGAAGAGATCAATTTTTAATTGTAGCGATAGAAAGAAGTAGACGAACGGTGACCAATTTTGCTACCGGAGCAAAAGTATCATGGTAATCAATTTCTTCAACTTGGGTGTAACCTTTGGCTACTAAACGTGCTTTATATCGTTCAATAGAACCATCAGAGCAATATTTAATTTTATATACCCATTTGCAACCAATTGGTGTTTTATTTGGTGGTAATGAGCAAACAGACCATGTTTTGTTTGCTTCGAGAGCATGAATTTCAACAGACGTTGCATCACGCGAAGCAGAAGATTGAACTGCTTGAGAATAAGTTTGAGGTTCATCATGATTAATAATTTTGGACAAAAAAACATGATGAGAATGACTAAATTTTTCCAAAGAGAAATATTTGTATAAAGGAAAAGAAGTAGATGAAGGAGAGACGTTGCATGCATAATCATTGAGATGTAATGGCCTTCGTCAAATTCGCTGATGACAATTTAAATCAGCAGTATTCGTGGGAATTATAATTGAAGAATAATTATTAGTTTGTTGAGACTGATATGAATTAGCAATTTCTGTTGGAATCAGATTTGGAGAATGATTTTGCCGTGAATTTTCACCATTTTTAGTTGTATTAGATGAAGAAATATTAGTTGGTACTGATGAATCATTTTGAAATGTGTGAAATTTGTAGATAAATCATCTAGTGGAGTGATGGAAATGTCGTTAGATCTATGATCTGAAATGTTTTTATACGAAAAAACTGATTCATGAAAAATAACATCAAGCGAGACTATTATGCGATGAGAATAAGGATCATAAAGTCGATATCCTTTTTGACCATAAGGGTAACCAACAAAAATGTGTGGCTTACCTCATGCATCAAATTTATTTTTAATATGCATATTTTTCGCAAAATACAAACAGCCAAACACACGTAAAGATAAATAAGATGGAACCTTCCCAAATAAAACTTCATGAGGAGATTTGAAATTAAGAGTGCGTGTGGGTAATTTATTTATGAGAAATACAGCGGTGAGAACACATTCGCCCCAAAATGAGAGGGGAAGATCAGCTTGAAATCGTAGTGAACGAGCAACATCAAGTAAGTGTCGATGTTTACGTTCCACAATCCCGTTTCGTTGAGGAGTGGCTACACAACTTCGTTGATGGATTATATCATGAGAATGAAACCAATTTTGAAACTCTAATGAAAGAAACTCAGTTCCATTGTCAGATCGAAGAGCTTGAAGTTGTGGAATAAAAATACCACCATCTCCAGATTGTATAGTGGAGATTGACAATCCAAATTGTCTATTAACTTGATTAAAAAAATGTTTTATCATATAAAAGGTTTGAGACTTGAATTTCATTAAATAGACCCAAGTGCATCTTGAATAATCATCAACAACGGTAAGAAAAAAACGTGAACCATTTTCAGATGGAACATTAAATGGTCCCCAAACATCAACATGTAATAATTCAAAACATACAGAAGAATAAGATACACTTTGCGGAAATGAACCACGACATTGCCTAGCTTGTGGGCAAACATCACAAATAAATTTATTATTCGCGGATATATCCGGAAAAATATTAACAAGAAATTTAAAATGAGAACTACTAGGATGACCAAGGTGAGAGTGCCAAAGATCAAAATTATTTAAGTGCTGAAATGAAAAAACTGAATTCAAGTGGGAAACATCCTCCAAGTAGTAAAGGCCACAATGAACTCTACCCCGACCAATCGTCCTATTCGTCAATAGGTCCTGAAAATGACATTGAAATTTAGAAAAAATTACTTCACAATTAAGTTGTTTTGCTAATTGTGAGACAGATAATAAATTGAATTTGAATGATGGGATAAAAAATACATCTTTGAGAATAAGGGATTTTGAATGTTTAACAATCCCAATGTGAGTCACTGATGCAAAAGTGCAGTCAAGTAATTGAACAGACTTATGTTTTTGCAACGGAACATATGAAGAAAAAATAGATAGTGATGTGCATATATGATTTGATGCACTTGAATCTATAATCCAACAAGAAGACATACAAGACAGAATTGTCCCTGCTAAGTTAGCCGAGAGTTCACCAACTTCGTCTTTGGCTCATAGAGCAAGCAACTTGTTGTACTGCTGAGTTGTCAGATGATTATTTGGCACAGCATGAGAGGTTGATCCATGTTAAGCTGCGCGCTTTTCTTGCTTGCTTGGGAAGCCATGCAGTTGATAGCATTTACCTCGATTATGTCCATATCGGTTGCAGTGATCATAGAATGGACGTTGCCTCTTTGACATCCCACGATATGGTGGCTTTGAAGCTTGGAAGGCAGCAGACTCAACAGCTGGGGTTGATCGAACATTCAACTCTTGTTGCTTCTCTTCTTGACGGACAAGATTGTAAATCCGCTGAATGGACGGAAATGGCTCCATAAAGAGAATCTGACTACGCACAGCAGAGAAACTATCATGCAGTCCTAGAAGGAACTCCAAGGCTCGATCCTGATTTTGTTGTTCAATAATACACTTTCCATTTCCGCAAGTACACGGATCAATTGAAATAATGCTACTCAACACATCCCACAAAGATATAAGTTGGGTGTAGTACAATGAAACACTCATACCTTCTTATTTGAGTGAGGAGATAGAGTGTTTTAACTGGTATATCTTCGGTGCATTAGACTGAGAAAAGCGCTCTTTGAGATCCATCCATATCTGGGCAGCGCTGTCGGCATAAAGAATACTTGGCCTGATTTCCGGAGATACAGAATTGAGTATCCAGCTGCCAACAAGATCGTTGCAGCGACGCCAATTGACAATGTCGGTTTCCATCGTTGGGATCAGTAAGGAACCGTCGACGAAACCAAATTTGCTCTTGGCTCGTAACGCCATTGTAATGGCACGACTCCAAGAGCCATAATTATCACCAGTTAAGAGAGGTGTGACAATAATAGTAGAGGGACTATCAGAGTGATGGATAGCATAAGGATCAGCTCTGATAGAAACAGTAGGAGGATTGTTATCATTAGCTATGATAAGAGATTGAGAAAGACAAGAGTGTAATTTTATTTAATGGTGCTCTGATACCATGTGAAAACAGAAAATAGAATTGTATTTCTTGATTGCATAATTACATAATTACATATTTATAGATAGGAGAGAGCATTTTAGAATAGAATATTCTAGAGCATATTTGACTCTATACCAAATATAGACCAAATTAATACAATCCTAATATACCTCATAATTAATGCAATCCTAATATAACTCATAAATAATACAATCCTAATATAACTCGTAAATAAAAAGAAACATATTTGATGATTATCTCTAACATAGCTCACGTTGTTTAACAAGAGCTTTAAAAAAATAGTTGAATGGGAGCTATGAGTAACCCGTTACCTGCTAGTATGTAGCACATGTCCAGACAAATATTTTGTTCTCCGTCTTCCCTATACCATATTGATGCAGCTATTAGCATCATTGTACCATTCTGTAAGCAAGAGTGAGACGCTTAGATTGTCAAAAAGAATTACAGTCAGGGAAAAAAATAACAAAAGATAATCGAGAAGTTAATAATGTTTAAACTTTAAATTAATTTATGCTACTTTTGTTTGCCTTTTCACAGGGAAAAAATTGCAGTATCCTAGAGTCTGGGACACTTCTACATATGAAGATTAGGTACATTTTATATCAAACTATGTAATTAATTTTAGAAACTTGTTAGCTACCTGTTTCCAGTGGTACTTGTTAAAGCGTCTGGCTTTTGAAATGGTGCCTGGTGTTCCCAGTGGTCCATGTTGTTTTATTATTAAACCAATAAGCAATTATTTGTCTACTTCTATAATTTTACATTAACAGATAAACACATTAATATGAATTGTTCCAATGTTACCATGTGAGGATCATGTTATTAATAGAAATGCAATAGCAATTGACTCAAAAATGTGTAGGGAGTTATTTGAGGTGACTTGTAAAGCAGATAAATGGTTTAAGATTATGTTTTCAATATAAATGGTTTAAGATTATGTTTTCAATACCGGAAACATAATCAGATTCAAGCATGCATTTGAGTCACGTTCACATCTCGATATGTACTAAACACAGGCTCAGCTCTGTAGCAAACCACTTTCCTTGAAATAAAGTTCTGTAACTACCCAAATACGTGTCAATTAAAGTAGAAATATGATGTATATAATAAAAGCTTGCACTTAAAAGTTAATATATTGAAATCAAACTCCTTACATTATTGAAATAGTTCATTAAATTGCATATATCATTAAACTTTGCTATAGAAAATACAATGGGCTTTCTTCGGAAAGTCTTTAAGGTAATTTGCTTGGACCTAGTGTGCATACTAATGTTGCTCCTTGGCTTGATTTAGAAGTTGAATTTTTACTTGTAGGATTTGCATTAGTTTCCATTTGCAAATCTACTGGATTGCTACTATTAGCATTATCCCCTGTTTGCATGTATCATTGTAGTTAAACACAAATATTGGCAACTATCTAACGACTGCCGTATAAAAATAAACTTTATCCTGATTTCTTGTTTTTGCAGTATTAAGACATAAATTTCTTTGTCTTTGCCGAACAATTATCATGATACCCATCTTTCATTATCAAATCATATTTCGTAAATATAAAGCTATGACAAATATTAAGTAGACATTTACAGTTCCATAAAACAATATATAATGACTTGTAAGAATGCAGAACTTCTAAAAACCCAAAACAATGGAATTTCACAAACCTGAAGCTTGTGAAGTCGAAACCTTTCTCATGAAAAATAGAAAACATGTGCATGTCAGCCAGTTATACGAATGATCATCCAGTATGTTAAAAGTCTGAAATAAGTACATGAAAATATTGGTTTAAGCCAAAAAATTCATTATACAGATAATGATATAAGTACAAAAAAATGAACTTTAAATTCGAAATGTTCACCAAATAGATAAAATTGAAATTATCACTTAAAACTGCAATTCAAGTAATAAAAGATGATAAACTATTACAACCATGTCTATCTTTCTTTTCAGATATTACAAAACCTTGGATGTCAACCTTTGTTGGTAAGTAACAGCCAAGTTGAGCAATGAGAGAATGCTTATGATGAAAGTTTGGCATCAACGAACATGAGCATCTGCAATATACGCACCAAGGAGATGTCATCCAAGTAGTTGTAGATATTACCAACGAACAACAAAGGAAGAAAAGAAAAACAAAAATCATTGGTAAATACAACCAAATAAGTAACAATTAACATGAAATTAAATGAAAATAATTTACGCATAAGAAATTGTTTACGTTGAATAATTGCGGCAACAACAAACTGGGGTTCCGCATAGATTCCTGGTAGAAAGTATGGCCTGAGAAAATGCAATTGAAAGAGAATCCAAGCCCTTCCGTTAACAATAGAATCCCTTCCACTATAAAATCAATTCAAATAAGTAATAATTGACATTAAATTAAGTGCAATTAATTTACACATAAGTAATTTTTTATACTGAATACTTACGGCAACAACTAACTTGTTTCCCGATGCAAAGAGAAGTCCCAAATCTTGTCATGGAAGATCTGAGGGAAACTGAAAAGTAAAGAGCGGTTGTGACCATGATAGCAGATCTGAAGCATAAAAAGTCGGCATGTCTGAAAAGGTCAAATTAATAAGAGGTGAGAGGAGTAGGAATTGGAGGCGGAATGGAGCAAAGGTGGAGTAGTAACTTAATTTTTAGGTCGGTTAGGGTTGATAGTAGGGAAGAAGACATGATGAAATAAGGAGAACGTGAAGAACAGTGGAGAGAGACAGGGAAGAAACGTGGAAAGAAAAGAAATGGGTTGACTAACCGAAACGTGGTAGGGTAGTTTGAAGCGGTGTCACGAAAGACGCTTTTGCCCTGAATTTGAATAATAGTTTTATACTTCAGCCATAAAATGGTATAAGAACCTTTCAAGAATGTATAAAAGCTTTACCATCCCTTTAAGTATTCCTATTGTTATAAAGATATAATCTTGGCAATCACTTTATATTTTAGATTACCATTAGAGATGGGCCTATAATCAGTAATTGTTTGGGGGTTATCTTTCTTGGGAATTAATGCGAGAAATTATGATTAAACCTTTCAGCTAACTTTGCAATTTGAAATTTTTTCAGTGGTAGTTTGAAATAGATCCTCTTCTAGAAAAACATAATGCAATTTAAACAAATCTTCTGAGAAACCATCTAGACTTGGAATTTTGGAATCATGAATAGATGATAAAGCATATCTTACTTCTGCATAGTGAACTTGAAAAGATAAGTATATTTTTTCTTCTTAGTTTATTACCATTCTGGGTTAAATTTAAGGAAAATTTGAGTCACATGTATCATTATATAATGAAGAATAATAACACAAAGATTCTTTAACCACTTTCTCCTCATTATATACATATTCCACATTAGCAGTCAGTAAAGACTGAATGTTATTATTATGATTATTCTTAGACATTTTGGCATTAAGAAATTAGAATTTGTGTCCCTTTCTGTTAGCCATAAGGTTTTACTTCTTTGCACAACTTCTTCATGTTGATTTTGAAATAATGCCTTTTGAGTTCTTAGTTGACATGCAACAACTGATCACATAGATGTTCATCCTTTAGGTCTTGATCTGTCTACATGTAAATTTTATCATAAGCCTATTGCAAATTTATAATCATATCGTTTTTACAGTTAGTTGTATGCCACTTTTTCAGATTTTGCTTCACTAGTTTAAGCTTGTAAATAAAACTATGCATACAGTCCCCCCAAGTAGTTGCAGCAAGGCTTTGTACCACACAGCCTATATAACCTTATTGGCAACATCAAGAATTATTGTATGTAAACAATGCATTAATCTTTGGTCTCCTATTGTCAGTAAAATTAATGACGATTGGAGTATGATCACTTAGAATAGCTAGAATTGCCACAATTTGAATATCAGGTAAAATGTGAATGAAGTCTTGATTCATTAGTTTTTTGTTAATGTTACATGGGATACCTCTTCTCCTCCAAGTATATTTGCACCCTTGCACATTGCATTCACATAAACAACAATGTAAGAGAGTTTTTAAAGCCATAAAGATGAGAAAAAAAGGTACGGGTCGTCCTCCCTTATTGTATTTAGGGTGTAAAGCATTATTAAGATCCTCAAAAGCTATCCAGGGCATGTGAATAGAATTGGCATTAAGTATTAGTGATTGCCAGAGCTTCTGCCTTTCGGCATTAGTATTACTAGCATATACGAAAGTAATCCTACATTGAAAACCTCATGTATTTACCAACAATGCTGTTAAATGCTTTTTTTAATTTGTGCTTTCTGATATATATATAGTTAAAATTGGTGATGCTAAAACAGTGGAAGGATATTTTTCTTATGGAAAGAAAAATAGATAACTTAGGTGCCAAGTATACTTGGAGGTCAAGAAAACATGGGCATGAAGTAATAGATAATTTGGATGCCAAGTTTACTTGGAGGTAAAGAAAACTTGGGCATGAAGTAATAAATAACTTGGGTGCCAAGTTTACTTGGAGATCAAGTAACTTGGGCATGAAGTAATTGGTCTTTTAAAAGGGGCCTAAAGGGGTGAAGGAAAAGCAATTGATTGGAATTCAATTCAATTCATTCTATATCTCTTAATTTCTTCAACTCTTTATCTCCACAAATAAAATTTAGACAGAATTGAGTGACCACTGTAATCAGTTTCTTGTACTCTTCATTAGTGTTAATAAAAGGCTCTCTCTCAAGTGGACGTACACTAACAAGTTGTTAGTGAAATCACTATAAATCCTTGTGTGATTTATTTTTCGTTATTGCCCAGTTATTTTTCTTGTGTGGTGATTGTGATTGGCTTTTGGATTGGGATGAGATTATCTTCGGTATTAATTGGTTGTTTTTGCATGTTTACCACGATCTTGTCTTCCGCTGATTTGGGGATCTTTGATTTAAGCGGTCTTGAATCAAAATTTCTCCACAACATTTGGTATTGGAGCATTGGTGTTGGTAGATAGCTGTAAAAATGTCGGAATCATATTCAAATAATGTCTCAATAGTTCGTCCAAGTGGGGTAGCTTCTTATGCACATGGGTCATATGTAGCTGCTGGTTCACAATTGGTTATCGACAAAGTGGAATGGCGATAATGATTTCTAAAAGTGGCAATGGAAGATGAAAGCAGTTCTTAGGCGAAATTGGGTACATCGGGTAGTGTTTGATACACATTTATTGCTAGCAAACATCTCAGATATGGAGAGGGAAGAAATGGAAAAGTGGGCATTCACTACACTTCAACTTGCCATAGAGGAGAATGTTATTTCCGAAATTAGTGGTGAGACGACTGCTAAAGGTATTTGAACAAGTTGGAGGAGTTGTATATGAAGAAATCACTCACAAATCATTTGATATTGTTGCGGACTTTCTTTACCTACAAGATGAAGGAACTTCGCTAAAGGCGCACTTAAATGTGTTTGATGATTTGCTAATGAAGATGAAGGCGGTAGATCTGAAGATTGAGGAGGAGAAAAAGGCGATGATATTGTTATGTTCATTGCCTGAACGCTATACTGGGTTCTCAAATAGTTTGATCTATGGCCGGGATACATTGACTCTAAATGATGTCAAAACGGGTCTTCTTAGGGAGGAATTGCGAGATCATATGAAGGGGCTGAGTGATGGTAGCAGTGGTGCTGGTAATGGTTAAGGTTTATTTGCGGAGAAATAAAAGATAGAGAAGAAGGGAAACCGGGGGCTTTCTAAGTCTAGGAATCCCGGTGGAAGAGTAAAATCGAAGAAAAGAAATGGCAAGTGCTTTATATGTAAGAAACCTGGTCACTGGAAGAATGATTGTCCGAACAAGGGGAAGAAGGAAGTAGCATCTTTATCAGTTGCGGTGGAGAGAGATGTTGGTGAGGAAGACATAGATGTTTTATTGGTTGTAGCATCGGATGTTTTGGGCAGCGAATGGGTGCTTGATTCGGGGGCTTCATATCACATGACACCTAAAAGGAATTGTTTTTCTTCTTATGTTGATCGGGAAGGAAATTCAATTTTTATGTGAAATGGTGTAGTTTGCAAGTCGAAAGGCATTGGATCCGTGCAAATTCAGATGTTTGATGGTGCGGTTCATTCTCTCACTAATGTGTGCTATGTTCCAGGACTACAGAAGTCACTTATCTCTTTGGGATAGTTGGATTATTTAGGTTGCAAGATTACCATTGAGAGTGATAGCTTGAGGGTTTTGAAGGGTGCGCTTGTATTATGAAGGGTGCTAGAACTCATAGTATTTATTTGCTTCAAGGAGTGGTCGTGGAAGGTGAAACTTGTGTCAGTGTTGATAGTTCTTGTGGCTTAGATGTGGCACGGCTGTGGCATTTGAGATGGGTCATACCTCAGAGAAGAGTTTATATGTTCTTCGTCAAAGGGAGATGATTGATGGTGAGAGTTTCAACATGTTGGAGTTTTGCGAGGAATGTGTCATGGGGAAGAAAACTAGAGTGTCATTCGATGAAGGAAAACATGATTCAAGAGGGATTCTTGAATATGTGCACACAGATGTTTGGGACCAGCGCCTGTAGCTTCTTTGGGAGGAGCAAGATATTATATTTCTTTCATTGATGATTTTTCTCGGAATGTTTGGGTGTATGTAATGAAGGCCAAGTAGGAGGCATTTGCAACATTCAAAGAATGGAAGGCTTTTGTTGAGAATGAGAGCGGAAAGACTTTGAAGGTGCTTAGGTCCAATAATGGCGGTGAGTATGTATTCGGAGAATTTCTGAATTTTGCAAGCATCGTGGTATTCGGAGGCATTTCACTACACCGGGATATCCGTAATCTAATGGAGTGGTGGAGAGAATGAATCGAACTCTAGTAGTGAAAGCTCGATGCTTGAGATTGACATCGGGTTTGTCTAAGGGATTTTGCGCCGAAGCTTTGTCAACCGCGGTGCATATTATTAATCGAATTCCATGCTCGGCTATTGATAACATAATTCTGGAGGAAGTGTACAAAGGGAAGTGCGTTGACTTGTGTTGTCTTCGGGTATTTGGCAGTCCAGTTTATCTGCATGATCCGGGGAATGATAAGCTCTCACCTAGATCTTTTAAAGGGATTTTTTCAGTTATATGGATGGCGTCAAAGGCTATCGGATTTAGAATCCGAAAATGAAGAAGGCTATGGTTTCTCGTCATGTTACTTTTGATGAGTCTGCCATGTTCAAGGAGAATGAAGGCTCATCAAATATTTTGGATTTGGTTCATGGTGAATCAAATGAGAAGGAAGTTATTCCCACTTTTAGGCCTAGAGAGAGTAGGGTTGTTGGAGGTGCTTGTGAGGTGAAAGCGGTTGATGTTACATCACATAGTCCACAGGATTCCTCTAACAGTGTTGGTGATGTGAACGAGCCTAGAGAAGATTCATTTCAAGGTGGAGCTGAAGGAAGAACGGGTGATGGTACTGCTACTCGGGTTAGTCGCCGCTCTATAAGGCCACCCGAAAGATATGGTGATTGCAACTATCTTAACTTTTGTGAGAATTTGGACTATGCTCTTCATGTAGACCAAAAAAACCTGATGGACCTTGATGATGTCATGATTCGAGTGATAGCTCAAAGTGGATTTACGCCATGGAGGAAAAGATGCAATCGTTGAGGAAGAACCAGACTTGGGAGTTGGTTCCACTTCCTCAAGGAAACCATGCTATTGGGTGCAAATGGATATATAAGGTGAAAGATGATGGAAGATACAAGGCTAGGTTAGTGGCTAAGGGCTTTGCACAGAGGAAAGGAAAGGAGAATGTTGAAATTTTCACACCGGTTGTGAGGCATACTTCTATCCGGATATTACTTGCCATAGTTGCTATCCACGACTTAGAGTTGGAGCAACTAGATGTGAAAACCACCTTCTTCCTGGATACTTGGATGAAGACATCTACATGGAGCAACCGGAAGGGTTTGTTGTAGAAGGTAAGTCAGAACTAGTTTGCAAGTTGAAGAAATCACTATATGGTTTGAAGCAATCAATGGTACAAGAGATTTTATCATTTCATGGTTGAAAGTGGATTCCATCGAAGCATCAAGGATGCTTGCGTTTATTTCAAGAGGTTAGGAAATGATTGTTGGGTGTGTTTACTCTTGTATGTGGACGATACACTCGTTGGTTCTAAGGACAAGGAAGAAATCAACAAGTTGAAATTGAAATTAAAGGCGAAGTTCGAGATGAAAGACCTTGGAGAAGCAAAGAAGATTTTGGACATGGAGATTGAAAGGGATCGAAAGAATTTTGAGTTGAAACTGACTCAAAAGGAATACAATAGAGAAGTACTTTTCCGGTTTAGCATGGAAGATGCAAAGGCATCAAATACACCTTTACCTTTGCATGTAAAGCTTTCGAGTAAGGGATCACCTATCGAGGAGAAAGACAAGGCTTATATGGAAAAAGTGCCATATGCTAGTGCGGTTGGAAGTTTGATGTATGTCATGGTGTGTATAAAACCCGATATTCCAAATGTCGTCGGGATGGTTAGTCGGTTCATGGCTATTCTGGGGAAATCTCATTGGGAAGCAGTAAAGCTTATCTTGAGTTATTTGAAAGGTACAACATCTCATGGTCTTGTTTCTGGGAGCAGTAAAGAGAAGAATTGCATGTTGGTTGGTTACTGTGATTCAGACTAAGCTGGTGATAGGGATCAGAGAAAATCAACTTCTGGGTATGTCTTCACTCTTAGTGGTACAACCACAAGTTGGAGATTGAGATTGCAGACCGTAGTTGCTTTATCCACTAGGAGGCGGAGTTGATAACTGTGGTAGAGGCAGCAAAGGAAGCACTCTATTTGAAGCGACTATTGTGTGACTTGGGCTTTGAACATGACAGTGTTGATGTTCAATGTGATAGCCAAAGTGCTATTCATTTGGCGGAGAATTTGGCATTTAGCTAACGGACGAAGCATATTGAAGTAAGGGAGTCATTTCTAGTAGCCAAGGATGAAGACAAGCAATATGCCCTTTTAAAGTGCACACAAAGGATAACATGGCATACATGTTCACTAAGGCATTACCGGTTGGGATGTTCGAGCATTGCTCGAAATTAATTCGCTTGGAGAGGTGCTAGGTGCCACGAGGTGGCACGGTTGAGAGAGAATCTTGGCCATGGATGAAGAAGAGTATCGGTGAGAGGTTGAAGTTCATCTTCTTAGTATGTTTGTCTTTTGGTGAGACTACTTTTGGAGTAAGATGTTTTCAACACTTTATTAGCGGGTGGGTTTTTTTCCTGAACTCATTGATGAAGTGCATTGGGGGGTGGCTTTGCCGGAACTCATTGGGAAAACATTCAATCTTGGTGAAGGTAGATATGATGATAGTTGGTGCTATTGGTTACAAGTAATGGTATGGATACCATTAGTTATGGAGTTGGGGATAGGTGATTTTGCATTAAGGTGGAGTGTTAAAATTGGTGATGCTAAATCAATGGAAGGATATTTTTCTTATTGAAAGAAAAGATAGATAACTTGGGTGCTAAGTATACTTGGGGGTCAAGAAAACTTGGGCATGAAGTAATAGATAATTTGGATGCCAAGTTTACTTGGAGGTAAAAAAAATTTGGGCATGAAGTAATAAATAACTTGGGTGCCAAGTTTACTTGGAGATCAAGTAATTTGGGTATGAAGTAATTAGTTTTATAAAAGGGGCCTAAAGGGGTGAAGGAAAGGCAATTGAATAGAATTAAATTCAGTTCATTCGTTCTATATCTCCTATTTTCTTCAACTCTTTATCTCCACAAATAAAATTCTAGAGCAAATTGAGTGACCATTGTAATCAATCTCTTGTACTCTTCATTGATGCTAATAAAAGGCTCTCTCTCAAGTGGACGTACACTAACAAGTTGTTAGTGGGACCGCTAATCCATGTGTGATTTATTTTTCGTTATTGCCCAGTTATTTCTCTTGTGTTGTGATTGTGATTGCCTTTTCGATTGGGCTGAGATTGTCTTCGATATATATTGGTTATTTTTGCACGTTTACCACGATCTCATCTTGCGTTGATTTGGTGATCTTTGATTTAAACGGTCTTGAATCAAAATTTCTCCACAACATATATATATATATATATGTCTGTATGTATATATGTATATATATATATTGAAAATGGTGATGCAAATTTAGACATAAGCAATCTCAACTACTGGATCCCTTGAATTCCACCTTTCACATAAAGACGAACAAACCCTATGGTCCAAAGTTTGTGTCTCCAATTCTATGTTTAATTTTGTGTCTCAGTAGCCACTCTCGTATATATAGTACATCCTTAGTTGTACAATTTCAGACAAGTGACAGACTACTCACTTTGAAAACTCACTCGTTTTGAAATATACTGCACAAACTGAAGATGTAAAACCTAATGACATCTAATGACCTAAATAAGACTACTAAAAGACCAAATTAAAAGACAAACTACAAGGCCAAAACGAAATATAACCCTTTCAGAGCTAAACTCCCGACACTGTTATCCAGAAGAAACTCCCTGACCAGGAAGATAATGACTTCAATTTCTTGAACTTCTTCACTTTCTTCCTTTTCTTATTCTTTATTTTAGAAACAAGTGACATACTATAATGCAGCTAAATGTTGATAACTAAACCATGTATTTTCATAGTCCACACTGTGTTATCAAATAGGACAACTATTCGTCCTTTAGTTCCAATACAGTTATAATGTAAACAAGTCCACTAAGCAGATAATTTCGACATAAACTTAGAAATAACCCTATCAGTGAGTTTTTTTAAGTTTGTAAATACAAGGCCGAAGGCCGAAAGCCCAACAAGTTGGGAAAAAAACAAACGGAAAGAAACGGGTACCAACCCGAAAAGATAAAACTAAATATACAATACATAACGCCATAATACTCAAAACCCTAACTTACTTCGAAGCCATGGCGACTCACTATTTTTTCCGATTATTAGCATGAATATCAAAGAAAGTTAGTTCAACGAGGTTTTTTGACTTCCAAATCACTTCTTTGCTTAAGCTTGTCATGGAATCTTACATCTTCAAGCTCATATTCTCTGCTATTGTTTAAATCTGAGCTATTATAGCTCAAAAGAAGGGAAATCTCAAGAGAAGCTTTCGTCTTCCCTTTGTCTTGCTTTTGTGGGTTGATTTGTCCATCCTTTGGATATTTTTCTGCTCGAGTATCAATAAGATTTAGATCTGGAGTAATGCATTTAGATCTAAGTCTTTTGATACTGGGTCTGCAAAAGTTGAGACATTTCCTTGACTTGTGCAACTAGATTTGCCATTATTCCAAAGTGATATATTCTTCCGTTCAGCTTGCTTTTGTAATGAGAATCATCTACACTTTGCAAATAGTTTCTAAGATTGAAATTGACTCTGCTATGCAGCATTATCTTGATTGGATCATTATTTGGAGTCTGATGTTTAGGCCTGTAAGCATCAGGTGAAAAACCAGTACCAAACTTCAGTTTATATCGTTCTAAGCCATTATTATTGTTTAAAATGACCACTTTACTTCCCTTTCTTTTCATCTTTTTATGTACAGGCTTCTTAAGCAGGAAGCTATCTTGTTACTGTTGCTCATGTGAAAGATTTCGTCTTTAATGCTTTTACTCATATCCTCATCAGGAACACTGCTGATGTAATAATCATTCCTGCAATGAGCAGGTATATGATTATTTATTATATTATATTTAGAACAGATTAGCTTTGAATTATGTATCTATACGTTTCCCAGAGTAATGCTCTTAATGTCATGCAAATTGGGATGGTTATCATCAATTAGGGAGCCAAATGTATGAGAGACTGTAAGGGGTGATCAATCCCTTTCAGCGGAAAACCTCAATGGGATCTTGCAATGATGTGATAGAATAAATAGATAGAAACGATTATCAATCACAGATCACAGAAAAATAAAGGTAACAGAGAACAGACAAATTTATAGTGGTTCCATTATCGCGAGATAGTGTACGTCCACTTCAATGGGGAAGATATTTTATTAATATTCAAGAGATTACAGAGTTTTTAAAGTAGAGCAAAGAAATGAAGAAATATAGACGATCTCACGTCATAACATCCTCTATGCCTTTCTTTATATAGAGGAAAAATTACTAGGTGATAAGGCAATGGTTTATGTAAATAAATCAATTCATGGAAGGCTAATATTCCCATTAATTTTATTGTCATATGATTGATTGATTGATAACTTTCTATTTTCTCCATCAATCAGTACCTTTTCCAATTTTAATTTCTTTCCATTTCCTTTTCCATTAAACATGGCAACAAATTAAATGGCGAATATCTCCAATATCCCTCTCTTCTTAATATTCCTTCCATTTCTTTCTTGCACAAAACGGGTAAGCAAATTACCCTGAATATCTCCAAAATCTCATTAATTTATTGTATCACAAAAATTTCCAATAACCTCCACCTTGATACAATAACTCTTGAAACAAAGAGTCTCCAATGTGAATGCTTCCCAATAAGTTCCTACAAAAGCCACCCCTCATTGCACTTTGTCAATGAACTCCAGCAAGGCCACCGCCCACCAACAAAGTGTTGGAAGCATTCAGAAAACAAGGTAGACATTGTGTAACCAACTCCTATCTCTTCATACAAGAAGAATACTACATCTTCTCTTGACTTCAACCAAATCACTCTCTTCCCCATAGTGCATCCATGTGGCACTTAGCACTTAATCAAGTGAATCAAGTTCGAGCAATGATCGAACTTAGTAGCAGGTAATGCCTTCGTAAACATGTCCGCTGCATTGTTACTTGTGTGAATCTTCTGAAGACGAACTAACTTCTCTTCATTCATAGAGATAGGGAAAGACTTTCTTACCTCTATATGCTTTTTTCTAGAACTAAAAGCCAAATTTTCAGCTAAATGAATTGCACTTTGACTGTCATAATTCACCAAACAAGCACCTTGTATGAAACCTAAATCACACGATAACTTCTTCAAACAAGTGACAAGCTACTCACTCTGAAATCTCACTCATGCTGAAATATACTGCACAAACTGAAGATGTAAAACCTAATGACATCTAATGACCTAAATAAGACTACTAAAAGACCAAATTAAAAGACAAACTACACGGCCACAACGAAAAATGACTCTTTCAGAGCTAAACCCGCGACACTATTATCCAGAAGAAACACCCTGACCAGGAAGATAAAATCTCCGATTTCTTGAACTTCTTCGCTTTCTTCCGTTTCTTATCCTTTATTTTAGAAACAAGTGACCGACTACAATGCTATTAAATGTTGATAACTCAAACCATGTATTTGCATAGTCCACACCATGTTATCAAATATGACAACTATTCGTCCTTTAGTTCCAGAACAATTATAATGTAAATAAGTCCACTAAGCAGATAATTTTGACATAAACTTAGAAATAGCCTTATCGGTGAGTTTTTTTTTAAGTTTGTAAATACAAGGCCTAGGGCCGAAAGCCCAACAAGTTGAAAAAAAAAACAAAAGGAAACAATGGGTACCAACCCGAAAAGATAAAACTAAATATACAACACATAACGGCACAATACTCAAAACCCTAACTCAGTTCGAAGCCATGGAGACTCGCTATTTTTTCTGATTATTAGCTTGAATATAGAAGAAAGTTCAACGAGGTTTCTGACTTCCAAATCACTTCTTTGCTTAAGCTTGTCATGGAATCTTACATCTTCAAGCTCATATCCTCTGTTGTTGTTTAAATCCGAGCTATTATAGCTCAAAAGAAGGGAAATATCAAGAGAATCTTTCGTCTTCCCTTTGTATTGCTTTTGTGGATTGATTCATCCATCCTTTGGATGCTTGTCTGTTCGAATATCAATAAGATTTAGATTTGGAGTAATACATTCAGATTTGAGTCTTTTGATACTGGGTCTAAAAAAGTTGAGACAATTCCTTGACTCGTGCAACTAGATTCACCAGTATTCTAAACAGATAAGTGATATATTCTTCCGTTTAGCTTGCTTTTGTAATGAGAATCATCTACACTTTGCAAATAGTTTTTGAGATTGAAATTGACTCTACTATGCAGCAGCATCTTGACTGGATCATTATTTGGAGTCTGATGTTTAGATCTGTAAGCATAAGGTGAAAAACCAGTATCAAACTCCAATTTATATCGTTTTAAGCCATTACTATTGTTTAAAATGACCAATTTACTTCCCTTTCTTTTCATCTTTTTATGAACAGGCTTCTCAAGCAGGGAGCTTGTCTTATTACTGTTGCTCATGTGAAAGATACCGTCTTTAATGCTTTTACTCATATCCTCATCAGGAAAACTGTTGATGTAATAGTCATTCCTGCAATGAGCAGGTATATGATTATTTCTTATATTATATTTAGAATAAATTAGCTTTGAATTATGTATCTATACACTTCCCAGACTAATGCTCTTAATGTCGTGCGAATCGGGATGGTTATCATCAGTTAGGGAGCCAAATGTATGAGAGGCTGTAAGGGGTGATCAATCCCTTTCAGTGGAAAACCTTAATGGGATCTTGCAATGATGTGATAGAACAAATAGATTGAAATGATTATCAATCACAGATCACAGAAAAAATAAAGGTAACAGAGAACACACAAATTTATATGGTTCCACTATCGCGAGATAGTGTACATCCACTTCAATGGGGAAGATATTTTATTAATACTCAAGAGATTATAGAGTTTTTAAAGTAGAGAAAAGAAATGAAGAAATATAGACGATCTCATGTCATAACATACTCTATGCCTTTCTTTATATAGAGGAAAAGTTATTAGTGTATAAGGCAATTGATTTATGTAAATAAATCAATTCATGGAAGGCTAAAATTCCCATTAATTTTATTGTCATATGATTGATTGATTGATAACTTTCTATTTTCTTCATCAATTAGTCCCTTTTCTAATTTTAGTTTCTTTCCATTTCTTTTTCCATGAAATATGGCAACAAATTAAATGACGAATATCTCCAATATCCCTCTCTTCTTAATATTCCTTCGATTTCTTTCTTGCACAAAATGGGTAACCAAATTACCCTGAATATATCCAAAATCTAATTAATTTTGGAAATATTGTATCATAAAAAATTCTAATAGTGGCAACTTTATAATTCCAAAAGGAATTAACTTTTGCAGAAGCATCCACTTTAGCTCTGATGTCTTTAGAAATCTTAGATGAAAACTTACCCTTTTGTTTCATAACCATCAGAATCAATCAAAGTTATATTACTAAACTGATTTGAAAGATTAGAGTGCTTGCTATGTTTAAGAAGTAAAATGTCAACTTCAGTAGCAATAGACTTCCATAATTGGTAACAATTATTCTCAGTACCATTGTGAAGTCTACCATTTCTTTCTTTCCATAGATGATAGATACAAGTAGAAAAATATACACATGCTTTATTAAAATCATCCTTTCTAGACTTAAATTCTTTTTAAAAATACTAAATATTATCTCTAAGATTTTGTAGAGGAATATTCAGATTAAAATTAAGCTTGTTTTTTGCATTATACCTTATAAATCTAGAGAAAGATCATCAAAAAATAAATGTTCTATACTTTCATTCTCGGAATTAGAAAGGAAACAACTGGTATTGCCATTAGTACTCCATTTGTAGCATCTTTCTCTCATTGGTAATTTGTTTAGAATAGAAAAATAAGTACATTGGGCCATTTTAGTGAAATTTGCATTGCTCCAAACAACATTAAACCAGTCAACACAAGCAACCTCTCCCTTGATATAATTCCCAGTATTTCTAAATGAGAACTTATCTTTAATCGAAAGCTTCTAGTGCCATACATCTTTGCCTTTGCTAGGATCTATTTCAATTTCGCTAATAGCAGAACTGAAAATTGATGCAGCAGCATGAAGATTAGTGTTCCAAATAGAATTTTAAATAATAAAATCAACTTTAGCATTTGCATTGCCAAATAAAAGCAGATTTTTCCATCCTAAAAGACAAATCAATGATTGGCTATTTATCCAAGGTTCAAATCAAAGACTGGTATTACATCCATTTCTATCAATAAGATTTTTACCAATCTCTCTACAATTAAGGATATTTTTCCAAGTATGAGAAAAGCGATTTTCAATCTTCATATTCCAAAAATTAATCTTTTTGGTATACTTGGATTTCATCCAATTAGCCCAAAGAGAGTTGTTCTTAAGAAAATGCCAGAAAAGTTTATAATTGCATTTATCTTTCAAATCTCTAAAATTTCTAAGCCCAAGACCACCAGATTCTTCGGGCTTTGTAATGACATCCCTTGCCACTTTATGATATTTTCCATTCCAAATAAAATTTGCACATAAAGGCTCAATTTTTTCAATGACAGTAGCTGGAATATTATGTGATTGAGCCCAATAAAGAAAGATAGGAGTAATAACAGTATGTATTATCTCAATCCTACTAGCTATTGACAACTATTTACAATACCCATGTTCAATCTTATTTGAATGATTTCAATAAGCCTAGAACAATATTTCTCCTTAATCATGTTTATGCTAAAGGCGAACCCAACTATTTTACAAGATAAGTACCCTCTTTAAATTTTAAAAAGTTACGGATATCATTTCTATATTTGCAATTTTTACTGAAATATATTTTACTTTTACTTTCATCGATATCAAGCCCTGCATATAACTTAATATTATAAAAGATATCTTTTATAATGGAAGCATTTTGCATTTATAAAAATAAGGAGATTATCTAAATATAATAAATGAGTAACACATGGTAAAACAGAATTAAGTGGCTTTAATTTTTTTTGAAATCTTCTCTATATCCATTTGAAGTGTAAAATACTCCATAGTAATAGTGTATAAATAGGGGGAAAGTGGATCACCCTGCCTGATACCCCTATTGCTTTAATAAAACCACAAGGAGAACCATTTATGAAAATAGAAAAAGTGACATTGCATATGCATTCTTTGTTCGAATTGCAGATTTTTTTCACAAAAACCAAATTGTTTCATTGTATGACTAATCTATTAATTCTCGCAAAAGCTTTGTGCAAATTAATTTTATACACATCTTATTGGCAGTAATAGTATTAAAATCTCTTAAAAGCTCATGAGCCAATAGAGTATTATCAACAATCAATCTATTTGGAACAAACACACTTTGATTTTCAGAAATTAAGTATTTTAAAAAGACTTTCATTCTATTACAAAGAATAGTTGGAATACTTTTGTAGAAAAAGTTACAACATGCAATAAGCTTATAATCAATAAGATCTTTAGGGGATGCAACTTTTGGTACCAAAGTGATAAAAGTATTGTTAAATATTTTTGAGGATATTTCCAAAATTGAAAAATTCAGAAATAGCTTCAAAAATAGTAGTTTTAATATCCTCCCAATGGCTTTTATAAAATTTATCACCAAAACCTTCTGGGCCTGGACTTTTATCTATATTAGCATTGAACACAATGTTATGTATTTCCTTTAAATTAACACGCTCAAGCAAAATTTCCTCACTGTTTGAATGTAGATAACATTCGATAACCATTTGAGGAATATGTTAGTATCGGGCTCTGCAAAGTAAAGGTTAGAGGAGTAATTAATAGCTTCTTTAACTTTTCTGCACTGTTAAGAATATTACCATTGCTACTAATAAGTTTTGCTATATCATTTCTATGTTTTCTACATGACATTTTAGCATAGAAAAATTTGCTACGAGTATTCCCATAAGTAAGTCAACCAATTTTAGCCTTTTGTCTTCTATTGGCACATTCAATATGTAGTTTATTGATCAGATTCCTTAGCATATTAAAAAATTTATTAACTTGATTATTATCAGAGTTATCTAGACCAATTTTTTTCTGCAAGTCTTCACATTCATTTCTAATATGATCAATGTTTTTCTTTCTTTTGCTTTTGTTCCAATTTTTGGGACTACTTTTGACCAATTGCAACATATTTCTAAATTCAAACTGGGCAGGGCCCTTAGAATTAAAGGAAAGGCTGCTTTTGATAATATCATGATAATCCTCTTCTAAAACCCAACCATTTTTAAATCTAAAAGGAATGTTTGTTTTCTTAAAACATCCCTCTAAAAGAATACAATGAAGAGGGGTATGCTCACTGGAAGCTTGAGGCAGTGTATAACATTTAAAATTGGGAAAAGAGTTAATAAAAATATGATTACAAAAACTCTAACAAGCTTACAATGTATATTCCTAAATTCACTAGATTTCCAAGTAAAAGTATTATCAATAATATATGGCTCAACCAACCCAGTTTCTATTAAAACATTAGAAAAAAAATCTAATTTTTTAAAGGGAATGGGAAAGCCACCTCTTTTTTCATATGAGTGCATAATTGAATTAAAATCTCCCAAACTAACCAAGGCTTTGAGACAACAGAATTTAAAAGGATAATATAATTTCAAAGGGAGTATCTTTCTTTTTCTAAATCAAAGGCATAAACAACAGTAATATCAATAAGCAGTCCACCTTTATTAACAAAACTACAATGTATATACTAAAATCAATGAAGTGATTTTTTAGTGGCCAAATGTAAGAATCCCAAAAGACTAATATCATACCATTACCACCATTATTATTATTACGAGCGTCACGGCACGCGCTTCGCGCATGAAATTTTGTTTTTAAATTATTGTGTAATTTATATATGTGTATCTTATAAATATTATGTGAAACTAAATGAACGTAGAAAGAGTTAACATCATAAACAAATTCGAAAGTATATTTACATAAAATGTTGAAGATGGAGTTATACATATGCGTTTGTGTGTATATTTGTACACAAATTATTTCTGATAAAAATTGGTATACATATGGCAGGTGGGTATTTTCTGCATGTCAATTGGAGGAACAATGGCTCCATTTCTAAGGAGTCTTACCTGAAGATTTATAGCAAGTAGAATAAGCAACCTAACCCCTCCTTCAAATCATTTGCTTCTTACTCCTATTTACATACCCTAGATGCCATCGAAACCTGCAAACTGCAAACTAAAAATGTGTGCGTGTACTTGCCAAGTATAATATAGTACACTCGAATCGTGTATTATGGAATAACACACACTACTTGTCTAATACAATAGTCATGCAAATAAATATAAAGTAGAATAAGATATCACAGATGAGTAAATGCAGTAAAGGAAAAGTCACACCAGAGATTTTTATACTGGTTCGGAGCACCGTCCTATGTCCAGTCCTAGACTTCTATCTAGAATTTCACTAATCAACAACCTCACTTAACCCGGAGGAAACAGGTTCACAACACATGAACAGCCGAATGGGATTTCACGCTTCTATCAACACGAAGACTTCAAAACTTTCCTCTTACAACACGGAGGACTTCAATAATTGCCTCTAACAACACGGAGGACTTCAAATAAGACGAGTAGACTTGTAATTTGACAATGTGTGTTCTCAATAACGCGAATTTGTCAATTCTTGTACAACCTTCCTGTAATCTTATCCTCAAATAGAATTTGTGTTTGTGAATATTTGGAAGTTGATATCGTGTTTGAATCAAAAGAATAATATATAAATTCTAGGATTTAAGAACGATATTGTGAAGAATATGAGCGCTTGAGTGCTTGAGAGTTCAAGAATGAAATCAACAATATAGAGAATAGATAGAAAGAATTGGTTATTAGAATTGATGATTTCAAAGTGTTTATATAGGAGAAATTAGTTGTAACCTTTGGTAAAGAGTTACAATCAATAGATATGATTATTGAAGAAAGGAAGGAGAAGCAACCCTTGGAGGAATGGAATTGACTGTTCAAATAGTTGCTTCTGTTTAAAAACGGTCGACATGTCAAAAAGGACCAGTAGACAGGAATTTAAATATATATACACACACACACGTTATATGTATATGTGTGCACGTTCATTGTGCAAACTGGGTAAAAACGGCCGACTTGTCTGTTTTGGGCGGTCGACCGGTATAGCCAGTTTGCACAATTTATGTGCATACATATACATAAGTGTATATATATAAACATTGATTATTTGAGGATAGATTTTAATAATAATGAACACTATTATCATATCAAATAATTAATTTCTAAAGACTAATACCATATGAAGCTCCTTATCAATGATTGTCACCTTTTTGTTGATCATCGCGCATTACTTTTACATAAATCAAAATTCTTTGACTCAACATTCTCCCCCTTTTTGATTGATGACAGTATATCTCTGAATCTCCCCCTGTATATAATCTCCCCCTGAATTTATGCCTGTATAATAACTGTTATTCCTGCATACACGATGTTAGTACAATTTTTCCTTATATATATAATGTTAGTATCATATTTCTCCCCCTTTGTCATCGACAAAAAGGACTAAATAAGCACATAAACATTGAAAGCAATACTAGAAGAGATTAAAGCAACATACAACACATAACATAGAGCATAGAGTACAAGCATACATAGGTCTGAGTTCGAAATAAAAGGCAACGACACCATTTAGGTACAAGTGTCGGATTAAGTCTGGAAATAATAAAAGCATAAGTTCATAAAACGATCAAATAAGCTAACTACTCGGATTCCATTTCCTCGCCTTCATCTTCTTCTTCCTTTTCTTCAACTTCAACCATTTGTGATTTACCTCGATCTCGTCCGTGACTAGTGTCATAGTTAGTGCCCTCCTCCGAAGATGTCCAAGTATAGGATGGAGGAGCTGGACGTTTGCCAGGGTCCTGTGCTTGCATGGAAGAAGAGGATGTTCCAAAAGATATTGCCTCCCATATAGACGCGAAGAACGACTTAAGTTTGTTAAAACGCTTATCCATTTTTGTGTCCATACGCTTAAGTTGAGCTTCAATTAGAAATTGATTTTGAGCAATGGTTTCAAGACTTTCTTTTGTGGAGGAAGTCGAGCGTAGAAGTTTCACTCTTCGGATTTTGGACGAGAAGGTTGAGACGAGGTTCCTTGGTGTCCTTTTTCCTTCCATTGTTCGAAAGGAATGATATTAAAATAAGGTTCAGGAAGTTTCATTCGCTTGATTGAAGCTTTATTTATGCATTTTGGCTTTGAAATGGTTGATGGAGGAGGATTGATTCCACAATCTAGTAAGAGTCACATAATATATTCATTATAGAAAAGATGCGTCCTATTCAACCCATTGACTTGTAAGATTTCATCGAAGATCATTTCAATCCAGTTTATGCGAATCCCCCCATAATTTGCATATAAAGCTTTGAAATTTTCTTTGTAAACAGCGTCGAAATTTCCAATATGAGGTAAAAGAAAATGCATTAAGGTATGGTAAAGAACTCTAGCCGTAGGACGTAAATTAATCAATTTTGTGTTGTCCTTAACATCCTCAATAAATTCATGACTTATTTGATTTCGGACGTGAACAGTACAAAAATTACTTGAAAATTTTTCTCCTCTGAATTCCGAACCAAGAACATTTTCCATTCTTTCACAAGAAATAAAAACTTGTTGTCCACATACAACTGACCGTAGACATTGAGAAGGATTTTCCGGTTTGTATTTGTCAAGATTAAGGTTAGCATTGAAAAGCTTGATCATAAAGTGATTAATTTCAACATTATTACGATCATCAAGTAGAGATTCGATATAATCATTTCTAGCTAATCTTTGAACACGATAGTTTGAGAAATCAGGAAATTTGATAAACGAACCAGGGTGTATGTTGAAATCCTTCATTTGATTCCATCTCTTGATAGCAACCGGATCAACAAGCCATTTCTTAATCGAACTATCTATTGGTTGGAGTTCGGTATAAGAGGAGGAAGCTTTCTTCATCTTCTTTTGTGGAGGAGCCATGAAAGAGTTTTGGAATTTTGAAGTCCTAGGGTTTTAGAACTTTTGGAGAAGGAAAAGGTAAAGTTAAAAATAAAGAGATAGGTTAAAAAATGACTATATAGATGAGTATAAAAACCCTTCAGATCGAAACTGGTCGACTGGTCAATATCTACCAGTAGACAGGAATTTATATATATATATATATATATATATATATATATATGTACGTTATATGTATATGAGTGCGCATTCATTGTGCAAACTGGGTAAAAACGATCGACCGGTCTGTTTTGGGCGGTCGATCGGTATAGCCCAGTTTGCACAATTTATGCGCATACATATACATAAGTGTGTGTATATATATAAAAACATTGATTATTTGAGGATAGATTTTAACAATAATAAACACTATTATCATACCAAATAATCAATTTCTAAAGACAAATACCATACGAAGCTCCTTATCAATGAACGTCGCCTTTTTGTTGATCATCGCGCATTACTTTGGCATAAATCAAAATTCCTTGACTCAATACAAACCACCGAGAAAATTGAAACTGAGGAGCCTGAAGCTTTGAAATATTCCCAAAGTTTAATGACTAAACAATAAGAACTAAAAATAAATGACTAACCTTGGGCTTTGAGAAATCTGCCACAAATACGATGTTGAAAAGCATCGCGCAAATCCCAATGTCTAATGTGATGACGGCTCTTCCAGACTCTTCAGTTCCGTCAAGACCATCATTAAAGCTGCTCTGGAGGTAATTTTCATATCAAATTAAAAAAACGGTAGTATAGTGATCGTTCCCTTTTAAGTGTTTCCTAAAAATACGAAGGGAAGGGTTAACAAATAGAGAACAATGGTGATGAACAAAGAGCAGTGAAAATGAGGAAAGAAATGTAAATATGAATGGAGATTTTGAATGATATTTAAAGGGGTGTATGGTTTTTTCTGGAAATGTCGCATTTGTAGGTGGAGGGCGAGAGTATTTTAGAACCAGTCAAATGCAGAAGATGCTATTTTTTAGCTATGAGTAAAACATGGCAAGATGGATGCTATTTTTTTGGGCTTAACGATATTTTAGGGATTTATTCCAATTATTAGTACCATCTATATTTGAAATTGAATTGGATAAAAATTCCAAGCTGCACAATATAGAACAAACAACTACCATTGATATAGTGCCAAATTTTCTTTCTAACCATATAAGAAATTGTCATATATCCACATTAATAGGAATTTCTATATATGGAAAATAAATTGAATTAGTATATCTACATACAAAATGTAAACGACCTTAGTTCTAATTTTAAACGCAAATATGTTTATACATACATACATATATAATAGTATCATGTATACATCATGTATTATACACATAATAAAGGTTTAAAGCAAACAGTTTTGGAATGTAAAAATTTAATTGAATAATAAAAGCTTTAATGGATGCAATAAATTATGCATGGAAATTCGTAGCATTTGAACCAATGGAAATGCATAAACTAAAATAAATAGTAACTAAATCAAAGAAATTGTCCTAAACTTAGCATCAAAATATTGTAAAAAAAAAACTGTTATTAATATAGTGCCAAATTTGCTTTCTAACCATATAAGAAATTGCCATATATCCACCCCAATATTAATTTTTATATATGGAAAATAAATTGAATTAGTAGATCTATATTCCAAATATAAATGATCTTAGTTCTAATTTTGAACACAAATATGTTTATACATATAATAGTATCGTGCATACATATAATAAAGGTTTTAAGCAAACTGTTTGGAATGTAAAATTTTAATTGCATAATAAAAACCTGAATGGATACAGTAAATTACGCATGGAAATTCGTGGCATTAAAACTAATGAAAATCCATAAACTAAAATAAATAGCAACTATATTAAAGAAATTGTCCTAAATTTAGCACTTAATATTGTAAAAAAAAAAACTTTAATTGATATAGTGCCAAATTTACTTTCTAACCATATAAGAAATTACCATATATCCACGTCAATATTAATTTCTATATATGGAAAATAAATTGAATCAGTAGATCTATATGCCAAATATAAAGGATCTTAGTTCTAATTTTAATATGTTTATAA
The DNA here is from genome assembly GCA_030737875.1 of Allium sativum. Classification (NCBI taxonomy): domain Eukaryota; kingdom Viridiplantae; phylum Streptophyta; class Magnoliopsida; order Asparagales; family Amaryllidaceae; genus Allium; species Allium sativum. Next base: position 163,775,606 of record CM060924.1, read on the forward strand.
ATACAATGGTACCGTGCATAAGTAAATATAATAAAGGTTTTAAGAAAACTATTTTGGAATGTTAAATTTTAATTGCACAATAAAAACTTGAATGGATGCAATAAATTACGCATGGAAATTCGCAGCATTAGAAACAATGAAATGCATAAACTAAAATAAATAGCAACTTGAGAAGCGATATTAAAGAGGCAACTTGAATTTGTTGGAAAGATTTCTTATATCCTAATTTAAATGACATTAAATGCTTAATTTATTGGGGATATTTGTAACACCCCACCTCCGCCAGGGTGACTCTTGCAAGCACTCTGACTTTGGAGGGGCGTTTGAATCAGGTAAACATGCATAATGATATATCAAGGCAGAACAAGAACATGTATATATATGTAACCAGAGTAAATAACATGGATAAACAGCGGAAGATTTTCAAACCATTTCAAATCAAGTCTTAGTACAACATCATGTCAATTTTCCAAATAAAATAAGTCTAGTACATAAACAACATCATCTGAAAACTGAAAAGGAAAACGTAAGTAGCTATCCCCAAAGCAGAAAAACCATAGCGAGCTCAAGTCCAAAGCATACATGAGCTATCCAAGAAAAGCAGGTAAGATCCAAGCTAAGCTCCTGTATTCCCTCCCTGAGAACCTGGGGGGGGGGGAGGGGGGGAGGGGGGGAAACGGAAGAAAAGAGGCGAAAGAAAACAGGTCAGTCAAAAAGACTAAGTAAGCCCTACTACAATCAATGTAAACTGATAAAGTTAACTGTCATGAGCAGCAAGTATGAACATAAGGATAACGACATGATGATTAACTATCAAGGTAGATAAAGGTGTCATCGCATAATCAGGATTAAGGTTTTGCACCACGGGTGTACTAGCAAACTAACATGACTTGATTAAACAAGTATTGATCCACGGCCCAAGCTTTGGCCCAATAACATGAAGTGATCCTCCTACGAGGCCCATGAAGTGACCCTACCATGAGGTCCATGAAGTGACCCTACCACGAGGTCCATGAAGTGACCCTACCACGAGGTCCAACCCAACGGTCTAGTCGATCGGCTCCCTAAGCTAACTCGTCACGTGTTGGTGTCAATACGGCCCAAACATGAATGTAGTCGAACTGTGCCGGGTCCACCCGTCGGGTGTATCAAGCCCTAGGGTGTCAACCCCTGGACACCATAAACATGAGTGCACAGTCTCGATCTACCGGTACCCGTGCTTGATTTCTCCGGCTACGGACTATGTGCACGACCAGAGTCCGCCCAGAACTACACCGGCGTACCACTCGGCCGTCGCTTTTGGTCGCTTACCTCCAGCCCAGTAATCGTGCCCCCTCCCTAGCCTAGTCCCTAGGGCCTTGATGATACAAACTTGGGATTACTGCGGAGTGGACCCCCCATTACTAGGATTTCTCTAGTGGGTTAAGTATGGTTTAACCCCTTCACTAATCATGGATTAACTTGGTTAAGTGTAACGGTGAGTTCACGACTTAACCCTGATAAACCAACCGAGCCCAAATTGGTTAAGTATTAAATCGTCCATGACTTAACCCTAATCATGAGGCATTAATTAATTAATGCGCCTTAACCTCTCACATTAGACTTTGTTGTGGTTACTAGTTAAGCCGGGCGGGTCCGGGTAGCTTTACACCACAACTTGGTCTAACCTCGGGTCCAAGGTACAACATGACCAACTTCTCACATTGGGTCCTATTGTTTGTAGCAACTAGTTAAGCCGGTCGGTTCCGGGTAGGTTTACGCTACAAACTCAACCCAACCTCGAGTTGGCCACACTTATCTTTTCTAAGTGTCATGTCCATCTCATTACAAGTTTTCAAGCAATTGGGTAGACCTAACTTAATAGGTAAATTCCCAATGGGTAGACCTAACTTAATAGGTAAATTCCCAAGCTCATGTTTTTATGTCTTTTAAGTTTACCCAACCCCAAACGCAATCCCATCGCTTACATATCGCAATAGCGCATAAAGGATAGAAAGAGGGAACTTGGCATAATCATGACATAAAAGTGTTAGAGCCACAAGTTCAACATGGTGGCATATGAAAGGTTCATGTGATCATACACTTGCATATCACATTTTTAGGCCCAAAAGCATGCATAACTTGATAACATGAACCACATGACCATCCCAAACTTGCATAACATACTTGCATAAACATATGACAACTTGCATATCATACTTGCATAAACAAACTTGCATAACATATGTCAACTTGCATATCATACTTGCATAAACAAACTTGCATAACATATGTCAACTTGCATATCATACTTGCATAAACAAACTTGCATACCTTATGGCAACTTGCATATCATACTTGCATAAACAAACTTGCATAACTTATGGCAACTTGCATATCATACTTGCATAAACAAACATGCATAACTTATGGCAACTTGCATATCATACTTGCATAAACAAACTTGCATAACTTATGGCAACTTGCATATCATACTTGCATAAACAAACTTGCATAACTTATGGCAACTTGCATATCATACTTGCATAAACAAACATGCATAACTTATGGCAACTTGCATATCATACATTTAACTTTAAAAGTTCAAGTATGAAAGGAATAGGGCTTACAATGCTTATGCGGACTCAAATGAGTATAGCAAATGTAAGAAACCCCTTATGCAACAAAATAAAACCCCAAAATGCAAGCAAACTTGATCAAGACTCCTCCTTTATGATGACAATAGAGAAACAAGACTTTAATGCAAGCTAAAGAGGATCATACAAGCCTAAATACACTTGTATGCATGGAAATCTCTTTGGATTTTGTTTAGGAATTGTATGAAGAGAGTGGAGGCCATGAGAGGATGGATTTTGCCATAGTTTAGTTGTAGGATAGATTAATGATGATTTAGGGTAGGTTAGGGTCTTATTTATAGATTAGGCTAGTGATTTAGACCATAGGATTAAACCCTAGTTGAATTAGGTCCATCAGATTTCGGAATTCTCCAGAACCAAGCCACACAACCAAGCCCAGATCAGAAATGGTGCGCCAGGCAAAACTGCCCGGCCACCCCGTGTCGACAGGGCAGTCGACACCCTTAGACCCCTGTCGACATGCCTGTCGACTTGGGGGTCTTGGCGGGAGTTTTCCCGCCTGACGCCAGTTGTGCCCTAACCCTTGTTTTTAACTTAAAATTTAAATCTGTTTTTACTTAGGAATTTTCTGAAAACTTCGTCGGGCCTTAATCGGGTCATACGGACTCCAATTTTCGAAAACTCGGACTCTATTTCGTGTATTTTTCCGAGACGAACGCAATGGCATAGCCCGTTTCCCTTGATTCAGATTTTAGAATTAAATTCTGCCTCGATTTATGTTATAACAGGTTATTGAAAATACGGGTTGTTACATTCTCCCCTCCTTAAAGGATTTCGTCCCCGAAATCTTCAAGTTAGGAAGAACGTATCCTACCATCCAATCACCCATCTACTCAAAGCATCATCCACGAGCAATCATTGTCCTTACAAGATTCTAAATGCTGGATGAACATATGCAGAGGTGTGTGTATATGTACTTATCTAATGCACATATCATCAATGCGAATTATGTTAGTGAAATGAATCCATATGTATGCAATTCCTAACATAATGTATATCATCTATATGTGTGCACATAACATACACCCATATGCAACATCCATGTGATAACACACAATTTTCATCCATGAATAAGCATAAACACTCATGCATATGCAATATGAGGAGTGTGCGAGCCGATCTAGTGCCTAATCGTGTATAATGCATCCACGAGCAACCACTTGCAAACACTTGCAACCACTTGCAACCACCAAGCATAACATGTTCCAAAAACATGTTTCATCCAAAGGGTTCCTACCTAAGGTTCTCATGACAAGATTAACACGATAAACTAGATAAAGAAAGATATGCTAACAAAGAAAAGAGATTGAGAGTGTACCCTTAAAAAGGAATGGATAAAGCCTACGCATCTTCTCCTCGGTTTCCCAAGTTGCGTCTTCTTCGGCTTCACCCCATTGAACCTTCACCAATTTGACCTCTCGATTCCTTAGCTTCTTGGCCTCCGTCCCCAAGATACGAATCGGAGCTCTCCTCAAGGTAGCCTCTTTCTCCACTTCCACATCTTCCAAAACACTTGGCTCCACAATCTCTGCTGATTCATGCAAACACTTCCGGAGATGCGAGACATGAAAAACATCGTGTACTCCGGCAAGCTTCTCGGGCAACTTCACTCTATAAGCCATCTGCCCGATCCTCTCAACAATGGGGAATGGTCCAAAAAATCTCGGGGCTAACTTCCCAACGGCTCCAAATCGGACCACATTCCGTAAAGGAGAAACCTTTACGAAAACCATATCCCCAATATCGAACTCCAAATCGGATCTTCGCTTATCAGCATAGGATTTCTGTCGGTCTTGGGCCGCTTTCATCCGTCTCCGAATCAACTCGATTTTCTCGGATGTATCTCTGATCATATCAGGCCCAAGTATGAGCTTATCTGTTGTCTCCCACCAACATGTAGGCGACTTGCACGGCCTCCCATATAAAGCTTCAAATGGTGCCATCCCTATGCTTGCCTGATAACTGTTATTATATGCAAACTCAACAAGAGGAAGATGGTCTTCCCAAGTACCACCAAAGTCCAGAATACAAAGCCTCAATAGATCCTCGAGTACTCTATTCACCCTCTCGGTTTGACCGTCCGTCTGTGGGTGATAAGCAGTACTTAGATTCAACCTCGTGCCCATAGCCTCTTGCAAGCTATTCCAGAACTGACTAGTAAAGATTGGGTCACGGTCACTGACAATACTAGAAGGGACTCCATGAAGTCTCACAATCTCACGAAGATATACGGACGCTAGCCAAGATGCGGTCTTCTTGCTTTTCACCGGAATGAAATGAGCACTCTTCGTAAGTCTATCTACAATAACCCAAATGCTTGTATTCCCTTTCCTTGACCTTGGAAGCCCATCAATAAAGTCCATGGAGATACTCTCCCACTTCCAAAGTGGAACGTCTAGAGGATGCAATAACCTACCGGGCTTCTTTGACTCAGCTTTAACTTGCTGGCAAATGATACGTCTAGAGACAAACTCCGCCACATCCTTCTTCATCCCAGGCCAAAAGAAAATACGCTTCATATCTTTGTACATCTTATCTCCGCCTGGATGTATAGTCAACTTAGTGCGATGCGTTTCCTCCAGAACTTTTCTTACTAAATCTTCCACCATGGGGACACATAACCTTCCATCTCTCCTCAGCCAACCCTTGTCATCAATAGAATATCGAGCGAGATGACTAGACGTCTCTCCTCGAATCAGCTTGTCCATAATCTCAACTATTTGAGGGTCTTCTCTCTGCGAAGCCCCAACTTGATCAAGAAGGGTAGGCCTGAGTTCCAGAGATGCTAAAGAACCGGTCATCGACTCAACCGCCAAAGAGAAATCAAAGGTTGCCACATACTCTAAATTCTTCATCTCAACGAATAGAGGACTTAGAGTCAACCTTCTTCTACTCAATGCATCAGCTACCACATTCCCCTTGCCAGGGGTATAAGCTATCTCAAAATCATAGGATGCCAAGAATTCCATCCATCTTTGCTGCCTCAGATTCAGATCCTTCTGAGAAAAGAGATACTTCAATGACTTGTGATCGGTATAAAGCTCAAATCTTTCTCCCAGAAGATAATGGCGCCAAGCCTTGAGTGCATATACTATTGCTGCCAACTCTAAGTCATGAGTGGGATAATTCTTCTCATGCACTTTGAGTTGTCTACCGCCAAAGCATATCACTCTTCCTTCTTGCATAAGAACAGCTCCTAACCCCGTGCCACATGCATCGGTGTATACGGTAAATAACTTCCCTCCATCGGGCAAAGCTAGAACAGGTGCTGATGTGAGAGCTTTCTTGAGCTTCTGAAAAGCAAGCTCGCACTCTAAGCTCCAAGCAAAAACTGAATTCTTCTTTGTCAATTTAGTGAGAGGAGCAGAAATCTTCGCGAAGTCCTTGATGAACTTCCGGTAAAAACCCGCAAGACCTAGAAAACTTCTGACTTCGGTTGCATTCCTTGGAGTCTTCCAATCCTGAACCGCAACCACCTTAGCGGGATCCACCGCTAAGCCCTGCTTAGACACTATATGCCCAAGGAATCTTACTTCCCTTCTCCAAAAGTGACACTTGGAGAACTTGGCCTTCAATTGATGCGCTCTAAGCGTATCCATCACCTCCTCGAGGTGCCTTGCATGTTCTTCCTCATCCTTAGAGAAGACCAAAATATCATCTACGAAGACCACGACAAACTTGTTCAAGAACTCCCTGAACACCCTACTCATCAAGTCCACGAAATATGCGGGTGCATTCGTCAAGCCGAATGGCATGACAAGCCACTCAAAGAATCCATCCGGAGTTCTGAACGCAGTCTTGTCTATACTATCCTCAGCTACCCTGAGCTGATGGAATTCCGTAGCAAGATCAAGCTGAGAGAAAACAGAAGCACCGACAAGCTGGTCAAAGAGATCATCGATCCTCGGTAACGGGTGTCTGTTCTTCTTAGTCAGCTTATTCAACTCTCGATAGTCAACACATAGTCGGAGAGAACCATCCGCCTTGGTAGCAAATACCACAGGCGCTCCCCACTCAGATATACTTCGTCTAATGAAGTTCTTTTCAAGCAACTCTTTCACTTGCTTGCTCAGCTCCCGCCTTTCATGCGGAGCCATGTGCCGAACGGGCAAAGAAACAGGCTTTGCATTATCCACCAGATAAATGCGGAAATCAATCTCTCGCTTAGGGGGCAATCCCCTAACTTCATCAAAAACATCCGGATACTCTCGAACCACTCTCACAGACTGAAGAGTCTCCACTGACGAGTCGAGTGATTCAAGATAGCACAACATGACGGGACCTCTCGGATCACATGAAATCTCTAGGGTGTTCCCGAGGCGAGTCACGAGCCTCACAACCCTATGCTCATAATCAAGAATGGCTCCATATCTGGACAGGCAATCCATGCCCAATATCAATCCGTATCCCCTGAAACCAAGAACATAAGCACTGCACAAGAACTCTACACTCAGTATAGAGATCCTCAAATCCCCACATATCATAGACAAATGGGCGGAACCCCCAATAGGATTTGAGACACAAACGGGATCCTCTAACAAGCTAGTACTAAGGTGCAAACTATCAACAAGATCAAATGAGATAAAACTATGCGATGCACCAGAATCAAACAAGGTACGAACTGGAAAATCAGAAATATATACAAGGCTCTCAACAGAAATACTACCTCGATTGGGAACTGGAGCGGTAGCGAGAGCATGAACTTGCCCTCCTGCGGGTCCAGCACGCTGAGTCTGACCCTGGCCTTGCCCCTGTTTCTTTGGGCAATCCTTGCTGAAATGTCCAGTCTTCGCACATAAAAAGCATTCACCATTATTCCTTTTCCTCTTCTTACAATCCTTGACAAGATGCCCAACTGAACCGCAATAATGGCATCTCCCCTTGCTGTTCTTGCCCTTGTTGTTGTTCCCCTTGTTGCCTTGACCCTTGTTCTTGCTCTGATTGCCTTGACTGCTTTGACCACTAGTATTACCCTGATTTCCCTTTCCTTGGGAATCGGTCTTCTTGACTTGAGTATCATTCTTCTTGACATCTCCCTGAAGTAACGCCATATCAACCAAGCTCTCAAACGTGGCCCCATGAGGAATATGTGACATGGCCAATCCCTGCAACGGCTCATTTAATCCCTTAGCAAAACGAAGAGCCTTCTTCTGAGGAGTATTCACCATATCCAAGCCAAAACGAGCTAACTGATTAAACTTGTTCACATATTCTTTGACAGACATATCTCCTTGCTTCAAAGTTATGAATCTCTCCATCTGCAAATTCTCCTCAGCGGAAGATAGAAACTTAAGCATAAACCTTGCCCTGAGATCGGCCCAAGTCTCAACAGGCCTAGTACCATTGGTGACCTCCCACCAATAAGCGGCTTCATCCTTCATAAGCCAAACCGCCAACAAGAGCTTCCTCTGATCGTCTAACCCAAAGATAGCAAACAAATCCTCGGTCTCTTTCAACCAATTTCTGGCCTCTACAAAAGTCTCAGTGCCTTGAAAGTTCTTGCCTCCCATTGCTTTGAAATCTTTGCAAGTCTTTGCGAAGTCCACTTGAGGATGCTGAGGGGGAGGAGGAAGAGGAACCTCAGCGACAGGAGGAGGAGGAACATTAACCACCAGAGGAGGAGGAGGAACATTAACTACCGGAGGAGGAGGAGGAGGAACATCTGCGGGGCCGGCTTCGGTCGCCCTAGCCTCCAAAAGTCTCCTATACCAAACAGGTACATGTACTCCCTCCGGAATAGCAAAGTTATCGGCCATACTGAAAACGAAGAAAAAGACAGATTCAGAATGGAGAAAAACGAAGGAATTTTGCTAATGGCTTTTTGGGGAATAGCCTTTAAAATAAACTAGACTTTTCTTTGGAATATACTTTATACTTGGTTTTGAAAATAGTTTTCCAAAAGTTTTCTAAAAGCCTTTTTGTTCCTTCTCGTACCATATGCTCTGATACCAAATTGTAACACCCCACCTCCGCCAGGGTGACTCTTGCAAGCACTCTGACTTTGGAGGGGCGTTTGAATCAGGTAAACATGCATAATGATATATTAAGGCAGAACAAGAACATGTATATATATGTAACCAGAGTAAATAACATGGATAAAACAGCGGAAGATTTTCAAACCATTTCAAATCAAGTCTTAGTACAACATCATGTCAATTTTCCAAATAAAATAAGTCTAGTACATAAACAACATCATCTGAAAACTGAAAAGGAAAACATAAGTAGCTATCCCCAAAGCAGAAAAACCATAGCGAGCTCAAGTCCAAAGCATACATGAGCTATCCAAGAAAAGCAGGTAAGATCCAAGCTAAGCTCCTGTATTCCCTCCCTGAGAACCGGGGGGGGGGAACGGAAGAAAAGAGGCGAAAGAAAACAGGTCAGTCAAAAAGACTGAGTAAGCCCTACTACAATCAATGTAAATTGATAAAGTTAACTGTCATGAGCAGCAAGTATGAACATAAGGATAACGACATGATGATTAACTATCAAGGTAGATAAAGGTGTCATCGCATAATCAGGATTAAGGTTTTGCACCACGGGTGTACTAGCAAACTAACATGACTTGATTAAACAAGTATTGATCCCACGGCCCAAGCTTTGGCCCAATAACATGAAGTGATCCTCCTACGAGGCCCATGAAGTGACCCTACCACGAGGTCATGAAGTGACCCTACCACGAGGTCCATGAAGTGACCCTACCACGAGGTCCAACCCAACGGTCTAGTCGATCGGCTCCCTAAGCCTAACTCGTCACGTGTTGGTGTCAATACGGCCCAAACATGAATGTAGTCGAACTGTGCCGGGTCCACCCGTCGGGTGTATCAAGCCCTAGTGTGTCAACCCCTGGACACCATAAACATGAGTGCACAGTCTCGATCTACCGGTACCCGTGCTTGATTTCTCCGGCTACGGACTATGTGCACGACCAGAGTCCGCCCAGAACTACACCGGCGTACCACTCGGCCGTCGCTTTTGGTCGCTTACCTCCAGCCCAGTAATCGTGCCCCCTCCCTAGCCTAGTCCCTAGGGCCTTGATGATACAAACTTGGGATTACTGCGGAGTGGACCCCCCATTACTAGGATTTCTCTAGTGGGTTAAGTATGGTTTAACCTCTTCACTAATCATGGATTAACTTGGTTAAGTGTAACGGTGAGTTCACGACTTAACCCCGATAAACCAACCGAGCCCAAATTGGTTAAGTATTAAATGGTCCATGACTTAACCCTAATCATGAGGCATTAATTAATTAATGCGCCTTAACCTCTCACATTAGACTTTGTTGTGGTTACTAGTTAAGCCGGGCGGGTCCGGGTAGCTTTACACCACAACTTGGTCTAACCTCGGGTCCAAGGTACAACATGACCAACTTCTCACATTGGGTCCTATTGTTTGTAGCAACTAGTTAAGCCGGTCGGTTCCGGGTAGGTTTACGCTACAAACTCAACCCAACCTCAAGTTGGCCACACTTATCTTTTCTAAGTGTCATGTCCATCTCATTACAAGTTTTCAAGCAATTGGGTAGACCTAACTTAATAGGTAAATTCCCAATGGGTAGACCTAACTTAATAGGTAAATTCCCAAGCTCATGTTTTTATGTCTTTTAAGTTTACCCAACTCCAAACGCAATCTCATCGCTTACATATCGCAATAGCGCATAAAGGATAGAAAGAGGGAACTTGGCATAATCATGACATAAAAGTGTTAGAGCCACAAGTTCAACATGGTGGCATATGAAAGGTTCATGTGATCATACACTTGCATATCACATTTTTAGGCCCAAAAGCATGCATAACTTGATAACATGAACCACATGACCATCCCAAACTTGCATAACATACTTGCATAAACATATGACAACTTGCATATCATACTTGCATAAACAAACTTGCATAACATATGTCAACTTGCATATCATACTTGCATAAACAAACTTGCATAACATATGTCAACTTGCATATCATACTTACATAAACAAACTTGCATACCTTATGGCAACTTGCATATCATACTTGCATAAACAAACTTGCATAACTTATGACAACTTGCATATCATACTTGCATAAACAAACATGCATAACTCATGGCAACTTGCATATCATACTTGCATAAACAAACTTGCATAACTTATGGCAACTTGCATATCATACTTGCATAAACAAACTTGCATAACTTATGGCAACTTGCATATCATACTTGCATAAACAAACATGCATAACTTATGGCAACTTGCATATCATACATTTAACTTTAAAAGTTCAAGTATGAAAGGAATAGGGCTTACAATGCTTATGCGGACTCAAATGAGTATAGCAAATGTAAGAAACCCCTTATGCAACAAAATAAAACCCCAAAATGCAAGCAAACTTGATCAAGACTCCTCCTTTATGATGACAATAGAGAAACAAGACTTTAATGCAAGCTAAAGAGGATCATACAAGCCTAAATACACTTGTATGCATGGAAATCTCTTAGGAATTTGTTTAGGAATTGTATGAAGAGAGTGGAGGCCATGAGAGGATGGATTTTGTCATAGTTTAGTTGTAGGATAGATTAATGATGATTTAGGGTAGGTTAGGGTCTTATTTATAGATTAGGCTAGTGATTTAGACCATAGGATTAAACCCTAGTTGAATTAGGTCCATCAGATTTCGGAATTCTCCAGAACCAAGCCACACAACCAAGCCCAGATCAGAAATGGTGCGCCAGGCAAAATTGCCCGGCCACCCCGTGTCGACAGGGCTGTCGACAGGGCAGTCGACACCCTTAGACCCCTGTCGACATGCCTGTCGACTTGGGGGTCTTGGCGGGAGTTTTCCCGCCTGACGCCAGTTGTGCCCTAACCCTTGTTTTTAACTTAAAATTTAAATCTGTTTTTACTTAGGAATTTTCTGAAAACTTCGTCGGGCCTTAATCGGGTCATACGGACTCCGATTTTCGAAAACTCGGACTCTATTTCGCGTATTTTTCCGAGACGAACGCAATGGCATAGCCCGTTTCCCTTGATTCAGATTTTAGAATTAAATTCTGCCTCGATTTATGTTATAACAGGTTATTGAAAATACGGGTTGTTACAATATTAGGTTAATTAATAATTTTGTATATTTAAAAGCTCATAGTAAGGGCACTTTGGGAAGTTCACGGTCGAACCAAAACTTTGTGCTCCAAGAGAATTATTAATAAAAATTTAAATGACATTAAATGCCTAATTTATTGGGGATATTAGGTTAATTAATAATTTTGTATATTTAAAAGCTCATAGTAAGGGAATTTTGGGAAGTTCACGGTCGGACCAAGACTTTGTGCTCCAAGAGAATTATTAATAAAGATTATTAACAGATAACCAATTATTAGAAAGTGTATCATAAAACCATCAATAGCTTTATCATCAAGTTTAAGCTCAAGTAATCCTATAATACTAGGTTTATTAGATGAAAGTAAATTGGACAAGCCCAATTTTCGTTCAAGGGAGGTGAGACCCCTAACATTCCAAGATATTATCGTCATTATAATAAATAAATAAAAGTATAAGGATACTAAAAAGGATATCAATTCTGATGCATAGGCAAATTGCAGTTGTCGGTCTCAAAATTCTTTGTAGATTTTCCTCTTTTTCATTCATAAGCAGTTTTTTCATTAGCTTTGCGGAAATCTGCCCACTATGAATTTTTAACAATATATCTATCTTTAAAAAATTTCCTATATTTGTCGGTGCTATTATTATCCATAATGTCTTGCAAGCTTTTCTTTTTTTCTTTTCTTCCTTTTGTTGTTTATACGTGATGATGTGGAGGGACTAATTTTATTTTAAAGGAAGGAATTCAGGGGCCCATTATAATTCCTCCGTTTACACTAAAATTTGTCCTTATGGACAAAATTTTTGTCTCTTGTCCTTATGGATCAATTTTTTGTTCATTTTTTCCTTTAGGGTATTTTCCTATAAATATAATTCACCTTGTACCTAAAACAAACACAATGCCAACATGCTTTATCAAAAGTAGATTAATATTCAGCTACAACTACAGGCCTTACAAATTTAATAGAAAACAACACCAAAATGCATTCATTTTGCAATGACCAAATAAAGTAATTAGATTCATATAAACGTGTATTTGTAACTCAAAACACATTCATTTTGCATAGGCAGCTACAGTCCTTACAAATTTAGTAGAAGACAATATCAAAACACATTCAAATTGCATACACATATGCTCAAGCACTTGCAGATATACGCTCAGCATTAGTTTCCTATAATTAGCTCAATGCACATGCAGTTTTAACCAAAATACATCATTCAAAAATGGCTAAACTCTTAAAATCCTTGCATGCATACAATATTGGATATTGCAAAGCAACAAAAATGATACACCAATATAAATTAAACAAAAATCGTATGCTTAAAGAGGAAGATCCTCAATCCTTATCACATGCGGCAGCATCCATAAGTAGTATTTGACCTATTACAACAAAATAGGAGAGGTCAAATTATATAACCCTCAATCGTTACATGCTATTTTAAAAACAAACACAAACATAAATCTATACCAGCTTACTAAATTCTAAATAAAGGAGCTAACGCAGACTTACTTTGCATTTGTTGGAGTTGGAGTTGAAGCTACGTTAACACTTGTAATTGGATCAGAAGCAGAAGATGAGATTTCTTGTGTCGACTTGAAAATGGTTTTCCACTCTGAAAATAAAATTTAAAATGATAGTGAAATAGGTTGTGCCATAGACAAAACGATCATATAGATCATATACAATCATGTAGCATACTGACTGAGTCTTGCATGTTAATATTAAAATATCAAATTGAACAGTCATATCAAGTTCCCTTTGAACAGTTTTATCAACTTATAAATCGTACACCTGCGTGCACCGTGGTGTCGAGGCATACCATCATAGAACATTAAATAACATTAATAACTACTTTTACTGTCTGAATTAGTTTAAATAAAAGGACCTTGTCAACTCAGTGGTACTGAAATCACAAGGCTATTTAAGAGTATACTCACAAGGTATTTACAATCACATAGCCAGTCAGAATGTAAATGGAGTAATAAAAGGACTGCTATTGAAATCACTAAAAATATTCCAACATAAAACCACAAGATTTTGTTTTCAACATTGAGGTTTTTGATCAAAAAAATGAAACAGAAGCCATCATACATGAAATAGAAACACCATACGAAGGAGGTAAGAAAAACTTGACCTAGTAAGAACAATTATACAAAAACCTGTGGACTAGCTGACGGTGCTCCAAGTAACCAGTTTTTGGACATTGGATGATACATGACTTGGAAAAAGGCACGAAACAAAATATCTTTTCACATGGTGCAAACAAAACGTACCCAGACCTGTTGTGCTTACAGGGCTGTTCTAGGACGTCTTCCGACAAAGGATAGATTACACAAATGGGGAATCACTGCAGACTCCACATGCGCGTTTTGCAACTCTAATGAAAAAAATCACAGTCATTTTTTCTTTGAGTGTGGTTTCACAAAGAAAGTATGGGAAGAATGTTGTAAAGCAGTAAATTTACAATATCTCAGAAAACAATTTACGACGAAATTATCACTCACCTTGAAATCGTCAGGCAAGGCATACGTGAGGCAGCCAAAATGTATGCAATTGCTTTTACAGTTACTGTTTGGAGTTCAAGGAAGGAGAGAAACAATCACATACATAAGAATAAAGTATAATCAGTGGAGTTCATCAGGAAATTAACAATTAAAGTTCTGAACTTGGCGTTATTGAGGAAGAGAAAGGAACTTACCAGTGGAACGAAACCTGCAACAAGCAGTAGGCAAGTCATGGATCGGTTGCTTCCGTCAGCTCAGCACCAAGAAACAAGCACGAGCTACTTCACTTTTCAGCCGTCATAGCCATGGATCTGATCTTTGTTTTGATTTTTTTAATTATTCTTACTTTAGCGCAGAGGAAAAGTAACGCTCTATCGGTTTGTGGTAGTATCTAGAAAGTATATGTAACGTAACAAGGCTTTGGGCCTTTGTTCTCCCTTTGGGCTGCATTGCCCAGAAATAAAAGCTTAAACCCATTTTCAATATATATATATATATATATATATATATATATATATATATATATATATATATATATATATTAGCAGGATAAACAAATAGAAGCTCTAGTTGAAAAGCTTTGCAATAAATTCAGTGGAGCAACTAGTACATTTTTCCCCATAATCCAATCAAACTTTACTTTTAGCATGCACTTGCTCAAAAGCTCAATGACATTCGTAAAACAAAATAGAAATTAGAATATGCAAAAACAAAGTTATTTACCTGTTCAAAAATTTCTAATCCAAGCGGTAACAGTGCTGCAAGCCTGCAAAAAATGATGATGATCAAAATCTCAAAAAAAAAAAAAAAAAAAAACTACAGCATTTCAAACTCATTTTCAAAAAAAAATCATACCTCGATTTGAGAGATCTGGATCCTAGATAGGAATAGTAAAGTGCCTCTAGATCGGGAGGTTGCAGGCGCAGATCTGAAATATAAAGGGCACAGGAAACCCAAAGCGATTTTTGAAATACAGTTCGAATTTTTGTGCTGAACCGCTGATGGAAAATTGAATATTCGGGGATTGAGTTTTAGGAGAGGACGAGAAACATAACGTAGATAAAGATGGGAATGGGATATATTTATTCCATTGAAATATGGAATTGTGAAGGAGTGCTTCATGTTCTTCATCTTCAATTTGAAAGTTGGCTTTGGCTCAACAAGTAAAAAAAATATGTTAGGTAATAATGAAGGTTTTAAAAATGAAACGCAAAAGCTTTCCTGGCACACATACTTCGGTTATATCGGTTGAACCAAATTTTGTCTCGTTAAATTCAAAACCAATCCATAAACCGAATTCACCTAAAAATAAGAACCAAATCCAACCGAACAGCTAAGGCAACTACACCGAACCGACCAAATTAATTCGGTTTAAACCAAACAATGTGCACCCCTATCTGGAGGAAGCTTTTCAAAACCCAACTTGTCCTATTTGAATTTGTTGGATTTAATTTTTTTCAATATTTAATATTAGTGAATCTGAATATGTATTTAAATCAGGGTCAGCCTACTAGGTGTTGAATCAAGACCTGTTCTGCATAATCCCCAGTGCATAACTGCATGTCTACAGTATTATTATCATTTATATCTGCATGAGTACTGTAATTGTTGTAAATATCAGTTATTGCTTCTTCATGCCTCATTTGATTTATAGCAGTACCAACATTAACAGATATGCCTTTAAGTTTTCAGTGGATAAAGAGGTTGAGGCTTGCCTTTAATTGCCCAAATTTAACTGATTTGAATTTTCTGTCATGGGTCCAGAATTTGATCTAAAGGTTTCAAAAAACTGAATTTTTTCAGTAACTTATTATTGCCAGACTTTTCCAAACTGGGATCTTGATAATTTTCCTTTCCAGTTTTAAGTAAAGAAACATATTCTTGAATTTGTTTTTGCAAATCCAAGTTATCTTTAACATGATTATTATCTAAATTTCCAAAAGATTTATCATGATTTGCAAGAAAAGAATCCTGAGCTTTTGCTGAAACAGTTTTTTCTCTCCATGCCTGTTTTGTAAGACAAACCTCAGCTGAATGACCGAAGCATTGGCATTTCGTATATTTTGGGGGAATCAATTTGTATTCTATTCTCTGAACGTTTTTCTCTCCATCATACATTCTAATGTGTGCTTCATCTAAAAGCTCTGAACTGCCTTAATTTTAACTAAGATCCTCACAAAACTAAGCCTTGATTCACTCGTTGTAGGTTCATCCAATTTCAGAGGAGTGCCTACAAGGCTTGCAATAGCGCTGAAGGCCTCCTTGTCCCATAGCCGAAGCTTTAACTTAGGCAACTTTATCCAAATTGGCAGTGTAGTTAAAATATCTTTATCCAATTTAAGGCTCTTTGTCCATTTTTTAGAAATGATTAGCTTTCCATTAATAAAATATGGACCACCATTGATAACCACATAATAATCGGCCGAGTTAGAGAATATGATTAGAAATAACCCATTATCTCTAGTGTATATTTCAAATTTAGATGTAGGATTCCAGGTTTTAGAAACAAAAGCCTTGAAATGATGATAGTTTGGTCTATGCTTAAAGATATAAGCATGAACTGAAGAATTCCATTTTTTTTAGTTCTTCTTCCCACTACCTCTTTAATCGCAACAATACGCTTGTCACCCACTTTAACGGGGGCTGTATAACTAAGGTCAAAATTAGAGAGTACCCCATCATGCTTCAACAAATCTACATAGGTGGACGATCTTTGATTTGATTTCAGATTGAAATTCTGCATATTTGCAGGGCGATTTGATTGTTGCATCTCAGATCTAATTTCTGCATTGTTTTGCCTATTAAACTTCTGAAAGAAGAGAGGATTTACCCTAGAAGAACCCAATTTGGGGTCATTCTGCATAGCTGTAGGACGATTTGATTGCTGTGACTTAGATCTAATTTAAGCAATGTTTTGCCCATTAACTTTTGAAAGAAGAGAGAATTAGCCGAAGAAGAACCAAACTTGGGGCCATTAACCCTAAAATTAGGAATAGATTTCTGTAATTTAGCAGTTTGAAATTTGTATCTATTCCTAACAGTTTGAAAACCATCCTCATCAACATCTGTAGGTTTATCTTTAGGAGAGGAGGAGAAGTGAAGAGGAATAGGGGAGGAAGGGTCTCGAATGAGTAGGCTATATTGGAAGCCATTAAAATGCTATAGAGATGTCACAAAGTTTTTTTTTCTATGTGCCACAATATTTGCATTTAAGCTTATACTTATTACAGATGATAATATTAACCCTATCAGTGAGTTTGCTTTCATAAAAGGCCATCAAAGAGAACCTGTGCGGCGGTTTAAGAAAATTTAGTAAAAATGGCATTTTGTAATGACCCGGAAAATCAGAACCAATTTAAATTTTTTATTTTGGCTATTTTAATGAATTCGGAATATTTAAAATAATTTATTCTAAATAATAATGACTTAAAATTTATTTTAAATCGAAGTTAGAACAAATAAATTTATTTTAATTATAAAAAGGAGTTTGAAATAGCGCGGTAGTTTGAAAATTGGAATTTGAACTTTGAATGAATGTACATGATTCAAAATACATCGGATTTCAGTAAATCCGAATATATTTAAATCTATTTAAATATATCTTTCCAACGAATGTGAAAAATCCAGGTTTCATAGCTGGCATAAAAAGTTATGGCCAGTTAAATACTCAGAATAGTTGCTATGGAATTTAATATAATATATAGCCCTTATAAATAGCCATTTCGCAAACGACCTCCGTTTTCGAAGAAACCACTTTAGTTGGATCAGGAATGTCAAATTATTACAAGATTCCAATTTTTATAATTTTTGGAATTAATACGTGAGCGTGGCAAAAGAAAACGTGTTCTGTCAATTTCAGTAAAATTGGATCGATCAGAAAATGGCCATTTTTCAAACAGTCTCCAAATTCGATGAAATTAATTTTCTTAGGACCATATCATCAAAACATAGCTAGATCTATTTTTTGGGAATTTTTAAAGTCAGTATGTGGCACCAGTAAATTAAAATGTATGATCAAATTAAATAACTAAATGTTTTATATTTTAATTTAAGAAAAGTGGCTGAAACGATCAAATGGGCTAATGAGACCTAGTCCATTATGTCCGGAATAGGGTTATTTGGCTAAGGGAGACATTCACTGGGCTGAATTTGGAGTTAATATCAGTTAACGGGTTTTTTTGAAAATTAAAGAATTAAATATTATAAAGATAGATCAACAAAAAATTAGAAAACCCTAATTCTAAAGTCCAGAGCCACCGCTCTCAACATATGAACGACAATGGTTTTTAATTTTTATTCCTAAAAAAACTCTCGATCCAATTTAAATTACAATCTGGTTCTAAACACAAATTTGAAGTACTTTCTCTTCTCTTCCTTTCCATACGGTTGAGATCGATTTTCACTTAGTAAATTGGTCGAATTTCTTGCTCAAACTCGAGCAGTTTGGAGGCGATTTCAACATGCCTGGGTGCTGCGAGTTCAATGCTAAGGCTGGCATTGGGAGCGGGCGTGATGCCCTACGGCGTGGCATCATCATATGATCGGCTGGCGGCTCGATGAGTGGTGCGCGAGCCGTGGAAGGAATCGATCAAATTGGGTTCAACTGTTTGGTTCTAGGAGGAATACGTGATGTAAAAGATGAAGAAAGGGGTGGCCAAGATTATTTCTAATATAATTAAAGAAGTAATTAAAGTTTATTATATAATTAATTATATTAATAATGTGATCAATGTTTAAAATTGTGTATCTCTTTCATTCGATGTCAGAATTCAGTGATTCTAGTTGCGTTGGAATCGTCTTGCTAAGCACTACAACATTGAGTAGATCAGAACTGAAACAGAGGCCATATGGATTTTTGATAAAATTAAACATATGTTTGATTTTATTAAAAACAATCATTTTTACTTGTCATGTTAAAAATAGATTTGTATACAAATTAAAATATCATTTTTATTTGTCATGTTAATGTAGGAATTGTATACACATAAAAATATTCATTTTATTTGACCTGTTAAAAATAGATTTGTATACAAATAAAAATATTCATTTTCATTTGTCACGTTTAACATTGAATTTGTATACAAATTAAAATATTCATTTTTATTTGTCATGTTAAACATTGAAATTGTATACAAATTAAAACAGTAATTTTTATTTGCTATGTTTAACATTGAATTTGTATACAAATTAAAATATTCATTTTTATTTATCATCTTAAACATTGAAATTGTATACAAATTAAAATATTCATTTTTATTTGTCATGTTTAACATTGATTTTGTATACAAATTAAAATATTCATTTTTTACTTTGTCGTTAGAATTATAAAACATCTCATGTAAACAAAATTATCTTTTCATTTTGTCGTTAGAATTATAGAACATCATGTAAACAAAATTATCTTTTTATTTTGTCATTAGGATTATAGAACATGTCATGTAAAGAAAAATTATCTTTTTATTTGTCATTAGGATTATAGAACATGTCATGTAAAGAAAAATTATCTTTTTATTTGTCATTAGCAACACAGAACTGTAATGATAATAAAAATTATCTTTTTATTTGTCATTAGCAACGTAGAAATATAATGAAAATAAAATTTATCTTTTAATTTGTCATTAGGAACATAGAAATGTAATGAAAATAAAAATTATCTTTTTATTTGTCATTAGCAACATAGAAATGCAATGAAAATAAAAATTATCTTTTTATTTGTCATTAGCAACATAGAAATATAATAAAAATAAAAATTATCTTTTTATTTGTCATTGGCAACATAGAAATGTAATGACAATAAAAATTATCTTTTTATTTGTAATTAGCAACATAGAAATGTAATGAAAATAAAAAAATTACCTTTTTATTTGTCATTAGCAACATAGAAATGTAATGAAAACAAAAATTATCTTTTTATTTGTCATTAGCAACATAGAAATGTAATGAAAATGATTTTTTTTATTTGTCATATAAAATATAGAATTATTGTATAAATAAAATTCTTCTTTTATTTATGCATACAAAATGAAGGAATGATGTAGAAAATGAAACTTTTTTTTATTGTACATATGTGAACACAGGAATGGTCAAAATTGTTGAACATTAAAAGAAACATTTTTAATGTATAAAATGACTCAATAATAAAAATAACATGTACATTGGAAAAGAGATTAAAAGGGACATTTTAATGTTTATTAGTTTTATTAAAAATGTCACGTTTTACATGTAAATTTAAGATAAAAAGGATTTGTAATTAAAATGTACATTTTACATGATAGTAAAATAGGAAAATGTTTAAGTACTAATGTATGCTTTGTTAGTTGAAACCGTCATTTTTAATATGTTAGTGAAATCGTCGAACGATTTATATTTATATATATATATAAATATAAATTAAAATTAAACGAATCACACGCGATAATTCGCGTTTCGAAATTGTAACTTTATACGATTATACCGAAAGATCTGACCGTCGGATTTTCCCAATACTGGAACTGTTAGGTCCGCTTTGGAAAAATCTTTCCAACGATATAATTTTTTTTAAAATCCAATGGTTAGATTTCGAGAAATGTGTAAATCAAATTTGGGTAAAAACAGCGCCGGGGCTGCGTAGTGACCTAAAGCGTCGTTAAATTAAATTGGACTATTTTTATATAAATAAAAATAGTGATAGATCGCTATAAGACAATATTAATGATAGGAAATGATTTAAATTTTATATATTCGAGAATTATTTGAAAAGACTGAGTTCAATATTATTTCAAATAAGTATACGATGATTTAAATAGAAGATATTGAAGACGGTGATTGAAGACCGCCGATCTTCACATCGAATGGACGACTACTGATGCCCGACATTGGGTAGCTCCCAGTAAAGGGTTAAAAGTGGTGGTTGTCCGGACGTACTTTTTGATTGTCCGGATATGCGAGAACCTCTCTTCCGTATTGGACATACGAGACGATGTATAAGGTCTCCAGTTTCGTTCAAACCCAGAATGGACTTGTAAATGGATGTGTGTCTGACATTGGATTTCGTTCTATATGAATTGATTTCTATTTAATATATATTTGTTCGGTGGCGGAGAATTTATTCCCTTGCTTAACACCCTTCTCTGAGAGGTGCGAGCTTATATATTGATAGTTATCAGTCGCATGGCGTGAATTGCCAATGTGGCACGCCAAGCTACAAATGATCAAGGTTTTTGTTGAAAAGCATACCCTTGTGTTTGATGATCAAAGCACAACTTTAATTAGCATAGTTTTGTGTATAGCGTAACTTTGCGAGCCTCACACCCTAGTAAGAGTCAGAAACGGGATAAGGGAATGTAGCACGACGTTTCTTTCTAACTAGAAGTGGTGTCATGGTTGGAGCCCATACATTTTTACTTATGTGGATGATGGAATAAGGCGCCTCGGATATTGGTCGCTACTGGCCAAGTGATAGGTCCAATAGGACCGGGAAACGTGTGTTCAGGAATTGCCAATCCACTAAAGTATTTGTGGACCGGCCCTGCAGGATCCAAGGGTTTGCAAGCATCCAAGCCCTAAATCATTTGCTATAGTGTCTCGAATCGGTAAGGAGACCATCCCTAGCCTTGACTCATGATGGAAACCCAATTTTCAATACGACATTACGGATTTGATTGTAAACCTATATATGGCGACATAGTAGGATGGGGTACTATGCCATCTAGGATTGATACATTTACTTTGAAAGTGTTTTAAATGATTAGACACTAATAATAATATCAATAATTATTGTTTTATACGTATAAACAATGTTTGATCATTATAAGTTAAAACTCTATCCTCCGGTTTGCGTTGCATTGTGCGATGGGATTTGAATCTTATAATGATTTCATTTTCTAAAAAGTATTGCGTTGTTTTAAAAGATTTATTTAATTTATGCACTGGCAATCAAATGGAGTAAGCTCGTTCCACGTTATCGGCGTGGTCCTGTGATTAGCCTTATTATTGAACATGTTAAGTAAGATTTCTTAAACCAGTTTCATGGCTGACTCATAGTTTGTTTCACTTGCAAACTCTGGTGCCCTTATTTTCCACACAGGCATTCGAGTGGCTTGTTTTGCAGATATTTATTTGTTGAGCAGGATTCTGGATCGAAGCTTAAAGTCGTGTCCAGAGCATTGATAGTCTTCCACTGCTTCGTATTAAGTTTATTGTAAATTAATCTTCTATTGTAATTTTTTTTGATGTACTCTGATATATTATGTTGATACGGATATGAATAGGGATAGAGCAGATTAAGGAGTAAACAAAGAAGGAGTTAGGTATGAGGGAGAATAATTTCGGGAAGAAGAACAGAAATTAGAAGGATTTAGATAAAAGTTTTCTCTCTGCCTATTTCCTTTCTTTAACAGTACATATATAGCAATTGCTCTAGCCATCTGCCTACGCGGGTTGCTAGGAGCTATTCACTAAAAACAAACTTTGTGGTAAGGACCACTACAATAACAGAAATGCAATAAAGAAAACACACGCATAAACTTTCAGCAAATTATAACAAACTATATTATTCTCCAGGTCCTTGCATTAGTAGCTGCATATCACATTTTTGCTCTCCACTAACCGTATCATTACCACGGCCTCGAAATCGACCTTGTCCTCAAGGTCGGAAGTTGGTGTCAGCTTCATCGAAATAGTCAAGTTTGGATTATTGTTGAGTTGAGCATCATGTAACTATGCCATAAAGAAACATTCAAAATCAAATTTCCCGCCCGGATCAATTATGAATATTTTTCTTTCACAAATCTTCTTGGCATTCCTTTGAGCATAACATCAAACAGTTTATGCCCATACTCTTCAATCCATGCAAAAGGATTTTGACTGCCAAATTGCATCTTCGCTACATCATCCAAATGAGAAATCAGTGGTGCATCAATGTTTATCTTTTCTAGCCAATCAATAGACATTTCCAATGGATTTTTGTAGTTTTAAAATCGATTTTAGCAAGAGTCTTCTGAGAAAAGAAAATAATACCCCCCTGCTGATCTATGACAACTGCTATTTGAATTGGATCCGGAATTTTACGTGGTTCGGCTTCCATCACAGTGATTGTGTGTTATATTTCCGAGGTCATAGGCTGAGCGGATGTCAATGTTGCTGGAACATTTTTTTCAGTAGCACTGATGGTTGCTGGACTTATTGAAATTGTTTCAACTACAGCCGTATTTGCTGGAGCAATAAGGGGAGGTGATCCAGATGTCGTCGCTGCTGATGCAGCAGGTCCGAACTGCGGTGGTTGGCAGAATGACTCCATAAGTTGTTGTTCGGTATATGGATCTTCATCCGGCAGCACCAACACGATTCTCTTAACCAAACAACGATGACTAAAGGTGTCTGTGCTGTTGCAGTTGAGGCATAATCCTTGATCACGGAGCTGCTGCATCTCCAAGTAAGTAAGGCGTTTAATGGGGTATGATAATGGTAGTTTTGGTTTTGAGGTTTCGGCCATGGTTGTGAAATGACGAAATAGATGAGAGATAGACGAAGGAGGTGAGAACAAGAGTGAAAGCACCAAATTGATATGGATATGAATGGGGATAGAGCAGATTAAGGAGTAAACAAAGGAGTTAGGTATGAGGGAGAATAATTTTGGGAAGAAGAACAGAAATTAGAAGGGTTCAGATAAAAGTTTTCTCTCTGCCTATTTCCTTTCTTTAACAGTACATATATAGCAATTGCTCTAGCCATCTGCCTATGTGGCTTGATAGGAGCTATTCACTAAAAACAAACTTGTGGTAAGGACCACTACAATAAAAGAAAATGCAATAAAGAAAACACACGGATAAACTTTCATCAAATTATAACAAACTATATTATTCTCCAGATCCTTGCATTGGTGGCTGCATATCACATTTTTGCTCTCCACTAACTGTATCATATGTACTCTGATGTAACATTATTATGATGTTTATAAAAGTCTTTTGTTATTTGTTCTGATGTGTTGTATGCCCAGAGTTAGCGTATGCGGGTTTTGAACGGTCTTGGTCGATTAGGTCCGGGTGAAATCCGTATCGTAACACATTTGGTCATCTGTATATAATCCTCTCACCATACTCCATGAGTAGGATTTCATTTGGTTTTGATCGAGCCCTTTGTGATTCTTTTAGGAGTCGTGGTAGTTGTAGAAAATTTCTCATGCATTCTTGAGTAGTTTTCATTTTTGTCCAACATAAGGGAAATACTTACTTTTGTTTTATTTGGTTTGTAAATTTAGTTTATCTGATTTGTTGCTTCTTCCACAAGTTGTTGTTCGTCATAAAAATATATGTGAAATTACTTCACTCTCTTCTTTATTTCCATCTTCTAAAGCAGGAACATCATGTTTGGTTGAGCAACTCTGAATTCAGTAAAACATTTTCAATATTGGTATCTCCCTTTTTTTTAAATTGGTATTGCGTATTTGAACTGTTTCATTTGAATTAACCGTTGTACTGTTTAGATTGCCAAGCTTTCATAGTAGTCGCATTATAGTTTATTGTATTATGTCAAACACTTTTACAATTGCCATACTGTTTGAGTCTATATTTGTATGCTTCGTGAAGATCAGTCTCTTGTCCGTTTGATTTATGCCTTGAATGTGATATGGATTTATAAATTGTGTATCAATTTCAACTAATATTCAGGCATAAATAAGTCGAGACCCATTAGTTATAGTATCATCTATTTGAACAGATCTACCAAATGCAAAAGCAATTCCACTAATTGCTTGTTTATTCACAGTTCCAAATCTAACTCAGATAATTTAACCAAAATTGGAACAATAGTGAAGTAATCACGAATGAACTTCATTCTTAATTTTTTTATCCCTAGCTACCATGCATGATTAAATAATTTCAATTTTAGAGCTAAAATTGAATGGATCGGATTCCGAGAATCCGATTATAAACCTCTCTTTCTCAAAACGTATAATGATAATTCCATTTTATTTATACAGAACATCTACACGGCCAGATAACTTTCATGCCTTGACAACGTAATTTTTAAATTGAGTGTACAATGGCTTGCTACCTAATGCATAAGCAGCAAGAGTAGTTTTCCACTTATCTCCTGCTATTCTTTTATTATCTTCTGGAATCAGAAAATTACTAATGTCATGCACTCTAACTGGCTCATAAAAATCCAAATCAACATCATGGATGCTGTTTTGGGAAACAATGCACATGTGTGTGTATATACACACACACAACAACAAAAATAACCTATTACAATGTCCATATTACAACGGGCGTTGGCAGCCCGTTGTAATAGGATGCTATTACAACGGTCATTCCTTAACCATTGTAATAGATTCCTATACAACACCCTTTTTACAACGGGCATAGACTGCCCGTTGTAATAAATATTTTTACAACGGTCACTTTCAGGCCCGTTGCAATAGATGTCTATTTTACAACGGTTATGATATGCCTGTTGTGTAATAGATGTCTATTTTACAACGATCACAAAATACCCGTTGTAATAGATGCCGATTTTCGACTGTCAATAATTAATACTTACAATATTTCCATAAAATTAATTTTGATTATTTAATAATTAATCACTAACCATATATCATTAATAATATTATATTATTTAATAAATAATCATTAATAATATTATATTAATCATTTATAACTTATAATAATTAATGATTATTAATAAATAATGTCTAATTACTAATTATTATATATAATCAGTATTTCAACAAACTTAATTTTACTTTCAGTTATTAGTAAGTAATATATATCCAGTAATTAATATCAATAATTAATAATTAGTATTAATAATGTATGATTAATAATATTACTACACTAAAAAAATACCATTTTACAATATTGAATCTGCATTAAATCACTGAAGTGTTGTAAAAATTCTTTATCTTTCACGATATCTTAAAACAAAAATGCTGTAATAGGATTTCCATGACAATGTTTATATTTAAATGTTGTTAAAGTAAAAATATCTACAATGTGTACCCAAAGCTTTAAAAAAAGTTCTAAATAATTTTTTCTCTTTATATAATTGTATACGTATTGGATTTCATTCAATGATGTTATATAACTTATATTATTGTCTTTTACTATGTTTGTTTAATACTTTACAAAATAATGAACAATTCCATTCCTCAATATAAAAGCTCACTTTATAAATTTTTATTTATAATATTTGTAATCAATGATGTATGTATGATAACTTACATAGTTTATAATTTACAGTCTAATCAATAATGTATAAATGATAACTTATATAGTTTATAATTTACACTCTAATCAACATTGTATGAATGATAACTTGTATATTTTACAATTTACAATCTATTAAAACTTATGGTTAGTAATATATGATTTATAAAATCATTTTTATAATAATTAATTTGTTATAATTAATGATTTATAATTTTTGCTTCAAGAATAATATTATATAATCAATTATTTGTAATTAATCATTTATAAACACTAGTATAAATAATAATTATATTTATTAACTATAGTTTTGAATTAATTTATGGATAATGATGGATATACACAATAAAACATAAGCCTACCTGCTAATTAAACATAAACTTACCTGCTAACAAAATTTAAATGCCTGCATGACTTCCCCCTCGAATTTCATTCACCGCCTTTGGTTTCTAAAATTCTAAATCCCAAATCAGACCTTCCAATTTTTCCTAATTCAACGCCATCGCTCCAATTCAAGTTCGCCCTAAAATTCCCACCCTATCCAAATACCTCTTTCTTTTCCTCGATTCAGTCACCTGCTTTAGATCTACGACATCCGACTCCAATCTTCTCGCCGGCTTCAGATTCGGTCTTTCGCTTCAGATCCTCGACTTCAGGTTCCAGGTCTATGCGAACGTCACAGACCCGCCCTACATCTCAGACCTGTTGCGATTTCAGACTGTTAAGTATGTATATTGCTCCACTTGCCTACCAATTGTTGATCTGAGATTATCGAAACCTTATGTTGTCGTCTTCTTCAAATTGATTATCCTTGTTCGTGTTTATGTAATTTGAAATTTATGAATCCGAATGGTGAACTAAGAAACAGATTTTGTTTTAGTTGATTCTAGAAAATGCGTTAATGTTTTGTTTAGGGTCTCATTTGGTCAAACTACTATAATTGTTTAAGGTTAATATCTCATTAAAAATATTGAGCGATTATAATGATGAAGATAATGTTTTTGCCCTTTTTGGTCCTGCGCTTGTGGATTTAGTACTTTGTTTTCTTTTTGAAGTTTTTGAAGAAATTGTGTGATGTCTGTGTGTTGTATGGATTTTCATTAAGTGCAGAGAAGCATGTTGGCAGTCAGGTAAAGGTTCTGATTCGTTTCTCCTCTTACTGCCCTTTTTCTGCCAACCCGACTGTACAATTTTATGCCTCTTGCTCTTTTTTTGTTCTTGCATACAACTGGAGGCACTTGTTTATTCCAAAGGTTCTCAGTCAAATTATTTGTCACGAGGTTTGAGACTAAGATCTCCAATCAACAATTTAAGATATTACTGTAGAATGCTAAATACATTCTCCACTCCTATGATTTCTAGGGAGTATTTTTTATAGTTTTTTTCCCTTCTTTTTGGATTTAACATACTGAGCAAAATCCAAACTGGTTCTTTGTAGTTGAAAAACATTATTTATTTTGTAATTTCTCATAATAAGTGCAGTTTATGTTCTGAAAAGGTTGTCTAGAAAATTTTAGGCTCATAAATGATAGAAGAGCACCAATGTTTATAGTCATTTAGTATAGATTCATAAATTTGAGAAATTTAAGTACTCTTCTCAATTATTATTACCCATCATCTTCTTTAACTTCAACAGTGAGGTCTTCATTGAACCAAGAACAAAGACTGCCTTTAAGATGAAAATGCATATATGCATTCATTCAACGCCATTACGTAGGCTGTTAATGAAGACCTTCTTTCGTTAAACTTATGTTTCCCAGCTTTGTATTGATATAGGTTTGGCAGCTAACTCATATTTACGTTTGTCTAATAACTCAATTCTAAAAATTATTCTTTCTTGTGAGTGATATTTTATTTGTCTCAACTGATGGCTGTGTTGGTCATGGTGTGATAGAATTTGTTATTTGGTTACTGGGAGAACATTCCTCTTAAAGGTGCATAATCGGTAACAGTCGAATAGACATTTATTTGGTAACAGTTACATATAATTTAATTTTACCAAAAGTGATGTTAAGTATCTCTGTTAGACCCAAAAGTGGTTCTAACACCCAAATTGATTTGAAACAAGATAAAATGAGATAGAAATAAAAATGAACACACAAGATTTATAGTGGTTCGGCGAACAAATGCCTACGTCCACTTATTCTTTACTATATTCAATAATTCAGTTGCAGATACAATGATAGATTCACTCACAACTCACTTTTGTTCACTCAATTGACTAAAACAAGAAATAAAAGATGATTTGGATTTTCCGGGAGTAATGGAGTTCGGATGTTGGAGGTGATTGAATTCTTTAAGTGCTGAAAAAAGATCCTTCTCTTTGTCTCCAGATGGGGTATTTATAGGTGTGAATTTGCCTGAGATTCAATCCGGGTCGGACCACGTGTTATCCATCGCACTCTCTTCGGGTTCGGATGAACTATCAAGCTGACAACACATCAAAGAGATGAACGTTAGGGGTAGGAATTAGTCATAGCCGGTCCGGTTCTCCAGGCGATATTACAGGAGATTAACCTGGATCATGGGTGCGGGTCGGAGGCGTGCAGGTTGAGGGTTCGGATCGGAATACCCGATCCGAACCGGAGTGGCTTGGACGTCTCTCCTTCTCTAACCTACTCCGCTCCGCTCCAGCGTCGTGGCAAGCAGATGGCTTTCCGATCCATTTGAGATTTATTCGCCTTCCGATCCGATTGGATATGCTTTGCCAATCTATCCAGTAAGAGACAACCGATCCGAACAGAGAACTCTATCCGATCCGAACCAATATGCTGCTATCAATCTGAATTGTGGTGTTTTCTTCCAATCCGAACCGAAGTCTTATAACTTAAAATACTCTTCAATGGTTGGTTTCTTGACTTTGTGTTGCCTAGTTCACAAAGTAGGCTAACATTTTGCCCCCTCAAAGGATGCTTCTGTTGTACAAAGCGTGCTTTGATGTTGTTTAAATGCTAGTCCTTGAATCGGCACGGTCAGGAGGAATGCACAGACTTCCATTCGGTTCGGTGTCTGCCTCGAGCACATTTTCTTCATTTCTGAACAAGTTTGGGAATTCTTTCTCGACACACAGTGCTTCTCTCGGGTATGCTCTTCCTTTATCCTTCTTCTCTTCAATTCGAGTCGGATGATAAAATAACGTGCGAAATTTGCTCGGTTCGGATTCCGATCCGAAGCGCTTTCGTGGGTTTGGCTCTTTGACATTGGGCCTTCAGGGAGAGTTGTGCTTCTGGGCCTTCATTCCGGTCCGAGCGGGTGAGAAAGAATAGGAATACGAGGAGTCAACATTACCCCTTATATAAACTCACCACCGTCTTCTTTCTTTTCTTCTTCTTTTCCACCGCCGCTTCCAAACCTAGCATTGAAAACGTCAGAAACTCCAATATCTTGAAATCATTCGTTGTAGATTTCTCAAATCGAACATATAGGTAGCTTTTTAATCTCGAATAACTTCGTTGCATCTGTACTTGATTTCAATTCGCGGTTGACTGGGATGGCTTAGCCACGAGGCTCTACTTGAACTCCACGTCGTTACTGGTGGATCCGCCATCGCTTCGAGGCGTTGCGATGCTGGAGAGGGCAAACAATTGTCCTTAACGGTAGCTTTGGCGATGGAACAAGTTTGTTTGCGAGTAGGGGGGAAAGAGGAAGAAGATGAGGAGCGTGATGACAAATTGGAGCTGGTTCGGGCAGAAGACGAAGGAGCAAAAAGGAAGGAGAAGGAAAGGGGATCGGTTCGGGTTTCGTACTTTAGAAAGACGGGAAGGAAAGAAAACGTCGGTTCGGGTCGGAGAAGTGAACGGGATAAGAGGTTGAAATAAATGGATCGGTTGAGTGGTGCTAGTTCGGTTCGGATCAGGTCACCCGATCCGATCAGATCAGTCCTGCTTCCGAACCCATCGTTTCTCTTGTCTTGAACTAACCTTGCCTTACTGAAGCACCCGAACCGACTGTTATCTGTATTTGTATTGAGCCAGTCATCATATGCATATCCGAACCGAACCGAACGTATCAAACTTGGCACATAAAGACTACCCAACTAATTCAACTAACACTTACTCTAGACGAATATGCTTCGCGGACAGTTAGGATAGTGCCTTGTGAACATAAACGAGAATTAAGAACAACTCTGACTATCACCTTCTCTTTAAAGCTTCGTCTTACATTGCTGTACTTTTATTTTGTATTTCCCACATTTGCTGCACACACTTTAGTTCACACACATACACAAAAAGGGGGACACGGGATAATTTACTCTAATTCGTGCTATTGCTTCTTCAATAGTTCCATGACAATGAGACCCAGACGCTCTTCTCGTCTAGCTGAGAGGAAAGAAGCTCCGGAAACTTCCAACAAAACCACTCTTGAGGATATATCTTCTTCATCTGACCCAGAATGGGACAGTGAGGGTCCGTATTACGGAGTTGGTCATCGAGAAAGCGACGAAATGTCTTCAGAAAATGAAGTTTCCCTGGGCTTTGAGGAGGAAGGAGGGATTGGTGACAATCGAGCACCCGATGAATTTGACTCAGCCATTATATTGGAGTCACCTCCAGATTCCGTAGAATCGACAATTGACAACGACCGACTTGTTAGAATTTGCTTGAAGTATGGAATAATGAAAAGGGACACCCTAGTGCCCTCACGCTCTGACCGTCCCCACAACCCTCCAGAAGGATATATGACGGTCACTCGACTGATGTGCATGGTTGGCGCCATTCCTCCATTCTCGCCTTTCATCGTTGACTTCTTAAGACAAATGCGGATTGCCCCCATGCAGTTGCATCCCAATTCATATGCCTATCTGCATACCTTATTCATAGCATATCGTGAAATTCTAGGCGTGGAGCTCACGTTCGACGATGTTCATTTCTTCTATAATTTCAAACATCGGACTAGAGAAACTCCATCTTTCTGTTACTTTGAATCAGTCCCAAAAAGGAAGATAATCTCTACGCCGTTTAGCAGTAAAGCTGGAGATTCCATATTAGAGTGGTTCTATATAAAGCAACAGTCTGGATGCGCCAGGAGATGGACAAAATCAAGTAAAGCGTTGATTTTCTGAACCCGGACTCTATACACTTGAATCATCACCCTGACCTGTTTTCCTTTTTGTTTGCAGTCGACAATCCCAAACAGATATCAGACCAAGTGTTCTTTGATCGGATGCACCGTCTTCTTAATGGCGACCAAAAATTCCTGACTATCGACGAGGTCCTTAAAGATGAATACCTTCATTTTCACGGGCTGCTATCCGTTTTCCGTAGCATCGGTCATGGGACGGTCCCTTATGCATACATTCCTCCAGTGGAAACAGTTCCAGAGATAGGAGAAGGCTCGGGAATTCCTGCAGCTCCTCTTCAAACTTCACCTTCTCCCTCTTCCACACAAGATGACGAACTGGCTAATCTGGCCGAAAAACATCGTGAAGGGTATATTGCCCCCGAGGAAACTACTTCTCCAGACAAGTCAAAGTCTTCCCAAGAGTCGCCACTTCGCGCTTCCGAAGGGGATGTTCCTAGCACCGATGAGCACATATTTCAGGGTTTGGGGGATCTCCCCTTACCTGAGACTATATATACTTCAGAAGATTTCAGGAAGGACCCTTTAGTCTGCACTTCTTCTAAAGAAACTACTCCTGCTAAGGCCAAAGAGCCTGCCCGCACCAGTCTAGCTTCAGACTCGGGTTGGTTGGGGGGACACACACACCACTTAGGATGCACTTTACACCACAGCATTAGCATTCATTGCACTTCTTTCTCCATGAACCCATTGATTCTAAACTTCGTTTATTTTATCGTGCAGGTACAATGTCTCGGTCCTATTATGATATAAGAAAGCTTCGTCGCAGCATGTCCAATCCTCCTCAGGATGTCGAGTATGATCGCCGGGATGACCGTGGTAGGGAGGAAAGAAGACCCTATGATCCCTATCGATCTCGACCCTCACGCTCCCGCTCACCAGTTCGACCAGAACAAGAGAAATACAAAAGCTATCAAGGTCGTAGGGAGGAGGATAGACCACAATCTAGGGATTCCACTTCCTCCCATGAAAAGCGGAGTAGAGAGAAAACTCCTCCAAAGGAAACTGGGTCTCGAAGTAAGCAAAAAGTCCCTGCTACTAAACGACCTAGGACAGAAAAGGGTTCTACAGAATCTTCTTCAGGAAGGGACACCGAACTAACAATCCTCGCTCCTCCTCCACCAGATGCGGGAACTGCAGTAAGGCTGGCATATTTAAAGGAGCAATTTCCCGAGCACTACTTCGAGACCCTGACCTTTCTACCTACCCTTGAACCTATTTCTTCTAATTGGGCAGAGGAGGCCAAGGCAAAAATCGATTTGGTGGAAAAACAATATACCGAGATGTTCAAATATTCCCGCAATCTTTCTAGAATCATCCGCACTCTAATGACAAATGCTGACTCAATGCAAAAGACTGCAGAGGAGGATGCTAAGGCCTTAAAAACCTTAGGAAAGGACCTAGAAGACACTCAAGCCCAACTAGCTGTTGCTCAAAAGAACGCTTCTAATTTCAAACAACAATTTGAGGACATGCAAAAGCGTTATCATGACTTACTTGAGTCCCACACTCAGGAGCGTTCTGAGTTGAAGAAGCAAGCTGACGAGGCCAAATCAGAGGCTGCTAAGACACGCCTTGCTTATGCTGAGCTTGAGCAGAAAAACGCCGAGTTAGCGAAAAGGAGTGCTGAGTTAGAAAAGAAAAACGCAGACTTGGCTTCAAAATTGTTGGAGGCGGAAAACAGGGCTGCTCTGGCTGAGGGCAATGTGGAATGCGCTATTAAATCTACGGAGGAAACCCGCAAACAACTATCAGAGGCGGAGGCTGATATTCAGGGCTTCGGCGAGCTAATGATTGAATTATTCGCGCACATTATTCGTCGTCGAAACATTTCCTGGATCGAGGACTATCCATCTACTCTGGTTCAAGTGTGGAATCAAATCGTCGAGTGGGAAAAAGAAGAACTTAAGGTCAATTCCCTCGATGAAGATAAGTTGATGGAGAAATACTTGAGAGACGACGAACCGGAGCGCCTAGCTGAAGGGCGTCGTCTAATTGCTGAGGCCATGGAAGAAGAGAGGCGGAAGTCTAAACAGAGAACAATTCCTGAAGCTGGTTCCTCTTCTTCTGCTCCTGCAACTCCTGAAGTAGAAGGGTACGATCCCGAAAACCCGGGAATTCCCCGAACAACTTTGCTATCTCCCATTCCTGAAATAACTCCAGAGGTAGTAGTCACCCCCGCTGAAAAGTCTTCAGAAGGTATCCCTATCTTTTCTCCTCAATTTGCCAAGGCTACTACTACCTTTGGCTACATGATCGAACGCTCAATGATAAATCCTTTGCTTTCGTCTGAGTTGATAACCGATGTTTCTCATTCTGTAGGCGTTGAATCATCTGCAAAGACAGATGTAGCTCAAGGAGCTACCGCTGGGACAAAGCCCGCAGATGGGACCAAACAAGGGGAAGACAAGGCTGCTTCTATAGACTTGGGAGAAGGAAATGAACCAACTAAGGTCACCACTCCCCATGATGAAGAAATGATCGCAGCTTTAAAAGACGACGGAGGAGACGAGGGGCACGATGAGGAACCGGAGGTTGCAATAACTGGGGAGTCGAAAAGCGCCGATGACGTTACCTTGGCGGCCATGAAGACCGATCAAGACAAGCGCTTACAATTAAAGGCCGAAGAACTAGACCCTGAGGTCCTCAAGCCCCTCGCAGTTGTGGATGCAGGTTCAAGGTTAGTTGTTAAGCTCTCAACTAGATCTATTACCGAAGAACTTGCTAAAAAATCTTCTCTTGATTCCAGTGTCCCGCCCTCCGGGAAGAAGTCTGCTGGCTCCAGTACTACATCTTCAGGGAAAAAGAAATCAAAACGAATCTTGATTGAAGCCGAAAAGGAAGCAAAGGATGCGGAAAAAGCTGCCAAGAAATTGAAGGCTCATCCCAAACCCAAATAGCGGGTTCCCTTGTGTCTTTTTAGCATCTTTGTAAACCAATAAGTGCTGCTACAACAGCAGCTTCCGCACTTTCTTTTTTAGTTATTTCCCTGTACAAATTCATTCATTTGCAAATAAAAATAATTCACTTTTTGCAATGTTTATTTGTCAGCAGTTCTGCACTTATGTAAAAATACATGTCTATAGTTATGAATCAAAGCTGTGGAGAGGGGAGATATGTGTATGTATATGTGTCCCCAGTCAATTTCCATAAGTTATTCAATGCTTAACCATGCAATCTGAATGCTCCCGATTCTCTAACGGGATAGCATTTCCTGTGTCATCAATACCTGTTGTTTTTCCTGGCATTTCTTTTATACTCTCTCTCATTCTCTTGAGAGTTAGAGTTCGAGTTCAGTTATTTGTTTATTCCCCGGTCGTTCAACGGGAAAAGATTTCTTTCTTGTCGCTCGGTCGGAGACGCCTTTATACTCTCTTTCTCTCTGGAAAGTTAGAGTTCGGAGTTGAATCTCTTTCTCAGCGCTCAGTCGGAGATGCTTTTATACTCTCTCTCTTTCTCTGGAGAGTTAGAGTTAAGAATAGAATTTCTTTTTCAGCGCTCAGTCTGAGACGCTTTTATACTCTCTCTCCTTCTCTGGAGAGTTAGAGTTAGAATGTCGTCTTCTCATTCTTTTACGTCTTATTGCACAAATAATCATTGTGCTTCTTTTTATGTCCAAACTGTTTTCAACCTTTTTTAGGCTCTGAGTTATCCTGTATTTTATAATCACAACAGAACAACTAATGAATGTAAATGCATAAAAGTAAATAACACACAATATTTTTATAGTGGTTCAGCTAAGTCGTAGCCTACGTCCACTTTATAGTCCTTTATTCATATCATCAGATTTTCCCAAGGCAAAGCTTGTCTTGTTATAGAATCCACAGTAAAAATAACAAAAAATATAGCATTTCTAATCCAAGTATCGCATTAAGTGTTGGGCATTCCATGCTCGAGGAACTTCTTCGCCATCTACGGTCGTTAACTTGAAGGTTCCTTTTTCAAGTTTCCGTTGGATGACAAAGGGTCCTTCCCATTTTGGGCCGAGGTGAGGAAGGGATGGAAAAACTCTCTTTAACACCAAATCTCCTGGTTCAAAAGTCCTGAGACGAACTTTTTTATCATAATAGCGTGCCATCTGACGCCGATGTCTCGCTGCACGCAAGTCTGCTTCGTCCCTTTTCTCTTCGATTTCATCAAGAGACTCAAGTAAAAGTGCCCGATTCGTCATCGGGTCATAATACGTCACCCTGTGGGAAGGAACTTCCAGTTCAACTGGAATTACTGCTTCTGAGCCAAAAGAGAGAGAGAAAGGGGTATGACCGGTAGCCGTTTTAAACGTTGTTCGATATGCCCACAAGGCTAGGGGCAATTCATCAACCCATTTTGCCTTTGCACGCTCTAATCGCTTCTTGAGGATGGATTTTATTACCTTGTTTATCGCCTCTACTTGCCCATTCGATTGTGGATAGGCAACTGCAGTATATCGTTTGTCTATCTTATATTTCTGGCAAAAATTTCTGAATTCAGTGCTATCAAATTGGGTCCCGTTGTCAGTAATAATCGTCCTTGGGATCCCGAATCGGCATATAATATTTCTGACCACAAAACTTATCACCTTTCTTGTGGTGATCTTAGTCAAGGGCTCAGCTTCCACCCACTTTGTGAAATAATCCACGGCTACTATGGCATACTTAGCCCCTCCTTTAGCAATCGGTAAAACTCCAATGATATCGATTCCCCATGTGGCAAATGGCCAAGGACTCACCATCGATTTAAGCTGGGTTGACGGTGCCCTGGGGATTTTGGCGAATCTCTGGCACTTATCGCAGCGTCGTGAATAATCAGCTGCATCTTTGTTGATCGTAGGCCAGAAGTATCCGTACCGCAATATTTTCTTTGCTAAAGTTTGACCTCCTGTATGATCTCCACACTCACCTTCGTGCACTTCTCTCAGTACACGCTTGATGTCGTCGTGTGCGATACATCGTAACAGGGGCATAGAAAATCCTTGTCTATAGAGAGTATCGTCTTGCATAACATATCTGGCAGCTTTGCGAACTACAGCTCTTTTCTCACTTTTCTTCGATGGGAGTGTCCCATTCTTAAGAAAACTCTTGATTGGAGTCATCCATGACTCCTTCTCTGGTTCCGCTTCAAGAACGAATTCAATTTCCATTGACTCAAAGCTTGGCGACTCCAACGTTTCAATTGGAATTACCTCAGTCTCTTCTGGATTGTCGGAACTAGCCAATTTTGCTAGTCTATCCGCTTTCTGGTTTTCTACTCTGGGAATATGTGTTATGTTGTACCGTTCTAAGCTATTTAATAGCTCTTTCACTTTCTTGAGGTAAGCGACAAGTCGAGGTCCTCGAGCCACGAATTCCTCTCGCACTTGACAAACAACAATCTTAGAGTCACAAAATATGTCCATCATTTTTACTCCGAGGTCTTTAGCGAGTTTCAGCCCGGCAATCAGGGCTTCATACTCAGAGTCATTGTTTGTTGCCGAAAATTCTAATCGCAGGGTGTAATATAACGACCGTCCCTCGGGAGTGACTAAGACAATTCCAGCTCCGGATCTTCGGTCATTTTTAGCTCCATCTGTATATAATTTCCACGGATTCATCTCTAGCTTATCCTCGGATTTGACCACTCGGTCATTGATTATTTCTTCCTCTGGAACGGTGAACTCCGCAATAAAGTCTGCTAGAGCTTGCCCCCTGATTGATTTTCGTGGTTGAAAATTCAAATCAAACTGGCTTAGTTCTATGTTCCATTTAATCAACCTTCCCGATGCTTCGGGTCTCTGCAACACCTGTCTTAACGGCTGATCGGTGTATATGGTTATTGAATGAGCTTGGAAGTAGTGACGAAGTTTTCGGGATGCAATCAGGAGGCTGTAAGCAAGCTTCTCAATCTTTGGGTAGTTGCGCTCTGCCGCTGCTAATTTCTTACTCACATAGTACACTGGCCTTTGTACTTTGTCTTCTTCTCGAACCAGGGCTGTGCTGACAGCGTGAGCCGAAACTGCCAGATAAACAAATAATTCTTCGTGATCTACGGGTTTTGATAAGATTGGCGGTTTCTCTAGTAGCTCTAACAGATTTTGAAAAGCTTCAACACAATCAGGAGTCCATTGGAAATTCTTCTTTCCCCTTTTTATTAAATCAAAAAACGGAACACATTTATCGGTGGCTTTGGAGATGAATCTACTCAACGCCGCTACCTTCCCTGCCAGACTTTGGACGTCTTTAATTCTCCTCGGTTCTTCGATGTTTCTAATCGCTGCTATCTGGCTAGGGTTGATTTCAATTCCTCGGGAACTCACAATAAAGCCAAGGAACTTTCCTGATGCCACTCCAAATGAGCATTTCAGAGGATTCAATTTCATCCGATACTTCCGCAAGATACCAAACATTTCCGCTAAGTCTTGCGTATAGCTGGAAGACTGCTTTGATTTGACAAGCATATCATCCACATAAACTTCCATAGTTTTTCCTATTTGATCATAAAACATTCTATTTACCAACCGCTGATAAGTAGCTCCAGCGTTTTTTAATCCGAATGGCATTACAACATAACAATATAGCCCCAAATTCGTAATGAAACTCGTATGCTCTTGGTCTGGTACATGCATAGGAATTTGGTTGTATCCAGAGTATGCATCCATGAAAGAGAGAAGTTCATGACCTGCTGTCGAGTCTACAAGCTGGTCAATCCTGGGAAGTGGGAAACTATCTTTTGGGCAAGCCTTATTTAAATCTGAGAAGTCAATACAAGTTCGCCACTTTCCGTTTGGCTTCTTTACCAGGACGGGATTCGATATCCAGTCGGGATAAGTCGAATCTCGAATAAATCCATTTTGCTTCAATTTCTCTACTTCCTCTTTGAGAGCAGCCGACCTCTCTGGGCCCAGCATGCGTCTCTTTTGCTTCACAGGCAGATGCTTCGGATTTACATTCAATTTGTGACTGATAATGGAAGGTGATATCCCACACATGTCAGCATGGGTCCAGGCGAACACATCTAAGTTTGTCTTCAAGAAGTCCATCAGTTCTTCAGCACGATGTGGATCCAATTGGGAACCAATCTTCAAAACTTTCGTCGGATCAGCCTTATCAACAGGAATTTCCACTGTCGCTTCATTAGGAGTTGCATTCCTAGCCTCTGGTTCCTCGTCTTTTCTAGGATCCAGATCTTCAGGTGTTCCTTTGGGCAACTCCTTTGGGGTCAATTTCTCTAATTGCTATGCCGAGTCCCCCTTTGAGGGAGACGAGGCATCCTTACTCTCAGCATTAACTCCTTTCATCAACATCTTCAGTTCGACCACATAGCAGGCCCGTCCAGAGACCTGATCCCCTCTTATTACTCCGGTTCCGGCTTCGGTTGGGAACTTTAGTAACAAGCACCAAGGGGCGATACAAACTCTAAATTCCGCGAGGGCAGGTCTCCCTAAAAATGCGTTATATGGCGAATCTACGTTCAATACCACGAACTGAAGCATTCGCACTCTTCTACGTTCTCCTTGCCCTAGGGTCACGGGCAACTCTATATATCCCATGGGAGCTGTCGTCGCTCCGTTGAAGCCTCTAATCCATCCT
Source organism: Allium sativum (assembly GCA_030737875.1). NCBI lineage: Eukaryota > Viridiplantae > Streptophyta > Magnoliopsida > Asparagales > Amaryllidaceae > Allium > Allium sativum. The sequence goes on from CM060924.1 coordinate 163,814,630, forward strand.
TCACAAGGTTTCAGATCTTCAGGCTCAAGCTTCATCTGATCAAATGACTTCTTGAACAAAATATTAACGGAACTTCCGTTGTCTACTAATACCTTATGGACCAAGGCCGGCCCAATGGTGGTAGTAATAACCAACGGATCATTGGTGGGAGATTGTATCCCCGTGTTGTCTCGGCTGCGAAATACCACGTCGTCGAACATGGTTTTTTGTTGTTTTATGGGGGTGACATCTTCCAAATCGTCACCTTCATTCACATCTAGATGCTTGGCAGCATTCACATATTGGTCCATTGACCTAAAACTTCGGATTGCCGGGTGAGGTCCACCTACTATGGAGTTGATGACAATCCCTTTACCTTTCTGCTGCGCGGTAGGCTTAGGAGCAGGTAGGATCTGTTTTGCAGCCTGCTCTCCTTGCCCCCTGTCCCTCGGGGCAACCTTGTACTCATCCAACTTTCCTTCACGCAGCAGTTTTTCAATTACATCCCTCAAATGCCGACATTCATTGGTTGAATGTCCATGTGTTCCGTGAAACAAGCAAAATTTCCCTGTCGCCATTTCTTTCTCGGTCGAATCACGAGGTGGCGGTCTTTTGTACTGCAACACATTGTACGTATCCAGGTAAATATTTTCCAGGGTGTCATTCAATGGTGTATAGTTCTCGTAATTCTGGAATCGGGGCCTTTTGTTAGGGTCACTTCCCCTATTTCTGTTTCTTCTGTTACCGTTCGAATTACGGTTATTGTTGTTTCCCCCATTTCCAGTATTGTTGTTTCCACCCTTGTTTCCTACATTTACTTCAACTTTGCCAGAACTTTCCCCAGACTGCTTCACGGCAATATTACTCTGCACATTCTCCTTTGAAGCTGTCTCAGACTTTCTCTTTCGGTTTGCCCTGGCTTCCTCTCGTCTTAGATAAATATCGGCTTTTTCGTAGAATATCGCCCTTGTGGGGGGTGTTTTCCCAGAAAGGTAGTCTCCAAACTCAGATTCAGGATCGACTCCTTCCTTTAATGCCATCAGAATAGTGGGCTCGTGAGGGTCACTGACCTCAGTTACGGCTTGGTTAAAACGATCTAGATATGCCCTTAAAGACTCTCCCGGTGCCTGTTTGATTCTCGACAATTCAATAACACTCTTGGACTTTCGGGCATGTAGTCGGAATTGGTTCATGAAACGCTCGCTTAGTTCTTTGTAATTAGAAATTGAACGAGGAGGAAGTCGGGTAAACCAGAATAATGCCACATCTTCTAGATAGATTGGAAATGCTTTGCACTTCACTTCATCAGGGGCAGCAGCGGCATTCATGAGCCACGAATACCGCATCAAATGCTGTCCTGGATCAGTCCTTCCGTTATATTTGTCCATCTGTGGCAAGTTAAAGCGTCGGGGAAACTGGAAGTCGAGGATATCATCAGTAAACGGAGTATGGCTTCGCTCAATGCCATAGTCTTCATTTGTATAATTCCGGCTCTCGGACATAATTCGGCGAACCATTGCCTGTACATCAGCACTAGTTAGGGGCTGCTCAGGTTCCCTGGCCCTAGTATCCGAGTTCCTTCTGGGCTCATGCTCGGGAGATGCCCTTCTTCTTCGAGCTGCCTCTGCTCGATTCCGTTCCCTCTGTTCCCGGTCGATCTCGGGAAGAGGGGACTGGAGTCTTTGCCCCCGAGTGGGGTCATCGTTTCCTAATGCTCGTGCGATATCCTCGCGAGATCCCAAAGATCCAAACGTTAGCTGCTCCACGTTCTGAGGTCATTCGAGTGGCCTTCGTTCACGGGGCCTCTCTTCCTCGGAAGATGAAGATTGATCTACTGGTGTGTGACGAACCGGTGATGGAGTTCTCTGTCGACGGAGCTCATTGATCTCCCGACTCATGAGCCTCATATTTTCCTGCATCATGAGATTAGTGCGCTCATGCACTCTCATAGCTTCCCTCGTGCTCTCAAGCATATCAAGCAAGCGCGAGAAATCTCCTTGAGTGATGGGCGCAGATGGATTGACCTGATCACCAACCCTGGCAGCTGGAATTGGAGCATTTGTAGGGACTCGAGTAGAGGTTCCAGCTTCACCCTGCATCGGGTCGGGTCGGAGGTAGGAGGTCGGATCGGATCGGAGCTGGGGTGCCTGGTCGGATCGGTATGCAGCGAGCAGCTCAGGTCGGTTCAGATTGGGGGAGTGCACTGCTTCAGAGTCTCCTACCCGGATCGGATCGGAGCTCTCCCCTTGCTGTCGGTTCGGATTTCCTGCATTAATTCTTCCTGCTGCTGAACTCTGCCCCCGAGACCTTGTTACAACAGCATGTTGCTGATCTTCGCCAGCTCCATTTCCTTGAACAGACTGAACTTCCTTGCCTTTTCCTTTGGCCATGAGTCTTTGACAATTACTTCAACGAATGTAAGAAAGCGGAGAAACTTAAGGATTCACTTCTTTGAACTCAACGGTCCAAAAAGTAGAAAGAGATCCCGGAAAATAAAGAATTTAGATGAGGGTTCTCAGTGAAAGCACCAAAATGTTAGACCCAAAAGTGGTTCTAACACCCAAATTGATTTGAAACAAGATAAAATGAGATAGAAATAAAAATGAACACACAAGATTTATAGTGGTTCGGCGAACAAATGCCTACGTCCACTTATTCTTTACTATATTCAATAATTCAGTTGCAGATACAATGATAGATTCACTCACAACTCACTTTTGTTCACTCAATTGACTAAAACAAGAAATAAAAGATGATTTGGATTTTCCGGGAGTAATGGAGTTCGGATGTTGGAGGTGATTGAATTCTTTAAGTGCTGAAAAAAGATCCTTCTCTTTGTCTCCAGATGGGGTATTTATAGGTGTGAATTTGCCTGAGATTCAATCCGGGTCGGACCACGTGTTATCCATCGCACTCTCTTCGGGTTCGGATGAACTATCAAGCTGACAACACATCAAAGAGATGAACGTTAGGGGTAGGAATTAGTCATAGCCGGTCCGGTTCTCCAGGCGATATTACAGGAGATTAACCTGGATCATGGGTGCGGGTCGGAGGCGTGCAGGTTGGGGGTTCGGATCGGAATACCTGATCCGAACCGGAGTGGCTTGGACGTCTCTCCTTCTCTAACCTACTCCGCTCCGCTCCAGCGTCGTGGCAAGCAGATGGCTTTCCGATCCATTTGAGATTTATTCGCCTTCCGATCCGATTGGATATGCTTTGCCAATCTATCCAGTAAGAGACAACCGATCCGAACAGAGAACTCTATCCGATCCGAACCAATATGCTGCTATCAATCTGAATTGTGGTGTTTTCTTCCAATCCGAACCGAAGTCTTATAACTTAAAATACTCTTCAATGGTTGGTTTCTTGACTTTGTGTTGCCTAGTTCACAAAGTAGGCTAACAATCTCTATTAATTTAAGGCATCTTATTAGGAAATTAAAGGAAATTATCATTTATCAAATCATTTTCCCAGAAATTGTGCAGATGTGTCATAATCTTATTAATTAGAAACTACACTCTAACAGTTGTTTCTTGCTTTTATTTTTTTAATCAGCTTGCAATTCTTGGTTAGAGTGGGAATTTGGTGATTAGTGATGCTCATGGAGTAATAAAGAGTAAGTTTGGTGATTGTTGAACGTTTAGCCTGAGTCATTCAGCAGTCTCAATGTTTGCATTTAATGTCACAAAGCTGCAAGGCTTTGGATGTAAATACAGGTTTATACTGGAATTAAGATTTCAAATTATAATTATTGCCAAATTAACATTGCTATTGTCAACCTCCATTGACAGTTACTTCAATATTTTTCACCGACTTCCACTACTCAAATCCGATAAACACCTCCGTATGCTATGATGGTTTTTGATTTACTCATGATTATTAGTTTGTTCTTTCATAAGCATTATATTCATTTGTATTTTTATTTCCAAAATAAAAATGATTTATTTCAACTTGGTTATTATAGGAAACAGATGCACTTGGAAGGTTGAAGTCTGGATTTAAAAACTTCAAAAAATATAATAAAATGAGTGAGCACTTTTTTTGTTATGTTTAAAGTGGACCCGTTATAATTATAGTTTTATCTATTTGATTGTGCGGTTAGAAAGAAGGTCTAAATTTTGTGCGCTTATGGGAAAAGTAATGCAGTCTAGAAAAGCATTATGTGCACTTAGAGGTCTAGTACTACTATAAGCACTGATTAGGGGAAACCTGGTGAGAAGTGTTGAAATAAGTCCCACATTGGGGAATTTATAAAATAATCCCTGCATAAACATTAAGAGTCCAACCTTCACATTGCCAATTGGTTTTGTGATAATTCGGGGTTCTCTAACATGGTATCAGAGCAGGTTTAATTCGTGCGCACAATGCCACATTTATCCACGTCACCCAATATAAAAGGTCCACGTGTTAGGCTCATGATATGCCACACGTGCGGGGGCGTGTTGAAATAAGTCCCACATCGGGGAATTTATAAAATAATCCCTGCATAAACATTAAGAGTCCAACCTTCACATTGCCAATTGGTTTTGTGATAATTCGGGGTTCTCTAACAAGAAGGCATGCTACTGAGGCGCTAAGATGCATGTAAGCTTTGACGACAGCTCAAGAAAGAATTCGCGCACAAAGAATTCAAATGGTTGAACATGAGCAAGTAAAAAGCACATCTTCTCGTACACCAAATCAAAGACGATCCCCTCTTCATTCTAGATCCAAGCAATCATATGTAAGTTAGTATGTTTTTTATTCACTGCTTTTGTTTGAATTTATGTTGCTTGTCTTGTGCAAAATTATTTTCGTTACCCTAGTTTTTTGCCACTTGTTATTGAAATGTTTGTTAATGATGAAACTTCAAACTTGCTAATGTGCATTCCTGGGCTTGTCTTCATTTTATTTTTTATTTTTTTTATAGAAAGAAGACGGTTAGAGAGGCCAGGTTGTTATAACTTTAACGATGTAGAGGTTTCTTCGCTATATTAAAAAAGGGGAGATCGGCAAGTCACTCTAAAAGAATAAAACTTGTGTTTAACATAGCCAGGTGCGCTCTCTATTTTTAGTGAAATAAGCAGCATTTGTTGTTTCAAGTTATGATCACCAGAAACTTGTAGGCGTCATCAAACGCATGCACACTCAACCTCTCACACGCTCGAACAACAACTAAGTTGATGTGCTCTACACAGCAATTAAGTTTATGTGGCTTGAATAGCAACTAAGTTGCTTCAACAAATAAGTTGATGTGCCGAAGCACAACAACTAAGTTGTTGTGCCTTGAACAACAACTAAGTTGCTGTGCCGAGGCACTGCAACTAAGTTGCTTCAGCAAATAAGTTGATGTGCCGAAGCACAACTAAGTTGCTATGCCGAAGCACAACAACTAAGTTGTTGTGCTCACAAGCACATCAACTAAGTTGTTGTGCTCACATATAGAGATCATCCCATTATTGTAGATATATAAAACAATTTCCTCATGCATGGAACAAATAATTAGTTGATTTCTGAAGTCAGTGTTGAGAAAATTCACACCTGCCAAGCTCCCATGTTGAGCCGGCCATTAGTAATTGGTACACTGGGATAGAAAGAAACAAGGAAATGTACTTCATCTGGACCTGCAAAGTTGCATATACATATTTCACTAGTAGAATATATACTTCATATATTATTACTAAAAAACTATATTAACACATATATTAGCACTTTTATATATTTATTACTTCATATATCATCCAAACATCGATGACTTACCGTTACCCCTCTAGTGCGAAGCATGTTTTGAATATTACCCAAATATGACTTGAGAAAATACAGTAGCTCCACAGTTTTAAACATATTGAACTGGATGTGTGAAACGCTTCACACATTCATGGATTTGAAAGAGAATGCAAAGTTCTATAAAAATGGGTTTTCCATATGAATCTGAGAATCTGAATTTTCAAATGTGTAATTATTCCAGACATTGGTTCATGTGCACACATAAATTTTAAATGCAGTTTTGAGTTTGCGCCATGGTGTACATGAGTTCCCTATGCATACATAAATTTATTTAACATGATATAATATAATAAGTATTTGATCAGTTTCATATGTATTCTGCTGAGTTTTTAAATGCATTTTAGATAAAAGATTCACAATGGTTTTTCAAAAGTGAACTTAGTTCCAGTCTACATCTGCATATATTTGGACTTTCAATTAAAGCCTATTATGTAATTAATTCTTCCTTTGGTCATATAATTGTAGAAATAAAAGTTCGTATATAATGTCAGTTACAAATACAAATATTTTTACTTAAATACAACTGCAAACTGTGGATATGGTGGTGTCTAAACTGAAGTAGGAAGACTATGGAACCAAAGGCTATAAGGTTACAACAACACACGACTTAAATGTTGTATAATAAGTTTTGAATGGTGTATAATAATATATTCTCTCTACATTTGGTAACTTTTTTTTTTCTTTTTTTGCAGTCACACTGTGCTAGTAACTATATGCAGACTCAAGATTAACAGGCCGTTGGATCTACTGTCGTGTAGCACAAAGATTACGTTTCCTTGGCCTAGTGTTGGTACTTATGAAACTAGTTATATAATTTATGTTAGAACTATGTCGACGTAACTTATCTAACCTGTTGGAATGTAAACTTATCTAGTCTTTTTGAGTATAAACTTATCGAACTTTTTGAAATGTGTTGGAATTATATGATTCTTGCTTCAGTCTTTTAGTATGTGTTATTATGTGATTTTGATTGTTGCATTACAGTATTCGTTGCATGTTAAAATATTCATTATTATTAATGGATGTATATCGCAGCAGTTATATTTAAATTTTCTATTACAACGGGCAAAAACCATTGTAATATACCGTATTACAACGGGCAAAGGCCGCTTGTAATTTATTGGCTATTACAACGGGTTAATAACCATTGTCGTAGAGTCATTGCACGTGACAGAGCAAGTTATTACAACGGTCTTTTACAACAGTCATTGCCCGTTGTCAAATAGTCAGGACCTATTACGACGACGCTTATTAAGACGATCATATGCCCGTTGTGAAATGCATATTACAACGGTTTTTGCCCGTTGTAAAATGACTGTTTTGTTGTAGTGACACACACACACACACACACACATATATATATATATATATATATATATATATATATATGTGTGTGTGTGTGTGTGTGTGCGCGTGCGTGCGTGTGTGTGCGCGGAACTTTAAACCATTATTATTATAAACAAATCTCTTATATATACAAATATATACTTCCAAATATTATTTGTATAGAAAATATATTTATACATCAGTAATTTTATGAGAAAATTTTTGGTTTGGAAAGCATTACTTTGAAATCTCTAGTTGAAATTGTGCAAACTTGCGTGTAATATCATGTCATAGGGCATTTTCATAGAAAAATAACTCGAAGATGAATTCACAAATTAAACAATTAATACCCAAAATAACATTGAAATCATAACGAGATAAGATGTTAAAACAATAAAATAACATCGGGGAAAGTAACGAGCAAACAAATGAGCGAATGTGTAACGATTCGTATTTATGTAATGAAGGACTGTAAAATAGGTCTACTTAATTCACGTAGGGTCCACTATAACAAAATGATTGTTCAGTAGCGTTTAAAAAATGCTATAAAAGGATATTATAGCATTTTTATAGACGTTGTGTATCAACAAGCTATAATAAGTTAGGGGTATGTAATAACAAAAAAAAGCTATAAAAAGCATGCTATCAACAAGGATTTTTCATAACGTTTTCAACGCTATATAAAGTCATTTTCATAGCTTATTTAAATTGCTATGAAAACATTTTATTATAATTACATGTGGACATACAGCGGTCAATAAACGCTATTACTTCCTATAACAGCGTTTTGAAATGCTATTAAATCTTATAACAATGTTTTTTAAACGTTATCAAATCCTCTAACAACGTTTTTAAAACTTTATTGAAGCCATCAATTGCATGTTGTTAAAAATCATTTTTGCGCCATGTACATATCCATTATCACACTATAATCGACAAATTTACATAGACACAATATATCATTTCACAAAATCATATAAATCACATTAAACCAAAATTAACTAACCATTTAACTTCCATATGAAATAATACATTGTATGTTGTATTTAATGAACGTTACATTAAAAGTGTAAATGATACAAATGGTAAAGAGCATACTACACATGAGAAGTAAGTATGCAGACTAAAGAAAAGAACTTCAAATCCTTAATATACTGCAACATGTTGTCATTTGTATGCACCGTAGATGGGTAAGTACGTATATTAAAAAAAATTCAACAATTAGCAATTATAACTGTATGTCTGTACATAACAACCCGCCATTTTGACCACTTCAAGTCGGTAATTAAACCAACTCAAACTGTTCAGCTCTATAAAAATTTAATTCAAAGCAACGAACGATTTTGGCAACAAATGAAAGATGAGCAGATGTATTCGGCAACAAAATAAATAAAATAAGAATAAAACCGGGGATAAAGTGACGAACAATTTTGGGAATATATATATTTAATGAACAATAAATTAAATAATAGATGATATCAAAGGAAAAAGAATTTGACAATTAAAATTTGGCAATGTCTGCATCAACAACAATCAATACGAATGGCAGATCTACAAGAGAAATAATTTGAAATTAAATCAAAGATTTAATTCCACTAATATTGAAACCAAATTATATAATTATATGAGTTTTAAATATTTAAATATGAATTAAAGAATGAATTCAAACTGAACTAAATAACACTATTAAAATTTCCCGTAAATATGATTCTAAAATAGTAAATATTGATTTGTATTATTAATTATATTCATATCAAAACAAAAATCATTTGCTATATAAAATCCGAATAATTTAGTTTTAAATCATAAATCAAAATAGTTATTTTAATAAAATCTAAACAAATTGAGTTTTTAACGAACAAAAATAAAAATAGAAATCAAAATTTAAATTAAATCATTAAATAAAATACACTTAAAATTGAGGTTGTTACAATCTCCCCCACTCAAACCTTTTCGTTTCTCTTTTACTATTTCCAAAGCTGAGTTTCCGTTTTTATTTATTTATTTATTTATTTCCATAAAGCCACTTCGTTATCCCATCAGTAAATGTAAAACAGCATCTCCTATTCCCAAAACGTGTATTTTCTATTCCTTCTTTTTTGGTCTATGTCCTTTCTTCTTACATCTTTCATTTCTTCCCCATCGCCATACATTTATTCTTTAAAAATACACTCTCTCTCAAGAAGGATTCTGCGATTGATTCCACTTATATTTTTATTGCTATAGGGTTTAATAAATCACAGAAAAACATTTGAAACGACATACTGTTGTTGCTATAAGGTTTAATAAATCTATTTTGTTATTGCTATAGTCTATATTGTTATTGCTATAGGGTTTAATAAATCAAATCACAGAATCATAGACACAGAAAAGCAGAATATCTCGCAGTGGAATAAATAAATACAATAGCAGTTCATGAACCTACTAAATAGAATTCAAACTTATACATAATATCAGAGTTACAAAATGAAATACAACGGAAGTCTAAATTCAAAAATTTCTAATACAAAGGAGAAATAACCAGAATCAATAGATAGAAGAGATGTCTTCAATAGTCTCCAGCTTTAAAGGGTGAAATCTCAACACTGCAATACTCGATCAGTTGATTCGGGTTATTTCTCCTTTGTATTAGAAATTCTTATATTTAGACTTTCACTGTATTTCATTTTGTAACTCTGATATTATGTATAAGTTTGAATTTTATTTAGTAGGTTCATGAACTACTATTGTATTTATTTATTTATTCCGCTGCGAGATATTCTTCTTTTCTATGTCTATGATTCTATGATTTTATTTATTAAACCTCATAGCAATAACAATCCGTCGTTTCGAACAGTTTGAGTTGGTTTGATTACCGACTTGAAGCGGTCAAAAAAGCATGTCGTTACACTTTATATGTGTGTGTGACTTAATTATATAAACTTAATTAATTTATATGAAATTTAATTAAATTATTTAATTTTTATAAACTTATTTTATTTATATAAACTAATTATATAACTTAGTTAATTTTATAAAATTTAGTTAATTTATTTTAACATATGGAATTTCTTGAAATGAACGTAAATTTTGTTTTAAATACTTCATTCAATAATTACGTGGCTATTGTTATAAGCTTGTTAATTTTTATAAAATTTAACCAAATTTTATAAACTTATTTAATTTAAGAAAATAGTTGTTATTTAATTATTTGAAAAATTAGTTACTCATTTCTAACATAGCTATTTTATTTTTCTTCTTCTTCTTCTTATTATTATTATTATACTATTATTATAAATTTAGTTAACTTTATAAACTAAATTAATTTTTGTAACTTAGTTAATTTTTATAAATAATTAGATGATTTTTATTAAACTTAGTAAACTTTTATAACAATTTAACAAAGATTTCAAAATAGAGAACATGTAATATTCATATTATTATCAATTAGTTAAGTATTTATAATATTAGTATACAAATTTATTATTAATATTGTATTACTATTATTATATTATATTATATTATATTATTATATTGTATTATAATATATTATTATTATATATTTATTTTTATATACCCTTATTTAAATCTAGTAAATCTCGATTAACTTAGTTCAATATTTATAAAATAATTTTATAATTTTATTATTATATTACTATTATTTATATTATACTATAATTTATTAATTTTTATATACCTTTAATTAAATTTTATAAAACTTAATTAACTTAGTCAAGTTTTATACACTTTTAGTAAAATTACACAAAACTCACTTAACTTAGTCAAATATTTATAAAATTTGTTTAGAAATTTATTGTTATTTATTACTATTATTATATTATTATTTTTTTATATACCTTTAGTTAAATTTTATAAAGCTCAAATAACTTAGTTAAATATTTACATAATTATTTTATAAATTTATTATTAGTATATTACTATTATTATTTATTTTTTATATATCTTTAGTTAAATTTTATAAAACTCAATGAACTTAGTTAAATATTTATAAGATTAGTTTATAATTTTTTTATTATAATATTATATTATATTATTATACTATTAGTTAAATATTTATATGATTAGTTTATACATTTATTACTATTTTTATTGTATTATATTATTATTATTATATTTTGTTATATTATTATACTATTAGTTAAATATTTATAAGATAAGTTGGTAAATTTATTATTATTATTAAATCAGATTGAACAGGTGCATATAAAATATAGATGAATCAGCATGGTTATTTTTTTTAGGTAAAATAGGTAACCAAATAAAAGATCGATAAATAAATAAAACTTGTAAAATAAAATATGTATTCCATTTAGGAATATATAGAGCTGCTAGTGCTGAATGTGAGCCATTTCACAAATTAAATAAATAACAAAAGTATGTTGGGAATACTAGTGAAGTAGTGCACATAAGTTGAAGTAATTGAAGAAATTATATGTTAATATAAAAGGAGTTTAGATTAATAATGGAACTCTAACAGTGTTTGGTGGTAGATGTTATCAACCTCAACAAGGCCGACAACATATGGCTACATAATAAGGAGAAATGTAATTACCTATAAAGTAGTTGTGCCATCTATGCTTCAAGTAATTACAGGACTGCAAGGAATAATTATTAAAATAGATGACAGTTTCTATGGCAAGTGATAAAAGGACAATGCAAGACTTACCTTCTGTTTTTTGTTTGTCCAATTAACACTGAATATGTAACGATTATTCTCTACGAACGTTACATAAGTTGATGTTACAGGATGAAGATTTTATAGTAAAAGTATTAGTGGAACATAAACTACAGCCAAACCATCTATTGGTAGAATAGTGAAATTATTTGCGGAATATAAATACATGTGTATGTTCAACTACCATTCAACGACAGTGGTCGTTATGGATATAAAAAAAAACTTCTCTCTACCATCAGAACAATCGGGCCTGTTGAAAGGAAGATAAAACAACAGGTTTGAATAAAATATAAAATCCAGGCATAGATGTAGATAATTAGCACTATAGCACAAATAGGTTTCAATCTCCATTGGCATAATAAATAAGTAAATAATGTATATATACCAAATTAGTGTGCTTTAAGACTCCATTGACACAGTAAACAAGTAATATTAAACTCAACTATGTTTTGTTGATGCACTTATGGCAGCTGATATCAATATAATACATGTGAAATAAACTAAATTTTGAAAGAAAAGACTCTCAATTTGGAATCCATTCGTGGCACTTTCATCAACTCTAGTAAGAATGGCATCACATGACACATGCGTGATTTCAATTGTCAAATATTATTATAAGGACGGTAAATGAAAGGATTCTCCAATAAATACAAATCCAACACAAAAGCAGTAGGAGAGTAGAAATGGCATTTGCTATACATTAGGAAGGCATGTTTTATAAAAGGGAAAAACATCCCATCCTTTTGTTGAAAAAGAACATGGGTGAAAAAATATTTTGCAACAGGTATATTAGTGCAGATAATACATAATAATAGGTTTTACCTGCTCATTTTTTGGATAATGCGAGCAGGTCGTACGTTATTTATTGCTAGCATGTATATTAGTCCCAAACATTATAATAGTTAAACAATATATTTACCTGCTCACACTTTCCAAGGTTTTCCTTATCACTGTCATAGCCCTGCAAATAATAACTGAAATGCACCAACAGAAGATATATAAAATGAAACAAATTAAATTGTACCAAATGGTACAATATACCTTGAGAAGCTCCATTTCCTCTTTAGTAGGACAAAAATTTTAAGATTTTGTACTTGATCAACATTAAGAAGAGTATCGTCTAATGCTAGAGCTGCACTCACTGCACAAATCTACGTTATTTTTTATGACTTGGTTGTTATCATATTGTGAAATTATTGAGCATCCATGAAATATACATCTAAATGGGAAATCAACATACTAGGTAATTAAGTAACCTCCTAATGCTTAACATAATATATTTATCAAAAGAAGATTATTTCTTATAAAAGGCAGATTGTCACTTTTAGCACGAATAGAACTATTATGGTGTCAATCTAACTCCCTTACATAATGCTAACTACCAAAAACTCATTCAAGCATTTTGTCGAATAGTACAAATGTGCACAACTAGATTGCTCTACGGCTAACCAAGGATCGAGCATCCCTAGGTCTGGTCGAGCAAGATTCGGTCAGGCAGGGCAGATCGCGCTTCATCACTACAGTCGGGCACGTCCTGCAGGTGTGGGGTTCGAGCAGTCTCCCTAGTCGTCCACCATTTCAGTGGTCGAGCACGGCAAACCAGTGAGGGGTCACACACGGTGATCGCTCGTTTTCCAATCAGTCCAGGGTCGAGCACGTTGTCGCTAAGGATCGGTCATTGCTATCAACTTTAGTTCGGTCGAGCAGCCTTGAATGGAACGTACAAATTTATATAAAGAAAAAGGGGCAAACTTGTGATTTCTAATCCCTTTTTTGCACAGTAAAAGGTATAAGAGGAAGATAGGATGGCACTCTTGTTGGATCGTGTGTCATGCTTCACGTAAGAGATCGTTCGTGCACCACAATTCAGTTCGCTCGCGCAAATAGAAATCGAGGTCGCTCGCTCACAAGCTGGGAAGGTGTGCACGATGCCAGCCTATCGCCAACCATAAAGCGAACGCTGCCTACTATAAAGTGTACTCCACCAGCTGTCCGATGACATTTCTGTAAATACCGGTGCGTGCGACCCGTACCCAGTTCACCGTAATTCCACCCGGGTCCAAACTTCTCCTATAAATACCCCATTTCACCACACTTAAAGGGACGGATTCCTTCACCCCGAAGGACGGCCGAAATCATTGCTCCACCATTCTAAAGCTACTCAAGCTCCATCAATGGCCATCAAAGCTCATTTCGTCTTTCTCCATCACCAAATGGGCCAAGCCTCCTCCTTCCTCCATTAGAGATCAATTCAAGCTATCTCCATCCATCTCAAACTGAGATCCATCATTCCCATCGTCTCAAGCTCCATTCTACTTCTCTCCTACCGCCATTAAGCTTCCTCCATGCTTCGATTCGCACCTCAACCGCCATGGACTCTTCGTTGATCCTCAAAGTGCTCAAATCGTGAAGCATACACTCTCATGTCCTCCGCATTCAAAGGATCCAACCACTTCCACAACGGATTAGAGAGAATTAAATCGTTAAAGAGAGGAAAATCATTGTAAAAGAGAGAATGGGTAAAAATGAGATGATGAACTTTGTAAATATCTCCATGATAATGAAATGGCTTCCAAAGTGGACGTAGATCTTCTCTAGATAGAACCACTATAAAAAACCATTTACTTACTTTTTCCCGCTTATATTGCGATTGTGGCTCCTTTTGATTTCTAACCATATTAGTAAAGTAAAATTTACATACCTTTGGTGTTTGAACCATATTTTATTCAAACATTTGGCGCCCATTGTAAGGCCGCGTTTGCATTCCCCTCCAATTCAAGAGCTTTGCATTGAAGTTGTAAGCCTACTTCTACCATAGATCCTACAAGTCTAAGATCTAGCCCAATTGACAAGCCCTCTTCTAAATTCAAATCCATGCACTACTACAAAAGTGGGCATATTCGACACTAATTTGTGTGCGTTGCATGAAAAGTGTGGCGAAAGCTATGCATTCTTTGATCTTCTGCAACAACATTCATTTGTTGTTGCATTAGATGTGAACACAGTGTTGCGGTTGAAATTCTTGTGCTGTGACTTGCAACACCAGTTCAAAGTGTTGCATTACATAAATACATGTCAGGTCAGCGATCCACGTTATCAGTTTAAACAAATAAATAACCGTAGATGTTGATTAATCCAACAGTTCTTGCCGATCCTTGCAACACCAGTTCAAAGTGTTGCATTACATAAATACATGCCAGGTCAGCGATCCGCGTTATCAGTTTAAACAAATAAATAACCGTAGATGTTGATTAATCCAACGGTTCAAGCTGATCCTTGCTACAGCTTAGTGAAAATTTGGCGCGATAGTTTCCCCATTCACGAAATACTTCCCCCCAAAACAAATTTCTCCGGTACTCCTCCTTCTGTCCGTTTCTCTCTCCACGAAATCCGTCCAAGAACGCCTCCGATTGCTACTCTTCCTCAGGTTACAAACTATAAACCTTCGATTGCTCCTATTTTACGAACTTTACACCTCCAATTTGGATCGTTTAGGACAATTACAGGTAGTTAGGGCTTTATCATTTAGGTTTTATTTAGTTGATTTCATCTCTAACTTATTTTGATCTGCGTTCAAAGTCTCTCGGTGATTTGGGTATACCGATTACCTTAAATTAGGGTTTTTATACTTGAAGTGTTGTATTTATATGTTTGCATGTGTTGAAATTGTGCAAGTTCTGTATTTTTATGTTTGCCAAACCATTGATGTATTGGTAAATAATGCCTATTTCCAAAGGTGTTAACAAAATTTAGAGGATAAAAGAAATCCAATATGAATGTTCAAATGTCTATTTCTGTTTGTAGTTAAATAATACCTATATCTCTTCCTACATCGTATGACTACGAAGATACCCTGGGCATGGGTGATCTAGGACTGTCAAACCCATCATCACCAGAAACTCCTATTGATTTTTATATAGAGATGCAAGAAAGGCACTACGATGATTTGCTTGAGTATGAACTAGAGCAAGAAGAACTCCGAAGACAACGGCGAGAAGAAGAACGACGTGAAGAAATGGCGATGCGACGGCATAGTCGTTTGCGTCGTCAGCATCAAAACAACCAAGTGTTTAACGAACAACATGCTGACTCACCAATCATCAAGTGTCATTGTGGGTATGCCGCTGCAGAAGATGTTATTTCGATTGGATTCAACATTGGTCGTCGTTATTTTAGATGTCGGGTTTATCCCACAGGGTGTACCTTTTGGCAGTGGATTGACCAACAGTTTCCAAGTCGAGCCGCTGAGTACGCAAATGAGATACAACATCAACTTACAACGCTGCAAAATCATGTTATTGGTTTTCGAACTGATGTTAGTAGACTTAACGACCAGCTTCAAGGGCTAAACATTAGACGACAAAATTAAATTATTGCATCGTTCTTTGTATTAGATACAACTGTATCGTCTATGTATCACCTGTATAGTCTTTGTATCTGTACTGTTTTGTTTTGGTGCAGTCATGTAATGTTATACATTTGTGTTCAGTATCCTTAGTTGCTTGTTTTATGTACGTATTCTCTTGGTAACTCAGTTCCAAAAGTCAGTGATAATTCATATCAAAACAATCGTCCTTGTATCATCACACTGATTATGTATATTTGTAAATTATTAACTTGTTTTGTTTTTATTTTTAATTTAGTCTAACATTACAGGGTAGCCCTTGTTCGTGTCTTGAAACTCTTAGGGGTATCAAATTTAGTCTTACTAAGCCGTGGTTAGATTGTGGCAATGGATAGTGAGTATTACATATGGATAGGACTTCCGAGATCGAGCGCAGAATATGTAAGAGGGGTAACAGCTTTTCTAAGAAATGCATTTTTCATTTATAAAGTAGGTGATGAGATGAAGTGCCCCTGCAAAAAATGTACAGAACGTAGTTGGTATTGTGAAATTGTCATATACGATCATCTTATTTTTAATGGCCCTTCTCCATTACATACCGGGTGGATTTGTGAAGTTTCACAGACAAAATTAATAGGTGTTGATGACCATATGGATTGTGCAACGGAGATGGATTTTGAGGATAATTTAGATGTGATGTTCAAGTGTGCGGGTTACAAATTTGGTCAAAATCCCAAGGACTTTGCAGTAGAACCAAATCCAGAGGCCGAGAAATTTTATCGGCATGTTAAAGAAGGAAAAAAACCGTTATATCCTGGCTGCACTAAATTTTCTCGAATAAGTTTCTTGATCAGGCTTTATCATTTAAAGTGTGCTTATGGAATTAACGAGTCTGCGTTTGGGGTTGTCTTCCTACGCTGCAAAGAATGTCATTAAGGATTTAGGTGTTAATTACCATAAAATACATGCCTGCCCAAACCATTGCATGTTATATTGGGTAGAGAATAAAGATAAAGAGGCTTGTGACATTTGTGCTTTTTCGAGATGGGCTGTAAAAGAAAAGGAAGACATCGTTGATAATAATGATCCACCAAAGTCGATTCCCAAAGTGCCGGCAAATGTTATGAGGTACTTTCCTCTAAGACCAAGGTTACAAAGGATGTTTATGTGCAAAGAATTTTCCAAGCTTATGAGATGGCACCAAGTGGAACGAAAAGAAGATGGAAAATTAAGACATCCGGCTAATGGTGTGGCATGGAAGATTATGGATGCTCGCTATCCTGATTTTTCATCAGAAAATCGTAATGTTAGATTGGGTCTAGCATCTAATGGATTTAATCCATATCGTTCAATGAATTCAAGTTATAGTACATGGCCAATTGTGTTGGTAAACTACAATCTTCCGCCTTGGTTATGTATGAAACAAGAGAATTTGATTCTTTCAACATTAATATCTGGTCCAGATTCTCCAAAGAACAGTATTGACGTATATATGCAGCCTTTAATTGCGGAATTGAAAGCGTTATGGAATGTTGGCGTCAAAACATATGATTCCTTGACTGATGGGAATTTTAATTTACGTGCAAGCGTCTTATGGACCATTAGTGATTTTCCGGGATATGCCATGTTGTCAGGTTGGAGCACGAAGGGGAAACTAGCGTGTCCAGTATGCCATTACGAAACTTCTTCAAATTATTTGAAGCATAGCAAAAAAATGTGTTATATGAACCGTAGAAAGTTTCTTGATCCGACACATAAGTGGAGGCTAGATAAGAGGAGATTTAATGGCGAAACTGAAATGGGGAGCATTCCAGAAATATTATCAGGAACTGATATTGAAGAGTTATTGCGGGGATTCAAAAATCGGTTTGGGGATAAGACGAAGAAACCTGGTAAAAGTGACGGCCCTTTTAAAAAGAGGTCAATACTGTTTGACTTACCATATTGGTGTCATAATCCCCTTCGACATAACCTGGATGCCATGC
This sequence comes from Allium sativum, assembly GCA_030737875.1. Classification (NCBI taxonomy): domain Eukaryota; kingdom Viridiplantae; phylum Streptophyta; class Magnoliopsida; order Asparagales; family Amaryllidaceae; genus Allium; species Allium sativum. Next base: position 163,832,706 of record CM060924.1, read on the forward strand.
ACATAGAGAAGAACATATGCGACAAAATATTAGGTACTTTACTTAATATAGGTCGCATGTCGAAGGATCACCTAAATGCTCGTTTGGATTTACAGGAATTGGGCATAAGGAAGGCCCTTCATCCTGTTGAATGTGGTGATGGCAAGCATGTTGAAATTAGAGCTGCAATATTTGATATGACAAACAAGGAAAAGGAAATATTTTGCTCTGTATTGAAGAACGCCAAACTGCCCTACGGTTGTGCCTCGAATGTTAGTCGGTACGTGCACGTAAAAGAGAGAACGGTTGTGGGATATAAGAGCCATGATGCTCATTTCATACTCCACTATTTGTTACAATTTGCTGTGAAGAAAGCATCAAAACCCGAGGTTGCGTTATCAATGATCAGATTTAGTGCATTCCTTATAGGACTTTGGAGCAAGGTTATCGAAGTAGATGATATCAAGAGGTTGCAAAAAGAAATTGTAGAGATACTTTGTCATTTTGAAATGATTTTTCCAAAGGCTTTTTTCGATATAATGGTACACTTGCCTATTCATTTATGCAGAGAAATCGAATACGGTGGGCCTGAACATCTTAGATGCATGTATCCAATTGAGAGATATTTAGGAAAGTTGAAATCTTATGTGCGAAATGGAAACAGACCGGAAGGTTCGATTGCAGAAGGTTACTTGACAGGAGAGTGTGTGACCTTCTGTTCAAGATTTTTAAGCGTTGATGGAGGAACAGAAAACACGTCGATTGATTTTGGAAGATGTCAAACAGATTTGGAATATCATATTGGAACAAAGAAGAATAAAGATGGAAAGATGTTCAATTTGAAAGATGCAGTTTGGAAGGCAACGCATCGCTATGTTCTGTTCAATTCCGGTAATAAAGAAATTGAGAGTTTGATCGAGTAAGTTCTTAAGTTCCTATATCATTTTTCTTAACTATAAATTAACATCTGCATTTCGTAGTTTTTTGACTGTAATTATTATTTAGGGTTCATCGAGCTTTTGTGGATGGTCTTGCAAATAGAAGAAGATACAAGAGGGAACGAGAACATTTCGAAGAGTTTTGGAATTGGCTTAAAGAAGAGGTTTTGAAAAAGGACAAGATTTCAACAGATGTAGAGGTGTTTGCATTAGGTCCTAATCGAGTAGCTAGGAAGTTTACCGGTTATATAGTAAATGGATGTAGATTCCACACAAAATTTAGAGATTTTCGATGTACTACACAAAATAGTGGTGTATTTTTGACTGCCAAAACCACCAGCTTTGCAAGTTCGAAAGACCAAAACCCAATAGTGGGTGATGTCAATTACTACGGATCAATCGAAGAAATTTTTGAGCTTGATTATTGGGGAGCTTTCACAGTGGTCCTTTTTAATTGTTGCTGGTACCAAGAGGAAAAAGATTCATATGGTCTTACTCGAGTAAATTTTAGCAAGTGCCATAAAACTGATCCTTATGTCCTGTCTTCGCAAGTGCAGCAAGTATTTTATGTGGAAGATGCAGTTGAAAAGAACAGTCATTACGTTATTAAAAAATTGCCGAGAGATTGGTGTGATACTAAAATGAGAATGCAATGGAAGAAGACATGAGCAATACGCAACCACATGATATGGGCATAGGTGGTGAACTAGAACCAGAAATTGTTGATGGGGGTTGGATTAGGGATGATGTCCCCGTAATACAACTAGAAACAGAACTAGAAGCAGAAGTTCCTGATCCTGTTCTGTCTTGTGAGGAAAAAAAGTTCCTTGGCATAGGTGGTGACCAAGTTGCATGCTAGAACCCCTGATGATAAAGTAGTCATTGAGTTGAATGAGGATGGCCAGCCAGTTTCTGATAATATTACAGAGTTAAGCAATTTTCTTGGTACACTAGCAAAGGATAATGTGTCTCTTACTTACATCAATTGGCATGTGGTTCCTGATCAATTAAAGCGACAAATGTTGGATTATGCTCTGGTACAATCTAATTTCCTTAACCATATACAGTTCAACTAACTTCCTAAATGTTTGGTTTTACTTAATTAGTTTGTTTCCTGAATTTTGTGATTGCTATATTGTAGGCTAGGTATGTCATACCGGAAGAAGGACACAAGTGGGTCTTGAACACGCTTAACGACTCTTGGAGGCAGTACAAGTATCGCATCAAAACAAGGTATTATAAAAAATACTCAACTGATGAGGAAAGGCTTGCAAATAGGCCCAGTACAATTCCGTTGGAGGATTTTAAAATGCTCTTGGACTACTGGGGGGATGAAGCAGTTCAGGTACGACTTTAATGATATTTACATTTGTATAATGTTTATTAGTTCACATTATCTTGTTTAATGCTAATCTTTAGTAGTTCACATTATCCTTGTTTAGTGCTGTTTTTTTTGGATTTCCAGGCCCTAGCTGATTCTAATTCCGCGCATCGTAATTCGTTGAATGAGACACATACCATGGGTCCCAAAACTCATGCAGTAGCCAAAGAAAAGATAGTATGTGTTTTTCTGAACTTAAGTTATTTTTTATTGTGATTGAGTTGAATTGACCACATGATAATTCTAATTTGTTATATCATTGAATTATTGGTAATCCTAATACTTGACAGAGAAAGAAGGACCCAGAAAAAGCCTCCCCATCCGCTGCCTTGGTTTATCTAGAAACTTATAAACGAGAACCGGGTCGAAGTTACAAGACTAACACGGATGAACTGAAGGCCAAATACGTGAGTACATATATAATTAGATACTGAAATAGCAATACTTGTGTCAGTATAATTGGCACATTGTACGTTTGTTGGAGCTGCATATTAAATCGAACACATATATAGTTAGTTTGAAAGAGAACCAGTTCTGTTAATAAATTCATTCCTGCCAGCTGCCTATTTATCTATATGCTTGCCTGGTTTTCATTTTGTAGGCGAAGGTGCAAGCAATGGTGGATGCTGGAAACATTGCTGAGGTAGATGCACTGGTTTCCGGTGGGAAGAGGCACACGCGTAACTGGCTTGTAGGAAGGCGAGGCAAATTGGCTGAAAAGTCTCCAAATCCTGGTTCTTTGGACAGCTATGTTCAAGAGTTGACAAAAAAAATAAGGCAAGAGCTGGAGGCGGACTTGGAGGAAAAGGTGAATAGAAAATTTAAGAGAACGTGTCGTGGGTGTTAAAAAAGCTAGGTGAAGCCAATCCAGATCTAAATTTAGATGTCGGAGACCTTTGTGTCACCACAACAAGTGATGAAGATGCTGACAATTGTACTCCTTCAACCCCGGCAACTGACTGAAGTATTTGGATGGTATGTGTTAGCACTTGTGATATATTCGGATTATTCTTTTAAATGATGGCACTTGTGGTATGTGTTTGTGATGACAGTACTTGTGGTATGTTTTGGTGATGGCAGTACTTGTGGAATGTGTTGGTGATGATACTTGTGAGTTGGTATATATAATTGGTTGGTCTGACTGTGGTGATGAATGTTTTGGGAGGAATTGTTGTATGAATATTTTGGTATATATGTATGAATGTGGTACAATGTTTTGGATTGAATATATGTACTGCAGAATCTGTAATTACAGGGTTGTATTACAGCTGCAGTTGATTTTTTCCTGGTGTCGCATTTGATTTTTGTGGTCTTGCGTTAGACTGTGCTGTGGTGTTGCATTAGACTGTGTTGTAGTGTTGCATTAGACTGTGCTGTGGTGTTGCATTAAGTTTAACATTATTAATTCCACAATGGTACGGCACGTGGGCCCCACAGCTTACGTGGCGCCACGTGGATAGCTGACGTGGCATGTGCCACATGTGCAGCTGACGTGGCATGTGCCACGTTGACAGCTGACGTGGAAAGTCAATGCGGACCCCACTATCATGAGCTGGAAGCCAGGGTCTGGCTTCTACTTAAGGCAACGCTGTATGTTGTTGCATTACATGGATATATTGTTGCAATAGGGCAAAAGTTCTACTTAAGACAACGCTTTCTTTCCGTGGCCGTAGATGGACAAAAGCGTTGCATTAGATGGCTAATGCAACGGCCGCGGATGCCACGCCCCCCTGGTGTTGCCTATTTGAAAAAATGGCCTACGGCAACGCTTTTTTGATCTACGGCCACAGAAGAATAGTGTCGAATATGCCCACTTTTGTAGTAGTGATGTTTGAGATAATGGCTAAACCAAAAAAGACCGCAAGTAAAGCCGTTGGAGCACCCAACGACGTTGATAACCACGAAGCTATGCCACTAACTAACCATTTCGAAGTTGGCAAAAACTCAATAAGTGGAACCGGAGTTACTAGAGCCGAATTGGATGTCGTCATTGCTAACTTGAGCCAACGAATGGAAGCCTCCAACAAAGCCTTAATCGATGCTAATAAAACACTAATGGATGATAATCAAGATTTAATGGATAAGATGAGTGCTCTCCTAAATGCTCAAGCGAATCCCGCTCCTCCTCCGAAAATTCATGCCAACCTTGACGAGAAAGCAAATTCATCTGCCTCCGATCATCATCATCATAACGCCAACATGGAAGGATTTGTCGACGAAGGCGATACTAACGTCAAAGACTCAAGGTTGAAGGCCAAAAACCATTTTGATAGAAATAACCAACGAGTTGCAAGTCTTGTTACGAAAGCACCTTCCCATGGTGGAAGTAAAGGACCTAGATCCTCTAATCACGATCGCTCGCCACGACGAGCATCCGGAAAAGATATCGCAGTCTGCTCTTCTGAGCGACACAACTCGAAGGAATATATCATGGATATGGTAAATCAAATCATGGAAGATAACATGCCTTGCAAGGATAGTGAAAGGGAATGGGACTTCTCCCTCAACAAAAATCCATTCACAAAGAGGATCTGCAAAGCAGAATTCCCGAAGAAGTTCACTCATCCTACTATATCTCCATACAACGGAACTTCTGATCCAAATCACTTCCAATACAAATGCGAGTGGCATATGAATGCAGCTAGAGAAACGGACGAAATCAAATGCTTGTGCTTCCCTCTCTATCATGAAGGCATCGCATCATTATGCCTCACGAGATTGCCAACCAAACCCATCGACCGATTTAATGATTTGACTTTGAAATTCAAAGACCATTTCAGGTTGCAAGCTACGAAGGCTAGGGACATTATTTCACTTACATCGGTGAAGCAGAGTTCGGGAGAATCTGTTAAAGCTTTCCTCAAAAGATTCAATGCTGCTATATCCGAAGTAGGGAATCATATGCCCCGCATGATCTTAATGTCGCTAATCGGCGCTATAGACGAGAATAGTAAATTTGGCAAATGGATCAAAATGAAAGAGCCAAACACGTTGGAAAAATTCTATAAAAAGGCTGTGGAGTACATGAGATTGGATAATAAGCCTACGCCCCCTCAGATTGAAGTTACCAAGAACACTACTACTCGGTACGATCAGAAGGGTAATCAGGGGCAGAAACGAGCCAATGATGGAAAAGACAACAAGGCTAACAAGAAGCTTCGCTTTCACAACCCGTCAGAGCTCTCTCCTTTAAATGCTACTATGGAAAACATTTTCTCTGCCACAAAGGATACATAACACTATCCAGAACCAACGATGCCGAAAGTTTCACAGAAGGCTGTAAAATCTGGAAAGTTCTGTCGATTCCACAATCAACCAGGTCATGATACAAATGAATGTAGACATCTCAAAAGCCTGATTGAGGAGTTGATTCGGAAGAAACAAACTACAACAATATGTCAAGAATCCTCAGTCCTCAAGCGCTGCTCCAGCTCTCCAGGGGCAAGGAGAATCAAACAGCCGATCTGGTCCGAATAATGGAACTCCAGCTTGAACTGATACAAGGTCGGTGTTCAACTAACGACCATTAATGTAACGACCTGTAAATCCATACCAATTTGAGCTGACTAATATCCTGCACATTCAACTCAGAGTGCACGAAAATACAGATCTTTAATAGAAAGAAATAAGAGGTTGAGAAAGATAAGATAGAAATAATAGAATAGAAGAAGATCACAACTGCTACTAAATCAGAGTAAACACGAAACTCACAGCGGAACGAATAAAATATATTACAACATAACTTTAAAATACAAATCTGAATTTTGTACTTACATATCATATCAGAGTATAATTCATATACATCACAGCGGAAATAATCTCTAAATAACTAGCAGTGAAGCCTTCTGCTTCGAGCTTCTCCAAGTGAATCTGCAAAGCCTGAAACACTTGACTGCCCATACAAATTTGGACACCCAAGAGTTTAGGGAAAACAAACAAAATAAACTCTAGGTCGGTTATGGGACTGGTGTGAGTAAATTCCAACCATATTGTTTAACTTTGAAAAATCTTTTAAAAGAAAGGAAAATAGTAAGACCATCCCACACATAAACATGGACGGTTTTTACCTTACTATAACCCAAAACATTTTTGATATCAAAATGCAATGATATTATAATAATGTCTATTCAAATAAATAATCAAATAGTAGAACACTTGCATCTCACGCTCCATATACATAGTATAGAATCAAAAAAACGCAGGGTGCTTATTGGAGATTGGATTCCAACTATGACAAGGTATGGCACCATCTCCCGATTAGTGTACTCTAGAGGGGATACACTGGGGTTCAACAAGAACATCTTGCTACCCGGCCCACACATGGCCGACCACTCATTTAGCCTGAGTGTATCGAATATATTGTCACCTATGGTTGTTGGCCATCCAACCATAATCCGAAGATACAGAAATGAAAAAGAAGAAAAAATATGAATTTTCTCTAGATCGGTGACAATACACCCTGCTTGGGTATGACCCAACTAGCCTTGCTGCCTGCCCGATTTTTTTTATTTCTCGGTTGTGAGGCTAGAGGCTACGTCTATCTTCTCAGAACATCTGGCCACCATTCACTTTGAATGCCACAACGTCAAACCCGTCAATTCACTAATTGATTTCCAAAAATATCACGGGTATAAAAGGCTAAGAGGAACGAATTCCTCTGCCACCAGATGTAATACCTTTAATAAATCAACCATCACTGCAACAAAAACACCATATTACAACTTTAATTTTACAACGATGGTAAAATCACCGTTGTAATAAATGTTTTTACAATTTTTTTCCAGAAAAGTTGTAATAAGCTTATTTTTAACAACTGTGTTATTTTGACAGTTGTAATAAAAGCCTATCACAACTTTTATTTTTTCACTGTTGTAATATATGACAATATTTTAATATAATTAACAACTAATAATTAATATTCAATACGTTTATATTGATTATTTATAATTAATAACTAATAATTACTATTAATACTTAGCAATTAAGAAGAATAATTAAAAAATATCGTTAATATTACATAATTACTATTAAATAGTTAATAATTAAAATATAATAATTAATGCTAATCATGAATAATACATAAGTAACTATAATAAAATTACAATATAAATAATAATAATTAAATAATTAACAATAATAATAGTAATTACTATTAGATAATGATAATGATAAGTAATTAATAATAGTAACTAATAATTAAAAAATAATAATTATTTGAAAATAAATATTAACCAAAGTTGAAAATTAATGTTAAATAATAAAAATAATCAGTAATTAAAATATAATACTAAATAATACCAAATACTCTTAATTTATAATTGATAATTACTTTTTAATAAGTAATAATTAATTAAATACTAATTAAAAATTAAAATATAATTCTAAATAATAACAGTAGTATATTTAAATCAATAAATAGAAGATTTTATTAATCCATAATGTGTCTAAATGAACACTGTTTTTATAAAACCATCTGTATCAACGTATTTTTAAGTTCATTTCCCCACAAGGCCCGCTCCGCTCTCACTGTAGTATACTTAAATTTTCGTTTCTCCCGCTTTACTGTATACAAATTTTCGTTTTGCCTCTCAAGCACGCTTCAGTACGTACTGAAATTTTCATTTTCCCTCTGTGCAAACGAAAGGCAAATTTAAGTCCACAAACCCAAATACTCACGAGACCCAACTGAAAATTAAAAATACATAACTCTTTCGATCTTAAATCGCCACCCCAAAATAACCCTAGATCTCACGAACTCAAATTGATGCGTCGCCATGGCCGATTTACTTCTGTAACTGAGACTTCGAAAGGAGCGATTCAAATAGTTGTTGCAGTCATCAAAAGGAGCGATTTTGTTCTTCTTGTTGGCTCGATAAAATCTAAAATATTCTCCAGATTATGTATGGCCTTGTGGCCTAGAAAATAATTGTAATTTAGAGATTTGAATGGTTACTGCTGTTTTCGATTTGAATGGTTACTGTTGTCCTATTTGATAACCTTTGTTTCCTCTGTTACTGTAATTGCTTGCATGTTTGTAAGTAAAAACAATAATGTGATATAATGCATGGTTGATAGTTCATGGGATGATAGATGGAGATGTTCTACTTGCAACACTATATTAAAGCAAAGTAATTATTATTAACTTGTTATTGTTTAATTCCAAGTACTTGATTTTTCTTAGATTGGACCATAAAAATTATTGGTAGTTGCAGTTGTTTAATTATTGTTTAATTTCCAAGTACTTGCAATTCTATATGGAGATGTTCATGGTTGGTAGTTACAGTTGATGCTGAAGTTGAAATTAGAGTTTATAATCAAATGATGTTGTTTGTCATGATGTTGAAGTTAGAGTTTGCAATCAAAATTATTGCTGGTTGTCTTGATGCTGGAGTTAAAACACAACTTGGTGCTTTATAGATTATTTCTCTTATAGCTAATATATTGTTTCTTTTACGAAATAGGTAATAGTCTTGGCAATTGATGCTCTTCTAGAAGCTCATAGTCGCATCATAGATGGCTTAGATGGAGAAGCTCATGCTCCCTCTATAACAGGTATTCCAGAAGTAACAAGACTACTTACAGGAGCTACCCAAAAATGCACCTTAATTGGAAAGCAAGGATCTAATATCAAATCAATCGAATGTGCTTCCAACTGTAATGTTTGTAATGTTCGTGTCATTGGTACGCGTACCTTCTCATTTTACATGAGATGGATATTATGGACTTGCATGCTGCATTATTGCGCTGTAGTGTTCGTGTCATTGGTATGCTGTAGTGTTCCTGTCATCGGTATGTTGTAGTGTTCGTGTCATCTGTATGATTTATAAATTCAATGTATTATGTAAAAATTTGATGAGAGTTTGAAAAAAATTAATATATTATTTTGGTTCATATTTTAAGTTTGTTTGATATCTTCAGTTTTTTAGATAATTTGTTCTGGAATGAATTTTTTATTAGTAATAAGTATATAATTTATAGATATATTACAATTGTAAATAATACTTTCAATAAAAATATATTACAACAGTTATAAACAGTTGTAATAAAGATATTACAACGGCGGAAAAAAGTTGTAAAATATATGTATTACAACGGTGTTGCAACAGTGCAAAAAAGTTGTAAAAGATATTAGTTTATTACAACTTCTTAATACACGATGGTTTGCCCACCGTTGTAAAATGTATATTACAACGGTGTTCCACTGTTGTAATAGGGTCATTTTGTTGTAGTACATATGTGATTTGTTAAGTATACTCTGTCAAACACTCGTCCATACAAGTTGCCCTGAGACTGGACAAACAGAAAGCACCATTCTGGAACAGAACGACCCTTGCATTTCACGCCGTCTTCAATTATCTTCAGCATAATCTAATTCGCAGCGCTTATGCCTGTACGGAGTGGTTTTTGGATAATAAATCCAACCGGTCTCTCCGTATTGAAAACGATTGTCAAAACACTTCGATAGTCGGTTATTTAACTATCGAAGTAAAACAAACATCCATTCAAATTTATACTAAGCATCAAAAAAATCTTTATTCTCCTATATTCCAATTATTTAACATTACTTTCCCAATTTTCCAAAATGTTTAGCCCTTCACATTTCTTGGAAAACATTTCCAATTATTATAAACCTTTATTCTCCTATATTCCAGATATATATATTGTTAATGTTGGAAAAACATTATCATCATTTCACATTTCTTATTTCTAGTATATTAGAAAATATACGATATTTACATTAGATAACATTTCCAATTTCCATTTTAACTACTCAATTCGCAAACATTTGCTTTTTAAAACCTTATTCACTTTGAAATGTGAACATTTATTTCTTATAGAAATCTGATTTCGTTTATCAGATAATAAATACCATTATAACTTATTGTCGACCTCCTACTTGATTAAAACTCGTTTAGCCTTCCTTTATTTCGGAAATAACAATATATATTATTTGTTCAATATTCAATTACCATTTGTTATATAATCTAGTAATGACATGTTATATAAACTCAAATGTTTTATCACATTCCCATATTTTAAAGAGTTCCCTTCATTTTGGGTCTGTATACCATAATATTCCACACGCACCAGTAAAGTACCCACCCTGATCATTTCCGTGCGTGTGTATGGTTTGCACAAACTCACTTCATCTAAAACGCGTCCTCGGTATATATCCTTTCCACCGCAATGTATTCAACTTCGCATCAGTACATGCGTTAACTTCCCATCCACCTTGCTTGCTTGCGGTTCCCCCATGCAGTGACTTTCAACTCAAATATCTCTAATCACGTGAGTCATGCAATATTTCACAACTCCTTCACAGTATTCTTCACGCATCACCTATACTTACTTCAGTACGTAATTGGTAAGCCGAATCCAACCCGTGCAATGAGCCCGTCTCTGCATGTCCATATTTGTATGTTAAACTTGCATACTAAAACTAAAACGCATGCATTTCCATTTTGCTTGATCCCATGCAGGAGACCCACTGAAACGCTCCACATTCACCGCGATCTCCTTCCTATCACCATCCGCATGCAGATCTCCTCCACCTCACAGAAAAACGCAATACCAGCATCAGTAAACAAAAATACCCATTCCCATGCACCTTAGTTCTACGCTCTCCACACCATACTTTTTACACTCGCAGGTACCAGTGTCGTATACTGGAAAAACATGGCACATCGAAGGCTCTCCAAGCAACTCAGTCCCATTCTCAAGCCTTCTCGCCTCTGCCACTTTCCTTCCCACGAGTCCTGCGCCATCCACTCTCCTCTGTTTTCTCTCGCCTGCTCACATGTTCGCCTTCCCGTACGTTTTAGAAACATGGGCATGGGCTTATAGAGTAGACATGATATGATATAAAATAGGTATGAGTTGTTTTAGTTTAGACAGTGAAATTTTATGATTTCTGTTACTATGAATTTCGTTCTTTTTTGGACTGTTATAGACGAAAATAAAATAATGGTCGTGTCCAACGAGGTGCCACGATCCTAAATATATAATAATATCGGTAGGTTAACTCATATTGTGAAACCTCAAAATATTGATATAGGTTGCAAAATACTCCAAATGAAAAGTTGTTTATTTTACGAAATGAAAAGCTGTTTATTTTATGAAATAAAAATTACAGTAAAATTCTAAGAATTAAATTATACCAACGTCTCAAAAGAATCTTGTCCAAATTCGAATTCGACATTTAAATAGCCGCTGCTTTTATGTATATTTAATTTGGACATAACTTACAATATATAATCCAAAATTTTGATTTTTCACTTCCATTAGAAAAATACTGTTTAGTGGATTCGAACGTTTCTTGTTTCGAAGAAATCCGACTAATAATGGGTCATGTACACTCAGTTGAAGTTCAGAACGTTAAATTACGAACTGTCGCGACATTATAAGCTCGATTATATTTAATATATATTTTTATACGTTCAACTTCATTTTAAATAAATATATAATCCATTTATATTATGAATTCAATATTTAAACTGGTTTAAATATTCAAATACAAATTGATAAAAATGCGGGACGTTACAGTTAATTAGCACTCCAATTCACTACAACAAAAAAACATTTTACAATGGTGAACAAACGTTGTTAAAACACTTTAACAACATTTTCTCTGTCGTTGTAATATGCATAGTTGCATAAAATATTTCCTTTTTGCAACACGTCTTCAATGTTGTAAATAATATGTTTACTACACTTATGTATTATTGTATAATTCCCATATATCAATTTAAAAACTTTGCATGACGATTTTTAAATGTTGTAAAATATAGTTTTTACAATGAACTGTAAGCATTGAAGAAATTTTTTCTACATTGATCATAAAACGTTGTATTTTATTATTCTAATGTTTTCAATGTGTTATAAATAAATATTTAAAACGTCGGCAAAACATTGTAGAAGGTAGCATATCCCACATTTACAATGAGTTGTGTTTGGATTTTCTATAACATTTCTATAACATTATAAAAAACAATAAACACAAGTTACTTCAATCATACCTAACAAACGTTATAAATATATTTTAACAACTTTTCATAACTATTATAGTAAACAACGCTTACAAATTACGACACTACATAAAAGTTATGCATAAAACCATCAAAAATGTTCTATGTAACAATTTTTGAACATAAACCATATGCATAAAAATTATCGTAATCACATACAATTATAATCTAGTATCCATATTTATTTGAAAATAATACTGTTTACATAAACTTCTTTTTCCAGAATCTGATTTCTCAAACACTGGCTTAGGTTGAGTTTCTGCATATGAAGGTGCAATAAATTTTGACTCTTTTTGTGCAACATCTTTTGGTTGAACTTCAAAGTCTTCAATATACTGCTTTCGTGGTGCTCCAGCAACACATAAGTGCTCTTTGACCGATAGCTGGATCATAAAGGATGTGTGTTCGCCCTTATTTTATCTCCCACGGTTGCAAAAACTTTTTTAAAAATCACATCAAACCTTAGTACGCTGTCAGTTTGTTGAGAAATATTGCAAGCTTGCAAATGCAGTAATAAGAGGTATGCTAAAGTATACACCAATATATATTCAATTCGTATAGTACTCTACTATTGAGACTCTTTCAGGACTAATTATCTGGGGCCATATAGTAATAAAATTAATGTACAAAATGGGATGATGAGATCATAATCTGTTATCACAATCATTAATTTAGGTTTGACAATGACAAGATATTACACATTTCCAACTTAAATTCTTGCTTTTTAAGTGTATTTAGATTTTGTTCACATTTTTGTTTTGTCGTTGGCAAAATAAATTTTAAATGTCCAAAATGCTTTTTGAGGAACTAAGTCTGTAAGATCAAGTAGATGATCAACATGAGTTATTATTACGTGTCGTGAATACAAATAGCAAATGGGAAATAGAAAGAATAAGCAAAATTGTATAACTATGCAATACTGGAGTCAGAAAGAAATGATGTCAAGGTAGTATAATGGCTGTTTTTTCAAACAATAAGGGGCAGAGTAGAGAGATACAATCCTGGAGCCGACTGAGAGACTTTGTTAATTTTTTTCCATAGAGTCGTTTGTCAACTGCATTAATTAACTAATTGGAGCACTAAGTTAGGAGAATGAGTCCAAAGGCATCCATTAGCATGAACTAATTATTTCAGGGGGTCTATACTAAAATTTTGTCCAGTGCCAAAAATAATCTAGGGTCGGACATGTAAATAGATATTCATCTTCCTATATTTGGAAGTTTTTTTAACCTTTCAGTATTCCAATAAAATCGATCCTAGTCAACCAAAAAATTCAACTAATTTAAATAATATATATTAAAATTTTAAACTTCATAATTGTTCAGTTATATTGGATTCTTCTTTCCTCCATGATTCATTATAAAATATTAGCATCTCAGGTAGATGTTCCATTTCAAAATAACCATCCAAAATCTAGGCGATTAATTATTTGTTTCAATGTTTACGACCTTAATTTCTAAATTTTGATGTTGGAAGGCAATGAGGTTGATTTGGCTGCTGCTTCAAATGAGATGGAAAATGTGTACACACAACCACAAGGGCCAAAGTGCTTGGTTTTTTAGCCACAACAAAAAAAGCAAATATAAACCTTGAACAAATCTTTATGACTTTTGTGAAAGCATGAGTATTTAATTCCATACAATCAGAAAGAAAGGTTAATGATCAATAATTTTTACCAACATCTAAATATTAGTTATAATTTTGGTTCAGGGTATGAAACAAGTTGAACAGCTTAAATCAAAATTCTTTAGTGAATTTTGAATGTAGATGGCAGCAGCAGGCAAAACATACTAACTCACGCAGTAATTTTTAATCCATCTTAGATTATAGAAAATTTGATCCTAGTTTATGATTTATTTTGTTCCATTTTAATTTCAAATTAGTGCACTCAATTTATTCCATTTAATTTTCATTTTACTGCATTTTTGAATAATTTTATTTGTGCAGGTATATCATCCGCATGTATAAACATTGGACTGTTAACGGAAATGAACAGAGTTGAGTAATCCTAAATGGGATCTAGAAATTAGCATGTGAAAAGATAAGGCTCCTAAGGGACCTTAATTTGAGGTTAACGGCTTAAACATTGGAAACAGTATAAATTAATAACTACAAGATTATTTATCTATTTTAATTAGCAATACCATAATTCACTTCACGAAATATAAAATTTCAATCGGATCTTTTGTAATGCACAAATCACCTTAAAGGCTGAATTGAAGACAGAATTTCTGCTTGTACAGTTTCAATTTTTCTAGCCTACTTAAGACTGAAATTTTGTCTTTGATTATGAAATTAAAAACTGTTTTTTTTTTCCAGACTTTCATCAGTCGCTAAATAAACACTCAAAATTCAGTATTTAAGATGCAGTCATTAGTAGGGATTATTTTTGAACTGGTTGATGGATGTTTTTGGATCACATATTACAAAATATGAGTGCTCTCTTTTAAAAAAGAATTTACCCTTATGCAGTGAGCTACACAACTTATAACCCCTCTATGTCCACTCACTACCTCCCATGGCATATATAGATCGACTTCTTTAATTCATGCGCAGCAGCACTCCTACAGTCATCCGGTAAAATCAAATTGCTTTGAATATACCTAAAACACCAAAAAAGTTGACATTAACTACAATTAATAAATAAGTGGCCAATTACATAAAGCAGAACATATCATGGCACTAATTGAAGTGGAAATATCGTGCTGCATTTTCTTTTCCAACTTTTATTCACAGCTGATCATACAGAGCTCTATTTTGAACAATTATATACTCATAAACTTAATAACAAATAAATAAAATTAGAAACTCACCGTCATTTGATATTCAAAATATAATACTCTTAACTTCGAATAAAAACCACCATAAGACAGTCCAAATGAAGGCTATCCTAATGTCCTCTAGTTCTGTCCTATTTATATCCACTGAACTTGTTTACGAACATTTCATTAAAGTAAATATTTTTTATAAATAACTAATGTAGATAAATTTAAGTAATTGCAGGTAGAGATTAGAAGATAAAATAGGTAACTAGGATTGAGAGCCAAGGAACCAACGTCAAAAAGTAAACGCCATCCAAATGACTCTTCACTGGAGATGCTGCGAACTCAAAAAACCATAATCTTTATTTTTAAGCATGTTTGGGAGAAGTGTTGACGTATGATTGACTGTAACAATGAAATAATTCTTTAATTCTGTTTAGCCAACATTTGTCTTTGTTTTTCTATTCAAATCAGCAATTGAAAGATAGTATAACTAAAGGCTGAAATCAAGTGGAACTAGATCACTTATTAATGTTCAAAAGCTAACTCACCTGATTAGACTATCATCACCATGTCAAGTGTTATTTCACCTATTCCAGATTATGCAACTGAACAGGCTCACAAGCTGTGACCTGAACCCAGAGATGGACATGTTTGTACCGCATTATCTTTGCTGCACCACGTTTCACATATTCAGAGCTCAAAAACACCTTTTAGAACATCGTCCCATGTCACAGATTCAAAAACTATCATCTACGGTACTCCTCCCCATTGTTATGCCTTGCAGCTCACCATTCACTACATTAGCGCCTTCCAGTTGCTGTATTGCTTTTTCCTGTACCAAACTCCATTGAGCCAGCAAAGAAGTTGAAGGATGCAGCCACTGTGTTTAAGCAGTTCAAACTTGGCTTGCTTAGTTTTTTTACATTGCACTGCTAGTTTGATTCAGTTTAGTTTTGAATCCCTGTTCTTCTTTAGTTAGCAGAATCAACTCTGAAGCTCGCTATTTCTTGTCTATACCCACCACCATCAAGCAGCACTATCATTCCCTTTTGTTGTGCCACCAGAAACGCAGCTTCATCACCTTAGACAGCCTGTTTTCATCCTGACCACCATGACCACTCACCTGCCGCAAGCTCTAGTTTTAATGCAGAGATAAAATAAAAAAGCAAAGTAAACAAATGATATGGACATATGTTTTCATGAAATACTAATATATGTATATAACTTTGTCTGAAGTGAACAACGATACTGTGTAACTAATTAGTATCTAAAGATTTTGCTGTTCTTTTCAAATAGATGAATAAATGAATTGAGATAAAGAAATAGTAAAATAGAAAACAAGTAAATATGTTAAATATAATAAGTAGTTATGTTATTAATAATTGTATAATTTACGAATACGATGTTGCCAGATTGTAAAGAAAAAGATATCATATAGTAAAATGAACAAACATTTTTGCATTAATAGTGGCTGGAGAGATTTTCTATCCAAAACACATCCTACTACATAGTAGGTGCACGTACAGATTCATCGATTTGCTTTTTAACTTATACATATACTTATATAATGGCCAAGGATTGTACCATAAAAATGAATTCAATGAAACCAGTCTTAAATAATGTATAATTATGACCATAGTTTTCAACCCAAATAGAAAAATTAGACGATGGAACACATGAAAAAGAATCAAAACTAATATATGGCACAAAAAAAGCCTATAATTAAATAAAAATGAGTTAAATAAAAATGAGTTGAGACAAAGTAGAACCAGAACCAAGCTAAATAAAGAAGATCTTGCTTGCACTATAGTTGTAAAAAAAAAATTGCAACAAAATAGAATGAAGAACAAGAATAAACTTGGTTGAAAAAAAGCATGATACATCTGCAATTCTTCAACTCAGCATATCGGAAATCAAGCATCACATGTAACATAAAGAGTGCATACCAAAATAACAGATAAAGGCATCTAAACAATTGTTTAGTTAATGGAAAAGACCAAAAAGAAATAAATACAGCAGTGATAAATACACTCATATTAAACTCAAGAAAATTATTGAATAGAATCTTTAAAGGCACGGTTGAACCACTAGATTTCTACAGTGCAACAAGTTGTCTCTGCTCTTTTTTCCCCCTCTTTTCTCTTTTGTAAAATTTTACAACAAAGCTTTTTATAAATCTCAGTTTACCGTAATCAAATATAATGGAGTTGCTTTCAAGTAACAAATCAAAACCACCCAGAAAGAACACTGAAGCTGTCATATGGGATCAAAAAGATTTGGAATACCTGCCTGCTCGTAGTCCCAGAAAGAATGGATGTCCAAAATGGAGTGGGAGTTCAACTCGAAATTCAGTAAACAAACTAATAACACAAATTAAGAAGCCACTACATAGGCGAAGTGCTTCTCCTAGCAAATGGCACTTTCAGAAAAAAGAAGACACTTACTTACAAAGGAAAATCAAATTTCTTCAGGAAAATGAAGGAATGAACTTATCGCTTGATGAGACATTAGGCAATGCAAACCCTGACTATACAAAGATAGCGAGAGAGAAAATAGCTGCAAGAGGGGCAGCAAATAAAGCTATGGTGGCACTAAAGAGTGCAATGATAGAAGGGTCATGGTTTAGAATATTAAAAGCAGCCAGGATTCAAAGCAAAGAAGCAGAAGAGCTGGTAAAAGCACAGAAAAGTGCAGCAGATGCATTTGAAGCAGCAAGAGCAAAGGAGGTAATGATGTACACGCCTGACACTCAAACGAAATCATGCAAATTAGAACCCCACCATTCCCTCACTGGAACATCAACCCACACGGTAACCACTTGTTTGAGATTGCATTCATACAACAAAGACAAATTCAAAGATATATTATGGAAAATCAGCCGAAACCCTGGAAGCATTGAAAGTGAACTGGACTCATTAGAGATCTCTTCTGAGCTAGTAACTAACATACTTGAAAGACTTAAAAAATTGCAAGAGGAAGAGCTTTCTTCTCTTGCTACTGCAGTTGCAACTTGTGGTTTAAATGCTGCTTTGATGAAGTTTGAGCATATTAATGAAGACTGTGCACATAAAAGTAGGATACAAAGAAGAATATCTAGTGCAAATAGCTTTATTGATGGGTTTTGGAATAGAAAGGAACATGGTTCAGAAATACCAAGTCTTGACAAGTTCTTGGTTAAGAATGTGTCTAAACTTAAGAAAGAGGTTAAGAATGACTCAACAACCTCTGATTATGTGTAGAAGTAGAAGAATAATATTGATTGACAGTTGAGCATGCCTCAGATTTGGGAAGTATTTTTGTGAAGCATGTATCAAAACTTGAGAACGAAATCCTAGAAGCGAAAAAGCTGCAACCTTGTAAGGAAATCATAGATTCTAACTCAAGTAAAGAAGAAAACTTGCCCAGTCTTGATAATTTTTTTATCAAGAATCCTGCAAATAAATTGGAAAAAGATACAGTGGAAGCATCAAGAAAAGAGTATGAATTCAAGAAAAGAAACAATAATCAGAGAACTGAAAACATGGAGAGTTTAGAAGTGATTCTAGTTAAGCATCAATCAAAACTTGAGAGGGGGAAGATAAAGTTTGCTGCATGTGATAAACCACCAATGTATGAGAATGTAAAGAATAAGAGACATGGAACTATTGGAGGTTGTAATGCAGGCAGTTTGGAAAATGTTCCTTTGATGGGTAAAATGATTTTTTTTTAAGGGATTCATTTAGTTGATTGTAAAGAATGAATTGTGTTGCTTCAAAAAAAAACAAAAAAAAGTTGTCTCTGCTCCACGCTCCACGCTCCAGTTATCTCCATTCTCCAGCACTATTTATTATATTGCAGTTTACATATACACTAAATCAGACTCATATGATAGCAGACAAAAACTTGATATATGCTAACTCTTGTGACTGACCCGGAGTGTCAAGTTTTTGCTCTGTACGTTGTATCACCTCTGCTCTGTACATTATATCACCTCTGCTCTGTATGTTGTATCACCTCTCCAAGATGACACTTTTTCAATGCCTATTAATAAAGACATAAACATATCATTTGAGAAGTTAAGTGGAATCGCTTCTCAGCCAAGAATGATTAGTGTCTATGATATCACTTTATAATACTAGGTTTTAAAGATAAAAGATAAAAGAAATTTTCATTTTTCTGAAGTACTCGACAAAATGATTAATGAAAATGACATTTAATGATACATACGTTTATTATTCGCTCTTAAAACTAATTAGTCCGAATTGCTATTTTAGAAACTAATTATTCATGTTTATATTAACCACATATAAGCACATAATTTATCAAAGAGGATATGTATTACTGAGCATATTGACCGAAACTGCGCTAACGGAATTTTACTTCATCAGGCGCACTTTGGTCATTCAACTAGAAATATGACTCGGCATGGAGATTTATGGAAAAGGCAGTAGTGCAGCTGTAATTCATGTTATAAAAACTTACAATATGCAGTGCAGAAACCTAAGTGCATCATAGAACATAAGTATACGAGTCTTTTTTGGAATTCTAACAAAGGCATACACCCCTATTAGTCTCAAGTACATTCTCAACAGATATAAACATCAAATACTTTCCCAAAATGTAAATTTACCTCTAAGATTGAAGTCTCTGAACTAATTTTGAAGCTTTTCCATATATACTATCCAACCTGAGTAAAACACTAAGAAAATCAACGTTATAACCAGAAATTAAAGATCAACAATAATAAATAGTTTAATGTAATGCTAAATAATTCAATAGTTCAAGAATCTTATTTACCAAAACCTACTTACCTAACTAAGAAATTAAAGCTATTGAGTTAGGTTCCTCCAATTTTGCTTATAGAGCTTACTCCTGCGAACCTAGAATTAGTGTGGAGATACGTGGGGATCGAATTTTTGGGGGAGGGAAGAACTATTCTCCCGCGCGACGAGTTATTAACCAGGAAGCGGAAAATATGGAAGTAAAAGGCAGAAAAGTTTTTCGTTGTTACCGCCTATGAGTGAAAAATTAGAAGATCTGTGCATCTTAATCCCCTTTTATTTTATTTTGTACGGTGAATTGACAATTCTGAGGTAAAATGGATGGAGGTTTAAATAAACTTAAATATTTGGTTTAGGGTGCTACTATTCACACCTCGATTTATACTTCTAGCCACCAAAACTAAAAGCACCCCAAATATTTCTATTTTACTCTGTTGGCCACCGTCTAAATTAATAACCTAAAAATGCAGAGGCTACCAGCACCTTCCTCTATACAAACGCTTCCTTCCTCACTTACATCTTGCATTTATGTCTTTTGAGTCATTTGATCGAACTTCTTGCATTATATTATCACACCATCACGTTTATCTTCCAATTTATAATCATTCAAATAGTTCATCTATCAAACGACAAAAAAAATTAATGTATCAATTTGTATAAGAAGATATGTAAGTTATATGGATAAAAACCCTATAAGTCAAAACTTACATTGTTATTCTCTATTACAACTTCGTCAAATTTCATCTCCTCCAAACTTGAAATTTCCAACGAAGCAAAAGAAATATCCTAAAACGTAATGCAAAACCCAAACCATTAAAAAAACTAACAACATGTTCTATAACATAATAGAAAACAATAAAAAATCAAGCAATTATAACCACTTTTTTATCTTCGTCTTCCATTTATATTAGACAAAAAAGAATATCTGCATTTGTTAGGGTATACGGTTTGAAATTGTAGAGAAGTACATGTTTTTTTATGAGAAGTACGACGGTGAATAATTGAGTGAAAGAATAATATATGGTGGCCAAAAGAATAAAAATAATAATCATTTGTATTAAATTTAGAAAGGTGGCCGGGAGTGTAAATAGGGGTGTGAATAGTAGTACACTTAGTTTAAGATAATTATTAGTTAAAAAATTTATGACCAATAAATGTCAATAGTAGTACTGTATTTTGGGGACAATTTTAATGTATCAATGCCATCTTCAAAAGGTTTATTTTAGAATTATTATTTATATACTTTCATTTTAATGTAGATGATTGTTTGTTTAGTTTTTTTAAAATATATTAAAAATTAGTCAAATATTTTTATTCTACAGCTAGGGATGTATATCGGACAGGACAGTCCGTTGTCCGGCTCGGTTCGAAGCTATAAGGTGTCTGGTCCATGTCCGTCCGAATCTCTTATAGGACAGAGCTTGGACACACTAGTATTTGGTCCGATCTAAAATGTTTGATGTTTTTCTATTATCCAAGGCTATATCGGACAGGACAGTCCGTTGTCCGGCTCGGTCCGAGGCTATATGATGTCCGGTCCATGTCCGTCCGAATTCTTACAGGACAGAGCTTGGACACACCTCTGTCAGGTCCGGTCCGACCCGTTTACACCCCTGTCTGCAGCAAAAAAGCTTTTTTTATATATATATATATATCTATTAATCAGCCTTTTGATAGGGTTGTTACTATTTAGACTTTGACATTGGATTTTTCATAACTTACGCGAGGCTCGTACGAACCCAGAATAAGCATCAGAATTGGCATTCGCTTGGGAGTCAGAAAATGACTCAACTCAAACTGATCGTCTTCGGGCATTGTCTTATCACTCAGAAATAGCATGATTGGCTCGTTGGATCACTTCATAATTACTTGATCGATCGCACATGAGATCGGACTGATCACATTAGAAAAGAATGATCGATGTGCAATGATCACTTGGAAATCAAGGATCGGATCGATTTGGTACTTCCCCTGTCATTTTGTAAGTCTGAATCGATATTTCGGAAAAGTGATGATCGACACAGTCTAATCACTCAGATGGATCGTTACATGGAAATCGTCTTAGAAAATTTGCCTGATCACGTTGAAACTCGGATCGATACAACTCAGGAAAATACTCGGATCACCCAAAAATAGGTGATCAATATAAAATGGTCACTCAAAATTGGGAGATGAACCAGATCAAGCAAAATCATGTGATCAACACGATGTGATCACTCAAAAACTATGATCGAGCCAAAGAAGCTGGATACATATTTTTTCCAACACTTAGGATACGAAGGCGAGGATCCGAAGGCTACAAAGCGCGACCGAATAAAACCTGGGCAATGCGGATCCGAGCAAACACTTGATCTATGCACAGGATTTTAGCAAAACAAAATGATCAAGCTTAACTCCCTGGATCCGAAAAAGTACCTGAGCCTGGGATACAAAGTTTAGATCTTACAAATGAAGGACGCATGGATCTAAGGAATTTGCATGATCAGCGTGTGGTTTTAGACCATTTCCCTCTGATCCACTGGATCAGAATCCAGGACTTGGATGTAAAATTAATGCGCGCACAGGCTTGAACCACAGACTTGATACTCAAAATGCTCCAACAATAAGCATTTGGTCTGGAAATTGGCATCAGCTACTTAATTACGACAATCATGTCATGGAAATAATCTATAGAATCTCGAGAGGAAGATTACCAAGCTCTGATTTGGACTGGAACCAAAATTCATTCTCTCAGTGTATCCAAAATTCAAGGAACCCATCGGACTTCAAACCACTGGTGTTGGAGGCATGTGACGGTAGGAAGGATCCTAACTCCCATCTAATGTGATACATCAGACATTGAAAATACTTTGGGTATCTGTCGATGTCTTGGAAAAAAATACTTCCCCCTCTATCTCTCAGACTTGGCTGCCATATAGTTCAAGCAGCTAGAATCAAATGCTATCAAGAGCTAGAACAACCTAGTGGAAAATTTTGTTGAACAATTCGGGGTTCATATCGCCAGATCCAAAAGTGTGATGATGCTCACTACAATCAAGAAGAGGAAAGAAGAATCTCTACTCAAATTTCTAAAGTATTTTAATGTTGTTATGGCTTCTATGGATCGATCAAATCCGTCGATGGTATTTATGTTCGCACTATCTGATATCTTGGACAACTCGGAGTACAAGATTTCTTTGGGGAGTGATCCCTAATGGGACCTAGAGGATTCTATATTAAAGTAGAATGATTCCTAAGGTAGGAGGATGTCAAAACTAATTGTGAATCTATCCAAGTGAACCACGTCAAAGACGGAGAATCATCCCACTATGAGAAGAATAAAGGAAAGAGGAAAGTTGAGGGCAATTCAGGCCCCGCAAACCAGATCAGAAAAGGATGGCGATGCGACTTGTATGCATAACTGAATGCGAGTCTAGAGCAGATATTCCTAGATATCAAAGATTGCCTTCTGATAAGAAGGCAATATGGACGGAAGCCCACCGAAAGAGACCTGGATTCTGTAGAGTTCTGTTTGTTAATGAAAGGGCCGGACATGAAACAAACCAATGTTGGCATTTAAGGGACGTCATTGAGGACCATGTAAAAAAACAAAAGCAAGTCCAGAATGGAGCAGTCATGACTGTTGACCAACCTTTTGGCAAGGCAGTCACATTCTGTATTTCTAGCTATGGAAGTGCTTGTACTTGAGTGTGGATTTAAACAAACCTCTATATGCTTTGTTAAACTAATGGATGTCCGGAAAGATTTGGATTTTAGCTTGTGAAATCTCGGCTCGGCCTTCTCGGTTCGGCCATCATTCATGTGCTTCTGTTCAGCTAGGCATACTGGCCTCGATTTGGCCATGACTTCGGTTCAGCCATGTCTTGAATTGTCTATGCCAAACATGCCTGATTCGACGATGCCAAACTGAAAGGGGCACGTCCTTGATACATATCCCACTCTTCCCACTACTAAACTGGCTAAGACCACAATCTTAACTAATCAACAACTGCCTTTACGTGGCTATGCCAAACCGGATTCGGCTCCTTCTATAAATACGTGGAATTTGGATATTCAAAAGATCTTCTTCTTGTTTTTTGGCACCTATATGCAAGGACTTTGTAATTGCAACACTCAACTCTCATTTCTCTCTTTTCAAACTAAAAGCTAACTGTATTTGTAATCGTATAGTATAATAAATGATAGATTACATTAAAGTGGATGTAGGCCAAATTGCCGAACCACTATATATTTGTTTGTCCTTTACATTTCTTGTTTTCTGTGATTTGATATCGTCGTGATTTTGTGATTATTATTAGATTTAGGTGTTGTACTCGAGAATATCACTTTTTGAGTCAACATTTTGGCATGCTAGGAAGGGACATGCAACTTGGTCACTAGCTTGAAAGAAATAGGCTACTTGAGGATTTAAGCATGGTTAAACAGAGGAAACCGATGCTAGCTCTCATGCTGAAGGTACATGAATAGAAGAAAGTCAGGAAGCTTCCTCTACTAGAGACCCAACCATCTATCTAACGTGAGAGGAGATGAATGGATTGCTTAAGGAACTGAAGTCACGCATTGAGCAACAAGATGAACTCCGTCACAGGCAAGAGAAGATGATGAACACCTTCCTCGCAAGAATTGATGGACCTAGAAGGCTAATAGGCCGATGAATAGTGCGAGAACTCATGTAGAGGCAGTGCCACGAACCAGTCTCGGTTTGGTGGCTAACCCAGTTCAATTCAACATGGATGTAGAATGAACTCCTACTGGGGGAAACTACCCTAGAAACACTTGAATAACTCACGAAAGTTCGTGTCGTTGTGCTTCAGATGTTAATGTTAAAAACATGTCTTAGGCTCAAGCACATGTGACTTTGGAAAGGAATGAGCAGGAGCTCCAATACGGTCATGCCGAACCTGAACCCAGGGCAGAGTCAATCTGGATTTTATCACTATGGACAGGCATAAAACTTTTGTCTTCCTTAGAGTTATTTCTCCTAGTTATCTTCCTTAATAACCTTTGAGCCTAACTCATTTAACCAATCTAAATGTAGTCGAGTCGAAAGGTCGGATAATAATGTCATGATGAAACATCCTTAGCAAAATAATTGCAATATCCATTAAACTTATGAAGTTTGATGTACTTTATAATACCCTTTTTTTATTTAATACAAAATATTTTGCAATATCAAGAAAATGCTTTGTGTTACAAAAATAATAACATCAAGTTAACCTTGTCAACAATACTATTTTTTTCATAATATTTGCAGTCTGTTGTCATTATTAATGTCATTAACAATACAACATAAAAGTTATAAAACATATTGAGACAATGTTAATAATGTATTGTTGAAACATGAACAATAACAATATCAACCACAAGTTATTAAATATAATGTTGTTAACAATGTAAAATAAATGTTGTTTTAAGTATGAATCGGGTTAACACTACGTTGATGTTGTAAAATAAAAAATAAATCAAATCTGCAACGGTATTTTGCTACTGTTTAACTTTTGGTATACAACATTTAATAAGTATTGTTGAAAACTTTAAATTTACAATATTAAACAAATGTTGTTAATTTACGTATTTCAATAACATGAGAAATAAGTTATGAAAAAATGAATATAATACAATTTAAAAAAGTCGTCGTTAAAGATTACTTTCTATAATAGTTTAAACAAACATTGTAGAATTTTTTTATTTACAACTTTTGTACACAGAGAATCTTTTGTAAGAATCTACTACAACATTTTTTTTAACAAATGTTGTAAAAGATCTGCCTTTTTTACAGTACTTTGATGAACTGTTGCAGAATCAATGTTGTAAAATAGTATTTTTGTTGTAGTGATTTCAACGACGCAGAATAAGCGATCATCATCGCCACTGCGCTGCTTTCTGCTTTATTTCCTATCTTGCTTTACGCTTTACTTACTACTATATTCAAAATTCCTGTAACCAAGTCTGTAATACTTTACAAACATTGTTCTAAACATTAGCTTAACGACATACCTGCTTGAATAAATCTCTTACTTGCAAAAATTGTGTCAGATCAAAATGTGCTTAAGAGTTACTTCATATTGTAGGTTCTCTGCCTAGCGCTTGTCCATGAAATATTGACATTACTTCATGACCCCGACAACATTGATCTAAGCACCAAGTGCACTAAACATTTATGCAAAACTTCAAAAATAAAGAGTACCGCCTTGAAAAGCGAGTGAAGGGAGTCACGAAGAGTCAAACAATGGGAAAGCGCAACAGCAAATCAATACAAGGGTTTCAAGTTTCACTAAAGGAGCAATCTCCCGAATAAGAAACTCAAGGCCCTGATTCCTTATTGAAGATTGCTTGCCAAGAAAGCATCCGACAAAGGAACTGGCGTTTGACTCGTGAATCAATACTAAATATAAGACCTCCCCAAGCGGGGGCACTACATATAAGTCCTCCCCGAGCGGGGGCACTAAATCCAAAGTCTTCCCCTAGTAGGGGCACCAAATATAAGTTCTCCCCTAGCGGGGGTACCAAATAAAAGACGTCCCCGAGTAGGGGCACTAAATATAAGTCCTTCCCAAGCAGGGACACTAAATATAAGTCCTCCCCGAGTGGGGGCATTGAATCCAAATCCTACCCAAGTGGGGACACAAACCCCAAAGTCCTCCCCCAGTGGGGGCATCAAACATAAGACCTTCCCAAGTAGGGGCACAATGATATAAAAACTTCTCCAAGTAGAAGTCTCAAACAAGTCGGCCCTAGCCGATTAGTTGATCTTAAGTGATAATGAATGAGAATATTGTGTTTATACAAATAATATTCGACGAGTTATAAACTGTTGAATGGAACAAATCTAGTGCAAACACTTTATTCAAATCAAAATATAATTCACTATAAGTCATTTTTAATGATTAACTAATCCGTTATCGATATGCATGGTCGATGGTGAGTATAAGTCCAAAACTTTGCATTCGTTAGTTTCAATTACAAAACAGGTGCCATGAACTATACAAATTCAAAGCACGATTTGCCATAACAGACAAAGGGCTATAACTGGATCTCAGTGCAAAATATATCGATAGAAGTATTCAGTTCGAAGCCTGCATTTCTCACGAGCGAAAAATACAAACTTCGAGGGGTAAATGTTAACTACCAAAAACTTATTCAAGCATTTTGTCGAATAGTAAAAATGCGCACAACTAGATTGCTCTACGGCTAACCAAGGATCGATCATCACCCAGGTCTGGTCGAGCAAGATCCGGTCAGGCAGGGCAGATCGCGCTGCATCACCACTGTCGGGCACGTCCTGTAGGTGTGGGGTTCGAGCAGTCTCCATAGTCGTCCACCATTTCAGTGGTCCAGCACGGCAAACCAGCGAGGGGTCACACATGATGATCGCTCGTTTGCCAATCAGTCCAGGGTCGAGCATGTCGACGCTGAGGATCGGTCACTGCTATCAACTTTAGCTCGGTCGACCAGCCTTGAATGGAACGTGCATATTTATATAAAGAAAGAGTGGCAAACTCGTGATTTCTAATCCCCTTTTTGCACAGTAAAAGGTATAAGAGGAAGAGAGGATGGCACTCTTGCTGGATCGTGCGTTATGCTTCACATAAGAGATCGTTCGTGCACCACAATTTAGTTCGCTTACGCAGATAGAAATCGAGGTCGCTTGCTCACATGCTGGGAAGGTGCGCATGATGTCAGCCTGTCGCCAACCATAAAGCGAACGCTGCCAGTTGTAAAGTGCACTCCACCAGCTGTCCAACGACATTTCTGTAAATATCGGTGTATGCGACCCGTACCTAGTTCACGATAATTACAACTTTGCCACCCGGGTCCAAATTCTCCTATAAGTACCCTATTTCACCACACTTAAAGGGACGAATTCCTTCACCCCGAAGGACGGCCGAAATCACTTCTCCACTATTCTCAAGCATTCTAAAGCTACTCAAGCTCACTTCATCTTTCTCCATCATCAAATGGACCAAGTCTCCTCCTTCCTCCATTAGAGATAATTCAAACTCTCTCTCCATCCATCCCAAACCGAGATCCATCATTCCCATCATCTCAAGCTCTATTCTACTTCTCTCCTACCGCCATTAAGCTTCCTCCAAGCTTCGATTCACACCTCAATCGCCATGTACTCTTCGTTGATCCTCAAAGTGCTCAAACCGTGACGCATACACTCTCACATCCTCCGTATTCAAAGGATCCAACCACTTCCATAACGGATTAGAGAGAATGAAATCGTTAAAGAGAGGAAAATCATTGTAAAGAGAGAATGGGCAAAAATGAGATGACAAACTTTGTAAATATCTCCATGATACTGAAATGGCTTCCAAAGTAGACGTAGGTCTTCTCTGGATCGAACAAGTATAAAAATCCTTGTCCATTTACTTACTTTTTCGCGTATATATTGCGATTGTGGCTGTAACGACCCGGATTTTTGGCCGTTAATTTTGAGCATTTAAATCTGGTTTTATTGTTGTATTCGAAAATATATAAGGATTTTTGTAATAAATTTATTTGTAATACGTTGTTTTAACGTATATTTATAATTAAATTACAAACAAGCTCGAAAGGTCGCGGTAGTTTGCAATATTTTGTTTTGAACTTCAATTGAATTACAGGATCCAATATAAGTCGGATTTCTTTGAAACGAGAAACATTCAGATCTATTTGATTATATTTTTCTAATGGAAGTGAAAAATCAAGATTTCATCTTATAGATTGAGTTATGTCCAAATCAAAATTTCAAATAGTCGCTATGAAATCATTTATAAATTATAACGATTTATTTTATAAATAAATCAAATTCTAATAATCCAAATGTCATTTAAACTGGGAATATCGAGTTATACATCTAGATATGTTTATTTTGGAGTTATACGATGGTTAAATGGGATATATACAGTAGTAATAATTTATTATTATTAAATTGAATTATCTTAGAATTTATTTATATTTAATTAAGCCTTAAAAATAACATTTTTTGCAAATGGCCTCCGTTTTAGACGAAATCAGTTTTATTAGATCCGTGATGTTAAGTTATTATAAGATTTCGGATTTCGTTTTGGTCGGACAATGCGCATGCTTGTACGATTTGCAAATACGAAACGTTATTATACGTTAAACAATATTAATATTATTATAAAATAAGGATTGTTTCTACAAATGTCATTTTCGAACTCAGAACAAAATACTTGCAAGTCTTTTAAATCCAGGCTGTATCCATTTAAAACAATATCTCACTAAATCTGCGTTCAAATCTTCACTATGTCCTACCAATCTTTTCAAAACAAACAAATGGCTAAGCATCAGTTTCTTAGCTATCAATACATATTCATTAATCACATAGTCGCATTCTTCATAGTCAGAACACATTTTCAAGTCATCTTAAGGCGTACTGTATTGACAACACATGCCGGTGGAAATCTTCCCCAATTAGAACCTCTGGAAGAAATTAAATTTGCATGCACATGATATCTGCAAAATATCTTCTACACCTGCTCAAGTGATTTCACACGACTTATTTTGGCACATGGCTATGACAAAATATGAGACACTCACATGTCTACCCCAGGCATATACAATTAGTTTCACGTAGACAAATCAACATTTCGAAATCTAGAACCACGCAGGCCTCATAAGCTAGGCTATACAAGGCATTTGCAGGTCCTCCGTCCTCTTCAAAATTAATGAAGGCACATGCATGGTTGTTTACGCAGTCTTTTTCCACTTGGCTACATTAGTAGGGACATTGTCTATTGTAAAACGACCTCTCCATCCTCCACATTTATATACCACCTGCTCCTTCCTTTTTCTTCATGAAAAATATCACCAATTTTCAAATAAAGAAATGGACGATCTAGAGTAAATAAAAGATGATAATAAAAATAAAATATGTTAATTTTCGGATATAAAAGCTTCGATACAGTAGGCTTCTACAGCTCGCAACATCCTCTGACCAACGTTGGCTTTAGCAGTTGAATGGGGTTGCCAGCGTTGGATTTAGGGAAGACTGGAGGTGAGTTTGGCGTGTCGAAGGTGGAAACTATCGGTTGCGTTGAATTTTAGGAAGCAAGGCGATGTTTGTTAGGAGTTTGGTGGGGGTACCGTTCGGATTAGTGTCGCATTCTACTATAGGAGGTGGCGAATGTTTTCTCCCGGTGTAGCCACGAGTTGACGTGGAGGGTATTGGTCGGGAAGAGGAGACGGAGTGATGTTGTTCGATGGTGATGGCGCGTGAATCGATGGACTATGAGGAGAGCTAGAGAGGAGGGGTACACGATGGAGAAAGCTCCAGTACATTCTGTTTTCTTTAAAAGCGAGTAGAGGGCATCAGTATAAATGATTGGGTATGATTTCAAAGGGAACTTGTTGGTGTGTTCAATATTGCGTAGTAGCACAGAGGGAGAGAGGGTACTGTGTTAATGGGTTGGAGGTGGAAGGTGCGTGTACAGGAAAAGCCGCATTTCATCTGTAGAAGGAGAAAGATTAGGAGATAATAAAGTGGATTAAGCTTTAATTAAGTAGTTTAAATGTTTGGGTGCTGTTTTGTCTGAAATTGGAAATCAATGTGATGGGTTGGTGGGTGGTTAGTGGAACGTGGCTTTGGTATACATTGCAAGTGGGAGCCGTGTTTTCGAATTGGAAAAGAACAACATGTTTAAATTGTGCTTGATCCTTTGCAATGCCCTATAAATAAGAATTAAATTAATATTAATACTGGTTCAATAGATATAACATTGCCTGGTTTACTCTAAGAGTGCCTAATCAAAATCAAACATGCTTAATTGTAGTTAATTAACATAATTAAATTTTAGTTAATAAATTATTATTCAGTTTATTAATAAATATTAGATTAATAGGGTATAATGTATTAAATTTATAACTTGGTCATATAGAATTGAACGGAACAAGTTGCGCCGGAAGCCGTATCGACGAGCATAACATGATAAAGCTAATTAGACTCATTTGGTGCTCGTTGCGATAACATAATTAAACGCTTTATTGGAATAATCATACATTAATCATTATTTAATGATTAATTTCCAAGGCGAGTAAACTCACTAACTCTGGCTCATTTATATTTTTATAAACGAGTTTTAAATTTATTTCTAGTGATTTTATACTGTGTGATGGTTGTTTGAATGAATGGTTGATAAAATTGGTTGAAATGGTTGATATAGTTATATCATTGATTGATGATAAATTCTGCTCACCATGATATTTCGTATTAATATTATTGATGTTGATTAACATCTGTGGATGCAGGGAAACAGGTTGGAGGGATCCAACTGGATTCCTCAACATTTTATTACTGTTCTATTTATTTATTGTGATATATGACCGGTGATTGATTATGTTGTGGTTGAATTACACTAGCCCCATAATTTTGGGTATTTAAATACCATAAAATATTTTAGAATATAGAAAATGAAATTTGAGTTTTAAAAGGAAATTTATTTCCAAAAATAGAAATGTAATTTCAAATAGAGTTGTAATTAAACACATGTAAATGGAGAAAGCAAGAAGTTGTTTTTAAAACGAGAGTATATATTAAGTGAATTATTTATCATTAGGTAAACTGAAATATAAATTCAAATTTGAATTTATATGGAAAAGTGGAAATCGGTTTTGAACCAATATTTGAAATGAGATTTGAACATAGCAAATTATAAAGTAAAATTATAAACGAGATTTTAAATGATTGCAATACAAATGAGATTGGTATGGAAAAATTCGAATAGATGTTATAAATAGAATTTGGGTTTAAGATATTTTTTTTAGTACGAAATCAAACTGTATATAATTGGAATATATTCACGATTAAAGTGAATAATGGGTTAAAGCAAATATTTTGCAAATGAAATATCAATAATGAAAAATTAGATTTGAAATATCAACCCAAATCGAAAATTGAGTAAAAGGGAAATGGGTAATCATTTTAAAAGAAAATGATGATTTTTGTTTCAAAATTTGTAATATAAAATAAAGTGTAAACCGGAATGGCTATAAAGGAATTTGATAATGATTTGGGAAGGATAAATTCAAATGTGGATTTGAAATTTTGAATTAACCCGAAATGATAGGATTTACTCCGAAGTTAGGAATATAAATCGAATATAGATTATTCGAGAAAGAGTTATTTATGTGAATTCGATTATATCGAATTTAGGGAAGTAGTTCTTTTTACTTTCCGTTTTAAATAAAATTTAATTATTTGTTTGTTGAAATTAATAAGTACAAGTTATATTTTTATAAACCAAATATTTGGGAACAGCGATTATTACGCTGTCGTTATAACAAATGCTTTTATTAATCTAAACAGCGATTATAACGCTGTAATTATAATAAATGTTTTATAAATCTAAACAGCGATTTTAACGCTACCGCTGAAATAAATATTTTATAAATCAAATATTTGGAAACAACGATTATAACGTTACCGTTATAATCAACATGTTTCGTAAGAGAAGTGAGTTGTTAAACTGAATTCGAGAGTCGCATAAGAGATGGTTTATTTGAAGTGGTGAGATTTGACTAATTCGAAGTTGAGAATGTTGTTCAGTTAAGGTCTGAGAGATAATTATACCCCAACTTGATTGAGTTCATGATTAACTGGGAAATAGTTAAGGTTAGGTAGTACAGGTTGATTAATGTTACGGTTAGTTAATAAAGGATTAATGGGTGGAGTTATAATAACAGGGTTTTATATAACATCGGTTAAATCAATAATGACAATTTGGGGGAAATAGGTTTGCAAATAAAATCAGAGATATTTTCTAAGTATAGGAAATGAAATAGAGTGGGTAATGAGAAGAAGAAGAAATGAAATATAGAAATGTTTTCTAGATGGTAATAACATATATAGAAAATGGGAATTTCTGAATATATAGAAATGCTTCCCAACTATGATAAAAGATATTTTCCCCAGAATATAGGAAATAAATAGTTTATAGTGTATGAAAATGTTTCCCAAAGAATCGTGAAAGGAAATGAGTTTGGAGAAATATCTGGAAAGATATGAGAAGTTGGGAAATTGATAATATAATAAGAAATTGGTTTAACGGGACCCAGTGTTGCTTGATGATTGATGATAGAATTTCCATTTGGAGATAGAACCGTTGATTGTATGTATGTTCCATTGATAGTTAAATCACCGACTATCAAAGTTTTTGGTTTATTTTATACGTTCGTTATCAATACGGAGAGACCAGATCAGATTGAATATCTGAAAACCACTCTGTATTAGCATAAGCGTTACGCATCAACTTATGCTGAAGATAATTGAAGATGGAGTAAAGTGCAAGGGCCATTCTGTTAATCCTATGCAGAAGTTGCCCAAGATGGATTGATGGGATGGTGCCTTCAGTTTTTCCAGTCCCAGGACAACATATATTGATGGATCTAACAAGGAGACATTCAAACCAAATGGTGGCATGATGTTTAGATAATCATGACCTCAAGCCTCATCACCCGGGAAATGACAGAAATCGGGCAGGCAACATGGTCATGTGGTTCATTCCCATTAGGGGTATTATCACCTGATCTAGAGAAAATTCATTTGCTTCTTATTCTATTCGCTGCTATATGCTTTCGGTAACGGTTGATTATCACAACCGTTGGTGATAATATGCTCGATACGCTCAAGTTAAATGAGTGGTCAGCCATGTGTGGGTCGGGTTACAAGACGTTCTTGTTGAACCCAGTGTATTCCTCTCTAGAGATACACTATTGGAAGGTGGTTCCATACCTTGTCATAGTCGGAATCAAATCTCCAATAAGCGCCTTGCGGTTTTTGATTTTATATTATATATGGACCGTGAGATGCAAGCATTCCACTATATTGCTATTTATTTGATTTAGACACTATTATAATACTACTGGATTTGATATCAAAAATATTTTTGGTTATCATAAGGTAAAAACCATCTGTGTTTATGTGTGGATCGGTCTTACGATTATCATTTCTTTCGAAAAGATTTTAAAAGTTAAACCAATAGTTGAAGTTTACTCACACCAGTCCCATGACTGACCCAGAGTTTATTTTGTTATGTTTTCCCTAAACTCTTAGGTGCCTAAATTTGCACGGGCAGTCAAGTAGTCAGGATTTTTCAGATTCACCTTGAGGAGCTTGAAGCAGGAGCCTTCAACAATTAGCTATAGACTATCATATTTTTCCGTTGTGTACTATGTTGTATCCGGAAACAGGTGTTTATAACTGTTCTAGGAATAACTTTTGTTCTCTGATGATGGTATGTATATACCATTACTGGTTTGTATTTCAAAGGTTATGTTATATAATATATTTTATTCGTTCCGCTGTGAGATTTGTGATCTTAGATTTTCTTCTATTCTAAGTTTTCTTTCTATTTTTCATCCTTTAACTTCTTTCTACTACTGATTCGTATTTCTGTGTCATTTGGGTTGGACGTGTGGTGTTATTAGTCGACTTAAAGGGTATGGAAATTCGGGCCGTTACATTTGGTATCAGAGCTGAAGGTTGAGTAGTAACCTTGGCTCTGTGGCGTAACTCAATAGAGATGGGGTTAGTAATACCCTATATTGGGTTTGAGTGTACATATATGACAGCGTATTTGTAAATTCGATATAAGAATGTTTTATACTGTGTTGGTTGGTTTGTTGAGCGGTTTATGAATTCTGGTCGATACATGATATACAACTGTATTGATAGGTTTTTCTAAACTCTCGAACAAAGCAATTCAATACAGTATTGTTTCAAAATGGATAAATGAAATAATTTTGTCCAAAAATTATTTTGATATAAAAGGAATAATTTCTGAAATTATTATATATGAGTGTGTTGATTGTTATTACAATCAAATGGAATTATGAAATATTGAAATGGTTATATAATTTGTATACGGATAATATATACAAATGAGATAAACCAAAATTAATTTCAAACCAGAATTGGAATTTAAATTCCGGGTGTTTAGAAAATATTTTCTGAAATATTATAAAGTAATATAACATTACTTTAAAGTATTTTGGAATAAGAACGGTTTAAATGGATTTTTAAAGGGATTAGGCACTGAAATCACTTTAGTGGCGAGAAAATAATTCTGATAATGGATCGCAACATTATCGATATTCATTTTTGAGTTTCTAAGTGATGGATTGCTACCATAGTAGATTTATTAATGGAAATTGTTTGAGAAAAATAGAGTTGTTTTAGAAATTCAAATGTTTTGAGTTGAGCTGATTATAAATATGTGTATAAATATATGATTTCATACTAATTTGAAATAAAACCCGGGAATTTGAATTCTGAAATTAAAATTTAACTTATATAAGTTGAATGGATTGAAATGGTAAAGTGTATCAAATGAATTGAAATTTAACTTAAGTTAAGTTAAATAAAATTGGATTGAATTAGAAATAATTCCGAATGAAATTAAATAAAGAGAAATGTTGGGATTCGAATTATTAATATGAATTCGACTTATGAATAAGCAAGTTGAATATATATTGGACGTTGTTAATTAAAATTAAATTGTGATAAATTTGGATTCAAGTATAATAAGTGGACTGACTTAAATAGAAATCAGATTTGAATTTATAGAATGGAAGTGACCTAGCTAATCAGAAGTTGGTTAGAGAGTAAAAAAATGGAAGTTGGATTTATTTGAAACCAACCGGAAATGGATATATGTATGCTGAGCAGATATTGAATGGAAGCAAATGCAAGAGATAGAATTATACCCGACAAAAAGGTACATGTTTACAATATTACTTAGGTTTGATGGTTTTATGAGCCTATGGGGCAAGCCGCTTGGCTTTTTGATTTTCTTTTGGATTGGAGAAGGCCTAGAAAGGCGAGTTGTGGTTGTACCGATTGAACCATGCAAAGGAGATGCTGGCGAAATTTTTTGAAAATTTAAAGAGTTAGAAAATTTTCAATTTTTTTTTTGATAATATAAAATTGAGTGTTAATTGTAATATAAATAAGAAAACCGGAATTGGTTAATAAAATTTCATGTGAAATAATGAAATTGATAAATGGATTTAGAATCAATTGAAATGGGTGTGAATATGCAGAAGAGCATAGGGATTGAAGACAAAAATGTGATGATGGATTTTCCAAAAATGTTGGACATATCATTTGGAAAGAATTATGAATGGTCGAGTATTGGTATGAGAATTCGAAGGTCGGGTAAGAACTGGATTATGAAGATATGGAATATAAGATTTCAACTAAGTAGGTTATAAGAAGTTTGAGTTATAGCATTTTTACTGCTTAGAAAATTTCGGGGATGAAATTCTTTTAAGGGGGAAAGAATGTAACGACCCAGATTTTTGGCTGTTAATTTTGAACATTTAAATCTGGTTTTATTGTTGTATTCGAAAATGTATAAGGATTTTTATAGTAAATTTATTTGTAAAACGTTGTTTTAACGTATAATTTATAATTAAATTATAAACAAGCTCGAAAGGTCGCGGTAGTTCGTAATATTTCGTTTTGAACTTCGATTGAATATACAGGAACCAATATAAGTCGGATTTCTTTGAAACGAGAAACATTCAGATCTATTTGATTATATTTTTCTAGTGGAAGTGAAAAATCGAGATTTTGTCTTATAGATTGAGTTATGTCCAAATCAAAATTTCAAATAGTCGCTATGGAATCGTTTATAAATTATAACGATTTATTTTATAAATAAATCTAATTCTAATAATCCGAATGTCATTTAAACTAGGAATATCGAGTTATACATCTAGATATATTTTTTGGAGTTATACGATGGATAAATGGGAAATATACGATAGTAATAATTTATTATTACTAAACTGAATTGTTTTAGAATTTATTTATATTTAATTAAGCCTTGAAAATAATATTTTTTGCAAATGACCTCCGTTTTAGACGAAATCAGTTTTATTAGATCTGTGATGTTAAGTTATTATAAGATTCCGGATTTCGTTTCGGTCGGACAATGCGTATGCTTGTACGAGTTGCAAATACCAAACATTATTTATATGTTAAACAATATTATTAGTATAATAAAATAGGGATTGTTTCTACAAATATCATTTTTGAACTCAGAACAAAATACTTGCAAGTCTTTTAAATCCAGGATGTACCCGTCTAAAATAAAGTCTCACTAAATCTGCATCCAAATTTTCACTATGTCCGACCAATCTTTTCAAAACAAACAAATGGCTAAGCATTAGTTTCTTAGCTATCAATACATATTCATTAACCTCATAGTCGCGTTCTTCATAGTCAGAACTCATTTTCAAGTCATCTTAAGGCGTACTGTATTGACAGTACATGCCGATGGAAACCTTCCCCGATTAGAACCTCTGGAAGAAATTTAATTTGCATGTACATAGTATCTACAAAATATCTTCTGCACCTCCTCAAGTGATTTTACACGACTTATTTTGGCACATGGCTACGACAAAATCTGAAACACTCACATGTCTACCTCGGGCATATACAATTAATTTCATGTGGACAAATCAACATTTTGAAATCTGGAACCACACATGCCGCATAAGCTAGGCTATACAAGGCGTTTGCAGGTCCTCCGTCCTCGTCAAAATTAATGAAGGCACATGCATGGTTATTCACGCAGTCTTTTTCCACATGGCTACATTAGTAGGGACATTGTCTACTGTAATACGACCTCTCCATCCTCCCCATTTATATATCACCTGCTCCTTCCTTTTTTTCACGAAAAATTATCACCAGTTTATAAATAAAGAAATGGCCGATCTAGAGTAAATAAAAGATAATAATAATAATAATAATAAAATATGTTAATTTTCGAATATAAAAGCTTCGATACAATGGGCTTCTACTGCTCGCAACATCCTATGGCCAACGTTGGCTTCAGAAGTTGAATGGGGTTGTCTGCGTTGGTGGGGTACCGTTCGGATTAGTGTCGCGTTCTACTAGAGGAGGTGGCGAATGTTTTCTCCAGGTGTAGCCGCGATGGAGGGCATTGGTCGGGAAGAGGAGACGGAGTGATGTTGTTTGGTGGTGATGGTGGGTGAATTGGTGGACTATGGGGAGAGCTAGAGAGGAGGATTACACGGTGGAGAAAGCTCCAATACAGTCTGTTTTCTTTAAAAATGAGTAGAAGGCATCAATGTAAATGATTGGGTATGATTTCAAAGGGAACTTGTTGGTGCGTTCGATATTGCGTAGTAGCGTAGGGGGAGAGAGGGTACTGTGTTAATAGGTTTAAGGGGGAAGGTGCATGTATAGGAGAAGCCACATTTCACCTGTAGAAGGAGAAAGATTAGGAGATAATAAAGTGGATTAAGCTTTAATTAAGTTGTTTAAATGTTTGGGTGTTGTTTTCTCTGAAATTGGAAATCAACGTGACGGTTTGGTGGGTGGTTTGTGGCATGTGGCTTTGGTATACATTGCAAGTGGGAGCCGAGTTTTCGAATTGGAGAAAAACAACATGTTTAAATTGTGCCCGATCCTTTGCAATGCCCTCTAAGTAAGAATTAAATTAATATTAATACTGGTTCAATAGATATAACATTGCCTGGTTTATTCTAAGAGGGCCTAATCGAAATCACACATGCTTAATTGTAGTTAATTAACATAGTTAAAATTTAGTTAATAAATTATTATTCAGTTTATTAATAAATATTAGATTAATAGGGTATAATGTATTAAATCTATAACTTTGTCATATAGAATTGAACGGAACAAGTGGCGCCGGAAACCGTATCGACGAGCATAACATGATAAAGCTAATTTGGACTCATTTGGTGCTCGTTGCGATAGCATAATTAAACGCT
The DNA here is from genome assembly GCA_030737875.1 of Allium sativum. NCBI lineage: Eukaryota > Viridiplantae > Streptophyta > Magnoliopsida > Asparagales > Amaryllidaceae > Allium > Allium sativum. The sequence continues at coordinate 163,871,325 of CM060924.1, forward strand.
TTATTGGAATAATCAGACATTAATCATTATTTAACGATTAATATCCAAGGCGAGTAAACTCACTAACTCTGGCTCGTTTATATTTTTATAAACGAGTTTTAAATTTATTTCCAGTGATTTTATACCGTGTGATGGTTGTTTGAATGAATGGTTGATAAAATTGGTTGAAATGGTTGATTTAGTTATACCATTGATTGATGATAAATTCTCCTCACCATGATATTTCGTATTAATATTATTGATGTTGATTAACATCTGTGGATGCAGGGAAACAGGTTGGAGGGATCCAACTGGATTCCTCAACATTTTATTACTGTTCTATTTATTTATTGTGATATATGACCGGTGATTGATTATGTTGTGGTTGAATTACACTAGCCCCATAATTTTGGGTATTTAAATACCATAAAATATTTTAGAATATAGAAAATGAAATTAAAGTTTTAGAAGGAAATTTATTTCCAAAAATAGAAATGTAATTTCAAATAGAGTTGAAATTAAACGCATGTAAATGGAGAAAGCAAGAAGTTGTTTTTAAAACGAGAGTATATATTAAGTGAATTATTTATCGTTAGGTAAACTGAAATATAAATTCAAATTTGAATTTATATGGAAAAGTGGAAATCGGTTTTGAACCAATATTTGAAGTGAGATTTGAACATAGCAAATTATAAAGTAAAATTATAAACGAGATTTTAAATGATTGCAATACAAATGAGATTGGTAAGGAAAAATTCGAATAGAAGTTATAAATAGAATTTGGGTTTAAGATATTTTTTTAGTACGAAATCAAACTGTATATAATAGGCATATATTCACAATTAAAGTGAATAATGGGATAAAGCAAATATTTTGCAAATGAAATATCAATAATGAACAATTAGATTTGAAATATCAACCCAAATCGAAAATTGAGTAAAAAGGGAAATGGGTAATCATTTTAAAAGAAAATGATGATTTTTGTTTCAAAATTTGGAATATAAAATAAAGTGTAAACCGGAATGGCTATAAAGGAATTTGATAATGATTTGGGAAGGATAAATTCAAATGTGGATTTGAAATTTTGAATTAACCCGAAATGATAGGATTTACTCCGAAGTTAGGAATATAAATCGAATATAGATTATTCGAGAAAGAGTTATTTATGTGAATTCGATTATATTGAATTTAGGGAAGTAGTTCTTTTTACTTACCGTTTTGAATCAAATTTAATTATTATTTACTTATTTATTTGTTGAAATTAATAAGTACAAGTTATATTTTTATAAACCAAATATTTGGGAATAGCGATTATTACGGTGTCGTTATAACAAATGCTTTTATAAATCTAAACAGCGATTATAACGCTGTTGTTATAATAAATGTTTTCTAAATCTAAACAGTGATTTTTACGCTACTGTTGAAATAAATGTTTTATAAATCAAATATTTTGAAACAGCGATTATAACGTTACCGTTATAATCAACGTGTTTCGTAAGAGAAGTGAGTTGTTAAACTGAATTCGAGAGTCGCGTAAGAGATGGTTTATTTGAAGTGGTGAGATTTGACTAATTCGAAGTTGAGAATGTTGTTCAGTTAAGGTCTGAGAGATAATTATACCCCAACTTGATTGAGTTCCTGATTAACTGGGAAATAGTTAAGGTTAGGTAGTACGGGTTGATTAATGTTAAGGTTAGTTAATGAAGGATTAATGGGTGGAGTTATAATAACAGGGTTTTATATAGCATCGGTTTAATCAATAATGAGAATTTGGGGAAAATAGGTTTGCAAATAAAATCAGAGATATTTTCTAAGTATAGGAAATGAAATAGAGTGGGTAAATGAGAAGAAGAAGAAATGAAATATGGAAATGTTTTCTAGATGGTAATAACGTATATAGAAAATGGGAATTTCTGAATATATAGAAATGCTTTCCAACTGTGATAAAAGATATTTTCCCCGGAATATAGGAAATAAATAGTTTATAGTGTATGAAAATGTTTCCTAAAGAATCGTGAAAGGAAACGAGTTTTGAGAAATATCTGGAAAGATATGAGAAGTTGGGAAATTGATAATATAATAAGAAATTGGTTTAACGGGGCCCAGTGTTGCTTGATGATTGATGATAGAATTTCCATTTGGAGATAGGACCATTGGTTGTATGTATGTTCCTTTGATAGTTAAATCACCGACTATCAAAGTTTTTGGTTTATTTTATACATTCGTTATCAATACGGAGAGACCGAGATCAGATTGAATATCTGAAAACCACTCTTTATTAGCATAAGCGTTACGCATCAAATTATGCTGAAGATAATTGAAGATGGAGTAAAGTGCAAGGGCCGTTCTGTTAATCCTAGGTAGAAGTTGCCCAAGATGGATTGATGGGATGGTGCCTTCGGTTTGTCCAGTCCCAGGACAACATATATTGATGGATCTAACAAGGAGACATTCAAAGAAAATGGTGGCATGATGTTTAGATAATCATGACCTCAAGCCTCCTTACCCGGGAAATGACAGAAATCGGGCAGGCAACATGGCCATGTCGGTCATTCCCATTAGGGGTATTATCACTTGATTGTAATGACCCGAAAATCCGGTCCAATTTGAGCTGACCAAAAACACAAGTCCAACCCCAAATTAAACTGAAAATCAGGAAATTAATAGAAAGAAAAACAGGGGGTGAGGAAAGATAAGATAGAAATTTAGAATAGAAGAAGAAGAAGAACACAACATCAGAGTAACACGAACCTCACAGCGGAACGAATAACATATAATAGATAACATATCTCTGAAATAAACATCTGTACTTGAATATACATCATTATCAAAGTACAACACTTACAACACAGCGGAAATAAACTATAGCTATATGATCCTGAAGCCTCCTGCTCCAGCTCTTCAGGTATATCTGTAAATCCCGACTACTTGACTGCCCGTACAAAATTGGGCACCCAAGAGTCTAGGGAAAACAAAACAAAATAAACTCCGGGTCAGTCATGGGACTAGTGTGAGTAAAACAGTTTTAAACGGTTTGAACAAGTAAACGATATCTCATAAGACCACGCCGTATAACGGAACGGGTTTTTCCCTTATGAGAATCCAAAATATCTTTATATCAAAAACTTTTTGATATTATAATAATGTCTATCAACCACAATATAATAATCATCTAGCAGAAACGCTTTCATCTCACGTTCTACATATATAGTATACAATCAAAACTGCAAGCACGTATTGAGTAATGGATTTCCAACTATGACAAGGTATGGATCCACCTTTCGCTAGTGTACCTCTAGAGAGGAATACACTGGGTTCAACAAGAACATCTTGCAACCCGACCACACATGACCGACCACTCATTTCGCTTTAGTGCATCGAATGTATATCACCAACGGTTAGGATCAGCAACCGTTTCCCGAATGGGACAGCATCAACAATAGATTTTTAGAAATAAATGAAACTCTAGATCAGGTGATTATACACCCTACTTCGGAGCGACCGACTTAGCCATACTGCCTGCTCGATTTCTGTCATTTACCGGTTGATGAGGCTTGAGGTTACGCTTCATCATCACATCAGATTCACTTCAAATGCCACATTGTCAAATCCATCGAATCGCCGATTGACGTCTACAACCATACATTACGTGTCAGCTAAAAGAAGTTTCCTTCTACGCTTCCACTCTTGGTACAGTTGAAGAAATCAATGTACATGACCTTTCTGGAAATACTCTGTCAGACATTCATCCATACAAGTCATCCAGGAACAAGATGAACCGAAGGCACTATTCATTATATCCATCTTAGGCACTGTTATCTAAGATTTATACAACAGTCCTTGCACTTTACTCCGTCTTCATTTATCTTTGGCATATATGATTCGCAACGCTTATGCCAATACAGACTGGTTCTTTGGATAATAATCCAACCGGTCTCTCCATATTAACAACGTTAAAATGGTCAAAACTTCGATAGTCTGTGATTTAACCATCAAAGAAAAATAAGTGTGCAAACAACGATATCATTTCCAGATGGAATTTATATCGATCAAACATCATTTAACATTTATCTCCTTAGTTCATTTTTCATCTCCTGTTTCCCTATATTCAACATTTCTTATTTCCTAAATTTAGAAAATATATGTTATTACCATTGGAAAACATTTCCATTTCTTGTTTTCTACATCAGAAAACGTTTCTGGTTCTTATTTGGAAAACATTTCCAAAACTCCTTCGTTGGACTTAGACAAATATTTAAACAAACCATCGCGATGCCAACTCAAACCATTACGCTTATTAACTAAATTCCTTTAACCAATCTTCGCTATCGAACCTTAACCATTTCTTAGTTAAAAATGGAGTCAATCAAGTTGGGGGTAATACTACCTCTCAGACCTTAATTGAACAACGTTTCTAACCTTGAAATAGACAAAGTTCACCCTTTTAATTCTTTAACAACTTCCTTACGTAACTCTCCTTCGAATTATCTCTTATTCGATAATTCTTTCCTTCGAATAAGGTATATTCGATAACTCTATTCAATTTACTCTATTCAATTAACCCTTATCAATTAACTCTATTGGATTAACGCTATTGGATTAACTCTATTGGACTAACGCTATTGGATTAACTCTATTCACTTAACTCCTTTCGAATAAACTATATTCGATAACTCCTTTACTTTATTCGAATCACAAATATTCGATTACCTCAATTGATTTAACTCTAATCGATTAACTCCATCGAATAACTAAATTTGATAACTCCTTCGAATAACCAAATTCGATAATTCCTTTTGAATAAACTACATTTGATTACTCACTTCGATTAAACTAATTGATAACTCTTTTCGATTAAACTATAATCGATAACCCTTCGATTAACTAATAATCGATAACCCCTTCGATTAACTAATAATCGATAATTCCTTTCCTTTAACTCTGTTCGAATAAACTATATTGTGTTTAACTCTATTCGAATAACCAATTCAAATAACTCTTATTTATTTAACTCTATTCGAATAACTAATTCGCATAAGTAATTCGATTTGCTTACTTTCGAATACTATATTCGATTAACTCCCTTCCAATAAACTATTCATTTATAAAGATTTACTTTTAGTAACGGTTCTTCACTTTACAAACGATTTCCTTTTTATAACGTTTTCCTTTTTATAACGTTTTCCTTTTTATAACATCCAATTCGGTTATAAACAAATTTCCCTTTTTATAACTCTATTTATTTTCTAAATATTTCCTTTTTAATTCTATATTTAAATGGTTTTACAAATATCTCCTTTTCAATTTCATTTGTAAAGGTTTCTCTTTCGATTCCATTTGTAAATGGTTTACAAACATTTCTCTTTCTGATTGATTTGTAAATGGTTTACAAAACTTTCCCATTCTAATCTATATGCAAATGGTTTGCAAATAATTCCTTTAGGGTTTCATTTCTAAGTATTTTCTATTTATAAATAATTCATTTATAAATAAATTTCTATTTATAAATATTCCATTTATAATTAATTCCTTTTATAAAATCCTTTGATTTTATAAATAATCTATTTTCAATATTCATTTTGAAAATTACCTTTTCACCATTTCCGGTATGTTATGGTATTTAACACATCAAATCACGATGACCAATATCGTTCAAACACATATAATCGACAACAGATTATATATCACATCATATATTACAATATATGAATCGCAGTAAAATAAATGTTGAGGAATCCAGTTGGATTCCTCCAACCTGTTTCCCTGCATCCACAGATGTTATACAATATAAAATCAACATCACTTTCAGTTCCATATGATATATTCTGTTAAACATAATCAATATAAAAATTCACTAACTGACTAGCAGTTCAATCAAACAGTTAACACACAGTCAATCAGCCAGCATTTAACAGTTCTAAAAATACAACATGAAATTATAAACTGTTTAGAGTTAGTGAGATTTACTCACTTTGGACTGTTATCGTTAAAAACAATTAACTGTCTTTGGTTCAGACGGACAATTTATTTTGCAATAAATTTTAACGAGCTTCGATTCACTCCCCGTCAGTTCCATCATGTAGTGTCCATCCACACGATCCCAATGGAGCCAACTGTTTGAAATTCTGATTCAGTATGTAGGAGTTATACAGTTTATAAGTTATCATACAATTTGAATTAAAAATAAACAAAAATTTATTTCTATTTGGGCTTAACCTTTTCCCGGCCCACATTGCATTCAACCCGCTATGAGCCTTCTTCTTCCTTCGCATAAACACAATCCTAACTCCAGGAAGATAATGGTCATTAACAGGACTCAACCGCCATTTTCTCCTTCCGTTCTTCATGGATATTCAACCACAAACTACCATCCAACTCAGCATCCAGACCCTCCCTTACCATACCATTCACATCCTGTTTCGACATCCACTTTCATTATCTTCCCTAATGAAAAACCCGTACCTCACAGCACCCGTTCCCCCAACTTTCTTCACTTCGTTCTCAACCGTTACATCATGAATTTCACAAGTCGAATCCACCAATCTCATCTCCTTCAAAAACCCTTCTCCCAATACCAACCACCCTCAACTCGCACCATCTTTTTGCGTCTCGACCTCCAGCTTTTTTCTCCGTGCCTGCTCACTAGTGATCGACGTCTACATCTTCGAAACTAGCTCAAAAATGCACGCCAAGTGCGGTTCAATTCCCCGTATCCACAAATGATATCAACTCCGCTCCTCAACCCTCGTACTAACCCCAAACAGTAACCCTAGGTTTTACTGTACCAAATCCAGTGAACAAAATGGAATTTGAGCTGAATGAAACTCACATCAGTTGATAGAGAAATCTATGAGGATCTCGAATATACTAGCCTTGGTATTTATAAGATTTTATTTGGATTTCTCTTTGATTTTTAACTCTTGCGTTTTGCCTTGAGAAGGAGAAAGAACTGGCGGCTCAAGGAAAACTCTTTTATAAGGGACGGGATTTGTTTGTGTGGCTGAAACGATGGGTGTGTGTCTTGCTTAGGGTCACCAATCTCTTAGGATATTTTAGTTTTATTTATTCGTTTCTACACTCTAAAAATCCCTATGAACACACACGATACCTAAAAATCATGAAAATTTGCATATAGCTAGAGTTCGACATTACGGTCCTAACGAAACTGGTTTCGTCGAATTCCGACTTCGTATGCTCACACCGCGTATTTTTAACCGTCAAAATACTGACTGTTTTTCACTCGAAAAATCCGTACGGCCACACAATGACTCTAAAAATCACGAAACTGGAAATCTAATAGCTATTTAACATTGCGGATCCAACAAAATTAGTTTCATCGAATTCCGACTTCGTTTGCAAAAGTGGCTATTTTTAAAGCCCTAAATAGCCCATTTAAATATATAAATATATTTAAATATAATTAAATTTAATATTTAAAAATAAATATTATCGTCTATATTCACAGTGGGATATCATATAGCTCTAGAATATTCCTATATGAATTTCTAACTCGACATTTCAAATCTGGGTCAACCCGATATTCGATTTATATTGAAATCCTTTTTTTAAAATATAAATAATTCCTTTATAAATTATAAAGGAATTCCACAGCGACTTTTCTAAAATTTGATTTGGACATAAATCAAAATCTACACGATGAAACCTCGATTTTTCTCTTTCACTAGAAAGATATACTCCACCAGCTCCACACGTTTCTTGTTTCATAGAAACCCGTCTTAAAACGAATCATGTACATTCAGTTGAAGTTCAAATCGCCAAATTACGAACTGCAGCGCCATTTCAAGCTCGATTTTAATTATAATATAATTATACGTTCAAACTGTCGTTCAAATAATATATTCGTTATTCTAATTCAATTCTAAACTGAATTTAATATCACAGATGATCCAGTTCACACCATATCGCCATTTCGGCCAATTCTGATTATTTCAGAATTAAATATATTATTAAATTATTATTTTAATTAAATATTCACCATTATTTAATTAAACCACCATTTAATTCACTATATCACTATTTATATAATTAAATAAATTATTTATAATACCTCTGCCAATGCGGGTCATTAAATTCTTCCCCACTTAAAATAATTTCGCCCTCGAAATTGCTAAGGTAGAGAACGACCCTATCGACTGGTTAGAACATATTTGTTCAATTCTTAACTTCAGTTTCAACTGAACCAATTTAATTTCAATTAAATTATTAATCAATTCTTATCAATGAAAATGTTCAAAAATCCTGAAAATTTTATAATGCCTTAAATTTTTTTTTTTTTTTGAAAAATTTTGCCAGTACGTCCTTTGTACTGGTTAATAGCTCAAACTCCAACTTGCCTCTCTATGACATCTCCAACCCAAAAGAAAAATCAAACAGCCAATTCGGCTCATAAATCTCATGCTTATATCGAATATAAACTTGTACCTTTTTGTCGGGCATATCAACTCTATCACTTTCATCTGTTGTCAATTCAGTGGATACAAGGGTCATCCCAATCAAATTCCAATCTGCTTTTATCTCCAACACAACCATTCGCGTTTTACCAAGCCAAATTTTCATTTCAAACTCAAGTTTCGTTGTTGATCCCCAACTCTTAACTTGATTATCACATTACACTTCAGATTTGAATCTCACAATCCAATTTGTCTTGATATCATTCTAATTCAATCTTGGTTACCACTTTACTGGCTTTACTCTAATTCAATTATGCTTTCACAAATTTCTGTTAAATTTGTTTTTAATTCAAACAGTCTTTCCCTGGGAGTTTTTAAACAGTTTACTCTTTTCAAAAATCAAATTTTCCTTTTGAACATGTCAATGAGCCCTTAATTAATATTCCATTAGTTAAATCACTTCTCTATTTCTTTATCAATATTTGTTAACCAAATATTTTCAATAACCATATTGGTCTTTTATGTTATTTGGAAAACATTTCCGAATATCGCCTTCCTTTATTTTCTAAACTATAGAAAATATATGCTATTTATAATTGGAAAATATTCCAATTACTTATCTCTTTTCCGATCTCGTTTATTTCTATACTTAGGAAATATTCTTTATTATATTTCCAAGCTTACACTTAATTGGGTTAAAACGGATGTTGTGTAAAACATCGTTATGACAACCCAAATACTATATTCAACTAACTCTTATTCAACATTGATGTTCGAACCTGAAATCTTACTATTTATTTGTTAATAATGAAATCAATCAAGTTGGGGTATAACTACCTCTCGGACCTAGACTGAATAACATTTATAACGTCAAAACAGATATGACTACTTACTTGAATAATCAATACCATACAACTACTTATTCACTTTTAAACACGTATACGCTTCCTCTTTCTATTCTTACTAGATTTTTATTCTTAGTCTTCCTTTTTGATTTTACTATTTTATTTCTAAGTTTGTTTCCTTACCGACTTCAATAAATATATTGATACGTCGATTTCTACTATCAAATTATCTTAAAAATATTCTAACTCCTTAAATTCCCGGAAAAATTTACCATAACCTCATTTGTACCAAGAGAATCGGGATATTTCAAATAGCCTCCCATGGCCCTCACCAATCCAAAAGAAAAAGCCAAGCGGCTAGCCGATACGGCGCATAAAATCTTATATATGAATTAAATACATACCTTTTCGTCGAGCATTCTATTTATATACCGTCATACAATATCCATACCTATCTCATGTATATTTATACCTATCCAATCTATTTTAACTATACCTGATCGTTTTAGTCTATTTCACTTTTATATTTGAACATGACATGTTCAAATATATTTTAAGTTGCTTATTAACTAATTTGAATCCAAATTGCAAATTTAAGTTCTATATTCGATTTCGAATATCCATTTACATATCCAATTCACCTTTCAAAGTTCAACTTCAAATTCAAAACTCGATTAACTAATTCCTCTTCGACTTATTTAATTTTATTCAATTTCTATTCAAATTCTATATCAATTCTATTATTCAAATACTATATATCAAATTCTATTATTTAAATTCTATATATCAAATTCTATTCAAATTCTATATTATAAATCCCATTTGAATTTCTATATTCAAATTCTATATATTCAAATTCTATATATCAAATTCTATATTATAAATCCCATTTTGTAATTCCACACAACTTGTCTTTCCCAAAACAAATTCAAAACGGTATCTCTGGTAGTAATTCGTCACTTACAACTCGAAAATGAATACTGATGATGCAGCTGTCATCATCGGAATCTATTTTCCAGCGATCAAAGTGAGTTCAATACTATAAAACCATTTCTAAACATTCCCACTTTGAAATTCATTTCAAAGTATAATTCACACTGCTTGCAAAACAATTTAAAATCTCCCAGGATCTTAAATCTTCCTTACTTTTAATCCAAATCCATTTACAAACACTTATCCAATTTTCCAGAATTTTAATTCAATTTCTGGTTTAAAATTCAGATTTAATTCATCTGATTCCACGTATTTCACTTATATGAATTTTGATTGGTTATTTACATAACCATTTAATTTATAATCTTACTCGATTATAATCACAACCAATATATCCAATACATTATAATTTTGATATATATATATCTTCTCTATATCAAGATATACCTTGGGTAAACTTATTTTATTTACCCTCTTTTCAAAACATATCGTGTCGACCCGTCGTATTCGAGTGTTTATATACTCCTACCGATACAGTGGATCAAACTGATCGACCAGAATTCACAAACAACTTAACCAATAAATCACCACAATATAAAACAATTTTTATATCAATAACAAATACGCTCACTCGTATATATACATTCAACTCAATCTAGGGTATTACTAACCCTATCTCTACCAAGTCACGCCACAGAGCCAAGGTAATTATCTTAACTTAAGCTCTGATACCAACTGTAATGACCTGAAAATCCGGTCCAATTTGATCTGACCAAAAACACAAGTCCAACCCCAAATTAAACTGAAAATCAGGAAATTAATAGAAAGAAAAATAGAGGGTGAGGAAAGATAAGATAGAAACTTAGAATAGAAGAAGAAGAAGAACACAACGTCAGAGTAACACGAACCTCACAGCGGAACGAATAACATATAATAGATAACATATCTTTGAAATAAACATCTGTACTTGAATATACATCATTATCAAAGTACAACACTTACAACACAGCGGAAATAAACTATAGCTATATGATCCTGAAGCCTCCTGCTCCAGCTCTTCAGGTATATCTGTAAATCTCGACTACTTGACTGCCCGTACAAAATTGGGCACCCAAGAGTTTAGGGAAAACAAAACAAAATAAACTCCTGGTCAGTCATGGGACTGGTATGAGTAAAACAGTTTTAAACGATTTGAGCAAGTAAACGATATCTCATAAGACCACGCCGTATAAAAGAACAGGTTTTTCCCTTATGAGAATCCAAAATATCTTTATATCAAAAACCTTTTGATATTATAAGAATGTCTATCAACCACAATATAACAATCATATAGCAGAAATGCTTTCATCTCACGTTCTACATATATAGTATACAATCAAAACCGCAAGCACGCATTGGGTAATGGATTTCCAACTATGACAAGGTATGGATCCACCTTTCGCTAGTGTACCTCTAGAGAGGTATATACTGGGTTCAATAAGAACATCTTGCAACCCGGCCACACATGACCGACCACTCATTTCGCTTGAGTGTATCGAATGTATATCACCAACGGTTGGGATCAGCAACCGTTTCCCGAATGGGACAACATCAACAATAGAATTTAAGAAATAAATGAAACTCTAGATCAAGTGATTATACACCCTACTTCGGAGCGACCGACTTAGCCATGCTGCCTGCCTGATTTCTGTCATTTACCAGTTGATGAGGCTTGAGGTTACGCTTCATCATCACATCAGATTCACTTCGAATGCCACATTGTCAAATCCATCAAATCACCGATTGACGTCTACAACCATACATTACATGTCAGCTAAAAGAAGTTTCCTTCTCCGCTTCCACTCTTGGTACGGTTGAAGAAATCAATGTACGTGACCTTTCTGGAAATACTTTGTCAGACATTCATCCATACAAGTCATCCAGGAACAGGATGAACCGAAGGCACTATTCAGTATATCCATCTTAGGCACTGTTATCTAAGATTTATACAACAACCCTTGCACTTTACTCCGTCTTCAATTGTCTTTGGCATACATGATTCGCAACGCTTTTGCCAATACAGAGTGGTCCTTTGGATAATAATCCAACTGGTCTCTCCATATTGACAACGTTAAAATGGTCAAAACTTCGATAGTCTATGATTTAACCATCAAAGAAAAATAGGTGTGCAAACAACGATATCATTTCCAGATGGAATTTATATCGATCAAACATCATTTAACATTTATCTCCTTAGTTCATTTTTCATCTCCTGTTTCCCTATATTCAACATTTCTTATTTTCTAAATTTAGAAAATATATGTTATTACCATTGGAAACATTTCCATTTCTTGTTTTCTATATCAGAAAACATTTCTGGTTCTTATTTGGAAAACATTTCCAAAACTCCTTCATTGGACTTAGACAGATGTTTAAACAAACCATTGCGATGCCAACTCAAACCATTACGCTTATTAACTAAATTCCTTTAACCAACCTTCACTATCGAACCTTAACCATTTCTTAGTTAAAAATGGAGCCAATTAAGTTGGGGTAATACTACCTCTCAGACCTTAACTGAACAACGTTTCTAACCTTGAAATAGACAAAGTTCACCCTTTTAATTCTTTAACAACTTCCTTACGTAACTCTCCTTCGAATTATCTCTTATTCGATAATTCTTTCCTTCGAATAAGGTATATTCGAAAACTCTATTCAATTTACTCTATTCGATCAACCCTTATCAATTAACTCTATTGGATTAACGCTATTGGATTAACTCTATTGGACTAACGCTATTGGATTAACTCTATTCACTTAACTCTTTTCGAATAAACTATATTCGATAACTCCTTTACTTTATTTGAATCACTAATATTCGATTAACTCAATTGATGTAACTCTAATCGATTAACTCCATCGAATAACTAAATTCGATAACTCCTTCGAATAACCAAATTCGATAATTCCTTTCGAATAAACTACATTTGATTACTCACTTCGATTAAACTAATCGATAATTCTTTTCGATTAAACTATAATTGATAACCCTTCGATTAACTAATAATCGATAACCCCTTCGATTAACTAATAATCAATAACCCCCTTCGATTAACTAATAATCGATAACTCCTTTCGATTAACTAATAATCGATAACTCCTTTCCTTTAACTCTGTTCGAATAAACTATATTGTGTTTAACTCTATTCGAATCCCTAATTCAAATAACTCTTATTTATTTAACTCTATTCGAATAACTAATTCGCATAACTAATTCGATTTGCTTACTTTCGAATACTATATTCGATTAACTCCCTTCGAATAAACTATTCATTTATAAAGATTTACTTTTAGTAACGGTTCTTCACTTTACAAATGATTTCCTTTTTAGTAACGTTTTCCTTTTTATAACGTTTTCCTTTTTATAACATCCTATTCGGTTATAAACAAATTTCCCTTTTTATAACTCTATTTATTTTCCAAATATTTCCTTTTTAATTCTATTTGTAAATGGTTTTACAAATATCTCCTTTTCGATTTCATTTGTAAAGGTTTTACAAATATTCCTCTTTCGATTCCATTTGTAAATGGTTTACAAACCTTTCTCTTTCTGATTGATTTGTAAATGGTTTACAAACCTTTCTCGTTCTAATCTATTTGCAAATGATTTGCAAATAATTCCTTTAGGATTTCATTTCTAAGTATTTTCTATTTATAAATAATTCATTTACAAATAAATTTCTATTTGTAAATATTCCATTTATAAATAATTACTTTTATAAAATCTCCTTTGATTTTATAAATATTATCTCTTTTATAAAATCCTTTGATTTTATAAATAATCTATTTTCAATATTCATTTTGAAAATTCCTTTTCATCATTTCCGGTATGTTATGGTATTTAACACATCAAATCACGATGACCAATATCGTTCAAACACATATAATCGACAATAGATCATATATTACATCATATATTACAATATATGAGTCACAGTAAAATAAATGTTGAGGAATCCAGTTGGATTCCTCCAACCTGTTTCCCTGCATCCACAGATGTTATACAATATAAAATCAACATCACTTTCAGTTCCATATGATATATTCTGTTAAACAGAATCAATATAGAAATTCACTAACTGACTAGCAGTTCAATCAAACAGTCAACACACAGTCAATCAGCCAACATTTAACAGTTCTAAAAATACAACATGAAATTATAAACTGTTTAGAGTTAGTGAGATTTACTCACTTTGGACTGTTATCGTTAAAAACGATTAACTGTCTTTGGTTCAGACGGACAATTTATTTTGCAATAAATTGTAACGAGCTTTGATTCACTCCCCGTCAGTTCCATCGTGTAGTGTCCATCCATACGATCCCAATGGAGCCAACCGTTTGAAATTCTGATTCAGTATGTAGGAGTTATACAGTTTATAAGTTATCATACAATTTGAATTAAAAATAAACAAAAAATTATTTCTATTTGGGCTTAACCTTTTCCCGACCCACATTGCATCCAACCCGCTATGAGCCTTCTTCTTCCTTCGCATAAACACAATACCAACTCCAGGAAGACAATGGTCATTAACAGGACTCAACCGCCATTTTCTCCTTCTGTTCTTCATGGATATTCAACCACAAACTACCATCCAACTCAGCATCCAGACCCTCCCTTACCGTACCATTCACATCCTGTTTCGACGTCCACTTTCATTATCTTCCCCAATGAAAAACCCGTACCTCATAGCACCTATTCCCCCAACTTTCTTCACTTCGTTCTCAACCGTTACATCATGAATTTCACAAATCGAATCCACCAATCTCGTCTCCACCAAAAACCCTTCTGCCCAATACCAACCACCCTCAACTCGCACCATCTTTTTCCGTCTCGACCTCCAGCTTTTTTCTCCGTGCCTGCTCACTAGTGATCGACGTTTACATCTTCGAAACTAGCTCAAAAATGCACGCCAATCGCGGTTCAATTCCCCGAATCCACAAATGATATCAATTCCGCTCCTCAACCCTCGTACTAACCCCAAACAGTAACCCTAGGTTTTACTGTACCAAATCCAACGAACAAAATGGAATTTGAACTGAATGAAACTCACATAAGTGGATAGAGAATTCTATGAGGAACTCGAATATACTAGCCTTGGAATTTATAAGATTTTATTTGGATTTCTCTTTGATTTTTAACTCTTGCGTTTTGCTTTGAAAGGAGAAAGAACTGGCGGCTCAAGGAAAACTCTTTTATAAGGGATGGGATTTGTTTGTGTGGCTGAAACGATGGGTGTGTGTCTTGCTTAGGGTCACCAATCTCTTAGGATATTTTAGTTTTATTTATTCGTTTCTACACTCTAAAAATCCCTATGAACACACACGATACCTAAAAATCATGAAAATTTGCATATAGCTAGAGTTCGACATTACGGTCCTAACGAAACTGGTTTCGTCGAATTCGGACTTCGTATGCTAACACCGCATATTTTTAACCATCAAAATACTGACTGGTTTTCACTCTAAAAATCCGTACGGCCACAAAGTGACTCTAAAAATCACGAAACTGGAAATCTAACAACTATTTAATATTACGGAACCAACAAAATTAGTTTCGTCGAATTCTGACTTCGTTTGCAAAAGTGGCTATTTTTATAGCCCTTAATAGCCCATTTAAATATATAAATATAATTAAATATAATTAAATTTAATATTTAAAAATAAATATTATCGTCTATATTCATAGTGGGATATTATATAGCTCTAGAATATTCCTATATGAATTTCTAACTCGACATTTCAAATCTGGGTCAACCCGATATTCGATTTATATTGAAATCCTTTTTTTTTAAATATAAACAATTCCTTTATAAATTATAAAGGAATTCCACAGCGACTTTTCTAAAATTTGATTTGGACATAAATCAAAATCTACACTATGAAATCCCTATTTTTCTCTTTCACTAGAAAGATATACTCCACCAGCTCCACACGTTTCATGTTTCATAGAAATCCGGCTTAAAACGAACCCTGTACATTCAGTTGAAGTTCAAATCGCCAAATTACGAACTGCAGTGCCATTTCAAGCTCGATTTTAATTATATTATAATTATACGTTCAAACTGTCGTTCAAATAATATATTCGTTATTCTAATTCAATTCTAAACTGAATTTAATATCACAGATGATCCATTTCACACCATATCGCCATTTTGGCCAATTCTGATTATTTCAGAATTAAATATATTATTAAATTATTATTTTAATTAAATATTCCCCATTATTTAATTAAACCACCATTTAATTGAATATATCACTATTTATATAATTAAATTAATTAATTATAATACCTCTGCCAATGCGGGTCATTACATTGATCTAGAGAAAATTCATTTGCTTCTTATTCTATTCGCTGTTGTATGCTTTCGGTAACGGTTGATTATCACAACCGTTGGTGATAATATGCTCGGTACGCTCAAGTTAAATGAGTGGTCAGCCATGCGAGGGCCGGGTTACAAGACGTTCTTGTTGAACCCAGTGTATTCCTCTCTAGAGATACACTATCGGAAGGTGGTTCCATACCTTGTCACGGTCGGAATCAAATCTCCGATAAGCGCCTTGCGGTTTTTGATTTTATATTATATATGGAGCGTGAGATGCAAGCGTTCCACTAGATTGCTATTTATTTGATTTAGACACTATTATAATACTACTGGATTTAATATCAAAAATATTTTTGGTTACCATAAGGTAAAAACCATCCGTGTTTATGTGTGGATCGGTCTTACGATTATCATTTCTTTCAAAAAGAGTTTAAAAGTTAAACCAATGGTTGGAGTTTACTTACACCAGTCCCATGACTAACCCAGAGTTTATTTTGTTTTGTTTTCCCTAAACTCTTGGGTGCCTAAATTTGTACGGGCAGTTAAGTAGTCGGGATTTTTCAGATTCACCTGGAGGAGCTTGAAGCAGGAGCCTTCAACAATTAGCTATAGACTATCATATTTTTTCGTTGTGTACTATGTTGTATCCAAAAACAGGTGTTATAACCGTTTCAGGAATAATTGTTGTGCTCTTATGATGATATGTATATACCATTACTGATTTGTATTTCAAATGTTATGTTATATAATATATTTTATTCGTTCCGCTGTGAGATTTGCGATCTTCGATTTTCTTCTATCCTAAGTTTTCTTTCTTTCTATTTCTCATCCTCTAACTTCTTTCTACTACTGATTCGTATTTCTGTGTCATTTGGGTTGTACGTGTGGTGTTATTAGTCGACTCAAAGGGTATGGAAATTCGGGTCATTACATTTTGTATCAGAGCTGAAGGTTGAGTAGCAACCTTGGCTCTGTGGCGTAACTCAATAGAGATGGGGTTAGTAATACCCTATATTGGGTTTGAGTGTACATATATGATAGCGTATTTGTATATTCGATATAAGAATGTTTTATACTGTGTTGGCTAGTTTGTTGAGCGGTTTATGAATTCTGGTCGATACATGATGTACAACTGTATTGATAGGTGTTTCTAAACTCTCGAACAAAGCAATTCAATATAGTATTGTTTCAAAATGGGTAAATGAAATAATTTTGCCCAAAAATTATTTTGATATAAAAGGAATAATTTCTGAAATTATTATATATGAATGTGTTGATTGTTATTACAATCAAATGGAATTATGAAATATTGAAATGGTTATATAATTTGTATACGGATAATGTATACAAGTGAGATAAACCAAAACTAATTTCAAATCAGAATCGGAATTTAAATTCCGGGTGTTTAGAAAATATTTTCTGAAATATTATAAAGTAATATAACATTACTTTAAAGTATATTTGAATAAGAACGGTTTAAATGGATTTTTAAAGGGATTAGGCACTGAAATCACTTTAGTGGCGAGAAAATAATTCTAATAATGGATCGCGACATTATCGGTATTCATTTTTGAGTTTCTAAGTGATGGATTGCTACCATAGTAGATTTATTAATGGAAATTGTTTGAGAAAAATAGAGTTGTTTTAGAAATTCAAATGTTTTGAGTTGAGTTGATTATAAATATTGTATAAATATATATGATTTCATACTAATTTGAAATAAAACCCGGGAATTTGAATTCTAAAATTAAAATTTAACTTATATAAGTTGAATAGGTTGAAATGGTAAAGTGTATCAAATGAATTGTAATTTAACTCAAGTTAAGTTAAATAAAATTGGATTGAATTAGAAATAATTCCGAATGAAATTAAATAAAGAGAAATATTGGGATTCAAATTATTAATATGAATTCGACTTATGAATAAGCAAGTTGAATATATATTGGATGTTGTTAATTAAAATTAAATTGTGATAAATTAGGATTCAAGTATAATAAGTGGACTGACTTAAATAGAAATCAGATTTGAATTTATAGAATGGAAGTGACCTAGCTAATCAGAAGTTGATTAGAGAGAAAAAAATGGAACTTGGATTTATTTGAAACCAACCGGAAATGGATATATGTATGCTGAGCAGATATTGAATGGAAGCAAATGCAAGAAATAGAATTATGCCCGACAAAAAGGTACATGGTTACAATATTACTTAGGTTTGATGGTTTTATGAGCCTATGGGGCAAGCCGCTTGGCTTTTTGATTTTCTTTTGGATTGGAGAAGGCCTAGAAAGGCGAGTTGTGGTTGTACCGATTGAACCATGCAAAGGAGATGCTGGCAAAATTTTTGAAAATTTAAAGAGTTAGAAAATTTTCAACAAATTTTTTTGATAATATAAAATTGAGTGTTAATTGTAATATAAATAAGAAAACCAGAATTGATTAATAACTTTTCAAGTGAAATAATGAAATTGATAAATGGATTTAGAATTAATTGAAATGGTGATAATATGCAGAAGAGCATAGAGATTGAAGACAAAAATGTGATGATGGATTTTCCAAAAATGTTGGACATATCATTTGGAAAGAATTTTGAATGGTCGGGTATTGGTATGAGAATTCGAAGGTCGGGTAAGAACTGGATTATGAAGATATGGATTATAAGATTTCAACTAAGTAGGTTATAAGAAGTTTGAGTTATAGCAATTTTACTGCTTAGAAAATTTCGGGGATGAAATTCTTTTAAGGAGGAAGGAATGTAACGACCTAGATTTTTGGCCGTTAATTTTGAACATTTAAATCTGGTTTTATTGTTATATTCGAAAATGTATAAGGATTTTTATAGTAAATTTATTTATAAAACGTTGTTTTAACGTATAATTATAATTAAATTACTAACGAGCTCGAAAGGTCGCGGTAGTTCGTAATATTTCGTTTTGAACGTCGATTGAATATACAGGAACCAATATATGTCGGATTTCTTTGAAACGAGAAACATTCAGATCTATTTGATTATATTTTTCTGATGGAAGTGAAAAATCGAGATTTTGTCTTATAGATTGAGTAATGTCCAAATCAAAATTTCAAATAGTCGCTATGGAATCATTTATAAATTATAACGATTTATTTTATAAATAAATCAAATTCTAATAATCCGAATGTCATTTAAACTGGGAATATCGAGTTATACATCTAGATATATTTATTTTGGAGTTATACGATGGATAAATGGGATATATACGATAGTAATAATTTATTATTACTAAATTGAATTATTTTAGAATTTATTTATATTTATTTAAGCCTTAAAAATAATATTTTTTGCAAATGACCTCCATTTTAGACGAAATCAGTTTTATTAGATCCGTGATGTTAAGTTATTATAAGATTTCGGATTTTGTTTCGGTCGGACAATGCGTATGCTTGTACGAGTTGCAAATACCGAACGTTATTTGTATGTTAAAAAATATTATTAGTATAATAAAATAGGGATTGTTTCTACAAATATCATTTTTGAACTCAGAACAAAATACTTGCAAGTCTTTTAAATCCAGGCTGTACCCATCTAAAATAATGTCTCTAAATCTGCATTCAAATTTTCACTATATCCGACCAATCTGTTCAAAACAAACGAATGTCTAAGCATCAGTTTCTTAGCTATGAATACATATTCATTAACCTCATAGTCGCGTTCTTCATAGTCAGAAATCATTTTCAAGTCATCTTAAGGCGTACTGTATTGACAGTACTTGCCGATGGAAACCTTCCCCGATTAGAACCTCTGGAAGAAATTAAATTTGCATGTACATATTATCTACAAAATATCTTCTGCACCTGCTCAAGTGATTTCACACGGCTTATTTTGGCACATGGCTACGACAAAATCTGAAACACTCACATGTCTACCTCGGGCATATACAATTAATTTCACGTAGACAAATCAACATTTCGAAATCTGGAACCACACATGCCGCATAAGCTAGGCTATACAAGGCATTTGCAGGTCCTCCATCCTCATCAAAATTAATGAAGGCACATGCATGGTTATTCACGCAGTCTTTTTCCATATGGCTACATTAGTAGGGACATTGTCTACTGTAATACGACCTCTCCATCCTCCCCATTTATATACCACCTGCTCCTTCCTTTTTCTTCATGAAAAATTATCACCAGTTTACAAATAAAGAAATAGCCGATCTAGAGTAAATAAAAGATAATAATAATAATAAAATATGTGAATTTTCGAATATAGAAGCTTCGATACAATGGGCTTCTACTGCTCGCAACATCCTATGGCCAACGTTGGCTTCAGAAATTGAATGGGGTTGTCTGCGTTGGTGGGGTACCGTTCGGATTAGTGTCGCGTTCTACTAGAGGAGGTGGCGAATGTTTTCTCCAGGTGTAGCCGCGATGGAGGGCATTGGTCGGGAAGAGGAGACGGAGTGATGTTGTTCGGTGGTGATTGTGGGTGAATTGGTGGACTATGGGGAGATCTAGAGAGGAGGATTACACGGTGGAGAAAGCTACAATACAGTCTGTTTTCTTTAAAAATGAGTTGAAGGCATCAATCTAAATGATTGGATATGATTTCAAAGGGAACTTGTTGGTGCGTTCGATATTGCGTAGTAGCGTAGGGGGAGAGAAGGTACTGTGTTAATGGGTTGGAGGGGGAAGGTGCATGTATAGGAGAAGCCGCATTTCACGTGTAGAAGGAGAAAGATTAGGAGATAATAAAGTGGATTAAGCTTTAATTAAGTAGTTTAAATGTTTGGGTGTTGTTTTGTCTGAAATTGGAAATCAACGTGACGGTTTGGTGGGTGGTTTGTGGAATGTGGCTTTGGTATACATTGCAAGTGGGAGCCGTGTTTTCGAATTGGAAAAGAACGGCATGTTTAAATTGTGCCTGATCCTTTGCAATGCCCTGTAAATAAGAATTAAGTTAATATTAATACTGGTTCAATAGATATAACGCTGCCTGGTTTATTCTAAGAGTACCTAATCGAGATCACACATGATTAACTGTAATTAATTAACATAGTTAAAATTCAGTTAATAAATTATAATTCAGTTTATTAATAAATATTAGATTAATAGGGTATAATGTATTAAATCTATAACTTGGTCACACAGAATTGAATGGAACAAGTGGCGCCGGATTCGTATCGATGAGCATAACATGATAAACCTAATTTGGACACATTTGGTGCTTGTTGCGATAGCAGAATTAAATGCTTTATTGGAATAATCAGATATTTATCATTATTTAACGATTAATATCCTAGGTGAGTAAACTCACCAACTCTGGCTCGCTTATATTTTTTAAACAAGTTTTAAATTTATTTCCAGTGATTTTATACTATGTGATGGTTGTTTTAATGAATGGTTGATAATATTGGTTGAAATAGTTGATATAGTTATACCGTTGATCGATGATAAATTCTGCTCACCATGATATTTCGTATTAATATTATTGATGTTGATTAACATCTGTGGATGCAGGGAAACAAGTTGGAGGGATCCAACTAGATTCCTCAACATTTTATTACTGTTCTATTTATTTGTGGTGATATATGACCAGTGATTGATTAGGTTGTGGTTGAATTACACTGGCCCCATAATTGGGTATTTAAATATCGTAAAATCTTTTAGAATATAGAAAATGAAATTTGAGTTTTAAAAGGAAATTTATTTCCAAAAATAGAAATGTAATTTCAAATAGAGTTGAAATTAAACACATGTAAATGGAGAAAACAAGAAATTGTTTTTAAAACAAGAGTATAAATTAAGTGAATTATTTATAATTGGATAAACTGAAATATAAATTCAAAATTGAATTTATATGGAAAAGTGGAAATCGGTTTTGAAACCAATATTTGAAATGATATTTGAACGTAGCAAATTATAAAGGAAAATTATAAACGAGATTTTAAATGATTGCAATACAAATGAGATTGGTATGGAAAAATCCGAATAGAAGTTATAAATAGAATTTGGGTTTAAGATATATTTTTTTAAGTACGCAATCAAACTGTATATAATAGAAATATATTCACAATTAAAGTGAATAATGGTTTAAAGAAATTTTTTTGCTAATGAAATATCAATAAAGAAAAATTAGATTTGAAATATAAACCCAAATCGAAAATTGAGAAAAAAGGGAGATAGGTAATCATTTTAAAAGAAAATGATGAGTTTTATTTCAAAATTTGGAATATAAAATAAAGTGTAAACTGGAATGGCTATAAAAGAGTTTGATAATGATTTGGGAAGGATAAATACAAATGTGGATTTGGAAATTTGAATTAACCCAAAATGATAGGATTTATTCCGAAGTTAGGAATATAAACCGTATATAGATTATTCGAGAAAGAGTTATTTATTGGAATTCGATTATATCGAATTTAGGGAAGTAGTTCTTTTTACTTCCATTTTGAATCAAATTTAGTTATTTGTTTACTTATTTATTTGTTGAAATTAATAAGTACAAGTCATATTTTTATAAACCAAATATTTGGGAACAACGATTATAACGATGTCGTTATAACAAATGCTTTTATAAATCTAAACAACGATTATAACGATGCAGTTGTAATAAATGTTTTATAAACCTAAATAGTGATTTTAACGCTACCGTTGAAATAAATGTTTTAAAAATCAAATATTTGGAAATAGCGATTATAACGTTACCGTTATAATCAATGTGTTTTGTAAGAGAAGTGAGTTGTTAAAATGAATTCGAGAGTCGTGTAAGAGATGATTTATTTGAAGGGGTGAGATTTGACTAATTCGAAGTTGAGAATGTTATTCAGTTAAGGTCTAAGAGATAATTATACCCCAACTTGATTGGCTTCATGATTAATTGAGAAATAGTTAAGGTTAGGTAGTAAGGGTTGATTAATGTTACGGTTAGTTAATGTAGGATTAATGGGTGGAGTTATAATAACAGGGTTTTCTATAACATCGGTTTAACAATAAAGAGGATTTGGGGAAAATTGGTTTGCAAATAAAATCAAAGATATTTTCTAAGTATAGGAAATGAAATAGAGTAGGTAAATGAGAAGAAAAAATGAAATATGGAAATGTTTTCTAGATGGTAATAATGTATATATAAAATGGGAATTTATGAATATATATAAATTCTTTCCAACTGTGATAAAAGATATTTTCCCCGAAATATAGGAAATAAATAGTTTATAGTGTATGAAAATGTTTCCCAAAGAATCGTGAAAGGAAATGAGTTTTGAGAAATATATGGAAAGATATGAGAAGTTGGGAAATTGATAATATAATAAGAAATTGGTTTAACGGGGCCCAGTGTTGCTTGATGATTGATGATAGAATTTCCATTTGGAGATAGGATCGTTGATTGTATGTAAGTTCCTTTGATAGTTAAATCACCAACTATCAAAGTTTTTGGTTTATTTTATATCTCTGTTGTCAATACGGAGAGACCGAGATCAGATTGAATATCTGAAAACCACTCAGTATTTACATAAGCGTTACGCATCAACTTATGCTGAAGATAATTGAAGACGAAGTAAAGTGCAAGGGCCGTTCTGTTAATCCTAGGTAGAAATTGCCCAAGATTTATTGATGGGATGGTGCCTTCGGTTTTTTCAGTCTCAGGACAACATATATTGATGGATCTAACAAGATGACATTCAAAGAAAATGGTGGCATTATGTTCTAGAAGGTAATCGTGGCCTCCAGCCTCATCACCAAGGAAATGACAGAAATCCGACAGGCAACATGGCCATGTGGGCTATTCCCATTAAGGGCATTATCACCTGATCTAGAGAAAATTGATTAGCTTCTTATTCTATTCGTTGTTGTATGCTTTCGGTAACGGTTGCTGATCACAACCGTTGGCGATAATATGCTCGATACACTCAAGTTAAATGAGTGGTCAGCCATGTGTGGCCGGGTTACAAGACGTTCTTGTTGAACCCAGTGTATTCCTCTCTGGAGATACACTATCAGAAGGTGGTTCCATACCTTGTCATAGTCGGAATCCAATCTCCGATAAGCGCGTTACGGTTTTTGATTTTATATTATATATGGAGCGTGAGATGCAAACGTTCCGCTAGATTGCTATTTATTTGGTTTAGACACTATTATAATACCACTGGATTTTATATCAAAAATATTTTTGGTTATCGTAAGGTAAAAACCATCCGTGTTTATGTGTGGATTGGTCTTACGATTAACATTTTTTTCGAAAAGATTTTAAAAGTTAATCCAATGGTTGGAGTTTACTCATACCAATCCCGTGACTAACCCAGAGTTTATTTTGTTTTGTTTTCCCTAAACTCTTGGGTGCCCAAATTTGTACAAGCATTCAAGTAGTTGGGATTTTTCAGATTCATGTGGAGGAGCTTGAAGTAGGAGCCTTCAACAATTAGCTATAGACCATCATATTTTTCCGCTGTGTACTATATTGTATCCGGAAACAGGTGTTTATAACTGTTCCAGGAATAACTATTGTGCTCTGATGATGGTATGTATATACCGTTACTGATTTGTATTTCAAAGGTTATGTAATATAATATATTTTATTCGTTCCACTGTAAGATTTGTGATCTTCAATTTTCTTCTATTCTAAGTTTTCTTTCTTTCTATTTCCCATCCTCTAACTTCTTTCTTCTAATGGTTCATATTTCCGTGTCATTTGGATTGGACATGTGGTGTTATTAGTTGATTCAAAGGGTATGGAAATTCGGGCCGTTACAATGGCTCCTTTTGATTTCTAACCATATTGGTGAAGTACAATTTACGTACCTTTGGTGTTTGAACCATTTTTGATTCAAACACCTAAGAAGGCAGTACAGGTAACTATACACAGCTTATGGTTGGTCCAATTAATCAAACCTTGTTGAACTCTCCTTCAAAATCCTATGCACCAGATTTTGTGCAAATTAAGGGAGAAGATCTGTATAAGATAGATGTTCATCTCAACTTCAAATTTTTGCGGTTGGCACAAAGATGCATGTGTTAGCTTTTAGTGTTGATGTTCAATTTGATGGGAGTTCAGTCTAAACTAGGTTGTCAAAATCAATTATAGAGATGTAACAGGCAACTATCAAAATATAATCGTGTTCAAGAGACAATAAAAGACAACTTTTTGAAAAATGAGTTAGTTGCACATGCAAGTAGTGCAGCTTCTGTAAAAGGAACATGAACACTGAGAGACTTAGACAGTGATTTGAATCCGGCAGTGTCAAAACCAGTTAGATTCCCTTTGAATGTCATGGTATTTCCAACTAGCGCAAAACGTTCTTTAATTATTGACTCCTTTGAAGGACGTTGCAATCAAAGGAATATGCATTCTGTGGTGAGACACAATGTTCAGTAAGCCAGACTATGGATAGAAGTGTGTATCAACAAAATATCACAAATATCATAAACATGTAGCATATAACAAAATATTATACACATGACACGAGATTATATGTGATTCAAATGTAATATTTCAAATTTTAACACATGAACTGAAAGTAAGTACACTATCAAAATCTGTATCAAATAATTCCATAGCTATTTCGATGAGAAATAACTGATAATGAATGGACTCCTCATGCCAACATTATTTTGGCTATTTACGATGACAAGATCTGCTAATTTCTTAGCCCTGCTAACTTATCAGGTCGTATCCCGATACATTGTATCAGCATTAAGCATGATTCTCCGCTTGGAGGGTTCATCGAAAATGTTAGATCTTTTTTTCCAACATAATCTTTATTTTAAAAAGGGCAAACTATAAACCCGTCTTTAGAATTTGCCTGTAAATAGGGCGTATGGCTCTCCAGGTCCATTGAACATCCTGCTCTAGGTGACATTATTGATGTTATACATATAAATGGCTGAGCAAAAGATTTTTTTTTATTGTACCACTTTATACAGTACTAGCAAGTAACAAAAATCATGCTACTGAAAACAAGATGTGGTACTGATAACCAAAAAAACAACAAAATAAAAATATCCACCAAAGACTTGGTCCACTGACCGATCATTCAGCAACTTCTTTGAAAAGGCACCAAGGCATTTTCAACAAATCTCCTCCTTGCCTTAGTTCATGCAATCACCCAGTCTGTTTCTTTGCAATTCGAATCTTTCTTTTTGTAAAGCCTTTGTCAACACATCAGCAGCTTGATCGTTAGTTTTGCAATAAACCAATTTAATTTCACCACTCTTTTGTTCCTCTCGTAAGTGATATAACTTTATTTTGAAGTGTTTAGTTTTGCCACGAAAAACAGAGTCCTTTGAAATTGCAATTGTAGCTTTATTGTCAACATAAATCTCTGTTGGCTCATTTTGCTGCATATGCATATCAGCAAGTAATTTTCTAATCCAAATTGCTGGATTCACAGTGGCATTGGCTGCTACAAATTCTGCTTCAGCAGTGCTTTGAGCAATGACTTCTTGTTTCTTTGTACACTAAGAGAACACTCCAGATCCAAAACTGAAACAAAAACCGGTTGTACACCTCATATCATCAAGAGTGTCAAATTTAGGTGATATACAATCACAAATTGATTGGAACAAATTTGCAAAAAAATGGAAAGTAAATATTTTTATAATAGGAATGCATTGATTGCATTTGATGAGATGGTAGAGATATAAATGAAGGGATTAATTTCTTCCATCTATGCAAAAGAAACGGATTGATTTACTTTCTATCTTTGCACATTTGTTGCTATGGTAATTTTCCGCCATTATATTATTACCATATGTTGGTAATGTAATTGATGACTCACATGGATTTGCACTGGCTATATATTAAGGGGTAAACTTTAGTGTAAACCCATCCTGGTATGGAGCCAGCGATCCCTAAATAGAGTGTCTCTTCTTGTTAAGCCTATTTGAGATTTGGATATGTAAACTCTTGTTTTGTAATCTCTTATAATTCTCTCATATGGAATAAAATCTTTCTCTTTCGGGCTGGACGTACACTATCTTATGGATGATAGTGGAACCAATATAAATATTGTGTGTCCCTTTGTTTCTCTGTTATAGTTATGTACTATTTTGATTTGATGTAATAGAATAATTGCATCAGATTAGATTGATGTTCAATTGGCTAATCTAGATCCTGCTTATTGCGCTTCCACATTCGCGCAATTTTTGCATAACAAATTGGTATCAAAGCAATTTTTGCACAACATATTAGTATCATAGCAAGGCAATTTGTTTTAAATTTTGAATCAATTATTTCAGCAAAGGTTGGTAGATTCAGTGGTAATTATGCTATTACTATTATGGGGAAATAAAGTTGACTTTGGTGGAGGTGATTATGTTGAGAGTGAAGAGCGTTTCAATCCGGGAACTTTGACGTGATATGGAGTTTACTGCGTTGAAGGGACCATTGGATTTGCAAACTTTTGATCATGTTTTAGACAGGGGTCTTCATGTTGATGATGCTCGAGGGATTCAAGATGATCAGGAAAGGAGCTCAGGTCAAGTGATAGGCGGGTGTCGAGACCGAGATCATTGTGGTTTAGATAGGGGTCTTCACGTTGATGATTCTCGAGGGATCCGGGGTGATCGAGGAAGGAGCTCAGGTCAAGTGTTAGAGGGTGTCGATGTTATTGCAAGCACTTTTAGACCGTTGGTTTATGCGCAGTGCAGCTCATGGTGGTAGATGCATCTTTTGCAGGCGGTGTGTAAAGTTTGTAATAACTAAGTGGCAGGAGAGAGATTTTTTGTGCTTACAGATATTTGGATTTTGGCTCTGTATTTGAATTGGTGATTGAGAGAATTATTTTTGGCCCTGGCGGTGTTGAGATTACTTTGGTGTCTGCCTTCTTTTTTAATTTGGATATTTGCAACATTTTGTTGACAGGTGGGGACGTAGTCTGAGGTCGTTACCATGGTGTGATGGGGGGTAGCTTTGTTGGAACCCAGCAGGAAAATATTCATTTTTGGTTTCTATCACATTGTGAGATTTTGATTGAAGGTGGAGTTCTGTTGAAGAGTTTTTATGATGTGAAGAGAATTTGATTCGAGATGGGGTGTTGCAGATATGTGATTTTGCATCAACGCGGAGCATTAAATTTAGATGATACAAAATCACAAATTGATTGGAACAAATATGCAAAAAAATGGAAAGTAAATATTTTTATAATAGGAATGCATTGATTGCATTTGATGAGATGGTAGAGAAATAAATGGAGAGATTAATTTCTTCCATCTATGCAAAAGAAACGGATTGATTTACTTTCTATCTTTGCACATTTGTTGCTATGGTAATTTCCTCTATTATATTATTACCATATGTTGGTAATGTAATTGATGGCTCACATGGATTTGCACGGGCTATATATTAAGGGGTAGACTTTAGTGTAAACCCATCTTGGCGTTGAGCCAATGATCCCCAAATGGAGTGTCTCTTCTTGTTAAGCCTATTTGAGGTTTGGATATGTAAACTCTTATTTTGTAATCTCTTGTAATTCTCTCATGTGGAATAAAATCTCTCTCTTTTGGAATGGACGTACACTATCTTATGGATGATAGTGGAACCAGTATAAATATTGTGTGTCTCTTTGTTTCTCGGTTATGTTATTTACTATTTTGTTGATGTAATAGAATAATTACTATCAGATTAGATTGATGTTTAATTGGCAAATGTAGATCCTGCTTATTGCGCTTCCGCATTCACGCAATTTTTGCATAACAAAAAGATCTTGCCCAGTCACTATCAGAAAAACCAACAAAGTTAAAATTTTGACAAGAAGTATATTTAATACCATAATACCATGTTCCTTTGATATATCTCACAATTCTTTTGGCTGCTTGAAAGTGCACCTCGTTGGCACAATGCATGAACCTTGAAAGCAAACTTATAGCAAACATTATGTCAGGTCTAGTTATGGTAAGATACATTAGACAACCAATCAAACTCTTGTATTGGCTTTCATCAACCTTTTCAGCCCCATCACCTTTACTAATTTTTTTTTTATTCATAGCTGTATCAGTGCACTTACATTCTTCCATGCGAAACTTCTTTAGGATTTCTTTTGCATACTTACCTTGATTTATGAAGACTCCATCACTTCCTTGTTTCACCTCTATGCCTAAAAGATAAGACATCAAACCAAGATCTGTCATCTCAAAGGCTTTAAACATTTCGGCCTTGAAATCGTCCTCTAAGATCTCATTATTTCCAGTCACAAGTAGATCATTAACATAAATGGAAACTACAAGTAAATTTCCACTTTCCTTTTTAATGTATAATGTAGCTTCACTTGGACTTTTAAGAAAGACTAACTTACGAAGATGTTCATCAATTCAGCTATACCATACCCTTGGAGCTTGTTTAAGACCATACAAAGATTTCTTTAACAAGTAGACTTTCTCCTTCTGTCCTTTAATTTTAAAGCCATCGGGATGCTCTACATAGATCTCCTCTTCAAGATAATCATTTAGAAAAGCTGATTTGACTTCCAACTGAAATATTTTCCATGTATTTTGGGCAGCCAAGGCAAGCAAAATTCTTACTGTGTCCAAGCGGGCTAACAAAGCAAAAGTTTCTAAGAAATCCGCTCAAAATACTTAATTATACCCTTTTACCATCAATCTAGCCTTATGTTTGTTTATTGAACCATCAGCATTGAGTTTGGTTCTATAGACCCACTTTACTCCAATTATTTTCCTATCTCGAGGTCTGTCCACCAATTGCCAAGTATCATTTTTTTCTATCATTCTAAGCTCCTCTTTCATTGCTTCAATCCACTTGTCATCCTTTTCTGCTTCTTTAAATTCTGCTGGTTCAAAAATAACAACATTGCTTCTTTCATATATTTCAGATAATAACCTTGTACCTCTGACTGGAACATCGTCAATGTCATCATCAAGATTTTGTGGAACTTCCGGTATGTGCTTCTTGGTTGACTCCTCTCATATTCATTGATTATCTTCCATGAACTTCACATCTCTACTCACCAAAATTTTCCCGTTTTGAGGTTGAAAAATTCTGTAGGCTTTGCATGAGTTACTATAGCCAATGAATATTCCAGGTTCTGCTTTTTATCAAGCTTATCTCGTTTCACCTGTGGCACATAAGAGAAACAAAGACAACCAAATATTTTTAGGTTCTGCAAGTTAGGCCTGTAACCGAACCATGTTTCATAGGGCGTTGTTTTGTCTAAAGCTCTTGTTGGCAGCCAATTAAGTAAGAACACTGCAGTATTGGCAACCTCTGCCCATAGTTTCTTTGGTAGTTCTTTTTCATGCAACATACATCTTTCCATCTCCATAATGCTTCAATTTTTTCTCTCACTAACACCATTTTGTTGAGGAGTGTAAGGGGCCGTAAGTTGGTGTTGAATTCCATCTTCTTCGCATAATTTTCCAAATGTTTCGTTTGTATATTTTGTCCCATTATCATACCTTAAAGTTTGCATCCTGCAGCTACTTTGATTTTCAACCTAAGCCTTATATTTCCAGAATGTGTTAGCGACCTAAATTTTGGACTTAAGAAAATGAATCCAGCAATATCTTTTGTAGTCATCAATAAACATAATATAATACTTACTACCATTCAAGGATGGTGTAATTTGGAGTCCACCGACATCTGTATGCACTAGCTGTAACTTGTTTGTTGCTCTCCATGTTGTCTGAGGGAATGGTTTTCTTGTTTTTTTTCCATACTGACAAGCAACACAATCATCTATCTCATCCTCCAACAATGGAACACCCTTCACCAAGTTGTTTTTAAGCATATATTGAACTCCAACATGATGGAAATAGCCAAGCCTTTTGTGCCATAAATGTGCGCTACTAGTAATACTTGTGTAAGCCATTTGCTCCAACTCCATTAGACTTAGAGCAAAGCTTTTCGCACTCATCTTTATCTTGAACATATCAAAGCCTTTGGCATCTTTTATCCAACACCATTTGTCTTCAAAAATGGTTTTGAAGCCTTTTTCAATGAGTTGTCCAGCACTAAGTAGATTTTGATTTATATTAGGGACATACAAAACATCATAAATATATTTCAAACCTGACAAACTTTTTATCGCCACTGTTCCTTTTCCCTTCACTGAAAGAAATTCACCATTCCAATTCTTACTTTAGAAGTAATTATTGTATCAAGCTCCTTGAAAAGTTCTTAATCATTTGTCATATGATTCGTGCATCCGCTGTCAATCAACCAAGAATCGCTTGATGTAGTGCTTGTTGAAAAACATGTTGCGACAAACATGTTGCGACAAACAAATGTTCTTCTTCATTTTCTTCGATACTAGCCTTTGCTTCTTCATGTTGTTGTGACTAGTATACCCTCTCTACATGTCCAAGTTTTCCACATTTTCTAAATTTTATATCAGGTCTCCACCAGCATTTCTGCTGTAGATAACCTGTCTTTTTACAATGAGGACGAACTGGATAGGTTTCATCTTTATTTTTTTATTATTGTCTCTGCCTGAAAAGTACCTTCCATCAACCTTTCTTCTCTCATCAATCGTCTTTGCTCTTGTGCCTGCAATGCGTTCACTAGTTCTGCTAGTGAAATGCTTGACAAATCTTTAGTTTCTTCCAGCGAAGAGATTTTTGACTCATATCTCTATGGCAATGAGTCCAAATTTTTTTCCATAATTATTTCATTAGAAAATTCTTACCAAGCAGCCTCGCCTTGTTAACAATGCTCAATAACTTATAGGAATACTCTTTGCTGGTTTCAGTTTCCTCCATTTTCAGCATCTCAAACTGCCGAATCAAATTGTGGTATTTGCATGTCTCTTGTTCTTTCATTTCCTTGGTATTCCTTCTGAAGGTAGTCCCATATTATTTTTGTTGATTCCAAGTTCATGATCCTTGTAAATATGGTATTTGAAACTGCAGAAAATAGGTAGGCTTTGGCTTTGGCTTTCCTTGTCTTCCTTTCTTTGTGATTCTTCATCTGAGCTACTGTGGGATTTGCAGGCAATGGAAACACCTTATAATCTTCTTCTACAGCTTCCCAAAGATAAAAAGCTTCGAGATAGACCCTCATCCTAACTACCTCAGCTTGATAATTTTCACCGTAAAAAATCGGTGGTGCCATGGAAAAATTTATCTATGTTTCCATTTGTGAAAGGTGATAGGATTCACTGTTCCCTTAAGAAAGGTGGCTCTGATACTAGTTTGATGTTGTACATATAAATAGCTGAGCAAAAGCTATTTTATTTTTTATTGTACCACTTTATAAAGTACTAGAAAGTAACAAAATCATGCTACTGAAAACAAAAGGTGGTACTGATAACAAAAAAAAATGACCACTAAAGACTTGGTCCATTGACCGATTATTCAGCAACTTCTTTGAAAAGGCACAAAGGCATTTCTCGTAATAGAAAATGCTATTTCAACTGGCGGTGAAAAACACCAACATAGAGATAGAAAGTGGCCCTTCCTATTTTTCCTCCTGAATTTTCCATTCCCTAACATCTACTCTTTGATTTCTTTCCACGTCAGCCGTATGAATTTATTTCCGGTTGTTCTAGCAAAGTCCTTCAGCAATTATAGATCTGCCCCTTGATAGCCGTACGTAGTGGCTTCTTGGAATCGGTTCCGTCATAGACCTACTAATGTTGGTTTCACACTTGAACCGCACCTCATTCCTTAATTTTAGCATGTGACCGTTGCTCCTTATTTCAGCATGTGAACATTGGGTCTTTATAGGAAAGTTCCTTAATTACAGCACAAATGTTGCTCCTTGATTTTAGCATGTGATCGTTGAGCAATCTTCTATTTATTCTCTCGTTTTGTATCTCTTTCCTGTATCAGAGAAATTACAATTAATAATATATTTCTACTGCATCTCTCCCCTTTATCTCCATTACTTTTCTTTATACTTTCAATATGGTATCAGAGCACCACCGCCGAAAGGCTTAAACACTGAACTGAAAGTCCTATTTCTCCATTGTCTATTGCATCACTCTTTTCCTCAGTTTTTCAGCTGCAGTTCCGTGCCTCGCAGACCTCTGAACAGCCATGGCAAATAACAACGAAGCCACCTCTAATGTCTCTGGTAGCGTGGCCCATGATGCTCCGCCAAACTGGCACAACCTAATCAAACCAAAAAGCCATGTCATTACCACATCTCTGGATGAAGACAATTACATATTGTGGAAATATCAAATTGAAATTGCACTCAAAGGATACGGTTTACAAAATTACATAAAAGGTACGCTATCTATTCCACCAATTATGATTATTGATCAAGGGGGAAACACCATACCAAACCCCGACTACACAAATTTTCAAAAACAAGATAGTTTGCTATCGTCATGGCTCCTATCATCTATTAGTCCGAATCTACTGTCACAAATCGTGGGGTGCAATTCATCATATGAAATATGGACCACTATAGAGCATATTTTCAGCTCATAATCCGCCGCACGTGTGATGCAATACAGAAGGGAATTACAAAACTCAAGAAAAGAGGAAATGAGCATGCAAGAATACTTAAGAAAGATAAAAAAATTGTGTGACAAACTGAATGCAGTGGGACACAAAATAAGTGACAATGAACAAATTCTCTTCATTACCGGCGGATTAGACGAAGAGTACGAGTCATTAGTTACGGTTATTGCGACTCAACAAACATTACCTGACTTACAGTTTGTTAGATCTGTGCTCCTCGCCCATGAAGGGAGAATAGACCAAAGGAAAACTGTACAAGGGGTTTTCTCTGCAAATTATGCTGCGGCTAAAAACAAGCAAATTCAAAGGAACAATAATTCAAATAAACAAGAAAACCATTATCAGAGAGGATACCAACCCCAGAGGGCATATCAACCACAGAGAGGTCGTGGACGAGGCAGATGGAACAACAACAACAGGGTAAAGTGCCAAATTTGTCAAAAATTTGGACACATGGCGAACCGCTGCTATTTCAGATACAATAGCGACCACAGTGAACCACAAACAGACCAAAACAGCCAAACACCAAGAGCAAACATGGCTGCCATGGACAATCAAAACAAAAGCGCTATTGGGGACAAAGGCAAAGGTCAAACCAGCAATGAAGGCAAGACTGATGAGGATGAACTGGACGACTGGTACCCAGACTCTGGAGCCACACATCATGTCACAAACAGGCTTCAGAACTTAAACATTGGAAGCAAAAGCTATACAGGTACGAAATCACTACACATGGGTAACGGCAACACTGCCAACATCACACACATAGGTAAAGGTACCATGCAGGGAAAAAGGCAACTTATGCTAAACAATTTACTTAGAGTTCCCACTATTAACAAAAATTTATTAAGTGTTTCTAAGTTTGCTAAAGATAATAATGTTTTCTTCGAATTTCACCCCAAGTTTTGTCTAGTCAAGGACCTCCTAAGTCGAGAAATATTGCTACAGGGTGACCTTCACGATGGTCTTTACAAATTTGGCAACTTGAAGAACTGGGAATGCGTTGAATAAAGAAATATGGTGCAACAACGTAGACATCAGTAGCAGTTGCAATTATGATTCTCTTAATAATAGGAACAATGGATGTAATGATGATAATAATAATATAGTTGATTCTTGGCATATGAAATTTGGTCATCCCAGTTTGGAAACTGTTAGAAATGTTTTAAATAATAATGGCATTTATTTTGAAAATGTACCTGTGAAACACACTTGCACACACTGCCAACTTGGCAAAAGCCACAAACTGCCTTTTAGTAAGTCTGAAACCACGTACAACAAACCCCTGGAGCTTGTCGCAGCTGATTTGTGGGGACTAGCACCACTAAACTCATATCAAGGACACAGGTACTATCTATCCCTTGTTGATGCTTATTCAAGATACACATGGATATACATGCTAAAAAACAAATCAGAAACATGCAGTACAATCATTCAGTTTATAACTTTTATTGAAAAGCAGACCAACTGTAATGTAAAAGCTATACAAACAGATGGTGGGGGTGAGTTCAAACCACTCACAAATTTCTTCATCCAAAAGGGGATAAGACATAGGCTAACCTGCCCCCACACATCTGAACAAAATGGTTTGGTCGAAAGAAAGCACATACATATAGTTGAAACTGGTTTAACATTGCTATCACACAGGGCATTACCAATGAAATATTGGAACGAAGCATTCAACACTTCTGTGTATCTCATAAATAAATTACCCACAAAAGTGTTGAACAATAGAACCCCGCATGAAATGATATTCAATGAAAAACCAGACTATAAAATATTGAAAAACTTTGGGTGCCTATGCTTTCCATGCCTAAGGGACTACAACACGCACAAACTTAGCATGAGATCATGCCCATGCACTTTTATTGGTTACCCACAAAATCAAAAGGGTTATAAATGCTTGGCCAGAAATGGAAAAATCTATATATCAAGGCATGTCATATTTGATGAAAATGTTTTTCCACATGCAGATAAACAAGCCACAAAGGAAGAGTGCAGACACGATCATGGAATCAAAGTTATCAATATGCCACCACTAATGGAGCAAGAGACAAACAATAACAACAACAAAGAGGGACACGACACATGCAACATACACACACATACAAGCAATAATCAAACAAACATAGACGATGGTAACAATGAAGAAACTTACAGTAATCAGCAAGAACACGAGAACGAGGAAAGCAACAGTGACAGAATCAACCCAGACCATCTACCTCAAGCACAAGAAACATAAACCGGACATCATATGGTGACCAGATCAAAGCATGGGATTTTCAAACCCAAGGTATATAATCTATCAATGAATGAGGTTGAACCTGGAAATTATAGTGAAGCAGCCAAATCTGAAAAGTGGAAACAAGCTATGAATGATGAATACGAGGCATTGATGAAAAATAAAACTTGGAGCTTGGTTGCACCACCCACTCACAAGAACATCATAGGATGCAGATGGACTTACAAAATAAAAAGGAAGGCGGATGGGACCACAGACAAATACAAGGCCAGACTTGTTGCTAAAGGATACGCTCAACAGTTTGGATTTGACTTTAACGAGACTTTTTCACCAGTCATAAAACCCACAACCATTAGAATCATTCTGACTATAGCTTTGTGTAAAAAATGGAATATCAAGCAATTGGACGTGAACAATGCTTTTCTAAACGGCGAGTTAGCTGAAGAAGTTTATATGCAACAACCAGAGGGATATGAGGTTAACAATGGCGACAAACCTTTAGTATGCAAGCTGCACAAAGCTATATACGGCCTCAAGCAAGCGTCGAGGGCATGGTATGAAAAGTTAAAGCTAACCTTATTTAGAATTGGTTTCTCACAAATAAAATCCGACAACTCCCTATACATGAAAAAGGATAATGAAAATGTCATATACATCCATGTATACGTGGATGACATGCTAATAACAGGGAATGACACACGGGAAATCAACAGGATCATAAAAGTTCTCGACCAAAGCTTTGCCATCAAAGATCTTGGCGAATTAAACTATTTCTTAGGGATTCAAATCAAAAGAAATGAAAATGAAATGTTCCTATCTCAACAGAATTATATTGCTGAAATCTTACAAAGGACCAACATGCATCAAGCTAAATCGCTACTAACACCTATGACCAGCAGTTCCCGCCTATCTAAATTTAAAGGTGAAGCCATTAATAACGCTACTCAATACAGAAGTATAATTGGAGCATTGCAATATGCAACAATTACACGACCAGACATATGCTATAACGTAAATAAACTAAGCCAATACATGCAAAATCCGTTGTCTGAACATTGGATAGCCGTCAAGAGGTTATTGAGATACTTGCAAGGAACCAGACACCACGGAATAACAATAAGTGCCGATAAAGAAATGAACTTACAAGGATTTAGTGATGCGGACTGGGCTAATGACATTGATGACAGAAGATCCGTATCAGGATACTGCGTGTTTCTTGGCACAAATCTTGTCTCATGGTGCACCAAGAAGCAGACAACCACATCGAGGTCAAGTACTGAAGCGGAATACCGTGCCCTTGCTAGCGCCACCGCTGAAATCTCATGGATTGAGTCGCTATTACACGAATTAGGTTTCACTCCTAAAAGAAAACCAGTCATCTGGTGCGACAATAGAGGGACAGTATCCTTGTCTCTCAATCCAACTCAGCACTCAAGATCAAAACACCTCGAGATAGACCTACACTTCGTACGAGAATGAACCCAAAGTGGAAAGTTAATGGTATGCCACATCCCATCATATTATCAGAGAGCTGATGTGCTTACAAAGCCACTATCGACAAAGAATTTTATGAGATTAAAAGAGGAATTAAGGGTGAGTGACAACGGCGAAATGAAGAAGACAGAAAAACCCAGTTTTGTTTGAGGGGAGCTAATGTTGGTTTCACACTTGAACCGCACCTCATTCCTTAATTTTAGCATGTGACCGTTGCTCCTTATTTCAGCATGTGAACATTGGGTCTTTATAAGAAAGTTCCTTAATTACAGCACAAATGTTGCTCCTTGATTTTAGCATGTGACCGTTGAGCAATCTTCTATTTATTCTCTCGTTTTGTATCTCTTTCCTGTATCAGAGAAATTACAATTAATAATATATTTCTACTGCATCTCTCCTCTTTATCTCCATTACTTTTCTTTATACTTTCAATACCTACAACTCCTTTTTAGTTATCTCACCAAGCTGCACTGGCGGTGGTAAAGGCTCTGACTCTTCAAACACCTCCCTCCTCCTCGGAGAGAGGC
The DNA here is from genome assembly GCA_030737875.1 of Allium sativum. NCBI lineage: Eukaryota > Viridiplantae > Streptophyta > Magnoliopsida > Asparagales > Amaryllidaceae > Allium > Allium sativum. The sequence continues at coordinate 163,909,509 of CM060924.1, forward strand.
GCGGCGAACCAACAGGAAACGACGTAGTAGAAAGCGAGGGTGATGGCTAAGACAGTAAATAAAAGTAGCAGCGGACAAATCTGTGTAGTTTACGATTGATTTTTACAGAGTTTGGTATAGATCTGGTTTGTTTTATCTTCGCATCACCATGTGTTTCTCTTTTATTTGAATTTTTGAATCTCCTTGATTATGATGGTTCTTTGTTTATAGACAATGAAAGCATGTCATATGCATGCAGTTGATTATAATACGAGGCTACATCGAGTACAATTTATGCTCACTCTTGGTTGTAATATCGTAAAATAGACACTAGAATAAGATATTCTGAACATATTGGACAAACAGTTACGTGGAAGGGAGGCTTATGTGCCCCATTTGGTGGCATATGAGAAATGCATTAACATCATATAGTATAGATTTTGCTAAAAACAACATGGTCCGATGCTTTAGAGAACAAGAAAAGTGATGAAATACAACAAAAAGGACCTTTTACGGCATTTTTAAAACACCATAAAAAGTTTCAACAACGTTTTTATGTACGCTGTATATCAACATGCAGTTAAAAGTCAAAACCATACTACATCAATAAAGAAACGTCATGAAAAGTATTAATCAATAGCATTTATTCTATGTTGTTAACACATTTCATGGCGTTTAAGCTAATTTGTTAGAATTTCTTCTCAGCGTTTTTTGGATGCCATAAAAATATTTCTCAGCGTCTTTTACTTATTATGAAAAGATGTTATAGCGTTTATATTTTGTTGTAATTCTTTTTTATGATGTTTTCTCATTGTTGTAAGTGGTTGGAAGTCAATTTAAAAAAAAAAAACTATTTATGCCATTTTAAAATCGCCGTTGAAAAAACACCATAAAAATTCCAACAACATTTTAGAAACGCCGTAAAAAGTTCAAAACTGTAGTAGTTTAAATTCTGCATATTATGTCGATACCACATTTCAAAATCAATGCATTATATTATTAACACATTTTATAATCACATAATCGATAACCAACAAGTAAAATTTTATAATCAAAAGAAGCAATATTCTTATATCGAACATACACAATAGGCCCATAATATTTCATAAAATAGCAGTTTTACATTAAACATACACATACACAAGCAGTAGCGATCAAAAATTAGAAATACATGCATGCTTACAAACCATAGTGTAGCCTTAGCAGTAAGAACAACTTCAACCCATAAATAATTGCAACAATGTTTTCCATCAATGTCGTCTATCTACCTGTAAAGCAAAAAATCAAAAAAATTCAATATCGTTAGTACATTCAGAAGCAAAGTTAATCACCAAAGGCAATACAGCAAGAGCAACCCATTAAAACTGAACCACCCAGTCAAGATGCACATACAGTATAAAGCAACATAGATTTTTGGCGAGTGTCCTGAATTTTCATGATGTAAAGCAACATACAATATAAAACAATAATGTAACAAGGACATGATTAGTGTATCACAAAAGATTTTTAGTGAACTAAATAATTCAGTTTCAGTATCACAAAACACATATAAATTTTCATTTATTCAAGATGAATTGAAAATGAATGAATATTATAATGGTTCTTCCATCAATATGTGGCACTATAAATTGATGTACTTGAGCATAGTTTTAAAGAAAGCCATTTAGAGTTACTCAAGAAATATTATCCTTATTCAGTAGCAACACACAATGCATGCATACATCCCTTCTTTTTTATTTATTAAGCATCAATAGCAAATAAAATTAAACTACCCGATTGATGATAGCATGTGAATTATTTGAAACAACACTTTCTCCATACAACCCTTGTGATTACTCTCAACCAAGCACCTACTACCCCTTTCACCAGGCAAGAAGTACTATCGGACAACAACTATACAAATACTATATCATAGGACCATACAAATATCTTGATACGATACTCACATTGACTAATGTTAAATGTGCTATGCCTAAAAGAAAAAAGAAAGAAAAAGAAGAACTCTTCTTCAATTTGTAGCGGAATCGTTCATTTGATCAGCACTGGCCAATACAGTGAATTGGAATCAGAACAGGAATTACAACAGTACCTTAAAATGTAGACGTTTTAGCAAAAACACGTAACATTTTCTTATATAGGAACTTTAGTACTTACACCCAGGCTAGCTTTTTGCTTCTTTAAATAGCATTGCTGAAGCTGATAATTAAAAAAGTGGAAAACAAAAGGAAATTACCATATATAGATATCGTTATAATAAATTGCTATCAGTCTAAATTAACCACACCCCTAAATATTAGACTTTTTATAAGTATTTATATAATATAATAATAAAAGTAAATACTAATAATAAGTTTGAAACCAAACTGTTACTAATCATCATGGCCATTCAATAAAACCATTTCTTCACCTTGCATCACCTTCATTTTAAATTTTAAATTGTTGTACACGTAAAAAAATATGAATGAAACAACAACAAGATGATTAAAGAAAAGATATATTCAATCAAATGCAGATATTGTACTAAAGAAAACTACATGAAAAGAGAGAACATGAAAAAAAATCACCGGTTATAGGCAAAGATCTTCTACAGACTTAACAGGACTGCAGATGATATTGAATAAATGATACATACCAAGTGAGCAAATTACTGCAAATCCTGGTCCCACAATTTCCTTTATCTAAATATTATGTAGAGAGCATTTTAACCTTGTAACTACACAAATTGCATGCCAGATGTATGTCACTGATGTCTAATTAGAGATGGAAAAGGGAAAATAAATTAATATACCAATCACATTTTTATCCAACATATACTCCGAACTCTCAGATAGTTTATGACTGACACTCATTGCATTCCCCATCTTTCCAATTTTGTGCAGGACTACAAGCAAATCCTAACACTACAAGAAAAGTTGTGTATAGCGGCAGATTTTTAGCAGCGAAAAATTCCATCGCAAATTAACGACGGATTTTCGTGGGGGGGGGGGGGGGGGAGGGGTAATATTTTCGATTTTATATGTCAACTTATTTTAAATTATTACAGTCGAATCTAATTTCCATTGCTAAATAATTGGAAATAGCAACACTTTACCATCATAAAATATTTAATGCTAAATTTCGCTGCAGATAGAGACTGTTTACCATCGTCAAAATTTTGACGCTATTTTTGCAGCAGTTTTTCAAGAGTTTTGAAAAGGACTTTAATATTTATTATTTATAAATTTTTTAACATTTGTGTTTTTACTTAGTAATTAATAAGTAAATATAAATTTTAAATAATTAATGTTAATAATATATAAATAATAAATAATAAATAATTATTACTAAAAGTAAATAATATTCAATAGTTAATATTGACTAATTATTAATTACTATAAAATACAAATAAGAGGAAATAATAATTAATAAAATAGATTAATATTCACTTTTTAACTAAATTTATTTTGATAATCAATGATTAATATGTAATCTTTCACACGACTAAAGAAATTACTATCAAGAAATTATTAATAAATAATTACTTTTAAGAAATTGATTAATATGTAATAATTAATAAATAAATAATAATTAAGAAAAACAAAATGTTCAAAGTTAAAAAATAAGAAACTAAATAAATATTAAAGAATTTCGAAATTCATAAAATTCAAACATCACCATACAAGTTATTATTTTCACTATTTTCTAAAAGTTGTAAATTATTTACAACTAGTTTTTTGTCAAGTGATTTTGCCGAGGTAATTTTGATGTATACAAGTTTATCTAGTTTTAAATAACGAAAATTTTGACTCTACTCGAAAATATTTTCTAAAGGTTGTAAATTATCATTTACAACTACTTTTTTGATAAGTGATTTTGCCTATAAATATTTAGCAACTTTTTATTTTTAAAAGTAACTATTTATCCCTAACTTTTCTATAAGGTTGTAACAAATATATTCAGTAATTAATAATTAATATTAACTAATTATCTTTAATAATTAATTCCAAATATTTTCTATGGGACATTGCCCCTTCTCCAACCAAAAGCTAATTTGGCTCCAAGCCGAAATATTTTGGCTCCAATTCCAAATTTTCATCGTAATTATCACCCTAAACCGATAACCCTAATTTTTCCTGTCAAATTGCTTCAAAGGAAAACTCCTAAAATCGATAACCCTAATTCACTTTCGCGTCCTTCTACTTTGATCAAAATTCGTCTTTGCTGCTTCTGTATATCGTCGTTGTTTAGATTTTCCTTCTCGTTTAACTCCAAATAATAACCCAACATCTCCTCCAAAAATTCCCAATCCAGACCTCTGAACCAATCCACATGCTGCGCTTCCACCATGTCTTTCATCGACTGCTTGAAATCACAGTACGGGTTCAAGCTTCCAGTCACTAGCATCATTGCATCATCTAGCTTCTGAGAGATTGATTCCATAGTCATCCTCGCTTCCTTCACAAACGATACTGTCGATATACTTCCATCGGATGACAGATTCGTCCATTGAGTGGTCGACTCACGACTATTGCTATCAATTTCATACACTGATCTGAAGTTCTCATGCATGTATCTGTCTATGTCTACCAGTGAGGCCCCTTGGTATTTCAATGGTGGGGTTTGCACTACAAGAAAACCGCAGTCCACAAATCCATCATGAGACCATTTACTCAACTGCAGTCCACAAATGAATGATGAGTAAGTTTTATCTCTTTTGTTAGTAATATGAATATCATCTTAATTATACATAGCCTCCCAACATATATAACCTCCCAACTCGGTAATCTAGAAAGAAGAGTATTTTAGTACACTCATTTATGCACTAATCTAAATATAAAATAGCTGAGCTTCCCTAACATGGAAAAATGACTATATAATTAAGCAAAAAGAATGTACGGATATTGCTTTGTTTCTTTATAACTTGGTTTTAGTTACTGTGTTTTAGTTTTATTTCCCAACGCAATTCATGTAGTTTTATTTTTTAGAAGCAACATGATAATTGCAGCTTGTTGGATGCAAGCCGTTTCCGGTGGTTCTCATGAAACATGGATCCATGCAACAATTGGATGTGCAACTCACCTGTACCCATACGCCACAAGTAGATCCATCCATAATTATTACTGTTTTTTAGCTTGACATTTCACTGTTGTTTTTACAGCTCTACTTGGATTGATTCTATGGTGCGTCGTTCCTTGATGTTGTATGCATTCAGGTACATTTTTTTACAACTTTACTTGGATTGATTGTAAGTAGCTTTCGTTTTGTGCTTGGCACATAAGTTTATTTTACCCTTGTATCTTTATCAAGTATTACCTTTTCTTTTAGCTACACGGACCTAAGTGCTCGGTTCCATCACTTTATTAATAAATAAGTGTAACATGAACAAATTACTTAGAACTAGAGCTACAGCGAACGACTATTATTATTTTTAGTGAATCGGAAGGATGAAAATCTTGCTTAACCGATTCTTTTGTGCAGTCCTGAAACTGAGGTGTCATGCATCATCAGCAGATCATATTATTTTTTCAGTTGCTTGCTTGATAGCTTTGAATCATTTTAAGTTAATACCAAGCTTGTTGTTTATATTTGTTTATAATTTTAGGCATATGCAACCTATGGTTATGCTTATATGAATTGCAATAATGTGCATAGGGGTGCAAATGGGACGGACCAGATCGGATGGAGGTGTGACCAAGCTCTGTCCTATAAGAATTCAGACGGACACGGACCAGACATCATATAGCTTCGGACCGAGGCGGACAATGGACTGTCATGTCCGATATAGCCTTGGATAATAGAAAAACATCAAACATTTTAGATCGGACCGAACACTAGTGTGTCCAAGCTCTTTCCTATAAGAGAATCGGACGGACACGGACCAGACACCTTATAGCTTCGAGCCGGACAACAGACTGTCCTGTCCGATATACAGCCCTAAATGTGCATGCATTGGATAATCTTGCTCATCAAATAGCAATAGTTAAATGTAAATATGGTTGTTCTTTTTGCTGTTTATACTATTGTGATATAGTTAAATGTGCATGCATTGGATAATAAGCATGTTTATACTGTTGTGACATCGTTGAAAACCGGACAGATCTAAAGACAAATATAAGCGTTTGCCAAAGGCAAAAAATAAGTGGTTACATGCGATTTATAAAATGTAAATCATAGTAATAGCACTTTGGTGTTAGATATTATAGATTATGTATAAAATTGACTAAATTTTATTACCCCACTTACACTGAATGGATAATATTAGAAATTTGGATGTCAATGTCATGTAAACAAAACAGAAGCCCTGTTTGTAGCACATGTATATCTATGACATAGTTAATTTTTTGGTCAACATTAAAACGAATATAATTTTTTAACAAACGATGAAGAATAGCGTCTAACTGAATTGTAGTCATGAAGTAAAGGAACTGTAATATGATGTAATTCATACCTACTGCATTGAATACATGCAGCAATAACCAACTCCAACCTTCAATACGGAAGGAATACGCATATAAACCGCAGTAGTAACTAATGCACGACATCACCTGAATTGAAAAAGGTAAAGTTAGTTTTCATTAATTTATACCGTAAAACCAAGTTTACAAATATTAAGTGTTAGAAAATATCAGTACATTCATCTACAGATTGAATAAGATAAACAGTGCTTTAAGAATTTTTGTCCAACACTGTTAACATCGCTAGCTGTGCAGTTCTGGGAACATGCATTAATTTAGAATTTAATGACCCAGCTTAGATCACAAATGAGATCAGGTTAACAGTTACTATTGCTATGTAACTGTTTAGCATATGAAATATGAATCAAATGAAAGTATATATTTTGCTTTCTTAGCGAGTCATATGGTTGCTCATAAAGGATGTGATGCACCAAATATGTTATGTTATTTATAGTTGATATATATATAATTATGATTTCTTCTATATTTCTGCTTTCTTAGAAATCGCCAACTCCTTTACTGGACACAATTAACTACCCGATCCATATGAAAAATCTCAGTTAATGTAAGCTTAATTACCTGAATACTAATGTCTTATGTATTTGGTTCATACAGAAGTATGTGTGCTTATGGCTTTACAAATGTTTATAGCAACTGAAACAACTTGCTGATGAACATCGATCTGATGTAATATTCCATGTATCCAAAGCTGGAGGTCACCTGGGTTCAAATCTTGGTTTTGTTAACAGTTGCTGTTCACTATGTTTTCAATAACCCTCAAGATAAGATATTATGGGATGTTGGCCACCAGGTTCTTTTCTTTTTCTTCAAATCCTTGGATTTTGTTATCACTTGGTCGAAATTACATGGTTTTAATATGTGTTTAGTCAAAAAAATAAACTAAATGGCTTGACTGAATTAACAGTCTAGACTACAAAAACATTGGAGTTTTAAGCCTACTGTTGAGGAATTCTTTAGTCAACAATCAAATTTGGGTTACCCTTGTCCCTATGCATTCATTTTTCATAATTGGAATAAACATAGTTTTTACACTTTTGTTATTAGCTCCACTCTATAAGTAATGAAGTTTTCTTTTGACAACAGTCATATATCCAAGAAATTACTATGCTACATAGGGTGTTACTAAGAGGATCAGTAAAGGTATGCATGAAATAGCCATAAAAGTTGACAATATGCACGTGGTATGATTGGGCCACTTGGATAAACACTTTTCGAAGAACTTGGGTTGTATTATATTGGACCGGTAGATGGACATAATATTGACGATTTAATTTGTGTACTTAATGAAGTAGCATCTAGGAATTCTACTGGGCCCATATTGATTCATGTTATCTCTGAAGAACGAAAGAATTCCGATTACAATCCCAAAAGCAAGAGGGGATTCAACTGAGAAGGTTATAAATTAGTATATGCCTAGAAATTTTAGTGCATTTTGTTATAACTTCTTTATTATTTATTTATTTTCACTAGAGGCTTTTTTTTTACATTGCAGGAGTTTTAATAGTTGGGTCAGCAACACCTCATTTAAATTATATGGCTGGTGGCGTACGTTTGCTTGCGACTTCATCGCCGTCATCTTCATAAGTTGGTTGGTATGTTAGATTTATTTTGGTGTAAATATGACACTATGTGGTTTTAGTATGGTTGTGGATGACATGTGTTTGTATTTGGGATATTGTTAGCACCAACTAAATAGTTTTGTTGTTCATAATTCAGCTTGGTGTATGAATTGATGAAGAATTATGGATGTTGTGTTTTTTTTGTATGTGATTATGAATGTTCTTTTTAATTCTAAATTAATATTGTTGGCTAATTTATCTTTAGTATTTTAATATGTTATTTATTTCATTGTTCACAGTCGAATGATGTTAGATATATATATATATATATATATATATATATATATATATATATATATATATATATATATATATATATATATATGCAGATCAGAAGGGGAATGAAGGTGGATTACCGATGAAGAAAGGGAGGTTATGTTTACTCCAATTTAATTTTCATCACTAATCCCTTGCAATTAGTAAGGGTTTACCAACGCCTTTTATAAATAACATTTTATTATAAATTATTTATCCGTCGGTAAACAATCAGTATATAATTTAATTTAATTTTAGTTATGTAATTAGTAAAATAACGAAAAACTGTCAGAAAACTCATGCTAAATTCCATCACTAAGGCCAATTTAGCGAGGGATTAGAAGTGGATACTGCCGCTGCTATATGCAGTTTTTCTTGTATTGTAACAATTTACCTTGAGCAACAAAAAGACCGGAAAAACATACAATTTTAAACTCAGGGAGATGAAAAGCCTGCGAAACTAGTAATGCCATAAATATCATTGTCATTTTCTTCTTCTTCCTTCGCCTTTTGCACAAATGACTAGGATTGACTACATGAATTCCAATTTTTGTTAAGATTTTATCCTTAGACATATTTAGTTAACCTTGGTCTTTTTAATTCTTCCTTTGCATATTAATTTGACTGCACTTTTCTTCCTGCCATGCAAATACCATCACCTCTTCTTTTCTTATTACGCTCTTTTATGCTTCCAAATGATTAGATTTATTACAGTATTTTGTTAACAGTTTTTGTAACATCAACTTAAGATTGAATTACATGAATATCAAGAATATAATGAAACTTATATTATCGTACCTCCTGACATTTTGGTGGAGAACGTGATGTTTCAGTAGTGGGAGAAATTGGTATAACTCTCTTCCAGATTTTACTCACATGCCTGCATATCGACTCCAGCCCTCGTTTTACTTATTTATTTTGAGGTTAGTAGCTCATCATTTATAGCTTTACCACAATCTAAGCACCCCTTAAAAATTGAAAATTATTCAAACACAAACAATTTGTTTTCGAGCGGAGTGCACATTTAAAAAAGCTTACTCAAATAGAAAATTTGAGCAGACCATTGGTATTGGGTATGTTTAGTTTATCGCAGATGGTATTGTTTTTTCATACTCAGTGGCGGCCCGTAAGTATTTGGTGCCCTAGGCAACTTTATAGGAGAAGTCAGTGGTAAAAAAAGGAATCGAAAGGAAAAACTAGAAAAGGTGGCTACCAAGTATTGAACGCAAGTTGCCTACAAGATAACTAAAGATCATACCATTGAACTACACTATCATTGCTTACTTTGTTACCTTGACAGTTTAAGAAGTACCCTTTTTTCTAAAGCATTGGCTACCTGCTGGTGCCTCCTCCACCACCTCCGGCGACGGTGCCCTAGACAAATGTCTCGCCCGTCTTGCCCTTGGGCCGGGCCTGTTCATACTACAAGTTTTCAAGACAACAATGGTGCAAATAATGAATATTGACAATAATGAGAAAGAAATAGCGTGTTAGACGCTCATGCCAGTTCTGCATGCCTTATGTAAATACTTCAGGTTTTAGACCATCCTTTTTCTTTAAAAAAACTCCAAAATTGATCATATTACAGCAACTAATCAATTTAATGAAGATCAAAACCATGAATTAGAATCAAATTTTTCTAGAAGTGCTCAAAACACACTACTAGAATCGAACAGTATAGCAATGGACTGTTTCAATGGTCTACAACGGCCGTTGACCAACGGCTTCCGACGTAAGACAAAAGTTGATATTTTCTTATGGTGTAAATTAATACGCCATTGGAAACCATTTGAGGCTGTTGATTATTAAGCAATTGGAAGCCGATGGTAACCGTTACACGGTAGAACAGAAAACAGCCGAAGCTGCTTCTCCTTCCTCCATTCTCCAAACCCACGGAAATTGAACAAAATCCGCCAAATCTTTCACCCCTTAATTCTGAAATCAACCACACCACGCCATCAACCGCCTAGGGTCTCTCCAACTCGTTAGAGACACTCTCTCCTCTTCTATAATCTTTGATTCTCTCTGATTTCAATTTATGAATTAACCCTAATTTTGTTTAATACCCTAAGTTTAGCGATTTAAGCATACGAGAGTGTATGTTTGTGTGTCTAGTGCTGTTAAATAGTTGCTAGTGTATAGTTTAATCATTTAAGTTGTTAGTCTAGGGTTTTATTTATAAATTAATTAGTTGTTAACCTAGGGTTTAATTAGTTCAATTAGTTATTGTTAATGAGTTTGTATTTATAGACTTATTTGATTATGTTGCTAATTTAGGGTTTAATTAGTTCAAGTTGTGTGTATATATATATATATATATATATATATATATGCATATATATATAGTGTTGTATGTATATATAGCTGGTAATCAATCTATGTATTTGTTTTTGGTTGAACACCAGTTCATTGAAAACAATATTCAATTTGTCAAAAACATGTAGTGGAAATGGAAATATTGAAGTTTATGTTTTATAAAAATTTAGTGAAAACGACATTTAGTGTTGAAAATACACGTATATGTGATAAAATTCACATACGTACAATTCATAGTAGTTAAGGCGCTAAGGTGCAGGACTTGATCTTTAGGCTTTTTTGAGCCCGAGGCTTATTTATGTGACCTTTTGAAGTTGAAATTTCAAAGCCGAAGTTGAATTTCCGAAATCAAGTTGAAATTTCATGAATTTTTGAAGTTGAAATTTCGAAGTCGAAGTTGAATTTTCGAAATTAAAGTTGAAAAATAAACCCTAAATAACGAAAAAAACCCAAATCCTAATATGTTATATTCATAAAGCCTTAGAGAGTTTTTTTGGCCCCGTCTAATAAGTATTGTATATAATCGTTATGTTAATGTTCGTTTTATTAACGAAACAGACATTTATATTCATCATACACAATATTTGTAGGATTTATCCTTTTGTATTGGACAAGTAACGAACACAATAACGAAATTAAATCTTGTAAATCACTTCATTTAAATGATTCTCAAAATTTCGAAAGCACCTCCTTTATGTTCCCTATGTACACGCAACTGTGTACTGTTCAGGGAACTTAAGGGAAGTGCTGCCGAAATTTTGTTTAATAGTTTAAATTGAAAAGATTTACGCGATTTAATTACGTTATTGTATTTGTAATGGGAGGCAGGATGACCCACCAGTAAATGATCAATTAACATAACATGCATTCAAGCCTAAAATTGTTTTAACAAAATGTCAATGCAAATTTTATCATCATAATTAATAAGTAAAAGAAATGTGTTCATTAAAATACAATCTTAGCCCTTGAGCTTTTCGAACGAAACTATATATTGATATTTTATCATGAGACGGATACGAATTTGTGACTGCATATTTAAATTATAAGGGAATTTTGAGAATTTAGCGATCAGACATAAAAATTGTGAATCTATTTTAACTATTAATGTTATAAGAATAATAAAAATGGTTGTCTACTTAGAAAATGTATTTTCAACTACTTGAAAAAATGGACTTTCATCTGGTTAACTAAACTTTATACTATAGTCCTTTTTGACTTTGCGCTATTTTATCATACTTTCTAATTTTATATGTACCTCGGAAAATGAACAATTATTTTAATGATTGAAGTTGGATGTACAAACAAAGAGAAACTGATGGCACAATAAACAAACAGTTTATTAATGGTGACAGAGTGTTTATTAATTTTGCTTAAATCAACAAAGGAAACGACATCGAAATCCATTGTCCATGTAGTAGATGCAAGTTATTGAAGCATTTGATATCGCAAATGGTTAGAATTCATTTGCGTCAGTACGGTTTTGTGCCAAACTATTTAGTTTGGGATCGTCATGGAGAACCGTTGCATTTACTTCTATACAAGTTGAGGAGGTAGTGAATAATGAAATTGCTACGACTAATCTCGTAGAACAAATGGTTGAAGATGTTGCACGTTCTTTTTTCCTGGTTCAACAATTTAATGATTGCGGTTGTAACAACCCGTAATTTTCAATAACCTGTTATAACAAATATCGAGGCAGAATTAAATTCTAAAATCTGAATCAAGGGAAACGGGCTATGCCATTGCGTTCGTCTCAGAAAAATACGCGAAATAGAGTCCGAGTTTTCGAAAAACGGAGTCCGTATGGCCCAGATATGGCCCGTCAAAGTTTTCAGAAAATTCAAGGTTTAAAATCAGATTCAAATTCAAAGAATTGGGCCAGCTGGGCCAAGGCGGGAAAAATCCCGCCAGGACCCGCATGTCGACAGGGTCCCTAGGGTGTCGACTGCCCTGTCGACAGCCCTGTCGACAGGGGGGTGCCCGGCTGTTTAGCCTGGTGCACCATTTCTGATTAGGGTTGGGTCTTGTGGCTTGTTTCTAGAGAATTCCGGGATCTAATGGACCTAATTGAATCTAGGGTTAATCCTATGGTCCAAATCACTAGCCTAATCTATAAATAAGACCCTAACCTACCCTAAATCACTCATTATTCATTATAGCAACTAAACTATGTCAAAATCAAACCTCTCATGGCCTCCACTCCCTTCATACAATTCCTAAATCAAATTCCTAAGAGATTTCCATGCATACAAGTGTATTTAGGCTTGTATGATCCTCTTTAGCTTGCATTAAAGTCTTGTTTCTCTATTGGCATCATAAAAGAAGAGTTTTGATCAAGTTTGCTTGCATTTTTGGGGTTTTTGGTTGCATAAGGGTTTAATTACATTTGCTATACTCATTTGAGTTCGCATAAGCATTGTAAGCCCTATTCCTTTCATACTTAAACTCTAAAGTTAAATGTATGTTATGCAAGTTTATTATGATGAGATATGCAAGTTATCATGTTGTAAATACGTAAGTTTGGTTTGCAAGTTATCATATGTTATGTAAGTTTTGTTATGCAAGTATGATATGCAAGTTGACATATGTTATGCAAGTTTGTTTATGCAAGTATGATATGTAAGTTAACATATGTTATGCAAGTTTATTTATGCAAGTATGATATGTAAGTTAACATATGTTATGCAAGTTTATTTATGCAAGTATGATATGCAAGTTAACATATGTTATGCAAGTTTATTTATGCAAGTATGATATGCAAGTTGACATATGTTATGCAAGTTTATTTATGCAAGTATGATATGCAAGTTGACATATGTTATGCAAGTTTGTTTATGCAAGTATGTTATGCAAGTTTGGGATGGTCCTATGGTTCATGTTATCATGTTATGCATGCTTTTTGGGCCTAAAAAGTGTAATATGCAAGTGTGTGAACACATGAACGTTTCATATGCCACCATGTTGAACTTGTGGCTTTAACATTTTTATGTCATGATTATGCCAAGTTCCCTCTTTCTATCCTTTATGCGTTATTGCGATATGTAAGCGATGGGATTGCGTTTGGGGTTTGGGTAAACTTAAAAGACATAAAAATATGAGCTTGGGAATTTACCTATTAAGTTAGGTCTACCCATTGGGAATTTACCTATTAAGTTAGGTCTACCCAATTGCTTGAAAACTTGTAATATGTTTTGGAAACATGATGGACATGACACTTAGAAAAGATAAGTGTGACCAACTCGAGGTTGGGTTGAGTTTGTAGCGTAAACCTACCCGGAACCGACCGACCTAACTAGTTGCTACAAACAATAGGACCCAATGTGAGAAGTTGGTCATGTTGTACCTTGGACCCGAGGTTAGACTAAGTTGTGGTGTAAAGCTACCCGGACCCGCCCGGCTTAACTAGTAACCACAACAAAGTCTAATGTGAGAGGTTAAGGCGCATTAATTAATTAATGCCTCATGATTAGGGTTAAGTCATGGACCATTTAATACTTAACCAATTTGGGCTCGGTAGATTAATAGGGGTTAAGTCGTGAACTCATCGTTACACTTAACCAAGTTAATCCATGATTAGTGAAGGGGTTAAACCATACTTAACCCACTAGAAAAATCCTAGCAATGGGGGTCCGCTCCTTCAGTAATCCCTAGTTTGTATCATCATGGCCCTAGGGACTAGGCTAGGGTGGGGGCACGATTACTGAACTGGAGATAAGGGGCCAAAAAGCGACGGCCGTGGTACGCCGGTGTAGTTCTGGGCGGACTCTGGTCGTGCACATAGTCCGTAGCCGGAGAAAACAAGAACGGGTACCGGTAGACCGAGACTGTGCACTCATGTTTATGGTGTCCAGGGGTTGACACCCTAGGGCTTGATACACCCGACGGGTGGACCCGGCACAGTTCGACTACATTCATGTTTGAGCCGTATTGACACCAACACGTGACGAGTTAGGCTTAGGAAGCCGATCGATTAGACCGTTGGGTTGGACCTCGTGGTAGGGTCACCTCATGTTATTGGACCTAGTAAGAGGGTCACTTCATGTTATTGGGCCAAAGCTTGGGCCGTGGGATCAATATTTGTATATCCAAGCCATGTTAGTTTGCTAGTACACCCGTGGTGCAAAACCTTAATCTTGATTATGCGATGACACCTTTATCTACCTCAATAGTTAATCGTCATGATGTTATCCTTATGTTCATACTTGCTGCTCATGTCAGTTAACTTTATCAGTTTACATTGATTGTAGTAGGGCTTACTCAGTCTTTTTGACTGACCTGTTTCCTTTCGCCTCTTTTTCTTCCGTTCCCCCCCCCCCCAGGTTCTCAGGGAGGGAATACAGGAGCTTAGCTGGATCTTACCTGCTTTTCTTGGATAGCTCATGTATGCTTTGGACTTGAGCTCGCTATGGTTTTTCTGCCTTGGGGATAGCTACTTATGTTTTTCTGTTCAGTTTCAGATGATGTGTTTTATGTACTAGACTTGTTTTTATTTGGAAAAAAATTGACATTATGATGTACCAGACATATTTTGAAATGGTTTAAATCTTCCGCTGTTTTATCTATGTTATTTACTCTGTTTACATATATACATATGTTCTTGTTCTGCCTTGATATATCATTATGCATGTTTACCTGATTCAAACGCCCTACCAAAGTCAGAGTGCTTGCAAGAGTCACCCTGGCGGAGGTGGGGTGTTACATTTGGTATCGGAGCATATGGTTTACGAGAAGGAACAAAAAGGTTTTAGAAAAATTTTTGAAAACTATTTTCAAAACCAAGTATAAAGTATTTTCCAAAGAAAAGTCTAGTTTATTCTAAAGGCTATTCCCCAAAAAGCCATTAGCGTTATCCTTCGTTCCCTTGACCTAATCTTAGCTTATCTTTCGTTTCAGTATGGCTGAGAATCTTGCCATCCCGGATGGAGTAAACGTACCACTCTGGTATAGGAGACTTCTAGAAGCTAGGGCGGCAGCCGGCCCCGCAAACCCTACTCCCACTCCTCCTCCTGTAGTTGAGAATCCTCTCCCGAATGTCCCTCCTCCGGTGGTCCCTGTTCCTCCTCCTCCAGTTGCTGAGGTTCCTCTTCCTCCTCCTCCCCCTCAGCATCCTCAGGTTGAGTTCACCAAGGTTTGTAAAGACTTTAAGGCGATGGGAGGCAAGAATTTCCTAGGCACGGAATCTTTTGTTGAAGCTAGGAATTGGTTGAAGGACACGGAGGACTTGTTTGCTATCTTTAGGATTGATGACGAGAGAAAGATATTACTGACGGTGTGGCTTTTGAAGGACGAAGCAGCCTATTGGTGGGAGGTCACCAATGGGACGAGGCCCGTCGAAACTTGGGCCGATTTGAGGGCTAGATTTGTGGCCAAGTTTCTATCCTCTGCTGAGGCGAATTTACAGATGGAGAAGTTCCTTGCATTAAAGCAGGATGATATGACTGTCAAGGAGTATGTGAACAAGTTTAATCAGCTGGCACGTTTTGGTTTGGATATAGTAAACACTCCTGAGAAGAAGGCTCTCCGATTTGCTAGGGGGTTGAATGAGCCGCTGCAGGGTTTAGCGATGTCGCATATTCCTCATGGAGCTACTTTTGAGAGTTTGGTCGATATGGCTCTACTTCAGGGTGATGTAAAGAAAGAGGTCAAGTCGAGTGATACTCAGCCAAAGAAGACTGATTCTCGGGGTAAAGGCAATCAAGGTGGTCAAAGCAGTCAGGGGAACAACAATAACAAGGGCAAGAACAAGGGGAAATGCCATTATTGCGGTTCAGTTGGGCATCTTGTCAAGGATTGTAAGAAGAGGAAAAGGAATAACGGTGAATGCTTTTTATGTGGGAAGACTGGACATTTCAGCAAGGATTGCCCGAAGAAGCAGGGGCAAGGCCAGGGTCAGACTCAGCGTGCTGGACCCGCAGGAGGGCAGGTTCATGCTCTCATTACCGCTCCAGTTCCCGATCGAGGTAGTATTTCTGTTGAGAGCCTTGTATATATTTCTGATTTTCCAGTTCGAACTTTGTTTGATTCTGGTGCATCGCATAGTTTTATCTCATCTGATCTTGTTGATAGTTTGCACCTTAGTACTAGCTTGGTAGAGGATCCTGTTTGTGTCTCAAATCCTATTGGGGGTTCCGCCCATTTGTCTATGATAGGTGGGGATTTGAGGATCTCTATACTGAGTGTAGAGTTCTTGTGCAGTGCTTATATTATCGGTTTCAGGGGATATGGGTTGGTTTTGGGCATGGAATGGTTGTCCTATTTTGGAGCCATTCTGGGTTTTTGTATATAGGGTTGGGAGGCTCATGACTCGCCTCGGTAATACCCTAGAAATTTCTAGCAACCCTATGAGTCCCGTCATGTTATGTTGAATCCCTCAACTCGTCTATCGATAGTTTGCAATCTGTGAGGGTGGTCCGAGAATATCCTGATATCTTGGGGGAAGTAAAGGGGTTACCCCTAGGCGTGGGATAGATTTCCGCATTATCTGGTTGGTAATACCAAGCCAGTTTCGTGGCCGGTTAGGCAAATGACCTCACGAGGTGAGAGTTAAGAAAGCAAGTCAAGGAGTTGCTTGAGAAGAACTTCCTGAGACGAAGCATTTTCGAGTAGGGTGCTCCAGTAGTATTCGCTTATGTGTTGATTATCGTGAGAAAAATAGACAACCGTTACCAAGGATCGATGATTTGTTTGATCAGCTTGTAGGAGCATCTGTTTTCTTTTGATCTAGCTACCGGATTCTATCAGCTTATGATGGCTGAGGATGGAATTGACAAGACTGCGTTTAGGACTCTAGATGGATTGTTAGAATGGCTAGTCATGCTATTTGGTTTGACTAGTGCACCCGCATATTACGTGAACTTGATGGGTAGGGTGTTTAGGGAGTCCTTGAACAAGTTTGTCATGGTCGTCATAGACGATATTTTGATCTCCTTAAAAGAACGAGGAAGAGTATGCTAGACATCTCAAGGAGGTGATGGATACGCTTAGAGCCACCAGTTGAAGGTCAAGTTCTCCAAATGTTACTTTGGAGGAAAGAAGTTGGATTTCTGGGGCACATAGTTCCTAAGTAAGGCTTAGCGGTGGATTCCGCTAAAGTGGTTGTGGTTTAAGACCGGAAAACTCTGAGGAGGGCAATTGAAGTAAGAAGCTTTCTCCGTTTGGCTAGTTAGTTAGTATTCCCCGAGCTTAAACTTACTCTTCTGGATTAAGAAGGGGGTTTCATAGGAAGAAGACCCGCAGTTAGTCAAGAACATGGACCAGATGATTCGAGGCGAGATGTTAAGTCACCTCGCTAGATATATTATAGACGACAAGGAAATGGGCTCCAACTCATATTTGGATATAAGAGTTAAGAAGCTAAGAAATCATGAAGTAAAAGACGGTCAAAGCAAAAGTGGGGTTAAGCTCAAGGAAATGTGACTTAAAAGGCTAAAGGCTAGATACGCGCATCATGTCTCTCTCTAAGAGTATATCCTTGATCCTTGTTTTCATGTGGAACTTACTCGCATAGTATCTTTTTATGTATATCCTCTCGGTCCCATTTTCGGTCCTATTTCTGTCAGGAAGTATGGCTTAATGGTTAATAATATAGGTCAAGGGGGTCCGTTAGGTTAGCTAAACCTTTTGGGTTTTTTAGGATATGGAGTAGGTTAGGAAAGGATTTCTTGTAATCCGAAAGAGGAGTATATCCTGCTTATCTTCCCGATCTCTTTAGCATATCTTTTGTTATCCATGATTATCTAGTTTATCATGTTGATCTTGTCATGAGAACCTTAGGTAGAATCCTTTGGATGAAACATGTGTTTGAGACATGTTATGTTTGATGGTTGCAAGTGGTTGCAAGTGTTTGCAAGTGGTTGCTCGTGGATGCATTATACACAATTAGGCACTAGATCGGCTCGCACACTCCTCATGTTGCATATGCATGAGTGTTTATGCTTATTCATGGATGAAAATTGTGTGTTATCACATGGATGTTGCATATGGGTGTATGTTATGTGCACACATATAGATATTATACATTATGTTAGGAATTGCATACATATGGATACATTTCACTAACATATTTTGCATTGATCTTTGCATTAGATAAGTACATATACACACACTTCTGCATATATTCATCCAACATTTAGAATCTTGTAAGGACAATAATTGCTCGTGGGTGATGTTTTGAGTAGATGGATGATTGGATGGTAGGATACGTCCTTCCTAACTTGAAGATTTCGGGGACGAAATCCTTTAAGGAGGGGAGAATATAACAACCCGTAATTTTCAATAACCTGTTATAACAAATATCGAGGCAGAATTAAATTCTAAAATCTGAATCAAGGGAAACGGGCTATGCCATTGCGTTCGTCTCAGAAAAATACGCGAAATAGAGTCCGAGTTTTCGAAAAACGGAGTCCGTATGGCCCAGATATGGCCCGTCAAAGTTTTCAGAAAATTCAAGGTTTAAAATCAGATTCAAATTCAAAGAATTGGGCCAGCTGGGCCAAGGCGGGAAAAATCCCGCCAGGACCCGCATGTCGACAGGCCTGTCGACAGGGTCCCTAGGGTGTCGACTGCCCTGTCGACAGCCCTGTCGACAGGGGGGTGCCCGGCTGTTTAGCCTGGTGCACCATTTCTGATTAGGGTTGGGTCTTGTGGCCTGTTTCTAGAGAATTCCGGGATCTAATGGACCTAATTGAATCTAGGGTTAATCCTATGGTCCAAATCACTAGCCTAATCTATAAATAAGACCCTAACCTACCCTAAATCACTCATTATTCATTATAGCAACTAAACTATGTTAAAATCAAACCTCTCATGGCCTCCACTCTCTTCATACAATTCCTAAATCAAATTCCTAAGAGATTTCCATGCATACAAGTGTATTTAGGCTTGTATGATCCTCTTTATCTTGCATTAAAGTCTTGTTTCTCTATTGGCATCATAAAAGAAGAGTTTTGATCAAGTTTGCTTGCATTTTTGGGGTTTTTGGTTGCATAAGGGTTTAATTACATTTGCTATACTCATTTGAGTTCGCATAAGCATTGTAAGCCCTATTCCTTTCATACTTAAACTCTAAAGTTAAATGTATGTTATGCAAGTTTATTATGATGAGATATGCAAGTTATCATGTTGTAAATATGTAAGTTTGGTTTGCAAGTTATCATATGTTATGTAAGTTTTGTTATGCAAGTATGATATGCAAGTTGACATATGTTATGCAAGTTTGTTTATGCAAGTATGATATGTAAGTTAACATATGTTATGCAAGTTTATTTATGCAAGTATGATATGTAAGTTAACATATGTTATGCAAGTTTATTTATGCAAGTATGATATGCAAGTTAACATATGTTATGCAAGTTTATTTATGCAAGTATGATATGCAAGTTGACATATGTTATGCAAGTTTATTTATGCAAGTATGATATGCAAGTTGACATATGTTATGCAAGTTTGTTTATGCAAGTATGTTATGCAAGTTTGGGATGGTCCTATGGTTCATGTTATCATGTTATGCATGCTTTTTGGGCCTAAAAAGTGTAATATGCAAGTGTGTGAACACATGAACGTTTCATATGCCACCATGTTGAACTCGTGGCTTTAACATTTTTATGTCATGATTATGCCAAGTTCCCTCTTTCTATCCTTTATGCGTTATTGCGATATGTAAGCGATGGGATTGCGTTTGGGGTTTGGGTAAACTTAAAAGACATAAAAATATGAGCTTGGGAATTTACCTATTAAGTTAGGTCTACCCATTGGGAATTTACCTATTAAGTTAGGTCTACCCAATTGCTTGAAAACTTGTAATATGTTTTGGAAACATGATGGACATGACACTTAGAAAAGATAAGTGTGACCAACTCGAGGTTGGGTTGAGTTTGTAGCGTAAACCTACCCGGAACCGACCGGCCTAACTAGTTGCTACAAACAATAGGACCCAATGTGAGAAGTTGGTCATGTTGTACCTTGGACCCGAGGTTAGACTAAGTTGTGGTGTAAAGCTACCCGGACCCGCCCGGCTTAACTAGTAACCACAACAAAGTCTAATGTGAGAGGTTAAGGCGCATTAATTAATTAATGCCTCATGATTAGGGTTAAGTCATGGACCATTTAATACTTAACCAATTTGGGCTCGGTAGATTAATAGGGGTTAAGTCGTGAACTCATCGTTACACTTAACCAAGTTAATCCATGATTAGTGAAGGGGTTAAACCATACTTAACCCACTAGAAAAATCCTAGCAATGGGGGTCCGCTCCTTCAGTAATCCCTAGTTTGTATCATCATGGCCCTAGGGACTAGGCTAGGGTGGGGGCACGATTACTGAACTGGAGATAAGGGGCCAAAAAGCGACGGCCGTGGTACGCCGGTGTAGTTCTGGGCGGACTCTGGTCGTGCACATAGTCCGTAGCCGGAGAAAACAAGCACGGGTACCGGTAGACCGAGATTGTGCACTCATGTTTATGGTGTCCAGGGGTTGACACCCTAGGGCTTGATACACCCGACGGGTGGACCCGGCACAGTTCGACTACATTCATGTTTGAGCCGTATTGACACCAACACGTGACGAGTTAGGCTTAGGAAGCCGATCGATTAGACCGTTGGGTTGGACCTCGTGGTAGGGTCACCTCATGTTATTGGACCTAGTAAGAGGGTCACTTCATGTTATTGGGCCAAAGCTTGGGCCGTGGGATCAATATTTGTATATCCAAGCCATGTTAGTTTGCTAGTACACCCGTGGTGCAAAACCTTAATCTTGATTATGCGATGACACCTTTATCTACCTCAATAGTTAATCGTCATGATGTTATCCTTATGTTCATACTTGCTGCTCATGTCAGTTAACTTTATCAGTTTACATTGATTGTAGTAGGGCTTACTCAGTCTTTTTGACTGACCTGTTTCCTTTCGCCTCTTTTTCTTCCGTTTCCCCCCCCCCCCTTAGGTTCTCAGGGAGGGAATACAGGAGCTTAGCTGGATCTTACCTGCTTTTCTTGGATAGCTCATGTATGCTTTGGACTTGAGCTCGCTATGGTTTTTCTGCCTTGGGGATAGCTACTTATGTTTTTCTGTTCAGTTTCAGATGATGTGTTTTATGTACTAGACTTGTTTTTATTTGGAAAAAAATTGACATTATGATGTACCAGACATATTTTGAAATGGTTTAAATCTTCCGCTGTTTTATCTATGTTATTTACTCTGTTTACATATATACATATGTTCTTGTTCTGCCTTGATATATCATTATGCATGTTTACCTGATTCAAACGCCCTACCAAAGTCAGAGTGCTTGCAAGAGTCACCCTGGCGGAGGTGGGGTGTTACAGCGATGGTAATGATGACGATGGTAATGATGAAGAAGAACCAAATATTGAAGCCAAAAAATTGTTGATTTATTAAATGCCGTGAAAAAACCCCTTTGGGAAGGCTGTGAAAGAGGAACTCAATTATTAGTAACTGCTGAATACATTGTGATGAAATCTAAATACAACCTCACAGAAGCTGGATTTACAGTTGTTGTACAAGCTACGAAGCGGCATATGCCTCCCAATAATTTAATGTGCGAAAGCCATTATGAGTTTAAAAAATGATGCCGGCCTTTGGTTTACCGTAACAAAAAATAGATACATGTCTAAAGGGTTGCATGCTATTTTGAAAGGAAGATATCAACCTTAAGAATTGTAGAATATGTAATCAAGAAAGATACAAACCAAGAAAGAAAAAGGGAAAGGAAGCCCCGTATAAACGTATGCATTATTTACCTATTATTCCTAGACTTCAAAGGTTATATGCATCTTCTGTAACCGCGCAACATATGAGATGGCACAGTGTGAGAATACAGGAAGAAGGTACGTTAACACACCCATCTGATGGAGTAGCATGGAAGCATTTTGATCAAAAGTATCCCAATTTTGCATTTGAGAGTCGCAATGTTAGACTTGGTTTATGTACGGATGGGTTTTTACCATTTTCCTAATTTGGTTCTAAATATTCATCCTGGCCAGTAATTGTAACTTCTTATAATTTACCTCCATGGATGTGCATGAAAACTCCTTATATGTTTCTCACAATTTTCGTCCCTGGTCCTGATGATCTGACATAAGGAATCGATGTTTATTTACAACCATTGATTGAAAAAATAAAAAATTATGGTATGAAGGGGTAGAAACATATGTTATTTCCCCAAAAAAACTTCTGTATGCATGCTTCTCTGTTGTGGAGAATTAGCGATTTTCCTGTTTATGCAGTGCTTTTAGGTTGGAGTACGACTGGTCGTCTAGCTTGTCCGTACTGCATGGAAGAAACAAGAGCATGAAACCAGAGTTTTTTTGCTTTTAGGAATTTTTTTTATGGCTAATAGACATGAAATTTTATGACCACCTAAAGTATGGACAAGTGAGGAAATTTATGAATTTGTACAAGATTTTCCCAAGATTCATGAAACCAGAGTCTAGATAGAAATTCAAGGTAAATTAGTGATTCATAATTGGTGGAAACAAAGCTTATTTTGGGAGTTGCCTTATTAGAAAGATCTTCTAAGTCGTCATAATATAGACGTGATGCATAATGAGAAAAATATGTTTAATAATATAATCAATACAATTTTGAATGTCGAAGGGAAGACGAAAGATGATTTGAAATCAAGAGGTAATATTGAAGTAATATGTAATCGTTCGAAGCTTCATATAAAGCCAAATGACACCAAAAAACCGAAAGCGTGCTATGAATTGGACATTTATCAAATTAAAATATTTTTAAAATGGATGGAAGGATTAAGATTCCCGGATGATATATTTTCCAATCTTCGTAGATGTGTCGACTATAAAAACAATAAACTTAGCGGGATGAAAAGCCACGACTGTCATGTTATGATGGAAAAGTTATTACCGGTCGCTTTCAAAGAA
The DNA here is from genome assembly GCA_030737875.1 of Allium sativum. Lineage (NCBI taxonomy): Eukaryota > Viridiplantae > Streptophyta > Magnoliopsida > Asparagales > Amaryllidaceae > Allium > Allium sativum. Next base: position 163,933,031 of record CM060924.1, read on the forward strand.
CTATTGCCCGCAAAAGTTTGGACTTTTGTAACAGAGTTTAGATTGTTCTATAAAGAGCTTTGTTCATCTACATTAAAAATTGACCGTCTATATAAACTAGAGGAAGAATTCCCCATATTACTATGCAAATTAGAAAAAATATTTCCTTCAGGTTTTTTCAATGTTATGGAGCATTTACCTTCTTCCATTAGAAGCACGTCTTCGAGGACCTGTGCAATAAGGATGGATGTATCCACTTGAAAGGTATATTAATATTTAGTTAATTAAATTTTGGTTAATGAAATGTATGAAAAAATAATTTGCAATAATTCTAAATAGGTATTTAAATCATCTAAATGAAAAAGTGAGATAGAAAGCTCGAGTTGAAGGTTCTATTTTCAAATCATACGTCGAAGAAGAAGCTTCATTTTTTATCTCTCATTATTTTAGTGGTCATGTTAACATATCATTTGCAAGTACTGCACGTAATGATGAAGGCACTAATCAAGATGACTATCGAGCGACTTTATATATTTTTAAAAAACATGCTTGGCCTTCTGGTAGATGTGTGGAAGAATGGCTGAATGATAAAGATTATAATGCAGCACACACATATATTCTTCTCAATTGCACCGAATTTTCACCGTTTGTTAGGTAATGAACCTATGCATCTATGTATACATGTATTGTATCTTTAATCATATATGTAATGTTTGTCTTATAATTGCAGCATTTATGAATCACAATATCCAAACAACGATATCAGCAAAGAATTCGCTAGTTGGTTTACTAAATATGTTTTTGATCCAACAAATAGTATTGTGGATGAAGGGTTGAAACATTTGGCAATGGTACCAAAAAGAAATGCCAAGACATATCCAATATTCTTTTTTAATGAATATAAATTTAGCACTAAAGAATATGGTGCTGAAAAATTATCAGACAATAGCGGTGTATTTGTTAAAGGTAGTGATGATCCAAACGACTATATACACAATTTTTATGGCGCGCTAAACCAGATTCTGCAATTGACATATTTCACACGACCCATGGAAGAATACTTTTGTTTAAATGCAACTGGTTCAGCAACATTCCAGGGTCCGGAATCAACGTGCACCCAAAATATAATCTTATAGAAGTAAGACATACTTCCCATTATTATAAGTACGATCCTTTTGTACTTTCCAAACAAGCTCTTCAAGTATATTATGCTCCTTATCCCTTTATGAGAGGAGACAAAATAGATTGGTGGGCTGTTTTCAAAACAAAGACAAAGTTTACATTTGACGGACATAATATTCCCAACGACCAAGCTTATCAAGCAGACGCCGAGGAAAATGCAGAAATAGTAATAACCGATGATCAAACAGATTTTGGACCTCTAAACAATGAATCGAATGCATTAATTGATGTACCTGAGACTACATATGAACCATATATGGAGGAGGAAATAGAGTCAGAATCTGAAAATGATGAGGACGACTAACTAATAATCCTCATTTTTGAAAGGTAATTTTATGTTTCTTTTTACATAGTAAGACTCAAATTCATATTAATAGATATTTCTTATGTTAACACATTTTAATAGATATTTCTTATACTAGCTATTAATAAGTAACATATCATAAATAAAAAGTATGTTATCTATCAAACTTATATTTATTTTTATGACATTTCTATGAATCAAACTCATATGTTAACTAGACATATCTATGAATCAAACTTATATTTAACACTTCTACGAATCAAACTTGTAATGATAATTGGACATATGCTATGACATTTCTATTATCAAGTACTCATGTTATCTCATACCATGTTTTTACATGGCTCTTATCTGTAACAGGAATGGCTCACAAGGGCATTTAGGTGGCGATGAGGGTGGTCCGTCGGAGTTATCCCGTCCTGTGGTCTAGCTTAAGCCAAAAGCCTCCAAAGAGTAAACTAAGTCTTTAGTATAAATTTAATCTAAGTACAATAAATTATTTAAATTGTTGTTCTAGTAGCCATGTTTTTTTCCGTTTAACACAGGGGTTTTGAGTTGGAGCCGTCCAATATAGTCTTGAAGATATCAAAAAGTGCTTATCAGGCTCGCATGACTGCATGTTGGCCCATATGGACCTCGATACCCGACATTGTTAAGGAGACCATATGGCAGGATTTTTTGATACGTATGTATGATATAACATTTATTATGTTAAGTTGACGTGCTCCTATTTGATAAGTTCATATGTATGCTATTTTTAAAAAAATGCAGGGTTCAGTGGATCTCTAGGAGATGGATTTGGATCTCGTCAAGCGCAACTGGAACAGAAAAATGGCAACAAATTACAGACACTCAATGAACACCTTAAAATCAGGTGGGAAAAGACCGTCTTGGATGGATGAAGCAGTGTGGAATGAGTTATATACTTATTGGAATAATAATGAGGATTTTTTGGTAAATTTACTACATATTTAATTTAAATTATTCTATTCAATTAATAATGATTTAGAATAATACATTTTTTTTTTAAAATTAAATGTATAGGCCTCGTCTGAGAGAAATCCAGCTAACAAGAGCAAGAATCCAGTTACACATCAAGGTGGGTCCAAGTCATTTCAGTATCATCGTGAGGATCTGATATATTTTGTAATTGCACAGTTTAAATTTTTAATTTATAACTTGTTAAAATTAATAGTTGATTTAAGTTTAAGTTTTAATTTACACACACACACACACACACACACACATATATATATATATATATATATATATATATATATATATATATGTGCATGCTTATTTCAGGAGAGAGCGCATATGCCTCTTGTGTCGTACTGGGATGTTTTCGAGCATACACATCCATTGAATCAGACTGACGACATAGGCTCAATTTCGTACAGTTGGGACCATGATGATAAGGCGCATGAGAGATATGTAAGTATAAAATAGTTAATAAGGTAGAGTTATAATTTAATTAAAATAGTGTTATCTAAATTCATTTGTTTTTGGTTTAACACGAGAAATTTCAGGAACAATGGACGCAGTTACTGGAATCTAGTGGGAGGAGTGAGTTAACTAAGGACATGATGAGTAACATAGAAATGTGTTTATTTCATGCTCTTATATTTTATCTTTTGTATATAAATAAATATTACTTGGGTATTGTTTTGTCACTTTTACAGATATTCCAACCCAGCCCGCATGCAACCAGAAAAGTAGAGAAATGGAGATCAGATTGCTATATATTTACATTTTGAAGAATTGTAGATGAAGATCTCACATCTAGTTGCTGTTAGACAAGAAAATGATTGATAAAAAAGACCATGCACATCACAAGTTAAAGGAGACTTGCAAGAGAAAAGGAGAAAAAACCTAAAACTTGTTCCAAATGACAAAAGGCCTAAAACTTACTTGAAATAGCTAGGCCCATTTGTAGTTAGGGTTAGGGTTTGGTTATCTCCTATAAATACCCTTGTAATATCATTGTTGCCACCATCCTATTTTTCTATCTTAATCTCCATTAATAAAAGTTCTTCTTCTTCTTCTTTTATTTTCTAGCATTTTTCTTTTTCTTAGCAATTGGTGTTGTCTTCACAATTAGTTTTGGTAGAACACCAATTGTATTTTACAATTCTTTTATTTGCGATTAGTTGTTTGATTAGTTTCAACGACAATCCTAATTTTACTTTTTGTTGTTTTTTCTGCAATTTTAATTTCTGCATTTTATTTGTGTTTTGCATTTTATTTTCCAAGCAATTTGTGCCATCTATTCAATTAGATTTGATAGAGCTCAAGTTGTCTTTGCTATTTTATTTTCATTAGTGATTAATCATTTGATTAGATTCAACGATAATCCTAATTTTGCAATTTCAATTTGTTTTTTTTTCAACCAAATCTCCAAACTTTGTCTAACTCGCCCAAGAGATTAGATAAATAATTTTATTTTAATCTATCTCCCTGTATTCGACCTACATACTACACATCTGTGCGCTTGCAGTATTTATTTCTAAATCTGCGCTTTTCTAGTTCATAGGAAAGCGTCGATCAAGTTTTTGGCGCCCTTGCCGAGGAGGTAAACACTAAATTTTATTATTTATTTAATTTCTGATTCGTGTTAGTTTTTTTTTTTTCATTTTCTTTTTGTTTTCTTGTGTATATAGAAAAAAAATTGATTGAATAGATTTGGTATTATTCAATGATACCATAATCTTCTAAGCAAGAGAAAAAAATAACTTGCCATTTTCATTGATTTTTTGTCTTTGCCATTTTTTTTTCTTTTACTTCTTTCCTTTTTTCCCTAATCATTTCCTCCTTTGTAAAAATTTCTTTCTTGTTTTACAAGCCTTAAAAAAATTTGTTAATTTTCCTTTATTCTTTCCGTCTTTTCACTTTCTTTCCAATCGTCTACATTCTTTTTCTTTTTACAAATTTCAAAGAAAAAAGATTTTGCAATTTTTTTTCCTTTCTTTTTTTGTCTTTCTTGTTCTCAATACATTTGATTTCTTTTCTTCTCTTACAAATTTCCTTTCTTTTCAAAAAAAAAAAAACTCTTTTGATTTCTTTCCTCTTTATTCCTCCTTTCCAATTTTCAATACAATTACTTCTCATTCTTCTTTTACAAGTTCAAAAAAAAAAAATCTTGCCATTTTCCTTTTATTTCTTCCCTGTTTTCAACTTCTTTCTCCTTTCTTTCATTTGTTTCCCCTCTTACTAATATCTCGCATCCTTTCTTCTTTTACAATTTGCTAAAGAATTTTTTTTTTCCTTTCATAAATTTCTCTTCTCCGCCTTGTAATTAATTTTCTTTCCTTTCTCCATTTATTTCTTTCCCTTTTCAAGTTTTTCCTTTTTTATTTTTTTCTCTCTCTTCTAATTTTACAACAATAAACAAAAGAAAAAATTCTTTCTGTTTTGTCTTCTCTTTTATTGCTTTCTATTCTCAATTTCTATTCCAAATCTTTTACAATTACTTTCCTTTCTTCCTTTACAATTCTCTTTCTTTTCTGAAATCTCTCTTCCTTTTTTTTTGTCATTTGTTTCTTTCATATTTGTCTACTTTTCAACACTAATAAAAAAGTTACATAAAAAGATTCTTTTTTTTTTTGCAATTATTCTTCCCTGCTTCATTTCTTCCCCTCTGATCAAATGACCCTCTCTCTCACATAATCTCATTTCACCACAGTTTTTTTTTCAATCTACACTTCAGCACCATCTTATTCAATCCCTCCTTCCCACCACACTTCTGCCACAACACACAAACCAACCCCATCCACAAGCATTCTCTCAAAAAATTCCAAACTTTCTTCAACCTACCACAGCCTCATATTTTCTTGTGTTTTTTTTGTTATTTACTTCATTAAAAAAAACCAAAAAAAAAAAAAAAAAGAGTTTCGAACCAAGGACAAAGTGACTGGAGTTCAAGCAACAAATCAAGAATTCAAAAATCAAAAGAAATTGCAAATAGTGAGATTTCAATCATTGACGCTACTCATTTTTTCTGGATGGACAGCCATGCCCCACTGTAATAATTTCTGAACTCTACAGGTGCTCTGCTGCAAAGAAAAATATAGACATTGTGTGACGACCGCCCATAACCCCTGCACTAAACAAGTGGAAAATGCGCTGAAAGGTGTGCCAGGCTGCTATGGACGACCATCAGAGTAGGTAAACACATCAAAACCTGTCGTAGAGCTCACAGCGCAAGGATAAAACATAATAGAACATATACAACAGGTAATAGCAACGAGGTATCATATAACAAACTTTTGAAACTTTCTCAACATCCAGAAAGATTATCCAACTGATATCAAAGTTTGTACATAAGGCCTTACTATAACTCTCAAGCAACTCAAACAGCAGAAACAGAAATACTAGATAGTAATAAAACTGGTACGCCAGCCTCCTGCTCGTCATCGCTCAGCTTCCTCGTCTCACTAAGCTCCATTACCTGTAACCTGATACTTAGTCTGTGTAACACCCCACACCCGCTACGGTCACTCACTAAGGGAATGCCATAACATCGGTGGAGTATTTTAAGTGAATATAGAACAGAAAAATTACAACAAGACAGATATAAGTAATACTTGAGAATTTAAAACATCATTTCATTTCAGCGGAAAGTAAAACATGTTTGGTTACACCAAAACCATAAATAAGAGTCAAGTACATAATATCCATCCTGATAAAAACGAAAGTACATAATCCCACTACATAACCTAATAAACATAATAGAAAAGATAAACTGAGCTTTACACCCACGGTCCAAGCTCCAAAAGATAGATAAAGCAGTCTGATCAAAGCCCACTAGTGCTAGGCCCACCACTACACCATAATGGCCATTTGGCAACTCTTATTTTTTTCAACTGCCAACACTTATATGTGTTATAGACTAGCGACAGTAATATGTGTTGCCATAGCAAATATGTGTCACCAAAAATGTGCTAACACTTGTATGTGTTGCTAGGCCTAGTCAACTCTTATTTTCTAAGGGCAAAAGGGTAACTTATCACACATAACCCTAATCTTACCTCAACACTTATTCCTCAACACATATTGAACTCACGGCCGCATCAAACGTAAATAAAAAATGGGCTTAGAAGAAATTATATCAGCGATTAGCTAATCCTCTCTCCACTACTTCGATCCTCTCAAATCCTCTCTCCACTTCTACGATTTGGGGCTTCTACGAATTGGGGGTTCTACGATTTGGGGCTTCTACGAATTGGCGTTGTACGAATTGGGGCTTCAGGTAAAAAATTCGATTTAGTAGATTAAACAAATGGATCTCTTTAGTAGATTATAAAAAAAATGGATTCTCCGTGTGTAATATTGTAAAATGGATAAGATAGATGCTTAATATAAAAAGCTCAAATGTGAAATAAAGGATTAGAACTAGGAAAGGTTTAAAGTTTTGTTAAACTTTTTAGAACATCGGTAATTGTTGCTTTGGGCTACCATTATTTGTATTAGTTGTCTTTAACTAAACTACATTTTTTACATATATTATTTGTTTGTTCCCGTGCCTAATCAGTCTAGTTTGCTATGATTATTACTACTGAAGACTTTGAGACATTACGAAACCAAGGCTTTTTAAATGAGCAAATACTATCAGAATCCATTTATGCGATTCAGATTTGCAAATAATTATAGAACATTCATTGGTTGAATGGGTGGAACAGGGTAAGAAAGAATCTGGTAAAAGACTGATCGGAAGACCAAAAATCTAGAAGAGGAAAGTTCTTAACATGAGTTCTTTATAAGTATTTATCCTAATTTCAAAAATGGAAAACTGGGTTGAACGGTTGATCTCTAAAACCTTTGCAGTTGGTTTTCTTTGATCCAGAGCATAATCCAACTTATATGAATGTTTTTGCTGTTTGTTATTTTCTTGAAAAATATGCTTCACTTATAGAAACTGTTGGTGATATTATTTCGAAGAAATGTAATGTGTTATACCCCATAATTTTTGTTGTGCCAATCCAACACAACTTATTTTATATAGAGGCAATCAATTTTTTTCCCAAAAAAAAAAGTTTGAAATGTTGAAGCTATATAAAAATAGTTCCAACTATTATACATCTACACATATATACACATACAGATGGATTGGTGGGTTTTCAGTAACCAACAGACCAAACTCCATCCTCAACTCTTGAAGAAGTGTCATAAACCTTCACATTTTGGATCATTAATATTATACTTAATGATGTTGTTCAATGTGTTCAATACCCTGGTTAGATGAGCCGCCTTGTGTGTTTTCGTGGATTATTAGAAAAGTGTGGATGCATGTATTTAATTTGCAATGCTTGCAGATTATTCAGGGTTTTTTTTTTCAATTCTAAACAATTTTAAACAATCACTAGCTAGAAGTAACCTGTCATCACTACCATGCATGTATATATACAAGCACTTGAACATTGTCTTACATACTCGAACAAATTGAAAGTTGCTCTCTCAGTCAAACCAAACATGAATGATGTGTTTTTGGATGCAAACATGAATGAAAGCGCATGCAATTTTAAGATCAAAGGGGACTTCTTCAACTGTTATAGTGTGATATATCTTGGTGACACCTCAAAAGTGGTTGCCGAGGTAATACATGTTTCCTTTTTACTGAAAATTGCAACTAACTTATGTGTAGTTAGACTTCCACATATATGCAAGTTGTTTATGTAAATTCAATTTATTTATTTTTCATGCACTTCCTTTTTTTTAGATGATCAAAGAGTCAGCAAGTGGAAATGGAGTCCAGGTGAAAGAGGCCTTTTAGAACTTCAATCCCTTTCGGCAGCCTTGTGCATGCCAAAACCTATGTAAGTTTACACCAATCCAACTTTTTATCAAGGTGAAAACATTTTTTTGGGCACTTATTATGATGGAGATGTTTAAAAGAGAAAACAATTTTTTGTGATTAGTTTAATTCTCTCATTTTCGAAAAAAATATGAAATAACGATCTTTGCAATGTTCAGTTTCAGTTTCGAGAACTCGAAACTGAAACTGAGCAATGTTCAGTTTTAGTTTCGAGTTCTCGAAACTGCGAAACTGAAACTGAACAATGCGCAGTTTCGAATTCCGAGTACTCGAAACTGCGCCATGCTCAGTTTCAGTTTTGAGAACTCGAAACTGAAACTGAGAAATGTTCAGTTTCAGTTTCGAGAGCAGTTACGAAACTGAGCAGTTTCAGTTTCAGTTTCGAGTTCTCGAAACTGCGAAACTGAAACCGAGCAATGCTCAGTTTCGAGTTTCGAGTACTCGAAACTGTGCAATGTTCAGTTTCAGTTTCGAGTTCTTGAAACTGCGAAACTGAAACTGAACAATGCGCAGTTTCGAGTACTCGAAACTGCGCAATGCTCAGTTTCAGTTTCGAGAACTCGAAACTGAAACTGAGAAATGTTCAGTTTCGAGAACTCAAAACTGAAACTGAGCAATGCTGTATATCGTGAACTTTGTATATGTGATAAATTCATTTGCATAAGATAGAAACCGCTATAACAAGTACATGTTTTGATATAAATTATTTGCTACATTATTATGATTGGGGGTGGGGGGGGCAGTGGCTGTTGTGGACTGTCATGATGTTGCATTCCCTTACTGGCCTTAATTTATATGCATAACAGTTTGAACTTTAACATGAATTGGGGGTGCTATATTTGCTGGTCTTTATTTAATTGATGTTAGGACTAGTTTGCATTCTCTTTGTTTTTTGTCCATTCTTAGCCATTTCCATTGCTGATTTGTCAGTAGCATGACAATGTAAATCTGATTAGAGTCTTTAAGATACGACAAGCAATTTGAAAGCCCAAAGCCTTGTATAGTCACTGGCTGTCATATTTGGGGTATAAAGTACATGCAATAGAAAATTGAAACATGTGAATTTGTTTTTCTGTTTGTTCTAGCGAGCGAAAATTTTGATGAACATTAAGGTAGCATATGGCCATGTTCACTTGGCAACGTTAGCATGTATAAATTTTTGCTGTGCACGCCATGGTAGAATGCAGTGCAGTTTCTCCATTAATAACATGCATGGTCGGACATTTTACTGAGTCGACATGCTTTTTATTGAGAAAGCTGTTGGTTTACCGGTCCATGGCGAAGTCTTTGAACACACTTGCTAATTAGATTAGAGCATAAAAATTATAATCGGGTTTTGTGTCGGCAAGATTACTTAGAAGTGTTAGGTTATGAAAATACAGTTTTACATCGTTATGTCTAAAAATGTATTAAGATGATATTTTTGGGGATCTAAGACTTCACCGAAACATGATGTTTTCATTTAGATACTAATGCTTGAAAATCATAAAAACATGTTATATAAGTGTTAGCAATTTATGTATGCAAACATTTATAAGAGTTAGTAGGATTATGATACTGACATTTATAAGTGTTACCATATCTTATAGTTCCAACATTTATAAGTGTTAGCAATGAATATGTTTGTAACTCTTATAAGTGTTACCATATCTTATGGTTCCAACATTTATAAGTGTTAGCAATGAATATGTTTGTAACTCTTATAAATGTTACCATATATTATAGTTCCAACACTTATAAGTGTTAGCAGTTACTCTGCTTGTAACACTTATAAGTGTTAGAAGTTACTATGCTTGTAACACTTATAAGTGTTAGCAGTTACTCTGCTTGTAACACTTATAAGTGTTACAGGAAATTCCTCACAGGCCGTTGGTGACACATAAAAGTGTTACAGAAATTGTTTGTAACACATATACTTGTTGGGAATCCACTGTTTTGGTGTAGTGCACTCTGAAAACCTGAGGGTTGGAAAAATAAAATAAAGAAACAACGGGGTCAGACATAAGTCTGAGTGAGTCCTATAACCCTAACAATACAATCATTAAAGTAATTAGGGTATGATATAAACAAGGTACGGTACCTCTGGGGATAATGACTACACTAAGTAGCCAACTAAACACAGGATGTACTAAGATAACCGAAAAGACGCATTTATCCACCCAAGGATAATTACTAGATTACACCACCCCAGATCTACCCACCCAAGGGTAATTCCTACACTGCACCACACCAGTTCTACCTACCCAAGGATAATTCCTACTTAAAGGTCGATCCCACTAAGTGTACTTAGTAATTTTACCCAGTAGGTTCGTGTACCCTTACATAGGTGCCGTCTGCCCCTATCTTTACTAGGTGTACCCACTACTCCCAAGCGATCGGCTCCCTACCGTAGATATCCGTGCTGGCCCCACAATGGGGTGTATCACTCCCCAAAGTGGCTAGCCCGATACAACAAATGGTGCACGGGTTATATCTACACGATGCGACAACGTCTTACCTACCATCCCGGGTCCACACACGCAGATGAAACCCGTTGGACTCGCGTTGCCACCGCTACCCTGTTTTGGCCTCTTATAGTCAAGCCCAATATGCGTGTCCCATCACTCGACTAGAGTCGAGCCCACTAAGATACGTTTGGGATATTGGTTGAAATGGGCCCCCACAAGCTACCACCTAAGCTTGTTATTTCTAGTGAATCCCGCTTAACCCTTTAACCATGTCCACTTACATGTTATAAATTTTGGTTAAGTCATTAATCATATTTTAATTGCCATTCAAGGCACCCACTAGATTTCCACATGCCACCCAAAGCACTTACTTAACCCTTTACCCATGTTTAATTACATGTTCCTCTTTGGTTAAGTATTCTAATCGTATTTTCTATTGCCACCCAAGGCAACCCACTAGATTTCCACATGCCACCCAAGGCACCCACTTAACCCCTCATGTCCCTCTACATGCTAATATGGTTAAGTGTTTCTTAATTAATTAAGATCATGACCTCATAAAGACCTCTCACATTAGACCATCTTTTATGACTGCTGGATATGCCGGTTGGTTCCGGGCAGACTTCTGTCATAAAAAGGTCTAACCTCGTGTCTTTACTTTAATCACGTATTTAATTTATGACTAAGACCTCTCACATTGGGCCAATCATTTGTAGCTGCTGGATGGCCGGTCGGTTCCGGGCAGACTTCCGCTACAAAAGGGTCCAACCTCGTGTCTTAGTTGATTAATTACACCTAATTAATCACCCCCATAATTTGAATTAATTATGCCTAATTAATTACACATTTTTAAGAATATGGGTAGACCTAACTCAATAGGTAAATTCCCAATTCCATAGTATGGGTAGACCTAACTTAATAGGTAAATTCCCAACTCCATAATATGGGTAGACCTAACTTAATAGGTAAATTCCCAATTACGTCCATTTAATTTGTGGTATGATTAATCATACCCATTTCACATCATTTTATTAACATGCATATTAACCCCATCGTTCCCCACGTAGTTCGTTCTCATAACACGACATAATAAAGGGAAGATTCATCACAAAGGTCATGGGTTTAGCCAACATAGCATGTAACTTTATCATGGGTTCAAAAGGTGTCAACTTGCATATATGAACATACATTAAACCCAACTAGTATTTAACCCAAACTTGCATTATGCATATCATAAAAGAGACAACTTGCATATGAACTTGCACATAAACTTGCATATGAACTTGCATCATAACTTGCATATGAACTTGCATCATAACTTGCATATGAACATGTATCATAACTTGCATATGAACTTGCATCATAACTTGCATATGAACATGTATCATAACTTGCATATGAACTTGCATCATAACTTGCATATGAATATGTATCATAACTTGCATATGAACTTGCATCATAACTTGCATATGAATATGTATCATAACTTGCATATGAACTTGCATAACATGCCATACTTAGAGACAAACTTGCATATATTATGCATATCATAAAAAGAGACAAACTTGCATAAAACCAAACACTTAGCATGCATAAAACCAAATACTTAGCATGCATAAAACCACATACATAGCATGCATAAAACCAAATACTTAGCATGCATAAAACCAAATACATAACTTGCATAACATGTTACATATAGACTTGCATATAATCTCCCATATAGCTTGCATAACATGTTACATATGAATCAATGTTCAACATAGTGTTTTGCATCATAAAACATAGCATTAAACTTGCATATAGCACACAACATACACTATACTAAACTTGCATAAACACATTGATTCCACAAACATATCCATATCTTATCATATCCTATCATAATCAATTTAACAATTGATTGTTAAGTCTATAGAAACTCACCACTAAACTCCAATAAGCAAACCCTTGCCACAAATCACCCAAAAACTCTAGCCTTGAACATAAAGCTTGCAACTTGATGATGAATGCAAGCCAATGATCACTCATACAACTCAAAGATGCTTGTATGCACATGAAAGCCTTCATAGAAATAGTTTAGAAATAGGATGGAGGCTAGGGTTTTGAGTGGAGGCCATGATCATAGAAAATTTTGGCATAGTTTAGTTAGGAGATAGGATTATGACCATTTAGGGCTAGCTTAGGTTTTGATATGCTAGTTTTTATCCGCTGCTATATTTACTCTGTTTTTACTTATATGTTCTGTCTTGTGATATCTGCATGCATGTTTACCTTGTTTAAACGCCCCTCCAAAGTCAGTGCCCTTGCAAGAGTGGCACTGGCGGAGGTGGGGTGTTACAATCTGCCCATCCACAACCGGATGAACAGCCCAAGGTAATAAGAGGAAACATAAAACCTTGAGTCAGACAATAGTCTTAGTGAGCGATAAAACAGCTAACAAACTTCAACAAGAAAGTATATGAGAATGGGTAAATGAACAACTTGTCTACCCACAACACCAGAGAAGAACTCAACCTTATCTTCCCCACATCGGACAGTGATAGCCTTTACACCAAGCATTTCAACCATTAATCCATAGAAACCAGAACAACCATTTGTTCATAGCAAACAGAAACAATCAACAATAGCAATCATGGGATCAAGATTATATATCTCATGCAAAACATCCAGTATACATGACAGACTCTGGCTATCGTCACCAATCTTGCTTTGAAACCATCGTTAATCGTATGACGGCCAACCTAGCCATATGTCAAGGGCTGATGGTAACCCCAGTTCTAGCATGAACTCCATATGTCCAACCTTGACGATGTCCAACCTTGACACTAGGCCTTTCCCCAAGACCTAGGGTACTCGACCAGCAACCTTCTAGTCTTTTGGATGCCCCCATCGTACCCCTGCTTTGAGCCTGCTAGAACTTATGACAACGATGACCTCAAGGCCTTCGCATCTCTAGTCGTCCAACCTTGACGATGTTTCATAGCTCAAGCAACCTTCTCGAGCAGCCATTATCCATCAACTCACGACCTTTGAGTTGTCACCGAACACATTCATCACTTCGAGCCTTCCTACTTGAACCACCTCGAAGCTACACCATCACCGAGCCCTCTGGGAGGACCCCAAAACCGACCCCTCCTGGGAAGACCCAAAACCTGCTCTTCCTGGGAAGACCCAAAACCGACCCTTCCTGGGGTCTTCCTGGGAAGACCCAAAACCTGCTCTTCCTGGGAAGACCCAAAACCGACCCTTCCTGGGAAGACCCAAAACCTGCTCTTCCTGGGAAGACCCAAAACCGACCCTTCCTGGGAAGACCCCCTTCTGGTCCTTCTGGACCGACCAGACCCTCTTCTGGTCCTTTCGGACCGACCAGAATCCTTCTGAACCACCCAGACTCCCTTCTGGACTGACCAGAACCTTCTCTGCTCCTTCTGGACCAACCAGAACCTTTTCTGGTCCTTCTGGACCGACCAGAACCTTTTCTGGTCCTTTTGGACCGACCAGAAACCTGCACAGCTCCTTTTTGACTTCGATTTCGACCAAAACTTCGCCAAACGACGAATCCGACGAAACCAGCTTATCCGATTCATCCAAACGCAACCATAAACATGTTATGCAACCAACAATATCATCAATCTAACAATTTCCATCAAAACACATAAATTTCCCAAAACATGATAAGTGAATCATATGAACATAAAAACGGATCTAACTTGCATACACTTGTGAAAAACCATAAAATTAACCATTTAAATTATCTAGATCAGATCCTAAGGTGATTCATATGTAAAATGGACTTAGCATGGTGTATATATAAAGAAAATAACATGAAAATGATGAAATTAACATTCTATAGCTCACATACTTTCATGAATCCGAATGAGAGATGTAAATCACTCACCAATTCTTCAAATCGATGCAAAAACAATGAAATGTGATTCCGATCAGTAAGCACCTTGCACAAAACCCTTATATCCAATGAAATCCCCTTTCAATCGATGTAGATCTAGCCTCTTATGGTGTAGATCTAAGATCCTTCTATGTAGATCTTAGATTTTAATGGTGGAAAGGTGTTAGAGGAAGGAGGAGCATAAGGCCTCTAAATGAGGGAATGGAGAAAGTAAAGTATTATCCACAACTCTCACCCTCTATTTATAGCTTCCACCAAGCCCTTGATGGGCCTTCTCCAAATCAGCCCATTAGCCTTGCAAAACCTAAGCAGCCAACTGAATAACCTTAAAACAGCGATTTCTCCCAAACCGCTGAACCAAATCCTTAATGTAACCACTCTACGGAAAGAGAATCATCAATTCCTTTCCAATGGCACAGGTCTCACCCTCTAATTCGACCTGAGTCAAAAGTTATGCCCAGTACAAGACTGACAGGGGCAAAATGGTCACAAACAAAATCGGTAAAAATTATGGACATGTCACACATCCCCATAAGCAACATATTAAAAGATCAGAATGATCCAACCCTCAGAGAATAAAATAAAATTATTTTACGATCTTCTGATACGTAAAATGCGGGCTGTTACATTCTCCCCCACTTAAGAATTTCGCCCCCGAAATTTCAAGCAAATACAAGCAACCACAACAATTCCGCATGCCTATCATCCATGAGAAGCCAATCCTATCATCCAAACTAGCAACCATCAAGCCATGCATCCATAGCCTTATCCTAGCGCGCGGAATTCTATCAAGCAACAACAAGATACAACGATATAACGACGATACAATCTAAGGGTTCTACCGATGAAAAGTTCTGGATGAGTCACCCTCATGCTCTCTTCCGTCTCCCATGTACAATCGTCGCCATCTTCACTCCATTGTACCTTGACTAGCTTAACCGTCTTTCTCCTAAGCTGTTTCGTGTCATTCCCCACAACCTGAAGTGGCCTATGATGTTCCGCAACTGCGGTCTCGACTTCTAAATCTTCATACTGTTCTGGAGATACCACCACATTCGAGTCGTGCACAAACTTCCGTAGAAACGACACATTGAAAACATTATGCACACTCGACATCTTCTCGCGTAACTCCAACCTATATGCGAGCTTTCCTATTCGCTCGACTATCGGAAATGGTCCAACAAACCTAGGAGCCAACTTCCCTTTACTTCCGAATCGTACCACATGCTTCAACGGTGAAATCTTCACGAAAACCATATCTCCTACATCGAATTCCAAATCCTTACGACGCTTATCGGCGTAACTTTTCTGACGATCTTGGGCCGCCTTCATTCGTTGTCGAACAATCTTGATACAACCCGAGGTTTCTCTAATCATTTCAGGCCCAAGTACCAACTTATCTCCAGTTTCTAACCAACAAGCTGGAGAATTGCACAGCCTTCCATACAACGCCTCGTATGGTGCCATCCCATTACTCGACTAGTAGCTATTATTATACGCAAACTCAACTAGATGTAGATGGTCCTCCCATGATCCTCCGAAGTCTAACACACAAGCCCTCAGGAGATCTTCTAAAACTCGGTTGATTCTCTCGGTCTGACCATCATTTTGGGGATGATATGCCGTACTTAAACACAATTCGGTTCCCAAAGCTTCTTGTAAACTTTTCCAAAATCCACTCGTGAACAATGGATCCTGGTCACTTACTATACTCTTTGGAACACCATGGAATCGAACTATCCATTTCACATAAAGCTCAGCCAATTTTGATGTTGTCCTAGTCGTCTTGATAGAAATGAACCTTGCACTTTTGGTCAAACGATCAACAATGACCCAAATCCCTTAATTCCCTGTCCTAGTTGTAGGCAGTCCATCGATAAAATCCATCGATATCTGCTCCCACTTCCATGTAGGAACCTCTAATGGCTGAAGTAAACCACTCAGCTTCTTCTGTTCAGCTTTCACCAACTGACAGTTCATACACTTGGAAATGAATTTTCCAATATCTCTTTTCATCCCTTCCCAGTAGTAGGCTCGCTTCATGTCCTGATACGTTTTATTACCACCAGGATGAATCGTTAGCTTCGAGTGATGACATTCTCTCAGAACCTCATCCCTCAATCCGTCGACATCAGGAACAACTAATCGTCCTTGCTTTCGAAGCCAACCTTCTCGGTCGACCTCGAACTCTTTATCCTCTGGTTTCAGTTTCTGAATAAACTCGACAAGCTTCGTATCTTTCTTTTGGCCCTTGCCAATCCTTTCGATAAGAGTAGGCCTTATCGACAAGCTTGCCAATATCTCAGATTCCAACTCACACCTTGGCCTGAAATCGAACCTTGCCAAGTACTCGAGGCCCTTCCATTTCGAAAACATCGCTCCCAAACTTGCGTGTCTTCGACTCAATGCATCCGCAACTGCATTGCCTTTGCCAGGAGTATAGGCTATCCCAAAATCATACGATGCCAGAAACTAAAACCATCGTTGCTGCCGAAGATTCAAATCCTTTTGGGAGAAAAGATACTTCAACGACTTGTGATCCGTAAACAACTCGAATCGTACTCCCAACAGGTAATGTCTCCACATCTTCAGAGCAAACACAATCGCTGCCAACTCCAAATCATGAGCCGGATATTTTCTCTCATGTGGCTTTAGCTGTCGACTTGCATAAGCCACTACTTTATCCTTCTGCATTAGCACTGCTCCAAGTCCAGTACCACACGCATCAGTATATACCACTATCTCTTCATTCCCACTTGGAATGGTCCACATAGGTGCACTCGTCAATCTCTCTTTCAAAATTCCGAACGCTTGTTCACACTTCGCATCCCATGCGAATACTTGATTCTTCTTCGTCAATCCTGTTAATAGTGCAGCTATCTTGGAGAAATCCTTGATAAACCTTCGGTAATAACCAGCCAACCTAAGGAAACTCCGAACATCCGTCGCATTCTTAGGTCTATCCCAATCCTGGATTGCTGCAACTTTAGCGGGGTCAACCGCTATACCTTTTCCAGAAACAACATGACCTAAGAACCTCACTTCATCGTTCCAGAAGTGACACTTTGAGAACTTAGCCTTAAGCTGATGCTTTCGCAAGATCTCTAACACAACTCTCAAGTGCGTCTTATGTTCTTCCACATTTCTGGAGTAAACCAGTATATCATGCACGAATACCAGCACGAACTTACTCAACTGATCTCTGAACACTCTATTCATAAGATCTACAAAATACGCTGGCGCGTTAGTCAACCCGAATGGCATCACCAACCACTCAAAAAACCCGGACGGTGTCCTAAAAGCAGTCTTTGGCACACTAACCTTAGCCACTCTCAATTGGTGAAATCCCGTTGCCAAATCCATCTGAGAAAACACTTTGGCTTCGTGAAGCTGATCGAACAAGTCATCAATCCTTGGCAATGGATACTTGTTCTTCTTAGTCACCTTGTTCAGCTCACGATAGTCCACACACAATCTTAACGAGCCATCTGCCTTAGTTGCAAAAACGACTGGTGCACCCCACTCGGAAACACTCCTCCGAATGAATCCTTTTCCCAAAAGGTCACGAACTTGCACCTCTAACTCTCGCTGTTCCCTAGGCGCCATCCGCCGAAGGGGCATAACAATTGGTCTAGCACCTTCGACCAAATCGATCCTAAACTCGATCTCACGATGCGGCAGCAACCCTTTGACCTCGTCAAAGACATCTACATACTCATTAGTGATCAGCACTGATGACAGATCTTCCTGTGGAATCCCAAGCGAATATAGATAACTCACGAAGACCCCGTCTTCGCGCTTACATCTAATCAACACCTTTCGCCCTTCCACATCCCCGACCCTCACCTCTAGCTTCTCGCAATTCACCCTTGTCGCATATCTATTGAGCCAATCCAGGCCCAAGATGATCCCATACCCAGCGAAGTTAAGAACAAAGCAATCACACAAAAAGAGCAACCATGACTCGATAACACTAGACCACGGCAAATCATGCACAAACTGGACGAACCCCCAACTGGATTAGTCACATCCAATGGTCTATCACAATTCTCGGGTTCCAAACCCATTCAATATACAATTTATTATAGGTAAAAGGTGATGATTCTCTAGTACCAAATAGAACTCAAACAACTTCACTAGCTGGAAGTACATCCAGACAACAACTTCTCCTAGTTCTCTTCAGGAATATAATAAGAAATTGGAATAGCTTCCATAACACATGCTTCCTCCAGCTGCTTATTCTTTGGAAGGTTCGGACAGTCTTTCTTCTTATGTCCAGGCTTGCCACATCGAAAGCACTTCCATTCTCCCTTACAATCCCAAGAATAATGGCCTTCTAATTGACAATTAAAGCAGAGCACATTCTTCTTAGATTTCTTCCTTTGATTACCATTCTCATTCGGTGAAACACTAGGACCAATAGAAACTTCCTCATCCATTGGAGAGCAGTCCCTCTGTCGCTTAGCAAAATTCCTCAAGGGTTCTTGCACTGGAACGCCACGTCCTATTGATGCTTCTGGAACAGGCATCCCTAGCATGGCTACTGCCATCATGGCCGCCCCAAACATAACCAGGTATTCCGGTGCATCTGCTAAGACTCCCAATTGACTTCTTCCATCTCCTACTCTTCCCATCTCAGGCTCACTCCTAGAGATTGGACGACTCATTCTAAATTTACAATAGAATGATTAGTCCACTTACAAGATAAACTGCTAAAGAGATACAACCGCTACTACTATATATGCTAATATATATATAGTAAACATCCAATTAAAATCTACAAATACGTCCCTTATACGTGATTACGTCTTCGAACTTTGGCCAAAATCGTTGACCAGAGCTCTGATACCAAATGTGACGACCGCCCATAACCCCCGCACTAAACAAGTGGAAAATGCGCTTAAAGGTGTGCCAAGCTGCTATGGACGATCATCAGAGTAGGTAAACACATCGAAACCTGTCGTAGAGCTCACAGCGCAAGGATAAAATATAATATAACATATACAACAGGTAATAGCAATGAGGTATCATATAACAAACTTTTGAAATTTTCTCAACATCCAGAAAGATTATCCAACTGATATCAAAGTTTGTACATAAGGCCTCACTATAACTCTCAAGCAACTCAAACAGCGGAACAGAAATACTAGATAGTAATAAAACTGGTACGCCAGCCTCCTGCTCGTTATCGCTCAGCTTCCTCGTCTCACTAAGCTCCATTACCTGTAACCTGCTACTTAGTCTGCCCATCCACAACCGGATGAACAACGCAAGGTAATAAGAGGGAACATAAAACCTTGAGTCAGACAATAGTCTTAGTGAGCGATAAAACAGCTAACAAACTTCAACAAGAAAGTATATGAGAATGGATAAATGAACAACTTGTCTACCCACAACACCAGAGAAGAACTCAGCCTTATCTTCCCCACATCGGACAGTGATAGCCTTTACACCAAGCATTTCAACCATTAATCCATAGAAACCAGAACAACCATTTGTTCATAGCAAATAGAAACAATCAACAATAGCAATCATGGGATCAAGATTATATATCTCATGCAAAACATCCAGCATACATGACAGACTCTGGCTATCACCGCCAATCCTGCTTTGAAACCATCGTTAATCGTATGACGGCCAAACTTGCCATATGTCAAGGGCTAATGGTAACCCCAGTTCTAGCATGAACTCCATATGTCCAGCCTTGACAATGTCCAACCTTGACACTAGGCCTTTCCCCAAGACCCAGGGTACTCGACCAGCAACCTTCTAGTCTTTTGGGTGCCCCCATTGTACCCCTGCTTTGAGCCTGCTAGAACTTACGACAACGATGACCTCTCGGCCTTCGCATCTCTAGTCGTCCAACCTTGACGATGTTTCATAGCTCAAGCAACCTTCTCGAGCAGCCATTATCCATCAACTCACGACCTTTGAGTTGTCACCGAACACATTCATCACTTCGAGCCTTCCTACTTGAACCACCTCGAAGCTACACCATCACCGAGCCCTCTGGGAGGACCCCAAAACCGACCCCTCCTGAGAAGACCCAAAACCTGCTCTTCCTGGGAAGACCCAAAACCGACCCTTCCTGGGAAGACCCAAAACCGACCCTTCCTGGGGTCTTCCTGGGAAGACCCAAAACCTACTCTTCCTGGAAAGACCCAAAACCGACCCTTCCTGGGAAGACCCAAAACCGACCCATCCTGGGAAGACCCAAAACCTGCTCTTCTTGGGAAGACCCAAAACCGACCCTTCCTGGGAAGAACCAAAACCGACCCTTCCTGGGAAGACCCCCTTCTGGTCCTTCTGGACCGACCAGACCCTCTTCTGGTCCTTCCGGACCGACCAGAATCCTTCTGAACCACCCAGACTCCCTTCTGGTCCTTCTGGACTGACCAGAACCTTCTCTGCTCCTTCTGGACCGACCAGAACCTTTTCTGGTCCCTCTGGACCGACCAGAACCTTTTCTGGTCCTTTTGGACCGACCAAAAACCTGCACAGCTCCTTTTCGTCTTCGATTTCGACCAAAACTTCGCCAAATGACGAATCCGACGAAACCAGCTTATCCGATTCATCCAAACGCAACCACAAACATGTTATGCAACCAACAATATCATCAATCTAACAATTTCCATCAAAACATATAAATTTCCCAAAACATGATAAGTCTATCATATGAACATGAAAACGGATCTAACTTGCATACACTTGTGAAAAATCATGAAATTAACCATTTAAATTATATAGATCAGATCCTAAGGTGATTCATTTGTAAAATGGACTTAGCATGGTGTAGATCTAAAGAAAATAACATGAAAATGATGAAATTAACATTCTATAACTCACATACTTTCATGAATCCGAATGAGAGATGTAAATCACTCACAAATTCTTCAAATCGATGCAAAAACAATGAAATATGATTCCGATCAGCAAGCGCCTTGCACAAAACCCTTAGATCCAATGAATCCCCTTTCAATCGATGTAGATCTAGCCTCTTATGGTGTAGATCTAAGATCCTTCTATGTAGATCTTAGATTTTAATGGTGGAAATGTGTTAGAGGAAGGAAGAGCACAAGGCCTCTAAATGAGGGAAGGGAGAAAGTAAAGTATTCTCCACAACTCTCACCCTCTATTTATAGCTTCCACCAAGCCCTTAATGAGCCTTCTCCAAATCAGCCCATTAGCCTTCCAAAACCTAAACAGCCAACTGAAAAACCTTAAAACAGCGATTTCTCCCAAACCGCTGAACCAAATCCTTAATGTAACCACTCTACGGAAAGAGAATCATCAATTCCTTTCCAATGGCACAGGTCTCACCCTCTAATTCGACCTGAGTCAAAAGTTATGCCCAGTACAAGACTGACAGGGGCAAAATGGTCACAAACAAAATCGGTAAAAATTATGGACATGTCACACATCCCCATAAGCAACATATTAAAAGATGAGAATGATCCAACCCTCAGAGAATAAAATAAAATTATTTTACGATCTTCCAATATGTAAAATGCGGGCTGTTACACATTGCTTGTAAAAAAAATCTGCAGGGGCAGCGGCTTTCTTGTACAATTTTTATTTCTGCAATTATTCTTGTGTGACTGTTGTGTTGGTTGAAATTTCTACATTGATTTGGTGAGGAACGAATTTCCATAATTATAAGCATCACTCTCATCGCTATTCAAGAATAAAATCTGATTTGATTTTCAAAATATTTAACTGCTAGAGTGTATTTTATGAAATTGATTGTCTCAACGGTTTGATCGCGGATATATATTAGTTCAATTTATTGAACTTCTAGCAAAAGAGGTTGCATACTACTCGTAAAACATTGGTCGTATCCCTTAGTATTTATACTATACGTGAACGGCCATAAGACCCTCTTCCCCCTTCAAATCGAGATTATCAACTAATAAAATATATTTGAGTACGTTATTTATTTTATAATAACAGCTACTTGTGTCAAATTTAAGTTTTGGATTTTCCATATTTGACAATGATAAATGAGAAAAGTCTTAGCCACAATAATTCTTCTAGGGATTTGGAGATTGATAAAATTAGCATGATTCAGACCACAGTTGATGAAACTTTCATTGACACTTCTGAAGCTTTGAAAACGTATTTTAACCATTTCAACTCTGATTTCGATGAGCTCGAATACATTTCTGAATTAACTGAACTTCTTGACCCGAAACCTATGCCATCTGAATCTAACCAAGGAACATTGACCAATGTCATACACGAACTTCCTAAGTTAGACCTCAAACCCCTGCCACAAGACTTTGATATGATCACTTGGACTTTTCGAAAAATTCTCCCATAATCTTGGCCTCTGATCTTACAGAGGACCAAGAAGAAAAACCTAAGAAAATTTTATGGGATAATCAGCATCTTAATTATATAAATCATTGGCACGACAACATTTTCATAGGAAAAATTTCGATTTCAGAATTTATTGACATGCCTCTTGTACCTCAAAAACCAAATAGGAAATCATCATACATCATTTTCGATAGAGGCAAGTGTGGGGGAAAAAGAAAATCTCATTTTTCACATAACGCTCATCACCGTTATAGATTTCATTTTGTTTATGATTGGCATTCACATATAGTGGCTAAACTTCATTTCATTTTACAAATAATTTTGCAACTCATTCACCTTTGGGTACGATCTTTCAAATTTAGGAAACGTTACAGTGTGGACACTGTTTAGATCTAGTGTGGGGGGAGTCTACATTGCATTCATTTTTATTTTCCTTTAATTTTCCCTTTTTATTTTCATGCATTAGATAGAACCGACATACGTTTTAGATCGTAGTAACATACCATTTTTTTTTTGAAACTACGACTCATTTTAGATTGATACAACAAAATAAGTTAACAATTGTTAATCAGTTGATAGTATTTTTTCCCTCAACTAAGATCGAACAAGAAATATAATGAAAAGTTGAATTTTGAGGGATAATAATGTAACTAGTACATAGGAATATTTTTAGATGATGGCCATGAAGTTTATTCTATATTGTAGTCTTTGTTTAAATAAGTGGAGGAATTAAAATGCTTAAATTGGCTTTTCGAATCTTTAAAACTAAGTTGTGTTAAGCTGAAATTGTGTAACTTTCTCTTTTCTTATATTTTCAATAATAATAATAGCAATCCAAGGGTATCCAGCATTACTTGTATATCTAGCGTTGGTGTGCAAACCCGCCAAACTCTATCTGACATGTTGTTGATAAAGTCAGCGTCGGAATATCTTGGTCTCATTTTATGAGATTGGACACCTAAGGACTACCGACATGTTGTTGACAAAGTCAGCGTCGGTCTGCACAATCCGCCAAGCTTTGTCCCAACTCTCCGTTAGTCCGCAAGGCAGTGTATGGGTGGTATACCTTGGTCTTTTAAGTTAGGTGTATGTAATTAAACATAAATTTTAACTTTTATAGAGATAGAAAATAAGCGATGATGCCCAAAAATTTCTTGACCTTATTGATTTGACTAGCCATACACAAGGAAATTAGAATACCACTTCACAAACTGTGACAGACAAACTAAGAATTTATTTCATGGCTGCACTATGTTATCGACCGAACTAACTAGCCAAACCGGAATTTAACATTTGAAAACTTGATTTATATTGAAAATTTGTGATAGGTTGAGGTATCTAAAGTACAATCAACTGATTAGAAATTGTTAACTTAAATTGTTGTACCACTTTCCTGAAACAAGTTGTGTTTTCATTTTTGTTTTTATTTTGCATATGCCCATTGCACTTATGTAGTTTCATTAGAATCATAGCATACTTTGATTGGATTTTGTGGGTAGTATCCGTTGAAAACCCTCACGAGACACCACTCGTCCTACTAGGGACACTTAGAGGTTTAACGGCTTGTTGCATACGCTCAATGCAATCGTGTTTCCTATGAAAGTGTGACCTATCTAGTTTAGTTTTTCATTTCTTGGTTTACTCGAGGACGAGTAAAATATAAGTGTGGGGGTATTTGATTAACATAGAAATGTGTTTATTTTATGCTCTTATATATTTTCTTTTGTATATAAATAAATATTACTTGGGTATTGTTTTGTCACTTTTACAGATATTCCAACCCAGCCTGCAACCAGAAAAGTAGAGAAATGGAGATCAGATTGCTATATATTTACATTTTGAAGAATTGTAGATGAAGATCTCACATCTAGTTGCTGTTGGATAAGAAAATTAAATGATTGATAAAAAAGGCCATGCACATCTCAAATTAAAGGAGACTTGCAAGAGAAAAGGAGAAAAGGCCTAGAACTTGTTACAAATGACAAAAGGCCTAAAACTTACTTGAAATAGCTAGGCCCATTTGTAGTTAGGGTTAGGGTTTGGTTATCTCCTATAAATACCCTTGTAATATCATTGTAGCCATCATCCTATTTTTCTATCTTAACCTCCATTAATAAAAGTTCTTCTTCTTCTTTTATTTTCTAGCATTTTTCTTTTTCTTAGCAATTAGTGTTGTCTTCAAAATTATTTTTGGTAGAAAACCAATTGTATTTTACAATTTTTTTATTTGCGATTAGCTGTTTGATTAGTTTCAACGACAATCCTAATTTTACTTTTTGTTGTTTTTTCTGCAATTTTAATTTCTGCATTTTATTTGTGTTTTGCATTTTATTTTCCAAGCACTTTGTGCCATCTATTCAATTAGATTTGATAGAGCCCAAGTTGTCTTTGCTATTTTATTTTCATTAGTGATTAATTGTTTTATTAGATTCAACGATAATTCTAATTTTGCAATTTCAATTTGTTTTTTTAACCAAATCTCCAAACTTTGTCTAACTCGCCCAAGAGATTAGATAAATAATTTGATTTTAATCTACCTCCCTATGTTCGACCTGCATACTACACATATGTGCGCTTGCAGTATTTATGTCTAAATCTGCGCTTTTCTAGTTCATAGGAAAGCGTCGATCACATGAGGACATGATATTTGAAGATGTCATGGATCCACCTACCCAAAACAGATGATATGGTTTTGGAAATCTAGAGGTAATACTAAAATTTATAATAAAAAAATCAAATGTACTCGAAATGCTATTATGAAATATTGAAAATTTGAAATTATATACAGATTAGATCATCTTAGCAGACGTATCAGAGGGCTCAGGAGAAGGAATAAATCGCACAGCTAAAAGCACAGATCGTAGAGCTCCATGAGTGTGATCGTCCCCGTGAAGAGCAGATGGAGCTGCTTAACCAGCGGCTGGCGGAGTACATTCCCCAGCACGGTACGCCACCTTCATCTTCTGGTGGAGAGAGTTGATCAGGTTAGCTTGTTTTGATCTGTGTTTTGAGAGTTGGTGAGGCTTGCTACTTAATTGTTGTATATTTTGTTATGATGGTTTGGACATGATTCTATGATGGTTTGGTGATCGTACGGTTTGGACATAGTTATGGTTATGATGTTTGGACATGGTTATGTTGCTTTGGCAACGTTTCGTTCTTATGTTATGTAAATACTGGTTAATTTATGTGTTTTGTGTTTGATTATTATTTTATACTGTGTTTAGGTGTATATATTGTTGAGATTGAGAGTTATATGCTCGAAATGGAGCAATTTCGATGATTATATATGTGGTGTGTGGCTTGAAGTGGCAATTTTGAAATCTACAGAAAAAACACCCAAATTTCCAATGGAAATCAACAGCTTATTGGTCCGATCTTTTTAACGGCTTCCCACGGCGTTAGATGGCTTATTTTCAAAGGTTTTCTTCCTTTTCCAACGTCCCTTTGGCCAGAAATAAAGGATATGTGGCCATACGTATCAGTTGGAAGCCGTTAGAAAATAGGCGTTGTTTGCATTGGAAGTCGTTGGAAGCCTTTGATCTGTATACCAATGGCTTTCAACGGGGTTCCCAACGGCCGCCAGCAGCCCCTGTCCCCTGGCAAATCCTGTTTCTCTTGTAGTGATAGAAACATTATTTTGCTACCTAATGCTTCAACTATTTGTTCCGGACAACAGGCAAAGTGGAAAAATGATGATGAAAATATGTTTATGGTATTGATTTTTTATTTAAAAAATGCATATTAATTATTATACTTGGAGTATATTATTTCTTAAGCCTTTAGAATGGGGAAGATCCATCATTCTAAATCTCAATGTTTTTTCATATAACAGTTAAAATAACACTGCAAGCACCATCCTGTTTAGCACAAAGCTGTATATTGACATGGAAATAAAGGTTGATAAATTCACACATCAGATTTTGTTAAAATTTCCACCACAAAGTCTATCATTTTATGTGTTGCATTTTTCATGGTATAATAGTATCATGACAAAAATTATTTCATGTTCCTTTTCAACCTTTTACCGTTTTAGCGTTCAAAAAGAGACATCAAAGTACATACATTCATACAAGATCATAGAATACAAGATTATATCATAATTTGATTATATTTGAAAACAGGAACCGGTTAGTCAAGAAAACTAAACCTGATGGGTTCTACAGACTTAAACTATAAATCAAAAATCACCTTAAAATGTATGTTTTTTGGTTTTATTTTGCTCTGTATTTAACGATTTGCATCACCATTCACATCCCAGGCACTTGCAATTAAAGCTTAAGCGTCAAGTAAGCTAACTTCACATTATCTACCTACTTTCCCCAAACAATATCCCATGCACTAGTAACACTACATAACCCACCACTAAAGGGATCAGTTGCAGCAAGTAAAGGAGATAAAGGCTTACCAGCCATTCCTACCATATTTCCAAGTCCATAAAGTGGCAAATGTGTTCGAATCAACTGAATATTATTCGAATAGGTAATAATTATTCATTAACAAAACATATACTGGATTCTGATATGTGTGTTGATGTCCTGCTGGGTAGATATGCCATCATTTGCAACGAGATTGGACTTGTTCCCAATGTTGAGCTTGAGATTCTCGTTGATGGATCTCATGACAATGACATGCGTGTTGATGTGGTGGTGAGAGCACTAGCAGCTTGCTACAAGGCCCTAAATGGCCACAAAGTCCTACTAGAAGTCACCCTACTGAAACCTAGCATGGCCACACCGAGCTCTAAATCACGCAAAGTTATATTCAATTTTTTCCTTTCTTCTTTGGTTTTTATTTTTGTACACAATCCTTTCTATTAAAAAAGGGAAAGAAACATTTTTGTTTAGGTAATTCTGGTTGATTTTATCAAGGTTTTTTGATTTATTTTTTTCAAATAAAAGAAAATGAAGAACTTTTTGAGCTTTGGTATAATGTCTAACTTTCTATATTAGCAAGCAATGGAATTAGTATACCTATTGTCTAATATTTTATTTCTTTTAAAATAAAATATAATCAAATATGCATTTCATCTTTTATGAAGAGAATATGAGAAAATGCGTTTCTTATCAAAATAATGTTAGATTGCACTTACCAGAACTTGCATCTGTTATAGCTTTCTCAGTAGGCCAAGCAATTGCAGTGCTGATGGCATCTTCAATGTTTTGTATATCGGATGTTGGCCTCAATAGACGTGCGTTTGGAGCATTTACAACATCAACCCAAACTTTAGCTGCATTTATACCTAGAGGAACAAAATGAACCAATGCGTTTGGAACGATCGAAGAGACACGTCCTTCAGCTATAATTTCTCCCTTTCGATCCAAATCAATTAGCTTGCACTTGTTGTTTACTATTAAATTTGCACTCTGTCAACTAAGAAAAAAACAATTTTATCGTATGATTAAATAATACTAAATGTACGTACTTATCACGATTTTGGGTTATTATATGTATCCTTATTGTTAATTAAGATAAGATCTGGGTAATTGACCAATGTCAAAGCATGTCATGTTTCTTTTTTACGTATTCCTGAATGTTGTACACTATAGCGAAAAGGAATTTTGGTGGTTTATGCTCATGTTATTTATTCTATTCTAAGCTTGGATTCAAATATTTTTCAATAAGTAGCAGCATCTTCTTAATATTTTGCTAACCTACCCTCAAAAATTGCAGTAGTTAATTTATTTTTCTTATTTTTATTTTAATTATGTGAATCCTGTATTTATTGATAAAACTTCATTTTGCCCCTAATGTGCATGTTTGATTCAAGCTAGAAAACTAATACTAATTCTATAATTACGTTTTATAACTGATTTTGCACAAATATCTAATAAGGTATAATTCACTAAATGTTTTATGTATTCTTACGTGAGAATATTGTCGGTCTTTTATCAAACTGATTAAGTGAATAAGAGATTAGCTGAATATAAAACTGTAAATATCAAGCGATTGTTTACTTTTATGTTGTCCATTTTGAGCCTTTCATTTGTATCTTCACTGTTTAACTACAGGTAATTTGAATTTATTCCCGCTTTATATTAGGTCATTTCATGACAGTCAGTAGTTTGACTTTATACCTCAACAAGTAAGCGCAATTATTTACTACCGAATGTGCTTTATTTTACAAAGTTTTTATTTTTGACTGATTTGTATTTATGAACTACACATTTTTTGGAAATTTCTTTCTAAATTGTTGATCCTTATATATCTACATCCACATCGTGAACTAATATACTTACGTTTTTCTTTTGCCTTTGCTGTACTTATTTGTTATTCAATTTTTGTATTATGAATTATTTATGTTCATGACATAATTTTTAGCATTGTTACTTCTGAAATATATTACACTCAAGATATTGGTGGTTATTAAAGAAGTAGCCAATGAAGTAGGCAAATCAATTACAGATAAATTAATCCATTAACAAGTCCAGGCCAATGGGAGCAACAATTTGTTTTCCTTCCAGTTGCAGTAAGATGTTGGGTAAACTTTTCAAACCATGTATGTTCCATTGCAATAACATTAGGATATGGAAGACAACACAATTAATTTGTCTCAAATATAGATTTTCAACTCCTCTAGCCAACTGAGTAAACTCATATATACTTGACTTAGGGAATGCAAACTTTAAAAATTAAGCTCTCAGCTAATTGCCTATATTTTTATAACACAAATTGATCTCAAATATATGAAAATTAATGTTTGTTCCACTTTTAGAGTTTACTTATTACAATTTTTCTTGTTTGATTCAGCAGTACTTTAATCAATTTAAATTTTACCTTTTATGATAAAAGTCAATGGCAGCAGAACTTATGAAAGATTGTCAAAGGTAGAAGCTACAGTATAACTTAAACTCAAACCTTACCATTGTAGGTAAATTTGTAAATTTAACTACATCTCTATTTGTCATTGTTAATTTTTTTTTATAATTGATTGCAGGAATAGTTTGATTGTTGTACCTCATGCTATGAGATAAAGGGAATATCTTTGGAGTATTTATTACCATCCCACGATCAAAATTTGGTAGAAATATCACAAGGAGGATTTTGAGATTTCCTATTATTTTATTTGGTCTTCAGGAAATTAAAGCTAAGTACCACATTTTGTTTTACAACCTGCTTTAGTTGATGGAATCATCTCTGCTGCAATGAGGAATACATTTTTATACCATGTACATATGCAGCTTGTGTCCATACTAATTGTATTGCTTATGTTTTTTTTTTTTGGTCTCTTTTTGGGTGCATTTGGTCAACATATATAATTTTTAAGTGACATGAATATTTTGTAATAAAAATTGTATTTTTATGTTGTCTAATACAGTATTTCGAAGGCTCCTAACAAAATATTGATGAAAAAGGATAATGCAAGGGAAAACGACAGTTCACTCTAAAGACAAGCTAAATGTAATTTAGTAAATACTACCAAATCTGCATAATTCAATTATATCTACTAGTTTTTCATACTTGACTCAAACTCAATATCTACAAAGGTTCAATGGTCATATCAACTGTCCAATACATATGCTTAAGTGAAACCAAATCTTTCAAATATGGTTAAATCGGGCATGATAAATAGCCTTTCTATGGGTAAATAAAAGAATACTTCAAACGGTAGTCTAAGAGTAATTTATGAAACAATAATGGACACAAACATAAAAAGGTGAAAGAGGTACAACACTTCTATTAACATGTATGCTCCTTTGTTTCATTTGGATAGTATGTGGTAAATAGTTCAAAAAATACATTTACTACCCAGCTACTAGCAACTAAGAGTTTCATGCATATACCCATCCTAAGAGATAGAGACAATTAGATAAAAAAAAATGTTTAGATTAGTTCAAAACGCATGCAATATAAACTAGAACTAGCTTGAAACTGGTAATAAGGTGTAACGGATGTTGAACTCTCATGTGAAGCTGTGAGATTTTGTCAATAAAACCCAAATCAATATATATATATATCTATTAATGTTGTAAGTTAAACCTGCATATTTGATTATGACTTTTAATTATCACATTAAGAAAACCACAGAAGATAGTTAAAATTAAAGAAACACGGTAAAACATAACATTCCAATATATGACAGAACTTGTAAGTTTAGACAAAACTTGTAAGTTAGACAAAACACTATACATAAATTAAGACTGATGCTAAATCCATCATATTGGGTGTAACATACGAGATTTTTGACTGTTCAAATCGACATGATCCTCGACGTAGACATAAACAAATCAAAAATACGGATAGTTATTGGGATTTATATAAGAAAAAGCCAAGAAGAAGAAAAACAAACAAAAAAGCTCATAGCTGAAGGACAAAATATAATAATTAAATAATAGTTCATGAAGCTGTTAAAACATAGATTTGATTATATTTTTCAACAATTATCAGAGTTAACTATAATAAACATACCAATATTTGCAGCGGAAATAAATAATAAAACTTATGGCAAGCTCCAACTTCATCTTCATAACGTCGTCTTCAATAACTGAAAACTCAGGCTGACCCAAGCACGAATGAAAAGACAAAATACTTGGATTAGAACTAAAATATTCTCATATTAATTAAATCAAATTCATGCAATAATATGAGTGCAATAACTTAGGAGATGTTACAGGAATTTCCATCTCCTAAGGATCCGTTAAACTAGATACGATATAATACAATACGCTATTATAATAGTGTCTATGTTTAAATATAAATATTAAAATAGCGTAAGCGGGATTACCATTACTACCCTTACACTATTTATAGTACCGTAGTCTATAAAGATGCCGTAAAGTCCACAGTACGTAGTGGCTATTAGAGGGCACTGCCCTCTATAGGTACGATACAAATCTAAGTCGTAGGGGGCTGGATCAAGATATTATGACAGGGCACACGAGGAATGCACAGAGTAGGAATATACTAGTTGCATGCCCGGACTGCTTGTAACGCATAGCCGCGACTACCACCCACCTCGAACAACACTCCCAAATCACGATGCGCATCAAATCAAATCAATCAAACCAAGGGACTATAGTAATAAAGGAAGAAGTGTTGCCGATGGAGGTAGCTAACCCCACTTGGTCACGGTATAGCCCTGTTTTAGTCATTTTAATTATGACCCGATGTTCAAGGATATCCATCATCTTTCTTTTTCTTCAAATTCGGTAATCGCCTCCAAATCAACCTACTTCATTCTGTAACTCCACCACGTACACAGTTGTTAAAGTGGTTTTTGGTATTGGCAGAGAGTATGACAATATCCGATCCCGGTCTCTTTAACAACCAATCATTTACATTTTTCACATCGGTCGATTCTTTTACATTTCTCACATCGGTCGATTCTTTTACATTTCAGAGGGGTTCATACTTCATATCAAAGTATCAGATTTTTATAAAAATCATTTCAACAGTCGAAATAGAATAATTCATAATAAAATATCCATTTAAACCCAAACTTAAATCTTGAAACAATTCCAACTTTTAAAATAATTTGATTATTAAAATAGTTAAAAAATATATATTTATTTATTTAAAACAAATAAATTGTATTTAAAATAGAATTTCAGATTTAGTAAAATCTATAGGTAAAATATTAAAATAGTTTATAAAATAAATAGTTAAATATTAAAATAATTGTTTTAAAATAAATAATAAAGTAAAATGGTTATAAAGTAAATAGTTTAAAAAGAAAATTATTATTATAAAATTAAAATAATTTATAAAATGGCTTCAAAATATTATAGTTGGAATTAGAATCGTATCTTCAAAATTCAACCAAACAGGAAATCATATTTCAGTTTCAAATCAGTCGACTAAATTTCGATACCTTAATTCAAAAGGATTTGACTTCCCATTTATATTTCAATTCAATTCAACAATTCAATTTCAAACAATTCGATTTAACAATTTAATTTAATAATTAAATTTCAATTATAATTCTCACTTTGAATTATTCAATAAAAACTCGAGTTCACAATTCAAATTTTTACTATAAATCAGGTAAATTTTAAAGTAATATCAAAGATGGATAATCAATTCAATTTTGATAAATTTGGTTCATATTCAATTCAGTTTAACTTTAATTATCCACATTTACGAATTATATTAAAATTGGAAATTTTAATTTTAAAGCACAAAGTCCAAATTTAAAGAAAATCAATTAATAATATCACTTATTTTGTCCTTTTAAAATAATATTCAAAAATTCAAGGTAAAAGAAAAATATTTTTTAATAATATTCAAAAATTCAAGATAAAAAAACAATTTTTTTAACCAACCAGTGTCTGTGTATAATTTCCTATCCTATGGCCAAGTAATACTTAAAATTTAATTTTAGTATTTTGGGAAAGGATATATATCATTTCAATCCACATCAAGGTCATAGGTATTTATCGTTTCAACCTACATTCTTAATTCATTTTAATGATTAATCCTGGGTATATTTGATGCCCGTAATATCTAGGGTAATAGCTGGGATTAATCAATAGAAATCAATTACATATATAAGCAATATCGATAACAAGACGAATTTTATATTAATACATTAAATACATAAATTCAAGGCATACATCAGAATCAACAAATCTAAACAATTCAATAATATCAGTTACTAGTGGTCAGGTATGAGATTCTATTTTTTTATTATTAAAAATAGAAATTGATCTCTAACAGTACAATTTATATAACGGTTAAATTAATTATACAGTCTATGTAGATTTAACATAAATATGTAATTTTAACATTCAAACAGCAGCCAATACAATCATATCACGACATAAATCACTCACCTTGGTTTCAAACGAGATTGAATTCCAATTTTTAGCCTAAAATTAAACATTTTCAGAATGAGTCCAAACCAGCGGCATCGAAGAGCTCTTTGATATGATTCTAACGCAACAAACTGCGTGTCAATTGGAGCTCGTATGAAGAAGTTATTAAAATTTTAACATTTGCAATTTAAATTGAATAAAATAAAATAAAATAAAGCCTCAGCGATACTCCCCACCACATCAGCAGGCTTCTCCATCTTCCTCCATCGCATTTCTGCTTTCAGGAAAACTAACGAACCCAAAAACCGTTGGTAACCCTAACTCGCGCACCACCACACGAATGGCTAGAACCCGATCAAAAATCACCACTTTGTCCGCTGTCCACACCTCTGCCAACGCCCCTCTTATAGTCCCACTCCGTCAACCCTAGCCCACACAATCACTAGAAAACCGCACGCGCTTCTTGACCAAATTCCGGCTATTCCAGAAACAAATAGCATCGATCAACCGTATGGATTTAAAGAGGAGATCGAGGGCTGCGTTTTTCGCTTTTGAATCATCGAATTTCATTGAATGGATTGATAGGAATTAAGGAAGAAAGATTTCAATAATTCGGGCCATTGAAAACATGGCGGCGGCTCAGAAATTTATTAGGGTTCTGTAAAATAAAATATTATTATTTCATCGTTTAGCGTGATATATAGGTCAAAATTCAGACAGACTCCAAATTAGACCCGCTTGCTGCCTAACAATAGGTTTTGACGCCTTCTGAACGCAATGGAATAGGTTTCAAGCCCAATTATAAAGTCTACAGTAGTTTCTACCAAAACTTGATTATTTAATTGGACTGTACATATAAATTTATACGCATTTAATTTTCTTGCAATCAAACAAAAATTCCGACGGCTATGAAATTTTATATATAAAAATAATTTACAAATTTGGATCAAGTAAAATTAATTTTATCGAATTCTAAGATTGTTAGCAAAAATGTAAAATTCACATATTTATAAATAAAATACTCAAATTTAACTTTAAAAATTGATTTCAACAGTTTAAAATCTCTAATCAAATCAAAAATAGAATTCAAATAAATTTCATGACCAAAATTTCTTTTCATATGAATTCCATATTGATTATCAAAATACTTCAATTTTTGTATTTCAATTATGAATTATATAAACCAAAATATTTCATTATATAAGTTTCAAATATCATTATAATCAACATAAACAAATTAAAAATTTTAATATAAAAATATTTTTGTTCAAAAACTCACTAAAATTAATAATTTAAATTATTGAAAAATTCTCGGGATGTTACACTGGGTATTTCGTTTTACATAAATTCACATTGATTGGAGTTCAAGTACCCGTTGTGCTTGATGAATGATGAGTTAGAGATCAGGATCGTCAAGACCGATTACCGTATGAAAATAGAATAATATGATCTGATATGATAAACCTTCAACAAAAAAAGTGGCATAGAATATGAAAAGGGAAAAAAATTATAAGGACAAATTAATTAAATATTTTATCCATAAGGACACCACATTTAAATTTTTCCAGAAGGACAACTAATAGCCCAGCCCAACATAAACCCTTTATTCTATTGTTTTTTCCTAATCGTTTTAATCTTTTTTTTCCTCCATCGTAAAATAAAAATGACGAACGAATCGCGATCGACACAATCTCTGCCTGCTGAGTACTCCAATTTAGATGAAAACCCTAGCATCACTACTTATAGCGATCAAACGTAAAAGGTAGTGGAAAAAATTTTGGAAACCCTAGTCGAAGCTGCCGAAATTTCACAAGTTGTGGTCGAAACCCTAGATACTGATAAACAACAAATAATTGATGTTCAGAAGCAAATTGAGAATCAAGTAATAGAGAAAATCGCAATAGGCAATAGAACTGGTATTGTTGATAGCTAATTTGTTCATCAAAGAGCAAATGATGAAAAAAATGATATTATTGATGGAGAAACAGAGGAACGAAGTGTGGTAGAGAAGTAGATTGACTCAGTTGATGGTAAAAATGATGATGAAGTACAGTTGTAAAAAGAAAATAATACTCGGAATACAGGAATTGATGAACAAGGGAGAATTGGAAAAGAAGTTGATACTTTGGATGCCCAAAATGTTGAAAAAATAAGAGTGAGCAAACGTGGTAGAGTGATAACTGATGAGGCACATTCGAAAAGGCTTAATGATCCAAATTTCATAGCAGAAAAGTCGAAGAAGAAAAGAAGAGTTGCTTTAATAAGGTAACTGATATGCATAGAAAAAATTGTAATTTCTGTTTATATTGTCTAACAGTTGTGTTAGATTGTGTAGGATAAAGAACAAGGAAAAGGAAAAATAAATAAAATTCAGGATGCTGGAATCATTGAAGAAAATTATGTAAGTTAGGACTAATAACTTCTATGAATTAAATGATAACTTGAATAGAGTTAATTTATAAAAATGACACCTTCAATGCACTAGAACTGATATCTTTACTCTGAAAACTGATGTGTAATTTGATATTAAAATGATGAACACTCAGTTCACAACTAAAAAACAAATACGTACAATATTGAAAAAATGAAAATGAAAATTTTAAATAGAATTGTTAACTAGATGAATGTTTTTTTATTTATGCATAACATGGTTTCGTGACACTCATAATTCTTAGTATTAAGATATTTAATGTTTTTTATTTGTTAACTAGGATGATGATTTTGTCATTCCAAGGCCAAGAGAAATTAAGTCTGCATTGTCAGTAGAGAATAGAGAAGACGTAGTTGTAGATGATAAAATAAAACGGGAGATATGTTATAGATGTGGTTTGCAAGCGTCTTACAAAAAGATAAATATGATAAATGAGAAGAAAGCGATGACAAATAAAAAAATTGAGTTTGTGAAACACACACCATTTTATGAGGTCTTTTGTGTGTTTCATGAGAAAAAAATTTGAATTGAAGGAGTGCAAGAAACATGCAGAGAATTTGGATGTAGTGTATTCTTGCTACTCAGTGGAGGATGTGTTGTTTGTTTTTGGTGAAAATAGAAAGAAAATAAGTCCGAAAGATATCAGTTTATTGTTCTACATGCCTTTGGAAGGAACTGATATAGAAAAGACACCGAAAATGACATGTAGAACTATTCCAACTGAATTCAAGGATTTTGTCTCAAGAAACTTTGGAAAGGCAATGGTCATTACAAGGAATTTAATAGAAAAAAGAATTAAGGGTGAAGTAGGGAAGAAAAAGAAGCAGTTTGAAGAAGACTTGTCATTCCTTCTTATTATGTTAATACTTCTTACCTTTTTCTTTGCCAATAACCAATAGAAATTTAGGTGGGGTTTTATTCCGTACATCTTGGATGTGAAGAAGACGAATTCATTTTCATGGTCGAAAACAATTCATTCAATTTTTACAAAGTTTGTAGAAAGTTACATCAATAACCCGAGGCATATGTCTGGTTGTTCGATGCTTCCTTTAGTAATTTATTTTACAATATAGTTACTGTTAATGTAAAAATAAAATAAAAAATTCATTGCTAACTTTGGTTAATTTTGATATGTGGTATGTGATGTGCGAGAAGATATCTCTAATTATGCAACGAAGAAACTTTGATAAGAAACTCCCACGATTTGCAAGGTGGGATCTGATGAAACTGAAGACAATAGCAAACAAGGAATTTTTAATCAAGTTCAAGCCTGGACAGGTATAATACTCAGTGTATTAGTTTTAAACTTTTGCATTTACTGATTTAATGTGTTACTCTTTCTGTTTCAGCTACTTCTTATCAGTTCTATGTCTCTGTAGGGATCATTTTTGTGATATTTACCAGTTTATGATTTTTTGGTCATCTGTTTTATAAGTTGGTAGGGGTCAGTTTAAGTTTTTCTCATCCTCACAGTTCAAGGGTATCTGTTTTTGCATATTGCATTTATCAGTTTTGTCTTACATTTTTAACTTCGGAATTTGGTTATTATTTTTTACTTATTGTGATTATCAGTTTATTTAATCTTTCCACTATACATTGTCTAGTTAACATTTTTTAAGGTTGTAGTTATCAGTTTTTATATTAACTTTGGTCACAACACTTCTGCACAAATTCAATTTACTGAGAAAATAATTGTTATCAATTCATTAATTTCTCATCCAATTCAGTGCTTAAACTCTTTCATGTATTGATTTCATG
Source organism: Allium sativum (assembly GCA_030737875.1). Lineage (NCBI taxonomy): Eukaryota > Viridiplantae > Streptophyta > Magnoliopsida > Asparagales > Amaryllidaceae > Allium > Allium sativum. The sequence continues at coordinate 163,970,926 of CM060924.1, forward strand.
TGTTATTCTTTCTTTTTCAGCTATTGGTTATCAGTTCTTTGTCTCTGTAGGGACCACTTCTTGTTTTATTTACATGTTTAGAATTTTATGGTATCAGTTTTAGTAGTTAGTAGGGGTCATTTTAAGTTTTTCTCATTTTAATAGTTCATGGGTATCATTTTTGTATATTGCAGTTATCAATTTTGTGTTACAATTTTTTCTTCAGAGTTTGGGTATCAGTACATTCATTGTATGCATTCTTTTTAATTTTTCAGTTGTACAGTTTCTGGTTATCATATTTTAAGAGCTGTAGTTATCAGCTTTTTTATTTTTTGATCACAACACTTCTACAAAAGTACAAATTAATGAGATAAAAAATTGATATCAATTTAGTAAATTCCCATCAAATACAGCAATGTAGCATTATAAAAATTGATTCATAAAATGTTTAAACATATACAGATAAAGGATACGACAAATTTTGAGACGCACAAGGCAAATTTTTTGTACACAAAGGAAAGTTTAGAAAGAAGAGAAACTGTAACAACCCAGATTTTTGACCATTCAAATCGACAATAAACTGCACATGTCGACCCAAACAAATCAGCAACACGGGTAGTTATTGGGAAAAAAAAGAGAAAAAGAAAAAGAGAGAAACAATTACAGAATCTCACAGCGGAAGGACAACATATAATAAACAAATAATGGTTCAAAAGTATTTAAAAACATGTACGTTTGAGTTATATTTTCTCAGTCATCAGAGTTACACTTATACAAATACATATAGTAATGCAGCGGAATTAAAGTGCAGCGGAAAAACATACTTATAATTTTAATAGAGTTTGCCACTGACATAGAGTATGCCACTTGTTGACTCCGACCTCTTTAACAACCAATGTTTACATTTTCCACATCAGTCGGTTCTTTTACATTTCTTTATATTCAAAATATCATGTTTTGTTTCGAACCTAATTTATATTCGAAAAGAATATAATTTTCATATCAGCATATCATAATCTTACCAAAACCTATTATATTCTAAACTAGAATATATTTCATTTCATTATATCATAATCATATAATATTTCACAAAATCGATTTATATTCAAGTAGAATATACTTCATGTCAAAGATTATAATTATTTCAATTCGATTTATGTTCGAAATCTATTCATATTCAAAAAGAATATATATTCTATTACAACTCATTTCGATCCCTTAGGAGATTCATTCATACTCGAGTAGAATATAACTTACGTTTCCATATTTAAAATCGGTTTAAAAATCGATTCATATTCAAATAGAATATACTTTATCTTCACTCCATTTGAACCAATGGTTTAAATCCAAGCACTTTCTATTCGGAAGAAATTTTACAATAATTTAATATACTTGAAAATAGATGTTTATAATTAAAAATATTTAAATAACATATATGTATAAAAGATGATGGTTAAACAAAATAAAATAAATTTAGATCACTATGTATATATATAAAATATAAGTTTTACTAATTAGTTTAAGTAATAAAATATAAGGAAATTTAGTTATAACAAATAGTTTATAAGTAAAAGTTTTAATAAATGAATTTTAAGGAAAGGAATAGTTTATTTGAAATCAAACAATGTAAATATATATAATAAAAAAATTCAACTACAATTATTCCTTTCTTCCGAACTTCCAACACTTGAATCTATACTCCAGTCTCAATGGAGTTCTCCTAGTTCAATATCTTGTTTCAGACACCATTCAAATCAATCTTTCAATTTAGAGAATTCAATCCATATTCAACTCTAAGTTTAAAACAACTCCGAGTATCCTCGATTATCTTTATTCCAAATAAAATCCGATAAGAATTTATTACATTCAAATCCACACCTTAAGTTTGAAAATCTCAAATTTTATTCAAATCCCAATTTAAAAATTTCCAGTTTGTTTGGGAAAAATTCTCTTAACCATTTCAAATAAACATTTGCAATCCAGATCTTTAAAGGAAACAAGTTTATCGAGTATCGTCTCATTCTTTTAAATGAAATTTCTATCAAATAAATTTTCCGAATATTTAAAAATCATTTAACCAACCGATGTCTGTACAAAATTTTCTACCCTATGGCCAAGTGATATTAAATTTAATTTCTCGATATTTCAGGGATGGATCTATCATTTCAATCCAAATCAGGGTCACAGAGATTTAACATTTCACTCTGTGTTCTTAATTTATTTTTAATCGAAAAATCCCAAGTTTATTCGATGCCCGTAACATCAAGGGTAAATGAGATTAATCGTCATAATGAACATGCAAATACACTATACTGAATATGGATCATTAGCAGTGTCAATCTCAATTTAGTAACAAATTTCAACCAAACATCCATCACAACCATTCCATTCAACCGATCAGTATTAAACTATTGTCAGGACTTACAAGGATTAGAATTTCCAACTAGAAAATTAATTTTATGAAATGACTAATCATCGACCTAGATTTGCATGTTAACACACTTGCATGTTAATTTTGAGCAACACATCATCAAGCAAACACAACCATGCACTACAACAAAATATGATAATTATAACGCTTTTTAATAACACGTTTTCTTAAACTGTTATTAATGACACTTAATTCTTTCTTTAGCCTTTAATTTTTTTGGGTAATTAAGGTGTAACGCCTTCTTCAATTATAGGCCGCCACTTCACAAATATTATTCCTCTCCCGTAAGCCCTTCCTCCATTGCAACATCTCACCAATTATTTGTTGTGTATAACGGTGTTGTATACACAATTATATGATTTTTGTTTGATGATAACAACCAAATAAATATTATTTTAATGTGTTTGATATTGTACTGTTATTATACATCACAGACAGGAATATAATATTTATATTTAAATAAAATACGACGGTACAGAAATTTAACTATTCACACAGTATTTTATTTAAATATAATATTTTATTTCAATATCAAACAGTACAAATTTTATACTCCAACTCTGTATTTCATTTCATATCATATCAGATTTCATACTCAGCTCCTCACTATACAAACACTCAGTTACATCTCATATACAGTATACATACACATTTTTCATATTAACTTTGTTTCACTATTACACACACATCAACACTGTCTTGTTGTCTTCAGTCTTCGATCTTCACAATCAGTCCAGTCACTTCAGTTCAGTCATTCCCGCTTACCCTGTCACATATGAAACAGAAACACACGGTATACTGCAATAGAAATAATACTGAATATATGCAAATATAAATTTTATTTTTAAAATTTTATTTGCCTCAGATTTCGGTGTGTTTCTCATCATCTTTCATGACTTGATCTGATTTGTAAAATCGTCAATCTGTGTCTGGACAGCTTGTGATATTCACAGTGATACACTGTAAATATCACAAGGTAGACAGTATGTATATAAAGTGCAGGGACAGAAAAATTTGTCTGATGGCTGCATATACACACATGTATAAAATATACATATGTGTACTGCCTCGCCAATCAGTGTGCAGCTGAGGAGGAGCCACGGGGACCATCTCGACTCAGTGCAACACTCAAGCAATAAAACAAAAGTCAACACATCTCAAAGTACAAAACAAAGTGGTCGAGTCGGCTCAACGTGTGTGGTCGAGCACAAACACAACTTATCAAAATGGTCGAGCTCAATACAAGTGCCAAGGTAGTACAAGTCTTGTGATCAAAACAGTAATGAAGTTGTCGAGCAACAATGTCAAAACAGCAAATGCAGTATGCACATAAAACAAGAATGGACATGTAATGATGGACAGCAAAAGGCAGATCAGCCCAAAACTGATTGATAGTGTGCAATACAGTATGAAACAAAGCAATGTATTTCAAAGTGAAAGGATCATAGCAGCAAACTCTAGCAAGTGTAAACTGTGTACATCAAGGTGCACAGCATTGTCAAAAGTGGTCAAGCACATATGTACAAAGAAATACATGGAGCTATAGCAAGCTCAAGCATATGAGTAGCATGATCACAAATGGTTCACAAGGTAAAACAGATGCATCTCAAAACAGTGGGGCAATATACACAAGCCAGACTAAAATGGACAGTGCAGTTCACAAATAAATGAGGCATGGTGGTGATGCATGGCAAACAAACATCATCAAGGATCATACACAAATGGTGCAACAAATAGTTAGGTCACAAGCACAAGTGGAACAAGGCTACAGCAGCATGATGGTGTCAAGTCAGTGTAGGTGCATGGTGCAACAGGTTGCGAACAAGAAATATTTTGCACATGCCAAGTCATGTTTCAAAATGACCATATCAAACCAATGCAAATACATCACAAAATGGGCAGGTACAACAGCATATTATGAGCAGCTTATAGCATGGAGCATAAATAAACATGGACCAGTATGATCATAAAGTTTCGGCATGATCAAGCAAGTGCTTGCGGTAAATAAGTATGGATCAAGTGTCAAAACCGTGTGCTCAAGTCAAGACAGAACAAATGGTGCTGTTACATGATTGAGCAAACATAAACAAGCAGGAATGTTAAGCAAATACATGGCAAGAATTCATTTCTGGAATTTAAGAGCATGAATTTATTCTCTGTGATTTAAGGAAATCTGCAGGAGTCCTTATACAAAGAATTTCAAGTGCAAACGTTTGTTTGGGAAATCAATCAATTCTTTTGATTGCAGAAATTAATTCAAAGCAATTTTGGCAAGTATTTAATTTTTTTTTTCAAGAAATTCAGTTCGACATAAAAGGAAAGATTTTTTTCCAGAAATGTATTCAATCACGCAAGGGACCAGCAATGTTTCATTCAGCATGAATTCAAATCAAGCCAAGGTGTTTATATCCAAAAAGGGGCAAAAACATTTCTCGGATAATTGTTCAAATCAAGAAATTCAAAAAGGGAAACCGCAAATTATCAGACCAAATCAAAGCCGTGGAAATCAAAGAGCAATAATCACGCAAATTTCCCATTCAATCGAAGGAACAAAAGAGGAAACCGCAAATATCAGGCCATGTCATTGTTTTTACGAAATCAGAGAATGTTTAGGGATGATTAACCCTATAAATTATCACCATCTCATCACAGGCATATTGATTGAAAACCTCAAGCATAACAATTTCAAGTAACAAAAAGAGGAAAGTTCCAATTACTCACGTTTTCGATCAAAAGCAGAGAGCAACCCAGAATCGAAGCATCAGAAAGCTGAGAGCAAGACGAATTCAAACACCAGAGATCTATTTTATCAAGCTTCGAATCGATTTGAGAGGATTTCAAGAAACCCTAGTAATTTTCCAATCACCTGCCGCCATTTCTAATGCCATAAGAAAAGGGATCGGGCCAAAGAGAATAACAAAGAAGGGTGGAACCTAAATGGAGATGGCCGGCCTAGTTCAAGTGCTCAAGAAGGGAGTTTAAATCCTTTTTAAACTAGGGTTTAACTTGTTTTGTATTAATTTAAATTTTGTTGTATTTTAATTTGTTCTGTAAACCGTCTGAACAGTTCTAGAGTCTGTAAAATCTAGGGGAATTGAGTCAGGGTGTTGACTAACAGTTGACAGAGTCTGTAAAATCTAGGTTACAATTTACAGGGTCGTATTCAGGGAAAATCTGATCGAGGGGATATCGGTCAGTGTACAGGTTTTGAGCGTAGGGTTAGAATAGGAGCGAGAGTCGCGAGTGTACAAGTTCTTGTATGCGGGATCTGTTCTATCATCTAGTAGAAACCTTAGGAATGCAGCAGTAGGCAGGGTTTTGCCGAAGCTGGGTATATCTGTGTGTGATTTATTTTCTGCACTTTTATTTCTGCTGCATTCTGTGATCTGTTTATTATTTTAATATCCTGTCAATTTTTCAATTCAGTTTAAAAACCGTGATAAACCCTATTCACCCCCCCTCTAGGGTTAATCTAGATCCAACATTTGGTATCAGAGCAGGTATTCGGTTAACTCTAGAGAAATGGTGAATCCTAGTTGTCAGTCCATAGAGAGTCAGTCCAGTCATATTCCATCTATTTTCGATGGTACAGATTTTTCAAATTGGAAATTAGAAATGGAATTATATTTAAAATCTATTGATACTAAATGTTGGGATACTGTTATTAATGGTTATGATATGGTCAATAGGAACGATATTGGATTTAATTCTCGTGCTATTCACACTTTGTATTCTTATATTGATGATGTCCAATATAACCTCATTTCTCATTGCTTGACTGGGCAGGAAATATGGGATTTTCTCAATAGAAAGTATGGAAAGATCGACAACAGCAGCTCAAAACCCAAAGTGGTCAAATCAGATTCAGATCTATGCTCAGGAGAAGAAACAAATGAAAATTCAAGTAGATCAGACGATGGAGACTCAACAGAAAATGAGACTGAAAGCTTCTCATATGAAGAGTTGGTTTATATGTGTACTGATTTAACAAAAATCGTTGATAAACTCCATCGTAAAAACAAATACTTGAAATCTAAAAATCACGAGTTAAATAGCAAAATTAACTGTTTGGAATCAGAATCTACAAATGTCATGAAATTAGAAAATTCTGACTGTGAAAGTTGTTTGAATTTGAAAACTGACCTCGTTCATCTCAATAAAAATATTCAAAGGCTTAAAGAGGAAATTCTGATTTTAAAAGATAACGAGGTTGAGCTAAAAGATTCAAACAATTCTTTGCAAAAAGAATTTAATAATTTTAAGGCCATCAAAAGTTCCAAACATGAAATTGCTGAGAAAGAAAGCTTGTTGAAAAGTGATTTAATTTTAAATGAGCTTGAAAAAGAGATTGAGAATTTCAAGAAACTTGAATTTGAAAAACAAGTTAAATTTGAATCTGAAATCTTTGAGTCCAAGACCAAAATCAAACTTCTTGAAAACAAAAATTTGTCTTTGAAACAAAATGAGACTGAAAGGAGAAAGATCAACATTAATCGTTGTTCAAATCTGATAAAAGAAAACTCTGATCTTAAATCCAAAAATCAACGATTAGAATCAACTTTGGATAAATTTTCGAATGGAGAAAAATCGTTGAATATGCTGTTACAAAACCAATTTTCGGTTGGTCATAAACAAGGTCTTGGTTTTGGAAAAACAAGTGTTTTTGAAAAATTGAATTCTTGTGATTTTAAAAATCCTTTAAATTGCTTTAAAAAGGGTCTTTCTGAAAGTTTAAATTTTGACAATTCCAAAAGGTTTTTAAATCACAAACGAGACAAGAATTGGTTTGATAACAATCCAGTTGAGCAGATGTGGACCCCAAAAGGAAATAAAATGATTTTTGGAAAACCTAAACAAGTTTGGGTTCCTAAAGGCACAAAGATAGATTCGAATGGGATGTTATACAAACAGGTTTGGGTACCAAAAGTGGTAAACAAATTTTAGAGTGGTTTTACAAATTTTGTTAGACCACTTGATCCACTTAACTGCTAGGTACCAGTGAAGGTTGAGGAACTGCTATGCTGAAAAGAGATTGATTTCAAGTTGTTCTATATTTCTGTATTCTTTACAGTTCCTTGGCCAAGATTTACTGAGTTAGAGATTCTGGTTTTCACTGATTTCAGGTATGATCTCTGAACTTGTCTTTGTAAATATTTTTTTTGTTTATTTCTTCTTCTACCCCTTTCCTTTTTCTTTTTTTTTCTTTTTTGTCCTGAGTTGATTTGACACTGCCATATTCCTCTTATTCTGCGCTTCATTAATTTCCGATTGCAGTACTTATGATTTTCTGGAAATTCATTTAATCTGTATAAAACTGTCATGTTTTTAATTTTTCCAGAATCTGAATTTAAACTTGTATATATCTGCAATTGTTTTGGAGTTTTTTTTCTGAAATTCTAACAAGCATTCATATCATATCTTGAACACTGTTAGTATAAATTCAAAATTTTTTGAAGATCTGAAAATTTAATGAAATTTCACACACCTCTGCTGTTCTGAGTTTATTCTAATTCAATTTAGAAAAGCTCAAAATATTGTACTCATTACAGCATTCTGTTATTTATCAGTTGTGATAATTTCATTGATTTTCAGATTGGCTTGTATCAGTGATACATCTTGGAATTCATCTTTATTCATGATCATTATATTGAAATATGTTTGTTTGAAATCATTTAAAGTTCTAGATATCTTGAATATCACACACCTCCTATTTTTGAAATTGTCAATCTTGTGTGACTGATTCATTATATCCCAAAGCTTTACATTGATTCATGTGATTTCAAATAAATTATCCCGATCATGAATATTTTCAAATTTGATGTAAATGACCTGAAATTTCTCTTGGGCTTGTCAGAAATAGTTTTGAGAATTTTTTTTGAAAATGGTATTTGAAAATCATTGCTATTTCATGATTATTTGATTTGAATATATGTTTGTTTAAAATCATTTGAAATCATTGATTTATTGGATCTCACACATATCTTGAATCTGAAATATAATTTGGTGTGATTGATTCATTAAATTCTAATATTTTCATATTCCTCCAAATGATTTAAAATAAACAATATTTTTAAATCTCGGGTCATGAATCATTATCTTGACAAGTTTGATCTTTTTGATTTGATCGTGATATCCTTGTTTGTCTCCAGTGTCATTTTAAAATCCTCAATTAATAGAGACACCAAGTGGTATCAGAAGTGCCTTATTTTTGTCTCACCAAGTGACCATCTGAAACTTCTGTGAAACATTTTCTGACAAGTCTGATTCATGTCTTGTGCAACTTTGATATTGTTTTGAAAATATGTTGGAAATTGGTTATGATTTGATTGCTGCTCTGATACTGTTTTCAAATAACTGCCTGCTTTAATGTGACTGCTGCTCTGATAATTGTGCCAAATTTGTAATCGTGTCTGTTTTGGGCTTTGTGTTTGAAATTCCTTTAATCTGAGACATCTAGGGTGTGATTAAAATCCTCGAGAAGGAGACTACAAGTGGTATCAGTTTTTTTTATCCATCTGTTTTTGAATTTTCACCTTGTATAGACACCGTACACATTTTTTTTTCCCTTGTATAAATCTGTATAAATTCCTCTTGTAATTGATTTTCAATCTTAAAATTATTTATTGATTATTCATTCAGAAATTGAAATCAATATCAAAATTGAACTGTATTTATAATTCATTAAAATAATTATCAGATTTTGAAATTATGATGAATTGTGACTGCAGTATATTTCACAAAAAGAGGAGATTTTATTTAATTTTTTTTTCATGATGGTTGAATATTTATTATAATATCTTTGAACTGGCAATTATTTCTCGACCATCTCCTTTATCTATCACCCGTCTGGCATCCATCATGTTTTTTATATTAATATGGAGAGTTTAATATTTCTAAAATCTTTTTGTATAAATAGTGAAAATATTTGTGATGGAATTGTGGTTATGTTATATTCAGAATTAGTGAAATAGAGAATTTTCAATTATCTCGGTACAGTTGATCATATTTCATAATATAATTAATTTAGAAATTTATTTCGCAGTCCATTTCTGTACTTACCACATTTCTGTCATTCATATTGGTTGTATATACCGAGGAGTTTTTCTAGTTAAAGCTAAAAATGTTAAAATATATGATTAATACATAAGTGTGTCTCTAACCTCATTTAAAAATCCAAGCTCTGGTCATGCATGGTTAAGAGATAACTTATAATTTAAGCTGCGACTGACCTCATTTAAAAATCCAAGCTCTGGTTATGCGTGGTCAGGGTGCTCTTAAATCAAAATAAAAGGAAAAGAAACTAATTTGCAATAAATAAATTTCTATATGAAATTCTCCTTGGTGTATAATAACCAGACTATCAATCCACTTTCTAATCTGTGAAATATGTTAATATTTTATGACGTATTATGATTTGCTGATTGATGGGTATTGGGATTTGAGGTTATTCGATCTTGTCACTTAAATTGAATTATTAGTTATAGTCCAAATTCCATCTCTGTTTTTGAACCTCATTTTTTTGGAAAATAACTGGAATACATTTTTTTTTTTTACTCTCACCATTTTATATAAAATTCATCGTAAATCCGTCATTCTCTACAATGTGAGATATGCCACCAGTTCTTAGTTTATTATGATTTTTGTTTGACTGACTGAGATTTATGATGACTGTTCTTCCTCTTAAGCTGATATATTATTTGTTATTCATTTTTCATCTATATTTTAAATTCTGTATCCTTTTGATGATAACAAAAGGGGGAGAATGGATAGAGATTTTGATTTATGAGTGAATATTTTATAAATATTTTTAATTTTGAAAATTTATTATTATTCATACATTTCACTCATGCACTGTTATAGGGGGAGCTGAAAAATAGGGGGAGTTCATTCTTTCACTGACAAGCACATTTACTGTATACAAAATCTTTATTTGTTTGTCATCATCAAAAGGGGGAGATTGTTGTGTATAACGGTGTTGTATACACAATTATATGATTTTTGTTTGATGATAACAACCAAATAAATATTATTTTAATGTGTTTGATATTGTACTGTTATTATACATCACAGACAGGAATATAATATTTATATTTAAATAAAATACGACGGTACAGAAATTTAACTATTCACACAGTATTTTATTTAAATATAATATTTTATTTCAATATCAAATAGTACAAATTTTATACTCCAACTCTGTATTTCATTTCATATCATATCAGATTTCATACTCAGCTCCTCACTATACAAACACTCAGTTACATCTCATATACAGTATACATACACATTTTTCATATTAACTTTGTTTCACTGTTACACACACATCAACACTGTCTTGTTGTCTTCAGTCTTCGATCTTCACAATCAGTCCAGTCACTTCAGTTCAGTCATTCCCGCTTACCCTGTCACATATGAAACAGAAACACACAGTATACTGCAATAGAAATAATACTGAATATATGCAAATATAAATTTTATTTTTAAAATTTTATTTGCCTCAGATTTCGGTGTGTTTCTCATCATCTTTCATGACTTGATCTGATTTGTAAAATCGTCAATATGTGTCTGGACAGCTTGTGATATTCACAGTGATACACTGTAAATACCACAAGGTAGACCGTATGTATATAAAGTGCAGGGACAGAAAAATTTGTCTGATGGCTGCATATACACACATGTATAAAATATACATATGTGTACTGCCTCGCCAATCAGTGTGCAGCTGAGGAGGAGCCACGGGGACCATCTCGACTCAGTGCAACACTCAAGCAATAAAACAAAAGTCAACACATCTCAAAGTACAAAACAAAGTGGTCGAGTCGGCTCAACGTGTGTGGTCGAGCACAAACACAACTTATCAAAACGGTCGAGCTCAATACAAGTGCCAAGGTAGTACAAGTCTTGTGATCAAAACAGTAATGAAGTTGTCGAGCAACAATGTCAAAACAGCAAATGCAGTATGCACATAAAACAAGAATGGACATGTAATGATGGACAGCAAAAGGCAGATCAGCCCAAAACTGATTGATAGTGTGCAATACAGTATGAAACAAAGCAATGTATTTCAAAGTGAAAGGATCATAGCAGCAAACTCTAGCAAGTGTAAACTGTGTACATCAAGGTGCACAGCATTGTCAAAAGTGGTCAAGCACATATGTACAAAGAAATACATGGAGCTACAGCAAGCTCAAGCATATGAGTAGCATGATCACAAATGGTTCACAAGGTAAAATAGATGCATCTCAAAACAGTAGGGCAATATACACAAGCCAGACTAAAATGGACAGTGCAGTTCATAAATAAATGAGGCATGGTGGTGATGCATGGCAAACAAACATCATCAAGGATCATACACAAATGGTGCAACAAATAGTTAGGTCACAAGCACAAGTGGAACAAGGCTACAGCAGCATGATGGTGTCAAGTCAGTGTAGGTGCATGGTGCAACAGGTTGCGAACAAGAAATATTTTGCACATGCCAAGTCATGTTTCAAAATGACCATATCAAACCAATGCAAATACATCACAAAATGGGCAGGTACAACAGCATATTATGAGCAGCTTATAGCATGGAGCATAAATAAACATGGACCAGTATGATCATAAAGTTTCAGCATGATCAAGCAAGTGCTTGCGGTAAATAAGTATGGATCAAGTGTCAAAACCGTGTGCTCAAGTCAAGACAGAACAAATGGTGCTGTTACATGATTGAGCAAACATAAACAAGCAGGAATGTTAAGCAAATACATGGCAAGAATTCATTTCTGGAATTTAAGAGCATGAATTTATTCTCTGTGATTTAAGGAAATCTGCAGGAGTCCTTATACAAAGAATTTCAAGTGCAAACGTTTGTTTGGGAAATCAATCAATTCTTTTGATTGCAGAAATTAATTCAAAGCAATTTTGGCAAGTATTTAATTTTTTTTTCAAGAAATTCAGTTCGACATAAAAGGAAAGATTTTTTTCCAGAAATGTATTCAATCACGCAAGGGACCAGCAATGTTTCATTCAGCATGAATTCAAATCAAGCCAAGGTGTTTATATCCAAAAAGGGGCAAAAACATTTCTCGGATAATTGTTCAAATCAAGAAATTCAAAAAGGGAAACCGCAAATTATCAGACCAAATCAAAGCCGTGGAAATCAAAGAGCAATAATCACGCAAATTTCCCATTCAATCGAAGGAACAAAAGAGGAAACCGCAAATATCAGGCCATGTCATTGTTTTTACGAAATCAGAGAATGTTTAGGGATGATTAACCCTATAAATTATCACCATCTCATCACAGGCATATTGTGAAAACCCGTAACTTCCCCGTAAAGGAAAGCGTCGGATAGTTCGAGAACAAGCCACAACAGAACGCATACAGAAGAACATTTCATTGTATATTACAACAATGCACCAGATTACAAGAATATACAGAGTAATAAATGAATAAAGATAACACAGAAATATAAGAGATTTAAATTACATTTAAATACATCGCAGCGGAAAATAATACAATACACAACTAGAAGTAGATATACGGATACAAAGCTTTCCGGATATCGTTCCAGCTGTAAACCAGGATCCTGTGAATATAAATCTGCAAAACCAAAACTACTAGCTGCCCGTGTCAAAAATAGGGGCACCCAGAGTTTAGGTTAAAACAATAAACTCCAGGTCAGTCATGTGACTGGTGTGAGAACTAAAACAGTTATAAATCTTTATTTTCAAAGCTAGGTAAATCAAGGGACCACGCCGTATAACACGGAACGGGTTTCCTCCCAAGAATGCCGGTGCATAAAACCAACAGCGCAATGCTAAATAAAGAAAGATGAAGCTGTTATAAGACCCAGGTCCTATCACACAATGCAACGCAAGCCGGGGGATATGGTTTTCCCTTATAACAGCCAAAGAATGCTTGATACGTTTAAAACAAATCATTTGATACTACTATAAGTGCATAGTGTGTAAAACAACTTCAAATCATAAGTATCAATCATAGGCGGCATAAGCGCCCCATCCCACTATGTCGCCATATATAGGATTACAATTAAAACCGCAAATGTCACGTATTTGGAAATTGGATTTCCGTCTATGAACCGAGGCAAAAGATAGTCCTCAACCGATTCGAGACGCTCTAGCCCGCCCCTCAGGCAAGTACTCTGTCAAGCCTTTTGATCGTCAGGGCCGGTCCACCGATGTGGATTAAAATTCCTGAACACTGCGTTTCCCCACCCTATGGGGTGTAAGTCTGGTCCGTCAGCCGACCAGAATGCATCGGCCGAAACCGATATAACCGAGGCGCCTCGCAACAGCAACAACCACATAAGTCAAACTCGTCAGGGCGTGTAAAACCACTGACGCCACTTCTAGCTAGAAAGAAACGCAAGTCCTCCCTGAGGTCCGTCTCCCGTTTTTGATTCATACCTGGTGTGAAACACGCGAGGTAAACGTTACACAAAGCTACGCCACAAAGGCCGTGCTTTGATCATCACCACAAGACTTTGCTTTTCAACAGAAGCCTTGATCATTTGCATCTTAGCATGCCACACAGGCAAACCATCCTATGCAACCGATATCAGTCACACAGAATGAAATCCGATGTCAGACACACAGTCCATTTACAAGTCCGTTCTGGGTCTGAACGAAACCGGAGGCACCTAGTACCCCGCATATCCATCGATCTCCAAGTACGTCTGGACGATCACTAACTGTTTCCATCTTCTTGGGTGTACAGCCCAATCAAGATCATCAGTTATCACCCAAACGACGTGAAGACCTCCGGTCTTCGACCATCGTCTTCATCTTCGACTTATCGTCGTATCAGTTATTCAGAATGGGATAAACCCGGTCTTTCCGAATAACTCGCGTATATATTATAAAAGTGTTACACAAACCCAACATACGCCTCATTCCAACTCATTAGTCATTAACCGTAAATTAATCAAGAGAATAATTCCCCAAATATTAACCCCGAAGGCCGAAACCAACATCAGATCAATATCCAGAAAACCATTCTACTTAGCTAACCGACAGTTAGTTTCTAAATTTCACGTTCCAATCTAATTAAAGATTCATTAAAACTCCACTTAGTTTTAATCTGCGACTGGGTTAAAGAATCAGTGTCATTTAAAACACGGTTCACGATAAACCCAAAGTCACATCCCATTAATTATCGGGTTAAAGAACAAGTGTTATTTAAAACACTGTTCACGATAAACCCAAAAATCAATATCCATTCAATTCCAATTAAATATTATTTAATTGGTACACTTCATTAAATCTGAATAAAAAGATTTAATCTTTTCTCAACTGGGTCCAAGAACAGTGTTAGTGAAGACACCATTCACGACAAACCCAAATCACATTCATTAATTATCGGGTTAAAGAACAAATGTTATTTAAAACACTGTTCACGATAATCCCAAAAATCAATATCAATTCAATTCCAATTAAATATTATTTAATTGGTACACTTCATTAAATCTGAATAAAAAGATTTAATCTTTTCTCACTTGGGTTCAAGAACAGTGTTAGTGAAGACACCATTCACGACAAACCCAAATCACATTTGATATTCAATATAAGGCTCTGAATAGAAAATATATCGGCTTATATTCAATATCAAATTCCACGATTAACAAATGTCGTATTGGAAATAACGATATACATATATATCTTTCAAATTTCCGTAACAACATCCGTATAATCACAAATTCCAACATCGAAATATTCCGAAGACAATTTCAATTCAAATCCACTCCAATGCAATCATTGGAAACTTTGGTTATTTTCAAAACCCTTTTCAAGTTCAATTTATTTATTTAAAAATAAATAGAATTATAATTCTAGTTCAAAACTAGTTCATTTCGATAAAAAATCTATTTTTATCTTTTCAAATAAGGAGTTTTTCATCCCAATTCTTTCTAAATCATTTCTTATGATTTTACACAAATTATTACTATTTTTAATAATTTTATCAAGGCCCGTACAGTCGATTTCCAACAATGGCCATCGAACTGCACTTACAGCGACCTTTTTCGAATTTGATTTGGACGTATCTCCAAATCCAACCGTTAGATTTCAAATTTCTAACATTCATTAGAAAGCTCTTTTCGATACGAACCCAACGGTTCCGGTTTTAGGAGAATCCGACGGTCGGATCTCCCGTAATGTCCGTTTGAAATAAATGGTCGAAATTCGCGAACTGCCGCGGCGCGGCGCGTTCTATTCAGGCCATTATATTATATATAATATATATAATATATATTTCGTCGATTTCTATTTAAAACGAATTATATAAATAGTTTTAAAATCGTTTCAAAAGCTATTTCAACTTTCTTTTCAATTCAAATCAAAATTGAATTCTTCTTTATAAATTCGTTTTAAAATTCATTTCTATTCAATTCAAATTTCAATTCAATTTGAATTCATTTCAATTTACTTTCGATTCAATTTGAATTCGTTTTCAATTCAATTCATTTCGAAATCGTTTTCAATTCAATTCATTTCGAAATCGTTTTCAATTCAATTCATTTCGAAATCGTTTTCAATTCAATTCATTTCGAAATCGTTTTCAATTCAATTCATTTCGAAATCGTTTTCAATTCAATTCATTTCGAAATCGTTTTCAAATCGATATAAATATCGTTCACGTCAAAATGGCGTCAATCTAATCATCACGGCTTCACATATTTCTATTTTCAAATATTCTCTATTATCAAAATATTCTTTATTTTCACGATTGGAATGAGGCCCAATCAATTACCATATAAAGTTAATTATATGGATTTTCATACAACACATGTATATAATAACATTGAAAATAATCAACCATCAACCAAAGTGCACTACACTGTAAAAGCATCAAATATAGATATTCAACGCTTATAACAGCCTGTCAATCAATCGATCGACATATTTAATCAATCAGGATGAGTGAACTTCAAATTTCATCCCAACACCCGTGTGGGGTTTCAAACAATCAAACACATATTTTATTTGTGTTGTTGGGCGATGTGTAAAATTTATCTTCTCAATCAATGTCATTCAAATAGGGGTACATAAACAAACCGTCTGGTTTGTAAATGAATATTTATTTATTCACATTCACGTTAAAAATTATATTTTTAACGATAAAACATTTTATTTCAACATATGAATTTCTATTCAGTTCATTCTTTAAATAAAATGATATTTTTATTTTTCTAACATATTTTAGAAAATTTCGGCGGCATAACGGCACGATACTAGAAACGGGACAAGGCCTAGCCTTATCCCCGGTCTAGTGAAGGCCCACGCCATTCACACATCAATCAAATTCACTTTCGTTATGCAAACCACAAAATTTGGAGTAAGAGTCTAACCTAGCCTTACTCCTTCGCCTTATAACGACGCACGTCTAATCCTAACCAATTTATCGATTCGATTTTTCACACCACAAACCACATTCAAACCAATATCGCAATCAATCACCAAACAGTCAAACAAACAAGTCCATGGTCTGTGGACGATTGTGTCAGGTGCTACTAAGCACCGTTTGCATCCTAGTATATATATATAACTAGAAATAAAATTGAAGAGTGAGAAATTCTCACAGATAGCTATCCTAGCTCCACGGCACTTCTAACGCAGGAAATCTTCACCAACTCGCCTTTTTATCGCCTTTGTTGCCCGTAGCCACTACATATATAAAAATCGAATTTTTATTTCAAAGTTCAATATATAAAAATCGAATTTTTATTTCAAAGTTCAATATATAAAAATCGAATTTTTATTTCAAAGTTCAATATATAAAAATCCCATTTCAAAAATATAGATTTCACCTTTATAAAAATAAAGTTTTCGCCTTTATAAAAATAAAGTTTTCGCCTTTATAAAAATCACCACTTTATTTCAACGTATATAAAATAAAAATCAGATTTTTATTTCGCTACATATACAAAGATGATATCTTTATATTCTCTATCCTATAAAGATTATATTTTTAATACTTTAAAAATATAAAAATCATATTTTTAATATTTCTATATAGTAAAGACAATATTTTTAATACTTTAAAAATATAAAAATCATATTTTTATTTCCTTTACACATACAAAGATGATATTTCTATATCCTCTATCACATAAAGATTTCGCCTTTATAAAAATAAAGACTTCGCCTTTTTCATATTTTAAAGATTTCTAAATAAAATCATTGCTTTCTAACCTAAAATAAAAATCAGTTTTAACGTATATAAAAAAAATCGGTTTTAACGTATATAAAAAATCAGTTTTAACGTTTTATTTCAAAATCAGTAATTAGGAAAACAAAATTAAAATAAAAATAAAATAACTGAAGATAACTAAATCAAAAGACTTACATTTTTTTTCAATCGGGAGTGGGGGGGAAAGGAAAGACTGCTGTTCGTCGGAGTCCGAGGTGGCGGGGGAATTCGCAGGTGGCGGAGGCGGCTCCTCTGGTCGGCGGCGGGTGGTTGGGTACTCGGGGCGTCGGTTTCTGGTGTTGGCAGCAGTTTGGGCATGGGTGGCCTCGTGCTGGAGGGGGGGGGGTAACGTGGATCGAGGGAGGAGGTGGAGGGGGGGTCCCGACGTAGATGGGGGTCGGCGGTCGGAGGGCATGGCGGCGGTCGGAGGGCATGGCGGCGGTCGAGGCAACGGGGGGGGGCGATCGCGATTTTCCCTTTTTTTTTTTTTTTTTTT
Source organism: Allium sativum (assembly GCA_030737875.1). Classification (NCBI taxonomy): domain Eukaryota; kingdom Viridiplantae; phylum Streptophyta; class Magnoliopsida; order Asparagales; family Amaryllidaceae; genus Allium; species Allium sativum. Next base: position 163,989,024 of record CM060924.1, read on the forward strand.
TTTTTTTTTATATCTGCATAATGAAATTCGAAAGGGGGGGGGGCAGAAGTTAAGAGAAAAGGGAGTTTTTTTTTTTTATTTAATTTAGCTAAGAGTTGACTTTTACGTACGACCTCTAAACGAGGCCCACCGCCTGCCGTCCATAGCGTTTCACCCCCATTCCGAACACAATGGGACATGTATCGTAAGCTGATTCGGCTGTTACAATCAATTTCCGTTAAATTTACATTTAAATCATTATATTGAATTTTAAACGTACATTTCAATTTACCGGGGTCACATACTAACTAGAAAAATTCCCGAAAAATATTTTCTAGCTTCGTATTGACGATACGGTCCTAACAAAACTAATTTCGCCGAATTCTGAGACCGTTTGAAAAATGGCCAATTTCCAGTCGATTAAAATCAACTGAAACTGGTCAAACGCGTTTTCCTTTGCCACGCTCACATATTGATTCGAAAAATTATGAAATTTGAAACCTAACAATAATTTGACACTGCGGACCCAACAAAAGTGGTTTCGTCGAAATCCGAGGTCGTTTGCAAAATGTCCATTTTTTAAGGGCCTGAATTCCATAGCGACTATTCAGAATTTTCAACTGGACATATCTTTTGATTCCCGATATGAAATCTTGATTTTTCGGATTCGTTGGAAAGATATTATTAATTAGATTCCATTATTTTTGGTTTCACTAAAATCCGGATTGTTTTGCACCCGGTACATTCAATTGAAGTTTGAAATCGAATTATCGAACTACCGCGCCATTTTCAATTCTATTTATAATTATATATAAATATTTATATTCTAACGACGACGTATATAAAATATACGTTCGAATTATATTCAAAATAAATTTCCTCGTCGATATTATTTAAAATAATTCATTTTAAATATTCAAAATTCGCTAAAATTGCCAAAATAAAAATTTCAAACTGGCTCGCATTTTACGGGTTGTTACAATCTCCCCCACTTAAAACTTTTTGTCCCCGAAAAGGAACAAAGTCGAAAGTGGTTTGATTACTCAACTCCACGCTCGATCTGGCTTTCATTCTCCAACTCTTTAGTTTCTGAGAATTTTCAAAAATTTCAAAAATTTGGCTAACACCCTAAATTTTCGAAAAATTTCGCCATAACCTCCCCTGCAATGGGAGCATCGGGAAATTGCAAATAGCGTTCCCGGTCCTTCAGATCTCAAAAAGAAAAAGAAAAAGCCAAGCGGCTAGCCAATAGGCTCATAAAATCATCATCACCCAAACAAAACAGTAAATTATGTAATAAACATGTACCTATTTGTCGGGCAAACAAATTTTATTCTCTGGCTCTAGCCTCCTTGCTATGACCTGTTCAATATAAGTATATGTATATGCAAGCAAATGCGACCAATTTTCAATACAATTCAATATTTGTTTCAATTAGGCTAAATGGTTCAAAATTAGCAAACCAATGAACAAACAACACAAACATCAATCAATTAGTGAATTTAACGTTTCAAATTCATAATTTTGATATATATACTGAAAATCTTGTTTTTGATGTCAATTCACAACAAAGTGTTCTAGCTATATAAGATTTGGTTCTCACACCAGTCTAATGGAAATATATAGATATCACACTTTCGTCACTCGAAAATAAATGCTGGTGATGGTATACTTCATCATCAGGACCGTGTCCAGGCAACTAGAGTGTGATTCTATACCTATCCAATATATTAAAATTTCGAATACACGCGGATCAGACGTATACGCAAAATCTATATATACTGGATTGTCCACATCAATATAAATAAATAACCAGATACGTATAGTTGATTTAGATTTTCAAAACAAAAATTGTTTTCATTTGAAAAATATACTCTTCACACTCGTTCTAGGATACTACTGATCCTATCTCTAACGAGTCATCCTAATTGGATATTACTAATCCAATATCTGATGAATTCTTTCGTATGGTTCTAATGTGCCTTGTTCTCTGAGCTTTGTAAACCAAAGCTCTGATACCAACTGTGAAAACCCGTAACTTCCCCGTAAAGGAAAGCGTCGGATAGTTCGAGAACAAGCCACAACAGAACGCATACAGAAGAACATTTCATTGTATATTACAACAATGCACCAGATTACAAGAATATACAGAGTAATAAATGAATAAAGATTACACAGAAATATAAGAGATTTAAATTACATTTAAATACATCGCAACGGAAAATAATACAATACACAACTAGAAGTAGATATACGGATACAAAGCTTTCCGGATATCGTTCCAGCTGTAAACCAGGATCCTGTGAATATAAATCTGCAAAACCGAAACTACTAGCTGCCCGTGTCAAAAATAGGGGCACCCAGAGTTTAGGTTAAAACAATAAACTCCAGGTCAGTCATGTGACTGGTGTGAGAACTAAAAGAGTTATAAATCTTTATTTTCAAAGCTAGGTAAATCAAGGGACCACGCCGTATAACACGGAACGGGTTTCCTCCCAAGAATGCCGGTGCATAAAACCAACAGCGCAATGCTAAATAAAGAAAGATGAAGCTGTTATAAGACCCAGGTCCTATCACACAATGCAACGCAAGCCGGGGGATAGGGTTTTCCCTTATAACAGCCAAAGAATGCTTGATACGTTTAAAACAAATCATTTGATACTACTATAAGTGCATAGTGTGTAAAACAACTTCAAATCATAAGTATCAATCATAGGCGGCATAAGCGCCCCATCCCACTATGTCGCCATATATAGGATTACAATTAAAACCGCAAATGTCACGTATTTGGAAATTGGATTTCCGTCTATGAACCGAGGCAAAAGATAGTCCTCAACCGATTCGAGACGCTCTAGCCCGCCCCTCAGGCAAGTACTCTGTCAAGCCTTTGGATCGTCAGGGCCGGTATACCGATGTGGATTAAAATTCCTGAACACTGCGTTTCCCCACCCTATGGGGTGTAAGTCTGGTCCGTCAGCCGACCAGAATGCATCGGCCGAAACCGATATAACCGAGGCGCCTCGCAACAGCAACAACCACATAAGTCAAACTCGTCAGGGCGTGTAAAACCACTGACGCCACTTCTAGCTAGAAAGAAACGCAAGTCCTCCCTGAGGTCCGTCTCCCGTTTTTGGTTCATACCTGGTGTGAAACACGCGAGGTAAACGTTACACAAAGCTACGCCACAAAGGCCGTGCTTTGATCATCACCACAAGACTTTGCTTTTCAACAGAAGCCTTGATCATTTGCATCTTAGCATGCCACACAGGCAAACCATCCTATGCAACCGATATCAGTCACACAGAATGAAATCCGATGTCAGACACACAGTCCATTTACAAGTCCGTTCTGGGTCTGAACGAAACCGGAGGCACCTAGTACCCCGCATATCCATCGATCTCCAAGTACGTCTGGACGATCACTAACTGTTTCCATCTTCTTGGGTGTACAGCCCAATCAAGATCATCAGTTATCACCCAAACGACGTGAAGACCTCCGGTCTTCGACCATCGTCTTCATCTTCGACTTATCGTCGTATCAGTTATTCAGAATGGGATAAACCCGGTCTTTCCGAATAACTCGCGTATATATTATAAAAGTGTTACACAAACCCAACATACGCCTCATTCCAACTCATTAGTCATTAACCGTAAATTAATCAAGAGAATAATTCCCCAAATATTAACCCCGAAGGCCGAAACCAACATCAGATCAATATCCAGAAAACCATTCTACTTAGCTAACCGACAGTTAGTTTCTAAATTTCACGTTCCAATCTAATTAAAGATTCATTAAAACTCCACTTAGTTTTAATCTGCGACTGGGTTAAAGAATCAGTGTCATTTAAAACACGGTTCACGATAAACCCAAAGTCACATCCCATTAATTATCGGGTTAAAGAACAAGTGTTATTTAAAACACTGTTCACGATAAACCCAAAAATCAATATCCATTCAATTCCAATTAAATATTATTTAATTGGTACACTTCATTAAATCTGAATAAAAAGATTTAATCTTTTCTCAACTGGGTCCAAGAACAGTGTTAGTGAAGACACCATTCACGACAAACCCAAATCACATTCATTAATTATCGGGTTAAAGAACAAATGTTATTTAAAACACTGTTCACGATAATCCCAAAAATCAATATCAATTCAATTCCAATTAAATATTATTTAATTGGTACACTTCATTAAATCTGAATAAAAAGATTTAATCTTTTCTCACTTGGGTTCAAGAACAGTGTTAGTGAAGACACCATTCACGACAAACCCAAATCACATTTGATATTCAATATAAGGCTCTGAATAGAAAATATATCGGCTTATATTCAATATCAAATTCCACGATTAACAAATGTCGTATTGGAAATAACGATATACATATATATCTTTCAAATTTCCGTAACAACATCCGTATAATCACAAATTCCAACATCGAAATATTCCGAAGACAATTTCGATTCAAATCCACTCCAATGCAATCATTGGAAACTTTGGTTATTTTCAAAACCCTTTTCAAGTTCAATTTATTTATTTAAAAATAAATAGAATTATAATTCTAGTTCAAAACTAGTTCATTTCGATAAAAAATCTATTTTTATCTTTTCAAATAAGGAGTTTTTCATCCCAATTCTTTCTAAATCATTTCTTATGATTTTACACAAATTATTACTATTTTTAATAATTTTATCAAGGCCCGTACAGTCGATTTCCAACAATGGCCATCGAACTGCACTTACAGCGACCTTTTTCGAATTTGATTTGGACGTATCTCCAAATCCAACCGTTAGATTTCAAATTTCTAACATTCATTAGAAAGCTCTTTTCGATACGAACCCAACGGTTCCGGTTTTAGGAGAATCCGACGGTCGGATCTCCCGTAATGTCCGTTTGAAATAAATGGTCGAAATTCGCGAACTGCCGCGGCGCGGCGCGTTCTATTCAGGCCATTATATTATATATAATATATATAATATATATTTCGTCGATTTCTATTTAAAACGAATTATATAAATAGTTTTAAAATCGTTTCAAAAGCTATTTCAACTTTCTTTTCAATTCAAATCAAAATTGAATTCTTCTTTATAAATTCGTTTTAAAATTCATTTCTATTCAATTCAAATTTCAATTCAATTTGAATTCATTTCAATTTACTTTCGATTCAATTTGAATTCGTTTTCAATTCAATTCATTTCGAAATCGTTTTCAATTCAATTCATTTCGAAATCGTTTTCAATTCAATTCATTTCGAAATCGTTTTCAATTCAATTCATTTCGAAATCGTTTTCAATTCAATTCATTTCGAAATCGTTTTCAAATCGATATAAATATCGTTCACGTCAAAATGGCGTCAATCTAATCATCACGGCTTCACATATTTCTATTTTCAAATATTCTATTTCAAATATTCTCTATTATCAAAATATTCTTTATTTTCACGATTGGAATGAGGCCCAATCAATTACCATATAAAGTTAATTATATGGATTTTCATACAACACATGTATATAATAACATTGAAAATAATCAACCATCAACCAAAGTGCACTACACTGTAAAAGCATCAAATATAGATATTCAACGCTTATAACAGCCTGTCAATCAATCGATCGACATATTTAATCAATCAGGATGAGTGAACTTCAAATTTCATCCCAACACCCGTGTGGGGTTTCAAACAATCAAACACATATTTTATTTGTGTTGTTGGGCGATGTGTAAAATTTATCGTCTCAATCAATGTCATTCAAATAGGGGTACATAAACAAACCGTCTGGTTTGTAAATGAATATTTATTTATTCACATTCACGTTAAAAATTATATTTTTAACGATAAAACATTTTATTTCAACATATGAATTTCTATTCAGTTCATTCTTTAAATAAAATGATATTTTTATTTTTCTAACATATTTTAGAAAATTTCGGCGGCATAACGGCACGATACTAGAAACGGGACAAGGCCTAGCCTTATCCCCGGTCTAGTGAAGGCCCACGCCATTCACACATCAATCAAATTCACTTTCGTTATGCAAACCACAAAATTTGGAGTAAGAGTCTAACCTAGCCTTACTCCTTCGCCTTATAACGACGCACGTCTAATCCTAACCAATTTATCGATTCGATTTTTCACACCACAAACCACATTCAAACCAATATCGCAATCAATCACCAAACAGTCAAACAAACAAGTCCATGGTCTGTGGACGATTGTGTCGGGTGCTACTAAGCACCGTTTGCATCCTAGTATATATATATAACTAGAAATAAAATTGAAGAGTGAGAAATTCTCACAGATAGCTATCCTAGCTCCACGGCACTTCTAACGCAGGAAATCTTCACCAACTCGCCTTTTTATCGCCTTTGTTGCCCGTAGCCACTACATATATAAAAATCGAATTTTTATTTCAAAGTTCAATATATAAAAATCGAATTTTTATTTCAAAGTTCAATATATAAAAATCGAATTTTTATTTCAAAGTTCAATATATAAAAATCGAATTTTTATTTCAAAGTTCAATATACAAAAATCCCATTTCAAAAATATAGATTTCACCTTTATAAAAATAAAGTTTTCGCCTTTATAAAAATAAAGTTTTCGCCTTTATAAAAATCACCACTTTATTTCAACGTATATAAAATAAAAATCAGATTTTTATTTCGCTACATATACAAAGATGATATCTTTATATTCTCTATCCTATAAAGATTATATTTTTAATACTTTAAAAATATAAAAATCATATTTTTAATATTTCTATATAGTAAAGACAATATTTTTAATACTTTAAAAATATAAAAATCATATTTTTATTTCCTTTACACATACAAAGATGATATTTCTATATCCTCTATCACATAAAGATTTCGCCTTTATAAAAATAAAGACTTCGCCTTTTTCATATTTTAAAGATTTCTAAATAAAATCATTGCTTTCTAACCTAAAATAAAAATCAGTTTTAACGTATATAAAAAAAAATCGGTTTTAACGTATATTAAAAATCAGTTTTAACGTTTTATTTCAAAATCAGTAATTAGGAAAACAAAATTAAAATAAAAATAAAATAACTGAAGATAACTAAATCAAAAGACTTACATTTTTTTTCAATCGGGAGTGGGGGGGAAAGGAAAGACTGCTGTTCGTCGGAGTCCGAGGTGGCGGGGGAATTCGCAGGTGGCGGAGGCGGCTCCTCTGGTCGGCGGCGGGTGGTTGGGTACTCGGGGCGTCGGTTTCTGGTGTTGGCAGCAGTTTGGGCATGGGTGGCCTCGTGTTGGAGGGGGGGGTAACGTGGATCGAGGGAGGAGGTGGAGGGGGGGTCCCGACGTAGATGGGGGTCGGCGGTCGGAGGGCATGGCGGCGGTCGAGGCAATGGGGGGGGGGGGGGCGATCGCGATTTTCCCTTTTTTTTTTTTTTTTTTTTTTTATATATCTGCATAATGAAATTCGAAAGGGGGGGGGGCCAGAAGTTAAGAGAAAAGGGAGTTTTTATTTATTTATTTATTTAATTTAGCTAAGAGTTGACTTTTACGTACGACCTCTAAACGAGGCCCACCGCCTGCCGTCCATAGCGTTTCACCCCCATTCCGAACACAATGGGACATGTATCGTAAGCTGATTCGGCTGTTACAATCAATTTCCGTTAAATTTACATTTAAATCATTATATTGAATTTTAAACGTACATTTCAATTTACCGGGGTCACATACTAACTAGAAAAATTCCCGAAAAATATTTTCTAGCTTCGTATTGACGATACGGTCCTAACAAAACTAATTTCGCCGAATTCTGAGACCGTTTGAAAAATGGCCAATTTCCAGTCGATTAAAATCAACTGAAACTGGTCAAACGCGTTTTCCTTTGCCACGCTCACATATTGATTCGAAAAATTATGAAATTTGAAACCTAACAATAATTTGACACCGCGGACCCAACAAAAGTGGTTTCGTCGAAATCCGAGGTCGTTTGCAAAATGTCCATTTTTTAAGGGCCTGAATTCCATAGCGACTATTCAGAATTTTCAACTGGACATATCTTTTGATTCCCGATATGAAATCTTGATTTTTCGGATTCGTTGGAAAGATATTATTAATTAGATTCCATTATTTTTGGTTTCACTAAAATCCGGATTGTTTTGCACCCGGTACATTCAATTGAAGTTTGAAATCGAATTATCGAACTACCGCGCCATTTTCAATTCTATTTATAATTATATATAAATATTTATATTCTAACGACGACGTATATAAAATATACGTTCGAATTATATTCAAAATAAATTTCCTCGTCGATATTATTTAAAATAATTCATTTTAAATATTCAAAATTCGCTAAAATTGCCAAAATAAAAATTTCAAACTGGCTCGCATTTTACGGGTTGTTACACATATTGATTGAAAACCTCAAGCATAACAATTTCAAGTAACAAAAAGAGGAAAGTTCCAATTACTCACGTTTTCGATCAAAAGCAGAGAGCAACCCAGAATCGAAGCATCAGAAAGCTGAGAGCAAGACGAATTCAAACACCAGAGATCTATTTTATCAAGCTTCGAATCGATTTGAGAGGATTTCAAGAAACCCTAGTAATTTTCCAATCACCTGCCGCCATTTCTAATGCCATAAGAAAAGGGATCGGGCCAAAGAGAATAACAAAGAAGGGTGGAACCTAAATGGAGATGGCCGGCCTAGTTCAAGTGCTCAAGAAGGGAGTTTAAATCCTTTTTAAACTAGGGTTTAACTTGTTTTGTATTAATTTAAATTTTGTTGTATTTTAATTTGTTCTGTAAACCGTCTGAACAGTTCTAGAGTCTGTAAAATCTAGGGGAATTGAGTCAGGGTGTTGACTAACAGTTGACAGAGTATGTAAAATCTGGGTTACAGTTTACAGGGTCGTATTCAGGGAAAATCTGATCGAGGGGATATCGGTCAGTCTACAGGTTTTGAGCGTAGGGTTAGAATAGGAGCGAGAGTCGCGAGTGTACAAGGTCTTGTATGCGGGATCTGTTCTATCATCAGTAGAAACCTTAGGAATGCAGCAGTAGGCAGGGTTTTGCCGAAGCTGGGTATATCTGTGTGTGATTTATTTTCTGCACTTTTATTTCTGCTGCATTCTGTGATCTGTTTATTATTTTAATATCCTGTCAATTTTTCAATTCAGTTTAAAAACTGTGATAAACCCTATTCACCCCCCCCCCCCTCTAGGGTTAATCTAGATCCAACATTATTCACGTAAGCCCTTCCTCCATTGCAACATCTCACCAATTATTCACGGTCTCCACTCCTCAACGAATATTCACGGTCTCCATCTCGTCAACAAGTATTCACGGTCTCCCTCCAAAACTTCTCTGTGGAATATAGGGCGCATTTCTGTCATTCGATTTGGAGTTTGGTAAGCGATCCCTGTTCTTTGTTTGAGTATGTTGTAGATCTGAATCTAGGGTTGCGATCTGAATTTACGAAATCAATTGCGATTTGGATTTTAGGGTAGCGATCTGATTTTGTGTATGTTTGTGTATTGCTTGTGATTTTACTAAATGAATCGTGTTTCTGGAAATCTCTGGTAAATTGGTAATTGGTAAATTGATAATCTGATTTTATAGGTTTTGAACTTCTGTTAAATAATCTCTGGTAAATTGATAATCTGGCAAATTGGTAATTGGTAAAATATGAAAATATATTTTCATGAAAGAGATTTCCGGAAATCTCTCCACCATTATCAGCTTATGATGCTGCCTATAATCTCACAAGTCCCTTTAATATTTTTCCTGTGATAATCTCCATATCAATTTCAATGAATCTAGTCAGTTCGTTAACTAATCGCCTCTTATTTCTACTTTGTGTTGGTGGCGTTAACCCTATCGGTCTTCCTTGGTAGCGCCGATTCGAACTGGGTGGTTATTAGTTATAAATGTAAGTCAGATCTAAATCGGTTATTTCACCATCGATATTACTTGGTGGAACCAGTTTATGATGGTTTCCCCAATGTGGTTTCATTCTGCAGCCACTTAAGCTGCCGGGGGTGAATATGATTTATATTGGAAAAGTTTGTTTCTCAAAGACTCTCAGATCTCGCTTTTTGGCTCGGCAACTTGCTCCTCCTCCCTTCCATGTTGCTGATTTCAAGGCTTAGAAATACTTTGACATCAGCTGCCTCCCTAAATCCTATCTTGGCTTGTTTATTTAGATGGATATTGACCCAAATTAGGGGAGGAGCAATAGTCCTCGCAGTCAGGAAACATTAGAGCGAAATTCCAAATGATTGGGGGCGAGGTAGACATTGTCGTTAGTTCTTTTTGACTTTTGTGTCTTCCTAATTCTATCCTTGGCCTATGTATCTGCTGAAAGATAAATCAATTTGATTAATATTTGGAAAAATGTTTTGATTCGAACGTAATCTGTTGGAAAAAGAAATAAACAAATAATTTTGCGAACGTAAAAATGAATCAAGCATGAATTAAATATAAAACAAAATAAGATGCAACTTCATGAAAAAGGTTTCTATAGCCAACAGGTTATGTTTTGCACATAAAAACAAAAAAAGATAAAGCAAGACTATTTAACGTTATGTTAAAATAACACCATGTAAAAATTTCTTCATTTTCTGATCAGTATATGTTAATACAGTAACAAGTAAAAATTTCAATTTCAATGTATTATTTATTCCTGTATTATTTATTCCGAATATGGATTATTATTTTGAATAGTGCATAAACACAAATCAATTATTAGTACGTGGAGATTATAGGTGTCGTGAGTTGAAGCGAATAGGCACAGCTGAATCCCCTTTCCCCTAGAGTGTGCGTGTGTATGTATAAATAAAAAATAAATAAAACAATCATTACTGCATTGAATATATTTCTATACTTAGATGTAAGATCTATATATGATCATTGCCTTGATTTTCTACTGCAGAAGCTACTACTACTGCCGCAATCAGGTTATCTTTCTTTCTTATGTCTATCATGATATTTTCTTTATTAGATTTTACAATAGCCATATGTATCTTCAAAGACACATATTACATACACATTTCAAACTGTAGACTTGTGCTGTCGTGGACAAGAGTTCTATTTTCTGTAAAAGTCCTTTTACTTTAGTGGAAATTAATGACATATCCATGTTTTCCATACTAATTTGTTTTACATCCTTTACTTTTAAGAGCATACTAATGCACATGTCTTTTTAATGTGAACTAAATCACACATAGATAATTAACAATTTGATACAATTTTTAGTCTCTAATGCTAATGTTAATGCTATGTGCAATATGATATGACAATTAGACATTGTATTTTACACATACGCAATTTTGTTTTTTGACACATACGCAGTTTTTAACATTTACATATATTAGTATTGAAGCGACTAAAACAATTTTGTTATAATATGTAATAGATTTTTTAATAAATTCATTCTACATTGTCTAACCCCGTGCCATAAAGGAATTACATTGTAAAGGGTTGAGATACTCAAAGGTCTGTAATTTTATTGATGTTCGGGTTTATGTTGAAGGTAAACTAGAATCGCACAAAGTTTAGGAGTAAAGCTAACAGCAACTTCGATAGATTTTTTGAAACAATGTTATAATGACTTGACCAAAAAAATGAAATTATCTAACGCAATGTCCAATTTTGGAAATTATGCTTCATAACATAAATTAATAAATATATATAGCAAAGTAATTTTCTATATGTAAATTTTAATTATTTAAATTTTGGTTGCAACTCACATTGTTGAATTGACATAGTGATTTCTATGTTTTGACACATACGGTATAATTAACATTACATCCTATTTGAATTGTGGATGCTCTAAGTTAAATTTTAATAGATATATTCAATTAATACTATGGTGAACCCAATACAAGGTATTAACATAACGTTAAATAGTTAATTCAATAATGTGATATTTTACGGTTGTGATTCTACAGAAAATGAAGAAATCTTTACATGGTGTTATTTTAACATTGAAATTGATATATATATATACTGATTATAGCGCATATATATATATATATATACTGATTCTACATAAAATGAAGAAATTAATTACTGATCAGTAAGCAGTGAATAGTTTGAGCAATTTTTAACACTTAAACCCAAAAAAAATCAAGACTGAACTTAAGCCCAAAAAGAAAAAAATCGAAGCACCTGGAGAAAAAAGCGGTTAGGGTTTCTAATTGAATCCCAGAAGCACTGATAAAAATATCGAGAGCGCGGAGGAGAAGCAGGTCGCGAGAGAGACGGGAAAATAGATTGAGAACGAAGGAAAACAATTAGGGTTAAGGAAATCGCAATTGGGAACGAAACGCAGAAATATAAAATTTGGAAACTGCGATCTTACTTTGTTTTCGTATTAAATTGGCAGATGGGCTTGGCCCAAAAACGGTAATGGGACGGAAAACATTTCCAGCGGTAATTGCAAAACATTTCCAGCAGTTTTCATCTCTTGTTGGAAGGAATTCCTTCCAACAATATTTTTCTGGACGGAGACGGAAAACAAAATTATAGGAAATTAGCGGATGGAATTCCACGAAAATTTGTAACATGTGGCAATGTTCCTGACAAAACTATATTCCTGAAAAAAGTTATTTAGGAATGGTTGATTTGGTTTTACTGTGTTAGGCAATTGCATTTTTAACATATTATACAATAATCAAGCATTTCTCCTTATTTTTGGAAATGTGTGTTTTTTTTAGTAAATGTTCATTCAAATGTGCCGATATTCACTAACAAATTTGTCGTTCGTAATAGAGTGAGTACAAATTTAATGTACTTTATGCTGTAGCAATCTTTTTTCTATTTAGTTTTGGAGCTTGAGCACTATTTCTACCCGTGCTATCCTTAATTGTATGTTGATGGAAAAAGATTGGGTTTATTTACACAGGTAAACAGATAATTCAATATTTTCAAATGTATTTAATTTTAGAAAATTAAAAAATTTGACGTTAAAACTCAACTATTATGTTGATTTTATTTTCATTATAGAACTTCCAAGGAGTACTCGCAAGGGGCAAGAAGCTTTGTAGATGCTGCAAAGAGAAATATAAGAAATGTAGAGAAACTTTTATGCCCTTGTTTAGATTGCCGAAATCTTAGTCGACAAAATGATGACATTATTGTTGAGCATTTAATTATAAAGGGGATGTATCCTACGTACAAGAGCAGTACTAAGTGGTATCATCATGGAGAACAATTAAATGTGGGCGTAGACATGAAGTTGGACAATACATTTGATCTACTTAGAGCTATTCATTTCGAAGATGAAGATTTTTTGAATCATGAATTTTTTACTGATGTTAATGAAGATGAGGATGTTAAAAAACGTGAGGATGATTTACTTAAGAATTTGGAGGATGCAGAAACCCCCTTATATCTTAATTGTGTAGATCAAACTAAATTATCCGTCATCACTGTTTTGTATAATCTTAAATGTGAGGTTGGATTATCCGATAACGGTTTTGATAAGCTTTTGAACGTACCACAATTGTTGTTGCCGGTGAATAATGTACTTCGTAAGAGTTTGTATGATGTAAAAAAGTTTCTCAAAATATTTGACATGGGTTTTGAAAAGATTCATGCTTGTAAGAAGGATTGTTGTCATTTTAGAAAAGAGTTTAAAGATTTTGAAAGTTGTCCGAAATGTAACTCTTCGAGATGGAAGATAAATGAGGACACCAAGGAGATTATACGAGGTGTTCCAGCTAAAGTGTTGAGGTATTTTCCAATCATTCCAAGATTTAGGAGAATGTATAGATCCCAACAGATGGCAGAAGATCTAAGGTGGCATTTCAACAATAAAAGCAATGATGGAAAAATGCGACATCCTGTAGATTCTGTAACATGGAATGCAGTGGACGAGAGGTGGAAATCATTTTCATCCGATCCACGCAATTTCAGACTTGGTCTTTCTTCAGATGGTGTCAATCCATTAGCATCGATGAGCTCTAAATATAGTTGTTGGCCAGTAATGCTTGTGACATATAATCTCTCGCCTATGTTATGTATGAAAAAAGAAAATATGATGCTAACTTTAATAATTCCTGGACCAAAGCAACCTGGAAATGATATTGATGTGTACTTGGCGCCATTGGTAGAAGACTTAAATTATTTATGGAATAATGGAATTGATATATATGATGCATTCATTAAATCAGTTTTTAATTTAAGAGCAATTTTACTATGGACAATAAACGACTTTCCAGCCTATGGAAATCTTGCAGGATGTTGTGTAAAAGGCAAAAAAGCTTGTCCATTATGCGGTGTTAATACTCATCATCGATGGTTGAAGCATTGTCGGAAAAGTGTTTATATGGGACATAGAAGGTTTCTAGACCCTTCACATCCATGGAGAGAAAAAAAACTTGGTTTGATAACACTGTAGAGGAGGGTTATAGACCTAGAATTCTAACGGGAAGAAACATTTCTGCTATTTTGGACGGTTTTCCAAATGTTTTTGGAAAGGGTAAGAATGAAGCAATAGAAAGGAGGATGCGTAAGAAGAAACTAAAGACAGAGTTGAGTAAGAAGTTAAAAAGTAAAAAGAGGAAGGGGAAGAGTACTCACAGTAAAGAAGACGAAGATGATGGGAAAAAAGAGCTATTAAGGTGGAAAAAGATCAATCTTTTTTGATTTGCCGTATTGGAAGGTTAGTATTAAAATTATTTTTTTTTTAATAGACCTAACAATATAAAAGTTAATAAATTGTTGTATTATCGATTTTTGTAGGAACTTCCTTTGCGACATAATTTAGATGTGATGCATGTTGAGAAAAATGTCGCTGAAAGCCTATTAAGCACGATGTTGCATGACAGTAAATCGAAAGATGGGATTAATTCAAGGAAGGATTTGGAGGAATGGGGGATTCGACAAAGTCTTTATGCACAACCTCGTGGGAATAGAATATACCTACCACCGGCTCCATATACCTTGTCATTGTCCGAAAAAAAATATTTTGTAAAAGGTTACATGATTTTAAAGGTCCCGATGGTTATTGCTCAAATTTCAAAAGATTTGTGTCATTAGAAGGGTGCAACGTTAGTGGGTTGAAATCACATGATTATCATGTCATAATGCAACAATTGTTACCTGTTGCGGTTAGAGATTTGTTACCGAAAAAAGTTAGAACACTAATAATTCGTTTATGTTCGTTTTTCAATCAAATTTGTCAACGTGTTCTTGAAAAAGAGACATTGAGGCGAGTTAATGATGAGATTATTGAAATTTTGTGTGGACTCGAAAGATATTTTCCACCTTCCTTTTTCGATATAATGATACATTTGACAATTCACCTTGGAAGAGAAGCACAATTATGTGGTCCGGTTCATTTTCGTTGGATGTACCCTTTTGAAAGGTATATGAAGACGATTAAAGATTATATAAGGAATTATGCATGACCTGAAGGGTGTATTGCAGAATCTTATCTTGCAGAAGAATCAATGAGATTCTTTAGTGAATTTCTACAAAAGAAAGTACAAATGGAGGGGAAAGAAGTCTGAAATGAAGATTATGAAAACAAAGCGATACTTGAAGGACGTCTAATTTTAAAACCGCAGCAAATTACATTGTCAGCAAATGAAAAAGATATTGCTCATCTGGCTGTGCTAATGAATACAGCTGCGGTGGAACCATACTTAGAGTAAGTTATATTTTGTTTATACATTTTTAATAAATATTTTATGTTGAATATAACTTGGGTAAAATTATTTAAACACCAGTATGCATTTGGACGAGTTACAAAATTATGATAAGCGTTTGGAAAAAAATGCGACATTGTTATGGAAAAAACATACTGATAATTTCTCAGATTGGATTAAAAAGAAGGTTAGTTTGATTTTAATTATCCTTCCATGGACAAAAGAATTTCTTTTTTACTTCAAAATTTATGTAAAACGATTTGTTTGTAGGTACCTTTTCAATCAACAAACGATGAAATGCTAAGATGGATTGCTTTTGGCCCAAGTGTTGATGCGTTGTCCTATAAAGGTTTTATAATTAACGGGCATCGTTTTCATACAAAAGACGTTGAAAGAGAAACCCAAAACTACGGAGTCACTTACGATGCGACTACCATGTGTAGAGCAAGTGCAAAAGATACTTCTCAAAGAGTTGATGTGGTCACTTATTATGGGGTGTTGACAGACATAATTTTGTTAGACTATCATGTTTTTTATATTCCCGTGTTCAAGTGTCATTGGGCAAATATAGGAAATGGAGTGAAGGTCGAAGATGGATTCACTCTTGTCAATTTACAACAAAATCAAGCTTCATTTGTAAAAGATCCATATATTCTTGCATCTCAAGAAAAACAAGTTTTTTATTCTAGAGAGAATGACCATTCTAATTGGTATGTTGTGATGAAAGCACCACCAAGAGGCTATCATGAGTTAGAGACGGGTGATCCTATTACGGAAGTCAGCTTTGTTAGGGAAGATTGTGAAGAAAACGACATGGATATTGATTCGGTTGAGAATGTTAGCTATGTTAGAGAAGATTGTGAAGGCATATTTGAGTAGATTTCCATACTTATTTGCTTGCGAGGTTTGTAATTCCTATTTATTTGCTAGTATACGATAATAGTACAAATTTAGGGCGTAATATTAACAAATAAACGGGTTTTTAATTTAAACTTTCCATTACATATGGAATTCACTTTTAGCTTCAAATTTATTATTTTACATCTTACGGATGCATTACATATGGAATAGAACTTGTATTACATGGATGCATTTTTATAAAATATCTTAGTGACGTATATGGCAATCATTTGAACCATAGCATAATTCTAACTGCATATCACATATATGGAATCTTGACGTCTTTAAGCAATAACTATCATGGGGTGTTTACGACTCCGGTCGGTTTTCCTGAACAAATCCAAAAAAAAAACTATCATGGGGTGTTTATATATATATATATATATATATATATTCACGTATTAACTTAGTATAAGTGTCAGCTGATGGTTGAGATATTATTACCTTGTGCTCTTATAGTGCAGTCACCATTATTGATTATTTTCTCCTCTTGAACCCATTGCTAGTAGGCTTATTATTGTGCTGCTTTCACGTTTAGAATAACCTTGTTATTTCTTACTCACCTGGTTAGTTGTCTCATTTGAGTGGTCAGCTATTTATAGTTGATGAAAATATACAGAATCTATTTATCACATCATATGAATATATATTATATCACTAAATCCGCTTCACATGTAAAATGTCACCCATCTTCATCTTACAACTTTAGGACTTCAAATCCTACCTCTTCGCCCATGACAGCATATGTCTGTGGACTATTTCCCGCACCAACGAATATCTAGTTTATCATCGTCAGGGCAGGCTTTAACTGTACTATTTCCGTTATTATGGTAATCTTAATCTTTTTATATCCATTGCTTTTTCATGATAGTCGCTATCTATAAAATTTATTTCATGATACCCGCTATCTATAAAATTTATATTTATCTATCATGAGCTACTTATCATAATGATATTGATCTTTTTCTTTTTTTTCTATTATTATAACAAATGTTATAATTCACTGGAAGTATAAACACTTTTTTCTTTACTTCTGTTTTAACTTTTTATGACATTTAATTTTCTGCTTTCAAATTTGCATAAATTACATGTATATTCAAATCCTACCTCTTCGCCAATGACAGCATATTATTTATTACGCTTTTCGATACCCATACGATGTTCATGCTCAGTGTCAACTCGATATATGTTAAGCAGCTTGTGGGTTATAGCGCTATATACATTTCACTATTTATGATACTCATATGATACTCGATAATTTCTTCTGTAGGTCAACCAATTAATTTTGCATATTGCATTCAAGGATGTGACAATCTGACCACACCTGCAATTCAACTAGAAAATTAACCATGTTAAATATAGTTTGCGTGACTTTTTTTTATGTTTTGCCATATTGAATATAGTTTCATAATTATCTTTGTAATTGTTTAATTAGTTTGTTGCTTGTGGTACAGAAAATGAGAAACTGTGGGAATGTGAGAACTAGACACATGCAAAAAGAATTCGACGAGCATAAAATGAAAAGAGTAACAAGTAAGCAGGTTGGAGACAATCGAGCAGACGATGAGATTACGCTTTCTAAATTGGTAGGCTCATTCAGTTTTTTCAATGCTATTAGATGATTTGCTAAAAAAAAATCAATGTTCGATAATCAGTCATTGATAGGGAACCGTACGTATGTCTGTAGTTTCTTGTAAGATAGTTATTTATCACTACTAAGTTATAAGTAAGCATATAAGTTGGATGGTAGGGCAAGTAACTTCCATATACAAACATGATGTCTTATAGTAGTAAAAATAAAAATAATATTTGTAATGGTTCGAAATTCAATCAGATTTCAGCTTCACGTAAACTAAAGGTTCGGTCGAACCTTCAAATTAGCGCTTCAATCATTTGGTTTATATGTTTGAACCACTGCTTTGTTGTTTCCTTCTTATTTTCCTATTCCATATAGCATTTTATTATCTTCATTGATCAGAAGAAAAAATAATTAAACCATTTGAAAAGCCATACTCTATAAATTGTCAAGTTTGTCAAGTTTGTCAAGTTTGTCATCATGATGATACCACTTAGTCAAGTTTGACAAAGCCATACTCTATTCCATATAAACACCAGTACTAAGTTTGTCATCACTGCTTTGACAAATATTTAAACACCAGTACTAAGTTTGTCATCACTGCTTTGTCAAGTTTGTCTGTATTAACTAGACTATCAATCAAACATTGATTTTCCCTCTATAAATTGGATTTGTTCTTGGATTTCAGCTTGCTTCTTATTCCTTTTGGTGTGCATTTTTTGTTTTACCTAGTTCATTTTTTTTTGAATCAAAGAGTTCTTTTGAAATTGTACCCATCTGTTCATTTGTTTTATTCGGATTTTCCTTTTGGCTGTGACTTTGTCATTTTTTTGTATTTACTCCTCGTTTATATCCATAGATCCAAAGATGCATCCTTTAATTTTTCAGTTATTAGGATCCAAATTTAAATTATTTATAACTATGTGAAAATTGAGCTATAAACATACTCGTCTCAAATGAAATAAGTATATAGTCATCATACCTTCAACTATGAGACATTCTATAATAATGATATGCAAGTATCTCACCCAAGTTTTCAATTCAAAGTTAGTATATGTCATAAATGGTCTGTAAGACATTAATAATAACTCTAATTTATGAAATGTATTCAAACAAAATTTTATGCTGCACTGAATATTTTTGTAACGAGAGCACGAGCAGTGGATTTAATTGATAGTCGATGATTATTGTTGAACCCTTCTAACTCAAAAAATTATTTGTACTACTGATCCATTGAGTTAATCATTATTTCAATTAAGTACTTGTAGCATTCAATTCACACGTTAATACATTTTGCTTTAACGTGTACTTGTAACGAACACACTATTTAGCATGTGATTGTCCTTAATACATTGTTTAGCATGATGTCTTATAGTAGAAAAGTGAAAATTTACTCCACAATCGCTTGTGCTTGATTTCATGATTTGTGTGAATGCTTCTGTCCTCTCTGTGTCATCATGCTACGTGTATTACTGATATGTTATTTTGTGCACAAATTAATAGCCTCGTTCATGACAGTTGTCCTTTTATTTTTTATAAACAGAAAATATCAAAGAAGAATAAGGCCATGAAATGGAAAAAGCACATGCAAAACGAACTAGACGAACAGAGGAAGAAACATAGAGTAGAAGAGCTGTTTGAAGACAATCTTGTTAAAAAGGAGGCTGATATTGAACCTGAACAGAATGATGAAATACATGACATTCCACATACATCAGAAATTAATCAAGTTCAAACCTTATTAGAAAACAATGCCGAAACACAAAACAATCCACAAACAGTTGACAATGTTATTCAGGCGGAAGAAAAACCAAGAAGAAAGCCTAGAGGGCCAACCAAAGTTAGAAGACTTCCATTCAATTCTTCGGAGCTAATAGAAGTTGAATTTAATAGTACAGGCGAACCAATAGGACCGGGGTCAGTCAAATTATCCTTTTATTTAGGACTACTTGTACGAGAAATTGTTCCGGTTACACTAAGTGGATGGAAGCAAGTTAGTTCCGAGTTGAAAGATGTTTTATGGGAAAGCATCCAGGTGACACTCTGAATAATTTTTACATTTGCTAAGGTTTGATCAGATGAAATAAATGATAATAGTAATTAAAACACAAATTATAGCAGTATATAAACAGCTATTTGAATGGCTTAAGTTACATATGAAGTGATGTTGAAATAGTCGCTGCAATTTGAAAATTACAGTCATTGTACCTATTACAATTCGGCGTATATTTAAGTGAAAATTATGGATACGTCCTTATTTTAAATTTAATGTAAGTTTCCTCCTCCAAATTTAATATAATAAATGTGACTCCAATAACTTATACCGTCTGTCTAGTTTAGATGCCTATTGTAAGGAAATGTTAAATTGTAATATTAAAGATATGAGGCGTTTCAATACACTTATCAGATTCTAATTTTGTTTTCGGTATTACATTAATTGTTTTATTTATTAATATCTGTATGTCATGTTTCAATGATATTTTTTATATAATCAAATATTTATCCAAAAACTTTTTGTCTTCTAAGCAAATATTTACTGTTAAATATTAACATGAAAGAATTTAGATTACCTTTCAGGCATCTCGACCCAAGCAAGAATTTCTAGCAGATATTTGCTTGGCCACCTTATTTATTTAATTAAGATTCTGAAATTTGAATGAATCCACTAACGACTAGTTCCAAATAGCCATTGCACCTTGCTAGGTGCATAAATCTAAATAGATCACAATTTCAATGCATGTAGAATCATTTTCGATCATGTGATTATCGTATGAGTTTTCTTGTATTATTGTCGCAGGCAAGGTTTAAATTGGATTCAGGTTGGCAAAAAACACAAATTTTTCTACAAATGGATGGTATTTGGCGGGCATCAAAATGTAGATTAGTTCGGCAGGTGTTACAAGCAAAGAACATGGAGGAAAGACTTCAGTTAAAACCATCCAACATTAGATGTATGAATGAGTGGAAGAAATTTATCAAGTTGAAAACAAGTTCGGAATTCAAGGTATAAGAAATTGTATTATATACTAGTAGTGTGCAAAAAACTAAATTAAATATAACTGCATTGGAATTTCGCATTAATTTATTGTATAAAGCGTTGAGGTATAACCGGCTTCATTGGCACTTAGAGTAGAGTTCTTAAAAGTGCTTCTATACATACATACATTCATACGTATATGTGTGTATGCATATTTAACTTTTGAGTTATATCTGTAAATGACTAAAAACTGAAACTCCAATTTAAAATAAAAAATCTTAACACTTGAACCCTTACAAACACATTTTAGACTGTGATGACTAAGTTGAATATCATACTACCATACGATTCTTATTTTAGGTTATGAGCGAGAAGAACAGAGCTATTAGATAGATGCAGCTGCCACACACGTCTAGTCGTAAAGGAATGGCACGACTAACTGAAGATTTGGTAACAAAATTGTAGTTATAATTTACTGCAATATTTACGAAACTTTTAAGTTGGTTGCTTTTGTTATTTGTTGTTGTTTTAATGTAGAAAAGCGAAATCAGTTCTGTCGTCCCTAGAAGTGTGGTTTGGATCAAATCTCGCACTAAGAAAAATGGTGACCCGGTTAATATGATTGCTGCAGATGCTATAGTAAGTTCATACTTTTCAAATACATATGATAGATATATAAATACTATGTTTTAATGAGTTCTGAAAAAAAATAAAAGATGTCATATGTGGTATTTAAATTTGCAAGCCACGTTTTAGTTTAAACTGTAATAATATGAAATTAATCATGTTTTGTAGGAAAAGATTAAACAAATTGAAAGTGATTCACAATCGAGCTCGCCAATTAATTATAGAGAAGATGCACTTGAACAAGTGTTAGGGCAAGAAAGACCAGGTCGACTTAAAGCGATGGGAAGAGGAGTGAGTCTCAGTAGAGTGGCTTTATCGCAAGTTAAGGATAAGCATACACTGCTACTTGAAAGTAAATTTTCAGACTTAGAGAAGAGATTTTTACAACTAGAGAAAAATCAGGTGCAAATTATCACTACTTAAGTTATCCATGTTCCTCCATGTTCTTCCCTTTTTGGTTTGATTGTTAAGTTATCCATACTTTAGCACTACACAGTAAGGCAAGCACTATACAGGTCACTTCAGGGTTTAATTTATATCTCTCCTTATCTTTGATTTTCTTTTGGTTCATATATCATGACTTTACTGCATGTGATATCCATATTTGAAAACTACTCTGCCACAAGATCTCATTCAAAACCATTTTTTTCCCCAAAAAAAAGGGAAAAGAAGAAGAAGAAATCATGAATTGATAATAATAACTAAATGCTGCGCATATATTTGTAAATGAATCTCACAGATGTAATCAAATTATCAAAGAGAAATTGCAAACAGGAGTATGATCAATGATATCAAAGAGCAACTTGCATAGGCAATTGAATATTTAGGACAAAAAAACTTTGTTGTCGCTTGGTTTAGAATAGTTGGTAGATGATAGCAACATTTATCCAAATATACAACATGCAATAAAGACTTGATCGGTACGCTTAATTCGTGAAATATTCTTTTTGAAGTAACTTCAGATTCTGACAACGGTTAAATTCATGTGTCCCATTTTCTGTCCCATGTACTAAAAACATTTCAACAATTATAACAAGCATCCTTATCCGAGACGATTAAGACATTGAAGCAGGGTGCAAAAGATCATGAGTCCGATTTGTTCGGATCTCCTTACCATGGTAGTATGGTACTACCCTATGTTGTATATATAAGTGTCCAATTTCTAAGAAAAATGTATCGTGGGATCCTAGTAATGTGTGTGTGTATAGTTATAGTTATAAAAAGCTTCTTTCTTGTTTCCATCAAATATGACAGTGTTGCCTATTTCAGTCCAACAGAATGGGGTGATCACCATCTGTCAGCAAACTGCTATGGAGAAACGAACCCATTTAGTGGGCGAAACTATCCCGGGCCATACCCGGATCAAATGTATTGTTTCATTTAAACTGTGAGCAAGGGATAGGGTAGTCTATGCTGATGGAAATGTTTGGATTCATGTTATGGATTGTAGAAGTGAAAAATATTTGTTTAGAATCCCATTTGGAGGCTTCAAAGATTGGTTAAGTTTAAAAACTCATGTGCTAATTGATTTTTTTGACAGAATTGACTGATTTTTATAGTGATTCGTAATACGTTTTATTACAATAAATAATAAATACAAGAAGAAATACAAGATAAACTAATTGTTTATCTACTACAAACACGTTTTTATTAATGGACCGACTACTATAAGAACTATTCTATGGTTATACTACAATGAGGTTTTTCAGGTGTTGTGGGATGCCGTCTTACTTTCAGAGTTTCAGGTATGCATTAAAGGGGGCGAACTGACTGGCTGCATGTGTTTACGATAAATTATACCCTGAAGTGATCACTTTAGCATAAATTACATTTGTATAGTGCTTGCCTTACTGTATGACATTATGTATTCTAACTAACATTGTCACTTTAGCTTAAATATTACATTTGTATATAATTCTAACTAACTTTATAATTTCTAAGATTTTGCAGAGTAGACACAGTGGGACAGAAGTAAACAAACCTCAAGTAATTTTTTTTAATTGGTTTCGCATCATTCAATTTTTAACTTTTTATTCAATTAGTATCATAATTTTCCTATGTTTGAATGTAGTGTAACGTCGATGAAAATATGAAGAAGTGTGATTTATTGGATTGGCGAGGGAATGAAGAGATCGTTGCTAAAGGAAGATTCGTGTCAGACGATCTGAACCAGCTTGTCAATGATGTTCCTTTAGGGCCGGAAGCGAACATTATTTTTGTTGAAAATCCAATCAAGCTGGATGCTTTTCTATGGAGGCCTACAACTTCTTTCTCACTTATTGGGGAAGCAAAAGATAATATTGTGGCATGGCCGAAGAATAGCGTGGTTCTACATTCAACCAATCACAATGGAGGAGAAGATAAGGTAAACATTTTTTATTCATAATCAACATGCAATTTTATTATATACATTTTTTACTAAATAAATATTTTTACATCTAATAGAGTAGAAGCAGCAGCGTGGAATGCAAATGCAAGATTTTTGATTGGGCAGGGGGCAACCAATTAGTGGCTTTAGGACGATTACATTCGAGCATCTCGTAGGAAATTGTTAACGATGTTCCTCTTGGGCCAGCAGCTATGATAGTTTGGATAGATGAACCCCTAATTCCGGAAGCTTTTTTGTGGAGGCCATCCCCTGGTTTGTTCCGAATTGGAGATGCTGCTGGTAAGAAGGTTGCATGGCCTGAATCGCAAGTAGTTGTTGAGACAAATGATACTCCAGTTAATACTACGACGAAGGATACGGTGAAAACATTTACGGTACTTGATTTTTATGTTGTCTTTTTATTTTTTGCAAGGATTAGCAACTTCATTTTTAATTTTTTTAATTT
The DNA here is from genome assembly GCA_030737875.1 of Allium sativum. Classification (NCBI taxonomy): domain Eukaryota; kingdom Viridiplantae; phylum Streptophyta; class Magnoliopsida; order Asparagales; family Amaryllidaceae; genus Allium; species Allium sativum. The sequence goes on from CM060924.1 coordinate 164,013,553, forward strand.
TTTTCAAGTTGCAGACTGCAAATTCAAAAACAAACAATAAATGCAAGATAATGAGTTTATCGGGAAATGGGAAAGTAGTAGCTTTAGGACGGGTGGAGTCAACCGATCCAAATGCAACGGTACATTTCAGACCATTAGGAAACAATGCAGTTAAAGTTTGCATAGAAATCGTAAAAGAGCCAGAAGTAGAGCTATGGAGGCAGACATCCGAATTTCATTACATGGAAGATGCCCTCTCTTCTTTTATAGCTTGGCCTGCTGAGCACGTCATTATGGAATGAATTTAGAGTAAGTCTCTGTACCTACATTAATTTTAATTTTAATTTTTTAAGTCAGCATGTAGCTGCAGAACTTCCTGCACCTACATTAATTAATAAACTTGTAACATGCAATGTCCCCATTAGTCACATTAGCGTAGGAAGTGAACTGCCGACACTTTGCATCCATGCCATTAAGTCAGGGAAGATCTGTATGGATGCCTAGTTGATTATCAGACTTTTATTAATCATGACTGATGTTACAAACCACTTTTTTAGAATGAGTCCAAAGGAGGTGTAGGTTCGGGTTATGGGGCTGTGTATTATTACAGCTGTATTTTTAGTTTGGGGTGTAGACAAAACTGAATCCATAAATAAAATCCATAAATTATGACCGTAGGTGGGTGTTGCTCTTATTGGTGATGGGGGCAGTTTGATTTGGTCTGAGTATATTCTCGCTTGGTAGGTATGGTTCTCATCGACGTTAGCTAGCTTTTTACTTTTGTTTTTGTTTAGCTTTGTCTAAGTAACTATGTAGTTGACCGTGTTGTCTTTTCTGCTTTGTCCTTTTTTCCCTTAACGGGTTTGGAGTCACGAGGAGAGGTCTCTTTGCCTCTTGCCTTCTCCTTTTCTCTTGATTTTTCTGTGTCGTTCGCTAAGGGTCCTGCATACCTATTGTGCCACTTTGTTTAGTGCAATTGCCTTGTTTTTCATGTTTTCTCTTTTAAGTCTAGTATATGGATGCTTAGTCCATTACTAATCGGGGTGTGCCGGGTTAACCTCCTTCTTTGGATTGGGCCATATTTTTTTGGCAGTTCCAGATTGCTTGTGTAGTGGCCTAAGTGTCTCATTTCCTTCCCTGGTCGGCGTCTTCCGGACTTGGTTGGCAAAGGGAAAGGGAAAAGACTGCATGTCCACCCTCTTTAGCCTTGTCCTAGTCTTGTTTGCTGGCACTTTTGGTGAGCCAGGAGTAAAATTGATGTTCGATGATTTTATTATGATTTTCGGGACTGTTATTAGGCGTGTTTCATCGGACATTCACTTTGCTTTTCGTACTTGTGAGATAACCTAAATCCTTCGTCTATTCGGGTTGCATGTTCCTTGGAAGTTGGACATTTGTTTATGTTCCCAGCCTTTTACAGAGGTAGGGTGATCTCTTTTTTAATTTTTCATCTCTTGGATTTTGCTGTTCTCTTGGAGCTTTACTGTTGGTTGGTTGGTAGAGCTTTTCTTTCTAGATTAGGTATCTGTCTTATGTAGATCCCCCTTACTTGGCCTGCCCGGAGGTGCCTTCGATATCCGTAAAGATTTTTGGTGATCGGTCTTGGTTTTTTGGTTTGCTTGGTGTAACTTGGATTCTAGAGATGGAGCACGCTGTCTTCCGGTTGGTTTTTTTACCCGATCAGAGAGGAGTACCAAGTTGTTCGTTGGTTGACTTGTCTGAGGCTTGTTCTCCTACATTCATTATGTGCCTCGGGCAAGTCTTGTTGTTCTATGTTTTGTGGGAGTTGTTCGTCTTATTGGCTTGATCCGTATTGGCCTTGTATTCCTTGTTTCTCTTTTGTTTTTCTCTTTCTTTGTTGTTTGTATTTTGGTCAGTATGCTCAGTTTTGTTTCAGTTGAGAGTATATTTCGCGCTCTATTATTCTGTGTTTTGTGAGTCATTACAGAAAGGTGTTTTTTCTTTTTTTGTTATATATTTGATTTCTGTTTTAAGAAAAGAAAATTGATTTTTTTGGGAATCGTTGAAGCTTAGTTGGGAGTATAATCGTGAGACGTTATACTGGCATTTACTCATTTTTAACCATGTCCACCATCTTTATACTGATTTAAGTTGTGTTTGATCTAAGATTACTTGTGTGTGATATCTATTTCCATTTTCTCTTTCTAGGAGAAATCCTTTTGTTAACAACTATTTTCGGTTCTGTTTTCTGTTCGGTTTTGGCGTCCATTTTCTGAAAGTGTACTGCTGCTATTGGGACATTTCAGATTGTGGGGTTTTGTGACCATTTTCTCTTGCTTGTTCTAGATTTTGGCACTGTTTTCTGTAGTGAAGTTGCGTAGCGAATCCCAAAAGAGCTTCCAAACATATTTTCCTCCATCCATTCCATACCATGGAATGTTTGTGTTAGCGGTTATGCTTTTTGTCTTTAGATTTTTGGAGCAGTGTGTTTTCCTTTCTTGTGGCCTTATGTTGGAGCATGTGTTTCGTATTCTCTTCCCCTTCTCAGTTTGGATAAAATTCGGGTCATTAACGACCGATTAGACCACTGGAAAGAAATTCCTACTCACGTCACTGAGATCAGCACCAAGCTCCTGGACAAGAGATTTGCTCGTCTGGAGTAGTTGTTCTTTTTTTCAGTCCCATCTGTGGTTGTCCTGTGTCGGATCGCGTTTCTTCTCGTCGTGCCCGATTTGCTAAGAGGAGTGCTCGGTCTCAGCTGTGTAGCCCTCGTACTATTAGTACACGTTCCCTCATTGCTACAGAGAAAATTGTTTTCTCTACTCATTGTACTCTTTACCTGACCTTATCTTTCTTTTTTTGTGCTTCGATTTCTTTCTGTGTTAGCCCAGCATGCCGTCTTATACTTGTGAATATTTCAGTCTACAACAGCAAAAGATTTGGAGATTATTTAAGTTTAAAATTACTTATGTGCATATTTCAAATACTTGTGAACAACCCTACTTTAAACGATATCTTGCCTTTATTAGTAGCTAGCTTAAGTAATAATATTTCCAACATTTATCATGTTACTGGAAATGTGCATGATACGTGGTCATATAATTTGTTATTTCAAATGCCATCCAGTAATTGCAAGGGAGTTTTTGAAAATCTTTCATAAACATCTCTGATGTTTTTGTTGCTTCCAAACAATATAGCCTGATTATTCCATTATGAGTTAAAGCCTACGATTTTCTAGATTTCTGTCAAGTTTAAACAAAAAATATTGTCCACTTTTAATCAATGATCTAATTACTTTTTCACTGTTGATACCAGGAAGATGTTATCAATGAAGATGTTGATATGCCTCAAAAGGAAATAGGACATGATCGACTTTGGTGATGGTGCTGCGATTACCGATGGAAGGGCTGTTTTGTCTTGTGTCTTTTCTACGTTAACTGAACAGTTATAAACTATGTTTTATATTTTGTGTACTCAAGTTGATATTATTGGGAATTGAAAACATATGTATTGAATTAGGTGTTAACTCATGTATTGAATTTCTTTTGTTAGTTGATACTTTATTTGCAATTAGTATATTTTCTGTGTTCATCTTTATTTTTTTATGAATATTCTTTTAGATATATTATTATTAAAATGCATGAGCTATCAATATATGTTATAGCAGTAAACCTGCGTTATGAATAATCTCAAATTTATTGAGATTTTGACGTATAATAGCGGTAAATCTGAGCAATTGTACATCAGTAGAATAGCAGCAAAAAGGAGCTATTGTATTTTCTGATTATACGGCAGAAATGAGTTGTCAAAGGGGTTAGTAAAAACTATAACAAAGTCATTAATAGCATTAAATATCCGTTATTGATTAAGTATTTTATAACGGTAATACTTTGTTATCAATATTTTCTCTATGAATGAGATTTTGATGTATTATAGCGGTCATCATAAGCTATTGTAATAATATAACATAGCGGCAAGACATCCCTATCAAAATTGATCTTTAATAACGGCAGAGAAAGTGCTATAAATGTGTAGCAGTTTTTAATAACATGTTCATATACAGTGTTTATGAAACCGCTATGTTTGTTATTCATAGCGGTTTTGGGCCGCTATAAAACCGCAGTATTGTTGTAGTGATGCAACCGAACTTATTTCATAATTTAATTTAATAAATATGCGAATAATTTAGTTAGGTGTGAGTGAGAAAATCACTCAACTTTGGGTCCTTAGTGGATCAGACATCCAACCAAAGCCCAAAATTTCACAGTCTCGAAACGTAGCCAAACCAGTGCTTGAACGTCCGCAATTCTGCCACGATCCCAACACACCAAACCGCAACCAAATCCGAGTTCATATGTGAAAGTTATTAGCATTTTATTCTCTGAATTTATATATAAAAATAAAAATAAAAATCCTCACCAATCATAAGGTGACACGTCACCTTCTCTTTGTCGCCCCCTTTCTTCTCGCGTGGACCATTTCCAACGGAGAAACCCAAAACATAACAAATTTTGACCATTGATTTCTCTTAACTCCGGCCTGTGGAAGAGGGGAGGCCACCGTCAATCGAAGCTCCATCGAAAACCGCGCCCTTTGGAATCCTCGCCAGCACCTCCGGTGGACCATAGCTCCGTTGACGCCACGCCCTAAATCCAGTGTTCTGAGCATCAATACACCAAATTCCGACAATCCTTCGGCTCATTCCACTAGCGAACCCCACTGTCATGCTCAGGAGGACCTCCTCTACAATACCCATCTTCTAGAATCTCCGATTATAGCCTAAATCAAAAACCCATAAATTTACTTTAGGGTTTCAAATTTTAGAAAGTTTGACCATAATTTTCATCAAATCTAAGCACTGCATGTTGAAACCGATGATACCCGTATGTTTGTATCAGCGAGAGCTTCGAGTCGATATATAATACGCTATGGTTATGGAGAGATTTTATTTTCAAGTTGATATTTTTATTTTGAGCTAGGTTTATTTTCAACCATTAAAGAAAATTCTTGGAGAAGGAGAGTATACGTATAATGAAATGGGAAAATGGGCCGGTGACTAATAAAAGGATTTTATTTATACACGTATATAAGGCCCAAATATTAGAAACAACTAATTATCATATTACACTGACTTCTTTCACATTTTCTCCCGTACGCTCAAATGACAAGTCTGATTGTAACGCAAATTGGAACTCTTCAAAAATTCGACATTCCGAATCCGATGAAACTGGTTTTGTCGGATTCCGAGACAGTTACCATAACCGTTAAATTTCACTATTAATTAATTAATAAAATATTCAATTATTCATTTAACTGATTTAATTCAATTTAAATATTGATTAAAAATTCCGTTTAAGTCCAATTAAGACTTAAGTAATTTATAAATTGATTTCAAACATTTAAAATCCCAAATTCATTTATTTACAAATAAAAATTTGAGTTTCAATTATAATTTAAACAACTCAGAATTTCACTGTTTTACCAATTAAATTTGAATTCCAATTAGAAATTAAACGCTTAAATTCGATTGGTCATTTTAAATTTTGAATTCCAAACTATGAATTTCTAATTATAAACTCAATTTAAAAATCAGTTTAAACAAACTTCAACAATCATCATCATCAAAAATCAACCAAATTTTATTTTTACCAATATCATTGAACGAAATACGATATTGAGCACCTATATATTTCAAATCCATATCTATAAAATAGCTTTTATAAAATAAGTTATGTAGTTGAAAATTTTCAGAAAAAATTTCTAACTCCCGAAATCAAGGAAAATTTCGCTAGCATCTCTTTTGTACGGAGAGGTCCGGAAAAATCACATATATATAAAACCCAAATATTCATCCCATCACTCGATGATGCATCCCAAGATGGGGAGAACAATATATATATATATATATATATATATATATATATATATATATATATAACCACCAAATCATATAACTCAAATGTGTACCTTCTTTAGCGTTTATTTGTAATTTATTTACCTTAGTACTTTAGTATTTAGCACAAGCGAGCTCCAAAGCATAGCGCACACTCTTTACACCTGCTAAATACTCACATAGGCATAAGAATCCAACATATAAACAATACATCGCAAATGCACATAACCTACACAACATGTATCGAACATTTCAACTACAAAACCAAGATTCCCATAACAGGTCAGCGAACAAATTGAGGGTCATCACCCCTTAGATGATGGAATTTGACTAAAGCACACTAGTAAAAACAGTACAAGAAAAGAGGGTATTAATAGCATTGGAATTCCAAGGTAATTACAATTGCTATGCTTGCACGTATTAAGAACATTAAAAAGAACATGACATCGCTATATGAGCCACATACATCCATTGATAAAAAATAATAGAAAATGCTATTCATGCCGCATCCTGAAATTTTCCGAGGGCGGGCTTTTTATTATTTTGGCTGCCATCACTTATTTTGTTACTTCATCTCCTTCCGCTAACGAAAAAGCAAGAGAAACCCTAAATTGATCCCTCTTTCCCTTTGTTTCGATACCATGAAGTGTTGTTCTGCCTTCGGCTTCGATGATAATTCCTTACTTTCCTACGCCAGGGAACTGCAAGATGATAGACTACAATTTTCTTTGCTTCAAATCATAGGAAAAAACCCTACATGAATCCTCAACTTTCTAGTCGCCAATAGCTTCTTATCGCCACCTTGCCAACAACTCATCCCCGCTAACTCACAGGTAAGCTTCATTCACTTTTGATTTTAGACAAATTTGAATTCCTAACATTTCTTTAATTCGCTGCTCATTTTCGAATTTTTTATTCCATGCTGGATTTGATTGTCTTCTTTTGTTTAGTTATTTAACTACCAAATTGTTGATGGCTTAATTTTAATCAATATTTTTACTTAATTAAAGAGCTAGATTAAGTGTGAGTGCTTGACTAAACTAGTATTACTGCAAAATTAACAAGTTGGACAGAAATCAGTTGACAGCCAAGTTTGGTGTTGAGAAATTTTTCCATAGGTGTCTTTTTTCCTTATTTGGAATTGAATCCTTATTTGCATGCACAATAGATAGTAGATATGAAATTATGATTTTACATCAAATTCAGGATCTACCTGAGAGTAAGTTTGTTTTGGTCTGTAGGTATGCACAATAGATAGTAGATATGAATTTATGATTTTAGATCCAATTCAATATCAACCTGAGAGTAAGTTTGTTTTGGTCTGTAGGTATGAAATTTTGATTACAGAATATCAAAATTTACCAAAATTCCCATCCGCACTTCTCATAAATAAAATCTCCTTGGTATTTTAGAAACTGATGTTTAGTGTTTTTAGTTTATTGTTGATACACTAATATTTTAGTTCTTATGTTTAATGTGGGTTTGTTGAAATAATAAAAAGATTGAATTTTAGTATGGAAAGAATTCAGGAACTGAACCATACACCTCAAGGATATGAGATGTTTCTTAGATGTACTTTTTCAATACAAAGAAAACTTTATATCAATACTCATGTGGTTTTGTATATAGATTTATCCGAGTATAAAATATTTAAATTTTGTTTCTATGGTAAAGCTACTTTGCTACTAATTTCAATTCTTTTCATAACATAGTATTTACTGTTTTAAAGCTTTAATTAAAGATCCTTTGGATATTGTTTATAATTTCAAGCTTCAATCAATGATTTGCTTAACTTTATCATTTTGTTCTATTGTTTACTCTCCAAAGATCAACTTTTGCAAACTCTTATTTTTGTCGTTGTATCGACGTAAGATTTAGCTAAATGTATAGAAAATGTATTTATCGGTAAAGGATATGAGATAGTTATTGTAATATTATAATAAAATCAAGGTTTTGAAATATTACTGCATAGCAAATACAAAAATGATGTTACTTTATCCATACCATTTAAAATATAGACAGACTGCATAGATCTAACTTATAGTAGCTATACTATAGTTATATTGAAGGTGTAGAACTGTATAGAAAAGCAAGTAAAACAATAAAGGATCAAGAATACTATATTTGTATTATTTGAAATTTGTGCACATATTGTATAGCACTTTTAGCTACGTCAAACAATATGAATACTGCAATATTTATTCTTAACTAATTACTGTGGAGAAAAATATCTCATAATGATATTCAGAAAACCTCAAACAAGCTGTAATTGTTCTCAAGAATATCGCTATTTATGAATGTTCCTAATAAAACTTGAATGTAAATTTGAAACTCAGTTAAATGTAAATCTATACAAGTTAACAATAATAGAAGGGATTCTCATCATTGTAGAACCGTACAGGACTATGCTTCTCTATCATTTTGCTTAGCTAAATCATATCTAAGTCAATTTTTTGGTAGTTTACATTCAAAATGGTAAATTAATAAAAGCATGACCTATAATGTTGATATGTTACCTTAGATATCTCTTTTCTATTTCCTCTTTCTTCCCTAATTTTCTATACTTACCTTTAGTTTTAGTTTTTGTCCTACTTATAAATCTTCTTCAAATTTTTTTATTTGTAATGAAATTTTCTGTAGTTTCTTTCTGCTATGCAATATTCTATTCCTTATTTTCTACCACTTTGTCAGCATACCATCAACTTTTGTATGCTCTTTTTCACATATTTGCAAAATGATTCCCTTTTTAAAAATGTTTTTTTTCTTCTTCAGTATTTTCTGTTTTTAGTCATATATTTTGTTTCCTAGATACACAAGTAAATAATCACCCAATTCATATTTTGCCATTTATACTGTCAAACCTTATTTTGACAATTAACCTAAATTACTAAGTATATAATTACATTCTGTGATAAGCGAATGAACTTAAGGACCCACGTGCATTCTTCCTTTTATTGTCTAATGTATTATTTCTGATTTAGCATGTACTAAGGAATTCAAGTATATAATATCGTTTGGTTACCAAGTTTGATAAATGCAATTGTTTTTTACTTAAGAAACTTTATGTATTATCATGTAAATCCTCCCTCCTCTATCTCAAATATTTCCACATACTACACGTAAATTATATTCGTAATTTTCTCTTTGGTCGGCTGAATTGTGAAGCTCAATGGAGTAGCATATCTCTTATTAAGTTAATTTAAGTCATTAGATATTTTGATATCAAGTTTTGGATGAGAAACTCGATAAATAACATCACAACATTATTCAAGTTTCTAATGAGAAATTTGATTGATAATATCGCATCGCTATATTGGTTTTTAGTCTAAACAAAGTCAAGCTATTCAACCTTGAATTGGCAATAAATCGCAATGAATGGATTCTAATTGTTGTTTCGTTGATATAAAAAGGTTTAGTGGCCACAAAATCGGATGCTTTTGTATTTTATGAATGGTTCCTCATCATGTTTGCAGGTTCCAATTTGATTCTATATGAATTATGCACTTGTAGCAGGTTCCAATTTGATTCTATATGAATTATGCACTTGTAAGTCTTGTGTATATTAATGTAAACTACAAAAAGGCATAAATCAAGTGTGTACAGTATTACTTTATTCTGTTTATTTTCTGTTTTGAAGTTTAACAACAATATTCAATTTGAATCATCATAATTATGAATATGTTATGTATATGAAATTGTCCTTATGATATTTTTTTCTGTTCTCAATACGATTTTAACATATATTTTCTAACGTTATCTAATTTAAAATTGAGATAACATATAGAGGCATTATCTATTCTAGCTTACTTAAGAATGAACTACGCAACATTGTCATGAATGTACAGTATTTGTAAATTGCAAGACAGTAAAAAAAAATGTATGATATTAAGCCGAGTAAGCGGATTGCATGCAACAAGAACATGAACAAACAAATTTAATTTGAAAAGAAAAATCATTTAATTTAACAAGGAAATCATGTAACTGAACAACATTTCCCTTCTTAAGTCCACTTGGTTGTTTGGTACACATCTGATCTCATTGGTTCCACTTGCTGGTGATGCTGCCTTTTCCTTAATTTTAGTACAGATATGTTGTGTTCTCAGTCAGGTAGAATTGGATGTTGATGTTACAAGTTATTTCCAGTTGGCAACCATGGCCTTATATTTATATAGGTAATTAAATACAAATAACACGACTGTAGAATATAGAATGCATGTTTGATGTATTGTCCGCGTTTAAGAATTGCATTATCGTCTCTCAGATTCAAATGATATTGATGTGTGCTTTTGTTTATCAGGCCCATTGATAACTCTGCTTTTAAATACAGTTGATCGCCATTAGTCCCAAATGATATTAAGCATGTAAGCGAAGAGGTGTTGTAGCTTTGGCATGTATCCTTTTGAGCACATTACTATAGGATAGATTATGATTCTTCCACGATAAGAGCTGAGAAGAAACTCTTAACATAGGTATGTTGACTGTTAATGCTGTTTCAGTTTTGATCTCATTTGTTTCAAAGAAATTTGCCTGTTACCTATTTTGATAGTACGACACAAATACCATATTAGAGCAGCCACCATTTGTGTGATATATTAATACATGTTAGAAAGGTATTCACTAATATCCTGTCTGGGATATGCAATTTGAAATATGAAAGAATTGTTCCTATGGAGAAAATTGTATGTACACACATTTGAAATATTTGGACTTCTACAAATCATTGCTTTCTCACCATTTTACTATGTCAAATCAAATTGAATTTAAGTACATGCACATGTGTGCTAATTGGCAGAATAACAATGAGGACAAAAGATAAAAGCCAATGCTCCCAAATACAAAAGGACGTAGAAGATCAAAGATAAACCATACCATGTTTTAAAATCTGGTGCATGCTTCTTCAGTCATACAACATCCAATCGTGCCAAATAATCATGTAGGTTTTCTGTAAAACCAAGTATATAGGTAATGATAAACCACGACAGTCTTGATAAATATCGATGTATAGGAACTTGGTTGCTCCTATATGCTGCTTAAAACAAAGAGATAAGGTGACAGGAGCTATGGCTTATAGTACAGTTAGGCATTGAAGAATGGACTGCAAGTGAAATTGCCAAACTGAAATAAAGTAAGTACTCTAGCATAGCTGAACTCGTCATGTTCAGCTAGCATAATTTCCCACTAAGATTGCATATTGGGTTTGTTTTGTTTTGTTGCTTGATCATAATATCTAATTTTGCTTTGTTTAATAAAAATAATCATATGATTATGTAGTATATATAAAATGAAGGTGATTTGCACACAATTTCTCCGTTTAACAACCTTGTATATGTATATTTGCTTTATATGCAAGACTGTACCTGCTTAAAGATTTTCATGGATAGGATTTTTTACTAAAAACATTAGAGTTGTCAGTTTCCTGCAGAATTTTTTAGTTTAATTGGATTTAATATCTAATACCCAGAAATATAGATATGAATTAGTTTAACCCTTTGCAAGAAACATGGGCTAACTTTGGTTACATTCTCGGGTAATATATAAGCTCTCCACTTAGTCTTCCTTATAATTGCTTTTCTTTGCCTTCTTGCACTTTCAATGATGGATCTTGTAGCGTTTTCCATTTCCATCTTGTTGTATTATCATCCATTTGGTTGTCAAGCCTGACTTGGACATGAGTGCATAATATAATAAAGTACATTACAGGCTAGCGCGTTTTCTTGTTTGAGCAGCCACAGTTTTAAATATATTCATGGGTATACCCCATTTACTCTACTAAGTCAGTAATTGATGACTTAGTATGTATAAAAAAATCTTATAAACCCATTGAATCCTTTCATGTGTAAACAGGCTTATGAATATTTAGTCATGCTTGGACTAATTTTTAGTACGCTTCCAGTAGATAGAAACTTATAAAGTGAACATAGCTGTGTTATGTATTTTTATAGGAAAGTGAGTGCATGAATATTCATGGGTACCTGGTAGATGTGCTATAACCTGTTGCATCCTCTGTATTTCTTTCACTTAGTGAAGTAGGAATTAAACTATTGGCACACACATAGAGAGCGAGAGGGAGACTAACTGTGTTATGGTTTTGTGAAAGACCACCTTTGTCAATGACCAGAAATATAATCGCATTGTATTGCATTGCAGTTATATTGCTTGATAAGCTTGGCTATATATGAAAGACCGCCTTAATCTCATGCAATGGTATAAAAGAGTTGGCACCTTCATCAATGACCAGAAATCCACTTGAGCACCAAATGCTTTTAGGGATGAGAGTGTGTGAAGTAGAGTCAGTGGAGCGAGTGGTGCTGCCAAAGATTTATTCATGGACCTGCACTTGGAGGCATAGAGGGTATTTTCTGCATGTGGGAAGAGGTGTGTGCTTACTGCGAACCCAAGGAATATGGTGGAGGCGTTATTGAAGGAGTATTTGGGTATAGATTTGGTTATAAGGAGTGAGATTAGCGTTTGTAGAGGAAGGGCGACTGCGTTTGTTAGGGAAGGGTGTTCTTGTTGGGGAGAAGAAGAAGTGCTTGGGAAGGTGTTTGAAAATGAAAGGCTAGATGTTGGATTGGCTGATTGGAGGACTGATTTTCCGTTCATGGCTCTTTGTCAGATTTATTGTAAATCTTAAATCTGATGTTCTACTACAAGTATGATACAAAATACCTAAAACAACGGAATAAGTTTCAAAATTAACTTTCATCCCCTGGAAAAAAAGAAAAGAAAAAATTCTGAAGAAAATGATTTTACAAAGATGTGCACTCGAAACTGTATGCATCTGTTGAAATTAATGATTCAAATATTAGTGGAGAAGGAAAGAAATTGATTGATTGTCAATCAATTAATTAGCTTGTTTATGGAAAGGGATAAGAGGAAGATTTTTTTTGGAAGAAAAATAATTAATAGGCCAATCAATCAATTGATGAAGAAAGGGAAAGAGATTGAGACCATAATTATGCCATCCATTTATGCTCCAATCAAATCAAGGAAGATATTTATTTTTCTTCATGTCCTAGAAACTTCTATTCTTTATCTCCAAGAAATCTCTATATAATTAGGGGTCATGTTATTGTATGGAAAAAAAAAAGTGTAATCCACCATTAGTCTTCTCTCTATTGTAATCTGTTGTACTCATTTCTTCACTGAGAAATAAAGGTTGTTGGGTCTCCGTGGACGTAGGCAAAGCCGAACCACGTTAAAATTGGTGTGCTCTTTCCTCTATTTTTGTTCTCTCTATAAATTTGTGCCACTTGTTTTTATTTTTGGCGTTGTTGAAATTGTTGACAGACTAGATCATTGGGTTAATTCGTATTCCGCTGCCCAAATCTCTGATTTTGCACTACAGATTGGTATCAGAGCCAGTCGTCCTGTTCAAAGACTATTTCAACCATGTCAAATTCCGCAAAGAATAACGGTGGTAGAAGCGTTACAAATTATGGAGTTGCTAGATTTGATGGAAAGGGGGATTTTGGCACATGGAAGATGAAGATGGAAGCGGTGTTGAAGAAAGAGAGGACATTTAAAGTTGTCTCAAATCCAGAGAAATTGAAGAAATTACCACCTGAAGAGTTAGAAGAATTGGAAGAGGATGCTCTTACTACCATCCAACTTAGCCTTTCTGACGAAGTACTTAGAGAGTTTTCTCATGTGAAAACTGCTAAGGAATTGTGGGATGCTCTTCAGAGAAAGTTCTACGACAAGTCTCTCACCAACCGCATCATCTTACAGCAACAACTTTATTCTTTCAAAATGAGGCCTGGAACAGATGTATTTGCTCATATAGATGCCCTCAACACACTTGTCATGAATCTTCGAGCAGCTGATGTAAAGATTGAGGATGAGGCGCAAGCTGTTATTCTTTTATGTTCTTTGCCTGCAGAGTATAACACTTTTGTTAACTCTATGATCTATGGGCGTTCGTCTATTTGCTTGGAGGATGTGAAGACAAATTTGCATAATGAGATGTTGAGAGGAAAGTTGGCAAGCATGAGCATGGAGAATGATTCTGAAAGCCTTGTTGCACAGAGAGGAAGAAGTCAAAGTAGACCCAAATATGGTGGAGACAGAGCTAAGTCCAGATCTCAGTCAAGAGGAGCTCGGAAGGGAGTTTGTCATTATTGCAGAAAACCTGGACATTATATTGCAAATTGCCCCAAGTTGGAGAATAAAAACAAAGCTGTTCCCCAGAAGGCTTCAGCATCTACGGCGGAGACATCAGATTCAGATAATGATCCTGGCATTTTTACAGCCTCTGCCTCTCCTATGAAGAGCACTATGTGGATTATTGACTCGGGTGCATCCTATCACATGACACCGGATAGGCACGTTTTTTCCACTTATCGTCAGTTTGATGGAGGAGAGGTTCTCATGGGAAATAATGCTGCTTGTCGCATGATTGGTATTGGAACAGTAAAAATCAGGATGTTTGATGGTGTTGTTCACACTTTATGTGATGTCAGGCATGTGCCTGATTTAAGGCGTAGTTTGATCTCCATTGGAGCATTGTGCAATTTTGGCTTAAAGTGTGTAATAGAAAAAGATTCATTAAAAATTACAAATGGCTCATTGATAGTGATGAAAGGGGTAAAAGCTGGAAAATCTGTATTTGCTGAAGGGTACAACTGCTGTTGTGGAGTCTGCTTCAGTTATTGATTCAGTTGATTCCGATTCTACCAGATTGTGGCATTTTCGTATGGGCCACATTGGAGAGCGCAGTTTAGAAGTATTGAGAAAACGAGGCTTGATTGACGGTGTTCATCATTCAAAACTTGACTTTTGTGAAGGATGTGTACTTGGAAAGCAGACGAAGGTTTCTTTTGGCATTGCAGAGCATAAGTCTAAAGATGTTTTAGAGTATGTTCATACTGATGTTTGGGGTCCCGCACCATGCCTATCTTATGGAGGAGCCAGGTATTTCGTTTCATTTGTTGATGATTTTTCTAGAAAAGTATGGGTTTACTTTATGAAGTCCAAAGATGAAACTTTTGATAGGTTTCAAAGTTGGAAATCTCTTGTTGAGAAGCAGTCTGGAAAGAAAGTGAAGGTTCTTCGTTCAGATAATGGTGGTGAATTCACTTCTCAAAAATTCATCAAATTTTGTGAGTCCGAGGGAATCAAAAGACACTACACCACACCAGGAGACCCTCAGTCAAATGGGGTTGCAGAGAGAATGAATCGGACTTTGTTGGAAAGAACTCGTTGCTTACGGCTGACTGCAGGATTAAATAAGAGATTTTGGGCAGAAGCATTATCTACGGCGGTTTTCCTTATCAACTGCACACCTTCTACCGCCATAGATATGAAAATTCCTGAAGAAGTATGGAAGGGAGGGCCTGTATCATATTCCTTTCTCAGAGTGTTTGGTTGTCCAGCTTATGTACATGAGAGCAAAGGGAAGTTGGATCCAAGATCGCGCAAGTGTATTTTTCTTGGTTATAAGAAAGGAATTAAGGGTTATAGGATGTGGTGTCCTACTACCCAGAAGATTGTTACTAGCAGGCATGTTACATTTGATGAGAAGGCTATGTTGAAGGTGGAGCCTTCTTCTTCAGTTAATGATGATGTTGAGAGGACAAATTCAGAATACCAAACACAAGGCAGATCATCAGACTTTCATACAAGTAAAAATGGTGATTCAGATGACACCGTGGTTGATAGGGAAGAGATAGAAGATCAATCTCAAGGTGGAGCTCAAATTCAAACTCGACCAACGAGAGAGAAGAAAAGACCTACATGGCTTGATGATTTTGTGGGATTAAGCATTGAAGATATTGACTTTGATGACATGGCAGCTTATGCATTAAGCATATTTCATGATGAACCAAGAGACTACAAAGATGCCATTAGTTCAGTTGATAGCTCCAGTTGGCTAGTAGCAATGGAGGAGGAGATTGAGTCTTTGCACAAAAATCACACTTGGGATTTAGTGCCACTTCCTTCCGGCAAGAGAGCAATTGGATGTAAATGGATCTATAAGGTGAAAGATGGCGGCAATGGTGACTTGAGGTACAAAGCAAGATTAGTGGCGAAGGGTTATGTTCAGAAGAAAGATGTGGAGTTTCATGATATTTTTTCTCCAGTTGTTAGACATACTTCCATTCGCATTCTTTTGGCATTGGTTGCTCACTTTGACATGGAGTTGGAACAACTAGATGTCAAGACAGCATTCTTGCATGGTGATCTTGAGGAGGACATTTACCTACAGCAGCCAGAAGGGTTCATTGATAGCAGCAGGCCAGGTCATGTTTGTAAACTTAACAAATCTCTTTATGGCTTAAAACAGTCTCCTAGACAGTGGTATAAGAAATTTGATAAGTTTATGATCTCACATGGTTACTCTAGAAGTTTTAAGGACCAATGTGTCTATTTTAAAAATTGTAATGATGATATCATCTATTTGTTACTTTATGTTGATGATATGTTGATAGCTTCTAAGAGTATGTCAAAAATTTCGGAGTTGAAGATGGAGCTCAGTAAGGAATTTGAGATGAAAGATTTGGGAAATGCACAAAGAATTTTGGGGATGAATATTCAGAGGGATAGAAAGCAAAGAGTTTTGAGGCTCACTCAAACTCAATACATCGAGAAAGTCCTATCTCGATTCGGTATGGAGAATGCTAAACCGGTGGCTACTCCATTAGGCTCTCAATTCAAGCTATCCAAAGATATGTGTCCCACATCGGATGAAGACAAAAGGGATATGTGTAATATTCCTTATTCTAGTGCGGTTGGAAGCCTTATGTATGCTATGGTATGCACAAGGCCTGATTTAGCTCATGCAGTTGGTGTTGTCAGTCGATATATGTCTAACCCAGGTAAAGAGCATTGGCAAGCAGTGAAGTGGATACTCAGATATCTTCGTGGCACTTCTTCAGTTGGCTTGTTATATGGTGGAGTAGATGGAGACATCTCTCTTAGAGGATACTGTGATTCAGATTATGCTGGGGATAGAGATGGACGGAAGTCGGTGTCGGGCTATGTTTTTACACTTGGCATAGGCCCGATTTCGTGGAGATCAAAGTTGCAGTCAATCGTAGCTTTGTCGACTACCGAAGCAGAGTTAATGTCGATTGTGGAAGCAACAAAGGAAGGATTGTACTTACTTCAGTTGTTGGATGATCTTTCAATGGAGCAGCGGACAGTGGAGCTATTTTCAGATAGTCAGAGTGTGATTCATCTTGTTGAGAATCAGGCTTATAGTTCACGGACGAAGCACATTGATGTTAGAGGCTTCTTTCTTATGCTTGAGGAAGAACGAAGCAAGATCAAATTATTAAAGGTGGGTACTTCAGATAATCCTTCAGATATGATGACCAAGTCACTTCCAAAGGACAAGTTTGAGCATTGCTCAAACTTGATCAGTTTGCTTCCTGTTACTTGAGCGCCATGGGGCGCTGGGCCCAACAACTTTTATGTTGATTGTTGAAGATGAGTTAATGAAGAAAGATTGCCATATTTGAATCAAGGTGGAGTGTTGAAATTAATGATTCAAATATTAGTGGAGAAGGAAAGAAATTGATTGATTGTCAATCAATTAATTGGCTTGTTTATGGAAAGGGATAAGAGGAAGATTTTTTTTGGAAGAAAAATAATTAATAGGCCAATCAATCAATTGATGAAGAAAGGGAAAGAGATTGAGACCATAATTATGCCATCCATTTATGCTCCAATCAAATCAAGGAAGATATTTATTTTTCTTCATGTCCTAGAAACTTCTATTCTTTATCTCCAAGAAATCCCTATATAATTAGGGGTCATGTTATTGTATGAAGAAAAAAAAGTGTAATCCACCATTAGTCTTCTCTCTATTGTAATCTGTTGTACTCATTTCTTCACTGAGAAATAAAGGTTGTTGGGTCTCCGTGGACGTAGGCAAAGCCGAACCACGTTAAAATTGGTGTGCTCTTTCCTCTATTTTTGTTCTCTCTATAAATTTGTGCCACTTGTTTTTATTTTTGGCGTTGTTGAAATTGTTGACAGACTAGATCATTGGGTTAATTCGTATTCCGCTGCCCAAATCTCTGATTTTGCACTACATGCATCTACAAATTGATCTAATTTAAATTAGTGAATGAATCTACCAATTGATTTCCAATATTTTATCTTTTGAGCTAAATGACCCCATATTAGTGGTTACTTGTAGCAATGATATAAATAGCTTTTATGTCATTTACATAGTGCATTAGTTGTTCAAACTACTATTGTTGACATAGATACATCTGAACTGTACCCTGGCGTAAATGCACTTCAAATTTTACTTATGAGCTATTCTTCTTTGCATCTCATGATATTTACAAAGTAAAATTATAAATTATTCTCGTTCAAACTTGGTTTCTAGGTATCATAATTAGAAAATCCATAATCAAAATGGACATCTATAAGTGATTTCTAAGCTTTTGTAGTAATATATCATAGCTTTATTCAAATAACTTACTTACTAAATTGAAATTTAGAACCTTGCAGGTATGAGTACAGATGGGAAGATGGTGTACAAATAAAGAACCAACAGAAGTTTCAGCTTCAAAACATTTTTATACTTAATGGACTGGATTGAAGTTCAGCTTGATGATGAATCCATATTCCCATGGAATCTTGGTAGCCTTCACACATCCAAATTCCTATATTTGAGTCTGAAATCCTACAAACTGATTACCTAATCTATTTGCAGGAACACCATTTCCTCGAAATTTCAAGGAGGTTGTAAAGACAATTTTTAAGAGACTGTTTTGTGTATATGCACATATATACCATTCACAATTCCAGAAGATTGTGAGGCTCTTCCGAAGAGGCACACCTTAATACCTACTTCAAGCATTTTATTCTATTTACCCACGTAAGCTTTTTTTTCTCAGCCTAGTGATTACACCCTCTATTTTTTAGTTACCCTCAATTTTTAGTTATCTAATGTATTTTATTCAACAAAAATTATTTCCCATGTGTAGCTAATGAAAAAGCATTTAAGCAGCAAGTTCAGTAAGAAACCAGGCATCAATTTGAGAACCAGCTTTCCTAATTTAACGTATGTACAAGAGTACAAAAAGGAATTGTTATTCATACGGAGATGGACAAGAAAGAGCTATAGGTACTAACCTCATCTTCAATCATTTTTACTAAAACTAGTTGTTATTGTGGTGTAGGTATTCGGCTTGATTGACAAGAAAGAGCTAGCTCCGCTGCAAGAGCTTATTGAATCCATTATTGTTCCCTAGTAGAACAAACCCATAACTGTATAGTAATTTACATAGCCCTGTTTTAACGGTACGTCATTATATACAATGCATCTGACTATTTATATCGTAACAATATAGTTTGCATTGAAGTATACTACGTATTACCATTATAGAACTACAAATAAATGAACTATTAACACTACTGCATTGCAGAAGATTGAAAAAAAAGAAAACTCATCTGTACAATAGGTTGGAGCTAAGTGCATTATATTTTTTGTCATAGCTGCACGTTTCTTTTGTTTCTTTTACATTGTCAATATAGATATAAAAATTACTAACACCTTGACGGTTTATTTGACATTAGCAGGACCACTACTGTTGCAGTTAAGGAGAAAATATCAGAAGTAAAGCAAGATTAAATTTATCGTTTGTCTGTTTTGTAAGTAACTTGTTGATGCAAAAATGTGACATTATATATGGTACATTATGTGTGGATTCGGAACAGTTGATAAAACACTTTGTATAAAATACTAAGTCTGAATATATGAGATTTTATTTGAATGATGTGTCTAAAATACCAATTATGGATATATGTAAAGTAGTTTGAATGATATACACGAAATATAATGCTGTAATTTATATATTTGTTGTTTGTAAAATTTGTTATATTATTTACATGTAAGTACGAAATACTTAAATGTGTATTTACACATGAAAAAAAGCTGAAACGACGATAAATTAGATCTGTAAATTAATAATGTAGGCAATAGCGTTTTAAAAACGCTATTGAATAAAAGAGCTATAGAAACAAATATCATAGTAAACGCTATAGAATCATACATACAAACGCTATAGAATCATACATTCAAACGCTATAGAAAGCATGTATCAGATAGTATATTGTATAGCGTTTCTATTTGATAGCCAACAAAAACGCTATGCAAACTTTATTTTTCATAGCGTTTTTATTTCCGCTATTTAAGTTTGAAGGTCTAACATAGCATGTCGTTACATAGCGTTCTCTGAAACGCTATGTTAGGGTATAATAGCCTTTTTCAAACGCTATGAAAGCCCCATTTTGTTGTAGTGAAAGTTGTTGCATTCATTTCAGGCTTTCAGAATTGTCCGGATTAGTCGAATTCGGATAATTTGTTCAAAAGTTATGACTATTTTAGTGAAGGCGAACACCTCAGCCCGTACACTGAAAAATGCAGGTCTGAGTTGTTCGACTCAGTTTTTACCCCTTTAATCACAAAATTTTACAAAGCATATTAAGGAAAAGTTTTATTTCAGATCTTGGGCTTTCCGAATTGTACTCGCACGTCGAAATCCGACGCTCCGGTAGAAAGTTATGGTCAAAACATTATAGGTATACACTTCAGATTTTTATTTTCTGCGTATAGTACTATGACTAAAACTTGAATTTCAGCATAGTAAACATGAGAATTTCGACATGGCGCTATTAATGAAAGTTTTAGTTCAGTTTCTAAGGTTTCCAAAAAGTCCAGAACCGTTAAATTCCGATTATCCATACAAAAGTTATGGCTATTTTACCTCAGCTTAACTAATATTTCCGGTTTCCGCATAAACATCGATTTATTCATTTGTAGTTCCAACTTTTGGATTCCAAGATTTAAGCAACGCTTTACCATCAAAGATGGTTTATCGCTCAATTATGTTCATAATATAATTTGCTCTATTATTGCTTAAACGTATTCGTATTCATTTGACTTGACTAGGTTTAGCTTCATTTCATATCTCATTTGCCCATTCCAATTTCATTGCCGATTATTTCATTTCCAAAATAGCCTTAAAAATTCACTTTCATGCCTCTTTTCCAACTAAATTAGTTCGTATACTAAAATATTACATTGTTAAGGGGATTTAAATCAAGTCCATTTATCCTTCGTTTCATTTCTTTATATTAAATTCCGAATCGACTCCAACCAATTCTTCTTAAGTTTCCTTTCGTTTAGCTTAGTTTATTAATTTAAATTAAGTCACCTTTAATCCAAATTTCTTCGAATACTCCACTTAACAAATTCAGACTCTCAAATCATGAATTGTGTTAGGGACGATTTATACTCAAATTTTATATTTAGCTCTCAAATCTTATTATTCGATTTTCCAAGTTAAATTTATTTAATTTAATTCCTTTACTCAACTTAACCTCTATTCCATTCGACAAAAGTATTTACATTCCATTCATTTCGTTTTAATACCCATATTTACATTCGACATATTTTCCTTAATAGGTTTACCCCATTTAGATTTTACTATGTCCTTATTTCATATAAACATTAATTCACCACTTATTTCTCCTATTTTAAATTTATCGACGGTTCATATTTTATCAATCGACATAAATTTCTTTCAACTCCTTCTCGACACACTTAATATACTTATTACTTACTCAAGCCATGAGTTGTCACGTTTATTACACAACCAATTTTAGTTGTCTTTAATTGAATTCTATTTGCGATTAATTTCAACTTCTCTAACACATCTGTCGACCAAACTTGGAATTTATTTAACTTAATTATCGCCCATGTTTATAAGTTTAAACGATGGTTTCCCTTCTCTTAACATTTAAGTCCATTTCATGGTTTCATAAACCAAAATTCTAATGAATCGAGTTAATTTAGCATCCAATCAATATTATTAGTTAAGATGAACCTAAATACCTTAACTCTGGGCTTAAACCAAGTTAAAAAAAAATCTAAGTACTTATACTATTTTATAGAAAAACATGCCATAAGATTTTAAATCCAAATCTTTAATTACCAAAAACATTGAATTTTTTTCAAAGGATGTTAAATTTATATTTCAACTTCAAATAACATATTCTAATATCTTTATAAAAAAAATTATCATATGGAATTTAATCCAGAATCCTTTGTCAAACAAGTTATAATAACCATTGAGTGGTCTCCCCCACTTAAACTCTTCAGAATAACATCGATAATGTGTGCACTCATTACCGAAGCCATTTCTGAGGTCCAAGATGGGATCACACTCATTTTATTTAAAATATTTTGAAAACTACGTCGAGAACTTTTTCTCGTAATACATCATTATTTCAAAACTTTGGCAACTATTTTCAAAAGCCCCGGAATCGAGTTCTCAATTTCAACTGATAATCATTTCGATTACAGATTATATGTTCCGATCATACCTTATTAGATTTATTATCTAATCATCCATAATAGGTGTAACTTAATATTATTACCTACTAATATCAAATGCCTATACACTTCAAACCAATAATAATATATTTGATATATTTAAAATATAATTGAAAACCATATTATATCGATCCATTTTGTTCGATTATTTAGAAATTCTTATCGATTCCATGGCATCCCATGTATCGACCAGAATCCGTAAATATTCAACAGAACAAGTCAACAAAATATAAAACCATTTTATATCAAAATACAAGTACGCACTCTTGTATATACACTCAAACTCATTCTAGGGCATTTCTAACCCCATCTCTAGTGAATTAATTTCCAAACAGAGCCAAGGTTATCGCTAACCGTCGCTCTGATACCAACTGTAACAAACCAAATTTTTGACCGTTCAAATCGACAATAAACCGCACATGTCGACCCAAACAAATCAGCAACACAGGTAGTTATTGGGAAAAAAGAAGAAAAGAAGAAAAAGAGAGAAACAATTACAGAATCTCACAGCAGAAGGACAACATATAATAAACAAATAATGGTTCAAAAGAATTTAAAAACATATATGTTCGAGTTACACTTTCTCTGTCATCAGAGTTACACTTATACAAATACATACAGTAATGCAGCGGAATTAAAGTGCAGTGAGAAAACATACTTATAATTGATATATATACGAAATCCTCGTCTTCATCCTCCAAGCTATTGAAATCTTCGCTAATTTCAACTTTTGGTGATCCGAGCATATTGCATAAAAAGAAAACACAACAAACACTCAGATAAGCACTAAATCATTCTCATATTAGTCAAATTAAAATATGAAATAACTTGACTATCATAGGTGCAGTAACTCAAGAGATGTTGCAAGATTTTCCATCTGTCAAGGATCGGTTGAACTAATACATACATAGTATAATACGCTATTATTGTAATGTCTATTCAGTAAAGTAAACATAATGAAAATAGCGTGAGCAGGATTACATTTTTATCCTTACACTATTTATAATACCGTAGTCTATACAGTACCGTAAACCCACCGTAACCGATGGCATCAGTGGGCAATCCATAGGTACGATGCAAATCAAAATCGTATGGGGCTCGATAAGGATAAATATGACAAGGCACTCGAGGCAATGCCCAGGGTAGGATTCTACCAATTGCACTCCCGGACTGGTAGTAACGCATAGCAGCCACTACCGTCCACCTCGAATCACACTCCCATATCAAAAGTGCCCAAATCATCATCATAGTCATAGAAATAGTATCGGAGTAGTGCGTCTAATCAAAGGTGCTACCTCAGTTAGTTATGGTATAGCTCCCGTTTTAGTCATTTCAATTATGACCCGAAGGTCAAGGCCATTTCGTTATCGTTCATCTTCTTCAATCCAAAATCACCTCCAAGTCATCATATTTCATTCTGGATACGTCATAACGTTTACAGTTGTTAAAGTGGTACCGACACTGACATAGAGTATGCCACTTGTCGACTCTGGCCTCTTTAACAACCAACGTTTACATTTTCCACATCGGTCAGTTCTTTTACATTTCACAAAGGTTCGCTTTATATCCAAAATATCATGTTTTGTTTCGAACCCAATTTATATTCGAAAAGAATATAATTTTCATATCAACATATCATAATCATACCAAAACCAATTATATTCTAAACTAGAATATATTTCATTTCAGTATATTATAATCATATAATATTTCACAAAATCGATTTATATTCAAGTAGAATATACTTCATGTCAAAGATTATAATTATTTCAATTCGATTTATGTTCGAAATCCATTCATATTCAAATAGAATATATATATTCTATTACAACTCATTTTGATCCCTTAGGAGATTCATTCATATTCGAGTAGAATATAACTTACATTTCCACATTAAAAATTGGTTTAAAAATCGATCCATAATTCAAATAGAATATACTTTATCTTCACTCCGTTTGAACCAACGATTTAAATTCAAGCACTTTCCATTCGGAGGAAATTTTACAATCATTTAATATACTTGAAAATAGATGTTTATAATTAAAAATCTTTATATAACATATACGTATAAAAATGATGGTTAAACAAAATAAAATAAATTTAGATCACTATGTATATATATAAAATATAAGTTTTACTAATAATTTAAGTAATAAAATATAAGGAAATTTAGTTATAACAAATAGTTTATAAGTCAAAGTTTTAATAAATGAATTTTAAGGAAAGGGATAGTTTATTTGAAATCAAACAGTGTAAATATATATAATAAAATTCTTCAACTATAATTGTTCCTTTTTTCCGAACTTCCAACACTTGAATCTATACTCCAGTCTCAATGGAGTTTTCCTAGTTTAATATCTTGTTTCAAACACCATTCAAACCAATCTTTCAATTTAGAGCCCAAATTCAACTCTAAGTTTAAAACAACTCCGAGTATCCTCGATTTTCTTTATTCCAAATTAAATCCGATAAGAATTTATTACATTCAAATCCACACCCTAAATTTGAAAATCTCAAATTTTATTCAAATCCCAATTTAAAAATTTCCACTTCGTTTGGGAAAAAACCATTTCAAATAAACATTCGTAATCCAGTTCTTTAAAGGAAACAAGTTTATCGCGTATCAGATCATTCATTTAAATGAAATTTCTATCAAATAAAATTTCCAAATATTTAAAAATCATTTAGCCAACTGATGTCCGTATAAAATTTTCTATCTTATGGCCAAGTGATATTAAATTTAATTTCTCGATATTTCAGGGGATGGATCTATCATTTCAATCCAAATCCGGGTCACAGAGATTTATCATTTCACTCTGTGTTCTTAATTTATTTTAAATCGATAAATCCCGGGTTTATTCGATGCCCGTAACATCAAGGATAAATGGGATTAATTGTCATAATCAACATACAAATATACTATACTGAATACGAAGCATTAGCAGTGTCAATCTCAATTCAGTAATATATTTCAACCAAATATCAATCACAACCATTCCATTGAACTGATCGGTATTAAACTGTTTTCAAGACTTACATGGATTAGAATTTCCAACTAGAAATTTAATTTAATTAAATGACTAATCATCGACCTAGATTTGCATGCTAACACACTTGCATGTTAATTTTAAGCAACACATCATCAAGCAAACACAACCATGCAACCAAACTTATTTCATAATTTAATTTAATAAACATGTGAATAATTCAGTTAGGTGTGAGTGAGAAAATCACTCACCTTTGGGTCCTTAGTGGATCGGACGTCCAACTAAAGCCTAAAATTTCACAATCTCCGAACTCAGCCAAACCTGTGCCAGAACGTCGGCAATTCCGCCATGATCTCAACACACCCAACCGCATCCAAATCCAAGTTCATATGTGAAAGTTATTAGCATTTTATTCTCTGAATTTTAAATTATATAAAAATAAAATTAAAATCCTCACCAATCAGAAGGTGACACGTCACCTTCTCTTTGCCGCCCCCTTTCTTCTCGTGTGAACCATTTCCAACGGAGAAACCCAAAACATAGCAAACTTTGACCGTTGATTTCTCTTAACTCCGGCCGTCGAAAGAGGGGAGACCACCATCAACTGAAGCTCCATCGGAAACCGTGCCCTTTGGAATCCTCGCCAGCACCTCCAGTGCACCGTAGCTCCACCGTCGCCGTGCACTAAATCTATCGTTCCGAGCATCAATACACCAAATTCCGATAATCCTTTAACTTACCACCAGCGAATCCCACCTTCGTGCTCAGGAGGACCTCCTCTGCAATACCCATCTTCCAGAATCTTCGATTATTACCTAAATCAAAAACCCTTAAAATTTACTTTAATGTTTCGAATTTCAAAAAGTTTGACCACATTTTCATCAAATCTGAGCGCTGCATGTTGAAACCGATGATACCCGTAGGTTTGTATCAGCGAGAGCTTCGAGTCGATATATAATATGCTATAGTTTTGGAGAGATTTTAATTTCAAGTTGATATTTTTATTTTGAGCTAGGTTTCTTTTCAGCCATTAAAGAAAATTCTTGGAGAAGGAGAGTATACGTATAATGAAATAGGAAAATAGGCTGATGAGTGATAAAAGGATTTTATTTATACACATATATAAGGCCCAAACATTAGAAACAACTAATTATCATATTACACCGACTTCTTTCACATTTTCTCCCATACGCTCAAATGACAAGTCTGATTGTAACGCAAATTGGAATTCTACAAAAATTCGACATTTCGGATCCGATGAAACTGGTTTCGTCGGATTCCGAGACAGCTACCATAACCGTTAAATTTCACAGTTAATTAATTAATAAAATATTCAATTATTCATTTAACTGATTTAATTCAATTTAAATATTGATTAAAAATTCTGTTTAAATCCAATTAAGATTTAACTAAAATTTATAAATTGATTTCACATATTTAAGATCCCAAATTCATTTATTTGCAAATAAAAAATTGAGTTTCAATTATAATCTAAACAACTCGGAATTTCACTGTTATACCAACTAAATTTGAATTCCAATTATAAATTAAACACTCAAATTCATTGGTCATTTATAATATGTATTCCAAACTATGAATTTCTAATTATAAACTCAGTTTAAAAATCTGTTTAAATAAACTTCAACAATCATCATCATTAAAATCGACCAAATTTTATTTTTACCAATATCATTCAATTTATTTAATTAAGTTCTAGTTTTTAAATATACGGAAAAATATGGGTTGTTACAGGTACAACAAAAGGAAAAGCTGCACAAACCAAAAAAAGAAAGCGTGGTCAACAGCTAGAAGAAGTTGAAAATGTTGATAAAGAAGTTGAAAATAGAGTTCTAAACTATTGCATCATAGAGGTTGAAGAATAAAACTAAGAGCTAAAAGGAAGTGGAAGAAAGAAAGAAATTTGAGAAGAAAAGCAGAAGAGGAGCTATTTAAACTTAGACAACGGTTAAAAAAGCAGAAAGCAGAAATTGAACAGGACAAAATAGATGATAGAGTTGATTCAGAAGCAACTATGATTGATTCACCAAATGTTGAAAATATGGAAAGTCATGAAATAAATAAAGCTGTGTTGAATAATGAGTATGCAGACCAAGATAAACAGATGGAAAGCATTATAGACAATGATGAAAATTCTTCTAGAGAAAAAGACATGTCAGTTGGAAAAGAAAATGAAACAACGCCAATCATGGTGGCTGATACTGTCAGTGATAGCGAAAGGTTAGAAAAGGGTGTATAGTCCATTGAAGACATCGAACCTCTGAATTTTAGTTTGAAAATCACCCAAGAAATTTTAAACGTAAAAGCCGATGAAGGAAATAGCAAAAAAAAACAGGCAAAAAAAGACTTAAAAAATCAACCGTTAAGCCATCAAGTGCCAAACCAGCTTCTTACATTCTAAGAATGAGAGCAAGAAAAAGAACACAAAAAAGGAACGAGGAGTATCATTATTTTCAAAAAGCAAGGAAGAAAGCACAGGAAACAGAAGAGAAGGAAAATGATGGTTCGTGTGAAGGAAAAGAGGAAAAACTTCAACTTTCTGTGGTTCAAATAGATGAAGAAAAACATGGAGAAAAAAAATGAATGTAGATGACAAAAATCAAGAACAAATTGAAAAACCAATAGAGCCAATAAATATTGAAGAACCTACATGGAAAGACTTACACTTGTCGAAATGCAAAAAGGTGACAAAACATCTAAATGATGAGGAAGGAAGGATAGTAAGGAAATTTTATTCAATGTCAATAGATGAAGAAAAGTACGTATAATATTTTAATTCCTCCTTGAAGAACGTACTAATAGTTGTATTAACTGTTTGACTTGTAAATAATTGACAGTCCGATCGCATGGCGAGATGATGATCCGTCAAGGGGAGAATGTACTATTACGAAAGATATGCTGACGGAACTGCTACGAGGTTCATTAACAAATGGACAGGTAAGCATATTTAACATATTATAGTACTGATAACCATGTTAATTAAAAAATGATACCCAAAATTTATATTTTTTATATGATAAGTATAATAAATAAGATAGTGATACATAAGAAAATGTCAAAATGATATTCAGAAACTGAAACATTTTGATTCAGAATATGTCGTACGAATACGGATACTTTTATAGATATAAAAATACTACCTAGTCATTATATTTTAAAAAATATAGTGAAAAATATAAAAAAAACTGTAACACATTAATTGGGAGTAATATTAAATTGATGCCTTCAACCTGATAAAAACGTTTCTATCAATAATAAATGTATACCATATTATAACATAATAATTTAGTTTATGTAATATATTATCTTCATTGTGTAATCAGATTATCGACTGGTGCAGCCTTAAATGTGATTTAGTAGAAAACAATTATGCAATGTCTATACTGATGACAGTAAGTTCAATTACGATATTAAAAAAGTTGTTGTTTCTATTATTCACATATGTAATACTTATATAAATAAAATTTGAATTGCGCAGCAAGGCATTTTGGAAGGAAGGAGTTCAATTATTACACGTTTGGTTACTCCTTTCTTAAAAGAAGCAGTGTTGAACAATTATGCTGAAAAGATTTACTTTCCAATACATTTTGACAATCATTGGACTCTGTCAACATTAGCATATCCAAACATGCAATGGTCGCACTATGATTCATTGAGGCCAAGAAGATCAAACGAAGTAAATAATGTGCATTTGAGGGATTCATATGAAGTGGTAAGGGATATTGTAATGTCTTTTTTCCTGTAAAGTCATACTAAACTTTGTCCATTATAGTGAAAGAAAATTGAACAAATTCTGCAGCAACTGTGGGTCGAGAACAAGATTGAAGAATCAGAAATTTATCAATTACCATATGCACAGCAGCATTCGAACATGCTTTTTTTTCATTGAATCAAAAGTAGTATCAGTTTATACTGATTATTGTTTGTAACCGACAAAATCAGTATTCATTTCACATGATAATTAACAGCATTATTTTCTTTATTGTTTGTAAACATCAAAACTATTAATTCATACAGACTGGACTGCGACATATTCGTCATGATAAATATGATGTCAGACAACAGAGCTGAAATTCCGATGAAGGTAGCAAAAGAGAACACAGATAAAACTAGAGCACTGATTATGCGCGAAATCCTATACAATCATGTTTGCTGCTGAGATTTGGTTAGATTCATCACTGGAATTTGCAAAAAAAATTACAAGAAAATGATTGAAAAAAATGATTCAAATAGTGTGGTACATTGTATGTGGTTTGAAAATGGAGTTTTTTTATTTTAGTTTTAAATGTAAGCAATTGAAAATGTTCTGAATTTCAGTAATGACTGGATTGATGTGTGAAATAATAATCTTGCTTATGTACATGCTGACGAGTTTATATATTGCTGCATTGCTAAATTGGATGGGAAGTTATTGAATTGATATCAATTTTTTTATCTCATTAATTTGTTCTTGTGCAGAAGTGTTGTGATCAAACAAAATAAAAAAATTGATAACTACAGCACGTTAAAAATGATAACAAGAAACTGTACAGTTGAAAAATTAAAAAGAATGATACCTACAATTAATAAATACTGATACCCAGAATCTGAAGAAAAAATTGTAACACAAAACTAATTACTGCAATATACAAAAAATGATACCCATGAACTGTTAAAATGAGAAAAACTTAAAATGGCCCTACCAACTACAAAAACTGATACCATAAAATTCTAAACATGTATAAAGCAAAAGTGATCCCTACAGAGACAAAGAACTGATAACCAATAGCTGAAAAAGAAAGAATAACACATGAAATCAATACATGCAAGAGTTTAATCACTGAATTGGATGAGAAATTAATGAATTGATAACAGTTATTTTCTCAGTAAATTGAATTTGTGCAGAAGTGCTGTGACCAAAGTTAATATAAAAACTGATAACTAGAACCTCAAAAAAATGATAACTGGAAAATGTATAGTGGAAAGATCAAATAAACTGATAACTACAATAAGTAAAAAATGATAACCAGATTCTGAAGTTAAAAATGTAAGTCAAAACTGATAACTGTAATATACAAAAAAAGATACCCATGGACTGTGAAGATGAGAAAAAACTTAAAATGACCCCTACCAACTTATAAAACTGATAACCAAAAAATCATAAACTGGAAATAACAAAAAAATGATCCCTACAGAGACATAGAACAGATAAGCAGTAGCTGAACAGAAAGAGTAACACATTAAATTAGTAAATGCAAGAGTTTAAAACTGATATTCAACATGCAGATCGAATTTCTTTGATCATAACAACATGATATCACATTATACCAACAACAAATAAATGTAAAAATAAAACAGAAACACAATAAGTTATTAAGAATTGTTACTAAAATTATATTTTATTGTGCACATTTCCAAAGTATCAAACACTAATTTGCTAACGTGTACAAGTTTACTTGGAAAGTACATGTGCAAATACATATTTCACCTAAAACAAGAGAAATGAAAACCAGTTATTTTTTTTCGAAGCTTAACAATTGCGCTTGTTATGGCCATATTCATTGCACACTCCACATCTGTTTTGCTTGTTTTGGAAATATGTAAATCCTCCTTTTCTTTTCAATAAAGGTCTCCCGGCTCCATGTTCATCCTTAGGTGGCTTAATTACTGCATTACTACTTGAATCAACATCAGCTTTGTCATATATAGGTATAGGATTAATTGTATTACTGTATAAAGATCGACAAGCTTCAACAGTGAAATAGTGCTCAATGAAATCATACACATTTAATTTAATTTTATTAATGCATTTTATCGCATGAGCGCATGGAAAACCCATAACTTTCCATTGATTATAGCTACATGTCCAGTCTTTAAGATCAACACGATGAGAAATTGACGATTTTACTTCAAAAAGGAATTCAGAAGCCTTGAATACATCCCAACCAAAACCTTCTTCAACCAAGTCTTTTAATCGTTCTTCCATGATTGGTCATAAAATGCTAGTCCATAAACGAGATTCCTCTCTACGTTTAGCCATTTGCTCCATGATTTTTATTCGTATTCCATCCAAATAAGATGTAATAGGTAATACTCGCTCATCTAAAATCCAACTATTGAAATTTGCAGCCACATTAGAGCTATACTCACCATACCTTTTACCTCGAAAGTACAAGTCCGCCCATTTATCGAACAGTTTGTCTCTCAAAAAATTAGTCGCTGGAGGACCGCCAATTTGTAAAAACTTAGAATGAGCTACTTCGAACTCATAAGCAATAGATGCTCGAGAACATGTCCTAAACAATTCCACAATGGAAATGTGTGCATTTTTGGAATTAACCGCAAAAAGCAAATTTTGTTCCATGTGAAGATAGCAATAACTATGGTAAGATGTCGGAAAAAAACGTGCACACCAGAAATCAAACCTTGATGTCGATCTGACATAAAAACCAAATTACGATCGTCGTTAAGCATTTTCTTCAAATGAGTTAAAAACCAACTCCAGTTCTCCACATTTTCGATTGAAACTATGGCCATAGCTATAGGGAAGAAACCTGCAAACAAATTAAGAATAAAAATTCAAAAAGAACCCATGAATGAAAAAACACTGATAACTTCAGACGTACAAAAAAGCTACTTAAATACTGCATAATACAAACTGATACATGCAAACATCCAAAAATGATGTTTAAAAACTGTGTGATAAAAACTGATACCTAGACACGTATTAAAATGCTATCTACAAACTGTACATCATAAATAGAGAACAAAGTGTTACCTTAATGCATAAAAAAGCTGCTACCCATTAACTATAGATCTAAAAACTGATACTATAAGAAATAATATACTGATACCTTAGAAATTATACTAGAGAAAAGTGATACCGTAAAATTCCAATGATACTATATGTATTTCTACAACAAAGAAAATTAATTTGAAATAATACTTTGGTTGCCATTCTTCGCTGTAGCACCCATCAAGACTCCTGGCCTACCCTTCAAATGGTACCATCTAAAAATATCATAGGCCAACAATGTTTGAAGCCAAGAATACAAGCACCTAAACCAACGAACACTCTCTCAAACTAATTTGTAGAAGAGTTAACATTCATAGCGACATAAGAACCCGTATTGTGAGTCTGTAGCGCACCTAAATACCAAGACAAATCATTGTACGACATTTCATCATTGTCATACAATTCCATTAAAGCTAGTTGCTTTCCATGGTAAGCATAAGAGTAAGACAAATGTAAATTAAACTCTCTTCGAAAATCAACCATGATTTATTTCGGTTTCTTACTCGGATGATCTATAATTTCATCTATTATAAATGTTTTAACAAATGAGCTAGATAGATTAGGGTTAGTCAAATTAGTTAGACCACCACCACAAGAATGTTCTACAACCAAATTCTAATGAAAAACCTATTGAGTTGGCCAACGTCACAGGAAGCATGCACTTTAAATAGACATCCAGAAGAATACGATATGCAAACAGTTGTGATCCTAGTAGCACCGTTCTTAAGATAATGTAACTCATGACCTGATTTAACTTGATAGGCAATTAAGAATTCTCTAAACTCATTGGCGCCACCGAAACAGAAACCGATAAAATCAAAAAAAAAAATTGTAGAGCCTCTTGTCATCAAATCTTTTAAGTAACTCTGCCTATGAGCGACAATGTTCGCACCCAAACATTGATCAGAAGACGAAGGAATTGAAACATTAGTAGAAAGTGCAGAAGAACCATCAATCACATTTTCCAACAGAAATTCTTTCAAATTAATATCAAAACAGAAAAAAGCAGTCTTCTTAAGTAATTGAAATAAGACAATACTTTGAAGATCGGAGTCATACTCAACAATTTTAGTTCTATCCTCAAGCTCATAGCTAATTTCAATTGACTTAGGAGTAAGTTGAGACCAGTAACGATATATTTTGTTTCGCAAATCATGCAATGAGCAATTAACCAACAACAGAGTGCTGAAAGATGTATCGTTGAAGACAACTATGACAAGAAGAGTACCTTCACCACTAGAAGAAATAAATAATGTGCACAAATCAGCTAGCCAAGGAAAAAGATGAAAACAGATACCTAAAAACAATAAAACCTGGGTAATACATTAAAAATGATACCTAAAAAATTATTAAAATGATACCTAAAAACTGTTGTACTTTCAAAGAAAAAGGAAAAAACTGATACCATAAAAATACCAAAATGATACCTAAAACTGATATGTTTTCCTGAAAAACTACAAACACAAAAACAATCAAAGTAAAATTTAAACTAATTGAAGCAAAACAATTTTTAATCTAAGACAGAATTAATTGAACAATGCAATTACAAACCAAATACAACATCAAAAATAAAACGAATATAAAAGTAATGAATTAAAAAAATAGATATCTGAAAAAATAAAAAACTAATACTTGCTTGTAATACCAGTAGAATCCATGAATCACCGATAGAAAAAGTAAAAACCTATTGGAAATAATGAATGTTAAAGTGAAGGAATCATATGATGAACACAAATTGAATCGATATAATCGGAAATAAACCTAACGTGCGATTGATTTTCCTATATGATTCTTGCGAGATCGATTTTCCACTCATAAGTGTGCGTTCAATTAGGACTTCCAATCAACAGCTACTAATTTCGTTGGATTTACGCGATCAGGTAGAAATTTTGATTTGAAAATATGCAAGGAAAAGAATCGCGATTGAATGGCGGCGAGATACAGAAAAATTCGACGAGAGATAATTACAATGAAGAAGGAAATAACACACGTGATTTAAGGATATACAAATATTATTAATGTATTGTCCTTTTGATTAATGGACTGTCCTTATGAATAAAAAAAGCCCTTAATTTTGTCCTTGTGATTATTTTCCTAATATGAAAAATAGAGGAATTCATTATTTAATCCTCGGTGGGTTAACTTAATTAATATAAATTTTGTGGATGTACTTGCTAAAACTTAATTATGGACTAACTTGTTAATCTCGTGGATATGAACAAAATATACCCCTAAGTAATTAAGCTTAGAGCCACACCAATTCCACACTGAATTAGATTAAAGATAACTGAAAAAACAGATGATCGATATCTTCAGGCATAACCTGACATAATGCACAAATAGGATTGACATTGATATGATGTTAAACAGTCCTTTCTTTAGCTAGCAGTAACAGGAAGCATATCGAGATAAAACAAAAGGATGAAGTTAAAACAAACTAAATGACAAGCAATATATGCACTTAAAAATAGGAAACCTATAAGTGCTACTTATTTTTACTAGAAGATGGAGAACAAGAGAGAACACTTTTGAGTTAAAAGTTCCCAAAACAAAGATAGCAAAAGCAGAAGGAATCAAATGTAAGTAATTATTGATCTATTAACTGTAGCTACCATCAACAATTGTAAATAGCTAAAGTCAACCACATCCGGCAGATAATTCGCTTGAAACTTGAATAATATAAAGCAATACAAATAGGTTTAAGAAAAGCATAAATTTTAAACATGGAAACGAAGGTAGTTACCTTAAAATCTGAGCAAATAAATATTTCCTTCTTGTAAAATCTCCATTACCGTTTTTATCTACCAAGGTAAAGTCAAAATTTTGGGGATGAGGTTTGGTAACGAATTTTTGAACGAAGAGAATTTACGAGGGCAACAGAGATGATTAAAGAACGGACAAGGGCAGCAGAGACGATTATAGAACGGATGAGGGCAACCGAGACGATTGAAGAACGGATGAAGGCAATAGAGATGATTGTAGAAAGGATGATGTAACAACCAGTATTCTACCCATCGGGGGATCGTAGAATATTTATTTCTTTCCCATGTGAAGTCGTATGGTCATGTAACTTTGGGAAACATCCATTAGAGTTATTTCCTATGCTTATGATTTTTGTCGATTTTTAAATGACCATTTTGCCCCTAGTTGGTATTGTTTTGGCCATAACTTTTGATTGGAAAGGAATTTTGACCTGAAACCACTTCCATTAGATTAGTTTGATGGTTTACCTTTCCGTAGAGTGGTCATAATAGTCAAACAGACTTACAATTTGGGAGATATGGCTGAATTATGGTTTGGAAGGTGAAAAAACTGTTTAACCGGGCCAAATAGGGTGATTAGTGGATAGGCCCATAACCCATTTCGGGATTAGGGTTATGGGAAGGCTGAAATGAAGTAGAGAATCATTCCATTTCAGTTTTCTAGCCTCCACTTATCACCAAGGAACCCTAAAAATGGCCTCCAACCTCTAAGTCACCTCCAAATCATCTTTTGATCAAGGATTAAGCTTAGCAAATTTAATCAAGGGAGATCTACACCAAATAAACATTGGAGCTGCTGTTTAGCATTGGGATTCACATCAAATCAGAGATTTATTTCAGATCTTAGTTTATTTGTGGCTAAG
Source organism: Allium sativum (assembly GCA_030737875.1). Lineage (NCBI taxonomy): Eukaryota > Viridiplantae > Streptophyta > Magnoliopsida > Asparagales > Amaryllidaceae > Allium > Allium sativum. The sequence continues at coordinate 164,049,148 of CM060924.1, forward strand.
GTGAGTGATTTGCATAGGTTTGCACTAATTATGGCTAATTAAGGGTAATTAGTGTTAATTAGCGAATTTATACACTAATAAATTCGGGAAAAATGTTCATAAATTCTTAAATGATGTTTTAGACCTCTGATATGAATTTGGGTTAATTTGGTTAAGTTTTGCTAATCCTATCATTAGTTTCACCTAAACAAGCTTAAGGGGAAATATGGGATTTTGGGTATGTTTGATCCATTTTAACCTATCATATTGATGTTTGTGGTTGATTATGCATGTTGCTATGACTGTATGATATGCTTTATGATTGATTTCAATAGTTAGAATGGTCGAAAACGTCGTCGAAGGGCGTAAACACTTGCTGGAAAAGTTTCAGAAAATGGTGCAGGTTTCGGATCGGATCGGATATGGGGGGCTCGGATCGGATATGTTGAACTGGGCAAGGAATTCGATCGGATCGGAACCTGACACTTGAAAAAATTGGCAAAAAGGAAGGCCACGCTAACTGAACTGGGATCGGATCAGATAAAGGAGGGGGATCGGATCGAATAAAGAAGGAGGGATCGGATCGGAGCACGTGAAGAACGAGGGAGCGGAAGCACGAACTGGAAGGGAGATGGCACCCGACCCGACCCGAAGTGAGACACCCGACCCGACCCGAAGTGAAGCACCCGACCCGAACCGTACCAGAAGAAGACCCGAACCGTACCAGAAGAAGACCCGAACCGACGCGATGCAGTGGACCCGACCCGAACCGATGGCTTGAAGAGGAACCCGACCCGACCCAGTATTGACCAATAACCCAAGATGCAAAGTTAGTCCAATATGAGAAGTTAGAGCTCAGGATCCAGTTGGGAACCGATGAGTTCACTTCATGGTTGGACTTTGCTGCGGGACGTGTGCTAAGGAGTTGTCGACGTTCATAACTTCGATTCACCACTATAAATGAATGATGGGCTACTTATCAGTGCAGTAGAGTCATTATGACTCGAGGGGCAAGGTGATGGTAGCAAGACTACGTTATCAGTGCAGTAGAGTCATTACGACTCGAGGGGCAAGGTGATGCGTAGTGAGACTATGAGCCAACGCAGATGGGGTGAATAACTCCATGGGGGCAAGTGGACATAGTAAAGGATTGGTAAGACTATGAGCCAGCGCAGATGGGGTGAATAACTCCATGGGGCAAGTGGACATAGTAAGGATTGGTAAGGCTATGAGCCAGTGCAGATGGGGTAAATAACTCCATGGGGCAAGTGGACATAGCGAAGGATCAGTGGCTACGTTATCAGTGCAGTGAAGCCATTTATGACTTCATGGGGGCAAAATGGTCGTGGCAAGGATGGGTGATCGAAGTGGTGAATATCGTATGCTTTACGCACTGAGTGAGAGATGTGAGGATGGATGCTATGTTTGATTGTTTGCCATCACTATGACATGCACACCTCCCCCACCTCCGTATCTTTACACCGTTTGATATGGCACCTTAGAGTGTTGTACAGTATGTAGTGCTAACTCTTTGGTTGCAGGTCCAGGTTCAGGTATGTTTTAGTCTACCTGTTATTATTCACTTTAGATGCTTATCGCTCATACCAGGCTTTATGTCTGACCCAGAGTTTTATGTCTCCTCTTATTACTCTGGGTGCTCACACGAGCAGACTAGAGACAGGTTTGCTGGTGATGCGCGAGTAGCTGATTCGGAGGCGGGCAGGAGGCTTCCACGTATGATATATATATTCTCCCTGTGTCGTTGGTGGTCGCTACTTGGGCATTAGTAGTGTACCTCCTTTATCTTGCTTTTGCTTTGAGACAGTTTGAAAAGTTGTAATAAGCTGTATTTTGGATTTCCGCTGCTATGATGTTTAGTTCTGGTTTTCAGCTTATGCACTGTCTCACCTGTTTTATGTCAAGTATGTTATTATTATATTTTATTCTATGCGCTGTGAGACATTCTACAGGTTCTTTGTTAGTTCATTTCCTTCTTCCCTTTCCTTCTGGCGACCCGTTTCGCGCTAACTGGACATGTGTACAACGCACCTTTGGAGTAAATGTCGGTTGGTGCGGGGCGGGCCGTCACACTTGGTATCAGAGCTCTAGGTTGCGTTGTTAACCTAGGGAAAGACACCAGGGAGAGATAGTATGTATATGAGAGCGCGTATTTGTGATTACTTTGGTTTTTAAAAGCTATATATGTATATACTATTAGTAGCATAAGAGTGAAGTCGCACTGCACTAGCACCACTATGGGGTCGTTAATCGTTTCCCTTTTTCAGATTGACGATGAGCCGAGACATGAGGGGTGCTGGTAGAGGGACCAACCATGGGAATGCCGCTGACATGAGGGCGATGTTCACTAACCTCGTGAGAGACATGCTTAGAGAAGTGCAAGGGGCAGTTCCCAATCTCGGAGTTGGTGTTGGCCCAGTAGTGCAGGCGCCTAGGGTCGATTTCGCCAAGTTGTGCAAGGATTACACTAACCTTGGCGGAAAGCCGTTCCACGGAACGGAGTCGGCCACGGATGTTCAGGACTGGATGGATAGCTGTGACCGTATCTTCGATGACTTGGGTCTTGAGGATGCGATGAAGAGAAGGCTAGCGTCTCGTCAGCTGCAAGGGCGAGCGATGAATTGGTGGAATGCCATTAGAACAGCTACTCCAGAGGATCAAGTTACTTGGGTTCAGTTCAAGGCTCACTTTAGCGAGAAGTTTATTCCAGCTGCCCAGAAGTCAGTATTGTTCAAGAGGTTCTTATAACTCAAGCAGAACGGAAGGGCAGTTTCTGACTATATTGCTGAGTTCGACACTTTGTCAAAGTATGGACTATCTCTTATCGATGCTCCTGAGAAGAAGAATGAGAAGTTCATCACTGGTTTGGATGGATACTTGGGGGAAAGGCTTATCAACCACATCGATGAGACTTTTGAATCGATTGTGGGGAAGGCTTTGAGATCAGAGAGTCTTTACCCCAAGTCAAAGACTGAGGCTGCATCTGCAGAAGGGCCAAAGCCGCAAGCAGGCGGTGGAGGCAAGAATAACTCTCAGAATAAGAGGAAGCAGGACCAATCTAAGGGTGGCCAGAAAAAGAGCAAGAAGGATGTTGAGTGCTTCAGCTGTGGTAAGAAGGGCCATTATGCTAAAGATTGTCGGGCCAAGCCAGCGGATAAGAAGTGCTTCAACCGTGGTCAAGTGGGACATTTCAAGGATAAGTGTCTGCAACCTCTTAAAGAGAAGCAGATTGTGAAAGCATATGCTATTGATGTTGTTCCTTCTTCGTCAAATGCCTCAACTACGGCGGAGAAAGGAAAGAATGTTGTTATTCAAGGTATGCTTTCTATTTATGATGTACCAGTTTGAGTTTTGTTTGATACTGGGGCTTCCCGTTCCTTCATATCTAGTGACCTGGTAGATAGGTTGGGACTGGAACCTGAGATAGTCGATAGACCATTGGTTGTGACGAACCCGATTGGTGGTTCGACTAGCCTTAGTATGATTTGCAGGAATTTGGTCTTATCGAGTCATGGATGTATGTTTGTTTGTGATTGCTTTGTTTTGGGCTTTACTGGGTATGGCATTATATTGGGAGTCGATTGGCTCCAAAGATACGGGGTGGTGGTAGACTGTGAGGGCTTTTTGGTGACAGTGAGGGCGGATGATGGGCGGAGGGTAGTGTTTGGTAGTCTACCTAGTGATGGGGTTATGGCTAGTTTTGTAAATTCCCTCGACATCTCGCAGGATGAGTTGTCAGATGTGCCCGTGGTTGGCCAGTATCCGGACGTCTTCGAGGAGGTGACTGGGCTTCCACCACACCGAGAGATTGAGTTCCGTATTGATTTAGTGAAAGATGCCAGACCTATAGTGATGCCACTTCGTCGTATGGCACCAAGGGAGCAGCGAGAGCTCGGGGTGCAAGTCAGCAATCTTTTGAAGAAGAGATTTATTAGAAGGAGTGTCTCCGAGTGGGGAGCACCAGTTTTGTTTGCCACTAAGGCAGATGGTTCCCTTCGTTTGTGTGTGGACTATCGCGAGTTGAATAAGGTAACGAGGAAGAATAAGTATCCTCTACCCCAGATAGATGATTTGTTTGATCAGCTGGAAGGAGCAAGAGTGTTCTCCCAGTTGGACCTCGCGACAGGATTTCATCAGCTTCGAGTAGCAGATGAGAGTGTTCCGAAAACAGCATTTAGGACGCCGTCTGGATTTTATGAGTGGTTGGTCATGCCATTTGGGTTGACCAATGCACCAGCTTACTTTGTGGATCTTATGAATCGAGTATTCAGAGATCAGTTGAATAAGTTTGTTCTTGTGTTCGTGGATGATATCCTTGTTTACTCAAGGACAGAGGAGGAACACAAGGGACACTTGAGGATAGTGATGGAGGTGTTGAGGAAACACCAATTGAAAGCGAAATTCTCTAAGTGTCATTTCTGGAGAAGGGAAGTGAGATTCTTGGGTCATGTTGTTTCAGAGAGTGGTATTTCCGTGGACCCTGCGAAGGTGGCTACGGTACAGGATTGGTCTACGCCCAAGAATGCAACAGATGTAAGGAGTTTCTTGGGATTAGCTGGATATTATCGTAAGTTTATCCAGGACTTCTCCAAGATAGCAGCACCGTTGACTCAGTTGACTAAGAAGGATCAGTCCTTCGTCTGGGACGGAGTGTGTGAGAATGCATTCAAGAGTCTAAAGGAAAAGTTGACGCGTGCGCCAGTGTTAGTCATTCCTAAGGGGAATGAAGAGATGACGGTATACACGGATGCTTGTGGTACCGGACTAGGTGCTATATTGATGCAAGGAGGTAGGGTTGTAGCTTACGCTAGTTGACAGCTAAAGCCGCATGAGATGAAGTATCCTACCCATGATTTGGAACTAGCAGCTATTGTGTTCGCATTGAAGATGTGGAGACACTATCTCTTGGGAGAAAGATTTGAGTTGTTTACCGATCATAAATTGTTAAAATATCTCTTCTCTCAGAAGGATCTGAATCTCCGTCAAAAGAGATGGTTAGAGTTCTTGGCTTCGTATGATTTTGATATCGCATACACACCTGGGAAGGGTAATGCGGTAGCCGATGCCTTGAGTAGGAGACATGCCAGCTTAGGGGCTATGTTTCTTGAATGGAACAACTGGAGTATATCGCGGGGTTTGATTTCAGACCAAGGTGCGAATTGGATCCAGTCATGTTAGCTAGTTTGACGATCAGACCCACTTTGATAGAGCAGATTGGTTCCAGCCAGAGGGACGATCCTAATCTATTGGAAATCATCTCCAAGTTAGAGATGGATATCAACGGTAAGGAGATGAGTGTGTATGGGCTTGATCGAGATGGATGACTTCGAAAGAATGGGAGACTAGTTGTACCCAACATAAATGGCTTGAGAGATGAAGTGCTTAGAGAATGTCATCACTCAAAACTGACTATACATCCCGATGGTAATAAGATGTATCGAGACATGAAGCGGACTTACTACTGGGAAGGGATGAAAAGAGATGTTGGGAAGTTTATATCCAAATGCATGAATTTCCAACTAGTTAAAGCCGAGCAAAAGAAGCCTAGTGGGTTGTTGCAACCATTAGAAATTCCCAAGTGGAAATGGGAGCAAGTCTCGATGGATTTCATCGATGGTTTACCAAGGACTAGATCGGGATATGATAGCATTTGGGTAATTGCGGATCGATTGACTAAAAGTGCAAGATTTATACCAGTCAAATCGACCAGGACGGCGGCCAAGTTGGCAGAATTGTATTAGAAGTGGGTAGTGAGATTTCATGGAGTACCTAAAAGCATTGTGAGCGACCGAGACCCGTTGTTCACTAGTGGGTTTTGGAAGAGCTTACAAGAGGCTCTAGGGTCAGGATTACATCTCAGTACCGCATATCATCCTCAGACTGACGGTCAGACGGAGAGGGTGAATCGTATATTGGAAGATCTCTTGAGAGCTTGTATATTGGATTTTGGTGGATCATGGGATGACCATTTGCATCTAGTAGAGTTTGCATATAATAATAGCTACCAATCCAGTATCGGTATGGCTCCATATGAAGCTTTGTACGGAAGACCGTGCAACTCACTATCATGTTGGATAAAGACTGGCGAGAAGTTTATGCTTGGACCAGATGTGGTGAGAGAAACTTCAGATAAGATTAAGATCATTCAACAACGAATGAAAGCTGCCCAAGATAAGCAGAAGAGTTATGCTGATAAGAGGAGAAGGGACTTAAAATTCTCCGTTAGTGATTTGGTGTTTGTTAAGATTTCTCCGTTGAAGAGCGTGATACGATTTGGCAGGAGAGGCAAATTGGCACCAAGATTTGTTGGCCCATTCCCTGTTCTTGAACTAGTCGGGAATCTGGCGTATAGAGTTGGCTTACCGGAGAAGATGACGGGAGTTCACAATGTATTTCATGTTTCCCAATTAAGGAAGTTCGTTCACGACTCAGATGTGGCTATTTCACCTGATCAGTTAGAGGACTTCGAAGTAGAACCCGAGGCGGTTGGGAACCGCAAGCCGATTCGTATTGTAGGGCACGATACGAAGCAACTTCGAAGGAAGGCGGTGAAGCTAGTCAAGGTTCAGTGGGGCGAGAACGAGAATGATTGTACCTGGGAGACAGAGGAGAGCATTAGGAAGGCGTATCCAGAACTCTTTGCCTGGTAAGATTTACCTTACGATTTAGTTATTCCGCATGCTAGGATAGACTTATTTTTCTTGTTTGCATGTTTGATTGTTGTTTTATGGTTGATAGGCATGCGGGACCCTTTGTGTGTTTTGGTTGAGGAATTTCGGGGGCGAAATTTCTTAAGGAGGGGAGAGTGTAACAACCTGTATTCTACGCATCAGGGGATCGTAGAATATTTATTTCTTTCCCATGTGAAGTCGTATGGTCATGTAACTTTGGGAAACATCCATTAGAGTTATTTCCCATGCTTATGATTTTTGTCGATTTTTAAATGACCATTTTACCCCTAGTTGGTACTGTTTTGGCCATAACTTTTGATTGGAAAGGAATTTTGACCTGAAACCACTTCCATTAGATTTGTTTGATGGTTTACCTTTCCGTAGAGTGGTCATAATAGTCAAACAGACTTACCGTTTGGGAGATATGGCTGAATTAAGGTTTGGAAGGTAAAAAAACTACTTAACCGGGCCAAATAGGGTGATTAGTGGATAGGCCCATAACCCATTTCGGGATTAGGGTTATGGGAAGGCTGAAATGAAGTAGAGAATCATTCCATTTCAGTTTTCTAGCCTCCACTTATCACCAAGGAACCCTAAAAATGGCCTCCAACCTCTAAGTCACCTCCAAATCATCTTTTGATCAAGGATTAAGCTTAGCAACATCTAATCAAGGGAGATCTACACCAAATAAACATTGGAGCTGCTGTTTAGCATTGGGATTCACATCAAATCAGAGATTTATTTCAGATCTTAGTTTATTTGTGGCTAAGGTGAGTGATTTGCATAGGTTTGCACTAATTATGGCTAATTAAGGGTAATTAGTGTTAATTAGCGAATTTATACACTAATAAATTCGGGAAAAATGTTCATAAATTCTTAAATGATGTTTTAGACCTCTGATATGAATTTGGGTTAATTTGGTTAAGTTTTGCTAATCCTATCATTAGTTTCACCTAAACATGCTTAAGGGGAAATATGGGATTTTGGGTATGTTTGATCCATTTTAACCTATCATATTGATGTTTGTGGTTGATTATGCATGTTGCTATGACTGTATGATATGCTTGGTGATTGATTTCAATAGTTAGAATGGTCGAAAACGTCGTCGAAGGGCATAAACACTTGCTGGAAAAGTTTCAGAAAATGGTGCAGGTTTCGGATCGGATATGGGGGGGCTCGGATCGGATATGTTGAACTGGGCAAGGAATTCGATCGGATCGGAACCTGACACTTGAGAAAATTGGCAAAAAGGAAGGCCACGCTAACTGAACTGGGATCAGATCGGATAAAGGAGGGGGATCGGATCGAATAAAGAAGGAGGGATCGGATCGGAGCACGTGAAGAACGAGGGAGCGGATCGGAGCGGAAGCACGAAATGGAAGGGAGATGGCACCCGACCCGACCCGAAGTGAGACCCCCGACCCGACCCGAAGTGAAGCACCCGACCCGAACCGTACTAGAAGAAGACATGAACCGTACCAGAAGAAGACCCGAACCGACGCGATGCAGTGGACCCGACCCGAACCGATGGCTTGAAGAGGAACCCGACCCGACCCAGTATTGACCAATAACCCGAGATGCAAAGGTAGTCCAATATGGGAATTTAGAGCTCAGGATCCAGTTGGGAACCGATGAGTTCACTTCATGGTTGGACTTTGCTGCGGGACGTGTGCTAAGGAGTTGTCGACGTTCATAACTTCGATTCACCACTATAAATGAATGATGGGCTACTTATCAGTGCAGTAGAGTCATTATGACTCGAGGGGCAAGGTGATGGTAGCAAGACTACGTTATCAGTGCAGTAGAGTCATTACGACTCGAGGGGCAAGGTGATGCGTAGTGAGACTATGAGCCAGCGCAGATGGGGTGAATGACTCCATGGGGCAAGTGGACATAGTAAAGGATTGGTAAGACTATGAGCCAGCGCAGATGGGGTGAATAACTCCATGGGGCAAGTGGACATAGTAAGGATTGGTAAGGCTATGAGCCAGTGCAGATGGGGTGAATAACTCCATGGGGCAAGTGGACATAGCGAAGGATCAGTGGCTACGTTATCAGTGAAGTGAAGCCATTTATGACTTCATGGGGCAAAGTGATCGTGGCAAGGATGGGTGATCGAAGTGGTGAATATCGTATGCTTTACACACTGAGTGAGAGATGTGAGGATGGATGCTATGTTTGATTGTTTGCCATCACTATGACATGCACACCTCCCCTACCTCCGTATCTTTACACCGTTTGATATGGCACCTTAGAGTGTTGTACAGTATGTAGTGCTAACTCTTTGGTTACAGGTTCAGGTATGTTTTAGTCTACCTGTTATTATTCACTTTAGATGCTTATCGCTCATACCAGGCTTTATGTCTGACCCAGAGTTTTATGTCTCCTATTATTACTCTGGGTGCTCACACGAGCAGACTAGAGACAGGTTAGCTGGTGATGCGCGAGTAGCTGATTCGGAGGCGGGCAGGAGGCTTCCACGTATGATATATATATATTCTCCCTGTGTCGTTGGTGGTTGCTACTTGGGCATTAGTTGTGTACCTCCTTTATCTTACTTTTGCTTTGAGACAGTTTGAAAAGTTGTAATAAGCTTTATTTTGGATTTCCGCTGCTATGATGTTTAGTTCTGGTTTTCAGCTTATGCACTGTCTCGCCTGTTTTATGTCAGGTATGTTATTATTATATTTTATTCTATGCGCTGTGAGACATTCTACAGGTTCTTTGTTAGTTCATTTCCTTCTTCCCTTTCCTTCTGGCGACCCGTTCCGCGCTAACTGGGCATGTGTACAGCGCACCTTTGGAGTAAATGTCGGTTGGTGCGGGGCGGGCCGTCACAGATGAGGGCAATAGAGACAGGCGCGATGGATATAGCGATGGTGGATGAAGAATAATTTTGGGAAAATTTTTGAACTGGACGAAATAATTAGGCAACGTTGCTTCTAGTTGGGATTTTATGAAATGGAGGGAAATGAAAAAAAGTTAGCGCCTTATTTACTAACAGCGTTGAAGGTGCCAACTTAAATTATGTTAAGCGGAACATATAAAATTTACGGCAACTCAATTAAAAATGCCATAAGCGTATCAAAAGAAAGGGGACGTTTATTGTAGTTGTTAAGTTATTAGTAATAACTAGTGCGAACCCATGCTACGCATACGAATTTTGTCCAAATTTTGAATTAAATGACTAAGTTTTAAATTTTGTAACATGAAAACCTTATGGCTTTTTATGTTTTTTCGAAATTTTAAGTGTTACATTGACCACATGATAAACGAAAGCAAAGGAGCTCATCTCTCGATTCATAGCATATACAATCATGAATTGATGGGCCCTAGCCATGTAAAAGTAATCTAGAACATATTTTATTTCATGTGCAAGTATAGAATACTATATTTTGGAAATATTTGATGATTCCTGAACACTGTGCATGTACTAAGTCAACTGTTGTAATTTACAATTCAAATATACTGTACCTTGTTTGCCCTAATCTTTTTTCCCCATCAAAACTACGAAATTTCACAAACAAATAAGAGGAGTACGGTCGCCTATAAACGATTGTTCTTAGCTCTTGCTGCTGTAATTGGCTATTTTAATGATTGTGGAAACCTCATTCACTTATATAAATAATTTAAAATCAATACTACCTTCATTTCAACCAATCAGACAACGAGTGTTTTACACAGCCACTCGTCGGCGAATGTCTCAACAAATAATTTTTTATCTAAATTATAGTTAATGTCAAAGCTACTGAAGATTTCCAAGCTATATAGATATGTGCATAATTATACCGGTGTAGAGTTAGGCATACAGTAAGAGTTTATAGTTAGTAGAGAGAGTTACAAAAACAGTTAAAGAGTTTATGATGAATTTGAACAAAATTAAGCGTACACCTATAAAAGTTAAAGTGCATTTTCAAAAGATGCAAAATATATTAAGGAAACGATCATGATTAATTGTTTTTCCATGAAAAAAGTTAACTAATTGTAACAACCCAAAGATTTTTATCCTGAAAATCGACACAAATACGTCTCTTGTATAACCTGTCGACCATTCAAGTATCGGAAATACCGGATCATTAATAGAAAGAAGTTAGAGGGTGAGAAATAGAAAGATAGAAAAGTAGAATAGAAGAAAAAGAACATAATAGAACAGAATTAGAGTGACGCAAATCTCACACCGGAATGGACAAAATTTAATATATAACATCATTTGAAATACAAAATAGTATCAGTACTTACATATGTCATCAGAGTACATCACGTATACAATACAGTAGAAATAAAACTATATATCTATCGACGAAGCCTCCTGCTCCAAGCTCCTTCCAGGATATCTGTAAGATCTTGGACTACTTGACTGCCCGTACAAATTTGGGCACCCAAGAGTTTAGGGAAACATAGAAATATAAATTCTGGGTCAGTCATGGGACTGGTGTGAGTAAACGATTTTAAATAGCTTGCTTAGCTTGGAAAAATTCTTTTGAAAGAAAAGATAATCGTAAGACCGATCCACACATAAACATGGATGGTTTTTACCTTACGATAACCCAAAACATTTTGAAATCATAATTACTCTGATATTATAATAATGCCTAGGGTTTCCATAAATAAATTAGAATCTAGTGGAACGCTTGCATCTCATGCTCCATATATATATATATATATATATATATATATATATATATAGTATACAAACAAAACCGCGGGCGCTTATTGGAGATTGGATTCCGACTATGACAAGGTATGGAACCACCTGCCGATAGTGTATATCTAGAGGGGAATACACTGGTTCAACAAGAACGTCTTGCAACCCGTCCCACACATGACTGACCCCTCATTTCACTTGAGTGTATCGAATGTATATCATCAACGGTTGGGATCAGCAACCGTTTCCCGAAAGGGACAACATCGAATAGAATAAAGAAGGAAATGAATTTTCTCTAGATAGGCGATTATAGACCCTAATAGGAGCAACCCACATAGCTATGTTGCATGCCCGATTTTTGTCATTTCCCGGTTGTGAGGCTTGAGGCTATAACTTACCTTTAGAACAACATATCTTTATTCACTTTGAATGCCACATTGTCAAACCCGTCAAATCACAAATCGATTTCTTTAAAACAACGAGGATAAAGCTAAGAGAAGCAAATTCCTCCGCCACCAAACATAGTTTTGAAGAGATCAACTTACGCGATCTGTTAGGTATACTTTGTCAGACATTCGTCCATATGAGTTGTCCTGGGTCTGGGCAAGCCGAAGGCACTATTCTGTAAATAGAATAGTCCTTGCATAAACTCCGTCTTCAAGGATCTTCATCTTGACTTTAAACTAATCAATGCCTAGGTCGAAACAAAGTGGTATTTGGATTTCATCAGAAAACCAATCCCGGTCTCTTCGAATCGATGAACGTTAAAATCTTTTAGGGACAAGTGATACTTAAAGTAATCAGATTTATCATATTCAAATAGATTTCAATATTAATATTGATTATTATGGCTTATCTGCTAAATATATAAACTTCCAGGTTTTAATAATAGTTTGATTATATAAAATTAAGACATATAAATGTTTAAATTGAACTAATAAGTTCAATAAGTCATACCACATCATTATAAAATAAATCAAATCAGCAGATCAACCATCACAACAAAATATTGTCTATCACAATTCAATCATTCAAATTCAACAAATAGTTATTTATAAATTAGTCGATCTTGGAAAATAATTATTTCCAAATCATAACTATCTAAGATTTTGTTCATTTTTAGTAATCCTATTTATTTTCAATGCTTATAACAGTATTATAATAATTCCCAATTCAATTTATCTGACTTATGTATTATTTCATTTTCTTAGATGAATATAAAATACAATATATAATTGATTTAAATCTTATTTAAAACGGGAATAAAAATATTTTCCTTGGATTCAAATTAGTTGATAAAAATTCAACATCTCAATTCGATTTATCACTATTCCCTTTATCTCCAGAACTCCAAAATAATTCCATCATTATTGGTCAATAAATCTCTCTTACCAACATTTCTCACAACCATCCTCATCTTCAAAACCTTTGCTTGTTCCCTTGAATATTGTTTCTTCTCGACTCGTTTTATTCAATCTACTTGATTTCATTGCAAAATACTGTTACAAGTGGTCCATCGAGTTTATTTTATAAATTTACATTTAAACGTTATTAATTCGATTTCTTATTTCCTAATCTGATTATGAAACGATTATTATCTTTAGTCAAACCACATCAGCATATATTCTAAAACATTAAACTGGATTAAATATAATTCATTTTAGATACCCTTTATTTGTGAGTTTCAGCCAACAGAATGGTATATGTCTGCATTGTTTAAATCCAGACATTTTAACTATCTTCTATAAATGAAAATTTAAGCGTGTGCATTGCACACAGTAATTTATTCAGTTTTGACTATCCTTTATAAATGGACAACTAAAGTGTGTGCGTCGCACATGGTATTTTACTCTAAAATGTCAGCTTGTTTATACAACATTATACCTTTGTCATACTTTGTAAATTATCTTTATATATCTAAATAATTATAAATAACTAAATTTACACTACTTTCTATTTTATATTTTATTATTTCATTTTTGTTTGGGTTTTTAAACTTGTTAAATCTTTTTAAAACAAGCTATTATGGTTTATTCCCTTCTAATGCTTTTCCTTCTACCGGCCCAAAAGTTCGGTTTCTTTTTAATTCTATTAAAATCTCTTTTAATTTTATTTTTGTTTTTCTTTTTTATATTTCCTTTTCTACTTATTTCCCTTTTTAATTCTACTTCCATTATTTTACTTCCAGCCCATCAATTATGGCTCAATGTCTCTTATCCTTTTTAACTCCTTTAAATTTCTTCTTTATTTTTTTTTCTCTGCCCGACATAGCCCAAATACTCTCAGCCCATCCTTCCTCCCCTTTGTTTATTACTTCACTGACGTTTTTGCGGAAAAACCCACACTGCATCCACATGTTCACCTGCACTACTCCTCTATTCGTCAGTGAGCCACCTGTCACCTTCAGCACACCCATCATCTACCACTAACCCAATGCCTAAGCTTCCACTTTACTTCGTGCCAAATACCCCTTGCATTACCGGTACCAGATTTCTACTCGTGCCAAGTACCACATTTTATGTTGTGCCAAGTACCACTTTTTATTTTGTATAGTACTTATAGCGGTCCGAAGTCTATAACTCACGAACCCCCTGTACCAACAACCTCTGCACCACTTTCTTCTACCAACTCCTACTACATTTTTCCCTCCAACTCACTGCATGTCAAATGCCCATACACCTAACCACATACACATCTTCCTCATCCATTTTTCCAAGATCAAAAAGATCAGTACATCCTCTAAAGCAACAACATAACAAGTCCAATACTATCACCCAAAATATACACGCACTTTATGGGGTATATACGCACCGTTCCCATGCGTGCGGTGCACTTCCTTCTATTGCCAGTCCTTACCAATTCGATGTCCATCCAACTCTTATCTAGTTAGCGATCCCCTCTCAATATCATAAGATTTGTGCTACTATGCATGGAGATTGTTTACATTCAATTGTTTTATGTTTTTTCCCGGTTTAGTTAATAGGCCGATCCCGAACCCACATACCATATATATTTATATATATTATATTGAAATTTAAACTAAAACTTCTTCTCCTTTTAATAACAATAACTCTGATAGCACTATACACCCACGTCCTCATTATATAAAGCTACTTTATTTATTATCAACTATGAATACACTAAATAGATTATGACAAGATTGGTTAAATTGTTAAGTGATTATTTAGTTATTATCAATACCATTGTTAATTAAATATGGGCCAACCCCAGAACCCACAACTACTCCATAAACAAATGATGCGCCATGATGAATCAAACAATTCGTAACCCTCCTGTAGATACCCCTGAATCAAGTGATACTTTATTCTTCACATCAATACTTAACTTCTCTATAACAACTTTTAACTTATGTCCTACCGTATTTGGTTATTTCTGCCTTTTCACTCTGCTTTACCAGAAACAAGAGCACCAACGTTTGTTTACTAATATGACCTAACTTTGAAAACAGTTCTAAGTGTCTCTAATATGTTTCCTTAGTCCATATGTTGTTGAATCAAACATTTAACTTAAACCAAAACATTCCTACTACCAATTCATATGCATATCAACATATTTGCTGTCTTAGATTTACATTAATTAATGTATCAAAAAAACTGGGCTGAACAAAAAGGATTTTTCTTTTTCTCTCATGTATGTTCACTACTCCAGGTCAGTCACTTATCCTTAAAGAACATCCAACAGGTAATGCAAATTCATATATATGTGTTTATACACATAGTCATCCACTGTTTCATATTTTTGTATTCAGTTTTAGATAGGATAAAAAAATTAGCTATGCATATTTAACAACATAATTGCATATATGTAAGTGTCTGCATCACAACATAGAGAAACAGAAATGAAAAAAGAAGAAAGAGTTTACTCACAGAAAAGCTTCTCTGTTCCTATGCTATTATTCTCTGTTTCATGTTTTCCGGATTCAAGCTTTTAAGTTCAGGCAACAACACCCTTGTGCTTACTAACTTTACCATTTATTTGCTCCACTATCTTTGTTACTTAGCTTCCATTTTGTGTGTGCTTATGAGAGACTATGTGTGTATTTATAGAGAGTTCAAGGCTTAACCTTGAAGTATATAAGATAGAAATAGGACAGAGTTAGGTAGGATGTTGTATTGATTTGAAAAGAGAGTGTTATGACAAGGCTAATCACATTTACTCCTACTCTTCTCAAGCTTAGCACAGTCGTGTTCTTTGCAGTGCATAAATTTGCACATCCATCATCCATGTGCTGAAATATCTTTTAATAGGACTGTATTCGATTTAATGGAAGGGATGTTCTAGCTGTTTAATTGGAGAAATTGTAGGCTTAAAGTATTTGATCAATTCCTACAGGTTGATGGTTGCACGACCATAAATTTTGAAGCAAACAAATGCACCAACTTCAAGTATAAAATGTTTAAAATAACTAATATAACTCCTAAGTAAATTAAACCATTAAAAGGAATGAAAAGGGGTATCTGGAGTCTGGACTGCTGCATGCTTGAAAGGGGATGTTTATGTCAAGGCATTTCCTACTATGATTCTTCACAAGCCTATATACGTATGGTCAGTCCCCCAACAGTACACATATGTGTGTACAAAGCACATGTCCATACTGTTTTTAAATCCTTTTTTTTCTAAACTTTGGTTGCTGCACTATGATGAGAGAAAGTGTGTGTCAGGGATATTAGCTACTTGATTTGCATCCATCCACACATGCTTAGCTACCTATAGGCTGATGTACATGTACACAAGCCCCATATGCACAATGTTTAAAAACGAACTAAGTTACAAAGGAAAATCAAGCTTGTGAATCCATGTATATTCTATAGATTCTCATGGCACATGTTTGTACAGAAAGAAGTACTATCATAGATGTTAAAATCTTGTCATTTGAATCCTATACATGCTAATGTCTTCTCTTGCACATTTGCACGTGAAGTGATTGTATTTTACTTACATAAATTTCTATTGTTAATAAGTTTTAAACAAAATATAAAACAGAAACACAATTGTTGTATAATAGTTTTACATGCATATGTTTATTTATAAAGCAATATAACAAATTAAAATATACACTTATATGTGAAGCAACACAAAACTTATGTAAATAAGTGATATAAATATAGGATTTTATTCAAGTAAACTCATTTTCTACTGTAAGAAATTCTCTATTCATATGGATTTTAAAACAAGCTTAACAAGATTTTAGTTGCAAATCAAAGTTAAAACAATCATTCAATTATTCATATATATATATATATATATATATACCTATAGGATTTTTAAATAATTATCATTCTAATTTATTTAACCGAATAAATCACTGAAATAAAAATCCGAAATATATTGTATTACCAACTCAGTCAAAAACCGGGACGTTACACTAATTATAGCCTTAGTAGTCATTCCTTGTTTGTTTGGCCATAGACCAATGTGCGTCGGTTATAGTCAACTCTATCCAACTTATGTCTTCCTGTAAGGGGTGATCAATTCCTTTCAGCCGAAAAACCTCAATAGGATCTTGCAATGATGTGATAGAACAAACAGCTTGAAATGAATATCAATCTCATATCACGGAAAAAAATAAAGGCAACAGAGAACACACAAATTTATAGTGGTTCCACTATCGCGAGATAGTATACGTCCACTTCAATGGGGAAGAGATTTTATAATATTCAAGAGATTACAGAGTTTTTAAATTAGAGCAAAAGAAATGAAGAATACAATTGTTCTCACATATCATATCATAACATCCTCAATGGCTTACTTTATATAAAGGAAAATGATTCTTGGGGTGAACTAATTTGATTTACGTAAATAAATCAAATTATAGAAGGCTAATATTCCCATTAATTTGATTGTCATATGATTGATTGATTGATTGATAACTTTCTGTTTTCTCCATCAATCAATCCCTTTTCCAATTTTAATTTGTTTCCGTTTCTTTTTCATGAAACATGACAACAAATTAGATGGCGAATATCTCCAATATCCCCTATCCATTAATATTCCTTCCATTTCTTTCCATTCATTTCTTGCACAAAACGAGTAACGAAATTATCACAAATATCTCCAAAAATCTAGTTGATATTTGGAAATATTGTATCACCAAATTCCAATAATCTCCACCTTGATACAATATCTCATGCAACCTAGAGATTCCAATGTGAATGCTTCCCAATGAGTTCCTGCAAAAGCCACCCCTCATTGCACTTTGTCAGTGAACTCCGGCAAGGCCACCGCCCACCAACAAAGTGTTAGAAGCATTCAAAAAACAAGGTAGACATTATGCAACCAACTCCTATCTCTTCATACAAGAAGAATACCACATCTTCTCTTGACTTCAACCAAGTCACTCTCTTCTCCATTGTGCCACCATGTGGCACCTAGCACTTCATCAAGTGAATCAAGTTCGAGCAATGCTCGAACTTAGTAGCAGGTAATGCATTCGTAAACATGTCTGATGCATTTTCATTTATGTGAATCTTCTGAAGACGAACTAACTTCTCCTCATTCGTAGAGCTAAGGAAAGACTCTCTTACCTCTATATGCTTTGTTCTAGAACTAAAAGCCAGATTTTCAGTTAAATGAATTGCGCTTTGACTGTCACAATTCACCAAACAAGCATCTTGCATGAAGCCCAATTCACACAATAACTTCTTCAAATAAAGTGCCTCCATAGCTGCCTCAACTGTAGCTATCAACTATGCCTCTGTAGTAGAGAAAGCAACTATAGTCTGCAACCTCGCTCTCCAACTAATAGCTGTTCCTCCAAGTGTGAACACATGGCCCGAGGTTGACTTCCTTCTATCTCTGTCTCCGGCATAGTCTGAATCACAAAATCCAACCAAGTTGAAATCCTCATTTCTACTGCAAAGAACAAGCCCATAACCTGATGTTCCTCTAAGATATCTAAAAATGTACCTTACTGCCTCCCAATGTGATTTTCCCGGATTTGCCGTATATCTACTAACTAACCCAACAGCTTGAGCAATGTCAGGTCTAGTGTACACCATACCATACATCAAGCTATCTACTTCACTGGCATAAGGCAGCTTCTTCATATAGGCCTTGTACTTTTCCAAGATCGGAGAGCCCTGATTAGAAAGCTGTATATGCAAAGGAATGGGTGTACTGATAGCCTTTGCACCATCCATGCTAAACCGAGCAAGCACCTTTTGAATATATTCCTTTTGAGTAAGTCTCAAAAGTCCAAGGTTTCTGTCTCTTTGGATTTCCATCCCAAAATTTTCTTTGCTTCTCCAAGGTCTTTCATATCGAATTCCGCCTTTTAATTTCAACTTCAATGCATCAATTTCAGCTTTATCCTTGGAAGTAATCAACATATCGTCCACATACAAAAGTAAATACACCCAATTATTATTCTTTAAATGCTTAAAATAAACACATGCATCTTTAGTACTACGATTAAAACCATGTGAAAGCATAAAAGAATCAAACCTTTTGTACCATTGTCTAGGCGACTGTTTTAGACCATAAAGAGATTTCTTCAACTTGCATACCCAATCTGACTTTCCATCTACTATAAATCCTTCTGGCTGCTTCATGTAAATGGTTTCATCCAAGTCACCATGTAAGAAAGCGGTCTTCACATCAAGTTGTTCTAGCTCCAAATCGTAAGCGGCAACTATTGCAAGTAGGATTCGAATTGAAGTTTGTCTAACAACTGGAGCAAATATTTCATCATACTCTATCCCCTTTCTTTGTGAAAACCCTTTGGCTACTAATCTTGCCTTGTATACCATCATCTTTTACATTGAACACCCACTTGCAACCTATGGCTCGGCTTCCTTGGGGTAGTGGTACCAAATCCCAAGTCTTGTTCTTTTGCAAAGACTGTATCTCCTCTTCCATAGCGCAATTCCACTTTGAGTTGTCACTCGACTTTATGGCTTCTTCAAAGCTCAATGATTCATTATGAATTACATGTAAAACATACTCAAACTGATCATCAAGGCTCAAATTTGTATACTGCCAATCTCCATATCTAATTGGAGCTCTCTTTGGTCTCTGACTAGCCTGAATGACTATATCGCCCGACTCTCCTTCAGCTCCACCTTGAGCTGAATCATCTCTAGCTTCATGACCATCACCATCACTACTAGAGGAAATCTATGGACTATCATGTGATGTATCATCAACTGCTCCGTCACTATTATCAATAGTGATAGCTCTACTTCGGGTTTGAAAACTAGGAATCTCGGTCTTTTAAGGCTTCTCATCAACTGAGTATGAACCCTATGATAAACCTTCCAAAGGTTTAAACATTGCTGACTCATCAAAAGTCACATGTCTGGAATGTATAACTTTCTTCGTAATTGGATTCCAAATTCGATATCCTTTTATGTCATCTGTATAACCAAGAAAAACACACTTGGAGGCCTAGGCTTCAATTTGTCATGTCCTGTATTGTGAACATAGACTAGTACGAAAATTACTTAATAAGTGTTTTTACCTCTCCGTACCTCCTTCGGGATCTTCCCATCAATGGTTGAGCACGGAATCCGATTAATAATATGTGTTGTAGTCAAAATAGCTTCAGCCCAAAAACCCTTCGACATACCCGCAGTCAATATAAAGCAATGGGTCTTTTCAAGTAGAGTCATATTCATTCTCTCAGCAACCCCATTGGATTGCGGATCACCAGGTGTAGTAAAATGTCTTCTAATACCACGCTGTCTGCAGTAGTTGAAGAACTCTTTGGAGACATAGTCGCCACCATTGTCGGATTTAAGAATCTTCAATTTCTTTCCTGTTTGGTTTTCAACAAGAGCCTACCAAACCTTAAACTTCTCAAATAATTCTGACTTAGCTTTCATTACATACACCCAAACCTTGCGCGAGTAGTCATCAATGAAGGAAACAAAATAATATGCTCTGCCAATAGAAGCGGTAGAGTATGGCCCCCAAACACTTGAATGCACATAATCAAGTACCCTCTTAGAAGTATGCGCGCCATCACCAAAAGAAACTCTGGTTTTCTTTGCTAGTACATACTCCTTGCAAAAGTCCAGCTTGCTGAAGATTTCTCCCTTGATCTTTCTCTTCTTACGAAGCAACTCTAAATTCTTCTCTAAAGTATGACCTAATCTCATATGCCAAAGCTTGGTAGCATCCAAACTTTTAGAACTATCGACTCCAACGCATAATTCTCCATGGACAGCGGTACCCATTAGTAAATACAGATTTCGCACCGTAACACCCTTCATCAATACAAGTGCCTCCCTAGAAACTCTCAAACCATCTTTGACAATGGTTATATTGCATCCCAATGATGCCAATTGGCCTAATGATATCAAAAACTTCCGAAGACCTCGGACATAGCGAACATTTGAAAGTGTGCGAACAATCCCATCATACATGCGAATGCGAACTGAACCAACACCGATAGACTTGCATGTAGTATCGTTCCCCATAAGGATTGAACTTCCTTCTTTGGCATTGAAGGAAGAAAAATAATCCTTATTATGAGTCATGTGAAATGATGCTCCAGAATCTAGAATCCAGTGGTTTGCAACATCTGATACAACCGCTGTCAACAAATCGCTACCGCCTTTCTCCATCGCAATAGATGAAGAACCATCGGTCTTCTTCTCTAAATCTGGACAGTCTCTTCTCCAATGGCCTGGTTTTTTTTTCAATTATAGCACTTTCTATCTTTAGATTTACTCCGTGAATTAGGCTTCCTAGAATTGGAACGCCCTCTATTATTCTTCACTTTCTTCTCTGCTCTTCCTCTCTCTACAAATAAGCATAAACTACTACTTCCTCCACTGCTATCACCAACACCAAAGTCTTTCATCTGATCACTCAACTCTTCGCTGAGTAAACCTGTTTTCACATCATCTAATTTTATTGTGTCTCTACCATAGATAAGGCTATTAGCAAAACTAGTGTATCGCTATGGAAGCGAACACAATAGAACCATTACTTTTTTTCTTCATCAATTTTCAACTCAACATACTTCATCTTCATCAACTGGTCATCAAACACACTTAGGTGTGTCTTAATTGAAGAACCTTCCTTCATCTTATAAGTGAAAAAAGTCTTCAATAGGATCAGGCGGTTGGTTAGGGATTTCTTCATGTAGAGGTCCTCCAACTTCTTCCAAATGCCTCTAGTTTTTGTCTCCTGACTGATTTCAGAAATTACATTCTTTCCCATAGCAAGCTAAAGAGTAGTAATGCCCATTCTTCCATCTCTTCTAATTCCACTAATGAAATATCCGTAGGCAATGTCTCTGTATCAAATACTACTCGATGAACGCGATTTCTTCTCAAAACTGCTTTCATCATCCACTGCCACTTTTCAAAATCTCCTTCACCATTCTACTTCTCTATCGTCAATTGTGATCCTGACACCACATAGGAGCCTTTGACGTATGGAGCAACTACTGGCGTATTATTTGTATTGTTTTCATCTCCTCTTGCCATTCTACCAAACACCTTCTTTGCGAATCTAGCTCTGATACCAGTTGTAAGGGGTGATCAATCCCTTTCAGCAAAAAAACCTCAATAGGATCTTGCAATGATGTGATAGAACAAACAGCTTGAAATGAATATCAATCTCAGATCACAGAAAAAATAAAGGCAACAGAGAAAACACAAATTTATAGTGGTTCCACTACCGCGAGATAGTGTACGTCCACTTCAATGGAGAAGAGATTTTATTAATATTCAAGATATTACAGAGTTTTTAAAGTAGAGCAAAAGAAATGAAGAATACAAATGTTCTCACATATCATATCATAACATCCTCAATGCCTTTCTTTATATAGAGGAAAACGTTTCTTGGGGATGAATTAATTTGATTTACGTAAATAAATCAAATTATGGAACGCTAATATTCCCACGAATTTGATTGTTATATGATTGATTGATTGATAACTTTCTATTTTCTCCATCAGTCAATCCCTTTTCCAATTTTAATTTCTTTCCATTTCTTTTTCATGAAACATGGCAATAAATTAGATGCCGAATATATCCAATATCCCATGTTCATTAATATTCCTTCCATTTCTTTCCATTCATTTCTTACACAAAATGGGTAACGAAATTACCACAAATATCTCCAAAAATCTAATTGATATTTGGAAATATTGTATCACCAAATTCTAATACTTCCTATGTTTTCCGTTAGATGGAAGAAAAAATATACAAGATTAATTAACTTAATCTCAGTAACTACTTAATGTACAATACTTGGTACATATCTCTTTCATGTCAAATATCACATGGAAACTGATGCTCAAACCGTGCACGTATGAGATATTGCTTGTAATAATGCTCAAACTATATGCGTATGAGGTACTACTTGTACTAATATGCTCAAACCATGTACATCTATCTGAGAACCTTGCTTGTAATAAGTACACTCTTAAGTTATAGTAATATATATTTTTGTATATCAAATATATGAAGTCTAACCATCATAAGCGTTTAACATCTCAAAATTACAACCTCAGAATGAACTTATACTCTAAACTCTTACAATTGCAGTATGTACATGTATTTATGACAATATTGAAATCGTGATTCAACCTACTGCCAAATCAGCAGTAATCATTCATGTCACCTCTTCTATGGTCGCATCATCTCTTCCAAAATCACCCATTTTATAGGGTTGAACACAGCATCATAATAAAGATTAAGTGAAGAACACCATTCATGTTAAATGGTCAAAGATAGTTACCTGCTCTTTCAAATATAAGAAAGATGCTTTTAGATATGCCCTCAAAAAAATATCAATGCTGCTGGTAACTTCCATATTTTTATCTGTTACACCTGTGTGATTATCATGCAGGGATGGCTACACCTTAATCTTCTTCCCATCCATTGATTGTGGTATCATGTTAATAATATCTTTATTGAGGATAGAGCTAACCAAAATCACATTCGATGTGCTAGCTCTCCTTAAGCGATTGTTAAAACAATGCTGAAAACATAAAATTCAACACTGAAATTCATAACTCACAAAAGTCAGTGTAATGAATTTATTCATAAAATTCGAAGATTCAAATATAAGATATACCAGTGAAATACTACCACACTACTAAAATAGCAATTTTGGGATGTTACCAATAAATATTAATATGATAATTAAGTGAAAATTTTAACTTTTAAAAAATGAAAAGAATCAGTATTCCAGCAACCACTAATCTGAGTTGCATATATGGTATATATGTATACATACACACACATACACACGCGCACACACACAAACACCCCCCCCCCCCCACTATAAAAGAAAAATAGATATGTAATTAGACATATTCCATGGGCATTCCATAACCATTCTATAGGCATGAGAGGATTGAAAATGTAACATAAATCTCCTAATGGTGGAAGAGTAAGAAGAACAAATGATGTTATTTGGTAATTTTTGGATTCTAGCATTTATTGAATCCGTAGCTATGGTAATAAAATATTTAGTAATATATAAAAAAAATTACTATTTAGTAACACTATAATAGGGTTTTGCAAAACTGACAACATATTGATGTAATAATCTGGTGAAAGAATATCATTAACCATCTTTAGTGTTCTAGATTTTCTTTCATAAGAATTTCTTGCATTTATTATGGTCATAAGTTGATAGTGCCAAAATTTTGATATATATTCCCAAAATCATATTAAATTTTATCAAATAATATTCGGTCAGTCCCAAAGTTGTGTACAATCCATAGTATACATGGTATAAGTTTCACTACAGTGTGACATGGTCAGAATTTTGATATTCATTGTTAACTAAACTGTAAGTGAAAATCTATTTTAACAGGATAAATATCAAAAGTCGGTATAAAAACATATTTGTTCATGCTTAGCGTAAAATAGATTGAATATTTTTGTTAGTTACAGATTATCGAAAGAAATGGAAAGAGGAAACTATAGTAATAAAGGGTAGTTGAAATCGATACATATGATGAAAAAATAAAGGAAAAAAAATCAAAGAATCAATTTAACATTTTGTGCACATATGTCTTACAAATACCCGGCCAGCTGATTTAGAAAGTGCAAAATGAGCACTTTAATATGAATCATCAGCTTTTAAAGAAAAGATATTGAAGCAAAAAAAAAAAAGATATGTAGGAAATGGTATTATACAACATTTAAAGATTAAAAATGTGTAATATTTATCAAAAATGAAGTAAAATCTATTGAACATGTTTTGAATTGAATATTAAATTCTATATAAGGACATAAATTTTAAGTAACTTGGAAAAAACTAAATAAAGAAAAATATTTCAAAATAGAAAACTGAAATTCAATCACCTGGCATTATTAGAGTAAGGAAACTGGTAGATTCAATATCCAAAAAATGCCGCCAGAAACTAAGTTTTATTGAACCTATAATGTGTTGGGCTCCAAGCATCATTTTATTGAACCTGTAATGTCCTAGATTCAATCTCCGAAAAATGTAGCAAGAAACCACGTTTTACTGAACCTGTAATGTCTTAAGCTCTTACTAGCGTAGTGCATACTTTGCCTCACCTTAGCTTTCACCGAGAAGCCCCACATAAGCTTATGCATTACACATACCATATGCATATATGCTTTCACTATTACTGGTTGAGCCTAATGAAAAGTAGAATAAATAAAGAAATTGGCAATCATTTGATTTGCAGACCTTTACTACAAAAAAGGAGAAAGACAACGACCCCCATAGTTGAGCTAAAATCAAGAGCTGACTTTTTCACTTGAGTGGAAAGATAATGATGCAAAAGAACCAACATTGAATTTAGAACACAATTTACTTTCCAATATGTATGGGCTCATAATATATTTTTTATTACTCACATTGTTTATTGTAACCAAATCCTACAGTGTATCTACCTTCTTATCCTGTGAGATCCACATTTGAAGGCAAGTTAATATCGACATTTATGTTTCTTGCATCAATGCATGTGCTGCCCTCATTATGATTGCAATATGCTACATATTATTCATATGTTACTTATTACCCACATATTCCAACAATGATGTTCACCATTTGTGTATAAAGAAAAAATTGATGGAATCATTTGAGCTAAATGATTGCTTATATTCAAATTGTTTCTATGGTAAGAAATAAGCATGACAAAGATAATATCAAAAAACTTTGGTCATAAAAAAATTTGTAAATCAGTTACATAAACAAATATCATCATCATAATTCAAAAAAATACGCCTAGTAGGAAGCCATGATGAATACTATTTTTATTACAATGTTTACCTTATGAACTAAATATTGTTAAATTACTGGTTCACCATTCAAACCTTTGGTTCAATTAATAGCAACTTTCTCAAAATTAAAAATCAATCATAATGGATATGTTCCTAATATGAAGGCTTAATTAAATGTTTCAATCTTTTTCGACATTTTACAATTAACCAAATTAGTAAATATTCTCAAAATGAAATTGATCCTTTATTTGATACTATTACTGAGTTCCCAGCTAATAACCATTAATTACCAAACGTGCGACATAATAAAGAAATATATGTCATTTATTGATTTATGCGCTATAAACCATTCCAAGTACTGAAAGTCCCCAGATACAGCCTATTAATTTATTACTATTGTAACAACCCGTAATTTTCAATAACCTGTTATAACAAATATCGAGGCAGAATTAAATTCTAAAATCTGAATCAAGGGAAACGGGCTATGCCATTGCGTTCGTCTCAGAAAAATACGCGAAATAGATTCCGAGTTTTCGAAAAACGGAGTCCGTATGGCCCAGATATGGCCCGTCAAATTTTTCAGAAAATTCAAGGTTTAAAATCAGATTCAAATTCAAAGAATTGGGCCAGCTGGGCCAAGGCGGGAAAAATCCCGCCAGGACCCGCATGTCGACAGGCCTGTCGACAGGGTCCCTAGGGTATCGACTGCCCTGTCGACAGCCCTGTCGACAGGGGGGTGCCCGGCTGTTTAGCCTGGTGCACCATTTCTGATTAGGGTTGGGTCTTGTGGCCTGTTTCTAGAGAATTCCGGGATCTAATGGACCTAATTGAATCTAGGGTTAATCCTATGGTTTAAATCACTAGCCTAATCTATAAATAAGACCCTAACCTACCCTAAATCACTCATTATTCATTATAGCAACTAAACTATGTCAAAATCAAACCTCTCATGGCCTCCACTCTCTTCATACAATTCCTAAATCAAATTCCTAAGAGATTTCCATGCATACAAGTGTATTTAGGCTTGTATGATCCTCTTTAGCTTGCATTAAAGTCTTGTTTCTCTATTGGCATCATAAAAGAAGAGTTTTGATCAAGTTTGCTTGCATTTTTGGGGTTTTTGGTTGCATAAGGGTTTAATTACATTTGCTATACTCATTTGAGTTCGCATAAGCATAGTAAGCCCTATTCCTTTCATACTTAAACTCTAAAGTTAAATGTATGTTATGCAAGTTTATTATGATGAGATATGCAAGTTATCATGTTGTAAATATGCAAGTTTGGTTTGCAAGTTATCATATGTTATGTAAGTTTTGTTATGCAAGTATGATATGCAAGTTGACATATGTTATGCAAGTTTGTTTATGCAAGTATGATATGTAAGTTAACATATGTTATGCAAGTTTATTTATGCAAGTATGATATGCAAGTTGACATATGTTATGCAAGTTTGTTTATGCAAGTATGATATGTAAGTTAACATATGTTATGCAAGTTTATTTATGCAAGTATGATATGCAAGTTGACATATGTTATGCAAGTTTATTTATGCAAGTATGATATGCAAGTTGACATATGTTATGCAAGTTTATTTATGCAAGTATGATATGCAAGTTGACATATGTTATGCAAGTTTGTTTATGCAAGTATGTTATGTAAGTTTGGGATGGTCCTATGGTTCATGTTATCATGTTATGCATGCTTTTTGGGCCTAAAAAGTGTAATATGCAAGTGTGTGAACACATGAACGTTTCATATGCCACCATGTTGAACTTGTGGCTTTAACATTTTTATGTCATGATTATGCCAAGTTCCCTCTTTCTATCCTTTATGCGTTATTGCGATATGTAAGCGATGGGATTGCGTTTGGGGTTTGGGTAAACTTAAAAGACATAAAAATATGAGCTTGGGAATTTACCTATTAAGTTAGGTCTACCCATTGGGAATTTACCTATTAAGTTAGGTCTACCCAATTGCTTGAAAACTTGTAATATGTTTTGGAAACATGATGGACATGACACTTAGAAAAGATAAGTGTGACCAACTCGAGGTTGGGTTGAGTTTGTAGCGCAAACCTACCCGGAACCGACCGGCCTAACTAGTTGCTACAAACAATAGGACCCAATGTGAGAAGTTGGTCATGTTGTACCTTGGACCCGAGGTTAGACTAAGTTGTGGTGTAAAGCTACCCGGACCCGCCCGGCTTAACTAGTAACCACAACAAAGTCTAATGTGAGAGGTTAAGGCGCATTAATTAATTAATGCCTCGTGATTAGGGTTAAGTCATGGACCATTTAATACTTAACCAATTTGGGCTCGGTAGATTAATAGGGGTTAAGTCGTGAACTCATCGTTACACTTAACCAAGTTAATCCATGATTAGTGAAGGGGTTAAACCATACTTAACCCACTAGAAAAATCCTAGCAATGGGGGTCCGCTCCTTCAGTAATCCCTAGTTTGTATCATCATGGCCCTAGGGACTAGGCTAGGGTGGGGGCACGATTACTGAACTGGAGATAAGGGGCCAAAAAGCGACGGCCGTGGTACGCCGGTGTAGTTCTGGGCGGACTCTGGTCGTGCACATAGTCCGTAGCCGGAGAAAACAAGCACGGGTACCGGTAGACCGAGACTGTGCACTCATGTTTATGGTGTCCAGGGGTTGACACCCTAGGGCTTGATACACCCGACGGGTGGACCCGGCACAGTTCGACTACATTCATGTTTGAGCCGTATTGACACCAACACGTGACGAGTTAGGCTTAGGAAGCCGATCGATTAGACCGTTGGGTTGGACCTCGTGGTAGGGTCACTTCATGTTATTGGACCTAGTAAGAGGGTCACTTCATGTTATTGGGCCAAAGCTTGGGCCGTGGGATCAATATTTGTATATCCAAGTCATGTTAGTTTGCTAGTACACCCGTGGTGCAAAACCTTAATCTTGATTATGCGATGACACCTTTATCTACCTCAATAGTTAATCGTCATGATGTTATCCTTATGTTCATACCTGCTGCTCATGTCAGTTAACTTTATCAGTTTACATTGATTATAGTAGGGCTTACTCAGTCTTTTTGACTGACCTGTTTCCTTTCGCCTCTTTTTCTTCCGTTTCCCCCCCCCCCCAGGTTCTCAGGGAGGGAATACAGGAGCTTAGCTGGATCTTACCTGCTTTTCTTGGATAGCTCATG
This sequence comes from Allium sativum, assembly GCA_030737875.1. Lineage (NCBI taxonomy): Eukaryota > Viridiplantae > Streptophyta > Magnoliopsida > Asparagales > Amaryllidaceae > Allium > Allium sativum. The sequence goes on from CM060924.1 coordinate 164,077,836, forward strand.
TATGCTTTGGACTTGAGCTCGCTATGGTTTTTCTGCCTTGGGGATAGCTACTTATGTTTTTCTGTTCAGTTTCAGATGATGTGTTTTATGTACTAGACTTGTTTTTATTTGGAAAAAAATTGACATTATGATGTACCAGACATATTTTGAAATGGTTTAAATCTTCCGCTGTTTTATCTATGTTATTTACTCTGTTTACATATATACATATGTTCTTGTTCTGCCTTGATATATCATTATGCATGTTTACCTGATTCAAACGCCCTACCAAAGTCAGAGTGCTTGCAAGAGTCACCCTGGCGGAGGTGGGGTGTTACATTTGGTATCAGAGCATATGGTTTACGAGAAGGAACAAAAAGGTTTTAGAAAACTTTTTTTTGAAAACTATTTTCAAAACCAAGTATAAAGTATTTTCCAAAGAAAAGTCTAGTTTATTCTAAAGGCTATTCCCCAAAAAGCCATTAGCGTTATCCTTCGTTCCCTTGACCTAATCTTAGCTTATCTTTCGTTTCAGTATGGCTGAGAATCTTGCCATCCCGGATGGAGTAAACGTACCACTCTGGTATAGGAGACTTCTAGAAGCTAGGGCGGCAGCCGGCCCCGCAAACCCTACTCCCACTCCTCCTCCTGTAGTTGAGAATCCTCTCCCGAATGTCCCTCCTCCGGTGGTCCCTGTTCCTCCTCCTCCAGCTGCTGAGGCTCCTCTTCCTCCTCTTCCCCCTCAGCATCCTCAGGTTGAGTTCACCAAGGTTTGTAAAGACTTCAAGGCGATGGGAGGCAAGAATTTCCTAGGCACGGAATCTTTTGTTGAAGCTAGGAATTGGTTGAAGGACACGGAGGACTTGTTTGCTATCTTTAGGATTGATGACGAGAGAAAGATATTATTGACAGTGTGGCTTTTGAAGGACGAAGCAGCCTATTGGTGGGAGGTCACCAATGGGACGAGGCCCGTCGAAACTTGGGCCGATTTGAGGGCTAGATTTGTGGCCAAGTTTCTATCCTCTGCTGAGGCGAATTTACAGATGGAGAAGTTCCTTGCATTAAAGCAGGATGATATGACTGTCAAGGAGTATGTGAACAAGTTTAATCAGCTGGCCCGTTTTGGTTTGGATATAGTAAACACTCCTGAGAAGAAGGCTCTCCGATTTGCTAGGGGGTTGAATGAGCCGCTGCAGGGTTTAGCGATGTCGCATATACCGCATGGAGCTACTTTTGAGAGTTTGGTCGATATGGCTCTACTTCAGGGTGATGTAAAGAAAGAGGTCAAGTCGAGTGATACTCAGCCAAAAGAAGACTGATTCTCAGGGTAAAGGCAATCAAGGTGGTCAAAGCAGTCAGGGGAACAACAATAACAAGGGCAAGAACAAGGGGAAATGCCATTATTGCGGTTCAGTTGGGCATCTTGTCAAGGATTGTAAGAAGAGGAAAAGGAATAACGGTGAATGCTTTTTATGTGGGAAGACTGGACATTTCAGCAAGGATTGCCCGAAGAAGCAGGGGCAAGGCCAGGGTCAGACTCAGCGTGCTGGACCCGCAGGAGGGCAGGTTCATGCTCTCATTACCGCTCCAGTTCCCGATCGAGGTAGTATTTCTGTTGAGAGCCTTGTATATATTTCTGATTTTCCAGTTCGTACTTTGTTTGATTCTGGTGCATCGCATAGTTTTATCTCATCTGATCTTGTTAATAGTTTGCACCTTAGTACTAGCTTAGTGGATGATCCCGTTTGTGTTTCGAATCCCATTGGGGGTTCTGCTCATCTATCTATGATATGTGGGGATTTGAGGATCTCTATACTGAGTGTAGAGTTCTTGTGCAGTGCTTATATTCTCGGTTTCAGGGGATATGGGTTGGTTTTGGGCATGGAATGGTTGTCCTGTTTTGGAGCCATTCTGGGTTTTTGTATATAGGGTTGGGAGGCCCATGACTCGCCTCGGTAATACCCTAGAAATTTCTAGCAACCCTATGAGTCCCGTCATGTTATGTTGAATCCCTCAACTCGTCTATCGATAGTTTGCAATCTGTGAGGGTGGTCCGAGAATATCCTGATATCTTGGGGGAAGTAAAGGGGTTACCCCTAGGCGTGGGATAGATTTCCGCATTTTCTGGTTGGTAATACCAAGCCAGTTTCGTGGCCGGTTAGGCACATGACCTCACGAGGTGAGAGTTAAGAAAGCAAGTCAAGGAGTTGCTTGAGAAGAACTTCCTGAGACGAAGCATTTTCGAGTAGGGTGCTCCAGTAGTATTCGCTTATGTGTTGATTATCGTGAGAAAAATAGACAACCGTTACCAAGGATCGATGATTTGTTTGATCAGCTTGTAGGAGCATCTGTTTTCTTTTGATCTAGCTACCGGATTCTATCAGCTTAGGATGGCTGAGGATGGAATTGACAAGACTGCGTTTAGGACTCTAGATGGATTGTTAGAATGGCTAGTCATGCTATTTGGTTTGACTAGTGCACCCGCATATTACGTGAACTTGATGGGTAGGGTGTTTAGGGAGTCCTTGAACAAGTTTGTCATGGTCGTCATAGACGATATTTTGATCTCCTTAAAAGAACGAGGAAGAGTATGCTAGACATCTCAAGGAGGTGATGGATACGCTTAGAGCCACCAGTTGAAGGTCAAGTTCTCCAAATGTTACTTTGGAGGAAAGAAGTTGGATTTCTGGGGCACATAGTTCCTAAGTAAGGCTTAGCGGTGGATTCCGCTAAAGTGGTTGTGGTTTAAGACCGGAAAACTCTGAGGAGGGCAATTGAAGTAAGAAGCTTTCTCCGTTTGGCTAGTTAGTTAGCATTCCCCGAGCTTAAACTTACTCTTCTGGATCAAGAAGGGGGTTTCACAGGAAGAAGACCCGCAGTTAGTCAAGAACATGGACCAGATGATTCGAGGCGAGATGTTAAGTCACCTCGCTAGATATATTATAGACGACAAGGAAATGGGCTCCAACTCATATTTGGATATAAGAGTTAAGAAGCTAAGAAATCATGAAGTAAAAGACGGTCAAAGCAAAAGTGGGGTTAAGCTCAAGGAAATGTGACTTAAAAGGCTAAAGGCTAGATACGCGCATCATGTCTCTCTCTAAGAGTATATCCTTGATCCTTGTTTTCCTGTGGAACTTACTCGCATAGTATCTTTTTATGTATATCCTCTCGGTCCCATTTTCGGTCCTATTTCTGTCAGGAGGTATGGCTTAATGGTTAATAATACAGGTCAAGGGGGTCCGTTAGGTTAGCTAAACCTTTTGGGTTTTTTAGGATATGGAGTAGGTTAGGAAAGGATTTCTTGTAATCCGAAAGAGGAGTATATCCTGCTTATCTTCCCGATCTCTTTAGCATATCTTTTGTTATCCATGATTATCTAGTTTATCATGTTGATCTTGTCATGAGAACCTTAGGTAGAATCCTTTGGATGAAACATGTGTTTGAGACATGTTATGTGTGAATGTTGCAAGTGGTTGCAAGTGTTTGCAAGTGGTTGCTCGTGGATGCATTATACACAATAAGGCACTAGATCGGCTCGCACATTCCTCATGTTGCATATGCATGAGTGTTTATGCTTATTCATGGATGAAAATTGTGTGTTATCACATGGATGTTGCATATGGGTGTATGTTATGTGCACACATATAGATATTATACATTATGTTAGGAATTGCATATATATGGATACATTTCACTAACATATTTTGCATTGATCTTTGCATTAGATAAGTACATATACACACACTTCTGCATATGTTCATCCAGCATTTAGAATCTTGTAAGGACAATAATTGCTCGTGGGTGATGTTTTGAGTAGATGGATGATTGGATGGTAGGATACGTCCTTCCTAACTTGAAGATTTCGGGGACGAAATCCTTTAAGGAGGGGAGAATGTAACAACCCGTAATTTTCAATAACCTGTTATAACAAATATCGAGGCAGAATTAAATTCTTAAATCTGAATCAAGGGAAACGGGCTATGCCATTGCGTTCGTCTCAGAAAAATACGCGAAATAGAGTCCGAGTTTTCGAAAAACGGAGTCCGTATGGCCCAGATATGGCCCGTCAAAGTTTTCAGAAAATTCAAGGTTTAAAATCAGATTCAAATTCAAAGAATTGGGCCAGCTGGGCCAAGGCGGGAAAAATCCCGCCAGGACCCGCATGTCGACAGGCCTGTCGACAGGGTCCCTAGGGTGTCGACTGCCCTGTCGACAGCCCTGTCGACAGGGGGGTGCCCGGCTGTTTAGCCTAGTGCACCATTTCTGATTAGGGTTGGGTCTTGTGGCCTGTTTCTAGAGAATTCCGGGATCTAATGGACCTAATTGAATCTAGGGTTAATCCTATGGTCCAAATCACTAGCCTAATCTATAAATAAGACCCTAACCTACCCTAAATCACTCATTATTCATTATAGCAACTAAACTATGTCAAAATCAAACCTCTCATGGCCTCCACTCTCTTCATACAATTCCTAAATCAAATTCCTAAGAGATTTCCATGCATACAAGTGTATTTAGGCTTATATGATCCTCTTTAGCTTGCATTAAAGTCTTGTTTCTCTATTGGCATCATAAAAGAAGAGTTTTGATCAAGTTTGCTTGCATTTTTGGGGTTTTTGGTTGCATAAGGGTTTAATTACATTTGCTATACTCATTTGAGTTCGCATAAGCATTGTAAGCCCTATTCCTTTCATACTTAAACTCTAAAGTTAAATGTATGTTATGCAAGTTTATTATGATGAGATATGCAAGTTATCATGTTGTAAATATGTAAGTTTGGTTTGCAAGTTATCATATGTTATGTAAGTTTTGTTATGCAAGTATGATATGCAAGTTGACATATGTTATGCAAGTTTGTTTATGCAAGTATGATATGTAAGTTAACATATGTTATGCAAGTTTATTTATGCAAGTATGATATGTAAGTTAACATATGTTATGCAAGTTTATTTATGCAAGTATGATATGCAAGTTAACATATGTTATGCAAGTTTATTTATGCAAGTATGATATGCAAGTTGACATATGTTATGCAAGTTTATTTATGCAAGTATGATATGCAAGTTGACATATGTTATGCAAGTTTGTTTATGCAAGTATGTTATGCAAGTTTGGGATGGTCCTATGGTTCATGTTATCATGTTATGCATGCTTTTTGGGCCTAAAAAGTGTAATATGCAAGTGTGTGAACACATGAACGTTTCATATGCCACCATGTTGAACTTGTGGCTTTAACATTTTTATGTCATGATTATGCCAAGTTCCCTCTTTTTATCCTTTATGCGTTATTGCGATATGTAAGCGATGGGATTGCGTTTGGGGTTTGGGTAAACTTAAAAGACATAAAAATATGAGCTTGGGAATTTACCTATTAAGTTAGGTCTACCCATTGGGAATTTACCTATTAAGTTAGGTCTACCCAATTGCTTGAAAACTTGTAATATGTTTTGGAAACATGATGGACATGACACTTAGAAAAGATAAGTGTGACCAACTCGAGGTTGGGTTGAGTTTGTAGCGCAAACCTACCCGGAACCGACCGGCCTAACTAGTTGCTACAAACAATAGGACCCAATGTGAGAAGTTGGTCATGTTGTACCTTGGACCCGAGGTTAGACTAAGTTGTGGTGTAAAGCTACCCGGACCCGCCCGGCTTAACTAGTAACCACAACAAAGTCTAATGTGAGAGGTTAAGGCGCATTAATTAATTAATGCCTCATGATTAGGGTTAAGTCATGGACCATTTAATACTTAACCAATTTGGGCTCGGTAGATTAATAGGGGTTAAGTCGTGAACTCATCGTTACACTTAACCAAGTTAATCCATGATTAGTGAAGGGGTTAAACCATACTTAACCCACTAGAAAAATCCTAGCAATGGGGGTCCGCTCCTTCAGTAATCCCTAGTTTGTATCATCATGGCCCTAGGGACTAGGCTAGGGTGGGGGCACGATTACTGAACTGGAGATAAGGGGCCAAAAAGCGACGGCCGTGGTACGCCGGTGTAGTTCTGGGCGGACTCTGGTCGTGCACATAGTCCGTAGTCGGAGAAAACAAGCACGGGTACTGGTAGACCGAGACTGTGCACTCATGTTTATGGTGTCCAGGGGTTGACACCCTAGGGCTTGATACACCCGACGGGTGGACCCGGCACAGTTCGACTACATTCATGTTTGAGCCGTATTGACACCAACACGTGACGAGTTAGGCTTAGGAAGCCGATCGATTAGACCGTTGGGTTGGACCTCGTGATAGGGTCACCTCATGTTATTGGACCTAGTTAGAGGGTCACTTCATGTTATTGGGCCAAAGCTTGGGCCGTGGGATCAATATTTGTATATCCAAGTCATGTTAGTTTGCTAGTACACCCATGGTGCAAAACCTTAATCTTGATTATGCGATGACACCTTTATCTACCTCAATAGTTAATCGTCATGATGTTATCCTTATGTTCATACCTGCTGCTCATGTCAGTTAACTTTATCAGTTTACATTGATTGTAGTAGGGCTTACTCAGTCTTTTTGACTGACCTGTTTCCTTTCGCCTCTTTTTCTTCCGTTTCTCCCCCCCCCCCAGGTTCTCAGGGAGGGAATACAGGAGCTTAGCTGGATCTTACCTGCTTTTCTTGGATAGCTCATGTATGCTTTGGACTTGAGCTCGCTATGGTTTTTCTGCCTTGGGGATAGCTACTTATGTTTTTCTGTTCAGTTTCAGATGATGTGTTTTATGTACTAGACTTGTTTTTATTTGGAAAAAAATTGACATTATGATGTACCAGACATATTTTGAAATGGTTTAAATCTTCCGCTGTTTTATCTATGTTATTTACTCTGTTTACATATATACATATGTTCTTGTTCTGCCTTGATATATCATTATGCATGTTTACCTGATTCAAACGCTCTACCAAAGTCAGAGTGCTTGCAAGAGTCACCCTGGCGGAGGTGGGGTGTTACAACTATTTTCATTTGTGATTTTAACATTTAAATATAAATCATGTTAGCCATAACAATTTAGTTTACCTTTACCAATATATGTACAAAATTACCATACTGTAATTATACATAGTGGTAAGTGAATTGGGCTAGTAAAAAAATGTGCTTGCTTATTAATCATGAATCATTTTTTCTTTTGGGAAACCGCTAAATTACTCAATTCCAAATATGGAAAAACGTCATCCTTATGAACACCTTATGTATATGTAGAAGAAATCACATTCATCATTTGTGTTAAATAAAGGCTTATATCTATATTCTTTCTATTGCAAGAAATAAACTGCAACTTTAAGATAAATATTAATGTTGGAAAAATTGTAAATAAATTACAAAATTATTAAAACTTAAGTTAGTAAAACAATTTGTTATCCAGAATAAGTCAATCCATTTGTTATCCAGAATAAGTCAATCCATTTGCAATATAACAATTAATATAAAAAAATTCTAGATAAATTACTATAACAAATATCGTTATCATGATTTAAAAAAAAATTAAGTATGAAAACAAATTAATATTGTTTCTTATTACAATGTTTATTAACATCAGATCTCATCAACTATGTATTGTTAAAGTATTAGTTTAACATTTCAAATGTCTAATTCAAAAAATAGCAAGGTTTTTCACAATTTGAAATTAGTCATGGTAAGATGTTTAAAATGCGAAAGTATACTAAACATTCTAAGTTAAATTTTTAGAAATTTTATAATTAACCAAATTTTGTAAACACTCATATTGAATTTCGATCTTATATTATACTATATTAGATTTCACCATGTTCTCAGCTAATAACCCATAATTACCAAATGTGCTACATAATATAAGAATATGTCTCATTTATTGTTTTATGGACTACAAAATCATTCGAATGACTCAAAGTATTCAGTCTTTAGATATAATATGATAAGTATTAGTATTTTCTTTTGTGATTTTAATATTTCATTATAAATCATGTTAGTCATGGAATTCAGTTTATCTTTACAAATATTGTACAAAAATACAAGACTTTATGCACAGTAAATAGTTCATAGGGCTAGTTCAATATATATATATATATATATATATATATATATATATATGATTTCTTATTAATCATGGGTTTTATCCCTATTTTTATTTCCAGATCATTAAATTACCCAATCCCAAATATGAAACACGCCATCTTGGTGGTCAACTTGTGTATATGCTGAAGAAATTGACATTCATCATTTGGGCTAAATAATTCTTATATTAATATTCTTTTTGTTGCAAGAATTAAGTAAATGAGACATAAATTGAAAAAATTTGATTTTTTTTTGACAAATATTAATATAGAGAAAATTGTACATAAATGACCAAACTACTCAGATGCCATCAAACAAAAACAGTTTGCTAACCAAAATAAGAGGAAATTCTATATTGTTGTCAAGAGTTTTGTAATCTACTCTAATGCATGGTAGTATTGGATTTGATGTACGTATTACTTAATTCTAAAGCATGGTAATATTCGAACGCAGCTGCCAGCTGCAAGAACGATGGCTTAACATTATATACGATCATTTCGAACTGAAGAAAAGTACCCGGTTGATACAACCGCAGGTACATAAATTAGGGCTCAAGTGTATACGTCCACAATAACGGTGCTCTAGGGTTAATACAACGGCCGAGCAACCATTTTCAAATTAGAGGTTCAACTGAATCAAAAAAGTAGGGCTTCGATAAACCTAAGTTCTTACCGGAAGTCGATGTCGTGGTCTTCTCTGAATCGCGCGTGGGCTGCTTTGAATGGTCGCTCGACTCTTGAGAATTCCGCTGCTTCAATATCGATAATCGCTGCGATGGATGGTGGTTCAGGAGCGAGGAAGGAAGCGTTCTTTTTAAATTGACCTAGGTGCCAGATCTAATTGGAAGAAAATAGATGTAGGGCGGCGGATCATATTTTGGTAGCAGGTATAGGGGAAAAGTAAAAAGGTTGTAAGCGGTCACGGAATAGATAAAGGCAGTTATTGGAGTGAATGTCAAGTATTGAAAGGCTATACATGTGGTGGTCTATGGATATTTTGAAGAATCTGGATATGAAAGGTCTGCTTTCATATAATATAATATATTATGAGATTCTGGAATTGCAACGTTGACCTTTTGCCAGGGAATAAAATTTGAAAACTATAGTATACTGAAAAATTATGTGTAGCTACATATCACCTTCGAGCAGCAATGACTAGTTTTTAGCCCCTAATAATGTATTACAAAAGCAGTGTTAAACTGTAATATGTAACTAACTGTAACAATGCATAAGTGGAGTACGTTTGCTTCCACAGTCACGGTTTTCTTAAGGATAGTTTTATACATTACTTCCGTTTCAAAAATAAACAAAAATTAACGTGAATACCACCAATTATATCCTAGAACGTGTGTCAGCAAAAAAAGGAAAATGATTTTCTTACTTGAATAACAACGCATGTACTATATAGGGATGAATAGTAAAACCGATTACAAACCAAAACTGCATAAAACTGATAAAAACCGCATCTTAAAAACTACACCGAAATAAAACCAAAAAACCGATGAAACAGCAGCAATAGTATGGTCCAGTTTAGGTTTTTATCTTTTTTCAAACCGCAAAACCGAAACCGCATCGATATGGTTTAGTGTATGTGTAACTACACGTACATTAATCCATACATATGTATATACACAGGCAAACACAAGCTACCCTTCACAGTAGCATTTAGTGAAAGAACATACCTTTACAACTGGTGGGGGAGAAGCCCGAACCTTGCAAGCAGTAGGAAGACTTAAATTTTTGATTTGGTTAATGGCAAAAGGGAGATGAGTATGGGGACCATCCACAAAAGTGCAAAGACATTGAGCTTGGGTCTGAGCTGCACCTGAAAACTGGCTACAACAAGAAGAGGAAGGCGTGGATGAGTTCCTGCTCATGAAAAGTAGGCTGGTGCCAGGATGGTGATTATCGGTGCGCAGCTCGACTGAGAACAAGCCATGCATGGCATCAATATTAAGGTATTGATGACTAAGCTAGTCATGTTGCATCTTTTATCTGCCATCTTTGAGTTTAATTCCTTTCAGATGGGATGGAAAGAAGTATGGTCCGGGTTTGGTTATTACTCGGTTTTGAAATCGAAAATGTACTTTTAAAACTGAATAGCACCAACGGTTCTTGGTTCGGTTTCGGTTCCTAGTTTTGAAAACCACACCCTAGTGGTTCCGAGTGCGGTTTTAAGTCAAAACCGCATCAAACCGCACCATGCTCATCCCTAGTACTATTGGTCCGTTTGATTTTGAATAGAAAGGGGTATTTTGATGAGGTATTTGAAGGGGAATTGTTGTGAACGGGGACCGTGTTTTTTTTATGAAAGGGGCATATTGGAAGGGACAGAGCTATTATTTTATTGTTTTTGTATATATTATTTATAACTGTTTATGTTTGTGTGTGTTTATTGTTGAACAGATTAGTAGAATGCAGAATACAAATTATAGAATCCAAATAGCAGAATTAAATTTTCATAATTGGTACAAATTGCAGAATTTAAAACGCAAATATAAAATACAGAATATAATGAGACTTTTTAATGCATTCCCACGGCAACTAGTTCGTTTCGTATATTGTCTCATGCAATGTCCATTGTGGATGTTATTCTAGTTCTTTGAACAGGTTCTCGATCTCTGTTTTCGCGATTTGATATACTGTAATATTCTTCGAGATATTCTTCTGGCACTAAATCAGGGTCGTCATCATACGGCATAAAATCTGGATCGCCAGTGTTGTATTTTCTGATATAGTTATGAATAGCCATTGTTGCAATAACAATTTTTACTTGAACATGGTATGGATACATCTGCATGTTACGTAAGATGGAAATTTTTTTCTTCCAAATACCAAATGTTCTTTCAATTGTCATATGCAAACCAAAGTGGTAGTAGTTGAAAATTTCATTTTTTGACTTCGGTTCATTCTATGTTTCATTAAAGTCTGGTATATGATATCTCACAGATCGGTATGGAGTTATATATCCTTCCACCAGTGGATATCCTGAATCCACTAAATAATATTGCCTGGTAGGGGGATGAGGGAAATTAAGATCTGGATTGTTTATAGCTTCCCGAAATACAAATTTTAAAGAAAGGATAATATCGGTGTGAAGAATGAATTTGTTTTGGAATTCGATTAAATCGGGTATCGACCGGCCTAATAATATTGACTACCAATAGGAGAACTGAATCCAAAACTTTATGAAAATGACACAAATTGTACCATTTGATCGTTGAAACCGCTCAGCAACCTGCCTTGTAGGAAGGGTCAATGTAATAGTATATAAGTATACATCCACCATTTCTTTGACCGTAATGTGCATTGAGGCTTCCAATCCGTAATTTGCTAACCGTTCACACAAGGATTTGAAACATAATCGCTTCATTCAAAAATTGCGTTGACAACGGTCTGCGTGTCCTGATAGTATTTCATGAACATAAGCTAGACCGGAACTTACAGAATTACGTATTCTGCTCCTTTCTCGTGTTTGATTAGTGTTAATTTCTTGAATATCGAGCATATATTGCAAATCTTCCAAATCTGAATCATCATTGTCTACCATAATATTTTTAGAATACTACAGAAATGAGAATTATGATGCAGTGCTGAAATGGGTGGGATATATATAAGGAGAGGGAATGGAAGGGAGCAAAAAATATCATCGCATCGGACGCGTCCGTGGCATCAAACGCGAAAGCTAACTTTCCAACATTTCCCCCGAACGGGGAATTGTTGTGGGCCCTACGTAAGACGCGTTTGACGCCGACGCGAACGGAACTTGGCCCTTCCAGAAATCAAACGCTACCCATGTATGATTGTATGAAAAATATCATGTACATTGTTACCAAGTCAATTAGTCAGTCTTGTGGCTGTTTTTAAATTTATATTGTTAGAATAAAATAAACAAAGTAATACATGGAAAATTTGTAGACTGTAGAACAAAATAAACCACAAAAGAACAAACTTTTAGATTGAATTTTTATATACATGGTTAAAAATTACCTTTCATCACAGTTACATATACTATGGCTTTAAGCATAAGTAACGGTGTCGATGCAGTTAACATATACGTATACTCTGGCGTTATAAATATAATGTATATTGTATAATATCCAACCACTCACAAAAACATATATAATAATACTAACTGGATTAGGTGATTAAAAATTACCTTTAAATTTGAGCTTTAAAAGTGAAGGGTGCAAAAAAAAAGGTGATAATTAAAAAAAAAATCCAATTCAACCAAAGATGTTAGTGCTGAAAAAAATAAATGAGCGAATTATACGAAAATATTCCTAGTTTGTGTCAAGTTTGGATTAATAGCCATGGTCGTTGGATTACAATTACATGTTCTGTGTTTTCGGCCTTCGTATTGCAAAAATAACACAAGATAAAGAATAAACAAAATGGTATTCAAAGTGTTGAACGTAACGTGCTCCGAAATGGTACTCAAATTATTGGGGAAAAGCGGTAAGAAGATATATTGGCAGTCCAAAATTTGTGAAGACAAATTTGCTTGCAAACAATTGGATACATTGTTTGCTTTTCAAAATTACAAACATTATAACAAAATAAGAGTTTTTTTTTAATATATACCGCGATGAAAATAGAATCAAGAACAATCATTCATTTTCAACAAAATAATAGCAGTGATTTTAATACAAAAAACTATAATAGGAATGTGGATTGTTTGTGCTAAATTAAAAATTATAGACCGTTTTGCTTTAATAGGACTGTGGACTGTTCGTGCAAAAGTTTTAGAGGAAAAAACTATATTGGCACGACTTGGAAAATAGTCATCTTAAAATAGGAATATGGGCATAATTTTAATGTAAAAGCTTGTCGTCATAAATACAACTTCTATATATTTACTAAGTAAAAATAGGATGGTACCTGCTGAGACTCTGAAGTTCATTTTGGTTTATTGCTAGGGGAAGTCAAATTCAATAAGAACAACATACCAAATGTCAATGTTATGATTTCTGGTGCTGTAAGGAAATATGGTGTTATGATCTTTTCACTAAGGTATTATATAACTTCAAAACAATATAATGCATGTTTTACCTGTAATGAGAATACTAGTGTACAAATAACTGAAATTGAAGATAAACATGGTTGAAGCAAGAACTTTTTAATTGTTAATTTTTAACTTTTTTAAACAATATGTTTGATTCAGCTGATCTGAAGCGCAAGCTTGCTTATCTTAAGGGGAATATTTCTTCACTTATTATTCATTAATTTTGTCAAAAATATTTTTAGATTATAAATCTAGATATTACTGGTGAATAGAAGTCATATAATATTGACATAATAGATAATTAGAATGGATTCCATTCACATACATGCATGCTTTCTCAGTGTAAAATGTGTTTGCTTTTGTTCCAAGCTTCACTACTTCATCCTTAGAAATGTTATGTCCTTCCAAAACTGTCATCAAAACTCTTTGCTATCAAACACTGACTTTGCTTTCATAGTGTATAAAAAGATAGTATGCTTCCGGATAAGAACAAGGTAATTCATATCAGTAAATATTCATGAATTTGTTAATATTTGTTAGGATGCATAAAAACAATGTAAAAACAAATATTTTTGTAATTGATTTCTTATACAAATGGTAGTAATTTGTTCTGGAGAAGGCATGAAATTATTTTAACATTTAAGGGAAGAACTGAAAATTGATCTTATAGCATAATGTCTTGGATGATTCTTAGCAAGCATCCAATTTCTCTATGATTATAACTGACGACTAATTTCGTTTTATCTGGGATAAGTAATTTCTAGTTGCTATCGTACACAAAGCTTCAAAATATGGATATGATATACCAAATGTTCTTAGTTTTTTCTTATTTTCAATCGAAAAAATGAAAGAAAGAAAGAAAGAAAGGGACATTTATGAAACACCATGTGCTTTGATGATCATCATGTAACAACTTCATCAAGGAAATGGATCTCCTCAAGAAAGATAAATAAGGAAGAATAGTAGCCTTGTTTATTATGTTGAAAAAAATGAAAAACAAAAAACAAGTAACATATGTTTGATTGTAATATCTGAAGTCTTAAACCAGAAACTATCAATTATCACATCTTCCATTCCATGATTTTAGAAGTAACAACAAAAACAGCATGAAAACAAAATTTATTTCTCAAGTTCTTGTTGATAATAATGTAGCCAATTTGTCCAAAGCAAAAATTATATCCTAGAACAAGATAAGTGAGACTAAAAGGAAAACTAATAAAAATTGAAGGAAAAAAATATTGTTATAGAGAAGAAAGAGGAAAGGGGATTATAGACAGATGCATCGATACATATAGCTTTCACCAAAATTAGTAATTATTAGACAAAAGCTCATATATATGCATATCATTGTAATTTAAGGGTATATTGTAAAAATATAACTTTATCTGGTATCATCGTCATAATGTGCGAACTACTGTTAGGATATTGTGTGTTTGTGTGTGTCTGCAAGCATTAGGAAGACCAATTAGAGAATCCCATAGTAGCCTAAACATAAACTACTCATAAAAATTGCAGGTAAACTTATATAACACTTGGTTACTAATTGCAACAGCCCGCATTTTACCTATCGAAGGATCGTAGAATATTTTTTATTTTATTCCCTGAGGGTTGCATCATTCTCATATTTTAATATGTTGTTTATGGGGATAGGAGACATGTCCATAATTTTTACCAATTTTGTTTGTGACTATTTTTCCCCTGTCAGTCTTGTACAGGGCATAACTTTTGATTCGGATTAATTTAGGTGTTGGGATCGGTCTCATTGGAAAGGAAATGATGATTCTCATTTTGTTGAGTGGTCACAATAAGGATTTGGCTTAGCGGTTTGGGAGGAATTGTTGATTTAAAGTTTTTCAGTTGGATGTTTAGGTTTGGTAAGCCATAATGGGTGGATTTGGAAAGGCCCGTTAGTGGGTTGGTAGAATGCTATAAATAGGGGGTGAGCGGCATGAAGAATAGTTTACTTTCTCTATTCTCTCAATTGGAAGGGCTAGAGTTCCTCCATTCCTCCATCTTCTACACCTTTCCACCATTAAAGCTTAGAGAATCGAAGTTCTACAACATTTGGAGCTAGATCTACACCATTCCAAGTGAGAGTCCATCGAATTGAAGAGTTTGGATCAAATTCTTCGCTGTTCGAATCTAGATCTAAGTGCTTTTGGATTGTTTTGAAGAATTGGTGAGTGATATGCATCTCTCACACGAATTCAAGCAAGTATATGAGTTTTATGATCTTAATTTCATCATTTTCAAGTCGTTTTCCTTAGATCTACATCATGGTAAGTTTTATTTAATATGAAACACCATAGGATCTAATTTAGTAACTTAAAACCGGTAATTTCAATGTTATTTCATATATTTATGCAAGTTAGATCCATAATTTAGTTCATGTGTTCATTTATTATGATTTTGATGAAATTTACATAATTTTGGTAAAAATCGTCATATTCATGTTGATAGTTCATAACATGTTTATGGTAGTAATTGATGAATTGGATGAATAGATTTTGTCGAGATAGTCGGTTGGTTTTAGTCAAAATTGGACTTGGATTGGACCTGTGCAGGTGTCTGGTCATTCGTGCAGGTCACAGGTCGGGTGTGTAGTACAAAATGTAGTATAGTGTAGTACAGAAGTGCTCGGGTCAAGCAAGAAGTTGGTCGGTCGAGCATCGATGGGGTCGTGCAAGGCGGGTCTGGGTCGAGCAGAATATGGTCGACCAAGTTGAAGTGGTTAGTCGTGCATCCAAGCTAAAGGTGGTCGGTCACGAAGGAGTTCAGATTGAGCATGGATGAGGTCAATCCAGGATGGGGTCAGTCCAAGGTGGGGCTGGTCAGAGATCGGGTTAGTCGTTGTCTTGAAAGTGGGTCGGTCAATCATTGTCTTGAAAATGGGGTCGGTCATGTTTTATTAAATGGGGTCGAGCATGGCCATGGGGTCGGTCGCACCAGGGGGTCGGTCGCATAGGGTCATTTCTGGAAAAAATATATTTTTTGGGTACAACCCAGATTTGAACAAAAGGGTTTTGAACCTGTGTCACAGCGAAGTACACTCTAAACGCTATGGTAGTAGCATGAAGCGGTGCTTTATTTCATAGCAAATGGATGTAATGCTATGAAATTGTGCTGAATCATATGTTGATGTTATTTAGTTCAGTGATGTTATGACTTCAAAGTGAATTCAATGGGGAATTCCAAAGTGATGTGTTCGTTGTTAGTCGTAATACAACGAGTGTGGTGACAACTTAAGGGTGTTCTTAGTTGGGTGATAATGGTTGGATGGTCGCCGTCGTTGACGACTAGAGATACCAAAGGCCGAGGAATTATCGTTGTCGTAGATTCTAGCGGGCTCAAGGCAAGGGTACGTTTAAAGACCGGTCGTAGGTCAAGTACCCTGGGTATCGTTGAAAGGCCTAGGTATGTATCATTGAAAGGCCTATGGGGTTTTAGCTAGAGTCGGGGTTACCATTAGCCTTGACGGATGGCAGTATGATATGGTCAGTTATACGATTAACGTTGGTTTCAAAGCAGGATTGGCGGTGATAGCTAGAGTTTGTCATGAATGATTGGATGCTCGGTTTGTACCATCTCACGTTGGTTGTCCAACGTCGAAGGAGATGTTCCTTGGGTGCTTGTCTGATATTGGTTCAGGCCTTTTGGGCTTGTACTTTAGGGATGTTGAATTTGATTAGGGTGATTTACGTGAGATATATAATCTGGATGCTATGAGTGGTTTAGTCCAACTATTTATAATTCTCGTGAGTGAATGGTTGCTCTGATTTCCATGGATGTATGGCTGAAATGTTTGATGTAAAGGTTATCACTGTCCGATGTGGGGAAGATGGAAGTCGAATTCTTCTCTAGTGTTGTGGGTAGGTTAGTTCGTTTATTTACCCATTCTCATATACTTTATTGATGATGTTAGATAGATGTTTTATCGCTCACTAAGACTGTTTTCTGACTCAATGTTTTATGTTTTCCTCTCATTACCTTGGGCTGTTCATCCAATTTTGGATGGGCAGACTAGGTGACAGGTGATATCTTAGTACGGACGACGTAGCGGTTTAGAGGATAGCAGGAGGCTGGCATACTATCTTTATTACTATATTTTGGATTTCCGCTGTTTCTTATTCTTCTCTTAGTGCTGCAGTGAGGGAAATTTGTACAGATGCATGTTGCAGTCCTAGTGCATGGATATACTTTCTAGTTGTCTTTGAAAGTTTTAAATTTTTGCTCAAATATGCTTCACTATATTACCTGTTGTATTTGTTCTATTATATTTTATCCTTATGCTGTGAGATTTACGACATGTTCCGCTTGTGTTTACCTACTCCGATGATCGTCCATATGTGTCTGGTACACCTTTCAGCGTAATTTTTCCTCTTGTTTGGTGCAGGGGTTATGGGTTGTCATCACAGTAATATAAGATATGTTGTATATAAATGTGCAGTTAATGGATAATGTTAACTTAGATGATTATTTTAATTAGCAGTGTAGTATGTCAATCCAAATTTTGAAGTCATCAACCCTCAGCAAGCAATGGAGAAACATAATACATGTTATGACAATTCACTAATCAATAATCAAATCAAACTAGATGTAATTTATGCGACAAGCTATTTTAAGCCACAGTGACCACGAATTGACCTATTATAACTTCATTATGTTTCTAAATAAACTATTTTATGCGACAATAACCATAAATTGCCTTTTTTGGCACAAAAATTGAAGATATGTCATAGATTAGTACATATTATGCTTTGTAAGTACAAGATCAAAATTATGATGTTTTGGCACATGTCCTATTCCTCCGCCATTTCAAATTTGGTGAATCAATCAATCCCATGCTCCACAAAAACGAAACTAAAAATTGAAAAAAAAAATACCTAAAATCTTCGATTTCATTAATGCACTTCAGCAAAGTAGAGGACTCGCGCTCCAGTGAAGTTAAAGAGTCAACCTTTGAAAAGTAAAGAAATCACGTAATAAAAGTGTTATTGGGGGAACAGGAAAATGGAGGAGGAAGAGGGTAATTTAGCGGGTTACGCAATTTTTGTTTATAGGAGTCACCGGAGGAATAGGAAAATGAAGGAGATAAAGCAAAAACTTATACCTTGGTTCTTAGTTTATTTAAAGGGATTGTTATTGACACTCCAAGTATTGTTAAGGGGACCAATTTAAAAAGAAAATAGAATTTGATAAGGGGAGTATCAATGCAGAGAGCACCCCTCTTAACAAATAAAGTTTATTTTATCAAATTAGCCTTTTTTATAATAATCCTTTTTTTAGTTGTTAATTAAAAAAATTATATGGTATATTAGTCGAACTACATCAGATTTTTATAACAAATTATCAATAATCTCATTTGTCGACATGCATTTAATCAGATGAAAATATATCATTCATAAGAAATTAATATGAATGTATCAAACATTTTTTTTTATACGGTATCCACCGTCGAATTTGTCAATACACCTCATTTCCCCAAACGATTGTTTTTTTTTTTTGTTTGTAAATAATTTAGTGATTTTGTTTTTTAGCATTTGAAATTAATTGAGATTTAGGATGATAAATGATGTTATTACCAGAGTAGAAAGGAAACGTAAAAAATTAAGTATGTGACCCCCCTTAACATTCTTTTCATGATTAGAGTATTTTTAAAATTTGGCCCTCTCTTAACAATATTTTAAATGTCAATAACAATACCCTTATTTAATACCTCTGTGGCTCTTTGCATGGGAAAATTGGTCAAATCTTGGTTCTTAGTTTATTTAATAGTATTATTGCTAGATAAACTTATATAACATAATTAGCTTTTTGTTCCAACCAGCTATACTTTTACCTTATGAATAAAAATTCAAAACCCATTTACATTTCAAAAACCAATCCCGAATTAGTAATTTTAAACCTAGTATAAGTTATATTCTCCAAAAAAAAAAAAAAAAAAAAAAATTGCGTTTAGAAGAATATTGCATGTTGTTCGTAATCGTCGTAACTCTTCCCAAAATCATGGAGACAGTGGAGACGAGGGTGGTGAAGGTTACACTTCTTTGAGATCCAACCAGGAAGATGGAACCGAAATGTCTCGAAGGTGTGGGACGGGGTTGTTTCCGAAGATACTTTTTTCTTCTCAAATATTGATCAGAACTTTAGGATCAAGGCAGCAGTTTATGAATTATTGTGTATTGTCCAATGAACAAGTGCGCATTTCTACCTTTGTCGACATCACTGTAAGTACCATTTGCAATTCAAATGTATCACCAGTTATTATGAATTAATTACGTAATTAAAAAATATAGCAAAAATGTTGTTATAGTAATTGCATGTCCATACTGCTAGCTGGTAAGTTGATTAACATTTCAGTTTAAAATTTCTAGAGTTATATATTTACTACACGAAGCGAAAACCCAAAATAATTTTCCTAATACGCTAGAAAAAGGAAATTTTGTGGTTCTCCTGCATCTGGTTTCTGTCTTTCTTGAGAGATCACACAAATTGATTTTTTAAGCGATGTTGGATTTCAAGAGTTTTTCAATATATTTTATCTTTTTTTAAAAAATTATGAAAAACTGTGTTAAATTAATCTTAGAAAGGTATAACCTTATTTTATAAGCAATTGGTTGATTTTAAATTTTGAAGCATAATTGTGTGATGCATTGGCTTCTTTTTGACAGAAGATCGCACTTAAATTTCACTTTACTTCTAAGAAGACGAGCATTATTACTTCATTAGATCTTGATGGAAGACCACCCATATTTTTCACCATGTCTATGACTTGAAGATTGCTAGGTTATATGTGTTGGAAATTTGGATATAGAGAGGAGGATCGAGATAAAACGTACAATAAATAAAAGACTACATTTTTTATTATTTCACTTTTCTTTATTCAACTTGATTACAAATTAGAGAGTACAACTCTTTTATAAGATAGCCAAGTATCTAGAGTCTTCTTATTCTAGAGTTTTCTTTTATTCTCTAATTTCTACTTTTCTCAACAAAGCAACTGTATAATTCTCCATTTGATAAATCTAAAATTTCTTACCATACATTTTAACTTTCCCTTAATACAATAATTAACTTTATTCCATAGTGTTTCCTATCAAAACCAAATTTATTTGTTTCCTTAAAACCAAGTTTATTTCCAACAATATGTTCTATCCATCATGGGAAATCTTTTCTTTTTCAATGTGTCCATTACATTTTCATGAAACATGCCGTAGCAGTTGTTGGTAATAAGGATTGCGGGATGGATCGTTAAGGCAAAACAAATGGTGAATAGTGTTTCTTGAGAAATTAAACAAAATCTAAAACTTATATGATCTACTATATGAATCATATGCTATAGAAACAATCATAGACACAGAATCAAACACAAACATAAAGGTAAACAAAATTAAAATGCGAAAAAGGAAAGAACACACTGGATTTTATACTAATTCGGAATTGCTCCTACGTCCAGTCCTACGCAACGCGGGATTGCATAGAGTTTTATTATGATATCAATGTCTAAGTACAACACCCTTGATTTCACGGCCACAAGGTTACCACCGATTCCAAACATCCTTGATTTCACGGCCACAAGGTTACCACCGATTCCAAACACCCTTGATCAAGTATACCCCTCTTGATTTACCGGCTACAAGGTTAACACCGCTCTGTTTCCTTGATTTCAAGGCTATAAAGAACACTCATTTTCCCAAACACTTCCCAAACAATTACAATAGCACTATAACTCTTCAATAACACTTCTATTTAGAGAGTAACGAGTAGAGAGTGAGAAGAGAAGTTTTAATAAATAAAATTGAATTCGGTAGAGTATAAGTGTAGAAATCATAAAAATATGAAATATTAATGGTGTAAAGAAAAGGAATGGAGATGGAGAAGAAAATGATAAAAAATTCGAAATCATCCCATATTTATAAGATTTGAAAGGTTGCAATGCTTCTAAAACGTTACAAATAGTGAAAAAACATTTCCTTTCAAAATAAAAAATATGGCAGTTATATGTCGATATAGGAAATAATGTATGTCAACATATCCTTGTATAAAATTGAGTTTTTCCCCATGGGGATTATGTTGACTTTTAGCATAAATCTAAATAGTGATTATTACTCATGGGGATTATGTTGACTTTTAGCATAAATCTTACGATGCTCTCACCTCACGTCTGGCAATTTTACACACGGAGATGATGTCGATTTGCTCGGACCACCTATCATCCATCACAGGGTACGTTGCACCCTCGGTTGTGCATGACTTATCTCGGCCTAGCTACTCAAAGATTTGTCACTCAACACTCTGAATGCCATGCCAGGGGCCCAGGTGGACTATAGCAATGGCCTATTGCTAAACCGTCACCGATTGGCTGAGAATAGTTTGTTAGCATACCACATATACCTGACGATCACTGATTATCTAAACAAGCCATTGTTCTATGCAATGCAAGGAGTTATATCAGATGCATGTTGAACTTAGGGTTGTTACATACCAATCAATAGCACAGATGCAACGTAGACAAATACGAAGGGATGGTTCCGGATCTGTAGGGCTATCTATGTTCAGGGGCTGACTACTGAGGATGAGGTCAAATACTAGCATCTCTAACGAGACATGGATATCCAAATTGGGTGGGAATATGATTTTGTTCACACTTTTCCTTAAGTGTGAACAAAACACTTTCCTCCTATTGGAGGAATTTGGTGGATCACATATGGACCCCCCCTGAATTCCTCCAATAGGATCCGAGTGTTTTGTTCACACTTAAAAAAAAGTGTGAACAAAATCGGACTCAATTGGGTGGTGCTTCAGATTTTGAGCATGCTACGAGAGATGATTCTGATAGTGACAAACACACTATATTACGACAATGACGACGACGACGATGATGATGAGTGAGTGGTTGGACTATGCTTTTTTCATACATGATATGATGTTGAGTAGGTGAATGGACAATATAAACAATGATAAATTGGAAATTAACTTATAATACACTACAAACAATGATAATCTAGAAATGAATGAATTAATACAAAATAAACAACAAAATATGCAACCTAAACAGTGATAAACTGAAAATTGACTAATACAACCAGGGGCGAATCTATTCAGAGAAGACAGGGGGCAGCTGACCCCCCTAAACAATAATTATCCCATATTACTTAATCCAATTTTGCTCAGTTTGCCTCAGTTTTACTCAACTTTGCCTAAAACTTTGATCCCCCTCAAATCTTGATCCCTCTAAAAGGAAAGGCTAGATTCGCCCCTGAATACAACATAAAAAAGGGTAAACTGGAAGCTAACTAATACAACATATGACTAAGAGTTAGATTAATCCCGTAGACTCTCATTGTATTATATTATATTATTATTCTTACTATTACCTCACGCTATTTAGTGCAAGCTTAAAAAGGTCACAGGTTATCATAGCCAAAATCATTTCTACTTCTCTTTGTTACAATTTTTCTCTTTTAAGGTCTAAATGCTGACGTATATCAAGCTTTCTTTTTTCTTCTTTTTTTGTCTTGCATTTATTCCATATTTGCATTGTCCTCTACTCTTTTTTTTTTTTTTATCCTACGACCTTGCATCACTGCGTACTGAAGACATGGTTGCAACTCAAACACTAGTCATTGCTATACTGATCGTTGAGGTCATGATTTGTATGTTATAAATGTTAATGCGAATGACACCGGAATGAATTTTGAAAGTTTCGTTGATAATGTTGATTTGACATCGAATTGTCATAATCAACAACACTTTTGATTATATTCTTAATATTAAATTTAGTGATACAAAATTACATATAGGTGGAAACAAGTATGTAAAAATAAAAATTAAATATTTCTAATATGGATATGCATAAATTATTGATTGCATTTGTATGAGATGACAAAAAATTTAATGCAGGCTTTATTTTCTCCATCTTTGCTAAGGAAAGGAATTTGTGATTGCTAAGGAAAGGAATTTGTGATTTACTTGCTATATTTGCGACATTTGTTACCTCCGCAATTTGCATCCGTTATTTATTACCATATCTTGTTAATTTGATTGATGACTTACATATATTTCACTGGTTATATATAGGCGGTAGTCTTCATTGTAAACTCATCCTAGCATGGAGTCAGTGATCCCCACATGGATTGTCTTTTCTTGGTAAGCCTAAATTGAGTTTTTGGTTATTTAAACTCTTATTTGTAATCTCTTATATTCGTCTCTTATGTGGAATAAAATCTCTCTCCTTTGAACTAGATGTACCTTATTTTCTTGATGATAGCGGAACTAGTATAAATATAGTGTCTTTTTTCTTTTTTATATTTATTTACTATTTATTTAGAGTAATAAAATAATTATTGTTTGATTGATGTATAATTGGCAAATCTAGATCATGTTTATTGTTTTTCAGCATTTGTGCAATTTTTACACAACAGATTGGTATCAGAACATTTTATGCAACCTTTTTGCACATCACTTAAAATATGTCGACCAAGATCTTTACAATTTCTCCTCTTTGATTATCGGACATTTTACACGGTTAACAACGAATGCTATTTGGATAGCATAAAGCAGGAAGAAGGAATGAATTGGTAAATTTTGAAGACTATAAGAGAACGAACAATATAGGTGGCAATGGCAACATAATACTAACATTAATAATATCAAAAAAATGCAAACAATAACACATGTATATCAATGTGTAAGTTTGTCAATTTTTAGTTATTTCATTTGCTCATAATATGCCATTTTTAAAAATGAAATATCAATGTGCACACTTGTGTCTTTAATTCTATCACTTCCATTTCTTTTTATCACAACACAGTCTTTTTTCTTTTCCAGTTTTTTGTGCATGCTATGATAAAAATATATTCTAGTCCCAACCTAAATAAAATTAGAAATTTATCTATTATATTATATGAAATATCAATATTTATCTATATTGGTAAACTAAAGTGCTTTGATGTCAACATTGAGGCTAGGAAGAACTTGGTTTATGTTAGGGCTCTAATTGAAGTTACTCTGGACAAGTCGTTACCTTCATAGGTCAAGGTAAGAATTGAAAATCGTGAATTTCTAGTTGATGTTAAATGTACATGGAAACCTGATATATGCACGACGTGTGTAACACCCCACCTCCGCCAGGGCCACTCCCGAGTGATTGCACTAGCTTTGGAGGGGTGTTGTCTAGGTAAACATGTACAGAGATATCACAAGACAGAACATAGATAAATAAATAAGTAAAGCAGCGGTAGAAATTTAAAAACCATAGTTAACCATTTCCAAACCAAAGTCAACTTACATCAAAATACTTAGTCATTATTTTCCAACTACCACAAGTCTAGAAACATAAACTGAAAATAACATAAAGTAAATTATCCCCAAAGTATATGTGGTGAAGCCATGGCAAGCTCAAGTCCAAACCGTACATGAGCTGTCAAGAAAGCAAGCCAAATGTCCAAGCTAAGCACTGGTGTTCCCTCCCTGAGAACTTAGAGGGGAAACGGAAGAAAAGAGGCGAAAGAAAAAGGGTCAGTCCTAAAGACTGGTAAGTCCTACCTACTATTAGTATAAAAACTAATGAAGTTAACTAAACATGAGAAACTGAGATAAAACATAAAGATGGTAACTAACTGGCATGATAAATAGATAACAAGGTAGATCAAGTGTGGCATCACATATACAAGGTTTAGTTTTTGCACCAATAGTACTAGTATTCTAGCCTATGTCAAGTATAAACAAGAAATGATCCCTTGGCCCAATATCATGAGATGACCCAAGTCAAGGTCCAACTATACGATCTAGTCGATCGGCTCCCTATAAGCCTAATTCGTCGAGTGTCGGTGTCATACGGCCCAATCACGGAATGTAGTCAACTGTGCTAGGTCCACCATAGGGTGTATCAAGCCCTAGGGTGCCAACCACTGACACAAATCAAGCACGCAAAGTCTAAACCTACTAGTGCCCATGTTTGTTTTATTCAACTCCGGACTACGTGCACGACCATAGTCCGCCTGAACCTACACTGGCGCACCTACTCTGCCGTCTTTCTGGTCGCTTACAATCAGCCCAGTAATCGTGCCCCACCCTAGCCTAGTCCATAGGGTATCGTGATACATCCAAGAGGGTTACTACTGAAAAGGACCACGTAACTAGGGTTTCTAACGGGTAAAGTGTGGTTAACCCTATCCAATCATGTTTCAAGTTGGTTAAGTGTATCCAAGTGGTTCATGACTTAACCCTATCATGTAGCATTAATTAACTTAATGCGCCCAACCTCTCACATTAGATTTTGTTGTGGTTACTGGATGTGCCGGGCGGGTCCGGGCAGATTTACACCACAACCTAGTCTAACCTCGGGTTTCAAGCGCGATATGACCAACTACTCACATTGGATCCTATTGTTTGTAGCCACTGGATTTGCCGGGCGGTTCCGGGCAGATTTACGCTACAAACTCAACCCAACCTCGAGTTGGCCACTTTATGGTTTTCTACATGTCATGACCACATTCAAGTTTTCAAGCATAATCAATTTTCATGTCATATTTCAAATCATGTTTTTCATGTCATTTCTAGTTCGTCTAACTACCCATAATGTATTCCCATCGCACGAAAATTCGCATCAATACAAATAGATCAAGAAGGGGAACATAACAACATGACAAAGATGAGCATAAGGTGATAAAGTTGGTCATAAGTTAAACATGATGATATTTGAGGCAAAGGTGTTCATCACAACTAGCATATAGGATTATTGGCCTCAAAACATGTATGACATCAAACTTAGCAAATAGGGTGATAACGTGATAATAGTTGACATAGAGTGATAAACTTGTGACTAGCATGTAGTTCAACATCATAGGCAAGTTAACATAAGGTTATGAGGGGTTCTATGTTGCATTATGCATAATCCCCAAATAAAGCTCATAGCTTTCTATCCAAAAATCAAGATGAACGATACTAGGTTCATGATAGTTCCACAATCATAGATCAAAAGAGTCATGAATGGATCTATGCATACAATAATAGCCCCAAGACAAGTATTACACAAAAATCTCATTTTAACTTGCTACATGTTCGTATTAATTTCATAGTTTAAATCTAAGAGTAGAGTGGGGCTTACAAATCGTGGCTATGAGAACTAGAACAAAATAGAACAAGATAGAGACATTGTAGAAGCTCTAGGAATGATGTAGCAACACTAGAAGCCTTGAGAAATAAGTAGATTCTTTGATTTGATGGAGAAAGATTGCTCCTTTGCCTTAGCTTTAGTTTAGAACTCTCAAGCTCTCTTTGATGAAGATGGAGGCCATGATTAGGAGCATTTTGGCAGCACTTAGTTGTTAGGATGATTTGTGGTGGTTTAGGCTAGGTCTTAGGGTGTTTTTATAGGTGTAGAGACACGTTTAGGCCATAGGATTAACCCTAGTTTAGATCTGAACCATTAAGTCCCGTCACAGGCCAACTAAACAGACCCAAAGGAGCAAATAGGTGCACCAGGCAAACATGGCCGACCAGGGAAGTCGACCCCCAGGTCGACACCCAAGTCGACTGGGCAGTCGACCTGGGCTGGGGCAGGTCGATTCCCCAGACGACTCCCCAGTCGACCTGGGGCTGGGCGGGAAATTTTCCCGCCCAATCTGTTTGGGGCTGAATTTGAATTTCGGGTTGAATTTTGAATTTTCTGAAATCTTCTATGGGCCATATCTTGGTCATACGGACTCCGATTTACGAAATTTCGGACTCGTTTTCAAGCAGAATTTTGAGATGAACGCAATGGCGTAACCCATTCCCATTGATTCTTAACTTATAATTTAATTCTACCCTGATTTCTTGTTTTAACATGTTATAAAAATTCGGGTTGTTACATTCTCCCCACCTTAAAGGATTTCGTCCCCTAAATCTCCAAATTAGGAAGAACGTATCCTACCATCCATCATCCATCTACTCAAAACATCATCCACAAGTAATCATTGTCCTTAAAAGATTACTAATGTTGTATGTACATATGCAAAAGTGTGTGTGTATATGCACCTATCTAATGCGAAAATCAGGCGGCTACTGACTCAGTAAACCTCCTTAATGCATAATATGTTAGTGCAATGAGTTCAAATGTATGCAAATTCCTAACATAATTTATAATCTCTACATGAGTGCACATAACATTCATCCATATGCAACATCCACGTGATAGCATAACAAGTTTCATCCATGAATAAACATAAACACTCATGCAATATGAAAGTGTGTGAGCCGATCTTAGTGCCTAACGTGTATCATGCATCTACGAGTAACCACTTGCAAACACTTGCAACCATTTGCAACCATCAAGCATAACATGTTTCAAATACATGTTTCATCCAAAGGGTTTCTACCTAAGGTTCTCATGACAAGATTAACGAAATAACAAGATAAACATGGATAGCAAAAGAAAGATATGCTAACTAGGAAAAGAGATTGAGAATGTACCCTCAAAAAGAAATGGATAAAGCCTACGCATCTTCTCCTCGGTTTCCCAAATTGCATCTTCATCGGCTTCACTCCACTGAACCTTTACTAACTTGACTTCTCGATTCCTCAGCTTCTTGATCTCCGTTCCCAAGATACGAATCAGAGCTCGCCTCAGGGTTGTCTCTTTCTCTACCTCCACGTCTTCAAGAATGCTTGGCTCAACTACTTCGGCTGATTCATGTAGGCATTTTCGGAGATGCGAGACATGAAAGACATTGTGCACTCCAGCCAGCTTCTCGGGCAATTTCACTCTATAAGCCATTTGCCCAATCTTCTTGATGATAGGGAAGGGTCCTACGAACCTTGGTGCTAGCTTTCCAATTGCTCCAAAACGAACCACATTTCGCAAGGGAGAAACCTTCACAAAGACCATATCTCCAACTTCAAACTCTAAGTCTGTCCTTCGCTTGTCTGCACAGGATTTCTGTCTGTCTTGGGCCATTTTCATCCGCCTTCGAATCAACTCAACCTTCTCGGATGTGTCCCTTATCATGTCGGGCCCAAGTATAAGCTTATCTGTCGTCTCCCACCAACATGTTGGTGACTTGCACGGCCTCCCATACAAAGCTTCGAATGGTGCCATCCCTATGCTTGCTTGGTAGCTGTTATTATAAGCAAACTCTACGAGAGGAAGGTGGTCTTCCCAAGTTCCACCAAAGTCAAGAATGCATAGCCTCAACAGATCTTCTAGTACCCTATTCACCCTTTCGGTCTGACCATCCGTCTGTGGGTGATAGGCTGTACTTAGATTCAATCGCGTACCCATCGCTTCTTGCAAACTATTCCAAAATTGGCTAGTGAAGATTGGGTCACGATCGCTAACTATGCTAGAAGGAACTCCATGCAATCGCACTATCTCTCGAAGATAAACAGATGCTAGCCATGATGCGGTCCTCTTGCTCTTCACTGGAATGAAATGAGCGCTCTTCGTGAGTCTATCCACTATGACCCAGATGCTAGTATTCCCCTTCCTTGATCTCGGCAATCTATCCACAAAATCCATAGAGATACTTTCTCACTTCCATTGCGGGACCTCCAATGGATGCAGTAGCCCACGGGCTTCTTCGACTCGGCCTTTACTTGTTGGCAAACAATGCATCTAGAAACAAACTCTGCAACATCCTTTATCATCCCAACCCAAAAGAAAATGCTCTTCATATCCCGGTACATCTTATCCCCTCCGGGATGTATGGTCATCCTCGAGTGATGCGCCTCCTCAAGAACTTTATTTATTAAGCCTCCCACTTGTGGGACACATAATCTTCCATCACGCCTTAGCCACCCCTTGTCATCAATAGTATATTTAGCGAGGTGACTTGACGTCTCACCATGAATCAACTTGTCCATGATCTCGACTATCTGCGGGTCTTCCCTCTGTGAAGCCCTAACTTGATCAAGAAGTGTAGGTCTAAGCTCAAGGGATGCTAACGAACCAGTCATCGACTCAACAGCAGGTGTAAAATCAAAGGTTGCCAAGAACTCTAGGATCTTCATCTCAACAAACAAGGGACTCAAAGTCAACCTTTTTCTACTTAGCGCATATGCCACAGCATTACCCTTGCCAGGGGTATAAGCTATATCGAAGTCATATGATGCCAAGAATTCGATCCACCTCTACTGCCTTAGATTCAAATCTTTCTGCGAGAAGAGGTACTTGAGCGACTTGTGATCAGTATATAACTCAAACCTTTCACCTAGAAGATAATGGCGCCAAGATTTGAGTGCAAAGACGATTGCCGCCAACTCCAAATCATGAGTGGGATAGTTCTTCTCATGAACTTTGAGTTGCCTACTCCCAAAGCATATCACTCTCCCTTCTTGCATCAGGACAGCGCCTAATCCCGTGCCGCATGCATCGGTGTACACGGTAAACAACTTCCCTCCATCGGGTAATGCTAGAACTGGAGCTGTGGTGAGGGCTTTCTTGAGCCTTTGAAAAGCAAGCTCACACTCTAAGTCCCATGCAAAGACTAAGTTCTTCTTTGTTAACTTAGTAAGAGGGGCTGAAATCTTAGCGAAGTTCTTAATGAACTTCCTATAAAATCCTGCCAGACCGAGAAAGCTTCTCACTTCAGTTGTATTCTTCGGAACTTTCCAGTCTTGTACCGCCACTACTTTAGCAGGATCCACAACTATGCCTTGCTTAGAAACTATATGCCCAAGGAACCGAACTACCCTTCTCCAGAAATGGCATTTGGAGAACTTTGCTTTTAACTGATGAGCTCTAAGCGTATCCGTAACCTCCTTGAGATGTGTAGCATGCTCTTCCTCGTCCTTAGAGAAGATCAGAATATCATCCACGAAGACAACCACAAACTTGTTAAGGAACTCCCTAAACACCCTACTCATCAAATCAACGAAGTATGCGGGTGCATTAGTCAAACCGAACGGCATGACGAGCCATTCAAAGAATCCATCTGGAGTTCTAAACGCAGTCTTGTCAATACTATCCTCAGCCACTCTAAGCTGATGGAATCCGGTGGCTAGATCGAGTTGAGAGAAAACAGAAGCACCTATAAGCTGGTCAAAGAGATCATCAATCCTCGGTAACGGGTGCCTATTCTTCTTTGTCAGCTTGTTTAACTCATGATAATCAACACATAGACGAAGCGAACCATCCTCCTTAGTAGCGAATACCACAGGAGCACCCTATTCAGAAATGCTTTGCCTAATGAAATTTTTCTCAAGCAACTCCTTGACTTGTTTACTAAGCTCTCTTCTTTCTCGCGGGGCCATGTGCCTAACAGGCAATGAAACTAGCTTGGCATTATCAACAAGATAAATAGGAAGTCTATCTCGCGTTTAGGGGGTAACCCCTTTACCTCATCAAAAACATCAGGATATTCTCGGACCACCCTCACAGATTGAAGATTGTCAATAGACGAGTCGAGGGATTCATGATAACATAACATGACGGGATCCAGAGGGTTACAAGAAATCTCTAGGGTATTGCCAAGGCGAGTCATAAGCCTCACTACCCTATGCTCACAATCGAGAATGGCTCCATAACTGGATAACCAATCCATGCCCAAAATCAACCTGTATCCCATGAACCCGAGAACATAAACATTACATGTGAATTCTACGGTCAAGATAGAAATCCTCAAATCCATACAAATCATAGATAGATGGGAGGAACCCCCAATTGGATTTGAAACACTAACGGGATCCTCAACTAGACTAGTACTTAGGTGCAAACTTTCAACAATGTCAGAAGAAATAAAGGTATGCGATGCGCCAGAATCAAATAAAGTTCGAACAGGAAAACCAGAAATGTAAACAAGGCTTTCTACAGAAATACTACCTCGGTCCGGAGCTGTAGTAGTGTTGAGAGCATGCATCTGCCCTCCAGAAGGTCCTGCCCGCTGAGTCTGTCCTTGCCCCTGCCCTTGCTTCTTTGGGCAATCCTTAGTGTAGTGTCCAGACTCTCCGCAATGAAAGCATTCTCCCAACTTCCTCTTCTTCTTCCTACAATCTTTGATTATGTGTCCAGTGATCCCACAGAAGTTGCACTTCCTTGTCTCCCTTGCCTTGTTGTTGTTGGCCTTGTTACCCTTGTTGTTCTTGTTGTTCTTGTTGCTCTGGTTGCTCTGGTTGTTCTGGATGCCTCCCCACTTGGAGTCCGCCTTCTTGGTTTGAGTCTCATTAAGCTTAACTTCTTTCTTGCCATTCTTATCATCTCCTTGAAGCAAGGCCATATCCACTAAGCTCTCAAAAGTGGCCCCCATGGGTATATGAGACATGGCTAAACCTTGCAATGGTTCATTCAATCCTCGAGCAAAGCGTAGAGCCTTCTTCTGAGGTGTGTTGACCATGTCTAAACCGAATCGAGCAAGTTGGTTAAACTTATCACATACTCCCTCACGGTCATGTCCCCTTGCTTCAAAGATATAAACCTCTCCATTTGCAGATTCTCCTCAGCAGATGATAGAAACTTAAGCCCAAACCTCATTCTAAAGTCGGCCCAAGTCTCTATAGGCCTAGTAGCGTTGGTGACTTCCCACCAATAAGCAGCTTCCTCTTTCAATAGCCATACTGCCAACAGAACTTTCCTATGATCTTCTACATCAAAGATAGCAAAAAGGTCTTCAGTTTCCCTTAACCAGTTTCATGCATCAACATAAGTCTCTGTCCCAACAAAATTCTTGCCACCCATCGCCTTAAAGTCTTTGCAAATCTTCGCGAAATCCGCTTGTGGACGCTGAGGAGGAGGAGGAACCTCAGGTACAGGAGGAAGAGTGGGAGTGTTTGCTGGGCCGGCTCCATTTGCCCTAGCCTCCATGTACCTCCTAAACCAAAGAGGTATCGGTATTCCCTCCGGGATGATAAAGTTATCGGCCATACTGAAACGAAGTAAAAGATAGATTTAGAACGAGGAAACGAAGGATAGTACTAATGGCTTTTGGGGAATAGCCTTTTAAAATAAACTAGACTTTCCTTGGAAAAATACTTAATTGGTTTTGAAAATAGTTTTTCAAAAGGGTTTTTAAAACTTTTGTCCGGTCTAGTCAAACCTCATGCTCTGATACCAAATGTAACACCCCACCTCCGCCAGGGTCACTCCCGAGTGATTGCACTAGCTTTGGAGGGGTGTTGTCTACGTAAACATGCACAGAGATATCACAAGACAGAACATAGATAAATAAATAAGTAAAGCAGCGGTAGAAATTTAAAAACCATAGTTAACCATTTCCAAACAAAAGTCAACTTACATCAAAATACTTTGTCATTATTTTCCAACTACCACAAGTCTAGAAACATAAACTGAAAATAACATAAAGTAAATTATCCCCAAAGTAGATGTGGTGAAACAATGGCAAGCTCAATTCCAAACCGTACATGAGCTATCAAGAAAGCAAGCCAAATGTACAAGCTAAGCACTAGTGTTCCCTCCCTGAGAACCTGGGGCGAGGGGGGGGAACGGAAGAAAAGAGGCGAAAGAAAAAGGGTCAGTCATAAAGACTGGTAAGTCCTACCTATTATTAGTATAAAAACTAATGAAGTTAACTAAACATGAGAAACTGAGATAAAACATAAAGATGGTAACTAACTGGCATGATAAATAGATAACAAGGTAGATCAAGTGTGGCATCGCATATACAAGGTTTAGTTTTTGCACCAATAGTACTAGTATTCTAACCCATGTCAAGTATAAACAAGAAATGATCTCTTGGCCCAATATCATGAGATGACCCAAGTCAAGGTCCAACTATACGATCTAGTCGATCGGTTCCCTATAAACCTAACTCGTCGAGTGTCGGTGTCATACGGCCCAATCACCGAATGTAGTCAACTGTGCTAGGTCCACCCTAGGGTGTATCAAGCCCTAGGGTGCCAACCACTGACACAAATCAAGCACGCACAGTCTAAACCTACTGGTGCCCATGTCTGTTTTATTCAACTTCGGACTACGTGCACGACCATAGTCCGCCTGAACCTACACTGGCGCACCTACTCTATCGTCTTTCTGGTCGCTTACAATCAGCCCAGTAATCGTGCCCCACCCTAGCCTAGTCCCTAGGGTATCGTGATACATCCACGAGGGTTACTACTGAAAAGGACCACGTAACTAGGGTTTCTAACGGGTTAAGTGTGGTTAACCCTATCCAATCATGTTTCAAGTTGGTTAAGTGTATCCAAGTGGTTCATGACTTAACCCTATCATGTAGCATTAATTAACTTAATGCGCCCAACCTCTCACATTAGATTTTGCTGTGGTTAGTGGATGTGCCGGGCGGGTCCGGGCAGATTTACACCACAATCTAGTCAAACCTCGGGTTTCAAGCGCGATATGACCAACTACTCACATTGGATCCTATTTTTTGTAGCCACTGGATTTGCCGGGCGGTTCCGGGCAGATTTACGCTACAAACTCAACCCAACCTCGAGTTGGCCACTTTATGGTTTTCTACATGTCATGACCACATTCAAGTTTTCAAGCATAATCAATTTTCATGTCATATTTCAAATCATGTTTTTCATGTCATTTCTAGTTCGCCTAACTACCTATAACGTATTCCCATTGCACGTAAATTCGCATCAATACAAATAGATCAAGAAGTGGAACATAACAACATGACAAAGATGGGCATAAGGTGATAAAGTTGGTCATAAGTTAAACATGATGATATTTGAGGCAAAGGTGTTCATCACAACTAGCATATAGGATTATTGGCCTCAAAACATGTATGACATCAAACTTAGCAAATAGGGTGATAACGTGATAATAGTTGACATAGAGTGATAAACTTGTGACTAGCATGTAGTTCAACATCATAGGCAAGTTAACATCAAGGTTATGAGGGGTTCTATGTTGCATTATGCATAATCCCCAAATAAAGCTCATAGCTTTCTACCCAAAAAATCAAGATGAACGATACTAGGTTCATGATAGTTCCAAAATCATAGATCAAAAGAGTCATGAATGGATCTATGCATACAATAATAGCCCCAATACAAGTATTACACAAAAATCTCATTTCAACTTGCTACATGTTCATATTAATTTCATAGTTTAAATCTAAGAGTAGAGTGGGGCTTACAAATCGTGGCTATGAGAGCTAGAACAAAATAGAACAAGATAGAGACGTTGTAGAAGCTCTAGGAATGATGTAGCAACACTAGAAGCCTTGAGAAATAAGTTGCTCCTTTGATTTGATGGAGAAAGATTGCTCCTTTGCCTTAGCTTTAGTTTAGAACTCTCAAGCTCTCTTTGATGAAGATGGAGGCCATGATTAGGAGCATTTTGGCAGCACTTCGTTGTTAGGATGATTTGTGGTAGTTTAGGCTAGGTCTTAGGGTGTTTTTATAGGTGTAGAGACACGTTTAGGCCATAGGATTAACCCTAGTTTAGATCTAAACCATTAAATCCCGTCACAGGCCAACTGAACAGACCCAAAGGAGCAAATAGGTGCACCAGGCAAACATGGCCGACCAGGGAAGTCGACCCCCAGGTCGACACCCAAGTCGACTGGGCAGTCGACCTGGGCTGGGGCAGGTCGACTCCCCAGTCGACTTGGGGCTGGGCGGGAAATTTTCCCGCCCAATCTGTTTGGGGCTGAATTTGAATTTCGGGTTGAATTTTGAATTTTCTAAAATCTTCTATGGGCCATATCTTGGTCATACGGACTCCGATTTACGAAATTTCGGACTCGTTTTCAAGCAGGATTTCGAGACGAACGCAATGGCATAACCCGTTCCCATTGATTCTTAACTTATAATTTAATTCTGCCCTGATTTCTTGTTTTAACATGTTATAAAAATTCGGGTTGTTACAACATGCAAAGCTTTTGGTCATACTGTTGATTCATGTACTGAAACTGATACTGCTATACCTTTGCCAAAAATAACTCTTCCCCGTCCACCTATTCGTGTTTGGTCTCCTAAGGCCAAGCAAGTAATTGTGGAGGTTGCGCCTCCAATTTTGCCTGACTTCCCACTAGATCCTGGTATCTTTTCTGACGGTCAGGAGAATGCTTGGGTGCATGCCCCTTTTGGGATGCATTGTGATACCGACAATACTTTTTTTATATTTCCTACTGGTGTTGGGGAAGAACGCTGTCGTCTTTTCTATAGGCCAGATGGTAAGAAACTGATTTTAAGGAATGATGGTGAAATTAGGGAAAACAATGAGGTAATTATGAATGATCCTACATGGGATAGAAACCGTCTAGTGGCTCCTACCAAGGTGGATGATTTAGCTCTTCTCTTTTGGTCTTATAAGCGTAACATGTCTCCCCACGCAGGCTTTTTCTATGATGTTGCTGCTGATTGTGAAGGTCTCTAGTTTCCTTCGTGTTTAGCATATATACTAAGTTATGTTGTAATCTCCGCTATTTTGATGTATTGATGGTGACTGGACACTTCAAAGCAAGATGTTACTCCGTGCATGTGCAAAGTACCAGTACTTTAGTTCCCAATAAACGGTGTTTTTGGTCATCTTAAAAACCAGTCGGCCTTGCATATATATATATATATATATATATATATATACACACACACACACACACATATGTATGTATATATATAAAGACTTTTCAGTTCCAGTGTTCTAAAAAAAGACACGTGTAGCCATGTATCACAATAATTTAATAGTCTTAAATTTATCGTTACTTTTGCTTGTTGAGGTTATTTCTTGAAATAATTCAAATGGATTTATTAATGTTTTGTAGATTATCGTCCTATTGCATATCTTAAAAGAAATATCAATGTGCATATTTGTCATTTTTTAATCATTTCATTTGCTCATAATATCTCTTTTTTTTCACTTTTCTATGCATGCTAAATTTAAAAAAAAAAATCTACTAGCAACCTAAATCAACTTAAAATAATTCTGAATGTGTTTTAGGTAATTTATTCAATTATTTATTTTAACAAATTGGTTAATAGTTTTTTTGCTTCATATTCAACATTATACATTCAATAAGAAATTAATTTTACTCATACATAAAAACAATTGTGTTCCTAAAGTTATTTTAAATTTTATTACTTTTTAGGAAACTTAATCTTAAGATCCCTAAAAATACCAATTAGTTTATTGGGCTCGATTAAAATGCTAAATCTTTATTTTATTCTTATTTAATTTGATGTCCATTTCGTAGTTTTTTTTTCTAATGTCTTCTTCATTATCTAAGAAAAGATATTTTGTTTGTAAGACTGTGGATATATTTTCTTCAATGGTCACTATTTCATAAGTAACCGATAGCATAAAATTCAACTGACCCCCTATTGAGGGACCTTATTATCTAATGCATCATGACAATATCTTGAAATAACACATCAAATAAATGAAGAAATAGCTTCATTCAAGCATTCAATTGATGCAAAACAAGATGTTCTAGCACATCTAATGAATGCACCCTAGATAGATGCACAAAAAGCAAATCTGGATTGCGACATACTACTTATTTTATTAACAGAACACTACATCCAATGAATAACAAGGTGTTCATTTTCGTATTTTGTCCACCCCATTGAGTAGAAGCACGGATCTTGGTTGGGATTTATTTCTAGAATAAAATTGTAACATCCGAGATTTTTGACCTTCAAATCGACAATGATCCTCAATGTTGACTTAAACAAATAAAAAATACAGATACTTATTGGGATTAAAAAAAAGAAAAAGAAGAAAGAAGAAAAACAATCACAGAATCTCACAGCGGAAGGACGAAATATAATAAATGAATAACAATTCATGAAGCTGTTAAAACATACGTTTGATTATACTTTACAACAATTATCAGAGTTAACTATAATAATCATACCAATATTTGAGGCGGAAATAAATAATAATACTTCTGGTAAGCTTCGTCTTCATCTTCAAAATGGTGTCTTCGATAACAGAAACTCAACCTGATCCAAGCATATTGAAACACAACAAACACTCAGATCAGAACTAAATCATTCAAATATTAGTCAAATTAAACTACGAAATAACATGAGTGCCATGGGTGCATAAATCTAAAGAAATATTATGGAAAATTCGCTAATGATTTTGGAAAAAATGAAGCTATCATAAGCTCGTCCCACATCACACAATGCAAGCGCACACCAAATGGGCGAATTTTGTCTTATGATAACCAAACATGCTTTCATACGTGAAAAATTTATTTTAATACTATTATTAGTGCATAGTGTTGAAAACCATTTCGCAAATAAATATATTAATCTTAGCAAGCATAGTGACTATGGCCACATACATAGTTTACAAACAAAACGAAAGGGTCGTATTGATTGTTGGTTCCAATATGATGGTTCCTGACACGAAAGATCAATCCGGAATTAGGTGCAGCCTCACGGTTCATGGTTTTCATCCAGGCTCGGACACCAAACACCAGGTAAATCACCGGTTAACATCCAGACACGGACTCCGAACATACCCTTTTTTCGTAAGTTTCAAAGTAGATCTACCACCGAAGTTTTCAAGTTTCAATAAAATGTATACAACCTAACCGCCCGTTTACCATCAATCCGAGGTGTGAGGTTCATCGAAGTCACGATATACACAATGCTATCATCATTAGCTCATTTCATGTCACATTTTCAATTTGCAACATGTCACTGATTTCTATCAATACACAATCTCTAAGCACGTAAACTTAGAGACGGGAATAATTTTATTTGCCATAATTTGATATATATTAACAGAAATCAGTGCTACGTAGTCAATTACAATGTCAGACACACAATCCATACAAGTCCATCCTGGGTTTGAACGGAACAAAGACCGAAAATCCTCAAATATATTCAGACCTCATGCCACTTATAACCTCGTATTGAGTAATCAACCCAATCGAGACATCAGCAGTCAATCCAAATAAATTTAAAGATTCCCGGTCTTCATTCGTCATTTTTATAGTTACATCATTAAAATTTAAAATTCTAACCATAATCATAGCAAAATCTTATTAAATTCAAATACTTAAATGGTCGAAAATACGGGTTGTTACACTCTCCCCCACTCAAAACTTTTCATCCAAGAAAAGGCGTTGTAAGGAAGTAGTTAGTTAACATGTTTAACCGTATAATTTCCTATTAAACTTGTCTCATTCGTTAGTTTGCATAACTAATTTCCTTAATAATTTAGTTCTTAATCGTGAATTACCAAACCACGATTTTTCTGAAAATTTGAATTACACGCATCTTAAAATCTATAAGTCGAAATCTAAAATTTTCTCTTTCATTAGAAAATTATATTCTAATAGATCCAAAAGATTCTTGTTTCATATAATTTCGACTTATTTTGGATCTTATACATTTAGTTAAACTTTATTTCGGAAAATTACGAACTACCGCTGCGCGACAAGCTAGTTTTTAGTTAAATTTAATTAATTCATTCAACCTTTGTTAAGTTTATAAATTATAAGCCTATTCTCTTATATTTTCACTAAACCAAATATTAATCTCAATACATTTAGTTTATTACCAAATAATTCGCTTAATCAATTTTCCATTGATTCTGTTAATTCATGTTACTTAGCATAACATAACTAAGTATATATTGTTTATCACATAACTTAAATTTTATTTATATATATAACCAATCAATTTTTTTTATATATATAACCAATCAATTTTTCACGTTGATTATCCATTCTAATACTTGTGCATTATTTAATTGCTTATTCTTATTACATTTAACTTCCTAATTAATTGTTAAGTTATTCATGCTATAGAAAAGAATTTATCGTTACACAAGTTTCAATGGTTACCATTCGTTTCAATTTATTATCAAATTCTTAAGAGTTTTATTATAAATTATTTTAATTATAACTCTCTTATATTCATAATATTCAGAAGTTTCAAAAATTTAAGTTTATTTCATTTCATTAATTATTCAAGATTTCAAGAATTAAATTTCGAGTTTCTTTTCAAATCAAATTTTTTTTTGAAATGTTTCATATAATATATCACTTACATAAAACCATACTATAAAAGGATATAAATAAAGTTCAATTTCGTAAAACAAAGTACAAAATATTAAATGTCTCCCTCCTTAGACTCTTGAAAATAAACATCGATGATGCATGCACTCATCACCAAAATCATTTCCTAAGACAAGAGGGTGTACACTTATTTCTAAATTTGTTTGAAAACAATTTCTATATGAAACAATTTTTAAAATATAAATATATTATTTCAAACCATTTGCAAAACAATATTACAAAATCACCCGAAATTAAATTCTCAAATTCATATTTAATTTCTTATTTCATTACCAATTAATTTTCAATATTCCATTATCAATTTATTTACAATATTTATTTTAAATCATTCAATAATCATTAGTTCTAAATTATTGATTAATCTAGTAATAAATGATGAAAATTTAATATTATCATCAACAAAATCAAAATTCATACATTTTCAAATAATTCTATATATAAATAAAATATAATTCAAAACAATATTATGTCAGAGAGTCCTATTCATGTGTTTAGGAATCCCTATCGATGCTTAGGCGTCCTAAGTGCCGACCAGAATTCACAAATACTCAACGGAACAAATCAACATAATATAAAATCATTTTTTACCAAAATTACAAGTACGTTCTCTTATATACACTCAACTCATTCTAGAGTATCACTACCCTATCTCTAATGAGTTAATCCCAAATAGAGCGAAGGTTTTCGCTAAACTAAAGCTCTGCTACCAAATGTAACATCCGAGATTTTTGACCGTCCAAATCGACAATGATCCTTAATGTCGACTTACACAAATCAAAATTACAAATAGTTCTTGGGATTAAAAAAAGAAAAAGAAGAAAGAAGAAAAACAATCACAGAATCTCACAGCGGAAGGACAAAATATAATAAATAAATAATAATTCATGAAGCTGTTAAAACATATGTTTGATTATACTTTACAACAATTTTCAGAGTTAACTATAATAATCATACCAATATTTGAGGCGAAAATAAATAATAATATTTCTGGCAAGCTTCATCTTCATCTTCAAAACGGTGTCTTCGATAACAGATACTCAAGTTGTCCCGAGCGTAATGCATAAAAAGAAAACAGAACAAACACTTGGATCAGAACTAAATCATTCACATATTAGTCA
Organism: Allium sativum; assembly: GCA_030737875.1. Taxonomy (NCBI): domain Eukaryota; kingdom Viridiplantae; phylum Streptophyta; class Magnoliopsida; order Asparagales; family Amaryllidaceae; genus Allium; species Allium sativum. The sequence goes on from CM060924.1 coordinate 164,117,920, forward strand.
AATTAAAATATGAAATAACATGAGTGTTATGGATGTAGAAATCTAAAGAAGTATTATAGAAAATTCGCAAATATTTTGGAAAAAATGAAGCTATCATAAGCTCGTCTCACATCACACAATGCAAACGCACACCAAATTGGCGAGTTTTGTCTTATGATAACCAAACATGCTTTCATACGTGAAAATCTTCTTTTAATACTATTATTAGTTCATAGTGTTGAAAACCATTTCGCAAATAAATATATTAATCTTAGCAAGCATGGTGACTATGCCCACATACATAATTTACAAACAAAACGAAAGGCTCGTATTGGTTGTTGGTTCCCAATATGATGGTTCCTGACGCGAAAGATCAATCTGGAACTAGGTACAACCTCACGGTTCATGGTTTTCATCCAGGCTCGGACACCAAACACCAGGAAAATCACCGGTTAACATCCAGAAACAGGCACCGAACATACCCTTTTTTCCACAAGTTTCAAAGTAGATCTACCACCGAAGCTTTCAAGTTTCAATAAAATGTATACAACTTAACAGCCAGTTTAACATCAATCTGGGGTGTGAGGTTCGTCGAAGTCACGATATACACAATGTTATCATCACTAGATCATTTCGTAACATGAGTATGTCACATTGTCAAGTTACAATATTTCACTGATTTCCATCAATACCTAACCTCTAAGCACGTAAACTTAGAGACGGGAATAATTTTATTTGCCACAATCTGATATATATTAACACAAATCAGTGCAACACAGTCAATTGCAATGTCAAATACACAATCCATACAAGTCCATCCTAGTTTTGAACGGAACAAAATCTGAAAATTCTCAAATATATTTAGACCTCATGCCACTTATATCCTCGTATTGAGTGATCAGCCCAATCGAGACATCCGCAGTCAATCCAAATAAATTCAAAGATTCCCGGTCTTCATTCGTCATTTTTATAGTTACATCATTAAAATTTAAAATTCTAACCATAATCGTAGCAAAATCTTATTAAATTTAAAAACTTAATGGTTGAAAATATGGGTTGTTACAAAAATGCTCATTTATATTGATTTCTCATAAAAAGAAAGCTTAAGTTGTATTATTGTTCCCATCCAAAAACTTTGTTCTTCAAGGAAATTCCGACAATTATTTTGATTTGAATTGAAACCATTGTTAGCTACTTTAAAATTTGAATTTGAATTTCTGTTGCGGTTATGCTAAACTGCCACAAATGTCGCCTTTAAAATTTGTGATCAATACCATGGACTGCAACTCAAATACTAGTTTTTGCTATACTTATATTTAGGGGTGGGCATAAACTGCACCGCAATGCGGAAACCGCTCAGACCGAACCGCAAAGTGGTGCGGAAAACCGCACCAGATTCTCTCTCTAAAGCAAACAGACCAAATCGAACCGACTCGCAGTGATACGGTTCGGTTGCGTTTTGAACTTTTACCAAACCATATTAAACCGAACCGAACTGCATAGCTACACCGGCAATGTTATGATAAAAAATTAACAAATTCCTATCTAACTTTTAATTTAACGATATATATTCTATTTTCGTCGTATGTTGTAGTTATATCAATTCAAGAAAACACTATGTGTTTTAACCTTCAGGTGACACAACGTCATACAATCTTAAATTGATTATTGATGGAAGTAATTTTCTTGTTTCATATTTAATATGGGTTCAAACCAGACCGAACCAAAACTGGACCATATTACATCGAAATCGAACCTAAACCGAACCATTTGAACGGTTAGTATAATGATTTGTATTTTTGATAAACCGTTTGATGTAGTGCGGAAGCGGTTTGAGCTTCAAACCACACCCAACCGAACCGCGCCCACCCCTACTTATACTAGATGGAATTTGATTTACTTTTGAAATTGAATATTAATTTATGTTGATTTCTCCTAGGTTCCCCTGACATGATAAAAAAAAGACCCAAGACTTATATTATGTTTTCATGCAACAAGCTTTCTTCCTCTACATATTCTTCACAATTACTTTGATTTGAAATGAAATTACCATTAACTACTTTAAATTTGAATTTAATTATTTGTTATGGTTGTTTTGCATTAAACTACCACGAATGTAGCCTCTAAAATTCATAAACAATGTTGTGGTCTACAACTCAAATACTACAGTTGCTATATTGATAGTTGAAGTCTTGATTTATATGCTGCAAATGTTACTGTGAATGATGTTGAAATGAATATTAAAAGTTTTGTTGATATTGTTGATTTGACTAAAAATTGTCAATCATTAATACATTTGATTATATTCTTAAAATATTTGGATTAAGGACTTCAACATTTCTCCTTATTTATTATTGGACATCTTACCCAATTAACAACAATTGCAGCTGGGGTAGCATAATATGGGAAGGGGGAATAAATTGACAGATTTTGAAGACTAAAAAAGAAGGAACTATATAGCGGCAACACTAACATAATGCTACTATTTTTTTAATCTTTAATAATACCAAAAAAAGGCAAATAGTTAACATTTTTTACAGCTGTGATTTACCTATCCAACAATAATAATGCAGAGTAAATTATTGAGTGCACTACAACAGATTTACCTTTTAATAGCACGTGAAAAACGCTATAATAGGTTACCATAGCATTAGTGACGACGCTATATAATGACAAGCAATAATAGCTCTGCTATATCTTATAGCTCAAATCTAAATGCTATAGTATCATACATTTTATAGCGCACAGTCACCATCGTGAAATGTTTTACATAGCGTTCAGACCTTGCAATTTATTTTCTTACTAATATCTTAACTTATTTTTTTGTAGCATTATTCTTATTTTCATAGCTCATATTCAATGCTATGAAAAATGTTTTCCATTTTATTTTTAAAAAAAATTCCACTATGATTGAATTTGCTATTGATAGCGTTCTATTCGCCTTTTTTTATAACATTATCACTGTTTTCATAGCTCATATTCAGTGATATGAAAAGCTTTCCGCATGGTTTACATAGCATTTCCCATTATGATTTCATAAGTGAAGTTTTCCGCTATGAATATCCGTTGTATACATAGCATTTTCACTGTTTTTATAGCACGCATTCAATGATATGAAAAAAAAATCCACACTTTATTTTTTTACATAGCATTTCATCTTTTATTTCCATAAGTGCAATTTTCCGCTATTAATACTTTTAATTTATAGCACATATTTCAGCTATGATCTTTATATAGCAAGTCCCTTATTTAATTTGTGCATAGTTAAGCAGTAAATTCACAAGGCAAAACTGTCAATAACAAAAAATTAATACCAAAAGCAAATTTGTTTTCAATTACAAAGTCATAATTAATAGATCTACTAACACATGTAGAAATAAGTCATCATACATGTTCAAACATCGTTTCAAAACAAGATTACATGAAAAATCACTTCGTCAGCTTGTATGCTCGTCCAACTTGCCTGCAATTCACACAAGCACAAGTTACAGTTTAAGTCATCTCAATATTATTAGCTCATATGAACACACGCATATGATATATGAACAGATAAAATTGCATAACTTGTAGCATAGTGCCAAAGAAAATACAAAACACACGCATAGTCCAAGCATGCCAACAATGGTTGCGTGATATAAGATATATGAACAGATAAAATTGTTGTAGGATGCCAATCCAAACCAAACACAAGTTCATACGTGATTTCAGCACACTTACATACCAACATGGTCACTGAAGAAAATTTAAAAGCACCTTTTGTAATTTAATAATTTATCCAAACCAAACACAAGTTCATACGCATTGTCCACTGTCATTGGTTAGAATTTAATAATTTATCCCACCAAATTTTAGTAATGCCAAACCTACGGAAATTGTTGGAATTATATCTTGGTAGGATAAAATGACTTAGGATGGTAAAACAAATCCAAGGCAGCATATATTTTTCAAATCAACATATTTAACAGTGTATATGCATAGTACATATAAATTGCTTTAGGAACATGGTGATCTATATATTTCAGATCCGCATGTTTAACATGGAATAGCAGGGTAAACAAGTAACAAGACAAGGGGGATGGCAAAATCTTTTTCAGGTACAGATTGCATGCAATTTTACTTATATGTGTACTAGTTCAAACAAGTCAAAATGAATAGGTACAAACAGGATAATAAAGAGTGCAACCAGGTAGCATGTCAGGATAATAAAGAGTGCAACCAGGTAGCATGACGGTGGTGGTGTTTATAAATATATAACCATAGACTATTTAATTATTTAATTTATATAAATTGCGGATGATAAGAATCACACCTGAAAACAAGCTCAATAGTTCCTTGTTGATTGAACCTGAAAACTTGAAAATACAGAGAGCATTAGTCATACTGCTGGTTGACGCCTATGTGGATCAATGCTCTTGTAACTTTGTAGATTTAATGAAATGAAAGTTGCCAGAGCAGATATTATATACTGATCACATTTGCTGACAACTAATAAATATATAAATTATACAAGTTTAACATAAAATAATATTCAATCTGATTGTTTATAATGAAAAAAAATCAGACAAATTTAATAATAATAAATAACTAAAAGTAAACAAACATTAAGGGATGAATACGATTTCAGTTTTCTTGCTCTGCAGCAAGGGTTTCCTTCTACAAAAAGTTCATAGATTATGCGGCACTGCATGATGAATAAGAAAATAACTCAGTAATTCCTCTTTATCATTCATCAACTCAGAATCCACTAGTTCAGTAAAAATTCATGAAGTGACATGTGAGAAAATATACTTATTTAAATCTGGTCTAAAACAGGGGTGCAGCAAAAAAGAGGTGTAGCCGATCCTTCTAATACGCACATACTATATATACATCATATATATATATATAATCTCATTGTTTGCAAATGTAATGTTGTTATTTGGAGATTAAAGGGTTTACATATATATATATATATAACCTTGAGACGATAAATTCAAGGTGATGGTCTCCACTTCTATCAAAGCTCTCTAACTGTTACTTTAGACAGTTGTTAGCTTTTAAATAATGTTGTATCTATTAACAAGTATATCCACAAAAAATAAGTCAATGTTTTGTGTTTGTCTAAAATTTTACATATAACACCCCGATTAGCCTTCTGATTTCCACTACAAGCTCCAATTTAGGTTGTGGAGGTAATGCAAAGAAGGAGAAACTACTATTTTTTAAATCGAAACTTAGAGTGAAAATCAGGGGCTAATGAGCAGCTGCACTATTTGTGGCGCCATTAAACACTTCTCTATATATGCGTATGTTCGTGCACGCACACGCGCGCACGCACACACACACACATTCACACTCTTGTTTGAGTGGGTTTGATGTCATAGTAAAGCAAACTGGAGGTTTGAGTTGTGAGGGTGATCTATTTGAAATATTTTATGTTGGCCAATAACTGTTGACACATAATGTCTGTAAAATGTGGCATGTCTTTCTTCCATATTTATAAGCATCTGCTAAATTTACAAGGAATTTCTTTTTACATGACTCCACAATACAATAAAACTTATGATGCAACCCAAGTACCAAGGAACGAAAGTGGACAAAATGCTGCGACAATTGCCGAGTCACATAAGTTACTGGCTAGCAGTGGTATGCATCATACCATCCGGAGGGAATCACAACGAAGGCATCAGTCAAGCAAATCAAAATGGTATGGTGTTCCTAAGGACCTGAATAGTGTGGTAATATTCTCATTCCTTAACGTCTCCTATGATTCAATTTTTTTTTGGTGTGTTAATATTGTCACTCAGTAATTCCTCTTTATCATTCATCAACTCATAATCGCTTATGACATCAAAACACAACATATGCCTATAACCAAATACAAGAAGAAATGAGAACGAGTGTTATGTGGACTTCTAAATCAATGCTCTGCAGTATCATGTGTTTGCAAATGTTTACTTGTATTTTTGTGCTTAAACACCATGACAAATTTATGATAAAGCAAGTGATCAAGTGACAAATACTGGCACTACTTCGGTCGTGTATTTAAGGGAAATGCCAACTGATAAAGCAAGTAACTTGATTAATGATTTAATCAAAACTAATTCAATTCTATTGGGTTCCGACCACATCTGGCAAACCAACAGCTTTCATCACCATCTCATATTAATGACTTTCATGGTGATATGGAATATAGTATGCAGACATTTGGGCTCAGTTGTGTGTAGATCTGTATGATGTATAAAATATGAAATTCAGCACTGAACATCTATTCCTGTATGCTGTATTTTGTGCTTAATCTTCAACAATGTAGTAATCTGTACAGTTTCAAAAAGTTTTTTTTTGGTTGCTTCTGTTAAATGATATTGGATTAGGGCCAAAATGATTTTTTATATTGGTTATATTTGCTGATATATACCACTGGATTAAATTGTTGATTAAGTAACATAAATTGGGTAATTTATTTCAAGTAAATGCGCAACTTTGTAAATATTTGCTAATTCGCCAATGCTAAAACAACCGCAAGATTTCAGTTTTGGTGATTTTCACCGCTTTTCTTTCGGTCGATGTAGCATCGTCCTTGCTAATTTTTTCATTGCAAAATTAGTGTTTGTCTTATATATTGTAAATGATTGCAATGAAACTGTGAACTTGGAGGAAAAAAATGCATGTTTTTTCGAATCTTAAGTATAAATATTCGCATGATTTAAGACATTAGCAATGTGGTAAATAATCTTCTATTTTTGATTGTAAAATGCACTCCACTGCTCTGAAGATGCTTAGCATCTAAGATACCAATCGTGGCACTTCAAATATGATCTCCACGGCTATAAATTCAAGCCTGTCTCATAAATTTAGCACTTTTTATAATTTTGTACCCAGATTTCAAAATTGAGAGAAAGAGAGCTTCCAATTTGCTAAAACTTTTTTGCTACTTAAACTGGTAAGACTACTAAATTTGCTAAAACTTATTTTACTTATAGGAGGATCAAAGTGTAACTAAATATAAAACTTATTTTCCTACTCATGATTTTCCCTTGCAAACTATTATCCCAAACTCTGTCCCTCCCGACTAAAACCAAAACACTCAAATAGTAACTGAAATTCATCCACTTGACTTTATACACGACCACATCGCTGCTCGTGATGGATGGAATAATGAACGACCAGAACTTCACATCACTCTAGACATATGTCATGAAACTTTGGTATTTGATACTATCATAGCCAAAACATAATCTAATGCATCAAACAAAGTCAAGAAATCTCTTCATGATACATAATTAAATGCATCTTCCGTGCTTCCAACTCCTATCCTTGATTATATAGAGAATAAAATACCTATAGGCATGAAAAGTGATTTATTGAACGCGGAAGGGTTTAATCAATGATGCAGAACGTAGGCGTTTAGAATACTATGGGTACCCACTATGAAATCAAACAAAACCAGTGCAAAGCAATTATTCAAGAACATAATCTCCATGTTCTCGCAATTCAAGAACAAAATCTGTTCTGCCCTTATGCAAAAAACTGCTGATTATATCAATCCTGATTGGATCCTCCGCTACAACCTTCATGAGTTCCCTTTTGGTTACCTTATTTCAAAACAAAAATTTGTATTGGTTCTATTTTTGTTCAATATGTTTAGTATTAGTTTATAATTTAATAGAGATTATTCTACAACATTTAAAGTAATTAAAAATCTAACGTACAACAAAAAATGAGACAGTTTGGATAAGGTCGTTGTTAAGTTTCAACATGCACAACATTTTAGAACTAATACTAAACATAATCCCCACACATTTTAGAACTAAAAGCTTAACCTGAGAAAGGGGAAGAAGGATTGACATTTACACAGCAAGAGGGCGACTAAAGCAGTCAAGCAATACATAGTTTTCTAAATAAATTTCCTGCATAGGTAGCCAAAGTCCACGTCCATTTTCCAAAGACGATCAATTACCTATATATAAGTAGGATATTTGATTCATAAATTCAAAATTTTATATTTTAACAATTTTAACAATTATGAGATAGATATGCTTACTAGAAGAAGAATCCGTTATAATATTTGCTATAGGCCAAGCTATTGTAGAGCCAACGGCATCTTCAATGCATTCGAACTCAGTCGTAGGTCTCCACAAACGTTCATTTGGAACTGTTGCAATGTCAGCCTAAACTGTAGCCGCACCCTCTCCTAACAGGATGAAATGTACTGTTATTCTTGGGTCGATTGAAGCCACACGTCCCTCGGCAACTATATTTCCGTTCCAAATACATCAACCAACTTACATTTATTCGATGTAGAATTTGCAACCTGTCAAGTATGATTATATAAACTATTTGAAATGCATTATCTTGCAAATGAAGCGGAACTAATTTGAACTACAAATGATATATTACCATAGGAATTGATACCGGTTTCGTCAAAGGACTGAAAGATGCTTGAGTGCTTACTTTATCAATAACTACTTTAGATTCTGGCCAAGCTACTTTTTTACCAACAGCTTCTCCAACATATCTCATATTAGTCGTTGGCTTCCATAAAAAAGCCTTCACTTTTTTCAGATAGTCTATCGACACTAGCTTGGCGGATGGTCCAAGAGGTATACCATTAACAAGTTTTTTGGATCACTATCGTAGATTCGTCCTTCCGCAATTATTTCTTCGCTTCCTATCCAATCATAAATCATGCATTTATTATCTTCACTTCCCTTCTGGAAAAAAAAATCTTCTATCAATAACAAAAATTACAATAAAGTAATACAAGTTTTTAATATCTTGGCCCAAAAGATTGCATATTATTTCTGGTGCAATTATTCGCAAACAGGTTTTGCCACATGATCTAGATTTGCAAGTTGCATATTATTTTTATTTTAAAGCTAAAATAGAAACTAAATTAAAATGTTACCACAATATCTTCCTTCTCTTTTTCTATCGTGCACACGATTACTCTATCAGCTGGTCATGCTACTACCGTATTCCTAGCTTCTCCAACATGTGTCATAGTAGCCGCGGTCCTCCACAAATAATCATCTGTTATCTTAGGAAATTCTATCAAAATATTCATAGCATTCGGTCCTAAAGGAACTTGGTGTGCAAACTCATTCGGATCAGTTGAAAAAATTCTTCCTTCGGAAACTATTTCATCACACCTGTTACAATCCAATAAATCACACTTTTCACCCATTTTCTCTGGATTGCCCTATATTTAATAAAAAAAACTTAAAATTATATTAAAAACCAAAAAACAAATGTTGCAATGAAACTTAAAGTTACCATTTCAGATGTGCTTGCATCAGTCCGATTTTCTATACCCTAATAAATTAGTAAATAAGTTAGCACTTTACAACACAAGCCGCTCTAAACAATAATATGTTATATCATATAATGAACAAACTACTGATATTTACCAAATTATTTACTAGCATGCGAATTGTCTGCTTCAATTCCAAAATAGTATTCTAACAATCAGTTAGTTTCTTATCATTAGCCTGTGATAAAATGAACTTGGTGAGAGTTATTGCTCTTCCCATTGCTCTTAAACGCCCTGGTCTATCTTGTCCTAGCACTTGTGAAAGAGCGTCATTGCTTGGGAAACAAGATTTTGATTCACTTTCACAACGTTTTATCTTCTCCTATAATAAAAATGTGCGGATATATATTGAGAACGCGCAGTTTTTAAAATGTTAAATAAATAAAAATAATGTTTAATGTGACAATAAGTAATCAAAAACACTTACAAATAATCTTTGCAACATCCTTGTTAACCGGTTCACCATTTTTTCAAATGCGAGATTTAACCCAAACTTGAGATCTACAGATGGAAGAAGGATCCTCACTCAGCATTTTCTGCATTATAAGAAGATTAAATTTTAGATATATTTAACATTGATTAAAACTGAATATATGAAACAAGCTAACTCGTACGATTTTAAATCCAAAATAAATTCTCACCATATCTTCTGTTAGTCGAGCTATTCCTTTGCGGCTGCACGTATGTGGCATTTGCTTCCGTTTCATAACTTTGTATTTCTCACTTCGTGTCTAAAAAAATGGTGGCATTAAAGTTGTTTCAGACTTTCTGTAATAGTATAAACTTTTAATAAATATTTCTCATGATTTATAGCCAATAGTAGAAGGTTGGGATGGCACTAGCAATTGGTGGCATTGACCCTTTTTTATTCGTAGACATATGTTCCTTGTTTCTTTTTATATATTTTCAGCTAAACATGTCACAATAATAAAAGCATATAGTATGATATTTATGGATATAATAATTTAAAATCTGAAACACGAGCTCTAAGATTGTTCATGGCGTCCTTTTCCTGCAAAAAACACAACCTCAAGATCTGATTTTTATGCAAAAATGATTTTCGTTGCGTTTAGCTTTATACACAATAGTTAACTACAACTTAACATGCATTGCATCATAACTCGTGATAGGTGTAACAATGGTTTTCCTTAACATGCATTGCAGCAAAGTGGATTTGGAGGTGGTCAGGCAATACATAACACAGTAAGAAGAAAAGTATTACCTTAAAAGCTGAACTTGTTTTCAACTTCACAAAATCTCTCCATTTGTTCATGCTGTCGATGTTACCTGGTTTTAGCTGTAGTATTTCCTCTTTGGTTTTTGCTTTTACCAACTGCCTAACGAATCTGCTTTTTGAGCCCTCCAAATAGCTCGCATTTGTTGGAATATAGACACTTTCTGCCAGTCTTCATCCAATTTGAATCTAGCCTAATATCCGTATACAGAATGAAAAGCACGGTTAATCAAGATGGCGGTAATGTCTCTTGATATGATCAATTTAAATTTGATATTAATATAAAGATACAACAGCTATAGGAAAAAAAACATAGATACGGTTTGCTAATGTATTCAACCTGTAATATACTGAAGGTTATTTTCCAACAGCATTTTAGGACTGCTACTCAGACTATCATTCTCTGGCTGAACCAAGCTTTGCAAAAATTAACATTCTTGGAATTAAACATTAGAAATTATATGGTAATTTGTTTGTTTGAATACGATGACAGAGACAAAAACTTTTAGAACACAGGTTAAAACCCTAGAATACATCGGTCATGATGTTTTCTGTGTTATATTTGTATTTCTCCACTTCCTAAGCAACTTGAAATATTTCTAGTTGAGCATAGAGCTGCTCTGAATAAACATTAATGGGCATGTAACTTCAGAACATCTTCATCATTTTAAGGTGGTACATAACTTATCGACTTAAATTTCACATGTAATAAAGACATGACAGTGTGCACAACCAATCTGGTCCCAGAAACTGCGCATAAAGCAAAAAAGAATCAAGTTTTACAGAAAGTAGAACGTGAAAGGAAACAGTACAAACATAGAAGAGTAAAATAAAAAATAAAAAAACTATCGATATCAACAAGAAGTTAATTAAATCGAGACAGTTAAGACACATGTAAAGAAAATCATGCAAAACGCTAAACTGTAATGGCCAACAGTTTTTTTTTAATCAACTGCAATGGCCAACAGTTAATTAAAGCGAGAAATATAGCACAATGAGCTTTAATTTCTAATAAATAAGCTTAATATATCAAATTGGAAAAGTCTGACATCGCCAACATTTTTTTTCCAGTACTACAAACGTATTAAACTAGGCAAAGTAAATTTGTTCTTCAATCATCCTCCAGTTATGTCAAACTAAAGAGCAAGTAGTTTCCACTTTGACAAATTTCATTCTTAGGCTTGCAAAACTAAAAAAATGAATCTTTATTTTTGCAAGATGGAGAACTGTTAGAGAACCAATGGCCTATTTGGTTTGAGTTGTGTCTTATGTTTTCAAAATTCATTATAAAATATGAAAATAACAAAGGGATATATTTCAAAAGCTATTATGACAAAGATGAAGGACAACTGAGGGGATGGAAGGACGCGGAGGATGTCTAAGAGGATGGAGGAATGGCCATAGGATGGCTTGAACGTAAATATTATGAGTTAGGCATATGGGTACTACATGGCGGACTTAAAAAGCCAGAAAACCGGGATTCGGCATTGCTTTGGAATGCCCTGCAAGCAAAGTTGTAAAAATCCCTAAGCGGATGCTAGGCGGTAAACATAGTCCAGGGACTAAAATCATTAAAGTGGTGATTAATCAAAACAATGTTATTTTGACAAACTCATGCATTTTAAATGAAATTTTAGTATTTTGTTAGTATCAACTTATCCACAATAATGTACCATTGATTTTGTTGGATTCTCAAGCAACCACTGAGACAAAAACACTACAAATAAGTTTATTAATGCTTAAGAGACATCAAACCTACATTGGTGTGCAGATGGTGGCTATAAACATGTTTATATTGTTATATAACGTAGCAAGTATCATCTAAGCGGATTATTCAAAAATCGAGACAGTGAATCATACATGGACTGTTTCCTTGTAAAGAAAATAAGAGTGATTGGAGAAGCTACAGCCTTCACGGGTTTTACAAGCATAATAGTGTTGATATGATTTCATGATTATTTGATCTTTCCCAGCACCCGGAAGAAAAATAAAACATCATTGTCCCATGCAAAAGGCAATTCAATAGTATGTTCTCAACAATAGTGCTCATCGTCCCATGCTATTAATGTTTATTCATGAGCAGCTCTATGTTATATGTGTATTGCAGACTGTGCTCCCACTTATCATATCACCCTTTTTAAATAAGTATGTGAGCTTGAAACGAGAGCTTCAAGAGAAAATATTGCTTTTTGAGACTCTCCCTACAGTTAGACATAACTTTTCAAATCACTTACCAGAAATCTGTCCCGTACTTCTTGGTTTTAATTTTTATCCAGGATATGATTAATAATCAGTCTCATATTACTGTTTATCCGGGCTACGTTGTCAAACTATCAGCTAAACTACAATGAACTAAGCATAATTGGTTGGCGAATATGAAACATAGTAGAACTAAATCATACCTGAATGGACTCCCACAAAACAATTTTTCTACCATCATCAAGTTGCCTCCAATCAGCGAGTGTAAAGGGAACAACCCCTCGGACTAACGTATTGGAATTTAATGATACAATATTTCCATATCTAATTAATTATGGAGATATGCATGGTAATTTCGTTACCTGTTTTGTGCAAGGAATGAATGGAAAGAAATGGAAGGAATATTAATGAATAGGGGATATTGGAAATGTTTGTCATTTAATTAGTTGCCATGTTTCATGAAGAAAAGAAATGGAAAGAGACTAAAATTGCAAAAGGGATTGATTGATGGAGAAAAGGAAAATTGTCAATCAATTATATGACAACTAATTAATGGGATTGATTGATGGAGAAAAGGGAAATTATCAATCAATCATATGACAATTAATTAATGGGATTGATTGATGGAGAAAAGGGAAATTATCAATCAATCATAAGACAATTAGTGAGATATTAGTTTTCCATAAATTGATTTATTTTACATAAATCAATTGTTTCTTCCCCAAGTAACCTTTTTTCTCTATTTAAAGAGAAACATAGAGGATGCTATGTGAGGAGAGATCATTGTACTTTTCATTTCTTTTGCTATACAATAAAAAAGACTCTGTAATCTCTTGAATATATTAATAAAATCTCTTCCCCATTGAAGTGGACGTACACTATCTTGCGATAGTGGAACCACTATAAATTTGTGTTCTCTATTTTTTTATTTGTGATTGAGATTCATTTCAAGCTGTTTGTTCTATCACATCATTGCTGATCCTATTGAGGTTTTTCCGCTGCAAGGGACTGATCAACCCTTACAACTGGTATCAAAGCTAGATTCGCAAAGAAGGTGTTTGGTAGAATGACAGGAGGAGATGAAAACAAGACAAATAATACGTCAGTGCCAGTAGTTGCTCCATACGTCAGAGGCTCCTATGTGGCGTCAGGATCACAGTTGACGATAGAGAAGTGGAATGGTGAAGGAGATTTTGAAAAATGGCAGTGGATGATGAAAGCGGTTTTGATAAGAAATCGCGTTCATCGAGTAGTATTTGATATAGAGACATTGCCTGCTGATATTTCATCAGTGGAATTAGAAGAGATGGAAGAATGGGCCTTTACTACTCTTCAGCTTGCTATGGGAAAAAATGTAATTTCTGAAATCAGTCCGGAGACAACAGCTAGAGGCATTTGGAAGAAGTTTGAGGACCTCTACATGAAGAAATCCCTAACCAACCGCCTGATCCTATTGAAAACTTTCTTCACTTATAAAATGAAGGAAGGTTCTTCAATTAAGACACACCTAAGTGTGTTTTATGACCTATTGATGAAGATGAAGTCTGTTGAGTTGAAGATTGGTGAAGAACAAAAAACAATGGTTCTGTTGTGTTCGCTTCTAGAGCGATACACTAGTTTCGTTAACAGCCTTATCTATGGTAGAGACACATTGAAATTAGATGATGTGAAGACAGGTTTGCTCAGTGAAGAGTTGAGAGATCAGATGAAAGACTTTGGTGTTGGTGATAATAATGGAGGAAGTAGTAGTTCAGGCTTATTTGCAGAGAGAGGAAGAGCAGAGAAGAAAGGGAAGAATAATAGAGGACGTTCCAATTCTAGGAAGTCTAATTCGCGGAGTAAGTCTAAAGATGAAAAGTGCTATAATTGTAAGAAACCAAGCCATTAGAGAAGAGACTGTCCAGAGTTGGAGAAGAAGACTGATGGTTCTTCATCTATTGCGATGGAGAAAGGCGGTAGCGACTTATTGACAGCGGTTGTATCAGATGTTGCAGACCACTGGATTCTGGATTCTGGAGCATCATTTCATATGACTCCTAATAAGGATTATTTTTCTTCCTTCGATGCCAAAGAAGGAAGTTCTATCCTTATGGGGAACGATGCTACATGCAAGTCTATGGGAGTTGGTTCAGTTCGCATTCGCATGTATGATGGGATTGTTCGCACACTTTCAAATGTTCGCTATGTCCCAGGTCTTCGGAAGTCATTGATATCATTAGGCCAATTGGCATCATTGGGATGCAAAATAACCATTGTCAAAGATGGTTTGAGAGTTTCTAGAGAGGCACTTGATGAAGGGTGTTATGGTGCAAAATCTGTATTTGCTAATGGGTACCACTGTCCATGGAGAATCATGTGTTGGAGTCGATAGTTTTAGAAGTTTGGATGCTACCAAGCTTTGGCATATGACATTAGGTCATACTTCGGAGAAGAACTTAGAGTTGCTTCGTAAGAAGAAAAATATCAAAGGAGAAATCTTCAACAAGTTGGACTTTTGCAAGGAGTGTGTATTGGCAAAGCAAACCAGAGTTTCTTTTGGCGATGGCATGCATACTTCTAAGAGGGTACTTGATTATGTGCATTCAGATGTTTGGGGGCCATACTCTACAGCTTCTATTGGTGGAGCATATTATTTTGTTTCCTTCATTGATGACTACTCGCGCAAGGTTTGGGTGTATGTAATGAAAGCTAAGTCGGAAGTATTTGAGAAGTTTAAGGTTTGGTTAGCTCTTGTTGGAAACCAAACAGGAAGGAAATTGAAGATTCTTAGATCCGACAATGGTGGCGAATATGTCTCTAAAGGGTTCCTCGACTACTGCAGACAGCGTGGTATTAGAAGACATTTTATTACACCTGGTGATCCGCAATCCAATGGGGTTGCTGAGAGAATGAATAGGACTCTACTTGAAAAGGCCCGTTGCTTGATATTGACTGCGGGCATGTCTAAGGGTTTTTGGGCTGAAGCTATTTCGATTGCAGCACATATTATTAATCGGATTCCGTGCTCAGCGATTGATGGGAAGATTCCAGAGGAAGTATGAAGAGGTAAAAACACTTTATTAAGTTATTTTCGTATATTTGGATGTCCAGTTTATGTTCACAATACAGGACATGACAAGTTGGAGCCTAGGGCCTCCAAATGTGTTATTCTTGGTTATACAGATGGCATAAAAGGATATAGAATTTGGAATCCAATTACGAAGAAAGTCATACATTCCAGACATGTGACTTTTGATGAGTCAGCAATGTTCAAACCTTTGGAAGGTTTATCAGAGGGTTCAGACTCGGTTGATGAGAAACCTGAAAAGACCGAGATTCTAAGTTTTCAAACCCAAAGTAGAGCTATCACTATTGATAATAGTGACGGAGCAGTTGAAGATGCATCACATGATAGTCCACATATTTCCTCTAGTGGTGATGGTGATGGTCATGAAGCTAGAGATGATTTAGCTCAAGGTGGAGCTCAAGGTGGAGTTCAAGGTGGAGCTGAAGGAGAGTCGGGCGATATAGTCATTCGGGCTAGTCAGAGACCAAAGAGAGCTCCAATTAGATATGGAGATTGGCAGTATGCAAATTTGAGCCTTGATGATCAATTTGAGTATGCTTTACATGTAATTCATGATGAACCATTGAGCCTTGAAGAAGCCATGAAGTCGAGTGACAACTCGAAGTGGAATTACGCTATGGAAGGGGAGATACGGTCTTTGCAAAAGAACAAGACTTGGGATTTGGTACCACTACCTCAAGGAAGTTGATCCATAGGTTGCAAGTGGGTTTTCAAGGTAAAAGATGATGGTAGATACAAGGCAAGATTAGTAGCCAAAGGGTTTTCACAAAGAAAGGGGCTAGAGTATGATGAAATATTTGCTCCAGTTGTTAGACAAACTTCAATTCGAATCCTACTTGCAATAGTTGCCGCTTACGATTTGGAGTTAGAACAACTTGATGTGAAGACCGCTTTCTTGCATGGTGACTTGGAGGAAACCATTTACATGAAGCAGCCAGAAGGATTTATTGTAGATGGAAAGTCAGATTGGGTATGCAAGTTGAAGAAATCTCTTTATGGTCTAAAACAGTCGCCTAGACAATGGTACAAAAGGTTTGATTCTTTTATGCTTTCACATGGTTTTAATCGTAGTACTAAAGATGCATGTGTTTATTTTAAGCATTTAAAGAATAATAATTGGGTGTATTTACTTTTGTATGTGGATGATATGTTGATTGCTTCCAAGGATAATGTAACAACCCGTATTTTCAATAATCTGTTATAACATAAATTGAGGCAGAATTTAATTATAAAATGTGAATCAAGGGAAACGGGCTATGCCATTGCGTTCGTCTCGGAAAAATACGCGAAATAGAGTCCGAGTTTTCGGAAATCGGAGTCCGTATGACTCAGTTAAGGCCCATTGAAGTTTGCAGAAAATTCCTAAGTAAAAACAGATTTAAATTTTAAATTTAAAAACAGGAATTAGGGCAAACTGGGCAGGCGGGAAAAATTCCCGCCCAGGGCCCCATGTCGACAGGCCTGTCGACAGGGGTCTTGGGGTGTCGACAGCCCTGTCGACAGGGGGTGCCCGGCTGATTAGCCTGGTGCACCATTTCTGATTAGGGTTGGGTCTTGTGGCCTGTTTCTAGAGAGTTCCGAGATCTGATGGACCTAATTGAATCTAGGGTTAATCCTATGGCCTAAAAACACTACCCTAATCTATAAATAAGGCCCTAACCTACCCTAAATCACTCATTATTCATCCTAGTAACTAAACTATGGCAAAATCAAAACTCTCATGGTCTCCACCCTCTTCATACAATTCCTAAAATTTATTCCTAAGTAATTTTCCATGCATACAAGTATATTTGGGCTTGTATGATCCTCCTTAGCTTGCATTAAAGGCTTGTTTTTCTATTGGCATCATAAAGGAGGAGTCTTGATCAAGTTTGCTTGCATTTGGGGGTTTTTAATTAGTTGCATAAGGGGTTTCTTGCATTTGCTATACTCATTTGAGTCCGCATAAGCATAGTAAGCCCTCTTACCTTCATTTTAGAAACTCTAAAGTTAATATGTGATGAAAGTTGGGATCTTAGCAAGTTTATTTAGTTATATATGTTTATGCATGTTCACTATGCCATGATTTGCAAGTTCATTGAGTTATGCATGTTCACTATGCCATGTTTTGCAAGTTCATTGAGTTATGCATGTTTATGCAAGACCACTATGCCATGATTTGCAAGTTAAATGAGTTATGCATGTTTATGCAAGTTCATTATGCCATGTTATGCATGTTTGACAAGTTATGCATGCTTATGCAAGTTTAAAATGACAAGTTGTGCATGTTTGACATGTTATGCATGTTTATGGTAATATGCAAGTTCACTATGCTAAGTTATGCAAGTTTAACATGTTTATGGTAATATGCAAGTTCACTATGCTAAGTTATGCAAGTTTAACATGTTATGCATGTTTATGGTAATATGCAAGTTCACTATGCTAAGTTATGCAAGTTTAACATGTTATGCATGTTTATGGTAATATGCAAGTTCACTATGCTAAGTTGTGCAAGTCTAACATGTTATGCATGATTGTTGTGCAAGTTTATCATGTATGTTGTGCCAAGTTCCCTCTTCCTATCCTTTATGCGTTATTACGAATATGTAAGCGATAGAATGACGTTGGGGGTTTTGGGTAAACTTAAAATACATGAAAATATAAGATTGGGAATTTACCTATTAAGTTAGGTCTACCCCTTGGGAATTTACCTATTAAGTTAGGTCTACCCAAGTAATTGTTTGACTTGTGATTTGAAATGAAGTGGACATGACACTTAGAAAACATAAGTGTGGCCAACTTGAGGTTGGGTTGAGTTTGTAGCATAATTCTACCCGGAACCGACCGGCTTAACTAGTGGCTACAAACAATAGGACCCAATGTGAGAAGTTGGTCATGTGGTGCCAAGACCCGAGGTTAGACCAAGTTGTGGTGTAAAGCTACCCGGACCCGCCCGGCTTAACTAGTAACCGCAACAAAGTCTAATGTGAGAGGTTAAGGTGCATTAAATTAATTAATGCCTCATGATTAGGGTTAAGTCAGGGTCCACTAATACTTAACCAGTTTGGGGATTCAAGGGATTGGAATGTGGTTAAGTTGTGAACCGTTGGTTACACTTAACTAGCTTAATCCGTTTGGGAGTTAGAGGGATTGAAATGGGGTTAAGTGTGAACTGTTAGTTACACTTAACCAGTTTAATCCACTTGGGGATTCGAGGGATTGAAATGAGGTTAAGCCACACTTAACCAGTTTAATCCAGAATTAGTGAAGGGTTAAATCACACTTAACCCTCTTAGGAAACCCTAGCAGCGGGTCCGTTCCGGCAGTAATCCCAGTTTGGTATCATCACAACCCTAGAGACTAGGCTAGGGCGGGGCACGATTACTGGACGGATGTAACCGACCAAAGAAGAGGCCGAGTGGTACAGCGATGCGGGTCCGGCGGGCTACGGACGTGCACGTAGTCCGATATTGGACAAACTCGAGGCACGGGTACCAGTAGGTTTAGACTGTGCATTATTGCTTAAGTGTCCGGGGTTGACACCCAAGGGCTTGATACACCCGAAGGTGGACCCAGCACAGTCAGACTACATCCATATGTGGGCCGTATGGACATCAACACTTGACGTGTTAGGCTTATAGGGAGCCGATCGACTAGACCGTTGGGTTGGACCTTATATTAAGGTCACTTCATGTTATTGGGCCAAAGTTTGGGCTGAGGGATCAATACCTGTTATGTTGGTTTGCTAGTACACCGTGGTGCAAAACTTAACCTTGTTTATGCGATGACACCTCTATCTATCTTGTAGGTAATTTATCATGCCAGTATGTTGTTATCTATGATAATCTCAGTTTCCATCATGATGTTAACTTTATTAGTTTATAGACTGATCGTAGCAGGGCTTACTCAGTCTTTTTGACTGACCCGTTTTCTTTCGCCTCTTTTCTTCCCTTCCCCCCCCCCCCAGGTTTTCAGGGAGGGAATACTGGAGCCTAGCTTGGATTTTAGCCGCTTCCTTGGATAGCTTATGTATGCTTTGGACTTGAGCCCGCTATGGTTTATTACTCTTATTTGGGGATAGCACTTATGTATTTTCAGTTTATCAGATGATGTATTTATCTAGACTTGTAATTCTGGGAAATTGACATTTTGATGTACCAGACTTGTGATTATGTTTTGAAATGGTTTAAAAATCTTCCGCTGTTTTATTTACTTACTCTGTTTATTTACATATATGTATGTCATGTCCTGCCTTGCTATATCATTATGCATGTTTACCAATAATGCCCCTCTAAAGCTAGTGCATTCCTTTGCGAGTGACCCTAGTGGAGGCGGGGTGTTACAATTTGGTATCAGAGCCAGGTTTACTAGAAGGGATAAAAAGGTTTTTAAAACTTTTGAAAAACTATTTTCAAAACCAAGTATAAAGTATTTTCCAAAGAAAAGTCTAGTTTATTTTAAAGGCTATTCCCCAAAAAGCCTTTAGCAAAATTCCTTCGTTTTTCTCCATTCTGAATCTATCTTTTTCCTTCGTTTCCAGTATGGCCGACAACTTTGCCATTCCGGAGGGAGTACGCGTACCTGTTTGGTATAGGAGACTTTTGGAGGCTAGGGCGACCGAAGCCGGCCCCGCAAATATTACTCCTCCTCCGGTAGTTGATGTTCCTCTTCCTCCTTCCCCTCAGCATCCTCAAACTGACTTCGCAGAGATTTGCCAAGATTTTAAGGTGATGGGTTGCAAGAATTTCTTTGGAACCGAGACTTTTGTAGAGGCAGGGAATTGGTTGAAAGAGACCGAAGATCTTTTAGCCACCTTTGATATAGGTGACCGCAGGAAGGTTTTATTGGCAGTATGGTTGCTAAAGGAAGAAGCTGCACGTTGGTGGGTAGTCACCACCGCTACTAGGCCAATTGAGACTTGGGATGACTTTAGAGGAAGGTTTGGACTGAGGTTCTTATCACTGAAGCAAGGGGACATGACTATTAGGGAATACATAGATAAGTTTAATCAACTGGCTCAGGATAATTTAGACTTGGTTAATACAGCTCAGAAGAAGGCCCTACACTTTGCTCTAGGATTAAACGAGCCATTACATGGTTTGGCCATGTCTCATATACCCTTGGGGGCGACTCTCGAGAATTTGGTAAATATGGCCCTACTTCAAGAAGAAGATAACAATGACAAGAAAGAGGTCAAGACGAATGAGTCTCAAGACAAGAGAGTAAATTCCGGGAAACGAGGCAAGAATAACAACAACAACCGCAAGGACAAGCCAAGAGCGAATGGGAAGTGCAACTTCTGTGGTAAAGTTGGACATATAGCCAGGGAATGTAGGAAGAAGAAGAGAAAGCGGGGCGAATGCTTTCATTGTGGTGAGTCTGGACATCTCAACAAAGATTGCCCAAGGAAACAAGGGCAAGGTCAGACTCAGGGTGCAGGACTATCTGGAGGGCGAGTTCATCCCCTCAACACCGTTCTTCCAGCTCATAGAGGTGGTGTTTTTGTTGAAAATCTTGTTTACATTTTCTGATTTTCCCTGTTCGTACTTTGTTTGATTCTGGCACATCGCATAATTTTATCTGATCTAGTTTGCACCTAAGTACTAGTCTGGTTGATGATCCCGTATGTGCTTCAAATCCAATTGGAGGTTTTGCCCGCCTGTTTGTGGTCTGAGTGGATTTGAAAACTTCTATCTTGAATATAGAATTCTCGTGGGATGTTTATGTTTTCGGTTTCAGGGGATATGGGTTGGTTTTGGGCATGGAATGGTTGTCCTGTTTTGGAGCCATTCTGAGTTTTTGTATATAGGGTTGTGAGGCTCATGACTCGCCTCAGCAGTACCCTTAGAAATTTCTAGCAACCCTAGGGGTCCCGTCATGTTATGTTATCTTGAATCCCTCAACTCGTCTATTGATAGTTTGAAATCGGTGAGGGTGGTCCGAGAATATCCGGATATCTTGGGGGAAAATAAAGGGGTTACCCCTAGACGTGGGATAGATTTCCGCATTATCTGGTTGGTAATACCAAGCCAGTTTCGTGGCCGGCTAGGCACGTGACCTCACGAGATGAGAGTTAAGAAAGCAAGTCAAGGAGTTGCTTGAGAAGAACTTCCTGAGACGAAGCATTTTCGAGTAGGGTGCTCCAGTAGTATTCGTTACTGATGTGAACAGTTTGCTTCGCTTATGTGTTGATCATCGTGAAGATAACCGTTACCAAGGATCGATGATTTGTTTGATCAGCTTGTAGGAGCATCTGTTTTCTTTTGATCTAGCTACCGGATTCCATCAGCTTAGGGTGGCTGAGGATGGGATTGACAAGACTGCGTTTAGGACTCTGGATGGGTTTTAGAATGGCTAGTCATGCTATTTGGTTTGACTAATGCACTCGCATATTACGTGAACCTGATGGGTAGGGTGTTTAGGGAGTCCTTGAACAAGTTTGTCGTGGTCGTCGTAGACGATATTTTGATCTCCTCAAAAGAACGAGGAAGAGCATGCTAGACATCTCAAGGAGGAGATGGATACGCTTAGAACCACCAGTTGAAGGTCAAGTTCTCCAAATGTCACCTTGGAGGAAAGAAATTGGATTTCTTTGGCACATAGTTCCTAAGTAAGGCTTAGCGGTGGATTCCGCTAAAGTGGTTGCGGTTTAAGACCGGAAAACTCTGAGGTGGGCAATTGAGGTAAGAAACTTTCTCCGTTTGGCTAGTTAGTTAGCATCCCCTGAGCTTGGACATACTCTTCTGGATCAAGAAGGGGGGGTTCCACAGGGAGGAGACCCGCAGTTGGTCAAGAACATGGACCGGTCAATTCGAGGCGGGATGTTAAGTCACCTCGCTAGATATATTATAGATGACAAGGGATGACTAAGGCGCGGTGAGAGATTATGTGTTCCTCGAGTAAAAGACTTGGTAAAGAAGGTTCTTGAAGATGCGTATCACTCGAGGAGGTGGCCGAGTTGGTCTCAGGATACATGTTGTGCCACCAGGTTAAGGCCAAGTCATAAAAGCCCAGTGGGCCATTACCTCTATTAGAGGTTCCGCAAGGGAAGTGTGAAAACATCTCGATAGATTATGTGGATGGACTACCGAGATCAAAGAAAGGGAATACGGGTATGAGGGTCATAATAGGCAGACTCACGAAGAGTGCTCATTTCAGTCCGGTGAAGGGCGAGAGGACTGCGTCATGATTAGCAACGGTTTACCCTCAAGAAGTTGGCCAGTTTTGAAAGAGCCTACAGGAAGCCATGGGTAGGCAACTGAATCTAGGTATGGCCTATAGGCGGATGGTTCATTTCGATTAAGCCTGAGTTATAGAAAATCACATTTATAGGGCAATTGGCAACGTGGATTGGTATTTTCAAGAAAAGTTCTGCTGCGTGGAATACTTTATAGTAAGTGGACGAGATCCAGGATTCACTAAGTGAATTTTGGAGAGCTTGCATGAGATCATGAGGTTACAGTTATGTTTAACCCAAGAATGCAGAAAGAAGAATAAGTGGAGGAGGAAGACGAGAGGTGACGAGTTCCGACTCGAATTTGGGAAATAGGAGTTAGGAAGCCAGGAAGTCATGAGGTAAAAAGACGGTCAAAGCACAGTGGAGTTAAGCTCAAGGAAACGTGACTAAGAGGAGTAAAGACTAGACACGCGCATCATATCTCTTTTTAAGAGAGCATCCTTGATCCTTGTTTTCCTGTGGAGCTTGCTATCATTTGTATATCCTCTCGGTCCCATTCTTGATCTCATTTCTGTTAGCTCCATAAGCGGGTTATGACTCATCGGTTAGTACTATATGTCAGAGTTTGAATGGATTTCTTGTAATCCAAAAAGGGGTTTATCTTGCTCCTTTCTCTGTCCATGTTTATCTAGTTTATCGTGTTTATCTTGTCATGAGAACCTTAGGTAGAAACCCTTTGGTTGAAACATGTGTTTGAAACATGTTATGGTTGATGGTTGCAAGTGGTTGCAAGTGGTTGCAAGTGGTTGCTCGTGGATGCATTATACACGATTAGGCACTAGATCGGCTCGCACACTCCTCATATTGCATGTGCATGAGTGTTTATATTCATGGATGAAAATTGTGTGTTATCACATGGATGTTGCATATGGACGTATGATTGAGCACGCATGTAGATATTATACATTACGTTAGGAATTTGCATACATATGGATACATTTCACTAACATCTTTTGCATTGATCTTTGCATTAGATAAGTACATATACACACACCTCTGCATATGTTCATCCAGCATTTAGAATCTTGTAAGGACAATGATTGCTCGTGGTTGATGCTTTGAGTAGATGGACGATTGGATGGTAGGATACGTTCTTCCTAACTTGAAGATTTCGGGGACGAAATCCTTTAAGGAGGGGAGAATGTAACAACCCGTATTTTCAATAATCTGTTATAACATAAATTGAGGCAGAATTTAATTATAAAATGTGAATCAAGGGAAACGGGCTATGCCATTGCGTTCGTCTCGGAAAAATACGCGAAATAGAGTCCGAGTTTTCGGAAATCGGAGTCCGTATGACTCAGTTAAGGCCCATTGAAGTTTGCAGAAAATTCCTAAGTAAAAACAGATTTAAATTTTAAATTTAAAAACAGGAATTAGGGCAAACTGGGCAGGCGGGAAAAATTCCCGCCCAGGGCCCCATGTCGACAGGCCTGTCGACAGGGGTCTTGGGGTGTCGACAGCCCTGTCGACAGCCCTGTCGACAGGGGGTGCCCGGCTGATTAGCCTGGTGCACCATTTCTGATTAGGGTTGGGTCTTGTGGCCTGTTTCTAGAGAGTTCCGAGATCTGATGGACCTAATTGAATCTAGGGTTAATCCTATGGCCTAAAAACACTACCCTAATCTATAAATAAGGCCCTAACCTACCCTAAATCACTCATTATTCATCCTAGTAACTAAACTATGGCAAAATCAAAACTCTCATGGCCTCCACCCTCTTCATACAATTCCTAAAATTTATTCCTAAGTAATTTTCCATGCATACAAGTATATTTGGGCTTGTATGATCCTCCTTAGCTTACATTAAAGGCTTGTTTTTCTATTGGCATCATAAAGGAGGAGTCTTGATCAAGTTTGCTTGCATTTGGGGGTTTTTAATTAGTTGCATAAGGGGTTTCTTGCATTTGCTATACTCATTTGAGTCCGCATAAGCATAGTAAGCCCTCTTACCTTCATTTTAGAAACTCTAAAGTTAATATGTGATGAAAGTTGGGATCTTAGCAAGTTTATTTAGTTATATATGTTTATGCATGTTCACTATGCCATGATTTGCAAGTTCATTGAGTTATGCATGTTCACTATGCCATGTTTTGCAAGTTCATTGAGTTATGCATGTTTATGCAAGACCACTATGCCATGATTTGCAAGTTAAATGAGTTATGCATGTTTATGCAAGTTCATTATGCCATGTTATGCATGTTTGACAAGTTATGCATGCTTATGCAAGTTTAAAATGACAAGTTGTGCATGTTTGACATGTTATGCATGTTTATGGTAATATGCAAGTTCACTATGCTAAGTTATGCAAGTTTAACATGTTTATGGTAATATGCAAGTTCACTATGCTAAGTTATGCAAGTTTAACATGTTATGCATGTTTATGGTAATATGCAAGTTCACTATGCTAAGTTATGCAAGTTTAACATGTTATGCATGTTTATGGTAATATGCAAGTTCACTATGCTAAGTTGTGCAAGTCTAACATGTTATGCATGATTGTTGTGCAAGTTTATCATGTATGTTGTGCCAAGTTCCCTCTTCCTATCCTTTATGCGTTATTACGAATATGTAAGCGATAGAATGACGTTGGGGGTTTTGGGTAAACTTAAAATACATGAAAATATAAGATTGGGAATTTACCTATTAAGTTAGGTCTACCCCTTGGGAATTTACCTATTAAGTTAGGTCTACCCAAGTAATTGTTTGACTTGTGATTTGAAATGAAGTGGACATGACACTTAGAAAACATAAGTGTGGCCAACTCGAGGTTGGGTTGAGTTTGTAGCATAATTCTACCCGGAACCGACCGGCTTAACTAGTGGCTACAAACAATAGGACCCAATGTGAGAAGTTGGTCATGTGGTGCCAAGACCATAGGTTAGACCAAGTTGTGGTGTAAAGCTACCCGGACCCGCCCGGCTTAACTAGTAACCGCAACAAAGTCTAATGTGAGAGGTTAAGGTGCATTAAATTAATTAATGCCTCATGATTAGGGTTAAGTCAGGGTCCACTAATACTTAACCAGTTTGGGGATTCAAGGGATTGGAATGTGGTTAAGTTGTGAACCGTTGGTTACACTTAACTAGCTTAATCCGTTTGGGAGTTAGAGGGATTGAAATGGGGTTAAGTGTGAACTGTTAGTTACACTTAACCAGTTTAATCCACTTGGGGATTCGAGGGATTGAAATGAGGTTAAGCCACACTTAACCAGTTTGATCCAGAATTAGTGAAGGGTTAAATCACACTTAACCCTCTTAGGAAACCCTAGCAGCGGGTCCGTTCCGGCAGTAATCCCAGTTTGGTATCATCACAACCCTAGAGACTAGGCTAGGGCGGGGCACGATTACTGGACGGATGTAACCGACCAAAGAAGAGGCCGAGTGGTACAGCGATGCGGGTCCGGCGGGCTACGGACGTGCACGTAGTCCGATATTGGACAAACTCGAGGCACGGGTACCAGTAGGTTTAGACTGTGCATTATTGCTTAAGTGTCCGGGGTTGACACCCAAGGGCTTGATACACCCGAAGGTGGACCCAGCACAGTCAGACTACATCCATATGTGGGCCGTATGGACATCAACACTTGACGTGTTAGGCTTATAGGGAGCCGATCGACTAGACCGTTGGGTTGGACCTTATATTAAGGTCACTTCATGTTATTGGGCCAAAGTTTGGGCTGAGGGATCAATACCTGTTATGTTGGTTTGCTAGTACACCGTGGTGCAAAACTTAACCTTGTTTATGCGATGACACCTCTATCTATCTTGTAGGTAATTTATCATGCCAGTATGTTGTTATCTATGATAATCTCAGTTTCCATCATGATGTTAACTTTATTAGTTTATAGACTGATCGTAGCAGGGCTTACTCAGTCTTTTTGACTGACCCGTTTTCTTTCGCCTCTTTTCTTCCGTTTCCCCCCCCCCCCCCTCCCCAGGTTCTCAGGGAGGGAATACTGGAGCCTAGCTTGGATTTTAGCCGCTTCCTTGGATAGCTCATGTATGCTTTGGACTTGAGCCCGCTATGGTTTATTACTCTTATTTGGGGATAGCACTTATGTATTTTCAGTTTATCAGATGATGTATTTATCTAGACTTGTAATTCTGGGAAATTGACATTTTGATGTACCAGACTTGTGATTATGTTTTGAAATGGTTTAAAAATCTTCCGCTGTTTTATTTACTTACTCTGTTTATTTACATATATGTATGTCATGTCCTGCCTTGCTATATCATTATGCATGTTTACCAATAATGCCCCTCTAAAGCTAGTGCATTCCTTTGCGAGTGACCCTAGTGGAGGCGGGGTGTTACAGATAAAGCTGAAATTGATGCATTGAAATTGAAATTAAAAGCGGAATTCGATATGAAAGACCTTGGAGAAGCAAAGAAAATTTTGGGGATGGAAATCCAAAGAGATAGAAAGCTTGGACTTTCGAGACTTACTCAAAAGGAATATATTCAAAAGGTGCTTGCTCGGTTTAGCATGGATGGTGCAAAGGCTATCAGTACACCCATGCTTTTGCATATACAGCTTTCTAATCAGGGCTCTCCGATCTCAGAAAAGGACAAGGCCTATATGAGGAAGGTGCCTTATGCCAGTGCAGTAGGTAGCTTGATGTATGCTATGGTGTGCACTAGACCTGACATTGCTCAAGTTGTTGGATTAGTTAGTAGATACATGGCAAATCCAGGAAAATCGCATTGGGAGGCAGTGAAGTACATTTTTAGATATCTTAGAGGAACATCAGATTATGGGCTTGTTTTTTGCGACAGAAATAAGGATTTCAACTTGGTTGGATTCTGTGATTCAGACTATGCCAGAGATAGAGATAGAAGGAAGTCAACCTCAGGCTATGTTTTCACACTTGGAGGAACAACTATTAGTTGGAGAGCGAGGTTGCAGACTGTAGTTGCTTTGTCTACTACAGAGGCAGAGCTGATAGCTGCAGTTGAGGCGCTAAGGAGGCACTTTATTTGAAGAAGTTATTGTGTGATTTGGGCTTCATGCAAGATGCTTGTTTGGTGAATTGTGACGGTCAAAGCGCAATTCATTTAGCTGAAAATCTGGCTTTCAGTTCTAGAACAAAGCATATAGAGGTAAGAGAATCTTTCTTATCTCTATGAATGAGGAGAAGTTAGTTCGTCTTCAGAAGATTCACACAAATGAAAATGCAGCAGACATGTTTACAAAGGCATTACCTGCTACTAAGTTCGAGCATTGCTCGAACTTGATTCACTTGATGAAGTGCTAGGTGCCACATGGTGGCACAATGCGGAAGAGAGTGACTTGGTTGAAGTCAAGAGAAGATGTGGTATTCTTCTTGTATGAAGAGATAGGAGTTGGTTGCACAATGTCTATCTTGTTTTTGAATGCTTCCAACACTTTGTTGGTGGGCGGTGGCCTTGCCGGAGTTCACTGACAAAGTGCAATGAGGGGTGGCTTTAGCAGGAACTCATTGGGAAGCATTCACATTGGAGTCTCTAGGTTGCATGAGATATTGTATCAAGGTGGAGATTATTGGAATTTAATGATACAATATTTCCATATCTAATTAATTATGGAGATATGCATGGTAATTTCGTTACCTGTTTTGTGCAAGGAATGAATGGAAAGAAATGGAAGGAATATTAATGAATAGGGGATATTGGAAATGTTTGTCATTTAATTAGTTGCCATGTTTCATGAAGAAAAGAAACGGAAAGAGACTAAAATTGCAAAAGGGATTGATTGATGGAGAAAAGGAAAATTGTTAATCAATTATATGACAACTAATCAATGGGATTGATTGATGGAGAAAAGGAAAATTATCAATCAATCATATAACAATTAATTAATGGGATTGATTGATGGAGAAAAGGGAAATTATCAATCAATCATATGACAATTAGTGAGATATTTGTTTTCCATAGATTGATTTATTTTACATAAATCAATTGTTTCTTCCCCAAGTAACCTTTTTTCTCTATTTAAAGAGAAACATAGAGGATGCTATGTGAGGAGAGATCATTTTATTTTTCATTTCTTTTGCTCTACATTAAAAAAGACTCTGTAATCTCTTGAATATATTAATAAAATCTCTTCCCCATTGAAGTGGACGTACACTATCTTGCGATAGTGGAACCACTATAAATTTGTGTGTTCTCTATTTTTTTATCTGTGATTGAGATTCATTTCAAGCTGTTTGTTCTATCACATCATTGCTGATCCTATTGAGGTTTTTCACTGCAAGGGACTGGTCAACCCTTACATAACGACCCTAAATAAGAAGATAACATAACTGATCCAAGGCCTATTGGTTCTGCCATCGCATTAAAATCTACTTCAGCTCTACTCATAACATCTGAAGGAAGTCTTTTCATTTTTGTCGGACCTCTAGTAGCTTTTTTGGCATGCGGACATGCAAGCGTATCATGAACCGGTACATCAGCCTCCATTGGAACTTCATTATTTCCATCAATTGACATTGCATGATCTTCATTTCCTTCCATGTTGCCTTGAAATGCATTAGCTCCAGTTTCATCTTCCATCGCATTTAAATTGCTACGCTTGATACGCTCTTCCCTGGCTAACCACTCCTTTAATGCTTCTTTTTCTTTTTGTTTGTCATTTACTTTCTTCTTCTTTGCCGTTATTCTGCAAATTTAAAAAAGCATATTCAAACCGAATATTAAATTTAACATTTAGTTTGAGATCCTAATTTTAGAATTAGAAATAAATAACATGTTTTTTTTATAGATTTGCGCTTATTTCATACATGTATGACACTAAATGCTTATTTAATGTGTTTGAAATCAATAGCTTATTTAACAAAAGTCAAATGTCAAGTTAATATACAAAACTCTTGTTAAAATGCCTACAACTGACTCTTACTCCACTCATTAGTGTTGCATGATACATTTTTCAAAGTGATTTCAAAAAATTGTACAGTATAACTACCCAAGAAAACACTGTTTACACATGCTCATATATTTCTACATCTATTCTTTGCGTATAAGACATATATATGACTCATGACAGTTTCTACTTTAGATATACATTAGTAGATACTCAAGGTAACAAACAAAAAGAAATAAACAGCAGAGCAAATGTAACAAACAAAAGAAATAAAACCCCCATAATAAATACAATGAAGTGGGGAAAAAAGGTCCACATCCAGAAGTAAATGTATCAAACAACATCAATATATACTCAATGTAACAATGCAAAAATGTTGGCACTATGGAAAACATACAGCAGAGAATGCAACAAGTTGTTATAAATATGGGTACGGTACAATACAAATGATACCTTAATAATATCATGCATCCTCCACTAAACTGTGTAAAACAATAAGCAGTTCAATATAAACAATTGAAAAAAGACCAAACCTATTGAAAAAGCTATTAAAACCTCATAATATCATTATTTAAGAAAAAGGTACTAAAATGTTGCCTTGAATAAATCCTTACTCGGTAATTTATATTCTAGTTAGTTTATGGAGGGTTTAAACATGTTGTAACCTAACAGCTTTTACATTGTTTCTGATATTATCTTTCTGTGCATTCATGTAAAAGAAGATAATGAACAAAACATATAACACAAATAAGTTACAAATGTTTTATATAATATGTCGCAAATCAAAATACCTAATGTATATTTGTATCAATGTTTCCCTTAAAATGTATCAACTCTAATCAAATACCTTGTTTTCAGTTGATAATGTACCGATACTATAAATGAATCGAAATACCTTGTTTTAACTTCTCAACTATCCCTTCGCAATCATCTCTTACATAGCTAATGTCCTCACTAGAATCATCAACATCCATATCATTTTCTCTATAGTATTCCCCGACATAGTCAACTTCATCAACCGATTCATTTGTCTCTAACTCATGAAGCCTCTTGGTGGTGTTTTCATTACCACATACCAATTAGACTCATCATTGTCTTTCAAGTAAACAACTTGCTTCACTTGGGATGCAATAATATATGGATCTTTTGAAAAGGAAGCTTGATTCTGATGTAAATTTACAAGAGTGAATCCATCTTCAACTTTTACACCATTTCCTATATTTGCCCAATGACATTTGAAAACCGGAATATAAAAGACATGATAGTCTAATAAAAATATATCGGTCAGTATTCCATAGTAAGTAACTACGTCAACCACTTGAGATGTATCTTTTGCACTTGTCTACACATGCTAGTGGCATCATAAGTTACTCCACTGTTTTGAGTTTCTCTACCAATGTCCTTTGTGTGAAAACGTTGTCCATTGATGATATATCCTTTATAGGACAAGACATCATCCTTTGGACCGTAAGAAATCCATTTTAACATTTTATCATGATCACAGGAGCCAATATATATCTGTAAAAATATATTTAAAAATACATCATGACATTGCAAAGCCGATAACCTTCTTTTTATTCCAATCGGCAAAGTTATCTGCATGTTTTTTCCAAAGCAAGGTTGCGTTTCTTCCCAAACGTTGGTCTGAATCTTGCAACTCCTTCAAATGCAAATTGATAAAGAAAAAAAATTATAGCTTGCATTTTCATAAACGAAAAATACTGACATAGGTTTAAATATACTTACTCTAAAAACGGTTCAACCATTGCCATATTCATTAATACGGCTAAATGAGCATTTTTTTTCTCGTTACAAGATAATGTAACTATCTTGGAAGCGGAAATCGGACGTCCTTCGAGTATTGTAGAATTATCATAGTCCTCGTTTCGAACGCCTTTCTCTTCAGTTTGTCATGTTTCTTTTAAAATTTTACCAAAATATCTCATACATTTTTCAGCAAGATAGGATTCGGCAATACACCCTTCTGGTCGTGCAGGATTTCTTACATAATCTTTAAGTGTTTTCATATATCTTTCAAAAGGGTACATCCAACGAAAATGAACCGGACCACATAACCGTGCTTCTCTTCCAAGATGAATCGCCAAATGTATCATTATGTCAAAAATAGAGGGTGGAAAATATCTTTCGAGTTCACATAATATGATAATAATTTAATCATCAAGTTGCTCTAGATTCTCTCTATCAAGCACGCAATGGCATATTCTACTAAAGAATGAACATAAACGAACTATTGTTTCCCTTGGTTTCTTTGGCAATAGTCCTCTTATTGCAGCCGACAACAATTGTTGCATTAAAATATGATAATCATGAGATTTTAACCCACTATTTTTGCAATCTAGCAGCGAAACACAATTTTTAAAATTTGACCAATAAGCATCGGGTCCTTTGAAATCATACAATCTATTACAAATGTTTTCTTCTCGCAATTTGATAATGTATATGGCGCCGGAGGAAGATACATTTTTTTCCCACGAGGTTGTGCATAAAGTTCATGTCGAATCCTCAAATCTTCTAGATCTTTTCTTGAGTTAATTCCATCTTTTGATTTACCATGATGTAGCATCATGCCTAAAATGCTTTCACATATATTTTTCTCCATATGCATCACGTCTAAGTTATGACGTAGTAGAAGCTCCTACAAAAGACAAGAGTGCAATATTTTAATGACATAATATTTTTATTATTACTAAAGTGTAAAAAAATTCACATTAACCTCCCAATATGGCAAATCGAAAAAAATTGACTTTGTTCCATCTTGATAGCTCCATTTTCACAGGATCAACTCCAATGTTAAAATTAGTGTCTCTTTTCTTCAATGGTCTCTTCTTCTTTTGCATTGTTTTCTTCTTTTTTGTGTTTTTTGGGTCTTTAATTTCCTTTCCGAAATCATTTGGAAAATCCTTTAAAATTTTAAAGATATTTCTTCCAGTTATGTTGGCTAGCTTTTTGACCAAGCCACCAAGGTTCACTCACAAAGAAGAAAGTATGAAACTACGTTCCTTAAGTCCATGAAGGATCGGATCGCACCAGAGGGTCGCCCCTCTCGGATCGCCCCCCATCGGATCGCCCCCACAGCATCAGCGATCCGACTACCTCTACACGACTCGATCCGTACTTACACTACTACTCTGCACAGACCGATCCGATTCCCCGACGCACAGCGAAGCCTCTGACCTGTTCAAGCACGAGCTAGTCTTCGGCGATCCGAGATGCACGGATCCAGCAACACGTGTCCCCAACTATCACTTTGACCAATTCCTCCTTCTTGCTCGATCCGATATTTAAGGGGATCGCGACACCTGTCCACAACGGCTAATTTGACTAATTCTTCATCAAGCTGCGATACGATCCGATATTCTCGGGATCTGTGCCACGTGTGACCGCGATCCGCCTGACAAAATCAGCTATAAATAGCCCAGAGCTTGGCATTTTTCAGGATCTTTTGGCAGTATTAAGCACTGATTCCGCCATTGCTGTCATACCACTATTTCTCATCAGTTTTATTACGAGATTATTGAGAGAAATCACAATTGTAAAAGTGAGTTTGAGAGAAACCATTGATTGTATTAGCATTCAAAGTATAATCGATAGCATATAAAGTGGACGTAGGCTCGTTAACGCAGAACCACTATAAATTCTGTGTGTTTTCTGCTTTTTCTTTATTCTCCAGTTATAGTTCTTTACGAATCAGAACAATTTGGGTGTTAGGTCCAAATTTTGATCTAACAAGTTAATATTCTTGTTTTACTACCATTTTCTATAGTATTGTCAAACCAAGTCTTTTTGTTCCTCATTGGATTAGAAGGGTCTAAAAATCTTCTATGACCCATATACACAATCTTTCGACTATGCTTCAACCAACGATGATGAGTATTTACACCACATGAAGGACATGCCTTTTTACCCTTTACACAACATCCAGCGAGATTTCCATAAGCTGGAAATTCATTTATCGTCCATAACAAAATTGCTTTCAGATTAAAACATGTTTTAGTAAATGCATCATAAACTCCAACTCCATTATTCCACAAATGACACAAATCTTCTATCAATGGCGCCAAATAAACATCTATATCATTCCCCGGTTGCTTAGGGCCAGGAATTAGTAATGTTAGCATAATATTTTCCTTCTTCATGCATAACAAAGATGAGAGATTATATGTTACAATCATTATTGGTCAACAACTATATTTAGAATTTAACGTAGAAAATGGATTGAAACCATCGGTAGCAAGACCAAGTCTAAGATTGCGAGGGTCATTCGAAAATGGTTTCCATTTCTCATCCACTACATTCCATGTTACAGAATGTACAGGATGACGCATTTTTCCATTATTACTTTTGTTATTAAAATGCCATCTTAAATCTTCCGCCATAGTTTGCGATCTAAACATTCTCCTGAATCTTGGAATTATTGGAAAATATCGTAATACTTTTGCCAGGATTCCTTGCATGATCTCTCATGTACGTTCATTAATCTTCCATCTTGACGATCCGCATTTCGGACAGTTAATCAAATCTTTGTAACCTTTTCTAAAAAGGCAGCAATCATTTTTACAAGCATGAATTTTCTCAAATCCCATATCAAAAATCTTCAGAAATTTCTTCACCTCATATAAAGTTTTCGGAAGTACATTATTTTTGGGTAACAACAATTGTTGCACGTTCAAAAGCTTATCAGAACCACTATCAGATAACCATGTTTCACATTTAAGATTATACAAGGCAACAATGGCGGATAGCTTTGTTTGATCTGCACAATCGGGATATAAAGGGGTTTCCGCATCTTCTAAATTTTCCAATAAATCGTCTTCTCGTCTATGCACATCATCCTCATCGTTATCATTAGTAAAAGAAAAATGAGTAATGAAATCTTCATCTTCATAATGAACCCCTTTAAACAAGTCATACACACCATCCAACTTAATCTTTTTTCCAGTATCTACTTGCTCGCCATGATTGTACCATCTACCGCTTTTATATTTAGGATCCATTCCCCTTATAATCAAATGCTCGACAATGGTGCTTCCAAATTGGCGTGTAAGGTTTCGACAATCAAAACAAGGACACAAAATTTTTTCTACGTTTCCCAGACTTCTCTTTACAAAATCCACAAACTTCCTAGCCCCTTGCTCGTACTCAATGTTAGTTCTATAATTACAGAATAATCATAAAATAAATAAAAATTGACAAGCAAAATAAAATAAAATCTTCACTTGCAAACACAAGCAATTACCTGTGTAGATGCACCCAATTTTTATCCATTTTGAGATGCAAATTACTTCAGCAAAAATGTTTCTAAAATTTAAAGCAATAATTAGTAATTAAAGGAAAGTCGTACAAATCATAGGAAAAGCAATGAAATTTAATTATAGCAGGACTGCTGTTTACAAACCGTATGAAAAGCAATGAAATTTAATTATATCATTTCATTTGCAGGCTTTTGGTCCATTGCCATGCACTGTATATCATATCATTTTCTGCTTGCATTCTTCTTTATTTTGTAAGTAATGCTTCCTTCGGAAAGTATAGAATATCGTATGGATGTTTTACTATTATCAAATCGTAATTTTCAACATTCTGTCACATTTTTTATTTTTTATGTAAATGAAAGAAATTTGACAATCACTTAAATGGGGCATTTTTGGGTGATTTTATGTTGATGTCTCCTAAATCATTTCAATTTCAATGTTTGCAGGCTATCATGAAGAGTTTTGTAGTAAATAGATCAGATCTTTCAAAGCACTAAAAATTTTTGGCATACATGGTTCCTGAAACAACTGAAGTATTTTTTTGTTTGTTATCTGTAGTTTATTTTCAGAATCAACTGGCATAATCAATTCAATCAGGTTCCTTTTACTTTTAAACATATATCCCGTTTGTGGTAAAACTTACATATTAAAGTTCATACGTTTGAGTTCCAAAGGTGAGTGCTAAGCAACTGATTATTTGTGGGTTGGGGGGGGGGGAGGTATATATGCTATTAAAAAGGTCAACCCATATTGGCTTTTGTTTAATTATCTTGTTTTCACATTGCGAATTTTTTTTATATATAGTTGAAATTAGGGTTGGCCCTTATTTCAGACTGTACCCCAATAATCCCCCCACCCCCCCCCCCCAAAAAAAGGTTTCACGAAACACCATGTAATTATTTTCAGTGAAATGTGCAAATGTACTGCAAATATTATTGCGGTAGACTGCACATTTTCGCTGTAGATAAGTATAGTGTCTTCTGTGGAAACTGTTTTTAGGATGGGGCTGGAGTGAATTTTGTAACTTTTGATTATGTTTTGACAAAACATCCTTTTTTGCTATATTGATATATGGGCAGCTTTCTAAGAACATATATGATGAGGATGAAGATGTAACTTATTCATGGCTCCGAGAGTATCATTGGGATGTACGTCTATCATTCCTATATCAAATGATTATTCTTTTTTTCTTGAATAAATGGATTATAGTTTATTTCTTCTTCAACCATTCCTATGAGCATATTGCATTTCAGGTCAGGGGAGATGATACTAGTGACCCCAATACATACCTTGTTAATTTCGGCAACAAAGATGCTCGCTATTTGGTAAAGTTCAAATTAACGCCCATCAAATACCCAATACATACAGAGAAAAATATGCTCTTACTATTGTTGTGTTGTATATAGCCTTTACCACAAAGTTAGTATTGCAAAAGAAGAGGGCCAAAGAAGGAAGGAAAGGAGATGAAATCGAACATTACCCCATTCCTTCAAAAATTACTGTTAGGAAAAGGTCGGGTGTCATTGTTCATGAATACAAGGAACCTGGAACTTCACATAATTATGTATGATACTTAATTTTTCTCTCATCATTCGTATGTTTTCCCTTATTATGAGATGGAGGATTATGCTACTATTTATTTTTCGCTATTTCAGCCGTGTGAATTTTCTTGTACTGTGTCATATTTGTTCATCATAATTTTTTTACTGCAGAAGAAGGCTAGGTATTCAGACCAGTATGAACCTAGACGGAAAATGCAGCGGACTGATAGCATGGATCAATTCAGTGGAGACGAAGACATGTCTGATTGAGCTTTTTGGGCAAAAAAAAAATACATTTATTTGTTTCTGATACTGCGGTGTAACTGTACATATGAAGATTCTATATTTATAGAGGTACAAGAGTAAATTGCAATCACCAAGGTGAGAACATGTTAGACTTGTGCAACTTACATGACATTGAAGGATTGTGATGGTTGACAACAAGTACTTCAGCATTTCTCTAGTTTCTGTTTTTGGTCGAAGCGAAAGTTGTCCTTTTTCAGTGTGTTGGTTTGAAATCTCCATGTTCAAATAAGATTTCGACGAGAAGTTGGCAATTTTGAAGGTATTGTTTTTACATTGGCATGTTATACTTGAATAAATGAATTAGGGTGCTTAGGCACGAATGGAGGACATGAAAGAAGAATACGATTTGTGTTGCGATACACTCGAAAACGACCGATTTCATAAATAAGGATGCAGGCAACCCGAAGCATGGTCAGGATGAAAACTTAAGCAAATGGGAAAATAAATATATAGTAATGTATATATATAGGTTCAGGTTTATTAACATAAAAAAGACTTTAATACTGCCATAAAAAAATCGTACACAAATGAACTGTTCCTCAGTCAAGGTGAATCCCACATGTACTTTACTATGTTAAGCCGGTCAGTTAAGTATTTAAAAATGTTCTGAATAGGAATAACATACAAGCTGTGAACTCCATTCACTTGATTTCAGACAAGGGGATTCCATAACTAGTGTATTTTTATGAACTTACATGTCATTTTCAAACAAAAATTCTGTAACAAAGCTTAAATCAGAGAATGGTAATGCAATGCACGGTGGGACAGAGGAGACCAAAAATGCATCAAACAGGAACAACGAAAATGCAATAACAAGCGCAGGCTAAAGTCAAGCATAACCCATACTTTCCTAACTGTGAAGTATTCCCCTTGTACTCTACTGTTCCAAAGTTACTGAACGTGATTTTGTCTAACACGATCTAGCACACTGACTTTCCATTACTTTCTTAAATACTGTTGCAGCTGATTTAGTAGTTATATGGTTTAGATATAAATAAAATCAGAATTATTAAAGAGCCAAGCAGATTTTAAGGCTGGAATAAAAATGCAAATGCTTATGTAATGCGCTATTCTTGCAATATCTGGGCTGCAGATTTTACAATGACTTCTTGCTTTGCTTAAGTACAGTCCCACTTTCTCCTGCTTTATGCTCTATACAAGTAATCTGTCATAAATGAATGAGTACATTTATCAAAAACAAAACCCATTTTCGAAATGACTTAATTTCCAGCTAGGCTAGCAGCATGTACAAAAGCAACTTAAGATTACAGAAAAATCAACGAGACACAAAATATTGGCAAAAGAGAGAAGTAGTTCACTTCAAAATTTTCAACCAATCATGACTTAATCTCAGTTAAAACTTCATAGTTAAAACTGAAACCTAAATGTAATAATTTTATCTCAGTTAATATTTTTATCTCAGTCAAAACTGAAACCAATAATGACTTAATCATGACTTGATCATTGAGACACAAAATGTAATGTTATTATCTCAGTTAAAACTGAAACCTAAATGCAAAATTTTCAACCAATCATGAAAACTGAAACCTAAGTGCAAAATTTTCAACCAATCATGACTTAATCTCCAACATGATTCAACCAATTAAAACTTCACAGTTAAATTCATGTATTTTGAAGGACTAAACATTTAGAAGTAGTTCGCTTCAAAATCTTCCAAAATTAGATTGCAGAAACTGTGTTAAATGAAAACTAATTTTGGGGAGTACACCAAAATTAGACGAATTTTGTGGAGTACACATGCATGTGTACTTCGCCATTGCAGAAACTTCACAGTTAAATTTGATGTGATAATGATTAACTAATATAATACATATTAGAATAATGTGAGAAATATTTCTTTATCAAATTTGGAACAACATTTAGAACAAAATTCACGGAGTTAGCTTTTACCTTTTTATTAGGTTATTTATTTATATGTTTGAATTCTTCCAATATGTTGAAAATAGTTTTATGTCCATAATTTTTAAGAGGCATAAAGAATTAGTGATCAGTTGTTCTTTGAATTTCAGATGTATGCATGTTTAGACTTCCTTTTTGCTACAAGACTTTTGGGCAATCAGTTACACATTATACATATTTTCCAAAAATGATTATTATTGACTTGATAAAAGACATGATAAAATTGAGATCCTATACTTAAACACAACTAAAAATAAGGATCTGTTCCAAAATTACTTCTTGGAGAGGTGATGTATAAATTCTTTAATGTGATATGTTCTTGCATGATATCACTCTTTAACAGTCGCAGATGTAAGATGCAAATGGGTTTTCGTATGTAAATTAAGAACTTGCATCCATACTAAGAGTACCGCCAGTGGAGTACTTGCCAGAATTTATTGTTGACATAAAAAAATGTTCAGAAATGGCAAGGCACCTTTTCCAAAATGCGACATGATGCAAGGTGACGCCTATTCGGTTTTTGTTTTTTGGGGTCTATACTACCTAAAACATGTATATAAAGTTCTTTTTTTCAATGCAGAGGTTGATTAACCAAAGTGTTGCAAAAGGTGATTGAAAGCCCAAACTTTTAGCTATCGTGGAAAGTGTATCAGTAGAATGCAATCATCTTTTTTAAGTGTAGTTTCAGCAGAGGCGTAAACCTCTTTTTTCTATTTTAATAGTTATATAAACATTATTCCTTTGTCAAAATTTGTGTATAGCGATCTATTGTTTAACTAGAATTTATATTATTTATGAACAACTAAAATTAGAAAAGATAGTTATGGTCTTTACTTTTTGTTTATATAAGTTTAAAGGACATGCTATTACATTTGTAACTGTCACTACTATATAAGTTTAACGGACATGCAATTCAGCTATTACATTTGTAATTGCCACTATACAAATTAACGTACCATTTATATCTTTAAAAATTAATATTTCTCTTACCGTACGCATTTAATGATAAGAAAATTCAAATCGATGCTGAAGATTTCAACTCGTCCCTCTTACATTACAGAAGAGGGAATGATTAACTGCACTATTGAACATAAGGTTAATGATAAAATAAATGCTACTTTCATAATCCAATACAAATTTCCCATGTTTTCTCAATATATATTGATTCAATTTATCTCAGCATAATGCAGAGGCAGCAAAGTGTGACCCAGATTAAGCCTGCAGCTTAAAGATACTGCTAATCCAGCTCTTAATTAAATGAAAACTAATGTTCATAGGGATGTGCCAGTATTAACAAGTGGACCTGGACATGACGCCATGGCCATGTCTCATGTAACTAAGGTTAAATTCATCTCTTCTAATATTGATGAGGGGAATATTGAAAGATAAGGGAATATTAAGAAAATGTCAAGTAAAAATACCAAAGAGACTTATTCAAAAATACCTTTTTAGGAAACAATTCTTGCACTACATCCAGTCGAGTGGCTTTATCAGCTTTACCCGGCAAATTTGACCAGAATCACAATTTTCTTTTATAGTGCTAGTAAATTTGACCAAAATTACAATATTCTTCTACACTGCTTGTGATAAGAAACCTGATCCACAGTTGAATTGGTTCATTAGCAATAAATTAATTGCACGCGAAATTCAACATGCACGTGTACTCCGCAAAATTAAATGAAAACTAATTAGACGCAATAAAATTAGACCCAATAAAAGTCCACCAACCAACGAGTGGAGCAAATTTATAAAAAAACGGAAGTACTACTGTTAACGATTTCGAAAAAATTCACAGCTGATTTGGAAGAGTCGGAGTGAATCGGGGGGAGATGCTCTCGATTTATGGTTGACTGGGTCGGAGATGAAGGAATTGATGTTGGATTGAATGAGAGATTGGATGAAGGAAGTCTTACTAAAACGAAAAAAAGATAATTTTGGGGATAAATTTTTCAAGGGGACGGAGGGAATGTTTTACTCTCACGGCTAACATTTCACTAAGTCCCGCGCTCTGGGTTTTCGCTCCCGCTCTTTGTATTATTAACGTAACATAGCTGAATACACGTTAATATATCATAATTATTTTGTTATTTTATTTACTTTTTTATATAGCACAATTAAAGCACTATTTTATTTTCTTTAACTATTTTATTATAGCACTTTAATGTAAGGCTATAATATAAAGCTATCTATGTCATATTTTCTTTCTTATAGTGGTGTTAATTTCACCAACACAAAATTATCAAGCAACGGAACCCCTGCTGAACCTTCTTATCTGATGCTTCATGACAATATCCTGAAATAACACATCAAATCAATGAAGAAAAAGCTTCGTTCAAGCATTCAATTGATGTAAATACAAGATCAATGTTCCAGCTACATCTGATGAATGCACCCTAAATTCTCAAACAAAATAAATTTTCAATTCGAACGTGAATGCCTATGTGTCCAGGAGAACATGCTGAAATCCACATTCGATCATAGACTGTGCATTCACAAATTTT
Organism: Allium sativum; assembly: GCA_030737875.1. Lineage (NCBI taxonomy): Eukaryota > Viridiplantae > Streptophyta > Magnoliopsida > Asparagales > Amaryllidaceae > Allium > Allium sativum. The sequence continues at coordinate 164,159,286 of CM060924.1, forward strand.
GAATGGCAGCCATAAATCACATTCAGATTTGGATAAAATGAAATAACTAACAAACATCTAACAGGTTTTTGTCAAAAAGTAAGAAATAGGGGTAAATCCGGAATTCAAGGGTGACAAACATTGAATTCAGGGATGGACCTTCTATTTTTTTGTCACTGCCGTAGTTTTTTGCAACATGAAAATCGGACAAAGTAGCGTTTATGTTTTGAAAATAAAATAGACAAGCAAGCAATATAACACTGACAGACGACTGAAACTAGAAGACAAAAAGTAAAAGAAAACAAACTAGAAATAGATCAGGAATCGAATCAGGTGCTGGTGAACTTGGATTTCTTCTTCTTTTTCTTATCAGCGTTCGCTGAATCTTTGGATGGAAGCTTTTTCTCCGCTCTGGGTTTCTTGCCAGCGGGAGCTTTCTTAGTGGCGGCTCTTTTCGGCTTTGCGTGCCAGTGCCATTGCTAAAATTAGGGATTTGACGATTTGCTGAGAATTTTCGAATTGAATTGACGGAAATGAGATGGGATTGAGAGGAGTTTATAAAGAAAGCGTATTGGAGTTTCATTGGCTTAAAAATGTTGGCAAAGACTACTGAGGTGGCCGTTTGTGAAGCGTTGGATTAGCTTTGGATTGACGTGATCATATACGAGGGTCAAGCACGCAAAGACTGACGGGAAAATGCGAAAATGCTACTTTGCCTGTTTTCATTTTGTCAAAAACTACAAAACTACGGTAGAGACAAGAAAATCGGAGGCCTACCCCTTGAATTACACAAATACCCCCCTGAATTCAATGTTTGCTACCCCTGAATTCTGTATTCACCCCTATTTCTTACTTTTTGACAAAAACTTTTTCGGATATAGTGGCATTTCCATGGAAAATGATATAGTTATCAATTCATTGTCATTAATATCTAATTTAAATTTAAAAGCAAAAACAAAAACCTTAAATAAAAACAAATGCATTGTCATTAATTAGTCATGTAAATCGGTCAAACAGGACCAAATAAAAAATATATTAAGTTATATATATATATATATATATATATATATATATATATATATATATATAACAAGTTAGACACGGATCAAACAATTTTTTTTCTTCTACAAATTTTGTTGACCTACGCCGTATTCTTAATTAAATCAGTTAGACACAAACATGTGTTTTTCGAACACTAACACAAATGGACCCGGTCAGAAATACCTATTTAAATCAAATTTTATACGAAAACGAATCAGATGTGATTTTTTTTTTTCATACGAACTTTGTTGTTCTAGCTCGTATGCTAAATAAAAACCAGACTGACTCGAACGCGTGTATGTTGTTGGTAACAGGCACAAACTGACATTAGGCATTTGTACAATATTTACGGCTCTAGCATTAATTAAATCGTCAAAGTAATTTATATTGTTTAAAACTAATGAGAAGAAGAAAAAAGAAAACTTTATTCGTTACAATGATTCAACTTATATAACATAATCAATCCTAAGATAACTTTTCACATAAGATCGAATCAAGTCTCAGAATAATTGCATCGAGTTTGGATGATTTGTTACGTGAACAAAAAGTACATAGATTGTTATATTTTGAGTCTGGAACATTTAGTGGTCAAAACAATATCGAAATACATATAAATTAGTGTTATGGGGGTACGTTCTCAGAATACAACGAAACTCATACCATCGGAGCCGAATCGTTGACCCTGATTTTATTCGACTGTCAAAACACGCATAGATTGGCGGGAAAATGAATTATTTTATCATTTTCATTATCAAATGTTTATCGAAAATCAGGGTGCGCGCGTGCGGACAAATTTTGCAATTTTGCCTTCGTTTCCAATTTTGAATGGGCCTATTGTATTGAAATTTGAGAATGGAACCATTTATCCACCATGTATCTTGCATACGCAATTAAACGTAATGGTGGCCCCACAAGTTAGATATCTAAGTTTAAAAAGCAAAAACAATACCCTTATATAAAAACGAATATATTGCTATTGATTGGTAGTGTAAAATATCTCAACATAAATCGATCGAATAGGACCGAATGGAGAGGGAAATTTCTTTTAAAGAACAAACTTTACAAAAAAATGGTGAAAAGTATGGAAAGTTTCAAAATTAGAGAGAATGACACATTTATACTAAAAGTGGAATACAAGGGTCCCACTATCATTTTCTCACTTACATTAACATTTGTCATTCTCATTAAATTCTAAACTTTCCATACAAATTTTATTATCATATCTTGTGTTTTAAATGAAACCGATCAGACACAGACATATGTTTTTTGAACATGGACACGAACGGACCCGACCAGGCATGACTATTTATATCAAATTTTATATTTTTTTCACTCAGTTATATACTACATTACAAAGAATTTGGACAAATTCACAGCTATACAATTAATTACATCTTCAAAGTAATTTATGTTTAAAAATAATGAGAAAATGGGAGAAAATAACATTACTCATTACATTGATTCAATTTACATAACAAAATCAATCCTAATTACTTATGAATATTTCCCTAACCTTCTAATTCATTGGTCATTAGTTGTTCAATTGATAAAAGCCTCGAACCATTTGGTCTTTCTCGTGACAAATTGAAACGAAAATAACACTTTATCAAATTTACTTTAAAAAAACTTCTTTAGTTGAGGCAACTGTAACTAGTATAGTCTAAATTATTCTATATGCAATCCAAGCATTAAAAAAACTTAACTCGCTCGAACATAATATATTATTTTCAGCAAATCAGTTGCTTTTGTTTTTCCATTCCAATAAGGTAAGTTTCAATACTTTTAATGTTGAAAATATTTATAATATTCATTCTGTAACGATCCATATTTTTATCAACTAGATATTTAAATATTTTATTCAAATATTAATTGCTAATTGACTAACAATTCCAAAGATAGCTTTTCACATATGATCAAATCAGGACTAGAGAATAGTTCCACTGAGTTTGGATGATTTGTTATGCCAAACAAAAAAAAATATAGATCGCAGTATTTAGAGTCTGGACCATTTACTGATCTCAAGATATGCGTAAATTATCACTCTAGGGTACAGTCTTTGAATACAACGAAACGCGTACCATCAAAATCGTACGGTTATGGTGATGTCTGATGTTTCGTAGAGAATGAATGTATAGCTTAATCGTACAAAAATAAAACGCGTGTTCATTTTATAAGAGATTTCAAATTGAAATTGAATAAATAATATTATTTTATTTGCCATGGCCCTATTCATCTCCTTCCCAAAAACATGACTATTGTCCCATTCTTCTTTAGAAAACTCATGGTCGCCTCCTCCTTATTAGATTCTAAAATCAAAATCTCCACCTTCACTACGCAATAAATCTTGAAACCAAGTTTTTTGAACTCATAGCAAAAATATCTACAATCCTAGATCAATTTTATGGAGCATGGCAGGGATTCCCGAGATCCACGTGTGAAGGCAGTGATTAGAGCTAGGTGTAGCACCCTAATGAAAAGAAGATAGGAAACACCGATAGCATCAACGTCTCCTCATTCACAAGGTGCACCGGTGCTGAAGAAATGGAGTGGTCCAGTCCTCCTTTGAAGAGTACGAAATCTGCACCCAGGACGGGAATCGAGGACAAATCAAATTTTAGGGGGCCACGGTAGATGATGGCGAGGGTGTCAAACAAGTTTTATATAGAGAGTACAACGGTAGATCATGTTCTGATTTCATTAGGCGGATCTCCATGTCGTTATAGATTTGCATGTGGGTTTGTTGGATTCATGTGTGCATGTGCAGGCTACAAGCAAAAACGGAACAAAGAGAATAGTGTGTTATGAAGGTAATTAACTAATTTGATTAAGTTTTTTAATTAATCAGTCATTAAAATCTGTAAACTTATATCATTCATAACTTTTGCGTATAGGTCAGATTTGGACGTCGTTTCTTCCGCTAGACTCGTATTGGCGAACTTTACGTTTTAAAGTTCATTTGGTTGTGTTGACGCCAAAAAATGTCACCAACACCAAAGATTCTTAATTATTTAAGAATCGCGTACGAAAAATAAGTGCAGAAAAGTTGTAAGAGACACGGGAGATTTATAATGATTCGGTCACGTGAGGGGCCTACGTCCACTTTGGAATAATTGCTTGGATTTTATTCACAATAATGGTTTACAAGCTACGAGCCTCACCTAGGATTTAGTTACAAACATTTCCATGTAATTTGAAGTTGTAGTCATTATATATAAATGTTGGAAAAAGTCAATTTTGTTCTTCTTCTTCTTTAAAGCATGGATGTGATTAGAGAGTTTATTTGGAGCTCCAGGAGGTGTCAAATCAACTAAATCCCCGCCCCTCTTTTGAAGTATGGACTTGGGGGTATATATAGGTGAGTGATTATGTAGGAATTGGTAGGAGTTAGGGGCCACAAGCCACCTTTTCGTACCCTGAAGTGTAGGCCTCTAGAAGAAACTCAGATCCCCCCTCATACCCAAAAAGTTCGTACCCCTCTCCGGGGTACAAATCTTGTACCCCTTTTTGGGTACGAATTTCGTACCCAAGGAGTACAAAATTTGTACTCAAGAAGTACGAATTTCGTACCCTAAGGGGTGCGAAATTCGTACTCGAGGGGTACGAGTTCCCCCCACCCACCGGCGCCCCCGAGGGGTACTGTAACACCCCGCCTCCGCTAGGGTCACTCGCAAGGGAATGCACTAGCTTTAGAGGGGCATTATTGGTAAACATGCACAGAAATATCACAAGACAGAACATATAAAATAGCGGAAGTAAAATCAAACTTTCATAACATTAATAAATAAGGTCTAAAGCCTTTTACATCAGAGTACATCAAAACCTGTCTTGCAATAGTAAAGAAGCATAAAAACTTTTTCATAAATTATTCCCCAAGTAAAACAGTAAGTAGCCATAGCCAAGAAAAGTCCAAGCCATCCATGATGACCTTCAAGCAGAAGAAGTCTGAACTAAACAACAGTATTTCCTCCCTGTAACCTGGGGGGGGGGGGGGGAAACGGAAGACAAGAAGCGAAAGAAAACGGGGTCAGTCATAAAGACTGGTAAGCCCTATCTACTATCAGCATATAAACTAGTAAAGTTAACTGGCATGAGGAACTGAGATGAACATAAGGATAATAGCATATTGGCATGATGAAATAACTAACAAGATAGATCAACTAAACCAAGAAAGCAGGATGAACTACAGTACCCCGATAAACTAAGGTGTCACGATAAATTACGATGTCAAGATAAGATAAGGTATCACATCGTCAGGTTTTCTATCAAGTGTAATATTACGTGGTATCTATCATGTATGATTGCTCTGCACCTACCGTACTAGTATCCCAACCCGTATCATGCGTTAACCATGAATGTCCCTTGCCCAATGTCATGTAATGGTCCATGTCAACCTAATATATAGCATATGTAGGTTTTCCCACTCATATGTTTCTTTCCATGTATAAGATCAGTCCTTTGCCGTAGGCCGTACGGGCTTTCTCATGTAAACGTTTTATCCTTGAAGTCGTTTGGACTGTCACCCTTGTTCTAGCTAGGCTCTTCCATATGAATCATCGTTTGAACTACTAGGACTTACGCCACCTAGCACCACTAGGGATTACGCTTACCTATTGCACGCTTTCGTATTTCGGTTTGGGTTAAACCACCTAGGCCACTAGGGATTACGCTAACCCTCAACCGCGCCCTTTTTCCCACGCATTCATCGTGAATCGTTTTTCTATAACTGTATGCACATGTATCACATCGTGCCATCCGAGTCCTGTCACAGGGCAAAACAAGAAATACAGGACTCGGTCGGGAGCTTTAGATTTATCTGCCGATGCAGATACTAAGGTCTGCTTTTCTACACGTGGCTATGGTCCCACGAGACCCCTCCCTCAACTAGTGAAAGGCAACACAAGAGAAAATCCTGCATGAGAACTACACTCCGGCCAGCCCACATCCTACGGCCTACCTCACCCATAATTAGATAGCAATTATGGTCTGTTGGGTGTTCCCTGCCTTTCCGTACGTACACGCTTGACTCAAGATGGTAGATGATCGACGAACTTGCTATCTCGGGCACCTTATGTATTCGTCGACTCACTGCTATCCACCCCAGTCTTTAGGTCGCTCGCATAGCAACCAAGGCATATTCTGGGTTCTTCTACCGCAGACCTCAACCTCTTGTGAGCCTAGTATAATGACCTGGCAGCTCACAGAGGGATCCCAAGAATATCCTCACGTTCCCCGAAGTCGCTGCTTCGTTACCCAGTTCGTTGGAGCCTTTATCTAAATCAGATAGCCTGCTCCTACACGCATACTTAAACGTTGACCTAACGTATCGGGTTACTAATCTATCTAAGAAATGGTCCAAATTTCCTTGACTAAGAATTATTACTTAGTTTTCCTTAACTAAGGTTTCCCACTTAGCCTTATTTCCATAATCCTTGTTAACTATGGTTATTTACCTAATCCTCCGAATTAGGGTTTATCTAATGGGTTAAGTGTCACTTAAGTTCATAACTTAGCCCGTCTACAAACCATGTCAAAATTGGCTAAGTATCCAAGTCCAAGACTTAACCCTACAAACTATGTGTCAAGTTGGCTAAGTATATTAAGCAATCCATAACTTGACCTCGTCTAATTATTATTTTAGATTGGTTAATTATATAAATTAACTTGACCTTGTCAAATTACCGAGTCAAATCGGTCAAGCGTATTCAAGTGATTCGTGACTTAGCCTTATCATGTTTTCACGTTATATTGGTTAAGTATGGGTTAACTTAACCTCCATAAATTCACGAGTTAGATTGGCTAAGTATAGGTCACTTAACCACATCCAATTAACGAGTTAGATTGGTTAAGTTTAGGTCACTTAACCACATCAAATTAACGAGTTAGATTGGTTAAGTTTATGTCACTTAACCACATCAAATCATCATGTATAATTGGTTAAGTATAAGTTGCTTAACCCCATTAAATTATCACATTAAGTTGGTTAAGTATTGGTTACTTAACCCTATTGAATTACCAAGTTTAAATTGGTTAAGTGTTTAACTTAACCCCATCGAATTACCGTGTTTAGATTAGTTAAGTGTGGATTACTTAACCCCATCTAATTACCGTGGTTAGGTTAGTTAGGTATCAATTACCTAACCCCGTCTAATTACCGTGTTTAGGTTAGTTAAGTCTTAATTACTTAACCTCATCTAATTACCAAGTCGGATTGGTTAAGTGTAAATTACTTAACCTCATCCCCTAATCATCTTGCATGGTTAAGTGTCATTAAGAAATCAAGTCCGGTCCCACTTAACCTACCCATTCGTGTCATATCGGTTAAGTGTCATTAGTCAAATTTACTTAACCTTATCATGTGGCATTAATTTAATTAATGCACTCTTAACCTCTCACATTAGACCTTGTTGTGGTTACTAGTTAAGCCGGGCGGGTCCGGGGAGATTTACACCACAACTTAGTCTAACCTCGGGTCTTAAGCGCGACATGACCAACTTCTCACATTGGATCCTATTGTTTGTAGCTACTAGTTAAGCCGGGCGGGTCCGGGTAGATTTATGCTACAAACTCAACCCAACCTCGAGTTGGCCACTTTCATGTTTAGCCTAGTGTCATGTTCATGGTCAAGTTTTCAAGTAATTGGGTAGACCTAACTTAATAGGTAAATTCCCAATTCCATTATCAAACATACTCACATGTCAACTTCCATGTTATATTTAATGTTACATGTTGTCATGTTTATACCAATTAACCCAAATCATATTTCATGTCATTAAAACTTACCCATAACATAGCCCCAACGCTTTTAAACTCGCATATACGTTCGCAACAACGTAATGGATTAAAAAAAGAAACTTGGCAAGGACGAGACAAAAAGGGGTATAAGGCCACAAGTTAATCATGGTGGCAAATGAGGCACAAATGTGTTCATTAACTTGCATATACCATTGTTAAGCCTCAAAAACATGCATAAACCCAAACTTGGCACATAAGCGAATCATGGTGATAAACAAAATGGAATGATGACAAGTAACTCGCATATGACCTCACATAAGGGTTATGGCTTCATATGCAAGTTGACATGAAGGTTATAAGGGTTCTCATGTTGCATAATGCAACATTTCAACATAAAGGTCAAAGCTTTATGACCACAAGACCAAGGTAATGACTTTATAAGCTTGCATAAGATGATAGCATGCTACATACTAATGTTTAAACCCACTTACAACATGTCATATTAAGTTTAAAGTTCATATCTAATAGTAGGAGAAGGGCTTACATTGCTTTGAGGGCACAAATCAACATATGGTAGAAAGATTGAGACAAAGCCTCTCATGCTAACACCAAAAATCCCAAGATCAAGATAAACTCCAAAAGCCCTAGAGGAAAAACCCTTAAAAACCCAACCTTTGATGAAGCTTTGCCTTGAAATCATATTGAGAAGCTCTCATATGAAGGTAGAAGCTCTCATACACTCACAAAACATGAAATCCCTCTTAGAAATGAAGATAAGATTTTATGACAAGAGGGTGGAGGCTAGGGTTTGAGTGGAGGCCATGATCACTTGAAATTTTGGCATAGTTTAGTTGTAGGGATGAATAATGGGGATTTTAGGAGGGGGTTAGGGGTCATTTTATAGAAGATTAGGAGTAGTTTAGGCCATAGGATTAGATCTAGGATTAATCTAGACCACAGAAATCGTCACAGGCCCATCAGACCAGACCAAGACTGCATCCAGGTGCACCAGGTCACAAAACACGGAATTGTGTTTTGGACCCAGTCGACACCCAAGTCGACAGCCCTGTCGACTTGGGGTCCAGGGGTGTCGACAGCCCTGTCGACTCCCCTGTCGATATGGGCTTTGGCGGGAAAATTCCCACCTACCCCAAAACTTGAACTTCCTAGGTGATTTTCAAACTTGAAAACCCTGAAAACTTCGACGGACCATAACTTGGTCATACGGACTCCGATTCTCGAAAACTCGGACTCTATTTCGCGTATTTTTCCGAGACGAACGCAATGGCATAGCCTGTTTCACTTGATTTCAGAATTTAAAATTAAATTCTGTCTTGATTCTCATCTTAACCTATTATCGAGATACGGGTCGTCACACGAAACACGGGTTGTTACAGGTACTAAACTCGTACTCATGGGGCACGAATTTCGTATCTACAAGATATGAATTTCGTACCTATTAGGGTACGAAATTCGTACTCCGAGGGGTACGATGGTATTGTTAGCATCTTGGATCGGGGGACTCGAATATGAGCTATGGGGGGTTCGAGAGGTTTCATGGTGAGGGGTACGAGATGTACATGTTTAAAGGGACTCAAGCTCGAGCACGACTTTGAGGACCTTTGAGGTCCTTGCTTGCATGACCTATCCCGAGCGCTGCTTTGAGGAGCTTTGAGGTCCTTGCTTGCATGACCTATCCCAACCTTGTTTCCTTGGCTTTCCAGCGACCCTTCGGACATAATGTAATGCTAGGTGCTGAGTCAAGCGGGTCCTGTGTGCTTATGGGAACCGAGTCAGAAAAACTGGTTAATAGGCTGACTGGCTAAGGTGGATGATATTGTCTCTTACTGAACTGCGTAGTTGTTTGTGTCATATTTAATTGACAATTTTAAATGACTTCTAATTATAAAACATGATTTTTATGATAGTTGAACTGAGTAAATAATAATTAAAAAGGATTAAGAAATGATTAAAATAGTTTCAACCTGATTATCACATTTAACCGTTTACATATTATTTTGATCATACTGCTAGATTTAGGCTATTTAGACGTTTATTCAATTTTGACTATTATAGATAGGTTCAGTTTAATTTATTGGCATGATTATGGATGCTTTTATGCTAGTTTAGAAATTTTCTTGAAAATTGTTTGCATGATTGAATTGTTTGCTTAGTTTAGTCGTTCGTAAGAGTTTGGTGTTTATTGGCCAAACGCATAAGCTGGTGCATATTGATTGAATGCTGAAGAATGATAGACTAGAACATACGAGATAAATTAATGAAGGAGCTTCAGAGCACATAGATGGATTCGATGACGGCGCAACATTGGAACTTTGTGACAACTTTGAAGACGGAGCGACAATGGGCTTTTGGGCTAATCTAAAAAGGAAGAACGGACTTGGCAACATGCTAGATTTACAACGAACGTTAGAGATTTTTCTTATATGTGTATTTAACCAATTTTAGTTAAACACATGATTCGAGTAGACATTATCGATTACTATAGATTGATCTATATCGATTACTATTGTCGTTGACCAATTTGGCCAATTCGACGTGGATGATTGTGCGACTTCAAGGGGGATTTAATGGTTTTTCCGATAGTGATTTCGGTATAATGGCTATTAGATCGGTGGTTTTGGAAGGAGGCAAAGATGTGGTGTTTTTATGTTGTGATTCGCCATTCAACGACGGCGATTCCATTATGGGAAGCAAGGTTGCTGGAGTGGATGGTTTTCTCTGAGATGCAAAAAGACGACATTTGGTCGTATTGACATAACTGTCAGGGGACGATGACTTCAGATGGAAGTCTTATGGATAGTATATAGATTAATTTTGTTGCCAAGAACGACATAAAGAAAATATTGATATTCAAGACTTTGGTATACCTTTCACAGAGTGCACAAGGATGGATCAGAGTCCGTCAATGTTTTGGATGGGGCTAGGTTCTTACCTCCAGTCAATGACTTTATGGAAGGTCGATAATCTGGCAGAATTAGTTGACTTTCGACCTACTAGTGCTTTGATGGACTAGGTGGCCAAAGTATTAAGTACTTATTCTTTACACACTAAGTGAGTGAATGTCATGATGGATGATGGATGTTATGGTTGTTTAATTATTTATATCCATTTAGCACTTAGAAATCTATCACATCCTTTCTATATGATGTTTATCATTCGATAGCATATATAGATTGTTATTTTCTAACCTGTGGATGTAGGGGATTGACCGGTATGATTTTCCATACTCTCCATTCCACATATATTATTACGATTTTTACAATACTTTGAGACTTGTTTATCGCTCGCACCAGACAGTTGTTTGATCCAAAGTTTTATTTCCCTCTTATCACCTTGCATGCTCATCGAAGATGCTAATGATTAGACCAAGTAACAAATATGAGTGTTATTTGGGGTTGCACAAATGTATTAGTAAGAGATGACGTCTTTTCATACTTATAGATATATTATTTCTATGACAAAACAACCTTTTTACAATGGGCAATGCCCATTGTACTATGGGTTTCGCAACGGGCATGAGCCCATTGTATTAGGCCACATAGTACTTGGTCGGCCGTATTTTACAACGGACAAAAAAAATTATCATAGGCCATCGTAATACACTTATTTATAATGGTCATTGGCTAGTCCAATAGAATTCAATGATAACAATTAATGCCCGTTGTAAAAGGTTGAACCTTGCAACGGTTTCGAATATGCTAATACCTCCATCACATGATTTCGATTATAATAACTATACGATAGTGTGTGTGTGTATCATTCTTATACAGGCACCATAAATTGTGATCAAAACATTCCAGGTGAAGAAATAAGGCAAAAGGACATATGCAGAAAATTAACCCAAGTCAGACGTCTGGTAACAGAGCTTTAGATATTTGACCCTGATCTTTGGAATTTTTATATATAGTGGTCAAACGTCTGAAACTAATGGCCAGGCATCTAAAACCTACTTTGAGAATTTTTTTTAACAAACAATGGTCAATTTTAAAAAGGTGCATCTTCGTCTCTTCACTAAAACTCTTCAGAAATGAAAGGAATCAACTCCAGAATAGAAGAGAAATGGAAGCAGTCTTTACAAGCAGCTCTACAGCAAGTATATATACACCGCAATCAAGATTGAGAAGATCAACTTCTAAACTTCTAATTTTTTAATCTATATGTGCAAACTATATTCATTGCTTCTTGCTTTCATATCCTGTAATCACGATATTATATATATTCTTACATATTCTCATATACTATCAAGTTCATAATACTCTAGAAAGATATAGGAAAATTGTTGCACCGGTAAGTCAAAATTTGTGTTGTATATATCACATTATTTTCAAAGAAGGCTCTTTTATTGAATCCCATTCCTCTTGGTGAAGCAAGGGCATTTGGTTAGTGGAATACCGAAATAGAGCTTAGGGACTGGATGTATGACGCGAGATCAGAATTAATATGGTGTAATTTCTCTTATTTACTTTACTATCTCTAGATATATTTACCATTAAATATTTTCTTTCAATATACACATATATTACACACATAGTCCACACTTGGAATTTCAATTGGTATCATAGCAAGGTCCTTTCGATTTACTGTAACACGTAGTTGAAATTTTGATAATATGGCAAGTACTTTTCAAAAGGTCAATCCACAACATATCCTCAACTTTCTATTGGTTCAAATTATGCATATTGGTCTATGTGTATGCGCATTTTTATTGAATCTAATAGTCTTGAAATTTGGCAAGCGACATAAATTCAATATGTAGCACCAAACACAGATATTAGCACTTGGATTGATGCATAAAAAGCTATCGTTTCTGACAATGCCAAGGCTATGAATTTGTTATTTTGCTCAACTGATAAAAATGAATTTTCAAAAGTCATGTTGTACACCCCTCCCCATGACATTTGGTGTACCATACAAGTAATACATGAAGGTACAACAAAGGTCAAAAAAATGAAAATATCGTTTTTGCAAAATAATTTTTCATTATTTAAAATGAAATAAAATGAATCTATTGTAGACATGTATTCTAGGTTTCAAATTATTCAACATGTCTTATGGCTTTAGGAGAAAAATTTACAAATTTTGATTTAGCATCTCAAATACTAAATTCTTTATTAGGGTAGTGGAAATTATTAGCTATCGAAGAAGCTAACGTTCTTCCCGAACTCAAAGTTGAAGAATAGATTGGGAACTTAATATCCTATGAAGTTAGCTTGCAGGCTAGAAAAGATCAAAATCATTAAAAGAAGAATATACCTTTCCAAGCAAGTAATGATGAATCAAACTTAGATGAAGAAGAAATTCCATTTACTTCGAAGAACTACAATGATTTCAAGAAATTCAGAAAGATAATGAAGTTTCAAGAAATTCCATTTACAGTACACATACATTCAGGTTTTCTTAATATACGCATACAATTATGCATTTATTATGATTAGATGCATACGTTCAAGGAATAAATTTGTATAAAGTACATATAAATTCATGTTTTCTTAATATACACATACTAGTATGCAACTATTTAGAACATATGCATACAAGTATGCGGTTTTTTACTAATTGATTGTATCAGTAACAATGATGTAAGAAATATTAGTAACCGTATAATTTTGTGTATACTAATTCAAGTATAATCAAACGAACTAGATACTCACACATTGATTCAGCTTACAAAAATCAAACGAACTAGATAATCAAGTAAAATCAAAAGAACTTAATTCAGTACAAAAAATTACACATTGATTCAACTTACAAACCATATAACCACTTGCCAGTAATTCATACATTGTACTTTAGTAAGGATACTTACAATAATTCGATCATTGTATTTAGTCAAAATATTTATAAGAATTCCAAAGACCATTTTCCCCAAATTTAATCAGAAGGTTTGTTCGCATCTAATAGTAGAAAGTTCTGTGTCAGGTCTTCAGTTGGAGTTCAACTATGAGGTTAGCGATTGAGAATTTGGTAAGCAAGCATGGCTCGTTGTAGATTAATAGCCGCAGCACTGTACATTTCATCATTTTTATCAATTTCTTTGTACTCACTTCTTTGTTTCATTATGCTAATAACGAACATTCCATAATCGACCCTACAGAAATTGTAAAACATGATCAATTTGTATGAATAATTGTAAAACATGATCAATATTATGCTAGTATTTAAGAAAGTTGCATATAAGTATAGACATATTCATATTATATGCCTATATGTTCGTAAATATTCTGAATTCATGGATACAAGCATGCATCTATTCGATGTATATGCATATTCAAATATTTTAAATACAAGTATGCAAGTATTTTTATTTACTTACGTATGGCCTTGATGTGGGCAATTAGCTATTTCAAGTTGTTCATGTTTTTGAAAATTCTTGTTCTTTAACCTTTTCAGCAATCCACTGATGTAAATTCTCTATATAAAAAAAATATTACTGTTAATTCCAAAAAATCCATGCACACATTAGGTAAAGGGTACAAGGCGGATATCGCCAGGGCCGACCGTGCAGGATGCACCCGCACAAAGCAAAATCCAAATATCGAACCCAAGGCAGTCAAGTCAACCACTGCGTCCGAAGATAATAGTATAACATATTATAAGAAGTATGACCCGATAAAGATAAAGGTCAAATATCCTGAGAACTGCTCAAACACCAAAATGAGGCAAGTCGCCCACTCAACCTAAGCAGGAGCGACCTCATAACAAAGCCTCGAAGCCAAAAAGCGACATACAAAGGCAACACGAAGACAAGCGTTCTTAGACCGAGAAGGACGATCACACAAGGGGCAAAGGAGACTTGACTCCAAATTTGCGTCCCGCTCTTGCAAAATCTCTTGAGGTGCTCATGGGGCGCTCGCTTACATGGACCCGCTCAGCTATTCAAGATACTCATTCCAACGAGCCGCTCGCACATGATAACTGGATACAGCCACGGACAGCTGGCTACAGCTAGCCGGTGGCATGGTCGTAATTACCAAAATGGACGATCAACAGCCTAGATAAAGGAATTCCCGGTTGTTTACCAAGGGGAGTTCATCTATAAATAGACCATGACTACCAACGTTAAGGGGATGGGCTTCTAAAAACCACGAAGTGCTGCCGAACTTCATCCTCAACCATAGATTCAGCCATGGCATCAAGCACAATTTCATGAGGAAGGAAAACGAAGACATCCATCTTCTCAATCATTCATCCATCCTTCTTCTCCTCAAATTCCGCTATTCTTTTGTATAACTCCTTAGATTGAAATATATTAATGAGGGTATATTGAGCGGGTATAGAGATGTTTGAAAAGAGAGAGTTGATGCGTTCTGTAATTCTCATTATAAGGCAGGAAATCACCTTCATAGTGGACGTAGGCCTCGTTAACGGCTGAACCACTTTAAAACTCGTCTCTACTTTACTTTTTCGCGTTTTTCACTTTTTATTGCTGATTAAACACGACTCCATTTATTTCTTACCGAATTGGTGAAGTATAGTTTAGTACCTTGGGTGTTTAGACCATTTTGGTGTAAACAATTACATACATGTAACTACTTGTAATAGTTTAGATACCAGTTTGCATGTCAATTATTTTCAATTTACATACAATATCTCTTGCTGATCTTTAGTGATTTCCTTTACGTCGTGGTTTATTGGAGTCATCATGAATCCATCTTCTACTGTCTTTTATAAATTCTAATAATGAAAAATTGTTTCCATCATGGATAGGAATCAATATTTTTGAGCTTAATTCGTAGAATGTTTTCACTTCTTTTTCTATTAAATATTGTATTTGTTCCATTGAAACTTTCTTTAGTAGTGCATGTAATTGCAATCATTTTAGTGACCAATTTTTTTGATGTCATAAGAAATTTTGCTAGAAAACTAATAAAAACTTACAGAAGCATTAGTTTTGATGTACATGATTTGTGGATGGTCTTTGTTGAGCTCATGTGCAAACTAGTCAATTATCTATTTAAATTAGTAGATTGTAATTATTAAAGAAAGCTGAATTTGTGTTGATATTTCAAAATATTAATGGAATTATTATAACTGTATTTGAATTTGAATGTGGCGATACCTGTCCGTCCGTTGAGGAATCTTCCAGCTATTAAATCACCCAATTATACTCCGATAATGTATATGTCAGCTTTGCCATTGAGGTATGCACTTCTACTGCTAATTTATGTAATATATTTAGAAAATTTCTAGGAATATATTAGTACTGATCTATGCATCTAATCTGAATAATTGCATATATGTATTCAACTGTTATTATTAACTGAATAAAAACATTTACAATTTTTTTCAGTAATTTTACCTTAGGTCTGAATTGGAAAAATTTGCTTTTAGTCTCTAGATTTGATCTTCTTGTAGTTTCCGAACATTTTTAAACTTACTGACATTCAGTTTTGTTCGTACATGTTTTCTTCTGATCTTGGTCCCATCTCATAATCCTCAACATTCATGGTTCTGTTTGTTTCTATATATATATATATATATATATATATATATATATATATATATATTGCTGCAGTTGAGAATAATATCACATATATTAGAAATTTATTGATGGAAACTAGATGTATGAAACATTATTACCATCAGAAATTATTTTTATTTTTTACCTTTTTGCTTTCTAAAAGTTTGATGCTTCATCTTCTTTTGCTGCCCCTTGTCATTATCCTTCTCCTTCTCTTTTTTGTCTTTTGATTTTTCATCATCAATTTTATGATCATCATTCTTCTCCATGTTATCTATTTACATATTATTAGTCTCTACAATATTTGAATAGATGCACACAAGCATGCAACTATTCTAAATAGTTGCTCATAAGTATGCAACTATTCCGAGTAGCTGCACATAAGCATGCAACTATTTTGAATAGATGCACACAAGCATGCAATAATTAGTAATAGACGCACATAAGCATGCAACAATTTTGTTATAATGTATTGGTTGAAACTAGATAATGTGTACATTGTTACCATCAGAAACTATAATTATTATTTTTACCTTTTTTCTTCTCTACATTTTGATATTCCCGCACCTTTTTTGTCTCATGCTCCTTCTGCTCCTGCTCTGCCTCCTTTTGTTCCTTCTCAACCTCCTTCTGCTCCTGCTCCTTCTATTTCTTGTCATGCTCCTTGTCCTCTTGGAGTTTCTTCTCCAGCTCGTCCTTCTGCTCCTGCTTCTTCTGTTCATTCTCATGCTCCTTGTCCTTCTGCTGTTTTTTCTCCAGCTGCTCCTTCTGTTCCTGCTTCTTCTTTCTATCCTCATCATTTATTCTCCTCTGTATCTATTGCCATGTTATCAATCTCATCAATATCTCTTGTATCGTATTTTCTATCTTTATCCTGCATGTCAACGTCTAAGCTTTTCTGTTGTTCATCATTTCCTTCATCTTCTACAGTGTCTTCTTTTTCTATGTTATCTCTGTCGACATTATCATGCTTATCACCTTCAGCACTTTTATTCTTATCATCATCAACATTATTATTCTCATCTTCATCGTTCTTGTTATCCTTTTCCCTCTTTTCACCTTTTCTGTAATCTGTATAATTATTGTCATCCTCACTCTCATCCTCGTTATCCTTTTCCTCTTCATTTTCATAAGCATATTCCTCAATCTCATCATCATCCTCATTTTCACTTGCGTTCATATCTTTTATTTGAGGTTGTAATTTTCTTTCCTTTTTTTATTCACTCTCAATGTTTTCTTCACTCTCATTATTTTCCTCACTCTCATCTTCTGCAGATTCATCACTCTTAGCAAGTTCTTGTACTCTTTTTTTTAACCTTAAATTTTCCTCTTTAAGTTGTTTATTTTCCTGTTGTAGCTTTACTATCGTGTTCCTATAATTTTCTTCCTTTTTTTGTAAATTTCTTCGTACTCTTTGTCTTTTTCAATGGCTTGTTCCAACAGTTTTAATTCGTTTCCTTGGAAATCCTGAAAATAAAGGTAGCAAATGTTCAATTAATACTGTAAATAATTGTAGATATGTATGCATCTGTATTAAACAAGTGCATGCATCTTTTGCATATAAATGCATACATGCATCTATTCAAAATAGATGCACACATGCATGCAACTATTCTAAATAGATGCATACATGCATGCAACTATTAAGAATAGATGCATGCACATGCATGCATCCATTCTGAATAACTGCATACAAGCATGCATCTATTCTGAATTGAACATAAATGAATGTGACTATTGAAAATAGATGCATAGATGCATGCAATTGTTATGGATAGAATCATATATGTATACAACTCTTCATAATAGATGCATACAAGTATGCAATTGTTCTCATATATTTGTATACTTGTATGCATCTATTTTTAATATGACGCTTAAAAATTATTCACAATTAAATATCACTTACAGATGTGTATTTGATGTTCATTAACATGCTTGCCTTCAACATTTTTATATCCCATTTTCCAGCTAGGGGATATACATCACTATATTCTTCCTTTGATTTTTTTATAACATAGGTTTTTTCATAAACCCACCACCGCAAAAAGAAAGAAAGAAAGAAAATCAATATTTATTATTAGAATGAACAATAATTAAATAAGAAACATAATAAAAAGTTAAAATAATACCAATAATAGTGTCACGCAAGCATTAATCTTGTATGGTGTTTCAACGTATTTTTCCACCTGGCTTATAAGATGGTTGTATATGGTTTTTGACCAAGATATTTTCATTAATTTCTGGCTGCATACACAATATGGAATCACGGTCCATGGCAAACTGTATTTAGGGTTTATTACAAGAAATATTGTTGCCAAGTACAAAAGTAGAAGCTTCACTGTATCAAAACTTGCTTCGACTGTGTTTTCTTTTATTATTGAAAAAAAATCTATCCCTCTATATTTTTCTTGTTGACTAGGGCTTCTTCTTTAAAATCTCTTTCCATGAATGAATTATATTCTCCATCGTCCTTCTCATTCTTTTTCAAGTTCCCTGTTGTTTTTATTAAATCTCCTTGTATTGGAGCACCCAGTAATTTTGCAACATTTTCTTGTGTAAAAGTAAGTATCAAATCACTAAATTGAAAATACTTTAAGTTTTTCTTGTAGTTCTTGATGATGAGACCTAAGTTGTAGAATTTTTAATGGTTTCTGCTGATGAAGTGAGGCCATCAAAAATCATGTTAATAAATCTATAGAGCAGCAGTTTTTTCAAATATTCTGAATATTGTGTCGTAAATAGTTCATCTTTCTTTATCATTTCCACCAGTTCAATGAATGCCTTAAGATTATTACTGTATACATCCTTCTTCCTGACAAGCTTTGGTTCATCTTCGGTTTTCCTTCTTTTCATTATTGGCGCAGGTTTTGAAAGATGTTCTATGATAATTAATGTTGTTTCTTTTTGAATGTCTTCATTATAACCTTCTTCCACATTTGGTCTCTGTAATAAGGGTTAAAATAATAATTAAATAAAGTTTGAGTATATGCAAATATTTGCACACTTGCATGCAACTATCCTGAATAAAATCACACAAGTATGCAACTATCATGAATAATAGCACACAAGTGTGCAACTATCATGAATAATAACACACAAGTATGCAGCTATCATGAATAAAATCACACAGGCATGCAACTAGAGCAAATCACTTGTACCCAAATCCTCTGCCCCCTTATATCCAACCAATCAGGACCTCTGATTTTCATATTTTTGCAATTATGTCCGAGAGCTTAATTACAAAAGAATGGAATTCAAGGGATTTTGATTGGTTGGATATAGGAGGACAGAGAATTTCGGGTATAGGAGATTTCATCTCGCATGCAACTATCATGAATAAAACCACACAAGCATGCAACTATATTGAGCAAAATCACACAAACATGTGATATCCTAAATAAAAGCACACAATAATACAACTATCTGTAAGGGGTGATCAATCCCTTTCAGCGGAAAAACCTCAATAGAAACTTGCAATGATGTGATAGAACAAACAGCTTGAAATGAGTATCAATCTCAGATCACAAAAAAAAGCAACAGAGAACACACAAATTTATAGTGGTTCCACTATCGCGAAGTAGTGTACATCCACTTCAATGGGGAAGAGATTTTATTAATATATTCAAGAGATTACAGAGTTTTTTAATGTTGAGCAAAAGAAATGAAGAATGCAATGATCTCTCATCACATAGCATTCTCTATGTCTCTCTTTAAGTAGAGAAAAGATTACTTGGGGATGAGACAATTGATTTATGTAAAATAAATCAATTTATGGAAAACAAATATCCCATTAATTAATTGGCATATGATTGATTGATAATTCCCCTTTTCTCCATCAATCAATCCCTTTTGCAATTTTAGTCTCTTTCCGTTTCTTTTCTTCATGAAACATGGCAACTAATTAAATGACAAACATTTCCAATATCCCCTATTCATTAATATTCCTTCCATTTCTTTCCATCCATTCCTTGCACAAAACAGGTAACGAAATTACCATGCATATCTCCATAATTAATTAGATATGGAAATAATGTATCATTAAATTCTAATACTATCATGAATAAGCGCACACAAGCATGCAACTATCATTAATAATAGCACACAAGCATGCAACTACCATGAATAAAAGCACACAAGCATGCAACTACCATTAATAATAGCACACAAGCATGCAATTATCATGAATAATAGCACACAAATGTGCAACTATCATGAATAACAACACACAAGTACGCAACTATCATGAATAAAATCACATAGGCATGCAACTATCATAATAAAACCATACAAGCATGCAACTATCATGAATAAAATCACACAAGCATGCAATTGTCATGAGTAAAATCACACAAGCATGCGGCTATCCTGAATAAAAGCACATAATAATGCAACCATCATGAATAAACGCACACAAGCATGTAACTATCATTAATAATAGCACACAATCATGCAACTATCATGACTAAAAGCACACAAGCATGCAACTATAATTAATAATAGCACATAAACATGCAACTATACTGAATAAATTCACACAAGTATGCAACTATCATGAATAATAGCACACAAGAATGCGACTATCCTGAATAAAATCACACAAGTGTGCAACTATCATGAATAATTGCACACAAGCATGCAACTATCATGAGCAAAATCACACAAGCATGCAACTATTATGAGTAAAATTACAGAAGCATGCGACTATACTGAATAAAAGTACACAATAGTGCAACTACTATGAATACACACACACAAGCATGCAACTATCATTAATAAACGCATGCAACTATCATGAATAAAACACACAAACATGCAACTAACATTAATAATAGCACAAAAGTGTGTAACTATCATTAATAAATGCACACAAGCATGCAGCTATCATAAATAAAACCACACAGGCATGCAACTGTCATGAATAAAACCACGCAAACAGGCAACTATCATGAATAAAATCACACAAGCATGTAATTATCATGAGTAAAATCACACAAGCACGCGGCTATCCTAGATAAAAGCACACAGTAGTCAACTATCATGAATAAAAGCACACAGGCATGCATCTATCATTAATAATAGCACACAAACATGCATCCATCATGAATAAAATCACATAAGCATGCAACAATCATGAATAAAAGCACAGAAGTGTGCAACTATCATGAATAATAGCACACAAACATGCAACTATCATGAATAAAAATACACAAGCATGCAATTATCATGAATAAAAGCACATAAGCATGCAACTATCATGAATAATAGCACACAAACATGCAACTATCATGAATAAAAGCACACAAGCGTGCAATTATCATTAATAATAGCACACAAGCATGCAACTATCATTAATAATAACACACAAGCATGCAACTATTCTGAATAAACGCACGCAAGCATGCAATTATCCTGAATAAAAGCACATAACCATGCAACTACCATGAATAAAATCATGTAAGATTGCAATTATCATGAATAAAAGCACACAAACATGCAACTATTCTGAATAAAATCACGCAAGCGTGCAACTATACTAAATAAAAGCATACAAGGGTGCAACTATCCTAAATAAAATCACGCAAGCATGCGACTATCATGAATAAAATCACACAAACATGCAATTATCATGAACAAAATAACACAAGAATGTGAGTATTCTGAATAAAAGCACGCAAGACTGCAACTATCATGAATAAAACCACACAAACATTCAACTATCATGAATAAAAGAACACAAGCATGCAACTACCCTGAATAAAAGCACGCAAGCATGCAATTGTCTTGAATAAAAGCACACAAGCATGTAACTATCATGAATAAAATCATGTAAGATTGCAGCTATCATGAATAAAAGTGCACAAACATGCAACTATCCTGAATAAAAGCACGTAAGCGTGCACCTATACTGAATAAAAGCATGCAAGCGTGCAGCTATCATAAATAAAATCACATAAATGTGTAAGTATCAAGAATAAAAGCATGCAAGCGTGCAAGTTTCCGAATAAAAACACACAAGCATGCAACTATCATGAATAAAATCACACAAGCATGCGACTATCCTGCACAATAACATACAAGAGTGAAATTGTCATGAATAAAAGCACATAAGTGTGTAATTGTCATGAATGAAAGCACACAAGCGTGCAACCATCCTAAATAAAACCACACAAGCATGCAACTATTATGAATAAAAGCACAGAAGCGTGCAACTATCATGAATAATAGCACATAAGTGTGCAATTATCCTGAATAAAAGCATGCAATTAAGCAACAATCATGAATAATAGCACACAAGCATGCGACTATCGTTAATAAAACCACACAAACTGCAAGTATTCAAGGATGCAACAATTTTTAATAACTGTAAATACGGATAATAACTCTTGAAATCAGTAAATACTGAAGTTTTTTACCAACTTCGTGTAATATTTGCCATAATCACTTTTGATTACTATTGTTACAATCTATAATATACATATTTTATTAATAGTGGAATTGGAAATAAAGATTACAAAAATATACCTACGATCGCGCCGTTGTTTATAAATTGTTGATAAAAACGATGACGATGTTCTAGATTTCTAAAGATTGAGATTAAATGAGGATCGGCGATTAGGGTTAGATTTATTTCGTTGATCGAGTGATTTAGAACAACTCACGAAATTTTGAGCGGTTAGGTTTATGAGGCATCGGAAGGGTAAAACAGGAAATAATATAACCGCATTCAAATATAGGGACCTAATTTTTAATATTAGAGCTGCTGGACTTTTTCTGTTTTGAAACTTAATAGGGATGTTACCCTAATGGACCCTATATTTTATGCTACCTATTTAAACAAATAATTAAAAAAAAATTGAAGTCCCCTTGTTATTTTACACAGAACACAAAAGCCCTCTTTAAAAAAGATTCATAGAAACTTAATCTTATTACTTCCTCTTGGAAAAAAATTTAATAAATAAACAAGAGCTCCAACTAAGTTACAGTGCATAATCCTATCTTCCTTAGTTTTAACTTTAGAGATAAGTTTTGAGAATACTAGATTTCACTGAATTAATAATAAATTAGTGAGAATGGTTCTACTAATGTGCATGAACTGTTGGTAAATGTATGGGGAATTATTTTGAGATGTGTGTCAATCTTAAACCTGAGTGGTAAAGTCTTAAGGAAGAAATTATGATGTAAGAATAAGAAATCCTAAACACCCAAAGGCTATGCAGTGATGTAACAGAATTATAAAAAAAAAGAAAAATTTGAAAAGATATTTTAAGTGGTAACTGTTTAATAGAAAGAAATTAAGGGAAATCTTAAGGCTTGCCTGATTTATGGGAAGAGGATAAAAGAGGTAATGAATTGGAAAGAGCAAGTTTGAGATTTTATAAGTGAAATTATGACATGGCTTGTAATTAATGAAAATCCTTATTCAACACTTCTTGAGGAAATAGGAAGGTTTGACACATTATCTTAATTTATGATGGGATGAGAAGTAGGGTTACGCGGAGTGAGTTTTTCGGTAGTGGTAGATGGAATGGGGTAGCGCTATGACTGTCTAGATTCAGTGAAAAGGACCTTTTTATGTCAGACAGACGTGGTCCTAGACCTCACAGACCTTGTGGGTAGTCACATTTAGCCATTATATCTGTTACCTAGTAGTAATTGCAGTAGAACAAGTTTTCTTTTAGTACAGATTTGCACTCCTATGTAGTGTTTTATTTTATTGTAAAAAACTCACTTTCTCGTTTTTTCTCTCTATCTTCTCTTCGCGTACGACTTCTTCTTCGCCTTCCGTTGTACTGTAGTTGTTTCAACAATATCTAAAACCCAAATAAAATTCAATACTATTTCCCCTTCAAATCCGGTGCCTATTATCCCTCCTTCACCGATTTGATAATTCTGCGTTTTTACTATTCCTTCATCTATTCCGTTTCTTCCTGTTGCTTCTATCTACTCCATCTCTTCCTCTTCATATCAGTGCCCGAATTCCTCAATCATAAAGAAAAATTCGTAGTTTTTGAACTGTATAATTTCTTGTCTATTTTCAGATCTAACTAAACGACGGAAGAAGAGCATAACACAAACCCAGGAGTCATGAAACCAGGTAAATTTATATTCTATATAATTTTCAAATTTTTTATATTCTAAGGTTGCTGCTACTCAATTCTATGGAAGAAGAACCATTCTTGTGTGAATAGAGGAATGCGTCATGATTATCCTGTTTGCTTTAAAGTGAGTTTAAATTTTTGACTTCTTATTTTCTGAAAAAACGTAGAGTTTTTCGATCGTCATAATATTGAATATATAAGTACTTTATTTTATCTTTTTTCCTTAATTCTTTTGATGATACATGCTACCATAAACTAAAATACTAATTTAGAATGAACGTTTAGTCATTTTTTCATGGCATAGAAAATTATGACTCAAATATAATGAAATAATGTCCTTTTGAAATCAAAATTGAGGAACTTCATATATGCAGGATGGAAAAACATCAACTGATTACAGTTTAATTGTTAAAATTTTATTGCTTTTTTATTTGTGTACTTTTTTATATTAATTTTATTTTTATGCTAATAAAATATGTCATAATAATGGTTAGTTATTGATAAAACAAATAACTTTTTTGTTAGCTTTCCAAATCTGAAAAGGATGGTTAAAATGGAAATTAATCTAGTAGGTTTGATCATATGGATGGTTCTTCAGTTTTTTTGGTAAAACCTTTGAAAGTTTCAAAGAAATGTAAGTTCGTATTTTTGTGTGTGCATATTTAGTTTTTTTTTTCTTTAAAGAACACCCCTGTGATATTCATGTGGTTGGTCTATGAAATAATGCAGAATCGCTTCAAAACCCATTTTTTATTTTCTGGAAAAAAGTAGAGTTTTTCGATCGTCATAATATTGAACATATAAGTACTTTATTTTATCTTTTTTCCTTAAATCTTTAGATGATACATGCTATCATTAATTTAGAATGAACGTTTAGTCATTTTTTCATGGCATAGAAAATTATGACTCAAATATAATGAAATAATGTCCTTTTGAATTTAAGTCATAATATCAAATGATATGAAATAGCAGTCTAGCTGAAAACTTAAAAGACTTCAAACCATAAATAAAATTGTATGTTTTATTTGTATAGAAAAGCACAAAATTGAAAGTTAAGTTAAAAAATTCGAAAGAAAACACTTCCAAAATCCAATTTCATACAAAATAGACTAGATTCTTAAACTACAATTCAAACTTAATTACAAATGCAACTGAGAAAAATCATTCAAGTTACACTAAAATAAAAGATATTAAGATACCTGAATCTACAATCCAAACGTATAATTCAATAGATGAAATATAGTTAAAACTTGAAACATAGAGAAAACTAATTTCTATGCTTATGATCTTTAGACACATCAATACTAAAATATTATCAGCGAAGAAAGAAGATTCAATGGTTTTACATAGTTGAATATAATTTGATAACCTATGCAGAGAAAAATTACTAGTAAAAGAGCACATATATTATATAAGTCATTAAAATTTATTATTCATAATTTTAATACTCTTTCAATTTAAAAGGTCAAAATTATGTTATATGATTTAGGAATCATTTAGAAAACCTTACCAGACTTTAACTTATAGTTTTTCTGAAGAAAAAAAACAAATTCATTCAAATGTAAAAATGATTTTGAAAGTTTTCTAAATGAGTATATAGTCCATAGCAAAAGAGTAAGAAGAATACCTTAGTAGTGAGTTGAGCATCATGCCATTCAACAAAACAAAGTGCTTCATCGATGCTAGCAAAGGTCGTGACTGTATCGCATGAATCATTTTAAGTTGGAAACTATCATTATTAAATTACTTTAATAGAAATCTTGAACACTCTTTTCAGTCCAGAATGGTTGGTACAAATTTCACTCAATTTTCTGCATAATATAATTGCTTGGAGAACCTAAATCAACTAAAGTCAACATGTACGAACACACGTAATTAAACCTGCAGATATGATAATGGAAAATAACCCATCTCCCAAAACAACTCGCAAATGATTTAGACTTTGCATCACACCTTCAATTTATCAGAACTGCGATTTTGTTAAACATCCTTCAATCTAGGTATCATTCTTTTACTTTTTCCTTTGTTTTTTTAAGTTCAAATCTCTTTCTGATAGTCGAATTTAAATTTATCGTTCTGAAATGATTTAGCTTAGTATATGTTGGCTGTGGATTTAGAATAGAAGCAAAAAAAATGTTTTTTTTAAGGAATTTGGCTGGGTATATAGTCATTGATTTTGAGCTGATTTATTGCTTATATATTATTTATTTGGCTTGATCCGCCATTGAAATTAACAATTTATTTGGCTGGGTATATAATTGGCAGTGGATTTCTGTGTGAATTTCAGAAAACATACACACACAAGTTTGTGTGTGTGTATATATATATATATATATATATATATATATATATATATATTTGCAGACGTATTACATACTTCAAACAGAAAAAAAACAATTTTGTTTTAAAAAATGCTATTTTTAGGAGGAAACTTACTGGATTTTTGTTTTAAGAGGAAACTTAATATTTTTTTATATTTCCCTCCTCTTGTTGTGACATGGCAAGTTGGCTAAGGGTCGGGTCTGTATTAATCTAATCGGTTTATTTTTTAGAACATGTAATTAGTAAATAAACATGCAATGAGTCAATATTAACATTAGGTATGCGAATGTTTTAGAAATTTACATATATGTTCATCAGTCATTTACGAAATATGAAAATTTACCCAATATAAACAAAAATCATATAAATAAACATATATGCTGTTAGGCTAGAAATTCGATATAGTTGTATTATACATACCTCAGTGTTATCAACGTCCCAAAGCAGTGTTGGATAAATGTCGGTAAACATCCGTAAACAACATGGTTGAGCTCCTCCCTTTTATGTTCAATCTACAAACAAATTCAGTGTTCATGGTGGTTCGGTAAGCGCAGCAACAGCAAGCACCAGAGCGTCTTCATCATTTTTTAAGCTAAAATCATTGTCTCCGTCCTTTTCATTTTTCTTCATTTGTACAAGTCCTAGATCATTAAATTTGTATAATTGTATTACAAGTCAATGGAATTTTGTATTTTACGTTATGCTATGTTTTAAACTTCACTGGTAATGTTTCTTTCGCATGGAAATCAATATTTCTCATATAGAGTTCCTTTCTAATGATTTGTTGTGCATGATATGTCTTTTCCTAAAAATTTAAGCACATTTATGCAAATAAGTTCAACATTTCAACTTTAGTAGTTGCTCGAATGAATTATTAAACTAATGTTGTGTGTTAATATTGGACTCATAAATCTTTTTTGCTTATTTATTTTATGCAACAATATATGGTATGTGAGTTGCTTTAAATTCTGCAGGGTAATTATGTGAGCGTGCAACAACTGTAGTATTTTACATCAATTCTAGAAGACTTGATTGTGAATTTTACATTAATACTGAAATTGGAATCGTGAATCTGAAATGGTATATTGAACGTTACCTAAAACTTGTCTTTTTCTCCAAATGCAGGAGAAGGCTATTACAAAGGTGTATTGAAGCTCTTAATAGTAGCCGCATATACAAATTGTGAGCAGTTCACTGGGTAGGTGGCATTATTGGTCAGGTTAAATGTAGTTAGCAGTAGCCGCATATGCAAACTTTGTTCATTGAATGAGGGTGCATCATGTGACTGTTGATCTGTGATTTTCGATTGGCTCCTTAGTATCAAGACAGATTCTTTGGATTGGGAATAATGTTTGATGCTAAGGAGATTTGGGGTATGTATTTCATGATGTCTTGGGATGACAGGTGGTTTAGTAGCATGCAATGGGAAATATGGGAAACCAAATATATATGTTGCATTGTCCTTAGATGCACGTCATCTTGATGAGGCTAAGTGTGGTTGATGGACTTGACTGCGCCTTGTTTGTTATGTTCACATCGCCTACCAAGATAGTTCCCATTGTGAACATGAGTTAAAGAGCCGCACATAGGCTAGTGATGATGCATGAGAATTATATCCAGGGTGTGCTAAATGCTGCTAAAAACTGTTTCTCCAAATATCATAATGAACAGTAGCATAAAAAAAGACTATATTTATCTACCTCTTACTTACTACACTAAAATGATTAATATTGTATAGTTTCAACCATGCGCACTGATTTGCTTATTGAATACCTCTTTTTTATTTGTTTTACTCAAAGTAATTTCGCTTACAGAACGAGATGGGTTTTGAAACCAATTTTTTTAGAAGAAAGCTATGGAAATGGAATTCTTGCCACTGATGTCTACATTCTTACCACTTGTATTTCATCAGGTAATTATTTGTTGCTAGCTTTTTTGAATTTATTTTGCCCTTTATTAGCTAGAAATGATGAAAGGAGTTTGTTGTCATTTGGATGACCAGTAACTTCTATAAGTCCTGCGTAGTATACTCCCTCAACATGCTCAAATATCCAAACATATTCTCTTTTTGTTTGCAATTTGTCCTTCAGTGTTGAGAATCGTCTTATCAAATTTTACGTTTGCAGTCATGGTATCAAATAGGTTAATTGAACTTGGACGGAGAAACACTGTTGAATGATATTTGGCTGTGCTAATTCACTTGAACGACCAAGTACTTGACATCTCCTATTAATATGAGTTCAAAAGAATGAACTAATGTAATATTAAGTTTCAAATTCGCACTTTAGTGATTTGTGGTTTTTACCTCCTCTGTCTCTTTATATTTCTTCTCAATTGCCCTCTTTCCAGCAACCCATCTTATTTTCCCTTCCAAATTTTCATACCTTCCAAATTTTGCTCAGCCTTCTTCCAAATTTCATTCTCAGTTGTTATTCATTTGGATAACTGCATATGAATATGCATTTGTGAATTTTTATAGAAAAAACACTTTTGAAAATTTGGTGGTAACCATGAATTAATAATTTTAGAGAATTAATATTAATTTTAGGACAAATTTTCGAAATAGCCTTGTTTTTAAAACTAATAGTGGATTTAGGCTAGTTTTAAAACTATTTGCAGATATAGGCTTGTTTTGTCCACCTCAACACTAAGTTGGCCAGTTGTTTAAAAAAATACACGTGGGCGCACTTGTGAAGTGCGCCCCTTATAAAAACATAAGGGAAAAATTTTCAAAATAGGCTTGTTTTTAAAACTAATAGCAGATTTAGGCTAGTTTTGAAACTATTTGCAGAAATAGGCTTGTTTTTGACAATAGTTGTTAAAAAACAAGCCTAATTCTGCAAATAGTTTCAAAACTAGCCTAAATCTGGTATTAGTTTTAAAAACAAGCCTATTTTGAAATTTTGTCCTTAATTTTATTTGAAGCTTTCTTCGTACTTCTAATCTAAATGCTATTGATTCGATTTAGTATGGGAATGTTAGATTGAAGATCTAATACTGTAACAGTTATATCTCTGTTTATGAGTTGATGAGTATTAAGCTAAATAAAAAATTCCATGAATAAATGGTATCATGCATTTATTGCATTTATCATGCATTTGTTTATGCCTGTATAAGGGCTCTTTGATTATTTACCTCCATTTCTTATTTCTGTATTTACCAGGATACTTGACTATAAATCCCTATTTATGTGGTTTTCATTTATTACACACACTGACATGCACCCCTTCCTATGTTAAAATTTCATTTGTATGGTTTGTGTCACAATTGAAGATGTGAAGATAATCATGACCATGCTGATGAAGCCAAGTGCCCTTAATTATGTTAGTTTAATTTTCAGTCTTTCTTGTCACTTATAAATATGATTTTTTTTTCAAAATAGATTGCTGGTCAAATAAGAATGGATGCATTCATTGTATAATAGGTAAAGAATGGTTCATAATTTGTTGGTTGCGAAAAGTCCAGGTGAGTTATTTAAATTTTATTAATCTTGTTATGTTTTATTTTGGTCGAAATCTAACCTAGCTTTATTTTTCATTATTTAAATTAACATGATAGCATAATCCATATCTTCTTTCTATGGTAGTACAAAGTAATGGCTTTGGTGGTTCTGAAGGCAATATACATTATACTACCGTTGCTCAACCTAAAACAGTACTCCCAAAAACTTTACACTTCATGTAGTTTAGTAAATTTCATTTAACTCAATTTGTTTTCAGCTTGCTAGATAAGTTAAAATTTTGGTTCACTCACATTTTTAACTGAGTTTAAACTTAGTTAAATAAATGAGTTAATGTGGTTTGAACCTAGTTTGAACTGGTTTTAAACTCAGCTTTTAATTATATTTAAAAAATGATATACTTGAGTTGAATCTTCATTAATTAAAAATATCTTTTGCATTGATCATATTTATTTATTTTTATACAAACATTATGATCCAAAGATGAATTATTATCTAGACTTTGTATTTTTTTGTCTTTGCCTTGCCAATTTTTTTTGTGTGTCTACGACGACCTACAAAACTGTTGACACAAACACTATAGAACAAATTCAAACACATAATCTTTTTAACATTTTCACATAAGCTACAGTAATAAATGTAATGAATGAGCAAACGTAGCCGAAGCATGGAAACGTAAGATGACAAATTATGATGGTGTGAAAAGAGCAAGGATTATAAGTTAACAGTTACTTTGTATTTAATGGATATCATATTCCTGTTGAGTATTTTTTTATTTGGACTTCCTGCATCCTACACAAGGGAAAAATGTTCGGCAGTGATGGGGAAAGAAGTTTTAAAACACGATGTTAAAGTTGAGTTATTCTTGACAAAAAAACATAATAACACTTATCAATTTTTTACTGACCATTTAGTATGTTATTTTCACCTTTGTATTCAATATTTCAGTGCTATTTTTAGCCATGAGTTTTGAACTGTCATAACTCTGACAAAAAACTCCTCATATTTTTTCCCACTTTCTTATTGCATTTAATTTTAGCTGCGTCAACATTACATGACAAGGAGTTGAATTAGATTTGTATGCCACATTTCACATCTCTATAAAAACTAAAGTAGCAAAAGTCCTTTTAAGTTGAGTTCTGATTTGGTTTTTAAACCGAGTTTGAGCTCAGCTTAAAGCCTGAGTTTAATACTTTTAGTTGATAAACTGAGTTCAATAATTTAGTTTACAGGCTGAGTTTATTTACACAGTTTGCAAACTGAGTTCGTTTGAAAACTGATGACCCACTCTTTTTAACTTCAGTTTGACAAATTTTTAGGAGTATCTCATTTCTGGGCCTATATCAAAATAAATGCTTAGTTTTTGCTATCCAACACTTTATCTTATTTATAGGTCTTTCAATAACTTTATCAATTACCGCCATCGGTTCTTTGTCAATAAGATTCATAGCATTTTAAAGAAGTTGGATCTTTCATACAGCTGTTGAGACCTGTAACAGAAGTTTGACTCCATCATAATCAAATCTGGAAACAACGAAGCATCAAAACTTCAAGGAAACATTTGATTGCAAAATGAATAGATGCATGAGTGCCTTTTCAAGCATGCTGCATTGGTAAACTTCCGTTTTCTTTTGAACTTCTACTCGAAGTTATATTTTTGTTTGTGTTTTGTTTTAAGGCTAGTTTGTTGGGTACAAATTAGATATGCTGTTTTACAGTTATGACATTTGTCGTCAGATATTATGTACTTTGTTTCTTTGGAATATATAATTGGTTATTTTCCTGTGTTTTTGCTTAAAATTGATCAATATTCATGCTATTTGTGACATTATAGTTTGTTCGATCGTTGACTTGTTATGAAATTGAAATTATGTTTCTTTTCTTGTCTTCAACAACAATTATATTAATGCCTGATTTGAAACATTGGATGTGGTCTCTGTAGTTGTGCAAGAGACCTACAAAATTTTCTCTAACTAGTTTTAATTCAGACACTTATTTGAGACAATTAGTGAGGTTACTAGTATTTTTAAGATGAACGTTTGTTGTATCAACTTATTTAGGGACTTGTTTTTTGAGACAATACTTATTTGTCTTAAGTAGGTTACAAGCACGAATTAGAGACAATTTCTTGTTTAGAGATAGAATAAGAATGTCTTTAATAATCCTTTTTTTATAGTGTTTCATTTCATTTGATTAATTTTACAACTAACAGGTAGAAGAGCGCCGCAGCCATCGACGTATTTGTTTCTGACTTGAAACTTCAGTTAGTTTTGTAATATTATTTGCAGGATAAATCCTGAGGATTATGGTTCGATGGGAATTAGGTATGGGTTAGAGAATTTATCCATTGGAACTATATTTATGCCATTCCCATGTATGTGATGTGATTTAGGCATTATTCTGACTTATATAAACACGAACATATATTGAAAGATTAAAATTACTATATAACCAGCCTGAGATATTTGCAAATATTTATCAGTTAATTTTTTAACTTTAATTCTTATTTGTCATTTTTTATTATTGTTACAATTCTTTCTACTTGACCTTAATATGCTAGCCATCTAGGATATCATTATTGTTCCATCCAGTACGGCGCAAATTCTATTGTACAGTATGTTGGTATTTTATGTTTGTACCAAATATCAGAAATAATTATTTTGGGAATGTTACTTAAATATCAAACAAAGCTTCCTGCTTGTTTTTTATGTTCATACGGTTTTAGCATATGATAATATTTGGATGTATCCTTCCTCATCTTAGCCTTAATTTGTTTATTTCGGCTTGTAATTTTATTAGAATATTATCCTGAAGTGATATGTGTTTAGTTTGATGTTTGTTTGATTATTTTAGTTTGAAAATGTTTAAACGTTCTTGTGCATCCAATTCAGAGAATACAGTCACATGTAGATTTTCCATCTGTATATGTGATCGTATTTTTGTTTGAAATTGCCATGAGGCTCTGTATAACATAACCTGAATTGTATATTATTTGTATCTTTCACACCTCGTTAAAAGCAAATTCGGTATGATCTTACAATCAAAACTAAAATCCAAAGTATGGACTCTATAGCAGTTCCAAATCTGGGAACATATTCAGAAACTAAAGTCCTTACAATCTACCACATTGGTTGAATAAAAAGTCTTTCTATACGAGTTGAACTACTCTTGTTTGAGTCTGTATTAGTTTCACGGACCAAACACGGTCCTTTCGGATTTTTAATGGATCGGGATCAAACAAACTTTTTGTTGTCTGTATGTAGCCCTGGAACACTATATATATATATATATATATATATATATATATGGAGAGGTGTAATTCATGGGGTGATCCAATGGTGCAAATCAATTGTATCAAAATTTTGTGTCTCTATAGACTTTCTCATATATATATATATATATATATATATACATATAATATAATATAATATAATATATGAGGTGAGTTAATAAATAGAAATTATAATATAGAGATATATTCTACCATGCAATTTCAAAATAGGTAGGTAATTAAATAACATTAAGATAGAAACAAAATTACATTTTTTCTGAATATTTTCATTTTCTCTTAAGCTACATTGTAATTATTCCACTAAAACCTAACTAAAAATAAAATTTAACAAATAATTTTTATGTTTTATATGGAACATTTTAACGGTCGGTTTTCCCATCGTGTGCGGTAATACTAGTTCAGTGGGATATTTTCTTTCTAGGTGTTTGTAAAGATTATTAGATAAGAATTAAAACATAGGATATTACAAAAAATGAAAATGAAAGAAAAAGATGAACAACTAAAAGAAAAACAAATAAAATTTACAGAAAACAGTGAAGACAACAACTGCAATAAATGAGAACAATAAAAGAAAATAAATTCTTCCAAAGTAAGTTTGGAAAACCAGATATAAATTCTTCTTATATAAAATGTGCTTGAAATAGAAAATAGGAATTTTTGTAAGATTTACGATTAAGGTTTCCAAGTACAAGGAAAGAAGTGCATAAAAGTGGGATGGAAGATACGGAATTTTCCATTTTCTACCTTTTTCTATCATAAGAAATCGAATTCACAAAATTAGTTTTTTTTTTTGAAATACGCAAATTTAAAATTGATAAGTAGGGTTTGGATGCAAAAATTGGATGAACTGCATTCTAACTTTGTAAGAGTAGGGTGAAATTTGATGAAAAGATATTTTTGAGTTTTAAAATATTGCATTCATATAGAGATTGCCAGTATATTTAGGATGCATGTATCAAGTTTCTCAAAAAAAAATTCAGAAAATTTGCATTTATTTAAGAGGTACTGCTTTGGCATTCATTGCGTTCATGTATTTTTATGTTGCGTTACATTTTCTACAAGTGCACAAATGGTTGTAAAATTGGATTTACACGTTATGGTTGCAAATTATGCAAGAAAATGCATAATTTTATCCTTACTAAATTTTGGGGATGAAAGTTCCTAAAGGGTGGGAGGATATAACACACCGCATTTTAAGTAGTAAAATTATCAAAATAACTACATAATCAATATGCTTTTGAAATTCGAAAACAAACGCATATTGTAAAATTAGTGATAAATAAAAAATTGTCATTATGTAAATATAACATTACAATGGCATATATAGAATTAAATAAGAAGAATGGAGGTTAATAATTGGTACATTATAAAATAATCAGAAAATATATACGCACATCAATTTTATAAACAATGTGCATTTTAAATTTGAAAGTAACGAAAATTATGAATGTTGACATATTAACAAACTTAACATTTAGTAAAATATGAAAACAAATGTGTGTGATAAAAACTAATTAATATTGAAATAACAATATTTCCTTTAATTGACAATGCATACAATAAAGGAGATTAAAAGAGGAATAATGAATATAACGCCAAAATTTGAAAGCATATAATTAATTTTGAAGTGTAGACGCACATTTGAACACACATATAAGTATATAAATATATTCAGACACAAACAACAGAAGTAACAAGCAAAATAAATGCGCTTTATAAATGGTATAAGACTATGTAATAAAAGGAAGTTAAAACGTAAATTAAGTAACGTTTTAATTTATTTAACCAAGCGCATATTAATAATACATGTCTGAAATTGAAAGTAAATGCATGTAACAAATAGTAGGAAAAAAACTAGAAATAGAAATAAACGCTAAAAATATTGTTTACAAGAACTAAATGCGCATAAGTTTAAAAAAGGAAGAATTATTAATGTACACATTGATTATGCATTTAAATTTGAAATAAGAACGTGCGTTAAAACAGGAAATAATATTCAGAAATCAGTGGAAATGATTGAGGAATAATAACGTTAAATTAAGGTTTAAAACATCACAAATCACGCATCAAAAATTGGCCAGATACACGTTTTTATAACGTGTATAGGTTGACCAATTCATAAGCTGTGTAAACCCAGGGTCGATCCAGCAGGAGCATAGGTTGACCCACTCGGGGCAAAGATGATGTGTTTTATATTTTTGAATGGCTCGAATTTAATCTTCGTGAATCGGACAGACCAGGTTCTTCTAGGAAGCTATAAATAAACCTGTAGAGCCTATCTTCCAACTCATACTTTTT
This sequence comes from Allium sativum, assembly GCA_030737875.1. Classification (NCBI taxonomy): domain Eukaryota; kingdom Viridiplantae; phylum Streptophyta; class Magnoliopsida; order Asparagales; family Amaryllidaceae; genus Allium; species Allium sativum. Next base: position 164,194,994 of record CM060924.1, read on the forward strand.
GAGAGGACATTGGAGCTCTGTCATTTCCTTTCTCCTCCAAACTCTTCATAAATAAATTTTATTTTAGATTTAGGATGTATGAGTTGAGAATTGGAGGAAAATATAGTAGATTCAAGATGTAGAAGCCCAGATCCCATAGATCTATAAATTCGAATTGAAAAGTAAATAGAAAGTAAACGCAGATCCAAATCAGATCCAAAACTTAGAGCATAAAACCCAAGTGAGTGGAGTTAAATTATATTTTCTTGTAATGGTACATGATATAGTTTGATTCCAGTGAATTTATAATATGTTCTCTTCTTCTTTTCCCCATTTCTACATCAGAATATATATATATATATATATATATATATATATATATATATTAGTTTATTTTGAATTTTGGCTATGCGCAACATAAACATAAACTTGAAATGTTGGCATACATATGATCGTATTGTATCATTTACAACTGATTATAATCCATTTTGTTTGAATGCGTTGGAAAACATAATTTAATTGGAACTATGAACAAAAGAGGATTTGATAATTATGGGCACGACATATTCAATATTATGGACAATAAATTTACATTTAAATGATAAATCTGATAATTTCTATGTTAGTTGAAAAGAGTTCATTTCAAATTTAGAATGAAATGAATGTAGATATTGTGGGGATTGAAAAATAAAAGATATAAACCAATTGTATCCAAATTTGCTGCAATTATGTAAAAAAGGGGAAAATAAGCTAAAAACAAGAATTAACGTATACCAATTAAAATAGGAAATCATAAACAGGCAAGATTGATTGGTTAGAAAAAAGAATATATATTTCACAATTCGGATTGAAGAAGAAGTAGAAAATATAATTGCAAGTTTCAAGGTAAATAAAGGCGTAGATTAGTGCGAAATAGGGATTTAGCCGTATTGCGCACTATTCAGTAGCCTAAAAATAATTGAAAGAGATGTCTTGCAATTATGGATTTCTATATTAGTAATTACCTTAAGCTATGGAAATACATTTTTTATAGTTTTAATAACCAATAAATCAGGAATAATTCTAATTTCCTAAAAAGTAAATTGTAAAGACAAAGAAAAAGGATAACATAATTGAAAGACATTAATGTGTGAAGTTTATTAGAAACCTACAATCGCAACTTATATTTGCATTAACTTGATAATTAGGGAATCATAATAAAACGAACAAAGTTTTGTTGCAAATATGAATATGACTGGAACAAAGAATAATTAGGCTTTAATATGGAATATTGACTTAAATAGGTTAAGTTATAAGCCTAAAAGGCGTTAGGCTTTAATGTGAACATATTGATTTACACAGTGTAAGTTACGAGCCTAAGATTCTATGGCAGCTAGTAAAGTTGATTTATAAATAAATAATTTTGGTTAAATAAATTAATGAATATTATACATCAATGAAAAAGAAAAAAACGCATAATAGTAAATTAGACGTATGGTCTAATTAGTATAATGATATGCATTTGGGCCATTCTGTGGAATTGAAAAGCCTAATGGGCACTACACCATATATGCTAATAGGCTGTGTTTTTAGCCGTATCTGAAGTAGTTAGGCATGACAATAAGCATATTAAAAAATGGCTCGTTAAATTATTAGATACGGTCGTAAACCGTATCCCACTATTAATAACATACGACTATTTGTCGTATCTAAACGATTAGTAGATACGGCTATAAACCGTATCTTATATATATATATATATATATATATATATGTGTGTGTGTGTGTGTGTGTGTGTGCATAAGTAGAAACTGCAACACATATTAGTTGTAACACAAAACATATATAACACAATTTATACACAGGATACACTAATTCACAATTGTAACAATAATCGAAACAATTGTATGACATATTTCATTACAGTACAATATATAATGATACATGTTATTTAATTACATTACAATAAATAAGATATACACTGTTTCATTACAATAAAGAAGCTACATAATGTTACATTACAATAAAGAAGATACGTACCATTTCATAATTACATTACAATAAAGAAGGTAAACTTCAACGATCAACCACTCTCCGATTTTCAACTTCGACGATCGACCACTTCGATCCACAGCTAATCCATTCACCAAGCTAAAGGTGGAATTTTCTAGTTAAGAATTTACTGGGTGATTAACCAGGTGGATGTACTTTAGCTCACGCACCTAGTTCGGGTATTTATCCTAACTTATGCATTTAACTAAGCACCAACACTAGTAAGGGGGATAATATATCAAGTGTCATATGCTACTTCACTAAACCTTAAGAAAAATCATTTGACACTTGATATTATCCCCTTTGTCAGCCCTGACGTTTAGTTAAATGAATAAATTGAGATAAATACCCGAACCGACGTCGTGAGCTAAAGTGCATCCACCTGTTGAATCACCCAGTAACTCTTAACCAGAAAGTTAAAGCCTTCAGCTTGGTGAGGTTTCACTGGTGGATCACCCAGTAAATTCTTAACTAGAATGCATCATCTTCGTCTATACTTGCAACCTAATTTGCATTAGAACAATAACGAGTTTGAATATACATATACAACACACACATATTTACACATAAAAGAACATATTTCTACAAGACTAAGTACTGACTTGAATGCACAAGATAATATAAGAATATACATATACAACACACACCTTACACCTACTCAGCACAATAGCATCATGAACATACAAGGAAGAAGAACACAGTCAGGTTATGGATGAAAACAACAAATCAGTGCACAAGCATGTGCATATACTTGATGCACATAATGTTATATACATGAGCACAAAGAAACTTGGTTCAACACAGCAAGTCATAAATAGAAAAGCAGTTCAGGTGGAACTAGCAAGCAATAACAATAACACATACACACATATTTACACATAAAAGAACATATTTCCACAAGACTAAGTACTGACTTGAATGCACAAGATAACAGAATAATATACATATACAACACACACTTACTCTACACAACAACATCATGTACATACAAGCAAGAAGAACACAGTCAGGTCATGGATGAATGGAAAAGCAACTTGGTTCAAGGCAGCAAGTCATAAATGGAAACGCAGTTGCTTATTGACAAAGGATCAGTGTACATGGTGCAATAATACACACAAATGAGCAGGGCAACACAAGTAAAAGTGTCTGAATTCAAGGTTAGACAAATACGTCATGGGTAATGATAGCATATACACTACTGCACTATAAAACTGTCTGAAAATACCCAATTTAAACACAATAGCTGCATGAATTCTAGGTAGACAAGCACAGGCAAATATCTATTTCATATTTTTGAACTAAGGCTTGGAAATTCAAATTAAACCCAGTATAGACACAATTTAAACCCAATTTGAATTCAAATTAAACATAATTCATATTCAAATTTAACCGTGATCTAGTACTCACCTCCAGTGGCGACGAGAAGGATGGACAGTGGTGGACTGAAGCTTCACCGGTCAACTGAAGGCAGCGCGAGCTGACGATTACATATGGACTGCGGTGGATGGCTTGTTGACAAAGGAAGTCAATTGAGTACCAAAACCCTAATTTTGGTATTCAGTCGCCATTGCAAAATAAAAAAAGGGATAATTCAGCCAAAAGTTTTGATGTGACAAAACTCGATTGTGCCAGAATGGAAGTAGGGAGGGAAAAATTTGATACGTATTTCATATGGTCTAAAGCCATATCAAATGAACTGATCCGGAACTTTGTTGATGAACGGTTAGATCCTACATGTTTGGGGAGGTTCGGATCGCTAAGAGGACATTTGATATGGCTATGAGCTATACCGTATTTGATACGGCTTAACGATTTATCAAATTAGCATATATGGTGTAGTAAGGGAAAATCATCGTAGGTGTCAGAAGATACGACTAGAGCACGTCCAACTTATTTGATGAGACTGGAAGGATGTGCAAGACTTCGTTGGGATGTGAGGATACTTCATGATGGCCCTCTATGGTATGCCTAATGAAGTTGTACCCACATAGGCATGGTCTGTGCTCAGCTTCATGAGACTAGAAGGACGTGCAGACCTAATGAAGCTATTCCTTATATATATATATATATATATATATATATATATATATATATATATATATATATATATATATATACAGAAAGCCCCTGACTGAGTTTCGTGGATGAAATCAGGTTTTGGGCGCCTTCATGGCGTAGCGGTAGGAGCCCATTAGCTTTCGTAGCGCAGCTTAGTACGCTTTCGCGGCGTAGTGATGTAGACGTAGTGCACTTTCGCAGTACGGTCTAGTACACTTTCGTGGTGTGGTGATGGAGGTCTCGTACGTTTTCGCAGTACGATGATTGATACCACTCGAGGAGAGTACTATAGAGAGTGCCTTGATATATTAGGCTTATAGCTACATATATATGGCTTATTAGGTTATCTACATGGGAGTAGATGGGTATGATCTATGCGTTAAATCAGAAGTGCAATATGTAATAAACCCAAAATAACTTAGTAAAGGTAAACCAGTGATAGAAGATGTATGTAGTGCTATTTATAGAAATATAATTTGTCTATTCACTAGAAATTTTGTTTTGACCCCCTCCTCACAACAAACCCGTTAGTTAGACAAGTGGAGAATATTATTTAGCTCACTTATTAGACAATGTCATTATTATGGTAAATATTTACTTACTATTATATTTTATTCATTCCGATGCGAGATATTTTATTGTGAGCTCTGATATATTTTATCTTTACCTTTCTTCAGGATATCAGATGAACCAACTTGGCTTTCAGTACACTTGGATTTTTATCATTTTGCGTAAAATTTGGGCCTATTGAAATTTGAGTTGTTACATCATGGTCCAAGTGTCACACGAATATCCTCCTTCATTCATCAGCCTCCTAACTGCAAGTAAGGGACAACGTCGTTAGTCCTGTAATACAAATGCGGTCAAGGCATACTCATTTGATGGAACCACTACAGACCCACCACAAAGGGTCATCCTTGAGTATCCTTACGTTTAGTAGAAGTCTTGATCTTCCATTCGGTCTCTCTGAACAAAATGTTGGACTTGATCTCACTATGCAAAGCGATGATTCGCTTTGTTAGGAACTTCATCCAGACTCCTTTCGGATTTGTAACAACCCTGATTTTTGGATAATAATTAAAAAAAATTAATTGATTTTAATGGAAATTAAATATTTTAGATGATTTATTTTGAGAATTTGCGAATTTGAAATTATTTAAAAACGAAGTTTGAATGTACAAATTTTAAATTTAATTAAAATGAACTCGTAACATCGTGGTAATTCGAGGAATTTATTTTTGAACTTCAAATGAGTATACATAATTCAATATAAGTCAGATTTCTATAAAACAAGAAACGTTAAGATTTATTTAATTATATTTTTCTAACGAATGTGAAAGATTAAGTTTTCATGTATGGATAGTAATTTATGTCCAAATTAAAATTTAAAACAGTCGCTATGAAATCGTTTATAAAATATAACAATTTATTTATTTAAAAAAATGGATTTTTATGTAAATTGAACACCATTTGACTATATAATTATAATATCGAGTTATAAAGTCAAGTAAGTTATTTTATAGTTATATAAAATTTCATTGGAACATATATGTGACAGTAATAACTAGTTTATAATTAATTTGAATAATTTTAGAATTTAATAATATTATTATAATATTACATATTCCTTAAAATTGAACATTTTGCAAATGACCTCCATTTTCGATGACACCAATTTTATTGGATTTAGAACATCAAATTATTATCAAGTTTAAAATTTCAAATCATTTGGAATTAGTATGTAAGTGTGGTAAATATAAACGCGTGTTGAATTCCAGTTAAAATTCAATAAGCTAGAAAATAGGCACTTTTTAAAAGGACTCCAAATTTTACAAAACCAGGTTCATTAGAACTATGTTTGTGAAACATAGCTAGATTTTAAATTTCATAATTTTTGGAGTCAGTATGTGGTCGTGGTAAATTAAAATGTATCTTCAAATTCAATATTTAGCGTTATATTGACGTATATTCTAATTTTAAGGAAAAAGCTAACTAAAATAATTGAATTAGTTTCCAAAACATATCTCATTGTGTTCGGAATGGAGGTATTTAGTTAGGAATGACAATCGTTGGAGTTCGAACGCAAAACTTCACTTTTTGGAAATAATAAAATTAAATAATAATATAAATAAGAGTATAAATATCCATTTTCAGCACAAAACCCTATCCACTAAATCCTAGGCTCCACTTTGATCTTAATGGCCAGAAATGTCCCACTTTCATTCCTTAATCTCTCCCAATATACTTTGAATTATAAGATGGTTTCTACACGAAAGGTGTAGAGATTCTTATGCCCTTTAAATCTATATGGATAAGATCATGTTTTGTGTTGTATTTTGCTCGAATTTCGAAGTGGTGTCTTTGGATCAGATCCAGGAGGCTTGGGATTGGGTGCGGTTTTGGAAGGTGGGCGCACGGTTTTTTGTTCGTTCGTGATACAGGGAACGACGGGGAGAAGAAGAAATTAGGGGAGGGGTAATTAATTAGTTAGTTAAGTTAATTATCTTAAGCTAATTATTTGTGTACTGAAAAGTTTAGAACTCCATAACTTTTGCATATAGAAACATAATTTGATGATTTCAGATGCGTTGGAACCGTGACGATGAAGGTTTCACAACGAAACCTATTTGGACAAGATTTGAAGTAGATAGAATTTTAACGATTTCAAAACCGACCGATGTGAGAACTCTCTCACACAACTATTTTGTTATGTTATTGTAATCATATTTAAAAATATATTGATTTCCTATGCGGATTTTATTTTGTTTAATTATCACAAATTGTTATACGGTATATGCTAGCTCACATCACAAATTGTTTGCAAACTAGACGATGAATGGATGATTATTTCTTATATGATTTGAATGTGATTTTGAAATATTTAACATGTTAAAACGATGTTAAATTATTTGTGGTAGTTGAAATTGGATTAAATATCCATCTACAAGTCGAACGACTTGTTTATGTTCACCTATATAAGTAATATCAATTGGATTGAATAAATAAATAATTAATTAATTATTTAATGGTTGAAAACCCCCCACGGGTATTGAGATGATATTTGATTTACACAAATCCCAAGTAGGAAGTTGTTTGTTAATAGGTGGATTGATAAACAGATGTAAGCGTTAAATAACTATTTTAGGCTTATGCGGTGTGTATGTGCACACTAGATGTTAATTGGATATTTGATAGTTGTTTACAACTATTGTTGGATTCACGTGATGGATGAAATCCATATAAATTAATTTATATGGATATTGGTTGAGATTTTATTCCAATCTAAAACAAATATAAATATTTTAATAATAAAATATTCAATGAAAATTGAAGTTTGATTTATACGTCCGATTTTGGATGGACGCATAGATATAAAAATATAGATGAATATTCGTAACTATAACGAATGGTTATCAATTGATTTTGGCATGTCGAAGTTTTCAAATAAAAAATGAATAGTAACTTTTCAAAGTAAAGTTCAGTTAGGCTATATAGAAAACGTTTTAAAAGAAGTTTTATTTCAAAAGTTCTTCATTTGCTTTTGTAATGACCGTAAGGAAAATTTGAAATGGCTTTCAAAAAATAATATTATTTTATTCATTAAAATAATATTAGAATTGACCGTATAGTGAAATACGTGTTTTTGAATCGAAACGACTTAATGAGTTTTCAAAGATGGTTACATATTTTATATGATTTATAAAAATGGTTTTAAAGCATTTCAATTTATATTTTTAATTTATAAATTGATTCGGGCTTGAATAGTATGTGTCAAGCAGTAACAATTCGCAAATGTCAACTCGTAATTTCGAATTGACGTAACGGGAGATCTGACCGTCGGATTCTCCTGAAATTGGAATCGTTGGAACCGTAATGAAATGTGCTTTCCAATAAAATGAGAATTTTTGAAACTCAAAAATTAGATTTTAATTTAAGTCCAAATCAGTTTTTGAAAAGGTCACCATGGATGCATTTCGGTGGCCGATATTGGAAACCGACTGTAAAAGCCTTAATAAGATTATTAAAAATATAAATAAATAATGTAAAATCATAGTAAATGATTTGGAAAGATTTTAGATGAAATATTCCATATTTGAAAAGATAAAATAAATTTTTGTTTGAATGAAATAGTAACCAAATAGACTAATAATCCAGTGATTTTAAATTTACAAATTGGATTTGTAATGGTTTTAATATAACCATAGTTTTTTCAATGAGTAAATTGGAGTATATTTTTATGGATATTATCTTCGGATATTTTCGATATGGGGTTTTGTGATTATACGAATATTGTTGAGTAGTTTGGAAGATACTAATATCGTTACTCCAAAATGATATCTGTTAGTTTCAGAATTTGGTATTGAATGTAAGTCGATATGATTTCCATTTAAGATCTTGTGTTTAATATCAAATTGGATTTTGGGTTTGTCGCGAATGATATCTTAAATAATATTATTCTTGAACCTAGTTGTGAAAGGAATAAATCTTTTAATTAAGATTTAAGGAAGTTTTCCAATTTATTTAATAAAACTGGAATTGAATAGAATTCGCTTGATAATAATCAAGATGAGTTTCTGCGAAGGAAGATGTTTACTATTTATGGAATTTAAAGGCTTTGTCATTATTCCACTTATAGAATTTGTCGGATACAGAAATTATATCGATTATAAAAGATTCAGATTTCTGTGAAGATTTCATGTTAAATGGAAGATAATTTTGAGTTTATTGTGAACAATGTTTTAAATAACATTTTTTCTTTAACCCAGTTAAAGACTGGGGTATTTCCTAAAAAATGAATAATCCTTAAATAATGATTTTTGAGATTGAAACTGGACTTGAGTTTTAATGAATCTTTAATTAGATTGAAACATAAAAAGAGGTAATTAAATTTACCGTATTCGAGAAATAATCGAGATGGAGTACCACCAGTTTTACTCCATACGATGGATAAATCTTTAATTAGATTTAAATGTTAAGAGGTAATTAAATTTCGGTAACACAATGGGTGCTAGATATGAAGAACCACCAGTTTTGCTGCATGCGATGAATAGGTTGGGACTGGGATAGTAAAATTAATGATTACGCTGGTAAGGCTCATAATCCCGACTAGTTTTATAAACCTTAATTTGGTTTAAGTGGTGAAAAGATAAAATAAAATCTTTTGAGATGATTTCTGAAGGAAGATTTAAATAATAAGTTTATGTAACAAACCGGTAATGTCAATATAATTTAAATTAAGATATAACGTTAGAATAAATATTTATATTTGATTTTCTTTTAGAATAGGATTTGTGTCATGAACTTAGTTTAATATGAACGTCTTGTCGAATAAACAAGATTTACAATATCAAGTAAATTGCATATTTTCTCCTGGAATGTTTTTCGGCTTTGGAATATAAATCTCGAAAATTGATTAAGAAAGAAAAGGAAATTAATTTATTCAACCGCGCAATATAAGTAGCGTCATTAATTTTGAGATCGAAGATGTATTTTGAAATATAAACCGAGACATAGTTACAAAATTTATAAGAGCTATTTATTTTAAAAAGTTAGTTGAAATTAAATGATTATGCATAGAATTCAATCTTAGTGATTTGGGAACCTAAAAGTAAAAATTTATCTTTAAGTGTGATTTTGGGCATAAAAGTTTGAAAATTTGAATTTAAATAGTAAAATTAAATTTTGTCCCGAATAAAATGTTAAACATAAATTTATTTCAAAATGACAATAGTCAAAATATGGTTGGTGTAATTGAAAAAACAACGAGATGAATTACGTATTGAATACGCATATGTATTTTCATTCACATTAATTTATTTTATCATAGCATGTTGAAATTTAAATTCATTGGGACAAACAATGCATAATCATGTTCTCTAGTAATGTTCGTTTGTTCAGCCTAATAGTTTGTTCAAAACCACTTACCCGTTCAAACCCTTCCCTTTGTTCAGCCCACTGTTTAATTAAGGACAAAGTATGAAAATATCTTACAAAAGATTTGGTAGCAGCTTTAAATCTTTCCCTGTCAGTATTGTAAAAATTGCAAAGCACTGTACATGATTTTCAAATCTCGCTCTGCCAATTGTAAATATTTCGTAATAGTGTACTGTGATCTTTGAAATCTTCTGAGTCCGAGTTTGTTCACATTCTTTAAGGAATGTGAACATAACACTCGATCCCCATTGGTGGAAATCGGGTGGGGTGGGGGGGCATATGGATCCACCCCATTTTCACCAATGGGGAGTGAGTGTTTTGTTTATATTCCTTAAAAGAATGTGAACAAACTCCTAGTGAAATCTTCTGGTACAGAGAAATTGTACCATGCGTTCTTACTTCTCTGTTCTCTACTTTACTTAAAAGAAGGGAGAAAACGAACTCCACTTCATTCCCCTTCCACCATCGCTTTCCTTTATTTTTCGATGCCTCATTTAGACATACGAAAAAGAATCACAGGAAAATCAAAAGGGGGAAAATCGCAACTCAAAATCCATCTGTTTTTTCCTTCTTTCTACTGTCAGTCTCGAACAACCGCTGGCATCCACGACATCCGGTCACGTGCGTGCCTTAGCAAATCGCCAGGAGAGCCCTTCGCCAACGAACCCGGGACACCACAGAAGCCCTACTCCTCTCGCCGTTTCAACTGGAATCGAAGAAAAAGAGAAATGGGGTCAAAAACAACAAGGCAGCTGCAGTGAACACCACATCCTTCTAGGCAACGCTCCGACTGCCTGTAATGTCCACCTAATCTAGTGTTCCCTCTGGAACCCCCTCCATAATTTCGTGTAGACTTTGAACTAGTATTTAAAACAAGCGCAGAGGTCAGCGCTACCTTCAGTCAGATCGCAGGCTATCCTCGCTCCTTTATATTTTTGACGAAGTCATTGTAATTGAGCTCCAACCTTCTCGAGCTTCCCGATTGGAGAGTCAAGTTTAGTTGCAACGTGCGCACTTGATGCTTGATGAAATGCCTGAAAGGCTTTTTTGGAAGAGCTGGGCAATACAGTTGGTCTGTTTGCCTGCTTGATGCTGCCACAATCATACTAATTTAACTACAACATTCTTTCCTTGGTCGAGTCAACATCAGTCCTCCTTATACCTAGGTATAAATTCTTTTTCTCTCATTCTGGAAATAAATAAAAGTCAAGGCAAGCTTGTGCCTTAGACTATCTTTGTCAGATATATTCGCATTCATGATATTAGGTTGGTAGGATATGATTGCCAAAGATGAGTATCCAGTTGAGAATGTTCATGAACGTGTTTACACGTTTGCCATTAAGGTAGATCGAGCTTACATCTGTGCCTATGTCACTTTCGTTTTGCCTCGGAAGGTGAGTTTTTCTCACTCACATAATAGCTGATTATTAAGTGAATTAAAAACATGAGATGTTGAATGAAATGTTAGGGTGCTCTAGTTTTGGTTGCTTCGTTATTGTGCATGTGCGACGCACACACTATTATTTCATATGACACAATATGTATGTATGTTTGACATGCTATGTTTATTTTCTCACCATGCAAGTTCCCCCTTAGATTAGAAACATTACGGGTTGAAATGATACATACCCGAACACCTTGTGTATTCGAATCGATTTAGGATGCGGGTTGAAATGATACATACGCGGGATTCGAATATTTTAAAGAATGGATTGAAATGATAAATATCCGTGTCACTTGACCATAGGGTAGAAAATTATATACGAACACCGTGGTCAATAAAATAAATTATTTTAAATAATTGTATCGATTTTCTAAAAAGAAATGTTTTATGAGAATTTCCATATAGGTTAAAGAAGTGTTTAAAGGAAACTTTGGATTTTATAGGAATTCCAATTTGTGTATCAATTTGTTTTAAACATGATTTTATAAGTTCAATCCTCAAGTTAAAATTTATTTTAAATAAATTCTTGTAAACTTTTGTTTCATATAATAAATATAATAATATGAAATTTAAAGGTTGATGGTTCAATGTAATGGGTTTCAACTTGTTAATGCTTTAGAAATGATTTTAATATACAACTTGGCAAATGATTTCTTACCATTTTAATATAAAAAGATTTGTCAAACCATAGCTTTGTTAAATTCAAGTATAAGAGAAAGGTGCTTATCCAAGCCACATGAATTTGAGTTCTGATAGTTAATTTGGAATTTAACAAAACGTCCCTTGGCTAATAACTTAAGTTGTAATTGTTTGGGAATTATATTAAAAAGGAAAACTCGATTGATTATGAAATCTAGTTGGAAAAAGGGATGGCGAGACATGGATCGAAGATTGGATTGGATTGATATTGTTGAAAAAAACTATAATTTCACCAAAGCTATTTTCCGCATTACTTGGTTTTGTAAACATTCTTTTATAAAATATTTTTGATCACTTTAACTGTATAAATTTTACAATAGTTTTTAACTATATATATGTATATACATTATTATTTAATTTAATACAAGCATACTATTTTTCAAAGCTTATCTTTTTCTAAATATATTTTATAAATTCAAATAAATTCTAATGTCCGATCTAGTCTAGTTAACCCAAATGATGAGATAAAGAATTTCAAGCAATAACGATATTTCATGGAAGTTAAAATTTAAAATCCAATGATTGACAAAGAAATGGTGAATATTTGTTATATAATATAAATCGAAACCATGATAAACGAATTGAGTAATTGATTTTGGGGCAATATTGGAAATAAATCGATTTGCAATACTTGAAATATGATTTCAAATTTAATGGCCACGGTGTGAAAAATGTAAACGTTTGGTTGTCAAAGAGACGGAGTCGGTAGATGTCATGCTCGCTGCCAATACCGATACCACTTTAACAACTGTGTACGCGGTGGAGTTCCAGAACCGAAGTAGGATGGTATAGAGGTGATTACTGGATTTGAAGAAAGAGAACGCTGATGGATTAGCCTTGACCTTTAGGTCATAATTAAAATGACTAAAATAGGAGCCATGCCCAGATTAAGCGAGGTAGCACCTCTGATCGAACACGCTTCTTCGATACCATTTCTATTACTATGTGATTGATTTGGGCACGCCCTTTTGATTATGGGAGTGTTGTTCGAGGTGGGCGGTAGTGGCTGCTATGCTTTACCACCGGCCCGGGAGCCGCAATCCTGTAGAATCCTACTGTGGGTATTCCCCGTGTGCCTTGTCATATTATCCTTATCGAGCCCTTATGATTTTGATTTGTATCGTACCTATGGAGTGCCCTCTGATGCCATCGGGTTACAGTAGGTTTACGGTACTGTATAGACTACAATATTATAAACGGCGTAAGGGTAATATGGTAATCCCGCTTACGCTATTTTCATTATATTTACTTTACTGAATAGACATTACAATAATTGCGTATTAGTATATAGATATTAGTTTCGCGGATCCTTAGAGGATGGGAATCCCAAACATTCTTTGAGTTATTTTACATATCATTGGGTACTTCATTTGAGTTAATTCACTTACATAAGACTGTTAGTCCTGACTCGTGTATTTTGTTTGTTTATTCCTTGCAAAATGCCTGGGTCAGACCGAGTATTTCAGCTTGGAGATATATCTGTGAGAGCTTGAGATTCGTGGGAGATCCAACTATCCATCTGCTATGTCATATGTAGTTATGCTCATCTGTGCTTATTACCGAATATCAGTATGGTTCTATATCCATTTTTCCGCTGTATCTATATTTATTTATGCACTCTTATATTATGTAAATTTAAAGATTTTGAAATATTGTATAAATTTTACTTCCACTGTGAGATATTCTGTGTTCTTTGTTCGTGATTCTGTGATGATTTGTATTTCAACTTCACAAGCAATAACAATTTGTCCTTTTGAACAGTTCGAGTTGGTTTAATTATTGACTTGAGGCAGTCAAAAAGCCAGGTCGTTACAGTTTAAACGAGATAATCTTTGATAAAAATAATGGGAACTTTTCCCAGCGTAAATGGAGATTTGAATAAAATAATATTTTGGATTGGAATGAGATGTGTGTTATCTTTATTTATCATTTGATTTTAAAGATACGTGAGTTATTTGGAAAGACCGGGTTTAACTCATTTTGAATAACTGTTACGGCGATTAAAAGTTGAAGATGGAGGCGGTGGTTGAAGACCGGAGACCTTCACGTTGTATGGACGATTATTGATGTCTTGATGGGCGGTACACTCAAGATGAGGTAATAAGTGGTGGTCGTCCAGACATACTTGGAGATCGACCAGATATGCGAGGACCTCTCTCATGTATTGGAAATATAGGACGAGGAATAAGGTGGCTCCGGTTTCGTTTAGACCCAGACCGAACTTGTAAATGGATTGTGTGTTTAACATTGCATTTTATGCTATATAAATCAATCTCCGCTAAATATATATCTGTTTGGCGACGCAGAATTTATCCTCTTAGCTTAACACCCTTCTCTGAGACGTACGAGCTCAAAGTTTATATATCGATAGACATCAGTTGTATGGTATGAGTTGGCAATGTGACATGCTGGGATGCAATGATATAGACTTTTTTTGAAAAGCAGAGCCTTGTGGATGGTGATCAAAGCATGGATTTAATATAGCGTAGCTTTGTGTATAGTGTTAATTGGCAAGCTTCACACCCCAGAATGAGTCAAAAACGGGATGAGGACCGCAGGAAGGACATGCGTTTCTTTCTAGCTAGAAGTGGTGCCATGATATAAAGCCTAGGCACATTACTTATGTGGGGATGGATAGTGAGTCGCCCCGGATATAGGGTTGTAAAAGGCTCATATGGTCGATGTACTAATCAGGTTGTAGGTCCGATATGACCAGGAAACATATTGTTTAGGAATAAATAATCGACAAACGTTAGGTATGGACCGACCCTGCCGCTAACCAAGGGTTTCCCATAGGAGTGATCTTGGACATCTTGCTAGAGGTGGTCCGAAACCGGTGAGAAAGATCCTTTGCCTTGACTCATGGACGGAATCCAATTTCCAATATGCAACTTTTCAGTTTTAGTTGTAAATCTATATAGCGACATAGTAGGATGGGGTACTATGCCATCTATGATTGATACATCTAAATTCAAAGTTGTTTTTATACACTATGCACTTATTATAATATCAAAACATTTGTTTTAGGACGTACCAAGCATATTTGGCTATTATAAGGTAAAACTTTATCCTCCGGCTTGCGTTGCATTGTGTGATGGGACCCGAGTCTTATAATAGCTTCATTTTTCTAAAACCATTGCATTGTTTGTTACTTATCTCAAACTCCGGTATTCACATGGAGAAAACCCGTTCCATGACATATGGCATGGTCCCGTGATTTACCCTATTTTAAAGTAAAGTTTTAATAACTACTTTAGTTCCTACACCAGTCTCATGACTAATTTGGAGTTGATTGTTTTCCACCTAAGCTATGGTGTCCATATTTTCCACACGGGAAGTCAGTAGTTTTGGTTTTTAAGATTCTTTTGTTTTCGCAGGATCCTGAATTACGGCTGGAGCTATACTCTGGAATGCTTTGTATCCGTGTATTTCTTTCAGTTATGTTAGTTGATGCTTTGTATCAAGTCTTTAAGCACCCTGCTTTAAAGATACATCTTTTTGAAGGACCTCACTTCTTCTTAACACACTTCCTTGTTGCCTCAAGTCCTCATATAGTTTCTTTTCTTCGAACTTTGGCCCAAAGTTTCCACACCTCGTACTTTCACCGAAATCTAAGTACTTCGAGACCAAAAAAAAAACTATTTCATTTTTGACCTTACTTTGAACCCTTTCCTCTATGTTTAGAGCCTCTTGAATTTAATTTGACACATGTGGTTATTGCTTCAAGCTTGCCTTACTTCGAGTTGCTTGGTGGATTCGAAGATAACTTGTTGTGAATCACTTCTTTGACCATTAGATCGATTCGAAGCTTTCTTCCCTGCTTGAATTTGTGCCACTGAACCGAAGGAACATATTCTGAATATAATTACTATAACAATCCAGAATTTTGGAATAATTAATTTACTTATTAGATTTTTAAATATAGAATTTTTCAAAATAATGGAATTTGACCACGAATCTTGCACCGTTGCATCCACGACGAAATTATGTTTAACTTTCACGTTTGGAACTTCGCGAACGGAGTCTATACGGAAAAGTTACGGACGAAATATGAATATATAAAAGAATCTTTAGTTGTAAAATACCATTTATAACCCATCTTCACTGGGCGTTTTCGATCTAGGGCGATCGACCCTAGTGTGGACGGGGGCGGTTGACCCTCTTGTCGAAAACAGCCGGCGACAACTTGGTTTTGAGGGGTATTTTTGTTTAAAATAAATTATATAAGCAGACATATCTTTATATATTTAAATTTAACGATCCATGGTCATTTCTACACTGATAAATAAAGGGCTAAACCCCACTCTTTTGCTCATATTTTTGGAGGTAGCAGCGAATCTTTCCGTTTCCAATTCCCCAATCTCTTCTAAAATTGTAAATTATAATTCTGTTCAAATTAAATCAGCAAGAATTTGAGATATTGAATCCAGGTCTACGCAAAAGGGTTGGTCATATGAATAGGTAATTTATATTATTGAATTTCTTCTTCTTTTCCTATTTTTCTCTTAGAACTACAAATCTAAATCTGTGTTTGTTAATCCCCTTTGTAAATAAATTGTTGATATGTAGGATTTGGGAATTATAGGCGTAAAAGCTTTGCTAAGATTCTTATTTGGATAACTTTCAGGTGAGTGGGAAACATATATATTGTTTACACTACACCAAACAGGTCATTTTGTAACACTTTTTTGGTTCCATTTTGTCACGGTTATTACTATTGGAAATTTATAACGGTTATTATTGTTATATTTCATTATCACGGTTATTTCTGTGATAAAGTTTGAGCTTTTCATGAGACTTCAAAGCACCAAGGATAGAATCGTCATTTTATCTTTTTTTAATTTTCATGGTTTTCACGCTCCCAACTTTTTCCTTTGTAAAAAATCAGATCAAATTAGGGTTTCGCCTATTGTCGCCTCCACCTTTCTGCCTCAAATTTGAACAGTGTTTATCATCATCTTGCCTCTTTCTCGTTCCAACACCACCTTCCTCAGTTAGGTCTCATTTTTTAATATTTAGTTATTAGTAATTATTATCACCTGCTTAACATTCGCATTTCTTTGATTTGTTTGAGTTGAAATCTTTTATGTTTCAAAGCCTTATGTTCCTTTCTTGATTGTTAGAGTCAGATATGTTTTGTAATTTTATGAAATCAATTTCGCCATAGTTGAAAGCTTGTTTATATAGGCATAGGAAAGGCTATGGTATTGCTAAATAGGTCTTTTTTTTTTACTTCAAACATTTTTCTATGATTACGATTGAATTTAGGATTTTGATGCTGAAGTCAAAAGGCTTGAACCTGAATCATGATTTGAATAAAATGCTCTTCTATTTGTAATTTGAAAATTTTCAACACAAATGAAGTCATGAGTTTGCATTCCTATTACAAAAAATAACAAACCAAGCTTTTGTTTTCTATTTATTTATACCTGTTAAATTCTCAATATTATTGCATATAGATCATAAAACATTAATTTTCATTGTTTCAATTTATGCATTCAATAGTATATTGGTCCAAGGCTTCAAATTCAAAGTCTGCTTTGAGATCTCTGTAATTTTGAGCATTCCATAGGTTCCAAAACTTCCTATATTAATCTAGATTTGGACTATGATGCTTTTTTCAAGAAAAAAAAATCATTGATAGATCTGTACCTTTTATCCTGTGTAATAGTGAATGCAAGAGCACTTTCATGTTTTTTTTTATTTTAATATGGAAAAGTGAAAAAAAAGGCTTGAAATCGAGACATCAATTGTTTGGAAACAAGATAGTAATTAGCTATCAATTAATTGTTAGGCTTGTTATACAATCCTAATAGGGTTTCTGGAACATATGATGGCTTTAACATGTTTTAGGAAGAAAAAAAGTCTATGTACTTGCAATATTTTTTGGGTGTTAACAAGTGTTCTTGGTTATACAAAATGTCATATATACCTGCAGTATTGTCAAAATGCCAATGAACAAGAATGAAGCTATTAAACTATTAAATTAATTTTGGATAGATTTTTTTTAGATCTGTCCGATTTATAGTTCCACTGAAGTTGATGTGAATGATGTTATAAACTACACTGATTCATAAATAATATTATTGACTATTGAGTTCACATGTTAATAATGTATGTTTTCGGCTTTTTAATTTCTTGTAGCCCTTGCAAATTAGGTCCAACAATTGTTTTCCATGATGATTAATCTATTTATGCATGATTGGCTTCGATTTGTTGAAACAATCTACTTCTCTGCAGTCACTAAATACATTACATACTATTTTCTGAGGGATAAAAGCATCCACCTCTACACACTGTCGTTATGAATGTACACCATTTTATGTATACATTATCTAATAGACGAATATAGTTTTATATTTATCGTATATAATTTCGTTCTTTGCTTGGTTGCTGGAATTACCCTTTCAAAATATCGTTTGCACATACTCATACTCTATAGGCTTAATAAATATACTATCCTTACAGCTGAAAATATTAATCAAAATGCCAGAGCTTATATTCCTATTTTATAGAATTAGATTAAATGAGGAGTGTATATCATGAATCTTTTCATGTAAAGCTTGTCGTATGTTAGGTATGATCATTATGCAGCTGGGTCGCAAACTGAGATCACTGTAGTCCATCCAATTATTATTGATCAAAAGAAAACCACAAATTTTATTTTAGAGTTCTTTTATGAAGGTGTGTTATCAAAATTTGAATCTGATAGCTACCCTTTTCAGGTACACACTACAAGTGATTCGATATTATCCCCCTGGAAGAATTCTCCCGTTCTTTATTGACTGATAAACTACAAAATTATAGGTTTGTAGAAGACAGTTCAATTTTAGGACCATGGAGAGTAAGATGGCATTAAGACGCAGTTCGAAGACGATGATGCCATATCACTATATTGACTTGTGATAAGGAAGCAACTAAGATTGGTTTTTCTAAAAGGCAATTGAGCAGCTACGGAAGCAGGATGTTCAGAATTCATTGTAACTAGTCGATTTGCATATGGTAAGTTAATCTATTTTCCAACTTGTAGTTTCTTACTTTATTGGAATTACAATCACAAGTTGACTGGTTTGTTCATAGTTTGGTCAGTTTATTGTGAAAGGTGGCACACTATGACTTTTATAAAATTTTAAAGTAGTATCTCCCTAACTTAAAAATACTCACTCAATGATTTTTAGACCAATATTCTATTAAATATATGTGGCTGTGTTATATGTAACCGACTTATACTTGGGTTCATCCTCGCACATTTGCAACATCAAATCATTTTACTTGAAAGTTTCGTTCTGCAATTGCAACCTTGTGTTTACCATTTTAATGCATGCCATTGCCAGTATTGGTTGCTTCAACATCAGCATATGTCTACATAAATCGCGCTAAAAGCTTTAGCAGCTTAGTTATAGTAGTATGCAACTCAGAATTCAATTCTAGTATGCCAGGTTGGCAATTCAGTAATATAAGTTAGTTCTCACACTTTAATTGCTTCAACAACTCTTGCTTCAATTAGCATTTCAATTAGCGTCAGACCATCGTAACTATTCACATCAGTCAACTCTGCTACACTATCGCAACTCCACATTTTAATCTTTTTTCATTTCTCAAGGTAGCGACCATATACCAGCAACAGTCAAACTACATATCGGTTATTGCAACTTCATATATCAATTCTCATTTAAAGCTATTGCAGCTCGCACTTCAATTAACGTCAGCCCATGATTGAAATCCTAATTCATGTCAGGTCCATTAATTGCCACTTCTTTTCCCTCCATAGCTAGAATCTACATAACCTTCTATGGCCTAGACAATCCACGGTGCAATTCAAGCCAGTGCTTTTCACCTGCTAGTAACCATACCTACTACCGATCATGTATTGTCTTAATTGCTCTATGATGTCGCACTATGTCATGTGCGCATATAACTCAGTGTAATCACCTGAACCTTCTTACAACATGGCATCTCATTTAATGACGTTATGCAAGTTTATGATCAAGTGAGTGCATATTTGGCTACATACATATATGGTATTAAAACAAAGAGAAAATGGTCTATTTATGTTGCAGTAAAAGTGATACTTAAAAGTTAAATATAGAAATCTAATATAGGTTTTAGATGTACAAAACATTTAAAAAATAATATGAGCAAAATAATTTATCTCATATTTTGTTCCTGTGTCCTTTACATTTTCAGCCTCATTTCAGTAATCATCATTTTCGAATGTTCACATCTGTTACTGTCATACTATAGAATGTATGCATTAAAAAATGGGCAAACACGAAAATTGCAATTTAATTACATAGTTAGGTATAAATTTTTATTCATTTAATACTAACTTAGTAACTCACCATTACCATTTACCGATTGTTCATTTCCTTATAGTTTTTTTTCTTCATTTATTGTCCTATAGGCTATATATTTTTGGTTACATCTAACATGGTCAAAAAAGAAGATGATAAAGATAAAGACTAATAGCTAGAAGAACATTTTGCCTATAGATAACTTATTGGTCAACCTTTTTCAGGTTCATACCAACCGTGATCAATGGAGATCTAGATTCAATAAGATCGGAAGTAAAGGATTATTATATCAATATGATTAGTTTCTTGAAACGAATGAGCTGATGAGGAAGGCGATGTAGGGAATGTTGACTGCGTTTATTGACAAGTATCTAGATGTATATTACAGGAAGCAGAAGGGGCTGGATGGAGTGGAGACATTGGTGGATGTGAATGGGAGTTCCGGGTTTTTTTTGGGTGATTATGAAGATGATTAAGGGATAAGCTGTTCTTTCCATTATCTTACCGTTTGTATTCCATCATGGAAGCCACGTGAAGTTTATACTATGTTAAAGACATTTGATCATGAAACTTCAACCTAGAAATATTTGAACACCCTACGAGCTATGATTGATCTTTAATTACAATATCTATGTTGCCAATTCACACCAGACCTGTTAAAAAATTATGCAATTTCAATTATAAATATTCCAAATTTCTTATCCTAGATACATGTATTCTAGAAAAATCCACTGGTCCTATTAATGCCACACAATTTGTTCATTTACATTCATCTGTCTTTCATCTCAACTTTTTCTATTTCTCAACCAATAATCCTAGTCCCATTGTCACTTCTACTTCCTAACTTTCGCTTAAGGTACGCTTTCTATTTAGTTGTACAAAAGTTTATTTTATAGACGTTGTTGCAACTCATTTAAACATTCTTATTGCAGTTTAGATTGTTTATAACCAACATATACATACATATATGTGTATTGGCTGTTTTAACTGTACAAAGGATCGCATATACTACACATGCTCATGTGTGTGTGTATTAGCCAAGGTGTCTCTGTGTGTGTGTGTATTAGCCAAGTTGTGTCTCTCTGTGTGTGTATATATATATTGTGTGTGTGTGTGTGTGTGTGTTTTCCAATTATTAATAGTTGTAGGACCCATAGTTAAATAAGGAACAACAATTGATAAATTATGCAACATTTGAACAAATCGTTTTCTATTGCATATGAACACAATATTTCAAAAACAGCAATCCACACGCGAAGCACGCACCGTGATCACGCGTGAATTGCATGCGGTGATGCTTGTAAAAATAACACAATTATTAGAATCTCGTGTTCTACCAATAATTGGCTTCATAACTAATTTGTTGTATAGTATAAAAAAAATCATGTTTCTTCATCATTTTGGGTTATTGGTTACTACACAATGCATTCACCACCTTTGTTTTGTTTCATACAAGTTATATATTGGAGGGTGTACAGACCGATGAAGCCAAATATAGTGTATATTCAATCAACGTTAAATTCTACATGATCCCACATTCCAGCAAACTAGCTCTTAAAATTGTTTGTTGTAATTTTTTTTCTTAATTATTTTTTTTTCTAATGATTTCAGGCAGCTTGCGAAGTGATTCCAGGTTTAGAAATTTCAATACATTGCTAAATTAGAAAGAAAATTCAAATTGTTCACGCAAGTCATACATTTTCATGATTAGAACGCAAAATAGAAGCAATTATGTAACGACCCGTATTCTACACATCATAGGATTGTAGAATATTTATTTATTTCCCACGTGAAGTCGTATGGTCATGTAACTTTGGGAAACATCTATTAGAGTCATTTCCCATGTTCATGATTTTTGTTGATTTTTGAATGACCATTATGCCCCTAGTCAGTACTGTTTTGGCCATAACTTTTGATTGGAAAGGAATTTTGACCTGAAACCACTTCCATTTGATTCGTTTGATGGTTTCTCTTTCCGTAGAGTGGTCATAATAGTCAAACGGACTTACCGTTTGGGAGATATGGCTGAAACAAGGTTTGGAGGGTGAAAAACTGCTTAACCGGGCCAAATCGGGTGATTAGTGAGCAGGCCCATAACCCATTTCGGGATTAGGGTTATGGGAGGGATGAAATGAGATGGAGAATCACTCCATTTCAGTTTTCTAGCCTCACTTATCACCAAGGATCCCTAAAAATGGCCTCCAACCTCTAAATCACCTCCAAATCATTTTTTGGTTAAGGATTTGGCTTAGCAACCCCTAATCAAGGAAGATCTTCACTAAAGCAACTTTGGAGCTGCTGTTTGGCATTGAGATTCACATCAAATCAGAGATTTATTTCAGATCTTAGTTTATTTTGTGGCTAAGGTGAGTGATTTGCATAGTTTTGCACTAATTATGGCTAATTAGGAGTGATTAGTGTTAATTAGCGAATTTATACACTAATAAATTCTGGAAAAATGTTTATAAAATTCGGAATGATGTTTTAGACCTCTGATATGAGTTTGGGTTAATTTGGTTAAGTTTTGTTAATCCTGTCATTAGTTTCACCTAAACATGCTAAAGGGGAAAATATGGGATTTTGGGTATGTTTGATCCATTTCTACTTATCATATTGGTGTTTTGATGTTTGTGGTTGATTATGTATGTTGCTATGACTGCATGGTATGCTTTGTGATTGATTAGAATAGTTAGAATGGTCAAAAACGCCGTCGAATGGCGTAAACAGCTCGCTGGACAAGGTGCAGGGATTCAGATCGCATAGGGGATTGAGGGACGATCGGATCGCCCTATGGGATCATGGGACATCCCCACGAGTCGAGCCATCCCCTCCGAACCGAACCATCTGCGCAAGGCCCACGAGCAACAATCGTGAACTGCTACCCGATCCGATCCACTCGTGCTTCATATCACGATCCGAACAAGAGGAAAGCAGCATCCACAATCTGATGCACAGCGAGACGACGATCCGAACCAGGAGAGAACCACGAGCTGGAGGGGCGCGATCCGATCCGTATGGGGTATCACGATCCGAACCAAGGAGGGGAGTACGATCCGAGGCAAATAGAAAGGGGACCGCAATGACGACCCGATCACCTGGAGGATCACGACCCGATCTGATGCATGAGGTGCGACCCGATCCGAATGCCTAAGGCCGATCCGATCCGATGAAGAATGTGAAGGCTGATCCGATCCGACTCGATGGTGATGACCAATAACCCGAAATGCAAAGGTAGTCCAAATGGAAGTTAGGGCTCAGGATCCCGGAACCAGTTGGGAACCAATGAGTTCACTTCATGGTTGGACTTTGCTGCGGGATGTGTGCTAAGGAGTTGTCGACGTTCATAACTTCGATTCACCACTCAGAATGAATGATGGGCTACTTATCAGTGCAGTAGGGTCATTATGACCTGAGGGGCAAAGTGATGGTAGCAAGACTACGTTATCAGTGCAGTAGGGTCATTGTGACCTGAGGGGCAAGGTGATGCGTAGTAAGACTATGAGCCAGTGCAGATGGGGTGAGACTCCATGGGGCAAAGGGGACATAGCGAAGGATTTGTGGCTACGTTATCAGTGCAGTGAAGCCATTTATGACTTCATGGGGCAAAGTGATCGTAGCAAGGTATGTTGGGTGATCGAAGTGGTGAATATCGTATGCTTTACGCACTGAGTGAGAGATGTGAGGATGGATGCTATGTTTGATTGTTTGACATCATTATGATATGCACACCTCCCCCACCACCGTATCTTTATATTGATTAATATGACACCTTAGAGTGTTGTACAGTATGTAGTGCTAACTCTTTGGTTGCAGGTCCAGGTTCAGGTATGTTTTAGTCTACCTGTTATTGTTCACTTTAGATGCTTATCGCTCATACCAGGCTTTATGTCTGACCCAGAGTTTTATGTCTCCTCTTATTACTCTGGGTGCTCACACGAGCAGACTAGAGACAGGTTAGCTGGTGATGCGCGAGTAGCTGGTTCGGAGGCGGGCATGAGTCTTCCACGTATTATATATATATATATACGCATTCTCCCTGTGTCGTTGGTGGTCGCTACCTGGGCATTAGTAGTGTACCTCCTTTATCTTGCTTTTGCTTTGAGACAGTTTAAAAGTTGTAATAAGCTGTATTTTTGGATTTCCGCTGCTATGATGTTTAGTTCTGATTTTCAGCTTATGCACTGTTTCTCCTGTTTTATGTCAAGTATGTTATTATATTTTGTCCTATGCGCTGTGAGACATTCTACAGGTTCCTTGTATGTTCATTTCCTTCTTCCTTTTCCTTCTCACGACCTGTTCCATGCTAACTGGACATGTGTACAGCACACTTTTGGAGTAAATGTCGGTTGGTGCGGGGCGGGCCGTCACACTTGGTATCATAGCTCTAGGTTGCGTAGTTAACCTAGGGAAAGACACTAGGGAGAGTTAGTACGTATAGGAGAGCGTGTATTTGTGATTACTTTGGTTTTCAAAAGCTATGTATATACTATTAGTAGTATAAGAATGAAGTTGCACTGCACTAGTACCACTATGGGGTCGTTAATCGTTTCCCTTTTACAGATGGACAATGAGCCGATATGTTAGAGGTACCGGTAGAGGGGCCAATAATGGGAATGCCGCTGACATGAGGGCGATGTTTACCAACTTCATGAGAGACATGCTTAGAGAAGTGCAAGGGGCAGTTCCCAATCCTGGAGCTGGTGTTGGCCCAGTAGTGCAGGCGCCTAGGGTCGATTTCGCCAAGTTGTGCAAAGATTACACTAATCTTGGTGGGAAGCCGTTCCACGGAACGGAGTCGGACACAGAAGTTCAAGATTGGATGGATAGCTGCGACCGTATCTTCGATGACTTGGGTTTTGAGGATGCGATGAAGAGAAGGCTAGCGTCTCGTCAGCTGCAAGGGCGAGCGATGAATTGGTGGAATGCTATTAGAACAGCTACTCCAGAGGACCAGGTTACTTGGGTTCAGTTCAAGGCTCGCTTTAGCGAGAAGTTCATTCCAGCTGCCCAGAAGTCAGTGTTGTTCAAGAGGTTCTTGGAACTCAAGCAGAATGGGAGGGCAGTTTCTGATTATATTGCTGAGTTCGACACCTTGTCGAAGTACAGACTGTCTCTCATTGATACTCCTGAGAAGAAGAATGAGAAGTTCATTGTTGGTTTGGATGGGTACTTGGGGGAAAAGCTTATCAACCACATCGATGAGACTTTTGAATCGATCGTGGGGAAAGCTTTGAGATCAGAGAGTCATTACCCTAAGTTAAAGACTGAGGCTGCATCTGCAGAAGGGCCAAAGTCGCAAGCAGGCGGTGGAGGCAAGAATAGCTCTCAGAATAAGAGGAAGCAGGACCAATCAAAAGGTGGCCAGAAAAAGATTAAGAAGGATGTTGAGTGCTTCAACTATGGAAAGAAGGGCCATTATGCTAAAGAATGTCGGGCCAAGCCAGCGGAAAGGAAGTGCTACAACTGTGGCCAAATGGGACATCAGAAGGATAAGTGTCCGCAACCTCTTAAGGAGAAGCAGATTGTGAAAGCATATGCTATTGATGTTGTTCCTTCTTCGTCGAATGCCCCAACTGCGGCGGAGAAAGGAAAGAATGTTGTTATTCAAGGTATGCTTTCTATTTATGATGTACCAATTCGAGTTTTGTTTGATACTGGGGCTTCCTGTTCCTTCATATCTAGTGACCTGGTAGATAGGTTAGGACTGGAACCCGAGATAGTCGATAGACCATTGGTTGTGACGAACCCGATTGGTGGTTCGACTAGCCTTAGTATGATTTGCAGGAATTTGGTCTTATGGAGTCATGGATGTATGTTCGTATGTGATTGCTTTGTTTTGGGCTTTACTGGGTATGGCATTATATTGGGAGTCGATTGGCTCCAAAGATACGGGGTGGTGGTAGACTGTGAGGGCTTTTTGGTGACAGTAAGGGCGGATGATGGGCGGAGGGTAGTGTTTGGTAGTCTACCTAGTGATGGGGTTATGGCTAGTTTTGTAAATTCCCTCGACATCCCGCAGGATGAGTTGTCAGATGTGCCCATGGTTGGCCAGTATTCGGACGTCTTCGAGGAGGTGACCGGGCTTCCACCACACCGAGAGATTGAGTTCCGTATTGATTTAGTGAAAAATTCCAGACCTATAGTAATGCCACTTCGTCGTATGGCACCAAAGGAGCAGCGAGAGCTCGGGGTGTAAGTCAGCAATCTTTTGAAGAAGGGATTGATTAGGAGGAGTGTCTCCGAGTGGGGAGCACCAGTTGTGTTTGCCACTAAGGCATATGGTTCCCTTCGTTTGTGTGTGGACTATCGCGAGTTGAATAAGGTGACGAGGAAGAATAAGTATCCTCTACCGCGGATAGATGATTTGTTTGATCAGCTGGAAGGAGCAAGAGTGTTCTCCCAGTTGGACC
Source organism: Allium sativum (assembly GCA_030737875.1). Taxonomy (NCBI): domain Eukaryota; kingdom Viridiplantae; phylum Streptophyta; class Magnoliopsida; order Asparagales; family Amaryllidaceae; genus Allium; species Allium sativum. The sequence continues at coordinate 164,221,843 of CM060924.1, forward strand.
TCGCGACAGGATTTCATCAGCTACGAGTAGCGGATGAGAGTGTTCCGAAAATGGCATTTAGGACGCCGTCTGGATTTTATGAGTGGTTGGTCATGCCGTTTGGGTTGACCAATGCACCAACCTATTTTGTGGATCTTATGAATCGAGTATTCAGAGATCAGTTGAATAAGTTTGTTCTTGTGTTCGTGGATGATATCCTTGTTTACTCAAGGACAGAGGAGGAACACAAGGGGCACTTGAGGATAGTGATGGAGGTGTTGAGGAAACACCAATTGAAAGCGAAATTCTCTAAGTGTCATTTTTGGAGAAGGGAAATAAGATTCTTGGGTCATGTTGTTTCAGAGTGTAGTATTGCCGTGGACCCTGCGAAGGTGGCTACGGTACAGGATTGGCCTACGCCCAAGAATGCTACAGATGTAAGAAGTTTCTTGGGATTAGCCGGATATTATCGTAAGTTTATCCAGGACTTCTCCAAGATAGCAGCACCGTTGACTCAGTTGACTAAGAAGAATCAGTCCTTCGTCTGGGATGGAGTGTGTGAGGATGCCTTCAAGAGTCTAAAGGAGAAGTTGACGCGTGCACCAGTGTTAGTCATTCCTAAAGGGAATGAAGAGATGACGGTATACACGGATGCTTGTGGTACCGGACTGGGTGCAGTATTGATGCAAGGAGGTAGGGTTGTAGCTTATGCTAGTCGACAGCTAAAGCCGCATGAGAAGAAGTATCCTACCCATGATTTGGAATTGGCAGCGATTGTATTTGCGCTGAAGATATGGAGACACTATCTCTTGGGAGAAAGATTTGAGTTGTTTACCGATCATAAATCGTTAAAGTATCTCTTCCCTCAGAAAGATCTGAATCTCCGTCAGCAGAGATGGTTAGAGTTCTTGGCTTCGTATGATTTTGATATCGCATACACACCTGGGATAGGTAATGCAGTAGCCGATGCCTTGAGTAGGAGACATGCCAGCCTAGGGGCAATGTTTCTTGAATGGAAGCAACTGGAGTATATCGCGGGGTTTGATTTCAGACCAAAGTGCGAGTTGGATCCAGTTATGCTAGCTAGTTTGACGATCAGACCCACTTTGATAGAGCGGATTGGTTTTAGTCAGAGGGACGATCCTAATTTATTAGAAATCATCTCCAAGTTAGAGATGGGTATCGATGAGGAGATGAATGTGTATGGGCTTGATCGAGATGGATGGCTTCGGAAGAACGGAAGACTAGTTGTGCCCAACGTGAATGGTTTGAGAGATGAAGTGCTTAGAGAATGTCATCACTCAAAACTGACTATACATCCCGGTGGTAATAAGATGTATCGAGACATGAGACAGACTTACTACTGGGAAGGGATGAAAAGAGACGTTGGGAAGTTTATATCCAAATGCATGAATTGCCAGCTAGTTAAAGCCGAACAAAAGAAGCCTAGTGGGTTGTTGCAACCATTAGAAATTCCCGAATGGAAATGGGAACAAGTTTCGATGGATTTCATCGACGGTTTACCAAGGACTAGATCGGGACATGATAGCATTTGGGTAATTGTGGATCGATTGACTAAGAGCGCAAGATTTATACCAGTCAAATCGACCAGAACGGCAGCCAAGTTGGCAGAATTGTATATGAAGTGGGTAGTGAGATTTCATGGAGTACCCAAAAGCATTGTGAGTGACCGAGAGCCGTTGTTCACTAGTGGGTTTTGGAAGAGCTTACAAGAGGCTCTAGGGTCAGGATTACTTCTCAGTACCGCATATCATCCTCAGACCGACGGTCAGACGGAGAGGGTGAATCGTATATTGGAAGATCTCTTGAGAGCTTGTATATTGGATTTTGGTGGATCATGGGATGACCATTTGCATCTAGTAGAGTTTGCATATAATAATAGTTACCAATCCAGTATCGGTATGGCTCCATATGAAGCTTTGTACGGAAGACCGTGCAACTCACCATCATGTTGGATAGAGACTGGCGAGAAGTTTGTGCTTAGACCAGATGTGGTGAGAGAAACTTAAGATAAGATTAAGATCATTCAGCAACGAATGAAAGCTGCCCAAGATAGGCAGAAGAGTTATGCTGATAAGAGGAGAAGAGATTTGAAATTCTACGTTGGTGACTTGGTGTTTGTTAAGATCTCTCCGTTGAAGAGCGTGATACGATTTGGCAGGAGAGGCAAGTTGGCACCAAGATTTGTTGGCCCGTTCCCCGTTCTTGAATTAGTCGGGAATCTGGCATATAGAGTTGGCTTACCAGAGAAAATGGCGGGAATTCACAATGTGTTTCATGTTTCCCAACTAAGGAAGTTCGTTCACGACTCAGATATGACTATTTCACCTGATCAGTTAGAGGACTTCGAAGTAGAACCCGAGGCGGTTGGGAACCGCAAGCCGATTCGTATTGTGGGGCACGATACAAAGCAACTTCGAAGGAAGTCGGTGAAGCTAGTCAAGGTTCAGTGGGGCGAGGACGAGAATGATTGTACTTGGGAGACAGAGGAGAGCATTAGGAAGGCATATCCAGGACTCTTTGCCTGGTAAGATTTATTTTGCGATTTAGTTATTCCGCATGATAGGATTGACTTGTTTTGCATGGTCGATGCTTGTTTTATGATTGATAGGCATGCGGGACCTTTGTATGTGTTTTGATTAGGGAATTTCGGGGGCGAAATTTCTTAAGGGGGGGAGAGTGTAACGACCCGTATTCTACACATCATAGGATTGTAGAATATTTATTTCTTTCCCACGTGAAGTCGTATGGTCATGTAACTTTGGGAAACATCTATTAGAGTCATTTCCCATGTTCATGATTTTTGTTGATTTTTGAATGACCATTTTGCCCCTAGTCGGTACTGTTTTGGCCATAAATTTTGATTGGAAAGGAATTTTGACCTGAAACCACTTCCATTTGATTCGTTTGATGGTTTCTCTTTCCGTAGTGTGGTCATAATAGTCAAACGGACTTATTGTTTGGGAGATATGGCTGAAACAAGGTTTGGAGGGTGAAAAACTGCTTAACCGGGCCAAATCGGGTGATTAGTGAGTAGGCCCATAACCCAGTTCGGGATTAGGGTTATGGAAGGGCTGAAATGAGATGGAGAATCATTCCATTTCAGTTTTCTAGCCTCCACTTATCACCAAGGATCCCTAAAAATGGCCTCCAACCTCTAAATCACCTCCAAATCATCTTTTGGTTAAGGATTTGGCTTAGCAACCCCTAATCAAGGAAGATCTTCACTAAAGCAACTTAGGAGCTGCTGTTTGGCATTGAGATTCACAAAAAATCAGAGATTTATTTCAGATCTTAGTTTATTTTGTGGCTAAGGTGAGTGATTTGCATAGTTTTGCACTAATTATGGCTAATTAGGAGTGATTAGTGTTAATTAGCGAATTTATACTAATAAATTCTGGAAAAATGTTTATAAAATTTGGAATGATGTTTTAGACCTCTGATATGAGTTTGGGTTAATTAGGTTAAGTTTTGTTAATCCTGTCATTAGTTTCACCTAAACATGCTAAAGGGGAAAATATGGGATTTTGGGTATGTTTGATCCATTTCTACTTATCATATAGATGTTTTGATGTTTGTGGTTGATTATGTATGTTGCTATGACTGCATGGTATGCTTTGTGATTGATTAGAATAGTTAGAATGGTCAAAAACATCATCGAATGGCGTAAACAGCTCGCTGGACAAGGTGCAGGGATTCAGATCGCATAGGGGATTGAGGGACGATCGGATCGCCCTATGGGATCGTGGGACATCCCCACGAGTCGAGCCATCCCCTCCGAACCGAACCATCTGCGCAAGGCCCACGAGCAACAATCGTGAACTGCTACCCGATCCGATCCACTCGTGCTTCATATCACGATCCGAACAAGAGGAAAGCAGCATCCACGATCTGATGCACAGCGAGACGACGATCCGAACCAGGAGAGAACCACGAGCTGGAGGGGCGCGATCCGATCCGTATGGGGTATCACGATCCGAACCAAGGAGGGGAGTACGATCCGAGGCAAATAGAAAGGGGACCGCAATGACGATCCGATCACCTGGAGGATCACGACCCGATCCGATGCATGAGGTGCGACCCGATCCGAATGCCTAAGGCCGATCCGATCCGATGAAGAATGTGAAGGCTGATCCGATCCGATTCGATGGTGATGACCAATAACCCGAAATGCAAAGGTAGTCCAAATGGAAGTTAGGGCTCAGGATCCCGGAACTAGTTGGGAACCAATGAGTTCACTTCATGGTTGGACTTTGCTGCGGGACGTGTGCTAAGGAGTTGTCGACGTTCATAACTTCGATTCACCACTCAGAATGAATGATGGGCTACTTATCAGTGCAGTAGGGTCATTATGACCTGAGGGGCAAAGTGATGGTAGCAAGACTACGTTATCAGTGCAGTAGGGTCATTGTGACCTGAGGGGCAAGGTGATGCGTAGTAAGACTATGAGCCAGTGCAGATGGGGTGAGACTCCATGGGGGCAAAGTGGACATAGCGAAGGATTTGTGGCTACGTTATCAGTGCAGTGAAGCCATTTATGACTTCATGGGGGCAAAGTGATCGTAGCAAGGTATGTTGGGTGTTCGAAGTGGTGAATATCGTATGCTTTACGCACTGAGTGAGAGATTTGAGGATGGATGCTATGTTTGATTGTTTGCCATCATTATGATATGCACACCTCCCCCACCTCTGTATCTTTATATTGATTGATATGATACCTTAGAGTGTTGTACAGTATGTAGTGCTAACTCTTTGGTTGCAGGTCCAGGTTCAGGTATGTTTTAGTCTACCTGTTATTGTTCACTTTAGATGCTTATCGCTCATACCAGGTTTTATGTCTGACCCAGAGTTTTATGTCTCCTCTTATTAATCTGGGTGCTCACACGAAAAGACTTGAGACAGGTTAGCTGGTGATGCGCGAGTAGCTGGTTCGGAGGCGGGCAGGAGGCTTCCACGTATTATATATATACGCATTCTCCCTGTGTCGTTGGTGGTCGCTACTTGGGCATTAGTAGTGTACCTCCTTTATCTTGCTTTTGCTTTGAGACAGTTTAAAAGTTGTAATAAGCTGTATTTTTGGATTTCCGCTGCTATGATGTTTAGTTCTGATTTTCAGCTTATGCACTGTTTCTCCTATTTTATGTCAAGTATGTTATTATTATATTTTGTCCTATGCGCTGTGAGACATTCTACAGGTTCCTTGTATGTTCATTTCCTTCTTCCTTTTCCTTCTCACGACCTGTTCCGTGCTAACTGGACATGTGTACAACGCACTTTTGGAGTAAATGTCGGTTGGTGCGGGGCGGGCCGTCACAAATTAAGTCATTGCAATCTCAATTGAGTTGTGCATTCAATTATAGTGTGCAACTAGGTTATTCAATAATTATCGCACCCGGGTTGATTAGTTGATGAAAATATTGAAATATTTAAGTCACTGCCATTTATATAGTACATACCTGTGATTATTCTAACAAATTTATTATTATTATTCTTTTAATTTAACTTTTAAAACAATAATAAGTATAATGAAGTTTAGGCTCATTATATAACAATATTAAGTCAGGATTAGTACATTGAGGGCATCATATTTTCCTTCTCATTACAGTAGTTATTGTGCATGTAACATGTTCAGCAAATTGAGTTAATAATCAAATTGTTTTATACTTTGGATTAGTAGGAACATACGCAACTTGAACCAACTAGTCAAATAGTTTAATATGTTAATAAATTGTTTCCTTGTATTTTGGATGACATAATTTTGACACGAAAAAATGGGTATATTAAACAAATTCTCTCTCATCACTTGATTCATATTATCATAATTGATAAACAGTGCAGGTTTCAATAGAAGCATGGAAGCAAGACCAAGATCAGAAGCTAGCCTTGGTTGTGATACTGGACTTTTAATTTGTAAGCTTCATGACATGTTTTTAGATTGTAATGCTCTGAAGATATTTGGTTTTTTAACGTCTGGCATATAAGGAGAAATTACATGTTGCATCATGATTCTTTGATTTTTGCAATGCGAGGAGAATGGTTGTATATTGAATTGTTATATTTTGATGTTAGTTGAAATGTAATATGTTTTAGTAAATAAAACTATTATATGCTCCAGGAAATGAATTTTTATATATTATTGTATATGCACTAGAAAATTAGCATATGCCACTTTGTCTTCTGATGTTATATGGGTTAAGAATGAAGCGTAATATTAGTTATTTATTATGCTTCAGGATTTTAGTGATAAAATCATGCTTCAAGGATCTTAGTGATAAAACCATGCTTCAGGAAATTAGTAACAGTTATTACTGTTGTAAACATGAATTATAAACAATAAACCTGTATCATTGCCAATTGTAATAAACGTGACAACATATTTGATAGTCACAGTTATAATTGTTAGGGAAGTTTTGTATATCACAGTTATAACCATGACAAATTGTGTCTTTTGTAACAGTTATAACCATTACAATATTTGTAACAAAAAATTGAATGCAGTCTATAATAACGGTTATAGTCGTTACAAAATCAATTTGTCATGCTTATAAGCATTACAAATTCTCTATTTTGGTGTTGTGTTATAATAAACTTATATAATTTGTTAGTGTTGAATCTGAATTATATGCCTAAAGGAATAATTACTAATCCAATATCTACTTCCATATCGATAAAGAATTCAACCCAAATTTGGTGATAATTTGGCCACCTCATCAAATATGTCTAGACACTCTTAAACTATAGGCTTGTTTGACAACTTGCTACTATAGGACTTAACATCTCAGCCTATTATCATTTGTTCATAAATGTAACAATCCGAATTTTTAATAATGAATATTTAATTAATTTAAATATTTAAAATGATTAATTTTAAGAGTTAATGACTTGGAATTAATTTAAATGAGAATTTGGATGTCAATTTAACTTGGAACTGATAATTTTGTGTTTAAAAATACAAATTAATTTAGTTTGAAGCTAGGTGAAATTCGATTTGAATATAGACGATAATAATAAATTATTATCAGAGAATTGTGTGTTTTGAAATCAAGTAATTATTAATCGATTTACGTTAACACGTTAAATCAGCAAATTTTCAAACAATTTCGAATTTCGACAAAACTAGTTTCATCGGATCCGGAATGGTTAATTGTTATAATATTTCAGATTTCGTCTCAATATGAATTGTCGTGTGATTGTGCACGATATAAACGCGTATCGATTAGTCGTTTGGAATTAAAAATAGTGTTTTTGTAGAAAGAATTGAAATTCAATGAAATAGCTTCACTGGGTCCGGAATATTGAACTATTGTAGGATTTCAATTTTCGTAGCGATTGGTCAAACTTTGTGGTCATACGAGCGTAAAATTTTCATCGTATAAACAAATGAATAAAATATAGAAAATATCTCCACTATATAATAACTTTAACTCTTAAAAACCTAATGCCGCTTACATTTTTATCTCCCACAATGAACTATTTTTTGAGCCGCCCTCATTTCTTATTTCGACAAATCAAATAAAATCGGATTCTCAACGCAATCATATGATTTTGGATTCATTCGAATCATGAATTGAAGATTTACATCGTGGCGTGTTCTTATGTAAGTGCGCACAAGCTTCAAAAGGTAATTTTTTAGCAATGGCTAAGAATTCGTGTTTTATGAAAATGTGTAGAGTTTTGGTCGATTTAAGCTTAGACTGGAATTCACCACAAGACTGAGCATCTTCGATGTAAAGATGAGGTGGCACGACTCCCTTTTGGAGTTCACGAGCCTGCAGTAATGAGGTGGAATGAGGGAATGTCGCTTTTTTTGGAGCTTGTCTGGGCATTTTCCTTGGTGATAACTGGGTAGAGGCAGATTAGAGGAGTTTCTAGGTGTTATCAGATCTCAATTTAATCGAGTATGGAGGAAGGGAACGAGGCATTTCGAGTTCGACATTATTGTTGTAGGCGGGTTCATGTGTTTTCAAAGACGGGGAAGAAGGGTTTAAGAAGGATTTAGGGTAAATTATTAATGAACCAAATTGTACTAATGATATTTAAATTATTTAAAATGTTTACAAATTTGTAACGAGCATATTTATTTTGTACAAAATCAGATTGGGACAAAACAAGTTGCTTTGGGTTCGTATTCACAAATACAATGCATATGAATTGGATTGGATTCATTTGAAGTAGTTTGGAATTTTGTTTAATTTTTAAATGTCGGATTAAAATTAGATAAATCAACTCAAAATCATCAAATTGGAATGAATGGTGAGTTAACTCTCACACATTCTGAAATACTGAGGAACATTGTTATTTCATAAAATAATATTCATTTTTTTTAGTATAAATTGTGTATTTGGATGTTTTGGATGATTTATTGCTTTGTTGGCAGTTGTCGATATATATAGACAGAATATATATATATATATATATATATATATATATATATATATATATATATTCTGTCTATAAAATAATGACTTTTGACATTACATGCTTCTAAGCGGAAGATTCATCTTAAGTGAATTAGATAAGATTATTTGATTTATGTGCATATATAGGATAAAATATGAGCTGTGATGCAATAGGATAGGTTGAAGGGATCCAATAGGATTCCTCAAATGTTTTGGATGTTATTTGCTTTCATATTATTCAAATATGGTCTGTCTAACCTAAGTAACATAAAAATCAGGTTTGGATATGAATTGTTGAATTAAATTTAACACTGATGTGTTTTTATTTAGTAAAAAGTATTGATTGAGCGATTGGCAGCAGATAGCCTAAAATCCATCCTTTTAAGACGTTGATTCGCTGTCAGGCGAATTGAGTAAGTTGAAGCAATAAAATTTATTTTTATAACCAAAGCAAGGTTTTAAATTTTAATTTGTACAAGTTATATAAAATAGAGGTTTTATAAATAAATCAATATTTATAATCGAAATTTATAAAGAAATTATAAAATGATTTATATAGCAAACTCATGTGTTTAAATAAGTTTTATAAGCAAGTAAGTTAGAAATTAACCTAAGTGTTAATGGTCTGAAATAATTGTTGTTAAGAAACAATTAAGCATGATATTAATTAATTAATAATGTTATTAACTAATTTAAAAGGAAAAATTAATCGAAATAAGATAATAAGTTAACTATGTTTTCAGGTTGACTAAGTCAACTACTTTAATTGGAACTGGATATTAAACTAATTTGTTTTCATAATAGGTTTAACAAACAAATTTTTAAACTTATTTTTTCTATTAAAAGTTGATTAATCACCTAATTAACTATGTCTAAAGATAACTATCGAATTGATAATCATTAATAAAGTTAGTTATTATTTTAATAACTATATAAACAGATTAACTATCATATTTTCAGTTAATAATGAAGTAAATTACTTTTAATTATTAAATGTTGAAGTTAATTAATATTTTACTTAATAATAATTAAGTGATTACCTTTTTAATTGGAATTTATTTAGGAAATTATCAAGTTTGTAATAAATTTTTATTTGAATTTTGTAAAGGGTTTTATAAGGGGATTTTATAATAAATCCAATTTTTATAAAAGAGATTTAAAGCAAATGTGATGGTTATAAATAAGCGCTTAATTAATAATTGAACTAAGTAAAAGTGATTGTAATTGAAAAGAGATTTTTCAAATGCAAGAAAGGGTTTTAAAACCGTATTTAAGTTGAATAGTAAATGGAACTTATTGTAACAATTACTTAAAATCAGGTTTTGTATTAAAAGAACTTTCATTTATCTTTAAGATAAGAATGTTGTCGACACAACTAGAAAAGTGGTTATATTTAACACTAAAGTGTGTGTGTTGCAAGAAAAGCATTGCAAAAGCCATGCTTTCTTTGATCTTCTGCAACAATATTCATATGTTGTTGCATTAGATGTGAATGCACTATTGCGGTTGGAATTCTAGTGCTGTGAAGTCCAGTTCAAAGCGTAGCTTTACATAAATACGATCTAGGTCAGCGATCCATGTTACCAGAATAAATAAATAAATAACCGTAGATAATTATTAATCCAACGGTTCAAACTAATTCATGCTCCCGCTATGTGAAATTTTGGCGGGTTGTTCCTCCTCTTCACGAAATACTTCCCTGTTATGTGAAATCCTCTCCCTTCATTTCCTCTCTCTAGCAATCCCTAAAAGAAACAAAAACCATAAAACAAATTAAACTCATCGATTAATGGTAAAATCACATCCCTCTAATCTATGGAAACATTAATCTACTCTGTAAATCTAATTCTGCCATCTATGGAACATTGGTCGAAAACAATTTCGTCCCTAACCCGTTAAGAAGTCATTTTGGGAAGTTTTCGATGTTGGTGATTGTTAATCGGCTTTTTGGTACGGTTTCCAAAAGTACGCAAGACACGCTTGACTCAACATATCGCGTGATACTGCAGCCCAGAAGTGTTGCAAACAAAATCAGGGATCTAGCACTAGAAGACTCGAGCCGGGCCACTAGCGGAATGTCGCATCCCCTGGGTGTGACATAGGTCAGCATCCATCTGCAGCCGAGCCGAAGGCGAGCCGTGCTCTAAGACAAAGGCGAGCCGTCAAGCGGGTCTGGGCGCAGCCCCTATGGGGTTCTGGGGCACCACAGTCCAATTAGGTCGAACCAGTGGGCACTGCCTGATACATCCGATTTCCGCCAATAAGTGCGCCCAGAATTTCCAGATCGACTCAAAGTCAGAAGTTCCGTGAACCTCTCTGCTCCTCTAAACATCGCCAAACCAAGGACTTGGACACCAAAGTGTCGCGAGTCCAAATCTTAAATCCCTAGCCCGCGTTTATATATGATCTTCGTGCCCCTCAGGGGTACCAATTTCATACCCCTAAAAGGTACGAAATTTGCACGCTTCGGGGTATGAAATTTGCACCCCTCGGGGTTCGAAATTCGTACCTTAGGGAACGAATTTAATACCCCAAATAGGGATACGAAGTCTATTTGAGCACGTACTTGGGGGTCGAAATTCAAAAGGCCGACAATAGGGGGTTCGAAATTCCACGGTGCAAACCCCACTCTTTTTTATCCCTTCTCCCACTCCTTTTTATCCCTAATCACTTTTCAACTACTCCCACCAACCATCACCTAACCTCTCCACTATAAATACCCCCCCCCCCACTTCCTACATTCAAGGGGTTGGTCCAAGCTCTCTCTCCCAAGCTTTAATGGCTTTCTAGGGAGAAGATATTATTCCCTAAAGCCTCCTAGCACCATTCTTCTTCACACAAGGAAGAAGATGAATGTTCTTAGACTCATGAGCATACTCATGAGGGTTTAGCCATGCTGTTGGACATCAAACCACCTTCGGATATTTCCGGACCTCTCGGACATTGTTGACCAAGTCAACACCTCGCCGACTCAACGAAGACGAAGATGGCCTTGACTTTGCCTCCATCGGATCTCGAGCCTCGACTCTGCCCCCTTCGGACTCTGAGCATCGACTCTGCCTCCCTTGGCCTCAACTCCGCCTCCTTCGGACTCCGAGCCTCGACTCTGCCTCCCTGGGCATCGACTCTGCTTTACTCGGCCTTGACTCTGCCTCCCTCGAGCCTCGACTCCACCTCCTTCGGACTCCGAGCCTCGACTCCGTCTCCTTCGTACCTCGAACCTCGACTTCGCCTCCTTTGGATCCTGAGTCTCTACTCTGTCTCCTTCAAACTACGAGCCTCGACTCCGCCTCCGTCGGACCCCGAGCCTCGACTTCTCTTCCCTCGGCCTTGCCTCTGCCTCCTCCGATCCTCGACTCCGCCTCCTTGGACTTCGAGCCTTGATTCCTCCTTCCGACCCCGAGCCTCGACTCCGTCTCCTTCGGACCCGGAGCCTCGACTCCGCCTCCGTCGGCCCCCGAGCCTCGACTCCGCCTCCTTCGGACCCCGAGCCTCGACTCCGCCTCCTTCGGATTTCGAGCCTCGACTCTGCCTCCTTCGGGCCCCAAGCCTCGACTCCGCCTCCCTTAGCCTCGACTCCGCCTCACTCGGCCCCGACTCCACCTCACTAGACCCCGACTCAGCCTCACTCAGCCCCGACTCCGTCTCACTCGACCTTGACTCAACATCGGAAACTCCTTGACTACTTCGCTCAACAAGGAAGATCGATAACAAGGGCTAAGAGGATATTGTTAATCATTATAGCTTCTTGTAATAATCTTGTTGTACTTTGTTGTGATGGAATAAAATCAGTACAGCCTTCAAAGTGGATGTAGGCCCTGACGGGCCAAACCACTATAAATAACCGTGTCCTTTACTTCCCTGCACATTATTACTGTATTTTTTTTATAATTATCCGCTCTGGACAAAAGGTTTCAAATTTTCGGAAACCTCGGGTGTTGATGACAATTTTAGGCATCAACATTTGGCGCGCCAGGAAGGGGGAGAGTAAAGCGCGCACCTACGGTCGACTTTCTATACCTCCTTCGAGGAATCGAAACCTTGCTATTCCTTCTATTCAATCACCAAGACTTTGGATGCTACTTAGGTTTTCTCAGGCTTACCAACCAAGCCCATCAACAATGCTGAACTAAGGGAAGAACCCCATGGTCGGACCTTCCACTATCGATCCTCATTCAGAATTTCCTCCTCAGCCTCGACTCACCGAAGCTCCGATCAACCTTAATGCTCCTAACCTCGATACATTCATTGATCAAGCCTAATTTGACAAAATCTCATGAAAATTGGGCAAGACTCGATGATGCCTTGTCGATGAAATCCACCATAACATCGGATTAACAAAACAACTTCGACAATATGATCAACGAGACATTCTCCACCTTTGAGCAGACATGGGCCCTCAGCCTCTATCAAATAACTCCTTCGCACAAACTCGATGAAGCCGACTTTTCCCACCAATCCTAGACCACAAGTTTGTTTGTGCTACTTGGATTTCATCTTATCCACCGAGCAAACTCGTCAGCAATGGCAAGATCTATCATTGGCGAGCCATCTAATGATAATCAATTAACTCCGATCCATCAGTGATTTCTTTCCAACATCTTAGCCACTGCTGATGCGGCATTACGTCCGACCCCCAAGGCCTTGCTAGCTCAAGTGTAGCTCTCGCGCTTATCCAAAGATCGAAAGAAACCGAGCAATGGCCCCAAGCCCAATTCAGATCTCAAATTCCCATCGTGACTTCGATGCACTTTAGGTCCCTTCTATAAACCTACGGTTGAGTCCGCTCACGATGGTTAAGCAACAAAGAATCGAATGACAGAATGTTGTGGATAAGTTCCTCCGATCCATCTTCAGATTTCGTCTTCGATTCTCGACTACGACTCAATTACTCGCTTCTCATCATGATGTTTAAGCATAGGAAGCTCGACGCTATAATCAAAGCTCAAGGCACAGAAGGGGGAGGAAGTCAAGAACTCTCCTTGACAGGACCTACACCGAACTACGTCACTTGGGAAGGAATCGATGGAGTGAATAAGAACCTTGCCACAGACTCGAAAGCTCGACTTGAGCGGCAGGAAGAGGCTTCCAATACCTTCCTTTCCCAAATTGAAAACCGAATAGGAAGTACTTTAATGCCGACTGGCCTAGTGTACGCTATTGGGACGAATACCAATGTTCGTCCACCCGTGACTTGGGACTTGGGGAAACCTCAGAAACTAACCAACCAGCTGACACCGCTCCTCGGAACGGTGCCAGTTCCACAACACTTGGGGGCACCCCAAATTCTGATGTCGTTCCAGCCCGTGACACTTTGGTTGGTCAGGTTGCGGTTTCGCAGTCGGATATGTTGCTCTAGAGCCAACGCACGCAACTTTGGATGGTAGTGCTCCCACGGTTCTGGGAGTCAAGGTTACGCCTGGCGTGGCCCCTCAAATTGGAATCCACCCAAACTTCCTTCTCAATCGATCGATTCTCAACTTGGACTTAAATACTTGGGGAACCAGTGCCGCTTCGGACAAACTGGATCAACTACTTCTTTCGGAGAAGGATCTGAGATCGTGGATGTCATCCGTTGGTGCACTTGAGACAGTGCTTCTCCTAAAGGCATGGATTGTGTGACTTGTCGCCTCTTTTCCTTAGATTATAGGAACCCTCGTGACCCGCCTGATTTCAAGCAATCAATATTGGATCCTTATGATGGTCGCAAGGACCCAACTGCTTACACCACAAGGTGAATTCGACATATGGAAGTTCTCTCAGTTTCAAAAAATGGCATGTCTAAGTACTTGCGGACTAGTGTGCACACCAGCTCGCTCAACCTCACCAGCCTTACCCAAACTAGACTCGATGGAAAAGGGCAAGCTAGATGTGTACTACGGAAGATGTCCACAGAATAGAACTCCCGAAGTCTACCAAAACTAATGGGTTCCATAGGATATCCCCATATTGATCACCTCCCCAACACGGTACGAATAATCATAAAAGATATGCGAAGGAACGCCCGTAACTCGCGGAAACCCACTCGAGACACAATCCCTTCACTAGGATCGTACACAAAGCTGAGTGGCCCCCAACGCTTCAACATGCCACAGGTAACATCCTATGACGGCATGACCAACATCTAATCTCAGCAATTTCAGAATCACCATGAAAAATGGAACGCGTCATCCCGGCCATCCTCGGCTTTGACGCTCGAGCCTCTGCTAAGCGGACTCAAACTGCTATGAGTTCGAACTTGTTGCCTATGCTTCTAGCATCCAACTGGGCCCGAGTTCACTTCAACTGACTTCCACAGAATCATGCAATCGAAGTTGGAGACTCATAGATTGTCGAAGACCTTCCATCAAGAAGGCGCGCTAGGCTTCAAAGTCCTGGACCAGATCACAACCTCTATAATGTGGCATGAGCCCAACCTCCGATTATCGCCGACACGATCCGTGGAATCATGAGGGAAGCATGGGAGCATTCCCACGACGTTTACAAAACAAGTACGAGGTTTAACCCATTCACTTCGACATGCCAACACCCAGTCCATACTTAAAGAAGCCATGATTCTCGAAGCTTCATTAGCCGCCACAAATCGCACATGGGTTCATTACACATTGTCAACACCATAAAGTGCAAGTGCTTCCCCGTCCTTATCCAAGACAACTCTACCCTGGTTCTCTTGACTTCCACCTTGAACTATCTCAACCCTCGACTAACTCACCAGGAGATTGGTCATGCAGTCCAGGATGCACGTCGTAATGCCCAGAGACATCCTCTCAGTCTCAAACATTTACCAAGGCACCCGTGAAACTGTTGAAGGCTATCTTGCAATATCCCACACCGCCTTGGATGAAATCGAGAAACCTACTCCTCGAATCGCACTTGTCCAGCTTACAAATGGCAAACCACCTGATTCCAAACTTAGAGCATGGACCGATCAAAAGCAATCAAAGATTCAGGAGATCTTCTGCATGAATGTCGACTACAACCTATCCTGAAACTTAGCATAAAGGAATCGAGCTTCTCACCTAAACATCCTGCCTCGTGGCGACGCCCAGAGCCCCAACGACTCTAATTCCACAGCTATGCACAATCTTGCTCACGCCGGCAACATCAAAGGTAGTCGCAATAATAAAAGGAAGCATCATCGACTTCCATCCTTCCACATCTATATTGCTCTCTGTGACACCCCCGAGAAAATCTATCTCACAACCTATAATTCCCAACCTTATAGGATATCGTCGGTTCTACAACATTCGCAGACACAACAAGAACATGTTTCACCACTTGCAGAACAAAATTGAGGAACTCATCCGCATGGGAACTCTGAGCCATTTAGCGCCCATCAAAGATTCCCACTGCACGGGATCTCTGAGCCACTCGATGCTCATCGAAGATTCTCACTAGGTGTGACCTTCGAGCCACTTGATGCTCATTGAAGATCCGCACTGCATGGGATCCTAGAGCCACTCGACGCTTATCAAAGATTCCCACTAAACAAAACCTTGACTGGCGATTAATCCCTCAAGATCATCCCCCGGCTCGTCAGGACCATGGCAACAATGAGCACCTATGCCTCACAACTCGCCTCACATGGGTCACCTTTTGCACTAATCTAGTTGTTATTAGGCCTCAAGTGATTTAAGCCTTCCAAATGGTTGTCTGACCTATAGTCAACTTTACGACTAATTCACATACACGAGCACGCTACACTGGATCAACATCTCGGACCCGGGAACTGATCCCCTCGATCAAGCCTTAAACCAACAATGAGTAGCCCAATACTTCAACTCCAGAGTCCACCATAAGGACCTCAACATTGGCGACCTCGTCTTTAAATGGGTCTTTCCTCCACCAACAGGCCTAGCTCCTCGTTAGGGAGGCCCATACTCCATACAATGCAAGCTCAATAATGGAACTTTCAGACTTTCAACCGTGGATGGAGCCCAACTCCCGAGGGCATGGAACAATGAACATCTCCGCCGCTATTTTACATAAATTAGTGTATAGTAGTTTATGCCTTCCAGCGATGTCTTGCTTTCTTGCAATTCAAGGCATTGTTAAGGCTATTACTGCCAAAGTTATCAATAGAAATAATGTTCAGCTCCCTATCTCCCTTCCATGTTTACTCTGTGCATGACATATTTAATCAATCCTGACAACCAGCTTGCATGCAAACAATCGATCACCTCCTCGGCACCCCAAGCATGGGAGTCGGTGCCGCCATCCGAATCTCGATCCAACATCGAGGCCGAACACATTGGCTTTGACCAGCACCTTGAACACGGGAGTTGGCAATGCTACTTGAGTTGCCAGCCCGCGACGCGACCGATTATAAATAACCACTAACTCGAATCTCGGCCCCACACCGAGACCATGGATAAATCGTTCCGTGCCCAAGTTCCATGCAACTTGGGGCCACCCAATATCCAGCCAAGAGTGATGCAATTTTCACTGCGGGTGCCGGTCGAATCTCGGCGCAGCATAGAGATCGACCTTAAATCGTTTCTTCGCCGAAGCTCTCAAGGCTTAGAAGTAGCCCATGGCCACGATCGGACCCTACGGGCTGATGATCCGGGCTTCTCTTTTGGTCAATAAACGACGCCTGCCGCTTGCAATAACCCGAATGAACGACGGGAGAGCCCCCACCAGAATACTTAACATCCTACACCTTTGCTCTACTTGGGATTTACTCCGGACAGCCCAAAACAATAGGCGACTAGCCTAGTTTTGCAAACTACGGGTTTCCTGAGCTGAGCGAAACTTACTGAAACCAACACTCTGTCTCACCCCTCTGGAATAATCGACCCAGAGTGCGGTCTCCAATTGCATTTTTGTTAAGTGTAATGATAAGTGCTCTCATACATGTACAAGACGCTAGAAAACTTGAGAAGAACATCCGAACACTCGACATAAATCGCGATCTTTACTAATTAATATTTTGCACACCCCTCGAACAGACTACATGTCTAATGTCTCTTCTCTTTGATGAATAGGTGTACATGAATACCACACCATGTATTTAAGGACCAAAAGCAAGGACCACTCGCATATACTATCGATCTACCTAGCCCAAAGTATCTATAATTCCTTTAACAATTACCGATGTTACTCATCCTTTTTTTTCTTTTCTTTTTCTGTACAAGATCGGCACTAGGCAAGTCACCACCAGCGATGGGCCCCTTCCTTCCAGAATCGCTTCCTCCTTCTCTACTCTTCGCAGGAGTAACAGATTCATGGGACATCGATGTGCGCCTCCCGCCATCATCCTCGCCGCTTGTAATTATCATAACCTCCCCGAGGGCAATACATGGCAATGGCTTAGGAATGATGTAAGAAGCAAGGACCAATACAAACTGGGTTTCTTCCCAAGCCTTCTTGCCGCCCAACTCCGCTCTCTTCTCGGCATCTTCGGTGACCTTATGATCAGCAAGCTCCCTGGCCTGGAGTCACATAATTGCATTCGCTTCAAGTTTACTAAGGGCCTCTTCGCCCTCTTTAAGTGGGCATCATCAACGGATTTCCTTTTTCTTAGCATACTCAGAGGCCCTCTCCGTCTCCGCCTCGATATCAGCCTACTTCTTCGCCACCACAGCGGAAGGTTTCTCCTGGGCATCCTGACTTTGCTACCGGTCGGGCTTCCTGATCTTCCGCCATAGCTTGCATTGTTTGCACACTTATATCATCTACGCCTATCGCATGAGCGCTTCGGCGAAACACTACTTCTCTTCCTCCGAAGATACTCATATAAATGTGGGATCCTAAAGCCACGGTTTCTCCTACTTCTCTAGATTGTTCCCTCTATAACTCCAACCATAACTCGGACGCTTGAGGACGCACGGGGGCAAAGCTTGGTGTCGCCTCCGCTCCAGAGGCGACCCAGCAAAATAGGAAACTATTTGATTTCTGAGGGTTCATCGCTCGCATCCTCTTTAGTTGGCAAGTACTCGAGCTTGGGGGCAGTCCTCGACCTATCTCTGCACCAGCTTGACCCTCACTGCAAGATTCAAAGTAACCATTTCTAAAGAGGAATGACCACCTCACACCGAGGGTAACTCAGGCCCAAAAGCTCGGGTCTCAGAAGCTTCTGACCTTCCACTAATATTAGGCAGGCCGCGCATAGAGGCCCGAACCGAAGGACAAGGGGAGCAACACAATCACTAATTCCCGGAGGAACAGGGGAGCTGAGACAAGTTCTCGGAACACGAAATAAAAAATTCATATCTCAAGGCAAGTTCTCGAGCTCCCATGGTCGGTTCCTTGGGTTCCCAAAGTATCATTGCCCTGCCAGCAAACTCATACTTAAACGCAACGCGAAGGTGATGAACACGCCTCGATGCAAAAGCTTCCTACCTACAAGAGCATCGGAATGCGGTGACGACACCTAGTTTTAATAACTATGGCAGTGATTACCAGTAACCGTCAACACCATTTTCGGGTTGGAAAATGGTTACGACATGATTGGGTTGGAGCTAACGACTCGGCCATACGTTCACATCTTATGTGCATATCCGAGTTGTATGTCTGAATAAGTTCATTTTCAAAATGATTCGCCAATCATTTGTGTTACATTCGACTTCAATTACAATCCTGACATTCAACGTTAGGCAACGATCCGAACTTGCAAACTCATCCTTGTGGTCGAACATAATCTAGAAGTTACCTAAGCTTAAAGGCAGCCCTCTACCGAAAATCACACCGGGTCTGGCCATTACAGGACCCAGTCTAATCTCCTTTAGTCCCCGCACTAGCGCCATCTTCACCGCATTCCTCAGAGCCACCGTCTTGAGAGCTCCTCCACCTCGCAAAAAAGGCAACCCAGAGCCAGAGTCCAAGCCCTGGAGGTTTTTTCTGCTTTCCACCAACTCCCGGACTCCTCAAAAGAAAACACTCTGGAGCATGATGGCTACCTTTATCCTCAATAATCTAACGCCAAGGCCATCACTAACCGCTAGTACAATGCCTGAGTCGAGATGCGACTACACTGTGGTAGGGTAAATGATCAGATCCCGAGACTTACAGCTCAATTATGTGTCCACATCCTACATACACATTCGAGCCTCCAGTCCAAGCAAGTCAATTCCTCGAGAACCACGTCACAAGACCATAGCTCACCTATACTGACCCAATCATGCCACGCCATGCAAAGGTTCAAGTTTACTAACTCAAGATCGAAGCCAGGGGTCGGAAAGGTCATTGGAGTGCGAAGTTCTGTTTCGTGCTCCCATGCACTTCCTAGGTTATCATGCCCCTCAAACCGACTTCGACCCCTTGAAAAACCAGGAGTTTCCATTAAGTGTCCGAGATAAGAATCCCAATCCCGTATTCGCACATACTTAACTACCTTTATCCGAACTCCTACTTCTGTTTCCCAAAATCCATCGCTCCACGTCCCTGAGCACCAATCCCGAAAGCCCTCTCACTCTCCGTATCACTATTCCCTTCTCTTGAAAACCTTGAAACACCTCGAACATCCAAAGTACAAAAGAAGTATTTTGGGTATCCTCTATTCCTTAAGCTGGTTTTTTGTCCATAGAAGAGAAGAAAGAAAGCAACTGTAATCAAGGAATCGGCAAGCTCCAAACGATCGTTCCAGGATCGGAATTCGGGATCGTACACCAGGATATAGCCATATCCACTTATCTTCGAAGCTCCAAATCAATCACGGCTTAGCAACCACTCGTGCAGTCACCAAATGCCCAATCCTCAAAGTGCACATGCTTAGTATTTGGGTCTAACCTCGCCTCAAAGGAAAATCTATGTGAATACATGCTACGACACGTGCCAAGTATTGTCCTGACAACGACAGTCGCATATACGAGTTACCGAAACTTTGATCAATGGGACCAACTTGGATCGCTGAATGATTTTGGGCTCAAGAATCTAAGTGACTCAGCGGGATACTCCAAACAATCAAGCTCCGTTGCAACGACGTTTCGATAACCACATTAGGCAATTGCGCGCCCGAGCCACAACGATGACCACACATACACGCTTTTGAAGTCTCAACCAAATAGACCAACTTGACTCGTCAATCAGATGGGTGATCACAAGATTTAATGGTTCAAGTATGCACATCAAACAATCACCTCTCAACCTGAAAACTTTTCGAAAGCCAAATGGCATGAACACAAGCCCATGGCGTACAATTTTCCTTTATGTTACCTATTCCAACTCAGATCGCATCGCACGAAACCACGTGCGAACTTGTGACTGCATACACAATTATGAACTGATAACAAAACGTTTGTACTTTAAATGTAATCGGGAATCGACGATAAACAATTAATGTATTTAATGTACAGAAATTAGATGCCTTAGACAGGTTCCAACCCAAGCGGCGAGATTCAAGCAAGTCAAAGCCCTTAACAATGTCAGACTCCTAAACCTGCACCAACGTATTTCGACAAGGCGTCTCAACCACTCCAAAGAGATTCATTCCGACATACACCTCAAGGGAGAGGTCACGACCAATCATGAAGCGTGGCATGGAGATCTTACTATCCATAGCCAAACTTGTTTTACTTCAAAGCACGCCCAGTTAACAAAAGACATACTTTGAGGGGGCAAATGTTAATCGGCCTTTTGGTCCAGTTTCTAAAAGTACGCAAGGTACGCTCGACTCAACATATCGCATGATACTACAGTCCAGAAGTGTTGCCAACAACATCAGGGGCCTAACACCAGAAGACTCGAGCCAGGACACTAGCGGAATGTTGCATCCCTTGGGTGTGACATCCGTCAGCATCCATTCGCAGTCGAGCCGAAGGCGAGCCGTGCTCCGAGCCGAAGGCGAGCAGTTAATCAGGTCCGAGCGCTGCCCCGGTGAGGGTCCGGGGCCCCATAATACGATTAGGTCGAACTAGTGGGCACCGCCTGATTCATCCGATTTCCGCCAAGAAGTGCGTCACCCAGAATTGACATATCGACTCAAAGTCAGAAGTTCCGTGTACCTCGTCGCTCGTCCAAACATTGCCAAACCAAGGCCTTGGATACCAAAGAGTCACGAGTCCAAATCTCAAACCCCTAGCCCACGTTTATATATCAACTTCGTACCCCTTAGGGGTACGAATTTCGAACCCCAGAGAGGGATACAAAGTCTATTTGAGCACGTGCTAAGAGGGTCGAAATTCCGGAGGGTGGAAACAAGGGGTTCGAAATTCCATGGTGCAAACCCCACTCTTTTTTATCTCTTTTCCCACTCCTTTTTATTCCTTATCACTTTTCACCTACCCAACCTACCCTCACCTAACCTCTCCACTATAAATACCCCTCGCTTCCTACATTCAAGGGGCTGGTCCAAGCTCTCTCTCAATAGCTTTAATGGCTTATTAGGAAGATGACATTCTTCCCAAAACCTCCTAGGAACCATCCTTCTTCACACAAGGAAGAAGATGAATGTGCTTAGACCCATCAGCATACTCATGATGGTTTATCCATGATTTTGGACATCAAACCCCCTTCGGATATTTCTGGACCTCTCGAACAATGTTGACCAAGTCAACACCTCTCCCACTCAATGAAGAAGAAGATGGCCTCGACTTCGCTACCTTCGAACCCCAAGCTTCAACTCCGCCTCCTTTGGACTCCGAGCCTCGACTCTTCCACCCTCATCCTCGACTCCGCCTCCTTCAGACACCGAGCCTCGACTTGCCTCCCTCGGCCTTTACTCCGCCTCCCCCGAGCCTCGACTCCGCCTCCTTCAGACTACGAGCCTCGAATCCGCCTCCTTCGGACCCCGAGCCTTGACTCTGCCTCCTTCAGATCTCGAGCCTCGACTCCGTCTCCTTCGGACTCCAAGCATCGACTCCTCCTCCATCAGACCCTGAGCCTCGACTCTGCCTCCTTCGGGCTCGGAGCCTCGAATCCACCTCACTCGGCCTTGACTGCCCCTCCCCCGAGCCTTGAATCCGCCTCCTTCGGACTCATAGCCTCGACTTCGCCACCTTCGTACCCCGAGGCTCGACTTCGCCTCCTTTGGATCCCGAGCCTCGACTCTGCCTCCTTCGAACTCCGAGCCTCGATTCCGGCTCCGTTGGACCCCGACCCTCGACTCTTCCTCCTTCGGACCCCGAGCCTCAACTCAGCCTGAAACATCCCACCTCCGGTAAGGTCACTCACAAAGGGAATTCCTTAACTTCGGTGGAGCATTATACGTAAAAGATGCAGATAAATTACAAGATAGACAAATAAAACAGCGGAAAAATAAAGTCATTTCGTTAATAATGTGGTCCAGTCAAGCTTTTACAATAGTTGTCTCAATCATATTAAAAGTAATACATAGAACTTCTGTCTTGATTTAAAAACTTCCAAGTATAAAAGAAGCATAAAAATAACATCGATTTATTCCCCAATAGAGTAATGCAAGCCATAGCTGAAATGAGACTGAATCCAAAGCAATACATGATGATCTTGAAGCAACAAGTAATCTAAGCTAAGTAGAAGTGTTTCCTCCCTGAGAACCTGGGGGGAGGGGGGAACGGAAGAAAAGAGGCGAAACAAAACTAGGTCAGACATAAGTCTGGTAAGTCCAGTGATCTTTCAGCATGCAAACAAGATAAAGGATCATGACATGTATAAACCGAAAATAGGACTATACCATAAAAACAAGGTAACTAAAGACAAGATAAGTGCAAGGTGAACTGAATGCGCTTCTACTTTATCTCTGCTTCGCTACTACTCTGTTAATCTGATTTCTATACTTATCTCTGCACCACCTAACTAGTGTCCCAACTAGTAATCTGTATAATATGATAATCGTGATCCCAACCCCCGTAATTGTGGTAGCCTTCAGGTGTACATCTATCGTGAGGATTCCGCTTCAATCAGCCTAATTGCCATAAACATGTTAGATGTACCCTTACTACCCTATCGATCGGCTCCCTACTTGTATTCATGTTCCATGCGTCTGTGTCAATCGGCCATCTCTTGCGTGTAGATACCCTATGCTGGTCCCAACATAAGGTGAATTAATCCTTATGATAGCAACCCGACACGATTCAAGATGCACAGTGTATAACTACTGGTACCCAGTGCCTGCTTTTTCCCACTACGGAGTACGTGCACGCCTGTAAACTGTAATAACCTGGAAATCTGAGACAATTTTAAAAAATTATTTTGGCAATTTTAATGAATTTTGAATATTTAAAATTAATTATTTTAAATAATAACGACGAGAAATTTATTTTGAATAGAATTAGAACATATATATTGATTTGAACCGACGTTAGAATATAAATATTTTATTTTAATTATAAAAGGAATTGAAAATGGAGCGGTAGTTTGAAATTTCGATTTCGAATTTCAAATGAATGTACAGGATTCAAAATAAACCGGATTTTAGCGAAACAAGAAACATTTAAATCTTCTTAATCATATCTTTCTAAGGAAGTTAAGAAACTGAGATTTCACTTTAGAAGTTGAAAGATATGTCCAGTTTAAAATTCAGAAAAGTCGATGTGGAATATATATATATATAGCAAACTATAGAAATAAAGGGGTTGGGAATGGCGTCCTCTTCCTCAGGGGGAAACCCTAGATCCACACCACCTGAACAGGAGGATGGCTGGCAGAAAGTCAAGAGTCGGCAGCCTCCAAAGCCCAAGCCAGCTGGCCCCCACAGCTCCAACGGCATTCGCTCAAAAACTCAGATACGTGTGAACTCAACTTTGGGTTCTCGTTCTTGGGCTGAAGCCCTAGGTAAGCAAGTGCAAATTAAAGATAACATGCAATTTCTCTCCCCACTCACAGACGCTGAAGGCCAATTCGTTGAAATTGATGAGATTGATTACTCATATGCCACAAAAATATGGAGCAATTCAATATACCTCTACATGGCAGGTAAACGTCCTTATTATGTCTATTTTAACGCCTACATCAAAAGGGAATGGCAACCAAAGGGAAATTGGGAAATTTACTCAAGAGACAATGGATTTTTTCTTGTCAAATTCAATCTGGCTGAAGACATGGAAAAAGTGATTAATGGGGGTCCCTGGTTCATGGATAGCAAGTTGATTTTCATGAAAAAATGGGAAGCTAATTTCCAGTTTGAGCGTGATATGCTAGCATCGTACCCGGTTTGGGTGAAATTGAAGAAGTTACATATCGCTCTATGGAACGCAAGAGGCATAAGCAAACTGGCAAGCATAATTGGTGTCCCGTTAGACATTGATGACAGTACAAGAAATGTCAATAGATTAAACTATGCAAGAGTTTTAATAGATATTAAAGCTACTACTTCACTTCCAAAAACCATTAGAGCTAAAGACAGCCATGGCAGAGTATATTTACAAGAAGTGGAATACAAAGCGATTCCCCCTCTTTGCACAGAATGTAAGTGCTTCGGTCATAGCACATTTCAGTGCCCCATCCCAAAAAACATACATCATCAAGCTGCATCACATGTATGGCAAATGAAAGCTAGTACTAATTCAGCTAATCCCACTACTCCCGACATACTTACACAAGGACAGACCCAAAACGAAGCAATTACTGACCTTTCGTCGGTAGCAGAGACTGAAACCCTACCTAACCACCAAAACAGTAATGTACATACTAATGATGAGACTGGTATTACTGAGGAGGTTGCAGTGGCACCTCCAGTGGTTCTGGTTCCCCACTGTTCTCCACAACAAAATCCTTCCACACCCCCCATGGCGGCTCCGCAGCAACATGCCCACTTGAATCAACCTCCTCCTGGATCACATTCCCCTGTTGGGCCAGGCCCACTAGACCCTGAAAGTATCAAAGAAATAAATGAATTAGGAGTTAAACTGGAATCATAAGAATCAGACAGCGAACAAGAAAAAGAAACACATGCAGACAATCTAACAAAGCCGAACCCACCATATACTAAGCAATTTGATAAGGGCAAACAGAAGTTAGGAAATCCTTCAGCTGACAAAGCTCCGTTAACGAGGAGCAAAGCAGCAGGTTTCTAATGTCTATTCTATGTTGGAATGTAAGAGGCCTGAACGGGGATACTCGTCAGCTTGACCTCTTTAAAATTAGAAATAAGTATAATCCTACTATTATCGCAGTACTAGAAAATAAAATGGACGCCTGCGCGCTATCCACTTTTGTCAGCTTGCTCGGCAATGATTGGGGTATGATCAATAACAATTCAGCTACTTCTACTGGTAGAATTATGGTTTTTTGGCTAAAATCCATTTGGTCGGTTAATGGAATTAGTGCAGATGAAAAACAGCTATCAGCAAATGTCACTAATGTGGGTGGTCTCAGTTTTACTTGTACGTTTGTCTACGCACATAACTGGGCATCAATCAGGAAAAATCTTTGGGACAAATTAAAGGAATTATCAGGCTTAGTTCATCAGGACTGGATGGTCCTAGGGGATTTCAATGCTATATTACAAACTAACGAGAAGAAAGGAGGGCGTACCATTAAGCTTGCACAAATTGCAGAATTCAACAGGTGCATTGCTGTCACGGGGCTGGCGGAAGCTTGCCACACTGGCCTGAAATATACATAGCGTAGTGGTGAGGCAAAAAAAATTAGTTGCAGACTTGATCGAGTTCTTTTGAATGCTGATATGCTCATCAAGAATCCTAATTTAAAAGTGGAAATTCTTCCTAGCTCTACGAGTGATCATTGCCCACTCTATATCACTTTTAATAATAGTATTGCTCAATCTAAAGGCAAGCCTTTTCGTTATGTGAATTCATGGCACATAGAAGAAGGTTATGAAGATAATATCGAATTTGCATCAATTCCCTTTACTGAAGGTAAGGGGCGGTACTCACTAGTGTGTATGCTAAAAATTGCCAAAGATAGATTAAAACAGTGGAATAAAACAAGGCATAAAAATTCATTGGTGGAACTTGAGTCTCAATGCAAACTTGCTTTGACAGAGTTAGATGCAAACCCTTTGGACGAGGCACTTAATGAAAAATACTTTCGGCTTCAGTCTCAACTTAAATCGGCTATGTCGATTCATGCCATGGAGTTGAAACAGAAGGCAAAAGTAAACTGGCTCACACAAGGGGATGATTGCACTAAATTCTTTTACATGAAAATGTCGTATAGGAAAAACTACAACAATTTTCAGAATACACTTGATGAGCATGGGGATCCAGTGGTAAACTTACAGTCGTTTGAAGATTCAGCAATCAAATACTTTACCGAGCTATATAATGGAGATTACTCTAATGAATTACCCTATATTAACTGCCGCCGCCTGATCAGTGACGAAGGGGCTGCTCTGCTGCAGGCCCCCGTAACCGAAGGTGAAATCAGAAAGGCGATTTTCTCCATCCAGGATGGGTCCAGCCCCGGGCCCGACGGGTGGAATGCAAAATTCTTCAAGCTGCATTGGCAAAATGTCAAACAATTATTATTGCTGGCAATACAAGAGTCATTTATTTCAGGCCAAATACTGCATGAAATAAATCACACTTTCATTACTCTCATTCCCAAAGTCAACAAACCAAGCAAGATTGAAGAATATAGGCCAATTGCATGTTGTAATCTTATCTACAAAATCCTAAGCAAGGTGATTTGTAATAGAATCATTCTATTTCTGCCTGATTTGATTTCAAATTGTCAGTCAGCGTTTATAAAAGGTAGACACATTTCTGAAAATTCCCTAATGGCGCATGAATTGGTTCGACAATTTAATAAGAAAGGGGCAGACAAAATGTGCTTAAAGATTGACCTACACAAAGCCTATGACAGGATTAACCGCAAATTCATTGTACACATGCTAGAGTGTATGGGCTTCCCTCGACAAATTATTGCAATTATTAGGGAGTGCATTACCACTCCTTCTTTTTCTATCATGATTAATGGGGAACCTAAGGGTTTAATAACGTCAAATTGAGGTATTCGGCAAGGGGATCCTCTTTCACCGTACCTTTTCGCCATTGCCATGGAATACTTTTCCCTACAAATGGAACTAGCGTGCCATCAAGGGTTATTTCAGCCTATTTACAATCATCAACCGGCAGTTCATCACCTTCTTTATGCTGATGACCTAATAATTGTGATAAAATCAAATAGTAAAGTTGCTCTTGCTGTTAAGGACATTTTCAACAAGCTCGAAGCACTGGTGTGGTTAAAGCTCAGCACTTGTAAATCAAAATGTTATTTCAACAAGTTTTGTAAAGTTAAGGATGCTACTTTACAGATTCTTGAAATTAGCGAAAGTCAACTACCAGTGAAATATCTAGGCGTGCCTTTATCGTCGGCCACTATTACCGATAAAGAATGTGGTGACCTTATAGCAAAAATTAAGGATAAAATCAATGGTTGGAGCTCTAAACTCCTATCTTTTGCAGGTAGACTTCAGCTTATTCACTCTGTTATAACTGCAAAGGTCCGGTTTTGGCTCCAAACGTTCCAAATTCCGGACTGCACAATTGACAAAATAAACACTATTTGTGCTAATTTCCTATGGCGGGGGGGGGGGGGGGGGGAATGCACAAAGTAAGCTATGATGTACTATGCAGACCCAAAACTGAAGGGGGTGTAGGGCTAATCAATCTCAGGGAACTCAAGAAAACATATGGCATTAAAAATGCATGGAAAATTATACAGGGCAATTCTCTATGGTCGACATGGATGAGAAACTGGTACATAAAAACAAATTTCTGGGTAATGAAATGTGATAATAATTCTTCTTCAACTTGGAAACATATCATGGCAAATAGAGATACTTTAAAACAGTTAATCCATCGTGAGTTTTCAGATGGCAAATCCACCAGCCTATGGAAGGACCCATGGTTCCTAGGGCAATCCCTGATCAGTTTCTTAGGCTGGGACTCTCTAACAGCGGTTGGAGGCTACGATTTTGGTGTTGACAAGATTATAACAAATGGCCGATGGAACACTATGAATCTCAGCTGCATGCAGGCACTACAACCTGAAATTCAACAAATTCGCATCGTTCCTAACCTTACTCAAGACATCTGGGTATGGTCTGACTCGACTGATGGACAATTCTCATCTTCTTCGACATGGAACTACATCAGAACAAGGCATGCAATTAAAGATTGGGCGGACACAATTTGGAGTAAGGCAAATTGTCCAAAAATGGCCTTCACAACGTACAAAGCTATAACTGGGCGACTTCCTACCACAGATAGACTCGCAAAATGGAACATTAGTGTGGATCCAATTTGCTCGCTATGCAACCTAACCCAGGAATCACACAATCACCTATTTTTCGACTGTATTTTCAGTGCAGAGATCATAGCAGAAACAAGACAGAAAAACAAGAGCAACTCCAAGGGAAATCTAGAGGCAGAACTTACTCACCTGAGAACGCAGGACTGCTCGCCACTGAGATTGCAGCCGCTCCATGTAACACTGACAACTACAGTTCACCACATATGGAAGGAGAGAAACCGGCGTGTATTTGAGAAGAAGAAACGAGACAGCAAAGTGATTAATAACCTCATCCAAATAGATGTTCGTATCTTATTTCAACGAATTAAACGATCGAAACTTACGAGAAATGACCAAGAAGAAGATTGCATCTTTGATTGCTGGAGCTATCGGCCGCCATGATTCTCGTTTGCTATTTGGGGATGAATATATCTATTTGCGTGCTTAGATTTTCCACGCAAATATGGTATTAATGCTGGTTGGTGTGTACATTCATACCCCACCTCCTACCGTATTTGTAATTTTGTATCCTGCTTTCTGATATATTATCGATGTAACTTTGTGGGCTTGGGCCGATTCTTGGCCTAATGCATCAATACAAAATTAACCAAGTTTCAATATATATATATATATATATATATATATATATAAAGCCCTTAAAAATGGAAATTTTGCAAATGACCTCGGTTTTCGATAAAACCACTTTTGTTGGACCCGTGATGTCAAGTTATTGCTAGATTTCAAAATTTCTGAATCAATTTGTGAGCGTGGCAAAGGAAAATGCGTTTGACCAGTTTCAGTTGATTTTAATCGACTGGAAATTGGCCATTTTTCAAACAGTCTCAGAATTTGACGAAATTAGTTTTGTTAGAACCGCATCGTCAATGCGAAGCTAGAAAATATTTTTCAGGAATTTTTAGAGTCCGTATGTGGCCCCGGTAAATTGAAATGTGCGTTCAAATTCAATATATAGATTTATATTTTGATTTTGATGGAAACTGATCGAAACAGTCGAATCAGCTTGCGGGACATATCCCATTGTGTTCAGAATGGGGGTAATTAGCAAGGGACAACAATCGTTGTGTTCAGATTGGAGTTCGTGACATTAAACGAATAATTTGGGAATTAAAATTAAATATATATATATATATATATGTATGTAGTGGTCATAAGTGTCAAACCCATATTATTCATACCGTGGACAACGATTAAAAAAAACCCGCCATCGCTCTTAATTATACAACAGAAATAGGCTTAGATTTTTGAGCTCAAAAATCTTTCAATCCTCATAACAAAATTCAAAACTTCCTGAACAAAATGCAAGTGCTTTCTCCGACGTTCAAGGCAATATAGGTTTGATAGGGTATAATCGAGCGACAAACTCGGATTTTTGGGGCAAACAGCCGTCGTTCGCCACGGGATTCATGGTGCCATAGGCGACCGAGTTCGCCACCCCTCTTGTTGGCGATGGCGCACCCCAAGGCAGACAATTTTGCATGTCGAGATCTGGCGCCGCTGGCCTCCGGTGATCGCAAGTTGAAGACCTAGTTCTGAACACCCAGCAAACGACGGTTCCATTCTGAAATCAATGTACAGTGAACTTCTTTCTATTTTGTTAATAAATTACTTCGAATTAAAAACCTGACTTTTTCTTAGGATTGAAGGAAGAAAAAAATGTAATTTTTTTTATTATTATGGAATAACTTTAAGAAAAAAATTGGATTTTTCTAAAACTAAAAAGATTGGATTTTTCTAAAACCGAAAAGGTTGGATTTTTCTAAAACTAAAAAGATTGGATTTTTCTAAAACTGAAAAGATTGGATTTTTCTAAAACTGAAATGATTGGATTTTTAAAAATGAAAAGATAGGATTTTTATTATGTGAATGACGATATAATAATACGAATTTTTATATATGTTGTAGCGAAATAAAAATATGATTTTTATATATGTAGCGAATGCGGGCGACGAAAGTGACAAAAGATGAGCACAGCAAGATTTTCTACATATGAAGAGTCATGGCGTTTGGTTTAGCTCTTGGTGAGAACTCCTCACTTTAATTTTAATTTCTAGTTTGAAATATATACTAGGATGCAGACGGTGTTTTGTAGCACCCGACACCCGTCGTCCACAGGCCATGGATGACTTGTTTGTTTGATTACTGTGTTGTGAAATTTTATTGTGTGATGTGGAATAGGATAAAATATTTTATAGCGGAAAATATTTTATAGTTGAAAATATAACTTTTAATGTGTATATAAAATAAATATTTACAAACAAATAGGACGATTTATTTGACGGATATTGATTGGGACGATAAATTTTACACATCGCCCAACTACACAAATAAAAGTCTATGTTTGTTGATTTGAAACCCCACAGGGGTATTGGGATGATATTTGACGTACACTAATCCCGATTGTTTAGCTGTATGTCAATCGATGGGTTGACATACTGTGTAAGCATTAATTATTTATATTTAATGCTTATGCAGTTGTGTGGTGCACTCTGGATGATGGTTGATGATTTTTCGTTGCTATTATATACTGTATTGTAGGGAATCCATATAATTAACGTTATATGGTAATTGATTGGGCCTCATTCCAATTTGGAAAATAAGGAATATTATAAATAAAAATTCATGTGTTGAATAGAATAGAAAATTCATGTGTTGAATAGAATTGAAAATTCATGTGTTGAATAGAATAAAAATTCATGTGTTAAATAGAATAGAAAATTCATGTGTTGAATAGAATAAAAATTCATGTGTTGAATAGAATAGAAAATTCAGGTGTTGAATAGAATAGAAAATTCGTGTGTTGAATAGAATATAAATTCATGTGTTGAATAGAAAGAAAATTCATGTGTTGAATAGAACAAAAATTCATGTGTTGATTAGAATAAAAATTCATGTGTTGAATAGAACAAAAATTCATGTGTTGAATAAAAATATAAATTCATGTGTTGAGGAAAATATTCATTTGTTGAATAAAATAACGAAGTTATTGAAATATATAAAGCCGTGTTGATTAGATATGCGCCATTTTGACGTGAACGATATCTATATCGATTTTATACATTTTTATAATGAATATTAAAAAGAATCTGCTTTCAAAATATAACATTTTGAAAAATATTATCATTTATATATATCGATGATGTGGAATATTCAATTTTGATTCGAAATTGAATATGAAGTTGAAATCGTTCCGAAAATGAATTTAAAGCGATTTATAAAATACGTTTTAAAAGGAAATTGATGAAATATATATAATATATATATTATACATATATAATGGCCTGAATAGAACGCGCCGCGCTGCGGCAGTTCGCGAATTTCGACCATTGACTTCGAATGGACGTTACGAGAGATCCGACCGTCGGATTCTCCTAAAACCAGAAACGTACGGTTCGTATCGAAAAGAGTATTCTAATGAATATTAGAGTTTTGAAATCTAACGGTTGGATGTGGAATTATATCCAAATCAAATTTGGAAAAGGTCGTTGTAAGTGCAGTTCGATGGCCTTTGATGGAAATCGACTTTACGGGCCTTGACAAAATTATTAAAAATAGCAATAATTTGTGTAAAATCATAAGAAATGATTTGTGAAGAATTGGGATGAAAAATTCTAAATTTGAAAAGATAAAAATAGATTCTTATCGAAATGAACTAGTTTTGAACTAGAATTATAATCCATTTATTTTTAAATAAATAAATGGGATTTGAAATGGTTATAAAGGTAACCAGAATTTCCAATAATTGAATTGGAATGGATTTGAATCGAAATTGTCTTTGGAATATTTCGATGTTGGATTTCGTGATTATACAGATATTGTTATGGAAGTTTGAAAGATATATTTATATCGTTATTTCCAGTACGATATTCGTTGGTCGTAGAATTTGATATTGAATATAAGCCGATATATTTTCTATTCAGAGCCTTGTATTTTATACCAAATGGGATTTGGGTTTGTCGTGAATGGTGTCTTCATTAACACTGTTCTTAAGCCCAGTTGAGAAAAAAAATTAGATCTTTTTATTTTGATTTAATGAAGTATACTAATTAAATGATATTTAATTGGAATTGAATTTGAATTGATTTTTGGGTTTATCGTGGACGGTGTTTTAAGTAACACTTGTTCTTTTACCGATAATTAATGGAATGTGATTTTGGGTTTATCGTGGACCGTGTTTTAAATGACATTGGTTCTTTAACCCAGTTAAAGACAGGATGTGGTTTTCCAAGTTAAACAATCATTGATATTGATTTTTGGGAAGATTAAAACCAAGTGGAGTTTTAATTGATCTTTAGCTACATTGAGATGATCGAGAATGGAGTATCACCAGTTTTTCTCCAGGCGATAGTTAAATCTTTAATTAGATTTGAACGTGAAATGGTGATTGAATTTACCGATAACACCATGGTGTTAGATATGAAGTATGACTAGTTTTACTACATGGGATGAATAGGTTGGGATTGGAAAATAAAATAAATGATTACGTCGGTGTGGTTCGCTAATCCCGACTAATTTGAATTGGTATTCAAAGGAAGATTAAAGAATAAATTTAAAGAATTCATCTTTGATAAAATTAATGGGAACCTTTCCCAAAGTATATGAATATTTGAATAAAAGAATATTCTGAATTGGAATGAGGCGTATGTTGTGTTTGTGTAACACTTATTTATTATATATGCGAGTTATTCAGAAAGACCGGGTTTATCCCATTCTGAATAACTGATTCGACGATGTGTCGAGGATGAAAACGGTGGTCGAAGACCGGAGGTCTTCACATAGTTTGGGTGATTACTGATGATCTTGATTGGGCTGTACACCTAAGAGGAGGGAATCAGTTGGTGATCGTCCAGACGTACTTAGTGATCGATGGATATGCGAGGTACAAGGTGCCTCCGGTTTCGTTCAGACCCAGAACGAACTTGTAAATGGACTGTGTGTCTGACATTGGATTTTATTCTGTGTGATTGATTTCTATTAAATATATATTAGTTTGGAAACGGAGAATTTATTCTCTTGCTTAACGCCCATCTTTGAGACGTACGATCTCAGAGGTTATATATTGATGGTAATTAATCGCATGGAGTGATTTGCCTGTGTGGCATTCCTAAGTGGCAAATGATCAAGGCTTCTGTTGAAAAGCAAAGTCTTGTGGTTGATGATCAAAGCACCGCCTGTGTTGCATAGCCATGTGTAACGTTGACTCGCGAGCCTCACACACAGGTTGTGAACCAGAAACGGGAGAGGACATCAGGGAGGGCATGTGTTTCCTTCTAGCTAGAAGTGGCGTCAGTGGTTTGACACGCCCTGACAAGTTCGACTTATGTGGTTGTTGGGTTGCGAGGCGCCTTGGATATATCGGAGACTATATGGAGCCGATGGATTCATTGGACTCATTGACACCCCATAGGGTGGGGAAATGCAGTGTTCAGGCATTATAATCCACATCGAGTGGACCGGCCCTGACAATCCAAGGCACAGTTGCGGCTGTTCCTAAGACACGGGCTAGAGCGTCTCGAATTCGGTAAGGACGATCCCTTGCCTTGGTTCACAGATGGAAATCCAATTTCCAATACGAGACATTTGCGGTTTTGATTGTAGAGCCTAGTATTGGCGACATGATATATGGTACCCATGCCGTCTATGATTGATACTTATGATTGAAATTGTTTTGACATTATACACATATAGTAATAATAAAAGATGAAATTTACCGTATCAAGCATTCTTTGGCTATTATAAGGTAAAACCCTATCCTCCGGCTTGTGTTGCATTGTGTGATGGGACCTGGGTCTTACAATAGCTCCATTGTTCTTTATCTAACATTGCGCTGTTGTTTTATGCACTGGTATTCTTGGGAGGAAACACGTTCCGTTTTATACGACGTGGTACCTTGATTTACCTAACCTAAAAATAAAGATTAATAACTATTTTAGTTCTTAAACCAGTCACATGACTGACCTGGAGTTTATTGTTTTAACCTAAACTCTGGGTGCCCTTATTTTCGACACGGGCAGCTAGTAGTTTTGGTTTTGCAGATTTATATTCACAGGATCCTGATTTATAGCTGAAGCATATTCGGAAAGCTCTGTATCCGTGTATCAGTTTTCAGTTGTGCTTTGTATTATTTTTCCGCTGCAATGTATTTAAATGTAATTTAAATCTCTGATATTTTCTGTGTAATATTTATTCATACTCTATATATTCTTGTATTCTAGTGGAATTGTTGTAGTGTACAATGATATGTTCTTCTGTTTGCGTTCCAATGTGGATTGTTCTCAGTACAATCCGGGCTTTCCTTACGGGGGAAGTTCGGGTCGTAACAGCTTGGTATCAGAGCTTTAGTTTACTGAGCTTGGAGAACAAGACATGTTAGAACCGAACGAAAGAATTCATCAGAGATTGGATTAGTAATATCCAACGAGAATGACTCGTTAGAGATGGGACCAGTAGTACCCTAGAACGAGTGTGAAGTGTATATTTTTAAAGTGAAACGAATTTTGTTTTGAAAATTTAATTCAATTATTCGTATTTAATAATATTTTTATATTGATTTGGACAATCAAGTATATAAAGATTTTGGCGTATACGTCTGATCTGCGTGTATTTGAAGTTTTAATATACTGGAAAGATATAGGATCACACTCTAGTCACCCGGGTCTGATTCTGATGATGGCGCGCCAGCATCAGTGTTTATATTCGAGTGACGAAAGTGTGATATCTATATATTTCCATTAGACTGGTGTGAGAACCAAAGCTAGATAGGTTCATTGTTGTGATTTGTAATCAAAAACATGATTTTCTGTATATGTACCAAAATTATGAATTTGAAACGTTAATCAACTAATTGATTGTTGGTTGTGTTGTTTGATTATTATTTTATTAATTAAATGTTGAACCTTTAGCCAAATTGAACCAAATAGTGGGTTGTATTGAAAATTAGTCGCATTTGCATGTATATACATGTACTTACATTGAACAGGTCATAGCAAGGAGACTAGAGCAGAAGAATAAAATTGTTTGCCCGACAAATAGGTACACGTTTACGAATTTATTGGGTTTGGATGATTTTATGAGCCGATTGGCTAGCCGCTTGGCTGTAACTTTTTCTTTTTGGATTGGTGAGGGCCATGGGAGGCTATTTGTAATATCCCGATGCTCTCGATGCAGGGGATGTTGTGGCGAAATTTTTCGAAAATTTAGGGTGTTAGCCAACTTCTAAAAAATTTGAAAAGTTCTTAGAAACTGAAAAGTTGAAGAACTTAAGCCGTAATGAAAATAATGAAAGTTGAGTTGGTTTGTAAAACAACTTTCAGCTTCGTTCCTTTTCGAGGACGAAAAGTTTTAAGTGGGGGAGATTGTAACAACCTGGAAATCTGAGTCAATTTAAAATTTTCATTTTGGCAATTTTAATGAATTTTGAATATTTAAAATGAATTATTTTAAATAATAACGACGAGAATTTTATTTTGAATAGAATTAGAACGTATATATTTATTTGAATCAACGTTAGAATATAAATATTTTATTTTAATTATAAAAGGAATTGAAAATGGCGCGGTAGTTTGAAATTTCGATTTCGAATTTCAAATGAATGTACAGGATTCAAAACAAACCGGATTTTAGCAAAACAAGAAATATTTGAATCTGCTTAATCATATCTTTCTAACGAAGTTAAGAAACTGAGATTTCACTTTAGAAGTTGAAAAATATGTCCGGTTTAAAATTCAGAAAAGTCGCTGTGGAATTTATATATATTTTATATATATAATAAAAGCCCTTAAGAATGGAAATTTTGTAAATAACGTCGGTTTTCGACGAAACCACTTTTGTTGGATCCGTGATGTCAAGTTATTGCTAGGTTTCAAAATTCATAATTTTCTGAATCAATATGTGAGCGTGGCAAAGGAAAACGCGTTTGACCAATTTCAGTTGATTTTAGTCGACTGGAAAATGGCCATTTTTCAAACGATCTCTGAATTTGAGAAAATTAGTTTTGTTAGAACCGCATCATCAATGTAATGCTAGAAAATATTTTTTGAGAATTTTTGGAATCCGTATGTGGCCCCGGTAAATTGAAATGTGCGTTCAAATTCAATATATAGATTTATATTTTGATTTTGACGGAAACTCATCGAAACAGTCGAATCAGCTTACGGGGCATATCCCATTGTCTTCGGAATGGGGGTAATTAGCAAGAGGCAACAACCGTTGGGTTCAAATTGGAGTTCGTGACATTAAACAAATAATTTGTGAATTAAAATTATATATATGTATATATATATATATATATGTATATATATATATGTATATATATATAGTGGTCATAAGGGTCAAACCCCTATTTTTCATACCGTTCACAACGTTAAAATAAAAACCGCCGTCGCTCGATTATACAGCAGAAATGGGCTTAGATTTTTGAGCTCAAAAATCTTTCAATCCTCACAACAAAATTCAAAACTTCCCGAACAAAATCCAAGTGCTTTCTCCGATGTTCAAGGCTATATAGGTTTGATAGGGTATAATCGAGCGAGGAACTCGGATTTTTGGGGCGAACGGCCGCCGTTTGCCATGGGATTCACGGCGCTAGAGGCGACCGAGTTCGCCACCCCTCTAGCTGGCGATGGCGCACCCCAAGGCGGATAGTGTGGCATGTCGAGATCTGGCGCCGATGGCCTCCGGTGATCGAAAGTTGAAGACCTAGTTCTGAACACCAAGCGAATGACGGCTCCATTGTGAAATCAATGTATAGTGAACTTCTTTCTATTTCTATTTTGTTTATAAATTACTTCGGATTAAAAATCTGGTTTTTTCCTTAGGATTGAAGGAAGAAAAAAAATGTATTTTTTTTATTATTATGGAATATTTTTAAATTAAGAATATGATTTATAATTTATAATATGGCATAGTTTTTATGATAAATAAGGGTTTTTATAAATACAACTTTAAGAAAAAAATTGGATTTTTCTAAAACTGAAAAGATTGGATTTTTCTAAAACTGAAAAGATTGGATTTTTAAAACTGAAAAGATAGGATTTTTATTATGTGAATGACAATATAATAATACGAATTTTTATATATATTGTAGTGAAATGAAAATGTGATTTTTATATATGTAGCGAATGCGGACGACAAAAGTGATAAAAGATGAGCATAGCGAGATTTTCTACAAATGAAGAGTTGTGGCGTTTGGTTTAGCTCTTGGTGAGAAATCCTCACGTTTATTTTAATTTCTAGTTTGAAATATATACTAGAATGCAGACGGTGCTTAGCAGCACTCGACACCCGTCGTCCACAGACCATGGATGACTTGTTTGTTTGATTGTTGTGTTGTGAAATTTTATTGTGTGATGTGGAATGGAATAGAATATTTTATAGTGGAAAATATTTTATAGTTAAAAATATAATTTTTAACGTGTGTATAAAATAAATATTTATAAACAAATAGGATGATTTGTTTATGTACACCCATTTGACGGATATTGATTTGGACGATAAATTTTACACATCGCCCAACAGCACAAATAAAAATCTGTGTTTGTTGATTTGAAACCCCACAGGGGTATTGGGATGATATTTGACGTACACTAATCCCGATTGTTTAGCTGTATGTCAATCGATGGGTTGATAGACTGTGCATTAATTATTAATATTTAATGCTTATGCAGTTGTGTGGTGCACTCTGGATGATGGTTGATGATTTATCGTTGCTATTATATACTGTGTTGTAGGGAATCCATATAATTAACGTTATATGGTAATTGATTGGGTCTCATTCCAATTTGGAAAATAAGGAATATTATAAATAAAAATTCATGTGTTGAATAGAATAGAAAATTCATGTGTTTAATAGAATAGAAAATACATGTGTTGAATAGAATAAAAATTCATGTGTTGAATAGAATAGAAAATTTATGTGTTAAATAGAATAAAAATTCATGTGTTGAATAGAATAGAAAATTCAGGTGTTGAATAGAACAGAAAATTCGTGTGTTGAATAGAATAAATATTCATGTGTTGAATAGAAAGATAATCCATGTGTTGAATAGAATAAAAATTCATGTGTTGATTAGAATAAAAATTCATGTGTTGAATAGAATAAAAATTCATGTGTTGAATAAAAATATAAATTCATGTGTTGAAGAAAATATTCATTTGTTGAATAAAATAACGAAGTTTTTGAAATATATAAAGCCGTGTTGATTAGATATGCGCCATTTTGACGTGAACGATATCTATATCGATTTTATTCATTTTTATAATGAATATTGAAAAGAAACTAATTCAAAAATATAACGTTTTGAAAAATATTATCATTTATATATATCGATGATGTGGAATATTCAATTTTGATTCGAAATTGAATATGAAGTTGAAATTGTTCCGAAAACGAATTTAAAACGATTTATAAAATACGTTTTAAAAGGAAATCGATGAAATATATATAATATATATATTATACATATATAATGGCCTGAATAGAACGCGCCGCGCTGCGACAATTCGCGAATTTCGACCATTGACTTCGAATGGACGTTACGGGAGATCCGACCGTCGGATTCTCCTAAACCGGAACCGTTGGGTTCGTATCAAAAAGTGCTTTCTAATGAATATTAGAGATTTGAAATCTAACGGTTGGATTTGGAATTATGTCCAAATCAAATTTGGAAAAGGTCGCTGTAAGTGCAGTTCGATGTCCTTTGATGGAAATCGACTGTATGGGCCTTGATAAAATTATTAAAAGTAGTAATAATTTGTGTAAAATCATAAGAAATGATCTGTGAAGAATTGGGATGAAAAATTCTAAATTTGAAAAGATAAAAATAGATTTATATCGAAATGAACTAGTTTTGAACTAGAATTATAATCCATTTATTTTTAAATAAATTAATTGGATTTGAAATGGTTTTAAAGGTAACCAGAATTTCCAATAATTGAATTGGAATGGATTTGAATCGAAATTGTCTTTGGAATATTTCGATGTTGGATTTCGTGATTATACAGATATTGATATGGAAGTTTGAAAGATATATTTATATCATTATTTCCAGTACGATATTCGTTGGTCGTAGAATTTGATATTGAATATAAGCCGATATATTTTCTATTCAGAGCCTTGTATTTAATACCAAATGGGATTTCGGTTTGTCGTGAATGGCGTCTTCATTAACATTGTTCTTAAACCCAGTTGAGAAAAAAAATCTTTCTATTTAGATTTAATGAAGTATACTAATTAAATGATATTTAATTGGAATTGAATGTGAATTGATTTTTGGGTTTATCGTGAATGGTGTTTTAAATGACACTTGTTCTTTTACCCGATAATTAATGGAATGTGATTTTGGGTTTATCGTGAACCGTGTTTTAAATGACATTGGTTATTTAACCAAGTTAAAGACAGGATGTGGTTTCCCAAGTTAAAAAATCATTGATATTGATTTTTGGGAAGATTAAAACCAAGTGGAGTTTTAATTGATCTTTAGCTACTCTGAGATGATCGAGAATGGATTATCACCAGTTTTTCTCCAGGCGATAGTTAAATCTTTAATTAGATTTGAATATGAAATGGTAATTGAATTTAACGATAACACCATGGTGTTAGATATGAAGTATGACCAGTTTTACTACATGGGATGAATATGTTGGGATTGGAAAATAAAATAAATGATTACTTCGGTGTGGTTCGCTAATCCCGACTAATTTGAATTGATATTCAAAGGAAGATTAAAGAATAAATTTAAAGAATTTATCTTTGATAAAATTAATGGGAACCTTTCCCAAAGTATGTGAATATTTGAATAAAAGAATATTCTGAATTGGAATGAGGCGTATTGTAACGACCCAACTTTTGAACACATCTCAAGTTGTGCCATTAATGAGAAATAAGAATAGATAGAAGATAAAACCACAGAACGTCAGAATCTCACAGCGGAATTTTCACAAAATAGTGCTTTATAATGCTACACCATAGTACATATTACATCAGAGAAACATAAGTCTAGTGGTACAACCCATTCATAGCACAACAGTAGTTATGCATGACATAGATGATCAACTGACAGCCTCAATTATACAGTAGATAGATGGACCAGCACACAGCAAAATCTTCCTTCCAGCTTCACAGGTTTTTCATCATATCCTGATTCACTTGTCTATTCATAACAAGCGTTATCAATACCCAATAGTTTAAGGGAAAACACAGAAAATAAACTCCGGGTCAGTCAGGGGACTGGTATGAGTAAACAGTTTAAAAACAGTTAAAGAAAATATCTCATAAGACCACGCCGTAAATACGGAACGGGTTTTCACCTTAAAATCACTTTGTATACTTGGAAACATATATTGTCATAGTGTCTAGGTATTTTCACAAATAATTTAGAATCTAGAAGAATGTTTGCATCTCACATCCTCCGATATAGTATACAAATAAAAATCGCTTGGCACTTAGGGAAATTGGATTCCAACTATGACAAGGTATGGGACCACCTTCCGCTGATGTATCTCTAGAGGCAAATACACCTGGGTTCAACAAGAACGTCTTGCAATCCGACCCTCACATGACCGACCACTCATTTCTCTTGAGTGTATCGAATGTATATCACTGATGGTTGTGCACGTCAACCATCCCCGAATGGGCAGAATCGATAGATCTAGAAACAAAAGGAGTTTCTCTAGATAGGTGATACTACACCCTAATGGGAGCGACCCATATAGCCATGCTGCCAGCCCGATTTTAGTCATTTTCTGGGTGTGAGGCTTGAGGCTAGACTCGTCTTTTCATCATCACTGGTTCATTCCTTTGAATGCCACATCGTCCTACCCGTCAGATATACTCATTCGATTTCCCAAATATATCATGGGCAATAAAGCTAAGAGAAACGAATTTCTCCGCCACCAACGTAATATACTTACGTAAATTCGATGTGTATAATCTGACTGATATACATTGTCAGACACTCGTCCATTCAGGTTTGTTCTGGGACTGAACAGACCAAAGATATTGTTTACGATCATCGTCTTGAATATCTTTGACGCGTGGCGTATAATCAAATCAAAGTGGAATGTTAATCCCGGACTCTTTGAAATGATTAACGAACATTTTCACTTTAAATTATAAATCTAACAAGATTATAATCTAATCTGCATATACAGTTATGGTCAAACCAAACAGTACATGATCATCTTGTCAATATCTGGTATATTGATCATATTTTCAAAATGGTCAATTTAGAGCGTGCGTCGCACGGGTTTTCCTTCCCGTTTTGATCACCACTTCTAAAAATAAATTCTTATTTTACTCCATCTTTAGAAAAATATTTCCCATCATTATTTACTTACTTTGATTATAGATTTGATGATTTATAATCTATTCTACGACTTTTACACTTTGTATTGTTTCGTCAAATTTCTCCTTCGATCCTTCATTCTTGATCTCCTCATTCTTCTTCCCATACTGATAAGATTCTTCTCTTTATTATCAGTCTCAACACGATTAATATATTTATCCATCGTTCTCGTTTTCAAAAGTACAGAACTGTTTAGGATTAGATCATTTAGATTTCAGTTTAACTGAACCAATTCTGGCGTATGTGTCACATACGATTTCTCTACCTTATTTGAATTTAAATATTTTAAAGATTCCATCAGAAAATAGATTCTAATTTAAATTATAAAATAAATTTATAATTTAATTAAAATAACAGCTTCTGTTGATTTCTCGTCGTCCGTCAAAATCATACTCGATCTGTTATTCTTGATCGACTCCTCTTTGTTTGACTTTACAGTTAAAATATTTTATTCGAAAATCATTTCAAATTATTATTTCAAATTAAATTCATAATTTAATTCAATTTACAATTTCTGTATTTATTTTTTTAGTCTTTGACGAAAGCATCTCGATTCACTTTCCTTCTTTTGCCGTTGCAAAATTAAATAAAAATATTATTTAAATATTAATTTTTCTATTTATTTAAAACTTTATTTGAATTTTAAAACTTATTTGAATTAAATTTATGGTTTAAAACCTTCATTTCAAAGTTGAATTTGCAAAGTGCCACTTTAGGGAAAATACTAGGCCTGAAAACCACACGTTTCCCCTATCAAATCACTCGAAAACCCCATGATCTATAAAAGTACCACTTGGTACTTCGCACAATGCCAGAAATACCAAAGTACCACACTGAAACACTGAGTGCACCCCTTGCCAAACGCTCCAGCCACCATGATTTTCACAAAGTACCAGGCCGAGTACTTTGCCAAAACACCACCTACACACCACTTCCCCTGTGCACGTGTACACCACCACCGGCCACCACTGCGCCACCGCACCTATCCTTACACGTCACGTCGCCACTCCAGGTCTTCATTGACCCGTCCCCCAAACCCCATAGCCCTTCTTCTCCTAAAACACTCCTCCACCATTAAAATGAAAACGAACAGCTCTAGGTTGGAACTACAAACCTCCACGGTCCCATCAACTCCGACCACCAGAAGGACCGCCACCACCACTACGTTGAAGCCCAACCCCGTACGCTCCTCCCTACCAAAATCTAGACCACTCGGTCCAATGTGGACCCCACACGACGCGGCTAAAAACCATGAATCCAACAACAGCCAAAAACTTAAAACTACCTCGCCCTCACCATCCCCTTAATTGAAAAATGATTTCGTATTTTTCCTAACATCCTAGGTCCTAGATGATCCATTACCATCAACCCCGCGACCTCCGATCATGTGGGTGACCGGAATTCGGCCAAAGTTCATATTTGGGGCATTTTAATATTTCTCTTAATTCACTTAATTTAAAATCTTGATTTTTTATTTAAAAATCATCATTTGTTTATCTTATTAGGATCATAAAATCAAAACTTGTTTTTAATCAATTTGAATTTCCATTTTGAAAATGAAAAACAGAGCAGATACTGTTGTTTTCATTTTAAAACAGTGAAGGTTTTTGCCTCATTAACTTCACTTTGATCTTTGTATGACTCATGTAAAAGGTTTTTAAAATCGTCTGGCATCACATCGAGCTACAATCCTAAATCCACTAATCTATCTAGCTATAGGGGTTTAACCCACTAAACATTTCTTAGTGACAGTAACAGACAGTAGCAGGCAAAATTACTTTTACATAAGACCCTTAAGGTTGCTATATCCAACTAATGATCACTTCATTATCATCAACAAGTAAATCAAACATAGCAGGGTACTTGAACAAGATCACAAAAGCAATACCAGACAA
Organism: Allium sativum; assembly: GCA_030737875.1. NCBI lineage: Eukaryota > Viridiplantae > Streptophyta > Magnoliopsida > Asparagales > Amaryllidaceae > Allium > Allium sativum. Next base: position 164,265,613 of record CM060924.1, read on the forward strand.
CTTCATTGTTTAACAACTAAGAACTGCAGAATTTGAAAACAGATTATAGAGGTGTAGTTTTACTCACTTTTATATGCTCCAAAAATCCTTGTTTTTCTTTGGTAGAACACTGGAATTGCTGTGTGTTTGGTGTGAGTGAAATGGTGCATATGTAGGTCCTTATATAGGGCTGAGAAATGAATAAAATATGGGTTCATTAATTGCTAACATGACACAGCCTAGCGGCTTTTTATTTTGACAAATGAAAGACCACTCAACCATTTTCCTCTCTCACAATCTTTGCCAAATCCTCCTATATACAGCCTAGATACCACCACCTAAAACACTTAGGTAATGTACAAAATATCCCTCAATGGTTTGCTATGAACATCAACTTAAATATGCCGGGTACAACCAATCTTTTCTACCACCTTTTCTCTTGGTTACTACAAGATATTGAGATCTCTTAGGTACTAAAAATATTCAGTTTTAAATGAGCTTTCAAATCCTACTTCTCATATGTCAAAAAATTGATTTTACAATATTTTATTTAAATACAACCTTGCCTTGCAAGGTATGTTAAAAATCTGAAAGTATTGTACTATCAAATCTATGTTATGAGGTGAAAACATATAAGAAAATCCTTAGAAAAATCTATGACATGAAATCAACTATTATAGACAAGAAGAGGATGCATAGATATGATTTTTACAAATCTTTTGATACATATATTTATTTGACAAATTAGCTAAGGCTTTGGAAAATGTAGCATGACTTATATTTTCAGAATTTAAATTGAAAAGAAATGAAAGGATAGCAAAACTGAAAATGCATTGATTCCAAAGCGATCATGTGCCTAAAGACCTTACTTGCTTGTGTGATTTATCATATAGGTGTTTACATAGAGTGAGACCATGAAATGAAAATGGATTTTGACAATACATGTCCTCCTTCCAATACAAAGATGCAAATGAATTTTCATGGCATTGATTTGTCATTCATGTTCTTGTTTTTAATGCAAATGAGATTTGATTTTTGCTATCATATCTAGGAGATCATGTACTTGAAGGAGATGAAACCATACATGTTTTTTTTTATATTTTTAAATGCATATGAATTCAAAGATTTACTTGCATTTCATTTTAAGAACAAAAGAGTGATTTTACATGTCTTAGGCAAAGTGTTTAAAAGTAAAGAATTTACTAAAATAATGTTTTTTAAAGCTTTTGAAAACATGAACAAGTATTTGCAAAGTCATAGCATTTAAAAATTTCTATGTAAAAGTGTTGCTTAACATACATTAAATATGAATTTAACAAGTGCTATTAAATACATGCTATCATATATACACCTGTAAAGCAAACGCTATTAAATTCATGCTATAATACCTGAATGTGCAAAAACAAGTGTTTGTAAGTGCTGTGCTTATACAGGTGCTATTATATATTTTTTTACATATATTTTAGAATTTTAACTCGTATTTACACGTACTTACGATCAAATATTACCAGTGTTTAAGATGTGTAAAAAGTCCGGGTCATTACATCTACCCCCCTTACAAAAATTTCGTCCCCGAAATTTGTAAGCAGTAGATTAGAGTTATCGACTCACATATAAACACGCATCGATAAATAAAACACATCGAACACATCGATAAATAAAACACACGTCAACAATTTCCTATTCAAAACCAAAAATATTCGTCCAAAATCCCTTTCTAACTCCTCGGCCAATTTACTTAACTCCGTTAAGTATTTCCCAAAATCTTTGTTCACGTACTTAATGATTTCCATTTTGGGACTCACACATATAACCTTATTTCATAAATCGACCAATTCATCTTTCCTAAGTCCATATCCAAATGAACCCTCAAGCCCGACCTTAATTCCAGGAAATCCAAATTTTAACTCAATTTAAAATTCTAACTTGATTTCCGGTATTAATATGAATGGATATTCTTCTATTTTTAATCCAGACATATTAAATTATCTTGTGGCTGACCCTAGTAAATTAACTCCTTTTATAAGAAAAGAGTAAAGTACCTTCTGGAGTTCCTTCTATTTTCACATCCTCTGAAGTCGACGACTTATCCATTAAAGCGTAGACCTTTGGTTGATGTGCCTTCTTCAGTGGACAGTCTCTAACCAAGTGTCCCGGCTGATGACTGTTATAGCATGAAAACTTCTGTGGAATAGCATCACCTGTTCCCTTTGGTTGAGGTTGCTCCGACTGCTGAGTTTGTTGTGGCTTTTCTGCTGCCGGTTTGGTGCAGAACTTGGCAATATGTCCTTTCTCCAAACAGTTGTGGCATATGGTATTTTTGAATCGTTCTTTGGCTTTTTCTCCCATCTTGGGCACTCCGTTGTTGTTGTTCCAGTTCGGATTGAATTTCCTTTTGTTTGGATTCTCTCCACTAGATCCTCCTGTCTGTGTTGCTTTAGCAACTGGCTTTTTACCCTCTAGTGCCTCATAACGAACAGCCATATCCACTAAATCAACGAATGGAATCTTGAGATGTCCAATCATCTAAACTTGCAGGCTATCCTTCAATCCCGCTATAAACATCTCATTCTTCTTGAGTGCGGTATTAATCAGTTCTGGCCCGAAACAAGAAAGCGAATTAAACTTGTTCTCATATTCAGCAATCTTCATATTCCCTTGTTTGAGATCGATGAAATCTCTATACATCCTTGTCTTTCCAGCAGCAGGCAAAAACTGAGCTTCGAATGCCTCTTTGAACTTGTCCCAAGTGAAACTTTCCTCAGGAACGTTAGCAGTTTGAGCGTCCCACCAAATCGCAGCATTTCCTTGAAGTTGCCATGATGCCAGAAGACGTTTCTGATTGTCATTCTACTTCAACCCTTTGAAAATCCTTTCACGAGACCTCATCCAAGCTTGAACTTCAGTAAACGACTCAGTTCCCTTGAAAACTTTACCTCCCAAAGTCGTATACTCCTTACAAATGGTCACAAAGCTCTTATCCTGTTGAACTGGTGCAACTTCTTCTACCGTTTCCCCTTGGTCTTGGGATCCAGTAGTACGACCATTAGTGGTGGGTGACCCCCTAGCTCGACCTCTTCGTGCACGGGTGCTCATTTTGATTACCTGACTATAACAGGTTGTCAATTGAGTCTTGATAGGATATAACTACCTAGGTATATCATCCAAGTTGTTTTAAGTTCATTTTAAATTTTATATAAAAATATGCTCTCTTATACTCACCCGAAGCCTAGGTAATCAGTAACCTAAGCTCGGATACCAACTGTAACGACCCAACTTTTGAACACATCTCAAGTTGTGCCATTAATGAGAAATAAGAATAGATAGAAGATAAAACCACAGAACGTCAGAATCTCACAGCGGAATTTTCACAAAATAATACTTTATAATGTTACACCACAGTACATATTACATCAGAGAAACATAAGTCTAGTGGTACAACCCATACATAGTACAACAGTAATTATACATGACATAGATGATCAACTGACAGTCTTAATTATACAGTAGATAGATGGACCAGCACACAACAAAATCTTCCTTCCAGCTTCATAGGTTTTTCATCATATCCTGATTCACTTGTCTATTCATAACAAGCGTTATGAATACCCAAGAGTTTAAGGGAAAACACAGAAAATAAACTCCGGGTCAGTCAGGGGACTGGTATGAGTAAACAGTTTAAAAACAGTTAAAGAAAATATCTCATAAGACCACGCCGTAAATACGGAACGGGTTTTCACCTTAAAATCACTTTGTATACTTGGAAACAGATATTGTCATAGTGTCTAGGTATTTTCACAAATAATTTAGAATCTAGAAGAATGTTTTCATCTCACATCCTCCGATATAGTATACAAATAAAAATCACTTGGCACTTTGGGAAATTGGATTCCAACTATGACAAGGTATGGGACCACCTTCCGCTGATGTATCTCTAGAGGCAAATACACCTGGGTTCAACAAGAACGTCTTGCAACCCGGCCCTCACATGACCGACCACTCATTTCTCTTGAGTGTATCGAATGTATATCACCGATGGTTGTGCGCGTCAACCATCCCCGAATGGGCAGAATCGATAGATCTAGAAACAAAAGGAGTTTCTCTAGATAGGTGATACTACACCCTAATGGGAGCGACCCACATAGCCATGCTGCCAGCCCGATTTTTGTCATTTTCTGGGTGTGAGGCTTGAGGCTAGACTCGTCTTTTCATCATCACCGGTTCATTTCTTTGAATGCCACATCGTCCTACCCATCAGATATACTCATTCGATTTCCCAAATATATCACGGGCAATAAAGCTAAGAGAAACGAATTTCTCCGCCACCAACGTAATATACTTACGTAAATTCGATGTGTATAATCTGACTGATATACGTTGTCAGACACTCGTCCATTCAGGTTTGTTCTGGGACTGAACAGACCAAAGATATTGTTTACGATCATCGTCTTGAATATCTTTGACGCGTGGCGTATAATCAAATCAAAGTGGAATGTTAATCCCGGACTCTTTGAAATGATTAACGAACATTTTCACTTTAAATTATAAATCTAACAAGATTATAATCTAATCTGCATATACAGTTATGGTCAAACCAAATAGTACATGATCATCTTGTCAATATCTGGTATATTGATCATATTTTCAAAATGGTCAATTTAGCGTGTGCGTCGCACGGGTTTTCCTTCCTGTTTTGATCACCACTTCTAAAAATAAATTCTTACTTTACTCCATCTTTAGAAAAATATTTCCCATCATTATTTACTTACTTTGAATATAGATTTGATGATTTATAATCTATTCTACGACTTTTACACTTTGTATTGTTTCGTCAAATTTCTCCTTCGATCCTTCATTCTTGATCTCCTCATTCTTCTTCCCATACTGATAAGATTCTTCTCTTTATTATCAGTCTCAACACGATTAATATATTTATCCATCGTTCTCGTTTTCAAAAGTACAGAACTGTTTAGGATTAGATCATTTAGATTTCAGTTTAACTGAACCAATTCTGGCGTATGTGTCACATACGATTTCTCTACCTTATTTGAATTTAAATATTTCAAAGATTCCATCAGAAAATAGATTCTAATTTAAATTATAAAATAAATTTATAATTTAACTAAAATAACAGCTTCTGTTGATTTCTCGTTGTCCGTCAAAATCATACTCGATCTGTTATTCTTGAACGACTCCTCTTTGTTTGACTTTACAGTTAAAATATTTTATTCGAAAATCATTTCAAATTATTATTTCAAATTAAATTCATAATTTAATTCAATTTACAATTTCTGTATTTATTTTTTTAGTCTTTGACGAAAGCATCCCGATTCACTTTCCTTCTTTTGCCCTTGCAAAATTAAATAAAAATATTATTTAAATATTAATTTTTCTATTTATTTAAAACTTTATTTGAATTTTAAAACTTATTTGAATTAAATTTATGGTTTAAAACCTTCATTTCAAAGCTGAATTTGCAAAGTGCCACTTTAGGGAAAATACCAGGCCTAAAATCTACACGTTTCCCCTACCAAATCACTCGAAAACCCCATGATCTATAAAAGTACCACTTGGTACTTCGCACAATGCCAAAAATACCAAAGTACCACACTGAAACACCGAGTGCACCCCTTGCCAAACGCTCCATCCACCATGATTTTCACAAAGTACCAGGCCGAGTACTTTGCCAAAACACCACCTACACACCACTTCCCCTATGTACGTGTACACCACCGGCCACCACTATGCCACCGCACCTACCCTTACACGTCACGTCGCCACTCCAGGTCTTCATTGACCCGTCCCCCAAACCCCATAGCCCTTCTTCTCCTAAAACACTCCTCCACCATTAAAATGAAAACGAACAGATCCAGGTTGGAACCACTAACCTCCACGGTCCCATCAACTCCGACCACCGGAAGGACCACCACCACCACTGCATTGAAGCCCAACCCCATACGCTCCTCCCTACCAAAATCTAGACCACTCGGTCCAATGTGGACCCCACACGACGCGGCTAAAAACCATGAACCCAACAGCAGCCAAAAACTTAAAACTACCTCGCCCTCACCATCCCCTTAATTGAAAAATGACTTCGTATTTTTCCTAACATCCTAGGTCCTAGATGATCCATTACCATCAACCCCGCGACCACCGATCATGTGGGTGGCCGGAATTTGGCCCAAGTTCATATTTGGGGCATTTTAATATTTCTCTTAATTCACTTAATTAAAAATCTTGATTTTTTGTTTAAAAATCATCATTTGTTTATCTTATTAGGATCATAAAATCAAAACTTGTTTTTAATCAATTTGAATTTTCATTTTGAAAATAAACAACAGAGCAGATACTGTTGTTTTCATTTTAAAACAGTGAAGGTTTTTGCCTCATTAACTTCACTTTGATCTTTGTATGACTCATGTAAAAGGTTTTAAAAATGGTCTGGCATCACATCGAGCTACTATCCTAAATCCATTAATCTATCTAGCTATAGGGGTTTAACCCACTAAACATTTCTTAGTGACAGTAATAGACAGTAGCAGGCAAAATTACTTTTACATAAGACCCTTAAGGTTGCTATATCCAAACAATGATCACTTCATTATCATCAAAAAGTAAATCAAACATAGCAGGGTACTTGAACAAGATCACAAAAGCAATACTAGACAACTTCATAGTTTAACAACTAAGAACTGCAGAATTTGAAAACAGATTATAGAGGTGCAGTTTTACTCACTTTTATATGCTCCAAAAATCCTTGTTTTTCTTTGGTAGAACACTGGAATTGCTGTGTGTTTGGTGTGAGTGAACACTACACCAAAACAGTGGATTCCCAACAAGTATATGCGTTACAAATAATTTCGGTAACACTTTTAAGTGTCACCAACGGCCTGTGAGGAATTTCCTGTAACACTTATAAGTGTTACAAACAGAGTAACTGCTAACACTTATAAGTGTTACAAACATATTCATTGCTAACACTTATAAATGTTACACGAAATTTATTGCTAACACTTATAAATGTTGGAACTATAAAATATGGTAACACTTATAAGTGTTACAGGAAATTCATTGCTAACACTTATAAATGTTGGAACTATAGGATATGGTAACACTTATAAGAGTTACAAACATATTCATTGCTAACACTTATAAATGTTGGAACCATAAGATATGGTAACACATATAAGAGTTACAAACGTATTCATTGCTAACACTTATATTTGCATATAACATGGCATAATCTCTATTTAATATGCATTCAACTATGATATTATCTCGACATAACGTGTAACGAAATCCATAAGAAAAAATCCATATTCGTGACAACAACAAAGTACAAACTAACAAAAAATAATAATACATAAAAGATACCAAATTCAACACATATACAATATCCAATTCCATAGAAACACAATATTTTTCATATTTGAAGTCTACAAGTACCAAATGCGAAACTCCAGCCATATAACGAACCTTACATCCAAAAATTTGCATAGCTTGTACCACCAAAATTTATCTTTTTCTCCGTTTCACTGCTTCCTGCGTGCATTTAATTAAATAGCATCATTTAAGTTTCAAATAGTGGTAAATGTTATAAGTTCAAAATCATACCGTCTTAAGTTTGACACATCTTTTGTCTATTGAACTCGATGAAATCTTGCAATTTAAGCTCCTTTTTAAGCCTTCTGTTTTCTTCAAGAACCTCCAACGCAAATTCCACACCACGATCACATAATGGTTCGCCAATCCAATGGATGAATCCACAGTCTCTAAGAGTTCCAGTGTTTGCACAAATAAAATATCGACGTCCAATGTTTTTATTCAAATAGCATGTTTTGAATATTGGTTCAATGTTGCAACGACATAGCAATCTTCGAGATTGTACTTCTCCAACATATAACGTTGGCAAGGGTGGCAATCTTGTTGGTGATGTCGATCTGGTAGGCGGTGTCATATCATTATGTACACTTAATAATGCCAGATCTCTTTCTAAGCTCGACTCTATAACGCTAAATGTAGTTGGTGCATGAGATTCAGATGAACAAACAATTTGAGGAGGATCACTCGAATCGTCTAAATAGACAGACGGATTATCGGTCGAAGGCCTTGAGTGGGAGGACATCTGCAGAAAATAAATAAACAGCAACAATATCAAGATGGAAAAGGATTGTAAGAGTATATATCAATTAGCAAGAAATTCATTTAAAAGTAATTTATTTGGAAATCATGCCCATATGCTCGGAAATCATCAAGATAACCACATGGAATGAAATATAAAAATTCGTAATGATCACAATTTTCGAATTCTGAAAATCCTTATGGAAGCAAACCAAACCAATTGCATGAAGCATAGTTTGGCACTTAAGCAAATTGGTAAGGAACATTGAATATTTCTTCTAAAATTCATCATAAAGATGTGCCACAACAGTCATATAAGTTTAGTTTGGATGCTTGATAAATTACAACATATTATTTTTTGGGATATATTCTAGAATTAGGCTAAAAAAATCATAGAAAATCCTCACTAAAAATCCACCAAGACTAGGAGTAACACTCTGGTATCAAAACAAATAACATGGGCATTTCCCTCGGCCTATGTTGACACAGGTAGTGTCTGTGTCGATTTATGTGTCGACACAGGCTTTGCATATGTCAAAACAAGTCGTGATTATGCCCAGGTTACCAAAAATCCTCTCATGTATGATTTCCAGACCATATACAGAGGTGTTAATGACCTTAGATTGACTTAGAAATGAATATGCAAAAACCAGATAATATTAACTGTCAATTGAAACAAGAATTTCAAGAATCTGACAAGTATTGGAGAAGTTATAATAGCTCAAGCTATGTTTGCAACTGTTTATCACAATCATTTTATAGTAAATGATTTCAACAAGATTAATACCACAAATCATCAATAAACACTCAAAACTCAAACTAGCAGGTGCAAGGGAACCCTCACCTTGGATTACCCACAAGATCTGAGTAAAACTTCGCTGACTAGATCAATTCAGAGGCTTGGAGGCTTTTTTGCTAGTTTCAACACTTGAAATGTACATTACAGTACCATGCAAAGAAGATTTCAACAGACAGTCACAAAATTTCCCAAATCTGAAAGAAACTTGAGATAAAATTATGGTTTTAAGTAATTTATGATATCAATGTATTACAAAAGGGGAAGCAACGAATAATTGTTCTCAGCAAGGAAAGCAAAATAACTCATTTTTACTTACTTTCAGTCATACTGAAATGGTTTGATAATTAGTATAACCACAAATATTAGCAAGGAAAGCATTCATGATGCAGCATGGATATGTAGATTTTTAAAATTTTGAATAATCACTGATCAAGCACACTTTTGTTCTTATAAAAATGAATTACCCAATAAATTGATGGCAGCAAAAACAATTGTTTGCACTCTCTCGATCCACGTTAGCGTAACTCGACAACCGATTAAATTGGAATACACTGTATTATTGAGTTGAATACTGAACTGGTGTCTGAAAAAGAAAAGACAGAAGTTAATACAATGTAATGAACATCATACAAAGCAGCGGAAGAGTTGATCATATAGACAGATAACCAAATATGGAGGAGACTAATTTCATATGGATAGGTAACCAAATACTAAACTGGTGTCTGGAAGATTTTTGTATTGTTTTGGGAGAGAACCGCAAACCGTAAAGTGATAAATTAGTACTAATGGCCTGGTTAGACATTTGTTGGAGAATAACGAGTTTTACAATTCAAATAATCATGTTTATCAGCTGAATAAAAATACGGGTATACCTGCCTATGTATGCTTGGATTTCAAGGTTAAAAGTAAAATTAGGACATAAAAATAGCATTACATGCCACAGGGTTTAATGGCCATATTTAGGAGTATAGAATCAAACGTAAAATTATTATTGACAGAAAGCTTGTTAGTACATATATGATTAAGTAACCGACGATAATATCACATAACGTCAGAAAAATGTACGCATATTAGCAAATTTTCAAATGTTATGCGAGAAGTCACTAATTAAACTAACTTGGGAGCAAACCGTAGACTACGAACCTCTGATTTTACTTTAGCCTCTGATTTTACATAAACATAAAACACATACTTTTAACAATAGGAATTGTGGACTGAACAAATTGGCAATCCTCATAAAGCATGCAACAGCACATAGAATCATACAGGAATCAAATTTTCAAATGATAACGTAACTATAAGAATTTGATAACAATTACGAGCACAAAAGAGCTTCACAATTATCTATTTTGTGATGATTCTTAATCTTAGATAGAAATAAAACTTAAAACCAAACCCTCTTCTATAATTTAGTCCAATCACTTTAAATGTGACATTATTATTAATTTCTTTCAGCTATGATAATTTGAGAAAGAAACGACAATTTGGTGATTTGTTCAGTTGCGCAGCTCTAAAAACTAAGTCTGTTGTGCTGCTCAGTTCAATAATATATGAGCCAGCTTGGTTTTAAAAACAGAGACATGCTCAGTACTAAAATTCGAGCTAAGCACAGTTAGAGAATTGAGCCTATCTCAGATTTTGTGATTCATCCAGGATCAAATTTTGTAACTAAATTTAGTAAGTATCCAAACATATAGTTCACTGCATAAGTATTTACTAGGAATAGGGATAATGCAAAAAGGAGATTATGCATTTGAGTTGTTTAAAATTGACATTCACAGTTCTATACTTCACCGCAAAGAAACAACCATATACACACCACTACTGGGAAAAGAAGCAACCTGTTGATATTTTATTTTTATAAATGGCACAAATCATTATAGCAATTAATTGTAGAGGGCAAGGGAACCTGAGACCATCTCCAAATGAAGAACACCCAAGCTTTATATTTAACACATACTTTAGAAAAAAAAACATTGTTCAACCTGTAGAACTTAGTATACTATAACATCAGCCTGCCGTCCAGCCAAGGAAAGCATAAACAGTTTTTTTTTCTTCTTTAATTACATAATTAACTTGCTACAAGATGTTCTTATCATCTATCACTATCTTAAAGTGGTTACTCATGTAACAGTATTTAAAATTAATAACACCATCCGCTATGCTTTAATGATCTATAAGAAGATCAAGGTTCAGGAATATGCATGTACCACAAAATGAGACAGGCCACCATCCACCTCGGCGCTTCACCACAGTCTTTGTGGCCGGCACTCGGCCATCAACTCCGCCAGCTCCCCTTAGCCAAATAAAGGTTGAGTCTTTCTCCCCTAAGTTCGAAATCGATGTCTTCCACCCTATGGCCTAACGCCAACCGTTACATGCCGCTACCTCTCCTCCTCGCTCTAACGAACTCTAGTACCTCATAACGATGCGCGGTCTGGTGTCCCTTATTTGAGTTTAGTAACCAATTATGGTTTATAATATTTTTTGTAGCTTGAGTGGATATGCATTACTAAAAACAGTGAATAACAGTTTGAAATTTTGATTAGTAAATAGTATCATTTTGAATTATTCATTTTCTACCCATATGTTATTTTGTTAGTGTTCAGGGATCTTTTTTTGGATAACGATTTTTGGTTAAAATAATGAGAATGTCCAGTCATAGAATTTTACTTCTTTAGCATATACATTTTTTGGAAAAAATATAGAGATAATGAAATGTCATCACCTGTGGTTTCAGCAAAATAAATTGCAAGTAAAATAAAAGATGATCCAGTATTTCCCCAAAAAACTAATAATCATAGAAAAAATGTTCCAGTGAAAGAAAAGATGGAGATAATTCATTTTATTTGAACTTCCAACAAAAGATAAATTAGATTTTATTTGAAATGAAAAACGAATATTCCAAGACACAATGAAATTCTAACAGCAATGGATGAGAATTATAATTTAAGCTAAGAGTTCTACCAGATAATTTACATAATGAAAAACACTACAGCTGAAATACATGATATTGTCAAAAAAATCAACTATAATTCAAATGTTTTAACATGATGTTGTCCTAAACATAAGTATTATCACAAATGATACTAATAATAGCATGCTATGATGCTAGTTCCAGATGGATCATCCACGCATAAACTAATATAAACAACTACGTGTGAAATTTAAAAGATGATAACGCAAACATATAATATACTAGATGATCAGCTAATCTAAAAGCCAGATAGCACAAGAGGACCATTTAGAAACATATTTAAATAAAACTTAAGTGAGCATTGACATTGAGATTAACAATAATTTGGTCCAGGCTTAAGGACGCGGATAAGATGAGATGGACCAGTAATTCATAAACGGGGGAAAACGAAAGGCATGTGATACCAAACTTCCAACGCTCAACCAACCATGGACTTATCTATCACCTATTGCCAACAATCAGATGTAGGAAAAGCAATAATATAAAAATCCAGTGCATTGAGTATGAGCCTGTAAAACACAGCAAATGACCAATTGTAGAAACTATAGGCACATAATTACAAACAACACTGCTACACCATCTTCAGTCAAAGAAATCTGAAAAAACTGGGTGTAATCACCAGAAATTTTCCTAACAATGATACGCCATTTAATACGATGCCGAACTCTTTGTAAATCAAACCAGTGACTCGTTTTGCACCTAAGGTGTAAAAACATTTTCCATATGAAGTTTTGCACTGAACAGTTGTGCAAATTAAAACAAGTGTTTTGTTTTACATGGTGAAATGTAAAACAGTTATCCTAAACGAATTCCTGTTAACCGCAGATTTGAAAGAACTAAATCCCCATTAAATTGAAGCATGCCCAAGTGAATCGAAGCATGAACTAAATCCCAAATCGAAGAAAACAACAATCATCATACCATTGTTTTTACCTCTTATCGTGATTCCTAGAAGCCGCCGTGATTCCTAGAAGCCCCAATTCCAAGAAGCCCTAATTCGAAGTCCATTCTTTTAATCGCAGATTTCAATTCTTCGAGTTCCTAGCCGCTGTCTCTCTGATGTTGATGAGCTAATCGCAGATTTCAATATTCCAATTTCGTTCTGTTTATTTGCGTATGGTGCGGCCTGAAAGAAATAAGTGTTGAGGACTAAGCGTCGAGCATACGATTAGGGTTATATTTGTTAACTTACCCTTTTGCCCTTAGAAAAGTTGAGTTGACCAAGCATAACAACACATAAAAGTGTTGGCACATTTTTGGTGACACATTTTTGCTACCGCAACACATATTAGTGTCACTAGTCTACAACACATATAAGTGTTGGCAGTTGAAAAAAATAAGAGTTGCCAATAGGCCATTATTGTGTAGTTGAAATGGTGCATATGTAGGTCCTTATATAGGGCTGAGAAATGAATAAAATATGGGTTCATTAATTGCTAACATGACACAGCCTAGCAGCTTTTTATTTTGAAAAATGAAAGACCACTCAACCATTTTCCTCTCTCACAATCTTTGCCAAATCCTCCTATATACAGCCTAGATACCACCCCCTAAAACTCGTAGGCAATGTACAAAATATCCCTCATTGGTTTGCTATGAACATCAACTTAAATATGCCAGGTACAACCAATCTTTTCTACCACCTTTTCTCTTGGTTACTACAAGATATTGAGATCTATTAGGTACTAAAAATATTCAGTTTTAAATGAGCTTTCAAATTCTACTTCTCATATGTCAAAAAATTGATTTTACAATATTTTATTTAAATACAACCTTGCCTTGCAAGGTATGTTAAAAATCTGAAAGTATTGTACTATCAAATCTATGTTATGAGGTGAAAACATATAAGAAAATCCTTAGAAAAATCTATGACATGAAATCAACTATTGTAGACAAGAAGAGGATGCATAGATATGATTTTTACAAATCTTTTGATACATATATTTATTTGACAAATTAGCTAAGGCTTTGGAAAATGTAGCATGACTTATATTTTCAGAATTTAAATTGAAAAGAAATGAAAGGATAGCAAAACTGAAAATGCATTGATTCCAAAGCGATCATGTGCCTAAAGACCTTACTTGCTAGTGTGATTTATCATATAGGTGTTTACATAGAGTGAGACCATGAAATGAAAATGGATTTTGACAATACATGTCCTCCTTCCAATACAAAGATGCAAATGAATTTTCATGGCATTGATTTGTCATTCATGTTCTTGTTTTTAATGCAAATGAGATTTGATTTTTGCTATCATATCTAGGAGATCATGTACTTGAAGGAGATGAAACCATACATGTTTTTTTTGTATTTTTAAATGCATATGAATTCAAAGATTTACTTGCTTTTCATTTTAAGAACAAAAGAGTTATTTTACATGTCTTAGGCAAAGTGTTTAAAAGTAAAGAATTTACTAAAATAATGTTTTTTAAAGCTTTTAAAAACATGAACAAGTATTTGCAAAAGTCATAGCATTTAAAAATTGCTATGTAAAAGTGTTGCTTAACATACATTAAATATGAATTTAACAAGTGTTATTAAATACATGCTATCATATATACACGTGTAAAACAAACGCTATTAATTCATGCTATAATACCTGAATGTGCAAAAACAACTGTTTGTAAGTGCTGTGCTTATACAGGTGCTATTATATTTTTTTTACATATATTTTAGAATTTTAACTCGTATTTACACACACGTACTTACGATCAAATATTACCAGTGTTTAAGATGTGTAAAAAGTCCGGGTCATTACACGTATGTTGTGTTTGTGTAACACTTGTTTATTATATATGCGAGATATTCAGAAAGACCGGGTTTATCCCATTCTGAATAACTGATTCGACGATGTGTCGAGGATGAAAACGGTGGTCGAAGACCGTAGGTCTTCACATCGTTTGGATGATTACTGATTATCTTGATTGGGTTGTACACCCAAGAGGAGGGAATCAGTTGGTGATCATCCAGACGTACTTGGAGATCGATGGATATGCGAGGTACAAGGTGCCTCCGGTTTCGTTCAGACCCAGAACGAACTTGTAAATGGACTGTGTGTCTGACATTGGATTTTATTCTGTGTGATTGATTTCTATTAAATATAAATCTGTTTGGCGGCGGAGAATTTATTCTCTTTCTTAACGCCCTTCTCTGAGACGTACGAGCTCAGAGGTTATATATTGATGGATATTAATTGCATGGAGTGAATTGCCTGTGTGGCATGCCTAAGTGGCATATGATCAAGGCTTTTGTTGAAAAGCAAAGTCTTGTGGTTGATGATCAAAGCACCGCCTGTGTGGCATAGCTTTGTGTAACGTTGACTCGCGAGCCTCACACCCGGGTTGTGGACCAGAAACGGGAGAGGACATCAGGGAGGGCATGCGTTTCCTTCTAGCTAGAAGTGGCGTCAATGGTTAGACACGCCCTGACAAGTTTGACTTATGTGGTTGTTGGGTTGCGAGGCGCCTTGGATATATCGGGGACTATGTGGAGTCAATGGAGTCACTGGACTCATTGACAAACCCATAGGATGGGGAAATGCAGTGTTCAGGCATTATAATCCACATCGAGTGGACCGGCCATGACGATCCAAGGTGCAGTTGCGGTTGTTCCTAAGACACGGGCTAGAGCGTCTCGAATTCGGTAAGGACGATCCCTTGCCTTGGTTCATAGATGGAAATCCGATTTCCAATATGAGACATTTGCGGTTTTGATTGTAGATCCTAGTATTGGCGACATCATATATGGTACCCATGCCGTCTATGATTGATACTTATGAATGAAATTGTTTTGACACTATACACGTATTGTAACACCCCGAAAATTCTATAACTGTGAAATTAACAAATTAAAGTATAATTAATCTGAAATCAAAGAACTAAGGGAAACGGGATACGCCATTGCGTTCGTCTCGGAAAAATACGCGAAATAGAGTCCGAGTTTTCGAAAAACGGAGTCCGTATGAAGAAGATATGGCATGCGGAAGTTTTGAATTAAATTTAAAATTCAAACAGAATAAAATAAGCTCAGAAAATCAGGTTTAAATTCGAAAATGGGGCCCAATGGGCCAGGGCGGATAAACACCCGCCTAGGCCACCCAGGTCGACTGGGCTGTCGACCTGGGCTACCCATGTCGACAGGGCTGTCGACAGCCCTGTCGACAGGGGTGTCGACCTGGTCGAGCCCAGTCAACCTGGCTGGCCAGGTCTGTGTTTGGCCGATTCTCAGTGGTCTGCTTTGTCATTAGGGCTAGGTGGCAAGTTTTAATTGGTCTCTCTTCCTAATGAATGGCTATGATCAATCCAAGCAACATCAAGGGTCCTAATCAGTTCCTAACCTCTATATAAACAACCCTAGACTAAACCCTAATCTATTCATTCAAAATTAAGAACATAGCCGCCATGTTGCTGAGGAACGACTAAGGGTAGCCGCCAACTAGAGAGAGAATTAGGAATAAAGTTCTAAAGCCTAAAGCAATTCAAGCAACCTAAAGCCAATCAATTCAACATAGGAATCATATCTCTTAATTAGAGAATTCGCCGCAACCATTGTAAGTAGAGTATTACTTTGGTATGAATGAACAACTGTATTGATTTGTATGCTTGAATTGGGATAATAAAGTAGTTCATATTTGTGCAAAATTATGTTATTCATTATAAAGAACTACATGCGGTAGTTCTATGCAAGTATACGTTTGGAATATTGCGCAAATTATGTAATCTATGTTGAAGCTACATGTATGTAGTTGATTGAAATTCATGCAAGTTTGGGGCTTTGTTATTATGTCATCATGATGTATATTTTTTGTGCATAAATCATTTTGCAAGTAATTGAAACAAGTTTGGTTGTTATAGTTCATAAGAAACTATGTTGGAATTTTGACACCATAATCCATGTATTAAGTCATGCTTTTGCAAACTTATGAATGTGGCTAGGCTATGAATGATATTTGGTATAATTGAAATCCATGATTAAGTCTATCTTGTTTACAAGAATTATATGATGACATATGTGAGACATGGCTAGGTTAGACTCAAAAATCCCTTTTTGCAAGTTTAAAGCAAACACCATGATTAGGAATATTTATGCATAAGTATATTTATACTATCGTTATGTGATTAGACTTAAACCATAATTAAGTTGATCTATGCTTTTGTGTTAGTAACAAAGTATCCCCTTTGTAAACATGTAGAAACCTTATGAACATGACTTGTTTATGTTTATGCCTAAATGGGAACATAGGTCTATGATGTAGTTAAGACTATGTGACACCTAATTTAGATTCTTATCTTAAGTTTACATGGTTTGGTTCATGTCACCTATGCTTTATGACCAAAGTATATATATGCAAGTACACCAGTTTCTATTATGTATTTCCAACGTCATATGCAAGTTCATGCGCTCACCTTCCCCTCTTTGTGTATGTAATCACGCTTTAAGCCTCCCCTTTTCACATGGCTAAATTGGGCTTTAAAAGGCTAAGCCCAATGTATATAAACGGACGTGTAAAACGGGGGAAAATAACGTTGGGTTAAAATTAATTAATGAATGAAAATATAAAATAGAAGGGCCCAAATTCAAGTATGGGTTAGGCCCATGATTGGTGTAACCTTTACACCATTAACTTAATAATGGGCCGCAAATATTTACATATAAGAAATAAAGAAGAATGACAAAATAAGTAAATGTAGAACATACGATGTGTTTAACCCGAGGTTGGATTGAGTTGTGATGTAAACCTGCCCGGAACCGCCCGGCTGTCCAGTAGTCACAACAATACCTATCCAATGTGGGAGGTTAAACATGGAGCCCAGCAAGGACCCGAGGTTAGACTGAGTTGTGGCGTAAGACTGCCCGGAACCAACCGGCAACAGGCAGCCACAACAATAACTGTCTAATGTGAGAGGTCAGGGCCTTAATAAGACAATTAAGGCTGAGTCAGGATTGTTAGGATTAAGTGAACTAAAGACTTAATCAAAATGGAACATGCTAAACAAAACGGATTGGTGGGGGTTAGGTTAGGAAACACTTAACCAACTTAGCATGTTGGCTAGAGATAGAAAACCTAGTAACGGGGGACCCTTTTCAGCAGTAACCCTAGAAGGTGTATCAGGATACCCTGAAACTAGGCAGGGTGGGGCACGATTACTGGGCTGATTGTAAGAGGTCAAAGCGACGGCGGTGGTGTAGCAGTGTAGGTTCTAACGGAGTGCGGGTGTGCACACACTCCGGCGCAGAAAAATAAAGGCACTGGACACCAGTAGCATACCTGTGCACTCTAAGGTTGTGTCGGGTTGCCACTATTGGACTTGATACACCCCATGGTGGGACCAGCATAGGTAACTACAACATCGGGGGCCGTAAGACACATGTAACTATGCGAGTAGGAGCCGATCATCATTGAATGGATCACATCACCCTGATTATGGGGTGCCAGTGGGAACTAGTTTATATGGGTTCAGAGATTAACATGGGGTACGATAGTATATTCGACCCTAGACAACTTAACCAAGTTTATAGTGCATGCCCACTTCTTGTTTATACTTATCATACCCAGTTCTTTATTCATAGACAAAATAGTACTAGACTTACTCAAGCTTTATGTCTGACTCTACTTTTCTTTCGTCTTCTTTCTTCCGTTTCCCCCCCCCCAGGTCCTCAGGGAGGGAACACAGCAGCTTGACCAACCTCAACATCCAGCTTGAAGAAGAGAAATGTATTGCTTGGACTTTCCTGTTTTGAACTATGGCTTTGGACAATCCACTATGGGGCTTTTGCAGTTTATCTATGTTTTATTTATGCTTCTTTAAAAATAATGTACTCAAGACAGATTATGAAAGTGTTATGTTATGTTTTTGGAAAGGATGTTGTTGTAACACGTATTTGACTTTATGAAATAAAGTTTGTTGTTCTTCCGCTGTTTACAAATATGTGTTCTTATATCTGTCTTGTATATCTGTGACTTGTACTTATAAACCTCCACCAAAATTAGGGCATTCCCTTTGAGAGTGACCCTAACGGAGGTGGGGTGTTTCACTTGGTATCAGAGCATAGGTTTACCAGATAAGATAAAAAGTTTTGAAAAATTATTTTCAAAAAGGAAATTTAAAGAAGCATTTTTAAAAAAGAAAAATATTATTTTATTCTAAAAAGCAAAGTCCACTCCCCAAAGCCATAGGTATTATCTCTTATCCTTCGTTTTGAATCTATCCTTTTTATTTCAGCATGTCCCAAGAACTTACTTGCCGGAAGGGGTACCAATACCTGGTTGGTTTAGATGGTTCTTAGAAGCAAGGGCCACTCAGCCAGGCCCTACCGTTCCTCCTCCCCCAGCTGAAGGAAATCATCCAGCTGCAGCGGCACCTTTTCCTCCACCTCCTCCACGGGGAAACACTTTCGCTAAGATATGTAAAGATTTTAAAGCTATGGGAGGAAGGGATTTCCATGGAACTGAGTCCTTCGTGGCAGCTAGGAATTGGCTGAAAGAAACGGAGGACCTATTCATCATCTTTGAGGTAGAGGATAAACAAAAAGTACAATTGGCAGTGTGGCTATTGAAGGGCGAGGCTTCCTACTGGTGGGAAGTCACTAATGCTGAAAGACCGGTGGAGACATGGGAGGACTTTAGGGCAAGGTTTGAGACTAAATTTCTCTCAGATGCGGAAAGAAGTTTGCAGTTGGAAAAATTCTTATTTCTTAAGCAAGGGGACAAGACATTCAGAGAGTATGTGAATCAGTTCGATGAGCTGGCTAGGTTTGGACTTGACCTAGTCAACACCCCGCACAAGAAGGCTCTCCGTTTCGTCAAAGGGTTGAATGAGCCATTACACAGTTTGGCCATGACCCATATACCCATGGGGGCCACTTATGAAAGATTGGTGCAAATGGCATTGCTGAATGAAGAGGATAAGGGCAAGAAGGAGACAAAGGCAGAAAGCTCTCAAGGGAAGAAAGAGGGTTTGCAGCCTAAGAAGACAGACTTTAAGAAGGGTGGGAAAGGCAACAAAGAGAAGAGGAAGTGTAATTTCTGTGGCAAAGTGGGGCACTTAGTAAAGGACTGTCGGAAAAAGAAGGCTAAGGAGAATGGTGGGTGCTTTTCGTGCGGTCAGACAGGCCACAGGGCTAAGGACTGCCCAAAGAAACGAGGACAGGGGCAGGGCACTGGATCCACCCCAGGGGCACAGGTTCATGTGCTAGAAGAGCCACCATTGCAACAGCGAGGTATAAATACTTCTGTAGAAAGTGTAGTTTATCTTTATGATCACCCTGTTCGTACTTTGTTTGATTCTGGCGCATCACACTCCTTTATCTCGTCTGCTTTAGTAGAATCTCTGCACCTAAAAACTAGTATGGTAGAGGACCCCTTAATTGTTTCAAACCCAATTGGGGGCCCAGCTCATTTGTCTATGATCTGTGTGGGATTGAAAATTTCTATTCTAAGTGTAGAATTTCAATGTAGTGCCTTTGTTTTGGGCTTTTCGGGTTATGGTTTGATTTTGGGTATGGATTGGCTGTCCAGTAATGGGGCCATCCTTGATTGTGAGAAAAGGGTTGTTAGGCTCCTAACCCAGCTCGGTAATACTTTGGAAATTTCTTGTAATCCCTCGTATGCGGTTATGCTTAGTTATCTTGAATCGCTAGATGCCACTGTTGAAAATTTGCATTCAGTTAGAATGGTCCGGGAATATCCGGATGTCTTTGAAGAGGTGAAGGGCTTGCCTCCGAAGCGGGAAATAGACTTCCGCATATATCTTGTAGATAATGCTAAGCCGGTTGTGTTGCCCGTTAGACATATGGCTCCACGAGAAAGGAAAGAGCTCAGTAAACAGATTAAAGAGCTTCTAGAAAAGGGGTTCATTAGGAGGAGCATTTCAGAATGGGGCGCTCCAGTGGTGTTCGCTACAAAGGCGGATGGTTCACTCCGTCTATGTGTTGACTATAGGGAGCTCAACAAGCTAACGAAAAAGAATAGGCACCCTCTCCCTAGAATTGACGATTTATTTGACCAGCTTGTAGGAGCGTCTGTTTTCTCCCAACTCGATTTAGCAACCGGTTTTCATCAGCTAAGGGTGGCTGAAGATAGCATCGATAAAACGGCGTTCAGAACCCCAGACGGCTTCTTTGAATGGCTTGTCATGCCTTTCGGCTTGACAAATGCACCTGCTTACTTCGTGGACCTGATGAGTAGGGTATTTAGAGATTTCCTCAACAAATTTGTAGTGGTCTTCGTAGACGATATCCTTATCTTCTCAAAAAGTGAAGAGGAACATGCTCAGCACTTAAGGGCAATCATGGAAACTTTGCGAGTCCATCAACTAAAAGCCAAATTCTCCAAATGCCACTTTTGGAGAGAAGAGGTGAGGTTCCTTGGGCACATAGTATCCAAACAAGGGTTAGCAGTGGACCCCGCTAAGGTAGTGGCGGTACAGGATTGGAAGACACCAAGGAATGCGACTGAGGTCCGAAGCTTTCTAGGACTAGCGGGTTTCTATCGAAAGTTCATAAGGGATTTTGCAAAAATCTCAGCTCCGCTCACGAAATTGACTAAGAAGAATCTAGTGTTCAATTGGGATTTGGATTGCGAGTTTGCTTTCCAACGACTGAAAAGGGCTCTCACAACAGCCCCAGTTTTGACGCTGCCAGATGGGAGCAAGATGTTCACTGTTTATACGGATGCATGTGGGACAGGGCTAGGCACCGTCTTAATGCAAGAAGGAAGGGTAGTAGCTTATGGCGGGAGGCAGTTGAAGGTGCACGAAAAGAACTACCCAACCCACGATCTTGAGTTAGCCGCCATCGTCTTTGCACTCAAGTCTTGGCGACACTATCTCCTAGGTGAGAAGTTCGAACTTTACACTGACCATAAATCGTTGAAATATCTTTTCTCGCAGAAAGATCTTAACTTGAGGCAACAAAGATGGATGGAGTTTCTTGCCTCGTACGATTTCGAAATCTCCTACACTCCGGGCAAAGGCAACGTAGTGGCAGACGCGTTGAGCCGAAAGAAATTGACCCTAAGCCCGTTGTTTGTTGAAAGACAAAGCCTAGAGTTTATAGCCAGCTTCGACTTTAGGCCTTCCTCCGATTTCGTACCGGGCTTGCTAGCATCTCTCGAAGTGCGCCCAACTTTGGTGGATTCGGTAGGGGCAGCACAACGCGAAGACCCTCAGCTTGTGGAAATAATTGATAGGCTAATTAGGGGTGAGACTTCAAGTCACCTCAACAGATACTCCATTGACGATAAAGGTTTACTAAGGCGAGACGGAAGACTATGCGTCCCACAAGCAAAAGATTTAGTAAAGAAGGTTCTAGAGGAAGCACATCACTCCAAGATGACGATACACCCAGGCGGGGATAAAATGTACAAAGACATAAAAAGGACTTTCTTCTGGAACGACATGAAAAAGGACGTGGCAGAGTTCGTTTCTAAGTGTATGGTGTGCCAACAGGTTAAGGCGGAACAGAAAAAGCCTGGCGGACTACTACATCCTCTGGAGGTACCACAGTGGAAGTGGGATAGCATCTCAATGGACTTCATCGATGGGCTGCCTAGGTCTAGGAGAGGCAACACTAGCATCTGGGTAATAGTGGATAGGCTTACTAAAAGCGCCCACTTTTTACCTGTCAAAAGTAAAAGAACTGCCTCATCCCTAGCATCACTTTACCTCAAGGAAATCGTTCGACTCCGTGGAATACCATCTAGCATTGTTAGTGACCGAGACCCCATCTTCACCAGTGAGTTTTGGCGGAGTCTGCAAGAAGCAGTAGGAACGCAGTTATGCTTAAGCACAGCCTATCATCCCCAAACCGACGGCCAAACAGAGAGAGTGAACAGAGTTTTGGAAGACCTCTTAAGGCTATGCGTCCTCGACTTCGGAGGGACATGGGAAGACCACCTTCCTTTGGTGGAATTTGCCTACAACAACAGCTATCAAGCAACCATCGGAATGGCGCCCTTCGAAGCTTTATATGGAAGACCGTGCCGATCGCCCACTTGTTGGTGGGAGTCCACGGATAAGCTCATACTTGGACCAGACATGATCCGAGAGACTTCAGAGAAAGTAGACTTAATACGAAGAAGGATGAAGACGGCCCAAGACAGACAAAAGTCCTATGCCGACAAGAGGAGGACCGACCTTGAATTTGAGGTTGGAGACAGAGTTTTTCTCAAGGTATCACCGCTAAGGAACGTTGTTCGTTTTGGAACCACAGGGAAGCTAGCACCAAGATTTGTAGGGCCATTCCCTATCATCGAGAAGATTGGGAAAATGGCCTATAGATTAGAGCTACCCGAGAAGTTGGCCGGAGTCCAGAACGTTTTTCACGTTTCACATCTCCGAAAATGTCTACATAAGTCTGCTGAGGTGGTAGAGCCAAATATCCTCGAAGAGGCTGAAGTGGAACGCGAAGCAACCATAAGAAAAGTTCCAACCCGCATATTAGGAACGGAAGTGAAGAAGCTACGCAACCGCGAAGTCAAGCTCGTCAAAGTTCAGTGGAGCGACGCCGAGGGAGATGCGACTTGGGAAACTGAAGCTAGAATCCGCACTGCCTACCCTTTTCTGTTCGAGGGTACATCCTTGATCTTTCTTTTTCCTTAAGTTGCGCTTTTATCTATCTTTTTAGGTATATTTCCTCGACCTTATCTTTTAGGTAGAATCTTTTTGGATGGAAACATGTAATTGAAACATGTTATGGATGATGGTTGCAAGTGGTTGCAAGTGGTTGCAAGTGGTTGCTAGTGGTTGCTCGTGGTTGCATATACACACACAATCTAGGTTTTGGATCGGCTCAGTCACTTCATATTGCATATGCATATATGTTTGCATTCGTATATGGTTGAAATTTAATGTGTTGTCATATGGATATTGCATTTGTATTGAATGATTGTGCACTCATGTAGAATCAAGAATAGGAAAATTTGCATACATAATGGATTCATGGCACCTACATAATTCGCATTAAGGAGGTCAACTGAATCAGTAGACCACCTGATTTTGCATTAGATAAGTACATGTACACACACACTACGCATTTGATCATGAAGCATTAGAAGTCTCTTAAGGACAATGGATGCTCGTGTTTGATGGATGAGTAGATGGATGATTGGATGTTAGGATATACGCTTTCCTACACTTGAAGATTTCGGGGACGAAATCCTTTTAAGTGGGGGAGAATGTAACACCCCGAAAATTCTATAACTGTGAAATTAACAAATTAAAGTATAATTAATCTGAAATCAAAGAACTAAGGGAAACGGGATACGCCATTGCGTTCGTCTCGGAAAAATACGCGAAATAGAGTCCGAGTTTTCGAAAAACGGAGTCCGTATGAAGAAGATATGGCATGCGGAAGTTTTGAATTAAATTTAAAATTCAAACAGAATAAAATAAGCTCAGAAAATCAGGTTTAAATTCGAAAATGGGGCCCAATGGGCCAGGGCGGATAAACACCCGCCTAGGCCACCCAGGTCGACTGGGCTGTCGACCTGGGCTACCCATGTCGACAGGGCTGTCGACAGCCCTGTCGACAGGGGTGTCGACCTGGTCGAGCCCAGTCAACCTGGCTGGCCAGGTCTGTGTTTGGCCGATTCTCAGTGGTCTGCTTTGTCATTAGGGCTAGGTGGCAAGTTTTAATTGGTCTCTCTTCCTAATGAATGGCTATGATCAATCCAAGCAACATCAAGGGTCCTAATCAGTTCCTAACCTCTATATAAACAACCCTAGACTAAACCCTAATCTATTCATTCAAAATTAAGAACATAGCCGCCATGTTGCTGAGGAACGACTAAGGGTAGCCGCCAACTAGAGAGAGAAATAGGAAGAAAGTTCTAAAGCCTAAAGCAATTCAAGCAACCTAAAGCCAATCAATTCAACATAGGAATCATATCTCTTAATTAGAGAATTCGCCGCAACCATTGTAAGTAGAGTATTACTTTGGTATGAATGAACAACTGTATTAATTTGTATGCTTGAATTGGGATAATAAAGTAGTTCATATTTGTGCAAAATTATGTTATTCATTATAAAGAACTACATGCGGTAGTTCTATGCAAGTATACGTTTGGAATATTGCGCAAATTATGTAATCTATTTTGAAGCTACATGTATGTAGTTGATTGAAATTCATGCAAGTTTGGGGCTTTGTTATTATGTCATCATGATGTATATTTTTTGTGCATAAATCATTTTGCAAGTAATTGAAACAAGTTTGGTTGTTATAGTTCATAAGAAACTATGTTGGAATTTTGACACCATAATCCATGTATTAAGTCATGCTTTTGCAAACTTATGAATGTGGCTAGGCTATGAATGATATTTGGCATAATTGAAATCCATGATTAAGTCTATCTTGTTTACAAGAATTATATGATGACATATGTGAGACATGGCTAGGTTAGACTCAAAAATCCCTTTTTGCAAGTTTAAAGCAAACACCATGATTAGGAATATTTATGCATAAGTATATTTATACTATCGTTATGTGATTAGACTTAAACCATAATTAAGTTGATCTATGCTTTTGTGTTAGTAACAAAGTATCCCCTTTGTAAACATGTAGAAACCTTATGAACATGACTTGTTTATGTTTATGCCTAAATGGGAACATAGGTCTATGATGTAGTTAAGACTATGTGACACCTAATTTAGATTCTTATCTTAAGTTTACATGGTTTGGTTCATGTCACCTATGCTTTATGACCAAAGTATATATATGCAAGTACACCAGTTTCTATTATGTATTTCCAACGTCATATGCAAGTTCATGCGCTCACCTTCCCCTCTTTGTGTATGTAATCACGCTTTAAGCCTCCCCTTTTCGCATGGCTAAATTGGGCTTTAAAAGGCAAAGCCCAATGTATATAAACGGACGTGTAAAACGGGGGAAAATAACGTTGGGTTAAAATTAATTAATGAATGAAAATATAAAATAGAAGGGCCCAAATTCAAGTATGGGTTGGGCCCATGATTGGTGTAACCTTTACACCATTAACTTAATAATAGGCCGCAAATATTTACATATAAGAAATAAAGAAGAATGACAAAATATGTAAATGTAGAACATACGATGTGTTTAACCCGAGGTTGGATTGAGTTGTGATGTAAACCTGCCCGGAACCGCCCGGCTGTCCAGTAGTCACAACAATACCTATCCAATGTGGGAGGTTAAACATGGAGCCCAGCAAGGACCCGAGGTTAGACTGAGTTGTGGCGTAAGACTGCCCGGAACCAACCGGCAACAGGCAGCCACAACAATAACTGTCTAATGTGAGAGGTCGGGGCCTTAATAAGACAATTAAGGCTGAGTCAGGATTGTTAGGATTAAGTGAACTAAAGACTTAATCAAAATGGAACATGCTAAACAAAACGGATTGGTGGGGGTTAGGTTAGGAAACACTTAACCAACTTAGCATGTTGGCTAGAGATAGAAAACCTAGTAACGGGGGACCCTTTTCAGCAGTAACCCTAGAAGGTGTATCAGGATACCCTGAAACTAGGCAGGGTGGGGCACGATTACTGGGCTGATTGTAAGAGGTCAAAGCGACGGCGGTGGTGTAGCAGTGTAGGTTCTAACGGAGTGCGGGCGAGCACACACTCCGGCGCAGAAAAATAAAGGCACTGGACACCAGTAGCATACCTGTGCACTCTAAGGTTGTGTCGGGTTGCCACTATGGGACTTGATACACCCCATGGTGGGACCAGCATAGGTAACTACAACATCGGGGGCCGTAAGACACATGTAACTATGCGAGTAGGAGCCGATCATCATTGAATGGATCACATCACCCTGATTATGGGGTGCCAGTGGGAACTAGTTTATATGGGTTCAGAGATTAACATGGGGTACGATAGTATATTCGACCCTAGACAACTTAACCAAGTTTATAGTGCATGCCCACTTCTTGTTTATACTTATCATACCCAGTTCTTTATTCATAGACAAAATAGTACTAGACTTACTCAGGCTTTATGTCTGACTCTACTTTTCTTCCATCTTCTTTCTTCCGTTTCCCCCCCCCCCCCCAGGTCCTCAGGGAGGGAACACAGCAGCTTGACCAACCTCAACATCCAGCTTGAAGAAGAGAAATGTATTGCTTGGACTTTCCTGTTTTGAACTATGGCTTTGGACAATCCACTATGGGGCTTTTGCAGTTTATCTATGTTTTATTTATGCTTCTTTAAAAATAATGTACTCAAGACAGATTATGAAAGTGTTATGTTATGTTTTTGGAAAGGATGTTGTTGTAACACGTATTTGACTTTATGAAATAAAGTTTGTTGTTCTTCCGCTGTTTACAAATATGTGTTCTTATATCTGTCTTGTATATCTGTGACTTGTACTTATAAACCTCCACCAAAATTAGGGCATTCCCTTTGAGAGTGACCCTAACAGAGGTGGGGTGTTTCACGTATAGTAATAATAAAAGATGAAATTTACCGTATCAAGCATTCTTTGGCTATTATAAGGTAAAACCCTATCCTCCGGCTTATGTTGCATTGTGTGATGGGACCTGGGTCTTACAATAGATCCATTGTTCTTTATCTAACATTGCGCTGTTGTTTTATGCACTGGTATTCTTAGGAGGAAACCCGTTCCGTTTTATACGGCGTGGTCCCTTGATTTACCTAACCTAAAAATAAAGATTAATAACTATTTTAGTTCTTACACTAGTCACATGACTGACCTGGAGTTTATTGTTTTAACCTAAACTCTGGGTGCCCTTATTTTCGACATGGGCAGCTAGTAGTTTTGGTTTTGCAGATTTATATTCACAGGATCCTGATTTACAGCTGAAGAAGTATTCGGAAAGCTCTGTATCCGTGTATCAGTTTTTAGTTGTTCTTTGTATTTTTTTCCGCTGCGATGTATTTAAATGTAATTTAAATCTCTGATATTTTCTGTGTAATATTTATTCATACTCTGTATATTCTTGTATTCTGGTGGAATTGTTGTAGTGTACAATGATATGTTCTTCTGTTTGCATTCCAATGTGGCTTGTTCTCAGTACAATCCGGGCTTTCCTTACTGGGGAAGTTCGGGTCGTAACAGCTTGGTATCAGAGCTTTAGTTTACAGAGCTCGAAGAACAAGACACGTTAGAACCGAACGAAATAATTCATCAGAGATTGGATTAGTAATATCCAACGAGAATGACTCGTTAGAGATGGGATCAGTAGTATCCTAGAACGAGTGTAAAGAGTATATTTTTAAAGTGAAACGAATTTTGTTTTGAAAATTTAATTCAATTATTCGTATTTAATATTATTTTTATATTGATTTTGACAATCAAGTATATAAAGATTTTGGCGTATACGTCTGATCTGCGTGTATTTGAAGTTTTAATATACTGGATAGATATAGGATCACACTCTAGTCGTCGGGGTCTGATTCTGATGATGGCGCGCCATCATCAGTGTTTATATTCGAGTGTTGAAAGTGTGATATCTATAAATTTCCATTAGACTGGTGTGAGAACCAAAGCTAGATAGGTTCATTGTTGTGATTTGGTATCAAAAACATGATTTTCTGTATATGTACCAAAATTATGAATTTGAAACGTTAATCAACTAATTGATTGTTGGTTGTGTTGCTTGATTATTATTTGATTAATTAAATGTTGAACCTTTAGCCAAATTGAACCAAATGGTGGATTGTATTGAAAATTAGTCGCATTTGCGTGTATATACATGTACTTACATTGAATAGGTCATAGCAAGGAGGCTAGAGCAGAAGAATAAAACTGTTTGCCCGACAAATAGGTACATGTTTACGAATTTATTGGGTTTGGATGGTTTTATGAGCCGATTGGCTTGCCGCTTGGCTGTAACTTTTTCTTTTTGGATTGGTGAGGGCCATGGGAGGCTATTTGTAATATCCCGAAGCTCTCAGTGCAAGGGATGTTGTGGCGAAATTTTTTGAAAATTTAGGGTATTAGCCAACTTTTGAAAAATTTGAAAAGTTCTTAGAAACTGAAAAGTTGAAGAACTTAAGCCGTAATGAAAATAATGAAAGTTGAGTTGGTTTGTAAAACAACTTTCAGCTTCGTTCCTTTTCGAGGACTAAAAGTTTTAAGTGGGGGAGATTGTAACAAACTGGAAATCTAAGCCAGTTTAAAATTTTTATTTTGGCAATTTTAATGAATTTTGAATATTTAAAATGAATTATTTTAAATAATAACGATGAGAATTTTTTTTGAATAGAATTAGAACGTATATATTTATTTGAATCAACGTTAGAATATAAATAATTTATTTTAATTATAAAAGGTATTGAAAGTGGTGCGGTAGTTTGAAATTTCGATTTCAAATTTCAAATGAATGTACAAGATTCAAAATAAACCGGATTTTAGCTAAACAAGAAATATTTGAATCTGCTTAATCATATCTTTCTAACGAAGTTAAGAAACCGAGATTTCACTTTAGAAGTTGAAAGATATGTCCAGTATAAAATTCAGAAAAGTCGCTATGGAATTTATATATATTTTATATATATAATAAAAGCCCTTAAAAATGGAAATTTTGCAAACAACGTCGGTTTTCGACGAAACCACTTTTGTTGGATCCGTGATGTCAAGTTATTGCTAGGTTCAAAATTCATAATTTTCTGAATCAATATGTGAGCGTGGCAAAGGAAAACGCGTTTGACCAGTTTCAGTTGATTTTAGTCGACTGGAAAATGGCCATTTTCCAACGGTGTCGGAATTTGACAAAATTAGTTTTGTTAGAACCGTATCATCAATGTAATGCTAGAAAATATTTTTCGGGAATTTTTGGAGTCCGTATATGGCCCCGGTAAATTGAAATGTGCGTTCAAATTCAATATATAAATTTATATTTTGATTTTGACGGAAACTCATCGAAACAGTCGAATCAGCTTACGGGACATATCCCATTGTGTTCGGAATGGGGGTAATTAGCTAGGGGCGACAACCGTTGGGTTCAAATTGGAGTCGTGACACTAAACGAATAATTTGTGAATTAAAATTGTATATATGTATATATATATATATATATATATATAGAGGTCATAAGGGTCAAACCCCTATTTTTCATACCGTGGCCAACGTTAAAAAAAAACCCGCCGTCACTCTCGATTATACAGCAAAATTCAAAACTTCCTTCAATCCTTACAACAAAATTCAAAACTTCCTGAACAAAATCCAAGTGCTTTCTCCGATATTCAAGGCTATATAGGTTTGATAGGGTATAATCGAGCGAGGAACTCGGATTTTTGGGGCGAATGGCCGCCGTTCGCCATGGGATTCATGGCGCTAGAGGCGACCGAGCTCGCCACCCCTCTGGTTGGCGATGGTGTACCCCAAGGCGGACAGTGTGGCAGGTCGAGATCTGGCACCGCTGGCCTCCGGTGATCGCAAGTTGAAGACCTAGTTCTGAACGCCCAGCGAACTACGGTTCCATTCTGAAATCAATGTACAGTGAACTTCTTTCTATTTCTATTTTGTTTATAAATTTCTTCGGATTAAAAATCTGATTTTTTCTTAAGATTGAAGGAAGAAAAAAAATGTATTTTTTTATTATTATGGAATATTTTTAAATTAAAAATATGATTTATAATTTATAATATGGCATAGTATTTATAATAAATAAGGGTTTTTATATATACAACTTTAAGAAAAAAATTGGATTTTTCTAAAACTGAAAAGATTGGATTTTTCTAAAACTAAAAAGATTGGATTTTTAAAACTGAAAAGAAAGGATTTTTATTACGTGAATGACAATATAATAATACGAATTTTTATATATATTGTAGTGAAATGAAAATGTTATTTTTATATATGTAGCGAATGGGGACGACAAAAGTGATAAAAGATGAGCACAGCGTGATTTGCTACATATGAAGAGTTGTGGCATTTGATTTAGCTCTTGGTGAGAAATCCTCACGTTTATTTTAATTTCTAGTTTGAAATATATACTAGAATGCAGACGGTGCTTAGCAGCACCCGACACCCGTCGTCCACAGACAATGGATGACTTGTTTGTTTGATTGCTGTGTTGTGAAATTTTATTGTGTGATGTGGAATGGAATAGAATATTTTATAGTGGAAAATATTTTATAGTTAAAAATATAATTTTTAACGTGTGTATAAAATAAATATTTATAAACAAATCGGACGATTTTTTTTATGTACACCCATTTGACGGATATTGATTGGGATGATAAATTTTACACATCGCCCAACAGCACAAATAAAAATATGTGTTTGTTGATTTGAAACCCCACAGGGGTATTGGGATGATATTTGACGTACACTAATCCCGATCGTTTAGCTGTATGTCAATCGATGGGTTGACATACTGTGTAAGCATTAATTATTTATATTTAAGGCTTATGCAGTTGTGTGGTGCACTCTGGATGATGGTTGATGATTTATCGTTACTATTATATACTGTGTTGTAGGGAATCCATATAATTAACGTTATATGGTAATTGATTGGGCCTCATTCCAATTTGGAAAATAAGGAATATTATAAATAAACATTCATGTGTTGAATAAAATAGAAAATTCATGTGTTGAATAGAATAGAAAATTCATGTGTTGAATAGAATAAAAATTCATGTGTTGAATAGAATAGAAAATTCATGTGTTGAATAGAATAGAAAATTCATGTGTTGAATAGAATAAAAATTCATGTGTTGAATAGAATAGAAAATTCAGGTGTTGAATAGAATAGAAAATTCGTGTGTTGAATAGAATAAAAATTCATGTGTTGAATAGAAAGAAAATTCATGTGTTGAATAGAATAAAAATTCATGTGTTGATTAGAATAAAAATTTATGTATTGAAAAGAATAAAAATTCATGTGTTGAATAAAAATATGAATTCATGTGTTGAAGAAAATATTCATTTGTTAAATAAAATAACGAAGTTATTGAAATATATAAAGCCGTGTTGATTAGATATGCGCCATTTTGACGTGAACGATAGCTATATCGATTTTATTCATTTTTATAATGAATATTGAAAAGAAACTGATTTCAAAATATAATGTTTTGAAAAATATTATCATTTATATATATCGATGATGTGGAATATTCAATTTTGATTCGAAATTGAATATGAAGTTGAAATCGTTCTGAAAACGAATTTAAAATGATTTATAAAATACGTTTCAAAAGGAAATCGATGAAATATATATAATATATATTATACATATATAATGGCCTGAATAGAACGCGCCGCGCTGCGGTAGTTCGCGAATTTCGACCATTGACTTCGAATGGACGTTACGGGAGATCCGACCGTCGGATTCTTCTAAAACCCGAACCGTTGGGTTCGTACCGAAAAGAGATTTCTAACGAATATTAGAGATTTGAGATCTAATGGTTGGATTTGGAATTATATCCAAATCAAATTTGGAAAAGGTCGCTGTAAGTGCAGTTCGATGGCCGTTGATGGAAATCGACTGTACGGGCCTTGTTAAAATTATTAAAAATAGTAATTATTTGTGTAATATCATAAGAAATGATTTGTGAAGAAATGGGATGAAAAATTCTAAATTTGAAAAGATAAAAATAGATTTTTATCGAAATGAACTAGTTTTGAACTAGAATTATAATCCATTTATTTTTAAATAAATAAATTGGATTTGAAATAGTTTTAAAAGTAACCAGAATTTCCAATAATTGGAATGTATTTGAATCGAAATTGTCTTTGGAATATTTTGATGTTGGATTTCGTGATTATACAGATATTGTTATGGAAGCTTGAAAGATATATTTATATCGCTATTTCCAATGCGATATTCGTTGGTCGTAGAATTTGATATTGAATATAAGCTGATATATTTTCTATTCAGAGCCTTGTATTTAATATCAAATGGGATTTGGGTTTTTCGTGAATGGTGTCTTCATTAACACTGTTCTTAAACCCAGTTGAGAAAAAGATTAAATCTTTTTATTTAGATTTAATGAAGTATACCAATTAAATGATATTTAATTGGAATTGAATTTGAATTGATTTTTGGGTTTATCGTGAACGGTGTTTTAAATAACACTTGTTCTTTAACCCGATAATTAATGGAATGTGATTTTGGGTTTATCGTGAACCGTGTTTTAAATGACATTGGTTCTTTAACCCAGTTAAAGACAGGATGTGGTCTCCCAAGTTAAACAATTATTGATATTGATTTTTGGGAAGATTAAAACCAAGTGGAGTTTTAATAGATCTTTAGTTAGATTGAGATAATCGAGAATGGAGTATCACCAGTTTTGCTCTAGGCGATAGTTAAATCTTTAATTAGATTTGAACGTGAAATGGTAATTGAATTTACCGATAACACCATGGTGTTAGATGTGAAGTATGACCAGTTCTACTTCATGGTATGAATAGATTGGGATTGGAAAATAAAATAAATGATTACTTCGGTGTGGTTCGCTAGTCCCGACTAATTTGAATTGATATTCAAAGGAAGATTAAAGAATAAATTTAAAGAATTTATCTTTGATAAAATTAATGGGAACCTTTCCCAAAGTATATGAATATTTGAATAAAAGAATATTTTGAATTGGAGTGAAGCGTATGTTGTGTTTGTGTAACACTTGTTTATTGTATATGCGATTTATTCAGAAAGACCTGGTTTATTCCATTCTGAATAACTGATTTGACGATGTGTCGAGGATGAAGACGGTGGTCAAGGACCGGAGGACTTCACATCGTTTGAGTGATTACTAATGATCTTGATTGGGCTGTACACCGAAGAGGAGGGAATCAGTTGGTGATCGTCCAGACGTACTTGGAGATCGATGGATATGCGAGGTACAAGGTGCCTCCGATTTCGTTCAGACCCAGAACGAACTTATAAATGG
Organism: Allium sativum; assembly: GCA_030737875.1. Classification (NCBI taxonomy): domain Eukaryota; kingdom Viridiplantae; phylum Streptophyta; class Magnoliopsida; order Asparagales; family Amaryllidaceae; genus Allium; species Allium sativum. The sequence goes on from CM060924.1 coordinate 164,299,316, forward strand.
ACTGTGTGTCTGACATTGGATTTTATTCTGTGTGATTAATTTCTATTAAATATATATCTGTTTGGCGACGGAGAATTTATTCTCTTGTTTAGAGCCCTTCTCCGAGACGTACGAGCTCATAGGTTATATATTGATGGATATTAATTGCATGGAGTGAATTGCTTGTGTGACATGCCTAAGTGGAAAATGATCAAGGCTTCTGTTGAAAAGCAAAGTCTTGTGGTTGATGATCAAAGCACCGCCTGTGTGGCATAGCTTTGTGTAACGTTGATTCGCGATCCTCACACCCCAGTTGTGAACCAGAAACGGGAGAGGACATCAGGGAGCGCATGCGTTTCCTTCTAGTTAGAAGTGGCGTCAGTGGTTTGACACGCCCTGACGAGTTTGACTCATGTGGTTGTTGGGTTGCGAGGCGCCTCGGATATATCGGTGACTATGTCGAGCCGATGGAGTCATTGGACTCATTGACACCCCATAGGGTGGGGAAACGCTGTGTTCAGGCATTATAATCCACATCGAGTGGACCGGCTCTGACGATCCAAGTTGCAGTTGCTGCTGTTCCTGAGACACGTGCTAGAGCGTCTCGAAATCGGTAAGGACGATCCCTTTCCTTGGTTCACAGATGGAAATCCAATTTCCAATACGAGACATTTGTGGTTTTGATTATAGATCCTAGTATTGGCGACATGATATATGGTACTCATGCCGTCTATGATTTATACTTATGGTTGAAATTGTTTTGACACTATACACGTATAGTAATAATAAAAGATGAAATTTACCGTATCAAGCATTCTTTGGCTATTATAAGGTAAAACCCTATCCTCCGGCTTGTGTTGCATTGTGTGATGGGACCTGGGTCTTATAATAGCTCCGTTGTTCTTTATTTAGCATTGCGCTGTTGTTTTATGCACTGATATTCTTGGGAGGAAACCCGTTCCGTGTTATACGGCGTGGTCCCTTGATTTACCTAACCTTAAAATAAAGATTAATAACTATTTTTAATTCTCACATCAGTCAAATGACTGACCTGGAGTTTATTGTTTTAACCTAAACTCTGGGTGCCCTTATTTTCGACATGGGCAGCTAGTTGTTTTTGTTTTGTAGATTTATGTTCACAGGATCCTAATTTACAGCTGAAGCGGTATTCGGAAAGCTCTGTATCCATGTATCAGTTTTCAGCTGTGCGTTGTATTGTTTTTCCGCTGCGATGTATTTAAATGTAATTTAAATCTCTGATATTTTCTATGTAATATTTATTCATACTCTGTATATTCTTGTATTCTGATGGAATTGTTGTAATATACAATGATATGTTCTTCTGTTTGCGTTCCGATGTGGCTTGTACTCAGTACAATCCGGGCTTTCCATACCGGGGAAGTTCGGGTCGTAACATAAACCGTCGGAACCTACACTAACGTACCCCCTGCCGCTGCTTTGACCGCTTATAATCGGCCCAGTAATCGTGCCCCACCCTGCCTAGTTCAAGGTACTGTGATACATCCATGTGGGTTACTGCTGAAATGGGTCCCCGTTACTAGGGTTCCCTATTGGTTAAGTTTGGGGGCCTATATGTACTAATATTACCCAGCAACCCGATATGTACTTAACCCTCTCATCGATTCAAGAATTTTTAATAAACGATTAAGTTTTGTGGGCCTATATGTACTAACATTACCCACCTACACGAGATGTACTGAACCCTCCCATCGATTCAAGCATGTTTATTTAATAGTTAAGTTTTGTGGGCCTATATTTACTAATATTACCCACCAACCCGATATGTACTTTACCCTTCCATTGATTCAAGCATATTTATTTAATGGTTAAGTTTTGTGGGCCTATATTTACTAATATTACCCACCAACCCGATATGTACTTAACCCTTCCACTGATTCAAGCATGTTTATTTAATGGTTAAGTTTTGTGGGCCTATATTTACTAATATTACCCACCAGCCCGATAGGTACTTAACCCTCCCGCACATTATGGCATATTAGTTAAGTGTTGTCTGCTCATGTTAACTTAAACCACTCATTCATCATGTCATGTTGGTTAAACATTTCTTATTAACTTGACCCACCTTACTTATCATGTTGGATCAGTTAAGTTTTCCTATTAACTTAACCCCGTTTGTTCATCAAGTTATATTGGTCAAGTGTTTCTTGTTAACTTAACCCCACGTATTCATCTTGTTGTATTGTTTAAGTGTCATCAATCAATTCAAGTTAACTTAACCCACCTACGTGTCATGTTACTTTGGTTAAGTGTTGCCCTCTTGTTTTTACTTAACCTTACCATAAATCAAGTTATATTGGTTAAGTGTTTCTAAATTTACTTAACCTCACCCACTTGTCTAATTAACATGTTATAAAGGTTAAGTGTTCCAAATTTACTTAACCTCGCCCACTTGTCTAATTAACATGTTATAACGGTTAAGTGTTCTAAATTTACTTAACCTCACCTACTTGTCTAATTAACATGTTATAACAGTTAAGTGTTCTAAATTTACTTAACCTCACCCACTTGTATAATTAACAAGTTATAACGGCTAAGTGTTCTAAATTTACTTAACCTCACCCACTTGTCTAATTAACATGTTATAACAGTTAAGTGTTCTAAATTTACTTAACCTCACCCATCAGTTTAGTTAACATGTTGAATTGGTTAAGTGTTTCCTTAATTGACTTAACCCTACCAATCTTGACTTAGCTTTATTAAAGCACCAACCACTCACACTAGACAGGTATTGTTGTGGTCACTAGATGTGCCAGTCGGTTCCAGGCAGTTTTACACCACAACTCAGTCTTACCTCGGGTTAGGCATATTCGTCTTTTCTAAATTTATATATTTCTTATTTATGACAAATTCCATGTGTAAATTATTCCCAATTTAATTATGCCATAATTATCCTTTTAATTATGCTCACAATTAATTGTATACTAAATATACCATTTCATGAACCAATCTATGCCATGTAATTTTTAATGTTTATCCTACATATTTATATGTAAGTTATAAATCAATTATTGTCATGGCCCACTTTCCTTCTAAATCACGTTCAAGATTTTAGGTATATAGATTATACAATTTTCATGCCACTTATCATGCTTATGTGTCAAACATGCTAATTACACGTAATTTCATGTTTTCCCCAACGTTACCCCCGTTATACATTCGCAAAATTACATAAAATGTTAGGCAAGATATTTTAGCCTAACTTATAAAACAAAAAGGGGGAAAGAGGAACTTTGCAACATTCCAACATTATAAAAGTATGGATCTAACTACACATATGTCACATGGATTTGGCATAGAACAATATACTTTTAACTATGAACTTGCAAATTTGATCTATGCAACATGAACCACAAGCATATGAATTTACATAAAACTATACAAGTTAAACTTGGCATGTAGTGGTGAACTTGAAAATTAGATCTATCATAAAGGCATATGGATCTAACATATGTAGATCTAAACATATAAGGCCGTAGATCTAAACATGTATGCACAATGGCTCTAAAGAATTAGGCATAAACGACATGACTTAGCCTAAAACATGTTTGTATCATAATATCACCAAACTTACATATGATAATTTAATTTCCAAATTCCTATACAACATCATAGGTTTACTCACCAATTTCCACGTAACATGATAGGTTCGATAGACCACAATAGTTCATAGGCATATATGATAGAATAGACATGAATAAACATGAATCAGCATCACATACAACTTGATACAATTCTATTTTACAATTCATTACAAATCATGTCTTTAATTTATTCACATCTGAAAGATAACTACACTTATAATCAAAAGGAAAAACTTGATTTCAGGGATCTGTATTCTGAAACTGAATTGCTCGCCTTTGATGTAGATCGTTGAATTCTCATAGTTGAATTAGATTAATTTTGATTTGATTTTGATGTAGCTTCTATCTTGCCTATGAGTTGAAAGAGATGACGGCATGACGACTCTAGGAATATTTTTGTGTGGCTTAGGGTTTAGATTTAGGTTGCTTATATAGAAGTTTGATTTAATAGGAACCGTCAGATTAACCTAGAGCAAATCAAAGTCATTCAAACAAGATAGAATAGCCACATCAGCCCTAATGACTCAGCAAGGAGTCCATTAGAACCAATCGTATGCCACATCTTCCTTAAAGCGAATTGGCCCACGGGTTGATAGCCAAACACCCTGAATCAACCCCTAGTCGACCGAGCAAGTCTTGGGTTGACCTCAAAAATGGGCCGGTTCGGTTATTTCCCCTTCCGGTTCGCTGTTTTGAAATTTTTTACATATTTATTTATTTAATTTTTATATATATCTATATATTTTTTTCTCATATGCATACAAACTTCAAGGCTTAATAATTTCTTCATAAGGTATCCGTTTTATGCAAACCAAATGTCTATCTTGGCCAAAATTTTGAGACGAACGTAATAGCACAACCCATTTCACTTAATTCTTCTTCTAAAAATTAAGTGTTCTTGAATTTTTTAATTTTAATATTCTCAGGAAATTCGGGGTGTTACATTCTCCCCTCCTTAAAGGATTTCGTCCCCGAAATCTTCAAGTTAAGAAGAATGCATCTTAACATCCAATCATCCATCTACTCATCCATCATCCACAAGCATCCGTTGTCCTTAAAAGACTTCTAATGCCATATGAACATATGCAAAGTGTGTGTATATGTCTCTTATCTAGTGCAAAATCAGGCGGTCTACTGATCCAGTTGACCTCCTTAATGCGAATCATGAGAGTGTCATGCGTCTAATATGTATGCAAATATCTCTAATCATGTAAATACTATATGTGTGCTTATTCACTCATCCATATGATAATACATCAAGTTTCAGTCCATATATAAATACATTCATATGCATATGCAATATGAAAGTGACTGAGCCGATCTAGTGTCTAATGTGTGTATATGCATCCACGAGCAAGCACTAGCAAACACTTGCAACCACTTGCAACCTGTAACACCCCGTAAATTTCAATGTTAATGTTCACAAATTAAAGAATAACTAATCTCAGACGTAAGAATTAAGGGAAACGGGTTGCGCCATCGTGTTCATCTCGGAATTGGACTTCGTATGTGAGTTGTTAATTATGTTGTTAATTCATGAACCTATGCAAGTCACCTATGCAAGTTGTTATGTTGTAAATCATGAATCTATGTGAGTTCTTAATTATGTTGTTAATTCATGAACCTATGCAAGTCACCTATGCAAGTTGTTATGTTGTGAATCATTAACCTATGTTAGTTGTTAATTATGTTGTTAATTCATGAACCTATGCAAGTCACCTATGCAAGTTGTTATGTTGTGAATCATTAACACTACAACAAAATGAGGTTTTGATAGCAAAAATAAATAGCGTTCCCTCCCATACGCTTTGAAGGTTCTGAAACGTAGGTCGGTTAACATTGGTTTGCAAACGAATTAAATATCCTCAACGCTATACTAGGGACTCTATGCAAAGAGAGGCGGCAAATAAATCTTCTTTCGCAGGAACTAAAAATAATCTCTTTTTCCCTTTGCTGCAGAAGCTAGCCAAATCCCTATTTTGAAAAAACTTTCCACACCAACACCTACAGTAGATAATCAATCCCTAATCTAAACACTGAACCGCATAACCCCCAAAACCATAAAATCGAAATCGCCGAATATCCCCTATCGTCAAAAGCCGATCCTGCATCTCTCTATTTTGAATGGGAACGAGAGGTACTAAAAATATTTATATACATTTTTTACTGCTCGTGCTTATGATTCGTAATTTATTTATTATTTGAATTATTTAACCTAAATTGGTATGAAGTTAACGTGTTTTAGAATTTTTTAGTTAACTAATCTGAATCAACGTGTTAGTTAAACGAAAATACCGACTTCATGAAAAATTCTCTCCAATCTGAATTAACGTGTTTTAGCTTACTTTCAACGTATAATTTGTTGTCAAGAACTCAGCTTATAGTTTCAGCGTTATTTAATAATTTCCTTACGACATAACTTTGATTTTGATCCTGTCATTTTTCAGGAAAATAGAAGATATTTGGAGGGCTGATACAGAAAGTAACAAATCTAGAATAGCAGCCAAAGCAACACAAATAAATAATTAGATTTGTGAAATTACGAATTAGGAATAGCAGCAGTGACCAGCGGCTGCAGACTTCGGCTGACGACCTCCGGTGGTGAATCAACTGCTTCGGCGAGTCGGTGACTAGACGATGACTCCAATCGGAAAGCTCTTAAATTCAGCTAGCAATAGCTTGTCTAGTTGGTGACAAGCTTGACATAGTGATCCCGACGATTTGATTTTTGGCTTCCTTGAAATGTAGAGGCCTTTTTTTGTGTCGTACGCTATTAGATAATTGTGTTAGATGGAAATCCAGCGAAAGTAATTTCCATTCAACATGGATTCAGCTATGAGTTCTTCAACTGGAATGATATTAATAGGATTTTGGGACCAAAAGCACCTTGCAGATGCGTTGGTTACATGGTTTCTAATAAGGAGTATATTTGTAGCATTGATGATGATTGCATTGTAAGTTTTTCTTAACCTCTATTTCTTTAGAATTTTAATTTTGTGTGGCATGTCTACTTACTAATATGAAAGAAGTGGATTAATAATGAAGTAAAAAAAAGTGTTATTTTTTCTATGTTTTTTGACGAGATCGATCTATGCGCGTCCAACTAAATTGAAATTAAATTTTAAACTAGGTAGATTGTACTATTTGAAAACCACTGAAGATACGTGTAAATGTTACTTTGTAGAATTGAACAACTACTAAGCAAAGTAAATATTCACCAATAAATCCAGCTGTTAGAACAATGACCTAAGGACCCTGGGCCAGGTGCATTTCAACAATAATTAAAAATTGAATATGCCACAATCCCATGACTAAATTTTCATAGAAAAAGTGAACAATTCCTTTTGATTTGACTCTTAAGTCTTATGAACCATTAGACTTGATCAAAAATTGGGCTTAATGTAAATTTTGTTAACATTAGTTTATTCAAACCAAATACATTTTTGGCATCAACATCAAAAGATGCACTGTGCACTTCATGAGAATTTGTAGTAGCCTATACAACATGGAGTTATCACAAACAACCATTTCACATGTATCTTTTTGTAGTAACATTTTTTAATTTAAAAGTTTGTTAAGAATTTTAAAAATATGGTAAGCTGAAGCTGAATATACAAGCTTTTTTCATTTGTTTTATATTGTCTAATATTCATGTACGTTAGATGTATTGTTACTGGTGAACGGTTTATCCATGACTCCATGTATATTATAAGTCATAAACAGATTGCTATGGAACTAAGATCATTTGAGACATATATTTCCTGGTATAATACTTGCTAGCTGCATTGAACTGATATTCCATCTTTCTGTATGCTCATCGCTTACTACATCTAGGTCTCTCTGTTCATGGTTATAATTCAAGAAAAATGCTTTGGCCTTTATGTCACCACTAGAACTGTAACAAACCCAATGGGTAATGTCATGCTCACTATAGATTATCGACAAATTAGACAACTCAAGGACTACCCTGAAGACCTCCCATATTCATCTAAAGAAGTGTAGTTTGAAGTTATTGCAGCATTTCAGTGATCCTTTTTCAATGAATATATATATAAAGTGCAAAAAAGTGTAGTTTGGCCTTTATATCATTCATTTAATATATTTATAATAAAGCGCAAAAAAGTGAATGAATATATATACATGATCCTTTTTCAATGACTAAATAAATTATTTCATATTTTAGTTTGTATATATGACCTTAATTATCTAAAAACAACATATTAAAGTAATCAAAATCAAAACCGGAATTGAAGTAAAACATTAAGTATTCCCCAAACATAGGAAAAGTTCCTAATATATCAAACAGAACAAAACTGAATCAAATACCAACTGAATCAAATATCAACTGAATCAAATACCAAAATTTTGAACTTCGTTTCAACTAAATATCTATAAATAATTTGGGTAGCTTCCTTTTCATGGGAGCTAAATATTATTTGTTAGGCTTTAGCAGTAAATGATAATATATGACCTTAATACTTTGTTAGGTCTTACTTCTACATTGATGATCAACCTGGTTATGATTTATATCCTTATGGTGATCTACATGTGCTAAATTTGATATGCTTAGTTGTATCAATGACTTCTGAAATATAATCAATAAAGTTGATACTGAAAAATTTATCAAAATGTTGACCAGCCTTATTAGTGATTGATCTCATCACCAGCATATTTTACATAAAAAATAGTGCTTAGTGGTACTTTTTTTTATTAACTTTTATTTCTATTTATAAGCATACAGATGGAGTCCTGCGGTAAGCAATATAGAAATGAAAAGGAACTACAAAGTGAGAGGATTTGGAATGAGCTTGGTTGCTAATGCTGTTGCAAAGTCCGTAGCTAGCATGTTCATTGTACAAGCCTAGCCCAAAGCATGCAGAATTGTTACTGCTCTAAGAAAAGAAAGGAATGTGCCCTTAAGTAACGTATTTAGTGAAGATGTAAGCTATTGTGGAGGGTGCTGGGTGATGCAAGTGGGTAAGACTTTTGCAAACAAATGAAACGACCCTAAGGTTATTATTATTGGTATAAGATCCCCGCATCCTTGGGATCTGTGCATGATTCTAATTTGATTAGGAAGATGAATTGGGTTCTTAATATGGAGGAGCGCATGATGATAGAAGGAATTTAAGCAAGTTCAAGGCTAGCTTTTGTTTCTAATGTTTTAGTCTTGGACTTGTGCCTACGCTATATCCTGGAATGCTTGAGTAATGAACCATGTTGTAACAAACACAGCTGTGGTGGTAATGGAGACCTTATGCACCTAGAAGAAGGTTACTGTTTTATTTCTTTACATTACATATTATATTTTATTTGCCTTCTGTGAAGTTATGTTTTTTTTTCAACTTGAATCCCTTTCACAGTTAAGGGTTAATTTTAGTTTACTGCGGTAGTTTGGCACAAAATTTGTCTGAGTAAGTCAAGGAGGAGATTAATCGTATTTTATCAAGGAAGTGAACGCTTAAATAAACAAAATAGATACGATTCAGTTACTTCTACATACTAAGTTGGTTAATATATTATGTTTGTTACTGTATATAAAATTTACAAGAAATATATTCTGTCAGTTTGAAGGAGTGGACAGAGAGAATAAGAAAAGGAAACAATGAAGACATTAATGGCGCACTAGACTGATATCTTTGTCAAACATGGGTAGTGAAAATGACATTAATGGCGCGCTAGACTGAAATCTATCGTTGCTTTCGTGTATGATGTAGTATTCCAATTTTCTTATTTAATTCTCCCTTGATTAGGAGATGCAAACTATAACTAGCCATTATTTATATTTGGTCATAATATTTGGACAGTCGATGCCGATGTGCGGTAATACTAGTATATTTTTATAGTTATATTTCTATGCACATATATTAATTTCCTTCTTGTGTTTAGCGAAGATCAAAAAAGATAAATAATCTTTTTATGGAACTTCTTTTTGTATCTATCTTTTTATTTGTAGTGTGCATCTAAACATAGTTTACCATGCACCTGAACTTATGTTTGAGTGAGAGTGTATTTGGAATTCAAGCTAAGTTGCAGTTGGAGTGAGTGAGAGTAGCCCCATCATCATTTGGTAACCATCAACCATCAGCCATCAACTTGATTGATCCTTAATATTTTCACTTTTGATTCTCAACGTCTATTTTAGCCGGTGATTCATTTCTCCTCCCATCAGTTTGTCCCCAAGCTCAGTTTAGACTAATTTTGGTAGATAGAAGGTTATCTAACTTTGTTCCACTCAAACTGCTTCATCCTAAGCAAGCAAAGTCAAGATTATTAGACATGTTGTGCTAGAGAAAAAACCTCATGTTGAATAATGTTTTATAAGTCCCAATAACACAGCAATCAAAAGTGGGCCCTATTCCATAGACAGGAAAGCAAGAATACAAACAGTAATATCTTGGAATGTTATATCATGTTATGGTAATTAAATCGTAAGAATAACAACAAATATAATAAATGGTAAGATATGCATGGTATCTTTGTGATGATGCTGGATCTTGTTTAAGTCAAAGCTTAGACATATCGATCGAGGAACTCGTAACACATGATATTCGTGGATGTAATTGACAGAGTATTTTTTCTCTAATCCTTTTTCTCATTATCCTTACTTTTCTTTCATGGTTATCTTGTTGAACATTAGTTATCATTTTTATAGGCTGGATTAACTGCGGTTGGGACATCTACTAATGGCACTACGTTCAATTTTCCTGGCAGGTAAATATCTGCAGTTTCACCATGTTTTCCATTATAGCAGCTTAATATATGTATTTTGTTTTAAAAATCATTTCGATATGCATGTGCATACACTGCTTACTGAAAATAAACACATTTTTTGTATTATATTGCTGAGTAGAAATAAATACTGCACTCTGCAAACTGTTGATAATCAAAATGGATAATGTGAAATAAGGGTAAACTGATGTTTTTTGGATATATGTAGAATGGTGCATTCGTACTATCCGACCCATTTCATAAAGTTTTCGTGCAATGAAATATTGTCGGAGTGGGGATGGGCCGATGGCTAGATTTTCATCCTACGCATATGGCGAAGTCATCTCATGGGGTGCCACAAGAGATGGTGATATCGTGATGTGCTGAAAATACATTGACACATGGATTACAGTCATAATAGTCTGCATCACACGGATATGTGGAGAATCCATAGACCTATCTGATGAGGAGCTGGCCTGGAAGATCAATGTGAAGAGCTGCTTGATGAAGGTGTCTGTAAATCCGAACCTAGGTAGCTGGAGTGAATGATGCCAGTAATTGCATGCAGTGGTGCTTGTTTAATTTCCAACTAATTTTGATTTGAACCAAATTATAAAATCAATTTTTACTACAGGTTATTTTTGATAAAATTCACATTTATTTTATTTTTAGATTCGTGCTTATTAATATTGGAGGTCTAAAAAATGATTTTATCCTAGTTCGCAGATGTATAAATTTCAAATTATTTAGTTTACGAATATATGTAATTGGGTTCAATAAACAAGTATATATGCTTGAAACTGATATATGATCGAATAATGGAAGTATCAAATCCTCTATCCAATCTCTGAAGTTTTGAGAAAAGATGAGTAACTTCTGGAAACAAATTATCAGACAAGATAATATAATGTACTGCATAAAACACAGTTGATACATAACGGAGCATTCCGAAGTAAGTTCCTACTATAATAAGTGTAGTTATTCTTTTTCTTCAAAGTTTTGAATGATCTTAGTATGTTGCATCATGATCGGCCACCTTTATTGTCACTTGGATGCGAACGAGGAATGACTGTTCTGAGTCGTTAGAAGTCTTGAAAAAGTTTTATGATATATTAATTAAGTTTATAAAAAAATAAGTATAACTAAATCTGTTGTTGTAATAATAATAATAAATAATAGTAGTAATAGTAGTAGTAGTGGCGGCGGCGGCGGTTAATCTAAGTTAGTTAAATTTAAATTTTTTAAAAACAAACTAAGATTTTTAAAAATTAACGAAATACTAAAATTAGCTAAGTGTTATAAACGATGGAAGTGGGCAGTTTTCTACTATCATGCTATGGTAATGATATCTTGTTCTTCTTACCTACTGGAAAGCCCTACTCTTTTAGCCACCCTTCCTTCAGCCTCGTCTTTGATTTGCTTCCTCTATGGTCATGATGACCATCGTCGGGCTACATAACTCGACATACACACCCAGCAACATTTAGCAAATGTGCTTCAGGATCTATGCAGTAGGCATGAGTGCTGCTTGCAGATTCGAGGTCCGTGATGGGCCTTTTTTAGCCTTACTTTCGTTACTAGAGTGACTATCTCTGGGATTCGGTCAAAAATAAACGCCCATGTTACTGCTGCTTAATGCTAAAAAATACTCAAGTTGTTATTATACTTATTTTTGGTATTTATTTTCTCAGAAATACATGAAGGTGGATTCGGATTTGTCAACAAAGGTCTGATCAGTTCTCCGAATTCAAAGGGGATTGTACTATAGTTGCAGTGAAGAAACTTGAGCAGAATGGATTGTAGGTTTGTCATTTTATTTGATATTTGTAAATTCATCACTGTAAGTGTAAAATGAAACAAAAAATATGAATTGTAAACTAGGGGCATAGACAGTGGCAACCAGTTCAATTTATTGGAGTTGTGGAGAATCCAAATTTAGTAAAACTCATCGGATATTGTGCAGTGGATGATGAAAACGGAGTGCAAAGGCTGTTAGTTTACGAGTATGTGCCTAATAAAAGTTTAGACGATCACTTGTTTAATCGTACATGCCCAAGCGAAGAATGGAACAAAAGGTTAGAGATTGCATTGGGTGCTGCAGAAGGCCTTGCATATCTACATGGACTTGAAGTTCAGGTCTTCATCTTTTTTACAAATGCTTCATATTCTATTTTTATCTGCTACAAGTGTGTTAATTTACATGTAAGGAGTTACTGATACTTCTTAGTTGAAATAAAAAACTTTATTTTATTGAGAAAATTTAAACGATATTTGTTATTTGTGTAACTTTATTACGTTTGATATGAGAATCAATATTTAGAGAGTAAGAAGAAAATGTTTTTGTGTGCAGGTAAAATTCCGTGATTTCAAAGCATCAAACATTCTACTAGACAAGGATATCAGGCCTAAACTATCGGATTTTGGATTGGCTAGGGAGGGGAGCCATTAGCAGGGGATACTCATGTGTCCACAGTGGTAAATTACGTGTCTACTCAAGGACTAACTCTACGATCTTCTGACTGAGATGCAAACTAACATAAGCTTGGTGTAGCTGTTGAAATGCAAACTAACATAACACAAACCTTCAGAACAATATTCTTCTTTGTTTACTGTTTATATCATCTACTTTAATGTGGACAATTTAAAGAAATTTTATCATATATAAGTTTACTAAATTATATGAATACCAAAATGAGAATTATGGTGTGTTTACATGTGCTTAATTGTCACCGAACCCGCAAGTGAAGAAACAAACAAATTTGTTTATTAATTTATGAATTCGTACTTTTTTCTTAATTTGCTCTTTGCTTTCGGTGGTAATCTTGTCTTATTTTGCACATTTGTAAATTCTTGTGCTTTAAGTTTTCAATTGTTATCTTGTCTTATTTTGTGTAGTTTGTAGATGATTACGATCAGTTTGCTTACATGAGAAATAAAAGCAACACGGTGTTTGAAGATCCGAAGAGCTTGCTTAATAAATGAGAAACTGAGACAAGGTAATTTGTTTTGTGTTATTTTATACTTGTTTAAACGAGAGATGAGTGGAACTTTGTTATTCTGTGTATCGAACTTTAGCTTAAATACCACATGTAAATTATTTTAAAAGCTCTAAAAAATAATTTAATGGCTAAGAATAAATTAAAATATGTTTACCTCCAGTTCAAATTCAAATTTGATGGTAAGAACACAAAAGGCAGTTTACTGTAGTTCTAAAAACCAATTTGTTGCAGTTCTGTAAGAACACCAAAACAAAGGAATACATTACGTTTAGATTTACTTTATTTACTGGTATGATTTGTTGATTTAACAAACTGATCCTTGTAGTTCATTTATTTATTACTAGTTTACTTTTGTTACAGTCTTTAGAGCTAGGAATTTACTAATTGGGAGTACAAACATTTGTCATAAATTTTCCCATTTACAACATGAAATTCAAAATGGCTTTTGTCCAGACTCATTATTTTACTAACTTTTGAACCACGATTGATTTCTTTTTGCCGTTATTCTAAAAGAGCATGTTAGGCTAATAACATTTATCTTCCAAATGCAGGCTAGTTGCTATAAATGCTTGGAGAGAGGTTGTTGATAGTGTCATTTAGCTAAAAAGAACTTGATGTTCAAGTAATTTTCAAATGCATAATATAGTTTAGTCGCTATTTCTTATTGACTTAGTTATCATTTTATGACACATGTAATAGTTTTGTTTGTTAATTATTGATATTATCATTGCACAAGGTAGGAAAAACGGTAAAATAACACAAAACTAGTCATAGTAAAACAGTGTAACTGAACATGCTTAAGCATGTGTAATCGTTTATAAGTTAGATATGCTAAAGCACTACTGCAAGTTTGTAAACAAAATAGTAGGAAATCTTTTTTTTTCTGTCTCTTTCCTTCTCTTTTTTTTTTTACAATTCATTTTATTTGCTTCTTTGTACGTGTGTATTACGCACATGCCCATACCTATAAGAGATACCATTGTAACCATAGGAACCTACAGACAATTACCCACTCTGCTTGCACTGTTCCCCAAAAAACCGAGGTCCCAAGAATGTGAATCCATAGTATTGTCGTATAGCGTGTATGATGTGTTTATGCAACAAATTCTCAATGAAACAAATGCCGACTTTTGTGAATGATAAAAAGATTTACTGTCTTATAGCTTTTTTTATTTACTATTTAATAAAAAGATTTACTGTTTATAATTATGTGCTGCATATAGGTAGTCGGACATGATTTCATAAAATAAATGGAGAGGCGGTGATTTATGAACCATTATTGCGATGTTAAACATGCTGAACGCATTTATCGAAAAAATGCATACTACTTGCTTCAGGCTCCAAGCTTCAAAAGAGCTTTGAGCATATATACATTCATGTATGCTATACATTTTCAATTGTGTATTATTACAAGGTAGAGATATAAGAGCTTGATATCGTCTATTCTCAGCTTGCAGACATACTTTTAGATGAGCAGTGGACTTCAAGAAAAGCCTGTTTTTTTTGGAAGAGGGAAATTCTCAAGTGAAGAAGGGAATAATTAGAAAAAGAAAACAGAGTTTCCAACTATGTGTGTAACATTCATTTGTCTCTTTTGTAATTTAATGTAAAAATGTATGACATATTATGTGTGGACATGGAAAAGTTGATAAACAATATGTATGAAATATTAATTTGTTTGAATGATATGTATTAATATTAATTAGTTTGCAAAAAATTGTTATATTTATATGCAAATAAGAAATGTATAAATGTGTGTATACATAGAAAAAGCTGAAATGAGGATTAGAATAAGTTCATAAATTAATAATGTAAGCAATAGCGTTTCAGAAACGCTATTGAATAAAAAATGCTATAGAAATATACACACAAACGCTATAGTAACATACACACAAACGCTATAGAAACATACATACAAACGTTATAAGAAGTCACTATTGGATAATATATTTTATAGCGTTTCTGTTTTGATAGCAAATAAAAACGCTATATAAAAGTCATATTTCATAGCGTTTTTGTTATTGCTATTGAAAGAAGAAGGTCTAAGATAGCATGTCGTTACATGGCGTTCTCTGAAACGCTATGTTAGGATATAATAGCGTTTTTCAAATGCTATGAAAGCCTTATTTTGTTGTAGTGTAACCTATGTTAGTTGTTAATTATGATTGTTAATACATGAACCTATGCAAGTAGTTATGTTGCAAAATCATGAATCTATGCAAGTTGTTAATTATGCAGTGAATCATAATTATATGCGAAGTTATCATGTCATTTTCCATAGTTTTCATACTTATGCCAAAATTGTACTGAAAACAATCATCTTGTCATTCCCTTTATTTTGTTGTTACGGCGAGGCTACCTTGTAGCCTCGATGACGCCAAAAACGCAAACGGTTACGCTAGTTAAGAAACGGGGAAAAAAGGGAAATTTGTAATAGGCATAGTGATTATGTAAATTGGACACATAATTCTAGAAGGGAAACATATAAATAATTACCTATTATGACATGGGTAAAATTGGGTAAAAATGGTATAATTTGAACATGACCATTTATGGATAGGAAATTCAAATTGTTAATAAGATAGTTATTGACACCTATAAAATGGAAAGGATTTATTTAATTAACATAATTAATCAAAAGAGGAATGTTTAAGCAATTGAAGTCTAAAGATTTAATTGGCATAAATGCCTTAAATGGCATAAAATAAATTTGTGATGAAAATTGGTATGGTTTTGCATACCATAAATAGATGGACATAATTGAGTCAATTATGGCCATTGTTAAATTTGGAATTGATTGATAATTTGAATAGGGAAATTAATTGAAATTGGGGAATGATTAATTATAATCGTCTAAGACACGAGGTTAGGCTCTTTTGTGGTGTAAGACTACCCGGACCCACCCGGCAAATCCAGCTGCCACAAATGCCAGTCTAATGTGGGAGGTCTTAGGCATAAATTAAATGTGTAACAGTTGTAAAGACACGAGGTTATACTCTTTTGTGGTGTAAGACTGCCCGGACCCGCCCGGCAAATCCAGCTGCCATAAACGCCTGTTTAATGTGAGAGGTCTTTATAAAGTTACGGTCTTAATGAATTAAGAAACACTTAACCAGATAAACATGTAGTGGGGTTAAGTGGGTGCCTTGGGTGGCATGTGGAATTAAGTGGGTGCCTTGGGTGGCATGTGAAATACGATTAGGTGTCTCAATAATTAATTAATGCTGGTTAAAAACTACTTAACCTAACTCAATACATATGGACAGTATGATGATAGACATAAGTTAGGGTTAAGTAAAACGAATTGGATTGTGGGTGAGTTAAGTACAACCGATGGGTAGGTGGGTAATATTAATATATATAGGCCCACAAACTTAACCATTAAATAGGATTAAATCAGTGGGAGGGTTAAGTACAACTGATGGGTAGGTGGGTAATATTAATATATATAGGCCCACAGACCTAACCATTAAATAAATAGAATTAAATCAGTGGGAGGGTTAAGTATAACTGAAGGGTAGGTGGGTAATATTAATACATATAGGCCCACAAACATAACCAGATAAAAAGGGTTATGTAATTAAAGACACCTGATGGTATACATAACCAGGGCAGAATAGTAAAGTTATGTATTAGAGACACCCTTAGGGGTACGCATAACTAATGGGAATAGATAGAGTTATGTATTAAAGACACCTATAGGTACGCATAACCGATAGGTAGAATAGAGGTTATGTATTAAAGACACCTGTAGGTATGCATAACTGATTGAGGGCTATGTAATTAAAGACACATTAGGGTATACATAGTCAGTAGAAAACCTAGTGGGGATACAAGACAAAGGGAAAAGCTTGTATCATGTTGTGTGGGACCCATTTCAGCCAGTAACTCGGAGGGGTATCAAAGTAAAGATCTCTGTACTAGGCAGGGAAGGAGCACGCTTACTGATTGATTGTAAGAGATCCAAAACGAGACGGATGGTGTGGGTGGCGCAAACCGACCGGGGACATGTGCATGCATGTGCGTGCATGGGCCTGGCAGAGGGGGACAAGACGATCGTGACACCAGTAGGTATAACTGTGCACACCTTAGGTTGCCACTTTAGGGAAGTGATACCCCCTAGTTGTGGGACCAACACAGGGTATCTACAGAGTAGGGAGCCGATCGATTAGGGTAATGGTTAGGGTATACCCGGACGTATGCCCGAAGTCTACCAATTCATAGTAGAAGGGTAGTGGGTACGATTAGTTGAGATAGGAGTAGGCGGCACCTATGACAGCAGCTAGGAATACACGCAACTACCACCATCGTTATCATTAGCGAAAGGGATCATCCCATCTTGATTTGACTAGTAATAGTGCAGAGTAGTTAGTAGTTTGTAGTGAAGCACGCATCTTACCTTATTTGTCCTGTCACACCTGCCATCTGTACCATGAATCCTCTTATCCACTTTGTATGCCTGTCATGTTTACCTTTATTTATTTACTGGCTAAAAGTTACTGGACTCACCAGACGTATGTCTGACCTAGTTTGTTTCGCCTCTTTTCTTCCGTTCCCCTCCCCAGGTTCTCAGGGAGGAAACACCAAGGTTTAGTCAGGATTTGGATATCATCTTCTAGGAGCTACTTATGAAGTATGGCTCGAGTCTCTGTCTCTTATATGGCTTGCTCTTCAATATGGGGAATGATGTTTTTCTTTTAAATACCTATGTACTCTGATGATGTAAGACATAAGTGTTTTAATGGTTTTATGACTCATGGTATTATGTAACAAAGTATTTTGGTGATTTAATAAAGTTGTTTATTTTCCGCTGCAAAATTTTTGTATCTGTCTTGTGATATTCTGTGTCTGTTTACCAAAAACGCTTCACTAAAGTTAAGGCATTCCCTTTGTGAGTGACCTTAATGGAGGCGGGGTGTTACACAACCATCAATCATAACATGTCTCAAACACATGTTTTCATCCATTGGCTTCTACCTAAGGATCGAGGATAGGACCGAGAGGATATACTTAAAAGATAAAGACTAGCATTCAAATAAATATTATAGAAAAAGGAGGAATCAAGGATATACCCTCAAAAATGGTATGATGCGCGTATCTAGTCTTCAGTCTTCTAAGTCGCATCTTCTTTGAGCTTCACTCCACTATACCTTAACTAATTTGACTTCACGATTCTGAAGCTTCTTGACCTCCATTTCCAAAACCCACTAGTAAAGATAGGACCTCAATCATTTACTATGCTAGAGAGTATCCAATGTTGTCGAACTAACTTTCCAAGATAAACAGAAGTTAACCATGATACCCGGTGTATATACTAAGATGATTATAGGTCTCTCCTCTACTTAGCTTATCCATCATGTCAAAAATCTGAGGGTCTAAAGCTAAAGGTTGCTATGTACATTTACCTCTCTTAAGGTTAGTTTTTTTTCTACTTAGGGCACCTGCCACAACTATTTATCTCTCATGCAAACCGTCCTAGTCGAACTCGACATACCTCAAGTACAAGCCCCAAAGGCCTAAACCAATATCAGACAAGCACCCAAGGAATACCTCCTCTAAATTTGGACGATCTATGTGAGGTAATACTAGCAAAACAACCAAACAATTGAGCACTTAACCGACTCTGGCTATCCTCGTCAATCTTGCTCCAAAATTATCGTTGATTGCATAACTGGCTTTGTATTGTCAACTGGATATATGCGGAAGTCTATCTCGAGTTTTTAGGGAGAAAACTCCTAACCTTAATCAAAAAACATCTGCGTACTAATGGACTACTCTAACGGATCGAAAATTGTCAATAAATGCATAAAGTGATTCTAGGTAGCTAAGACAAACTGATCCCTTAGGATCGCACGAAATTTCGAGGGTATTCCCGAGGCAAGTCGAAAGTCTAACTACCCTCCTTTCACAATTACTAGCTAATCAATCCATGCCTAGAATCAACCCATGGCCCATGAAACCAAAAACATAAGCATTACACTTAGACTCAGTACTTAATATAACTGTTCTCAAATCCTTACAAATCAAAGATAAATGAGCCGAACCACCGATTGGAATTGAGAAAATAATGGGATCCTCTACTATACAAGCTCTAGGGTGCAGAGACTCAACTATGGAAGCAGATATAAAAGAATGTGAAGCGCTAAAATCAAAAGAGTACTAACAGGATGATCAAAAGAAAACTAAACTTTTTCAACCGAAGCTTTACTACCTCTCTCTCAAGTATGCTGGAGGTGAGAGCATGCACTTGCCCTCCTGAAAATCCAATCCTTTGTTCTTGCCTTTGTCCTTAATTATATGACTCGTTATGCCATAGTAAAGATACTTCCTCTTGTCTTAGGTTTTACTATTCTTTCCTCCTTCTTGTCCTGTGATTCTTCCACTTACTCCTCTTTCTTTGTGAACCAAGTCCATATCCATTAGTTCTTCATCCTTGGGTTGTGCACCTTAGCCGAACTCCCTCATTCTCATCTTTGCCATCCTTGTGTAACTTGTTGATGGGTCTCTTGAAAGCTGCCTCCATCGCACGGAAAATCCTACAAAGCTCAAAAGAAAATTAGCTGCAGGTGAAAACTACAGCGGCTATAGATGGAAGTTGGGCACTTCTTCGCCCTTTGACAGATATCTTAGTCTTATCAAGCCTATGGAACCATATCGCGATGAGGGCACCTCCCAGAAAGCCAGGAGCCCCGGAGACTCAGGAAAGAAGGAAACAAGGATTCAAACAGAGGATCAAAAGATATGCTTATGGCTTTGGGGAATACGCCTTTAAAACAAAAAAATTCTTTTGAAAACGCTTCTTTTAAAACCGTTTTGAAAATAATTTTTCAAATCTTTTATCTGATCCGGTAACCTTCAGCTCTGATACCAAGTGAAACACCCCACCTCCGTTAAGGTCACTCACAAAGGGAATGCATTAACTTCGGTGGAGCATTATAGGTAAAAGATGCAGATAAATTACAAGACAGACAAATAAAACAACGGAAAATAAAGTAATTTAATTAACATTGTGGTTCAGTAAAGCTTTTACAACAGTTGTCTCAATCATACTAAAAGTAATACATAGAACTTCTATTTTGATTTAAAAACTTCCAAGTATAAAAGAAGCATAAAAATAACATTGATTTATTCCCTAATAGAGTAAGGCGAGCCAAAGCAGAAATGAGACTGAGTCCAAAGCAATACATGAAGATCTTGAAGCAACAAGTAATCCAAGCTAAGCAGAAGTGTTTCCTCCCTGAGAACCTTGGGGGGGGGGGACGGAAGAAAAGAGGCAAAACAAAACTAGGCCAGACATAAGTCTGGTAAGTCCAGTGATCTTTTAGCATGCAAACAAGATAAAGGATCATGACATGAATAAACCAAAAATAGGACAATACCATAACAAGGTAACTAAAGACAAAATAAGTGCAAGGTGAACCGAATGCGCTTCTACTTTTCCTCTGCTTCGCTACTACTCTGTTAATCTGATTTCTATATTTATCTCTGAACCACCTAACTAGTGTCCCAACTAGTAATATGTATAATATGATAATCGTGATCCCAACCCCCGTAATTGTGGTAGCCTTCAGGTGTACATCTATCGCGAGGATTCCACCTCAATCAGCCTAATTGTCATGAACATGTTAGATGTACCCTTACTGCCCTATCGATCGGCTCCCTACTTGTATTCATGTTCCATGTGTCTGTGTCAATCGGCCCTCTCTTGCGTGTAGATACCCTGTGCTGGTCCCACCATAAGGTGTATCAATCCTTATGATAGCAACCCGACATGATTCAAGATGCACAGTGTGTAACACCCCACCTCCATTAAGGTCACTCACAAAGGGAATGTCTTAACTTTGATGGAGCGTTTTGGTAAGTAGAACAGAAATTTACAAGACAGATAAAGCAGTACTTGAAAATTTTATAATTTTACTACAACAGAAACAGAAATAAGTTTGGTTACATCTTCCAAATCACAATATTAGAATTCAAGTACAAAATATCGGTCTTGTGCAAAAGCCTTCAGAATGCATAGTTTTTAAACTCATAATCCCTAGTATAAACTACCATGGAAAGATAGAGCCAAAACCAAGCAATACTTCAAATACTTCAAGAAGAGAGAATCTGAATCAAGCTCCTATGTCTCCACCCTAAAAAACTGGAGAGGGGGGAAATGGAAAGAAAAGAGGCGAAACAAACTAGATCAGACATAAGTCTAGTGAGTCCAATGACTTTCAGCATATAAACAGATAATAGTATCATTACATGTAAATAAAACTAGATTAGAGGTAACCGTAACAGGAATAGCAGGTTAACAGAATGATATAAACTAAGCTAGGCTTTTTACTTAGTCCTCACTTCTCTGCACTAATACTAGTATAACAGGATTAGGTATTACCCTAATGTCTAAACTGAACAGAAACAGAAACAGAATAATCTCTACAGAAACAAAATGCTAGTAATGGGCCTTTACCACCCGAACAGACAAAAAATACAGAAGCAGAATACTAATAATGGGCCTTTACCACACAACTAATGGGCCTTTACCACCCCAATAGAAAGAAGGTACGAAAACAGAATCGGAAACGGGATCAGAGACGGAAACAGAATAATCCTTACGGAAACAGAATGTCAGATTTAGGTGTATACTAGTAATGGGCCTTTACCACCCCAAAAGACGGTACCACGCAGAAACAGACAGGTGTTGCCATGCAACAGAAACAGACAGAACTAAGTGTACCCAAAGTCCTTCCCCCAAGCAATCGGCTCCCTAATACATATATACCCTGTGTCGGCCCCACATTAGGGTGTATCACTCCCTAAAGTGGTAATCTATTGGCACAGACCTATTTACAGATGTCATGGTGTCTTACATCCTCAGGGCAGACCGGATCCATGCACGCACATGACCCGGTTGGAACGCGCCATCAACTCCCCTCGCCATTATCAGAATTAACCGCTTATAATTAGTTCAGTAAGCGTGCCCGGACCCCTACATAGCGTGGGGTCAATGTTTTGATACCAAAAAGGGTTACTAACTAATATGGGTCCCAAATAACAGATGACACAAGTATTTCCCCTCCTAAACTTGTGTCCCCAGACTAATAGATTTCAGATTAACTTGTTTACAGATTTCAGACAGAGTTCAGGTTATTAGTTCACGGATCAAACAATCAAGTTAACAAGTTTTCAGACTAACGGATCAGATATACACATTAACAGGCTTACAGATTGTTTTACTTAACTTTGTATTGGGCCTACAGATTTACGAAATGGGTTTATTAGATTCATCAGACCAATTGTTTTAACCCTATCCACCCAACATGTTTTAGGTATCATATTTATCTTAGATTTGCATTAATTAATTATTAATGCACAGACCTCTCACATTAGGTCGGTAGCTTGTGGCCGCTGGATATGTCGGGCGGTTCCGGGCACACTTCTGCCATAAGCCAGACCCAACCTCGTGTCTAAGCATATTTTAGTTATGCCTACGACCTCTCACATTAGACTGACAGTTTTCGATCGCTGGTTAAGTCGGTTGGTTCCGAGCAGGCTTCTACTGCAAACGGAATCTAACTTCGTGTCATAGCCACTTTACAGAAAATATCAAACTAATTATGTATATTTAGCAGATTTAACTTCTTTACAAGTTACGGCTGATTATCCAAAGTTCTATTAACATGTTTTGCTCAATTTTAGATCGAGCCTCCAATTTATAATTATTCAGCTTTCAACAGATTAAGCAATTTAATAGATTTAGCAGATAACAATTTTAGCGAATTAGGCAATTCAGCAGATTTAGCAGATAACAATTTCAATAGATTAAGCAGATAACAGATTTAGCATATTAGGCAATTCAACAAATTAAGCAGATAACAGATTTAGCAGATAACAGATTAGCAGATTAGGCAATTCAACAGATTAAGCAGATAACAGATTTAGCAGATAAAATATTAGCTGATTAAGCAATTCATCAAATTTGACGGATTAAATATTTCTTAAAGTTCTATTTACATATCTTGCCTAAATTTACATGCCTAAATTATGGTCATAATTCATAATATGACATATGCCCAAATTTTAATTAAACTTTGCACAGTACAGAATATTCTCTAAAAAGTCCCAAACAATATGAATTATGCCAAATTATAGCCTATGATGCCAAATATCCAAAAATCCATATTTAGGCACATTCACATTAATAGTTAACCTATTTTAATACAGATCTTTACGCCTCAGTCACATATATCTTTTTTTTCTCCTTTCAATTCATAGATCGTGATATAAAATATGCCCCAAAATCTAGATCTTAAATTTTAATCATGTATTATGTCCTCAAAATCAGATCTTGCATTATAGTATACATTATATTCCAAATCCCAAGTCATATGCTATCATATAATAATAATTCTTCCAAATCACAGTCTTTTATACATAGTATGCACTGATTCTAGACCTTAATTTACAACCTATATTTTTTTCTCAAATCAGTCACAGATAATTCATGTCCAATTATGCAATATTCATTAATTATCCCAAAATTAGCGTTCATCCGTCAATCTCTTATGAGATTTGGCGCAGGCTCGTAGTAGCCTGGCTATAGAACAGAAAGAAAAAGGAGATACAGAATAGTCACAGAAAAACAGATCTGACAGATAAGAATATGCATAACCTCAGATTCAGATTTATAACCATGCCAAGATCATAATAAAAGTTTATATCTGAAAATAACTGTACTCACAATTTAAAAGGTAAATCTTGATTTCTGGGATCTGTATTTTGACACTGAATTATGCTCCTTTGGCGTAGACTATCGATTAGATTTGATTCTCTTATAATTCTATTCAGATTGGAAGAAGATGCACTAGTTCTAGTTTTGATTCTAGCAGAGTAGCAATGCCATTTTTATTTTTAATTAGAATAAAGGCAGACTATAGGCAGAATGAAATTGTGCGGAGAGAAAGCTAGGTTTGGGGAGGTGTTTAAATAGGTTAGAGCTCATGAATCCGGTCAAAAAGGCGTCCAGGTGCAGAAAAATGGATCTGTTTACAGATCTGGAAAAGGGGGAGGGGAGGTCGACCCTAGTGTCGACCTGTTTACCCAGGTCGACCCCCGGGCGACCCTAGTATCGACATGGGCCCTGGGCGGAAATTTTCCCGCCCAACCCGGGTGTCTGTTTTTGAATTTTGAATCAGAATTTTGAATTTTCGGGCTGGTTTTTATTGAAACTTCTGAAGGCCATATCTTCTTCATACGGAGTCCGATTTACGCAAACTTGGACTCTATTCCAAGCAGAATTTCGAGACGAACGCAATAGCGTAACCCGTTCCCCTTAATTATCTTGTTACAGTTTAATTATTCTCTGAATTGTTACTCTTATGTTCACAAAAAGTACAGGGTGTTACATTCTCCCCTTCTTAAAGGATTTCGTCCCTGAAATCTTCAAGTTAGGAAGAATGTGTCCTACCCTCCAATCACCCATCTACTCAACCATCATCCACAAGCATCCATTGTCCTTAGAAAACTTCTAATGTTGTATAAACATATGCAAAAGTGTGTGTATATGTTCCTTATCTAATGCAAAGATCAGGCGTTCCACTAATTCAGTTGACCTCCTTAATGTGAATTATGTCAGTGCCATGTGTCCAACATGTATGAAATTTTCCTATTTGATACGTATCATTCTATATGAGTGCACAATTGTTCATTCATATGCAACATCCATGTGCTGAGTCGACCATTTTTCATCCACAAAATTGAAAAATGCACACACATCCATATGCAGTATGAGAGTGTTTTTGACCCAATCTAGTGCCTAATGTGTGTATATGCATCCACGAGCAACCACTAGCAACCACTTGCATCAACTTGAAACCATCAAACATGACACGTCTCAAACACATGTTTACACCCATTAGTTTCTACCTAAAGGTCGAAGATTCGATCGATATGATACAACTGAGTGACAGAAGCAGGTATAATTAAAACAAAAGCTTTGTTCCTGTTAGACATCGATTTAAGAGAATAACCCCCTAAGTGTCAACCCCGAAGACCGAAATCAACATCAGATTGACACTCATAGAATCACTCTCATTAAACAAATGTCCAATTGGAAATCTACTTCATGCTTTGAGTAAAAAAACCATATCCTTTTCAGAAATATTCAGATACTTATAGACTACTGGTACAGATCAGATTACCAAATGATTCTTGGGAAACTAAAGATGATAAAAACCCAGAATGTATGCATCATAGTCAACTTAATGCCCAACACAGATATCCTCAAACTCCAACCTATCACAAACAGATGAGTTGTAACCCTTATGGGTTTGAGTCTACAGCGGGATCAGAAACAAGACTAGTATTAAAGTGCAAAGTTTCAATTACATAATCAAAATGCCAGAATCAGAAAGAGTTTTAACTCCACAATCAGATAAGGAAATTAAACCTTCTACATAAATTTTCTTATTTCTTTCCTATCCACTAGCCTCGCGAGCATTCACCTGCCCTCCAGAGGTAGGTCCTGCCCTCTGCCCTTGTCGTCGTTTCTTTGGGCAGTCCCTAAAGAAGTGCCCCATTTCTCCATAGTTAAAGCAAGTGCCCTTCCTCTTTCTGCAATCCTTGTTCAGGTGGGTTGAGCTTCCACAAGTAAAGCACTTCTTCTCCTTCTTATCCTCATACCTCTCATCCTTCTTTTGTGTTTCCTTTTTGGGCCCCGCCTTCTTGTTCTGTGGTCCTTCAAGCTTTTCATCTTTCTTTTTACTTTCGTCTTCCTCTCCTTGCATTAACACCATGTCCACCAATTTCTCGAAGGTTGCCCCCATAGGAATGTGGGATCTCGCCAATCCGTGTAGCGGCTCATTCAAAACTTTAGCAAACCTCAGTGCCTTTTTATGTAGTGTATTTACCAAATCTAAGCCGAGTCTCGCCAACTAATTAAACTTGTTGACGTACTCTCTTACTGATAAGTTTCCCTGCTTTAACGCCAAGAACCTCTCTACTTATAGACTCTCTTCCGCTCATGAGAGAAATTTCATCTCGAACCTATGCCTGAAATCCATCCATCTCTCTACTACACGCTCTCCATTTGCGACCTCCCACCAAAAAGAAGCTTTGTCCTTAAGCAACCATACCGCCAACTGTATCTATTGCCTATCATCCACCTCGAAGATGACGAACAAATCCTCAGTTTCTTTGAGCCAGTTCCTTGCTTCCACGAAGGATTCAGTTCCATTAAAGTTCTTCCCACCCATAGCTCGAAAGTCTCTACATATCTTCAGGAAAGTATTCACGCGCGAAGGAGGAAGAGGAGGAACCGCTGCAGCTGGAGGAGGAGGGACGTCTGATGGGCCCGCATCATTAGCCCTGGCTTCCAGGTACCTCCTGAACTAGCCAGATATCGATACGTCCTCCGGAAGGTTAAGATCCCCAGACATGCTGAAACGAAAGAAAAGGAAAGATTCAAAACAAAGGATAAAAAGATAGGCTATGGCTTTGGGGATTATGTTTTTCAAAATAAACTCTACTTTTGAAAATACTTTCTTTTTAAAACCTTTTTGAAATAGTTTTCAAAAACTTTTATCAAATCTGGTAACCTTCAGCTCTGATACCAAGTGTAACACCCCACCTCCGTTAAGGTAACTCACAAATTGAATGACTTAACTTTGATGGAGCGTTTCGGTAAGCAGAACAGAAATTTACAAGATAGATAAACCAGTACTTAAAAAATTTATAACTTTATTACAACAGAAACAGAAATAAGTTTGGTTACATCGTCCAAATCACAATATCAGAATTCAAGTGCAAAATATCGATCTTGTACAAAAGCCTTCAGAATGCATAGTTTTTAAAGTCATAATCCCCAATATAAACTGCCATGGAAAGATAGAGCCAAAGCCAAGCAATACTTCAAATACTTCAAGCAGAGAGAATCCGAATCAAGCTCCTATGTCTCCACCCTAAAAACGCGAGGGGAGGGGGGAAACGGAAAGAAATGAGGCGAAACAAACTAGGTCAGACATAAGCCTAGTGAGTCCAATGACTTTCAGCATATAAATAGATAATAGTATCATTACATGTAAATAAAACTAGATTAGAGGTAACCGTAACAGGAATAGAAGGTTAACAGAATGATATAGACTAAGCTAAGCTTTTTACTTAGTCCTCACTTCTCTGCTCTAATACTAGTATAACAGGATTAGGTGTTACCAGAATGTCTAAACTGAACAGAAACGGAAACAGAATAATCTCTATAGAAACAAAATGCTAGTAATGGGCCTTTACCACCCGAACAGACAGAAAGTACAGAAGTAGAATACTAATAATGGGCCTTAACCACCCAACTAATGGGCCTTTACCACCCCAATAGAAAGAAGGTACGAAAACAGAATCAGAAACGGGATCAGAGACGGAAACAGAATAATTCTTACGGAAACAGAATGTTAGAATTAGGTGTACACTAGTAATGGGCCTTTACCACCCCAACAGACGGTACCACGCAGAAACAGACAGGTGTTGCCACCCAACAGAAACAGATGGTACGAAAAGAAACAAACAGAAATAAGTGTACCCTAAGTCCTTCCCCCAAGCGATCGGCTCCCTAATACATAAATACCCTGTATCGGCCCCACAGTAGGGTGTATCACTCCCTAAAGTGGCAACCTATTGGCACAAACCTATTTACAGATGTCATGGTGTCTTACATCCTCAGAGCAGACCGGATCCATGCACGCACATGACCCGGTTGGAACGCGCCATCAACACCCCTCGCCATTACCAGAATGAACCGCTTATAATTATTTCAGTAAGCATGTACGGACCCCTACATAGCGTGTGGTCAAAGTTTTGATACCAGAAAGGGTTACTGACTAGTATGGGTCCCAAAAAACAGATGACATAAGTATTTCCCCTCCTAACCTTGTGTCCCCAGACTAACAGATTTCAGATTAACTTGTTTACAGATTTCAGACAGAGTTCAGTTTACTAGTTCACAAATCATACAATCAAGTTAACAAATATTCAGACTAACGGATCAGATATACAGATTAACAGGTTTACATATTGTTTTACTAACTTTGTATTGGGCCTACAGATTTACGAAACGGGTTTATTAGATTCATCAGACCAATTATTTTAACCCTATCCACCCAACATGTTTTAGGTATCATATTTATCTTAGATTTGCATTAATTAATTATTAATGCACAGACCTCTCACATTAGGTCGGTAGCTTGTGGCCGCTGGATATGCCGGGCAGTTCCGGGCAGACTTCTGCCACAAGCCATACCTAACCTCGCGTCTAAGCATATTTTAGTTATGCCTACGACCTCTCACATTAGACTGACAGTTTTCAGTCTCTGGTTAAGCCGGTTGGTTTCGGGCAGGCTTCTACCGCAAACGGAGTCTAACCTCGTGCCATAGCCACTTTACAGAAAATATCAGACTAATTATGCCTATTTAGCAAATTTAACTTCTTTACAAGTTACGGCAGATTATCCAAAGTTCTATTAACATGTTTTGCTCAATTTTAGATCGAGCCTCCAATTTATAATTATTCAGCTTTCAACAGATTAAGCAATTCAACAGATTTAGCAGATAACAATTTTAGCAGATTAGGCAATTCAACATATTTAGCAGATAACAATTTCAATAGATTAAGCAGATAATAGATTTAGCAGATTAGGCAATTCAACAGATTAAGCAGATAACAGATTAGCAGATTAGGCAATTCAGCAGATTAATCTGATAACAGATTAGCAGATTAGGCAACTCAGCAGATTCAACGGATTAAATATTTCTTAAAGTTCTATTTACGTATCTTGCATAAATTTACATGCCTAAATTATGGTCATAATTCATAATACGACATAGGCCCCAAATTTTAATTAAACTTTGCACAAAACAGAATATTCTCTAAAATTTCCTAAACAATATGAATTATGCCAAGTTATAGCCTATGATGCCAAAAATCCAAAAATCCATATTTAGGCGCATTCACATTAATAGTTAACCTATTTTAATATAGATCTTTACACCTAAGTCACATATATCTTTTTTTTCTCTTTTCAAGTCAATGATTATCATATAAAATATGCCCCAAAATCTAGATCTTAAATTTTAATCATGTATTAATCCTCAAAATCAGATCTTGCATTATAATATACATTATATTCCAAATCCCAAGTCATATGCTATAATATAATAATTCTTCTTCCAAATCACAGTCTTTTATACATAGTATACACTGATTCTAGACCTTAATTTACAACCTATGTTCTTTTCTCAAATCAATCACAGATCAGTCATGTCCAATTATGCAATATTCATTATTTGTCCCAAAATTAGCGTTCATGCGTTAATCTCTTATGAGATTTGGCGCAGGCTCGTAGTAGCCTGGCTATAGAATAGAAAGAAAAAAGAGATACAAAATAGTCACAGAAAAACAGATCTGACAGATAAGAATATGCATAACCTCAGATTCAGATTTATAACCATGCCAAGATCATAATAAAAGTTTATATCTGAAAATAACTGTACTCATAATTTAAAAGGTAAATCTTGATTTCTGGGATCTGTATTCTGGCACTGAATAGCACTCCTTTGGCGTAGAATATCGATTAGATTTGATTCTCTTATAATTCTTTTCAGATTGGAAGAAGATGCACTAGCTCTTGTTTTGATTCTAGCAGAGTAGCGACGCCATTTTTATTTTTAATTAGAATAGAGGCAGAGTATAGGCAGAATGAAATTATGTGGAGAGAAAGCTAGGTTTGGGGGTGTTTAAATAGGTTAGAGCTCACGAATCTGGTCAGAAAGGCGTCCAGGTGCAGAAAAATGGATCTGTCTACAGTTCTGGAAAATTGGGAGGGAGGGTGGGGGGAGGTCGACCCTAGTGTCGACCTGTTTACCCAGGCCAACCCCCAGGTCGACCCTAGTGTCGACCTGGGCCCTGGGCGGGAATTTTCCCGCCCAGCCCGGGTGTCTGTTTTTGAATTTCGAATCTGAATTTTGAATTTTCAGGCTGGTTTTTACTGAAACTTCTGAAGGCCATGTCTTCTTCATACGGAGTCCGATTTACGCAAACTTGGACTCTATTCCAAGCAGAATTTCGAGAAAAACGCAATGGCGTAACCTATTTCCGTTAATTATTTTTTTACAATTTAATTGTTCTCTGATTTGTTACTCTTATGTTCATAGAAAATACGGGGTGTTACACAGAACTACTGGTACCCAGTGCCTGCTTTTTCCCACCCCGGAGTACGTGCACGCCCGTAAACTATCGGAACCTACACTGACGTGCCCCCTGCCGTGGTTTTGACCGCTTATAATCAGCCCAGTAATCATGCCCCACCCTGCCTAGTTCAGGGTACCGTGATACATCCGTGTGGGTTACTACTGAAATGGGTCCCCGTTATTAGGGTTTCCTATTGGTTAAGTTTGTGGGCCTATATTTACTAATATTACCCACCAACCCGATATGTACTTAACCCTCCCATTAGACAGGTATTGTTGTGGTCACTGGATGTGCCGGTCGGTTCTGGGCAGTTTTACACCACAACTCAGTCTAACCTCGGGTCCTTTTTGGGCTCAATGCACTAACCACCCACATTAGACATGTATTGTTGTGGTCACTGGATGTGCCGGTCGGTTCCTGGCAGTTTTACACCATAACTCAGTCTAACCTCGGGTTAGGCATATTCGTCTTTTCTAAATTTACATATTTATTATTTATGACAAATTCCATATGTAAATTATTCCCAATTTAATTATGCCATAATTATCTTTTTAATTATGCTCACAATTAATGGTATACTAAATATACCATTTCATGAACCAATCTATGCCATGTAATTTTTCATGTTTATCCTAAATATTTATATGTAAATTATAAATCAATTATTGTCATGGCCCACTTTCCTTCTAAATAATGTTCAAAATTTTAGGTATATAAATTATACCATTTTCATGCCACTTATCATGCTTATGTGTCAAACATGCCAATTACATGTAATTTCATGTTTTCCCCAACGTTACCCCCGTTG
Organism: Allium sativum; assembly: GCA_030737875.1. Lineage (NCBI taxonomy): Eukaryota > Viridiplantae > Streptophyta > Magnoliopsida > Asparagales > Amaryllidaceae > Allium > Allium sativum. The sequence continues at coordinate 164,330,657 of CM060924.1, forward strand.
TACGTTCGCAAAATTACATAGAATGTTAGGCACGATATTTTAGCCTAACTTATAAAAAAAAGGGAAAAAGGGAACTTTGCAACATTCCAACATCATACAAAAGTATGGATCTAACTACACATATGTCACATGGATTTGGCATAGAAAAATATACTTTTAACTATGAACTTGCAAATTTGATCTATGCAACATGAACCACAAGCATATGAATTTACATAAAATTATACAAGTTAAACTTGGCGTGTAGTGGTGAACTTGCAAATTAGATCTATCATAAAGGCATATGGGTCTAACATATGTAGATCTAAACATATAAGGTCGTAGATCTAAACATATAAGGTCGTAGATCTAAGCATATAAGGTCGTAGATCTAAACATGTACGCATAATGGCTCTAAACAATTAGCCATAAATGACATGACTTAGCCTAAAACTTGTATGTATCATAATATCACCAAACTTACATATGATAATTTCATTCCCAAATTCCTATACAACATCATATGTTTACTCACCAGTTTCCACATAACATGATAGGTTCGATAGACCACAACAGTTCATAGGCATATATGATAGAATAGACATGAATAAACATGAATCAACATCACATACAACTTGATACAATTCTATTTTACAATTCATTACAAATCATGTCTTTAATTTATTTACATCTAAAAGAATACTACACTTACAATCAAAAGGAAAAACTTGATTTCAGGGTTCTGCATTCTGAAACTGAATTGCTCGCCTTTGATGTAGATCGTTGAATTCTTTTAGTTGAATAAGGTTAGTTTTGATTTGATTTTGATGTAGCTTTTATCTTGCCTTTGAGTTGAAAGAGATGATGGCATGATGGCTCTAGGAATATTTTTGTGCGGCTTAGGGTTTAGATTTAGGTTGCTTATATAGAAGTTCGATTTAATAGGAACCGTCAGATTAACATAGAGCAAATCAAAGCCATTCAGATAAGATAGAATGGCCACATCAGCCTTAATGACTCAGCAAGGAGTCCATTAGAACCAATCAGATACCACATCTGCCTTAGAGCGAATAGGCCCATGGGTTGACAGCCAAACACCCTGAATCAACCCCTAGTCGATCCAGCGGAGCTTGGGTCGACCTCAAAAATGGGCCGGTTCGGTTATTCCCCCTCCCTATTCACTGTTTTGAACTTTTTTGCATATTTATTTATTTAATTTTTATATATATCTATATATATATATTTTTCTCATATGCATACGAACTTCAAGGCTTAATAACTTCTTCATAAGGTATCCGTTTTATGCAAACCAAATGTCTATCTTGACCAAAATTTTGAGACGAACGTAATAGCGTAACCTATTTCACTTAATTATTCTTCTAAAAATTAATTGTTATTGAATTTGTTAATTTTAATATTCTCAGAAAATTCGGGGTGTTACACCGCCTCCTTCGGGACCCGAGCCTCGACTCCGCCTCCTTCGGGACCCGAGCCTCGACTCCGCCTCACTTAGCCCTGATTCTACATCACTCGGCCCCGACTCCGCCTCACTCAGCCTCAACTCCGCCTCACTCGGCCTCGACTCCGCCTCACTCGGCCTCGACTCAACATCGACAACTCCTCGGCTACTCTCGCTCAGCAAGGAAGATCGATAATAAGGAATAAGAGGATATTGTTAATCATTATATCTTTTTTTATTAGTCTTGTTGTACTTTGTTGTGATGGAATAAAATTAGTACATCCTTCAAATGGACGTAGTCCCCGACGGGACAACCACTATAAATAACCGTGACCTTTGCTTCCTCATACATTATTACTTCATTTGTTATAATTCTCTGCTCTGGACAATTTTGATTGTCCTTTTTTTCAAATTTTCGGAACCCTCGGGTGTTGACGACAATTTTAGGCGTCAATAATATATAGCGTTATTTTTAGAAGTATGGAAAATAATATATCTCTTTAAAAATGATATCTATACAATTATCTCTTTAGAATAAGCATATTAACAAAACCATATTATTTTCCGTACTTTTAAAAATAACGCTATATACTTAACCCAATGGTATAAGTATAATCATAGTTCATTGGAAAATAATAACGCTATATACTATTGATGCCTAAAACTAAACCATATCCATCAGAGTAGCGAAATCCAAAATACAGCTTCATATCCAATGATTACTACTCCAAAATACTGTCTCTAAAACGAAATAAAGAGGTACACTACTAATGCACAAAGCAATGACCAGCAACAACACAGGGAGAATATATATAGCACATGGAAGCCTCATGCTCGTCTCCGGACAACTACTCGTGCATAAGCACCTAACATGCCTCTTGTCTGCTCGTTTAGAAGCACCCAGAGTAATAAGAAGATACAAAAAACTCCGGATCAGACGAAAGTCTAGTATGAGCAATAGTAAATCTATATCACTAAATAAAGCAATAATAGGTATAGATAATCATACCTGACCTGGACCTACAACCGAAGAGTTAGCACAACAAGATGTACAATACTCTAAGGTAACACTAACATAGAGTGTAAAATGGAAGTGTGTGTGTCATGATGATAGCAAAACTTCAAACATAGCAATCATCCTCACATCACTCAATTAGTGCATAAAGCATACAATATCCACTACTTTGATCACCTAATCTATTGGGGCCACGACGGAGTCCAACTCCATACACTTATTGCTATGACCACACTGCCTGCTATATAGTCAATAACCCTACCCAGTCCACACAACCCTGACTCTAGGTTATAGGCCAACCAGTCCACACAGCCCTGGCTCTGGTTCATCCACATGCCCTCTCTCTCAATGGTGAACCAAAGTTATAAATATCGATAACTCCTTTGCACACGTCCCGCAGCAAAGCACAACTCTTGAAGTTAACTCGTTGATTCCCATCTGGATCCTGAGCGATAACTTCCCATTTGGACTTCCTTTGCATCTCGGGTTTTGGTCAAATTGGAGTTGGTCTTCAGAAGAGTTCACAATCATCGTCGCATAGTAGTGGTAGGAGCTCAAGTTCGGTTCGGTTTGGGTATATGGTATTCAAGTTCCCATTTCTGTTCAGTTCGGTTCGTATGCCTTTGGTTCGGTTCGGTTATGTCTCCATCTGTTCGGTTCAGTCCATCTTCATCTGTTCGGTTTGGTGCTTCCTCCTCATCCCCAGATCCCAGTTCGGTTATGTGCTCTGATCCAGTCCTCACTCCAACTCTATGCAAGTGGCCTTCCTTCTTACCATGCCCTTTCCTATGCCAAGCTCCAGTTCGGTTTGACTAGTCCCATCCGATCCGAACCGGGTTCCTGGCATTTTCCAGCAAGCTTGTATTGTCCATTCTCGCTATATGACGGAGTTTTCAACCATTCTACCTTTACTAAACAATCATAAAAACATTCCAAACAATAGTAACAACATATGGGTTCAATCAAAAAGATCAAAACATCAATCACATAGGCAATTTTAGGTCAAACATACCCAAATTCATGATTTCCCCCTTAATCCCCTAAATTCCGGGATTAGTAAACTTAATCCGAATCAACCCAAATTCATATATGTGACATAAAATATGATTATAGAATTTTTACATATTGTTCCATATTTTTCTGAGTCATTATTTCGCTAATTATCACTAATCACCCCCTAAATAGCCATAATTAGTGAACAAACATGCTAATCACTCACCTTATCCAATAACAAATGCTAGATCTGAAACTTTAACTGTTTTAGCTCGGATTCCAATGTGGTGCAGCAACTCTAACTCTAATTTGGTGTTAATCCGATTTGATTTGATGTAGATTTGATTAATTAGTGATTAGAGAGAGATTTGGAATTTGGAAGCCATGATTAGGGTTAGAAGAATGTTTGTGGAGGCTAGAAAAATGAAAGGAGATGATTCTCCAACTTTTTTCAGCCCTCCCATAACCCTAATCACGAAATTGGTTATGGGCCTAGCTATTAATCATTCAATTAAGCCTAATTAGGTTGTTTTTCCATCTTCAAATCTTATTTTAGCCATATGTCCCAAACGGTATGACCGTTTGATTAATGTGACCACTCTACGGAACGATAAACCATCATCCGAATCCAATGGAAGTGGTCTTAGGTCAAATATCCTTACCAATCAAAAGTTATGGGCGAAACAATATTTTCTAGGGGAGAAACGGTCTTTTAAAATTCGGCAAAAATCGTGGATGTGGTAAATGACCCCAGTAGTCGTTTCCCAAAGTTACACGACCATATGACTTCATATGAATATGAAATAAATATTCTACGATCGTCCAATGTGCGTAATATAGGTCGTTACACTCTCCCCTCCCCCCCCCCCCTCTTAAGAAATTTCTCCCTCGAAATTCCTTAACAAAGAAAACATACAGTGGTGTCCCACATGCCCATCAGTCATTTACAAGCAATCAAACATACATAATAACACGACAGGCCTATCCTAGCATGAGGTTTACTAACAAGGGAATAACTATATCGCGATTGAAATCTTACCAGGTGAAGTGCTCTGGATATGACTTCCTTATGCTCTCTTTGGTTTCCCAAGCACGGCCATTCTCATTATCACCCCACTGGACCTTAACCAGTTTCACCGTCTTCCTCCGAAGTTGCTTCGTTTCATGTCCGACAATACGAACCGGTCTGCGGTTTCCAACTGCCTCGGGTTCTATCTCGATATCATCCAACTGATCTGGTGAAATAGTCATATCAGAATCATGCACGAACTTCCTTAACTGAGAAACATGAAATACGTTGCACACTTCTGCCATCTTGTCAGGTAATCCAACTTTATACGCTAAATTCCTAACTATTTCGAGAACTGGAAATGGACCAATAGACCTTGGTGCTAATTTACCCCTCCTTCCAAACCGAATTACACTCTTCAATGGAGAAATCTTGACGAAAAACAAATCGCCAACAGTGAATTTCAAATTTCTTCGTCTTTTATCAGCATAACTCTTCTGCCTATCTTGGGCAGCCTTCATTCACTGTTGAATAACCTTGATCTTATCTGAAGTTTCTCTTATTAGATTTGGCCTAAGCACAAATTTCTCACTGGTTTCCAACCACCATGATGGTGAGTTGCACGGACTTCCATACAAAGCTTAAAATGGAGCCATACCAATACTGGACTGATAACTATTATTATATGCGAACTCAACCAGATGCAAATGGTCATCCTATAATCCCCCAAAGTCCAATATACAAGCTCTCAAAATATCCTCTAATACACGATTCACCCTCTCTGTTTGACCATCGGTTTGAGGATGGTACATAATACTGAGATGTAATTCAGCCCCTAAAGCTTCTTGTAAGCTCTTCCAAAACCCACTAGTAAATAAGGGATCTCGGTCACTCACAATACCTTTAGGTACCCCATGAAATCTCACTACCCACTTTATGTACAATTCTGCTAACTTAGCTGCCATTCTATTCGACTTGACCAGTATAAACCTTGTACTCTTGGTCAATCGATCCACAATCACCCAAATACTATCATGAGCCAATCTAGTTTTTGGTAAACCATCAATGAAATCTATTGAGACTTGTTCCCATTTCCATTCAGGAATTCCTAACGGTTGTAACAAACCACTACACTTCTTTTGCTCGGCTTTAAATAACTGGAAGTTCATGCACTTGGATATAAATTTCCCAACGTCTGTCTTCATCCCTTCCCAGTAGTAGGTCTGCCTTATGTATCGATACATTTTGTTACCACCAGAATGTATAGTCAGTTTTGGGTGATGACTCTCCCTAAGCACTTCATCTCTCAATCCATTGACATTAGGTACAACCAGTCTCCCATTCTTTCGAAGCCATCCTTCTCTATCAAGTCCATACTTGTTCATCTCCTCACCATTGATACCGATCTCAACCTTGGATATGATTTCCAATAGGTTAGGATCGTCCCTTTGACTGGAACTGTTCCGCTTAATCAAAGTGGGTCTGATTGTCAAACTTGCTAACATCTTTGGATCTAATTCACACGTAACTCTGAAGTCATATCCTGCGATGTACTCTAGTTGCTTCCACTCCAAAAACATAGCCCCCAAATTGGCATGTCTCCTACTCAATGCATCTGCTACCGCATTGACCTTCCAGAGTGTGTATGATATATTGAAATCTTATGAAGCCATGAACTCTAACTATCTCTACTGACGAAGACTTAAATCCTTTTGGGAGAAAAAATATTTTAATGACTTGTGATCGGTAAATAGCTCGAATCATTCTCCCAAGAGGTAGTGTCTCCACATCTTCAACGCGAACACGATCACTACCAATTCCAAATCATGGGTAGGATATCTTTCCTTATGTGGTTTTAGTTGCCGACTAGCGTAAGCTACAACCCTATCTCCTTGCATCAGTACAACACCTAGTCTGGTACCATATGCATCCATGTATATCGTCACCTCTTTTTTCCTCTTAGGAATAACTAATACTGGTTCACACTTTAGCTTCTCCTTTAGACTCTAAAATTCATTCTTGCATTTTTCGTCCCAAGCAAAAGCTTGATTCTTCTTGGTCAACTGAGTTAACGGCGTCGCTATCTTGGAGAAGTCTTGGATAAACTTACGATAATATCCAGCTAACCCCAAGACACTTCTCACATCTGTTGCATTCATGGGCATAGACCAATCTTGCACCATTGCCATCTTCGCAGGATCCATGACAATACCATTCTTTGTAAAAACATGGTCCAAAAAACTCACTTCCCTCCTCCAGAAGTGACACTTAGAAAATTTCACTTGCAATTGGTGTTTCCTCAACACCTCCATCACCGTCCTCAAATGGTCCTTGTGTTCCTCCTCTGTCCTCGAGTAAACCAAGATATCGTCCACGAACACAAGAACAAATTGGTTTAATTGATCCCTTAAACTCTATTCATAAGATCCACATAATATGCGGGTGCATTGGTCAATCCGAATGGCATGACCAACCATTCATAGAATCCAGATGGCATCCGAAATGTCGTTTTAGGTATACTCTCAGCAGCTACTCGGAGCTGATGAAAATCTGTCGCGAGATCCAATGGGAAAAAACTCTTGCTCCATTTAATTGATCAAACAAATCATCTATCCATGGAAGAGGATACTTATTTTTCCTAGTCACCTTGTTCAACTCGCGGTGGTCCACACTTAAGCGAAGGGAACCATCAGCCTTGGTGACAAATACAACTGGTGCTCCCCACTTGGAAACACTTCTTTGAATAAATCCTTCTTCAAAGAATTGCCTACTTACACCACAAGCTCTCGTTTCTCCCTTGGCGCCATATGACGAAGTATTTTCACTATAGGTCTGTCATCTTTCACTAAATCAATCCGAAACTCGATCTCTCGGCGTATTGGATGTCCGATCACTCCGTCAAAGATGTCCGGATATGCGCCAGCAATAGGCACATGTGATAACTCATCATGCAGGATGTCGAGGGAATATAGAAAACTAGCCATCATCCCATCACTGGGTAGGAAACCCAATACCATTCACCGCCCATCATTCGCTCTAATGGTCACTGAAGACTCCTCACAGTCTACCATCACCCCATACCTTTGGAGCCAATTGACTCTCAAAATAATGCCAAACCCAGTAAAGCTCAAAGCAAAGCAATCACAAGCAAACATACACCCATGACTCGATAAGATCAAATTGTCACAAATCATACAAAGGCTAGTCGAACCACCAATCGGGTTCATCACAACTAAAGGTCTATAGACAATCTCGGGTTCTAATTCCAACCTATCTACCAGGTCACTAGATACGAAGGAATGGGAAGGCCCGATATCAAACAATACTCAAACAGGAACATCATGAATAGAAAGCATACCTTGAATAACGACACCCTTTCCCTTCTCTGCCGCAATTGGGGTATTCAACGAAGAAGGAATAGCGCTGATAGCATAAGCAGTCACGATCTTCTTCTCCCTAGGGGTTGCGGACATTCATTCTTGAGATGTCTCACTTGGCCACAGTTGAAGCACTTTCTTTTCCCAGGCTTTGCTCGAAAATCTCTAGCATAGTGGCCCTTCTTGCCACAGCTAAAGCACTCGATATCTTTCTTGTTCTTCTTTTTCTGACCATCCTTGGTTGGTTATGTTTTCTCTTATTCTGGGAATTTTTATTGCCTTCACCCCTTGCCTGCGGTTTCGGCTCCTCTGCAGATGTAATAGCGACCTTGGTCTTCGTCTTAGGGTAAAGGATCTCTAATCTCGATGCCTTTCCCATAATAGATTCGAATGTCTCATCGATACGGTTTATAAATCTTTTCCCTAAGTACTCATTTAAGCCAGTTATGAACTTCTCGTTCTTCTTCTTAGAAGTATCAATAAGAGATAATCCATATTTCGATAAGGTATTGAATTCAACAATATATTCTGGGACTGCCCTACCATTCTACTTAAGTTCCAAAAATTTCCTAAATAATTCTGATTTCTGAGTAGTTGGAATAAACTTATCACTGAAGCGAGCTTAAACTGATCCCAAGTAAATTGATCCTCGGGAGTAGCTGCTTTAATAACATTCCACTAATTCATTACCCGTCCTTGAAGCTGACGTGATGCTAACTTTCACTTCATTGCATCATTGATCCCTAGATCCTCAAAGATGTGCTAATAACTATCAAGCCAATCTTGAACCTCTGTAGCCGATTCCGTTCCATGGAACGGCTTCCCACCAAGACTAGTATAATCCTTGCCGAGCTTGGCGAAATCAACTCTAGGCGCCTGCACTACTACGCCACTACCGTTAGTAGCATTAGGAACTGCTCCTTGAGCATCCCTAAGCATCTCTCGCATGAAGGCAGTAAACATCGCCCTTATATCAGGGACATTCCCATTGTTGGTCCCCGTACCCGCTCCCTCTGCAACTTTCGATGCGGGGTCCTCATCATGCTCCTCGTATTTCGGTTCATCATTCAATCGGTAAAGAGAAAACGATTAATCATCTCCTTAGTGGTGCCAGTGCAGTGCGACTTCATCCTTAGATATACTATTAGTATATAAATAGTTTTTTTTTTTTTGAAAAACCAAAATATCACAAATACATTCTCTCATATACGTATACCATCTCTCCCTGATGTCTTCCCTTCGGTTAAACTACGCAACCTGGGCTCTGATACCAATTGTGACGGCCCACCCCGGAGTAATCAGACATTTTCCCCGAAGTGCATTATGCCAATGACCGATTAACACGAGATGGTCGTCAAAAGGGTTGAAACGATGAATCACCAAGAACCTTAGTATATCTCACAGCACATGGAATAAAATATAATAATAACACAACTTGATATAAAACAGGTGAGAGAGTACATAAGCTGAAAACTAAACCATATCAATCAGAGTAGCGGTATTCAAAATACAGCTTCATATCCAATTATTACAACTCCAAAATAATGACTCTAAAACGAAATAAAGAGGTACACTACTAATGCCCAAAGCAGTGAGAATATATATATAGTACGTGGAAGCCTCCTGCTCGTCTCCGGACAGCTACTTGTGAATAACCACCTAACCTGCCTCTAGTCTGCTCGTTTAGGAGCACCCAGAGTAATAAGAAGACATAAACTCTGGGTCAGACGAAAGTCTGGTATGAGCGATAGCAAATCTATATCACTAAATAAAGCAATAATAGGTATAAATAATCATACCTGGCCAGAACCTACAACCGACGAGTTAACACAACAAGATGTACAATAATTTAAGGCAACACTAACATAGAGTGTAAAATGGAAGTGTGCGTGTCATGGTGATAGAAAAACATCAAACATAGCAATCATCCTCACATAACTCACTCAGTGCATAAAGCATACGATATCCACCGCTTTGATCACCTAATCTATTATGGCCATGATGGGGTCTAACTCCGTACAACTATCGCTATAACCACACTGCCTTGGTCTATAGACGATAACCCTACCAAGTCCACACAGCCCTGACTCTAAGTTATGGGCCAACCAGTCCACACAGCCCTGGATCTGGTTCGTCTACATGCCCCATCTCTCAATGGTGAACCAAAGTTATAGATATCGATAACCCCTTTGCAACGTCCCGCAGTAAAGCCCAACTCTTGAAGTTAACTCATTGGTTCCCAAGTGGATCCTGATCGATAACTTCCTATTTGGACTTCCTTTGCATCTTGGGTTTTGGTCAAGCTAGAGTTGGTCTTCCGAAGAGTTCACGATCATCATCGCGTAGTAGTGGTAGGAGCTAAAGTTCGGTTTGGTTCGATCCTCTAGTTCGGTTCGGGTATATGGTGTTCAAGTTTCCATTTCTGTTTGGTTCGGTTCATATGCCTTCGGCTCGGTTCAGCTATGTCTCCATCTGTTCGACTCAGTCCATCTTCGTATGTTCGGTTCGGTGCTGCCTCCTTATCTCCAGATCCCAGTTCGGTTCGATGCTCTGATCTGGTCCTCAATCCAACTCTATGCAAGTGGCCTTCCTTCTTGCCATGCCATTTCCTATGCCAAGCTGCAGTTCGGTTTGACTAGTCCCATCCGATCCGAACCGGGTTCCTAGCATTTTCCAACAAACTTGTATTTTTCATTCTCGCCATACAACAGAGTTTTCAACCATCCTACCTTTATTAAACTATCATAAAACATCCCAAACAACAGTAACAACATATGGGTTCAATCAGAAAGATCAAAACATCAATCACATTGGCTATTTTAGGTTAAACATACCCAAATCCCTGATTTTCCCCTTAATCCCCTAAATTCCGGGATTAGTAAACTTAATCCAAATCAACCCAAATTCATATATATGACATAAAATATCTTTTTACATATTCTAAGTCATAATTTCGCTAATTATCATTAATCACCCCTAATTAGCCATAATTAGTGAATAAACATGTTAATCACTCACCTTAGCAAATAACAAATGCTAGATATAAATTTTTTACTGATTTGACTCGGATTCCAATGTGGTGCAGCAGCTCTAACTCTAATTTGGTGTTAATCCGACTTGATTTGACGTAGATTTGATTAATTATTAGAAGGTGATTAGAGAGAGATTTGGAAGATGGATGTCATGATTAGGGTTAGAGAAATGTTTGTGGCGGTTAGAAAAATGAAAGGAGATGATTCTCCAACTCCTTTCAGCCCTCCCACAACCCTAATCCCAAAATGGGTTATAGACCTAGCTGCTAGTCACCCTATTAAGCCCAATTAGGCTGTTTTTCCATCTTCAAATCTTATTTCAGCCATTTCTCCCAAATGGTAAGTCCGTTTGATTACGGTGACCACTCTATGGAACAGGAAACCATCATTTGAATCCAATGGAAGTGGTTTCAGGTTAAAACTCCTTACCAATCAAAATCTATAGGTGAAACAAGATTCGCCAGGGGCAAACGATCAATTAAAATTCGGCAAAAATCGTGGATGTGGGAGATGACCCCAATAGTTGTTTCCCAAAGTTACACGGCCATATGACTTCGTATGAAAATGAAATAAATATTCTATGATCGTCCGATACGAGGAATACAGGTCATTACAAACGACCTAAGGGGATGACGACCTGATGAGTTGAGCCTTATATTGATGTTTTTTGGTTCAGTGATGTTATGACTTCGATGCATATCCTAGTGGGAATGTTCGAAGTGATGTAATGTATTCGTTGATTGTCGAAACTGAACATATGTGAACAAAAATTGAGGGTGTTGAGTTGTGGATAATGGTTGCTTTAGGGGGACTTAAGCTTATGGATGGTCATTAGGATTGACGGCTAAAGATACGAAGACCGAGATATTATTTTTGTCGTAAATTCTAGCAGACTCAAAATAAGGGTACTTTGGGCAGTGGTGAAGGGCCTCATACCTTGGGTAGTCGTAAAGGGACAAGTTATCGAGAATGGAAAGACAAACATACGAGTCGTGAAGGCATATGGAGTTTTTGTTTGAATTGTGCTTTACCATTAGCCCTTGACATATGGCAAGTGGCCGTAATACGATTAATGATGGTTTCGAAGCAGGATAGGCAGTGATAGCCATATTTTGGATGTTTCGTTGTTCTGCTTGTACCATCTCACATAGATTGTCTGAAGTCGAAGGAGATGTTTCTTCGGTGCTTGTATGATATTGGTTTAGGCCACTAGGGCTTGTTCTTGAGCGATATTGAGCTCGATTAGGATGGTTTACATGAGATATAACTAGTTGCCATGATAGCTATTGAATGATAGTTGCATAACTATTGTTTGGTTACTTCTGGTTTCCATGATTGAACTTTTGTTGCTTGGTTGTTGGATTGTAAAGGCTATCACAGTCAGATGTGGGGAAGGGAGTTCTGGGTTCTTCTCTTGTGTTTGGAAGATTGGTTGGTTAATCTGCCTATTCTTATATACTTTGTTGGTGATGTTAGATAGCTCTTTTATCGCTCACTAAGACTCTTTTTTTGGCTCAAGGTTTTATATTTCCCTCTTATTACCTTGGGATGTTCATACAGTTCGGATGTGAAGTCTAAAGTGGCAGGTGATATGCGATTAGTGAGGACAATGCTGTGGTGTGATGGCGAGCAGGAGGCTGGAGTATTACTTTTCTATTACCTAGTATCTTTGTTTTCGCTGTTTGATGAGTATTGTAGTGAGGCTTCATGTACAGACTTTAACGTTATATCCAATAGATGTATGAATGATCTTTTAGGATGTTATGAAAGTTTAAAAGTTTGTTATTTGATGCTCCACTATTTATGCCTATTGTATATGTTCTATTATATTTTATCCTTGCGCTATGAGTTCTACGGTAGGTTCCATATTATGACTACCTACTCTGAGGATCGTCCATAACTACCTGGCACATCTTTCATCACATTATTCCTCTTGTTAAGCGCAGGGGTTATGGGCGGTCGTGACATTTGATATCAGAGTTCTGGTTATCGATTTTAGCCAAAGTTCGAAAACGTAATTACGTATGAGAGACGTATTTGTAGATTTCCGATGGATGTATACTATATATGAGTGTATAGTACAGTTGCTTTTGAAGTCCATTAGCATTTTTTCTTGTAAGAGGCTAATCATTCTATATTGCAGATTTAGAATGAGTCATCGACCATCGAGACACGCTGTTAGGGAAGAGGCTGCTCCCGGAGGGGGAAAGGAGGTATACCAGACTACCCAACTATGTTCGAGGCTACGGCGACAACGATCATGAGGAGGTCCCCATTCCAGAGATAGACGTGGTAGATGTACGGGTTCAGGTTCCTAGAGCTGTGGATTTCGTGAAGCTGTGCAAGAACTACACATTTTCGGGAGGAAAGAAGTTCAAGGGAACAGAGTCAACTGAAGAGGTTCAGAGGTGGTTAGATACTTGTATTAGGATCTTTGGAGACTTGGGTATAGATGATGCAACAAAGAGGAAGCTTGCATCAAGTCAGTTGCAAGGTCAAGCCATGGATTGTTGGAAATCCATTACTTTGGAAACTCTGAAGGATGAGATTTCATGGGAGCATTTCCAAGTTAAGTTCGAGACAAAGTTCATCTCTACAGCTCAGAAGTGTGGTTTGTTCAAGAAGTTTGTGGAGCTGAAACAGAATGGTCGACCAATGCTTGATTATGTTTCTGATTTTGAGGCCTTATAGAAGTACGCTCGTTCGTACATTGATTCTCTTTATCATAAGAATGAGAAGTTTCTTATGGGTTTGGACACTTACATAGGGAGACCATTGGTGGATCATCTTGACAATCCATATAAGAAGATAGTGGAAAAAGCTGCGAGACATGAAAGCTTGTGTCTGAAAGAAGAAATTGTTGTGGCTGCAAAGGAAGCTTCGAAACAACAACAGGGTAGTGATAATAGTAAGAAAAGGAAGCAGTAGCAACGTAAAGGAAAGGATGGCAAGAAAAAGCCAAAGAGTGAGGTAATTTGTTTTAACTGCCAACAGAAAGGTCACTTTTCCAATAAGTGTAAGAATCTGAAGGTTAAAAGGAAGTGTCACAACTGTGGCAAGCTTGGGTATCTCAAGAAGGACTATCCAGAACCGGCAAAGGGAAAACATATTGTGAAGGCGTATACTTTGGAAGCTGTGCCATCGTTTTCAAGAGCTCCTACTGCATAGGAGAAGAGAAAGGGTGTCTTCGTTCAAGGTACTCTTTCGCCGGAAGGTGTTTCAGTTCGTGTGTTATTTGATATTAGAGCATCGCATTCATTCATTTGTAATGAGCTTGTGTGCTGCTTGCGTTTGGAACCCGAGATTAATGATAGACATTTCGTTGTGACTAATCCAGTTGGGGGTTTGTCAAATTTTTGTATGATTTGTCGTGGTCTAGTGTTGTCGAGTCATGGTTTATCCTTTGTGTGTGATTGCTTTGTTTTGAACTTCGCTGGGTTTGGGATTATCTTGGAAATGGATTGTCTCAAAAGGTATGTGGAAAGAGTAATTTCGAGAAGCGTGAGGTGAGAGTCGGGGATGTGGAAGGGTGAAAGGTTTTGATTCGATGTAAGCTTGAAGATGGGGTCTTCGTGAGCTATTTATATTCTCTTCTAATTCCATGGGAAGACTTGCCATCGAAGCTGATCACAAATGAGTTTAAGGATGTCTTTGACAAGGTCAAAGGTTTGCCGCTGCATCATGAGACTGAGTTCAGAATCGATTTGGTCGAGGGTGCTAGACCTATCGTTATGCCTCTTAGGAGGATGGCGCCTAAGGAACAGCGAGAGTTAGAGGTGCAGGTATAAGACCTTTTGAGAAAATGTTTCATTCGAAAGAGTGTATCCGAAGGGGTGCACCTATTGTATTTGTAACCAAGGCAGATGGCTTGTTAAGATTATGTGTGGACTATCGTGAGCCAAGCAAGGTGACCAAGAATGACAAGTATCCATTGCCGAGGATAGACGACTTGTTCGTTCAGCTTCACGAAGCCAAAGTGTTTTCCCAGATTGATTTGGCAATAGGATTTCACCAGCTGAGGGTGGAAAAGGATAGTGTGCCGAAGACTGCTTTTAGGATACCATCCGGTTTCTTCGAATGGTTGGAGATGCCATTTGGGTTGACTAACGCGCCAACGTATTTTGTGGATCTTATGAATAGAGTCTTCAGAGACAAGTTGAACAAGTTCGTGTGTGTGTTCGCTGATGATATTCTGGTTGACTCTCAGAACTAGGAAGAGCACAAGATGCACTTGCGAGTTGGTTTGGAAATCTTGCAAAAGCATCAACTGAGGGCAAAAATTTTGAAGTGTCACTTCTGGAAGAGCGAAGTGAGATTCTTAGGCCATGTTGTTTTTGGAAATGGGATAGCGGTTGATCCTGCTAAAGTGGCAGCAATCCAAGACTGGAAAGACCTAAGAATGCGATAGACGTGAGAAATTTCCTTGGGTTGGAGGGATAATATTGCCGTTTATAAAGGATTTCTCCAAGACAGCTACAACATTAACAGGATTGTTGAAGAAGAATCAAGTGTTCACATGGGAAGTAAAGTGTGAGCAAGATTTTGGAATCCTGAAAGAGAGACTGATGAGTATCCTGTGTTGATCATTCCGAGTGGGAATGAAGAAATGGTGGTATATATCGATGCATTTGGTACTATACTTGGAGCAGTGTTAATGCAAAAAGATAAAGTTGTGGCCTATGCGAGTCGACAACTAAAGCTGCACAAAAGGAATTATCCGAATCATGATTTGTAGTTGACATTGATCGTGTTTTCTCTGAAGATGTGGAGACAATACTTATTGGGGGTTCGATTCGAGTTGTTTACGGATCACAAGTCATTGTAGTACCTTTTCTCACAAAGGGATCTCAATCTTTGGTCGCAGCGATGGCTAGAGTTTCAGGCAGCATATAATTTTGGTATAGCCTATACTCATGGGAAAGGTAACATAGTTGCAGATGCGTTAAGTTGAAGACACGCAAGTTTGGGAGCTATGTTTCCGGAATGGAAGAGCCTCGTGTACTTGGAAGAATTTGATTTCAAAGCACGGTGTGTATTGGAACCTGAAATGTTGGCAAGCTTATCAATAAGACCTACTCTCATCGAAAGGATTGGCGAGAGCCAAAAGCATGACATAAAGCTTATCGAGTTTATCCAGAAGTTGGAACGAGATGATAATGAGTTCGAGGTCGACTGAGAAGGTTGGCTTAGAAAGCAAGGACGACTGATTGTTCCTGATATCGACGGATTGAGATATGAGGTTCCAAGGGAATGTCATCACTCGAAATTGATGATTCATCCTAGTATTAAAAAGATGTATCAAGACATGAAGTGAGATTACTACTGGGAAGGGATGAAAAGAGATATTGGAAAGTTCATTTCCAAGTATATGAACTATCAGTTGGTGAAAACTGAACAGAATAAGCCAAGTGGGTTGCTTCAGGTATTTGAATTTCCTACGTGGAAGTGGGAGCATATATCAATGGATTTTATCGATAGACTACCTAGAGCCAGGGCATGAAACGAAGTAATTTGGGTCGTCGTGGATCGCTTGACCAAAAGTGCAAGGTTTATTCCTGTCAAATCGACTAGGATACCATCGAAGTTGGCTAAGCTTAATATTGAATGGATACTAAGATTCCATGGTATCCCAAAGAGTATAGTAAGTGACCATGATCCATTGTTCACAAGCAGATTTTGGAAGAGTTTACAAGAAGCTTTGGGAAACGAGTTGTGTTTGAGTACAGCTTATCATCCCCAGACCGATGGTCAAGCTGAGAGGGTTAACCGAGTTTCGGAAGATCTCCTAAGAGCTTGTGTATTGGACTTCGGGCAATCATGGGAAGACCATCTACATCTACTTGAGTTTGCGTATAATAATAGTTATCGGTCGAGCGTTGGGATGGCACCATATGAGGCATTGTATGGTAGATCATGTAATTCTTCGGCATGTTGGTTCAAAACTGGAGATAAGTTGAAATTGGGGCCAGAGATGATCGGGGAGACATCGGATTGTGTCGAGATCGTTCGGCAACGAATGGAAGCAGCCCAAGACCGTCCAAAGAGTTATGCCAATAAGCGTCGAAAAGATTTGGAATTCGACATTGGCGATATGGTATTCGTGAAGATTTCATCGTTGAAACATGTTCGGTTCAGAAGCAAAGGAAAGTTGGGCCCAAGATTCGTTGGACCGTTTCCGATAATCGAGCGGATTGGAAAGCTCGCATATAGGTTGGAGTTACCAGAGAAGATGTCAGGCGTGCATAATTTTTTCCATGTGTTGTTTCTATGGAAGTGCATGCATGATTCGAATGTGACGGCATCTCCATAATAGTACGAAGACCAAGAAGTAGAGACCGCAGTTATGAGACATCGTAAGCCGCTTTGTGTTATGGGGAATGACACGAAATAGCTTAGGAGGAGGACAGTTAAGCTAGTCAAGGTATTATGGAGTAAGGATGGCGATAATTGTACATGGGAGACAGAACAGAGTAAGAAGGCAACCCATCCAGAACTCTTCGTCGGTATGGCCCATTTATATCGTGTCATCATTACATCATTTTAACTTGTACTATGATTGTTGTTGTTAGAATTTGCGTGCTAGGATAAGGCTATGGATGCATGGCTTGATGGATGCTAGTTTGGGTGATAGAATTGGCTGCTCATGGATGATAGGCATGCAGAATTGTTTTGGTTGCTTGGGATTTCAGCGGCAAAATTCCCGGGGGAGGGGATGTAACAACCCGCATTTTACATATCGGAGGATCGTAAAATATTTTTATTTTGTTCCCTGAGGGTTAGATCATTCTCTAGTCTTGATATGTTATTTATGGGGATGTGAGACATGTCCATAATTTTTACCAATTTTATTTGTGAACATTTTTGCCCCCGTCCGTTTAGTACAAGGCATAACTTTTGATCGGGAACGAATCAAGTGCCGAGGTAAGTTTCATTGGAAAGGAAACGGTGTTGCCAATTCCGTAGAGTGGTCACATTAAAGATTTGGGAGAAATCTATGTTTTTTTGTTTCATAGTTTGCTGTTTAGGTTTTTGAAACACTAGTGGGTTAATTTGGGGAGGCCCATTAGTAGTCTGGTGGGAGGCTATAAATAAGGGGTTAGAGGTATGGAGTGAGGGTTACTTTTCTTCATTCTCTCATTTGGTTGAGCTCGTGATCCTCCTTGCTCAATCAAATACACCTTTTCACCATTAAAATTCTAGATCTACATAAGAGAATCGAATATCTACATCGTTTGAAGCTAGATCTATGTCAAGTGAAAAGAGATTTCAACAAATCGAAGAGTTTGAAGCTAATTCTTCGATGTTCGAATTTAGATCCAAGTATTTTTGCGTCGTTTTGAAGATTTGTGAGTGATATACATCTCTCACACGGATTCAATCAAATATATGAGTTGTTTAATCATAATTTCATCATTTTCATGTTGTTTTCACCTAGATCTACATCATGGTTAGTATGTTTTCGTTTGATTCGCCATAGGATCTAATCTAGCAACTTAAAACCAGTAATTCTCTTGATAATACATATTTTTATGCAAGTCAGATCCATTGTTTTTCATTTATCATGATTTCGATGGATTTTATATGATTATCGATGATAATTGTCATTTTGGTGTTGTTGTTTTTTTGGCAGAGCCGACGGGGTTGAGTAGACCCCTACCACTTTTATTGATATACTATGACGAGTACATAGCAACATGGTGAGAAAAAGAAACAAAAAGAACACGAGGACAACACAGTATATCATCGCCTATTCTAGCGGAGACAAAAGCAAAACAACTATAAACAAATGGAAGCGGCACTAGCGCCCAAAAATCCCGGGGTCATAAGTGAATTTGAGGAACTTAAGTCCATCCCGGACGTTGTGCCAAAGCCAAAGCTTCCAAGTTGCGTACACCATCACATGCGCATTCTCAAAAACACATGCATTCCTTTCTTTCCATATGTTGCAGACAATTTTCTTGAGGATGTAATTGAACAGACGCAGCTTAGCGCACTTGTAGCCAACTTTACGCTTAATGAAGTTCTATTGGTCGTTGCTTATACTCGCAAAACATTGCTCATTAATCTGCGTAAGCACCTCAGTCCAAAGCATGCTTGTAAGAGGGCATTCAAAGAAAAGATGTTGGTAGCTCTCTGGTGTTGCACCGCAAAACACGCAGCGGTTGTCAGTGTTTATACCCAGCGAGGCAAGCCTATTTTTTATAATCAGAGCACGATTAGTCACCTTCCACATAAGCAAATTTTCCCTTTCAGTATTGTCATGCTTCCAAATTTTTTGTGCCAACTGCAATAAACTAAAGATAAAGTGGCGCACAAGGAGTAATAAAGATTATTTATTGTGAAGCTTTCACCTGGCCATCTCCAAAAAATAATGTGGTCTAAGGAAATCTTCATATTGCTAGAATGAAGAGTGTGCCCGAAGAAGAGAAGTGCTTGTCTGTAAACCACTCAGCTTTGTTGAAGATGCCTAGAACTGTGATCGAAGATATAGTTTTCAGAGATAGAGATTCTGATGGTCTGCTTAATGCTATTCCAAATAGCTTGCAATGTCTGAGACATAGTTCTTGGAAGGTTGACACAATTGTGTACCAGAAGCTCGGCAACTTTTCAAGAGATAGGAACTCCAGACTACATAATCTCAAGGAAAGAGACATGCTTTGCAATGATAAATAGAAGTCAGCCTAAGGATCTTCCCAAAAGTCGGTTTGCTCATAAGCTCTCGGACCATGTTTGACATAAGGATTAAAAGCTTGATCCTGTTAATGCACTTCCAGGTCCTACTGTAGCTTGCAAGAGTTCTCAACGTCCAGACGCTACTGTTTTTGATAACATGTTTGAAGGACCAATTCACCCACAGTGTATCATTCCTGCAAATAATATCATGTATATGTTTGTCTATCGCCGCTATGTTCCATGTTTTGGTGTTCGTGATACCCAGGCCACCTTTACATATTGGTAATTCAAGCTTTGCAAAAGATATGGGTGCCAAGTAATTTTCTTTAATATTTCCTTTCCATAAAAGTTTCATAAAGGCAGTTTTAATCATTGTGACAATCGCCCATAACCCTGCACTATATAAAAGAAATAATGTGCTGAAAGGTGTGCAAGGCAGTCATGGACGATCATCAGGGTAGGTAAACACAAGCGGAACCTGTCGTGAACTCACAACGCAAGGATAAAATATAATAGAACATATATCAACAGTTAAGCAATAGTGAAGCAGAAACACAAGACTTTCATACAACAAGAAAGTAATATCCACAAACTTGGAAATAATGTTTATACAAAGTTGCCTCACTACATTATTCAGAAAAGCAAATAGCGGAAACCCAATTATTAGATAGTAGTAAAACTGGTACGTGAGCCTCCTGCTCGCTACCGATCAGCACCATCGTCCTTACTAAAGCATCACCTGCTACTTAGTCTGCCCATCCACAACCGAATGAACAGCCCAAGGTAATAAGAGGAAACATAAAACCTTGAGTCAGACAACAATCTTAGTGAGCGATAAAACAGCTAACAAACTTCAATAATAAAGTGTATGAGAAAGGATAGATACACATACTAATCTACCCAGGACACCAGAGAAGAACTCAACCTTACCTTCCACACATCGGACAGTGATAGCCTTTATTATAAACAATTCAACTATTCATCCATGGAAACCAGAACACCCATTCAATCATGGAAAACACTCATAACATCCAGATTATATAAGTCTCACACAGACAAACCTAATCGAGTTTAACATTCCCCAAGTACTCTTCCCAGAGGCCTGAACCAATATCAGTTAAGCACTCAAAGAACATCTCCTTCGACTTTGGATAATCTATGTGAGATAGTACAAATAGAACAACCAATCATCTATGACTGACTCTGGCTATCACCGCCAATCCTGGTTTAAAACCATCGTTAGTAGTATGACAGCCAACCTTGCCATATGTCAAGGGCTAATGGTAACCCCAGTTCTAGCATAAACTCCATATGTCCAACCTTAGCAACTAGGCCTTTCAACGATACCCAAGTTACTCGACCAGCAACCTTCCGGTCTATTGGGTGCCCCCATTGTGCCCCTGCTTTGAGCCTGCTAGAACTTACGACAACGATGACTTCTCGGCCTTCGCATCTCTAGTCATCCAACCATGATGACATTTCATAGCTCAAGCAACCTTCTCGAGCAACCATTATCCACCAACTCACGACCTTTGAGTTGAAACTGCATTCATTGCATCTCCTTGACCAACGAACACTCCAACACTTCGAACATCCCCTTATGGACTCTCGTCGAAGCCGTCATCATTGTTGAACCAACCAACATCGTTATAAGGTTCAAAGAAATCCATAGCATTATTTCAGCACATCCTAACTTCCCAATCGAATTTACTTTGAAGTCACATCATCACCGGAAATGTCCGACGAGAAAAACTTGCCGAGAAATGGCAAAAATGGCTAACTAGAAATGGCTGTCCAGAATTTTCCGATCCAACTTTGGCCCAGTCCGATCCATTTTGGCCTGATCTGATCCACTTTGGTCTGGTCTGATCCACTTTGGTCCAATCCGATCCACTTTGGTCCGGTCCGATCCACTTTGGTCCGATCCGATACACTTTGTTCTGATCCGATCCACTATAGTCCGGTCCGATCCACTTTTGTCCGATCCGATCCACTTTTGTCCGGTCCGATCCACTTTGGTCCGATCCGATACACTTTGGTCCGATCCAATCCACTACAGTCCGGTCCGATCCACTTTGGTCCGATCCGATCTACTTTGGTCTGATTCAATCCACTATAGTCCGGTTCGATCCACTTTGGTCCAATCTGATCCACTTTGGTCCGATCCGATCCACTTTAGTCCGGTCCGATCCATTTTTGTCTGATCCAAACCCTGCATATTGCAATTCAACTCCGATTTCGACCAAAACTTCGCCAAATGACGAATCCGATGAAACTAACTCAACCAAAATCATCAAACACAATCATAAACATATCATTACACTACTAACCATATGAATATAACGGTTACTACAAAATGATGTAAATCTCACCAAAAACCATTAAAACGAACATATGATCAAAATGAGAGATCTAACTAACATAAACATGTAAAAATGACATGAAAATAACGATTAGAACTTTTTAGATTAGATCATAGGGTGATGCAAATGAAAATGAACATGTAAAGGTATAACTCTATGGTAAAACATTCCAATTTGATGGGAAACATGCACAAACACTCATATACTTCATTGCATTCGTGTGAGAGGTGTAAATCACTCACCGATATGCCGAAACAATCTAAAACGATAGAAATAAAAATCCGGACAGCAAGCACTCCGAATCAAACCCCTCGATCCGATGAATTCGCCTTTGAAATGATGTAGATCTTGCCTTGGATGGTGTAGATCTTCGATTTCCTCCCTTAGATGTGGATTTTTAATGGTGGAAAGGTGTAGGAGGAAGAAGAAGATCAAATGCCTTCAAATGAGAGAATGGGAAAAAGTAAACCTTTTCCCTCCACTCTCACCCCCCATTTATAGGATTCCACTAAGGCTCCAAAATTTGAATAGCCAACTAAAAAAACCATAAAACAGCGATTTCTCCCAAACCGTTGAGCCAAATCCTTAATGTAACCACTCTACGGATAGGCAATCATCAATTCCTTTCTAATGGCACAGGTCTCACCCTCTGATTTGACGTGAGTCAAAAGTTATGCCCTGTACAAGCCTGATAGGGGCAAAATGGTCACAAACAAAATCGGTAAAAATTATGGACATGTCTCACATCCCCATAAACAACATATTAAAAGATGAGAATGATCCAACCCTTAGAGAATAAAACAAATATATTTTATGATCTTCCGACATGTAAAATGCGGGACGTTACATTCTCCCCCGCTTAAGAATTTCGCCCCGAAATTCCAAATAAACCCAAGTAATCGCAACGATTCCGCACGCCTATCATTCATGAAATGCAAATTCTATCATCCAAACTAGCATCCATCAAGCCATGCATCCATAGCCTTATCCTAGCACGCGGAATTCTAACAATCAACAACAAGATACAACGATATAACGAAGATACAATATCAAACGGTCCTACCGACGAAGAGTTCTGGATGAGTCGCTCCCATGCTCTCTTCCATCTCCCATATACAATCGTCTCCATCCTCACTCCATTGCACCTTGACTAGCTTAACCGTCTTCCTCCTAAGTTATTTCGTGTCATTTCCCACAACACGAAGTTGCTTACGAGGTCTCGAAACTACAGTCTCTAAGTCTTCGTACCGCTCTGGAGATACCACTATATTCGAATCATGCGCGGATTTCTGTAGAAATGACACATGGAACACATTATGCACACTCGACATCTTCTCGGGTAACTCCAATCTATATGCGAGCTTTCCAATTCGCTCGACTATCGGAAATGGTCCAACAAACCTTGGAGCTAACTTTCCTTTCTTACCAAATCTAACCATGTGCTTCAACGTCGAAGCTTCCACAAAAACCATATCTCCCACTTCGAATTCCAAGTCCTTACGATAATTGTCGGCGTAACCCTTCTGACGGTCCTGGGCTGCGTTCATTCGTTGCCGAACTGTCTCGATACAATCCGAGGTTTCTCTAATCATCTCAGGCCCAAGTACCACCTTATCTCTAGTTTTTAGCCAACATGCTGGAGAATTGCATGGCCTTCCATACAATGCTCCGTATGGTGCCATCCCAATGCTAGACTGGTATTATTATACGCAAATTCAACTAGATGTAGATGGTCTTCCCATGATCCTCCGAAGTCTAACACACAAGCCCTCAGGAGATCTTCTAAAACTCGATTGACTCTCTCGGTCTGACCATCAGTTTGGGGATGATATGCCGTACTCAAGCATAATTCGGTTCCCAAAGCTTCTTGCAATCTTTTCCAAAATCCACTCGTAAATAATGGATCTCGGTCACTTACTATACTCTTTGGGACACCATGGAATCGAACTATCCATTTCACATAAAGTTCAGCCAATTTCAATGTCGTTCTAGTTGACTTGACAGGAAAGAATCTCGCACTTTTGGTCAAATGATCCACAATGACCCAAATCCCCTCATTTCCTGCCCTGATTCTAGGTAGTTCATTGATAAAATCCATTGATACTTGCTCCCACTTCCACGTAGGAACTTCCAATAGCTGAAGCAAACCACTCGGCCTCTTCTGTTCATCTTTCACCTACTGACAGTTCATACAGTTGGAAATGAACTTTCCAATATCTCGCTTCATCCCTTTCCAGTAGTAGACTCTCCTTATGTCTTGATACATCTTATTTCCACCGTGATGAATCGTCAGCTTCGAGTGATTACGTTCTCTCAGAATCTCATCCCTCAATCCATCAATATCCGTAACAACTAATCGCCCTTGCTTTCGAAGCCAACCCTCTCGATCGACCTCAAACTCTTTATCTTTTGATTCCAGTTTCTAAATGAACTCGACAAGTTTCACATCCTTCTTTTGGCTCTCGCCAATCCTTTAGATAAGAGTAGGTCTTATCGACAAGCTCGCCAACATTTCAGGTTCTAACTCACACTTGGCCTGAAATCGAACCTTGCCAAGTACTCGAGGCTCTTCCATTCCGAAAACATCGCTCCCAAACTTGCGTGTTTTCGACTTAACGCATCTGCAACTGCGTTACCCTTGCCTAGAGTATAGGCTATGCCAAAATCATATGACGCCAGAAACTCTAACCATCTCCGCTGCCGAAGATTCAAATCCTTTTGGAAGAAAAGATACTTCAACGATTTGTGATCCGTAAACAACTCGAATCGAACTCCCAACAGGTAATGTCTCCACATCTTTAGAGAAAATACAATCGCCGCCAACTCCAAATCATGAGTTGGGTAATTCTTCTCATGCGGCTTTAGCTGTCAACTCGCGTAGGCCACAACCTTATCCTTTTGCATTAGCACTGCTCCAAGTCCAGTACCACATGCATCGGTATATACCACCATCTCTTCATTCCCACTTGGAATGGTCAACACAGGTGCACTCGTTAATCTCTCCTTCATGATTCCGAACGCTTGTTCACACTTTGCATCCCACATGAATACTTGGTTCTTCTTCGTTAATCCTGTCAACGGTGCAACTACATTGGAGAAATACTTGATAAACCGTCGGTATATCCTGCCAACCCAAGGAAACTCCGAACATCCGTTGCATTCTTAGGTCGATCCCTGTCTTGGATTGCTGCAACTTTAGCGGGGTCAACCGCTATCCCTTCTCCAGAAACTACATGACCTAAGAACCTCACTTCATCCTTCCAGAAGTGACACTTTGAGAACTTAACCTTAAGCTGATGCTTCTGCAAGATCTCTAACACAACTCTCAAGTGCGTCTTATGTTCTTCCACATTTCTGGAGTAAACTAGAATATCATCCATGAACACAAGCACGAATTTGTTCAACTGATCTCTGAACACCCTATTCATAAGATCCACAAAATACGCTGGCGCGTTAGTCAACCCGAATGGAATCACCAACCATTCAAAGAAACCAGATGGTGTCCTAAAAGCAGTCTTTGGCGCACTATCCTTAGCCACCCTCAACTGGTGAAATCCCGTTGCCAAATCCATCTGAGAAAACACTTTGGCTTCGTGAAGCTGATCGAACAAGTCATCAATCCTTGGCAACGGATACTTGTTCTTTTAAGTCACCTTTTTCAGCTCACAATAGTCCACACACAATCTTAACGAGCCATTCGCCTTGGTTGCAAATACGACTGGTTCACTACACTCGGAAACACTCCTCCAAATGAATCCTTTTCCCAAAAGGTCACGAACTTGCACCTCTAACTCTTGTTGTTCCTTAGGCGCCATCCGCCTAAGAGGCATAACGATTGGTCTAGCACCCTCGACCAAATTAATCCTAAACTCGATCTCACGATGCGGCGGCAGCCCTTTGACCTCGTCAAAGACATCTACATACTCATTAGTGATCAGCACTGATGACAGGTCTTCTTGTGGAATCCCAAGCGAATATAGATAACTCACGAAGACCCCGTCTTCGCGCTTACATCTAATCAACACCTTTCAACCTTCCTGTAACGACCCGGATTTTCGGCGACTTTGGTTATCGACATAAGCTCGATGTCGATAACCAAAACATCGAAAAATCCCGGTAATTAATGAAAGAAATTAGAAGGTGTGAATAGATAAGATAGAAACTTAGAATAGAAGAAGAAGAAGAACACAACATCAGAGTAACATGAACCTCACAGCGGAACGAATAACATATAATAGATAACATAACTTTGAAATAAACAGTTATGTATACAATAGCACTTATCAGAGTACAATACTTACAACACAGCGGAAATAACTATAGCTATATGATTCTGAAGCCTCCTGCTCCCGCTCTTCAAAGGTATCTGCAAATCCCGACTACTTGACTGCCCATACAAATTTAGGCACCCAAGAGTTTAGGGAAAACAACAAAGTAAACTCCGGGTCAGTCATGGGACTGGTATGAGTAAAACAATTTAAACAAGTATATAAACAAGTAAACGATATCTCATAAGACCACGCCGCAGAACGGAACGGGTTTTTCCCTTATGAGAATCCAAAATATTTTTGCAAAGCAATATCATTCTGATATTATAATAATGTCTAAGTACAAATAAATATCAGTCTAGTAGAAATGCTTGCATCTCACGTTCTACATATATAGTATACAATCAAAACCGCAAGCACGTATTGGGTAATGGATTTCCAACTATGACAAGGTATTGAATCACCTTCCGATCAGTGTACTCTAGGAACGATACACTGTAGTTCAACAAGAACATCTTGCAACTCAGCCACACATGACCGACCACTCATTTCGCTTTAGTGTATCAAATGTACATCACCAACGGTTGGGATCAGCAACCGTTCCCGTATATATATGGGACAGCATTGATAGATTTAAGAAACAAATGAATATTCTCTAGATAGGTGATTATACACCCTACTTCGGTGCGACCGACTTAGCCATGCTGCCTGCCCGATTTCTGTCATTTACCGGTTGATGAGGCTAGAAGCTACGCTTTATCATCACATCAGATTCACTTTGAATGCCACATTGTCAGATCCATCAAAAATCACTAATTGACGTCTACAACAATACATTACGTGTCAGCTAAAAGAAGTTTCCTTCTCCGCTTCCACTCTTGGTACGGTTGAAGAAATCAATGTACGTGACCTTTCTGGAAATACTATGTCAGACATTCATCTTCATTCACTTAGAAATGTCACATCGTCATACCGCCAAATCACAAATTGACTTATCCAAAAATAACACGGGTATACAGCTAAGAGAAACGAATTCCTCTGCCACCAAACATGAATACGTTTGAACAGATCAACTTATGCGATCCATTGGATATACTCTGTCAGACCTTCGTCCATACAAGTTGTCCTGGGACTGGACAAACCGAAGGCACTATTCTGTAAACAGGATAGCCCTTGCATTTTACTCTATCTTCAATTATCTTTGGCATATATGATTCGCGACGCTTATGCCAATACATAGTGGTTCTTAGGATAAAAATCCAACCGGTCTCTCCATATTAACAACGTTAAAATGGTCAAAACTTCGATAGTCTGTGATTTAACCCTCAAAGAAAAACAAGTGTGCAAACAACGATATTATTCCCAGATGGAAATTATATCGAACAAACATCATTTAACATAAATCTCTTTAGTTCATTTATTTACTTATCTCCTGTTTCCCTATATTCTAAATTCTTATTTTTCTTTTATCAGAAAACATTTCTGATTCTCGTTTGGAAAACATTTCCAAAACTCCTTTACAGTCAAACCTTACTATTTCTTAGTTAAGAAGGAAGTCACTCAAGTTGGGGTATAATTACCTCTCAGACCTTAACTGAACAACGTTATAACTTCGAAATGGTCAAAGTTTATCTTTTAATCTTTAACAACTTCTTTACGCCTTTCTCGGATTCAATTTTACTAATCCACTTCTATATTTAAAACATTAGTTATAACGATAACGTTATAATCCCTACTTTCGAATTATCTAACTTTAATTATAACTTCTATTCTTATTAGTGAATAATTAACCTAACACTTATTTATTTATAAATAAATAAATCTCTATTTAAACACTGGAAAGTATAAGTACTTTCCCGAATTCGATATAATCGAATTTGCCAATTAACTCTCTTCGAGAAATCTCTATTTGGTTAACTCTTCTTCGAATAACCTATATTCGATTAACTCCTTCCTTTCGAATATACTATATTCGATTACTCCTTCTCGAATAAACGGTATTCGATAATCTCTCTTCGAATAACTAATATTCGATAACTCTTCCTCTTCAAACATCTCATATTTGAAAATCTCACTTCGATTAAACTATAATCGATAACTCCCTTCGATGAAACTAACATCGATAACTTCTTTCGATGAAACTAACATCGATAACTCCTTTCGATGAAACTAACATCGATAACTCCTTTCGATGAAATTAACATCGATAACTCCTTTCGATGAAATTAACATCGATTTATTTAACTCGTCGAACTTAACTCGACTAACTTAACTTGACTCGACTAACTCGACTTACTTGGTTCGACCAATTCGATTCGATTAACTAGGCTCGACTAACTTGACTAACTTAACTCGACTTACTTGGTTCGACCAATTCGATTCGATTAACTAGGCTCGACTAACTTGACTAACTTAACTCGACTTACTTGGTTCGACCAATTCGATTCGATTAACTAGGCTCGACTAACTTGGTCGAACCACCCGATCAACTCAACTTATTTAACTTAACTTATTTCTCAACTCGATCAACTCGATTAACTCCTATCGAATAACTAATATTCGATTAAACTCCATTCGCTTGACTCTAGATCGCAGCGATCACAATGGTTACGCCTGACTCCCTCAGGAAACATCCGACCGCCGTAGGCTATTACAGCCCTGCAAATTACGCTAGCAGTCGTACAAGATGGCAACTTACCCTGAATACTATGTTTGACTAGCTCTGTCTCAAATAACTATATTTGATTAACTCTAGTTCATTTAACTCTAATCGATTAACTCTAACTAATTAACTCCAACTGGCTAACTCTAACTGATTAACTCTATTGGTTAACTCTATTTGACTAACTCGACTTGACTAATCCCTTTCGAATAACATATTCGATTAACTAACTTTCGAATACCATATTCGATTAACTAACTTCGAATACCATATTCGATTAACTAACTTCGAATACCATATTCGATTAACTTCTTCGAATACCATATTCAATTTACTATATTCACTTTATAAAGATTTCCTTTTTAACAACGTTTTATTCATTGGAAAAGAGTTACTTTTAAATAACGGTTCTACCCTAAAAAAATGATTTCCCTTTTTATAATGTTTCCTTTCCAATTCTATTTGTAAATGGTTTACAAATATTTAATTTTCAAATTTATTCTTGAAATATTCTAACTCCTTAAATTCCCGGGAAAATTCCTCATAACCTCCTTTGTATCGGGAGCATCGGGAAAATCCCCAAACTCGCCACACAGGCCTTTCCATTCAAAAAGAAATGTTTTGAATTTATTTTATTTTTAAAATATCTCCTATTTATAAATATCCCAATTTATAAACATTTCTTATTTATAAATATTCCACTTTATAAATATCTCTTATTTATAAATATCCCATTTTATAAATATTCTATTTTCAATATCACTTTGAAAATTCCCTTATCTACATTCCGGTATTTCTTATGGTATTTAACACACCATATAACAACGATAACTATCGTCCAAAGCACGCATAATCAACGTCAGATTATATATCACATTATATATCACAATATATAAATCATAGTAAAATAACTGTTGAGGAATCCAGTTGGATTCCTCCAACCTGTTTCCCTGCATCACAGATGTTAGACAATATAGATAACATCACTTTCAGTTCCATATGATACATTCTGTTAAACAGAATCAATATAGAAATTCAACTAACTGACTAGCAGTTCAATCAAACAGTCAACACACAGTAAATCAGACAATTTCTAACAGTTCTAAAAATACAACATGAAATTATAAACTGTTCAGAGTTAGTGAGATTTACTCACATTGGACGATCATCGTCGATGACGATAACCATCGCTTGATTCAGACAATTTATTTTGCCATAAATTTGTGATGGACTCCAATTGACTTGCGGTCAGTTCCATTGTGGAGTGCTCGTCCATACGATCCCAACGCAACTTACGGTTTGTGATTCCGATTTCATATGAATAAGATATCGCATTTATAAGTTAGTACATATTTGAATTCGAATTAAATTAAACATTATCTCTTAAATGGGCGCACCCTTACATTCCTTGGCCCAACCACCATTTATAAAGCCCAAACCCGCTTCAGTTGTGAACCCATCTCTCCCAAATACCACCGTGACCTCCTGTAACTAAATCGACCGGCTTTGACCACCATTCATCACCACGTCGGCCATCTATGGCCTCCACTACCACCAAAAATCTCTTCCCCTTGCCACCACGCACTAGACCGACCCCCTTAGTTCACCTCCGGCGCATCCCCTCCAAACCTGACCTGCTACTTAGTTCGTGAACCCCAAATGTCGCGCTTCACGGTGAGGCACCGGAGTTGCCCTCGTCGACACCATCACCTGCGGCTCCCTCCCCCGAACACAACATCACCACCAAATCGAAGATCGACGCCCAAAATGACCTGTTTCCGCGAACCCTAGGTGTTCTGCTCAGTTTCGAGCTCCAGTAATTAGCGTCGAGCACCATAAAAACCCTACTGCCTTGAAGAGAAGCTCATCACGAGTTCAAAAACATATAGTTGGTGATTTATCGGTGAGTATGTGATTTTATAAAATTCCCTGAAGCTTATTTCTCCACGTTTGAGCTAAAGGGTAGTGGCGGCTTGGTCTGTTGGAAAACACAGAATTAGGTTTAGGACTTAGATCTCATATTTATAGGCAAATAAATATCTAAATAAAATATTATTATATTTGATTTTATTGAAATGTTGTTTGTATCTGTCTTTAAAAATTCCCGTAGTCATATACGATACCCAAAAATCACCAAACTGGACATGCACCTTCAGCTCGACATTACGGTCCCAACGAAACTGGTTTCGTCGAATTCCGACTCCGTATGCTCACACAGCGTATTTTTAACCGTCGAAATACTGACTATTTCTCACTCTAAAATTCCCCACGGTCACACAGTGACTCTAAAAATCACGAAACTTGGAATCTAACAACTATTTGACATTGCAGATCCAACAAAACTGGTTTCGTCGAATTCCGACTTCGTATGCAAAAGTGGCTATTTTTAATGCTCTAAATAGCCTATTTAAGTATATAAATATACTTAAATATTTTTAAATTAAATATTTAAAAATAAATATTATCGTCTATATTCACAATGGCATACCCTACAGCTCAGAAAAAACCATATATATATTTTCAACTCAATATTACATCGTCAGAATTACATCGATGGTCGAAATCTATTTAAATCCTTATTAAAAATATAATTAAATCGTTATGGTCAGGGCGCTGCATTCTTGAGAATTTGATTTGGACGTAACTCAAAATCTACACGACGAAATCCCGATATTTCTCTTCCACTAGAAAGGTATACTCCACCAGCTCCACACGTTTCTTGTTTCACAGAAATCCGATTTAAAACGAATCATGTACATTCTGTTGAAGTTCAAATCGCCAAATAGCGAACTACCGCGTCGTTACGCGCTCTATTTTAATTATATTATAATTATACGTTCAAACTATCGTCGATTGAATAAATTCGTTCTTATATTTCGAATCGAAACTCAACCACATCTCGTATACTATTCAATTCACACTCTATTGTGAATTCTACTATTTCTGACTATTTCGATATTTATAATTTATTATTCATTTTAAATATTAATTAAATATTCAATATTATTTAATTATGGTTCTCGATATCGCTATAACGATATTAAATAATTAAATTAATTAATTATTCCATCTCTAAAAATGCGGGTCATTACATTCTTCCCCACTTAAAATAATTTCGTCCTCGAAATTGCTAAGTTAGAGGACGACCCTATCTATTGGAATTCCTAAGATTTGTTTACCCCTTATTTCTGATTTCAACTGAACCAATTAATATTGACTAAAACATTAATTTATTCCGACTAACTAAAATTTTCAAAAATTCTGAAAATTTTCTAACACTTTAAATTTTCGGAAAATTTCGCCAGCGTTTCCTTCGTACGGGGTTACCGGAAAAATTCAAACCTTGCCACACAGGCCCTCTCCAATCCCAAAGAAAATCAAACAGCCAAGCGGCTTGCCAAATCGGCTCATAAATTCCAAACTCATATAGAATATAAACTTGTACCTTTTTGTCGGGCATATCGCTGTATCCCTGCTATTCGTTACCACTTCTGCATATAACAATGCATTACCAACTTGATCTCCAATCAGTTCATTCTCAAAACCAAATCATTAGCTTATACCTAAGTCGGATTCTATTTCAACTCGAGTTCCATTCTCGATTTCAACTCTTAACTCATCAATTCAATTCTATCCTAGATTATTCTATAATCAAATCAAGTTTTATTTAACTTGGTTCAATTTAAATTCCAGTTTATTTACTCAATTTTTACCATCTCAATCTCATTAACTTCATAAGTTAAATTCTAATTCCATAACTTAAATTCCTGGGTTTCTTTTAAATCAATTTGAAATAACAATACCAATTCAAAACATTTGAATTTCTAAACAACTTGTTTTCTCAAAACAATTCAAAAACAAAACCTTTGGTAGTAATCCACCACTTAGAAACTCGAAAATCACACCGATGATACTGCGCAGTCATCATCGGAATTATTTTCCAGCGACCCAAGTGATTTCAATATTATATCATTTCAAAACCATTACTGAATACTTCCATTTTGAAAACATTTCAAAATCTCCCAGGAACTTAAAATTTCCTTATTTTAATTCCAAATCTGATTTAAATTCATATTTAATTCATCTTATTTCATATACTTTACTTATATGAATTCTGATTGGTTACATATAACCATTTCACATGTTATAATCTTACTCGATTATAATAGCGACAAATATATCCTATATATGATAATATATCACATATCCATACTGTGTCGGTCCATCGTATTCAAGTGTTTATTTACTCCTACCGATACAGTGGATCAAACTGATCGACCAGAACTCATAAACAACTCAGCCAATGAATCTCCACAATATAAAACCATTTTTATATCAAATACAAATACGCACTCGTATATATATACACTCAAACTCAATCTAAGGTATTACTAACCCTATCTCTACCGAGTCATGCCACAGAGCCAAGGTAATTCTTAACTTAAGCTCTGATGCCAACTGTAACGACCCGGATTTTCGGCGACTTTGGTTATCGACATAAGCTCAATGTCGATAACCAAAACATCGAAAAATCCCGGTAATTAATGAAAGAAATTAGAAGGTGAGAATAGATAAGATAGAAACTTAGAATAGAAGAAGAAGAAGAACACAACATCAGAGTAACACGAACCTCACAGCGGAACGAATAACATATAATAGATAACATAACTTTGAAATAAACAGTTATGTATACAATAGCACTTATAAGAGTACAATACTTACAACACAGCGGAAATAACTATAGCTATATGATTCTGAAGCCTCCGCTCCCGCTCTTCAAAGGTATCTGCAAATCCCGACTACTTGACTGCCCGTACAAATTTAGGCACCCGAGAGTTTAGGGAAAACAACAAAGTAAACTCCGGGTCAGTCATGGGACTGGTATGAGTAAAACAATTTAAACAAGTATATAAACAAGTAAACGATATCTCATAAGACCACGCCGCAGAACGGAACGGGTTTTTCCCTTATGAGAATCCAAAATATTTTTGCAAAGCAATATCATTCTGATATTATAATAATGTCTAAGTACAAATAAATATCAGTCTAGTAGAAACGCTTGCATCTCACGTTCTACATATATAGTATACAATCAAAACCGCAAGCACGTATTGGGTAATGGATTTCCAACTATGACAAGGTATGGAATCACCTTCCGATCAGTGTACTCTAGGAACGATACACTGGAGTTCAACAAGAACATCTTGCAACTCAGCCACACATGACCGACCACTCATTTCGCTTGAGTGTATCGAATGTACATCACCAACGGTTGGGATCAGCAACCGTTCCCGTATATATATGGGACAGCATTGATAGATTTAAGAAACAAATGAATATTCTGTAGATAGGTGATTATACGCCCTACTTCGGTGCGACCGACTTAGCCATGCTGCCTGCCCGATTTCTGTCATTTACCGGTTGATGAGGCTAGAAGCTACGCTTTATCATCACATTTCACTTCGAATGCCACATTGTCAGATCCATCGAAAATCACTAATTGACGTCTACAACAATACATTACATGTCAGCTAAAAGAAGTTTCCTTCTCCGCTTCCACTCTTGGTACGGTTGAAGAAATCAATGTACGTGACCTTTCTGGAAATACTATGTCAGACATCCATCTTCATTCACTTAGAAATGTCACATCGTCATACCGCCAAATCACAAATTGACTTATCCAAAAATAACACGGGTATACAGCTAAGAGAAACGAATTCCTCCGCCACCAAACATGAATACGTTTGAACAGATCAACTTACGCGATCCATTGGATATACACTGTCAGACCTTCGTCCATACAAGTTGTCCTGGGACTGGACAAACCGAAGGCACTATTCTGTAAACAGGATAGCCCTTGCATTTTACTCCGTCTTTAATTATCTTTGGCATATATGATTCGCGATGCTTATGCCAATACAGAGTGGTTCTTTGGATAAAAATCCAACCGGTCTCTCCATATTAACAACGTTAAAATGGTCAAAACTTCGATAGTCTGTGATTTAACCCTCAAAGAAAAACAAGTGTGCAAACAACGATATTATTCCCAGATGGAAATTATATCGAACAAACATCATTTAACATAAATCTCTTTAGTTCATTTATTTACTTATCTCCTGTTTCCCTATATTCTAAATTCTTATTTTTCTTTTATCAGAAAACATTTCTGATTCTCGTTTGGAAAACATTTCCAAAACTCCTTTACGATCAAACCTTACCATTTCTGAGTTAAGAAGGAAGTCACTCAAGTTGGGGTATAATTACCTCTCAGACCTTAACTGAACAACGTTATAACTTCGAAATGGTCAAAGTTTATCTTTCAATCTTTAACAACTTCTTTACGCCTTTCTCGGATTCAATTTTACTAATCCACTTCTATATTTAAAACATTGGTTATAACGATAACGTTATAATCCCTACTTTCGAATTATCTAACTTTAATTATAACATCTATTCTTATTAGTGAATAATTAACCTAAGACTTATTTATTTATAAATAAATAAATCTCTATTTAAACACTGGAAAGTATAAGTACTTTCCCGAATTCGATATAATCGAATTTGCCGATTAACTCTCTTCGAGAAATCTCTATTTGATTAACTCTTCTTCGAATAACCTATATTCGATTAACTCCTTCCTTTCGAATATACTATATTCGATTACTCCTTCTCGAATAAACGATATTCGATAATCTCTCTTCGAATAACTAATATTCGATAACTCTTCCTCTTCAAACATCTAATATTTGAAAATCTCACTTCGATTAAACTATAATCGATAACTCCCTTCGATGAAACTAACATCGATAACTTCTTTCGATGAAACTAACATCGATAACTTCTTTCGATGAAACTAACATCGATAACTCCTTTCGATGAAACTAACATCGATAACTCCTTTCGATGAAATTAACATCGATAACTCCTTTCGATGAAATTAACATCGATTTATTTAACTCGTCGAACTTAACTCGACTAACTTAACTTGACTCGACTAACTCGACTTACTTGGTTCGACCAATTCGATTCGATTAACTAGGCTCGACTAACTTGACAAACTTAACTCGACTTACTTGGTTCGACCAATTCAATTCGATTAACTAGGCTCGACTAACTTGACTAACTTAACTCGACTTACTTGGTTCGACCAATTCGATTCGATTAACTAGGCTCGACTAACTTGGTCGAACCACCCGATCAACTCAACTTATTTAACTTAACTTATTTCTCAACTCGATCAACTCGATTAACTCCTATCGAATAACTAATATTCGATTAAACTCCATTCACTTGACTCTAGATCGCAGCGATCACAATGGTTACGCCTGACTCCCTCAGGAAACATCCGACCGCCGTAGGCTATTTACAGCCCTGCGAATTACGCTAGCAGTCGTACAAGATGGCAACTTACCCTGAATACTATGTTTGACTAGCTCTGTCTCAAATAACTATATTTGATTAACTCTAGTTCATTTAACTCTAATCGATTAACTCTAACTAATTAACTCCAACTGGCTAACTCTAACTGATTAACTCTATTGGTTAACTCTATTTGACTAACTCGACTTGACTAATCCCTTTCGAATAACATATTCGATTAACTAACTTTCGAATACCATATTCGATTAACTAACTTCGAATACCATATTCGATTAACTAACTTCGAATACCATATTCGATTAACTTCTTCGAATACCATATTCGATTTACTATATTCACTTTATAAAGATTTCCTTTTTAACAACGTTTTATTCATTGGAAAAGATTTACTTTTAAATAACGGTTCTACCCTAAAAAAATGATTTCCCTTTTTATAATGTTTCCTTTCCAATTCTATTTGTAAATGGTTTACAAATATTTCCTTTTCAAATTTATTCTTGAAATATTCTAACTCCTTAAATTCCCGGGAAAATTCGCCATAACCTCCTTTGTATCGGGAGCATCGGGAAAATCCCCAAACTCGCCACACAGGCCTTTCCATTCAAAAAGAAATGTTTTGAATTTATTTTCTTTTTAAAATATCTCCTATTTATAAATATCCCAATTTATAAACATTTCTTATTTATAAATATTCCACTTTATAAATATCTCTTATTTATAAATATCCCATTTTATAAATATTCTATTTTCAATATCACTTTGAAAATTCCCTTATCTACATTCCGGTATTTCTTATGGTATTTAACACACCATATAACAACGATAACTATCGTCCAAAGCACACATAATCAACATCAGATTATATATCACATTATATATCATAATATATAAATCACAGTAAAATAACTGTTGAGGAATCCAGTTGGATTCCTCCAACCTGTTTCCCTGCATCACAGATGTTAGACAATATAGATAACATCACTTTCAGTTCCATATGATACATTCTGTTAAACAGAATCAATATAGAAATTCAACTAACTGACTAGCAGTTCAATCAAACAGTCAACACATAGTAAATCAGACAATTTCTAACAGTTCTAAAAATACAACATGAAATTATAAACTGTTCAGAGTTAGTGAGATTTACTCACATTGGACGATCATCGTCGATGACGATAACCATCGCTTGATTCAGAATTTATTTTGCCATAAATTTGTGATGGACTCCAATTGACTTGCGGTCAGTTCCATTGTGGAGTGCTCGTCCATACGATCCCAACGCAACTTACGGTTTGTGATTCCAATTTCATGTGAATAAGATATCGCATTTATAAGTTAGTACATATTTGAATTCGAATTAAATTAAACATTATCTCTTAAATGGGCTCACCCTTACATTCCTTGGCCCAACCACCATTTATAAAGCCCAAACCCGCTTCAGTTGTGAACCCATCTCTCCCAAATACCACCGTGACCTCCTTAACTAAATCGACCGGCTTTGACCACCATTCATCACCACATCGGCCATCTATGGCCTCCACTACCGCCAAAAATCTCTTCCCCTTGCCACCACGCACCAGACCGACCCCCTTAGTTCACCTCCGGCGCATCCCCTCCAAACCCGACCTACTACTTAGTTCGTGAACCCCAAATGTCGCGCTTCACGGTGAGGCACCGGAGTTGCCCTCGTCGACACCATCACCTGCGGCTCCCTCCCCCGAACACAACATCACCACCAAATCGAAGATCGACGCCCAAAATGACCTGTTTTCGCGAACCCTAGGTGTTCTGCTCAGTTTCGAGCTCCAGTAATTAGCGTCGAGCATCATAAAAACCCTACTGCCTTGAAGAGAAGCTCATCACGAGTTCAAAAACATAAAGTTGGTGATTTATCGGTGAGTATGTGATTTTATAAAATTCCCTGAAGCTTATTTCTCCACGTTTGAGCTAAAGGGTAGTGGCGGCTTGGTCTGTTGGAAAACACAGAATTAGGTTTAGGACTTAGATCTCATATTTATAGGCAAATAAATATCTAAATAAAATATTATTATATTTGATTTTATTGAAATGTTGTTTGTATCTGTCTTTAAAAATTCCCGTAGTCATATACGATACCCAAAAATCACCAAACTGGACATGCACCTTCAGCTCGACATTACGGTCCCAACGAAACTGGTTTCGTCGAATTCCGACTCTGTATGCTCACACAGCGTATTTTTAACCGTCGAAATACTGACTATTTCTCACTCTAAAAATCCCCACGGTCACACAGTGACTCTAAAAATCACGAAACTTGGAATCTAACAACTATTTGACATTGCGGATCCAACAAAACTGGTTTCGTCGAATTCCGACTTCGTATGCAAAAGTGGCTATTTTTAATGCTCTAAATAGCCTATTTAAATATATAAATATACTTAAATATTTTTAAATTTAATATTTAAAAATAAATATTATCGTCTATATTCACATTGGCATACCCTACAGCTCAGAAAAAACCATATATATATTTTCAACTCAATATTACATCGTCAGAATTACATCGATGGTCGAAATCTATATAAATCCTTATTTAAAATATAATTAAATCGTTACGGTCAGGGCGCTGCATTCTTGAGAATTTGATTTGGACGTAACTCAAAATCTACACGACGAAATCCCGATATTTCTCTTCCACTAGAAAGGTATACTCCACCAGCTCCACACGTTTCTTGTTTCACAGAAATCCGATTTAAAACGAATCATGTACATTCTGTTGAAGTTCAAATCGCCAAATAGCGAACTACCGCGTCGTTACGCGCTCTATTTTAATTATATTATAATTATACGTTCAAACTATCGTCGATTGAATATATTCGTTCTTATATTTCGAATCGAAACTCAACCACATCTCGTATACTATTCAATTCACACTCTATTGTGAATTCTACTATTTCTGACTATTTCGATATTTATAATTTATTATTCATTTTAAATATTAATTAAATATTCAATATTATTTAATTATGGTTGTCGATATCGCTATAACGATATTAAATAATTAAAGTAATTAATTATTCCATCTCTAAAAATGCGGGTCATTACACTTCCACATCCCCGACCCTCACTTCTAGCTTCTCGCAATTCACCCTTGCTGCATACCTCTTGAGCCATTCCATGCCCAAGATGATCCCAAACCCAGCGAAGTTAAGAACAAAGCAATCACACACAAAAGAGAAACCACGATTCGACAACACTAGACCATGACATATCATGCAAAGATTTGACGAACCCCCAATTGGATTAGTAACTACGAAGGGTCTATCGTAAATCTCAGGTTCCAAACGCAAGAGACACACAAGCTCACTGCAAATGAAGGAATGCGATGCTTCTGTATCGAAAAGCACACGAACTGAAACACCATTAACTGAAAGAGTACCTTGCACCACGACACCCTTTCCCTTCTCCTCTGTAGTAGGAGCCCTTGAAGAAGTTGGCACAACATCCAAAGCATATGCCCTCATAACCTTCTTTCCCTTAGCTGATTCTGGACAATCTTTCTTCTCTTGCCCAGGCTTCCCACATTTGAAGCACTTCTTCTCAGCTTTGGGATTCTTGCACTCACTAGCAAAATGACCTTTCTGCTGACAATTAAAGAAAACCACCTCACTCTTGGGTTTCTTTTGGCCATCTTTTCCCTTTTGCTGTTGCTGCTTCCTCTTCTTATTATTACCACCCTACTGTGGTTTCTGAGCCTCTTTTGGTGGCAGCGACAACATTTGCTTCCTTAGGAAACAAGCTCTCATGACGAATAGCTTTTTCCATAATCTTCTCAAATGAATCATCAAGACGGTCCACTAACGGTTTTCAGATATAATCATCCAAACCCAAGACAAAATTCTCATTCTTCTGGAATAGTATATCAATGTATGAACGAGCATATCTAGACAAAGCTTCGAAATCAGGAATATAGTCAAGAACAGAACAACCATTCTTTTTCAGCTCTACGAACTTCTTGAATAGAGCAGATTTCTGAGCTGTGGAGATAAACTTTGCTTCAAACTTAGCTTGGGATAGCTCCCATGAAATTTCTTCTTCTGAAGTCTCGAGTGTAACAGAATTCCACCATTCCATGGCCCTGTCCTGCAGTTGCCTTGATGCAAGCTTTCTCTTTATTGCATCCTCAATACCCAAGTCTCCAAAGATTTGGACACATAAGTCCATCCACCTCTGAACCCCTTCAGCTGGTTCAGTTCCCTTGAATGGTTTTCCCCCTAGAGATGTAAAGTCCTTGCACAGATTTGCAAAATCTACTACTCTAGGAACTCGCACACCAACATCTACCGTTGTCGCCACTAGAGCGGGTACCCTTCACATAACTTCTTCTGCCATGGCTTCAAACATGGCCGGGTAATTAGGTTCACCACCATTTCCCCATCCAGTATTGGCTCCCCTAGCAGCGCATCTTGTTTCTCGTCTACTCATTCTAAATTTGCAATTTAGAATAATTAGTCACTTTAAGAAAAACTACCAAAGGAAAACAATCGTTACTACCGTATATGCTAATATATATATATAAATATATATATATATAGCAAGCATCCAACTAAAATCTACAAATACATCTCTCATGCGTGATTACGTCATTGAACTTTGGCCAAAAATCGTTAACCAGAGCTCTGATACCAAATGTGAATACCGCCCATAACCCCCGCACTATACAAAAGAAATAATGTGCTGAAAGGTTTGCAAAGCAGTCACGGACGATCATCAGGGTAGGTAAACACAAGCGGAACCTGTTGTAAACTCACAGCGCAAGGATAAAATATAATAGAACATATACAATAGGTAGTAATAGTGAAGCAGAAACACAAGACTTTCATATAACCAGAAAGTAATATCAACAAACTTGGAAATAGTGTTTATACAAAGTTGCCTCACTACATTATTCAGAAAAGCAAATAGCAGAAGCCCAATTATTAGATAGTAGTAAAACTGGTACGTGAGCCTCTTGCTTTCCACCGGTCAACACCATCGTCCTCACTAAAGCATCACCTGTCACCTACTACTTAGTCTGCCCATCCACAACCGGATGAACAGCCCAAGGTAATAAGAGGAAACATAAAACCTTGAGTCAGACAACAGTCTTTGTGAGCGATAAAACAGCTAACAAACTTCAACAATAAAGTGTATGAGAAAGGATAGATAAACATGCTAATCTACCCATGACAGCAGAGATGGACTCAAACTTATCTTCCCCACATCGGACAGTGATAGCCTTCACTATAAACAATTCAACCATTCATCCATGGAAATCAGAACACACATTCAATCATGGAAAACACTCATAACATCCAGATTATATAAGTCTCACACAGACAACCCTAATCGAGTTTAACGTTCCCCAAGTAATCTCCCCAGAGGCCTAAACCAATAACAATTAAGCACTCAAAGAACATCTCCCTCGACTTTGGATAATCTATGTGATATAGTACAAACAGAACAACCAATCATCTATGACTAACTCTGGCTATCACCACCAATCCTGCTTTGAAACCATCATTAATCGTATGACGGCCAAACTTGCCATATGTCAAGGGCTAATGGTAACCCCGGTTCTAGCATAAACTCCATATGTCCAACCATGACAACTAGGCCTTTCAACGATACCCAAGGTACTCGACCAACAACCTTCCGGTCTATTGGGTTCCCCCATCGTACCCCTGCTTTGAGCCTGCTAGAACTTACGAAAATGATGACTTCTCGGCCTTCGCATCTCTAGTCATCCAACCTTGATGACATTTCATAGCTCAAGCAACCTTCTCGAGCAATCATTATCCACCAACTCACGACC
This sequence comes from Allium sativum, assembly GCA_030737875.1. Lineage (NCBI taxonomy): Eukaryota > Viridiplantae > Streptophyta > Magnoliopsida > Asparagales > Amaryllidaceae > Allium > Allium sativum. The sequence continues at coordinate 164,372,700 of CM060924.1, forward strand.
TTTGAGCTGAAACTGCATTTGTTACATCTCCTCGACCAATGAACGCTCCTGTAATGACCCGAAAATCCGGTCCAATTTGAGCTGACCAAAAACACAAGTCCAACCCCAAATTAAACTGAAAATCAGGAAATTAATAAAAAGAAAACAGAGGGTGAGAATAGATAAGATAGAAACTTAGAATAGAAGAAGAAGAAGAGCACAACATCAGAGTAACACGAACCTCACAGTGGAACGAATAACATATAATATATATAACATAACTTGAAATATACATCTGTACTTGAATATACATCATTATCATAGTACAACACTTACAACACAACGGAAATAACTATAGCTATATAATCCTGAAGCCTCCTGCTCCAAGCTCTTCCAGTATATCTGTAAATCCCGACTACTTGACTGCCCGTACAAATTTAGGCACCCAAGAGTTTTAGGGAAAACAACAAAATAAACTCCGGGTCAGTCATGGGACTGGTATGAGTAAAACAGTTTAAAACAGTTCGAACAATTAAACGATATCTCATAAGGTCACGCCGTATAACGAAACGGGTTTTTCCCTTATGAGAATCCAAAATATCTTTATATCAAAAACCTTTTGATATTATAATAATGTCTATCAACCACAATATAATAATCATCTAGCAGGAACGCTTTCATCTCATGTTCTACATATATAGTATACAATCAAAACCGCAAGCGCGTATTGGGTAATGGATTTCCAACTATGACAAGGTATGGAACCATCTTTCGCTAGTGTACCTCTAGAAAGGAATACACTGGATTCAACAAGAACATCTTGAAACCCAGCCACACATGACCGACCACTCATTTCGCTTGAGAGTATCGAATGTATATCACCAACGGTTGGGATCAACAACCTTTTCCCGAATGGGACAGTATCAACAATAGATTTTTAGAAATAAATGAAACCCTAGATCAGGTGATTATATACCCTACTTCGGTGCGACCGACTTAGCCATGCTGCCTGCCCGATTTCTATCATTTACCGGATGTGAGGCTAGAAGTTACGCTTTATCATCACATCAGATTCACTCCGAATGCCACATTGTCAGTTCCATTGAAAATCACTAATTGACGTTTATAACAGTACACTATGTGTTAGCTAAAGAAGTTTCCTTCTCCGCTTCCACTCTTGGTACGGTTGAAGAAATCAATGTACGTGGCCTTTCTGGAAATACTCTGTCAGATCTTCATCCATACAAGTCATCCAGGAACAGGATGAACCGAAGGTGCTATTCAGTATATCCATCTTAGGCACTGTTATCTAAGATTTATACAACAGCCCTTGCATTTTACTCCATCTTCAATTATCTTTGGCATATATGATTCGCAACGCTTATGCCAATACAGAGTGGTTCTTTGGATAATAATCCAACCGGTCTCTCCATATTAACAACGTTAAAATGGTCAAAACTTTGATAGTCTGTGATTTAACCATCAAAGAAAAACAGGTGTGCAAACAACGATATTATTTCCAAATGGAAATTCTATCAATCAATCATTAATCTTATATATATATATATATATATATATATTCCTTATTTTCTATGTTTAGAAAATATACATTATTAACACTGGAAAACATTTCCATAACTTATTCCTTATTTCCAATTTCAATATTTGATTACGTTTCTGATTCTATTTGGAAAACATTTCCAAATCTTCTTTACTTGGATTTAAACAGATGTTTAAATCGACATCGCGATGACAACTCGAACCACTATACTTATTTACTAAATTTACTTAACCACTTTCACTCTCGAACCTTAACCATTTCTAAATTAAAAACGAAGTCAATCAAGTTGGGGTATAACTACCTCTCAGACCTTAATTGAACAACATTTCAAATCTCGAAATAGTGTAAGTTCTTCTTTTAACTCTTACTAGATTAACTCTTATTCGAATAACTTATATTTGATTTGCTTACTTTCGAATACTTATATTCGATAATCTCTTTCTTGGAGTAAATCTTATTCGATTTAACTCCTGTCGAATAACTAGATTCGATCAACTCACTTCGAATATTTCTGATTCGATTATCTTACTTCGAATATCTACTATTTGATTTTCTCATTTCAGCTCTATTCGAATAAACTAAATTCGATTAACTCCATTTGAATAACTCTAGTTCGATTTAACTCTATTCAATAAATTCTAGTTCGATATAACTCTATCGATTTACTTTAACTGATTAACACTAACTGTTTAACTCTAACTGGTTTACCCTAATGGTTTTACTCTAACTGGTTTAACTCTAACTGATTTACTCTAATAGTTTTACTCTTACTGGTTAACTCTAATTCGAATAACTAATATTCGATTAACTCTATTCAACTAACTCGACTCGACTAACCCCTTTCGAATAACTAATTCGATTTACTAACTTTCGAATACCATATTCGATTTAACTCATTTCGAATACCATATTCGATTTAACTCCTTTATTCGCTTTATAAAGATTTCCTTTTTAACAACGGTTATTCATTTTAAAAGATTTACTTTTAGTAACGGTTCTCCACTTTAAAATGATTCCCTTCTTATAACAGTTTCATTTTTATAACGTTTTCCCTTTTTCTAAATATCCCCTATTTATAAATATTCCAATTTATAAATATTTCTTATTTATAAATATTCCATTTATAAATATTTTATTTTCAAATATCACTTTGAAAATATTCCCTTATCAACATTTCGGTATGTTATGGTATTCAACATATCAAATCACGATGAATCAGTATCGTCCAAACACATATAATCGACAGCAGATTATATATCACATCATATATCACAATATATGAAAAACAGTAAAATAATTGTTGAGGAATCCAGTCGGACTCCTCCAACCTATTTTCCTGCATCCACAGATGTTACACAATAAAATCAACATCACTTTCAGTTCCATATGATATATTCTATTAAACAGAATCGATATAGAAATTCAACTAACTGACTAGCAGTCCAATCAAACAATCAACACACAGTCAATCAGCCAATATTTAACAGTTCTAAAAATACAGCATGAATTGATAAACTGCTCAGAGTTAGTGATTTACTCACATTGGCAATTCATCGTTAAAGAACGATAAACTTTTTGTTTGATTTGAATCAAACAATTTATTTCGCCATAAATTCAAACGAGCTTCAATCCACTTCAAACCAGTTCCATGGTGTAGCCACTGTCCATACGGTCCTAACGGATCCGACCGTACGTGATTCTGATATCGTATGGATAAGAAATTCATTTTACAAGTTAATACATCATTTGATTTGAAATAAAATAAATTCCCTTTATATCTTTAATCGAGCTTAACCTTTTTCCATGGCCCAATATCCTTCAGCACCGACCCATTTGAAAACCTGACCCGTGTGATTTCCTTCTTCCTCATTCCAAGAAAATAACGCTGCTCATTTTCAACGCACCATAGTCATTCACTTCTTCCCCAAACTGCTCCTACAACCTTCCACCGGTTTCCAAACTGCTTACACCAAAGTTCACCTCTCACCTTGCTAGCCCATGCCATCACCAGTGACACGAACTCGAGCGTCCTTTGACACTCGCGAATACAGGCCATCCTCGACCAGTCACAAAGATCGAACGATCCTTCTAAGCGCAAAAATCCACAAAAGTATGTAGACGAGCTCGATTTCTACCATAAAATCCAATACCAAGCTCAGAAACAAGAATTAGAGATCCTATTCCTCGCGAACTCGAACCCCAGTTCTACCCTGAGAAAAACACAGCGAACAAACTGACGTCGCGCCCTTTAGTTCTCATATAAAATGAAGAGTACACCTTACTGATCCCATATACGGGTATATTAGGATTTATAGGAATCTATGGGATTTGTTTTTGATTTTAGAAGGATCAAACAAATTTTTCCAGGAACTAAATGTTACGGCGGATAGAATGTTGGCCACCGAAGAATAGATTAGGTCTTAAGGAATGGGATTTGGGGGTACATATAGGTTTAGAAATTTTAGATATTTAGGAAGATATTTTCCATGAGATATTTTATTTTAATTTAAAATGTCATACTTGTCTTTTAAAAAAAAAATCTTGTGATCACTCATGATACCCAAAAATCACAAAACTGGACATGCAGCTAGAGTTCGATATTACGGTTCCAACAAAACTGGTTTCGTCGAATTCCAACTCCGTTTGCTCACACAGCGTAATTTTAACTGTCAAAATATCGACTGTTTCTCACTGTAAAAATCCGTACGGCCACACACTGACTCTAAAAATCACGGAAATTGAAATCTTACAATAATTTGATGTTGCGTATCCAACAAAATTTGTTTCATCGAATTCCGACTTCGTTTGCAAAAGTGGCTATTTTTAAAGCCCTGAATAGCCTATTTAAATATATAAATATATTTAAATATAATTAAATTTAATATTTAAAAATAAATATTATCGTTTATATTCATAGTGGAATACCATACAGTTCAGAAAATCTGTATATGGATTTCTAACTCGATATTCAAATTCGGGTCAACCCGATATTCGATTTATATTGAAATTCCTTTTCAGAGTATAAATAATTCCTTTATAAATTATAAAGGAATTCCACAGCGACTATTCTAAAATTTGATTTGGACATAAATTAAAATCTACACGACGAAATCCCGATTTTTCTCTTCCACCAGAAAGATATACTCCACCAGCTCCTAACGTTTCTTGTTTCATAGAAATCCGATTTAAAACGGCTTTTGTATATTCAGTTGAAGTTCGAATCGCCAATTTACGAACTGCAGCGCCATTTCGAGCTCGATTTTAATTATAATATAATTATACGTTCAAACTATCGTTCAAATAATATATTCGTTATTCTAATTCAATTCTAAACTGAACTAAATATCACAGATGATCCAGTTCACACCATATCGCCATTTCATCCAATTCTGATTATTTCAGAATTAAATATATTATTTAATTTATTATTTTAATTAAATATTCACCATTATTTAATTCCACGACCATTAAATTCACTATATCACTATTTATAAAATTAAATAAATTAATTATAATACCTCTGCCAATGCGGGTCATTACAATCTTCCCCACTTAAATTAATTTCGTCCTCGAAATTGCTAAGGTAGAGAACGACCCTATTGACTGGTAAGAACTCATTTGTTCACCTCTTAACTTCAGTTTCAACTGAACCAATTTAATTTCAATTAAATTATTTATTAATTCTTATCAACGAAAATTTTCAAAAATCCTGAAAATTTTCTAATGCCTTAACCCTTCGAAAAATTTCGCCATCACCTTATTTGTACTGGTCAATCGGTCAAACTCCCACTCGCCTCTCTGGGCCATCTCCATTCCAAAAGAAAATCAAACAGCCAAGCGGCTTGCCAATTTGGCTCATAAATCTTATATCCAATAGAAATATAAACTTGTACCTTTTGTCGGCGTATCATTATATCCTTTCCACCTATTATCAATTCAGCGGATACAAGGGTCATCCCAATCAAATTCCAATCTGCTTTTATCCACAACACAACCATTCGCCTATATCCAAGCCAAATATCATTTCAAACTCGAGTTTCATCTCGGTTCCCAACTCTTAACTTGATTATCACATTACACTTCAAATTTGAATCTCACAATCCAATTTGTCTTGATATTATTCTAATTCAATCTCAGTTACCACTTTACTGGCTTTACTTTAATTCAATTCTGCTTTCACAAATTTCTGTTAAATTTGTTTTTAATTTAAACAGTCTTTCCCTGGGAGTTTTTGAACAGTTTACTCTTTTCAAAAATCAGTTTTTCCTTTTGTACATGTCACTGAGCCCTTAATTAATATTCCATTAGTTAAATCACTTTTCTATTTCTTTATCAATATTTGTTAACCAAATATTTTCAATAACCATATTGGCCTTTTACATTATTTGGAAAACATTTCCGAATATCGCCTTCCTTTATTTTCTAAACTTTAGAAAATATATGCTATTTATAATTGGAAAATATTCCAATTACTTATCTCTTTTCCGATCTCGTTTATTTCTATACTTAGAAATACTCTTTATTATATTTCCAAGCTTACACTTATTAGGGTTAAAACGGATGTTGTGTAAAACATCGTTACGACAACCCAAATACTATATTCAACTAACTCTTATTCAACATTGATCTTCGAGCCTGAAATCTTACTATTTATTTGTTAATAATGAAATCAATCAAGTTGGGGTATAACTACCTCTCAGACCTTGACTGAATAACATTTATAACGTCAAAACAGATATGACCACTTACTCGAATAATCAATGCCATGCAACTATTTATTCACTTTTAAACACGTATACGCTTCCTCTTTCTATTCTTACTAGAATTTATTCTTAGTCTTCCTTTTAGATTTTACTATTCTATTTCTAAGTTCGTTTCCTTATCGACTTCTATATATATATATATATATATATATATATATATATATATATATATATCGATACGTTGATTTCTAACTATCAAATTATCTTAAAAATATTCTAACTCCTTAAATTCCTGGAAAAATTCGTCATAACCTCCTTTGTACCAGGAGCATCGGGATATTTCAAATAGCCTCCCATAGCCCTTACCAATCCAAAAGAAAAAGAAAAAGCCAAGCGGTTAGCCGATACGGCGCATAAAATTTCATATATGAATTAAATACATACCTTTTCGTCGAGCATTCTATTTATATACCTTCATACCTTATCCATACCTATCACATGTATATTTATACCTGCCCAGTTTATTTTAACTATACCTGATCGTTTTAACTCAATTCGTTAATTAATTTGTTAATTAACTCTTTAGTCTATTTCACTTTTATATTTGAACATGACATGTTCAAATATATTTTTACTTTCTTATTAACTAATTTGAATCCAAATTTCAAATTTAATTTCTATATTCAATTTCGAATATCCATTTACAAATCCAATTCACCTTTCAAAGTTCAACTTCAAATTCAAAACTCGATTAACTAATTCCTCTTCGACTTAGTTAATTCTATTCAATTTCTATTCAAGTTTTATATCACTTCTATTATTCAAATCTATATATCAAATTCTATTCAAATTCTATATGTCCAAATCCTATATCTGAATTCCATTTGAATTCTATATTCAAATTCCATTTGAATTTCATATATTCAAACTCTATTTCAGTTCCATTGAATTTCATATATTCAAACTCTATTTCAATTCCATTGAATTTCATATATTCAATTTTATTTGAATTCTCTTTATTCAAATTCTATATTCAAATCTATTTGAATTCTCTTTTGAAATTCAACACAACTTGTCTTTCCCAAAACAAATTCAAAACAGTATCTCTGGTAGTAATTCGTCACTTACAACTCGAAAATGACTACTGATGATGCAGCTGTCATCATCAGAATCTATCTTCCAGCAATCGAAGTGAGTTTAATACTATAAAACCATTTTTAAACATTTCCACTTTGAAATTCATTTCAAAATATAATTCACACTGCTTGTAAAACAATTTAAAATCTCCCAGGATCTTAAATTTTCCTTATTTTTAATCCAAATCCATTTACAAACACTTATCCAACTTTCTTGAATTTTAATCTCCATTCTGATCTAAATTTCAAATTTAATTCATCTACTTTCATATATTTCACTTATATGAATTCTAATCGGTTATTTGCATAACCGTTTAATTTATAATCTTACTCGATTATAATAACAACCAATATATCCTTTATATTATAATTTTGATATATATATATATATCTTATCTATATCAAGATATACCTTGGGTAAACTTATTTTAATTTATCCTCTTTTCAAAACATATCGTGCCGACCCATCGCATTTGAGTGTTTATAAACTCCTACCGATACAGTGGATCAAACTGATCGACCAGAACTCATAAACAATGCAATCGATAAATCCCCACAATATAATACAATTTTTATATCAATAACAAATATGTTCACTCGTATATATACACTCCAACTCAATCTAGGGTATTACTAACCCCATCTCTATTGAGTCACGCGACAGAGCCAAGGTAATTCTCTTAACTTCAGCTCTGATACCAACTGTAATGACCCGAAAATCCGGTCCAATTTGAGCTGACCAAAAACACAAGTCCAACCCCAAATTAAACTGAAAATCAGGAATTTAATAGAAAGAAAACAGAGGGTGAGAATAGATAAGATAGAAACTTAGAATAGAAGAAGAAGAAGAAGAACACAACATCAGAGTAACACGAACCTCACAGCGGAACGAATAACATATAATATATATAACATAACCTGAAATATACATCTGTACTCAAATATACATCATTATCAAAGTACAACACTTACAACACAGCGGAAATAACTATAGCTATATAATCCAGAAGCCTCCTACTCCAAGATCTTCCAGTATATATGTAAATCCTGACTACTTGACTGCCCGTACAAATTTAGGCACCCAAGAGTTTTAGCGAAAACAACAAAATAAACTCCGGGTCAGTCATGGGACTGGTATGAGTAAAATAGTTTAAAGCAGTTCGAACAAGTAAACGATATCTCATAAGGCCACGCCGTATAAGGTATAAGTAAAACAGTGTAAAACAGTTCGAACAAGTAAACGATATCTCATAAGGCCACGCCGTATAACGGAACGGGTTTTTCCCTTATGAGAATCCAAAATATGTTTATATCAAAAACCTTTTGATATTATAATAATGTATATCAACCACAATATAATAATCATCTAGCAGGAACGCTTTCATCTCACGTTCTACATATATAGTATACAATCAAAACCACAAGCACGTATTGGGTAATGAATTTCCAACTATGACAAGGTATGGAACCACCTTTCGCTAGTGTACCTCTAGAAAGGAATACACTGGATTCAACTAGAACATCTTGCAACCCGGCCACACATGACCGACCACTCATTTCGCTTGAGTGTATTGAATGTATATCACCAACGGTTGGGATCAGCAACCGTTTCCCGAATGGGACAGTATCAACAATAGATTTTTAGAAATAAATGAAACTCTAGATCAGGTGATTATACACCCTACTTCGGTGCGACCGACTTAGCCATGCTGCCTGTACGATTTCTGTCATTTACCGGATGTGAGGCCAGAAGTTACGCTTTATCATCACATCGGATTCACTCTGAATGCCACATTGTCAGATCCCTCGAAAATCACTAATTGACGTTTATAACAGTACATTACGTGTTAGCTAAAGAAGTTTCCTTCTCCGCTTCCACTCTTGGTACGGTTGAAGAAATCATTGTAACAACCCGAAAATCTGGGCCAGTTTAAAATTTTTATTTTGGCGATTTTAGCGAATTTTGATTATTTAAAATGAATTATTTTAAATAATATCGACGAGAAATTTATTTTGAATATAATTCGAACGTATATATTTATACGCGTCGTCGTTAGAATATAAATATTTATATATAATTATAAATAGAATTGAAAATGGCGCGGTAGTTCGATAATTCGATTTCAAACTTCAAATGAATGTACCGGGTGCAAAACAATCCGGATTTTAGTGAAACCAAAAACATTAGGATCTAATTGATAATATCTTTCCAACGAATCCGAAAAATCAAAATTTCATAGCGGGAATCAAAAGATATGTCCAGTTGAAAATTCTGAATAGTCGCTATGGAATTCAGGCCCTTAAAAATGGACATTTTGCAAAGGACCTCGGATTTCGATGAAACCAGTTTTGTTGGGTCCGTGATGTTAAGTTATTGCTAGATTCCAAATTTCTTAATTTTTCGAATCAATATGTGAGCGTGGCAAAGGAAAACGCGTTTGACCAGTTTCAGTTGATTTTAATCGACTGGAAAATGGCCATTTTTCAAACGGTCTCAAAATTCATCGAAACTAGTTTTGTTAGGACCGTATCGTCAATACGAAGCTAGAAAATATTTTTCTGGAATTTTTCTAGTTAGTATGTGACCCCGGTAATTTGAAATGTACGTTTAAAATTCAATATAGTGATTTAAATGTAAATTAAACGGAAACTGATTCAAATGGTTAAATCAGCTTGCGATACATATCCCATTGTGTTCGGAATGGGGGTAAAACGCTATGGACGACAGGCGGTGGGCCTCTTTTCGAGGTCGTATGTGAAAGTCAACTTTTTGAAAATTAATTAATTAAATAAATAAATAAAAAGAAGGAAAACCCCTTTCCTTTATCTCTGCCCCCCCCCCCCTAAATTTTATTTCAGTCGACGAAAAAAAAAAAAAGACTTCGCCGCCGCCTCCTCAGGGGCATCGCACCACCACCCATCGCCACCGCCCGACGAAGCCAGCGCCCACCACCCTCGAGCTCCCCTCTCCCTCCTCCCTCGTGCATGAGTCCCGAAGCCCCAAACCCCCACGAAAACCGACGCCCTTTTTCAGTTCGAAACCAAACCCGTAACCCCCCCCCCTTCACCCCTTCGCTTCGGCACTGAAGACCCCACCACCACAACCACCTGCCGCCGACATCGACGCCCCCCCCCCCCCCTAGAAGCCCGCTCCGACGAAGACGACGCCCCCCTTTTTTTTCTTCGAGATACAGTAAGTTTTTTTTTTACTTTATTTTATTTTTAATTTAATCTGAAATTTTCGATTTTAGGGTTTAAAAACTAATTTCGATTTTAAGTTTAAAAACTGATTTTTGAAAAGTTTAAAAACTGATTTTTGAAAAGTTTAAAAACTGATTTTTGAAAAGTTTAAAAACTGATCTTTGAAAAGTTTAAAACTGAATTTTTAAAAAAAGGTTTAAAACTGAATTTTAAAAGGGTTTGAAAAACTGATTTTATTTTGAGATTTAAAAAAAAAGAAAAAGATTTAAACTTTAAAAAAGGAAAGGATTTGAACTTTAAAAAGAAAAATCAGATTTTTATATATTGAAAGTCGAAGTAAAAATCAGATTTTTTATATATTGAAAGTCGAAGTAAAAATCAGATTTTTATATATTGAATAGCATCGTAAAAAATTCGATTTTTACATATGTAGAGAATACGGGCGAAAGCGACAAAAAGGCGAGGTTGGCGAAAATTTCAATAAAGGAAGAGTCGTGGTATTGGATAGCTATTGGTGAGAATTTCTCACTCTTCAATTTCTTTTCTAGTTATATATATATACTAGGATGCAGACGGTGCTTAGTAGCACCCGACACAATCGTCCACAGACCATGGACTTGTTTGTTTGGTTGCATAGATTAGATAGATGATTTGATTTGAAATTGAATTGTTTGGTGAAATTGAATCGTTTGGTGAAATTGAATTGTTTGGGGAAAAGAATCGATTAATTGATGTGTGAACGGCGTGGGCCTTCCCTAGACCGGGGATAAGGCTAAGCCTTGTCCCGTTTCTAGTATCGTGCCGTTATGCCGCCGAAATTTTCTAAAATAAAAATATCATTTTATTTAAAGAATGAACTGAATAGAAATTCAAGTGTTGAAATAAAATATTTTATCGTTAAAAATATAATTTTTAACGTGAAGTGAATAAAATAAAATATTCATTTACAAACCGGACGGTTTGTTTATGTACACTGATTTGACTGATATTGATTGGGTCGATAAATTTCACACATCGCCCAACTGCACAAATAAAATCTGTGTTTGATTGTTTGAAACCCCACACGGGTGTTGGGATGAAACTTGAAGTTCACTCATCCTGATTTATTAAATATGTCAATCGATTGATTGACAAGCTGCTATAAGCGTTAAATGTCTATATTTGATGCTTATACAGTGTAGTGCACTTTGGTTGATGGTTGATTATTTTTCAATGCTATTATATACATGTGTTGTATGAAAATCCATATAATTAACATTATATGGTGATTGATTGGGCCTCATTCCAATTTAGAAAATAAAGAATAATATATAATAAAAGTTCATGTGTTGACAGTACTCATCCATTGAGATTGGTCATGTGTTGAACGAAATATTTTAATAATAAAATTTACATCTTTATCGATATAAAATAAAAGTTCATGTGTTGACAGTACTCATCCATTGAGATTGGTCATGTGTTGAACGAAATATTTTGATAATAACAACTATTTTGAAAAAGAAATATTTGAAATAGAATATTTGAAAATAGAAATTTATGAAGCCGTGTTGATTAGTTTGACGCCATTTTGACGTGAACGATATTTATATCGATATAAAACGATTTCGAAATGAATTGAATTGAAAACGATTTCGAAATGAATTGAATTGAAAACGATTTCGAAATGAATTGAATTGAAAACGATTTCGAAATGAATTGAATTGAAAACGATTTCGAAATGAATTGAATTGAAAACGATTTCGAAATGAATTGAATTGAAAACGATTTCGAAATGAATTGAATTGAAAACGATTTCGAAATGAATTGAATTGAAAACGATTTCGAAATGAATTGAATTGGAAACGATTTCGAAATGAATTGAATTGGAAACGATTTCGAAATGAATTGAATTGGAAACGATTTCGAAATGAATTGAATTGAAAACGATTTCGAAATGAATTGAATTGAAAACGATTTCGAAATGAATTAAATTGAAAACGATTTCGAAATGAATTGAATTGAAAACGATTTCGAAATGAATTGAATTGAAAACGATTTCGAAATGAATTGAATTGCGAATTGAAATGAATTCAAATTGAATTGAAATTTGAATTGAATAGAAATGAATTTTAAAACGAATTTATAAAGAAGAATTCAATTTTGATTTGAATTGAAAAGGAAGTTGAAATTGCTTTTGAAACGAATTTAAAACTATTTATATAATTCGTTTTAAATAGAAATCGACGAAATATATATTATATATATATTATATATATAATATAATGGCCTGAATAGAACGCGCCGCGCCGCGGCAGTTCGTGAATTTCGACCATTTATTTCAAACGGACATTACGGAAGATCCGACCGTCGGATTCTCCTAAAACCAGAACCGTTGGGTTCGTATCGAAAAGAGCTTTCTAACGAATATTAGAAATTCAAAATCTAACGGTCGGATTTGGAGATACGTCCAAATCAAATTCGAAAAAGGTCGCTGTAAGTGCAGTTCGATGGCCATTGATGGAAATCGACTGTACGGGCCTTGATAAAATTATTAAAAATACTAATAATTTGTGTAAAATCATAAGAAATGATTTAGAAAGGATTGGGATGGAAAACTCCATATTTGAAAAGATAAAAATAGATTTTTATCGAAATGAACTAGTTTTGAACTAGAAATATAATTCTATTTATTTTTAAATAAATAAATTGAATTTGAAAAGGGTTTTAAAAATAACCAGAATTTCCAATGATTGCATTGGAGTGGATTTGAATCGAAATTGTCTTCGGAATATTTCGATGTTGGAATTCGTGATTATACAGATGTTGTTATGAAAATTTGAAAGATATTTATATCGTTATTTCCAATACGACATTTGTTAATCGTAGAATTTGATATTGAATCTAAGCCGATATATTTTCTATTCAGAGCCTTATATTGAATATCAAATGTGATTTGGGTTTGTCGTGAATGGTGTCTTCACTAACACTGTTCTTGAACCCAGTTGAGAAAAGATTAAATCTTTTTATTTAGATTTAATGAAGTGTACCAATTAAATGATATTTAATTGGAATTGAATTGGTATTGATTTTTGGGTTTATCGTGAACAGTGTTTTAAATAACACTTGTTCTTTAATCCGATAATTAATGGAATGTGATTTTGGGTTTATCGTGAACCGTGTTTTAAATGACACTGATTCTTTAACCCAGTCGAAGATTAAAACTAAGTGGAGTTTTAATGAATCTTTAATTAGATTGAAATGATCGAGAATGGAGTACCACCAGTTTTGCTCCAGGCGTTAGTTAAATCTTTAATTAGATTTGAACGTGAAATGGTAATTGAATTTACCGATAACACCGTGGTATTAGATATGAAGTATTACCAGTTTTACTTCATGGGATGAATAGGTTGGGATTGGGAAATTAAAACCAATGATTACTTCGGTAAGGTTCGCTAATTCCGACTAGTTGAATCGAAATTCAAAAGTAGATTAAAGAATAAATTCAAGGAATTTATCTTTGATAAAATTAATGGGAACCTTTCCCTATGAACGTGAAATTTAGAAACTAACTGTCGGTTAGCCAAGCAGAATGGTTTTCTGGATATTGATCTGATGTTGGTTTCGGCTTTCGGGGTTAATATTTGGGGAATTATTCTCTTGATTAATTTACGGTTAGTGACTGATGAATTGGAATGAGGCGTATGTTGTGTTTGTGTAACACTTATTTAAAATATACGCGAGTTATTCGGAAAGACCGGGTTTATCCCATTCTGAATAACTGATACGACGATAAGTCGAAGATGAAGACGGTGGTCGAAGACCAGAAGTCTTCACGTCGTTTGGGTAATTACTGATTATCTTGATTGGGCTGTACACCCAAGAAGATGGAAACAGTTGGTGATCGTCCAGATGTGCTTGGAGATCGATGGATATGTGGGGTACTAGGTGCCTCCGGTTTCGTTCAGACCCAGAACGGACTTGTAAATGGACTGTGTGTCTGACATTGGATTTTAGTCCGTGTGATTGATCTCTATTAAATATATATCTGTTTGGCGGCGGAGAATTTATTCTCCTGCTTAACGCCCTTCTCTGAGACGTACGAGCTCAGGGGTTATATATTGATGGATATCAAACGCATGGACTGAATTGCTTGTGTGGCATGCCTAAGTGGCAATTGATCAAGGCTTATGTTGAAAAGCAAAGTCTTGTGGTGATGATCAAAGCACGACCTTTGTGGCATAGCTTTGTGTAACGTTGATTCGCGAACTTCACACCCGGTATGAACCAAAAACGGGAGAGGACGTCAGGGAGGGCATGCGTTTCTTTCTAGCTAGAAGTGGCGTCAGTGGTTTTACACGCCCTGATGAGTTTGACTTATGTGGTTGTTGCTGTTGCGAGGCGCCTCGGTTTGATCGGACGATCCGGGTCCGATGGAGTCATTTAGTTGGCTCACCTACGCCCCATAGGGCGGGGAAACGCATGTTCACGGTTTAAGTTTAATCCACATCGGTGGACTGGCCCTGAGGATCCAAGGCTTGACTGAGTACTTTCCTGAGACACGGGCTAGAGCGTCTCGAATCGGTTGAGGACTATCTCTTGCCTCGGTTCATAGACGGAAATCCAATTTCCAAATACGTGACATTTGCGGTTTTATTTGTAGAGCCTAGTACGGCGACATGATATATGGTACCCATGCCGCCTATGATTGATACTTATGATTTGAAGTTGTTTTATACACTATGCACTTATAATAGTATCAAACGATTTGTTTTAACCGTATCAAGCATTCTTTGGCTGTTATAAGGGAAAACCCTATCCTCGGCTGCGTTGCATTGTGTGATGGGACCTGGATCTTATAACAACTTCATTTTTCTTTATTTAGCATTGCGCTGTTTGTTTTATGCACTGGTATTCTTGGGAGGAAACTCGTTCCGTGTTATACGGCGTGGTCCCTTGATTTACCTAACTTTAAAATAAAGATTATTAACTGTTTTAGTTCTCACACCAGTCACATGACTGACCTGGAGTTTATTGTTTTAACCTAAACTCTGGGTGCCCCTATTTTCGACACGGGCAGCTTGTAGTTTTGTTTTGCAGATTTATATTCACAGGATCCTGGTTTACAGCTGGAACGATATCCGGAAAGCTTTGTATCCGTATATCTCCTTCTAGTTGTATATTGTATTATTTTCCGCTGCTATGTATTTAAATGTAATTTAAATCTCTGATATTTCTGTGTAATATTCATTTATACTCTGTATATTCTTGTAATCTGATGCATTGTTGTAATATACAATGAAATGTTCTTCTGAATGTGTTCTGTTGTGGTTTGTTCTCGAACTATCCGACACTTTCCTTAACGGGGAAGTTACGGGTTTTCACAATCAATGTACGTGACCTTTCTGGAAATACTCTGTCAGACATTCATCCATACAAGTCATCCAGGAACAGGATGAACCGAAGGTACTATTCAGTATATCCATCTTAGGCACTGTTATCTAAAATTTATACAATAGCCCTTGCACTTTACTTCATCTTCAATTATCTTTGGCATATATGATTCGCAACGCTTATGCTAATACAGAGTGGTTCTTTGGATAATAATCCAACCGGTCTCTCCATATTAACAACGTTAAAATGGTCAAAACTTCGATAGTCTGTGATTTAACCATCAAAGAAAAACGGGACTGCAAACAATGATATTATTTCCAAATGGAAATTCTATCAATCAATCATCAATCATATATATATATATATATATATATATTCCTTATCTTCTATGTTTAGAAAATATACGTTATTAACACTGGAAAACATTTCTATAACTTATTCCTTATTTCCAATTTCAATATTTGATTACGTTTCTGATTCTATTTGGAAAACATTTCCAAATCTTCTTTACTTGGATTTAAACAGACGTTTAAATCAACATCGCGATGACAACTTGAACCACTACACTTATTTACTAAATTTACTTAACCACTTTCACTCTCGACCCTTAACCATTTCTAAATTATAAACGAAGTCAATCAAGTTGGGGTATAACTACCTCTCAGACCCTAACTGAACAACATTTCAAATCTCGAAATAGTGTAAGTTCATCTTTTAACTCTTACTGGATTAACTCTTATTCGAATAACTTATCTGAATAACTTATATTCGATTTGCTTACTTTCGAATACTTATATTCGATAATCTCTATCTTGGAGTAAATCTTATTCGATTTAACTCCTGTCGAATAACTATATTCGATTAACTCACTTTGAATATTTCTGATTCGATTATCTTACTTCGAATATCTACTATTCGATTTTCTCATTTCAACTCTATTCGAATAAACTAATTTCGATTAACTCCATTTGAAAAACTCTAGTTCGATGTAAATCTATTCAACAAATTCTAGTTCGATATGACTCTATCGATTTACTTTAACTGATTAACACTAACTGTTTAACTCTAACTGGTTTACCCTAATGGTTTTACTCTAACTGGTTTAACTCTAACTGATTTACTCTAATAGTTTTACTAACTGGTTAACTCTTATTCGAATAATTAATATTCGATTAACTCTATTCAACTAACTCGACTCGACTAACCCCTTTCGAATAACTAATTCGACTTACTAACTTTCGAATACCATATTCGATTTAACTCCTTTATTCACTTTATAAAGATTTCCTTTTTAACAACATTTATTCATTTTTAAAGATTTACTTTTAGTAATGGTTCTCCACTTTAAAATGATTTCCTTCTTATAACAGTTTCCTTTTTATAACGTTTTCCCTTTTCTAAATATCCCCTATTTATAAATATTTCTTATTTATAGATATTCCATTTATAAATATTTTATTTTCAAATATCACTTTGAAAATATTCCCTTATCAACATTTCGGTATATTATGGTATTCATCATATCAAATCACGATGAATCAGTATCGTCCAAACACATATAATCGACAGCAGATTATATATCACATCATATATCACAATATATGAAAAACAGTAAAATAAATGTTGAGAAATCCAGTCGGATTCCTCCAACCTGTTTTCCTACATCCACAGATGTTACACAATAAAATCAACATCACTTTCAGTTCCATATGATATATTCTGTTAAACAGAATCAATATAGAAATTCAACTAACTGACTAGCAGTTCAATCAAACAATCAACACGCAATCAATCAGCCAATATTTAACAGTTCTAAAAATACAACATGAATTGATAAACTTTTCAGAGTTAGTGAGATTTACTCACATTGGCAGTTCATCGTTAAAGAACGATAAACTGTTTGTTTGATTTGAATCAAACAATTTATTTTTCCATTAATTCAAACGAGCTTCAATCCACTTCAAACCAGTTCCATGGTGTAGCCACCATCCATACGGTCCTAACGGATCCGACCGTACGTGATTCTGATATCGTATGGATAAGAAATTCATTTTACAAGTTAATACATCATTTGATTTGAAATAAAATAAATTCCCTTTATATCTTTAATCGGGCTTAACCTTTTTCCATGGCCTAATATCCTTCAGCACCGACCCATTTGAAAACCTGACCTGTGTGATTTCCTTCTTCCTCATTCCAAGAAAATAACGCTACTCATTTTCAACGCACCATAGCCATTCACTTCTTCCCCAAACTGCTCCTACAACCTTCCACCGGTTTCCAAACCGCTTACACCAAAGTTCACCTCTCACCTTGCTAGCCCACGCCCTCACCAGTGACACGAACTCGAGCGTCCTTTGACATTCGCGAATACAGGCTCTCCTTGACTAGTCAAAAAGATCGAACGATCCTTCTAAGCACAAAAATCCACAAAAGTATGTAGACGGGCTCGATTTCTACCATAAAATCCAATACCAAGCTCAGAAACAAGAATTAGAGCTCCTATTCCTCGCGAACTCGAACCCTAGTTCTGCCCTAAGAAAAACACAGCGAACAAACTGACGTTGCGCCTTTTAGTTCTCATATAAAATGAAGAGTACACCTTACTGATTCCATATACAGGTATATTAGGATTTATAGGACTCTTTGGGATTTGTTTTTGATTTTAGAAGTATCAAACAAATTTTTCCAGGAACTAAATGTTACGGCGGATAAACTGTTGACCACCGAAGAATAGATTAGGTATTAAGGAATGGGATTTGGGGGTACTTATAGGTTTAGAAATTTTAGATATTTAGGAAGATATTTTCCATGAGTTATTTTATTTTAATTTAAAATGTCATACTTGTCTTTTAAAAAAATTCTTGTGATCATTCATGATACCCAAAAATCACGAAACTGGACATGCATCTAGAGTTCGACATTACGGTTCCAACGAAACTGGTTTCGTCGAATTCCAACTCCGTTTGCTCACACAGCGTATTTTTAAATATCAAAATATCGATTGTTTCTCACTCTAAAAATCCGTACGGCCACACACTGACTCTAAAAATCATGGAAATTGAAATCTAACAATAATTTGATGTTGCGGATCCAACAAAATTTGTTTCATCGAATTCCGACTTCGTTTGCAAAAGTGGCTATTTTTAAAGCCCTGAATAGCCTATTTAAATATATAAATATAATTGAATATAATTAAATTTAATATTTAAAAATAAATATTATCGTCTATATTCACAATGGAATACCATACAGTTCAGAAAATCCGTATATGGATTTCTAACTCGATATTCAAATCCGGGTAAACCCGATATTCGATTTATATTGAAATTCCTTTTCAAAGTATAAATAATTCCTTTATAAATTATAAAGGAATTCCACAACGACTTTTCTAAAATTTGATTTGGACATAAATTAAAATTTACACGACGAAATCCCGATTTTTCTCTTCCACTAGAAAGATATACTCCACCAACTCCTAACGTTTCTTGTTTCATAGAAATCCGATTTAAAACGGCTTTTGTATATTGATTTGAAGTTCGAATCGCCAATTTACGAACTACAGCGCCATTTCGAGCTCGATTTTAATTATAATATAATTATACGTTCAAACTGTCATTCAAATAATATATTCGTTATTCTAATTCAATTCTAAACTGAATTAAACATCACAGATGATCCAGTTCACACCATATCGCCATTTCAACCAATTCTGATTATTTCAGAATTAAATATATTATTTAATTTATTATTTTAATTAAATATTCACCATTATTTAATTCCACGACCACTAAATTCACTATATCACTATTTATAAAATTAAATAAATTAATTATAATACCTCTGCCAATGCGGGTCAATACAACTCCGACACTTCGAACATCCCCTTCTGGACTCTCCTCGAAGCCGCCATCATTGTTGAACTAACCAACATCTTTATAAGGTTCGAAGAAATCCATTGCATTATTTCAGCACTTCCTAAGTTCCCAGTCGAATTTACTTTGAAGTCACATCATCACCGGAAATGTCCGAGCAGAATAATTTGCCCAGAAATGGCAAAAATGGCTGACTAGAAATGGCTGTCCAGAATGGTCCGATCCAACTTTGGTCCGGTCCGATCCACTTGGGTTCGATCCAATACACTTTGGTCCGGTCCGATCCACTTTGGTCCGGTCCGATCCACTTTGGTCCGATCCGATCCACTTTGGTCTGATCCACATTGGTCTGATCCGATCCATTTTGGTCTGGTCCGATCCACTTTAGTCCGTTCCGATCCATTTTTGTCTGATCCAAACACTGCATATTGCAATTCAACTCCGATTTCGGCCCAAACTTCG
Source organism: Allium sativum (assembly GCA_030737875.1). NCBI lineage: Eukaryota > Viridiplantae > Streptophyta > Magnoliopsida > Asparagales > Amaryllidaceae > Allium > Allium sativum. Next base: position 164,392,987 of record CM060924.1, read on the forward strand.
CCAAATGACGAATCCGACGAAACCAACTCAACCAAAATCATCAAACACAATCATAAACATATCATCACACTACTAAACACATAAATATAATGATTACTACAAAAATTATGTAAATATCACAAAAAACCATTAAAATGAACATATGATCAAAATGAGAGATCTAACTAACATAAACATGTAAAAATGACATAAAATTAACGATTAGAACTTGTTAGACTAGATCATAGGGTGATGCATATAAAAATGAACATGTAGTGGTGTAAATCTATGGTAAAACATTCCAATTTGATGAGAAACATGCACAAACACTCATATACTTCATTGCATTCGTGTGAGAGATGTAAATCACTCACCGATTTGCCGAAACAATCTAAAACGATAGAAATAAGAATCCGGACAGCGAGCACTCCGAATCAAACCCCTCGATCCGATGAATTCGCCTTTGAAATGATGTAGTTCTTGCCTTGGATGGTGTAGATCTTCGATTTCCTCCCTTAGATTTGGATTTTTAATGGTGGAAAGGTGTAGGAGGAAGAAGGAGGTCAAATGCCTTCAAATGAGAGAACGGGAAAAAGTAAATCTTTTCCCTCCACTCTCACCCCCTATTTATAGGATTCCACTAAGGCTCAAAAACCTGAATAGCCAACCAAAAAACCATAAAACAACTATTTCTATCAAATCGCTGAGCCAAATCCTTAATGTAACCACTCTACTGAAAGGCAATCATCAACTCCCTTCGAATGGAATAGGTCTCAACATCTGATTCGACCTTAGTCAAAAATTATGCCTTGTACAAGCCTAACTAGGGCAAAATGGTTACAAACAAAATCGGTAAAAATTATGGACATGTCTCACATCCCCATAAACAACATATTAAAATATAAGAATGATCCAACCCTTAGAGAATAAAACAAATATATTTTACGATCTTCTGATACATAAAATGCGGGCTGTTATAATCATGGCCTGCAATTTTTTAGGAAGAATATAAGTGCGAGGCCAATATACTTGCATGGCGATCGTAACTGCTTTAACGAGTGTTGATCTACCGGCTTGGCTGAGCAAACTAGTAGACTAACACTCAAGCCTATTGGTAATCTTTTCAAAAGGGGACGGCACTGTGTCATAGTAATTCGAGAAGTAGCCATAGGAAGACCTAGATATGAGATTGTGGGATCACTACAACACAGACCAGTTTGGTTCAAATTGTATTCAATGCGCTGATCACACACACCTGCAAGCATAATTTCAGATTTTTCATAATTTATCTTCAAACCGGTGGGTTGATAGAATTTCTCAAGCATAGCCATGATGTTAATTAATGTCATGTTATCCGGTTAACAAAAAATTTTCAAATCATCCGCAAACATTAAGGAAGTAATACACATATCTTTACATTTAGGATGCAAAGTAAATTGATCAGAAAGAACCAATTTATTTTGCATCCTAGTGAGCAGCTCCATGACAGCAATGAATAAATATGCCGAAATCGGGTCCTCTTGCCTTATTCCTTGTTTACTATTGAAGAAATCGACAGGGATTCCATTTACGTTAATAGAAAAGTGAGCAGAGCTCACGCATGCATAAATCCAGGCAGTGAAGCAAGGAAGAAAGCTCATAAAGCTGAGAATTCTAATTATGGAGGAATGTTGCAGCATGTCGAAAGCTTTCCTAATATCGAGTTTTAGAATGGCTCTAGGGGAAACATTTTCGGTCCTATAGCCTTTGATCAGTTCATGTACAAGAAGCACATTGTATAGAATGTTACGGTTAGGCAGAAAAGTAGACTAGTTAACTGAAATGAGGGAGGGAAGAGCAAATTTAAGGTGATTATCAATGATTTTAGTAATGCACTTGTAGATAGTGTTACAACATGAAATCGGCCCAAAAGCACTCACAATATTCGCGTTTTTAGCTTTCGGTATAAGCGCAATGACAGTATTATTAAATTTCCCACTTTTGAAAAACAGTTTAATTGTTATACAAATGTCACTACCTAGAATTTTCCAGCAAAAAAGTGTAAAACGCAGCATTGTAGATGTTCGGGCCTCTGCATGAACTTTGATTAAGTGAAAACATTACATCCTTAATTTGTTCATCAGTAATGCTTTCGCTTAAGTATGCAATGTGTTCAAAACTTAATTTAGGCACAATCATAGGGTCCATCTCTTCAATGCATACGTTGAAGTTTTCTGTGTTGCCAAACAACTTAGTGGAATAGTTTATAAATGCATTTTGAATTTCATGAGGAGAATTATGTACCTGGCCTTCATCGTCCATGATGGAGTGAATATTCTCTCTCGTTTGTTTAGCTTTAAGAGTAGCGTGAAAATAAGAAGAATTCCTATCACCGTCTTCAAACCATTTCATTCTCGATTTCTGCATTCTCATCATAGATTCCATGTTAAGAGCTTCAATGTGTTTACAAGTGAGGTCGTATTCAAAGCTGGCAAGCAAAGGATCGAGCGGTTGTTGCTGCATTTGCCTTTGAACACTAGCAAGCTGAGTTTGTAATTCAGTCGATTTCAAGCAGCCATTACCAAATCTCGAGAAGGACCAAGCTTTCAGGACATCTTTAAGAGCTTTTAATCTTTTATATAGAATATAAATGTCATTGCCGTTGCAAGGGAAGTCTCAAGTTTTCCTCGGTATTTCAAGAAAGTCAGCCTCTTTCGTCCAAATATCGAAGAACTTAAAACTGGGAAATCTGATGGTCACGTTCCCATCTAAATGAATCACTTACGGGGTGTGGTCTGACTATATAGGAGCAGCAAGTTCATTAGAGAGGCTCATCCATGCACTCAGATATTCAACATTGCAGAAGGAATGATCAGTCTTGGAGAAGGTTCGAATGTCGCTCCTTTTACTGTTATTCCAAGTGAATTCAGGACCTAAAGTGCTAATTTCAACAAGCCCAGAATTCGTGATTGCCAAGTTGATGGACATAATTTCAGAGAGAGATACAACAGATCCGCCTACTCTGTTTGAGAGAGTAAGAGGTGAGTTGAAGTCACTGCAGAGTAGCCCATGATTGCCAGGCTGATGGACCTAATTTCGGAGAGATATACAGCAGATCCGCCTACTCTGTATGAGAGAGTAAGAGATGAGTTGAAGTCATCGCAGACTAGCTAGGGATGATTATTCGGTTTCAAGGTAGGTAACTCGATAAAGAGAGATTCTCTAGCTGTAGCTGCATTAAAAGTGTATACAAATGTGAAGAAGTAAACCATAGAGGAAGGCACATGAGTACTTTTGGCAGTGAATAAATTGGCTCGTAGATTTAATCTTAGTGAACCGATGTATTGTAGGATAAAAAATAATCAAGATTCTACCATATCTCGCATCCTGAAGGTTATGAATCATGTCCTATCCAGGATGGATGTATCTCATGGCTTTAGAAGACATCTCTTCATTAAGTTTAATTTCAAGAATAGCTAAAGCTAAGAGGTTGAATTTCCTTATCATGAGCTTGCATCTATCAAGTTTGGTATCCGCATGAGCCCCTCTAATGTTCCAAACACAAAGATTTTGTAACGTTATTAAACTCAATTTGTTTATCTGCATTTCTTGTCATAGATCTAATTAAGATCTGGTTATCGGTACCGGAAGGTTGAATAGTAATCGAGGGGGATCCAAACTTAGCCTGTTTACATTTGGCTTGTTTGGTACTTTGCATTTCTTTGTTTCTCATGTCAAACAAGTGAGACTGCTCAGGTGCTAAGTGTCCGAGAGGTGGGGCAGTGTGATTGTATATGTTAGGAATGGGAATGCAACCTTCATTGTTTTCCACAGTAACACTTGTTGTGCTTTTGCTCTGTGTTGAGGATGGAATGGTTACATTGTCACTTTAAGTCATCACTGGAATCCAAAGTGCAGACGGTTGCAACACCTAGCATAGGCATGTAGCTTATCAAGTGAGGTTCTAACTCTACGGCAATATGCTCAACAACATGCAGTTCCGCATGCACATTGTCAGTTATCAAGTTTTCTGTGCTCGCAACCTGAAGAAGTGAATCCTTACTTGTCAAGTCTTTCTTTTGATATACGTTTTCACCATCTACAACAATATTATCTTCACTTGCCTTCTCAATGCCATTGTCAGTACCCTCATTGCCATGTGTTTCAATAGTGTTGTCCACCTCTTCCGCAAGTAAATTAAATCTATTCTTAATAAGGAGAGGGTCTGCAATGAAGACATAACTCCCCTTCATGGAGGTAGGGACCTTGTCATGTTTTCCTTTTTTTCTTGAACAACTTTTTCATTTATTCCACCATCTTCAAAAATGTAATCAGCAAGGCAGAATTCCTACCTCTTTGAACTTGAAGTTAGATTTGGATTCAGCTGAACTCTTCAAGCTGCCTTCTGAGCCTTGAAAGATATAGTCCTTTTGTTTCTCTCGATCTTGTTCCAAGCAGGCTCTTTGTACACATACACATTCTTTTTCTGCATGCTGCCCTTTTTGTTCACATTGAAATCGTCATTTTGAATTGCTTTGCCTTTATCCTAACTTAGTGGTACTTTTCTTGCTTGTGATTGCCCGAGCACTTGCTTTCCACTGGTGAGATCTTTTTGGGCATCCATTCTCACTTTGAGTTTCTCACATTCGCCATTGTTGTGTCCAAAGACACAATATTTCGTGCAAAGGTGGGGCTTCCAAAGTTAGCAAACTTTAATGCGCTGAGTCCCCTCATCCGGAAGCTTAACTAGAAAGTTGTCCGGAAGAGCTTTGTCCGGCTTGACTTCTATCAAACACTTGGCGTATAGCAACCTTTCAAACTTTTCAAAGACATATTAATTGCCCGAACCTGCTCACAAGCCAATTAATACCAGTCGGTGTCTAAGCTACAAGTGGTATATTGTAAAATTGTACCCAGACTGGCACCGCTTTCACCATCCCATAGACATTTCTCACATTCGGATCGTACGTTTTAGTAATAAACAATTTATTTTTCATGATAATCGGTTCACTCATTAGTGTATTTTGCCTGTCCTCCTCACTTGTGAATTGAAACAGAAAAATAATCTCTTCAGGCTTAACTGTCATATCTCCTTTCGGCCTCCACACATATTTACATTTCTCAACAACCGCCATGTAGGAGAGCGGAGTATCAATGAAGAATCCGACAAGGCTTTCACTCCAGATAGCAGTACTAACATCAATGATATCAGCGGTTATGTTCATCCCTCCATCAGTAAATGTTGGTTTCATTACTGTTGGCCTGAACTTTCCTGCATTCCGGGGTAAGTGCTGAAAGGAGGAGTACGATCTTAGTCGATTCAGATCTGAGTTACTCTGTATCGTACTTGAGGGATTAGATTCGGTTGGGTTACTCGGGAGAAGTTGCGTATTAGCTGAGGATCTGGCGGAGCTAGGGGTGGACCTGTGAAAGGTGAAATGATAGGAGGCGGAACAGGTTGTTTTGAAAGAGGAACAGAGGTCGCCTTTTTGGTGTTGTTGATGGATTCATAAAGTGTTTAAGGTTGAATTGGATGGATTGATTTTTTCGAGATTGTCGTTTGGCAAAGATATGGTCAAGTTTGGAGCTATTTTGGTCAGATATGAGAGTTAGTCGTTTTTCTCTTAGATTGGGTCGTTTCTGGAGTTAGGCCGTGTGGCTTATTTCCCAAGAAATGAGTTCAGGTCGTGATGGAGTTCCAGGTCGTTCACATGTTGAAGAGAATCAAGTCGGAGATTATGGCTTCGGGTTTAGGTTGTAGGTTGCTAGGAGACTTTGGGTCAGGTTGATCCAGAGGAAGTAAAGGTCGTTGACGACCTAGTGAGGTCATGGATCTGGGAAATTGACTCAGGAAGAATCGGGTCGTGGCTGTTATGTAACACCCCATGTCCATTAATGTCACTCTCAAAGGGAATGCATTAACTTTTATGGAGCGTTTTAAGTGAGTATAGATTTAAACTTAACAGCAAGATAGATATAAACAATACTTGAAAAATTAAAAACTTTATTTCATTGCAGCGGAAAATACATATGTTTGATTACATCATCAAAACCAGAGCCAAGTACATAATATCCATCTTGACTAAATCAAAGTACATTAATTGAAAGACATAATCCCCAATGCAAAATAGCCATAAATAAAAGAGAGGTTGAACTTTACTTCAGCGATCCAAGCAATCTTCTAAAAGCAAGAAGCACAGCTGTCCAAAATCAAGCTCCACTGGTGCTAGTTCCAACCTGAGCACCTGGGGGAGAAAGGAAGAAAAGAGGAGGAAACAAAGGGGGTCAAACATAAAGTCTGTCGAGTGCGATAAATTTAACAATATAATCACCAAAGTAACTAGGCTAAGGCATAAGTTGGAAAATCAGGAAATGACCATGAACCATTGAGTATCAGAGTAAACAAGGAAACAGGATGAACAACGATATCGTTAAAGCGCACCTAACCCACTGCAAGATAATTACTAAACTACACCAACACTATGAGATAATTGCTATACTGCACCACCACTAGTCACCCTAAGGTTGATCCCGCCTACTGAACATAAGTGATAATAATAATGGTAGTTTCGTGTACCCCTAGCTGTTGTCATAGGTGCCGCCTGCTCCTATCTCCACTAGTGGTACCCACTACCCTCCCCATTCTAATTACAATATTCATAATATGGTAGCTGTAATCCTAGCTGCTGTCATAGGTGCCGCCTGCTCCTATCTCCACTAGTCGTACCCACTGCCTTCCCCATTCGATCGGCTCCCTAGCTCGTAGATACCCGTGCTGGTCCCATAGTGGGATGTATCACTCCCCAAAGTGGCAACCCAATACTACCAGAGATGCACGACTTATACCTACACGATGCAACAACGTCTTACCTACCAGCCTGGGTCCACACACGCATATGAACCCGTTGGACTTGCGTTGCCATCGCTAACCCGGATTGGCCTCTTACAGTCAAGCCCAGTATGCATGTCCCGTCCTCGACTTGGGTCGAGCCAACAAAGATACGTATGGGTTACTGGTTGAAATAGGCCCCCATGACTTGACACAGGCTATCCACTTAAGCTTGGTCCCCACTAGTATTTCCCACTTAACCCACTTCTTATTCATGTTTCAATTACATGTTTCAATTTTGGTTAAGTATTTCTAATCGTATTTCAAATGTCACCCAAGGCACCCACTAGATTCCACATGCCACCCAAGGCACCCACTTAACCCCCTCATGTCTCACTACATGTTTATCTGGTTAAGTGTTTCTTAATTCATTAAGACCGTAACCTCATAAAGACCTCTCACATTAGACTGGCATTTATGACAGCTGGAATTGTCGGGCGGGTCCGGGCAGTCTTACACCACAAAAGAGCCTAACCTCGTGTCTTTACAATTGTTACGTATTTAATTTATGCCTAAGACCTCCCACATTAGACTGGCATTTATGGAAGCTAGATTTGCCGGGCGGGTCCGGGCAGTCTTACACCACAAAAGAGCCTAACCTCGTGTCTTAGACGATTAATTACTCCTAATTAACCATTCCCCAATTTGAATTATTTTCCCTATTCAAATTATCAATCAATTCCAAATTTAACGATGTCCATAATTGACTCAATTATGTCCATCCATTTATGGTATGTAAAATCATACCAATTTCATCACAAATTTATTTTATGTCATAAAAGGCATTTATGCCAATTAAATCTTTTAATATTATCCCCTTTTGCCCCCACGTTGTACGTTCGTTCGTTTAACGTAAAATATACGTCAGACTCGAATAGTCTAACTCATGGAATAAAGAGAAAACATCACAACATACATATAATTAAAACTAGATCTAAACATAAGGGGTGAACTTGCATGTGTGAATGATGTTCTACATCTAAAACTTGCATAGGCCAAAGCTACAACTTGCATAGAATTACATATGTCATAAATCCAAATCTAAAGGTGTGAACTTGTTTAGATAATGGTCACAAACTTGCATAAATCATGTATGTCATAGACCTACATCTAAAGGTGTAAACTTGCATAGGCAGTAACCACAAACTTGCATAACATGATTCATTTTCAAACACATGTATTCATATAAACTTGCATATGTGATTTATGCAACATAACAATGGTATAAACTTACCTCTAAACATGTAAACAGCATGTAGAATTTGGCATATAACTCACACATGTCATAGCCCAACTTTAGATCTAAAATAGATGTCATGAAGCATACAAGGTTATACATATAATTTTCCCCAACTTGCATATGATTCATGTCTTAATAAAAATCTAAACTTGCATACATACTTATGATTTATCATATTAATCAACATACCCAAACTAGCATATGAACAATATGGTGATTCGATTATACATAAGCCAATCATAAAATTACAACATAAATGATCACAACTTTACAAGATAGCATTATAGAATTTACACCATAAACATCACAATTTTACTACATGAATAATAACATGCGGTCAATAATTCACATCATATCCAAATAGTCTACATCATAACTCAATCCAATTAATTTGCTAATTATTTTATTAAAATTATCGAACTCACAATTCAGAGAAGGTCTTAAATTCTAAATTCTGAGTTCTAAAGTTGTAATAGCTTTCCCTTGAAGAAGATTCATTGTTAAAGTTGAAAAGGATTGATTTAGACTAGCTTTCTTCCTCTCTAATTAGTGGCGGCTATGCTGAGTTGCTAGGTGACGGCATGGAGACCATGAATCTAATTTTGTTTTGATTTTAGCGTTTGAGTCTATAGGTGTTTTTATAGAGTTTAGGATTAATTTAGGCCATTCGATCATCCTAGAAGCAACCTGAACCATCCAAACAAGATAGGGTGACACCTCATCCCTAATGACTCAGCACAGTGTATTAAATGTTCATTTTTTTCTATAATTTACATATTTCTTATTTATGACAAATTCCATATGTAAATTATTCCCATTTTAATTATGCTATAACTATTTTTTTAATTATGCTCACAATTAATGGTATACTAAATATACAATTTCATGAACCAATCCATGCCATGTAATTTTCATGTTTATCCTTCATATTTATATGTAAATTATAAATCTGTTATTGTTAATTACATATTCCCCCTTTTACCGTATACATTAATTACCCATATATAAATATCCATTTATACATGCATAAATCTTTCTTACCTTTAATTTGTCATAAAAGCCAATCAAAGAAGGAAAAAAAAACAATCATTGACAACCAAAAATGCGCCACGTATGCCACATGGTGTGTACACATCATATACTTATGTGTATATATATATATATATATATATTTTCTATATATATTTTTTCTTTTTATCTATCTTCCCAATTACCCATTTTCACACTAAACCACTTTTTGAACTGTGTTCACACTAAGCCATTTTAAGCCATTTCCCTAAAACAAAAATATGGCGCTGGCGGGGATCGAACTCTATACCCTTTGTATGCAAGTCACGTGTTCCAACCAAATGAGCTAATAAGTCTTTTGCTTACAAACCTTAGAACAATGATAAACATTTTTTCTTTTCTCATTCTTTTTTTTTCATGTTTTGCTGCAATATTTAATTTAAAGATATCTTTTTCATGCGGAATCCAATTTATGCAAACTCGAACTCTATCTCAAACAGAATTCCGAGACGAACACAATGGCGCAACCCATTTCCCTTAATTCTCAAATCTGAGATTAATTATTCTTTAATTTAGTTGATTCGATTATTCAAAAATTCAGGGTGTTACATTCTCCCCTACTTAAACGGTTTCGTCCTCGAAATCTCTAAGTCAAGAAGAACGTATCCTACCATCCAAACAACCATCTACTCAACTATCAAACACAGGCATCCACTGTCCTTAAAATTTTCTAATGCTATATGAACATATGCAAGAAGTGTGTGTATACGTTACTTATCTAATGCAAAATCAGGCGGCCTACTGATTCAGTTGACCTCCTTAATGCAAACCATGATAGTGCCATGCATCCATTATGTATGCGAAAGAATCCTATCGATACATATTATCTCTACATGCGTTCATAACCATTCACCAAAATGCAACATCCATATGATAGTACAACCATTATACATCCATTACTTAAATATGTACACACATTTATATGCAATATGAAGTAACAGAGCCGATCTAGTGCCTAAAGTGTGTGTATATATGCATCCACGAGCATCCACTAGCAAACACTTGCATCCACATGCATCCATCATACATAACATGTCTCAAACACATGTTTCAACCATAGGACTACCCTATCTAAAGGTCAAAGGTACTAACGAGAGGACATACTAAAGACAAGATAAGTATAAGGTAAGCGATAAAGGAGAAATTAAAAGACATACTCTCGAAAAGAAAAGGGTATAATGAACGCATCTTCTCTTCCATCTCCCAAGTAGCGTTGCTCTCATCATCTCCCCATTGCACTCTTCTTAGGTTCTACTTTCTTACCCTATGCCCTATCCATGCCTCCACTATACGTTCTCCATTCATAATCTCTGACCTACAAGAAACTTCGTCCTTCAACAACCAAGCAGCTAGTCGAACCTTCCTCCCCTCATCTATCTCAAAGATACCAACAAGTCCTCCACTTTCTTGACCCAACTTCTAGACCCGACAAATGTCTAAGTCCCATGAAGCAGTTTTCCGCCCATCGTACGGAAGTCCTCGTATATCTTAGGAAAAAGCATCTATATGCAGAGGAAGAGATTCAAAAGGGAAAGAGGAAGAGATTCAAAATGGAGAATCGAAGGAAAGATATATGGCTCTTGGGGGTTATGTTTTTAAAATAAACCTTTGTCTTGAAAATACTCTCCTTAAACATATTTTTGGAAGTATTTCTTTATAAAATGCTTTTGAAAAATAGTTTTTCAAAATCTCATATCTGTTCTGGTAACCTTCAGCTCTGATACCACATGTAACACCCCATGTCCATTAATGTCACTCATAAAGGGAATGCATTAACTTCTATGGAGCGTTTTAAGTGAGTATAGAATAGAAACTTAACAACAAGACAGATATAAACAGTACTTGAAAATTTAAAAACTTTATTTCATTGCAGCGGAAAATACATATGTTTGATTACATCATCAAAACCAGAGCCAAGTACATAATATCCATCTTAACTAAATCAAAGTACATAAATTGAAAGACATAATCCCCAATACCAAATAGCCATAAATAAAAGAGAGTCTGAACTTTACTTCAGCGATCCAAGCAATCTTCTAAACGCAAGAAGCACAACTGTCCAAAATCAAGCTCCACTGGTGCTAGTTCCAACCTGAGCACCGGGGGGAAAAGGAAGAAAAGAGGAGGAAACAAAGGGGGTCAGACATAAAGTCTGGCGAGTGCGATAACTTTAACAATATAATCACCAAAGTAACTAGGCTAAGGCATAAGTTGGAAAATCAGGAAATGACCATGAACCATTGAGTATGGCAGAGTAAACAAGGAAACATGATGAACAATGATATCGTTAAAGCGCACCTAACCCACTGTAAGATAATTACTAAACTACACCAACACTATGAGATAATTGTTATACTGCACCACCACTAGTATACTGCACCACCACTAGTCACCCTAAGGTTGATCTTGCCTACTAAACATAAGTGATAATAATAATGGTAGTTTCGTGTACCCTTAGCTGCTATCATAGGTGCCGCCTGCTCCTATCTCCACTAGTGGTACCCACTACCCTCCCCATTCTAATTACAATATTCATAATATGGTAGTTGTACTCCTAGCTGCTTTCATAGGTGCCGCCTGGTCCTATCTCCACTAGTCGTACCCACTACCTTCCACATTCGATCGGCTCTTTAACTCATGGATACCCGTGTTGGTCCCATAGTGGGGTGTATCACTCCCTAAAGTGGCAACCCAATACTACCAGAGATGCACGACTTATACCTACACGATGCAACGTCTTACCTACCAGCCCGGGTCCACACACGCATATGAACCCGTTGGACTTGCGTTGCCACCGCTAACCCAGTTTGGCCTCTTATAGTCAAGCACAGTATGCGTGTCCCGTCCTCGACTTGGGTCGAGCCCACAAAGATACGTATGGGTTACTGGTTGAAATGGGCCCCTATGACTTGACACAAGCCATCCACCTAAGCTTGGTCCCCACTAGTATTTCACACTTAACCCACTTCTTATTCATGTTTCAATTACATGTTTCAATTTTGGTTAAGTATTTCTAATCGTATTTCAAATGCCACCCAAGGCACCCACTAGATTCCACATGCCACCCAAGGCACCCACTTAACCCCCTCATGTCCCACTACATGTTTATCTGGTTAAGTGTTTCTTAATTCATTAAGACCATAACCTCATAAAGACCTCTCACATTAGACAAGCATTTGTGGCAGCTGGATTTGCCGGGAAGGTCCGGGCAGTCTTACACCACAAAAGAGCCTAACCTCGTGTCTTTATAATTGTTACGTATTTAATTTATGCCTAAGACCTCCCACATTAGACTGGCATTTGTGACAGTTGGATTTGCCGGGCGGGTCCGGGCAGTCTTACACCACAAAAGAGCCTAACCTCGTGTCATAGACGATTAATTACTCCTAATTAATCATACCCCAGTTTGAATTACTTTCCCTATTAAAATTGTCAATCAATTCCAAATTTAACTATGTCCATAATTGACTCAATTATGTCCATCCATTTATGGTATGTAAAATCATACTAATTTCATCACAAATTTATTTTATGCCATTTAAGGCATTTATGCCAATTAAATCTTTTAATATTATCCCCTTTTGCCCCACGTTGTACGTTCGTTCGTTTAACGTAAAATATACGTCAGACTCGAATAGTCTAACTCATGGAATAAAGAAAAAACATCACAACATACATATAATTAAAACTAGATCTAGACATAAGGGGTGGACTTGCATGTGTGAATGATGTTCTACATCTAAAACTTGCATAGGCCAAAGCTACAACTTGCATAAAATTACATATGTCATAAATCCAAATCTAAAGGTGTGAACTTGTTTAGATAATGGTCACAAACTTGCATAAATCATGTATGTCATAGACCTACATCTAAAGGTGTAAACTTGCATAGACAGTAACCACAAACTTGCATAACATGATTCATTTTCAAACACATGTATTCATATAAACTTGCGTATGTGATTTATGCAACATAACAATGGTATAAACTTACATCTACATGTAAACTAGCATGTAGAATTTGGCATATAACTCACACATGTCGTAGCCTAACATTAGATCTAAAATAGATGTCATGAAGCATATAAATTTATACATATAATTTCCCCCAACTTGCATATGATTCATGTCTTAATAAAAATCTAAACTTGCATACATACTTATGATTTATCATATGAATCAACATACCCAAACTAGCATATGAACAACATGGTGATTTGATTATACATAATCCAATCATAAAATTACAACATAAATGATCACAACTTTATAAGATAGCATCATAGAATTTACAACATAAACATCACAATTTTGCTACATGAATAATACCATGCGGTCAATAATTCACATCATATCCAAATAGTCCACATCATAACTCAATCCAATTAATTTGCTAATTATTTTATTAAAATTATCGAACTCACAATTCAGAGAAGGTCCTAAATTCTGAATTTTGAGTTCTGAAGTTGTAATAGCTTTCCCTTGAAGAAGATTCGTTGTTAAAGTTGAAAAAGATTGGTTTAGACTAGCTTTCTTCCTCTCTAATTGGTGGCGGCTATGCTGAGTTTCTAGGTGATGGCATGGAGGCCATGAATCTAATTTTGTTTTTATTTTAGGGTTTGGGTCTAGAGGTGTTTTTATAGAGTTTAGGATTAATTTAAGCCATCCGATCATCCTCGAAGCAACCTGAACCATCCAAACAAGATAAGGTGACACCTTAGCCCTAATGACTCGGCACAGTGTATTAAATGTTCATTTTTTCTGTAATTTACATATTTCTTATTTATGACAAATTCCATATGTAAATTATTCCCATTTTAATTATGCTATAACTATACCATTAATTGTGCTCACAATTAATGGTATACTAAATATACCATTTCATGAACCAATCTATGCCATGTAATTTTCATGTTTATCTTTCATATTTATATGTAAATTATAAATCTATTATTTTTAATTACATATTCTCCCTTTTACCGTATACATTAATTACCCATATACAAATATCCATTTGTACATGCATAAATCTTTCTTACCTTTAATTTGTCATAAAAGCCAATCAAAGAAGGCCAAAAAAAAAAACAATCATTGACAACCAAAAATGCGCCACGTACGCCGCATGATGCGTACACGTCATATATATATATATATATATATATATATATGTATGTATGTATGTATGTATGTATATATATATATTCTATATATATTTTTTCTTTTTATCTATCTTCCCAATTACCCATTTTCACACTAAACCACTTTTTGAACTGTGTTCACACTAAGCCATTTTAAGTCATTCCCCTAAAACAAAAATATGGTGCTGGCGGGGATCGAACTCTGTACCCCTTGTATGCAAGTCACGTATTCCAACCAAATGAGCTACTAAGTCTTTTGCTTACAAACCTTAGAACAATTCTAAACATTTATTTTTTTCTCATTCGTTTTTTTCATGTTTTGCTACAATATTTAATTTAAAGATATCTTTTTCATACGGAATCCAATTTATGTAAACTCGGGCTCTATCTCAACCAGAATTCTGAGACGAACACAATGGCGCAACCCGTTTCCCTTAATTCTCACATCTGAGATTAATTATTCTTTAATTTAGTTGATTTGATTATTTAAAAATTTAGGGTGTTACATGTTACGTCGTGGGACGAACTAAGGGGTGGGAACGTCTTTGATGTCAGGTCGTTAAAAAGGTGAAAGCGTCGGTCATGGAGTATGGGTCAAGAACGACCTACGGGATGATGACCTGATGAGTTGAGCCTTATATTGATGTTGTTTGGTTCAATGATGTTATGACTTTGATGTATATCCAGTTGAGAATGTTCAAAGTGATGTGATGTATTCATTGATCGTTGAAATTCAATGAATGTAAAGACAACTCAATGGTGTTGAGTTGTGGATAAAGGTTGCTTCAAGGGGACTTAACCTTGTTGATGGTCATTAGGGTTATTGGCTAGAGATGTGAAGGCTGGGAGGTTATCATTGTCGTAAGTTCTAGCAGATTCAAAACAAGGGTACTTTGGGCAGTCGTGAAGGGAATCGTACCATGGGCAGTCGTGAAGGGCCTAGATGTCGACATTAAAATGACAAGCAAACGAGTCGTGAAGGCGTACGGAGTTTTTGCCAAAACTGGGGTTTACCATTAGCCCTTGACATATGGTAGGTGGGCTTCATACGATTAACGATGGTTTCAAAGTAGGATAGGCAGTGATTGCCAGGTCTTGTATATTTGGTTGTTTTGCTTGTACCATCTCACGTAGATTGTCTGAAGTCGAAGGAGATATTTCTTGGGTGCTTGTTATATATTGGTTTAGGCCTTTGGGGCTTGTTCTTGAGGGATGTTGAGCTCGATTACGATGGTTTAGGTGGGAAATAATAAACTCCGAGTAAGTAATGGGACTAGTGTGAGAACCAAAATAGTTATTATACTTTATTTTAAAGTTGGGTAAATCACGAGACCACGCTGTATAACACAGAATGAGTTTTCTCCACATGAATACCAATCATAAACTCGCAATGATTTTCGAATTATGAAGCTATTATAAGACTCAAGTCCCATAACATAATGCAACGCAAACCGAAGGATAGAGTTTTACCTTATAATAGCCAAGCATGCTTGAGACGTGAAATTTCTCTTTTATTATCACTAGTACATAGTGTGGAAACCAATTTCACAAATAAATGTATCAGTCTTAGACGAAATAATACCCTATCCTATTATGTCGCCATATAGGTTTACAACTGAAGACGCAAAGCTCTTAATGGAAGTTGAATTTGTATCAATGACCAAGGCAAAGGATCTTCCTTAACCATTTGGATCATCTCTAGCAAGATGTCTAGGAATCACACGCATTTGACTCTTAGAGCAGCAGAGTCGGCATATCAATTCCCGGTGAGTTAGCGTTTCTCCTTAACATAACGTTCTCCGGTCATATCTGACTGTCATCTCTGTCGTTGGTTGACCATCATCCGAGGTGCCTTAATCCATCATCCACTTAAGTAAATTGCCTAGGCTTTATACCATAGCATCACCTATTGCTAAAAGGAAACGTACATCCTTTCTTTGGCGTCCATCATCCTATTTTCGGCCATCCACGAGTTGTAAGGCTTTTCGAAGTCACGTTTCAACACAAAGCTATGCTATACCAGCCATGCTTTGATCATCATCAACAAAGCCTTGCTTTTCAACAAAAGGTTTGATCTGTGAGCACTTGGCATGCCACATTGTCAATTCACAATATATAATCCGTGTCTGTTGATATATAACCCTCTGAGTACATAAGTCTCAGTGAAGAGTGTTAAACCAAGAGAACAAATTCTCCTCCACCAACTGATATAAAATCAATAGACATCAATCTATTATGCTGCAACTTACAATGTCAGACATACATCCATTTACAAGTCTGTTCTGGGTCATAAGGAAAATGAATGCAACTTATTGCTCATTCAATTAAGGAGAGAGGTCTTTGCATATCCGGTCAATCTCCAAGTACGCCTAGATGATTGCCACTTATAACCTCGTCGTGGGTGTGCCTCCCAATTGAGACATCAGCAATAATCCAAATGATGTGAAGATTTTTGGTTTTCAACTGCCGTCTTCGATATCTTCAACAATCTTCGTTTAGTTATTTAAAATGGGTTGAAACCCGATCTTTTCAAAGTAACTATCGCACCTTTAAAATCAAGTGATGTATAAACATATCATAGTCTCGTTCCAATTTGGAATATTCTTCTTACTCAATTCATTCTTTATAATGGGAATTATTCCCTTAAATCTTATCAAAGATTTTTGTCTTTTAAACTGTTGTTTAAATCTTTCCTTGGAAATCATTATCTCATTCCCATCATGTTCATCCCATGGAGAAAAATTGGTGGTACTACATATCTAATACCCCACGTATTTGGTAAGATAATTACCTTCTTTCATTTCAAATCTTTTTGAAAGATATATTAAATCTCTAATATAGTTTTAATCTCCATTTCATTCAATCAAATCTTTATTGAAAGAATTATTAAAACTCTAACTTGAGAATTCATCTTTATTTTAACAGGGTTAAGGAAAAAAATGTTATTTAAAACATCATTCACGATAAACCCAAAATCCTACTCGATATCAAATATAAGGCTTTAGATAAAAATCATATCGACTTATATTCAACATCAAATTCTGAAATCAGCCGATACCGTATAGGGAATAACGATATCTATATCTTCCAAATTCCTCAAATAGTATCAGTTTAACTACGGAATCCAATATTGAGATATCCGAAGATTATTTTCCATTCAAATCCAATGAACTTAAGTTTGAAAACTTTTAGTATAGCTTCAAGCAAAATTTCAAAATATAGATTTACTATGTTAAGTAAATTAGATCAAAAGTCCAAAAATTAAAATCATGGTTCAGAACTCACAATTCTTGATTAAATCATTTCAAAACCATTAATTATGATTTATCATAATTTTTCCTTAGTTTTAATAATTTTTCTAAGGCCGTTTCAGTCGGTTTCCCATTCCAGTCATTGAACTGCATTTATAACGACCATTTCAAAAATAAAATTGAACTTATCTTAAAATCTAACCATCGGATTTGTAAATTTCTATTCCATTCGAAATCTTTTTTTATTTTGAACCCAACTTTTTTTGTTTTGGGTGAATCTGATGGTCAGATCTCCCGGTATGTCAATTCAAAGTTAATGGTCGAATATCGCGAACTACCGCTACGTGACAAGTTCTATTCGGGCCAAATTCGATTTATAATTAAAATTAAATCAAAACTCTTCCAAAATAATTTATTAATTATATAAAACATATGTAATTATTTTTGGAAACTGTTTTCCAACTATTTCTCTCTTAAATTCAGTATCCCATTATTTAATCATTTTAATATTATTTTAATCATTAAAATAATATTATTTCTCAAAACTTATTATTTGAAGTCCAAATTTTCCATCAGTCCATTACAAAAATAAATAAGAAAGATTTGAAAACGAAATCTCTTTAAAACCTTTCTCGAATACCTTAACCGAACTTCACTTCTCAGGTTACAATTCATTTCAAATTTAAATTTGAAAGCATGCCTTTACTAATTCAAAACTAGTTCAAATCAAATTATTTCCTTCCTGAAAACTATTTGTAATGACTTAAACTACCTTTCCAAATTATTTCGAATTTAAAATTTAAAATTTAAAATTTTAATTTTCAACGAATATTTTATTAATAAAATATTCAAATTAATTTCAAATGTGAATGAGATTCAACCAATCACCATATAATTCAATTTATATGGATTTCCCACATCACTAGCACCCAATAACAATTATTATCATTCAATTACTAATTAACGACATCATTAGCAACTACCAAAACTTCATCTTTACTCAATAACCCCAAATAGCAACCTTTTTAATTCAAATCAATCCCACTATAATATATATACAATTATAACACTTATAAGTGGAAAAGGTGTAGTGTTTGAAAAGGAAACTTGGCCAAAAGGAGGTAGGAGGTGGGTGTAGGGGCTGTAAAGGGGAAGGGGATAGGGTATAGGGGCAGCATAGGGTTGCTAGGGCTTGTAGTAGTGGATAATTAGGGTAAAAATTGGATTTTTACAAGGGAAAGATAGGTTTAGGCATTTGGGGCCAACTACCAAGGGAGGTGGAGTCTACCTCAGGGTGAGCAGGTCTGGTGGGGGTGTAGGAGGTTGTGCGTGATGTGGAGGGGCCCGGGGGAGTAGCTTAAGGTGGTGGGGTTTTGGAAAAGGGGGAAAGGAAGCACCTTTAAGGGTTTTAAAGGGAAGAGAAGGTCTTGGAGAAAAAGGGGACCACATGGTGGAGGAGGGGTTGTCGGGGAGGTGCGCCGGGTAGGATAGGGTGCTGGAGGTAATGGTTGTGGTGATGGAGGTGGCATGAGGCATAGGTGAGAAGAAGGAAGGCATGAAAACTTAAAAATAAAAGGAAAAGGAAAAACGGAAATAAAGAAAATGGATCTCTTTCTTTTCTTTTACAAATGTACTAAAGGGTGTAAATTTATGGAAGAGCTTGACAACTCAAAAAAGGATCCATGTGAAAAAGGAGTGTGTTGTCTAAATATAAAAGGGTATGGAAATTGGTGAAAAGAGGAATGATTATCTTAATAAATGTTTAATAAAAACTTAGGTGTATCTTAGGAAGTTAATACCTAGGCTTGAATTGATTTAAATTCTTATGAAACCATGAGTACATGTTAATATGTCACTTAGGTTGTCATTCACCATTTTATCAATAATTGTAATTTATTCAATATTAGCCAAATTTTCTTAATTTCAAGTTAAACTTTTATAGGACGATTCCTACACATTTTCAATTCGTATGACCAAACCGTACATCCAATCAATATGAAATTTGAAAACCAACTATATTTCATAGTTACGGATCCAACGAAATAGGTTTTGTCAAATTTGTAGTTCGTCTAACCACTGCTCTTATTATTTTATTATGTTATTATTTAATTTTGATTCGTTCACCCAATATGCATTTATTTTTGTACGCTCACATACTGACTCCGAAAATTATGAAATTTGAAAATTTACCATTATTTGATATTCCGAATATGATAAAATTGATTTCAATGAATCCGGAGACCATTTGAAAAACGGACTTATTTCTAGATAAATTGAATTCTGATTGATTATCTACACGCGTTTATATTAGGTATGCTTACACACTAACTCCGATTGACTTAAAATTTGAAATCTAATAATAATTTACGATTCTAGATCCAATGAAAGTTCTTTCATCAATATCCAAGGTCGTTTACAAAATGTTTATTTTTAGCTATTGAAATAATAACTAAATATCGAATTTTAAAAATTACTTTTAAAAGTCCATTGATATTATTTAAATTCATATTTCAAATTGACTGAAAATTTGGGTCATTACATTCTCCTCCACTTAGAAAGATTTCGTTGTTGAAATCGAAGACGGAACTGAAGGTTGTTTACTTGACTAACTCGGCCTTCGCTCAATTTACTCAAGTTCTTTGACTTTTCAGTTTCTAAGAACTTCCCAATTTCTTGAAATTTAGATAATGCCTTAAAAATTTCAAAAAATTTCTCCATAACCACCTTTGTACGGGTCAATCAGTACAATTATAATTTGCTTCTCTGGGCCCTCATCAATCAAAAAGAAAATCCAAAAGCCAAGCGGCTCATAAAATCGTCAAACCCAATCAGTATTGTAAATATGTATTTTTGTGTCAGGCATGCAATTTTATTCCTCTTCTTAGCTTCCATTCTATAATCTGTCTAACATATATATGACCAATCTCAAGTAATTTCTATATCAATTCGACATTGGGTTCGATTTGGCTCTATTTATCTTCCATTCTCATATTGGTTTTATCATTCCAATTTTTTATTAGTTAAACTGATTATCACACATCACAATCAACAATCAATTGGTTGATTAACTTTCCAAATTTATATGTTGTCAAAACATATATCCTTTATATACACGAAGTTTATTTTCGAAGTCAAATTACTAACATAAAATTCTAACTAAGTTCTTGGTCCTCACACTAGCAAATTGGAATTATATAGTCATCCCACTTTTGAAACTCGAAAATAAACACTAATGATGTTGCAATCATCATCAGAATCATCCCTGAGCGACTAGAGTATGATTTTATATCTATCTAGTATATTTGAGACTTCATATATACGTCTGTATCCCAAATTTTCTTTAACTCGATAGTCCAAACTTAACATCAAATAAAATACTCAAATTCTTATTATAAGATATAATTTTTCATAACCAGATTTATTTTTACAGATACACAACTTTGTTCTTTTTTATACATATTACTCTTCAAACTCATTCTAGGGCATTAGTATTACTAACCCTATCTCTAATGAGTTACTCATTCTACGATATTACTTATCCTACCTCTTATGATCCTTAATGAGTCATACCCCTAAATCTTTGTAAACCAAAGCTCTGATAACAACTGTGACGACCCAAAAATTCCTACCTTTCAAATAAACCATAAGC
Source organism: Allium sativum (assembly GCA_030737875.1). Lineage (NCBI taxonomy): Eukaryota > Viridiplantae > Streptophyta > Magnoliopsida > Asparagales > Amaryllidaceae > Allium > Allium sativum. The sequence goes on from CM060924.1 coordinate 164,414,180, forward strand.
CATACAAGTCCGATTTAAAAGGAAAAAAATCTTGAACCGTTATGGGATACAACACATTAAAACAAAAACAAAAGAATACTTTATTGTTATTACAATAATTTTACATCAAAAGTACAGAACATATCAGAGAATATCACATTACAATTCACAGAGGAAACAAAATTACATTTAGTGGAAGACAATCAAATGCTCTAGACATAACTCTAACTTCAATCCAGATTCCTACTCTATAAAATGTCTGTAAAACCAAAACTACTAGCTTCCTATGTGGAAAATATAGACACCTAAAGTTTAGGTAGGAAACAATAAACTCCGAGTTAGTCATGGGACTGGTATGAGAAGCAAAACAGTTATTATACTTTATTTTAAAGTTGGGTAAATCACGGTACTATGCAGTATAGTATGGAATGGGTTTCTCTACATGAATATCAGTCATAAAATCACAATGCTTTTTGAAAAATGAAGCTATTATAAGACTAAAGTCACATCACACAATACAATGCAAACCGGAGGGTAGAGTTTTACCTTATAAAAGTCAAACATGCTTGATACGCGAAATTTCTCTTTTATTATCACTAGTGCATAGTGGGAAAATTAAGTTCACAAATAAATGTATCAATCTTAGACGGCATAATACCCTCTCTTATTATGTCGTTATATAATTTTACAACTGAAAAGGCAAGGCTCGTATTGGAAGTTGGATTTCCATCAATGACCAAGGAAAAGGATCTTCCTTAACCTTTCGGTTCATCTTTAGCTAGATGTCCAGGAATCACACGCATGTGATGCTCGGAGTAGCAGAATCGGCCCACCAATTCCTGATGATTTAGGGTTTCTCTTGAACGTAACGTTCCTCAATCGTATTCGACCGCAATATTGGTGGTCGTTTGTTGACCAACATCTGAGGCCCCTCAATCCATCATCCACATAATTAAATTGCCTGGGCTCCATACCATGGAATCAATTTTTGCTAGAAGGAAACGTATGTCATTTCCCTGGGGTTCATCGTCCTACTTTCGGCCATTGACAGGTTGTGAGGCTTGTCGAAGTCGCGTTTCAACACAAAGCTATGCAATATCATCCATGCTTTGATCATCACCCATAAATCCCTACTTTTCAACAAAAGCTTTGATCTATCAGCACCTAGCATGCCACATTATCAATTCACAACATATAAACAGTGTCTATTAGTATATAACCCTTTGGGTACATAAGTCTCAGAGGAGGGTGTTAAGAAAAGAGAATAAATTATCAACCAGCAACTGATATAGCATCAATAGACATCAATTTATTATGTCATAACTCACAATGTCAAACGTAGTTCCATTTACAAGTCTGTTCTGGGTCTGAACGAAATTGAAGGCACCTTATTCCACGCCCAATTAAGGACGGAGCTCCTTGCATATTCGGTCAATCTACAAGTACATCTGGATGACCATAACTTATAACCTCGTCTTGGCTATACCTCCCAATCGAGACATCGATAGTAATCCAAACGATGTGAAGATCTTCGGTCTTCAACCACCGTCTTCAATACATATAGTTATTCAGAATGGATTGAAACCCGATCTTTCTGAAATAACCATAGCATCATTAAAATCAAGTGATATATATACATATCATAAGTCTCATTCCAATTCGGAATATTCTTCTTACTCAATTCATTCTTTACATAGGGAATTACATCCTTAAATCTTATCAAAGATTTATGTCTTCTAAACTCTTGTTTAAATCTTTCCTTGCAAATCATTTTCCCATTCCCATCCTATTCATCCCATAGAGAAAAACTGGTGGTACTCCATATCTGATACCTTTCGTATTTGGAAAGCTTGATTACAATCTTTCATTTCAAATCTTGGTTGAAAGATATATTAAAACTCTAACAAAGTTTTAACCTCAATTTCATTCAATCAAATTTTTATTGAAAGATTTGTTAAAACTCCAACTTGAGAATTCATCTTTCCTTTAACTAGGTTAAAGAATGAATGTTATTTAAAACACCGTTCATGATAAATCCTATTTGACATCAAATATAAGGCTTTAGATAAAAAAATCATATCGACTTATATTCAACATCAAATTCTGAAATCAACCGATACTGTATAGGGAATAATGATATCTATATCTTCCGAATTCCTCAAATAGTTTCCGTGCAACTACGGAATCCAATATTCAAATATCAAAAGATTATTTCCATTAAAATCCAATGAACTTAAGTTTGAAAGCTTTTAATCTAGCTTCAAGCTAAATTTCAAAATATTGATTTACTATGTTAAGTAAATCAGATCAAAAGTCCAAAAATTCAAATAGTGGTTCATAACTTCACAATTCTTGCTTAATTCATTTCAAAACCATTAATTATGATTTATCATAATTTTTCCTTAGTTCTGATAATTTTATAAGGTCATTTCGGTCAGTTTCCGATTCCAATCACCGAACTACATTTATCGCGGCCATTTCAAAAATAGATTTGAACTTATCTTAAAATCTAACTATTGGATTTTTAATCTTTCTATTCCATTCGAAAACTCTTTTTATTTTGAACCCAATGTTTTTCGGATCTCCCAGAATGTCAATTCAAAGTTAGTGGTTGAAGTTCGCGAACTACTGCTACGCGACAAATTCTATTCAGACCAAATTCGATTTATAATTAAAATTAAATAAAAACTCTACCAAAATAATTTATTAATTATTTAAAACATACATAATTATTTTTGGAAACTATATTCCAACTATTTCTCTCTGAAATTCAATATCCCATTATTTAATCATTTTAATATAATTTAGTCATTAAAATAATATTATTTTTCAAAACTTAATATTTAAAGTCCAAATTTTCCATAAGTCCATTACAAAAATAAATAAGAAATTTTTGAAAAAGAAATATCTTTAAAACCTTTCCTGGATACCCTAACCGAACTTCACTTTTCATGTTACTATTCATTTCAAATTTAAATTTGAAAACATGCCTTTATTAATTCAAAACTAGTTCAAATCAAATTCTTTCTTTTACAAAAACTAACTGTAATGATTAAACTACCTTTCCAAATTATTTCGAATTTAAAATTCGAACTTTTAATTTTCACTGAATATTTTATTCATAAAATATTCAAATTAATTCCAAATTGGAATGAGATTTAACCAATCACCATATAATTTAGTTGATATAGATTTCACACATCATTAGCATCCAATAATATTTATTAATAACTATTAACATCCAGTTACCAATTAATGGCATCATTAGCATAAGTGTTAAGATCATTAACACTTAATACCCATTCAGCCATTGTTAATTAAGGTATTCAATCTTGTTAATAATCTATTGCAATAATTAATTGTACCAGTTCCACATTGACACATATCATATTTAAATAACCATCCATAACATATCAATTTCAACCAATGTCACCCAATATCAACAATTTCACATATATGTGTTTCCTTTACCTGCTAAGTGGACAAGGTGAATTAGTTAATCGGGTTACTTAGTGATTACCTCAACTACTGCTAACCCTATCATTTCAACTTCTTTTCGTCTTAACAATTAACTAAATTAATAATGTAAACCATATTACATAGCATCGACATGTAAATCACTTAACAATTTGTCACTATACATTTATTAACTAATATAACCAAACTAGTTAATTAAAAAGTGAGTGAGGGGTCTCACGAGGGTTCCACTCCACCATTCTTTAACATTGGAACTCTTAGCAACTACCAAAACTTCATCTTTACTCAACAACCCCAAATAGCAACCTTTTCAACACAAATCACTCCCACTATAATATATATGTACATATATACATACATACATACATACATTACATAGCACTTATAAGGGAAAAAGGTATAATTTTTAAAAAGGAAACTTGGCCAAAAGGAGGTAGGGGTCACATAACGGCTGTGTGAGGTAGGAGGAGGGTATAAGGGCTGTTATGGGGGTAGGGTATAGGGGCGGCATAGGATAGCTAGGGTTTGTAGTGGTGGAGAATTAGGGTAAAAATTGAGTTTTTACAAAGGAAAAAGCAGTTTTAGGCATGTGGGGACTACGTACTAGAAAGGTGGGGTCCACTTAGGGGTGAGAAGGTCCTATCGAGGTGTAGGAGGTGGTGGTGCCCGGGGGAGTAGCTTAAGGTTGTGAAGTTTGGGAAAAAGGGGAAAAGGAAGTACTTTTAAGGGTTTTAAAGGTGAGAGAAAGCCTTGGAGCAAAAGGGGGCCCACGTGGTGGAGGAGGGTCTACAAGGGAGGTTCACAAAGTGGAGGATGGTTCTGGAGATTGTGGTTGTGGTATTGGAGGTGGAGTGAGGCATAGGCGGGGAGGAGGAAGACTTGAAAGCTTAAAAAAAGGGAAAGGAAAAATGGAAATAAAAAAAATGGATTTCTCCCTCTTCTTTTGCAGATGTACTAAAGGGTGTGGATTCGTAGAAGAGTTTGACAACTCAAAAGGGAGTGTGTTGTCTAAATACAGAAGGGTGTGGGAATTAGTGGGAATGATTATCTTAAGTAAATGTTTAATAAAAAAATTAGGTGTACCTTAGAAGGGAATACCTAGGCTTGAATTGATTTAAATTCTTGTGAAACCATGAGTACATTATAATATTTCATTTGGTTATCGTTTACCATTTTATACATATTTTCAATTTATTCAATATTAGCCAAAACTGCTTAATTTCAAGTTAAACTTCAATTGGACGATCCCTACACATTTTCAACTCATACAACCAAACTGTAAGTCCGATCAATACGAAATTTTAAACCTAGCTATATTTTATAGTTAAAGATCCAATGAAATAGGTCTCGTCGAATTTGGATTCCGTTTGACCACTGGTCTTATTATTTTATTACATTATTATTTAATTTTGACTAGTTGACCTATTACGCTTTTATTTTTCGTACGTTCACATATTAACTTCAAAAATTATGAAATTTGAAACCTTACCATTATTTGACATTCTGAATCCAATAAAATTGGTTTCATTGTACTCGGAGACCGTTTAAAAAATGGTCTTATTTCAAGCTTAAATTGAGTTCTGACCGATTTTTCAACATGCGTTTATATTACGTATATTTACACACTAACTCCAATTGACTTGAAATTGGAAACCGAACAATAATTAACTATCCCAAATCTAATGAAAGTGGTTTCGTCAAAATCCGAGGTCATTTACAAAATGTTTATTTTTAGGCTACTGAAATAATAATAATATATCAAATTTTAATATGTTTACTTTTAATAGTCCGCTAATCTTATTTAAATTCATATTTTAAATTGACAAAAAATTTGGGTTGTTACAGAAAAGGGTGTTTGCCTATGTCTCTAGTTAGCTATTGGGGTTAAACTTATAGCAATAGTCCCTACATTCTGGGTTCTGCATGATGCGAGGACTTCTTATTACTAATCCTAGGGGTTATCCAGACATGATGTAGTAAAAGCGTACCTTCGTTTTGCCTTGATCTTACATAACTTATAAGGACGGATGATTGACACTGTATATATCAGACCATGTACATTGATTTTTACAAATGTAAGCAGTTTGGTATCGGAGAAGGCAACGTCTTTTAGCTTAATACCTAGATTATCTTTGTGCAAATCAATCAGTGATTGATGGATCTGACAATGTGACATTCAAAGTTGAATGCGATATCTAAAAAAGGTAATCATACCCTCAAGCCTCATCAACCGGAAAATGTTAGAAATCGGTAGGCAACAGAGTTGTGTGGGTCATTTCCTATTAGGGTATATCATCATCTGATCTAGAGAAATCAACTGTCCCTTTTGTATGCTTAGGAATGAATACAGTTGATTGGCCCTAACCGTAGTGGTGATATATTTGGTACACTCAAGTTAAATTAGTGGTTGTTTTTGTGTGGTCGGGTTGTAAGATGTTATTACTGAACCTCGGTGTTTTTATCCCTAGAGGAACACTATTTGGTTCCATACCTAGTCTTGTATGGAAATCCAAGCTCCAATACGAGCCGTACGGTTTTAGATGTAAACCAACTATGTCCAAAAGTGAGATGCAAGCTTTTAGACTATATCCTTTTTTTTTGAACTTTAGACATTATAATAATATCATTGGATTTATAATAGAAGTAATTAGGTTATCATAAGGGGAAAACACGTGCCATGTTTGTATGTGGTCGTGTCTTACGAAGGTTCCATTCTTTCAAAGAATTTCTAAAAAATAAGCAAGTTGTTTGTGATGTGAGTTTTCTCACTAAATGTATTCCAGACTAATCCAGGTGATTATGCTTTCCTCAAAATGTTCTCAGGTCATACCAAATATACTTTTTGGTTTCATTAGGTTTGCACAGAGCCGAAGTAGGGATGTATCCCCATTTTTTCTCGTATTAATTATTTCCATTGTGTGTTGTATTATCAGCATTGTACAGACATATTGTATAAGCTGATCTAATTGTGTACTCTAATTTTGTAATCATGTATATACAGTTTTCTCTTTGTGTAAAGAGTATTGATATGTTATATTTTATTCATTCCACCGTGAGATTTTATTATACTCTAATTCTATAGTGTAAGTGTTCTTTTTCTTTTATTATAACTTTTCTTTCTTCTCCTCGCTCTCTAATTTCTTTCTTCTAACTTTTTAGGTTTTTGGTACTTGAGTTTAGGCAAGTGAATACAAAAGAAGTATTAGTGTCAAAATTCGAGCGTCGAATTCTCGAGTCATCACAATTGGTATTAGACCTTAATATTAAGTGATAACCTTGGCATGGTTGCGTAACTCAATAGAGATGGGGTTAGTAATACCCTAGATTGGGTTCGAGTGTATATGTACATAAATGAGAGAGCATATTTGTTAATGTTATAAAAGGTTTTATATTATGTTTGTTTATCGGTTGAGTGGTATATAAATTCCAAATTGACTCATTTGGCCAACGTCGTTGATAAGGATTTCTAAACACTTGAATGAGACAAATCAACATAGTATTGTTTTAAAGAGTTGGTAAATGAAATAATTTTACCAAGATTTTATATATGAAAGAATTTTCAAGTTAAATAGAGTTTATGGGTCATTGGTTTGATTGGAAATGACAATATTCCATTATTATCAATTATTATTGAGTCGTCACTTTTGAGCATTGACTATTGTGTTTGATTGGTAGTGTGCCTGACCATTCTATGGGTATTAGCTACTTGTTTAGATATGAGAAATCTTATCACCCTTTTTGCATGGATTGGGTAAGAATTTAACCTTAGTAAAGTGCTTAGTATGTCATTAACCTAGGAGGAACCTATTGAAGCAATCATATATATAACTAGAAGTATATACGTGTAAGTTTATAAAAGGGTTTATAAATAGGAAATGGATTTGAGTTGAAAATTGAAGGATCTGAATTTCTGGTAAAATTTGAAAAATGGTTTTTTGAAGATTTAAAAAGAAATATTGAGATTATTTGGAAGTGTTCATGTAAATAAATGCATTTTATATATTTTTAAAAGCAACATAGATATTATTTTGGCCGTTGCAAAATAATCCCGATGATGATCGCGACATCATCGGTGTTCATTTTTGAGTTTCTAAGTAATACTTGCTACAATAGACAAATTGTTGAACTAAAACAGAAGTTAGTATTGAACGTAGAATTTATGATTTTGAAATCCGGAGTTTGGGTCCAAAATTCTCAACCAAACTATAATATGGATGCATTTATGTTTTAAATATTAGATTTACTTGATTGTGCATTTAACTTGATATGATGTTTCATAGATATGTAGTGGAATATTCGACGATTTTGGATAGTTGAAATTTTCAAATAACATTTAAAAACCTAGTTAAATTTATATTTAAAATATAAGAGAATAGAATCGAAATTTATTAATTAACGTAGTTTGAATATTTAAAATTTAATTAAATGAGCTTGCCGTATCACTATAGTTCGTAATTTTACGATTTAAACTTCGAATGGGTATATAAGAACCAATATAATTCAGAATTCTTTGAAACAAGAATCTTCGGGATTTATTGGATTATAGCTTTTCTACTGAAAGAGAAAAATCGAGATTTCATCTTGTTGATTTTGAGTTATGTCAAAATCATATTTTTTAGAAAAATCGCAGTGTGGTAGTTTATAAACTATAACAATTTATTTAACAAAATGAAAGAATTTTAAGTGAATAAAATTTTCCATTAATAAAATATACCAGCTTGGTATGTTAACTTGTGGTGAGTTTGGACTTGAATTTTTGAGTTGCTTAAGGAAGCGTGAATAATCGACTAGGTAATAACCAGGGTCTATTGAGCGGATGGTGACACTTAACAGTTTGTTTATCATCCTTGGGTGAGAAAAAGATTTATATTTTGAATATATCTCGAGTTAAGATTTTTAGTGTTTATAATATTATATGATAATGATGTGTGCAGATTGATTGTGATTGCATGCAGCGTTATGTACATATGTGATGTTTGCTGATTTGCTTCATTATTGCCAGCTGCATCATGTTTGGTGGTTGCATTTGATGGATATGTTTGGTTATGAGTATATTTGTTGTTATCATATTACTTGATTATTTTCTTAATGCTCTTTTAGGTATGTAAGTATATGCATGTGTGTGGAGGCAAAAGCTGGTTAGCTTGCTTATAGCTTTTGGTTTCATAAATAAGAGTTTAATTGCCTGACTAATAAGTACGTGTTAGTTATGATTTGTTTGGGTGATTTTATGTTTCAGATATGGGCAGCCATTTGGCTTTTGTTCTCCTTTTTAGATAGAGTGAGACCCTGCGAGGTATTTGGGTTTTTTATGATCAAGCCGCGCAAGAGAGGTGTTGCTGAATTTCTTTTGAAAATTTCAAATGTTAGAAAAAATTAACAAACATTAGTATGGAATGTTTTTGAAGTAAAATTAATCGGTTTGTAACAATCTTCTTAACTTGTGATTCCGAAAACGAAATCCATTTAAGGAGGGAAGAACGTAACAACCCGAATAATTAATAATGAATATTTAATTAATTTGAAGACCAATTAAAAATAGGCAGATAGAAGCAATGAGCTCCCTAAACAACGACGACTAGGTTATTTCTGCCGCCCTCTTTCTTTTGTTTCTACTTCTACTCCGTTCCTCCTTTTCTTCCTCATCTGCATCTTCCTTTCCCCTTCTATTCCTTTTCCCCTTCTAACCTAGCTTTACCCATCGTGGTTAGGGCTATGCCATCAGATCCCGATCCAGATATTGTTTCCAATTCAGTAGCCTACCAAGCGTTGATTTCTTTTTCTCACCCCTTTTATCCACTCAATTCGGCCACCGCCTCCCTGTACCATTAGTGCAACCCTACCCTTCTGTATCCCCTATTACCTTCCCGTTCTCACTTGCCCAGTCCCTTACCCTTCTTGATTTTAAACTGGTAGCACCTATAGCCCTGAAGCTATCAAATGCTCGAGTTTAGCTAATAACTGTCAATTACTCGGGTAAGCTTTGGATTGATAGTTGGTTGTGTGTTTTTGATTATGGTAGTAGTTTCACGCTTGGATGCAGGTTGACTTCCATTGACGGAGTACGTTATAGGCGCGTGTTGATTTTGGTGGTTTATCAGTGTGGGTGAGTTATATTTGTAGATCTAGTTAGCAATCTTTTGTCTGGTTCTGCAGCTATCTCTGATTTCTTGTGCAGTGTCTATCTGTAGCACTACAAGAGCTATTTTGATAGTAACCTAGTTGAACTTGGTCTGCTTTGCAGCCTGTTATTATATTTTGTTGTGGTATCTAATCTGGATAGTTGATTAGTGCTGTTGGTATTGTTTCTTCTGGTTGTTCGCTGATATATGAGCTATTTTCATCTTCTGCATTTGCTTCAATCCTCTGCCTTGGTTTTCTAAGCATTCGTTGGACTATGGTGTAGCTGCCTATCTTTACATCTGGATTGGTATCACATATAAGCTGTTTCATAGAGCCTGCTTATGTGGTTTCCGATTTGATAGAGCCAGCTAAAGATTAATATTGAGCTATTACTGGTAACTGGTGATAGATGCGATAGCTATCTTGTTGTTGGTAATAGAGAAGAGAATTGAAGATTCAAAATAAAGTTGTTTTTACTAGACTGCTTGCATGTAGGGATGGCAATGGGACGGGTCTAGGGTCCAAACCCGCTTGACCCGCCCCTGTTTTAACCCATTTAGACCCGCCCCATAGGGTCTTCGGGGCGGGTAGACCCGCGACCCGCTTTTGGAGGTCCGGGTCTAGGGTCGGGTCTAGGGCATGGCTAACCCGCCCCAACCCGACCCGCATGATCGAAACATCATTCAAACACTTTATAACTATAACTATTACTTGTTAATCTTCTTAGATTTAGATGGTTATAACCTGAATATTATATTCTTTCAGTTGACAAACTATAAAATTTTCATTGTATTAAGTTGCATCAATGATAATCATACAATAACAAATGCATACATTTTGAACTATTATCTTACAACTCATTTTATAATATTCTCTTGTCATTGTGAACACATTATAATATGCATATAACTTATCATTTAGTGATAAAAAAAATATAAATATATAAATTTGTGTACACTAGAACATAATATCACCGGGTCGCGGGGCGGGTCGGGTCTACCCTGACCCGTACGGGTTTCGGGTACGGGGCGAAATTCCAGACCCGCACCAGGTCTACGGGGCGGGTCTGGGGCAGGGTTTAAAAAGTCTGGGTCGGGTCTGGGGCACGATAAACCCGCCCCATTTCCATTCCTACTTGCATGCTTTAAATTAAGTTATGTTGTGTCTTGCATGTTGCATAGAAATGTATTGTGATGTAATGCCCTTATGTATTCTATAACTGATAGATTATATTTTAGGACTTAGTTAAGGAAAATATGTCAAGAGCAGACAGGCTCTCAGCCTATTTCCTGTTATATTTTGTACTCATTACTTGCTATAATGAACAAGTGGTACAGTCCACTCTAAAAACTGGTTGGCTTTGTCAAAACTATTAATTAATTTAAATATTTAAAACGATTAATTTTAAGAATTAACGACTTGGAATTAATTTAAATGGGAATTCGGATGTCGATTCAACTTGGAATAGGGAATGTTGTGTTTAAAAATCCAAATTAATTTAGTTTGAAGCTAGGTGAAATTTTATTTGAATATAAACGATAATAATAAATTATTATCAGAGAAATTGTGGATTTTAGAATCGAACAACTATTGACCGATTTTGTTAACATGATAAATTAGCAAATTTTTAAACAATCTCAAATTATGGCAAAACCAGTTTCATCAAATCCGGAGTGGTTAATTATTGTAAAATTTCACATTTTGTGTCAATTTGAATTGTTATGTGATCGTGCACGATATAAACACGTAGTGATTAGTGATTTGAGACTAAAAATAATGTTTTTGCTAACGAACACTGAATTCGCCGAACCAGTTTCGTCGGGTCCGGGAGGGCGATCTGTGTGGTCATGAAAGCATGAAGCATTCAAAGTACAAACAAATGAATAAAATATATAAAATATCTCCACTATATAATAATCATAACTCTTAAAAACCTTAACCCTCTTTCACTTTTTACCTCTTACAACGAATTATTTTGTATCTACCTCCATTTCTTATTTCGATAAATCGAATAAAATCGGATTCTCAACGAAATCAAATGAATTTTGACTCGTTTGAATCATGGATGGAAGATTTACATCATGGGTTTTTCTTATATGGGTGCACACAATCTTCAGGAGGTTTTTTTCAGCAATGGCTATGGTTTCGAGCTATATGAAAATGTGTAGGATTTTGGTCGATTTAAGTTTACATTCGAATTCAGCACAAGGCTGAGCATCTTTGATGTGAAGATGAGGTAGAATTGCACATTTTTGGACGTCGTGGGTCTAGAGTAATGAGGTGGAATGAAGAAATGTTGCATTTTTTTAGAGCTTCTCTAGGCATTTTTCTTGGTGATGACCGGGTAGAGGCTAAGTAGAGGAGTTCCTAGGTGTTGTTAGATCTCGATTTAATCGAGTATGGAGGAACGGTAGGAGGCGTTTTGTGTTCAACATTCTTGTTGTATGCATGTTCGTGCGTTTTCAAAGATGGGGAAGAAGGGGTTAAGTAGGATTTCGGGTAAATTATTAATTAATTAATTTGTGTTAATGATGTTTAAATTATTTAAAATGTTTACAAATTTGTAATGGGTATACTTATTTCATATGAAGTCAGATTGCAATGAAACAAATTGCGTTGGGTTCATATTTACGAATACTATGCATACGAATTGGATTGGATTCATTTGAAGCAGTTTGGAATTTTTTTCTAATTTTAAACGTTAGTTTAAAATTAGATAAATCAACTGCGAAATCATCAAATTAGAACGGATGTTGAGTTAACTTTCACACTTTCAAGAATACTGCTGAATATTGTTATTTTGTATAATAATATTCATTTTTGTTAGTATAAATTGCATATTTGGATGTTTTAGATGATTTATTGTTTTTTTGGTGTTTGTCGATATGTATATATTCCCGCTTATGAACATATGACCTTTGATATTACCAACTTCTAAGCGAAAGATTCATCTTAAATGAATTAGATAAGATTAGCTGATTTATGTGCATATATAGATTAATATAAAGGCTATGATAGGGGACAGGTTGGAGGGATCCAACAGGATTCCTCAAATGTTTTGGATGTTACTTGCTTTCATATTTTTCAAATATGGATTGTCTAACCTAACTAACATAAAATTTTGGTTCGGATATGGATTGTTGAATTAAATTTAACACTGATATGTTATTAATCACTAAATGGTATTTATTAAGTGATTGGCAGCAAATGTCCTAAAATTCATCTGTTTAAGACGCTGATTCGTCGTCAGGGGAATTGACTAAGTTGAAGTTATAAAAATTATTTTTATAATGATAAAAATGAATTTTATAACTGAAGCAAGGTATTAAATTTTATTTTATATAAGTTATATAAAATAGAGGTTTTATAAATAAATCAATAATTATAATTAGATTTTATAAAGGAAATTGTAAAATGATTTATATAGCAAACTCCCTTGTTTTAAATAAGTTTTATAAGTAAGTCAGTAATTGAATATAAAGAAAGCAGGGTAAGTGACTTTCGGCTATGGCGACTATTCCTCAAAAACCACTAAATCTAAAACCCACTTTCGCCTTAAAATCCAATTCGGATTTTCGTTCTGCTATTCCTCCAGACTTTCAACCTTCTACGCAATATGCAAAGCAAGACAACTATCCAATCTAAGGTATTTTCTAATTTCTAGATCTTAGTTCAAAAAATGATTTTCTAAATCTTATTTTAAAAGATCATGACCCCACAAATAAGGTTAGTTATAATAAGTTGAAAGCATGGATAGATGTGGTTTATAGAAATAAATATCACCTAAACTCTATAAAGCTTAGGTTTTATGAACCTGATGTCAAAGTTAATCTCGAAATTGCGGTTATAGAAGAAGAATTGACAAATAAGGCTAGAGGAAAATGGGTTAATTCTATGGTCTTGTTTGGGACTAAACCATATTACAATATTTTAAAGGAATACTTAGACATGACTTAGAATTTGAAAGTAAAATATCAATTGTTTTCAAGAGAAAATGGATTCTTCATAATTAAATGTGACATTGCTGAACACTGTGACAGAATTTTAACACCTGGGCCATACTATTACAACAAGAAACTAATATTTACGAAAAAAAGGAATTCGGGTTTGGAATTAACTCGTGAATGTCTTCATTCCTTACCGATATGGGTTTGTTTGCCGGACCTAGATTTAGATTTATGGACTGTAGAGGCTATGAGTACTTTCAAATTTAGGTCATCCCATAAAATTGGATAGTTTCACTGAAGGTATAATTTGACTATCTTATGCTAGAGATTTGGTAGAGATAAATTATGATTCCAAATTTCCTAAGATAATACCTATTCAAAGTTGTAATGGAGCTATTGTTTAGCAAAAGGTAGTATATAAGTGGGTTCCAGTATTATGTTCTTGTTAACGATATTTTTTGTCAACACCGAGGTCTACAGAAATGGACCTAAGGGGAAAATAGGTTTATTTAGCTTCAACAAGTCTGAGTAAGTTCACTGTAGATGTCAAGGTTTAGAGCCCGAAAAATTAGTTACCCTTCCCATAATGGGGTGAGCATCACGCTTAAGCGACTCAAGAAATAATAGTTGTCTTGAGATAAGGGTTCCCTAAGCATAACCCTCGATAAGGGCTAAACGGCTTGTAGGAAAAGGTTTCGCACTGGCTTTGCGGAAGGGTTTAGGTTTGGACAAGAGCTTGTAAAAGTGTAGAAAGTAAATAACATGTTGCATTTGTAACAATGACTAGGAAAACATATAGGATACCCATAAAAAATGTACTAAGTATTGATCCACTCTTTATTGATCTTTGATTTAGAATATGCAAGTGATTACAACCAAAATCCCCAATTTGATTTAGGAATTATGGTTCACTCTAGAGAAAAGAGTACAAGAATGAGAAGGAGGAAAATCGTCCCGAAAATGAGACCCCTTGGGTCTTATTTATAGACAAATCGGCCCCCCTTCTTCTATTGGGCCAGCACTACCCCTTCGGCCTCTTTTCTCTATGGTTCCAGAAATTCTGGCTTTCGATCACTCTATCTTAATATTATAAAGGCTTTGCCTGTGTCTTTTTGAGGTATCGGTTCATGCTTTCGGGCAGAGGGTTCTAGCCTACGGAGCTCCTTTTCGATCCCTTGTCCACCCGTTTTGTATTGGTCTTTAGTTTACCGGTGCGAATGGTTTTCGGAAGGCTTTACTTCCAGGTGTAGGCCAACGCGTGTATGCTTCAGGGCATGGACTCTCGGTCTTGTTATTAATTATTTGTAGAGATCGCCTTTGGGGTTAAAGTGGAAGGTTGTCGGGACTGTCACCCCTGTCGATATCGAGACTAAGTAGATTGGTGAGGTTAGCTTATTTCTCTTTTGGGGGTCCTCCTTGCTTGTTGGTAGATTCCTGAAGCGTATCCTAATTTCTCCGGAAGTTGCTTCCGGCACTCCATTTGTTGTTTATCAAGGTGGCTTCCCGATGTCCATCTGGTTGAGGTTTTGGGATATGGCTCCCGATTTTATCGTATCGATATTAAGCCAGTTAATACCGATAGCTCTTCCGTCTTCCTAGGTCTCGGGTTGTGACGTTCTTTGTTTTCTACTATATCAGCTTTCGGCATTCAGATGACTTCTTGTTGGCTATCCTCCCTACTGGAATAACCCTGTCGGAATTACCTAGCCGGTAATCCCTCTTTTGTATAGGCTTTGAGTTCTTTTCTTTCACGATGGTGTCGGTTGCCAGCTTCCGTATTGCTTCCTTGTGCTAAACCTTTGTTGGCGGAAGATTCTTTTATGCTTATGTCGGTTTTCTACCCTTTACCGCTAACCCGTTCCGGAGGTGATTTTGTTGGTAACATTTGCTCCCCCCTCTTTGTGAAGGGGTAATTTCGACTTTCCAAGTCAAACATCGATGACTTTCGGTGCTTTAGCTCTGTGTCTCTTGATCTAACATTATCAGACCCATTTATTGTCTTTTGTCTGTACGACTTGGATTAGATGGTGATTTGGCATAATTTCCATTGCTTCTTCTTCCTCCTCATTTTTTTCTAGCCAAGTAAATTACTTAAACTTGATTACTGTTCATCAAGAATTACTGAAGCTCTTTCAAAGATTTCTGGTTTAATCTCTAGTGAAAACTTTCTCTTTCAATTACGAGCTGAAGTTTAATACTAACTATTCGAACCAAATTAGGGTTTAATGTGCTAAATGCAAACTATTTAGTCACAGGCAATCTAAATTATGATTCCCTGTGAACTATTCAAATGTTCTCTCCTAATGTTACTTTTGGGCTTTGAGTTGTACAATTTATAAGAAAAGTTATTTGTTGTTACAGAAATGCAATTTACACTTTTGTTTTCAGTGAGCTCATTGTCAATGTTATGGGTCTATTTATTCTGACTTTACCAACACCAACCCCCGTTTTTGTTCAGTATGTAAGTGTCATATTAATTCAAGAATGGTGGATTATCCGATAGGGCTACCGAAGGGCTGGTTCGATCTTCGGCCTTGGGTATCTGTAAAATCTAAGAGTTTTACAGTCGTAACCCTTTGATTTTGATCTTACGTGTGTCAGATCTGAGTATCAATCAAGCTTTCGGTGATGACTTAGAACAACATGGTCTCGGTTTGTCTGTTACCAATTCTATTTTTGTTTTCCCGGAACCATTTTTTTGGGTGCTAAGATGATTAATTTCATCATCATTAAGGGAATGATTGCTCCTAAATGAATGTGAAATCAGCATGAGTTCTGTCTAGATTAACATTTGGGACCATCCTTATGTGCAATGGTTAATGTGTCAAGCATTAAATGAGTTTACATGTTATCTACTCATTTCATACTAATGAATAGGGTGTTGAGTCACGTGTTAATGAAATTATATCACCTGGCAGCATCATAGCTGATGGAAAGAGTTTAAGTCGACAGAAGCCCAGTGTTCCCAGCTCCTTTCGGAAAAAGAATCCCCTTGCTTTGAAGAAGTCTTTAATCACTTCTCAGGATGAAGTGGACTCCATTCTTAACGACTTTGGGATGTATGATGTAGATGACATCCCCACCACTAACCAAGATAGCATTCAAAACAGTCAGGAAGGTTGTTTTACGTATTCGCCCATCCACATTTGGCATGGGGGATTCTTCCCCTTTCCAACTTTTGTACTTCGACTCTTGCGGGACCTAAAAATTGCTCCTATCCAACTTCTGCCGAACACTTATACTTTACTTCTTTGTCTTGAAATTCTGGCACTTGAATTGGGTCAGGCTTCCCTTACTGCTAGTCTCATTCGCCATTTGGTATGGTTTTCAAAAGTAGCAAACTCGCCCATCTTACGTGCCAACTTCTGGAAGAAAATTGTCAAGGACAGCATTAGCAAAACTATGCCTTGGGAGGACCAGTTCATTTTCATCAGATGTCGGACTAGCATTTCGGGCAACTTTGCAGAATTTGGTGAGTTCCCCTGCTTTTTTGCGAGTAAACATACGCTTTTCCTTTTTGAGTGTTGTTTAATTTTATTTGATTTCTAGATCCTGCTTCCGAGAGGGTTCCTTTAACGGAAAGTGAGTCTTGCGCGCTTGAAATTATCTTTAAAACGTATGGGGAACCGCGGAGCCGATCAACTTTGCTAACTTTGGATAAACTGTATCAATATAATGTAACACCCCACCTCCATTAAGGTCACTCACAAAGGTAATGCCTTAACTTTGGTGGAGCGTTTTAGTAGACAGAACAGAAATTTACAAGACAGATAAACAATACTTGAGAAATAATAACTTTATTTCAGCGGGAAACAAAAATCAATTTGGTTACATCTTTACCAAAAACTCAAGTACATAAATATCAGTCTTGTTCAAAAAAACCATCAGAGTACAAAACTTTTAAAGTCATAATCCCCACAGAAGCTTCCATAAAGAGTCAAGCCATACTTTAAGCACTCTGAGTACTACAAGCAGAAGAAATCCGGATCAAGCTAAAGTATTCCCTCCTTGAAAACTTGGGGGGGAAACAGAAGAAAAAGGGGCGAAAACAAGCAAGTCAGACATAAAGTCTGGCAAGTCCTGTGACTTTTAGCATATGAACATATAATAATAATAATGACATGAAAATAAAACTGGATGTGAGATGACAGTAACAGGAGTAGCAGATATACTTAGGTTAAGCAGAGAAAGAACAGAATGATGTAAGCTTTTGCTTTTCACTTCTCTGCACTAATACTAGTATAACAGGATTAGGTGTCACCCTAATGTCTAAACTGAAGCAGAATCAGGAACATAATAATTTCCACAGAAACAGAATGCTAATAATGGGCCTTTACCACCCGAACAGAAACAGACATAAGCAGAATGCTAATAGTGGGCCTTTACCACCCGAACAGAAGGTACAGAAATAAAAACAGATTTATCCCTATGGAAACAAAATGTAGAATTAGGTGTACACTAGTAAATGGGCCTTTACCTCCCGAACAGACGGTACCACACAGACAGGTGTTGCCACCCAACAGAAACAGACGGTACCAACAGAAACAGACAGAACTAAGTGTACCCTAAAACCCTACCCCAACCGATCGGCTCCCTAAACATAAATACCCTGTGTCGGCCCCACTGTAGGGTGTATCACTCCCTAAAGTGACAACCAATTGGCACAGACCTATTTACAGATGTCACGGCGTCTTACATCCCCAAAGGCAGGCCGGGATCCATGCACGCACATGACACGGTTGGAATGCACCATCAACACCCCTCGCCATTATCAGAATGATCCACTTATAATTAGTTCAATAAGCGTGCCCGGACCCTACCTACTGTTGGGTCAAAGTTTTGATACCATAAAGGGTTACTGACTAATATGGGTCCCAAACAACAGATGACACAAGTAATTTCCCTCCTAACCTTGTGTCCCCAGACTAACAGATTTCAGATTAACTTGTTTACAAGTTCAGACATACAGAATTCAGATCAACCAGTTCACAGATTAGACAAGTTTTCAGACCAACGGATCAGATATACGAATTTAACAGACTTACAGATTAATCGATTACAGATTAACAGGCTTACAGATTGACCGGTTACAGATTAACAGACTTATAGATTAACCGATTACAGATTAACAGACTTACAAATTAACCGATTACAGATTAACAGATTAACAGACTTACAGATTGTCTAACTTGTATTGGGCCTACAGATTCATGAAATGGGTTTATTAATTTCATCAGTCTAGTTGGTTTAACCCTATCCACCCAACACGTTTTAGACATCATATTTATCCCAGATTTTCATTAATTAAATACTAATGCCCTGACCTCTCACATTAGACTGACAGTTTGCGGCTACTGGTTAGGCCGGTTGGTTCCGGGCAGGTTTCTGCCACAAACTGAGTCTAACCTCGGGTTTCGAGCACGTTATGACTAACTTCTCACATTAGAACCTATTGTTTGCAGCCACTGGATGTGCTGGGCGGTTCCGGGCAGAATTACGCCGCAAACTCATTCTAACCTCGAGTTAGCCATGTTTATCTTTGCGGCAAATTAATTAATAATTTACCATTTACGCCCACGCCTAATATACATGTCAACTATTCGTAACTATAGTCAATTCAGATTATGTCAATAACAAACTAAATATATCTACTCAAAAGATATAGCAGATAATAGATTTCGCAGATTAGGCGACTTAACTTATTTAGCAGATTAAGCAATTTAGCAGATTTAATATATAACAGATTAGGCATTTTCAGCAGACTTAGCAGATGACAGATTTAGCAGATGAACAGATCTAGCAGATTAGGCAATATAGCAGAACTAGCAAATTAGGCAATATAACAGAACTAGCAGATTAGGCAATATAACAGATTTAATCATTCCTTAAAGTTTCATAAACATATCTTGCCTAATTGTAAATTTGGCCTAAGTTTGCATGCCTAAATAGTTGTCATGATTCACAATATGATCATATACCCCACGTTTGTATTGAATTTACATGGCACAGATTATGGTCATAATTCACCATATTACACATGTCCCAAATTTAGTTAAACTTTCCTAGTACAAGAGATTCACATATAAATTATACCAAATATATCCATCGATTTCAATGCATGTCATATATTCAAAAATCTCCCACTTAGGTGTTATTCACATTTAATAGTTATCAAATCTTAATATAGATCTTCACACCTAAGTCATATTCTTTTTTTATCTCAAGTCATGAATTGTTATATAAATAACATGCCCAACAATCTAGAACTTTGAATTATAACAGATCTTAATTCAAAATATGCGTTATGTCCAATATCTCAAGTCACATGTTAACATACAATGGTTCCTCTTCTTCCAATTCACAGAATATGCATAGATCTAAATCTAGTCTATAACCTATGTCCTTTTTCTTAAATCAGTCACGGATTAGCCATGTCCCATTTATGCCATCATTCATTATTTTTAACGTTCGTGCGTTAATCTCTTATGAGATTTGGCGCAGGCTCGTGGTAGCTTGGCTATAGAACAGAAAGAAGAAAGAGATACAGAATAGGATAGATCCAAACAAAACAGAACATACATAACCTCAAATTCAGAGTTACAATCATGTCACAATAAAAATTAAAGTTTATATCGGAAAATAACTGCACTTGCCTTGATTGGATTAAAGAAGAAGAAGAGTTGCAGTTGTTCTCTTTTAATTTTAATCAGTTTGGAAGAAGATGCTTTAGTCCTAGTTCCAGTTCATATTTCAGCAGAGTAGCGACGCCATTTTTATTTTAATTAGGACAGAGGAAGAGCATAGGAAGAATGAAATGGTGTGGAGAGAAAGTGAAGTCTGGGGGTGTTTAAATAGGATTAGACGGACGAATCTAGACAGAAAACGAGTCTAAATACATCAGAATGCATCAGGTTCAGAAAGTGGGTTTCGGGAGCAGGTCGACCCCCAGGTCGACACTATGGTCGACTTGGCCCTGGGGAGGTCGACTACCCAGTCGACCACCCAGTCGACCTTGGTCCTGCGCGGGAAATTTCCCGCCCAGCCCGCTTCTGGGTTTGAATTCGAATTTCGAGCTGTTTTCAATTCTGAAATTCTCTGAAACTTCGGAGGGCCATATCTCCCTCATACGGACTCCGTTTCTCGAAAACTCGGACTCGTTTCCAAGAAGAATTTCGAGACGAACGCAATGGCGCAACCCGTTTCTCTTGATTCTTATTTTAAAAATTAATTATTCTCTGGTTTGTTACTTATATGATCACAGAAAATACGGGGTGTTACATTCCCCCCTCCTTAAAGGATTTCGTCCCCGAAATCTTCAAGTTGAGAAGAATGTGTCCTACCATCCAGTCATCCATCTACCCAACCATCATCCACAAGCATCCATTGTCCTTAGAAAACTTCTAATGTTTTATAAACATATGCAAAAGTGTGTGTATATGTTCCTTATCTAATGCAAAGATCAGGCGGTCCACTGATTCAGTTGACCTCCTTAATGCGAATTATGTTAGTGCCATGAGTCCAACATGTATGCAATTTTCCTATTTGATACATATCATTCTTATATGAGTGACAACCATTCATTCATATGCAACATCCATGTGATGAGTCAATCATTTTGCATCCACAGAAATTGAAAATG
Source organism: Allium sativum (assembly GCA_030737875.1). Classification (NCBI taxonomy): domain Eukaryota; kingdom Viridiplantae; phylum Streptophyta; class Magnoliopsida; order Asparagales; family Amaryllidaceae; genus Allium; species Allium sativum. The sequence continues at coordinate 164,435,345 of CM060924.1, forward strand.
CTCACACATCCATAAGCAGTATGAGAGTGTTTTCGAGCCGATCTAGTGCCTAATGTGTGTATATGCATCCACGAGCAACCAATAACAACCACTTGCATCCACTTGCAACCATCAAACATAACATGTCTCAAATACATGTTTACACCCATTAGTTTCTACCTAAAGTTCAAAGATTCGATCGATAGGATAGTCGAATGATGGAAGCGATTACAGATAAAACAAAAACTTGGTTTCCATTAAACCTTGGCTGAGAGACAAATTCCCCTAAGTATCAACCCCGAAGACCGAAATCAATATCAGATTGACTCCCAGAGGATTACCCTCTTTAGACAATGTCAAAACTGGAAATCTCAACCTTATCAGAAATATTCAGATATTTACATATTACCAGTACAGATTAGATTACTAAATGATTCTTAGGAAACTAAGCATGATAAAAACCCAGAATGTATGCGTCAATAGTCAACTTAACGCTCAACACAGATACCCAATTTACCAAGCTTAGATGAGTCATAACCCTTATGGGTCTGAGTCTACAGCGGAATCAGAAACAATACTAGTATTCAAGTGCAGAGTATCGATTACAGAATCGAAATACCAGAATCAGAAAAGAGTTTCAACTCAGAAATCAGATAAAGAAATTAAACCTCCTATAAAAAGTTTTCCTATTTCTATCCTATCCACTAGCCTCAAGAGTGTTCACCTGCCTTCCAGAAGTTGGTCCTGCCCTCTGCCCTTGCCCTCGTTTCTTCGGACAGTCCCTAGTGAAATGTCCCATCTCACCACGGTTGAAGCAAGTGCCCTTTCTTTTTCTACAATCCTTGTTCAGATGAGTCGAGCTTCCACAAGTAAAGCACTTTTTCTCCTTCTTATCTTCAGACTTTTCACCCTTCTTTTGTGTTTCCTTTTTGGGCCATGCTTTCTTGTTCTGTGGTTCTTCCTTCTTTGCCTCCTTCTTGTCATTGTCTTCCTCGTGCAGTAGTGCCATATCCACCAAACTCTCGTAAGTAGCTCCCATGGGTACATGGGTCATGGCTAGGCTGTGCAGTGGCTCGTTCAATCCCTTAACAAAGCGTAGAGCCTTTTTATGCTGGGTATTGACTAAATCTAGCCCGAACCTAGCCAGTTGGTTGAACTGATTGACATATTCCGTGACCGTCATACTTCCTTGCTTAAGAGATAAGAACTTTTCCAGTTGTAGACTTCGTTCAGCTTGCGAGAGGAATTTCGTCTCAAACCTTGTTCTGAAATCCATCCATGTTTCAACTGGCCTCTCGGCGTTAGTGACTTCCTACCAATAGGAAGCTTCGTCCTTGAGTAACCATACCGCCAATTGTACCTTCTGCCTATCGTCCACCTCGAAAATAACGAACAGATCCTTAGTTTCCTTGAACCAGTTCCTCGCTTCAACGAATGATTCAGTTCACTTGAAATCCTTTCCACCCATGGCCCTAAAATCTTTACAGATCTTTGAAAAAGCAATTGCACGAGGAGGGGGCGGAGGAGGAGGAATTGCTGCAGCTGGAGGAGGAATATCTGCTGGGCCTGCATCGTTGGCCCTAGCCTCTAAGTACCTCCTGAACCAGCCAGGTATTGGCACGCCCTCTGGAAAGTTAAGATTCCCAGACATGCTGGAATGAAAGAAAAAGATTTAAAACGGAGAACGGAAAAGATAGATATATGGCTTTTCTGGGGATTATGTTTTCCAAAATAAACTTTATTTTTGAAAATACTTCCTTTTAAAATCTTTTTGAAAATAGTTTTCAAAACTTTTGATCAAATCTGGTAACCTTCAGCTCTGATACCAAGTGTAACAACCCACCTCCATTAAGGTCACTCACAAAGGGAATGCCTTAACTTTGGTGGAGCATTTTAGTAGACAGAACAGAAATTTACAAGATAGATAAACAATACTTGAGAAATTATAACTTTATTTCAGCGGGAAACAGAAATCAATTTGGTTACATCTTTACCAAAAATTCAAGTACATAAATATCATTCTTGTTCAGAAAAACCATCAGCGTACAAAACTTTTAAAGTCATAATCCCCAGAGAAGCTGCCATAGAGAGTCAAGCCATACTTTAAGCACTCTGAGTACTACAAGCAGAAGAAATCCGGATCAAGCTAAAGTATTCCCTCCTTGGAAAACCTGGGGGGAAATAGAAGAGAAAGGGGCGAAAACAAGCAAGGTCGGACATAAAGTCTGGCAAGTCCAGTGACATTCAGCATATGAACATATAATAATAATAATGACATGAAAATAAAATTGGATGCGAGATGATAGTAATAGGAGTAGCAGATATACTTAGGTTAAGCAGAGAAAGAACAGAATGATGTAAGCTTTTGCTTTTCACTTCTCTGCACTAATACTAGTATAACAGGATTAGGTGTCACCCTAATGTCTAAACTGAAGCAGAATCAGGAACATAATAATTTCCACAGAAACATAATACTAATAATGGGCCTTTACCGCCCGAACAGAAACAGACAGAAGCAGAATGCTAATAGTGGGCCTTTACCACCCGAACAGAAGGTACAGAAATCGAAACAGATTTATCCCTACGGAAACAAAATGTAGAATTAGGTGTACACTAGTAAATGGGCCTTTACCTCCCGAACAGATGGTATCACACAGACAGGTGTTGCCACCCAACAGAAACAGACGGTACCAACAGAAACCGACAGAACTAAGTGTACCCTAAAACCCTACCCCAAGCGATCGGCTCCCTAAACAAAAATACCCTGTGTCGGCCCCACAGTAGGGTGTATCACTCCCTAAAGTGACAACCAATTGGCACAGACCTATTTACAGATGTCACGGCGTCTTACATCCACAGAGACAGGCCGGGATCCATGCACGCACATGACCCGGTTGGAACGCACCATCAACACCCCTCGCCATTATCAGAATGAACCACTTATTATTAGTTCAGTAAGCGTGCCCGGACCCTACCTACTGTTGGGTCAAAGTTTTGATACCAAAAAGGGTTACCGACTAATATGGGTCCCAAACAACAGATGACACAAGTAATTTCCCTCCTAACCTTGTGTCCCCAGACTAACAGATTTCAGATTAACTTGTTTACAAGTTCAAACATGCAGAATTCAGATCAACCAGTTCACAGATTAGACAAGTTTTCAGACCAACGGATCAGATATATGGTTTTTACAGACTTACAGATTAACCGGTTACAGATTAACAGACTTACAGATTAACCGATTACAGATTAACAGACTTACATATTGATCGGTTACAGATTAACAGACTTACAGATTAACCGATTAACAGACTTACAGATTAACTGATTACAGATTAACAGACTTACAGATTGTCTAACTTTGTATTGGGCCTACAGATTCATGAAACGGGTTTATTAATTTCATCAGTCTAGTTGGTTTAACCCTATCCACCCAACACGTTTTAGACATCATATTTATCCCAAATTTTCATTAATTAAATATTAATGCCCAGACCTCTCACATTAGACTGACAGTTTGCGGCTACTGGTTAGGCCGGTTGGTTCCGGGCAGGTTTCTGCCACAAACTGAATCTAACCTCGGGTTTCGAGCACGTTATGACTAACTTCTCACATTAGAACCTATTGTTTGCGGCCACTGGATGTGCCGGGCGATTCCGGGCAGAATTATGCCGCAAACTCATTCTAACCTCGAGTTAGCCATGTTTATCTTTGCGGCCAATTAATTAATAATTTACCATTTATGCTCACACCTAAATTACATGTCAACTATTCATAACTATAGCCAATTCAGATTATGTCAATAGCAGACTAAATATATCTACTCAATAGATATAGCAGATAGCAGATTTCGCAGATTAGGTGACTTAACAGATTTAGCAGATTAAGCAATTTAGCAGATTTAATATATAACAGATTAGGCATTTTCAGTAGACTTAGCAGATGACAGATTTAGCAGATGAACAGATCTAGCAGATTAGGCAATATAGCAGAACTAGCAAATTAGGCAATATAACAGAACTAGCAGATTAGGCAATATAATAGATTTAACCATTCCTTAAAGTTTCATAAACATATCTTGCCTAATTGTAAATTTGGCCTAAGTTTGCATGCCTAAATAGTTGTCATGATTCACAATATGATCATATACCCAACGTTTGTATTGAATTTACATGGCACAGATTATGGTCATAATTCACCATATTACACATGTCCCAAATTTAGTTAAACTTGCCTAGTACAAGAGATTCACATATAAATTATACCAAATATAGCCATCGATTTCAATGCATGTCATATATTCAAAAACCTCCCACTTAGGTGTTATTCACATTTAATAGTTATCAAATCTTAATATAGATCTTCACACCTAAGTCATATTCTCTTTTTATCTCAAGTCATGAATTGTTATATAAACAATATGCCCAACAATCTAGAACTTTAAATTATAACAGATCTTAATTTAAAATATGCATTATGTCCAATATCTCAAGTCACATGTTAACATACAATGGTTCCTCTTCTTCTAATTCATAAAATATGCATAGATCTAAATCTAGTCTACAACCTATGTCCTTTTTCTTAAATCAGTCATGGATTAGCCATGTCCCATTTATGCCATCATTCATTATTTTTAACGTTCATGCGTTAATCTCTTATGAGATTTGGCGCAGGCTCGTGGTAGCCTGGCTATAGAACAGAAAGAAGAAAGAGATACAGAATAGGATAGGTCCAAACAAAACAGAACATACATAACCTCAAATTCAGAGTTACAATCATGTCACAATCAAAATTAAAGTTTATATCAAAAAAAAACTGCACTTGCCTTGATTGGATTAAAGAAGAAGAAGAGTTGCAGTTGTTCTCTTTTAATTTTAATCAATTTGGAAGAAGTTGCTTTAGTCCTAGTTCCAGTTCAGATTTCAGCAGAGTAGCGACGCCATTTTTATTTTAATTAGAACAGAGGTAGAGCATAGGTAGAATGAAATGGTGTGGAGAGAAAGTGAGGTCTGGGGGTGTTTAAATAGGATTAGGAGGACGAATCTAGACAGAAAACGAGTCTAAATACATCAGAATGCATCAGGTTCAGAAAGTGGGTTTCGGGAGCAGATCGACCCCCAGGTCAACACTATGGTCGACCTGGTCTCCCCAGGTCGACACTATGGTCGACCTGGCCCTGCGGAGGTCGACCACCCAGTCGACCTAGGTCCTGGGCGGGAAATTCCCGTCCAGCCCGCTTCTGGGTTAGAATTCGAATTTCGAGCTATTTTCGATTCTGAAATTCTTTGAAACTTCGGAGGGCCATATCTCCCTCATACACACTCTGTTTCTCGAAAACTCGGACTCGTTTCCAAGCAAAATTTCGAGATGAACGCAATGGCGCAACACGTTTCCCTTGATTCTTATTTTAAAAATTAATTATTCTCTGGTTTGTTACTTATACGATCATAGAAAATACGGAGTGTTACATATAACCTCTTTCCCAGCGGGCAAAGGATCTTGGGGCATCCACCTATCCACTTCGTTGGATCCAAGCGTTTGACTTCGGGTTCGAATGCATTTACTACTTCCTCTCCTTTGTTTCTAGGTATCCTTATTGGGATTGCTACCTTACCTTTCAAACAGCTTTAATTCACAAAACATTTATTCTTGAAGTTTCTTTTGTATCTTATATTTATATTCGGGGATTCGACTTCTGAATTCGTTACTCTTACTGATGCTCTGTTTCAATCCACCACCGCCGCTCACAAGAAGTTGGCTGAATCAACCGTTGAGACTCTGGCTAAGAGATTGAGGCTTGATGCTTTTGTTACTTTTTCTCAAGACGCCATCGTTGAGGTTGCTGATCAGGCAATTTCTACCTCTATAACTTTTATTATTGGTTCTTCCAAGGTGTCTGCTATTGTCTCTCCTAAGGATACCCTTGGTAGTGGATATGGAGGTCCTGCTTTGCCGTCAACCTTTCCAAGTATGCCAGAATTGGGCAAGCATGACATGACTTAAAAAGAAAAAGAAACCTCCACTTCTCAACATGCCGATTCCCCGTGACTTCCCGCTCCCTCAAAGGGCTTTGATGAGCTCGTGAAGCTTGCTCTTTCTTGTCCCGAAGTTATAAGTGTTTCGTCATCTTCCACACCTTTAGTCGAGGAGGATTTTTATCGACATTTAGTCAATTGACAACTTTCGGTATAGAATTTTTTTTTTAACTATTCTCTTGTGCTTGACTTGTTATGGTGGCTAATTGAATCCCTTTTCACATCCAGGTTACCAAATGATGGATTTTGTCTAAGGCAACTTCCTCATCATATTCCCAGGAAATTACTCGACTTCGGGAAGCTAATGAGGCCTTAAGTGACAAATGCGAGAGGTTGAAAGCCTCCCTTGAACATGTCAAAGAAGCTCTCGAAAAGGAGAGGAAGATGAAGACTTCAATGCCTAATCAAGTTTCGTCCTTAGACTACCAAATAACAGAAAACATGGTTAATCATGCTGACAAACTCAGGAGGAAGGATGAAAGCTTTCCCACGCTGCAAAGATAATTTATGAGGCAAAAGACAAGATTTCTGATTTTCTACAAGTTCATCTTCCGCATATCAAGACTAAATATTATGAAGATGCCTTATTTCATTTTATATCTGATAACCTTCAGTTTCTTCCAGAGATGCAATTCACCACCACTCCTTCTTTTATAAAGGATAGGGTCGTGGAAAGGATTAGCAAAGCCCAACAAAAGGTCGAGATGCCAGAGAGGGACATGCTTAAAGCTGAAGATTTCCTATTCAATGAGGATCTTTCTGATGATTCCGGTGAGGAAGAGGAGCTTTCGGCTTTTGCTGATGAGGATGGAGACCAGGATAGTGACGACCCCAATGGCAGTGGGCACCGAGACAATCATGATAAAGGTGGTAGTGGTCCTTCTGTTGCTCCTAATGTCTCACATGATTATACGGGATATGATCCTGACGTTGGAGGTTCTCATTTTGCTTAGGGTTCCCAAGCTCCCTCCATCAAGTAAAGTGGTATTCCCGAATCCTTAAAAGGAGAATGGTCTACACCTCTCGGGTATTGTTCTTCTAGATATAGTTGTCGTTTTTGCAATGCCTTCTCCTTCCTTACATATATAGCAGTGAATAGCTTTTTATATTAACTTAAACAAGAGGAAATGTCGCCTCATGACTTGGAGCAGAACTAAATGAAAATAAAAAGGGAAATAACTCTGGCATATGTTGAGCAAGAGAGGCTATTAAAGGATTATAATACATTATCCCGGAAGTATCATGACTTAGAATAGAGAGCGTCCAAACTTATGCGTTACAAAGAGCTCAAGGACGCACCTAGACTAAGAAAAGCTCATAAGCATAGGGAAGCTCTTCAGGAGGGAAACAAGGAATTGATGACTTTATTTTTGATGTTGATTGAGGACATAGATATATTAGTCAACTTCCTGTATGAGATCTATAAGAGATAACAAAGGTGGATTTTTCCTTCTTAGGAGAACATAACGGAGGCCTAATACGTCATCTCCACTGGCTTTATCTAGATGAGTGTGGAGCTGACCCACATCCCGGGGCTTGTTGGAGCCTCAAGAGGGTTCTTTCAATTCCTAGGGATCTTCCCCCAGAAAAGATTGAGTACTACAAAGATAGGTTTATCACTGAACTGTTCAAATGGTCAATTTTGTATGAACATGAGGAATATTTGTAGGCTTGATGCTGTGGTTATATAAGATACGTATGGAATTCTATCTACTATGTATGGTTGCTAATTCTTTCATATATGCTATGTTAGAACTTGTCTATCATGAAGATGAGCTACTTTTGATTTGTAGATTGAGAAAGGAGTATTCGACAATGTCTACCGATGCTTTTTGGAGAAAGTGCTTTCTAAAATAACTCAAGAGCGTTTATGCGAAATTCCCTCGGTTATCCCATACGGTGAAGACCGGGAGGTGATTCTAAAAAGATTTAGGATCGAGTATGCTAAATTGATATGTAAATAGTAAACGTATTGATAAGTATATGTGAATCCTTGTGACTCTCCCCGATTCGTATTCTTATCGAAACCTCAAAAAATTGGTTTTGGATAATATACACATAAAGCGTTTCATACAGAAATATGACACTACTCTGATGAATAAAGATTTATGCATAACTATCTTTTTATTTTCATGAGTAGGTGGTTCATCATGAAACTTTCCCGTCTCAAGATAATATACCACTAACTAGAGAGGTTCCTTCCACATCCCGAGAGAGAACGATCTTGTTTCAAACTTTGTCAATCAAGCATTGGAATGAAAGAATAGAAGCTCTAAAGGGTCAACTGGAAAAGGAAGATAGACTTATACTTGGATTGAAGATGTATATAAAAACTAAACCTTCTACTGAATTTGAAGATGAGTTAAGAGATTTACGCCAACGCGTTGCTAACTTGGAAATTGAGTTAGATAATGCCAATGCAAAGTGTAAGACATGGGAACATTCCTTCAAGAATATCCCTATCATAACGGTGACTAAGCCTTCTAGCGGTGCAACTACACCTAGGGCTCCTATGTCTCAAAAGCATTTTTATTTGAAGAACCCACCTCGAGGTTTAGACGAATCAGTCATTTCTGATTGGTGTAAGAAGGTGATAGCTGAGATTAAGAGTATCTTTGACCCAAAATTGATTAAGGATTCGTTTGACCATGTTATTCGATATGTTGACCAGATTAGGCTTCTAAAAGGGGAAAGACACAACCTTTGAGTAATTGTTTTTGAGTTGTAGAAAACTAACAAGTCTCTCAGGGCCATGCGTAGGGCGTATGATAGGGCTCTGAAACTCCAGATCCAACCCTCCGATAATCTTGGTGAAGTTAGCAGAAAGATTAGTAAGCTTAATAAGCTCCTAAGAATTGCAAATCGCCATGCCATCAATCCCCCCTATACCCTTAGATGAAGAGAGACGGTACATTTGATAATGCTTGTAATTGTAACGCGTAAATACTTATACTTGAATAGTCAATAATGCGATTCTTGTGAATGAACTTGAAATTGTGTGTGTATCACACAGCGTGTGATTTTTTTCTTGTATTTAATAAAAGCAAATATGATTTGTATGCGACAAGTTTGAGAAATCTCCTCGAGCAAGAAGGAGGAATGCTTATCTTATCTAGAAAAACCTTCTGAATAGTAGACATTTTGCATTTTCTTTTGTGTCTTGTTTCATCAATCCTTCTTTGGAAGTGAAAATTCAAGTCTCTACGACCCAAATTGGGTATTAACGGGAGGTGTTCGGAATACCTCCTTTGGTGGTTGATTAGAAACTTTGGATGATGTTTTAAATCATAATTTTAAGATGAAATTCGGGAATTCTCCTTCGGTAATAATAGAAGTTTGGGATCCTTCCCTGAATCGGGTTGCTCTATACAGGACCAGGGATTCATTTCTGTTGTTTCAATCGACACCTCGAATTAACCTTGATTCGGATATTTAATAGAAGTCCCGAACTAACCCAGATTCGTGTATTTATTAGAAGTCCCGAACTAACCCAGATTCGGGTATTTAATAGAAGACCAAAAATCCAACTCTAGTAATTAGCTTTGTTTCCCCTCTGGGTTTGGTTTTAGAAGTAGAGGATTTATGTGCTTCCTAAGCCGCCCTTTGGGCTTTTGGTTATCAAAGCAGAGGTTGTATGTGCTTTGTTGGCCACTCTCTGGAATTGTGCGTCCGATGTGCTTGGCTAGCTTATTCATAAGCAGGGCCCAATGACTTACCTGACCTTCCTCTAGGAGGCGCCATTACCTGATCATTGTAGGTGATGATAAGGTCTTAGATGCTTAAACCGAGCCATTGTAGACGCGGAATTAAGGCTTACTCTTTTGATGCTCTATTCTGACCATCGTAGGTACTGATAGAGGCTTACACTCCACCCTCTCCAAGGGGTACCCAATCCTGATCATCGTAGGCGATGATAGGGGGTTGCGCTCCCTTCTGCGGGTAACTTGGAACATAAGCAGAGGTAGGACGTGCTCTTCTACGAGCAGAGGTAGGACGTGCTTAGTTCATAGCAGAGGTAGGTGTACTCTTCTACGAGCAGAGGAAGGGCATGCTAATTAGATGCTCCGTCACGACCATTACCAGTGTGGGTTGGAGGCTTATGATTTTAATGCTTTAACCTGGCTCTTTCTGATATGGCGCGGAAAAAGGCTTATACACCACTCCCCTCCAGGAGGTGCCCTGCCCTGGCCAACTCGGCGATGACAAGGATTTTTATCCATTTGTAATTTGACACACCTTTGGGCATTTTAAGTCTTGATGGGGTTTTCATCTCCGTAATTAAGCATACAATCTTTTTCTTGAAGAATCTGTAGTTGTAGATAGCTATGTTCTCTTCACATATTTGTGCAGTTTTTCTTGGCTTAAGAAGTTAATGATCGTTCCTTCTAGAACACTGCAATGGTTGGTTTCATGTCCATTCACATATGGTAGTAGCAATAAGTCCCTCCCAACTTGGCTTCATTCTTAGGTCTCTTCTTTGATGAAGGCCAAAAGTTCAATTCTCGCTTGGTTAGGGAGTAGATGTCCTCAATCGAGGTAGTAAGCTCACAACCCTTTGGTAATCTTGATTCGAAGGCTTTATTTCAATGTTGGAATCTATCCCTTTTTCTGTTTGATTCCATTCTTTCTTCTTGGTCCTTAAACTTTCTTTTAGTCATGGCTTGATACAAGGCATACTCCTTTTGGACTCTTTTGCAGTAGGATAGGCGGAACCCTTTTCAATCCTTAGCCTGAACATTGTTCCTTTAGCATGCGTTCAGATGGTTTCCTTGATACAGAGAAAAGGATTATGTTCTTTTATTGTGGAATGGCCCATGGCAAAGATTGGGGTTGGTCTTAAATGGAAAGGGTTATTGCTCCAATGATCTGGATCATAAGGCTCTACATCTCCTCCTTTATCTTGAATGCGTAAGGTTTCTAACTTAACCTTTTCGACTGTCCACGGCTCATTAGTGCTTGATGTAACCATGGGAAACTCACAGTCACTCGCAGAGACCTTCCGTTCATGATTGCAGCTTCCTCAAAGTCTAGTCTAACCTCGGACGGAATAACATAGTAAAATGTGAGGTAGGGTTAACCACAAGGTCGAAGGTTTATTCCCCTCCCTCTAGCGCCAAAATGTTAATGATATTTTTTTTCAACATTGGAGACAGGTCTACAGAAGTGGAAGTAAGGGGAAAATAAGTTTATTAGCTTTCATGAGTTTGAGTTAGTTCACCATTAAGCCCGAAAGATTAGTTACTCTTCCCTCAACAGGGTGGGCATCACGCTTAAGCGACTCAGGAACCAACAGTTATCTTGGGATAAGGGTTCCTTAATCACAACCCTCGATAAGGGATAAATGGCTTGTAGGAAATTTTTTCGCAATGACTCTGCGGTAGGGTTTAGGTTTGGATAGGAGCTTGTAAAAGTGTAGAAAGTAAGTAACATGTTGTATTGGTAACAACAACTAGGAAAACATATAGGATACCCATAAAAAAATGTACTAAGTATTGATCCACTCTTTATTGATCTTTGATTTAGAATACGCAAGTGATTACAACCAAAATCCCCAATTTGAATTAGGAATTATGGTTCACTCTAGAGAAAAGAGTACAAGAGTGAGAATGAGGAAAACCGTCCTGAAAATGAGACCCCCAGGGTCTTATTTGTCGCCAAATCGGGGACCCTTCTGCTATTAGGCCCGCACTACCTCTGTCGGTCGCTTTTCTTTATGGTTCCGAAAATTCTGGCTTTCGGTCGCTCTCTCTTAATGTTCTAAAAACTTTGCCTGCGTCTTTTTGAGGTGTCGGTTCATGCTTTCGGGAGGAGGGTTCTGGCCTACGGAGCTCCTTTTCGATCCCTTGTCCACTTGTTTTGTATTGGTCTTGAGTTTGCCCGTGCAAATGGTTTTCGGAAGGCTTTAGCTTCCACGTGTAGGCCTCAGGGTGTATGCTTTCGGGAGTGGACTCTTGGTCTTGTTATTAATTATTTGTGGAGCTTTCCTTTTGTGGTTTAAGTGGAAGGCTGCCGGGACCCCACCCCTGTTGGAATTGACACTATATAGATTAGTGTGGTAAGCTTGTTGCTCTTCTAGTGGTCCGGCTTGCTTGTCGGGAGATTCCTGAAGCGTATCCAAATTTTTCTGGAAGTTGCTTCCGGCACTCCATTTATTTTTTTTCAAGGTGGCTTCCCAATGTCCATCTGATTGAGGGTCCGGAATATGTCTTCGATTTTTACCGTATCGGTATTAAGCCGGTTAATACCGATAGTCCTTCCGTTTCTCTAGGTCTCGGGTTGTGACGTTCTTTGTTTTCTACTATATTAGCTCCTGACTTTGATATGACTTCTTGTCGGTTATCCTTCCTGCCATAATTACCCTATCGGAGTTACCTTGCCGGTAATCCCTCTTTTGTATAGGCTTTGAGTTCTTTTCTTTCATGATGGTGTTGGTTGCCAGCTCCCGGATTGCTTCCTTGTGTTGAACCTTTTTTGGCAGCAGATTCTTTTATTCTTATGTCGGCTTTCTACCCCTTCACCGCCAGCCTGTTCTGGAGATGATTTTGGTAGTAACAGTTCTAACAGCAAAAAAACTGGATATTCAAGTGCTACTTGTAAATCCTTTAAGCTCTGGACTCCCATATGTAATGTTGGGTCAGTGTGTGGAATGGAAATTGATGAGGACCTGAAAAATTAGTGTAAATATAATTTTGAATGTGCTAAGAAGGATAAATCAAGGAATGCACGGATTATTAAACTAGATAAGATTTCAAGAGTAGATATGTCTATTACTAAAGATAAAGTTGCCAGAGATAACAATCCTTTTAATGTATTAGCACAAACTGATGAATACATGCAGGAAGTTTGTGAGGAAGTAAATAGGATATTTAAGGATGTTGGGATGTCTAATAGTTTTAATGATGAAGATAATATAGTAGATAAATAATTTCAAACGAGGAGTTTATGAGGGATGCAGCTGTCAATAGGGATAAAGAAATAACTCTACTACTTCAGAAATTCGGGAAGACACTACATCATAAACAAAGGTTTCCACTCATCCTAACCCTAATCAAGATATATTGTGTAAATAACTATGAGGCTCAGGATCATTGATGGATGACTCTGATAGCTCGACTAGTAGTATTAGAAGAAGGAGAAATAAAATTAAAACTAGTAAGATTACAGGAGGAAATAAGGTGTTAAGTGGTGACCCTTTGGTAGAAACTAATCCGGAATAGATTAAATTGGTGTCTCAAATACAAACAAGATCAAAAACTAAGAAATCGAAGGAAGTATGTGGTAATCCTAAAGGTGTGTTAAATGGAGGTATTTCCAAAAAGTAACCTCTTATCTTTGATTTCTCTTTGTTGTTTAGTTGCACTTCTAGCTGTTTTTGGGCTTGGGTTTTCTGCATGCTTGGTCTATTGTGTTACTACATCTGTACAACTGGGTTTCTTTATTCTTTGGTCTATTCATGTGCTGGGTGCCTAGTTTCAGGATGAGATTTTACTTTACGGTTCATGGCCAGTTTTCTACGGAAGTATATCTTCTTTTTTGGTGACGATCTGCATGTTCTTTTGTGACTTTGTTTCTTTGTGGCTAGTAGTGATCTACGCTGTGTTCCTTGGGATCCTCCCTGGGGCTTTGACTGATTGTATTTTCAGGCTTGAGGTAACATATTGGTTCTTGTTGATGATCTGTTGATGTGTCGAATTTCCTGTTTGATCCTTTGCTGGTTTGGGAGTTTGATTGACTTATGTGGGTAGTATTGTTGAATTTATTCTGTCATAAGCCTTGAATATATTTTCTTGTTTTGGTTCTTTGAGTTGGCTTTTTCGTCTTATATAGTATTTGTTTCATGTTGTTGTAATTAGTTGCCAACTCAAACTTTATCTTGTAATTCTTCTGTTTGTATTCAAGTACCCGTTAATTTCAGAAAAAAAGTAAGTCAGAAATTAACCTAAGGGTTAATAGCCTGGAATAATTGTTTTTAAGAAACAATTAAATGTGATAATATTAAATTAATTATGTTATTAATTAATTTAAAAGGAAGTATTAATTGAAATAAGTAAACTATATTTTCATGTTGACTAAGTCAACTGTTTTAATTGGAATTAGATATTAAATTAGTTTGTTTTCATTTAACCTAATAGAAATAGGTTTAACAAATAGTTGTTTAAACTTAATAAGATTTCTTAAAAGTTGATTAATCATCTAATTAACTGCGTTTAAAGATAACTATCGGGTCGATAATCATTGATAAAGTTAGTTATTATTTTAATAACTTTTAAAAAGAGATTAAATATACTATTTTTAGTTAAAAATGAAGTAAATTGCTTTTACTTCAATTAAAGTTAATTATTATTTTAACTAAAGTGATTACCTTTTTAATTGGAATTTATTTACGAAGTTATCAAGTTTGTAATAAGTTTTAGTTGAATTTCGTAAAGGGTTTTATAAAGTAATTTTATTCAAGTTTTATGAACAAGGTTTATAAAGGAGATTTAAAGCTTATGCAATGGTTTTAAATAAGCGCTTGCTTAATAATTGAATTGAGTAAATGTGATTGTAATTAAAAAGAGATTTTTCAAATACAAGAAATTGTTTTAAAACCATATTTAAGTTGAATAGTAAATGGAACTTATTGTAACATTTACTGAATATCAGGTTTTTGTTAACAAACTTCTATTTATCTTGAAGATAAGAATGTTGTCAATTCAACGACTGAGAGGTAAATAAAATACCCCAATTTGAATAATTTCATTTTAATCAAAGGGATGATACAAATTTGGAATGGAAGTAAGTGTTGCAATTAACATTATTTCCATAAAATATATTATAAACTTCAATCTACAAAGTTTATAAGTTAAATAAAACTGTTTGATACTTTATAGCAAACAATGTACCATATGAAATTGTTTTCCCCAGATATGAATTGTTACTATACTTATACCATTCAGTTAAGTATATAGCGTTATTTTCCAAAGTAAGGAAAATAATATGGTTTTTTAGTATGCTTATTCTAAAGAGATAAGTGTATGGCTATTGTTTTCAAAGTAACGAAAACAATACATTTGTAAATATAGTTATCCTGTTGAGACAAGTATATAGAATCGATTTTTAAGAATTAGTGAAATGATTTTTATAATATTTTTAATTAAAAGGGCATGTGCTGCAAATGTACTCAACTTTACTATTTTGGTTTGATAGTTTAAGAACTGACTATCAATTAATTCCCTTTTTAACTTATAACATGTTAGTTTGAGGAAACAGGATTGGAAAAGGATCCAAAACCAATTCGAACCGACTTTGCATTAAAAACTAAATTTGTGGGTTTGTTATGTGTATTAAGATGATCTGAAGGCGTTGACCTTCAAAGCGAAAAGGGGTGATCGTTGATGTCTCTGTTTAACTACCAGGATTAATCTTGTAGCAGTAGTCCCTATGTTCTGGGTTTTACATGATGTGGGGACTTCTTGTTACTAATCCTAGGGGTTATCCCGACATAATGTAGTAAAAAGTACCTTCAGTTTGCCTTGATCTTGGGCAATTTGTATGGAGGAATGTATGACATTATATTTCTTAGACCACGTACATAGATTTTTACAAATATATATCTATTAGATGACGGAGGAACCAACTTTTTTTTAGCTTAATACCCAGAGTATCTTTATGAAAATCAATTATTGATTGACAGATCTGGCAATGTGGCATTCAAAGTTGAGTGTGATGTTTCAAAAGGTAATCGTAGCCTCAAGCCTCATTAACCGGGAAATAACTGAAATCGGGCAGGCAACCAAGTTATGTAGGTCATTCCTATTAGGTTATATCATCACCTGATCTGGAGAAATCAGTTGTCCCCTTTGTATGCTTGGGAATGAATACGTTGACTGGCCCTAATCGTGGTGGTGATATATTCGGTACACTCAAGTTGAATGAGTGGCCTGTTCTATATGGCTTTGTTGCAAAATGTTCCTGTTGAACCCAAATGTTTTAATCTCTAGAGGAACACTGTTCGGGAGGTAGT
This sequence comes from Allium sativum, assembly GCA_030737875.1. Taxonomy (NCBI): domain Eukaryota; kingdom Viridiplantae; phylum Streptophyta; class Magnoliopsida; order Asparagales; family Amaryllidaceae; genus Allium; species Allium sativum. The sequence continues at coordinate 164,451,365 of CM060924.1, forward strand.
TCCTTACCTAGTCGTGTATGGAAATCAAAACTCCAATACGAGTCGTATGGTTTTAGATGTAAACCAACTACGTCAAAAAGTGAGATGCAAGTTTTTCGACTATATTCCTATTTTATTTGTGGATTTTAGACATTGTTATAATATCATTGGATTTATAATAAAAGGTGATTTAGTTATCGCAAGGGAAAAACACGTGTCACGTTTATGTGTGGTCGTGTCTTACGAGTGTTCCATTCTTTCAAAGGAATTCTAAAAATTAAGCAAGTTCTTTGTGATGTGAGTTTTCTCACTAAAAGCATTCCAGACTGATCAGGGTGATTTCGCTTTCCTCAAAATGTGCTCGAGTCAGACCAAGTATATTTCAAGGTTTCATTGGGTTTTTTTGGACATGTAGGAGAGGAGCCGTAGCAGGGACGTATTCCCGTATTTTCTCTCATTAATTTATTTTCGTTGTGTGTGTTGTATTTATCAACATTATATAGACAGATTGTATAGGTTGATCTAGTTGTATACTCTGATTTTGTAATCATGTATGTATAGTTTTCTCTTTGTGTAAAGAATATTGATATATTATATTTTATTCATTCCGCTATGAGATTTTATTCTACTTTGATTCTATAGTGCGAATGTTCTTCTTCTTCTATTCTAACATTTCTTTTTTCTTCTCGTCCACTAACTTTTTTCTTCTAACTTTCTGGATTTTTGATACTTGTGTAAGGCACATGAATACAGAAGAAGTATTAGTGTCGAACTTTAAGCGTCGAATTCTCAAGTTGTTACATTAATCGTCTAGCTATTGAAGATCAAGGTGTCTTAGCCAATTATTGCTAGATTGTGGATAACTCTCTTTCAAGGATTTAAATGTTCTGGTCAATTATGGTCGCCAGCAGTCTCTAACAACCATTGATTTTCTACATCCTCCCTGCAAGTTAATTTCTAGAGACTAATATTAAACTTAGATAAGTCTAAAGAAATTAATAGCAAACAAACTAATAAACAAGTAGACATGACTCGATAAGATGAAGTTTTGATGAACCACGTATAATGCCAAGTATAGACAAGCCATGCTGTAATGTTTCCACAATTGGAGACACGAAACTAAACGTTACGCATACTGTAGAAATCCATTGTAATAATTTATGGCAACCTGATACAGGATGCTACACATATATAGTCTAATAAGCCCTCATCAAGGCATGTCACCACCAAGAAAGGATAACTAAGTATTTTGTGTCCTAACTCATGTTCCATCCATCAAACTACAAGATGAATGGAAAAATTAGATTTCGACGTCAAAATAAAACATTACAAAAACACGGTTAGGAGAAAATGTATCCTAATTGGTGATGCTTTTCCCTTCTTTTTCATCGAGGGAGCACTTGATGGAACAAAAATGACAACCAATGCATACGCCATCACGATGTGTCCCTATATAACAGAACAACCTTCTATACTAGGTACAAGCTCGAAAATTGCGAGCTTTCGCGATCGACTTCTCAAAAAATTTATGGTAGAAACAAGAATAATTAAAATTATATATATATATAACTTAAATTATAATACTGGATTTAAATTGACTGGAAATAGTGATTTAAAATCGCATATATATATATAAGCAAAGTAATTTTAAGAAGGCTTTTCGATATATATATATACACACACACACACATATACACACACACACGAAAAAACCTCACGCACTTGTTATGAATTAATATTTTTCCAAGAATGACTTTAAGTAAAATAACTTATATAACTTGCACCTAGCTCAAAGCAGTCTTCCCTTGTTAATGTTGGCCCATCGAGTTTCGGTAGTAGTAAACATGCTAGGCCTTCGGCTAGAGCTCGTCGGCGTCGGCGGTTAGCTACGAAGCGCGAGCATGCGGCGTTGTCTTTTTCCAAGGATAACGGGTTCTCCGCTTCTTGTGTCCAGGCTGCTCCGTCTGTCTATGTGGATAGTTGCTTCTCAAGTCTTGTTTGTGCCTCAGTTTTAGATGATGATTCCTTGCCTGCCTTGTCTCTTCCTACAGGATCGATAAGTGATGCTTTGGTGGTCGCCGATTTGTCGTTGGATGTTGGCTTTAACGGGATCTGTTGTGGCACTAGTGCTGCATCACCGTCACTGTGTTTGGATGAGAGTGTTCTTGAGTTGCAGCCACTCCGTCCGGTGACTGGCGAGGCAGCTCTGGCCTTGTTGCATCCGGTGCCGTTCTCCGTGGACACTGCCTGGTTAACAGAGGTTATGGATGGCTTGCAGGTTCGGGTCCCTTGCTTTTTTAGTTACTTAGTATCTGTTTATTCTTTTGGCCCTTGTTCCTTCTCTATGTTGTTAGATGGTGCTTTTATGTTTGCTTTGAGCCATAGCAGGCTTAAGTCTCAGCTCTGCTGTGTCTCTCCTACGTTTGTGGCATGTTCGGTCAATCTTTGCTCACTCATTAAGTTAGATCAGTTGTGGGTTTTGCCAGCTCTTACTAGGTCTCTGCTGTCCATCTGGTTGGACCAGTTTGGCCGTTTGTTGCGGGGTTTTTGTTTTCTTTTTGTCGCGCACCTTGGGTTTTTTCTTTGCTTCTTTGCTTGGTCAGTGTACGGCATCCCTAAGTTGCGCTACCATGTTTCCTGGGTATGCATTGCTAGGCTTTCTTGGCTTGTCATGGCTTTTGTGTCCTTTTGCTTGAAGAACGACAATGTTTCTCATATATTGTTCGTGTTCGACTTCTCTTTGGCTCGTTTTTATTGGTTTTTTGGTTGGGCTTTTGATCCACACAGTACGCGGTTGTCGCCTAGAGTTCGGTATATCCGTATAGAGACCATGGATACTGGAAGCTCTACGGAGGCATTGAGTACCGCCAACCGTGTTTCTGTATTGGTTCGGCCGTTTTGCTATGCCTTCTTGGTCCGTTTAGCGTGTACCTGTCGAGTGGGTTTTTATCTCATCAGCTGAAATGTTAATTTAATGACAATTTAGTTTTTGAGAGGAACCCTTCTTCATGTTGGAGCGCTCTTGTGTCTTTTCCCTACTTTTCTCTCCATGTCCCATTTCTCCAATGCGTCCCCCCCCCCCCGGTGTGTTCTTCCCCACCTCCTTTTGATCACTCCATCCCGCTGCTTAGTGAGGTCGAGATTGCGATCATTAATGTTCACCTATCTCGTCTTACTAAGAACTCTTGTCCTGCTCGTGAGCGCTCTTCCACCTCAGCTCCCCGTCCGGTGCGACGTAGACCGAGATTGGTCCCTCGTACTCCCTGCACCATTCGCACATGCTCTATAGCGGCGTCCGAGAAGATCGTCAGATCTACTCGACATACGCTTTATCTGATCTAAGCATTGGGATCTTTATATATATATATATATCTTATTTTATTTTTTTAGAGTGGTCTTCTTTCTGTGTGTTTGGTTGTTTTTTGCTTTCTTTAGATGGCGAATTTCCTTTTTTGGAACGTTCGTGGTATAGGAAACGATGCGTCTGTGGATAGACTCAAGCTCATTGTTAAGAAACATTCTATCTGCTTGGTTGCGCTTCTAGAACCTTTTGTAGGCCCAGAGGAGATCACCAAGACGGTTTTGTCTCTTGGCGGCACGTTCGCCAATGTTTCGGACAAGATTTGGATTCTTTGGTCCAAAGACGTCATCGCTCACCGTGTCTTTGACTCGGATCAGCTTCTAACTTTAGCTTGTTCGTTTCCTGTTTTTTCTTCTTCATTTTTGTTTTCCGCTGTCTACGCTAAGTGTGACAGAGTAGAGCGTTTGACCCTTTGGTCAGACATCCTTGCTCTTTCAGACTTGGGTTTTTTGGTATCGGTTCTGGGCGGCGACTTCAATGTTGTCGCCAGTCAAGCGGAGAAGAGAGGTGGAAATGCCGTTAACCGTGTGGCGGTAGCGGATTTCAATGCCTTCATCGTCAGGTCGGGTTTATCGGAAGTCTCTTTTGTTGGCTCGGCGTTTACTTGGTGTAACAACCAAGATGGGCCTAACAGGATCCTTTCTCGTCTTGATAGAGTTTTTGGATCGGAGCGTTGGTTCAACCTTCCATTCACATTCTCGGTTTCTCATCTTCATCGTACCTTCTCGGATCATGCTCCCATGATTCTTCGAGGCTTTCCCTTGTCTCTTTCACGTCCATCTTCTTTTCGGTTCCAAAGTATGTGGAGATCCCACCATACTTTCCACAGAGTTGTGGAAGACTCCTGGAAATCCCCTGCTTTCGGTTCCCCTTGTGTTGTGTTCTCTCGTAAGCTGAAGCGTCTTAAGGCTTACCTTAAGGAGTGGAACGTTCTTGTTTTCAAGAATATCTTCGATCGTGTTCGGTCGGCCGAGGAAATTCTTGTCCTAGCAGATTCGTCTTTTGATGAGGATCCTTCCTCTGCTAACAAGGAGGCTTGGGTGCTTGCCCAAATGGCCTTCTCGTCGGAGCTCCGTATAGAACATGACTATCTTCGCCAAAAGGCAAGGATCAAGTGGATTGTTGAAGGAGATACGAACTCTAAGTTTTTCCATTCCTCTATCCGTAAGAAGAATAATCTTCTTACTATTCACCAGATCTAGCGTCCTGACTTATCTTTGGCTTCCACTCCGAGTGAAGTCAAAGATACTATTCTTTCTCATTTCCAAGCCTTTCTTGGGGAGCCTTCGGTGTCTATTTCAGACCCATCCCTTCTCGCCTTCATTCCTAGATTGGTCCTTCCCTCAGTCAACTCAGATCTTTCTTCCCCTCCTTCCTCTGAGGAAATTCGAGCTTGTGTGTTTGCACTGAGTAAGGACAGTGCCAGTGGGCCAGACAGTTTCAACGGGGTTTTTTACCGGAGTGTCTGGCCTATGATCCAGGCAGACTTCTGCCTGACTATTCGGTATTTCTTCTCCAGTGGGGATCTACCTACAGGGTGGACTTCCACCAATTTGGTTCTTATCCCAAAAAGCGAAAACCCTAGCTCTTGCGCGGATTTTCGCCCTATCAGCTTATGCAACTTTTCTAATAAGGTTATCTCTAAGGTCCTAGCCTCTCGTCTAGCACCATTTCTCGAGCGTCTTATTTCTTCTTCTTAGGCTGGTTTTGTTAAAGGATGGTTGATTACTGATAACGTCCTTTTAGCCCAAGAGTAGGTGTCCCAGATCGATCGAAAAGTTCGTGGTTCTAATGTGGTCATAAAGCTTGATATGGCTAAGGCTTACGATCGTATGTCCTGGTTCTTCATCATCAAGGTTTTAAGGGCTTTCGGGTTTTCGGAATCCCTGATAGATCTTATTTGGCGTCTGATATCCAACTGTTGGTTTTCCGTTCTCATCAACGGATCGGTTAACGGTTTCTTCAAGGCAGGAAGGGGTCTGCATCAAGGAGACCTCGTCTCCCCTTCTCTGTTCGTGATTGCTGCCGAGCCTTTCATTCGGGGTCTGCATTCACTTACGATAGTTGGGCAAATTCAGAGGTTTGGCATTCCGTCGGGCTGCCCTATTATTTCCTCCTTATCGTTCGATGATGACATCATCATTTTTACAAATGGTAGTCGTCGTTCTATCCGCTGCCTTGTTAGCCTGATTCATCAGTACGATAGATGCTCGGGACAGCTCGTTAACTCTGATAAGAGTTGTTTCGTCCCAGCAAAAGATCTGTCTGTTGTTAGATCTTCCTGGATTGAGACCTTTACTGACTACAAGGCAGCCACCCTTCCTTTACCTTATCTCGGTATTGTTCTGTATCGAGGTAGGAAGCTAAATGCCATTTTCGATCCTCTGACTGACAAAGTAAGAGGGAAGATCATTCGGTGGAATGCCACTCTTCTTTCTCAAGCAGGTAGACTTGTTCTCATTAAGTCCGTTTTAGACTCTATTGGCTCTCATGTATTTGCAGCTATGACTCCTACTCCTTCCTTTTTCCATTCTTATCGCTCTTTGGTATCGTCCTTTTTCTGGGGAAATAAGGACAATGAGCAAAGACACCACTGGATTTCGTGGAACACCATCTGCAGTCCCAGGTGTGAGGGAGGTCTTAACCTTCGAAACCCTAAGGACATTTGCTCTGCCTATGCTTGTAAACTGTGGGCGAGGTTTGGAGCGAACGACTCTTTGTGGGCAACGTTTCTCCATGCAAAGTATCACAGACTGGCAGGCGCAAATTACACCGGTGTCCCGTCTTATGCTAGTGAGACGTGGAAACGGATGCAATCTGTGAAGGCTTTATCAGATTCACATGGAGGTGGATCCGATTGGGACGGAAGACCTTTCTCGATCAAAGCGGCCTGGAATTCGGTGAGGACACCGACTCCCCGCCTTCTTCTATTTTCTTTTATCTGGGATGTGAGGCTACCCCTGAAGGTCTCTTTGTTAATGTGGAAAATCCTCCATAATGGGTTACCACTACATGAGAACCTGCAGAGAATCGGCATCCCAATCGTTTCCCGCTGCAGTTGCTGCAGCTCTGGTTTTTTGGAGTCTTTAGCTCACTTGTTTCTCCTTGGCTCTTGTGCCAAATCTGTTTGGAATTATTTCGGAAACTTGGTTGGTTTTCGAAGTAATGCCATTTCGCTCTTCGATTTGCTGGGATTCTAGTGGTCTGGTATCTCAGGAAAATCTATTCGATCTATCATGTTTCGTCTTATCCCTTGTTTTATCTGTTGGCATATCTGGTGCTCGCGTAATAAAGCAATTTTTGACGAAGTACCGATGGATCCTCCTACCATCGTTAGGAAAGTAAGGAATGACGTTTTCCTTGCTTTTCGTGGTAGACCTTTCAAGGGGGTGATAGGCTCCCGATCGAGGAGGTTGGTAGATACTTTTGGTGTTTCTTCAGTATCTACCACTCCTAGGGCTGGAATCGGCTGACCTTGGATGGCTGGTTTTCCCATGTTGTTTTTACCTTTTGTTCTCTCCCCCTCCCTCCGATCTCTCTCCCTCGTGTGTGTGTTTGTGTGTGTGTGTATTACTGCTGGTTTATCGTTGTCATCTATCTCCTCCACCTCCCCCCCCCCCCCCCCGTTATCTGATGTGGTTTTTGCAAGATCTGCAGGGTCTGGAGTATTAAGAGTGCAGATAGCGGGATCTGTCCCACCATATTTTTGCCACATGTCATCCCCTCCCCCCCCCCCCCTTTAGTTTTGATTTTGTTTGCTATTGCTGCAGGGCCTGGAATTACATGCTTTATTGGCTCGCTAGCCTATGGATCCCTACAGTCTAGAGTCGATTCTTTGATTCTGGAGCTTTCAGATGGATTGGCTTTTTGCATCATCTGTTCTTAGAGATGGTCTCCTTTTTCAGGTTCACAGGCATGTCTTCCGGGCAATGTTGATTGGGAGGTCTTGTCGGTCGCCTTACCTCATTGGCGCGGAGTTGACATTGTTTGATACAGTTTTGGTTGATTGTGGTCGAGGAGCCTTTTGGAGACCAGACCTACTATTCTTATTTTATGTTGTATTGCTTGTATTCTTTTTTATGGACTGACTGTCGTTTTTTAGTAGTAGGTATACTTCATAATCGGGTGGTGGCCTTGCCGGAACTCGATTATGAAGTACGATGAGTGGTGGCCTTGCCGGAGCTCATCCATCTACTTCTTGGACTTTTGGTCACAGTTAGAGCTGTCTGTTTTCTTCTGATTACCTGCCAGGTTTGTTGGCAGCTGTATATTTTCTTTTGTATATATATATATATATATATATATATATATATAACTTATATAAATTGCACTTCTTCAACCAAATGAGAAATTGATTTAAACAGTATAATAAAAATGAGTGGTATGAGATGCTCATGTTTATTTTATCAATTATTTCTTGTTCTATTAAATCCCTTCTTCACTTAAGTGGATAATAACTTATAGTGAAACCCGCATGGTATGCGACTCACAGCTGTTACTTGATAAGTTGCTACGTGAGAGAATATGACACTCCTAAACTCGTTTGTACGGTGTAAGCGAACTGTTTCAGATAACCGTGGGTGATTAGTGACCAGAATTGAACTACATTATAAAATACTCTTATTTAATGAACTTTGAGCCACCAGGCCCTTTGCCATTTTATGGGCTTTAGTGTCATTATACATGCCTCTATGCCAATCCATGAGCACTCGTGCCAATTAACTTCCATGCCTCCATGGTATTGTATGAATCTTCGTACTATCTTGTGAACCTTTGTGCTATCTACTAGCCTCAATGCCACTTTACGGGCCTTTGTATTATTATAGGGGTCATAGTACTATCTTGGGGGCTTTCGTGCCATTTTGCTGGCCTTATGCCACCTTTTGGGGAATTGTTCCAATTTGTTGGCCTTATGCTGGGACTTTAGTGTGACTCTATATTGACTATGTTATTCTATACGGTACTCTAAGTGACAAACTATGTGAATCCATGGTCCTTTTGTGTGCACTATGTGCCAAAACCTATGCGACTTCCAAGTGACCATCTGTAGGGGTGGGCGTTGGCGGTTAACCGAACTAATCGGTTAATTTTTTCGATTAACCGCCTAGTTCGTTCGGTTCGATTAACCGAATTTCGGTTATTCAAAGATAGTATTATTCGATCGAACCGAAAATAATAATCCACGGTTAACCGTTCGATTTAAACGGTTAACCGTTCAAGTTAAATGGTTAACTGTTTAACAGTTAACCGCTTAAATTGAACGGTTAACCACCTAAATCGAACGGTTAACTGTTTTCTGCATACAAACTGATTTATAATAAGTTAATAACAGCCCAACAGTCAGTCACAGCTGAAAGCCTGAAACATACAAATGTACAATGATACAGACTACAGTCATACAGAATAGAGAATACAGATACTAGTCATAGTTCCAGTTTTACTGATACAGACACAGACATACACTGACACCATTACCAGTCATACAATGATACAGAATCACGGATACACTAGAGTCATACAGATATGAGATCATACTACCAGTCAAAAAAATACAATGATACAGGCATACAGCAGTCATATATTACAAATACTGTGATACAATCAACAATGATACTCATACAGTCATACTTCCAAGTTCCAGTCTCCACTTCCAACTTCCAAGTTCCAGTCTTGCTCCTCTTCGATCATCATATCTGAAAGACTGAAACCATGAAAGATTGAAACATATTAGTAAACATATTACATAATATATGAACATATCAGTCCTCTTCAGTCAATATAAGGTATGAAGTATGAACACTAGTAAACAACTAAACATATTACATAATATATGATGGCAATTATTTAATTTGGACATAGTAAGTGGTTGGTTCAATGAATCCATGAGCAGAGCAACATATGAAAGTGCCATGCCGTGCCATGCTGATGCCATTGCCATCATTGCCAATTTGCCATGAGCAATGCATTGAGCAGCATTAACAATTTAACATCAAAGTGCAACAAAGTGCAAACAGCATAAAGCATTAGAACGCATGGTTTTCAACCATGACAAAAAATAAAGCCAGCATATAAAGTTCCAAATGTTATGATAAAATGCCACTGTTTTAAAAAAATGGATGAAAAAAACAGTAATAATGTCAAGACCAGTACTACTGTTAAACAAAGCAATGAAGCATCTACAGTCATGACCAGCACTACTGTTAAACCAACAAACCGAACTGAACATATGACAATAACATGTATAGACACTAACATAGTAACATATGACCAACACTACTGTTAAACCAACTAACCGAACTGATCATAACTTATATTAACAATAACATCTATAGACTCAGCACTGGACTCACTGGACTGAACATATGCTTCAGTTAATTATTTCATATGAACCGAACTGAACATATTTCATATAAGAAGACTGAAGTAAAAACTTACCAATGAACTCAGCGATGTCCTGTAGATGGGGATGGAATATCCGTTGGTGATTCCGTAGTTAAAGAGCCTTTCTACACTCGTCTTTGTTAAATGTCCATGCAATAAGGGTGTTACTTGCTTCGCTTTCACTAGTTGTTGTAAAAACTAAATTTTTCTGTCCCTTATTATCGCCTACTCAAGGGACTGACCTACAAGCTGTTTTTATATGATAAATCAAAGGTGAAGTACCGTTCGATTTACCATCACAAGCAAATTGTGCATGACAATAATTGCAATAACACTTAGGATGTAAAGTATCTACCGAATCAACTTTGGTAAAATGCTCCCATACCATGGACGGTTTTCTAGTAGAGGCTTTGCGCTTAGGGATTAACGGAGGCTTTCTTGCATTGTTCGGCTCTATGACGGGTTCTTCTTCTTCACCACCACTGTCCACTCAATCATTGTCCAATAAATCGTCAGCAGTGCCAATTACTGTCTGCATATCAACCGAACAAATATGATTAAATGCTATGTTTTACATGTAGAAAAATGTACAAATTACTTGCAGAAAAACATAGGAAGCCCAAAATAAACAGACTATTATTTATATATGCATAAGTGCATCAGAAAAATGTACAAATTACTTGTAGAAAAATATAGTGCATTCAATAAGAGTGGCTCACATATAACTTAAAATGTTCACAACTGTTACTTTAAATTTTAATACATAAACACTAACAGATTACTCACATGCTTTCTCTTTCTCGTCGTGGATCTCGTTGCCATGGTTTCAATTTCAGCCTTCTGGAAGATTCAAACGTCGTAGAGCAAGAAGCAAGCCTAATTTCGAACCTTCGACTTCGATTGCGCTGCCTAATTTAGATTGTGAGATAGATCGATCTACTATTCAGTAGGGTTTGTTCGTCTTTTGTCGTGAATAATGAGAGAGAGCGGCGGCGCAGTAGAGTTGTGAATAATATGTATTACCGTATTAGGTTATTGGGAAATAGGGTTAGGTGTGGGATGTGGCTAAATTAAAACACGTGAGGCCGGTGATAACTGGGCTACAATGTTTCTTTGGGCCTACCAACTAAAAAAGAAAAAAAGAAATCGGTTAACGGTTAACCGTCCGACCTATTTTCCATAACCGTTAACTGAACCGAAAATGTTCGGTTATGGTCGGTCGGTTAACCGGTGATGTCGGTTAACCGAAAATATCGGTTAAGTCGGTTCGGTCTGGACGGTTAAGTCGGTTACGTCGGTTAAATCGGTTAAATGTCCACCCCTAACCATTTGTATGATAATCTATGTGACCCTCTAGGAGATATTATGTGTGTCACTCTATGTGATTCAGACACTTTTCTTTCTGTATGATATAATATTATATATTGTTCTGAGTCATTCTAAACCACTGTAGTTTCGTTTTAGATTTGTATTGTATTTGTCGAGACCACTTGAGAAAGGAATATTTTTAGCGTTTAATCAATGTATAAACGCCTACTTAAAGAAAAATCCACCAATGGTCCTCCCTAACCAGCCTGCTTCTCTGCAATAGTAGATGATGTTTCTTTTGTTAGTGTAGGTCTCAAGGAGAGGTGTTACACCATCGGTCTCTCACTTGCACTTAGGATTAGGTATGTCGATGGAAATTGCAAAAATATGAAATTGGTCCAAATCCATGTCCGAAAATACAGAAATATCTAATATTCGAAATGTAGATGCTGATATACAATATTAGAAAAAATAATTCAGATGAAGATGAGAGTATGAGTGTATCTTACTTGAGAAATATTCGTCCAATCTAAAAGTAAATACATTTATATTAATTATTATTCTAAATAGATGAAAAAATAATTTTTAATACAAATTTTGTTACCTACTTCAAACACGACGATTGGGATCCATATCCACTGCAAGCCTACATGTGCACACCGATGTACTAATTATATTGACATTTTCAAAAAGGCAAATTCTGTTTGAACACATATAAATTGCTGATTTACCCCCTTTTTCATTAAAAAATAATAAAGAAGAAAATATCTTTATTACGTTATGTTTTTTTTTTTGATTTTTGACCACCATGCAATGGCACTATAGGTGTACCCTGAAGGTACCTCGTAGTGCCACTGCTTGGTTCCTTTAAGATACCTCGTAATAAAACTGCGGGGTGTCTTCAGAATACCCACAGTGCCACTGTATGGAGGAGTATTTTAGACTTTTTTATATTTAAGGGGGAACTCAACAAAATTAGAGATTTTGTTTTTATAAAAATCTTGGACAACTCGGCATTTTTTGTGGTTGAAATAGAATTTGCCTTTCACAAATTGGTTGGCTTTTATTCCCGTTTACCTCTTCACATAATCACACCCCAAATACGATAAAACCAAAAATCAATCTATCCTAGAATCAAAATCCATGTCTCAGATCTGCACCAATCACCGTGCCTGTACTTCATGTAGCTAATCGCCTCATCCCATGACCGATCGCGCAAGGCAACGATTTAAAAACAGCTGAATTTAGTCCAATTAAGTTAAGAATAAACATGTGTTTATATTTGTTGTCTTCATAGATTGACATCACTTTAATAATATTCAGGGCATTTCTAATTGAATTCTCTAATAGAATTTCCCAGGTATGCTTGTTTCAATTGAATTATTTCAATTTTTAAACGTGGTGCTTTTCATAAGGCTTATTTCAGCAACACTACAATGATTTTACATTGCTGTTTTAATTTTGTAAGTGTTTAGTCTATTGTTACTATCTTATAAATATAAAGGGACCAATGTAGTATAACCCTTTAGTATTCCCCTAATTTTCAATTTAAATTTCCTCAGAAATGATGGCAAGGAAATGAAGTTCGTTGTATTATCATTGGAATCAAAATTAATCTTTTAGTCTAATGCTTCAGTTATGCTTTTCTTTGCAGGAACAAAGAACAAAAAACTAAAAGTTGCATGCTACTGCTATTCGTTTTACCCTGTCTTTGTTCATATAAAATATATTATCAAATTGACTTATTTAATATTATTTGGGTTTTAAAAAAAAATTGATAAAAATGAGATATTGTAGATTCTTTGTCCGAAAACTAAACGAGAAAATGAAGTGTTTAAATTGTGGTGTTTTAGTTTAACTAGTATTACCGTACAATGGTGGAAAAACCGACCGTTAAGGTTTTCAATATAAAATATAAATTTATTAATTAAAACATATTTAAATTAATAATTTATTTTAAAAATTATATGGTGCCTTAAAAGAAATATAAGCATTTTAAAAAGTGGAAATTTGATTAAACTGAATTTTACATGTAAACCAACTTAAGATTAAAAATATATTATCAATGTATTGACTTGAATCAGTCACACACACATACACAAATATATATATATATATATTGTTACAAACGAAAATTGATTTCAACACCAAAGGTGCATGTGTTGCACTTCACCAATTTGGTAAGATTAGAGTATGGAACAGCATAATAACAAAATGAAAAACATAAAACGAAGACAAGGGAATTTTTATAGTGGTTCGATTCAAAATGAATCAATGTCCACACTTCATTATGGTATTTTGCCTTACATCATTCATGAAATCTCTCATATATACATTTTTTGCTCATTCTCACTTTTTATAGTGATTTTCCCCACTCTTCTCTCTTTTAGCTTTAGATCACACTTGAATTCATAGAGAAATGGATTAGATCTCGCGGATTGTGAAAGTTATCTTGTAGATCTTCAATCACTTTGGCTCATAGATGATTTTCCTTGATCCCGTGACGAAGTTTAAGTTAGATCCAAGCTTTTAGAGAAGATTAATGGCGGCTGGAGAGCACTAGGACTGAATTTGAGCCCATTCGGATGGAGAAAATATGTGATTTGATCTTCATGTTGTTCGAGGAAGAAGGAGCATGCTTAGGAGGCCATTAATGGAGTTTTAAGAAGCTTTAGAATGGTCGAGGAATGATTTGGGCAGCCCCACGGGGTCGAGGAATCGGTCCATTGAAGTGTGGAGGAATGGGCTATTTATAGGTGTAGTTTGGGGTATTGGCAGTCTTGTAATTATGGAGTGCAGAGTTTGGGTCAACCATAAACTTGGATCGGCCTAACACTTATTTACGGAAATGTCATTGGTCCACTTTACAGCTGTCAACAGCTGTCATGTCCCATATTTATTGTTCTGCGACCGCTTTTATCAATGTACCGATCGAGATTTGCACTCATGAATGTATCGATCCACTTTATTTCGTAAGTACCGACCCACTTTAATGCTTTACTGCTGACCAGCTTCATGAATGCACCAACCCACTTTCATGAATGGACCGACCCAGTTAATTATATTTTGCTGGAGCTGCTACCTTTTAATGACCGACCCGTTGTCTTGAGAGATTGTGGAAATTGTATACTCTACGTGGCAATTCTTTTTTTGCTAATAGTAAGTAACTACTATTCCATGCGAAGCAGTTCTACTGATTCATGTATATTTACGTATGGCCGACCATGTCAATGTAGGCCACCGACCCATATTGCTATGTAACAATGCCACGTGTGAGTCTCATGTATGTATTATCATAATAACTCGCATGTCCCAAACTTTGTTTATCCCGCATGTATGTTTTACAAATGATACCGATCCATTTTTCTGGCAATAGGACCAACCAGCTTTACATAAAACAAGACCGATCCAGATTGTTCCAACTTGTTGTATTGTCATCGGACCAACCTTCAGCTTTTTGTACCGATCCATTGGGATGCAATTTGGAGCCGACCCAGATTCTATTTTTTTTGTAATGCAATGAAGGCCATGCACATTCGTATTTTGGTGCATGTACTTCATGTGTTCTAGATTAGAGAATTTGCTTCTCTTTAACATATAGTTGCTTCCTTCTACTTGCTTGACTACCCTTTTCAATTCATGCTATTTTGTATAAGATTGGTCCCATGCAAGTTCTAACATGTTGTGATCCGTGTTGACGTGGCATTTTGTGCTTATCTTAGTCCATGCACGATTCTATACGTAACACTAAAATAAGGTTGCTACCACTTAAGGCCGATCCAAACGTGAATGGTGCTCGATCGTCCCATTGACTGAACTTGACCGACCCAATGTAGTGACCGATCCGGTGCTTTGCATCCGATCGACCCAGCATTTTGGTATTGACTGACCCGGTCTATTAATACTGACCGACTCGATTCCTTGGTACTGACCGATCCGCATTGTTGAGGTCGTTCCGTATTTGCGACCGACCCGGTGTTGTGTTTTAACAGGGTTAACATTTACCCCTTGACGTTTGTATTTTTTACTTGCGAGAAATGTGGGCTTTGAAATGATCATTATTTGTGTTGAGACCCAGTTATAGCCTTTTGTTTGCAATGGCAGATCATACAATGAATTTATATGCTTCATGTCACCTGTTCTACAACTAAAACAAGCAATTGCATGGTTTTGGACTTATACTCACCACCGACTGTCCATATCGATAGTGGATTAATTGATCATTAAAAATGACTTATAGCAAATTTCATTTTGAATTGAATAAAGTGTCTGCACAGAATTGTTCTACTCAAAGGTTTATAACTCATCAAGTATTATCTACACAAATATGATATTATAATTCGAATTCGCATTAACGCTTAAAATCAACTAATCGACTAAGCCGACTGTAAATTTCAAACATTATCGTTTTAATGACTTATACGATGGTATAAGACATTCCTTATTTGGAAATATGTTTCTGAGGTATTTTTGGCTTCCTTTCGGAGAAGACTTAGATATTTATGTCTCTATCTTAGTCTTCCCCTCGGGAAGTATTTTGGATTTTATACCCGTGTTTGGGTTAAAATCTAACACTTGTCGTGTCTGAGATTTTCAGACATTGCACAAGTTAATTGATTAAATATGAACTTCGTCTACAATCCAGCTTACTTAACTCAGGCATTGGAGACTTTCGTCACTTAATTATACTGATTAATCCTAGCGTCGGTAAGATTAAAAGGAGTGCCCCCAGAACAGATTTTGGTTAAAACCCTAATGTTTGTCGTTATCGCATCAGGTGCTTCCTGGTTCTGACGATCAATCGAGTGCCTCCGGAGAGGACTTTAGTTAAATCCCCAATGTTTGTCATTATAGCATCAGGTACGTCTTGATTCTGACAATCAATTGGGTGCCCCCGAAGAAGACTTTGGTTAGAACTACCAATGTTTGTCGTTATCGCATCAGGTACTTCCTGATTTTGACAATCAATTGGGTGCCCCCGGATAGGACTTTGGTTAGAACCACAATGTTTGTCGTTATCGCATCAGGTACTTCCTGATTCTGATGATCAATTGCGTGCCCCTGGAGAGGACATTGGTTTGTGTTGGTCCTTCCAGGTCGTTAGCTGGTCCATCCGGCTTGATGTCGACACTTCCGATCACCAGGCTTGTTGGTCCTTCCGAGACGGTGTTTGTCCTTCCAGCTCGTTTGCCGGTCCTTCTAGCCTGATTTCCGTACTTCCAATCACTAGGTTTTTCGATCCTTCCGACATGGTGATGGTCCTTCCAGCTCAAGGTTGGCATCAATTCCTTTGTCGGACACTCGACTTGGCGGGCTATCTCATATTAGGAACTGAAGTTTGAAACTCTTGCTTAGGGAAGTGCCCCTTCAATGAGATTTACAACACTTTTGTTTATTTATCATGGCACTTGTTCACTATTTGAATCTTTGCGACTCCTCACATTCACTTCTCAGGGCAATGCTTTTCTATTTTTTCATTTGGTCATGTTGATATTTACATCCTTTGGCACTTGAGTTAGTGTTGCTGGGGTCGCTATGATTTGTCAGATTCTGAAGGAACAAGCGCTCGACATATGGCCTGCAACATGAAATCATCCTTTAGACAAGTTTTGATTTGACACATAATTTTGTAAGCTAGAAATTCATTCAAACAGATATGCTCTTAATCGTTGAGCTAACGTTCAGTGCATCACTTGTAGATTATTACAAACTGTTTACAAGAAGTTTTGAATATAACAAAAAGTAAAACATGAAGTAAAGCATGAACTACAGCAGGAAATAGGGCATGAAGTAAAGCGGTGGCGATGTCGATCGCTTATTCTGAGCCATTGAAATTGAAGCACCATCAACAACCATCAGTTGATGACCAGCCTTGGCATGGTTTGAACAAAAACTTCGTTGCTTGTTGCCCCCTTGCCCTAGGAATCGGAACAGCGTCTGAGGTTTGTGGATTTTTCACATATTGCTGCAGACGATTCTTCCTAACCAGCACTTCGATCAGCGAATTCAAATGCCTACACTCGTTGGTGTTGTGGCCTGGTTGATTATGAAACCATCATAACTTTCCAGAGCTTGCTTGATTGTCATTTACTTTCTGAGGTTTAGGTATGGGATATTCTTCTGTGTCTTTAGTCGCAGCAAAGTTGTTTTTTGGAGTGTCATTTAAAGGTGTTAGTTCTGAAGGGTTGAAAAAGCGAGGCTTCTTGTCGTCTCGATTTTCTTTCCCGTCGCTTCCTCTTTTCTGACCCCCGGCATTTTTCTGATTGTACTGAGTAGTAGTGTTTTTGGGAGATTCAAGAGGTTGGTTTGAATCGGTAATCTGGAGGGGCGCAGGTTTATTTTTCAATCTCATGTACTCCTCGGCCTTTTTATAGAATTTGTCAAGCGTGCTTGGCTCTTTCATTTTGATCCATTTGCCAAATTTGTTATTCTCATCTATGGCGCCGATTAGAGACATTACAATCATGCGAGGCTCGGGATTTCCTACTTCGGATACAGCAGCATCGAATCTTTTGAGGAAAGCTTATGGATATTAATATAAATGATGACCCACTGTTGTGATTGCTTTGACCTGATTCTTCTTTATCACTTTCCCTTCCATTACTAGATTGATCTTCATGCATTTGATGCTCTATGTTGTCATTGGTGTCCTGTGCATTGTCATAGTTGTCACTGCTGTAACCTGACCTTATGATTGGTATACTGTCTGCATCATTGCTGTAACCTGACCTTGTGCTTGGTATACTGTATGCATCATTGCTTTCATCAATATGTTGCTTTGTGTCTGTTGCCTGTGACCACTCAGTAAGAGTAATAGGTGGTTGAACCAAATTGGTTGACTTGAGTATCCTGTTTGTGGTTCTAATCCTCTTATCTGAAAATGGAAAAATGTTTTCATTAAAAGTAACATGTCCAGAAATATATAGCCTACCATTACTGTCTAAACATTTAAACCCCTTTTGATTGATAGGGTACCCCAAAAAGGTACATGGGGCTTATCTGAAGTTCAGCTTATGTTTATTGTAGGGTCTTAAGCAGGGAAAGCATAAGCAACCAGAAGTTTTTAATCTACTGTAGTCTAGTTTTAATCCAAAAAGAACCTCATGTGGGCTTTTTTGTTTTAAGACTTTAGTTTGCATCAAATTTATTAGGTACACTGATGTCTCAAAGGCTTCTACCCAGAATTTAAGTGGTAGTGAAGCCTGTGACATTAGTGTTAACCCTGTGTTAACTACGTGTCTATGTTTTCTCTCCACTAGACCATTCTGTTCAGAAGTGTGTGGGCAAGTAACTCTATGAGTGATGCCTCTATCTTTAAAATATTTTCTTAGAGGCATGAACTCACCCCCACCATCTGTCTGAACAGTCTTAACATTGCAGCTGAATTGTTTTTCAACAGATTTTATGAAATAGACAGTTATGTTATGGGCTTTTGACTTGATTTTGAGAAAGAATATCCAAGTATATCTACTGTGGGCATCTACAAAGGACAGATAGTACCCGTAATCATTATCAGTTTTGAATGGAGGTGGTACCCATAAATCTGCAGCAACAAGTTCAAAGGGACTACTATATGTAGTCTCAGAATCAAAGAAAGGCAATTTATGACTTCTGTCAATTTGGCAATGACTACAAATAAAGGATTCAGGTATACTTTCAGTACCAATTTTATTCTCAATCATAACGTGTTTTGCAGTTTTAACGTTTGGATGTCCCAATTTCTTATGCCACATACTGAAAGTATCATTGCTACTGCTAGTACTAATCTGAACATTATAACAGTAATTTTCTTTCCTAGAACCATCTTTGGTCTTGACTTTGGAGAATTTGTACAAGCCATTATCCAAATTACCCTGTAAAAGTGTGTTATTGCTAATTAGGTCCTTAACAAGGCAAAATTTGGGGTGAAACTCAAAGTATACGTTATTGTCATTGGCAAATTATGAGACACTCATTAGGTTCTTGTTTATGTTAGGAACCCTCAACAGATTATCCAGATATAAATGTCTCTTACCGTTAATATACCCATTACCAATGTGAGATATACTCATAGTTTCACCATTCCCCACAAGTATAGATTGTTTACCTGGGTAGCTTTTGTTACCAAGATTTAAGTTCTGCAAACTGCTTGTGACATGATTCGTTGCACCAGAATCTGGATACCAATCGTCGACATTTAGATCATCTGTCTTAGAATCTTCAGTGTTGCTCAGTTGACTTCTGTTGCCATTTATGCTTCCACTTCGTTGATATAGTTGTGCCACATTTACATTGGGTCTGTTTTGATTGCCTTGACCTTGTCTTGCAACATTGTATTCTGAATTCAATCTGAAATAACACCGACTAGTGACATGTCCAAACTTTTCATATATTTGACATTTATCTGTTATTATTATTCCATATGCCGCCCCTACCTCTTCCTCTTTGAGTTTGATTACCTCTCTGCATGTTGTTGCCTTGATTTGGGGTCTGCACAGAACTGTTTCTTGGTTGATTTTTATTCTTTGAAACTGTTGTGAAATTCAATGAGTAGTCTGGTTGACTTGCTCTTCTCTGTTCAACCCTTCCTTCATGTGCTAACAATGTGGAGTTTACATACTATAGATCAGGGATGGTTCTTTGCGACGCAATAAAGGTAACTACTGATTCATATTCTTCGTCTAATCCTCCAGTAATGTAAAGAACATGCTCGCTTTCAGATATTTTATGTTCCTGTCGTTGCAAGTTTGTCACATAGAATCTTGATTTTGGTCAAATACTCACTCATACTCATGGCATCTTTCTTGATATTCTGCAACTGACTTCTATAATGCATTATTCTCGATGCAGATTGTGAATTGAATATCTGCTCTATTGCAGACCATATTTCATACGATGTATTGGCTCCAATATCTGTGATAGCAGATTTGCGCTTATTGGTGAAATAAGCCACGACGCCAAGAGGCTGTCTTGTTTTTGGTACATAACATAATCCTCGTTGCTAATCAGGATGCCTTCTTTGTTTTGTTTCATGACAGGTGGGATGCTAACGGTTCCCTTGATGAAATCTTGTAATCCGTAGCCCTTTAAGGCGGTTTAGACTTGGTACTTCCACAGCATGTAATTATCATCGTCTAAAGGGATGCTAATTACATGGCTTTTGGGTTTAACCAGAGAGATAGCTTGAGGTGAAACTCTCCCTGAATCATTGCTTGAGGTTGCGGAACTGACAGTATCGTTGTTTCCAGTCATGATGGAATGGCAAAAGCTAGATAATACTCTGATACATTATACTTGGATGGCAGAAATTCAATAATCTTGGATTCTGCAACCAATTGCTATGAAATCAGATCGGAATAAATGGGTCTTGGATGAAAATATGACCAAGAACGCTCTGATGAAGATTCAATCTTCAGTGGCTTCTTGATCCGAGGGAAAAGAAAAGAGTTGGAGCCTGCAAACTGATCTGAATGATACTCCACTACGATCGAAGGGATACTTCGATGATGATGATGAATCGAGGACGGCGGCTTTGCAATATTGCACTCACGCAACCGAATTCGCTGAGAAGTATAAAATCCTTTCAATATCTAGTGTTGTAAACTAGAAAGTAAACTGGTGTACAGATCTTGTTTTTTGCCGTTAGGCCTTTTAATGCTCTGATACCATAAAAGGAAAACTGTAACTTTTATTGAAGAATGAAATATGAATGATAGAATGTTGTAATAGTTACAGGAGACGTGTATTTATACACGTTAGACTCGAATGCTAAAGCCACACGGGCTGAATATAATGTACACAGATCTAAATAAATGAATATTGGGTTGAGCCCAATTACTTATCAAGAGATATATAATATTTCATTTGACTGTCGGAATCTCTGTTTGCTTTAATTTGGTGCTCCAAATTTTGAGCATACTGGAGTTAAGTGGAGGGGGAGGGGGATAATTCTGATAACGACATACCATATTAGGACAATGATAAAGAGGTAGCTATGTTTACTTTTCTCGTTCATGATAATAAATGGGTGACTAGACAATATAAACAATGATAAACTGGAAACTAGCTAATACGACATAAATAGCGATAATCTGATAACGAACTAATACAAAATAAATAACGATAAATTGGAAATTAACTAATACAAAATAAACCTCATGCTATTTAGTGCGAGCTTAGAGCGTTCACAAGACATCATAGCCAAAATCAATTCTTTTTTCGTTATTTCAATTTCTCCCTTTTGAGCTCTAAACGATGTTTTTTGCAAATGTGCATCTAGCCCTTTTTAGTGCCTTGCGTTCAATCCATTTTTATATTGCCCCTGCTCTTTTTATTTGTTCTATGATCTTGCGTTGGTACGTATTAAAGACACGGTTTCAACTATTTTATCGCATTAGGCAACATATTTATTTTTCATTCATTGTTTCCAACTGACCTCCATGCATAGTTACTGCAAAGTGGTACAGATGCTTCTTCATCAACTTCTCCGAAACATCAGATTCTTCGCATTGGAGTCAGTACTCGGTCTTCTTGGCACAAACTGAAATCGAACATGCTTATTTTTTATTTTCCTCCATTTGTCTTTGCCTTTAAGAAGATTGTGAATGTGGTAAAGATTGAAAGTAGCTCCTTTGTTTTATGTTATATAGGCGTGTGAGTCTCTTTAGTTGAAATTTCAACATAAAACATAAGTAAATTGTAATAATATATAATTTACGGGCATTGTTATTGACACTTCAAATATTGTTAAACGAAGGGGAATTTTTTTTTTCAAAAATTGTTAAGGGGAGTACCAGTAAGGAAAGTAGCCCCTTAACAAATAAAGGTAATTCTACTTTATTGCCCATTTAGCCTCATAACAAATAAAAGTAATTTTACCTTAACAAATAATGCAATGGCCATAGTAAATTTTTTTTTTGATTCACATATATTGATTTTTTTTTAACCCTAAGGGATAAGCATTTTCAGAGGAATATGATCGAACTATTTTTTTCTGGTTGACATAAATATGTTGAGTTTTATTATTACGGAAGCAATGCACAGAAATGATTATTAATTTTTGACATAACACTATCGAATTCATATATAATTGATTACGTAATGCATTCGGTGTAGTGGTGACGAACTGTTTATTTTAATTCGGTTTCCCTTATCGATAAGTTTTTTTTAATCAAATTTAAAGGGGCAATCCAGTAATATTGAGTAGTCTGAAATAATATGTTTGTGCAGTCCCTTACCAATTTTCAAATAATTGAGTGTTTTTTAAAAATGGCCCCCCTTTAACAATAGTTGGAGTGTCAATAACAACACCCTAATTTACTACATGACTACGCCAGAAATCGAATCAGACGACAGATATCCAATGTTATCTGATTGTATATCTTTCTATCGTTAAATCATGTGTCGTCTCATTCTACATCAAAACAACAGATATAACCCGTTGTCTGATTTGAATATAGAGTAACATATAAAAACATAATCATGTATTGTCTCACACCGTGTTCTTTTTGTACAAATAGTTGTGATGAATATTATATGTTGTTTGAAAGTTAATAAAATAACCGTTTTACGTTATCTCAACGAAATGCACATTTCCACTAATTTTCACAATAGTCTTCTTACAACAGATAAATATTTGTTTAAATCAATTAACATAACTCAAATCAATTTTTGTATGTGTTGTTCCTTCTCAAATGAAATGACATAAATCAACTCAACTAACACAGAGCAATTCAGATAACACAACAGTTTAGATAACACAGAGCAGTTCATATTTCTACTGCATATAGACATTAAACAATATCAACATCGACACCAAATCAGAATATATCCTACAGGCATCAATTCAACATGTACTACATAAACTAGGCAACTGAACCCATATGTACACAAAATTCATCAAAACCAACATTGGTAAAGCTGACTAACAAGTGTTTAATTGGCAGTCACATATAGAATTCAGGCGCTATGATTATACAAAGTTGTAAACATGCGTATCCCATTCCACTAGCACGACATCAATATTCTTTTGTGAAAAAACATTTTTTACACTCTTCTCCCCCTACAACAAATAGGAAATGTAGAGGTTAAATTTACCCAACATGTATCTCGATATATGCTTGTATACAAGTATGGTAGTGCATGAGTTTTAAACAGCCTAACGCAAGTGTTCGAGGAAAACCCAACTAATCATGCAACAACAATTTCAAAGTATATAAAAGGTCACATACAATGAGACAGGTGACACATAAAAATGGTCATGACCAGTCAACGAAGAAGCTAGTCAGTAATAATTTGAGCCGACAGCATATCATAAATGAGTAGTACAATGGACAATAGCGCATATAAGTGCAGTAAACAATGTTAAGGCCCGAGCAACAACGAGAATGAGTATATCACATTATAGACATCACATAAAGTGGCAACAAGACATGTGCATTTCAGAAATCAAATTTGCACAAGACGTTAGATGTGAACAATTGTGTCATGCAGGTGTATACGCCATGTTAATGGATGACATTTAAAATGAGTGCAACAACTATCATTGCAACAACCATGATTCACACTTAAATAAACAGACCATAGTGCATGTCAACTATAAAAACAAGTTAAGACTGCTTTTAAAATGTAAACTACACATTAGATGGGAACTCTAGATTTAAAAACTTGGACATTTGACTGAAACATTGTACAAGTTAAGACATACAATAGTTAAAGGGAAAGTCTATTTTGACACAATTTGGTGACACAATAAATTCTCATCATTGGATTGCCCCCTGAATTCCATCTTCCCATGTAAAGACAAAAAGATCCAATGGTGCAGATCTTTTGTGTCACTATTTGTCACCAAATTATGTCAAAATAGACGCTCCCATAGTTAAATATATATATTTGGTTGAAACATTGTATATATTGTTTCATTATTAACTTTTACATCTAGATTTATAATAAAAGTCTCTAAGTAAAAAACATTTTATCTCTTGTTTTAGTCTTAACTCTTACACTATATTTATAATAAAATTCACTAAGAGTCCCAATATATATTTCATGTTAATAGTAGAACAACTAAAAATTTCACAAAATATAGTGCAATTTTTTTTATTAGGAATCATCATATGGTCAGAAGAAAGTAAAGCATGCAGCAGCAAATAGTGAATTAACAACAATCTAAAATGGAAAACTGTTCTAAAATATATCATTACATAAACAAGCCTTCATACACTAGGAGATGCAGCAGGTCTAGAAATTAGTTTTACTAAGTGCATGTCCATGTGTCAAGCCTAAAAGTTTGGTGGTTGAGTCTACTATGGAAAAAAATTAGTGAATTATAAAGTTACGGGACATGATATACAACCAAAGAGAAGAACATCCAAGTGTAAACAGCAGCATAGTAGGGAAGGACCTGACTTTAACAATGTATAATATATCTGTAAATTTATATTGGCATAGCTGCAGATAAACAAGGAGATTTGATGGGTTTATAAAACAGTTTCTACATATCATTTTGCTATGTAGTATTTAACAATTGGATAGCTGGGAAAAGTACATGATTGATAAGTAATATACAACCAGGAATCATCAATAATGATCAAAGTAATAATACATTAATTTGCAACAACAAAGAAGAACTCAACGACTAAAGGTAGTCGCTTGGAACGGAGTTAGTTCCATATATTTTTTCCTATTACGGATATATTACGCATGCAGCTGCCATATTATTTAGCATTTGTACTAATAATGATTTTTCAAACATGCTTTATTAACAAAAAAAGTTCTATACTGAACTGAAATCGATCTTTGTTACCAAAGCACTGTAGAACATTTGGAAACCTATATCAAATGTACACTCAAAGATTATATCAACGCACAACAGTTTAATGATATAACATGTTGTGTATTGTTTATTTTCAACTAATTATGCATTTCTCTGTCATAGAATTCACTGACTAACCTAAAATTTCTAGCAAATAGCAAGTAATGGAAAATTTTCTTATGAAGTGAATCTAAAATTTTGATTGCATAAAATTGCCATTTAATTTTCAATCTTGAAATTCCATGTCTCTGTTATAAAAGCAAGACTACCATTTTTAGTTTAGTTAGATGATGCATATAGACTTGCAGCAAGTTGAAAGTTCAACCTTATGATGCATATTTCCCAGGCTTTGCTAGACAATGGATGATTTCTCCTTATGTTGTACAAAAAAGTGGGATAACAAAGAATCAATCTTATGTTGTGTAATCGCTGTTGTCTGATTAAATTTGTGGCGTAGTGCATGGTGGATTAATGTACCAAAGTCATCAACTTAAAATTCATAGCACCACATTAATTTCTCATCTTCGTAACTGTTATAATCTCGTTTCATATTTGAAACGCATTTGTATGTCTTTATTGAGTTTTAAAAGGTTCATCCATCATAAGAATACTAATTGGATAGACGAACATGGAAAAGGTTTGGAATAGATGCACAAAATGCAAACTCGGATTGTGGCATACCTTTCGTTTTATCAACAAAACATTGCATCCAACATAGCAAGGTCTTCCTATTCATCTTTTGTCCATTTCCGTTGAGTAGAAGCAAGGATTTTAGATGGAATTTGATTTACTTTTGGAATCGAATATTCATTTATGTTGATTTCTCCTAGGTTCCCCTCAAATGATAAAAAAAAGACCCTAGACCTATGTTATGTTTTCATGCAACAAGTTTTTTTCCTCTACATATTCTCCACAATTACTTTGATTTAAAATGAAATTGTCATTAACTGCTTTGAATTTGAATTTGAATTTAATTTTTTGCTATGGTTGTTTTGCGTTAAACAACCACGGTGTAGCCTCTAAAATTCGTAATCAAGGTCGTGGACTGCAACTCAAATACTAGAGCTGTTATATCGATCATTGAAGACTTGATTTGTATGTTGTAAATGTTATTGTGAATGATATTGAAATGGATATCGAAAATTTTGTTGATATTATCAATTTGACTAAGAATTGTCAGTCACTAATACTTTTGTTTATATTCTTAAAATATTTGGACTAAAGACTTGAGAATTTCTGCTCTTTTTTTATTGGACATTTTACACGATTAACAACAAATGCGATTTGGGTACCTTAAGACGGGAAGGAGGAATAAATTGGTAGATTTTGAAGACTAGAAAAGAATGAACTATATATAGGTGGCAACGATAACATAATATTACTATTTTTTTTAATCTAAGAGCACAACCAACAATGGCTTGTTCAGTGACTAAACAAGCCACAGAGCAATTAGGTGTGCCTTGTTCAGTCATCCATGGCTAGTTTGGACTGGTTTCGTGACTAGTTGAGTGAACATAGACTAGTGGTTATAAAGGCGAAGTCTTTGCCATTATAAGTTTATAACGGCAAAGTCTTTGCCTTTATAAATTTATAAAGGTAAAGACTTTTCCCTTATAAACTTTTAATAATAAGCAAACATGCAAAGGCTGTTTGCAGTTGTAAATAGTGGTAATATTGGATGAAAGGGTTATTTGTTGTTTTATATAGTTTGTATTATATAATATATTTTTTAAGTGGTTTGTGACTGGTTTTGTATTGTTGGATGTTTGGTGGTTTGTTTGGATGAAAGAGAAAAAGTGAACGGAACGGATTGTTTGTTATGTTCTAACAATAATAATGTGCAAAAAAAAGAAAAAAGAAAAAAAAGCAAACAATTAACATATTTTACAATTGTGCTGGGTGCTTATCGGATACGGACATGGTTATACCGGTATCCGTATCCGAAAAATATCCGTCCGACTAATTGATGTAATATATATAACTAAAAATAAAAAAAAAATAGAGTTAATAATTATTATTTTTACTGTCGGATGTTACTATGATATAAATATTTGTCGATTTTTAGTGAAAAATGGTAGTTTTAGTGTTTAATTTTGGAATATTTTTGGATAAGCTTATGGATATTAATATAAAACAATGTTTCAATATCACATTTTTTTTATTCCTTGGTTTTTTGATAAACATTAGTATAAAAAATATCTTATATGTGGATTCAAATATTTTTATTTATACTCTTAAATTTATTAATTACCGACGAAGCGGATAAATATCCGATATTCGTCCGTATCCGGAAATTAAGCGGATACGGATATTCGATATCCGAAAATTAAACGGATACGAATATCCGATATCCGAAAATAATTTCGGATACGGATATGACACTATCTATATACGAAAGCATCTGTTAACAGCCTTACATGTACTTGTAATTGTCAAACACTATGAAACTCTAAAGGTGCGTCTGGTTTAAAATAAATTTTTCGTTTTTAGTTTTTAAAATTAATTACAAAACAATAAAGGAATGAAAGAATAAATAATAGAATAAAAGAAAGATGGAGGAGACCGCGGAAGAAATGTAACAATCATGAAAAAAAGAATTGGTCTTCACGTTTCTCTCATTTCTCAAAATACAAAAAATAGATAAAAATTGTTTTTATTTTGTGCGTTAACTTTGTTTTTTAAAATGACTGTTTTTCATGATATGCATGCGTTGTGCACATTTTTGTATGGACAAAAATCCAAAACTTAAAATAGTAAACCAAACACTAACTAAATTTCACAAATGAAACCAACAGTCCAGCGTTTAATTACAAAGAAGATGTATCATGTATATGTCAGACTTAAACGCCTATGTCTCCAAAAGAACATGTTGAAATTCACATTTCACCATTAACTGTGCATTCAGAAAAGTTGAATGGCAGCCATAAATCACATTCGCATTTGGATAAAATGAAACGAAATAACTAACAAGCATTAGCATGCTTCGGCCTGCGTCTTCTAAAAAGATAAATCCAAAGAGAGCAGAAAAGAAATGCAAGAATTCCGGCAAGTAGAACACAATGTAAATCACGAAATTGAGGGGAAAATTCGGACAAACGAAAGTATAAAGAAACCTATATTTCATTCAGATTCCATTGCCAAGTACTCACACAGCAATATGAATCTATGATCACTGACAGGCGACTGAAACTAGAACAGAAAAAGTAAAAGAAAACAAACTAGAAATAGATCAGGAATCGAATCAGGTGCTGGTGAACTTGGTCACCGCCTTAGTGCCTTCAGAGACAGCGTGCTTTGCAAGTTCGCCAGGCAGAACAAGACGGACAGAAGTCTGGATCTCCCTCGAAGTAATGGTGGGTTTCTTGTTGTACCTAGCCAGCTTGGAAGATTCCTGAGCGAGCTTCTCAAAAATGTCATTAATGAACGAGTTCATGATCCCCATGGCTTTGCTGGAGATGCCGATATCAGGATGCACTTGCTTCAGCACCTTGAAGATGTAGATCTTGTAAGTCTCTACAGACTTGGATTTCTTCTTCTTTTTCTTATCAGCGTTCGCTGAATCTTTGGATGGAAGCTTTTTCTCCGCTCTAGGCTTCTTGGCAGCAGGAGCTTTCTCAGCGGCGGTGGCCTTCTTTTCTTCTTCGGCCTTTTCAGCGGCAGGCTTCTTTTCAGCGGGTTTCTTCTCAGCTTTGGGTGCCATGGCTAAAATTAGGGATTTGACGATTTGTTGAAAATTTTCGAATTGATTTGATGAAAATGAAAAGGGACTGAGAGGGGTTTATAAAAAAAGTGTACTGGAGTTTCATTGGCTTAAACTTGGTGTCAAAGATTACTGAGGTGGCTATTTGTGAAGCGTTGGATTAGCTTTTTGGATTGACGTGATTATACAGGACTGTCAAGCACGCATAGATTGGCGGGAAAAGGAATATTTATCATTTCATTATCAAATGCTTTCAGAAAAACACGCGCGTGCGGATAAATTTTGCCTTCGTTGCCAATTTGAGAATGGAACCAGTTACCCACCACGTCTCGCCCACGCAACTAAACTAAACGCGGTGTTGGTCCCTAAGAGTTTAATATCTAAGTTTAAAAGCAAAAACAAAAACCTTGAATAAAAACAAATGCATTGTCATTAATTAGTCCTGTGGATCGGTCGGACGGGACAGAATGAAGATATTCAGTTTTCATCCTAAATAAAATCAAATTAGACACATATCAAACAAAAAAAATTCTTGTACAAATTTTATTGTCCTGCGTCGTGTTTTTAATTAAATCAATTAGACACAAATGTATGTTTTTCGAACACTAAGATGAACGGAACCGGTTAGAAATACCTATTTATATCAAGTTTTGTACCTTTTATTATATGTTCTCTCAGCTGTGTACTAAATTCGGACGAATTCGAACGAACACGAATCAAACGTGATTTTTTTTTTCGTACAAATTTTGTTGTCTTAACTGGTGTGCTAAATAAAAATCAGAAAGACTCGAACGAATGCATGTTGTTGGTAACGGGCACAAACTTACATTACACATTTGTACAAAATTTATATTTCTATCATTAATTAAATCCTCAAAGTAAGTTATATTGTTTAACACTACAAGAAATACTGCATATAGTAGCGGCTGAATCCGTTTCTAATCCGTCGCTATATTGGCTTTAGCGACAAATTTCCTGCATAACATGGTTGTCGGTAAAAACCATGATGGTAATTGTGTCAGATTTTACGATGAAATTTAGCATTAGTTCTCCGACATTTTTCCGTCATTTTACTAATTATATAATAAAAATAAAGTTTTATTTATTAATTTAATTTTACTTTATATACCGACGGATAATTAATTTATAATAAGATATTATTTTAAAAAGTAGTGGGTAAACCCTTACTAATTGCCAAAGGATTAGCGACAAAAAGATTTGACCAAAAAAGTCTGGTTCTGTTTTATTGTCGGAAAATCCTTACAAATCAACAAACGATTAGCGACGGAAATTAAACTAGCCTTTTTTTAGCTTTCCTCTTATGCTAATGTCGCTATTCCCTTTCTAATATGGAAATAACTACTTTTAACATCTTCTTCTTTCAGCTTTACGAATTAATATTATTCAATTATAGATACTAATATAAAAACTAACCAAAAAACAATATAAAATTGTCATCCACATACCAATAACACTATATCAAATGCAACAACACAACATCGATGATAGTAACCTATCACATAAAAAAAACATCCACAATCCTTTATTTTGTACACCAAGTTGAATTATGAACAACAAAATTATTCACCTGATGTGAACATTAAACCACATACAACCATAACCATCACAACAATACTAAAACCACATAACTACCAAAATAACAAACATATCCATAATTGTACTACAACCACATCACTACAAAATAAGTCCTAACATACCGATCAAGCTATGCAGATGGCGACGGCGAAGGCGCAAGCGAACGAGAAACATCAGGCGAAGGCGAACCTGAAACTCCATCTTGACTCTTAAGTATTGCCATCATCTTTGCCAGTTGTGCTTCAAAACTCTCCTTTGTACATGTATTCAACAGGGCATTAATATGTATTCAGTTACACTTCAGTTAATGGATCCAATAAGGCTCGGACGCGACTCAATTTGCTTATAATCTGATATCGATACGTACATTATTCAATTATAAAATACTTGGATCAATAATATTGGTTGCAATGTTATTCA
Source organism: Allium sativum (assembly GCA_030737875.1). Classification (NCBI taxonomy): domain Eukaryota; kingdom Viridiplantae; phylum Streptophyta; class Magnoliopsida; order Asparagales; family Amaryllidaceae; genus Allium; species Allium sativum. Next base: position 164,481,902 of record CM060924.1, read on the forward strand.
AAAAACAGTGTCAATTCTAATACTTTTTTACGCCTTTATAAACAAAATGAGAACAAAAATATAGTTGAGCCATGCATTACCTGAAGATATCTAATAAATATGCAAGTTTATAATCTACATAGCTATTAACATTTTTTTCCTTCTAAAAGCGAATTTAAGGTATATGTTTTCAATAAAATAATATAGCATTCTTAACATCTCATTCATTACTTAGTATACTAACACATAATATTAATAACATACTAACAAAAAATATTAATAATATACTAATATTATGTGTTAGTGTTAATAATATACTAACACTGGGTATTGTAGGTGTACTTAGACAGTCTCAGTTCTAAACTGAGCCAACTGGCCTAGTTTCGACTCGAAACTGAGCCAAATGGTCATAAAGCTTCAGTTTCAACCCGAAACCGAGCCTTTATGGCTCGGTTTAAAAACTGAACCAGGCTCGGTTCTAAACTGAGCCGGAAGGCTCAATTTTGACTCAAAACTGAGCCAACTGGCCCAGTTTCGACTCAAAACTGAGCGAGGCTCGGTTTTTAAAACTGAGCCAAAAGGCTCAGTTTTGCCTCGAAACTAAGCCAACTGGCTCAGTTTAGAACCGAGCCTTTCGGCTCGGTTTCAAGTTGAAACCGAGTCGAAGGGCTTGGTTTTCGATTCAAAACAATGCACATGTTATATTCACCCATCAATAGCTTTTTATGATCCGTTGAAAGAGAGGTTTTACCAGTACCTATATGAAAACAAAACAAAGTTCAAGTTCAAAACAAAGTTCAAGTCCTAGTTCAAGTTCTAAGCATCCACAAATAAAAAACAAATTATGTATTATACAAGCATACAGTAAAGGTAGCTCTCAATAGAAAACATACTTGAAAGTCCAAAAAAATGCAGACCTTTCCTTTCCTTGAACAGTTTAATAGCAATTGGCATCAAAGGTGTAGTACTTCAATGAAAAAAAAATCTGAAGCCTGGAAACATGGATACCTTTAGAAACTGTAAAGAAAACTTCTAATAGAAAAAGCATACATTTAAGGTTATCAGACATTAATGGTACTCTTGATCCAACAAAAGATATTTCCAAAATGATGAACTAAAAAACATCGTACTGCTGTATAAATTCTAATCATTGTAAAATCATATTGAAGTACTTTGCTAAAATCATATTAGACATGAAATAACCATAAGCTTAACTAAAGTTAAGAACATCAAAACCAACAGTAAACACTAAATCTAGGTAGAAGTATAGATCAAAAATGAAAGCCAAACATATGCAAGTAACCAATATGAAGCACTGAAAGTCAGTAAGACCAGACTTGTAGCTGGGAAAAAAGTATTAAAGTACAATTTGGTATAAACTACTGAAAAGTATAGCAAATAGCAAATAGTTAAGTGCTACTATTTTAACTATGATGCTTCTTTAACATCAAATATTTATGTTTAAATCCAGAAGTACATATGGAAAATTATATTCCATCTTTCTTATCACTCATTTAATATTACTCTAACTTTAAACGCATAACCATAAAAGTGTTACCTGGAATAGTAGAAGCTATTAAATTCTACGTAATCTTTATTCAAGACAATCAGCTACCTATGCTATTCTCAATTTAGATAATAGCCCAAAAATGAAGAAGTAGTGGACTTTTATCCTTTTACCTAGATCATACATCATTACTCGAGTGGCAAATAAGCTTGTCAGATATCAGTGAATGCAGATACTCTCAACTCGGATAAGTTTAAGGAAATTTTATTTGCATCCACCTTATCTGTTAGTTAATCCACTCTAATTTATAGAGGTACTGCCTACTTTTATGGGTTTTTTAAAATGTAAAATGGTTCTTTGAGTAAAATCCATTTGATCATCAAATATTCAATTTGAATGAGTGGATATAATAACTCAACTTCTTGCTGACATGATTTAAGCGAATGGAATATTACCAATGCAGACACGTATAATTTATCGTTTTTCCAACTTTCGTTCTCTTTCTTCCTTTTTCTAAATCTAAAATACGTATGATTCAGAAATGCAAAACAAATATTACCAAATCTAATCTTTCTTTTTTCTCATTTTAATGTACCGTGAAGAAGAAGACTAAACGCAAAACAGAAATAGAAAAGTACAACAAATAGAGTTTGTAAGAGACCCAGTTTTGTTTTTGTTTTTTGTATCTTGATTTTTATGTTTATTTGTTGATGCAATAGAGAGATTCCATAACCTGGTAATTCCTTTACTTTACATAATGCCACTCTATTTTTGTTTTTTGTTTTTTTAATTTTACAACCCTTCTAATCATTAAGATGTTGATGATTGTGAGGTAAGTATATAGGTTTATAAATACTCAACAATTGCTTCAATTTAGTTCTTCTTCCCTATTTCAACAGAAGTACTAGATACTTTGTTTGGATAAAGATCATAGAAGGGTTTTATCAAACTAACTGTAGAAAACATCTTCTTTATTATCATATCCAATTGTGCTTTAATTTTCACTCTTAACAATAGGTCATGCCTCATAATTTCCATTGATCTCCCTACGGTCTCAAGAGGTAGTACATTAGTGGAATATATATACTTGCGCAATTAATATACTGGTAATTAAGATACTGGGTCCTTGGTATACTAGATGACATGCACACTTCCACTTTACACTCTATGTTAGTGTTACCTCAGAGTATTGTACAAATCTTGTATGAAAATTTCTGTTCTATTTCATATTTAAAAGTTAAGATAACTATTCGGTATTTATATATCAAATTGTGTATGCCAAAAAATAGTATACATCAAAAGTACAAGAAAACATAGACTAATGATTTCATATCATACCAGAGAGTTTCTTGAAGTAGAACTAATACTATATAAATCCTTCCCATGAAATTCATTCCCTTATATTCTTTGGAACAAGTTAGCTACATGTTAACTTACGTTAGGCACATTTGGATGCATATTTCTTTGGAACAAGTTAGCTACATGTTAACTTACATTAGGCACATTTGGATGCATATTTCTTTGGAACAAGTTAGCTACATGTTAACTTACATTAGGCACATTTGGATGCATATTTCTTTGGAACAAGTTAGCTACATGTTAACTTACATTAGGCACATTTGGATATATATATATATATATATATATATATATATATATATAAAGAGAGAGAGAGAGTTGGACTTAAAAAACATAAATTTATCATCTAAGTTTATCAAGGTTCAGTTCATCTAATTGCAGATAATGTTGCCTAGGATAATTACATAACAGCTACTAACTTATATTTTTTGTATTTTTTATGAAATAAGTTCTTTCTGTTTTGAAGTTTACACTAATATTGTTTCCTTGTTTTTCTTATAGGTTCATTATTTTCAAAAATGCAATCGCATTGTGAATAAACTTTATTTGTGCTAATGACAAAGTATATAAAGGTTATGTTGCATTATCAAAATCATATTTCAGGAAAGGAAGAAAAAACAAAATAGGCTGTAGTATCAATTGTCCTACTAATAATACCAAAAATATAAAATATTCATCATCTAAATTCACCCCGAAATTATACCAAAAGTCACATTGTTATATACTGCTATAAACAAGTGCTAGTACAAGCAAATATTTCTGAAGGAAGAGAAACATGATGTAAAATTAATTTGATGGGGTGAGGTGCAATATATCAACCCTAAGAAAACATACTTTGTAGTACATAATTAATTTTTTAGTTTGATTGTTCATAATATTCAATTGTGTCAGGCCTTTACGGTGAACTTGATATTTCTTCTAGACATTGGACTATTTGAAGCAATGACTGTTTGTTGTAAGCATATAATTTCTACAAATTTCATGTTTTAATGTAACACCCCGTATCTTTATAACATGTTAAAAACCATAAATCAGGGCAGAATAACATTTTAAAATAAAAATCAAGGGAAAACGGTTGCGCCATTGCGTTCGTCTCGAAATTCTACTTGGAAACGAGTCCAAGTTTTCGAAAAATGGAGTCCGTAAGAGGGAGATATGACCCTCCGAAATTTTAGGAATTTTCAGAATCGAAAACAGCTCGAAAATCGAATTCAAACGCCAGCGCAGACTGGGCGAGAATTTTCCCGCCCAGGACCAGGTCGACCTGGGGGTCGACACTATGGTCGACCTGGTGCTATAACCCAGTTCTGAGCCTGGGTTCATTCTGATGTATCTGGTCTCGTTTTCTGTCTAGATTCGTCCGCCTAATCCTATATAAACAGCCTCCTAGCCTCATTCTCTTTACACCATTTCATTCTCTCCTTATGCTGCCTTTGGAATAATTGAAATAAATAAAATAAAATAAAATACGAAGACTATTTCTTGAAGACTACGGCTAGCAGTTGCAAATTGGAGATTCAAATCAAGATTAAAACTTTAAGAAAAGAATCAAAGGCTAATTCAGCGGCTTCGGGCAACGTCGTGCAAATCATCACAACGCTATTTGATTATCCTTTCTCCGTTCAATGTAAGTCAGTTACTTTTTAGATTTTAACGTCTAGATTTATTTGTGGCATGTAATTAAATGGATGTAAGAATATGCCTAATCCTCTCATTTGAATCTGTGCTTGTATATGCCTTTGGATCTAATTAAGAACTATTGTGATTAATTACCGATGGGACTGTGCCTATGCCTATGACGTTAAAACTATTATTAATAGCCTATGCCTATGACTATGAACATAAGACTATGCCTATGCCTATGATTGTGAACACTGCCTATGACTATGACAAGGACAATTGTGGCTAATCACCTATGGCTCATGACTATGAGATTACTGGCTATGATTATGAACATAAGACTATTATCTATGACCATGACTTTGAAATTATTACAGTTAGTTGCCTATGACTATTTAGGTAATTGTCTAGGATTACTTTGGTTAATATCCATGACTATTGTGGTTAATCGCATATGATTCATAACTATGAGATTTCTACCTATGACCATGACTATGACTATTGTGGTTAATTGCCTAAGACTATTATGGTTAGTTGTTTATGCCCATAACACTATAGTTACAAATCATGTTGTACACAGAACTTGCATTATGTTGGACCAAATCACCTATGCCTATTCCCTAAATTATGTTGCTCTTATATTTATGATGTAGCTTGTCTAGTTTATTCATATTCACTGTTATGTACATCAAACCTATTGGAACCATTACCTTTGTATTTGGTCCGCTTTCGCAGGCCTATTCTTTTATGTCAAATTCTCGTGCTTATCCCCTGTTCCTTTTGTTAGTTTCATTTCATAAGTACTTAGAAACTTGTGAAATCATGTTATACATACGACTACGGCGGGGGAATTTGGGCGTAGCTTAATTTCTATAATTTGGCATAATAAACATGATGATAAAAATCTAAATTGGCTATAATATTAAATATTACATGCATATTAGACTTGGGCGTATAATGGTAAATTGTTAATTGGGCGCAAAGTATGTAATTGGCATGTAAGCCAAGTTTTGGGCATAAACTGTAAACTGGAGTATCTAAATTGGCATAAAACTGCAAGCTGGGTTAATTGATAGGTAAATCAAGATTTGGGCCTAGAATATAGGTATGTTAGTGGGCATGATAAATGAATATGACATAGGCCAAATTTGTTTAAAAGAGTCGCTAGCAATTTACCTATAGACAAAAAGAATAGATATGTAAATCTAGGGAAAAACGAATATGCCTAACCCGAGGTTAGATTGAGTTACGGTATAAGACTGCCCGGAACCGCCCGGCAAATCCAGCAACCGTAACAATACCTATCTAATGTGGGTGGTTAGAGCATTGAGCCCAAAAGGAAACACTTAACCAACACAAGATGAAGGGGTGGGGTTAAGTAATAAGAAACACTTAACCAATATAACTTGATTTGTGGTAGGGTTAAGTCAACATGAATTACTGATAACACTTAACCAGTTTAACATGACAAATGAATGAGTTAAGTTAACTTGAATGGACTAATGACACTTAACCAATCCAACTCGACGAGAAAAGGACTAAGTAGTAAACCTTAGTTAAGAAGGGCTAAGTTGTAAACCTTAGCCAAGAAAATGACGACTCGGGAACTAAGTAGTAAACCTTAGTTAAGGGAACTAAGTAATAAACCTTAGTACAACACAAGAAGGAGCGAACGTCCATCCGATCTTAAAGAAGGCTCCAACAAACTGGGTTACAAAGCACGCGGCTTCGAGGGGACGTGAGGGTACTCTTGGTATCCCTCTGTGAGGCTGCAGATGACCCGCCTGGGCTCACAGAGGTTAAGGTCTACGTTAGAAGAACCAAGGGTATGCCTTGCTTGCAATAAGGCAACCTAAAGACTTGGATGGACCAGCGTGATTCGGCGAGACCAGTAGCCCTGTGATAGCAACTCGTCGTCTACCTACCATCTTAAGTCAATCGAGATACGTGAAGCAGAAAGGGGAAGAACTCCAACAGACCATATACTTGCTATCTAGTTATGGGTGCGGATGGCTATAGGTTAGTGGGGGCATAAAGGGCCTGCGTAAAGTTTTCATTTTTCAAGGTGTGCCTTTCATTAGTTGAGGGAGGGGTCAGGTGGGACCATAGCCACTGGAAAAACAGACCTTAGCATCTGCATCGGCAGATATCTGAAAGCACCTGACCGAGTTCTGTGTTTCTTGATTTGCCCTGCCACGAGACTCGGGTCGCACATATAGAGGACATGTGCATCTAGACAGCGATAACGATCCACGACACATACGTGGGGAAAGTTTAGGAACATATACCACCCTGGGTAGTGTGTCCTAGATTAGGGGCGTAGTACGAGAGGTAGCATAATCCCTAGTTGGACATGTGCATCTAGACAGCGATAACGATCCACGACACATACGTGGGGAAAGTCTAGGAACATATACCACCCTAGGTAGTGTGTCCTAATTTAGGGCGTCGTTCGAAAGGTAGCATAATCCCTAGTTCGAAAGGTACATTGTAACACCCCGTAATTTGAACATAAAAATTCACAAATTAAAGTATACTTAATTAAGTGAAATGAGTTGCGCAAAGAAATATATATATATATTGATATATATATATATATATAATTGAAAATTTAATAAATAGATATTAAAAAATGTTCAAAACAGCGAATTTGGAGAGGGGAATAACCGAACCGGCCGATTTTTGAGGTCGACCCGAGCCTGCTGGGTCGACTAGGGGTTAATCCAGGGTGTTTGGCTGTCAACCCGTGGGCCGATTCGCTCGAATGCAGATTTTGCATTTGAATGGTTCTCATGGTTCAGCTTTAATCTAAAGGCCCTAAATGGTTCCTACATGTGACTTCTTCCCCAAGACATGCTTTAAAGGCTAGGATTGGTTCTAGGGTTTATCCTATGGCTAAAACTATCATGGTCTTCTATAAAAAGACCCCTAACCCTCTCTTAAAACCCTCATAAATTGATCCTACAACTAAACTATGCCAAAATGATTCCTCATCATGGCCTCCACTTCAACCCATAGCCTCCATCTTCTTCTTCATGATAGCTTAACTGTTCTAAGCTAATTTCAAAGTAAAGGAGCCTCTTTTCTTCATTCATGAGAGATTCTATGATCATTTGAGTGATTTCATGTTTGTATGATAGTTCATAAGTTGCATTCTAGCCAAAGTTGCAAACTTTTCTTGACCAAAAAGCAAGGATCTTGCATGAGAGCTCATAAGCTTCATTCAAAGCCAAAGTTGAAACCTTTCTTCTTCAAAGCAAGGATTTTTATTGATATTTGCTCAAGGGTTTCATTTGGAGCTTGTTCTTTTGGGGGTTTTGGGTGATAGCATGAATGGCTTCGTCTCAATCTTTGTTTTATATATTGATTTGTGCCTTCATAGCATTGTAAGCCCTCTTCCTACTCTTAGATATTAACTTTAAACTTAATGTGACATGTTGTAGGTTGGGTTTGAACATTAAGTATGTTGCATGCTATCATGTTATGTATCCTATCATGACTAAAAAGTCAATATCTTGATCTTGTGGGCTTAAAGATATAAACTTTATGTTGAATGTTGCATTTTGGCAACATGAGAACTATCATGTCCCTTATGATAGCTTACATGTAATGCCATATGCGAACTTCTAGCCATCTTTCTATGTCATTTATCACCATGATTCACCTATGTGCTAAGTTTGAGGTTGTGCATGTTTTTGAGGCCTAATAATGTAATATGCAAGTTAATGAACACGTTTATACCTCATTTCCACCATGTTTAACTTGTGGCCTTATACCCTTTTTGTCATGCCTTTGCCAAGTTCCTTCTTTAAATCCATTATGCGTTGTTGTGAATGTATATGCGAGTTTAAAAGCGTTGGGGTTAGGTTATGGGTAAACTTTAATGACATGAAACATGATTTGGGTAAGTTGGTATAAACGTGACAACATGTAACTTTGGCTATGAGCATGGGACTTGGAAACTTGACACGTATGGGTTGTAAGTGTAACAAGACACTAGACCAAACATGAAAATGGCCAACTCGAGGTTGGGTTGAGTTTGTAGCATAAATCTACCCGGACCCGCCCGGCTTAACTAGTGGCTACAAACAATAGGATCCAATGTGAGAAGTTGGTCATGTCGCGCTTAAGACCCGAGGTTAGACTAGGTTGTGGTGTAAATCTACCCGGACCCGCCCGGCTTAACTAGTAACCACAACAAAGTCTAATGTGAGAGGTTGAGAGTGCATTAATTAAATTGATGCCACATGATAAGGTTAAGTAAATTTGACTAATGACACTTAACCGATATGACACAAATGGGTAGGTTAAGTGGGACCGGGCTTGATTTCTTTAACCATACAAGACAGTTAGGGGATGAGGTTAAGTAATTTACGCTTAATTAATCTAAACACGGTAATTAGATGGGGTTAAGTAACTAAGACTTAACTAATCTAAACACGGTAATTAGATGGGGTTAAGTAATCTATACTTAACTAATCTAAACACGGGAATTCAACGGGGTTAAGTTAAACACTTAACCAATCTAAACTTGGTTATTCAATGGGGTTAAGTAACCAATACTTAACCAATTTAACATGATAATTTAATGGGGTTAAGTAACTTATACCTAACCAATTATACGTGATGATTTGATGAGGTTAAGTAACCTATACTTAACCAATCTAATAGGTGGACCTGATAAGGGTTAAGTCACAAGACCTTTTAAGATTAGGCTTAACCATTATAATACGATTAGTGGATGGGGTTAAGCTAACCCATACTTAACTAATCCAACTCGATAGTCTGAGGGGATTAAGACAATCTATGCTTAATCAATCTAACATGATAATCTGATAGGGTTAAGACAAATAAATACTTAACCAACTTGTAGGGCTAAGCCTTGAACTTGAGTACTTAGCCAATCTTGACATGATTCGTAGGCGGGTTAAGTCATGAACTTGGATAACAACACTTAACCCATTTGACAAAACCCTAGCTCAGGGGACTAGGTTGGAATTCGTAGTTAACAAGGATAGTGGAAAGAGGGGCTAAGTGGTAAACCTTAGTTAACGGTAACTAAGTAATAATTCTTAGCTAAGGACATGGACTAGTTCATAAAGAGATGAGTAACCTAGTACGGTAGGTCATCGCTTAGTATACGAGGAGGAGCAAGTTATCTGACTTGGATAAAAGCTCCAGCGAACTGGGTGACGAAGCGGAAGCTTCGGGGAACGTGAGGGTACTCTTGGTATCCCTCTGTGAGGTGGCGAGTGGTTCATGCAACCCGGCCTCATAGAGGTTAAGGTCTGCGGTAGAAGAGCCAAGAGTATGCCTTGGTTGCTATGCGAGCGACCTAAAGACTGGGGTGGATTAGCGTGGAGTCGACGATACTTGATTTTGCCCCGGGATAGCATGTCGCCGGCTACCTACCATCTTTAGTCAATCGTGTACGTACGGAAAGGCAGGGAACTCCCAAAAGACCATATACTAACTATCAAGTTATGGGTGAGGTTGGCTATCTGGAAGTGGGCATCGATGGGCCTTAGTGTAGTTCTCATACATGATTTTTCTTGGATTGCCTTTCAGTAGTTGAGGGAGGGGTCATGTGGGACCATAGCCACGGGTACAAAAACAGACCTTGATATCTGCATCAGCAGACGACTTAAAGCTCCTGACCGAGTTCCGTATTTCTTGATTTGCCCTGGCACGGAACTCGGATGGCACATTGAGGAACATGTGCATCTAGACATGGAAAACGATTCACGATACATACGTGGGATAAAGGGCACGGTTGACGGGTGGCATAATCCCTAGTGGCCCTAGGTGGCTGAACCCAAACCGAGACACGGAAACGTTCATTAGGTAGCATAATCCCTAGTGGTCCTAGGTGGCATAAATCCTAAGTGGACGCGCGATAGTTCATGGTAAGGAAACATAACTAGATCAAGGGTAGTAGTCCAAAATAACCTCAAGGATAAAACATTTACATGGGAAAGCCCGTATGGCCTACGGCAAAGGACTGAACTTATACATGGAAAGAAACATACGAGTTGGGAAAACCTACATATGCTATATATTAGGTTGACATGGACCATTACGTGGCGTTGGGCAAGGGACATTCATAGTTAACACATGACGCGGGTTGGGATACTAGTACGAGGGGTGCAGAGCAAATATACATGATATATACCTTAGGATGTTATACATGATAAATACCTTGGGATAGTATACTTGATAGAAACCTGACGATGTGGTACCTTGATTTATCTTGACACCGTAGTTTATCATGACACACTCGTTTATTTTGGTACCGTAGTTCATCCTGTTATTTTGGTTTAGCTTATCTTTCTTGCCATCATACTTATGTTCATCTCAGTTCCTCATGCCAGTTAACTTTACTAGTTTATATACTGATAGTAGATAGGGCTTACCAGTCTTTATGACTGACCCCGTTTTGTTTCGCCTCTTGTCTTCCGTTTCCCCCCAGGTTACAGGGAGGAAATGCTATTGTTAGTTTGGACTTCTTCTGTTTGAAGGTCATCACACATGGCTTGGACTTCTCTTGGCTATGGCTACTTTACTGTTTTACTTGGGGAATAATTTATGAAATGGTTTTATGCTTCTTTATTATTGTAAGATAGGTTTTGATGTATTTTGATGTAAAAGGCTTTTAGACCTTATTTTATAAGGTAATGAAATTTGTTTTACTTCCGCTGTTTTATATATATATATATATATATATATATATATATATATGTTCTGTCTTGTAATATTTCTGTACATGTTTACCAATAATACCCCTCTAAAGCTAGTGCATTCCTTTGCGAGTGACCCTAGCGGAGGTGGGGTGTTACATTTGGTATCAGAGCAGAAGGTTACCAGACTGGGCAAAAGTTAAAAAAAAAAACCTTCTGAAAACTATTTGAGAAACCGTTTACAAAGAAGCATTTTTCAAGAAAAGTTTTTAAAGGCTATTCCCCAAAAGCCATTAGCACTATCCTTTGTTCCTTTGATCGAATCTCTTTTCCCTTTCTTTCCTCCATCTGGAGTCACAGTAGTTTTAACTGCGACTAATCCTTGTCTAGCTACGTAAGTGTTTTCCCGTGCGATGGAGGCCAAGTTCTCGAGAGACCGGTTACCGAAGTTATAAGAAGGGATAATAAGAACAAGGATAAAGGACGCGAGCTTAAGGATAAGCAACTGTTGCTATGACTTAGTCCATCAAGGAGGACAAGGACAAGATCATCGGAGAGGGCAATTGTACGCTCCCATTTCTAGGGTACCTAAAAGAAATGGTACCGTTTCTGGTAAAGGTTTAGTCGTTCTTTTCTATCATCCCGTCCAGACTTTGTCTTGACCATCGTATCATTTAAGTCTGCTTGGATAGTTGAGTCTCTGCACCTTAGTACTAGCATGGTAGAGGATCCCAGTTTTTGTCCCAAAATCTGGTTGGAGAGTCGGTCCATTTATTCATGACTTGTTGGATTTGAGAACGTCTATGCCAAGTGTTGAGATTAGAAGCAATACTTCTATTGTTGAGCTATGGATGGATTCTAGGGGTAAAGTGGTTATCCAGTAAGGGATACCATTCTCGGTTTTGAAAAGAGGGCAGTCAGACTCTTGGCTTGCTTTGGTAATACCTTCGAAGTCTCGTGTAACCTTTTAGGTTCTGTCATGGTTAGTTACCTAGAATCTCTTGATGCATTTATCGGAAATCTCTGATCCAATCGAGTAACGTCCGACAATAAGACGGATGGTTCATTCCGCTTAAGCATGGGTTATAGGAATCACCCTAGTAAGTGCACGTGGTAACATGGATTGGCATTGGTAAACGAGATCCAGAATTCACTAGTGAATTTTGGAGAGCTTGCATGAGTACGTAGATATGGTTGAGCCAAGTATACTAGGGAAAGAATAAATGAAAGTGGAACGAGAGGCGACAGTGAAAAGAGTTCCGACTCATACCTTGGAAATAGGAATCAAGGAGCTACGAAACCATGAAGTCAAAGGCGGTCAAGGCATAATGGAATTAAGTTCGTGGAAATGCGGCTCAGACGCGCACATCATGTCTCTTTTTAAGAGTGTATCTTTGATCCTTGGTTCACCTGTAGAGCTTACTTGCATGCTATCGCTTGGTGGATATCCTCTCGGTCCTATTTCTGTTACAAACCCCGTAAGGAGTTTGTCTTGTTTATCTCCTCGATCTTATCTTGGGAACCTTAGATAGAACTCTATGGATGTAAACATGTATTTGAAACATGTTATGATTGATATGGTTGCAAATGGTTGCAAGTGGTTGCTCGTGGATGCGCGAATACACATTAGATACTAGATTGACGCGGTCACGTTTCATGTTGCATATGCATGAGTATTTATACTTGTTTATGGATGAAATTGAATGTGTTATCATGCGGATGTTGCATATGAATGAATGTTTGTGCACGCATATAGTACTTATATGACTAGGACTATTCGCATACATGTTGGACTCATGGCACTAAACATATTTTGCATTAGAAAGATCATTCAGGCCTGATCATTAGCATTAGCTAAGGAGCATATACACACACGTTCTGCATATGTTCATATGGCATTAGAAATCGTCTAAGGACAATGGTTGCCTGTGGATGATGTTTTGAGTAGATGGATGATGGATGGTAGGATACGTTCTTCCTAACTTGGAGATTTCGGGGACGAAATCCTTTAAGGAGGGGAGAATGTAACACCGCGTAATTTGAACATAAAAATTCACAAATTAAAGTATACTTAATTAAGTGAAATGGGTTGCGTAGAGAAATATATATATATATTGATATATATATATATATATAATTGAAAATTTAATAAATAAATATGCAAAAATGTTCAAAACAACGAATTGGGAGAGGGAAATAACCGAACCGGCCGATTTTTGAGGTCGACCCGAGCTCGCTGGGTCGACTAGGGGTTAATCCAGGGTGTTTGGCTGTCAACCCGTGGGCCGATTCGCTCGAATGCAGATTTTGCATTTGAATGGTTCTCATGGTTCAGCTTTAATCTAAAGGCCCTAAATGGTTCCTACATGTGACTTCTTCCCCAAGACATGTTTTAAAGGCTAGGATTGGTTCTAGGGTTTATCCTATGGCTAAAACTATCCTAGTCTTCTATAAAAAGACCCCTAACACTCTCCTAAAACCCTCATAAATTGATCCTACAACTAAACTATGCCAAAATGATTCCTCATCATGGCCACCACTTCAACCCATGGTCTCCATCTTCTTCTTCATGATAGCTTAAGTGTTCTAAGCTAATTTCAAAGTAAAGGAGCCTCTTTTCTTCATTCATGAGAGATTCTATGATCATTTGAGTGATTTCATGTTTGTATGAGAGTTCATAAGTTGCATTCTAGCCAAAGTTGCAACCTTTTCTTGACCAAAAAGCAAGGATCTTGCATGAGAGCTCATAAGCTTCATTCAAAGCCAAAGTTGAAACCTTTCTTCTTCAAAGCAAGGATTTTTATTGATATTTGCTCAAGGGTTTCATTTGGAGCTTGTTCTTTTGGGGGTTTTGGGTGATAACATGAATGGCTTCGTCTCAATCTTTGTTTTATATATTGATTTGTGCCTTCATAGCATTGTAAGCCCTCTTCCTACTCTTAGATATTAACTTTAAACTTAATGTGACATGTTGTAAGTTGGGTTTGAACATTAAGTATGTTGCATGCTATCATGTTATGTATCCTATCATGACTAAAAAGTCATTATCTTGATCTTGTGGGCTTAAAGATATAAAATTTATGTTGAATGTTGCATTTTGGCAACATGAGAACTATCATGTCCCTTATGATAGCTTACATGTAATGCCATATGCGAACTTCTAGCCATCTTTCTATGTCATTTATCACCATGATTCACCTATGTGCTAAGTTTGAGGTTGTGCATGTTTTTAAGGCCTAATAATGTAATATGCAAGTTAATGAACACGTTTATGCCTCATTTCCACCATGTTTAACTTGTGGCCTTATACCCTTTTTGTCATGCCTTTGCCAAGTTCCTTCTTTAAATCCATTATGCGTTGTTGTGAATGTATATGCGAGTTTAAAAGCGTTGGGGTTAGGTTATGGGGAAACTTTATTGACATGAAACATGATTTGGGTAAGTTGGTATAAACGTGACAACATGTAACTTTGGCTATGAGCATGAGACTTGGAAACTTGACACGTATGGGTTGTAAGTGTAACAAGACACTAGACCAAACATGAAAATGGCCAACTCGAGGTTGGGTTGAGTTTGTAGCATAAATCTACCCGGACCCGCCCAGCTTAACTAGTGGCTACAAACAATAGGATCCAATGTGAGAAGTTGGTCATGTCGCGCTTAAGACCCGAGGTTAGACTAGGTTGTGGTGTAAATCTACCCGGACCCGCCCGGCTTAGCTAGTAACCACAACAAAGTCTAATGTGAGAGGTTGAGAGTGCATTAATTAAATTGATGCCACATGATAAGGTTAAGTAAATTTGACTAATGACACTTAACCGATATGACACAAATGGGTAGGTTAAGTGGGACCGGGCTTGATTTCTTAATGACACTTAACCATACAAGACAGTTAGGGGATGGGGTTAAGTAATTTACGCTTAACTAATCTAAACACAGTAATTAGATGGGGTTAAGTAACTAAGAATTAACTAATCTAAACACGGTAATTAGATGGGGTTAAGTAACTAAGACTTAACTAATCTAAACACGATAATTAGATGGGGTTAAGTAATCTATACTTAACTAATCTAAACAAGGGAATTCGATGGGGTTAAGTTAAACACTTAACCAATCTAAACTTGGTTATTCAATGGGGTTAAGTAACCAATACTTAACCAATTTAACATGATAATTTAATGGGGTTAAGTAACTTATACCTAACCAATTATACGTGATGATTTGATGAGGTTAAGTAACCTATACTTAACCAATCTAATAGGTGGACCTGATAAGGGTTAAGTCACAAGACCTTTTAAGATTAGGCTTAACCATTGTAATATGATTAGTGGATGGGGTTAAGCTAACCCATACTTAACCAATCCAACTCGATAGTCTGAGGGGATTAAGACAATCTATGCTTAATCAATCTAACATTATAATCTGATAGGGTTAAGACAAATAAATACTTAACCAATTTGACTTGATAGGGTTAAGTCATGAGCTTCTTGGTACACTTAACCAACTTGTAGGGCTAAGCCTTGAACTTGAGTACTTAGCCAATCTTGACATGATTCGTAGGCGGGTTAAGTCATGAACTTGGATAACAACACTTAACCCATTTGACAAAACCCTAGCTCAGGGGACTAGGTTGGAATTCGTAGTTAACAAGGATAGTGGAAAGAGGGGCTAAGTGGTAAACCTTAGTTAACGGTAACTAAGTAATAATTCTTAGCTAAGGACATGGACTAGTTCATAAAGAGATGAGTAACCTAGTACAGTAGGTCATCGCTTAGTATACGAGAAGGAGCAAGTTATCTGACTTGGATAAAAGCTCCAGCGAACTGGGTGACGAAGCGGAAGCTTCGGGGAACGTGAGGGTACTCTTGGTATCCCTATGTGAGGTGGCGAGAGGTCCATGCAACCCGGCCTCATAGAGGTTAAGGTCTGCGGTAGAAGAGCCAAGAGTATGCCTTGGTTGCTATGCGAGCGACCTAAAGACTGTGATGGATTAGCGTGGAGTCGACGATACTTGATTTTGCCCCGGGATAGCATGTCGCCGGCTACCTACCATCTTTAGTCAATCGTGTACGTACGGAAAGGCAGGGAACTCCCAAAAGACCATATACTAGCTATCAAGTTATGGGTGAGGTTGGCTATCTGGAAGTGGGCATCGATGGGCCTTAGTGTAGTTCTCATACATGATTTTTCTTGGATTGCCTTTCAGTAGTTGAGGGAGGGGTCACGTAGGACCAAAGCCACGGGTACAAAAACAGACCTTGATATCTGCATCAGCAGACGACTTAAAGCTCCCGACCGAGTTCCGTATTTCTTGATTTGCCCTGGCACGGAACTCGGATGGCACATTGAGGAACATGTGCATCTAGACATGGAAAACGATTCACGATACATACGTGGGATAAAGGGCGCGGTTGACGGGTGGCATAATCCCTAGTGGCCCTAGGTGGCTGAACCCAAACCGAGACACGGAAACGTTCATTAGGTAGCATAATCCCTAGTGGTCCTAGGTGGCATAAATCCTAAGTGGACGCGCGATAGTTCATGGTAAGGAAACATAACTAGATCAAGGGTAGTAGTCCAAAATAACCTCAAGGATAAAACATTTACATGGGAAAGCCTGTATGGCCTACGGCAAAGGACTGAACTTATACATGGAAAGAAACATACGAGTTGGGAAAACCTACATATGCTATATATTAGGTTGACATGGACCATTACGTGGCGTTGGGCAAGGGACATTCATAGTTAACACATGACGCGGGTTGGGATACTAGTACGAGGGGTGCAGAGCAAATATACATGATATATACCTTAGGATGTTATACATGATAAATACCTTGGGATAGTATACTTGATAGAAACCTGACGATGTGGTACCTTGATTTATCTTGACACCGTAGTTTATCATGACACACTCGTTTATTTTGGTACCGTAGTTCATCCTGTTATTTTGGTTTAGCTTATCTATCTTGCCATCATACTTATGTTCATCTCAGTTCCTCATGCCAGTTAACTTTACTAGTTTATATACTGATAGTAGATAGGGCTTACCAGTCTTTATGACTGACCCCGTTTTGTTTCGCCTCTTGTCTTCCGTTTCCCCCAGGTTACAGGGAGGAAATGCTATTGTTAGTATGGACTTCTTCTGTTTGAAGGTCATCACGCATGGCTTGGACTTCTCTTGGCTATGGCTACTTTACTGTTTTACTTGGGGAATAATTTATGAAATGGTTTTATGCTTCTTTATTATTGCAAGACAGGTTTTGATGTATTTTGATGTAAAAGGCTTTTAGACCTTATTTTATAAGGTAATGAAATTTGTTTTACTTCCGCTGTTTTATATATATATATATATATATATATATATATGTTCTGTCTTGTAATATTTCTGTACATGTTTACCAATAATACCCCTCTAAAGCTAGTGCATTCCTTTGCGAGTGACCCTAGCGGAGGTGGGGTGTTACAACCTAGGTCGCGTAAACCCTAAAATCTGAGAACCGTTCAATAGGTAGCTTAAACCCCAATAGCCCTGGGTTGCGAAAAACCTGATTGGATCTAGAATGCGCTCGATATAAAACCCTAGGTTTGACCTAGGTAATAAATGATAGATGTACACTTGAAACAACCAATATTGCGGGAATTGGGATCACGTATCTGTTCCTATCAGTTTATACGGATTACTGGCTAGGTGGTGCGGGGATATAGAAATTAGAATAACAAGGTAGTGGCGAAGCAGAAAAAGTATAGAAGTGCATCCAGTTTATCTTACCTTATCATATTTTGTGCTAACCTTATGATTCCCGTCATCATGGTGTAGTCTTGTATACAGTTAATTCATGCCATGTTGCTTTTTACCTGTTCACATGGTGAAAGTTACTGAACTTACCATACTTTATGTCTGACTCTGTTTTCTTTCGCTTTCTTGTCTTCCGTCCCCCCCCCCCCCCAGGTTCGTAGGGAGGGAATATTACTACTTAGCCCAGTTTTCTTTCCAAGCTGAAGGTTAGTCAAAGTTTTGCTTGGATTCTCTTTTCGATTGCTATGGCTGGCTCATGCTACATTGGGGAATATAGAAGTATTTTTATGCTTCTTTATTTTGTAAGACAGATATCCTGGCATTGGAAAACAATTGTTGTACAAACTATTTTATCAATAAAGTAAAGTTCTACTTTCCGTTGTTTTAATTTTGTCTGTCTTTCTGTATCTTTTACCTATAACTCTCCACCGAAGTTAAGGCATTCCCTTTGTGAGTGACCTTAACGGATGTGGGGTGTTACATTTAATGTATGTTGTACATAATATATTTCAAACTTACTGTAGTTCCATTGCATATGGTGTTCACAGTCACTAACAAATAAAAGAATGAGAATTGGAGATTAACAGTATATTTATATCAATTAACAGTATTTCTATCAATAACGAAGAAATAATTTATATTAAACAGTATATCTATATTAATTAACAGTATTTCTTAACCCACAAAGTAATACTTAACCTAGTTCAATTAACAGTATAGTTATATCAATTAACAGTATTTCTACATCAATTAATGGTATATACTTAACCTAGTTCAATTAAGTTCAACAAATTCATACTAAACGGTGCATTAATAGTATATCACTAACGAATAAAAATTCAAACAAAAGCTTTGAATTCATTGTTTCATACGACTATCTCAAGAACACTGTAGATATCGAAGTCGAAGCCGATTGAAATCGAAGTCTCGCTGGTCCTGGAGATACTGGAAATCGAAGTCGTCAACGCTGGAGATGCTCGAAATCGGAGTCCATAATCGCTGGATGCTCGAATTTGGAGATGCTGCAAATTTAAAGCGAAGTTGGATGCTCGAAATTAGAGGAAATCGAAGCCCTCAATCGGTTGAAGATGCCATTTTTTCCCTTTTCGAGTTAGGTTTTTTCACGAATGAATTGTATGCAAGAGGCGGATGTGTTGCGTTGTGTTGCGTATTGGCTTAGGGTTTGAATTTTGATGAAGGGCTGCATATTGATAGAACAAACCCAATGGCCGAAATAATATTTGGTTTTCTAATTATCTATTTTGATTAGTTGAAAAGTTAAGTATAATTTGAAAATTAAAAATGGATATTGAATTCCACAACGGTTTGAATTTTGAAAATATTTTCGGATAACCGTATCGATTTTTCGGATGTTATTTATATTTTCAGATACAGATACGAACGAATTTCGGATTTATTGTGTACTCACTGTTAGCCCTAGCAATATTGTGACTATTAATTTTATTAATTTTGAATTATCTAGTAATAATTATTAATCAATAAAAGCTAATTACTAAATATTTCAACTTACTTATCAATTATTAATTAGTAATTATTAATGATCAAAAATGTATATTACGAAATTCATCATCGTTAAGTTGAATTAGCGACCTAAAATTTTTATATATTTAAAAATAATTGTCCTTGCAAATTACCAGTAAACCCACTGTAAAATAGTTTTAAAATCTTGTCTTTTGTAATCTACCTACATTTGCAATGGTATTTAGCGGTATAATATACCAGTCGGGTAAAATGATACAATTTGCAACACTTTAAGGGTGGATATAAAAAAACATACGGTGGTAATTTGAATATTAGAAAAATTAAAATTAAAATTTTCCGTTGCAAATAGTAAATATCATTAGTTAACAAATAATTAATAAATCTTACTTCTTAATTACTGATAATTAATTATTAATTATTTAATATATTTATTACAATAAATAATATTTATTTCAAAATTTTCAAGCTATTAGCATGTAATGAAATCAATCTTCTTATTGCCTTTTTACAATTTCATAATTTATATAAGGTAAATCTATTCAATTATATTATCCCAAAAAGTTAAGATAAAAATGCAATAACAAGTGTAATTATTTGTAAATTAATTACTATAACATTCTAATCAATTTCAAGCATAATCAAAATATGTACATGTGATAAACGTCTTTTCTGAACTAATTAAGGCATTTTTAACTATTCAGTTTTTCAAATGACGCAAGTTCGTGTGTTCAACCCAACGTGCTTTTCTATGGGACCTCTATCGTGATATCCGCTGTGTTGAAGCGAATTAAGTTTTATCCATGTTCAGATTCAAGCGAGCGCCCCAAAGAAGATAATTACGTTTGAAAATATGTAAATATGCATGTAATTAATAATTTGCAAGGTAATGTTTGTGTTTTCAAATTTTGAAATTATTTAATCATTTTGGAATTCTTTATAATTTTGAATATTTTACAAACTTATAGATTTATTTAAAAGAATATTTCGAATCTTATGAAAACTTCAAAATTTTATATTTAAAATTTATGAATAACATTAATATATTTTAGAAAATTCCTAAATTTTACTTTTTTAATTAATACATATTAATTATGATTTCAAATATAATTATTATATATTAGAGACAGAATAATAAACATTATTTCTCAATTACTAAAGACTACATATTAATCATTAATTGTAAACAATAAACTATATTAAACACAAAATTTATTTTTAATTATTTAATTATGATTATTAATTAGTCATTATAGTATTAAATATTATTTATTAACTATTTATTATTAGTAATACTTATTTATTTATTATTATTAATTAATTATTACTAGTAGAAATTATTTAGTATGTATTCGTAGTTATCAATTCTTTATTTTTTGTTATTAGTACATTGTTATTCACATTAATTATTTAAAATTTAATTTCACTTATCAATTACTTATAAAAAACATAAAAGTAAAACATTTTAAGAAGAATACACATACCAGTCCCTTGCAAATCCCTTGAAAATCTGCTGCAAAATAGCTTCAAAAAATACATAATGGTAAACTGCCTCAAATTGCAATGGAATTTAGCAATGGAAAAATTATGATGTTAAACCGTTGCAATTTGCTATAGTTTAGCGATGGAAATCAGAACTGGACGGTAATATTTTAAAACAAGTTAAAATAAAAAATCCTAGAAAATATTCCTTATAGACTCCACGAAAATCCGTTGCTAAGGATCCAGTTGTAATTTTACCCAACTTTTTCATTTATCTTGGAACCATTTAGTTCATTATATAATGATTCCTATATTAAAAAATTGTGTATGCCTATTTTATTCTTTTGGCTATCCCCTCTCGTTCCACCTCTATTGTATGAATCATCTTTGTTTCAATCAGAAATGATTCTATCATTGATGTATCCACAATTCAATATAGAGAGGTATATACCACATATATATACGTCCCCCTCCCCCCTTTTTTTAGAGTGTGCTTTGGAATACTGGAAGAGTCGATATTCTTCCTTATTGTTTTTTTTGAATTTTTTGCTGCTAAAAATCTGCCGCTATTTGCGGTTTTTCTTGTAGTGTAAAAATGATGAGAAAAGAAAAAAAAAACTTTATTCCTTACATTGATTCAACTTGTATAACATAATCAATTATAAGATAACTTTTCACATACGATCGTATCAAGACTAATTCCATCGAGTTTGGATAATTTATTACGTGAATAAAAAGTATGTAGATCATTAAATTTCGAGTCGAACCATTTAGTGGTCAAAACAATGTCGAAATACGTGTAAATTAGTTTTATGGGATATAATCTCGGAATATGACGAAACTCGTACCATTGGAGCTATATCGTTGTGGTGATACCCTATAACAGCCCACCATTTTGACCGCCCCTAATCAGTGATTAAACCAACTCGAAGCGTTCAAAACGACAGATTGCTATTGGCTTATAAGGTTTAAATAGAATTAACACAGAATCACAATACATGATATTTACAGTGGAATAAAATTTTATACCAATACCAGAGTTTACAGTATTTACTCAGCGGAAAATAAAAATAAAATACATACATAAATTTATTTTAATAAAATTACATCTTTAGTCGAGCTTTGCGCGTACGTGCGTCTTCTCGTACCTCCCCTCTTTGAGAGCTAAAATCTTTGTAACTTATGGGAATATTTTTATCTTATACCTGCAATTATCAACATCATTTCAATATGAAGGAAGCCTATTTTCTGATTTTTTTTAGTGTTATTCCCAAAGCACTTAAATGTTTGCATCTTAGCGCAGGCTGATTTAAAATTTAATAGGAGTCAGTAATTGGTATGATATTGACCTTAAGAGCCACTTGCAACAATATTTGTAGAATCAAATCAAATGGCATTAGTCTAGACGTGCAGCATAACCATATGTCCACAGCTACCGTGTACATCATTTCTTGTATAGCAAAATAAATCTACTATATATCGCAATTGGCATTATTCATCTATTTTCAAAAAACTAATTCTTTATCCTGTTAGCATCTGGAGGTAAATTAAAGCACTTCATTCTGTAAAGATATCAAGCATGTTTCGAGGGAAAATTATGATACAAAGGTTATACTAGGCCAATGTACAATATATTAACAACTAAAAATGGAGAGGTTGTCTAGAGTCAAATAGTAATATTATGGACTGTGAAGCAATATTACTATAACTTGAAGCATCATTGTTCATCCGGGTCCTACTTTTCACAAGCATGACTAGATCATGATACATGCTAATAAAAAAACATTCTTGCAAACCTATAAATTGGGATTGACTTTGTTATATTGTTAAATATTAACTAATGTGCCTAACAAGTTACTCACCATTTGTTGGGGTTTTATGCGCAGCGGAAGTTTGACAAAACGCCAAGAAAAATATGATCTTTATCACTCAATCACTTGAAGATGAATGTGATTGAAAAAAAATAAACAACATCACAAAAATATCGGAAATATGTGCACACGATATTCCATCGAACCATCCTCTTTATTGATTCACTAATAAAAAATGTTTACAATCGATCTCAACTATCGTTACAAACAAATACAACTTGAACCAATAACCTTATTGAGAAATAGGTAGAGAATGTCTAATAGCTAAAAATTTGAGGAGAAAGACAATGAAGAATAATGGCAAATTTTCCACACCTAATGAAGATGTTAGCTAGACTTTTTATAGAGTGAATTGCTTCATACCCAAGTAAATTTAGCATCCAAATTATCTTCATATATGTCATAAATTTATTTGAATAAGAACCAAATAATTCTTGCCTTAATTATCCCACAAATATAGCAACCAATATCTCTCCATAAAATCTAGCAACAAATCTTCCATAAAATCTAGCAACAAATCTCTCCACAAAATATGTAAGATTATTTGTTGCACAATATTGTGATTTGCGTATCAACAATTTCAACACTCCACCTTGATACCAAATCACAACATCTCCTCAAAACCAGTCAACTTTGCTCTCACGTTCAACCTTTTTTTCTCAATTAACATCATTACAAACCTCCACCATCGCCCACTAATGATGCACCTCTCTCATCCGTGCACCACGCCAATAGCGATCTTCAAAAGCATTTGTAATACCACCAAGACCTCCACCTCATCTTTGTGGATTTCACAACTCGACATCCATCTTCCGTTTGACATGATCTCTTCATCTCCGGGATCCCTCAAGCATCATCAACATCTAGACCCTTATCGATACCATGATCCTCCACCCTAGGACCATCATCAGTGACCATATTAACCTTCCACCTTGTTGTGGACCAGGTTCTTCAACCGTCACCCTCCTTCCATTGTTGACCACCGAACCGACCAAACTATATAGGTTTCTCTCCTCCAAAACTCCTCACATCATCACACGATCACCCATCTTCACTCTCAAAACTCCACCTCGAGTCCCATAAGTGCAACCACGACGATATAACTGACCGAGACATATGAGGTTATGCGAACAAGTGGGTATGTGCCTCACATCGGCCGCTTCTCTCACCACTCCATCATGCATCCGAAACCTAACAGTCCAACTCCACAGATTAATAGATCTACTCCATTAGCCGTCTTTATCATGCCAGCACTCTTCTTATATAAAGAAAAACTTTTCACATCACGACATATGTGAAAACTGGCTCCTGAATCCATCTTCCAAGGCTCCATAACACTAAATAGGACATTACATGAAGAATCACTTTCGGTACCTTCAGCAAAACCTACTTGTGCCAAACCATTATTATTATCACCTTGCGCCTTCTTCTTATCCCTCTGATAAGCATAACAATCATTGCATTTGTGGCCTTTCTTACCACAATAATGACAAATGATAACACCTTTATCATTAGCACCTTTCTTCTTCCTTCTTGTATCTTTCCCCGAGTCCCTTGCTACTATCGCATCAGTTTGAACCGATTTCAACTCCGACCCTTTTCTTATTAGCTCCTCATTCAAAAGACTGCTTCGAACCGTTTCCAAAGAGGCAGTTCCATTAACATTGGAATTACTCAATGAAACAACCAAAGACTCCCAGGTTTCCGAAAGAGAACTCATCAACAAAAGAGCCTGCAACTCATCATCGAAATTGACCTTCATGTTTGCCAATTGATTGATCACATCTTAAAATTCGTTCAAATGCTCTACAACATACGTCACCTTATCCAATCAAAGTTGCACCAACTTTCGAAATATAAAAGCCTTACTTGTAGCACTCCTCGACTCATACAAAGATACTAATTTGTCCCACAACACCTTCGCGGATTCACAACTAGCTACATGGTGGAACAGAGAATCATCCAAATATTGGCGAGTCAACGCAATCGCCTTTTTGTCCATTTTCTTCCACTTTCCTTCATCCATATTCGAGTGCTTCACCCCATCTCCATCAATGGGATCATGCAAATCATTGAGATATAAAATGTCCTCCATCTTCGGCTTCCATATACCCCAATTTTTCCTATTTAAAATAGCCATCTTCGAAAACGTCATCGTCTCCGACATCTCCAATTTTCAATCCAACAAGCACTCCAAGCTATGCGATGATCTGAGCTCTGATACCAAACTGTTGGGGTTTTGTGTGCAGCGGAAGTTTGACAAAACACCAAGAAAAATAGGATATTTATCACCCAATCACTTGAAGATGAATGTGATTGAAAAAAAATAAACAACATCACAAAAAATCGAAAATATGAGCGCACGATATTCCACCCAACCACCCTCTTTATTGATTCACCAATAAAAATTGTATACAATCTATCTCAACTATCATTACAAACAATTACAACTTGAACCAATTACCTTGTTGAGAAATAAGTAGAGAATATCTAATGGCTAAAAATTTGAGGAGAAAGACAATGAAGAATAATGGAAAATTTTCCACACCTAATGAAGATGTTAGCTAGGCTTTTTATAATGTGAATTGGTTCATACCTAAGTAAATTTGACATCCAAATTATCTTCATATATGTCATAAATTTATTTGGATAAGCACCACTCCTTGCCTTAATTATCCCACAAATATAGCAACCAATATCTCTCCATAAAATCAAGCAACAAATCTCTCCATAAAATCTAGCAACAAATCTCTCCACAAAATATGGAAGATTTTTTGTTGCCCAAAATTGTAATTTGCGTATCAAAAATTTCAACACCACTAACATCACATGCTTTGTCTATTTTTAGTTGAAACCTCAGAGGCAGAATGCAGACTAAAGTTAAAAATTACTGTTAAAATAATAATCAAGTATTGCCCTTCAAAACTCGTGTAGCACGCAGATAATAATTTGGGCATAACCAAACTGCAAACAAATCTCAACTGGACAAACAAGTATGATGCCCAAACAATATATTAGATCAATCTTTGAATATACACAGGTAAGTTATTAGTAAAATAGTAACATGTATAATTAGGTAGCTAGCTTGAAATAGAATAAAAGAAATTTACAGTGGATGGTGTTGCAAACTGGCTTTGTTTTTAAAAACAAAATGAAGAAACAAAGTATTAAAATTTCTCGTTTTATGCCTATAATATAAAACAAAAACCACCAGATTAGTGCATGCACACATAAATATGATTATACGGGTGCCGACTAATGTTCCCGACCATTCGGCGGTGCTTAACTATTTTAACAAATGGTTATAAGTTCTCATTCCTGTAAATCAATGTCCAATTATTCATTATAATTTCCTTAAAACTTCTTATTAGGTGAGAACATAACTGCAACAAAGAAAATGGTAATAACAAAAACAGAGGAGGCACATGCAGCAAAACCCAAGATCAGGAAATAAGCACATACTGTTGTCCACTTCGTTCAAGCATACTTGAAGCTCATAAATTTCATTAGCTTCTACTAATGGTGTTCTAAATTCTTTCTATTCGATACCAAAGTCAATTGGAAATAATATATTTTCTTAAATGAAACTACAAATATGATTTTGAAAACAATTACAGCATGTAAATTTTAATAACCACAACATGCAGAAATGCATGTCTACAACATGCAGGCCAGAGAGTCCACAATATAAAGGAATAGAGTTGCTAAAATGAACACCAAATAATATGTTTGATGACAACTAAATTCAAAGTGGCCTGCCAGGTTCCAAGACATAATTAACAAAAAAAAAAAAAAACTTGCGCAGGGACCCAAGCCATGCACTGGCAATTGCAAAATAATAACATGGCATAAACTACTATAAACAAAAGACTAACAAGTGCTTGGCTAAAAACAAGAATTGAATGTGCAACAAGATAGCAGTTCAACATCAACCACCATAATAAAAAGAATTTGGGTTTAAATTGAAATATAATTACTTGAGCAAAACAACTCACATGTAATCCGCTACTCAACAAGGAACATCAAGCAGAAGGCGACAAACAAAAGCGGTGCTGAGTTGTTACAGATTTCGATGGTTGTTGCAAGCTTATAGGGCTCCAGGTGGTCGGGGTAATTACATCAAGAGCACAGGCGCTCAAGGCCAACGAACAATTTAATTAAAGTGAGTAGAAACCCGCGATTTAGCACCAGGCAGATGTGACTGCGGGTTTGTGGAAGATGCGACGTCGACGAAGGAGGGTGGGAGGAGCGGGCTTCGGTTCGAAGCGGCGCGCCCACTGGAATTGAGTGGAGCCAATTAGGGATTTATCATTTTGGGAAAAAGAAAGCATCCGCTGTTCCAGGAAAAATCCCGATAAGGATGGAAGGGACCCGATAAAATGAATATAAGGGATGCGTGGAATAATCCAGAAACAAGTGAAACACGTGGTTAAAGAACATATTCAACAAGGATAAGTATATTCATCACACATAACAATTAGCAAAAATGAATAAACAAATCATTTTTTTTTCAAATATAAATAACATTTATAATACTAGGTATACAAACCCAAAATGGGTATTTATTTCTTTCAAATAAACTCTCAAATTAAATTAAATCGAATCGCATATATTTGATTTTGTTTTCCTCAAATCGACATACAAGATTTAAATTCAACTTTGGATTTATTTTCAAGGTTACATTTTCGAATAAATAAATTCAATTTAATAACATTTTTCTTTCTTTTGTAACGCTCATATTAAAGTAACAAAAGAGTACCATCATTAATGCAAATCACGTTTATTAGATAAAACTTCCCAATAAAAATATTTATTACCACGTTAAATCTTAAAAAAATTTAAACATCAAAATTCTCTGAGTCATTACCGTCACCCTTCAAAATTCAGGTTATTACATACCCACTGTCAAGTTTCCTAGAGAACGGATGTATCATTTAATCATACGGAAATAAAACGCGTGTTCGTTTTATAAGGGAATTAAGATTAAATTAAATAAATAATACTATTTTATTGGCCAAGTTCCTATTCCTCTCCTTCCTTAAAACGTGACTATTGTTCCATACCCCTTTAGAAAACTCTTGGTGACCTCCTCCTCGTTAGATGCTAAAACGAAAATCTCCACTTTCGCTATGCGATAAATCCTGAAATCAAGTTCTTCGAGCTCGTAACGAAAATCTCTACAAGCCTAGATCAATCTTATGGAGCACAACGGGGATTCTCAACATCCACATGTGAAGGCAGTGAATCATTGCCCGGTGCAACACTCGAATGAAAGGAAGACAGACACTACAATATAGATTTGCATGAGAGTTTGTTGGGTTCATGTGTGCATGTACAAGCTATAGGAAAAAAGGGAAGAAAAGACTAGTGTGTATTATGAAGGTAATTAACTAATTGGATTAAGTTTTTTTTTAATTAACTAGTCGTTAAAATCCATAAACTTATATTATCATAACTTTTGCATACGAAGTCTGATTTGGACGTTGTTTCTTCCATTAGACTAGTGTTGGCAGCTCTGCTTTTAGAGTTATTTTGAGCTGACTTGGCTAAGATGAGTGTTATTGTCTCTCGTTGAAAAGTAATTATTTGTACGGTATTTAATTGACTTTTTAAACGACTTCTAATTATAAAACTTATTTTTTTAGGATAGCTGAACCTAATAAATAATAGATAAAAAGGATTAAGAAGTGATCTAAATATTTCAACCTAATTATCACATTTAAACGTTTATGCACTATTTTGACCATACTATTAGATTTAGGCTATCTAGACATTTATTCCACTTTGATTGCTCTATATAAGTTCTGTTTAATTTATCGACATGATTATTGATGCTTTTATGCTAATTTAGAAATTTTTAGGACTATTGCATGTGTGGTTGAATTGTTTACTTAGTTTAGCTTAGAATGTCGTTCATAGGTGATCTAGCATTATGAAAAATATTGTTCGTAAGAGTTTGGTGTTTATTAGTTAAATGCACAATCTGGTGGATATTGTTTGAGGACAGAAGGATGATAGACTCGAATAGATGAGATAAATTAATGAAGGGGTTTCATAGCACATGGATGGATTCGATGATGGAGCAACATTGGAGCTTAGCGCCAGCTTTGATGACAGAGTGACAATGGGCTTGAGGGCTGATATGAAGACGGAGAATGGACTTGGAGACGGGATAGATTTCACAATGAATGTCGGACGTTTACCTTATATTTGTATTTAACCAGTTTTAGTTAAATACATGACCTAAGTAGACATTATCGATTAGTATGGATAGATTTATATCGACTACTCTTGTTGTTGGCCACTTTGGCCAATTTGACATGGATGATAGTGCGACTTCGAGGGCAGGATATGATGGTTTGTTTAATAGTGAGTTTGGTATGATAAGTTTTTCGATCGGTGGCTTTAGCAGGAGGCAAGGATGTGACGCTTTTATGTAGCTGTTAATACAAAAATGTACTAACACCCCAAGGTGTAATTCAACACTTCACGAACAGTTAAGATATAGAAAAATGGTAGCCACAAACACAGAAAAAGTAAGAACACAGAGAATTAGAGTGGTTCAGCCTCAATTTCGGCTACGTCCACTATGAGGGAGTATTTTATTAGCTTTCCAACAATTACAAGGTACATAATCTCTTCAATCTTATACATTTTTATATCTTTTACAATCAAACACTTCTTTTTCTCTAAATTTCTCTAACTTCTTTGATCTCAATCTCTTCCAAAGTAGAATCATTCAATCTTCACGAGAATCGTCGATTGTTGAAGTACTTCGATAATCGCTATCAGTGATTGACTTTAACGATTTCTGGATTGGACTGCTATTGCAGAAGCTTTGATCTAGTTCGAGATGAATTTATTGGAGGTTGGAAAAAGCTTGATTGATTTGTCGAGAAATGGAAATGGTGGCACTTAGTTGTCGGAAAGTTCGGATCCCCCAAATGAATGAAGTGGAGGGGTATTTATAGGCAAAATTCAGAACTAGGGGAAAGAACGTAATTTCCATGTGTGTAGGCATGTATGTTGACTGGTCAAACCTTGACATGTGATACTTAGTTGTCATGTCAGCACATTTAGGCCATTTCATCTCAAAAAGTACATAAACCCGATTCAGAAAAAATTACGAAATTCCTGATGGGCACCTTGCCCGACCACCGAATTTCATGTGTTGCGCAGCCTCAAAAAAGTGGAAGATCACTCAGCGTGATTAGCCCGATCCAACATTCTGGCAAGTGCCAGCTCCTAGTTTTCCACGTGGTGTGCATCGCAGATCCATGCTTTTTCACGATGCGCACCTATCCTAGCTAAGTGGCACATGGCAAAATCATTTTGCCCGATCACACATGTTGGCATTTGCCAAACCTGCCAAACTGCTTGATCCATCGATGCGCGATCAAGAAGATCACCTTTTCTATCGTGCCATCCATATGGCTGACCATATATGGTTTAGCCCGATTCAAGAAATTGGCATTTGCCACATCTTCAAAACCAAGTGATCTGCATGGTAAAATGGAGCATTTCTGTGCGTCACGCACGTGGCTGATCACCCCAGCCTTTGGCCCGATCCATATATATGGTAGCACTCCGCCCTCTAACGCTACGAAAAGCCCAAACCATGAAGCCGCTTTGATCTCCCGATGCGCACATGCGTTGATCACATCTTTTGCCGTGTTGATCCCCTTTTTCATTTTGCCCGATCCCTGTTTTTGGATTTAGCACGATCCATCCAAACACATGGTACCCGCTTTATGAAACTGCTCAGATCCTTCGACGAGCACATTGGTAGATCACACTTTTTACCATGTTGATCACTTCTTTCTGGCAAGAACGTTTTTGCCCGATCGAAGCAAAGGAAAAATGCCCGATCCACTGGAATACGATGATCCTCTTGTTGCGAATACATGACAAATCGCTTTTTTGCAGTGCTGATCACATGATTTTGGTGTGTGCGATTTAACCCGATCCATCCCACAAAACTTTAACCCGATCCATGTTATAGAAATTTAATCTGATCCATGTTATAGAAATTTAATCTGATCCATTGCTAACTCGTTTAACCCTGTCCATGCAACATAAAATAGCTCAATCCATACAATAAAACTTTAACCCGATCCATACATAAAAAATAGACCTAACCGTACATTAAAAGTAACTTTGTCCATTACATAGAATATGGCCAAACACTGGTATTCGAATGTTACTAATCTATATTTGAACGTTACCAACCTATAACATATACACATGTATTTGACCAGTTACATTTATATCATGCTTTAAGCAGGGTTAACATTTAACCCTCGGAGCTCACATCTTTTACTTCTGAGAAATGCGAACTTCGAAATGAACACTGTTATTGGTATAATTTGTGTCGAATGCATATGAGTAGATTGTGAATAAGCGTTTAACACAGATCATAGTGTTCTTATTTGCTCGGATTACTATTATTAATTGTACTTTTTTCATATGGATCTGATATTTTCTTTATATCTTGGACCAAGGCATCCGTTCACATTTTATGTTTGGATCAGTTATACTTTCAACAAATGAATCGGTGTAATTTTTGGCAAAAATGGTTCTGGTGAAATTTCTGCGTTATGGTCCGCTTCATATATAAGGTTTTTTGGAGCCGTAACCCTTCTCTCCATTTTCAATAGCTCGCAAGACATTTTAATGGCTACCAAACTTCCTTGAGAAAAACGAGATCTCGCACTAAAGTCGAAATTTGCATTTCACCGATTCTCCCTTCAACAAGATAGGTTCTTCCACAGTGTTGATCAAGGCCGAACATCAGAGATTTTAGATTCCAATCCATATTTAGATCTTCACCAAATTCAAGTTGATTTGGATTTAAACCATGAGTTTTTTCTCTTCTCAGATATGAAACCAAGTCACCCTATCAACCTCACTTCGAATCAACTTGAGGGCTTTGCTGTTGGACTCGTTTTACTCGAGATTATTGTAGGCGATGGTCGCCTAGATCTGCTGCTGAATTGATTTTTGAGTACTTAGGGTTTTTCCAAAGCCCACCTAGTCGATTCTGTATTGGTCGGTTGGATCTCAGGGTTTGAGTGAATTCGAAAATTGTTAGAGAATATGCTACAGGATATAACAGGAAACCTATTATGACCTGGAGAATATGCTATGAAGGATATGCTATGGAGATATAACAGGAAACCTATCATGAAGATAAAACATGAAACCAATTATGGAGATAAAACAGGAAACCTATTAGGATATATTTTATGGGATATCATAAATTCTGCCTTTAATGTTTTCCTTATATTTGATTGTAAAAACTTGTATAAAGGGAGAAGGATTTCTCTTGTAATGGACAACACAAATTAATAAAATGTAGTCTGCAATTGTTCATTGCTTTGTCTCTCTCATCTCTTTGTGTCTGAATTCTAACATGGTATCAGAGCAGGTCAAAGGAAGGAGAGAGATATGTATATATATATATATATATTAAAAAAAAAATCGTTGTCTCTAATTCCCTATTGGCTTCTACGTCATGCATCGATTGGAAAAGAGCTACGAAAAGAAGATGAATGAGAATCTGAAGAAGTACGACCAAGAAATGAAAAGGAGAGCAGTTCTGCAGGAGCAGCAACAAGCGAATTTGGAGCTCTTGTCTGATTAGCAATCTCTAATTCCCGATCTTTAATTTAAAGACCTCTTTGTTTGGTTTTCTTTGATTCATGGTTGTTTGTATTGGAATCATTGTAGGCATTTTTTATCGAACTTGATATGGGTGTATACAGTTTGAACTTGTATATTTGTTACTTTTGATTAAATTGGTGGATGAGATTATGACAAAAAAAAAAAAAAATCAGGAGGAAGGAGGGCGTGAGCCCGATGTGTGATGTATGTGAAGATGAAAGTGAATGATGTTTGTATTTATGACTGATGATGAAGGAAGGGTGCGATGTGAACTAGATGGAATTATGTGGAAGTTGCTTGTAGTTGTTTGACGATGATTGAGATGGTTTGGTGAATGAATGAGATTGTGATACTTGTTGATCGATCAGATATTTGGATGAATTGGAGATGAAGCCTGTGGTGTTGACATAGTCGACGATGAGTAGTGATGGACTTGTTTGCATTGCCGGAGTGATCACAACTTTGCTGCTTCTTTTGTTGTGTTTTAATTTGTAGTCTCAGTTTGTATATGTGAAAGTTTGTTTAAAAAAAAGGACCAAAAAAAAAAAGAAGAAGAAGAAGATGATGATGATATTGAGTGTGGTCCATTTTAAAAACCATTATTGAGTGTGGTCCACTTTAAAAACCACTAATATTGAGTGTGGTCCACTTTAAAAACCATTATTGAGTGTGGTCCACTTTAAAAACCATTAATATTGAGTGTGGTCCACTTTAAAAACCATTATTGAGTGTGGTCCACTTTAAAAACCATTATTGAGTGTGGTCCACTTTAAAAACCAGTTGAAGGCTTTGATTTGAATGACCAGTGCTTGGAGTTTGGAGCTTCTATTTGGGCCACTCTTCGGTTTGGAGCTTCTATTTGGCAAACTCACGATTTTCAGCATCGTGAGTTTGAGGGGGGATGTTAGAGAATATGCTACAGGATATAACAGGAAACCTATTATGACCTGGAGAATATGCTATGAAGGATATGCTATGGAGATATAACAGGAAACCTATCATGAAGATAAAACAGGAAACCAATTATGGAGATAAAACAGGAAACCTATTAGGATATATTTTATGGGATATCATAAATTCTGCCTTTAATGCTTTCCTTATATTTGATTGTAAAAACTTGTATAAAGGGAGAAGGATTTCTCTTGTAATGGACAACACAAATTAATAAAATGTAGTCTGCAATTGTTCATTGCTTTGTCTCTCTCATCTCTTTGTGTCTGAATTCTAACAAATATGCAAGACCGGTTTGGATGAGCAAATCATATACAAGCTTAACGGGTTGTGTTTGAAATCTGGATCGGAATTTTTGCCGTCAAAATTTTGAATTGCTGCTTGCGTGTTGAAATTCCAAATTACTGCCTATGTTTAAAGTAGCTTTGTCCAGGCTTCACGTTAATGTTAATCCGTATATTTCGATCTTGAATCTGAGAATTTGCAGTGCTCTTCAATAAACTGTTCACAAGCTGGCTGTATGTTGTTATTTGAATGCGGATTTTCACAGTTTAAATGCCATGAATTTTCTCTCTTTTGTGATTGCGAGTTGCTGAGATGGATGTTTGTATGCAGTCGAGATGTTCGATCAAATTTTTGCACAAATTTGGTTGTAGCTACTATATTTATCTTGTTCAAACTGTATCTGCACGCACGACCTTGTTTGAATATCATGATTGCATGCGTCTGTCTCTAGGTTTTGAGCTTTTAAATATGAATACAGATTTTATTGAGTTTAACAATTCTGAAAGGCATGTGAACAGCTTGATTAAATGGCCATTTGAAACTGGTTACGATCATTAATTTGCGCGCCAATCTCTGATACCAAATTTTGTTGAGCTTTGTGCTTTGAAAATAGCTGGCTGTACTCATTAATTTGCATGTGATTTTCGACGCTAGAGTTTGCTGCATTTGAAATGAAATCCTGTCCCCCTATACCCAACCAATAAGGATCCCCTGAATTCCACCTTTTAGTAATTAAGCCCTTGGACTTAATTGCAATAATGTGAAAATCAGAGATTCTGATTGGTTGGGTACAGAGGGAACAGAGAATTAGGTACAGGTGATTTGCTCTTGCTGCATTTTGAGTTGAATTTTTTGAATAGTTTTTCATTCTTCTAGCCTACTGATGATGCATGGCTTTATTTTGTAATCAATGACATTGCAATGTTGTTTAAGTCCCTGCGTCAACTAGTACGCTATAGATGTTTTCCAGGAGATTTTTGTGCTTGGTTTTTTTTTGAAATTTTGATCACAATTCCGGCAAGCTTTCAATGTTGAGCACTTTGAAGTTTTGTTGGTTTTAAACTTGAACTCAAGTCCATGCTTGAAATGTTGACGATTTAGTGTCGGTGATGGGAGTTGTTATAGTGATAGGCGCCTCGATTTTGAATTCAACTTTCGATTTTCTAAGGCAAACATTGACAAGTAGAACACACAGATCTTTCCACCACTACAACATGTTCTGTAACAACAAAAACATTGCACATTTCTGGATCAATATTTTGTTACCGACTGCCCATATCGACAATAGGTTAGTCAATTAAAAATTTAGCTACAAATAATTTTTATTTTGGATTAAATGAAGTGTTTACACATAATTGTTTTATTCAACCATTGAGGACTTGTTGAATACTGTCTGCATAAGTACAACGTCCTAATTCAAGTTTGCGACGACGTTTGGGATCCACTAATCGTCACACGTTGATCATAGATTTCAAGCTTCATTTTTTTAGTGACTTATATGATTGTGCATGACACTTCACACTTATGAAATGCGTACCTGTACCTTTACCTGCAACATAATTCCTTGTGCAGAATGACAACCTGAAAGAAGCCTCGTCATCGATCTAAGGACACAGCAACGTCCGCACAAACAGAATCTTCTACACAAGTTATTGGGACCACGACAACTGCAGTTTCTGGGCCAGAATCAAGTTATCCTTTTCCTATTCCCACCCTTTTACTATGTCGGCTTCAGAAAGATGCCCCATAGTGATTACACCGTGCATTTTTAAGCGATCGTGTAAACAGTTTGGTATTCCTGCAGCTGATGCAATATTACCGAGGAGAGAAGGATGTGCTGACCTTCCGCCAATTGAGTTTGTAGCGGTTAATCATTTTATGTTAATAAATGGAGTCGTTCCTCCCTTTAACCCGTTCTTAGAGATGATCCTCAAGCATTTGGCCATTTCCTCATTTCAGCTACATCCTAATGGCTATGCCAGTTTACGAGGATTTTCTGTGCTTTTTATGAAGACATGGCACTGTATGCCCACTTTTGAGGATATATGCTACTTATGTGTGTTTAAGAGGAGGAAGGAGTATCCATCTATAGTCTTTGTCGAAGGCGTTCACAAGCTTATCTTTGATTTTCTGATAGTGCTCGGGGTTTCCTAAACCAGTTTTTCTATGTTCGTTGCCCAAGTGCTTATATGGAATGTGGATGCTCGGAGGTGAATATTCTCGTGTTCAAAGCTCTTTACATCCACTTTTTTTTTTCAAGTGTCGATCCCTTAAAAAAAACTTTTTTGTTTTGCAGAATTGTCATTCTCTGTAAAAGAAACCGACACTCTCCGCACTAAATTTGAGAGTTTGAATACTATCACGGACTAAGATAGGTCAAAAATTTCTGATCATCGAAGAATAACTTCGTGAATTTGGATTGCTCCACCCTTCTAGGTCCTTTCCCTCTAAAGAGGCCCTTTCTACACCTCAAACTACGCTTTCAACATCGAGTGTTGCGGCTTCCGGAGATGTAGTGCTTATTAAAGTCCTTCCGGGGAATCCATTTTAAAGAAAAACCTAGATACCGTTGGTGGAACTGAGTCGTCTTCTCAGCCACTATTGAGGAAGAAGAATTTGCTCATCACGAGGTTAAAAGCCCCGCAAAGATTGGTGAACAGCTCGAAGAAGGTAAACTTATAAATTAGGGTAATTTTAATGATGAGGAACCCAGTATCGAACCTGTGAATGTGATCACTTATCAGGATGATTTTATAGACATACTCGCAGATTTGAGTGACCTTAATGTCGCTTCGATTGGACTTGCCACAAGTGATATTGTGACTTCCAAAATGGTTATTTTAGACTCTAAGGTGTCAGTTGATTTGGGTATGCCTCCTCCGGCTCGTAAACCTGTCCCCAAGATTGCGATGATTTTAAATTCAAAACCTACGAATGGTTTGTTGTTTGATGCACGTTGTATTACACATCACACACACACATTGATCTTT
The DNA here is from genome assembly GCA_030737875.1 of Allium sativum. NCBI lineage: Eukaryota > Viridiplantae > Streptophyta > Magnoliopsida > Asparagales > Amaryllidaceae > Allium > Allium sativum. Next base: position 164,518,585 of record CM060924.1, read on the forward strand.
TATACTTTGCACATTTTGTTTACTCTTTTGCTTTAGTTCCCCATGTTTAAGTTGCTAAACTCTTCCTTTGTTCTGTTTCAGGTCCAGCCATGAATTGCAGTTATGTGGATGCCTATAATCATCATAGAGGTTCTTACAACCCTTGGCAGTAAATACCATCTCACTATTATGAGGCCGCCGAGGAGCAAAGACAAACAAGGAGAGCTCAAGAAATGTGGGATTTCCAGAATAGAGAAGGGAAGAATAGGCAGCTTTGCGAAGAGCACCATACTTCAGACAGATATGATGGAGAATACCAGAAAAGAGAGACCGAGATAATAGGAAAAAGCATAAGAGCCAGGGTGATCCCCACAAGCAGTCTCAGAAAGATAAGGACCATGTCTCTACTGCTCAGGATTCTGCTTCCAGCTTTCCGTCCCTTGCGGCTCCATCCATCACTCCTCCTCCAGCTGACATACAGAAGATCATTGGTAGGCCTCGCCACACTCTCGAGCCTGCATCCACCAGACTTGCTGAGCGGTTCAACACTTGGTGTTTAAAGGGGGTTCACTTTTATCTTGATATACATCCGACTAACAAGACGGGGATGCTTAAGAAGCTAGATGTATCGAAGTGTAATGCTGAGAAGTAGATGGATGCAGCTAAGAGTCCGGTTGGGAAGCAGCTGGATATGCCCAGGGATAACGTTGAGAAGTAGGTATCTTCATGGTACAAACTAGCTTATGAACTTCAAAAAGTTAACAAGCATAATTTTGAGGCCATCGCTACATTGGAGAATGACAAAGCTGAATGGAACAGAGTCCTCCAGTCTCGTGACACTAGCTTTGTCACACTTTCCAAAATGAATCTTGATTTAAGGGCGGAAAACCAGAGACTTAAAGATGAAGTTGCAGCTTCCAAGCTTAGAGAAGACTTGTTATTTTCTCAACTTACAGAAGCTCTTTCTGCTTAGAAGATAACGGTGGACATGTTGGATGGAGAGCAGCATATCATCGAGGCTTATCAACGAGATATTGTCAGCTTGCGAGAGAGGACCGCTTCTCAAGGGACAGAGATTTCTTATTTATAGTCCAGAGTGGCAGACCTTGAATGGGAGAGGGATCAAGCTCTTCTGGGGAAGGTAGCTTCTGAGCAAGCCCATGATGATACTAAGGTTGGTTTTGATTCCACTTTTTTTAGTTTCTTCAAAATCAGTATTTTGAGGAAGGGCAGTTTATCCTTCCTGCGGGAAGACTTTGCCGTTACTTTAGCTGAGGTTTGGTAGGTAATTCTTGCTGAACTTCTAAACTGCGATGAGGAGTGGCTTATTGCACATTTCTTGGATGAGGAGTCCCGTACCGCCTTGGCCTTGGGGAAAAAACAGCTTATGAGAAAACACGACTTGTGGGTTGAAGCTGAGCCTTCTGGGGGGTGTGCCCCAGATACTACTGATCTCGTTACCGACATTGCTCCTACTTATGTTACTACTTCTGTTTCGCAGGGTTCTAATGTGCCTCCTACCGATCCTTCTGTCGGACCCAGAGCTTTTCTTGCCTCAGGTAAAATCGACACTGATTGAGTCATGTCAGACTTAGATTCCCTTTGTACTTGATAAGGACGTAATGAGCCTTTTACTGGTTATTGTTCGTCTGCATTAGGCCTTCTTACACCGAGGTCTTCTTCTGCCGCAGCTGAAATGACGACAGTTAGAGCTATATTTACTTCTTCTACATTATGTCGGCCTTTTCTGTTCAGATTGCCAGGCGATTCGGCCTTGACTATGATCTCTACTCTAGCTTATGCTTCTCAGCCTGGATCGCAAGCAGAGAAAATTGAAGCAATTTCTCACATAAGTGACCCATACCTCACCTCATAAGGGATAATAAATCTTGATGACATAGGTGAGAGCCCAGAGAAGAGTACCAAGAACCATTCAGAGAGAAGATCAAGTCTCCAAGAAAAAAGTGCAAGGGAAAGCACACCATTCACAAGAAAGACCGTGATCAGCTTGCCACTACATCTTCTCCTTCTTCTGTCACCAGCGAGCCTTCTTTGAGGTTGAAAGACTCTTCAAAGAGCGGGAAGAAGAAGAATTAGGGTTAACAGCCGTTTTTATTTTGCTTTATGTAGCTTCATTACTTGTCATTTTCTTTGACCAGATGTGTATGCGGGTGTCGGCCCTCGCTTATGGATTTGTGAGAACTTGCATTTTGAGTTTTTGATGTAATGAAGTTGCTTTTGCTCGATGTACTTTGGCTTTTACTTTCAGCTTTATCGTACTTCTTCTTGTTTACATCTTCATGAAATGCAAGCTCATTATATGCTACGAAGTCGCGATGAGATGTGGTATATTTTTAGAGCATTATTTTATTCCAGTATGGTTGTGCTGCCCCCATGCCATAGGTCATCACGAAATGCATTTGTTGGATGCTACCAATTTGTCAAGTTTTCCTAGATATTGGCTTGGATGCTCGAAGCATCTAATTCGTTGGCAGAGTATTTTTGTTTCTGCCATTTTATTAAGAGCTTCGGGGCCTGCCATTATGTCTAGGAGACTCGACTTGGTTGGTTGATCATGTGTTTTTTCTTAACTTAAGCCCAATGCTCGCCTACTATCCAGCTCAGTTAGTTCAGGGCGAAGACTTTCATTTACTATCGGCTGATTAACTTAAGCGTTGGTGATTTAGATTGTGTTCCCCCGAAGAGGTCTTGGGTTAAAGCCCAATATTTGTCGTAAACTAGCCAGGTACTTCCTAACACTGGCGATCTTGCTGAGTTCCCCCGGAGGGGTCTTTGACCCACCACTCGCCGCAACCAATTAAACTTGGCGCTAATCAAATTGGTTAGGCGCCTCCGAAGAGGTTTTTCAACCTACCGATCGTCGCAACTCGATATGCTCGAGCGTTAACCGAACTAATGGCCGCCTCCGAAGAGGTCATTTAATCCCGCCGATCGCCACATCCGACAAAATCAGATGCTAACGAACTAATCGGACGCCTCCTAAGAGGTCATTTAACCCCGCTGATTGCCACATCCGAAAAAATCAGATGCTAACGAACTAATCAGACGCCTCCTAAGAGGTCATTTAAGCCCACTGATCACTGCATCCGACAAAATCAGATGCTAACGAACTAATCGAATGCCTCCTAAGAGGTCATTTAAGCCCATTGATCGCTGCATCTGACAAAATCAGACGCAAAAGAACTAGTCGGATGCCTCCAAAGAGGTCAACTAATCCAGCCGATCGCTGCATCCGACAAAATCGGACGTTAACGAATTAATTGGATGCCTCCAAAGAGGTCATTTAAGCCCGCTGATCGCTGCCTCCAACAAAATCAGATGCTAACGAACTAATCGAACGCCTCTGTAGAGGTCATTCAACCCCATTGTTTGTCGTAATCGGGTCAGGTACTTCCTGGCACTGACGAATTTATTAGGCACCCCTTTTCGGTTGGGAATTTCTTATGAATCTAATCATGCGACTCGCTAGTCAGGTAATCCAGACCCTTCGGAGACTGGATTGAATTCATGCCCAATTTCGGCTAGGATTTCTGATAAGCTTCGCTGTGAGAGGATTTATTATTGCATCATTCCACGGGGCGGACACTAGTTCCATTACCGGAAGCTTGACTTAACAAGTTATCCTAGTGACAGAACTAGGGCCTTGGACCTCTTATTTCATGAGGTGCCCCTCACGTGAAACTTGCAACTTTTGTCTTCATCCTGAACTTTGTGCCTTTTCTCCATTTGACTCTTAGTGTCCTTTCTTTTTTATTTGTAAGGCGGCGCTTTACACCTTCGTGTTTGTTGCAAATAATGCTTATGGCAGTCGACACTTGATGTAACACCCCACCTCCACCAGGGTGACTCTTGCAAGCACTCTAACTTTGGAGACGCGTTTGAATCAGGTAAACATGCATAATGATATATCAAGGCCGAACAAGAACATATGTATATATGTAAACAGAGTAAATAACATAGATAAAACAGCGGAAGATTTCAAACCATTTCAAAACCAGTCTGGTACAACATAATGTAAACTTTCCAAATAAACAAGTCTAGATAAAACAACATCAACTGAAAAACTGAAATACATAAGTACTAATCCCCAAAAGAAGTGATAGCCATAGCTAGCTTCATGTCAAACCGTACATGAGATAAATCCCACAAGCAAGCGGTCAGAAATCCAGCTAAGCTCCAATATTCCCTCCCTGAGAACCTGGGGGGGGGGGGGGGGGACGGAAGAAAAGAGGCGAAAGAAAACAGGTCAGTCAAAAAGACTGAGTAAGCCCTACTACAATCAATATAAACTGATAAAGTTAACTGACATGAGAAGCAGGTATGATCATAAGGATACTAGCATGATGATTTACTAACAAGGTAGATAAAGGTGTCATCGCATAATCAGGATTAAGGTTTTGCACCACAGGTGTACTAGCAAACTAACATGACTTGAATAAACAAGTATTGATCCCTTGGCCCAAGCTTTGCCCCAATAACATGAAATGACCCTAATACGAGGTCCAAAGTGTAAACAAGAAGCGATCCCCAGGCCCAAGTTCGGCCCAAACATCATGAATGACCTAAACCAAGGTCCAACTAGCACGGTCTAGTCGATCGGCTCCCTATAAGCCTAACTCGTCAAGTGTCGGTGTCATACGGCCCAACTACGAAGTGTAGCTAAACTATGCTAGGTCCACCCTAGGGTGTATCAAGTCCTAGGGTGTCAACCACTGACACAAATCAATGCACGCACAGTCTAAACCTACTGGTGCCCGTGGCTGCTTTTTCAACTTCGGACCATGTGCACGACCATGGCCCGCCTGAACCTACACCGGCGCACCTACTCAGCCGTCGTTTTGGTCGCTTACATGGCATCCAGTAATCGTGCCCCTCCCTAGCCTAGTCCCTAGGGTATCATGATACAACTAAGAGGGTTACTGGTGCAAAGGACCACGTAACTAGGGTTTCCTTAATGGGTTAAACGTGGTTAACCCAACCCATTCAAGTACCAAGTTGGTTAAGTGTACCCAAGGTTCATGACTTAACCCTACCAACCCATCGTGTTTAATTGGTTAAGTATTCAAGCGTCCATGACTTAACCCTAATCATGAGGCATTAATTAATTTAATGCGCCTTAACCTCTCACATTAGACCTTGTTGTGGTTACTAGTTAAGCCGGGCGGGTCCGGGTAGCTTTACACCACAACTTGGTCTAACCTCGGGTTCAAGGTACAACATGGTCAACTTCTCACATTGGGTCCTATTGTTTGTAGCAACTAGTTAGGCCGGTCGGTTCCGGGTAGGTTTACGCTACAAACTCAACCCAACCTCGAGTTGGTCACACTTATCTTTTCTAAGTGTCATGTCCATCATGTTTCCAAAACACATTACAAGTTTTCAAGCAATTGGGTAGACCTAACTTAATAGGTAAATTTCTAATGGGTAGACCTAACTTAATAGGTAAACTCCCAAGCTTATGTTTTTATGTCTTTTAAGTTTACCCAACCCCAAACGCAATCCCATCGCTTACATATCGCAATAGCGCATATAGGATAGAAAGAGGGAACTTGGCATAATCGTGACATAAAGGTGTTGAAGCCACAAGTTCAACATGGTGGCATAAGAAATGTACATATGTTCATATACTTGCATATTACATTTTTAGGCCTCAAAAGCATGCCTCACATGCAAGTTATTATAAGGGATATGATAACTTACATGTTGCCAAAATGCAACCTTTAGCATAAAGCTTGAAGCTTTATGTTCATAAGCCCAAGATAAGCTTGCATAACATGATAACATGAGCCAAATGATCAACTCAAACTTGCATAACATAACTTGCATATCATATGACAAACTTGCATATCAAACTTGCATATCAAACTTGCATAACATAACTTGCATATCATATGACAACTTGCATATCAAACTTGCACAACATAAATTGATGAACTTGCATATCACATCATAGTAAATTTGCATAACACATCATAGTAAACTTGCATATCATGGCAAACTTGCATATCATACATTTAACTTTAGAGTTTAAGTATGAAAGTAGAATAGGGCTTACAATACTTATGAAGGCACAAAAGATATGACAAAGCCCTTATGCAATCAAATAGACCCAAAATGCAAGCTCTAACATAAAAACCCTTGAGCCAAAATGATCAAAACTCTTTCTTTATGATGCAAATATAGAAACTTGACTTGAATGCAAGCTAATGATGCTCATACAAGTTTGGAAACACTTGTATGTATGGAAAATCTCTCATAGAAACAATTTAGAAATTTGATGAAGAGAGTGGAGGCCATGAGAGGTAAAATTTTGCCATAGTTTAGTTGTAGGATTGTTTAATGATGATTTAGGGTTAGGTTAGGGCCTTATTTATAGAGATTAGGACTAGTTCTAGCCTTAGGATTAAACCCTAGTTCCAATCTCAGCCCTTAAAACCGAATCTGGCCCCCAAGCTCAACACAAACCCAAAATGGTGCACCAGGCAGGACTACCCGGCTGAGCCAAGTCGACAGCCAAGTCGACAGGGCTGTCGACTTGGTCCAACCAAGTCGACTCCCAAGTCGACAGGGCTGTCGACTTGGGTACTCTGGCGGGAACTTTCCCGCCTGGCCCAAACTGGCCCAAATTTTCAAATTCAAACTTGAATTTGAAATCTGTTTTTGCTTTGGAATTTTCTGAAAACTTCGTTGGGCCTTAATCGGGCCATACGGACTCCGATTTTCGAAAACTCGGACTCTATTTCGCGTATTTTTCCGAGTCGAACGCAATGGCATAGCCCGTTTCCCTTGATTCAGATTTTAGAATTTAATTCTGCCTCGATTTATGTTATAACAGGTTATTGAAAATACGGGTTGTTACATTCTCCCCTCCTTAAAGGATTTCGTCCCCGAAATCTTCAAGTTAGGAAGAACGTATCCTACCATCCAACATCCATCTACTCAAAACATCATCCACGAGCAATCACTGTCCTTACAAGATTCTAAATGTTGTATGAACATATGCAAAGGTGTGTGTATATGTACTTATCTAATGCAACTATCATCAATGCAAATTATGTTAGTGAAATGAATCCATATGTATACAATTCCTAACATAATGTATAACATCTATATGTGTGCACATAACATACATCCATATGCAACATCCATGTGATAGCACAAAGAATTTTCATCCATGAATAAGCATAAACACTCATGCATATGCAATATGAGGAGTGTGTGAGCCGATCTAGTGCCTAACGTGTATAATGCATCCACGAGTAACCACTTGCAAACACTTGCAACCACTTGCAACCATCAAGCATAACATGTTTCAAACACATGTTTCATCCAAAGGGTTTCTACCTAAGGTTCTCATGACAAGATTAACACGATATACTAGATAATCAAGACAAACATGGATAGCAAAAGATATGCTACAAAGAGATCGGGAAGATAAGCAGGATATACCCCTTTCGGATTACAAGAAATCCCTTCCTAACCCAATCCATATTCTATAAAAGCCCAAAAGATTTAGTCAACCTAACGGACCCCCTTCAAACCCTGACATGTATTACTAGCCAATAAGTCATACCTCCCGACCGAAATAGGACCGAGAATGGGACCGAGAGGATAAAAAGATAATATGCGAGTAAGTTCCACAGGAAAACAAGGATCAAGGATATGCTCTTAGAAAGAGATATGATGCGCGTATCTAGCCTTCAATCTTCTAAGTCACGTTTCCTTGAACTTAACTCCACTGTGCTTTGACCGTCTTTTACCTCATGATTTCTTAGCTTCTTAACTCTTATTTCCAAATATGAGTTGGAACCCATTTCATTGTCGCCTCTCGTCTTCCTCTTTTACTTACTCTTCTATCATTCTTGGCTTAAACATAAATATGACCTCATGGTTTCATGCGAGCTCTCCAAAATTCACCAGTGAATCCTGGATCTCGTTTACTTACTATAAAGTATTCTACGCAGCAGAACTTTTCTTGAAAATACCAATCCACGTCTACCAATTACTCTTACAAACGTGATTTTCTATAACTCATGCTTGAACGAAATGAACCATTCGCCTGTGAATGATAGGCCGTACTTCAATTCAGCCGTTTGCCCATGACTTCCCGTAGACTATCCCAAAATTGGCTAGTGAAGATTGAGTCATGGTTACTAACTATACTTTAGTGAACCTTGTGCAACCGCTTTATTTCTTGAAAGTAAACTGTCGCTAGCTATGATGCAGTCATTTCGCTCTTTACCGGAGTAAAATGAGCACTCTTCGTGAGTCTACCTACTATGACCCATCTGCTCGTATTCTCTTTCCTTGACCTAGGCAGTCCATCCACGAAATCCTTCGTGACGCTTTACTACCTCCATTGCGGGGACCTCCAATGGATGTAATAGCCCACCGGGCTTCTATGACTCAGCCTTTAACCTGTTGGAACAACATGCACCTTGGGACAAACTCGGCCACCTCCTCGGGTGATGTACATCTTCAATAACCTTCTTTCTCTCATCGCGTCTTAGCCATTCCTTGTCATCTATAGCGAGGTGTCTCAACATATCGCTTCAACTTGTCCATGATCTCGACTAACCGCGGGTCTTCTTTCTGTGAAGTCCCTACTTGATCCAGAAGGGTAGGTCTAAGCTCAAGGGACGCTAACTAACTAACTAAACTGAGAGAATTTCTTACTTCAGTCGCATTCCTTGGAGTCTTCCAATCCTGAACTGCAACTACCTTAGCGTGATCCACCGCTAAGCCTTGCTTAGAAACTATGTGCCCAAGAAATCTAACTCCTTTTTCTCCAAAATGACACTTGGAGAACTTGGCCTTCAACTGATGCGCTCTAAGCGTATCCATTACCTCCACGAGATGCCTTGCGTGCTCTTCCTCATCCTTAGAGAAGATCAGAATATCATCTACGAAGACCACGACAAACTTGTTCAAGAACTCCCTGAACACCCTACTCATCAAGTCCACGAAGTTGGCGGGTGCATTAGTCAAACCGAATGGCATGACCAGCCATTCTAAGAATCCATCCGGAGTTCTGAACGCAGTCTTGTCTATACTATCCTCAGCTACTCTGAGCTGATGGAATCCAGTAACAAGATCAAGAGAAAACATATGTTCCTACAAGCTGATCAAACAAATCATCGATCCTTGGCAATGGTTGTCTATTCTCTTCGTTTAACTCACGATAATCAACACAAAGTCGAAGAGAACCATCTGCCTTGGTAGTAAATACTACAGGCGCTCCCCATTCAAATATACTTCATCTAATGAAGTTCTTCTCAAGCAACTCCTTGACTTGCTTTCTTAACTCTCATCTTGCGGGGCCATGTGCCTTACCGGCCACGAAACTTTCTTGGCATTATCAACCAGGTAGATGCGGAAATTTATCTCTCGTTTAGGGGTAACCCCCTTCACTTTACCCAAGATATCAGGATATTCTCGGACCACCCTCACCGATTACAAACTATCGATAGACGAGTTGAGGGATTCAAGATAACACAACATGACGGGACTCATAGGGTTACTAGAAATTCTTAGGGTATTACCGAGGCGAGCCATGAGCCTCACAACCCTATGCTCAAAAATCAAGAATGGCTCCCAAAACTGGACAACCAATCCATGGTCAAAATCAACCCATACCCCATGAAACCGAGAATATAAGCATCACGCGAGAACTCTATACTCACGATAGAAATTTTCAAATCCACGTAGATAATAGACAAATGGGCGGAACCCCCAATTGGATTTGAAACACACACGGGATCATTAACTAGACTAGTACTTAGGTGCAAACTTTCAACTAGATCAGACGAGATAAACTATGCGATGCACCAGAATCAAACAAGGTATGAACAGAAATGTAAACAAGACTTTCAATAGAAATACTACCTCGATCGGGAACTAGAGCGGCATTGAGAACATGAACTTGCCCTCCTGAAGGTCCAGCACGCTGAGTCTGACCCTGGCCTTGCCCTCGCTTCTTCGGGCAATCCCTAGTGAAGTGTCCCATTTCTCCACAGTTAAAGCAAGTTCCCTTCCTTTTCCTGCAATCCTTGTTTAGATGAGTCGAGCTTCCACAAGTAAAGCACTTCTTTTCCTTCTTATCTTTAGACTTCTCCTCCTTCTTTTTCATCTCCTCTTTGGGCTCCGTTTTCTTGTTTTGAGACTCATTCACCTTGATTTCCTTCTTGTCACTCCTATTCTCATCATTGAGTAGGGCCATATTCACCAAACTCTCGAAAGTTGCCCCCAAGGGTATATGAGTCATGGCTAAACCATGTAATGGCTCGTTTAATCCTAAAGCAAAGTATAGGGCCTTCTTCTGAGCTGTGTTAACCAAGTCTAAACCGACCCGAGCCAGTTGATTAAACTTATCTATGTATTCCCTAATAGTCATGTCCCCTTGCTTTAGTGATAGGAACCTTAGTCCAAACTTTCCCCGAAAGTCATCCCAAGTCTCAATTGGCCTAGTAGCGGTGGTGACCACCAACGTGCAGCTTCTTCCTTTAGCAACCACACTGCTAATAAAACCTTCCTACGATCATCTATATCAAAGAAGGTAAAAAGATCTTCGGTTTCTTTCAACCAATTCCTGGCCTCTACGAAAGTCTCGGTCCCAATGAAATTCTTGCAACCCATCGCCCTAAAGTCTTTGCAAATCTCTGCGAAGTCAGTTTGAGGATGCTGAGGGGAAGGAGGAAGAGGAACCTCAGCGACAGAGGGAGGAGGAACATTAACTACTGGAGGAGGAGGAGGAAAATCAGCGGGGCCGGCTTCGGTCGCCCTAGCCTCCAAAAGTCTCCTATACCAAAAAGGTACGTGTACTCCCTCCGGAATGGCAAAGTTATTGGCCATACTGAAAACGAAGAAAAAGATAAATTCAGAATGGAGAAAAACGAAGGAATTTTGCTAATGGCTTTTTGGGGAATAGCCTTTAAAATAAACTAGACTTTTCTTTGGAAAATACTTTATACTTGGTTTTGAAAATAGTTTTCCAAAAGTTTTCTTAAAAACCTTTTTGTTCCTTCTCGTAAACCATATGCTCTGATACCAAATGTAACACCCCACCTCCGCCAGGGTGACTCTTGCAAGCACTCTGACTTTGGAGAGGCGTTTGAATCAGGTAAACATGCATAATGATATATCAAGGCAGAACAAGAACATATGTATATATGTAAACAGAGTAAATAACATAGATAAAACAGCGGAAGATTTCAAACCATTTCAAAACCAGTCTGGTACAACATAATGTAAACTTTCCAAATAAACAAGTCTAGATAAAACAACATCAACTGAAAAACTGAAATACATAAGTACTAATCCCCAAAAGAAGTGATAGCCATAGCTAGCTTCATGTCAAACCGTACATGAGCTAAATCCCACAAGCAAGCGGTCAGAAATCCAGCTAAGCTCCAATATTCCCTCCCTGAGAACCTGGGGGGGGGGGGGAACGGAAGAAAAGAGGCGAAAGAAAACAGGTCAGTCAAAAAGACTGAGTAAGCCCTACTACAATCAATGTAAACTGATAAAGTTAACTGACATGAGAAGCAGGTATGATCATAAGGATACTAGCATGATGATTTACTAACAAGGTAGATAAAGGTGTCATCGCATAATCAGGATTAAGGTTTTGCACCACAGGTGTACTAGCAAACTAACATGACTTGAATAAACAAGTATTGATCCCTTGGCCCAAGCTTTGGCCCAATAACATGAAATGACCCTAATATGAGGTCCAAAGTGTAAACAAGAAGTGATCCCCAGGCCCAAGTTCGGCCCAAACATCATGAATGACCTAAACCAAGGTCCAACTAGCACGGTCTAGTCGATCGGCTCCCTATAAGCCTAACTAGTCAAGTGTCGGTGTCATACGGCCCAACTACGAAGTGTAGCTAAACTGTGCTAGGTCCACCCTAGGGTGTATCAAGTCCTAGGGTGTCAACCACTGACACAAATCAATGCACGCACAGTCTAAACCTACTGGTGCCCATGGCTGCTTTTTCAACTTCGGACCATGTGCACGACCATGGCCCGCCTGAACCTACACCGGCGCACCTACTCAGCCGTCGTTTTGGTCGCTTACATGGCATCCGGTAATCGTGCCCCTCCCTAGCCTAGTCCCTAGGGTATCATGATACAACTAAGAGGGTTACTGGTGCAAAGGACCACGTAACTAGGGTTTCCTTAATGGGTTAAACGTGGTTAATCCAACCCATTCAAGTACCAAGTTGGTTAAGTGTACCCAAGGTTCATGACTTAACCCTACCAACCCATCGTGTTTAATTGGTTAAGTATTCAAGCGGTCCATGACTTAACCCTAATCATGAGGCATTAATTAATTTAATGCGCCTTAACCTCTCACATTAGACCTTGTTGTGGTTACTAGTTAAGCCGGGCGGGTCCGGGTAGCTTTACACCACAACTTGGTCTAACCTCGGGTTCAAGGTACAACATGGCCAACTTCTCACATTGGGTCCTATTGTTTGTAGCAACTAGTTAGGCCGGTCGGTTCCGGGTAGGTTTACGCTACAAACTCAACCCAACCTCGAGTTGGTCACACTTATCTTTTCTAAGTGTCATGTCCATCATGTGTCCAAAACACATTACAAGTTTTCAAGCAATTGGGTAGACCTAACTTAATAGGTAAATTCCCAATGGGTAGACCTAACTTAATAGGTAAATTCCCAAGCTTATGTTTTTATGTCTTTTAAGTTTACCCAACCCCAAACGCAATCCCATCGCTTACATATCGCAATAGCGCATATAGGATAGAAAGAGGGAACTTGGCATAATCGTGACATAAAGGTGTTGAAGCCACAAGTTCAACATGGTGGCATAAGAAATGTACATATGTTCATATACTTGCATATTACATTTTTAGGCCTCAAAAGCATGCATAAAACCAAACTTAGCATATTGGTGATACATGGTGATAAATGACATGTAAAAATGGCCATAAGTTCGCATTTAGCCTCACATGCAAGTTATCATAAGGGATATGATAACTTACATGTTGCCAAAATGCAACCTTTAGCAAAAAGCTTGAAGCTTTATGTTCATAAGCCCAAGATAAGCTTGCATAACATGATAACATGAGCCAAATGATCAACCCAAACTTGCACAACATAACTTGCATATCATATGACAAACTTGCATATCAAACTTGCATAACATAACTTGCATATCATATGACAACTTGCATATCAAACTTGCACAACAAAACTTGATGAACTTGCATATCACATCATAGTAAATTTGCATAACACATCATAGTAAACTTGCATATCATGGCAAACTTGCGTATCATACATTTAACTTTAGAGTTTAAGTATGAAAGTAGAATAGGGCTTACAATACTTATGAAGGCACAAAAGATATGACAAAGCCCTTATGCAATCAAATAGACCCAAAATGCAAGCTCTAACATAAAAACCCTTGAGCCAAAATGATCAAAACTCTTTCTTTATGATGCAAATATAGAAACTTGACTTGAATGCAAGCTAATGATGCTCATACAAGTTTGAAAACACTTGTATGCATGGAAAATCTCTCATAGAAACAATTTAGAAATTTGATGAAGAGAGTGGAGGCCATGAGAGGTAAAATTTTGCCATAGTTTAGTTGTACGATTGTTTAATGATGATTTAGGGTTAGGTTAGGGCCTTATTTATAGAGATTAGGACTAGTTCTAGCCTTAGGATTAAACTCTAGTTCCAATCTCAGCCCTTAAAACCGAATTTGGCCCCCAAGCTCAACACAAACCCAAAATGGTGCACCAGGCAGGACTACCCGGCTGAGCCAAGTCGACAGGGCTGTCGACTTGGTCCAACCAAGTCGACTCCCAAGTCGACAGGGCTGTCGACTTGGGTACTCTGGCGGGAACTTTCCCGCCTGGCCCAAACTGCCCAAATTTTCAAATTCAAACTTGAATTTGAAATCTGTTTTTGCTTTGGAATTTTCTGAAAACTTCGTTGGGCCTTAATCGGGTCATACGGACTCCGATTTTCGAAAACTCGGACTCTATTTCGCGTATTTTTCCGAGACGAACGCAATGGCATAGCCCGTTTCCCTTGATTCAGATTTTAGAATTTAATTCTGCCTCGATTTATGTTATAACAGGTTATTGAAAATACGAGTTGTTACACTTGAGTTGTCCCCATCGGGATGTGTTGTAAAGGTCACCAGGTCTTATTAGGGTGTAGGCGAGCAAACGTACTTTACCTGGCCTACAATCAAAATCGACTATTAGCAACTTTTAAATGATTAAACAAGAGTCTGCGAGTGTACGATTCAGGCAAGCAAATCATCTTTTCATTCATATGTACAAAATTCAATTGCAATGCTTGTAGAGTATTTACAACTTTTTACAGGAAATGTGAATGAAAATTCAAGTAAAATATCGACGGAGATGATTGCTGTTCCAAGCTCTGGGGATTTGAATTCCATCCGTCATCTTCAATTTGAAGGTGCCATCTAGGAGCTTTTAGCTTATGATGTAGGGTCCTTCCCAATTAGGCCCAAAAACTCTGGTCTCGGTCATCACTCTCTTCAATACAAGATCCCCAATTTCGAAGGTCCTTTGCTTGACTTTGGAGTTGAAATGGTTGGCAATCCTTCTTTGCTGAGCAGCAACTTTGAGCTCCAGTTCATTTCTCCTTTCTTCGAGTTTTTCAAGTGCTTTAAGCTGCAGCTTTTCATTCTCTACCTAGTTGAAGTGAATCCTCATATGAGTGGGAACCTCTAGCTCTACCGGGATCGTAGCTTCGGATCCAAATGTTAGAGAGAATGGAGTGTGCCCAGTCGCAGATTTATGATTCGTGTAATATGCCTATAGTGAAAGTGGAAGCTCGTCTACCCAACCACCTTTGGCTTTCTCAAGATTCTTTTTGATGGTTGATTTTATGATCTTGTTTACCGCTTTGACTTGCCCGTTGGCCTGCAGCCGAGCCACTGCAACAAAACTCTTCTAGATCTTGTACTTGGCACAGAAGCTTTGAATTCATCGCTTTCAAACTATGTTCCATTGTTTATTATTATCTTTAATGGCACACCAAACCTGCATATGATGTTCTTTAGAGCGAAGTTGATCACTTTCTTTGCGGTGATAGTGGTCATTGGCTCTGCTTCAGCCCACTTGGTGAAGTAATCGACAACTACAGTGGCACATTTAAAGTTGGACTCTGCTGTTGGTAATAATCCAATAAAATCAATGCCCCAGACAGCAAATGGTTATGGGTTGACCACTTGAGTCTATTCCGTAGATGATGCTCTTGGATTTTTTGCAAATATATGGCATCTATCACACTTCTTTGTATAGGTTGCAAAATCTAGGTTCACTTCATGCCAGAAATAACCATATCGCAGTGCTTTCTTGGCCAATGTTTGTCCACCTGTGTGACCTCCACATTCACATTGGTGTAATTCCGCCAAGATCGCCTTAGATTCCTCTTTGGTCATACACCGAAGCAGAGGCATAGAGAAGCCTCGCCTATATAGTCTGCCATATGGGATAAGATACATTAGAGCCTTTCGGAATATCTTCCTTCGATTTTTCGATTCTTCTGGGAGTGTTCCGTTAAGAAGATACTCCTTGATCGAGTCATCCACGAGTCTGGTTCTTCAGCCATCGCCATAATCCAATCAACATCCACATCTTAACTACTAGGATTTGAGAGGACTTCGACGGGCACTAATCCCAATAATTGTGCATCTCCCGAACTTGAATACTTAACGAGTGAATCTTCTTTCATATTTTCCTCTCTAGGGGTATGAAAAATTATGTAGTAGTCAAGGTCATTAAGAAGTCCCCAAGTATTAGATAGATAAGCTGAAAGATTTCCCCATTTGGCCTGGAACTCTCTTCGGACTTGACACACCACTAGCGCGAGTCACTGAAGATCGGCAAAGTTTTCAAATTCAACTCCCTTGCTATTTTCAGCCCTGCGATTAGCGCTACATACTCAGCTTCGTTGTTGCTCAAAGCATAGCACACGGAGCGTCCTTCAGGAATCTATAGAACCAGTCCTACCCTTGAACAATAATCATTCATGGACCCATCAACGAACAACTTCCATCTAGTAACTACCTCAATTGGTTCCTCACTCTCCTCTCCTCTATCTGTGAATCCAGTAATAAAATCCGCTAACGCCTGTCCATTTATAGCTCTTCGAGGATGGTAAAGGACGTCATATTGACTGAGTTCAATATTCCACTTCAATAGTTTTCCTGAAGTTTCTAGACGAAACAAAACTTGCTTTATAGGTTGATCTGCAAGAACTTTGATAGAGTAGGCTTGGAAATATGGTCGAAGCTTTTTTGAGGCGATGAGCAAACATTATGCAAGCTTCTCCAACTTGGGATAATTCAGCCCTTCCCTGGCAAGATTTTTACTGATATAGTATATCGGTCGTTGAACCTTTACATCTTCTCGAACCAATGTTGCACTTAAGACATGAGACAAAACTGCCAAATATAGGAACAACTCTTCTCCATCCTTGGGCTTTGACAAAATCGGAGGTGATTCCTTATGCTTGATTAGCTCCTCGAAAGCCGCTTGACATTTGGGAGTCCATTGGAAGTCCTTCTTCCCTTTCCTCAATGCATCAAAAAGTGGAATGCACCGATCTGTTGCCTTTGAAATGAATCGACTCAATGCAGCTACTTTCCTATTCAAGTTTTGAAGTTCCTTCTTCATTCTAGGATCAAGCATCTCTCGCAAAGCTGAGACTTGAGCGGGACTGGCTTCAATGCCCCTAGCATTGACCATAAACTCAAGGAATTTTCTTGATGCGACTCCAAGCGAGCATTTAAGCATATTCAATTTCATCCCGTATTTCCTGAGAATATGAAACATTTCAGCCAAATTTTCTAAGTGATCAGCAACCCTTCTCGACTTCACCATCATATCATCGACGTACACTTCCATGGTTTGCCAATTTATGATTTGAACATTGCATTCACATGGCGCTGGTAAGTCGCTCCTGCGTTATTCCATCCAAACGACATAACCTTGTAACAGTATAAGCCCACATCTGTGATAAAGCTTGTGTTCTCTTGGTCTGGCTTGTTGTAACGACCCGGATTTTTGAGCCATTTAATTCTGAATATTTAAATTGGTTTTTATTATTTTAATTGAATTACAAAACAAATTTTTTATAAAGAATTTATTTATTAAAAACCAAAAGTTTTAACGTATAACTTATAATAAAAAATTAAAACGAGCACAGTTGAAAGCTAAGGGGTAACCATACCATTTGGGTATGCTAAGTTATAATTTATGGAACTGGCTTATAAGCAAAACGTTTTCCATCTTATTTGAGAATGGTGTTCCTTTAGTTTTGTTTTGACATTGCATTGTCAATGTCATACTAGTACAACAGTGGAAAAGACTCGACACTTAGCTTTAACCAAACAATTTTGTCAAAGGTAAACCCATAAAGAACAAATTAGCACTGAACTCTCTATTTAATTTCTTTATATACTAAGGGTCATGCTGATCTGTTAGCACTGAATTTCAGTTAATATTAAGTTAACACTATATTGCATGATACGGTTCAACAATTAAATAAAAATTTGCACTCACACACGATCACCAAAGCTAATAAGTACTGGTTTACAACTGGAAAATAATACCATAAATTATTCAATAAAACTGGCTACTGTCACAATGCTTAATTTACATAGAAGCATGTGCCCCAAATTTCAACACCGTGCCTTCCAAGATATTTCAACTCCGTGACTTTCAAGCTATTGCAACACCGTGTTCTACAAGCCATCATACTTCCGGGCTACCCAAGGTGTTCTTCTTTTAAATACTAGACAAAACATAAGGAAGCCCTCTTCGAAAGCAAATAAAAATAAAGTCTTCGTTCCTTCTAATTCACGAAACCAACGTCCATGTTTTCACCACCTTCTTCACTCCAGATCTCCTCCATCCCACTTCTATTTGATTTAGTTCCTGAGATGAAGTGTTTGCATAGGCAAGCTCTAGACTCGAGCGGAGTTGATGGAGGTCCGGTGACCCGGTCTGGCAGTGGCGACTCCATAAAGATAGCGCGAATTTTGGGTAAAAGCAAGAGTTGTTGGTGACGAAACAAGGTCAGACCAATGGGGTTCTGGAGCTCGTTGAACAGCGGAGGAGGTGGACAATCTTGATCGGAGTACGGTCGCTTTCCGATGGCGCAGTAATCGAAGGAGTGGCGGTGACTATGTCTTATAGGGGACGGTTGTTGACATTTCCTGGAAGAGGGAACAAGTGGAATCATGATTTGTTGAAGGATTTTAAACATTAATTAAGGGGATTAAGGCTATGACAGTTTGAAGCCGATTGGTGGTGAAGGATTAAAGCAGCATGAAGGTTTCTGTAATTCGAAACCTGGGAGGAACAGTTAATTCAAGTGATTTAATTAAAGTAATTAATGGCCTAAATGGCGTTTAGGCGTTAAATGTCAGTTCTTTTTGTGGTCTGAAGTTTTGAAGAAGACTGGTAATAGGTGAGTTCGGTTGTGGGTATTGATCTGGATGGCAGTGATATTTTTTTAGATTTTATTGGTGCTGTAGTATTGAGGAGAGGGAGTATGGTTAGGAAGGACGGTTCGATCATGACAGATGGAGGAGTTTATTGTGAAAAAACAATGATAAAGGGAGATGAGTGGGAATTTAAAATGTTAATTATAGTGGTAGTTGATTTCTTGTTGTGGGAAGGGGAAGTATGGGCTTCAATGAAATGTACATTAGAGGGGTTGGCTATTGGTCGTGGAGATGGCGGTAATGGGTCAAAGCGTCAGCTTTCTGGAAAATCACAGAAATTGAATTGAGAAATAAAGTGCAAATGTGAGGATGATTTTATTACTGAAGGTAAAAATGAATTATACTGATTCAGTTATTGTCTTATTGATACCATTATCAAGTTATAATACATCATAATAAGCAGATGGGTTAGATAGAGGCACGCCGAGCCCAAAAGCTGGCAACCGTGTTTTAAGGGACGTAATTAAAGTAAGAAGAAAAAAGGTAATCACGGGTTTTAATTTTTATTAGTTAATATATGTTAAGTTAATTCATAAATAAACTTATAATAACGTAAACAGAATTGAATGTGATCAGACTCATTGGAACCGAAATGATGAGATCTACGTTGAAGAACTAATTTTGCTAAGAGCGGAGATATTGGCATCTCGTGATAAAATCGAACGCCTATCCGATTTTAGAATGAAACAAAAGCAGATTCATCAACTACAGACAAGGTGAGTAAACTCACTAACTCTGACTCTTTTATATTTTTATATAAACGAGTTTTTAAATTTATTTTATATTGCGTGATGGTTGCTTGATTGAATAGTTGATAAAATTAGTTGATATGATTACATCGTTGATCGATTATTACTTCTGATATTTCATACTGATGTGAACTAATATTATTGATGTTGATTAACATCTGTGGATGCAGGGAAACAGGTTGGAGGGACCCAAATGGGTTCCTTAATATTTATATTACTGTTTTTCCTTGATTTTGATGTATGGCATGATATATATAGTCAATGATTGACTTTGTTGTGTTTGAGCTACCCTGGCCCTAAAATTTTGGTATTTAAATACCGTAAAATATTCTCGAATATAAAATGAAATTTGTGATTTAAAAAAAAATTCTAAAAAATTGAAGTGTTATTTCGAGTATAGTTAAAGGTAGAAACTTGTTTTATTAAAACAAGAAGTTGATTTCAAACGAGTATATAAATTAAGTAAGTTAGTTATCGTTAGATAGATGGAAATATAAATCCAAATATGAATTTATATGGGAAAGTGGAAATGGGATTTGAAACCAATATTTGAAATAAGATTTGAACTTAGCAAATTATAAAGGAAATTATAAACGAAAATTTAAATGATTGGAATAAGAATGAGATTTGTATGAAAACTCTGAATAAAGGTTATAAATAGAATTTGGGTGAAGTAGTTATTTTACTTTCCGTTTGAAACAAATTTAATAACTTAATTATTGATTTATTTACTTATTAATTTATTTATTTAAATAAATAAATACAAGTTGCATTTTGATAAACCAAATATTTTTAAATAGCAATTTTAAACGCTGCCGTTGTAATAAATGTTTTAGTAAATCTAGATAGCAATTTTAACGATGCTGTTATAGTAACTGTTTTAACAGCGATCTTAACGCTATTGTTATAATAAGTGTTCTATAATTCTCAACAGCGATTGTAATGTTGTTGTTAAAAGAAATGTTTTATAAATCAAATATTTGGAAACAGCGATTGTAACGCTGTTGTTAAAAGAAATGTTTTATAAATCAAATATTTGGAAACAGCGATTGTAACGCTGTTGTTAAAAGAAATGTTTTATAAATCAAATATTTGGAAACAGCAATTGTAACGCTGTTGTTAAAATGAAATGAATTGGTCAACGAGGAATTAAGAAGGGGAATTCAGAAATATTTTCCGATATTAATAATGTATATTTTCTGAATATAGAAAATAAGGATTCATGAATATTTAGAAATGCTTTTCTAACTGGAATAAGAGATATTTTCTCGAATAAAGGAATTATAACATTGGAAATGTTTTTCGAAGAATCGATAGGGGAAATCGAGCTTCAAAAGAATACGAAAGATGGGAAATGAGAATTGTAAATGATAATATAATATGGAATTAATTTAAAGGGGCCAATGTTGATTGATGATTGATCGATCAAATTCCTACCTGGAAATAAGATCGTTGGTTGTACACTTATTTTTCTTTGATAGTTAAATCACCGACTATCGAAGTTTTTAACCATTTTTCCGTCGTCAATACAAAGAGACTGGGATCAGATTCATTATCTGGAAACCAATCTATATGGGCGTTAGCGTTGCGATCAAATATGATGAAAATAATTGAAGATGGAGTCATGCAAGGGCTGTCCTGTTTACGGGATAGTGCCTTCGGTTTGTCCAGTCTCAGGACAACGTGAATGGATGAATGTCTGACAGAGTATATCTAACGGATCGCGTAAGTTAATCTCTTCAAACGTACTTACGTTTGGTGGAGGAGGAACTCGTTTCTCTTAGCTTTATACCCATGGTATTTTTGGGGAAATCAATTTGTGATTTGGTAGGTATGACGATGAGGCATTCAAAGTGAATGGTGACCAGATGTTTTGGAAGATAATTCAAACCTCAAGCCTCACAACCGGGAATTGACAAAAATTAAGCAGACAGCATGGCTATGTGGGTCATTCCCATTAGGATGTATAATCACCTATCTAGAGAAATTCCAATTGCTTCTTTAATCTATCGATGCTGTCCCTTTCGGGAAACAGTTGCTGATCCCAACCGTTGGTGATATACATTCGATACACTCAAGCGAAATGAGTGGTCGGTCATGTGTGGGCTGAGTTGCAAGACGTTCTTGTTGAACCCAGTGCATTTGCCTCTAGAGATACACTATCGGCAGGCGGTCCCATACCTTGTCATGTTGGAAATCCAATCTCCAATATGCGCCCTGCGGTTTTTGATTTTATATTATATATGGAGCGTGAGATGGAAGCGTTCCACTAGATTCTATTTATTTGATTTAGACACTATTATAATGTCATCAGATTTTGATATCCAAATGTTTTGGGTTATCGTAAGGCAAAAACCATCTGTGTTTATGTGTGGATTGGTCTTACGATTATCATTTCTTTCAAAATGATTTTTAAAAGTTAAACCATTGGTTGGAGTTTACTCACACCAGTCCCATGACTGACTCAGAGTTTATTTTGTTTTGTTTTCTCTAAACTCTTGGGTGCCCAAATTTGTATGGGCAGTCAAGTAGTCAGGATTTTTTTTCAGATTCACTTGGAGGAGCTGGAAGCAGGAGGCTTCACCAGTTAGCTATAGACTATAATATTTCCGCTGTGTACTATGTTGTATCTGGAAACAGGTGTTTATAACTGTTCCAGAGATAACTGTTGTGCTCTGATGATGGTATGTATATGAAGTTACTGATTGGTATTTCAAAGCTTATGTTATCTAATATATTTTATTCGTTCCGCTGCGATCTTCGTTTTCTTCTATTCTAATATTTCTTTCTTTCTATTTCTCATCCTCTAATTTCTTTCTAATAATGATTCGTATTTCTGTGCAATTTGGGTTGGACGTGTGGTGTTATTAGTCGACTCAAGGAGTACCGAAATTCGAGTCGTTACAGTTGGTATCAAAGCTGGTTGCTCAATTGGTACGGATGACAGGGGGTTCTCGCTTCGCGTTACGTGGCGAATGAGAGACTCTTACCCCTACATCTCCCGATAATGTAGGTTGGTCGAGTCGCGAGGCTCGCCGTAAAAGTTGATCTGAGGTACCAGTGTAAGCCACGGGGGGAGGTTAGCCCTCTGCCTTGGGGGTTGAGGGATGGTTGAAAAGCCTACCGAAATCGCCGGGTCATTACAGTTGGTACCAGAGCTGAAGGTTGAGTGATAACCTTGGCTCTGTGGTGAGACTCAATAGAGATGGGGTTAGTAATACCCTAGATTGAGTTTGATTATATATATATATATATATATATGAGCACGTATTTGTAGATGTGATATAAAATTGTTTTATATTGTGTTAGGCTGGTTTGTTGAGTGGTTTATGAATTCGGGTTGGTACAGGATGTACAACTGTATCGATAGGTGTTTCTAAACTCTCGAACAAAACAATTCGACATAGTATTGTTTTAAAGTGGGTAAATGAAATAATTTTGCCCAAAAAAAATATATTTTGATATAAAAGGAATAATTTCTGAATTATTATATATAATGTGTTGATTGTTATCACACAATCAAATGGAGTTACGATATATTGAAATGGATATATAATTTGTATACGGATAATGTATACGAATGAAATAAACCAAGATTAAGTTCAAACCAGAATTTGAGAATTCGATTCCTGGGAATTTAGAAATATTTTCTGAAGTATTTTTAAAAGTAATATAACATTACTTTGAAGAATTTTTGAATAAGAATGATTTTAAATGGATTTTAAAAAAGGGATTAAGCACTGAAATTACTTCAGTGGCGAGAAAATAATTCTGATAATGGATTGCGACATTATCAGTATTCATTTTCAAGTTTCTGAGTGATGGATTGCTACCATAGTAATTTGTGAATGAAAATTTTGTTTGAAAAGGACTAGATGTTTTAGAAATTCAAATGTTTTGAATTGAGTAGATTATAAGTATATGTATATAAATTATATGATTTCAAACTAGTTTGAAATAAAACCCGGGAATTTGAAATTTGAAATTAAAATTTAACTTGTATAAGTTGAATAGATTGAAATGGTAAAAATGTATCAAATGAATTGAAATTTAACTTAAAGTTAAACAAAATTGGATTGGGTTAGAAATAATTCCGAATGAACTTAAATAAAGAGAAATGTTGAGATTCGAATTATTAATATAATTTTGACTTATGAATAAGCAAATTGAATATATATTGGATGTTGTTAATATAAATCGAATTGTGATAAATTTGGATTCAAGTGGATTGACTTAAATTGAATCAGATTTGAATTAATAAAATTGAAGTGAACTAATCAGAAGTTGATTAGAGAGTTAAAAACTGGAAGTTGGATTGGTTTGAAACCTACAGGAAATGGATATATGCTAAGCAGATACTGAATGGAAGCAAATGTAAGAGATGGAATTTGTGCCCGACAAAAAGGTACATGTTTATAATATTACTTGGGTTTGATGATTTTATGAGGCAAGCCACTTGGCTTTTTGATTTTCTTTTGGATTGGAGAAGGCCTAGAAAGGCGAGTTGTGGTTGAATCGATTCAGCTGCGCAAAGGAGATGCTGCCGAAATTTTTCAGAATTTAAAGTGTTAGAAAATTTTCAGAATTTTTGAAAATTTTCGTTAGTAAGAATAAATTAATATTCTAATTGAAATAAATTGGTCCAGTTAAACTGAAGTTAAGAAGTGAACAAAAAGGATTTTTGGACCTAGTTAATAGGGTATGTAACATCTTTTCCTATCTTAGCAATTTCGAGGACGAAATTATTTTAAGGAGGAAGGAATGTAACGACCCAGATTTTTGAATCATTTAATTCTGAATATTTAAATTGGTTTTTATTATTTTAATTGAATTATAAAACGAATTTTTTATAAAGAATTTATTTATTAAAAACCAAAAGTTTTAACGTATAACTTATAATATAAATTTAAAACGAGCACAGTTGAAAGCTAAGGGGTAACCATACCATTTGGGTATGCTAAGTTATAATTTATGGAACTGGCTTATAAGCAAAACGTTGTCCATCTTATTTGAGAATGGTGTTCCTTTAGTTTTGTTTTGACATTGCGTTGTCAATATCATACCAGTACAACAGTGGAAAAGACTCGACACTTAGTTTTAACCAAACAGTTTTGTTAAAGGTAAACCCGCAAAGAACAAATTAACACTGAACTCTGTATTTAATTTCTTTATATACTAAGGGACATGCTGATCTGTTAGCACGGAATTTTAGTTAATTTTAAGTTAACACTATATTGCAAGATACGATTTAACAATTAAATAAAAATTTGCACTCACACACGATCAGCAAAGCTAATACGTACTGGTTTACAACTGGAAAATATAAATTATTCAATAAAACTGGTTACTGTCGCAATGCCTAATTTACATAGAAGCGTGCACCCCAAATTTCAACACTGTGCCTTCCAAGATATTTCAACTCCGTGACTTCCAAGCTATTGCAACACCGTGCTCTCCAAGCCATCATACTTCCATGCTACCCAAGGTGTTCTTCTTTTAAATACCGAACAAAACATAAGGAATCCCTCTTCGAAAGCAAATAAAAATAAAGTCTTCGTTCCTTCTAATTCACGAAACCAACGGCCACATTTTCACCACCTTCTTCACTCCAGATCTCCTCCATCCCACTTCTATTTGATTTAGTTCCTGAGCAGAAGTGTTCGAGTTGGCAAGCTCTAGACTCGAGCGGAGTTGATGGAGGTCCAGTGACCCGGTCTGGCAGTGGCGACCCCATAAAGATAGCGCGAATTTTAGGGAAAAGCAAGAGTTGTGGGTGGCGAAACAGGGTCAGACCAATGGGGTTCTGGAGCTCGTTGAACGGCGAAGGAGGTGGGTAATCTCGATCGGAGTACGGTCGCTTTCCGATGGCGCAGTAATCGAAGGAGTGGCGGTGACTATGTCTTGTAGGGGACGGTTGTTGATATTTTCTGGAAGAGGGAACAGGTGGAATCATGATTTGTTGAAAGATTTTAAACATTAATTAAGGGGATTAAGGCTATGGCAGTTTGAAACCGATTGGTGGTGAAGGATTAAAGCAGCGTGAAGGTTTCTGTAATTCGAAAACTGGGAGGAACAGTTAATTCAAGTGATTTAATTAAAGTAATTAATGGCCTAAATGGCGTTTGGGGTTAAATGTCAATTCTTTTAGTGGTCTGAATTTATGAAGAAGACCGGTAACAGGTGAGTTCGGTTGTGGGTATAGATCTGGATGGCAGTGATATTTTTTTAGATTTTATTGGTGCTGTAGTATTGAGGAGAGGGAGTATGGTTAGGAAGGACGGTTCGATCATGACAGATGAAGGAGTTTATTGTGAAAAAACAATGATAAAGAGAGATGAGTGCGAATTTAAAATGTTAATTACAGTGGTATTGATTTCTTGTTGTGGGAATGCGAAGTACGAGCTTCAATGAACTGTACATTGGAGGGGTTGGCTATTGGTCATAGAGATGGCAGTAATGGGTCAAAGCGTCAGCTTTCTGGAAAATCACAGAAATTGAATTGAGAAATAAAGTGCAAACACAAGGATGATTTTACTACTGAAGGTAAAAATGAATTATATTGATTCGGTTATTGTCTTATTGATACCATTATCAAGTTATAATACATCATAATAAACAGATGGGTTAGATAGAGGCACGCCAAGTCCAAAAGCTGGCAACCGTGTTTTAAGGCACGTAATTAAAGTAAGAAGAAAAAAAGGTAAATCACGGGTTTTAATTTTTATTAGTTAATATATGTTAAGTTAATTCATAAATAAACTTATAACAAGTAAACAAAATTGAATGTGATCGGACTCATTGGAATCGAAATGATGAGATCTACATTGAAGGACTAATTTTGCCAAGAACAGAGATACTGGCATCTCATGATAAAATTGAACGCCTGTTCGATTTTAGAACGAAACAAAAGCAGATTCATCAACTACAGACAAGGTGAGTAAACTCACTAACTCTGACTCATTTATATTTTTATATAAACGAGTTTTTAAATTTATTTTATACTGTGTGATGGTTGCTTGGTTGAATAGTTGATAAAATTGGTTGATATGATTACATCGTTGATCAATTATTAGTTCTGTTATTTCATACTGATGTGAACTAATATTATTGATGGTTATTAACATCTATGGATGCAGGGAAACAGGTTGGAGGGACCCAACTGGGTTCCTCAATATTTATATTAATGTTTTTCCTTGATTTTGATGTGCGGCATTATATATATAGTCAGTGATTGACTTTGTTGTGTTTGAGCTAACCTGGCCCTAAAATTTTGGTATTTAAATACCGTAAAATATTCTCGAATATAAAATGAAATTTGAGATTTAAAAAGAAAATATATTTTTCCAAAAAATTGAAGTGTTATTTCGAGTATAGTTAAAAGGTAGAAACTTGTTTTATTAAAACAAGAAGTTGATTTTAAACGAGTGTATAAATTAAGTAAATTAGTTATCGTTGGATAAATGGAAATATAAATCCAAATATGAATTTTTATGGGAAAGTGGAAATGGGATTTGAAACCAATATTTAAAATAAGATTTGAACTTAGCAAATTATAAAGGAAATTATAAACGAAAATTTAAATGATTGGAATAAGAATGAGATTTGTATAAAAACTCTGAATAAAGGTTATAAATAGAATTTGGGTGAAGTAGTCATTTTACTTTCCATTTGAAACAATTTAATAACTTAATTATTGATTTATTTACTTATTAATTTATTTATTTTAATAAATAAATACAAGTTGCATTTTGATAAACGAAATAATTTTAAATAGCAATTTTAAATGCTGCCGTTATAATAAATGTTTTGGTAAATCTAGATTGCAATTTTAACGCTGCTGTTATAATAACTGTTTTAACAGCTATCTTAACGCTATTGTTATAATAAGTGTTCTATAATTCTCAACAGCGATTGTAACGCTGTTGTTAAAAGAAATGTTTTATAAATCAAATATTTGGAAATAGCGATTGTAACGCTGTTGTTAAAAGAAATGTTTTATAAATCAAATATTTGGAAACAGCGATTGTAACGCTGTTGTTAAAAGAAATGTTTTATAAATCAAATATTTGGAAACAACGATTGTAACGCTGTTGTTAAAATGAAATGAATTGATCAACGAGGAATTAAGAACGGGAATTCGGAAATATTTTCCGATATTAATAATGTATATTTTCTGAATATAGAAAATAAGGATTCGTGAATATTTAGAAATGTTTTTCTAGCTGGAATAAGAGATACTTTCTCGAATAAAGGAATTATAACATTGAAAATGTTTTTCAAAGAATTGAGAGGGGAAATCGAGCTTCAAAAGAATACGAAAGATTGGAAATGAGAATTGTAAATGATAATATAATAAGGAATTAATCTAAAGGGGCCGATGTTGATTGATGATTGATCGATCAAATTCTTACCTCGAAATAAGATCATTGGTTGTACACTTATTTTTCTTTGATAGTTATATCACCGACTATCGAATTTTTTTACCATTTTTCCGTCGTCAATAAAGAGAGACCGGGATCAGAATCATTATCTGGAAACCACTCTGTATGGGCGTTATCGTTGCATTCAAATATGGTGAAAATAATTGAAGACTGAGTTATGCAAGGGCTGTCCTGTTTACGGGATAATGCCTTCGGTTTGTCCAGTCCCAGGACAACGTGAATGGACGAATGTCTGACAGAGTATATCTAACGGATCGCGTAAGTTGATCTCTTCAAACGTACTTACGTTTGGTGGCGGAGGAACTCGTTTCTCTTAGCTTTATACACATGGTATTTTTGGGGAAATCAATTTGTGATTTGGTAGGTATGACGATGTGGCATTCAAAGTGAATGGTGACCAGATGTTTTGGAAGATAATTCAAACATCAAGCCTCACAACTGGGAATTGACAAAAATCGGGCAGGCAGCATGGCTATGTGGGTCGATCCCATTAGGATGTATAATCACCTATCTAGACAAATTCCAATTGCTTCTTTAATCTATCGATGTTGTCCCTTTCGGGAAACGGTTGCTGATCCCAACCGTTGGTGATATACATTCGATACACTCAAGCGAAATGAGTGGTCGGTCATGTGTGGGCCGGGTTGCAAGACGTTCTTGTTGAACCCAGTGTATTTGCCTCTAGAGATACATTATCGGCAGGTGGTCCCATACCTTGTCCTATTGGAAATCCAATCTCCAATAAGCGCCCTGCGGTTTTTGATTTTATATTATATATGGAGCGTGAGATGGAAGCGTTCCACTAGATTCTGTTTATTTGATTTAGGCACTATTATAATATCATCATATTTTGATATCCAAATGTTTTCGGTTATCGTAAGGCAAAAACCATCCGTGTTTATGTGTGAATCGGTCTTACGATTATCATTTCTTTTGAAACGATTTTTAAAAGTTAAACCAATGGTTGGAGTTTACTCACACCAGTCCCATGACTGACCCGGAGTTTATTTTGTTTTGTTTTCCCTAAACTCTTGGGTGCCCAAATTTGTATGGGCAGTCAGGTAGTCGGGATTTTTTTCGGACTCACTTGGAGGAGCTGGAAGCAAGAGGCTTCACCAGTTAGCTATAGACTATCATATTTCCGCTGTGTACTATGTTATATCTGGAAATAGGTGTTTATAACTGTTCCAGGGATAACTGTTGTGCTCTGATGATGGTATGTATATAAAGTTACTGATTGGTATTTCAAAGCTTATGTTATCTACTATATTTTATTCGTTCCGCTGTGATCTTCGTTTTCTTCTATTCTAATATTTCTTCCTTTCTATTTCTCATCCTCTAATTTCTTTCTAATAATGATTCGTATTTCTGTGCAATTTGGGTTGGACGTGTGGTGTTATTAGTCGACTCAAAGAGTACCGAAATTCGGGTCATTACAATTGTGCCTCATTATTTGGTTATACCCCGAATAAGCGTCCATGAATGATAGTAATTCGTTCCCCCGCTGTTGCATCAACGAGCTAATTGATTCTGGGTAGCGAAAAACTATCCTTGGGGCATGCCTTGTTGAGGTCCGAATAATCGATACACACTCTCCACTTACTGTTGGATTACTTTACAACCACTGGATTAGAGACCCAAACTGGACATGTGGATTCCCATATGAAATCATTCTCCATTAGCCTATCCACTTCTTCTTTGAGTGATTTGGATCTTTGGGTCCCTGAACTCGTCTTTTCTACTTCACTAGTGAGACGCTCAGAATTATATTTAGCTTATGAACTTCCACATCATGGGAGATACCGCACATGTCGGAATGACTCCAACCGAATACATCCAGATTAGCCTTCAGAAACACCATCAAATCTTTCTGCAGTTGCAGGCCCAGCTGAGAGCCTATCTTTAATACTCTATCAGGATCTTTATCATGAACCGAAATTGAAATCGTGACCCTAGCCGGTGCCGCTCGACCTTCCCCTACACTGGCCTTTCGCGAATCCATTTCCTTTCGGGCCCCACTATGCTTTCCAATGTAGGGGCTCTACCCTAATTGCTATAAGGCATTTTCTAGAATGTGGATGGGAACCCCCACACCCTTTCCTTTGTCCTTCTTACTTGCTTCCCTCAACTAATTAATGTAGCATTCTCTGGTAATCTCCTAGTCTGATTTTACCACACCGACCCCAATATTTGTTGGAAACTTCATCGTTAAGCACCAGGGGGCTTGCACAATCCTGAAAGCTTCCAGGACTGGACTTTCCCGAAAAGCATTGTATGCAGATAACTCATCTGCACGAATAAAGGATTGTATTAGAGCAGCTTTCTTTTCTCCATCTCCAAGTTCCACAAGCAAATCAATAACCCCAATGGGCTGCTTTGGTTCCCCTGTGAACCCTTGGATTTTCTTCTGGCAGGCTCACACGTCTGACACAGGAAGCTTCATTTTATCTAAAGTGTTTTTAAATAGCACATTTACTGAGGCACCACAATTGACTAGAACCCTTTTCACAGTGGTCGAGACTATCCCAACCGTTACTACCATAGGGTCTTGAGTTGAAGTAACCACTCCTTCCTCGTCTTTTCCATTGAACATGACATCTCCAAAGGAAGTCTTTTGTTTCTTTACAGACATGGTATTGTTCAGAATCAAACACTTTTCTTCCTTTGAAACATTCTTGAGTGCATTGGCATATCTTTTGATGCCTCCCCAACTTCCCTCATCTGGGTGAGGACCCCCAGAAATAGTGTTAAGCATGGGCCATTGACTAATTTGTGTCGGGGCCTTGTCTCCTGATCTAGATGCATTTTTCCCCTGAGTGATTTGAGGAGTATTGGTGGACTGCGGCTTTTTTACATATTATTGCAACCTATTATTTCTGATTAACTCCTCAATCAAGCTTTTCAGATGCCTACACTCATTCGTGTTATAGCCTGGTTGGTTGTGGAATCGACAAATTCTTCTGAAATTCGCCTGATTGTCACCTACTTTCTACGGTTTCAGCTTTCGGTAATCTTCAGTATCCTTTGTGGCGGTAAAAATGTTTTTCGGAGTATCTGTTAATGGGGTCAATTCGTCGGCTTTAAAGAAGCCCAACTTCTTTCCATTTCGGTTATCCTTTCCATCATTCCCCCGCTTCTGACCTCCATTGTTCTTTTGGCCACCTTAGACACCACTATCTTTCTTTTCTGGAATTGTACTATTCTCTGCAACATCCATAACAAAAGAAGAATCATCATCCACATTGATGTATTCTTCTGCTTTTATATAGAACCTTTCCAAGGTGTCAGTCTTCTTTATTTTAATCCACCTTCCAAACCCCGATTTCTTATCTATAGCTCATTTTAATGCCATCAATACCAATCGAGGTTCTGGATCCCTAACTTCTGCTACGGTAGCATTAAATCGTGTAAGGAAGGCTTTGACTGACTCACCCAGTCTTTGTTCCATATCATTCAATAACATCACAACTTTAACCTTCGTGGTCTATAGCCTAAACTGCTCCCTGCATTTCTTAGCCTAGAAAGAAAAGTTATCCACGGACCTTGGGGGTATCTTGGTGAACCAAAGCGAAGCTACTCCCTCCAAATATACTGGAAAGTACAAGCATTTGATCTCATCCGTAGCTTGCACACCATCCATGTACTGATCGTACTTATACAAGAACAATTTAGGATCGCCAGTTCCATTATAAGCTTGAATCATTGGCGGATTAAACTTCCTTGGGAACTTGGTCATTTTATTCCTTTTAGTGAGTGGAGTTTTAGTTGGAGCAAACTCCCACTCCTTTTCATTATCATCCCGCTCCATACTCTCTTTCATGATATGCTGGACCATTTCTCTAAGACGTTCCTCCTTGCAGTGTCGATCCGTGGGGCGGACGTCGTCTCCTTTGTCGGATGTTCACCGAAGAAAACAGTCACGGCTAGGGATCCGAGTCCCTGTGCCTCCCTCATGGGGAACTTCCCCTTTGGCGAAACTATTCACTTTTTAGAAGTAGCTCTTTCAGAATGGTTAATAGCAGGAGGTTTAGATTCTTCATCATTAGCCCCATCTGAATCGTTGATGTCTTGAACAGAGCGATCATGATTGGGATTCGAGGAAGAGGAGTTAACATTTTCTTGATAGTCGACATTTGCATCAACCTTCGCCTCAATTGCCTAAGCAGCAAAAGGAGATTCTAATCTGTCCATCATAATATTGTCCTAGATCTCCATCTACTGAGTCAAACAGACAACGGCTTCATTAACAGCTTCATTCAATTCATTTCTGGTTATATCAAATCATGCCCATGAGGATTGACTAACTTCATGAACATTGGTTTGCAGAGTAGTGGGATTATCTGCAACATTTTCTGAGCTCGAAGCACTTACAGACTTACTTGACGGCTTCTTCGGCGGCCTTTTCTTGGAAAAACTCTTGAACTTTGAGGATAATTTCTCAATTGGCTTGGATTTTAGATTTTGTAAATCTATCGTAAAAAACAATCCATCAACTTCGAAATCCCGCAAAAGCACTTTAACCTTTAGGATGTGGATGTGAGTCCACAGTAGGCACCAAAAATGTTAATACAAAAAATGTATAAACACCCCCAAGGTGTAACTAAACACTTCACGAACAGTTAAGATCTAGAAAAGTAGTAACCACAAACACAAAAAAAGTAAGAAAACAGAGAATTAGAGTGGTTAAGTCTCAATTTCGACCTACGTCCAATATGAGAGAGGGTTTCTTTAGCTTTCCAACAATTAAAAGGTACATAATCTCTTCGATCCTATACATTTTTATATCTTTTACAATCAAACACTTCTTTTTCTCTAAATTTCTCTAACATCTTCGATCTCAATCTCTTCCAAAGTAGAATCGTTCAATTTTCATGAGAATTATCGATTGCTGAAGTACTTCTTGATAATCACGATCAGTGATTGACTTTAACGATTTCTGGATTGGATTTTTGTTGGAGAAGCTTCAATCTAGTTCGGATGACATTAATGGAGGTTGGGGAAAGCTTGATTGATTGTCGAGAAATGGAGTTATCGGAAAGTTCGAATCCCCCAAACGAATAAAGTGGAGGGGTATTTATTGGCGAAATTCAGAAATAGGGGCAAAATCATAATTTCCATGTGTGTAGGCATGTATGTTGACTGGTGAAACCTTCACATGTGGCACTTAGTAGTTGTGTCATCTCATTTAGGCCATTTCAGCTCAAAAAGTAGTTCATAAGCTCGATGAAGAAAAAATCACGAAATTCTCGATGAGCACCTTGCTCGATCACCGATTTTCATGTGTTGTGCAGCCTAAAAAAAGTGGTAGATCACTCAGTGTAATTAGCCGATCCAACATTTTGGCAAGTGCCAGCTCCCAGTTTTCCACATGGTGCGAATGGCAGGTCCATGCTTTTTCATGATTCGCAGCTGTCCTGGAAAAATGGCACATGGAAAAATCTTTTTGCCTGATCCAACATGTTGGTATTTTCCAAATCTTCCAAACTGCTTGATCCTTCGATGCGCGATCGAGCAAATCACTTTTTCTGTCGTGCCATGCATATGGCTGACCATATATGGTTTAACCCGATCCAAGCAATTGGCATTTGAGAAATCTTCAAAACCATGTGATCTGCATGGTAAAATGGAGCATTTCTATGTGTCGTGCAGGTGGCTGATCACCCTAGCCTTTAGCCCGATCCACGGCATATGGTAGCGCTCCACTCTATACGTTTCTTTTATTTTTGGTTTAATTCTAGGTTTCTCTTTTTCTTCACGCGGTCACATTTTCCCTAGCCACCTCTTTCCATCCAGATTTCATTTTTCCCTCTCTTCCCAAAATTTCCCTCCTTCCACCAAAATTTCCCATAGCTTTACCTTAGGTCACAGATTCTTAGCCTTAGGTGAGGTGGTAGTGTGAGAAAATAATCAAATCAATGGAGTTTTCTCATAGCTTTACATATTGAGACTTCAGACAGAGTGTCAATTTGTATACTAAAATGAATATATAGGTAGCTTACCTTTTCACATGTTATATAATTGATTTAATCCATTTGTGTGGGCATGAAAATAAGAAAAATAATCAAAATTTCCCTCTAGGTCATAGATGCTTAGCCTTAGGTGAGGTGGTAGTGTGAGAAAATAATCAAATCAATGGAATTTTCTCATAGCTTTACAGTCTGAGACTTCAGACAGAATGTCAATGCGTATACTAAACATGTATATATAGGTAGCTTACCTTTTCACATGTTATATAATTGATTTAATCCATTTGTCGTGGGCATGAAAGGAAGAAAAATATGACTTGATACAATTTCTTGCCTACTACTTTTTTATCAGGACATCTCCTTAAAGGAGAAGAAATTATATAAAGCATTAATATTTTTGTTATCTTTTGTTATGTATTAATGAGTTAGTTCTGGACTTCTATTAAATACCCAAATCTGGGTTAAATCGATTGTTATAATTACCATTGACACATGTTATGCATGCTGTTTAGTAAAATGATTCAATTGTCATATTGTATGCATATCTTCGTTCCTTTAATTGTAATTGGCACAATATTTATTTGTTAAGCGTCAAACATGTAACCAACCCTTACATGTTATGTGACATAATGCAACCTGATACTTGATATCTAACAGGTATTAATAACAGTTATTAATGCATATAAATTTATTTCAACTTAATATGATAATGAAAAATACGTTTAATATATAAAATTTCAACATTCTCCCCCTTCTCGAATTATCATTAAAATTTCGCAAATTGTTCCTTACGACTAATAAAACACACATTTTGGTATTGTTTCACAAATTTGCATATATCAAATATTTCATTGATTTAACTGTGTAGGATGAGTTTGTGTGAAATAAAAGAAGCGCAAAGTTAATATTGTTTGGAATAGATTATTCATGGTCGAGTTCTATTAATATTTTTATGTGTTTATTTTAATAATAACAAATTAATATTGTCTAAAGGTAATTAGCTTTTCTGAGGTGAAGATCATCAGTAGCAATGGACACGATTTTTTTTTTATGTATTATGGTATTTGTTAGTACTTATTATGTAAACTTGTTTTTGAATGCTTGTGGTATGTGAATCTGCTGATTTTGTCAAATAACTATTATCCAAATGGTTATGGAAAATACTTATGTGACAATATATTTTTAGTTATTTATATATGATGGTTATACGATTGATTGATTGTTGTTTTAAATTAGAATTTTATACGATTGTTGATAATTTTGATATGACTATTATAAACTAGTTGCTGGAAATAATAAAAGCCAGCAACAGTATATAGTAGCATTTAAAATATGTTACAAAACAATCACTGCCTTTTGGTAGCGTTTTAAAAACGCTATAGAAATAAATGTAACATACCATCTGAACTTTTAGGGGCACAAAACAAACGCTACAGAAAAGCAAAAAGTGACCTACATATAGACCTTCAGTAGCGTTTGAAAATCGCAACTATGCGAAGTACATGAATTTTTAGTGGTAGAAAATAAATGTAAAGAAAAGGTTTAGTTGCATAAAATAAATGCTACAAAAAAGCAAAAAATGACCCACCTACAGATCTTTAGTAGCGTTAGGGAAACGCCACCATTCTATTCAATTGGTAGCGTTTATGAAAATGCAACTAAAACAATCAGACTTTTAGTTACGAGACCTATAGTAGCATTTATAAAAATGCAACCAAAATCGTTTGGTAGTGTTTTTCAAACACTACCAAAGGTGTTTTCTGGTGTAGTGTGCACAGAACATGCGCAAAGCGGATATTAATATTTAAGACTTTGGTACACCTTTCAGAGAGTCACACAAGGATGGATTGGAATCAGTCGATGTTTCAGACCTGAAATACCCGGACACTAGAGCATGTTGATGTTTTGGACTAGGTAAGTTTATCGTCCCCAACCAGTTACGTTATAATGGGTTGATATTCTAGTAGTGTCAGTTGACTTTCGACCCACTGATGCTTTGATGGATTAGGTGGCCAAAGTATCAAGTACCATATGCTTTACGCACCGATCGAGTGAATGTGATGATGGATAATCGATGCTATGGTCGTTTACTTATTTATACCCATTTAACGCTTAGACGTCTATCACACCCTCTATACTTAATGTTTATCATAATGTATCATATAAAGATTGTTATGTGCTAACTCTGTGGATGCAGGGGAATGACAGGTTTGATTCTTCATACACTCCGTGCCATATATATTATTACGACTTTTTATAGTACTTTGATATTTGTTTATTGCTCACACCAGACTTATACCTGACCCAAAGTTTAATTTCCCTTTTATTACCTTAGGTGCTCATTGGCGATATTGATGAGTAGGCCAAGTAACAAATGTGAGTGTCATTTGGAGTTGCACAAGTGTACTAGCAAAAGATAACATTTTTTTATACTTGTATTATCACTACAATAAAACATTCTTTTACCATAGAAAATGCATGTTGTAATATGGATTCGCAACGAGCATGGGCTTGTTATATTAGGCCATGTTGTAATAGGTCAATCATATTTTACTAGGGCAGAAAATGTAGCACCCTACACTTTTTTGAGCGCAAATTTCGATAAAAATTCAGAATTCAAACTCATCCAAGTATCGAGAGTGTAAATCCGGTACATGCAAATGAAATGAGTATGAGCATAATCAGAGTATGATAAAATAACTCACAATGGAAACGAAATATGATAAACTAGTATCAACTCAGGTATCAACCTTATAAGAGTAAGTCACCCCATCAATACTGAGCATGAAAGAGAACGAGAACCGAAAACCAAACTTAAACACTTGTGAGAACCTGACCTTCTCGAGATAACCTGGGAGACTATAATGAGGAGGGGATCAAAACAATAAGTTATGGTGAGTAGAAGAGTATATCACAATTTATAATACACAAATGTATCCCGTTTGGTTCAACCAAAGACATATGTCTATCAGGGCTAGTGATTCTAACTTAATCTTGTAAATACACATGCATGACACTAACTACCCTACCCAAAGTAGTATTCCCAAGCGGTACTGGTAGTGAGATAGAACGTTTACACATAATCATGAAGCCTTTAGACCATCATTCAACTAATTACTAAAACTAAGAGGTGGGCTCTTAACAACTCACTGATCATATGGAGGTTATATATATATATATATAAATATAAATATATATATATATAAATATATATATATATATATATATATATATAAATATATATATATAGCCACTTAAGACCTCATTATCAATGATAGATTAGGGTTAATCCTCTTGATCACTTAAGACCTTAGGAAGACCTATTGGAACTTAATGCCTTTTCAATGATTTACTCTACGCTAATAAGAATTAGAAGACACTAGCTACAAGTACTACTAATTTAAGGCTTTCATCATTAATGCATATAAACCCATGCCCTTCATAAGGCGAGAGATAGTAAGTAGTCAGTTAATACCAATCGGATAGGTAGACATGCCACGCCATTTAAGACCTCCCTAAGGTGGTCCCCTTTATTACTATCTAGCTGACCCTATTAAGATAATCCCCTAATCACTTGATACTTCTCCTTAGGATAGGTTGACCTGTGGTACCTTCGTAGTGGTCATTTAAAACATATACCTAAGGTGGACCCTCAAGCCCTAGCGACTTAAGACCCCAGGAGAAAGCGGATTAATAATGGGGATTATCAGTCGTACCCAATTGGCCTTTAATGCTTTTAGTTATGGGAGGTGGCCTACGCGGTCGCTCAATTCCTTTTTATAGGTGGGTCTAACCGCTTAAGACCTTAATCCCCAAAGCAGGCCATGCTATTGAGTATTTTTGTTTTGGTTTCTTCTTTCGAGTGGTAGAAGACCTCGCTCATGAAGAAAACCTTAAGATTGGAAATAGTCTACGTATGCAAACTAACTATCGTCATGAGTTCCTATGGTCAATGATGTCTCAAATCAGCTGGACATATATTCGAGCGCTGGAAAGTGCAGGCTTTTGTCGAATAAGGCAACTGACCTCGCATCGTTAGCCTACTAAGCCCAATTCTAACTTTTAATTAATTCTAGATTAACTGGTATAGAATAAGGAAAATCTATAACCTTCTTGTCTAAAGATATTTATTTAATTATTTCCTTATTGGACTTAGTACTTTAAATGACAACCAAAACCCATTAATCCCCTTTTTATTCCTTTTATTTCTATTTCATAGGGTAATTGCGGTCTATGACCATAACGGTCATATTTTTCCTAAGGCACCAATTAAACGAGTGAATGTACCTATTGTATCACTCCCTTATTATTCTAGTCTAATTATTGCAACTCCTTAAATCTTTCTATTTATTTTAACGTAGTTCATTCTTGCATGTGTACATATATTTATATATATAATAAGAATTATACACTTACTTAATTGGAGTTACAATTCCTATTTCTAGTGACCGTTATTAAATTGTAACCATTTGGGCATACTACATAATTCAATTAACGATGGTTACAATAGTTAATATTCCTTTATGACCTTATTTATAGTAAACCAATTACATTCATTGCAATAATGGCTATAATATGTATTTCCATTTAATATGGGTTAAAATTCCGTACGTAATTCCATAAAATGGAAATCATTCAAACACACATATACAACAAACATTAGTTGTAATACATTTTTCATTTTTTATGTAGATTTGGACGGATAATGTATGTGTGTGTGTGTATTAGCGCAGTTATCGTAGCTATTATTCTTTTATTTATTTATTTTTTATTATTAAATTTAATGTTTTGGTTTTAGCTAACAACCAAAATAGTCCTTTTTGCATTCAATCTTGTAATAAGATTCCAAATTTTACAAAAAGGTCATTAACTGCAATTACTCTAAATTATGCCTAAAATATTTGAAAGAGAAATAAACATATTTCAAATCATAAGAAATGTATAATATGTATGTTTTTGAAATGGTTGATATAAACTATGCATAAACATATATAAAGCTATATTTGTACATAAATTTACTCGACCCTTTCCTTTTTGCTTTTGGTACAGATTTCATGTTTTTTTTGAAAGGCAGCGCAAAATTTTTATTACTCAAACAAAGTTATTAACAAATAAACATTCTCCAATATCGGATACAACAAAGTATCTCCAGAATGTACTCACTACTAAAAATGTGTGACTCACTAAAAAAAAATCCAACAACACCAAAAAGGCATAATACAAACATGCTAACAATACGTGACTTACTAAAAGAAAAAATATCCAATAACACCAATATGTACTCAGCACTAAAAGAAGAAATATGTATCTTCAATGCTCTATAAACTAGAGACAACATTCAGCAGCATTAATAAAGAAAGCTTCACTATTGTAACCTTCAGCAGACACAAAAAATCAAAACTTCCTATTAGCATCAACCTGTTAAAACACCATCATGTTAAAGAGGGATCATACATGGGATTATTTCTCGTATGCCTTTTGGATGTTTTCAAATTACTACTAAATGGAAATGCATCCTCTGGAGTGTAGTCAACACCCTCATCCAAATCCTCCCAAAATTTGCCTTTCAAACTAATGTTCTTGGATTTAGACGAGGGAACAACGCTTGTAGGCACGACAGAAGATAATGAGGCCATTAAAGCATTCACTTTAGGGAATGTTAACCCATAACCACTAACATTAAAGGGTGGAAGCTTGATATGAGATGGAGGTTTCAAATGAGCATAAAAAGAATCATTAATAGGTGTTGATGAGGATGACAGATTAAGAGAAGAGGAAACAGGTACACGAGTGCTCGAGAGAACCTGTTGACTGCTCTCATTAGATTGCAAGGGGATCTCGCTATCAAACAACATACCTAAATCGAAATCCATATTATCCTTCACACCATTATTACCTTCAACAGAAGAGTTATTGCCATCATTAAGACACTTTCCTCTATCATGAAAAACAGCAGGTTCTTCACAAGTCTTGCCAGAATTAATCCATCACTACTTAAACTTGTGTCTATCATTGTAAGTACCATTCTGCGAACCGTTACCATCAACAATAACCCTTTCCAACCCTGATTGTTCCCTTGCAGAAACATTAGCATCTGCTGCACTATTAACATTTGCACCATCTCCATTATTTACCATAGTATCAGATGCTAATACATCAAATGAATTAACACCAGTCTTAATATTGTTATCTTCGCCTAATCAGAATTATCAACTTTTTTCCTTCATACTTTCTTTTTCTTATATTTGACATTAATCCATTCTTGTTGGTTTACACAGCTATCATCATTCTTATACTGCTGACCAATAAAAGAATTATCTCTAACTTGAGTATCTTCATAATGCTCATCAAACTACTTATCCTTCGACAATTCAGCCGTAGGCTTAAATTTACAAACAATAGTATCATGCCCAAACAATTTGCAAAATGAACAAATATGTTGTTTCCATTCATACAAAATCTTCACAGGTGGGCATTTCTCTCCTAAACCATCAACTACAATCATATCAGGCAGCTCATGATCACAGGAAACTTCCACTAAAGCCTTAGCATATCTAAATCTTTCCATTTTCTTAGTACTATTATCAAAACAGATAAGTTTTCCTACATGACACATAAGCCAGTTAATTCATATAAGCGCCCAAAGAAGAATATGAATTCTGTAAAATTGTATCCAAACAGGTACTTTCTTAACCTGCGAATGTGCACTACCAATAGTCCCATCTGGATATTTTAAACATTTTTCCTCTGATAAAAACCGGATCAGATTTAAGAATATCGTTCCTATCCATGTCGTTTGAAAACAGAAAGTAAAAATGAAAACCATTATATTTTATGTCTACCTCACCATGCAAATTCCTTCGATGTTTCTAGTAATTAACTACTGAAATGTAAGATAATGTTCCATCTAAGAAAAACCCTACCAAATGATTGTTCCAAAATTTCATACCTTCTTGCTTAACCATGTTTGACGGTTTTCTCGTTTCACCATATCTAGCAATATCAAAACTCATCTGATCGTCTAACCTATGCTATGATACCAAATGTGACACCCCACACTTTTCTGAGCTTGGATTTCGATAAAAAATCGGAACCTAAACTCATCCAAGTATGAAGCATGTAAATCTAGTACCTGCAAGAAAATGAGCATGGGCATAATTAGAGTACGATAAAATAACTCACAATGGAAGCAAAATAGAATAAACTAGTATCGACTGAGGTAACTACCTTATAAGAGTAAATCAACCTGTCAATATCGAACATAAGAGAGAACGAGAACCGAAAACCAAACTTAAACATCTGTGAGAACCTGACCTTCTCGAGATAACCTGGGAGATTGTAATGAGAAGGGGGTCGGAACAATAAGTTCTAGGGAGCAGAAAGAGTATGAAATAGTCTACAATACAAAGACGTATCCCATCTGGTTCAACCAGAGACATATGTCGATCAAGGCTAGTGATTCAACCTAACCTTGTAAACACATACGCACAACACTAACTACCCTACCCAAGGTAGTATTTCTTGTTGGAACTAGATTAGCCCGAGGGGGGGGGTTGAATAAGGTTTATTACAGTTTAGAAGTGTTATTAAAAATAATTACAGCATAGATAATAGCAGAGTAAGTAAATATAGAAAATAAATAACACATAGAGATACCCAGCTTCGGCAAATCTTGCGTGCTGCTGCATTCCTAAGGTTTCTACTAGGTATTAATAACAGATCCCGCTTACAGACCCTGTAAAATCGCACTCCCTTCTCTTGTACTAACCCTACGCTCAAAACCCTAGACTGATCTAACCCCCTAGATCAGATTTCCTCTGATTACAGCCATGTAACCAGTAAACACTAGATTTTACAGACTCTAGTAAACTGCCAGTTAACACCCTAACTGGTTTCCTAGAATTTTACAGACTCTAGTAACCGATTCAGAATGATTTACAACTCAAATTCAAAAACAATACAAAATAAAGAAACAAATAAGAAACCCTAGTTTAAAAGAGATTTAAAAAATCCCCTTTAGTATTTTAAACTTGGTCGGCCCCTTTTGATTTGTGTCTACCCTTCTTTGTCTTGCCCGATCACTTTGGTTTTGCAATAAAAAAATGGTGGCCGATTCTTTCTTCTTCTGGAAAATAAAACTGGCGGATTCAAATTGGTGATTAGGGCTTCTCTCCTCTAATCGATTGATGATAAAAATCTCTGGTGCGCAAATTTATTTTCCTCTCATCTTGATGCTTTGATTTGTTGCCCAATCGAATTAGAGATTGATCGAATCCCCCTGAAAATAGCGAGTTTCTCTGAATTTATTTTATGCATGAAATTGTTGTTGTGTGGATTTGATTTCTATATCTTTTGCCTGTGATGAAAATCAGTGTTTAAATAGGGTTAATCAAATCCTTTAACTCATTGATTTCATACGAATGACTCAATCTGATTTCCGTGATTTTGGTTCCCTTGTTATGAATTCGGACTTGATTACCTGCTGTGAAATTGTTGAGATATTCTGGAACTTTATTTGTGGCTCTCTTGCATGATTGTATTTTGTTTCCTTGAATGAATTCAATGTGATGGAAAAAAGCAAGAAACAAAATTATTTTGTGGCCCCTTGATAACCCCTTGCTTAAAATGTCTTCTGTTTTCCTGTATTGAAAACATTCCATATATACAATAATGTGGATTAATTTCTGGAATAAAGAATTGCATCATTGCCAAGATTGTACTTACATGTTTCCCCTTTTTCAAAATTTGCTTTGAATGATTCCTGGAATGATTGAATTGGTTTTTTTACCTTAATTAAAGCATGCTTTGAATTGCTTAATGAACCTATTTTGACATACCCAAAACTGGAGATAATCATGCCTAGTTTATACAAAAAATTTCATGCCCAGCCCAATATTGGATACTTGGTTTTCTTTTCTGGAAATACTAAACAATTGCCAAAAATGTTTATGAATTTAGTATATTCCATTCATACCTCTGTTGCATTGATATTTGGAAGGCATATCTGATTTCCTGGAAATGCAGAACTTTCCCAAACTTGCTGCATTGATCTCTTGCCAAACATGCTTTGCCATTGATTAATTGTTGACTGAAACGACCCAAACTTCCCCATAAAGGAAAGACTGGATTGCTTTGAGAACAACACATATCAGGACATAAACTGAAGAACATTTTATTGCTGATTACAACAATTACATCAGAGTACAAGAATATAACAGAGTATGAATACTTATTACATAATAGAAATACAATAATATCAGAGATTTTAAATACATATAAATAGCAGCGGAAAAAATATTACAAATACACAACTGAAAAGAATACACGGATACAAAGCTTCCCGAATACCGCTTCAGCTGTAAACTAGGATCCTGTAAATATATCTGCAAAAGCTACTCGACTGCCCGTGTGGAAAAATATGGGCACCCGAGTTTGCCAGTGAAACAAACTACAGGTCAGTCATGGGACTGGTATGAGAAATCTTAACCTAACTTATCTAATAATAAGGCTAATCACAGGACCACGCCGCTAACGCGGAACGGGTTTACTCCATTGGATTGCCAGTGCATAAATTAAAGTAAATCGTTAAACAACGCAATGCTTTTTAGGAAAAATGAAACCATTATAAGACTCAAGTCCCATCACACAACGCAACGCAAACCGGAGGATAGAGTTTTACCTTATAATGGTCAAAAGATGCTTGATACGATAAAGCGGATTTAGTACTAGTGTGTATATATCTATATGGGTATATGAATATAAACATTTCAATCATAATGTATCAATCATAGACGGCATAGTACCCCATCCTACTATGTCGCCGTACTAGTTCTACAATCAAAACCGCAAGGACGTATTGGAAATTGGATTTCCATCATGAGTCGAGGCTAGGGGCAAGCTCCTCTCCGATTCGAGACACTCTAGCAAATGCCTCAGGATCACACCTCTGGGTAACCCTTGGAGCGGTAGGGCCGGTCCCCGCCTATGAGCAGTGGATTGGTTATGCCTGAACACACGCTTCCCGGTCCCTTTGGACCTATAGTATGACCACTAACGGCCTATAAAAATCCGAGGCGCCTCAAAATCCATCATCCACATAAGTAAAATGTCAGCGCTGGTAGGTCCTTGACATCACTCTAGCTAGAAAGAAACGTGTGCACTCCCTACGGTCCGTATCCCGTTTTTGACTCATGCCGGGGTGTGAGGCTCGCGAAGTCACGCTATACACAAAGTTATGCCGTAATGGGCTATACTTTGATCATCCCACAAGGCCCTGCTTTTCAACAAAAGCCTTGATCAATTGCATCTTGGCGTGCTACATTGACAATTCGAGCCATGCGATCGATAACCATCAATATACACCAGGGTGTTAAGCAGAGAATAAATTCTCCACCACCAAACAGATATACACC
Organism: Allium sativum; assembly: GCA_030737875.1. Classification (NCBI taxonomy): domain Eukaryota; kingdom Viridiplantae; phylum Streptophyta; class Magnoliopsida; order Asparagales; family Amaryllidaceae; genus Allium; species Allium sativum. The sequence goes on from CM060924.1 coordinate 164,562,678, forward strand.
AATAGAAACCAACGTACATGGAATGAAATTCAACGTCAGACACTCATCCATTTACAAGTCCGTTCTGGGTCTGAACGAAACCGGAGTCCGGACAATCAACACGTACGTCCGGTCGGCCACCATTGTAGCTCCTTCAAGGTAGCTACTCCAATCATGGGCGTCAATGGTAACTCATCCATTCGACATGAAGATCGTCGGTCTTGTACCGTCTTCATCTTCCACTCTTCATTGTCGTAGTAATTATTCGGAATGGGTTAAACCCGGTCTTTCCGAATAACTTGCGTATTTTTATAATTAAAAATCAAGTGTTGTATAAAACACATCAACGCCTCATTCCAATTCAGAATATTCTATCAAAGATAAATCCTTAAATTTTATTCTTAAATCTTTCTTTTAAAGATTTATTAAAAACTCAAATTTGGTTTTAAATATCAAAATCATTATTTAATGATTATTTAATTTTAAGAAATTAATCTTATCCTTATTTGAGTTAAAAAACTAATGTCATTTAAAACATTGTTCACGATAAACTCAAATTCATCTTCCATTAAATATGGAATTTTCATAGAAATCAGACCAATGGATAATCAATATAAATTTCTGTATCGGACTATTAATATAAACGGAATAACGGCAAAGCCTTTTAAATTCCATATATATTAACGACCTTCTTTTACAGAAGCTCATCTCGAATATTATTAAATCAAATTCCATTCAATCCCAATTTAATATATTAAATTGGAGAACCTTACTCTTGGAAAATATTCTATTTTAAATCTTAATAAAAGATTTATAAATCCCAAATTATATTTCACTGCAAATTGGGTTAAAGAACAAGTGTCGTTTAAAACACTGTTCACGATAAATCCAATTCACATTTCATTTAATTCCAATTATTAAATATAATTAGAAACTCCAAAAAATCTTAATTAAAAGATTTAATCTTTTTAATTCAACCCTTTTTACATTGAAAAAATGTAATATTTTCAATTCATTCTTTATTACATTGAAAAATGTAATATTTTCAATTCATTCTTTATTACATTGAAAAATGTAATATTTTCAATTCAAAACCCAAATTTAATATTCTATCTATTATTATATTAAAATAATAATTATTATTTCTAAAATATTAATTTAGAAATTAGCTCTTTTAATATGCATTATAAAATGGATAAAATAAATCGATAAACATGTTCGGGTCAAAATGGCGTTGCTATTTAAAACAGATTAAACAGCCCAATTCATTATCTTATTCATTTATATTTTATACTGGGTCAGACCTCCCACATTAAGCCTGCGACTTATGGATGTTGGATATGCCGGTTGGTTCCGGGTAGACTTATCCCATAAGTTGGGCTTAACCTCGTGTCATAGCCCGTTTCGTATTTTAACTCAACCCTTTTATTGTACCCTTTTAACAATAAAAATAAACTCTTTTAAATTCAACAAAATCAAAGCCATTATTTGATTTTTTTTAACTGAATATTATATAAATATTCTTTTAATTCAAAATTGGAATGAGACCCACGCCATTACCATATAATTTATTTATATGGATTTCAAACATCACATGTATTCTATACTAATGATAAGTATTATTAAAGACATCCACAACATCCAAAGTGCATCATATATTATATAAGCGTCAAATAAATAACGCTCATAACTAATCACAAGGGCGATGTGTGAATATCAACCCAAGACCCGTGTGGGGTTTTCAACCAACACATAACACATAACAAATAATTAAATAAATTATATGTGCACTTGGGCGATGTGTGAAAATTATCGTCCCAATCAACATAAACAAGTCAGGAAACTTGTTAATGGCAGTGTAGCATTCAGTTTGAATATACTAACATTATATTTAACACATCCACATTTCAACATCACAGGCAAATATTTCAATTCTCTTTATTGTGAACATATGACAATAAAAATCTTAACTTTTATTTATGTACCAAAATGCATATTTTTAGTCTCATTCATTTTAATGACAAAATGAATATTTTACTTTATTCTTTTTTTATTTGACAAAATATGATAATTTTGTCTAACTCTTCTTTAATGTACCAAGTATGATTATCTTGTCTAGCTCTTTTAAATACAACAAAATATGGTAATTTTGTTTAATCTTTTTAATACAACAAAATATGATAATTTTGTTTAATCTTTTTAATGCAACAAAATATGATTATTTCATTAATCAAGTTTTGACAAAAATGTTGATTCTATTTTTCACAAATCGAGTATTCACAAAATTGTGATTTTTATTTCTATAATCATTTCTAAACAAAATGTCCTTTTTTATCTTTCTAATGTACATTTTAACAAAATGTTCTTTTTAATCCTTTTTGACATTTCTTTTAATGTATCAAAATATACTCTCTTTTTTTTTTTTGATGTAACAAAAATATGCATTTGGTTTGTAAACTTCTAATACAAACAAAATGTGAATTTGTTTGTAAACATCAAATGCAAACAAAAATGGGAATTTTGTTCCATTCTTTAAATTTGACAAACATGCATGTTTTCTAATTCATTTATCTAAATAAACAAAATTGAATGTTTTTAAATCATTTCTTTAGATTGACAAAAATATGTTATTCTTTTTCACTAATCATATTTGACAAAAATATGTTATTCTTTTTCATTTAAACAAAATATGATAAAAAGGTTATTTCTTTTCATTAATCAAAATTTTACAAAAATGTTCATTTTGTCTAATTCATTTAAAATAAACAAAAATGCCTCTTTTCATATCATTCTTTTAAGAGTATAAAAAAGGCTCTTTTTATATCATTCTTCTTAAAATGACCAAACTGATAACTTTTTTTCTAATTCTTCTTTAATGTACAAAGTATGATTTTTGTTTATTTCTCCAATCATAATTTTAACATAAATGTCATTTCTAATCACTAATCATGTTTTTAACATAAATGGTATTTTTCTTCCACAAAACATATTTGACAAAATTGTCCTTTATTTCAAAGTGACAAAAATGTATGAATTCTTTCTTAAAAAAAAGTAACTTTTGTTATTTCATTACATTTAAACAAAAATGTAACTATTGTTTCAATTCTATTCGATAACAAAAATGTGAATTTTTGTTTCAATTTTATTTTCTAACAAAAAATGTGAATTTTTGTGACCTTTTTATTTTCTAACAAAAATGTATATTCTTCTCACTAACATGTTTTGACATAAAAATGTATATTCTCTACGCTAACATGTTTTAACATAAAATGTGTGTCTATATACCAAATAAACATTTTTGGAAAAATCAATGTTTATATACTAAATGAACATTTTCGACAAACATGAATATTGTATATTTTATATATACAATAAAATGTTGTTTTCGTCGTACACACAAAATTCATGTCAAACATAAATACACAAAATTCATCACAAACAATCAATGTTGAAATAATTATATATACAACAACAACATGAATTTTATACAGAACAAATATAAATTTCACGATGAGATAAATGATAATTTTTTTTTAAAAAAATAGAAATCTCACCAATCAATTCAGTTCTGAAATTTCCTGAATTTTCAACATGCTCAGAAATGGTTCTAGTCAGCTTCACGTCGAAGCTCTTGCGAGGACGGTTCCAATGTAATGAGAATCGTTGAATTCTGTTTTGATATGACGAAGTTATTATATTTTGAAACTTTAATTACAAAATTGGATTACAAATGATTAATTACTTAGCTAATCATCTTCCTCATCGTTCTGTAGTACGTTGTTCATTGGAACCCATCGCCGTCTTGCAAGTTCGTCCGCCGCCGCCTCTACACCTCACCGTGTTTTTGCGCTCTAACTCGTAGATATTTGATTGATTTTCCTTTTTTCTTGAATTTGCAATGGGCGAAGGGAGGTAAGTGGAGCTAATAGATAGGAAAAATAATTTGACTGAGGAGAAGAAGAGAATTGGTTGGAGGAAGGAAGAAGAGAGGAATGGTGGCTATGGCTTGGAGATTAGCATTATCTAAGTAAAAGCAATTAAAGATTTTATGATATGAATAAAACAAGAATAATATATACAATAGATTTGAACATTTGAAATCAGTCTCATGTATTTATTTATAGAATGTCCATATTATTGTGTAGATGCTCCAAAATTTATAATTGTAGTGTGAGTAAAGTTACCCTAGTACGCTAAAAATGAGACATTGGGGTTTTAATTTATTTAAAACAATTTCATGCAAATTCCATAAGTTATTCAATTTATTGAAATCTCAAACAAAGTAGAAACCTTATTTTTGGTTAATTTATGAAAGAAATATAATGATAATCTTTTTACAAGGATAGCTCAAATAAACTAAAATATAAAAAGGAATATTATAGTTTGGAAACTGACAAATAATAATTAAAATTTAGAAATATGTAAATAGCGAAATTTACAACGGTATTCCTATTAATGAATAAACAATGTAATAATTATAGGACTAAGACTTATGTACATTAATTATATATTTAATTGAAATAATTTGTAATCAACATTCCTAATATGGTATTTGTAAAGGAATTGAGTAGGCATAATTCGTGGACTTTAATACTGGCCAATGTGTAAAAAAATATTTAAGGATTGGCAAGAGAACGTCTATTTTCGAATTAATGACCAGTAATTATGATTGATGTGTATTTATCAAAACCAAGAAAAAGAACTAAGGAAGGTTGGTTGATTGATTTACGTTTAATGTGTATATGGTTATTTATAAAGAACTAAAAGGCATGCATTTAAACAAATCATATACAATGTTAAATGAAGAAACTTATGAGAATTTATAGTATTAATTAGATACCTTCCAAAATATATTAATTTAAAAGGAAATTTGTCAAGATTGTAAAATTTCATGAATAACATCATGAATTTCACTAATTAACTTATAGAATATTTTTTCTGAAAAATTGAATTTGTCATAATCAACAAGTTATAAAACAAAATTTAAATTCATTAAATTCATTTTTTTTTGAGAAACAAAAGATCAAACTTTCTTTTATTTTGTTTTTGAAAAACAATATTCTGTTAATCAAAACAAAAGACTAAAACTTTGTTTTATTCGTAAATCAAAAACAAAAGATTCAACTTTAATATGTTTTCAAAGACAAAAGATTAGAACTTTATTTTGTTTTCAAAACACAAGATCAAAACTTAATTTTGTTTTCAAAACAAAAGATTAAAACTTACTTATATTTTATTTCAAATCAATACAAAGTGAAGATTTGATCTTTTATTTTGATTTATAAAATAAAAGAAGTTGGGTTTATATAATGAATAAAGATTTGATATTTTACCCTATAAAATGAATAAAGGTGGGATCTTTTATTTTGATTCATAGAAATTTTACAACCAATCATGTGTTTCCATTATTGTAATGCATAAAAATTCATCGTATGTTAAATTAGTTGTAATGACACCAAAATTTCATCGTCATGTTTATATAGTTGACATGAACAAAATTTCATCGTTATGTTAATATAGTTGAAATGAATCAAATATTGGCATTAGAAAATATATCTATATTAGGAATGTTGACACTAGAAAAGATGTTTACATTAGAAATAAAGTTCACCTTTTTAATTGCATTTTGCAATACAAATATTACATAGAAAGATGAATTAACTTTTTAATTGGGTTCTCTTACGTAATGAAAATAAATAGAGAAGCTTACATTTTTCAATGTAAAAATAAAAAGACATTTTCATTTTCAATGTAAATAGGAAAGAATAAAAAGAGATTTACATTTTATATGTAAATAAAAAGAATAAGGGACTTTGACACTTTTATTTGTTATACATTTTAAAACATCATTTTGGTCGCATTAAAATTGGCCCCAAATTCCGGGTAGTTACAGTCTCCCGCACTTAAAATCTTTTCGTCCTCGAAAAGGAACGTAGCTAAAAGTTGTTTAATTAACTAACTTAATTAAATTTTTATTTATTGTTTCCAATAATTTTATTAGTCAATCCAATAATCAAACATCACAACCAGCAATCAATTAGGTGATTAACTTTTCGAATATATATAACTTTTATATATAGTCAAAAATTATATTTTTAGTGCAAATCACAGCAATGTGTCCTAACTAAGTGTTGGTTCTCATACCAGTCAATGGAAATATATAGAAATCCCACTTCCGAGACTCGAACATAAATAATGGTGATGTGGCCGCATCACCAGAATTATCCCCGGGCGACTAGAGTGTGATTCTATATCTATCCAGTATATTAAAACTTCGAATATCCGTTAATTACTCGTCTATTCGAGATCTTTATATACTCGATTGCCCACATTAAAATATAATAATATACTCAAATACGTATATTTAGATAAAAATTTCAAAACTAAATTTGTTTTCATTTTTATTTTAAAGAAAATAATACTATTTACACTCGTTCTAGGATACTACTGATCCCATCTCTAACAAGTTATTCTCATTGGATATTACTAATTCAATCTCTGATGGATTCTTTCGTTCGGTTCTAATGTGCCTTGTTCTCGAGCTCTGTAAACCAACTGAAACGACCCAAACTTCCTCGTAAAGGAAAGACTGGATTGCTTTGAGAACAACACACATCAGGACATAAACTGAAGAACATTTTATTGCTGATTACAACAATTACATCAGAGTACAAGAATATAACAGAGTATGAATACTTATTACATAATAGAAATACAATAATATCAGAGATTTTAAATACATATAAATAGCAGCGGAAAAAATATTACAAATACACAACTGAAAAGAATACATGGATACAAAGCTTCTCGAATACCGCTTCAACTGTAAACCAGGATCCTGTAAATATATCTGCAAAAGCTACTCGACTGCCCGTGTGAAAAAATATGGGCACCCGAGTTTGCCAGTGAAACAAACTACAGGTCAGTCATGGGACTGGTATGAGAAATCTTAACCTAACTTATCTAATAATAAGGCTAATCACAGGACCACGCCGCTAACGCGGAACGGGTTTATTCCATTGGATTGCCAGTGCATAAATTAAAGTAAATCGTTAAACAACACAATGCTTTTTAGGAAAAATGAAACCATTATAAGACTCAAGTCCCATCACACAATGCAACGCAAACCGGAGGATAGAGTTTTACCTTATAATGGTCAAAAGATGCTTGATACGATAAAGCGGATTTAGTACTAGTGTGTATATATCTATATGGGTATATGAATATAAACATTTCAATCATAATGTATCAATCATAGACGGCATAGTACCCCATCCTACTATGTCGCCATACTAGTTCTACAATCAAAACCGCAAGGTCGTATTGGAAATTGGATTTTCATCATGAGTCGAGGCTAGGGGCAAGCTCCTCTCCGATTCGAGACACTCTGGCAAATGCCTCAGGATCACACCTCTGGGTAACCCTTGGAGCGGTAGGGCCGATCCCTGCCTATGGGCAGTGGATTGGTTATGCCTGAACACACGCTTCCCGGTCCCTTTGGACCTATAGTATGACCACTAACGGACTATAAAAATCCGAGGCGCCTCAAAATCCATCATCCACATAAGTAAAATGTCAGCGCTGGTAGGTCCCTGACATCACTCTAGCTAGAAAGAAACGTGTGCACTCCCTACGGTCCGTATCCCGTTTTTGACTCATACCGGGGTGTGAGGCTCGCGAAGTCACACTATACACAAAGTTATGCCGTAATGGGCTATACTTTGATCATCCCACAAGGCCCTGCTTTTCAACAAAAGCCTTGATCAATTGCATCTTGGCGTGCTACATTGACAATTCGAGCCATGCGATCGATAACCATCAATATACACCAGGGTGTTAAGCAGAGAATAAATTCTCCACCACCAAACAGATATACACCAATAGAAACCAACGTACATGGAATGAAATTCAACGTCAGACACGCATCCATTTACAAGTCCGTTCTGGGTCTGAACGAAACCGGAGTCCGGACAATCAACACGTACGTCCGGTCGACCACAATTGTAGCCCCTTCAAGGTAGCTACTCCAATCATGGGCGTCAATGGTAACTCATCCATTCGACATGAAGATCGTCGGTCTTGTACCGTCTTCATCTTCCACTCTTCATTGTCGTAGTAATTATTCGGAATGGGTTAAACCCGGTCTTTCTGAATAACTTGCGTATTTTTATAATTAAAAATCAAGTGCTGTATAAAACACATCAACACCTCATTCCAATTCAGAATATTCTATCAAAGATAAATCCTTAAATTTTATTCTTAAATCTTTCTTTTAAAGATTTATTAAAAACTCAAATTTGTTTTTAAATATCAAAATCATTATTTAATGATTATTTAATTTTAAGAAATTAATCCTATCCTTATTTGAGTTAAAGAACTAATGTCATTTAAAACATTGTTCACGATAAACTCATATTCATCTTCCATTAAATATGGAATTTTCATAGAAATCATACCAATGCATAATCAATATAAATTTCTGTATCGGACTATTAATATAAATGGAATAACGGCAAAGCCTTTTAAATTCCATATATATTAACGGCCTTCTTTTACAGAAGCTCATCTCGAATATTATTAAATCAAATTCCATTCAATCCCAATTTAATATATTAAATTGGAGAACCTTACTCTTGGAAAATATTCTATTTTAAATCTTAATAAAAGATTTATAAATCCCAAATTATATTTCACTGCAAATTGGGTTAAAGAACAAGTGTCGTTTAAAACACTGTTCACGATAAATCCAATTCACATTTCATTTAATTCCAATTATTAAATATAATTAGAAACTCCAGAAAATCTTAATTAAATGATTTAATCTTTTTAATTCAACCCTTTTTACATTGAAAAAATGTAATATTTTCAATTCATTCTTTATTACATTGAAAAATGTAATATTTTCAATTCATTCTTTATTACATTGAAAAATGTAATATTTTCAATTCAAAACCCAAATTTAATATTCTATCTATTATCATATTAAAATAATAATAATTATTTTGAAAATATTAATTTAGAAATTAGCTCTTTTAATATGCATTATAAAATGGATAAAATAAATCGATAAACATGTTCGGGTCAAAATGGCGTTGCTATTTAAAACAGATTAAACAGCCCAATTCATTATCTTATTCATTTATATTTTATACTGGGCCAGACCTCCCACATTAAGCCTGCGACTTACGGATGCTGGATATGCCGGTTGGTTTCGGGCAGACTTATCCCATAAGTTGGGCTTAACCTCGTGTCATGGCCCGTTTCGTATTTTAACTCAACCCTTTTATTGTACCCTTTTAACAATAAAAATAAACTCTTTTAAATTCAACAAAATCAAAGCCATTATTTGATTTTTTTTAACTGAATATTATATTAAAATATTCTTTTAATTCAAAATTGGAATGAGACCCACGCCATTACCATATAATTTATTTATATGGATTGCAAACATCGCATGTATTCTATACTAATGATAAGTATTATTAAAGACATCCACAACATCCAAAGTGCATCATATATTGTATAAGCGTCAAATAAATAACGCTCATAACTAATCACAAAGGCGATGTGTGAATATCAACCCAAGACCCGTGTGGGGTTTTCAACCAACACATAACAAATAATTAAACAAATTATACGTGCACTTGGGCGATGTGTGATAATTATCGTCCCAATAAACATAAATGTAACAACCCGGAATTTTAGAACCAATTTATTTTAAGGAAATTTTGTTAGAAAATACGTCAGAATTTAAAAATTCCATTTTTTTTTATTATTGAATTTAAAATGATAATTACATATATAAATTTTAAATTGTTATTAATAAATGATTCCAAATTAATTTTATAGGAAGAATTGTAAGACACTGAGTGTTAAAGGTATATAATGTTTTAACTATCGCAGTTAATGAAATTAATGTTAACATCTATAAAAAAAATATATATATATAAAAGAAAAAAAAACATAAAATATATTTATTGTCCAACCTTTCCATGTATCCCTAATGTATTGGTGTATTTACTTTATTATTGAAGTCAAAGGGGTTATTTAGTCTGTAGGCCCTTTATTAAGTATAAAACAAAAAGGCCATGCATTGCCTACTTTTTTTTTTATGCATGCACTGTAAATTTTAAACAGATATAATTGGTTATATTTTCAACATATGCATTTTTCTTTCTCTAAACAGACAACGTTTCATACAGTAATACACATGCGGTGGCCATTCATTTTCAAATTGTCTTCATTTCAAGTTCCCTTTTTAACTTTGAACCATACATGCATTCATTTATTTAGTACCATAAATTACCCATGTCTATATTAATACATTTCCAAAAATCTTCATCTCTTCCAACTTATTACTTCAATTTTCTCCTTTCCACTTTTTCTTAAATTTGAGTCATTTCAAAAAAAAAAAAAAAAATTTATCTAATCAGCACACTAATTCCCTAATTATTGCCTATTTCAGCAATATCAACAAAAGAAAACTTTTTTTTTTTTTTTGAAATACATATATGCATGAATCCTATTAATGACATATGCTAAATTAGGGTAATAAGTGTAACTTTAGACTTGATGGTTTATATATACATGTTATATATATATATATTAAATTGATTTGACATTGAACCTATTAAATGTTTGTGTCATAAATATATTGCCTAATTTATGTCTATTTTAAATTTAGTATTGACATTAATTGTAATAACAGTCACATTTTGTTTCTTTTAATTTATTGTGTGTTAATAAAACTAATGAGAATAATTTGAATACATTGAGGCTAATGAATTTAATACTATGACATATATATTGTGAGATTTGACTGTGTTACCTTTTGTATTTATTAGTGGCTTCCCCATTTGTCATATTTCAAATTGCCCCCTTTATTCCCATTATTAATAATACAAATTTAAGTTTATGCTGCTATTTTCGTTATTTCACTTATTCTATTTATTTCTTTATTTTCATCCTTTCCTTCATTTAAGTCCATATATTCATGTGGTCCATCATGCCTAGTCAGCAAATTAAACTTCATTTTTCACCTACCACATATGTAGGGACAAGTAAAAATCAAATATATATAAACAAACAATAAAATAATAAATTGGCTCCACTATATTACCTCCTAAACTTCTCTAAACATATTCCTAACCACAAAACAACGACAGCCTCTTTCTCTTCTTCTTCTAACCATAAAAATGAGAGCTTTTCAATATTTCAACAATCATAGAAACCAAAATACTCTACTAATAATCATAAAACAAATATATATGTGATCCTCATGAGTTGCTCTTCGACTGGGTATGAGTTTTAGGACTGTTCGAAGATAGTTTGGTCGCTGCAAATTTTACGGCGTGATGTTCATGCGGCTAGGGTTGGAGTTTTGGAGAAATTGGTGCATTGCTTGTCGAATTCAAGCTTATATTTGAGTTGTGGTGAGATTTCTGAAATTTTAATAATTAAATAAGATAATTATTATTCGCAATCGTTTGGATTTGTACGTATGTCAATATTATGGATTTGCGATGTGGTAATGTAGGATATGTATTGTTGTGTGATTTGTGATGATATTGTGCTGTGGTGAAATAGCTATGTTAGTCCAGTTCTACATTTTGATGTAATCATAATAAAGTTCTCATCTTTATTTATTTTATTTTTATTTTTATTTTCTTTTTATTTTTCTAAATAAAAAGGAAGAAAGGTTTGAATCTTTATTTTTCACAAAATAAAAGAAAGTTTGATTCTTTTCATTTTGATTTGCAAAATAAAAATATAAGTTTGATTTTAATCTTTCATTTACAACATAAAAGAAAGTTGAATCCTTTATTTACAACATAAAAGAAAGTTAGAAATCTTCATATTGTTTTAGCAAATAAAAAGACATTTTCTTTACCATTGTTTTGTTAAATAAAAGTAAAGCAAATAAAATGACATTTTATTGACCATTGTCTTTCAAAATAAAAGTAAAAGATTAAAAGACATTTTATTTAACATTTTGTTTGTTAAATAAAGAAACAAGTTTTAAAAGAACATTTTTATTAACATTGTTTTGTAATATAAAAAGACAAGTTTGTTTACAATATAAAAAGACAAGTTTGTTTACAAAATAAAAAGACAAGTTTGTTTACATAATAAAAAGACAAGTTTTAGGTAAAAAAAAATAAAAAGACAATTTTTATCCTTATTTTTTTTCTTCTACATAATAAAATGCCAATTTTTATCTTTATTTTTTGAACAAAATAAAATGGCAATTTTATCTTTAACTTTGTTAATATAATAAAAAGCAAGTGTTTAATCCTTAATTATGTTAACAAGTTTTACTTTTAATTTTGTTAACGTAATAAGACGTAAGTTTTTAAAATCTTCATTTTGTTTACAAAATGAATAACAAGTTTTCACCTTTATTTTTGTTTACAAAATAAAAGTCAAATTTTCACATTTATTTTGTGAACATAATAAAATGCAAGTTTAATCTTTATTTTTATTCACAAAATAAAATGTAAGTTTTAATCTTTATTTTTATTTACAAATAAAAGTAAAGATGAGGCCTTTATTTTGATTCATCAAAGTTGCACCAAATCATGTCTATGTTAATATAGACTGAGATGACACCCAAACCTATATCATTGTGTTAACTGTATTATGATGACACCAATTTATATGTTGGGTTAACTGTATTGTGACAACACCAATTTAATTGTTGTGTTAATGTAGCGTAATGACACAAAATCCCTTTTGTTGTGTTAATTTAGTGCAATGACACCAAATCCCCTTTTTGTGTGTTAATCTAGTGTAATGGCACAAATAACCATGTGATGTTAATTGGTTGAAATGACATTGAATTTCACCGTCAAGTTTATAATGTTGATATGAATCAAAACTTCACCGTCATGTTTATAGTGTAGAAATAAATCGAAAACTTACATTAGAAAATATTGTTATTTTAGAAATGTTGACGCTAGAGAAGACGTCTACATTAGAAATAAAATTCACCTTTTATTGCATTTTACGATGCAAATATTACATAGAAAGGTAGATTAACTTTGGAGAACATTTTCTTTGTTAAAAAGAAAAACATTTTCTATGTTAAAGAAAAAGCAAACATTTTCTATGTTAAAGAAAAAGCAAACATTTTCTATGTTAAAGAAAAAGCAAACATTTTTCTATGTTAAAAGAAAAGGCAAACATTTTTCTATGTTAAAGAAAAAGAAAACATATTTCTAATTTAAAGGAAAATACATTTTCTTTATAAAAGAAAATAAAAGGATAAAAAGTACATTTTCTTTGTAAAAGGAAATAAAGGGATAAAAAGTACATTTTCTTTGTAAAAGGAAATAAAAGTTAAAAAGAATGAAAAAAAAATAGGAAAGAAACTTTATTTTTGTTGTTTACATAAAAATATGAATGAAACTTTATTTTTATTTACATAAAAATATGAATGCAACTTTATTTTTATTGTTATGTCAAAAACATGAATGCAAGTTTATTTTAAGCATTTTTAAAGTAAAATATGTAAATAAATATATTCGTAGTGTTTCTGATTAAAAATATAAAAAGAATTTATATATGCATATTGCACATGAAAGTGTACATGAATGTGAATATATAATCAGCGTTATTGAGGAACTTGAAATATTTTCATTATTTACTCAATTAATGGAATTAATGGACGATTTAATTAAGAAGATTGCACATTTAAAAAGGATGAAATAAAAAGTTTAAATTGGTAAGATTTCATTCCAATTATAATAATGAAGATTTGAATTGAAAAATCTCGTTTTTATGTTAACTTGTAAATTTAGAAGATTTGATTTTAAAATTTAACATAAATGGATTGATTGAGGAAGATTTCATTTAATATCAAAATGGTAAGTTTTGATATAACAATTGAAACATTTTGGGAATAGTTTTATGATATTAATATGGAAAGATTAATGTTTACTGAAATGAAAGGATAAGTAAAAGAATGAATGATATTTTAGAAATTAGATATTCTAAAATATGAAATGTTTTAAAATAATACTTTTAAGAGATAATTATAATTATAATTATTAATTGTACTTGGACACGAGGTTAGGTCACATTTATGGCAGAAGTCTGCCCGGAACCAACCGGCATATCCAGCAACCATAAATGTTGGGCCTAATGTGAGAGGTCCAAGTGCGCAAATACGAATTGGGTCAAGACACGAGGTTAAGCCCAACCTGTGGTAGAAGTCTGCCCGGAACCAACCGGCATATCCAGCATCCACAAGTTGTAGGCCTAATGTGAGAGGTCTGACCCGCTATTAAATAATAAAATGTAAAGATAAACATAATAAATGGATAAGGAAAATGAATTGGGCCATTCGGTCCATTTAAAAAAATAGTAACTCCATTTTAACCCGTATAAATTATGTTATACATTTTATAAAGGAAATCGAAGATGATTAATATTTTATTTAAGATTAAATGAAATACTCTGAAATAAATGATGTTTAATTATATATATTAAATGGGAAATTTATGAAATTTAAATTTGGGTTTATCGTGAATTATGTTTTAAATAACATCTATTCTTTAACCCGAATTTATGATAGAATTAATTCCCTAGAAATTGAATAATCATTTAATAATGACTTTGGAAGATTAAAACTAAATAAATTTTTAATTAAATCTTTAATTAGATTGAAAGGGAATTAAGTAGTTAAGATCACTGAATTAAGAAAGTGATCGAAAATGGAAAATGAACCATAAAGCAATGAATATTTTCATGTTATTAATGAATAAATGAATGAAAACATGAAATGGTTATATTATTTATATATTTTATATAAATAAAAGTAATGAAATTTTTATTTACTTTTCACATGTAAATAAAAAGATGAAAATAAGAAGGGAATTTTTATTTACATTTCACATGCGAATAAAAAGATATAAATATGAAATGAAACATGATTTAGAAGCATGAACCGCATATGAAAATTTAACATGTTTTAAAAAGCATGAAGTCGCATATGAAATGCATGAAATGAATGGACGATATATTTATATGCATGAAATGAATGGACGATATATTTATATGCATGAAATGAATGGACAATATTTATACGCATGAAATGAATGGACGATATTTATGAAATGAATGGACGATATATATATACATGAAATGAATGGACGATATTTATATTTATAAAAGAATAAATAACGATATAGAATGGTTTACAAATTTATATATGCGAGAATTATTTGGAAAGTCCGAGTTTACTCTCATTCCAAATAATGATACGACGTTCGAAGAGTTGAAGACGGTGATTGAAGACCGACGATCTTCACATCGAATGGGTGTGTTGCTATTGAGACCCATGATGGGAGTAGCTACCTTGAAGGGGCGACAGTAGTAGCCGTCCGGACGTAGTGTTGATTGCACGGATTTGACTTTCGCCCAGACCCAGGGCATAAGTTTATAAATGGAATGTATGTCTAACGTTGTAGTCCCTTATACTACATTCGTTGATCTCTCTTAATATATATCTGTTTGGTGGTTAACACCCTTCTCTGAGACGTACGAGCTTAGGGGTTATATATTGGTAGAAATCAATGGTATAGTATGGACTGACAATGTGGCATGCTAAGATGCATTGATCAAGGCTTTTGTTGAAAAGCAGGCCTTGTGGTTGATGATCAAAGCACGGCCTGTTTAGGCGTAGCTTTGTGTATAGCGTGACTTCGCGAGCCTCACACCCCGGTATGAGTCAAAAACGGGATATGGACCGTAGGGAGTGCACACGTTTCTTTCTAGCTAGAGTGGTGTCAGCGACCTGCCAGCCCTGACATTTTACTTATGTGGATGATGGATTTTGAGGCGCCTCGTTATTTTTATAGGCCGTTGGTGGTCATACTATAGGTCCAAAGGGACCGGGAAACGTGTGTTCAGGCATAACTAATCCACTGCCCATAGGCGGGGACCGGCCCTACCGCTTCCAAGGGTTCACTGCGGGGAATCCGGAGGCATTTGCTAGAGTGTCTCGAATCGGAGAGGATCTTGCCCCTAGCCTCGACTCATGATGGAATCCAAATTTCCAATACGCCCTTGCGGTTTTGATTGTATAACTAGTATTGGCGACATGCTATATGGTAACCATGCCGTCTAGGATTGCTACTTATGATTCAAATCTTTTTTATTAAAAACATATATACACTAATAATAATATCAAATCCGTTTTATACGTATCAAGCATCTTTTGACCATTATAAGGTAAAACCCTATCCTCTGGTGTGTGTTGCATTGTGTGATGGGACCTGGGTCTTATAATGGTTTCATTTTTCCAAAAAGACATTGCGTTATTTCTCGATTTACTTTAGTTTATGCACCGGCAATCCATTGGAGTAAACCCGTTCCGCATTAGCGGCGTGGTCCTTGGATTTGCCTTATTACTATTAGTTAAACTAGTTAAGAATTCTCACACCAGTCCCATGACTGACTCGTAGTTTGTTTCACCTTGCAAACTCGGGTGCCCTCTTTTCCACACGGGCAGTCGAGTAGCTTTTTGCAGACATCTCTCTCTTTAGCAGGATCCTGGATCGAAGCCTAAAGCTGTGTCCAGAGCTTAGAAGTCTTCCGCTGTTTAATGTATTAAATCTGTTGTAATTTATCTTCTGCTGTAGTTTACTTTATTTGTACTCTGATATTCTGTACTCTGATGTTATATTATTGTAATGTAATAAAAGTCTGCTGTTATTGTTCTGATGTATTGTATTCCCAAAGTTAACGTATGCGAGTTTTGAACGGTCTTGGTCGATTTTGTGATCGATTAAGGTCGGGCAAAATCCGTGTCGTTACAGGTGGTATCAGAGCTCTGGTTAGCTCAAATCTTTGGGGTACAACTCATTAGAACGGAACAAAAGACTCATCAGAGGTTGGATTAGTAATATCCAATAAGAAAACTCATTAGAGATAGGATCAGCAGTATCCTAGAATGAGTTGAGAGTGCCAAGCGTATAATACACGTATTTGTAATTATAATCTATTTTAGAAAATATAATTTTTGGATATATAAAAGTTATG
This sequence comes from Allium sativum, assembly GCA_030737875.1. Taxonomy (NCBI): domain Eukaryota; kingdom Viridiplantae; phylum Streptophyta; class Magnoliopsida; order Asparagales; family Amaryllidaceae; genus Allium; species Allium sativum. The sequence goes on from CM060924.1 coordinate 164,579,700, forward strand.
TACAAAGTTAATCAACTAATAAAATTATTTGAAATTAAATAAAAATAAAAGTTGATATAGGTTAATTAAACAACTTTTTGGTTCGTTCCTTTTCGAGGACGAAAAGTTCTTAAGTGGGGGAGATTGTAACAACCCGGAATTTTAGAACCAATTTATTTTAAGGAAATTTTGTTAGAAAATACGTCAGAATTTAAAAATTCCATTTTTTTTTATTATTGAATTTAAAATGATAATTACATATATAAGTTTTAAATTGTTATTAATAAATGATTCCAAATTAATTTTATAGGAAGAATTGTAAGACACTGAGTGTTAAAGGTATATAATGTTTTAACTATCGCAGTTAATGAAATTAATGTTAACATCTATAAAAAAAAAATATATATATATAAAAGAAAAAAAAAACATAAAATATATTTATTGTCCAACCTTTCCATGTATCCCTAATGTATTGGTGTATTTATTTTATTATTGAAGTCAAAGGGGTTATTTAGTCTGTAGGCCCTTTATTAAGTATAAAACAAAAAGGCCATGCATTGCCTACTTTTTTTTTTATGCATGCACTGTAAATTTTAAACAGATATAATTGGTTATATTTTCAACATATGCATTTTTCTTTCTCTAAACAGACAACGTTTCATACAGTAATACACATGCGGTGGCCATTCATTTTCAAATTGTCTTCATTTCAAGTTCCCTTTTTAACTTTGAACCATACATGCATTCATTTATTTAGTACCATAAATTACCCATGTCTATATTAATACATTTCCAAAAATCTTCATCTCTTCCAACTTATTACTTCAATTTTCTCCTTTCCACTTTTTCTTAAATTTGAGTCATTTCAAAAAAAAAAAAAAAAAAAAATTTATCTAATCAGCACACTAATTCCCTAATTATTGCCTATTTCAGCAATATCAACAAAAGAAAACTTTTTTTTTTTTTTGAAATACATATATGCATGAATCCTATTAATGACATATGCTAAATTAGGGTAATAAGTGTAACTTTAGACTTGATGGTTTATATATACATGTTATATATATATATATTAAATTGATTTGACATTGAACCTATTAAATGTTTGTGTCATAAATATATTGCCTAATTTATGTCTATTTTAAATTTAGTATTGACATTAATTGTAATAACAGTCACATTTTGTTTCTTTTAATTTATTGTGTGTTAATAAAACTAATGAGAATAATTTGAATACATTGAGGCTAATGAATTTAATACTATGACATATATATTGTGAGATTTGACTGTGTTACCTTTTGTATTTATTAGTGGCTTCCCCATTTGTCATATTTCAAATTGCCCCCTTTATTCCCATTATTAATAATACAAATTTAAGTTTATGCTGCTATTTTCGTTATTTCACTTATTCTATTTATTTCTTTATTTTCATCCTTTCCTTCATTTAAGTCCATATATTCATGTGGTCCATCATGCCTAGTCAGCAAATTAAACTTCATTTTTCACCTACCACATATGTAGGGACAAGTAAAAATCAAATATATATAAACAAACAATAAAATAATAAATTGGCTCCACTATATTACCTTCTAAACTTCTCTAAACATATTCCTAACCACAAAACAACGACAGCCTCTTTCTCTTCTTCTTCTAACCATAAAAATGAGAGCTTTTCAATATTTCAACAATCATAGAAACCAAAATACTCTACTAATAATCATAAAACAAATATATATGTGATCCTCATGAGTTGCTCTTCGACTGGGTATGAGTTTTGGGACTGTTCGAAGATAGTTTGGTCGCTGCAAATTTTACGGCGTGATGTTCATGCGGCTAGGGTTGGAGTTTTGGAGAAATTGGTGCATTGCTTGTCGAATTCAAGCTTATATTTGAGTTGTGGTGAGATTTCTGAAATTTTAATAATTAAATAAGATAATTATTATTCGCAATCGTTTGGATTTGTACGTATGTCAATATTATGGATTTGCGATGTGGTAATGTAGAATATGTATTGTTGTGTGATTTGTGATGATATTGTGCTGTGGTGAAATAGCTATGTTAGTCCAGTTCTACATTTTGATGTAATCATAATAAAGTTCTCATCTTTATTTATTTTATTTTTATTTTCTTTTTATTTTTCTAAATAAAAAGGAAGAAAGGTTTGAATCTTTATTTTTCACAAAATAAAAGAAAGTTTGATTCTTTTCATTTTGATTTGCAAAATAAAAATATAAGTTTGATTTTAATCTTTCATTTACAACATAAAAGAAAGTTGAATCCTTTATTTACAACATAAAAGAAAGTTAGAAATCTTCATATTGTTTTAGCAAATAAAAAGACATTTTCTTTACCATTGTTTTGTTAAATAAAAGTAAAGCAAATAAAATGACATTTTATTGACCATTGTCTTTCAAAATAAAAGTAAAAGATTAAAAGACATTTTATTTAACATTTTGTTTGTTAAATAAAGAAACAAGTTTTAAAAGAACATTTTTATTAACATTGTTTTGTAATATAAAAAGACAAGTTTGTTTACAATATAAAAAGACAAGTTTGTTTACAAAATAAAAAGACAAGTTTGTTTACATAATAAAAAGACAAGTTTTAGGTAAAAAATAAAATAAAAAGACAATTTTTATCCTTATTTTTTTTCTTCTACATAATAAAATGCCAATTTTTATCTTTATTTTTTGAACAAAATAAAATGGCAATTTTATCTTTAACTTTGTTAATATAATAAAAAGCAAGTGTTAATCCTTAATTATGTTAACAAGTTTTACTTTTAATTTTGTTAACGTAATAAGACGTAAGTTTTTAAAATCTTCATTTTGTTTACAAAATGAATAACAAGTTTTCACCTTTATTTTTGTTTACAAAATAAAAGTCAAATTTTCACATTTATTTTGTGAACATAATAAAATGCAAGTTTAATCTTTATTTTTATTCACAAAATAAAATGTAAGTTTTAATCTTTATTTTTATTTACAAATAAAAGTAAAGATGAGGCCTTTATTTTGATTCATCAAAGTTGCACCAAATCATGTCTATGTTAATATAGACTGAGATGACACCCAAACCTATATCATTGTGTTAACTGTATTATGATGACACCAATTTATATGTTGGGTTAACTGTATTGTGACAACACCAATTTAATTGTTGTGTTAATGTAGCGTAATGACACAAAATCCCTTTTGTTGTGTTAATTTAGTGCAATGACACCAAATCCCCTTTTTGTGTGTTAATCTAGTGTAATGGCACAAATAACCATGTGATGTTAATTGGTTGAAATGACATTGAATTTCACCGTCAAGTTTATAATGTTGATATGAATCAAAACTTCACCGTCATGTTTATAGTGTAGAAATAAATCGAAAACTTACATTAGAAAATGTTGTTATTTTAGAAATGTTGACGCTAGAGAAGACGTCTACATTAGAAATAAAATTCACCTTTTATTGCATTTTACGATGCAAATATTACATAGAAAGGTAGATTAACTTTGGAGAACATTTTCTTTGTTAAAAAGAAAAACATTTTCTATGTTAAAGAAAAAGCAAACATTTTCTATGTTAAAGAAAAAGCAAACATTTTCTATGTTAAAGAAAAAGCAAACATTTTTCTATGTTAAAAGAAAAGGCAAACATTTTTCTATGTTAAAGAAAAAGAAAACATATTTCTAATTTAAAGGAAAATACATTTTCTTTATAAAAGAAAATAAAAGGATAAAAAGTACATTTTCTTTGTAAAAGGAAATAAAGGGATAAAAAGTACATTTTCTTTGTAAAAGGAAATAAAAGTTAAAAAGAATGAAAAAAAAAATAGGAAAGAAACTTTATTTTTGTTGTTTACATAAAAATATGAATGAAACTTTATTTTTATTTACATAAAAATATGAATGCAACTTTATTTTTATTGTTATGTCAAAAACATGAATGCAAGTTTATTTTAAGCATTTTTAAAGTAAAATATGTAAATAAATATATTCGTAGTGTTTCTGATTAAAAATATAAAAAGAATTTATATATGGATATTGCACATGAAAGTGTACATGAATGTGAATATATAATCAGCATTATTGAGGAACTTGAAATATTTTCATTATTTACTCAATTAATGGAATTAATGGACGATTTAATTAAGAAGATTGCACATTTAAAAAGGATGAAATAAAAAGTTTAAATTGGTAAGATTTCATTCCAATTATAATAATGAAGATTTGAATTGAAAAATCTCGTTTTTATGTTAACTTGTAAATTTAGAAGATTTGATTTTAAAATTTAACATAAATGGATTGATTGAGGAAGATTTCATTTAATATCAAAATGGTAAGTTTTGATATAACAATTGAAACATTTTGGGAATAGTTTTATGATATTAATATGGAAAGATTAATGTTTACTGAAATGAAAGGATAAGTAAAAGAATGAATGATATTTTAGAAATTAGATATTCTAAAATATGAAATGTTTTAAAATAATACTTTTAAGAGATAATTATAATTATTAATTGTACTTGGACACGAGGTTAGGTCACATTTATGGCAGAAGTCTGCCCGGAACCAACCGGCATATCCAGCAGCCATAAATGTTGGGCCTAATGTGAGAGGTCCAAGTGCGCAAATACGAATTGGGTCAAGACACGAGGTTAAGCCCAACCTGTGGTAGAAGTCTGCCCGGAACCAACCGGCATATCCAGCATCCACAAGTTGTAGGCCTAATGTGAGAGGTCTGACCCGCTATTAAATAATAAAATGTAAAGATAAACATAATAAATGGATAAGGAAAATGAATTGGGCCATTCGGTCCATTTAAAAAAATAGTAACTCCATTTTAACCCGTATAAATTATGTTATACATTTTATAAAGGAAATCGAAGATGATTAATATTTTATTTAAGATTAAATGAAATACTCTGAAATAAATGATGTTTAATTATATATATTAAATGGGAAATTTATGAAATTTAAATTTGGGTTTATCGTGAATTATGTTTTAAATAACATTTATTCTTTAACCCGAATTTATGATAGAATTAATTCCCTAGAAATTGAATAATCATTTAATAATGACTTTGGAAGATTAAAACTAAATAAATTTTTAATTAAATCTTTAATTAGATTGAAAGGGAATTAAGTAGTTAAGATCACTGAATTAAGAAAGTGATCGAAAATGGAAAATGAACCATAAAGCAATGAATATTTTCATGTTATAAATGAATAAATGAATGAAAACATGAAATGGTTATATTATTTATATGTTTTATATAAATAAAAGTAATGAAATTTTTATTTACTTTTCACATGTAAATAAAAAGATGAAAATAAGAAGGGAATTTTTATTTACATTTCACATGCGAATAAAAAGATATAAATATGAAATGAAACATGATTTAGAAGCATGAACCGCATATGAAAATTTAACATGTTTTAAAAAGCATGAAGTCGCATATGAAATGCATGAAATGAATGGACGATATATTTATATGCATGAAATGAATGGACGATATATTTATATGCATGAAATGAATGGACAATATTTATACGCATGAAATGAATGGACGATATTTATGAAATGAATGGACGATATATATATACATGAAATGAATGGACGATATTTATATTTATTAAAGAATAAATAACGATATAGAATGGTTTACAAATTTATATATGCGAGAATTATTTGGAAAGTCCGAGTTTACTCTCATTCCAAATAATGATACGACGTTCGAAGAGTTGAAGACGGTGATTGAAGACCGACGATCTTCACATCGAATGGGTGTGTTGCTATTGAGACCCATGATGGGAGTAGCTACCTTGAAGGGGCGACAGTAGTAGCCGTCCGGACGTAGTGTTGATTGCACGGATTTGACTTTCGCCCAGACCCAGGGCATAATTTTATAAATGGAATGTATGTCTAACGTTGTAGTCCCTTATACTACATTCGTTGATCTCTCTTAATATATATCTGTTTGGTGGTTAACACCCTTCTCTGAGACGTACGAGCTTAGGGGTTATATATTGGTAGAAATCAATGGTATAGTATGGACTGACAATGTGGCATGCTAAGATGCATTGATCAAGGCTTTTGTTGAAAAGCAGGCCTTGTGGTTGATGATCAAAGCACGGCCTGTTTAGGCGTAGCTTTGTGTATAGCGTGACTACGCGAGCCTCACACCCCGGTATGAGTCAAAAACGGGATATGGACCGTAGGGAGTGCACACGTTTCTTTCTAGCTAGAGTGGTGTCAGCGACCTGCCAGCCCTGACATTTTACTTATGTGGATGATGGATTTTGAGGCGCCTCGTTATTTTTATAGGCCGTTGGTGGTCATACTATAGGTCCAAAGGGACCGGGAAACGTGTGTTCAGGCATAACTAATCCACTGCCCATAGGCGGGGACCGGCCCTACCGCTTCCAAGGGTTCACTGCGGGGAATCCTGAGGCATTTGCTAGAGTGTCTCGAATCGGAGAGGATCTTGCCCCTAGCCTCGACTCATGATGGAATCCAAATTTCCAATACGCCCTTGCGGTTTTGATTGTATAACTAGTATTGGCGACATGCTATATGGTAACCATGCCGTCTAGGATTGCTACTTATGATTCAAATCTTTTTTATTAAAAACATATATACACTAATAATAATATCAAATCCGTTTTATACGTATCAAGCATCTTTTGACCATTATAAGATAAAACCCTATCCTCTGGTGTGCGTTGCATTGTGTGATGGGACCTGGGTCTTATAATGGTTTCATTTTTCCAAAAAGACATTGCGTTATTTCTCGATTTACTTTAGTTTATGCACCGGCAATCCATTGGAGTAAACCCGTTCCGCATTAGCGGCGTGGTCCTTGGATTTGCCTTATTACTATTAGTTAAACTAGTTAAGAATTCTCACACCAGTCCCATGACTGACTCGTAGTTTGTTTCACCTTGCAAACTCGGGTGCCCTCTTTTCCACACGGGCAGTCGAGTAGCTTTTTGCAGACATCTCTCTCTTTAGCAGGATCCTGGATCGAAGCCTAAAGCTGTGTCCAGAGCTTAGAAGTCTTCCGCTGTTTAATGTATTAAATCTGTTGTAATTTATCTTCTGCTGTAGTTTACTTTATTTGTACTCTGATATTCTGTACTCTGATGTTATATTATTGTAATGTAATAAAAGTCTGCTGTTATTGTTCTAATGTTTTGTATTCCCAAAGTTAAAGTATTCGAAAATTTCCAACCTTTGGGTCAGACCTGTGTGGTTTATGGTCGATTCAAAGAGCGGGAATTTCCGGGTCTTTACAATAAACAAGTCAGGAAACTTGTTAATGGCAGTGTAGCATTCACTTTGAATATACTAACATTATATTTAACACATCCACATTTCAACATCACAGGCAAATATTTCAATTCTCTTTATTGTGAACATATGTCAATAAAAATCTTAACTTTTATTTATGTACCAAAATGCATATTTTTAGTCTCATTTATTTTAATGACAAAATGAATATTTTACTTTATTCTTTTTTTTTATTTGACAAAATATGATAATTTTGTCTAACTCTTCTTTAATGTACCAAGTATGATTATCTTGTCTAGCTCTTTTAAATACAACAAAATATGATGATTTTGTTTAATCTTTTTAATACAACAAAATATGATAATTTTGTTTAATCTTTTTAATGCAACAAAATATGATTATTTCATTAATCAAGTTTTAACAAAAATGTTGATTCTATTTTTCACAAATCAAGTATTCACAAAAATGTGATTTTTATTTCTATAATCATATCTAAACAAAATGTCCTTTTTATCTTTCTAATGTATATTTTAACAAAATGTTCTTTTTAATCCTTTTTGACATTTCTTTTAATGTATCAAAATATACACTTTTTTTTGATGTAACAAAAATATGCATTTGGTTTGTAAACTTCTAATACAAACAAAATGTGAATTTGTTTGTAAACATCAAATGCAAACAAAAATGGGAATTTTGTTTCATTCTTTAAATTTGACAAACATGCATGTTTTCTAATTCATTTATCTAAATAAACAAAATTGATTGTTTTTTAAATCATTTCTTTAGATTGACAAAAATATGTTATTCTTTTTCACTAATCATATTTGACAAAAATATGTTATTCTTTTTCATTTAAACAAAATATGATAAAAAGGTTATTTCTTTTCATTAATCAAAATTTGACAGAAATGTTCATTTTGTCTAATTCATTTAAAATAAACAAAAATGCCTCTTTTCATATCATTCTTTTAAGAGTATAAAAATGGCTCTTTTTATATCATTCTTCTTAAAATGACCAAACTGATAATTTTTTTCTAATTCTTCTTTAATGTACAAAGTATGATTTTTGTTTATTTCTCTAATCATATTTTTAACGTAAATGTCATTTCTAATCACTAATCATGTTTTTAACATAAATGGTATTTTTCTTCCACAAAACATATTTGACAAAATTGTCCTTTATTTCAAGGTGACAAAAATGTATGAATTCTTTCTTTAAAAAAAAAGTAACTTTTGTCATTTCATTACATTTAAACAAAAATGTAACTTTTGTTTCAATTCTATTCGATAACAAAAATGTGAATTTTTGTTTCAGTTTTATTTTCTAACAAAAATGTGAATTTTTGTTACCTTTTTATTTTCTAACAAAAATGTATATTCTTCTCGCTAACATGCTTTGACATAAAAATGTATATTCTCTACGCTAACATGTTTTAACATAAAATGTATGTCTATATACCAATAAACATTTTTGACAAAATCAATGTTTATATACTAAATGAACATTTTCGACAAACATGAATATTGTATATTTTATATATACAATAAAATGTTGTTTTCGTCGTACACACAAAAATCATGTCAAACATAAATACACAAAATTCATCACACACAATCAACGTTGAAATAATTATATATACAACAACAACATGAATTTAAACAGAACAAATATAAATTTCACGATGAGATAAATGATACTTTTAAAAAAAAAAAAATAGAAATCTCACCAATCAATTCAGTTCTAAAATTTCCTGAATTTTCAACATGCTCAGAAATGGTTCTAGTCAGCTTCACGTCGAAGCTCTTGCGAAGACGGTTCCAATGTAATGAGAATCGTTGAATTCTGTTTTGATATGACGAAGTTATTATATTTTGAAACTTTAATTACAAAATTGGATTACAAATGATTAATTACTTAGCTGATCATCTTCCTCATCGTTCTGTAGTACGTTGTTCATTGGAACCCATAGCCGTCTTGCAAGTTCGTCCGCCGCCGCCTCTACACCTCACCGTGTTTTTGCGCTCTAACTCGTAGATATTTGATTGATTTTCCTTTTTTCTTGAATTTGCAATGGGCGAAGGGAGGTAAGTGGAGCTAATAGATAGGAAAAACAATTTAAGTGAGGAGAAGAAGAGAATTGGTTGGAGGAAAGAAGAAGAGAGGAATGGTGTCTATGGCTTGGAGATTAGCATTATCTAAGTAAAAGCAATTAAAGATTTCATGATATGAATAAAATAAGAATAATATATACAATAGATTTGAACATTTGAAATCAGTCTCATGTATTTATTTATAGAATGCCCATATTATTGTGTAGATGCTCCAAAATTTATAATTGTAGTGTGAGTAAAGTTACCCTAGTACGCTTAAAATGAGACTTTGGGGTTTTAATTTATTTAAAACAATTTCATGCAAATTCCTTAAGTTATTCAATTTATTGAAATCTCAAACAAAGTAGAAACCTTATTTTTGGTTAATTTATGAAAGAAATATAATGATAATCTTTTTACAAGGATAGCTCAAATAAACTAAAATATAAAAAGGAATATTATAGTTTGGAAACTGACAAATAATAATTAAAATTTAGAAATATGTAAATAGCAAAATTTACAACGGTATTCCTATTAATGAATAAACAATGTAATAATTATAGGACTAAACTTATGTACATTAATTATATATTTAATTGAAATAATTTGTAATCAACATTCCTAATATGGTATTTGTAAAGGAATTGAGTAGGCATAATTCGTGGACTTTAATACTGGCCAATGTGTAAAAAAAATTTAAGGATTGGCAAGAGAACGTCTATTTTCGAATTAATGACCAGTAATTATGATTGATGTGTATTTATCAAAACCAAGAAAAAGAACTAAGGAAGGTTGGTTGATTGATTTACGTTTAATGTGTATATGGTTATTTATAAAGAACTAAAAGGCATGCATTTAAACAAATCATATACAATGTTAAATGAAGAAACTTATGGGAATATATAGTATTAATTAGATACCTTCCAAAATATATTAATTTAAAAGGAAATTTGTTAAGATTGTAAAATTTCATGAATAACATCATGAATTCCACTAATTAACTTATAGAATATTTTTCTGAAAAATTGAATTTGTCATAATCAACAAGTTATAAAACAAAATTTAAATTCATTAAATTCATTTTGTTTTTGAAAAACAAAAGATCAAACTTTCTTTTATTTTGTTTTTGAAAAACAATATTCTGTTAATCAAAAGAAAAGACTAAAACTTGGTTTTATTCGTAAATCAAAAACAAAAGATTCAACTTTAATATGTTTTCAAAGACAAAAGATTAGAACTTTATTTTGTTTTCAAAACACCAGATCAAAACTTAATTTTGTTTTCAAAACAAAAGATTAAAACTTACTTATATTTTATTTCAAATCAATACAAAGTGAAGATTTGATCTTTTATTTTGACTTATAAAATAAAAGAAGTTGGGTTTATATAATGAATAAAGATTTGATATTTTACCCTATAAAATGAATAAAGGTGGGATCTTTTATTTTGATTCATAGAAATTTTACAACCAATCATATGTTTCCATTGTTGTAATGCACAAAAATTCATCGTATGTTAAATTAGTTGTAATGACACCAAAATTTCATCGTCATGTTTATATAGTTGACATGAACAAAATTTCATCATTATGTTAATATAGTTGAAATGAATCAAATATTGGCATTAGAAAATATATCTATATTAGGAATGTTGACACTAGAAAAGATGTTTACATTAGAAATAAAGTTCACCTTTTTAATTGCATTTTGCAATACAAATATTACATAGAAAGATGAATTAACTTTTTAATTGGGTTCTCTTACGTAATGAAAATAAATAGAGAAGCTTACATTTTTCAATGTAAAAATAAAAAGACATTTTCATTTTCAATGTAAATAGGAAAGAATAAAAAGAGATTTACATTTTATATGTAAATAAAAAGAATAAGGGACTTTGACATTTTTATTTGTTATACATTTTAAAACATCATTTTGGTCGTATTAAAATTGGCCCCAAATTCCGGGTTGTTACATCGACCCTGTCATTTCTGGAATCTCTTATTAAAATCTTAAATTTTCTGAACTGATTTCTGAAAAGAATAAAATATTTGCCAAATATGCAAAATTGAAATCTGAACATGCTAAATTACTGGAACTCATTAAAACTTGCCAAAAAGTGATTTTAAAATTGAAATGAAATGTTTAAACACTTTCTATGTATTTGTGAACCATTAATGAACTTCATCATATAGTATTGACCATGAACACTTTGGGCTTGACCTTTGATTTTATGTGTATACACTTGCATGTCATGTATACCTTGAAATGCTATTGCTGTGTGAACTTTGACTTGCTCCATCATTATACTGTAGTTACCGTCTTTCACCACTAATCATTTGTGCCATGGCCATGTACATAGTTGTGCTGAAGTAATTTGCTCCATGCTCCATACAGTGTACACCAAGGCTGATTCATAATGAAGCTGACTTGTATATGTATGCTGCTATATTGTTGTTGTACACATACACTTGAGTTTGATTATTGACACATTATCCATGTTGCATCAACCACAAAAACAGAGCATGCCGTGTCCATATATGAATATGAACAGCCTTAAACATGTTTGACAATTTGTCCATGTTGCCTCGACCATGTTAGCTTGCTCCTGAATCATGTTAACTTCACTTGAACCTAAACTGACTTGTTTGTGCTACCATGCTTGTGATATACAATAATGTTGTGGTGAACTTGTAGTTCCATTCTAACTTGTGTTCAAAGCTGAGTTGTTGTTCATGCTTAAAACTTGTGCCTCATTTACTCGTGCATGTATCACCATATTTACCTGTACATGTGTGTATAAATACACAACATTGTGTGTATACATATATTGTGCACATGTAATTTAAATTATATATTAGCAGACTGCTGCACTGTGTTGAGGCTGTTCAGAATCAGCTAGGTATGACGCTGGTTCTGATCAGCAGGCCAGTATAGTGTGTTGAGGCTGATCTGCAAGCACTAGATAGGTATATACAAATCAGATCGAGTCATGAAAAATGATGAGAAACACACCACAACTCTGAGGCAAATAAATTTTAAAAATAAAATAATATTTGCTAGAATATATAAAATTATTTCTGTTCAAGATTACTGTTGTGTGTTTCTGAATGTGACGGGTATGAATGACTGGACTGACGGAAGGATGGTATGAAGACAAAAGATGACAATGAAACATGTGAGTGTAACTTAGTATGTATATGAGTGAATGTATAAATGAATTTGTATAGAGTGTTGTAGTGAGGAACTGTGTATGAAAATAAATGTGAATTGAATTGTATATCAGTGATTTGTTCAAATAGTGGAGTATAAAATTTGTACTGTTTGAAAAGTTGAAATAAAATATTTATATTTAATAAAATACTTGTTTGAATATTTGAATTCTTTTCTAGAAGTATTTTATGTAATATTTCAGTATGTGATGTAGTGTAATAGTACGATTACAAACACATTTAAAAGAATATATATTTGGTTGTTATCATCAAACAAAAATCATATAATTATGAATACAACACTGTTATATACAACATTCTCCCCCTTTTGATGATGACAAACAAATATTAAGATTTTGAATAAATGTGTTTGACAGTGAAGAACAGAACTCTACCTATTTGAATGCTCCCCCCACAACAGAAACTCCCACTATAGCTGTGCATGAGTGAAATAAATGTGAATACGAATCGGAATATTCAAAATTAAAATATTTATAAAATATTCACTCATAAATCAAAATCTCAACCCATTATCCCCCATTTGTTATCATCAAAAGAATTCAAAATTTAAAATATAGATGAAAAGTGACTAAAATTATAATTTCAGCTTGAGACGAAGAATAGTCATCATAAATCTCAAGTAGTCAAACAAAAATCATAATATTCTAAGAACTAGTGGCATATTTCACATTGTAGAGAATGACAAATTTACGATGAAATTTATACAAATTGAGAGAGTTTTAAAAAAAATGATTCCAATTATTTTCAAAAGAATTTTATAAAATGAAGCAGAAATAGTGATGGATTTGGACTATAATTAATAATTCAATTTAAGTGACAAAATCATATAATCTCAAATCCCAATAGCTATCAATCAAGAAATCATAATACTTCATAAGATTTCAACACATTTCACAGATTAGAAAGACGGAATGATAGGCTGGTTTTTATACACCAAGGAGAATTTCAGATTAATTTCAATCTATAGCACAACCTTTCCTTTTTATTTTATTTAAGAGCACACTGACCACACATAACCAGAGCTTGGATTTTTAAATGAGGTCAATCGCAACTTAAATTATAAGTTGTCTCATAACCATGCGTGACCAGAGCTTGGATTTTTAAATGAGGTTAGAGACATACTTATGTATTAATTATATATTTATCGTTTTCATCTTCAAAAGAAAAACTCCTCGGTATATAAAAACAATATGAATGATAGAAATGTGGTAGGTACAGAAATGGACTGTGAAATAAATTTCTAAATTAATTATATTATGAAATATGATCAACTGTACCGAGATCATTGAAAATGTTCAATTATCACTAATTATGAATAATAACATAGTCTCATATCTATCACAAATAATTTCACTGTTAATTCAAAAATATTTTAAAACATATTAACTCTCCACATTAATATAAAATTATCATGGATGGCAGAATGATGATAGATAAAGGAGGTGGTCATGAAATAATTGCCAATTCAAAGATATTATAATAGATGTTCAACCATCATGAATTTTTTTATATAAAATCTCCTCTTATTGTGTAATATACTGCAGTCACAATTCATCACAATTTTAGAATCTGATAATAATTTTGATGAATTATAAACACAGATCGATTTGGTTATCGATTTCAATTTCTGAATGAATAATCAATCAATAATTTTAAGAATGAAAATCAATTACAGGAGGGATATGAAGATCTATACATGCCAAGAGGAATAAAAAAGGTATATACACAAAAATTCAGCAATTCTGATACCAATTGTGGTGTCCCTATTAATGAGGATTGTAACAAGAACCAGGGGACCAACCAGGATATTTCAGACAGAAGAAATTTAAGCCTAATGTCCAAAAACAACAGATTTGGCACATTTATCAAAGCAGTAGACAGATCAAAGCAAGCAGTTATCTAAGATCATTTTCAATAGCAGTATCTGAGCAGCACAGAAACCAATGGCACAACAGACTTGTCAAAAGATGTTTCTGATGGTCACAAAATATATTCCATGATCCAAGATTACAAAATTTATTTTATTTTAAATCATTTGAGGAAAAATGAAAAATCCGGATTCAATTAATCAATCACACCAGATTATAAATTTCAGATCCAAGATATGTATGTGATTCAATAAATCAGTAATTTTAAATGATTTTAAAAAAACATACATTCAAATCAAATAATCATGAAATAACAGTGAGTTTTAAGACCAGATTTTCAAAGAATTTTTCACAAGTATCTCTGACAAGTACAAGAGCAATTTCAGATCATTTACATCAGGCTTGGGAGATATTCATGATCCAGAAAATTAAAAATAATTTATTTGAAATCACTTGAATCAATGTCAAGTTTTGAGATATAATGAATCAGTCACACAAGATTGATAATTTCAAATTTGAGAGGTGTATGATATTCAAAATATCAAGAATTTCAGATGATTTAAACAAACCCATTTCAACCACAATGATCATGACTAGAGATGAATTTCAAGATGTATCACTGATTCAAAACAAAACATCAAAGCCAATCTGAAAATCAAGGAAATTATCACAACTGATAAATATTGGTGTGTTGTAATGCGTGTATTATTTCAAGCTTTTCTAAAATGAATTAGTGAAAACTCAAAAACAGCATGGCGTGCGAAATTCCATTAAACTTTCAGATCTTTAAAAATTTTAAATTCAAATTAACAGTGTTCAAGATATGACAAGAATACATCAACACTATTATGAATTCAGAAATTAGAAAATAAACTTCCAAACAACTGTGGATACTTACAAAATTAAATTCAAGATCTAGAAAGGATAAAAACATCAGAGGTTTATTCAAATAAAGCGAATTTACAGAAGATCTTGAGTACTACAATTGGAGGTTAAGAAAGTACAAGAAAAATTACAATGATATGACAGTGACAAATCAAATCAGAAAAAAGAATAGAAGGGGAAGAAGGAGCAATACACAAAAAGAAATAAATATTTACAAAGATGAGTTTAGAGGTTATACCTGAAATCGATGTAAACCAGAATCTCTAACTCATCAAATGTGGCTAAGGAACTGTGAACGATTCTGTGATATCTAGCAGTTTGAATCCATTTTTACTTTAGCTATGCAGTTCCTTAGCCTCCTTCGGTACCTAACTATTAAGAGGATTGAGTGGTCTAACAAAAGTAGTAAAACCACTCACTGTTTTGTTCACATCTTTTGGTACCCAAATCTGTTTGTATAACAATCCGTTAATATCAACTAAAGTACCCTGTGGAACCCAAATTCGTTTAGTTTTTCCAAAAATCATTTTATTTCTTGTTAGGTCAAAAATGAATTAAATGAATTGTTATCAAACCAATTCTTATCTCTTTTATGACTAAAAAACCTTTTGGAATTTTCAAAATTCAAATTTTTAGAATGACCCTTCTTGAAGCAGTTTGCAAGATTTTTAAAATCACATGAGTTCAAATTTTCAAAATCATTTCTTTTCCTAAAACCAAGACCATTTTTATTACCAGAAGAAAATTAATTTTTCAACAACATATTCAAAGATTTTTCACCAATTGAAAAACATTTCAAACTCAATTCAAGATTATTGATTTTGGATTTAAGATCAGAAATTTCTTTCATTAGATTCGAATAACGATTAATGCTGATCTTTCTCTTTTCAGTATCATTCTGTTTCAAAATCAAATTTTCATTTTCAAGTAATTTGATTTTGGTCTTGGATTCAAGAATCTCAGATTCAAACTGAATTTGGTTTTCAAATTGTTGTTTTTGAAAAATCTTGAATTTTTCAATTTTGTTTTCAAGCTCATTCAAATCAGATTCGGTTTTCAACAACTTTTCTTTTTCAAAAAATTCAAATTTGGAATTTTCATATGTCTTAGAATTATCTAATTCCTTTTGCAAAAAATTATTTCTATGAGTTAGCTCATCCTCACTATTTTTTAAAATCAAAATTTGGTTTTCAAGCTTTTCAAAATTTTCATTAAGATGAGCAAGAAAATTTTCCAAACTTAAACAATTTTTGCACATAGAATTAGAAAATTCTCTATTTTCAAATTTCAATTCCAAAACATTATTTCTCCATCGCAACTCAGAGTTTTCAGATTTCAAAGTTCTAATTTTCAGTTGGAGTTTATCAACGCATTTAGTCAAATCAACACACATATAAACTAATTCTTCATAAGTGAATTTTTCCGTTTCAGCATCTATTGATTCTCCATCATCTGATCCATCTGAAATTTCATTTGTTTCTCCTTTCAAGCATAGGTCTGAATCTGATTTGACTGTTGAGGGTTTTGAGTAGTTTATCAGAATTTCCATATTGCGCGTCGAGAGTTCTCCAGATATCCTGCGTAGTTAAACAATGAAAGATAAGATCAAGTTGATTATTACTGAGATAAGAATAGAGAATATGCATAACACAAGCATTGGCAACTTTATTTTTCTTATCTAGCATATCTTCCAAATTTTCAGTAATATTCCAATATTCAAAATTAATAAATTTTAAATAGATTTCCATATTCGGTTTCCAAATTAAAAAATCTGCCCCATTGGAAATAATTGGAATATCACTAGTCGCTATCGCTATACTGACAACTAGGGAACATCATTTCTAGTGTTAATAAAATACCAAGCTCTGGTACCAATTGTTAGATCTAGATTTACCCTAGAGGGGGGTGAATAGGGTTTATTACAGTTTAAAAGTGTTATTAAAAATAATTGCAACACAGTTTATAGCAGAGTAACTAAATACAGAAAATAAATGACACACAGAGATACCCAGCTTTGGCAAATCTTGCATATTGCTGCATTCCTAAGGTTTCTACTAGGTGTTAATAACAGATCCCGCTTACAGACCCTGTAAACTTGCACTCCCTGCTCTTGTACTAACCCTACGCTCAAAACCCTAGACTGATCTAATCCCCTAGATCAGATTTCCCCTGGTTACAGTCCTGTAACCAGTAAACCCTAGATTTTACATACTCTAGTAAACTGCCAGTTAACACCCTAACTGGTTTCCTAGAATTTTACAGACTCTAGTAACTGATTCAAAATGATTTACAACTCAAAGTCAAAAACAATACAAAATAAAAAAACAAATGAGAAACCCTAGTTTTAAAGAGATTAAAAAAAAACCTTTAGCACTTTAAACTTGGCCGACCCCTTTTGATTTGTGTCCACCCTTCTTTGTCTTGCCCGGTCACTTTGATTTTGCAATAAAAACATGGTGGTCGATTCTTCCTTCTTCTGGAAAATAAAATTGGCGGCTTGAAAGTGGGGATTAGGGTTTCTCCCCTCTAATAGATTTATGATATAAATCTCAAGTGCTCGAATTTGTTTTCCTCTCAGCTTGGTGCTTTGATTTGTTGCCCAATCTATTTGGAGATTGATCTAATCCCTCTGAAAAATATTGAGTTTCTCTGAATTTATTTTATGCTTGAAATATTTGTTGTGTGGATTCGATTTCTATATCTTTTGCCTGTTATGAAAATCAGTGTTTAAATAGGATTAATAAAATCCTTTAACTCTTTGATTTCATACAAATGACTCAATATGATTTCCGTGAATTTGGTTCCCTTGTTATGGATTCGCATTAATTACTTGCTGTGAATTTGTTGAGATATTCTAGGACTTTATTTGTGGCTCTCTTGCATGATTGTAGTTTGTTTCCTTGAATGAATTCAACGTGATGAATAAAAAGGAAACAAAATTATTTTGTGGCCCCTTTGATAATCCCTTGCTTAAAATGTCTTCTGTTTTCCTGTATTGAAAACATTCCATATATACAATAATGTGGATTAATTTCTGGAATAATGAATTGCATCATTGCCAAGATTGTACTTACATGTTTCCCCTTTTTTAAAATTTGCTTTGAATGATTCCCGGAATGATTGAATTGGTTTTGTTGCCTTAATTAAAGCATGCCTTTAATTGCTTGATGAACCTATTTGACATCCCCCAAAACTGGAGATAATCATGCCTGGTTTATACAAAGAATTTCATGCCCAAACCAATATTGGGGACGTGGTTTTCTTCTCTGGAAATACTAAACAATTGCCAAAAATGTTTATGAATTTTGTATATTCCATTCATGCCTTTGTTCCATTGATATTTGGCAGACATACCTAATTTCCTGGAAATGCATAACTTTCCCAAACTTGCTGCATTGATCTCTTGCCAAACATGCTTTGCCATTGATTAATTGTCAACTCTGTAATTTCTGGAATCTATTATTAAAACCTTGGATTTTTTGAACTGATTTCTGAAAAGAATAAAATGTTTTCCAAATATGCAGAATTGAAATCTGAACATGCTAAATTCCTGGAACTCATTAAAACTTTATAGAAAGTGATTTCAAAATTGAAATGAAATGTTTAAACACTTCCTATGCATTTGTGAACCATTAATGAGCTTCATCAAACAATATTGATCATGAACACTTTGGGCTTGAACTTTGATTTTATTGTGTATACACTTGCATGTCATGTATACCCTGAAATGTTATTGCTGTGTGAACTTTGACTTGCTCCATCACTATACTATAGTTACTGTCTTCCATCATTGATCATTTGTGCCATAGCCATGTACATAGTTTTGCTAAAGTAATTTGCTCCATGCTTCATACAGTGTACACCAAGGCTGATTCATAATGAAGCTGACTTGTATATGTATGCTGTTATATTGCTGTTGTTCACATACACTTGAGTTTGATTATTGACACATTATCCATGTTGCACCAACCACAAAAACTGAGCATGTCGTGTCCATATATGAATATGAACAACCTTGAACATGTTTGATAATTTGTCCATGCTGCCTCAACGAGGTTAGCTTGCTCTTGAATCAAGTTAACTTCACTTGAACCTGAACTGACTTGTTTGTGCTGCCATGCTTGTGATATACGACAATGTTGTTGTGAACTTGTAGTTCCATTCTGACGTATTCAAAAATGAGTTGTTGTTCATGCTTAAAACTTGTGCCTCATTTACTCGTGCATGTATCACTATATTTATCTGTACATGTGTGTGTATATACACAACATTGTGTGTATACATATATTGTGCACATGCAAATTATATATTGGCAGACCATTGCACTGTGTTAAGGCTGTTCAGAATCAGCTAGCTATGACGCTGGTTCTGATCAGCAGACAAGTGTAGTGTGTTGAGGCTGATCTGCGAGCACTAGATGGGTATATACAAATCAGATCGAGTCATGAAAAATGATGAGAAACACACCACAACTCTGAGGAAAATAAATTTTAAAAATAAAATAATATTTGCTAGAATATATAAAATTATTTCTGTTCAAGATTACTGTTGTGTGTTTCTGTCTGTGATAGGTATGAATGACTGGACCGACTGAAGGATGCTGTGAAGACAGAAGATGACAGTGAAATATATGAGTGTAACTTAGTATGTATATGAGTGAATGTATAAATGAATTTGTATAGAGTGTTGTAGTGAGGAACTGTGTATGAAAATAATTGTGAATTGAATTGTATATCAGTGATGTGTTCAAATAGTGGAGTATAAAATTTGTACTGTTTGAAAAGTTGCAATGAAAAATTTATATTTAATCAAATACTTGTTTGAATATTTGAATTCTTGTCCAGAAGTATTTTATGTAAATATAAATTTTATATTTCAGTCTGTGATGTAGTGTAACAGTACAATTACAAACACATTTGAAAGAATATATATTTGGTTGTTATCATCAAACAAAAATCATATAATTGTGTATACAACATTTCTAAACGATAACGGTACTGAGATATAATGTTTACGCATAATTATGAAGCCTTTAAACCATCATTCAACTAATTACTAAATCTAAGAGGTGGGCACCCAACAACTCACTAATCATACGAAGGTTAATTATTTATATAAATTGCCACTTAAGACCTCACTATCAATGATAGATAAGGGTGGATCCTTTTGATCACTTAATACCCTAGCGGACTTATTGGTCACTTAATGCCTTTTTGACGGTTTACTCTATGCTAATAAGAATTAAAGGAAACTAGCTACAAGTCCTACTAATTTAAGGCTTCCGTCACTCACACATATAAACCCATGCCTCACAAAAGGCGAGAGATGGTAAGCAGTCACTTAACACCAATCAGATAGGTAGACGTGGCACGCCATTTAAAATCTCCATATGGTACACCCCTTCGTTACTATCTAGCTGACCCTATTAGGATAATCCTCTAATCGCTTAATACTTTCTCCTTATGATATGTTGATTTATGGTACCTCCGTAGTGGTCATTTAAAACCTGTTCCCAGGGCGGACCCTCAAACCCAAACCACTTAAGACCCTAAGGGGAAGCAAACTAATTGTGGAGATTATCAACTTGTATCCAATTAGCCTTTAATACTTTTATTTATGGCAGTTTTTATAGGTGGACCTAACTGCTTAAGACCTTAATCCCCAAAGCAAGGCACGCTATTGAGTTATTTCCATTTTTGTTTCTTCTTTTGGGCGGGAGAAGACCACACTCATGAAGAAAACCTTAAGATTGGAAATAATCTACTAACGTAAACTAATTATCGTCGCGGGTTTCTATGGTCAATGATGTCTCACATCAGTTAGCCATATAGTCCACTGCTGAAATGTGCAGACTTCTGTCGTATAAGACAACTGACCTCGCATCATTAACTTACTAAGTCCAGTTATAACTTTTAATTAATTCTAGAGTAACCAATATAGAATAAGGAAAATCTATACCCTTCCTATCCCATGGTATTTATTTATTTGTTTCCTTATTGCACTTAGTATTTTAAACGAATACCAATACACATTAATCCCCTTTTCTTTATTCTATTTATTTCCATTTAATAGGTTATTGCCATTTATGAACATAATGGTCATATTTTTCCTAAGGCACCAATTAAACCAATGAAAGTCCCTATTGTATCAGTCCTTTATTATTCTAGTCTTATTATTATAACTCCTTAAATCTTTCTATTTTTTACTTGGTTCATTCTTGTGTGTGCGTATATATATTATATGAATTATGTACTTACTTAATTGGAGTTACAATTACTATTCCTTGTCATCGTTATTAAAACTATAACCATTTAGGCATACTACCCAACTCAATTTATTTTCCTTAATTAACGATGGTTACAATAGTTACGATTCCTTTATGGCCTTATTTATAGCAAATCAATTACATTCATTCCTACAACGACCATAATATATATTTCCATTTAATATGGGTTTCATTTCCATATGTAATTCCACTAAATGGAAATCATTCAAACACACATATACAACAAACGTTAGTTATGATCATTTTTCATTGTTTACGTAGATTTGGATAGATAATGTGTGTGTGTATACTCGCGCAGTTATCGTAGTTATTATTCTTTCATTTTTGTTATTATTAAATTCAATGTTTTGGTTTAAGCTAACAACCAAAACAATCCTTTTTGTGTTCAATCTTGTAATAAGATTCCAAATCTTACAAAAAGGTCATTAACTTTAATTACTTTAAATTATGCCTAAAATATTTATTAAGGAGGAATAAACATATTTAAAATCATAAGAAATATATAGTATGTATGTTTTTGAAATGGTTGATGTAAACTATGCACACACACACACACACGGAGATATATATATATATATATATATGTATGTATGTATGTGAATTTACACAACCCTTTTCTTTTTTTCTTTTAGTACATATTTCTTATTAATTTCAAATAATTTTTTATTGAAAAAGAAAAAGGCATATTCACAATAATCAAGTTAAAAATCAAACAAAACTTAACACAATCAGGATTATATCTTTTTAATAAAACTTACGTGAACCACAGATCAACCCCAAAGCTATAGATCTGGAACAAACTAGTTTTTACAATAATTTAAGGGACTGATTTCCAGATTCATGGTATTTACAATAACCACAACATTTTAAGCACAATTGTTAGCAATGATATGAACAATCTAATAAGCCTACAAAATGATAATATTTTTCAAAACCATAACTATTCTTCATATCTAACAAAAACTACAACAGATATATTGAATACGTAGGCATATATTTCACATTTAATACAAATGAAATGATCAGATTATTGTGCACTATGTATAGAAACTTCTCACCCACCTGAAAGCATCATAATCTGGATCTGAATAGTCTTTTAGGGCTACAATTCCTAAATTTTTATAGATCTATAGTTATTATGAAAAAGGGATACCTTCAGATTTGTAGATTTGCAAGAAAATAAAAGAAGGGAGAAATATGATGAAGAAGAACCTAAATGCCAATCCATATTATTTTCCACTTGAATCTGTTTAACCCCTTCGAACCTATATTATTTATGTTTGATTTTTATCATATAAGAATACATTTTATTTTTAGAATTTGTTTGAGGAGAAAGGGAAATGGTAGAGCTTAGCTGCAACTCTCAGAAATATGTGAAAAAGAATGAGGGTCAACCCTTTATTTATAAACGTTGAAATGGCCTAGAACCATTATATTGAATTTAATAAATATCCATCCATTCGTTATAATAATTTTATGTATTAAAACCCTAGCCACCACCTATTGTATCGACCTAAAGAGTCAACATACTGGTCGACCACTTCGGGTAGACCTGGCAGGTGGAGGCAGGAAAATAATTTTATTTCATATATAAATTATTCTATTTTAATCATTTCTACCTGTTATTCATATTTCATCTGTATTTTTCCCATGTGGACTCCGTTCGTGAAACTCCGAACATGAAAGTAGACCAGAATTCCATAACGAACGCAATGGTGCAAGTTTCTTGGTCAAATTTCATAATTTACAGAAATTCCTATTTTTGGAAATTTAATTAAACAACTAATTTATTTATTTTCCAAATTCCGGGTTGTTACAGAAAACATTGTCAAAGGCCATTGTAATACAACTTTTTACAACGTTCATTGGTTATTGTTATAAACTCTATGACAATAACTAATGTTGTTGTAAAATGTTAAAACTTGTAATGGGTGTGAATATGTCAGTACTCGCATTATGTGATTTTGATGATACCAACTATACAATAGTTTATATATAATTCTTGTATAAGCATCATAGATCATGATTAAAACATTTAATATGAATGAACAAGGCAAACAAACATATGCATAAAATTAATCCAGGTCAGACGCTTGGTAACAGAGCCTCGGACGTCTGACCTAATTTTTGGAATTTTATATACAGGGGTTAGACGTCTGAGACTAATGGCCAGACGTCTAAAAATCTTCTTCAAAATTTTCTTGAAACAAACAATAATCATTTCTGAAAAGGTTCTCTTCATATCTTCATCAGAACTCTTCATAAATGAAAGGAAGCAACTCCAGAATCAAAGAGAAATGGTTGCAATCTTTCCAAGAACCTCTACAACAAGTATATATACACCATAATCAAAATCAAAGATTAATTTTTGAACTTCTAATTCTCTAATCTATATGTGCAAACTATACTCATTGCTTCTTGCTTTCATATCTTGTACTTACGATCTTATATTCTTTCATATTCTCCTATACTATTAGGTTCATTGTACTTGAGAAAAATATAGGAAGATCGTTGTACTATTATGTCAAAATCCGTGTTGTATAGAACATACTATTGTCAAAAAAGGTTATTTTATTGAATCATATTCCTCCAGGTGAAGCGTTGGCGTTTGGTTAGTGAAATACCATAGGGGAGCATTGGGACCGAACGTTGGATGGGAGGTTTGAACCAGTATAAAACTTTGGTATGATTGCTCTTATCTACTTTATTTTTTCTGGATATATTTTTCATTAAATATTTACATACAATGTAACACCCCGTGAATTCTATAACGCTAAGCTTCACAAATTAAAGTATAATTAATTCTAAATGAAAGAATTAAGGGAAACGGGTTACGCCATTGCGTTCATCTCGGAATTTTGCTTGAGATAGACTCCGAGTTTGCGCGAATCGGACTCCGTATGAAGGAGTTATGGCCTTCGGAAGTTTCAGAATCAAATTTAAATTCAAACAGCTCAGTTTAACTTTCAAAATTCGAATTTCAGGTTCAAACTGGGCTGGGTGGGAAAATTCCCGCCCAGAGACCAGGTCGACCATAGGGTCGACCATGGTGTCGACGTGGTCACCCCAGGTCGACCATGGTGTCGACCTGGTCCTCCCCCAGGTCGACCATAGTGTCGACCTGGGTGTCGACCTGCCTGGTCGACCTGGCTGGCCAGGTCTAGCTCTGGCTCGAATTTCTTTGGCTCTGTGTGTCACTAGGGCTGACGTGTCACCTCTTGATTGGCTCTCTGAACTTTGAATGGCCTAGATTCCTCCTGTCTTCATCTGACGGCTCAAAACAACTTAAAAATCTATAAATATACCCTAAGTCTCAACTGAAAATTCACACAAAAAAATGAGAAAGGAGTCGTCATGCTGCTAGGGAGGAATTAAACATAGCCGCCAAGAGAAAAGCCTAGAGACGAATCAAACTAAGAAGAAGATTAAAGTTTAAATCAAAACTATCAACGCAACGTTAGTCTACCCAAAGGAGCGCATCTCAATTTCAGAATTCAGAATCCAGAATCCAGAATTCAAGATTCTGCATTCGTTGTAAGTATAGTGACCTTTCAGAATATGAGTAAAAATTATGATGTGAATGAAAATAGAATTGTGTTGTTGTATTGTATAAAATTCTATGTATTGTGATGGTTCTATCATGACTTGTGTATTGATGTTTGTGGCATAATTGATTGATGCAAGCCTATTGAACAATTGTATATGAAAACAATGGCACTTGCAAGTTTGTGGCAAAAATTTGAAATTGATCCTTTTATCTATATGTTGATGGCATGGACTATGTATATTCCCTTAGTCTAAATTAGAATTTATGTAAACATGTTCTCGATTAGAAACCTTTTATGCCTACGTGACCCAAAACCTATGATATCATTTTCATGTCTATTTGCAAGTATAATTGGATCTATGTTAAGCATCATTTGGGTTTCATAAATTATGCAAGTTCATGTTTATTTGCAAGTGTAATTGGATCTATGTTAAGTATCGTTTGAGTTTCATAAACTATGCAAGTTCATGTTGAAATACGCTATGTGATTAGATGCTATAATTGGACATTTTGGTGAATATACAACATGCTAGTTTTGTGTTTGACATTATACCAAGTTAAACATGTTTAAACACAAATTTGTATTAGCCTAAACTATGCCATTTCATATGTCACCCACTTAGTTATACTTTCATTTTAATGCAAGTTCACATGACCCATCATTCATGTTAATATCGCTAAATTGCAAGTTTATGCGCCACACATCCTTATATGTTGTCAACTATTACATGTTCTTGATTTCCCCTTTTCTTACGCTTATAAAGTTGGGTTGAATTGTGTCGAGCCCAACATTTGTTATAACGTTGCAAACGTATAAACGGGGGTAATAACGTTGGGTGTAAAACATTGAAAATATATGTTGGCATGTTTGGCACATGCCAACGACATTGACATTTAAGCGGTATGAATTGATATACCCAAGCATAAAAGATATGGCATTTACATATACAATTGAGAAGTAATAAAATATGTAAATTTAGAGAACACGATATGCTTAACCCGAGGTTGGATTGAGTTGTGATGTAAACCTGCCCAAAACCGCCCGGCTGTCCAGTAGTCACAACAATACCTATCCAATGTGGGTGGTTAAGCATTGAGCCCAATAATAACCCAAGGTTAGACTGAGCTACGGTGTAAACCTTCCCGGAACCGACCGGCATATCCAGTAACCATTGCAATACCTGTCTAATGTGAGTGGTCAGGTGCTCCTAAGAGGCTAAGGTCAGATGGTAGGGTTAAGTCAACTATAACGCTTAACCAAATTCAACATGTTAACAAGAATTGATGGGTGGGGTTAGGTAAATGCAGACACTTAACCACTTAACATGTTTGACTAGAAAATCTTGGTAACGAGGGACCCGTTTCAGTAGTAACCCAAGTTAGGTATCAACAGTACCATGAAACTAGGCAGGGTGGGGCACGATTACTGGGCTGATTGTAAGTGGTCAAAATGACGGCGGTGGGTGCATAGTGCAGGTCTAACGGGGTGCGGGCGTGCACACACTTCGGAGCAGACAACCAGGGCACTGGGGACACCAGTAGTATAACCTATGCCTTCTAGAGTTTGTGTCGGGGCCGCCACCATGGGTCTTGATACACCCCATGGTGGGACCAGCATAGGTATCTACAATTCTTGGGGGCCGTATGACACATGTTAACGCGAGTAGGAGCCGATCTTTAAATAAAGTTGGGGATCACTTCACCCTCACCATGGGGTGCCAGTTAGAATAAACTCAAGTAGATGCAGAGATATAGTATGGGTGCGATAGTACATTCGACACTCCCTTAGCTTGTGACACCATCCTATTTTCAGTATATATCTATCATGCCCTTTTCTTATTCACATACTGAAGAGTTACTAGATTTACTCAGGCTTTAGGTCTGACCCTATTTTCTTTTCGTATTCTTTTCTTTCGTTTCCCCCCCAGGTCCACAGGGAGGAAACAGCTCAGCTCAGTCAGGCTCTGTACAAGCTACAAGAACGTAGATGTATGATTTGGGTCTCTTTTGCTCGGACTGTGGCTTTGGGTATCACTATGGGGATTTTTGTCACTTTATTTATGTTTTCTGCTTCTTTAATTATCAAGACAGTAATGATGTTGTAATGTTGGAAGTATTTTGAGACAATTATGGAATGTTTGGTTTTGAACTCATATTGATGAAATAAAAGTCTGTTTGTTTCCGCTGTTTAAAATATGTGTATTTGTATATATCTTGAGTTTATCTATGGCTTTTACCTATAAACCTCCACCAAAATTATGGCATTCCCTTTGTGAGTGACTTTAACGGAGGTGGGGTGTTTCACTTGG
This sequence comes from Allium sativum, assembly GCA_030737875.1. Taxonomy (NCBI): domain Eukaryota; kingdom Viridiplantae; phylum Streptophyta; class Magnoliopsida; order Asparagales; family Amaryllidaceae; genus Allium; species Allium sativum. Next base: position 164,607,177 of record CM060924.1, read on the forward strand.
TATCAGAGCATAGGTTTACCATATAAGATATTTTTTTTTGAAATTGTTTTCAAAAAGAAAGTTTAAAGAAGCATTTTTCAAGAAAAAGTGTTATATTTATAAAAAGAAAAAAATCCCCCAAAGCCATGTGCCCCATCTATCTCTCTATCCTTCGTTTTGAATTTTTCCTTTCTGTTTCAGCATGTCTGGAGACCTTAACCTCCCGGAAGGAGTGACAATTCCCGGCTGGTTTAGGAGGTACTTAGAAGCAAGGGCCAATGGCGTGGGCCCAACAAACATCCCTCCTCCAGTGGCCGCGGTTCCTCCCCCTCCTCCTCCTCCTCCTCGTGGAAATGCCTTTGCAAAAACATGTAGAGACTTTAAGGCTATGGGTGGAAAAGACTTTTATGGGGCAGAATCCTTTGTAGGAGCAAGAAACTAGCTAAAGGAGACTAAGGATCTATTTGTCATCTTCGGGGTTGATGACAGGCAAAAGATACAACTAGCGGTATGGTTGCTTATGGATGAAGCTTCCTATTGGTGGGAAGTTACCAATGCTCAGAGGGCGGTGGAAACATGGGAAGATTTCAGGACAAGGTTTGAAACGAAATTTCTCTCCTAAGCAGAAAGAAGCCTGCAAATGGAGAAGTTCCTAACTCTGAAACAGGGGAGCATGACGATCAGGGAATATGTTAATCAGTTTAATCAGCTGGCCAGATTTGGGTCAGACTTAGTAAACACCCAACACAAGAAGGCACTTCGCTTCGTCAAGGGTTTGAATGACCCTCTACACAGCCTTGCCATGACCCATGTATCCACGGGAGCGACTTATGAAAGCTTGGTGGACATGGCGTTGCTACACGAGGAAGACCACAGCAAGAAAGAAACTAAGGGGGAAGAGAAGAAAGAGGGTCGACAAACAAAGAAAACAGACTTCAAGAAAGGAGGGAAGAACAATAAGCCCCGTGAGAAGAGAAGGAGCAATTTCTGTGGCATTGTGGGCCATATATCAAAAGACTGCCGGAAAAGAAAGGCGAAGATGGGTGGTTTCTTCCATTGTGGAGAGACTGGGCACCAAGCTAAGGACTGCCCAAAGAAGAAAGGGCAGGGGCAGAAAGCTGGATCCACTTCATGGGGTCAGGTTCATGCGCTAGTGGCACCTCAACAGGAAAGAGGTAGTAATATTTCTGTAGAAAGTGTAGTCTATCTTTATGATCATCCAGTTCGTACACTTTTTGACTCTGGCGCATCACACTCTTTTATTTCATCTGCCTTAGTAGAATCTCTGCATCTAGACACTATTATGGTAGAAGACCCCTTAGTAGTTTCAAATCCAATTGGGGGCTCCGCTTACTTTTCAATGGTTTGTTTGGGTTTGAAAATCTCTATTCTCAGCGTTGAGTTTAGTTGTGATGCCTTTGTCTTAGGCTTCTCGGGATATGGTTTGATCTTAGGCATGGACTGGTTATCCAGTAATAATGCCATTCTTGATTGTGAGAAAAGAGTGGTTAGACTCTTAACTCGGCTTGGTAACACTCTAGAAATTTCTTGTAATCCCTTGAATGTTGTTATGCTAAGTTATCTAGAGTCGCTTGATGCTTCTGATGAGAATTTGCAATCAGTAAGAGTAGTCCGGGAATATCCGGATGTCTTTGAGGAGGTGAAAGGCTTACCTTCGGGGCGGGAAATAGACTTCCGCATATATCTTGTGGATAATGCAAAGCCTGTAGATTTACCTGTCAGACACATGGATCCAAAGGAGAGAAAGGAGCTCAGTAAGTAGGTTAAAGAACTCCTTGAAAAAGGGTTCATTAGATGGAGCATTTCGGAATGGGGTGCTCCAGTGGTGTTCGCAACCAAAGCGGTCGGTTCGCTTCGCCTTTGCGTCAACTATAGGGAGTTAAACAAATTGACCAAGAAAAATAGGCACCCTCTTCCCCGAATCGACGATTTGTTTGATCAGCTTGTAGGTGCAATGGTCTTCTCCCAACTTGATCCGGCAACTGGGTTCCATCAGCTAAGAGTAGCTGAAGATGGTATTGATAAAACGACGTTCAGAACCCCAGACGGCTTCTTCGAGTGGCTTGTCATGCATTTCGGCTTGACAAACGCACCAGCTTATTTCGTAGACCTAATGAGCAGAGTGTTCAGAGAATTCCTCAACAAATTTGTGGTTGTCTTCATAGATGATATCTTAATCTTCTCAAAGAATGAGGAAGAGCATGCCCAGCATCTGAAAGAAATCATGGAAACTCTCCGCTCACATCAGCTTAAAGCCAAATTCTCTAAGTGTCACTTCTGGAGAAAAGAAGTAAGATTTTTGGGGCATATAGTGTCCAAAGAAGGGTGCGCTGTGGACCCCGTGAAAGTGGTGGCAGTGCAAGATCGGAAGACACCAAGAAATGCAACCGAAGTTCGAAGCTTTCTTGGGCTAGCCGGTTTTTGCCGAAAATTTATTAGGGATTTCGCGAAAATCTCGGCCCCACTCACAAGGCTAACAAAGAAGAATCTGGCGTTCACTTCGGATTTGGACTGCGAGTTTGCTTTCCAACGATTAAAAAGGGCTCTCACAACCGCCCCAGTTCTGACCTTGCCAGATGGAAGCAAAATATTCACAGTATACACGGATGCATGTGGAACGAGACTAGGCGTTGTTCTAATGCAAGAAGGAAGGGTAGTAGCTTATGGTGGAAGACAATTAAAAGTTCATGAAAAGGACTACCCAACCCACGATCTCGAGTTACCCGCCATCGTCTTTGCGCTTAAGTCTTGGCGCCATTATCTCCTAGGTGAGAAGTTCGAATTATACACTGACCATAAATTGTTGAAATATCTCTTCTCGCAGAAGGATCTTAACTTGAGGCAGCAAAGATGGATGGAGTTTCTTGCCTCGTACAACTTTGAGATTTCCTGTACTCCCGGCAAAGGCAACGTAGTAGCAGACGCGTTGAGCCGAAAGAAACTGACATTAAGTCCGCTCTTCGTGGAAAGGCAAAGCCTAGAGTATATAGCCAGTTTTAACTTTAGGCCCTCCCCAGATTTTGTACCGGGTTTGCTAGCATCTCTCGAAGTACGCCCTACTCTCTTAGACTCAATAGGGGCTGCACAACGTGAAGACCCTCAGCTTGTTGATGTGATTGATAAACTTATTAGGGTGAGACTTCTAGTCACCTCAGTAGGTATGCCATTGATGATAAAGGTTGGCTAAGACGAGATGGAAGATTATGCGTCCCACAAGCAAGGGATTTGACAAAGAAGGTTCTCGAGGAAGCGCATCATTCCAAGATGACTATACACCGTGGCGGCGATAAGATGTACAAGGATATTAAAAGGACTTTCTTTTGGAGCGGCATGAAGCAAGACGTGGCAGATTTTGTTTCTAAGTACATGACCTGCAAACGGGTCAAGGCGGAACAGAAGAAACCTAGAGGACTACTTCATCCTATAGAGCTCCCACAGTGGAAGTGGGATAGCATTTCAATGGACTTCATTGATGGACTACCTAGGTCGAGAAGAGGCAACACTAGCATTTGGGTAATAGTGGATAGGCTTCCTAAAAGCGCCCACTTCATACCTATCAAGAGTAGAAGGACCGCCTCATCTCTAGCATATATTTATCTCAAGGAAATAGTTCGACTTCATGGGATACCCTCCAGCATTGTTAGTGACCGAGACCCTATCTTCACAAGTGAGTTTTGGCGGAGTCTGCAAGAAGCTGTAGGCACACAGTTATGTTTGAGCACGGCCTATCACCCCCAAATTGATGGCCAGACGGAAAGGGTGAATAGAGTTTTAGAGGATCTTTTGAGACTTTGCGTTCTTGACTTTGGAGGGACTTGGGAGGATCACCTTCCTTTAGTGGAATTTGCCTACAACAACAGCTACCAAGCTACCATCGGTATGGCACCCTTCAAAGCCTTGTACGGAAGACCGTGCAAATCACCAACTTGTTGGTGGGAGTCTGCAGATAAGCTTATACTCTGGCCAGACATGATTCGAGAGACTTCGGAGAAAGTGGACTTGATACGTAGGAGAATGAAGACTGCCCAAGACAGACAAAAATCCTACGCCGACAAAAGAAGGACCGACCTTGAGTTTGAGGTTGGGGACAGGGTTTTCCTTAAGGTTTCACCTTTAAGGAACGTCGGTCGTTTTGGATCCGCAGGAAAGCTAGCACCAAGATTTGTAGGACCGTTTCCTATCATCGAGAAGGTTGGAAAGATGGCCTATAGATTAGAGCTACCCGAGAGACTGGCCGGAGTTCACAACGTCTTTCATGTTTCTCACCTCCGGAAGTGTTTGCATGAGTCTGCGGAAGAGGTGGAACCTAGCATTCTAGAAGAAGCCGAAGTGGAACGTGACGCAACTGTGAGGAGAGTTCCAACCCGCGTCTTAGGAACTGAAGTGTAAAAGCTACGCAACCGCGAAGTCAAACTCGTTAAAGTCTAGTGGAGCGACGCCGAGGAAGACGCGACTTGGGAAACTAAGGACAAAATACGCGCTGCCTGCCCTCTTCTTTTTGAGGGTACACCTTTGATCTCTCTTTTTCCTTAAGTTATGCTTTATCTATCTTTTTAGGTATATCTCCTTGGTCCTTTTTCCTAACTCCTTAGGTAGAAACAAATGGATGCAAACATGTATTTGAAAACATGTTATGGATGATGGCTGCAAATGGTTGCTAGTGGTTGCTAGTGGTTGCTTGTGGATGCATATACACACACACCCTAGGTTATAGATTGGCTCAGTCACTTCATATTGCATATGCATATATGTATTCTCATTTGTATATGGTTAAAACTTGATATGATGTCATATGGTTGTCGCATTTGTATGAACAGTTGTGCACTCATGTAGAATTATAAGTAGGAAAATTTGCATACATAATGGATTCATGACACTTACATGATTCGCATTAAGGAGGTCAACTGAATCAGTAGACCGCCTAATTTCTGCATTAGATAAGGACATTTACACACACTATGCATATGATCATGAAGCATTAGAAGTCTTTTAAGGATAGTGGATGCCTGTGTTTGTTGGTTGAGTAGATGGACTATTGGATGGTAGGATATACATTCTTCCTAACTTGAAGATTTTGGGGACGAAATCCTTTTAAGGGGGAGAATGTAACACCCCGTGAATTCTATAATGCTAAGCTTCACAAATTAAAGTATAATTAATTCTAAATGAAAGAACTAAGGGAAATGGGTTACGCCATTGCGTTCGTCTCGGAATTCTGCTTGAGATAGAGTCCGAGTTTTGCGCGAATCAAACTCCGTATGAAGGAGTTATGGCCTTCGAAAGTTTCAGAATCAAATTTAAATTCAAACAGCTCAGTTTAACTTTCAAAATTCGAATTTCAGGTTCAAACCGGGTTGGGCGGGAAAATTCCCACCCAGAAACCAGGTCGACCGTAGGGTCGACCATGGTGTCGACCTGGTCACCCCAGGTCGACCATGGTGTCGACCTGGTCCCCCCCAGGTCGACCATATGTCGACCTGGGTGTCGACCTGCCTGGTCGACCTGGCTGGACAGGTCTGGCTCAAATTTCTTTGGCTCTGTGTGTCACTAGGACTGACGTGTCACCACTTGATTGGCTCTCTGAACTTTGAATGGCCTAGATTCCTCCTGTCTTCATCTGACGGCTCAAAACAGCTTAAAAACCTATAAATATACACTAAGTCTCAACTGAATATTCACACAAAAAAATGAGAAAGGAGTCGTCATGCTGCTAGGGAGGAATTAAACATAGCCGTCGAGAGAAAAGCCTAGAGACGAATCAAACTAAGAAGAAGATTAAAGTTTAGATCAAAATTATCAATGCAACGTTAGTCTACCCAAAGGAGCGCATCTCAATTTCAGAATTCAGAATTCAAGATTTTGCATTCGTTGTAAGTATAATGACCTTTCAGAATATGAATAAAAATTGTGATGTGATTCGATGTGAATGAAAATAGAATTGTGTTGTTGTATTGTATAAAATTCTATGTATTGTGATGGTTCTATCATGACTTGTGTATTGATGTTTGTGGCATAAATTGATTGATGCAAGCCTATTGAACAATTGTATATGAAAACAATGGCACTTGCAAGTTTGTGGCAAAAATTAGAAATTGATCCTTTTATCTATATGTCAATGGCATGGACTATGTATATTCCCTTAGTCTAAATTAGAATTTATGTAAACATGTTCTAGATTTGAAACCTTTTATGACTACGTGACCCAAAACCTATGATATCATTTTCATGTCTATTTGCAAGTATAATTGGATCTATGTTAAGCATCGTTTGGGTTTCATAAATTATGCAAGTTCATGTTTATTTACAAGTGTAATTGGATCTATGTTAAGTATCGTTTGAGTTTCATAAACTATGCAAGTTCATGTTGAAATACGCTATGTGATTAGATGCTATAATTGGACATTTTGGTGAATATACAACATGCTAGTTTTGTGTTTGACATTATGCCAAGTTAAACATGTTTAAACACAAGTTTGTATTAGCCTAAACTATGCCATTTCATATGTCACCTACTTAGTTATACTTTGATTTTAATGCAAGTTCACATGACCAATCATTTATGTTAATATCGCTAAATTTCAAGTTCATGCGCCATACACCCTTATATGTTGTCAACTATTACATGTTCTTGATTTCCCCTTTTCTTACGCTTATAAAGTTGGGCTGAATTGTGTCGAGCCCAACATTTGTTATAACGTTGCAAACGTATAAACGGGGGTAATAACGTTGGGTGTAAAACATTGAAAATATATGTTGGCATGTTTGGCACATGCCAACGACAATGACATTTAAGCGGTATGAATTGATATACCCAAGCATAAAAGATATGACATTTACATATACAATTGAGAAGTAATAAAATATATAAATTTAGAGAACACGATATCCTTAACGCGAGGATTGAGTTGTGATGTAAACCTTCCCGGAACCGCCCGGCTGTCCAGTAGTCACAACAATACCTATCCAATGTGGGTGGTTAAGCATTGAGCCCAATAATGACCGAGGTTAGACTGAGCTACGGTGTAAACCTGCCCGGAACCGACCGGCATATCCAGTAACCGTAGTAATACCTGTCTAATGTGGGTGGTCAGGTGCTCCTAAGAGGCTAAGGACAGATGGTAGGGTTAAGTCAACTATAACACTTAACCAAATTAAACATGTTAACAAGAATTGATGGGTGGGGTTAGGTAAATACAGACACTTAACCACTTAACATGTTTGACTAGAAAATCCTGGTAACGAGGGACCCGTTTCAGCACTAACCCAAGTTAGGTATCAACGGTACCCTGAAACTAGGCAGGGTGGGGCACGATTACTGGGCTGATTGTAAGCGGTCAAAACGACGGCGGTGGGTGCACAGTGCAGTTCTAACGGGGTGCGGGCGTGCACACACTCCGAAGCAGACAACCAGGGCACTGGGGACACCAGTAGTATAACCTGTGCCTTCTAGAGTTTGTGTCGGGGCCGCCACCATGGGTCTTGATACACCCCATGGTGGGACCAACATAGGTATCTACAATTCTTGGGGGCCGTATGACACATGTTAACACGAGTAGGAGCCGATCTTTAAATAAAGTTGCGGATCACTTCACCCTCACCATGGGGTTCCAGTTAGAATAAACTCAAGTAGATGCAGAGATATAGTATGGGTGCGATAGTACATTCGACACTCCCTTAGCTTGCGACACCATCTTATTTTCAATATATATCTATCATGCCCTTTTCTTATTCACATACTAAAGAGTTACTAGATTTACTCAGGCTTTATGTCTGACCCTATTTTCTTTTCGTCTTCTTTTCTTTCGTCCCCCCCCCTCAGGTCCACAGGGAGGAAACGACTCAGCTCAGTCAGGCTCTGTACAAGCTCCAAGAACGTAGATGTATGATTTGGGTCTCTTTTGCTCGGACTGTGGCTTTGGATATCACTATGGGGATTTTTGTCACTTTATTTATGTTTTCCGCTTCTTTAATTATCAAGACAGTAATGATGTTGTAATGTTGGAAGTATTTTGAGACAATTATGGAAAGTTTGGTTTTGAACTCATATTGATGAAATAAAAGTCTGTTTGGTTTCCGCTGTTTAAAATATGTGTATTTATATCTATCTTGAGTTTATCTGTGGCTTTTACTTATAAACCTCCACCAAAATTAAGGCATTCCCTTTGTGAGTGACCTTAACGGAGGTGGGGTGTTTCATACAATATACACATATATTACACATACGATACACACTTTGAATTTCGATTTGTATGAGAGCAAGGTCCTTTCAATTTATCGTAATGCGTAATAGAAATTTTGATAATATGGTAAGTACTTTTCAAGTGGGCCAATCCACAACACATCCTCCACTTTTCATGGGTTTAAATTTTGCGTATTGGTCTACGGGTATGCGTATTTTTTTGGAAGCTAATAGTCTTGAAATGTGGTAAGCAACACAAGTTCAATATGAAGCCCCAAACACTGATGTTAGCACTTGGACCAATGTACAAAAAGCTATTGCTTCTAACAATGCCAAAACCATGACTATGCAATTTTGATCACTTGATGAAAACAATTTTTCAAGAGTTATATTGTACACCACTGCTTATGACATTCAGCGTACCTTATAAGTAACATATGAAGGAAAGACAAAGGTCAAACAAATGAAAATATCAATTTTGCAAAATCAGTTTTCATCATTTAAAATAGAACAAATTGAATGTATTGTAGACATGTATCCTAGGTTTCAAATTATTCAACATAATCTTATGGTTTTAGGAGTAAAATTTACAAATTTTAATTTAGTATCTCGAATATTCAATTCTTTAACAGTTGAGTAGAAAGTATTAGCTATCGAAGAAGCTAACGATCTTTCCGAACTCAAAGTCAAAAATTTGATTGGGAACTAAATGATATGAAGCGAACTTGCAGGCTAGAAAAGATCAAAATCATGAAAAGAACATAGTTTTTCAAGAAAGTAATAATGAAACAATCATAGATGAAGAAGAAATTGTATTCATTACAAAGGACTATAACAAATTCAAGAAATTCAGACTTATGACGATGTTTCAAAAAGGCGGAAAATCCAACATGAATGATCAACCTTCAATCAAATGCTATGAATGTGATCAATTTGGTCACATGAAGAAGGATTATCCAAAACTCAATAATGAAAAGAAGAAAAATAAACATGAGAAATTTGAAAAGAAGATAAGAGCATTGCAAGTAACATGGGATGATTTAGAAGCTTCTTCTTCGTTAGATAGTGATAGCGATAATGACGAAAAACAAGTAAATGTTTGCATCATGGCAAACACAATGAGGTATGTTCCAATCTCACTTACGATGAAATCCTAGAACTTAGCATGGAAATCGACAATAAATTTAGGCAAGTTAAAAAATTAAATAAAGAATATTTAGCTAAAATAAATAATTTAGAAGTTAAAGTTGGCTTGTTAAAAGATGAGATAGTAATTTTAGAAGAAGAATTAGAACTTTCTCAAGAAAAATGTAAAAGGATTTCATTTGAAAACGATTCGTTATCACAAGAATTGGAAAAAGTTAAACTAGAAAATATTGAAATTTTATGTAAAAATGAGGACTTAGAGAAAGTAATATTGAAAGTTCAAAATCTAAAATGTGTGAATTTAAGAAAAATAAGAGAATATCACTAGAAATGTTCCAAAATTCAACAAGGGAAAACAAGATAATATAATCAAGAATCCAAAACCTCCTGGTAAGAGAATTGCTATAGGATTCAAAGTTTCTAAATCAAAAAATTATAGTTTATGTAAAAAAGGTTAAAAAACACCAAAGGATAATAAGATAGTAACATCCAAAAAAATAAAAATTTGGATTCCTAAAAGTAAAAATAAGTTGATAAGGCAAAAAACATGGATAGCTTCTTAAAAAATATTGTTTATAATAAGTATAAAATTTCCAAAGGTCCCAAACCCACTTGGGTATGGCTATCTTCCCCATCTAATATTTAGGACCCTAACGGAGGAAGTTGGTACTAATTAAATCGTTTTATATTGCAGATACCCAAAGGAAAGCAAAAGAAGAAATTGACACTTGATAGCGACTGCTCCAAACATATGACAGGCAATGCAAGTATGTTATCCAACATAACTTATATTAGTGGTGACATAGTGACTTTCGAAGATAATTAAAAATGATATGTCATTGGCATTGGAGAAGTTATCAACAGCGGTATATCTAACTCTTCTATTATTTCTAATGTTTTACTTTTCGAAAATTTAAAGCATAATCACTTAAGTATTAGTTAATATGTGATAAAGGTTTTTCAATTAATTTTGAAAAAGATTGATGAAATATATATGACAATAACTTGTATGTGAAGAATTTAGAAATAGAAATATATAAATCTTAAATATGAGTTTTAAACAAAGTTATGACTTATGTTTAACGGTAGGTATTAATGTTTTTGTCACATAAATTTTAAGTATATTAATAAATTGGCAAAATATTAACAAGTTAAAGGTTTGCCAAAAATCAATCACAAAGTTAATAATTTGTGAGACGCATGCAAAATCGGAAAATTAAAAAGAAGTTATTTAAATCTAAAAATAACATTTCTACAAAACAATCACTAGAATTGTTGCATTAAGATTTATTTGGTCCAATACAAACTGTAACGACCCGTATTTTTGCCAGTCAAATATTTAATTTAGTTTATTATTTTAAATATTATATTTGGAGTATTAATGGATTTTTAATATTTAATTCGTTATTTAAAACAAAGTTTGAACGTTATATATTTCTATAATTATAAAACGAGCTGGAAATGGAGCTGCAGTTTGTAATATGGAGTTTTGAACTTCAATTGAATATATAAGATCCGTTATAAGTCGGATTTCTGCGAAACAAGAAACATTGGAACCGTATTGATGATAATTTTCATATGGAAGAGAAAAATCCAGATTTCGGGTTATATTTGTTAGTTATGGCCAAATCAAAATTTAAAATAGTCGCTATGGAAATTGTTATTAAAAATATAATGGTTATTTATAATTTAAAATTGTTTTAATATAAATTGGGCACCTTTTAATGCTAACTGAAGATATCAAGTTATATAACTTATATTAGAAGCTTATGTGGGGGTACGAATATAACGAACAGCGTAAATTAATGATGGAGGAAAATAATTAATAAAACCTTATATAAATCTAATCAACAGTATAGTCATGTTCCTTGCAAATAAATTACTTCAGATCAACAGTGTAACCATTTTAAATATAATTAATGAATATAATCGCGTGCACACATTTTCTCTACCATCACAGCAAAGTTGAAACGTGTGAAACAATGAAGAAACAAACAAATAAATTCACTTGCCTTGGCACCCACACTATTCAACCTTTCCTTGCCTGCCACACTTTGTTCTACTTGCCTGCCAATTAATCTCTCTACCATGTTGTCCACGTTTTTGAAAGTCACGCCCATGCATACAGCTAACTATGGGATCTCTACAAACCTATATCTTATGCCTTGCCACCCACGAAGTCCTCTCCTATAAAAGCCACTTCTACTGCTTCAGTTTTTCGTTTGTGTTAGTAAGTAAAGCAACCATACTTCCTTCAACTATATAAAACTAAGTAGGCTTTCTCAATCTTCTTCTACAGACTAAACATAGCGCTTCTTCATAACAAAACCGGAAGCCTTCCTCAAACCGCAATCTTCACTGAAGAAGGATTATCCAAAACTCAACAATGAAAAGAAGAAAAATAAACATGAGAAATTCGAAAAGAAGATAAGAGCATTGCAAGTAACATGGGATGATTTAGAAGCTTCTTCTTAGTTAGATAGTGATAGCGATAATGACGAAAAACAAGTAAATGTTTGCATCATGGCAAACACTAATGAGGTATGTTCCAATCTCACTTACGATGAAATCCTAGAACTTAGCATGGAAATCGACGATAAATTTATACAAGTTAAAAAATTAAATAAAGAATATTTAGCTAAAATAATTAGTTTAGAAATTAAAGTTGGCTTGTTAAAAGATGAGATAGTAATTTTAGAAGAAGAATTAGAACTTTCTCAAGAAAAATGCAAAAGTATTTCATTTGAAAACGATTAGTTATCACAGGAATTGGAAAAAGTTAAACTAGAAAATATTGAAATTTTAAGTAAAAACGAGGACTTAGAGAAAGTAATTTAGAAAGTTCAAAATCTAAAATGTGTAAATTTAAGAAAAAAAAGAGAAAATCACTAGAAATGTTCCAAAATTCAACAAGGGAAAACAAGATAATATAATTAAGAATTCAAAACCTCCTAGTAAGAGAATTGCTATAGGATTCAAAGTTTCTAAATCAAAAAATTATAGTTTATGTATAAAAAGGTTAAAAAACATCAAAGGATAATAAGATAGTAACATCCAAAAAAATAATAATTTGGATTCCTAAAAGTAAAAATAAGTTGATAAGGCAAAAAACATGGATAGCTTCTTAAAAAATATTGTTTATAATAAGTATAAAATTTCCAAAGGTCCCAAACCCACTTGGGTATGGCTATCTTCCCTATCTAATATTTAGGATCCTAACGGAGGAAGTTGGTACTAATTAAATCGTTTTATATTGCAGATACCCAAAGGAAAGCAAAAGGAGAAATTGACACTCGATAGCGACTGCTCCAAACATATGACAGGCAATGCAAGTATGTTATCCAACATAACTTATATTAGTGGTGACATAGTGACTTTCGAAGATAATTAAAAATGATATGTCATTGGCATTGGAGAAGTTATCAACAACGGTATATCTAACTCTTCTATTATTTCTAATGTTTTACTTTTCGAAAATTTAAAGCATAATCACTTAAGTATTAGTTAATATGTGATAAAGGTTTTACAATTAATTTTGAAAAAGATTGATGCAATATATATGACAATAACTTGTATTTGAAGAATTTAGAAATAGAAATATATAAATCTTAAATATGAGTATTAAACAAAGTTATGACTTATGTTTAACGGTAGGTATTAATGTTTTTGTCACATAAATTTTAAGTATATTAATAAATTGGCAAAATATTAACAAGTTATAGGTTTGCCAAAAATCAATTACAAAGTTAATAATTTGTGAGACGCATGCAAAATGGGAAAATTAAAAAGAAGTTATTTAAATCTAAAAATAACATTTCTACAAAACAATCACTAGAATTGTTGCATTAAGATTTATTTGGTCCTATACAAACTGTAACGACTCGTATTTTTGCCAGTCAAATATTTAATTTAGTTTATTATTTTAAATATTATATTTGGAATATTAATGGATTTTTAATATTTAATTCGTTATTTAAAACAAAGTTTGAACGTTATATATTTCTATAATTATAAAACGAGCTGGAAATGGAGCTGCAGTTTGTAATATGGAGTTTTGAACTTCAATTGAATATATAAGATCCGTTATAAGTCGGATTTCTGCGAAACAATAAACATTAGAACTGTATTGATGATAATTTTCATATGGAAGGGAAAAATCCAGATTTCGGGTTATAGTTTGTTAGTTATGGCCAAATCAAAATTTAAAATAGTCGCTATGGAAATCGTTATTAAAAATATAATGGTTATTTATAATTTAAAGGGTTTTAATATAAATTGGGCACCTTTTAATGCTAACTGATGATATCAAGTCACATAACTTATATTAGAAGCTTATGTGGGGGTACGAATATAACGAACAGCGTAAATTAATGATGGAGGAAAATAATTAATAAAAACTTATATAAATCTAATCAACAGTATAGTCATGTTCCTTGCAAATAAATTACTTCAGATCAACAGTGTAACCATTTTAAATATAATTAATGAATATAACCGTGTGCACGCATTTTCTCTACCATCACAACAAAGTTGAAACGTGTGAAACAATGAATAAACAAACAAATAAATTCACTTGCCTTGGCACCCACACTATTCAACCTTTCCTTGCCTGCCACACTTTGTTCTGCTTGCCAGCCAGTTAATCTCTCTACCATGTTGTCCACGTTTTGGAAAGTCACGCCCACGCATACACCTAACTATAGGATCTCTACAAACCTATATCTTATGCCTTGCCACCCACGAAGTCCTCTCCTATAAAAGCCACTTCTACTACTTCAGTTTTTCGTTTGTGTTAGTAAGTAAAGCAACCATACTTCCTTCAACTAAATAAAACTAAGAAGGCTTTCTCAATCTTCTTCTACAGACTAAACATAGCGCTTCTTCATAACAAAACCGGAAGCCTTCCTCAAACCGAAATCTTCACTGAAGAAGCAAACGGGTGGCTCAACGTGGAGACGTGGTTGGAATGCTGACACTGCTGAGGTCGTCGGTGCCAGGAGGGGAACATGAGTTACTAATGCAAGCTGAGAGAAGGCCGTGCGCCTCCACCTATTACAATACATCGATGGCGGCAGTGGTTGTTTTGGGAGGGAGGAGTTGCCGGGATGAAGCTGGTGAGATCGAACAAGGGAGGCGTGGTTGCTGGAACCAACAGTCTAGGGGAAGAACTTGCGGCAGTGGTCAGTGAAGTCGAGGAGGAAACTCGCGGTTTAAGTTGAGGGTGCTGGTGGAGTAGAGAGTGCGAATGATGGAAGTACTGTAAATCATGGGAAGTTGCGCAGGACTGGATGATTGTCTGGAGATGGGATGCTAGAAGTAGCAAGTGCTGATAACAATAATAAAGGGATGGACGGTGCACGATTAAAATCTGGAACGATGATAAAGGAGCTAAAGCCAACCGCGATTTCCCAGTATTGTATAACATCTAGGGACAGTGTGTTAACTATAAAGGGAAGGAAATTTGGTCATGCAAATTAGGAAATTCAAAGTGATGGTGGGAACAGTATGAAGGAAGGCAGGAGAGAGTGTACAGCAGCAGTACGGGTTCACGAAGGAGACCGTTCAAAGCTGCTAATGTGTTTAACAAAGTAATGGTTTAATTAACTTTTTAATTAAGAAACTAATATTAAATTTAAAATATATTGCTGATATTAATATATCATGAACATGAAGCATTCGTGAACGAGACAAAACAAACTGGAGGAGAGAAATCAGCCTGACTGTGTAACGAAGTTAATTTATATTTAATTAAATAATTAGTGGTATTAAGTCATAATTAAAAGGTTTAAACGGGTTTATTTAATAAAGATTTTAACGTGTACAGAAACAAATGTAGGAGCAAATTTAAGAAATGGATCTGGCTCGTTACCATCAGATTTGAGGAGCACGCCATGATTATTGTTCCAATAAAAGCCAGCTGGGTGTACTGTCTTAAACAAGGGAAAAAATGGAGGTTGTTTCAGAAGCATTATGAAGCGGGACGAAAAAGTTTCAATCCTGATTTAGCATATAAACTGTTAGACAAAATATGTTGCGCGGGAATCAACTTGACGAACACAACATGATGGAGCTAGTCTGGACAGATTTGGAATGAACCGAAAATTTCATTAAATTAAACACTCGTTTAATTTAATGGAAATTGAAACATTTTTGAAATAAATTCAAGGTGAGTTAAACTCACTCAGTTCTCCCCATTTATATTTTATATAAATTGGGTTTTTATTTTGTGTGCTCTGCTTGCTGATGGTTGACTGATGCTAGTTATATATTTATTTGTTGATTTAACCGATGAAATTAAACCATTGTTCAATTTCAGTGAAAATACCAAATCGTTATATTAACGATTAGATTCAATGGAGGTAACTTCCCTTATTGGTCACATTTATAAAATAAACATGTTTAATGATTTGAATTGTTTGAACTGATTAAATTCTTTTGTTATTGGTTAATGTTAAATGGTCATTATTTATATCAGTTAAATGGAACCGAATGTTCTGATTTGAGATAATCAATTTGTATACAGGGAAGAACAGGTTGGAGGGATCCAACGGGATTCCTCAAATTTATTATTTATTTCATATAATCATATACGAACTGATCTGATGGGATGATTGATTTGATTGTTGATTATTGACCAAAAATTCAACATCTGTTTAGTTTAAACTAATGAGCGGCATTGGTTGGGTGTTTGGCGACAGTATCAATTGTTTCATAAATGTTGATTTACCGTCAGGCAGATCAACAGAGATGAAGTTAAAAAAATTATTGTATAACTGGATATAGATTTTGAATTGAATTATATTGAAAATATGTTTGTAAAAAGGAAATAAATATTTATTATTTAAACTTATAATTAATCATTAATTAATTTTATAACGAAATTTCTAGTGTTAATCAAATTCATAAACTGTGATTAAAAATTAACCTAACGATTAAATTTGGATATTGTTTTATTAAGAAAAAATTAAATGGAATTTATTTAAATTAATTATATTATTAATTAATTTATAGGGAAAACGAATTGGAATCGGTTCACGAGATAACCGTGTTTTGAGTAACTAAGTCGACGGTTTTATCTGGAGTTAATTATTAAATTAGTTTGATTTGAATTAGTCTAATAAAATAGTTAATGAATATTGTTTTAATTTTAATAATATTTTAAAAAAAAAGGGAATTACTATTTATTTAGTTAATAAAGAAATTAACTAAGGAAGTAATTAATAATCGATGTAAATTATTATTTTAATTAATAATAATTTAGCGGATTACGTTTTAATTGGAATTCATTTAAAAAGTAATTGAATTGAAATGAAATCTAATGGAATAGTGAAAGGAGTTTATGAACAGGTTTTATATGTAAAACCCTAATTTTTATAATGAAGTTATAAAGAGAAGTTTAAGCGAATACTATAGATTAAATTAAATGTCTACTTAATATTCAAATTAAGTAAAAGGAATTGAGAACAGAAGGGTTTATAATAAACCAGAGTTATATACACAAAGTTATAAAAGAGGTGGGGTGGTAAAGCATTAATTTTAAATTAACGTGATTTAATAATGAGATTAAGAAAAACTAGGAAATTCAAATAAGAATTCCAAAGCAGGTGAATGGATTTGAAAAGGATTGGTAAAAGTGAATTTGGTGAGGGAAGCGAGTCATAGGATTTTGAAATAAAAATCCGAATTATAGAACGAATTTGTTTTGAAGAGGTAAAGGTTAAAAAGTGGTTTTTTATAAGATATTACTTAATTATTGAATTAAGAAGGAATGGGTATATACGAGAAGGAGATTTTCAAAAAGGTAAGAAGGTTTTATGAAACCGTATTTTGAATTGTTCAGTTAAATGGAATTTGAATTGTTATTAGAATGAAATATTGGTTTTTGGATTACAACTTGTATCAATCTTTAGGTATGAACGTTGTCGATCAAGGTCTGAGAGTTAATTAAAATACCCCAACTTGAACGACTTCATGATTATCTGAAGATGATATTAGTTGTAATGGTAAAAATATTAGTAAAAGTTTATTATCTCATTTGAAAAATAATAATATGTAAATGTTGGTGGAAAAGTTGGAATATATATATATATAATGATGATTCCAAAGTAAAAGGGAAGTAAAAATGGGTTGCATGAAAATATAATGATATGTTCGAGCTAGAAAGGAAATATAAAGTTGAGTTTTATTCTCTAAGAATAAACATTGGATTTTGTTTTCAAGTAATGAATAAAAGATATCTCGTAACGTTGTTTTACGAGTAGTAAGTTGAATTGATTTCCCAATAATAGATAATAAGGTGGCTAATAGAAAGTGAAAATAGAAAATTGGATATATAGAAATGAATTTGTTTAAAGAAAAATCTTATGTTAAATAAGAAGCGAAAATCTATACTCATAATATTGAAATATTTAAGATTTTTAAAATTACATTTGTTTTAATTAAAAGGGCCAAGTGATGCTGAATACTGAACCAGTGAACTCATTGGGTCATCATGATTGAATCACTGTTTATTTTGATAGTTAAATCACCGACTATCAGATCTTTCCAATGCGATTGTTGGTACGGAAAGACCGGGATCGAATTCATATTCGAAAACCATTCCAACCAACAAATACATGAAGAAATCTGAAGATGATCGAGATGGAGCATTGAAGAACGTAGAATTTTATAAACGGAAGAACTGCTAATAAATCTCTGGTCTGCAGCTAAAGAGATACTGTGGTTCTATCGTGGTGGAATCTACGGACTGCAAGGACTACTCACTACTAATCTATAGGGTGATTCCTTGGATGTGGTAGGAGGATGCCTTCGGTTCATCCTGTTCCTCAATGACTTGTATGGACGGATGACTAACAGAGTATTTCCAAAGGGATCGCATACGTTGATTTCTTCAAACATACCATAGTTGATGGTGGAGAAATGGTTTTTCTCTAGCCAAATAACTAGAGTGTTTTTGTGGATGTCAATTAGTGATATCTGATGGATCGGACGGTGTGTCATTCAAAGCGAATGGTGATCAGATGTTTGAAAAAGGAAATTTCAAACCTTAAGCCTAGAAATGACAAAAATCGGGCAGGCAGCATGGCTATGTGGGTCGCTCCCATTAGGGTGTATAATCACCTATCTAGAGAAATTACTTTTGCTTCTTTAATCTATTTTGATGTTGTCCCTTACGGGAAACGGTGGTTTGAGCCCAACCGTTGGTGATATACATTCGATACACTCAAGCGAAATGAATGGTCAGTCATATGTGGGCCGGGTTGCAAGACGTTTTTGTTGAACCCAGTGTATTCCCCTCTAAAGATACACTATCGGCAGGTGATTCCATACCTTGTCATAGTCGGAATCCAATCTCCAATAAGCAACCGCGGTTTTGATTGTATACTATATATTTTGAGCGTGAGATGCAAGTGTTCCGCTAGATTGATATCTGCTTGTATTTAGACACTATTATAATATCAGAAAAGATATTGATTTCAAAAATGTTTTGGGTTATCGTAAGGTAAAAATCGTCCGCATTTATGTGGGGGTTTGGTCTTACGATTATCCTTTTCTTTTGAAAGATTTTTGAATTTTATAATCAAGTTGGATGATCCCTCTTAATACTGTACGAGTTTTTCTCACTCTGGTTCACCATACTGACCCGGTGTTTTGTAAATGCTCGGGTTCGACCGGGTTGTGCAGGTTCAGGTTATGGGATGCTGCGATGTCTAGAGACAAGCTGGAGGTGTTCAGACGTATTGTATCTAGTATTTATTCCGCCGTGTGATTGTATATGAGGACAGGTTATGATCACTGTCCAGATGTGTGATGTACTCTAATATTGTAAGTATTTTTAAAGCTCTCAAAAAATATTTATTTCTGTATTATATTTTGTTCCGCTGCGATGTGAGACTCTGTGTTGTGCTGGTTTTTCTTCTTCTTTTATTCTAATATTTCTTTCTTTCTTATCTCACCCTCTAATTTCTTTCTATAAACGTTCCAGTGTTTTCGGTGGTTGCAAGGTCGGCATGAGATACGAGATTGTATTTATATCGATTTTCGGGGCCGAAAATCCTTGGGTCGTTACACAAACCCTCTTAATAAATCACAACAAATATGTTTTGTTAATTGTTTATAATTTTTCAATATATACATGGACATTATTTTTGAAACATAAAAGTGACACTTTTGGTATGTTCAATTTTTTTCTAAAAGAATTAGAAATTTAGTGGATTTAAAAATTAAAAATATTCATAGTAATCATGAAGTTGAATTTGAAAACGAACCTTTTACAAACTTTTGTAATAAAAAGGGAATTAATCATAATTTTTCATTTCCTCTAACATCACAACAAAATATTGAGTTGAAAGGAAAATTCGATCTCTACAAGAATGTGCACGTACATTATAAATAGCAGTTGTCTTCCTAATTATTTTTGGGCTGAAACTATTGCAACAGCTTGTTACATATTAAATAGGATAACTTTACGACCAATGACTAAAAACATGTGTTATGAAATGTTCTACAAAGCATCATATTTTAAAACATTTGGCTCAAATGTTTTATTTTAAATACAAAAGATAATCTTGTAAATTTAATCCAAAAGCTGACGAAGGTATCTTTGTTAGTTATTCGGATTAAAGCAAAGCATATAGAATATTAAATAAATGAACAAACATAATTAAAGAAAGTCTACATGTTTCTTTTAATGAAAATTTTCTTTAAACTAACAATGATTATGAAGAAGTTATCTCTATCACGGAAGATAAGAATAACAATGTTGAGAATAATACACCAACTACTAATGAAAATAATGATTTAGTATCACCTCCTATAATTTTAAAGAATCACCCTATAGATAACATAATGGTGATTTAAATTATAGAGTCACTAGAAATAAACTCGATCAAATAAGTCATGTAGCATTTGTTTCTAATCTTGAACCTAAAAACAATAAAGAAGCTTCTAAAGATGATTTTTGGATTTTAACGATGGAAGGGGAATTAAATCAATTTTGAACGTAATAATGTGTGGGAACTTGTTCCAAGCCCTGACAATCAATCCGTAATAAGAACTAAAAGTATATTTAAAAATAAAGCTGATGAAACCAGTAATATTATTCAAAATAAAGCTAGATTAGTGGCATAAGGTTATAATAAAGAAGGAGAAATTGATTATGACGAAACCTTTACATCTATAGCTTGTTTAGAAACTATACGAACCTTACTTGCTTTTGCATGTCATCATAATTTGAAATTATATCAAATGGATGTCAAAAGTGCGTTTTAAACGGTTTTATCAAAGAAAATGTATATATAGAACAACCTATATTTATTAAAAAGGCTAAAAATGACATTTTAGTAGTTTAAATCTATGTTGATGACATTATCTTTGGTTCAACTAATGAAGATTTACATATTGAATTTTCATATATCATGAAAAACAAAATTGAAATGTCTCACATGGGGGAACTAAATTTCTTTTTAGGACTCTAAATTAAATAACTAGAGAATGAAATTTTCATTTATCAAGAAAATATTGTAATAATTTATTATAACGCTTTAACATGGATAAAATTTCAAGTAAATCCACCCATATGGGTACTACCATTCATCTAGATAAAGACGAAAGTGGTAAAGATTATGATGAAAAATTCTGTCAAAGTTTGATCACCTTGCTGTTTTATCTAACGGCTAAACGACCCAATATTATGATGAGTGTTTTCTTGAGTGCTCTATTCCAAGCAAAACCAAATGAATCTCATCAACACGTGGTTAAAAGAATTTTAAGATATTTATCTAATACTAAAAGACCATGGATTATTTTATCCAAAAGGAACGTATTTTAGGCTCGTGTCATATAGAGATGTTGTGTTTAGAGGGTGTAAAACTGATCATAAAAGCACTAGTAGCACTTGTCACTTTATTGGATATTCGCTCGTCTCTTGGATTAGTAAAATACAAAACTACATATCCTTATCAATGTGTGAAGCTGAGTATAATTCAACCACTTTAGCTTGTGCACAAGTTATCTATATGCAATAGACACTTAGAGATTTTAAAATGATAACTAAAAACTCTCCAATTTATTCTGATAACACTAGAGCTACAAACTTGTCCAAAAACCCAGTACATCATTCTCGAACTAAACACATAGACATAAGACATCACTTTCTTTGAGATAATGTAGAAAAAGGAATTATCTAACTTGAATTTATTAATACCAAAAATCAAATTGCAGATATTTTTACCAAATCATTAAGTGAACATACATTTTTAAAATTTAGACAAGATTTGGGAATTTGTTCATATAATGACTCAGTAAATTAATATAAACAAAATCACTAAGTACTTTTACTTAGTTTAAAATTTTCTAATAACTTGGTTTTAAAAAAAGATTTTTACTATAAATACAAACTAAGCTATTCTTATTGTCGTTAACCAAATGTTTCTACATCCTATTTTTAATGCAAAACTATCTAACACAAGAAAAGAAAATTCTAAAAATAGGCTTGTTATATATATATATATATATATATATATATATATATATATATATATATATAAGTTCACTCCTATAAAACAAAATGTCACTTCTATCTAATATAACTTAAAATGTTATCACTAGAAATATCCTCATTTGACTCTAGCTCACCATCATCAAATACAATCATTCAATCACCTACTCCACCACCAAGTCTATTTTGTTCTCCAAAATCTCGCTTGGGTTTCTCACCATTACTCAAGAAGATACAGATAGATAAAAATAGCTCCATAGACAATAGGCTCGGTGAAATTGCATTTTACCAACATCAAATGTTGGGAGTTCAATGTGAAATTTATCACAAACAAAAAGGACAAATTAAACACCTGAATTTTTTGAAGAAAAGTTTATAACTAATTTTTGGATACTCACCAACGAAGAATTGCATTCATAAGAAATCCTTGCAATTCATAAGAACACCTCCAAAAGAATCGACATTGACTTCTAGAATATTATGGGATGAAGGATCATCAAATGCTTCTCCAAAGCAACCATATTGGTCATTTATCATCAAACCGTCCAAAGATAATGACAACAAACAAAAAACTTTCAATAAACATGTTTACGAGTTAAAAAGATGTATTATGATATTGCATAACTTATTTTCCCATTCAGTTATAATGTAACTCTATAGTTCGTATTAATGAATAATATCACATTATTTTATACTACATTAAAAATAATTAGATTTCACAAAAGTCAGACATTTGACAAGGGCGTTCAGATGTCTGAAGTGACTCCCGGATTTCAATAGATACACAACTCAGGCATCACAGTGTAACCCCCGGACGTCTAAAATTGTTCTTCGATTCCTTCGGATGCCTATAACAGACGTCTAGAACTTATTGCCAGATGTTTGGCAACCTAATTATAACCATATAACAATTATTTGTTAGTTCATTTACATCAATTTCTTAAAAGTTTTCAAGACCCTTGTTTCATGTAATTCAAAATTCAACTTACAATTGCAAAATTCTTGGCTCCAAAATGAAAAGCAGCTGTCTCCAAGAAACAAAAGTAGACCGAGGCTTCATATCATCATCTCAGCCACAATTCATTTTTGATAGTTACATCGATAAATAGCTTAAAAGTGAAATTGGTGCTACACATTTTAGGGATTTGAAGGTAAAGAAGTCTCATCTTGGTACCTTCTATAATTTGCTCGATTTTCCATTATGTAACATCCATGAAATGCGCGATACTGCAAAAATTTCTACCCTAGTAAATTTTAGTTCAAATGAAATTACAATCGATCAATTAGTGATATATCTATTTTATTCTAATCTATGTAATAGTTTGGTCTGGGAACCTGAAAATGATGATAATTGGATATGAATAAGTGGTTATTAAAATTTACACTAGCTTTAATTAGATGGTTCCCGATAAGTGCTATCAACCACGAGGTGAGATAACTCATCAAATATGGAAAACCCATATGCCACAACGAACAACCAGAACATAAAGCTATGTACGCTCTGTTTAATGGAATGTCGGTCAACTGGGCTTGGTTTATTTTCAATGAAATAAATAATTTTTGGAATCGGACTTGTCCGACAGTCATCGATGTCGTTTATATCATGTGAATTCTTAAAGCTTTAGCTATACCTTCATACTTATAGACATTACGAGAATTGGAAGCTAAAGACAGCGGAAAGATTTTTTTCTTTCAAACTAATGCATTTGCCGGATGAATCCCCAAGATTCATAGCCTTAGAACAATGGAGGAATGTACAAGATGGCGAACAAGTCATGTACATAGAAATACAACCACCATCTCCCTTGGTTTTCATCCTGATGAATACCACTCCGACCACGACATTGTTTAACACGAGTCTAGCCGAACCCAAACAAGACAATTCATGATTTAACACTTCGTAACCAACAAATTCTTTCCAAAAACCAACAACTTTTAGAAAAGATGATTAAACGAATTGATTGGATGATGACCACTCGTATAACCAACGTGGGGAAAACACTTTTTAAAGTGGCCACGACTCTCGGGAAAATATTGTGGAAAGTTTGTGGGCGTTCATCGTCATCGTTTTCTACACCATCTCCACCTACTCATGCTTCTCCATCATAATATGTCAGAACTTCATTGCTTAGAGAACATGGGTAAGGAGGAGATGATCATCCAGATTTACCATTAACTCTTTACATAGCTTTCATAAATTACACTTAAAATACTTTTTGTTTGTATATATTATTTTGAAATTTATGTTTGTTTCTGGGCTATTATGGATGTATTTTGGTATGTATACCTCTGTGTAAATGTTGAATACTATTTTTTTTTCGTAAATAAGCTGTTATGAATACATGCTTGTGAATTTGCAATCATCCAATCTATTGTGTATAACAGTCATGTGACAACGCCATATATCACCTCACTGTTTGTTACATTGACACTTGGGTGATTCAAAAACCTTTATAACTCCATATACTTCTAAAATTAAATTATATGCCTGTAGATTTATAGGTCATTTGTACTATATAATGTATTACTTTTTATAATGACAAAGGGGGAGAAAAATATGAGTATATAGACTCATATATATATGAAAAGAGAGATCATGCGTCGGGGGGGGGGGAGCTCAAAAATATATTATTACAACCATGAAATTCAAGGTATACTGATCTCTCTAAAGGTAATATTTTTCTCGTACTCATATATTCTTTGATTAAATTATATAGTTTCCATTATAAAAAGGAGAAGAATGTTTGTACCTGCATCACACGATTTCGTTGATAACAATTATGCAATAGTAAATATATACCATTTTTATATCGGCATCGTAATCGTGATCGAAACATTCAAGACGAAGAAACAAGGCAAAAGGACATGTTCACAAAATTAACCCAGGTCGGACGTTTGGTAACGAAGCTTCAAACATATGACTCTAATCCCCGGAATTTTCGTATACATGGGTCAGACATCAAAGACTAATGGCCAGACATATGAAGCCCGATTCAAGATTTTCTTAAAACAATAAACATACATTTTCGAAAAGGTGCCTCTTCATATCTTCACCAAAACTCTTTAGAAATGAAAGGATGCAACTCTAGAATCCAAGAGAAACGACGACAATCTTTCTAATCAACTCTACAACAAGTATATATACACCACAATCAAGATCTACAATATCGAATTCTGAATTTCTAATTCTCTAATGTATTTGTGCAAACTAAAACCGTTGCTTCTGGCTTTCATATCTTGTGATCATGATATAATATTCTTCCTTATTCTCATATATTGTCAAGTTCATTGTACACAAGAAAGATATAGGAAGATCGTTGCACTATTAAGTCAAAATCTGTGTTTCACATAACACATTATTATCAAAGAAGGTTCTTTTATTGAAGCCTATTACTCCGGGAAAAGCAAGGGTGTTTGGTTAGTGAAATACCGGAGAAGAGCTTCAGGACTGGACATATAATACGAGGTCCAACCCAGTGTAAAACTTTGGTGTCGTTGATCTTATTTACTTTACTATTTCTATATATATTTCTTAATAAACATTTACTTGCAATATACACATATATTACACACATGGTCCACAATTGGAATTTCAGAAAAGTACACATATTATGAATAAATATTTATGAGAATTGAATATTTAATTCAAAATTTACTTTTGAATAGATATTTTATTCTAATAAATATTAATTACACTTTCAAATAGTACACATATTATTTCCTCTCCATCACACAATGTACATATACTTCCTCATCGCATTTCACTCGTACACATTGAATCCTTACTGCACACTCATTCACTCATGTAAATGTACACAATCATTCAAACTCTCACTCTAGTTTTAGTCTTTGGCTTCTTGCTTTAGAATTTATCAAGTCATTCGTCATACCTATCAAATAAAATAACGTTGTAAACTGGAAAAGAAACAATTTAGTTTGCAATATAAATTTTATTTAAATTTTGTTTGTCTCGATTATTTGGGTTGTTTCTCATCATTTTTCTAGACATGGTCAAACTAGCATTGTTGACATGGAAAAGTAGCAACTATCGCACGACAATCTCCAGGTGTAAATTTAATAGTGAATCCGCGATCAAAATATCCAAAGAACGAGAAATGTAAAGGGACGCATAACTTTTATAGTAGTTCGACACTAATACTTATGTCCACTTTATAGTAATCATTCATCATATTTTTTCCAATTACAATGTTTATCCAAGTTCGGACAATTTGATTGAACAAAGTTGTATAATAGAATAACAAATATCTTTTTAATTCATAACTTTGACTAAAATGACATTCTTCTTCTTCATTATGCCAAAGTGTGTTAGGATGAACTACAATGTCCAAAGAGAAGCTCCAATGTCCAAGAGTATCCATGAATGTCCAAGAGATGTCCAAAAGTCCAACTGAATGCCAAAAAGTTATAGGTAAACTTCTATATGAATTTTACAAGTCCAAGATGAAGTCCAAAACTATGGGAATAACCATGGAAACCAATGATCTCTAAAGGGAGCAATCCCATAGCCCAAATGATAGCCAAACTCCAAAAGATGCATTCCCTTTGAATACCAAGCAATGGGGTATTTATAAGTGAGGTTTGTAGGCCATAGTAGAAATTTCGTTCCCAAAGGGATGTGAAATTCACGTCCTCGGGACTTAGCCAGAAAAAGAGTGCATTCCCACAAAATTTCGTATCCTAAAAATGTTCCAAAAATGAGTGATCCACTTGAGGTAGTCACTCAGAGACACATAACCAACCCTGCCCCTACAACACTGCCAATTTGCCATGGCAAATGGCGGAAAATTGTATCCCTTAATGGGATACGATGCTTGGCTCCAAAATGCCATGCTCCAAATTTTCACGCTGACCCCAAGAAATTAGAACATCACCCCAAGGTGATCAGAACTTTAGAGCCTGCCAATTCCTTGCCAAGGGGATTTCGCACCTTAGAAAACCGGTAAGCTCAAGTAAAAGAAGTGGATCTGCCTAATGCGTTTAAGGAATTTCGAGACACTAGAAATGAAGGTGGGATTTCAAATCCCAAGTATTTCGAAGCGTCAACTCATGAAACAATAATGCGAACTCATGAAAATAGGTGATCATATTGATGTGCTTAGTAGCTTTTAAGCATTGCCAAGGCAGAGTATATCATATCCCTGAAGATATACGAAATCGTATCCCAAAAGGATAATACGAAATCGTATCCCAAAAGGATAATACGAAATCGTATCCCAAAAGGATACAACCACAGTATTTCGTATCTGTATGGGATACAGAAATCGTATATTCATATCCCTAAGGATACAAATATACTTAAAAACCATGCCGAGTTGAGAAGCTTGCCGGGGCTGAGGTGTGCACTTGAATTCTAGCAGTCATGCCTGTCGATCATGATATTTTGCAATGCCAAGCCAACATGCCAGATTCGAGCCATATGGTGATCACGTAGAGGTGCGCAAGCTGATTTGCTTGATCGAGCTGTGCTAATCACATGGTTTTGTGAAGCGCCAAAGCCAAGTTTGGCTAAGTAATTTTTTGATGATCGGCGTGAGGTGCTCAAACCTTTATGATTGATCGACATGTATTTGCCACACGTGATTGAGTCGATGCTGACTCGAAGAATAAAATATATTTAAACCCGATTCCGAGCGCGTCGCAACTTCGACTAAACCGCTTTGGGCTTCCAAGGGGACTTACTCGAGTCTGAGCGCGTTGTCAGCCATAAACTTGACGTGTGACTGCATGACCAAAAAGCAGGTCAACAAGTATATATATATATATATATATATTGAACAATGTATAATACTTACAATTATATACTTTGATACTATAGCGTCCGAGCATATCCTTCGAACAACTGCAAAGGTCAAATCTTTTGAGTTGACTCAGTGCAATCAATTTTTGCCTTGACAATGATTTAAAAGTAAGAGTGCACAAGACTGGTTCAACAACAATGTACACGAGTACATGGTTAAACCAAATAAACATGCCCAGCAAAGTCAAAAGAGTTCAAGCTCAACATAATGATACAACTGGTCCCAACAAGTTAAGAATGCAACAACACAACATCCTAATGGTCAAGTTTCAAATGAATAGGTCAAGACAACATGGCCAGTTAACTCAAAAAGTGCATGTTCACAAGTACATAAAACCGAGGGGTACAACAAGTGATCAACACAAAAAAGGGACACAATGGTTAAACTTAGAACGAATGCACAAAAATGTGTGCATCAACAAATAAATAGGTGGAGCTTCAAAAATGAACAAACAAATATGTGCATAACAATAAACAGTACAAACAACAAGAAGGCAAGTGCACAATAAAATGACATAGGGGTCAAGCAAAATGACCAAGACATGGGCCCAGCTCAAAGGAATAGCAGGTGATCAGAAATAGATGCATCAAACCGAATGTACACAACAGTTAAAATTGGTTAGGTCAAATAATCATAAGGGTACAACTTGACCCCTACAAAGTTCAAATAATTCAGTGATCAAAACAGGTAGAGGGTTCAAACAGCTAACCTCTACATATATAAGCTAGGCTCAAAAGTGAGCAAAACACCAGAATACTACCAATTGCAGCAAATGGTCAAGCTGAAACAAAGTTATCAAGCCAGCCATATAGAAGCTAGACAAGTACGCTAATGATGCACAGTAAGCCAAAATTGAACATGACTGGTTCAACAACATAGGAATCAAGCATGCAGCAAGCAACATGAACTCAAACTCAAGTATAGGTGCAGTTTCAAAATGAACAGTTCATGTTCAAGTACGCAAGCGAATGAGATGAAGCTCAACAACACAATAGCAAAACAGATGTAGAGTTATAAACTCAAATCCAAACATCAAGAGTCAAATGGACAGGTCAAAGGGTGATACAAGAGTGCAATTGGTAAAATCAACAAGTATAGTGACACATGTTCAAACAAGTTCAACAGTGATACAAAGTAGCTAAAAACAGTAGTACGCCAATATATAATATGTTTTCAGTCACGACAAAATCAAGAGTAGCAGCTCAAAGTAAATAAGCCATAGTAAAAACCAATGCAGCAGTGAACAAAGCAGTTGTTTTTTCATAATCGAAGCAAGTGAAATGGCAAGCACAAGCAATACAACAGTGAACTGAATGAATTTAATTTCAATTTTTACAAGATATAATTCAAAAAAGTTAGAAAAGTATTTGTTCTCTTGAATCAAAGGAAAGGCAAAAAGGAAATAAAGGAATATACAGCGGGCAACGAGTTCAAATAAATCTTTGAATCAGTCAAAGAAGACAATGACTCGAATTGCTCATGGTCGAAATTGCAGCAAAAGCAATAAAATCAGAGGTATAATATCTTTTATTTTCAGCAAGTTGACCAAATTAATCATCAAAGAAGCAGTTTGAAATGATCCAAGTGAAAACAAAATCAGTATGGCAATTTCAGGTTTACAAGATGAAGGAATAGCGGTGATAAAATTAGGTTTAGTATATGTTCTGTTTTACCATGGTCGATGAAGTAAAGCAAGAAATCAAAATCAAATATCTATTCTTGCCAGTAAAAGGATTTTTTTTAACCATAGTGAAGAAAATTATGGATCAACATATCAAAGTTACAGCGAAATTGGATTGGTCAAATACAAGGAGAATCGAAGTTCGCAACTTTTTATTTGGAAAGAAGAAAAAATCAACTTTACAAATATATGTATCTTCTATTTTCAATAAGTTGAACAAGTCAAATCAAACAAAGAAACCAGAGAATTAGGTTATGAAAACCTATAAATAGACCCTTTTTTCATCGTCATTAATATATGAGTTCGAGCAAAATTCAGATTCAATCAAATAATCTAATTGTACCAATTTTCTACTTCTCAACACAACTCCAAAAATCTGCAAGCCCCAACAAGCAAGAAGTATCAGGTCGATCGACAGTGTCGAGTATCATTAATTTCATCTCGATCAAATTAATAGAGAAAGCAGTGGTTTTTATTAAAGAAACCCTAGATTGTATTTTACAAAAAAAAAGCGAATAGGGAACATGAAAGAGTATCGAGCCAAAAGATGAAGGAAATAAAATAAAGGGATTTGCTAGAACGACCGATTGTTTTTTAGTAAAAAAGAGCGGATCTTGGTTTCAACGGTTAGACAGAAGCGAAATTCAGGGTGCAACGTGTAATCCACGGCAGAAAATCTTGCCGCACAAAATGACTAACGCGGAATCGGTCGTTCTAGCATTTCTGTAAAATAAATGGGCTGACCATCCTTTCTAATCACCCATTTTATTTAAGTGGTGAAATTATTACGTAAATACATGTTTAACATAACACAAAAAATTTTGATTTTGATTTTTTTTTATAATAAGTTAGTTTTAATGAGATTAACTGTTAAAACATTATCATTGCATTTTAATTCAAAAATCTTTGTATATAATTATGTACTAATAACACGAAAGTAAAATTAAGTCTATTAAAATATCGATTGAACCTCCTATGACATCTAGAACAATCAAAGGTAATGATAATCGATTAAGAGTTATCAAAAATTGGTACTTATTACAACTGGTAAACTATAAATATTGTAAAATCTAACTTTACAATTAGCAAAAAATTGTAATAGCCGGCATCTATAATCTAAATCTATTACAACACCCTGAAGAAAGTAGTAGTAATAAGCAACTAGTACAGTGGACGGGTGGGAATGAAAATCGATTTTGAGTGCCGCATATTAATTTTGTGTACCGACGTTTGTTAGTGTTTGTGGGCTTTCACGTTATTCTTACCCCATTTTTTCTGATAAAATTAATATTAGTCCTAATTAATTATTACTTATTAATTATCAGTTAATTAATACCATAACGAAATATTAATTAAAGAAAATTTCATGATTATTGAAAATAATCGTGAAAGTTAATTATTTAATCGTAATTACTAATTCGTAAAAAATAATTATTAATATTACTTCATATTTATTAATTATAATTTAACATTAATTATTAACTCCTAACAATTAATATGTATATGTTATTAACAACTCTTAACCGTTGTAATACTAAATATTAAAAAGTAATACTAATTTTAAGAAAGTATTGTAATCATTAATTATTGATTGTCGAAAATTGCTAATAAACATTTATTACAATAGATATTTTATGATTGTTGTAATATCGACATCAATTAAAATGGGCATTTTATGACCATACTAACATTGACACATGTTACAACGGAAATTTTTAGCCTATTGTAAAATTTGTGCCTATTACAATGCGCATTACCATTGTAAAATTAGCTTTTCTTATAACGGGGATTTTATGACTGTTGTTTAATAAACATCTATTACAATGAGCATTATACGAATGTTGTAAAACTAACATCTATTACAACATGTCTGAAATGATCTTTGTAATAGTATTATATCACAACGGGCAGTACTTGCCCTTTGTGAAAGGGCGTTTTACAGGATATTTATTACAATCGTCATGAAATAACAACTTTAATAGCATTTTATTACAACTGGTAGCTAATGCTCGTTGTAACTGGGGCATTGCAACACTATCTGGTACCAAAAGTCCAATCTTCGAGGATCCACAGAAAGGGAGAAACAATTTGGGAAGTATCACAGATTCTGTGAAATGTTCAGCTTGAATACTAAGGACTTTCATCATCTCTGAGATGCTATTGTAAAGCTTATTTAAGAGAATCTATTGGAGCAATTTTTTCAATCCTTACAAGACAAAGGACATGGTCGTTCGATACTTAACCAAGGCTAGGTAACGCTTAGAGCCACCAACCATGGAAACCGCAAACGAGGGATTGTTATCAATACTATCTACGCCGACCCTCATCCAGCCAACCAAAGCTGGAGACAGATAGAGGAGTACACCAACTCTATAAAGCACGCTGAATATAAAGAGTTCTTCTCCATGGACAAGGGAATTCCAACAAAACTGCAAATGGCTTTGACCGTTGACGTCGTCTTCAAACAAAGAGAGACTAACAGGTGAAAAGGGCGAGTAGGATCGAGTAATATGGAATTATGTGTATATGCAAAAGTTTTGATAATGTGTTATATTATTCTTGATATACATAAGTAAATATTTAATTAGATAAATACTTAGAGATTATATCGCAGATAAAGAATGTAAATGCAGTAAATAAAATAAAGAACACTAAACATTTTTATACTAGTTCAGAGCACCGTCCTATGTCCAGTCTCAGACTCCTTCTGGAATTTAACTAATCAACAACCTCACTTAACCCATAGGAATATGTATTACAGCAATGAGCAGCAGAACAGGATTTCACTTTAGCAGCTGAAGACGATTTCTTGCCTGAGCAGTAGAACAGGACTTCATCAATTACAAAAGATTGTTTTGACTATATATATGTTCTAAACAACACGGATAAGTCACAATAAGTACACCCTTCCTATATTTTCTGCTTTATATATATATATAAATATATATATATATTTGAAAGCGAGTGAAGAATAAAGAAAGAAAGTGATTTATAATCATTGCATATTGAAAATATGAGAGCACTAGTGAATATTTTATGGAAATATTTCAGAATCAAATAATATAGAAATCAGGAAAGATCGGTGATTGAAACAAGTGATTCTGAAGCATATTTATAGTAAATAAAAGGTTGCACTTCTTCGTGAAAAGGTTTAATAAAAAATATAGTCATAACTCTTGAATTAAAGAGTTACGACTCTTTAAAAGATCACAAACCTTCAGTTCAGCCATCTGAATTTATAATTCAAATGTCTAAAAAAAGTGGCTAATATTTGGTGTGCATGTGCACAAGTCACATTATTCAACCGGTTGAATTGGAAATTCAGCTGGTTGAATATTCAACTTAGAAGTTTGAATATCCAACAATCAACCTGAGCAATTTCCAAATCAGCCAGCTGATGCACATGACTTTTGCCCATGTGTTTCAGCCTTTTGAAAATAAATTATGTACACATATATTGTAGGAGAGATATTAACAATAATAACTAACTAAATACAGACTTGATTTCATTATAAGTATACCGATATATCTTCTTCTCGAATCTTCGAGTATTTAAGCTATATTCTTCTCCTATTTCCTATAAAAGATGTTAGTGGATAATATCATTGATATATAGTTGTCGCAATCAAAATTTAGTTCAAAACAAAGGTTCTAATAGTCTCTCCCTTTTTGGTGATGACTATTATATACGACTTGAGATATATATATATATATGTATGTATATATGTATGTATGTATGTATGTATGTATGTATGTATGTATGAAATGTAATAAAGTAAGTTTTTCTGTGCTCCTTTTGAATATATTGCTCCCCTATATATATGCTATATATTTTTCTCCCCTTTTGTCATCGTCAAAATGAAGTAATAGGTTATAGAAAATTAATATATTTATAGTTCATGAATAAATTATATAAACAAGAATGATAATGAACTAGTAAGCTATATATGTCAAACAGATGACAAAATATAACATAATATATGTTGGTATACAATATCATCAACGATGCTCGAAATAGATTACCAGGTGATGTAATAGCGTAAGTTTAATGAACACAAGCATAACATATATGCTCAACATCAAAAAGGAATATGATTAGACATAACATCAACATACCATATGAATTAACATAACGTCACGCATCAAGTATCAACACAAGCATAGATCATAGAGTTTTAAAGACAAAATAGATTATTTATACAAAACAAAAATAGATTAAAGAACTCGAAAGATCATTCATCTCCTTCCTCGCCATCATTGTCTTCAACTTCCTTGTCATCGACTTCTTCCTCGGTAGACCATTCAAAAATAGTAGGTTCACAAACCTCGAAAGAAGACTTACCAGTGCAAGCTATTTTTTTCAAAATCTTCGAAAGAAATCCCTTGATTGAGTTAAAACATCATTCAAGCTTATCTTGGAACTTAGTCATTTATTTTAAGTTGATTGTGGGAAATAGTAGCAAGAGCTTTCTTCGGATTTTCTTCCGGACTAACGATTTGTATAGTATCCTCACCATCTAGTGTCACAGAAGAAAATTGCCTCTTTTTTGTTGCAGGCTCTGTAGGTTGTTCTATTTTATTAGCAATAGTCCTTTTCCATTATTCAAAGAAGATGATTTTAGAGTTTGTGGCCTAGCGGGAATACACATTGAGTTCAAGGTCTTTCGCCAATTTCTCATATCGAAGACGTCGTTGATTCCGTAAGCTTAACCTCCGAATCGCGAAGAATATGCTTGATGATATGCACCATAATGGATAGTTTTATATTTTCGTTAATAAGTAATGTCGAGAAACCCATTCATTATAATCTTTGCCCAATTAACTTGAACATTGTCGTAGATGGTGTACAAGCTTGAAAATCCCTATTATAAACTTTCTCATAACTACCGATGCGATGTTGGAGTGATCGAATTAAAGTTCGGTGTATAATGCGAGCTTGGGTTCGTAAAGCACTTGATTTCAATTTCGACATGTCGACTAAACTATCGAATAGAAATTTATGTGAGACCTCATCACTTTCATCCAAATCAACAACAATAACATCAATATTAATTCCTTTGAATGCGCAATGTAGAATACTACCAAGACAAGCAATATGGATAAACATAGAAATTCCACAGACCTTAAACCAAATCACATCGTTTCTATCTTCAGGTTATTCAAAACCCAAGTTATGATTAGCCAGAAACAACTTAATAAGCAGATGATTTAGCTTCTTATTATTATCATCATAATTGTTAACCGCCTTTTGGTCCGGTTCCTAAAAGTACACAAGACACGCTCGACTTAACACATCGCGTGGAACTAAAGCCGAAAGGGACGCCTAGAGGTGAAGGAAACATGATGAATAGGGATCGCGCCAGTAGAGACCTCGCGGCACCCCAAACTCCCATTCATACATCCTTCGAGGTGTGGAGCCTCGCACCCTCGAGGTGCGAAATCTTGCACCCACAAGGTGCGAAATCTCGCACCCTCGAGGTGCGAAATCTTGCACCCTCAAGGTGCGAAATCTCGCACCCTCGAGGTGCGAAATCTCGCACCGCTGAGGTGCGAAATCTCGCATCCTCGAGGTGTGAAATTTTGCACCTGCGAGGAGAGAAATTTCGTGCCTACGAGGTGCGAAATTTCGCGCCCTGGGCCCAGGTGCGAATTTCCCGTAGGAGCAAGCTCTAGGTGCGAATTTCTGCATGAGGTCCCCTATTTCTACCTACTCCTGCTTATCCCCTACTTACTCCCTTCCTATAAATACCCTATGACTTCACACTTTAAAGGGGTTGGAATTTGAGACCTTGGGATCTCTAGAGAGCTCCATAAATGGCATCTCCCATTTGAGGATAGAAGGGCAAAAGTGTCCCTTTCTTGAGATAATTAATATATGATAATAATGACATCATATATGAGGATGATGACATCATGCCTTAAAGGTGACATCATATAGCCCTAAGGATGACATCATTAGCTTAATTATGATATCATCTAACATAAAGATGAATGTGATGAATGTAATGGGATGTCATGAGAGGGTCTCAACCTTATAACCTTTTGTGATTAATAATATTCCAACAACACTTCAAAGTGGACGTAGACCCCTCACGAGGCCGAACTACCATAAATCTTTTGTATTATTCACTGCTTTTCTACTCTTGTCTGTGCAACCAAATTAACTATTCCCAATAATTGGAATCTTTGGTGTTTGGGACATTTTTTGCCGTCAACATTTGGTGCTTTCACTAAGAAAACTCGAATTTTGCGTCTTTGTCGCACGTTGTCATCTCGACCCCCGATGAGCTTGAGATTCCTTGCTAAACCTGTTGTCGAGTCCGCTTACGATGGCAAAGCGACCAAAGAACGCAATGGTCGGCTCTTCAACCGCATCTGAGGCCGGTACATCCCAATAGCCTCAACCAAAGGACATCCCGGCCACCAATGAAACCGTCCCTCCTACTGTGAACCTCGAAGCGCCAACGACGCAAACTCAAATCCGCGTGCTTAATGAAAAACCTATTATTATCTACTCCTCTTCATCGACAATGTCACTATTTATTAAAAGCATTTCATCTTTCGTGAATAGCTCCTAAGCTTACGCATGTGTTGTCATACACATTTTGAATTTGAGCCATGATAAATCCTGATTGTAGAGGACTTTGGCATAAAAACCTATTATTATGGGATCAAAATCATTCCTTTCCTCCTTAGCCTCATCCACCATTGCCTGGAGCTCCATATTATCTTCCGAAAATTTAAGCCTAACTTCTGAAGTAACAACCTTATTATCGTCCTCCAAAAGTAGCTCTAAAAGGATTCACGATCTGACTCCCTTTCGAAACTGATTTTGATCCACTTTGGATACAATCTTAAGCCTTGTGATTTCTTCTCTACTTCAGCCAATTTAAAGCTTTTCACTTCTTTATCCAAATGTGTTATAATGTCTTTGTGTAATAACTGAATTTCATCACTTTGACTTTGACTATTTAATTAATTTTAAATATTCGAAATAATGGTTTTATAATCAAAATATCCCTATTTTGAATTGTATTAAATTATTAGAAAATCACTTATAAATTTTGTTAATATAAACAGTTCAAAGAAAAAAAAGAAAATGTGACCACTTTTTTCCCTAAAAATGCTAAATTTTAATTTTGTAAAAGTTGTTTAAAATATTGTTTAAAATCCTTAAATATATAAACGCATAAATATATTAACAAAAAAACATAAACTAGTGGTAGTAAGGATTTATTAAGTTAATAAAGTAATGATTTGATGTTAAACAAGATTAAAGAAAGAAAAATAAAACAATGCAATTAAAATAAGGAAATAATAAAACCTGAGGTACTTAGGTATTCAACTAAGTACATATGCTCCATCATGATGTTGGAAATAGGTATAATAGGTGGAAAGTAAGTGCAAAAAGGAGTGAAGTGGCATGAAGTTAAGGAGAGTAAAATACATAAGGCTATTTCCGTAATTTTCATTTGTTCATTTTATATAATCATGATTTGTTCTTCTTTCTTTTTTCCCTTTATTTTCATTTTTGTTTTTCACTTTTTGTAAGTATTTATCTTCCTCCAACCTTTCTTAATCAAATCGATGGCCCATATGGAATTTAAAGTCCAAAATATTTGTTTTTTTCTTCATTTTAATTTAATTTAAAACTCCATGCTCCCTTTTCAAATTCTATTCAGATTTTACCTCCATTTCCCACAACAATAACTTCGAGTAAACAACCCCAAATAAACTATTTCTTTTTCTCAAATACAGTATAATTGTGTTTGCTATTTTTTTTTACTATTCTTAAAATTCTGGGTTTTAATATGTTAAAATTGCAATTATTTTAGACTTATTTTCGAGCCTAGATTTCTAGATCCAAAAATACCCTATGTTCTTTTACCCTATCTCCCTTAAATCTAAAAAAAATTAAGTGTTTCTTTTTTCTAAAACTGTAGAGGAGAGAAAATTCATGAACATTCATTTCGACTACTTTTCCAGTTTCTACAGTTAGCTTGTCCTAAACTCAATAACAAAAGGACCAATTTTCTGGTTTGAATTTTGTGAAATTAGCTGATAATCCAAACCCTCAACCCCTACCATATCACTTGAACCAAGGTATTTTTGGGCATGAAGCCTTCAAAATCCAAACTTGCTTAAGGAAATTGCAATTACTCAAGTTGTCGCAAATTTAGATTTGGTCTAAATAATTTTGAGGTGAGTAAAGCTCACATTTTTGTAGCAATGCTTTGATTTTTAATAGATTATTTATCATTGTTGTTAATTATCATATGCTTTAATCTTTAGCTCGTTTGTGGTTGTGATTTGGTTATGAATTTTATGTACGTTATGTACGTGTTTGTAACAACCTGAATTTCCCTACCCTTCGAATCGACCGCAAGGCCCAATCCGGAGGTCGGAAACACTCGGATTATTAACTTTGGGCATACAACACATTAGATCAAACAACAGAAGACTTTTATAAATATCATAATAATGTTACATCAGAGTACAAAATATCAGAGTACTTCGAAAATTATATAGCGGAAGATAAATTTACAATAAATGTAATACAATATAGCGGAAACAAATAAACTAACACAGCAGAGAACTATCAATGCTCTGGACACCGCTTTAAGCTTCAATCCATAACCCTGCTCGATGAAATAATCTGCAAAACAAACTACTCGACTGCCCAAGTGGAAAATAGGGGCACCCGAGTTTGTAAGGGAAAAACAAACTACGAGTCAGTTATGGGACTGGTGTGAGAAACTCTACAGTTATAATTAACTTATATTAAATATGGCATATCATGGGACCACGCCGCATGTCATGGAACAGGTTTACCCCCATGAATACCAGTGCACATACAACTACCATAAAAAACTTATGGATCTACAATGCATCACACAACATGCAATTCCTCAATCTACCCATTTAGGCTTAAACCCCAAACTTAGATTTTCCAAATCCAAATCACTTTACAGAAGTTATTCCTTTGGACTTTATTTCCCAATTTCTTATTTCAAATCATTTGAAATACATATCTAACTTTATATCAAAGTAGATTTCACTTTGGGATCTCAAACTAAAATCTTTGGAAATATGAATTCCAAAACATAACAATGCATACAAACAAGCATGCAACCAAATATCAGGCTCCTCTCAGACAAGGCAAAGGTTGCGTACCTTACCAACTCGATATATAAATGTGCACCTCCCACTATGGAGCAGGCTGCACTGACGATGCACCTCCCACGCCCTCAGGGAAAATACACCGCCCTCTCACCCATACTTTTAGTCGCCTTGGGTTACTAGAATCTTTAGCCACATACTAAATCATTTTTATATCCCCAAGTGGGGAAAATCATTTCACAACATAATGATCACAAGTACTTTCCAAAATATAGTACTTCACATTAGCAATTCACGCATATGATCAGTCACTATTAATCACATAACCTTTGAGCTCGTACATCTCGGAGAAGGGTGTTAAGCAAGAGAATAAATTTTCCGCCACCAAACAGATACATCATCAATAGTAACTTATCGGTTACAGGATGAACCACAAAGTAACACATAATACATTTCTAAATCATTTCTCAACATCGAGTTAGCCCTCGAAATCCTTTCTGTTTTATAAAACATTCCCTGTCCAAAATCGGGAATACATTTCTTTTCACTTAAGAAAATTATCATTTCAAAATCATTCATTAAATTTGAAATGAGCTCAACAACATCGCTAAACATCTCATAGTCAAATCGTGAAGTGTTTCACAAGACGTTAGCATACAAATATTTCTACCCAACCCAATGCTAAATGTTAGAGCATATTTTTCTCCTAAGCTGGTCGAGCACAATCCAAATGATCAGTCAATCCCAATCAATATCAAAAACCAAGTGTATTTGGTTTATCACATCTCATGTTTTGGGTAAGTTTAATTACCATCTATTCATTCCAATCTAATTAAAGATTTATTAAAAATCTTCTTAGTTTTAATCTCTGAAATTAATTACTTAATGATTGTTCAACTTTTAGGAAAATTAATCCTATCTTTAACTAGGTTAAAGAAACAACGTCATTTAAAACACCGTTCACGATAAACCCAAAATCATCTTCCATTTATTATGGAACTTTCACGGAAATCTGATCAATCGTAATCGATATAAATTTCCGTATTGAACTAATACTATAAGTGGAATAATGGCAAGGCCTTTTAAATTCCATAAATAGTAGCGGTCTTTATTCATAGATGCTCATCCCGATTATTATTAAATCGAATCCATTAAATTCCAATTTAGTTCATTAAACTGGAAAACTTTTCTTTGAAAAAATTCCATTAAATCTTAATTAAAAGATTTATAAATACTAAATCATAACTAAATACTCAAGTTGTAACCTATCCATAATTCATTTTACATGTTCTCATGTTGTAGTGTTCATCGTTACGATTCCAACGGACCTGAGTTTGCGAATTTTTGACTACATATGAAAAGGTTATGATCGTTTGAAAATTAACTATTTTCCAGAGTTTTTCAGACATCTGTTAAATCGGTTCAAACTTAACTGACACAAATAATTACCCGAGAGATAAGTCAGACGTCTCACCTGATGCATATAATTATTTTTCTGACAGAGAGCTAAATCAGACGTCTGTTACGTCGGTTCAGGCGTCTGACTGACACAAATAACTTTCCAAAGAGCGAAATCAGACGTCTGTTGCGTCGTTCATACGTCTGGATGACGCAAATAACTGTTTTGTTTGCCTTTGACTTCTAAATCAACCTCGGACAAGCCCCGGACATCCTGTATTGACTCCAAATGTTTAGAGAGCTTGCATACACTCTCTAAAGCACCAAAACAACATGCATATACACACATTCACGAAGATGCAAAGGATTTGCTTTAAAACATTTTAATGCTCAAATTCATGAAAACTAAACATTATACAAGCAATGCACACACAACACATATGTGATAAGAGCACACTCAACGTACATGTGCCAAGGGCATACTAGACATGCATAAATGCATGAGGTATAGATGTGAGTTCATAAGAGCTTGCTCACTTAAACAAGTAGACATGTACCAATTAAAAATCATATTTTTAATATACTAATCATATTTAACATCCTAATAAACTTATATTATCAACCAATCATAATCTCATGAATCAAATAATTAACTAGCAAACGGTTAATTTTAATCTAGCCCTTTTCAGTGAATAGTTTCTCACATACTTAAGTGACTACATAAGCTTCACCTAAAAATCGAACCCTTTTCATATTACTTGTCATTAACCCATACCAAACATCATTAAATCATTTCATGCATTCAAATTTATCATTATAGGCCATTAAACAACCTAACCAAGATCATAAACAACAATCAATATATAACTAGCCCTTATTCATTTAGAGATTCCCACCTTTGCTTGTTTAGAAACAAGAAATCGATCCAAAGCTTAGTTAGAATGATCTCTCTTCTAATATAGCTTGCTAATCTTCAATCTAAGCTCATATAAATGAGTTTCCTAGGAATTAGGTTAAACAAAATTTCAGAAATCGAAGACAAAACAAGAATGAGAAGATGGAGAAGCTTAC
Source organism: Allium sativum (assembly GCA_030737875.1). Taxonomy (NCBI): domain Eukaryota; kingdom Viridiplantae; phylum Streptophyta; class Magnoliopsida; order Asparagales; family Amaryllidaceae; genus Allium; species Allium sativum. The sequence continues at coordinate 164,648,090 of CM060924.1, forward strand.
ACAAGTTGTCTCCATCTTTTTTCCCTAGATTTGAGCTCCAAATTGAAAACCCCAGCTAAGGAATTTTAATTTCTTTTTCCATTCTCCATTTCTATTTTTTTCTAAGTGTTGGAATGAAGTGAGGAAGAGAGGGGATGATCTGGTTATATGGAGTGGGCTAGGTTTAGCCAAACCAAAACCCAACCAATATCCCAAAACTTCGAAGCACAAGATATATTGAAGTTTATACTTTTCGAACTCCTAAACGATATTTTGGACTCAATGGAAGTGGTTTCTAGCCCAAATTCATCCGTATGCAAAAAGTGATTTTTGGACACATATGATGATTCAAAAAATAGAATATTTATATTCTGTTTTATTTTCCAATAAAATTATATTAAAAATAAATTTTAAATTTCTTCCAAAATCTCAGGGATGTGACACTCCCCTACTTAAAAAAAATTCTTCCCTGAAAAGGAATGAAGATGTAAGTAAGTTTATTATTTAAAATATAACTTTCAAAATTGATTTTTAAAATCTATTCCTTATTACGAATACGCTTTCTCATGTACCTAACACTCTTAACTCATTCTAGAGCATTACTAACCCTATCTCTAATGAGCTACTCATTGTAGGATACCACTGATCCTATCTCTAATAAGTATTCTTATAGGATGTTGCTAATCCTATCTATGATGAGTCTTCTCTTATGTCGATACCACTTTGAAACAACCCGAATTTCCCTGCCCTTCGAATCCACCGCAAGGCCCAATCCGGAGGTCGGAAATACTCGGATTATTAACTTGGGCGCACAACACATCAGAACAAACAACAGAAGACTTTTATTAACATCATAAAAATGTTACATCAGAGTACAAAATATCAGAGTACATCAAAAATTATAAAGCGGAAGATAAATTTACAATAAATGTAATGCAATACAGCAGAAACAAATAAACTAACACAGCGGAAGACTATCAATGCTCTGGACACAGCTTTAAGCTTCAATCTAGAATCCTGCTCAATGAAATAATATGCAAAACAAACTACTCGACTGCCCCTGTGGAAAATATGGGCACCCGAGTTTGCAAGAGAAAAAACTACGAGTCAGTCAAGGGACTGGTGTGAGAAACTCTACAGTTATAATTAACTAATATAAAATATGGTATATCATGGGACCACGCCGCATGTCACGGAACAGGTTTACCCCCATGAATACCAGTGCACATAAAACTACCATAAATAAACTTATGGATCTACAATGCATCACACAACATGCAATTCCTCAATCTACCCATTTAGGCTTAAACACCAAATTTAGATTTTCCAAATCCAATTCACTTTACAGAAATTATTCATTTGGACTTTATTTCCCGATTTATTATTTCAAATCATTTGAAATACATATCTAGCTTTATATCAATGTAGGTTTCACTTCGGGATCTCAAACCAAAATCTTTGGAATTATGAATTCCGAAAGATAACAATGCATACAAACAAGCATGCAACTAAATATCAGGCTCCCCTCAGACAAGGAAAAGGGTACGTACCTTACCAACTCGATATATAATTGTGCACCTCCCACTATGGAGCAGGCTACACTGATGATGCACCTCCCACGCCCTTGGGGAAAATACACTGCCCTCTCACCCATACTTTTAGTCGTCTTGGGTTACCAGAATCTTTAGCCACATACTAAATCATTTTTATATCCCCAAGTGGGGAAAATCATTTCACAACATAATAATCACAAGTACTTTCCAAAATATAGTACTTCATATTAGCAATTCACACATATGATCAGTCACTATTAATGACATTAACTTTTAGCTCGTACGTCTCAGAGAAGAGTGTTAAGCAAGAGAATAAATTCTCTGCTACCAAACAAATACATCATCAATAGCAACTAATTGGTTATGGGACGAACCACAATGTAACACATAATACACTTCTAAATCATTTCTCAACATCGGGTTAGCCCTCCAAATCCTTTCTATTTTATAAAACATTCCCTGCCCAAAATCGGGAATACATTTCTTTTCACTTAAGAAAAATATCATTTCAAAATCATTCATTAAATTTGAAATGAATTCAACGACATCGCTAAACATCTCATAGTCAAATCGTGAAGTGTTTCACAAGACGTTAGCACACAAATATTTCTACCCAACCCAATGCTAAATGTAAAAAGCATATTTTGCTCATAAACTGGTCGAGCAAAATCCAAACAATCAATCAATCCCATTCAATATCAAAAACCAAGTGTATTTTGTTTATATCACGTCTCATGTTTTGGGTAAGTTTATTTATCATCCATTCATTCCAATCTAATTAAAGATTTATTAAAACACTTCTTAGTTTTAATCTCTGAAATTCATTACTTAATAATTGTTCAACTTTTAGGAAAATTAATCATGTGTTTAACTGGGTTAAAGAACCAATGTCATTTAAAACACCGTTCATGATAAACCCAAAATCATCTTCCATTTAATATGGAACTTTCACAGAAATCTGATCAATCGCAATCGATATAAATTTCCGTATCGAACTAATATTATAAGTGGAATAACGGCAAGGCCTTTTAAATTCCGTAAATAGTAGCGGTCTTCATTCACAGAAGCTCATCTCGATTATTATTCACTACATCAGAAAAAGCTTTTAGCAGCGTTGAAAAAACGCTACTAAAACATGTAGTAGCGTTTCAGTAACCGCTACAACACGACATGCAACTAAAAATCGGAAAGTTTTAGTTGCGTTAAAGTAAACGCAACGAAAAATAAATATGTTGTAGCGTTTCAAAAACCCTACAAAAGGTTTTTTTGGCTGCGTCTTAAAAATGCAACCAAAGTGGTACTTCCATCCTTCTTTTGTATTTTCTGTAGCATTTTTTCTATGCTACTATAATATACTAGCAACATTTAACATTTCCTACTATATATTTTTGTTTCGTTTAATTTCAGCTACAATATTTTTTATAAATTGCATTTTCTCCTGTAGCTTTTTTGAAATGCTACTAAATCTTATTGATTGATGTACAACGCATTTTTATCATAGCTATTTAATGGCTTGTACCAATTCCAACAATAACTTATATATAGTAGCAATAAAAAAAAATCACATGATCATCATTTTCAAACCAACATCGATAATCACCATATTCAAATAATTAAAAAAGGCATTGATGGCATAATCAAGCATAATATTTATAACCATTTCAATAACAGTATTTACAAAATAGTATGAACCATTTACATATTACAACTATTTACAAACAAGTCTACACAACTAGTACGAAAAAAATATTAGAATACATAATAGTTAAAGTCTTGTTAATGGTTTAATTACCGTCAATTCTTTGATGCGGTTGTTCTTTACTTCAAAAATACTAATTACCTGTTCATAAATTGTCAACATTTAGAATTACATAAAAGTATAATAGGTGGAAACATCAATAAAATAGCAACGGAAGAACTAAAATATATAATCATTTACAATCGGAACAAGAAACACTTGTTAGCAGCCATTTACAAAAGCTTAAAATAGAAGCCACTTCTTAAACAAGTATAATCATGTAAAAAATATGATAAACCTAAAGCTAACCTCACAAAAAATAAATCACTACAGAAGATCACTCTTGAAGAAGAAAACAACTTGGATAAAAATAGAAAGATAATTTCCATCAATAAGCCAAAGACTTACTTGACGGCAAATCATATTGGATCATTTTCTAGTTCATCATTGTCGATCTTCTTTAACTTGATGCAACTGATGCAGATGGAAGTGCTTCAGCCAAATCATATATAAATGAAGAGTGCATCCTAGAGTTGGTACTCTTTCCCGATTCTTCAATTCCATATTCCAATTCAAGTTCTTTGTATTCCTTGTTTATTTCTTTTGGAATTCCTATGTGCTCACTCACAAAACTCCACTAGAACTTTATCAGTGTACGACTTTAACTAATATAAGACATGAAAACAACATAAGAATAAAAGCACAAAAAGTAAAAGCTTGATGCATACAAATGATACAGGGGAAAAAGCTCTACCTCCTCTTCTTCTTAGACAAGCAAGTAAAAAAAAAAAACTAAACCAAGGCATCCACGCTAACATGGACTTCTGGTACTTGCCATAAGCTTAAGCTCTATGATCCATTCTGAGAATTCTATCCTTAACCAATATAGTGATGTAAGCCAAGCACAATGTATTCACAAGTGGGCCAATAAACATCCAGCCCTAGCCCAAATTCCAAACATAAAAATAGGCCACTCATAATCAATAATTAGTCAAATTCAGATGGCCTACAAAAGGTGATAAAACCAAAAAATAGATTCATTCTTGTATGACAAAGCCCAGGTCAAATGTAAGATTCGAGCTACTTGATGAACATCAGAATATAGCTAGAACTGCTAAAAAACGTCTCTTTTTATACCAATTGATTTAACAGTCCTATAAATCACAATTTTCCACATGTCACGTACTGCTAAAAAAAATTAACTCCTTTTGTTCAAGAATCATTAGTCAAGCCTTCTATGGAAGGAATCAAGATTGTTGTTTTTCAAATTAATAAAAACAGCAGCCCTAATCCTAATGGTATTACTTCTAAGTTCTATAGATTTGTTTAAAATGCGTAGACTTAAATTGATAAATTCATAGTAAAATAGTGATAAATACACAAGACTTTAAGACAGTTTAGTCACAACTGCTTGTTTTCAGTTAGTTATGACGCAGAAGCATTTTGATATGAAGATGAGCTGTATATTTAACCAGAAGTAAACAGATAAATACTTAGTTTTCATTTCAGAAATTACATCTTAACGTTTGTTTGTGTTATGATAGATCAACAACCATGACTGAGTCACTAAAACTCTAATGGTAGACCAATTTGTGACATACACCAAGTTGCAAGACATTTGCACATTTTGGTTTGTTGTTCCTGAATATAAAAATACATCAACCGCTCTGTTAGAATGATGAAATAGGCCAGGCAGTAAGAATTGTTAGGAAATAATTTAATCAACATATAATCCAATGATGGAGTAGTTTCTAAGATGGCTTTTTTAATTATTTGTAATATAAGTTCGCATGTCAGGCTTGCATAATTTATTTAAGTAGCAAGACAAAATGGTTCAGACTACCATCAGTTATAGAAACCACAACAAAGTATAGTTTTTCACCCCATCATCTCAATCTAATACACCTATTTCTAACAATACAACTTGAAAATGGTAAGCACCTAACAATATACAAATGTCACGTACCAACCATATGCATATTTGGATAGTTATAACTGGAAAATTAATTGAACAATTCCTAATGTGGGAAAAAAGTGAAGTGTTATTGTTTTACTAGAACGTATTTCACTATGATAAATTCGCAACTATCCAATTGTCGACTAGAACAATCAAATATGAACTAAATTTGGTAATACATAGCTTATATGTTACCATGGGTCACTAATCTAATAGTTAAGTCGATAATTCAATATTTTTTGTTAAACCAATGAAACTATCATACTTTGAATTAGTTAGGAGCAGGAAAATGGGATGCAAAGATACAATGGGTTATTTATCAGTTTTTCCAAACGTCAATAAATTTTTCCTCAATGTTACCCTATCCAAATATGAACTACAATTGTATTTATCAATTGGCCTATTCAAATCAACTGTTTAGACAAAGGATGCCCAGCTGAATTAATTTCGATATTAAATCATCAATTATTATAACTATAAATTAATTGTTAATAATAAAATTAAAAGGCAAAATAAGAAGATATAAAAAAACGCGCAGAAGACATACATATCCTATTAAATAGATTAGAAATTAGTGAGCCACAGCTAGTAACAATGTTCATGCTAATACTTTCTAATCCTTACTACTTCTATCAAATTTCGAAGTTCTTAAATATATCTTAATGAAGGAATGAATACCTGACAACAGACTGTGAATACAAAAAGAAGCAAAATATACCACTTCATTTGCACTCCTGTAGATTTATTGAATACATATTTAATACTTTACCATATTGAGTTGCAAAATAAATTTGAATTTAAACTAAAAAAATCTAATCAATTTCTCAAATCAAAAGACAAAACCATAGTTACTATTAACAAATAATATACATTCAAGTTTAATAGAGCGGCTAAAAGAACAATAAATCATATAGACCATACCTCAAAAATGAAGAAGAAAGAGATGAATCAAAGCGGAAACAGCCAGCAGAAATCTGAGTAATAGATTGCTTAGCGATTAATCAAACAAACCTTAACATGCAATTTCTAAACTACGAAGTAAGTATTTATTTTGTTGGTACAATGTTTTTGTAACACCCCACTCCCGCTATGATCACTCACTAAGGGAATGCCATAGCATCGGTGGAGTATTTTAGTGAATATAGAACAGAAAAATTACAACAAGACAGATATAAATAGTACTTGAAATTTTAAAACATCATCTCATAACAGCGGAAGTAAAACATGTCTGGTTACATCATAAAACCACAATAAAGGTCAAGTACAATATCCATCAAAATAAAGAAGTACATAATCCCACTCTCATACAATAGCCAAACAAAAGAAAAGATAACTGGATAACTGGAGCTTTACATCTATCCAAGCTCCTAAAGACTGGAACAGCAATTCGATCAAGCTCCACTACTGCTAGGATCCACCGTAGGACCTGAGGGTTGGGAAAAAGATAAAAACAACAGGGTCAGACATAAGTCTGAGCGAGTCCTATAACTTTAACAATACAATCGTTAAAGTAACCAGAGAAGACATAAACTGATATACGGTAACATATAGGGATGAATGGCTACCCTAAGCAGTCAACTAAACGAAGATAAAGGATAAAGACGCATCTACCCTCCCTAAGGTAAATTACTAAACTGCACCACACCAGTCGTTCCTAACTTAAAGGTTGATCCCACCCAAGGACTTATAAAATTTACTAATTAGTACCTGCGTACCCCTAGGTGACCAAGTAGGCGCCACGGGGCCCTACAATCCACTAGGTGTACACACTACTTCCCATTCGATCGGCTCCCTAACGTAGATACCCGTGCTGGCCCCACCGTGGGATGTATCATTCCCCAATGTGGCAACCTGATGGAACTAAAGGTGCACGGCTTATATCTACTCGATGCAACAACGGCTTACCTACCAGCCCGGGCCCACTCACGCATATGAAGCCCGTTGGACTTGCGTTGCCACCGCTAACCCGTTTGCCTCTTACAGTCAAGCCCAGTATGCGTGTCCCGTCCTCGACATGGGTCGAGCCCACAAAGATACGTATGGGTTACTGGTTGAAATGGGCCTCCACAAGCTACCCACCTAAGCTTGTCCCTTTTTCTAGTATATACCACTTAACCCTTTAATCATGTTTTAATTACATGTTCCATTTTGGTTAAGTATTCTAATCGTATTTTCTATTGCCACCCAAGGCAACCACTAGATTTTCTCATGCCACCCGAGGCACCCACTTAACCCCTCATGTCCCTCTACATGCTAATATGGTTAAGTGTTTCTTAATTAATTAATTAAGAACGTAACCTTTGTAAAGACCTCTCACATTAGACTGTCTTTTATGACCGCTGGTTAAGCCGGTTGGGTCCGGGCAGCCTTATGTCATAACAGAGTCTAACCTCGTGTCTTTACATTAATTACGTATTTAGTTTGTGCCTAAGACCTCTCACATTGGGCTAACATTTGTAGCAACTGGTTAAGCCGGTTGGGTCCGGGCAGTTTTACGCTACAACTGAGTCCAACCTCGTGTCTTAGTCAATTAATTACACCTAATTAATCACCCTATAATTTTATATTAATTATCCCTAATTAATCAAGTTTTCTTAACATGGGTAGACCTAACTTAATAGGTAAATTCCCATGGGGTAGACCTAACTCAATAGGTAAATTCCCAACACATAGTATGGGTACACCTAACCAAATAGGCAAATTCCCATACTATGTTTATTTATTTTGTGTTATGCATAATTATATTAATTTCACACAATCTTATTAACTTATGCATTTAATTACCCCATCGTTCCCACGTAATTTCGTTCATGATATAACACATATAAAAGGTGTCAACTTGCATATGAATGAACATGTTTCAAAGGTGCCATCTTGCATATTAACAAACACATAACTTGCATATGAACTTGCATAACATGTCACATAACTTGCATATAATATGTCACATAACTTACATATTCATTTTGCATAACAAACTTGCATATTAGCTTATAGACTTGCATAATGTGTCATCATGAACTTGCATATTAATAAACATGTAACTTGCATATTTACATACATGTAACTCGCATATTAACAAACATGTAACTTGCATATAAAGAAACATGTAACTTGCATATTTACATACATGTAACTTGCATATTAACAAACATGTAACTTGCATATTTACATACATGTAACTTGCATATTAACAAACATGTAACTTGCATATTTACATACATGTAACTTGCATATTTACATACATGTAACTTGCATATTAACAAACATGTAACTTGCATAGCATATTACCATGAACTTGCATAACATGCATATGATTACATAGCCCACAACTTGCATATTTAGCATCATGCAAACATAACATACATCATATTAAACTTGCATAAGCTTACATACTCAACATGCATAAACATAAGATTAATGCTAACATCATATCATATGATTCAAAGCTCATTAACCCACATACAAAACCATAAATCTCATCACATCTCATCTAATTAGTTTACCAAAAGATCATCAAAGTGATAGAAACTCACAACTAGCAACTTTGAACACCAAATGAAGAAGATTAAGATGCTAAGAAGGGATTAGAAGTTGATTAGAGAGTGATTAGTATGCAACCCTCTTCATAAAATTAGTGGAGGCCATGAGAGCTAGCATTTTGCCATAGTTTAGTCACTAGGTTTAATTATGAATGAATTAGGGTAGGTTAGGGTCTTATTTATAGATTAGGCAAGTGTTTTAGGCCATAGGATTAACCCTAGATTCAATCCAAGCCATCAAAGCATGTCTTGGGGAAGAAGTCAAGTGTAGGAACCATCTAGGGCCTTTAGATTAAAGATGGACCATGAGAACCATTCAAATGCAAAATCTGCACTTGAGCGAATCGGCCCACGGGTTGACAGCCAAACACCCTGGATTAACCCCTAGTCGACCCAGCGGGCTCGGGTCGACTTCAAAAATCGGCCGGTTCGGTTATTCCCCTCTCCCAATTCGCTGTTTTGAGCATTTTTGCATATTTATTTATTAAATTTTCAATTATATATATATATATCAATATATATATATATATATATATATATATATCTACACAACCCATTTCACTTAATTAAGTATACTTTAATTTGGGAATTTTCGTGAAACTTCGCGAGGCCATATCTTGGTCATACGGACTCCGATTTTCGAAAACTCGGACTCTATTTCGCGTATTTTTCCGAGACGAACGCAATGGCATAGCCCGTTTCCCTTGATTCCCATTTTAGAATTAAATTCTGCCTCGATTTATGTTATTACAGGTTATTGAAAATACGGGTTGTTACATTCTCCCCTCCTTAAAGGATTTCGTCCCCGAAATCTTCAAGTTAGGAAGAACGTATCCTACCATCCAATCATCCATCTACTCAAAGCATCATCCACGAGCAATCATTGTCCTTACAAGATTCTAAATGCTGGATGGATATATGCAAAAGTGTGTGTATATGTACTTACCTAATGCAAAAATCAGGCGGTTACTGATACAGTAAACCTCCTTAATGCAAACCATGATAGTGCCATGCATCCAATATGTATGCGAAACCCTATTGACACATACAAATTTCTACATGCGTGCACAACCATACACAAAAATGCATCATCCATATGATAACACAGCCATGATACATCCATCAATCTAACTACCACATCCATTTATGCAATATGCAACATGAAGTGACTGAGCCGATCTAGTGCCTAATGTGTGTGTATATGCATCCACGAGCAACCACTAGCAAACAATTGCATCCATATGCATCCATCAACCATAACATGTTTCAAACACATGTTTCAACCATAGGTTTTACCCTATCTAAAGGTCATAGGTATTAGCGAGAGGATATACTAAAGATAAGATAAGTACTAGACAAGCAATAAAGGAGAAGTTAAAAGACATACTCTCAAAAAGAAATGGATACAAAGAACGCATCTTTGCTTCCGTCTCCCAAGTAGCATTGCTTTCGTCATCTCCCCATTGCACTTTAACTAGCTGAACTTCTCTGTTCCTCAACTTCCTAGTTTCTGACCCAAGGATGCGAGTAGGAGCTCGTCGAATCGTCGCATCACGCTCTACCTCTACATCTCTAAGCAAGCTCGGCTCTACCACCTCCGCGGTCTCATGTAAGCACTTCCTCAAATGTGATACATGGAATACATCATGAACACCACTAAGTCTGTCGGGCAACTCCACCCTATATGCCATCCGTCCAATCCTTTCCTTAATAGGAAACGGCCCAACAAATCTCGGTGCTAACTTCCCTACGGACCCAAAGCGAACAACATTTCTCAATGGAGATACTTTGACAAAAACCATGTCCCCAACCTCAAACTCAAGATCCGTCCTTCTCCGATCCGCATAAGATTTCTGTCTATCTTGCGCTGCTTTCATCCTTTTTCGAATTAAATCAATCTTCTCTGAAGTCTCTCTAACCATATCCGGCCCAAGCAAGATCTTATCCGTAGATTCCCACCAACATGTAGGAGATCGACAAGGCCTTCCATAAAGAGCTTCGAAAGGAGCCATACCAATACTGGACTGAAAGCTGTTATTATATGCGAACTCCACCAAAGGAAGATGTTCTTCCCATGTACCTCCAAAATCCAAGATACAAAGCCTCAAAAGATCTTCTAAGATACGGTTCACCCTCTCAGTCTGACCGTCCGTCTGAGGATGATATGCGGTGCTCAAACACAACTGAGTCCCTACCGCCTCTTGCAAACTTCTCCAAAACTCACTAGTGAAAATAGGATCTCGATCACTCACAATGCTGGATGGTACGCCATGCAATCTAACAATCTCTCTAACATAGACTGAAGCAAGCCATGGAGCGGTCCTCTTACTCTTTACGGGTATAAAATGGGCACTCTTGGTAAGTCTGTCTACCACAACCCAAATTCCCGTATTGCCCTTCCTCGATCTCGGTAACCCGTCGATGAAATCCATCGAGACACTATCCCACTTCCACTGTGGAACTTCCAATGGGTGTAGCAACCCACCGGGTTTCCTTTGCTCCACTTTAACTTGTTGGCACACTAAGCATCTAGCCACATACTCGGCCACATCTTTCTTCATACCGGCCCAGAAGAAAACTCTCTTCATGTCTTGGTACATTTTGTCTCCACCGGGATGAATAGTCATTCTTGAACGATGTGCATCATCCAAAATAGCCTTCTTCAAACCCTCATCTTGCGGTACACAAAGTCTACCGTCTCTATGCAACCATCCCTTATCATCTATGGTGTATCTACCCAAATGGCTGGACGACTCCCCTCTTATAAGCTTCTCTACCAACACAACCAACTGTGGGTCGTCTCGCTGAGCCTCGCCAATCCGTCTCAAAAGAGTAGGTCTAACCTCCAAGGATGCCAACAAACCAGGTACAAAATCAACAGAAGGTCTGAAGTCAAACAAAGAAAGAAACTCCAAGCTTCGTCGTTCCACGAACAATGGACTCAAAGATAGCCTTTTTCTACTTAAGGCGTCTGCCACCACGTTACCCTTACCAGGGGTATACGCTATCTCGAAATCATAGGATGCTAAGAACTCCATCCACCTTTGCTGTCTTAAGTTTAAATCCTTCTGAGAGAATAAGTACTTCAATGATTTATGGTCGGTGAACAACTCGAATCTCTCACCAAGAAGATAATGGCGCCAAGACTTAAGTGCGAAAACAATCGCGGCCAACTCTAGATCATGGGTAGGGTAATTCTTCTCATGCACTCTCAATTGTCTCCCTCCATAGGCTATTACCCTTCCCTCCTGCATCAAGACTGCGCCTAATCCTGTTCCACAAGCATCGGTATAAACAACAAACGGCTTACTCCCATCCGGGAGCACTAAAACTGGAGCGGTGGTCAAAGCTCTCTTTAACCGTCGGAAAGCATCATCACAATCTACATCCCACGAGAAAACCAGATTCTTTTTCGTCAAGCGGGTTAATGGGGCTGATATCTTCGCAAAGTCTTTGATGAACTTCCTATAATATCCTGCCAACCCCAAGAAACTTCTTACCTCGGTAGCATTTCTAGGAACTTTCCAATCCTGGATAGATACTATCTTTGCGGGATCCACAGCTATCCCTTCCTTAGAGACCACATGCCCTAAGAATCGCACTTCTCTTCTCCAAAAATGGCATTTAGAGAATTTAGCTTTAAGACTATGCGCTCGAAGAGTCTCCAACACTTCCTTGAGATGTAAGGCATGCTCTTCTTCATTCTTGGAAAAGACCAAGATGTCATCCACAAAAACTACTACAAACTTATTCAGATACTCTCTGAACACTCTACTCATGAGATCAACGAAGTATGCGGGGGCGTTTGTCAACCCAAATGGCATCACTAGCCACTCATAAAAACCATCCGGAGTCCGGAAAGCAGTCTTCTCTATACTGTCCTCCGCCACTCTTAACTGATGAAACCCTGTAGCTAAGTCCATCTGCGAAAATACTGACGCGCCAACCAACTGATCAAAGAGATCATCTATCCTCGGTAATGGGTGTCTATTCTTCTTCGTGAGCTTATTAAGTTCTCTATAATCCACACAAAGTCTGAGGGACCCATCCGCCTTCGTGGCAAACACTACTGGAGCTCCCCACTCCGATATACTTCGCCTTATGAACCCCTTCTCAAGCAACTCCCCTACTTGCTTATGAAGTTCTCTTCTCTCACGAGGAGCCATGTGGCGTACTGGCAAAGACACTGGTTTGGCATTATCCACCAAATAAATTCGGAAATCTATCTCCCGCTTCGGAGGCAAACCCTTTACTTCTTCAAACACATCCGGATATTCCCGGACTACTCTGACAGAACACAAACTCTCGACCGAAGCATCGAGCGATTCAAGATAACTTAGCAAAACAGATTCCATGGGATTGCAAGAGATCTCGAGAGTGTTACCCAAGCGGGTCATGAGCCTGACAACTCTCCTTTCGCAATCAAGAACGGCACCATTACTGGATAACCAGTCCATGCCCAAGATCAACCCATAGCCCGTGAAGCCCAATACAAAAGCATCACATCTAAACTCAACGCTAAGTATAGAAATCTTCAAACCCAAACATATCATAGACAGATATATGGAGCCCCCAATTGGGTTTGAGACAACCAAGGGATCATCAACTAGACTGGTGTCTAAGTGCAGTGACTCAACTAACGATGATGAGATAAAAGAATGCGATGCGCCAGAGTCAAACAAAGTACGAACTGGATGATCAAACAGAAAAACCAGACTTTCAACGGAAATAGTTCTACCTCTCTGCTGAATCGGTGGAACTGAGAGAACCTGAACTTGCCCCCCTGACTGAGGTGGTGCTATAAGAGCTTGCACCTGGCCTCCTGAGGTAGACCCCGTCTTCTGCCCCTTCTTTGGGCAGTTTTTCACAAGATGCCCTGCTTCACCACAATGAAAGCAACCGGTTTTCTTCTTTTTGCGACAATCCTTACTAAGGTGTCCTGGTGTTCCACAATTGAAGCACTTCTTCTTCGTCTTCTTTTTGTCACCATTGCCTTTTCCGCCCTTGCCTTGTTGTTGCTGTTGCGGTTTCTTCTGATCCCCCTTTTTCTCTGGTGCCTTAGAATTCTTATCATCCTCATGCATAAGTGCCATGTAGACAAGCTTCTCAAAAGTGGCCCCCATAGGAATGTGAGTCATAGCTATTCCTTGCAATGGTTCGTTCAAGCCTCTAACGAACCTCAAAGCCTTCTTCTCCGGTGTATTCACCAACTCTATGCCAAACCTTGCTAATTGATTGAATTTGTTGACATATTCTTTCACCGTGAGATTCCCTTGCTTCAAATTCAAGAACTTCTCCATAAACAGATTCTCTTCCGCCCTTGAGAGAAACTTAGCCCCAAACCTTTGCTTAAAATCTGCCCAAGAGTCAACAGGGCGTTCTCCATTAGTGACCTCCCACCAGAATGAGGCCTCTCCCTTCATTAACCAAGCCGCCAACTTGACTTTCTTTCCCTCTTCCACTTCAAAGATATCTAGCAACTCTTCCACTTCCTTAAGCCAATCTCTAGCCTCTACGAAAGTCTCTGAACCAAGAAAAGGTTTTCCTCCTATAGCCTTGAACTCCTTGCAAACCTTAGCAAAATTATCCACTCTAGGCTGAGGAGGAGGAGCGGTTGTCTCTGGTGTAGTAGCATTGGCCGGACCCGCAGCCGCGGCCCTAGCCTCTTGCAACCTCCTATACCATAGTGGTATAACTAAACCCTCCGGGATGTTAAGATCTTCAGCCATGCTGAAACGAAAGAGGAAAGATTCAAAAAGGAGATTCCGAAAGATAAAGATATGGCTATTGGGGATTATGCTTTTCTTTTTCAAAAACTTTTTCTCTTAGAAGACATGCTTTTAAAAATCCTTTCTTCGAAAATACTCTTAGAAAGTAGTTTTTCTCAAAAATTTTATCTGTTCTGGTAACCTTAAGCTCTGATACCACGTGTAACACCCCACTCCCGCTATGATCACTCACTAAGGGAATGCCATAGCATCGGTGGAGTATTTTAGTGAATATAGAACAGAAAAATTACAACAAGACAGATATAAATAGTACTTGAAATTTTAAAACATCATCTCATAACAGCGGAAGTAAAACATGTCTGGTTACATCATAAAACCACAATAAAGGTCAAGTACAATATCCATCAAAATAAAGAAGTACATAATCCCACTCTCATACAATAGCCAAACAAAAGAAAAGATAACTGGATAACTGGAGCTTTACATCTATCCAAGCTCCTAAAGACTGGAACAGCAATCCGATCAAGCTCCACTACTGCTAGGATCCACCGTAGGACCTGAGGGTTGGGAAAAAGATAAAAACAACAGGGTCAGACATAAGTCTGAGCGAGTCCTATAACTTTAACAATACAATCGTTAAAGTAACCAGAGAAGACATAAACTGATATACGGTAACATATAGGGATGAATGGCTACCCTAAGCAGTCAACTAAACGAAGATAAAGGATAAAGACGCATCTACCCTCCCTAAGGTAAATTACTAAACTGCACCACACCAGTCGTTCCTAACTTAAAGGTTGATCCCACCCAAGGACTTATAAAATTTACTAATTAGTACCTGCGTACCCCTAGGTGACCAAGTAGGCGCCACGGGGCCCTACAATCCACTAGGTGTACACACTACTTCCCATTCGATCGGCTCCCTAACGTAGATACCCGTGCTGGCCCCACCGTGGGATGTATCATTCCCCAATGTGGCAACCTGATGGAACTAAAGGTGCACGGCTTATATCTACTCGATGCAACAACGGCTTACCTACCAGCCCGGGCCCACTCACGCATATGAAGCCCGTTGGACTTGCGTTGCCACCGCTAACCCGTTTGCCTCTTACAGTCAAGCCCAGTATGCGTGTCCCGTCCTCGACATGGGTCGAGCCCACAAAGATACGTATGGGTTACTGGTTGAAATGGGCCTCCACAAGCTACCCACCTAAGCTTGTCCCTTTTTCTAGTATATCCCACTTAACCCTTTAATCATGTTTTAATTACATGTTCCATTTTGGTTAAGTATTCTAATCGTATTTTCTATTGCCACCCAAGGCAACCACTAGATTTTCTCATGCCACCCGAGGCACCCACTTAACCCCTCATGTCCCTCTACATGCTAATATGGTTAAGTGTTTCTTAATTAATTAATTAAGAACGTAACCTTTGTAAAGACCTCTCACATTAGACTGTCTTTTATGACCGCTGGTTAAGCCGGTTGGGTCCGGGCAGCCTTATGTCATAACAGAGTCTAACCTCGTGTCTTTACATTAATTACGTATTTAGTTTGTGCCTAAGACCTCTCACATTGGGCTAACATTTGTAGCAACTGGTTAAGCCGGTTGGGTCCGGGCAGTTTTACGCTACAACTGAGTCCAACCTCGTGTCTTAGTCAATTAATTACACCTAATTAATCACCCTATAATTTTATATTAATTATCCCTAATTAATCAAGTTTTCTTAACATGGGTAGACCTAACTTAATAGGTAAATTCCCATGGGGTAGACCTAACTCAATAGGTAAATTCCCAACACATAGTATGGGTACACCTAACCAAATAGGCAAATTCCCATACTATGTTTATTTATTTTGTGTTATGCATAATTATATTAATTTCACACAATCTTATTAACTTATGCATTTAATTACCCCATCGTTCCCACGTAATTTCGTTCATGATATAACACATATAAAAGGTGTCAACTTGCATATGAATGAACATGTTTCAAAGGTGCCATCTTGCATATTAACAAACACATAACTTGCATATGAACTTGCATAACATGTCACATAACTTGCATATAATATGTCACATAACTTACATATTCATTTTGCATAACAAACTTGCATATTAGCTTATAGACTTGCATAATGTGTCATCATGAACTTGCATATTAATAAACATGTAACTTGCATATTTACATACATGTAACTCGCATATTAACAAACATGTAACTTGCATATAAAGAAACATGTAACTTGCATATTTACATACATGTAACTTGCATATTAACAAACATGTAACTTGCATATTAACAAACATGTAACTTGCATATTTACATACATGTAACTTGCATATTAACAAACATGTAACTTGCATATTTACATACATGTAACTTGCATATTTACATACATGTAACTTGCATATTAACAAACATGTAACTTGCATAGCATATTACCATGAACTTGCATAACATGCATATGATTACATAGCCCACAACTTGCATATTTAGCATCATGCAAACATAACATACATCATATTAAACTTGCATAAGCTTACATACTCAACATGCATAAACATAAGATTAATGCTAACATCATATCATATGATTCAAAGCTCATTAACCCACATACAAAACCATAAATCTCATCACATCTCATCTAATTAGTTTACCAAAAGATCATCAAAGTGATAGAAACTCACAACTAGCAACTTTGAACACCAAATGAAGAAGATTAAGATGCTAAGAAGGGATTAGAAGTTGATTAGAGAGTGATTAGTATGCAACCCTCTTCATAAAATTAGTGGAGGCCATGAGAGCTAGCATTTTGCCATAGTTTAGTCACTAGGTTTAATTATGAATGAATTAGGGTAGGTTAGGGTCTTATTTATAGATTAGGCAAGTGTTTTAGGCCATAGGATTAACCCTAGATTCAATCCAAGCCATCAAAGCATGTCTTGGGGAAGAAGTCAAGTGTAGGAACCATCTAGGGCCTTTAGATTAAAGATGGACCATGAGAACCATTCAAATGCAAAATCTGCACTTGAGCGAATCGGCCCACGGGTTGACAGCCAAACACCCTGGATTAACCCCTAGTCGACCCAGCGGGCTCGGGTCGACTTCAAAAATCGGCCGGTTCGGTTATTCCCCTCTCCCAATTCGCTGTTTTGAGCATTTTTGCATATTTATTTATTAAATTTTCAATTATATATATATATATATATATATCAATATATATATATATATATATATCTACACAACCCATTTCACTTAATTAAGTATACTTTAATTTGGGAATTTTCGTGAAACTTCGCGAGGCCATATCTTGGTCATACGGACTCCGATTTTCGAAAACTCGGACTCTATTTCGCGTATTTTTCCGAGACGAACGCAATGGCATAGCCCGTTTCCCTTGATTCCCATTTTAGAATTAAATTCTGCCTCGATTTATGTTATTACAGGTTATTGAAAATACGGGTTGTTACAGTTTTATTTCGTTTATAACATAAAATAGCAAATTATATCGATGTTGGCTGACCACAATCTCTAAATCAATCAATAGTAAACTTACATGACAATATTCCAAATCCAAATCTGAAAAGATCATTCTAAAGGACAATACAAACGAAAGCACAAACGAAGCCAATAATACCTACTCCAACGACCTTCTTAATTGAAGGACTCTAATGTGTTATACAAAAGCTGCAAAAACCCTACCTGATCTTTCAATTCTCGTTAACTAACGATGACAAACATTGCAAGTACCTTCATTTTAACTAAAAGTCGTAAGGTGGCTTAAATACAACTCATTCCTCCCATAAATCTCCATCATATACATTTCTAGATCTATAGCATAATTCAACTACTGTCATACTACAACACTCCGCTCCTTAATCAAACTTCAACGCTTGCTCAAACGCATCTACCACAAAACAACTACTCCTACTTCTATACCATATCCACCTCATCAACCGCTATAAACATTCATTACACATGGATATCACACTCTTACTACTTCATTGAAACGACAACTGCTCAATCAGTCCCGCACCCACTTCAACGCACTTCTCCAACTCAATTCACTTCATTACACAAGGATATCATAACCGACTACAAAACTGCATCATATTTGAAACTCATCGCCACCATAATCACCTTGTCAGTAACCCATCTCCTCGCTAATCCAAACGCAGTCATTTCCACAACCTTTACATCTCCACATTCACTACACAGTCTCACTTACTTGAATCCTCCATGTATAGAGACATTGCTTCTGCCATCATCTTCAAATTATACACTACAACATAACTTAAACATCCTTGAACTACAACCATCAACCAACCAACTGCGACACCCTGAACCAAAACTCACTGGTTATTCACCAAACTTCTCACCAATTGCTCACCAAATGATTGACCTACTATGACCCCTTGAACCATGCATATCATCTTCCTTACCACCCTTATCGAATCACTCCATCATCATAGGGAAGAACTCTAACCTACCTTCATCACGTGACCTCCCCCGTGCTCTTCAAACAATCCACTTCGTAACCTAGAACAAACAGAACAAGCTGCAACCATTCAAACTGTTGCAAACTTTTTGAATCATTAAAACCTGAAATGCCTTCCTTCTTAAGCCGTGAATATCACCGCATGTTTTCATCTACTCCAACAACCCGATTCACCACTCCTTCTACTTAGCTACCTGATCATCATTATAAAATTTAAATATATATTACTATAGGCATCTGCAACATGTTATTCTGGGTGACATACTGATAAATAATCAAACATATTTGAAAGGAAAAACAATAGTTGTATGTGGAGAAATGAAAGAGGAATTTAATTTGTTTATTGTTAACTACATAACTAGACATAAACTGAAACATGACCATAGTAACCAAAGTGAAGTGATGGTAAAAAGTATCGTTAACGATAGTTGAAGTAGGAAACAGTTTGTGTAACTCAGACATGTTACCTACTGGATGCCCAAAATGTATGAGATCACATTTGAAAAAATTTCTTCAGTTAATTAATTTTATATAGAGTCCTGGATTCATCCAATACTTAGATTACCATATTGCAGCTGTAGCACGTTGACTGCCAATAACTAATATTTCAAAAGAAGAAAGTAAAAAATAACTAATATTTCAAATATGACACCAAATTTTGCTTGTTATAGATTTTAACCTAGTGTAATTATTAGGGTTACTGTCAGTCACACTGAAGGATGTTAGAATTTGTGATACAATATTTCCATTCGCTGAAGATTGGAAGATATTATTGATTATGGTGATAGAATATTTCTAGTTAGAGAAGATTTGGGAAATATTGTTAATTTAGGAATATAATATTTCCAATTTGCAGAAGATTTGGAAGATATCAGACATTTATTGCTCTTTTATTTGTAAAAGGGATAGGAAATAAATTACCTACATAAGTGGAAGGATTTGAAGAAGGTTTCTTTTTGGGATAGTGAAGTAAGGAATTAATTCCCTAATTGGTTGGTTAAACAAGGAAGCCTACTAGGAGAATTGAAGAATTAATTAGGCATTGATTTATATCACAAATCAATTACTTCAACCCCAAGCATTAATCCTTATATAAGGATAGGGATTAGGTGAATGTAGTATTATCTCAAAAATGTGAGGTGTATCATCTCTAAAAGTTCTTCTTCTTCCCTACTATCAGTCTTGTAATTTTTCTTTTGTAGAAAAGAAATAAAATCTCCTCTCCCCAAGTGGACGTACACTAACAATACGTTAGTGAAACCACTATAAACCTCTTATGTTATTTCTTTTATTGCTAGTTCTATGATTGCTTTGCTGGTTACTATCTTTGTTTGTTTTGCCTCACCATCAATGCGTTCCTATTCGTTTTTTTCGCAAAAATTGGTATAAGAGCTACTAGGTTGATTGAGAAAGGGTGTTTGGCATTATGGCAGGAGATAAGGAGAATTCAGCAATTGTATCAAGGCCATATGTCAAAGGGACATATATGGAAGCAGGATCTCAGTTAGCAATAGAAAGATGGAATGGGGATAAAGACTTCGAGAAGCGGCAATGGTGGATGAAAGCTGTTCTGATGAGAAACAATGTTCATCCTGTGGTGTTTGCTCCTGAGGAGTTGACGGATGATATTTTAGGCGTGGAAAGGATGGAGATGGAACGATGGGCGTTTACTACTTTACAATTGGCAATGGGAGAAAAAGTCATTTCAGAGATTAGCGGTGAGACCACTGCTAAGGACATTTGGACCAAGCTGGAAAAACTCTATCTAAAGAAGTCACTAACCAACCATTTGATTTTGCTGAAAACGTTTTTCACCATGCGAATGAGAGGGGGTACTTCAGTGAAGGCACATCTAAGCTTCTTTGATGATCTCGTGATGAAGATGAAGACTGTTGACTTGAAAGTGGATGAGGAGCAAAAAGCAATGATTCTTTTGTGTTCTTTTCTAGAGCGATACCTAGGTTTCGCTAACAGTCTTATCTATGCCAGAGATACACTAACAATAGTTGATGCGACGGCAGGTCTTCTATCTGAGGACTTGAGGGATCAGATGAAGGGGTTGAGTGAAGGTAGAGGAGAAAGTAGTACGGAAGCCTTATTAGCTGGTATGGAGAAAGGGGAGAAGAAGAAGAAAACAAAGTCAAGAGATAGGAAGTGCTACATTTGTAAGAAACCAGGCCATTGGAAGAGAGATTTTCCGGACTCGAAGAAAAGATTGTAGCTGGAAATTCATCAGTTGCGATGGAGAAATTATTGTTTGATGACTTGTTGACAGCAGTAGTATCAGATGTATCAGACCATTGGGTGCTAGATACGGGGGCGTCTTTTCATATGACACCTAATAAGAATTATTTCAGTTCTTTTAAAAGAAAAAGAGGGAAACTAATTCTTATGGGAAATGATGCTAGTTGTAGAGTCATGGGCAAAGGAACTGTGCAGATTTGCATGTACGACGGGGTAATAGGCATTTTGATAAGTGTGCGTTATGTTCCAGGTCTTCGGAAGTCAACGATATCTCTTGGGCAGTTGGCATCGAAAGGATGCGAAGTGACTATTGATAAGGATAGTCTAAGGGTATCTAAGGGTGCATTTGTAGTGATGAAGAGAGATATGTTTCATAATTTGTATCTTCTTAGGGGAAGCACTGTACTTGGACAGTCAAGGGTTGGAGTCTACAGTTCTCATGGAGAAGATGTCAAAGCTAGGCATACGAGAAGGGACTTTGAGTTTCTGCATAGGCAGAATATGATCAAAGGGGAAAGCTTCAACAAGGTGAGATTTTTCCAAGAGGATGTGCTTGATAAGCGGAAGAAAGGATCGTCTAAAGTTGATCAGAGATCAAAGGAGAAAGCAGTGGATATGCATAAGTCTTTACAGACTGCTAAGGTCGGGCGTTGCTCGTACTGGAATCGCTTATCGAAATGCTAGGTGCCACGTGGTGGCACGGTGTGGGGAGATGGTTCATGGAGACATTTTTTTTCATGGTGAAGACTGATAGGTCTTACTTGAAGGGGTTACTTTGTACACTTTGTTGGCAGGCGGTGGCGTTGCCGGAGTTTGTTAACAAAGTGCAATGGGTGATGGTCATGCCGAAGCAAATTGGGGGAAGTAACCATGTTGTCTTTTCCAAGAAGATGCTTAGAGTAAGAGGATGTAGGTGGAGTTGGTATGCTTTTGTAACACCCCGTATGTTGAATAACTTACTATAATATAAAACAGGGCAGAATTAAACTTTAAAATCTGAATCAGGGGAAACGGGCTATGCCATTGCGTTCATCTCAGAAAAATACGCGAAATAGAGTCCGATTTTTCGAAAATCGGAGTCCGTATTACCCAGATATGGCCCGAAGAAGTTTCAGAAAATTTAAAAAACAGGTTTAAAAACAAAAATTTCAATTTTCAGAAGTGGCGGGAAAAATCCCGCCAGACCCAGGGGGTCGACCTGGGGTCGACTGGGGAGTCGACCTGCCCACTAGGTCGACTGGGGAGTCGACCCTAGGGTCGACCTAGGGGTCGACCTCCCTGGTCGAGCCCAGGTGACCTGGGTGCACCAGCTTGTCTTTTAGGCTGTGTTTTAGTGGCTAGGACGTGATCTGATGGCTCTAATCTAATTTAGGGTTAATCTAATGGCCTAAAACACCTAACTACTCTATAAATATACCCTAAGACTACCCTAATTCATACTAAAAATAGATACAATGCCGTCATGCCGTCAAAATGCAACTTGAAGGAGCCTCCATCAATTTGTAGAAGAAGATAGCATCTCAAATCAATCTCTAATCAACTCTAGCAACTTAATCTTCTTCTTAGGAGTGCTAATCAACAAGTTGTGAGTTTTCTATAGCCTTAATGACCAATTATTGAAATGATTATGATAGGATATAATGAGGTTATGGCTATGAATGTGGATCAATGCATGTTATGCAAGTTATATGCTATGTATTAATGATGTTATGCATGTTATGCAAGTTATATGCTATGTGTTAATGATGTTATGCATGTTATGCAAGTTATATGCTATGTGTTCATGATGCTATGCAAGTTATGCAAGTCATATGCTACATGTTCATGATGTTATGCAAGTTATGCAAGTCATATGCTACATGTTCATGATGTTATGCAAGTTATGCAAGTCATATGCTACATGTTCATGATGTTATGCAAGTTATGCAAGTCATATGCTATGTGTTTGTGATGTTATGCAAGTTATGCAAGTCATATGAGAAACATTGATCCATTATGACACCATGATATGCAAGTTTGGTGTATGATTATATGCAAGTTTATATATGATATGTTATGCAAGTTTGGTGTATGATTATATGCAAGTCCATATATGACATGTTATGCAAGTTTGGTGTTTGATGATATGCAAGTAACATGTGCAAGTTACACCTTTGTATGATATGCATACATATGCAAGTTAACCCCTTTGTATGTCATACATACATATGCAAGTTTACCCCTTTTTGTATGACATAAGTAACCTATGCAAGTTAACCTCTTTATGACACATGTGATTCATGCAAGTTTGGGTTGATTATTTATGCTAGTTGGGTTGATGCTATATGCATGTTGACACCTTTAAACCCATGTTGATGCTAATGCTATGCAAGTTGAACCCATTATATTTATGATGAATCTTCCCTTTTGTGTCATGTTAGCGAATTACGTGGGGAACGATGGGGTTAATATACATGTTAATGAAATGGTGTGAAGTTGGTATGATTATGCATACCATAAAGTGATGGACATAATTGAGTCAATTATGTACATCGTTAAAATTGGAATTAATTAGGGAAAATTAATTCGGGGGTGATTAATTAGGTGTAATTAATCGACTAAGACATGAGGTTGGACCCTTTTGTAGCATAAGACTGCCCGGAACCTACCGGCATATCCAGCGGCTACAAATGATTGGCCCAATGTGAGAGGTCTTAGGCACAAACTAAATACGTGACAAGTGTATAGACACGAGGTTAGACTCGGTTATGGCGTAAGGCTGCCCGGACCCAACCGGCAAATCCAGCTGCCATAAAAGATAGTCTAATGTGAGAGGTCTTTACAACGGTTACGTTCTTAATCAATTAAGAAACACTTAACCAGATAAGCAAGTAGTGGGGCATGAAGGGTTAAGTTGGTGCCTTGGGTGGCATGTGGAGATTAAGTAAGTGCCTTGGGTGGCATGAGGAAATTTAGTGGTTGCCTTGGGTGGCAATAGAAAATACGATTAGAATACTTAACCAAAGTGGAACATATAATTAAACATGATTAAAGGGTTAAGTGGGTGCCTTGGGTGGCATGAGGAAATCTAGTGGTTGCCTTGGGTGGCAATAGAAGATAAGATTAGAATACTTAACCAAAGTGGGACATGTAATTAAACATGATTAAAGGGTTAAGTGGGTGCCTTGGGCGGCATGTGGAAAAATCTAGTGGGTTGCCTTGGGTGGCAATAGAGAATACGACTAGAATACTTAACCAAAGTGGGACATGTAATTAAACATGATTAAAGGGTTAAGTGGGTGCCTTGGGTGGCATGTAGAAATCTAGTGGGTGCTTTGAGTGGCAATTGAAATATGATTAGATGACTTAACCAAACCTTAACATGTAAGTGGGCATGATTATGAAAAACGGTAAGTGGGATGCACTAGATAAAATGACAAGCTTAAGTAGTAGCTTGTGGGGGCCCATTTCAACCAGTAACCCATATGTATCTTATTGGGCTCGACCCATGTCGAGGACGGGACACGCGTACTGGGCTTGACTATAAGAGGCCAAAACGGGGTAGCGGTGGCAACGCAAGTCCAACGGGTTTCATATGCGTGTGTGGACCCGGGCTGGTAGGTAAGACGTTGTTGCATCGTGTAGGTATAAATCGTGCACCATTGATTATCGGGTTGCCACTTTGGGGAGTGATACACCCCATTGTGGGGCCAGCATGGGTATCTACGTTAGGGAGCCGATCGAATGAGAGTAGTGGGTACACCTAGTGGAGATAGGGGCAGACGGCACCTATGTAGTCAGCTAGGGGTACACGAGACTACTATTAAAATTACTAAGTTGTGGGTACACCTAGTGGAGATAGGGGCAGACGGCACCTATGTAGTCAGCTACGAGTACACGAAACTACTATAAAAAAATTACTAAGTACACTTAGTGGGATCAACCTTTAAGTAGGAATTACCCTTGGGTGGGTAGAACTGGTGTGGTGCAGTGTAGGAATTACCCTTGGGTGGGTAGATCTGGGGTGGTGCAGTGTAGGAATTACCCTTGGGTGGGTAGATCTGGGGTGGTGCAGTGTAGGAATTACCCTTGGGTGGGTAGGCGTGTCTTTACCGTATCTTAGTTTATCCTAAGTCTAGTTGGCTACTTAGTGTAGTCATTTATCCCCAGTCGTACCGTACCAGGTTTATATCATACCCTAATTACTTTAATGATTGTATTGTTAAGGTTATAGGGCTCACTCAGACTTATGTCTGACCCCGTTGTTTTTATCTTTTTCCCCAACCCTCAGGTTCTCAGAGTGGGCCTAGCACTAGTGGGCTTTGATCAGATTGCTTTATCTATCTTTTGAAGCTTGGACTCTTGAAGAAAAGCTCGGTTATCTTTTCTATTATGGCTATTAGTATGTAGTGGGATTATATACTTATGTTTTAACGAGATGGATATTTTGTACTTGACTCTTGTTGGTTTTTGAGATGTAACCAAACATGTTTACCTTCTGCTGCAATGAAATGATGTTTTAAATTTCAAGTATTACTTATATCTGTCTTGTTGTAATTTTTCAGTTCTATATTCACTTAAATACTCCTCCGAAGCTAAGGCATTCCCTTTGTGAGTGACCTTAGCGGGTGTGGGGTCTTACACGTGGTATCAGAGCTCAAGGTTACCAGAACAGATAAAATTTTTAGAAAACTATTTTTCTAAAAACATTTTCGGAAGAAGTATTTTCAAAAACATGTCTTTTAAGAGAAAAGTTTTTGAAAGAAAAGCATAATCCCCAAATAGCCATATCTTTATCCTTCGGATTCTCCGTTTTGAATCTCTTCCTCTTTCTCTTTTTGAATTTCCCCTCCACGTATAGAAGTCTTTTTAAGATAAATAAGGACTTCCGTATGAAGGACGGAAGAACCATTTCAAGGGACTAAGACGTTTTCCAGGCTAAGAAGTTAGTCCAAGGAGGTGGAGGGCTTATGGGTACCTTTAAGATGGATGAGAGAGGAAGGTTCAAATAGCTATTAGGTAAATAAAGGACGAAATCTTATCGTGGTAAGAAGGCCACGAAAGGAGAATGTGAAGGGGAAGGCTAGTTGTCTTGGAGAAATAGGACACCTTATTAGGGTTGTCCAAAGAGGTAAGGACGAAGTACAGGATCTTCTGGAGGGTAGATGTATTCCCTCACGACGGGTATACCTGATGGGGGTAGGACCGTCTAAATTGAAATTTGGTTCTCTCGATCATCCTGTTCGAACTTTATTCGACTCTAGTGCACCACATTCGTTTATCTCATCATCATTAGTTGAGTCACTGCACCTAGACACCAGTTTAGTAGATGATCCCGTGGTTGTTTCAAATCCAATTGGGGGCTCCACTTATTTGTCCATGATATGTTTGGGTTTGAAGATCCTCATACTTAGCGTTGAGTTTAAGGGTGATGCTTTTGTTTGGCTTCACGGGGTATGGGTTGATTTTGGGCATAGACTGGTTATCCAGTAATGGTGCCGTTCTTGATTGCGAAAGGAGAGTTGTTAGGCTCACGACCCGCAGGGGTAACACTCTCGAGATCTCTTGTAATCCCATAGATTTTGTTATGCTAAGTTATCTTGAATCGCTTGACGCTTCGGTCGAGAGTTTGCGATCTGTTAGAGTGGTCCGGGAGTACTCGGATGGGTTTGAGGAGGTGAAGGGCTTACCTCCGAAGCGGAGATAGACTTCCAAATATACCTGGTGGACAATGCTAAACCGGTATTTTTACCAGTGCGCCACATGGCTCCTCGTGAGAGGAGGGAACTCCATAAGCAAGTAGGGGAGTTGCTTGAGAAGGGGTTCATAAGACGAAGTATATCGGAGTGGGGTGCTCCAGTAGTTTTTGCCACGAAGGCGGATGGGTCCCTCAGACTTTGTGTAGACTATAGAGAACTCAACAAGCTCACAAAGAAGAATAGACACCCATTGCCAAGGATTGATGATCTTTTTGATCGGTTGGTTGGTGTCTCAGTGTTTCACAGTTGGACTTAGCCACGGGGTTTCATCATTTGGAGTGACTGAGGATAGTATAGAGAAGACCGCCTTAAGGACTCCGGATGGTTTCTATGAGTGGCTGGTGATGCCATTTGGTTTGGCAAACGCCCCTGCATACTTTGTTGATTTGATAAGGAGGGTGTTCAGGGAGTTCCTTAATAAGTTCGTGGTGGTCTTTGTGGATGACATCTTAGTATTTTCTAAGAGTGAAGAAGAGCGAAATAAGTTTTCATTTGTGCTTAATAGGTTAAGCAAAGCCAGTTATTTGATCAACGGTGGTTTCGGAGCGAGACTGGCAAGGACATCCAGAGTTGGACAAGGGCTTAATCATTTAGCCGTTTTACTAGTATCATCTCACGTAGGTCGTCTGAATTCGAAGGAGGTATCCCTTGGGTGCTTGTCTGATATTGGTTTAGGCCTTTGGGGCTTGCACTTGGGGGATGTCGAGTTCGACTAGGATGGTCTGCTTGAGAGATGGATAGTGGTGACGATTTTGTATGGGAGAATATCCTGGTTTTCTCCAGAAGTGGATAAAAGCATACCCTACATCTTAGGGAAGTATTGGAGACTCTTCAGTCTTGAGACAGCAAAGGTGGATGGAGTTCTTAGCATCCTAAGATTTCGAGATAGCGTATACACCTGGCAAGGGTAACGTGGTGGCGGACGCCTTGAGTAGAAAAAGGTTGTCCTAGAGTCCATTGTTCGTGGAACGACGAAGCTTGGAATTTATCTCGATGTTTGATTTCAGACCTTCCGTTGACTTTATACCCGATTTGCTAGCATCCTTGGAGGTCATACCTACTCTTTTGAGATGGATTGGCGAGGCACAGAGGGATGACCCACAGTTGGTTGAGTTGGTATAGAGGCTCATAAGGGGGGAGTCGTCCAGCCATTTGAGTAGGTATACCTTAGACGATAGGGGGTGCTTGCGTAGAGACGGTAGACTTTGTGTACCGCAAGACGAGGGTTTGGGGAAGGCTATTCTTGATAAGGCGCATCGTTTTAGGATTACCATTCATCCCGGTGGGGACAATATGTACCAAGACATGAAGCGAGTTTTCTTTTGGGCCGGTATGAAGAAAGATGTGGCCGAGTATGTCGCTAGATGCTTGGTGTGCCAACAGGTGAAAGCGGAGCAAAAGAAACCAGGTGGGTTGCTTCACCCATTGAAAGTTCCGCAAGGGAAGAGGGATAGCGTCTCGATGAATTTTATTGATGGGTTACCCAGATCGAGAAAGTGTAATACGGGAATTTGGGTTGTGGTAGACAGACTTACTAAGAGTGCCCATTTCATACCCGTAAAGAGAAATAGGACTGCTCCATGGCTAGCTTCAGTTTATCTTCGAGAGATAGTTCGGTTGCATAGGGAACACGACGTATTCCATGTGTCACATTTGAGGAAGTGCCTACATGAGACCGCAGAGGTGGTAGAGCCGAGCTTGCTTAAAGAAGTGGAGGTAGAGCGTGATGCGACTATTCGACGAGCTCCTACCCGCATCCTTGGGTCAGAGATTAGGAAGTTGAGAAACAGAGAGGTTCGACCAGTCAAAGTGAAAAAGGGGAAAAGATGAGAGCAATGCTACTTGGGAGATAGAAGCGAAGATGCGTTCATTGTACCCATTCCTTTTTGAGGGTATGTCTTTTAACTTCTCCTGTATCGTTTTTCTAGTACTTATCTTATCATTAGTATGTCCTCTCATTAGTACTTTTGACCTTTAGATAGGGAAAACCTATGGTTGAAACATGTGTTTGAGACATGTTATGTTTGATGGATGCGTGTGGATGCAAGTGGTTGCTCGTGGATGCATATACACACACTCTAGGCACTAGATCGGCTCAATCACTTCATATTGCATATTGCATAAAATTGTGTGTAGGTAGCTATATTAATGGATGTATAATGGTTGTATTATCACATGGATGATGCATTTTGGTGAATGATTGTGCACTCATGTATAAATAGTGTGGGTCGGTAGGGTTCTTTTGCATACATATTGGATGCATGACACTATCATGGTTTGCATTAAGGAGGTCAACTGAAGTAGTAGACCGCCTAATTTTGCATTAGACAGGGAACATATACACACACTCTTTGCATATGTTCATACAACATTAGAAACTCTAAGGACAATGGATGCCAGTGTTTGATGGTTTAGTAGATGGTTGTTTGGTTGGTAGGATACGTTCTTCTTGACTTAGAGATTTCGAGGACGAAATCCTTTAAGTAGGGGAGAATGTAACACCCCGTATGTTGAATAACTTACTATAATATAAAACAGGGCAGAATTAAACTTTAAAATCTGAATCAGGGGAAACAGGCTATGCCATTGCGTTCGTCTCTGAAAAATACGTGAAATAGAGTCCGAGTTTTCGAAAATCGGAGTCCGTATGACCCAGATATGGCCCGAAGAAGTTTCAGAAAATTTAAAAAACAGGTTTAAAAACAAAAATTTGAATTTTCAGAAGTGGCGGGAAAAATCCCGCCAGACCCAGGGGGTCGACTGGGGAGTCGACCTGCCCACCAGGTCGACCGGGGAGTCGACCCTAGGGTCGACCTGGGGGTCGACCTCCCTGGTCGAGCCTAGGTGACCTGGGTGCACCAGCTTGTCTTTTAGGCTGTGTTTTAGTGGCTAGGACGTGATCTGATGGCTCTAATCTAATTTAGGGTTAATCTAATGGCCTAAAACACCTAACTACTCTATAAATATACCCTAAGACTACCCTAATTCATACTAAAAGTAGATACAATGCCGTCATGCCGTCAAAATGCAACTTGAAGGAGCCTCCATCAATTTGTAGAAGAAGATAACATCTCAAATCAATCTCTAATCAACTCTAGCAACTTAATCTTCTTCTTAGGAGTGCTAATCAACAAGTTGTGAGTTTTCTATAGCCTTAATGACCAATTATTGAAATGATTATGATAGGATATAATGAGGTTATGGCTATGAATGTGGATCAATGCATGTTATGCAAGTTATATGCTATGTATTAATGATGTTATGCATGTTATGCAAGTTATATGCTATGTGTTAATGATGTTATGCATGTTATGCAAGTTATATGCTATGTGTTCATGATGCTATGCAAGTTATGCAAGTCATATGCTACATGTTCATGATGTTATGCAAGTTATGCAAGTCATATGCTACATGTTCATGATGTTATGCAAGTTATGCAAGTCATATGCTACATGTTCATGATGTTATGCAAGTTATGCAAGTCATATGCTATGTGTTTGTGATGTTATGCAAGTTATGCAAGTCATATGAGAAACATTGATCCATTATGACACCATGATATGCAAGTTTGGTGTATGATTATATGCAAGTTTATATATGATATGTTATGCAAGTTTGGTGTATGATTATATGCAAGTCCATATATGACATGTTATGCAAGTTTGGTGTTTGATGATATGCAAGTAACATGTGCAAGTTACACCTTTGTATGATATGCATACATATGCAAGTTAACCCCTTTGTATGTCATACATACATATGCAAGTTTACCCCTTTTTGTATGACATAAGTAACCTATGCAAGTTAACCTCTTTATGACACATGTGATTCATGCAAGTTTGGGTTGATTATTTATGCTAGTTGGGTTGATGCTATATGCATGTTGACACCTTTAAACCCATGTTGATGCTAATGCTATGCAAGTTGAACCCATTATATTTATGATGAATCTTCCCTTTTGTGTCATGTTAGCGAATTACGTGGGGAACGATGGGGTTAATATACA
Source organism: Allium sativum (assembly GCA_030737875.1). Taxonomy (NCBI): domain Eukaryota; kingdom Viridiplantae; phylum Streptophyta; class Magnoliopsida; order Asparagales; family Amaryllidaceae; genus Allium; species Allium sativum. The sequence continues at coordinate 164,679,077 of CM060924.1, forward strand.
TGTTAATGAAATGGTGTGAAGTTGGTATGATTATGCATACCATAAAGTGATGGACATGATTGAGTCAATTATGTACATCGTTAAAATTGGAATTAATTAGGGAAAATTAATTCGGGGGTGATTAATTAGGTGTAATTAATCGACTAAGACACGAGGTTGGACCCTTCTGTAGCATAAGACTGCCCGGAACCGACCGACATATCCAGCGGCTACAAATGATTGGCCCAATGTGAGAGGTCTTAGGCACAAACTAAATACGTGACAAGTGTATAGACACGAGGTTAGACTCGGTTATGGCGTAAGGCTGCCCGGACCCAACCGGCAAATCCAGCAGCCATAAAAGATAGTCTAATGTGAGAGGTCTTTACAACGGTTACGTTCTTAATCAATTAAGAAACACTTAACCAGATAAGCATGTAGTGGGGGCATGAAAGGTTAAGTGGGTGCCTTGGGTGGCATGTGGAGATTAAGTAAGTGCCTTGGGTGGCATGAGGAAATCTAGTGGTTGCCTTGGGTGGCAATAGAAAATACGATTAGAATACTTAACCAAAGTGGAACATGTAATTAAACATGATTAAAGAGTTAAGTGGGTGCCTTGGGTGGCATGAGGAAATCTAGTGGTTGCCTTGGGTGGCAATAGAAGATAAGATTAGAATACTTAACCAAAGTGGGACATGTAATTAAACATGATTAAAGGGTTAAGTGGGTGCCTTGGGCGGCATGTGGAAAAATCTAGTGGGTTGCCTTGGGTGGCAATAGAGAATACGACTAGAATACTTAACCAAAGTGGGACATGTAATTAAACATGATTAAAGGGTTAAGTGGGTGCCTTGGGTGGCATGTAGAAATCTAGTGGGTGCCTTGAGTGGCAATTGAAATATGATTAGATGACTTAACCAAACCTTAACATGTAAGTGGGCATGATTATGAAAAAGGGGTTAAGTGGGATGCACTAGATAAAATGACAAGCTTAAGTAGTAGCTTGTGGGGGCCCATTTCAACCAGTAACCCATATGTATCTTATTGGGCTCGACCCATGTCGAGGATGGGACACGCGTACTGGGCTTGACTATAAGAGGCCAAAACGGGGTAGCGGTGGCAACGCAAGTCCAACGGGTTTCATATGCGTGTGTGGACCCGGGCCGGTAGGTAAGATGTTGTTGCATCGTGTAGGTATAAGCCGTGCACCATTGATTATCGAGTTGTCACTTTGGGGAGTGATACACCCCACTGTGGGCCCAGCATGGGTATCTACGTTAGGGAGCCGATCGAATGGGAGTAGTGGGTACACCTAGTGGAGATAGGGGCAGACGGCACCTATGTAGTCAGCTAGGGGTACATTAGACTACTATTAAAATTACTAAGTTGTGGGTACACCTAGTGGAGATAGGGGCAGACGACACCTATGTAGTCAGCTAGGGGTACACGAAACTACTATAAAATTTTTTACTAAGTACACTTAGTGGGATCAACCTTTAAGTAGGAATTACCCTTGGGTGGGTAGAACTGGTGTGGTGCAGTGTAGGAATTACCCTTGGGTGGGTAGATCTGGGGTGGTGCAGTGTAGGAATTACCCTTGGGTGGGTAGATCTGGGGTGGTGCAGTGTAGTATTTATCCTTAGGTGGATAGGCGCGTCTTTACCGTATCTTAGTTTATCCTAAGTCTAGTTGGCTACTTAGTGTAGTCATTTATCCCCAGTCGTACCGTACCAGGTTTATATCATACCCTAATTATTTTAATGATTGTATTGTTAAGGTTATAGGGCTCACTCAGACTTATGTCTGACCCCGTTGTTTTTATCTTTTTCCCCAACCCTCAGGTTCTCAGAGTGGGCCTAGCACTAGTGGGCTTTGATCAGATTGCTTTATCTATCTTTTGAAGCTTGGACTCTCGAAGAAAAGCTCGGTTATCTTTTCTATTATGGCTATTAGTATGTAGTGGGATTTTGTACTTAAGTTTTAACGAGATGGATATTTTGTACTTCACTCTTGTTGGTTTTTGAGATGTAACCAAACATGTTTACCTTCTGCTGCAATGAAATGATGTTTTAAATTTCAAGTATTACTTATATCTGTCTTGTTGTAATTTTTCAGTTCTATATTCACTTAAATACTCCTCCGAAGCTAAGGCATTCCCTTTGTGAGTGACCTTAGCGGGTGTGGGGTGTTACAGCTTTCAAGTAAATATAGTATCAAGGTGGGGATTGTTAGAATTTATGATACAATATTTCCATTTGCTGAAGATTGGAAGATATTATTGATTATGGTGATAGAATATTTTCAATTTGAGAAGATTTGGGAAATATTATTAATTTGGGAATATAATATTTCCAATTTGCAGTAGATTTGGAAGATATCAGACATTTATTGCTCTTTTATTTGTAAAAGGGATAGGCAATAAATTATCTACATAAGTGGAAGGATTTGAAGAAGGTTTCTTTTTGGGATGGTGAAGTAAGGAATTAATTCCCTAATTGATTGGTTAAACAAGGAAGCCTATCAGGAGAATTGAAGAATTAATTAGGCATTGATTTATATCATAAATCAATTACTTCAACCCCAAGCATTAATCCTTATATAAGGATAGGGATTAGGTGAATGTATTATCATCTCAAAAATGTGAGGTGTATCATCTCTAAAAGTTCTTCTTCTTCCCTACTATCAATCTTGTAATTTTTCTTTTGTAGAAAAGAAATAAAATCTCCTCTCCCCAATTAGACGTACACTAACAAGACGTTAGTGGAACCACTATAAACCTCTTGTATTATTTCTTTTATTGCTAGATCTTTGATTGCTATGCTGGTGACTATCTTTGTTTGTTTTGCCTCACCATCAATCCGTTCCTATTCGTTTTTTTTTTTTCGCAACAAAGGATCCAATAAATGCGCCATAGTTACCAAAAAATAAAAATTACCAAATTTGAACTCCAGGTTGTTCTAGCATTGCTCTTAATACATTATTTAAGAAAAAGAATCTTCACTGCATTATCATTTCTAAGATTACTGGTAAATAGAAAACTAAGTTTAAGTAGTATTTTTTTTATTTAATTGAAAAATAAAAACATAATTGATATTTGAAAGGTGATGAAGAAAAGTTAGAGTTACATCTCTTCAAGGAAATATAAACATTTGGCTAACATTTAAAAAACATTCAACAAAAATAGCATAAGTAACTTAGAAAACAAATGTATGAAATTAACTTACGAAGGAAAAACAGATTCCACTCCAACTCGCGCCACCATTCTACACAGTCTAAAGGTTGTATTTAAGCAAGCGTTATACTTATGATGCTTAATAGCAGTACACTGGCTCTGTATGAGAGATTCAGACGCTTTACACTGATCTTATCTTTTCCTGTATGACATACAGTAATAAGCACTCAAGTTTTCGGATATTCAAATGTCCAAACAGTACAATGGCATTTCAACAAATATAATGGTTATATAGTGCATGGAAACTGATTCATATCATGAACAAAAATAATATAGTCATAAATTGGAAAAAGCAACCAAAAGAAGGGAACAAGCCTCTCTGAAAAACAGTAAAAATCTTCTCCTTGCAGTCCCCGTAAGCATCACATATCAAATCTTTCATGGGCTTTTTTGAAGTATAAAAAGGTTGTTTTGAAGTATAAAAAGGCTGATTTGAAACAGATAAAACATATACTTAATAATCTGAGAATGATAATCTAATAAATAATAATCGTCTGCCTCTATTTTACTACCAGTTTGAATAAATAATTGTTAACTAAACTGTTGCAATTATTAGATAAGCACTGAAGCAAGATTATATATGGAGCATACTTATATTATCACACAGGAAGGCAACACATACGTCAAAAAGAATACGCATGCAAACATGAATAAAGAAAAAAAAGAAACCAAAAGTGCATTCTTATAGGTAGAAGAATCCACTGGCATGCAAAGGGGTATGCAGGTGCTCCTCACTGTTCACCGCCGATCACCAAGGACTGGTCAGAACATTTTCAGGCAAGAAATGAACAGCTGATGCATTCGCTTCCCTCGCCTCTCATTTGTCTAGCGTTTACTTTGATTGTTTCAGTATATAAACAAACCAAACCCCCATCCAAGACAAGAATACACACACACACACACACACACATCGTTTGTTGATTTGGTATGGATTCGTGAGATTTTACCTTGAAATTGTTATGCATACAACATTCCTAGTTTATTCTCTTATTTTAACAAACGTGACTTTCTCAAAAGAAACGTATGAATAGAATCCGTGTTAATAATTAAACAACACAATACAACTTTTAAAGATGTGGCAGAAATATAATTTGAGAAGAAAATGAAGAAAACCCTAACAACCAAAACAAATAACATTTTTTCTTCTTAAGTCAAAAGGAAAGCAAGACATATATTTGTAGTGGAACTTATGTGGGGCTCTAGCAGTCCTTAGACTTGCACCTTATTCCCCATGGTGACAAAATAACTATACGGCCTCTTAAAATGACTGATTTTCTAGTGGTTTTGCTAAATGGAGGGTAAAAGAATTAACCAACAACTATAATTTGTAAGGTAAATAACTAAGTCAATCATTCAATAAATGAGAAATAATTCAACAAATTACGTTAGCATGGAGTTCATTTAAAAAATTAAAGTATGGTAAATAAGAACTCAAGTGGGCAATTTGCAAAGAGAAATATATTAATGGTAAATTAAGCCAATCATAAATGATAGTTAATTCACCAAGCAAATTTGGCCACCAGCTAATTTGCTAGAAAAGCAAAGATTTGGATTTATGCCTACACTTTGAAATGAGAAAAATATAGAATGAAAATAATTTGATTTCTTTTTTGATTCACGAAATCGAAAGGGCACAAAAATCAAAACTTGAAATAAGGCTTACCCATGATATAAGTAGCAGGGAAAAAGCTCAACGGATCTAGCTATACACAGGTTGTCTTAAACATGCACAAATATATACATGCATCTCATTTGTGCCCTTTTGTTCAAAAAAGTTAGATTTTATTAGTATTTTTTAAGATACCAGCATAAATTTACTATAAATATAATATTTGATGCAGAAGTTTATTTTTTTCTTTCAGATCTGGTAGATCTTATTTGAAACACTCTATGCATATTCTATATTTTATTAAACCTAAAAAAGCCCTTCCAACTTCCTTTTTTCTAAAATTTTGAAAATTAAATCATTAATTTTCTTGATTGAAGCAGTATACAGCGTAGTTGTAAAATTCAAAATATGCTTATCAAAATTCAAAACATCAACTCATATGGATGTTGGTGGAATATCCGGTTAAAAATTAAAGTGCCTATACAGCTAGAAATTTATAGTTCTTAAAGATTGACCGAATTATACTTTGTATATTCAACATAGCCCATTTTTTTTAAATATTGAATATATCGAAAATATTGAACTAACATAATTGGATATACCGACGATTTAAAGTTTGTTCATCATGATTAGAAGTTTTAATATTGTGCCAACTATAAAACTAACAGCTCTATTTTTGGAGTGTAAAGGAAATTTATTAATGGCAAAACTTCATATATGTATTCAGAGAAATAACAAAACTTCATAAATGTATTCAGAGAATGCATATTTAAAAAATTCTTGATACCAGAAAATAGCCTAAAATGACTTTTTGTTTTTTCATATCATAAGTAGGCTTCTATTGTTGCAGGTTGTCCTTAATATGACAAGAAACTAACATTATAGTATATATGTGGACAAGTAGTATAACGAATAAAAAGCTACATAAGTGATAATACCTGCAAACAGCTTGTTTAAATTTGTAAACCCTGTTGAATGTAAGTTGGTTTGCGTACGACTATTCATCCATTCTCTATGAAATGATTGGACGATTTGGATAGGGTATTGTATCCAAATCAACAACTTTGGCAAGCGAAATTGCAACATCAACCACCTTTTTTAAAATAGATACACATATTTCAATGAATTCAAGGCTTCAAATTGTACATCGTTTCATTTTTGCCAATATAAGCAAAAAAAAAATTGTTTAGTTTTGAGCCTGAAAAGGTAATTCAACTCAGAGCATCTATAGTTAATAACAATATGTATGTGCAATGATAATAATGGGAAAGTTTATTTCCATCCTAGTGTATTTGAATTGAGAATTAATGGCATTTCTATCCTATAAAGTCTTCCATTTGAATGTTTCTCTGTGATCCCTAAATTATGAAATTCAAATCTGTCATGTTGTAGAATACTTGCGTATAATAAATTATGTACTCCAGGAAAAACTGAAATACACATTTGCTTTTTTAGCAACAGTAAAAAAAAAAGTTCATCTCTATCAACTTTGAAAACCTGCAAGCTAAATATATTAATATAGTAGCACAGAGAATGGATAACAGATGTCTTGATAGAGGCAAAGCTAGTGCAAAACCAGCAGCAACAAACAAAAACACAACTACAACTTATTTTTTTGGCATAGCCGACGGGGTTGAGTGGACCCCTACCACTTTTATTGATATGCTAGGACGATTACAGGATAACAAAGGAAGAAAAAGACCAAAAACAGAAAACGGAGGAGACAAGCATACCAACCGCTAACTAAAGGAGACATAAACAAAAAATTACAAAGCAAGAACGCTTAACATGTTACCCAATATTCCCGGATCATATGTAAAATGAAGGAATTTCAATCCGTCTCTAATAGCTCTCCAAAGTTGAAGCCTCCATTGCACATAAGAGAAGACATGCTCATTATCAAAGCAGCAGGCGTTTCGTTCAGACCATATTGCATGCACTAACTTCTTGAGACAGTAGTTAAATAACCTCGGTCTCGGCAATTTAGTTCCTATTTTGGCTCTGAGAAAGCTCCATTGATCTTGACTTGTGCTAGGGAAGTCTCCAAGACCAAACTGTTGCGTCATTTCTTCAGTAATGTGTTTCACCGTTGGACACTCGAAGAATAGGTGTTGGTAGTGTTCAGGTTCAATCCCACAAAGCTTGCATGTGTTCTGAATCTCCATTCCAAAGCAAATGAGTTTATCCATAGTTAAAATTGCTTTATTAAGGACCTTCCAGAAAAGCATGTTCTCTTTTGCATTGTTGTCATCTTTCCAAATCTTCTTATGCCATCTGCAAATAGGAAGAGAAGTAAAGTCCGATAAAGCAATGTACATTTGGCTAATTTTGAAGCTCTCACCTTCCCATTTCCACAAGGTGATGCTATGTTTGTCAGATCTATTGTTGATGTCTTGAATGTTGTTCCATAGGCTATGATCATGCCTAAAAGCAGTATGAGGCAGGCGAAGCTTGTCATGAATCAGCAAGTCACCAACACAAGTTTTAGCATGCACCCTAGAACCTAACTTTTCAAGAAAACTCATTTTATCATTTAAAATAAGTCCATGCTGAAGCCATGGATCTTCCCAAAAATTAATTCTATCGAAAGCAGCAAACCCATATTTAACATGCGGTAAGATTATATTTTTCATATTGATAATAGATTTCCAAGTCCAACTAAACCCCTGCAGCGCTTTAAGAGTCCAAAAAATTTGGTTTTTAAGAATGTGTTTATTGGACCAGAGGACCCAAAGGCGGGGGTTATGTTCAAAATATCATTAATATTTTTAGCTAAGGCTGCCTTGTTCCAAATACAAGTATTGATTATTCCTAAGCCACCTTTGTTTATAGGCCTAGCAAGTATAGCATACGAAATTGGCGCAATGAACTTAGCATGCATATTTCCTTTCCATAGGAACCTCATGCATGCAGTGCGTATCATGTTATGCAGTTTATTAGGTAGTATAAAGGTGCGCGACCAGTAAACTTGCATAGATATAATAACCGATTTAATTAACGTTAGTCTACCGGCTTGACTAAGTTGAAAATAAAGTACTTTTCCCACCCAGCCATTTCTTTTATTTCCCATATGAAAATCAAGCAGGGAACTATTAAAATGGGTGGAAAAATTACCATTCCATGCATAAATCTTCAAGACAAAGTTACAAATGTTCACTTCTTGTAGTTGAAATCAAGTATATTGTTTGCGTTATTTTTTCCTTTGTATTGGGGATCGTTTGTAGTATTAAAGTCGCGTTTACTTGCGCTATTTTTGCTCTATATTAGATATATTAGGAACGACGTTTACCTTAGATGTTGGTTATGGGAACACTAACAAAGGGAAACTGTTACTGGTAAACTTGCATGTAAATTTTACTGAGAAGAGATAAACAAGCATGTGAACTTCATGACACATGTGCATTTTATTTTTATATCTCATAAGAAAGATTTATAAATTTGCAAGGTAGTATTACTCCTAACAAAATACTTTATTTTTGATATTTTGAATTTACTAGAGTTTTTCTATTATACATTCTTATATAACGGTATAAAATTTGAAATGCTAGAATGAGCAAAAGAAAGGAAGGCAGAGTTAATGTAATATGGAGTCAATCAATTATGGGGGAATCTAGAGAAATAATTTCAATAGATCCAATGATTGTTGTCCAATAGGTGAAAAGGTACGAATATATAGAGAATTGCATATGATGAAACAACCAAACCAATATTTAACACAAAACAACTTACACATTGCACTTTTAGTAGAAGATGGCGTGTATACAATTGCCGAATAAAGAATAAAACCCAAGTAAGAGCAAAATTGAAATTATTTTTCTTGCAAACTTAAGAAGTTATTTCTGTAACTAGGAAAATATCATATATATATATATATATATAATTTATATGATTGAATACTGGGATCCTTACTTCAATATTGTGTTATCATTCTCATTTCCGACGTCAATACTAATTTGGATTATTCGATTTTTAACTACGTCAATTGTAAATCATATAAACTTAAATTTTTTAGCTGGTTTTTGTTTAAACTTTTCAGCCATAAAATTTTCATTTCCATTCTACATCAGGAAATTACCCATGCTACCAGAGAGAAAAAAAATCAAGAGATAAAAAAGATATATAAAACTAAAATCATACCTTGCAAGAATCATAATTTCGAGTAACCTTCCAAGTTCCAAATAACACCCAAAACAGAATCAATCATATCCGCACCCCCATATAAGTACGACAAGCGGCCCGTACCTGCTTGAACAGGCTTTGTCGTAGCAAACACTGTAGGTCAATTCGGAAAGCAAAAAATTCGTTCATTGTACGCGGATTAGGGTTCGACCTTGGATTCAGAGAAAAAGGAGAGGAGAACAAAGCGTAAGTAGGGGAGGGCAGGGAGAGGAATATTATTCTGCTTGATTTCGATTATGTTTATGGAGAAATGGATTTAGCATTTTGCTAGAAGAGACATAAAAGGAGAAATAGGAAATCGAGCTAGAGCTAAAAAGGGGAAGATTTAAACAAAAAATGTGACAATGGAGGGAAACAAGAAATTGGAACCCCGTTGAGAAATGTGACAAAGGAGGGAAACTATAACACCCCACCTCAGCTAGGGTCACTCACAAGGGAATGCACTAGGTTTGGTGAAGCATTATCGAGGTAAACATGCATAGAAATATTACAAGACAGAACATATTAAAAAAAACAGCGGAAGTAAAACGGATTTCATTACCTTATAAAATAAGGTCTAAAGCCTTTTACATCAGAATACATCAAGACCTGTCTTGCAATAGTAAAGAAGCATAAAACCTTTTCACAAATTATTCCCCAAAATAAAGCGGTGAAGCAACCATAGCCAATAGAAGACCAAGCTATACATGGTGACCTTCAAACATAAGAGGTCCGAACTAAACAACATCATTTCCTCCCTGAAAACCTGGGAGGGGAAACGGAAGACAAAGAGGCGAAAGAAAACGGGGTCAGTCATAAAGACTGGTAAGTCCTATCTACTTCCAGTATAAAAACAGGAAAGGTAACATGACATGCATAAACTGAAAGTAAACATAAGGATGACGACAAGATAGATAAGCTAAACCAAGATAACTGGATGAACTACTGTAACAAGATAAACTAAGGTGTCATGATAAACTACGGTGTCAAGATAAATCAAGGTATCACATCGTCAGGTTTCTATCAAGTATACTACCCCAAGGTATCTGTCATGTCTAACATCCCACGGTATTTATCATGTATATTTGCTCTGCACCTCTCGTACTAGTATCCCAATCCGCGTCATGTGTTAACTAGGAATGTCCCTTGCCCAATGTCACGTAATGGTCCATGTAAACCTAGTATATAGCATATGTAGGTTTTCCCAACTCGTATGTTTCTTTCCATGTATAAGTTCAGTCCTTTGCTGTAGGCCGTACGGGTTTTCCCATGTAAATCTATACTGCCTCAACGTAGTACCATTTTATCCTTGAAGTTATTTTTGGACTGCTACCCTTGATCTAGTTATGTTTTCTTACCATGAACTATCGCGTGTTCACTTAGGATTTATGCCACCTAGGACCACTAGGGACTACGCTACCTAATGAACGTTTTCGTGTCTCGGTTTGGGTTTTATCCACCTAGGACCACTAGGGATTATGCCACCCGTCAACCACGCCCTTTGTCCCACGTATATATCGTGAATCGTTTTCCATGTCTAGACGCACATGTATCTCAATGTGCCATCCGAGTTCCGTGCCAGGGCAAATCAAGAAATACGGAACTCGGTCGGGAGATTTAAGTCGTCTGCTGATGCAGATATCAAGGTCTGTTTTTGTATCCGTGGCTATGGTCCCACGTGACCCCTCCCTCAACTACTGAAAGGCAATCCAAGAAAAATCTTGTATGAGAACTACATCCCGGCCCCACTATAGCCCCACATTCCTATGGGCCAACCTCACCCATGACTCGATAGCAAGAACATGGTCTGTTGGGAGTTCTCTGCCTTTCCGTTCGTACACGATTGACTAAAGATGGTAGGTAGTCGACGATGCGCTATCCAGGGCAAAAACATGAATCGTTGACTCCACGCTAATCCATCCCAGTCTTTAGGTCGCTCGCATAGCAACCAAGGCATACTCTTGGCTCTTCTACCGCAGACCTTAACCTCTGTGAGGCTAGGTTTCATGGACCATCTGCCACCTCACAGAGGGATACCAAGAGTACCCTCACGTCCCCCAAAGCTACCGCTTCGTCACCCAGTGCGTTGGAGCCTTTATCTAAGTCAGATAATTCGCTCCACCACGTGTGTTTAAGCGATGACCTACCGTATCGGGTTACTCATCTATCTGTGAACTGGTCCAAATTCCTCGACTAAGAATTACTACTTAGTTTCCCAAACTAAGGTTTACCACTTAGTCTCCTTTCCCGTTATCCTTGTTAATCCCGGTTTCCACCTAGTGCCCTGAACTAGGGTTTTGTCTAATGGGTTAAGTATTGTCATTTAAGTTCATGACTTAACCTGCCTACGAATCATGTCAAGATTTGGCTAAGTATTCAAGTCCAAGACCTAGCCCTACAAGTTGGTTAAGTATACCAAGAAGCTCATGACTTAACCCTACTCAATCATCAAGTCAAATTGGTTAAGTATTTGTTTATCTTCACCCTATCAGATTATCGTGTTAGATTGGTTAAGCATAGATTACCTTAACCTCATCGGATTATCGAGTTGGATTGGTTAAGTATAGGTTAACTTAACCTCATCCACTAATCGTATTACAATGGTTAAGTATATTTAAAAGGTCTTGTGACTTAACCCTATCAGGTCCGCATATTAGATTGGTTAAGTATAGGCTACTTAACCTCATCAAATCATCATGTATAATTGGTTAAGTATAAGTTACTTAACCCCATTAAATTATCTTGTTAAGTTGGTTAAGTATTGGTTACTTAACCTCATTGAGTTACCAAGTTTAGATTGGTTAAGTGTTTAACTTAACCCCATCGAATTACCGTGTTTAGATTAGTTAAGTGTAGGTTACCTAACCACATCTAATTACCGTGTTTAGATTAGTTAAGTCTAAGTTACTTAACCCCATCTAATTACCGTGTTTAGATTAGTTAAGTGTAGGTTACTTAACCCCATCTAATTACCAAGTCGGATTAGTTAAGTGTAAATTACTTAACCCCATTCCCTAATTGTCTTGTTTGGTTAAGTGTCATTAAGAAATCAAGTCCGGTTCCACTTAACCTACCCATTCGTGTCATATCGGTTAAGTGTCATTAGTCAAAATTACTTAACCTTTTCATGTAGCATTAATTAGATTAATGCACCCCAACCTCTCACATTTGACTTTGTTGTGGTTACTAGTTAAGCCGGGCAGGTCTGGGTAGATTTACACCACAACCTAGTCTAACCTCGGGTTTTAAGTGCTATATGACCAACTACCCACATTGGGTCCTATTGTTTGTAGCCACTAGTTAAGCGGAGCGGGTCCGGGTAGATTTATGCTACAAACTCGACCCAACCTCGAGTTGGTCACTTTCATGTTTGGTCTAGTGTCATATTACACTTACAACCCATACGTGTCTAGTTTCAAGTCCCATGTTTACCCCATATGTCATGTCCCCATTTAGGTGTATCATGAGTGTCATATTTTCATGAAATCCCATGTCAAATTATCATGTCATAATCACGCTCGTCTATCCTACCCCAAGTCGTGTTTCCAACCCAAGTAAAAGCGAGTCAACATAGTAAGGATACTATGCTACATATTGGCCTCAAAACATGCACGATGCCAAAAAGGGGTTGGCCACAAATATGCATGGTATCATAAGGGGGTTTGGCCTCAAAATATGCATAGCATCATAAGGGGTTTTTGGCCACAAACATGCATAGTATCATAAGGCAATTTGGCCACAAACATGCATAGTATCATAAGGGAATTTGGCCACAAATAAGCATAGTATCATAAGGAAATTTGGCCACAAACATGCATGATAACATAAGGGGTTTGGGTTCATTTACATGCATAAGCCCCAAAGTCAAATCTTTGCCAATGTTTCACAAGTCAAATGGTTCCCAAAGGTTCATGCTAGCATTCCATAGATAAAGATTCAAACTTGCAAGATAAACTAGGTTAAGCATAACATGAGTGGCATGATTAAGTCGCTAAAACTTAGCCCAAGGTCATAGATCATAGAAAAGGGGCAAAGTTAGGTTCACATAGGCTAGCATACTTATGTTTCATCGCATTTTATTCCATGTCACATTAGAACCACCGTTAGAATCTACAAGTAGCTAGAACTTACATAGCGAGGCTTAGGGAAAGATCATGAGTCATCTTGACCAAGAAAGGTGGCTCCTTTGTCGAAGAATCGTCATGAAACTTGCATAGCAACGTTGATTCACTCCCTTGATTTGATGTAGCAAGCTAGCATCTTTGATTCAGATCCGATTTGAATGCATGAGCTCTTGGAGGTGGAGATGGAGGCTATGATCAAGATAGATTTTGGCGGCACTTTGTGGCATGAGTGATTTGTGAGGGTTTAGGGTAGGCTTAGGGGTATTTTAATAGAGATTAGGAGTAGTTTAGGCCCTTAGATTAACCCTAGGATAGATCTGAGCCTTTAAAATCCGTCGCAAGCCTCCAACCATGTCTTGAAGAACAAGTCAGGTGCACCCAGGCCAAACTGGCCGACCACCCAAGTCGACAGGGGTGTCGACTGGGCAGTCGACACCACCTGGGGTGTGTCGACACCCAAGTCGACTCCCCAGTCGACTTGGGGGTGGCGGGAATTTTTCCCGCCTCTTCTGCTTGGATGAATTTGAAATCTGAATTCAAATTTGAACTTGTTTTTGAACTTGAAATTTTCTGAAAACTTTGACGGGCCATAACTTGGTCATACGGACTCCGATTTTCGAAAATTCGGACTCTATTTCGCGTATTTTTCCGAGACGAACGCAATGGCATAGCCCGTTTCCCTTGATTCGGATTTTATAATTAAATTCTGCCTTGATTCTCGTCTTAGCATGTTGTAAAAATTCGGGTTGTTACATTCCCCCCAACTTAAAGGATTTCGTCCCCGAAATCTCCAAGTTAGGAAGAACGTATCCTACCATCCATTATCCATCTACTCAAAACATCATCCACAGGCAACCATGGTCCTTAAAAGACTCCTAATGCTTTATGAACACATGCAGAAAGTGTGTGTATATGTTCCTTAGCTAATGCTAATGATCAGGCCTGAATGATCTTTCTAATGCAAGATATGTTTAGTGCCATGAGTCCAACATGTATGCAAATAGTCCTAGTCATATAAACACTACATTTGTGCACAAACATTCATCCACATGCAACATCCACATGGTAACACATTAAATTTCATCCATAAACAAGTATAAATACTCGTGCATATGAAATGTGAGTGCGTCGATCTAGTATCTAATGTGTATTCGCGCATCCACGAGCAACCACTTGCAACCATATCAATCATAACATGTTTCAAATACATGTTTACATCCATAGAGTTCTACCTAAGGTTCCCAAGATAAGATCGAGGAGATAAACAAGACAAACTCCTTACGGGGTTTGCAACAGAAACAGGACCGAGAGGATATCCACCAAGCGATAGCATGCAAGCAAGCTCTACTGGAGAACCAGGGATCAACGATATACTCTTAAAAAGAGATATGATGCGCGCGTTTAAGCCGCATTTCCTTGAGCTTAATTCCAGTGTGCCTTGACCACCTTTGACTTCATGATTTTCGTAGCTCCTTGATTCCTATTTCCAAGGTATGAGTCGGAACTCATTTCACTGTCGCCTCTCGTTTCACTTCCACTTATTCTTTCCCTATTATGCTCGGCCCAACCGTATCTGCGTACTCATGCAAGCTTTCCAAAATTCACTAGTGAATTCTGGATCTCGTTTACCGATGTCAATCCATGTTACCACGTGCACTTACTAGGGTGATTCCTATAACCCATGCTTAAGCGGAATGTACCATCCGCCTTGTTGGCGAACGTTACTTGATCGGACCAGAGATTTCCGATAAGTACATCTAGTGATTCTAGGTAACTAACCAGGACAAAGCCCAAAAGGTTACACAAGGCTTCGAGGGTATTACCAAAGAAAGCCAAGAGTTTGACTACCCTCTTTTCAAAACCGAGAATGGTATCCCTTACTGGATAACCACTTTACCCCTAGAATCCATCCATAGCCCAACAAGTCTTGAATAAATGGACCGATCTTCCAACAAGATTTGGGACAAAAAAATGGGATCCTCTACCATGCTAGTACTAAGGTGCAGAGACTTAACTATCGAGGCAGACTTAAGTGATGTGATGATCAAAACAAAGTCTAGACGGGACGATAGAAGAGAAAGGCTAAGCCTTTAACAGAAACAGTACCATTCCTCTTAGGTACGCTAGAAATGAGAGCATACAATTGCCCACTAGCTGATCATGTCCTTATCTTCCTTTGTGGATCAAGCCATACCAACAAGTTGCTTATTCTTAAGCCCGTGTCCTTTATCCTTGCTCTTATTATACCTTCTTATAACTTCGGTAACAGGTCTCTCGAGAACTTTCTCCATCGCATGGGAAAATACTTACGTAGCTAGACAAGGATTAGTCGCAGTCAAAACTACTATGACTACAGATGGAGGAAAGAAAGGAAAAGAGGCTCAATCAAGGAAACAAAGGATAGTGCTAATGGCTTTTGGGGAATAGCCTTTAAAAACAATTTTTTCTTGAAAAATGCTTCTTTGTAAACAATTTTTCAAATAGTTTTCCGAAGGTTTTAAAAAACTTTTGCGCAGTCTGGTAACCTTCTGCTCTGATACCAAATGTAACACCCCACCTCCGCTAGGGTCACTCACAAGGGAATGCACTAGGTTTGGTGAAGCATTATCGAGGTAAACATGCACAGAAATATTACAAGACAGAACATATAAAAAAAACAGCGGAAGTAAAACAGATTTCATTACTTTATAAAATAAGGTCTAAAGCCTTTTACATCAGAATACATCAAGACCTGTCTTGCAATAGTAAAGAAGCATAAAACCTTTTCACAAATTATTCCCCAAAATAAAGCGGTGAAGCAGCCATAGCCAAGAGAAGACCAAGTTATACATGGTGACCTTCAAGCATAAGAGGTCCGAACTAAACAACATCATTTCCTCCCTGAAAACCTGGGAGGGGAAACGAAAGACAAAGAGGCGAAAGAAAACGGGGTCAGTCATAAAGACTGGTAAGTCCTATCTCCTTCCAGTATAAAAACAGGTAAAGGTAACATGACATGCATAAACTGAAAGTAAACATAAGGATGACGACAAGATAGATAAGCTAAACCAAGATAACTGGATGAACTACTGTAACAAGATAAACTAAGGTGTCATGATAAACTACGGTGTCAAGATAAATCAAGGTATCACATCGTCAGGTTTCTATCAAGTATACTACCGCAAGGTATCTGTCATGTCTAACATCCCACGGTATTTATCAAGTATATTTGCTCTCCACCTCTCGTACTAGTATCCCAACCCGCGTCATGTGTTAACTAGGAATGTCCCTTGCCCAATGTCATGTAATGGTCCATGTCAACCTAGTATATAGCATATGTAGGTTTTCCCAACTCATATGTTTCTTTCCATGTATAAGTTCAGTCATTTGCCGTAGGCCGTACGGGCTTTCCCATGTAAATCTATACCGCCTCAACGTAGTACCATTTTATCCTTGAAGTTATTTTTGGACTGCTACCCTTGATCTAGTTATGTTTTCTTACCATGAACTATCGCGTGTTCACTTAGGATTTATGCCACCTAGGACCACTAGGGATTATGCCACCCGTCAACCACGCCCTTTGTCCCACGTATATATTGTGAATCGTTTTCCATGTCTAGACGCACATGTATCTCAATGTGTCATCCGAGTTCCGTGCCAGGGCAAATCAAGAAATACGGAACTCGGTCGGGAGCTTTAAGTCGTCTGCTGATGCAGATATCAAAGTCTTTTTTTGTATCCATGGCTATGGTCCCACGTGACCCCTCCCTCAACTACTGAAAGGCAATCCAAGAAAAATCATGTATAAGAACTACATCCCGGGCCCACTATAGCCCCACTTTCCTATGGGCCAACCTCACCCATGACTCGATAGCAAGAACATGGTCTGTTGGGAGTTCTCTGCCTTTCCGTTCGTACACGACTCACTAAAGATGGTAGGTATTCGACGATGCGCTATCCAGGGCAAAAACAAGAATCGTCGACTCCACGCTAATCCATCCCAGTCTTTAGGTCGCTCGCATAGCAACCAAGGCATACTCTTGGCTCTTCTACCGCAGACCTTAACCTCTGTGAGGCCAGGTTTCATGGACCATCTGCCACCTCACAGAGGGATACCAAGAGTACCCTCACGTCCCCCAAAGCTACCGCTTCGTCACCCAGTGCGTTGGAGCCTTTATCTAAGTCAGATAATTCGCTCCTCCACGTGTGTTTAAGCGATGACCTACCGTATCGGGTTACTCATATATCTGTGAACTGGTCCAAATTCCTCGACTAAGAATTACTACTTAGTTTCCCAAACTAAGGTTTACCACTTAGTCTCCTTTCCCGTTATCCTTGTTAATCCCGGTTTTCCACCTAGTCCCCTGAACTAGGGTTTTGTCTAATGGTTTAAGTATTGTCATTTAAGTTCATGACTTAACTTGCCTACGAATCATGTCAAGATTTGGCTAAGTATTCAAGTCCAAGACCTAGCCCTACAAGTTGGTTAAGTATACCAAGAAGCTCATGACTTAACCCTACTCAATCATCAAGTCAAATTGGTTAAGTATTTGTTTATCTTAACCCTATCAAATTATCGTGTTAGATTGGTTAAGCATAGATTACCTTAACCTCATCGGATTATCGAGTTGGATTGGTTAAGTATAGGTTAACTTAACCTCATCCACTAATCGTATTACAATGGTTAAGTATATTTAAAAGGTCTTGTGACTTAACCCTATCAGGTCCGCATATTAGATTGGTTAAGTATAGGTTACTTAACCTCATCAAATCATCATGTATAATTGGTTCAGTATAAGTTACTTAACCCCATTAAATTATCTTGTTAAGTTGGTTAAGTATTGGTTACTTAACCTCATTGAGTTACCAAGTTTAGATTGGTTAAGTGTTTAACTTAACCCCATTGAATTACCGTGTTTAGATTAGTTAAGTGTAGGTTACCTAACCCCATCTAATTACCGTGTTTAGATTAGTTAAGTCTAAGTTACTTAACCCCATCTAATTACCGTGTTTAGATTAGTTAAGTGTAGGTTACTTAACCCCATCTAATTACCAAGTCGGATTAGTTAAGTGTGTTGTATATGACGTAGTCGTATACACTATTATATGATTTTTGTTTTTATGATAACAACCAAATAAATATATATTATAAATGTGTTTGATATCGTACTGTTAATATACATCACAGATAGGAATATAATATTTATATTTAAACAAAATACTACTGTACACGAATTTAAATATTCAAACAGTATTTTATTTAAATATGATATGTTATTTCAACATTTCAAACAGTACACTCCACTATTTGTACATATCACTGATATACATTTCACATATACTTTGACACTGTTACATCATTCACTTTGTTTACATTTCAGACATACATTTTTCCCATAAACTGACACATATACTTTTCTCTATCATCTTCGGTCTTTTATCTTCTGTCTTGTGTCTTCACTGCTTCTCTGTCAAACCTGTCTTCACTGTCAGTCCAGTCACCATCCACTTACCTGTCACACATGAAACAGAAACACACAGTATACTGCAATAGAAATAATACTGAATATATGTAAATATAAATTTTAATTTTAAAATTTCATCTGCCTCAGATTTCTGGTGTGTTTCTCATCATTTTTCATGACTTGATCTGAATTGTAAAACCATCAATCTGTGTCTAGACAGCTTGTGATATTCACAGTGATACACTGTAAATACCACAAGGCAGACAACATATATATTTCAATGCAGGGACAGGGACAACTCGTCTGATGGCTGCATGTACACACGTGTATACACGTGTGCACTGCCACGCCGATCAGCGTGCAACTCAGTGCATATTTGAAAAGCAACAAAGTCAACACAAACAAACATGATCAAAACCTCAAAGAATGAATCAACTCAAAGCATGGAGTCGAGCCAAGCAAGCTAGAGTGCAAAAGTGGTCGAGCTTGCATGAATCAACTCAAACCAGCCCAAGCAAGCAACAAAATCAGTAAAGAACTCAAATTCAATGGTGAATGAGCAATAACAGTTCAAAACAGTCGAGTGCAAGAATGATCAAGCACAACAGTCAAGAAGAATGGATGCAGCAAGAAATTTAAAGTACAAACAGCAAAGTGATTCATGTGTAAATGGTGGACATGATAATGCAGGCAAGAAGGTTGGCAAGACAGCAAGCAAAATGATCAAAGTAACATTGTGATGCCATATACAAGTTCAACTGCATAAAGCACAAGGCAGATCAAATCAGTTCCAGAATATATGAACAGCAATACATGAATGATCATGACAAGGCAGTTTCACACCATGGTGCAACAGTATGGTCGAGACAATGCTTATATCATTGTGCATCAAATCAGTTCAAGGAAGTGGCAGTAAAACAATGCAGCTACAAAGTGGAGCAACATAAACTTGGAGCAAGTGAAGGGTGCATATAAAATGGTGGAGCTGTTAAAATTTCAATGAACATAGCAAAACTCAAGTTAGCAACAAAATGAGTCGAGCCAAATTAAACATGGAGCATAAGCATGTACAGTGGTAATTTTTATTTCTCTCAAACTCAAGCTCGACATGATCAAGTCAGTTTTTCAACATTGCATGGCTGAAGTGCACAAAGCAGTAAAGATGTTCAAAGTAAAAGCATGAACCAGACAAGAACAAGACAATATACAAAGCAAGATTATAATTGAAGTAGCATGGATGGTTTCAGTTGCATACAAATCAGCTCAGGTGACATACATGCAGATCAATACTGAATGCACAGTTTCAGATTGGAGCAACATGTAAGAAATGACAGTTCATATGAAAGCTCATTCAAACTGAAACGCTCATACACTGTTAAAGGGAAAGTATTCAATGGTCAAGAGTGAAGTCTCGACAATTCAAGTGAATAATGGTATACATGAAAACCAGGTCATGAACAATGTTCCAAATACAGGGCTGAGTATTGTCTTGGGAACAATTTGAGTGTAGTCGTAATCAACAAAGGCATGCATGCAAATATCTGGCAAGAAATCTTTTATTATTTTCATAACCATCGGTTAAAACAAAATTGGCAATCAGCTAAATATTTTCAGATTTGGCCACAAATCAATTAATTTGATTTACCAGAAATAAATGAGCAAATCATTTTCGAAATCATTTTCAGAAATACAGAAACCTCTTTGAGCAATAATCAAGTCAAGATTATTCAGCAAATATATTTTGGGCAAGCACAAAATCAATCAACCATGAGGCAAGCAAAGTTTTGGAAAGTGTTAAATTCGAAATTAATTTTTTCCAGAGTTAAACAATTCAAATCTCACAAGGGACAAAGATGATTCCATTCAAATTTTTTTTTTCCTGATATGATATTTTTTTTGGGACAAAAATCAATTCTTTCCTGTTTTGATAAATATGCTGTCAGAAAAACATTCAAGGTGTTAAATCGGGCAACAAGCGTTTTTCAAAGAAAAAAATCATTTTCCAGATATTTTGAAGGACAAAATCAAGTCCAGGTTCATCGAGGATTTCACGCAATATTCAAAACCATTCAAAATTCAATCAAGGAATCATTTTTAATCGGGAACCGAAAAGAGGCAACGCAAGATCGAATCATTTATTGAAATCAGAGGCTAGGGTATCCTATACCCTATATTACTCACTCCAATTCATCATCGGCATTTTAAGTGGATGAAAACCGAAAACAATTCAGTCGAAAATTGAAATCAAGCATCACAGACTCAAGAACAAAAGGAGATAAAATACTCACAAATTTCTACAGAGCGTTTCGATCGTAAAATCGACGACGAGGAATCAAATCCCAAATCGATCGAGCAAGATAAAGAAGCCATCAATACATTCGAGCCTCCAGAGAAGCTATTCCATCAATTCCAGAAAGCCATCGAAGTCAAAATCGATTTGGGGAAAGAAACCCTAGATTTCTTTATCACCAGAGCCGCCATTTTTTTTTCTCAGAGACAAAGGGATTGGGAAAATAATTAAAGGGGCCGGCCTATTTGGAGTTGGACTAAACCTAGTTCAATATAAAAGGGGATAACCCTTTATTCTTTAACTCCAAGGGTTTTCTATTTATTTTGTATTTTTTTTATTCTGTTTTTTTTGTAATCTTGTAAAACAATCACACAGTTTCAAGAGTCTGTAAAATTCTAGGAAATTCAGTCAATGTGTTGACTGACAGTTGCAAGAGTCTGTAAAATCTGGGTTACTGGTTACGGGGTCGTAAACAGGGAAATCTGATCGAGTGTATATTCGTCAGTCTAGTGTTTTGAGCGTAGGGTTAGAATAGGAGCGAGAGTCTCGAGTGTACATGGTCTTGTATGCGGGATCTGTTCTATCACCTAGTAGAAACATTAGGAATGCAGCAGTAGGCAAGATTTGCCGAAGCTGGGTATCTCTGTGTGTTATTTTCTTTCCGTATTTACTTACTCTACTTTATCTGTGCTGCAATTATTTTTAATTAACTGATAAACTGTGATAAACCCTATTCACCCCCCCCCTCTAGGGTTAATCTAGATCCAACAAGTGGTATCAGAGCAGGTATTTTTTTTTAACTCTAGAGTCATGGGTAACCCTAGTTATCTGTCTAGCGTGAGTCAGTCCAGTTCATCTCCAACTATTTTCACTGGAACAAATTTTTTAAACTGGAAATCCAAAATGGAATTTTATTTAAAATCTGTTAATATTGAATGTTGGGATGTTGTTATCAATGGGTACGATATGGTAGATAAAGTTTTTAATTCTCGTGCTACACATATTCTTTATTCTCATCTTGAAGATAATCAATACAGTCTGATTTCCCATTGTTTAACTGCGCAGGAAATTTGGACAGCTCTCAATACGAAGTATGGTCAAATTGACAACTCCAGCTCAAAACCCCAAATTGTCAACTCAGATTCAGAATTCTGTTTAACAGGATTTACAAATGAGAATTCAGAAGGATCAGATGATGGAGAATCAACGGATGCTGAAGTTGAAAATTTCTCATACAAAGATTTGGTTTATATGTGTGTTGATTTAACTAAATCTGTTGATAAACTCAAATCTAAAAACAAAACTCTAAAATCTAGGAATTCTGAGTTGACCAGCAAAATTGATGATTTGGAATCACAGCTTGAATATTTTAAAAACCTTTCAGATTCAGATTGTAAAAATTGTTTGAAATTAAAAACCAATCTTGTTCATCTCAATAAAAATATTCAAAAGTTTGAAGATGAAATTTTGATCTTAAAAGCAAACAAGATTGAGTTATCAAATTTGAACAATCATCTGCAAAAGGAATTTGAAATTTTTAAAACTAATATTCATTCCAAACTTGAAATTGCAGAAAAGGAAAATTTGTTGAAATCGATTTCGATTTTGAAAGAACTTGAAACGAGATTGAAATTTTCAAGAAATTTGAGTCTGAAAGTCGAAAACATTTTGAGTTTGAGATTGCTGAGTCCCAAACCAAAATAAAGTTACTCAATGATGAAAATTTGGTTTTGAAATCTGATTTTGAAAGATGTGAGATCACTAAAAATCATTGTTCAGATTTATTGAAAGAAAATGGTGATCTTAAAACTGAAATTCAACAACTTGAAACAATCTTGTCTAATTTTTCAAACGGTGAAAAATCTTTGAATATGTTGTTGAAAAACCAATTTTCTGTTCAAAATAAACGTGGACTTGGGTATGAGAAAAATAATGTTTTTGAAAGACGAATTTCGAATGATTTGAAAAATCCTTCAAACAACCTTGAAAAGAATCAATTTGAAAATTTGAACTCTTATAATTTCAAAGGTTTTTTGAGTCAAAATCAAAATGAGAAATTGTTTTATAATAATCTTTCTAAACAATCCTGGATCCCAAAAAGAAATAAACCGAACTTCGTGAAATTCAAACAGATTTGGGTTCCTAAGGGTACAAAGGTTTATTCTGATGGTTTGTTATATAAACAGGTTTGGGTACCAAAACGAACAAATACAACTGTGAGTGGTTTTACTGCCTTTGTGAGACCACTCAATCCTCTAAACAGTTAGCTACCAAAGGAGGTTGAGGAACAACTGTGCTGAAAAGAGAAACTGATTCAAACTGCTTCACATCATTGAATCATCTACTGTTCCTTAACAAAGTCTGATGAGTTAGAGATCCACAACGTTTTCTGTGAATCAGGTATGATTTCTGACCTCAACCTTGTAAATATTTTTTATTGTTTATTCCTGCTTCTTCTACCCCTTTCTATTTTATTTTCTTCTATTTGTCTTTATTTGATTTGTCACTTTCATATCTCTTTGTTTATTCTGTGCTTCTTAAACTTCCAGTTGCAGAATTAATGATTTTCTGGAAATTTGCCTTACTTGTATAAAATCATCATGTGTTAATTATTTCCATATCCTGAATTTGAACTTGTATATATCTGCAATTGTTTTGAAGTTTATTTTCTGATTTTTGAATTCATAACAGTGTTGATGCATTCATATCATATCTTGAACACTGTTAACTAGAATTCTAAATTTTTGAAGATCTGAATAATTAATGAAATTTCACACACTTATACGGTTTTGAGTCTCTTCCAATTCATTTTGGAAACGCTTAAAGTATTATACTCATTACAGCACTGTTACTTCTCAGTTGTGATAATCTCATTAATTTTTAGATTGGCTTGATTATTTCTGACTTGAAAAATATTTGGGTTAAATCAGTGATACACCTAGAATTTCATCCTTATTCATGATTATTATGGTTTAAATTAGTTTAGTTTGAAATCATCTGAAATTCCTGATATTTTGAATCTCACACACCACTTAAATCTGAAATTATTAACCTTGTGTGACTGATTCATTATATCTCAAAATTTGACATTGATTCAAATGATTTCAAATAAATTATTTTTATTCTTTGGATCATGAATATCTCACAAAATTGATGTAGATGATCTGAAATTTCTTGAGGACTTGTCAGAAAATTCTTGTGAAAATTCTTTGAAAATCCGGTCTTGAATTTCTCTGTTATTTCATTGTTATATGATTTAAGTATTTGTTTGTTTAAAATCATTTGAAATTATTGATTTATTGAATCACACACATATTCTGAATATGAAAATAATAATTTGGTGTGATCGATTCATTGAATCTAGAGATTTTTCATATTCCTCAAACGATTTCAAATAAACGGTAGTTCTAATCTTGGATCATGAAAGTTCTTATGTGACCATCCCCAGACAAGTCTGATGTGATATTGTGTTCTGCACTGCTCTGATACTGTTCTTAGATAATTGCTTATTGTTTGATTTGTCTGCTTGGGCTTTAAATTTCTGTTGTCTGTGATATCATAGTTTGTTTCCATTGTCTTGGTAAAATCCTCGAGAGGGAGACTACAATTGGTATCAGATGTGCTGAATTTTTTTTGTATATATTTTAATCACTCTTGTCCTGTATAGCTCTTTATATTCCTCTTGTAATTAATTTTCAATTTTAAGATTATTTATTTTTTATTCATTCAGAAATTGAAATCAATATCCAAATTGTTCTGTATTTATAATTCATCAAAATTATTATCAGTTTTTTGAAATTGTGATGAATTGTGACTGCAGTGTATTTCACAACAATAGGAGATTTTATTTGGTTTTTCATGATGGCTGAATATTAATTATAATATATTTGAACTGGCAAATATTTCACGACCATCTCCTTTATCTATCACCCGTCTACCATCCATCATGATTTTATATTAATGTGGAGAGTTTATTTTTAAAAAGAAAAATCATCTTGTTTTTAAAACAGTGAAAATTATTTGTGATAGAAATGGGACTATATTATTTTTCAGAATTAGTGATAATTGAAATTTTCAATAATCCCGGTACAGTCGAGCTTATTTCATAATATAATTAATTTAGAAATTTATTTTCACAGTCCATCTCTGTACCTACCCCATTTTCTATCATTCATATATTGGTTCTACATACTGAGGAGTTTTTTTTTCTTTAAATGCTGAAAATAATAAATATATAAGTGTGTCACTAACCTCATTTAAAAATCCAAGTTCTGGTCATGCATGGTTAAGAGACAACTTATAATTTAAGCTGCGACTGACTTCATTTAAAAATCCAAGTTCTGGTTATGCGTGGTCAGTGTGCTCTTAAATAAATAAATAAATAAAAAATGTGCTATAAATTGAAATTAATATGAAACTCTCCTTGGTGTATAAAAACCAGCCTATCAATCCATCTTTCTAATCTATGAAATGTGTTGAAATTTTATGACGTATTATGATTTGTTGATTGATAGGTATTGGGATTTGAGATTATACGATTTTGTCACTTGAATTGAATTATTAATTATAGTCCAAATCCATCACTGTTTTTGTGCTTTATTTTTTTTAAAAAAAAATCTTTAGAAAATGATTGGAAATGATTTGTTTTTTGTATGAAATTCATCGTAAATCCGTCATTCTCTGAAATGTGAAATATGCCACCTGTTCTCAGAATATTATGATTTTTGTTTGACTGATTGAAATGTATGATGACCGTTCTTTCTCTTAAGCTGAAATTATATTTTTAGTCAATTTTCATCTGTATTTTAAAATCTGTATCCTTTTGATGATAACAAAAGGGGGAGAATGGATTAGATTTTGATTTATGAGTGAATATTTTATAAATATTTTTAATATTTTTAATTTTTATTATTCACTTCACTCGTGCACAGTTATAGGGGGAGTTGTCAGTTGTAGGGGGAGCAAATAAATAGGGGGAGTTCAATATTCACTGTCAAACACATTTATTACGATCAAAATCTTTTATTTATTTGTCATCATCAAAAGGGGGAGATTGTTGTATATGACGTAGTCGTATACACTATTATATGATTTTTGTTTTTATGATAACAACCAAATAAATATATATTATAAATGTGTTTGATATCGTACTGTTAATATACATCACAGACCGGAATATAATATTTATATTTAAACAAAATACTACTGTACACGAATTTAAATATTCAAACAGATTTTTATTTAAATATGATATGTTATTTCAACATTTCAAACAGTACACTCCACTATTTGTACATATCACTGATATACATTTCATATATACTTTGACACTGTTACATCATTCACTTTGTTTACATTTCAGACATACATTTTCCCCATAAACTGACACATATACTTTTCTCTATCATCTTCGGTCTTTTATCTTCTGTCTTGTGTCTTCACTGCTTCTCTGTCAAACCTGTCTTCACTGTCAGTCCAGTCACCATCCACTTACCTGTCACACATGAAACAGAAACACACAGTATACTGCAATAGAAATAATACTGAATATATGTAAATATAAATTTTAATTTTAAAATTTCATCTGTCTCAGATTTCTGGTGTGTTTCTCATCATTTTTCATGACTTGATCTGAATTGTAAAACCATCAATCTGTGTCTAGACAGCTTGTGATATTCACAGTGATACACTGTAAATACCACAAGGCAGACAACATATATATTTCAATGCAGGGACAGGGACAACTCGTCTGATGGCTGCATGTACACACGTGTATACACGTGTGCACTGCCACGCCGATCAGCGTGCAACTCAGTGCATATTTGAAAAGCAACAAAGTCAACACAAACAAACATGATCAAAACCTCAAAGAATGAATCAACTCAAAGCATGGAGTCGAGCCAAGCAAGCTAGAGTGCAAAAGTGGTCGAGCTTGCATGAATCAACTCAAACCAGCCCAAGCAAGCAACAAAATCAGTAAAGAACTCAAATTCAATGGTGAATGAGCAATAACAGTTCAAAACAGTCGAGTGCAAGAATGATCAAGCACAACAGTCAAGAAGAATGGATGCAGCAAGAAATTTAAAGTACAAACAACAAAGTGATTCATGTGTAAATGGTGGACATGATAGTGCAGGCAAGAAGGTTGGCAAGACAGCAAGCAAAATGATCAAAGTAACATTGTGATGCCATATACAAGTTCAACTGCATAAAGCACAAGGCAGATCAAATCAGTTCCAGAATATATGAACAGCAATACATGAATGATCATGACAAGGCAGTTTCACACCATGGTGCAACAGTACGGTCGAGACAATGTTTATATCATTGTGCATCAAATCAGTTCAAGGAAGTGGCAGTAAAACAATGCAGCTA
The DNA here is from genome assembly GCA_030737875.1 of Allium sativum. Lineage (NCBI taxonomy): Eukaryota > Viridiplantae > Streptophyta > Magnoliopsida > Asparagales > Amaryllidaceae > Allium > Allium sativum. Next base: position 164,706,288 of record CM060924.1, read on the forward strand.
CAAAGTGGAGCAACATAAACTTGGAGCAAGTGAAGGGTGCATATAAAATGGTGGAGCTGTTAAAATTTCAATGAACATAGCAAAACTCAAGTTAGCAACAAAATGAGTCGAGCCAAATTAAACATGGAGCATAAGCATGTACAGTGGTAATTTTTATTTCTCTCAAACTCAAGCTCGACATGATCAAGTCAGTTTTTCAACATTGCATGGCTGAAGTGCACAAAACAGTAAAGATGTTCAAAGTAAAAGCATGAACCAGACAAGAACAAGACAATATACAAAGCAAGATTATAATTGAAGTAGCATGGATGGTTTCAGTTGCATACAAATCAGCTCAGGTGACATACATGTAGATCAATACTGAATGCACAGTTTCAGATTGGAGCAACATGTAAGAAATGACAGTTCATATGAAAGCTCATTCAAACTGAAACGCTCATACACTGTTAAAGGGAAAGTATTCAATGGTCAAGAGTGAAGTCTCGACAATTCAAGTGAATAATGGTATACATGAAAACCAGGTCATGAACAATGTTCCAAATACAGGGCTGAGTATTGTCTTGGGAACAATTTGAGTGTAGTCGTAATCAATAAAGGCATGCATGCAAATATCTGGCAAGAAATCTTTTATTATTTTCATAACCATCGGTTAAAACAAAATTGGCAATCAGCTAAATATTTTCAGATTTGGCCACAAATCAATTAATTTGATTTACCAGAAATAAATGAGCAAATCATTTTCGAAATCATTTTCAGAAATGCAGAAACCTCTTTGAGCAATAATCAAGTCAAGATTATTCAGCAAATATATTTTGGGCAAGCACAAAATCAATCAACCATGAGGCAAGCAAAGTTTTGGAAAGTGTTAAATTCGAAATTAATTTTTTCCAGAGTTAAACAATTCAAATCTCACAAGGGACAAAGAAGATTCCATTCAATTTTTTTCCTGATATGATATTTTTTTTGGGACAAAAATCAATTCTTTCCTGTTTTGATAAATATGCTGTCAGAAAAACATTCAAGGTGTTAAATCGGGCAACAAGCATTTTTCAAAGAAAAAAATCATTTTCCAGATATTTTGAAGGACAAAATCAAGTCCAGGTTCATCGAGGATTTCACGCAATATTCAAAACCATTCAAAATTCAATCAAGGAATCATTTTTAATCGGGAACCGAAAAGAGGCAACGCAAGATCGAATCATTTATTGAAATCAGAGGCTAGGGTATCCTATACCCTATATTACTCACTCCAATTCATCACCGGCACTTTAAGTGGATGAAAACCGAAAACAATTCAGTCGAAAATTGAAATCAAGCATCACAGACTCAAGAACAAAAGGAGATAAAATACTCACAAATTTCTATAGAGCGCTTCGATCGTAAAATCGACGACGAGGAATCAAATCCCAAATCGATCGAGCAAGATAAAGAAGCCATCAATACATTCGAGCCTCCAGAGAAGCTATTCCATCAATTCCAGAAAGCCATCGAAGTCAAAATCGATTTGGGGAAAGAAACCCTAGATTTCTTTATCACCAGAGCCACCATTTTTTTTTCTCAGAGACAAAGGGATTGGGAAAATAATTAAAGGGGCCGGCCTATTTGGAGTTGGACTAAACCTAGTTCAATATAAAAGGGGATAACCCTTTATTCTTTAACTCCAAGGGTTTTCTATTTATTTTGTATTTTTTTATTCTGTTTTTTTTTTGTAATCTTGTAAAACAATCACACAGTTTCAAGAGTCTGTAAAATTCTAGGAAATTCAGTCAATGTGTTGACTGGCAGTTGCAAGAGTCTGTAAAATCTGGGTTACTGGTTACGGGGTCGTAAACAGGGAAATCTGATCGAGTGTATATTCGTCAGTCTAGTGTTTTGAGCGTAGGGTTAGAATAGGAGCGAGAGTCGCGAGTGTACATGGTCTTGTATGCGGGATCTGTTCTATCACCTAGTAGAAACATTAGGAATGCAGCAGTAGGCAAGATTTGCCGAAGCTGGGTATCTCTGTGTGTTATTTTCTTTCCGTATTTACTTACTCTACTTTATCTGTGCTGCAATTATTTTTAATTAACTGATAAACTGTGATAAACCCTATTCACCCCCCCCCCCCCTCTAGGGTTAATCTAGATCCAACAAAGTGTAAATTACTTAACCCCATTCCCTAATTGTCTTGTTTGGTTAAGTGTCATTAAGAAGTCAAGTCCGGTTCCACTTAACCTACCCATTCGTGTCATATCGGTTAAGTGTCATTAGTCAAAATTACTTAACCTTTTCATGCAGCATTAATTAGATTAATGCACCCCAACCTCTCACATTAGACTTTGTTGTGGTTACTAGTTAAGCCGGGCGGGTCCGGGTAGATTTACAGCACAACCTAGTCTAACCTCGGGTTTTGAGTGCTATATGACCAACTACCCACATTGGGTCCTATTGTTTGTAGCCACTAGTTAAGCCGGCCGAGTCCGGGTAGATTTATGCTACAAACTCGACCCATACTCGAGTTGGCCACTTTCATGTTTGGTCTAGTGTCATATTACACTTACAACCCATACGTGTCTAGTTTCAAGTCCCATGTTTACCCCACATGTCATGTCCCCATTTAGGTGTATCATGAGTGTCATATTTTCATGAAATCCCATGTCAAATTATCATGTCATAATCACGCTCGTCTATCCTACCCCAAATCGTGTTTCCAACCCAAGTAAAAGCGAGTCAACATAGTAAGGATACTATGCTACATATTGGCCTCAAAACATGCACGATGCCAAAAAGGGGTTGGCCACAAATATGCATGGTATCATAAGGGGTTTGGCCTCAAAATATGCATAGCATCATAAGGGGTTTTTGGCCACAAACATGCATAGTATCATAAGGGAATTTGGCCACAAACATGCATAGTATCATAAGGGAATTTGGCCACAAACATGCATAGTATCAAAAGGGAATTTGGCCACAAACATGCATGATAACATAAGGGGTTTGGGTTCATTTACATGCATAAGCCCCAAAGTCAAATCTTTGCCAATGTTTCACAAGTCAAATGGTTCCCAAAGGTTCATGCTAGCATTCCATAGATAAAGATTCAAACTTTCAAGATAAACTAGGTTAAGCATAACATGAGTGGCATGATTAAGTCGCTAAAACTTAGCCCAAGGTCATAGATCATAGAAATAGGGCAAAGTTAGGTTCACATGGGCTAGCATACTTATGTTTCATCGCATTTTATTCCATGTCACATTAGAACCACCGTTAGAATCTACAAGTAGCTAGAACTTACATAGCGAGGCTTAGGGAAAGATCATGAGTCGTCTTGACCAAGAAAGGTGGCTCCTTTGTTGAAGAATCGCCATGAAACTTGCATAGCAACGTTGATTCACTCCCTTGATTTGATGTAGCAAGCTAGCATCTTTGATTCAGATCCGATTTGAATGCATGAGCTCTTGGAGTTGGAGATGGAGGCCATGATCAAGATAGATTTCGGCGGCACTTCGTGGCATGAGCGATTTGTGAGGGTTTAGGGTAGGCTTAGGGGTCTTTTTATAGAGATTAGGAGTAGTTTAGGCCCTTAGATTAACCCTAGGATAGATCTGAGCCTTTAAAATCCGTCACAAGCCTCCAACCATGTCTTGAAGAAAAAGTCAGGTGCACCCAGGCCAAACTGGCCGACCACCCAAGTCGACAGGGGTGTCAACTGGGCAGTCGACACCACCTGGGGTGTGTCGACACCCAAGTCGACTCCCCAGTTGACTTGGGGGTGGCGGGAATTTTTGAACTTCTGAATTTAAATTTGAACTTGTTTTTGAACTTGAAATTTTCTGAAAACTTTGACGGGCCATAACTTGGTCATACGAACTCCGATTTTCAAAAACTCGGACTCTATTTCGCGTATTTTTCCGAGACGAACGCAATGGCATAGCCCGTTTCCCTTGATTCAGATTTTATAATTAAATTTTGCCTTGATTCTCGTCTTAGCATGTTGTAAAAATTCGGGTTGTTACATTCTCCCCAACTTAAAGGATTTCGTCCCCGAAATCTCCAAGTTAGGAAGAACGTATCCTACCATCCATCATCCATCTACTCAAAACATCATCCACAGGCAACCATGGTCCTTAAAAGACTCCTAATGCTTTATGAACACATGCAGAAAGTGTGTGTATATGTTCCTTAGCTAATGCTAATGATCAGGCCTGAATGATCTTTCTAATGCAAGATATGTTTAGTGCCATGAGTCCAACATATATGCAAATAGTCCTAGTCATATAAACACTACATGTGTGCACAAACATTCATCCACATGCAACGTCCACATGGTAACACATTAAATTTCATCCATAAACAAGTATAAATACTCGTGCATATGAAATGTGAGTACGTCGATCTAGTATCTAATGTGTATTCGCGCATCCACGAGCAACCACTTGCAACCATTTGCAACCATATCAATCATAACATGTTTCAAATACATGTTTACATCCATAGAGTTCTACCTAAGGTTCCCAAGATAAGATCGAGGAGATAAACAAGACAAACCCCCCACGGGGTTTTTAACAGAAACAGGACCGAGAGGATATCCACCAAGCGATAGCATGCAAGCAAGCTCTACAGGAGAACCAGGGATCAACGATATACTCTTAAAAAGAGATATGATGCGCGCGTTTAAGCCGCATTTCCTTGAGCTTAATTCCAGTGTGCCTTGACCACCTTTGACTTCATGATTTTCGTAGCTCCTTGATTCCTATTTCCAAGGTATGAGTCGGAACTCATTTCACTGTCGCCTCTCGTTTCACTTCCACTTATTCTTTCCCTAGTACGCTCGGCCCAACCATAACTGCGTACTCATGCAAGCTTTCCAAAATTCCCTAGTGAATTCTGGATCTTGTTTACCGATGTCAATCCATGTTACCACGTGCACTTACTAGGGTGATTCCTATAACCCATGCTTAAGCGGAATGTACCATCCGCCTTGTTGGCGAACGTTACTTGATCGGACCAGAGATTTCCGATAAATACATCAAGTGATTCTAGGTAACTAACCAGGACAAAGCCCAAAAGGTTACACAAGGCTTCGAGGGTATTACCAAAGCAAGCCAAGAGTCTGACTACCCTCTTTTCAAAACCGAGAATGGTATCCCTTACTGGATAACCACTTTACCCCTAGAATCCATCCATAGCCCAACAAGTCTTGAATAAATGGACCGATCTTCCAACAAGATTTGGGACAAAAAAATGGGATCCTCTACCATGCTAGTACTAAGGTGCAGACACTTAACTATCGAGGCAGACTTAAATGATGCGATGATCAAAACAAAGTCTAGACGGGACGATAGAAGAGAAAGGCTAAGCCTTTAACAGAAACAGTACCATTCCTTTTAGGTACGCTAGAAATGAGAGCATACAATTGCCCTCTAGCTGATCATGTCCTTATCTTCCTTTTTGGATCAAGCCATACCAACAAGTTGCTTATTCTTAAGCCCGTGTCCTTTATCCTTGTTCTTATTATCCCTTCTTATAACTTCAGTAACAGGTCTCTCGAGAACTTCCTCCATCGCATGGGAAAACACTTACGTAGCTAGACAAGGATTAGTCGCAGTCAAAACTACTGTGACTACAGATGGAGGAAAGAAAGGAAAAGAGGCTCAATCAAGGAAACAAAGGATAGTGCTAATGGCTTTTGGGGAATAGCCTTTAAAAACAAATTTTTCTTGAAAAATGCTTCTTTGTAAATGGTTTTTCAAATAGTTTTCAGAAGGTTTTAAAAAACTTTTGCCCAGTCTGGTAACATTCTGCTCTGATACCAAATGTAACACCCCACCTCCGCTAGGGTCACTCACAAGGGAATGCACTAGGTTTGGTGAAGCATTATCGAGGTAAACATGCACAGAAATATTACAAGACAGAACATATAAAAAAAAACAGCGGAAGTAAAACAGATTTCATTACCTTATAAAATAAGGTCTAAAGCCTTTTACATCAGAATACATCAAGACCTGTCTTGCAATAGTAAAGAAGCATAAAACCTTTTCACAAATTATTCCTCAAAATAAAGCGGTGAAGCAGCCATAGCCAAGAGAAGACCAAGCTATACATGGTGACCTTCAAGCATAAGAGGTCCGAACTAAACAACATCATTTCCTCCCTGAAAACCTGGGAGGGGAAACAGAAGACAAAGAGGCGAAAGAAAACGGGGTCAGTCATAAAGACTGGTAAGTCCTATCTACTTCCAGTATAAAAACAGGTAAAGGTAACATGACATGCATAAACTGAAAGTAAACATAAGGATGACGACAAGATAGATAAGCTAAACCAAGATAACTGGATGAACTACTGTAACAAGATAAACTAAGGTGTCATGATAAACTACGGTGTCAAGATAAATCAAGGTATCACATCGTCAGGTTTCTATCAAGTATACTACCGCAAGGTATCTGTCATGTCTAACATCCCACGGTATTTATCAGGTATATTTGCTCTGCACCTCTCGTACTAGTATCCCAACCCGCGTCATGCGTTAACTAGGAATGTCCCTTGCCCAATGTCATGTAATGGTCCATGTCAACCTAGTATATAGCATATGTAGGTTTTCCCAACTCATATGTTTCTTTCCATGTATAAGTTCAGTCATTTGCCGTAGGCCGCACGGGCTTTCCCATGTAAATCTATACCGCCTCAACGTAGTACCATTTTATCCTTGAAGTTATTTTTGGACTGCTACCCTTGATCTAGTTATGTTTTCTTACCATGAACTATCGCGTGTTCACTTAGGATTTATGCCACCTAGGACCACTAGGGATTATGCTACCTAATGAACGTTTTCGTGTCTCGGTTTGGGTTTTAGCCACCTAGGACCACTAGGGATTATGCCACCCGTCAACCACGCCCTTTGTCCCACGTATATATCGTGAATCGTTTTCCATGTCTAGACGCACATGTATCTCAATGTGCCATCCGAGTTCCGTGCCAGGGCAAATCAAGAAATACGGAACTCGGTCGGGAGCTTTAAGTCGTCTGCTGATGCAGATATCAAGGTCTGTTTTTGTATCCGTGGCTATGGTCCCACGTGACCCCTCCCTCAACTACTGAAAGGCAATCCAAGAAAAATCATGTATGAGAACTACATCCCGGCCCCACTATAGCCCCACTTTCCTGTGGGCCAACCTCACCCATGACTCAATAGCAAGAACATGGTCTGGTGGGAGTTCTCTGCCTTTCCGTTCGTACATGATTGACTAAAGATGGTAGGTAGTCGACGATGCGCTATCCAGGGCAAATACAAGAATCGTCGACTCCACGCTAATCCATCCCAATCTTTAGGTCGCTCGCATAGCAACCAAGGCATACTCTTGGCTCTTCTACCGCAGACCTTAACCTCTGTGAGGCCAGGTTTCATGGACCATCTGCCACCTCACAGAGGGATACCAAGAGTACCCTCACGTCCCCCGAAGCTACCGCTTCGTCACCCAGTGCGTTGGAGCCTTTATCTAAGTCAGATAATTCACTCCTCCACGTGTGTTTAAGCGATGACCTACCGTATCGGGTTACTCATCTATCTGTGAACTGGTCCAAATTCCTCGACTAAGAATTACTACTTAGTTTCCCAAACTAAGGTTTACCACTTAGTCTCCTTTCCCGTTATCCTTGTTAATCCCGGTTTTCCGCCTAGTCCCCTGAACTAGGGTTTTGTCTAATGGGTTAAGTATTGTCATTTAAGTTCATGACTTAACCTGCCTACGAATCATGTCAAGATTTGGCTAAGTATCCAAGTCCAAGACCTAGCCCTACAAGTTGGTTAAGTATACCAAGAAGCTCATGACTTAACCCTACTCAATCATCAAGTCAAATTGGTTAAGTATTTGTTTATCTTAACCCTATCAGATTATCGTGTTAGATTGGTTAAGCATAGATTACCTTAACCTCATTGGATTATCGAGTTGGATTGGTTAAGTATAGGTTAACTTAACCTCATCCACTAATCGTATTACAATGGTTAAGTATATTTAAAAGGTCTTGTGACTTAACCCTATCAGGTCCGCATATTAGATTGGTTAAGTATAGGTTACTTAACCTCATCAAATCATCATGTATAATTGGTTAAGTATAAGTTACTTAACCCCATTAAATTATCTTGTTAAGTTGGTTAAGTATTGGTTACTTAACCTCATTGAGTTACCAAGTTTAGATTGGTTAAGTGTTTAACTTAACCCCATCGAATTACCGTGTTTAGATTAGTTAAGTGTAGGTTACCTAACCCCATCTAATTACCGTGTTTAGATTAGTTAAGTCTAAGTTACTTAACCCGATCTAATTACCGTGTTTAGATTAGTTAAGTGTAGGTTACTTAACCCCATCTAATTACCAAGTCGGATTAGTTAAGTGTAAATTACTTAACCCCATTCCCTAATTGTCTTGTTTGGTTAAGTGCCATTAAGAAATCAAGTCCGGTTCCACTTAACCTACCCATTCGTGTCATATCGGTTAAGTGTCATTAGTCAAAATTACTTAACCTTTTCGTGTAGCATTAATTAGATTAATGCACCCCAACCTCTCACATTAGACTTTGTTGTGGTTACTAGTTAAGCCGGGCGGGTCCGGGTAGATTTACACCACAACCTAGTCTAACCTCGGGTTTTAAGTGCTATATGACCAACTACCCACATTGGGTCCTATTGTTTGTAGCCACTAGTTAAGCCGGGCGGGTCCGGGTAGATTTATGCAACAAACTCGACCCAACCTCGAGTTGGCCACTTTCATGTTTGGTCTAGTGTCATATTACACTTACAACCCATACGTGTCTAGTTTCAAGTCCCATGTTTAACCCACATGTCATGTCCCCATTTAGGTGTATCATGAGTGTCATATTTTCATGAAATCCCATGTCAAATTATCATGTCATAATCACACTCGTCTATCTTACCCCAAATCGTGTTTCCAACCCAAGTAAAAGCGAGTCAACATAGTAAGGATACTATGCTACATATTGGCCTCAAAACATGCACGATGCCAAAAAGGGGTTGGCCACAAATATGCATGGTATCATAAGGGGGTTTGGCCTCAAAATATGCATAGCATCATAAGGGGTTTTTGGCCACAAACATGCATAGTATCATAAGGGAATTTGGCCACAAACATGCATAGTATCATAAGGGAATTTGGCTACAAACATGCATAGTATCATAAGGGAATTTGGCCACAAACATGCATGATAACATAAGGGGTTTGGGTTCATTTACATGCATAAGCCCCAAAGTCAAATCTTTGCCAATGTTTCACAAGTCAAATGGTTTCCAAAGGTTCATGCTAGCATTCCATAGATAAAGATTCAAACTTGCAAGATAAACTAGGTTAAGCATAACATGAGTGGCATGATTAAGTCGCTAAAACTTAGCCCAAGGTCATAGATCATAGAAATGGGGCAAAGTTAGGTTCACATAGGCTAGCATACTTATGTTTCATCGCATTTTATTCCATGTCACATTAGAACCACCGTTAGAATCTACAAGTAGCTAGAACTTACATAGCGAGGCTTAGGGAAAGATCATGAGTCGTCTTGACCAAGAAAGGTGGCTCCTTTGTTGAAGAATCGTCATGAAACTTGGATAGCAACGTTGATTCACTCCCTTGATTTGATGTAGCAAGCTAGCATCTTTGATTCAGATCCGATTTGAATGCATGAGCTCTTGGAGTTGGAGATGGAGGCCATGATCAAGATAGATTTTGGCGGCACTTCGTGGCATGAGTGATTTGTGAGGGTTTAGGGTAGGCTTAGGGGTCTTTTTATAGAGATTAGGAGTAGTTTAGGCCCTTAGATTAACCCTAGGATAGATCTGAGCCTTTAAAATCCGTCACAAGCCCCCAGCCATGTCTTGAAGAACAAGTCAGGTGCACCCAGGCCAAACTGGCCGACCACCCAAGTCGACAGGGGTGTCGACTGGGCAGTCGACACCACCTGGGGTGTGTCGACACCCAAGTCGACTTGGGGTGGCGGGAATTTTTCCCGCCTCTTCTGCTTGGCTGAATTTGAAATCTGAATTCAAATTTGAACTTGTTTTTGAACTTGAAATTTTCTGAAAACTTTGACGGGCCATAACTTGGTCATACGGACTCCGATTTTCGAAAACTCGGACTCTATTTCGCGTATTTTTCCGAGACGAACGCAATGGCATAGCCCGTTTCCCTTGACTCAAATTTTATAATTAAATTCTGCCTTGATTCTCGTCTTAGCATGTTGTAAAATTTTGGGTTGTTACAGAAACCAAGAATTGGTATCCCGCCAAGTATTCCGAAGAGGGGTTGAACGAAATAAAAGAGGAAAAATGAAAGAAGAAAAATAATACAAATGCACTTAAGTTACAAACACTGCTAATATATGCATCTAAAAGTAGTTTTTCTTGTAGTGATTAAATTGTATTCCATTCAATTTCAATTCGGTCTATTAAATTGAAAAACTTCTCTTTGGAAAAAATTCCACTAAATCTTAATTAAAAGATTTATAAATTCCAAATCATAACTAAATACTCAAGTCATAACCAATCCATAATTCATTTTATATGTTCTCAATTGTGGTATTCGTCGTTACGATTCCAACGGACCTGAGTTTAAAAATTTCTGACGACGTATGAAAAAGTTATGATCGTTTGAAAATTAACTATTTTCCAGAGTTTTTCAGACGTCTGTTGCGTCGGTTAAGACGTCTGACTGACGCAATTAACTACCCGACAGACGTCCGTTGCGTCGGTCAAACGTCTGACCTGACGCAAATAATTATTTTTTGGCCGAACTAAACGAGACGTCTGTTGCGTCGGTTTAGGCGTCTGACTGACGCAAATAACTTTCCAGAGAGCTGATGTCTATTGCGTCGGTTAAGTCGTCTGAGTGACGCAAATAACTGTTTTGTTTTCCTACGACTTCTAAATCAACCTCGGACAAGCCCCAGACTTCCCGTATTGAATCCAAATGTTTAGAGAGCTTGCATATACTCTCTAAAGCACAAAAACAACATGCATATACACACATTCACGAAGATGCAAAGGATTTGCTTTTAAAACATTTTTATGCTCAAATTCATGAAAACTAAGCATTGCACAAGCAATGCACACACAACACATATGTGATAAGAGCACACACAACATACATGCGCCAAGGACATACTAGACATTTATAAATGCAAGAGGCATAGATGTGAGTTCATAAGAACTCACTTACTTAAACAAGTATACATGTACCAATTAAAAATCATATTTTTAATATGTTAATCATTATTTAACATCCTAATAAACTTATATTATCAACCAATCATAATCTCATGACTAAAATAATTAACTAGCAAACAGTTAATTTTAATCTAGCCTTTTTCAGTGAATAGTTTCTCACATACTTAAGTGACTACATAAGCTTCACCTAAAAATCAAATCTTTTTCATATTACTTGTCATTAACCCATATCAAACATCATTAAAAAAATTCATGCATTCGAATTTATCATTATAGGCCATTAAACAGCCTAACCAAGTTCATAAGTAATAATCAATATATAACTAGCCCTGATTCGTTTAGAGATTCTCACCTTAGCTTGTTTAGAAACAAGAAATCGATCCAAAGCTTAGGTAGAATGATCTCTCTTCTAATACAACTTGCTAATCTTCAACCTAAGCTCATATAAACGAGTTTCCTAGGAATTAGGTCAAATGAAATTTCAGAAATCGAACACAAAACGAGAATGAGAAGATGGAAAAGCTTACACATGTTGTCTCCATGATTTTCCCCTAGATTTGAGCTCCAAATTGAAAACCGTAGCTTACGAAATTTAATTTCCCTTTCCACTCTCCATTTCAATTTTTTTCTAAGTGTTGGAATGAAGTGAGGAAGAGAGGGGTTGATTTGGTTGTATGGAGTGGGCTAGGTTTAGCCAAACCAATGTCCCAAAACTTTGAAGCTCGGAATATATCGAAGTTTATACTTTTCGAACTTCTAAACAACATTTTGGACTCAATGGAAGTGGTTTCGAGTTCAAATTCATTCGTATGCAAAAAGTGACCTTTTGGACACATACGATGATTTAAAAAATAGAATATTTAAATTCTGATGTATTTTCTAATAAAATTATATTAAAAATAAATTTTAAATTTGTTCCAGAATCCCAGGGATGTGACAGTGTTATATGCTAAGAAAGTTAACATTTTATATGGTTTTATGACTTCGAATCCTTTGTTGAAACCTAGTTTATGCTTTCGTAAATTAAAATAATCTTAATGTTTCAGACTTTTTTTCATCTTTGTAAACATTGAAAGAGTCTATGCAGTGGTAGGATCGTATAGTATGGAGCATAAGTAAGGTAAGGTGTATATAGTAGAATAGTAGCAGTAGAATAGTAGTAGTAAAAATCACATAGTCGATTTTGTACTGGTTCAGACCACACTCATACGTCCAGTCCTAGACTCCATTCTGGTATTTCACTAACACAATAACCCTCACTTCACCATGAGGAACATGTTCACAATTACCTGAACAGTCAAACGAGATTTCTTGCCTCAATTGTTGAAGAGGACTTCCACAATATGAAGAATTTGTAGACAACTTGGGTTCTTCATATCAAGGATATGTCAATTTGATGTACACCCTTCCTATAATCTTTCCTTGATGATAATCGTGTAAGTTTGTTAAAGCGTATGAAGGTTTTGAATAAGATTTGAAATCTTACAAATACAGAAATAGAGTACTTTTAGAGATTGTGATTGCTTTGAGTACGATAGAAAGAATTAAAGTAAATTCGACGAGTAAATCACTTGATCAAGCCTCTTTTTATAATATACAAAAGATTGCAACTAATCATGAAGAGATTTTCTTAAGAGATGTGAATTGGAAAGTTATGACTCTTCATTAAAAGTTGCATCACTTCGTATTCAGATGTCTGATTTAAAAATTCAGATATCTGTTTTTGAGTTAAAATTCAAACAATGAAGAAATAAGCCATTTCGATGGTAACTCGGGCATCTGATATATTCAGGTTAGAATATTGTATGAAATTGAAATTCATTTCAGCAAATAGACATTTGATTAAAATATTTCAGACGTATGTTTTTTGGAATAGACCTATGTCTTTGTGAATGTTGTTTGAAAACTAAATATATATAAAGTGTGTGTGTGCATCATCAAGGAAGATTTTAACAATATAAACTAAGACTCACAAACTCTTACAATAAATAATATTCAATCTAAGTTCTTGAATTTGTTGTCGAACATCCTCCATATATGTGTACGTGTATAGTTGTCATAATCAAAATGCCATTTAGCAAGATCCAATAAACATTTACTGTATGCTTTGTAAAGTTAGGAAGATTTCTTGAGTAGATTTTCAAAAAGCGAAGACTTTGGAATTATGAGTTCCATAATGACGATTACTATAAGTGTGGTTCATGAAAACGAATTATTTTTTAAGGTGAATTTTAATTTATGGATGTTTTGAAAATGTTTCAAAAACCTATTTGAAGCGTAAATAAGCAATCATTATTTATTTATTTAATTATTTATTCAACGATTGTTTAATTAATAAATGCTAATTATTATATAATGAATTTAATTTAAGGATTAATTATGATTAATTGCTTAGTTAAGATTATTTATATTAGTTATTTATTTAATAAAGGTTTAAATAATTAATTATTATTAGTTAAGTTTAATTTTAAATTTTAATTAAGGTGTGTTTATTTTGGCAAGGTCGACCGATTTTTAGAGTGCTCCGTAATACCTTTTTATTATATCAAAATAATAAATACAAGGAATTCCATGAGATATATTGATTGTATATCTACTACAACATGAAAATAATCTCCGTGTAGGGAGAAGATGATAAAAAAAATGCAATAATACCAAGTATTAAACACCCAAATAAAAGTAGCATGAAACAGTGACATAAATTAAAATATCCTTAACCATCTTAACCTGTTAAAGAACCACATAATTCATGCAATGACTGACAATGTCATTTCTTCACAAAATCACTCGATGAAGAGGTGACCCTTCAACACTTCTATCTTCTTACTTCTAGTGACAATAGTAGGAAGTGCAGAGAGTGGGAAGCTGTTAAACACTTCAATTTCCTCATAGTGAGAGAAAGAGGTGGTTTATACGCTGCGGAGGGAACTAAGTGAGCATACGGGTGATCTTGCTTGGCATTTAACTTTAGCTTAGCAGAGGAAGAGCTAATGGAATTGACAGGAGGAGGGTCCTTTCTTATTGGAGATAACTTAGAAGATATGGAACTAGCAGCCTTAACTGCCTTTGGTGGAGTAATCAGCTTATTCAGAAAACAAGGCTTGAACTGGAAGCTATATGAATGAGAAGCACCATTATTGAGGTGATGAAGCTCTTTTGCATCAAAATCCAAGGTGGTGTTCTTAACTATTGAACATACATGCTACTTCATATCTTGGTCTCTTAAACCCAAAATGACTTTAGTTAAACTATTGCTAGAAACAGTTTCTTTCAACTGCATATTCACCAAACAATTACTAACATTAGCAGAAATGGTTTCTTTGTTACTATCTTGACTACCATCAACAACCAACTTGCCTTTATTTATCATTTCACCATTCACACAGAACTCCCCCTCTTTGAGCACATCACTGTTGTCTGGCTTGACCACATCAAGAGCATTTCCACCAAAGATACTAAACCTGTTAGATACAATAATTCTAGAAACAGCATTCATCATACTCCCATCATCTCCTACAACATCTTTGGCTTATTCTCTACAGATTGAGGTCCAGGAACATTAAAATCTGCCTTCTTGTTATTCACATTACCACTGGAGTTATTATTCCAAAGCTTCTTATTCTTTTTAATTATTTTTCTCTAAACCTTTTTCTCTCTACCAATGGTAAAATCAACCTTAATACTTTTCTAATCATATAGTATGAGTTAAGGAAGGTGGTGCACTAACAATTTTCACTGTTTCAACCTTTTCTGGTTCCACAACTAAAATTACCTTTCTTAGTAATCTTATTAGATTTATTACACGAGTCAATGGAGTGGCCAAAGACTTTATATTGTGTACAAACTGAGGGTTTCCATAGATATATAACTTTGACCAAATGTTCAGATCCATCTAGTAACTGCACTAAAAACTGATCAGGTAGTTCAATCTTAGAGGAGATTTCAATGATGCATTTCGCGTATTCCAATCTATCAATCCTTTCAGTCGATGCATCCATGCAAAGAAATTTTCCTACCCTAGAAGCTAACCAAGAAATTCCTAGTAATGACCAAGCATAAATCAATATATCCAAAAGTGGGGCTATCATGGTAATGGTAAATTTACCATTACCGTACCATTACCAGTCGATCGGTAACCATTTCTGATTGAAATCGGTATACCATATAAAATGGTATGATAACGGTAAGTTTAACATTTTTAATGGTAAATTATCAGTAACAATTCTTCAATATCGGTAGCAATGGTAATTTACCCAGTCAATTTAAAACATACGTATACTCATCTGATATGCTTTATTACGAGCATTTAGAACCAAATAAATAATTAAATTTAGTTCAATAATAAGGTGAAATAATTCCAAGTACACTTATTTACTTTCTCGTTTATGCTTTTTATTAACTAACACTACATATAGTATAATAAAGATGCATTGTGTAGCAAAAACATGTCAAGATACAGAATTTAATGGCAAACAGTAATTTACCATTGCTAGTGCGACGATTACCAGATTATCGATATGCTAGAGTCTTCGACATAATAGTCGATCGGTAATTGTAATGGTAAGCAATTCCGACTAACCAGCAAAAATGGTAGAAGAACGATATTTGTCAAATGGTAACGATAACCATTACCATATCCAAAAATTTGATCCACATAGAAACTATTTTAATTTTGCTACAGTCATTTTCTATACTTATTTCCTATACTTGAATCTTAATGTTTAACAACATAAAGCTTGTTTCTAATTATTAAAGGATTGGCATGAACTATTTTCAATCTATCCTCTGTGCTAGCAATAAGAAAGAAAAAACATCGTACCATCCAATTTCACTTTAACAGCTTCTTTAGGTTTCTAGATTTTCTTCAGATGTCTTATCACAAGTATAAGAAAGACGCTGGTCGAGAAAGAATCCCACCAAGTAATCATGCCAAATTTCCTCACCAGCATTAATAATGTCTTTGTTTGGTAGCAACATCTGACTTGAGAAAGATAATTTAATGGGTGGAGGGGAGACTGATCCCGCGTTCTTGGGTTTAGCACAGAACAAAGATGACCATTTCTTGAGGGGAAGCGACACCCACGGTGGCGGAGGAACAGGGAAGAAGAGAATCCGGTGAGGGGGTATCGAATGCGGTGGAGGTTTCAAGGCTGGAATGGATGTTCAAGCGAAGATGGGACTCGTGGAAGGTTTGGCGGAGGAGAGAGAAGAAATGACAACGACTACCATTGTCTATTTCCTTCTGTCTAGTTTTTGACTTTACATTTAATGACTTAATTAAGGTTCGTTTAATTATTAGTTCATATTTGAGTATTTATCAAATTACTTAATAAAGATTAAATTTTGTTTTTTATTATTTATTTAAGCAATAATTATTATTTAAAATTAGTGTTTAATTATTATTTTAATGTCTAAATAAATGTTTAAATATTTATGTAAAGTTTCTTAATTATTTACTTGAATATTGACTTGGAATTAAATTATTAAAAATAATAATTAATTATTATTTAAAGGTGTAATAAATGTTTAATATTACTTTAAATTTTAATTAATTATTTTATAAGGATGTTTTTAAAAGATGTTTCACTCCAAGGGATATCTTTTCCAATCATCTTTATGCAACCCTATTGATTAGGAATCAAATGTTATTTAGTTAGTAGAATCCAATGCCCTTTTGCTATAAAATAACTTGATTAGTTAAATCCTTCTTAAATGTTTTTGAATATACTTATTCAAATTTAATAAGTCATGAATATATTTTCCAAGTAGTGAAAATAGATTTTTTTTTTTATTGACAAACTTAAGTCAGTGAGATACATATAAAAATATTTTAATAAAAGTTCCGAAAATAATATTTTGTAAATGAAAGATCCATTTTAAAGAAATTTGGTGATTTCTATAGGAAAATTAAATCCTTAGAAGATTATTGTTTTATATATTTAGTATTTTTTTGAAAATGATATATTTAATAGTTAAATAAATAAATAACTATCAAATCTGGCCATTTTAACTGTGAAAATTTATCTGATAAATGATGAGAAAACCCGTTCTTGTAAATGGTTAAGAGGTTCCGCAATTACATATTGTCAGTTTATTCCTAAAGACTCTGAATTGAGTTTTCTGGGAACTATCGATTATCATTTCGAAGAGATCGGGGTCGAACCTAGTTAGTTGAGGCTACTTCGATCGGGCTAAAGTATTTTAAACGAAAATATCCTAAAGATGATTAAAGATGGAGTTTTTGATTTCGTTCAGGCCCAGAACAAACTTATATGGATGAATGCTTGCACTAGAATATCTCCTTGTAAGGTAACATTAGCATTCAAATATATTCTGTTATTTATAAGGTGAAACGTAACCTTTAGCCTCATCAAATGGTAAATTAATAAATTAAAGGTAAGCCACAGGCCTAAGTAAGTCGTTTCCATTAGGATATGATCATTCCATATCTAGAGTCGATATCTTTGTATGCTTAAGGGCCTATTATGGTTGTTTATAAACCAGGGTGATCATATTTGCAACAACCCGCATTCTACGTATCGGAGGATCGTTGAATATTTATTTTATTTTCTTACGAAGTCGTATGGTCGTGTAACTTTGGGAAACAACTATTGGGGTCATTTCCCACATTCACAATTTTTGCCGAATTTTAAATGACCGCCTTACCCCTAGTGAATCTTGTTTCGTCTATAACTTTTGATTGGTAAGGAATTTTGACCTGAAACCACTTCCATTGGATTCAAATGATGGTTTACCTTTCCGTAAAGTGGTCACATTAATCAAACGGGCTTACCGTTTGGGAGATATGGCTGAAATAAGGTTTAGGAGATGGAAAACAGCTTAATTGGGCTTAATAGGTGATTAGCAGCTAGGCGCCTAGGCCCAAAACCCATTTCGGGATTAGGGTTATGGGACGGCTGAAAAGAGTTGGAGAATCATGTCCTTCCATTTTTCTAGCCGCCACAAACATTCCTTGAACCCTAGTAATGACCTCCATCTTCTAAATCTCTCTCTAATCACCTTTTTAATCACTAATTAAGCAAATCAACATCAAATCAAGTCGGATTAACACCAAATCAGAGTTGGAGCTGCTGTATTACATAGGAATCCATGCCAAATCAATATAATTTTCAAATCTAACATTCATTTGTGGCTAAGGTGAGTGAATAACATGTTTATTCACTAATTATGGCTAATTAAGGGTGATTACTAATAATTAGCAAAATTATGTCTCACAAAAATATGGAAAATATGCATAAATTCTAAAATCGTATTTTATGTCATTGGTGAAAATTTGGGTTAATTTGGATTAAGTTTGCTAATCCTATTGTTAGATATGGTTAAACACGGATAAGGGGAAAATCATGAGTTTTGGGTATGTTTGATCTAAAATAACCTGTATGCTTGATGTTTTGATCTTTTTGATTAAGTCTATATGTTGTTACTATTGTTTGGGATGTTTTATGAATACATAGGAAAGTTAGAACGGTTTAAAACGCCATCGTTTGGCGAAAATAGCTTGCTTTAAAAAAATCGCAGATTTTCAGGTCCGGTTAGGAGGAAGACCCGATCTGAACTAGTTAGGAGGGGGACCCGAACCGGATAGGAGAAGGAGACCCGAACCGAACCAGATAGGAGAAGGAGAGGAGGAGGCCCGAACCGATCCAGATAGAAGAAGGAGACCCGAACCGAACCAGATAGGAGAAGGAGAGGAGGTGACCCAAATCGGATAGGAGAAGGAGACCTGAACCGAACCGGATAGGAGAAGGAGATCCGAACCGAACTGGAAAGGAGGAGACCCGAATCGAACCGGATAGAAGGAGGAGACCCGAACCGAACACCAATTCAACCAAAACCCGAGATGCAAAGGAAGTACAAGTGGGAAATTATCACTCAGGATTCAAATGGGAACCAACGAGTTAACTTCTAGAGTTGGGCTTTGCTGCGGGACGTTTGCAAAGGATTTATCGATATCTATAACTTTGGTTCACCGTTGAGAGAGGGGGCATGTAGACGAACCAGAGCCAGAGGATGTAGGGACTGGTTAGCCATACCCCAGAGCCATGGAAGTTTGGACTGGGGAGGTTTATTGACTATAGACCAGAAGGGCATGGTCATAGTAATAGTTGTACAGAGTCCAGTAGGTCATGGACTCGTTATGGCCCCAATGGATTTGGTGATCAAAACTGTGGATATCGTACACTTTACGCACTGAGTGAGAGACGTGAGGATGATTGCTATGTTTGATGTTTGCTATCACTATGACATGCACACTCCTATTTTACACTCCATGTTAGTGTTTACCTTAGAGTATTGTACATCTTGTTGTGCTAACTCTTTGGTTGCAAGTCCATGTCAGGTATGATTTCTTATACCAGTTATAGTTCTATTTTGTGTTATAGATTTGTTATCGCTCACACCAGACTTTCGTCTAACCCAGATTTTTATGTCTCTTCTTATTACTCTGGGTGCTCCTAAACGAGCAGGCTAGAGACATGTTTGGTGGTTATGCACGAGTAGTTGTCCGGACACGAGCAGGAGGCTTTTACATACTATACACATATATTCTCCTTGTGTTGTTTCTGGTCACTGCTTTGAGCATTAGTAGTGTATCTCTTTCATTTCCCTTTAGAGATAGTATTTTGAAGTTGTAATAATGGTTTGGATCATAAGTTGTATTTTGGATTCCGCTACTCTATTGGTTTAGTTTTCAGCTTATGCACTGTCTCGCCTGTTTTATATCAAGTTATGTTATTATTATATTTTATTCCATGCGATGTGAGATATACTATAGGTTCTTGATGATTCATAGTTTCAAATCTATTTCTTTTGACGACCGTCCCGTGCTAGTTGGACGTTTGCACAACGCATTTCGGGGGAAATGTCGGCTAATGCGGGGCGGGCCGTCATAATATTAGATGCTGCCCATTTAGGGATAGGGACGATCTTGATTCACTAAGGTGAAAATTAACGCAACCTCCTGTACATTTTATCTATATATGTACGGATTCAGAGGGGAGACGCTTACCCTTTCATAGTTGTAATCTATTCTTCGGTACAAACTTTCATCTTGATTTTATGCCTGTTATGTTGGAACGTAAGATGCAAGCATTTCGACTATTTTAATTTTTTTATTCGTGAATTTTAGACATTATAATAATATCATTGGATACTTATTATAAAAGTGTTTTAGTAATCCTAAGGAAAAAGCCCGTAAGTGTTCATGTGCGATGTGGTCTTAATGAGACACCTTTGCTTTTGATGGGTCTCTAAAATATAACAAATTAAGTTCTTTATGATTTGAGTTTTCTCACATCGGTATTCCAAACGGAAGGCGTTATACTGCGATAATGCTCGGGTCAGACCGAGCATTTTTGCTAGGTAGCTTAGGTTCTTTGGAGCTTAGGAAAGGAGCTGGAGGCCAGGATCTACTTTTGTATTTTAGTTTATATTTCCGCCACGTGTTTGTGTTTTAGTCTTTAGTATTTATAAGGAAAGGTAGTTGTAAATGTCCAGAGTTGATAGGTTAGTGTTGTACTTTGATATTTATGGAAATGTAAATTTAAATTCTTTCTTTTTGCAAAAACTTGTGTTATATAATAAATTTTCTATTGCGATGTAAGTCTACGTTCTATCTTCCTCTTTATTTCACCCCTAGTGAACTGTTTTTTGGGACAACTAAATGATCGACATGGAAATACTGAGGATGTTTTAAGTGTTGTCTTTAGGGAATAAGAAAAGTAGGTTGTTACACTTTGTCAATGATGGCTTTGAGCCTAGGTTCTCTGTAACGACCCAGAAATTTCGGCAATAGAAATTAATTAAGGATTTCACGGTAAATGATAAATTTTATATTTGGATTCGAGAATAAAAGTTATTGGTTCGAATAAGCTTTGAATTCGATTTCAGAATGACTAATCGAAATTTGAATATATGTTTTGAGTTGAACAGAATTGAATACTTAATTCAATTTGGTGGATTGGAATCGAAAATGTACTGTTGAGTATTTGAACTAAGTTTGAATTAGATTGAAATTTGACGGAGAAGTATTGATGGTAGAGTTTAAAATAAACGTTATCAACAAATTAGAAAATATTATTTGTTGAATAGAAATTGGCATATGTGTATATTGGTGAATCGGATTTTAACGTTCTAAATTTGTGAAATGAACGGAGCTGAGGATGGACAAACGAAATAAAATTGGTGAACGTTTAAATGATTTGAAAATAAATAACGGCGTATGCAAATAAAGTTAGAATACGATAATTTAATTGGAATCAGAACAAAAAGGCATTGCAGCGCGTCAAAATTTCGTTGCGGTAGGAGTTCGTTTGTGAAAGGGCAAAAAAATAAAATAAAAATAAAAATAAAGCATAGACATAAATAGCGGTACAAACGAACCCTTAAATATAAATTAAATAAATAAAGCAGTTCCTTGTTGCGCACACCATGTGATGCCGTGCTCCCCACGTTGCCTTGGATGCCACGGTTCTTCTTTTATAAAAGCCACAGCCTCTTCCTCATTTCCTTCAGAAAACAATCGAAACCCTTTTTCTTTTAATGGCGTCCACCCGAGTTGTATTTCCCCAACCCTAATCGAAGTCGTTGACCTCGATACGAAGCCAAATCGCGAGCCGTCCAAGCCACTTCAGCACCATCGCACCCAGCTGAAGGCCGCCGCCACCTATCGAAGCCGTCGGTCACTCTCGTGAGCACCAAAAATCCCATCTTTCTTCTAAAATTTTGCCCCATCAGAGAAGCTAGCGTGTCACTGTCGCAGCAGAGTTTCAACAGTCAGAAAGTCGTGTAGTCGCCCTCTCCCTTTCACCATCGTTGCAGGTGAGTTTCTTTTGGAACTCACAATTGATTAATCTTAGTTCAAATAATTCGATTTCAATCTGAACTAAGAATATAATAGTTGTTTTCCTTTCATTGTTTGGCTGATTGATTTTTGTTACATCTTGATTTGGGTGTGGTTGCTGCGATTTCTGCTTGCCCCAAACTTTGCTGGCTACTTCTGTATGTCACACATATTGTGCTTGCGCATTGAATTAGATGTATACATATGCTTATACATGTGTATACATAAGGCTGACGTTAGATTTTCTTTTCTAAAACCTAAAACTAGAACCAAAAATAACCCATGTTATGCTGCCTAACTTGTTTGGCTTTATATAATGTACCACAACTGCCTCACTGCTGAACAGTCTGAGTGTACCTATTTTTATTCATGTTCATCTCATTATGCAAGTGGGGACTGGGCGTGTGTATATGTGGGGACTGTGCACTGTTTGAACCGAGAAGAAGGAAAAAAAAATGATTACATGAACACGAACTTGCTGTTTGTGAGTAGTATTGACACACCGAAAACTGTTTTACAAAGGCGAGTGAGTAATTATGAATAAAAACTGTTATTTTTAGAATAATTGACCTTTTTCTTGGATTTACACTGGTTGTAGCACTGAATTTGCGTTGGTGAAATTTTGAGTATATGATCGGTTTACGTATTTTAGCATCTCATTACCACATCTGTTTTGATTATAGACTACCACACTGATCATTAGGGATTGACATTACACTTACTTGCGAAATTAGCAAGCCAGTCAACTTGTTCACCATGCATGGACTGTGTGTCGTGTATTGATTTGATGCTTGAAAATTTGTAACCAATTTTCTAGTTCCTTTTATTTTGTGTAGAGTAGACTGTTTTGTTTTTAAATCAGGAATATGTATATGGCAAAATAATGAATCCTGTGTGTTGCTCGTATTAAATTGTCTTTAAATATGATCCACACATTGATTAGAATAAAGAAAATGCAATACCTATCAGAGAGACATATTCCAGTATATTTTTAAGAGCCCACTGGATTATAAACATGTACATAGGATCCTCAACTAGTGATTGATATGCCAAATTGATGTCTATAGTTAATAACTATAGTCAAATTAATTACAGTAACACTATACATGGAATATCGAGTATAATCTGTGTATTCCTGCAGATTTGTATAGTGTTGATTATATATATATATATACATATAGGGATGGATTTTTGTTTCAAACTGAATATAAAGTATGAAATTTGCATAAACCAGTGATCAATATATATGAAGTAAACTATCCATTGATCCATTGATTTGTTTAAGTTGTAAACACATATGTATATAGATATATACATATATATATGCATCCATACCCTTTATACTTGCTGTAATACATTGCAGCTAAATATCTCACATTTAGAATAAGTAGACAAAATATAATATTGATCATAAAATGTTTGGTCTGTATTGCTTATTTCATGACACATACAACCATACTGCCATATGAAATCTGATCATACTTATGCATATGCATGTGCACTTATGTATGAACATATTTTTCTCATTTCCTTTTTCTTTAGATGTGTACATGTTGTTTAAGGTACAAAAGGATCTCCTCTGCCTTATTTTATTTTGTAATAATATCAATGATAGTAACAGAAGTTATATGGCCTCAGTCACTATTTAGCATTACTTGGAACAGACTAGATTATTTTTAAGAATGAATGCCATACTTGAATCTTGTCATAAGATTTATGCTGCTCTTAACTTTGTTCAGGAAAAAAAAAAAAAAAAAATCTCTTGGTTTGTGTCATGTTTGCACTACCAAAGACTGGTTCTATAAGTATTTTACTGTACTGACTTGTATGCATGTGCAAGGGCCTGTTGGCCGCACTTGCGTTTGTAGTTAGTTGTTTCACGTTATTATGTTGTGTCGTTGAAATGAAAACTAGCCTATTTTGTGTGATGCTGAGTACGTGTTCCTACCTTGCCATGGAAATGTTGACTGGACCCTTGTTTGATTTCCTGTGAGAACCTGAAGCATGTTATTTAATTGTGATTTAAAGAAACATGAAAAATGGATTC
The DNA here is from genome assembly GCA_030737875.1 of Allium sativum. Taxonomy (NCBI): domain Eukaryota; kingdom Viridiplantae; phylum Streptophyta; class Magnoliopsida; order Asparagales; family Amaryllidaceae; genus Allium; species Allium sativum. The sequence goes on from CM060924.1 coordinate 164,730,400, forward strand.
CCTGCGTCATATTTTGTTTATTATGTGCTAAAGTTTTGAGTGATACACGCCCAGCTTAGTGTATATATATGAGGCATTTCAGCCTGATCATTATTTTGGTACTGGGCATATTTTTCATTGACGATAAAGGTACTGAGGTATATGTCAACATGTCACCTCTGGTTGGTGGGAATTAGAGGACATACGCATGACTGATCTGTTTCACCCTGATTGCACATTGAACTTATATTGTATTCAGGATCCGGAATGCTGAGGCTATATACGTGTGTATATATACATGCACGTGTATAAGCAAGCTCCCAGGATCACTTATGATGTTGTATATATTTGGTTCAGATGTTGAGGCGGTACACACATGTATAATACATACATGTGTACACTCGCAAACGTCCGATACCATTCGTCCCCGGATACCAAAGCTGTTTATTTTGACATCGATGATAGGGTTACCTATTATATTTCAGTTTTTATTGAAATTAATTTACTTGAACCATGATTAATCCTGACTCGAGTATTTTTATGTTGCATGGAATGCTCGAGTCAGACCCGAGCAGCACAGATTTAAAGATTACAGCTTAGGATTTGAAGATTGGCGAAGCTGGGGGTTCTTATAGCAGCGCACTCTGAAGATTTATACAGTAAAGATTTTCTTGTATTCTAAGTATATTTTATATTCCGCTGTAGAAAAACTCTTGTATTCAAAAATCATGGTTTATAAATGAAAGTTTTATTTTTATCTCATACTGTGTTATTTATTATTCTATATTCTCTGTGTTGACTCTGTTTATAAACTCTGTAAGCTAAATACGCTCCGTCAGTTTGGACAATTTAAGTTGGTTTAACCACCAATTTGAAGCGGTCAATAAGGCGGGTCGTTACAAGTGGTATCAGAGCTTTGGTTTATTCAAAGCTTAGCTTATTGAGTTTAAAAAACGGATCTTGAAAATAAAGCGATTTTGAAAAATAATTATTTTTGAAATATCAAATATTTTGAAACTAGTACAGCGGAAATAAAAATTCATTTTGAGATTTAAAATTTTGTTCGGAACCCCCAGTCTTCAGAAGTCTTCGAATCCAGGTTTGCGAGAATTATTCTTCAATAAGTTCCCTTAGGATTTGAATCTAGAATCCATCATCGGATGGTATCTAGTATATATAGGAGAGAATCAACGAATTAATTTCGTTAAGCGTGAATTTTAGAAATCAAAGATAACTGAAGTTGATTGTAAATAAGAGTTCAGTTTGAATAGAAAACGAAAAATTTGAAATCATTTCAAAGAAGAAACGATGAAGTTTATTTTGAAATTAAGAATATAAGTTGATGAAATAAAATAAAAAGGGGTTAAGTGAAGAAAGCTAATAAGTGTCAACAAGTATGTGGGAATAACGATGTTGTATTTAACATCTGTTGAATTCAAATTACGAATTTAGAAATGTTTTCAAGAGGATAAAGTACATTTTCGTCAGAAAATGAAGATTTGCAAATATATTGAAATGTTTTCCCAATAATAATAAGAGATTTCGTGAAATTGTAAAAATATGAATATGATAATTGGAAATGTTTTCCAAAAGACCATGAGAGACTAACGAGTTTTGATAAATCAGAATGGTAAGGACTGAAGAGCAAAAAGCCGCACGTCGAGAACGAAGAGCGGCAGAACGTAAAAGAAGGGAAGAAGTAATGTTGGAATACGAGAAGAGAATAAAGGAAAAACAGGCAGCCGGCCCCTATGACAATATCGTTTGCTACAGATGTCAGGAAAAGGGACATTTCGCGGCTACGTGCGGAGAGAGGGACAAGGGAAAGAAGAAGGAAGGAAAAATTTTCCGATCCAATATTTTCTGTTTTAAATGTAAAGAGAAGGGACATTTTCCCAGTCGGTGTCTCAAAGTGAGGAAGAAGAAGCCTGCCATTGCTGAGACGTCTGATGAACCAACCACTTGCTATCATTGTAAGCAAGTTGGACATATAGCTCGAAATTGTTCCGAGAGACAACAAGGAAGACAGACAATATTGCGCTCCGCTAGAGAGAAAACTGTGAGGTACGTAGATAAAGACGGCTCCACCTCGTATTATTGTAAAAATTGCAAGGAGTGGGGTCATGTGGATAAGGAATGCACAAATCATTTTGTGGAGACTCCAGAACCATGCATATCGTGAAAGTAGTTTACACGAAGATGTGGATCATCGATCGAAAAGCAGAAAATCATCGAAGATTGTGAATCCTAGTTATGTCAGCTTTGTTTCGTAATACTATCGTTTGTAATCCTAAATCTCATATGTAGGTATTTTGAATAGATCAAAAAGACTGTATAATTGTTTGAATGGAATGGTTATGAAAGATTTTGAACTCTATGAAGTTGCTATTAATGGTTTAATCTTATTTTTATAAGGTTATTTGAAATCTTGAAAGTGAAATATTTCCGAGTAGAAATTATAATATTATAATAAATGGTTTTCAGAAAAATAGATTCGTAAACTGAATTCGAGAGTCACGTGAGAAATAATTTGATAAGAAATTAAGAAATGAAATTAATGGATTTAGAAACTGACTGAAGATTAGTTAAGTTGAATAATTTTCTGAGTGTTGATCTGATGTTGGTTTCGGCCTTCGGGATTGATACTTAGAGAGTTGTTCGCGTGCTAATTGATGGTCGAAGTGTGAATGTGAAGGGTGGTAATGCGTGAAGAAGAAATTTGTGATAAGAAGAATTCTGAAACTTGGAGGGTATAAGGATTTGAATTGATTAAAGAATTGGATAAATTGAAAAATTTGTTAAATAATTGGAGATTTGGAAGAAAATTCGGTTTATAACCAATAGAGTGTAAATTTGAGTTTGAAAGGATATCAACTATCTAATTAATTGAGAGATGAAAACTGAAATTTTGAAATTTGAATTGAATTTCAGGATGTTTGATCTTGAATATTGGATATAGAAATTTCCGGAACTCGTATGGAAAATATATATATAAGAATACAGCGAATTTAGAGACCATTGATTTGGAAGGTAATCGAGTTGGAATGAAATCTTATATAACATAATATAAGAAGGAGATGTTTGCAAACAAGGTTTGAAAGGAAATCTTATGAATTGACATAAGTATGATTTTTGAAGGATATGAAATAAAGTACTATATGTATATAGTATAATATGTTTTCAAAATCAAAGATAAGGAAAGTACCTTCCTTCTCTATGAATTTCGAGCATTGGTGAGATATGCTGCTGGTGGTAGTAGGTTGTCCGGACATAAAACTCATGAGTTACCATTGAGCACGACTGCTAGCGTAATTCGCAGGGCTGCAGATAGCCTACGGCGGTCGGATGTTTCTTGAGGGAATCAGGTGTAACCATTGTGATCGCTGCGATCTAGAGTCGTTGGAATTCGACCGTGTAGCGAAATTCGCAGGGCTGTAAATAGCCTACGGCGGACGGATGTTTCTTGAGGGAATCAGGCGTAACCATTGTGACTGCTGCGATCTACAGTCGAATGTAAGGGCGTAATCCGCAGAGCTGTGAAAGCTTACGGGTATGGATGTTTCCTGGGGGACCCAGGCGTAACCATTATGTACCTGCGGTCCACCGTATTTGAGATATCTTATTGATAGTGAGCCACCGTTTGATGCAGCAGTTAGTCTCCGTGACTTGATTGGTCTCCGTGACCTGATGTGTCTGTATGACTTGATTTGTCCTTGTGACTTGACGTATCTTCATAATTCAATGATTGTTTTGTGACTCTGAGATAGAGCAGTTAACGCTCAGTGACATCAGAATGTCTTTTGATTCTTAAAATATTATCTGTTGATCTGTCCATGACGAGATTCGCAGGGAAGTGATTTCCTACGGATACAGATGTTTTCTGGGGGATCCAGACGGAACCATTGTGTATCTGCGACTCATGAATAATCAACATATCAATATCCCATTGGTACTTTCCGTATCTGTTTTCAAAAGAACTTTTGAAATATTTTCACTGGAAGTTGAAGCAAGGACATTTAGTACTTGGAGATCTTAGTCGTGCGCCTGGCCAGCGTATGCCTACCATCTGTAAGAACGACAATAGACTTGTTAGACTTCGAGTTATTAAATATTTTCAAATCAATAAGTTGAAATTAAAATGTACTTAACTGGATAAATTAAGAAAAAGATTTCAAAGTATTTTCAACTTTATAGCTTTGGAGAAATAACACCAATATGTTTGTACAGATTTCGTGTTATGTAAAAAAAAAAAAAAAAAAAAAAATTATAAAAAGATTTCGGATTTTTGAAAATTTCCAAGTCGACAATTGATAACTTGAAGACAAGGTGTTATTTATTCTCCTCAACGAGTGTTGAGAAAGATTAAATGGATTGAAGATAGGGAAATTGGGTTGAGGACTGCTAAGTCTGAACCTATTTCATTCGCAATGTGAATAAGTAAACTTTGACGAATAAAGTCTATGAGGAAATTTGGGATAATTTGAGAGGCGTAAATCCAACTTATGCAAATTTTGAAATTTAAGAGGAGGTTTAGTTTTGAAGGGAAATTTAATGATCAGAGTAAATTGAATATGATGGAAATAAAGATATCAATGACTCGAATATCGATATTTAAATCGGTCATAGAATAATTTCACACAAAGATGAAAATTTGAAGTGTACAGTTGTATAACTCTAACAATCTCTCCTTTTCGAGGACGAAAAGTTTTAAAGGGGGAAAGATTGTAACGACCCAGAAATTTCGGCAATAGAAATTAATTAAGGATTTCACGGTAAATGATAAATTTTATATTTGGATTCGAGAATAAAAGTTATTGGTTCGAATAAGCTTTGAATTCGATTTCAGAATGACTAATCGAAATTTGAATATATGTTTTGAGTTGAACAGAATTGAATACTTAATTCAATTTGGTGGATTGGAATCGAAAATGTACTGTTGAGTATTTGAACTAAGTTTGAATTAGATTGAAATTTGACGGAGAAGTATTGATGGTAGAGTTTAAAATAAACGTTATCAACAAATTAGAAAATATTATTTGTTGAATAGAAATTGGCATATGTGTATATTGGTGAATCGGATTTTAACGTTCTAAATTTGTGAAATGAACGGAGCTGAGGATGGACAAACGAAATAAAATTGGTGAACGTTTAAATGATTTGAAAATAAATAACGGCGTATGCAAATAAAGTTAGAATACGATAATTTAATTGGAATCAGAACAAAAAGGCATTGCAGCGCGTCAAAATTTCGTTGCGGTAGGAGTTCGTTTGTGAAAGGGCAAAAAAATAAAATAAAAATAAAAATAAAGCATAGACATAAATAGCGGTACAAACGAACCCTTAAATATAAATTAAATAAATAAAGCAGTTCCTTGTTGCGCACACCATGTGATGCCGTGCTCCCCACGTTGCCTTGGATGCCACGGTTCTTCTTTTATAAAAGCCACAGCCTCTTCCTCATTTCCTTCAGAAAACAATCGAAACCCTTTTTCTTTTAATGGCGTCCACCCGAGTTGTATTTCCCCAACCCTAATCGAAGTCGTTGACCTCGATACGAAGCCAAATCGCGAGCCGTCCAAGCCACTTCAGCACCATCGCACCCAGCTGAAGGCCGCCGCCACCTATCGAAGCCGTCGGTCACTCTCGTGAGCACCAAAAATCCCATCTTTCTTCTAAAATTTTGCCCCATCAGAGAAGCTAGCGTGTCACTGTCGCAGCAGAGTTTCAACAGTCAGAAAGTCGTGTAGTCGCCCTCTCCCTTTCACCATCGTTGCAGGTGAGTTTCTTTTGGAACTCACAATTGATTAATCTTAGTTCAAATAATTCGATTTCAATCCGAACTAAGAATATAATAGTTGTTTTCCTTTCATTGTTTGGCTGATTGATTTTTGTTACATCTTGATTTGGGTGTGGTTGCTGCGATTTCTGCTTGCCCCAAACTTTGCTGGCTACTTCTGTATGTCACACATATTGTGCTTGCGCATTGAATTAGATGTATACATATGCTTATACATGTGTATACAAGGCTGACGTTAGATTTTCTTTTCTAAAACCTAAAACTAGAACCAAAAATAACCCATGTTATGCTGCCTAACTTGTTTGGCTTTATATAATGTACCACAACTGCCTCACTGCTGAACAGTCTGAGTGTACCTATTTTTATTCATGTTCATCTCATTATGCAAGTGGGGACTGGGCGTGTGTATATGTGGGGACTGTGCACTGTTTGAACCGAGAAGAAGGAAAAAAAAAATGATTACATGAACACGAACTTGCTGTTTGTGAGTAGTATTGACACACCGAAAACTGTTTTACAAAGGCGAGTGAGTAATTATGAATAAAAACTGTTATTTTTAGAATAATTGACCTTTTTCTTGGATTTACACTGGTTGTAGCACTGAATTTGCGTTGGTGAAATTTTGAGTATATGATCGGTTTACGTATTTTAGCATCTCATTACCACATCTGTTTTGATTATAGACTACCACACTGATCATTAGGGATTGACATTACACTTACTTGCGAAATTAGCAAGCCAGTCAACTTGTTCACCATGCATGGACTGTGTGTCGTGTATTGATTTGATGCTTGAAAATTTGTAACCAATTTTCTAGTTCCTTTTATTTTGTGTAGAGTAGACTGTTTTGTTTTTAAATCAGGAATATGTATATGGCAAAATAATGAATCCTGTGTGTTGCTCGTATTAAATTGTCTTTAAATATGATCCACACATTGATTAGAATAAAGAAAATGCAATACCTATCAGAGAGACATATTCCAGTATATTTTTAAGAGCCCACTGGATTATAAACATGTACATAGGATCCTCAACTAGTGATTGATATGCCAAATTGATGTCTATAGTTAATAACTATAGTCAAATTAATTACAGTAACACTATACATGGAATATCGAGTATAATCTGTGTATTCCTGCAGATTTGTATAGTGTTGATTATATATATATATATATATATACATATAGGGATGGATTTTTGTTTCAAACTGAATATAAAGTATGAAATTTGCATAAACCAGTGATCAATATATATGAAGTAAACTATCCATTGATCCATTGATTTGTTTAAGTTGTAAACACATATGTATATAGATATATACATATATATATGCATCCATACCCTTTATACTTGCTGTAATACATTGCAGCTAAATATCTCACATTTAGAATAAGTAGACAAAATATAATATTGATCATAAAATGTTTGGTCTGTATTGCTTATTTCATGACACATACAACCATACTGCCATATGAAATCTGATCATACTTATGCATATGCATGTGCACTTATGTATGAACATATTTTTCTCATTTCCTTTTTCTTTAGATGTGTACATGTTGTTTAAGGTACAAAAGGATCTCCTCTGCCTTATTTTATTTTGTAATAATATCAATGATAGTAACAGAAGTTATATGGCCTCAGTCACTATTTAGCATTACTTGGAACAGACTAGATTATTTTTAAGAATGAATGCCATACTTGAATCTTGTCATAAGATTTATGCTGCTCTTAACTTTGTTCAGGAAAAAAAAAAAAAAAAAATCTCTTGGTTTGTGTCATGTTTGCACTACCAAAGACTGGTTCTATAAGTATTTTACTGTACTGACTTGTATGCATGTGCAAGGGCCTGTTGGCCGCACTTGCGTTTGTAGTTAGTTGTTTCACGTTATTATGTTGTGTCGTTGAAATGAAAACTAGCCTATTTTGTGTGATGCTGAGTACGTGTTCCTACCTTGCCATGGAAATGTTGACTGGACCCTTGTTTGATTTCCTGTGAGAACCTGAAGCATGTTATTTAATTGTGATTTAAAGAAACATGAAAAATGGATTCCCTGCGTCATATTTTGTTTATTATGTGCTAAAGTTTTGAGTGATACACGCCCAGCTTAGTGTATATATATGAGGCATTTCAGCCTGATCATTATTTTGGTACTGGGCATATTTTTCATTGACGATAAAGGTACTGAGGTATATGTCAACATGTCACCTCTGGTTGGTGGGAATTAGAGGACATACGCATGACTGATCTGTTTCACCCTGATTGCACATTGAACTTATATTGTATTCAGGATCCGGAATGCTGAGGCTATATACGTGTGTATATATACATGCACGTGTATAAGCAAGCTCCCAGGATCACTTATGATGTTGTATATATTTGGTTCAGATGTTGAGGCGGTACACACATGTATAATACATACATGTGTACACTCGCAAACGTCCGATACCATTCGTCCCCGGATACCAAAGCTGTTTATTTTGACATCGATGATAGGGTTACCTATTATATTTCAGTTTTTATTGAAATTAATTTACTTGAACCATGATTAATCCTGACTCGAGTATTTTTATGTTGCATGGAATGCTCGAGTCAGACCCGAGCAGCACAGATTTAAAGATTACAGCTTAGGATTTGAAGATTGGCGAAGCTGGGGGTTCTTATAGCAGCGCACTCTGAAGATTTATACAGTAAAGATTTTCTTGTATTCTAAGTATATTTTATATTCCGCTGTAGAAAAACTCTTGTATTCAAAAATCATGGTTTATAAATGAAAGTTTTATTTTTATCTCATACTGTGTTATTTATTATTCTATATTCTCTGTGTTGACTCTGTTTATAAACTCTGTAAGCTAAATACGCTCCGTCAGTTTGGACAATTTAAGTTGGTTTAACCACCAATTTGAAGCGGTCAATAAGGCGGGTCGTTACATTCTCTAACCCAAGCTCTAACTCCCTTATCACTTCAAAAAGCCTTTTTGATAATTGATTCATCTCTCGATCTTTAAAGCATATATCAGGCACCTGATGTGTTGTCTCTATAGCTGCAAATCGGTCGGACCAGATCAGACGAATGTACGTTCAGTTTCTATCCTAAAAAAATTGGACCAAACAGGACCAGATGAAAAAATTTCTCAAACGAATTTTGTTATCCTTATTCGTGTCCTAAATAAAATCGGTCAGACACGAACATGAACGGACCAAGTTCAGACATAGCTATTTATATAAAAATTTATACTTTTTATATGATTTTCTCTCCACTATAAATCAAATTACAAGGAATTCGGATGAATACGAATGAACACGAACCGAACGTGATTTTCGTGTACAAGTTTTGTTGTCCTAACTCGTGTCCCAAATGAAAATGGAAGGACTCAAACAGAAGAACATTTCATTGCTATTACAACAATTTACATTAAAGTACAAGAATATATAGAGTAGGAATAAATATTATACATCAGAAAAATATCAGAGATTACAAATTACAATGCAGCGGAAAATAATACAAAACACAACTGAAAGAGATACACGGATACAGAGCTTTTCGAATATCGTTCCAGCTGTAAACCAGTATCCTGTGAATATCAATCTACAAAACCAAAACTACTAGCTGCACGTAGTTAAAACAATAAACTCCAGGTCAGTCATGTGACTGGTGTGAGAACTAAAACAGTTATTTAAAACTTTACTTTAAAATGGAGTAAATCAAGGGACCACGCCGTATAACACGGACCAGGTTTCCTCCCAAGAATACCAGTGCATAAAACAAACAGCGCAATGCTTTTTGAAAAAATGATTCTATTATAAGACTTAGGTCCCATCACACAATGCAACGCAAGCCGGAGGATAGAGTTTACCTTATAATAGCAAAACATGCTTGGTACGTTTAAAACAAATCATTTTGATACTATTATAGTGTAAAGTGTATGAAAACAACTTCAAATACAAATGTATCAATCATAGATGGCATAATGTCCCATCCCACTATGTCGCCATACTAAGCTCTACAAATAAAACCGAATGTCACGTATTGGAAATTGGATTTTCGTCATGAGTCTAGGCAAGGGATGTACTCCTTTCTGCTTTGAGACACTCTACCAAATGCCTCGGGACTACACACTCTAGGTAACCCCTGGATCCTGCAGGGCCAGTTCTCTCTTACGTTTAAGGATTGACAATTCCTGAGCACACATTTCCGGGTCCTATAGGATCTATCCATCGACTCCGTAGAGACCGATATAACAGAGGCGCCTCACATTCCAATAACCACAAAAGGTAAAAATAATATAAATGTCTGGGCTTGCAAAACCCCGACACCACCCATAGCTAGAAAGAAACGTCATGTTCTCCCTATTGTCCCTTATCCCGTTTTTGACTCATACCGAGGTGTGAGGCTCGCGAATTAACGCTATACACAAAGATATACTACATTAAAGTCGTGCTTTGATCATCAACCACAATACTCTGCTTTTCAACAGAAGCCTTGATCATTTGCATCTCAGCATGCCACAAAGACAATTCATGTCATGCGACTGATGTCTATCAATATATAACCTCTAAGCTCGTACGTCTCAGAGAAGGGCGTTAAGCAAGAGAATAAATTCTCCACCGCAAAACAGATATATATTTAATATAAATCAATGAACACAGAGTAAAATCCAATGTCAGACACACATCCATTTACAAGTTCGTTCTGGGTCTGAACGAAACCGGAGGCACCTTATTTCTCGTCCCATATGTCCAATATAGGAGAGAGGTTCTTAAATATCCGGCCTATCTCCAAGTATGTCTGGACGATCAACACTTATTGCCTCGTCTTGGGTTTATAGCCCAACTAAGACATCGATAATCATCCAAACGATGTGAAGACCTCCGGTCTTCAACCACCGTCTTCACTATCACCTTACTGTCGAATCAGTTATTGAAAATGGTTATAAACCCGGCCTTTCCGAATAACTCGCGTATATAATAAACAAGTGATATAAAAACACAACATGCACCTCATTCCAGTTCTGAATATTCTTTTATTTAAATATTCATATCATTTGGGAAAGGTTACAATTAATTTTATCAAAGATAAATTCTTTAAATTTATTCTTTAATCTTCCTTTGGATATCAATTCAAACAATATTAAGGTTTTCCAAACGAGTCGGGATTAGCGAACCTTACTGAAGTAATCATTTGTTTAATTTCCCAATCCCAACCTATTCATCCCATAGAGCAAAACTGGTCATACTCCATATCTAACACCACGGTGTTATCGGTAAACTTAATTAACATTTCCCGTTCAAATCTAATTAAATATTTAACTATCTCTAGGAGCAAAACTGATGATGCTCTATTCTCGATCATTTCCCAAATTTGATAATTTAAATTATCAATTCACATTCAATCTAATTAAAGATTCATTAAAACTCCACTTAGTTTTAATCTTCCCAAAAATCAATATTAATGATTATTTAACTTTGGAAACACAAACATGCCGCACCGACAATCTACACCGTATGATTGATTTCTACCGATATATAACCTCTAAGCTCGTACGTCTTAGAGAAGGGTGTTAAGCAAGAGAATAAATTCTTCGTCACGAAACATATATATATTTAGCAGAGATCAACCATATCGTTCTAAATACAATGTTAGACATGTAATCCTTTCTTTAACTGGGTTAAAGAACCAATGTCATTTAAAACACGGTTCACAATAAATCCAAATCCTCTTCCATAAAAACGGAATCTTCACGGAAAACAGATCAATATATAATCGATATCAATTTCCGTATTCGACTAATAATATAAATGGAATAACGACTAAGCCTTTTAAATTCCATATATATTAACAGTCTTCCTCTACAGAGGCTCATTTTGATTATTATCAAATCGAATTCCATTCAATTCCAATTTAATATATTAAATTGGATAACTTTACTTTGGAAAATTTCTGTTAAATCTTAATAAAAAGATTTATAAATTCCAAATCACATTTCACTACAAATCAGGTTAAAGAACGAATGTCGTTAAAAACACAGTTCACAATAAACCCAATTCACATTCCATTTCAATTCCAATTAAATGTTAATTAATTGGTAATTCTTCTTTAAATCTTAATTAAAAGATTTATTCTTTTCATACTGGGTTTAAGAATAGTGTTACAAAAGACACCATTCCATCAGTCTCTAACCGTAAATTAGTAAGAGAACAATTCCCTAAGTATTAATCCCGAAGGCCGAAACCAACATCAGATCAATACCCAGGAAACCATTCAACTTAGCTAATCTCTAGTTAGTTTCTAATTTTCTTAACTCCATTGGGTTTAAGAACAGCATTTTCAAAATACCATTCACGACAAACCCAAAATTCAATTCCATTTAATTCCAATTAAATATTAATTAATTGGTAAACTTGATTAAATCTTAGTAAAAGATTTAATCTTTTCTCAACTAAGAACAGTGTTAGTGAAGACACCATTCACGACAAACCCAAAATCTCATTTGATATTAAATACAAGGCCCTTAGAAAATACATCGGCTTATATTCAATATCAAACTCTGAAACCAACAAATATCGTGGAATAACGATATATATATATATCTTCCAAATTCCTCCACAATATCCATATAATCAGGAATCCAATATTGAAATATTACGAAGATACTTTCGATTCAAATCCATTCCAATTATTATATTGGAATTTCTGGTTATATTAAACCCATTCACAAATCCAATTTATTTATTTAAAAATTATTGGATTTCAAATCTAGTTCATTTCGATAAAAATATATTTTTATCTTTTAAAATATGGAATTTTTCATTCCAATTCTTTCCAAATCATTTATTATGATTATACACAAATTATCGATATTTTTAATAATTTTATCAAGGCCTGTACAGTCGATTTCCATAAACGGTCATCGAACTGCACTTACAGCGACCGTTTCCAGATTGATTTGGACGTAATTCCAAATCCAACCGTTAGATTTCAAATCTCTTATATGCGTCGGAAAGCTCTTTTCGATATGAATCCAACGGTTCCAATTTTGGGAGAATCCGATGGTCGGATCACCCGTAATGTCCATTCGAAGTTAATGGTCGAAATTCGCGAACTACCGCGGTGCGGTGCGTTCTATTCAGGCCATTAAATATATATAATATATATTTCGTCGATTTCCATTCAAAACGTATTTTATAAATCGTTTTGAATTCATTTTAATAATGATTTCAACTTCATATTCAATTTTAAATCAAAATTGAATATTCCATATCATTAATTTATAAATGATAATATTTTCAAACATTAGATTTTGAAATAACTTCCATTTTGATATTCATTATAAAAATGAATAAAATCGATAAAAATATCCTTCACGTCAAAATGGCGTTAATCTAATCAACACGGCTTTATATTTTTACATATTTTCATGTCCATCCCAAATCGGACATCAAAATCAGATTTTGATCCATTACTGAATATTATTTTAAAATATTAGTTATTTTAAAATATTCTATATTCGTCACTTTAAAACATTCATTGATTTAAAATATTTGTTCTTTCCGAATTGGAATCAAACACAGTCAATTATCATATAATTTGATTTATATGGATTTCATATGCACATGTACACAACAATAGTCAAACATAGTCAACCATCATACAGAGTGCATTACACAACTACATAGGCGTTAAATATAAATAATTAACGCTCATAACAGTTTGTCAACCCATCGATTGACATACAACTAAACATTGGGATTAGTGTATGTCCAATATCATCCCAATACCCGTGTGGGGTTTTCAAACAACAAACACTGATCATTATTTGTGCAGTTGGGCGACGTGTAAAATATATTGTCCCAATCCATATCAGTCAAATGTGTGTACATAAACAAATCTCCCGATTTGTAAATGAATATTTATTTTATTCATATACACGTTAAAAATTATATTTTTAACGATAAAATATTATATTTCAACACATGAATATTTTATACAGTCCATTTTACATCACAAACAATTTTCACAACACAATTAAACAAACAAGTCATCCATGGTCTGTGGACGATGGGTGTCAGGTGCCGCTAAGCACCGTCTGCATCCTAGTATATATTTAACAAGAAAATAAAATTAAAGTGAGAAGTTCTCACCTTTGGGATCCACTCCTCCATTTTATTACTGAATTTCTGAATAGCTTGGATTTGCCCGAAATTCAGCGCAGTCTTTTCCACGTTGTTCATATTGAAAATCACATTCTCAATATGATGTTTATATAATAAAAAACTCCCATTTTTATTTTGCTATATATATAAAATCAAATTCTTTATTTCGCTAAAAATTCTATTTTTTATATCGCTAAAAATATTTTCTTCCATACGATAAAAATATATCTCATTTTACGTTTCTAAAAATCTCGTCTTTCTATTTTTAAAATTCTCGTCTTTCTATTTTTAAAAATCTCGTCTTTCTATTTTGAAAAATCTAACTTTTCACTTATAAAAAATCAAATCTTTTTACTTTTTCAAAATATAATCTTTTTATTTCTAAAAATCTAATCTTTTTATTTCATAACAATATACATAAAAATCAAATTTGTATTCCGCCTCTACATATATAAAGATCATATTTTTATCTTATGTCTTTTATATAAAAATTACATTTTTAAAATGAAGCTATGTATATAAAAATCACATTTTTTTAAAGCGAAGTTATTTAAATAAAAATCAAATATTTAAACCAATGTTTCATATACAAACCTAATTTTTATATAGCTAAAAATCGTATTTTTATATGCAATAAAAATCCCATTTTCATATCACTATTTTATAAACTGATTTCATAGGAAATAAATAAATACATACATTTGAAATTAAACTTACAGTTGTTTCCAGAGGAGGGGGTAGAGCTCACGCTCGCTGAAGGTGTAGCGGGTGGCTGGGGCATCGCAGTGGTCACAGGTGGTCACGGCTAGGGCGTCAGGGCCTGGGCGGCGCGGGTTGCAACTTTGGGGCTAGGGCACGCGGGATTGTGGAGAGGGGAGAGAGGAGGGTAGGGTGGCGGCGCAGCTATGGAGGTCGGCTGGCAGTGCGGCGGCCGATGCGATGGGGAGGCGGCTGCGCGAGATTGAGATCCGACGGTATTTTTCTTTTTATTTTTTTTATTTTTATAAATCTGATTGGGTTGACTTTGAAGGAGGGAAAGGGTTTATAAATAAATATATATTTAATTAGTTAATGTCCATAAAGTTACTTATTCGTTTTAATCCCAATTCAAACCCACCGACTGCCGCCCCTAGCCAAATATCCCCCCATTCCGAACACAATGGGATATGTTTCGTAACCCATTTCGACTGTTACGATCAGTTTCCACTATATTTTAAATTCAGATGCACATTTTAATTTACTGGGGCCACATACTGACTCAAAAAATTCCAGAAAAATAAATCTAGTTATGTTTTGACGATATGGTCGTAACAAAACTAATTTCGTCAAATTTGGAGACCGTTTGAAAAATAGCTAATTTCTAGTCGATTAATTCAAATTGAAATTACCAAACACATTTAAATCCGCCACGCTCACATATTGATTCCAAAAATTATGAAAATTGGAATCAAGCAATAATTTGACATTCCAGACCCAACCAAAGTGGTTTCGTCGAAAATGGAGGTCGTTTGCAAAATTGCTATTTTTAAGGGCTATATTTTCCATAGCGATTATCCTGAATTTTCAACTGGACATAACTTTTTATTCCCGCTATGAAATTTCAATTTTTCAGATTCGTTGGAAAGATATTTTCAAAAAGATTCAAATATTTTTGGTTTCACTAAAACCTTATTTATTTTGAATCCTGTACATTCATTTGAAATCGAAATTTCAAACTACCGCGCTATTTCCAATTCCTTTTTATAATTAAAATAAATATTTATATTTTAACTTCGATTTAAATAAATTTACACTTTCTAATTATATTCAAAATAAATTTCCAGTCGTTAATATTTAAAATAAATCATTTTAAATATTCAAAATTCATTAAAATTGCCAAAATAAAAAATTTAAATTGGTTATATTTTTTGGGTTGTTACAATTTCCCCCGCTTAAAAACTTTTCGTCCTCGAAAAGGAATGGAGCTGAAAGTTGTTTAAGTAACCAACTCAACTTTCAGTTTGGCTTTCATTCTTCAACTTTTCAGTTTCTAAGAATTTTCCAATTCTTCAAAAACTTGGCTAACACCTAAATTTTTGAAAAATTTCGCCATAACCTCCTTTGTACGGGAAGATATTTAAAACCGCAACTAGCCACGCAGGGCCCTCACCATCCAAAAAGAAAAAGAAAAAGCCAAGCGGCTAACCAATCGGCTTATAAAATCACCAAAACCCAATAAATTTGTAAATATGTACCTATTTATCAGGCATACAATTTTATTCCTCTTCTCTAGCCTCCTTACTATGACCTGTTAAATGTATACATGTATAGGCATGCAATTTCAAACAATTTTCAATTCAACTCAATATTTGATTCCATTTAGCTTAATGGCTAATAATCAGACAACACAATCAGCAATTAATTAGTTGATTATCGTTTCAAACACATAACTTTTATATATATAAAAATCCATTTTTGATGTCAAGTCACAATAATAGATCCTATCTAGCTTTGGTTCTCACACCCGTCAATTGGAAATATATAGATATCACACCTTCGACATTCGTCAAAATCATCTCCGGGCGTCTGGAGTGTGATTCTATGTCTGTCCAGTATATTCAAACTTCGAATACACGTTTGCAAAGCGTATATGCAAAATCTTTATATACTCGATTGTCCAAATTCAATATAAAATAAATATTCAAATATGTATAAAATGGTTTAAATTTCCAAAACAAAATTCGTTTTCATTTTTATTTTAAAAACACTACTCTTTACGCTCGTTTTAGGATACTACTGATCCTATCTCTAACGAGTCATTCTCATTTGGATATTACTAATCCAATCTCTGATGAATTCTTTCGTATGGTTCTAATGTGTCTTATTCTCGAGCTCTGTAAACCAAAGCTCTGATACCAAACTAACACGACCCAAACTTCCCCGTAATGGAAAGCCCGGATTGAGTTGAGAACACGACAAATTAGAGCACAAACAGAAGAACATTTCATTGCTATTACAACAATTTACATCAGAGTACAAGAATATACAGAGTATGAATAAATATTATACATTAGAAAAATATTAAAGAGTACAAATTACAGTGCAGTGGAAAATAATACAAAACACAACTGAAAGAGATACACAGATACCGACCTTTCCGAATATCGTTCCAACTGTAAACCAGGATCCTGTAAATATAAATCTGCAAAACCAAAATTACTAGCTGCCCGTTTGGAAAATAGGGGCATCCAAAATTTAGGTTAAAACAATAAACTCCAGGTCAGTCATATGACTGGTGTGAGAACTAAAACAGTTATTTAAAATTTTACTTTAAAATGGAGTAAATCAAGGGACCATGCCGTATAACACGAAATAGGTTTCCTCCCAAGAATACCAGTGCATAAAACAAACAACGCAATGCTTTTCGAAAAAATGAAGCTATTATAAGACTCAGGTCCCATCACATAATGCAACGCAAGTCGACGGATAGAATTTACCTTATAATAGCCAAACATGCTTGGTACGTTTAAAACAAATCATTTTGATACTATTATACTGTAAAGTGTATGAAAACAACTTCAGATACAAATGTATCAATCATAGACGACATAGTGCCCCATCCCACTATGTCGCCATACTAGGCTCTACAAATAAAACCGAATGTCATATTGGAAATTGGATTTTCGTCATGAGTTCAAGCAAGGGATCCACTCCTTCCCGCTTCGAGACACTCTAGAAAATGCCTCGGGACTACACACTCTGGTAACCCCTAGATCTTGCAGGGCCAGTCCTCTCTTATGTTTAAGGATTGGAAATTCCTGAACATACGTTTCCTGGTCCTATAGGACCTATCCATCGGCTCCGTAGAGACCGATATAGCCGAGGCGCCTCGCATTCCAACAACCACAAAGGCAAAAATAATATGAATGTCTGGGCTTGCAAAACCCCGACACCACCCATAGCTAGAAAGAAACGTCATGTTCTCCCTGTTGCCTCTTATCCCGTTTTTGATTCATACCAAGGTGTGAGGCTCGTGAATTAACGCTATACATAAAGCTATGCTATATTAAAGTTGTGCTTTGATCTTCAACCCCAAGACTCTGCTCAACAGAAGCCTTGATCATTTGCATCTTAGCATGCCACACAGGCAATTCACGCCGTATGACTGATGTCTATCGATATATAACCTCTGAGCTCGTACCTCTCAGAGAAGGGCGTTAAGCAAGAGAATAAATTCTCCACCGCTGTAACACCCCGCGAATTCTATAACTGTGAAATTCACAAATTAAAGTATAATTAATTTCAAATCAAAGAACTAAGGGAAACGGGATACGCCATTGCGTTCATCTCGGAAAAATATGCGAAATAGAGTCCGAGTTTTCGAAAAACGGAGTCCGTATGAAGAAGATATGGCCTTCGGAAGTTTCTGAATTAAGTTTAAAATTCGAAAGAATAAAACAACTCAGAAAAACAAGTTTAAATTCCAAAATCGGGCCCAATTGGCCAGGGCGGGAAAATTCCTGCCTAAGACACCCAGGTCGACTGGGCTGTCGACCTGGTCTAGCCAGGTCGACAGGGCTGTCGACAGGGCTGTCGACCTGGTCCAGAGCCAGGTCGAACCCAGCCCAACCTGGCTGGCCTATTCTATGTTGGTCGATTTTCAGAAGTCTGCTTTGTCATTAGGGCTAGGTGGTAGGCTCTAATTGGTCTCTCTTTCGAATGAAAGGCTACGATCAATCCAAGCAACATCGATGGTCCTAATCAGTTCATAACCCCTATTAAAATGACCCTAGACTCAACCTAATCTATTCATTCAAAAATAAGAACAAGGCCATCATGTTGCCGAGGAACGACTAAGGGTAGCCACCAATTGGAGAGAAGATTAGGAGGCAAATTCTAAAGCATAAAGCAACTTAATCAAATCAAATCAACAAGGAATCGCATCTCCAAATTCCTAAATTGGAGAATTCGCCACATAATTGTAAGTAGAGTATTATTTTGGTATGAACAAATAATTGTGTTGGTTTGTATACTTGATTTGTGGCGATAAAGTAATTCATATTTGTGCGTTACTATGATTCTTATCGATTTGGAATATTGTATACGTCTGGATATTCTCGAATTATGTTATTCATTATAAAAAACTACATGTTTGCGGTAGTTTTATGCAAGTATACGTTTGGAATATTCGCAAATTATGTAATCCATGTTGAAGCTACATGTATGTAGTTGATTAATTGAAATTCATGCAAGTTTGGGGTTTTGCTACTATGCCATCATAATGTATATTTTTGTACATAAATCATTTTGTACGTAATTGGAACAAATTTGGGTTATTATAGTTCATATGAAACTATGTTGAAATTTTGGCACCATGATCTATGTATTAAGCCATGCTTTTGTACTAGAAAACTTATTTGCAAACTTATGAATATGACTAGGCTATGATTGATATTTTGCATAATTGAAATCCATGTTAGGTCTATATTGTTAACAAGAATTATATGATGACATATGTGGTACATAGCTAGGTTAGATTCAAAATCCCCTTTGCAAGTTTGCATGACTAAAGTAAAAATCATGATTTCATGTTAGAAATATTTATGCCATGGTTATGTGAATAGATTTAAAATCATGATTAAGTTGAACTATACTTTTGTGTTAGTAACAAAAGTAAGCACCTTTGTAAACATGTAGTAATCTTATGAACATGATTTGCTTATGTTTGACATTATGCCTGAATAAAAATATAGGTTTATGTTGTAGTTAAGCCTATGTGTCAATAGTGATATTCTTAACTTAACTACAAGTTTACATGGTTTGATTCATGTCACTTATGCTTTATGACCAAAGTATATGTTACCACTATGCAAGTACACCAGTTTCTATTCTGTAGTTCCAACGTTATGTTGCAAGTTCATGCGTTCACATTCCCCTTTTTGTGTATGTAATCACGCTTTAAGCCTCCCCTTTTTCGCATGGCTAAGTTGGGCTTAAAAGCCTAAGCCCAACATATATTATGATAAACGAACGTATTAAACGGGGGAAAATAGCGTTGGGCCAAATTAATTAATAAATGAAAATATAAAGTAGAAGGGCCCAAATTCAAGTATGGGTTGGGCCCATGATTGGTGTAACCTGTAACACCCCACACCCGCTAAGGTCACTCACTAAGGGAATGCCTTAGTTTTGGTGGAGCATTTTTAGTGAGTATAGAACAGAAAAATTACAACAAGACAGATATAAGTAATACTTGAAAATTTAAAACATCCTTTCATTTTCAGCGGAAAGTAAAACATGTTTGGTTACATCACAAAACCATAACAAGAGTCAAGTACATAATATCCATCCTGATAAAATAGAAGTACATAATCCCACTACATAGACAATAGCCATAATAGAAAAGATAAACCGAGCTTTACTTCTACGATCCAAGCCCAAAAGATAGATATAGCGGTCTGATCCAAGCCCACTAGCGCTAGGCCCACTCTGATAACCTGAGGGTTGGGAAAAAGATAAAAACAACGGAGTCAGACATAAGTCTGAGTGAGTCCTATAACCCTAACAATACAACCATTAAAGTAATTAGGGTATGGCATAAATAAGGTACGGTACCTCTGGGGATAATGACTACAATAAGTAGCCCACAAAACACAGGATGTACTACGATAATCGAAACGACGTATTTATCCACCCAAGGATAATTACTAGCTTACACCACCCCAGACCTACCCACCCAAGGGTAATTCCTACACTGCACCACACCAGTTCTACCCACCAAGAGTAATTCCTACTTAAAGGTTGATCCCATCTAAAGTCTTAGAAAATATAATTAGTAGTTTCTGGTACTTCTTAGCTGACCACGTAGGTGCCGTCTGCCCCTACATCCATTAGGTGTATAACTGACCACGTAGGTGCCGTCTGCCCCTACATCCACTAGGTGTACCTAGTAATCTTACCCAGTAGTTTCGTGTACCCCTACACAGGTGCCGTCTGCCCCTATCTTTACTAGGTGTACCCACTACTCTCCATCGATCGGCTCCCTATCGTAGATACCCGTGCTGGTCCCACGATTGGGGTGTATCATTCCCCTAAAGTGGCTACCAGATAATATCACGGTGCACGGCTTTATATCTACACGATGCAACAACGACTTACCAACCAGCCCGGGCCCACACACGCATATGAAACCCGTTGGTCCCGCGTTGCCACCGCTAACCCGTTTTGGCCTCTTATAGTCAAGCCCAATATGCGTGTCCCGTCACTCGACTTGAGTCGAGCCCACAAAGATACGTTTGGGATATTGGTTGAAATGGGCCCCCACAAGCTACTACTTAAGCTTGTCGTTTAATCTAGTGCATCCCACTTAACCCCTTTTTATAATCATGCCCCCTTACATGTTAAGGTTTGGTTAAGTCATCAATCATATTTCAATTGCCACTAAGGGCACCCACTAGATTTCCACATGCCACCCAAAGCACTTACTTGATTCCCACATGCCACCCAAGGCACTTACTTAACCCTTTAATCATGTTTAATTACATGTTCCACTTTGGTTAAGTATTCTAATCGTATTTTCTATTGCCACCCAAGGCAACCCACTAGTTTCCTCATGCCACCCGAGGCACCCCCACTAGTTACTACATGCCACCCAAGGCACCCACTTAACCCCTCATGTCCCACTACATGCTAATATGGTTAAGTGTTTCTTAATTAATTAAGACCGTGATCTCCCATAAAGACCTCCCACATTAGACTGGCTGTTATGACCGCCTGGTTAAGCCGGTAGAGTCCGGGCAGTCTTACGTCATAACAGAGTCTAACCTCGTGTCTTTACCTTAATCACGTATTTAATTTATGGCTAAGACCTCTCACATTGGGCTAACATTTGTAGCAACTGGTTAAGCCGGTCGGGTCCGGGCAGTTTTACACTACAAATGAGTCCAACCTCGTGTCTTAGTCGATTAATTACACCTAATTAATCACCCCCATATTAATTATCCCTAATTAATATCAAGTTTTCCATAACATGGGTAGACCTAACTCAATAGGTAAATTCCCATGGGGTAGACCTAACTCAATAGGTAAATTCCCACTTATGGTAATTTATTTTTATGGTATGCTTAATCATACCCAATCTTACATTTATTAACATATTTACCAACCCCATCGTTCCCCACGTAAATCGTCCTCATTTCATGACATAATAAAGGGGAAGATCCATCACAATTATCATGGGTTTAACATACAACTTTGTCATGGGTTAAGAGGATGTCAACTTGCATATATGAACATATATTAACCCAACTACATATAACCCAAACTTGCATATTATCATACACATGATTTGCATAACATATGACATATGAGCTTGCATATTATCATACTCATATCTTGCATAACATGTTGAACTTGCATATAAGCATTCTCATAACTTGCATAACATGTTAAACATGCGTTTAAGCATACACATAACTCGCATAAGCATTCATATACTTGCATAAGCATTCACATACTTGCATGCATAACTTGCATATCACATTAAACTTGCATTTAAGCCTATACATAACTTGCATAGCATCATGCACATAACTTGCATAATCTTATACACCATTCACATACTTGCATATGAACTTGCATCTTAAAGGAGGATAAACATGCATAACATATAAGGGTATCATCTTGCATATGTATGCATCATATTTCAAAGGATAAACTTGCATGTTATGATTTATGCATAATACCAACCACTTAGCATGCATAAAGCCACTTACTTATCATGCATGAAATCAAATACTTATTATGCATAAACCCACCACTTAACTTGCATAAACCCCAAACACTTATCATGTATAAAACCCAATACTTAGTATGTATACAATCAAATACTTTGCATGCATAACATCAAATACTTAACATGCATAACATCAAATACTTAACATGCATAACACCAACTACTTAGCATGCATAAAATCACATGCATAACTTGCATATCATGTTACATATAACTTGCATATATTCTCACATATATTTTGCATAACATGTCACATATGCATAAATGTTTAACATGGTGTTTTGCATCATAAAACATGGCCTTAAACTTGCATTTAACATAAAACTTGCAAATCACATATCATACAAACTTGCATAAATACATTTATCCACAAACATAGCCATGTCTTATCACATCCTACCATAATCAATTTAACAATTGATTATTAAAGTCATAGAAACTCACCAAAACCAAGATTAGCAAATCAATGAAGTAAAACTAGTTGCCAAATATGAAGAAGAAGGTGATTAGGGGTTGATTAGCTTGCAACTCTCTTCATTTGATTTGTGGAGGCCATGACCAAGTTTCATTTTGCCATAGTTTAGTTACAAAACCTAATTATGAATGAATTAGGGTAGGGTTGGGGTCTTATTTATAGGATTAGGTGAGTGTTAAAGGCCCTTAGATTAACCCTAGGTTAGATTAGGACCCTTAGATTTAGGAAATCTCTAGAACCAGCCCACTAGGCCAGCACAAGGACCCAAACTGGTGCACCCAGTTTTACTGGGCGTCGCACCCCTGTCGACAAGCAAGTCGACAGGCATGTCGACACCCCTGTCGACAGGCCTGTCGACAGCCCTGTCGACATGGGTAGGGCGGGAATCTTCCCGCCTGGCCCCGCTTGCTCTATTTTAAATCTGGTTTTAAATTATTTAAATCTGTTTTAAGCTTAAATTCTTCTGCAAACTTCATTGGGCCTTAACTGGGCCATACGGACTCCGATTTTCGAAAACTCGGACTCTATTTCGCGTATTTTTCCGAGACGAACGCAATGACGCAGCCCGTTACCCCCAATTCCCACATCTGAGATTATTTATCCTATAATTAGTGAATTTTAGTATTAACTAAAATTCAGGGTGTTACATTCTCCCCTCCTTAAAGGATTTCGTCCCCGAAATCTCTAAGCTAAGGAGAATGCATATCCTACCATCCAAACAACCATCTACTCAAACCATCAACCACGGGCATCCATTGTCCTTAAAACAATTTCTAATGATGTATGAGCATATGCAAAAAGTGTGTGTATATGTTCCCTATCTAACGTATGAACATATGCAAACCATGATAGTGCCATGCATCCATTATGTATGCGAGAGAACCCTATCGACACATACAATATCTACATGAGTGCACAATCATTCACCAAAATGCATCATCCATATGATAACACAATCATTATACATCCATAATATAGCTTCCTACACACAATTTTATGCAATATGCAATATGAAGTGATTGAGCCGATCTAGTGCCTAGAGTGTGTGTAAATGCATCCACGAGCAACCACTAGCAAACACTTGCATCCACTTGCATCCATCATACATAACATGTCTCAAACACATGTTTCAACCATAGGACTATCCTATCTGAAGGTCAAAGGTACTAACGAGAGGACATACTAAAGATAAGATAAGCACAAGATATGCGATGAAGGAGAAGCAAAAGGACATACCCTCCGAAAGAAAAGGGTACCTCGAACGCATCTTCGCTTCCGTCTCCCAGGTAGCATCACTCTCTTCATCTCCCCTTTGTACTTTGATTAGTTGAACCTCTCTGTTTCTCAACTTCCAAATCTCTGACCCAAGGATGCAAGTAGGAGCTCGTCGAATCGTAGCATCACGCTCTACTTCCACTTCTCTAAGCAGGCTCGGCTCTACCGCCTCTGCGGTCTCATGTAGGAACTTCCTATATGGAATATATCATGTACACCACTAAGCCTGTCGGGCAACTCCACCCTATATCACACCTGTCCAATCCTTTCCTTAATAGGAAACGGTCCAACAAACCTTGGTACTCACTTCCTAACAGATCCAAAGTGAACCATATTCCGTAACGGTGATATCTTAATAAAAAGCATGTCCTAATATCAAACTCAAGCTCTGTTCTCCTCTTGTCCGCATAAGATTTCTGTTTATCTTGCGTCGCTTTCATCCTTCTTTGAATCAAATCAATCTTTTCCCCTTCGTACTTTCTAACCTTATCGGCCCAAGCAAGATCTTATCCGTAGATTCCTACCAACGTGTAGGTGATCGACAAGGCCTTCCATAAAGAGCTTCGAAAGGTGCCATACCAATATTGGACTGAAAGCTGTTATTATATGTGAACTCCACCAATGGAAGATGCTCTTCCCCTGTACCTCCAAAATCTAAGATACAAAGCCTCAAAAGGTCTTCTAGAACATGATTCACCCTCTCGGTCTTGCCATCCGTCTGAGGATGATATGCGGTATTCAAACACAACTGAGTCCCTACCGCCTCTTGCAAACTCTTCCAGCACTCGCTAGTGAAGATAGGATCTCGATCACTCACTATGCTAGAGGGTACCCCATGTAATCGAACTACCTCTCGAAGATATACTGAAGCTAGCCATGGAGCAGTCCACTTACTCTTCACAGGTATGAAATGGGCGCTCTTAGTAAGTCTATCTACCACCACCCAAATTCTTGTATTACCCTTCCTCGACCTGGGTAACCCGTCAATAAAATCCATCGAGACGCTATCCCACTTCCATTGCGGAACCTCCAATGGGTGAAGCAACCCACCTGGTTTCCCTTGCTCCGCCTTCACTTGCTGGCACACCAAACCTCGAGCGACATACTCGGCCACATCTTTCTTCATACCGGCCCAGAAGAAAGCCCTCTTCATGTCTTGGTACATCTTATCCCCACCGGGATGAATGGTCATCCTAGAACGGTGTGCGTCATCAAGAATAGCCTTCCTCAAACCCTCGTCTTGCGGTACACAAAGTCTACCGTCTCTACGCAAACATCCCCTATTGTCTAGGGTGTACCTACTCAAATGGCTGGACGACTCCCCCCTTATGAGCTTCTCTATCAACTCAACCAACTGTGGGTTGTCCCTCTGTGCTTCTCCAATCCGCCCCAAAAGAGTAGGTCTAACTTCCAAAGAAGCTAGCAAACCGGGTACAAAGTCAATGGAAGGTCTAAAGTCAAACTTAGAAATAAACTCTAAGCTCCGTCGTTCAACGAACAATGAACTCAAGGACAACCTTTTTCTACTTAAGGTGTCCGTTACCATGTTACCCTTACTCATAGGATGCTAAGGATCCCATCCACTTTTGCTGTCCTAAGACTATGCGCTCGAAGAGTCTCCAACACTTCCCTAAGATGTAGGGCATGCTCTTCCCTACCAGAATATCATCCAAAATCATCACAACTGTCTCCCACGCAGACCACCCTAGTCGAATTCGGCATCCCCCAAATGCAAGCCCCAAAGGCCTAAACCAATATCAGACAAACACCCAAGGGATACCTCCTTCGAATTCAGACGACCTACGTGAGACGATACTAGTAAAAATGGCTAAATAATTAAGCCCTTGACCAATTCTGGATGTTCTCGCCAGTCTTGCTCCAAAACCGTCGTTTATCCTATACTGGCTCTGCTCAGCCTATTGAGCACATACGAAAACTTATTTCGCTCCTAGAAAAGACCCAGATGTCATCTACAAAGACCATCACGAACTTATTTAGGTACTCCCTGAACACCCTTCTCAACAAAGTATGCGGGGGCGTTCGTCAAACCCAATGGCATCACCAGCCACTCATAAAAGAAATCATCCGGAGTCCCAAAGACAGTCTTCTCTATACTATTCTCAGTCACTCTCAACTGATGAAATCCCGTGGCTAAGTCCTACTACAAAAATACTGAGGCGCCAGCCAACTGATCAAGGAGATCCTTAATCCTCGGCAATGGGTATCTATTCTTCTTTGTGAGTTTCTTTAGTTCTCTTTAGCCTACACAAAGTCTGAGGGACCCACCCACCTTCATAACAAAAACTACTGGAGCGCCCCACTCCGATATACTTCGTCTTATGAACCCCTTCTCAAGCAAATCGCCTACTTACTTATGGAGTTCCCTCCTCTCACTAGGAGCCATGTGGCACACTGGCCAAGATACTGGTTTAGCATTATCCACCAGATATATTCGGAAGTCAATCTCCCGCTTCGGAGGTAAGCCCTTCACCTCCTCAAACACATCCGGGTATTCCCGGACCGCTCTAACAGATCGCAGACTCTAGACCAACGTGTCAAGCGATTCCAGATACCTTAGCATAACAGATTCTATGGGATTACAAGAGATCTCGAGAGTGTTACCCAGGCGGCCCATAAGCCTAACAACTCTCCCTTCAAAATGAAGAACAGCACTCCTACTGGATAACCAGTCCATGCCCAAAATTAACCCATAGCCCGTGAAGCCCAACAAGCATCACATCTAAACTCAACGCTAAGTATAGAAACTTTCAAACCCAAACATATCATGGAGCCTCAACTGGGTTTGAAACAACTAAGGGATCATCTACCAAACTGGTGTCTAAGTGCAGTGACTCAACTAACAATGGTGGGATAAACGAACTTGATATATCAGAATTAAATAAAGCTTGAATCAGATGATAAAGAAATCCAAATTCCAACCTAGACGGTCATATCCCCATCTGGTACCCTAGTCGTGAGGGAATACAACTACCCTCCAGAAAATTCCATACCTTGCCCTTGCTTCTTTGGACAATCCTAATAAGGTGTCCTATTCCTCTCAAAAGGATAACCACTTGCCTTCTTCTTCCCTATTCTCCACTCGTAACCTCCCACCAATGAGGTTTCATCCTTCATTAACCAAACCACTATTTGAGCCTTCCTCCCATCGTTTATCCAATAGATACCTATCAGTCCTCCTCCTTCTTGAACCAACTTCTAATCCGACTAACGTCTAAGTCCCTTGAAGTGATTTTCCATCCTTATCTATCTTAGAAAGATCATCTATATGCGGAGGGGAAACTCAAAACGAGAGAAAGGAAGAGATTCAAAATGGAGAATTCGAAAGATATAGATATGGCTATTGGGGATTATGCTTTTCTTTCAAAAACTTTTCTCTTAAAAGACATGTTTTTGAAAATACCCCTTTCCAAAAATACTCTTAGAAAATAGTTTTTCTAAAAATTTTATCTGTTCCGGTAACCTTAAGCTCTGATACCACGTGTAACGCCCCACACCCGCTAAGGTCACTCACTAAGGGAATGCCTTAGTTTTGGTGGAGCATTTTTAGTGAGTATATAACAGAAAAATTACAACAAGACAGATATAAGTAATACTTGAAAATTTAAAACATCCTTTCATTTTCAGCGGAAAGTAAAACATGTTTGGTTACATCACAAAACCATAACAAGAGTCAAGTACATAATATCCATCCTGATAAAATAGAAGTACATAATCCCAATACATAGACAATAGCCATAATAGAAAAGATAAACCGAGCTTTACTTCTACGATCCAAGCCCAAAAGATAGATATAGCGGTCTGATCCAAGCCCACTAGTGCTAGGCCCACTCTGATAACCTGAGGGTTGGGAAAAAGATAAAAACAACGGGGTCAGACATAAGTCTGAGTGAGTCCTATAACCCTAACAATACAACCATTAAAGTAATTAGGGTATGACATAAATAAGGTACGGTACCTCTGGGGATAATGACTACAATAAGTAGCCCACAAAACACAGGATGTACTACGATAATCGAAACGACGTATTTATCCACCCAAGGATAATTACTAGCTTACACCACCCCAGACCTACCCACCCAAGGGTAATTCCTACACTGCACCACACCAGTTCTACCCACCAAGAGTAATTCCTACTTAAAGGTTGATCCCATCTAAAGTCTTAGAAAATATAATTAGTAGTTTCTGGTACTTCTTAGCTGACCACGTAGGTGTCGTCTGCCCCTACATCCATTAGGTGTATAACTGACCACGTAGGTGCCGTCTGCCCCTACATCCACTAGGTGTACCTAGTAATCTTACCCAGTAGTTTCGTGTACCCCTACACAGGTGCCGTCTGCCCCTATCTTTACTAGGTGTACCCACTACTCTCCATCGATCGGCTCCCTATCGTAGATACCCGTGCTGGTCCCACGATTGGGGTGTATCATTCCCCTAAAGTGGCTACCAGATAATATCACGGTGCACGGCTTTATATCTACACGATGCAACAACGACTTACCAACCAGCCCGAGCCCACACACGCATATGAAACCCGTTGGTCCCGCGTTGCCACCGCTAACCCGTTTTGGCCTCTTATAGTCAAGCCCAATATGCGTGTCCCGTCACTCGACTTGAGTCGAGCCCACAAAGATACGTTTGGGATATTGGTTGAAATGGGCCCCCACAAGCTACTACTTAAGCTTGTCGTTTAATCTAGTGCATCCCACTTAACCCCTTTTTATAATCATGCCCCCTTACATGTTAAGGTTTGGTTAAGTCATCAATCATATTTCAATTGCCACTAAGGGCACCCACTAGATTTCCACATGCCACCCAAAGCACTTACTTGATTCCCACATGCCACCCAAGGCACTTACTTAACCCTTTAATCATGTTTAATTACATGTTCCACTTTGGTTAAGTATTCTAATCGTATTTTCTATTGCCACCCAAGGCAACCCACTAGTTTCCTCATGCCACCCGAGGCACCCCCACTAGTTACTACATGCCACCCAAGGCACCCACTTAACCCCTCATGTCCCACTACATGCTAATATGGTTAAGTGTTTCTTAATTAATTAAGACCGTGATCTCCCATAAAGACCTCCCACATTAGACTGGCTGTTATGACCGCCTGGTTAAGCCGGTAGAGTCCGGGCAGTCTTACGTCATAACAGAGTCTAACCTCGTGTCTTTACCTTAATCACGTATTTAATTTATGGCTAAGACCTCTCACATTGGGCTAACATTTGTAGCAACTGGTTAAGCCGGTCGGGTCCAGGCAGTTTTACACTACAAATGAGTCCAACCTCGTGTCTTAGTCGATTAATTACACCTAATTAATCACCCCCATATTAATTATCCCTAATTAATATCAAGTTTTCCATAACATGGGTAGACCTAACTCAATAGGTAAATTCCCATGGGGTAGACCTAACTCAATAGGTAAATTCCCACTTATGGTAATTTATTTTTATGGTATGCTTAATCATACCCAATCTTACATTTATTAACATATTTACCAACCCCATCGTTCCCCACGTAAATCGTCCTCATTTCATGACATAATAAAGGGGAAGATCCATCACAATTATCATGGGTTTAGCATACAACTTTGTCATGGGTTAAGAGGATGTCAACTTTCATATATGAACATATATTAACCCAACTACATATAACCCAAACTTGCATATTATCATACACATGATTTGCATAACATATGACATATGAGCTTGCATATTATCATACTCATATCTTGCATAACATGTTGAACTTGCATATAAGCATTCTCATAACTTGCATAACATGTTAAACATGCGTTTAAGCATACACATAACTCGCATAAGCATTCATATACTTGCATAAGCATTCACATACTTGCATGCATAACTTGCATATCACATTAAACTTGCATTTAAGCCTATACATAACTTGCATAGCATCATGCACATAACTTGCATAATCTTATACACCATTCACATACTTGCATATGAACTTGCATCTTAAAGGAGGATAAACATGCATAACATATAAGGGTATCATCTTGCATATGTATGCATCATATTTCAAAGGATAAACTTGCATGTTATGATTTATGCATAATACCAACCACTTATCATGCATAAAGCCACTTACTTATCATGCATGAAATCAAATACTTATTATGCATAAACCCACCACTTAACTTGCATAAACCCCAAACACTTATCATGTATAAAACCCAATACTTAGTATGTATACAATCAAATACTTTGCATGCATAACATCAAATACTTAACATGCATAACATCAAATACTTAACATGCATAACACCAACTACTTAGCATGCATAAAATCACATGCATAACTTGCATATCATGTTACATATAACTTGCATATATTCTCACATATATTTTGCATAACATGTCACATATGCATAAATGTTTAACATGGTGTTTTGCATCATAAAACATGGCCTTAAACTTGCATTTAACATAAAACTTGCAAATCACATATCATACAAACTTGCATAAATACATTTATCCACAAACATAGCCATGTCTTATCACATCCTACCATAATCAATTTAACAATTGATTATTAAAGTCATAGAAACTCACCAAAACCAAGATTAGCAAATCAATGAAGTAAAACTAGTTGCCAAATATGAAGAAGAAGGTGATTAGGGGTTGATTAGCTTGCAACTCTCTTCATTTGATTTGTGGAGGCCATGACCAAGTTTCATTTTGCCATAGTTTAGTTACAAAACCTAATTATGAATGAATTAGGGTAGGGTTGGGGTCTTATTTATAGGATTAGGTGAGTGTTTTAGGCCCTTAGATTAACCCTAGGTTAGATTAGGACCCTTAGATTTAGGAAATCTCTAGAACCAGCCCACTAGGCCAGCACAAGGACCCAAACTGGTGCACCCAGTTTTACTGGGCGTCGCACCCCTGTCGACAGGCAAGTCGACAGGCATGTCGACACCCCTGTCGACAGGCCTGTCGACAGCCCTGTCGACATGGGTAGGGCGGGAATCTTCCTGCCTGGCCCCGCTTGCTCTATTTTAAATCTGGTTTTAAATTATTTAAATCTGTTTTAAGCTTAAATTCTTCTGCAAACTTCATTGGGCCTTAACTGGGCCATACGGACTCCGATTTTCGAAAACTCGGACTCTATTTCGCGTATTTTGCCGAGACGAACGCAATGACGCAGCCCGTTACCCCCAATTCCCACATCTGAGATTATTTATCCTATAATTAGTGAATTTTAGTATTAACTAAAATTCAGGGTGTTACATAACCTTTACACCATTAACTTAATAATGGGCCGCAAATATTTACATATTAGAAAATAAAGAAGAAAGACAAAATATGTAAATGTAGAACATACGATGTGTTTAACCCGAGGTTGGATTGAGTTGTGATGTAAACCTGTCCGGAACCGCCCGACTGTCCAGTAGTCACAACAATACCTATCCAATGTGGGAGGTTAAACATGGAGCCCAACAAGGACCCGAGGTTAGACTGAGTTGTGGCGTAAGACTGCCCGGAACCAACCGGCAACAGGCAGCCACAACAATACCTGTCTAATGTGAGAGGTCAAGGCTTTAATAAGACAATTAAGGCTGAGTCAGGATTGTTAGGATTAAGTGAACTAAAGACTTAATCAAAATGGAACATGCTAAACTAAACGGACTAGTGGGGGTTAGGTTAGAAAACACTTAACCAACTTAGCATGTTGGCTAGAGATAGAAAACCTAGTAACGGGGGACCCTTTTCAGCAGTAACCCTAGAAGGTGTATCATGATACCCTGAAACTAGGCAGGGTGGGGCACGATTACTGGGCTGATTGTAAGAGGTCAAATCGACAGCGGTGGTGTAGCAGTGTAGGTTCTAAAGGGGTGCGGGCGTGCACACACTCCGGCGCAGAAAAATAAAGCACTGGGCACCAGTAGCATACCTGTGCATTCTAAGGTTGTGTCGGGCCGCTGCCATGGGACTTGATACACCCCATGGTGGGACCAGCATAGGTAACTACAACATCGGGGGCCGTAAGACACATGTAACTATGCGAGTAGGAGCCGATCATCATAGAATGGATCACTTCACCCTGATTATGGGGTGCCAGTTGGAAACTAGTTTATATGGGTTCAGAGATTAACATGGGGTACGATAGTATATTCGACCCTAGACAACTTAACCAAGTTTATAGTGCTTTCCCACTTCTTGTTTATACTTATCATACCCAGTTCTTTATTCATAAACAGAATAGTCCTAGACTTACTCAGGCTTTATGTCTGACTCTACTTTTCTTTCGTCTTCTTTTCTTCCGTTTCCCCCCCCCCCCCCCCCCCAGGTCCACAGGGAGGGAACACTACAGCTTGACCAGCCTTAACATCCAGCTTGAAGAGGAGAAATGTATTGCTTGGACCTTTTCGTTTTGAACTATGGCTTTGGACAACCACTATGGGGCTTTTGCAGTTTATCTATGTTTTCTTTATGCTTCTTTAAATAATGTAATCAAGACAGATTATGAAAGTGTTATGTTATATTTTTGGAAAGGATGTAAGACAATCATGGTGATGTTGTTGTAACACGTATTTGCTTTTATGAAATAAAAGTTGTTGTTTTTCCGCTGTTTACAAATATGTGTTCTTATATCTGTCTTGTATATCTGTGACTTATACTTATAAACCTCCACCAAAATTAGGGCATTCCCTTTGAGAGTGACCCTAACGGAGGTGGGGTGTTTCACTTGGTATCAGAGCATAGGTTTACCAGATAAGATAAAAAGTTCTAAAAATTTATTTTCAAAAAGGAAATTTAAAGAAGCATTTTTAAAAGAAAAATATTATTTTATTTTAAAAGGCAAAGTCCACTCCCCAAAGCCATAGGTACTATCTCTTATCCTTCGTTTTGAATCTATCCTTTTTGTTTCAGCATGTCCGAAGATCTTAACTTTCCAGAAGGGATGCCAATACCTGGTTGGTTTAGGCGGTTCTTAGAAGCAAGAGCCACTCAGCCAGGTCCTACCGTTCCTCCTCCCCCAGCTGCCGGAAATCATCCAGCTGCAGCGGCACCTTTTCCTCCACCTCCTCCGCGGGGAAACACGTTTGCTAAGATATGTAAAGATTTTAAAGCTATGGGAGGAAAGGATTTCCATGGAACTGAGTCCTTCGTGGCAGCTAGGAATTGGCTGAAAGAAACTGAGGACCTATTCATCATCTTTGAGGTAGAGGATAGACAAAAAGTACAATTGGCAGTGTGGCTATTGAAGGGCGAGGCTTCCTACTGGTTGGAAGTCACTAATGCTGAAAGACCAGTGGAGACATGGGAGGACTTTAGGGCAAGGTTTGAGACTAAATTTCTCTCAGATGCGGAAAGAAGTTTGCAGTTGGAAAATTTCTTATTTCTTAAGCAAGGGGACAAGACAGTCAGAGAGTATGTGAATCAGTTCGATGAGCTGGCTAGGTTTGGGCTTGACCTAGTCAACACCCCGCACAAGAAGGCTCTCCGTTTCGTCAAAGGGTTGAATGAGCCATTACACAGTTTGGCCATGACCCATATACCCATGGGAGCCACGTATGAAAGATTGGTGCAAATGGCATTATTGAATGAAGAGGACAAGGGCAAGAAGGAGACAAAGGCAGAAAGCTCTCAAGGGAAGAAAGAGGGTTTGCAGCCTAAGAAGACAGACTTTAAGAAGGGCGGGAAAGGCAACAAAGAGAAGAGGAAGTGCAATTTCTGTGGCAAAGTGGGGCACTTAGTTAAGGACTGCCGGAAAAAGAAGGCCAAGGAGAATGGTGGGTGCTTTTCGTGCGGTGAGACAGGCCACAGGGCTAAGGACTGCCCAAAGAAACGAGGACAGGGGCAGAGGGCTGGATCCACCCCAGGGGCACAGGTTCATGTGCTAGAAGCTCCACCTCTGCAACAGCGAGGTATAAATACTTCTGCAGAAAGTGTAGTTTATCTTTATGATCACCCCGTTCACACTTTATTTGATTCTGGCGCATCACACTCCTTTATCTCGTCTGCTTTAGTAGAATCTCTGCACCTAAAAACTAGTATGGTAGAGGACCCCTTAATTGTTTCAAACCCAATTGGGGGCCCAGCTCATTTGTCTATGATCTGTTTGGGATTGAAAATTTCTATTCTAAGTGTAGAATTTCAATGTAGTGCCTTTGTTTTGGGCTTTTCGGGTTATGGTTTGATTTTGGGTATGGATTGGCTATCCAGTAATGGGGCCATCCTTGATTGTGAGAAAAGGGTTGTTAGGCTCCTAACCCAGCTCGGTAATACTTTGGAAATTTCTTGTAATCCCTCATACGCGGTTATGCTTAGTTACCTTGAATCGCTAGATGCCTCTATTGAAAATTTGCAATCAGTTAAAGTGGTCCGGGAATATCCGGATGTCTTCGAAGAGGTGAAGGGCTTGCCTCCGAAGCGGGAAATAGATTTCCGCATATATCTTGTAGATAATGCAAAGCCCGTTGCGTTACCCGTTAGACACATGGCTCCACGGGAAAGGAAAGAGCTCAGTAAACAGATTAAAGAGCTTCTAGAAAAGGGGTTCATTAGGAGGAGCATTTCAGAATGGGGCGCTCCAGTGGTGTTCGCTACAAAGGCGGATGGTTCACTCCGTCTATGTGTTGACTATAGGGAGCTCAACAAGCTAACGAAAAAGAATATGCACCCTCTCCCTAGAATTGACGATTTGTTTGACCAGCTTGTAGGAGCGTCTGTTTTCTCCCAACTCGATTTAGCAACCGGTTTTCATCAGCTAAGGGTGGCTGAAGATAGCATCGATAAAACGGCATTCAGAACCCCCGACGGCTTCTTTGAATGGCTTGTCATGCCTTTCGGCTTGACAAATGCACCTGCTTACTTCGTGGACCTGATGAGTAGGGTATTCAGAGATTTCCTCAACAAATTCGTAGTGGTCTTCGTAGATGATATCCTTATCTTCTCAAAAAGTAAAGAAGAACATGCTCAGCACTTAAGGGCAATCATGGAAACTTTGCGAGTCCATCAACTAAAAGCCAAATTCTCCAAATGCCACTTTTAGAGAGAAGAGGTGAGGTTCCTTGGGCACATAGTATCCAAACAAGGGTTAGCAGTGGACCCTGCTAAGGTAGTGGCGGTGCAGGATTGGAAGACACCAAGGAATGCAACTGAGGTCCGAAGCTTTCTAGGACTAGCAGGTTTCTATCGAAAGTTTATAAAGGATTTTGCGAAAATCTCAGCTCCGCTCACGAAATTGACCAAGAAGAATCTAGTGTTCAATTGGGATTTGGATTGCGAGTTTGCTTTCCAACGACTGAAAAGGGCTCTTACAACAGCCCCAGTTTTGACGCTGTCAGATGGGAGCAAGATGTTCACTGTTTATACGGATGCATGTGGGACAGGGCTAGGCGCCGTCTTAATGCAAGAAGGAAAGGTAGTAGCTTATGGCGGGAGGCAGTTGAAAGTGCACGAAAAGAACTACCCAACCCACGATCTTGAGTTAGCCGCCATCGTCTTTGCACTCAAGTCTTGGCGACACTATCTCCTAGGTGAGAAGTTCGAACTTTACACTGACCATAAATCGTTGAAATATCTTTTCTCGCAGAAGGATCTTAACTTGAGGCAACAAAGATGGATGGAGTTTCTTGCCTCGTACGATTTCGAAATCTCCTACACTCCGGGCAAAGGCAACGTAGTGGCAGATGCGTTGAGCCGAAAGAAATTGACCCTAAGCCCGTTGTTTGTGGAAAGACAAAGCCTAGAGTTTATAGCCAGCTTCGACTTTAGGCCTTCCTCCGATTTCGTACCAGGCTTGCTAGCATCTCTCGAAGTGCGCCCAACTTTAGTGGATTCAGTAGGGACAGCACAACGCGAAGACCCTCAGCTTATGGAAACAATTGATAGGCTAATTAGGGGTGAGACTTCAAGTCACCTCAACAGATACTCCATCGACGATAAGGGTTTGCTAAGGCGAGACGGAAGACTATGCGTCCCACAGACAAAAGATTTAGTAAAGAAGGTTCTCGAGGAAGCACATCACTCCAAGATGACGATACATCCAGGCGGAGATAAAATGTACAAAGATATAAAAAGGACTTTCTTATGGAGCGGCATGAAAAAGGACGTGGCAGAATTCGTTTCTAAGTGCATGGTGTGCCAACAGGTTAAGGCGGAACAGAAAAAGCCTGGCGGACTACTACATCCTCTGGAGGTCCCGCAGTGGAAGTGGGATAGCATCTCAATGGACTTCATCGATGGGCTGCCTAGGTCTAGGAGAGGCAACACTAGCATTTGGGTAATAGTGGATAGGCTTACTAAAAGCGCCCACTTTTTACCTGTCAAAAGTAAAAGAACTGCCTCATCCCTAGCATCACTTTACCTCAAGGAAATCGTTCGACTCCATGGAATACCATCTAGCATTGTTAGCGACCGAGACCCCATCTTCACCAGTGAGTTTTGGCGGAGTCTGCAAGAAGCAGTAGGAACGCAGTTATGCTTGAGCACAGCCTATCATCCCCAAACCGACGGCCAAACAGAGAGGGTGAACAGAGTTTTGGAAGACCTTTTAAGGCTATGCGTCCTCGACTTCGGAGGGACATGGGAAGACCACCTTCCTTTGGTGGAATTTGCCTACAACAACAGCTATCAAGCAACCATCGGAATGGCGCCCTTCGAAGCTTTAAATGGAAGACCGTGCCGATCGCCTACTTGTTGGTGGGAGTCTACGGATAAGCTCATACTTGGACCAGATATGATCCGAGAGACTTCAGAGAAAGTAGACTTAATACGAAGAAGGATGAAGACGGCCCAAGACAGACAAAAGTCCTATGCCGACAAGAGAAGGACCGACCTTGAATTTGAGGTTGGAGACAGAGTTTTTCTCAAAGTATCACCGCTAAGGAACGTTGTTCGTTTTGGAACCACAGGAAAACTGGCACCAAGGTTCGTAGGGCCATTCCCTATCATCGAGAAAATTGGGAAAATGGCCTATAGATTAGAGCTACCCGAGAAGTTGGCTGGAGTCCACAACGTTTTTCACGTTTCACATCTCCGAAAATGTCTACATGAGTCGGCTGAGGTGGTAGAGCCAAATATCCTCGAAGAGGCCGAAGTGGAACGCGAAGCAACCATAAGAAAAGTTCCAACCCGCATATTAGGAACGGAAGTGAAGAAGCTACGCAACCGCGAAGTCAAGCTCGTCAAAGTTCAGTGGAGCGACGCCGAGGGAGACGCGACTTGGGAAACTGAAGCTAGAATACGCACTGCCTACCCTTTTCTGTTCGAGGGTACATCCTTGATCTTTCCTTTTCCTTAAGTTGCGCTTTTATCTATCTTTTTAGGTATATTTCCTCGACCTTATCTTTTAGGTAGAAACCATTTGGATGAAAACATGTAATTGAAACATGTTATGGATGATGGTTGCAAGTGGTTGCTAGTGGTTGCTCGTGGTTGCATATATACACACAATCTAGGTTTTAGATCGGCTCAGTCACTTCATATTGCATATGCATATATGTTTGCATTCGTATATGGTTGAACTTTAATGTGTTGTCATATGGATGTTGCATTTGTAATGAATGATTGTGCACTCATGTAGAATCATGAATAGGAAAATTTGCATACATAATGGATTCATGACACTTACATAATTCGCATTAAAGAGGTCAACTGAATCAGTAGACCGCCTGATTTTGCATTTGATAAGTACATGTACACACACACTTCGCATATGATCATGAAGCATTAGAAGTCTTTTAAGGACAATGGATGCTCGTGTTTGATGGATGAGTAGATGGATGATTGGATGTTAGGATATACATTCCTCCTAACTTGAAGATTTCGGGGACGAAATCCTGTTAAGTGGGGGAGAATGTAACACCCCGCGAATTCTATAACTGTGAAATTCACAAATTAAAGTATAATTAATTTCAAATCAAAGAACTAAGGGAAACGGGATACGCCATTGCGTTCGTCTCGGAAAAATATGCGAAATAGAGTCCGAGTTTTCGAAAAACAGAGTCCGTATGAAGAAGATATGGCCTTCGGAAGTTTCTGAATTAAGTTTAAAATTCGAAAGAATAAAACAGCTCAGAA
This sequence comes from Allium sativum, assembly GCA_030737875.1. NCBI lineage: Eukaryota > Viridiplantae > Streptophyta > Magnoliopsida > Asparagales > Amaryllidaceae > Allium > Allium sativum. The sequence continues at coordinate 164,768,932 of CM060924.1, forward strand.
AAACAAGTTTAAATTCCAAAATCGGGCCCAATTGGCCAGGGCGGGAAAATTCCCGCCTAAGACACCCAGGTCGACTGGGCTGTCGACCTGGTCTAGCCAAGTCGACAGGGCTGTCGACAGGGCTGTCGACCTGGTCCAGAGCCAGGTCGAATCCAGCCCAACCTGGCTGGCCTATTCTATGTTGGTCGATTTTCAGAAGTCTGCTTTGTCATTAGGGCTAGGTGGCAGGCTCTAATTGGTCTCTCTTTCGAATGAAAGGCTACGATCAATCCAAGCAACATCGATGGTCCTAATCAGTTCATAACCCCTATAAAAATGACCCTAGACTCAACCTAATCTATTCATTCAAAAATAAGAACAAGGCCATCATGTTGCTGAGGAACGACTAAGGGTAGCCACCAATTGGAGAGAAGATTAGGAGGCAAATTCTAAAGCATAAAGCAACTTAATCAAATCAAATCAACAAGGAATCGCATCTCCAAATTCCTAAATTGGAGAATTCGCCACATAATTGTAAGTAGCGTATTATTTTGGTATGAACAAATAATTGTGTTGGTTTGTATACTTGATTTGTGGCGATAAAGTAATTCATATTTGTGCGTTACTATGATTCTTATCGATTTGGAATATTGTATACGTCTGGATATTCTCGAATTATGTTATTCATTATAAAAAACTACATGTTTGCGGTAGTTTTATGCAAGTATACGTTTGGAATATTCGCAAATTATGTAATCCATGTTGAAGCTACATGTATGTAGTTGATTAATTGAAATTCATGCAAGTTTGGGGTTTTGCTACTATGCCATCATAATGTATATTTTTGTACATAAATCATTTTGTACGTAATTGGAACAAATTTGGGTTATTATAGTTCATATGAAACTATGTTGAAATTTTGGCACCATGATCTATGTATTAAGCCATGCTTTTGTACTAGAAAACTTATTTGCAAACTTATGAATATGACTAGGCTATGATTGATATTTTGCATAATTGAAATCCATGTTAGGTCTATATTGTTAACAAGAATTATATGATGACATATGTGGTACATAGCTAGGTTAGATTCAAAATCCCCTTTGCAAGTTTGCATGACTAAAGTAAAAATCATGATTTCATGTTAGAAATATTTATGCCATGGTTATGTGAATAGATTTAAAATCATGATTAAGTTGAACTATACTTTTGTGTTAGTAACAAAAGTAAGCACCTTTGTAAACATGTAGTAATCTTATGAACATGATTTGCTTATGTTTGACATTATGCCTGAATAAAAATATAGGTTTATGTTGTAGTTAAGCCTATGTGTCAATAGTGATATTCTTAACTTAACTACAAGTTTACATGGTTTGATTCATGTCACTTATGCTTTATGACCAAAGTATATGTTACCACTATGCAAGTACACCAGTTTCTATTCTGTAGTTCCAACGTTATGTTGCAAGTTCATGCGTTCACATTCCCCTTTTTGTGTATGTAATCACGCTTTAAGCCTCCCCTTTTTCGCATGGCTAAGTTGGGCTTAAAAGCCTAAGCCCAACATATATTATGATAAACGAACGTATTAAACGGGGGAAAATAGCGTTGGGCCAAATTAATTAATAAATGAAAATATAAAGTAGAAGGGCCCAAATTCAAGTATGGGTTGGGCCCATGATTGGTGTAACCTTTACACCATTAACTTAATAATGGGCCGCAAATATTTACATATTAGAAAATAAAGAAGAAATACAAAATATGTAAATGTAGAACATACGATGTGTTTAACTCGAGGTTGGATTGAGTTGTGATGTAAACCTGCCCGGAACCGCCCGGCTGTCCAGTAGTCACAACAATACCTATCCAATGTGGGAGGTTAAACATGGAGCCCAACAAGGACCCGAGGTTAGACTGAGTTGTGGCGTAAGACTGCCCGGAACCAACCGGCAACAGGCAGCCACAACAATACCTGTCTAATGTGAGAGGTCAAGGCTTTAATAAGACAATTAAGGCTGAGTCAGGATTGTTAGGATTAAGTGAACTAAAGACTTAATCAAAATGGAACATGCTAAACTAAACGGACTAGTGGGGGTTAGGTTAGAAAACACTTAACCAACTTAGCATGTTGGCTAGAGATAGAAAACCTAGTAACGGGGGACCCTTTTCAGCAGTAACCCTAGAAGGTGTATCATGATACCCTGAAACTAGGCAGGGTGGGGCACGATTACTGGGCTGATTGTAAGAGGTCAAATCGACGGCGGTGGTGTAGCAGTGTAGGTTCTAACGGGGTGCGGGCGTGCACACACTCCGGCGCAGAAAAATAAAGCACTGGGCACCAGTAGCATACCTGTGCATTATAAGGTTGTGTCGGGCCGCTGCCATGGGACTTGATACACCCCATGGTGGGACCAGCATAGGTAACTACAACATCGGGGGCCGTAAGACACATGTAACTATGCGAGTAGGAGCCGATCATCATAGAATGGATCACTTCACCCTGATTATGGGGTGCCAGTTGGAAACTAGTTTATATGGGTTCAGAGATTAACATGGGGTACGATAGTATATTCGACCCTAGACAACTTAACCAAGTTTATAGTGCTTTCCCACTTCTTGTTTATACTTATCATACCCAGTTCTTTATTCATAAACAGAATAGTCCTAGACTTACTCAGGCTTTATGTCTGACTCTACTTTTCTTTCGTCTTCTTTTCTTCCGTTCCCCCCCCCCCCCCAGGTCCACAGGGAGGGAACACTGCAGCTTGACCAACCTTAACATCCAGCTTGAAGAGGAGAAATGTATTGCTTGGACCTTTTCGTTTTGAACTATGGCTTTGGACAACCACTATGGGGCTTTTGCAGTTTATCTATGTTTTCTTTATGCTTCTTTAAATAATGTAATCAAGACAGATTATGAAAGTGTTATGTTATATTTTTGGAAAGGATGTAAGACAATCATGGTGATGTTGTTGTAACACGTATTTGCTTTTATGAAATAAAAGTTGTTGTTTTTCCGCTATTTACAAATATGTGTTCTTATATCTGTCTTGTATATCTGTGACTTATACTTATAAACCTCCACCAAAATTAGGGCATTCCCTTTGAGAGTGACCCTAACGGAGGTGGGGTGTTTCAACCGCAAAACAGACATATATTTAAAAGAGATCAATGAACACAGAGTAAAATCCACTGTCAAACACACATCCATTTACAAGTTCATTCTGGGTCTGAACGAAACCGGAGACACCTTATTCCTCGTCCCATATGTCCAATACAGGAGAGAGGTCCTCGAATATCCGGTCGATCTCCAAGTACGTCTGGACGATCACCACTTATTACCTCGTCTTAGGTTTACAGCCCAATCAAGACATCAGTAATCATCCAAATGATGTGAAGACCTCTGGTCTTCAACCACCGTCTTCATTATCAACTTATCGTTGAATCAGTTATTCAAAATGGGTATAAACCCGGCCTTTCCGAATAACTCGCGTATATAATAAACAAGTGTTATAAAAACACAACATACGCCTCATTCCAGTTCTGAATATTCTTTTTTTTAAATATTCATATCATTTGGGAAAGGTTACCATTAATTTTATCAAAGATAAATTCTTTAAATTTATTCTTTAATCTTCCTTTGGATATCAATTCAAACCATATTAAGGTTTTCCAAACTTGTCGGGATTAGCGCACCTTACCGAAGTAATCATTTGTTTAATTTCCCAATCCCAACCTATTCATCCAATGGAGCAAAAATGGTCATACTCCATATCTAACACCATGGTGTTATCAGTAAATTTAATTACCATTTCCCATTCAAATCAAATTAAAGATTTAACTATCGCTAGAAGCAAAACTGGTGATACTCCGTTCTCGATCATTTCCCAAATTTGATAATTTATTTTATCAATTTACATTTCAATCTAATTAAAGATTCATTAAAAACTCCACTTATTTTAATCTTCCCAAAAGTCAATATTAATGATTATTTAACTTGGAAACACAAACATGCCGCACCGACAATCTATATCGTACTATTGATTTCTACCGATATATAACCTCTAAGTTCGTACGTCTTAGAGAATGTTGCTAAGCAAGAGAATAAATTCTCCGCCACAAACAAATATATATTTAGTAGAGATCAACCATACAGTTCGAAATACAATGTTAGACATGTAATCCTGTCTTTGACTGGGTTTAAGAACCAATGTCATTTAAAACACGGTTCACAATAAACCCAAATCCTCTTCCATAAAAATGGAATCTTCACGGAAAACAGATGAATATATAATCGATATCAATTTCCGTATCCGACTAATAATATAAATGGAATAAAGACTAAGCCTTTCAAATTCCATATATATTAAGAGCCTTACTCTACAGAAGCTCATTTCGATTATTATCAAATCGAATTCCATTCAATTCCAATTTAATATATTAAATTGGATAACTTTACTTTGGAAAATTACCGTTAAATCTTACTAAAAAGATTTATAAATTCCAAATCACATTTCACTATAAATCGGGTTAAAGAACGAATGTCGTTAAAAACAAGTTCACAATAAACCCAATTCACATTCCATTTTCAATTCCAATTAAATGTTAATTAATTGGTAATTCTTCTTTAAATCTTAATTAAAAGATTTATTATTTTCACACTGGGTTTAAGAACAGTGTTACTGAAGACACCATTCCATCAGTCTCTAACTGTAAATTAGTAAGAGAAAAATTCCCTAAGTATTAATCCCAAAGGCCGAAACCAACATCAGATCAATACCCAGGAAACCATTCAACTTAGCTAATCTCCAGTTAGTTTCTAATTTTCTTAACTTTATTGGGTTCAAGAACAACATTTTTCAAGATACCATTCACGACAAACCCAAAATTCAATTCCATTCAATTCCAATTAAATATTAATTAATTGGTAAACTTCATTAAATCTTTGAAAAAGATTTAATCTTTTCTCAACTGGGATTAAGAGCATTGTTAGGGAAGACATCGTTCAAGGCAAACCCAAAATCCCATTTGACATTAAATACAAGGCCCTGAATAGAAAATATATCGGCTTATATTCAATATCAAATTCTGAAACCAATAAATATCATATTGGAATAACGATATATATATATATCTTCCAAATTCCTCCACAATATCCGTATAATCACGGAATCCAATATCGAAATATTCCGAAGATACTTTCGATTCAAATCCATTCCAACTCTTATACTGGAAATTTTTGGTTATATTAAAACCATTCACAAATCTAATTTATTTATTTAAAAATTATTGGATTTCAAATCTAGTTCATAACTAGTTCATTTCGATAAAAATATATTTTCATATTTTCAAATATGGATTTTTTCATTCCAATTCTTTCCAAATCATTTATTATGATTTTACACAAATTATCGATATTTTTAATAATTTTATCAAGGCCCGTACAGTCGATTTCCATAAACGGTCATCGAACTGCGCTTACAACGACCTTTTCCAAATTTGATTTGGACATAATTCCAAATCCAACTGTTAGAATTCAAATCTCTTATATACGTCGGAAAGCTCTTTTCGATACGAACCCAACGGTTCCATTTTTAGGAGAATCCGACGGTTGGATCTCCCGTAATGTCCATTTGAACTAAATGGTAGAAATTCGTGAACCACCGCGGCGCGGCATGTTCTATTCAGGCCATTAAATATATATAATATATATTTCGTCGATTTCCATTTAAAACGTATTTTATAAATCGTTTTAAACTCATTTTAAAAATGATTTCAACTTCATATTCAATTTTAAATCAAAATTGAATATTCCATATCATTAATTTATAAATGATAATATTTTCAAACATTAGATTTTGAAATCACTTCCATTTCGATATTCATTATAAAAATGAATAAAATCAATAAAAATATCGTTCATGTCAAAATGTCGTTAATCTAATCAACACGGCTTTATATTTTTACATATTTTCGTATCCATCCCAAATCGGACATCAAAATCAGATTTTGATCCATTACTGAATATTAATTTAAAATATTAGTTATTTTAAAATATTCTATATTCGTCACTTTAAAACATTCGTTAATTTAAAATATTCGTCCTTTCCGAATTGGAATCAGACACAGTCAATTACCATATAATTTTATATGGATTTCATACACACATGTACACAACAATAATCAAACATAGTCAACCATCATCCAGAGTGCATTACACAACTGCATAAGCGTTAAATATAAATAATTTATGCTCACAACAGTTTGTCAACCCATCGATTGACATACAACTAAATATTGGGATTAATGTATGTCCAATATCATCCCAATACCCGTGTGGGGTTTTCAAAAAACAAACACTGATTATTATTTGTGTAGTTGGGCTGTGTAAAATATATCATCCCAATCCATATCAGTTAAATGTGTGTACATAAACAAATTGTCCGATTTGTAAATGAATATTTATTTTATTCATATACACGTTAAAAATTATATTTTTAACGATAAAATATTATATTTCAACACATGAATATTTTATACAGTCCGTTTCACATCACAAACAATTTTCACAACACAATCAAACAAACAAGTCGTCCATGGTATGTGGACGACGGGTGTCGGGTGCTACTAAGCGTCGTCTACATCCTAGTATATATTTTAACTAGAAAATAAAATTAAAGTGAGAAGTTCTCACCTTTGGGATCCACTCCTCCATTTCATTTTTGAATTTCTGAATAACTTGGATTTGCCCGAAATTCAACGCAGTCTTTTCCATGATGTTCATATTGAAAATCACATTCTCACTATGATGTTTATATACTAAAAAAACTCCCATCTTTAGTTCGCTATATATATAAAATATCAAATTCTTTATTTTGCTAAAAATTCTAATTTTTTTTATCGCTAAAAATATTTTCTTTCATATGATAAAAAAAAATCTCATTTTATGTTTCTAAAAATCTCGTCTTTATATTTTTAAAAATCTCGACTTTCTGTTTTTAAAAATCTCGTCTTTCTACTTTTAAAAAAAATCTAACTTTTCACTTATAAAAAATCAAATCTTTTTACTTTTTAAAAATATAATCTTTTTATTTCTAAAAATCTAATCTTTTTATTTCACAACAATATACATAAAAATCAGATTTTTATTCTACCTCTACATATATAAAGATCATATTTTTTATCTTGTCTTTTATATAAAAATTACAATTTTAAAACGAAGCTATATATACAAAAATCACATTTTTTAAAGTGAAGTTATTTAAATAAAAATCATATTTTTATACCAATGTTTCATATATAAATCTAATTTTATATAGCTAAAAATCGTATTTTTATATACAATAAAAATCCCATTTTCTTATCACTATTTTATAAACTGATTTCATAGGAAATAAATAAATAAATACATTTGAAATTAAACTTACAGTTGTTTCTAGAGGAGGGGGTGGAGCTCGCGCTCGCTGGAGGTGGAGGGGGTGGCTGGGGCGTCACAATGGTCACCGGTGGTCACGGCTAAGGCGTCAGGGCCTGGGCGACGCGGGTTGCAACTTTGGGGCTAGGGCACGCGGGATTGTGGAGGAGGGAGAGGGGAGATAGGAAGGTAGGGTGGCGGTGCAGCTGTGGAGGCCGTTTGGAGGTGCGGCGGTCGATGCGATGGGAAGGCGGCTATGCGAGATTGAGATCCAGCAGTTTTTTTTATTTTTCTAAATCTGATCGGGTTGACTTTGAAAGAGGGAAAGGGTTTATAAATAAATATATATATTTAATTAGTTAATGTCCATAAAGTTACTTATTCGTTTTAACCCCAATTCAAACCCACCAACTGCCGCCCCTAGCCAAATACCCACATTCCGAACGCAATGGTATATGTTTCGCAACCCATTTCGGTTGTTACGATCAGTTTCCACTAAATTTAAAATATAAATCATTATATTTTAAATTCAAACGCACATTTTAATTTACTGGGGCCACATACTGACTCCAAAAATTCCAGAAAAATAAATCTAGTTATGTTTTGACGATACAGTCCTAACAAAACTAATTTCGTCAAATTTGAAGACCATTGAAAAATGGCCAATTTCCTGTCGATTAAATTCAAACTGAAATTACCAAACACGTTTAAATCCCCCATGCTCACATATTGATTCCAAAAATTATGAAAATTGGAATCAAGCAATAATTTGACATTCCGGATCCAACCAAAGTGGTTTCGTCGAAAACGGAGGTCGTTTGCAAAATCGCTATTTTTAAGGGCTATATTTTCCATAGCGACCATTCTGAATTTTCAACTGGACATAACTTTTTATTCCCACCATGAAATTTCAATTTTTCAGATTCGTATTTTCAAACAGATTCAAATATTTTTGGTTTCACTAAAATCCGATTTATTTTGAATCTTGTACATTCATTTGAAATTTGAAATCGAATTTTCAAACTACAACGCCATTTCCAATTCCTTTTTATATTTAAAATAAATATTTATATTTTAACTTCGATTTAAATAAGTTTATACGTTCTAATTCTATTCAAAATAAATTTCCAATCGTTATTATTTAAAATAAATCATTTTAAATATTCAAAATTCATTAAAATTTCCAAAATAAAAATTTTAAGTTGGTTCTGATTTTCAGGATTGTTACATGGAGCTTAGGAAATGAAGCATTAGGCTTCCACAATTGCTCTTTAAGGATAGGGGTTGCCTCTGGAACCACAATATCCTAAGTCATCTTCTTCGACGTCTCGGAATGATAGGATTTTTTGAAGCGTTCGAGGCTTCCTCGACACAACTGCAGTCAGAATGCACCAGTGCAAGAATCAAAGGAGGTGCAAGTGGGTCGCATATCTTTGGACTTTCAACAATAGCTAGCACACCTATTGTGCTTTCGAGGGGGGAGCCTCGGCCAAGGATGACGTTCAATATCGAAACTGCAATGTTGCTCGCTGCCGTGGTTAGAGCTACCATATCGTCGATAGTCTGAACGTCTATGACTCTTAAGATATCAGAGGACACTGTCGCCCAAGTAACTATATTGGCTACTCTTATCTCTTTTCGTTTTACTTGCATAAATGAAAATACTTGAATTGCAATCAATAATTTATCACGCAAACAAGCGTCTTATCATGTGTATATTTGTGCTACGCGTGTCCTAGCACTTCTTTAATGAAGGATTTATTGGTTTATTCGAAAAGAGTAACCTTATCAATGCTCTTCCAAGCTGATACTCCCTCGGAGCTTGGGAAAAACTATCCACATTAATGTTGTCATAGCAAAAAAATTGTAGTCTTCAGTGGGATATCGTCCAGTCCTTTATGTAGCTTCTCAGTATGGTGCAACTTTTTTTCCATCAATAGCTGAGGTGGGAGATTCAGGCTTAGAAGTTTGTCCCTTCTTATGCTTAACTATCATTTAAGGTCAAAGGGTATATATGCGACACATCTTTCTTATGTCAAGCTCTGTGTAGTTAAAGCGCTTAATGTTTCTATAGCGGTGGAGGTGTAAAACGATATAGCGGAGAAATAACGGGGATATAGCGGAGATGGAAAAAATTAAATTAAACGTAAAATAAGTATTTTAAAATTAATTAATTACCATCTACACATCATTTTGTGGAAGAAATTAATATATATTAATCTTATATAATAAAATCAAATAATATCATGGTTACATACATTAGAATTGATAACTATAATAGATTTCTACTATATATTAGACACTTATGTATTAAAATTATCTCTTTACATTAACTTTATTGTTTTTTTAAAGAGAACTAGCCAAATCAAGCTTTTGTATATTAACATTGCTAAAGTGGATGCTAAAAAGCATTGTTTTAGCGGTTATAGTGGAAAATAGCGGGGCTTAAAGCGGGTATAATGTTTATGAGCGCTAAATAGAAATAGCATAGCGGTTGAAGGGTGCTACGGGCTATAGCGGGGCTTTAACTGCATAGGTACAACCTCGCCACTATCAGCGTCCTCGACGCCTTTGATGTTACCTCGAGCCCCTTTCAACTCTTCTTGTGTAAACAGGGGCACGACTTGGTAAACATCATCACCACCTTCTTCCTTCTTTTCTCCTCCTATCATGGTTGTGACCTCCTTTTTCTCAGCACCAACGCGATCGATCGTCCGTTCCGGTCTAGTATGCAATTGGCACATAAGAGATTGTCAGAAGTCCACCACTTAACATCTCAAAATACCAGAGCAATGGCCTTTAGAGTAACACTATTTTACGTACACTTGAACAGTAAGTCTAGAAGGATTGCCTACTCAATTTAAATATCACGTTAATTTAAAGATTACAACTTGATTGACATGAAACCATCCAAGTAAGCGAAAATGACACTTACGTCATTCAATCCAACATCTCACAATTTTAGGAAGATAACGCACGTAATGGCAGTATGAAAAGTTGTATTTGGAATCGTCACTCAATTTGCAATTAATATTTGACTAAAATATTTGAATATCCAATTGATAAAAATACGAATCGTTACAGAATGAACATTATACGTTATTTTTAGAATTAAAAGTATTGAAAGTTACCTTATTAAAAGGAAAAAAACAAAAGCAACAGAATTGCTGAAATTCATATATTATTGTTAGAGTGAGTTAATTTTTTATTTTTAATGTTTGGATTGCATATAGAATAACTAAGGGCATACTAGTTATGGTTGCCTGAGCCAAAGAAGTTTTTCAAAACTAAAATTGATAAAGTCTTATCTTATTTTCAATATGTCACAAGAAAGACTAAATGGTTTGAGACTTTTATTGATCTAACAACATATGACCAATGGACTTGCATGTGATAAGAATATTAGTAATTTAGCAAGTCAAAAGGTTACAAATATATTCATAAGTAATTAGGATTGATTATGTTATATAAGTTGAATCATTGTAATGAATAAAGTTATCTTTTTTCTTTTTCTCATTATTTTTAAACAACACAAATTACTTTGAGGATTTAATTAATGGTAGAGCTGTAAATATTGTACAAATGTCTAATGTCAGTTTGCTCCCGTTACCAACAACATACATTCCTTCGAGTCTGTCTGATTTTTGTTTAGCACACAAGTTAGGACAACAAAGTTTGTACGCGAAAAAATCTTGTTTGATTCGTATTCATTGAATTCATCCGAATTTAGTATAAAACTAAGAGAAAATATATGAAAGATATAAAATTTGATATAAATAGCTATTTCTGACCGTGTTCGTTCGTGTTAGTATTCGAAAAATGTACGTTTGTGTTTGATTGATTTAATTAAGAACACGACATAAGAAAACAAAATTTGTAAGTTTTTTTTTTTTTTTGGGTCTGTATCTAGTTTGATTTTATTTAGGAAAAAAACTAAATGTATCTTCATTCGGTTCTGTCTAACCGATTTGCACAACTAATTAATAGCAATGCATTTATTTTTATTTAAGGTTTTTGTTTTTGCTTTTAAATTTAGATATTAAACTCTTAGGATCAACACCGTGTTTGGTTCAGTTGCGTGGGGAGACGGATAAAAACTGGTTCCATTCTCAAAATTCAATACAATAGGCCCCTTCAAAATTGGATGCACACGCGCACCCTCTTTTTCTGTAAACATTTGATAATGAAATAATAAATATTTCATTTTCCAACGCTTCATAAATAGCCAACTCAGTAATCTTTGCCACAAGTTTAGCCCAATGAAACTCCAGAGCACTTTCTCTGTAAACGCCCCTCAGTCCCATCTCATTTCCGTCGAGTAAATTCGAAAAGGCCAATTTTATTGACACTCAAAATATTGCTAAGGGAAGGTCAAAATTTAAAAACACTTCGATCATAAAAGGGGCAGGTTCGAGAGGACCCCAAAAGTCCATCAATCACAACCAAGTATTTCACGCTCTCTCCCCTTCCACTCATTCTCTCTCTTTCCACTCACATTCTTTAATATAAATGAGTAGTTGTGGTTCGGGTGCAAATGAGGGGCTGAAATTCAGGGGGCTCCCTGATCCTGTCCCATCATAAAAAGAATGTTGAGGGGGGTCACGTACTTAATATTTTACGTTTCCTTTTTACCCTGGTAAAACATCAGTTACCATCCCAAATCACATACAATTTCAAATGCAAAAAAAAAAAAAAAAAAAATCTCCATATTATTTGCAAATAAAAAAAGCAATCATTTGGAGAGAAATTTTATTATTTTTGTTCGACATGAACAACGTAGGTCTGTGGTATTATATTTTTTTTGTTCGATACTGTTCATTATTTTTAAAATTTGTATTCGTTGTCGGGTTGCCGAAGTGATGGAGATATGGTGTATCGACAAATTCGGTGGTGTAATGCCATATAAAAAAATTTGCTTGATATATTTATATCGATTTTCTGTGAATGATATATTTTAATCTGATCTGATGCATGTCGACAAATGAGATTATTTATAATTTGGTATAAAATTTTGATGTAGTTCGACTTATATACCATATATTTTTATTTTTTTACTAACAACTAAAAAATATATGGCAAATTCTATTTCAACCTACAAATTTAGTTAGTAGCCCCCAAATCATGAAATAATCGGTAAACCTCCAAATTTAGTTAGTAGCCCACCGTTTAAAAAAAAACAAAAAACAAAAATACCATTCCATGTAGGTGGGTTACATGGTTTTTCGGTGTACCTCGTAGTTGTCCTACGTGGTTCATCAAAGTACCACGTAGATGATCTCGGTGGTTCATTCATGGACCACGTAGGATTACTACGAGGTACAACGAGAAACCACGTGGTACAACTACGAGGTGTTCAAAAAGCTAGAAAAAAAAATATAACAGAAAAAAGGTATTTTAATCATTATATTTTTTTGATGAAATGGGGGGCTACTAACTAAATTTGTTGGTTGAAATAGAATTTACCAAAATATATTATTGTAAAGAAGGCTAATTTGGTAAATGAAAGTTTTTTTTTTTTAAGCGGGTGCTCTGTATGTTGGTACTGCCTTAACCAATTCTTGTTTTAACAAAAATTGAAAACAACCCGCTTCGAAAATTTTCACCAAATCGTCAAATCCCTAATTTTAGTCATGGCACCCAAAGCTGAAAGAAACCCGCTGAAAAGAGACCTGCCGCTGAAAAGCCTAAAGAAGAAAAGAAGGCCGCCGCCGCTGAGAAAGCTCCTGCTGCCAAGAAACCTAGAGCCGAGAAAAAGCTTCCATCCAAAGATTCAGCGAACGCCGATAAGAAAAGAAAAAGAAGAAGAAGGCCAATTCTATCGAGACTTACAAGATCTACATCTTTAAGGTGCTGAAGCAAGTGCATTCTGATATCGGCATCTCCAGCAAGGCCATGGGATCATGAATTCGTTCATTGATGGCATTTTTGAGAAGTTCGCTCAGGAAGCTTCTAAATAAATGGAAACTCCCAAATCAACAATGCTTTTTCTTTTAGGAAGATAAGTGCATGTTTCTTCAAGTCCGTGATTCGAGCGTGTAGCATCAAAGAGGTATTTTTTTGGTAAAGTATTGAGTTTATATAAAATATTTATTACATATTTTAACCTGTATTATCCTAGATATATTTAGCTATTTCGCTATTTTTAACAAATACAAAGTACAAAAATCTAATAGTACTAATATTAAGGCTTTGTTTATATATGATATAGTGAAATGTTAAGTTGCAATAGGAAGATGAACGTCTGCAACATGAATGCGAACAACTGTGCCGTCAATCTGAACGGCTTCAAAGGGGGCCAAGTCCATCATTTTCCCTTTGAAGTGGTTCACAATGATGCCACAGCTGTTCACATTAGTGCTACAACCTTTTATTTTCCCATTACAACTTAGCGTTGCGTTGTATCATATATAAACAAACCTTAATATTAGTATTCTTAAATTTCTGTATCTTAGATTTGTTAAAAATAGCGAAATAGTTAAATACATATAAGGTAATACCGATTAAAATATGTAACAAATGTTTTGCATAAACTCAATAGTTTATAAGAAAATCACCTTTTTGCTACTTACAAGCTCGAATCACGGTGTACGAGAATAATGTACACCTAGAAAAACGTGCACTTGTTTTTCTAAAAGAAAAGGCCATTTTATTGTGCTAGTATTTGCCATTGTGATGACCTAGCAGAGTAATCTGCAAATATATAGCAGTGATTTCAATTTTGTAAGTTGGGGTAATCGTCGACGATGAGCAAAATTATCATCGCCCCGTTTCTACTGCTACCGTACCTCTTCCACCATTTTCTTCTACCCGACGAACTTTATCTTTGACATCATTTATGGTTGACACTGCTAACCCTTTATTCGTCTTTCTTTCCGATGACATCATGTATAGTAACCATGTCAATCTGTTTACAACCATTTGTTCCGATTTAAATTTGTTGTAGTACGTGCTAATATATACGATTTCCGATTGTTTGTAGGTGCTGGACCGATTACATCTGCAGGTTGATTTCTCCGTCCATAGCTACCTCGCTATGTAATAGTGGCCCAAGTTGAGCAAGTCCTAATTCATGTTATAGGCTGAAAGAGAATCGTTAGGTAACGAAAATTTTGTACGGCATTTGAATTAACTTCAAATTTTATTTTTCAATATGTCATATCACAGCTTTTGTGCAATTTAAATTTCTGCCCGCCAGCGTTAACAATCTGATCTTAGGGCTGTCTTATACCAGTAATAACTATGTACACTTTCGACGAATATTAAATTTCGTGAAAGTAATAGCTTTGACTTACTAATTTGTTTAAATTATGCTAACTTAGACCAATGCATGTAACTTCCTGATCCTTAGTTCAGAGCGCGTCATTTATGTTTAGCGCTGGTCAAAGCAATTTATTATCTTGTTCGTGAAGGATGAATTCAGCGGTCCTTAGTTCCTCCTATGTCCTTGAATTTGTCACTTGCAGTAAATATACTAAGAGTACCGAGAATAAGTGTGATGTAAATAAGTGTATATTATAAAGTCTATAACATCAGTTAAATTGTGCATGGGGAATGGGAATTTAGTGCAAAGGTTTTCACCTGTAAACCTTAATCGGGTCAGCTGTGTAATTATTATTTCCATCAATGTGCTGTCTCTTATATTCTCATTAATATAAAGGCGTACCGTTTCACGTTTACAGGTTATTTGCCTCAGCTGCAAAATTAATATTTCCATCAACGTACTGTTTGCTATGTGCTCGTTTGCCTATCAAATGTTATATTATCTTATTTTGTTACGCCAGAAGCATCTGTATAAGGTGTCCAAAACTCATTTTGTTGAGGCTGCTTGTTCTGGTTTACGTAACCCAATCTTATGGAAGAAACATGTTTTTTTTTGAAAGACATATTAAGTGGATTTCATCACATTTATTTTTTAACTATATTTGTAAGATGCATTAGTGATATGAGAGATATGAAATCCAAATGTCATTGCGAGGTCAGAACTGTAGAGTTTCTTAGTTGGCTGCATAGATATTGTGCATAACCCGCTTGAACATGAGATTTTGACTATGTTTTTTTTTTGTTTTTTTTTTTTTTTGTTTCCGTATCTGATTTTGAATCTTAAGTGGATTTCATCACATTTATTTTTAACTATATTTGTAGAATGCATTAGTAATATGGGAGATATGAAATCCAAATGTCACTGCGAGGTCAGAACTATAGAGTTTCTTAATTGGCAACATAAATATTGTGCATAACCCACTTGAACATGGGATTTTGACTATGAATTTTTGTTTTGTTTTTATTTTAAGGTTTTTTTTTTTTAATTGGTATCTTATCTGGTATTGTAGTATTATGGTGGTTTTGAATAAAAACATGTTATGTAAGCGTGGCTTTTAATTGCACATTATGTTATGAATTTGTCTAGCAATTATGGTATGAATCGGTATTCCTCAAAGATTGATTTATGCCAATTTTGAAAAAAACTTTTATTACGTTTGTAATCTGTGAAATCTAGAAATATATTCCTATGCAAATGAATTTCTTAATCTATATTTAGTAACTACCAATTTATAATTTCATGGGTAATTGATAATTTTAATTAGGTTATTCCTTTTCATTTATTGTAACAGTTTATAAGTTAATATTTCTCTAAATATAGCGATGTGTAGTTTATGAAACATTCCTGTCTACCAACATATGTTACTTATGTTAATCGCTATCTGTTTATGACTGTTTCTTCCTATTGGTATTTCTGGTTGTATGTGCCAATGTATATGATTTCCAAGTATTCGTAAGCGCAAGACGGATTACATCCGCAGTTAAACTTAATACGCATTGTGTGCAATATTTAATAGGCATTGTGTGCAATATGTAATATTTGTTGGACTTTTTCTGTTTTGCTTTGTTGATTCAGTTGTACTTAACACTTAATTACATTATGGCTTTATAACTCTATTTCATATGTTTACCATTTGACACTATATATAATGCATTAAAAATGCTAAAATGGATAGATTAGAACCAAATGTAGAGTACCGTACTGATTTATGACTGCATTTCTATATCATTTTTGTAAGGTTAATTTAATAACATTAATTATGCATATGTTCTCAATAAGCCGATTGTGTCAAATATCATATTTGCTATTTAAAATGTGACTATGTACATGATATTTCTGGTAAGAACATTAATATTTCGATAAATTAAAAGGTTGTATAAAAACACAACATGCATTTACCATGTTTATTTGTTCTGACTCCTGCTTATCATAGATATTAGTCATGTTTGATAGTTTTTGTCTGCAATAAATATAAATGAGTGATATTTTTCCCTAATCAGCGAGCTAGATATATAATACCAGTTTTGGCTAAACAAAGTAATCCAGTTGAGTGAATATGCTGAACGAATGATATAAACTTTCCAAGTTTATCATTTTAAATCTTCTTATGAATACATAAGAATCTCTGGACCACATTGTTACATGTTGAAAAATCTTCATAAGACAAATTTTTATGATTATAATTTATCTTCTTTATTTTATCATTTTAAATATCATTTCAAAATCTTCTTATGGGTACATAAGACTCTTTGGATCACATTGTTACATGTTGAAGAATCTTTATGCTACACAGTAATATGTTAGGACACTGAACCCACTGTGTGCCATGACCAGAAAGTTATCATGTGCTTTTACTATTCTCACATACTCTTCGCCCACTAAGTACCATACACCCATGGCGGAATCCTCAAAAAAACACAATACATCACTGGAGAATATGTCCGATTTTTCGATGGATCTGATCCTGCCATCAACTGTTCTGTCAGCCATCCTTTCGAATCTCGATATACAGCCTATCTGTTGCGATGCTGTCGCTCGCAAGTCCCTTAGCTTCACAGCTTTTCAGATTCTTTTGCTGATTCGTTTCGTATCCTGGTATATATTTTGTTCGAAAATCTTATTTTGAGTGTATTTTTGCAGTTCTGTTATAGCTTCCTTTGTAGTTTCTTACGTCTGTGTGAGTGTTTTCAATGGATCTTAGTTTTTTTGGGTGGATCAATTGCATCCAGATTGCCATGAAAGACATTGATGTTTAATGAACTTTTTAATACTACATGTGTCGTATTGTGTATTTTTTTTTTAAAATATGGAACAATACCAGTGGGTATAAGTATTACTCTTTTCCCTAACAGCATTGAACTACAACAATTCAGTATCCTTGCTTTTGCATTTTGTCCTGCTATGTATCCTTGCTTTATCAATTCATTTACCGTAATATCTCAGGAGTGGTAGATATGCTTAAGCAGGAAAAATAAATACAAGGGAATGTTACTGACCCCTGATTATATCTGGATTGGGTGAAAGAACATATGTTCACACTTATAACTAATTTAAAGAAGCTAATTGCAGCCATTTGTAATGTCAGTTCTAAATATCATGTCATATTAAGAATAGTACTAGGACGGGAGACTGTCTGGGAAGTCCTCTTGCGCTTGAGTATGGGAGTCTTTGGCACTGGGTATCCACCTTTTGTAAATGCAAATTAAGGAAAAATAAATTGGTTATCTCATTTGTTTCATATATATTTATACCGATTTGTACGTTTTTAGGGGATGTATATTTTGATTATATTATTTTAGCTTTAACTCGAAAATCAAGGAACTTTAATTTAGTGATTCTGATTTTGTTGATTCATATGGGAAGTGATAAATTGTGGAGTTTCTGATCTTTGATTGAGTGGGTTTTTTCATTCACCTAGCCAAATGAAATAAACGGTTGAAATGTTGTCTGAATCATTTTATAATTTATTCAGGGTTGTGCTTAAAATTTTTGGGGATACTAATTATGAGATTATTATGAAGGAATTTTTCTACTTGGCTTTATACAGAAGTATTTGCTGCTTTGCTATTCCTAATTCAACATACCCCCTTTACGGATATAAATATCTTTAGTTTTCATTGTTCTTGCTGGTACGTACTTAGTAGCCATTGATATTCGTTTTTGTTATTTTTAATACAAAATTGATTTTTACCTGTGCATTTATTCAAGGCTCTTGATTTTCAATAAACTGAATTGTCGGTTTCTTTGATTTTTTTCAGCTAGGTGCTGCGAAGATTAGCAGGACGAAATGGTGGAAACTCAAAGGAGATGCTTCACGGGTGTTTAAAGATAGAGTGATGGGAGAAGGAGTTTGGAATGTGCAAGGAGAAACAAATGTCATGTGGAATGCGATGACAACTTGCATTCGGAGAGTCGCTACTGAGGTATTTGGGATAACAAGAGGAAGCAAGCGAGAACCCAAGGATTCGTGGTGGTGGAATGACGAGGTGCAAAAGGCTGTCAAAGAGAAGAAGGAATGCTACAAACGCATGTACCGTCATAGAAGCGAAGAGAACATGCACAGGTACAAAGTGGCAAAGAAGACTGAAAAGAGAGCAGTGAGTGAAGCAAGAGGACGAGCGTACGAAGATTTGTATCAAAGGCTAAGTACAAAGGAGGACGAAAAAGACGTTTACAGAATAGCTAGGCTACGCGAGAGGAGGACAAGGGACTTCAATCAGGTTAAATGCATTAAGGATGAGAATGATAGACTTTTGGTGAAGGAAGATGAGATAAAGAATAGGTGGAGAGAATACTTTGATAAGCTTTTCAACGAAGAAAGTGATAGCTCTTCGATCGAGTTGGAAGACTTAGCCGATAGCAACAATAGACATTTTGTGCGGAGATTTCAAGAAGCTGAGGTAAAGGGGGCGTTGAAACGTATGAAATCAGGCAAGTCGGTAGGGCCTGATGATATTCCTATTGAGGTTTGGAGATACTTTGGAGATGCAGGGATAAGATGGCTAACTAAGTTGTTCAACAATATTTTCAAATCAAACAAAATGCCAGATGAGTGGAGGAGAAGCATTTTAGTTCCAATCTTCAAGAATAAAGGAGATATTCAAAGTTGCACAAACTATAGAGGAATTAAGCTTATGAGTCATACAATGAAGCTTTGGGAGAGAGTTTGCGAGCAGCGTTTGAGGAGGTTAACAAGTGTCTCTAGGAATCAATTTGGTTTTATGCCGGGAAGGTCAACCACTGAGGCGATTTTCTTGGTTAGGCAACTTATGGAGAGATACAGGGAGCAGAGGAAAGATCTCCACATGGTTTTTATTGACCTGGAGAAAGCTTATGACAGAGTACCGATGAGGGTTATGTGGTGGGCGCTGGAAAGGAAGAGAGTGTCATCAAAGTATATTACCCTTATTAAGGATATGTACGAGGGGGTTGTGACTAGTGTTAGGGCATGCAATGGTGAGACTATAGACTTTCCAATTAACATAGAGTTACATCAAGGTTCGGCTTTGAGCCCCTATATTTTTGCATTAGTGATGGATGAAATCACAAAAGATATACAAAGGGAGATTCCTTGGTGTATGCTCTTTGCCGATGATGTTGTGCTGATTAATGAAAGTAGAATAGGGGTTAATCGACAACTGGAGTTGTGGAGGGAGACCTTGGAATCAAAGGGTTTCAGGCTTAGCAGAACTAAAACAGAGTATATGAAGTGTGAGTTTAGCAGTGTCAGGTCAGATGACGGAGATGTTACCCTGGCCGGTAGAGTAGTACCCAAGAAGGAATCGTTTCGATACTTAGGATCTATGTTGCAGTTTGATGGAGAGATTGATAAGGATGTTAGTTTTAGAATTCAAGCAGGATGGGTGAAATGACGACTAGCATCTGGCATTCTCTGTGATCGAAAGATTCCTCAGAAGCTTAAAGGAAAGTTCCATAGGACAGCAATCAGACCTGCAATGTTATATGGTGCAGAATGTTGGCCTACTAAGAGGCAACACGTACAGAAGATAAGTATAGCAGAGATGCGAATGCTGCGTTGGAGCTGTGGGCATACCAGACGAGATCGGATTAGAAATGATGATATTCGGGAAAAACTTGGAGTTGCACCTATTGAAGAGAAGTTAGTCCAATACCGCTTGAGATGGTTTGGACATATCCAACGTAGACCATACGATGCACCTGTACGTGCTGGAATTTTAGGTCGCGCCGAAGGCCTAAAGAGAGGTAGAGGTCGACCTAAAATGACATGGGAGGAGATAATAAAGAGAGATTTAAGTAACTGGAGTTTATCGGAAGAGCTGGTAGTTGATAGGAGTGCATGGAAATTGGCAATCCATGTACCAGAACCATAGTGTTTCTCTTTTTTTTTTTTTTTTTTTTTTTTTTAAGACTTTATTTCACGTTTACTAAACCTTTTTACTTTTTATTTACTATTTTAGATTTTATTTCACTTTTACTGAACATTTTTACTTCTTCTTATTATTATTATTTAAAAAAAAAAACCTTTATCGGACGACTTTTATTTGATTGGTTATTTTAAACCCTTTATATATATATATATATATATATATTATCATCATTATTTATTTTATTTTATTTTAATTTTGGGTTTCATATCTAGCCAACCCCAACTTGTTTGGGATATATGACTTTGTTGTTGTTATTGTTGTTGTTGTAGGTGCTGCAAATCATTTAACTTTTTAGTGCAATTGTTTCTATACCTATGAATGGGTGTTAGATTTGAATAGCTTTTACTAGCTGAATATCTCAACCAGTACAACAATGCACTTCTGGTAAAAATCATTAGTTTTTTTTTTTACTTGCTTTAGTTCTATAGAATTCGCATAGAATTATGTATATGTCATACAAAGTCCTTTTCTTTAATTAGCTGAATTAATCCGTTTTTTAGTAATGTTATTTGATGCACGTAAGCAATGTCTTTGACGATTGAAATTGAGCAAAAAATGCAATACGATGTGTTATCACCTTAACTTATTGTCCTGCCACTAATTTATACATGTCGACAATTGAATTGCTACCTATTGGATTTTTTTTAATGATTGAATTGAACAATTTTTAAGGTTACGGTCATTTACTTTTAATCAAGTACATCTAAACCCGATTGTATGATGGATTATTGATAGTGAGCGCATATAAAACTATAACTAAACTATAACTACTGCATCCACTGAATTTGTGCCATATTGAAATATTACCCACTTAGCATAAAGGCATGATACTTAAAACAGGCTCATGTCTTTTTATTTTCTCCAATCCGATGCTTAATATTTAGTCCCAATGCAGTAAAAAAATATTTTGCTTTTATAATTTGTTTTGGGCTCTTACAGTTGTTGGAAAAAAAAAAGTTGAAATGTTGTCTGAATCATTTTATAATTTATTCAGGGTTGTGCTTAAAGTTTTTGGAGATACTAATTATGAGATTATTATGAAGGAATTTTTTTTACTAGGCTTTATACAGAAGTATTTGCTGCTTTGCTATTCCTAATTCAACATACCCTCTTTACGGATATAAATATCTTTAGTTTTCATTGTTCTTGCTGGTACGTACTTAGTAGCCATTGATATTCGTTTTTGTTATTTTTAATACAAAATTGTTTTTTAGCTGTGCATTTATTCAAGGCTCTTGATTTTCAATAAACTGAACTGTCGGTTTCTTTAATTTTTTCAGCTAGGTGCTGCAAATCATTTATCTTTTTAGTGCAATTGTTTCAATAAACTGAAATCGAAGGCAGCTAGGTTACTCGCATGTCCACCACAGCGGCTCCCCTTTTGATTAGCCCAGCACAGAGACTTGTTGTCCCCAACCGAGTTTATAGGTTTTATGGGAACCCACCTCCGCACCTTGAATGGGAGTAGGGCAAACAGGTATCGAACCCGCGACCTCGTTAACATGAAGTAGGTAACATACCGTTGCGCCAGTAATTGTGGACGCATTTTTACTTGCTTTAGTTCTCTTGAATTTTCATAGAATTATGTATATGTCATACAAAGTCCTTTTCTTTAATTAGCTGAATTAATCCCTTTTTTTAGTAATGTTATTTGATACATGTAAACAATGTCTTTGATGTTTGAAATTGAACAAAAATGCAATATGATGTGTTATCACTTTAACTTATTGTCCTGCCACTAATTTATACGTGTCAACAATTGTATTGCTAACTATTAAATTTTTTTAACAGTTGAATTGAACAATTTTTAAGGTTTCGGTCATTTACTTTTAATCAAGTATATCTAAACCCGATTGTATGATGGATTATTGATAGTAAGCGCATATAAAACTATAACCACTGCATCCACTGAATTTGTGCAGTATTGAAATATTACCCACTTAGCATAAAGGCATGATACTTAAAACAGGCTCATGCCTTTATTTTCTTCAATATGAGGCTTAATATTTAGTCCCAATGCAGTGAAAAATATTTTGATTTTATAATTTGTTTTGAGCTCTTATATGAAAATACTTTAGCTGGAATGGATATGTGAAGCCAGTGTTTTGTAAGCGGACACAATAGCATGGATAATGCATACTAAAAATGCATTGAACAATCAATCTTCCATTAGTGCCTGTATCAAGATCCGGATACCATTTAAACATTTTTAAGGGAAAAATGATAACAGCTTATTAGGTATCAATGTCTTGGTTTATTATGTGTATATGTATGCATTAGAACGTATTTTGATAGTCTTCTTCAACAAGGATAATTTTACGGTTTGGTATGAAATTGCGCTATGCACTCATTACTTTAATATATATTTTAATGTTCCCAGTGAGTGAATACTTTTGTATGGCCATTGTTTCTTATTTTATTTTTTAGCCACATTAACTTAAAATAATATGATGTAGATATAATTAAACGAATTTACCCAATGACAACATATGCTTTGAATTAATTAGTCGGTAGCTGCTAATTTTTATTTATAGGCCAAGCTTTACATATGGTTTAAAATGTATGTTGGGTAACTGTTGCAACGGTTGGTAATTCATTCTGAAAATTCACAACTGCATTTTCAAAGGTGAATCGAACATATTTTAATTCAAGCTTTGTATTTTAATTAGAAAATAATTAAAACATATAGATGTTCATTGTTAATTATAATTATCAATAAAGCAATTAAAATGACCATTGATTTCATTTTAATAAAATAGTCATATGAAAGAAGGGTGAGACAATTGAATGCTGAGACATGAACTAGCGTAAACTGGCGCATCAGAATTCAGAACACATTATGAGACAGCATAATGAGTGGATGACTGGAAGGGGATTGGAGCTGCTGCAAGGTGCAAGGTGCAAGGCGCTGAGTTGCGCTGCGAAGACACTTTCTATGAGTTTCTAAGCTGCTTTACGAAGGCGCTGAACCGAAATACCACGAAGTAGCGCAAACCAGGTGCTTCTATCTATGCTGTAAAGGGCTGAAGTGAACAAACAAATACAACTAGCTGAATCTACCAGGTGCGTTCTACATGCTTTAGATAGAGTCAGATTTAGCCCTTGAGCTTTTAGACAATTTGTGTGTTGTAGCTGTGACAATTGAATTTGTTGTTGTGCTTTAGCTTTGATAGTCTGGATTTCTTTCCCCTAAAAAAGGCGGATGTGCATATGTATATACCAGTATATACATAGAAGTGATTGATTGTGCTCAATTCCATATTATTATAAGAGTACTAATATGTGAATGTAATCACGTGTGTGTCTAGTTTACTATGAAGTAATAAATATAAAGGAAAACTGAAGAAAGACCATGTAATTTTGAATATTGCATACTGTAAGATAATCACAAAATGTATAAAGGAAAACTGAAGAAAGACCATGTAATTTTGAATATTGCATACTGTAAGATAATCACAAGATGTGTATAATGTTTACTACAACAAGGTGTATTTATTCTATTTGTTATATGTATATACCAGTATATACATAGAAGTGGATGATTGTGCTCAATTCCATATTATTATAAGAATACTAATATGTGAATGTAATCACGTGTGTGTCCAGTTTACTATGAAGTAATAAACATAAAGGAAAACTGAAGAAAGACCATGTAATTTTGAATATTGCATACTGTAAGATAATCACAAAATGTATAAAGGAAAACTGAAGAAAGACCGTGTAATTTTGAATATTGCATACTGTAAGATAATCACAAGATGTGTATAATGTTTGCTACAAGAAGGTGTATTTATTCTATTTGTAACGATGGTCGGAACCTTGCACGCATATAACCTGGCATACAACTTCCACATAACAAAAGGAATCTCTGATATTACGTGTCTACCAACTCATATTTGTACTCAAATCCTTCAATTTATTCCGTGATGTGGGACTATTGTATCCAAACCATCATTCCTCCTTAACAACATGCGAGACAATCCTAACAGTCTCCCCCTTGACTCGCATCCTACGAGTATCTTTGGAAAGCACTATCTTGCCTGCATGGCCCAGTCCGAATCTTCGGCTCTGATACCACTGGTATGTAACGATGGTCGGAACCTTGCACACATATGAGTTGGCATACAGCTTTCATATAACAAAAAGAATATCTGATGTTACATGCCTACCAACTCATATTTGTACTTAAATCCTTCAATTTATTTCATGATGTTGGACTATTATATCCAAACCTTCATTCCATGATGTGGGACTATTATATTCAAATTCTTCAATTTATCCAAACCATCATTCCTCCTCAACATGCGAGACAATCCTAACACTATTAACTATCGAGTGTTATATACTCTACATAATGTCCAAAGAAAAATAGTAAGTATTATGAGGAAGCTTAACCACAAATAAGATATCTAGGCTCAAATTTTGGAAGTGCCCATGTTGACAGAAAGACCAAGTATATATTATATTACATACTATACGATAATTAAAAGGTGTGTATAAAGTTTACTACAACAAGATGTATCCATTCTATCATCTATCGTGTATTATATACTCTACGTAATGTCCAAAGAAAAACAGGAAGTATTATGATTCCGCTTAACCAAAAATAAGATATCCAGGCTCAAATTTTGGATATGCCCAGGTTGACAAATAAAACACAGGATTCAATATTTGACGAAATTCAAACTTTGAATGATGCTTTCAGATGTTGTTTATAGCTTTAGCTTGAGATTAATAAATTAAAAAACCATGTTATAAGAGCTACGTACAAGCATAGACATCATGTAGAGTATATGGCGACATGTATGTTATGTGGCGACATGTATGTTTTTGCAGTTTGGACCTTAATATCTTTCTATTGTTTTTAGATGCTAATGTTTAGTATCTCTCTCAATGCACTGACATCCTATCATGTCTTTACAGAATTCTCAAAATTCTCATAATTTTCCACTAGCCCCACATGCGTACCTTCCTCCTTCAACATTGATTCATATAAATTAATTGTGTTCCTGTTGAGACAAGTTCCACAATTAAGAATTTGTAAAATGAATCATGTATAACTATAATGAGTTCATCTTTCACATTGCCAATTGGTTTTGTGATAATTCAGGGTTCTCTAACAGTTCCTTCTAAGTTCGTCCACATTTCTCAATTTAAATCATCAAAAACCCTATTTCATTTATTACCATCATCTGATTCACAAAATCTAAAAGCTCCCAAAAATCTTATCTTTAGTTGATGCTTTCAAATATTGTTATGAAGCTGTAGTTTGAGCTTACTAAATTAAAAATCATGTTGTAAAAGCTAGCTGCAAGCTCTCAGTGCATGTGTCACATGTATTATTTTTTGTAGCTTGAAATTTAATCTCTATGTTATTTTTAATTATTAATATTGAGTACTGCTTTCAATTTTACATTGAAGGTTAAACTACTTTAATGTATAAACTACTATATAGTATTAAATTAGTGAACATAAAAATGTACCCGAATCAGAAATGAGTCCTCTCTGTAAGTATTGAGCATTTCAGGCCAAAACCTTGAAATTTTAACTCCTTTTTTCCATGTAACTTGAACAGCCTAGCAAGTTAATAAATATAATACAGCACTGTTTATTCATCCTTTGGAACTCTTTTAGCATGCAATTGAGCTCTTCAGACTACATTGTTTTGTCGATAGAGAAAAGTCCTTCCGCTCCGTCCGTATGATTTTCCTTTATTTTTTGCGCATATGTCTATGTTATGCTATGCACAAACACTGTTTTCAATTTTTATTTTTTGTGAGCTTGGGATTAGGTAAGGTTGTTACAAGCGGTTTAATATATCAAAACAGGTTGTCCAAACAGTTTTAGCACACTAAACAGTTATATTATATATGTATGAGAAACCAAATGAATAATTATGGCATATATGTATGTGTGCATGCACACATAAACTTGCATACATATATGTACTCATATCGTAAATCAAACGCCAAATAAACAAAAAATAGCATAGGTTTACAAGTTTAGATCATAAATTAACATGCCAATGCTTAAAGTAGGAGAAGAATTTAATCCAGAACGCGGAGATTTGCACAGATAAAAAAAGCATGCATTTACAGTGCTGCTTCTACTATTGCTTTTAGGATATTATGTTTTGGGTTTATTATTTGATACGGCTTGGGCAACATACTGCAACAAGGATCAAAATCAACTGCAGCAGAGACAAACTGTACGTTTAGCATTATCTCAAACAAAATGATGCTCATGGTATACAGAAGGTAGCACCAAGAACGTGCATCTGAAAGAATACGTTAATTGAAATTTGACTAAATAATCTCTCATTTTCTAAAAATTAGTTTGTTGTTTATCCTTACTATCATGTCTGTTTATTGGTAATTTGTACCAATTTATTTTTATGTTACCATGAATTGAGCCTAGACCTGTCAGTTAAAAATGATATTATATATATAATCTAAGCTTTTATGCAAAAACATCGTAATCAGTTTTATCTTATCTGGGCTTCTATCCATAAATATCGTAAGCACTTTGCAGAATTTTACAGATAGGATCCTCCTATCTTGGTTTTCAAGTAACTTGCTCCATCTTGTATAGAACGAAATAAACAAAGTTTTTCCAAAGATGTTATTTACTATGTGTACGTGTGTGTTTATATATATATATATATATATATATATATATATATATATACATATATACACACGCGCGCGCACACACTATGTATGTATGTATGTATTATATGTGGGTGTTGTCAACAACACCAAAGAAGTTCGGTAAACATCAATCTATAGTCAGTGCATGCATAAGTGTTAACGAAGTTTTGTAAAATAGTTAATTGAAATATCTCTGCTACTGGAATTTACATGCATAACATGATGCGTGTTATTTCAATGTATACAGGTGCATATTTTGAATTTTTTACAAAGCAAAAAGGATATAAGTGAATACTGTGATAATTTACGAGAGATTTTTTATTCTTCCTTTTTTTTTTAATTCAGAACATCTAACAAATATTCACCACAGAACTTAATTAATATAAGATTATAAATGAAAAGTCCAGTGATGTAATAATGCAAAAAACACACAAATTAGGATTTTGTTTTGAACAATATTTTTAGTGATTCCGCCGATCGACACATTCATCTAAGTTATAGATTTTTGTTTTTACTATCTGCACATTTAGATTATTTTCCAAATTGCATAAAAATAGAAAATATGAGAACCCTGAACTGACATTAAAGACGCAATTGAAACTAATATTAGGTCTATTAGTCCACTGAACCATCCTGCTTTGATCATTTCAAAATTCCTGGTTAAGCTAGAAGTGGTAAGTTTGTGGTTTTAAAGAAGTTAACTTTGATATTTATATTCGGTCAGCTAAAATGTGGTTTTCCTCCTGCTATTTTGTTCCAATTCAGTAATATTTTCAGTACAACATTTGAGAAACTGTCCATGAGGTCATAGAAAATGGACACATCCAGAAGCTACCGATTAATAAACATGAATGTATTTAACATTAAAATGTTTTCACACTCAATGTCATCGTTATTATTTCAAAAAATAAATTGATTTTATGGATTAATTTGCACTTAAAAGGAACATTATATCATGCATCTTGACATGCCCGGGATTTCTTACGTATTATATGACTGTAGGTTCTAATGAAAGATTGTGAATACTAAGAATGTAAGTGTAGGATATAATGAATATTATTAGATTTGAATTTCTAGCATATTGCCATTGTACCTTTTAATCTCATTGTTGGATCATTGTGTAAATCGTTGATCCAGATCCATAAATGTTATCTCTTGTGAATCTAAGCTTGACGTACATGGTCATAAGTTATTATTTATTGGTTAAGCATTTTTCTATTGTATAAATATATAATAATGCTTATATTTTTACTATATTTACGCATGCAGTAATATGTTTAAGCTCGGTCTTTGCTGTCAGTTTCAGTTAGTGCTTCGTGCCATTGGAATACATATTATTTTCCACTGTCACTAGTGTGTAACCCGTGCGTTGCACACGATAATATTATAAAATATAGTTTTTAAAATTTTAATGTTAAAATATGAAATTTGTTATACAAAATACGATGAATTCGACAAAATAAATATAATATAATTTTCTATTGTTGTTGTTATATCTGTGGTATATGTTTTTTTTTTTTTGTTATTGTTGTTGTTTATAAATGGTATATGTTATGAAACTTATATTTCTATAAAATAAAACAATAATTTTATTGTTTTTACTATTGTGAGCAAATATTCTTTTTGAAATTGACATATTATATTTTTTTAGATGAATTAACAAATATTATTTTACTTATTTATTTAATTTATTTTATATTTGTTAAATATGAAAATATGTAATTAGTTAAAGTATAGTGACTTAAGGGTAAATAATATGAATAGACTGAGAAGAATTTTGTAAAAAGATTGCGGGAATTTTAATGCGGAGTTATATGAAGTTAAAAATAGAACTTTTTGACATTGTGTATGATGAATTTAATGTTTATTTATACATAAATGATTATAGTTAATTAAAAATTAACTTTGTTATTATTATTTATGTACACAAATA
Source organism: Allium sativum (assembly GCA_030737875.1). Classification (NCBI taxonomy): domain Eukaryota; kingdom Viridiplantae; phylum Streptophyta; class Magnoliopsida; order Asparagales; family Amaryllidaceae; genus Allium; species Allium sativum. The sequence continues at coordinate 164,798,138 of CM060924.1, forward strand.
TATGCATGTGATATATATATATATATATATATATATATATATAGTTAAACACAAATATTTTATTTTTGTTTTTATTAATATGTGTGTATACATATACGATTGATATATAGAGATCATTAAAATATTTTAAATTTGAGATTTCGTAAGTAATTTAAATATGTGGATCTAAACATGAAAAATAAAGAAACAGTTAATGAGTTTGTACATAACTATGGAAACATCAAAATATTGATATTTAAAGTTAAAACAGAATTCACAAATGTAGATAAGTTTATCGAGATAAATGAATAATAAATGATTTTTGCTAATATTAAATGTCATTGTAATAAGGTTATAATTCCAAGGATAGCACATGTAGAATAGTGAAATAAATTAATGATTAATACATTTTATTTTCAATACTTGCCATCTAAAGTTGAACATTCGAATGGTAATGCAGAAATATTACCACAAATACTTAGATCTTACTGTTGCACATTATGATTCATTAGTAAAGAATATATCAAGTGTTTCCAAATATCAAGCATTCAGCCGGATGAAAAAAAAACAGAAATATTAAATGTTAAATTTGCAGGTTAAATTATAGAGTATTATATTGTTTAAAATATAATTTCAACAAATCAAACAATATTTTTAATATCATTTGAGCCATCAACATAAAAGATGTATATTCCGAATATTTGGTAGGCTTTCTTAGAGATCGTGTTGTGCATGGCACTAAGATTATCCGTCATTTATGGTTGCACTTTTCCAGTACATTCATATTTGTATTGATCTATAAGAAGGAGGCAAGGCATACAAATCGTTATTACTGTGGTTCTAATTTTAAACTCAGCATAGTTTCTTGGTTTTACAAACTGATAGCTTATTTGTGCTAACAATTAATTTAATATAATGTGAAAATAATTTCTATTTGTGAAACAAATCAATTGCAAACTATTCATATGTAGACAATGGAGGCAATATTGGTGTATACACATATTACATATATTATGCAGTTACATATATAATGGTTTGTTAATATGGGAAATAATGGTTCAACAAATCCATTTCTCTTTGCTAATATAGTACATACCATGCAATAAGGGAAAGACAAATCAATTGCAGAATACAGTACACTAATTTTCATATGTGTCTTAAATAAAAAATCCAAAAGTAATTTCCATAAAACAAAATACCTCTGTATAATCCTCGTATATCAACAGCATTCCCTTTATCATCATAACATATCTTAATTGGAAAATAAAAAACAACAGCTGAGCCTAAAATAGAGATTTAATACAAAAATATGGAAATAGTGAACTACAATGGAAATTTTATGGCGAGAAAAATCTTGGAAAATGTCAAAGCTAAAACAGAAGCAAGAAAACATGATAATTTAAGTTTAACCTTTTCCATAAGCAAGGAAAATTTCAGGGTAAATAGTATTTTTTTATGGTTAGCGCTTTCAATTTTTATCAATTCAATCATACCTTATAAACAACTTAGACAGATTTATAAATCTAAATTAATCTTCCCAAAAAGAGCAAGCCAAAATTTGCTTTATTTTCAATTTTTTAATTCCATTTAGGCATGCATTGACACATAAAACAGGTGCACACACATCCTTAACAAATGAATTGAAACTATCAAATATTTTATTATATATGCTGAAAAGAAGCTTACCCAAATGAGCAATTTACAAATGATAAAATTACATTTTGTCTGATAATATATCGAATCTAAAAAAGGCAATGTTGAACCGGAACATATACTAATCTGGTCTTCCACTAAAACATATATACTCTCTCTCTCTCTCTCTCTCTATATATATATATATATATATATATATATATATATATATATATATATATATATAGGGAGAGAGAGAGAGACACACACACACATTATGAATCTATGATCGATTCCTTTCAGAAAGAAAACATTATTTCCAAGCCTGGTTAAACTTCAAGTATAGAATAATGTACAAATAAGCATTGTTACCATAATAATTTGGATACATGGAATAATATTATGGCTACAATAATAATAGAATATTACCATATCAATGTAAATTCCCTAATGATTATAAACTAATAAAGCACTGAAATAAATATAATTTATATGTACAGTTCAAGTACAATATAGATGCCAGAGTCTAAGAGCATTTACTTGCTAATAATCAAATTGAATTTGTACTCAGTTATATGAAAAAGGCAGTAGTGAAGAAAAACAATAATGACAGTTACAATGAATTACTAAAAAAAAGGGATTTTAATAGTAAATATGGGATTACCATACCCTCTTTTGGAGATAACTTGGATAAATATCACCATGCACTAATTCATAAAACATAAAAGGTGCAAATGTTTAAAGAACATTATACCAATCTAACCAAAAAAAAGAATATGTAAGAGTCAACATTCACACTGCAATGTAAAAAGGATTAAGAATATACAATGAAACGCACCATACATGTCTAGGGCTCATTGAAGAATAATTCAATCAGGCCTAAAAAAAACAATATTAAAAAAATACAGAAAAATTTAGTTATTTTGGATAGAGGACAAAGGATAATGAGGCTTAAATCAACAGAGGTAACAAATGAGAGAAGCCAGTGTGACATATTTATAGCTAGGAATGAAACCACATCTAATCAAGGACCCATATAGCAGAGTATATATATAGAGGAGCGTTCCGCTATACCTTTTATATTGCACGTGAACTCTCCCCCTTAATCTCTATCACCCATTTCCCCACTCATTCTCTCTGTTCCCATTTCAATATTATCTCTTAGTGGAAAGAGAGAGAATGGGTGGAGAAATGGGTGGTGGATATTAAGTGAGAGAGTTCACGTGCAATATAAGAGGTGTAGCGGAACGCTCCTCCTATATATATATATATATATATATATATATATATATATATATATATATAGAGAGAGAGAGAGAGAGAGAGAGAGAGAGAGAGAGGGAGAGAGAGGGTATATGGCACCCCTTTTTTTGGCCTCCCATTTGCACCCTATTTATAGCCAAGTATTTATTGTTAAATAAGTTAGTGGAGGGAGAAAGAATTAGTGGGAGGAGAGAGAAACATGATGTGTGGTGGAAATCAGGGGGGGCTAAAGAGATGCTGCACTATTTGGGGTGAAATTCGGGTGCAAATGGGGGGCTGAAATTCAGGGGCTCTCTGATCCTATCCTCTCTCTCTCTCTCTCTCTCTCTCTCTCTCTATATATATATATATATATATATATATATATATATATATATATATATATATATATATATATATATATATATATATATATATATAGGGGCAGGTTCAATGACACCCCAAATAGTGAGCACCCCTTTAGCCTTCCACTTTTCCACCACTCATTTCCCACTAACTCTCATTCTCTCTCCTTTCACTAACTCTCTCACTCTCCACTCACTTTCTTTGTTGTAAATGAGAGGCTGAAATTCAAATGCAAATGGAGAGCTGAAATTCAGAGGGCTCCCTGATCCTATCCCATATATATATATATATATACATATATATATATATATATATATATATATATATATATATATATATATATATATATATGAGGCAGGTTCAATGGCACCCCAAATAGTGAGCACCCCAAATGCCCCTCAACCACAACCACTCATTTATATTAAACAATCCTTCCACTCATTCTCTCACTCCTTCCACTAATTCTCTCCCCTCCCTCCCACTTTCTTTAATATAAATGATTGGCCACAATTCGGGTGCATTTAGGAGGTGCAGAATAAGGGGTGCCATTGAACGCTCACCTATATATATATATATATATATATATATATATATATATATATATATATATATATATATATATAATCGACACTAAGACAACCTAATTATGCAATGTCTTATAATACTGATTTTTCATATGTAGAACTACTAATTCTGACAAAAGAATCATGAAACAGTAAAAAAAATCATTGCAATAGTTACTAATTGCAACTGAAAAACAAAATGTATCTTGATTTCCTCTCATAAAATGCCAGTGTTAAGAAAACAACTACCTCTCTATCTCCCTTTGCCTCATATCATTTCCTTTTTCTTTTTTTGTTCTCAGTAAAAAAAAAACTGTCATCTCACAACCAAATAAAGTTAGTCATCTATTTGATATTTAGCTCTAGTTCGTTGGGCCAACGTATTAAACAAAGCCAGGTTCATGGTGCACCCTGGGAAAAAGATTATACTTGCAAATAAGTAGGTCAACTGAAGAAAGAAAGAAAAAATTGCAGCTTATAGGACGTAGATTGTACTGTTCTGAATGTGAATCGTTTATCTATACTGTCTAAATGCACTTCTGTGGATAAACGTCCGTTGTATGACTACATATTTTATCACACTCCCATTTCCATTTTAAGGGTTTAAAAGTAGGACAACTTTATTTCTCGGAGCTGAAAAGCAGACTTCAAATTTGACACACATGAACATCTTCCAAAAGAATTAATTTCAAAATTCAAACTCAGTTTTATTCTTATTTTACCGAGAATTATCTTCATGAATATTTGTCTTCTTACCTAAAACTCTATATACTTTACTTTTATATTCAAAACCGTAATTTCACAACCAAATATCGACATACTCAATAAAATTTTCAAATGCAAGACATGGGAAGAAAGGAGGCACTGCGACACGTCAAAAAGAGTAATATCTTCATAATGCATATGTTTAGTTAAAATTTGTATTTGGAATCCGATTTCAAGAAGTAAGATAATATGAAGCGTTCATTTATGACCATCAAATAACTTCTCATGCGGTTAAAAAAGATGTAAATTTTTCCTCAAATTGTGAGCAAGAAGAAACGCATAGAGTAAACAAATGAAGTATATCATAGTTGGTAAATAGATCACTGCTGAAGCGAAGAAAACAATGACTACATTCTAGGGAAACTGCATACCATTTACCTTTTTAGGAGCTTCACATCATGAATATTATTTAGCCTAGAATAACAATCACCTGAAATAAGCCAATATAAGATAATGAGGTTATAAACTACATAAAAACATGCAAAAGAAAATTTTGCTACATTTACAAAACACAGGTTAAAAACATGCAAAAGAACTTAAATTTACAAACCAATGACTGTAGAGGAATCATTCCTAAATCCAGTCAATTTCTACATTGTTGTAGAAGTTGAAATGAGGGAACATTATAATTTAGAAGCAAGTAAGACCTATTCGTTCAGTCCCTTACAGATCTGAGAACCATCCAAAGCGTAGGTAGATAATTAAATAAAAGAAAGTGGATAAATAATTGAAAAGCTATTATCAGTTGCAAATTGAGTGGAAAACCTAAACGAAAAATCTCTAATAGGGTTTTTTTTCCTCAAAGCATCAAATCAAATCTGAAATTCAATAGAAATAGGTTGTGAAACCATCAAACATATTTTGTAAAAGGAACGATTGAACGGAGAAAATCCACACGAAGAAGAACTAAAAATCAAAAGCAAGCGGATCAAAAATACAAACCTGAAGTCCAGATTTTCGAAAGCGAATAAATTGCGGCTTTTTCCTCAAAGCATCAAATCAAATCTAAAATTGAACATAAATAGATTGTGAAACCATCAAACATGTTTTGTAAAAGGAATGATTGAACAAAGAAAATCCACGCGAAGAAGAACTGAAAATCAAAAGCAAGCAGATCGAAAATACAAACCTAAAGTCCAGATCTTCGAAAGAATATTGAGTGAAGAAGAAGAAATTGCGGTTCTTCTGGATCGGCAGATTAGAAGATGGAAACTTGCGTTTTTGTTTATCATCTACCGAGGAGAACGCAGAAACAAAATTTCAATTCTGGAAACATAATCTAATTATTCCATGAACACATTAACACCATGTCCAATTGTTGGTTATGCAAAGATATTAAGCAACATTTTCAAGTTCAAACACTTATAATAATAATATTGGCTTACTTGTATAAGCTTCGTTTCTCTCTGGAACCTGGATGTAAAATAGAAATGTCATTAAAATGATGTAAAACTAATTAGTATATGGTTATACATTCCTTTATTCTTGTAACTTTGTTGGTCTATAATGAGAGACAGCTACATATATATGAGAAGGGAATGAATAATCGGAGAGTGCATAACTAAATTCAAGAAGTTATTGAGGGCGTACATAAAAATACAGCAAACAAAAATGACTAAAAGGGGCTGATAAGTGTACTGCAATTTCATAAATGGGGATATTTTGGGTAGTTAAACAGCTTCAGATTTGCATTGGGAACAAAGCAACATAATTGTGATGGTACAGCTTAATTTCACAATAGTTTAAACTATCTATGTGTGGTTGTTAGAGGATCTTATAAATAATAAAGTTTTTTTAGTAGTGTGCTGCTATTCACACCTCCATTTAGACTACTGACCACCTATACTAAAGGACACCTCTTTTTTGTGCCTCTCTACTTCTTTACACCACCTAAATTATTCAATTTCTAATCGGCTACCATCTCTGTCTTTAATTCTTCATCGTTCCAACAAAAAAAAGTCTTCTTCCCGACATTTTCTCCATCGCTCAAGCTTGAAGATTTTCCTAAATTATCAACGCAATTTCAAGCATCCAATCAGCTGATTAACACCATCGAATCGCTCTACAATAGCATTCAACTTTTTCCCTATTGTTTTGCACCATTGAATCAGCGCGTTTGCGAATCATATACCTGAAATCACATCGTTTAACAAAAAAAATTAATATACTTCTAGTTTACATGAATAATAGTGATTGTAAATTAAGTACAAACTACATACTTCATCAGTTGTAAAATGATCTGTCAAATCAACTTTTGGGTCTTCAACAGCGTTTTACCGATCATCTTATGGCCTGTTGCTATCATCCACATTGTTATCAAGTTTATTGTAAATCACATTATCTTCCGATAAAAATCAAATAAAATGAATTTTTTTTGTAAATTTTGACATATAAATTGTTGTTGTATGAAGAAAACCCTAAAATTCAATAACTTACAATGTCATTCTCTATTACAACGTTATCGAAATTAATGTCTTCCAAACTCGAAGTAGAGAGAAGGGTGAAAGAAAGCTCCTACAAAAATTATTACAAAACCCTTAAAAAAATCTATAACAACAGAATAGATTATGCAGCATGATATACAAAACTAACCTCTTTTTTGTCTTTATCTTCCATCCTCTACTTAGCCAAAAAAATATTATTTTTTCCTATGGTTTAGAGTTTGATATCTGAGAATTTGCGTTATTTGAGAAGAGAAGAGAAGTGACAGTACGGCTGTTATTGACTGAGTGAAAAGAAATAAAGTGGTGGTAGGAAGTAGGTCAAAAGTAATACAATCTATTAATTTTTTAAAGGTGGCCAGTAGTCTAAATGAGGGTGTGAATAGCAGCACACTTTTTAGTATAACACAGAATTCACAAATGAGCAGATTGTGACCATTTGTTCCTAAGGCTTAGTTACAAACTACAGCCAAACTAATTTGCATCATAACCGCAAATAGATTATTTTATAAAAAATAGATTTTTTTTAAAACTATAATACATAATGCACAAATAGGCAGATTGGGACCATTTGTTCTTAAGCCTTAGTTACAAACTACAAAAAAAAACTAATTTACATCATAACATGCGTTTGCAAAAAACATAGAAAAACATGAAATTCTGAAATAGTATTCAAGATATCGAAGGAAACAAATCAAATTTAGGCCTTTTGAAATAATATATAGTAAATTAATAAAAAGCATGACCACAATATGAGATGATCACAAAGGTTCGCGAATATTGTAGCAGAACTAAGAACCAAAATAATGGAAGAAGAGAATCATAAGGCAACACTCATGCCAGTGGTCAAAAAATGATGATGAATAATAGTTGAAATGATATACCTTTCAATCGCAATGACCTATGAACGTCTGTGAAAATTTCACCCTATCAGAGTAAGAGGGTAGGCGATTCGGTGGGCATTAGAGGAAGTAAGTTAGGGTTAGGGATTGACAAATCAGGCAGAGTTGGTATGCTAGGCTTGGAGGATTAGTAAAGTGAAATTAGGGATTAGGGAGAGCATGAGAAGAGGAAGAAATTGAGAGCGAGTGAAGAAAATAAAAATTGAGGTTGTTCATTTCTCATAATGCTGTGGGTGCTTTGTGTTGCTGAAATGAAACTCAGTAATAAGTAGCATAGATATCTTGAGAGTTTTAAGCTGACCAGAGAGAATTTAATTTTAAATAAAATATCCTGAGAGTTTTAAGGTGAATTGAGAGAATTGAGAGAATTAAGGTGAATAAGGAGAACTGAGAGAATTAAGGAGAGAGCTTGAAAAACTTCTGCTTTACTATTATTTAATAGATATATAGGGGCAGGTCCAATGGCATCCCTTTAGACTTCCACTTTTCCACCACTCATTTCCCACTAACTCTCATTCTCTCTCCTTTCACTAACTCTCTCACTCTCCACTCACTTTCTTTATTGTAAATGAGAGGCTGAAATTCGAATGCAAATGGAGAGCTGAAATTCAGAGGGCTCCCTGATCATATCCCATATATATATATATATATATATATATATATATATATATATATATATATATATATATGAGGCAGGTTCAATGGCACCCCAAATAGTGAGCACCCCAAATGCCCCTCAACCACAACCACTCATTTATATTAAACAATCCTTCCACTCATTCTCTCACTCCTTCCACTAATTCTCTCCCCTCCCACTCACTTTCTTTAATATAAATGATTGGCCACAATTCGGGTGCATTTAGGGGGTGCAGAATAAGGGGTGCCATTGAACGCTCACCTATATATATATATATATATATATATATATATATATATATATATATATAATCGACACTAAGACAACCTAATTATGCAATGTCTTATAATACTGATTTTTCATATGTAGAACTACTAATTCTGACAAAAGAATCATGAAACAGTAAAAAAAATCATTGCAATAGTTACTAATTGCAACTGGAAAAAAAATGTATCTTGATTTCCTCTCATAAAATGCCAGTGTTAAGAAAACAACTACCTCTCTATCTCCCTTTGCCTCATATCATTTCCTTTTTCTTTTGTTGTTCTCAGTAAAAAAAAACTGTCATCTCACAACCAAATAAAGTTAGTCATCTATTTGATATTTAGCTCTAGTTCGTTGGGCCAACGTATTAAACAAAGCCAGGTTCATGGTGCACCCTGGGAAAAAGATTATACTTGTAAATAAGTAGGTCAATTGAAGAAAGAAAGAAAAATTTGCAGCCTATAGGACGTAGATTGTACTGCTTTGAATGTGAATCGTTTATCTATACTGTCTAAATGCACTTCTGTGGATAAACGTCCGTTGTATGACTACATATTTTATCACACTCCCATTTCCATTTTAAGGGTTTAGAAGTAGGACAACTTTATTTCTCGAAGCTGAAAAGAAGACTTCAAATTTGACACACATGATATTTCAAAATTCAAACTCAGTTTTATTCTTATTTTACCGAGAATTATCTTCATGAATATTTGTCTTCTTACCTAAAACTCTATATACTTTACTTTTATATTCAAAACCGTAATTTCACAACCAAATATCGACATACTCAATAAAATTTTCAAATGCAAGACATGGGAAGAAAGGAGGCACCGCGACACGTCAAAAAGAGTAATATCTTCATAATGCATATGTTTAGTTAAATTTGTATTTGGAATCCGATTTCAAGAAGTAAGATAATATGAAGCGTTCATTTATGACCATCAAATAACTTCTCAAGCGGTTAAAAAAGATGTAAATTTTTCCTCAAATTGTGAGCAAGAAGAAACGCATAGAGTAAACAAATGAAGTATATCATAGTTGGTAAATAGATCACTGCTGAAGCGAAGAAAACAATGACTACATTCTAGGGAAACTGCATACCATTTACCTTTTTAAGACCTTCACATCATGAATATTATTTAGCCTAGAATAACAATCACCTGAAATAAGCCAATATAAGATAATGAGGTTATAAACTACATAAAAACATGCAAAAGAAAATTTTGCTACATTTACAAAACACAGGTTAAAAACATGCAAAAGAACTTAAATTTACAAACCAATGACTGTAGAGGAATCATTCCTAAATCCAGTCAATTTCTACATTGTTGTAGAAGTTGAAATGAGGGAACATTATAATTTAGAAGCAAGTAAGACCTATTCGTTCAGTCGCTTACAGATCTGAGAACCATCCAAAGCGTAGGTAGATAATTAAATAAAAGAAAGTGGATAAATAAGTGAAAAGCTATTATCAGTTGCAAATTGAGTGGAAAACCTAAACGAAAAATCTCTAATAGGGTTTTTTTCCTCAAAGCATCAAATCAAATCTGAAATTGAATAGAAATAGGTTGTGAAACCATCAAACATGTTTTGTAAAAGGAACGATTGAACAGAGAAAATCCACACGAAGAAGAACTAAAAATCAAAAGCAAGCGGATCAAAAATACAAACCTGATGTCCAGATTTTCGAAAGCGAATAAATTGCGGCTTTTTCCTCAAAGCATCAAATCAAATCTAAAATTGAACATAAATAGATTGTGAAACCATCAAACATGTTTTGTAAAAGGAATGATTGAACAAAGAAAATCCACGCGAAGAAGAACTGAAAATCAAAAGCAAGCAGATCGAAAATACAAACCTAAAGTCCAGATCTTCGAAAGAATATTGAGCGAAGAAGAAGAAATTGCGGTTCTTCTGGATCGGCAGATTAGAAGATGGAAACTTGCGTTTTTGTTTATCATCTACCGAGGAGAACGCAGAAACAAAATTTCAATTCTGGAAACATAATCTAATTATTCCATGAACACATTAACACCATGTCCAATTGTTGGTTATGCAAAGATATTAAGCAACATTTTCAAGTTCAAACACTTATAATAATAATATTGGCTTACTTGTATAAGCTTCGTTTCTCTCTGGAACCTGGATGTAAAATAGAAATGTCATTAAAATGATGTAAAACTAATTAGTATATGGTTATACATTCCTTTATTCTTGTAACTTTGTTGGTCTATAATGAGAGACAGCTACATATATATGAGAAGGGAATGAATAATCGGAGAGTGCATAACTAAATTCAAGAAGTTATTGAGGGTGTACATAAAAATACAGCAAACAAAAATGACTAAAAGAGGCTGATAAGTGTACTGCAATTTCATAAATGGGGATATTTTGGGTAGTTAAACAGCTTCAGATTTGCATTGGGAACAAAGCAACATAATTGTGATGGTACAGCTTAATTTCACAATAGTTTAAACTATCTATGTGTGGTTGTTAGAGGATCTTATAAATAATAAAGTTTTTTTTTAGTAGTGTGCTGCTATTCACACCTCCATTTAGACTACTGACCACCTATACTAAAGGACACCTCTTTTTTGTGCCTCTCTACTTCTTTACACCACCTAAGTTATTCAATTTCTAGTCGGCTACCATCTCTGCCTTTAATTCTTCATCGTTCCAACAAAAAAAAGTCTTCTTCCCGACATTTTCTCCATCGCTCAAGCTTGAAGATTTTCCTAAATTATCAACGCAATTTCATGCATCCAATCAGCCGATTAACACCATCGAATCGCTCTACAATAGCATTCAACTTTTTCCCTATTGTTTTGCACCATTGAATCAGCGCGTTTGCGAATCAAATACCTGAAATCACATCGTTTAACAAAAAAAATTAATATACTTCTAGTTTTACATGAATAATAGTGATTGTAAATTAAGTACAAACTACATACTTCATCAGTTGTAAAATGATCTGTCAAATCAACTTTTGGGGCTTCAACAGCGTTTTACCGATCATCTTATGGCCTGTTGCTATCATCCACATTGTTATCAAGTTTATTGTAAATCACATTATCTTCCGATAAAAATCAAATAAAAAAAAATAAAATGAATTTTTTTGTAAATTTTGACATATAAATTGTTGTTGTATGAAGAAAACCCTAAAATTCAATAACTTACAATGTCATTCTCTATTACAACGTTATCGAAATTAATGTCTTCCAAACTCGAAGTAGAGAGAAGGGTGAAAGAAAGCTCCTATAAAAATTAATACAAAACCCTTAAAAAAATCTATAACAACAGAATAGATTATGCAGCATGATATACAAAACTAACCTCTTTTTTGTCTTTATCTTCCATCCTCTACTTAGCCAAAAAAATATTATTTTTTCCTATGGTTTAGAGTTTGATATCTGAGAATTTACGTTGTTTGAGAAGAGAAGAGAAGTGACAGTACGGCTGTTATTGACTGAGTGAAAAGAAATAAAGTGGTGGTAGGAAGTTGGTCAAAAATAATACAATCTATTAATTTTTTAAAGGTGGCCAGTAGTCTAAATGAGGGTGTGAATAGCAGCACACTTTTTAGTATAACACAGAATTCACAAATGAGCAGATTGTGACCATTTGTTCCTAAGGCTTAGTTACAAACTACAGCCAAACTAATTTGCATCATAACCGCAAATAGATTATTTTATAAAAAATAGATTTTTTTTAAAACTATAATACATAATGCACAAATAGGCAGATTGGGACCATTTGTTCTTAAGCCTTAGTTACAGACTACAAAAAAAAATCTAATTTACATCATAACATGCGTTTGCAAAAAACATAGAAAAACATGAAATTCTGAAATAGTATTCAAGATATCGAAGGAAACAAATCAAATTTAGGCCTTTTGAAATAATATATAGTAAATTAATAAAAAGCATGACCACAATATGAGATGATCACAAAGGTTCGCGAATATTGTAGCAGAACTAAAAACCAAAATAATGGAAGAAGAGAATCATAAGGCAACACTCATGCCAGTGGTCAAGAAATGATGATGAATAATAGTTGAAATGATATACCTTTCAATCGCAATGACCTATGAACGTCTGTGAAAATTTCACCCTATCAGAGTAAGAGGGTAGGCGATTCGGTGGGCATTAGAGGAAGTAAGTTAGGGTTAGGGATTGACAAATCAGGCAGAGTTGGTATGCTAGGCTTGGAGGATTAGTAAAGTGAAATTAGGGATTAGGGAGAGCATGAGAAGAGGAAGAAATTGAGAGCGAGAGAAGAAAATAAAAATTGAGGTTGTTCATTTCTCATAATGCTGTGGGTGCTTTGTGTTGCTGAAATGAAACTCAGTAATAAGTAGCATAGATATCTTGAGAGTTTTAAGCTGACCAGAGAGAATTTAATTTTAAATAAAATATCTTGAGAGTTTTAAGGTGAATTGAGAGAATTAAGGTGAATTGGGAGAATTGAGAGAATTAAGGAGAGAGCTTGAAAAGCTTCTGCTTTACTATTATTTTATAGATTCATTTGCATCTTAAATACATCCAATCTATTAATATAATGCTTACTTCAAATGGCTCAGAATTTAAAATAACACATACCTGAACAAATGATGTGGCAAAATAATCCGTAGTTTCTAGAATGTTGTATTAATACTGACAAAACAATTGTATTGCTACAAATTTTGCATGGTTAATTATCCTTGCTCATATGACAAAGGTAAACATAATTAAATTTTATTGTATTGTCCAATTTAATTTCAATTGGTGGTTCACGGCAAGGCCGGTCTAAATTTTTGGTTGCCAAGCTCATTCGAATTTTAGTTGCCCATTGGTTAATAATATGCCGTTTTTGTTAAATGGTCGTAAGCAAAAAATAATGTCTAAACAACATATTACAAGATACTAACTTTTCTTACAAAAGTTATTAAATATTTACATCAATGAGACTACAATACTAAAGTTAACAGGACATAATTTCAAAATTTTACCATTTACGGAGAATAATGACAAATTTTCCTTGATTTACAGGAAAATGCTTCTAGTATTTTTTTTGTAACAAATTCTTCAACTAAATTATTATAACCAGGTTTCTCTACAAACACGCTTTCTAATGAAATTATTACAAGTTCGTTCAATTGTTCTTGTGACATGTTTTGGAAGATTATTTTTTATAAATTTGAAATTAGAAAACTTCTCTCGATGGAAGAAAACATAAGTTATCATTTTCATCAGCTATATAATCTAACTATTTACAAAACGTTTACTTAAATTTTCAATTATATTTCCTGATCTGTTTTGAAATGAAAGGAATCATCTAATTTGATGTTATCCATTACTAAATAAATACATCTATATTCTAAACTGAATTAATATAATTTTCCTATTTTATCTCAGCCAAGCATAAACAAAAGGCACGTTTGATTTCAATTTGACTTCTCTATTTTCAACTTGCACTACAAAGAAAAAGAAAAGATGAATTCTCTTTACAATTCTTTGTCATTAGGACAACAGACGAACAACAGAGGATATGAATCATTTTCCATACTTTTGTTATGTCTCGAAACATGAAAAATCAAATCAACTTGTTCTCTGCATTCTAACTGATTTCATATTTTAAAAAAAAAAAAATCCCAATAACAAATAAAAAGTGTGTATTTTTTTATTTTTTTAGATGAAAACACAAAACAAGAAGTCAAACAAGGCATAAGATTCTCGTATTTTCAAAATACAAAATATAGTAAAGAATATACATTCTACAATAAGCATAGAAAGCAATAAAAGGGGATCGACTAACCAATTTGTACAACACAATGCTAAGCCTGAAGACAAAAGAAACCATAATTTAATTCTCATGCAAGAAAAAAGGGATTGATCTATATTTTTATTCTGACACAAGAGAAAGAAGAGTTGATCAATATTCGAACCTTCAGATAAGCTACAACAATAGACAAGAGATATGATAGTAGAACATGCAAAAAGCGTAATTTGAGAATTGGGAAGCAGGAATGATACATAATGTTTTAATTGGCTGTTTTGAACATTTTTCATTTTTGTTGTCCTTCTATAGTGGGTTGCCCTATCACAAGGGCTTACTGGGCTTGCCTCTGAGCCGCCTCTGTTTTACGGTTTATTACAACAGTGGTGGAAACAATAATATGCAATGTTTTACTTTAATAAATTCATTATCAAAGTCCATGCTTGTGTAGAATAGAAGATGATACTTCATGGAATAGGAAATCTATGCTAATTGTTTTTAACCTCCTCTCTTTGGTTTTCTTTTTTCTTTTTCATGGAGTAGGAAATTCATGGAACATCGAGATGAATTGGAGATCTCGAATTGGAGATGATGAAGTGAGCATCTCATGTGAAGCTAACTGCAATAATGTGGATAAACAAATGAAGTAGTAAACTAAAACAATCATTAGTACCGAGCTAGGAAGCTGAACAAAGTAGAACTGAAGACGGACCAATTGTTCTGTCCTCGTTTTCCCTGTCCTCCGTGTCCCATCCAATCACAGCCTCCTGATTTCCACTTTTTGCAGTTAAATCCCTCAATTGTTGAGACATGGGGGAACCAGGGAAATAAGGACAGAATAATTGGTCTAAACTGAAGATGGTAGTGGAGCTTGAGATGAATGAATCTTTAATTGATGATTGGGATGCCTTAATGGTTGCAGAAGCTAACCAAGGGACCCGTTTTGAGTAATATATATGATTTAATGTCCATTATGTTTTTTGAGCTACCTGTTTTGTTATCATCTATCTATGTTAGAATTTAACATCAAGTAATAACAAAACAATTATATTACGTGTTAGCTGATCCATTTAAAACAATTAAAATTTCTTAAATGGATCAGCTCAAAAAACATTATATTACGTGTGGATGTCCATTTGTGTGTCCATCTGGACGTGTGAATGTCACCTGTATCTAAATTTGAAAAATACTGCATTACTTAATGAGTGAAGTACGTCGTTTGTTTGCTTAATAGCCCCATGGGTATTATTCATATTTCTAGCATTATAATGTCAGAATACTCACTTCGCACACAGGGCGATACTATGAATGTCAAATCAATAAATTTGAAAATAGTGCTAATATATTGGCATTGAAAACGATAACAGTTCTTTCTCGAAAGACTTCCCCAATCCTACCATTTTTCAAACATTTGGTGGTTCCTTAAATGCATATCTATCATGAGTTTAGGTTAAGTTTATAATGTTGTTGCAATTAACATGAATTGAATCTACGAAACAATTATTTTTCTCTGTATAATTTTTTTTTTCCCCCTCCAATTACAAATTCAAATACATAAAAAAATAATCATCACATAATTTAAAACTTAAGAAAAACCTCTATGTTTGGGTTGCTTAGTTTAACCCAAATGATATATATCACTATTTAAAAAGTTATTCAAGATAATTGAATAATATATTATTATTTTTGAATCTTAAACAATCAAACAATGAAAAAACAAAAATGATTATTATCTTATATATTTGCACATGATTTCATAATAGACAACCATGTTGGTTTAAATAGGATGGTTCTCCCGGATTTGTACAGGGGCTTAAATAAGCCTCTCCTATAATCTAAAATTGGCTTACCATCGAACAAGATAATATACACGTCCTTTATTCAACATTTTCTATTTTCTTATAGGTTTACGCACTATAATGCAAACCTAACATATTGCGGTTTACACATAGGTATACATATAGTCATATAAAACATACACAAATGTAACATCAAGCATACACCGTCAGACTTTTAGGTTTTTACTTTTTTTTTTTTTTCATGTGCATTTTCTCTCTTTGAAATTACATTTTTTGCGCTTTAATTTCAGTGTTTTTTCTTTTCCTACTTCATGTTCATTACACTATTAAAACTTCCCTTTAAAATTTCCTGTTGATCATCTGTAGCTATTATGTTATGTATAAAACTAGCGTACATTTATCTATTTATCGAAAATTGTATTCTTACCTTATTGTTCTTTTCGTAATTAGGTTTCCAGTTGATAAATAAATAGTATTTCCATCGATAACTGCTTTACAGCTCTTATGTTCAGTTTTTCGTGTACTTTACATACCCATCACAAAATGTAATTTTATGGATTGGAAACTACAAAGGACCTCTGGACTGCATTGGAGAGCAAGTATCGCATTTCCGAGGCAAGTAATAAAAAGTTTCTTATTTGTAATTTTATGGATTTCAAAATGGTCGCCAACAAATCCATAGTTTGACAAGTGAGTAAAAACTTACTGTTGGTGAATCAACTTAAAGATGCCGAAATTGATTTCCTTGAATCTTTTGTTGTTGGAATTATTATTTCGAGACTGCCGAATTCTTGGAATGATTATAAGAAATATTAAAACATGTGAAAACGGATTATAATTTTGACGGTTTACAACGTCAACTTCGTATTGAAGAGGATTCTCTTAAACGCGAACTAGATTATAATCCGCAAAGTGAGTCTTAATCTAAGGCAAATAGTGTTGAAATTACCGATAAGTTGAAGCCTAGGAATAAAACACAGTTTAAGAAGAAAATTCCAAGAACAACAAAAAGAAGAGCGCATGTTACTATTTTAACAAACCCAACCACTATGCCCGAGACTGCCATCTTCAGAAGAAACAACAAAAAACGAACGTGGTCGAAGAAAAGCTTGTGGCTGTTGTACAAGAGGCGAATTCCGTTAGTGGCATTGATAATGATCGGTGACTCGATACTGGAGCAACCATTCATATTTGCAAAGACCGTAGTCTGTTCAAGACTTACGAAGAAAATAATGGAGAAGCTAGCGAAGTTACTGGCGCAAACAAAGTTGCAAGCAAAGTTCTGGAAAAAAAGCATAATTGAACTTACGTTCACCTTTGAGAAAGTTCTTACATTAGTCAACGTATTTTATGTATCCGATATGTGTAAGAATTTGGTTTCTGAATACTTTCTTAACAAAGGAGGATTCAAGATGGTGTACGAGTCTGATAAGTTAGTGTTATCTAAGAACAACAAATTTATTGGACAAAGACGTTCTTGTAATGACATGATTGCTTATATTGTTGATTCTATTAATTTATGGCATAGTAGATTAGGACATGTTAATTATAAATCTCTTAAAAATATACATAAATTAGGATTAATTTCTGATTGTGATTTCGATTCTATCTCTAAATGTGAAATTTGTGTTCAAGCGAAAATACACTAGAAATCCTTTAAATCTGTAGAAAGGAAAACTGGTTTGTTTGATTTGGTATGTAGTGATGTGGGTGACATAAAAAGTCAAATCACCTATGGTGGTAACCAATACCATATAACATTTATAGATGATTATACTATATATGCAAATGTATATCTAATGAAAGCGAAAGATGAGGCTATTGATAAATTCAAAATTTTCAAAGCAGAAGTCGAAACACAATTATGAGTTAAAATTAAAGTATTACATTCATATCGTGGTGGTCAATATTTTTCAAATGAATTTACTTTGTTTTACAAACAAAATGGTATAATTCACCAATGTAAGTCCCCGCATACACCAAAACAAAATGGTGTTGCTGAAAGGGAAAATAAAACTTTAGTAGAAATGGCTAATGTCATACTCATAAGTTCTAGTTTACCTTATAATCTTTGCGGTGATGCTATGTTGTTTGCATGTTACATTTTAAATAGAGTACCACTTAAAAAGAATAATATTTTCCCTTATGAATTATGGTTTAATAGAAAATCTAACCTTACTAGACTTAAAGTTTGGGGTTTCTTAACGTATGTTAGAAAACCATACCCTAAACAAGCAAAGTTAGGTAATAGTACATTTAAGTGTGTTTTCATAGGATATTCTCTTAATTGTATAACTTATAGGTTCCTTATTCTTGATATCTTAGAAGTTATAGAATCCGTAGATGTAGAATTCTTTGAAAATCAAACTACTGAGAATCAACTGAGATCATCTAGTCCGGAACCAACTGTGACTAATGACTTCAATGACGATGAATATGCTCCTGCTCAAAACAAGGAAGTGTCAGTATCAGATAATAATACTAAATATAGAAGAAGTAAAAGAGCGAGAATACAGAAAGACTATGGTCCTGACTTCATAACATATCTCGCAGAAGGCAATAAGGACGAATTCCTTAATGTGACAAGATATGTAATGAACGTCGATGATGATACCAAAACTTTATCTGAGGCTATGGGTTCCAGAGATTCCAATTTCTGGAAAGAAGCTATCAATGATGAAATGAATTTCATAATGTTAAACCAAACTTGGGTTTTAACTGATTTACCTCCTGGTGCTAAACCTATAGGATGTAAATGGATATTCAAGAAAAAATTGAATACAAATGGATCCATTGATAAGTTTAAAGCCAGATTAGTTGCTAAGGGATATATACAAAGACAAAGAGTAGATTATTTTGATATATATGCTCCAGTTGCTCACATATCTTCTATACGCTGTTTAGTAGCACTTGCATCGATTCATAATTTGGTCATACATCAAATGGATGTAATGACCGCTTTTCTAAATGACATTTAGAAGAAGATATATATATATATATATATATATATGTATATATATGTATATATGTATATATATGTATATATATATATATGTATATATATATATGTGTATATATATATATGGAACAACCTGAAGGTTTCATAACCCCAGGCCAAGAAAAGAAAGTTTGTAAATTAATCAAATCTCTTTATGGCTTGAAGCAAGATCACATGCAATGACATGAGAAGTTTGATAAAGTTGCACTGTCATATGGATTCATTGTTAATGATGCTGATAAATGTATTGATAGCAAATCGGATAACAACGTTTATGTCATAATATGTTCATACGCTGATGACATGCTAATATTTGGTTGTAGTATATCTTGTGTAAATGAAACTAAGAAGTTTCTATCTTCTAAATTTGATATGAAAGATCTAGGAGAGGCTAATGTAATTCTTGGAATTAAAATCATTAGGAAAGCGGGGGAATTATTACTAACTCAATCTCATTACGTTGAGAAGTTCCTAAAGAAGTTTGGTCATTATAATGACAAATCGACACCAAGTATCAAATTAGAAAAGAACAATGGACGCACCGTTTCTCAACTGGAATATTCTAGTGTTATTGGGAGTCTTATGTATGTTATGCATTGCACTACACCAGGCATCACACATGCTACAAGTGTATTGTGTCGATTTACGAGTAACCCAGGTTTCGAATACTGAAAAGCTATTTCCAGAGTTTTAGCTTATTTGAAAGGAACCATTAACTATGGTTTATCTTATAAAGGATATTTTGCTGTAATATAAGGATATAGTGATGCAACCTGGAACACTGTAGAATCCAAATCCAAGTCTACGACTGGATGGATACTTACATTAGGAGGCGATGCTGTGTCTTGGGCTTCCAAGAAGCAGACCTGTATATTTGACTCAACTATGTTGTCATAATTGATCACATTAGCAGATGCATGTAAGGAAGCGGAATGGCTTAGGAATTTATTAATGGAAATCCCATTATGGAAGAAGCGATCTCTAGCAGTCTTGATTAACTATGATAATCAAGTAACGATATATAATGTCTCTAATAAGACATATAATGGAAAGTCTAGATATGTGAGTCTAAGACATCAGATGATAAGACAGTTACTCAAAAGTGAAGTTATAACTGTTGACTACATAGAAACAAAGAAAAACTTAGCTGAGCCACTTACAAAAGGTCTTCCAAAGGAAATGGTTTCTATAAAGTCAAAAGAAATGGAACTAAGGCATGTGAATGAAGGTGGATCATTCTTAATAGAAACCCTACCTGTGTCTTGAAAGGGATAGACAAAGTACAATGGTTACTAACAAGTTAAGAGTATGATTATGGAACACTAAATCAATTATCCCATAATATTTAGTTGGATTCTACAAGAACAAAAGATGGATAAATATTCTTAATAAGTCTAGAACCCTTAAAAGGTGTATCGCCGAAATACCTTAATAGACTTACCTATATGAATATGGAAATAAGGCCATTTCCTAGGAAAGTAAGACCACTTTCTAAGGTAGACTCATGAACCAGGATTAAAGCATATGGCAATTAACGTGCCGAGCAATACAGAACACTCTAACTAAGGAATACAACATGTGTGATTGTTTCGGTTTTATCATTATATTAAGGGATACTTGGTTCAAGATTCGTTCACCATAAAATCTCGATAGAACTTTGAATGGCTTACACTAAGTAAAGGTTCAAATCCAAAAGATACCTTTTATTTATGTGTTGTTTCCACGACGATGCAAAACTTGATCTTAGAACTACATAGGCTTGATTCCACTTGGGTATGTAGGAACTAGGAAGTCACACTAGTGATTCAGCCGTCCACTTTATTTAGTTTCTTTATTTTGAAAATTGGGGGAGATTGTTAGAAATTTTCAAATCAATTTTGGGCTTGGGTCTATTTTTGAAGAGGGAAGAAAGAAAAGAAGGATGGTGTGGGGATTAGTCCCACATTGTAGAAGATTGAAAGGAATGCTAGTATATCAAAGGCTTCCTAAAGAGAATGTTGGGGTCCTGGGGCACCCAAATGTTTATTTTGTTGCGAGAAGGGAGACCATGCATCACTACACCACACACGCGTGGGCCGCCGCCGCTGTCCATCTGACCGAACCGAACTGGACGGGTACGGGTTTCGGGTCTTGATCCAATAAGCATATTTTTGGATAGAAATTATAAATGGTAATGGTCCGAATTTAGGCTCATTACGGACCCGAATTAATTCATAATTGGGCGGGTATTTTAAACATTTCTGGACGATAGAAAATGGTGCGCAAAATTTGAAATTCGCAATGCTTTGAAATGTTGCAGATGAAAGGGCGCTGGTTCGAATGGACATAGCCATTTCTGATAGTTGTGACGATTGGCGAACCATCGCGGCGCTTCACTCCTATAAATGGCCATGTAGAATTCAGTTTCAAAGTATTCGAAAACTCTGAAATTCTTCTTCTTCTCCACTCGAATTTGCGACGCCATTAAAGCATTTCTAACGCTGTGCCATTGTAACACCTCTGAACTATTACAGATTTCAGAAGCATTGCAAGTTTGATATTCTTCTTCCTCTTCTTTCTATTCGATTCTTGCATCATCAGAAAACAAAAATCAGAGTGTTCTTGATCAGATCAAAGTCGTACAAACTTTGAATCCGATTTCGTTGTTCCAAGGCTTTACTGAATCATGAAAGTCGATAGTTCGATAACCTTTTATACCTGGTGGATTGAACTATTGTCTGAAAGAATCTATTTTATAGATCCTTAAAGTTTGAAGTACAACAATTCATCTTCCTCCAATAGCCTCAAACGGTAAAATCACTAACACTAATAACCCCATGGGTATTATTAATATTTCTAGCATTATAATGTCAGAATAGTCGCTTTGCACATAGCGCGATATTATGATTGTCAAACCAATAAATTTGGAAATAGTGTTGTTATTGGCATTGAAAACGATAACAATTATTTCTTGAAAGACTTCCCCAATCCTACCATTTTTCAAACATTTGGAGGTTTCTTAAATGCATATCTATCATGAGTTTAGGCTAAGTTTATAATGTAGTTGCTATTAACATGAATGGAATCTAGGAAACAATTATTTTTCTCTGTATAAGATTTGTTTTTTCTCCAATTACAATTCCAAATACTTAAAAAAAAATCATCACATGATTTAAAACTTTGGAAAAACCTCTATGTTTGGGTTGTTTAGTTTAACACAAATGATATATATCACTATTTAAAAAGTTATTCAAAATAATTTAATGATATATTATAATTTATGAATCTTAGACAATTAAACAATGAAAAAACAAAAATGATTATTATCTTATATATTTGCACATAATTTCACATTAGACAACCATATTGGTTTAAATGGGATGGTTCTCCGAGAAAGGGCTTAAGCCTCTCCTATAATCTAAAATTGGCTTACCATCGAACAAGAAAATATACATATCCTTTATTCAACATTTACTATTTTCTTATAGGTTTGCGCACAATAATGCAAGCCTAACATATTGCGGTTTACATATAGGTATACATATAGTCATAAAAAACAATCACGAAAACATCCGCACTTTAAGACTTTTGTTTTTTCTTTTCCTACTTCATGTTCCATTACGCTATTAAAACTCCCCTTCAAAATTTCCTGTTGATCATCTGTAGCTATTATGCAATGTATAAAACTAGCGCACATTTATCTATTTATCGAAAATTGTATTCTTACCTTATTGTTCTTTTCGCAATTATGTTTCCAGTTGATAAATAAATAGTATTTCCATCGGTAATTACTTTACAGCTTTTATGTTCATTTTTTCATATACTTTACATACCCATTGACAAAATGTACAAACTTGCGAGTTTAGAACGATTACGTGCTTTATAGGAAAAGTCTCATATCAATTAGAATCTTAAAAACGAAATTTTAATGTATAAAATTAGATATTTCACTTTTGATATGAAAAATTAATGTCTTCTATACTGCTAGGTATTTCTGATAGTCACAGATGTGTCCTTATTCCTTTGAAACATTAGACAACAACTATATTTTGCTTTTGTTGTCCACAAACAAACCGGGGAAAAGGCTTAGGTGATTAGTGCCGTTGTAGCATATGTAACATAGTTTCTTCGCAGTTTGATGCAATGCATCATACTAATCCAACCCATATCGATGCATGGTCAAACCGTAGATAAACAAAGGCTATATTCTTTGTAAATATCGATGCATGGTATTGCTTTGTTATATCATTGTGGTCCCTTGCATGCCATAACATTATAGCCAAACAAGAATATTAACAACCATAGTTACGCAATGCTATATTCTTTGTAAATATCTCTCTCATGAATGATACGATATCTCATTTTTTTTGTTTTTGATAATAAATTTGCCTCTTCTTTGGTTACGTGTTAGCCACTAAATTCAAATACATCTACGCAATCTTTATTCTTTCATATAGTTATAATTCAAGTAGCACTAAATTTTAAGTTTAAACGTAAATATCAATGAAACTACATTATTTTTGTCATACCCGTATACGAAGCACGGGTGTGCACTTGTGTACTCGAATAACATAAAGCCTCAACTATTTCTATAATTTGTTTTCACAACAGGTTGGATTTTACAAGGGTATATGCAGGTTTTATTGAACGTGGAAGTTAATTTGTGATGCTTATAACCAATTATTTTACAAGGGTACAATAACCATGTTTCTAAGAGGTTAGGGGTTGGTAAAACCAAAGCTTTATTTATTTGATATAAGTTTTTTTTTAATAAACCATGTATAGTAACTTTGTAGTTGAAATGAAGGAATAGTCAAAATTGTCAAGTCGGTGTAGCATTCGTTCTTTATATGGATGTTAAATGCTGAAAGGTATTATGTACAATGTTTATTCTTAGTCCATAGCATCATCTAACAACAAATAAGGTGATAGATTTGGTGTTAGTTGAATTTCATTTTGGGTTAAACAACCCACCAATTTTTTTGGTCTAGAAATTACACAATTTCAATGTATCAAATACTACAGAATCTGTGGATGGATCCAAGATTGATTCTAAAAATTACATGTTGTTTAACTTAGAAGTGCAAGCATTCAAATTCTACAATCAAATGCTAAAAAAAGGCTCCATCTTATGAAAAGGTCATCTTTCTAAAAGGGAAATGGCACAATTAAAGTAATGCATATCATCCTTCTCATGTTACCAAAAAGCTATATGTTCTTGAGTGAACTAAGTGATTGGTTTGAATTCAAGTTAAACCAAGATATTGCTTGATCAGAGTCACCCTATTGCAAGCTCAAATAAAATACTTATGTTAAGGTCACCAAGAATATATCTGCCTACTCAACATTTTTTTCATTACCAAAATGGATTATATTGAAGTGAAAACAACTCACGGTATGAGTCTCAAGGACACAGTGTGAACAATGACTAGAATTCTGGGTCCGTATCTATGGACGAAAGCTGCCACTTATTGGGCACGAGTATAATGTGATAACTTTATTGATCACATGAAATAGAATAGAAAATAAAAGATAAGAAGAAAACAAAGAAAATAATGGAGATTGCTTTATTAATTGATTGCTTGATTACATTGCCAATCTTTAACCTTGTTTATACATGCTTCATCCTTATCCATTCTAGATAAGACTATTCTAGAATACATTTGAGTTTATCATAATCAATAATGCAATACCAAATATAAAACCAATCAATGCAATACCAAATATAAATCCAATCACTGCAGTAAAGATAACATATCCTCTAGCCCAATCAATGCAATTAGGGCAACATGTCCTCTAGCCCAATCAATGTAGTAAAGGCAACATAGCATATTCTCTAACATCCCCCCTCAAACTCATGATGCAGCTGCTATGAGCATCGAGAGTTTGATAAATAGAAAATGAAAAACTAAATGCGACTTGGTTAAGAGATCTGGAATCTGCAAAGAAGATGGTACAAAAGGTAAGGTGATGGTGCGCTTCTCAAGATGATGCCGAGTAAGGTGACAATCAATCTCAGTATGCTTCGTTCGTTCATGAATTACTGAATTGCGAGCTATTTGAATTGCACTTTTATTATCACAATACATAGGAGTTGGCTAGGAAAAAGATACTCCCATGTCCTCAAGTAACCAACATAACCAAACAATCTCTTTAATAGTAGATGCAATAGCACGATATTCATTTTCAGTTAAAGAATGGGAAACAATAGATTGTTTCTTACTCTTCCAAGATATAAGAGAATCTCAAATAAAATAAAATTACAACAACGAGTAACTGATTTACGATCAGTTGGATTACTACCATAATCAGTATCAGAATATGCACGCAACTCCAAGGAGGAAGTAGAAGAAAGTACCAGACTATGGCAAATAGTACTCTAAGATATCTCAATATGTGAAGAACAACGACCCAATGAACTGTAGTGGGACAAGCTACAAACTGACTAACAATATGAACAACATATGAAATATTTGGACATGTGATAGTAAGATACACCAAGCCTCCAACAATAGTATGATACAAAGTAGGATCTGATAAAGGACTTCCATCAGAAGGAGAAAACTTCGCGTTAATCTCAATGGATGTAACAACCGCGGTTTTGGCCATCCAAATCGACAGTGATCCACAATGTCGACTCAAACAAATCAAATATACAGATAATTATTGGATTAAAAAACGAAAGAAAGAAAGAAGAAAAACACTCACAGAATCTGACAACGGAAGGACAAATATAATAAATAAATAAACAACAGTTCATGAAGCTGTTAAAACATATGTTTGATTATACTTTACAACAATTATCAGAGTTAACTATAATAATCATACCAATATTTGCAGCGGAAATAAATAATAATACTTCTGGCAAGCTCCATTCAAAACGGTGTCTTCGATAACAGAAACCCAAGCTGACCCAAGCGTATTGCATAAAAAGAAAACACAACAAGCACTCGGATCAGAACCAAATCATTTACATGTTAGTTAAATTAAAATACGAAATAACATGAGTGTTATGGGTGCAGAAATCTAAAGAAGTACTATGGAAAATTCGTAAATGATTTTGGAAGAAATGAAACTGTCATAAGCTCGTCCCACATCACACAACGCGAGTGCACACAAAATGGGCGAGTTTTGTTTTATGATAACCAAACATACTTTCATACGTGAAAAACTTCTTTTAATACTATTATTAGTGCATAGTGTTGAAAACCATTTCGCAAATAAATATATTAATCTTAGCAAGCATAATGACTATGCCCACATACATAGTTTACAAACAAAACGAAAGGCTCGTATTGGTTGTTGGGTTCCAATATGATGGTTCCTGACACGAAAGATCAATCCGTAACTAGGTGCAACCTCACGGTTCATGGTTTTCATCCAGGCTCGAACACCAAACACCAGGTAAATCACCGGTTAACATCCATACATGGACACCGAACATAACCTTTTTTTCCACAAGTTTCAAAGTAGATTTACCGCCGAAGCTTTCAAGTTTCAATAAAATGTATACAACCTAACTACCAGTTTACCATCAATCCGGGGTGTAAGGTTCGTCGAAGTCACGATATACACAATGCTATCATCACTAGCTCATTTCATAACTTGAGTATGCCACATTGTCAATTTACAACATGTCACAGATTTTCATCAATACATAACCTCTAAGCACGTAAAACTTAGAGACAGGAATAATTAATTGCCACAATCCGATATATTAATAGAAATCAGTGCTACGCAGTCAATTACAATGTCAGACACACAATCCATACAATTCCGTTCTAGGTGTGAACGGAACAAAATCCGAAAATCCTCAAATATATTCAGACCTCATGCCACTTGTAACCTCGTATTGAGTGATCAGCACAATCGAGACATCAGCAGTCAATCCAAATAAATTCAATGATTCCCGGTCTTCATTTATCGATTTCCAAGTCTTTAGCTTCTTTATCACGTCGTATTATTTCTTGGAATGGGTTTCAAATATATATTTGATCTTGGTCTTTCCAAGCAATAAGCGCATTTTAAAAACAATAGTCATGCCTCCAATTTTCATATCAATATCAAGATTATTCAAACATCGATTTTTTTTAAACTTGAATCAACAGTTTAAATCGAGAACAATTCCAATTTATGAGAAATTACAAATATTCAACTAACTTGAAGAAAGAAAGAAAAAAATAAACTATTATAAATAAAACCTTTTTATGAAAATATATATTAAAATAATTTGAGTAAAATAAAATAATTTGAATCGATATATATACATATATTAATTATTTTACCAAAATAATTTCCTTTTTAATAATAAATAATATGACATAATTTATTTCAAAACTATAGATATACATATTTTTAACTAATTTTAAATCGTAATTGTTCTTTCATCAAATTTGAATAAATTAGCACAAACAAACATACACATCATAAATTGAATAACGGGGACAACATACATTAACGATATCCATGTAGTAATCAGTACAAGGCACACATCACAAACATTTCATCAAACAGTCAATATTATGTCGTTTCACTAGTTACAAAAGTCAGGTTTTCAGACTAGCAATTAAATTTCGAATAAATAATTTAATGTCAATTCAAAATTAACATTGCAATTTACTTGTATGCCAATTTAAGCAAATATGAACAACGTTTCACAACCAGACAATCAAATTTATTTCATAATTTAATTCAACAAATATGGAAATAATTCAATTAATTGTGAGTGAGAAATTCACTCACCTTGATTTCAAACGAGATTGAGATCTAAATTTCAGCTCAAGAATTAACAATCCCAGAATCAGTTCAAATCAGCGTCATCGCGAAGAGCATGTCGTTACGATTCCAAAGGATCCAACCATGTGTCATTCTGAATTCGTATGTGAGAGTTATAAGCGTTTAAAGATTTGGAATTCAAATATATACAAAATAAAGATAAAACCTCACTTACTAACAACTATGCCACATCATCACCTTCTTCCCCCTTCACCCATCTACTCCTGTACAATACACTTGCAGGAAAAATGAAACCCACCAATGTACATAACTTCTCTCTCAATTTCTTCCTTGTTGCTCACGAAAACTCGAATAGGTGGATCTAACGAATTTCTCTTCGCGCATACTTCCTCTCCGTCACAATAACTTCAAGCTCGCTCCACCCATAAAATTGCGTCCACCAGCTTCCTCACGTACGCACCATATAGGTTGCGATAATTTTTGTCGCGAAATCCACCTAAATTCGCACACAAGATGCTATTCCATGTCACAAACTCGAATACGATGTTTACTTCGTGCATCGATCCCTATATAAATCAAGAATCTCAATCCCAGCTTCTTATCCTTCACTTTAATAATTGTCCACACCACTCAAATTCCATCGCACCTCTAAATTTAGGTATAAGATTGAAGATAATTAAGATACGAGTACGCTGGATCTAAAACAAAACAAAAAATTTGTGTAGTATTTTAGGAGATTTAATGTTTTTCTCACAGGATATATAAGAGGAGAGGCCGTTGACATTTTCTGAAAGAAATACAGGGTGCGGCTATTTGTTTCATTTGTTGTCATATGAGAAAATAACGAAATATAAGAAATCAGTAAACATAAGATGATTAGTTTCTAAATTTAATTTTTCTATATTTTAGATTTGCAATAATTTCTTTGTCCATCATTAATTATGCATTACCTAAATATGCCAATTCATTAGCACCGAAACCCATTGGATATAATTAAATTTCTAATGAGTGCTTATACTATGATTCGATAAATCAATAAAATATCATATGGACATAACTAGCATTTGTTTACACATGCATATACTATTTATTTCAATTTCTAAGTATTCATTTTTTTTGAATTTAAAAGTTCATTAATTTCATTTATGTCCAAATAGTACCTTAAATACTTTATATTAAGCTTCGAAATTTGATTGTTCAGTAACCGTTATTTTGAAAATTAGACTTTTAACCAATCAGTTTGACACATATGATTTCCATCCCTGGTTAATGAAATTCAAGTTAAGTTGATAGTCATTATTATATCTACATTAAATAGTGGGAGTAATTTTGATCAACAACTCTCTATTGCTATTATTGTAATTGAATCCAAATTAAATGTTCATTCCATTTATAACCATTATTTAATTCCATCAATTTGATTACTTAAATGGTTACCTAAACATTTACTAAAATTTTAAAACAAATTTACATATCAAATTTTAGGTTAGTTATTACATAGATTTTAGCTTTCAACTGTAATTAAATCTCATTAAGTGTGTGTATAAAAATATATATATATTTATTTAATTCCACTAAATGGCTTTGATTTAATTTGTTCACTTTTTATTCAACCAATCTTGTATTTATAAATATAGTTGACATTTTTGTTCACATCCTATTACGTTAGTAATTTCCATTTATCGTTTAATGCACAGTAACAAAATATTTTATTGCAATCAATTTTTTTGTCATAACTTAAATTCGATTAAGTCTCATTTAATTCGTTATTTACTTTATTATTCCATACTTCGTTACATTTTTATTTGATTTCTAACACAACCTAAATCATCAGAGGAGAGTTATGGCAGAATTAATGGTAATTTATATGTAAGAAATTTCAATGGTTTAATTATCTAGTAAAGCATTCCATTTTTCGTTTCCATCCTTAATTCAATACCCAACGTTCTAATTTATTCCAAATTTGAAATAGGGATAGTATTAGTTATAGGAATAAATTACGTATCTTATAAATCTCAAATTCAATTACAACAATCTCAATTGAGCGTTAAATTCTAAAGCAATTAATTCGTTCAATATAAATTTCCAATTACATTACCAAACCATTTAAACTGTTTCCTCCAATTAAATAATTATATTTTAATTATATTTCAAAACTTGTAGGTTTTTCTCAAATCAAAATAAAATTTAATTTCCAACTTTGATTATCAACCCAATCCAATATAATTCATTATAAATACTTATAACTCAATTTTATTCAATGTCTTAAAATTTTAAAATTTCAATATTTATCAACATAAACTAATTGTAGTTTCACTACAATCATTTTAAGTTATCATTATTATAATTTGTTCAAATTCATTCTTAATCAATTAAATTAAATTCACATTATACATTTTTATAATTACATCGTTAAAATTTAAAATTCTAACCAAAATTGTAGCAAAATTTTGTTAAATTCAAAAACTTAAATGGTCGAAAATACGGGTTGTTGCACTCTCTCCCACTCAAAACTTTTCGTCCTCGAAAATACATTGTAAGGAATTAGTTAGTTAATATGTTTAACCATATAATTTCTTATTAAACTTGTCTCATTCATTAGTTTACCTAACTAATTTCGTTAATAATTTAGTCCTGAATCGTGAATTACCAAACCGCGATTTTCCTGAAAATTTGAATTACACATATCTTAAAATCTACAAGTCAAAGTCTAAAATTTTCTCTTTTATTAGAAAATTATATTCTAATAGATACAAAAGATTCTTGATTCATATAATTTCGACTTATTTTGGATCTTATACATTTATTTAAACTTTAGTTTAGAAAATTACGAACTACCGCTACGCGACGAGCTCGTTTTTAATTAAATTTAATTAATTCATTCAACCTTTGTTAAGTTTATAAATTATAAGCCTATTCTCTTATATTTCACTAAACCAAAACATTAATCTCAATACATTTAGTTTATTACCAAATAATTCGCTTAATCAATTTTTCATTGATTTGGTTAATTCACGTTACTTAGCATAACATAACTAAGTATATATCGTTTATTACATAACTTAAATTTTATTTATATGTATAACCAATCAATTTTTCACGTTCATTATCCATTCTAATACTTGTGCAATATTTAATTGCTTATTCTTATAACATTTAACTTCCGAATTAATTGGTAAGTTATTCATGCTATAGAAAAGAATTTATTATTATGCAAGTTTCAATGGTTACCATTCGTTTGGATTTATTATCAAATTCTTACGAGTTTTATTATAACTTATTTCAATTATAACTCCCTTATATTCATAATATTCAGAAGTTTCAAAAAATTAAGTTTATTTCATTTCATTAATCATTCAAGATTTCAAGAGTTAAATTTCGTGTTTCTTTTCAAATCATTTTTCTTTTGAAATGTTTCATATAATATATCATTTACATAAAACCATACTATAAAAGGATTTAAATAAAGTTCAATTTCGTAAAACAAAATACAAAATGTTAAATGTCTCCCTCCTTAGACTCTTGAAAATAAACATCGATGATGCGTGCACTCATCACCGAAATCATTTCATAAGATAAGAGGGTATACACTTATTTCTAAATTCATTTGAAAACAATTTCTATGTGAAACAACTTTTAAAATATAAATATATTATTTCAAACCATTTGCAAAACAATATTACAAAATCATCCAAAATTAAATTCTCAAATTTATATTTAATTTCTTATTTCATTACCAATTAGTTTTCAAAATTCCACTATCAATTTATTTTCTAATTTATTTCTGAAATCATTTAGTAATCAATAGTTCTAAATTATTGATTAATCGAGTAATAAATGATGAAAATCTAATATTAACATCAATAAAATCAAAATTCATACATTTTCAAATAATTCTATATATAAATAAAATAAAATTCAAACAATATTATGTCAATGAGTCCTATTCAAGTGTTAGGAATATCTATCGATGCTTTGGCGTCCCAAGTACCGACCAGAATTCATAAATACTCAACGGAACAAACCGGCGCAATACAAAATCATTTTATATCCAAATTACAAGTATGTTCTCTCATATACACTCATTCTAGAGTACCACTACCCTATCTCTAATGAGTTAATCCCAAATAGAGCCAAGGTTTTTGCTAAACCAAAGCTCTGATACCAAATGTAACAACCGCGGTTTTTTACCTTTCAAATCGTTAGTGATCCTCAATGTCGACTCAAACAAATCAAAAATACGGATAGTTATTGGGATTAAAAAAAGAAAGAAAGAAAGAAGAAAAACAATCATAGAATCTCACAGCGGAAGGACAAAATATAATAAATAAATTACAGTTCATGAAGCTGTTAAAACATATGTTTGATTATACTTTACAACAATTATCAGAGTTAACTATAATAATCATACCAATATTTGTAGCGGAAATAAATAATAATACTTCTAGCAATCTCTATCTTCATCTTCAAAATGGTGTCTTTGATAACAGAAACTCAAGCTGACCCAAGCATATTGCATAAAAAGAAAACACAACAAACACTGGGATCAGAACCAAATCATTCACATATTAGTCAAATTAAAATACGAAATAACATGAGTGTTATGAGTGCAGAAATCTAAAGAAGTATTATGGAAAATTCGCAAATGATTTTGGAAGAAAGGAAACTGTCATAAGCTCGTCCCACATCACCAATGCAAGCGCACACCAAATGGGCGGGTTTTGTCTTATGATAACCAAACATGCTTTCATACGTGAAAATCTTCTATTAATACTATTATTAATGCATAGTGTTGAAAACCATTTCGCAAATAAATATATTAATCTTAGCAAGCATAGTGACTTGCCCACATACATAGTTTACAAATAAAATGAAAGGCTTGTATTGGTTATTGGGTTCCAATATGATGGTTCCTGACACAAAAGATCAATCCAGAACTAGGTGCAACCTCATGGTTCATAGTTTTCATCCAGGCTCGGACACCAAACACCAGGTAAATCACCGGTTAACATCCAGACACGGACACCGAACATACCCTTTTTTCCAACAAGTTTCAAAGTAGATCTACCGCCTAGGCTTTCAAGTTTCAATAAAATGTATACAACCTAACTGCCAGTTTACCATCAATCCGGGGTGTGAGGTTCGTCGAAGTCACGATATACACAATGCTGTCATCACTAGCTCATTTCATAACTTGAGTATGCCACATTGTCAATTTACAACATGTCACTGATTTCCATCAATACATAACCTCTAACCACGTAAAACTTAGAGATGGGAATTATTAATTGCCACAATCCGATATATTAATAGAAATCAGTGCTACGCAGTCAACTACAATGTCAGATACACTATCCATACAATTCCATTCTAGTCTGAACGGAACAAAATCCGAAAATCCACAAATATATTAAGACCTCATGCCACTTATAAACTCGTATTGAGTGATCAACACAATCGAGACATCAACAGTCAATCCAAACAAATTCAATGATTCCCGGTCTTCATTTATCGATTTCCAAGTCTTTAGTTTCTTAATCACGTCATATTATTACTTGGAATAGGTTTCGAATATACATTCGATCTTGGTCTTTCCAAGTAATAAGCGCATTTTTAAAACAATAGTCATGCCTCCAATTTTCATATCAATATCAAGATTATTTAAACATCGATTTTTGTTTAAACTTGAATCAACGGTTTAAATCGAGAACAATTCCAATTTATGAGAAATTACAAATATTCAACTAACTTGAAGAAAGAAAGAAAAAAAATAGATTATTATAAATAAAATCTTTTTATGAAAATATATATAAAAATAGTTTGAGTAAAATAAATTAATTTGAATCGATATATATACATATGTTAAATATTTTACCAAAATAATTTTCTTTTTAATAATAAATAATATGACACAATTTATTTCAAAACTATAGATATACATATATTTAACTAATTTTAAACCGTAATTGTTATTTCTTCAAATTTGAATAAATTAGCACAAACAAACATACACATCATAAACTGAATAACGGGGACAACATACATTAATGATCTCCGTGTAGTAATCAATACAAGGAACACATCACAAACATTTCATCAAACAGTCAATATTATGTCGTTTCACTAGTTAACAAATTTCAGGTTTTTAGACTAGCAATTAAATTTCGAATAAATAATTTAATGACAATTCTAATTTAACAATGCAATTTATTTATATGGCAATTTAGGTAAATATCAACAACCAATCACAACCAGACAATCAAATTTATTTCGTAATTTAATTCAACAAATATGGAAATAATTCAGTAAATTGTGAGTGAGAAATTCACTCACCTTGATTTCAAACGAGATTGAGATCCAAATTTCAGCTCAAAAATTAACAGTGCTAGAATCAGTTCAAATCAGCGTCATCGCGAAGAGCTCGTCGTTACGATTCCAATGGATCCAGCCATGCGTCATTCTAAATTCGTGTGTGTGAGAGTTATAAGCGTTTAAATATTTGGAATTCAAATATATACAAAATAAAGATAAAACCTCACTTATTAACAACTATGCCACATCATCACCTTCTTCCCCCTTCACCCATCTACTCCTGTACAATACACTTGCAGGAAAAATGAAACCCACCAATGTACATAACTTCTCTCTCAATTTCTTCCTTGTTTCTAGAATAGGTGGATCCAACGAATTTCTCTTCGCACACACTTCCTCTCCATCACAATAACTTCAAGCTCGCTCCACCCATGAAATTGCGCCCACCAGCTTCCTCACGTATGCACCATATAGGTTATGACAATTTTTGTCGCGAAATGCACCTAAATTCGCACACAAGATGCTATTTCATGTCACAAACTCGAATACGATGTTTACTTCGTGCATCGATCCCTATATAAATCAAGAATCTCAATCCTAGCTTCTTATCCTTCACTTTAACAATTGTCCACACCACTCAAATTCCATAGCACCTCTAAATTTATGTATAAGATCGAAGATAATTAAGATATAAGTACGATGGATCTAAAACAAAACAAAAAATCAGTGTAGTATTTTAGGAGATCTAATGTTTTTCTCACAGGATATATAAGAGGAGAGGCCGTTGACATTTTCTGAAAGAAATACAGGGTGCGGCTATTTGTTTCATTTGTTGTCATATGAGAATATAATGAAATATAAGAAACCAGTAAACATAAGATGATTAGTTTATAAATTTAATTTTTCTATATTTTAGGTTTCCAATAATTTCTTTGTCCATCATTAATTATGTGTTACCTAAATATGCCAATTCATTAGCACCGAAACCCATTGGATATAATTAAATTTCAAATGAATGCTTATACTATGATTCGATAAATCCATAAAATATCATATGGACATAACTAGCATTTATTTATACATGCATATACTATTTATTTCAATTTCTATATATTCATTTTGTTTTTGTTTTTTGAATTTAAAAGTTCATTAATTTCATTTATGTCCAAATAGAACCTTAAATACTTTATATTGAGCTTCGAAATTAGACTTTTAACCAATCAGTTTGACACATATGATTTCCATCCCTGATTAATGGAATTCAAGTTACGTTGATAGTGATTATTATATCTACATTAAATAGTGGGAGTAATTTTGATCAACAACTCTTTATTGCTATTATTGTAATTGAATCCAAATTAAATGTTCATTCCATTTATAACCATTATTTAATTCCATCAATTTGAGTACTTAAATGGTTACCTAAACGTTTACTAAAATTTTAAAACAAATTTTAGGTTAGTTATTACATAAATTTGCTGTGTTTGGTTTCAATTGTAATTAAATCTCATTAAGTGTACATATGTGTGTGTGTGTGTATATATATATATATATATATATATAATTCCACTAAATGGTTGTGATTTAATTTGTTCTCTTTTTATTCAACCAATCTTGAATTTATAGATATAGTTGACATTTTTTTCACATTCTATTACGTTAGTGATTTCCATTTATCTTTTAATGCACAGTAACAAAATATTTAATTGCAATCAATTTTTTATCATAACTTAAATTCGATTAAGTCTCATTTAATTGATTTTTTACTTTAGTATTCCATACTTCGTTACATTTTTATTTGATTCCTAACACAACCTAAATTTATACATCAGAGGAGAGTTATGGCAGAATAAATGGTAATTTATAGGTAAGAAATTTCAATGGTTTAATTATCCAGTAAAGCATTCCATTTTTCGTTTTCATCCTTAATTCAATACCCAATGTTATAATTTATTCCAAATTTGAAACAGGGATAGTATTAGTTATAGGAATAAATTACGTATCTTATAAATCTCAAATTCAATTACAACAATCTCAATTGAGCATTAAATTCTAAAGCAATCAATTCGTTCAATATAAATTTCCAATTACATTACCAAACCATTTACACTATTTCCTCCAATTAAATAATTATACTTTAATTAAATTTCAAAACTTGTAGGTTTTTCTCAAATCAAAATAAAATTTAATTTCCAGCTTTGATTATCAACCCAATCCAATATAATTCATTATAAATACTTTTAA
Source organism: Allium sativum (assembly GCA_030737875.1). Lineage (NCBI taxonomy): Eukaryota > Viridiplantae > Streptophyta > Magnoliopsida > Asparagales > Amaryllidaceae > Allium > Allium sativum. The sequence goes on from CM060924.1 coordinate 164,834,751, forward strand.
CTCAATTTTATTCAATGTCTTAAAAATTTAATATTTCAATATTTATCAGCATAAACTAATTGTAGTTTCACTACAATCATTTCAAGTTATCATTATTATAATTTGTTCAAATTCATTCTTAATCAATTAAATTAAATTCACATTATACATTTTTATAGTTACATTATTAAAATTTAAAATTTTAACCATAATCATAGATTTTTTTATTAAATTCAAAAACTTAAATGGTCGAAAATACGGGTTACAATGGGGGTATCTGCAGTCTTATTATCTGTGAGTCTAGCTCGATCAAGAATATCTGGGATATGTTTTGACTGAGAAAGAAGATATCCTTTGGGTGAATGTGCTATCTCAATACTCAAGAAATATCTTAATGAACTCAAATCTTTCATTTCAAATCTTCTAGCTAACTCTGTCTTTAATACAAAAATTCCTCGTACATCATCACTAGTAATAATCATATCGTCAACATATAATGATATGATTATACGTCCAACATTAGTGCATTTAACAAAGAGAGCAGGATCATGACGACTAGAGATGAAACCAAGAGACGATATGACAACTGAAAATTTCTCAAACCAAGCTCGAGGAGCTTGTTTTAGACCATACAATGCTTTTTTAGTCTACAAACATATCCAAAATCATGTGGAATACCTGGAGGAGGTTTCATGTAAACTTCTTCTTGAAGATAATTCAAGAAAGCATTCTTAACATCAAGTTGAGAGATAGACCATTTACGAATTGAAGCTACAACAATTAAAATGTGAACAGTTGTCATTTTAGTAACAGGAGTAAATGTTTCCTCATAATCCATACCATACTTTTGAGAATAACCTTTTGCAACCAATCTAGCTTTGTATCTCTCAATAAATCCATTGGAATTAGTTTTAACCTTATATAACCAATGACAGCCAATTGCCTCTGACCAGAAGGTAGAGGAACCAAATCCCAAGTATTTTTCTTATGCAAAGCGGGAAATTCCTCATCTATCGCCTCTTGCTAATGAGGATCAAGAATTGCCTCTTTATATGAAGAAAGTTCAGAGAAACTATGGATCAAAGACAAAAAAGAGGCAAAAGATGAAGAACAACAAGAATATGCAAAATCTGGTAATTTTGTGGACTTACGATTGTGTGTGGAATGACGTAAAGGTGGCGGAGTTGGTGGTGGTGATGGAAGATCTACATTCTCAAAAGTTGCTTGAGGAGGCATACGAGAAGAGGGAGCTTCATCATTATCATTTTCTGAAAGCATGTTATTATCTACAATATTACTAGTGTCAGTATCGTCTAAAAAAGGATCAGTATGAAGAAGATCAGATAAAGTTATGTCATGAGTCTTAGTTGGAACAGAGAAGAAAGGGAAGTGTTCATGAAACACAACTTGACGAGAGACATAAAGTTTGTTAGTAATTTGATCAAAACATCTATATCCTTTTTGTTTAACACAATATCCTAAAAAGACACACATAGTTGAACGAGATGACAATTTATTGCGTTCAATATGAGGACGAAGAACAAAGCAAGTACATCTAAAAACTTCAAAGAATGAATAATCAGGAGCAAAACCATACAGTTTTTCAAAAGGAGAAATACCTGAAATATGAGAAGATGGAATAGTATTAATTACAGTTATGGCTGTAAGAACAGTCCCCCCTCCAAAAGTCTTTAGGAACAGAAGAGGATAATAACATAGATCTAGTGGTTTCAAGAATGTATCTATGTTTTCTTTCTGCAACACCATTTTGTTGAGGAGTGTCTGTGCATGAAGTTTGGTGAATGGTTCCATCTAAGGTAAGTAATTCTCGAAATTTCTTAGATGTGTGTTCCCCACCTAAATCACATCTAAAACTTTTAATGACAGTTGAGTTTTAACAAGATCTCGAAAAGCAGTATAAATTTCAAAAAAATTGAACAATGTTTCATTAAATATATCCAACAATAGCGTGTATGATCATCAATAAAAGAAACATAATAACGAGACCCTCCTTTTGTGGAAATAGGCGATGGACCCCATACATCCGAATGAACTAAATCAAAAGGAGCATAAGAAACAAAAGTGCTTTTATTAAAAGTTAATGCAAAAAATTTAGCAAGTTTGCAATAACTACAGTCAGAAATATCATGAATTTTCAAATTTCCTAATGCCCCCGTGGATGCTAAAAAACTCAAACGAGATGAAGAAACATGATAAGATGCGAATGCCATAAGTAAAAACTAGAAGAAGGACTTAAACGAAAAGAAGATAAATTAACACTAGTAGCAGCACTAGTAGCAGATGCTTTCAACTCATTCAAAACATAAAGCCCCCTTTTTCTATGGCCTATCCCAATCAGCTTCTGTGACTGCAAATCCTGTACAAAACATGAAGAAGATGTAAAAGTGATTATATTACTAGTATTACATAATTAACCAATAGATGCAAGATTTAGTGTGAGATTTGGAACATGGTAAACGTTTGGAAGTGACAATTTAGAATTTATTACAAATCCAACACCTTCAGAAGGCATAGGAGTTCCATCAGCGATCATACTATTAATAGAAGATGAAAGGGTCAAAGAAACAAAAGATGAAGAATCTGGTGTCATATGATGTGAAGCACCAGAATCTAAGATCCATAAAGTAGATGACATACTCAAAGATTTTTAAGGCAACTGACCTATAGAGGTAGTGGCAGACATGGGTTGAGGCTGTAAGGCTAGAGACTTCTGAAATTGCTTAGCCAAATTATTGGGAACTGATGTTGATATTGATGCAGTATTAGGTCGCGCTTGATTAAAAGATGGAAATCTGGAGAAAACTATCATGGTTGATTTCTTTTCAAGGAAGGACACTGATTTGCCCGATGACCTTTTTCCTTAGAATACCCGCATGTATCAGGGGGAGTATAACCTATAGAAGGTTTCCTGAATGGTGAACCTCGCTGTACAGGAGCGCCGCTAGCACAGAAGGGACATCTTTTTTTAAACATGTCTTTAGACAACAACAGAATCAACTGATGGAAGCGGAGAACGATGTGATATTGAACCTCGAAGTCCTTCAAAATCAGTGCGTAAAGCCATCAAAAATTGGACCAAGCGTTGTTCCTCTCTGAAAATTACAATCTGCTTTGGATGCTTTCAATTCATCGGGTTTTGTAAGTGTCAATTCATCCCATATTTTTTCATAGCAGAGTAGAATTCTTGTATGCTCATACTATTCTGTTGAAGAGCTCTGATGTCATTTTCCAACTGATACCGTTTTACAAATTTTGATTGGACGAATAATTTTTTAAATGTTCCCAAACCAATTTTGTTGTCTCAAACTTTGCTAATTGCATACCTATTGAATGTTCAACAGAATTATTGATCCATGTGATAATCTTTGTATTGTTTGCTTCCCAAACATCTATAGCACTTGCGTAGTTCTCATCCTTTCCTTCGGGAATATTACAAATCCCTTCAACATATCCCCATAACTTCCTTCCTTTCAAAAAAATCATGACATAACCCCAATACGAATAATTTCTTCCATCCAATCGAACTATAACTTGAAGTGAATTTTCTCTTTCGCTTGCCATAACAAGGTTCAAGAATTATCAAAATATTATAAATATCACAGTTTTTTTTTCTTTTTTTTCTCCTTTTTTTACCAACAACTGATAACATATCTCAAAATTACCAACAATGCTTGTCTACCACGACAAATAATAGATCTCAAAATCACCAACAACAATCATCTATTACAAGCACCGTTGACAAGTAATAAACCTCAAAACTAACAAAGAAGAAATGACAGAATTCAGTAAGAGAAAAATAAAAAATAACAGAACCACAAATAGATGATAACTTTATCTGAATGAAAATAACAGATCCACGACAACAACCCGCTCTGATACCATGATAACTTTATTGACCACATGAAATAGAATAGAAAATAAAAGATAAGAAGAAGGCAAAGAAAATAATGGAGATTGCTTTATTGATTGATTGGTTGATTACATTGTCAATCTTTAGCCTTATTTATACATGCTTCATCCTTATCCATTCTGGATAAGATTATTCTAGAATACATTTGGTTTATCATAATCAATAATGCAATACCAAATATAAACCCAATCAGTGCAATAAAGATAACATATCCTCTAGCTCAATCAATGCAATAATGGCAACATAACCTCTAGCCCAGTCAATGCAGTAAAGACAACATAGCATATTCTCTAGTAGAATGAAAGCTTTAAAGAAAGAAAATTTAGTTATTTTCAATGTAAGCTATATAGTTGTTGTGTTCATTGTATTCAAATTTAGAATAACAACTATTAATGTGTATCATCGTTTTGTAATCAATCTATTTCAAATTAGTAAAATGAGACAAATATCAGATTTAGTTCCAGTCTATATGAATTTCCTTTTCTTCATCCTTATTTATATCATTATTTAACCAAATCTTAGAATCTTGAAAGGTGATAACAATTAAATGTACAGGTGAATGACATCCTAGTTCTGAAAGGTGCGTCATTTTATACATGCACGAGTGCAATAGCGTGGAACTGTGGATGAGGGACGTACATAAGTTAAAAAATATTCAATTTTTTGTTGATTTGAAATTCATTGTATATATATTTGACAGTTGAAATATAGAGATAATTACATATTGCTTCAGTTTTATCTACTAATAGTTTGAGTTATCTCTTAATTGCTTTTAATATTCATCAAAATATTACATGCTCATACATTAACCCATACAGTTTAAATATTAATGTAGTTTATTTTAAAATTAGAATAGCCATTGAAAATTTAATAATCATAAACAATTTCGCAAAGATTTCACAACATTAACCATTGTCACTATGTTACATTTAGACTAGAAACTGAAAAAAACCTTGATCAGTCATCTCATTTTCAAGAAAATGCAGAGGATGTTGAAATATACAATTTACTAATATAAGTGTACTTCATACAAAGGGCAACTCAAAAGAATTATTAGTAACATTTCATATTTTATCATCCAAACTTATAATTATTAATGACATTTTTTATACTTTAAATTATTCTGTTTATATGATATACTCTCTTTAAATCACTCTACATGCCTCTACATCGCCCGAATTATTGTTAAGATGTTAGCTTGCATACTCTTTTCAGATAATATACATAACAAGTATACAACCTGCTTTTGGAAGATAATTGTATGACATTTACAGATATTCACGTAAACCTACCATATAAACCCAATCAAATGCCTTCATGGTTATATTTTTATTAGTACTGCACCGATAACATCAATTATCTAAGTACTTCCCATGGTAGTACACAGGTTTCAAAGACCAATTTACGAGTAATTATTAACCCTGGGTAAGCATTTCTAGATACGCCCTTTTCTTATTTCAATATTATTTTCAATGTTTCTCCCGTCATACTTGCAAGCTATCTAGAGTTTATTTTACTTTATTTCTACGGTCCTTTTAATTTTATTTTGGAATTTACCAGTAGATCTAATTACTATCGGTTTACCTTTTATACTATTCATTGTTAAGACTTCAAACCATAACACTAACATGCACATGTTCAAACCATAAATACAACCTTCTTAGAAGCTTGGATTGCTCGATTAAAAATATTACAAACTATTCCCAATGGCTTTCTATCATGTTAACATTTATCTCTCGGTCACAATACCATGAGTATGAGGACCACACACAACATTCCTTATTTTAATGCAGCATAACCACTATTGAAAAAAAATATATTGTATTAGCAATTACATTGTTGTAACTGACCATTGAAACACTTCCTTTTTCATTTAACTATCAACGTATAATCCCTTCTTTTCTCCGAAAATTTGATAAACTTTAACTTTGAGTCATTTTAACAAACATTTGACCGATGATCTGTCTTATTCCAACATCCGCACTAATATATATGTATTAAGATCTGCAACTTTCTCCCAACATTGATATTTATTCGGTTAAAGACCGATCTTCAATAATTTGTTGCAATGTATTCTGTTTGGGAACTGGGGTGTCTATAACACCGATTTAGTGGATCTTAAGGCTATTCAGACACTAGTGAGATGAAGTCTATTTACTGTGTTTAGTTAATATTCAAATAGAAATAAATAAGAAATAAAATAGAATGCAGTAAAGTAAATAACACCAGGATTTTTGTATTCGTACGGATTAACCAATTCTGCATCCAGTCCTGCACTTCACAGTGCAGAATTTCACTATAATCGCTTGCATTCCACGAGTGGAAAGAACACCTTTACAATATTGATTTCACAGGCAACAAGATACACCTTCTCCTTATCAACAACAACAAACATTGTTAAGTAGTCATATCTTCAATACACATTCTTATAGATTTGGTACAATGATTCTATAGACCTCCAATGTCAATATATCTTTGAATTCTGTGAGGAAATAGGGAAAAGTCAGAGAGAAAATGATATGAATTCAAGTACAACTCTCTGATATTGTGTGGCTTGCAAATCAATGAAGAATAGGAGTGAAAGAGAGTGGATATGAAAAAATAATATGATAGTATTCAATGGATTTTTGTAGAGAATAAATGGAGGAGTAGAAGAAAATGTGAAATTATGGTGTGAAAATTCATTCCTAGAAGCCTTTAAATAGTGTATGAAAGGATGTTTCTTTTGGTGAAAGGGTGCAGGGAAATAATTTCTCAATTTGAATTTGAAAATCTGAAATAGTTGTTATATGTCGACATATCCAAAAATGTATGTCGACATATAAGTGTAAAGTGTTACAAAATGTGTTTCAAATTTTCAGTATTTCAAATTATCTTATATTTGTGGATTTTGGTGATTCGGTTGAGGTCAATAGTTGATTATCTTCAAGTATAATTGTCATGGGATCTTTAACAAGATAATATAAGGTTCAACCAACTCCTCATCACTTCAAACACTTCTGTTCTTCAACATTCTTCTCTAATAGGCTTTGGTCTTCAACTGTGCTGATCATCCTTCTTTTATAATTATTCGTTTTGTATTGTTGATTAAATATCTTCATAATATGTCTAATGTAACTGCACAACTCAAAGATATGTTAGTAGTAATGTTTATATGGTTTTTGTCATCAAAATAAATATTTATGGTACCTAGGGTATTAACAGTCTCCCCCTTTTTGATGATGACAACCATATAAAGATTTAAGTGATAAAATACAATACTTTTTATATTTGACTCCCCCTAACTCTGTGCGCTCCCCTTATAATTTTGTCTGGTATATTTATACCTTTTCTCCCCCTTTGTCATTAACAAAAAGGGTAAAAAGAATTATTTAGTTTACTACTAGACAATATGTAGAGTTTGTATATGCATATAAATAAAACACAAGTGGGTAAATCAAAAGATGAAATAAACTAAATAATCAGATGGGTTTTAGAGTTACCGACTTTGCTCATGCCAACAACAAATCCTTTTCATATTTATCCAGGGTTCAATAGATTTCTTGTCATATGCTTTGAGGGGACTATTTGGTAGCTAAAAATTTATAAAATATGCACACTGGTACCCTTTTTATTTCGAGGTCCATGGGGTTAAGTTTTGGGATGCCAAGCCCATAAAATGTTTGAATGCCCTTCCAAAATATAATCATTAGATAAATGAATCTTATTAATAAAATAATTAATATATTTTTCTTTTTCATTATTATCCAACCATTTTGGAACCCATAAGTTAATGAAACTATTTAGAGGATTTAACTTTAATATCCTATGTTTTCGTTTGAACTTGGTGCCTTTAACAACTTCATACATTGAGTACTATCTTTCTTTGATTTAGCCTTGGAGGTGTAGCCAAGTCCATGCTTATTCCTATTTTGTTTAAATGTAGATAATAATTTCTCCTTCCCTTTGTTAAATTTATCAGTATCAGTTTTCATTTCATCAAAATCCTTTCTACGATTAAGAATAACATTGTCTAAAGATGCTATTTTCTTACTCAGACCAGTGATATGTGATTTCATTGAAAGATTTTCTGACTTTAAGGACTCATTTTCACTTTTCATTTTTTCAAAACTTCCAAGTGTTAAATCCTTTCCATTTTTATGACCATTAAATCTTTCAATTTCATCTTCTAGACATTGTTTTTCTTTACTCAACTTTTCATTAGATATTTTTAATCTATCTATTTCTGCCAAACTATTATCATACTCTTTCTTAAGTATTTCATATCTCTGATTCATATCATTTAAAAATTTAATATTTTCTTTATCAAAATTCCATACCTAATCATCCATTGACATGAAGCATACATTGGCCTTTTCCGTTTCTGAATCACTATCACTTGATGATGTATCTGAATCATCCCATGTTGCATTGAATGCTTGTTTCCTCTCCTTATTGAAAGTATTTGAAAAGTACTTTGGTTTTCTCAAGTTGGGACTGTCTCTTTTCAAATGATCGGGTTTATCACATTCGTAACATTTAACAACATTTCCATTTCTGGAATTATTGTTGTTAGTTTTTTGAAGTTTCTTCGTTATCCAATACTTCAAGAATTTCTTGATCTTCTAGGTAATAAACTTGAGATCATCATCAATAGCATCATCATCTGATTCATCATTGTCGATCATAGCACTAAGTGCCAGTGATTTCTTCTCATTTCCTTGATTCTCTTTTCTAACCTGCAACTTCACTTCATAGGACATCAGATTACCAATTAATTCTTCTATTGACATAGTGCTAATATCATTGGCTTCTTCGATTGCCAGAGTCTTCTGATCCCATTCACTAGGAAGTGAATTCAAGATCTTTCTGACTTGATCTTCTTCAATAGTTTTCTTTTCTAATGATATTAAGGCATGTACAATATCTTGAAATCTAGAATATATATCAGAAATAGACTCATTTGGTTTCATTTGAAAAAGTTGAAGCTGGTGAGTTAGTATAGATATATTTGTCTAATTTACTTTATGGGTGCCTTCATGGGTGACTTTCAGTATTCTCCAAATTTCGTATGCAGAATTACAAATAGACACTCGATTAAATTCACTTCTATCTAAGGAGCAAAATAAAATGTTCATGGAATTAGGATTATTAAGTATTTATGTCTTTTGGTCTAGTGTTCATTTTGAATATTCAGTTTGAGGTTGTATGTATTCTACTTTGGGTAATGTTCCAAATATCTAAACCATTTGTGAAAACCCCTAACTTCCCCGGTTGGGAAAGCGCGGATAGTTTGAGAACAAGCCACAACAGAACGCAGACGGAAGAACATTTCATTGTATATTACAACAATTCCATCAGAATATAAGAATGTATAGAATATGAATAAATATTACACAGAAATATCAGAGATTTAAATTACATTTAAATACATCGCAGCGAAAAATAATACAATACACAACTAGAAGAGATATACGGATACAAAACTTTCCGGATATCATTCCAGCTGTAAACCAGGATCCTGTGAATATAAATCTACAAAACCAAAACTACTAGCTGCCCATGTCAAAATAAGGGCACCCAGAGTTTAGGTTAAAACAATAAACTCCAGGTCAGTCATGGGACTGGTGTGAGAACTAAAACAGTTATAATCTTTATTTCAAAGTTAGGTAAATCAAGGGACCACGCCGTATAACACGGAACATGTTTCCTCCCAAGAACACCAGTGCATAAAACAACAGCGCAATGCTAAATAAAGAAAAATGAAGCTATTATAAGACCCAGGTCCCATCACACAATGCAACGCAAGCCGGAGGATAGGGTTTTTACCTTATAATAGCCAAGAATGCTTGATACGTTTAAAACAAATCATTTGATACTATTATAAGTGCACAATGTATAAAACAACTTCAACTCATAAGTATCAATCATAGACGGCATAAGCGCCCCATCTCACTATGTCGCCATACTAGGCTCTACAAATAAAACCGCAAATGTCACGTATTTGGAAGTTGGGTTATCATTTATGGTATGAACCGAGGCAAAAGATAGTCCTCTACCGATTCGAGACTGTCTAGTCCGAGTCTCAGGATCAGAGCTCGAGTGACCCTTGGATCGTCAGGGCCGGTCCACACGGAGTGGATTAAAATGCCTGAACATGCGTTTCTCCGCCCTATGGGGCGTAAATGAGCCAACTAAATGATTCCATCGGTTCGAGAACGACCGATCAATCCGAGGCGCCTCGCAACAGCAACAACCACATAAGTCAAACTCGTCAGGGCGTGTAAAACCACTGATGCCACTTCTAACTAGAAAGAAACGCATGCCCTCCCTGAGGTCCTCTCCCGTTTCTGGTTCACACCGGGTGTGAAACTCGCGAAGTAAACGTTACACAAAGCTAAGCCACAAAGGCCGTGCTTCGATCATCAACCACAAGACTTTGCTTTTCAACAGAAGCCTTGATCATTCGCCACTTAGGCATGCCACACAGGCAATTCACTCTATGCGTTTGATATCCATCAGTATATAACCCCTGAGCTCGTACGTCTCAGAGAAGGGCGTTAAGCAAGAGAATAAATTCTCCGCCGCCAAACAGATATATATTTAATAGAAATCAATCACACAGACTGAAATCCAATGTCAGGCACACAGTCCATTTACAAGTCCGTTCTGGGTCTGAACGAAACCGGAGGCACCTAGTACCCCGCATATCCATCGATCTCCAAGTACGTCTGGACGATCACCAACTGTTTCCATCTTCTTGGGTGTACATCCCAATTAAGATCATCAGTAATCACCCAAACGACGTGAAGACCTCTGGTATTCGACCACCGTCTTCATCTTCGACTTATCGTCGTATCAGTTATTCAGAATGGGATAAACCCGGTCTTTCCGAATATCTTGCGTATATTTTAAATAAGTGTTACACAAACACAACATACGCCTCATTCCAATTCATCAGTCACTAACCGTAAATTAATCAAGAGAATAATTCCCCAAATATTAACCCCGAAGGCCGAAACCAACATCAGATCAATATCCAGAAAACCCTTCTGCTTAGCTAACCGACAGTTAGTTTCCAAATTTCACATTCATAGGGAAAGGTTCCCATTAATTTTATCAAAGATAAATTCCTTGAATTTATTCTTTAATCTTCCTTTTGAATATCTATTCAAACTAGTCGGGATTAACGAACCTTACCGAAGTAATCATTTGTTTTAATTTTCAATCCCATCCTATTCATCCCATGAAGTAAAACTGGTAATACTTCATATCTAACACCACGGTGTTATCGGTAAATTCAATTACCATCTCACGTTCAAATCTAATTAAAGATTTAACTATCGCCTGGAGTAAAACTGGTGATACTCCATTCTCGATCTTTTCAATCTAATTAAAGGTTCATTAAAACTCCACTTAGTTTTAATCTTTGACTGGGTTAAAGAATCAGTGTCATTTAAAACACGGTTCACGATAAACCCAAAATCACAACACATTTCAATCAGTCCCTAACCGTAAATTAGCAAGTGAGCAATTCCCTAAGTATTAACCCCGAAGGCCGAAACCAACATCAGATCAATACCTCTGAAACCATTCAACTTAACTAATCTTCAGTTAGTTTCTGATTTTCTTAACTCCTTTAGGTCTAAGAACAGTATTATTGAAGATATCGTTCACGACAACCCAAAATCACATTTCATTAATTATCGGGTTAAAGAACAAGTGTTATATAAAACACTGTTCACGATAAACCCAAAAATCAATACGAATTCAATTCCAATTAAATATTATTTAATTGGCACACTTCATTAAATCCAAATCAAAAGATTTAATCTTTTCTCAACTGGGCTTAAGAACAGTGTTGATGAAGACACCCTTCACGACAAACCCAAATCACATTTGATATTGAATACAAGGCTCTGAATAGAAAATATATCGGCTTATATTCAATATAATATTCTACGACTAACAAATGTCGTATTGGAAATAACGATATAAATATATATCTTTCAAATTTCCATAACAACACCTGTATAATCACGAATTCCAACATCGAAATAATCCAAAGACAATTTCGATTCAAATCCCTTCCAATTCAATTATTGGAAATTCTGGTTATATTTCAAAACCATTTCAAATTCACTTTATTTATTTAAAAATAAATAGAATTATAGTTCTAGTTCAAAACTAGTTCATTTCGATAAAAATCTATTTTTATCTTTTCAAATATGGAGTTTTTCATCCCAATTTTTCCCAAATCATTTCTTATGATTTTACACAAATTATTACTATTTTTAATAATTTTATCAAGGCCCGTACAGTCGATTTCCATCAACGGCCATCGAACTGCACTTACAACGACCTTTTCCAAATTTGATTTGGACATAATTCCAAATCCAACCGTTAGATTTCTAATGTTCGTTAGAAAGCTCTTTTCGATACGAACCCAACGGTTCCAGTTTTAGGAGAATCCGACGGTCGAATCTCCCGTGATATCCGTTCGAAGTCAATGGTCGAAATTCGCGAACTGCCGCGGTGCGTTCTATTCAGGCCATTATATTATATATATATTATATATAATATATACTTCGTCGATTTCCTTTTTAAAACGTATTTTATAAATCGTTTTAAATTCGTTTTCGAAACGGTTTCAACTTCATATTCAATTTCAAATCAAAATTGAATTTTCCAATATAAATTTGTTTTAAATTCATTTCAAATCGATTTCATTTCGAATTCATTTATATTCAATTTCAATTAGAATTCATTTATATTCAATTTCAATTCGTTTCGAAAAATCATATTTTGAAATCACTTTCGATATTCATTATAAAATGAATAAAATCGATATAAATATCGTTCACGTCAAAATGGCGTCAATCTAATCAATACGGCTTCATATATTCCTATTTTCAAATATTCTATTTGAAATATTTCTTTTTCAAATATTTCCATTTTAAAACTGGAATGAGGCCCAATCAATTACCATATAATGTTAATTATATGGATTTTCTACAACACATGTATATAATAACAACGATGAATAATCAACCAGCATCCAAAGTGCATTCTACACTATATAAGCATCAAATATAAATATTCAACGCTTATAACAGCCTGTCAATCAATCGATCAACATACAACTAAACAATCGGGATTAGTGTACGTCAAATATCATCCCAATACCCGTGTGGGGTTTCAAACAATCAAACACAGATTTTATTTGTGCAGTTGGGCGATGTGTAAAATTTATCTTCCCAATCAATATCAGTCAAATGTGTGTATATAAACAAATCGTCCGATTTGTTTATTTTTATTTTTATTTCATTTCATATACACATTAAAAATTCTATTTTTAACTATAAAATATTTTTAACTATATAAATATTTTATTTCATTTCACATCACATCACACAATCAACTACACATCAAAATCAAACAAACAAGCATACAAGCCGTCCATGGTCTGTGGACGATGGGTGTCGGGTGCTACTAAACACCGTCTGCATCCTAGTATATATTATTAACTAGAAAACAAAATTAAAAGGTGAGAAGTTCTCACTGGTTAGCTAATCCGATCCCACGACTCTTCTTATGTAGAAATCTTCGCCGTTCTTGCCTCTTGTCACTTTCTTTGCCCGTATTCTCTACATATGTAAAAATCACATTTTTACTTCGCTATTCGATATATATAAAAAATCGAATTTTTTACTTTGCTATTCAATATATAAAAATCGAATTTTTACTTTTCTATTCAATATATAAAAATCGAATTTTTACTTCGCTATTCAATATATAAAAATCGAATTTTTACTTCGCTATTCAATATATAAAAATCGAATTTTTACTTCGCTATTCAATATATAAAAATCGAATTTTTACTTCGCTATTCAATATATAAAAATCGAATTTTTACTTTGCTATTCAATATATAAAAATCGAATTTTTACTTCGCTATTCAGTATATAAAAATCGAATTTTTACTTTGCTATTCAATATATAAAAATCGAATTTTCACTTCGCTATTCAATATATAAAAATCAGTTTTTTATTTTACTACATATACAAAGATCAAATCTTTACTTTCTATATAATATAAAAATCGTATTTTTATTCTTTCTATAATGTAAAAATCATATTTTTTATCTTCACATCATATAAAAATTATATTTCTTCTTTGATTATATAAAAAATCACGCCTTTGCTTTAATAAAAACCACGCCTTTTCATAAGTAAAAACATAACCATTTCATCTCTAAAAATATAACCTTTCCTTATTAAAAATATAAGCGTTTCCTTATCGAAAATAAATAAGAAAACAAGGTCCGAAAAGAAACTTACAGCGCAAACGGAGGGGGGGGGGGGGGTTTGCTGCGCCTGACAGCCGGAGGAGAGTTTGGCTCGCAGGCGGATGTGGGGCTGAAGTCGAGGTGACAGACGCGATGGGGTCTTGCGGGTTCTGTTTCGCGACTGGGGGAAGGCCAGGAGGCGCGGAGGGCATAGGGAGGCAGCGCGGTCTCGTGGCGGTGGGCAGCGGATGTCGTGGTGGGGCCCTGCGTCGCGGTGGAGTTCGAATCAGATCGAAGAAGGTGGAGAAGAGAGAGGCGAGGCAGAGTGAGGAGAAAGGAAAGAGGGGAGGTGCTCGTGGAAGGGGGGGTTTGGGCGGCGCAGCCACTGTAGAGGGGGGGGGGTTTGGGCGGTGCTGCCACTGTAGAGGGGGGTCGCCGAAGTCGACATCGGGGAAGGGGGGTCTGAGCGGTTTTTTTTATCGATCTGGAATGAGAAAAACAAAGGGGGGGTATATGTTAATTTATATAAATTATTATTTTATATTACCAAAGGTTGACTTTTTCATTCGACCTCTAAACGAGGCCCACCGCCTGTCGTCCATATCTAATTACCCTCATTCCGAACACAACGGGATATGTATCGTAAACTGATTCGATCGTTTCAATCAGTTTCCGTTAAAATCAAAATATAACATTATATATTGAATTTTGAACGTGCATTTCAATTTACCGGGCCCACATACTAACTCGAAAAATTCCCGAAAAATATTTTCTAGCTTCGTATTGACGATACGGTCCTAACAAAACTAGTTTCGTCGAATTCTGAGACCGTTTGAAAAATGGCCATTTCCAGTCGATTAAAATCAACTAAAACTGGTCAAACGCGTTTTTCTTTGCCACACTCACATATTGATTCGAAAAATTATGAAATTTGAATCTAGCAATAACTTTACATCAAGGACCCAACAAAAGTGGTTTCATCGAAATCCGAGGTCGTTTGGTAAATTTCCATTTTTAAGGGCCAGAATTCCATAGCGACTATTCTGAATTTTCAACTGGACATATCTTTCGATTCTCGCTATGAAATTTCGATTTCTTAGATTCGTTGGAAAGATATTCTCAATTAGATTCCATTATTTTTGGTTTCACTAAAATCCGGTTTATTTTGCACCCGGTACATTCATTTGAAGTTTGAAATCGAATTATCGAACTACCGCGCCATTTTCAATTCCTTTTATAATTTAAAATAAATATTTATATTCTATCGTCGATTCAAACGAATATATACGTTTGAATTATATTCAAAATAAATTTCTCGTCGATATTATTTAAAATAATTCATTTTAAATAATCAAAATTCGCTAAAATTGCCAAAATAAAAATTCTAAATTGGCCCAGATTTCCGGGTTATTACAATCTCCCCCACTTAAAACTTTTCGTCCTCGAAAAGGAACGAAGCTGAAAGTTGTTTAACAATTCAACTCAACTTCCAGTATTTTCGTTACGGCTTAAGTTCTTCAACTTTTCAGTTTCTAAGAACTTTTCAAATTTTTCAAAAATTTGGCAAACACCCTAAATTTTCGAAATTTTTTGCCAAAACCTCCCCAGCACCGGGAGCACCGGGAAAATCCCGAAATTGCCATACATGCCTTCTGATCTCAAAAAGAAAAAGAAAAGGCCAAGCGGCTAGCCAATCGGCTCATAAAATCATCATCACCCAAACAAAACAGCAAATTATGATAAACATGTACCTATTTGTCGGGCAAACAATTTTATTCTTCTGCTCTAGCCTCTTTGCTATGACCTGTTCAATGTAAGTACATGTATATGCATGCAATTGCAATCATTTTTCAACACAATTCAATATTTGATCCAATTAGGCTAAATGGTTCAACATTTTAATTAATCAAACAACACAATCAGCAATCAATTAGTTGATTATCATTTCAAATTTATAACTTTGATATATAGTGTAAAAATCAGATTTTTGATGCAAAATCACAACAATAAGCCCTATCTAATTTTGGCTCTCACACCAGTCAATAGGAAATATATAGATATCACACCTTCGAAACTCGAATACCAATTCTGATGATGTTCGAACTATCATCAGAATCATCTCCGGGCAACTAGAGTGTGATTCTATATCTATCTAGTATATTAAAACTTCGAATAGACGCTAGCTAGGCGCATACGCAAAATCTTTATATATTGGATTGTCCTAATCAATATGAAATAAATAATCAAATACGAATAATTGATTTTAAATTTTCAAAACAAAATTCGTTTCATCTTAAAAATATACTCTTCACACTCGTTCTAGGATACTACTGATACCATCTCTAACGAGTCATTCTCATTGGATATTACTAATCCAATATCTGATGAATTCTTTCATATGGTTCTAATGTGCCTTGTTCTCTGAGCTTTGTAAACCAAAGCTCTGATACCAACTGTGAAAACCCATAACTTCCCCGGTTGGGAAAGCGCGGATAGTTCGAGAACAAGCCACAACAGAACGCAGACGGAAGAACATTTCATTGTATATTACAACAATTCCATCAGAATACAAGAATATACAGAATATGAATAAATATTACACAGAAATATTAGAGATATAAATTACATTTAAATACATCGTAGCGTAAAATAATACAATACACAACTAGAAGAGATATACGGATACAAAGCTTTCCGGATATCATTCCAGCTGCAAACCAGGATCCTGTGAATATAAATCTGCAAAACCAAAACTACTAGCTGCCCGTGTCAAAATAAGGGCACCCAGAGTTTAGATTAAAACAAAAAACTTCAGGTCAGTCATGGGACTGGTGTGAGAACTAAAACAGTTATTAATCTTTATTTCAAAGTTAGGTAAATCAAGGGACCACGCCGTATAACACGGAACGGGTTTCCTCCCAAGAACACCAGTGCATAAAACAACAGCGCAATGCTAAATAAAGAAAAATGAAGCTATTATAAGACCCAGGTCCCATCACACAATGCAACGCAAGCCGGAGGATAGGGTTTTTACCTTAGAATAGCCAAGAATGCTTGATACGTTTAAAACAAATCATTTGATACTATTATAAGTGCACAATGTATAAAACAACTTCAACTCATAAGTATCAATCATAGACGGCATAAGCGCCCCATCCCACTATGTCGCCATACTAGGCTCTACAAATAAAACCGCAAATGTCACGTATTTGGAAGTTGGGTTATCATTTATGGTATGAACCGAGGCAAAAGATAGTCCTCTACCGATTCGAGACTGTCCGAGTCTCAGGATCAGAGCTCGAGTGACCCTTGGATCGTCAGGGCCGGTCCACACGGAGTGGATTAAAATGCCTGAACATGCGTTTCTCCGCCCTATGGGGCGTAAATGAGCCAACTAAATGACTCCATCGGTTCGAGAACGACCGATCAATCCGAGGCGCCTCGCAACAGCAACAACCACATAAGTCAAACTCGTCAGGGCGTGTAAAACCACTGATGCCACTTCTAACTAGAAAGAAACGCATGCCCTCCCTGAGGTCCTCTCCCGTTTCTGGTTCACACCGGGTGTGAAACTCGCGAAGTAAACGTTACACAAAGCTACGCCACAAAGGCCGTGCTTCGATATCAACCACAAGACTTTGCTTTTCAACAGAAGCCTTGATCATTCGCCACTTAGGCATGCCACATAGGCAATTCACTCTATGCGTTTGATATCCATCAGTATATAACCCCTGAGCTCGTACGTCTCAGAGAAGGGCGTTAAGCAAGAGAATAAATTCTCCTCCGCCAAACAGATATATATTTAATAGAAATCAATCACACAGACTGAAATCCAATGTCAGGCACACAGTCCATTTACAAGTCCGTTCTGGGTCTGAACGAAACCGGAGGCACCTAGTACCCCGCATATCCATCGATCTCCAAGTACGTCTGGACGATCACCAACTGTTTCCATCTTCTTGGGTGTACATCCCAATTAAGATCATCAGTAATCACCCAAACGACGTGAAGACCTCTGGTCTTCGACCACCGTCTTCATCTTCGACTTATCGTCGTATCAGTTATTCAGAATGGGATAAACCCGGTCTTTCCGAATATCTCGCGTATATTTTAAATAAGTGTTACACAAACACAACATACGCCTCATTCCAATTCATCAGTCACTAACCGTAAATTAATCAAGAGAATAATTCCCCAAATATTAACCCCGACGGCCGAGACCAACATCAGATCAATATCCAGAAAACCCTTCTGCTTAGCTAACCGACAGTTAGTTTCTAAATTTCACATTCATAGGGAAAGGTTCCCATTAATTTTATCAAAGATAAATTCCTTGAATTTATTCTTTAATCTTCCTTTTGAATATCTATTCAAACTAGTCGGGATTAATGAACCTTACCGAAGTAATCATTTGTTTTAATTTCCCAATCCCATCCTATTCATCCCATTAAGTAAAACTGGTAATACTTCATATCTAACACCACGGTGTTATCGGTAAATTCAATTACCATCTCACGTTCAAATCTAATTAAAGATTTAACAATCACCTGGAGTAAAACTCGTGATACTTCATTCTCGATCTTTT
The DNA here is from genome assembly GCA_030737875.1 of Allium sativum. Classification (NCBI taxonomy): domain Eukaryota; kingdom Viridiplantae; phylum Streptophyta; class Magnoliopsida; order Asparagales; family Amaryllidaceae; genus Allium; species Allium sativum. The sequence goes on from CM060924.1 coordinate 164,853,514, forward strand.
CAATCTAATTAAAGATTCATTAAAACTCCACTTAGTTTTAATCTTTGACTGGGTTAAAGAATCAATGTCATTTAAAACACGGTTCACGATAAAACCAAAATCACAACACATTTCAATCGGTCCCTAACCGTAAATTAGCAAGTGAGCAATTCCCTAAGTATTAACCCCGAAGGCCGAAACCAACATCAGATCAATACCTCTGAAACCATTCAACTTAACTAATCTCCAGTTAGTTTCTGATTTTCTTAACTCCTTTAGGTCTAAGAACAGTATTATTGAAGATACCGTTCACGACAACCCAAAATCACATTTCATTAATTATTGGGTTAAAGAACAAGTGTTATATAAAACACTGTTCACGATAAATGCAAAAATCAATACCAATTCAATTCCAATTAAATATTATTTAATTGGCACACTTCATTAAATCCAAATAAAAAGATTTAATCTTTTCTCAACTGGGCTTAAGAACAGTGTTGATGAAGACACCCTTCACGACAAACCCAAATCACATTTGATATTAAATACAAGGCTCTGAATAGAAAATATATCGGCTTATATTCAATATCAAATTCTACGACTAACAAATGTCGTATTGGAAATAACGATATAAATATATATCTTTCAAATTTCCATAACAACACCTGTATAATCACGAATTCCAACATCGAAATAATCCAAAGACAATTTCGATTCAAATCCCTTCCAATTCAATTATTGGAAGTTCTGGTTATATTTCAAAACCATTTCAAATTCACTTTATTTATTTAAAAATAAATAGAATTATAGTTCTAGTTCAAAACTAGTTCATTTCGACAAAAATCTATTTTTATCTTTTCAAATATGGAGTTTTTCATCCCAATTTTTCCCAAATAATTTCTTATGATTTTACACAAATTATTACTATTTTTAATAATTTTATCAAGGCCCGTACAGTCGATTTCCATCAACGGCCATCGAACTGCACTTACAACGACCTTTTCCAAATTTGATTTGGACATAATTCCAAATCCAACCGTTAGATTTCAAATTTCTAATGTTCGTTAGAAAGCTCTTTTCGATACGAACCCAACGGTTCCAGTTTTAGGAGAATCCGACGGTCGGATCTCCCGTGATATCCGTTCGAAGTCAATGGTCGAAATTCGCGAACTGCCGCGGCGCGTTCTATTCAGGCCATTATATTATATATATATATATTATATATAATATATACTTCGTTGATTTCCTTTTTAAAACGTATTTTATAAATCGTTTTAAATTCGTTTTCGAAACGGTTTCAACTTCATATTCAATTTCAAATCAAAATTTAATTTTCCAATATAAATTCATTTTAAATTCATTTCAAATCGATTTCATTTCGAATTCATTTATATTCAATTGCAATTCGAATTCATTTATATTCAATTTCAATTCGAATTCATTTATATTCAATTTCAATTCGTTTCGAAAAATCATATTTTGAAATCAGTTTTGATATTCATTATAAAATGAATAAAATCGATATAAATATCGTTCACGTCAAAATGGCGTCAATCTAATCAATACGGCTTCATATATTCCTATTTTCAAATATTCTATTTCAAATATTTCTTTTTCAAATATTTCCATTTTAAAACTGGAATGAGGCCCAATCAATTACCATATAATGTTAATTATATGGATTATCTACAACACATGTATACAATAACAACGATGAATAATCAACCAGCATCCAAAGTGCATTCTACACTGTATAAGCATCAAATATAAATATTCAACGCTTATAACAGCCTGTCAATCAATCGATCAACATACAACTAAACAATCGGGATTAGTGTACATCAAATATCATCTCAATACCCGTGTGGGGTTTCAAACAATCAAACACAGATTTTATTTGTGCAGTTGGGCGATGTGTAAAATTTATCGTCCCAATCAATATCAGTCAAATGTGTGTATATAAACAAATCATCTGATTTGTTTATTTTTATTTCATTTCATATACACGTTAAAAATTCTATTTTTAACTATAAAATATTTTTAACTATATAAATATTTTATTTCATTTCACATCACATCACACAATCAACTACACATCAAAATCAAACAAACAAGCATACAAGCCGTCCATGGTCTGTGGACGACAGGTGTCGGGTGCTATTAAACACCGTCTGCATCCTAGTATATATTATTAACTAGAAAACAAAATTAAAAGGTGAGAAGTTCTCACTGGTTAGCTAATCCGATCCCACGATTCTTCTTATGTAGAAATCTTCGCCTTTCTTGCCTCTTGTCACTTTCTTTGCCCGTATTCTCTACATATGTAAAAATCACATTTTTTACTTCGCTATTCGATATATATAAAAAATCGAATTTTTACTTTGCTATTCAATATATAAAAATCGAATTTTTATTTCGCTATTCAATATATAAAAATCGAATTTTTACTTTGCTATTCAATATATAAAAATCGAATTTTTACTTCGCTATTCAATATATAATAATCGAATTTTTACTTCGCTATTCAATATATAAAAATCGAATTTTTACTTTGCTATTCAATATATAAAAATCGAATTTTTACTTCGCTATTCAATATATAAAAATCGAATTTTTACTTTGCTATTCAATATATAAAAATCGAATTTTTACTTCGCTATTCAATATATAAAAATCAGATTTTTATTTTACTACATATACAAAGATCAAATCTTTACTTTCTATATAATATAAAAATCGTATTTTTATTCTTTCTATAATGTAAAAATCATATTTTTAATCTTCACATCATATAAAAATTATATTTCTTCTTTGATTATATAAAAAATCACGCCTTTGCTTTAATAAAAACCACGCCTTTTCATAAGTAAAAACATAACCATTTCATCTTTAAAAATATAACCTTTCCTTATTAAAAATATAAGCGTTTCCTTATCAAAAATAAATAAGAAAACAAGGTCCGAAAAGAAACTTACAGCGCAAACGGGGGGGGGGGGGGGGGGGGGGTTGCTGCGCCTGACAGCCGGAGGAGAAGTTTGGCTCGCAGGCGGATGTGGGGCTGAAGTCGAGGTGACAGACGCGATGGGGTCTTGCGGGTTCTGTTTCGCGACTGGGTGAAGGCCAGGAGGCGCGGAGGGCTTAGGGAGGCAGCGCGGTCTCGTGGCGGTGGGCAGCGGATGTCGCCGTGGGGCCCTGCGTCGCGGTGGAGTTCGAATCAGATCGAAGAAGGTGGAGAAGAGAGAGGCGAGGCGGAGTGAGGAGAAAGGAAAGAGGGGAGGCGCTCGTGGAAGGGGGGGTTTGGGCGGCGCAGCCACTGTAGAGGGGGGGGGGGGGGGTTGCCGAAGTCGAGATCGGGTGGGGGGGGGGGGGGTCTGAGCGTTTTTTTTTATCGATCTGGAATGAGAAAAACAAAGGGGGGTATATGTTAATTTATATAAATTATTATTTTATATTACCAAAGGTTGACTTTTTAATTCGACCTCTAAACAAGGCCCACCGCCTGTCGTCCACAGCTAATTACCCCCATTCCGAACATAACGGGATATGTATCGTAAGCTGATTCGATCGTTTCGATCAGTTTCCGTTAAAATCAAAATATAACTCTATATATTGAATTTTGAACGCGCATTTCAATTTACCGGGCCCACATACTAACTCGAAAAATTCCCGAAAAATATTTTCTAGCTTCGTATTGATGATACGGTCCTAACAAAACTAGTTTCGTCAAATTCTGAGACCGTTTGAACAATGGCCATTTTCTAGTCGATTAAAATCAACTAAAACTGGTCAAATGCGTTTTCCTTTGCCACGCTCACATATTGATTCAAAAAATTATGAAATTTGGAATGTAGCAATAACTTTACATCACGGACCCAAGAAAAGTGGTTTCGTCGAAATCCGAGATCATTTGCAAAATTTCCATTTTTAAGGGCCAGAATTGCATAGCGACTATTCTGAATTTTCAACTGGACATATCTTTCGATTCCCGCTATGAAATTTCGATTTCTCAGATTCGTTGGAAAGATATTCTCAATTAGATTCCATTTTTTTTTTGGTTTCACTAAAATCCGGTTTATTTTGCACCCAGTACATTCATTTGAAGTTTGAAATCGAATTATCGAACTACCGCGCCATTTTCAATTCCTTTTATAATTTAAAATAAATATTTATATTCTATCGTCGATTCAAACGAATATATATGTTCGAATTATATTCAAAATAAATTTCTCGTCGATATTATTTAAAATAATTCATTTTAAATAATCAAAATTCGCTAAAATTGCCAAAATAAAAATTTTAAATTGGCCCAGATTTCCGGGTTATTACACCATTAGACTGCAAATAAAATTTCATCCTACAAGCCCAATAAGCATAATTACTGCCATCAAATAGAGGACGCATAGTGGTAGATTTCCCTTCTATAAAAGATTTAATAAAGGTGTTACTAGTGTCACTAGCCATTAATAATTTTCCAAAAATCAGATTATGATAACTTTGAATTCCTTGCTCTGATACTAATTGTTAGGGAACTGGGGCATCTATAACACTATATTAATGGATCTTAAGGCTATTCAGACAGTAAAGAGATGAAGTCCATTTACTATATCTATTTAATATTCAAATAGAAAGAAATAAGTAATAAAATAGAATGCAGTAAAGTGAATAACACCAGGATTTTTATACTCATTCAGATTACTCAATCCTACATTCAGTCCCGCACTTCACTGTGCAGAATTTCACTATAATCGCTTGGTTTCCACAGGTGGCAAGAACACCTTTACAATCTTCTTTTCATGGGCTATAAGTTATACCTTCTTCTTATCCACAGCAACAAACAATGACAAGTAGTCGTATCTTCAATACATATTATTGTATATTCGGTACAATGATCCTATAGACCTCCAATGGCAATATATATTTGAATTATTTAAGGAAATAGGATAAAATCAAAGAGAAAAAGATATGAATTCAAGTAAAACTCTCTGATATTGTGTGGCTTGCAAATCAATGAAAAATAGGAGTGAAAGAGAGTGGATTTACAAGAATGATATGATAGTATTAAATGGATTTTTGTAGAGAATAAATGGAGAAGGAATAGAAGAAAATGTGAAATTATGGTGTGGAAATTCGTTTCTAGGAGCCTTTAAATAGTGTATGAAAGGATGTGTCTTTTGGTGAAAGGGTGGAGGGAAATAACTTCTCAATTTGAATTTGAAAATCTGAAATAGTCGTTATATGTCGACATATCCAAAAATGTATGTCGACATATAAGTGTAAACTGTCACAAAATGTGTTTCGGATTTTCAACATTTCAAATTACCTTATATATTTGTGGATTTTGGTGATTCAGTTGAGGTCAATGGTTGATTATCTTCAAGTATAATTGCCATGGGATCTTTAACAAAATAATCTAAGGTTCAACCAACTCTTCATCACTTCAAACACCTCTGTTCTTCAACATTCTTCTCTAATAGGCTTTGGTCTTCAATTGTGTTGATTATCCTTCTTCTATAATTATTCTTTTTGTATTGTTGCTTAAATATCTTTACAATATATCTAATGTAACTACACAACTCAAAGATATGTTAGTAAAATGTTTATATGGTTGTAGTCATCACAATCAATACCTAGGGTATTAACATATTTGTGCTCATAGAAAATTGCTTATGAATCTTTCAATCACTTATGTGCATAAATAAAATTGCTTCCTTTTCATATGATGTTCTTGCATCAAATTAAAGAGAGCAGAAAAAGGGAAAGAGTTTAAAATAGAATTATTTAAAATGTTGTTTGATAAAAAATTATACAAAAATAGAAATAACAAAACAAAGTAGCATGTCATATAAATGAACATTGTTTTGTGTATGGCTAGATGTCAGATGTAGTGTACCGAATAGTTGTCTACAACTATGTTTAATTTTTAACTTTTATCACGTAAGAAGAAACCAAAACAACCAAATAAATTTTTTATTTTTCCCCATCATCTTTTGAAGGAGAAATTAAAATGATAAATGTTTGTTATATGTGGATAGCCAACCTTTTTTTCAATATTAACTTATGAAAATTAATAGTTTTAAAATAATAATAATATCGATGTGATAGTACAAATATCACAAATACACATTACTCGATTAGTAAAATTTAACCACTCAATCCGACGCTTGCTCAACCTATACATTAGTCCTATCAACGTCATCGAAAACGGACCCACCCTCTACTTCTACTTCACTCTACCATCAATTCTTTTTTCCTCGCTACACATAAGGCCATTACAACCTTATTTTTAACCATATATATCCTGCTACAAAAATATGTAAACTGAACTTTACTACTCTAAAAAATTCAGTTTACCCTTATCAATTCCCAACAAATACAACACTCATACATCCATGATTTTACCTTCCTTCTAACACCTTTACAACATAAAATCCACATTTCCCTCTGTGCATAGCACGGGTTCCAACCTAGTCTTATTCCTTTATTGTACTTTGTTTTCCCCGTTCCTCATGAATTAAGCCCAAGGCATATTTAAAATTCTAGTACTAAAACGTAGATGTGAGTAATATTTGGTTCATACCGAATTAACTGACCAAAATGGTTCATTTCGGTCGGTCCGGTTTTAAAACTAAATCGATTTGAGTTTGGTTTGTTATTTTTTTGTTATTGGTTTAACAAAATTAACCGAACACTTAATTTATTATATAATTTTACGGTGTTATAGCACTTTAAATATTTAGTTTAGTGACAAAATACAAGTGCGTGTGTTGCAAATAAGTCAAATTTTGTTATAAACATAAAATTTGTCCAAACAGAATTTTATATTTTTACTTTGACTGAATACATTATCTAAATATAACATAACCTTCAAGTTCGGTTAAATCGGTTAACGACCGAATTAACCAAAATTAATTTGGTTCGGTTCGACTTGGAAACTTTTTGATTTTAATTCGATCTTAATTTTTTATCTTAAAACCAGCTGAACCGATCAAATGCTCTCCCCTACTAAAATGTTCAATTGTTGGTTCCATTTGTGAAATTTGGAGTTTCAAGGTGTTTGTCAATTATAAGTACAGGGTTGAAATATGAGGTCCATGTTTTTTGTTTTGTTTGAGAATTTAGGGTGCATCCACAGATGTAGATGGAACATCCCCTATTTACATCACTTGAATGCTTGAATGAAGCTTTTCCTTCATTTTCTCCAACTGGTAATAGTATGTCCTTCCCTCGTCTCCTAGGTCTGATCCATCGTTACAAGAGGTGCTCGGGCCAACTCGTAAATTATGATAAGAGCTGCTTCATACCGGTGAAAGACTTAACGGCGGAACAGTTTTCTTGGATCAAAATCTTCTCTGCTTTCATGGCCTTGACACTTACCTTGTCTTATCTTGGATTGTCCTTTACAGAGGTAGGAAACTGAATGATATCTTCGATCCCTTTATTGACAAGACACGGAGTAAGATTATGCGTTGGAACGCTTCTCTTGTTTCTCAGGCAAGTAGACTGGTTCTTATTAAATCAGTTCTTATTAACATTTATCCCTAAAAGTTTATATCTTGACATGTTTTTTTATGCACAATGTATCTTTATTATACTATATGTAGTATTAGTTTATTAAAAAAACATAAATGAAAAAGAAAATAAGTGTACTTGGAATTATTTACCTGATTATTGGATTAGAATTAATACTTTATTTGGTTCTAAATGTACATAATAAACATTTCACATAAATATACATATGTTTTAAATTAACTGGTAAATTTACCTTTACCGCTGGTATTGAAGAAACATTACCAATAATTTACCGTTAAAAATGGTAAATTTATCGTTATCATACCTTTTTATCTGATATACCGATTTCAACCAAAAAAGTTACCGATCGACTGGTAATGGTAAATTTACCGTGACCATAACAACCTTATAAGGAGGGTGACTCCATTTTCGGATCCACCGCTAACTGTAAGGTTGTACTAGAGAAATTAACACTTAATAATTTATTCTACATTAATAATGTTAGGTAGTTATCTGGCTTTATTAATGCTGGCTAAATCACAAATGTAAAAAAGTTATTGTTTGCGTTTTTGACACTATTAATGTTGGATAAAAAATAGCAATATTATGTAGCCGTTGCCACCTATATAGTTCATTCTCTTATAGTCTTCAAATTATCAAGATATGATAAAAAATAATGGAGGCAAATTGCAGAGGTAACAAATGGCGCAAACATAGCAAGTAACTCACTAATTTCTTTCCTTAACAAAGATGGAGAAAATAATGCCTTAATTTATTTCTTTGTCATCTCATGCAAATTATGCATATCCATATTAAAAATATTTACTTTTCATTTTACATATTTGTTTCCATCTATTTGTGACCTTGTATCACCAAATCTAATATTAAAAATATAATCAAAAGCATTGGTGATTATGATAATTCAATTTCAAATCAACATTATCAACCATGTTTTCAATATTCATTCCAGTATCATTCACAATAACATTTATAACATACAAATCATGAACTCAACGATCGATATAAAAACGACTAGTGTTTAAGTTGCAACCATGTCTTCAGTACGTAGCAATGCAAGATCGTAGGATTAAAAAACAGAGCAAAGGACAATGCAAAAATTGAATAAATGCAAGAAAAATAAATAAAAACAAGAAAGCTTGATGCACGTCAGCATTTAGACCATTAAAGAGAAAAATTGAAACAACGAGAAGTAAAATCGATTTTGGCTATGATAACTTGTGACCTTTTTAAGCTTGCACTAAGTAGTGTGAGGTAATAGGAAGAATAACATTATAATACCAAGATAGTCTACGGGATTAATATAACTCTTAGTCGTATGTTGTACTAGTTAATTTCCAGTTAACCCTTTTTTATGTTGTATTAGTCAATTTTCAGCTTATCAGTATTTAGGTTCTATTAGTGCGAACCCGTGCTACGCACATGGGATGCAATAATATAATATAGTTCAAATAATATAGTTATTGTTAGTGAATTGAAATAATACAGTTTCCTAAGCTCCTCATACTTTATTGCTGGAGTAGAATATAAATACCATTTCTTATGATGACAATGTGTTCCTCATATCAAAAAAGGTGATAAATGTATCACTTGTAGGATAGTAATAAGAGGATGGGTTGGTTTTAATGTACTGTTACTGTGACGGGAAGATGCATAAAAGATCAAGGTACAAATTATAAAAGATGGAACGATTGCATTGTTGCTACACAAAGAAACAAATTTACATGCTTAATAGCATACAGGTTTTCCAAGATAGTTGTTGTTGGACCAAAAAGTGGTTCTAACACCCAACGGAATGATAATGATATAAAATAGAAATAAAAACAACAAGAACACCGGATTTATAGTGGTTCGGCGCTAAAGAGCCTCTGTCCACTTTATACTTCTTTGATTGATGATTTGAATACAAATACAATGCTAATTCTCGCTCAATCTCACTTATACAATTGATAATCTCTCTTCAATTTGTGGAATTATACTCCAAAAGTTTGGATATAATCTGAACAAACCAAGGAAATTCGCTGGTCTAGATGTTAGAGTGATTAATTTGCCAAAAGATCCCTTCAAATGAGGTGTTTTAGGGGTATTTATAGGCTATGAAACCATCGGGTTCGGGTGCCACGTGGGGCCCATCTCGTGACTTTCAGATTCGCTAGCTTTAAGATGGTGACAGCACATCGAAAACATGGGATGATGGAGTGAAACCGCTCTGAGTTTATAGGATCGTGGTGTGTGACTGTCGCAGTTTTGCTCCTCGGTTCGGATCAGTAGTGTGGTCCGGACATGGCACCTGGAGTTGATCTTCAGGATCGCAAGTGTAGAAGAGAGTGGGTTCGGTCTTGAGAACTCCAAACCAATCTGGGTGATCGCCTGTCATACTGTTTACTCTTAACTGCATTTTCTGAATAATTCCTTAGCTTTGTGTGGCCTAATATCAAAGTAGGCTAACATTTTGCCCCCTCGAAGTATGTGTTTATTGAAGATAAAGTGTGCTTCGAAATGGTCAATTTATTTACATCTAAACCAGTGTTATTCAGTGGTTTCTTCCATCTGTCCTTAGAGTCGTGACATTTCATGAAGTCGTGTATTTTTGTATTTGTAGAGCCTATAAATACACCATAGAATGTAGGAATTACTTCTGTCATTCTCAATAACTTCAAGACTTCACTTAAGGTCCGAGCAATTCTTCCAGGTAATTTCTGATATTCATACGGAGATTTTGGTCCTTTCTCTTGAGTTTCTCTTTCATGGTTGAGTAGCATTTTTGAATTAACATTCATGCTCAATCTCGAACTAGTATAATCCGATCCGCGTCGCGTTTGGTCCTTTGTTACATCCTTGAGCCGAAAAAGCCTTGATCTTACCCAGTTTCTTCCTCCGTTCGGATCGACCTGGACGGTCTATTCCAGTGGAACATGAAGGGTCCTTTTATTCCTATATAAATCCACACCTCTTCTTCTTTCCTTCCTCATTTCTTACCATCATTTTCCCCCCAATTCTTGTAAGAACCCTAATTCTCGAATCATCAACAAACTGCTTAGTTTCCAAATTGAACTTATATGTGGGTTATTAGTCCTGTTTTCTCTTATTTTTCATCAAGTTATGCAAGAAATTGAAATCGATTTAAGTAATTTTATTCAATTCGACGTCTACTCTGATGTCAGCACCATATGGTTCACTACCACCGTCGCTGGCGACTTCAACGTTGCCTCAAAGTGGTGATGAAGAGGATTTTAACATGAACGCTGGTAATGTTAGTTCATGAGAGTGTTGTTAAAAATGTAAAAAGAGGAAAAAATGACGGGTTTGTGGTTTCTTAGTGAAGTGGGAAAGAGAAGGAAGAAGAGGATGACGGACTTGGAAAATGGGAGCGTATCGGATTGGAGTGGATTGGTTAGGTACGATTTCAAGCATGTTTAAAGGGAAGTGATAGCAAAAAAAATGAAGTCAGTTTGGATCGGGAAGGGTGATACTAGATAAAGCTCAAAAAAATGCTCAAGAGAAGGAGTTAACTTCCAAAAAGTAGGTCTGGTTCGGTTTGATGCTGACCGGCCCAAACAGGGATGATTTCGGAAGATCTGATCCGATCTGGCTTTGCTTCATTCTTAGCCTTGAACCAAACTGATGAATTTACACAAAACATCCCCATTCTGACATGATACTTGCAGATGGACTTTCTAGCCGATCGGTTGTCTCGATGCCTAGATTTTTGAACCGACATGATACTTTCAATACATACTCCTTCAATCCAAGCCTTCTGCTTTGTCCAGCTCACTGAACCGATCCAACGTCTCAACCTAAAAGATTCTGATCTGAATCGTTGCCTTTATTAAGGCACAAAAACATAGCTCATTGCCCATGAACCTGAATGAAATCAAACCCTTAGGGATGTGAATCTATGACACAACCTTTATATATGATCTAACTAAGCTTGAACATAGCTCGTGAATTGATAGACATTTAGAATAGAGCCCTCTAAATTGAATCGTCTGGACTTAGCAAAACATGACCACTTTCCTTAATGTTTTACTTTCTGCTAATTTTGTATTCTTTGATTTCATTATTGTACACATTTCCACAGCTTAGCGCACACACACGGGGGACACGGGCAATTACATTCTAATTTCTGTTATCTCTTGGGTAGTACAGCTATCATGACTAGGAGACGCTCAGCTAGCAGAGAGAAAAGATACCGCATGATCATCTTAAAATCCCATTATTGAAGACGTATCTTCTACTTCGGACCCAGATTGGGATAGTGCGGGTTCGGAATATGAAGCAGAAATTCATGAGTGTGTAGCGTCATCTGGAGGTGAAGTCTCTATGGATTAAGAAAAGGATGGAGGAGCTGGAGACAGTCGCGCCCCTGACGAATTTGAGAATGTCATTGCTTTGGAATCACCTGGCGACTCTGTTGAATCGACAGTTGATGATGCCAAACTTACATGAAAATGTTTAAAGCATGGAATTCTTCGAAAGGACACTGAGCTGCCCACAAAACAGACCGACCTCGTAATCCACCCGAAGAGTATATGGCGATCAGTAGGTTAATGTGCCTTTTCGGGGCGATACCTCCTTTCCCGCCATTCGTCGTCGATTTTCTGAGATGAATGCGAGTCGCTCCGATGCAACTCCTCCCCAATGCTTATGCTTATCTGTAAAATTTATACATATTTTATAAGGAGATCCTTGGGACGGAGCTCACCTTTGAAGATGTATGCTTCTTCTACAATTTTAAACATCGAACCCAAGATACTCCATCCTTTGTATATTTTGAATCAATGCCAAAGAGGAAGATAATTAGTGTGTCGTTCAGCAGCGAAGTAGGCGAAGTAAAATATGAATGGTTTTATATCAAGCAGCAACCAGAATGTGCAAGGAAATGGCTTAAATCAAGTAAAATTTCAGACTTCGACCACTGAACTTCAATCACTACCGTATATGTATTAACTGTCATTCACTTTTACTTGTAGTTCCTAATACGAAACAAGACGTACATCAGATATATTTAGATCTCTAAACCAACTGCTCAATGGTGATAAAAAATTCCTGAGTATCAGAGACTGTTTAGTGGATGAGTATCTCCATCGCCTACTTGCTATCACTTGTAGCATAGGCCATGGAGAAGGTCCCTATGTATATATACCTCCAGTTGAAGGGCCAATTGAAACCTTAACTGAGAAGGGAGAAAGTTCGAAAGATCCGACTGCGCCTCAAAAGACTCCTTCTCCTACTTTGACTCAGGACGATATATTAGCCAACATAGCTTTCAAAGATACAGATAAATACATCACTCCTAAGGATGCAGCTACTCCTGAAAGACCGACTTCCCCGAGAGAGCTACCATCAACCACTTCCCTAGGCGATGATTCTCTTATGAACGATTTTATATATCAGGGTTTGGGGGAACTTCCTTTGCCCGATGCCATTTATTCTTCCGGAGATTTTGGAAGAGATCCACTCTCTCTTACCTCTGAGGAAGACGTTACCCCTGTGAAAGCGGGGGAAACTATGCATACAGGCCTAACTCCAGGCTCTGGTCTGTTAGGGGGGAATCACTTAGGATATATGCACTACACTTGTACCGCACATCACAGACTTGTGCTTCATATTAATCTTTATTTTGATGTTTACTTGTATCATTTTGCATGACAAATGGCACGCCACCGCTACTACGTGGGAGATGTCCACTCGATCATGCGCCCGATTGATGATGATACAAGGCGTGATCAGCATGAAAGTCGAGGTAGAGACGATAGGAGGAATCGGCCCCCTCTGCCTTACCGATCTTCCTATTCTCAATCTCTGCATCGTGTAGATTTGGAAAAACATAAAAGCCACTGTACTCATCATGAAGTGCACAAATACACTTCTAAAACTACAGCTTCCTCCAAGGATAAAACTCATCAGGAGAAACCGTCAAAGAAAGGTTCTGATCCAAAAGAGAAACAAAAGGAACAAAGCAAGGGAGCTGAAAGAGATAAAACGTCTATTGTCCCATCTAGGCGCCGCAATATTGACATTACTACCACGAGGCCTATCATAATCGACGATGAGAACAAGGTAAAATTGGAGCTTTTGAAGAAGCAATTTCTTTATCACCATTTTGGAAAAATGCACTTCGTTCCAGCTCTTAAGTCATTAGATTCCGGCTGGGCAACAGTGGTTAAGGCCAAGATTGATGATGCAGGTACTCAATACAAAGAGATAAGGAGATATTCGCGGACTTTATCCAAGATCATTTAGGACTTGCTGGCCGATGTTAAGTACATGAGAGTTATGCTGAATATGATGCAAAGGCCATTGAAAATTCCGAGAAAGATCTTGAGGATGCTCAAGCCAAATTTGCCTTTGTACAATGTGACACGGACGCTTATAATAAGCAATATGAAGAATTACAACAGCGTTACCACATCGAGCTTGAGTCTCATAGCCAAGAGCGCATAGACTTAAAGAAACAAGCCGAGGATGCTAAGTCTACAAGTACCACGACGAAGTTGGCATGTACTCGTCTTGAACAGGAGAAAGCGGAGCTGGCGAGGAAGAATGTCGAATTGGAGGCCAAGCTGATAGAGGCCGAGACAAGGGCAACCTTAGCTGAGGGAAACACAGATATTGCTCTAAAGTCTGTTGAGAGTACTAATGCACAACTTGCTGAAGCCCAAAAAGAATTGGATGAGGGTGCGGAGACTATGATAGGATTCTTTGCTCAGGTGATCCGCTATCGTGATATTTCATGGATTAAAGACTACCCAACTACATTGGTGTATGTATGGGATCAGTTAGTTGAATGGGAGAGACAAGAGCTCAAGGTGGATTCGATTGACAAGGATAAGCTTATGGAGAAGTATTTGAGGGGTGAGGAGACAGTACGCTTGGTTGAAGGGCGTAAACTTATTGTTGCTGCTATGGAGAGGCGTCAGGCCAAAGGAAAAGAAACCATCGAAGCCGGTTCCTCTTTCATTTCCCTCGGGGCTACTGAAACGGAGGGATACGATCCAGTGAATCCAGGAATTCCCAAGGCATCTCTTCTGTCCTCGATTGTTGAAACAACCTCAGAGACTCCCGCTGCTGTTTGCGAACAAATTAACAACTATAAATAATTGTTTAATCCGTTCGGCTTTCCTAAACAACAAGGGTTGTTGTAAAGGGTATCGAACTCAGGGACTAAAAATTATTTTACTAATAAATCCAATCAAGTTATTCCAAAATTCTGATTGGTTGAAAACACAGAAAATATATGAAAAAGCGAGTTTTTAATAATAAGAGAAAGCAATTAGGGAGTAATGACATAAATTAGATAAATATTCATCAATAGTCGAACGAATAAACACAGATCTAATTCATGTTTATGTCACAAACATGAATCAACGATAATTAGGTTTCTAGAAACAAATATGTGAATAACAACAAGTATAGCCTACGCAGGAGCTAAGCTCTTAAACAACCATAGGCTATAAGGATAGATTCACTAATTTATTTCTAAAACCATAAATATTAGATCTAAATCTGATAAACATTAGATCAAACTCGAATATACCCTGTTAAGGAGCATAGCTCTTAAATGACACAGAATATGAAGGTTCATATCTAACCCTTGGTTCAGATCTAGATCTATATACGTGATGTTCTAATCTCTTTAGCTATGTGATTCATATTGAATCTAATCAAAGCGTCATCACCCCCTAATTAAAGGAGATTAGCTTGACATAGCTAGAAGAGAAGAGAAATAGAAAATAAACAACATAAATAAACTACAATAAAAAGTAAAGAGAACAAAAGAAGAATGATTTTATTCTAAGAGAAGGTTTTTCAAAATAAACCTAATGTATTTTTCATTGAACAAGATACAAGTGTATTTATAGCTGATATGACAAAGACTAATTAGCTAATTGCACAATGTGGGACTAAAGAATTAGCCCAAATAACACATAAGCCAGTGTGAACACAGTTGTAGAGTGAGTGGCCTTGCAAACGAGCTAATGTGACCGCATCATGAGTAAGAGGCCTTGCAAATGAGCAAATGTGAACGCATCATTTGTATTCATTGAGCCAAATCTACCTAACTGAACTCTATTTGCAACTATGCTTCAAGCTTTAAACTCTTCAAGCTTTAGTAATTTCAAACTTCTCCATTTTTAAGAAAATTCTTCATGCTTTATCCATCAAATGCTCTAAACCATGCTTTTTATCAATAATCTAAAAATACATCTATAAATACACAATATCAATTATTTTAAAGGGAAAATAAGATAAATAAGCGGATAAAATATACACATTTACGTGTATATCAAATAACTCCACACTTATCTTTTTATTCATCCTCGAATAAACTAAACTAAGATATGTCACACTTTCGTAGGAAACACGATTGCATTTAGCATATGCAACAAGTCGTTAAACCCCTAGGTGTCCCTAGTAGGATGAGTGTTGTCTCGTGAGGGTTTTTAGCGGATACTACTCACAAAATCCAAAGCGTCTTAAGTACGCAAATTAATCAAATGATATATTCAAGGTTTGTCAATTTCCAAGGACTTTACCTAACTTCAATAATAACGTTCAGTCCTAAATTTTCCATCCCATAATTGGTGCAAAAATGAATAAAAAATTTCAAGTTGAATCGTGATTCCTTGATAACACTGTAATTGTCTTGAAGGTTAAGAGCGTGGTGTCAACCAAAGTTCTACACATCGACAATATGCACCCAATCATTTACTCATTCTTTTTTTTTGTAAATAATTTTGCACTAGTGTAACTGGACTGTATTGGATGTGAGTTATGCACAGATGAAGGAAAATTTTGTAAATTCTAAAAATGTTATTGATAAGAGGGCAAGTGTATTAGTTGAACTTCAAGCTACAAAAAATAAAGTAATATCAAGGCACATATGGACATTTTGTTTCCTTTTATCTCCTCTACTACAATCCTCGCTTCCAAGTACGGTATGATGAATGTGAATGGAACGGAAATGAATGCTTTATAGTCAAGAATGACGAATGACTATTTTATTCTCAGAGATTTCCTCTTTATTCCATTTTTTCTCTTTCTTTTTCCTTTTTTTTCTTTTTTTTACTGCATGATGAATGATGAGTGGAGATGGAATGGAATGATACCATATATTATTTCATTTGATTTCTCCTCTACTAAGCGAATCATAACCAACACTTCATGAAAGGAATGTTTTGTGCCCTAATTACTTTACTTCTATAACCCTAATTCAACACACAAGTCTAGATTGATGTTATATAAAAATCTGAAAGGAAAGATAAGCAAAGTTTCGTAAGATGGATAACCCTATAAAATAAGATGTGGTATATGGTTATCCTACCTTAAAAAAAGTACAGAGTGGGTGGTGTAATATTGGTATAAAAAGTGACGTTTTTGAACCTTTGAAATTAAATCAGTCCAAGGTTCTTAAGTATACTAATATAAGAAAAACTTGTCGAAACATGGATGTAATTCGACTTAAACTTGGGTTTGAATAATGTGGGGTATCGAAGAATAATGCTACAATAAGTCATTTCTCCTTAATTGGGCCACGTGGATTTTAGAACTTACGAATTGAAAATTTTGAGTGAGAAAAAAATATTATGCATGAAAACGAACTCAGAAAATCCAACAAGTGTAGTTGCAAAATCATTTTTTATTTAATGATTTTTTTACTTGCACATTCTGACATGTATTACAAAGGTTGACACGCTTACTCCAGAACACAACTAATGTCTGCACATTCTCAAGTAACATCTTAAAAAGACACAATACAACTCAATGAATAAATAATGTTCATTCCCATCGCCCAACAATTCAACTTATCAAACTAGAATCAAGGTGTTATTTATGAATTTTAAGTTAGTCCTTGTTCAACGAATGACCTAGTTACTAAGATTTGATTGCTGATGTAATGTCAATTCCCGTAAACACTTGAGTGTGACTGTGCCCCCACAGTTGTTAATCAGACATATCTTAGTGAAAGGGAAATAAAATAAGAGGGTCAGCACGGCTTACCGGGTACATGTGCAGAAAATACGCGGTCATCGAACAGATGAACCGGCCCACAATGGACCAATGGATTAGCCTCACTAAGATTATGAGACACAACTTCAGCATAGAAAACCAAATCATAAAGAATTTTATATCACGTTTCAGATTTGGAAAAACAAATTTTGTTTTTTCAAAAGTTTGAGTTGCTAATTTTAAAATTTTGAGCTTACAATTGATCCTAAAATCGAATTGAATTTATGTAGCAACTAAAGAGCAGTCATTAAGTCGGGGTTCAGTAAAAGTTTCAAAAACAAAGTTTGGTTTGTTCAGATGATGTATAAATTGAGAGACATGTGCATCATTCTCACCCTCACACTTGTTTTGAGAAATATTGTTCGGTTTTGCTTTGATATTTGAGATTTTGTTAACTAAAGGTTCATTCGTAAACCTAAAGTCAAAACCAAACAAATGAATTTTCAGTAAATTTCGAAATCGATTTTTCTCAAAAATCGTGTAATTCCAGAAAGAGTTCATATACTGTGGAAATTTATCATTAAAAAACAAGTGGTCACAATGAGGTTCAGTTGAAACGATCAAGTCGCAAGGGGTTTCAACAGTTTCAGAAAAAATGTCATTGTGTTTAAGATCACATTCAACAGTTTCGTAGTTTTCACCCTCAAGAATTTCAAAGTTTTGAAATGTTTCATTTTCAATTTCAGACCCAACAACATTATCGTCAAACAGTTCAAGAAGTTTTCTCTCATCAAAGTCGTCCTCACTCAAACAGTTGTTATCAACTTCATCGTTTCTTTTAGGTTAACAAACTAAAATTGCTAAAGTTTCAAAATTTTCAGAATCTGAGAGAGGAAGATCAAATTGAAGATTGACGTCTTCGTTTTCAAGAGAATTCAAATTCAAATCAATTACAGAGATTTCAACAACTTTATTAAGATTTTCATCAATTTCACAAGTTGTTATTTGAAAATTTTCAATGTCAGTAAGAGTTGAATTTTCAGTAGAAAGCATCTGTTTGAGTTTGAGTTTTAGTTTCACAGAAATCGGTGGTTTGCACAAGAGATTTTTCAAAATTTTCATTTTCATCAACAATCATATCGTCATAATCATCAATAATCGTTATGTGATGTTGTGACGAAGTTACTGGCAGATTATTTGTTTCAAAAGAAGCGTAGGCAGAAAGTTGTTTGTCACCAGATTAGGATTTGCAGTTGTTGCACAAGTTCGTAACTTCAGTTTGAAGAAGAGAAATGTGATAAACTATCCTAGTGCAACTTGGTTTGTTGTCTGTTATTCTTTGAGCTAGTTCTTCAATGTAAGTCAAGCCAAGTTTCATTAAATCCTCAAATTCATCAACGTCATCAATTCCCCTAAGTACTAACTTCTCTAGATTTTGCCAAAGTTCAATAGTGTATTGAGCCAGTTGTTCAATGTTACGCATGTTTTCGATATATTTATTTTCAGAATCTTGTCTTTCATCTAAAATTTGTGCCCATTCCTTGATGTCCTCGCGACAATTCCAAACCTCATGCATTAATTGATCAATTTCACTCAGCCTCTCTTCTATCAAATTGATAGGCACACCAGACTTCAAAATGTTATTTTTTAGATTCGTCGTTTCAATGTGTTCCTCACTGGTTGACCTTAAAAATTCGTCCACCTCATCTCTTAGAAGTCGTCCATTATTTATTTTCCAAAACCAACATCGCCAAAAATTTAGCTTATTAGCATCACATTTTTCATATTCGATAACCAACATTTGACATCCACTCGTATTATGAAAATTATTTTGGTTTTCAAAAATTTCGTTAAAACCCGTATTGCAATTGTTTTGAAATTCAGCACTTTGCTTATCCATTTGCGCTAATAGTCGACTCACCTTAGATAAATTCTCCATAATCGTAGAATGGCATTTTTCATATTGGGGAACAACTGTTTGATGAGATTGGTGGAAATTATTCGAAAAAATTTCAGCTTGAAATTCATTTTGATTTGAATTGAAACCGAAATCATTTAAATTTTGAAAAGAATTGCAATTTGGTTGTACATGGGGTAAGCACGCATGTACTAGAAGAAGAGAGTTATTCGTTGAAAAATCAGTTTCAAAACTTATGGCTCAAAAGAAGCTCTTAAAAAAATATGTTAAAATTAACAACTTCTGATTATATGAATACAAGTCCAGGCCAGGTTCGTACTGGGGTTATCAATGTGCCACGAATCACCGTAGAAACATGACTGAAGGTTTAAGAACCTATTTGAGTTCTAGACTCTACCATTCCTTAGACACCTTAGAGAGTATCAATCCTAATTGTCATTTTAACGATTATTTTGTCCTATGATCTTTGGGGAATTCTCGATTCAATTTTAAAATCAAACTTTTCAATTAATCCCACATTCATTTTAAAATTTTAAAAAACACATCAGCAGGTAAAATATTCAGTCACAGAACAGTCACAGAATAATAAATTGTAGAAATAAAATTTTACCAGCAAGCCACAACACCTGCACGAGATGTTTACAAGCAATTTCTGTATTTTTTTTCTTTTGCAGCAGAGCACCTATAGAGTTTAGAAAATTTTCACCTAGATCGGCAGTCTGTCCAGTGCAACTGAGTAGCGCTAGCGCGTTCACACCCCACTTGGTGTCAACTGCTCCAACAATTCAACTTCTGCTTGCAAAATGCTTGACTTCTGACTTCTCTGTCGATTTCTAGAATCTTTTCTTCGACTTCTTTGATTTTCTGTTCTTATTTTGTTTTTGTTTTTTATTGGAAACAAAACTAAAATGCCACTAAAACTAGAACAAAAAAATAACTAAGACTAATTCAAAAATTTAAACAAAAGAGATGAATTTTCTTTTTTTTTTTTATAAGAAATAGAAGGAAACCTAGGAAAAACTACAAACTAAAACAAAAAGAAAAATTCTACAAGCAAAAGTACTCTAACTTAAATTACAAACCCAGAAACACGCCGGCCCAACTTCAAACTAAGGAAGGCCCAAAGTCCATTTAAGTTTTTTTTTCTTTTGTAAAACACTTTTAAAAAATTAGCAGAGACAAAAGGAGGAAAAAAGAAAAAACTAAACTAAGACAAAGCTTAAAAGAAAAACAAAGAATTAAACCTAACAAAAATAAAAAACCGGGCTCAAAACACCTTAAATCACGGAACAATGCGCAATAGTCAAGTCACTCCTTTTATAGACCACGCTGGTCTCTCCCAAAACCACATAAGAAATGGTCAAACAGAAAATTCACACCCCCGGTATGTTCGCAAAACAACGCAGCCCCCTCTATTAACAAAATCCACAATACCCTAAAAACAAAGGAATGCACCGTCTTCCTTTTCATAAATCGAATCACGTAAATAAATAATAAAAATCGCTGAAGCTGTGATGATTACGGTTCGAGGCAGATGATGGTGTCGCAAGGCTTTATGTCTTCGATCTAGATTTGCGATTCTAGGTATGCATCTTTTTGATTAAGATTTTGGACCTCGAATTGTTGAGGATTGCAAAGGGTTTCGGATGAGGCTATTAAGAAGGGCTTCTCGAATTGGTGTCTTCGGTGAAAGAGATTATTATGTTCACGGTTTCAGACTTGAGATTTTGAGGAAGTGGCGATTTTGACTGCAGGTGGGGGGAAGCGGTCAGTGTAGGTTATTGGGTAGGAGGGAGATGTATGGATGTATATTGTCGTGGTTTTTTGGTTGACTGGAGGCACGAACTAGCAGTTGACGCTGTGAACTTGCAGTGATTTGGTACAGTGATGCGGCGTGAGTGGTATTTGGGATTGGGTTGAAGAGGTTTGGGTTCGTGAAGGGTGGTAGTAGGAACTTCTATTAGTCAGTGAAACGTGATGGAGTGGAGTAATGACACTGTAATTGTTTGGGAGATGTGAAACAGGGGGTACTTAACGGATTTTGCTGTGACAAGGTGGGGTTAGGCAGGCTAATGGGGTTGACAGAGTGTTTGTGTAGATAAGCAGTTGTCGTGGAAGGGAATAGGGTTGTGTCGAATGGATTTTTGAAGGGATGGGCAGAGAGGATGTCCTTTTACAGTGGAAATTGAAGGGCGTGTGGCTGTGGTGCGAAGGTAGTAGGGATTGGATGTGAATGTGGTGGTGGTATGAAGGCTGATGACGCTTGTGGCGTGGTTTGTGATGAAGTATGGCCAGAAGAAGGTGAAAATTGGCAGTGAAGAAAAGGGTATAGACGATTGTATTTCTGTAAAAAAAAATCTTTAGAAAAGTGGAAAGAAATCAAAGAAAAAAATGGAGAAAGAAATAGAGAAAATTAGCACAAAGAAAATTTTTGTTTTTTACTGTTGTAAGTAGAACGAAGTAAAGATTGTGTGGAAGAAAAATCGGAAATAAGTAAATGAAAGTTAGGGAAAGAAATAATGGAAAGAAATTAAAAACAAAATCTGGCAAAAATCTTTTTTTCTCTTATTTGGTAGATTACGGTATCATAGATCAAATACCAAATCAACTAACAAGATTTTTTTTAATCTATGCTAGAAAACAAAAGAGAATAAAATAAAATAAAAATATTTTTGTGTTTTTTTTATATGAAAAATAAAAAATATGAAAATAAAATTATAACTCGAAGGATTTACTAATAGAAATTATTTTGGTCCCGGGCAATGGCGCCAAAATTTGTTTGCGAACAAATTAACAACTGTAAACAATTGTTCAATCCGTTCGACTTTCCTAAAAAATAAGGGTTGTTGTAAAGGGTGTCGAACTCTAGGATACAAAAGTCATTTTACTAATAAATCCAATCAATTTATTCCAAAATTTTGATTGGTTGAAAATACAGAAATTAGATGAAAAAGCGAGTTTTTAATAATAAGAGAAAGTAATTAGGGAGTAATGACATAAATTAGATAAATATCCATCAATAGCCAAACGAATTAATACAGATCTAATTCATGTTTCTGTCACAAACATGAATCAACGATAATTAGGTTTCTAGAAACAAATATGTGAATAACAACAAGTATAGCCTATACAGGAGCTAAGCTCTTAAACAACCATATTGGCTATCAGGATAGATTCACTAATTTATTTCTAAAACCCTAAATATTAGATATAAATCTGATAAACATTAGATCGAACTCGAATATACCTGTGAGGGAGCAGAGCTCTTAAACGACACAGAATATGAAGGTTCAGCTCTAACCCTTGGTTCAGATCTAGATCTATATACATGTAATGTCACGACATCATTAAATTAAATCGTCAACAACATGGAAATGTAATGTGTATGTGCCCCCAATCAATCTTGAGTAAAGTGCCTAGCCAGGGCTTGTTCGAGATCAATTAGGCTCGACACTAGATTGCCCCCCGCCCTTCATTGGGCCAAGATTCTTTTTCTTTGACACTTGTTCTTAACACCATTATACTCACCTGTCGTATGGTCAGGTTAGAGTGTGTTCAAGACGGTCTCTTATCATGGTGCACCTTCACACCTTAGGGATGTCGTCTACCCATCCTTTATGCTCTTTCTCTAATCATGGGAATTAGAGTTTGGGACGTCGTCTTCCTTTCCTTTTGATCTTGTTTAGCAAACGGTCATATCGTTCGCTTCGGTTTCTTTCCACACATAATTTCTTAAGGTAGAGTCTCCCCAGTTGGACACAAAAAATTAAATTCAAATTATGTGTCTCATATTCAGATCACGGTAATTATAGAATACATAAAGAGATTTTTGCAGGAAAAGTAAATTACACACAATATTTTTATAGCGGTTCGGCCAAGTCATGGCCTACGTCCACTTCATAATCCTTTGCTTATATCAACCAGACTTTTCTAGGCAAGTCGTGCCCTTTTACATGGTTCATAAAACAAAATAAAACAATACATATTTAAGTCAAGTATTGCCGCAAGTGTTGGGGATTCCATGCCCTGGGTACTTCTTCACCAGCCACGGTCGTCAACATGAAAGCTCCCATATCAAGTTTCCGCTGGATGGTATATGGTCTCTCCCACTTCGGATCTAGATGGACTAGGGGTGGAAAGACACGCTTTAGTACTAAGTCTCCGGGTTCAAAGGTTCGGGGGCGAACCTTCCTGTCATAGTATCGTGCCACTTGGAAGACTTCTTCTCTTTTTTCTTCAACCATGTCTAGGGATTCAAGGGGACACACTTTTATTGTCATTGTATCCTAGTACGTTATCCTGTGAGAGGGAATTTTCAATTCCACTAGGATGACTTCTTCTGATCTGAAAGAAAGCAAAAAAGGGGTATGACCCATTGCCATCTTTTAAGCCGTTCGGTAGGCCCAAAGTGCTAGTGGTAGTTCGTCGACCCACATGACCTTCGCTTGCTCCAATCTCTTCTTCCGAATGGACTTAATAATCTTGTTTAGTGCCTCAACTTGTCTGTTCGATTGTAGGTGAGCTGTCGTGGTGTATCTTTTGTCAATTTTATATTTTCGACAGAAATCTTTGAACTCAGAGCTATCAAATTGGGTTCCATTATCGGTTATGATAGTTTTGGGAATCCCAAATCGACAAATGATATTTCTGACTACAAAATTAATCACCCATTTCATCGTGATCGTAGTAAAGGGTTTGGCTTCTTCCATTTTGTAAAGTAATCTACGACCACAATTGCATACTTTGCTCCACCTTTGTTACGACCTGTGGGGATTCATGCCCGAATTCCGACAATAATACAGATCATGTATCACTTGTCAGAACTCAAGTATCAAAAGCACAGATAGTTATCAGAGAGAAGTTAGAGGGTGAGATAAGAAAGAAAGAAATATTAGAATAGAATAATAAGAAAAACCAACACAACACAGAGTCTCACATTGCAGCGGAACAAAATATAATATAGAAATAATCTTTATAGAGAGTTTGAAAACTTACAAATTTTCAGAGTACAACCAAACATCTGGACAGTTACAAATATCTGTCCTCATATACAACACATCGGAATAATACTAGATATCATACGCCTGGACTTCTCCATCTCGTCTCTGGACTACACAACATCCAATAACCTGAACCTGTACAACCCGGTCTAACCCGAGTATTACAAATATACGGATCAGTCTGGTTAACCAAAGTGAGAAAAACACACTAAGTTTATGGGTAGCATCCAACTTGATTTTAAAGTTAAAATCTTTTCGAAAGAAAGGATAATCGTAAGACCATATTCACACATAAATACAGACAGTTTTTATCTTACGATAACCCAAAACATTTTTGAAATCAATACTATTATGGTATTATAATAGTGTCTAAATACAAATAGATATCAATCTAGCAGAACGCTTGCATCTCACGTTCTACATATATAGTATACAATCAAAACCGCAGGCGCTTACTGGAGAATGGATTTCCATGGCAAGGTATGGGAAACCACCTTTCTGGCAGTGTATCTCTAAAGAGGAGTACACCGAGTTCAACAAGAACATCTTACAACTCAGGCTAAACATGACCGGCCATTCACTTAACCTTGAATGTTCCGAATATGTTGCCACCTACGTTAGTACCAACATAACCGTTCCCGGGAGATACAGAAGCGAAAAGAAGACAAATATGAATATTCTCTAGATAGTGGCAATACACCCTAATGGGGGCGACCCACATAGCCATGCGACCCACCCGATTTTTACCATTTCCCGGTTGATGAGGCTTGAGGCTAGATTTTACCATTATAATCAGTACATCACATTCACTTCGAATACCACATCGTCAGATCCATCAAAATCACTAATTGACGTCCATAACAATACTTTACATGTTAGCTTAAAGAAGTTTCCTTCTCCGCCTCCACTCTTGGTAAGGTTTAAGAAATCAATGTATGCGACCTTTTTGGAAATACTCTGTCAGACATCCATCCATATACGTCATGCAGGAACAGGATGAACTGAAGGCACCCTCCTACCACATCCCTTATAGGTATCACCCCAAGGATTAGTAGCGAGTAGTCCTTGCAATCGGTAAATTTCAACCACGATAGAATCACAGTATATCTCCAGGGATCAGCGAGAGATTGTAAGTAATTCTACCGTTTTTTGAAGATCCATGGTCTTCATTTGCTCCATCTTGAATAGCATCTTCCACATATTCGTATTTATTGGTTGGATTGGTTTTCGAAAATAAATTTGAGTCCGATCTTTCCGTACCAACAATCATATGGGCAAAATTTTGATAGTCGGTTATTTAACTATCAAATAAACAAAATAAAATGTATATACTGGTTGAGTACACAGTGTCACTTGGCCTTTTTAATTAAAAATAATTAATGAATGGTTAATTAAAACTTCTAAAACTTCCAATCTCCGTAATCACTTCTTATTTTAATATACAAATATTCTCAAACCATTTCTATTTAATATTTAGAAAATATCTTATAATCAAATCCAATTATCATTCAAATCATTTGCTGCAACATTACTTATTATTTATAATTGGAAAATCGATCCAACGTATCGTTAGTAAAACAATCGTTACGAAATCTCCTTTTGTTTTGTTATTTTGAAAACAATCATCGTCACTTATCCTTTTAAAAAAACTCACTATAAACTCATCTCTTTACTTCGAAAATATCGTTATATTTTCATAACTCCTTTTATTACCTTGATTATGAAAATATCATTTCATATTCTCTAGCCATTTTATTTCCGTTACTTTGGAATTATCAATACCTATATTTCCTCAAATCCTTTTATTTCGTTTATAATGAAATCTCATCACATCTATCCTCAAATAATGTCGCATTATTATTTCTCATAATAAATCGCTTCTAACATCTTTATCATGACAACTCATATCATCCTCCAATAATCCTGAAGTCGTTCAAGTTGGGGTATTTTAGTTACCTCTCAGACCTTGATCAACAACGTTCTTATCTTAAGATAAATATGAACTGTAATTCAAAAACCACCATTCATTCTAATGCCAACAAATACTCCTTCACTATTTATTTAAAATACGGTTTTATAAAACCTTCTTATTTTTGAAACCTCTTTTTTAAATATACTATTATCACTAAATTTATTGATTTAGTAAATGATTAATAAAACACCACCTTTTAAAATTTAACTTCTTTAAACTATTTGCTTCATTATTTGGATTTTTATTACAATTCCTGTTACTCGATCCTTTACCCAATTCAGTTACAGGAATCCTTTTTCTAACCCTTTCTATCATTCATTCTGGGAAATCGTATTTTAAATCTCGTCAATTTTACTTATTACCATTATTAAGTAACGTTAATTTAAAGTTAACGCTTTAAATTCCCATCTCTTTTTATAAACTCATTTATAAAAAAAATGGTTTAATATGAAACTCCTTTTTTTCTTGATTTCCTTTACTTAATTCGATATTAAGTAATCTTTATTCTAAGCTTATCTCATTCCTTAAAATCCGCTTATAACTTAATTTGCCACACTCGGTTTTGAAGGTAAACCCGTTGATAATCTCACTTTAAAATTCAATTATATTCATTACAGCTTCGATTACTTGTATGAACTTCATTTAAGAAATAATGTCTTAAATTATTATAATTTACTTCACCACCAATTGGAATTCATATTAAATTTCCTTTTCAAAATCTCATTAAGTTAAACAACTATTTGTTAAATCATTGTAGATTAATCGACTCAAACTAAATCTAATTTAGAAATCAACTTCTGTTAAAATAATTGACTTGGTCAACTCTAAAACACGATTAACTCGTTGATCAACTCTAACTCGTCTTTGATTATTATTAAATACATAATAATCGATAAAATCCCATTTTTATTGTTCTTAAAAATAATTAATCTCGGTTATTAGTCATCCCATTCATCCCTGCGCACTTGCTTACCAATTTTGGTAATATAAGAATTAGATTTATAAATCGTTTTATAGTTAAGATGAGGCACGTGCATCGCACACGGCATATTTCGATAAATCATTTAATAATTAAGATGAGGCGTGTACATCGCACACGGTAGATTTATCTAATAATTAAGATGAGGCGTGTGCGTCGCACATGACAGATTTTGATAAATCATTTTATAATTAAGATGAGGCATGTGCGTCGCACACGACAGATTTTGATACAAAAATGGTGATTGGTGGTTAAAACAATCAATATATATATATATATGGTTGGTTTATTTTCTTTCCATAAACTTCATTTTAAAATAATATATTTCAAAATGTATTTTCGAATTATAAAATAAATTTCATAATTTCATTTATCTCGATTCACCTTACGGTAAACCATTCTTTATAAAGACGATGTATAATTTAGGTCATCTACATCCCAATCCTCAACCAACATTTCAAATTAGTTAATATCAACGGTTCAACAATCAACAATCAATCCATCATCCAATCAGGTTGGTTAAACAGTATATGTGATATAACATGAAAATAAACAATAAATTTGAGGAATACGGTTGGATCCCTCCAGCCTATTTTTCCTTGTATTCAGTACGACAATTTATAATAAACATGAATAACTAATTCAAGTGGTAACAGTCAACAACCAACATTTCAAACATCCAATTCAATTTTAAATGTTTATATTATTATAAACGTAACCAACGAGGTAAATTACCTCTATTGGATTTAATCGTTAAAATAACAATTTTATTTTATTTAAATTAAACAACCGTTTAATTTAAACAATATAAATAAATATTCAGCAAACAACCAAACAACCATCAATCAGTCAATAAATAGCAAATATAGCACATAAATAATAAAACCGACTTATAATAATTATAAATGGGACACTAAGTGAGTTTAACTCATCTTGATTTAATCTGGTGTTAACCGATTCATTCTAATAAAATTATCAAAACTTCCAGTGCTGACCATACCAGCTTCATTGCGTAGCCTATGCCCAAATGGTTCCACGATGATGAACCGCATTCAATTCTGTTAACGAACGGTCAAGATGTTATACTAATAAAATTCTATATTATTTAATTTCAATTAACTATTTTTCCATTATTATTATTAAAACAATGGGCTCACCATTTATATTTGTGCATCAACTAACCCCCTAGCAAAGTTGCTTGCTTCTCAATTCCATTTTTATTTCCCAAGCTTTTCCTCGCCATACAGACTTATGTGATTCTCCCCATCCCCATGCACGCACAGTCCATCGTTTCCATTTATTTATATTTCATTTTTCCTTTTCCCTTTTTTTTTCTTTTTTTTAATACGAAGCCTGAAAGCCCACTGGACCAACTCCACGCATAAAGCACGATGACCTGAATGTAAAACCCATGACCAGCTCATGCCTTCTTCTCCATAGACAACGCAGCATCCTCCCTCCTAAAAACTCCTGCACGCAAAAATACATAGTACCACCCTCCAGCTTCATCCCGGTCTGCTCATTCTTTTTTGTTTCAACTTCTTTGTGTTTTATATAACTCCTGACACCGATCCCTTCACGTTAAAACAACAGGGCCGATGTATATATATGATCCTTCTCCCCATATCACGTTGCTTCTCCCGCCTGCATGAATATGAACAGGCGTCATCCATTCGCCCCTTTCTTCCTTTAATTTAATTTTTTTTTTTTTATGTTTCAAAGCCAAGTGGCCCACGCCAAAAATAGTGGCCCTCTTTCCTCCTGGTCTTTCCATTGACAGTTTTGACGTTGAAAACACAGTACTGTATTGAATTTTCAATTCCTTAGGCTGTGTGTCCTTCAGTATATAGGAGTAGGGCTGTATACGGTACGGCAACCGTTGATATTAACCTCAACCGCTGTCATACCGGTCTTTGACGGTTGGTTCATTTTGCCAACCGCAACCGTCAACCATTGGTAACGATTAAATGTTTTATAATACGGTTACCATTCGACTGAATGCGGTACAGTTGAGTTTTAACCGCTTTATAACATTCATAGTTTCATACAATGATATGTTCATATTTCATTATACAATACAACATTCAAACAATATAACAACATTCATTCAAGAAAATAGACAGCATTCCAATAGCAATAACAAAATAAATACTGAGCATTCATACATGCTATGTTCATATTTCATAATACAATATTCTTGCAGTTCTTACTTCTCAACAGAGACAAGTAAGTCCATATTAAATAAAAGACTAATTTATACTAGAGAGAGTTTATGCTTCAACTTTTATGACTAATAATCTTACTCGCATTTCATTATAGATCGCATTAATTAAGCTTCTTCGTGTGCAGAGTTGTGGATGTGCATCCCAGCATCCGTCTTCCCAAACTCGACTGACCAAGACAAGTCCGCATTCTCCACACAGTGAGGCAGATTATATCGTAACGAAACCCGACTCCATACGGCGATGTAGAGCAGCAAAATGCAGTTACCATGAGCTGACTTTATAAGTCTCCATGCTGCGACAAAAGTCCAAAAATCTGCCAAAAAAAATACTTTAAATAGAATGCCCATTGTGATTATAGTGTCAGGTAAGTAGGATACTCATAGATGAATCAAAAGCTCTCTTCCTTTCTTACTTTGTTTTCTCACTAAATATAGGTACTAAGTAATGAATGCCATTGTGATTACAGTGTCAGGTAAGTAGGATATAATACTATTTTAGCTTAATACAACCTAAAAAGGATGAAAGACAAATATTGATCAAACTTAGTTTGACATTCCATAACCAAAACTGAAGTACATGAAAAAATAAAATGTCTGTTTATTTTATTTAAAGTTTCATGTCATGAATGTTGCACACATGAATCTATAAAAACCTGCACATAACTGAAACAACATATACTGTGGAACACACAGAGCAGTATGCAATCTTCCACTCAAAACTAAATCCTAAAATAATGCGTTAAATCTTTTATCAAAAGTTCAAAAAGAGATATATTTTATATCTATTGTATAACGTAGATTAAATAATGAAGGTGATGGGGACTAAAAATTGACTGTAAAACAAAAGCTACTTGTCATAAATATAAGCATTGTTGTTCGTCCCCAATCCTGTAAGAACCAAAAAAACTCAACACAACTTGCTAACTCCTCTATACTAACTACAGCAATATCAATCAGTCTTGCCGAACTGGACTCGTAAACTTCTTCTGCTTACACACTTGCTCTATACAAGTATACTTAGTACAATTATTTAACTAACCTTACAAAAGTCTGTAACAGTATCATATTCAAATCCCTTACTTCAATTAAATTTCATTATTTTTCATTTTCATTTATATGGTTGCATTTATGCTGTGTCAAAAGAAAGTCAGGAATGTTTCAAATGCATGCATACTAGACGGAACAGCCGCAAGTAAAGTAACCAATTACCGGTAAACTTAGTGTATGGGCTACATGGCAAAAGAAACGAACATGAAACCAGGAAAAATAAGTTATATGTTGCCGGCAGCAGCAGAACAAGGAAAGCACAAATATAACGAGAACAAGGCGGTATGTGCAACCCAATAGTCGTATATTTAAGCTATAGCATCAACAATCATTCATTCTATGTAGTTTCAGGCCATACATTTTATTACTTTTAGACATGAACTGTAAATTGAGGTGTAACAGCTACATTTGCTTGAATTATTGGAATTCTATAACTCCAAATTGAAGTGTAAATTGAGATGTAATGTCATATATTCTATAACAGGTAACAGCTACATTTGCTAAGTTATGAAAATGATTCAAAAGAGGAGGGATGGCATGAATCCAAGTGTGACATATTTACATGCCTATAGTTGTTTCATTTATGAATGACAACATAATAACTAAGCTAAAAATATGTGGAGACATGTATGACCAAGTACTGTTTTTTTGTTCAGTATTCTTATTTTAATATCATTATGAGCACTAAGCAATAAGCATATACTTGGGAAAATAAGCTTATAAACTACTATATACAGTACCTTTTATAATGCACTAACTTGCATTTGGATCGGCACCTGTAGGAGCTGCCGCTTTCAAAAGTACCTTATCCAATATCAAGAAGAGTGCCTTTTTCAAAGTGCACAAACACCAAATTAAGATAATGAAAAAAGTAGACTTAAATTATTACGTGTAATAAAATTATCAGATGCGGCAAATGTAGACTTAATACACAATACATGCATAATTAAGATACTTGAGCCAACACCTAATCTAGTGATTATCAAATGGTGTGCTCATTCCACCACAGTTCACACCGAAATATTAAGTCGAAGTTCATCTTCGCTTTCAGACCACTTATACTCAAGCAAAGCATATAGAACACATGCTTTATATTTAGATAACAATTAAAAGAAGAGAAAGATTAATATCCATATTTACATAAACATTTAGACTGTAATGTATACACACATGCGGCCATGTCAATTAATAAGCAAGCATACATGGACAGCAAGAGCAATTAATCCTAGAAATAGACGAAAGGAAATTTAATTCAATGTCTATAACGCTCTCCAACAATTTAGCTGTAAGCTTCAAGTATTTGCAATATAACACATTACTTTTGTGTACTGAAAATTTCTGGTAGCAAATAAAATAGTAGAAAGCGCAATCTTTCCATCTTTAAGAATGATTACTTCAAGTATTTGCAATATAACGCGGCGTTAATGTCCAGAATAATTGCAATCTTTCCATCTTTAAGAATGATTACTTCAAGTATCTTTAAGGGTAGCTCAGCATAAATTAAACATTATAACAGGAAGGAGAAACATTATAATAGCAAGAAGCAGCGTTAATATCCAGAATTAAGAGGGAAAAAACTAAAATAATTGCAGTAATTCGGTACGCAGCTGCTTCCATTTTCACGAATCGACCACTGCTTCCATTTTAACGAAATCGATTAACACAAAAAATCTAAACTGGTGTCTTGAATTAGAAATCGATTGCTGGGTTTTGAAGAGAAACTAACAAATCGATTAAAAACATAATAACATGCCATTACCTTCTGATTGTGATACTTGGATGGGAGAATCTTCGGATAGAATTGCTGGATTGTCAAACATAATCGGCAAGAGGAATTTCAGAATATTGGGGGCAAGAATAGGATTAGTAAATATCTGATGGCAAATTCTGTTTTATGGGGTAATCCTGAGTGAACGAGATTGTTTAGCTTTGCATCGATGGTCCCAAATTCACCAAAGAAAAACCCTAATATTCAATCAACGGTTGAAAAATGACGGTATGGTTAGCCATGGTTTAGAAAATTGAAACCGCTTCCGTTGTTTGGCTGATGCGGTAGGAGAACCGCACCGTAATTCAGGAAATGGAGACCGTTTACAATTTTTTTTGCGGTTACCAATTCTGTTTTTGGTACGGTTTTGCGGTTTAAAAAGAAACCGATACAGTCCTATATAGGAGGAGGAAAAGAACAAATGTACCATGTGTGTGTAAATTTCTTACGCATGAAGTGTAATAGGAATAGGGTAGTTTGCATTATTTTGATCCGCGTAAGTTATTGGTTTGTGTATGAAAAGTAACTCAAAGCATAAGGTAGGTTATTGGTCTGAGCATGAAAAGTAGGATACGAAAAGAAAAGAAAGAATGATAGTCATGTGCAGTACGATTAGAAAATATAGTTTTCTTCTTCCTAGTGAAGCATGTCTGCGGTAAGAAATAGCTAGGTATGTTTTTGATATTTTATTTTTATTTCCCTTTCTTATTATTTATTTTTAATGGTAGAATTAATACCTTACAACGTTAATGTTTACTATTCGTACCCCCACACAGAGTCTTCACATATGATGAATATGGATACACCACTATGTCTGGACATTACAGTTCCAATGAAATTAATTTCGTTGAATTCCGACTCTGTTTGCATAAAATCAATATTTTAATTTATCGGTTCACCTTTAAATTTCATCTACCGACAAAATAGCTCCAATTGGCTCCAAACTGGAAATATAGCAATGTCTAGCCATACGTATTCCAAAAAAAATTGTTACGTCGAAAATGGAGATTGTTTGAAAAAATATATTTTTAGCGCTTTTAGAATATCGATATAATATTATAAATTAAATCCAAAACAATTAAATTAAAATAGTAATTATAAATTATTATCATCGAAGATATCCAAATAAAATAATACATCACTTCAGATTCAATAGATTTAAAACTCAACATTAATATTTTGGTGTTAAACGATGTAAAATATACAGAAATTCCTATTTAAATATATTAAATAACGTTATAATTTATAACGATTTCTATAGCGACTATTTCAAATTTTGATTTGGACATAACTTTCAATATATACGATAAAATCCTGAATTTTATCTTCCATTAGAAAATTATAAACAATTAGATTCCAATGTTTCTTGTTTCACAGAATTCCGGCTTAAAACGGATTCTGTATTTTCAATTGAAGTTCAAAACTCAATTTTACGAACTACCAAGGCGTTTCGAGTTCGTTTTAATGTAATTATAAACGTTCAGTCGTAGTTTAATTAACGAATTTAGTATGAAAATCCAATAATAATTCAAATATAATATTTAAAATAAATTTAAATATTTGAATTCAAATAGTCAAAAAATCCGGGTCGTTACAACCTTAAGCAATTGGCAGGGTTCCAATGATGTCGCTTCCCTATACAGCAAATGGCCATGGGCTCGTCATTGACTTAAGTTGACTTGGAGGTGCTCTAGGAATTTTAGCAAATTTCTGGCACCAATCGCAACATCGTGAATGATCAACTGCGTCTTTATTTATGGTAGGCCAGAAATAGCCAAATCGCAGTATTTTCTTCGCCATTGTCTGACCTTCGGTGTGGTCTCCACATTCACGTTCGTGCACTTCTGCTAGTACACATTTGATGCTGTCATGTGCTATACACTGGAGAAAAGGCATGGAAAATCCCTGACGGTAAAGGATTCCGTCTTGTAAGACATATCTTGTGGCTTTACCAATCATAGCTCGTCTCTCGCTCTTTTTTGCTGGGAGTGTTCTGCTTTTAAGAAAGTTGTTAATTAGTGTCATCCATGATTCCCTTTCCGGTTCAGCTTCCACTACCGGGTCGACTTCCATCTGATCAAAGCTTGGTGACTTCAGTACCTCTATCAGAACCATCTCTGTCTTTTTTGGATTATCAGAGCTCGCTAACTTGGCTAGTCTGTCTACTTTCTGATTTTCTACCCGCGGGAAGTGAGTTATGTTATAATGTTCCAAGTTGTCTAACAAATCCTCTACCTTTTCAAGGTAAGTAACGAGTCGAGGTCCCCTAGCCTGGAATTCCTTTCGGACCTGGCAAACAACAATTTTGGAATCATAGAAAATGTATAGTGCGGTTACCTCTAATTCCTTAGCGAATTTTAGCCCGGCCATCAAGGCCTCAAATTCGGAATCATTGCTATTGGCAGAGAATTCCAACTGCAAAGCATAGTAAATAGATCGTCCTTCAGGAGTCGTTAAAACAACTCCAGCGCCGGATCTTCGATCATTCTTAGCCTCATCTGTATGTAGTTTTCAAGGGCTGAGTTCTAAACTCTGCTCCGAGGGGATAGTCTTATCATCTAATACATCCTCCTCGGGGTTTGTGAATTCTGCGATGAAGTCAGCTAATGCTTGTCCCCTTATTGATCTCCTTGGATGGAAATTTAAGTCGAACTGGCTCAACTCAATGTTCCATTTAAGCAATCGTCCAGATGCTTTAGGTCGTTGCAATACTTGTCGGAGTGGTTGATCAGTGTATACCACAATTGGATGAGCCTGGAAATAATACGGAGTTTTTGGGATGCAATTAGGAGGCTATAGGCAAGTTTTTCTATCCTTTGGTAATTACACTCTGCTGCCGCTAATTTCTTTCTTATGTAATACACTGGCCTCCGAACTTTATCTTCCTCGCGTACTAGAGCTGAACTGATGGCATGAGATGATACTACCAAATATGTGAACAGATCTTCATGGTCCAATGGCTTAGACAAAATTAAGGGTTTCTCTAGCAGATCCAACAAGTTTTGAAAGGCCTCTACACACTCAGGGGTCCACTCGAATGAACCCTCGAGAGCTGACTATCTGTTCAGGATTAGTCTCAATCCCTCGAGAGCTGACTATCCGATCTTTCATGGCTCTTTTACGTTTCTGATTGCTGCAATCTGTTCAGGATTAGTCTCAATCCCTCGAGAGCTGACTATGAACCCGAGGAACTTTCCTGATGCAACCTCGAATGAACTTTTCTAAGGGTTCAACTTCATCCCGTACCGCCGTAGAATTTCGAATATCTCTGCCAAGTCTTTTGTGTGATCAGAGGATTGCCTGGACTTCACAAGCATGTCGTCTACATAAACTTCCATCGTTTTCTTGATTTAATTGTCATTCGGTTCACCAAACATTGATATGTGGTTCTGGCATTCTTTAGTCCAAAGGGCATCACCATATAATAGTACAATCCTAAATATGTAATGAAGCTAGTGTGTTCTTGATCCGGTACATGCTTGAGGATCCGGTTGTACTCCGAATATGCATCCATGAAAAAGAGAAGCTCATGTCCTGTTGTTGAATCAACTAGTGGGTCAATCCTGGGGAGTGGAAAACTATCCTTATGGCAAGATTAGTTGAGTTCAGAAAAGTCGATATAGGTTCGCCACTTCCCATTTGATTTCTTAACCAAGACGGGATTTGATATCCAGTCGGGATATGTTGAGTCTCTGATGAACCTATTATTCCTTAACTTCTCTACTTCTTCTTTCAAGGCTGCTGACCTCTCCGGACCCAACATACGCCTTTTTTGTTTCACCGGAGGATGCTTTGGGTTTAGGTTTACCGAATGGATCATGATCGAGGGAGAGATCCCACACATTTCTACATGGGTCCAAGCAAACACATCAAGGTTTGCCTTCAAAAAGTCAATCAATTCTTTCGTCCGGAAAGAATCCAAATGAGATCCAATCTTCAAGACCTTTGTTGGGTCATCGCCATCGATTGGAATGTCAACAGTTGCCTCATTGGGTGTTGCCTTCCTGGCTCCTCGTCCTCTCTACGATGATATCTTCTGGTTGGTCATCAGGCGACTCCCTTGGCAGTATTGTCTTTAGTTGCTATGCCGAGTTCTCCTTAGCAGGAGAGGCATTATTCTTAGACTCGTATTTTTTTCCATTACACAACATTTTCAACTCTGCCATATAACAGGCTCTTCCAATAACTTGATCGCCGCGAATCATTCTGACCCCGGCGTCAGTTGGGAATTTCATTAGCAGGCACCAGGGAGCGATGCAAGCTATAAACTCTGAAAGTGTCGGTCGGCCCAAGAAAGCGTTATAAGGAAGATCAATGTCCATGGTGACAAATTGGAGGATCCTTACTCTTATGTGCTCTCCTTCACCTAATTCTATGGGTAAATCTACCACCCCAATTGGGGAGGTTGAAGCTCCGTTGAAGCCATGAATCCATCCTTCACGCGGCTTTAAATCCTTCATTTATAATTTCATTTGATCAAAAACCTTTTTAAACAGGATGTTAACAGAGCTCCCATTATACACTAGGACTTTATTGACTATCACATGTCCAATGAAGGTAGTGGTTACTAATGGATCGGTGCTCAGTGCTTCGTCTCCAACACTCTCTCTATCTCGAAAGACAACGTCACTGGTCGCTGTCTTTTGCTGTTTTACTGGTGGAGTTTCTTCGAGGTTACTACACTCCCCTATTTTTAGGTGTTTGGCTGCATTAACATAATGCTTCTGTAACACCCCACCTCCGTTAAGGTCACTCACAAGGGAATGCCTTAACTTTGGTGGAGCATTTTAGTAAACAGAACAAAAACTTACAAGACAGATAAAACAGTACTTGAAAAATTTATAACTTTATTTCAACAGAAGCTTGGTTACATCCTTTCAAATAACAATATCAGAATTCAAGTACAAATTATCAGTCTTGTACAAAAGCCTTCAGAATGCATAGTTTAAAATCATAATCCCCACAGAAGAAGACAAGCCATACTTTAAGCACTGCAAGCGGAAGAAATCTGGATCAAGCTAGAGTATTCCCTTCTACAAAACCTGGGGGGGAGAAACGGAAGAAAGGAGGCGAAACAACAAGGGTCAGACAAAAGTCTGGCAAGTCCAGTGATTTTCAATTATGAACAGATAATAATAACATGACATGAAAATAAAACTGGATGAGAGATAACTGTAACAGATGTAGCAGATATGACAGAAGAACAGAATGATATAAGCTATTGCTTTACACTTCTCTGCCCTAATACTAGTATAACAGAATTACGGTGTCACCCTAATGTCTAAACTGAAACGGAAACGGGTACAGAATAATTTAACAGAAACAGGATGCTAATAATGGGCCTTTACTACCCGATCAGAAACAGACAGAAGCAGAAATAGATTAATCCCCACGGAAACAGAATGTAGAATTAGGTGTACACTAGTAATGGGCCTTTACCACTCGAACAGACAGTACCACGCAGAAACTGACAGGTGTTACCACCCAACAGAAACAGACAGAACTAAGTGTACCCTAAAACCCTACCCCCAAGCGATCGGCTCCCTAATACATAAATATCCTGTGTCGGCCCCACAGTAGGGTGTATCACTCCCTAAAGTGACAACCAATTGGCACAGACCTATTTACAGATGTCACGGCGTCTTACATCCTCAGAGGCAGACCGGGATCCATGCACGCACATGACCCGGTTGGAACGCACCATCAACACCCCTCACCATTATCAGAATGAACCGCTTATAATTAGTTCAGTAAGCGTGCCCGGACCCTACCTACTGTTGGGTCAAAGTTTTGATACCAAAAAGGGTTACTGACTAATATGGGTCCCAAACAACAGATGACACAAGTAATTCCCCTCCTAACCTTGTGTCCCCAGACTAACAGATTTCAAATTAACTTGTTTATAGGTTCAGACATACAAAATTCAGATCAACTAGTTCATAGACAAGTTTTCAGACTAACAGATCAGATATACAGATTAACAGACTTACAGATTAGCTGATTTCAGATTAACAGGCTTACAGATTAACTAGTTACAGATTAACAGACTTACAGATTTGTCTAACTTTGTAATTAGGCCTACAGATTCATGAAACAGATTTATTAAATTCATCAGTCTAGTGAGTTTAACCCTATCCGCCCAACACGTTATATTTATCTCAGATTTTCATTAATTAAATATTAATGCCCAGACCTCTCACATTAGACTGACAGTTTGCAGCTACTGGTTAGGCCGGTTGGTTCCGGGCAGGTTTCTGTCGCAAACTGAGTCTAACCTCGGGTTTCAAGCACGTTATGACTAACTTCTCACATTAGAACCTATTGTTTGCGGCCACTGGATATGCCGGGCGGTTTCGGGCAGAATTACGCCGCAAACTCATTCTAACCTCGAGTTAGCCATGTTTATCTTTGCGGCCAATTAATTAATGATTTACCATTTATACCCACGCCTAATAAATATGTCAATTTTCATAATTATAGCCAATTCAAATTATGTCAATAACAAACTAAATATATCAACTCAACAGATATGGCAGATAACAGATTTAGCAGATTAGGCGACTTAACGGATTCAGCAGATTAAGCAGTTTAGCAGATTTAGCATATAACAGTTTAGGCATCTTCAGCAGACTTAGTAGATGACAGATTTGGTATATGAACAGATATAGAAGATTATAGCAGAACTAGCAGATTAGGCAATATAACAAAACTAGCAAATTAGGCAATATAACAGAACTAGCAGATTAGGCCATATAACAGATTTAATCATTCCTTAAAGTTTCATAAACATATCTTGCCTAATTATAAATTTGGCCTAAGTTTGCATGCCTAAATAGTTGTCTTGATTCACATTATGATCATATACCCCACGTTTGCATTGAATTTACATGGCACAGATTATGGTCATAATTTACCATATAACAGACGTCTCAAATTTAGTTAAACTTGCCTAGTACAAAAGATTCACATATAAATTATACCAAATATAGCCATCGATTTCAATGCATGTCATATATTCAAAAATCTCTCACTTAGGTGTTATTCACATTTAATAGTTATCAAATCTTAACATAAATCTTCACACCTAAGTCATATTCCCTTTTTATCCCAAATCATGAATTTCTATATAAACAATATGCCCAACAATCTAGAACTTTAAATTATAACAGATCTTTAATTCAAAAATATGCATTATGTCCAATGTCTCAAGTCACATGTTAATATACATTGGTTCCTCTTCTTCCAATTCACAGAATATGCACAGATCTAAATCTAGTTTACAAGCTTTGTCCTTTTAGTCACAGATTAGCCATGTCCAATTATGCCATCATTCATTATTTATTCCAAAGTTTAACATTCGTGCGTTAATCTCTTATGAGATTTGGCGCAGGCTCGGGGTAGCCTGGCTATAGAACAGAAAGAAGAAAGAGATATAGAATAAAATAGATCAGAACAGAACATACGCAATCTCAAATTCAGATTTACAATCATGTCACAATTATAATTAAAGTTTATATCGGAAAATAACTGCACTTGCCTTGGTTGGATTCTAAAAGAAAAAGGTGTTGTAGCTGTTCTCTTTTAATCCTAATCTAAATTGGAGGAAAAAGAAGCACAAGTCCTAGCTTAGGTTTCAGCAGAGTAGAGACGCCATTGATTTATTTATTTTTAGAGAGGAAGAGAGCAATGGAGGCTAGAGAATTGTATATGAGATTTAGGTTTAGGTTAGGGATGTATATATAGGTGTAGGAAGTTATTTAGGACCATTAGATTAACCCTGAATCATGAGAATCATTCAAATGAAAAATCTGCATTTGAGCGAATCGGCCCATGGGATAACAGCCAAACACACTGGATTAACCCCTAGTCGACCCAGCAGAGCTCGGGTCGACCTCAAAAATGGGCCGGTTCGGTTATTCCCCCTCCCAATTCGCTGTTTTGAACCTTTTTTGCATGTTTATTTATTTAATTTTTATATATATCTATATATATTTCTCTCATATGCATACAAACTTCAAGGCTTAATAACTTCTTCATAATTAACCTTTTTTTTAATTGTGAACATCACTATTATTAGAAATACGGGGTGTTACATTCTCCCCTCCTTAAAGGATTTCGTCCCCGAAATCTTCAAGTTAAGAAGAATGTGTCCTACCATCCAACATCCATCTACTCAATCATCAATCACTGGCGTCCATTGTCCTTAGAAACTTCTAATGTTGTATGAACATATGCAAAGGTGTGTGTTTATGTTCCTTATCTAATGCAAAGATCAGGCGGTCCACTGATTCAGCTGACCTCCTTAATGCGAATTATGTCAGTGCCATGAGTCCAACATGTCTGCAATTTTCCTACTTGATACATATCATTTCTATATGAGTGCACAACCATTCAGTCATATGAAACATCCATGTGCTGTGTCAATCATTTTGCATCCACAAAAATTGAAAAATTCTCACACATCCATATGCAGTATGAGAGTGTTTTCGAGCCGATCTAGTGCCTAGTGTGTGTATATGAATCCACGAGCAACCACTAGCAACCACTTGCATCCACTTGCAACCATCAAACATAACATGTCTCAAACACATGTTTACACCCATTAGTTTCTACCTAAAGTTCGAAGATTCGATCGATAGGATACAGTCGAATGATGGAAGCAAGTGCAGATAGAACGAAGACTTGGTTCCCATTAGACATTGGTTGAGAAAATAATTCCCCTAAGTATCAACCCCAAAGACCGAAATCAATATCAGATTGACACTCAGAGGATTACCCTCTTTAGATAATGTCAGAACTGGAAATCAGAATTATTCAGATATTTACAGACTACTGATACAGATCAGGTTCCCTAATGATTCTTAGGAAGCTAAGCATGATAAAATCATATCCCACAAAACCTCAGAATGTATGCATCATACTTGACGCCTAACACAGATATCTCTCAAACCCCAATCTATCACAAACAGATTAATCATAACCCTTATGGGTTTGAGTCTATAACGGAATCAAAAACAATACTAGTATTAAAGTGCAGAGTATCGATTACAGAATCAAAATGCCAGAATCAGAAAGAGTTTTAACTCAACAATCAGATAAAGAAATTAAACTTCTCACAGAAAGTTTTCCTAATTCTATCCTATCCACTAGCCTCGAGAGTGTTCGCCTGCCCTCCAGAAGTAGGTCCTATCTTCTGCCCTTGCCCTCGTTTCTTCGGGCAGTCCCTAGTGAAGTGTCGCATCTCACCACAGTTGAAGCAAGCGTCCTTCTTCGGATCCACTTTCTTATCGTGTGTCCTATCCATGTCTCCCATATACGTTCTCCATTCGTGACCTTCCACCAAAATGAAGCTTCATCCTTCATTAACCAAGCAGCTGGTTGAACCTTCCTCCCATCGTCTATCTCAAAGGTACCAACAAGTCCTCCACTTCGTTCAGCCAACTTCTAGCCTCGACAACGTCTCAGTCCCATAAAGAGGTTTTCCGCCCATCGCACGGAAGTTCTTACATATCTTAGAAAAAGCATCTATACGCGGAGGAAGAGATTCAAAAGGGAAAAAGGAAGGAACTCGAAACAAAGAATCGAAAGAAAGATATATGGCTTTTGGGGATTATGTTTGTTTTTTCAAAATAAGCTTTACTTTTGAAAATATTTCCTTTTTAAAACATAGTTTTCAAAAACTTTACCCAATCTGGTTACCTTCAGCTCTGATACCAAGTGTAACACCCCACCTCCGTTAAGGTCACTCACAAGGGAATGCCTTAACTTTGGTGGAGCATTTTAGTAAATAGAACAGAAACTTACAAGACAGATAAAACAGTACTTGAAAAATTTATAACTTTATTTCAACAGAAGCTTGGTTACATCCTTTCAAATCACAATATCATAATTCAAGTACAAAATATCAGTCTTGTACAAAAGCCTCCAGAATGCATAGTTTAAAATCATAATCCCCACAGAAGAAGACAAGCCATACTTTAAGCACTGCAAGCGGAAGAAATCTAGATCAAGCTAGAGTATTCCCTTCTACAAAACCTGGGGGGGAACGGAAGAAAGGAGGCGAAAAAACAAGGGTCAGACAAAAGTCTGGCAAGTCCAGTGATTTTCAGTTATGAACAGATAATAATAACAAGACATGAAAATAAAACTGGATGAGAGATAACTGTAACAGATGTAGCAGATATGGCAGAAGAACAGAATGATATAAGCTATTGCTTTACCCTTCTCTGCACTAATACTAGTATAACAGAATTACGATGTCACCCTAATGTCTAAACTGAAACGGAAACGGGTACAGAATAATTTAACAGAAACAGGATGCTAATAATGGGCCTTTACTACTCGATCAGAAACAGACAGAAGCAGAAACAGATTAATCCCTACGGAAACAGAATGTAGAATTAGGTGTACACTAGTAATGGGCCTTTACCACCCAAACAGACGGTACCACGCAGAAACAGACAGGTGTTACCACCCAACAGAAACAGACAGTACCAACAGAAACAGACAGAACTAAGTGTACCCTAAAACCCTACCCCCAAGCGATCGGCTCACTAATACATAAATATCCTGTGTCGGCCCCACAGTAGGGTGTATCACTCCCTAAAGTGACAACCAATTGGCACAGACCTATTTACAGATGTCACGGCGTCTTACATCCTCAGAGGCAGACCGGGATCCATGCACGCACATGACCCGGTTGGAACGCACCATCAACACCCCTCGCCATTATCAGAATGAACCGCTTATAATTAGTTCAGTAAGCGTGCCCGGACCCTACCTACTGTTGGGTCAAAGTTTTGATACCAGAAAGGGTTACTGACTAATATGGGTCCCAAACAACAGATGACACAAGTAATTCCCCTCCTAACCTTGTGTCCCCAGACTAACAGATTTCAAATTAACTTGTTTATAGGTCCAGACATACAGAATTCAGAACAACTAGTTCACAGACAAGTTTTCAGACTAACAGATCAGATATACAGATTAACAGACTTACAGATTAGCTGATTTCAGATTAACAGGCTTATAGATTAACTAGTTACAGATTAACAGACTTACAGATTTGTCTAACTTTGTAATTGGGCCTACAGATTCACGGAACAGATTTATTAAATTCATCAGTCTAGTGAGTTTAGCCCTATCCGCCCAACACATTATATTTATCTCAGATTTTCATTAATTAAATATTAATGCCCAGACCTCTCACATTAGACTGACAGTTTGCGGCTATTGGTTAGGCCGGTTGGTTTCGAACAGGTTTCTGTCGCAAACTGAGTCTAACCTCGGGTTTCAAGCACGTTATGACTAACTTCTCACATTAGAACCTATTGTTTGCGGCCACTGGATTTGCCGGGCGGTTCCGGACAGAATTACGTCGCAAACTCATTCTAACCTCGAGTTAACCATGTTTATCTTTGCGGCCAATTAATTAATGATTTACCATTTATACCCACGCCTAATATACATGTCAATTTTCATAATTATAGCCAATTCAGTTTATGTCAATAACAGACTAAATATATCAACTCAACAGATATGGCAGATAACAGATTTAGCAGATTAGGCGACTTAACGG
The DNA here is from genome assembly GCA_030737875.1 of Allium sativum. Lineage (NCBI taxonomy): Eukaryota > Viridiplantae > Streptophyta > Magnoliopsida > Asparagales > Amaryllidaceae > Allium > Allium sativum. Next base: position 164,897,460 of record CM060924.1, read on the forward strand.
ATTCAGCAGATTAAGCAGTTTAGCAGATTTAGCATATAACAGTTTAGGCATCTTCAGCAGACTTAGCAGATGACAGATTTGGTATATGAACAGATATAGCAGATTATAGCAGAACTAGCAGATTAAGCAATATAACAGAACTAGCAAATTAGGAAATATAACAGAACTAGCAAATTAGGCCATATAACAGATTTAATCATTCCTTAAAGTTTCATAAACATATCTTGCCTAATTATAAATTTGGCCTAATTTTGCATGCCTAAATAGTTGTCATGATTCACATTATGATCATATACCCCACGTTTGCATTGAATTTACATGGCACAGATTATGGTCATAATTTACCATATAACACATGTCTCAAATTTAGTTAAACTTGCCTAGTACAAAAGATTCACATATAAATTATACCAAATATAGCCATCGATTTCAATGCATGTCATATATTCAAAAATCTCCCACTTAGGTGTTATTCACATTTAATAGTTATCAAATCTTAACATAAATCTTCACACCTAAGTCATATTCCCTTTTTATCCCAAATCATGAATTTCTATATAAACAATATGCCCAACAATCTAGAACTTTAAATTATAACAGATCTTTAATTCAAAAATATGCGTTATGTCCAATGTCTCAAGTCACATGTTAATATACAATGGTTCCTCTTCTTTCAATTCACAGAATATGCACAGATCTAAATCTAGTTTACAAGCTTTATCCTTTTAGTCACAGATTAGCCATGTCCAATTATGCCATCATTCATTATTTATCCCAAAGTTTAACGTTCGTGCGTTAATCTCTTATGAGATTTGGCGCAGGCTCGGGGTAGCCTGGCTATAGAACAGAAAGAAGAAAGAGATATAGAATAAAATAGATCAGAACAGAACATACGCAATCTCAAATTCAGATTTACAATCATGTCACAATTATAATTAAAGTTTATATCGGAAAATAACTGCACTTGCCTTGGTTGGATTCTAAAAGAAAAAGGTGTTGTAGGTGTTCTCTTTTAATCCAAATCAGAATTGGAGGAAGAAGAAGCACAAGTCCTAGCTTAGGTTTCAACAGAGTAGAGACGCCATTGATTTATTTATTTTTAGAGAGGAAGAGAGCAATGGAGGCTAGAGAATTGTATATGAGATTTAGGTTTAGGTTAGGGATGTATATATAGGTGTAGGAAGTTATTTAGGACCATTAGATTAACCCTGAATCATGAAAACCATTCAAATGCAAAATCTGCATTTGAGCGAATCGGCCCACGGGATGACAGCCAAACACCCTGGATTAACCCCTAGTCGACCCAGCGAGGCTCGGGTCGACCTCAAAAATGGGCCGGTTCGGTTATTCCCCCTCCCAATTCGCTGTTTTGAACCTTTTTTGCATGTTTATTTATTTAATTTTTATATATATCTATATATATTTCTCTCATATGCATACAAACTTCAAGTCTTAATAACTTCTTCATAATTAAATTTTTTTTTTTAATTTGTTAACATCACTATTATTAGAAATACGGGGTGTTACAGCTTCATTGTCCTGTTACTAAACCCAGCTGGATGTGGTCCTCCAACTATGGTATTTATAACAATATTCTTTCCTTTCTGCTGGGCAGTGGGTTTGGAGGCATGTTGGTTCTGATTCGGAGCTTCCCCCTCTTACCCTTTATCTCTTGGGGAAACCTTGTATTCGTCCAACTTTCTTTCTCAAAGCAATTTTTCAACAACGTCTCTTAGATGACGACATTGGTCGTAGAATGGCCGTGGGTTCCATGAAACAAACAGAATTTACCAGTTGCGAGCTCCTTCTCAGTGGAGTCTCTGGGCGGAGGTTTCTTGTATTGTAAGACGTTATAAGTATCCAGATAAATGTTGTCTAAAGTGTTGCTCAATGGTGTGTAATTTTTGAAAGTTTAAAATCGAGTCCTTTTTCCGGAGTTGTTCCCTCGATTCATGTTCCCTTTACCACTGTTTCTATCCCGACTGTTATTTCCTCCATTTTTGTTACTGATGTTTACTTCGACTTTCCATGTATTGTCGTCGGACTGTTTCACAGCGACATTACTTTGGATGTCTTCTCTAGACGGTCCATTAAATTTTCTTTTTCGATTGGCGTACATTTCCTCTCGCTGTAGGTGAATATTTGCCATTTCATAGAACGATTCCCTTGTCAATAGCGGTTCCTAGCTAGATATCCCCTGAACTCCATGTCTGGATCGACCCCATCTATTAACGCCATCAAAATGGTTGGCTCATGCCGGTTGCTTACTTCAGTAACTACTAGGTTAAATCAGTCTAAATACGAATTCAAAGATTCACCAGAAGCTTGCCTGATCCTGACAGTTTCAGATTTCTGGGCATGGAGTCTGAACTGAATCATAAAACATTCGCTTAGTTCTTTAAAGCTTGATACCGATCGGGGAGGGAGTCGAATGAACCACATCAATGCAACATCTTCAAGATATATCGGAAAAGCTTTACATTTCACAGCGTAAAGTGCTGCTGCGGCATTCATATACCATGCATACCTCATCAAATGTTGTCCTGGATCGGTTCTTCCTCCATATCGATCCATTTATGTCCGATTAAACTGTTGGGGAAACTGGAAATTCAGGATGTCATCGGTGAATGGGGTGCGGCTACGCTCAATACCCCAGTCCTCATTGGTGTAATGTCGACTATCGGCCATGATCTGGCACACCATCGCCTCTACCTCGGTATTGGTTAAAGTTGTTTCAAGATCCACACTCCTATTTCTTCTAACATGCCCAGTTCCTACATCGGGTGACGTTCTTTGGTTCCGGGCTACAGTTGAACTTCCTTGCCCTCTACGATCCCGGTAATTCACAGGACGAGTAGGATGGAGAAATTGTCCTTGAGTAGGATTAGTGATGTTGGGATCTATGGGAAGGACACGGGATCCTCGCATCGGCAATAGCATTGGTTCTCTCAGCCTAGGGTCATTACGTCCGAGGACATGGGCCGCGTCCTCGCGAGATCCCAATGATCCAAATGTTAACTGATCAAGATTCTCGGGCCTTTCATATGGCCTACTCCGACGTGGGCGTTCTTCATCCAAAGAGGATGAATGATCCACAGTGAGATGATGAGTTGGAGAGGACGTTCTTTGTCTATGAAGTTCACTTGTTTTCCTACTCATAGCTTTTATGTTCTCTCACATAAGAACGCTATCGCGTCTTTGGGCCTCTAAAGCATCGCTGGTGCTGTCTAACATATCGAGTAGGCATGAAAAATCCATGTGTGTGACGAGTGCAAAGTGGACTGATCACTAGTTGTTACGGCTGGTATTGGAGAAGTACCAGCCTCAACTGTAATCGGTTCGGATCGAGTCACAGATGTATCATTGGTTCAGATAGGAGATAACTTCCAGATGCATTCAAGTTTCCGGTTCGGTTCGTATGTTCTCCATCGGCTCGGGTCGGATCGTCAGCCTCGGTTCGGATCAGCGAGCCACTTCCAGATCGGTTAGGTCCTGAACGGTGCCCCTCGATCTGGCGACAATCATTGCTTGTTGATCCGCATTCATCTCGTTTTCTCGAGAAACTTGCAGTTCTTTTCCTTTAGCCATAAAGCTTGATTTTCTTGAGATTAATCAGAAAACCTCTAAAAACACAGAAGAAATTGGACTAACTTCTTTGGACATGAGGATCTAAATAGTATAGCGATAATCCAGAACATAGAGAATTCAAATTTCTCAGTGTAACAACCTGTATTTTCAAAACATATTAAAACAAGAAATCAAGGTAGAATTAAATTTTAAAATCAGAATCAGGAGAAACGGGTTAAGACATTGCATTTGTCTCGAAATTTTACATGAAATAGAGTCCGAGTTTTCGAAAATCGGAGTCCGTATGAGGGAGATATGACCCTCTGAAGTTTCACGAATTTTCAGAATAAAAAACAGCCCGAAATTCGAAATTCGAATTCAAACCCCAGAACAGGCTGGGTGGGAAAATTCCCGCCCAGGGACCAGGTCGACCTGGGGGTCGACCATAGTTTCGACCTCCCAGGGACTAGGTCGACCATAGTGTCGACCTGGGGGTCGACCTGCCTCCCGAACCCACTTCCTGAACCTGATGTATTTAACCTCGTTTTCTATCCAGATTCGTCTGCCTAATCTTATATAAACTCACCCCTAGCCTCATTCTCTACACACCATTTCATTATGTCCTTATGCTGCTTCTGAAATAATTAAATTAAAGAGAGAATGGCTACTTCTTCTTCGTCAAGACAACATCTAGGAATTGCAAATTGGGGGTTTTCAACTAGAACAAGACTAAACAAATAGAGATTTAGAACAACCATTTCTAGAATCGAATCTCTGCACTCTAATTCTCGATCCGCGCTCTGTAAGTTCAAGTTACTTTGAGATTGAAACTTGTTAAATTTGATATGGACATGGAATAAAATGAAATTTGACCTAAGCTTGATTATTTATTTGGAGCTGTTCTTGTCTCTTCTTGAATCTATGATTTTGGGTTATTTCTTATCGACTGAATCATGCCCATTCATGTTGTTGGACCTAGTTTATTATTTGAACGCTAGATTGTAACATAAATTCTTGGATCTTGACTTGTGGAAATATTTCTATTTGGGGCCTATTCATGTTGTAAATCAAATTCTTTCATGTCTATAAACCTTAATATGCCTATGAGACTGTGGACATAAGGTTTTGCCTATGCCTATGACTATGATGATGAACATAAGACTATGCCTATGCATATGACTAAGAACATAAGACTATGCCTATGATTGTGAACATAAGACTATGCTTGTGCCTATGACTGTAAACATAAGACTATGCCTATGCCTATGATGGTGAACGTAAGACTGTTGCCTATGACTGTGACAAGGACAATTGTGGCTAATCAACTATGACTCTTGACTATGAGAATTATTACCTATGATTATGAACATAAGGCCATTATCTATGACCATGACTTTGAAACTATTACTGTTAATTGCCTAAGACTATTGCCTAGAACTATTTTGGATAATTAACCATGACTATTGTGATTAATCGCTTAAGGCTCTTAATTATGAGATTTCTACCTATGACCATGACTATGACTATTGGGGTTAATTACCTAGGACTATTATAGTTGATTGAAACCCATTTTGCATACCGAATTTGCAGTTTGTTGGATCTCATACCGAGGGTGTGACTTGCTTAGTTTATTCGCTATTATGTACACCGAAACCATTGGATCCATTATCCTTGTATTTGGCTTGCTTTCGCATGCCTATTCTTTTATGTCAGCGTTTACCATGACTATCGCCTTATCTTGCTAGATTTGAAATCCTTTATGCCAGTGATGTAACCAATTATCTCAAGTTATGTCATGCTAGTCTTGTAACCCCTTTTATCGCTTTATGCTCGTCCCTTTTGCCTATCAAAGTTTTGATGTTCTGAGGTTTGGATTTATTTGTAGTATGGATCGATTCACGTTTACATGCGATGGGAATACGATTTGGGTAGAATAGGAAAAACATGAATTGGTTATGAACATGAATTATGACCCTGATAAAAGGCAAAACTTGAAACATGAACGTTGTTATAACTTGAACCTCGATATGGACACGAACTTGACATCCACTTGACATGAAACTTTCCTTGAAAACTTGACACGAACTTGACATGAAACTTGAACATGGTCATGACATTTAGAATGAACTTGGAAATGGCCAACTTGAGGTTGGGTTGAGTTTGCAGTGTAATTCTGCCCGGAACCGCCCGGCAAATCCAGTTACTGCAAACAATAGGATCCAATGTGGGTAGTTGGTCATATCACACTTGAAAACCCGAGATCAGACTGGGTTGTGGTGTAATTCTGCACGGAACCGCCCGGCATATCCAGTGACCACAACAACAGGTCTGATGTGAGAGGTTGGAGTGCATTAATGAATTAGTGCCACATGATAGGGTTAAGTCATGAACCGCTTGAATATACTTAACCAATTTGACATGATGATTTGATAGGGTTAAGTAATGAACCGCTTGAATATACTTAACCAATTTGACACGATGATTTGATAGGGTTAAGTCATGAACCACTTGAATATACTTAACCAATTTGACACGATGATTTGATAGGGTTAAGTCATGAACCACTTGAATATACTTAACCAATTTGACACGATGATTTGATAAGGTTAAGTCATGAACCGCTTGAATATACTTAACCAACTTGACACATGATTCATAGGGCTAAGTCATGAACATGAACGGCAACACTTAGCCAATTCGACATGACACGTAGGTGGGTTAAGTCATGAACTTGAATGACAACAGTTAACCAATTTGACATGCTAGACTGATGGGGTTAAGTCTCGAATTTAAATGACAACTCTTAACCTACTGGACGGAAACCCTAGTTACGCGGTCCTGTTCAGCAGTAACCCACTAGATGTATCACGGTACCCTGGAACTAGGCAGGGTGGGGCACGATTACTGGGCTGATTGTAAGCGACCAGAACGACGGCTGAGTTGGTGCGCCATTGTAGGTTCAGGCGGACTATGGTCGTGCACGTAGTCCGGAGTTGAAAAAGCAGGCATTGGGCACCAGTAGGTTTACACTGTGCGTGCTTGATTCGTGTCGGTGGTTGGCACCCTAGGGCTTGATACACCCTATGGTGGACCTAGCACAGGTGACTACATTTCGTGATTGGGACGTATGACACAGACACATGAGCGAGCTAGGACTTGTAGGGAGCCGATCGATTAATAGATCATTATGTGGAAAAAGGGTGTTGTTCGATAGGTAGCATAATCCCTATTGGTCCTAGGTGGCATAAACCTTAATCGAATCTCGAAAACGTTCAATAGGTAGCCTAATCCCTAGTGGTCCTAGGTGGCATAAATCCTAGTTCAACACGTGATAGTTCAAGATAAGGAAACCTAGCCAGAACAAGGGTGGCAGTCCAAACGATTTCAAGAATGGTGGCACTACGTTGAAGTAGTATAGAAATACGTGATGAAACCCGTACGATATACGACAAGGGACTGTACATATACATGGAGAGGATGATACGGGTTGGGGGTACTAGTACAGTTGGTGTAGAGAATGTTAAACATGTGATGCTATACGTAGTTTATCTTGTTTGCATAGTTTATCTTGTTACTGTAGTTTATCTTGTTACCATAGTTTATCTTGTTATCTTAGTTTAACTTGCCTATCTTGTCATCATCCTTATGTTTACTTTCAGTTTATACATGTCATGTTACCTTTACTTGTTTCTATGCTGAAAGTCACTAGGACTTACCAGTCTGTATGACTGACCCGTTTTGTTTTGCCTCTTTTTCTTCCCCCCCCCCCCCCAGGTTCTCAGGGAGGAAACACTACGATTTAGTTTGGACTTCTTTCTGCTTCAAGATCATCATATATGGCTTGGACCTTTCTTGGCTATGGCTGCTTTACTGTTTTACTTGGGGAATGATTTATGACTATGGTTTTATGCTTCTTTACTATTGCAAGACAGATTTCGATGTACTGGATTTAATGGCATTTTGATGTAAAAGGCTTTAGACCTTTCTATATTTTAAAGCAATGAAATTTGGTTCTTCTTCCGCTGTTTTATATGTTCTGTCTTGTAATATTCCTGTTTATGTTTACCTAGATAATGCTCCACCAAAGCTAGTGCATTCCCTTTGTGAGTGACCCTAGCGGAGGTGGGGTGTTACATTTGGTATTAGAGCAGAAGGTTACCAGACTGGGAAAAAGCTTTTGAAAACCTTCTGAAATTATTTTCAAAATGTTTACAAAGAAGCATTTTTCTAAAGAAAAGTTTTGTTTTACGAAAGGCGTATTCCCCAAATCCATATGCACTATCTTTTGATTCTCTCCTTGAGTCACTTCTCTCTTTCTTTTTCACCATAGTTTGTAGGCATGCGACACATGTCGGGGGGCAAAGTAGTGTCCAACCTCCATCTGTAGCCGCAGTAGTTTTACTTGCGACTAATCTTATTTCAAGCTTAGTAGGGTTGCCGTGCGATGGAGGTAGTTCTCGAGAGACCTGTTAACACGTTATATAAGAGGGGATAAGAGTGGTTAAGGCGAATGAGGCTCAGAACAAGAAGGTAAAAATGTTTCTGTAGGAAAGTCTAGTTTATCTTTCTATCCTGTTCGTACCCTTTTTGATTATGGTACATCGCATCCTTTTTATTTCTGCTTCGATAGTTGAGTCTCTGCACCTTAGTACTAGCGTAGTAGAGGATCCCATTTTATTCTCAAATTCTGTTAGGGAATCGGCTCATTTATTCATGACTTGTTTGGATTTGTGAATGTCTATGCTAAGTGTTGAGTTTAGAAGTAATGCTTATGTTTTTTTTTGGGCTATGGGTTGATTCTAGGAATGGAGTGGTTATCCAGTAATGGTGCCATTCTTGAGTATGAAAAGTGGGTAGTTAGATTCTTGACTTGGCTTGGTAATGCCCTCGAAGTCTAGTGTAACCCTTAGGGTTCTGCCATGCTTAGTTACCTAGAATCTCTTGATACATTTATTGATCCACTCGAGTTGTGTTCGCCACTAAGGCGGATGGTTCATTTCGCTTATGCATGAGTTATGGAAAATCAACTTAGTAAGTACATTTGGCAACATGGTCGGCATTTGTTTGTTTTCAAGAGATAGTTCTTCTGCGTGGAATACCTTATAGTAAGTAAACGAGATCCAGGATTCACTAGTGAATTTTGGAGAGCTTGCATGAAACCATGAGTACACGGTTATGTTTAAGCTGAGTATACTAGAAAAAGAATAAGTCAAAGTGGAACGAGAGGCGATAGTGAAATGAGTTCCAACTCATATTTTGGAAATAGGAATTAAGAAGCTACGAAATTGTGAATATAAAGACGGTCAAAGCACAATGGAGTTAAGCTCAAGGAAATGCGACTTAGAAGATTGAAGACTAGACACGCGCATCATATCTCTTTTTAAGAGTATATCATTAATCCCTCTTTTCCTGTAGAGCTTACTTGTATGCTATCTCTTAAATATAACCTCTCGGTCCTATTCTCAATCCTATTTCTGTTGCAAAACCCCATAGGGATCATCTGTTAGTAATACATGTTGGGGCTTGAGGGTGTCCGTTGGGTTAAGTAATTCTTTGGGTGTCAGCCTGATGTTGATTTCGGTCTTCGGGCTGGTGCTTAGGGAGTTCTTCTCCTAATCAGTATATATGTGACATAGATTTCCAGTTTTGACACTGCCTAATGGGCACAAAGTTTTCTTTACTTGCTTCTATCATTCGGTTATACCTCTAGGTAGGAACTAATGGGTGTAAACATGTGTTTGAGACATGTTATGGTTGATGGTTGCAAGTGGTTGCTAGTTGTTGCTCGTGGATGCATGAACACACATTAGGCACTAGATCGGCTCAGTCACATTTTCATATTGCATATGCATGAGTGTTTACACTTGTTTATGGATGGAATTGAATGTGTTATCATGTGGATGTTGCATATGGATGAATGTTTGTGCACACATATAGTGTTTATATGACTAGGACTATTTGCATACATATTGGATTCATGGCACTAAACATATTTTGCATTTAAAAAGATATATCAGGCTTGATCATTTGCATTAGACAAGGAACATATACACACACTTCTTGCATATGTTCATACAACATTAGAAATCTTTTAAGGACAATGGTTGCATGTGAATGATGGTTGAGTAGATGGTTGATTGGATGGTAGGACACATTCTTCTTAACTTGAAGATTTCGGGGACGAAATCCTTTAAGGAGGGGAGAATGTAACAACCCGTATTTTTATAACATGTTAAAACAAGAAATCAAGGCAGAATTAAATTTTAAAATCAGAATCAGGGGAAACGGGTTACGCCATTGCGTTCGCCTCGAAATTTTACATGAAATAGAGTCCGAGTTTTCGAAAATCGGAGTACTTATGAGGGAGATATGACCCTCTGAAGTTTCACGAATTTTCAGAATAAAAAACAGCCCGAAATTCGAATTCGAAATTCGAATTCAAACCCCAGAACAGGCTGGGCGGGAAAATTCCCGCCCAGGGACCAGGTCGACCTGGGGGTCGACCATAGTGTCAACCTCCCAGGGACCAGGTCGACCATAGTGTCGACCTGGGGGTCGACCTACCTCCCGAGCCCACTTCTTGAACCTGATGCATTCTGATGTATTTGACCTCGTTTTCTGTCCAGATTCCTCTGCCTAATCCTATATAAACTCACCCTTAGCCTCATTCTCTACACACCATTTCATTCTGTCCTTATGCTGCTTCTGAAATAATTAAATTAAAGAGAGAATGGCTACTTCTTCTTTGTCAAGACAACATCTAGGAATTGCAAATTGGGGGTTTTCAACTAGAACAAGACTAAACAAATAGAGATTCAACAACTGCAACAACCGTTTCAAGAATCGAATCTCTGCACTCTAATTCTCGATCCACGCTCTGTAAGTTCTAGTTACTTTGATATTGAAACTTATTAAATTTGATATGGACAAGGAATAAAATGAAATTGGACCTAAGCTTGATTATCTATTTGGAGCTGTTCTTGTCTCTTCTTGAATCTATGATTTTGGGTTATTTCTTATCGACTGAATCATGTCCATTCATGTTGTTGGACCTAGTTTATTATTCAAAGGCTAGATTGTAACATAAATTCTTGGATCTTGACTTGTGGAAATATTTCTATTTGGGGACTATTCATGTTGTAAATCAAATTCTTTCATGTCTATAAACCTTAATATGCCTATGAGACTGTGGACATATGGTTTTGCCTATGCCTATGGCTATGATGATGAACATAAGACTATGCCTATGCCTATGACTAAGAACATAAGACTATGCCTATGACTGTGAACACAAGACTATGCATGTGCCTATGACTGTAAACATAAGACTATGCCTATGACGGTGAACGTAAGACTATTGCCTATGACTGTGACAAGGACAATTGTGGCTAATCAACTATGACACTTGACTATGAGAATTATTACCTATGATTATGAACATAAGGCCATTATCTATGACCATGACTTTGAAATTATTACTGTTAATTTCCTATGACTATTGCCTAGAACTATTTTGGATAATTAACCATGACTATTATGATTATTCGCTTAGGGCTCTTAATTATGAGATTTCTACCTATGACTATGACTATTGGGGTTAATTACCTGGGACTATTATAGTTGAATGAAACCCATTTTGCATAACGAATTTGCAGTTTGTAGGATCTCATACCGAGGGTGTGACTTGCTTAGTTTATTCGCTATTATGTACACCGAAACCATTGGATCCATTATCCTTGTATTTGGCTTGCTTTCGCATGCCTATTCTTTTATGTCAGCGTTTAGCATGACTATCGCCTTATCTTGCTAGATTTGAAATCCTTTATGCCAGTGATGTTGTAACCAATTATCTCAAGTTATGTCATGCTAGTCTTGTAACCCCTTTATCGCTTTATGCTCGTCCCTTTTGCCTCTCACAGTTTTGGTGTTCTGAGGTTTGGATTTATTTGTAGTATGGATCGATTCACGTTTACATGCGATGGGAATACGATTTGGGTAGAATAGGCAAAACATGAATTGGTTATGAACATGAATTATGAACCTGATAAAAGGCAAAACTTGAAACATGAACGCTGTTATAACTTGAACCGGGATATGGACACGAACTTAACATCGACTTGACATGAAACTTGCCTTGAAAACTTGACACGAACTTGACATGAAACTTGAACATGGTTATGACACTTAAAATGAACTTGGAAATGGCCAACTCGAGGTTGGGTTGAGTTTGCAGTGTAATTCTGCCCGGAACCGTCCGGCAAATCCAGTTACTGCAAACAATAGGATCCAATGTGGGTAGTTGGTCACATCGCACTTGAAAACCCGAGGTCAGACTGAGTTGTGGTGTAATTCTGCCCGGAACCGCCCGGGATATCCAGTGACCACAATAACAGGTCTGATGTGAGAGGTTGGGGTGCATTAATGAATTAATGCCACATGATAGGGTTAAGTCATGAACCGCTTGAATATACTTAACCAATTTAACACGATGATTTGATAGGGTTAATTCATGAACCGCTTGAATATACTTAACCAATTTGGCACGATGATTTGATAGGGTTAAGTCATGAACCGCTTGAAAATACTTAGCCAATTTGACACGATAATTTGATAGGGTTAAGTCATGAACCGCTTGAATATACTTAACCAATTTGACATGATGATTTGATAGGGTTAAGTCATGAACCGCTTGAATATACTTAACCAACTTGACACATGATTCGTAGGGCTAAGTCATGAACTTGAACGACAACACTTAGCCAATTTGACATGACACGTAGGTGGGTTAAGTCACGAACATGAATGACAACACTTAACCAACTTGACATGCTAGACTGATGGGGTTAAGTCTCGAATTTAAATGACAACACTTAACCTACTGGACGGAAACCCTAGTTACGCGGTCCTTTTCAGCAGTAACCCACTAGATGTATCACGATACCCTGGAACTAGGCAGGGTGGGGCACGATTACTGGGCTAATTGTAAGCGACCAGAACAACGGCTGAGTTGGTGCGCCATTGTAGGTTCAGGCGGACTATGGTCATGCACGTAGTCCGGAGTTGAAAAAGAAGGCATTGGGCACCAGTAGGTTTACACTGTGCGTGCTTGATTCGTGTCGGTGGTTGGCACCCTAGGGCTTGATACACCCTATGGTGGACCTAGCACAGGTGACTACATTTCGTGATTGGGCCATATGACACAGACACATAAACGAGCTAGGACTTGTAGGGAGCCGATCGATTAATAGATCGTTACGTGGAAAAAGGGTGTTGTTCGATAGGTAGCATAATCCCTAGTGGTCCTAGGTGGCATAAACCCTAATCGAATCTAGAAAACATTCAATAGGTAGCATAATCCCTAGTGGTCCTAGGTGGCATAAATGCTAGTTGAGCACGTGATAGTTCATGATAAGGAAACCTAGCCAGAACAAGGGTGGCAGTCCAAACAATTTCAAGAAAGGTGGCACTACGTTGAAGTAGTATAGAAATACGTGATGAAACCCGTACGATATACGGCAAGGGACTGTACATATACATGGAGAGGATGATACGGGTTGGGGGTACTAGTACAGTTGGTGCAGAGAATGTTAAACATGCGATGCTATACGTAGTTTATCTGGTTTGCATAGTTTATCTTGTTACTGTAGTTTATCTTGTTACCATAGTTTATCTTGTTATCTTAGTTTAACTTGCCTATCTTGTCATCATCCTTATGTTTACTTTCAGTTTATACATGTCATGTTACCTTTACTTGTTTCTATGCTGAAAGTCACTAGGACTTACCAGTCTGTATGACTGGCACGTTTTGTTTCGCCTCTTTTTCTTCCGTTCCCCCCCCCCCCCCCCCGGTTCTCAGGGAGGAAACCCTACGATTTAGTTTGAACTTCTTTCTGCTTCAGGATCATCATATATGGCTTGGACCTTTCTTGGCTATGGCTGCTTTACTGTTTTACTTGGGGAATGATTTATGACTATGGTTTTATGCTTCTTTACTATTGCAAGACAGATTTCAATGTACTGGATTTAATGGCATTTTGATGTAAAAGGCTTTAGACCTTTCTAGATTTTAAAGCAATGAAATTTGGTTCTTCTTCCGCTGTTTTATATGTTCTGTCTTGTAATATTCCTGTGTATGTTTACCTAAATAATGCTCCACCAAAGCTAGTGCATTCCCTTTGTGAGTGACCCTAGCGGAGGTGGGGTGTTACACTCAGTGAAAGCACCAAAATGTTAGATTAAAAGTGATTCTAACACCCAATGGAATGATAACGATTCTAAATAAAATAGAAATAATAACAATAAGAAAAACAGAATTATAGTGGTTCGGCGTTAAAGAGCCTACGTCGACTTTATACTTCTTTGATTGATGATTTGAATACTAATACAATGCTAATTCTCGCTCAGTCTCACTTATACAATTGATAATCTTTCTTCGATTTATGGAATTATACTCCAAAAGTTGGATATAATCTGAATAAACCAAGGAAATTCGTTGGTCTAGAAGTTAGAATGATTAATTTGCCAAAAGATCCCTTCAAATGAGGTATTTTGGGGGTATTTATAGGCTATTAAACCATCCGATTTGGGTGCCATATGGGGCCCATCTCGTGACTTTCGGATCTGCTAGCTTTAAGATGGTGATAGCACATCGAAAATGTGGGATGAAGGAGTGAAACTTTTCTGGGTTTATAGGATCGTGGGGTGTGACTGTCGCATTTTTGCTCATCGATAGTGTGGAAGTGGTTCGGATCGGATATTATTGCGCCGAACCGATCCGAACTTGGCACCTGGAGTTGATCTTCAGGATCACGAGTGTAGAAGAGAGCGGGGTCGGTCTTGAGAACTCCGAATCTGTAATGTCCCGACTTTTTCTAGCTTTTGATAATCATTTTAATAAGGGAATTAAAATGTGTTTACTTAACAAACTAGAACAATTGGAAATATATATAAGTATATGTATACACTAATAAATGTGTATATTTTGGTTATATTTTAAAGTCTTGAAAACATAGTATAAGGTGCAACAAAACATACATGGACATATTGAACACAATGTGTATATTATATTTCTCAAATAAAATATCAAAGGAAAGGTCATGTAATAACAAACAAAAGAGGATGCTAAAAGTCAATACACTTAATTTGATTTAACCATGACTAGTGTATAGGCAAGCATTCCCAAAAGAAAACAATTCGGCCATACATGTATACATAAACACATATTTGCATAGAACATGTTGACCAAGTGGAAAAATATCAATGAAAATATCAAGGGATGCATATCAAAACAAAGGAGGTAAAGTCAATATCATTGATGTGATTTAACAAGTAATAGTGTGGCTTAAATATAGGAAAGACATCACCTATAAACAAGCTTGTATATATAAATTCTTTTTAAACAAAATATCTAAATACTTAGTGGTTAAGGAAGCCATTTTATATTGGCTAAAAGAAGAGAGTAGGTGATAGGCATTTAATGAAATCATGGGTAAAGGGACATGTTTCTAGAAGAAATAACACAGGACAAAACTATTGGCTAAAATATCTAAGTAAACAAATATTCTTTCATGTATTGTCTCCTTGAAGCATGGAGTAGGGGCTAAACAAGAGGAGTAAGGCTATTAGGAAAAACACTGTAGAAAATGTGAAGAGAAATGGATTTTTAAAATAAAAAAAATCTTGGCTATAAATATGGGTTTAACCGCACATTTCTCTCCACACACAAAAATCTGAGTTCAAACTAAAATACTGAAATCATTCTAGCAGGAATTTGGAAACATTCAGGTGAGTAAATCTTGTTTAAATCCCTAATTTAATACTTTACTGTAAAACAGTTTTGTGTATGCTTAGTTTAACTGCAAGTTATATTATGTTAAACATCATCATCTTGCCAACAGATAATCGGAGTATTAACGTTAAAAACCTTAATTACATCAGTTACATTCATATATACGAGCACCACGATGTTTTGTATAAGTGCAGTATTAGTTTTAAACTATAGTTTAGAAACTTGTTGCTTTGTTCTGTAAAACACAATACATGGGCTCACTTATTCTTAAGAAGAAAATCAAACCAAATCCTTCACACTAGGATGATGTAATTATAGGATGTAATGTATGCTTATCATACATTAGCATATAAATCAAAAGAAGAAACATTTGCCAAGCATACATGTCCAGGAAACAGAACACAGTATGTTCTCTGTTAACTCTCTGTAAACACAAAATTTGAAACATCGTAAAACCAAGATTTATGTATATGAATGCAATCACAATACGAAATGATGATGTTTAATGGTAGTTTGGTGATTTTAAACATTGTAATGAACGAGAAATTCTGGAATGATCGGAAAATGGACTTTGACCAATTTCCAACGATCGACGTAGGCGAACTCTGGGGCGCGAGGCATGGAGGAGCGTAGGGGTTCATAGGTCATAGGAAAAATACCAAATGATTTTTCAAACACCTAAATTTTGATTATGAATCGATGTTAGGGTTCATGGGTTTGTTTGGATGGTCGTGGTTCATGAGGGAACTGCACATCAACGGTGACCAGGGGGAGGTGCGGTCCAGGGAGGATCGGAGCGTGGTGGAGAAACTGTGGTGTGGCAGAAGTGGTGCGGTGATCTGATTAATGGTGGAGGAAAAATCGGAGCTTTCTCTGATGAACCCATTTTCGATGGTGGAGGATTCTACAGTGAAAACACTGTAGGGACAGTGGTGATGAAATCCGACGGTGGCGAGGCGATCTGGTGGTGATGGATGACTTGCGGAGGTGGTCAAATGGTGCTTGGGTTAGGTGTACATGTGCACATTTACGTGTAAAGGAGGGAGGAGGTAAAGGGTGATTGGGCAAGGTCGGTGAACGTGAAAAGATGGTGAACGGACGGTGACCGGAAGGGGTGGTACTTTGGTACTTGGTACTTTTCAAAGTACCAGGTGGTAGTGTGGCACTTTAACCAGAGCACTGTGATTACGTAGTGACCAGAGGGGTTTGGCACGACAACTAGAGATCTGGCACTTTGGCACTTTGCAAAGTACCAAGTGGCAATTTGGTAACAAGCAGAAAACATGAGCGCAGCATAGGCGGAGCACAGTGACTGAAGACCTGGTACTTTGGCACTTTGCCAAGTACAAAGTGGTACTTTGGTAAAATAGAAATACGCGGTCGTGGCATGGAGTTTTTGAAAGAACGGACGGTGACTGAAGGCCTGGCACTTTGGTATTTGGCAAAGTACCATGTGATACTTTGGCAAACGCATGCACAGCCCTAGGATCTGAAGCGAAATCATGGCGTTTTGAAGCTGGTACTTTGGCAAACTGGTACTTTGGTCAATATGCTTAAAAATGAGTGGAAGGAAGAAAATGGCAGGAAGATCAAGTACAAAAGTTGACCAGAGAATTTCAACGAGTTTGAAATGTAGAAATATGAAGAAAATAAATTAAATAAATTATTAAATTAATTTATTTAAGATAAATTAGAAGTAATAAAATAATTTACCAGAAGAACTGGAGCAGTAAACATCGTCTAAACATCGATGTTAAACGTAGTAAAATACCGTGTGCAACGCACACACTTTTACTGTTCATTTATAAAAGATATTAAAACTATTCCGATATGAACAAGATAAACATATATTGTTATGTTAACTAAAAATCCATAAATACAAGATGTATAAACGGAATTAAAATCAGTTTAAGATGATAATTATTTATCGACTATAAAAGACATTTCGTACATCGTTTCGAAGAGTCCGGAATAAAGATTCCACTTCGACCCGAATATTATGACGTGTGTCAGAAATATTGAAGACGGAGATATGCAAGGACTATTTTAAATAGTACCTTCGGTCTGTTCAATCCCAGGACAAACCCGAGTTGATGAGTGTCTGACAACGTATATTAATTAGATTCTACACGTCGAATTTACATAAGTATGTTACGTTGGGGGCAGAGAAATTCGTTTCTCTTAGCTTTATTGCACACAACATATTTGGGTAACCAAATGATTTTTTCTGGCGGATATGACGATGTGGCATTCAAAGTAATTGAAGAAATAATCTGTCAAAAGGATAAAAATGACCTCAAAACTTCACAACCAGGTAGTAACAAAAGTTGGGCTAGGCAGCATGACTAGTTTGGTCATACCCAAGCAGTGTATATTATCACTATCTAGAGAACTTCCATATTTAACTTCTTAAATCTCTTTTCGCTGCTGCAACCTTCGGAATCGATGGGTCATTCCCAACCGTGGAGGTGGTAATATATTCGTTACACTCAAGCTAAATGAGTGGACAGTCATGTGTGGCCGGGTTGCAAGACATTCTTGTTGAACCCCAGTGTTTCCACTCTAGAGTACACTAATCGGTGGGTGCTCCCATACCTTGTCTGTTGGAATCCAATCTCCAATAAGCGCTCTACGATTTTAGTTTGTATACCATATACGTGAACGTGAGATGCAAACGTTTCACTAGATGATTATTTATTTGATAGAATATCGTAATATCAAATGTTTTGATATAAAAGACTTGGGTCATTATACATATGTTAGTTATGGATTGGTCTAAAGATTTCTAAAGTAGATGAATCAGTCAATATGAAAACCTTACTCTCATTTTCCCTGTTTCCAAAACTATTTAACTGTGTTTACTCACACCAATCCCCAGACTGACCCAGAGTTTATTTTCTGTGTTTCCTAAACTCTTGGTTACTCATAATATTTATTATGAGTAGACAATTAGTCCAGGTAGGCAAGTGGAACCTTATGAAGTTCAAGTTCAAGACGAGTCTAGTATTATATCTAGTTCTATGTATCCAGTTTAAGTATTTGTATTATCCTAGTCATGATGTAAAATTATGTTGTTGTACTATGGAAATGTATTATGATGATGTACTATGATGTATCAGACCCAGTTATGTAATATATTATGTATTTGTGAAATTCCGCTGTGAAATTCTGATGTTTTCTTATTCTTCTATTCTATTAGTTCTGTCTTTTCTATCTCATCTTCTAAATTCTTTCAATAATGACACGACTTTCGGGGCACTGAAAATCGCGTCGTTAAAGTTGGTATCAGAGCTTAGATTTTTCGAAACCTAGGCTTTGGATTAGTGTTGAGAGAGCGTATTTTTACAAAAACTATAATATAGGACGACCTTAGTTATTGACTTAATATTTTCCATAAGACTATCTTCCGACTAAGTATTAACTATCTGTATACTTAGAAACTGAAAATGAGTTCTCAAGGAAAAGGAGGCTGAGGAGCAAGTAGGACAACCACGACCAATAGGCACACTGTCAATCAAACTCAAATGGATACAACTGAAGTGGTCCCAGCTCCAACACAGACAAACTTTGCTATGGCTTGCAAGAACTACACTACTCTGGGAGGAAAAGTTTTTAAGGGTATTGAATCACTGGTTGAAGTCCAAGCATGGATAAGATCATGTAAGAAGATTTTTAAGGGACTGAAGTTGGATGACGAATATAAACGTCTCTTAGCTTCATGGAATCTGGAGGGAGCCGCAGTAATATGGTGGGATGCCCAGACTACTAATTGTAACACCCCGAAAATTCTATAACTGTGAAATTAACAAATTAAAGTATAATTAATTTGAAATCAAAGAACCAAGGGAAACGGGATACGCCATTGCGTTCGTCTCGGAAAAATACGCGAAATAGAGTCCGAGTTTTCGAAAAACGGAGTCCGTATGAAGAAGATATGGCCTTCGGAAGTTTTGAATTAAATTTAAAATTCAAACAGAATAAAATAATTCGAAAATGGGGCCCAATGGGCCAGGGCGGGTAAACACCCGCCAAGGCCACCCAGGTCGACTGGGCTGTCGACCTGGGCTACCCATGTCGACAGGGCTGTCGACAGCCCTGTCGACAGGGGTGTCGACCTGGTCGAGCCCAGTCAACCTGGCTGGCCAGGTCTGTGTTTGGTCGAATTTCTGTGGTCTGCTTTGTCATTAGGGCTAGGTGGCGGGTTCTAATTGGTCTCTCTATCTAATGAATGGCTACGATCTAACCTAGCAACATCAATGGTCCTAATCAATTCCTAACCTCTATATAAACAACCCTAGACTAAACCCTAATCTATTCATTCAAATTAAGAACATAGCCGCCATGTTGCTGAGGAACGACTAAGAGTAGCCGCCAACTAGAGAGAGAATTAGGAAGAGAGTTCTAAAGCCTAAAGCAATTCAAGCAACCTAAAGCCAATCAATTCAACAAAGGAATCATATCTCTTAACTAGAAAATTCGTCGCAACCATTGTAAGTAGAGTATTACTTTGGTATGAATAAACAACTGTATTGATTTGTATGCTTGAATTGGGATAATAAAGTAGTTCATATTTGTGCAAAATTATGTTATTCATTATAAAGAACTACATGCGGTAGTTCTATGCAAGTATACGTTTGGAATATTGCGCAAATTATGTAATCTATATGTATGTAGTTGATTGAAATTCATGCAAGTTTGGGGCTTTGTTATTATGTCATCATGATGTATATTTTTGTGCATAAATCATTTTGCAAGTAATTGAAACAAGTTTGGTTGTTATAGTTCATATGAAACTATGTTGGAATTTTGACACCATAATCCATGTATTAAGTCATGCTTTTGCAAACTTATGAATATGGCTAGGCTATGAATGATATTTGGCATAATTGAAATCCATGATTAAGTCTATCTTGTTTACAAGAATTATATGATGACATATGTGAGACATGGCTAGGTTAGACTCAAAAATCCCTTTTTGCAAGTTTAAAGCAAACACCATGATTAGGAATATTTATGCATAAGTATAATTATACTATCGTTATGTGATTAGACTTAAATCATGATTATGTTGAACTATGTTTTTGTGTTAGTAACAAAGTATCCCCTTTGTAAACATGTAGAAACCTTATGAACATGACTTGTTTATGTTTATGCCATGTTTATGCTAAAAGTATTTATGCCATGCTTATGTTTGACATTATGCTATGCTTATGCTAGAAATATTTATGACATGCTTATGTTCGACATTATGCCTAAATAAGAATATAGGTTCATGTTGTAGTTAAACCTATGCAAGTTCACATGCTTTAATTCATGTCACCGCTATGCAAGTACACCAATTTCTATTTTGTATTTCCAACGTCGTATTGCAAGTTCATACGCTCACCTTCCCCTCTTTGTGTATGTAATCACGCCATAAGCCTCCCCTTTTCGCATGGCTAAATTGGGCTTTAAAAGGCTAAGCCCAATATATATATATATAAACGGACGTGTAAAACGGGGGAAAATAACGTTGGGTTAAAATTAATTAATGAATGAAAATATAAAATAGAAGGGCCCAAATTCAAGTATGGGTTGGGCCCATGATTGGTGTAACCTTTACACCATTAACTTAATAATGGGCCGCAAATATTTACATATAAGAAATAAAGAAGAATGACAAGATATGTAAATGTAGAACATACGATGTGTTTAACCCGAGGTTGGATTGAGTTGTGATGTAAACCTGCCCGGAACCGCCCGGCTGTCCAGTAGTCACAACAATACCTATCCAATGTGGGAGGTTAAACATGGAGCCCAGCAAGGACCCGAGGTTAGACTGAGTTGTGGCGTAAGACTGCCCGGAACCAACCGGCAACAGGCAGCCACAACAATACCTGTCTAATGTGAGAGGTCAGGGCCTTAATAAGACAATTAAGGCTGAGTCAGGATTGTTAGGATTAAGTGAACTAAAGACTTAATCAAAATGGAACATGCTAAACTAAACGGACTGGTGGGGGTTAGGTTAGAAAACACTTAACCAACTTAGCATGTTGGCTAGAGATAGAAAACCTAGTAACGGGGGACCCTTTTCAGCAGTAACCCTAAAAGGTGTATCAGGATACCCTGAAACTAGGCAGGGTGGGGCACGATTACTGGGCTGATTGTAAGAGGTCAAAGCGACGGCGGTGGTGTAGCAGTGTAGGTTCTAACGGAGTGCGGGCGTGCACACACTCCGGCGCAGAAAAATAAGGCACTGGACACCAGTAGCATACCTGTGTACTCTAAGGTTGTGTCGGGTTGCCACTATGGGACTTGATACACCCCATGGTGGGACCAGCATAGGTAACTACAACATCGGGGGCCGTAAGACACATGTAACTATGCGAGTAGGAGCCGATCATCATAGAATGGATCACATCACCCTGATTTTGTGGTGCCAGTTGGAAACTAGTTTATATGGGTTCAGAGATCAACATGGGGTACGATAGTATATTCGACCCTAGACAACTTAACCAAGTTTATAGTGCATGCCCACTTCTTGTTTATACTTATCATACCCAGTTCTTTATTCATAGACAAAATAGTACTAGACTTACTCAGGCTTTATGTCTGACTCTATTTTTCTTTCGTCTTCTTTCTTCCGTTTCCCCCCCCCCCCCCCCAGGTCCTCAGGGAGGGAACACAGCAGCTTGATCAGCCTCAACATCCAGCTTGAAGAAGAGAAATGTATTGCTTGGACTTTCCTGTTTTGAACTATGGCTTTGGACAATCCACTATGGGGCTTTTGCAGTTTATCTACGTTTTATTTATGCTTCTTTAAATAATGTACTCAAGACAGATTATGAAAGTGTTATGTTATGTTTTTGGAAAGGATGTTGTTGTAACACGTATTTGACTTTGTGAAATAAAGTTTGTTGTTCTTCCGCTGTTTACAAATATGTGTTCTTATATCTGTCTTGTATATCTGTGACTTGTACTTATAAACCTCCACCTAAATTAGGGCATTCCCTTTGAGAGTGACCCTAACGGAGGTGGGGTGTTTCACTAATACTCCTGAGGAAAGTTTTACTTGGGCCATGTTCAAAGAATCTTTTGAAGCCCAGTATCTGCTAGCCACTGGGAAGACAAGGATGTACCGATACTTTATCGGTTTAAAGCAAGAAAGCATGACTTTTACTGAATATGAAAACAAGTTCAATGCACTGTCAAGCTTTGGACCGAAGTTAGTCAATACTTCACAAAAGAACAATGAGATGTTTGTAGTTGGTCTGAAGGATAGTCTGCAAGGCAGGATGATGGTACATTTGAAGGATCCGTTTGTTGAACTAGTAGATTTAGCACTTAGGTATGAAGTTTTGGATGCTAAGAAACCAGCAGAAAAGACTCAGACTGGAGAAATCAATGAAGGGAATCCCCGAAAGAGGAAATTCAATCCAAATTGGGAGAACAAGGAAAAAGAAGATACAGAGGAAAGAGAAGTATGAAAATTGTTTCAAGAATAAGATGTGTCATAACTGCAAGCAAAAGGGGCATATAGCTAGATTTTGTAAGGAGTCAAAGGATAAGGAACCAGAACAACCCCAACAGCAATAGAAACCTCAGCAGTAGCAGAATCAAAGGAACGAGATGGTGATAAAGAACCTTTGTTTCAACTATCATCAGCCTAGACATATTATTAAGGACTGCCCACTAATGAAGAAGGCACTACAGACTAATGTCTATGCTATCTTGAATGAGCCGTCAACTTCTGAGGACGTGAAAGGAAAAGGAGTCATGAAAGGTACCTTAAATTTTAGATAAAGGAGTTAAAGGGATTAGGGTCAGCCTCAGGATAAGTTAGATAACATTGAATTAAATTTAGAAAAAATATCTAGTAAATAAATAGGTATTCCTGGTAGTAAAAACTAGACTAGATATAAACTCATATGAGTTAAGTAAACTGATTTTATAATAAAATCAGAATTTTGGATTTCATAAGTTAAAATTACTAAATTCTAAATAAAGAAGGATTCCATTTAGGAGGAGGATAGATAGTTATGGACGTGTTTGACTAAAACTGAAATCTAGGCGTGACTTTATAATTTCGGGGACGAAATTCTTTTAAGGGGAGTGGACTGTAATGTCCCGACATTTTCTAGCTTTTGATAATCATTTTAATAAGGTAATTATAATGAAATGTATGTACTTAACAAACTAGAACAATTGAAAATATATATAAGTGTATGAATAAACTAATAAATGTGTATAATTTGGTTATATTTTAAAGTTTTGAAAACGTAGTATAAGATGGAACAAAACATACATGGAAATATTGAACACAATGTGTATGATATGATTTCTCAAATAAAATATCAAAGGAAAGGTCATGTAACAACAAACAAAAGAGGAAGCTAAAAGTCAGTACACTTAATTTGATTTAACCATGACTAGTGCATAGGCAAGCATTCCCAAAAGAAAACAATTCGTCCATACATGTATACATAAACACACATTTGCATAGAACATGTTGACCAAGTGGAAAAATATCAAGGGATGCAAATCAAAACAAAGGAGGTAAAGTCAATATCATTGATGTGATTTAACAAGTAATAGTATGGCTAAAATATAGGAAAGACATCACCTATAAACAAGCTTGTATATATAATTCTTCTTAAACAAAATATCTACATACTTAGTGGTCAAGGAAGCCATTTTATATTGGCTAAAAAGGAGAATATGTGATAGGCATTTAATGAAATCATGGGTGAAGGGACATGTTTCTAGAAGAAATAACATAAGACAAAACTATTGGCTAAAATATCTAAGTAAACAAATATTCTTTCATGTATTGTCTCCTTGAAACATGGAGTAGGGAGTAAGGCTATTAGGAAAAACATTGTAGAAAATGTGAAGAGAAATGGATTTTTAAAATAAAAAATCTTGGCTATAAGTATGGGTTTAACCACACATTTCTCTCCACACACAAAAATATGAGTTCAAACTAAAATACTGAAATCATTCTAGCAGGAATTTGGAAACATTCAGGTGAGTAAATCTTGTTTAAATCCTTAATTAAATACTTTACTGTAAAACAGTTTTGTGTATGCTTAGTTTTACTGCAAGTTATATTATGTTAAACATCATCATCTTGCCAACAGACAACCGTAGTATTAATGTTAAAAACCTTTCTCACATCAGTTACTTTCATATATACGAGCACCACGATGTTTTGTATAAGTGCAGTATTAGTTTTAAACTATAGTTTAGAAACCTATTGCTTTGTTTTGTAAAGCAAAGTACAGGGGCTCACTTGTTCTTAAGAAGAAAATCAAACCAAATCCTTCACACTAGGAAGATTTAATTATAGGATGTAATGTAAACTTATCATACATTAGCAAATAAATCAAAAGAAGAAACATTTGCCAAGCATTTATGTTTAGGAAACAGAACACAGTATGTTCTCTTTTAACTCTCTGTAAACACAAAATTTCAAATATCGTAAAACCAATATTTATATATGTGATTACAATCACAATACGAAATGATGATTTTTAATGGTAGTTTCGTGATTTTAACCATTGTGATGAACGAGAAATTCTGAAATTATTGGAAAATGGACTTTGACCAATTTCCGACGATCGACGCAGGCAAACCCTGAGGCGCGAGGCGTGGAGGAGCGTATGGGTTCATAGATCATTGAACCAAATGATTTTTCAAACACCTAAATTTTGAATATGAATCGATGTTAGGGTTCATGGGTTTGTTTGGATGGTCGTGGTTCATGAGGAAACTGCTCATCAACGGTGACCAGGGGGAGGTGCGGTCCGGGGGGCTACAAAGCGTGGTGGAGACACGGTGGTGTGGCAGAAGTGGTGTGGTGATCTAATTAATGGTGGAAGAAAAATCGGAGCTTTCTCCGATGAACCCATTTTCGGTGGTGGAGGATTCTACAGTGAAAACAATGTAGGGACGATGGTGATGAATTCCGACGGTGGCGAGGCAATCTGGTGGTGATGGGTGACTTGCGGAGGTGGTCAAATGGTGGTTGGGTTAGGTATACACGTGCACGTGTACGTGTAAAGGAGGGAGGAGGTAAAGGGTGATCGGGCAAGGTCGGTGAATGTGAAAACATGGTGAACGGATGTGACTGGAAGGGGTTGTACTTTAGCACCTGGTACTTTGCAAAGTACCAGGTGGTAGTTTGGCACTTTAACCAGAGCACAGTGATTACATAGTGATCAGGAGGGGTTGGCATGGTAACTGGAGATCTGGCACTTTGGTACTTGGCACTTTACAAAGTACCAAGTGGCACTTTGGTAACAAGTAGAAAACATGAGCGCAGCATAGGCGGACCACTGTGACTGAAGACCTGGTACTTTGGCACTTTGCTAAGTACCAAGTGGTACTTTGGTAAAATAGAAATACACGGTCGTGGCATGGAGTTTTTGAAGGAACAGACGGTGATTGAAGGCCTGGCACTTTGGCACTTTGGTATTTGGCAAAGTACCAGGTGGTACTTTGGCAAGCGCATGCGCAACCCTAGGATCTAAAGCGAAATCATGGTGTTTTGAAACTGGTACTTTGGCAAACTTGTACTTTGGTCAATACGCTTAAAAATGAGTTTGCGGACGAAGTTTTTAATTAAATTTTGTTTTAATTAAAATGAAAAATAAAATAAAATTTAAGAATAAATAAATAATTAAGTAAAAATGGAATTTTTATAGTGGAAGGAAGAAAATGGCAGGAAGATCAAGTACAGAAGTTGACCGGGGAATTTCTACGAGTTTGAAATGTAGAAATATGATGAAAATAAATTAAATAAATTATTAAATTAATTTATTTAAGATAACTTAATGTAAAAAACAAAATAGCAAACTTATATCTGTTTTAGTTGAATTAAAAGCCAATTTTATCGAGCAGAAACATCCTAGTCCAAAGTCATTGCGTTCTCATGAATACATATGGATATATGTATATGTATACATATGAATATATGCACTTATATACATATGCATATATGTGTATTTGTGTGCACGTGCACACTAAGCCGCCATTGAGTTCCTATGTGCTTAGTTTGCTTCATATACCATTCACGGAGGAATAATTGATCTATTTATATATAAGATAACGAAACCAATCACTAATCAACTAAAGAAGAAAAAAATGACATATGTCAAAATATGAAAAGGAAAAAATAGAAAAAAAAAAATCAGTCGAAAATCATGGGATAAAACAGCAACCAACGTAATGCCAAAAATTTGATTTACCTAAAGCTCTGGAAAATGCATCGACAAAAGTACTCTATCTTAAGCTCTCAAAATTCGAAGACAAAAGCAATAAGTTACCCAAAGCTTATACGATCAGAATACAAAATAGTAGATGACACGTAATGCAATCTTCATAATCAAGTTTGAAGCCATAAAGGCAACAAAGATTTTTGAGTCGTTTATTTTTATGTGTACATGATAGTTGATTATCGCAGACCAGAAAGCAATGGTCGGTAGATTAAAATTCTACGAGAAAATGAGCATAGTCAATCGCTCGATGAAGAAAGGAAGTCCTACGGTAGTATGAAAACAATTTTTATAGTTTCAAATATTATTGTGCCCTTGATGTCGAACATTTTATATAATTCAACTCAAGTAGGCAGTCATTCTCTGCCTTTTTTTCCTCCTGTTTTAGAAACAATAACATCATTCCTTTTGAATAATTGACTATCCAACTGAGGCAATGGTAGTATTCCTGCAACCATTAAGGTGCAACTGAAAATGCAGAGGCAGTGGACATAGAAGAAGCAAACTATGAGCAGCTTAGTAATAAAGAGGAACCAAATATATGATGCTCTATTTAACAAAACCGACTAGTAATATTTATTTTCCACTCTTCCTTATTAACACCAAAGGAATGATGAATACTTTGGTTGAAGCCATCACCAAAGAAAAAATTAAATGAAAAGGCATATATGAAAAGTGATATCTTTACATCAGCAAATTGGTTTAATCTGAAGTTTCCAAATAGGTAAAACTGAAAACTTATATTTTCAGCGTACAACTGAAATTAAGTTAAATCTATTAGCACCTAAAGCTAAGCTAAAACATGCATATGCAATTTATAAACCAATAAAGTCGTTGTATGTTAAAGCAAATAAAAATCATGCATTCTAGTTTACTCGATTTCGTATGTAAGGTAGACATAACATAATAAGAACACAAATCACTATATTGGAAGTTGTTAAAGAAGCAGTGAAATTTAAGAGGAGAAGAACAGATCAGAATTAAGCCATAAGAAGAAATAAAGATAGAAGACTGAGATATATGTATTTGCATTTCTATTCTCATTATATAGTCTACTTGTGCAATATAGCATAAGGTATAGTTTTTTACAACTAAATTTTGCCCTCGTCATACACAAAAGCGTCATAAAAAATTAATTTTAATAATTTGTTGTAAAAAAATCTAGCAGACATATTTTTATAAATCATATGCAGTAACGGTATACATATTTTTGGAATTTTCATCACCCATAAATCTAACATCGAACCTTTAATGCTTTATCCCATTTCAGCAGAAGTTATGAACTGCTGGGTATTGCTTCCATTAGGGTATATGGTGTATTATTAAATTCACCAAAACAAAAATACATATAGGATCTTTAGAACCTTATTAACCTTACACACCATGACCTTGGTAACTAGTTTTAGATATAATACACAATAAAATTAATAAATAGCTCTTTCGGTGTTTATATTCCCTTCAAAACTTTAAATTTGCAACGCTATTGTTATGAATATTGAGCATATGCGGAAGCGCAATAAATAGGATCTAGATTTTCCAATTGAACACCAATCTAATCTGATAGCAATTATTCTATTATATCAACAAAATAGTAAATAATTATAGAAGTGAAACAAAGAGACACAATATTTATACTGGTTCCACTATTCTCGAGATAGTGTACGTCCAGTCCAACAGAGAGAGATTTTATTCCACATGAGAGAATTACAAGAGATTACAAAATAAGAGTTTACATATCCAAACCTCAATCAGGTTTAACAAGAAGAGACAACATAAGGGATCACTAGCTCCAGGCCAGGATCGGTTTACACTAAAGTCTACCCCTCAATATATAGCCAGTGCAAATCTATGTGAGTCATCAATTAAATTACCAACATATGGTAATAATATAATGGAGGCAAATTACCACAACAACAAATGTGCAAACATAGGAAGTAAATCAATCCGTTTCTTTAGCATAGATGGAAGAAATAAATCCCTTCATTTATTTCTTTACCACCTCATCAAATGCAATCAATGCATTCCCATTAAAAAAAAATTACTTTCCATTCTTTGCAAATTTATTCCAATCAATTTGTGATTTTGTATCACCAAATTTAACACTCCACCTTGATGCAAAATCACATATCTCCAGCACCCCACCTTGAGTCAAATTCTCTTCTCATCATAAAACTCTTCAACAGAACTCCACCTTCAATGAAAATCTCACAATGAGATACACCAAAAAATGAATATTTACCAAATGGGTTCCAGCAAAGCCACCCTCCATCACACAATTGTTAACGAGCTCAAACTACGTCCCCTCCCCCTCGCCAACAAAATGTGGCAAATATCCAAAATAAAAAAAAGGCAGATTCCAAAGTAATCTCAACACCACCAAGACCAAAAAATTGTTCTCTCAATTAAAACCAACCTCGATTTCAGGGCAATGAGATACACCCAGTCGATTTGAAAGGATTACAACCACACCTCAATTACAAACACAACCCACCACCTGCAAAAGATGCATCTACCACCTGAGCTGCACCGTGCATCAACCAACGGTATAAAAAATGCTTGCAATACCACAAGATCTCCATCGTCTTTGTGGATTTCAAAACCCAACATCCTTCTTCCATTTGAAATGATCTCTTCATCTCCAGGATCCCTCGAGCATCATCAACATCTAGACCCTTGTTGATACCATGATCCTCCAACTTAGGACCATAAGCAGTGACCATATTAACCTCTCCATCTTGATATGGACTAGGTTCTTCAACCGTCACCTGCATTCTTCTTCGTCTTCTTCCATATTCCCTCATCCATATCAGAGGGCTTCTTCACAATAAACTCCATATCACGTCAAAGTTCCCAGATTGGAATGCTCTTCACTCTCGACATAATCTCCTCCACCAAAGTCTCCTTTTTTCCAAAATAGCAATAGCATAATCACCAATGAATCAACTAACCTTTGTAGAAATAATTGATGCACAATTTAAAACAAATCGCCTTGCTCCGATACCAATCTGTTATGAAAATGCATATGCGGAAGCATAATAAATAGGATCTAGATTTGCCAATTGAACACCAATCTAATCTGATAGCAATTATTCTATTACATCAACAAAATAGTAAATAACTATAGCAGAGAAACAAAGAGACACAATATTTATACTGTTTCCACTATTCTCGAGATAGTGTACGTCCAGTCCAACAGAGAGAGATTTATTCCACGTGAGAGAATTACAAGAGATTACAAAATGAGAGTTTACATATCCAAACCTTAATCAGGTTTAACAAGAAGAGACACCATTGGGGATCACTGGCTCTAGGCTGGGATGGGTTTACACTAAAGTCTACCCCTCAATATATGGCCAATGCAAATCTATGTGAGTCATCAATTAAATTACCAACATATGGTAATAATATAACGGAGGCAAATTACCACAACAACAAATGTGCAAACATAGGAAGTAAATCAATCCGTTTCTTTAGCATAGATGGAAGAAATTAATCCTTCATTTATTTCTTTACCACCTCACCAAATGCAATGAATGCATTCCCATTATAAAAATATTTATTTTCCATTTTTTGCAAAATTGTTCCAATCAATTTGTGATTTTGTATCACAAAATTTAAAACTCCACCTTGATGAAAAATCACATATCTCCAGCACCCCACCTTGAGTCAAGTTCCCTTCTCATCATAAAACTCTTCAACAGAACTCCACCTTCAATCAAAATCTCACAATGAGATACACCAAAAAATGAATATTTACCAAATGGGTTCCAGCAAAGCCACCCCCCATCACACAATTGTTAACGAGCTCAGACTACGTCCCCGCCCGCCAACAAAATGTTGCAAATATTAAAAAAAAGGCAGATTCCAAAGTAATCTCAACACCACCAAGACCAAAAAATTATTCTCTCAATTAAAACCAACCTCGATTTCAGGGCAACGAGATACACCCAGTCGATTTGAAAGGACTATGACCACACCTCAATTACAAACACAACTCACCGCCTCCAAAAGATGCATTTACCACCTGAGCTGCACCGTGCATCAACCAACGGTATAAAAAATACTTGCAATACCACAAGATCTCCATCGTCTTTGTGGATTTCAAAACTCGACATATGTCTTCCATTTGACATGATCTCTCCATCTCCGGGATCGCTCGAGCATCATCAATGTCTAGACCCTTGTTGATACCATGATCCTCCACCTTAGGACCATAAGCAGTGGCCATGTTAACCTTTCCACCTTTCTGTGGACTAGGTTCTTCAACCGTCACCCGCCTTCTTCTTCGTCTTCTTCCATCTTCCCTCATCCATATCAGAGGGCTTCTTCACAATAAACTCCATATCACGTCAAAGTTCCCAGATTGGAATGCTCTTCACTCTCAACATAATCTCCTCCACCAAAGTCTCCTTTTCTCCAAAATAGTAATAGCATAATCACCACTGAATCTACCAAACTTTGTAGAAATAATTGATGCACAATTTAAAACAAATCGCCTCGCTCCGATACCAATCTGTTATGAAAATTGAGCATATGCGGAAGCGCAATAAATAGGATCTAGATTTTCCAATTGAACACCAATCTAATCTGATAGCAATTATTCTATTACATCAACAAAATAGTAAATAACTATAGCAGAGAAACAAAGAGACACAATATTTATACTGGTTCCACTATTCTCGAGATAGTGTACGTCCAGTCCAACAGAGAGAGATTTTATTCCACATGAGAGAATTACAAGAGATTACAAAATAAGAGTTTACATATCCAAACCTCAATCAGGTTTAACAAGAAGAGACACCATTGTATATCACTGGCTCCAGGCCAGGATAGGTTTACACTAAAGCCTACCCCTCAATATTTAGCCAGTGCAAATATATGTAAGTCATCAATTAAATTACCAACATATGGTAATAATATAATAGAGGAAAATTACCATAACAACAAATGTGCAAACATAGGAAGTAAATCAATTCGTTTCCTTAGCATAGATGGAAGAAATTAATCCCTTCATTTATATCTCTACCACCTCATGAAATGCAATCAATGCATTCCCATTATAACAATATTTACTTTCCATTCTTTGCAAATTTGTTCCAATCAATTTGTGATTTTGTATCACCAAATTTAACAGCTATATCACTCTTTTATCAACTATTAAAACATAAATAGAGAAATTAGATGTTTAGATTACATTGAGTAAAAAAATATTATTCTTTCTTGGAAACTGTCAATCAATTGGGAAAAAATGTACATGTTAATATGTTTGAAATTAAAACTAAGAAAACGTCAAATTTCGGTCATCTGAACATTAGATATAGGCAAATACAAGTAACTAGTATTGTGAATGGTCCCATAATTAGTCAATAAAATATGTTCTTTTACCAATACAAAGATACTGCATGAAAGGCATCATAACCATATATTTAGAGTAGATCGCTTGCCTAAACTGAAAATGCAAGAAGTCCAACCCAATAGTAGAAGGTAGAAACATTATAGTTAAACCATTATACATTTGGCGAGTCACATAAAAGGTTGTAGTTACCAAAAATTTCATATAATGCAAATACACAATGGAACATAACCTTAAAAAAGAAACTACGGTATAGGAATGGCAATGGGGAGGGTTTGGGCGGGTATCTCGTACCCCAGACCCAACCCGGACTTTTTAAACCCCGCCCCAGACCCGCCCCGTAGACCCGGTGCGGGTCTGGAATTTCTCCCCGTACCCGAAACCCGTACAGGTTAGGGTAGACCCGACTCGCCCCACGACCCGGTGTTATTGTGTTCTAATGTACACAAATTTATATACTTATAATTTTTATCACTAAATGATTAATTATATACATATTATAATGTGTTCACAAAGCTAAGATAATATAATAAAATTAGTTGTAAGATAATAATTCAATATGTATGCATTTGTTATTACATGATTATCATTGATGCAACTTAATACTATGAAAATTTTATAGTTTGTTGATTGAAAGAATATAATATTCAAGTTATGACCATGTATACCTAAGAAGATTAACAAGTAATCATTATAATTATAAAGTGTTTTAATGATGCTTCAATCATGCGGGTCGGGTTGGGGCGGGTCGGGTTGGGGCGGGTTAGCCATGCCCCAGACCCGACCCTAGACCCGGACCTCCAAAAGCGGGTCGCGGATCTACCCGTCCCGAATATCCTATGGGCGAGTCTAAATAGGTCAAAACAGGGGGAATGAAGCGGGTTTGGACCCTAGACCCGCCCTATTGTCATCCTACTACAGTATATATAGTTAGTTTAATATACAATAACTCTATTTAGTTGTTAGTGCCTTTTTGATCATTACACATTATAAAGGATGATAGTTCGTTCATTATAAATTTAATAATATCATCAGAATTGTTAGGCGGATCACAATAAACAAATAAGCATAAAATTTTCTTATACATGAAGTATATATTTCTTGATTAGGAAAACGTCAGAATACTAAGTAATTTCAGAATCAGCTTGACCTCCTTTTGCTGTCATTAAATTGTAACGGTCGGGCAACCATTTTCGGATTAGAGGTTCAACTAAATTAAAAAAGTAAGGCTTCGATTAACGTAAATACGTACCTGAAGTCGATGTCATGGTCTTTTCTGAATCGTGTGTGGGCCTCTTAGAATAGCCGCCTAATTACTGAGAATTCCACTACTAAGTTCGATAATGGTGGCGATGTAAGAAGGTTCAAGACCGAGGATTGAAGCATTATTTTTAAACTGAAGTAGGTACCAGATCTAATTCAAGGAAAATAGACGTACGGCGGCGGATGGTATTTTGGTATCAAGTATGGGAGAATTCAATTTGAAAGGTATAAACGTATAAGCGGTCACGGAATAGATAAGGGCGGTTATTGTACTGAATGGCTAGGATTGAAACACTGTACAGGTGTCGATCTGTTATTTTTTGGAGGATCTGGATCTGAAAGGTCTTCCAGAAAAGATTGTGCTTTCATATAATATAATAGATAGATAGGTTAGATAATTTCCCTTTTGTTGTTGTTTATTTTGTATTAATTCATTTTCAGATTATTGTAACTAATAATGTATTCGTTAATTTCCCATCTGTTGTTGTTTATATTGTACGATCACATACTCAACATCATGATTGAAAAAAAAACATAGCCCATCCATCCACTCATCATCATGAGTTAAGAAAAACAATGTCAAATTTTAAACTAAAACAGACTCACGAACCTTATATTGCACAAAACGAAATAGTTGCTTTCAATCTTTAACATATTTACAATCTTCTTAAAGACAAAAACAAATGAAAGTTATTAAAAAATAAGCAAACACTTGATTTCATTTTTCGTCAAGAAGAATGGGTTCTAATTGTAGTGCGAAAAATCTGATGTCTTGGAGGAGGTTGAAGAACAAGAATCTATACCATTTTGTAGTAACTATGCATGGAATGCAATTGGAAAACGTACATTGAAAAAGAAATTGATTATGTTGCCCAATACGATATAATAATTGAAACCATGTCCTCGGTACGTGACGACACTAGATTGCAGGACAAAGAAAAAGGAGGACAATGTAAAAATGGAATGAACGCAAGGCAAATAGAAAAAAGTAGAAAAAGAAAGTTAAATATATGTTTGCTAAAACAAAATTTTGACCTTAAAAGGGAGAAACTGAAAAGAAAAAAAATGGCTATAATGACTTGTGACCTCTTTAAGCTCGTGCTACATAAAATAAGGAAAAAGGGAGAAAAATAATAAAACAATGGGAGTCTATGGGCTTCATCTAATTGTTAGTCATGTGTGTTAGTTAATTTTCAGTTTGTCACTGTTTATGTCGATTAGTTGATTTCCTATTTATTATTGTTACATTTTTCAGCATTATTAATGTTGTATGGAAAATGGTAGTATTATGTCGCCTTTGTTGTATATATATTTCGTTCTTTTATATTCTATAAAGTCTACCAGTATTCCTCATTCCTATTTTAAACTATCCAAATCACCTTTGATGCTACTGTTGAAGTATGCGATACTATGTGTTAGATTGAGGAGGATATTTTGAGATATTTCGAATATTTAGGATCTGGAGGATATTTTCAGATCTGGAGAATATTTAGGATCTGGAGGATATTTAGGATCTGGAGGATATTTCGGATCTAGAGGAAATTTTGGGAATTTCCATATACTTCCCTATGCCTATATAAGCTACATTGGATCCAAAAGGAGGAGGTACAACAAAATCAAGAGATTAGATCAAGGTTTATTCTAATTAGGGTTTAGGCAATCCTAATCTTCTACAATTCCTTTCTCCACAAAATCAAATTTTTCTAGTAAATTTGATTATTGTAATCAATCTCTTGTACTCTTCTATTGATATTAATAAAGATTTCTCTCTCAAAGTGGACGTACACTAACAAGACGTCGGCGGAATCACTATAAATCCCTGTGTGATTTAGTTTCTCGTTATTGCTCTATCCATTGTTTGGTGATTGTGATTGGCTTGGATAAGATTGAGATTGTTCGATTGGTTGTTTTTGCACTATTACCACGATCTCGTTTTCCGTGGCGTTGTGGATTTTTTTTTGATTTGAGCGGTCTTGAATCAAAATTTCTCCACAACATTTGGTATCAGAGCATTGGTGTTGGTAGGTAGTTGTAGAAATGCCGGAATCAGGTTCAAATAATCCATCAATAGTTGGTCCAAGTGGTGTAGCTCCTTATGTACGTGGGTCGTATGCAGCTGCTGGTTCACAATTGGTTATCGACAAGTGGAATGGCGATAATGATTTCGAAAAGTGGCAATGGAAGATGAAAGCGGTTCTTAGGCGGAATCGGGTACATCGAATGGTGTTTGATACACATTTATTGCCAGAGGACATCTCAGATGTGGAGAGAGAAGAAATGGAAGAATGGGCATTCACTACACTTCAAGTTGCCATGGGGGAGAATGTTCTTTCCGAAATTAGTGGTGAGACGACTGCTAAAGGTATTTGGAACAAGTTGGAGGAGTTGTATATGAAGAAGTCACTCACAAATTGACTGATCTTGTTGCGGACTTTCTTTACCTACAAGATGAAGGAAGGAACTTCGCTAAAGACGCACTTAAATGTGTTTGATGATTTGCTAATGAAGATGAAGGCAGTAGATTTGAAGATTGAGGAGGAGCAGAAGGTGATGATATTTGTATGTTCATTGCATGAACGCTATACTGGGTTCTCAAACAGTTTGATCTATGGTCAGGATACATTGACTCTAAATGATGTCAAGACAGGTCTTCTTAGTGAGGAATGGCGAGATCAGATGAAGGAGCTGAGTGATGGTAGTAGTGGTGCTGGTAATAGTCAAGGTTTATTTGCGAAGAAAGAAAAGTCAGAGAAGAAAGGAAACCGAGGGCATTCTAAGTCTAAGAAGCCCGGTGGAAGAGGAAAGTCAAACGAAAGAAATGGCAAGTGCTTTATATGCAAGAAACCTAGTCACTGGAAGAATGATTCTCCAGACAAGGGGAAGAAGGAAGTAGCATCTTCATCAGTTGCGGTGTAGAGAGATTTTAGTGAGGGAGACGTAGATGTTTTATCGACAATAGCATCAGATGTTTCGGGCAGCGATTGGGTGCTTGATTCGGGGGCTTCATATCACATGACGCCTAACAGGAATTGTTTATCTTCTTATGTTGAATGGGAAGGAAAATCAATTGTTATGGGAAATGGTGCAGTTTGCAAGTCGAAGGGCATTGGATCCGTGCAAATTCGGATGTTTGACGGAGTGGTTCGTACTCTCACTAATGTACGTTATGTTCCGGGACTACGGAAGTCACTTATCTCTTTGGGACAATTGGATTCTTTAGGTTGTAAGATCACCATTGAGAGTGATAGCTTGAGGGTTTCGAAGGGTGCGCTTGTGGTTATGAAGGGTGCTAAAACTCATGGTATCTATTTTCTTCAAGGAGTGACCGTGGAAGGCGAGACTTGCGTCAAGCGTTGATAGTTCTTGTGGCTTAGATGCTATACGGTTGTGGCATTTGAGATTGGGTCATGTCTCAGAGAAGAGTTTAGATGTTCTTTGTCGAAGGAAGATGATTGATGGTGAGAGTTTCAGCAAGTTGGAGTTTTGCGAGGAATGTGTCATGGGGAAGCAAACTAGAGTATCATTCGGTGAAGGAAAATATGATTCAAGAGGGATTCTTGAGTATGTACACACGGATGTTTGGGGACCAGCACCTGTAGATTCTTTGGGAGGAGTAAGATATTATATTTCTTTCATTGATGATTTTTCTCAGAAAGTTTGGGTGTATGTAATGAAGGCCAAGTCGGAGGCATTTTCAAGATTCAAAGAATGGAAGGCTCTTGTTGAGAATGAGAGTGGAAAGACTTTGACGGTTCTTAGGTCTGATAATGGCAGCGAATATGTTTCTAGAGAATTTCTGAATTTTTGCAAGCATCATGGTATTCAGAGGCATTTTACTACACCGGGAGATCCGCAATCTAATGGAGTGGCGGAGAGAAAGAACCGAACTCTACTAGAGAAAGCTCGTTGCTTGAGATTGACATCGGGTTTGTCTAAGGGATTTTGGGCCGAAGCTTTGTCAACCGCAGTGCATATTATTAATCAGATTCCGTGCTCGGCTATTGATAACAAAATTCCGGAGGAAGTGTGGAAGGCAAAGAGCATTGACTTGAGTTATCTTCGTGTATTTGGTAGTCCTGTTTATGTGCATGGTCTGAGGAATGATAAGCTCTCACCTAGAGCTTTCAAAGGGATTTTTCTCGGTTATATGGATGGTGTCAAAGGTTATCGGATTTGGAATCCGGAAACGAAGAAGGCTATGGTTTCTCTTCATGTTACTTTAAATGAGTCGGCTATGTTCAAGGGGAACGAAGGCTCATCGGATGTTCCGGATTTGGTTCATGGTGAATCAAAGGAGAAGGAAGTTATTCCCACTTTCAGGCCTAGAGAGAGTAGAGTTTTTGGATGTGCTTGCGAGGTGAATGCGGTTGATGTTACATCACATAGTCCACAAGATTCCTCTAGTAGTGTTGGTGATGTGCACGAGCCTAGAGAAGATTCAGTTCAAGGTGGAGCTGAAGAAAGACCGGGTGATGGCATTGCTACTCGGATTGGTCGTCGTGCTATAAGGCCACCCGAAAAATATGATGATTGGAACTATCTTAGCTTTTGTGAGAATTTGAACTATGCTCTTCATGTAGTCTAACATGGGGCGATGGACCAGGATGACGTCATGGATTCGAGTGATAGCTTGAAGTGGATTTGCGCCATGGAGGAAGAGATGCAATCGTTGATGAAGAACCAGACTTGGGAGTTGGTTCCACTTCCTCAAGGAAACCGTTCTATTGGGTGCAAATGGATATATAAGGTGAAGGATGATGGAAGATACAAAGCTAGGCTAGTGGCTAAGGGGTTTGCACAGAGGAAAGGAAAGGAGTATGATGAGATCTTCGCACCGGTTGTGAGGCATACTTCTATCTGGATATTACTTGCATTAGTTGCCATTTACGACTTCGAGTTGGAGCAACTAGATGTGAAAACAGCCTTCTTGCATGGAGACTTGGATGAAGACGTCTACATGGAGCAACCGGAAGGGTTTGTTGTAGAAGGTAAGTCAGAACTAGTTTGCAAGTTAAAGAAATCACTATATGGTTTGAAGCAATCACCTAGGCAATGGTACAAGATATTTGATCATTTCATGCTTGAAAGTGGCTTCCATCGAAGCTTCAAGGATGCTTGAGTTTACTTCAAGAGGTTAGGAAATGATTGTTGGGTGTATTTACTCTTGTATGTGGACGATATGCTCATTGGTTCTAAGGACAAGGCAAAAATCAACAAGTTGAAAGAAAAATTAAAGGCGGAGTTCGAAATGAAAGATCTTGAAGAAGCAAGGAAAATATTGAGCATGGAAATTGAAAGAGATCGAAAGTGTTTTGAGTTGAGATTGACTCAAAAGGAGTACATTAAGAAGATGCTTTGTCAGTTTAGCATGGAGAATGCAAAGGCGTCAAATACACCTTTACCTTTGCATATAAAGCTTTCGAGTAAGGGATCACCTATCGAGGAGAAAGACAAGGCTTATATGGCAAAGATACCATATGCTAGTGTGGTTGGAAGTTTGATGTATGCCATGGTGTGTACAAGACCCGATATTGCAAATGCCGTCGGGGTGGTTAGTCGGCATATGGCTAATCCGGAGAAAGCGCATTGGGAATCCGTGAATGCTATATTGAGATACTTGAAAGGTACAACATCTCATGATCTTGTTTTTGGGGTAGTGATGGATTGAGTTGCAAATTAGTTGGTTATTGTGACTCGGGCTACGCCGGTGATAGGGATCGGAGGAAATCAACTTCTGGGTATGTCTTCACACTTGCTAGTACGGCCATTAGTTGGAGATCGAGATTGCAAACCGTAGTTGCTTTATCCAATATGGAGGCGGAGTTGATAGCCGCTGTGGAAGCGGCAAAGGAGGCACACTATTTGAAGAGACTATTGTGTGACTTGGGTTTCGAACATGAGAGTATCGATGTTCGATGCGATAGCCAAAGTGTTATACATTTGGCAGATAATTTGGCATTTAGCTCACGAATGAAGCATATTGAAGTGAGAGAGTCATTTATAGTATCCATGGACGAAGACAAGCAAGTATGCCTTCGAAAAGTGCACACAAAGGATAACGCGGCAAACATGTTCACTAAAGCATTGCCGATTGGAAAGTTCGAGCATTGCTCGAACTTAATTCGCTTGGAGAGATGTTAGGTGCCTCGTGGTGGCACAGTTGAGAGAGAAACTTGGATGTAGAAGAGTATCGGTGAGAGGTTGGTGTTATGTCTTCATGGCAAGTACTCGTTTTCACTCCCGAGTACATTGTCTTTTGGTGAGACTGGTTTAGGAGTTGGATGTTTCAACACTTCATTGACGAGTGGGGGCTATGCCTGAACTCGTTAGTGAAGTGCAATGGGTGATGGCTATGCCGGAGTTCATTGGGGAAACATTCAAGCTTTCTTGATTGAAGATAGAAGGAAATGCTTAGGTGCATTGACATTTGTGATGTAGATGGATATAGTATCGAGGTGGAGTATTGAAGTATGCGATACTATGTGTTAGATTGAGGAGGATATTTCGGGATATTTTGAATATTTAGGATCTGGAGGATATTTTCAGATCTGGAGAAAATTTAGGATCTGGAGGATATTTAGGATCATTTCAGATATTTCGGATCTAGAGGAAATTTTGGGAATTTCCATATACTTCCCTATGCCTATATAGGCTACACTAGATCCAAAAGGAGGAGGTACAACAAAATCAAGAGATTAGATCAAGGTTTATTCTAATTAGGGTTTAGGCAATTCTAATCTTCTTTAATTCCTTTCTCCACAAAATCAAAATTTTCTAGTAAATTTGATCATTGTAATTAATCTCTTGTACTCTTTTATTGATATCAATAAAGGTTTCTCTCTCAAAGTGGACGTACACTGACAAGACGTCGGTGGAACCACTATAAATCCCTATGTGAATTAGTTTCTCGCTATTGCTCTATTATTTCCATTGTTTGGTGATTGTGATTGGCTTGGATAAGATTGAGATTATTCGATTGGTTGTTTTTGCACTATTACCACGATCTCATTTTCCGCGGCGTTGGGGACTCTTTTTTTTTTTTTGATTCGAGCGGTCTTGAATCAAAATTTCTCCACAACAGTTATCCATAAAAAATGTCCAATAATCAAAGAAGAAAAATCCCCAAGTCCTTAGTCTAATTATTTTAATAATATAATTAAAAGCATTAGCGGTTATGATGATTCGCCATCAAATCGACAATATCAACAAAACTTTCAAGACTCGTTCATAGTAACAATTACAATGTACAAATTAAGACTTCAACGATCGATATAACAACTCTAGTATTTGAATTGTAGTCCACGACATTGATTACGAATTTTAGAGGCAACATTCATGGTAGTTTAATGCAAAACAACCACAGCAGACAATTAAATTCAAATTCAAAGCAGTTAACAACAATTTCATTACAAATCAAAGTAATTATGGAGAATTTGTAGGGAAAGAAATCTTGTTGCATGAAAACATAATATAAGTTTAGGGTCTTTTTTTATCAAGTGAGAGGAACCCATGATAAATCAACATAAATGAATATTCAATTTCAGAAGGAAATCAAATTCCATCCAAAATCCTTGCTTCTACTCAATGAAAATGGACAAAAGATGAATAGGAAGACCTTGTTATTTATTGGATGCAATTTTATATTGACAAAACGAAGGTTACACTCCAATTCGAGTTTGCTTTTTGTGCATCTACTCCAAACCTTTTCCATGTTCGTCTATCCAATAGTATTCCTACAATGGTTGAATCTTTTAAAACTCAATAAAGACATGCAAATGCGTTTCAAATATGAAATGAGATTATAACAGTTACAAAGATGTGAAATCAATGTGGTTCTATGGATTTTAAGTTGATGAATTTGGTACATTAATCCACCATGTAGTAAATTATATATTATTACAATTTACTTATGTTTTATGTAGAATTTTTTCACTAAAAGAGACTCACATGCCTATATAACACAAAATGAAGGAGCTACTTTCAATCTTTACCACATTTAGAGTCTTCTCAAAGGCAAAGACAAATGGAGGAAAACAAAAAAATAAGCACATTCAATTTCAGTTTGCGCCAAGAAGATCGAGTTCTGACTCCAGTGCAAAGAATCAGATGTATCAGAGGAGTTGATGAACAAGCATCCGTACCACTTTGCAGTATTTATGCATGGAGGTCAATTGGAAATCACGAATGAAAAATAAATATGTTGCCTAATGCGATCAAATAGTTGAAACCATGTCTTCAATACCAAGGGCGGATATGGCCCTGGGCTGCAGCCCATGGTAAAAAAAAATGCCAAAGAAAAATATTTGTTTCTCATTTTCCAATAACGTGTCCATTCCCGTTTCTTGTTTAGTTCTCCAACCTGGAACTGATTCGAATTCAGAAATCAAATTTAATGTAAACCCTTTAATTTCAGATCAAAAGCTCACAATCTGGTATATATTCAATCCCTACCCTCAAATCGATCAATGAATTTTGGCGGTCGAAGTTCAGTACTGATGGTGATCTGGTGACAGTGTTGCTTTGTGCGGAGTTGGCAAAGTTCGGTTCCTTTTTTCATCGAGTTTTGGGCGAATTGGCAGATCTTATTCAGGCTTGAGACTTTTCGGTTTTTCTTTTTAAGTGCAGTTAAAAAAATGACGGCAGGCTTGAGAAATTCAATTTTGGGTGAATCCGCGTTTACTAACTTTGGTTGCTCCAGCAGTCCTCAAGTCATTGACAGTAGGCAGTAGCCCGTGTGCAAAACGTAATCACTTTGTACTGTAACATAATCATTTTGTACTGTGCTTTCTTCCCAAAATTCAAATTGATTCGGTGATGATTCTAGCCTTGCTTTGTGTCGAATCTTAAATTTGTACAGTATAAATTTTGTGTTGAATCTTAAATTCATAATGAAATTAGATGGATAAGTGTTTTGTTGTATGTTACTATTCTTTCAAAGTTTTTGCTACTGTTTGAGACCTACTAGTTTTATGAATAATGATTTTAAATCACATTACAACTGAGTCTATTCTTACTTTCAGTTAAAATCATATGTGTATTAGAGCAATAGTATTGAAAACACTACAAAAAAATGTTAAAATTAAAACTGAAATATAAAAATCAGCCCACCCCTTTGTTAATTCCTGGATCTTCCCTAGTTCAATACGTAGCAACGCAAGATCACAGGAAAAAAAAGCGCATGGGACAATGTAAAAATGGATTGAACGCAAGGCACAAAAAAAAGGAGTCTAGATACACATTTGCAATACATTGTTTTGAGCTTAAAATGGAAAAAATTGAAATAACGACAAAACAGAATCGATTTTGGGTAAGATGTCTTGTGAACGCTCTAAGCTCACATAAATAGCATGTGGTTTATTTTATATTAGTTATATTTGAAGCACCACCCAATTTGGATGTTCGTGTCTCATTCAGTGCCGGTATTTGACCTTATCCTTACCTCATCCTTAATGGTTAGCCCCTAAGGGCAACTCCAGTGTTTGGAGTTAAGCCTTGAATATTAAGGGGAAGCGAGCCAGTGGCTCGCTTCAGCCTTAATATTAAGGTTAAGCTTCAGGATCCCGTTTAGAATCCTGAAGCCCATTCTGGTGCCTATTTTTTAGGCGCCAGGTTCTGGCACCTATTTTTTAGGCGTCAGGATCAGATGCCTAAAAAGTAGGCACCAGGATTTCCCCTCTCTCCTAACCATGTGCTGCTCCAATCTGCCCTTGTTACCCCTTCCGACAGCTAAAAATGGTCACATTTTTGAACTACAACGGCTATAAACGATCACACAGAAGTTACAACAGTCATAAATGGTCATAATTATTCCTTTGCTATAAATATCGGTATGACAAACTCATTGTAAAACACACAAACTTCTTCAAATCCACTATAATCTTTGTCTACTAGTCAACAATGTCATATCCATTCCAATTCAACAACGAAGCGGTGAATACGAATAGTTGGGATTTCAATTCTCAACCAACCGAAGATATTATCCCTCATTCAGCTCCAACACTCTCGTTTCATTCATCTGCGCCATAAACCGGGGATGAAGATAAAGACCTCTTTTTAATGTACTGCCACTTTTCAAACGATTCGGTCAAGGGAAATGATCAAAGCGGGGAGGTATTTTGGTCAAAAGTTATGTTTGTGTACAACAAAAAACATGGACAAGATCAGTGTCTGCACTTTCCAGCCGATTTGGGAAGATTAATTGACAAACTCAATTCTTTGATAGGAACTGTAGCAATGGTCTGTCAAACGACTTAAGGGGTCTAATCGATAAAAACTGGTCGAAGGGACTGTGCTGCAGCCTCTCTTTAATAGAAGAGGGAAGTGAATGTAATGCATTTCAGCCAACTACCTCTACAATGAATGTACTTGTCCTATATACAATGAAATAAGCATTGTTTTTCTATTCAATAACTGCTACTTATCTCGTACGAAGTTATAACGGGCATAATACTAGAAATCAATAACGTTTAAATAATACCTGTATCGTGGACAATGCGGTCTCAGTTCTATGCTCGTAGCCCTCAGAGAAATCATGAAGAATACGAAGCTCATCAGCTGATAGTCCAGGAGCTGGAGGTGTGTGCAATGGACCCGCTTGCTCGTTTGACGACTTCCGAGCAACTCTCCTATCACATTTAGTACGACGCGACGGCATTTCAACTCAATTTCCTTTTTAAAACAAAATTAAAACAAGAAGTTTGGCGAGGAGATCAAATGAAGTGAAGAGGGGGTTATATATGCCAGAATTTTGGCGCCTACTTTTTAGGCGCCAGGACTCTGGCGCCTAAAGATTAGGCGCCAGGTTCTGGCTCCTAAAAAATAGGCGCCAGAATCACTGGGTCGTTTGTCGTCCACCATAAGGGCTGAATATTCAGCCCTTAAGCCACTGGAGTTGCCCTAAGCTAGCCCCTAC
This sequence comes from Allium sativum, assembly GCA_030737875.1. Lineage (NCBI taxonomy): Eukaryota > Viridiplantae > Streptophyta > Magnoliopsida > Asparagales > Amaryllidaceae > Allium > Allium sativum. Next base: position 164,941,598 of record CM060924.1, read on the forward strand.
AGATCTTGAATCATCCACCCGTACTCATATATGTTGGATCTATGCATAACAACCCTACTGTTTATTAAGGGATTGACTAGAAATGCTTACATGAAACAAATTAAAGAAGCTGGAATGAGATTTCGTATGCATTCACATTCACAGATTTACATTCTCATCTAAATTTGCATTTGATATCTGTAGATATAAAAAAAATCATATGTATATGTATTTGTGGTTTTTTGGATACTCCGAAGATGCGGTCCACATTTGAAAATTAAACAATGATTTTGGTATAGAATATTTATTAAACTAAAACACCACATTTTAAACACTTCATTTTCTCATTTAACTTTCGGACAGAGAAACTACAATATCTCATTTTTATCAAATTTAAAAAAACAAACAACCTACATAATATTAAATAAGTCAATTTGATACTATAATTTAGGTGAATAAAGACATGGTAAAAAGAATAACATTATCATGCAACTTTTAGCTTTTTGTTTTTTGTTCCTGCAAAGGTAAGCATAATCGAAGCATTAGACTAAAAGATTAATTTTGATTTCAATGATAATCAGTGTTTTAAAGATCCAACTGAACCTCGGTTCGACCGCGATTAGCCTTCGGCCTTAAGCACAAGACCTCTAAATATGAAATAACCTTGCGCGTGCATAGACCCACGGTTTGACTTCAAACCCCTTTAGAAAACCTCTAGGCCGACCTCTTTGAACCTCACGGTTCTTCAAATTTGAGAAAAAAAATTAAACGTTTCACTCTTCATATTTTTTTACATAATAAATTTAACAAACATTTTCATAGCAATTGTCATTAAATTTTAATTGATATAATTCATTATTATGTACATTTTATGAACTATTGTTCAACTAATCCACTTTCACTATGAAAAACTAGTAAATTTACAACTTTGCCATAATAAGTTGTTATATAATTATTTCAATTAAGTAGTATATAACATACTATATGACAAGTGGGTTGAAGACGAAAATCGAACCCATGCCTTCTTAGGTCATGTCAAAGAGTCTCAACTAGTTTGGACACCGGTGTTTGTCATAATTGGTTAATTTTTATCTATATTTAAAATAATTTTAAGTTTAAATCAGAAAAATATAAATAACGTATTAGCGCGATTCTCACAGTCTGGTCGGTTGAACCACAAAACTCTTGGACCTTGCACTATCACGGTTTGACTTATGGTTTGATCCTCACAACAACGATGATAATACATGGAACTTCATTTTTTCCATCATTTTAAAGGAAATTTAAATTGAAAACTAGGGGAATACTAAAGGGTTATACTATGCTGGTCCCTATATTTATCGGATAGTAACAATAGACTGAACACTTGCAAAAATTAGAACAAGCAAAGTAAAATCATTATAGTGTTGCTGAAACAAGCATTATAAATCTGAAAAAAGCACCACATTTAAAATTTGAAATTATGCAACTAAAACATGCATACCTAGGCAATTCAATTAGAGAATTCAATTAGACTTGCCATAATTTGTATAAAGTTGTGTCAATGTATGAAGACAACGAATACAAACATATGTTTATTCTTAACTTGAATGAACCAAATTCGGTTGTTTTTAGCAGGACTGCAGATCTAAAAAACTTGCACCTAAAAGCGCTACTCTAGCAAGACTATTAGACACAGTTGCATGCTAGACAAAGCTGTAAATGTTAAGTTGAATCACATGGAAAATTCAAGGGCTCCAAGTCAAGTTGGCAAGAAATAATGTCATCCCAAAAATAATAAATTCGAACAGGCTAAGTGAAATACTGGTTGACGTTCAACAATTATGAAATCTAATGTTAGATACAAATACAAGAAAACTAATTTTAGGGTTTGAAAACATATGCAGTTTATTTTTAAATTGACTTCACCCATTTAACTATACTTTTAGTAAAAAGCTATAGGAAAAACCAGCAAAATGAAATATATCTTTTCGCTTTCACCATACAATAAAAAAACAAGTATATAGCTGATGGAAATGCAAAATAAACATCATGATCATCGAAATCAAAGTCAGGTTAATAATGTAAAACAAAGCATCCTAATGCTTTTGTGTTCTAGTTTCAGTCGTCTGTCAGCGTTCATATTGTTGTGTAAGTACTTGGCAACGGAATCTGAATGAAGAATAGGTTTCTTAATATATTTTTCTGTGTCAATTTGTCTCTCAATTTCGTGCTTTACATTGTGCTCTAATTGTTGGAATTCTTGCATTTTATTCTGCTAGGAAACACTCCTAGCATACTAATGCTTGTTAGTGTTGGGAAACAATGGCTGAGTCGCGGACTAGGTCGCTGTCTTGAAGACGATTCGGCGATCTGGTCGGCGGTGAAAACCAGTTCGTACTTGTCGCCGCTGCCTCTAGGATAAAACAACCTTCTGAGAAAAAATAATTGATTTGCTTGCACAATAAACCAATTCAGATTTGCAATTTTGATTTAAATTTAACTGCTCGTTCTGATTTTTTTGTTTCATAAAAACTTTTAATGGTGGAGGAAGAAGAAGAGAGAGATAAGAATAAAAAGTTTTTTTTCTCTAAGTAGTTCGGCAATAAACAAACATGGTAATACATGTAGAGGAAGTCGGTTTAGATCTAAAAAGTTGGATCTCAATTTTTTAGATCTATGCAAGTTATGTTCATTTAGATCTACGCAAGTTCATAATTAGATCTATGCAAGTTATGTTAATTTAGATCTATGCAAGTTTATAATTAGATCTATGCAAGTTATGGTCATTTAGACCTATGCAAGTTTATGATTTGTGCTAGTTTATTTTCATATGCTAACTAGATCCATTTTATATATTATGCAAGTTTGGATGCTTTTTCTTTTTTTTATGAGTTAGGCTAATTGCGAGCCTAACGTATTATGTGAATTATACGTACAAACGACGTGGGAACGTTGGGGAATAGTCTGGGAAATATTAAATAATGGATATTATGCAATTGGCATAAATTGGTTAGTAACCATTTAATTAACTTGAGACATAAATTGGTATAGTTTATATACATGGAAATTATGGACATAATTTGGAGGATAATTATGAACATAGCTTGAATTGGAAATTATGGACAATTTGAAATAGGAATATTAATTCAAATTGGGGTTGAATAATAAAATGAGATAATGAACATGCCTAACCCGAGGTTAGATTGAGTTGCGGTGTAAGACTGCCCAGAACCGCCCGACACATCCAGCAACCGCAACAACAGGTCTAATGTGGGAGGTTAGCGCATCAAGCCTAAAACCCGAGGTTAGAATGAGTTTGAGGTAGAAGTCTGCCTGGAACCGCCCGGCACATCCAGCAACCACAAACAACAGTTCTAATGTGAGAGGTTGGTGCATTAATAAATCAATTAATGCCAATGAACATACATGCTAAGAATGGTGTGGTTAAGTAACATATGAATAGGTGACACTTAACCAACACAACGTGTTAATTAAACAAATGGGTGGGGTTAGGTTAAATTGAGAACACTTAACCGTTATAACATGTTAATTAGGAAACTCTAGTAATGGGGACCCATTTAAGCAGTAACCCACATAGATGTATCATTGTACCCTGACCTAGGCAGGGTGGGGCACGATTACTGGGCTGATTATAAGCAGTCAAAATAGTGGCGGGTGGTGCGTCAGTGTAGGTTTCGACGGAGTACGGGCGTGCACGTGCTCCGAAGTGGAAAAATCAGGCACTGGGCATCAGTAGTTATACACTGTGCATCTTGAATTGTGTCGGGTTGCCATCATAGGGATTGATACACCCCATGGTGGGACCAGCACAGGTATCTACAAATAAGCGGGGCCGAATGACACAAGTAATAAATACATGCGAGTTAGGGAGCCAATCGATTAGGGGTAGTATGGGGACATCTAGTATCTATTATGGGCAAGTAGGCCGTCGAGGATTGTATGGGGTGGATACCTCTTACTAGATGTTACACCTGAGGGCTACCAATTGCGGGGTAGGGATCAACTCTAAGTATGGAACTAGTAATGGTACGGTGTAATTAGCATTGGTGCAGTGTAGTAATTATGCTATAGTGATTATAAACGCAATAAACATTTACCTTATTCATCTTGCTTGCCTTGTCATGCCTATTTATGTTACGGTCATTTCTTACTTTCCAGATAATATTCTTATCCTGTTACTTTAATAATTATATTGTTAAAGTTACTGGACTCGCTAGACTTTATGTCTGACCTCATTTGTTTTCCCCCTTTTCTTTCCTCCCCTCCCCCCCTCCCCCAGGTTCTCAGGGTGGGACTAGTGGAGCTTGATTTGGATCTCTTTCTCTCTCTTTTGGAAGTGCTTGGATTGCTGAAAGTAAAGTCTAGCTTATCTCTTTTTATGGCTATTTATGTTGGGGTTATGCTTTTTGTTTTATGTTCTTTGAAACTAATTTGTCAAGATGGATATTAAGTGTACTTGGTTTTTGTTGTTTTTGGTGTTGTAACCAAACTATTTCTCCACTGCAATGAAGTTTTTTTAGATTTTTAAAGTACCAATATATGTATATGTCTTATTATATTCTGTTTTATACACTTATAATACTCCATGAAAATTAATGCATTCCTTTTGTGAATGACATTAATGGACGTGTGGTGTTACACTTGGTATCAGAGCTGAAGGTTACCAGAACAGATAAAAGATTTTGAAAATTGTTTTCAAAAGCATTTTTAGAAAGAAGTATTTTCAAAAACATGTTTTAAAGAGAGTACTTTTAAGAGAAATGTTTATTATGAAAAACATAATCCCCAAAAGCTATATATCTTTCTTTCGATTCTTTGCTTCGAATCTCTCCCTTTTCCTTCTTGAGTCCCTTTGCCCGCGTGTTGATGCTTTTTCTAAGATATGTAAGGACTTTCGTGCGATGGGCGGAAAATCGTTTCATAGGACTGGGACGTTTGTCGAAGCTAGAATTGGTTCAAGGAAGTGGAGGACACGTTTGGTATCTTTGAGATAGACGATGGAAGGAATGTTCAGCTAGCTGCTTGGTCGATGAAGGAGTTTAGGCTAAGGAGCACAACCCAAGAATGAGGAATTTGTTGATATGGCTTTAATCCACGAAGAAGGTAAAGGAGAAAGTGGAAAGAATAATTAACCCCATGACAAAAGAAGGTGTCTTTATTGTGGTATAGCAGGCCATGTAATTAAGGACCGTAGGAAGAAGAAGAAGCCTGGTTGTTTTCATTGCGGTGAGGCAGGACATCTGATTAAAGACTGCCTGAGGAGGCAAGGACAAGGGCAAGGGCAGGGGACAGGTCGTACTTCTAGAAGACAGGTCCATGCTCTCTTGGCACCAGGATAGGAGAGAGATAGAAGCGTTTTTGTTGAAAGTTTGATTTTCCTTTTTGATCATCTTGTTCGAACTTTGTTTGACTCTGGCGATTAGCATTTGTTCATATCTGTTTCGTTAGTTGAAACACTGCACCTAAATACTAGTTTAGCTATGGATCTCATTGTAGTCTCAAATCCTATTGGTGGTTCGGCTCATTTATCTATGTTTTATCGGGATTTGAGAGTGTCTATCTTGGGCGTTGGGTTTGAATGCAACGCCTACGTTCTTGGTTTCATGGGCTATGGCTTGATTCTGGGGATGGATTGGCTAGCTAGGTATGGTGCCATCCTAGACTATGAAAGGAGGCTAGTTAGATTGTTGATTCGTTGTGGAAGAACCCTTGATATTTCTTGTGACCCTAGAGGTCCGGTGATGCTTAACTACCAAGAATCTCTTTACGCATCCATCGATAATTTGGAATCTGTTCATGTAGTCCGTGAGTATGGTGACGTCTTTGATGAGGTTCGGGGTTTACCCCCGAGACGCGAGATAGACTTCCGTATATACTTAGTAGATAATGCAAAGCCAGTTGCATTACCAGTGCGCCACATGGCTCCAAGAGAAAGGAGGGAGCTTAGTAGACAAGTGAAAGAGTTGCTTGAGAAAGGGTTAATAAGAAGAAGTATCTTGGAGTGGGGTGCTCCAGTTGTTTTTACTATGAAGGCTGATGATTTGCTTAGATTATGCGTGGACATGGTTTTTATTATCATCGTTGAGGAATGTAGTTCGTTTTGGATTTGTAGGGAAGTTGGCACCAACGTTCGTATAGCCATTTCCCATTACAGAGAGGAATGGACAGATGGCATACAGAGTGAAGTTGCCGTGGTATTCATGACGTGTTTCACGTGTCGCATTTGCAGAAGTGTTTACATAATACCGCGGAAGTAGTGGAGCCGAGCATGCTTAGAGAAGTGGAAGTGGAGCGAGATGCCACGATTAGACGAGCTCCTACATGCATCCTTGGATCGGAGATCAAGAAGTTACGCAACAGAGAGGTCAAGTTGGTTAAAATCCAATGGGGAGATGATCAAGGAGACGCGACTTGAGAGACGGAAGACAAGATGCGTACGTTGTACCCTTTCCTTTTTGAGGGTATATTCTTAACTTCTCCTTTTTCTATCGCTTTGTTTATACTTGTTCTATTGTTTAGTATGTCTTCTTGATTATCTCTTTGATCTTTAGGTAGGAAAATCCTATGGTTGTAAACATGTGTTTGAGAAATGTTATGTTTGGTAGATGCAAGTGGATGCAAGTGTTTGCTAGTGGTTGCTCGTGCGTGCATTTACACACACATTAGGCACTAGATCGGCTCGATCACTTTCATATTGCATATGAATAAGTGTGCATATTTTAATGGATGTATATTAATTGTGTTTCATATGATTGTTGCATTTGAATGAAATGATTGTGCACTCATGTAGAAATGATATGTATCATTAGGATTCCTATGCATACATGTTGGACTCATGGCACTGACATAATTTGCATTGAGGAGGTCAACTGAATCAGTAGACCGCCTGATCTTTGTATTAGATAAGGAACATAAGCACACACCTTTGCATATGTTCATATAGCATTAGAAATCTTTTAAGGACAATGGATTCTTGTGGATGATGGATGAGTAGATGGATGAAGCATGGTAGGATATATTCTTCTTAACTTGAAGATTTCGGGGATGAAATCCTTTGAGTAGGGGAGAATGTAACACCCCGCATTTTTAATGAAATTAAAAATGTGGAAATATGTATATATATTATATACATAGATATATTTAAGAGAAAAACTAAATATTCCAACAAAACATGTAAAAGAGGAATGAGAAAAGAACAATGTTTAGCATTGTTCTAAGGTTTGTGGACAAAAGACTTAGTGGCTCATTTGGTTAGAGCACGTGACTTGTACACAAGAGGTTTTGAGTTCAATCCCCGCCAGCGCCATATTTTTGTTTTAGGGGAATGGCTAGAAAAGCAGCTTAGTGTGAAAAGGGTTAATTGGAAATATAGTTAAAGAGAAATATATATATATATATATATATATATATGACATGTGGGTGTCAACATCCTGCTGCTGCGCATCATGTTGCACACATGGCGCATTTTTATTTGTTGATGATGATTTTTCGAGTTTTAGGGCTTATGTGGCTTCATCTGATTGGTCTGGTGACATGTCTTTTCATTCTGAATGGCTTAGATGAATCCTAGTCAGATTTAAAGGTTCTAATTAATCCTACACATCTATATAAGCACACATAAACCTAAACCCTAATCTAAACTAAATTCATTCATATGGCGCCATGGTGCTACTAACCTAGCCTCCACCATAACTAATCAAATTCAAGATGAAAGATAAAGATCAAAGCCTAAGAATTGTAAAAAGGGATTCTAGAACAACAACGAACGAATCTATTCTTTCTTCTATCACAGTGAGTACAGTTGCTTTCACAAAATAATTAATTAAAATAATTATGATAAGTTTGTGAACTGGACTGTATGAATATGTCTGTTATCATACGCTATTAGATTTGTTTTGTTGATATATGTCAGTTCTGTTATCGTATGTAATTAGATCTATTTTGCGATGCAGCTCATATGTCTAATTACATATGCTTTAATCAGATCTATGCAAGCTTATGTTTATTTATGTCTATGCAAGTTTATGTCTATGCAAGTTTACAATTAGATCTATGCAAGTTATGTTCATTTAGATCTATGCAAGTTTATAATTAGATCTATGCAAGTTATGTTCATTTAGATCTATACAAGTTTATAATTAGATCTATGCAAGTTATGTTCATTTAGATCTATGCAAGTTTATAATTAGATTTTCTGCAAGTTATGTTCATTTAGATCTATGCAAGTTCATAATTAGATCTATGCAAGTTATGTTCATTTAGATCTATGAAAGTTTATAATTAGATCTATGCAAGTTATGTTCATTTAGATCTATGCAAGTTATGTTCATTTAGATCTATGCAAGTTCATAATCAGATTTATGCAAGTTAGGTTCATTTAGATCTATGCAAGTTTATAATTAGATCTATGCAAGTTATGTTCATTTAGATCTATGCAAGTTTAAATTTAGATCTATGCAAGTTATGGTCATTTAGACCTATGCTAGTTTATTTTCATATGCAAGTTAGATCCATTTTATACGTTATGCAAGTTTGGATGCTTTTTCTTTTTTTTATTAGTTAGGCTAATTGCGAGCCTAACGTAACGAACGACATGGGAACGTTGGGGAATAGTTTGGGAAATATTAAATATTGGATATTATGTAACTGGCATAAATTGGTTAGTAACCATGTAATTAACTTGAGACATAAATTGGTATAGTTTATATACATAGAAATTATGGACATAATTTGAAGGATAATTATGAACATAACTTGAATTGGAAATTATGGACAATTTGAAATAGGGATATTAATTCAAATTGGGGTCGAATAATAAAATGAGATAATGAACATGTCTAACCTGAGGTTGGATTGAGTTGCGGTGTAAGACTGCCCGGAACCGCCCGACACATCTAGCAACCGCAACAACAGGTCTAATGTGAGAGGTTAGCACATCAAGCCCAAAAATTGAGGTTAGAATGAGTTTGTGGTAGAAGTTTGTCGGGAACCGCCCGGCACATCTAGTAATCGCAAACAGTTCTAATGTGAGAGGTTGGTGCATTAATAAATCAATTAATGCTAATGAATAGACATGCTAAGAATGTTGAGGTTAAGTAACATATGAATAGGCGACACTTAACCAATACAATATGTTAATTAAACAAATGGGTGGGGTTAGATTAAATTGAGACACTTAACCGTTATAACATGTTGATTAGGAAACCCTAGTAACGGGGACCCATTTCAGTAGTAACCCACAAAGATGTATCATTGTACCCTGAACTAGGCAGGGTGGGGCACGATTACTGGGCTGATTATAAGCGGTCAGAATAGCGGCGGATGGTGCGTCAGTGTAGGTTCCGACGGAGTACAGGCATGCACGTGCTCCGGAGTGGAAAAATCAGACACCATCAATAGTTATACACTGTGCATCTTGAATTGTGTCGGGTTGCCGTCATAGGGATTGATACACCCCATGGTGGGACCAGCACAGGTATCTGCAAATAAGTGGGGTCGAATGACACAAGTAGTAAATACATGCGAGTTAGGGAGCCGATCGATTAGGGGTAGTGTGGGGACATCTAGTATCTATTATGGGCAAGTAGGATGTCGAGGATTGTATGGGGTGGATACCTCTTACTAGATGTTACGCCTGAGGGCTACCAATTGCGGGGTTGGGATCAACTCTCAGTATGGAACTAGTAATGGTGCAGTGTAATTAGCATTGGTGTAGTGTAGTAATTATCCTATAGTGATTAGAAGCGCAATCAACGTTTACCTTATTCATCTTGCTTGCCTTGTCATGCCTGTTTATGTTACGGTCGTTTCTTACTTTCCAGTTTATGTTCTTATCCAGTTACTTTAATAATTATATTGTTAAAGTTACTGGACTCGCCAGACTTTATGTATGACCTCGTTTGTTTCGCCCCTTTTCTTTTCGTTCCCCCTCCTCCGTCAGGTTCTCAGGGTGGGACTAGTGGAGCTTGATTTGGATCTCTTTCTCTCTCTCTTGGAAATGCTTGGATTGCTGAAAGTAAAGTTCAGCTTATCTCTTTTATGGCTATTTATGTTGGGGTTATGCTTTTTTTTTATGTACTCAAAAATTAATTTGTCAAGATGGATATTAAGTGTACTTGGTTTTTGTTGATTTTGGTGTTGTAACCAAACTATTTCTCCGCTGCAATGAAGTTGTTATATATTTTTAAAGTACCAATATATGTATCTGTCTTGTTATATTCTGTTCTATACACTTATAATACTCCATGAAAATTAATGCATTCCCTTTGTGAGTGACATTAATGGACGTGGGGTGTTACAGTTTATAAGGTTCCAATCATTAGTTTTTGCTCATCAAGCAATGTCAATGCGAATCTTAAAGATCGTATCATAATATCCAAAACATTTGATTTGGAGCTGTATTGAACGTCTGATTCAAATAAAATATATAAACAACTTCAAGTTGTTAAACTGTATTGAACTTCCGATAAAATGAAATATATAAACAGCTTCAAGTTGTTAAACTATATTGAATTTCGGATTCAAATAAAATATATAAATTACTTCAAGTTGTTAAAATTTATTCTTCAACACAATATGTAAATAGAAATATATAAGCATGATACAACTCATTTTGAAAATTGGTTGTTAATTTCTTTTATTAGTTTTTCATTGTATTTTCTTCTACACATATATGTATGGTAAATAAATATGTGTGAATATATATATATATATATATTATATATATATATATATATTTATTTAGACATATTTTTTCCATATATATGTGTGTGATAAATTACTAATAGTTTGTTGAGTTTTTGGAAGATTTAGGTTGTTGATTTAGAGGAGATGCTTAGTGGATAGCTGGATGGATTGGTAGCAGTTATGTATCTTTGAGGATTGCTGCTTGGATTGATGTTTCGTATTTCATTTGGGCTTATTGCTAGAGAGTTTTTTGATGTTGTATCTCATTATTTTTGCTATTACATAGTGAGTATGGGTTATTGTATTGGAGTAGATATACTTCAATATCGGGTGGTGGCCTTGCCGGAATTCGATATTGGAGTAGATGGGCGGTGGTTTATCCGGAGCTCATCTATCTACGATCCTTACATCCCTAGAGAGTGGTTGGGTTATATCTTGTACTCTTATGTTCTATAGTCGAACTCTGTACCTTTGTTTTTTATTATATATATATATATATACATATATATATATATATGTGTGTGTGTGTGTGTGTGTGTGTGTGCTCTCTTCTCTTCAGAAGATCACACATTTTTGTTTTCAAAAAAAAACTCATTTTGAAAATTGTGAAATCTTTGGATGCATTATCATTACCCCATATGATGTAACTTCTTTAAGAAGTACAATGTTATTATTTCACATGGTTTGAATAAAGCTTCAGGCTTTTAAATTATGAAGTATTTCAAGTTCATTGATTAAGGAACTTCACGTTCCTATGCATATATATATATATATATATATATATATATACACACACACACACACACACAAACATATTATATCAAGTTTATAAATTTATGATGAACTCCTGGTTCTCAATCTTTTAAAATACTTCTAATTTAGAAGCTTTTGCATTCTTGCTGATTGTCAAGATTTCAAACTTGTAAACTTTACCAATTTTTTTTTTTTCATAATCCAAGACTTCTGGTCTCAGACACAGAGTTATCCAACTTCTTCCATTAAATTAGATATTACTTGCTAAATACATTAAATAATAATAATTATGTCTTTTCTTATTCCAAACACAAACACACATCATTTAACTTACAATAACTAATGCATTTAATACATTTATGATAATATGATAATATGATAATATAATATATTATGATAATGATACATTTAATGCATTTAATATAAAAACAGTGTAAATAATCGTTATGTGGTTCAAATATATGAATCAAGTAAATTTTACTTAAATGAACAGAATAAAATTTTGGATCTAGCTACAGTATTGATCAATGATAATGATGAAATAACTTATAATCATACAGCATTCCAAATCATCATATTTTCTAAAATATCAAAAATATGTATAATATCTGATTGAGAATTGAGTAGAAATGCATAATTATAGAACCGAGATTTTACATTCTTTAATATGAATGATTCAAACAACTTGTAGATCTATACATAAAATTAACAAACATAAAAATTACATATTTTGGGTTCAAGTTATACAATCCATATATAGATCTTTTAGATCTTTCTTTTCACACCCAAACTATCTCTTACCATTATAGAAAATGCAGGTTCTAAAATTTCCATTTTATAACAAAAATTGCTTCTGCATTCACTTCAAGTGTCCTAAATTAAGATCAATATTTAGATCTTAACTTAATATGATCTTCGATATGCATATTTTCTTTATAATATAGTATTTCTAAGAAACGATAAAATATTTCTTCTGAAAATATGATATGTTCTAAAATTACTGTATTAAAACTTCAGGTTTTATTACAATTTACAAATTATCATTGTATATTTTAAATTGAAGCAATTCCTATAGATTGTTCTTTTATTCGCATACGAGAGACATTTTACTATTTTCCTTCAAGAAAATAGTATTTTTTTTTTCTTAATGATCTCTTCTAATAATAAATTTCTTCAAGAAATTATGTATGGCATAAAATCGGAATATATGCCTTTTGCCTTTCATTGAAATTTTTCCTTTCACCAATTTTTCAAATCCTTTCCTATTATAGGTCATTTACTATAAGCAAATATTAAATGCAATTATATGCTTTGAGGCTTTATTTCATGGTCCTCATTTGCATGTGAACTTCAGGTTCCTCATTTGCATATGAACTTCACATTCCTCATTTGAAAGAATTTGTATATGAACTTTAGGTCATTTGCATATGAACTTCGGATTCCTTATTTGTATATGAACTTCAGGTTCCTCATTTGAAAAAAATGAATTGTATATGAACTTCATGTCATATGAATTCAGATCATTTGCATACGAACTTCAGGTTTCTCGTTTGAAAGAATTTGTTTACATCACGAGTTTTCAATTTCACTTCCAGTGATAAATAAATATTGTTACTGAAATTAAATGCTACATCATTATATTCAATACCCATAATTCTATTAGATATACATAAAAAAATCAATTTTTTAAGAGATATTCTGTCTTTGTTGGGTATACATTAAATAAAATCGTTTTTAAGAGATATTCTATCTTCAGTCTATCTAAAAGAATTACATACGAAAAGTCATAGTACATCAAAAAAGATAATATTAGATCTACCTTTGTCCCATCAATAATGCAAGCAGTACATATATAATTGCATCTCCATCAAATTGGATTTGGAAAAAATCAAAATTAGATCCACAAAAAATTGAAAGAATAAATCTAAATACATATGTACGGTTAATAAAAATAATTAGATCTAAAAAACATAGATCTATTAGAACCCATTCTAGATCTACAAAAAAAATAGAGAAACAGATCTAGAAGTTTAAATCAGATCTAGAAGAATAGAAGATAACACAAATTCATAGATGCATTAATCGAAGATTCTCAAACAAAAGATAATAATTGCAGAACAAATCTAGAAATCCATGAATTAATAATCCTCAAATAAAAATTACTTGTCTCACAAATTCATAGATGTAGATATAGATGATTTCAAAAAATAGCTCTATTGGAACCTCGTGCTAATAACGTGTTATAAAATAAAACAGAACGTATAATAAAAGAGAAGCCATTAGGGAGAACAAAAGAGACTTTTATTTCTATCAATTCAGATGTATCTAATTTCTATTACATTGGCTCCTTTATATATAGGCTTAGAAGAAGATGTTAAACTTATCCCATGATGTGGGACTAAACAAAATATTACAAAAGCATATTCACTTTTAAATATTACAACATGTGGTGTATTTTATATTCAGTTAAATTTGAAGCACCACCCAATCTGGACGTCCATGTCTCATTCAATGCCGGTATTTAACCTCATCCTCAGTGGTTAACCCCTGAGATGTCCCCTACAGATCTTGAATCATCCACCCATATTCTTCTATGCTGGATATGGGTTGTCTATGTTAAATTTAGTGATACTAAATCATAAATTGAATGGAACAAATTTGCAAAGAATGGAAAGTAAATATTTTTATAATGGGAATGCATTGATTGCATTTGATGAGGTGGTAGAGAAATAAATGAAGGGATTAATTTCTTCCATCTATGCTAAAGAAACAGATTGATTTACTTCCTATGTTTGCACATTTGTTGTTATGGTAATTTGCCTCCATTATATTATTACCATATGTTGGTAATTTAATTGATGACTCACATAGATTTGCACTGGCTATATATTGAGGGGTAGACTTTAGTGTAAACTCATCCTGGCTTGGAGCCAGTGATCCCCAATGGTGTCTCTTCTTGTTAAACCTAATTGAGGTTTGGATATGTAAACTATTATTTTGTGATCTTTTGTAATTATCTCATATGGAATAAAATCTCACTCTGTTGGACTGGACGTACACTGTCTCGAGGATAGTGGAACCAGTATAAATATTGTGTCTCTTTGTTTCTTTGTTATAGTTATTTACTATTTTTTTGATGTAATAGAATAATTGCTATCAGATTAGATTGGTGTTTAATTGGCAAATCTAGATCCTGCTTATTGTTCTACCGCAAATGCGCAATTTTGCCTAACAATCTATACATAACAACCCTAATACATATCTGTTTATTAAGGGATTGACTAGATATGCTTACACGAAACAAATTAAAGAAGCTGGAATGAGATTTCTTATGCATTCACGTTCAAAGATTTGCATTCTCATCTGAATTTGCATCCGATATTTGTAGATATGAAAAAATTAACATCCATATATGCATTTGTGGGTTTTTTTGATACTCGAAAGATGCGATCCACACTTGAAAATTAAACATTGATTTTGATATAGTATATTTATTAAACTAAAACACCACAATTTAAACACTTCATTTTCTCATTTAACTTTTGGACAGAGAAACTCCAATATCTCATTTTTAACAAATTTAAAAAACAAACGACCCCCATAATATTAAATAAGTCAATTTGATACTATAATTTAGGTGAATAAAGACGTGGTAAAAAGAATAACAGTACCATGCAACTTTTAGCTTTTTGTTCTTTGTTCCTTCAAAGTTAAGCATAACTGAAGCATTAGACTAAAATATTAATTTTGATTTCAGTGATAATCAGTGTTTTAAAGATCCAACCCAACATCGGTTCGACCGTTGTTAGCCTTAAGCACAAGAACTTTAAAAATAAAATAACATTGTGCGTGCTTAGACTTGCGGTTTGACTTCAAAACCCTTTAAAAACCTATAGACCGATCGCCTCTTTGAAACTCATTGTTCTTCAAATTTGAGAAAAATAAACAAAAGTTTCACTCTTCATTTTTTTTACATAATAAATTTAATAAATAATTTCATAGCAATTGTCATTAAATTTTAAATGATATAATTCATTATCATGTACATTTTAAGAACTATTGTTCAACTAATCCACTTTCACTATAAAAAACTAGTAAATTTACAACTTTGCCATAATAAGTTGTTATATAATTATTTCAATTAAGCAGTATATAACATACTACATGACAAGTGGGTTGAAGACGAAAATCGAACCCATGACTTCTTGGGTCATGTCAAAGAGTCTCAACCAGTTTGGATACGGATGTTTGTCATAACTGGTTAATTTTATTTTATATTTAAAATAATTTTACGTTTAAATCAGAAAAATAGAAATAGTGTATCAGCGCGATTCTTACGGTTTGACCGGTTAAACCACAAAATTCTTGGACCTTGCACTATCACGGTTTAACTTATGGTTCGATCTTCACAACTATGATGATAATACACGGAACTACATTTTCTAGAAATAACTTGGAACAAGTTAAGTGAAATACTAGTTGATGTTCAACAATTGTGAAATCTAATGTTAGATACAAATACAAGAAAACAAGTTTTAGGGTTTGGAAAAATATAAAGTTTATTTTTAAAATGACTACAACCATTTAACCATACTTCTGGTAAAAAGCTGGAAGAAAAACCAGCAAAATGACATATATCTTTTGGCTTTCACCATATATACAGCAAACAAACATGTAAATAGCCAATGGAAATGCAAAATAAACAATATCATGATCATTGAAATCAAAGTCAGGTTAACAATGTAAAACAAAACCATAAAGATTGCTTATATATGCGGTTCATGCAGATCATTCATCCACGAATATCATTGTCTTATACTATTTGTGTTCTAGTTTCAGTCGTCTGTCAGCGTTCATTTTGATGTGTAAGTACTTGGCAATGGAATATGAATGAATAATAGGTTTCTTTGTATTTTTCTTTGTGTCAATTTGTCTCTCAATTTTGTGCTTTACATTGTGCTCTAATTGTAGGAATTAATCTTGCATTAATTTTACCCTGCCTGCTAAGAAACACCCCTAGAATACTAATGCTTGTTAGTTATTTCGTTTCATTTTATCCAAATAATGTAAATGTGATTTATGGGCGCTGCCATTCTACTTTTCTGAATGCATAACGTGTTCTCTTGGACACATAGGCATTCACGTGCGAGTTATATATACATCTTATCTGTTTAATTATTGTACTCTTTTCTGCTTTCCTGACGTATTAAAATTCTAGTAATTCCACAACCTAGCTATAAGGTCGTGTTGGCAAAATTAATACTCCATAATTTACTCTGCAGTATTAATGTTGGGTGGTTATATGGCTTTATTAGTACAACTCCAACGGAGAGATATTCAACTTTTGAATTCTGAATCGATAGAAAAAGACACTCCAAACAAATATAATTACTCTAAATATTCATGGGAAAATTCAGTGATCAATTCAATATTTTGAATTGGTCCGGACATTGATTTTAATTATTGTCTATTGTAGGGTGCTGATTAAATCAACGTCATTCCCTTGAACTTTGATTTAATCAGAGTCCAAGGTATGGGACGTTGATTATATTAGTGCTCTATCTTGAGCTTCGATTAAATATATCAACGCCCAATCATTGGGTAAAAAAAGTTGTTAGAGAATATGCTACAGGATATAACAGGAAACCTATTATGACCTGGAGAATATGCTATGAAGGATATGCTATGGAGATATAACAGGAAACCTATCATGAAGATAAAACAGGAAACCAATTATGGAGATAAAACAGGAAACCTATTAGAATATATTTTATGGGATATCATAAATTCTGCCTTTAATGCTTTCCTTATATTTGATTGTAAAAACATGTATAAAGGGAGAAGGATTTCTCTTGTAATGGACAACACAAATTAATAAAATGTAGTCTGCAATTGTTCATTGTTTTGTCTCTCTCATCTCTTTGTGTCTGAATTCTAACATGGTATCAGAGCAGGTCAAAGGAAGGAGAGAGATATGTACATATATATTAAAAAAAAAAAATTGAGATATGTATATGTATATTAAAAAAAAAAGGGTTCTTCATCCACAAACCCATCAATACCCAAATACGTCGTATTCCATCACAAACTAAAGCAGCGTGGATTGTTGAAGCTTGCGTGTGGAGTATGGGACGGTGATTTTTAGGAGTTGGGTGTCGGATTGGCTATTGGCTGAAGTCTTTGATTTCTGGTGAAGAAGCTGGTTTCGTTGTTTGTGGATGTTTGCAATTTGATGAGGAGTTTTGGCAGTAGATGCGAATATGGTTTGTGATGGCTGAGTTGCTGCTTGGATCAGCATGATGAAGGTATGGAGGGGTCTTAGAGATGTGGATGGCGATGCTTTGAAGCTGTTGCGTGGTATTGAAATTTTAAAAAAAAAAAAATGAACAATATCTTTTAGGTGACTCAGGTAGAATAGTCATCAATCTAATAAACTGAAAGTGCGGTTTGTTGAATACTTGAACGTGGCTGATGTGTGTACGTTGTTGTAATGGTGTTTGTGTAATTTACAAAAAAAAAAAAAAAAAAAATGGAGATTATGAGAGTCTGGATTGATTTTGTTTGAGGTGTATGTGGTTTTTTGCGTTTGTAGATGAAGGACTGTGTTTCTTAGTAATAGTTTGGTGATTTATGTGAGAGTTGATGTGATGGACGTAGGGAGATGTGTTTTGTATGTATGGCGATGATGAAGGAGGGGTGTTTTGTATGGAGCAGTTTTGCTGTGTTGGTTGGATTGTTGTTTGTGATGATGATGGAGTTTGTTTTGTTATGGAGATGGAAATAGATGGTGTTGAATTGTGTGGGCCGTGTTGAAGGTGAAGCTTGTACTTGTGACATTTTGTTTGGAGGTGATTTGTCTGAAGTTTTGATTGAAGGAGGACTATGTTGAATTTGAAGAACTGAAGTGTTGTGTTTTGGGTATGCAATATACTCTAGTGGTTGGTCCACTTTAAAAACCATTGACCTCTAGTGGTTGGTCCACTTTAAAAACCAATATACTCTAGTGGTTGGTCCACTTTAAAAATCATTGACCTCTATTGAGTGTGGTTCACTTTAAAAACCACTAATATTGAGTGTGGTCCACTTTAAAAACCACTAATATTGAGTGTGGTCCACTTTAAAAACCATTATTGAGTGTTGTCCACTTTAAAAACCATTTTAATTGAGTGTGGTCCACTTTAAAAACCATTATTATTGAGTGTGGTCCACTTTAAAAACCATTAATATTGAGTGTGGTCCACTTTAAAAACCATTATTAAGTGTGGTCCACTTTAAAAACCACTAATATTGAGTGTGGTCCACTTTAAAAACCATTATTGAGTGTGGTCCACTTTAAAAACCATTAATATTGAGTGTGGTCCACTCTAAAAACCATTATTGAGTGTGGTCCACTTTAAAAACCATTAATATTGAGTGTGGTCCACTTTAAAAACCATTAATATTGAGTGTGGTCCACTTTAAAAACCATTATTGAGTGTGGTCCACTTTAAAAACCATTATTGAGTGTGGTCCACTTTAAAAACCAGTTGAAGGCTTTGATTTGAATGACCAGTGCTTGGAGCTTGGAGCTTCTATTTGGGCCACTCTTCGGTTTGGAGCTTCTATTTGGCAAACTCACGATTTTCAGCATCGTGAGTTTGAGGGGGGATGTTAGAGAATATGCTACATGATATAACAGGAAACCTATTATGACCTGGAGAATATGCTATGAAGGATATGCTATGGAGATATAACAGGAAACCTATCATGAAGATAAAACAGGAAACCAATTATGGAGATAAAACAGGAAACCTATTAGAATATATTTTATGGGATATCATAAATTCTGCCTTTAATGCTTTCCTTATATTTGATTGTAAAAACTTGTATAAAGGGAGAAGAATTTCTCTTGTAATGGACAACACAAATTAATAAAATGTAGTCTGCAATTGTTCATTGTTTTGTCTCTCTCATCTCTTTGTGTCTGAATTCTAACAAAAGTCCATTCAAAGTAAAAATCCAAAGACGTAATATTAGGCCTCTGAATCGATCTGTTGGAACGACTCTAAATGTTGGGTAAATCACAACAGTAAAAAATGTTATTGCTTGCGTTCTTTTGATATTATTAATGTTAGTATTATGTTGCCTTTGCCACCTATATAGTTCGTTCCCTTGTAGTCTTCAAATTCTACCAATTTATTCCTTCTTCCTATTCTATGTTATCCAAATCACATTTGTTGTTTAACCGTATAAAATGTCCGATAATCAAGGAGAAGAAATGCTAAAGTCCTTGGTCGACGCATTTTGAGAATATAATTACAAGTATTAGTGATTGACGATTCGCCGTCGAGTCGGCAAAACTTTCAATATTCGTTCCAATATCATTCGTTGTAACATTTACAACATTCAAATCAAGACTTCAACGATCAATATGACAACAACTAGCGTTTGAATTACAGTCCATGGTATAGATCCCGAATTTTAAAGGTGACATTCATTGTAGTTTAGCACAACCGCAACAGAAATTCAAATTCAAATTTTAAAGTAGCTAACAACCGTTTCAATTCAAATCAAAATATTTGTCGAAAATTCCTTGAAGAACAGAATTTGTTGGATGAAAATAATATTATAACTCTAGGCTTTCTTTTAATGAGAAATCAATGTAAACGAGCATTTTATTTTAGAAGTAAATAAATTCCATCTAAGATTTGTGCTTCAACTCAATGGAAATGGACAAATACGAACATGAATACCTTGTTATTCATTGGATGTAGTGCTCTGTTAATAAAATGAATGGTATGCCGCAATTAGAGTTTTCTTCTTGTGCACTTAATTATTTCAAACATTTTCCATATTCGTCAAAAGAGAGAAACTGAAATAACGAAGAGTAGAATCGGTTTTGGCTATGATGAATTGTGATCTTTCTAGTGAGGTAATAGGAAGAAAAATAATATAATACAACGAGAGTCTAGGGGCTTCATCTAATTATTAGTCATATGTTGAGCAGTTAATTTCCAGTTTATCGTGTTAGTTAATTTCTAATTTTCTCGTCCGTAGCAGTAGCCCAGCGGTTAAGAACTTGTGCCATGGTAATAGTGGCGTGGGTTCTAAACTCGGAATGACATGCTAAAAACTTACCATATGCATACGCTAAGATCAACCATTTATGTGGTGCTCACGGATCAGGCTAAGTGCAATAGGGAGGGTTTTACGACTTCGGTTTCCCTCCTGAACAAATTAAAAAAAGAAATTTATAGTTTTCACCTTTTTATGTGTATTAGTCAATTTTCAGTTTATCACTATTTAGGTTGTACTAGATAATTTCCCATTTGTTATTTATTTTGTATTAATTCATTTCCAGATTATCGTTGTTTATAATGTATTACGTAGTTAATTTCTAGTTTACCGTTGTTTATATTTTCCGGTCACCTACTCAACATCATGAATGAAAAAAAAACATAGTCCAACCGCCCACTCTTCATCATGAATGAAAAAAAAAAATGCCAAATTTTGAGCTAAAATAGACTCACGTGTCTTATACATCACAGAACGAAGGAGATACTTTCAATCGTTAGCATATTTACAGTATTCTTAAAGACTAAAAAAAATGAAAGGCAACAAAAAATAAGCGAACACTTGATTTCAGTTAAGAAGAACGAGTTCCGATTCTAGTGCAAAAAATGTGATGTCTTCGAGGAGTTGAAGAAAAAGAATCCGTACCATTCCGTAGTACTACACATGGAGGGCAGATGGAAAACGAACGTTGATTATGTCGCCCAGTACGATAAAATAATTGAAACCATGTCCACAGTACGTAGCGACGCAAGATCGCAAGACAAAGAAGACAATGTAAAAATGGGATGAACGCAAGGCGAAAAGAAAAAGGGAAAGGGAGTGACGGAGGGGACTGCGGGAATGGTGGACAGTCGGATTTGTTATTGTCGTTCCCTTGTTTCTTAAAATATGAAAAATAATAAAAAATTGTTTTCGGTTTTGTGTGTTAACTCCGTTTTGTAAAACGGTCATTTTTCACGATATATGTGCATTGTCGGTATTTTTGTATGTGTGAAAACTCAAAATTGAAAAATCTAAACCAAACGCTACCGAAAGTTAGATATACGTTTTCAAAAACAACAGTTAGACCTCAAAAGGGAGAAATTGAAACAATGAAAAGAATAATGCATTTTGGCTATGGTGACTTGTGACCTCTCCAAGCTCATGCTAAATAACATAAGGTAATAGGGGGAAAATACAATGGTAGCCTATGGGCTTCATCTAACCGTTAGTCATACGTATTAGTTAATTTCCAGTTTGTCGCTGTTTATGCTGTATTAGTTAATTTCCGATTTATTATTATTTGCATTTTTCGGCATTATTAAAGTTGTATAAAAAATGGTAATATTATGTCACCCTTGTTGTATATATATTTCATTCTTTTATATTCTTCAAAATCTACTAGTTTATTCCTCATTCTTATTTTAAACTATCCAAATCACCTTGGATGTTATCCAAGAAAAATGTCCAATAATCAAAGAGGAAAAATGCTATTGTCCTTAGTTCTGATATTTTAATGATATAATCAAAAAGCACTTGTGGTTATGACAATTCGCCACCAAATCGACAATATCGACAAAACTTTCAATATTCATTGCAATATCATTAGCAGTGACATTTACAACATAGAAATCGTGACTTCAAAAATCGATATAGGTACACTTGTATTCAAGTTGCAGTCCTTGACATTGATCATGAATTTAAGAGGCGGTATTCGTAGTAGTTTAACATAAAACAACCATAACAAAAAAATTAAATTAAATTAAATTCAAATTCAAAGCAACTAGCAGCAGTTTCATTTCAAATCAAAGTAATCGTGGAGAATGTGTAGAGGAAGAAAGCTTGTTGGATGAAAACATTAATATAAGTCTTGAATCTTTTTTTAATCAAATGAGGGGAATTTGGGAGAAATCAACATAAATGAATATTCAACTCTTTAAGGAAATCAAATTCAATCTAAAATCCTTGTTTCTACTTGATGGAAATGGATAGAAGATGAATAAGAAGACCTTGCTATTTGTTAGATGCAATGTTCTGTTGGTGAAACGAAAGGTACGCCGCAATCTGGGTTTTCTTTTTGTGCGTCCTTTTCCATATTTGTCTATCCAACAATATTCCTACGATGTGTGTATTAGGATTGCCTCGCATGTTCTTAAGGAGGGATGATGGTTTGGATATAGTCCCACATCGCAGAATATATTGAAGGAATTGAGTACAAATACGAGTTGGCAGACACGTAACATCAGGGAATTCTCTTTGTTATATGGGAGTTGTGTGCCAGCTCATATGCGTGCAAGGAAGAGAGCTTTGTTTCGACCGTCGTTACATAACAGTGGTATCAAAGTCAAAGGTTATGAACTGGGTCATGCAGAAAACACAGTGCACGTAACATCAGAGGATTCCTTTTGTTATACTAGAGCTGTGTGTCAGCTCATATGTGTGCAAGGGAAGGAGACTTTGTTCCGACCGTCGTTACATAACAGTGTGAATCTTTAAAATCTCAATTAAGATGTTTAAATGTGAACATTAAAATTTAAAATGAGATTATGACAGTTATGAAGACGAGAAATTAATGTTCTGCTATGGATTTTAAGTTGACGAGTTTGGTACATTAATCTACCATGTATTAAATTATATATTATTACTATTTGCCAATGTCTTATGTCGAAATTTCAACTCAAAAAGAGACTCAAATTCCTTATACAACACAAAAAAAGGGAGTTACTTTCAATTTTTAGCATGTTTGCAATCTTCTTAAATGCAGATACAAATGAAGCAAAATAAAAAATAAGCACACTCGATTTCAGTTTACACCAAGAAAGCTAAGGTCTGACTCTAGTGTGAAGAATCTGAGGTCTCAGAGGACTTGAAGAAAAAACATCCGTACCACTTCACAGTAACTATGCATAGAGTAAGTTGGAAATCATGAATGAAAAAATAATTATGTTGTTTGATGCTAAGGGTGAGCAATATTTGGTTCAAACCGAATTAACCAACCAAACTGGTTTATTTCGATCGGTTCGGTTTTAAAACTAAATTGGTTTCAATTCGGTTAGTAAAATAATTTTTGTTGGTTATCGATTTAACCGAAATTTTAATTTATTACCTAATTTTATGGTATCATAATACTTTAAATAATTAGTTTACTAATATAATACAAAGACACTTGTTATAAATAGATCAAATATTCTCATGAATATAATATTTGCTATATAAAATATCTCTAAACATGAATTTAGATTTTGCTTGGAGTGGATCCATCATTTGAATATAATACTTCCTTCAAGTTTGGTTAAATCAGTTACCGACCGAATTAACCGAAATTAGTTCGGTTCGATTCAGTCTGGAAAATTTTCGATTTCATTCGGTTTGAGTTTTTTTACCTCCAAACCAAGCGAACTGTAACAACCCGTATTTTCAATAACCTGTTATAATATAAATCGAGGCAGAATTTAACTATAAAATCTGAATCAAGGGAAATGGGCTATGCCATTGCGTTCGTCTCGGAAAAATACGCGAAATAGAGTCCGAGTTTTCGAAAATCGGAGTCCGTATGACCCAGTTAAGGCCCATTGAAGTTTTCAGAAATTTCCATATTAAAAACAGATTTAAATTTTAAGTTAAAAACAAGGGTTAGGGCACAACTGGCGTCAGGCGGGAAAACTCCCGCCAAGACCCCACAAGTCGACAGGCATGTCGACAGGGGTCTAAGGGTGTCGACAGCCCTGTCGACAGCCCTGTCGACACGGGGTGGCCGGGCAGTTTTGCCTGGCGCACCATTTCTGATCTGGGCTTGGTTGTGTGGCTTGGTTCTGGAGAATTCCGAAATCTGATGGACCTAATTCAACCTAGGGTTAATCCTAGGGCTAAAAACACTCTAATCTTCTATAAATATGACCCTAATCCTACCCTAAAACTCCATTATTCATTCTAGCAACCAAACTATGTCAAATTGATTTCTCAAATGGCCTCCACTTAAAAACCCTAGCCTCCACCCTCTTCATAAATCATTCCTATGAAGATTATGATGTTCATACAAGCATTTCTAAGTTGTATGAATGATCATTAGCTTGCATACATCATCAAGTTGCAAGTTTTATTTGCTAAGCTAGAGTTTTTGGGATTTTTGTTAAGGGTGTTTCTTATTGGAGCTTTGTTTTGGGTTTTTATGCTTGCATAAAGGGCTTCTCAATCTTTACTTGTAGATTTGTGTCTTCATAATATTTGTAAGCCCTCTTACCTTCATTTTAGAAACTCTAAAGTTAATATGTGATGAAAGTTGGGATTTATGCAAGTTTATTAAGTTATGCATGTTTATGCAAGTTCACTATGCCATGATTTGCAAGTTTATTGAGTTATGCATGTTTATGCAAGTTCACTAAGCCATGATTTGCAAGTTTATTGAGTTATGCATGTTTATGCAAGTTCACTATGCCATGATTTGCAAGTTTAACAAGTTATGCATGTTTATGCAAGTTCACTATGCTAAGTTATGCAAGTCCAACATGTTATGCATGTTTATTATGATATGTAAGATTCATCATGTATGTTGTGCCAAGTTCCCTCTTTCTATCCTTTATGCGTTATGACGAATATGTAAGCGATAGAATGACGTGGGGGGGGGGGGGGGGGTAAAACTTAAAATACATAAAAATATAAGATTGGGAATTTACCTATTAAGTTAGGTCTACCCCTTGGGAATTTACCTATTAAGTTAGGTCTACCCAAGTATTTGTTAAACTTGTAATTATGTTTTGAAAATGAAGTGGACATGACACTTAGAAAACATAAGTGTGGCCAACTCGAGGTTGGGTTGAGTTTGTAGCATAAACCTACCCGGAACCGACCGGCTTAACTAGTGGCTACAAGCAATAGGACCCAATGTGAGTAGTTGGTCATGTTGCACGTGAAACCCGAGGTTAGACTAAGTTGTGGTGTAAACCTACCCGGACCCGCCCGAACTAGTAACCACAACAAGGTCTAATGTGAGAGGTTGGGTGCATTAAATTAATTAATGCCTCATGATTAGGGTTAAGTCATGGCCCACTAATACTTAACCAATTTTGGGAATACGAGGGATTAAATGGGGTTAAGTGGTGAACTGTTGGTTACACTTAACTAATTTAATCCATGATTAGTGAGGGGTTAAACCACACTTAACCCTCTTAGAAAACCCTAGCAACGTGGTCTGTTCCAGCAGTAATCCCAGTTTGGTATCATTCACAACCCTAGAGGCTAGGCTAGGGCGGGGCACGATTACTGGACTGATGTAAGCGACCAAAGCGACGGCTGAGTGGTACAGCGGTGCGGGTCCAGGCGGGCTACGGACGTGCACGTAGTCCGGTGTTGGACAAACTCGAGGCACGGGTACCAGTAGGTTTAGACTGTGCATTATTGCTTAGGTGTCTGGGGTTGACACCCGAGGGCTTGATACACCCGAAGGTGGACCCAGCACAGTCTGACTACAACCATATGTGGGCCGTATGGACACCAACACTTGACGTGTTAGGTTTATAGGGAGCCGATCGACTAGACCGTTGGGCTGGACCTTGTATTAAGGTCACCTCATGTTATTGGGCCAAAGTTTGGGCTGAGGGATCAATACCTGTTATGTTAGTTTGCTAGTACACTGGGGTGCAAAGCTTAATCTTCTTTATGTGATGACACCTTTATCTATTGCCAGTTTGTTCATCTCAATTTCCATCATGATGCTAACTTTATTAGTTTATAGACTGATCGTAGTAGGGCTTACCAGTCTTTTTGACTGACCTGTTTTCTTTCGCTTCTTTTTTTCCGTTTCCCCCCCCCCCCAGGTTCTCAGGGAGGGAACAGTGGTGCTTAGCTTGGATCGCTTGCTTGTTTGCTGGATAGCTCATGTATGTCTGGACATTGAGCTCGCTATGGTTTATCATCTTTATTTTGGGGATAGCACTACGTATTTTAGTATTTCTGTTTATGATGTACTAGGCATGTTATTTTGGCAGTTGACTTTATAATGTACTAGACTTGTTTTGAGATGGTTTGAGATATTCCGCTGTTTTATTCTCACTTACTCTGTTTTACATATATATTTGTGTTCTTGTTCTGCCTTGATATATCATTATGCATGCTTACCCAGTTCTAACGCCCCCCCAGAAGCTAGTGCCCCCGAAAGAGTGACCCTAGCGGAGGTGGGGTGTTACAAATTTGGTATCAGAGCATATGGTTTACAAGAAAGAACAAAAAGTTTTTAAAAGACCTTTGAAAAACTATTTTCAAATCAAGTATAAAGTATTTTCCAAAGAAAAGTCTAGTATTTTAAAAGGCTATTCCCCAAAAAGCCATTAGCGTTATCCTTCGTTCCCTTGACCTAATCTTATCTTATCTTTCGTTTCAGTATGGCTGAGAATCTTGCCATCCCGGATGGAGTAAACGTACCACTCTGGTATAGGAGACTTCTTGAAGCTAGGGCGGCAGCTGGCCCCGCAAACCCTACTCCCACTCCTCCTCCTGTAGTTGAGAATCCTCCCCCTAATGTCCCTCCTCCGGTGGTTCCTGTCCCTCCTCCTCCAGTTGCTGAGGCTCCTCTTCCTCCTCCTCCCCCTCAGCATCCTCAGGTTGAGTTCACGAAGGTTTGTAAAGACTTCAAGGCGATGGGAGGCAAGAATTTCCTAGGCACGGAATCTTTTGTTGAAGCTAGGAATTGGCTGAAAGACACTGAGGACTTGTTTGCTATCTTTAGGATTGATGACGAAAGGAAGATCTTATTGACAGTGTGGCTTTTGAAGGACGAAGCAGCATATTGATGGGAGGTCACCAATGGGACGAGGCCCGTCGAGACTTGGGCCGATTTGAGGGCTAGATTTGTGGCCAAGTTTCTATCTTCTGCTGAGGCGAATTTACAGATGGAGAAGTTCAATGCATTAAAGCAAGGTGATATGTCTGTCAAGGAGTATGTGAACAAGTTTAATCAGCTGGCCCGTTTTGGTTTGGATATGGTGAACACTCCTGAGAAGAAGACTCTTCGATTTGCTAGAGGGTTGAATGAGCCGCTGCAGGGTTTGGCGATGTCACATATTCCGCATGGGGCTACTTTTGAGAGTTTGGTCGATATGGCTCTACTTCAGGGAGATGGAAAGAGAGAGGTCAAGTCGAGTGATACTCAAGCAAAGAAGACTGATTCTCAGGGTAAAGGCAATCAAGGTGGTCAAAGCAGTCAGGGGAATCAGAGCAAGAACAAGAAGGGGAACAACAACAAAGGCAAGGGAAAGTGCAATTACTGCGGTGCGCCTGGACACTTTGCTAAGGATTTTAGGAAGAAGAAAAGGAAGCTTAGTGGTGGATGTTTTTCCTGTGGTGAGACTGGGCACTTCAGCAAGGAATGCCCGAAGAAGAAAGGGCAGGGTCAGACTCAGCGTGTTGGACCTTCAGGAGGGCAAGTTCATGCTCTCAATACCGCTCCAGTTCCCGATCGAGGTAGTGTTTCTGTTGAGAACCTTGTTTATGTTTCCGATCTTCCAGTTCGTACCTTGTTTGATTCTGGTGCATCACATAGCTTTATTTCATCTGATCTTGTTGATAGTTTGCACCTTAGTACTAGCTTAGTGGATGATCCCGTTTGTGTTTCGAATCCCATTGGGGGTTCTGCTCATCTATCTATGATATGTGAGGATCTGAGGATCTCTATACTCAGTGTAGAGTTCTTGTGTAGTGCGTATGTTCTTGGTTTCAGGGGATACGGATTGATTTTGGGCATGGATTGGCTGTCTAGACATGGAGCCATTCTTGATTGTGAGCATAGGGTTGTGAGGCTTGTGACTCGCCTTGGCAACACCTTAGAGATTTCATGCAATCCGAAGGATCCCGTCATGCTGTGCTATCTTGAATCTCTCGACTCGTCAGAGGAAACCCTTCAGTCTGTAAGGGTGGTCCGAGATTATCCAGATGTTTTTGAAGAAGTTAAGGGGTTGCCCCCTAAACGAGAGATTGATTTTCGCATTTATCTGGTGGATAATGCTAAGCCTGTTTCTTTGCCCGTTCGGCACATGGCTCCGCGTGAGAGACGGGAGCTCAGCAAGCAAGTAAAGGAGTTGCTTGAGAAGAACTTCATCAGACGAAGTATATCCGAATGGGGAGCGCCTGTGGTGTTTGTTACTAAGGCAGATGGTTCTCTTCGACTTTGTGTGGACTATAGAGAATTGAATAAGCTGACTAAGAAGAACAGACACCCATTACCGAGGATTGATGATCTTTTTGACCAGCTTGTTGGTGCTTCTGTTTTCTCTCAGCTTGATCTTGCTACTGGATTTCATCAGCTCAGAGTGGCTGAAGATAGTATAGACAAGACTGCATTCAGAACTCCAGATGGATTCTTTGAATGGCTTGTTATGCCGTTCGGTTTGACGAATGCACCCGCGTATTTCGTGGACTTGATGAGTAGGGTGTTTCGAGAGTTCTTGAACAAGTTTGTCGTGGTCTTTGTGGATGATATTCTGATCTTCTCTAAGGATGAAGAAGAGCACGCGAGGCATCTTGTAGAGGTGATGGATGCGCTTAGAACGCATCAGTTAAAGGCCAAGTTCTCCAAGTGTCACTTTTGGAGAAGGGAAGTTCGGTTCCTTGGGCATATAGTATCTAAGCAAGGCTTGGCGGTGGATCCCGCTAAAGTAGTTGCTGTGCAGGATTGGAAGACTCCAAGGAATGCAACCGAAGTGAGAAGTTTTCTAGGTCTTGCAGGTTTTACCGGAAGTTCATCAAGGACTTCGCGAAGATATCCGCTCCTCTTACTAAGTTGACGAAGAAGAACTTAGTTTTTGCTTGGGATATGGACTGTGAGCTTGCTTTTCAGAGACTCAAGAGAGCCCTTACCTCAGCACCAGTTCTAGCTTTACCCGATGATGGTAAGATGTTTACCGTGTACACTGATGCTTGTGGCACAGGATTGGGCGCCGTTCTGATGCAAGAAGGCAGAGTTATATGTTTTGGTGGTAGGCAACTTAAGGTGCATGAGAAGAATTATCCCACTCATGATCTAGAGCTGGCAGCGATAGTATATGCACTCAAGGCTTGGCGTCATTATCTTCTGGGAGAGAGATTTGAGCTGTATACTGATCATAAGTCTTTGAAGTATCTCTTTTCGCAGAAGGAGCTGAACTTGAGGCAGCAAAGGTGGATGGAATTCTTGGCGTCCTACGATTTTGATATAGCCTATACCCTTGGCAAGGGGAATGTTGTAGCGGATGCGTTGAGTAGAAAAAGGTTGACACTAAGTCCTCTATTTGTTGAGATGAAGAATTTAGAGTTCTTGGCAACCTTTGATTTCTCTTTGGCGATGGAGTCGATGACCGGTTCTTTAGCATCCCTGGAACTCAGGCCTACCCTTCTGGATCAAGTTGGGGCTTCGCAGAAGGAAGACCCTCAGATGATTGAGATTATGGATAAGCTGATTCGAGGGGAGACATCTAGTCACCTTGCTCGATATTCTATAGATGATAAGGGTTGGCTGAGGAGAGACGGAAGGCTTTGTGTTCCAATGGTGGAGGACTTGGTGAGGAAAGTTCTTGAGGAAGCACATCGCTCCAAGTTGACTATACATCCGGATGGAGATAAGATGTATAAGGATATGAAGCGCATTTTCTTCTGGCCTGGAATGAAGAAGGATGTGGCAGAGTTTGTCTCTAGATGTGTTGTTTGTCAGAGAGTAAAAGCCGAGTCGAAGAAGCCCGGTGGGCTATTGCATCCTCTAGAGGTCCCGTTATGGAAGTGGGAGAGTATTTCAATGGACTTTGTTGACGGATTGCCAAGGTCAAGAAAAGGGAATACAAGCATATGGGTCATTGTGGATAGGCTTACGAAGAGTGCTCATTTCATTCCGGTGAAGAGCAAAAGGACCGCATCTGGACTAGCATCAGTATATCTTCATGAGATAGTACGACTACATGGAGTCCCTTCTAGCATAGTCAGTGACCGAGACCCCATCTTTACTAGTCAGTTCTGGAACAGTTTGCAGGAAGCTCTGGGCACGAGGTTGAACCTGAGTACGGCTTATCACCCACAAACGGACGGTCAGACAGAAAGGGTGAATAGGGTACTTGAGGACTTGTTGAGGCTTTGCATTCTGGATTTTGGTGGTACTTGGGAAGACCATCTTCCTTTTGTGGAATTTTCTTATAATAACAGTTATCAAGCGAGCATTGGGATGGCACCATTTGAGGCTTTATATGGGAGACCATGCAAGTCACCTACATGTTGGTGGGAGACTACAGATAAGCTTATACTTGGACCTGACATGATTAGAGATACATCCGAGAAGGTCGAGTTGATTAGAAGACGGATGAAGGCGGCCCAAGACAGACAGAAATCTTATGCTGATAGGCGAAGGACTGATTTGGAGTTTGATGTTGGGGATATGGTTTTCGTGAAGGTTTCTCCTTTGCGGAATGTGGTTCGGTTTGGAGCAGTAGGAAAGTTAGCACCAAGGTTTGTTGGACCGTTTCCAGTTGTAGAGAGGATCGGGCAGATGGCCTATAGAGTGGAATTGCCCGAGAAGCTAGCTGGAGTGCATAATGTCTTTCATGTTTCGCATCTCCGGAAGTGTTTGCATAAGTTAGCGGAGGTGGTTGAGCCAAGTGTTCTAGAAGATGTGGAAGTAGAGAAAGAAGCTACCTTGAGGAGAGCTCCGATTCGTATCTTGGGGACAGAGATCAAGAAGTTAAGGAATCGTGAGGTCAAGTTGGTGAAGGTTCAATGGGGTGAAGTCGAGGAAGACGCAACTTGGGAAACTGAAGAGAAGATGCGTAGGCTTTATCCATTCCTCTTTGAGGGTACACTCTCAATCTCTTTATCTTTCCATGTCTATCTAGTTTATCTAGTTCATCGTGTCTATCTTATCATGAGAACCTTAGGTAGAATCCTTTGGATGAAACATGTGTTTGAGACATGTTATGTTTGATGGTTGCAAGTGTTTGCAAGTGGTTACTCGTGGATGCATGATACACATTAGGCACTAGATCGGCTCACACACTCCTCATATTGCATGTGCATGAGTGTTTATGCTTATTCTTGGATGAAATTTGTATGCTATCACATGGATGTTGCATATGGATGTATGATTGAGCACGCATGTAGATATTATACATTATGTTAGGGATTTGCATACATATGGATACATTTCACTAACATATTTTGCATTGATCTTTGCATTAGATAAATGCATATACACACACTTTTGCATATGTTCATACAGCATTTAGAATCTTTTAAGGACAATGGTTGCTCGTGGATGATGTTTTGAGCAGATGGATGTTGGATGGTAGGATATGTTCTTCCTAACTTGAAGATTTCGGGGACGAAATCCTTTAAGGAGGGGAGAATGTAACAACCCGTATTTTCAATAACCTGTTATAATATAAATCGAGGCAGAATTTAACTATAAAATCTGAATCAAGGGAAACGGGCTATGCCATTATGTTCGTCTCGGAAAAATACGCGAAATAGAGTCCGAGTTTTCGAAAATCGGAGTCCGTATGACCCAGTTAAGGCCCATTGAAGTTTTCAGAAATTTCCATATTAAAAACAGATTTAAATTTTAAGTTAAAAATAAGGGTTAGGGCACAACTGGGTCAGGCGGGAAAACTCCCGCCAAGATCCCACAAGTCGACAGGCATGTCGACAGGGGTCTAAGGGTGTCGACTGCCCTGTCGACAGCCCTGTCGACACGGGGTGGCCGGGCAGTTTTGCCTGGCGCACCATTTCTGATCTGGGCTTGGTTGTGTGGCTTGGTTCTGGAGAATTCCGAAATCTGATGGACCTAATTCAACCTAGGGTTAATCCTAGGGCTAAAAACACTCTAATCTTCTATAAATATGACCCTAATCCTACCCTAAAACCCCATTATTCATTCTAGCAACCAAACTATGTCAAATTGATTTCTCAAATGGCCTCCACTTAAAAACCCTAGCCTCCACCCTCTTCATAAATCATTCCTATGAAAATTATGATGTTCATACAAGCATTTCTAAGTTGTATGAATGATCATTAGCTTGCATACATCATCAAGTTGCAAGTTTTATTTGCTAAGCTAGAGTTTTTGGGATTTTTGTTAAGGGTGTTTCTTATTGGAGCTTTGTTTTGGGTTTTTATGCTTGCATAAAGGGCTTCTCAATCTTTACTTGTAGATTTGTGTCTTCATAATATTTGTAAGCCCTCTTACCTTCATTTTAGAAACTCTAAAGTTAATATGTGATGAAAGTTGGGATTTATGCAAGTTTATTAAGTTATGCATGTTTATGCAAGTTCACTATGCCATGATTTGCAAGTTTATTGAGTTATGCATGTTTATGCAAGTTCACTACGCCATGATTTGCAAGTTTATTAAGTTATGCATGTTTATGCAAGTTCACTATGCCATGATTTGCAAGTTTATTAAGTTATGCATGTTTATGCAAGTTCACTATGCCATGATTTGCAAGTTTAACAAGTTATGCATGTTTATGCAAGTTCACTATGCTAAGTTATGCAAGTCCAACATGTTATGCATGTTTATTATGATATGTAAGATTCATCATGTATGTTGTGCCAAGTTCCCTCTTTCTATCCTTTATGCGTTATGACGAATATGTAAGCGATAGAATGACGTTGGGGGGGGGGGGGGGGTAAAACTTAAAATACATAAAAATATAAGATTGTGAATTTACCTATTAAGTTAGGTCTACCCAAGTATTTGTTAAACTTGTAATTATGTTTTGAAAATGAAGTGGACATGACACTTAGAAAACATAAGTGTGGCCAACTCGAGGTTGGGTTGAGTTTGTAGCATAAACCTACCCGGAACCGACCGGCTTAACTAGTGGCTACAAGCAATAGGACCCAATGTGAGTAGTTGGTCATGTTGCACGTGAAACCCGAGGTTAGACTAAGTTGTGGTGTAAACCTACCCGGACCCGCCCGGCCTAACTAGTAACCACAACAAGGTCTAATGTGAGAGGTTGGGTGCATTAAATTAATTAATGCCTCATGATTAGGGTTAAGTCATGGCCCACTAATACTTAACCAATTTTGGGAATACGAGGGATTAAATGGGGTTAAGTGGTGAACTATTGGTTACACTTAACTAATTTAATCCATGATTAGTGAGGGGTTAAACCACACTTAACCCTCTTAGAAAACCCTAGCAACGTGGTCTGTTCCAGCAGTAATCCCAGTTTGGTATCATTCACAACCCTAGAGGCTAGGCTAGGGCGGGGCACGATTACTGGACTGATGTAAGCGACCAAAGCGACGGCTGAGTGGTACAGCGGTGCGGGTCCAGGCGGGCTACGGACGTGCACGTAGTCCGGTGTTGGACAAACTCGAGGCACGGGTACCAGTAGGTTTATACTGTGCGTTATTGCTTAGGTGTCTAGGGTTGACACCCGAGGGCTTGATACACCCGAAGGTGGACCCAGCACAGTCTGACTACAACCATATGTGGGCCGTATGGACACCAACACTTGACGTGTTAGGTTTATAGGGAGCCGATCGACTAGACCGTTGGGCTGGACCTTGTATTAAGGTCACCTCATGTTGTTGGGCCAAAGTTTGGGCTGAGGGATCAATACCTGTTATGTTTGTTTGCTAGTACAATGGGGTGCAAAGCTTAATCTTCTTTATGTGATGACACCTTTATCTATTGCCAGTATGTTCATCTCAGTTTCCATCATGATGCTAACTTTATTAGTTTATAGACTGATCGTAGTAGGGCTTACCAGTCTTTTTGACTGGCCTGTTTTCTTTCGCTTCTTTTCTTCCGTTTCCCCCCCCCCCCCCCCCCCCCCAGGTTCTCAGGGAGGGAACAGTGGTGCTTAGCTTGGATCGCTTGCTTGTTTGCTGGATAGCTCATGTATGTCTGGACATTGAGCTCGCTATGGTTTATCATCTTTATTTTGGGGATAACACTACGTATTTCAGTATTTCTGTTTATGATGTACTAGGCATGTTATTTTGGCAGTTGACTTTATAATGTACTAGACTTGTTTTGAGATGGTTTGAGATATTCCGCTGTTTTATTCTCACTTACTCTGTTTTACATATATATTTGTGTTCTTGTTCTGCCTTGATATATCATTATGCATGCTTACCCAGTTCTAACGCCCCCAGAAGCTAGTGCCCCCGAAAGAGTGACCCTAGCGGAGGTGGGGTGTTACACGAACCGACCAAACGCTCACCCCTACCCAATGCTATAAAATAGCTAAAACTGTGTCTTCAATACGTAACGGCGCCAAATCACAGAACAAGGTAAAATAACAGGGCCAATGTAAAAATTGAATGAACGCAAGGCACAAAAAGAAGAAGAAACTTGATTTACGTTTGCAAAACACCATTTAGAGCTCAAAAGGGAAATTTTGAAATAACGAAAAGAAGAGTCGATTTTTATTATGATGTTTTGTGTCCTTTCTAAGCTCGCACTAAATAGCATGAGGTTACTTTTGTATTAGTTAATTTCAGTTTATCATTGTTTATTTTGTATTAGTTCATTACCATATAATCGTTATTTATGTTGTTTCAACTAATTTCCGGTTTATCATTATTTATATTATCTAGTCACCTACTCATCATCATGAATGAATAAAGTAAATATAGTCCAACTACCTCCCAATCATTGTTGTCGTTGTTGTAATATGGTATGCCATATCAGAATCACCCTCTCCATGTAACTCCATCATGCTCAAAATTTAAAGCATTATCTAATCTGGACGTCTATGTCTCGTTCGATGCTAGTATTTGATCTCATCCTCAACAATTAAACCCTGAAGCCGCCCCTACACCGGATTCCTTGTCTGGTATTTGACCACATCCTCAGCAGTTTGAAAATACGAGTAGTATCGAGTAATATAGAGATAAGCGTAATAAACTAAGTGCAGAAAATATATTAAGTGACATAAAAGCAATAAATAAAAATAAATGACAACAAAGATTTTTATACTTGTTCGGAGCACCGTCCTACGTCTAGTCGCAAACTACTTTTGGAACTTCGATAAAACAACAACCCTCGCTTAAGCCGGAGGAATACGTATTGCAACACATGAACAATAGATAAGGATTTCGCCTCAGCACCTGAAGAGGACTTTTACGTGCCTGAGCAGTGGAACATGACTTTTACTATACAAAAGTTTAATTGACTATTAGTGTTGTTAATAACACGGATATGTCACTTTCTAATATACCCTTCCTTTAACACGGATATGCCTGAGCAGCGGAGAAGGGACTCGTGGAAGGTTTGGTAAAGGAGAGAGAAGGAACGACAACGACAACCATTGTCCATTTCCTTTTATCTAGTTTTTGACTTTAAATTTATTGAATTAATTGAGGATTGTTTAATTATTAGTTCATATTTAAGCATTTATCAAATTATTTAATAATGATTAAAAATTGTTTCTAATAATTTATTTAAGGAATAATAGTTATTTAAATTTTCTTTTAAGGGTTAATTAGTATTTAATTATTAATTTAATGACTAAATAAATGCTTAAGTATTTATTTATATATTGACTTGGAATTAAATTGCTTAAAATAATAATTAATTATTATTAAAGGTGTAATAAATGTTTAATATTATTTTAAATTTGAATCACTTATTTCATAAGGATGTTTTTAAAAGATGTTTCACTCCAAGGGATCTTTTTGTCAATCATCTTTATGCAACCAATTAATTAGGAATCAACTGTTAGTTAGTTAGCAAACCCCAACGCCCTTTTGCTATAAAATAACTTGATTAGTTAAATTGTTTAGACACCTATTAGTGGAATAAAACCCTATTTTGATGGTTAAACTGAATTTAGTTTATACATCTATTTAACAAGACAATTCACCCACCTGTTACTATGTTTTTATAGACATGTTTATGTTATAGTTACTATTGATATGTTATGCATTGAATGATATTTGTGGACATCAATTAGCAGAATACATCGTTGTTTTACTATAACGTGTTTGTTAATTATGTATGTCGTCTATTAGGTAGAACAAAAGCCATCCTTCTTTTATATTATTCTGGACATCTATATAGAAGAATAAGTCCCCATCTACTATTATAACTTGAATACTTACTTTATGTTTATTAACTATTATTAGTTGATTCTTATACATACCTAATTATATGTAAATACCCATATTATAACTTGAATAAGTTAAACTGAATTTAATGAGAACCATTGAGAATCCTTTCAATTTCAAAAGTGTATGGATTTTCTTTAAATAATCTATAATGGTTAACACTTTTAAATGTTATCTAACTCGTCTTGGTTTAAAGTAAAATTTATAACACTAATTTTCAAATAATTTATTATTTGAATTTAGTAAAATGTTTTGGTTTGATTATTATTTTATAATCAATAAAGGTTTGGAATTTAATAAAATGATTTATAAAATCATGATTAAAATAATTTAATATAGATTATTGGAAACATTTACTTCTAAATTAACTAGAGATCATAAACTTTTAATTATTTAAAATAGTAAGAGTGTCGTCGAGTCAAGGCCTAAGAGGTAATTAAACTACCCCAACTTGATTTAGTCCATTGTTATCTGATAGATAGTATTGGTTTAAGATTAACAATGATCAACAATTGATGATTTCAATTGGTATTTATAAACGAAGTTTGAAAATGATTGGATATTTATAAAATGAGTTTATAATTAATTTTAGATATTTATAAATAAAGTTTATAAATGATTTTGAATATGTATAAAGGAATTTGTTAAAGGATTTTGTGATACTTATAAAGAGTTATGATAGTTGGATATTTATTTGAAGAGTTTTATAATTGAACTAGTAGATTTTTGTTTCTTAAAAATGGTTTATAAATGGATATGGAATATAAGAAAAGCATTCTTGCATAAGTAATAAGGATTTATCGAAGTGAATTATAAAAGTAAATAAGATTTAATTCTTTTAAATCGATCTTCTTAAAAATGGTGGTACAGACATTTGTTCCACAGTTAACACCAAAGGAAATGTTTGAATTTTTTTCTTTCTATTTTTGTAAATATCTTGGTTTGGTCCTTAAATATGATTTGGAAATAAGAATTTTTTTTTTAAATGCTTCTAAATATACTTGTTCAATTTTAACAAATCATGAATATATTTTCCAAGTAGTGAAAATAGATTATTATTATTATTATTATTATTTTGTTGACAAACTTAAGTCAGTGAGATACGTATAAAAATATTTTAATATAAGTTTCGAAAATAATATTTTGTAAATGAAAGATCCATTTTAAAGAGATTTGGTGATTTCTATGGGAAAATTGAATCCTTAGAAGATTGTTGTTTTATATATTTAATTAAATAAATAACTATCAAATCTGGCTATTTTAACTTTGGAAATTTATCTGATAACGATATGGAAACCCATTCTTATAAATGGTTAGGAGGCGAACTCCACAACTATGTATTGTCGGCTTGTTCCTGAAGAATCTGAATTGAGTTTTCTATGAACTATTGATTGTCATTTCAAAGAGACCGTGGTCGAACCTTGTTGTTTGAAGCCACTTCGATTGAGCTAAATTATTCTAAACAAAAAAATTATGAAGATGATTCAAGATGGAGTTTTTGATTTCGTTCAGACTCAGAACGAACTTGTTTGGATGAATGCTTTCACTGGAATATCTCTTTAGAAGGCAATGTTAGCATTCCAATATATTCTGCTATCTATAAGGTAAAACGTAACATTTAGCCTTATCAACCAGTGAATTAATAAAGGAAAGGAAAGTTGTAGGCCTATGTAAGTCGCTCCAATTAGGATATGATCATTCCATATCTAAAGTCGATATCTTTGTATGCTCAAGGGCCCATTATGGTTGTTTATAAACCAGGGTGATCATATTAGATGATGCCTATTTTAGTTGTGGGGCTGATCCTGATTCGCCGAGATGCAAATTAGTGTACCCTCCTTTACATTTTATCTAGAGATGTATGGATTTGGTGGGAAGAAACTTACCCTTTCATTGTTGTAATCCATTCTTCAGTGTAAACTTTCGTCTTGATTGTATGCATGTTACATTGAAATGTAAGATGCACGCATTTCGGCTGTTTTAATATTTTTATTTGTGAATATTGGATATTATAATAATATAATTAGATATTTATTATAAAAGTGTTTTATTTATCCTAAGGTAAAAACCCGTAAGTGTTTATGTGCGGTGTGGTCTTAATGAGACACCTTTGCTTTCGATGGATCTCTAAAATATAAAAAATTAATTTCTTTATGATTTGAGTTTTCTCACTTCTGTATTCCAAATGGAGGGCGTTATTTTGCAATAATTGTCATGTCAGATTGAGCATTTTTGCTAGATTAGCTTAGGTTCTTTGGACCTTAGGAAAGAAGCTGGAGGTCAGGACGTACTTCCATATTTTAGTTTATATTTTCTCTATGTGTGTTGTGTTTTAGTCTCTAGTATTTATAAGGAAAGGTTGTTATAAGTGTCCAGAGTTGATTAGGTTAGTGTTGTATTATGATATTTATGGATATGTAAATTTAAAGTTTTTCTTTTGGCAAAGACTTGTGTTATATTATATATTTTCTATTTCGATGTAAGTCTACGTTCTATCTCCATCTTTCTTTCACCCTTAATGAACTGTTTTTCGAACAACTAAACGATCGACATTGAAATACTGAGGATGTTTTAAGTGTCATCTTTAAGGAATAACAAAAGTAGTTTGTTACACTTTGTCCATGATGGCTTTGAGTCTCGGGTTCTCTAACTCAAGCTCTAACTCCATTATGACTTTGAAAAGCCTTTTTATAATTGATTCATCTCTGTCTTGTTAGCATATATCAATCACCTCACATGTTGTCTTTAGGGGTGTAAATCGGTCGGACCAGACCGAACAGATGTTTATTCATTTTCTGTCCTAAAAAGATCAGACCGAACACGGACCAGACGAAAAAAATTCTCGGATAAATTATGTTATCCTTATTCGTGTCCTAAATAAAATTGGTCGGATATAGACATATATTTTCCGGAAACGAACACGAACGGACCCGATCAGACATAGCTTTTTATATCACATTTTATACCTTTTTATTAGATTTTCTCTCCACTATATATCAAATTACAAGGAATTCAAACGAACACGGACCTAATGTGATTTTGTCGTACAAGTTTTATTGTCCTAACTCGTGTTCCAAATGAAAATTGGACGAACTCGGATGGATGTATTTCGATAACGGACATGAACAAATGTCAGACATTTGCACAAAATTTAAAGTCCTAGTTGTCTCCTTGTCAGCTTAAAACATGGCTCTGTCGCGATGGGCTTAGGAAACAAAGCATTAGGTTTCCACAATTGCTCTTGATGGGTAGGGGTTGCCTATGGAACCACAATATGGTTAGAGCTACCATATTGTCGATAGTCTTAACCTCTATGACTCTTAAGGTATCAGAGGACACTGCCTCCCAAGTCACTATATTGGCTGCTCTTATCTCTTTCCATTTTACTTGCGTAAATGAAAATACTTAAACTACAATCAACAAATTGTCATGCAAATAAGTGTCTTGTCATGCGATTATTTGTGTTATGCGTGTCCTAGCACTTCTTCAACAAACGAGATATTGGTTTGTTCGAAAACAGTAACTTTATCAATGCTCATCGAAACTGCTTCTCCCTTGGAGCTTGGGAAAAGCTATCCACATAAATGTTGTCAAAGTCAAAATTTGTAGTCCAAAGCAAGATATCATCGAGTCCATTATATAGCTTCTCAATACGGTGCAACTTTTTTCCATCAGCAGCTGAGGTAGGAGATCCAGGCTTAGAAGTCTGTCCTTTCTTATGCTTAACTGTCATTTAAGGTCAGGTATATATGCGGCACATCTTCCTTATGTCCATTCGCCACTATCAGCGTCCTCTCCGCCTTTGATGTTACCTCGAGCCCCTTCCAACTCTTCTTCTGTAAACATGGGCACGACATGGTGAACATCCTCGCTACCTCCTTCCTTCTTTTCTCCTTCTATCATGGATGTAGCCTCCTTTTCCTCGGCACCAACGCGATCGATTGTCCGATCTTATATAATAAGCAATTGGCACATAAGAGATCGTCAGAAGTCCACCACTTAACATCTCAAAATATCAGATCAGTGGCCTTAAGAATAACACTATTTTACGTAGTCTTGAACAGTAAGTACAGAAGGATTGCCTACCCAATTTAAATGTCACGTTAATTTAAAGCTTACAACTCGATTGACGTGAAACCATCCAAGTAAGTGAAAATGACACTTTCGTCATTCAATCCAACATCTCACAGTTTTAGGAGGATAATGCACGTAGTGGCAGTATGAAAAGTTATCTTTGGAATCGTCACTCAATTCGCGATTAATACTTGACTAAAATATTTAACTATCTGATTGATAAACATTATGAACATTATATATTATTTTTAGAATTAAAAGTATTGAACGTTACCTTATCAAAAGGAAAAAACAAAAGCAACGGAATTGCTGAAATTCATATATTATTGTTCGAGTGGGTTAATTTTTTATTTTTAATGTTTGGATTGTATATAGAATAACTAAGGATATAATAGGTATGGTTGCCTGAGCCAAAGAAGTTTTTAAAACTAAAATTGATATAGTCTTATCTTTTTTTCACAAGAAAGACTAAATGATTTGAGACTTTTATCGATCTGACAACAGATGACCAATGGACTTGAATGTGATAAGAATATTGGTAATTTAGCAATTCAAAAGCTTAGGAAAATATTCATAAGTAACTAGGATTGATTATGTTATATAAGTTCAATCATTGTAATGAATAAAGTTATTTTTTTCCTCTTCTCATTGTTTTTAAACAATATAAATTACTTTGAGGAATTAATTGATGGTAGAGCTGAAATATTGTACAAATGTCTAATGTCAATTTGTGTCGGTTGCCAACCACATACATTCGTTCAAGTCTGTCTGATTTTTATTTAGCACACACAAGTTAGGACAACAAAGTTTGTATGAGAAAAATCATGTTTGATTCGTGATCATTCGAGTTCAGTACATAGCTGGGAGAAAATATAATAAAAGGTATAAAATTTGATATAAATAGCCATATCTGTCCGAGTCCACTTGTGTTAGCATTCGAAAAACATATGTTTGTGTCTGATATATTTAATTAAGAACACGACGTAGGACAACAAAATTTGTAGGAGAATTTTTTTTGTTTGGTTCGTGTCTGGTTTGATTTTATTTCGGATAAAAACTGAATATATCTTCATTCGGTCCGGTCTGACTGATTTACATGACTAATTAATGACAATGCATTTGTTTTTATTCAAGGTGTTTGTTTTAGTTTTTAAATTTAGATATTAAACACTTAGGGATCAACACTAGGGGTGAGCTTTCGTTCGGTCCGGTTGGTTTTGAGGTAAAAAAATACAAATCGAATTAGAACCAATTTTTTTCCAAACCGAACCGAGCCAAATTTGTCACTCCGTCTTCAAAGCTGTCTTTAAGCTCCAATATTGCCTCGTCATCATATTCATCCATGTGCTCCAAAACCCCTTTGTTAATTTATCTCATATGTTCGAGTCTATCATCCTTTGCGCTCAGTCAATATCCACCAGATTGTGCATTTGACCAATAAACACCAAATTTTTATAAACAGGATTTTCCCTAATGCTAGATCACCTATGAACGATGTTATAAGCTAAACTAAGTAAACAATTCAACCACAAAAGCAATAGTCCTAAAAATTTCTAAATTAGCATAGAAGCATCAATAATCATGTCAATAATTAAACATAACTTATGTATAGAAATCAAAGCGGAATAAATGTCTAAATAGCCTAAGTCTAGCAATATGGTCAAAATAGTGCGTAAACGTTTAAATGTGACAACCAAGTCGAAACAATTTAAATCATTTCTTAATCTTTTTTATTATTATTTATTATTTACTAGGTTCAACTATCCTAAAAAATATGTTTTATAATTAGAAGTCGTTTAAAAAGTCAATTAAATATTGTACAAATAACAACAGTTCAACGAGAAACAATATCAGTCATCTTAGCCAAGTCAGCCCAAAATAACTCTAAAAGTAGAGCTATCAATACTAGTTTAATGGAAAAAACAACGTCAAAATCCGACTTCGTACGCAAAAGTTATGATAATATAAGTTTATGGATTTTAACGACTAGTTAATTAAAAAAAAACTTAATCAAATTAGTTAATTACCTTCATAGTACACACTGATCTCTTCTTCCCCTTGTTTCCTATAGCCTGTACATGCACGCATGAACCCAACAAACTCGCATGCAAATCTATATCGGTATTTCCTATCTTCCCTTCATTCGAGTGCTACACCGATTAATGATTCATTGCATTCACAGTGGATGTCGAGAATCCCTGTTGAGCTCCATAAGATTGATTTGGGCTTGTAGAGATTTTCGTTACGAGCTCGAAGAACTTGGTTCCGGATCTATCATGGAGTGAAGATGGAGATTTTGGTTTTAGAATCTAACGAGGAAGAGGTGGCCATGATTTTTCTAAAGGGGAATGGAGCAATAGTCACGTTTTCGGGAAGGAGAGGAATAGAAACTTGGCCAATAAAGTATTATTATTTATTCAATTTCAATTTGAATTCTCTTATAAACTGAACACATGTTTTATTTCCATATGATTAAATGATACATCCGTTCGTTAGGAAATTCGACAGCGGGTATCACCACAACGATACGACTCCGATGGTACGAGTTTCGTCGTATTATGACATCACCCCATAAGACTATTTTATGTGTATTTCGATATTATTTTGACCACCAAATGTTCCGGACAACAAATATAGTGATCTATGTACTTTTTATTCACGTAACAAATCATCCAAACTCAATGGAATTTGTCTCGAGTCTTGTTTCAACCGTATGTGAAAAATTATCTTAGAATTGATTATGTTATATAAGTTGAACCATTGTAATGAATAATGTTATCTTCTTTCTTTTTCTCATTATTTTTAAGCAACAAAAATTACTTTGAGGATTTAATTAATGGTAGAGCTGTAAATATTGTACAAATGTCTAATGTCAGTTTATGTCCGTTACCAACAACATACACTCATTTGAGTCAGTCTGATTTTCACTCAGCGCACGAGTTAGGAAAACAAAGTTTGTATGGAAGAAAAAAACCACGTTTGATTCGTGCTCATTTGAATTCGTATAAAATTTGATAGAAATAACTATTTCTGACCGGATCCGTTTGTGTCAGTGTTTGAAATACATACGCTTGTGTCCAATCGATTTAGTTAAGAACACGACGACGTAGGACAACAAAATTTATAGGAGGATTTTATTTTATTTTGATTAGTGTCTAATTTGATTTTTTTTTTATTTTATAAAAGCAATATACCTTTTATTCGGTCTCATCTGAGCAATGCATTTATTTTTATTCAAGTTTTTTATTTTTGCTTTATAAATTTAGAAATTAAACGCTTAGGGACCAACATTGCGTTTAGTTTAATTGGGTAGTTGAGACATGGTGGATACTGGATAACTGGTTCCGTTCTCAAAATTGGGAAGGCTAAATTTATCCTTACGCGCGCACCATGTTTTTCTGTAAACATTGGATAAATATTTCATTTTCCCGCCAATCTATGCGTGCTTGACGGTCCTGTATAATCACGGCAATTCAAAAAGCTAATCCGACGTTTCACAAATAGCCACCTCAGTAATCTTTGCCAACATTTTTAAGCCAATGAAACTACAGTACGCTTTCTTTATAAACAGCTCTCAGTCCCATCTCATCTCCGTCAATTCAATTCGAAAATTCTCAGTAAATCGTCGAATCCCTAATTTTAGCAATGGCACCCAAAGCCGAAAAGAAACCCGCCGAAAAGAAACCTGCCGCCGAAAAGCCTGAAGAAGAAAAGAAGGCCGCCGCTGCTGAGAAAGCTCCTGCTGCCAAGAAACCCAGAGCGGAGAAAAAGCTTCCATCCAAAGATTCAGCAAACGCTGATAAGAAAAAGAAGAAGAAGGCCAAGTCTATAGAGACTTACAAGATCTACATCTTCAAGGTGCTGAAGCAAGTGCATCCTGATATCGGCATCTCCAGCAAAGCCATGGGGATCATGAACTCGTTCATTAATGACATTTTTGAGAAGCTCGCTCAGGAATC
This sequence comes from Allium sativum, assembly GCA_030737875.1. Taxonomy (NCBI): domain Eukaryota; kingdom Viridiplantae; phylum Streptophyta; class Magnoliopsida; order Asparagales; family Amaryllidaceae; genus Allium; species Allium sativum. Next base: position 164,986,156 of record CM060924.1, read on the forward strand.
TTCCAAGCTGGCTAGGTACAACAAGAAACCCACCATTACTTCGAGGGAGATCCAGACTTCTGTCCGTCTTGTTCTGCCTGGCGAACTCGCAAAGCATGCTGTCTCTGAAGGCACTAAGGCGGTGACCAAGTTCACCAGCACCTGATTCGATTCCTGATCTATTTCTAGTTTGTTTTCTTTTACTTTTTGGGTTCTAGTTTCAGTCGTCTGTCAGCGTTCATATTGCTTGCTGTGTGAATACTTGGCAATGGAATCTGAATGAAGAATAGGTATCTTTATACTTTTGTTTGTGTGAATTTTCCCCTCAATTTCCTGATTTACATTAATTGTGTTCTAATTGTTGGAATTCTTGCGTTTCATTCTGCTCGGAAACTCCCCTTTTTAGCTATTTGGTTTCATTTTATCCAAATCTGAATGTGATATATGGCTGCCATTCAACGTTTGTGAATGAATAGTTTTTTGATGGAATGTGGATTGCAACGTTTTCTCTTGGACATAGCAATTCTTACTTTAATGTTCTGACTGTTGGTTTCATTTGTGTAATTTAGAGTTTCATGGTGTTTGGCAATTACAACTATCCGTTCGAAATATGCGGTTGAAAAATTAGTTTGTTTGAGAATTCGGGGCGCATTCATCAGATGTAGCTGGTACATCGCGTATTTACATCAATTGAATGCTTGAATGAAGCTTTTTCTTCATTGATTTGATGTGTTATCTCAGGATGTTGTCATGAAGCATCAGATAAGAAGATTCCTCAAGGTTGGGTGGCTCCTTTTTAGGTCCACTACTATATGTAAGGTGTTTTGTCGAAATTAGCACTTAATAATTCTAATGTTGGTGGTTATCTGCCTTTGTTAATGCTGGGTAAATCACAATTGTAAAAGAAATGTTATTGCCTGCGTTTTCTGGCATTATTAATGTTGGATAAAAAATAGCAATATTATGTTGTCGTTGCCACCTATATAGTTCTTTCTCTTATAGTCTTCAAAATCTACCGATTTATTCATTGGCAATATCAACAAAAAGTTCAATATCATTTGTAGTAACATATATAATGTAAAAATCAAGACTTCAACGATCAATATAACAAGTATTTGAGTTGCAAAACACGACATCAATCAATAATTTTAGAAGCGACATTCACGGCAGGTTAATACAACCATAGTAGAAATTCAATTTCAAATTCTATACCAAAGGAATATAACCCCTTTTTTTATATAAGAGAAGCTATCTGTGAGAGCCAAAGTAATGGTATTTGAACAAGAAATGATGAGGGATTTTAAACACTCTGCTTCCAAGTGGACTAAAAGGATAGTGCTTCAGTCTCAAGACACCTTGAAAAGAAGAAGCAGGGATATGAATGAAGCAACAAAATTCAATAACATAAGAGCTAAACTCCAACGACAAGGAAAGAAATTTATGCCAAGAATGCCAAAAGAATGCCATCTTACTACCTCAATGGAAAACATTTACTTCATAACCAAGCAAAAGCTCAATTATTGGCCGTCCGCAATGAAGAAGCTCAAATATGAAAGGAAACTAGGAGGGCCTTACTGTCATTATCGTATGATGAATGGACATGAAACTAACCGCTGCAAAGATCTTGAGGGAATGATCATCAAGTTCCTCAATCAAGGCCAATTACAAGACTTTGTAAAAGGATCGAACTAAGTTCAATAAAATCGCTAGGGAAAGGATTACCTGCGTAACAAAGGGTATGGGCACCCTTTCAAGAACTCGGAATAGCCCATGACGGATCAAATCACAAATGGATAAAAAAACTGCTGAGTTGGCCAGGGCAAGGAACCTCCCTAAGAGGGGGGGGGGGGGGTGGTGGGTAAGCCTTTCTTCGCGCCCGAGTCAGAAGGGGCCAAGTTGAAGCATCAAAAGCATAACCCTCTGATCCACGCCAGAAATGGTTAGGACAGAGCATTTAATTAGCACGCCCTGGCTCTTCTATGAACTAAGCACGTCCTACCTCTGCTCGTAAAAGAGCACGTCCTACCTCTTCTTATGTTTCGCGTTACTCGCATAAGAGAACGCAAACCCTTATCATCGCCTACGATAAGGCACCCGAGGGGGTGGAGTGTAAGCCTCTATCACTGCCTACTATGGACAGGGTAGAGCATCAAAAGAGTAAGCCCTAAATCCGCATCTACGATGGCCCGGTTTAAGCATCTAATATCTTATCTCGCCTACAATGGTCAAAATAAGGCGCCTCTTGGAGGGAGGTTGGGATGTCCTTGGGCCCTGTTTGTGGATAAGCTAGCCAAGTGCACCGGACGCACATGCCCAGAGAGTGGCAACAAAGCATGTCCATCCTCTGCTTTGATAATAAAAAGCCCAGAGAGTGGCCAAAGAAGCACGTACATCCTTTGCTTCACAAATCACACCCAAAAAGGGGCAATGAAACTAGTAGCAGAAGTGATCTCTGGTTCCCTAACTTAAATACCGGAAGTGGATTTTCGCTCCTATCTTAATAACCCAAATCTTGGTCGGTTCAGATCCTAATTATTACCGGAAGTGGATTTCCAGTCTTATCATAAATACCCGAATCTGGGTCGGTTCGAAGTTTCAACTATTACCAAAAAAGGGAAATTGGGTCTCCTTAGTAACCTAAATCTAGGTTGGGTCAAAACTTCTATTGTTACCAGGCGTGGATTTCTTGTCTCATACCTTTGGTCTAGAATATGGATCAAAACCCTATTGTTGCCAGAATGGGGTTTATGGAGTTCTGTCTTTAATACCCTAATCTAGGACACAAGGTTCTAATCCTTAAGGAAGGAATATACCATCAACATAATAGCTGGAGCCTATTACACAGGAGGCCCTTAAGCAAAGACGGTGGTTTCCTATGCTAATCAGGGAGATTTACTTTACTTATACATACATCAAGTCATTATTCACTATGCCAAATGCATACACAGCACATATAACCACACAATACTAGAACACAAATTCAGGCAAAATCTCAAGTAAGTATCTTAGGTTGCTCCAACAAAACTTTGGGATAGAGGTTACACTTTTCCTAAAAAATCCCGTAGAGGGAGGTTTCCTTGAAATACCTATTACACTAAAAGACTTTCAATAGCGCATAAAAAGTATAAGTAGGCTCGTTATCTTATCATGCGTCCCATATCATGATACTATTAATTTCAATAAGAAGCGGGCGATGTATCATATGTGCCTCACGAGCTAACACCTAATAGAGTGCATTAAATTTATGCATAATAGTACAATTAGACTATGAAAAGAGAACATTTTCACAATGAGATGTGACCATGTGTTAGGTGACACTTTTACAAGTCATAATTTCGTTCATAAGCGCTATCACTGCAGATCATTACATATGAAGTATAATACCCCAAGTACCTTGCATTCTGCATAGTTATTTTCAAAGGGGTTTTAAAAGGAGTATAACCCCAATAAGAAAGGCATCCTGACCTAATATTAGGGCTTATGTGTAAACATGATCTAGTTCTCAAAAGTGCTATTACGAGTGGTTAGCATAATTTTCACGATGAAAAGCGATCCTCCTCACTAATTCAAGGTGTTAACAGAAAGGTTATGTAACAACCCACACTTTTCTGCTCCCAAATTTCAAAAAAAATAGAAACAAACACATCCAAGCGTGGAGCATGTAATTTGGTACCTGCAATAAATGAGCATGAGCATAATCAGTGTACGATAAAGAAAACTCACAGCGGAAATAAAATAGGGTAACTAGTATTAACTCAAGTAACTACCTTTTCAAAGTAAGTCAATGTGCCAATACCGAGCATGACAGAGAATGAGAACTGAAAGCCAAACCTAAACACTTGTTAGAACCCGACCTTCTCTAGGAAATCTGGGAGGCTGTAGTGAGTAGGGGGGTCAGAACAACAAGTTCTGGTAACTAAGAAATTTACAGCACTTGTTATAATGCACAGATGTATCCCATTTGGTTCAACCCAAGATGTATGCCTAACCAGGTTAGTGATTCTAGCCAAACATAGTAAATGTCTATGCGCGACTTTACCACCCTTCCCAAAGTAGTATTTTACAAAGCACAATACCGAAATAGGACGTTTATGCACATATTTTGTGAAGCCTTTATACCAGAACATAACTGGTCATTTAATCGAGAGTGGGCCCCTAATTACGGGGTTTATATATATATATATATATATATATATATATATATATATATATCCTCATTCACTATCCTTTATTATTCAATGCCTCACTATCAATGATAGATAGGGTGGATTCTCCCTAATCGCTTAAGACCCTTAGGCGGAACAATTGGTCACTTATTAACCCTCGATAATATATTCAACGTTAACATAAACAAGAGGGCACTAGCTACGGGCCATACTAGTTAAGGCTTCCGTCATTCACGCATATACACTTTCCCTACATAAGGTGAGAGATGGTATTTTATCATTCGTTATACCTTCTAGCTGATCATATTTGATAACCTCCTTAGTCGCTTATTACTTCCCGTAGGATAGGTTGCCATATCTGACGTTTTAGTTTCCAGATTTGGGTAGGCCCACACACACCTACCATTTAAGACCCTTAAACTGAAAGACCTATTCGTAGGTGGACTCTTTAACTCCAGTCACGTAATCGTTTAGGACCCAGAAAGCAGACTATACGTGAAGGTTATTAGTTCGTAGCCCATTTGCCTTTAATACCTTTCCCTATTTGGGATAAAGTGGGCTGGGTTATTAAGTCATTCTCATTTTGTCTCCCTTCATAGAAATATTATACGCATATGATCCATTGTCGTCACGGGTTCATATGGTTAATAATATTTTACATTATTAACCTACTAAGTCCAACTGTATTTTATTATAAGTTCTATATTCATTAATACAAATAAGGAAGGTTATATTCTCTTTACCCTAGAATATTTAATTGATTACCTCCTTAATTGGACTTAGTATTTAAACAACAATCAATATTCACTAATCCTCTTATGGCACCCATTTACTTCTCATTTCTTTGTTTATTGCCCTGTGTGGCCATAACAATCATTTTTCCTAAGGCAATAATTTATCTTTGATTTCCATTGATTACAAATAATGTCATTTATGAGCCTAACCTCCATAATTTTCCTGAGACATTAATTACAATGGAATTCCCTATTTTATCAGTCCCGAATATATTTAATTGTTGTACCCCAACAGCCAATTCTAATTTTATTTATTTATTTATTTGTTGCCTGTTATATATATATATATATATATATATATGTGTGTGTGTGTGTGTGTGTGTGTGTGTGCGCATGCACCAGGCCTCTCACATTAAGTTGAATACTTTTGGATGCTGGATTTGCCGGTCGATTCCAGAACGGCTTCTACCACAAGTTGAACTTAACTTCGTGTCTTCGTATATTTATATTAATGCATTAGACTCCTCACATTAAGTTTCCTAATTGGTGTATACAACATTTATCTTAAATAAATTATAGGAATTGTAACCATTATCCTATCATATTTACTTTCCTCGTTCAACATTTGGTTACAATTGTTATTTATTGATTTGCGGTCCTATCTATGGAACTTAATTATATTGATTGCTACAAATGTTCACCACAAATATATTCATTTAATATGGAATACAATTTACATATATGATTCCATAAATGAATACCATTTAACCATTCAATACCATGTATATTTTACCATTTTACACTGATTTAGACGGATAATATGTTGTATATTTATTTTTGTATTTTTGTGCGGTCAGTGCAATTATCTTTTATTATTATTATTATTAATTTTTATTTAAATGATTTGGTTAAATCAGTAACCAAACATTCCTTTTTGTATTTAATCTTGCCAAAAGATATCCAATCTCCTAAAAAGACCGTTAGTGGTAATTATTGTAACTTATGTCAAATTTGTGGAATAGACACAATTCAAATTCACAAGCAATACATATGTTTTTATATATATTTCTAGAATAGTCGATGCAAACTACGCACAAATATTTATTTTTATATTTATACGTACGTTTGCGCCACTTTTCCTTTTTAGATCTTTTTGTCATAATTCTTGTGGATTCAAAATGACATCTTTTTGTTTAAAAAGAAGAAAAGACATATTTACAATAATTAAGCCATAACCCAACAATATTGAATACAAATAGGTATAATCACAATCACATAATCTAACAATCATATTTTTCCAAATTCACATAATTTACCAATTTCATCTTTTTACCCAAATTCACATATTTTATTTTTCAACACTGAATATCTGGAATGCAACAACATCTAATTTGTGTTTACTGAGATTGATTTCCAGATCTACAATGTTACGCAATGCCCCAATACATTCTATAACATAATTGCAATATATATATCGTGCCATAACTGTAAGAAGAGATGTAAACAAGTTCAAGAAATCCTACAATTCATTTTATGCATAGCCATAATGTACAATTCACAAGTTTTAACACTTTTTATAACCAGATCTGATGGGTGTTTATCCAATTACCACAATTTATTTACCAGATCTGATGGGCATAGGCTAAAAATTTAATTTATTACAAACGAGATAGATACATTATTATAAATGTATATATTAATTTCCCACTCACCTTATAGGATCCAAATCCAAAGTTTGAACCTTTTAGGCATTCAATTACCAAATTCTTATAAATCTACAATTTATCTAGAAAGGAGAAAAATCTAGATCTGTAGAAATGTAAGAAAAGGGGAAGAGAGAAAAGAATCTATCGTTGAGCGTCAATTTGCATTCTCTTCCATTGAATCTATATATCCTCTCAATTGCATACGAATTGAATTTTATTTGTTTGTATGTACGTATTTTTAATTGAAGAAATTAGGTTAGAAGAGAGGGAGAAAAATGGCAGAGCTTCGCTGTTGTTATATATCTGAATGGAAAAAGAATGAGGCCTTACCCCTTTATTTATAGGAGTGGAAATGGCGTTGCACCGTTGGATTCATTTTAAGTATCATCCGTCCATTCGTTTTATAAAATATAATAAGAATACTCCTCAAAACCCAGTCGTCATTGGGCATTACAGACCCAAAGCAGTCGACCGCCCTACGGCCAGTTTTCTTAATGGGGGATGGTTATAAAAGGTATTATATATGTACTTTATTCACTTTATTTATTTCCATCCGTTTTTCGTATTTCGTCCGTAACTTTTTCATGTGTACTCCATTCGCGAAACTCCAAACATGAACGTTGACCAGAATTCCGAGACAAACGTAACGGTTAAAGTTTCATGATAAAATTTCATCATTTGTAGATATCCCTGTTTTTAAGATTCTAATTAATTAACTATTTATTTTCAAATTTTCAGGTTGTTACATTCTTCGCCCCTTAAAAGGGATTTCGTCCCGAAATTCTGGCACCTAGTTATCCTATCCTACATCCACTTTGCAACCATGTGTATATGTGCATGGTGTACTTAATGCATTTCAACCATAAAACATGCATGCAAGAAGATTACAAATCGGACTCTCTATATGTATGCATTGAGATTTTTAAAATATTTTTGAAAACATGATGCAAAACATTCTAAATATACTGGTAGTTCTATACGAATGCGAATTTTGAAAATTCTTTTTTATCCATTACCTTCACACAGTTACAAATAAAAGTGTGAAGCAATCCGTTTTGTATCCAGACCCTAACATCCATAACGTCACGCAATCTAATCGTTTCCTATTTTATTTCTCCTAAACCGGAATAAGAAAATCAAAGCGAAGAAATTTAACAATTTTCCCGCTTACAACTTTTCCATTTCCCACCCTACAATGGAATTTTCACCTCAGTTACACAAAATACTCCAAATTTTCCATCTATAGATTGTAAAGGGGGCTTAAAACAAGCTTTAAACGTAAAATGAGTTAATTAATAGCTAGCGCGCACCGTTGACAAGGTATGGAAATAGCGTTTCCAAGGCTAAAACAGTCTTTTGCTTGTTACCGTTAACGTTTTTATCATATCGTCGCTCCTATTGCACCACTAAAACGCACACACAAGGCATCCAAACATCTTCCTTACACCATTCATGTGGCCAAGAATCGTAATTTTTCTATAAAAATAAATTTCTGCTTAAAAACTTGTCCTGTTTATTTTGAAAATTTTCTTTCAAAACCGCTTAAAATAGCAAAATGATAGAAGTGTTTTTTTTTTCAAATAACATTTTCCCAAAAATTAAAAAAAGTATTTTGCGAAAATTTAAATGATTTAAGTCACATGTTGACGAAAAAAGAAGTCAGTGACGCCGAAAATGCGAAAACTGAAATCACACACAAAAGAGCAGAATAAATTTTAGCTTTAACAAGGAACGGTGATTTATTTATATATCCGTGACGAAAACAACGCAAAACCGGTCCTTTGCTAAAATTTATCCAACACGGAATTCTATTCTTTCCAACTATAGGACAACTGTTAGTTTAGATACGAAAAATGAAATTTCATTCAAACAGGCATGCATGAACGACATAAATATTCCAAACATAGAAATCTCATTAACCTAAGTCGTGCGATTTAAACAACACTAATAGTTACAAGCACGAATCATCGCAAAGCTAAGAACCCGATGCTGGAAAGGAATAACAACGAAGACAATGACAAACAACTCCAAACTTCTAAAACAATGACTATAAACAACGAGATGTCTTGCTCTGCGACTGGTGATTAAACAAATATTTATGATCTATAATTAACCATATCATGGTGACAAAAATACTCAATCTCATGTTACCAACGTTGCTGGTGTTGTTTGGAGGTTCCCACATCACCACCTCTTCTAAGAGAGAATTTATGATGAGGAAAGAAACCTACCACAAAACTGCTTCGCATTGAAACCCACCTAATACTGCCTACCGACAACAGTGAATAGGCGAATTTACATAATGTAACTCCATAAGACAACACACAAGAACAACAAGCTGAATCAAATATGATGCAGTACTAAATGATGGTTATGCCACCAATCAAACAAACGATTGATTTCCGCATCATAAGACAAATCCAGTCATAACTTCCCATTTATAGAGCGATGTGCTAAATAGGTCACATGTCTACATGGGCAGTTCGAACATAGATTCCTAAACACAAAAACTTACACTAAGAAAAAGAAATTTGCTGCAAAATCTCCAAAGCCGGTCAAACAATAAACCATATAAGTCCGCTTACAACATGAATTCTTCTAAAATCTCATCAAGACGCTCTTAAGAAAACTATCCAAAGATAGCTTTTCTTCATCTCTAAAACGACGACCGCCTTCGAAAGAACCTATTCAAACAAGGTATAGCAAAGGGAGATGCAACACAAACAATAACCCTATTCTAAAATCTCGAGCAATGGACCGGTGCAAATCTAACTGCCGTGCCAAATTTTCTTAGCCCTTAAACTGCGAGACATTTTTGCTCATTCCGATCCAACCAAATGACATCTACCTAAGGAGGAGACTTTAATGGTTGGAGCATGATAGAATATTACAACTAGGTATTATAGGCCAAAAAATGGTTGGAGAGAAGAAATTAGATCTTGGAGTATTAATGAGGCAAGATCTAATGAGAAAACAAGCGCGGAAAAAATGAGGAGATGACGCGATGACAAGAAGGATAGGAATATGGTTCAGCTAGATGAGGAAGTTAAGGGGGAAATTTGGATAAAACTTTTATATTGAGTCCTCGGTCCAAGTTGTACCAAAACTCATCAACTAATTGACCGTCCTAGTGTAGCACTAAACGGTCAACTACCACATGGGCTTTGGACAGAGGTTGGACCTTGACCTTATTAGGCCAGATTAAAATATTAATTGTCCCGTGTCACCTTTTAAGATTCAACGTGATCCAGAAAATAATTATCCTCATCACTGCAGTATATTAAAGACTGTAGTTAAACTCCGAACCAATTCCAAAGCTTTATAGTCTCAACTACGATGCTACGACCACCCAACAAACGAACAAATTCCAAAAATAAATCAGCTAGAAATCTGTAATATAAGTTAAAACGGATTTTCCTCTTACCTAGCTGACAACAAACAGATGAATCACATAATCAAATACCCCAAAATATGGACGAAGGATTTTCCTTAGCCTTTTCGATTTTTTTTTAAAACTTTTCTAGAAATGGAATTTTGTTATAAACTAACGGTTTCGTATTTATAAATCTATATTATTATTACTTATATCCAATTTATATTTTAATCTAGAAAACCTTCTTGTGTTTAAAAATGTTGGAGCTTTAAAACAATTTTGATTAGTTTTGCTAACTTTAATAAATTATCTAATATATATAGGAAGATGGATACTGAAAATCACAATGAATAGATATTTATTATTCTTGAGTTTTAGTGGTATATCCCTTGTTATTTTTAATTCCTTCTTTCCTACCAATCAGACCTTATTTATTAAAACTACTGAATGGGCCCCAAAAATTTTAAAACACGAATAGATTAAGAATTTAAAACCATATCTTCACAAACTATTTTCCGAAACCATATTTCAAAACCATTGAAATCCATTTTTATTTTTCAAGTAGTTTTAAAAATAAAATTTCCTCGAATACAAGGCTAAGAACTCAATAGAATATTTCAACAAAGGTAGAATCAGAATTTTAAAGAAGTAACAAATGGGCACACCATGTAATTATATTTCTGAAATGGATACGACATATTAATATGGGCTCTTTTCCCGTTTTGGATGGAGTAATGTACTTAACTGGAACTACCAAACGAAATCAAAAACTAGAAATTGAGACTATATCGGTTGTAGCTAGATTTTTGTCCACTCTCCAAACTCGAACCAACGGACTCCACCATATGTCGTCCTCATGCCCTTCACAGCAAAATCGCCAATGCACTGTGGGATAAGACGGAACTGGCTAGAAACCCGAACTCAATAATATTTCAACCCTTAGTCGCTCAAAGCCCATTTCATTATTAGGCCCACGACTAATTCATAGTCGAAATAAATTAAAGTCGAGTAAGCAAAAAGAATAAAAACAGAAAAGAAAAATTGAAATACGTCCTCTCGTGACTCCTAATTTAACTAATTCCTCTGATTGTTTAACCTAGGCTCTGATACCAAATGTAACACCCCAAACTTTTCTGCGTCCAAATTTCGAAAAAACCGAAACTCAAACACATCCTTGCATGGAGCGTGTAATCTGGTACCTACAATAAATGAGCATGAGAATAATCATAGTACGATAAAGAAAACTTACAGTGAAAATAAAATAGGATAACTAGTATTAACTCAAGTAACTACCTTTTCAAAGTAAGTCACTTTTCCGATACCGAGCATGAGAGAGAACAAGAACCGAAACCAAACCTAAACACCTATGAGAACCCGACCTTCTCTAGGAAACCTGGGAGGTTGTTATGAGGGGGGAGGGGGTCAAAACAACAAGTTCTGGTGACTAATAAATTTACAACACATGTTATAATACATAGATGTATCCTGTTTGGTTCAACCCAAGATGTATGCCTAACCGGGTTAGTGATTCTAGCCCAACCTAGTAAATGTTTACACACGACTTTACTACCCTTCCCAAAGTAGTATTTTCCAAAGCATAATACCGAGATACGACGTTTATGCACATATTTTGAGAAGCCATTATTCCAAACTAATAACTGGTTATTTAACCGATAGTGGGCCCCTAATTACGGTTACCTATATATATGTCCTCATTCACTATCTTTTATTAATCAATGCCTCAATATCAATAATAGATAGGGTGGATTCTCCCTGATCGCTTAAGATCCTTAGGCTGACCTATTGATCACTTATTAACCCTCGATAATATATTCAACGTTAACATAAACTAGAGGGCACTAGCTACGGGCCCTACTAGTTAAGGCTTACGTCATTCACGCATATACCATTTCCCCGCATAAGGTGAGAGATGGTATTTTATTGTTTGTTATACCTTCTAGCTGACCTTATTTGATAACCTCCTTATTCGCTTATTACTGCCGGTAGGATAGGTAGCCATCTCTAACGTTTTAGTTTCTAGATTTGGGTAGGCCGACACACACATGCCATTTAAGAACCCTAAACTGAAAGACCTACTCCTAGGTGGACTATTCAACTCCATTTTCCTTTAATACCTTTCCTACTTGGGATAAAGTGGGATGCATTATTAAGCCATTCACGTTTTGTCTCTCTTCACGGAAATACTATACACATATGATTCGTTGTCGTCATGGGTCCATTTGGTTAATAATATTTTACATTATTATCCTACAAAGTTCAACTCTATTTAATTATAAGTTCTATATTCATTAATACAAATCAGAAAGGTCATATTCTCTTTACCCTAGAATATTTACTTGATTACCTCCTTAATTGGACTAAGTATTTAAGCAACAATCAACATTCACTAATTCCCATATGACACCCATTTACTCTTCATTTCTTTGTTTATTACTCTTTATGGCCATTACCGTCATATTTTCCTAAGGCAATCATTTATCTTTGATTTCCATTTATTACAATTAATGTCATTTATGAGCCTAAGATCCATAATTTTCATGAGGCATTAGTTACAATGGAATATCCCTATTTTATCAGTCCCGAATATATTTAATTGTTGTAACCCAACAGACAATTCTAATTTTATTTAGTTATTTGTTGCTTGTTATATACACACACACACACACACACACACACACACACACACACATACATATATATATTTATGCGTCGGGCCTCTCACATTACGTTGACTACTTGTGGATGCTGAATTTGCCGGTCGGTTTCCGGGAAGGCTTCTACCACAAGTTGAACTTAACCTCTTGCCTTAGTATATTTATATTAATGCATTCACTACACCAGAAAATACCTTTGGTAGCGTTCGAAAAACGCTACCAAAGCTTTTAGTAGCGTTTTAATGAATGCTACTACAGGTCCCACAACTAAAAGTCTGAATTTTTTGGTCACGTTTTGATAAACGCTACCATAAGGTTAGTGCAATTGCATTTTCCAAACGCTACTGAAGATCTGTATGCGGGTCACTTTTTGCTTTTCTATAGCGTTTATTTTGAGCAACTAAAAACTTTTTGTTGCATTTATTTTATGCCACTATATATTCATATGGTATTTTTACATCTGTTTTAGTAGCATTTTGAAAACGCTACCAAAATGTATTGATTGATTTGTACCATATTTTAAATGCTACTATATACTGTTAATGGCTTATATTATTTTCAGTAACCAGCTTTGCAATAGTCATATTAAAATCAGTAATAATCGTACAATTACCATACTCAAACCAACAACAAACCAATCATATAATCAACATGTTCAAATACCCGAGAACACGTTAGTTACATAAGTATTATCCATAACCTTAAGGTAATAGTTGTTTGACAAAATGAGCAAATTCACGTACCACTAGCATTCACAGAAAGATTTGTACAACAAGTACTAACTAATATCATAATACATAACTGAAGTCATGTCCATTGTTGCTGATGGTTTCCACTTCGAAAAAGCTAATTACCAGTAAACAAGTTCGATGATCAACAATAAGAATTTGCCATGAATTATCAAGTAAATTTCAATCAATATCAATTGACTATTATTAAAACAATCTCAAAAAAATTTCGCTTCACATAGAACAGTTGTATTACGACAAACCAAAATAATGCAGCTCTTAAAATCAAACCAAGACTTTTTTAACTTTTTTTTAGTAAGTTAATTTAATTTTTGGATTGTGCTCTCCACAGTTTGGAATATTTTATTTTACAAAACCATTTTACTTTATTTTCTTTGCCATTACTTTGGCCTTTCAAGTTTATTATCACAATAGCAATACGAACTCTACTACATCTCAGACATAACTATCATTTTCTTACATGGTCGTTTGAATATGTATATGTGTGTTTGAGAAAGAGAGACATTGTAATTTCAAAAATTAGAATGATAATGACATTTCTTTTGCTTCAAATAGATTTATAGTAAGTACAATTTGTCTTTGTTAATCTTTAAGCTATTGATTTAAGAACGATTAATAAATAATAATAAAATACTGACTAAAACTTATGTAGAAACCATGTATAATAAACAAGAATTTGTTATAATATTTAACAAAGATCAAAAGCCATACTTCAAAATGCATAAGAAAGTTGGAGGGATAGACAAAGAAAAGGAAAGGTTAACCAAAGAAAATAGAATAAAAAAATCAAGCTGATTATCTATGAAATGCGAACTACAGGTGACAAATTTTGGTTTACCTACAAAATAAATAGTAATTTAGGGTAATAATTTTCGTAGTAAACGAATAAAAAATAGAAATATATAACAAAGAAGATACCTAAGAGAAGTAATTGAAGCAACAAAATTAATTCAAGGTAATAGTTTTGTACTAGTTAGTTTTCTTACCACTTGATGACTTTCAAGGGGGATACAACAATGAAGTTGGTAAAGCTATTTTTTGTAGTCAATCTAAACAAGCCTTTAATAATCACAAAATTACGACTACAATTAGCAGTACTTCATATTAATAGACAAACACATGGAAAGTTCAGATGTATATGGATTTGATATGCTACAGAATTCTTAGTAATGTTGCTGATGTGTGAAAGGATTAATGCTTGCGACATACCTTTTGAGTCCACCAAACTTGGCTTTGAGTGAAATAATTGTCTGCTTGTAGCCATCTACTTAAGCATTCAAATAATACAAAATTACACATTCATTCCATTATGAACGCAAGCATTTGCATGCTTCACGGTACCATCCCCCAATGTATTTAACATACATCCCAGAAAATCTGAAAGATCATTGACAAACATTATGCTTCTTAGACGGACTGAAATTAATTTGAAAATTTCAACAGATACAGTCAAACTTCTTACAAGAAAATGAAGAAATACTCCATAATATGTATGTGTGTGTGTGTGTTAACATCCACAAAATTCCATCTTTGGGCTTTAGTTCTATCTCCATACTTCATGCAAAGTAACAATGATCTCATATACAATAAAAATAAATAACCAATAACCGTTTTTTCATAAATTATGTAATTTCATAAAGAACGTACTATATTTTCATAAAGAAAAAAACATAAATTCGCTTAATTTATTTTTTCATAAATTTCTCATTGCCTAACAACCCTTTACCATCAACCAAATATTAACCACTCCAAGTATATGCATTCCTCATTGCATAAATATGGGACAGTGGAAAGGCTAAGTCCTGACACAAGATGCCTAAAACAGAAATTCAATGACTTGTCAGCTCATATGAAACCACCTCCAATGCCAAATCCGACAAGATGTGAATATGAATTTCTTATATTATAGACCTGGTCTAGTGTCCAACTTCAATTCTCAGTTTTTATGATTAATATAAGAAAAAAAAGAGGTTTTCATTACTTGCTAGTGTTAAGGGGGGCTTCTCTGCCTCCTTGAACACATGTCCCAACACATTTTGCAGTGCATAAACCTTAGCCATTGTATCATTACTTAATTCTTATAATCTCTCTTATTTACATCAAGTTTAATAATAACTACACAGTCAGTTCAGTACCAACATAAGTAATGCAGAAAGTATTCAAAAAAATCGTCTGACAAAACTTGCTTGATTTCAATTTTTGATAAAATAGCACAAGTAAATTACAACATATTAGAAATATGTAACATCTGTTTAGTTGACGTAAATTCACACAACTTCATATTACGGATTTTTGTTGCTTGCATATTACGACATTGGTTGATAAATTCATTGTAGATTAGTTACCTAAAGGTGTGTTTGTGGCACATTAGAGTAGGTCTTGGATGAATCTACTCGAGCAGAAGAAATGAATCTTTCTGCAGTAACAAGCAAAGCAAGTGAATAATTACAACATATTTCTTTAATTATTTTAATGTATAGCAGCTTCTTGAAGTACTACTTTACTTAATATTCTTAATCGTTATCATCGCATTTTTCCTTTATTAATTAGTACAGTGATAGGAAACACAGTTATATTTCAGCAGCATACATGTCCATTTCGGTTTTGTATTTATAATAAAAATGATGGCGAATTTAGTATGTTTTGAAAATGAGTTAAAATGATTTTGCTCCCACTTGTTCATATCATATATAAATAGGTTGTTTTCCACATTGTTTCCATCGGTTTGGGTTTCTGATTAGGTAAATGGATGTGAAACTCGGAGAGGTAGCTAAAGTTGCCTGATTCTCTTGACAAATATAATAACTGTTCAAATTTGAAACATATATATAAGGTGATAATAATAATACATATTACATGTATTAAATTATAAGGTGAGATTATAGAGAAGATGGATGCATTTGATTCAGATGCTCATCTCTGACTCAAAAACACGCATGTAACTTACATATCCACATTCCATTTTTTTTTTGTGTCAATAGGATTGAATATTGGACACAGTTTCATGTCATCTAAATTTGTCCATTGCCAATCATTTGTCAAAGTGTGTGTTGTATACCATCTTTTGTGGACCACGATGTGTTTTTAAGACTCGACAATTAGATATGAAAGAGCGACAGTTCCTTTAACATTTGAAATTAATCAGGCGGAGTTTTTTAGTGCCAACCCAACATGGATAGGATGGCTAGGAAAAATAAATAAACTTAATCCATCAAAAAAATACTGATTCATACCTCGACATGTAGCAATGATTATACGATAAATACATTGATTAGCTCATAAACTAGTTCGATTACTCTACAAGTCAATACAACATAAAAAGAAGAGAATTTTTCCTGTTGTTACTAACATTTGTTTAATTAACCGCTTAGGTATTTAATGAGTATTAATACTCGCAAATGTAAGCAGTATGTTTCACAAATTGCAACTGAAAACCATATAGTTTGCTTGTATTATTTAATTTATTTTTTCATATCAAAATTCAATTTAACATAAACATTTCCAGCGTTTTGTCCATGGGTCAGACTTCAACATGTCAGTAATAAGAATGTGGTCATGTAACCTTCTTCCCAAAATGATATTTGTAATTGTTGTCATGCAAATTTTCTATAATAATAACAATTAATATTATTGTTGTTGTTGTTGTTGTTGTTGTTATTATTATTATTATTATTTATGATTGGGTGGTAGTAACATCCTACCTATTGGTACTTACATAGACATCTGTTAAATTACTTTAGATCAAAGAATGAGATAAGAATGTGTTCTATACCTGAGTATCGGTAGCTAGGTAGCTGCATCATTGATATATCTCAGCAAGCGCCCACAAAGAAAATTAAATAACATGTAAAGTTGAAGAAAAGCACGTCGTGCCTTATTGAAACAGGGGGCTGCTGACGAAACCTTATTTCATTGACATATTTAATGGCTGCTAATGCAATTAATATAAAGAAATATAACAATAAACCAAAATAAATTAGGGCTGGTAGAAAATACAAAGAAAGCGAATGAGATTGATGCTACACGTATGCTTCCACAGTCCCATTACTCCATAACCAGCAAATAATGCTACATATCCCACTACTTCATTACTAGCAGTCTATTATAAAACCAACCACAAACCGTTCTTTACTCCTACTACAATCTATTTATATTTGTCATATTTTCTTCCTCTTCCGCGCAAACCAAAAAAAAAAAAAAAACCTAAAGATCAGTTTCTCTTTTCTTTCAACTTTTTTCATATTCAGTACATGTTTTTGCCGTTTGTTATGCATTAATTTCCATGCATTTTAACTTAAGTTAGTAATCTTTGTGTTGTTTTTCATACCTACCACTGTACATTTTTTTCAGCTGCTTTTAATGCATTAACTCTTAGGTTCCTTTATTCTGTTATCTCTATATTTACTTATTCTATTTATTGATACAGTGACTGCTTTCACCAAATTTTATGTTCCCAACATTAAACTGCATCTTTTACATTCAAACCTTAATGTCTTAATGCCTTACTACATTTGATTTCTTTTTTCTTTTCCTCTAAAATTAATTACATTTTTCATTACGATTGGCTTCTTTACTGTAAGAGTTCTATTTTTCATCCAGATACATAATTATATTTTTTTTCTTGCCTTCTTTTGTTGCGATAATGTTTTAAGCCAAATATATGACCATTTATTTTCATTAGTTTGAATTACAAACGACTATTGACTGTAAATGGTATTGGTTTTATTGCTTCATCGTAATTGAGCATAAGAGTTATTTATACGTTTAGCTATGTATTAAGGCTTCTAAACTACTTATTAGAGAAGATGAACTAATTAGATTGATTGCTATGTGGAACTTCTGACCGTTTCTTGTTTCTTCAACTTCAGTACTCCTTAATCACACCATTCTCCCCTCCTTAGTTAATGTATTTAATCTTCTCCTATATAACCATCACAATAATAAATGTTCACTTTTTAAAATAGTCGCAAAAATTTCCATTTTTTTGTTAACTGCATTAATTTCTCTTCATCAAACATTGTTCAATTCATACTACTATTAAATATTAAATTTAATTTTAAGGATACATTTCAAATGATGTCAACTAAATGGTAAGATCTTTGCCAACGTTTACAGTATACAAACACCCAAAATGCTATTATCTATGTTTATAAATCGTACAAATGAGATCTTTAACGTTTACAGTATAAACACCCAAAATGCTATTATCTATGTTTATCAATCGTACAAATTGATTATTTTCATATACTGATATTTAAGTAGTACGTTATTGTTCAATAAATGCTCTGTAACATGGCTACATATCCTTGAAAATATTTGGTACTAAAAAATAATATGAAGACATGATGACAGTGAGTCTTATTACTAGCAGCATATAAACAACATATCTTCAGACATTTTCATGTCTTTTGTCAAGTGCTTACAATTAGAAAAAACATTTATATATCAGTATGGTCATTACTAAAATGGTGGGACTGATTGCTAGCAGCATTACAAGGTTATGATAACCAAGAACCTCTATAAAAGCCACTGTCTATGGCGCTACTGTCATCATGCATAAAGAAGGCGATCCTTTTCCCTTCCTTCTACCCCTGTAGAAACCCTGGTGGTCTTGGGTTAGTCATTAAACTACAAATGTATTGATGATACTAATCATCGATGCGTTAATTAATTGCATACATAATTTGTAGGGGAATGGTGCAACACAGATGTTGAAGAGTGAGTGAAACAAGGATATGCACTTGGTCTGCCTCCTACAATGTCTGATGCTTACACTGTCAATGTGGCAAACCGAGGCCTCTTTTCCCTTGCTATGAAAAAACATCAATGCTTTCGTTTTATTTTTATGTTAATAGCAGGTCACATATAGCATTATGACTGGACATATTTATGCCATTTTTGAATTTTTCTTTTATTCAGGTACATTTGTTACCCAAGTAGAATCGAGAAAGACGTACCTTTAAGAATAGTCAATGTTGGTTTGAACAACGAGCTCTTCTTCACAGTTGTAGGGCATACCGTGACCATAGTAGAATTAATGCAGTTTATTGCAAACCATTCACCACAAGTTCACTCCATATAATTCCAGGCCAAGCAACAAACATTCTTGCTACAACTAACCAATCTCCAGCTAGACATTTCATGGAAGCCTCACTGCTCATGGACGCTCCAGTCCTACTTGACAACAGAACTGCTGCAACCATTATACAACACAAAATCGTTATTCATACATGCATGCCTGTACTTCCTAAAACAATTGTCTATGCCTCAAACTAATCTCGGAGGCAATACAAAATTTGTTTAACATGTGAGCCATAAGTGGCGGTCCATGTTTGCAAAACTAATTGAGGGGAGTAGCGATTTAAGGTTTTTAGAATCACTGTAGACGAATACGATTTAGAGTTTGAAAATTTTCATAGACAAGTAAAGACTTAGGATTCGTGCTAAAATCCATATAGAACCATATAAAATCTAATAAGGACCAAATTTTGGTGTATTAAATCTTACCGATCTAGCTGTAAATTGGCAGAGGTGAGCAACAAATTGAAGGAGTCGTACATTGAATACGATGAGAGTAGCATAATGACGAAAAGAAGCCAAGGGATGATGATAACGGAGGACATGTTTTTAGGGCTTCGTTATTTTTGAGAGAAGAGGGAACACGAAGACCATTGAAACCTAGTAATGTTTTGCGTTTGGGGGCACTAGCGGGAAGGTGGGAAATTTTGGGCAGCGTAGCCTAGGAAAAATAAAAGGAAAGAAATAACAATAATCGCACTTGCATTCAAACGCAGCCAAAAAATGTAACTAAAATCATATTTTCTTGTAGTGATTGGACCCCTTAAATTAAGCTGACTACCTGTGGTTGTTGGATTTGTCGGTTGGTTCCGGGCAAGCTTATACCACAAGTGAGCTTAACCTCGTGCCTAATTGCGATTATAATTCAAGTTTCCTAATGGGTGTACAACATTTATGCTAAATAAATTTTAGTAATTGTAACCATTATCCTCTCATATTCAATTTCCCCATTCAACGTTTGGTTGCAATTGTTATTTATTGATTTGTGGTCCTATTTATAGCAATTAATTATATAGATTGCTACAAATGGTCACCACAAATATATTCATTCAATATGGAATACAATTTACATATATTATTCCATAAATGAATACCACTCAAACATTCAATACCATGTATATTTTATTGTTTTATGCTGATTTGGACAAATAATGTATGTATATTTATTTTTATATTTTCGTGTTGTCAATGTAGTTATCTTTTTTTTTATTAATTTTTATTTAAATGATTTGGTTAAATCAGTAACCAAACATACTTTTTGTATTCAATCTTGCCAAAAGGTTTCCAATCTTCCAAAAAAACCGTTAGCAGTAATTATTGTAACTTACGCCAAATTTGTGGAATAGACACATTTCAAATTCACAAGAAATATATATGTTATATATATATATATATATATATATATATATATATATATTTATAATAGTCGATGCAAACTACACACAAATATTTATTTTTTTATTTATACATACATTTGCACCACTTTTCCCTTTTAGATCTTTTTGTCATACTTCTTGTGGATTCAAAATGATATCGTTTTGTTTTAAAAGAAGAAAAAGGCATATTTATGATAATTAAGCCAAAAGCCAACAATATTGAATATAAATAGGTACAATTACATTCACATAATTTAGTAATCATATCTTTCCAAATTCACATAATTTACCAATTTCATCTTTTACCCAAATTCACATATTTTATTTTTCAACACTGAACTAAAGATCTGAAATGCAACTACATCTAATTTGTGTTTAATGGGACTGATTTCCAGATCTACGGCTTTATGCAATGTCCACAGTATATTCTATAACATAATTGCAATACATTTCATGCCATAGCTGTAGGAATAGGTGTAAACAATTTGAGAAATCCTACAATTCATTTTATGCATAGCCACAATGTACAATTCACAAGTTTTAACACTTTTTATAACCAGATCTGATGGGTGTCAGTCCAATTACCACAATTTATTCACCGGATCTGATAGGTATAAGCATAAAAAATGTATTTATTACAAACGAGATAAATACATTATTATAAATGTATATCTAAATTTCCCACTCACCTTATAGCTTCCAAATCCAAAGTTTGAACCTTTTAAGCCTACAATTCCCAAATTCTTATAAATCTATAATTTATCTAGAAAGGGGAAAATTCTAGATCTGTAGAAATGTAAGAAAAAAGGAAGAGAGTGAAGAATCTATCGTTGAGCTTCAATTTGCATTCCCTTCCATTGAATCTATTTATCCTCTCAATTGCATATGAATTGGATTTTATTTGTTTGTATATATTTTTAATTGAAGAAATTAGGTTAGAAGAGAGAGGAAAATGACAGAGCTCTGCTGCTGTTATAGACTTGAATGGAAAAAGAATAAAACCTTACCCCTTTATTTATATGAGTGGAAATGGCCTTGCACAGATGGATTCATTTTAAATATCATTTGTCCATTCGTTTTATAAAATATAACAAGAATACCCCTCAGTACCTAGCTGTCATTGGGCACTATTGGTCCGAAGCGGTCGACCGCTCCCTAGGGGGATGTAGACCGCCGTACGGCCAGTTTTCCCAATAAGGGCTGGTTATAAAAGGTATTATATATAAAATTTATTCTCTTTATTTTTTTTGTCTGTTTTTCGTATTTCGTATTTCGTCCGTAACATTTTCATACAGACTCCGTTCGCGAAACTCCAAATATGAAACTTGACCAGAATTCCGAGACGAACGCAATAGTTAAAGTTTCATGGTAAAATTCCATCATTCGTAGAA
The DNA here is from genome assembly GCA_030737875.1 of Allium sativum. Classification (NCBI taxonomy): domain Eukaryota; kingdom Viridiplantae; phylum Streptophyta; class Magnoliopsida; order Asparagales; family Amaryllidaceae; genus Allium; species Allium sativum. The sequence continues at coordinate 165,008,383 of CM060924.1, forward strand.
ATTCCTATTTTTAAGCTCTTAATTAAATATCTATTTATTGTTAAAATTTCAGGTTGTCACAGGTTAAGCAGGGAGTCGAATAGAATTCCAAATCCATGAGGTATGTAAACCGGGGGACAATTGTGATAATTCCATTCTCCAGTGGGTGGACTGTCATAACCTCGAGTCAGCTTCGATCGATATGTGCAGATCTCTCTTAAGAGTCGATCCTTTTCTCCACCAAGGAAATCAAGGCAGATCTGAAGGCATTGAGTGTAAATCTTCTCAAGGTCCCTTAGGAACCAATACCGTACTAGTGAAGAAGACTTAATAAGAAAAAAAATTCCCCTGGTATTCTCTTTTCAACTTAACGTTATCTCCTAAGAAATCCCTAGAAAGAAAACTCGAAGTAGAGGACAGACTCTAAAGAGAATATTAAAGGAATTAGAAGAAAGTCAATTCATTGCATCATAGGCTAGGCAAGTACATTCATTACAGATAGTCCTCCTGCTCATACAAGACTGATCTCTTATAAGTCTCGGATACAAATCGATGCTTATTAAACTTAAGTTTGTCTAAAGGTAATCTTTGGGAATAGAAGTAATCGAGGAAGGTTCCAGTGTTCACCTTGGTGGAGGTCCACACCACGTTCATCCAGGCACCTTCTATGAAAACGCCTAAGCAAGCCTCCGCTATGATCACCTAAAAAGGAAAAATCCACTGTTTCATATCTACAGTATATTTGGTACAAAAAGTTTACTAATATGTCCCTATCTTCAATTAACATCTAGAATAAAGTCATAAGCTTGGCATTTTCTTTTAAAAGCCTCTCGCATCGCAGTCGGGCATTTCTCAACCAACGGGCTACTTCTTTCTCCTTAAAAAGCAATAGTTTTGTAGAACTTTTATCAAGGAGGTGGTATCTGTTGGACAAGATGTTATATCCATTTGTTTGTTTGTTTGTTCATCTCTCTAGTAAGATAAATCACTTCCGACTGAGCCTTTTAAAGAATAGAATGCCTAAAACTTAATTTTCCCCTTTTCGCTTATGTGAAAAGGAATAGAGACCAATTATTAAGGGTAAGTAAAAAAAGGGGTATGTATCGTAGAATCTATTATACCTCAGAAACCAGAGTAGAAACTTGAGAAGCCTCAACAGAAGAAGCACTCTTGAAGCTTGGATCTTTCCTCACCTTTTGCACTCTAGAGGGGTTGCAATGTTCAACCAAAACAAGATCACCATCGGAAATTTCAAATCCTTACTACATTCTTCATCTCGACCATCAAGGGCCGAAAAGGTGCAACCGACACCAGCATAACCGCCATTACGTTCCTTTCCGCCTTCAGCAGCATTTATGAACTTGGGATTATCATCATCAGTACAAACAACCTTTGACACCTTAATGAGATCTCTTTCATCATCACCATGTGGCTCCTCAAAAGGGATACCCTCAATAAACAAAAGCTCGGCCATGTTAGTCTCCTTCCTCACAGGAACTTCTTCCCTCTTTCTCTTGTAGGATATCTTAGACATAAATATTTCTACCAAAGACGGGTTGAGGGAGGAAAAGTTTGAATCTGAGAATCTAGCCATATTATCTGCGTAAATAAGAAGGAAAGCATCCTCAAAAGAATTAACCATAATTTTGTCTAAGGTGGTATGGAGAAAACATGAGAACCTCTGTTTAGCATCATTTATTACTCCAACAAACTTGACCAATAAGGCCTCCTTCCTGCTAAGCTCGATCTTGAGAGAATCATTTTCTTTTTCCAGAAGAGAATTTTGTTTCTATAAAGAGGAACAACGAGAATCAAGCGCGGAAGTCTCTTCTTTGAACTTTTCCAAGGTCCCCTTTAAATCCTGAGCTTCTTCGGCTAAGGTCAGCCTCAATAACTCGGAAGAAGGTTTGGGAGCATTATCTTGCATCAAAAACCACCGCTTGATAGCCTATAAGAACACGATGGTCATGTATAAGATAGGAAGACGAGAAAGATAAAAATTCACACCAAGAGTAGCTGTTCAACCAAAACCTGATAACCACCAAGGGAGTCAAGTGAAAAACCAACATTGGAAAAAGTAGGAGAAGAGATAATTTATCCGATTAATTCTTTGAAGTTATCACCATTAGGACAATTGGTAAAGTCAGGAGGCGGATGTCCTCGGAAGAGGATTAAAATCCCATCGCATAGTGTAATTCATTGGAAACTTCAGAAGACTCGACATAACGAATGTTCGAGCAAGGAACCTCCTTTGGGGGAATAATCTCCAGGGGTTTAGAAACCACATCAGAACAAAGAGCTGGACCTACCACAACCTTAGACCTCTTTGGCAGAGGATTTTCTGTAACACCCCGTGTATTCTATAACAGTGAGATTCACAAATTAAAGTATAACTAATTTCAAATAAAAGAATTAAGGGAAACGGGATACGCCATTGCGTTCGTCTCGGAATTCTGCTTGAGATAGAGTCCGAGTTTGCGTAAAACGGGTATCGTATGAAGAAGATATGGACGAACGAAGTTGGGCGAAAAACCAGAAAACGGGTCAGAACGCACTGGCGCACTTGGGAAGTGCACCAGAACAAAAATGAACTGGCGCACTTGGGAAGTGCGCCAGTACATTTTTAGCCTGGCGCACCTACCAAGTGCGCCCAGGTCAGAATGACCTGCTGGTCAGGTCTTGGCTGGCCTGACCAGGGCCTGGTCGAATTTCTGAGCCTTTCCTTGTCACTAGGGCTAGGTGTCAGCTCCTGGTTGGTCTCTCCTTCAAACGAACGGCTATTATTAAAACAAGCTCCATCGACGGTCTAAATCAACTTGCAAACACTATAAAAAGGACCTAAGACCTAGCCTAAATCATACTATTTCATTTTAGCCTCAGGCCGCCGCCATTAAACCTAGAGCTCTAGATTAAATATACAAAAAAACAAAATTATAGAAGACGAAGGACGATTCTTGAAGGCTACAACTAGAAGCTACAACAACTACGACGCTGTAGACAACGAATTTGGGGCTATTTGATTTGGGATTTTTATTTGGATTATTTGCTTCATATTGTAAGTTCTATGTCACTTTTTAGGCAAAAACGCTAAAACAATATGGACATGCCATGAATTGAAACCGGATTTAGGAACTATTGTTAATCCATGTTTATATTGTTTAACTTTGAATTATAATTTGGGAATATTGCTATGGTAACGTTGCAAGTTAATCTTATCATGATTTTGATGTTGTTATGAATCACTTGGGCTTAATTGTATGGCAAGTTAGACTAATACATGTCCATGGAATCACTATGTTTATTGAAATCTTTATGTTGATTAAACCATGCATATGATGCTAAATAAACCATGTCTATGACTGTTGATGGAACTATGCCTGTGATGTTAATATACCTATCATGATTAATGACAAATTGGGAATTGCTAGGTTATGATGAAAAGTTGGAATCATTATGTTTATAATGTTAGATGAGAATCATTATGTAAAAAAAATGCTAAATTGGAATCATTATGTCTATAATGTTAGATGAGAATCATTATGTTAAAAATGCTAAATTGGAATCCCCTATGCCTATTAGGATTACCATGCCTTTAATGTTTCATGTTTGTAATAAAATAATTATTATGCCCGCAATAATTATTATGCCTATGATGAAATCATCATGTTAAACTAAGTTGGAACCATTACTATGCCAAGTTATCATCATGCTAGTATTGAAACCATGTGATATGTTATAGCCTGTTTATTATGCAAGTGATGTTGGAATTATCACATATGCCTAGCACATGTTTGGTGTTATTCCCCTTTATCTCTTGAATTGTTTATGCTTGTGAACGAAGTAAGTTTATATACGTTGGGGATACGATTGTGTAGAATAGGCAAAACTTGAATTGATTATAATCATAAACCGTTAAAGTTGGCATAAGTAGAACATGAAATATGGCACGAAAACTTGACTCGAACATGCCATAACTTGACTTAAAACATGCCTTAGTTGGGCATGAAGTTGACATATGAACATGCTATGGAAATAGCACGAATCTGCTAAGAACATGGGCATGACTTTAGAAAACAAGAAAGTGGCCAACTCGAGGTTGGGTTGAGTTTGTAGTGTAAACCTGCCCGGAACCGCCCGACAAATCCAATTGCTACAAACAATAGGATCCAATGTGGGTAGTTGGTCACATCGCGCTTGAAACCCGAGGTTGGGTTGAGTTTGTAGCGTAAACCTGCCCGGAACCGCCCGGCAAATCCAGTGGCTACGAACAACAGGATCCAATGTGAGTGGTTCGGTGCATTAACGAATCAATTAATGCCAATTAGGGTTAAGTCATGAACATGAAAAGACAACTTAACCAACTTGAACACGATTTGTAGGGCTAAGTCATGAACTTGAAACGACAACACTTAGCCAACTTGACATGACACGTAGGCGGGTTAAGTCGCGAATATAAATGACATACTTAACCACCTTGACATGACTAGACTGGAAAAGAATTAAGTCACGAATTTCATGGCTTAATTGGTTGGGTGGGTTAGGTCACGAATTACATGACCTAATCTGTTAGGCGAAACCCTAGACACGACCCTTTTCAGCAGTAACCCTCTAGATGTATCAAGGTACCCTGGGGCTAGGCCGGGTGGGGCACGATTACTGGGATGATTGTAAGAGGTGAACGACGGCAGTAGGGTACGCCAGTGTAAGTTCGGTGGACTACGATCGTGCACGTATTCCAAGGCAGACACTGGGTATCAGTAGATTTATCTGTGCATCTTGAATCGTGTCAGGGGTTGACACCCTAAGGTTGATACACCTGAAGGTGGACCCAGCACAGGTGACTACATTCGTGATTAGTCGTATGACACGGACACTTGACGAGCTAGAACTTGTAGGGAGCCGATCGACTAGATAAGCGCTCCGTAGGACTCCCTACTTGGGTCAGACCCCGTTTCAGGGTCATTTCATGATATTGGGCCGTGGGATTTATTTCGTGATTAACTTGCGACATGGGCTGAGTATACTAGTACAGTCGATGCAACGAATCTTGAACATGTGACGCTTTATTTGACTTGTCTTGACTTATCATGATCACCTTAGTCTATCTTGTCCACCTTGACACCCTTCTTAAGTTTAGTTCCAGTTCATACATGACATGTTGTTTTAACCGTTTTTACACTGAAAGTCACTAGGACTTACTCAGTCTTTATGGCTGACCCTTTTTCCTTTCGCCTCTTTTTCTTTCGTCCCCCCCCCCAGGTTCTCAGGGAGGGAATACCGCAGCTTGACCAGTTTTCACATCCAACTTGAAGAGAAAGAATGTATTGCTTGGATCTTTTCCGTTTTGGACTATGGCTTTGGACAGCAATTAGGGGACTTTTGCAGTTTATTTATGTTTTCTTTATGCTTCTTTAAATAATGTAATCAAGACAGTTATGATTTTGGAAGTATTGTAAGACAATTATGGCATGGTTTGTGTAACATGTATTTTGATGAAATAAAAGTTGTTGTTTTCCGTTGTTCAAAAATATGTGTTATTATATCTGTCTTGTATATCTGTGACTTATACTTATAAACCTCCACCAAAATTAGGGCATTCCCTTTGAGAGTGACCTTAACGGAGGTGGGGTGTTTCACTTGGTATCAGAGCATAGGTTTACCAGATAAGAAGTTTTGAAAATTTATTTTTCAAAAAATAAATAAATTTAAAAGATAAAATATTATTTTAAAAAGGCAAAGTCCCCCAAAGCCATAGGTACTATCTCTTATCCTTCATTTTGAATCTATCCTTCTTTTTGTTTCAGCATGTCCGAAGAACTTAACTTGCCAGAGGGTATACCAATACCTGGTTGGTTTAGACGATTCTTAGAAGCAAGGGCCACTCAGCCAGGACCTACGTTCCTCCTCCTCCAGCTGTAGGAAATCATCCAGCTGCAGCAGCACCTCTTCCTCCACCTCCTCCGCGGGGTAATACTTTTGCTAAGATATGTAAAGATTTTAAGGCTATGGGAGGAAAGGACTTTCATGGAACCGAATCCTTCGTGGCAGCTAGGAATTGGCTAAAGGAAACCGAAGACTTATTCGTCATCTTTGAGGTAGAAGATAGGCAGAAAGTACAACTGGCAGTATAGCTACTTAAAGGCGAGGCTTCCTACTGGTGGGAAGTCACCAATGCAGAAAGACCAGTGGAAACATGGGAGGACTTTAGGGCAAGGTTTGAGGCTAAATTTCTCTCAGAAGCTGAAAGGAGTTTGCAGTTGGAAAAATTCTTATTTCTTAAGCAAGGGAATATGACAGTCAAAGAGTATGTTAATCAGTTCGATGAGCTGGCTAGGTTCGGACTGGACCTAGTCAACACCCCGCACAAGAAGGCTCTCCTCTTTGTCAAGGGGTTGAATGAGCCATTACACAGTTTGGCCATGACCCATATACCCATGGGAGCTACGTATGAAAGGTTGGTGCAGATGGCATTGCTGAACGAAGAAGATAAGGCCAAGAAGGAGACAAAGGCAGAAAACTCTCAAGAGAAGAAAGAGGTCAAGCCCAACGATTCTCAGAATAAGAAGGTAGACTCCGAGAAAGGAGGCAAGAACGGCAACTCACGTGATAAAAGGAAATGCAATTTCTGTGGTACGGAAGGGCACATAGCCAAGGATTGTAGAAAGAGGAAGAGAAAGCAAGGTGAATGTTTTCATTGTGGGGAGACTGGACACATCAGCAAAGACTGCCCTAAGAAGCAGACCGGACCTTCTGGGGGTACATCGTTAACTTCTTCTAGATGCTTTGTTTTATCTTGTGTCTCTCCTCGATCCTATCTTGAGAACCATAGGTAGAATCTTTTTGGATGTAAACATGTAATTGAAACATGTTATGGATGATGGTTGCAAGTGGTTGCAAGTGATTGCTAGTGGTTGCTCGTGGTTGCATATACACACACAATTTAGGTTTTAGATCGGCTCAGTCACTTCATACTGCATATGCTTATATGTATTTATATTCGTATATGGTTGAAGTTTAATGTGTTGTCATATGGATGTTGCATTTGTATGAATGATTGTGCACTCATGTAGAATCATGAATAGGAGAATTTGCATACATAATGGATTCATGGCACTTACATAATTTGCATTAAGGAGGTCAACTGAATCAGTAGACCGCCTGATTTTGCATTAGATAAGGACATGTACACACACACTTCACATATGATCATGAAGCATTAGAAGTCTTTTAAGGACAATGGATGCTCGTGTTTGATGGATGAGTAGATGGATGTTTGGATGTTAGGATATACATTCTGTAACACCCCGAATTTCAATTAACACTAATGGTTAGTAATTAAAGTATAATTAATCTCAGATGTGAGAATCAGGGGAAATGGGCTGCGTCATTGCGTTCGTCTCGGAAAAATACGCGAAATAGAGTCCGAGTTTGCGTAAAACGGGTACCGTATGAAAGAGATATGGACGAACGAAGTTAGGCAGAAAAACCCGAAACAGGCCAGAAATGCACTGGCGCACTTGTGAAGTGCGCCAGTACAAAAATACACTGGCGCACTTGGGAAGTGCGCCCATGTCGGGACAGGAAACCTGCACAGTTTCTAGAGAGTTCTGTGGTTGGGTGCACCAATTTGGGGTTTGGGCTAGGTCTTAGGGCTGGTTTCTGGAAGGTTCCGAAATCTAAGGGTCCTAATCTAATTTAGGGTTAATCTAATGGCCTAAAACACTTGCCTAATCCTATAAATAAGACCCTAAGCTAGCCCTAAATGGTCATAATCCTATCTCCTAACTAAACTATGCCAAAATTTTCTATGATCATGGCCTCCACTCAAAACCCTAGCCTCCATCCTATTTCTAAACTATTTCTATGAAGGTTTTCACGTGCATACAAGCATCTTTGAGTTGTATGAGTGATCATTGGCTTGCATTCATCATCAAGTTGTAAGCTTTATGTTCAAGGCTAGAGTTTTTGGGTGATTTGTGGCAAGGGTTTGCTTATTGGAGTTTAGTGGTGAGTTTCTATAGACTTAACAATCAATTGTTAAATTGATTATGATAGGATATGATAAGATATGGCTATGTTCGTGGAATCAACATGTTTATGCAAGTTTAGTATAGCGTATGTTGTGTGTTATATGCAAGTTTAATGCTATGTTTTATGATGCAAAACACTATGTTGAACATTGATTCATATGTAACATGTTATGCAAGCTATATGGGAGATTATATGCAAGTCTATATGTAACATGTTATGCAAGTTATGTATTTGGTTTTATGCATGCTAAGTATTTGGTTTTATGCATGCTATGTATGTGGTTTTATGCATGCTAAGTATTTGGTTTTATGCATGCTAAGTGTTTGGTTTTATGCAAGTTTGTCTCTTTTTATGATATGCATAATATATGCAAGTTTGTCTCTAAGTATGGCATGTTATGCAAGTTCATATGCAAGTTATGATACATATTCATATGCAAGTTATGATGCAAGTTCATATGCAAGTTATGATACATATTCATATGCAAGTTATGATACATATTCATATGCAAGTTATGATACATATTCATATGCAAGTTATGATGCAAGTTCATATGCAAGTTATGATGCAAGTTCATATGCAAGTTATGATACATGTTCATATGCAAGTTATGATGCAAGTTCATATGCAAGTTATGATGCAAGTTCATATGCAAGTTTATGTGCAAGTTCATATGCAAGTTGTCTCTTTTATGATATGCATAATGCAAGTTTGGGTTAAATACTAGTTGGGTTTAATATATGTTCATATATGCAAGTTGACACCTTTTGAACCCATGATAAAGTTATAAGCTATGTTGGTTAAACCCATGACATTTGTGATGAATCTTCCCTTTTATTATGTCACGTTACGAGAACGAATTACGTGGGGAACGATGGGGTTAATATGCATGTTAATAAAATGATGTGGAATGGGTATGCTTAAGAGTAACATAAATTAAATGGACATAATTGGGAATTTACCTATTGAGTTAGGTCTACCCATATTATGGAGTTGGGAATTTACCTATTGAGTTAGGTCTACCCATACTACGGAGTTGGGAATTTACCTATTGAGTTAGGTCTACCCATATTCTGGAAAACATGATTAATTAATTAGGGATAATTAATATAAATTATGAGGGTGATTAATTAGGTGCAATTAATCGACTAAGACACGAGGTTGGACTCAGTTGTAGCGGAAGTCTGCCCGGAACCGACCGACCATCCAGCAGCTACAAATGATTGGCCCAATGTGAGAGGTCTTAGTCATAAATTAAATACGTGATTAAAGTAAAGACACGAGGTTAGACCTTTTTATGACAGAAGTCTGCCCGGAACCAACCGGCATATCCAGCAGTCATAAAAGATGGTATAATGTGAGAGGTCTTTATGAGGTCATGATCTTAATTAATTAAGAAACACTTAACCATATTAGCATGTAGAGGGACATGAGGGGTTAAGTGGGTGCCTTGGGTGGCATGTGGAAATCTAGTGGGTTGCCTTGGGTGGCAATAGAAAATACGATTAGAATACTTAACCAAAGAGGAACATGTAATTAAACATGGGTAAAGGGTTAAGTAAGTGCTTTGGGTGGCATGTGGAAATCTAGTGGGTGCCTTAAGTGGCAATTGATATATGATTAGATGACTTAACCAAACCTTAACATGTAGGTGGGCATGATTATAACAGGTGTTAAGTGGGATACACTAGATAAAATAACAAGCTTAGGGGGTAGCTTGTGGGGGCCCATTTCAACCAATATCCCAAACGTATCTTAGTGGGCTCGACTCTAGTCGAGTGACGGGACACGCATATTGGGCTTGACTATAAGAGGCCAAAATGGGTTAGCAGTGGCAACGCATGACCAACGGGTTTCATATGCGTGTGTGGACCCGGGCTGGTAAATAAGACGTTGTTGCATCGTGTAGATATAAGCCGTGCACCGTTAGTTTTATCAGGTTGCCACGTTGGGGAATGGTACACCCCACGGTGGGGCCAGCACGGGTATCTACGTTAGGGAGCCGATCGAATGGGGAGTAGTGTGTACACCTAGTGGATTGTAGGGCCCCGTGGCGTCTACTTAGTCACCTAGGGGTACGCGAGAAATATTAAGTTAATTTTATAAGTCCAGGGGTGGGATCAACCTTTAAGTTAGGAATGACTGGTGTGGTGCAGTGTAGGAATTACCCTTGGGTGGGTAGATCTGGGGTGGTGTAATCCAGTAATTATCCTTGGGTGGATAAATGCGTATTTTCGGTTATCTTAGTACATCCTGTGTTTAGTTGGCTACTTAGTGTAGTCATTATCCCCAGAGGTACCGTACCTTGTTTATATCATACCCTAATTACTTTAATGATTGTATTGTTAGGGTTATAGGACTCACTCAGACTTATGTCTGACCCCGTTGTTTTTATCTTTTTTTCCCAACCCTCAGGTTATCAGAGTGGGCCCAGTACGAATGGGCTTTGATCAGGCTGCTTTATTCTCTTTTGGAGCTTGGACCATAGATGTAGAGCTCAGCTTACCCTTTCTTTTATGGCTATCAGTTCATGTATTGGGATTATGTACTTTTATTTATCAGGATGGATATTTTGTACTTGACTCTTATTATGGTTTTGTGATGTAACCAAACATGTTTTACTTTCCACTACAATGAAATGATGTTTTAAAATTTTCAAGTATTACTTATATCTGTCTTGTTGTAATTTTTCTGTTCTATATTCACTTAAAATACTCCACCGATGTTATGGCATTCCCTTAGCGAGTGACCATAGCGGGTGTGGGGTGTTACACGTGGTATCAGAGCTTAAGGTTACCAGAACAGATAAATTTTTTAGAAAAACTATTTTCTAAGAATATTTTTGAAAGGAGTATTTTCAAAAACATGTCTTTTAAAAGAAAAGTTTTTGAAAGAAAAGCATAATCCCCAATAGCCATATCTATATCTTTCGAATTCTCCGTTTTGAATCTCTTCCTCTCTCGTTTTGAGTTTCCCCTCCGCGTATAGATGACCTTTCTAAGCTAGATAAGAATGGAAAACCACTTCAAGGAACTTAGACATTAGTCGGATTAGAAGTTGGTTCAAGAAGGAGGAGGACTGGTAGGTATCTATTGGATAGACGATGGGAGGAAGGCTCAAATAGTTGTTTGGTTAATGAAGGATGAAACCTCATTGGTGGGAGGTTACGAGTGGAGAATGGGAAGAAGAAGGCGAGTAGTTATCCTTTCGGAGGAATGGGACACCGTATTAGGATTGTCCAAAGGGGCATGGGCAAGGTATGGAATCTCCTGGAGGGCAGTTGTATTCCCTCGCGGCTAGTGTACCAGATTGGGATAGGACCGTCTAGGTTGGAATTTGGATTTCTTTATTATCCGGTTCGAACTTTATTAGATTCTGACGCATCGAGTTCGTTTATCTCATCATTGTTAGTTGAGTCACTGCACTTAGACACCAGTTTGGTAGATGATCCCTTAGTTGTTTCAAACCCAATTGGGGCTCCATGATGTGTTTGGGTTTGAAAGTTTCTATACTTAGCGTTGAGTTTAGATGTGATGCTTTTTGGGCTTCACGGGCTATGGGTTAGTTTGGGCATGGACTGGTTATCCAGTAGGGGTGCCGTTCTTGATTTTTGAAGGGAGAGTTGTTAGGCTTATGACCCGCTTGGGTAACACTCTCGAGGTCTCTTGTAATCCCATGGAATCTGTTATGCTAAGTTATCTAGAATCGCTTGACACGTCGGTCGAGAGTTTGCGATCTGTTAGAGTGGTCCGGGAATACTCGGATGTGTTTGAGGAGGTGAAGGGCTTACCTCCGGAGCGGGAGATTGACTTCCGAATATATATGGTAGACAATGCTAAACCTGTATCTTTACCAGTGCACCACATGGCTCCTCGTGAGAGGAGGGAACTCCATAAGCAAGTAGGGGAGTTGCTTGAGAAGGGGTCCATAAGACAAAGTATATCGGAGTGGGGTGCTCCAGTAGTTTTTGCTACGAAGGCGGATGGGTCCCTCAGACTTTGTGTAGGCTAAAGAGAACTAAATAAACTCACAAAGAAGAATAGACACCCATTGCCGAGGATTGATGATCTCTTTGATCAGTTGGTTGGCGCCTCAGTATTTTCGCAGTTGGACTCAGCCACGGGGTTTCGTCAGTTGAGAGTGGCTGAGGATAGTATAGAGAAGATTGCCTTTAGGACTCCGGATGGTTTTATGAGTGGCTGGTGATGCCATTTGGTTAGACGAACGCCTCCGCATACTTTGTTGATTTGATGAGAAGGGTGTTCAGGGAGTACCTAAATAAGTTCGTGATGATCTTGGTGGATGGCATCTTGGTCTTTTCTAGGAGCGAAATAAGTTTTCGTATGTGCTCAATAGGTTGAGCAAAGCCAGTTATGGGATAAACGGTGGTTTTGGAGTGAGACTGGCAAGGACATCCAGAGTTGGACAAGAGCTTAATTATTTAGCCGTTTTTACTAGTATCATCTCACGTAGGTCGTCTGAATTCGAAGGAGGTATTCCTTGGGTGTTTGTCTGATATTGGTTTAGGCCTTTGGGGCTTGCATTTGGGGGATGTCGAGTTCGACTAGGGTGGTCTGCGTGAGAGATGGATAGTTGTGACGATTTTGCATGGGAGAATATCCTGATTTTCTCTAGAAGTGGAGAAAAGCATGCCCTACATCTTAGGGAAGTGTTGGAGACTCTTTGAGCGCATTGTCTTAAGACAACAAAGGTGGATGGAATTCTTAGCATCCTATGAGTTTGAGATAGCGTATACCCCTGGCAAGGGTAACGTGGTGGCAGACGCCTTAAGCAGAAAAAAAGGCTGTCTTTGAGTCCATTGTTCGTGGAATGGCGAAGCTTGGAGTTTAATTCTATGTTTGACTTTAGAACTTCCGTTGACTTTGTACCTGGTTTGCTAGCCTCCTTGGAGGTTAGGCCTACTCTTTTGGGGCGGATTGGCGAGGCTCAGCGAGACGACCCACAGTTGGTTGAGTTGGTAGAGAAGCTTATAAGGGGGGAGTCATCCAGCCATTTGGGTAGATACACCATAGATGATAGGGGATGGTTGCATAAAGACGGTAGACTTTGTGTACCGCAAGATGAGGGTTTGAAGAAGGCTATTTTGGATGATGCACATCGTTCAAGGATGACTATTCATCCCGGTGGAGACAAAATGTACCAAGACATGAAGAGAGTTTTCTTCTGGGCCGGTATGAAGAAAGATGTGGCCGAGTATGTGGCTAGATGCTTAGTGTGCCAACAAGTTAAAGCGGAGCAAAGGAAACCCGGTGGGTTGCTACACCCATTGGAAGTTCCGCAATGGAAGTGGGATAGTGTCTCGATGGATTTCATCGATGGGTTACCGAGATCGAGGAAGGGCAATACGGGAATTTGGGTTGTGGTAGACAGACTTACCAAGAGTGCCCATTTTATACCCGTGAAGAGTAAGAGGACCGCTCCATGGCTTGCTTCAGTCTATGTTAGAGAGATTGTTAGATTGCATGGCGTACCATCCAGCATTGTGAGTGATCGAGATCCTATCTTCACTAGTGAGTTTTGGAGAAGTTTGCAAGAGGCGGTAGGGACTCAGTTGTTCTTGAGCACCGCATATCATCCTCAGACGGACGGTCAGACCGAGAGGGTGAACCGTATCTTAGAAGATCTCTTGAGGCTTTTTATCTAGGATTTTGGAGGTACATGGGAAGAACATCTTCCTTTGGTGGAGTTCGCATACAATAACAGCTTTCAGTCTAGTATTGGCATGGCACCTTTCGAAGCTCTTTATGGAAGGCCTTGTCGATCTCCTACATGTTGGTGGGAATCTACGGATAAGATCTTTCTTGGGCCAGATATGGTTAGAGAGACTTCAGAGAAGATTGATTTGATTCGAAGAAGGATGAAGGCAGCGCAAGATAGACAGAAATCTTATGCGGATCGGAGAAGGACGGATCTTTAGTTTGAGGTTGGGGACATGGTTTTTGTCAAAGTATCTCCATTGAGAAATGTTGTTCGCTTTGGGTCCGTTGGGAAGTTAACACCGAAGTTTGTTGGGCCGTTTCCTATTAAGGAAAGGATTGGACGGATGGCATATAGGGTAGAGTTGCCCGACAGACTTAGTGGTGTTCATGATGTTTTCCATGTATCACATTTGAGGAAGTGCTTACATGAGACCGCAGAGGTCGTAGAGCCGAGCTTGCTTAGAGATGTAGAGGTAGAGCGTGATGCGACGATTCGACGAGCTCCTACTCGCATCCTTGGGTCAGAAACTAGGAAGTTGAGGAACAGAGAAGTTCAGCTAGTTAAAGTGCAATGGGGAGAAGACGAGGGCAATGCTACTTGGGAGACGGAAGCGAAGATGCGTTCTTTGTACCCATTTCTTTTTGAGAGTATGTCTTTAACTTCTCCTTTATCGCTTGTCTAGTACTTATCTTATCTTTAGTATATCCTCTCGCTAGTACCTATGACCTTTAGATAGGGTAAATCTATGGTTGAAACATGTGTTTGAGACATGTTATGTTTGATTGATGCGTGTGGATGCAAGTGGTTGCTAGTGGTTGCTCGTGGATGCATATACACACACTCTAGACACTAGATCGGCTCAATCACTTCATATGGCATATTGCATAAAATTGTGTGTAGGAAGCTATATTTATGGATGTATAATGATTGTGTTATCATATGGATGATGCATTTTGGTGAATGATTGTGCACTCATGTAGATATTGTATGTGTCGATAGGGTTCTCTCGCATACATAATGGGTGCATGGCACTATCATGGTTTGCATATGTTCATACATTAGATAGGGAACATATACACACACTTTTTGCATATGCTCATACATCATTAGAAACTGTTTTAAGGACAATGGATGCCCGTGTTTGATGGTTTAGTAGATGGTTGTTTGGTTGGTAGGATACGTTCTTCTTGACTTAGAGATTTCGAGGACGAAATCCTTTAAGTAGGGGAGAATGTAACACCCCGAATTTCAATTAACACTAATGGTTAGTAATTAAAGTATAATTAATCTCAGATGTGAGAATCAGGGGAAACGGGCTGCGTCATTGCGTTCGTCTCGGAAAAATACGCGAAAAAGAGTCCGAGTTTGCGTAAAATGGGTACCGTATGAAAGAGATATGGACGAACGAAGTTAGGTAGAAAAACCCGAAACAGGCCAGAAATGCACTGGCGCACTTGTGAAGTTCGCCAGTACAAAAATACACTGGCGCACTTGGGAAGTGCGCCCATGTCGGGACAGGAAACCTGCACAGTTTCTAGAGAGTTCTGTGGTTGGGTGCACCAGTTTGGGGTTTGGGCTTGGTCATAGGGCTGGTTTCTGGAAGGTTCCGAAATCTAAGGGTTCTAATCTAATTTAGGGTTAATCTAATGGCCTAAAACACTTGCCTAATCCTATAAATAAGACCCTAAGCTAGCCCTAAATGGTCATAATCCTATCTCCTAACTAAACTATGCCAAAATTTTCTATGATCATGGCCTCCACTCAAAACCCTAGCCTCCATCCTATTTCTAAACTATTTCTATGAAGGCTTTCATGTGCATACAAGCATCTTTGAGTTGTATGAGTGATCATTGGCGTGCATTCATCATCAAGTTGCAAGCTTTATGTTCAAGGCTAGAGTTTTTGGGTGATTTGTGGCAAGGGTTTGCTTATTGGAGTTTAGTGGTGAGTTTCTATAGACTTAACAATCAATTGTTAAATTGATTATGATAGGATATGATAAGATATGGCTATGTTTGTGGAATCAATGTGTTTATGCAAGTTTAGTATAGTGTATGTTGTGTGCTATATGCAAGTTTAATGCTATGTTTTATGATGCAAAACACTATGTTGAACATTGATTCATATGTAACATGTTATGCAAGCTATATGGGAGATTATATGCAAGTCTATATGTAACATGTTACGCAAGTTATGTATTTGGTTTTATGCATGCTAAGTATTTGGTTTTATGCATGCTATGTATGTGGTTTTATGCATGCTAAGTATTTGGTTTTATGCATGCTAAGTGTTTGGTTTTATGCAAGTTTGTCTCTTTTTATGATATGCATAATATATGCAAGTTTGTCTCTAAGTATGGCATGTTATGCAAGTTCATATGCAAGTTATGATACATATTCATATGCAAGTTATGATGTAAGTTCATATGCAAGTTATGATACATATTCATATGCAAGTTATGATACATATTCATATGCAAGTTATGATGCAAGTTCATATGCAAGTTATGATGCAAGTTCATATGCAAGTTATGATGCAAGTTCATATGCAAGTTATGATACATGTTCATATGCAAGTTATGATGCAAGTTCATATGCAAGTTATGATGCAAGTTCATATGCAAGTTTATGTGCAAGTTCATATGCAAGTTGTCTCTTTTATGATATGCATAATGCAAGTTTGGGTTAAATACTAGTTGGGTTTAATATATGTTCATATATGCAAGTTGACACCTTTTGAACCCATGATAAAGTTATAACCTATGTTGGTTAAACCCATGACATTTGTGATGAATCTTCCCTTTTATTATGTCACGTTACGAGAATGAATTACGTGGGGAACGATGGGGTTAATATGCATGTTAATAAAATGATGTGGAATGGGTATGCTTAAGAGTAACATAAATTAAATGGACATAATTGGGAATTTACCTATTGAGTTAGGTCTACCCATATTATGGAGTTGGGAATTTACCTATTGAGTTAGGTCTACCCATACTACGGAGTTGGGAATTTACCTATTGAGTTAGGTCTACCCATATTCTGGAAAACATGATTAATTAATTAGGGATAATTAATATAAATTATGAGGGTGATTAATTAGGTGTAATTAATCGACTAAGACACGAGGTTGGACTCAGTTGTAGCGGAAGTCTGCCCGGAACCGACCGGCCATCCAGCAGCTACAAATGATTGGCCCAATGTGAGAGGTCTTAGTCATAAATTAAATACGTGATTAAAGTAAAGACACGAGGTTAGACCTTTTTATGACAGAAGTCTGCCCGGAACCAACCGGCATATCCAGCAGTCATAAAAGATGGTCTAATGTGAGAGGTCTTTATGAGGTCATGATCTTAATTAATTAAGAAACACTTAACCATATTAGCATGTAGAGGGACATGAGGGGTTAAGTGGGTGCCTTGGGTGGCATGTGGAAATCTAGTGGGTTGCCTTGGGTGGCAATAGAAAATACGATTAGAATACTTAACCAAAGAGGAACATGTAATTAAACATGGGTAAAGGGTTAAGTAAGTGCTTTGGGTGGCATGTGGAAATCTAGTGGGTGCCTTAAGTGGCAATTGATATATGATTAGATGACTTAACCAAACCTTAACATGTAGGTGGGCATGATTATAACAGGGGTTAAGTGGGATACACTAGATAAAATAACAAGCTTAGGGGGTAGCTTGTGGGGGCCCATTTCAACCAATATCCCAAACGTATCTTAGTGGGCTCGACTCTAGTCGAGTGACGGGACACGCTTATTGGGCTTGACTATAAGAGGCCAAAATGGGTTAGCGGTGGCAACGCATGACCAACGGGTTTCATATGCGTGTGTGGACCCGGGCTGGTAAATAAGACGTTGTTGCATCGTGTAGATATAAGCCGTGCACCGTTAGTTTTATCAGGTTGCCACGTTGGGGAATGGTACACCCCACGGTGGGGCCAGCACGGGTATCTACGTTAGGGAGCCGATCGAATGGGGAGTAGTGTGTACACCTAGTGGATTGTAGGGCCCCGTGGCGTCTACTTAGTCACCTAGGGGTACGCGAGAAATATTAAGTTAATTTTATAAGTCCAGGGGTGGGATCAACCTTTAAGTTAGGAATGACTGGTGTGGTGCAGTGTAGGAATTACCCTTGGGTGGGTAGATCTGGGGTGGTGTAATCCAGTAATTATCCTTGGGTGGATAAATGCGTCTTTTCGGTTATCTTAGTACATCCTGTGTTTAGTTGGCTACTTAGTGTAGTCATTATCCCCAGAGGTACCGTACCTTGTTTATATCATACCCTAATTACTTTAATGATTGTATTGTTAGGGTTATAGGACTCACTCAGACTTATGTCTGACCCCGTTGTTTTTATCTTATTTTCCCAACCCTCAGGTTATCAGAGTGGGCCCAGTACGAGTGGGCTTTGATCAGGCTGCTTTATTCTCTTTTGGAGCTTGGACCATAGATGTAGAGCTCAGCTTACCCTTTCTTTTATGGCTATCAGTTCATGTATTGGGATTATGTACTTTTATTTATCAGGATGGATATTTTGTACTTGACTCTTATTATGGTTTTGTGATGTAACCAAACATGTTTTACTTTTCGCTGCAATGAAATGATGTTTTAAAATTTTCAAGTATTACTTATATCTGTCTTGTTGTAATTTTTCTGTTCTATATTCACTTAAAATACTCCACCGATGTTATGGCATTCCCTTAGCGAGTGACCATAGCGGGTGTGGGGTGTTACACATTCTTCCTAACTTGAAGATTTCGGGGACGAAATCCTTTTAAGTGGGGGAGAATGTAACACCCCGTGTATTCTATAACAGTGAGATTCACAAATTAAAGTATAACTAATTTCAAATCAAAGAATTAAGGGAAACGGGATACGCCATTGCGTTCGTCTCGGAATTCTGCTTGAGATAGAGTCCGAGTTTGCGTAAAAAGGGTATCGTATGAAGAAGATATGGACGAACGAAGTTGGGCGAAAAACCAGAAAACGGGTCAAAATGCACTGGCGCACTTGGGAAGTGCGCCAGAACAAAAATGAACTGGCGCACTTGGGAAGTGCGCCAGTACATTTTTAGCCTGGCGCACCTGCCAAGTGCGCCCAGGTCAGAATGACCTGCTGGTCAGGTCTTGGCTGGCCTGACCAGGGCCTGGTCGAATTTCTGAGCCTTGCCTTGTCACTAGGGCTAGGTGTCAGCTCCTGGTTGGTCTCTCCTTCAAACGAACGGCTATTATTGAAACAAGCTCCATCGACGGTCTAAATCAACTAGCAAACACTATAAAAAGGACCTAAGACCTAGCCTAAATCATACTATTTCATTTTAGCCTCTGGCCGCCGCCATTAAACCTAGAGCTCTAGATTAAATATACAAAAAAACAAAATTATAGAAGACGAAGGACGATTCTTGAAGGCTACAACTAGAAGCTACAACAACTACGACACTGTAGACAACGAATTTGGGGCTATTTGATTTGGGATTTTTATTTGGATTATTTGCTTCATACTGTAAGTTCTATGTCACTTTTTAGGCAAAAACGCTAAAACAATATGGACATGCCATGAATTGAAACCGGATTTAGGAACTATTGTTAATCCATGTTTATATTGTTTAACTTTGAATTATAATTTGGGAATATTGCTATGGCAACGTTGCACGTTAAACTTATCATGATTTTGATGTTGTTATGAATCACTTGGGCTTAATTGTATGGCAAGTTGGACTAATACATGTCCATGGAATCACTATGTTTATTGAAATCTTTATGTTGATTAAACCATGCCTATGATGCTAATTAAACCATGTCTATGACTGTTGATGGAACTATGCCTGTGATGTTAATATACCTATCATGATTAATGACAAATTGGGAATTGCTAGGTTATGATGAAAAGTTGGAATCATTATGTTTATAATGTTAGATGAGAATCATTATGTAAAAAATGCTAAATTGGAATCATTATGTCTATAATGTTAGATGAGAATCATTATGTTAAAAATGCTATATTGGAATCCACTATGCCTATTAGGATTACCATGCCTTTAATGTTTCATGTTTGTAATAAAATAATTATTATGCCCGCAATAATTATTATGCCTATGATGAAATCATCATGTTAAACTAAGTTGGAACCATTACTATGCCAAGTTATCATCATGCTAGTATTGAAATCATGTGATATGTTATAGCCTGTTTATTATGCAAGTGATGTTGGAATTGTCACATATGCCTAGCACATGTTTGGTGTTATTCCCCTTTATCTCTTGAATTGTTTATGCTTGTGAACGAAGTACGTTTTTATACGTTGGGGATACGATTGGGTAGAATAGGCAAAACTTGAATTGATTATAATCATAAACCGTTAAAGTTGGCATAAGTAGAACATGAAATATGGCACGAAAACTTGACTCGAACATGCCATAACTTGACTTAAAACATGCCTTAGTTGGGCATGAAGTTGACATATGAACATGCTATGGAAATAGCACGAATCTGCTAAGAACATGGGCATGACTTTAGAAAACAAGAAAGTGGCCAACTCGAGGTTGGGTTGAGTTTGTAGTGTAAACCTGCCCGGAACACTCACGGATTCCCACTTAAGTTTAGACTCTTCCGCAAAATTATTGCGAAACCCCTTCCTACAAGCCATTTAGCCTTCTATCGAGGGTTGGGTTTAAGGAACCCTAGTCCCAAGACAACTACTAGTTCTTAAGCCGCTTAAGCGTGATACTCACCCCTTTGAGGGAAGAGTAACTAATCTATTGAGCTTTAGACCTTGATATCTAGGAAACAATGAACCAACTCAAGCTCATAGAAACTAAATAACCTCATTTTCTTCTTAGGTCCACTTCCATAGACTTATCTCCAATGTTGACGAAAAATATCGTTAATAGTTAATTTCTAGTTTACTCTTTTTATGTTGTATAAATCAATTTTCAATTTATCACTATTTAGGTTGTATTAGATAATTTGCCATTTATTATTGTTTACTTTGTATTAATTCATTTCTAGATTATTGTTGTTTATAATGTATCAGTTAATTTCTAGTTTATCATTGTTTATACTGTCCAATCACCTGCTCAACATCATGATTTAAAATAAAATAACATAGTCCAACCACCTAAAATTGCAATGTCATTTTTTCGACTAAAACTGATGCAAGAGTCTTATACAACACAAAATGAAGGAGCTGCTTTCAACCTTTAGCACATTTACAATCTTCTTAAAAAAAAAACAAATGAAAGGAAATAAAAAATAAGCAAACACTTGATTCCAGTTTGCGTCGAGAAGAATGAGTTTTGGTTTTAGTGCGAAAATCTGATGTCTCCGAGGAGGTTGAGGAACAAGGTTTTGTGTCATTCCGTAGTAACTTCGCATGGAGTTCAGTTGGAAAATATAGCAACCTGAATTTTTATTTCATTTTAAGTCTACAAATTTGTTGGAATTTAAAATTTTAATATTTAAACCATCAAATTATTCTGAACTAGATAAATAAATGAATTAGATTTTGTGAATGGACAATAATAAGTACCAATTGTGCAATGAAATCTAAGAACTGCCTAATTTGAATTTAATTATCAACTAACTCAATTTGTGTTATTTAAATTTAAGTAGTTTTATAAAAACTTAAATCAAATATTAAAATTGAATCAATGATTATATTGATTTTCCAAATCTGTTTAAATATAAAAAATTTCGAAAAAAATTCAGCATTGCATTAGATTTGATTAAATCTGAATTTTTGTAAAAGTTAAAAAGTTGTCAAAATCCTAATTCATATTTTTGTAGATCAAAACTGAATTTTGAGATTCTAGCATTTTTCTATTCTTTGAAATTCAATTTCGTTTAAAATACTGAATGCTTAGGGTTGAATGCTGAAAGTTAAATACCAAGTGTTTATTGGTAATTGTTGATGGTTGAATGCTTAGAACATTGTTTTTTTTAGAAATTTGTTTCATGAGCATAACTTGCTACTTTGACAATACTATCCTTCGAATTTAAAATTGATTATTATATCTTATGTGTGGCTAAAAAAACATACTAAATCATCTTATTCCATAGCTTATATTTTATACATAAACCAAAACAGACAAATGGTATACAATTTCATGATATAGATACGTATTATAGAAAATTGATCGAGAAAGCTATTGTTATGTTTGGATTTTTAATTAATATTTCAACGATGATTATATGTTTGCATTCAATGTACCGCAATAGTTATTATAAAAAATTATATCAAAAATGTTTATAAAACACTTATTTAGAATCAAAACATCTAATCAATTTTAAAAGTTCCATACTTCATTTTCTATAAAGGTCTATTTTTTAAAATTTCTTTTAATATGTATGTAATGTTCTTGTTATGTTTATATTCTTATACTATTATATATGTTCAAATTAGGAAAGAATGAATATTACAAAGTGGAGTTGATATCGGTGTAGTAATGAACCAATTATTCGGTATAAACTTGAGAGTAAACGAAAGTTTTAAATTTTACCTTTAAAATGTATAACAAATCAATGGAAATTCTATGCTATTTGTTAGTTATGAAATAGTGACCATTAAAGGAAATATATCCATAGTCTTACAAGCATAAAATCTAACCTTAGATAATGAAGAAGACATTAAGACAAAAACCATGAAATGGACATCAAATTAAATAAGAATAAATTATTGATCTATCCTTATAATCGACCCTGATAGAACCGGTTGGTTTTTTCAGGGATCTTTAGATTAATTTTCCTATAAAGTATTAGGAACACAACTGTTGTTATGTATGAATAAAACTAGTTTCTCATTGAGTACATAATGTTGAATATGAAGCAAAAAGCTATTAACCTGTTAAACAATTTGTTGCTAAAATAAATAATTGAAGAATTTACCTAAAACTCATTTCAGAATTTTTTTAAGTTGATTGAGATTGCGATTAGATTTTTTTTTAACTTAGCATGCATAGAAAAGTGGAAAAAAGAGTCATGTAATGAACAAATGAAATGATTAAAAAAAAAATGTCAAATGTGCACTTTGTTGTTTCTTTTAAAATATGTAATAGGAAGATAATCTACAAAACATTAATGAGTCCATTTGAATTCTTTTAAGAAATAATCGCAATAAGAAAAAGTAACGATAAATTTAAGACTATTAAACTGCCATGATACATGGCTACACGTGTTTTTTTAGAACATTGGAACTAGAAGGTCTTTAGATAAATATTGATATTTCATATAATATAATAGATAAAATTCTAATTTGATTTAGGTTTGGAATTATTATTTTTTATTATAGCATGCGCTGAAAACTGGAAAAGAAAAGACTATATTGTGAGAAAAAGAAATGGAAGTGACAGAATTAAAAACTAACAAATGTGCACATTGATATATCTTTCTAAAAAATGACTTATTACAAGCAAATGAAATAATTAAAAACTGACAAATTTACATATTGATATTTCTTTCAAAATGTGTAATATGAAAATAATTTACAAAACATTAATGAGGTCATTAAAATTCTTTTAAGAAATAACTGAGATAGGCCAAAGTAATGATAAATTTAAGTCCATTAACCGCTGTGGTACATGGCAACACATGAGATTTTTGAAAAAATAAAACCTAAAAGATATTTAAATGAATATTGATCTTTCATATAATATAATAGATAGGATTCTAATTTTATTTAGGTTAGGATTATAATTTTTTCTAACTGTAGCATGCATAGAAAAGTGAAAAAGAAAGGGAGGAAGTATTGCGAGAAAACAAAATGAAGTGATAGAATCAAATAATCAGAAATGTGCACATTGATATTTATTTTAAATGTAAAATAGGAAGATAGTCTACAAAACATTAATGAGTTTGTTACAATTATTTCTTGAAATAATTATAATAATCTAAAGTAATGACAAGTTTAAGACAATTAAACTACTGTGACACATGGCAATGCATGGGATTTATGAGAAAACTTGAACAGAAAGGTCTTTGTATGAATATTGTACTGTTGTATAATATAGTAGATATCGTTCGCATTAACATTTACAACATACAAATCAAGACTTCAACGATCAATATAGCAACAACCAGTATTTGAGTTGAATTTCACGACATCGACAAGGAATTTCAAATTTCAATGCAACTAGTGACGACTTTAGTTCAAATCAAACTAATCGTGGAGAATTCGTTGAAGAACAGAGTTTGTTGATGAAAACAATACTTTTCAATAAAGCGAGGGGGATCCATGAGAAATCAACTTAAACAAGAATTCTATTCTAAAGAAAATTAAATTCCATCTAAATTCCCAGATTCTACCAAATGGAAACGGACAAAACATGAACATGAAGACCTTGTTATTCATTGGGTGCATTTTTCTATTAATGAAACAAAACGTATGCCACAGTCCGAGTTTGCTTTTGTGCATCTATTTCAAACCTTTTTCCATATTCGTCTATCTAGTAGTATATCTAGAACGGTATAATCTTTGAAAACTCCGTAAAGACATGTAAATGCAATTTGTTAAAAATAGAATGAGATTATGACAGTTACAAAGATGAGAAGCAAAAGCGGTGCTATGGATTTTAAGATGTTGAGTTTGATACATTTACCCACCATGTTTTATATTATATATTATTATAATTTGTAGATGTTTTATGTTAAATTTTCAACTAAAACAAACTCAAGAGTCTTATACAATACAAAACAAAGGAGTTGCTTTCAATCCTTAGCACGTTTACAATTTATTTTCTTAAAGGCGAGGACAAATGAAGGACGATAAAAAATAAGCACACTTGATTTCAGTTTGCACCAAGAAGAACGAGTTCTAATTCCAATGCGAATAATCTGATGTCTCAAAGGAGGTTAAATAACGAGAACCTATACTGTTCTGTAGTAACTACGCATGGATGGTAGTTGGAAAACGTGGATTGAAAAATAAAATTTATTATGTCACCCAATACAACAAAATAGTTAAAACCATTTCTTCAGTACGTAGCGACGCAAGATCATAAGATAAAAAAGAGAGTATAGGACAATGCATAAAAGGGAATGAACTCAAGATAAAAAAGAAGAAAAAATAAAGCTTAATGTATGTCAGCATTTAGACCTCAAAAGAGAGAAATTGAAACAATGAAGAATAAAATCGATTTTGGCTATTATGACTTGTGACCTTTCTAAGCTCTCACCAAATAGCGTGAGGTAATACGAAGAAATATAATATAATACAATCAAAGTCTTTGGGCTTCATCTAAATTTTAGTCATATGTTGTACTAGTTGATTTCTAGTTTACGTTTTTTATGTTGTATTAGTCAATTTTCGATTTACCAATATTTAGGTTGTATTAGTTAATTTCTCGTTTATTTTGTATCAGTTCATTTCCAGATTATCATTGTTTATAATGTATTAGCTAATTTCCAGTTTAATTGTCCAATAACCTACTGAAAATCATGATTGCAAAAAACAGTCCACCCACTCATCAATATGAATGAAAAAAAACAACGTTAAATTTTCAACTCAACCAGACTCACGAATCTTATACAGCACAAAACGAAGGAGCTACTTTCAATCTTTAGCACACTTACACTATTCTTAAAGACGAACACAAACAAAAGACAATAAAAAATAAGCGAACACTTGATTTCAGTTTGCGTCAAGAAGAACGAGTTATGATTCTAGTGCGAAAAATCAGCTGTCTTGGAGGAAGTTGAAGAACAAGAATCTACACCATTCCGTAGTAACTACGCATGAAGGACAGTTGGAAAACGTGCATTGGAATATAAAATTGATTATGTCGCCTAATATAATAAATTTTGAAACCATGTGGAGCGACCCGTATTTTACGTATCTGAGGATCATAAATAATTCTATTTAAATCACGCGAGGTCGTATCATTATCACATTTTGATATATGTCTCACTGAGATGTTTTGGACATTTATGATTTTTACCAGAATATTTTGTGACCATTTTACCCATGAATATCTTGTTCTGACTATATCTTTTGATTGATACAAAATGAGACATTCAAACCTGTTCCGTTGGAAAGATTTGATGGATGGCCAATTCATAAAATGATTACATTGACAATTTAGTTAAGGGGTTAGAGATATACAGATGCATTTAGTTTTTAAGACTGTTAGGCAGACTTAATTTGCAGATAATAGGCTGATTAGGTTAGCCCATTCGGGCTAATGATTTGTAATATAAATAAGGACCAAAGGAGCTAGGTTAACCTCTTCTCCTCATTTTTCTAGCAGCCACAAGAACTAAGGTTCTCTAGTTCTTCCTCCCTAAACCTCAATACACATTCAAAATCATTTCTAATCTCCCCTAAACATGTTTAAGAGATTAGATCATTATTGAAAATTTGCATCATTTAGGGACTATTTACATCCATTTCCTTACTATCCAAATCATATTAATCTTGACCTTTATTATATCCATTGATTTGTAAGTGATTTAGATCTCCCACCATGCCAAGTTACATTATATACTTAGATTGGTTGTTTTTTATCACATTTACATGTTACATCACACCGGATCATGATCATATATATTATTTCCCATTTTTAAACCATAGAGATAATGAAACTAAAGAAAAACAGATTAAAATGATAAGTTTGGATTTATTTATATGTATGTAGACACTAAATCTGTGCATATAAATGACTGTTTCATGTTCTATATGAATTTAGGTGTTCAAATATGCTTGTTCATTCATATGTTTACTATTTGAATTGTTGAAATAATTGTTTGGATGTTATACTTGATTTTATATGTTAATATCAACAAAATTAGGACTTGGAATGAAGATTGAAGCACAACTAGATTAAAGTACGTTGGAATCACATGAATATTGGGGATTAAGCTATAAAAGGTGGCGAGAAGATGTCCTAAAAATTTAGGACTGAAATTCGCTAAGTACATGGACCAGTGTCGGTCCATGCCCTATAGACCGGTACTGGCATGGACCGACACCAATCCATGTAGAAGCGTAATTTCGCCTCCAAACTTTTTGCATGGACTACTAGGGTGATTTGCATGTCATAGACAAAGTTTGATGCCAAATAATGTTGGCATGCGATGCAAAGAAATTCTTCTAAGACACATATTATTTGGAAGTCACGATGGGTTGTATGGACATGCAATCTATAAGAGATGAAGAGGATACTTCAGGGATCATGCTAGTGGTCTTGGTTTGAAAGTTGCTCCTCCGGTTTGACAGATATGGTATGATCAAGAAATAAACTCTTCGATTAAGGCTCAGATATGGAGTGAATCGAAGGGAAATTGTGTATGTGGAGAACATAACTACACGATAATAAGGAAGTTCATGGCGAACGACACTGCAGAATTGACTCGTGGAAAATGAGAATGTGGACATAGTTCATGGCGATCAACGTTGTAAGGATTATAGTGATTTGGGGTGTAAGGAAGCTCCAATACAATGGATTAGCTTAGGGGGTACTCAAGCTTTATATTGACAGAGAGGAGTAACTTTGCTAGTGTTTTGCCAAGGAATGTTGATAGTTTGAAGTGTTCTAGTGGAACTCAATGCTTGGGTATCGTACAGACGCCCATTTGGATCGATTGGATTGTGTACCCTGGGTGGAGAACATAGGCTGGAAGGGCACGTGCTGGTGAAGCACAAAGTTTCTACTAGAACCAGTACTTCCATTTGTCCTTGGTTGGTGTTGCCAAATGAGTATCAATGTATTCACCGCTTTAGAATGTCATAGTTAGGCTTTGGATGATGGTTGCTATGGTTATTTTGCCAATTACACCTTCACTTCTTGAGTAAACCATAACTAATTGGGCTTAGAGGTGATAGAGAATGAGAGCCGGGGGGGGGGGGGGGGTAGACAGATTCTCTAATCTTGTGACTTCGCCCACTTCTTTTATTGTTGCTTTGTGCAATACTGTTTCTTTGAGTAACATAAATTATCATGTTATTATGTGTTGAATCTTTGGTTACAGGGGTAGGTTAGGTATAAGACTTAACCTATCGAGGAAATGATTCATTTGGAAAAGCGTATCCAAATGTGGTGCACCTGCTGTATTCGCGAGTAAGGCAGATGACTCATTCAGACTATGTGTGGATTATCTGGGATGAATAAAGTGACTGAGAAGAATAAGTATCCATTACCGAGGATTAATGACTTGTTCGATCATTTTCAAGAGGCGAATGTTTTTTCTCAGATGGATTTAACTACTTGATTTCACCAGTTGAGAGTAGCACACTACTACAAAGTAAGTCATTTGCACTGGCTGTTTACCCTTTGTTGCTTCTATTCTACAGCCGGTGCAAACGCAGATGACGAAAAAGCCTTTTTTCTTTTGTACCAGTTTAGAATCGATTCAAAAAAAGGTTTTTGCATCGGTTGTCAGTAACAGCCGATGCAAAAGATGAGTTTTTAACATTAGTTTTTACCAAAAACCGATGCAAAAAATACTCTGTGCTTAAACAAGTTTATTTTTTTGCATCGGTTGTTTTGCACAACCGGTGGAAGAATTGGAAATGTAGCACCATTCTTGGTTGTTTAAAAGAACTGATGCAAAAAAGCAACATTTGACTTAAAAAGTTTTTCTTCCATCATTTGCTCCTAATAACCAGTACAAAATGATGATCTTTTGCAGATTACCCCTCATTAATTGTTGAAATTCTGAAACATGTTATTAATAAAAATATACATATACATCATAACGATCATTTAAAATAAAACTAAATGACAAAAAAATTAAGCATGATATTAAAACAAATATATATACGTATATATATAATTCAATTACAATGCTCTCCATACAAAACAGCGATTCTTATATTTTTTTTAGTAATATAATTCACATTTTCAATACAACAATCACTAAGAAGTAATATAGTCCATAATTTTAATAACATAATACATATTCCCCTTTGAAAAATATATACAGAACCTGAAGTTACCCACTTGACGACACCTACAATTTAAGAGGATATACTTCAACCTTCTTCCAGACTCCTACATGCAAATAAAGAAATTATAAGAACAAGAAGAATTTAGGCTATCCGCCTGGCAGGTTTTGCATGTCGCCTTCATCAAATTAATTCTTAAGTCTAGTTGTCCAACTTTTAAGATGCATTCACTAATTCCCTATTTTTGAACCAAAGAATAAAGTGTTGTTTCTCTGTCTGTTTCTTCTTTTAATATAAATGCTTCAAATTAGACCTTGTGTGAAAATAGTTAGAGAATAAAATATAGTAATGTTAGGTAGGTCAATGACTCCTTTTCTACTTCCTCTTGAATGTTTATTGAAAGTCTAAATGGGAAATATATATGCAGCAGCAACAAAACAATTCCGCTACATAGCTTTCACCAAATAGTTCTAGGTTTTCCAAATGAGTTTTAACCAATCTGTTATAACCTTATTTTATGTTCGCTCAAGGTGTAACGCAACACAAAAAAGGTTATTCCTTATTTGTTTGCAAAGAACTAAATCCTCAACATTATATTTATTTGTTTCTAATCTCATAAAAGATTGAATGTATTTTCATACTTCACTAGTATAACTCCGCAATATCAATGTTGCCAATACCTATAACAAATTATGCGCTTATTTTTTACAATTATCATATAAATAGATACTAAAATATAACTAACTATAATAGTAATCAAGACGCTTAGTTTACCATATTAAAAGAAAGTTCATTAATGTACAACCTCTACACAGTAGGCAGCCTTAAGAAATTTGAATACTAGGGCCAAGCAAACACGTCTATACAATTCTTCTGTGCACAACAACCATAGAACTAGCGAATAATATTAGTAAATCTGGAAGAATGCAAGTTAGTCATGATGACCATATTATGATGAGAAAAAGAAGATATAACCCAAGAAAAACATCACTATATAATTTACATGGAAGTACAAACTGATGAATATTCTAAGATGTAACAAACCTGGAATAACACTGCTAAAGAAAATAAGAAAAACCTCAAAAGTTAACGAATCACAAACATAACATGGAAAAGGAAGAAATATTTCGAATGTATCAAAGAACGGGAGTACAAGAAGGTTATACAATTGGAACTGAGGTAATATTAATCATCTTGAACACGATTCTGCACTAAATCAACCAATGTATATTAAATCCAAAAAAAGCTCAATAAAATGAGCTAGAAGAGAAGAATGCTTGCCCAAGAAAAGGCATATCGAGTAACAAATTCATGAATC
This sequence comes from Allium sativum, assembly GCA_030737875.1. Lineage (NCBI taxonomy): Eukaryota > Viridiplantae > Streptophyta > Magnoliopsida > Asparagales > Amaryllidaceae > Allium > Allium sativum. The sequence continues at coordinate 165,038,312 of CM060924.1, forward strand.
ACATATCATGATACTTGGTAATGGATCCTTTACAGAAAATTGAATATGATACTTGAAGTGAAAAATAACTCCCAAGCAATAACCTTTAACTACAATGATCAAATTTATAGTTCTTTCATAAAAGATTAGCACCAGCTATTTTTCACATATTAGGAATCCTTCCATAATATATATGATTTTTTTTTATTAGGAATCCATAATATATAACATAAAAGATTAGCAGACGATGTATATTGAAAAAAAAAATATGTTATTGTTTCTCAAAATTTGACTGTCTGAGACTAAATTTATCCCTAGTTAAATTCCATTAAAATTCTTTGCGTGAAGGCAATAAATTTTTTGGCATTCGACACAAAGCCACCAATAATGGGTAGAAAAAAGAAGAGCAATACAAATACACGAAAAAATAACTACTGCATCGAGAGACGAACTGGTGGCATCCCTGAGGACATACGATGCATAGCAAAACCCATTGGGATATCTAGACGAGTTGTTGAAGATGGATTTGGGCCGGTCCTAGGAGTTCTAGTGGCGAAAGCCAATTGCAAAACCAAGATTCTTATATAAGGACTGATGCAGTTATCCTTTGCATAGTGGATCACATGAACATGTTTGCAATCACAACTCTGTATTAATTCATGATTCATCTCAAGTATACGACTCTTATTCAAATAGAGTAAAATAAAGACCGTCGGTGGCATATTAGCGTTGACCAGTGATGTTTAGTAGGTCACTAGTTGGTGTATGCAACATAATTTCTTAGACACATACCGCATATGTTGATAAAGCTAATACAACCATGACGGCATATAAAATTTGCTTCTGTCAAATAAAGACAATATAGAAAACATAATAAATAATTCATAAAAAGTTGTACCAAGACAAAGAGAAGATGAAAATGTGCTAAGTACAAATAATGTAGTTAGTTGAATCAACTAGAATTGGTTGTTGAGTAGTGAATTTCCAGTCACTTACTTTTATTTTCCATCAACAAGCATGATCTTTCTCTCTTATGCCAGTAACAATTTAGTTATCACATACATAACATTCTTGAACAATGTCATACTTTCTATTCAATTGTTCCAACTATGAACCAATATAAAAGAACAAAAATCAATAGATTACATAAGCTAATAACATGTTAAATGCTAACTAGAAATATAAAAAACAAAATTACAAAGGCCAATAGAAATGATAGACAACTTTTGCGTAGCACCAATACCAAATGCTCTCATCCCTACCTTGTGCTCCCCCCATATGACCCGTTGAAGTCAAATTCAGCTTAGATTACCGGTCAGATGTTGCTTTTAGTCAGCTGTTGCGCTTATCCTATCTGAAGAAGCAATTGGAGCAAGCTAAGCCCAAGTGGGTTGACGTGCTATCATTATCCCTTTAAGCCTATCAGACTAATAACATGTAGGCAATTGGCCATACTCCATTTGCGCTCCCTTATGGATCCGAAGCAGTCATCCAGTGGAAATTGAAGTCCCTTCTTGTAGAACGACGTACTTAATGTGAAAATTTTGTTAATTTCTGCGGAACCATATTTGATCAGGATCTAGTATTTTCTATTTAGATGCCAATAAATCTCAACAAAAAAGGACAGAAATCAATTATGCAGCCTCACAAAAATAATATCAGAAATAAGAGACACAAAAGATTTAACGTGGTTTGTGTATGAATATCCTACGTCCATGAAGACCCAACAACTTCTTTTATTCTTTCTTCACAAGAGGGAGTACAATGAGAGAAGAATAAAAACACTCAATATACTTCTCACCCTATAAATTATATAGAAATAGGGATATTATTAAGGATATGAAAAAGAGAGCACTATAGGCTTGTTGTTCTAAAACGTTGAGCATGCCTCCATATTTATAAGAGTAAGGATGAAGACTTGCCTGAAGATAAGCATGAGAAGTTTCCAGATTTCCTTGATTGCAAATCTTGCATATTTGTGATTATTTCCCCATATAAGTATATTTGGATGATTTGAATCAAATAATATACTTTCTAATTCCATCCAAATTTGTTGCCTCATACACAAAGATTTGATTGATTAACCAAATCAAATATCTCTCCTGTATCTTTCCAATTTATTGCCTATAATTAATGGATTACAATAATCAATTAAAATCTTCTCCATAATTGGCAAAGATTTAAATCGTCCAATTTTAACACTCCACCTCGATTTAAATATATACATCAATCAACAAAATTAGTTGTTGGGTCAGTGCCACACAGCGCTCAAGTAGCAGGAAGCAAACTAATCTAGTTTGAGCAACGCTCAAACTTGTCTTTTGGAAGTGACTTTAGCATCATATCTGAAGGATTGTCCAAAGTACTCATCTTCACCAATTTGACCTTGTTTCGTTCTTCTTCAAGCATAAGAAAGAAACCTCTGATATCAATGTGCTTCATTCGTGAACTATAAGCTTGATTCTCTACAAGATGAATCGCACTCTGACTATCAGAAAATAACTCTATTGTCCGTTGTGCCATGAAAGATCATCCAACAACTGAAGTAAGTATAATCATTCCTTTGTTGCTTCCACAATCGATGTCAACTCTGCTTCGGTAGTCGACAAAGCTATGATAGATTGCATCTTTGATCTCCATGAAATCGAGCCTATGCCAAGTGTAAAAACGTTGTCAGACACTGACTTCCTAGCATCTCTATCCCTGGCATAATCAGAATCACAATATCCTCTAAAAAATATGTCACCATCTACTCCACCATATAACAAGCCCACCGAAGAAGTTCCTCGAAGATTTCTGAGAATTCACTTCACTAGTTTCCAATGTTCTTTGCTTGGGTTAGACATATATCGACTCACAATGTCTGTTGCATGGGCCAAATCTGGTCTTGTGCACACCATCGCATATATAAGACTACCAATGACACTAGGATAAGGTATATTAGCCATATACCTCTTATCTTCTTCCAGTGTAGGAGATTTGGTCTTTCGACGACTTAAAATGAGAGCCTAATGGAGTGCCAACCGGTTTGGCTTTCGCCGTTCCAAATTGAACAAGGACTTTCTCGATGTATTGCGCCTGAGTTAGCCTTAACTCTCTGCGCTTCCTATCCCTGCTTATCTCCATACCCAATATTCTTCGTGCCTTTCCCAAATCCTTCATGTCAAACTCTCTACTGAGCTCCGCTTTCAACTCTTTAATTCTGACCATACTCCGAGATGCAATCAACATATCATAAACATATAACAACAAATAAATCATGTCATCATCACATCTCTTAAAGTAAACACACTAGTTGTTGACTTTTAAAATTGTTGCATGCCAACACCAAATGTGTATGTGTTGTAACACCCCACCTCCGCTAGGGTCACTCACAAAGGGAATGCACTAGGTTTGGTGAAGCATTATCGAGGTAAACATGCACAGAAATATTACAAGACAGAACATATATGAAACAGCGGAAATAAAACAAATTTCATTACCTTATAAAATAAGGTCTAAAGCCTTTCACATCAGAATACATCAAAACTTGTCTTGCAATAGTAAAGAAGCATAAAACCTTTTCATAAATTATTCCCCAAAATAAAGCGGTGAAGCAACCATAGCCAAGAGAAGACCAAGCTATACATGATGACCTTCAAGCATAAGAGGTCCGAACTAAACAACATCATTTCCTCCCTGAAAACCTGGGGGGGGGGGGAACAGAAGACAAAGAGGCGAAAGAAAACGGGGTCAGTCATAAAGACTGGTAAGTCCTATCTACTTCCAGCATAAAAACAGGTAAAGGTAACATGACATGCATAAACTGAAAGTAAACATAAGGATGATGACAAGATAGATAAGCTAGACCAAGATAACAGGATGAACCACTGTTTCAAGATAAACTAAGGTATCACATTGTCAGGTTTCTATCAAGTATAAAATCCCGAGGTATCTATCATGTATATTTTCTCTGCACCTCCCGTACTAGTATCCCAACCCGTGTTATGTGTTAACTATAAAATGTCCCTTGCCCAATGTCATGAAATGGTCCATGTCGACCTAATATATCGTATATATAGGTTTTCTCAACTCGTGTGTTTCTTTCCATGTATAAGTTCAGTCCTTTGCCGTACCTCGTGCGGGCTTCCTCACTACTTCAACGTAGTACTCTTTGATCCTTAAAATCATTTGGACTGTCATCTTTTATCAAACTATGCTTTCTTATCAAGAACTATCGCGTGTTCAACTAAGGTTTATGCCACCCAGGACCACTGGGGATTATGCTACCTAATGAACGTTTTCGTATCTCGGTTTGGGTTCAAACCACCTAGGGCCACTAGGGATTATGCTACCCGTCAACCACGCCCTTTTTCCCACGTATGTATCGTGAATCATTTTGCCATGTCTAGGTGCACATGTATCTCAATGTGCCATCCGAGTTCCGTGACAGAATACAGGACTCGGCCGGGAGCTTTAGGTTATTTGTCGATGCAGATATTAAGGTCTGTTTTTCTACCGGTGGTTATGGTCCCACGTGACCCCTCCCTCAACTACTGAAAGGCAAAACAAGAAAAATCATGTATGAGAACTACACTACGGCCATCAATGGCCCACTCCCAAATGGCCTACCTCACCCGTAACTAGATAGCAAGTATGGTCTGTTGGGTGTTCTCTGCCTTTCCGCACGTACACGATTGACTAAAGATGGTAGGTGGCTGACGATGTGCTATCTAGGGCTACCGTGAAAATATCACCGACCCCACGCTAATCCACCCCAGTCTTTAGGTTGCTCGCACAGCAACCAAGGCATACCCTTGGCTCTTCTACCGCAGACCTTAACCTCTGTGAGCCCAGGAGGATCATCTGCCACCTCACAGAGGGATACCAAGAGTAACCTCACGTTCCCCGAAGCTACCGCTTCGTCACCCAGTTCGTTGGAGCCTTTATCTAAATCCGATATTGCTCCACCTCGTGTATTTGCTGAAGCGACGACCTACCGAATCGGGTTACGCATATATTATGAACTGGTCCAATTTCCTTGACTAAGAATTATTACTTAGTTATCCTTAACTAAGGTTTATCACTTAGCTTCCTTTCCCGTCATCCTTGTTAACTACTGTTTTCCACTTAGTCCCCCTGAATTAGGGTTTTATCTAATGGGTTAACCGTTGTCATTCAAGCTCATGACTTAACCCGTCTAGAAGCATGTCAAAATTGGCTAAGTGTTCAAGTTCAAGACTTAGCCCTACAAGCCATATGTCAAGTTGGTTAAGTATATCAAGAAGTTCACGGCTTAACCTTATCGCGTTATCGTGGTTGGTTAAGTATAGATTATCCTTATCAAATTACCGAGTCGAGTTGGTTAAGTATATTCAAGCGGTTCGTGTCTTAACCCTATCCAATTACTATGCTAGATTGGTTAAGTGTAGGTTAACTTAACCCCATCAAGTTACCGAGTCAAATTGGTTAAGTATTGGTTAACTTAACCTCACCAAAATTATTTAGTCAAATTGGTTAACCTAACCCCATTAAATCATTGTGTATAATTGGTTAAGTATAAGTTACTTAACCCCATTAGATTATCCTGTTAGATTGGTTAAGTATTGGTTAACTTAACCTTATCAAATTATTGGGTCGGATTGGTTAAGTGTTGGTTAACTTAACCTCATCAAATTATTGGGTCGGATTGGTTAAGTGTTGGTTAACTTAACCTCATCAAATTATTGGGTCGGATTGGTTAAGTGTTGGTTAACTTAACCTCATCAAATTATTGGGTCGGATTAGTTAAGTGTTGGTTAACTTAACCCCCTCCACTAATCGTGTTGTATGGTTAAGTGTCATTAGTCTAGCTAAGTTACTTAACCCACCCATCCATGTCATATCGGTTAAGTGTCATTAGTCTAATCAAGTTACTTAACCTTATCATGTGGCATTAATTAACTTAATATACCCCAACCTCTCACATTAGACTTTGTTGTGGTTACTAGTTAAGCCGGGCGGGTCCGGGTAGCTTTACACCACAACCTAGTCTAACCTCGGGTTTTAAGTGCGATATGACCAACTACTCACATTGGGTCCTATTGTTTGTAGCCACTAGTTAAGCCGGTCGGTTCCGGGTAGATTTATGCTACAAACTCAACCCAACCTCGAGTTGGCCACTTTCATGTTTTACTTCGAATCATGTTCATGCCAAATTTAGGCCTTGATTAAGTCCATGTTTTTCACTCATGCCCATTGTCCCATTTCTTGGTATAATTCATGTCAAGTTCACATGTTCCATATTTTTCCAAGTGTCATCCCCACGTTTATTACCATAACATGTTACATGTAATTTCATGTCAAGTTCATAGCAAATTTCAAGCTTTGCCTAGACTACCCAAAACGTATTCCCAACGCACATGAAAGCGAATCAACATAGTAGGAAAAATATGACAAGAGAGGGTATAAGATGGCAAAGGTGAATCACAAGTTAAACATGGTGACGTTTGAGGTAAAAGGTGTTCACATAACTAGCATATTGCATAACGGCCTCAAAACATGTATGATAGCATAAAGGGATTGGCCTCTAACATGCATGATATCATAAGAGGATTGGTCTCAAGCATGTATGGTATCATATCCTAGGTCCATCTTCTTATGCATGTGAGTGTCATGAGGGGGTTTAGGTTCTTTTACATGCATAAACCCAAAATGTTTCACAAGTCAAAATGGTTCTAAGTGTTCATGCCATCATTCCACAAGTAAAGATCCAAACTTGCATGATAAATTAAGTTCAGCACAACATAAGTAGCATGATTTAGTCACTAAAACATAGCCCAAAGTCATGGGTTCAAGAAAGGGGCAAAACTAGGTTCACATAGGCTAACATACTTATGCTTCATCTCATTTTATTCCATGTCAACATTAGAACTACCGTTTAGATCTACAAGTAGCTAGAACTTACATAGCGAGGCTTAGAGACTTAGGAGCATGAATCGTCATAGGATTTGCGTAGCAATGTTGATCTACTTCCACGATTTGATGTAGAAAGCTTGCACCTTTTGATTTGAATCCGACTTGAATGCATAAGCTCTTGGAGTTGGAGATGGAGGCCATGATCAAGAGAGAATTGGGCAGCACTTCGTTGTTAGATTGATTTTGAGTTATTTAGGTTAGGTCCTGGGGTGTTTTTATAGAGATTAGGAGTAGTTTAGGCCCTTAGATTAACCCTAGGATAGATCTGAACCCTCAAAATCCGTCATAGGCCAATAGACCAGACCCAAATGAGCAACCAGGTGCACCAGGTCGACCAGACCCAAAATGGGTTTTCGGGCCAGGTCGACACCCGTGTCGACTGGGCAATCGACCTGCCCCTGGGCGTGTCGACTCCCAGTCGACACCCCAGTCGACCTGGGGCTTGGGCGGGAATTTTTCCCGCCCAGTCTGTTTGGCTCCAGATTTGAATTTCGAACTGTTTTTGAACTTGAATTTTTCTGAAAACTTTGACGGGCCATAACTTGGTCATACAGACTCAAATTTTCGAAAACTCGGACTCTATTTCGTGTATTTTTCCGAGACGAACGCAATGGCACAGCCAGTTTCCTCTGATTCAGATTTTATAATTTAATTCCGCCTTAATTCTTGTCTCAACACCTTATAAAAATCCGGGTTGTTACATGTGTGAACAATTATCCAAATAAGCTGTAAAGTAAAGAAATGCAGGGAGACACAACTTTTATAGTGGTTCGGCACTAACGCCTACGTCCACTTTATAATCATCATTCATCATATCTTTGGTCTATTACAAAGTTGTACAAGTTCGGAAAATAGCTAAGAACAAAGAGTTACAATAGAATAACAAAATATGTGTTTATTCTACACTTTGACTAAATTTCCCTTCTTCTTCTTCGTTGAAAAGCGTTGACTTGGTCAACAATATCCAAGTTAAATGGTCATGTCCATGAAGTTCAAGAGTAGCACGAAGATCCTTGTTGATGTTCAAGTGTTGAAGGAAAACATGCATGCCATGTTTTAATTATCCATCTCATCTTCCATTGCTATGGTGGAGGTGTTGGAAGCCTTTAATGAATGTTTGGAGCTCTTAAGGTCCAAAATTTCCAAGGGAGAAGGATCCAAATGAAGGCCAAGTCTTGGGGTATTTATAGGAGGAAGGTTAGGTGGGAGTAGGTGACCAGTGGGGCCCACAAACAACAAATTTCGCACCCCAAAAGTAGCCCCGAAACAGGAAATTCGAGTCCCCAGGCGCAGGGCTCGAAACTTCGAACCCCCTGCAGGTGCTCGAAATTTCGACCCCCTCCAGGGGGTTCGAAATTTTGAACCCTCACCAGGGGATTTGAAATTTCGTACCCCTCGAGGGGTACGAAATTCCGAACCCCTACGGGGGTGCGAATATTGAGGAGGAGAAAGGGGTGAACTTCTTGGTGCTGATATCTTGTTGTTTTAGGGCGTCGAAGCTCCTAGATGCGAAGTGAAGGAATCCGTAGTTTTGCTAGTCCAAAGTGAAGGAATTTGAGCTTCCGACACGAAGAAAATCGGATGAATTGGGCGGTGCCCATAGTTTTGACCTAACCGGCTAGGTTGATCGCCGCCGGGACTGCGGGGCCCCGGACCCCCACCGGCGCTGCGCTTGGACCCGCTTGAGGGCTCGCCTTCGGCTCGGAGCACAGATCGACTAAGAGTTCATTGGTCCTTGCGTTTGTGATGCAACTTCGACCCTGCTGCTTTATTTTTTTGACACTTAAGCGCATCGCTCACCAGATACTTGACGTGTGACAGCTTTGACAAAACAGCGTGTCAACACTAGTCCTTAAAACTTCTGGAGTATCCCTATGAAAGAATAAACTTATCAAACTTCTTATACCATATCCTAGGAGATTGCTTCAATCCATATAGAGATTTATTGAGTTTGCAAACATAATCTGGTTTGTTACTATCAATGAACCCTTCCGGCTACTTTAAATAAATATCCTCATCCAGATCACTATGCAAGAATGCAGTTTTGACAACTAGTTGCTCTAATTCCACATCATAATGAGCAACTAATGCCAAGAGAATACGAATAGAAGTACGCCTAACAACTGGAGCAAAGATGTCATGATACTCTACCCCCTTCTTCTGAACATACCCCTTTACTACTACTCTTGCTTTATATATGAGATTTCCATTGTCGCCATCTTTCACTTTATAGATCAACTTACTTACAAAAGCTCTTTTGTCGGTAGGAAGTGGCACCAAATCCCAAGTGTGGTTTTTCTGTAAAGATTCGATCTCCTCTTCCATATCAACTAACCAACTGGAACTGTCAATTGATGCAATAGCGTCTCTATAATCACCGGGCTCATCATAGACAACGTTTAATGCATATGTTGTCATATCATCAAAGTCAATGTCTTTGATGCTCAAGCCAACAAACTCATCAAGCCATCTAGACTTTCTTCTTTCTCTAATAGGCCTAGTCTCTGTATGAGTTCCACCATGAGTCTAATCTTCTGTGTCAACATCTGTACTGTCCTCATCAAACATGGTGTCATCGAAAACACCATTTGAACGTCTATGGAAAGAATCAATAGATGACCTGCTTTGTGTCTGGTATTCTTCGCATGTCCTCTCATTATCATCCGATGAGAAAGGCTCCACCTTCAACAAAGCCTTTTCATCAAAAGTTACATGTCTGCTGATAATAAGTTTCTTGCTGATAGGTTACCACAACCTATATCCTTTCACTCCTCTTCTATAACCTAGAAAGATACACTTGCGAGCTCTATGTTCCATTTTTCCTCGAGTCTCATGCACATAAGCTGGACAACTAAACACCTTGAGGAATGAATAGCTAACAAGCTCTCCTTTCCATCCTTCTTCAGGGATCTTCATGTCTGTGGTAGTAGAAGGTGTGCGGTTGATGAGGAAAGCCGCCATAGATAAAGATTCAGCCCAAAATCCCTTCTTCAACTTACTAGTCAATCTGAGGCATCTAGTTCTCTCCAACAATGTTCGGTTCATCCTTTCTGCAACTCCATTGGACTGGGGATCGCCTGGTGTTGTGTAATGCCTCTTAATGCCTTTGGACTGACAATAATTGATGAATTCCTTTGATACGAACTCACCGCCATTATATGAACAAAGAACTTTCAACTTCTTCCCTGATTGCTTCTCTTCCATGGGTTGCCATTTACGAAATCTTGCAAAGGTTTCACTTTTGGAATTTAGAAAGTATACCCAAACTTTACAAGAGAAATTGTCTATGAATGAAACAAAATACCTGGCTCCACCCAAGAATGGGCAAAGGGAAGGTCCTCAAACATCTGTGTGAACATAATCCAAAACAGCTTTTGCCTTATGCTCACCAACACCAAAATAAATCTTCATCTGCTTACCAAGAATACACTCTTCACAAAAAAAAAGCTTTGAATGTTGAACTCCGTCATTCAAACCTCGCTTTCTTAGCTCATCCATGTTGCGCTTGCCAATGTGGCCCATCCGCAAGTGCCATAATCTGGAAGAATCTGAATCAACTAAAGTAACTGAAGCTGATTCGCCAACTACAGTAGTGCCCTTTAGTAAATAGAGATTTCCTACCCTTACTCCTTTCATAACAATCATGGAACCCTTAGATATTTTCATCTTCTCTTCTTCAACTACAATCTTTAGTCCAAGTCTACTCAACGCCCCAACAGAAATCAGGCTCCTCCTTAAATCAGGTACATGCCTAACATCCTGATCTTTACACTACCAACACCAACCATGTGACAAGAAGCTTCATTACCCATCATAATCTCTCCTCTGCCAATCTCACGGTAAGTGGAAAATGAGTTCCTATCAGGTGTTATATGATAGGATGCGCCAGAATCAATCAACTATAGGGTGATCTTCCCAGAAAAACCATAAGCTATAAACACATCATTGTCACTCTCTGTATGTGATTTCTCCACTATATAGGCTAAAGCTTGCTTTGGGTCTTTTCTTCTTACTCAAGCTTGGGACATTGCGCAACAATGTGCCCGGGCTTCTTACAATAATGACAAGTCAATTTCTTTGGCCTACTAGACTGAGACCTCGAAGAATCTCGTCCTTCACCTTTCTTCGATTTGCTTTGACTTCTACCTCACTGAACAGATAAGCCTTCGGTATTACTATCAATGCTAGTGCTCGCCAATCTACCTCTTAACACTTCATCATGAAGGCCATCCTTTACATTAGAAAGACTAATTTTACTACGACCATAAATCATGGAATTGACAAAAGCAGTATATTCCTTAGGCAAGGAACATAGGAGGATCACAGCTTGAGCCTCATCAGTAATATCAACATCTGCTGCCTTCAGGTTCATAACTAAAGTGGTCAAGGCATCTACATGCTCCATAAGATTGGCTTCAGGCTTCATCTTGAATGAATAAAGTTGTTGTTGTAGAATAATACGATTTGTGAGAGACTTGTCTTGATATGCATCTGGCAATGCATCCCTAGTTCCTTCGCCGTCTTCTTCTGAGAAAACTCTCTAGTCTCTAAGAACTTTATCTGAAAGACTCAACTGAATCGTTGTGAGAGCTTCATCTTCCATCTCTTCCAAATCAGCTGCATCCATATCTTTCAATTTATCAGGCACAGAAACAACTTTATAAGTCTTCTCCTTCTTTAATATAGCCTCCATCTTCATCTTCCAAGTACCAAAATCTCCCTTTCTGTCAAAACGAGTAACTCCGTAATTGACAGCATATTTACCAATAAACTTACTAGAAGTAGCCATTGATATCTAAATAGGAACAATAACACTAGCTCTGATACCAAACTGATGTGAAAATTTTGTTAATTTGTGCCGAAGCGTATTTGATCAGGATCTAATATTATCTATTTAGATACCAATAAATCTCAACACAAAAGGACAACAATCAATTATGCAGCCTCACATAAACAATACCAGAAATAAGAGACACAAAATATTTAACATGGTTCAGATATGAATATCCTACGTCCACGGAGACCCAACGACTTCTTTTATTCATTCTTCACAAGTGGGAGTACAATAAGCGAAAAATATAAACACACTCAATATATTTCCCACCCTATAATTTATACAGAAATAGGGATCTTATTGATGATATGAAAAAGAGAGCACTATAGGCTTGTTGTTCTAAAACGATGAGCAAGCCTCCCTATTTATAAAAGTAAGGATGAAGGCTTGCTTGAAGATAAGCATGAGAAGTTTCCAGATTTCCTTGATTGCAAATCTTGCATATTTATGATTATTTCCCCGTGTAAATATATTTGATTGATTTGAATCAAATAATATACCTTTTTATTGTTGTATATAACGGTGTTGTATACACAATTATATGATTTTTGTTTGATGATAACAACCAAATATATTTTTTATTATAAATGTGTTTGGTACTGTACTGTTATATATATACATCACAGCAATGAATATAATATTTATATTTAAATAAAATACGACTGTACAGAAATTCAAATATTAACACAGTATTTTATTTAAATAGAATATTTTATTCAAACAGTACAACTATTTGTAACTCCACTATTTATACATTCACAGAATATTTGTACTTGTATAAACAGAATAAAATAGACAAGTTCGTTTGACAACAATAAAATGATATTTTATTTCAATCAAACTTGTTTATTACAGACATCAGTACATTTCATATATACACAGCTCCTCACTGCAACACTCATACATTCATTCAGTTTACATTTCGTTTTCACTTGTATATACAGACACACTGACACTCTGTCCTTGTCTTCTATCTTCTGTCTTCACAGCTTTCTCTGTCAGTCTAGTCATCTACACCTGTCATACACAGAAACACACACACAGTACACTGCAATAGAAATAAAAATTGAATACATGCAGATTTGAATTTTATTTTTTGAAATTTTATTTGCCTCAGTTTTCTGGTGTGTTTCTCATCATTTTTCTGACTTGATCTGATTTGTATCAGCCTCAACATACTACACTGGTTTGCTGATCAGAACCAGTTGATTCTGATCAGCCACAACACAGTGCAGTAGTCTGCTGATAAAATTCACGTATATTCACACATGTATACACACACATACGTGCATATATACACATATGTATACGTAAAAGAAAATACATGTCAAACAGCAAAACAAGAGCTAACATGGCAGGTCAATCCAGTACAAGTGCATGCCAAGTCAACATGGTCAAGCAACATGGAAGTCCAAAATATCACATGAAGTTCAAATCAGCAAAGAAACTTTAGCAAACTCAGAAACATTCATGAATGGTGCAGGAACAACACAATTGTCACAAAACATATACAAGTTTCTGAAATAGCTCAAATACAAGAGCACTGCATAGTTCAATGATTTAGCATGGTCGAGAGTGGTTCAACAAATATGGAGAAGCAATGGTGTAACTAGAGCATGCACAAATGGTGAAACATGATGGTGGCATAGCATATGTACTCATATCAATTCTAATGGTCGAGCATGTATTCATGTATACAAGACAGCATGGTGAATCAAGTAAGTGACTACAGCATATACATGACCCAAGTCTCAGCAAATTCAAAACAGTGAGCTTAAAGACAGCATGTACATGGTGGAGTATACTTGGGTGCACAAGCATGTGAACATGTCACAAACTAGTCATGATAATGTATGAACAACATTTTAAAAGCAGGAAAGGGTGAAACTGGTCAAAGTGTTCACAAGAGAAATCAAAGACATTCAACAAAAGAAGCACTCATTTTTTAGTTTCCAGAAATGAGAATTTTTTTTTAGCAAGTGCTCATGTCAATTTTATGAAATGAACTGGAAATATTTCATTGTTTAAATTGTGCACAAGTCTACAAATTCAAGCAAGTGTAGCATCTATTCACAACCTAGTCAGCCAGTCGAGCTCATATATTGACATCACAACATGATCACAACAGTACATATGACTACATGGTGCAACAATCAAGTCGAGGCACAAGTCAGAGTGCGGAAAGCAACTCAATCAGGTTATGTGCAAGTACAAGTGTGATTCAACCCAAAACAGCAAATAAGAGTGGTCAACCATCAAGGTAAGTGAGCAAAAGCAAAACTATGATGCAGCAAAATGAAGTATGTACACATGTAGCATAGTGATGCCAAACAGCAATGGTGGCATAGCAGCAACAAGAGCATGAACAATATGGTGCAGGTAGTGTTTTTGACAAAACAGTTTTTGCAATTCGGTTTTCAGTTTTGAAAGGATGAACAATTTTTAAAATGATTTCAGAATTCCACATTTTCCAGAAACAGTTTTTAAGACAAGTTTTAAAATTCATAAATACACAGATTTATTTTAGAGATCAGGATTCTTTTTTTTTAAGGCAATAATCAGCAAAGTCAAATGGCATTTTTTTATTATTATTCAATGCTGTTTATATTCATGGAAAATCAAACCAAGGCAATCCAAGAAATCAGTCATTTGATTCCAGTTTGGTTCAGAAAGTTTTGAGCAAGACAAGAATTCTTTCCAGAATTCAATCAATCAAGAATTGTTCAAGGGTACAACAAAACAGAAATCAAATTTCCAGAATGATGCATAAGAACCAAGGAGATTAATCAGTTTATTTCTTACCAGAAATGTTCAAGAGTTTTTAACAGTGGGCCAAGGAGTTTTAATTTGCAGAAAATCATATTTGGAAAGAGTTTAATTTCCTCCAGAATTGCCACATTCAAATCAGAGCCGAGGCTGTTTTTTTTTCAAAAGGGAATTTTTTTTTTTGATTCAAGAGATTTTCATAAGCGAGAGTAAAACTGAAAATCATACAAGGCAATACATTCAATACCGAGAATTCAAAAGGGGCCACGCAAAATTCAAATTCAATCAAACCATTTCAAAAGTGGAAACCGCACGAATCAGGGGCAATATCAGATCGAGTCAATATTAGCGAAATCAGAGTAAAGTTAGGGTTTTCTATAACCCTATATTAGCACACCATTTCATCATCGGCAAATATAGAAGATCGAATCCCACATAATCAGATCGAATCATTCAAGAAATCAGAGCGCAAGTTAAGGATATGAAATCCTATATGACACCACATCATCACAGGCAGTTTTATGCATCGAAAACCCACAAAAATTAGAGCAAGCAATTTCAAGCAAATACACAAAATCAAAATTACTCACAGTTTCGATCAGACCAGAGAACAACCCTCAAATCAGAGAGCAATAGATTGAAGAAACAAGGCGCAAGAGAATTGAAGCAATAACAATCATCATCTCGCCCAGAAACCGATTGATTTGGGGAGAATTGCAAAACCCTAGCCGCCATTTTTTTTCCCACAGAATAAAGAGATCGGGTGAAATGAAAATGAGAATGGGCCGGCCAAATGACAAAAGGGGCTTTGGCTTTGTTTATTAAAAAGGGGATGCCTCCTTACATTTAAACTCCCCCATTCAATTTTCAAAAGGATTTCCTTTGTTTTTTATTTGTGTTGTATTTTAATTTCGTCTTGTAAATCGAACCAAAACAGTTTTAGAGTCTGTAAAACTCTAGGGGAGTTTCAGTTAGGGTTTAACTGACAGTACTAGAATCTGTAAAATCTAGGAATACAGGTTACGAGTTTGTAATCCGGGGAAAATCTGATTTAGGGGTTTGAATCAGTCTAGGATTTTGAGCGTAGGGTTAGAATAGGAGCAGGGGTTTGCAAGTGTACATGGTCTTGTATGCGGGAACTGTTCTATCACCTAGTAGAAATCTTAGAAATGCAGCAGTAGGCAGGGTTTTGCCGAAGCTGGGTATATCTTTGTGTGATTTATTTTCTGCATTTCTGTTTCTGCTATATTCTGTGATCAATTTATTATTATTTATCTCGTTAAGTTTTTAATTCTGTTTAAAAAAAAAACTGTGAAAAACCCTATTCACCCCCCCTCTAGGGTTATTCTAGATCCAACAAGTGGTATCAGAGCAGGTTATTTCTTTAACCCTAGAAACATGGATCCTAGTTGTCAGTCTTATGAGAGTCAGTCCAGTAATATTCCAATTATTTTTAAGGGAACAGATTTTTCAATTTGGAAATCAAATTTCGAATCATTTTTAAAATCTGTTAATCTTGATTATTGGAATATTATTGAAAATATGGAAGATATGTCAAATAAGACGAATAAGGTTTTAAATGCTCAAGCTATGCATATTTTATATTCTTATCTTGATAATAATCAGCTTGACTTTATCTCTCATTGTTTAACTGCGCAGGACATCTGGAAAACTCTCAACGCGCGGTATGGAAATTCTGACAACTCCTCAAAACCCTCAAATGCCAACTCAAATTCAGATCTGTGCTTAACTGGAACTATTCATGTGGATTCAGACGATGGGGACTTATCATATGACGATCTGGTATCTCTTTGTAATAATTTAACAAGAACTGTTGATCGTCTCAAACGGAAAAACAAGTCTTTGAAATCTGAAAATTCTGAGTTGACCCATAATAACAATTTGTTGAAATTAAAATTTGAAAACTCTGACTGCAAAAACTGTATGGTTGTGAAAACTGATTTAGCTCAACTTGATGAACATTCTGGAAGGCTCGAAAATAAAATTCTGTTTTTAAAAAATCTCGAAGATGAGTTGACTCATAAAAATAACGCTTTGCAGAAGGAGTTGGATAAGATTAATTTAGAACATGAAATTTTTGAAAAGGAAAATTTGGTGAAAACGGATTTGATTGTGAAAGAGCTTGAATCTGAAATTGAAAAATTCAAGAATGTTGAAAAACTTGAATTGGAAAAACAAAAACTTTTTGAAGCTGAGATTTCTGAGTTCCAAGCCAAAATCAAATTGCTTGAAATTGAAAATTTGGTTTTGAAAGTTGATTCTGAAAATTGTAAGATCACTAAAAATCATTGCTCAGATTTAATGAAAGAAAATGATGATCTCAAATTTAAACTTCAACAACTTGAATCAACATTGGTTAAATTTTCAAATGGAGAAAAATCGTTGAATATGTTGTTGAGAAATCAATTTCCGTCTAGAAATAAAAATGGACTTGGATTTGGGAAAATAAATGATTTTGAAAAGCAGAATACAAACGGTTTTAAAAATCCCTCAAATCACTGTAGAAATGTTTGTTTTGAAAGTCCTAACTCTGAAAACTTCAAAGGATTTGTAAGTCACAATCGAGATAAGTTTTTGTTTTATAACAAACCATTTAAACATTCTTGGATCTCAAATGGAAATAAAACGGATTTTGTTAAATTCAAAACGATTTGGGTTCCTAAAGGCACAAAGGTAAATTCGGATGGTTTGTTATATAAACAAGTTTGGATACCAAAAGATTTGAACAAAACTGTGGGTGGTTTCACAAATTTTGTTAGACCGCTAAATTCTCTTAACAGTTAGGTACCAAAGGAGGCTGAGGAACTGCATAACTAAAGAAAAAACTGGATTCAAAACTGCTACATATCACAGAATCATTCACAGTTCCTTAGCCACATCTGTTGAGTTAGAGATTCTGCTTTACATTGGATTCTGGTATGATCTCTAAACTCACCTTTGTATATTCTCTTTGTTTGTCTTTTATTCCTTTCTCTATTTTTTTTTTATTTGACACTGCCATATTCTTCTCTGTCTGTACTTCTTAAACTTCCAGTTGCAGAATTCATGATCTTTCTTGAAATATGCTTTATTTGTATAAAATCATTGTGTGTTAATTACTTCCATATCCTAAATTTAATCTTGTAAATATCTGCAATTGTTTTTGAGATTTTTTTTATTTCTGAATTCATAACAGTGTTGATGTATTCTTATCATATCTTGAACACTGTTAATTTGAATCCTAAATTTTTTGAAGATCTGAATATTTAATGAAATGTCATACACCTTTGTTGTTCTGAGTTTATTCTAATTCATTTTAGAAAAGCTCAAAATATTATACTCATTACAACACTCTGTTATTTATCAGTTGTGATAATTTCATTGATTTTCAGGTTGGCTTATATCAGTGATACATGTTGGAATTCATCTTTATTCATGATCATTATATTGAAATATGTTTGTTTGAAATCATCTGAAATTCTAGATATTTTGAATATCACACACCTCTTATTTTTGAAACTGTCAATCTCGTGTGACTAATTCATTATATCCCAAAACTTTACATTGATTCATGTGATTTCAAATAAATTATCCCGATCATGAATATTTTCAAATTTGATGTAAATGACCTGAAATTTCTCTTGGGCTTGTCGGAAATAGTTTTGAGAAATTCTTGAAAATGTTCTTTTTGAAAATGATCTTTGAAAATCATTGTTATTTCATGATTATTTGATTTGAATATATGTTTGTTTAAAATCATTTGAAATTATTGATTTATTGAATCACACACATATCTTGAATCTGAAATATAATATTGTGTGATTGATTCATTAAATCCTGATATATTCACATTTCTTCAAATGATTTAAAATAAACTAAATTTTATAATCATGGATCATGGAATATATTTTTTTGTGATCTTCAGAAACATCGTTTGACAAGTCTGTTGTGATATTGATTTTTCTGTGCTGCTCTGATACTGTTTTTTGAAAAATGTTTGTTTTGGAATCATGCTGCTCTGATTATAAGAAATTGATTTGTAAATATATTTTTTGGACTGCTTGATTTGGTATCAAAGATTTATCGTGTTCTGATAAATGAAATTTGTGTGCCTGAGTTGCTTGCTTTGTAATTAAGTCTTTTCTGTTGACTGAGGTACCATTGTTTGTCACCGGGGTGTCATTAAAATCCTTGAGAAAGTGAGAACATTTGGTATCAGAAGCGCCTTATATTTGTCACATCCATCTCTTCTGATTTTTTTTTCACTTTGTAGAGACACCAAGTGGTATCAGATTAGGAAGTGCTGATTTTCTTTATTCTCATCATGTATATATATATTTCTTTTCTCTCTTGTGCTTTGTATAGCTCTTCATATTCCTCTTGTATTTGTTTTTTTCAACTTTAAAAATTATTTATTGATTATTCTTTCAGAAATTGAAATCAATATCCAAAATTGAAATGTATTTATAATTCATCAAAATTATTTTTAGACTTTGAAATTGTGATGAATTGGGACTGCAATATATTTCACAACAAGAGGAGATTTTTTTTTTCTTTAATTTTCATGATTGTTGAACATTTATTATAATGTCTTTGAACTGGCAAATTATCTCACGACCATCTTCATTATCTTTCATCATTCTGCCATCCATGATAATTTTTTTTTGGAGAGTTTAATATTTTTAAAATCATCTTGAACAAACAGTAAAAAAAATATAGTTGATGGAATTGTGGTTATGCTATTTTTCAGAATTAGTGTCAAATGAAAATTTTCAATAATCCCAGTACAGTTCATGCATATCTCATAATACAATTAATTTAGAAATCTATTTCACAGTCCATCTCTGTACTTACCATATTTCTATCATCCATATTGGTTTTATATATCGAGGAGTTTTTTTTAAAAAAAAAAACTGAAAATGATGAAAATATAATTAATACATAAGTGTGTCTCTAACTTCATTTAAAAATCCAAGCTCTGGTCATGCACGGTTAAGAGACAACTTATAATTTATGCTGCGACTGACCTCATTTAAAAATCCAAGCTCTGGTTATGCGTGGTCAGGGTGCTCTTAAATCAAAAGAAAAAGAAAAGAAAATAATTTGCAATAA
This sequence comes from Allium sativum, assembly GCA_030737875.1. Taxonomy (NCBI): domain Eukaryota; kingdom Viridiplantae; phylum Streptophyta; class Magnoliopsida; order Asparagales; family Amaryllidaceae; genus Allium; species Allium sativum. The sequence continues at coordinate 165,057,939 of CM060924.1, forward strand.
ATAAATTTTTAAATGAAATTCTCCTTGGTGTATATTAACCAGCCGAACAATCCACTTTCTAATCTGTGAAATGTGTTGAAATTTTATGACGTATTATGATTTGTTGATTGATAGATATTGGAATTTGAGATTATTCGATTTTGTCATTTAAATTGAATTTATAATTATATGTCCAAATCCATCACTGTTTTTGAACTCATTTTTATAAAATTCTTTTGAAAATATTTGGAAATAATTTTTTTTTCTCTCCATTTCATATAAAATTCATCGTATATCCGTCATTTTCTACAATGTGAAATATGCCACATGTTCTTAGAATATTATGATTTTTGTTTGACTGATTGAGATTTATGATGACTGTTCTTCCTCTTAAGCTGATATAGTATTTGTTAGTCATTTTTCATCTATATTTTAAAAATCTGTATCCTTTTGATGATAACAAAAGGGGGAGAATGGATTAGGTTTTGATTTATGAGTGAATATTTTATAAATATTTTTAATTTTGAAAATTTAATTATTCATACATTTCACTCATGCATAGTTATAGGGGGAGTTTCTGTTGTAGGGGGAGCATTTAAATAGGGGGAGTTCAAATATCCACGAACAAACACATTTATTATACTCAAAATCTTTTATTTGTTTGTCATCATCAAAAGGGGGAGATTGTTGTATATAACGGTGTTGTATACACAATTATATGATTTTTGTTTGATGATAACAACCAAATATATTTTTTATTATAAATGTGTTTGGTACTGTACTGTTATATATATACATCACAGCAATGAATATAATATTTATATTTAAATAAAATACGACTGTACAGAAATTCAAATATTAACACAGTATTTTATTTAAATAGAATATTTTATTCAAACAGTACAACTATTTGTAACTCCACTATTTATACATTCACAGAATATTTGTACTTGTATAAACAGAATAAAATAGACAAGTTCGTTTGACAACAATAAAATGATATTTTATTTCAATCAAACTTGTTTATTACAGACATCAGTACATTTCATATATACACAGCTCCTCACTGCAACACTCATACATTCATTCAGTTTACATTTCGTTTTCACTTGTATATACAGACACACTGACACTCTGTCCTTGTCTTCTATCTTCTGTCTTCACAGCTTTCTCTGTCCTTGGATCTCAAATGGAAATAAAACGGATTTTGTTAAATTCAAAACGATTTGGGTTCCTAAAGGCACAAAGGTAAATTCGGATGGTTTGTTATATAAACAAGGTAATATGACGATCTCAAGTTTGTTATATAAACGCGCGGTATGGAAATTTTGACAACTCCTCAAAACCCTCAAATGCCAACTCAAATTCAGATCTGTGCTTAACTGGAACTATTCATGTGGATTCAGACGATGGGGACTTATCATATGACGATCTGGTATCTCTTTGTAATAATTTAACAAGAACTGTTGATCGTCTCAAACGGAAAAACAAGTCTTTGAAATCTGAAAATTCTGAGTTGACCCATAATAACAATTTGTTGAAATTAAAATTTGAAAACTCTGACTGCAAAAACTGTATGGTTGTGAAAACTGATTTAGCTCAACTTGATGAACATTCTGGAAGGCTCGAAAATAAAATTCTGTTTTTAAAAAATCTCGAAGATGAGTTGACTCATAAAAATAACGCTTTGCAGAAGGAGTTGGATAAGATTAATTTAGAACATGAAATTTTTGAAAAGGAAAATTTGGTGAAAACGGATTTGATTGTGAAAGAGCTTGAATCTGAAATTGAAAAATTCAAGAATGTTGAAAAACTTGAATTGGAAAAACAAAAACTTTTTGAAGCTGAGATTTCTGAGTTCCAAGCCAAAATCAAATTGCTTGAAATTGAAAATTTGGTTTTGAAAGTTGATTCTGAAAATTGTAAGATCACTAAAAATCATTGCTCAGATTTAATGAAAGAAAATGATGATCTCAAATTTAAACTTCAACAACTTGAATCAACATTGGTTAAATTTTCAAATGGAGAAAAATCGTTGAATATGTTGTTGAGAAATCAATTTCCGTCTAGAAATAAAAATGGACTTGGATTTGGGAAAATAAATGATTTTGAAAAGCAGAATACAAACGGTTTTAAAAATCCCTCAAATCACTGTAGAAATGTTTGTTTTGAAAGTCCTAACTCTGAAAACTTCAAAGGATTTGTAAGTCACAATCGAGATAAGTTTTTGTTTTATAACAAACCATTTAAACATTCTTGGATCTCAAATGGAAATAAAACGGATTTTGTTAAATTCAAAACGATTTGGGTTCCTAAAGGCACAAAGGTAAATTCGGATGGTTTGTTATATAAACAAGTTTGGATACCAAAAGATTTGAACAAAACTGTGGGTGGTTTCACAAATTTTGTTAGACCGCTAAATTCTCTTAACAGTTAGGTACCAAAGGAGGCTGAGGAACTGCATAACTAAAGAAAAAACTGGATTCAAAACTGCTACATATCACAGAATCATTCACAGTTCCTTAGCCACATCTGTTGAGTTAGAGATTCTGCTTTACATTGGATTCTGGTATGATCTCTAAACTCACCTTTGTATATTCTCTTTGTTTGTCTTTTATTCCTTTCTCTATTTTTTTTTTATTTGACACTGCCATATTCTTCTCTGTCTGTACTTCTTAAACTTCCAGTTGCAGAATTCATGATCTTTCTTGAAATATGCTTTATTTGTATAAAATCATTGTGTGTTAATTACTTCCATATCCTAAATTTAATCTTGTAAATATCTGCAATTGTTTTTGAGATTTTTTTTATTTCTGAATTCATAACAGTGTTGATGTATTCTTATCATATCTTGAACACTGTTAATTTGAATCCTAAATTTTTTGAAGATCTGAATATTTAATGAAATGTCATACACCTTTGTTGTTCTGAGTTTATTCTAATTCATTTTAGAAAAGCTCAAAATATTATACTCATTACAACACTCTGTTATTTATCAGTTGTGATAATTTCATTGATTTTCAGGTTGGCTTATATCAGTGATACATGTTGGAATTCATCTTTATTCATGATCATTATATTGAAATATGTTTGTTTGAAATCATCTGAAATTCTAGATATTTTGAATATCACACACCTCTTATTTTTGAAACTGTCAATCTCGTGTGACTAATTCATTATATCCCAAAACTTTACATTGATTCATGTGATTTCAAATAAATTATCCCGATCATGAATATTTTCAAATTTGATGTAAATGACCTGAAATTTCTCTTGGGCTTGTCGGAAATAGTTTTGAGAAATTCTTGAAAATGTTCTTTTTGAAAATGATCTTTGAAAATCATTGTTATTTCATGATTATTTGATTTGAATATATGTTTGTTTAAAATCATTTGAAATTATTGATTTATTGAATCACACACATATCTTGAATCTGAAATATAATATTGTGTGATTGATTCATTAAATCCTGATATATTCACATTTCTTCAAATGATTTAAAATAAACTAAATTTTATAATCATGGATCATGGAATATATTTTTTTGTGATCTTCAGAAACATCGTTTGACAAGTCTGTTGTGATATTGATTTTTCTGTGCTGCTCTGATACTGTTTTTTGAAAAATGTTTGTTTTGGAATCATGCTGCTCTGATTATAAGAAATTGATTTGTAAATATATTTTTTGGACTGCTTGATTTGGTATCAAAGATTTATCGTGTTCTGATAAATGAAATTTGTGTGCCTGAGTTGCTTGCTTTGTAATTAAGTCTTTTCTGTTGACTGAGGTACCATTGTTTGTCACCGGGGTGTCATTAAAATCCTTGAGAAAGTGAGAACATTTGGTATCAGAAGCGCCTTATATTTGTCACATCCATCTCTTCTGATTTTTTTTTCACTTTGTAGAGACACCAAGTGGTATCAGATTAGGAAGTGCTGATTTTCTTTATTCTCATCATGTATATATATATTTCTTTTCTCTCTTGTGCTTTGTATAGCTCTTCATATTCCTCTTGTATTTGTTTTTTTCAACTTTAAAAATTATTTATTGATTATTCTTTCAGAAATTGAAATCAATATCCAAAATTGAAATGTATTTATAATTCATCAAAATTATTTTTAGACTTTGAAATTGTGATGAATTGGGACTGCAATATATTTCACAACAAGAGGAGATTTTTTTTTTTCTTTAATTTTCATGATTGTTGAACATTTATTATAATGTCTTTGAACTGGCAAATTATCTCACGACCATCTTCATTATCTTTCATCATTCTGCCATCCATGATAATTTTTTTTTGGAGAGTTTAATATTTTTAAAATCATCTTGAACAAACAGTAAAAAAAATATAGTTGATGGAATTGTGGTTATGCTATTTTTCAGAATTAGTGTCAAATGAAAATTTTCAATAATCCCAGTACAGTTCATGCATATCTCATAATACAATTAATTTAGAAATCTATTTCACAGTCCATCTCTGTACTTACCATATTTCTATCATCCATATTGGTTTTATATATCGAGGAGTTTTTTTTTAAAAAAAAAACTGAAAATGATGAAAATATAATTAATACATAAGTGTGTCTCTAACTTCATTTAAAAATCCAAGCTCTGGTCATGCACGGTTAAGAGACAACTTATAATTTATGCTGCGACTGACCTCATTTAAAAATCCAAGCTCTGGTTATGCGTGGTCAGGGTGCTCTTAAATCAAAAGAAAAAGAAAAGAAAATAATTTGCAATAAATAAATTTTTAAATGAAATTCTCCTTGGTGTATATTAACCAGCCGAACAATCCACTTTCTAATCTGTGAAATGTGTTGAAATTTTATGACGTATTATGATTTGTTGATTGATAGATATTGGAATTTGAGATTATTCGATTTTGTCATTTAAATTGAATTTATAATTATATGTCCAAATCCATCACTGTTTTTGAACTCATTTTTATAAAATTCTTTTGAAAATATTTGGAAATAATTTTTTTTTCTCTCCATTTCATATAAAATTCATCGTATATCCGTCATTTTCTACAATGTGAAATATGCCACATGTTCTTAGAATATTATGATTTTTGTTTGACTGATTGAGATTTATGATGACTGTTCTTCCTCTTAAGCTGATATAGTATTTGTTAGTCATTTTTCATCTATATTTTAAAAATCTGTATCCTTTTGATGATAACAAAAGGGGGAGAATGGATTAGGTTTTGATTTATGAGTGAATATTTTATAAATATTTTTAATTTTGAAAATTTAATTATTCATACATTTCACTCATGCATAGTTATAGGGGGAGTTTCTGTTGTAGGGGGAGCATTTAAATAGGGGGAGTTCAAATATCCACGAACAAACACATTTATTATACTCAAAATCTTTTATTTGTTTGTCATCATCAAAAGGGGGAGATTGTTGTATATAACGGTGTTGTATACACAATTATATGATTTTTGTTTGATGATAACAACCAAATATATTTTTTATTATAAATGTGTTTGGTACTGTACTGTTATATATATACATCACAGCAATGAATATAATATTTATATTTAAATAAAATACGACTGTACAGAAATTCAAATATTAACACAGTATTTTATTTAAATAGAATATTTTATTCAAACAGTACAACTATTTGTAACTCCACTATTTATACATTCACAGAATATTTGTACTTGTATAAACAGAATAAAATAGACAAGTTCGTTTGACAACAATAAAATGATATTTTATTTCAATCAAACTTGTTTATTACAGACATCAGTACATTTCATATATACACAGCTCCTCACTGCAACACTCATACATTCATTCAGTTTACATTTCGTTTTCACTTGTATATACAGACACACTGACACTCTGTCCTTGTCTTCTATCTTCTGTCTTCACAGCTTTCTCTGTCAGTCTAGTCATCTACACCTGTCATACACAGAAACACACACACAGTACACTGCAATAGAAATAAAAATTGAATATATGCAGATTTGAATTTTATTTTTTGAAATTTTATTTGCCTCAGTTTTCTGGTGTGTTTCTCATCATTTTTCTGACTTGATCTGATTTGTATCAGCCTCAACATACTACACTGGTTTGCTGATCAGAACCAGTTGATTCTGATCAGCCACAACACAGTGCAGTAGTCTGCTGATAAAATTCACGTATATTCACACATGTATACACACACATACGTGCATATATACACATATGTATACGTAAAAGAAAATACATGTCAAACAGCAAAACAAGAGCTAACATGGCAGGTCAATCCAGTACAAGTGCATGCCAAGTCAACATGGTCAAGCAACATGGAAGTCCAAAATATCACATGAAGTTCAAATCAGCAAAGAAACTTTAGCAAACTCAGAAACATTCATGAATGGTGCAGGAACAACACAATTGTCACAAAACATATACAAGTTTCTGAAATAGCTCAAATACAAGAGCACTGCATAGTTCAATGATTTAGCATGGTCGAGAGTGGTTCAACAAATATGGAGAAGCAATGGTGTAACTAGAGCATGCACAAATGGTGAAACATGATGGTGGCATAGCATATGTACTCATATCAATTCTAATGGTCGAGCATGTATTCATGTATACAAGACAGCATGGTGAATCAAGTAAGTGACTACAGCATATACATGACCCAAGTCTCAGCAAATTCAAAACAGTGAGCTTAAAGACAGCATGTACATGGTGGAGTATACTTGGGTGCACAAGCATGTGAACATGTCACAAACTAGTCATGATAATGTATGAACAACATTTTAAAAGCAGGAAAGGGTGAAACTGGTCAAAGTGTTCACAAGAGAAATCAAAGACATTCAACAAAAGAAGCACTCATTTTTTAGTTTCCAGAAATGAGAATTTTTTTTTAGCAAGTGCTCATGTCAATTTTATGAAATGAACTGGAAATATTTCATTGTTTAAATTGTGCACAAGTCTACAAATTCAAGCAAGTGTAGCATCTATTCACAACCTAGTCAGCCAGTCGAGCTCATATATTGACATCACAACATGATCACAACAGTACATATGACTACATGGTGCAACAATCAAGTCGAGGCACAAGTCAGAGTGCGGAAAGCAACTCAATCAGGTTATGTGCAAGTACAAGTGTGATTCAACCCAAAACAGCAAATAAGAGTGGTCAACCATCAAGGTAAGTGAGCAAAAGCAAAACTATGATGCAGCAAAATGAAGTATGTACACATGTAGCATAGTGATGCCAAACAGCAATGGTGGCATAGCAGCAACAAGAGCATGAACAATATGGTGCAGGTAGTGTTTTTGACAAAACAGTTTTTGCAATTCGGTTTTCAGTTTTGAAAGGATGAACAATTTTTAAAATGATTTCAGAATTCCACATTTTCCAGAAACAGTTTTTAAGACAAGTTTTAAAATTCATAAATACACAGATTTATTTTAGAGATCAGGATTCTTTTTTTTAAGGCAATAATCAGCAAAGTCAAATGGCATTTTTTTATTATTATTCAATGCTGTTTATATTCATGGAAAATCAAACCAAGGCAATCCAAGAAATCAGTCATTTGATTCCAGTTTGGTTCAGAAAGTTTTGAGCAAGACAAGAATTCTTTCCAGAATTCAATCAATCAAGAATTGTTCAAGGGTACAACAAAACAGAAATCAAATTTCCAGAATGATGCATAAGAACCAAGGAGATTAATCAGTTTATTTCTTACCAGAAATGTTCAAGAGTTTTTAACAGTGGGCCAAGGAGTTTTAATTTGCAGAAAATCATATTTGGAAAGAGTTTAATTTCCTCCAGAATTGCCACATTCAAATCAGAGCCGAGGCTGTTTTTTTTTTCAAAAGGGAATTTTTTTTTTTTATTCAAGAGATTTTCATAAGCGAGAGTAAAACTGAAAATCATACAAGGCAATACATTCAATACCGAGAATTCAAAAGGGGCCACGCAAAATTCAAATTCAATCAAACCATTTCAAAAGTGGAAACCGCACGAATCAGGGGCAATATCAGATCGAGTCAATATTAGTGAAATCAGAGTAAAGTTAGGGTTTTCTATAACCCTATATTAGCACACCATTTCATCATCGGCAAATATAGAAGATCGAATCCCACATAATCAGATCGAATCATTCAAGAAATCAGAGCGCAAGTTAAGGATATGAAATCCTATATGACACCACATCATCACAGGCAGTTTTATGCATCGAAAACCCACAAAAATTAGAGCAAGCAATTTCAAGCAAATACACAAAATCAAAATTACTCACAGTTTCGATCAGACCAGAGAACAACCCTCAAATCAGAGAGCAATAGATTGAAGAAACAAGGCGCAAGAGAATTGAAGCAATAACAATCATCATCTCGCCCAGAAACCGATTGATTTGGGGAGAATTGCAAAACCCTAGCCGCCATTTTTTTTCCCACAGAATAAAGAGATCGGGTGAAATGAAAATGAGAATGGGCCGGCCAAATGACAAAAGGGGCTTTGGCTTTGTTTATTAAAAAGGGGATGCCTCCTTACATTTAAACTCCCCCATTCAATTTTCAAAAGGATTTCCTTTGTTTTTTATTTGTGTTGTATTTTAATTTCGTCTTGTAAATCGAACCAAAACAGTTTTAGAGTCTGTAAAACTCTAGGGGAGTTTCAGTTAGGGTTTAACTGACAGTACTAGAATCTGTAAAATCTAGGAATACAGGTTACGAGTTTGTAATCCGGGGAAAATCTGATTCAGGGGTTTGAATCAGTCTAGGATTTTGAGCGTAGGGTTAGAATAGGAGCAGGGGTTTGCAAGTGTACATGGTCTTGTATGCGGGAACTGTTCTATCACCTAGTAGAAATCTTAGAAATGCAGCAGTAGGCAGGGTTTTGCCAAAGCTGGGTATATCTTTGTGTGATTTATTTTCTGCATTTCTGTTTCTGCTATATTCTGTGATCAGTTTATTATTATTTATCTCGTTAAGTTTTTAATTCTGTTTAAAAAAAAAAAACTGTGAAAAACCCTATTCACCCCCCCCTCTAGGGTTATTCTAGATCCAACATTTATTCCATCCAAATTTGTTGCCTCATATACAAAGATTTGATTGATTAATCAAATAAAATATCTCTCCCATATCTTTCCAATTATTACCCATAATTAATTGATTACAAGAATCAATTACAATATCCTCCATAATTGACATAGATTTAAATCGTCCAATTTTAACAGTACTATAATCCTTTAACTAACAAGGCGCTTCCCCTTGAATCACTTGACATTATCGACGTGAAGGGAGAGGAGGCTAACTTGTGTGCTTTGGCGCATATACATCGGGTCGCCCAATACTACAACAAAAAGGTTTGACCAAGAACCTTAGAGCCAGGCAACCTCGTTCTGAAGCGTGTCTTGCCGGCCCCGGCCCATATGGGCCCGAAATGGGAAGGACCTTATGTCATCCAACAGAGCCTTGATAATGGATTTTTGAGGCTAACGACCGTTAACGACGACCGATTTCCAAAGGCATGGAATGCCGATCATTTGCAACACTATTTGACTAAGGCTTTTATTTCTCTATTTTTGTGATTATTATTTCATTTCTTGACTACGTAATAAGGCGTGACTCGCCGATTGTGTTAGAAATAAAAGCTCTTTTCTATGCTCAATGACCACGTCAAATAAGTTGGCTAAGTGTTGTGATTCGAATGACCTATGCCAAAACTTGAATGAAGGGAAAGACATATTACTTAACAACATCCACTCGCTCACGTTTCGACGAGCTTAATCAACTCTGCAACTAGTCAGATAAGACTTGACATAATTCGAGCTTGACCCCGACGCTCGATACAGCGATCCACACTTTAAAGACTAAATTTGAAAACTTGAGTGACTTAGTGTAGGATCTTTATATATGGAATATTGCAGAATTGACTACGAGATTATAACTTGTCTAAAACAATAGTTATGCAAGTAAATAATAAATAATATAAAATATCACAGATAAGTAAATGCAGTAAGTAAAGTGACACTAGGAATTTTATACTGGTTCGGACTTCCCGTCCTACGTCCCCAGACTCCTTCTGGAATTTTACTATCAATGCCCTCTCTTCACTCGGAGGAATAGGTTCACAACAATACGAGCCCCAACAAGGGTTTCCCGCCCGAGCACCGACACATGCTTTAACAAGTAATATGAGTTTTACTTCTGATAGTGTTCTTGAATAACACCGAACAACCAATAGTTGAGTACACCCTTCCTATAATCTTATCCTCGAATATATAATATGTATGTGAAGATTGAAGGAAGTATATTACTTATTAAAACATGAGATTTGAAATAAATTCAAAGATTCAATATGCAATTTGAATATTTGAGCGCTTTTTAGAAATGCAAGAGAACTTAGAAATATAGATTAAGGAATAAAATAGAATCAGTAAGAATCGATGATTTGATAAACAAGTTTGTAATGTATTTATAGTAGTTGAAGAGTGGTCAATGTTCATGAAGAGTTTTATTAAAAAGAAGCAACCATTTCCTCTAGAAATCAAAAGGAATTTTTTTATGAAAGAAAGCGAACCTTCAGAAATATGGATGTTATTGTCGGGTTAGTCGACTATTATAAAAATCACCAGTCAACTGGTTAAAAATATAATTGGATATATATTTTAAAAATGACTAAAAATAGCCGTTACTGGAATTTTTGTTCCTTACCAGTCGACTGGTAGGAAATGAACCAGCCGACTGGTTCAGGGCAAAAAGATTAGTAAAGGTTGTTTAAAGCCATTTACACACACACACACACACATATATATTCGTGTTTTTTGTACTTGTGTTATATAGAATGAGGATAGATTTTAACAATCATCTAACATACTAAACACACACACACACAAATATATATATATATATATATATATATATATATATACACACACTAACTCTTCAACTCAATCTTCATTTCCTTGTTGTTGTGAATCAAAAACTCATGAATCAATAAAATTGAGATGACGACGCCTAGGTGAATGAGAGACGACCATTCGTGTATTAAACTATAACTCTCATGAATAGGAGACGCCTAAGAGAATGGGCTCGATATAGGTTAAATTATTTATACTTTTATAAGATAAAACTTTGATTTGATTTGTTCGTAAAATAAGAAATACTATATTTCATAAATTTGTACTTAATCATTATTATATATATATGGTATAAGTATAAAAATGTTAATACGTTTTTAAATGAAAGGAAAAATAAAAATAAATATAAAATAATTATCTAAAGACTAGAATGCACCTAACATCACTTTAAGTATCCTACCAAATCATAGCTAATACAATAACATTTGGTTCTTGCCTTGTAACTAACCTTATACATGGTACTTGCACATCATTATGCTTCCAATTGTAACGACCCAGGAAATTTGACCATCGAATTTCGATACTAATACATCCTCTGTATTCACGTGCCTAACTCAAGTATTGAAAACATAGAAAGTTAGTAAAAAGAAGTTAGAGGGTGAGAAAGAAAGGTAAGAATAGAAGAAGAAGAAGAAGAAGAACAAAACCACAACAGATTAGAGAAGATCAATATAATATACTAACACTCTTTACAAAAGGGAAAAACTGTATTCATTTATACATTAATCATTAGAGTACATAATAGATTAGCCTAACAAGCTACCCGTATAATGCCTGATAAATACAACACAAACCAGTGGAAATAAACAACCATAACAAACTGGGAAATATAATGCCCGAATTTCGACACTAATACATCCTTTGTATTCACGTGCCTAAACTCAAGTACCGAAAACCCAGAAATTAGAAGAAAGGAATTAAAGGACGAGAAAGAAGAAAGAAGTGTTAGAATATAAGAAGATAAAGAAGAAGGAGAACACAAACACATCTGATCAGAATCTCACAACGAAATAATAATATATAATATACCAATACCCTTTACATGAAGATAAAATGTATATATATACACATGCATTAATCATCAAAGTGCACAAATGGATCAGTCCATACCGTCATAACAACCAATCTGTTCAATGACTGATAAATACAGCACGCATCATGGAATAAATCAATACAAGAATTACGAATACGTTCTAACTCCAGCTGCTTTCGTGTAGCTCTAAACAAACTAAAGCAAACCTAGAAAATATACATGGTCTGACCTGAGTACATTTTGCGGGAAAGAAAAATACTCGGAATAGTCTAGAATACTTACAGTGAGAAAAATTCACTTCACAAACAACTTGCTTAACTTTTAGAAATCTTTCCAAAGAATGGAACTCTGATAAAACACAACCACAAATAAACATGGCAAGTGTTTTTTCCTTATGATAACCAAAACACTTTTATATCAAATCCAGTTGATATTATAATAATGTCCAGAAAATCACAAAAAAATTATGAAACTAGCTGAAATGCTTGCATCTCACATTTCAACATATTTTGGGTGCAAGTAAGTTGTATATGCTTGTATTGGAGTTTGGATTCCATATAATAACTGAGCATTGGGTCGCACCCTTAGGGTATATCTATCACCAATCAAGAATCGTTAATCCTTTTATTATTGTATGTTGGTTGCTACTCATACCATGGTAGTGACATATTCTGTACTATCAAGTAAAGTGGTAGGCCACAATAATTGTTTAAGTGGTGACATATTCGGTACCATCCGTGCATGGTAGTGGGTCAAAGGAAATGTACGAATTGAAGAAGAAGAGGGGAGAAGATGGAGCGGTTCGGGTCAGTAGCTAGTGAGGTGGGATGGGCATTCTTGTTTGTTTTAAGGTGAGCCGGCTTTAATTTTGTGTTAGGTTAAAATGTGTAATATGTCAAGTTATAATTTTGCATAACTTGCTCATATTTAACCTAATCGACTCGTGGATCAATTCATTGGGTCTGTACCAATGAGTAGAAGATCGTCATATAGTTGGTTTACAAGTTTGGATAGGTTAAATTTAATGACATATTAAAGTGGATAGGATGTGAACAACATTATTTTCAATAATAATGTCATTAAAATTTGCATATGTTAATATGTGTTGCTTATTTGACCCAATAAAATATGGTCAAGTGATTTTAAATGTTGTAGACATTATGAAAATATATTGAGTAGAATAAAACCTTATTTTTTGCCTGTTAAATGATTGTTTGAATTGTATGATAAATTACTATCAATATAAATGGATATGAATTGAATAGATAAATTAATTATTGATTGTGAACTGTTGGTTGCCAAAATCTTTGTATCTTGACAATTATTGTATGTGACATTAATATTGAACCCATTTGGATGCAGAAATTTATAGCAATTAAATTAAGTACCATTGCGATCGTTAAGCCTTAAAAGTTGGAACTATTTTCAAATGTTTAAATTTCGAAACGAAATCGGTTTAATAGCTAAATATTCCATTTGGGAATGTTTAAAAAGCGATTAGCAAAGATTTGAAAGATTAATTAAGTATTAATTAAGATGGCTTAAGTTGCTAAAATTATCAAGATTAATTTTATTACTTAAGTGATAGGGTTATACATTATCCATTCCTAATGGGTTGAAACTTAATATTTGTTTACTAGTGACATTTTGATTTATTAATTACTTAATAATGATGTTTTAAGTATAATTTATACTTAACTTTTTAATTAAGAAGTTAATTATAGTTATAATAACTAATTAAGACCTAATATTATTCAATGCCTTATAAAAGAGATTAAAATTTATTACATCCTTTTACTACGGTTTAAGATTGATTTTTTTTAAAGTGTTTAAATATTTATTTAGTTATTAATAAAGGTTTAAATTATCATTTAGTTATTAAATAAAGATTATTTGGGTCTTTAAATTAATATATTTGAAGATTAACTATTATTTGATTATTTGTTAAAATTTCTTTTAAATACTTAATTATTATTTTAAGGATTAATAATTGTTTAATTTATTTTTTAACCGTTAATCATTATTTTTTTGGCAAGGTCGACCATTTTTTAGAGTGATCCATAACACTTTATTATTATCAAAAATAATAATATAAGGAGCTCATGAGATATGCATCATCCAAATCTGCTACAAGTACAACACACTTCCACGTGGGGAAGTAAACAACAAAACATACTAAAGTAAAATAAGAAAATAACATAACCAGACTGGTTAACCCTTGCTACCAGAATATGACTTGATCAACCTCACTTTCTTGATTTTAAACTACCGATAAGAGCCAGCAGTGACTTGTAACCTCAGCTCTCTTAGTCGTTGTCAAAGAGCTTACCCAAAGAAAAAATGTGCTTCTTGCTTCTACCATTGTACCTTGCAAGGGAAGCTAAAATAGGAGAAGAAACATAAGCATTAGCGAGAACGGGAGGCAGAGGTTTGTACGTTGCTGGTGGAATCAAGTGAGCATACAGATTTTACTTTCTCAACGTCATTCACATTAGCACTTCGAGATCCACTGCAGCAGCAACGCAAGAAGATGTGGAGGCAGCAAAAACTTTGGATGACCTGATTGGTGAAGCTTGAACGTTAAGAAATCCCAATTTGAAGTGGAAAGCATTAGGACACTTCAAAGCTGGTGAAGAAGCACTGGCCAAAGAAGGAGACCCAACAGGTTTGTTGGTTGGTGAAACATCAGACACGAGACACTCATGCACACTCACACCAGAACTACCAATATGCTACACAATTTGTTTGAATGCATGGTTGAAATTGTTATTGTAACCCCTACTATCTTCAAGATCTACATGTTTCCATTTGCCAATACTTGAATCACCAGTATCAGTAGTAACACGGAATGCTTGAGAAACAAGTTATTAATACCATCTATATCACCTTCCTCAAAATCCCGATCATTGACTAAATAACCATTCTCATCATCACAATTAGCTAGCACACCAAATTTGTTAGCAACCACACAGTTCTTACTTCCATCATAAAGTAGTTAATTTGCTAGGATGTCATTTTCCACTATTGATTTCAAAATAGAACTACTCTGATTTTTAAGTGTTGCTTCACTTTTCTTGTATGTTACTTTTCTCCAACTAACCCTTTTCTTGATAGGCATTCCAAAAGAAATTCTGTCTTCCACTTTCATAGGCTCCATACTAACTAATTCCTGTTTGCTACTAACAACATTATCACTAACCAGAATAGGGGAATTAGCCCTACAGCTAACACTACTTTACGTTTTTCTTTTTTGTTGGCAAAGTCGACTGGTTTTTAAGGTGACCGCTAACACCTTTTATTATGACTAGTAATAAAGTACAATGAAGAACATGTGATTGTGGTCAAATAATTAGCTGTAACAGTTAACAAGTGGACTGTCAACCACTATACATCAAAGATGAGAAAGGTTTTCATATAGGAAAACAACAGACATTACATGGTGATACATTACTTGATACAATGTTACAAGTACACATCATATCCCATTACATTACATAATGTTCTGACATTGCTACTAAGGATAACTAACCATCAAAATCAGAAAGTTATCCATTGTCGAGCTGATTCCAAAACATCCCTTTCTTTATACTTCTCGTAATAGGAGTTTTCTTCTCAATTGGAGTTAAAAACAGATTCATAGCTTGAGTTGAGATGTCAGGTGGACGTGGTTTGTACCCCAGAGGAGGAGCAATGCTATCCTATGGGGAAGAAGCACGCACGGTAACATTACTTCTTGCAGTATTACTTCCTTTGCTAGCCGAGTTAAATAGTTGCACATTACAAGCTTTCCATGAGTTTAAGGATTTCTTAAAAGTCTCAAATTTTCGAAGATCCAAGACGTTGTTGTACATAACTAAATTAAATTTATTTACCTCTTTCTCTAACATAACACGCCTACCAGGTAGCAAGTCATGTTCTGCGCTAAGGATGCCAGAAATAATATCAACAATCCCATGAAGTCCAATTATTTCATATTCATCATGCATACACTGCGTAACTTACATTACCAAAGCCCGACGCAACACTAACTTGCTGAAGCTTGAGTGGCTCAATGTTAACAGCATTCAGAGCAATATTATTAGTTAGCTGGCTTGAAAACTGAGTAATAGTATCTTTTTGCTTTTCACTTTGGTTGTAATCCTCTTCCATATGATCAGTTTCATGAGTATTCATATCTTTTCCTCCCTTGCATGTTTGTTCATTAGGTTTGCTTTGCTCTCTTGGTATCACATTGACTTCATTAGTTTTTGTTTCACTATCTTTGGCTTCATCCGCACTCTTACCTTGTCCATCAACATCAGGTGTTTGCGCAAAATCTTTTAAAAGAAAAAAAATATGAAGAAAAGGATCTAGAGCTCTGATACCACGAAGCCATTACTTTGCACTTTGTTTTTTTTTTTAATTGCAAGGATCTAGAGCTCTGATACCACTGTTTGGGATATTTTTTAAGAGAAGGAGGAATTTTTGAGAGGATTATTTTAATGTTGTGGAATTTGCAAAAAAAACTCTCATGAAGAAAAGGATTGCTGGAACAAAGGAAATCCACAATGTCATAATTGCAAAAGGTTCGGGCACATTCAAAATGACTGTCGCCTTGGTAAGCCACATAACACAACATTTGCCGGAGCGGAAGATATGGAAGGGAGCTTGTTCTTTGCTTGTCAAAAGGCAACTGAAGAATATAAGAATATATGGTAACTGGACATCGTATGTAGCAATCATATGACAGGAGACAAAAGTGCATTCATTGACATAGATCCTTCATTTGGTTCGAAAGTTAAACTTGGCAATGGAGAGTATGTTGAAGTTGAAGGCAAAGGCAGCATTGGAGTTGCAACAAAGCATGGAGGTAAAGTTATTCATGATACCTTTTATGTTCCTAAATTAGATGAGAATTTGTTGAGCATTGGACAACTTTTAGAGCATGATTATTCTCTTCAATTTGAGAATCGAGAATGTAAAATTTTTGATTCAAAAGGAAAAGTTGTTGCTGTAATAAAAATGACATAAAACAGAAGCTTTCCCCTTCATCTCAATGATGAAAAAATCACAGCTTCATGGCAAAAAAGGAAGACGACACTAGTTTATGACATAAGAGACTTGGGCACTTAAACTACAATAGTCTTA
This sequence comes from Allium sativum, assembly GCA_030737875.1. Classification (NCBI taxonomy): domain Eukaryota; kingdom Viridiplantae; phylum Streptophyta; class Magnoliopsida; order Asparagales; family Amaryllidaceae; genus Allium; species Allium sativum. The sequence goes on from CM060924.1 coordinate 165,074,960, forward strand.
CATTGCTTTCACAAAAGAAGATGGTGTACGGGTTGCCGACAATAAAAAAAGAAGAACATGGAGTATGTGAAGGCTGCGTACTTGGCAAACATCATCGGCAACCGTTTCCAAAAGAAGGATCAAGGAGAGCCAAAGAAGTGTTGCAATTAGTACACATGGATGTATGCGGTCCTATGAGCACATTATCTCATGCTCAAAACAGGTACTTTATTTTATTCATTGATGATTTGACCCGCATGACATGGGTTTATTTTATGAGACAAAAATCTGAAGTGTTTGCTATATTTAAGAAGTTTAAAGCTTTTGTTGAGAAACAAAGTGGCAGGTCCATAAAAATTTTGAGAAGTGACAGGGGAAAGGAGCATAACTCCAATGATTTTGATAAATTTTGTGAAGTAGAAGGTGTAAGAGACAACTAACCGTTAGGTATACACCTCAGCAAAACGGTGTATCCGAAAGGAAGAATCAAACAGTGATGGAGATGGCTAAATCAATGTTGTTTGAGAAAGGCATGCCTAAAGAATTTTGGCTCGAGGCTGTAAATACAGCTGTGTATTTGCTGAATAGATGTCCAACAAAAGCTGTATGGAACATGACGCCGTTTGAAGCGTGGAGTGGAAGAAAGCCTTCAGTGAATCATCTTAGTGTCTTTGGGAGTATTTGCTATGCTCAGATTCCTAAAGAAAAAAGGACAAAGCTTCAAGAAGCAACTGAAAGATGCATTTTTATTGGCTATAGTTCTGTGTCAAAGGGCTACAGACTTTACAACTTGAAGATAAAGAAAGTAATCATCAATAGAGATGTTGTATTTGATGAAAAGACATCTTGGAATTGGCAAAAGGAGAAAGTGGAGGATACAACCGTTCCAGCAGTAATTTTAGAACAAAATCCAACTACACTTGCAAATAACCAATGTGATTCATCCATACCAAGTTCTCCATCTAGCACTTCATCCTCAACAAGCCATAATTCATCATCTCCATGCTCAACCCCAATAAAAATCAGGAGTTTGGATGATATTTTTGCTAGGTGCAACTATTGCGCAATGCAACCAGAAAATTTTGAAGAAGCGGTAAAAGAATATGCTTGGAGGAAGGCAATGCAAAAAGAGATGGATGCACTTGAAAGGAACAAAACATGGATGTTGATTGATAAGCCAAAAGACAAAGAAACCATTGGAGTAAAATGGATCTACAAAGTGAAGCATAATCCAGATGGTTCAGTACAAAAGAACAAAGCGAGACTTGTTGCAAAGGGCTATTCTCAACAGCTCGGTATTGACTACGAAGAGACATTCGCTCCAATGGCACGTCTTGACACCATTTGAGCTTTAATATCACTTGCAGCCCAAAAAGGATGGAAGTTATATCAGCTAGATGTAAAATCGGCATTCTTGAATGGAGAATTGAAAGAAGAGGTTTACGTGGAGCAGCCTCAAGGATTTGAGATTAAAGGACAAGAAGGAAAAGTTTACAAACTAAAGAAAGCGCTTTATGGACTAAAACAAGCACCACGAGCATGGTATAGCAATATTGACAATTACTTCATGGAGAAAGGCTTTGAGAAGAGCAAAAATGAGGCTACTTTGTATGTCAAATGACAAGGTATGGACGGTATTCTAATTATTGCACTTTATGTAGATGATTTAATTTATACCGGAAATAATTTAAAGTTGATTAAAGATTTTAGAAAAGAAATGATGAAAAAATATGAAATGAATAATTTGGGCTTGCTGCATTTTTTCCTTGGAATAGAAATCTCTCAAGGTGATGATGGAGTTTTTATTTGTCAAAAGAAATATGCTGAGAAAATACTGAGAAAATTTGGGATGCTTGGGTGTAATCCGGTTGATACACCGCTAGTTGTGAATGAAAAGCTAAAAAAGGAAGATGGGGGAAGGAAGGTTGATGCTATTTACTACAGAAGCCTAGTTGGTAATTTATTTTACCTTACTCATACAAGACCTGGCATCATGTTTGCAGCTAGCCTACTTTCTCGTTTCATGAATGATCCTAGTCATATCCATCTAGGTGCAACAAAAAGGGTGCTGAGATATATTCAAGGCCCTTTGGACTATGGGAGCAAATATGAAAATAATGTTGAAGCTAATTTAATTGGGTTTTGCGATAGTGACTGGGCAGGAAGTATACATGACATGAAAAGCACTTCTGGATATGTGTTTTCTCTTGGATCAGGAGTATTTTCTTGGTGTTCGAAGAAGCAACAAACAGTTGCTCAATCTTCTGCAAAAGCTGAATATATTTCAGCTGGTCTAGCTACCCAACAAGCAATATGTTTGAAGAAAATACTAAATGATTTTGGTGAGAAACAAGAAGCTGTGACTATCCATTGTGACAACAAATCAGCCATTGCTATAACTAAGAATCCAGTCCATCATGGAAGAACAAAGCATATAGCCATCAAACATCATTTCATTCGAGAAGCAATTGAAAATGAAGAGGTGCAGCTGAATTTTTGCAAAACAAATAATCAAGTTGCTTATATTTTCACAAAAGCATTAAAGCCTGTTAATTTTAAAAGATTGCGAGATCTTCTTGGAGTTCAAAAACCAAGCTTACGAGGGAATATTATAAATAATCTTGGTTTATTAGGAAATAATTAATTGTATTGTTAAATTAGCAATTGTATTAATGAATTGAATAAAAGGGAAAATCTAGAATTCCTATGTTATATTCTCTAGATAATGCATTCCTAGAATACTCTAGAGAGTGCACTACATTATAAAAGCAAGGCAATAAGCTGATGTATGTATGCAATCAAAATTTGTAATCAAAAGGAAAGCAATGAAAATTTCCTCCCCATTAAAATAATCCTCTCAAAAATTCCTCCTTCTTCTCTTAAAAAATATTCCTAACAGTGGTATCAGAGCTCTTGATCTTTGCAATTAAAAAAAAAACAAAGTGCAAATTATTGGCTTCTCCAAGCAACATCAGGTGTTGGAAATAATTTTGGTTTTGTAAGGAAATATTAATTATGCAACAAATTTAATGTTCGTATTTAGGAAAGTCCAAATTAATTAGTAACAAATTCTAGGTCTTTAAATGAGAACATTCTAGAAAATGATTTGTTAAGGGAAATATAGAAAATTAGGGAATGCAAGAAAAGTCTAGAAAAGAAAAGTCTAGAAGCTTGCTATGTTATAAAAAGATATGTACTATCTCATTTGTGGGATGAAGATGTATGAAGCAATTTAAGTTGAATAAAAAGAAAATTTATTTTCTCCTCATATTAAATTTCTTGAACTTCCTCTTCTAAAATTGCTAACAGTGGTATCAGAGCAAGGTTCGATAATCAAGGAAGATGAAAGATAAAATGTCATTTTTTCGAGTTCCGCTGCTGAAGAAAGATAATTATAATGCTTGGAGCATCGGCATAAAGCAATTGATTGAATCGCAAGGCTTGTGGGATATCGTAGAAAATGGGTATGAAGAACCGGTCGATGTCACCATTTTATCCCAAATTAAAAGGGATAAGTTGAAAAGTTTGAAGATGAAGGACTTACAAGCATTAGTCATCATTCATCAAGGCTTGGGTGATGATATGTTTGTAAAGATAAGGGATGCATCTACGAGCAAGGAAGCATGAGAGATCTTGGAGAATGACTTCATTGGAATTACTAAAATGAAGAAAATTCGATTCCAAAATCTGCAATGTAATTTTGAATCTTTACATGTGGAATCTTCAGAATTAATTGATGATTATTTTTCTCAAGTTTTTTCTCTCGCAAATCAATTGAAAAAACATGGAGAAAAAATGGAAGATTCTAGAATTATTGAGAAAATTTTACGATCTTTAGATTCCAAATTTGACAACATAGTTGTAGAAATTGAAAATTCTAAAGATGTAAAATCCATGAAAATTGATCAACTTTTGGAGATTCTTCAAGTTTTTGAAGAAATATTAAATAGAGAAGTTGAAGAGAAGATCAATTACATTGAAGAAAGATGTACAAAAGATTGTGCATTGCTACTAGCTTGCAAAGAAAACGAAGACGAGAAAAATAGCATTAAGGAAGAAATTCACGGAGCATCTAAGAATGTGGAGCAAGGCATAAATAAAATTTGCAAGGGTGTTGATGTTGACAAAGCATCCGGTGAGGAAGATATGAAGAGCACAGAAGGAAAAAGTGCATCTAAAGGCGTGATTGTTGAAGAAGAAATCAAAGAAGCAAAAAGGAAGAATAATGAAAGCAATCTGAAATGCGAGGATGTTGCTGACAAGCCAAAAGAAGAAAAAACATATATTGAAGAAGGAAGTGGTACTGAAGACACGAAAAAAGATAACAAGACAAAGGAGGAAAGAAGTGAGAAAGAATTGCAAAATGATGTTGATGAAAGCAAAAAGAAAGTGAAAGGGTCCACTTATGAACTTTATGAAGATAAGAACAAAATGGTGAGCAAAGATTATAACATTCCTATTTCAGAGAACTTAATTTTCCAACAAATATTTTCTAAAATGTCATGCAAAAGTCATATTTGGGAAGTATGCAAAGCAGTTGGATGGATAAACAATTGTAAGAATGGAATTATGAAAGAATTTAAAGATGTTATATATGATTCATTCAAAATTTATGATGCGGGGCCAAGATGGAATTTGATGAGCTTGCTTTTTGTAGTACTTTATGGCAATGAAGGAGGACAAGATGAACGAAACTTTGCAACAAAGATTCGAGAAACTACATCGAAGATTTTGGTGTTGGAAAAGAAGAAAAGAAAAAAGAAAGCTTGGATGATTTCTATACTTCTACCAAAGCACGTAAAATACAAAACCAAGCTTACGGGGATGTTGGAAATAATCTTGGTTTTGTAAGGAAATATTAATTATGCAACAAATTTAATGTTCGTATTTAGAAAAGTCCAAATTAATTAGTAACAAATTCTAGGTCTTTAAATGAGAACATTCTAGAAAATGATTTGTTAAGGGAAATATAGAAAATTAGGGAATGCAAGAAAAGTCTAGAAGCTTGCTATGTTATAAAAAGATATGTACTATCTCATTCGTGGGATGAAGATGTATGAAGCAATTTAAGTTGAATAAAAAGAAAATTTATTTCCTCCTCATATTAAATTTCTCGAACTTCTTGTTCTAAAATTGCTAACAGCTATCACATTCACTTCATTAGTTTTTGTTTCACTATCTTTGGCTTCATCCGCACTCTTACCTTGTCCATCAACATCAGGTGTTTGCGCAAAATCTTTAACAAGCAGAGCATCAACGTTTGCAATCTCACCCTCCTCAATTTCAATCTCATTTTTGTTAGCTTCAACATTTAATGGTACGGTATTAAGCATACTAAAACTGTTGTTGACTTCAACCCCTTTTTGTGTCACATTCTCAGAATTGTCTTGATTCTGTTCCCTCTTTCTAACATACTTGCTTACCATCCTCTTCACCCCATAGCTACTTCTAGATATTCCTTTCCTTTTGAAAGGAAAACTACGCCATCCATCGTTCTGATTGTATACAGCTCGTCTCGCTATTGTATCTTATTGTTCCTTTCTTGGAATTTATTCGCCTTAATTTGTCTTCTTCACATTGTTAATAGCGTTGTCTGCTTGGCTAGGTATTATTTCACTTTCAAAAGCCGTTTCACGAATACTCTCATTCTTGTTGTGTTTACTGCTATTCAATATACAGTTATCTGTCAAATGACCGAACACCTTACATGCACTACATATTTTAGACTGCCACAAGTAATGCACCGTGACCATTTGGATACTCCCATCGGGTATCTCAACTTTGAGTTTATTGATTAACAAGTTTTCAAGGGTCACTTCAACCATGCACTTTGCATACTCCAAACGTTCAAGTCTTTCAGCCGAGGAGTCCATGCATAAGAACTTTCCGACCCTAGTAATATCTCTACCCTAGAGGATAACCGACTTAAACCAAGCTTAGACCAAGCGTGGAGAGGAATATTTGAAAGTTTATTCCAGACTGGCACATTCTTAAAATTATTAACACAAATTTTAGCATTCCAAGGTCTTACGATAAAGATCTTATTTTTAATAATAATCGGGTTAGCACACACTCTCCTATCTCTTTCTTCTAGATTAGAAAGAAGGAAGAAAAACACTTTACTATTGGATCTAACTTTGATGGAACTAATTGGTTTACAAATACAGTATGCTTTAACTGTTTGATGACGACGACGTAAGCAACTGGTCGAGGAAGTAGCTAATAAGGTAAGCTTGCAATTCCTCCTTGGTAGCACTAATAATATCTTCATAGGGAGGGAACCAGTGCTTTATAAGAAAAGTTTAGTGAGATGGTCGGCGGCTGTGTATACGCCCATATTTCGAGGCCTTGCAGCAAACAAAGTAGACCATTAGGCATTGCATTGGAAGAGGGGAAAAGAGGAAAAGAAGGCAGCGGGTCTACAGAGAGGGGAGGGTTTGGATTGGGAGGGACCTGCGGTGGTGGGACAACATGCGGAGGAGGTGCATGCTACGATTTGATGTGAGAGGAGGATGGGGAAAAGGAAGAAGTCGACAGCAAGGTCAGGATTTTTTACTAAATGTATTCAAGATAAACTATTGTTATAGTTAATTAAATTATTTAACTAGCAAGATTTAAATTAATTCAATTAATTTAGGATTTACTTTAAATTGATATTGGATTGGAAAGTGGATTTAAAGCCAATGAGTAAATTGTGATAAAGGGTTTTACTTAATAAAAGAAATTAAGCGAATTGTGTTATAAATTCGAAAGTGGTTTTAAAAGAGCGATAAGTAATTAAAATTCATTTATGAAGTGCATATGAAATTGGTTCAATTTAAGTCCAACATTATTTTGAAATGTGAGCTATTAAACTTCTATCATTCCAAATATGAGAGTCTTGTCAAGTCGACATCTGAGAGGTAAATATAATAGCCCAACTTGAACAACTTCATTAGCATCCAAGGAATAATATTAGTTTGAGATTGGGAGTTGTTTTGGAAATTAAATCGTTATTAATTTAAACGATTGTTTACTTAAAAAGCGAAGGTCTTAGAAGTTATATGAAGTGATTTGGGTTCTATTAACCCATTAAAGATGAATTAGAAATGAGAAACCATCTTAAATGGATTTTGAAATACATGCTTATATCGGTGGATTAAGTATGTGATGAATGTTTTGGGATAGAAGATTTGAAATTTAACTAATAAGAAATTAAACAAAAAAGTCTTAGTGAGTTGCTATGGGAAATTTAGACCCATGAGACAGTTTTGTGTGTGTCATTTGATAGTTAAATAATCGACTATCAAATCTAGACCGAAATCTCCATTGGGAATATCTAAGGGAAATGTGTGAGTTATGCGGCATAGTCATTTCTGTTAATGGATCACTATGCGTATAAAAGTTGTTTTGTTCTCCGGGACAAGCGATAAGGAAATCCATCTACCAATGGTTAGGAGGTGAACTTCGCTCTTATCTTTGGTTGTATATTTCCTAAAGAACTAGGGTTGAGTTTATTGGAAATTATCGAAAGTTGTTCCAAAGAGACCTATATCGGATCAAGTTACCCAAAAACCATTTCAATCCGGTTAAGCAACGAGCGTAGTATTTCTTGTAGATGGAGAAATCAAGATAGAGTTATCACGACTCATATATCAGTTCATATATGCTTAAAAATTAGATAATCTAATATAATTTATTTCAGATGAATCTTCTGATTAAAAGCAGGTAGTGTCAAAGGTCCTTTGTTCGGGAACAGGAATATATAACTACAACCAATCAACTAAGCAATAAATTGTCCAATTTTCCAAACACACAATAAAATAGATACAATCAATAATGAATATTATTGTATGGTATAGCAATATTCAGCAGTATTCCAGATAGTGTGAGAGTTAACTCAACATCCATTCCAATTGACGTTTTCAGATCAATTTATCTAATTTCAAACTGGCATTTTAAATTACACAAAATTCCAGTCAACTCCAAGTGAACCAAATCCAACTCATATGCGAGCCTATATGGTTTTAAATGTAGACTAACTATGCAACGCGAAGTTTTCAGCCTATACTTCTATTTTATTTATGGATTTTAGACGTTATCATAATATCATTGGATTTGTAATAAAAGTGATTTGGTTATCGTAAGCGAAAAACACGTGTCATGTTTATGTGTGGTCGTGTCTTACGAGAGATCTATTCTTTTAAAGGATTTCTAAAACTAAGCAAGTTGTTTGTGATGTGTGTTTTTTCACCGTAAGTATTCCAAACTGATCCAAGTGTTTTTTCTTTTCCTCAAAATGTGCTCGGGTCACACCAAGTATATTTTTTCTAGATTTGCTTGGAGCTGCAGGAGAGAAGCTTTAGTCCAGATGTACTCCCATATTTCTCGTATTAATTTATTTTCATTGTGTATGTTGTATTTATCAGCCATTGTACATGCAAAGTGTTATGACTGTATATGATAATCCATTGTATACTCTGAAGACTAATGTATGCATATAAACAGTTTGTCTCTTTTGTAAAGAGTATAATTGGTTTATTATATTTCATTCATTTCGCTATGAGATCCTAATTTTTTTCTTCTGATTTTGACGTGTCTGTGTCATCTTCTGCTACTCTAACCTTTCTTTCTTATTTTTCAGCCTTTAATTTCTTTCTTCTAATTGCTGAGTTTTCGGTACTTGAGTTTAGGCATATGAATGCAAAGGATGTATTATTGTCGAAATTCGAGGTTCGAATTTCTCGGGCCATTACAGTTGCAAATGTAATGACCCGATTTTCCGATCCTCGAAGTCACATTAATACATCCATTCTATTAGCATGTCGAACATCCAAGTGTCAAAAAATCAAATCAATAGGGGTTCTTGGAAAATAAGATACAATAGAATCTCCCAATCGCAACAGATAACATATGATATATAACAAGTCTTTACTAATTGAATGAACTTTTATTTATAAACATATACAACGTCAGAGTGAACAACTAATACTAACCTGGACAGTTTTAACAACCTTTCCTGACCAACTCAAATAACATTAAGAATACTAAAACAGCGGAAAATTAAAATATACGGAAGTACGTATTGGATTCAAGCTCCTATCCTAAGCTCTCAACACCACTTAGCCCTACTGCATCTTCCCTGATTTTAGTGATTCCCGTGCGATGAGACCTGAGGCTGCATCACTTTACCTTCCATCATCAGATTTCACTTTGAATGTTCACTTCCCTCCAATGACTATGTATTAATAACATCCATCCATACAAGTCATTTAGGAACAGAATGAACCAAAGGCTCTACTTCTACTACATCCACCGGATTAGTAGCAAGTAACCCTTGCGCTCTAACTCTTTCTTGATTTCTCCATCTTCGAGAAATACCGCAATCGTCACTCAATTAGATAGAAATGGTTTCAGATAATTTGATCTGATCCCGGTCTCTTCAAAACAACTTTCGATAATTTTCGGTGAACTAAACCATGATTCTTTTAGGATATAATCAACCAAAGATAAGAGCGGAGTCCAGCTCCTAACTGTTCATAGATGGGTTTCCTTATCGCTTGTCCCAGAAGAATGAAACGAGGTTTATATGCACAATGATCATTAATAGAGATAACTGTACCTTATAACTCACGTGTTTCCCTTAGATATTTCCAAAATAAGATTTTTGGTCCAAATGTGATAGTCGATTATTTAACAATCAACTAACACATACAAAGTAATCAAGGTTTATTTCCCTATAATAATCACTAGGCCTCTTTTAATCAATTTCTTGCTAATTAAATTTATAATCACTTATCCCAAAACATTCACATATTTAATCCTCCGATATAAGTATATATTTCAAAACTAATTAAGCTTATTTCTCATTTCTAATCCACCTTTAGTGGATTACTAGAATCCAAATCACTTCATTTAACTTCTAAGACCATCGCCTTTTAAGTAACACATCATTTAAGGAAGTAAAAAATTTAACTTCCGAAATCAACTCACAATCCCAAACTAATATTATTCCTCGATAGACAATGAAGTCGTTCAAGTTGGGGTATTTTATTTACCTCTTGGACCTTGATTTGATAACACTCTAATCTTTGAAATGATACAAGTTTAATAAATCATGTTTCAAAATAAAGTCGGACTAAAATTGAACCAGTTCCATACGCACTTCATTTAACAATGAATTCTAAAGACTTATCGATCTTTTAAAACCACTTTCTAAATTATAACACAATTTACTTAATTTTTTTCTATTAAGTGAAATCCTTTATCACACTTGACACATTAGCTTTAAATCTACTTTCCAATCTAGTATTAATTTAAAGCTTACTCTTAAGTTGATTGAATTAATTCGAACCTTGCAAGTTAATAATTTAATTAACCACATTTTGTAAATGGTTCTCTTAAACCCGCTGCACTATTGAATAAGTTGGTTAACTTTTAAATCACATCTAAAAGGTAATTAAACAAGTCTTAATCCTTGTTTTAAAACAATTAATTAGTTTAGATTCCTTATTTAAATTAATTAGTTAACTTTAAAAAATCATTAACTAATAAATTAATTATCTTAATGTAATCATTTAAACATATGTAATTAACTTAATCACCTTTGGAATAAGATAATAATAAAGTAAACAATGATTAACTATTAAATAATAATTTAAACAATTATTAGTCCTTAAAATAATAATTAGGCATTTATTCAAACTTTAAATAAATAATTAAATAATATTTAATCCTTTGATAAATAAATTTAAAGACACTAAGTATTTATTATTTAATAATTCAAACATTTATTAGTATCTAAATAAATATTTAGAACACTTTTTATATAAATAATTAATCATAAACCTTAATCAAATGATTTAATAATAGTTAATCTCTTGTATAAGTCATTAAACAATTGTTAAGTATTATATAATTATAATTAACTTCTTAGTTAAAAATTTAAGCACAAATTATACTTAAAACATCATTATTAAGTAATTAATTTTTTGAAAGAAAATGTGTGATCCTCTATAATGAAGAGAGCACATATATATAAAAAAAACGGGAGACAATAACTGCTAACAAGCCTGGCAGGTAACCAACAATAGATAACACATGAAAAACAGACCATCCTAAACTAAAACCAAAAATAAAGGAATTAGATGGATGAGCTCCGAAAAAATCATTGCCCATCTTACTTCAATATCGAGTTCCGGCAAAGCCACCACCCGATTATGAAGTGCATCTACTCCAAACTAATACAACAATCTCTCAAAAAAAAGAGAATTGTACAGCAAACATAAAGAAAGAGCTCTTCAAATCCGATCTCCATCAATGAATATCAACAAACCTGTAACCCGAAATAAAACCAAATAAAAAGTAATATAATAACATATATATATATATATATATATATATATATATATATATATATACAAACATATATATACATATATATGTGAATAAAGTAACAACATAGGATAAATAAAGACAACTAAAAGCAACCATAAACACAAAGATCAATTACAAATACAAATTCTATTGTAGCTAAAATGCTTAGTGATCCTAATAAACAAATTCAAATTATTCCTAACCTTAGTAAGAAACCTGTCGAACATAGGATTCCTAAACAACTTATAACAAGGATTAGACATCTAATCTAAACAAAAAGAAACAATCTTAATAATTAAATTATATAAAGAACAAGAATTAGAATAAAATATTCTCCAATTTTTATCAAACCAAATAAACCAACAAGTAATAGTTACAACAATTTCAAGAACATACCTAAATTTAAAATTAAAATCAAATCTGGAAAACTTCCAGTAAAAACCACAATTCATGAAAATAGAAGAAAAATTAAAAAATTTCAAAGCCATATTTAAAACATAATTTTTTTTAACAAAATAGAAAAACAAATGATAAATATTTTCATCAAATAAACTACAAAAACAATATTTAGAACGAAAAGGAATATTTTTCTTTTTTAATTGCTGAATAGTCTCTAACTTCTTATGGATAATCAACCACATATGAAATTTAGCTTTAGGATGAGCATTAGCCTTCCAAATAAATTTAAGCTTAAGAAACGAAGTACTTATAAAACATAGTAGCTTATACATAGATTTAGAAGAGAACTTCAAACTCTTATCCAAACCCCAATAAATACCATCACAATTATTGTCAATGTGATACAAGGATAGCTTAGCATGTAAGAAGGCAAATTGCATGAAAACTAAGCCATCCAAAATATCAACAAAAGTAAAGTCCCACGGAGGATCTAAATCCTCCTTGTAAACCTCCCTAATCAAAGCATTCTTAAAACAACAAATCTTAAAAAGCTCAAAAATTCAACTTTAAGAGGCAATTGAGAAATCCAAGAGTCATGCCAAAAGAAAGTATTATCTCCTGAATAAGCAATCGAATTGAACCCTAAATTAAAAAAGCCAAAACATTTTAAAATAGAATTCCTAAAAGAAGAAAATCTATTAGCCGGTATAGAATTAACATCAGAAATAATTCTACCGCTATCATAATAAAATTTACACACAATTTCTTCCAAACCGCAATCACAGCTGGATTTCTGTATTTCCAATGCCATTTATTTAACAAAGAAGAATTAAAATCAATAAATCAAAATGTCATTAGTAAACAAATATTAAGTTTTAACCTATTATTAATGAATAATTAATAACCCTATCACTTAAGTAATAAAATTAATCTTGGTAATTTTGGCAACTTAAACCATTTTAATTAATACTTAATTAACCTTTAAAATCTTCGCTAATCACTTTTTAAACATTCCCAAATGGAATATTTAGCTATTAAACCAATTTCGTTTAGGAATTTAAACAAATGGAAAAAGTTTCAACTTTCGAGGCTTAATGGTCACAATAGTACTTAATTTAGAAACCATACGTTTCTATGACCAAATGAGTTCACATGTTTATGTCACATACAATATTTCCAAGATACAAAAGTTTTGGCAATCAACAATTCACAATCGTTAGTTAATTTAACTTTTGAATTTTTTCAGGGGAGAAACGGGCACTGCCGTAAAACTCCCCCTAGTGCACCTAACCTGATCCGCCGGGTCATCAGGCTTATGCACATGTAAGCCCTCTTATTTGAAACAAATGAGTTCACATCTTGCTCAATATATGTCCATAATGATCTACACTATTTAAAATCACCTGATAGTATTTTATATGGTCAAATAAATAACACATATGAACATATACAAACTTTAGCGATGTCATTGTCAAAAATAACGTTATTCACACCCTATTCACTTTAATATGTCAAAAAATTTAACTTATACAAACTTATGGTGATCTTGTACTCATTGAAGCAAACCCAACGAAACGATCCATGAGTCAATTGGGTTAAATATGAGCAACTTATGAAAAATTATAACTTGACATATTACACATTTGTAAACTAACTCAAAATTAAAGCTAATTCACCTTAAAACAAACAAATGAGCCCGACCTACTTTACTAGCTACTGACCTGACCAACTCCGTCTTCTCCCCTTTACTTCTTCAATTCGAACATGCCTTGTTACCCATTACCATGCACGGATGGTGCATGGTGCACGATGAATAGTCAACTGAAACACAAAACGCACACCACCAAACGACGTAACATCGCCTCCTCTTTCCTCTGGTTATCCCTGCCCTACCACCGATGTCCACGATCAAAAATTGATTGTCGACATCTTATAGCCCTAAAATTTTTGGTGCAACACTTTACGGGGCTGATTCTCATCAAATTTTGCCACAAGTTGTGTATTCCCCTATTGACAAATATCTCATGCTCCGATTACTTCAGCTCTTACAACACCAAACAAGCAGTTTTATCATGCTTTTTCTTCCATAATTTTTCATGGTTATTACCATGATATATTTATAGCAATAATAATCGTGAACGAGGAGAATCTCATTTAAAACCGTTAGGACATTCAGTTACTTTGTAAATAATTGGAACCATCATAGAGGCCTTTGTAATTTAACGTTTTCGTTTATACACTTCCACTTTTCTCCGTATGCAACCCATTCCTATACAATCCTATCACTTCTTTCTGTCACGATCTAGGTACGAATCTTCCTATTCGTTCCTCCTAGTGCCTGGAATTTATCCTATAGTTGTGATTCACAGGTTTCAATCAGGATGATTGTTCATATCGACATCTTGGGTTCAAGTTGGGAGTACTGTTCATGTCATGGTCTACAATTCATGTTGAGACCTGTGTATGTAACAACCTGAAATTTTGGAACCAATTTAAATTTTACAAGGATTTATAGTCGATTTTGAAATTTTGATGATTTAATATTATTTCAATAGTTTATAAGAAACATTTGTCAAATGATTTCGAAATTCATCAAAATCAATTTTATCATATCCGAAATATTAAAAAATGGTAAGGTTTCAAATTTCATAATTTTCGGAGTTACTGTGTGAGCGTACGGAAAATAAACGTGTACCAAGTCAATCGATCAAAATTAAGCAAAAATGCAATAAAATAATAAATGGATGGCCAGACGAACTCCAAATTCGATGAATCCTATTTCATTGAATCCAAAAATACGAATTATGTTGGGATCCAAAATTTGGTATCAATCGAATTTACCGTCTTCTTATATGATGATAAACGCGGGATAAAATTAAATAGGTTCATAACTTTACACAAGCCTTAAAGGAAAAAAGAACAAATGATGTGTCACTCAACCAAGCTCCTTAGTTTTGTTTTCTCATCTTTCATCCCTCCCGACACCTCATCGATCCATGGCTTTTAAATTCCTATAAAACACAACCTTTCTCCTTCCTTTTTCTCACTTTTTCCACTCTTTCTTCTTAAGTCCATCTCCTTCTTTCTACCTTGCAACCATGGACACCACTTCTAGCCACCTACAGCCTGTTCACCCTTTCTCCCTACCTGCACCAGCTCCCTCCAAGTCCTCTGGCCTTGCCGTGGCCCCACTTCCATCTCAAACTCCCCAAAACCCCTTCAGAATCCAAAATTTATACATAATCCCCAAATTACGCCCAAATTCACCCTCTCCTACACCTACATAGCCCATTCCTGGGCCCACCGACATGCGCCAACCCCTTCTCCAGCCAAAGTATGGACCCCACTCCAAGGCCGAACCCCCTGGACTCCCATACCCTCTCCTGTTTATCACGAATACCCAGATCCTTAACCATTTGTTCATTTGTTGAACCTAAAACCCCAACGCAATGAAATTCTAACCAGTTTCTTTTTTGAAATCTTCATAGACGCCGAGAGGCTGCTAAAATAGTCTGAAAATGTTCAAATTCCATTCGCTTGAAAGATTGATGGAGTGGAACCTATGGTGAGTGTAACGACCCAGGGAATTTGCGATCTTGGTAATCGACATAAACTCAATGTCGACTGTTCGCATCGGCAATACCAGATAGTTAATGAAAGAAATTAGAAGGTGAGAATAGATAGGATAGAAAATTAGAATAGAAGAAGAACGCAAATAAAAAAATCATCAGAGTAACATGAATCTCACAGCGGAACGAATAAAATATAGTATACAACATAAATTTGAAACACAAATCCGTATTTTTAAATTAGAGTACAACACTTACATCACAACGGAAATAAACAATAGTTATATAATACTGAAGCCTCCTGCTCCAGCTCTGCAAGTATATCTGTATAATCCTGACTACTTGACTGCCCGTACAAAATTGGGCACCCAAGAGTTTAGGGAAAACAAAAAAAAATAAACTCTGGGTCAGTCATGTGATTGGTGTGAGTAAACTCCAACCATTTGTTTAACTTTTAAAATCCTTTTAAAAGAAAGAATAATTGTAAGACCAACCCACACATAAACACGAATGATTTTTACCTTACGATAACCCAAAACATTCTTTTTTAATCCATACTCTTCTGATATTATAATAATGTCTAAATCAAATAAATAGCAATCTAGTAGAACACTTTCATCTCGCACTCTACATATATGATATACAATCAAAAATCGCGGGCTCTTATTGGATAATGAATTCCCAACTATGACAAGGTATGGAACCACCTTCCGATCAGTGTACTCTAGAAGCGATACACTGGAGTTCAGCAAGTACATCTTGTACCTCAGCCACACATAACCGGCCATTCATTTCGCTTGAATGTTTCGAATATATTGTCACCTTATGGTTGGTATACCAACATAACCGTTCCCCGGAGATACAGAATTGAAAGAAGTAACAAATATGAATATTCTCTAGATGGTGACAATCTCCTAATTGGGTGCGACCCACTTAGCCATGCTGCCAGCTAGATTTCTATCATTTCTCGGTTTATGAGGCTTGAGGTCATAACATATCATTATACAGATCACATCTTTTTTTCCTTTGAGTGTCATATCGTCATACCCGCTAAATCACAAATTAATTTCTCTAAAAATACCACGGGTATACAGCTAAGAGAAACGAATTCCCCGCCACCAAACGTAAATACGTTTGAAGAGATCAACTTACGTGGTCTATTAAATATACTCTGTCAGACATTCTTCTGTACAGGTTGTCCTGGGACTGGACAAACGGAAGACACTATTCTATAAATCCATCTTAGGAAATTTCTACCTAGGATTGCCAGAACAGCCCTTGCACAAACTCCGTCTTCAATTATCTTCATCATATTTGATTCGCAACACTAATGCCCATACAGAGTGGTTTTCAGAAAATAACTCCTATCCCGGTCTCTCCGTATTGACACCGGAAATGGTCAGAAACTTTGATAGTTGGTTAGTTAACTATCAAAGGAAAACATGAGTACAAACAACGGTCGTATTTCCAAATGGAAATCTCCCCTTTAATTTAATTGGTCATTCAATTATCCATTTCCCTATCCTGTATCCATATATTCGTAAATTCTTATTTTCTAAATTTAGAAAATATATGTTATTAATCATTGGAAAACATTTCCATATTTACTCTCATTTCTATTTTTTATATTAGTAAACATTTCTGATTCTTATTTGGAGAACATTTTCAAAACTCCTTCATTGGATTTAAACAGATGTTTAAATAAAACATCGCTATGCCAACTCAAACCATTACACTCATTAACTAAATTCACTTAACCAACCTTCACTGTCGAACCTTAACCATTCCTCAGTTAAAAATGAAGTCAATCAAGTTGGGATATAACTACCTCTCAGACCTTAACTGAACAACATTTTTAACCTCGAAATAAACAAAGTCCACCTTTTAAATCTTTAACAAACTTCCTTACGTAACTCTCAGATTCTATTTATGAATCCACTTCTTTTACAGAAATCATTTGATTATAACAATATTGTTATAATCCCATGCTTCCGAAATATAATAGCTTAAATATAACTTTTATTTATTAATTTGGATAAATAAACAAACAACTAATTTATTAATAAAAAATAAAACTTGATTAAAATGAAAAGTAAATAGTACTTTCCCAAATTCGATAAAATCGAATTTCAATGTATAATTCTCTCTCGAATAATCTTTTTCGATAACTCTCCTTCGAATAAACTCTATTTGATAACTCTTTTCTTCGAATAAACTATATTCGTTTATCTCTTTCGAATAAACTATATTCGATTAACTCTATTCAAATAAATAATCTTCGACTAACTCTAATTCGATTAACTCTATTCGATTAACTCTTATTCAATTAATTAATATTCGATTAAGTCTATTCGAATAACTAATATTCGATTAACTCTAATTCGAATAACTAATATTCAATTAACTCTATTTCAATTAACTCTATTCGAATAACTAATATTATTTTAACCCTATTTCCTATCTTATTCAAATTCCCATTTGAATTCCTACTTCAAAACCCAATTTTCCTTATAAATGTTTTAATTTATAAAATATTTATTTTAATCCATTATTCACATCGAATGTGAAAAATGTTTCTTTTATATAATCAATCAGTTTGATTTTTCATTTGAAAATAATATCCCATTTCCAAATTCTATTTATACTTCTATTTATAAAATTATTCATATAAAATCTTATTTTCAATTCCAATCACCTATAATCTCGTTTATAAATCCCTTTATAAATGCTATTTTTTACATTCCATAAAAATATCAGTGTTAAAACCGATTTCTACTTCTTCATATAATTTTAGACTTATATATCCAATTTATCCAATGATAATTAATTTACCTAATTTATAAAATATTATTTATAAATTAATCTTCTTGATTTATCTATTAAAACAGTTTTCTATTAAATATCCACTTTAAACAATCTTTCATCACGTCAATTTCCTTTTATAAATCTATTTATTTCCCAAATAATTCCTTTAATAATTCTATTTATTTTCTAAATAAATATTTCTTTTATAATTCTATTAATTTTCTAACTAAATATTCCTTTTGTAAAAAAATTTGATTTTATAAATATTTCCTTTTATAAAATCCTATGATTTTATAAATATTTTATTTTCAATATACACTTTGAAAATTCCTATAATGGCCCAAATTTCCGTATTCTTTGAGTTGACTAATAACACCACACGTCCAACCTAAATGACACAGAAATCCGAATCATTAGTAGAAAGAAATTAGAGGATGAGGAATAGAAAGAAAGAAAAGTTAGAATAGAAGAAAACGAAGAACACAAATCTCACAGCGGAACGAATAAAATATATTAAATAACATAACTTTTGAAATACAAATCAGTAACTGTATATACATACCATTATCAGAGCACAACAGTTATTCCTGGAACAGTTATAAACACCTGTTTCCAGATACAACATAGTACACAACGGAAATATGATAGTCTATAGCTAACCAGTGAAGCCTACTGATTCCAGCTCTTCCAAGTGAATCTGAAAAAAATCCCGACTACTTGACTGCATGTACAAATTTGGGCACCCAAGAGTTTAGGGAAAACAAAAACAAAATGAACTCTGGGTCAGTCATGGGACTGGTGTGAGTAAACTCCAATCATTTGTTTAACTTTGAAAACCCTTTCGAAAGAAATGATAATCGTAAGACCGATCCATACATAAACATGGATGGTTTTTACCTTACGATATCCCAAAATATCTTGATACGAAATCCAGCAATATTATAATATTGTCTACATCAAATAGATAGAATCTAGCGGAACGCTTGCATCTCACGCTCCATATATATTATAAAACCAAAAACCGCAGAGCGCTTATTGGAGATTGGATTTCCAACATGACAAGGTATGGAACCACCTTCCGATAGTGTATCTCTAGAGGGGAATACACTGGGTTCAACAAGAACATCCTGCAACCCGGCCCACACATGACCGACCACTCATTTCGCTTGAGTGTATCGAATGTATATCACCAACGGTTGGGATCAGCAATCGTTTCTCGAATGGGATAGCATCGATAGATTAAAGAAGCAAATGGAATTTCTCTAGATAGGTGATTAAACACCCTAATGGGAGCGACCCACATAGCCATGCTGCCTGCCCGATTTTTGTCATTTCCCGGTTGTTGAGGCCTGAGGCTACGTTTTTTTTATCATTCATTGATAACACAATCACTTTGAATGCCACATTGTCAGATCCGTAAATCATTAATTGATTTGCACAAATATATTCTAGATATTATGCTAAGAAAATAAGTTCTCCGCCACCATATATATTTATGCAGACCAACATATGCGATCATTGGAAATACTCTGTCAGACATTCGTCCATATACGTTCGTTTTGGGACTGAACGAAACAAAGGCACAATTTCTATTAATAGAAAAAGTCCTTGCACTTTACTCCATCTTCGATTATCTTCATATAATCTGATTCGCAACGCTATTTCCAATACGGAGTGGTTCATGGATAATAATCCAACCGGTCTCTCCATATTGACAACGATATTGGCAAACACTTCGATAGTCGGTTATTTAACTATCGAAGAAAAACAAACATCCATTCAAAACATCAAACAATCACTGGACACTTAATTAATATTTCATTCATTAATTAAATTACTACTCCATTTCCTTATCAATATTTGTTAGCCAAATATTTTCAACAATCATTTTGGCCCTTTTCGCAATTTGGAAAACATTTCCATATATCGCCTCCTTTTATTTTCTATACATAGAAAATATCTTCTATTTATAACTGGAAAACATTTTAATCACTTATCTCTTTCACGCCCGTTCATTTCTACACTCAGGAAAGATTTATTTATTATATTTCTAAATTTCAACTTACTTTGGTTAAAACGAATGTTGTGTAAAACATGTTACAACAACCTAAAACACTGCATTCAACTAAATCTTATTCAAAAACATTTTTCTTCGAGACTGGATCTTATTGTTTATCAGTTAGTAATGAAATGAATCAAGTTAGGGCATAATGACCTCTCAGACCTTGTCTGAATAACATCTTTAACTTCAAAACAGACAAGATCACTTATCTCAAATCATCAACAACATGAAAAACCACTTATTCATTTTTAAAACGTGTATATATATATATATATTTCTCTTTCTATTACTAGATTTTCGATTTCCTTTTTGTTTATAATATTCTATTTTTAAGTTCGTTACCTTACCGGATTCTATATATATTGATATATAGATTTCTAATTATCAAATTATCTTAAAAATATTCTAACTCCTTAAATTCTCGGAAAATTTCGCCATAACCTACTTTGTACAAGTCGATAGTTCAAACCTCAACTCTACTCTCTAGGCCCTTTCCATTCAAAAAGAAAATCAAAAAGCCAAGTGGCTTGCCGATTCGGCGCATAAAATCTCATATGGAATTTAAACGTGTACCTTTTTGTCGGGCACTAGATTTATAAATCCTCATCTCTTCATTCCATACCTATTTAACATATGTTCATCTGTTTTCAATCAAATTCAACTCAATCCAATCGTTTGAATTCAGTTTCGCCCATTTATTCTTCAGTTAGCTTCTTAGCCCTATTTCACTTGTTATTTGAACATATAATGTTCGTATGTATTTTTAGTTTGCTTATAAATCAGTTGAATTCCATTTTCATTTCAAATTTCATATTCGATTTCAAATATGAAATTCACAAGTCTCATTTACTTGTCAAAAGAAATATCTCAATCTAAAATTCGATTAACAAATTATTCTTCCACTTAGCTAATTCTATTCAAAAATAAATAACTGATTTTGTTTCAAAAATCAATCCATTTACTCCACTCGAGTTCATATTTATTTTATAACTCAAGTCCAAAATTTTCAAATGGAAATTCGTATTTTATTTGCTTAAAATCCTTATATTTAATTAAATAAACCGTTATGGTTTTATAATGGTTATGGCGCAGTTTTTCTAAAAAATTGATTTTGACATAACTCAAAATCTATTTGATGAAATCCAGATTTTTCTCTTCCATTAGAAAACTATTACCACATCGCTCCTGAGGATTCTTGTTTCAAGAATTCCAACTTAAATTGAGTTCAATATACTCAATTGAAGTTCGAAACACCAATTTACGAACTATCGCGCTGCGGCGAGTTTGTCTTAATTATATATATATATATATATATATATATATAAATGTTTAAACTTCGTTTATAATAATTTCAACTCCATTCTGATATATTTCAAATCAATTTTCCCAATTCAACTTAATATTTCCGATTATCAATAATCGTCGATTTTCCCTTACTCGGTAATAAATTAATTTATACTTCGATCTTCTATATTTAATTCAAATTTCTTTTATAAATAAATTATTTATAAAATTCGATATAATCGAATTTCAATTATAAACCAGTTGAATTCTTCTCAATTCAGCTTATATTCCGAATTCCGAAATATAATCAATCGTTTTGTTTCAAAACACTTCCTAATTTACTTTTAAATTCCTATTTGAATTTAAATGGTTTAAATTATCCAAATGATAATTTATTTCACCAAATTTATAACACTATTTATAAATTAAAATTCCTTGTTTCATATATTTAAACAAGTTCCCTTTACAAATTTCTATTTGAAACTCCATCCCTTTGATATTCTGAATTACGGAATAAAAACCGTTGTTCCTTTTCGAATGATTTCAACTTCTATTTTTAAATTCATATTTGAATATAAATATTCAAATTATCTCTTGATAATTAATTCATTATATTTATAAACATCATTTTATAAATTTCCTTGTTTTATATTTAAACAAGTCGATTTCGAAATCTATTTAAAACCAAAATCTTATTTTGGAAATTTCTATCTATAATAACTTATATATATATATATAACACCCAATTTGTTTTCATATTCAATTTAACTTCTATTTAAATAAATTCGAATTAATCGAATTCAACTCATGAATCCTTACGGATTTATTTTAGTTTAATTTATATTCTGAACATCAAAATAAATTCCATCGTTTATTTCTTTAAAACGATTTCCCCATTTCTATTTTTAAATTCACATTTGAATTTAAATATTCAAATTATCCATTGATAATTTCTCCATTTTATTTATAAACACTATTTATAAATTCATTTCAATTCCCTGCATTATTAATTTATAAACACATTTATAAATTCACTACTTGTTTCATATATTCAAACAAGTTAATAAATTTATAGCCCAATTGAAATTCAAATTTGTTTTAGATAAATAGATCTTCCCCTTTAAATTTCAAAATATCATTTTCCTCTATATTTTTAAATATCAACATTACAGGTCCAGTGATATTTTAACCAATCAAAAACATCAATTATCAACCATAGATTTTCTAACATATCATATATGGCAATATATATGAGAACAAACAAATAATAATATTTTTGAGGAATCCAGTTGGATCCCTCCAACCTGTTTTCCTGCATCCACAAACGTTAGCCAACATAAATAATGCCCATTCTGCTTCGTGGCAGAATATCGCGGTATAGAAGGTCATCCACTATCATAGCGTGGGGCGTATAGGGTCATCCGCTATTTATACTGTGGGCATCCGCTAATGGTACTGCGGGAACTATCCAATCACTAATATATAAATATAATAGCCACAAACATCAATCCTATATAACTAATATATATGTATAATAGCCACAGAAACATTTAAATGCAACCAAACAACCATCAATTATTTTTAACAACTAAAAATAATTTTAAATAATAAATTGAGTGAGATTTACTCACCGAAATTGCAGTTGTCGAAGTTCCTGTTTATTTCCAAATCACCG
Source organism: Allium sativum (assembly GCA_030737875.1). NCBI lineage: Eukaryota > Viridiplantae > Streptophyta > Magnoliopsida > Asparagales > Amaryllidaceae > Allium > Allium sativum. The sequence goes on from CM060924.1 coordinate 165,098,088, forward strand.
ACTATGAATCTTCTCGAATGAATTCGCACCTACGATAATTTGATTTAAATTTACTAATTAACATTTATTTAAATTAACGAATAAATAAGTTCCTTATATATATTATCCATTAAATTTAATCATCAAATTGTTTAAATTAAATATCTAAACCATGATTATAACCTTGTATAATCAAATACAGTTTTTCTAAACTGTTCGAATTACCTAAGCTTATATTTTATTTTTCTCTAGACCAAAATTCTGATTTTTATCCAGTTAAGATAAAATATTATACCTTTTTTTTTCTTCTTCTAAAACACTTTTCTACTTTGCCAAAAACTGCCAAGCCCCAAAGCTTGCCTCGTCTCCTTGTAGCTTCCACTCCAACCCATACCAATCTCGACTGAAGCCATTTCTATCCACTGAAATGTCGAACAAGAACTCCCTCATCCACCTACAGTCGAACTCCTGCAGTATAACCCCATACCAAAACCGCCCTCCACTACAATGCGACCTCCATTCCATCTTAAAAAATCCACTGGTGCCCCCAAAAATCCCTTCACAGCTTCACCTCGCGCAGAACAGCAGAAGCTCGACCCTAATTCGAACATTGGAGTCTGTGTCACACCCAATATTCCTGACATCGACACCAGCTTTGATCGAACTCCACCAAAATCCGCCGACCAACTCGCCTTGCTTCCATCACGACTTCACCAAATGGCACCCGCTTACCATTCCTTACTCGCGTATAGTGAAAGCACGCACCTCTTACCCTGACATCGCACAAATACCCAAACGCCATTCAGTGAACCCTAGCTCACGATTGGAGAAAAGATCAAGCTCCATATTAAATCAAGCTACCTAAAACTCCCATTGACATGAAGACCGACTCCGAACGAACTCTGCGTAGTTGATTTAATGATTCTAGGGATTTCAATTCGATTTTAGTTTATATGATTTCCGGTTTAATTTCCAGAGAGGAGCTTCGATTTTATATTGGAGAGGAATATTTTGTGGCCAACTTTAGTCTGAAGCTTTGTTTGACTTAATTAACAGGAGATAGAAATGAAGAGAAACAAGGAGGGGTTGTCGTGATTTTATAGAACAGGGATGCTTCCCGGTTAAGGAAATGAACGTATGTGTTTTACTGGGTAAGCTTTATCAGAGGTAGGGTTTTTCTAATGTACTGTTAGCTTAGGAAGTAAGCAATTTATTTTATAATAATATTTTATTTGGAACCGAGGTGATTTTTAACCCTTGATTCTGAACTCCTTACTGAACCCAACAACTGACATTTTTAGGGTTGTACCACTATTCCGGACACACCGGAAGTAGTATCGATACCCCATTTGATCATATGGAGAAAATATTAATTTTAAATTAATATAAATTAAATTCTAAAATATAAATACCTCGATAATAAATCATTCTAATTCAACAGAATTTTGTATTGGTCATCTGAATCAGTTTCGGTACTGTTTAAATCTTCGATTTTAATTATGTTTCGAATTACGATAATTCGACATATATTCTAAATTAAATTATATTCGATTTTTAAATCGACAGCTGAATATAAAAAAAATTCATTTATATTATCAATACAATATTTAAAATAATATTAAATATTTAAAATAAACTGTTCGAAAAATCCAGGTCGTTACATTCTTCCCCCTTAAAAGAATTTCGTCCCCGAAATTGCTAAGGTAGGAAAAATGGTACAAACCCATTACTTTTCAAAATCTTACTTATGTTGAAATTCAATTCTCCGCATTTCAACAAATTTAATTCCATCAAACTTTTGGTTTTTACTCCTATTACACATCATATATACTCACATTCATTTTATTCGAATGATATACATTCAATATGTTCACACCCAATTCATATTCCTTTCAAATTGATTTTGATCAATTAATTCACTTCAATCCATTTAGCTTGCTTGAGTAAAATTTAAAATTCCAGAATTTGAATTCTCGGGTTTCTATTTCAAATCCTTTAGAAATCACATAAATATATATATATATATATATATATATCCATCCCAAATTCAAAACATTTGAATTTTCAAATCCATTGGTTTTCTTTCAAACAAATTTTCCTTCTAAATTTTTATTGCAATCCATCACTTAGAAACTCGAAAATGAACACTGATGAAGCTGCAGTCATCATCAGAATTATTTTCCATCCACTGAAGTGAGTTCAATGCTTTATCACATTTAAAATCCATCTAAAGTGATTTTTATTAACAAATCCTTCCAAACAAGGCTTTATTATTCTAATATATTTCAGAAAATATTTTCCAACTTCCCAGGATTTTAAGTTCTTAATTCTGGTTCTAAATCCAATTTCAGTTCCTCACATTTGTATATTTCATTCGTATACAAATTATATTGGGTTATATATAACCATTCCAATTTTATAATGTTGTTTGATTATAAAAATAATAATCAACACATTCATATAATATAATAATTTCAGAAAATTATTTCTTTTCTATCAAAATAGAATTTTGGATAAAATTTATTTCATTTACCCACTTAAAAACAATATTGTGTCAATTTCTCTGTTCAGGTGTTTAGAAATTTCTATTGACTTCGTAGCATCCCATGATTCGATCATAATTCACAAACCACTTAACATACTTGCCTATGCTATCTCGTATATATATACACTCGACTCATTCTAGGGTAATACTGACCCTATCTCTAATGAGTAAACCCCCACAAAGCCTAGGTATTCGCTCGACCTAAGCTCTGATACCAACCGTATTGGCCCGAATTTCCATATCCTTTGAGATGACTAATAACACCACACGTCCAACCTAAATGACACAGAAATCCGAATCTTTAGTAGAAAGAAGTTAGAGGATGAAGAATATAAAGAAAGAAAAGTTAGAATAGAAGAAAAAAGAAGAACACAAATCTCACAGCGGAACGAATAAAATATATTAAATAACGTAACTTTTGAAATACAAATCAATAACTGTATATACATACCATTATCAGAGCACAACAGTTATTCCTGGAACAGTTATAAACACTTGTTTCCAGATACAACATAGTACACAGCGGGAATATGATAGTCTATAGCTAACTGGTGAAGCCTCCTTCTTCCAACTTTTCCAAGTGAATCTGAAAAAAATCCCGACTACTTAACTGCCCGTACAAATTTGGTCATCCAAGAGTTTAGGGAAAACAAAAACAAAATAAATTCTGGGTCAGTCATGGGGATGGTGTAAGTAAACTCCAATCATTTGTTTAACTTTGAAAATCCTTTTGAAAGAAATGATAATCGTAAGACCAACCCATACATAAACACAGATGGTTTTTACCTTACGATAACCCAAAATATTTTGATACGAAATCTAGTGATATTATAATAATTTCTACATCAAATAAATAGAATCTAGCGGAACGCTTGCATCTCACGCTCCATATATATTATAAAACCAAAAACCACAGGGTGCTTATTGGAGACTGGATTTCCAACATGACAAAGTATGGAACCACCTTCCGATAGTGTATCTCTAGAGGGGAATACACTGGGTTCAATAAGAACATCTTGCAATCCGGCCCTCACATGACCGACCACTCATTTCACGTGAGTGTATCGAATGTATATCACCAACGGTTGGGATCAGCGACCGTTTCACGAATAGGACAAAATCGATAGATTAAATAAGCAAATGGAATTTCTCTAGATAGGTGATTATACACCCAAATGGGAGCGACCCACATATTGACAACGATATTGGCAAACACTTCGATAGTCGGTTATTTAACTATCGAAGAAAAACAAACATCCATTCAAAACATCAAACAATCACTGGACACTTAATTAATATTTCATTCATTAATTAAATTACTACTCCATTTCCTTATCAATATTTGATAACCAAATATTTTCAACAATCATTTTGGCCCTTTTCGCAATTTGGAAAACATTTCCATATATCGCCTCCTTTTATTTTCTATACGTAGAAATTATCTTCTATTTATAACTGGAAAACATTTTAATTACTTATCTCTTTCATGCCTGTTCATTTCTACACCCAGGAAAGATTTATTTATTATATTTCTAAATTTCCACTTACTTGGGTTAAAACAAATGTTGTGTAAAACATCGTTACAATAACCCAAAACAATGCATTCAACTAACTCTTATTCAAATATTTCTCTTCGAGACTGGATCTTGCTGTTTATCAGTTAGTAATGAAATCAATCAAGTTGGAGTATAATGACCTCTCAGACCTTGTCTGAATAACATCTTTAACTTCAAAACAGACAAGACCACTTATCTCAAATCATCAACACCATAAAAAACCACTTATTCATTTTTAAAATGTGTGTGTGTATATATATATTTCTCTTTCTATTACTTGATTTTCGATTTCCTTTTTGTTTATAATATTCTATTTTTAAGTTCGTTACCTTACCGGATTCTATATATATTGATATATAGATTTCTAATTATCAAATTATCTTAAAAATATTCTAACTCCTTAAATTCCCAGAAAATTTCGCCATAATCTCCTTTGTACCGGTCGATAGTTCAAACCTTAACTCGCCTCTCTGTGCCTTTTCCATTCAAAAAGAAAATCAAAAATCCAAGTGGCTTGCCAATTCGGCGCATAAAATCTCATATGTAATTTAAACGTGTACCTTTTTGTCGGGCACTACATTTATAAATCTTCATCTCTTCATTCCATACCTATTTAACATATGTTCACCTGTTTTCAATCCAATTCAACTCAATCCAATCGTTTGAATTCAGTTTCGCCCATTTATTCTTTAATTAGCTTCTTTGCCTATTTCACTTGTTATTTGAACATATCATGTTCGTATGTACTTTTAGTTTTCTTATAAATCAATTGAATTCCATTTTCAATTCAGCTTTCATATTCGATTTCAAATATGAAATTCACAAGTCTCATTTATTTATCAAAAGAAATATCTCAATCTAAAATTCGATTAACACATTATTCTTCCACTTAGTTAATTCTATTCAAAAATAAATAACTGATTTTGTTTCAAAAATCAATCCATTTACCCCACTCGAGTTCATATTTATTTTATAACTCAAGTCCAAAATTTTCAAATGGAAATTCGGATTTTATTTGCTTAAAATCCTTATATTTAATTAAATAAACCGTTATGGTTTTATAATGGTTATGACACTTTTTTTGAAAAATTAATTTTGACATAACTCAAAATCTATTTGATGAAATCCATATTTTTCTCTACCATTAGAAAACTATTACCACATCGCTCCTGACGATTCTTGTTTCAGAGAATTCCAACTTCAATTGAGTTATATATACTCAATTGAAGTTCGAAACACCAATTTACGAACTACCGCACTGCAGCGAGTTCGTTTTAATTATATATATATATATATATATATAAATGTTTATACTTCGTTTATAATAATTTCAATTCCATTCTGATATATTTCAAATCAATTTTCCCAATTCAACTTAATATTTCTGATTATCAATAATCGTCGATTTTCCCTTACTCGGTAATAAATTAATTTGTACTTCGATCTTCTATATTTAATTCAAATTTATTTTATAAATAAATTATTTATAAAATTCGATATAATCAAATTTCAATTATAAAATTGTTGAATTCTTCCTAATTCATCTTATATTCCGAATTCTGAAATATAATCAATCGTTTTGTTTCAAAACATTTCCCAATTTACTTTTAAATTCCTATTTGAATTTAAATGGTTTAAATTATCCAAATGACAATTTATTTCACCAAATTTATAACACTATTTATAAATTCAACTTCCTTGTTTCATATATTTAAACAAGTTCCCTTTTCAAATTTTTATTTGAAACTCCATCCCTTTGATATTCCGAATTGCGGAATAAAAACCGTTGTTCCCTTTCGAATGATTTCAACTTCTATTTTTTAATTCCTATTTGAATTTAAATATTCAAATTATCTCTTGTTAATTAATTCATTATATTTATAAACACCATTTTCTAAATTTCCTTGTTTTTTATTTAAACAAGTCTATTTCGAAATCTATTTAAAACCAAAATCTTATTTTGGAAATTTCTGTCTATAATAACTTATATATATAACACCCAGTTTATTTCATATTCAATTTAACTTCCATTTAAATAAATTCGAATTAATCGAATTCAAATCATAAATCCTTATGGATTTATTTTAGTTTAATTTATATTCTGAACATCAAAGTAAATTCCATCGTTTATTTCTTTAAAACGATTTCCATATTTCTATTTTTAAATTCACATTTGAATTTAAATATTCAAATAATCCAATGATAATTTTCCACTTTATTTATAAACACTGTTTACAAATTCATTTCAATTCTCTGCATTATTGATTTATAAACACATTTATAAATTCACAACTTGTTTCATATGTTCAAACAAGTTAATATATTTATAGCCCAATTGAAATTTAAATTTATTTTAGATAAATAGATCTTCCCCTTTAAATTTCAAAATATCCTTTTCCTTGATATTTTTATATATTAACATTTCAGGTCTAGTGATATTTTAACCAATCAAAAATATCAATTATCAACCATAGATTTTCTAATACATCATACATGACAATATATATGAAAACAAACAAATAATAATATTTTTGAGGAATCTAGTTGGATCCCTCCAACCTGTTTTCCTACATCCACAGACGTTAGCCAACATAAATAATACCCATTCTGCTTCGTGGCAGAATATCGCGGTATAGAAGGTCATCCACTATCATAGCGTGGGGCATATAGGGTCACACACTAAAAATACTACGGGCATCCGCTAATGGTACTGCGGGAACTATCCATTCACCAATACACACACACACACACACACACACACACACACACACACACATATATATATATATATATATATATATATAGCCACAAACATCAATCCTATATAACTAATATATATGTAAAATAGCCACGGAAACATTTAAATGCAACCAAACAACCATCAATTATTTTTAACAACTAAAAATAATTTTAAATAATAAATTGAGTGAGATTTACTCACCGAAAATGCAGTTGTCGAAATTCCTGTTGTCGAAATTCCTGTTTATTTCCAAATCACCGGCTACGAATCTTCTCGAATGAATTCGCACCTATGCTAATTTGATTTAAATTTACTAATTAACATTTATTTTTTTAAATTAACGAATAAATAAGTTCCTTATATATATATATATTCTCCATTAAATTTAATCATCAAATCGTTTAAATTAAATATCTAAACCATGATTATAACCTTCTATAATCAAATACAGTATTTTAAACCGTTCGAATTACCTAAGCTTATATTTTATTTTTCTCTTAACAAAAGTTCTGATTTTTATACAAATAAGATAAAATCTTATACCTTTTTTTTCTTCTTCTGAAAACACTTTTCTACTTTGCCAAAAACTGCCAAACCCTAAAGCTTGCCTCGCCTCCTTGCAGCTTCCACTCCAACCCATACCATTCTCGACTGAAGCCATTTCTATCCACTGAAATGTCGAACAAGAACTCCCTCATCCACCTACAGTCGAACTCCTGCAGTTTAACCCCATACCAAAACCGCCCTCCACTACAATGCGACCTCCATTCCATCTTCAAAATCCACCAGTGCCCCCAAAAATCCCTTCGCAGCTTCACCTTGCGCAGAACAGCAGAAGCTCGACCCTAATTCGAACATTAAAGTATGTGTCGCACCCAATATTCCTGACATCGACACTAGCTTTGATCGAACTCCACCAAAATCCGCCTACCAACTCGCTTTGCTTCCTTCGCCACTTCACCAAATAGCACCTACTTACCATTCCTTACTCGCGTATAGTGAAAGCACGCACCTCCTACCGTGACATCGCACAAATACCCAAACACCATTCAGTGAACTCTAGCTCGCGATTGGAGAAGAGATCGAGCTTCAGATTAAATCGAGCTACCTAAAACTCCCATTGACATGAAGACCAGCTCCGAACGAACTCTGTGCAGTTGATTTAATGATTTTAGGGATTTCAATTTGATTTTTAGTTTATATGATTTCCGATTTAATTTCCAGAGAGGGGCTTCGATTTTATATTGGAGAGGAATATTTTGTGGCCAGTTTTAGTCTGAAGCTTTGTTTGATTTAGTTAACAGGAGATCGAAATGAAGAGAAACAAGGAGGGGTAGTCGTGATTTTATAGAACAGGGATGCTTCCCGATTAAGGAAATGAGCGTATGTGTTTTACTGGGTAAGGTTTATCAGAGGTTGGGTTTTTCTAATGTACTATTAGCTTAGGAAGTAAGCAATTTATTTTATAATAATATTTTATTTTGAACCGAGGTGATTTTTAACCCTTGATTTTGGACTCTTTACTGAACCCAACAATGACATTTTTAGGGTTGTACCACTATGCCGGACACAGTGGGACAAGTATTGAAACCTTATTTGACTATATGGAGAAGATATTAATTTTAAATTAATATAAATTAAATTATAAAATATAAATTCCTCAATAATAAATCATTCAAATTCAACAGAATTTTGTATTGGTCATCTGAATCAGTATCAGTACAGTTTAAATCTTCGAATTTAATTATATTTCGAATTATGATAATTCGATATATATTCTAAATTAATTTATATTCGATTTTTAAATCGATAGCTCAATATAAAAAAATTCATTCATATTATCAACACAATATTTAAAATAATATTAAATATTTAAAATAAACTGTTCGAAAAATATGGGTTGTACAATTCCCTTTTTACATTCCAGTATTTCTCATGGTATTTATAAGGGAATTGTTAAAGGGACTTCACTTTTGGTTAAGGGAAGTACTATTTCAATTTATTTTAAAATAGTTAAGGGGGAGTTAAAATAAATTAGCCTCCCCTTAAACATATTAATAAAATTTCCAATACTAACCCTATACTCTTCATTAATGCAACCCTAAAACATGAACTTTAATTTAATTCTGCATATAGAATAATAATAATACATGAAACATATATATTCTGCACACATGAAATAACATATTGAAGCATTGTTTACTTTAGTTTTCAATATCGCAGTAAGCATGGAACACAATAACAACAAATAAACACATACAAAACACACTAGCCACAAATGAAAAAAGAGTAACAAATACACGTATGCTTAACACAACATGAACATAAGCATAAATTTACTTAACAAACACTTGTTTTAATGTTGGAATATGTACACTGTTTTAATATAATTACTTTTGACAAATTATCTCATAGCGAGGTTGTTTTTCTTACCAAACCGTAAGATCTAAACCGTAACACACTGTATTCACCCTCGAACAAAATCAAAACTTCCAATGATGAACTGTATTCATCATTCGCGCAAATAAACGAAATTCATTAGCTTTCTGCAAATTGTATTCATCTTTTACAACAAAATCTAAAATTTCAAAATGGGGATTTATCAATGTTTGAATTTCTTTTTTACCTCGCGGCGTGTTTGGATTGAACTGAGATTGAATTTTGATCGATACAGTTTAAGGAATGATAAACCGGCTGTATAGCCCCGCGCTACATATCCGTTTGCTCTAAAAAAAAAGGAATGATAAGGCCGGGGGTAATTTAGTCTATATTTTATTTTATTTTTAAAATTCCAAACCCTCCCTTAACAAATAAAAAATAAGATGGAGTCCCCTTAAATTTATCCTCCTTTTAACAGGAAATGGAGTCATTTTAACAATCCCTATTTATAATACCAAATAACAAGACCAGTGCCATCATAATCAATCACAGATTATATATTGTGTAATATATCGCAATATGTGAAAATAAACAGTATTATAAATATTAAGGAACCCTGTTAGATCCCTCCAACCTATTTCCCTGCATTCATTGATGTTAAACAATATAATTAACATCAATTTCATTTCAATATGAAATATTCTGATAAACAGAATCAATATTTAATTAACGGTATATATAACAATATCGATATTTTCAACCAATGAATTAGCAGTTCAACCAACCAATCAAAACACAACAATCAACCAATATTTATCAGTTCTAAAATACTTTATGAAAATATAAACTGAGCAGAGTTAGTGTGATTTTCTCACATTGGACGTTATCGTCAAATAAGACAACTATCGCTTGATTCAGACATACAATTTATTTCAAATTGTAACGAGCTCCAATTCACTCCCAGTCAGTTCCATTGTGTAGCTCCCGTCCATACGATCCCAATGGAACCTGTTTTGTTGATTTCCGATAACGAACGAATAAGTAACACATTTTTTTCAAGTTCAAATATATATTTACACATTGCTTTAATTAACTAATATTAAACCTTAATGAAATTCTTAAATCCACGTTATTAAAATGCTAACCCTTTTTCCATAAAGCTGTTTTGCTCTTCATACGCAAGCTGCTGAATACCCATGGCCATTAACGGAACTTTACACTACCACCATCCCTTCCCTACTTCACGATATAAACTCATATAACTTCCATTAGCTTGCTCATCGAAATCTCTGTCTTCTAATACTACTTTCATAAAACTCGAACACCCTTACCCGTACTGTTTGTGACCAGCAGCAGCTATGAATGCTGCCATAGATGAACTGCGAATTCTTTTGTAACAGAAATCCACAAAATTCAACCCACGTGCACGATTTAAACCGCTGGTCACCGCTAAACTCTTTAATCCTCTCCTCATCCCGTATGTTTCAAACTGAACAGAGCATGGCCATTATCGTGCTTCAACTCCACACCACTTATTCTCCAGTTCGCTATTCACCGAACTAAACACTCCATCAAACTTCTCTTCTCAGTCTCCCCTTGAACATCACATTTTCCTCCACACTGATCCTCTGGAAACCACCGCGACTGCAGACAGACCCCAGTAGCGTGAGCTACAGGTTTGAAAATTTTGGTCACCGAATACTTCCAAACCCTATCTATTTAAACCGTCTCCCTCCAAGAAATCCAAATCAGTGTTGAAATTCGAGAGTACGCCTCCAATTTGCCAAGTTTTCCAACCCTAAGTCACGGTATATAAAACCCGATGAAGAAGAAAATGCTCGCCGAACCCAATACAACTGCCACCAGGTGGAAGCTCCAAGTTTTTAGAGGCCAAAGAATTTAATAGGGTTCGATTTCATCATGTTTTTGAATTATTTTGATTCTCTAAAGATCAGGTTATAATTTTGGAAGTGGCGGCTCAAAGAACCATTGACCAGGGAAGAATAGAAGGGTTTAGGGGTAGAGAATATATAGTGTATTTATAGGAAAATTTTATTATTTTTTATTGATTATTTTATTTCGTTTTAACCAGTCGCTATGTGTTTGCCTTTAAAAAAAATCCCTATGATCACCGACAATATCCAATTTCAATGAAAATGGACTGGCAGCTACGGTTCGACATTACGGACCCAACGGAACTTGTTCCTCAAATTCCGAGTCCGTTTGCACGCACAGCGTATTTTTAAAGTCGCATTATTGACTATTTTTCACATTAAAATCCCGTACGGTCACATAATGACTTCAAAAATCACGGAAATTGAAATCTAGCAATAATTTAATATTCCAGATCCAATAAAATTAGTTTCATCGAAAACAGAGCTCGTTTGCAAAAGTGACTTTTTTTAAAGCTCTAAATAAACCCATTTAGATATTAATATATTTAAAAATAACTAAATTTAACATTAATAAATTAACATTATCGTATATATTCACATAGAATATAATACAGCTCCAAAATATTCCTAATTGAATTTATAACTCGACATTTCAAATCCAGATTAAATTAATATTCAATTTATATTGAAAATCCATTTATAATATAATTAAATCGTTATAAATTATAAAAGAATTCCATAGCGACTTTTCGAAAATTTGATTTGGACGCAACTCACAATCTACACGACGAAATCTCGAATTTTCTTTTCCATTAGAAAAATATGCTTCACCAGCTCTGAACGCTTCTTGTTTCACAGAAATCCGGCTTAAAACGGATTCTGTATATTCATTTAAAGTTTGAACTGCCAAATTACGAACTGTTGCGCCATTACGAGCTCGATTTAAATTATAATATAATTATACGTTCAAGCTTCGTTTAAATATTAAATTTGTTATTATAATTCAAATTTTAAACTGAATTAAATCTTGTAAATAACTCAATTCACACAATATTGCGAATTCCACAACTTCCGACTATTACGAAAATAAATATATTATTCTATTATTTATATTAATTAAATATTCAATATTATTTAATTAAACAACTATTTTACATTACCAAACCATTATTTAAATAATTATTTATTAATGTTAAAAATATGGGATGTTACAGTGAGAAATCGAAACTTGTAAAGGGTTAGTTTATAATTAACTATAGTTAGTTAATTAGTTTGAGTTATGTGATGATTATTGGTTGATAATACAAGTTTATTATGATGTTAAATGATGGTTAACATGATAAAATATCATTTTTAAGTGATATATGTATAATTGCTTGGGTATGTGACACTTAAGAACCAATAGTGTTGACTTAGAAACTGTTAGAACCTTAAATGGTCATGAGAAAGTAGTTCACTCATTATTGGTTAATAGATATTGATTTGAACCTTATTTGGGTATTGAATGATGATTGATTGACAATGCGGTTAATCTGTTGATTAACAAACCCATATAAGCATTAATGGTTAAGGCATATACAGTGTATTCCAATATGTATATGGATTGGATGTTATTTAATGGTTGATGTAGTGTTATATAATACACTGATTGAATATGACCAATAACTGTGATTATTGGTCCACTAGTTAAAGTCTCCATCAAATAAAATGGATTTTAATGAACATTTTTTTAATATAATAATAGGCTAAAAACAAAAGTTTGTATTTGATGTTTGATTTAGGATGGACACAAAGTTTATAAAATTATGATGAAATTCATAATTGAAATGATTTGATTTGAATCCTTTTTTATATATTTATGGCTTGTTCAAAGTTTATTTATAAATTGAATAATAACCGGTAAAAGTGAAGTTCAATTAGGATATCTAGGGAATGTTTTATAAAGACTTCCTTTATAAAACTTTCTTATTTATTTTTATAACGAATGTCAGGACAATTTGGTTTCAAAATAACAAAGTTTTAAAAATAATATTATCTTAATGATTTAAATACTATTATAATACTTAAATATTGAAATAATTGAATTCGAAGTTGAAAAATAAAAGTATAGCTTTTGAAATTTATTATATATATATTTTTTATACAAGAAATAAAATGTTTTTGAAGCTATTCGACGTATTTTATATTATATGTCGAATTATAATCAGAATAGAACTCGCTAAGCAATGACAGCTCATGAACTTCGACTTGTAACTTTAAACTGATGTACCAGGAGATCTGACCATCGGATTTTCTCGAAACCTGGAACTGTTGGGTTCATAATGAAAATAGATTTCAAGTGATAAGAAGCATTTTAAAATCTAACAGTTATATTTTGAAAATGTTCAAATCAAATTTGAATAAAAACAGCGTCGGAACCTATAATGACCTATAATTGAAAGTTGTAAATATGGACTATTTTTATTTAAATAAAAATAGGGAAAAATCATTATAAATTATTATAAATGATTTGAAACAATATTAAACCAATTCTTTATGGTTTTGAATTATAAACCTGGTTAAGTGGAAATTTGGCAATTTGTGTAACACTTTTTATAATGAGATTGAGAAATGTTTTGAAATAAGGATTTTAATTTGTAAATCGAATTTAATCCTTAAGTAAACCTTTTTATATGGTTAAAAGATGAATTTTGGAAGCCAGATAATTTAACCAAGTTTGAGAATAAGATTTTAAATCTTATGAAATGATACCAATTAAAGGAGACTTAATTGGTGGGTTGGTAATTCAATAAGGAATTTTGTTTTGATGCTAATTATTCAAAAAGATTGCGTTCGACCCATTCTGAATAATTATACGATTATTTAAAGTCGAAGACATCGAAGACGATGGAAGAACGGGAATATTCACATCGAATGGATTTCTTGCTGATGTCCTGGAAATGAGTAGCTCACTTGAAGGGGTAAAGTGGCAGTGGTCCGGACGTACTTGTTGATTGTCCAAATATGCAAGGGCCTCTCTCCTTAATTGGACGAGGAATAAGGTGCCTTCGGTTTCGTTCAAACCTAGAACAAACTTGTAAGTGGATGTATGTATGACGTTGTATCTAATAACATAACTGTTAATTGCTATTAATAAAGTATTTGTAGTGCCGGAGAATTTATTCTCTTAGATTAATACCCTTCTTTGAGACGTATAAAGTCAAAGGTTATATCATTAATAGAAACTGAGCATATGTGTAAATTGACAATATGGCATGTTGAGTGCTGTTGGTAGATAGATCATAGCTTTTGTTGAAAAGCAGAGCTTTATGGTACGTTGACTCTAGGGCTCACATCCCGAGATCAGCCCAAAACAGGATGAAAGACCGCAGAGTAAAGATATATGTTTCCTTCTAGCTAAAAGTTATGCCATGGTATGGAGCCCAAGCAGATTTACTTATGTAGAAATTGGAAACGAGGTACCTCGGATGATGGTCAATCAGCGACCAGAATGTAGGTCAGATATGACCAGAAACGTTATGTTTAGGAGTGACACGAACTTACCAAGAATTGGTGGGCTGGCTCTACCGATCAAGGGACACATGCATGTGAATCCTGGACATCTTGCTATAGATGGTTCCAAATCAGATAAGGAAGATCCTTTGCCTTGGTTCATGATGGAATCCAATTTCTAATATGACTTTGTGTTTTCAGTTGTAAACCTATACGATGACATAATAGGATGGGGTATGCCATCTAATATTGATATATTTATTTTTGAAATTATTTAGTGAAACACCCCACCTCCGTTAGGGTCACTCTCAAAGGGAATGCCCTAATTTTGGTGGAGGTTTATAAGTATAAGTCACAGATATACAAGACAGATATAAGAACACATATTTGTAAACAGCGGAAAAACAACAACTTTTATTTCATAAAAGCAAATACGTGTTACACAACATCACCATGATTGTCTTACATCCTTTCCAAAAACATAACACTTTCATAATCTGTCTTGATTACATTATTTAAAGAAGCATAAATAAAACATAGATAAACTACAAAAGCCCCATAGTGGTTGTCCAAAGCCATAGTTCAAAACGAAAAGGTCCAAGCAATACATTTCTCCTCTTCAAGCTGGATGTTAAGGCTGGTCAAGCTGCAGTGTTCCCTCCCTGTGGACCTGGGGGGGGGGGGAACGGAAGAAAAGAAGACGAAAGAAAAGTAGAGTCAGACATAAAGCCTGAGTAAGTCTAGTACTATTCTGTCTATGAATAAAGAACTGGGTATGATAAGTATAAACAAGAAGTGGGAAAGCACTATAACTTGGTTAAGTGGTCTAGGGTCGAATATACTATCGTACCCCATGGTAATCTCTGAACCCATACAAACTAGTTCCCAACTGGCACCCCATAATAAGGGTGATGTGATCCGTTCTATGATGATCGGCTCCTACTCGCATAGTTACATGTGTCTTACGGCCCCCGGTGTTGTAGTTACCTATGCTGGTCCCACCATGGGGTGTATCAAGTCCCATGGTGGCGGCCCGACACAATCCTAGAATGCACAGGTATGCTACTGGTGTCCAGTGCCTTATTTTTCTGCGCCGGAGTGTGTGCACGCCCGCACCCCGTTAGAACCTACACTGCTACACCACCGCCGTCGATTTGACCTCTTACAATCAGCCCAGTAATCGTGCCCCACCCTGCCTAGTTTCAGGGTATCCTGATACACCTTCTAGGGTTACTGCTGAAAAGGGTCCCCCGTTACTAGGTTTTCTATCTCTAGCCAACATGCTAAGTTGGTTAAGTGTTTTCTAACCTAACCCCCACCAGTCCGTTTAGTTTAGCATGTTCCATTTTGATTAAGTCTTTAGTTCACTTAATCCTAACAATCCTGACTCAGCCTTAATTGTCTTATTAAGGCCCTGACCTCTCACATTAGACAGGTATTGTTGTGGCTGCCTGTTGCCGGTTGGTTCCGGGCAGTCTTACGCCCCAACTCAGTCTAACCTCGGGTCCTTATTGGGCTCCATGTTTAACCTCCCACATTGGATAGGTATTGTTGTGACTACTGGACAGCCGGGCGGTTCCGGGCAGGTTTACATCACAACTCAATCCAACCTCGGGTTAAACACATCGTATGTTCTACATTTACATATTTTGTCTTTCTTCTTTATTTTCTTATATGTAAATATTTGCGGCCCATTATTAAGTTAATGGTGTAAAGGTTACACCAATCATGGGCCCAACCCATACTTGAATTTGGGCCCTTCTACTTTATATTTTCATTTATTAATAAATTTAACCCAACGTTATTTTCCCCCGTTTAACACGTCCGTTTATTATATATATGTTGGGCTTAGCCTTTTTAAGCCCAACTTAGCCATGAGAAAAAGGGGAGGCTTAAAGCGTGATTACATACACAAAAAGGGGAATGTGAACGCATGAACTTGCAATGTGACGTTGGAACTACAAAATAGAAACTGGTGTACTTGCATAGTAGTAACATATACTTTGGTCATAAAGCATAAGTGACATGAATCAAACCATGTAAACTTGTAGTTAAGTTAAGAATATCACTATTGACACATAGGCTTAACTACAACATAAACCTATATCTTATTTAGGCATAATATCAAACATAAGCAAATCATGTTTATAAGATTACTACATGTTTACAAAGGTGCTTACTTTTGTGACTAATACAAAAGTATAATTCAACTAGAATTAATCCAACTTAATCATGATTCTAAATCTATCCACATAACCATGGCACACATATACTTATGGCATAAATATTTCTAACATGAAATCATGATTTTTACTTTAGTCATGCAAACTTGCAAAAGGGATTTTGAATCTAACCTAGCTATGTACCACATATGTCATCATATAATTCTTGTTAACAATATAGACCTAACATGGATTTCAATTATGCAAAATATCAATTATAGCCTAGTCATATTCATAAGTTTGCAAATAGGTTTTCTAGTACAAAAGCATGGCTTAATACATAGATCATGGTGCCAAAATTTCAACATAGTTTCATATGAACTATAATAACCCAAACTTGTTCCAATTACGTACAAAATGATTTTTATACATTATGCTGGCATAGTAGCAAAACCCCAAACTTGCATGAATTTCAATTAATCAACTACATACATGTAGTTTCAACATGGATTACATAATTTGCGAATATTCCAAACGTATACTTGCATAAAACTACCGCAAACATGTAGTTTTTTATAATGAATAACATAATTCGAGAATATCCAAACGTATACAATATTCCAAATCGATAAGAATCATAGTAACACACAAATATGAATTACTTTATCGCCACAAATCAAGTATACAAACCAACACAATTATTTGTTCATACCAAAATAATACTCTACTTACAATTGTGTGGCGAATTCCCAAATTTAGGGATTTGAAGATGTGATTCCTTGTTGATTTGATTTGTTTAGGTTGCTTTATGCTTTAGAATTTGCCTCCTAATCCTCTCTCCAATTGGTGGCTACTCTTAGTCGTTCCTCAGCAACATGGCGGCTTTGTTCTTATTTTTGAATGAATAGATTAGGGTTGAGTCTAGGGTCATTTTTATAGGGTTTATGAACTGATTAGGACCATTGATGTTGCTTGGTTTGATCGTAGCCATTCATTTTAAAGAGAGACCAATTAGAGCCTGCCACCTAGCCCTAATGACAAAGCAGACCCCTGAAAATCGGCCAACATAGAATAGGCCAGCCTGGTTGGGCTGGGTTCGACCTGGCTCTGGACCAGGTCGACAACCCTGTTGACAGCCCTGTCGACAGCCCTGTCGACTTGGCTAGACCAGGTCGACAGCCCAGTCGACCTGGGTGCATTAGGCGGGTGTTTTTCCGCCCTGGCCCATTGGGCCCGATTTTGGAATTTAAACTTGATTTTCTGAGCTATTTTATTCTGTTTGAATTTTAAACTTAATTCAGAAACTTCCGAAGGCCATATCTTCTTCATACGGACTCCGTTTTTCGAAAACTCGGACTCTATTTCGCGTATTTTTCCGAGACGAACGCAATGGCGTATCCCGTTTCCCTTAGTTCTTTGATTTCAAATTAATTATACTTTAATTTGTTAATTTCACAGTTATAGAATACACGGGGTGTTACATTCTCCCCCACTTAAAAGGATTTCGTCCCCGAAATCTTCAAGTTTAGGAAAATGTATTTCCTGACATCCAATCATCCATCTACTCATCCATCAAACACGAGCATCCATTGTCCTTAAAAGACTTCTAATGCTTCATGATCATATGCGAAGTGTGTGTGTACATGAACTTATCTAATGCAAAATCAGGCGGTCTACTGATTCAGTTGACCTCCTTAATGCGAATTATGTAAGTGTCATGAATCCATTATGTATGCAAATTTTCCCTATTCATGATTTTACATGAGTGCACAATCATTCATACAAATGCAACATCCATATGATGACACATTAAAGTTCAACCATATACGAATGCAAACATATTTGCATATGCAATATGAAGTGACTGAGCCGATCTAAACCCTAGATTGTGTGTGTATATGCAACCACGAGCAACCACTAGCAATCACTTGCAACCACTTGCAACCATCATCCATAACATGTTTCAATTACATGTTTCCATCCAAAGGGTCTCTACCTAAAAGATAAGGTCGAGGAAATATACCTAAAAAGATAGATAAAAGCGCAACTTAAGAAAAAGGAAAGATCAAGGATGTACCCTCGAACAGAAAAGGGTAGGCAGTGCGTATTCTAGCTTCAGTTTCCCAAGTCGCGTCTCCCTCGGCATCGCTCCACTGAACTTTGACGAGCTTGACTTCGCGGTTGCGTAGCTTCTTCACTTCCGTTCCTAAGATGCGGGTTGGAACTTTTCTTATGGTTGCTTCGCGTTCCACTTCGGCCTCTTCGAGGATATTTGGCTCTACCACTTCAGCAGACTCATGTAGACATTTTCGGAGATGTGAAACGTGAAAAACGTTGTGGACTCCAGCCAACTTCTCGGGTAGCTCTAATCTATAGGTCATTTTCCCAATTTTCTCGATAATAGGGAATGACCCTACGAACCTTGGTGCCAGTTTTCCTGTGGTTCCAAAACGAACAACGTTTCTTAGTGGTGATACCTTGAGAAAAACTCTGTCTCCAGCCTCAAATTCAAGGTCGGTTCTTCTCTTGTCGGCATAGGACTTTTGTCTGTCTTGGGCCGTCTTCATCCTTCTTCGTATTAAGTCTACTTTCTCTGAAGTCTCTCGGATCATATCTGGTCCAAGTATGAGCTTGTCCGTAGATTCCCACCAACAAGTGGGCGATCGGCACGGTCTTCCATATAAAGCTTCGAAGGGCGCCATTCCGATGGTTGCTTGATAGCTGTTGTTGTAGGCAAATTCCACCAAAGGAAGGTGATGTTCCCATATCCCTCCGAAGTCAAGGACGCATAGCCTTAAAAGGTCTTACAAAACTCTGTTTACTCTCTCTGTTTGGTCGTCGGTTTGGGGATGATAGGCTGTGCTCAAGCATAACTGCATTCCTACTGCTTCTTGCAGACTCCGCCAAAACTCACTGGTGAAGATGGGGTCTCGGTCACTAACAATGCTAGATGGTATTCCATGGAGTCGAACGATTTCCTTGAGGTAAAGTGATGCTAGGGATGAGGCAGTTCTTTTACTTTTGACAGGTAAAAAGTGGGCGCTTTTAGTAAGCCTATCCACTATTACACAAATGCTAGTGTTGCCTCTCCTAGACCTAGGCAGTCCATCGATGAAGTCCATTGAGATGCTATCCCACTTCCACTGCGGGACCTCCAGAGGATGTAGCAGTCCGCCAGGCTTTTTCTGTTCCGCCTTAACCTGTTGGCACACCATGCACTTAGAAACGAATTCTGCCACGTCCTTTTTCATGCCGTTCCAGAAGAAAGTCCTTTTTATGTCTTTGTACATTTTATCTCCGCCTGGGTGTATCGTCATCTTGGAGTGATGTGCTTCCCCGAGAACCTTCTTTATTAAATCTTTTGTCTGTGGGATGCATAGTCTTCCGTCTCGCCTTAGCAAACCCTTATCGTCGATGGAGTATCTGTTGAGGTGACTTGAAGTCTCACCCCTAATTAGCCTATCAATTGTTTCCACAAGCTGAGGGTCTTCGCGTTGTGCTGTCCCTACTGAATCCACTAAAGTTGGGCGCACTTCGAGAGATGCTAGCAAGCCTGGTACGAAATCGGAGGAAGGCCTAAAGTCGAAGCTGGCTATAAACTCTAGGCTTTGCCTTTCAACAAACAACGGGCTTAGGGTCAATTTCTTTCGGCTCAACGCGTCTGCCACTACGTTGCCTTTGCCCGGAGTGTAGGAGATTTCGAAATCGTACGAGGCAAGAAACTCCATCCACCTTTGTTGCCTCAAGTTAAGATCCTTCTGCGAGAAAAGATATTTCAACGATTTATGGTCAGTGTAAAGTTCGAACTTCTCACCTAGGAGATAGTGTCGCCAAGACTTGAGTGCAAAGACGATGGCGGCTAACTCAAGATCGTGGGTTGGGTAGTTCTTTTCGTGCACTTTCAACTGCCTCCCGCCATAAGCTACTACCCTTCCTTCTTGCATTAAGACGGCGCCTAGCCCTGTCCCACATGCATCCGTATAAACAGTGAACATCTTGCTCCCATCTGGCAGCGTCAAAACTGGGGCTGTTGTAAGAGCCCTTTTCAGTCGTTGGAAAGCAAATTCGCAATCCAAATCCCAATTGAACACTAGATTCTTCTTAGTCAATTTCGTGAGCGGAGCTAAGATTTTCGCAAAATCCCTTATGAACTTTCGATAGAAACCTGCTAGTCCTAGAAAGCTTCGGACCTCAGTTGCATTCCTTGGTGTCTTCCAATCCTGTACCGCCACTACCTTAGCGGGGTCCACTGCTAACCCTTGTTTGGATACTATGTGCCCAAGGAACCTCGCCTCTTCTCTCCAAAAGTGGTATTTGGAGAATTTGGCTTTTAGTTGATGGACTCGCAAAGTTTCCATGATTGCCCTTAAGTGTTGAGCATGTTCCTCTTCACTCTTTGAGAAGATAAGGATATCATCTACGAAGACCACTACGAATTTGTTGAGGAAATCTCTAAACACCCTACTCATCAGGTCCACGAAGTAAGCAGGTGCATTTGTCAAGCCGAAAGGCATGACAAGCCATTCAAAGAAGCCGTCTGGGGTTCTGAACGCCGTTTTATCGATGCTATCTTCAGCCACCCTTAGCTGATGAAAACCGGTTGCTAAATCGAGCTGGGAGAAAACAGACGCTCCTACAAGCTGGTCAAATAAATCGTCAATTCTAGGGAGAGGGTGCCTATTCTTTTTCGTTAGCTTGTTGAGCTCCCTATAGTCAACACATAGACGGAGTGAACCATCCGCCTTTGTAGCGAACACCACTGGAGCGCCCCATTCTGAAATGCTCCTCCTAATGAACCCCTTTTCTAGAAGCTCTTTAATCTGTTTACTGAGCTCTTTCCTTTCTCATGGAGCCATGTGTCTAACGGGCAACGCAACGGGCTTTGCATTATCTACAAGATATATGCGGAAGTCTATTTCCCGCTTCGGAGGCAAGCCCTTCACCTCTTCGAAGACATCCGGATATTCCCGGACCACTCTAACTGATTGCAAATTTTCAACAGAGGCATCTAGCGATTCAAGATAACTAAGCATAACCGCGTATGAGGGATTACAAGAAATTTCCAAAGTATTACCGAGCTGGGTTAGGAGCCTAACAACCCTTTTCTCACAATCAAGGATGACCCCATTACTGGATAGCCAATCCATACCCAAAATCAAGCCATACCCCGAAAAGCCCATAACAAAGGCACTACATTGAAATTCTACACTTAGAATAGAAATTTTCAATCCCAAACAGATCATAGACAAATGAGCTGGGCCCCCAATTGGGTTTGAAACAATTAAGGGGTCCTCTACCATACTAGTTTTTAGGTGCAGAGATTCTACAAAAGCATACGAGATAAAGGAGTGTGATGCGCCAGAATCAAATAAAGTGCGAACGGGGTGATCATAAAGATAAACTACACTTTCTACAGAAGTATTTATACCTCACTATTGCAGAGGTGGCGCTTCCAGCACATGAACCTATGCCCCTGGGGTGGATCCAGCCCTCTGCCCCTGTCCTCGCTTCTTTGGGCAGTCCTTAGCCCTATGGCCTGTCTCACCGCAAGAAAAGCACCCACCATTCTCCTTGGCCTTCTTTTTCCGGCAGTCCTTTACTAAGTGCCCCACTTTGCCACAGAAATTGCACTTTCTCTTCTCTTTGTTGCCTTTCCCGCCTTTCTTAAAGTCTGTCTTCTTAGGCTGCAAACCCTCTTTCTTCCCTTGAGAGCTTTCTGCCTTTGTCTCCTTCTTGCCCTTATCCTCTTCATTCAGCAATGCCATTTGCACCAATCTTTCATACGTGGCTCCCATGGGTATATGGGTCATGGCCAAACTGTGTAATGGCTCATTCAACCCTTTGACGAAACGGAGAGCCTTCTTGTGCGGGGTGTTGACTAGGTCAAGCCCAAACCTAGCCAGCTCATCGAACTGATTCACATACTCTCTGACTGTCTTGTCCCCTTGCTTAAGAAATAAGAATTTTTCCAACTGCAAACTTCTTTCCGCATCTGAGAGAAATTTAGTCTCAAACCTTGCCCTAAAGTCCTCCCATGTCTCCACTGGTCTTTCAGCATTAGTGACTTCCCACCAGTAGGAAGCCTCGCCCTTCAATAGCCACACTGCCAATTGTACTTTTTGTCTATCCTCTACCTCAAAGATGATGAATAGGTCCTCAGTTTCTTTCAGCCAATTCGTAGCTGCCACGAAGGACTCAGTTCCATGGAAATCCTTTCCTCCCATAGCTTTAAAATCTTTACATATCTTAGCAAATGTGTTTCCCCGTGGAGGAGGTGGAGGAAAAGGTGCCGCTGCGGCTGGATGATTTCCTTCAGCTGGGGGAGGAGGAATGGTAGGACCTGGCTGAGTGGCCCTTGCTTCTAAGAACCGTCTAAACCAACCAGGTATTGGCACCCCTTCCGGCAAGTTAAGTTCTTGGGACATGCTGAAACAAAAAGGATAGATTCAAAACAAAGGATAAGAGATAGTACCTATGGCTTTGGGGGGACTTTGCCTTTTTAAAATAATATTTTCCTTTTAAAAATGCTTCTTTAAATTTCCTTTTTGAAAATAATTTTTCAAAACTTTTTATCTTATCTGGTAAACCTATGCTCTGATACCAAGTGAAACACCCCTCCTCCGTTAGGGTCACTCTCAAAGGGAATGCCCTAATTTTGGTGGAGGTTTATAAGTATAAGTCACAGATATACAAGACAGATATAAGAACACATATTTGTAAACAGCGGAAAAACAACAACTTTTATTTCATAAAAGCAAATACGTGTTACACAACATCACCATGATTGTCTTACATCCTTTCCAAAAACATAACATAACACTTTCATAATCTGTCTTGATTACATTATTTAAAGAAGCATAAATAAAACATAGATAAACTACAAAAGCCCCATAGTGGTTGTCCAAAGCCATAGTTCAAAACGAAAAGGTCCAAGCAATACATTTCTCCTCTTCAAGCTGGATGTTAAGGCTGGTCAAGCTGCAGTGTTCCCTCCCTGTGGACCTGGGGGGGGGGGGAAACGGAAGAAAAGAAGACGAAAGAAAAGTAGAGTCAGACATAAAGCCTGAGTAAGTCTAGTACTATTCTGTCTATGAATAAAGAACTGGGTATGATAAGTATAAACAAGAAGTGGGAAAGCACTATAACTTGGTTAAGTGGTCTAGGGTCGAATATACTATCGTACCCCATGGTAATCTCTGAACCCATACAAACTAGTTCCCAACTGGCACCCCATAATCAGGGTGATGTGATCCGTTCTATGATGATCGGCTCCTACTCGCATAGTTACATGTGTCTTACGGCCCCCGATGTTGTAGTTACCTATGCTGGTCCCACCATGGGGTGTATCAAGTCCCATGGTGGCGGCCCGACACAATCCTAGAATGCACAGGTATGCTACTGGTGTCCAGTGCCTTATTTTTCTGCGCCGGAGTGTGTGCACGCCCGCACCCCTTTAGAACCTACACTGCTACACCACCACCGTCGATTTGACCTCTTACAATCAGCCCAGTAATCGTGCCCCACCCTGCCTAGTTTCAGGGTATCCTGATACACCTTCTAGGGTTACTGCTGAAAAGGGTCCCCCGTTACTAGGTTTTCTATCTCTAGCCAACATGCTAAGTTGGTTAAGTGTTTTCTAACCTAACCCCCACCAGTCCGTTTATTTTAGCATGTTCCATTTTGATTAAGTCTTTAGTTCACTTAATCCTAACAATGCTGACTCAGCCTTAATTGTCTTATTAAGGCTCTGACCTCTCACATTAGACAGGTATTGTTGTGGCTGCCTGTTGCCGATTGGTTCCGGGCAGTCTTACGCCACAACTCAGTCTAACCTCGGGTCCTTATTGGGCTCCATGTTTAACCTCCCACATTGGATAGGTATTGTTGTGACTACTGGACAGCCGGGCGGTTCCGGGCAGGTTTACATCACAACTCAATCCAACCTCGGGTTAAACACATCGTATGTTCTACATTTACATATTTTGTCTTTCTTCTTTATTTTCTTATATGTAAATATTTGCGGCCCATTATTAAGTTAATGGTGTAAAGGTTACACCAATCATGGGCCCAACCCATACTTGAATTTGGGCCCTTCTACTTTATATTTTCATTTATTAATAAATTTAACCCAACGTTATTTTCCCCCGTTTAACACATCCGTTTATTATATATATGTTGGGCTTAGCCTTTTTAAGCCCAACTTAGCCATGAGAAAAAGGGGAGGCTTAAAGCGTGATTACATACACAAAAAGGGGAATGTGAACGCATGAACTTGCAATGTGACGTTGGAACTACAAAATAGAAACTGGTGTACTTGCATAGTAGTAACATATACTTTGGTCATAAAGCATAAGTGACATGAATCAAACCATGTAAACTTGTAGTTAAGTTAAGAATATCACTATTGACACATAGGCTTAACTACAACATAAACCTATATTTTATTTAGGCATCATATCAAACATAAGCAAATCATGTTTATAAGATTACTACATGTTTACAAAGGTGCTTACTTTTGTGACTAATACAAAAGTATAATTCAACTAGAATTAATCCAACTTAATCATGATTCTAAATCTATCCACATAACCATGGCACACATATACTTATGGCATAAATATTTCTAACATGAAATCATGATTTTTACTTTAGTCATGCAAACTTGCAAAAGGGATTTTGAATCTAACCTAGCTATGTACCACATATGTCATCATATAATTCTTGTTAACAATATAGACCTAACATGGATTTCAATTATGCAAAATATCAATTATAGCCTAGTCATATTCATAAGTTTGCAAATAGGTTTTCTAGTACAAAAGCATGGCTTAATACATAGATCATGGTGCCAAAATTTCAACATAGTTTCATATGAACTATAATAACCCAAACTTGTTCCAATTACGTACAAAATGATTTTTATACATTATGATGGCATAGTAGCAAAACCCCAAACTTGCATGAATTTCAATTAATCAACTACATACATGTAGTTTCAACATGGATTACATAATTTGCGAATATTCCAAACGTATACTTGCATAAAACTACCGCAAACATGTAGTTTTTTATAATGAATAACATAATTCGAGAATATCCAAACGTATACAATATTCCAAATCGATAAGAATCATAGTAACGCACAAATATGAATTACTTTATCGCCACAAATCAAGTATACAAACCAACACAATTATTTGTTCATACCAAAATAATACTCTACTTACAATTGTGTGGCGAATTCCCAAATTTAGGGATTTGAAGATGCGATTCCTTGTTGATTTGATTTGTTTAGGTTGCTTTATGCTTTAGAATTTGCCTCCTAATCCTCTCTCCAATTGGTGGCTACTCTTAGTCGTTCCTCAGCAACATGGCGGCTTTGTTCTTATTTTTGAATGAATAGATTAGGGTTGAGTCTAGGGTCATTTTTATAGGGTTTATGAACTGATTAGGACCATTGATGTTGCTTGGCTTGATCGTAGCCATTCATTCTAAAGAGAGACCAATTAGAGCCTGCCACCTAGCCCTAATGACAAAGCAGACCCTTGAAAATCGGCCAACATAGAATAGGCCAGCCAGGTTGGGCTGGGTTCGACCTGGCTCTGGACCAGGTCGACAGCCCTGTCGACAGCCCTGTCGACAGCCCTGTCGACCTGGCTAGACCAGGTCGACAGCCCAGTCGACCTGGGTGCATTAGGCGGGTGTTTTTCCGCCCTGGCCCATTGGGCCCGATTTTGGAATTTAAACTTGATTTTCTGAGCTATTTTATTCTGTTTGAATTTTAAACTTAATTCAGAAACTTCCGAAAGCCATATCTTCTTCATACGGACTCCGTTTTTCGAAAACTCGGACTCTATTTCGCGTATTTTTCCGAGACGAACGCAATGGCGTATCCCGTTTCCCTTAGTTCTTTGATTTCAAATTAATTATACTTTAATTTGTTAATTTCACAGTTATAGAATACACGGGGTGTTACATTTTACACAATTAATCACTAATAAAATCAAATGATTTTCTCTTATCCAGCATGTTTGGCCATTATAAGGTAAAATTCTATCCTCCAGTTTGCGTTGCATTGTGTGGTGGGACTTGGGTCTTATAATGGCTTCATTTTTCAAAAAACATCGCATGGTTTTGTGCACTGGCATTCATGTTGAGGGAACCCATTCCGTGTTATACGGCGTGGTCCCGTGATATGCCTTAATTTAAATAAGTTAAGTATAACTATAGGGTTTCTCGTACCAGTCCAATGACTGACTCGTAGTTTGTTCTTCCCTTGCTAACTCGGATGCCCATATTTTCACATGTGCAGCATAGTATATAGGTCGTTAGCTTAGTTCTTTGTTCAAAGTCATGTACGGAAGCTATGGATACTGGTTTTGGGCTTAAAGCTAGAGCAGGATTTGGATGTTTCTTTTGGACTCTCCAAGACTCTATTATGTTGATTATCTTTTATTCCGCTGTCGCTTGTTGAAACTGTTATGTTTAATTATTGTGATCCGATGGAATGTTGTAAACTCTGATATAACATCTAATGTAAATAGATGTACATTATCTAAAGTAATGCAATGTTTTATCTTCTTCCGTTACATTAATGTGTTATACTCCAATGACTATCCATTCTTCCGGGGATCGGGAGAATGGGTCGTCACAGTTGGTATCAGAGCTAGGGGTTATCCTTAGTTCTGGAATATAACATTAGAAATGACTTTTCGGAAATATAATCGATAGTATTCTATGATGAGTGACTCATTAGAGATAGGGTTAGCAACACCCTAGAATCAGTATGGCAGAATAACTCGCATACCTAGTAGACATATTTCTATTCATATATATATATATATATATGTCAAATTTCCATTTGTTTCCCTTTTAATGGCGTCCGCTTCAGATCTGAGATCTAAATCCTATCCCTCTTCTGAAAAGTTACAAACCAATTCAAATACCGCAAATTCATCTGTAGATCGATCTGGTATAATGGATCGATCTGCTCGAAGCCTATTTTATGTGAAACCGCCAGTTGATCATGTGTTCATTCTTGAGAAGATCTTCAACAAATCGGCTGAAGCTTGGAATAATACTATAGCACTAATTCCATTCCACTTCAGATTGTCATCAATCAAGCTTAAAGTCTTTATTTCTAAGGTTTGGAAATCACGTAGTAGTTCTCACATTCATGTTTCTCCATCATTTGATTTTGCTGTAAAATTTGAGGATCAATCTGATTTTCATTGGATTTCTGAAAGTAATACATATTCCTATTTCGGTAGACTGCTTTTGATTGATAAATGGAAGCCAGGATATGATTACTCAAAGAAAATCAGTGATTCGGTCCAGATCTGGATTAGAATTATTGATTTGCCTATGGAACTCTGGACACTAGATGTTATACAGATGATATCAAGTTACATTGCTAATCCAGTTCTAATAGATGAGAATACAACAAATAAGAAATATACAAAGTATGCTAGAGTCCTATTATCAATTGATACAATGTCAGGTCTGAAAACTGAAATTCCTATTATATTACATAAGGGATCAAAAGTAAGCTGTGGAATATGAATTTGTGCCTGATAAATGTCTTCAATGTAAACTGTTTGGACATGATGAACTGTTTCATGAAGTATCCTCGGATCCACGTTGGGTTCCACCTGCTAATCAAGATGATTTTAATTTGAACTCCAAAGAATATGAAGCTGAACAAGGTAATATTGATAATATGAAGTCTACCAATAACGTTGGTGGCTCTGTTTCAACTACAGTTGATGACTTGGATTTCTTGAATTCTAAATTACCTGAAGATGTGTTGCCAAAGGATTTAAATATTATCTCAAAAGCAATTTCAGAGCAGGACAAAGTAGTAAACAGAGATAAAGGCAAACAAATAGATGTGGAAAATATGGTTGAAAAAAATGTTAATTATGAAAAAATTGATAGTGCAGTAACAACTTCAACAGAAAATCCTCCTTCTAAAAGAAGTACAAGGAGTTCATCTTCGATTAAATGACACAACTTACATGGAATGTCAGGGGGATGAACACTGTATTTAATATGAAGGAAGTGTTATCCCTACTGATTTTCACTAAATCAACTATTGTTGGCTTAGTTGAAACAAAATTATCTTCTAGTAATCTATTATTGTTTGTCACAATGCTACCTAGTTCTTGGAGAAGTTTAACTAATAATTCATCAATATCATCTGGTAGAATCTTATTAATTTGGGATACAAATGTATGGGATGTGTCAATTTCATCATTTTCTTCCCAACAGTTGACAGTTGATGCTATCAATAAAGGGGGTTTTGGGATGGTTTTCACAGTCATATATGCAAGTAATGTGTTTGCAGATAGGATAACTCTTTGGCAAGATCTTGTAAATGTTTCAACCTTAATTGATAATGCCTAGATTCTAATGGGTGATTACAATAATGTTCTATCTCCTAATGATAAAAAAGGTGGTTCATCTGTTCCTTTTCAACAAATCAGAGCATTTCAGAAATTCTTACTATAGACATCATTATCAAAATTTAATTTTACATGGCGTAGAAAGGGAATTGCTACTAGTATTGACAAAATCCTAGTGAATAATTGTTGTCTTAAATTATTTCTTCATATGAAAGCTCTTTCTTTCCCACAGAAATCAAGTGATCATAACCCAATTATGCTAGATTTAATTTCTACTTCAGAGGCTAAAGATTTTCCATTTAGATATCGAAATGATTGGCATAAATTGGAAGGATATAATGATGTAGTTCATAAGGGTCTTAACGCAAGAGTGTGGGGTTTCAATGGTTTTCAGTTCATGCAAAAGCTCAAAAATTGCAAAAATGAGTTGAAGAATGGGAACAAACTAAGAGATAAAAATTCTGCTAGTCTTAAACAAGCTGAAGAAATTACCTTAAAATTAGAAAGAGCTACTGATAATGATCCAGAGGATATTGTCTTGTATGAAAATTACCTGTCAGCCAAAAAAGAATATCAGAATTTGCAACAAATCCATTTTAATGGGCTTAAACAACAAGCTAAAGTTTCCTGGTTGCAACAGTCTGATACTAATTCTAAGTTCTTTTATTCCAGAATGAAAAATAGAAGATTTTTTAATCATATTAGGGCTTTAATTGATCAAGATGGAAATTTATTGTATAAAGCTGAAGAAATTGAGCTGCATGCTATCAATTATTTTGAAGGTTTGTTTAATGGATCAAGCAATATAACTTTTCCAGATTTTCATTCTATTGCCACCATTAACTTATCAGGACAGCAATTTCTATTAAAGACTATTGATCTATCAGAAATAAAAGATGCCGTATCTTCAATTCATGATGATTCCAGCCTTGGGCCAGATGGAATTAATGCAAAGTTCTTTAAAATTCATTGGGATAATTTGAAAAATGACTTGCTGTTGGCAATTTCTGATATTTTTAGAACAGGTAAACTGCCAAAATCTTTGAATCATACTTTTATCACACTGATCCCTAAAAATGATAGACCTTTTGAAATTTCACACTACAGGCCAATTGCTTGTTGCCATGTCTATTGTAAAAAAATTCTAAGGTGCTATGTAATAGACTAAACATTTTCTGCCTCATTTAATATCAGAAAATCAGAGTGCATTTACATATGATAGATACATTGGTGACAATATATTGCTAGCACATGAATTATTGAGGGATTTTAAGAAAAAAGGGATGCCAAAAATGTGTCTGAAAGTTGATTTACAGAAGGCATATGAATGTGTGAATAGAGAGTTCATTTGCTACATTATGTCATGCATGGGGTTCCCTAATCATTTCATTAACATCATTTTTGAGTGTATGTCAACTGCTACCTATTCCATCATGATTCAAGGGGTTCCTAAAGGATTTATAACTTCTAATAGGGGTATAAGACAGGGTGACCCTTTATCCCCTTATCTTTTTTCTTTAGCTATGCAATACTTCTCATTTATGATGGATGAAGCAACTCAACAAAAGAAATTTCAGCCAAGCAGTACAATCAAACCAATTATTTCTCACTTACTGTATGTTGATGATTTGATGATTTTTTGTAAATCATCTATTTTGAATGCTGGAGTTTTAAAGAAGATATTTCAGAACCTCGGTTTTTTTGCTGGACTTAATGTAAATGCTTCAAAGGCAAAAGTATTTTTCAGTAACTCAGTGATAAATTCTGAACAGATTCTACATATCCTTCAATTTCAACAAGGTACTCTACCTATAAAATATTTGGGGGTCCCTCTATCAACCAATTATTTACAATATTCAGAATGTAATTCTCTCATTCAAAGGATACAAGGGAAAATAAATGGTTGGGAAACAAAATTACTCAGTTTTGCAGGGAGGGCTGAGTTGATAAATACAGTTATCACCCCCATTATTTTATATTGGACTTTCATTTATCAAATTCCAGAATTTACTATTGATAAGTTGAATTCACTCTGTGCTGATTTTTTCTGGGGGGGGGATCATCTCATAAGGTGTCATGGCATAATTTGTGTAGACCAAAAGCTGAAGGGGGTGTTGGTCTAATTTTTTTTTCAGATCTTAAAAAAGCAGCTTGTGTGAAATTGCTTTGGAAATTTTTAGACAACACATCACTCTGGAGTAATTGGATGCATAACAAGTACTGCAAAAAAGATTTTTTTTGGACAATGGCTTTAGATAATAATTCTTCTTCTACATGGAAATCTATGCTAAGGTTAAGAAGAAGATCTAAGCAGCTGTTTAATAAAGTTATTGCTAATGGTGTTGACACTTATTTGTGGCATGAACCGTGGATAAATTGTAAAAGTCTGGTTGATTTACTTGGGTATGATAGATTAAATCTAATTGGTGCTACAGATCAGAAAGTGAATAACATCATCAGGAATGAGATGTTTATACCTAAAATTCATCCAGCTACTAGGGAATTGATTGATGAAATCTGTTCCATATCCACTTATCCAAATAAAAGACAAGATTTTTACGAATGGTGTGATGGTGGCCAGTTTTCCTTCCATAGAGCTTGGGATTATCTGAGAAACCATGATCAAAAGGAAGATTATTTTTCAGTTACTTGGCATGGTAAAAATAGTAAAAAAATGTCTTTTATCACTTATCTTGCTATTATTGGTAGATTGAACATGAAGGACATACTTCAAAGATTCAACAATACTACAGATCCGCTTTGCCCCCTTTGCAATAATCATCCAGAGACTATCCAGCATTTGTTCTTTATGTGTGACTTCTCAGCTTTCATTTGGTTATCGTTGAAGCAAAAACTGGATCTTGCTCCAAATTTGGCAGATCTGAAGGAAGAAGCTTTGATTATATTCAATAATTTTAAGAAAAAAAGATCAATTAAAGGATCTAGCGTGTGCTACCTTTACTTGCGCTGTTTATTCCATCTGGAAAGAGAGGAACTTGAGAGTATTCCATGGCAAAAACTCGAGCTCTTCGTCATGTCTCTGGAAGATTGAAAGTGAAGTCAAATGGTTGGTGAATAACAACGGAAGTAAATGTTCTAGAGACGGTAGAAGTGAAGTGATACTGGGTAGATGGGGTATTGATCTCATTGATACCGGTTGACTGATGAGGTGTGGGTTTTTGTGGTTTGAGAACTTGGTTGGGCCTGGTTGGGCTGAAGTGTGTGATATGTAGTTGGATTTTCTTTTATTTTAGCTTTGTTGTATTTTGGTTTGCTATGATATATGTTTGTTCACCAAATTTATAAGTACTCTTTTTCCTTGTAAGGTACCCATCTAGGTTAGGGGGATTACAAGGTTTTAATGAGGCTTATAAAGGAGGGCTATTGGTTTTTAGAAATAAAGTTTAACCAATTTTCAATATATATATATATATATATATATACACACACATACATACATATGCTTTTACAATTTCCTTAAGATATATTTTCTTCTAACTCTTTTCTTACTATGCAGATACAACAGAAAATGAGTGGTAGAAGAGGAAGAGGTATAGGAAGAGTAAAGGGTAACGTTCAAGCAGAATTTCAACAACCGAACCCTGTAGTAGCTGAAAATGAGCCAGTTGTTCCCCCCAGCCTGAACCAGATCTAGAAGTTTTAGCAAAGAAATACAAGAATCTGGGAGTGGTACCATTCTTGGGAAAGGAGTCTGTGATAGAAGCACAAGCATGGTTGCGCTCTAAGAAAAGATTTTCATTGGCTTAAGACTTAATGGGGATCATAAAAGGTACTTATCCTCTTGGTTTCTAAAAGATGAAGCTTTGATCTAGTCGGAGACAATTACCATGATAAATCCTAAAGGAGATTTTACTTGGGATCATTTTAAAGAGGTTTTTGAGGAAAGGTTCATGCCATATGAAGCAATATCCCGGTTATATTATGAATTCTAGGATCTGAAGAAGGGAGACATGACCATTCACGTGTATTTGAACAAGTTCAATGAGTTTTCCTATTTTAGCCCGAAGCTAATTCAAGTTCCGATAAAGAAGAATGTGAGATTCATTGATGGTCTTCAAAGAAGTTATAGAAACAGAGTAACCGCTCATGTGTGACTTCCATTTGCTGAAATAGCG
Organism: Allium sativum; assembly: GCA_030737875.1. Lineage (NCBI taxonomy): Eukaryota > Viridiplantae > Streptophyta > Magnoliopsida > Asparagales > Amaryllidaceae > Allium > Allium sativum. Next base: position 165,131,376 of record CM060924.1, read on the forward strand.
AAAATGGTGTGCCGCTATAAAATGTGGATAAGCAAAATGCTTTGGAAGACAAAGAGAAAGGAAATTATGGCAAAAAGAGGAAGTTTGCAAATAAGAAACCTGAAAAAAGTAAGGGTGGGGAAAAGTATAAGGAAGAAGAGTTAAAAATCTATCACATGTTTCAACTATAATAAGCAAGTACATTTATCAAAGAACTGTAATCGAAAAAGCATAAGAAGTCTCATGATAACATGGAATGCTATAACTACCAAAAAATGCGCCACATAAAACCAAATTGCCCAGTATTAAAGAAGGCTGAGGTGGCTCATGTCAACAATGGGGAAGACGCTCCAACAACTTCTGCTAGTAGGGGAAGGGAAAATGTTTTGGAAGGTATGCTTACCATTAAAAATATTTTGATTAGAGTATTATTTGATATTGGTGCATCACATAGTTTTACCTCGAGTAATTTGGCTAAGAAACTTAACCTAGACCTCAAATATATTGAAGAACCCATTTGTGTTAGGAATCCGATAGGAGGTTCCATCGATCTTTGTTGGTATCGTAAAGTGCCTATCTCTTATTCCCGTTACTTATTCCACTTCAAATTGATTGTTGTGGATTTCACTCAATTTGATATTATACTTGTTTTTGACTGGCTGACTTGGTACAAAGTTGATGTTAGATATGCAAAGAGAATCGTTAGTGTGAAAACCCAAGTTAGAAATTTTATGGATGCGAAGGCCCAAGTTTAAATGAATTTTTGTTTACTCTCAACATTTTTCCCACTCCTCAAGAAACCATCCCGTCTATTAAGGAACATCTAGATGTGTTTGAAGAAGTAAGGAGTCTTCCTCCACGACGGGAGATTGACTTTAAGATTGATTTGTTTCTGAATGCAAGGCCGGTTATGCATGCAATTCGGAGAATGTTGATAAAGGATAAGGAAGAATTAAGCAACCAAACTCTGCAACTTTTGTGGTAGGGTCTGATCAGGCCTAGTTTCTCGAGCTGGGGAGAAGTACTGGTATTAGTTTCGAAGTCTGATGGTTCCCTCTAACTATGTGTGGGCTATCGAGACCTCAACACGCAAACGCTCAAGAATAAATACTCGTTTCCCTGCATTGATGATTTGTTGGATCGCTTTAATGGAGCTCGAATATGGGCCTAGCTCTAGGATTTCATCAGCCAAAGATAAAAGAAGGGTGTGTTCCTTTAACAGCTTTCAGGAGGCTAGACTTATTTTACGAATTGTTAGTAATGCCATTCGGGTTGTGCAATGCCCCTGCTTACTTTGTAAACTTGATGAATTGGGTGTTTCGAGAGGTATTGAACAAGTTGTGCTGGTGTTTATTGATTATTTCCTTATCTTCTCTAAGTCAAACGTAATCTCGTGCCGTAAGGTGTTGGGTTAGCACACGAAGCATTTGGAACAAGTATTAGAGATTCTAAGAAGGAATGTATTGAAGGCAATATTTTCCAAATGCAAATTCTAGAAAGAAGAAGTAAAGTTTCTTGGGCATATGGCGTCAAAAGAAGGAATCTCGGTAGATCCAAGTAAGATTGCTATCATCCAAGATTGGTAGCAATCAAGAACCCCCACTGAAGTTAGAAGTTTTCTTGGATTGACTAGTTACTATCATAAGTTCATAAAGGATTTTTCAAAGTTATCTTGTTCTTTGACGAAGTTGAACAAGAAGCATGCTAAGTTTGTTTGGATGCCTGAGTGTGAAGAACCTTTCCAAGGATTGAAAGAAAGGCTAACTGCTACCCCAGTGTTAACGATTATAGATGGTAACCAAGATTTAAAAATATATAAAAATGCTTTTTGAGATGGAGTTGGCGCAGTATTGATACAAAGAGGTAAAGTGATTGGTTATGCAAGTAGGCAGTTGAAATCGCATCAGAAGAAGTACGCCACTCAGGATTTAGAGTTGCTAGTGGTGGTATTTGCCTTAAAGATTTAGAGGCATTACTTGTTGGGTGAGAAGTTTGAGCTTTATAGTGATCATAAATTGTTAAAGTATCTTATTTCATCGATTTGGAGTTAGATTGAAGATTTGGTGAGTGATATGCATCTCTCGCACAGATTCAATCAAGTACATGGGTTGTTTGATCTCATGTTCATCATTTCAAGTTGTTTTTACATAGATCTAATCGATGTAAGTATGGTTTTTAACTCAAATCACCATAGGATCTAATTAACAACTTAAACCGGTAAGTTTTCTATGTTATTGTAATTAAAATCATTGTTTGAATGATTGTTGTTTTGATGTGATTTGTTGATGGTTGATTTATTATTCGGTGGTGTTTGAGATTGATCGGTGGTGTTTGAGATTGATCGATGGTGTTTGAGATTGATCGGGGGTGTTTAAGATGGATCTGGGTGTTTTCATAGCATGGATCAGGCGAAATGCTATGGGTTGGGCAATTTTTCATGGATCTGGGTGTTTTCATAGCATGGATCATGTGAAATGCTATGGATCGTGCAATTTCCTTGGTTCTGGCAGTTTTCTTAGCATGGGTCGTGTGAAATGCTATGGATTATGCAATTTCCTTGGATCTGGGTGTTTTCATAGCATGGATCGTGCGAAATGATATGGATTGTGTTAAGTGCCAATGTACCAAGTGCCAGAGTACCAAGTACCAAACGGGCTGCACATGGTAAAATTAGTGATTTTCCAAGGTGCGCGCTAGGGGTTTACACCGTTTTCACAGTACCAAATGACAGTGCCAAGTGCCAGGGAGTGCTAGAAATGAACCAGAACATATAATAGCATTCCAGAAATGCTGTGAAAGGATGTTTTGATGTTTTACTTAGTTTTTCACACCAGAATGATGCAGAATTGTACCAGGAGATATAATAGCGTTCTAGAAGCGCTGCAAAAGGCTGTTTTGAAATTAAGGCCGGTTTTGCATAAGGAAAAGGCTGGAAATGCTATAAAATGCAGTATCGACCAAACAAAGCTTATTTTTGAGTTGAAGATGGTTCTAGCTTCGACACGAGTTCAAGGGGAATGTTCAAAGTAATGTTAGACATTCGTTGATCGTTGAAAAGCAAAGAATGTGAAGATAACCCAAAGGTTGTGAGTTGATGGATAATGGTTGCTCGAGAAGGTTGCTTGAGCTAAGAACAGCCATCAGGAAGGAGTACTAGAGATATTGAAGGCCGATAAATTATCATTGTCGTAGATTCTAGCGGTCTCAAAGAAAGGGTATAATAGAGACATCTAAAAGACTGGAAGGTTGCTGGTCGAGTACCTTGGGCAGCCGTGAAGTGCCTAGTTGTCAAGGTTGGACAAACATACGAGTCGTGAAGGCATATGGAGTTTTTGCTAGAACCGGTGCTTCCATTAGTCCTTGGCATATGGCAAGGTTGGCCGTCATATGATTAACGATGGTTTCGAAGCAGGAATAGGTGGTGATAGCCAAAGTCTTAGATGAATGTTTACTTTTCTTGTACCTCCCTACATAGGTTGTTTGGCGTCGAAGGAGATATCTCTTGGGTGCTTGTCTGATGTTGGTTTCGGCCTTCGGGGATTGTGATTAAGGGATGTGGATCTCGATTAGTGCAGTTTATGTGGGATTTAAACTAGTTGCTTTGATTGTTACTCTTGTATGCTTTTGCTTGTTTTGTAAAGGCTATCATTGTCGAATGTCTGGAAGATAAGTTTGGGGTTTCTTCGCTGGTGATGTTGGTAGATTTGTCTACCTATTCTCATATACTTCATTGATGATGTTAGATAGTTGCTTTGTCCCTCACTAAGACTGTTGTCTGACTCAAGGTTTTATGTTTCCTCTTATTACCTTGGGTTGTTCATCTACGGTGTTATGGATGGGTAGACCAAGTAGCAGGTTGTAGATGATATATCTTAGTGGATGGAGTTGTTGTTTGAGAAGAGCTGGAGGCTTGCGTATTTTGTTTACTACTATAAATATTGGGAGTTTCCGATGTTGTTCTATTTGATGCATTCTCTGAGAGTTATATAGTGAGGCTTTATTTATAGACTTCTAAAGTGTATTACTAAGTTGTATGGATATTTTCAGGATGATATGAAAGTATGGATTTCTGCTATATGATGCTTCACTATTTCTACATGTTGTATATGTTCTATTATACTTTATCCTTGCGCTGTGAGTTCTACGACAGGTTCTACATATGTTTACTTACCTTGATGATCATCCCTGGCTGCCTGACACACCTTTAAGCGTGTTATTTCTTTTGTTAAGTGCAAGGGTTATAGGTAGTCGTCACATTTGGTATCAGATTGCGTATGAGGGATGTATTTATAGATTTTCGTTGGATGTATGCTATATGAAAGTATATAGTATAGTGACGTTTGCACTTCTTTAGCAGCTTTTCTTGTAATGGCTAATCATTCTGATTTGCAAATTTAGAATGAGTCGACGTGCTTCAAGACATACTGCTAGGGAGGAGGCTGTGCCTGGAGGGAGTAATGGCGGTGCACCTGATTACCTAACCATGTTTGAGGCCATAATTTAAGCATTCATGTGAAGGGTACCCACTCCAGTGGTAGCCACGACAGATGTAGGTGTGCAAGTTACTAGGATTGTGGATTTCGCGAAGCCTTGTAAGGACTATACATCTCTGGAAGGAAAACCATTCAAAGGAACAGAGCCAACGGAAGAGGTCCAGAGGTGGTTAGATTCTTGTGTTCGTATTTTTTGGAGATTTGGGAAAGGATGACGCAACTAAGAGAAATCTTGCATCAAGGCAATTGCATGGTAGCTCCAAGAAGTGGTGGAATTAAGTTATACTTGAGACTCCGGAAGAGGAAATAACTTGGGAACAATTCCGAGTTAAGTTTGAGACAAAGTTTATCTCCATTGCTCAAAAGTCTGCTCTATTAAAGAAGTTTGTGGAATTGAAGCAGAATGGTAGGTCGGTGCTTGATTATGTTTCTTATTTTTAGGCCTTTTCCAGAAATGCTCGTTCATACATTGACACATCCTATCAGAAGAACAAGAATTTTGTCATGGGTCTGGATCCTTACATAGGAAGATCATTGGCGGAACATCTTGATGATTCATTTGAGAAACTTATGCAAAAAGCTATGAGACATGAGAGCTTGTTTGCAAAGGAGGAAGTTGTTGTTGTTGCAAGCAAGGTGGCTCCAAAACCACAACTGGGTTGAAATAATAACAATAAGAAGAGGAAGTAGCAACAGAAAAAGGAAAGGATGGCCAGAAGAAGCCAAAGAGTGAGGTGGCTTACTTTAACTACTAACAGAAAGGTCATTTTTCTAATGAGTGCAAGAATCCTAAAGTTGAGAAGAAGTGCTTCAAGTGTGGAAAGCCTGGGCATGAGAAGAAAGATTTTCCAGAATCAGCTAAGAGAAAGCAGGTTGTGGAGGCATAGCTTTGGAAGCTGTGTCATCTTCTACAAGAGATCTTACTATAGAGGAAAAGAGAAAGGGTGTCACTATTCAAGGTACTCTTTTAGTTAATGGTGTTCAGTTCGTGTGTTGTTCGATATTGGAGCATCACATTATTTCATCTGTAATGAGCTTATGTGTCGCTAGGGTTTGGAACTTGAGATTTGTGATAGACCATTGATCGTGACTAGTCCAGTTGTGGGTTCGTCCAATTTGTGCATGTTGTGTCGTAGTCTAGTGTTGTCGAGTTATGGTTGCTCTTTTTTGTGTGATTGCTTTGTGTTGAACTTCGCTGGGTATGGGATCATCTTGGGCATGGATTGTCTCAAGAAGTATGCGGCAAGAGTAAATTACGAGAAGCTAGAGGTAAGGGTCGGGGATGTGGAAGGGAGAAAGGTGTTGATTACATGTAAGCCCGAAGATGGGGTCTTTGTGAGATATATATTCTCTTGGGATTCCACAAGAAGACTTATCATCTGTTCTGATCGAAAATGAGTTTGAGGATGTCTTTGAAGAGGTCAATGGTTTACCGCCGATCGTGAGATCGAGTTTAGGATCGATCTGGTCGAGGGTGCTAGACCAGTCGTTATGCCTCTTAGGCGGATAGCACCTAAGGAACAACGGGAATTAGATGTGTAAGTTCATGACCTTCTTGGAAAAGGATTCATTCGGAGAAGTGTATCCGAACGGGGTGCACCAGTTGTGTTTGCAACCAAGGCTGATGGCTCATTAAGATTGTGTGTGGACTATCGTGAGCTGAACAAGGTGACCAATAAGAAGAAGTATCCATTGCCAAGGATATATGACTTGTTCGATCAGCTTCACGAGGCCAAAGTGTGTTCTGAGATGTATTTGGCAACGGGATTTCACCAGTTGAGAGTGGCAAAGGATAGTGTGCCGAATACTGCTTTTAGGATACCATCCGGTTTCTTTGAATAGTTGGTAATGTCATTCGGGTTGACTAACACGCCAGCGTACTTTTTGGATCTTATGAGTAGAGTTTTCAGAGTTCAGTTGAACAATTTCATTCTTGTGTTCATGAATGATATTCTTTTTTATTCTTGGAACGAGGAAGAGCATAAGATGCACTTGCGAGTTGTTTTGGAAATCTTATGAAAGCATCAATTAAGAGCTAAGTTTTCGAAATGTCACTTTTGAAAGAGCGAAGTGAGCTTCTTCGACCCCGTTGTTTTTGGAAATGGAATAGCGGTTGACCCCGCTAAAGTGGCAGCAATCCAGGACTGGGATAAACCTAAGAATGCGACGGATGTGAGAAGTTTCCATGGGTTGGCTGGTTATTACTGACAGTTTATAAAGATTTCTCTAAGATAACTACTTCATTAATAGGATTGACGAAGAAGAACCACTAAAAAAAATATGTCTATTCACAGCGTTGAAAAAACACTGTTATAGCCTATAATAGCGTTTTGATGAACGTTGTCTACCAACGTGCTGTTATAGGTCCCTGGATATGTTACAGCATTTTCAAAAATATTGTAGAAAATTGGCAAATTACAGCATTTCAATTGGTGTTGTCCTTGTGTTTATACAGCGTTTTAAATTGTTTCGGAAATGTTGTTATCTTCCCTTTTCTACAGCTTTTAGCCATATATCACAGCGTTTCTCGAAGTTTACAAGTTCTTTACATCATAGCGTTTTGCCGCATATCACAGCGTTTCTGGAAGTTTACATGTTCTTTACTATCACAACGTTTTGCCACATATCACAACATTTTCTGCATCTATCACAACATTTACATATTGTAGTATCAAAATATTCATGCACAAACATATCAACATGTAAATATATATCAACCAACTAATTATATAACACAATATTCATACACAAAGACATCATCAATAAACAAACTTTTCATAATTTCCATAAAAAAATAACACCATAAACTAAATTTACACAATATCCATCGAACAAAGTCACGATATCTACAAATAAGACAAAATATCCATAAAACAAGTTTGCATCGAATACCAACAAAATGAACATCTAAAAGTTACCACTTTCTTCGTAAGCAGATACCACAAGCGGTCTTTTTGTTGAGGGATCTTCAGAAGTGCCTAACGATATTCTGATTATAGCCGAATGCACAAAGATGCCCACCTCTAATACCTATACACATGTTTTCGTGTTAGCATTTAGTCATGCTCACACATTAACAAGAAAACAATGCTCGACAACAAGAAAAAAGAATACAAGGAGAAAGTCAAAGATAACAACATAGCATACATGGTAATATTTTGTAATAGTTAGTTAATTTTTGTAATGCTTAGTTAATTTTTAATTATTTCTATTTTTATTATAGAATACTTGATAATTTTTTATATTTTTATATACTTAGTATTTATAAACTACTTCTTCGTTTTTATAAAATTAGTAAACTTAGTTAAATTTTTATACTATTTAGTTAATTTTAATAATACTTAGTTAGTTTTTAATTATTGCTATAATTATTATAGAATATGGTAATATTTTATATTTTTATATACTTAGTTAACTTTTATAAACTAAACTTCTAATTTTTTATAAATTTAGTAAACTTAGTTAATTTTTATAATACTTAGTTAATTTTTATAATAATTATATAATTTTTATAATACTTAATACTTAGTTAATTTTAAAATACTTAATACTTAGTTAATTAACTTTTATTACTTGGTAATATTTTATATTTTATATACTTATTTAATTTTTATAAACTAGACCTCTTAGTTTTTATAAAAGTAGTAAACTTAGTCAATTTTTTATAATAGTTAGTCAATTTTTATAATACTTAGTTAATTTTTAATTATTGATATTATTATTGTAGAGTATTACTTGGTAATATTTTATATTTTTATATACTTATTTAACTTTTATAAAATTAACCTCTTAGTTTTTATAAAAGCAGTAAACTTAGTCAATTTTTTATAATAGTTAGTTAATTTTTATAATACTTAGTTAATTTTTAATTACTGATATTATTATTATAGACTATTACTTGGTAATATTTTATATTTCTATATACTTATTTAACTTTTATAAACTAAACCTCTTAGTTTTTAATAAAGTAGTAAACTTAGTCAATTTTTTATAATAGTTAGTTAATTTTTATAATACTTAGTTAATTTTTAATTATTGCTATTATTATTATAGAATACCCGGTAATATTTTATATTTTTATATAGTTAACTTTTACAAACTAACTTCTTAACTTTTATAAAATCAGTAAACTTAGTTAATTTTTTATAATAGTTAGTTAATTTTTTATAAATCTTTGTTAATTTAGTACTATTATAAATCTTATTGTTATTATTATTATAGAAGTTTAGTTATGTTTTGTATTTTTATACCACCATTCCAGAACGTGTATTTCATATCAAAGATTTTTTGTTCAATTTTACCTCTTGTATATCAGGAAAAAAAAAGGATTGTAATACATGAATGCTATGAACATGTAGTGTGACGAATATAATTACTTACAGAAAAATATGCAGAAGCGTCGTCATCATCGTCGCCATTGGAAAGGCTCAAGGCATGTCTCATTAACAAAAGGGCCAAAAGCTGCACAAGAAAATCAAGTAATAAGTTGACATCGAATATAACCAACTAGTCGATAGAAGGAAAATTAGAAACATCAGCAAATTTGAGACGTGTGAACATATTTTCAGACGTCTGAGCTGGTTCACACGTCTGAAAATAGGTTTTAGACGTCTGAAATAGATTTCGGCAATGCCCTGAAACCATTTCAGACGTCTGAAATTTATTTCAGACATCTGATATTGTTCTCTGGCATTTCTTAAACCTGGTTCAGACGTCTAAAATTTATTTCAGATGTCTGACCCGCTCTGATTTTCTTATTCAATTATATTATTTGCATCTTTCCTGATACTGCCATACGCTTCTATTAAATTATGTTGTTCCTCCCATGTACGATTTGCAGTCATATCCCAAATGTAATTATCTTATCAAATCCATAGTTTGATGCATGAAAAATCAAACATATCGCAGATGGCATACCTGCATTTTCGAAAACATATCGGTTGCCAAGAACAACTACAACTAATCCAATTAGATTGTTTACATCGTCAAAGTAGTGAGCCTGTTCACATAATGACTCGAAATAAATTAACAGAATTTCTGTTTGTTGGTTATTAATGTACATATATATAAAGACTGAAGAAACCTGTGAATGCGATACGTGCACAACAAATATTAAATTTTATGTATAATAGCCATGTCTTTATAATTTAGACCCTGCAAATATAATAGATATTTACTAGAGATATTAAACTTTTGCATAATTGCTTTTAGTAAAGAAAAAAAGAATTGGACATGCATTTAATTATAGAAGCCTGCATTATGGAGATTAAAAAGGAAACTGTTTGGTCAAAAAATGAACATACCCAATTGTGAATTAACATGAGTATATTGATGTCAAGCATTAATCTTCTGTATAGGCAATTCATCCATGCTTTATGAGTATGTTTTCTGACCATATTTCATTTTACCTGCAATTCGGCTATGCTTGGTCAATCATACGAGTTAAGTTAGCCTATTAGATTTAAGAAGAAGAATGCATTCAGAAATTTATTACAAACACACACTGTCCTAGTTTGTCCTGTTTATCACAAAAACATTGAACCACCTTAGCAACTAAAAAATCCTTGTTACTTAGCTACATATCAATGAAGGATAGCATTAAGAGGAAGAAAATGTGGTTGGGGTTTAATTACCAGAAATATAAGTGTTGGGCACATAGACCACAACTATTTCGGAGGCCCCAAAAAAGGAGTATCCTATCCCATTTCAAATAATGAACGGAATGCAAGTTTCTTCCCATTTGCCTTCTAGCATAATATGTGAACAATGTGGAAGCATTAAAATTGAACAACCCAAGTAAAAGACTTCTCGTACCTGAAACCAGACAACAAAGGAGAACTATGTTCAATTCAGCTTATGACAATATAAGGAGTAAACATCAAACAAGAAACATGTGTGAGTTTATTTGGGATAATGAATGTGCCCCAAATATGAAATAGTAAACCTATTCCAACCTGTGTGAATATAATAATGGAAATACAAATGTAGTTGAATGTAACCTCCTATTTTCTAATATCTTACAATTGTCTTTTTTTTCATAGAATAATTATAATAGATGCAAATGTCCTCTAGAATTCAAGGGTGATGGTGTGAACTGGTATAAAGGTGCATATTTATTATTTGAAGCGTATTTTTTACTATCTTTTTTAGGTATATGGTATTGTAAACAATTATTGAGTTTATGAAGTAGCATAAACTGGTAAACCCGTATCCAAAAACAAAAAATACTGATTAGAACATAACATTGTTTCACTTATCTATAAGTACATGGACTTCAAGTTAAAAGCAGGTTTGGATTCTTCAAATGAAGATCAAAACACGAGCTTGTTATTTGCATATACCTACATCCCTGCTATTGTTCATTTTGTGTCTACTACTTTCTTTTAGAATTTGGTAATTAATAAGGATAGAGTAAACAGCATCTCCAAAATGATCAAGAAATCAAATAGCTCAAGCCAGGCTCATTGATCCCCAAAATGCCGTAACAAATCAGTCCAATGTATACAAGTACATGAACAAACCACTGTTTAGGCACACACAAGTGGTAAAATTGACAAAGAGTGCTATGGACATCAATAAAGTGACAGCATGGTGATTCAAAACTCTAAATCAAACCTCAAACATAAAAAAACTGAAACTGGATCAAATTTCAAGAATACAATCAGTGCGGTCATGGGGATCAAACTCAAGCCTCAAATAAAACAAGTCAAACTGACGTAGTGGTGAAGCAAGAAGACATAGTGGTGAAGCAAGAAGCAATTAAACAAGTCATCATCATGCTTACCTCGGTACCTCATAAGATTTCCATACTGGACATTCCTTTGTCATAAATGTAAAACACACTAGTTACATACTGTTTTTCATAGAAAAACAAATCCACATCTAAAATATATTTGGATCACGCTGATATGTCTGAACTAATTTGGTTTTATATGTTAGCACAATGACAAAGGAATTCTTATGTAACTACCATATAAGTATCTACATAAATGTGCAAATCTGCATATATGATCTTATACGATCTGCGTATACACAAATCTGCAAATCTGCATATAAACAAATTTGTGTATCTACATAAAATGAGTACACGTTTTGCATGTTTCATAGAATTCTTATGTAACTACCATGGATAATCACTTGACGTAAAATATAAATTAGAATTGGGACCTTCGATACTCTTTTAGGAAGACTATGTAAAGAAAGTTGATTATGGTTCTAGGACCTCTAACTACCTTTCTTCTTGGTCACCTTCCTTTGATGGCAAATCATGGACCCGATTTGTTTGCTATGCTAACTAACAAAAATGGCCCTATCTTCAGGTATTTGCTCTCTTCCCTCTTTTGTATTTTCATTAAAGATGAAATGGATAACCTGCACAAGTTCATGGTATCATCAGTAGCAACCACAAACTAACACTATAATTCAACAAATCTGTAATGAAACCATATTATCGAAGAAGAAGGATCATATCATATTCAACCATTCACAGCCGATATATCACTATCATAATTGACTCAAAGCATGCAGGGAGAAATATTTGATCTGAACATAGATGTGAGTTATAAAATTAACTCATCAAACAAGTAAATTGAGAAGAATTTAGTCACCACGCAGTGCATGTAAACATTATGATCATACATATGTTTGACAAAAATACTGCTAAATCATGTCAATAATATTAAGTTACTTATTTTTGTGAAGTCGAATTAAGGTATTTTCAGTTTTTTTCATCTTTTTGTATGCACTAAAATTATTTGCTAAATTATTTCAATAATGTAAAATTACTGTTATACGTCTATCAACTTTTTTGGTTGTTCCTATAAAAACATACAAAAATGAACAGAGCATTGCCACAAGTTTACCATCATCACTCGCAACTACAATTCCCGCCAAAGCCCACAATGGAGGATTGTTTGATCATAGAAACGAACATATTAAATACATAAATTACGGTCTAGTAGAATTCAATTTCAGTTTAAAAGCTACAACTTGCTGGTTATCAGTCTCTACTTCACATTTCACTAATAATGCATCACACAGTCGAAAAATGGTAGCCAAACATACCAGCATTATACTGACACACACACAACTAACTATTACTATGCTGAATGAAATCTACAACATAATAGAGTTGGTGCATATATACCTCTTCTTTAGCATTCATTAATACTCTCACCAATACTCATTTGTTGTTAACCATATCTTCTAAACAGGTAATACTCTCAAATCCAAATGAAACTCCAGCTTCAAAATTCCCAAATCGACTCCAGCTCGAGAATTCCCAGATCCAAATAAAGAATATAATTTCAATACAAATTGGCTGTATATATGGTTCGACTAAAAAACTAAAAACTAGGTTAAGAATAAAAAAATCACCAGTTTCGACGAGTTTAGGGTTTCGACACTGGTAGAATGGCCAACAAGGGAGATGCTTAAGTGAAATCAGAGGCGCATGATGAAAGGAAGATGCGGCTTTCAGTGCAGGCGAATTGAAATAAAAATTGGCAGGAGGGAAAACGAAATTTGGCGAAGAGGGAAATAAAATTTGGTGAAGAGGGAAATGGATCGGATTTTCATTTGACGCGACCGAAATTTCGTAGGACTAGAGGGAAGCAAAATAATCTCCTGCCTTAGTTTATCTCATCGTTTTTGGCTTTAATCACTTATTAATTTTTGTTTTTTACAACAAGGAGAAGAAAAAGCTATCATTTGCTATTGTAAATAACCACTTTTCTTGTAGTGAACCAAGTGTTCACATGGAATCAAAAGTGTGGGCAAGCTTTTGAGGTTCTGAAGGAGAGACTAACGAGTTCTCCGGTGTTGACCATTCCATGTGGGAATGAAGAAATGGTTGTGTATATTGATGCTTGTGGTACTGGGCATGGAGCAATACAGATGTAGAAGGATAGAGTTGTGGTCTATGCAAGTCGACAGCTGAAGCCGCATGAAAGGAATTACCCAACTCATGATCTGGAGTTGGCAGCGATCATGTTTTCTCTGAAGATGCAGAGACACTACCTGCTGGGAGTTCGATTCTAATTGTTTATGAATCATAAATCGTTGAAGTATCTTTTCTTCCAAAAGGATTTGAATCTTCGGCAACAAAGATAGATGGAGTTTTTGGCATCGTATGATTTTGGTATAGCCTATACTCCAGGAAAAGGTAACGCAGTTGCAGATGCGTTGAGCCGAAGACATGTAGGATTGGGAGCAATGTTTTCAGAATGGAAGAGCGTCGAGTTTTTGGCAAGGTTTGATTTCTGGCCAAGATGTGAGTTGGAACCTGAAATGTTGGAAAGCTTATCGATAAGACCTTCTTTTGTCAAGAGGATTGGCAAGAGCCAAAAGCAATATGCAAAGCTTTTCGAGTTTATCCAGAAGCTGGAATTAGGGAATAAAGAGTTCGAGGTCAATCAAGAGGAATGGCTTCGAAAGCAAGGATGACTAGTGGTTCCTGATATCGACGGATTGAGAGATGAGGTTCTGAGGGAATGTCATCACTCAAATCTGACGATTCATCCTGATGCTAATAAGACGTATCAGGACATGAAGCGAGCTTACTACTGGGAAGGGATGAAGCAAGATATTGGAGAATTTATTTCCATGTGCTTGAATTGCCAGTTGGTGAAAGCTGAACAGAAGAAGCCGGTTGGGTTGCTTCAGCCATTAGAAGTTCCTACGTGGAAGCGGGAACAAGTATCGACGGATTTTATCGATGGACTACCTAGGACAAAGGCAGAAAACGAAGGAACTTGGGTCATCATGGATCGTTTGACCAAAATTGCAAGGTTCATTCTTGTCAGAACGACTAGGACGACATCGAAGATTGTTGAGCTTTATATAAAATGGATAGTTCGATTCCATGGTATCTCGAAAAGTGTAGTAAGTGATCGAGATCCATTATTCACAAGTGGATTTTGGAAGAGTTTGCAGGAAGCTTTGGGAACCAAGTTGTGTTTGAGTATGGCTTATCATCCCCAGACTGAGGGCCAGACCAAAAGGGTCAACCGAGATTAGCAAGATCTCCCTAGATCTTGTGTATTAGACTTCGGGGGATCACGGGAAGACCATTTACATCTAGTTGAGTTTGCAAATAATAATAGCTACCAATCAAGCATTGGGATGGCACCATATGAGGCATTGCATGGCAGACCGTGTAATTCTCCAGCATGTTGGTTAGAAACTGGAGATAAGCTGGTACTTGGGCCAGAGATGACAAGAGAGACCTCGGATAGTATTGAGATTGTTCGGTAATGAATGAAGGAAGCCCAAGGTCATTAGAAGGGTTATGATGATAAGCCTTGAAAGATTTGAATTCGATGTAGGCGATATGGTTTTTGTAGAGATTTCGTCGTTGAAGCATGTGGTTCGGTTTGGGAACAAAGGAAAGTTGGATCAAAGATTCATTGGACCGTTTATGACGTCGAGTGTGCATGATGTGTTCCATGTGTCGTTTCTAAGGAAGTTCGTGCATGATTTGAATGTGGTGGTATCTCCAAAGCAGTACGAAGACCTAGAAGTAGAGATCATCGTTATGAGACCTCGTAAGCCACTTCGTTTTGTGGGGAATGACACAAAACAGCTTGGGAGGAAGAAGGTTAAGCTAGTCAAGGTACAATGGAGTGAGGATGGCAACGATTGTATCTGGGAGACGGGAGAGAGTATGAAGACGAGCCATCCATAACTCTTCATCGGTATGACCCATTGATGTCATGTCACCTTATATCATTGTAACTTGTGTTATTGCGGTTGTTTCTAGAATCCCGCGTGCTAGGATAAGGCTATGGATGCATAGCTTGATGGCTGCTAGTTTGGGTGATAAAATTGGCTAATAATGGATGATAAGCATGCGAAATTGTTTG
Source organism: Allium sativum (assembly GCA_030737875.1). Lineage (NCBI taxonomy): Eukaryota > Viridiplantae > Streptophyta > Magnoliopsida > Asparagales > Amaryllidaceae > Allium > Allium sativum. The sequence continues at coordinate 165,146,710 of CM060924.1, forward strand.
GTTGCTTGTGTTTGTTTGGGATTTCAGGGGTGAAATGCCTAAAAGGGGGGATAATGTAACAGCCCGCATTTTACGTATCGAAGGATCGTAAAATAGTTTTATTTTATTCTCCGAGGGCTGGATCATTCTCATATTTTAATATGTTGCTTACGGGGATGTGAGACACGTCCATAATTTTTAGCAATTTTGTTTGTGAACATTTGCCCCTATCAGTCTTGGAAAAGGCATAACTTTTGACTCGGATCGACTCAGGTGCTGCGATTGGTCTCATTGGAAAGGAAATAATGATTATCATTCTGTAGAGTGGTCACATTAAAGATTGGCAAAACGGTTTAGGGGGAATAGCTATCTTAATGTTTCACGATTGGCCGTTCAGGTTTTTAGAGCCTTAATGGGATGATTTTGAGAGGCCCATTAGTGGGATGGTGGGAGGATATAAACAGGGGGTTAGAGGTATGGAGAGGGGTTTAATTTCTTCATTCTCTCATTTGGTTGAGCTTGTGACTGTTCCTTGCTCAAACAAATACAACTTTCCACCATTAAAATTCTAGATATACATAAGAGAATCGAAGATATACATCAAAGAGAGCAAGATCTACATCAAACGAAGATAGATCACATCAAATCGAGAGGTTTGAAGATAGAACTTCGCTGTCGAGATTCATATTTCATCAATTTTGAGTTAGATTTAAGATTTGGTGAGTGATATGCATCTCTTGCACGACTTCAATCAAGTATATGGGTTGTTTGATCTCATGTTCATCACGTTAAGTTGTTTTTGCATAGATTTAATCAATGCAAGTATTGTTTTTAACTCAAATCACCATGGGAACTAATGAACAACTTAAACCGTTAAGTTTTCTATGTTATAGTAATGAAAATCATTGTTTGAATGATTGTTGTTTTGATGTGATTTGTTGATGGTTGATTTATTAATCGGTGATGTTTGAGATTGATCAGTGGTGTTTGAGATTGATCGGGGGTGTTTGAGATGAATCTGGGTTTTTTCATAGCATGGATCAGGCGAAATGCTACGTTTTCGATGCAGGATTAGGCGGTGATAGCCAGAGTCATGGATGATTGTTTACTTTGCTTGTACCTTCCTATGTAGGTTGTTTGGCGTCGAAGGAGATATCTCTTGGGTGCTTGTCTGATGTTGGTTTCGGCCTTCGGGGATTGTTATTGAGGGATGTGGACCTCGATTAGTGCAATTTATATGGGATTTAAACTAGTTGCTATGATTGTTATTGCTTGTATGCTTTTGCTTGTTGTGTAAAGGCTATCACTGTCGAATGTGGGGAAGATAAGTTTGGGGTTTATTCTCTGGTGATGTTGGTATATTTGGTTGATTTATCTACCTATTCTCATATACTTCATTGATGATGTTAGATAGTTGCTTTATCCCTCACTAAGAATTTTGTTTGACTCAAGGTTTTATGTTTCGTCTTATTACCTTAGGTTGTTTATCTACAGTTTTGTGGATGGGCAGACCGAGTAGCAAGTTGTAGATGATAGATCTTAGTGGACGGAGTTGCTGATCGAACACGAGCTAGAGGCTTGCGTGTTTTGTTGACTACTATACGTATTGGGTGTTTCCGCTGTTGTTCTATTTGTGATTCATTCTTTGAGAGTTATGTAGTGAGGCTTTATGTATAGACTTCTAAAGTGTATTCCTAAGTTGTATGGATATTTTCAGTATGATATGGAAGTTTGAATTTCTGCTATGTGATGCTTCACTATTTCGACCTATTGTATATGTTCTATTATACTTTATCCTTGCATTGTGAGTTCTACAACATGTTCTGCGTATGTTTACCTACCTTGATGATCGTCCATGGCTGCCTGACACACCTTTCAACGTATTACTCCTTTTGTTAAGTGCGGGGGTTCTGGGAGGTCGTCACAATATGTCAGCAGGTGTCCAACTTTCCAACAAGACAAGAGTGATCAGCAGGATGTCGCCGGGTTACTACAACCACCGGAGATTCCGAAATGGAAGTAAGACTAGATATTAATGGATTTCATTGATGCTTTACCTCGGACCAAGAAGGGTAATGAGAGTATTTGGGTTATAGTTGATCGTTTAACGAAGAGCGCCCATTTTCTTCCAGAGAAAGCAAATAACAACTGAGAGTCCTGCCCAGTTGTATGTGACGGAATTGTTTTGACTGCAGGGAATACCCAATAGTATTGTTAGTGGTCAAGATCTGATCTTCACCGATAAGTTTTGGGAAGCTTTTCAGTTCGTATTGGGTACAACGTTGAACCTTAGCACTGCTTATCATCCCTAAACAGACGGACAAACTAAAAGACTGAATCGAGTTTAGGAAGACTTGTTACGACCATGTATCCTTGATTTCAGAGGATCATGGGAAGATCACTTGCATCTTGTAGAGTTCTCGTATAACAACAACTTCCAAGCAAGTATTAAAATATCACCATTTGAAGCCTTGTACGGTCGACCTTGCAAATCTCCTGGATGTTGGATAGAATCTTAGAATCGACTTGTGGTAGGCCTAGATATGATCTGTAAAGCAGTGGATAAGGTGGACTTCATTAAGAAAAAGTTGAAGGTATCTTAAAGCCGACATAAAATTATGCAGATTCTAGAAGGAGAGATTTGGATTTTGCAGTTGGCGATAAGGTATTCTCGAATGTTTCTCCGCTGAGGGAAGTTATCTGATTCGGGGAAACGGGGAAGTTACCACCAAAGTATATTGCTCCATTCCCGATATTGGAAAGTTGGAACGCAGGCTTAGAGGATCCAGTTACCAGAATTGTTATCTGGAGTGCATAATGTTTTTCACATTTCTCATCTTCGAAAGTATGTGCATGATCCTGACTTAATTGTTGAGGAAGCGACACAAGAGGATTTGTAAATCACCATAAGTTTAGCAGTTCGAAGATAGCCTTTAAAGATAATTAACAAAGAAATAAAAGGACTGAGAAACAAAAAGGTGAGATTAGTCAAAGTGTAGTGGAGGGGAGATCCAAGAGACTGTATGTGGGAAATAGAGGACAACATTAAAAAGGCTTATCCCAAGTGCAGAGTGGACAACATTAAAAAGGCTTATCCCAAGTGCAGAGTGGACATCTCTGCTTAGATCTTTGGAGAAGTAAGCTTATTTAGATTATATCATTTCTATTTCAACTTTACTTTCGTCCAATTTCAGGGAAGAAATACTTTTAAGTGGCGGTGATTGTAACGACCTGAAATTTTGGAACCAATTTAAATTTGATTTTTAATTAATTTACAAGGATTTATAGTCGATTTTGAAAATTCGATGATTTAATATTACTTCAATAGTTTAAAAAGAAACATTTTTCAAATGATTTAGGAATTTGATGGAACCAGTTTTATTGGATACGAAATGTTGAAAAATGGTAAGGTTTTAAATTTCATAATTTTCGGAGTTAGTATGTGAGAGTATGAAAATTAAACGCGTACCAGGTCAACTGGTTAAAATTAAGCGAAAACGTAATAATATAATAAAATGGATAGTCAAACGAACTCCAAAATGGATGAAACCTGTTTCCTTGGATCTAGAATTACGAATTATGTTAGGATTCAAAATTTCGTATTAATCGGATTTACCGTTTGATTATACGAGCGATAAACGCGGGATAGAACTAAAGCAAGTTTATAGCTTTACACAAGCCTTAAAGAAAAAAGAAAAAATAATGTGTCACTCAACCAAGCTCGTTAGTTGTGTTTTCTCACCTTTCATCCAGCTTTTAATTTCCTATAAAACACCTCCTTTATTGGTGCAGCTCCAGGATCTAAACTCCACACAAATGGATGGATTCGTGGAAACAAGATCAAGGACGAGGTAAATGCTCAATTCCGTTGATCTGTCGATGCCGGAATCTCGCTATCTTCAACATTTGATCTCGCAAAATGCCATGTTGTCGATCTATAATTCTTTGAACGTTGATCATTCGCAAGCGATACCGTGAATCGGCTATAAATTCGTTGATTCGAGCGCATTCGAATATCCGAAAATGGAGATCACACCCACTTCCAATTTTAATGATGGCACGAAGCACACACAGGGGAATTATTCAAAAGTCAACAACCTTTACAACTCATGCCACACCCCTATTTATAGGGTTTAAAATACGCCTTACCCAAATGGACGACCCAACTCCAAGCGCACGACTCAAGATAAGTGACCGATCTAACTACGATACGCGACCCTTTTACACGGTACAACAATAGAGCGAACGACTCACTATGACATTACACAACAATGAATCGAGCGACCCACATATGATCTTATCTTAAATAGCTCTTATTGCCTTCAGCCGGTAGCGGCCCAAGGGTGTGACTCGATAGCAAACGATTCCAAAATGAACGACCCAGGTGCGAACGATTTAGGATTGACCGACTCTAGAGTGAGTGACTCAAAGGCAAATGACCCATTCCTCGCACAATCTAACATTACTTCCTCAAACCTTCCCTTTCTCTTCATACTGGAGAACGACCTGGTTGGACCATTGGGTTTCTCTCCATGATTCATCGCCTCGTCGAGCGACCCTGTTAGGTCGTTCAACCACTGGTTCTTCACTTCTTCAAGATTTAGCTTCATGGACGATTTGCTCTTCCTTCCTTTTCTTTCTAGGTCACTGAGCGACTGCTTTAGGTCGTCGGACGACTGATAGCTCGTATGCAAGCATTTTTATGATGCGCTGCATCATCCTCCCTTGGTTGACAAGAATTCGACCTTGAATTCACACATTCTTGTTCATTGATAAGCTTATCTTCATAGTATGGAATTAGATACTTGACATTGAACACATCCGAAGTATACACATCTTCTGGCAGCTTCAACTGATAAGCATTATCATTGATTTTCTTCACAATTTTTATGGGACCAATCTTTTGAGCTTTCATTTTGTTGTAAGTTCCAACAGGAAAATGATCTTTCGTCAATACTGCGCAAACAAAGTCTCCCTCTTCGAAATTAACACTTCATCGCTTCGAATCTGCAAATTGCTTATATTTCATATTCGACTTAAGCAATCTCTCCTGCACAACTTTGTGACATTTCTGCAATTCATTAACAAAATCACTTATTCGTTTAACAACCCCTTTCTGCGGTGGAACCATAGACAAGTCCAACGGTCCTCTTGGCACAATTTAATAAACAATTTGAAATGGACTAAACCCTGTACTTTGATTAGTAGCATGATTGTGTGCAAATTCATGTTGACCCAACTTCGCATCCCTACCCTTCAAATTATCTTTCACAAGGCATCGCAACAAATTTCCCAAAGATCTGTTCACTACCTCTATCTGTTCATCTGTTTGTGGATGATAAGCATTGCTAAACTTCAGCTTCATTCCAATCATTTTCCACAAACTGATCCAGAAATGACTTAGAAAACGTGTGCCTCTGTCTGAGACAATGGATTCAGGTAATCCATGAAGTTGATAGATGTCTTTGAAAAATAACTGAGCAACACTCACAGCGTCTGTCGTCTTCTCGCAAGCAATAAAATGAACCATTTTTGAAAAATGATCTACTACCACATAGATGGAATCATTGCCTCGTTGCGTCCTCGGCAATCTCGAGACAAAATCCATACTAATGTCTACCCATGGCTTAGTAGGTACAGGCAACGACATGTATAATCCAGCATTAGTGGTAGTTCCCTTAGATACTTGGCAAACGTGGCATCTTTGCACAAACTTCTTGACCTCTTTCCTCATAGATGGCCAAAAATTAGAATCAGCAATCAATTTTAACGTACGATCACGACTCACATGTCCTTCCTCATGCAATTCTTTGACAATTTTCATCCTTAAACTGCAATCTGGAATACATAATTGATTTCCTTTAAACAATAAAAACCATTGATTAGCACACACTCTTTCATATTCCCTTCCTTGACTTGGTCTAGGACCTGCGAGAAATATGAATCTATCGTTAGCAATTCCGGAAGTATATCAAACCCAATTACTTCGACCCGCATAATCATTCGCAATTGATTCCTTTGACTCAAAGCATCAGCTAAGCGATTAGTTACTCCTGATTTGTGCTTTATGAAAAATGTAAAGTGTTGTAGACAAGCAATCCACGATGTATGTCGCAATTTTGTCTTGACCTTGCAAATGCTTCAAGGCTTCATGGTCAGTATATAGGACAAATTCTTTATGAAACAAGTAATGTCTCTAATGCTTTACGGCTTGTACAATAGCATAAAACTCCACGTCATACGTGTTGTATCTCATCTTTACTCTAGGTAATTTCTCATAGAAATATGCAATAGGACGACCTTTCTGACTCAACACTCCTCCAATTCCAACCTTCGACGCATCTGTATGTAATTCAAATAGCAACTGAAAATTTGGCAACACGAGAACTGGTGTTGTCGTCAAAAGTTCGTTGATATTTACAAAAGATAATTGTGATTCGTTCGTCCATATGAACTATTTCTCTTTCATGCAATCAGTAACAGGAGCCGTCACACTACTAAAGTGTGGAACAAACCTTCGATAGAATGATGCTAAACCATGAAATCTTTTGACTTCGGTTATGGTCTTTCGTCGAGGCCAATCTCTGATTGCAGTGACTTTATTCTGATCTACCTGTATTCCTTCCTCAGAAGCAATGTATCCCAAGAATAAAACTCTTTGTGTCATGAATGTGCACTTCTTTGTTGCAGCATAGAACTGTTCTTGACCTTCAAGTGTTGTATATGCTCTTCCATGCTGGCACTATAAATCAGAATATCATCAAAATATACCACAACGAACTTTCCAATGTATGGTCTGAAAACCTGATTCATCACTCTCATGAAATGAAACACCCCACCTCCGTTAGAGTCACTCTCAAAGGGAATGCCCTAATTTTGGTGGAGGTTTATAAGTATAAGTCACAGATATACAAGACATATATAAGAACACATATTTGTAAACAGCGGAAAAACAACAACTTTTATTTCATAAAAGCAAATACGTGTTACAAAACATCACCATGATTGTCTTACATCTTTTTCCAAAAACATAACATAACACTTTCATAATCTGTCTTGAGTACATTATTTAAAGAAGCATAAATAAAGCATAGATAAACTGCAAAAGTCCCCATAGTGGATTGTCCAAAGCCATAGTTCAAAACAGGAAAGTCCAAGCAATACATTTCTCTTCTTCAAGCTGGATGTTAAGGTTGGTCAAGCTGCTGTGTTCCCTCCCTGTGGACCTGGGGGGGGGGGGGAACGGAAGAAAAGAAGACGAAAGAAAAGTAGAGTCAGACATAAAGCCTGAGTAAGTCTAGTACTATTTTGTCTATGAATAAAGAACTGGGTGTGATAAGTATAAACAAGAAGTGTGCAAGCATTATAAACTAGGTTAAGTTGTCTAGGGTAGAATATACTATCGTACCCCATGTTAATCTCTGAACCCATATAAACTAGTTTCCAACTGGCACCCCATAAATCAGGGTGATGTGATCCATTCAATGATGATCAGCTCCTACTCGCATAGTTACATGTGTCTTACGGCCCCCGATGTTGTAGTTACCTATGCTGGTCCCACCATGGGGTGTATCAAGTCCCATGGTGGCGGCCCGACACAACCTTAGAATGCACAGGTATGCTACTGGTGTCCAGTGCCTTATTTTTCTGCGCCGGAGTGTGTGCACGCCCGCACCCCGTTAGAACCTACACTGCTACACCACCGCCGTCGATTTGACCTCTTACAATCAGCCCAGTAATCGTGCCCCACCCTGCCTAGTTTCAGGGTATCCTGATACACCTTCTAGGGTTACAGATGAAAAGGGTCCCCCGTTACTAGGTTTTCTATCTCTAGCCAACATGCTAAGTTGGTTAAGTGTTTGCTAACCTAACCCCCACCAGCCCGTTTAGTTTAGCATGTTCCATTTTGATTAAGTCTTTAGTTCACTTAATCCTAACAATCCTGACTCAGCCTTAATTGTCTTATTAAGGCCCTGACCTCTCACATTAGACAGGTATTGTTGTGGCTGCCTGTTGCCGGTTGGTTCCGGGCAGTCTTACGCCACAACTCAGTCTAACCTCGGGTCCTTATTGGGCTCCATGTTTAACCTCCCACATTGGATAGGTATTGTTGTGACTACTGGACAGCCGGGCGGTTCCGGGCAGGTTTACATCACAACTCAATCCAACCTCGGGTTAAACACATCGTATTTTCTACATTTACATGTTTTGTCTTTCTTCTTTATTTTCTTATATGTAAATATTTGCGGCCAATTAAGTTAATGGTGTAAAGGTTACACCAATCATGGGCCCAACCCATACTTGAATTTGGGCCCTTCTATTTTATATTTCCATTCATTAGTAATTTTAACCCAACGTTATTCTCCCCCGTTTTACACGTCCGTTTATTATATATATATGTTGGGCTTAGCCTTTTAAAGCCCAACTTAGCCGTGCGAAAAGGGGAGGCTTAAAGCGTGATTACATACACAAAGAGGGGAAGGTGAGCGCATGAACTTGCAATATGACGTTGGAAATACAAAATAGAAACTGGTGTACTTGCATATATACTTTGGTCATAAAGCGTAGGTGACATGAATCAAAGCATGTGAACTTGTAGTTGAGATAAGAATCTAAATTGGGTAACATTATTGACACATGAACCTATATTTTTATTTAGGCATAATGTCAAACATAAGCATGGCATAAATATCTCTAACATAAGCATGGCATAATGTCAAACATAAGCATGGCATAATATCAAACATAAGCATGGCATAAGTATAGTTAAATTTGTTCACATAACCATGGCATAAATATTTCTAACATGAAATCATGATTCTTACTTTAGTCATGTAAACTTACAAAAAGGGATTTTTGAGCCTAACCTAGCTATGTACCACATATGTCATCATAAAATTCTTGTAAACAAGATAGACTTAATCATGGATTTCAATTATGCCAAATATCATTCATAGCCTAGCCATATTCATAAGTTTGCAAATAGGTTTTCTAGTGCAAAAGCATGGCTTAATACATGATGCCCAATTTTCAACATAATTTCATATGGATTATGATAACCCAAACCTATTCCAATTACTTCATAAAAATGACGTTTGTATAAAAATACACATTATGATGGCATAGTAGCAAAGCCCCAAACTTGCATGAATTTAAATCAACTACATACATGTAGCTTCAACATGGATTACATAATTTGCGAAATATTCCAAACGTATACTTGCATAGAACTACCGCATGTAGTTCTTTATAATTGAATAACATAATTCAAGAATATCCAAACGTATATAATATTCCAAATTGATAAGAACGCACAAATATGAATTACTTTATTGCCACAATTCAAGCATACAAACCAACACAATTATTTGTTCATACCAAAGTAATACTCTACTTACAATCGTTGCGGCGAATTCTCTAATTTAGGAATTTAGAGATGCGACTCCTTATGACGTAGGCGTTGATTTGCTTTGTTTGAATTGCTTTAGGCTTTAGAATTTTCCTCCTAATCCTCTCTCTCCAATTGGCGGCTACTCTTAGTCGTTCCTCGCGGCTTTGTTCTTATTTTTGAATGAATAGATTAGGGTTAGTCTAGGGTTGTTTTTATAGGGGAAATGAACTGATTAGGACCATTGATGTTGCTTGGATTGATCGTAGCCATTCATTCGCAAGAGAGACCAATTAGAGCCTGCCACCTAGCCCTAATGACAAAGCAAGCTTCTGAAAATCGGCCAAACACAGACCTGGCCAGCCAGGGCTAGACCAGACCTGGCCAGCAGGTCATTTTTGACCTGGGCGCACTTGGCAGGTGCGCCAGGTCAAAAATGTACTGGCGCACTTCACAGGTGCGCCAGTTCATTTTTGTTCTGGCGCACTTCCCAAGTGCGCCAGTGCATTCTGACCCTTTTTCGCCCAACTTCGTTCGTCCATAACTCCTTCATACGATATCCGTTTTTCGAAAACTCGGACTCTATTTCGCGTATTTTTCCGAGACGAACGCAATGGCGTATCCCGTTTCCCTTAGTTCTTTGATTTCAAATTAATTATACTTTAATTTGTGAGTTTCACAGTTATAGAATTCGCGGGGTGTTACATTCTCCCCCACTTAAAAGGATTTCGTCCCCGAAATCTTCAAGTTAGGAGGAATGTATATCCCAACATCCAATCATCCATCTACTCATCCATCAAACACGAGCATCCGTTGTCCTTAAAAGACTTCTAATGCTTCATGATCATATGCGAAGTGTGTGTGTACATGTACTTATCTAATGCAAAATCAGGCGGTCTACTGATTCAGTTGACCTCCTTAATGCGAATTATGTAAGTGCCATGAATCCATTATGTATGCAAATTTTCCTATTCATGATTCTACATGAGTGCACAATCATCCAATACAAATGCAGCATCCACATGACAACACATTAAAGTTCAACCACATATGAAAGCAAACATATATGCATATGCAATATGAAGTGACTGAGCCGATCTAATACCTAGATTGTGTGTGTATATGCAACCACGAGCAACCACTAGCAATCACTTGCAACCACTTGCAACCATCATCCATAACATGTTTCAACTACATGTTTCCATCCAAAGGGTTTCTACCTAAAAGATAAGGTCGGGGAAATATACCTAAAAAGATAGATAAAAGCGCAACTTAAGGAAAATGAAAGATCAAGGATGTACCCTCGAACAGAAAAGGGTAGGCAGTGCGTATTCTAGCTTCAGTTTCCCAAGTCGCGTCTCCCTCGGCGTCGCTCCACTGAACTTTGACGAGCTTGACTTCGTGGTTGCGTAGCTTCTTCACTTCCGTTCCTAATATGCGGGTTGGAACTTTTCTTATGGTTGCTTCGCGTTCCACTTCGGCCTCTTCGAGGATATTTGGCTCTACCACTTCAGCAGACTCATGTAGACATTTTCGGAGATGTGAAACGTGAAAAACGTTGTGGACTCCAGCCAATTTCTCGGGTAGCTCTAATCTATAGGCCATTTTCCCAATTTTCTCGATGATAGGGAATGGCCCTACGAACCTTGGTGCTAGCTTTCCTGTGGTTCCAAAACGAACAACGTTTCTTAGTGGTGATACCTTTAGAAAAACTCTGTCTCCAACCTCAAATTCAAGGTCGGTCCTTCTCTTGTCGGCATAGGACTTTTGTCTGTCTTGGGCCGTCTTCATCCTTCTTCGTATTAAGTCTACTTTCTCTGAAGTCTCTCGGATCATATCTGGTCCAAGTATGAGCTTGTCCGTAGACTCCCACCAACAAGTGGGCGATCGGCACGGTCTTCCTCGAGAACCTTCTTTACTAAATCTTTCGTCTGTGGGACGCATAGTTTTCCGTCTCGCCTTAGCAATCCCTTATCGTCGATGGAGTATCTGTTGAGGTGACATGAAGTCTCACCCCTAATTAACCTATCAATTATTTCCACAAGCTGAGGGTCTTCGCGTTGTGCTGTCCCTACTGAATCCACTAAAGTTGGGCGCACTTCGAGAGATGCTAACAAGCCTGGTACGAAATCGGAGGAGGGCCTAAAGTCGAAACTGGCTATAAACTCTAGGCTTTGTCTTTCAACAAACAACGGGCTTAGGGTCAATTTCTTTCGGCTCAACGCGTCTGCCACTACGTTGCCTTTGCCCGGAGTGTAGGAGATTTCGAAATGGTACGAGGCAAGAAACTCCATCCATCTTTGTTGCCTCAAGTTAAGATCCTTCTGCGAGAAAAGATATTTCAACGATTTATGGTCAGTGTAAAGTTCGAACTTCTCACCTAGGAGATAGTGTCGCCAAGACTTGAGTGCAAAGACGATGGCGGCTAACTCAAGATCGTGGGTTGGGTAGTTCTTTTCGTGCACTTTCAACTGCCTCCCGCCATAAGCTACTACCCTTCCTTCTTGCATTTAGACGACGCCTAGCCCTGTCCCACATGCATCCGTATAAACAGTGAACATCTTGCTCCCATCTGGCAGCGTCAAAACTGGGGCTGCTGTAAGAGCCCTTTTCAGTCGTTGGAAAGCAAACTCGCAATCCAAGTCCCAATTGAACACTAGATTCTTCTTGGTCAATTTCGTGAGTGGAGCTGAGATTTTCGCAAAATCCCTTATGAATTTTCGATAGAAACCTGCTAGTCCTAGAAAGCTTCGGACCTCAGTTGCATTCCTTGGTGTCTTCCAATCCTGTACCGCCACTACCTTAGCAGGGTCCACTGCTAATCTTTGTTTGGATACTATGTGCCCAAGGAACCTCACCTCTTCTCTCCAAAAGTGGCATTTGGAGAATTTGGCTTTTAGTTGATGGACTCGCAAAGTTTCCATGATTGCCCTTAAGTGTTGAGCATGTTCCTCTTCACTCTTTGAGAAGATAAGGATATCATCTACGAAGACCACTACGAATTTGTTGAGGAAATCTCTAAATACCCTACTCATTAGGTCCACGAAGTAAGCAGGTGCATTTGTCAAGCCGAAAGGCATGACAAGCCATTCAAAGAAGCCGTCTGGGGTTCTGAACGCCGTTTTATCGATGCTATCTTCAGCCACCCTTAGCTGATGAAAACCGGTTGCTAAATCGAGTTGGGAGAAAACAGACGCTCCTACAAGCTGGTCAAATAAATCGTCAATTCTAGGGAGAGGGTGCCTATTCTTTTTCGTTAGCTTGTTGAGCTCCCTATAGTCAACACATAGACGGAGTGAACCATCTGCCTTTTTAGCGAACACCACCGGAGCGCCCCATTCTGAAATGCTCCTCCTAATGAACCCCTTTTCTAGAAGCTCTTTAATCTGTTTACTGAGCTCTTTCCTTTCTCGTGGAGCCATGTGTCTAACGGGCAATGCAACGGGCTTTGCATTTTCTACAAGATATATGCGGAAGTCTATTTCCCGCTTCGGAGGCAAGACCTTCACCTCTTCGAAGACATCCGGATATTCCCGGACCACTCTAACTGATTGCAAATTTTCAACAGAGGCATCTAGCGATTCAAGATACCTAAGCATAACCGCATACGAGGGATTACAAGAAATTTCCAAAGTATTACCGAGCTGGGTTAGGAGCCTAACAACCCTTTTCTCACAATCAAGGATGGCCCCATTACTGGATAGCCAATCCATACCCAAAATCAAACCATAACCCGAAAAGCCCAAAACAAAGGCACTACATTGAAATTCTACACTTAGAATAGAAATTTTCAATCCCATACAGATCATAGACAAATGAGCTGGGCCCCCAATTGGGTTTGAAACAATTAAGGGGTCCTCTACCATACTAGTTTTTAGGTGCAGAGATTCTACTAGAGCAGATGAGATAAAGGAGTGTGATGCGCCAGAATCAAATAAAGTGCGAACGGGGTGATCATAAAGATAAACTACACTTTCTACAGAAGTATTTATACCTCGCTGTTGCAGAGGTGGTGCTTCCAGCACATGAACCTGTGCCCCTGGGGTGGATCCAGCCCTCTGCCCCTGTCCCCGTTTCTTTGGGCAGTCCTTAGCCCTGTGGCCCGTCTCACCGCAAGAAAAGCACCCACCATTCTCCTTGGCCTTCTTTTTTCGGCAGTCCTTTACTAAGTGCCCCACTTTGCCATAGAAATTGCACTTCCTCTTCTCTTTGTTGCCTTTCCCGCCCTTCTTAAAGTCTGTCTTCTTGGGCTGCAAACCCTCTTTCTTCCCTTGAGAGCTTTCTGCCTTCGTCTCCTTCTTGCTCTTATCCTCTTCATTCAGCAATGCCATTTGCACCAATCTTTCATACGTGGCTCCCATGGGTATACGGGTCATGGCCAAACTGTGTAATGGCTCATTCAACCCTTTGACGAAACGGAGAGCCTTCTTGTGCGGGGTATTGACTAGGTCAAGCCCAAACCTAGCCAGCTCATCGAACTGATTCACATACTCTCTGACTGTCTTGTCCCCTTGCTTAAGAAATAAGAATTTTTCCAACTGCAAACTTCTTTCCGCATCTGAGAGAAATTTAGTCTCAAACCTTGCCCTAAAGTCCTCCCATGTCTCCACTGGTCTTTCAGCATTAGTGACTTCCCACCAGTAGGAAGCCTCGCCCTTCAATAGCCATACTGCCAATTGTACTTTTTGTCTATCCTCTACCTCAAAGATGATGAATAGGTCCTCAGTTTCTTTCAGCCAATTTCTAGCTGCCACGAAGGACTCAGTTCCATGGAAATCCCTTCCTCCCATAGCTTTAAAATCTTTACATATCTTAGCAAAAGTGTTTCCCCGAGGAGGAGGTGGAGGAAAAGGTGCCGCAACAGCTGGATGATTTCCGGCAGCTGGGGGAGGGGGTATGGTAGGACCTGGCTGAGTGGCTCTTGCTTCTAAGAACCGTCTAAACCAACCAGGTATTGGTACCCCTTCCGGCAAGTTAAGATCTTCGGACATGCTGAAACAAAAAGGATAGATTCAAAACGAAGGATAAGAGATAGTACCTATGGCTTTGGGGAGTGGACTTTGCCTTTTAAAATAATATTTTCCTTTTAAAAATGCTTCTTTAAATTTTCTTTTTGAAAATAATTTTTCAAAACTTTTTATCTTATCTGGTAAACCTATGCTCTGATACCAAGTGAAACACCCCACCTCCGTTAGAGTCACTCTCAAAGGGAATGCCCTAATTTTGGTGGAGGTTTATAAGTATAAGTCACAGATATACAAGACAGATATAAGAACACATATTTGTAAACAGCGGAAAAACAACAACTTTTATTTCATAAAAGCAAATACGTGTTACAAAACATCACCATGATTGTCTTACATCTTTTTCCAAAAACATAACATAACACTTTCATAATCTGTCTTGAGTACATTATTTAAAGAAGCATAAATAAAGCATAGATAAACTGCAAAAGTCCCCATAGTGGATTGTCCAAAGCCATAGTTCAAAACAGGAAAGTCCAAGCAATACATTTCTCTTCTTCAAGCTGGATGTTAAGGTTGGTCAAGCTGCTGTGTTCCCTCCCTGTGGACCTGGGGGGGGGGGGGGGGGCGGAAGAAAAGAAGACGAAAGAAAAGTAGAGTCAGACATAAAGCCTGAGTAAGTCTAGTACTATTTTGTCTATGAATAAAGAACTGGGTGTGATAAGTATAAACAAGAAGTGTGCAAGCACTATAAACTTGGTTAAGTTGTCTAGGGTCGAATATACTATCGTACCCCATGTTAATCTCTGAACCCATATAAACTAGTTTCCAACTGGCACCCCATAAATCAGGGTGATGTGATCCATTCAATGATGATTGGCTCCTACTCGCACAGTTACATGTGTCTTACGGCCCCCGATGTTGTAGTTACCTATGCTGGTCCCACCATGGGGCGTATCAAGTCCCATGGTGGCGGCCCGACACAACCCTAGAATGCACAGGTATGCTACTGGTGTCCAGTGCCTTATTTTTCTGCGCCGGAGTGTGTGCACGCCCGCACCCCGTTAGAACCTACACTGCTACACCACCGCCGTCGATTTGACCTCTTACAATCAGCCCAGTAATCGTGCCCCACCCTGCCTAGTTTCAGGGTATCCTGATACACCTTCTAGGGTTACTGCTGAAAAGGGTCCCCCGTTACTAGGTTTTCTATCTCTAGCCAACATGCTAAGTTGGTTAAGTGTTTGCTAACCTGACCCCCACCAGCCCGTTTAGTTTAGCATGTTCCATTTTGATTAAGTCTTTAGTTCACTTAATCCTAACAATCCTGACTCAGCCTTAATTGTCTTATTAAGGCCCTGACCTCTCATATTAGACAGGTATTGTTGTGGCTGCCTGTTGCCGGTTGGTTCCGGGCAGTCTTACGCCACAACTCAGTCTAACCTCGGGTCCTTATTGGGCTCCATGTTTAACCTCCCACATTGGATAGGTATTGTTGTGACTACTGGACAGCCGGGCGGTTCCGGGCAGGTTTACATCACAACTCAATCCAACCTCGGGTTAAACACATCGTATTTTCTACATTTACATGTTCTTATATGTAAATATTTGCGGCCAATTAAGTTAATGGTGTAAAGGTTACACAATCATGGGCCCAACCCATACTTGAATTTGGGCCCTTCTATTTTATATTTCCATTCATTAGTAATTTTAACCCAACGTTATTCTCCCCCGTTTTACACGTCCGTTTATTATATATATATGTTGGGCTTAGCCTTTTAAAGCCCAACTTAGCCATGCGAAAAGGGGAGGCTTAAAGCGTGATTACATACACAAAGAGGGGAAGGTGAGCGCATGAACTTGCAATATGACGTTGGAAATACAAAATAGAAACTGGTGTACTTGCATATATACTTTGGTCATAAAGCGTAGGTGACATGAATCAAAGCATGTGAACTTGTAGTTGAGATAAGAATGTAAATTGGGTAACATTATTGACACATGAACCTATATTTTTATTTAGGCATAATGTCAAACATAAGCATGGCATAAATATCTCTAACATAAGCATGGCATAATGTCAAACATAAGCATGGCATAATATCAAACATAAGCATGGCATAAGTATAGTTAAATTTGTTCACATAACCATGGCATAAATATTTCTAACATGAAATCATGATTCTTACTTTAGTCATGTAAACTTACAAAAAGGGATTTTTGAGCCTAACCTAGCTATGTACCACATATGTCATCATAAAATTCTTGTAAACAAGATAGACTTAATCATGGATTTCAATTATGCCAAATATCATTCATAGCCTAGCCATATTCATAAGTTTGCAAATAGGTTTTCTAGTACAAAAGCATGGCTTAATACATGATGCCCAATTTTCAACATAATTTCATATGGATTATGATAACCCAAACCTATTCCAATTACTTCATAAAAATGACGTTTGTATAAAAATACACATTATGATGGCATAGTAGCAAAGCCCCAAACTTACATGAATTTAAATCAACTACATACATGTAGCTTCAACATGGATTACATAATTTGCGAAATATTCCAAACGTATACTTGCATAAAACTACCGCATGTAGTTCTTTATAATTGAATAACATAATTCAAGAATATCCAAACGTATATAATATTCCAAATTGATAAGAACGCACAAACATGAATTACTTTATTGCCACAATTCAAGCATACAAACCAACACAATTATTTGTTCATACCAAAGTAATACTCTACTTACAATCGTTGCGGCGAATTCTCTAATTTAGGAATTTAGAGATGCGACTCCTTATGATGTAGGCGTTGATTTGCTTTGTTTGAATTGCTTTAGGCTTTAGAATTTTCCTCCTAATCCTCTCTCTCCAATTGGCGGCTACTCTTAGTCGTTCCTCGCGGCTTTGTTCTTATTTTTGAATGAATAGATTAGGGTTAGTCTAGGGTTGTTTTTATAGGGGAAATGAACTGATTAGGACCATTGATGTTGCTTGGATTGATCGTAGCCATTCATTCGCAAGAGAGACCAATTAGAGCCTGCCACCTAGCCCTAATGACAAAGCAAGCTTCTGAAAATCGGCCAAACACAGACCTGGCCAGCCAGGGCTAGACCAGACCTGGCCAGCAGGTCATTTTTGACCTGGGCGCACTTGGCAGGTGCGCCAGGTCAAAAATGTACTGGCGCACTTCACAGGTGCGCCAGTTCATTTTTGTTCTGGCGCACTTCCCAAGTGCGCCAGTGCATTCTGACCCTTTTTCGCCCAACTTCGTTCGTCCATAACTCCTTCATACGATATCCGTTTTTCGAAAACTCGGACTCTATTTCGCGTATTTTTCCGAGACGAACGCAATGGCGTATCCCGTTTCCCTTAGTTCTTTGATTTCAAATTAATTATACTTTAATTTGTGAGTTTCACAGTTATAGAATTCGCGGGGTGTTACATGAAAGTACTTGGTGCATTCGATAACCAAATGGCATAACCAACCATTCGTGCAACCCTTCACGAGTCTTAAATCCGGTCTTCCATTCATCTCCTGGTCTAATTCGAATCTGATGATAACGACTTTTCAAATCAATCTTCGAAAAGATAACAGATCCACTAATTTGATCTAATAGATCATCAAGCCTAGGCATAGGAAATCTGTATCTGACAGTAATCTTGTTGAGAGCTCTACTATCCGTACACATTCTCCATGAACCATCTTTCTTTGGGACTAACAAAGCAGGTATGGCACAAGGACTAAGACTTTCTCATATTTTCCCTTATTTAATTAGCTCTTCAACCTGTCTCTTTAGCTCTTCATGCACTTTCGGACTCATTCGATAATGTGGCCTATGTGGTAACACTACACTTGGCACCAATTCAATCTGATGCTGTATGTCCCTGAGCGGCGGTAATTCCTTTGGCAATTCGTCAGGAAATACGTCTTCAAACTCTTTCAGAACAGATTTAGCTTCAGTAGGAATTTTAGGCTCTCTATGTGATTCAAACCCAATCAGCATGAACATTCCTCAACTCTCTTCTACTTCTTCAACAAATTCCTTCAAACATAAAAGACTAGTCGAATTGAACTTCTTCTTTGCTTGACATCACTTTTCTCACACTTCTTAGGAGCCAAAGTGATTTTAGTACCTTCAAACATGAAATTATAGCTATTGGTTTGACCATCGTGTTGAACCGATCGATCATACTACCATGGTCTACCTAAGAGCCAATGACATACGTCCATATGAACTATGTCACACCAAATATCATCCTCATATTTCAATCCAATGGAAGATGACACATATGCTCTTTTTCCAACTATGGCTTCTCCTCGTTTCTTTAACCAAGCAACTTTGTAAGGTTTAGGATGTTTCTCAGTCTTCAATCCCAGCTTCTTAACAGCTTCTTCAGAAATCATGTTGTCACAACTCCCCACGTCAATAATAAATCGACAAATCTTTCCCAAAATAGTGCAAGTAGACTGGTAAATATTGCTTCACAACTAACTATAATCATCTATGTGCTTTGGAGTTATACATGATCTTCTCATAATTAAACTATTCGCTTCGTCTCCTGACTCTACTTCCTCTACATCATTTTCAACATCATCGTCAAATTTTGGTGGTAGAGAATAGTCTACATCAACTTCTACATCTTTAGTTATCATTATTCTCTTCTTTAATTTTGGACAATCATTGCTTTTATGTCCAACTTCTTGACAATTAAAGCACTTGACAGTCGAGATGACCTTTGGCCTAGTAGCTTCATTGACAATAGGCTTTGAAATCAGCTTAGTAACATTAGCATTGCTACTAATTCTTTTGTTTTGACTATTAAAATTTGTGAACACTCCTCCTCCTCGTCTCCCTTGCTTCTCCCAAGCTAGAGATTTCTGATGAGCTTCAGCAACAGTCATTGGATAGAACATATTCACCATATCCTGAATCTGATTTCTCAATCCCCCAACATATCTAGCAGTCAACTATTCCTCTGTTTCCATGATGTCATTACGAGTGATCAATATATAGAACTCATCAGTATAATCACTCACAGATTTTGCCCTTGTTTCAAATTCTGCAAAGGTTGGTATATAAGAGACTGATAATTGTGAGGTAAGAAGGTAGCTCTCATCATCCTTTTCATCTTTTCCCATGTGACAACCTTCTGCTTTCTCATTCTTTCACGAGTTAGCTTAGTTTATTGCCACCAGGCAATAGCTCTTCCTCTCAAACGAGTAGCTACTAATTTCACTCTTCAATTCTTTGGTACATTCTTGAATTCCATAATTTCCTCTACATTCGAACACCAATCTAGGAACTCTTCTGCAGACATTCCCCCTTTGAATTTTGGAATTTCTATCTTCATCCCTGATTCCTAATTATAATTACCTTCCGGTTGACGGAAAGGATCTCGATCTCGTCTTGGAGAATGATATCGAATGCTACTTCTTTCATCTTCACAAACTGAATGATGACGATATCGATCATGAATGTCTTTATGTCTTTCACTTCTACGGGACGGTTCATGAGAATAATCATCGCGATTCCTTCTCTCTCGATACACTGGTGGTGATCTTCTACGTCTTTCTGAATTCGATGGCGAAATTCAATGTCCACCATGATTTGAATCGGGTGATACTCTTTTTCTAGTTTGATTCATATCTATCATAAGCTTTTCTATTCTTCCAATTCTTTCATCAAACTTATCATTGATTCTTTTCTCCACTTGTTCGGCTTCATCTCTCCAATACATCTCTTCCAAATTTTGAGGACGATTAACACGTCTTGGCGGCATAATTGATTCTCAAACAAAGTGGAATAAACTTCAATCTGAACCAAATTTCAAATACTTGCACTGTCCAAATTGATGGATCGATCCAAACAGTGCAGCCAATCCAAACTTGGACGACGGCGGTCTAAGAAGGGGTGGCGGGTTAAATGATATGACTGTTTGAATGAAAGATGGTACAGATCTGGCGATCTACGGAGTGGCGATCATGACTGAATTAGACCTGGTGATCTAACTAGTTCCGGTGATCGTGGATAGGTGATCACGACTGATTAATAGATGCAACTGAACGAACACTGATGATCTGAACAGCTCCGGCGATCTAAATCGGTGGTGGTCAGGACTGACGGGCGATTTGGTGAATGGCGGCAGTTTAAAATGTAGCGGAAATGGAATAGACGATGTAAGCAGCGATGGTGATAAGCCTGGATGTTTTCTGGCGATCCAACCAAGTGATGGAAATCTCACTTTGGCGATCCAGTCAAGATGGAGATCAAGGCTCCGGCGATCCAACCGAAAGATGACAATCTAGCATCGGCGATCCAACCAAAATGGCGATCAAGGCTCCGACGATCCAACCAAAAGATGGAAATCTCGCTCTGATACCAAACTGGTGTAGCTCCGGGATCTAAACTCCACATGAATGGATGGATTCATGGAAACAAGATCAAGAACGAGGTAAATGCTCAATTTCATTGATCCATCGATGCTGGAATCTCGCTATCTTCAACACGTTGATCTCGCAAGATACCGTGTTGTCGATCTACGATTCTCTGAACGTTGATCACTCGCAAGCGATATCGTCAATCGGCTTCAAATTCGTTGATTCGAGCGCACTCGAATATCCGAAAATGGAGAAAGGAGATCACGCTCACTTCCAATTTTAATAGTGGCATAAAGCACACACAAAGGATTTATTCAAAAGTCAACAACCTTTACAACTCACGCTACACCCCTATTTATAGGGTTTACAATACGCCTTGTCCAAACGGATGGCCCAAGTCTAAGCGAACGACTCAAGATAAGTGATCGACCTAACTACGATACACGACCCTTTTACATGGTACAACAATAGGGCAAACGACTCACTATGACATTTCACAGCAATGAAACGAGCGACACACACATGAGCTTATCTTTAATAGCTATTATTGCCTTCAGCCGGTAGCGGCCCAAGGGTGTTTGACTCGATAGCAAACGATTCCAAAATGAGCGACCCAGGTGCGAACGATCTAGGATTGACTGACTCTAGAGTGAGTGACTCAAAGGCAAACAACCCATTCCTCGCACAATCTAACAATACTTCCTCAAACCTGCCCTTTCTCTTCAAACTGGGGAATGACCTTGTTGGATCAATGGGCTTCTCTCCATGATTCATCGCCTCGCCGAGTGACCCTATTAGGTCATTGAATGACCGGTTCTCCACTTCTTCAAGATTTAGCTTCGTGGACAATCTGCTTTTCCTTCCTTTTCTTTCTAGGTCATTGAACGACTGCCTTAGGTCGCTGGACGACCGATAGCTCGTATACAAGCATTTTTCATGACGCTGCATCATTTATCCTTCCTTTTTTTCACTTTTTCCGCTCTTTCTTCATAAGTTCTTCTCCTTCTTTCTATCTACGACCATCGTCGCCACCTCCTGGACACCCCCAGCATGTTTCGTCCCTCCTCCCTACCTATTCCACCATCCACCAAGTAACCTCCTATTGTTGTGGCCCCACTTCTATCTCAGACTCCTAAAAACCCGTCTAAAATCCCAAATTTACACGTAAACCTCAAATTCACCCTCCCCCACACCACCACAGCCCACACCTGGGCCTACTGACCTGCGCCATCCCCTACTCCAGCCAAATCGTGGACTCCACTCTAAGGACGAACCCCTGGATCCCCATACCCTCTCTCCTTTCCCCGAATACCCAAATCCTTATCTTTTTGTTCTTCTGTTGAATTAAAACCCCATCGCAATGAAACTCTGCCTGATTGGCTTCTCGAAATCTTTATGGACACCGAGAGGCTGTCAGAATAGTATGAGAACATTCATATTCCATTCGCTTGAAAGATTGAAGGAGTGAAGCCCATAGGGAGAAAACGAAACTCATAAAGGGCTAGTTTATAATTAACTATATCTTGTTAATTAGTTTGAGTTATGTGATGATTATTGGTTGATAATACAAGCTTATTATGATACTAAATAATGATTAACATGGTAAAAATATCATTTTAAGTTATATATGTGTAGTTGCTCGGGTATGTGACACTTAAGAACTAATAATGTTGACTTGGAAATTGTTTGAACATTAAATGGTCATGAGAAAGTAATTCACTAATTACTAGTTAGTGGATATTGATTTGAACCTTATTTGGGTATTGAATGATGTTTGATTGACATTGGTTGATATTGCGGTTAATTTGTTGATTGACAAACCCGCATAAGCGTTAATGCTTAAGGTTATACAGTATTCCACTATGTATGTGGATTGGATGTTATTTGATGGTTGATGTAGTTATATATAATACAATGATTGAATATTACCAATAAATGTGGTTATTGGCCCATTGGTTAAGTCTCTATCAAATAAAATGGATTTTAATGAATATTTTATTAATATGATAATAGGCTAAAAATAAAAGTTTGAATTTGATGTTTGATTTTGGATGGACACAAAGTTTATAAAATTATGATGAATATTCATAACTGAAATAATTCGATTTGAATCCATTTTCATTTAGTTATGGCTTGTTCAAAGTTTATTTTTAAAATGAATATTAACCGGTAAAAGGGAAGTTCGGTTAGGATACTAAGAAATATTTTATAAGGACTTCATTTACCAAACTTTATTATTTATTTTTATAATGAATGATAGGAGAATTTGGTTTCAAAATAATTAAGCTTGAAAAATAATATTATTTTAATGATTTAAATATTATTATAATACTTAAATATTGAAATAATTGAATTTGATGTGGAAAAATAAAAGTATAGCTTTCGAAAATTATTATATATATTTTTTATAAGAAATAAAATGTTTTTGAAGCAATTCGACGTATTATTATATGTTGAATTATGGTCAGAATAGAACTCGCCATGCAGCAACAGTTCGCGAACTTCGACCTGTAACATTAAACTGATATACGGGAGAACCGACCACCGAATTTTTCCAAAACTGGAACAACTGGGTTCATTATGAAAATAGCTTTCAAATGATAAGAAGAGATTTAAAATCAAATGGTTAGATTTTGAGAAATATTCAAATCATATTTGAATAAAAACAGCGTCAGAACATCTAATGGCCTGTAAATGAAAGTTGTAAATATGGATTATTTTTATTTAAATAAAATATGGAAAAATCATGATAAAAGATTTAAAACAAGTTCAAACCAATTATATATGGTTTTGAATGATAAACCTGGTTAAGTGGAAATTTGGCAATTTGTGTGACACTTTTTATAATGAATTTTGAGAATGTTTTGAAATAAGGATTTTAATTCATAAATCGAATCTAATCCTTAAGTAAATCTTTTTATAAGGTTAAAAGATAATTTTTGGAAGCCAGATAACATAACCGAGTTTGAGAATAAGATTTTAAATCTTATGAAATGATACTAATTAATGGAGACTTAACTAGTGGGTAGATAATCCAATTAGGAATTTTATTTTGACGCTAATTATTCGAAAAGACCAGTTCAACCGATTTCGAATAATTATATGTTGATTTAAAGTTGAGGACACTGAAGATGGTGGAAAACTGGGAATCTTCACATCAAATGGATTGCTTGCTGATGCCCTGGATATGGGTAGCTCCCTTAAAGGTGTTAAAGTGGTAGTGGTCCAGACGTACTTATTGATTGTTCGGATATGCAAGGGCCTCTCTCCTTATTTAGAAATGGAATAAGGTGCCTTCGGTTTCATGTAAACCCAGAACAAACTTGTAAATGTATGTATGTCTAACGTTTTATTTCATAACATAACCAACTTGTTGTTACTAATGATATATTTGTGGTGCGGTGAATTTATTCTCTTAGTTTAACATCCTTCTTCGAGACATATGAACTCAAAGAATATATTATTAATAGAAACTAATTATATGTGTGAATTGACAATGTGGCATGTTGAGTGCTGATGGCGGATAGATCAAAGCTTTTTTTGAAAAGTAGAGCTTCGTGGTACGTTGACTGTAGGGCTCACCCCTCAAGATAAGCCAAAAACAGAATGATATACCGAATAGAATATACATATGTTTTCTTCTAGCTAAAAGTTATGCCATGTTATGTAGCATAGGAAGATTTACTTATGTGGATGTTGGAATCGAGGCGCCTCGGATGATGGTCAATCAACGACCGGAAGGAAGGTCATGTACGACCAGGGAACGTTATGTTTAGGAGTGACCCAAACTCACCGGGAATTTGTGGGCCAGCTCTGCCGATCAAGGGACACATGCGTGTGATTCGTGGATATCTTGTTAGAGATGGTTCTGAATCAGATAAGGAAGATCCTTTGCCTTGGTTCATGGTGGAATCTAATTTCCAATATGAGCTTTGTGTTTTCAGTTGTAAACCTATATGACGACATGATGGGATGTGGTATTATGTCATCCAAGATTAGTACATATATTTTCGAAATTGTTTTCCACACTTAGACGCTAATAATAATATCAAATGATTTTCTCATATCTAGCATGTTTGGCAATTATAAGGTAAATCTATATCCTCTGGTTTGTGTTGCATTGTGTGATGGGACTTGAGTCTTATAATGGCTTCGTTTTTCAATATGCATTGTGCATTTTGTGTACTATCATTCATGTGGAGGAACTCATTTCGTGTTATACAGTGTGGTCCCATGATATGCCTCATTTTAAATAAATTAAGTATAACTATAGGGTTTCTCAAACCAGTCTCACGGCGGACTCGCAATTTATTTTTCCCTTGCAAACTCAAGTGACCATATTTTCACACGGGCAACCTAGAATATAGGTCGTTAGCTTAGTTCTTTGTTCAGAGTCATGTCTGGAATCTATGGATTCTAGTTTTGGACTTAGAGTAGGAACATGATTTGTATGTTTCTTTTGGACTCTCTAAGACTCTATTACATTGATTATCTTTTATTTCGCTATGTACCTGTTCGCTTCTTGAAACCATTATGTGTAATTTTTCTGATCCGATCAAACGTTGTACTCTCTAATATTACTTATGATGCAAATTGATGTACATTATCTGATGTAATGCAATGTTTTATCTTCTCTTGTTATGTTAATGTGTTATATTCCAATGACTATCCATTCTTCTGGGGATCGGGAGAATGGGTCATCATAGTGTATGTTCAAATTCTATTTCTATTTAATCGACTGTGATTTAAATTATTTTCAGTTTTTCGAATTTTGACTAGATTTCATGTATCATTCGGTACTTATTACCGTGGTTACGAAACTTGAACTAGTTTATTACTATGAGATGGAAATCTAAACTATTTTAAAAGATTTTATAGCTTTGATAGCTGCTATAGAAATCGTCCAGTACTTGTTACCGTTATTTTGACTAGATTTTAGGTTCAATGGAAATTTAAATAGGTCTCACTTGAGCTTTGATAGCTGCTATAGAGGTAATATAAATTATTTTAGTTTCCTTACAAAGTATATTACAAAGATTTTTGTTATGGTTTAGGAAAATTTTATTTGTTATATATTTAAGTTTGTATTTTATGTGCTTCATTTGGTAACATTGAAGTTATATAAAGTATTCATTTATTGGAAATCCATGGGAAAGACAAGTTTTTAATGATTTAACACTAAATATAATGATTCTCCCTCAAGGGGGTGTACGATTAGGTGATTAGGATGCAATATAGAATACAAAATGGGTGCACTAACCAAAACTTATTTAAACCTTTTAGTAACTCATAACAGTTTTTATACTTGAAAACAATGATATACACCTTGATAAAAATTTGTGTAAGTTCAGTGCATATCATTTTTATATTAATTTAGATATCAATATATGAGTATGCGTCGTTCTCCCGTTAGGTCCTTGATACGGTTGTGAACCATATGTTTATATCAATAAATCAATTTCAATCATGCGGAGTATCTTCTCCATGTAATCAAAATTAAAATGATAAGAATTTTTGAAAGCTGGTTTCCATCTAATTAAAGCAGTTGATTGCTCGTAGTGTATGCCTATAACCTAACTTATTATGTAGAGTATTAAATATGTGTAACGAATAACAATAAAATAGATGTAGGTTCATATGTTAGTAACAATTCACATTTATTTATTTTTCATGATGCTCGATGGTAAATTAAACTTTTCATTTGGCAGTGAAGTACGATCTAAAAATGCAGGGGAAAAAACTTTTAATTTGCGTTTGGTGCCACACTTACGTGTTTATGTTGTTTTGGGATGAGTCTCAATTCTTTTCTTATAAATGATATATTATTTTGTTGGTGGGTTTGATGTTGTTGTAAAAATTGATGATGATTTGATTATCTAGTTCTTTGTTTATATTTAATGGGTTATATGAGAATGTAGGCATGCACCTTGTCAGTGCGAAGCATCGAAACAATAATGAAACACTTGTCCATAAACCTCTATTCATTTATTTCACAGAAAGACGGTTGATATTAACCATAGTCAATGCTTTTATATTCATTCTCTAAATGGCATCCTATATTTTCTTGTATAGCCCTAATATGTATCTTTATCATCGATTGTTCCAATGAAAATGCACTGTTTATGTGCCATTCGTGACAATAATTGCTAATATTGCATTGTTATTCATTCCACATATGTGTTCCAAGTGAAAGTGACTGGTTTGATTTTGTTGCAAAGTTGCAACAAGTAGAAAATGATAAGATGAACACTACTGCAGTTCTGCTTCAGTAATGGAAATGAATCAAAATGTGGCCAAAACCTTATATGATTGTAATAATGTTGTTAATCATTGGTATTTGCTATTATATTTGTATTCCATCTGCCAATTTAATTTATTTATTTTTAACCAGTAATTTATTTGAGAATCACTTCATGCTTATGTTTGTGATGGTGTACTTAATTAAATAGGAAACTACACCGTGGTCCTCTTCTATGTTTCCCATCTTCCTTGACTTGATAACGTTGATCCTTTAGTAGCCCCTTCAAAGGTACCATTTATACAATAGCTTATATATGTTACTAAGCTTTGAATTTCTTTTATTTTTTGCATTTAATTTGAAATATTTGATTTCCTATCGTGATATATTTCCCCCAACTTTTAATTTTATGATAACATAGAGGCAAAAAGAATAACAAAGTAGTGGTTGTCCTCATCAAATGTATTGAAAGTTTGTAGAGTTGTCTTTTTGGTTGTGCCATAGTATCTCATTTTATTAAGAAATTGCTAGATTTAGGTAGGTGGATGATCATTTCATGTGAACTTTTAGCCCCCTATGTGTACCAAAAAAGTTCATTTTATTGCCATTATGTTTAAAGATATATTGTTCATGGTGTTACATACATGCATGTAGCTATATTCTTAGTAGGGAAATCACATGGAACAATTAAGGAATCCTTGCCGTTACAGATAAGCTAATGACATCTTGATTGGATAACAAACTCCAAACTCTTATTCACCTTATTTCTAATTGTAGGGGATTATATCGTATCAAAAGTACTTGCTTTTGAAGTAGATAAAACAAGTACAGTTTTCTTAACACTCACACGAGTTTTAGAATAAAACATATTATGTGATTTCTTGATTCATTTATGATTCAAAAATGTCAATTACATGAAAGGGTTAAATTAGCACTTGTAATAAAATTGTAGTTTATTTACTTGCGTTTTCTGAAAGACTTTGGGTGTGGACAGAGATAACAATTTTACTATGTTGCAATATATATTTATATTATTCAAAGCATGCATCATAGTTATAATGGCCCAAAAATCCCTACCTTTCGAATCGACTGTAAACCACACAAGTCTGACCTAAAATGGTAGAAACCCTCGGAATATTAACTTTGGGCATACAACACATCAGGCAGAAAGAAAATAACTACTTAGTAACATCATAATAATGTTACAACATAATACAAAATATATCAGAGTACATTGCAAATATCAGAAAATAACAGATACAATACAATATACAATGGAAACATAACTAGATTTAGCGAAAGACTGTCGAATTCTCTAGATAAGGCTCAAGCTTCAATCCATAATCCTGCTCAAGAAAGATATGCAAACAAAACTACTCGGCTTCCCATGTGGAAATAAGGGCACCCAAGTTTGCAAGAGAAAAACAAACTACGAGTCAATCATGGTACAAGTATGAGAAACCCTACAGTTATTCCTAATTTATTTTAAAGTAAGGTGTATCATGGGACCATGTCGTATAACACGGAACAGGTTTCCTTTACATGAATGCTAGTGAATAAAACCATGCAATGCTTTCTGAAAAATGAAGCCATTATAAGACTCCAGTTCCATCACATAATGCAAGCGCAAACCGGTGGATAGAGTTTTACCTTATAATGGTCAAACTTGCTTAATACGAGAAAATCATTTGATGTTATTATTGGTTTCTAAGTGTGGAAAACATTTTCAAAAATAAATGTATCAATCACAGACGACATAATACCCCATCCTATTATGTCACCATATAGGTTTACAACTGAAAATGCAAAGCACGTATTGGAAATTGGATTCCATCATGAACCGAGGAAAAGGATCTTCCTTATTTGATTCAGAGCACCACTAGCAAGATGTCCAGGACTCAGGTGAACATGAGCCTTAGATCGGAAGAGCAGGCCCACCAATACCCGATGATTTAGAAATTTACCTGAACATAGCATTCCCCCATCATATCTGACCGCCAACCCAGTCACTGATTGACCAACATCCGAGGCGCCTAGATTCCAACATCCACATAAGTAAATCTTCCTGGGCTCCATACCATGGCATAACTTTTAGCAAGAAGGAAACCATGTCCTTACTCTCTGGTCTTTCATTCTGTTTTTGGCTCATTCCGAGGTGTGAAGCCATAGAGTCAATGTCCCACAGAGCTCTGCTTTTCAACAATAGATTTGATCTATCTGCCAACAACACTTGGCATGTCACACTGTCAATTTACATACATTATTAGCTTCTATTAATAATATAACCTTTGAGCTCATGCGTCTCAAAGAAGGGTGTTAAGCTAAGAGAATAAATTATTCGCCACCTCTGATATATAATGAATAGCAACTAATCATTTATGTTATGAAATACAATGTCAAACACACATCCATTTACATGTTGGTCTAGGATTTGAACGAAACCGAAGGCATCTTATTCCTCGTCCAATTTAGGAGATAGGCCCTTGCATATCCAGACAATCAACAAGTACGTCCGGACCACTGGCACTATAACCCCTTCAAGGAAGCTACCCATATCCAGGGCATCTACAAGCAGTCTATTCGATGTGAAGATTCCTGGTCTTCCACAGTGTTCAATGTCTTCGACTTCAATTCATCATACAATTATCCAAAATGGGTTGAACTCGGTCTTTTCGAATAATTATCGTTAAAAACAAAAATCCTTGTTGGATTATCAACCCACGAATCAAGTCTCCTTGATTTGAATCTTATAGCCAAACTTGGTTAAATTATTTGGCTTCCAAAAATCATCTTTTTACCTTATAAAACAGTCTATCTAAGGATTAGATTTGATTTACGAATTAAAAATCCTTATTCAAAAACATTTCTCAAAACTTGTTATAATAGGCTTTACAGAAAATAGCTAAATTCCACTTAACCAGTTTTATCATTAAAAACCATATATAATTGGTTTAGACCCTTTTCAAATCATTTATAATAATTTATAACGATTTTTCCCTATTTTGATTTATATAAAAATACTTCATATTCACAATTTTCAATTATAGGCCATTATAGGTTCTCCTGTTGGTTTTAATCAAATTTATTTGCGCATTTATCAAAATCTAACCATTAGATTTTAAAACCGTTCTTATCATTTGAAATCTCTTTTCATTATGAATCCAATGGTTCTAGTTTCGAGAAAATCCGACGGTCGGATCTCCCGGTACATCATTTTAAGTTTACAAGTCGAAATTTGCGAACGGCCGTTGTGCGACAAGTTCTATTCTGGCCATAATTCGACATATAATATAAAATACGTCGATTTGCTTCAGAAGTTTTTTTTTCTTATATAAAAAAATATATATAATAATTTCAAAAGCTATACTTTAATTTTCCAATTTCAAAATCAATTATTTCAACATCAAATTATTATATTATTGTTTAGATGATTAAAATAATATTATTTTACAAACTTTGTTATTTTTAATCCAAATTATCATGATGTTCGTTATAAAAATAAATATGAAAGTTTTGTAAAGGAAGTATAAAATATTCGCTAGATAACCTAACCGAACTTCACTTTGATTGGATACTATTCATTTTAAAATAAAACTTGAACAACCTATAACTATATAAAAATTACTTCCAATCAAATCATTTCCAATATGAATATTCATCGTAATTTTATAAATTTTATGTCCATCCAAAATCGTGTTGGATCTAGATTAACCCTAGAGGGGGGTGAATAGGGTTTATTGGATTTTTACGAGATACTAAAAATATCACTATACAGATTGTAGCGGAGAAAATAAATACAGGAAATAAATAACACAGATTTTACTCAGCTTCGGAAAACCCCTACCTATTGCTGCATTCCCAAGATTTCTACTAGGTATTAAAATAGATCTCGCTTAGAAAACCCTGTAAACTCGCAGACCTTGCTCCTGCTTTGATCCTACACTCAAAACCCTGGACTAATCTTCGTCCCAAGAAAAAGATTTCCTCGAATTACAAACCCGTAACTCATAAACCCTAACTATAAATGTTATAGCTAGTAAACCCTAGTTTTACATCAAAACTTGAAAATTTGACAGAATGATTACAAAAAAATAAAACTAAATATAATAAAAAGAAAACCCCCTATGTAAAGAACAAAATGGTCGGCCCAAACACTTAAACAAATTTGTTTCCTTTATTTCTTTAATGGGATACCCAACTGAAAATAGGGTTTCTCGTGCTTTTTTTCCAAATTGCGACTATAGTTGCTGAAGAATTTGTTCTCTGATGATCTTCGAGTGTCGTTGTTCTTGGTCGATGATTTGGGCTCGCGATCGAAAACGTAAGTACTCTAATTCAATTTGATTTTTACTCTTGAATTATTTCTTTTATTTTTGATACCTTATGTCGACGATGAACAGGTGTATATATAAGGTTATAGAAAACCCTTGATTCACTCTGATTTTCACAAATGATTTTGGTTTGATTTTGCATGTGATTGTTGCCTTGATTTGAATTGCGTGATTGCTCTGCTTGATTTCTGGAAATTACACGATTTTTTTAATGAAAACACTCGAATGAAATAAATTGTCCTTGTGTATGTCTGGAAACAAATTGGATTGGATTACGAAATTGATTTCTTTCCAGTATTGAGTCATCGAATTTGTTGAAGAAAAACTTTCTTGAAATACCAGATTGAATATGGTGAACTTTTGTCCTTTTGTGAATTTTAAGAATAATGTGTAAACCCATTTTTGGCATTATAGAATATCCAAAGAAAAACTCGTATAGATGAAATCGATTGTCCAGAAATGTGCTCTCTGATTCCCTAATATTTGAAGTATTTACTCTTGCATGATTTAAAGCTTTCTCAAACATTTCCATTTGCCTATATTTCACATCTTTCCTTTTACTGAGTATACTTCACTGTGTAGTTTGGAAACATGATTTTGCAATGGCAAAATTTCAAATATTTGCCTGATCTGACATGTCCCAAGAATGCATATGAAATTCTTTTCTTTTGACCCATTCGATCAGCCCTTTACTGTTGCATGCATTGGCTCTAACATTTACACATGTAGTTTGATGTACTCATGACTTATATATGCATGAATGTATATATACACACACGCACACACACATGTGTATACATATACATACATACAAACATACATACATATATATATATCATGTTTGCATTGATATACTTTGTACATTGACTTGTGTTGTTTTCTGCCCTGATCATGTATTTTTTTCCTTTGATCACTTTGGTTTGTATGACTGCCAATTGCCATATTCATTTGGGTATGTACTCGTGCACGAAATTTAATTATTTCTCACTTGATCATTCTAATTTCTTGACTGTGTATACATTTGTGTATATGTTGGCTTCTTGTATGTTGGAATGACACTTTTCTCGCTTGCTCAAGTATCATACACAATTGCTCGAGCATACATTACCTTTGAACTGACATGTTAACTTGTGCACTTAGGTGCTTCTTGAAAATGCTTCCATACAGAACATGCTCCATGCATATGAACTAGGTGACTTGTTTATTTGACATGTTCCCAGTCTTGTACAATTATTTGGTTTGAACATCATTGAATATGCATGTATGCATATGCAACAAATGTGTGAATATGTATACAGTGCATATAATACGTTTTTCACTTACCTTTCTTTGTATTATTGCACTTGTGGGTTGCTCAATTCTTTCTCCTAACTAGAACCACTTGTACCTATATCTTCCTGTCGTTTCCTTGACACTTCCACTGTCCATTTGTGATTTTCTTTATTTAACTTTGTACATGTGCCACTGGCCTGTTTGCACTGATTATTGAGATGTTTCAATTGTTCCATGCACTTGTGTTTTGTCCATTCATGCCTGGTGAGTTATCATGCATACTAATGTCATTTGCTTTGGCTTGATTCATTTTAATTTTTATTCCAATTTTTGCATGCACATGTATTTGTGCATCTATAATGCATGCTGACTTGTGCACAAATTTTCTCTTGTTTTGAACCTGTATATGCCGGGCAGTTTCAACTGTATTAAGTTTGTGCATGTTGTACTGATAACCATGTCTTGTTGTCTTCATAGATAGTTGTCGAGTCACATTTTTGTTGACTTGGTTTTTGATAACTTACTGTCGTATATACATGCATACACACACAGAGTTTTGTGTGTGTGTGTGTGTATACATATATATATATATATATATATATGTGTGTGTGTGTGTGTGTATGTGTATTTAGATGAATTGTTTTGGCTCAGTGCATTTGAAACTTGGTCTTAGTTGTTTGCATGTTGTCACTTGAGTGTTCATTGATACTTGCAATAAGCATGTGTTGTCAAGCTTCACCTGAACACTTCATTCTCGATATATTTGTCCCTTGCTATTTTAATGTTTGACTATATTG
The DNA here is from genome assembly GCA_030737875.1 of Allium sativum. Classification (NCBI taxonomy): domain Eukaryota; kingdom Viridiplantae; phylum Streptophyta; class Magnoliopsida; order Asparagales; family Amaryllidaceae; genus Allium; species Allium sativum. The sequence goes on from CM060924.1 coordinate 165,180,073, forward strand.
CTCCTGCACAAAATATATGTGCATATACATACACATGTATGTGTATACATGTATCGTGTGTGTGCAGAGTGTGTATGTGTGTATATACATATGTGAGCATTAGAGACACTGTCTACCTTGTTGTATTTACAGTGAATCACTGTGAATATCACAAGCTGTCTAGACACAGATGGATGAATATGCATATAAGTTCAAGTCATGAAATATGATGAGAAACAAACCAAAATTCTAACGCAAATAAATTTTAATATAAAATTATATCTGCTACAATTTAACAAGTATTGTTTTTCTAGTTTACTGTGTGTTTCTTGTGACAGGTAAGTAGGTGACTGGACTGACTAAGAAACAGACAGAAGACAACAGAGTGTGTGTCAATGTATGTATAACAAAGAGAATGAATGTAAATGAGTAATAGAGTGAATGTAACCGAGTCTATAACTAAATGTAGCTGAGTGACCGAGTGTTGTAGTGAGGAATTGATGTAACAAATGAAATTTAAATTGAATGTATTGTATTAAAATGATATGTACAAATAGTGGAGTTGTAAGATTGTACTATTGAAATTTTGAAATAAAATATTATATTTTAATAAAATACAGTTTGAATACTTAAATTCTTGTGCAATAGTATTCTATTTAAATATAAATATTTAATTCTATCCGTGGTGTAGTAGAATAATACAATTACAAACACATGTATAATATATATATTTGTTATCATCAAACGAAAATCATATAATTGTTATATAAAACAGTCTCCCCCTTTTGATGATGAAAAACTATGAAAAGATTTTGAATATTGAATACAATAAATGTGTTTAATTGCGGAACTCCCCCGATATGTATGCTCCCCCTACAACAGAACCCCCCCTAAATATGTGCTTGAGTGAAGAGAATAGATGAATTGAAATTCCAATATAAAATGTTTATGAAATATTCACTCGTCAATCAAGATCTTAACCGTTCTCCCCCTTTTGTTATCATCAAAATGATACAGAAATAAAAATACTGATGAGAAATTGACTAAAAATATAAAATCAAATAAAGAGAGAGAATGTACATCAAAAATCTCGTTCTATCAAACAAAAATCAAAATACTCCTCAAACTAGTGGCAAATTTCACATTGTAGAATGATGGATTTACGATGAATTTTATAAAATGGAGAGTGTTTAAAAACATATGATTTCCAATTATTTTCAGAAAAATTTAAAAATGAGCATACAACAGTGATGGATTTGGACTATGATTATAAATTCAAATCGAGTGATAAAATCAAATAATCTCAAATCCCAACGACTATCAATCAAAAAATCATAATATATCATAAAATATTAACAGATTTCAAATATTTAAAAATGGATTGATAGGCTGGTTACTAAGGAAGATTTCATATATGCATAAATTTTTATTTATTTTCTTTTCATTTTATTTTCATTTTCTATTAAGAGCACACTGACCACTCATAACCATATCATGGATTTTTAAATGAGGTCAGTTACAACTTAAAATTATAAGTAATCTCTTAACCACGCATGCTCAGATCTTGGACTTTTAAATGAGGTTAGAGAAACACTTATGGTACAAAATCTCCTCAGTATATAAAACCAAATGGATGATATAAATATGATAGGTACAGAGACGGTTGTGAAATAAATTTCTAAATTAATCATATTATGAATATGCTCAACTGTACTGGGATCTTTGAAAATTTTCAGTTTTCTCTTTTTCTGAAAAAATAATATAATCACATTTCCATCACAAATTTTGACGCTGTATATTTAAGATGATTTAAAAAAAATAAACTCTCCAAATTAATATATAATCATGGTGGATGATAGAATGATGATAGTAAAAGGAGATGTTCATGAAATAAGCGCCAAATCAAAGATATTATAAAAACTACTCAATCATCATGAAAAATTAAATAGAATCTCCCTTTGTTGTGAAATATACTAAAGTCGCAACTCATCACAAAAAGAGTCAAACAATTGAATGAGAATTTTTTTCAAGACTTCTAAATGGATACAAATCTAATAGTTCAGTTCTTTTTATCGGAGCAGCAGAATCAATTACATATCAGAGATGTGCAAGATAGTTTTTTCAGTATTATTTCTAACAAGCGCATGAGAGATAATTAATGAACCTAGATTAAATAATCAGTTCAACTGAAATCACTTGAAGAGATGTGTAAATTTCAAGATTCAATGAATCGATTACACAAGATTATTAATTTCAAATCTAAAAAGTGTGTGAGATTCAAGATGTCAACGGTTTCAAACGATTTCAAAAGATAAGATATCTAACCCAAATGATCATGAATAAAAATGAATATAAAAAAACAACACAATGTTTCAAGCTAAATGTTTTTCAATTCATAAACATCCAAGCCAATCCACAAACTAATGAAATTATCATAACTGGAAAAATAATGTGCTGTAATGAGTGTAATTTTCAAGTCTTTCCAAAATGAATTAGAAGAAATTCAAAATAGCAAAGGTGTGTGAAATTTCATTAGTTCATTATATATTTAAAATTTTAGAACTCAAATTAACAGTGTTCAAGATATGATAAGGATGCTTCAGCACTATTAGGAATTTATAAAAATTAAACTTCAAAAGAATTGCAAGATATTTAAAATTATAAATTCAAGATCTGGAAATCATTTAAACATGAGAATTTCATACAAATGGAGCAAATTTCCAGAAGATCAATTTTTTTTGCAATTTGAAGTTTAAGAAACACAAAAAAAAATGGGGTAGTGACAATAAAAATCAGAATTAGTAGACAAATAAATAAGAGGAAGAATAAAAAGGAGGAATAAAATGATGAATGCAAACAGAAATTATAAACAAACAAAAAAGTGAGAATAGAGATGGAAGCTAAAGTTGATGTGAACCAATGAATCTCTAACTCAACAAACTTGGCTAAGGAACACTGGATGATTCAATGATATGAAACAACAAGAATTAAATTTTTCTTTCGCAAAGTAGTTCCTTAGCTTCCTCTGGTACCTAACTGTTTAGGGGACCGAGTGGTCTAACAAAATTTGTAAAACCACTCTCAACTTTATTCATACGTTTTGGTACCCAAACTTATTTGTACAACAATCCATCAAAATTTACCAAAGTGCATTTAGGGACCCAAATCTATTTAAATTAGACTACACTTGTTTTTTTGCATCTAAGCTTATTTAACGGGATTGTTACAAAACAAATTTCTATTTTGTTTGTGATTTAAAAATCATTTGTGTTTATTAGATTTCAAATACCAATTCGATCTTTTCTAAAGAAGCTTGAAATATTTTTAAAATCATTTGAATCCCGCTTTCCAAACTCATTAATTTTTTCATAACCCATACCATTTTTATTCCCATAAGAAAACTGATTTTTCAACAATATATTCAAAGATTTTTCTCCATTAGAAAATTTATTCAGAGTTGATTCAAGTTTTTTAATTTTAAATTGAAGATCACAGTTCTCTTTCATCAAATTTGAACATTGATTAATGTGGATCTTTCTCTTTTCAACATCATTTTGTTTCAAACCAATTTTTTGTTTTCAAGCAATTTGATTTTTGTCTCGGACTCAAAAATCTCAAATTACAATTGATGTTTTTCAAAAATATTGAATTTCTCACTTTCATCTTCAAGCCCTTTCAAAATTGATTCTGATTTTAACAAATTTTATTATTTAAAATTTTTATGTTTGGTATTAATCTTATCTAACTCCTTTTGCAAAGCATTGTTTTTACATATTAGCCCATCCTCTTTTTGTTTAAACTCATAATTTCTTTTCAAGGTTTTGAAAATTTTCATTGAGATGAGTTAAATCAGTTTTCAAATTCATACAATCGGAGTTTTCAAGTTTTAATTCCATCATATTATTTTTGCAAATCAATTCATGATTTTTAGATTTCAGAAGTTTGTTTATAGATCTGAGGCCCTTGACAGATTTTGTCAAATCATTACAAAGATGAATTAAATCTCCTCGTGAAGGATCTCCATCATCCGAATCATTTTCTATTAAGTATTCATTCGTAGTTTCTGCTAAGAACACATCTGAACTTCAGTTGGAAATTTGGGGTTTTGAGCCGTTGTCGTCATTTTGTCCGTACTTTGCCTTGAGAGTTTTTCAAATGTCCTGTGCAGTTGAATGTGAGAAATATTAATAAATTAATCAATACTAATGTTAGAATAAATAATACTAATAGCAATATCATTCTTATCTATATTATCACTTCCATTTATAATAATATCCCAATATTTAATAGGGACAGATTTTAAATAGGATTCCATTTCTGAATTCTAATTTAAAAAATCTGTACCATTAAAAATTGTTTGAATACAACTGGACAAACTCTCATATGAATGATAACTAGAATGATTCATGACTCTAGAGTTAATGAAAACCTCACTCTAATACAACTTATTGGGTCTAGATTAACCCTAGAGGGGGTGAATAAGGTTTATTGGATTTTACGAGAAATTAATAATATCACTGCACAGATTGCAGCAGAGAAAATAGATGCAGGAAATAAATTACGCAGATTTTACCCAGCTTCGGGAAACCCCTACCTACTGCTGCATCCTCAAGATTTCTACTAGGTATTAAAAACGAATCCCGCTTACAAAACCCTATAAACTCACTAACCCTGCATATGCTCTAATCCTACGCTCATAACCTTGGATTGAACTTGATCCTCAAGATCAGATTTTTCCCGAATTATAAAACCATAACTCATAAACCCTAACTATAAATCCTATCGCTAGCAAACCTTAGTTTTAGATCAAAACTAGAAAAAAATGATAGATTGATTACAAAGAAGTACTAAATAAAATAAAATGAAAACCCCATGTAAAGAACAGAATGGTCGGCCCAAACACTTAAATAATTTTCTTCCCTTTATTTCTTTAATGGCCGACCCAATTTAAAATAGGGTTTCTCATGCCTCTGTCCAAATGGCGACTTCAATTGCTAGAGAATAAATTCTCTAATGATCTTTGAGTGTCGTTGTTCTTAGTCGATGATTTGGGCTCGCAATCGAAAACGTGAGTACTCTGATTCAATTTGATTTTTGCCCTTGAATTATTGCTTTTGTTTTTAATCCCTTATGTCGATGAGGTAACGACCTTGATTTTTAACCATTTATTTTTTAACATTTAAATTGTTTAAATGTCGTATTGAAACTATAAAATGATTTTTATAATGAAATTATTTACTAAAAACGAAGTTTAACGTATAATTTATAATTTAATTAATACGAGCTCGAAACGTCGCGGTAGTTCGTAATTTAACGTTTTGAACTTCAACTGAATATATACAGAATTCAATATAAGTCGAAATTCTTTGAAACAAGAAATGTTTGAATTTATTAGACTATATTTTTCGAATGAAAGAGAAAAATCTAGATTTCGTCTTGTAAATTGTGAGTTATGTCCAAATCAAATTTTCAAATAGTCGCTATGGGATCGTTTATAAATTATATCGGTATATTATATAAATAAGTCATTTTTCAACAATCCAAATGTCGTTTTAAATTTGAAATATCGATCTGTAGAATTCTGATATGTTATTTTGGAACTGCATGATGTTCTATTTGGAAATATTAGACAATATGGATTTAGTATTATCAAATTATAACGATTTATTCTAATATAAGGATTTCGAATTTAGAGAAGATATTAAATGATGTATTGTTAATTTAATTAAAAGAATTATACTACAATTTTTAATTTAGAAAATAAACAACTATTTTTTTTAACGTAATTGGCACCCTATATCAATGTTTTTAAAATTTCACAGAATAAGTTAACTTGTGATGACCGCCCACAGCCCTACACTTAATAAGAGGAACAATGCGCTGAAAGGTGTGCACCGCAGCTATGGACAATCATCAGAGTATGTAAACACAAGCGGAACCTATCGTAGAACTCACATCGCAAGGATAAAGTATAATAGAACATATAATACATGTAATAGTAATGAAGCATCATATAGCAAACTTTTCAAACTTTCACAACAACCTAAAAGGTTATCCAACAAATACCAAAGTTTATACATAAGGGCTCACTACAACCCTCATAGAGCATTCAAACAGCGTAAACGAAAATACTAGATAGTAACAAAACTAGTACGCCAGCCTCCTGCTCGTCTCCGCGCAGCGGCATCGTCCTCACTAATTACCTGTAACCTGCTACTTAGTCTGCCCATCCACAACCGGATGAACAGCTCAAGGTAATAAGAGGAGACATAAAACCTTGAGTCAAACATAGTCTTAGTGAGTGATAAAACATCTAACAAATTCAACTATAATGTATATGAGAACGGATAGATAAACATACTAATCTACCCACATCACTAGAGAAGAACTCAACCCAATCTTCCCCACATCGGACGGTGATAGCCTTTACGATAAACAATTCAACCATTTATCCATGGAGACCAAAATATCCATTCAATCATGGTAAGCACTCATAACATCCATATTATAATTATCTCATGTAAACCATCCTAATTGAATCCAACATCCCTCAAGCATAAGCATCAGAGACCTAAACCAATATCAGACAAGCACTCAAGGAACATCTCCTTCGACGTTGGGAAACTTACATGAGACGGTACAAACAGAACAACCAATCAGCCATGACTGACTCTGGCTATCACTGCCAATCCTGCTTCGAAACCATCACTAATAGTATGACGACCCATCATGACTGCCATATGTCAAGGGCTAATGGTAACCCCAGTTCTAGCATAACTTCATACGCCATCATGACTCGTATGTTTGTCTTCTCAAATCTTAACAACTAGGCCCTTCACGACTGCCCAAGGTACGAGTCCCTTCATGGTTGCCCAAAGTACCCCTGCTTTGAGTCTGCTAGAACTTTTGATAACGATAATCTCTCAGCCTTCTCATCTCTAGTCATCATCATCGACGACTATTCTCAAACCCAAGTCCCACTCGAGTAACCATTATCCATAACCTAATACCTTTGGATTTGTCTGCACATTTGTTGCTTTTCACCGATCAATGAACACATCACATCACTCCGAACATCCCCTTCTGCACTCTCGTCGAAGCCATTATCATCATCGAACTGAACAACATAAATATAAGGCTCAATATAGACTATAGCGTTCATCAACATTAGCTAAGGAAACCAACCATAGCACTTAGGCCATCAACCATAACATTTAAAAGTACTGCAGAAACACATTTTGACCGATTAGGACAGGACCGACCCTGAATGACTGACCCCCTTCGGGAACCACCTTGATATCCTAACCTGCCGACCCAGTTGACATGAGTTAACCACGACCGACCGATCAGATCCGGAGACCGACCAACTCCACCTCATATGGTGCCCCACTCATTTGCTAACACCCGACCGACCAGGTAAGACCGACCAGGTATGGACCGACCCTGTTTATTTCCACTCAAGCACTCTGCTGCGTGTGACTGGGAGTGCATGATTGACCCACCTACTCAAGACCGACCCACCTCCTAACTTGTTCCCAAGACAGAATCCTAAATCATGATCTGAACGAACAACTAGGTTTGGACGACCGACCAGAGCCTGACTTGTTTCCCAAGACACGCAAGCCTGGACTGCGCAACCAACCAGGTCTGAACGACCAAAAACGTGCACTTTTTCATTTCAGCTCCAACTTTGGCCAAAATTTCGCCATTCGACACAATCGACGAAACCAACTCAACGTATCCATCCAACACAATCATGAACATGTTGTGAAACCACTAATATCACCAATTTGACAATTCCACCAGTAGTTATGTGAAATTCACCAAGATCACTATAAAGGCGTAGATCATAGGGTGATTTATGTGAGAATAGACTTATAAAGTCATAGATCTATGATAAAACACATAAATATGATCAAAAGCATGATCAAACATTCATGTACTTCATTGAATCCATGTGAGATATGTAAATCACTCACCGATTCTACAAAATAATACAAAATCAATGAAATAAGAATCCGGATAGCAAGCACCTCGCACCAAACCTCTTGATCCGATGAACTCTTGCTTAAATTGATGTAGATCTTATTGTATATGACGTAGTTGTATACACAATATATGATTTTTGTTTGATGATGACAACCAAATAAATAATATTTTAAATGTGTTTATTACTGTACTGTTCCATATATACATCACAGATAGAAATATAATATTTGAATAGAATACGACTATACAAACATTCATATATTCATACAGTATTGTATTTGAATATAAATATTCTATTTCAAAATTCAAACAGTATAGCTATTTAATACTCCACTATTTAAATACATTCACAGAATATTTGTACTTGTAAATTGACTGAATAAAATAGATAAGTTTGTTTGACAACAACAAAATAATATTTTATTTCAAACGAATTTGCTTATTACAAATATCAGTACAAATTTCTTTTTCTGTACATCGGCTCTTCACTATAACACTGTCACTCAGTTATACATTTCTATATATACATTTACATTGACTCATATACAGACACTCATACATTTCACTGTCTATACTTGTCTTCTATCTTCACAGCTTACAGTCAGTCCAGTCTTCATACCTGTCATATAAATGAATACACACACAGTACACTGCAATAGAAATAATACTGAACACATGCGAATATAATTTTTAATTTCAAATTTTTTTATTTGCCTCAGATTTCTGGTGTTTTTTTCATCATCTTTCAGCCTTGATCAGCCTCGCCATAACCATATTGGTTTGCTGATCAGAACCAGCATCATCCCAGCTGATTCTGACCAGCCTCAACACAGTACAGTTTGACTGCTGTTTTTTTCACATGTATAAGACAGGACAAAAACCAAAAAGAGAAATGGCAGGGCAAAAAATTCAGCTCAAAAGAGAGAAACAAAGGTGGCAGGTTAACAAAATGAAACATGGCAGATCACTCAAGGCAAATCAGTTCAAAAATGGTGAAAACTTGATAAACATGGCAAATCAATAAAACAATGACATACAGGGGTATACTTTTTTGAAGGCAAAACATGTTCAACATGAATTTATATAAATGTACACATGTCAGTGAAAATGAATGGTAGCAGCATGGCAACTAATGGTGCAACATGCAAATTCAAGTGCATGTATCAGGTGCATAAATACAAAGAATATACACAGCAAGGAACGTATACACAAGCACAAAAATGTAGCAAAGGAAACAATTCCAGCATGGCAAAATTTCAGAAATGTTTCAAACGAATTTCCAGAAATGCATAGTGAAGTACATCATTTTTTTAACACAGTGAAATTTGGCATGGATGAAATTAGTGAAGAATGTTTGCAAGTAATCTCTGAAATCAACCAACAATATTTTAGGCAAGTTTATATTTCAAAAATAAATGATTTTCAGTAAAGGCAACATTTCAAATGAAGAAGATCATGCAAGAAAACTTTCCAGTTTTTCAGAATCCTTTTATATTTGGGTTAGGAATCTGTTGGTTCAAAAATGGAACAAACATATACAAGGCAACAAATCTCAACTTCAACACACGGCAGTCAAAACAAAAGGAGATTTCACAAAGCATTTCTCGCAAGGATTTATTCAAGGGGACAGTCACCATTTTCCTGATCTACCACATACATTCAAAGCCAAGAATAAATAGTTCAAAATTGGCAAAATATTAATTGTCAAAGTCTGTGTTCAACATGGCTCAACCATTACGAGTCAATTTTTTTTAAGCGCAGAAATACAAGCATGAAATCAATTGGCTTTCAAGTTTTATGTTGTTTCCAGATTTGGAAAAGTATTTTGGGAAAACTCACAACATATTTGGCAACTACAATTTTCAGAATTCATGCAAATCAAGATTAGGAACGGTTTCATGAATTAGTCACGGCAACAAGGGATATACTGGTGACTGCAATTCATTCAAAAAAAATCACAACATTCTTTTGGCAACAAATCAATTCAATTTTTATTGTTTCCTGAAAATCAAATTATAAATCGGGTTCCTAAAATGGTTTCATCCCAAAAACATCGAGAGAGACAGTGTGCTTATATCTTATCAATTCATCAAGGCAATTTACAAAGGAATTCAAACCGAGAATTCAAAGCAGTAAAAGGGGCAACCACAAATTATCAGGACAAATCATTATTCATGCAAGGGGCCACAAGAATATCCTTTCGAGATTTAATCAATTCAAGGCAACAAAAGGCAATTTCATTCGAGAATTTCAAAAGGGGAAACATCCACAAAAATCAGCCGTGTCATAGTGAAATCAGAGTTGAATAGGGTTTTCGTTTTTACCCTATAAACACCTATCATCACAGGCAGTTGACTATTGAAAAAATATACAACAATAATCCATCGAAAACCAAAAAAATTTCAATAGAAATTCGAAGAGATTAAATAGAGAACTCACAATTTTTCCCAACGTTTTCGATCAATCCAACTCCCAAATCAATCGAGAAAACCACACAAAGCTTTGGAGCTTCAGAGAAATCACGCATCAATTCTTTCAACAATCGATTGCAGATTTGGGGGGATTTCAGGAACCCTAGAATATTTTCAAGAGCTGCCATTTCTTATTCCACGAAGAAATCAAAGTGGACGGGATCAAATGATGCAAGGGTAGAACCACGTGGCCGGCCTACTTTGATCAAGCTAATGTTATAATGGGGATAACCCTTTATCTTTATTTCTAGAGTTTAAAATACTAGGGTTATTAATTTTACATTGTGTTATTTTTATTTTGTTTGAAAATTGTCGATCAGTTTCTAGGTCTGTAAAAATCTAGGTGATCTAGTTAAGGGGTTTAACTAGCAGTTTACTAGATTCTGTAAAATCTAGGGTTTACGGGTTATAGGATTGTAATCTGTGTAAATCTGATCTAGGGGTTTAGATTAGTCTTGGGTTTTGAGCATAGGGTTAGAATAGGAGCAGGGTTGCGAGTGTACATGGTCTGGTATGCAGGATCTATTCTATCACCTAGTAGAAACCTTAGAAATGCAGCAGTAGGCAGGTTTTTCCGAAGCTGGGTACATCTGTGTGTGATTTATTTTTTGCATTTTTGTTTCTGCTATATTCTGTGATCTGTTTATTATTATATATCTCATTAGATTTTTAATTCAGTTAAAAACTGTGATAAACCCTATTCACCCCCTTTAGGGTTAATCTAGATCCAACAAGTGGTATCAGAGCATGTTATTTCATTAACTCTATAAATGGTGAATCCTAGTTGTTTGTCCATAGGGAGTAAGCCCAGTTTATTTCCAACTATTTTTTATGGAACAGATTTTTCAAACTAGAAATCCAAAATGGAGTTTTATTTAAAATCTGTCAATATTAAATGTTGGGATGTTGTTATCAATGGGTTTAATAGTGTAGATATTACTTTCAATACTCATGCTAAGAAAATTATATTTGATTATCTTAGTACTGAACAGTTTAATGCAATCTGTCATTGTTTATCTGCATAGGAAATTTGGAAAACTCTCAATACAAAGTATGGACAATTTGACAATAGCTGCTCAAAATCCCAGAAAGTCAACTCAGCTTCAAATCTATACTTAACAGGTCATGTAGATGAAACTTTAGATGGATCAGATGATGGAGAATCAACAAATGCTAAAATAGAAAAAAATTCATATGAAGATCTGGTTTACATGTGTCTTGACTTAACGAAATCTGTTGATAAATTCCAACTGAAAAATAAGTCTCTGAAATCTAAGGATTCTGAGTTGACCAGCAAAATTGTTAATTTGGAATCACAACTTGAATATTTTAAAAACCTTTCAAATTCAGATTGCAAAAATTGTTTGAATTTGGAAACCAAGCTTGTTCATCTCAATAAAAATATTCAAAATTTTGAAAATAAGATTCTGATCTTGAAAGAGGACAAGATTGAGTTATCAAGCTCGAACAATTTTCTACAAAAGGATTTTGAAAATTTTAAAATTGATATAAATTCCAAATTTGAAATTGCTAAAAAAGAAAATCTATTGAAATCCAATTTGGTTCTCAAAGAGCTTGAAGCTGAAATTGAAAATTTCAAGAAATTTGAATTTGAAAGTCGAAAACATTTTGAATCTGAGATTGCTGAGTCCTAAACCAAAATTAAATTGCTTAAAGATGAAAATTTGGTTTTGAAACCCGATTTTGAAAGATGTAAGATCACTAAAAATCGTTGTTCAGATTTAGTGATGGAAATGGTGATCTTAAAACTAAAATTCAACAACTTGAAACAATTTTGAGTAAATTTTTTGATGGTGAAAAATCTTTGAATATGTTGTTGAAAAACCAAATTTCTGTTGGAAATAAACATGGTCTTGGTTTTGGGAAAACAAATGATTTTAAAAAATTGAATTCTTGTGATTTTAAAAATCCTTTAAATTGCTTTAGAAATGGTCTTTCTGAAAATCTGAATTTTGGAAATTCCAAAAGGTTTTTAAATCACAAAGGAGACAAGAATTGGTTTGATAACAATCCAGTTGAACAGATGTGGACCCCAAAAGGAAATAAAATGTTTTTTGGAAAAACTAGTTTGGGTTCCTAAAGGCACAAAGATAGATTCGAATGGTATGTTAGACAAACAGATTTGGGTACCAAAAGATGTTAATGTAACTGTGAGCGGTTTTACTAATTTTGTTAGACCACTCAATCTCCTAAATTGTTAGGTACCAGAAGAGGCTGAGGAACTGCTGTGCAAAAAGAAATGCAAAGCAAAGCTGTCTATACTTCTATATCATTCACAATTCCTTTAGCCAAGATTTGTTGAGTTAGAGATTCTTTTGCTTACATCTTGTTTTGGTATGATCTCTAAACTCAACTTTGTAATTTTTTTTGTTTATTCCTCCTTCTACCCTATTCTATTTTTTGTTTTAGAATTGTCACTGCCATATTTTTATTTTTTATTCTGGGCTTCCTTAAACTTCCAATTGTAGAATCCTGGAAATTCACTTCATTTGTATAATACTCTTATGTTTTAACCATTTCCATATTTTGAATTTAAGCTTGTAAATGCTGCAATTGTTTTGAGGTTTATTTTCTGTTTTCTGAATTCATAACAGTGTTGATGTATTCGTATCGTATCTTGAACACTGTTAATTTAAATTCTAAATTTTTGAAAATCTGAAAATTAAATGGAATTTCACAAACCTTTACTTTTTTGAGTTTCTTCAAATTCATTTTAGAAAAGCTTGAAATAATATACTCATTACAACACTCTGCTATTAATCAGTTGTGATAATTTCATTATTTTTCAGGTTGGCTTGGATATTTTGAATTGTACTGAATCTCAGTGATACATCTTGAAATTCATTTTGTATTCATCATCTGTATGGTTGAAAATTATTTGTTTGAAATCATTTGAAATCCATGATATTTTGAATATCACACACTCCTTAAATTTGAAATTATCAATCTTGCGTGATTGATTCAATATATCTCAAAACTTAACATTGATTTAAGTGATTTCAAATAAATTTTCTTAATCATGAATATCCTTCAAATTAGATGTAAATGATCTGAAGATTCTTTATACTTGTAAAAAATATTTGTGAAAACTCTTTTGAAATTATGGTCATAAATATCACTGTTATTTCATGATTATTTGATTTGAATATATGTTTGTTTGAAATCATTTGAAATTATTGATTTATTGAATCTCACACATAATTTTGAATCTGAAATATAACCTAGTGTGATTGATTCGTTAAATCCTAATACTTTCACATTTCTTCAAATGATTTAAAATAAAGTATATTTTTTAATCAGGGATCAGGAAATATTTTTTTGTGGCCATCATCTTGTCTTGTCTGCTTGGAATATGTCCCTGTGCTGCTTTGATACTGTCTTAAATTTTTTTTTTTCAAATAACTGCTTGTTTTTTCTGCTGCTATGATAGATGAAATTTATTTGCTAGTCTTGTCTGCTTGGGACTAGTGATCGATTTTCAATTTGTCCGTGAAATCCTTGTTTATCTCTAGTGTGATTATAATCCCATTAATAGAGACACCAAGTGGTATCAGAAGTGCTTTATATTTGTCTCACTCATCAGTACTTAGATTCTAATCTTCACCTTGTATAGATCCACACATTTTTTTGCCTTGTACAAATTTTTCCCCCTTGTTCTGTATAAATCACCTTAAATTCCTCTTGTAATTGATATTCAACTATAAAATTAGTTATTGATTATTCATTCAGAAATTGAAATCAACATCCGAATCGAACTATATTTATAATTCATCAAAATTATTATCAGATTTTGAAATTGTGATGAATTGTGACTATAGTATATTTCACAACAAGAGGAGATTTTATCTGGATTTTCATGATGGTTGAATATTTATTATAATATCTCTGAACTGTCAATTATTTCATGACCATCTTCATTACCTTTCATCATTCTGCCATCCATCATTTTTTTATATTAGTGTGGAGAGTTAATTTTTTTTTTTGCAAATCTTTTTGAATAAATAGTGGAAATATTTGTGATAGAAATTGGACTATATTATTATTTAGAATTAGTGATAATTGAAATTTTCAATAATCCCGGTACAGTCGAGCATATTTCATAATATAATTAATTTTGAAATTTATTTCACAGTCTATCTGTGTACCTACCACAATTCTATCATCCATATTTGTTTTGATATACCGAGGAGTTTTTTTTTTCTTTTTAAAGCTGAAATGATAAATATATAAATTAATACATAAGTTTGTCTCTAATCTCATTTAAAAATCCAAGCTCTGGTCATGCATGGTTATGAGACAACTTATAATTTAAGTTGCGACTGACTCCATTTAAAAATCCAAGCTATGGTTATGCGTGGTCAGTGTGCTCTAAAATAAAAAAAAGGAAATAATGTGCTGAAAATTGAAATTAAATCTGAAATTCTCCTTGCTATTTAAAAACCAGCCTATCAATTCATCTTTTAATCTGTGAAATGTGTTAATATCTTATGACGTATTATGATTTGTTGATTGATAGCATTGGGATTTGAGATTATACGATTTTGTCGCTGTTAGACCCAAAAGTGGTTCTAACACCCAAATTGATTAGAAACAAGATAAAATAAAACAGAAATAAAGATGAACACACAAGATTTATAGTGGTTCGGCGAAGAAATGCCTACGTCCACTTAGTTTTCACTATATTCAGTAATTCAGTTACAAATGCAATGTAAGATTCACTCACAACTCACTTTTGTTCACTCAAATGATTAAAACAAGAAATGGAAGATGATTTGGATTCTCCGGGAGTGAAGGAGTTCGGATGATGGAGGTACTTTGATTCTCAAAAGTGCTGAAAAAAGATCCTTCTCTTTGTCTCTAGATGGGGTATTTATAGGTGTGAATTCGCTTGAGACTTCATCCGGGTCGGACCACATGTCATTCATCGCGTTCTCTTCGGGTTCGGATGAACTATCAGGTTGACAACACATCAAAGAGATGAACGTTAGGGGTAGGAATCAGTCATAGCCGGTCCGGTTCTCCTGGCTATTTTATAGGAGATTAACCTGGATCATGGGTGCGGGTCGGAGGCGCGCAGGTTGGGGGTCGGATCGGAATACCCGATCCGAACCGGAGTGGCTTGGACGTCTCTCCTTCACTAATCATACTCCGCTCCGCTGCAGCGTCGTGTCAAGCAAAAGACTTTCCGATCCATTTGAGATTTATTGGCCTTCCGATCCGATCAGATATGCTTTGCCAATTTATCCAGTAGGAGACATCCGATCCGAACAGAGAATTCTATCCGATCCGAACCGATATGCTGCTATCAATCTGAATTGTGGTGTTTCCTTCCGATCCGAACCGGAGTCTTATAACTTAAAATACTCTTCAATGGTTGGTTTCTTGACTTTGTGTTGCCTAGTTCACAAAGTAGGCTAACATTTTGCCCCCTCAAAGGATGCTTTCGTTGTACAAAGCGTGCTTTGATGTCGTTTAACCAGAATTGTCAGGAGTAATGCGCAGATTTCTGTTCGGTTCGGCGTCCGACCCGAACACATTTTCTTCATTTCTGAGCAAATTTGGGAACTCTTCTCGCCATGTAATACTTCTTGCATGTATGCTCTTCCTTTACTCTCCTTCTCTTCAATTCGAGTCGGATGCTAAATCAACGTGTGAAATTTCCACTCGGTTCGGATTCCGATCCGAAGCGTATCCGTGGATTTAGTTCTTAGACATTGGGCCTTCAGAGAGAGTTGTGCCACTGGGCTTCCACTCCGGTCCGAGCGGGCGAGACAAAATAGGGAGACGAGGAGTCAACACCATTCGTTATATAAATTCACTACTGCCTTCATTCTTTTCTCCTTCTTTTCTGTTGCCGCTCGGACCTAAGTATTGAAAACATCAGAAACTCGAATATTCTGAAACTATCCCTCGTAGATTTCTTAAATCGAACACGTAGGTAGCTCTTTAATCTCGAATAGCTTCATAGTAATTGCTCTTGATTTCAATTTGTGTTGGATTGGGATGGTTTAGCCACAGGCTTCGCTTGAACTCCACGTCGCCACTGGTGGATGCGCCGTCGCTTCGAGGCGTTGCGAAGCTGGAGAGGGCAAATTTCTGCCCTTAACGATGGCTTTGGTGATAACATGGACTTGTTTGTGAGAAAGGGGGGAAAGAGGAAGAAGACGAGGAGCGTGGTGACCAACTGGAGTCGGTTCGGGTAGAAGACGGAGGAGCGGAAAGGAAGGAGTAGGATAAGGGATCGGTCCGGGTTACACACTTTAGAAAGACAGGGAGGAAAGAAAACGTCGGTTCGGGTCGGAGAAGTGAAGGTTGAAGTAAACGGATCGGTTGAGTGGTGCTAGTTCGGTTCGGATCGGGTCACCCGATCCGATCAGATCAGTCCTGCTTCCGAACCCGTTGCTTCCCTTGTCTTGAACTGGCCTTGCTTTAATGATACATCCGAATCGACCACTATCTGTGTTTGTATTGAGCCAGCCATCATATGTATATCCGAACCGAACCGAACGTATCAAACTTGGCACATAAAGACTGCCCAATTAATTCAACTAACGCTTACTCTAGACGAATATGCTTCGCGGACAGTTAGGATAGTGCCTTGTGAACATAAACGAGAATCAAGAACAACTCTGACTATTACTTTCTCTTTAAAGCTTCGTCTTACATTGCTGTACTTCTATTTTGTATTTCCCACATTTGCTGCACACACTTTAGTTCACACACATACACAAAAAAGGGGACACGGGATAATTCACTCTAATCCGTGCTATTGCTTCTTCAATAGTTTCCTGACAATGAGGCCCAAACGCTCTTCTCGTTTAGCTGAGAGGAAAGAAGCTCCAGAAACTTCCAACAAAACCACTCTCGAGGATATATCTTCTTCATCTGACCCAGAATGGGACAGCGAGGGTCCGGATTACGGAATTGGTCATCGGGAAAGCGATGAAATGTCTTCAGAAAATGAAGTTTCCCTAGGCTTTGAGGAGGAAGGGGGGATTGGTGACAATCGAGCACCCGATGAATTTGACTCAGCCATTATATTGGAGTCACCTCCAGATTCCGTAGAATCAACAATTGACAATGACCGACTCTTGAGAATTTGCTTGAAGTATGGAATAATGAAGAGAGACACTTTAGTGCCCTCACGTTCTGACCGTCCCCATAACCCTCCAGAAGGATATATGACGGTCATTCGTCTGATGTGCATGGTTGGCGCCATTCCTCCATTCTCGCCTTTCATCGTTGACTTCTTAAGACAAATGCGGATTGCCCCCATGCAGCTGCATCCCAATTCATATGCCTATCTGCATACCTTATTCATAGCATATCGTGAAATTCTAGGCGTGGAGCTCACGTTCGACGATGTTCATTTCTTCTATAATTTCAAGCACCGGACTAGAGAAACCCCTTCTTTCTGTTACTTTGAGTCGGTCCCAAAGAGGAAGATAATCTCTACGCCGTTTAGCAGCAAGGCTGGAGATTCCAGACTAGAGTGGTTCTATATAAAGCAACAGTCTGGATGCGCCAGGAGATGGACAAAATCAAGTAAAGCATTGATTTTCTGAACCCGGACTCTATACACTTGAATCATCACCCTGACCTGTTTTCCTTTTTTGTTTGCAGTCGACAACCCAAAACAGATATCAGACCAAGTGTTCTTTGATCGAATGCACCGTCTTCTCAATGGCGACCAAAAATTCCTAACCATTGACGAGGTTCTTAAAGATGAATACCTTCATTTCCACGGGCTGCTATCCGTTTTCCGCAGCATCGGTCATGGGACGGTCCCTTATGCATATATTCCTCCAGTGGAAACAGTTCCAGAAATAGGAGAAGGCTCGGGAATTCCTGCAGCTTCTCTTCAAACTTCACCCTCTCCCTCTTCCACTCAAGATGATGAACTGGCTAATCTGGCCAAAAAACATCGTGAAGGGTATATTGCCCCCGAGGAAACTACCTCGGTAGACAAATCAAAATCTCCCCAAGGGTCGCCACTTCACGCTTCCGAAGGGGATGTTCCTAGCACCGACGAGCACATATTTCAGGGTTTGGGGGATCTCCCCTTACCCGAGACTATATATACTTCAGAAGATTTCAGAAAGGACCCTTTAGTCTTCACTTCTTCTGAAGAGACTACTCCTGCTAAGGCCAAAGAGCCTGCCCGCACCAGTCTAGCTTCAGACTCGGGTTGGTTGGGGGGACACACACACCACATAGGATGCACTTTACACCGTAGCACTAGCATTCATTGCACTTCTTTCTCCATGGATCCGTCGATTCTAAACTTTGTTTAATTTATCGTGCAGGTACAATGTCTCGATCCTCTTATGATATAAGAAAGCTTCGCCGCAGCATGTCCAATCCTCCTCAGGATGCTGAGTATAATCGCCGGGATGACCGTGGTAGGGAGGAAAGAAGACCCTATGATCCTTATCGATCTCGATCCTCACGCTCCCGCTCACCAGTTCGACCGGAACAAGAAAAATACAAAAGCTATCAAGGTCGTAGGGAGGATGATAGACCACAATCTAGGGATTCCACTTCCTCCCATGAAAAGCGGAGTAGAGAGAAAACTCCTCCAAAGGAAACTGGGTCTAGAAGTAAGCAAAAAGTCCCTGCTACTAAGCGACCTCGGACAGACAAGGGTTCTACAGAATCTTCTTCAGGAAGGGACACTGAACTAACAATCCTCGCCCCTCCTCCACCAGATGCGAGAACCGCAGTAAGGCTGGCATACTTAAAGGAGCAATTTCCCGAGCACTACTTCGAGACTCTGACCTTTCTACCTTCCCTTGAACCTATTTCTTCTAATTGGGCAGAGGAGGCCAGAGCAAAGATTGATTTGGTGGAAAAACAATACACCGAGATGTTCAAGTATTCTCGCACCCTTTCTAGAATCATCCGCACGCTAATGACAAATGCTGACTCAATGCACAAAACTGCGGAGGAAGATGCTAAGGCCCTAAAAACCTTAGGAAAAAATTTAGAAGATACTCAAGCTCAACTAGCTATCGCTCAGAAGAACGCTTCTAACTTCAAACAACAGTTTGAAGACATGCAAAAGCGCTATCATGATCTGCTTGAATCCCACACTCAGGAGCGTTCTGAGTTGAAGAAACAAGCTGACGAGGCCAAATCAGAGGCTGCTAAGACACGCCTTGCTTATGCTGAGCTTGAGCAGAAAAACGCCGAGTTAGCGAAAAGGAGTGCTGAGTTAGAAAAGAAAAACGCTGATTTGGCTTCAAAATTGTTAGAGGCGGAAAACAGGGCTGCTCTGGCTGAGGGCAACGTGGAATGCGCTATTAAATCTGCGGAGGAAACCCGCAAACAACTATCAGAGGCGGAGGCCGATATTCAGGGCTTCGGCGAGCTAATGATCGAATTCTTTGCGCACATTATTCGTCGTCGAAACATTTCCTGGATCGAGGACTATCCATCCACTTTGGTTCATGTGTGGAATCAAATCGTCGAGTGGGAAAAAGAAGAGCTTAAAGTCGATTCCCTCGATGAAGATAAGTTGATGGAGAAGTACTTGAGAGACGACGAACCGGAGCGTCTAGCTGAAGGGCGCCGTCTAATTGCTGAGGCCATGGAAGAAGAGAGGCGGAAGTCTAAACAGAAAACCATTCCTGAAGCTGGTTCCTCTTCTTCTGCTCCTGTAACTCCTGAAGTAGAAGGGTATGGTCCCGAAAACCCGGGAATTCCCCGAACAACTTTGCTATCTCCCATTCCTGAAATAACTCCAGAGGTAGTAGTCACCCCCGCTGAAAAGTCTTCAGAAGGTATCCCTATCTTTTCTCCTCAATTTGCCAAGGCTACTACTACCTTTGGTTACGTGACTGAACGTTCGATGAGAAACCTTTTGCTCTCGCCCGAGATGATAACCAATGTTTCTCATTTTGTAGGCGTTGAATCATCCGCAAAGACAGATGTAGCTCAAGGAGCTACCGCTGGGACAAAGCCCGCTGATAGGGTCCAAGAAAGGGGAGACAAGGCTGCTTCAACAGACCTGGGGGAAAGAAGTGAGTCAACTAAGGTCACTACTCCCCATGATGAAGAAATGATTGCAGCTTTAAAAGACGACGGAGGAGACGAGGGGCATGATGAGGAACCGGAGATTGTAATAACTGGGGAATCGAAAAGTGCTGATGACGTTACCTTGGCTGCCATGAAGGCTGATCAAGACAAGCGCTTGCAATTAAAGGCTGAAGAATTAGACCCTGAGGTTCTCAAGCCCCTCGCAGTTGTGGATGCAGGTTCAAGGTTAGTTGTTAAGCTCTCAACTAGATCTATTACCGAAGAACTTGCTAAAAAATCTTCTCTTGATTCCAGTGCCCCGCCCTCCGGGAAGAAGTCTGCTGGCTCCAGTACTACATCTTCAGGGAAAAAGAAATCAAAGCGAATCTTGACTGAAGCCGAGAAGGAAGCAAAGGAGGCAGAGAAAACTGCCAAAAAATCTAAGGCTCATTCTAAGCCCAAATAGGGGGTTCCCTTGTATTTTTAACATCTTTGTAAACCAATAAGTGCTGCTATACCAGCAGCTTCTGCACTTTCTTTTTCAGTTATTTCCCTGTACAAATTCATTCATTAGTAAATAAAAATAATTCACTTTTTGCAATGCTTATTTGTTAGCAGTTCTGCACTTATGTAAAAATGCATATCTACAGTTATGAAACAAAGTTGTGGAGAGGGGAGATATGTGTGTGTATACGTGTCCCCAGTCAATCTCCATAAGTTATTCAGTGCTTAACCATGCAATCTGAACGCTCCCAATTCTCTAACGGGATAGCATTTCCTGTGTTATCAATACCTATTGTTTTTCCTGGCATTTCTTTTATACTCTCTCTCATTCTCTTGAGAGTTAGAGTTCGAGTTCAGTCATTTGTATATTCCCCGGTCGTTCAACGGGAAAAGATTTCTTTCTCGGCGCTCGGTCGGAGACGCCTTTATACTCTCTTTCTCTCTGGAAAGTTAGAGTTCGGAGTTGAACCTCTTTCTCAGCGCTCAGTCGGAGACGCTTTTATACTCTCTCTCTTTCTCTGGAGAGTTAGAGTTCGGAGTAGAATTTCTTTTTCAGCGCTCAGTCGGAGACGCTTTTATACTCTCTCTCTTTCTCTGGAGAGTTAGAGTTCGAATGTCGTTTTCTCATTCTTTCACGTCTTATCGCACAAATAATCATTGTGCTTCTTTTTATGTCCAGACTGTTTTCAACCTTTTTTAGGCTCTCAGTTGTCCTGTATTTTATAATCACAACAGAACAACTAATGAATGTAAATGCATAAAAGTAAATAACACACAATATTTTTATAGTGGTTCAGCTAAGTCATAGCCTACATCCACTTTATAGTCCTTTATTCATATCATCGGATTTTCCCAAGGCAAGTCGTGCCTTATTACAGAGTTTACAGAAAGAACAGCAAAAAGTATAGCATTTCTAATCCAAATATCGCATTAAGTGTTGGGCATTCCATGCTCGAGGGACTTCTTCGCCATCTACGGTCGTTAACTTGAATGTTCCTTTATCAAGTTTCCGTTGGATGACAAATGGTCCTTCCCATTTTGGGCTGAGGTGAGGAAGAGATGGAAAAACTCTCTTTAGCACCAAATCTCCTGGTTCAAAAGTTCTGAGGCGAACTTTTTTGTCATGATAGCGTGCCATCTGACGCCGATGTCTTGCTGCACGCAAGTCTGCTTCGTCCCTTTTCTCTTCGACTTCATCAAGAGACTCAAGTAAAAGTGCCCGATTCGTCATCGGGTCATAATACGTCACCCTGTGGGAAGGAACTTCCAGTTCAACCGGAATTACTGCTTCTGAGCCAAAGGAGAGAGAGAAAGGGGTATGACCGGTAGCCGTTTTAAACGTTGTTCGATATGCCCACAAGGCTAGGGGCAATTCATCAACCCATTTTGCCTTTGCACGCTCTAATCGCTTTTTGAGGATAGATTTTATTACCTTATTTATCGCCTCTACTTGCCCATTCGATTGCGGATAGGCAACTGCAGTATATCGTTTGTCTATCTTATATTTCTGGCAAAAATTTCTGAATTCAGTGCTATCAAATTGGGTCCCGTTATCAGTAATAATCGTCCTTGGGATCCCGAATCGGCATATAATATTTCTGACCACAAAACTTATCACCTTTCTTGCGGTGATCTTAGTCAAGGGCTCAGCTTCCACCCACTTTGTGAAATAATCCACGGCTACTATGGCATACTTAGCTCCCCCTTTAGCAATCGGTAAAACTCCAATGATATCGATTCCCCATGTGGCAAACGGCCAAGGACTCACCATCGATTTAAGCTGGGTTGACGGTGCCCTGGGGATTTTGGCGAATCTCTGGCACTTATCGCAGCGTCGTGAATAATCAGCTGCATCTTTGTTGATCGTAGGCCAGAAGTATCCGTACCGCAATATTTTCTTTGCTAAAGTTTGACCTCCTGTATGATCTCCACACTCACCTTCGTGCACTTCTCTCAGTACACGCTTGATGTCGTCGTGTGCGATACATCGTAACAGGGGCATAGAAAATCCTTGTCTATAGAGAGTATCGTCTTGCATAACGTATCTGGCAGCTTTGCGAACTACAGCTCTTTTCTCACTTTTTTTCGATGGGAGTGTCCCATTCTTAAGAAAATTCTTAATCGGAGTCATCCATGACTCCTTCTCTGGTTCCGCTTCAAAAGCGAATTCAATTTCCATTGACTCAAAGCTTGGTGACTCCAACGTTTCAATTGGAATTACCTCAGTCTCTTCTGGATTGTCAGAACTAGCCAATTTTGCTAGTCTATCCGCTTTCTGGTTTTCTACTCTGGGAATATGAGTTATGTTGTACCGCTCTAAGCTATTTAATAGCTCTTTCACTTTCTTGAGGTAAGCGACAAGTCGAGGTCCTCGAGCCGCGAATTCCTCTCGCACTTGACAAACAACAATCTTAGAGTCACAAAATATGTCCATCATTTTTACTCCGAGGTCTTTAGCGAGTTTCAGCCCGGCAATCAGGGCTTCATACTCAGAGTCATTGTTTGTTGCCGAAAATTCTAATCGCAGGGCGTAATATAACGACCGTCCCTCTGGAGTGACTAAGACAATTCCAGCTCCGGATCTTGGGTCATTTTTAGCTCCATCTGTATATAATTTCCACGGACTCATCTCTAGCTTATCCTCGGATTTGACCACTCGGTCATTGACTATTTCTTCCTCTGGAATGGTGAATTCCGCAATAAAGTCTGCTAGAGCTTGCCCCCTGATTGACTTTCGTGGTTGAAAATTCAAATCAAACTGGCTTAGTTCTATGTTCCATTTAATCAACCTTCCTGACGCTTCGGGTCTCTGCAATACCTGTCTTAACGGCTGATCGGTGTATACGGTAATTGGATGGGCTTGGAAGTAATGACGAAGCTTTCGGGATGCAATCAGGAGGCTGTAAGCAAGCTTCTCGATCTTTGGGTAATTGCGCTCCGCCGCGGCTAATTTCTTACTCACATAGTATACTGGCCTTTGTACTTTGTCTTCTTCTCGAACCAGAGCTGTGCTGACAGCGTGAGCCGAGACTGCTAGATAAACAAATAGTTCTTCGTGATCTACGGGCTTTGATAAGACTGGCGGTTTTTCTAACAGCTCTAATAGATTCTGAAAGGCCTCGACACAATCGGGGGTCCACTGGAAGTTCTTCTTTCCCCTTTTTATCAAATCAAAAAATGGAACACATTTATCGGTGGCTTTGGAGATGAATCTACTCAGCACCGCTACCTTCCCTGCCAGACTTTGGACGTCTTTAATTCTCCTTGGTTCTTTGATATTTCTAATCGCCGCTATCTGGCTAGGGTTGATCTCAATTCCTCGGGAACTCACAATGAAACCAAGGAATTTTCCCGACGCCACTCCAAATGAACATTTTAAAGGATTCAATTTCATACGGTATTTTCGCAAGATACCAAACATTTCTGCTAAGTCTTGCGTATGGCTGGAGGACTGCTTTGATTTAACAAGCATATCATCCACATAAACTTCCATAGTTTTTCCTATTTGATCATAAAACATTCTATTTACCAACCGCTGATAAGTAGCTCCAGCGTTTTTTAATCCGAACGGCATTACAACATAACAATATAATCCCAAATTCGTAATGAAACTTGTATGCTCTTGGTCTGGTACATGCATAGGAATTTGATTGTATCCAGAGTACGCATCCATGAAAGAGAGAAGTTCATGACCTGCTGTCGAGTCTACAAGCTGGTCAATCCTGGGAATTGGGAAACTATCTTTTGGGCAGGCCTTATTTAAATCTGAAAAGTTAATACAAGTTCGCCACTTTCCGTTTGGCTTCTTTACCAAGACGGGATTCGATATCCAGTCGGGATAAGTCGAATCTCGAATAAATCCATTTTGCTTCAATTTCTCTACTTCTTCTTTGAGAGCAGCCGACCTCTCTGGGCCCAGCATGCGTCTCTTTTGCTTTACAGGTGGATGCTTCGGATTTACATTCAATTTGTGACTGATAATGGAAGGCGATATCCCACACATGTCAGCATGGGTCCAGGCGAACACATCTAAGTTTGCCTTCAAGAAGTCTGTCAGCTCTTTAGCACGACGTGGATCCAGTTGAGAACCAATCTTCAAAACTTTCGTCGGATCAGCTTTATCAACAGGAACTTCCACTGTCACTTCATTAGGAGTTGCATTCCTAGCCTCTGGTTCCTCGTCTTTTCTAGGATCCAGGTCTTCAGGCGTTCCTTTGGGCAACTCCCTTGGGTTCAATCTCTCTAATTGCTATGCCGAGTCCCCCTTTGAGGGAGATGAGGCATCTTTACTCTCAGCATTAACTCCTTTCATCAACATCTTCAGTTCGGCCACATAGCAGGCCCGTCCAGAAACCTGATCCCCTCTTATTACTCCAGTCCCGGCTTCGGTTGGGAACTTTAGTAACAAGCACCAAGGGGCGATACAAACTCTAAATTCAGCGAGGGCAGGTCTCCCTAAAAATGCATTATATGGCGAATCTACGTCCAATACTACGAACTGAAGCATTCGCACTCTTCTACGTTCTCCTTGCCCTAAGGTCACGGGCAACTCTATATATCCCATGGGAGCTGTCGTCGCTCCGTTGAAGCCTCTAATCCATCCTTCATAAGGTTTCAGATCTTCGGGCTCAAGCTTCATCTGATCAAATGACTTCTTGAACAAAATATTAACGGAGCTTCCGTTGTCTACTAATACCTTATGGACCAAGGCCGGCCCAATAGTGGTAGTAATAACCAACGGATCATTGGTGGGAGATTGTATTCCCGTGTTGTCTCGGCTGCGAAATACCACGTCATCGAACATGGTTTTTTGTTGTTTTATAGGGGTGACATCTTCCAAATCGTCACCCTCACTCACATCTAGATGCTTGGCAGCATTCACGTATTGGTCCATTGACCTAAAACTTCGGATTGCCGGGTGAGGTCCGCCTACTATGGAGTTGATGACGATCCCTTTACCTTTCTGCTGCGCGGTAGGCTTAGGAGCAGGTAGGATCTGTTTTGGAGCCTGCTCTCCTTGCCCCCTGTCCCTCGGGGCAACCTTGTACTCATCCAACTTTCCTTCACGCAGCAGCTTTTCAATTACATCCCTCAAATGCCGACACTCATTGGTCGAATGTCCATGTGTTCCGTGAAACAAGCAAAATTTGCCTGTCGCCATTTCTTTCTCGGTCGAATCACGAGGTGGCGGTCTTTTGTATTGCAACACATTGTACGTGTCCAGGTAAATATTTTCCAGGGTGTCATTCAATGGTGTGTAATTCTCGTAGTTCTGGAATCGGGGCCTTTTGTTTGGGTCGCTTCCCCTATTTCTGTTTCTCCTGTTACCGTTCGAATTACGGTTGTTGTTGTTTCCCCCATTTCCAGTATTGCTGTTTCCACCCTTGTTTCCTACATTTACTTCGACCTTGCCAGAACTTTCCCCTGACTGCTTCACGGCAATATTACTCTGCACATTCTCCTTCGAAGCTGTCTCAGACTTTCTTTTTCGGTTTGCCCTGGCTTCCTCTCGTCTCAGATAAATATCGGCTTTTTCGTAGAATATCGCCCTTGTGGGAGGTGTTTTCCCAGAAAGGTAGTCTCCAAACTCGGATTCAGGATCGACTCCTTCCTTCAATGCCATCAGAATAGTGGGCTCGTGCGGGTCACTGACCTCAGTTACAGCTTGGTTAAAACGATCTAAATATGCCCTTAAAGACTCTCCTGGTGCCTGTTTGATTCTCGACAATTCAATAACACTCTTGGACTTTCGGGCATGTAATCGGAACTGGTTCATGAATCGCTCGCTTAGTTCTTTGTAATTAGAAATTGAACGAGGAGGAAGTCGGGTAAACCAAAATAATGCCACATCTTCTAGGTAGATTGGGAACGATTTGCACTTTACTTCATCAGGGGCAGCAGCGGCATTCATAAGCCACGAATACCGCATCAAGTGCTGTCCTGGATCAGTCCTTCCGTTATATTTATCCATCTGTGGCAAGTTAAAGCGTCGGGGAAACTGGAAGTCTAGGATATCGTCAGTGAACGGAGTATGGCTTCGCTCAATGCCATAGTCTTCATTTGTATAATTCCGGCTCTCGGACATAATTCGGCGAACCATTGCCTGCACATCGACACTCGTTAGGGGCTGCTCAGGTTCCCTGGCCCTAGTGTCCGAGTTCCTTCGGGGCTCTTGCTCAGGAGATGCCCTTCTTCTTCGAGCTACCTCTGCTCGATTCCTTTCCCTGCGTTCCCGGTCGATCTCGGGAAGAGGGGACTGGAGTCTTTGCCCCCGAGTGGGGCTATCATTTCCTAATGCTCGTGCGATATCCTCGCGAGATCCCAAAGATCCAAACGTTAGCTGCTCCACGTTCTGAGGTCGTTCGAGTGGCCTTCGTTCACGGGGCCTCTCTTCCTCGGAAGATGAAGATTGATCTACGGGTGTGTGACGAACCGGTGATGGAGTTCTCTGTCGACGAAGCTCATTGATCTCCCGACTCATGAGCCTCATATTTTCCTGCATCATGAGATTAGTGCGTTCATGGACTCTCATAGCTTCCCTCGTGCTCTCAAGCATATCAAGCAAGCGCGAGAAATCTCCTTGAGTGATGGGAGCAGATGGATTGACCTGGTCTCCAACCCTGGCAGCTGGAATTGGAGCATTCGTGGGGACTCGAGTAGATGTTCCAGCTTCACCAAGCATCGGGTCGGATCGGAGGTAGGAAGTCGGGTCGGATCGGAGCTGGGGTGCCTGGTCGGATCGGTGTGCAGCGAGCAATTCGGGTCGGTTCAGACTGGGGGAGTGCACTGCTTCGGAGTCTCCTACCCGGATCGGATCGGAGCTCTCCCCTTGCTGTCGGTTCGGATTTCCTGCATTGTTTCTTCCTGCTGCTGAACTCTGCCCCCGAGACCTTGTTACAACATCATGTTGCTGATCTTCACCAGCTCCATTTCCTTGAACAGACTGAACTTCTTTGCCTTTTCCTTTGGCCATGAGTCTTTGACAATTACTTCAACGAATGTAAGAAAGCGGAGAAACTTAAGGATTCACTTCTTTGAACTCAACGGTCCAAAAAGTAGAAAGAGATCCCGGAAAATAAAGAATTTAGATGAGGTTTCTCAGTGAAAGCACCAAAATGTTAGACCCAAAAGTGGTTCTAACACCCAAATTGATTAGAAACAAGATAAAATAAAACAGAAATAAAGATGAACACACAAGATTTATAGTGGTTCGGCGAAGAAATGCCTACGTCCACTTAGTTTTCACTATATTCAGTAATTCAGTTACAAATGCAATGTAAGATTCACTCACAACTCACTTTTGTTCACTCAAATGATTAAAACAAGAAATGGAAGATGATTTGGATTCTCCGGGAGTGAAGGAGTTCGGATGATGGAGGTACTTTGATTCTCAAAAGTGCTGAAAAAAGATCCTTCTCTTTGTCTCTAGATGGGGTATTTATAGGTGTGAATTCGCTTGAGACTTCATCCGGGTCGGACCACATGTCATTCATCGCGTTCTCTTCGGGTTCGGATGAACTATCAGGTTGACAACACATCAAAGAGATGAACGTTAGGGGTAGGAATCAGTCATAGCCGGTCCGGTTCTCCTGCCTATTTTATAGGAGATTAACCTGGATCATGGGTGCGGGTCGGAGGCGTGCAGGTTGGGGGTCGGATCGGAATACCCGATCCGAACCGGAGTGGCTTGGACGTCTCTCCTTCACTAATCATACTCCGCTCCGCTGCAGCGTCGTGTTAAGCAAAAGACTTTCCGATCCATTTGAGATTTATTGGCCTTCCGATCCGATCAGATACGCTTTGCCAATTTATCCAGTAGGAGACATCCGATCCGAACAGAGAATTCTATCCGATCCGAACCGATATGCTGCTATCAATCTGAATTGTGGTGTTTCCTTCCGATCCGAACCGGAGTCTTATAACTTAAAATACTCTTCAATGGTTGGTTTCTTGACTTTGTGTTGCCTAGTTCACAAAGTAGGCTAACAGTCGCTTAAATTGAATTATTAATTATAGTCCAAATCCGTCACTGTTTTTATGCTTCAACTTATAATATATTTTTTGAAAGTTAATTGAAATTCATTTTTTATATAACTCTCTTCATTTATATAAATTTTATTGTGAATCCGTCATTCTCTGCAATGTGAAATATGCCACTAGTTCTCAGTTTATTATGATTATTGTTTGATTGATTGAGATTTATGATGACCGTTCTTCCTCTTCAGCTGAAATTATATTTTTAGTTGTTTTTCATCTGTATTTTAAACTATGTATCCTTTTGATGATAACAAAAGGGGGAAAATGGATTAGATTTTGATTTATGAGTGAATATTTTATAAATAATTTTTATTTTGAAAATTTATTAAATTCATTCACTTCACTCGTGCACAGTTATAGGGGGAGTTCTCTGTTGTACGGAGAGATAATAAATAGGGGGAGTTCAAGATTCACTGTCAAACACATTTATTGTGCTCAAAATCTTTTATTTCTTTGTCATCATCAAAAGGGGGAGATTGTTGTATATGACGTAGTTGTATACACAATTATATGATTTTTGTTTGTTGATAACAACCAAATAAATAAAATTTTAAATGTGTTTGTTACTGTACTGTTCTATATATACATCACAGATAGAAATATAATATTTAAATAGAATACGACTGTACAAACATTCATATATTCATACATTACTGTATTTGAATATAAATATTCTATTTCAACATTCAAACAGTATAGCTATTTAATACTCCACTATTTAAATACATTCACAGAATATTTGTACTTGTAAATTGACTGAATAAAATAGACAAGTTTGTTTGACAACAACAAAATAATATTTTATTTCAAACGAATTTGTTTATTACAAATATCAGTACAAATTTCTTTTTCTGTACATCAGCTATTTACTATAACACTGTCACTCAGTTATACATTTCTATATATACATTCACATTGACTCATATATGGACACTCATACATTTCACTGTCTATACTTGTCTTCTGTCTTCACAGCTTACAGTCTGTCCAATCTTCATACCTGTCATACAAATGAATACACACACAGTACACTGGAATAGAAATAATACTGAACACATGCGAACATAATTTTTAATTTTTAAATATTTTATTTGCCTCAGATTTCTGGTGTTTTTCTCATCATCTTTCAGCCTTGATCAGCCTCGCCATAACCATACTGGTTTGCTGATCAGAACCAGCATCATCCCAGCTGATTCTGACCAGCCTCAACACAGTACAGTTTGACTGCTGTTTTTTTTCACATGTATAAGACAGGACAAAAACCAAAAAGAGAAATGGCAGTGCAAAAACTTCAGCTCAAAAGAGAGAAACAAAGGTGGCAGATCAACAAAAAGAAACATAGAAGATCACTCAAGGCAAATCAGTTCAAAAATGGTGAAAACTTGATAAACATGGCAAATCAGTAAAACAATGACATACAGGGGTATACTTTTTTAAAGGCAAAACATGTTCAACATGGATTTATATAAATGTACACATGTCAATGAAAATGAATGGTAGCAGCATGGCAACTAATGGTGTAACATGCAAATTCAAGTGCATATATCAGGTGCATGAATACAAAGAATATACACAGCAAGGAACATATACACAAGCACAAAAATGGAGCAAAGGAAACAATTCCAGCATGGCAAAATTTCAGAAATGTTTCAAACGAATTTCCAGAAATGCATAGTGAAGTACATCATTTTTTTAACACGGTGAAATTAGGCATGGATGAAATTAGTGAAGAATGTTTGCAAGTAATCTCTGAAATCAACCAACAATATTTTTGGCAAGTTTATATTTCAAAAATAAATGATTTTCAGTAAAGGCAACATTTCAAATGAAGAAGATCATGCAAGAAAACTTTCCAGTTTTTCAGAATCCTTTTATATTTGGGCAAGGAATCAATTGGTTCAAAAATGGAACAAACATATACAAGGCAACAAATCTCAATTTCAACACACGGCAGTCAAAACAAAAGGAGATTTCACAATGCATTTCTCGCAAGGATTTATTCAAGGGGACAGTCACCATTTTCCTGATCTACCACATACATTCAAAGCCAAGAATAAATGGTTCAAAATTGGCAAAATATTAATTGTCAAAATCTGTGTTCAACATGGCTCAACCATTTCGAGTCATTTTTTTAAGCGCAGAAATACAAGCATGAAATCAATTGGCTTTCAAGTTTTATGTTGTTTCCAGACTTGGCAAAGTATTTTGGAAAAACACACAACATATTTGGGAACTACAATTTTCAGAATTCATGCAAATCAAGATTGGGAACAGTTTCATGAATTTGTCATGGCAACAAGGGATATACTGGTGGCTGCAATTCATTAAAAAAAAATTACAACATTCTGTTGGCAACAAATCAATTCAATTTTTATTGTTTCCTGAAAATCAAATTATAAATCGGGTTCCTGAAATGGTTTCATGCCAAAAACATCGAGAGAGACAGTGTGCTTATATCTTATCGATTCATCAAGGCAATTTTCAGAGGAATTCAAAACAGAGAATTCAAAGCAGTAAAAGGGGCAACCACAAATTATCAGGACAAATCATTATTCATGCAAGGGGCCACAAGAATATCCTTTCGAGATTTAATCAATTCAAAGCAACAAAAGGCAATTTCATTCGAGAATTTCAAAAGGGGAAACATTCACAAAAATCTGCCGTGTCATAGTGAAATCAGAATTGAATAGGGTTTTCGTTTTTACCCTATAAACACCTATCATCACAGGCAGTTGACTATTGAAAAAATATACAACAATAATCCATCGAAAACCAAAAACATTTCAATAGAAATTCGAAGAGATTAAATAGAGAACTCACAATTTTTTCCAATGTTTTTCGATCAATCCAACTCCCAAATCAATCGATCAAACCACACAAAGCTTCGGAGAAATCACTCATCAATTCTTTCAACAATCAATTATAGATTTGGGGGGATTTCAGGAACTCTAGAATATTTTCGAGAGCCGCCATTTCTTATTCCACGAAGAAATCAAAGTGGACAGGATCAAATGATGCAAGGGTAGAACCACGCGGCCGACCTACTTTGATCAAGCTAATGTTATAAAAGGGATAACCCTTTGTCTTTATTTCTAGAGTTTAAAATACTAGGATTTTTAATTTTACATTGTATTATTTTTATTTTGTTTGAAAATTGTCGATCTGTTTCTAGGTCTGTAAAAATCTAGGTGATCTAGTTAAGGGGTTTAACTAGCAGTTTACTAGATTCTGTAAAATCTAGTTTTACGGGTTACGGGATTATAATCTGGGTAAATCTAATCTAGGGGTTTAGATCAGTCTTGGGTTTTGAGCGTAGGGTTAGAATAGGAGCAGGGTTTGCGAGTGTACATGGTCTTGTATGCGGGATCTGTTCTATCACCTAGTAGAAACCTTAGAAATGCAGCAGTAGGCAGGGTTTTGCCGAAGCTGGGTACATCTGTGTGTGATTTATTTTCTGCATTTCTGTTTCTGCTATATTCTGTGATCAGTTTATTATTATATATGTCGTTAGATTTTTAATTCAGTTAAAAACTATGATAAACCCTATTTACCGCCCCCTAGGGTTAATCTAGATCCAACAGATCTAGCCCCCAATGGTGTTGATCTAAGATTTCTCTCCTTGGATTTTGATTTTTAATGGTGGAAAGGTGTTAGAGGAAGAGGGAGCTCAAGGCCACCTAATGAGAGATTGGGGAAGTAAACTATTTCCCGTACCTCTCACCCTCTATTTATAGTTTCCATCAGCCCACTAATTGGGCCTTCACAAATCAGCCCAATGTGGCTCAAAATCCTGAACAGCCAACTGAAAAACCTTAAAACCGCGATTCCTCCCAAACCACTGAGCCAAATCTTTAATGTAACCACTCTACGGAAAGGCAGT
Organism: Allium sativum; assembly: GCA_030737875.1. NCBI lineage: Eukaryota > Viridiplantae > Streptophyta > Magnoliopsida > Asparagales > Amaryllidaceae > Allium > Allium sativum. The sequence goes on from CM060924.1 coordinate 165,212,971, forward strand.
CATCAGTTCCTTTCCAATGGCATAGCTCTCGCCCTCTGTGAGACGACCCGAACTTCCCCGTGAAGGAAAGCACGGATAGAATTGAGGACAAGACAAAATAGAACGCAGACGGAAGAACATTTCATTGTTAATTACAACAATTCCATCAGATACAAGAATATACAGAGTATAATTGAATAAATTACATTCGACAAATACCAGAGATTACAATAAATTACATAGCAGTGGAAAATAATACAAAGCACAACTGAAGGTGATATACGGATACAGAGCTTTCTGGATATCATTCCAGCTGTAAACCAGGATCCTGTGAATATAAATCTGCAAAACCAAAACTACTAGCTGCCCGTGCGGAATAGGGGCACCTAGAGTTTAGGTTAAAACAATAAACTCCAGGTCAGTCATGTGACTGGTGTGAGAACTAAAATAGTTATTTAAAACTTTATTTTAAAAGAGAGTAATTCAAGGGACCACGCCGTATAACACGGAACGGGTTTCCTCCCAAGAATACCAGTGCATAAAATAAACAACGCAATGCTTTTTCGGAAAATGAAGCTATTATAAGACCCAGGTCCCATCACACAATGCAACGCAAGCCGGAGGATAGGGTTTTCCCTTATAATAGCCAAACATGCTTGATAAGTTTAAAACAAATCATTTGATACTATAATAAGTGTATAGTGTCAAAACAATTTCAATCATAAATATAAATCATAGACGGCATGAGTGCCCCATCCCACTATGTCGCCATACTAGGCTCTACAAATAAAGCTGAAATACACGTATTGGAAATCGGATTTCCGTCATGAGTCGAGGCAAGGGGCAAGCTCCTCTCCACGTTCGAGACACTCTAGCAAATGTCCCAGGGCTACGCACTCTGGGCAACCCCTGGATGCTTCAGGACCGGTCCTCACTTACGTTAGAGGATTATTTATTCCTGAACACACGTTTCCCGGTCCTTACAGACCTATAATCGAGGCGCCTTGCATTCCAACAACCACAAAGGTGAAAAGTATATAAATGTCAGGGCTGGTAAGACACTGACACCACCAAAGCTAGAAAGAAACGTCGTGCTCTCCCTGCAGTCCGTATCCCGTTTTTGACTCATACCGAGGTGTGAGGCTCGCAAATTTACGTTATACACAAAGCTACGCCACAAAGGCCGTGCTTTGATCATCAACCAAAAGACTCTGCTTTTCAACAAAAGCCTTGATCATTGCATCTTAGCATGCCACACAGGCAATTCATGCCATGCGACTGATGTCCATCGATATACAACCTCTGAGCTCGTACGTCTCAGAGAAGGGCGTTAAGCAAAAGAATAAATTCTTCATCGCCAAACAGATGTATATTTAATAGAAATCAATCAACACAGAATAAAATCCAATGTCAGACACACAATCCATTTTCAAGTCCGTTCTGGGTCTGAACGAAACCGGAGGCACTTTCCTCGCATATCCAACCATCTCCAAGTACGTCTGGACGACCACCAACTATTTCCATCCTCTTGGGTGTACAGCCCAATCAGGATCGTCAGTAATAATCCAAACGATGTGAAGACTTCCGGTCTTCAACCACCGTCTTCATCTTCGACATATCGTCGAATCGGTTATTCAGAATGGGTGTAAACTCGGCCTTTCCGAACAACCCGCGTATATTAAAACAAATGTTACATAAACACAACATACGCCTCATTCCAATTCTGAGTATTCTGTTATTTAAATATTAACATCTTTGGGAAAGGTTCCCATTAATTTTATCTAAGATAAATTCTTTAAAATTTATTCTTTAATCTTCCTTTGGATGTCATATCAAACCAAATTATGGTTTTTCCAACTAGTCGAGATTAGCAACCACACCGAAGTAATTATTTATTTTATTTCGCAATCCCAACCTATTCATCCCATGAAGCAAAACTGGTAATACTCCATATCTAACACCACGGTGTTATTGGTAAAATTAATTACCACTTCACGTTCAAATCTAATTAAAGATTTAACTATCGCTTTGGAGAAAAACTGGTAATACTCCATTCTCGCTCATTTTCTAAATTTGATAATTTAGATTATAGATTCACATTTCAACCTAATTGCAGATTCGTTAAAACTCCTTTTACTGGGTTAAAGAACTAGGTGTTATTTAAAACACAGTTCACGACAAACCCAAATCACATTCTAATTGTTATCGGGTTAAAGAACTAGTGTTATTTAAAACACCATTCACGATAAACCCATTTCAAATCCAATCAAATATATTAGAAATTCCGATTATTTAAAACCCCTTTTTAAATCTAATTTATTTATTTAAAAATAATTGGGTTTTAAATTTAGTTCAAAACTAGTTCATTTCGATAAAAATCCATTTTTATCTTTTCAAATATGGAGTTTTTCACCCTAATTTTTCTCAAATCATTTCTTATGATTTTACACAAATTATTGATATTTTTAATAATTTTATCAAGGCCCGTACAGTCGATTTCCATCAACGGCCATCGAACTGCACTTACAACGACCTTTTTCAAATTTGATTTGGACGTATCTCCAAACCAAACCGTTAGATTTCAAATTTCTAATATTCGTTAGAAAGCTCTTTTCGATACGAACCCAACGGTTCCGGTTTTAGGAGAATCCGACGGTCGGATCTCCCGTAATGTCCGTTTGAAATAAATGGTCGAAATTCACGAACTGCCGCGGCGCGGCGCATTCTATTACGGCCATTATATTATATATATAATATATATTTCGTCGATTTCTATTTAAAACGAATTTTATAAATAGTTTTGAATTCGTTTCAAAAACAATTTCAGCCTCCATTTCAAATTCAAATCAAAGTTGAATTTTCTATTATAAATCCTTTTTACTTTCATTTCTATTTGATTTCAATTCAAATTGATTTTAATTCTATTCGAATTCTTTTTGTTTTCAATTCGTTTTCTATTCAATTCGAATTCAATTCGTTATATATTCAATTCGAATTCAATTCGTTATATATTCAATTCGAATTCAATTCGTTATATATAATCAATTCATTTCGAAATCGTTTTATATTCAATTCATTTCGAAATCGTTTTATATTCAGTTCATTTCGAAATCGTTTTATATTCAATTCATTTCGAAATCACTTTTCAATATTCATTTCGAAATCGTTTTATATTCTATTCGAAATCGTTTTATATTCTATTCATTTCGAAATCGTTTTCAATTCAATTCATTTCGAAATCGTTTTATATTCTATTCATTTCGAAATCGTTTTATATTCTATTCATTTCGAAATCGTTTTATATTCTATTCATTTCGAAATCATTTTATATTCTATTCATATTTGTTTTCTATTCGATTCAATTTCAAATTGGTTATATATTTAATTGAAATCAAATTCGTTTTCTAATCAATTTAATTCAAATTTCATTTCAAAATATTCGATTTCGAAATCACTTTTCAATCTTCATTTTAAACTGAATAAAATCGATATAAATATCGTTCACGTCAAAATGGCGTCAATCTAATCAACACGGCTTCATATATTTCTATTTCTAAATATTCTATTTCAAATATTTCTTTTTCAAATATTTCTATTCAAATATTTCTATTTCAAATATTTCTATTTTTAAAATATTTCGTTCAACACATGACTAATCTCAACGGATGAGTACTGTCAACACATGAACCTTTATTTTATATTGATAAAGATGTAAATTTTATTATCAAAATATTTCGTTCAACATATGACTAATCTCACGAATGAGTACAGTCAACACATGAACCTTTATTTTATAGTGATAAAGATATAAATTTTATTGTTAAAACATTTCGTTCAACACATGACTAATCTCACGAATGAGTACAGTCAACACATGAACCTTTATTTTATATTATTCTTTATCTTCTAAATTGGAATGAGGCGCAATCAATCACCATATAAAATTAATTATATGGATTTTCATACAACACATGTATATTATAGCATTGAAAAATAATCAACCATCGACCAAAGTGCACTACACTGTATAAGCATCAAATATAGGTATCTAACGCTTATAACAGCCTGTCAATCAATCGATCGACATATTTAATCAATCAGGATGAGTGAACTTCAAATTTCATCCCAACACCCGTGTGGGGTTTCAAACAATCAAACATAGATTTTAGTTGTGCAGTTGGGCGATGTGTAAAATTTATCGACCCAATCAATGTCCTTCAAATAGGTGTACATAAACAAACCGTCCGGTTTGTAAATGAATATTTATTTATTCATATTCACGTTAAAAATTTATATTTTTAACGATAAAATATTTTATTTCAACACATGAATTTCTATTTAGTTCATTTACAAAATAAAAATGATATTTTTATTTTTCTAACATATTTTAGAATATTTCGGCGGCATAACGGCACGATAGTAGAAACGGGACAAGGCCTAGCCTTATCCCCGGTCTAGTGAAGGCCCACGCCATTCACACATCAATCAAATCAATTTCATTTCACTAAACAATTCAATTCAAACCAAATAATCTAACTAATTTTTGCAATCAAACAAACAAGTCCATGGTCTGTGGACGATTGTGTCAGGGGCTACTAAGCACCGTCTGCATCCTAGTATATATATATGACTAGAAAATGAAATTGAAAGGTGAGAAATTCTCACCGATAGCTATCTAATCATCTTGATTCTTCTTTGATAGAAATCTTCATCGTTATTGCATCTTTGCCATCTTCGTTGCCCGTAGCCACTACATATGTAAAAATCGAATTTTCACTACGCTATTCAATATATAAAAATCGAATTTTTACTTTGCTATTCAATATATAAAAATCGAATTTTTTTATTATGCTATTCAATATATAGAAATTCTATTTTTACTTTGTTATTCTCTATATAAAGGTCTCGCCTTTTCAACTATAAAGATTTCGCCTTTTCAAATATAAGGATTTCGCCTTTATAAAAATATAGATTTCGCCTTTATAAAAATATAGATTTCGCCTTTATAAAAATATCATTATAAAAATCACATCTTTATTTTGCTACACATAAAAAGATGCTATTTTTAATATTTCTATCATGTAAAAATTATATTTTTAATCCTCTACACAAACAAAAATCATATTTTTACACCTTCTACATAATAAAGATTATATTCTTACAACTTTAAAAATATAAAAATCATATTTTTAATTCTTTACATATGTAAAAATCTGAACTTTATTCAATTAAAAATCTAATCTTTAAAACGAATAAAAATCAAAGCTTTAAAACAAAGACAAATCAGTTTTTTAATCACCTAAAGATCAGTTTTTATAATTAACAAAAATCAGCAAATAAAAACTTACAGTTAAAAGGAGAGGAAGGGGGCTGGGTCAGGCGGCGCGGCTGGAGTGGGGTCGGAGTGCTGCTTCCGATCATCAACGGCGGTAGGGGAGAATGGGTCGCGGCACGCTGTTTGGCTTGAGGGGGCATCGGGTTTCGGGCTTACGGGTTCAAGGAGGGACTGGAGGAGAGAAGAAGGCGACGGGCTAATCGATGGTGCGAAGGAGGGTGAGTGGCGAGTGTTCGAGGTGGGTGGAGATGGAGGAGGTGGCGCGCGACGTTGGTAGAGGCGGTGGGTGGTGCGGAGGAGAAGGCAGTGGATGGGGGGAGCGATCGATGGTCGTTGCCATTTTTTTATTTACTGATGAATCGAAAATGAAGGGAAAGCGGGGGGGGGGGGGGGGGGGCAGAGCGGGTTAAAGGGGGAGAAGGGTTGACCCTTTTTTTTTATTATTTAACTTTAATTTTTATTCACATAAAGTAACTTTTTCTATCGACCTCGAAACAAGGCCCACCGCCTGTCGTCCATAGCGTTTTACCCCCATTCCGAACACAATGGGATATGTATCGTAGGCTGATTCGTTCGTTACGATCAGTTTCCGTTGAATTTACATTTAAATCGCTATATTGAATTTTAAACGTACATTTCAAATTACCGGGGTCACATACGAACTCTATAAATTGCATAAAAATATTTTCTAGCTTCGTATTGACGATACGGTCCTAACAAAACTATTCTCGTCGAATTCTGAGACCGTTGGAAAAATGGCCAATTTCCAGTCGATTAAAATCAACTTAAACTGGTCAAACGCGTTTTTCTTTGCCACGCTCACATATTGATTCGAAAAATTATGAAATTTGGAATCTAGCAATAATTTAACACTGCGGATCCAACAAAAGGGGTTTCGTCGAAATCCGAGGTCGTTTGCAAAATTTCCATTTTTAAGGGCCTGAATTCCATAGTGACTATTCAGTATTTTCAACCGGACATATCTTTTGATTCCCGCTATGAAATTTTGATTTTTCGGGTTTGTTGGAAAGATATCATCAATTAGATCCTAATGTTTTTGGTTTCACTAAAATCCGGTTTGTTTTGCACCCGGTACATTTAATTGAAGTTTGAAATCGAATTATCGAACTACCGCGCCATTTTCAATTCTATTTATAATTATATATAAATATTTATATTCTAACGACGACGCGTATAAATATATACGTTCGAATTATATTCAAAATAAATTTCTCGTCGATATTATTTAAAATAATCTATTTTAAATATTCAAAATTCGTTAAAATTGCCAAAATAAAAATTTTAAACTGGCCCAGATTTTCGGGTTATTACAATCTCCCCCACTTAAAACTTTTCGTCCCCGAAAAGGAACGAAGTCGAAAGTGGTTTGATTAATCAACTCTACGTTCGATCTGGCTTCCATTCTACTTTTCAGTTTCTGAGAATTTTCAAATTCTTCAAAAATTTGGCTAACACCCTAAATTTTCGAAAAATTTGGCCATAACCTCCCCTGCATCGGGAGCCACGGGAAAATCCCGAAATTGCCATTCAGGCCTTCTGATCTCAAAAAGAAAAAGAAAAAGCCAAGCGGCTAGCCAATAGGCTCATAAAATCATCATCACCCAAACAAAACAGTAAATTATGTAGTAAACATGTACCTATTTGTCGGGCAAACAAATTTTATTCTTCGGCTCTAGCCTCCTTGCTATGACCTGTTCAATGTAAGTATATGTATATGCGAGCAAATGCGACCAATTTTCGATACAGTTCAATATTCGATGCAATTAGGCATAATGGTTCAAAATTATCAAACAAATAAACAAACAACACAATCATCAATCAATTAGTGGATTTGAGTTTCAAACTCATAATTTTGATATATATACAGAAAATCATGTTTTTGATGCCAATTCATAACAAAGTGTTCTAGCTATATAAGTTTTGGTTCTCACACCAGTCTAATGGAAATATATAGAAATCACACCTTTGAAACACGAAAATAAATTCTGATGATGTAGCTACAATCAGCAGAATCATCTCCGGGCGTCTAGAATGTGATTCTATATCTATCTAATATATTAAAACTTCGAATATACGTTCATGACGCGTATATGCAAAATCTTTATATATTGGATTGTCCAAATTCAACATAAATAAATATTCAAATACGTGTAAAACGATTTAAAATTTTCAAAACAAAAATTGTTTTCTTTTGAAAAATATACTCTTCACACTCATTCTAGGATACTACTGATCCTATCTCTAACGAGTCATTCTAATTGGATATTACTAATCCAATATCTGATGAATTCTTTCGTATGGTTCAAATGTGTCTTGTTCTCGAGCTCCGTAAACGAAAGCTCTGATACCAAACTGAGACGACCCGAACTTCCCCGTGAAGGAAAGCACGGATAGAATTGAGGACAAGACAAAATAGAACGCAGACGGAAGAACATTTCATTGTTAATTACAACAATTCCATCAGATACAAGAATATACAGAGTATAATTGAATAAATTACATTCGACAAATATCAGAGATTACAATAAATTACATAGCAGCGGAAAATAATACAAAGCACAACTGAAGGTGATATACGGATACAGAGCTTTCTGGATATCATTCCAGCTGTAAACCAGGATCCTGTGAATATAAATCTGCAAAACCAAAACTACTAGCTGCCCGTGCGGAATAGGGGCACCCAGAGTTTAGGTTAAAACAATAAACTCCAGGTCAGTCATGTGACTGGTGTGAGAACTAAAAAATTTATTTAAAACTTTACTTTAAAAGAGAGTAATTCAAGGGACCACGCCGTATAACACGGAACGGGTTTCCTCCCAAGAATACCGGTGCATAGAATAAACAACGCAATGCTTTTTCGGAAAATGAAGCTATTATAAGACCCAGGTCCCATCACACAATGCAACGCAAGCCGGAGGATAGGGTTTTCCCTTATAATAGCCAAACATGCTTGATACGTTTAAAACAAATCATTTGATACTATAATAAGTGTATAGTGTCAAAACAATTTCAATCATAAATATAAATCATAGACGGCATGAGTGCCCCATCCCACTATGTCGCCATACTAGGCTCTACAAATAAAGCCGAAATACACGTATTGGAAATCGGATTTCCGTCATGAGTCGAGGCAAGGGGCAAGCTCCTCTCCGCGTTCGAGACACTCTAGCAAATGTCCCAGGGCTACGCACTCTGGGCAACCCCTGGATGCTTCAGGGCCGGTCCTCACTTACGTTAGAGGATTATTTATTCCTGAACACATGTTTCCCGGTCCTTACAGACCTATAATCGAGGCGCCTCGCATTCCAACAACCACAAAGGTGAAAAGTATATAAATGTCAGGGCTGGTAAGTCACTGACACCACCAAAGCTAGAAAGAAACGTCGTGCTCTCCCTGCAGTCCGTATCCCGTTTTTGACTCATACTGAGGTGTGAGGCTCGCGAATTTACGTTATACACAAAGCTACGCCACAAAGGTCGTGCTTTGATCATCAACAACAAGACTCTGCTTTTCAACAAAAGCCTTGATCATTGCATCTTAGCATGCCACACAGGCAATTCATGCCATGCGACTGATGTCCATCGATATACAACCTCTGAGCTCGTACGTCTCAGAGAAGGGAGTTAAGCAAAAGAATAAATTCTTCGCCGCCAAACAGATGTATATTTAATAGAAATCAATCAACACAGAATAAAATCCAATGTCAGACACACAATCCATTTTCAAGTCCGTTCTGGATCTGAACGAAACCGGAGGCACTTTCCTCGCATATCCATCCATCTCCATGTACGTCTGGACGACCACCAACTATTTCCATCCTCTCGGGTGTACAGCCCAATCAGGATCATCAGTAATAATCCAAACGATGTGAAGACTTCCGGTCTTCAACCACCGTCTTCATCTTCGACATATCGTCGAATCGGTTATTCAGAATGGGTGTAAACCTGGCCTTTCCGAACAACCCGTGTATATTAAAACAAATGTTACATAAACACAACATACGCCTCATTCCAATTCTGAGTATTCTGTTATTTAAATATTCACATCTTTGGGAAAGGTTCCCATTAATTTTATCCAAGATAAATTTTTTAAAATTTATTCTTTAATCTTCCTTTGGATGTCATATCAAACCAAATTATGGTTTTTCCAACTAGTCGAGATTAGCGAACCACACCGAAGTAATTATTTATTTTATTTCCCAATCCCAACCTATTCATCCCATGAAGCAAAACTGGTAATACTCCATATCTAACACCATGGTGTTATTGGTAAAATTAATTACCACTTCACGTTCAAATCTAATTAAAGATTTAACTATCGCTTTGGAGCAAAACTGGTAATACTCCATTCTCGCTCATTTTCTAAATTTGATAATTTAGATTATAGATTCACATTTCAACCTAATTGAAGATTCGTTAAAACTCCTTTTACTGGGTTAAAGAACTAGGTGTTATTTAAAACACAGTTCACGACAAACCCAAATCACATTCTAATTGTTATCGGGTTAAAGAACTAGTGTTATTTAAAACACCATTCACGATAAACCCATTTCAAATCCAATCAAATATATTAGAAATTCCGATTATTTAAAACCCCTTTTCAAATCTAATTTATTTATTTAAAAATAATTGGGTTTTAAATTTAGTTCAAAACTAGTTCATTTCGATAAAAATCCATTTTTATCTTTTCAAATATGGAGTTTTTCACCCCAATTTTTCTCAAATCATTTCTTATGATTTTACACAAATTATTGATATTTTTAATAATTTTATCAAGGCCCGTACAGTCGATTTCCATCAACGGCCATCGAACTGCACTTACAGCGACCTTTTTCGAATTTGATTTGGACGTATCTCCAAATCCAACCGTTAGATTTCAAATTTCTAATATTCGTTAGAAAGCTCTTTCCGATACGAACCCAACGGTTCCGGTTTTAGGAGAATCCGACAGTCGGATCTCCCGTAATGGTCGTTTGAAATAAATGGTCGAAATTCACGAACTGCCGCGGCGCGGCGCGTTCTATTCAGGCCATTATATTATATATATATAATATATATAATATATATTTCATCGATTTCTATTTAAAACGAATTTTATAAATAGTTTTGAATTCGTTTCAAAAACAATTTCAACCTCCATTTCAAATTCAAATCAAAGTTGAATTTTCTATTATAAATCATTTTTACTTTCATTTCTATTTGATTTCTATTCAAATTGATTTTAATTCGATTCGAATTCTTTTCGTTTTCAATTCAATTCGAATTCAATTCGTTTTCTATTCAATTCGAATTCAATTCGTTATATATTCAATTCGAATTCAATTCGTTATATATATTCAATTCATTTCGAAATCGTTTTATATTCAATTCATTTCGAAATCGTTTTATATTCAATTCATTTCGAAATCACTTTTCAATATTCATTTCGAAATCGTTTTATATTCTATTCATTTCGAAATCGTTTTATATTCGATTCATTTCGAAATCGTTTTCAATTCAATTCATTTCGAAATCGTTTTATATTCTATTCATTTCGAAATCGTTTTATATTCTATTCATTTCGAAATCGTTTTATATTCTATTCATTTCGAAATCGTTTTATATTCTATTCATTTCGAAATCGTTTTATATTCTATTCATATTTGTTTTCTATTCGATTCAATTTCAAATTGGTTATATATTCAATTGGAATCAAATTCGTTTTCTAATCAATTTAATTCAAATTTCATTTCAAAATATTCGACTTCGAAATCACTTTTCAATCTTCATTTTAAACTGAATAAAATCGATATAAATATCGTTCACGTCAAAATGGCGTCAATCTAATCAACACGGCTTCATATATTTCTATTTCTAAATATTCTATTTCAAATATTTCTTTTTCAAATATTTCTATTCAAATATTTCTATTTCAAATATTTCTATTTTTAAAATATTTCGTTCAACACATGACTAATCTCAACGGATGAGTACTGTCAACACATGAACCTTTATTTTATATTGATAAAGATGTAAATTTTATTATCAAAATATTTCGTTCAACACATGACTAATCTCACGAATGAGTACAGTCAACACATGAACCTTTATTTTATAGTGATAAAGATATAAATTTTATTGTTAAAACATTTCGTTCAACACATGACTAATCTCACGAATGAGTACAGTCAACACATGAACCTTTATTTTATATTATTCTTTATCTTCTAAATTGGAATGAGGCCCAATCAATCACCATATAAAATTAATTATATGGATTTTCATACAACACATGTATATAATAGCATTGAAAAATAATCAACCATCGACCAAAGTGCACTACACTGTATAAGCATCAAATATAGGTATCTAACGCTTATAACAGCCTGTCAATCAATCGATCGACATATTTAATCAATCAGGATGAGTGAACTTCAAATTTCATCCCAACACCCGTGTGGGGTTTCAAACAATCAAACACAGATTTTAGTTGTGCAGTTGGGCGATGTGTAAAATTTATCGACCCAATCAATGTCCTTCAAATAGGTGTACATAAACAAACCGTCCGGTTTGTAAATGAATATTTATTTATTCACATTCACGTTAAAAATTTATATTTTTAACAATAAAATATTTTATTTCAACACATGAATTTCTATTTAGTTCATTTACAAAATAAAAATGATATTTTTATTTTTCTAACATATTTTAGAAAATTTCGGCGGCATAACGGCACGATACTAGAAACGGGACGAGGCCTAGCCTTATCCCCGGTCTAGTGAAGGCCCATGTCATTCACACATCAATCAAATCAATTTCATTTCACCAAACAATTCAATTCAAACCAAATAATCTAACTAATTTTTGCAATCAAACAAACAAGTCCATGGTCTGTGGACGATTGTGTCGGGTGCTACTAAGCACCGTCTGCATCCTAGTATATATATATATATATATATATATATATATATATATATGACTAGAAAATGAAATTGAAAGGTGAGAAATTCTCACCGATAGCTATCCAATCATCTTGACTCTTCTTTGATAGAAATCTTCATCGTTATCGCATCTTTGCCATCTTCGTTGCCCGTAGCCACTACATATGTAAAAATCGAATTTTCACTACGCTATTCAATATATAAAAATCGAATTTTTACTTTGCTATTCAATATATAAAAATCGATTTTTTTATTGTGCTATTCAATATATAAAAATTCTATTTTTACTTTGTTATTCTCTATATAAAGGTCTCGCCTTTTCAACTATAAAGATTTCGCCTTTTCAAATATAAGGATTTCGCCTTTACAAAAATATAGATTTCGCCTTTATAAAAATATAGATTTCGCCTTTATAAAAATATCATTATAAAAATCACATCTTTATTTTGCTACACATAGAAAGATGCTATTTTTAATATTTCTATCATGTAAAAGTTATATTTTTAATCCTCTACACAAACAAAAATCATATTTTTACACCTTCTACATAATAAAGATTATATTCTTACAACTTTAAAAATATAAAAATCATATTTTTAATTCTTTACATATGTAAAAATCTGAACTTTATTCAATTAAAAATCTAATCTTTAAAACGAATAAAAATCAAAGCTTTAAAACAAAGACAAATCAGTTTTTTAATCACCTAAAGATCAGTTTTTATAATTAACAAAAATCAGCAAATAAAAACTTACAGTTAAAAGGAGAGGAAGGGGGCTGGGTCAGGCGGCGCGGCTGGAGTGGGGTCGGAGTGCTGCTTCCGATCATCAACGGCGGTAGGGAGAATGGGTCGCGGCGCGCTGTTTGGCTTGAGGGGGCATCGGGTTTCGGGCTTATGGGTTCAAGGAGGGACTGGAGGAGAGAAGAAGGCGATGGGCTAATCGATGGTGCGAAGGAGGGTGAGTGGCGAGTGTTCGAGGTGGGTGGAGATGGAGGAGGTGGCGCGGGACATTGGTAGAGGCGGTGGGTGGTGTGGAGGAGAAGGCAGTGGAGGGGGGGAGCGATCGATGGTCGTCGCCATTTTTTTTTATTATTTACTGATGAATCGAAAACGAAGGGAAGGGGGGGGGGACAGAGCGGGTTAAAGGGGGAGAAGGGTTGACCCTTTTTTTTATTATTTAATTTTAATTTTTATTCACATAAAGTAACTTTTTCTATCGACCTCGAAACAAGGCCCACCACCTGTCGTCCATAGCGTTTTACCCCCATTCCGAACACAATGGGATATGTATCGTAGGCTGATTCGTTCGTTACGATCAGTTTCCGTTGATTTACATTTAAATCGCTATATTGAATTTTAAACGTACATTTCAAATTACCGGGGTCACATACGAACTCTATAAATTGCATAAAAATATTTTCTAGCTTCGTATTGACGATACAGTCCTAACAAAAATAGTTTCGTCGAATTCTGAGACCGTTGGAAAAATGGCCAATTTCCAGTCGATTAAAATCAACCGAAACTGGTCAAACGCGTTTTCCTTTTCTACGCTCACATATTGATTCGAAAAATTATGAAATTTGGAATCTAGAAAAAATTTAACACTGCGGATCCAACAAAAGTGGTTTCGTCGAAATCCGAGGTCGTTTGCAAAATTTCCATTTTTAAGGGCCTGAATCCCATAGCGACTATTCAGAATTTTCAACTGGACATATCTTTTGATTCCCGCTATGAAATTTTGATTTTTCGGGTTCGATGGAAAGATATCATCAATTAGATCCTAATGTTTTTGGTTTCACTAAAATCCGGTTTGTTTTGCACCAGGTACATTCAATTGAAGTTTGAAATCGAATTATCGAACAACCGCGCCATTTTCAATTCTATTTATAATTATATATAAATATTTATATTCTAACGACGACGCGTATAAATATATACGTTCGAATTATATTCAAAATAAATTTCTCGTCGATATTATTTAAAATAATCTATTTTAAATATTCAAAATTCGCTAAAATTGCCAAAATAAAAATTTTAAACTGGCCCAGATTTTCGGGTTATTACACTCTGATTCGACCTAAGTCAAAAGTTATACCCTGTACAAGACTGATTGAGGCAAAATGGTCACAAAAAAAATTTATAAAAATTATGGACATGTCTCACATCCCCATAAGCAATATATCAAAAGATGAGAATGATCCAACCCTCAGGGAATAAAAATAAAAATATTTTACGTTCTTTCGATACGTAAAATGCGGGCTGTTACATTCTCCCCCCTTAAGAATTTGGCCACCGAAATTCCAAGCAAACACAAGCAACCACAACAATTCCACATGCCTATCATCCATGAGAAGCCAATTCTATCATCCAAACTATCAACCATCACGCCATGCATACACAACATTATCCTAGCATGCAAAATTCTACCAAACAACAACAAGACACAACGATATGGCGATGATATAATATCAAAGGTTCCAGCCGACGAAGAGTTCTGGATGAGTCGCCCTCATGCTCTCTTCTACCTTCCATGTACAATCGTCGACATCTTCACTCCATTGTACCTTGACCAGCTTAACTGTCTTCCTCCTAAGCTATTTCGTGTCATTTCCCATAATACGAAGCGACTTACAAGGTTTTGTAATTGTGGTTTCTACTTCTAGGTCTTCGTACTATTCTAGAGATATCACCACATTCGAATCATGCACAAACTTCCGTAGAAATGACACTTGGAACACATTATGCACACTCAACATCTACTCGGGTTACTCTAATCTATATGCGAGATTTCCGATTCGCTCGGCTATCGAAAATGGTCCGACAAACCATTGAGCTAACTTTCCTTTGTTTCCAAATTGAACCACATGTTTAATGGTGAAATCTTGACGAAAACAATATTTCCCACGTCGAATTCCAAGTCCTTACGATGCTTATTGTCATTACTCTTCTGACGATCTTGGGTCGTCTTCCTTCATTGTCGAACGATCTCGATACAATCCAAGGTTTCTCTAATCACTTCTGGCCCAAGTACCAACTTATCTCCTGATTCTAACCAACATGTTGGAGAGTTTCACGGTCTCCCATACAACACCTCGTATGGTGACATCCCAATGCTCAACTGGCAGCTATTATTATATGCAAACTCAACTAGATGTAGATGGTCTTCCCACGATCCCCCGAAGTCTAACACACAAGCCCTCGGGAGATCTTTCAAAACTCGATTGACTCTCTCGGTTTGACCATCAGTTTGGGGATG
Organism: Allium sativum; assembly: GCA_030737875.1. Lineage (NCBI taxonomy): Eukaryota > Viridiplantae > Streptophyta > Magnoliopsida > Asparagales > Amaryllidaceae > Allium > Allium sativum. The sequence goes on from CM060924.1 coordinate 165,228,483, forward strand.
GTAAGCCTTTCTTAAACACAACTCGGTTCCCAAAGCTTCTTGCAAACTCTTCTAGAATGCAGACGTAAATAATGGATCTTGGTCACTCACTATGCTCTTCGGGATACCGAGGAATCGAACTATCCATTTCACATAAAGTTCAGCCAATTTTGATGTCATCCTAGTTAACTTGACAGGAATGAACCTTGCACTTTTGGTCAAGCGATCCACGATGACCCAAATCCCTTCGTTTCCTGCCCTGGTTCTAGTTAGTCCAACGATACTTGCTCCCACATCCAAGTAGGAACTTACAATGGATGAAGCAAACCACTCAGCTTCTTCTGTTCAGCTTTCACAAACTGACAGTTCATACACTTGGAAATGAACTTTCCAATATCCCACTTCATCCCCTCCTAGTAGTATATTTCCACCGGGATGAATTGTCAACTTTGAGTGATGACTTTCTCTCAGAAACTCATCTCTCAGTCTGTCGATCTCAGGAACAACTAATCGCCCTTGCTTTCGAAGCCAACCTTCTCGATCGACCTCGAACTCTTTATCCACTGGTTCCATTTTTCGGATAAACTCGACAAGCTTTGCGTCTTTTGTTTGGCTTTCGCCAATCCTTCCGATAAGAGTAAGTCTTATCGACAAGCTTGCCAACATTTCTGGTTCCAACTCACACCTTGGCCTGAAATCAAACCTTGCCAAATACTCGAGGCTCTTCCATTCCGAAAACATCACTCCCAAACTTGCGTGTCTTCGGCTCAACGCATCTGCCAGTGCGTTACCTTTGCCAAAGAGTATAGGCTATACCAAAATCATATGATGCCAGAAATTCCAACCATCGTTGCTGCCGAAGATTCAAATCCTTTTGGGAGAAAATATACTTTAGCAACTTGTGATCCGTGAACAAATCAAATCGAACTCCCAATAAGTAATGTCTCTACATCTTCAGAGCAAACACAATTGTCGCCAACTATAAATCATGAGTTAAGTTGTAACGACCCAGATATTTGGTCGATTTATTTTGAATATTTAATATGGTTTTAAATATGTAATTGATAATATAAATGTAATTTTATATTGAGATATCGATTTAATAATCGATTATTTAATTTCAAGTATATTGAGAAATCGTAATATGAAATGAAGTAGAATTTTATTCGAAGTTCGAACTAAATAAAATAATTCAGATAGTTCGAAAATAATTCAAGTATATTGAGCAAACAAAATTTTATTCGAAGTTCGAAAATCTGGTAATAGAAAGATATATATATATATACACACGTTTTAAAAAAAATAAGTGGTTTTTATGGTGTTGATGATTTGAGATAAGTGGTCTTGTCTGTTTTGAAGTTAAAGATGTTATTCAGTCAAGGTCTGGGAGGTAATTATACCCCAACTTGATTGATTTCATTACTAACTAATAAACAGCAACATTCGTTTTAACCCAAGTGGAAATTTGGAAATATCATAATAAATATTTCCTGAGTACATAAATAAATGAATGGTCGTGGAAGAGATAAATAATTGGAATGTTTTCTAGTTATAAATAGAATATATTTTCTAAGTATAGAAAATAAAAGAAGTTGATATTTGGAAATGTCTTCCAAATAGCGTAAGAGGCCAAGATGATTATCGAAAATATCATCTTAACGAATATGGATAAGGAAATCAAGAAGTGTTTTAATTAATAAAATATTAATTAAGGGGCCTAGTGATTGTTTGATGTTATAAATGGATGTTTGATTTTCTTCGATAGTTAAATAACCGACTATCGAACTATTTGCCAATATCGTTGTCAATATGGAGAGACCGGTTGGATTATTATCCGTGAACCACTCCGTATTGGTAGTAGCGTTGCGAATTAGATTATATGAAGATAATCGAAGATGAGGTAAAGTGCAAGGGCTTTTTCTATTAATAGAAATTGTGCCTTCGGTTTCGTTGAATCCAAGAATGAACGTAAATGGATGAAAGGCTGACAGAGTATTTCCAATGATCGCATATGTTGGTCTGTTTAAATATATATGGTGGCGGAGAATTTATTCTCTTAGCATAATATCCAGAATATATTTGTGCAAATTAATTAATGATTAATGGATCTGACAATGTGGCATTCAAAGTGATTATGCTATCAAAGAATGATAAGTAATCATAGCCTCAGGCCTTAACAACCGGGAAATAACAAAAATCAGGCAGGTAGCATGGCTATGTGGGTCGCTCCCATTAGGGTGTATAGTCACCTATCTAGAGAAATTCCATTTGCTTCTTTAATCTATCGATGCTGTCCCTTTTCGGGAAATGGTTGCTAATCCCAAACGTTGGTGATATACATTCGATACACTCAAGCAAAATGAGTGGTCGGTCATGTGTGGGCCAGGTTGCAAAATGTTCTTGTTGAACCCAGTGTATTCACCTCTAGAGATACACTATCGGAAGGTGGCTCCATGCCTTGTCATGTTGAAAATCCAATCTACAATAAGCGCCATGCGGTTTTTGATTTTATATTATATATGGAGCGTGAGATGCAAGCGTTCCGCTAGATTGTTATTTATTTGATTTATACACTATTATATTATCACTGAATTTTTGTATCAAAGTGTTTTGGGTTATCACAAGGTAAAAACCATCTGTGTTTATGTGTGGATCGGTCATATGATTACCATTTGTTTCCAAAGGATTTTTAAAGTTAAACAAATGATTGGAGTTACTCATACCAGTCCCATGACTGACCCAGAGTTTGTTTTGTTTTTGTTTTCCCTAAACTCTTGGGTGCCCAAATTTGTACTGGCAGTCAATTAGTCAGGATTTTTCAGATTCACTTGGAAGAGCTAGAAGAAGGAGGCTTCACCAGTTAGCTATAAACTATCATATTTCCGCTGTTTACTATGCTATATCTGGAAACAGGTTTTCATAACTATTCCAGAAATAGCCATTGTGCTCTGGTGATGGTATGTATATAAAGTTACCGAATTGTATTTCAAAGTTTATGTTACCTAATATATTTTATTCGTTCTGTTGTTAGATTTGTCTTCTTTGTTCTATTCTAATATTTCTTTCTTTCTATTTCTCATCCTCTCACTTCTTTCTAATAATGATTCGTATTTCTGTGCAATTTGGTTTGGACGTGTGGTGTTATTAGTCAACTCAAATAGTACGGATTTGCGGGCCATTACAGTTTGGTATCAGAGCTTTGGTTGAGCGAATCCCTAGGTTTTGGTGGGGTTGTGCTCATTAGAGATTGGGTCAGTAGTACCCTAGAATGAGTTGAATGTATATATACGAGAGCGTGTATTTGATAATTGGTATAAAAATTGTTTTATATTGTGTTGGCTAGTCTGTTGAGTAGATTATGAATTCTGATCGAAGCGTGGGACGCCATGAAGTTGATAGGAATTTCTAAACACTTAAGCAGAGCAATTCGACATAGTATTGTTTTAAAGTGGATACCCAATATTCTATTTTGGTACATAGAGAATAATTTTCTAAAATTATTATACTATATGGATGTGTTGGTTGCTAATATTATACTTAAATGAGATTATAAAAAATTGGAATGGTTATATATAACCAAATAACATTTGTATAAATATGAAATATGCAAATAAGATGATTTAAAATTGAATTCAGAAACAGAATTTGGAATTTAAATCCCGGAAAGTTGAAAAATATTTTTCAAAGTATATTAAAATTAGATAGCTTTGTTTTGGAAGGTTTTTTGAATGGATTTTGAAAATGATAAAGCACTGAACTCACTTTAGTAGCTGGGAAATAATTCTGATGATGACTGCAGCATCACTAGTGTTCATTTTCGAGTTCTAAGTGATGGATTGCTACCTTAGAAAAGGAAATTTGTTTGAAAGAGAACAAGTTGATTTGAGAATTCAATTGTTTTGAATTTGAGATAGTTGTAAGTATATGTGCATATATGTGATTTTAAAAGGATCTGAAATAAAAACCCGGGAATTTGAATTCTGGAATTTAAATTTAACTTATACAAGTTAAATGGATCGAAGTGGATGAATTGATTAAAATGAATTTCAATAAAATTAAGTGCACATAAATTTAATGTGAATATATGTGTTGTAAATCATTCAAGTTAAATGATTGTAAGCATATTGCATAACATGAAATTGAGAAAAATTAATAGGTTTTTGACATTTTTCTTACCTTAGTAATTTCGAGGACAAAATTCTTTTAAGGGGGGAAAGAATGTAACGACCCGGATATTTGGTCGATTTATTTTAAATATTTAATATGGTTTTAAATATTTAATTGATAATATAAATGGAATTTTATATTGAGATATCGATTTAATAATCGATTATTTAATTTCAAATATATTGAGAAATCGTAATACGAAATGAAGTATAATTTAATTCTAAGTTCGAACTGAATCGAAATAATTCAGATAGTCAATATAAATTTCATTTGTATATAAGCGATAATAATATTAATTTATTATCAAAGAATTAATAGTTTTGAATTTAATTTATGTCAGTTTAAGTTAATATCTTCTCCATGTGATCGAGTGAGGCTTCGAAAACCGTACAGTGTGTTCAGAATAGTGGTATAATCCTAGGAATGCCCGTTGTTGCGCTCAAATAGTGGTTCAAAATTTATGTGATAATTAAATTCACATCAGTTCTTCTGCCCTAAACAATTTCAAACGCACAGGCCTATCTGTAGCACAACTACTTCTTTCTTATCGCGTACTATATGTTCCTTTTCTTCGCTGCTAAGATAAACAAGGAGTTAATGGTAGTACGTCTGGTTCCCTCACTGCTTCTATAAATTAAACATCTTTGTATATTTCTTTTCCAATTCTCAAATTCACGAAATCGAGTTCAATGCCATTTTCATTCCTTCATCTTCTTTCAATAATGATGAAATTGAATTCATCGTTCAAAAAGAATAAATAAAGGTGAGAAATCAAAACCGCACCACTTATATTTCCTTTTTCAAAATCATAAAAAAAAACCAAGGCTCCTGTTCTCATTCTCTAAATAAAATCCAAACCCGATAGTTCAGAAATTGATTGAAACCCAAATCCATTATTGTACGAGTCAATTAAAATCGCGATATCTGAATAACGACGAGGCTGAGCGTGAAACAAAATCAGAATGTGCGATAGAAGGAAACGGAATCGAGGGTCGCGATTTCAACTGCCAAAATCTCGTCAAGCTTGAAGACACTACATAGGAAAGGGGCGAATGAAAGGACGTCGAGTCTTAGTAGAAGCCCGAGAACTGGATGGTGCGATATTGGTTTCAGATTTTAGGGAATGGCGATTTCAGAAAAATCAACACTGGTTAGTGCACCTGGGTAAAGTCCGATGTACGGATTCGGGTTGGAGCTCGATTTACAGTGAAATCGCAATGGTTACTGGAGGCGTGGACACATCGGGTATGACATCGAGGGTGGCTCTGGTGTTCAAAGTTAGAAGGATTATTGGAGGGTGCAGATCTATGATGTGGAGTTTGATATGTTGTTTGGAAAAAGGTACGTTCAGGGTGATAGGAGTGTGACTGTCATTAGGGCAGATGGAGTAAAGCTCAGTTTCAATAGCAGGTCAGAGAGGTATTTGGCGTTTCGACAACGGTGAATGGATATAGGAGTCGTCACTGACAACCAGGAAAGGAATACTATAGTCAAGAGCTGATGAAGGAGGGAGTGCAGATTCTGTTGGCGTAAGGCGGTAAGGATGACGCTCGAACTCCGATATTACTGTGGCTTGGTTTGAGACTGTTTTGTAGTAAGGCTGAGATGATGGACCATTGACAATAAGGTATTCTTGAATTAAAATTCAAATGTTTATAATGGAATTAGTTTATATTTTGAAGAAATTAGTTTGTAAAAATGAAAAAAAAATGTAATTTAAATTATTTATTTATTTATCTAAGTAAGCATTAAATATATATATGGTTTAATGTTTATAAATACATAGATTAGTTTAAATTATATTTGTGAAGTTAAATTTAATTTAGTAACCATTAAAAGAAGGAAAAAAATATAGGAAATTTAATTATTCGTTTAAATAGTTAACTTAAACAAATGTTTAATCAGTAAATTAAAATAAAATTATCATAGGTGCTAAATCATTTAAGAAGATTCGTAGCCGATGACTTGGAAACAAACAGGACATTGGACAACTGCAATTTCGGTGAGTAAATCTCACTCAATTTATTATTTAAAATTATTTTTAGTCGCTAAGAATAATTTGTTGGTTGTTTGGTTGCATTTAAATATTACTGTGGCTATTATACATATATATTAGTTATATAGGATTGGTGTTTGTGGCTATTATATATAAACAAATATATATATATATATATATATATATATATTGGTGCTTGGTTGGATTCCCGCAGTATCATTAGTGGATGCCCGCAATATCGTTAGCGGAGGACCCTCTACGCCCCACGCTATGATAGTGGATGACCTTCTATACCACGATATCCTGCCTCGAAGCAGGATGGTTATTATTTATGTTGGCTAACGTCTATGGATGTAGGAAAAACAGGTTGGAGGAATCCAACTGGATTCCTTAAAATTTATCATTGTTTTCTTTCATATTTATATATTATCATATATGATGCGTTGATTGATAATTGGGTGATTTAATTGTTTAAATATCACTGGGCCCAAAATGTTGATTTATAAAAATATGGTGAAAAGGATATTTCAAGATTTACAATGGAAAATCTATTTTTCAAAAATAGAATTTGAATTTCGAATGGGCTATAAAGATATTAACTTGTTTTAAATAAATAAAACAAGTATTGAATTTATAAACGATGTTTATAAATTAAATAATACATGAAATTGAAGTGGTGAATTTATAAACGATGTTTATAAATTGAATAACGCGGGAAATTGAGATAAATTTATAAACGGTGTTTATAAATAAATTGGAATGATTTTCATTAGATAATCAGGGAATTAAAATGAATTTATAAACGGTTTTTATAAATGAAATGGAAAAAAATTATCATTGGATAATTTGAATATTTAAATTCAAATAAGAATTTAAAAATAGAAATGGGGAAATCATTTTAAATAAATAAACGATGAAATTTATTCTGATATTCAGAATGTAAATTGAACTAAAAATAAATCTTTATGGATTTATGATTTGAATTCGATTTGATCAAATTTACTTAAATAAAATATTCTTTTAGAAAAGATATTGGAATTTTATTAGATAGAAACCAAAATAAAATAAGTAAATTGGTTATATGTATAAGTTAAAATAAATAGAATATTCCAAAATAAGCTTTTGTTTTTTTATACAGATTTTGAAATGGAACTTGTTAAATATATGTAACAAGTTAATTTATAAACTATGTTTTAAAATTTGGTGAAATAAATTATCGTTAGATAATTCAAAGGTTTAAATTCAATATGTATTTAACAAGTGAATTGGGAAAAACGTGTTGAAAATAAAACAACTGATTATATTCTGGAATTTAGAATATAAGCTGAATTGAGAAAATCCAAAGGAGTTATAATTGGAATTTGATTATACCAAATTTTATAATTTATCTATAAAAGGAATTGGGATTTAAAATAAAAAATCGAGTATAAATAACTGTATAACCGAGTAAGGAAAAATCTGCGATTGTAGATAATCAGAATTATTGAGTTGAATTCGGAAAATTGGTTTGATATATATTAAAAATATATTAGAATGGAGTTGAATTTATTTTAAACGAAGTTTAAAAGTTTATAGATATAAATATAATTAAAATGAACTCGCCGCAGCGCGGTAGTTCGTAAATTGGAGTTTCGAACTTCAACTGAGTATACAGAACTCAAATTAAGTCGGAATACTTTGAAACAAGAATCGTCAGGACCGGTTGAATAATAGTTTTCTAATGGAAGAGAAAATTCTGGATTTCGTCTAATTGATTTTGAGTTATGTCAAAATCAAATTTTCAGAAAAGCAGCACCAAAATCGTTTAAAAACCATAATGGTTTATATAAATAAAATATGAATTTCCATTTGGAAAATCTGGACTTGAGTTATAAAATAAATATGAACTTGAGTGAAGTAAACGGATTGATTTTTGGGACAAAACCAGTTATTTATTTTTGAATAGAATTAACTAAGTGGAAGAATAATTTGTTAATCGAATTTTAGATCGATATATTTCTTTTGATATGTAAATGAGATTTGTGAATTTCATATTCGAAATCGAATATGAAACCTGAAATGAAAATGGGATTCAATTAATTTATAAGCAAACTAAAATACATACAAACATGATATGTTCAAATAACAAGTGAAATAGGCTAAGAAGCTAATTAAAGAATAAATGGGTGAAACTAAATTCAAACGATTGGATTGATTTGAATTGAATTGAAAACTGGTGAACATGTGTTAAACAGGTATAGAATGAAGTGTATAAAGAGATTTATATAGAACGCCCTACAATAAGGTATATGTTTAAATTCCATATGAGGTTTTATGCGACGAATCGGCAAGCCACTTGGCTTTTTGAATTTCTTTTTGAATGGAAAGGGCCTAGAGAGGCGAGTTGAGGTTTGAACTATCGACCAGTACAAAGGAGGTTATGGAGAAATTTTCTAAAAATTTAAGGAGTTAGAATATTTTTATGTTAATTTGATAACTAGAAATCTATATATCAATATATATAGGATCCGGTAAGGAAATGAACTTAAAAATAGAATATTATAAACAAAAAGGAAATCGAAAATCTGGTAATAGAAAGAGAAATATATATATATATATATACACACGTTTTAAAAAAGAATAAGTGGTTTTTATGGTGTTGATGATTTGAGATAAGTGGTCTTGTCTGTTTTGAAGTTAAAGATGTTATTCAGTCAAGGTCTGAGAGGTAATTATACCCTAACTTTATTGATTTCATTACTAACTGATAAATAGCAAGATTCAGTCTTAAAGAGAGATGTTTAAAGAGTTTAGTCGAATGCAGTATTTTGGGTTATTGTAACGATTTTTTATACAACATTCGCTTTAACCCAAGTAAGTGGAAATTTGGAAATATCATAATAAATATTTCCTGAGTATAGAAATAAATGAATGGTCGTGGAAGAGATAAGTAACTGGAATGTTCTCCAACTATAAATAGAATATATTTTCTAAGTATAGAAAATAAAAGAAGTTGATATTTGGAATTGTCTTCCAAAGAGCGTAAGAGGCCAAGATGATTATTGAAAATATCGTGTTAACGAATATGGATAAGGAAATCAAGAAGTGTTTTAATTAATAAAATATTAATTAAGGGGCCTAGTGATTGTTTGATGTTCTGAATGGATATTTGTTTTTCTTCGATAGTTAAATAACTGATTATCGAAGTGTTTGCCAATATCGTTGTCAATATGGAGAGACCGGTTGGATTATTACCCGTGAACCACTCTGTATTGGCAGTAACGTTGAGAATTAGATTATATGAAGATAATTGTAGACGGAGTAAAGTGCAAGGTCTTTTTCTATTAATAGAAATTGTGCCTTCGGTTTCGATCAATCCCAGAACGAACGTAAATGGACGAATGTCTGACAAAGTATTTCCAATGATCGCATATGTTGGTCTGTATAAATATATATGGTGGCGGAGAATTTATTCTCTTAGCATAATATCCATAATATATTTGTTCAAATCAATTAATGACTAATGGGTCTGACAATGTGGCATTCAAAATGATTATGCTATCAATGAATGATAACTAATCGTAGCCTCAGGACTCAATAACTGGGAAATGACAAAAATCGGGCAGGCAGCATGGCTATGTGGGTCGCTTCCATTAGGGTGTATAATCACCTATGTAGAGAAATTCCATTTGCTTCTTTAATCTATCGATGTTGTCCCTTTTCGGGAAATGGTTGTTGATCCCAACCGTTGGTGATATACATTCGATACACTCAAGTGAAATGAGTGGTCGGTCATGTGTGGGCTGGGTTGCAAGATGTTCTTGTTGAACCCAGTGTATTCCCCTTTAGAGATACACTATCGAAGGTGGTTCCATACGTTGTCATGTTGTAAATCCAATCTCCAATAAGCGCCATGTGGTTTGATTTTATATTATATATGGAGCGTGAGATGCAAGCGTTCCGCTGGATTGTTATTTATTTGATTTAGACACTATTATAATATCACTGAATTTTTGTATCAAAGTGTTTTGGGTTATCATAAGGTAAAAACCATCCGTGTTTATGTGTGGATCGGTCTTACGATTAACATTTCTTTCGAAAGGATTTTTAAAGTTAAACAAATGATTGGAGTTACTCACACCAGTCCCATAACTGACCCAGAGTTTGTTTTGTTTTTGTTTTCCCTAAACTCTTGGGTGCCCAAATTTGTATGGGCAGTCAAGTTGTCGGGATTTTTCAGATTCAGTTGGAAGAGCTGGAAGAAGAGGCTTCACCAGTTAGCTATAAACTATCATATTTCCGCTGTTTACTATGATGTATCTGGAAACAGGTGTTTATAACTATTCCAGAAATAGCCATTAGGCTCTGGTGATGGTATGTATATAAAGTAACCGAATTGTATTTCAAAGTTTATGTTACCTAATATATTTTATTCGTTCCTCTGTTAGATTTGTCTTCTTTGTTCTATTCTAGTATTTCTTTCTTTCTATTTCTCATCCTCTAACTTCTTTCTAATAATGATTCGTATTTCTGTCCAATTTGGGTTGGAGTGTGGTGTTATTAGTCAACTCAGATAGTACGGATTTGCGGGCCATTACATAAGTAGTTCCTTTCATGCGGCTTCAGCTGTCGACTCGCGTAGGCAACAACCTTGTCCTTCTGCATTAGCACTACTCCATGCTCAATACCACATGCATTGGTGTATACCACCATCTCTTCATTCTCCCTTGGAATGGTCAACACAGGTGCACTCGTCAATTTCTCTTTTAGTATCCCGAACACTCGCTCACACTTTGCATTCCATGTGAACACTTGGTTCTTTTTCGTCAATCCTGTTAATGGTGCATCTATCTTGGAGAAATCCTTGATAAACCATCGGTAATAACCAGCCAACCCAAGGAAACTCCTCACATTCATCACATTCTTAGGTTGATCCCAGTCCTGGATTGCTGCCACCTTAGCGGGGTCAACTTCTATCCCATTTCCAGAAACTACATGACCTGAGAACCTCACTTCACTCTTCCAGAAGTGACACTTCGAAGACTTAGCTCTCAGCTGATGCTTTCGCAAGATTTTCAGCACAACTCTCAAGTTCGTCTTGTGCTCTTCCTCATTCCGAGAGTAAACCAGAATATCATCCACGAACACAAGCACGAACTTGTTCAACTGATCTCTGAAAACTCTATTTATAAGATCCACAAAATACGCTAGCGCATTAGTCAACCCGAATGGCATCACCAACCACTCAAAGAAACTGAATGGTGTCCTAAAAGCAGTCTTTGGCACACTATCCTTCGCCACCCTCAACTAGTGAAATCCCAATGCCAAATCCATCTGAGAAAACACTTTGGCTTAGTGAAGCTGATCGAACAAGTCATCTATCCTTGGCAACAGATACTTGTTCTTCTTGGTCACCTTGTTCAGCTCACGATAGTCCACACATAACCTTAACGAGCCATCTGCCTTGGTTTCAAACACGACCGGTGCACCCCATTCGGAAACACATCTTCGAAATGAATCCCTTTCCTAGAAGGTCACGAACTTGCACCTCCAACTCTCGCTATTCCTTAGGTTCCATCCGCCTAAGAGGCATAACAATTGGTCTAGCACCCTCGACCAAATCAATCCTAAACTCAATCTCATGATGCGGCGGCAACCCTTTGACCTCATCGAAGACATCCTCATACTCATTAGCGATTAGCACAATGACAAGTCTTCCTGTGGAATCCCAGGTGAATATAGATATCTCCCCAATACACCCACTTCGTGCTTACATCTAACTAACACCTTTCGCCCTTTCATATCCCCGACTCTCACCTCTAGCTTCTCGCAATTCACCCTTACCGCATATTTCTTGAGCCAATCCATACCCAAGATGATCCCAAACCCAGCGAAGTAAAGAACAAAGCAATCACATACAAAAGAGCAACCATGACTCGACAACACTAGACCACTACACAACATGGACAAACTGGATGAACCCCCAACTGGGTTACTCACGATCAACAGTCTATTACAAATCTCAGGTTCCTAACCCAAGCGACAAACAAGCTCATTGCAAATGAATGAGTCCGATGCTTCGGTATCAAAAAGCTCACGAACTGAAACACTATTAACAGAAAGAGTACCTTGCACCACGACACCCTTTCCTCTGTAGTAGGAGCCCTTGAGGAAGTTGGCACGACCTCTAAAGCATATGCCTTCACAACATGCTTTCCCTTAGCTGATCCTAGACAGTCTTTCTTCTCATGCCCAGGCTTTCCAACTTGAAACATTTCTTCTCAGATATTGGACTCTTGCACTCGCTAGCAAGATGGCCTTTCTGTTGGAAGTTAAAACAAACCACCTCACTCTTAGGATTCTTTTGGCCATTCTTCCCTTTTTGTTGTTGTTGTTTCCTCTTATTATTATTACCACAATGTTGTGGCTTCTGATCCTCCTTAGGTGCGACAACGGACGTCTTCTTAGGAAACAGACTTTCATTCCTCAAAGCCTTCTCGACAATCTTCTCAAAGCTATAATCGAGATGGTCCACAAGCTGATTCCCAAGATATTCATCCAATTCCAAGACAAACTTCTCGCTCTTTTGATAAGGATTATCCACATATGAACGAGCATACTTCGACAAGGCTTCAAAGTCACAAATATAGTCAAGAACTGGGCGACTATTCTATTTAAGCTCCACAAATCTCTTAAACAAAATTGACTTATGCACGGTGGAGATAAACTTTGCTAAAACTTAGCTTGAAATTCCTCCCATGAAATATCCTCTTCAGGGGGTCTCAAGTGTGACAGAGTTTCACCAATCCATTGCTCTGCCCTCTAGCTGCCTTGATGCAAGCTTGCTTTTTGTTGCATCATCAATGCCTAAGTTCTTGAAGATTCGAACACAAGTATCCAACCACCTTTGAACCTCTTCAACTGGTTCACTGCCCTTGAACAGTTTCCCTCCCAACGAGGTAAAGCCTTTGCATAGCTTTGCATATTCTACAGCTCTAGGCATTTGAACTCCAACATCAACCATAGCTGCCACTGGAGCGGGGTTCCTTTGAAGGCATACTTCCATCATAGCTTCAAACATGGTCGGGTAGTCATGTGCCCTTCCATTACCCCCCTCCAATATTAACTTCCTTAGCAGTGTGTCTTGATGGTCATCTACTCATTCTAAATCTGCAATTTAGAATAATTAGCCACTTCCAAGAAAAACAACCAAAGGATACAACCGCTAATACTATATATGCTAATATATATAGTAAGCATCAATCTGAAATCTACAAATACGTCACTCATGCGTAATTATGTCTTTGAACTTCAGCTAAAATCGTTAAGCATAGCTCTGATACCAAATGTGACGACCGCCCATATTCCCTACACTTAATAAGAGGAACAATCAAATGAAAGGTGTGCATGACAGCTATGGACGATCATCAAAGAAGGAAAAACACAAGTGGAACCTATCGTAGAACTCACAGTGCAACGATAAAGTATAATAGAACATATACAACATGTAATAGTAATGAAGGATCATATAGCAAACTTTCACAACATACTGAAAGGTCATCCAAAAAATACCAAAGTTTGTACAAAAGGCCTCACTACAACCCTCATAGATCATTCAAACATCGGACACAGAAATGTTAGATAGTAATAAAACTGGTAAGCTAGCCTCCTGTTCGTCTCCGCACAACAGCATGGTCCTCACTAATCACCTGTAACTTACTACTTAGTCTGTCCATCCACAACCAGATGAACAACACAAGGTAATAAGAGGAGACATAAAACCATGAGTCAGACAACAGTCTTAGTGAGCGATAAAACAGCTAACAAACTTTAACAATAAAGTATATGAGAATGGATAGATAAACATACTAATCTACCCACATCACCAGAGAAGAACTCAACCCAATATTCCCCACATCGGACAATGATAGCCTTTACGTTAAATAATTCAACCATTCATCCGTGGAGACTAAAACACCCATTCAATCATGTTAAGCACTCATAACATCCAGATTATAATTTCTCATGTAAACCATCCTAATCGAATTCAACATCCCTCAAGCACAAGCCCCAGAGGCCTAAACCAATATCAGACAAGTAGTCAAGGAACATCTCCTTCGACGTTGGACAACTTACATGAAATGGTACCATCGTTAGTCGTATGACAGCCCATCATGACTGTCATATGTCAAGGGCTAATGGTAACCCCAATTCTAGCACAACTCCGTATGCCATCATGACTCGTATGTTTGTCTTCTCAAATCTTGATAACTAGGCCCTTCACGACTGTCGAAGGTACAAGGCCCTTCATGACTGCCTAAAGTACCCCTGCTTTCAGTCTGCTAGAACTTACGATAACGATAATCTCTCAGCCTTCTCATCTCTAGCGTCGTCACGGGTGACTGTTCTCAAACTTAAGTCCCACTCGAGTAACCATTATCCACAACCCAACACCTTTTGAGTTGTTTGCACATTCGTTGCTTTTCATCGATCAACGATAGATCACATCACTTCAAACACCCCTTATGGACTCTTGTCGAAGCCATCATCATCATCGAACCGAACAACATCAATATAAGGCTCAATATAGTCCATAGTATTCACCAATATTAGCTAAGGAAACCAGCCATAGCACTTAGGCCATCAACCATAGCCTTTAAAAGTGTTGTAGAAACTCATTCCAACCGACCAGGATAGGACCGACCTTGGACGACCGACCCCCTTCAGGAACTACCATGATATCCTGATCGACCGACCCAATTGACGTGAGTCCCCCACGAACGACTGACCAAATCGGGGGACCGACCAGCTCCACCTCATATCGTGTCCCACTCATTTGCTAACACCCTCCCGACCAGGTAAGACCGACCAGACATGGACTGACCCTGTTTATTTCTACTCAAGCACTCTACTACATGCGACCGGGGGTGCACGACCGACCCCCGACTCATGACCGACCCACCTCCTGACTTGTTCCTAAGACAGAATCCTCAATCAAGATCTAAATGGTCGACCAGGTTTGGACGACCGAGCAGAGCCTGACTTGTTTCCCAAGACACGCATGCCTGGACTACGCAACCAACCAGGTATGAATGACCAGAAACGTGCACTTCTCCATTTCATCTCCAACTTTGACCAAAACTTCGCCAATCGACGAAACCAACTCAACCAATCCATTTAACACAATCATGAACATGTTATGAAACCACTAATATCACCAATTTGACAATTCCACCAATAGTTATGTGAAATTCACCAAGATCACCATAAATGTAAATATGAAGAAAATTATAGATCTAACTTGCATATACACATGAAATGGCATGGGAATTACCAAATTAAACTTGCTAAAATAGATCATAGGGTGATTCATGTGAAAATACACTTATAAAGGCATAGATCTATGATAAAACACTTAAATATGATGAAAAACATGATCAAACATTCTTATACTTCACTGAATCCATGTGAGAGATGTAAATCACTCACCGATTCTCCAAAATAAGATAAAATCGATGAAACAAGAATCCGGATAGCAAGCACCTTGCACCAAACCCCATGATCCGATGAACTCTTGCTTCAATCGATGTAGATCAAGCCTCCAATGGTGTAGATCTATGATTTCTCTCCTTGGATTTTGATTTTTAATGGTGGAAAGGTGCTAGAGGAAGAAGGAGCTCAAGGCCACCTAACGGGAGAATGGGGAAGTAAACTATTTTTCACACCTCTCACCCTCTATTTATAGTTTCCATCAGCCTATTATTTTCTCAAATCAGCCCAATGTGGCTCAAAATCTTGAACAACCAACTAAAAACCTTAAAACAACGATTCCTCTCAAACCGCTAAGCCAAATCTTTAATGTAACCACTCTACTGAAAGGCAATCATCAATTCCTTTCTAGTGGCACAGGACTCACCTTCTAATTCCACCTAAGTCAAAAGTTATTCCCTCTACAAGACTGACAGAGGAAAAATGGTCACAAACAAAATTAGTAAAAATTATGGACATGTCTCATATCCCCATAAGCAACATATCTAAAGATGAGAATGATCCAGCCCTCAGGGAATAAAAATAAAAATATTTTACGATTATGGACATGTCTCATATCCCCATTGTCTAATTTATTACATTTTTGAGATCATTGCACATCGCTCATTACAACGTTATTTTTATTTTTGTTGCTGCAGCTCGTTGTGAATGAGATTTTGCGTAGTGGGGTGCGCAAAAGGTTAGAAGAACAGGAAAAGAAAATTTCTTTATCTTTCCCCATACGCTTCAGCAGCGTACTCCCTACAGTTTCAAACTTCAAACCGTGTGTAGCATGCTTCCAAACCGTGCATATCAAGCTACTCGAATCCCTGTAAATAAAACAAGCTGGTCCTTATGTACTTGTTCCCTTCAGCAAAAACGAGCTCTTCCATCAAATATACCAAACGGTTCCCTTGAAATTCATAAAAAAAATCAAAATAAATTATAAAAAGCTGCAAGTTCACAACTTTTTAGTTGATAAAGGCTTATTCTTTAATGTAGCAAGCTATTGGGAGGTGCGAACATTTTTAGCAGCAGTTCGACGTGGACTGCGAGCCGCGATCCTCGGTGGCGGACCGAGCTGGAAGGGGAGTTGTTCGGGAGGTGCTCGGCGTGGAAAGAAGTAGTAACAGCCTGCATTTTACGTATCGGAAAATCATACAATATTTTTATTTTATTCCCTGAGGGTTGGATCATTCTAATATTCTGATATGTTGCTTATGGGGATGTGAGACATGTCCATAATTTTTACTAATTTTGTTTGTGACCATTTTGCCCTTGTCAGTCTTGTACACGGAATAACTTTTGACTCAGGTCGAATTAGGTGGTGAGACTGTGCCATTGGAAAGGAAATGATCATTGCCTTTCCGTAGATTGGTTACTTTAAAGATTTGGTTCAGCGGTTTGGGAGGAATCATTGTTTTAAGGTTTAATAGTTGGTTGTCTTGATTTGGAAAAGCCATAATGAGTTGAATTGGAGAGGCCCAATAGTGGGCTGGTGGAAGCTATAAATAGGGGGTGAGAGATATGGGAAATGGTTTAGCTTCTCCATTCTCTCATTTGGTGGCCTTGTATTTCTCCTTCCTCTAACACCTTTCCACCATTAGAATTGAGATCCAAGCTCAGAAAATCGAAGATCTACACCATTCGAGGCTAGATCTGCATCATTTCAAGGGAGAATTCATCGAATCGAGGAGTTTGGTTCGAATTGCTCGCTGTCCGGATTCGTATTTCTATCATTTTAGCTTGTTTTAGAGAATTGTTGAGTGATATACATCTCTCACATGGATTCAATGAAGTGTATGGGTGTTTGATTATGTTTTTCATCTAATTCGAGTCGTTTTCCTTAGATCTGCACTTTGGTAAGTTCTATTCCATATGAAACACCTTAGGATCTTATTTAGCAAGTTTAAACCGGTAATTCCATGATATTTCGTATGATTATGTAAATTAGAACTATAATTTTGTGCATATAACCAATTATCATGATTTTGGAGCGATTTGCATAATTTTGGATAAGAAACGTTGTATTCATGTTAATAATGGTTTCATACCATGTTTGTGGCCATATTTGATGAATTGGAAAAGTAGGATTCATCGAGTCTATTGTTTTGCAAAGTTTTGGTTGAAATCTGAGTTGCATTGGAGTGGTGCAGGTTTTGGGTCGTCATGGTTGGTCGGCACTAAGTTAGGTTGGTACAAAAGTGGTTTCGCACCAAAGTGGGTCTGGTCGGACATTTCTAGTGATGATGTGACTTCGAAGTGAATTCAATTGGGAAGGTTCGAAGTGTTGAAAAGTGTTCGTTGGTTGGTGTAGAACAAAAATGAGGTGACAACTCAAAGGTTGTGAGTCAGTGGATAATGGATTTCTCAAGAAGGTTGCTTGAGCTATGAAGAATTATCAGGTTGGATGATCAGAGATGCGAAGGCCGAGAGATTATCGTTGTCATAAGTTCTAGCAGGCTCGAAGCAGGGGTACATTAGAGACATCTAAAAGACCGGTTATAGGTCAAGTACCCTAGGTATCGTTGAAAGGCCTAGTTGTCAAGGTTGGACATACATACATATCGTTGAAAGACGTATGGAGTTTATGCTAGAACTGGGGTTGCCACTTGCCCTTGACATATGGCAAGGTTGGTCGCCATTCGATTAATTATGGTTTCGAAGCAGGATTGGTGGTGATATCCATAGTCAGTCATGAATTGTTGGTTGTTTTATTTTGTAACAGCCC
The DNA here is from genome assembly GCA_030737875.1 of Allium sativum. Lineage (NCBI taxonomy): Eukaryota > Viridiplantae > Streptophyta > Magnoliopsida > Asparagales > Amaryllidaceae > Allium > Allium sativum. The sequence goes on from CM060924.1 coordinate 165,246,863, forward strand.
ACATTTTACGTATCGGAAGATCGTAAAATATATTTATTATATTCTTTGAGGGTTGGATTATTCTCATCTTTTAATATGTTGTTTATGGGGATGTGAGACATGTCCATAATTTTTACTGATTTTCTTTGTGACCATTTTGCCCCTGTTAGCCTTTTATAGTGCATAACTTTTGACTCAGGTCGAATCAGAGGGTGAGACCTGTGCCTTTGGAAAGGAATTGATGATTGCCTTTCCATAGAGTGGTTACATTAAGGATTTGGCTCAACGGTTTGGGAGAAATCGTTGTTTTAATGTTTTTCATTTGGCTATTCAGGGTTTGGAGCCTTAGTGGAATCCTATAAATATGGGGTGAGAGTGGAGGGAAAAGGTTTACTTTTTCCCATTCTCTCATTTGAAGGCATTTGATCTCCTTTTTCCTCCTACACCTTTCCACCATTAAAAATCCAAATCTAAGGGAGGAAATCGAAGATCTACACCATTCAAGGCTAGATCTACATCATTTCAAAGGCGAATTCATCAGATCAAGGGGTTTGATTCGGAGTGCTCGCTGTTCGGATTCTTATTTCTATTGTTTTAGATTGGCAAATCGGTGAGTGATTTACATCTCTCACATGAATGCATTGAAGTATATGAGTGTTTGTGCATGTTTCTCATCAAATTGGGATATTTTATCAAAGATTTACACCATTATAAGTTCATTTTCATATGCATCACCGTACGATCAAATCTAACAAGTTATAGTCATTAATTTCATGTCATTTTACATGTTTATGTTAGTTATATTTCTCATTTTGATCATATGTTCATTTTAACTGTTTTTGGTGAGATTTACAACATTTTGTGGTAATCGTCATATTCATGTGGTTAGTAATGTTATGATATGTTTATGATTGTGTTTGATGATTTTGGTTGAGTTGTTTCGTCGGATTTGACGTTTGGCGAAGTTATGGTCGAAATCAGAGTTGAATTACAATATGCAGGAATTAACTCGACCATAGATTGAATCGGCCAGAAATTGGCTCGGCCATAGGTTGAATCAGCCAGGAGTTGAATCGGCCATAAATTGAATCGGCTAGAAGTTGGATTGAAACGAAGTTGGATCAGACAGGAGTGGATCGGATCGGGCAATAAGTGGATCAGTTCAGTCTCATGTCTTGTCACAGAGAACAAGTCAGATTGGATCAGTCATCTTGGTTCGGATCGGTCATTTAGGGGAACTGAATCAGTCATCTTGGATCGGATCGGCCTAGTTTGGGTCAGGTCGGTCTGAAAGGGGGCGGATCGGTCATGTTTTAGCAGCGCTTTTAAACGCTGTGGTTGATAGTGATGATGCTAGGGTTTGTTTCCAACTGGGTTATTTTCTGAAAAAGTACGTTTTTCGGGTATGACTCAGATTTTGATAAAAGGTCTAAAAAATATATTTTTCGGGGGCAACCTCCCGAACCCTAGCCACAGCGCAGTGGTGTAATTGGCTCGGTGATGATGTGACTTTGAAGTAAATTCAAGTACGAAGGTTCGAAGTGTTGAATGTGTTCGTTGATCAAGGTGGAATAACGAATGAGGGGGCAACTCAAAGGTTGTGAGTTGGTGGATAATGGTTGCTCATGAAGGTTGCTTAAACTATGAAATGTCGTCAAGGTTGGATGACTAGAGATGCGAAGGCCGAGAAGTCATCGTTGTCGTAAGTTCTAGCAGGCTCAAAGCAGGGGTACAATGGGGGCACCCAACAGACTGGAAGGTTGCCGGTCGAGTACTTGGGTATCGTTGAAAGGCCTAGTTGTCAAGGTTGGACATTGTCAAGGTTGGACATATGGAGTTATTGCTAGAACTGGGGTTACCATTAGCCCCTGACATATGGCAAGGTTGGCCATCATACGATTAACGATGATTTCAAATAAGGATCGGCGGTGATAGTTAGAGTCAGTCATGGATGATTGGTTGTTCTGTTTTTACTATCTCACATAGATTATCCAAAGTCGAGGGAGATGTTCTTTTAGTGCTTAACTAATATTGGTTTAGGCCTCTAGGGAGAGTACTTGGGGGATGTTAAACTCGATTAGGGTTGTCTATGTGAGACTTATATAATTTGGATGTCATGTGTGTTTTCCATGATTGAATGGGTGTTCTGGTTTCCATGGTTGAGTTGTTATTGTAAAGGCTATTGCTGTCCGATGTGGGGAAGATAAGGTTGAGTTCTTCTCTGGTGTCGTGGGTAGATTAGTATGTTTATCTATCATTTCTCATACACTTTATTGTTGAAGTTTTTTAGCTATTTTATCGCTCACTAAGACTGTTGTCTGACTCAAGGTTTTATGTTTCCTCTTATTACCTTGGGTTGTTCATCCGGTTGTGGATGGGCAGACTAAGTAGCGGATGACAGGTGATGCTTTAGTGAGGACGATGGTGCTGATCGGTGGCGAGCAGGAGGCTCACGTACCAATTTTACTACTATCTAATAATTAGGTTTCCACTGTTTGCTTTTCTGAATAATGTAGTGAGGCAACTTTGTATAAACACTATTTCCAAGTTTGTGGATATTACTTTCTGGGTGTATGAAAGTCTTGTGTTTCTGCTTCACTATTACTACCAGTTGTATATGTTCTATTATATTTTATCCTTGCGTTGTGAGTTTACGATAGGTTCTGCTTGTGTTTACCTACTCTGATGATCATCCATGACTGCCTGGCATATCCTTCAGCGCATTATTCCCCTTGTATAGTGCGAGGGTTATGGGCGGTCGTCACATATTTGTACCGTCTCATTTAGATTGTCCAACGTCGAAGGAAATGTTCCTTGGGTGCTTGTCTGATATCTGTTTAGGCCTCTGGGGCTTGCGCCTGAGGGATGTTAAGTTCGATTAGGATGGTTTACATGAGATATATGAATTGGATGTCATGAGTGTTTTGCCATGATTGAATGAGTCTTCTGGTTTCCATGGGTGTATGGTTGAAATGTTATCGTAAAGGCTATCACTGTCGGAAGGGGGGAAGATAGGGTTGAGTTCTTCTCTGATGATGTGGGTAGATCAGTATGTTTATCTATCCATTCTCATATACTTTATTGCTGAAGTTTGGTAGTTCTTTATCGCTCACTAAGACTGTTGTCTGACTCAAGGTTTTATTTTTCCTCTTATTACTTTGGCTTGTTCATCCAGTTGTGGATGGGCAGACTAGGTAGCAGGCGACCAGTGATTAGTGTGGACAATGATGCTGTGTGAAGGCGAGCAGGAGGCTGGTGTATTATCTTTACTACTCTATAGTATTTCTATTTCCGCTGTTTGAGTTGATCTCTGGGTGTTGTAGTGAGGCTTCATGTACAAACTTTGATATTCCTATGATGTGTGGATAACCTTTCAGGATGTTGTGAAAGTTTTTAGAAGTTTGTTATATGATGCTCCACTATTTCTACCTTTCAGGACTGCCTTCGCATCATGAGATCGAGTTTAGGATCGATTTGTTCAAGGGTGATAGACCAATCGTTATGCCTCTTAGCAGATGGCGCCTAAGGAACAGCGAGAGTTGGAGGTGCAAGTTGATGACTTTCTAAGAAAAGGATTCATTCAGAGAAGTGTTTTCGAATGGGGTGCACCGGTCGTGTTTGCAACCAAGGCAGATGGCTCGTTAAGGTTATGTGTGGACTATCGTGAGCTGAACAAGGTGACCAAAAAGAACAAGTATCTGTTGCCAAGGATAGATGACTTGTTCGATCAGCTTCACGAAACCAAAGTGTTTTCTCAGATGGATTTGGCAACGGAATTTCACCAGTTGAGGGTGGTGAAGAATAGTGTGCAAAAGACTGCTTTTAGAACACCATCCGGTTTCTTTCAGTGGTTGGTGATGCCATTCGGGTTGACTAACGCGCCAGCGTATTTTGTGGATCTTATAAATAGAGTTTTCGGAGATCAGTTGAACAAGTTCGTGATTGTGTTCGTGGATGATATTCTGGTTTACTCTCGAAATGAGGAAGAGCACAAGACGCACTTGAGAGTTATGCTGGAAATCTTGCGAAAGCAACAGCTGAGAGCTAAGTTTTCGAAGTGTCACTTCTGGAAGAGTGAAGTGAGGTTCTTAGACCATGTTATTTTTGGAAATGGGATAGCAATTGACCTCGCTAAGGTGGCAGCAATGCAGGACTGAGATAAACCTAAGAATGTGATGAATATGAGAAGTTTCCTTGGGTTGGCTGGTTATTACCGACGGTTTATCAAAGATTATTCTAAGGTAGCTACACCGTTAACAGGATTGATGAAAAATAACCAACTGTTCACATGGGAAGCAAAGTGTGAGCGATCGTTCGGGATCCTGAAAGAGAAACTAACGAGTGCACCTGTGTTGACCATTCCAAGTGGGAATGAAGAGATGTTGGTATACACTGATGCATGTGGTACTGGGCTTGGAGCAGTGCTAATGCAAAAGGACAAGGTTGTGGCCTACGCGAGTTGATAGCCGAAGCCGCATGAAACAAACTACCCAACTCACGATTTAGAGTTGGAGGCAATTGTTTTTGCTCTGAAGATGTGGAGACGTTACCTACTGGGAGTTCGATTCGAGTTATTCATGGATCACAAGTTGCTAAAGTATCTTTTCTCCCAAAAGGATTTGAATCTTCGGCAACAACGATGGTTGGAGTTTCTGGCATCGTATGATTTTGGTATTGCCTATACTCTGGGCAAAGGCAATGCAGTTACGGATGCGTTGAGTCGAAGACAGGCGAGTTTGGGAGCTATGTTTTCAAAATGGAAGAGCCTTGAGTATTTGGCAAGATTCGATGTCAAACCAAGGTGCGAGTTGGAACCTGAATTGTTGGCAACCTTATAGATAGAACCTACTCTTATGAAAAAGATTGGCGAGAGCCAAAAGCAGGATGAAAAGCTTGTTGGGTTTATTCATAAGCTAGAACTAGAGAATAAAGAATTCGAAGTTGATCGAGAAGATTGTCTTCAAAAGCAAGGGAAAATAGTTGTTCCTAATATCGATGGACTCAGAGATGATGTTCTGAAGGAATGTCGTCGCTCGAAGTCGACGACTCATCCCGGTGGTAATAAGATGTATCTGAACGAGAAGCAAATCTACTACTGGGAAGGATGAAGCAAGATATTGGAAAGTTCATTTCCAAATGCATGAACTGTCTATTGGTGAAAGCTGAACAGAAGAAGCCGAGTGCTTTGCTTCAGCCATTGGAAGTTCCTATATGGAAATGCGAATAAATGTCGATGGATTTTATCGATGTATTAACTAGGACGAGGGCAGCAAACGGAGGAATTTGGGTCATCATGAATCGCTTGACCAAAAGTGCAAGGTTCACCCCTGTTAAGTAAACTAGGACGGCATCGAAATTGGATGAACTTTATGTGAAATGAATAGTTCGATTCTGTGGTATCCCAAAAAGTATAGTGAGTGACCGAGATCCATTATTTACGAGCGGATTTTGGAAGAGCTTGCAAGAAGCTTTAGGAACCGAGTTTTGCTTAAGTACGGCTTATATCCCAAAATTGATGGTCAGACTGAGAAAGTCAATCGAGTTTTGGAGGATCTCCTGAGGGCTTGTGTGTTAGACTTCGAAGGATTGTGGGAGGACCATCTACATCTAGTTGAGTTTGCATATAATAATACCTACCAGTCTAGCATTGGGATGGCAGCATACAAGGCGTTGTATGGGAGGTCTTGCAATTCTCTAGCATGTTGGTTAAAAACTAGAGATAAGTTGGTATTTGGGCCTGAGATGATTCGAGGGACATCGGATTGTATCGAGATCATTCGACAATGAATGAAGGCGACCCAAGATCGTCAAAAGAGCTATGTAGACAAGTGCCGAAAAGATTTGAAATTCGACGTAGGCGACATGGTTTTCGTGAAGATTTCGCCATTAAAGCATGTGGTTCGATTCGGAAGTAAAGGAAAGTTGGCTCCTAGGTTCGTTGGACCGTTTCCGATAGTCGAGCGAATAGGAAAGCTCGCATATAGGTTGGAGTTATATGAGAAGATGTCTAGTGTGCATAATGCTTTCCATGTGTCGTTTCTACGGAAGTTCGTGCATAACTCAAATATGGTGGTACCTCCAGATAAGTACGAAGACATAGAAGTAGAAACCACAGTTGCACGACCTCGTAAGCCCCTTCATGTTTTGAGGAATAACATGAAACAACCTAAGAGGAAGACGATTAAGCTGGTCAAGGTACAATGGAATGAAGATAGTGATGATTGTGCATGGGATACGGAAGAGAGTATGATGATGACTCGCCCAGAACTCTTCATCGGTAGGACCCTTTGATATCGTATCATCGTTATATCGTTGTATCTTGTTGTTGTTTGATATAATTCCACGTGCTAGGATAAGGTTGTGGATGCATGGCTTGATGGCTGCTGGTTTGGATGATAGAATTGGCTTCTCATGCATGATAGGCATGCGGAATTGTTATGGTTGCTTGTATTTACTTAGGGATTTCGAGGGCGAAATTATTAAGTGAGGAAAATGTAACAGCCCACATTTTACTTATTGGAAGATCGTTAAATATTTTTAATTTATTCCCTGAGGGTTGGATCATTCTAATATTTTGATATGTTGCAAATGGGGATGTGAGACATGTCCATAATTTTTACCAATTTTGTTTGTGACCATTTTGCCCTTATCAGCCTTGTACATGGCATAACTTTTGACACAAGTCGAATCAGTTAGTGAGACCTATGCCATTGGAAAGGAAATGGTGATTGTCTTTCCGTAGAGTGGTTACATTAAAGATTTGGCTCAGTAGTTTGGGAGAAATCGTTGTTTAAAGGTTTAACAGTTGGTTGTAACAACCCGCATTCTACATATCGGAGGATCGTAAAATATTTATTCCTTTTTCTTATGAAGTCATATGGTCGTGTAACTTTAGGGAACGACTATTGGTGTCATTTCCCATGTTCACGATTCTTGCCGATTTTAAATGACCGTTTTGCTCCAAGAAAATATTGTTTTGCCTATAACTTTTGATTGGTAAGGAGTTTTGACCTGAAACCACTTCGATCAGATTTAGATAGTGGTTTACCTTTCTGTAGAGTGGTCACATTAATCAAATGGACTTACCGTTTGGGAGATATGGGTGAAACAAGATCTGGAAGGTGAAAAACAGCTTAACCGGGCCTAATTAGGGTGATTAGCAGCTAGTCCCATAACCCATTTCGGGATTATGGCTATGGGAGGGTTGATAGGGTTAGGAAATTCAGTTTTATTCATTTTTCCAACCGCCATTTACATCCTTGAAACCCTAGCAATGGCCACCACCTTCTAAATCACTCCCAAATCACTCTCTAATCGCGAATTAGCTTAATCTATAACAAATCAAGGAAGATTAGTGTCAAATCAGAGTTGAGCTACCGTGTTGCATAGGAAACCACGCCAAAACAGTAGAGTTTAAGATCTAAAGTTTTATTATTGGCTAAGGTGAGTGATTTGCACATTTTTACACTAATTACGGTTAACTAGGGGTGATTAGTGTTAATTAAAGAAATTATGCATGCTAAAATTCTGGAAAAATATATAGAAATTCTCAAATATTATTTTATGCCTCTATTAGAAATTTGGGATAATTTGGACATGTTTTGCTAATTGTATGGTTAAATCATGATTAAGGGGATTAAGGGGAAAACATGGGTTTTGGGTATGTTTGATCCATTTTAACATATTAGATTGTTGTTTTGGTGTTTATGGTCGATTGTCCATGTTGCTATTACTGTTTGGAATGCTTTGTTATTGCATAGTCAAGTTAGGCTAGTCAAAAACGTCGTCGTATGACATAAATAACTTGCTGGAAAGAGTTGCAAGAAATTGGTCACCCCCGTTCGTGAGGCACCCTCCCCGATCGTGACAGTATCAGCACGAGCCGCCCCTGTTGTGAGCCACCTCACAAGCCGACCCCCTTCACGAACCACGAACCGGATGCCACCCACAAGCCGCTCCAATACCTTACGAGCCAAGAAGAAAATCACGAACCGTGGAGCATCCTTCACCACGAGTCGAGCCGCCAGGGAAGTATTGGTCAGGAGCCGACCCGATGGCCACCAGTCATCACGAGTAGCTGGCCGGAGACAAGCAGGAGGCTTACACATATCATTTCCATATGTTTTCTCTGTGTTGTTGTTAGTCGCTACTTTGGGCATTAGTAGTGTACCTTCCTATTTTTCTTTAGAGATAGTTTTAAAAGTTGTAATAAAAATGGTTTGAATCATAAGCTATATTTTGAATTTTCCGCTGCTACGATGGTTTAATTTCCAGCTTATGCACTGTCCCGCCTGTTTTGTATCAAGTTATGTTATTATTATATTTTGTTTCATGCGCTGTGAGATATACTACAGGTTCTTTGATGATTCATCGTTTCAAACCCTTTTTCGTTTGACGACCGTCCCGTGCTGGTTGGGCATCGGCACAACGCATTTCATTGGAAATGTCTGCTGGTGCGGGGCGGGCCGTCACATTTGGTATCAGAGCTCTAGGTTGCTTAGTTAATGTAGGGTAAGACACCAGGGAGAGATAATATACGTATATGAGAGCGCGTATTTGTGGTATTTTGGTTTTCAAAAAGCTATATATATATACTATTGATATATCTAAGGAAGAAGTCGCACTGCACTGGAACCACTATGGAGATGGTTAATCATTTTATCTTTACAGATTGAACGATGAGTCGATATACGAGGAGTACGGGTTCAGGGACCAATAATAGGAATGCTTCCGATATGAGGACGATGTTTACTACCTTCAAGCGAGAGATGCTTAGAGATGTTCAGGGAGCAGCTTCTAACGCTGCTAGTGGTGGTGGTGCAGCGGTGCAGGCGCCTAGGGCTGATTTCGCCAAGCTTAATAAGGATTATACTAGTCTTGGTGGGAAGCCGTTCCATGGAACGGAATTTCTACGGATGTTCAGGATTGGCTCGATAGTTGTGAGCGCATCTTCAAGGATTTAGGGATCGATGATGCAATGAAGACAAAGCTAGCATGGCTTCAACTTCAAGGACGGGCTATGAATTGGTGGAATGTTATTAAAGCAGTTGCTCCCGAGGATCAAGTTACTTGGAATCAGTTTAAGACCCGCTTTAGTGATAAGTTTATCCCAGCTGCTCAGAAATCAGAATTGTTTAGGAAATTCTTCGAGCTTAAGAAGAATGGTAGAGCGGCCTTGGAATATATTGCTGAGTTCGATACTTTATCAAAATATGGACTATCCCTTATCGATACTATCAAGAAGAAGAATGAGAAGTTCATAACCGGCTTAGATGGGTATTTGGGGGAAAGACTTATAAACCACATCGACGAGACATTTGAATCTTTTTTGGGAAAGACATTGAGATCTGAGAGCCTTTACCCTAAGTCAAAGATCGAGGTTGTTGTTACATCAGCAGGGGAGCCAAAGCCGCAGGCAAGCGGTGGAGGCAAGAATAATTGCAGAATAAGAGGATGAAGAACCAAGCTAAGGATGGTCAGAAGAAGAGTAAGAAAGATGTTGAGTGCTATAGCTGTTGCAAGAAGGTCCTTTATGCTAAAGAATGTCGAGCAAAGCCAACGGACAGGAAGTGCTTCAATTGTGGCCAAGTGGGACATCACAAGGACAAATGTCCACAACCTCCTAAAGAGAAGCAGATTATGAAAGCATATGCTATCAATGTTCTTCCTTCTTTGTCGAATGCCCCAACTGCGGTCGAGAAATGAAAAAATGTCATTATTCAAGGTAAGCTTTCTATTTATGATGTTCCTGTTTGAGTATTTTTTGATACTAGGGCTTCCCATTCCTTCATATCTAGTGACCTGGTAGATAGGTTGGGATTGGAACCCGAGATAGTCGACAGGCCTTTAGTGGTGATGAATCTGATTGGTAGTTCGACTAGCCTTAGCATGATTTATCAAAATTTGGTCTTATCGAGTCATGGATGTATGTTTACTTGTGATTGCTTCATTTTGTGCTTTTTACTGGGTTTGGCATTATTTTGGGAGTCGATTGGCTCTAAATGTACGGAGTGGTGGTAGACTGTGAGAGATTTTTGGTGACAGTTAGGGCGGATGATGGGCGGAGGGTAGTGTTTGGTGGCCTACCTAGTGATGAGGTAATGGCTAGTTTTCTAATTTCCCTCGACATTCCGCAGGATGAGTTATCAGGGGTTCCCATTGCTGGCCAGTATCTCGATATCTTCGAGGAAGTGACCGGACTTCCACCACACCGGGAGATGAGTTCCATATTGATTTAGTGGAAGATGTCAGACCTATAGTGATGCCACTTCATCATATGGCACCAAGGGAGCAGCGAGAGCTCGGGGTGCAAGTAAGCAATCTTTTAAAGAAGGGATTTATTAGAAGAAGTGTTTCCGAGTAGGGAGCACCAGTTGTATTTGCCACTAAGGCAGATGGTTCCCTTTGTTTATGTGTGGACTATTGCAAGTTGAATAAAGTGACTAGGAAGAATAAGTATCCTCTTCCACGGATTGATGTTTTGTTTGATCAAGTGGAAGTAGCAAGAGTGTTCTCCCAGTTGGACCTCGCGACAGAATTTCATCAGCTCCGAGTGGCAGCTGAGAGTATTCCTAAAATGGCATTTCGGACGTCGTCTGGATTCTATGAGTGGTTGGACATGCCATTCGGGTAGACCAATGCACCAGCATATTTTGTGGATCTTATGAATAGGGTATTCAGGGATCAATTGAATAAGTTTGTTCTTGTGTTCGTGGACGATATCCTTTTTACTCGAGGACAGAGGAAGAACACAAGGAACATTTGAGAATAGTGATGGAGGTATTGAGAAAACACCAATTGAAAGATAAATTTTCAAAGTGTCACTTGTGGAGGAGGGAAGTGAGATTCTTGGGCCATGTTGTTTCAGAGAATGGGATTGATGTGGATCCTGCGAAGGTGGCTACGGTACAGGATTGGTCTACGCCTAAGAATGCAAAAGATGTAAGAAGTTTCTTGGTATTAGCTGGATATTATCGTAAGTTCATCCAGGACTTCTCCAAGATAGTGGCACCGTTAACTCAGTTGACCAAGAAGAATCAAGCTTTCGTCTGGGATGAAAGGTGCGAGAATGCATATAAGGGTCTTAAGGAGAAGTTGACGTGTGCTCCACTATTAGTCATTCCTAAAAGGAATGAAGAGATGACGGTATACACGGATGCATGTGGTACCGGACTAGGTGCCGTATTGATGCAAGGAGGTAGGGTCGTAGCTTACGCTAGTTAGCAACTGAAACCGCATGAGAAAAGATATCCTACCCATGATTTGGAATTGGCAGCGATCGTATTCGTGTTAAAGATGTGGAGACATTATCTCTTGGGAGAAAGATTCGAGTTGTTTACCGATCATAAATCATTAAAGTATATTTTCTCTCAGAAGGACCTAAACCTCTGTCAGCAGAGATGGTTAGAATTTTTTGGCTTCCTATGATTTCGATATCGCATATACACCAGGAAAGGGCAATGCAGTAGCTTATGCATTGAGTAAGAGACATGCCAGTTTAGGGGCTATGTTTCTAAAATGGAAGCAACTATAGTATATCGTAGGGTACGATTTCAGACCAAAGTGTGAACTGGATCCAGAAATGATAACAAGTTTGACGATCAGACCCACTTTGATTGAGCGGATTGGTTCCAGTCAGAGGGACGATCCTAACTTATTGGAAATCATCTCCAAGTTAGAGATAGGTATCGACAGTGAGGAGATGAACAAGTATGGGCTTGATCAAGAAGGATGGCTTAGAAAGAATGGGAGATTAGTTGTGCCCAATGTCGATGGATTGAGAGATGAATTTCTTGGGGAATGTCATCACTCAAAACTAACCATACACCCCGGTGGTAACAAAATGTATTGAGACATGAAGCGGACCTACTTTTGAGAAGGAATGAAAAGAGACGTTGGGAAGTTTATATCCAAAAGCATGAACTGCTTGCTAGTTAAAGCTGAGTAGAAGAAGCCTAGTGGGTTGTTGCAACCATTAGAAATTCCCGGATGGAAATGGGAACAAGTATCAATGGATTTCATTGATGGTTTACCCATGACTAGATCGGGCCATGATAGCATTTGGGTGATTGTAGATCGATTGACTAAAAGCGCAAGGTGTATACCGGTCAAGTCGACCAGAACAGCAGCTAAGTTAGCAGAACTATATATGAAGCAGGTAGTGAGATTTCATGGAGTACCCAAAAGCATTGTGAGTGACCGAGATCCGTTGTTTACTAGTGGATGTTGGAAGAGCTTACAAGAGGCTTTAGGGTTATAATTACATCTCAGTACCGCATACCATCCTCAAACTGATGGTATGATGGAGAGTGTGAATTGTATATTGAAGAATCTCTTGAGAGCTTGTGTACTGGATTTTGGTGGATCATGGGATGACCATTTGCATCTGGTTGAGTTCGCGTATAATAATAGTTATCAATCCAGTATTGATATGGCCCCATATGAAGCTTTGTACGGAAGACCGTGCAAATCACCATCATGTTGGCTAGAAACTTGTGAGAAATTCGTGCTTGGGCCAGATGTAATAAGAGAAACCTCAGGAAAGATTAAAGTTATCCAACAACGAATGAAGGCTGCCCAAGATAGGCAGAAGAGTTATGCTTATAAGAGGCGAAGGGATCTAAAATTCTCCGTTGGTGACTTGGTGTTTCTCAAGATTCCTCCGTTAAAGAGCGTGATTCGATTTGGTAGGAAAGGCAAGTTGGCACCAAGATTTGTTGGTCCATTCCTAGTTCTTGAGCAAGTTGGGAATTTGGCGTATAAAGTTGGATTGCCTGACAAGATGGTGGGAGTTCACAATGTATTTCATGTTTCCCAGCTAAGGAAGTTTGTACACGACCCTAGTATGGCTATTTCACCAGATCAGTTGGATGATATCGAGACAAAACCTGAGGCGGTTGGAAACCGCAGACCTATTCACATTGTCGAGCACAATACGAAGCAGCTTCGAAGGAAGGTGGTGAAACTAGTCAAAGTCCAGTGGGTTGACAATGAGAAAGATTATACTTGGGAAACAGAGGAAAACATAAGGAAGATGTATCCAGAACTCTCTGCCTGGTAAGGTTTTTATAACGAGATAGGATTCCCTTATTAATATATCGCATGCTAGGACAGGCTTGTTGTGTTGTTATGTATGTTTGATTGTTGCTAATGACTTGTAGGCATGTGGGATCCTTTATATGTTTTGGTTAAGAAATTCCGAGGACGAAATTTCATAAGGAGGGAAGAATGTAACAACCTGCATTTCACGTATCGGAGGATCGTAGAATATTTAGTCGTGTAACTTTGGGGAACGACTATTGGTGTCATTTCCCATGTTCATGATTTTTTCCGATTTTAAATGACCGTTTTCCCCTAGCAAATCTTGTTTTGCCTATAACTTTTGATTAATAAGGAGTTTTGACCTGAAACCACTTCCGTTAGATTCGGATGATGGTTTACCTTTCCGTAGGGTGGTCACATTGATCAAACGGACTTACCTTTTGGGAGATATGTTTGAAACAAGGTCTGGAAGATGAAAAACAACTTAACCGGGCCTAATTAGGGTGATTAGCAGCTAGGCCCATAACCCATTTCGGGATTAGGGTTATAGGAGGGCTGATAGGGTTAGGAAATTCAGTTTTATTCATTTTTCTAGCAGCCATTTACATCCTTGAAACCCTAACAATGGCCTCCACCTTCTAAATCACTCCTAAATCACTCTCTAATCGCGTATTAGCTTGATCTAAACCAAATCAAGGAAGATTAGTGCCAAATCAGAGTTGGAGTTGCTGTGTTGCATAGGAAACCATGCCAAAACAGTAGAGTTTCAGATCTAAAGTTTTATTTATGGATAAGGTGAGTGATTTGCACATTTTTACACTAATTACGGTTAATTAGGGGTGATTAATGTTAATTAATGAAATTATGCATGCTCTAGAAAAATATGTAGAAATTAAGAAATATTATTTTATGCCTCTGTTAGAAATTTGGGATAATTTGAACATGTTTTGCTAATCATATGATTAAATCATGATTAAGGGGAATAAGTGGAAAACATGGGTTTTGGGTATGTTTGATCCATTTTAACATATTAGATTGTTGTTTTGGTGTTTATGGTTGATTGTCCATGTTGACACTACTGTTTGGAATGCTTTGTGATTGTATAGTCAAGTTAGATTGGTCGAGAACATCTTCGTATGGCGTAAATAGCTTGTTGGAAAGAGTTGTAGGAAATTGGTCACCCCCGTTCGTGAGGCGCCCTCCCCGATCGTGACACTATCATCACGAGCGACCCTAGTCGTGATCCACCCCGCAAGCCGACCCCCTTCACGAACCACGATCCGGATACCACCCACGAGCCGCTCCTGCACCCTACGAGCCAAGCAGGATATGACGAACCGTGGAGCAACTTTCACCACGAGCCGACCCACCAAGAAGTATTGGTCATGAGCCGACCCGATGGCCACCAGTCATCACAAACCGGAAGAGCCATCATGAACCACTAAGCATCCACAAACTGCGGGCTGAGCTTTGGAATTAAGTATCAAATCGAGACATGACGAAGGGTATGAGTTGAACTAAATGGATGCTGAAGAATCACGAACCGGGATGATGACCAAAACCCGAGATGCAAAGGTAGTCCAAATAGGAAGTTAGAACACATGATCCAGACGGGAACCAACGAGTTAACTTCATGAGTTGGAATTTGCTGCGGGACGAGTGCCAAGTGGTTATCGATGTCTACATCTTTGACTCACCACTGAGAGACGGATATTGGCTATGGATCAGTGCAGTGGAGTTATCATGACTCCATGGGGCAAAATGATCGTAACAAAGAATTGGGTGATCAAAGTGGTAAATATCATATACTTTACGCACTGGGTGAGAGACGTGAGGAAGATTGCTATGTTTGATGTTTGTTATCACCATGACATGCACACCCCCTCCCTATTATTTTCACACCATGTGTTAGTGTTACCTTAGAGTATTGTATATCCTGTGGTGCTAACTCTTTGGTTACAGGTTCAGGTATGGTTGTGTATACCTATTATTGTTTTGTTTTGCTGCTTATTGCTCATACCAGACTTTTGTCTGACCCAGAGTTTTATGCCTCTTCTTATTACTCTAGGTGCTCCTAAACGAGCAGACTAGAGACGGGTCAGCTGACTATGCACGAGTAGCTGTCCGGAGACGAGAAGGAGGTTTATATGTATCATTTCCATATGTTCTCCCTGTGTTGTTGTTGGTCGCTACTTTGGGCATTAGTAGTGTACCTTCCTATTTTGCTTTAGAGATAGTTTTAAAAGTTGTAATAAAAAATGGTTTGGATTATAAGCTGTATTTTGAATTCTTCGCTGATATGATGGCTTAGTTTCCAGCTTATGCACCATCTCGCCTATTTTATATCAAGTTATGTTATTATTATATTTTTTCCATACGCTGCAAGATATACTACAGGTTCTTTGATGATTCATCGTTTCAAACCCCTTTTCCTTTGACGACCGTCCTGTGCTGTTTGGGCATCGACACAACGCATTTCATTGGAAATGCCAACTGGTGGGGGTGGGCCGTCACATTGATTGTCTTGGTTTGGTAAAGCCATAATGGGCTGAATTGGAGAGGCCCATTAGTGGGTTGGTGAAAGCTATAAATAGGGGGTGAGGGGTATGGGAAATGGTTTAGTTTCTCCATTCTCTCATTTGGTGGCCCTCTCCTTTCTCTAACACCTTTCTACCAATAGAATTGAGATCCGAGCTTAGGAAATCGAAGTTCTACACCATTCGAGGCTAGATCAACATCGTTTTAAGGGCAAATTCATCGGATCGAGAAATTTGGTTGCTCGCTGTCTGAATTCATATTTATATCATTTTAGCTTGTTTTGGAGAATTAGTGAGTGATATACATCTCTCACATGGATTTTATGAGGTGTATGGGTGTTTGATCATATTTTTCATCTAATTCGAGTCGTTTTCCTTAGATCTACACTTTGGTAAGTTCTATTCCATATAAAGCACCTTAAGGTCTTATTTAGCAAGTTTAAACCAGTAATTCCATTTTATTTCATATGATTATGTAAGTTAGATCTATAATTTTGTGCATATGATCAATTATCATGATTTTATAGTGATTTGCATAATTTTGGGTGAGAATCATAGTATTCATGTTAATAATGGTTTCATACCATGTTTGTCGCCATATTTGATGAATTGGACAAGTTGGATTCGTCGAATCTATCATTTGGCGAAGTTCTGGTCCAAATCAAAGTTGCATTGGAGTGGTGCATGTTTTGGGTTAGTCATGGAATTGGGTCAGCACTAAGTTGGGTCGACACTAGGTTGTGTTGGCACTAAAGTGGGTCGGCACTAAGTTGGATCAGCACCAAAGTGGGTCTGGTCGGACATTTCTGGTTGGACATTTCTGGTCGGACATTTCTGGTCAGGCATTTCTGGTGATGATGTGACTTCGAAGTGAATTCAATTGGGAAGGTTCGAAGTATTGAAAAGTGTTCGTTGGTCGGTTTAGAACAATGAATGAGGTGACAACTCAAAGATTGTGAGTTGGTGGATAATGGATTGTTCAAGAGGGTTGCTTGAGCTATGAAGAGTCATCGGGTTGGATGACTAGAGATGCAAAGGCCGAGAGATTATCCTTGTCAAAAGTTCTTACCTCGAAGAAAGGCTACATTAGAGACGTCTAAAAAATTGGTTGTAGGTCAAATACCTTGGGTATCATTGAAAGGCCTAGTTGTCAAGGTTGGACATATGTATCGTTTAAAGGAGTATGGAGTTTATGCTAGAACTGGGGTTACCATTAGCCCTTGACATATGGCAAGTTGCCCATCATACGATTAACAATGTTTTCGAAGTAGGATTGGCGGTAATAGCCAAAGTCAGTCATGAATTGTTGGTTGTTTTTTGTACCATCTCATTTAGATTGCCCAGTGTAGAAGGAGATATTCCATGGGTACTTGTCTGATATTGGTTTAGGCCTCCGGGGCTTGCGCCTGAGGGATGTTGAGTTCGATTAGGATGGTTTACGTGAGATATATAAATCGGATGTCATGAGTGTTTTTCCATGATTGAATGAGTGTTCTGGTTTCCATGGCTGTATGGTTGAAATGTTATCGTAAAGGCTACCACTGTCCAATGGGGGGAAGATAGGGTTGAGTTCTTCTGTGATGACGTGGGTAGATTATTATGTTTATCTATCCATTCTCATATACTTTATCATAGTTGTTTTGTCGCTCACTAAACTGTTGTATGACTCAAGGTTTTATGTTTCCTCTTATTACCTTGGGTTGTTCATCCGGTTGTGGATGGGCAGACTAGGTAGCATGTCACAGGTGATTAGTGGGGACGATGTTGTTGTGCGAAGGCGAGCATGAGGCTGATGTATTATCTTTACTACTATCTAGTATTTTTATTTCCGCTATTTGAGTTGCTCTCTGAGTGTTGTACTGAGGCTTCATGTACAAACTTTGATATTCCTATGATGTGTGGATAACCTTTCAGGATGTTGTGAAAGTTTTCAGAAGTTTGTTATATGATATTCCACTATTTCAACCTGTTGTATATGTTCTATTATATTTTATCCTTGCGCTGTGAGTTTTACGATAGGTTCTGCTTATGTTTACCTACCTTGATGATCTCCCATAGCTTCCTGGCACACCTTTCAGCGCATTATTCCTCTTGTTTAGTGCGGGAAGTGGGCGGTCATCACATTTTGTATCAGAGTTCTGGTTAACGATTTTAGCCAAAGTTCAAGGACGTAATCACGTATGAGAGACTTACTTGTAGATTTCAGTTGGATGTATACAATATGATATTATATAGTATAGTAGCATTTGTACTTCTTTAGCAGCTTATCTTGTGGATGGCTAATCATTCTAATTTGCAGATTTAGAATGAGCCAACGTTATACAAGACACACTGCTAGGGGAGAGGTTATGCCTGGAGGGGGTAATGGTGGGACACCTGACTACCCGGTCATGTTTGAATATATGATAAAAGCATGCCTGAGAAGGGACCCCGCTCCAGTGGCAGCTACGGTTGATGTTGGAGTTCAGGTGCCTAGAGCTGTGGAATTTGCAAAGTTGTACAAAGATTTTACATCGTCGGGATGGAAATAGTTCAAGGGCACTGAATCAGTTGAAGAATTCCAGAGGTAGTTGGATACTTGTGTTAGGATCTTCAAGGACTTAGGCATTGATGATGCAACCAAAAGGAATGTTGCATCCCGGCAGTTAGAGGGCAGAGCAATGGACTGGTGGAACTCCGTCACACTCGAGATTCCTGAGGAAGAGATCTCGTGGGGACAATTCTAAGCCATGTTTGATGCAAAGTTTATCTCCACCATGCCAACGTCAATTCTTTTTAAGAGATTCGTGGAGCTTAAACAGAATGGTCGCCCAGTTCTTGACTATATTTCTGACTTTGAAGCCTTGTCGAAGTATGTTCGTTCTTACGTGGGTACTCCTTATCAAAAGAATGAGAAGTTTGTCTTGGGATTGGATGAATATCTTGGGAATCAGCTTATGGATCACCTCAATGATAGCTTTGAGAATATCGTCGAGAAGGCTTTGAGGCATGGAAGTCTGTTTCCTAAGAAGATGTCTATTGTTACACCTAAGGTAGAATAAAAGCCACATCAGTGTGGTAATAATAAGAAAAGGAAGCAACAACAAAAGAAAGGAAAGGATGGCCAGAAAAAGCCAAAGAGTGAGGTAGTTTGCTTTAACTACCAACTGAAGGGTCATTTTGCAAGTGAGTGCAAGAACACCAAAGCTGAGAAGAAGTGCTTCAAGTGTGAAAAGCCTAGGCATGGGAAGAAAGATTATCCAAAATCAACTAAGGGCAAGCGTATTGTGAAGGCATATGCTTTGGAAGTCGTGCCATCTTCTTCGAGAGCTACTACTACATAGGAGAAGGGAAAGGCTGTTGTCTTTTAAGGTACTCTTTCAACTAATGGTTTTTTTCGTTCGAGTTTTGTTTGATATTGGAGCATCGCATTAATTCATTTGCAATGAGCTTGTGTGCCATTTGGCTTTGGAACCCAAAATTTGTGATAGACCATTGATCGTGACTAATCCAGTTGGGGGCTTGTCCAGTTTGTGCATATTGTGTCATGGTCTTGTGTTGTCGAGTCATGGTTGCTCTTTTGTGTGTGATTGCTTTGTTCTTAACTTTGTTGAGTTTGGGATCATCTTAGGCATGGATTAGCTTAAAAGGTATGTGGTAAGGGTGAATTGCGAGAAGCTAGAGGTAAGACTCAGTGATATGGAAGGGTGAAAGGTGTTGATGCGGTGTAAACGCGAAGATGGTGTCTTCATTAGCTATCTATATTCGCTTGTGATTGCACAAGAAGACTTTCCATCTTTTCTAATCGCAAATGAGTTTGAGGATGTATTTAACGAGGTCAAAGGACTACAGCCGCTTCACTGGATCGAGTTTAGGATCGATTTGGTCGAGGGTGCTGGATCAATCGTTATGCCTCTTAGGCGGATGGCGCCTAAGAAACAACGAGAGTTGTAGGTGAAAGTTCATGACCTTCTAGGAAAGGGATTCATTCGGAGAAGTGTTTCCGAGTAGGGTGCACCAGTCGTGTTTGCAACCAAGGCAGATGGCTCGTTAAGGTTATGTGCGGACTATCTTGAGCTGAATAAGGTGACCAAGAAGAACAAATATCTGTTGCCAAGGATAGATGACTTGTTCGATCTGCTTCACAAAGCCAAAGTGTTTTCTCAGATGGATTTGGCAACGGGATTTCACCAGTTGAGGGTGGCGAAGGATAGTGTGCCAAAGACTGCTTTTAGGACACCATCCGGTTTTTTTGGCTAGTGGGTGATGCCATTCGGGTCGACTAACGCACTAACGTATTTTGTGGATCTTATTAATAGAGTTTTCAGAGATCATTTGAACAAGTTCATGCTTGTGTTCGTGGATGATATTCTGGTTTACTATCGAAATGAGGAAGAGCACAAGACGCACTTATTAGTTGTGCTGGAAATCTGGCGAAAGCATCAGCTGAGAGCTAAGTTTTCGAGGTTTCACTTCTGGAAGAGTGAAGTGATGTTCTTAGGCCATGTTATTTATGGAAATGGGATAGCGGTTGACCCCGCTAAGGTGGCAGCAATGCAGGACTGGGATAGGCCTAAGAATGCGACGGATGTGAGAAGTTTCCTTGGGTTGGCTAGTTATTACCGACGGTTTATCAAGGATTTCTCCAAGGTAGTTGCACTGTTGATAGGATTGACGAAAAAGAACCAAGTGTTCACATGGGATGCAAAGTGTGAGCAAGCTTCAGGATCCTGAAAGTGAAATTGACGAGTGCATCTATGTTGACTATTCCAAGTGGGAATGAATAGATGGTGGTATACATCGATGCATGTGGTACTGGGCTTGGAGCAGTGCTAATGCAGAAGGACAAGGTTGTGGCCTACGCGAATCGACAGCTGAAGTCGCATGAAAGGAACTACCCAACTCATAATTTTGAACTGGCGACAATTGTGTTTGCTCTGAAGATGTGGAGACATTACCTATTGGGAGTTCGATTCGAGTTGTTCATGGATCACAAGTCGCTAAAGTATCCTTTCTCCCAAAAGGGTTTGAATCTTTGGCAGCAACGACGGTTGGAGTTTATGGCATCGTATGATTTTGGTATAGCCTATACTCTGGGAAAGGGCAACAAAGTTGTGGATGCATTGACTTGAAGACACATGAGTTAGGGAGCGATTTTTTCAAAATGGAAGGGGCTCGAGTATTTGGCAACGTTCGATTTCAGGCCAAGGTGAGAGTTTGAACCTGAATTGTTAGCAAGCTTATTTGTATGACCTACTCTTATCGAAAGGATTGGAGAGAGCCAAAAGCGAGATAAAAAGCTTGTCCAATTTATTCAGAAGCTAGAACTGGAGAATAAAGAGTTCAAAGTTGATCGATAAGGTTGGCTTCAAAAGTAAGGGCGATTAGTTCATCCTAATATCGATGGATTGAGAGATGAGGTTCTTAAGGAATGTCATCGCTTGGAGTGTACGATTCATCCCGGTGGTAATAAGATGTATCAGAAAATGAAGCGAATCTACTACTGGGAAGAGATGAAGTGAGATATTGAAAGTTCATTTCCAAATGCATGAACTATCATTTGGTGAAAGCTGAACAGAAGAAGCCGAGTGGTTTGCTTCAGCCATTCAAAGTTCTAGATGTAAATAGGAACATATATCAATGGATTTTATCGATGGATTACCTAGGACGAGGGAAGGAAATGAAGGAATTTGGGTCATCATGGATTGTTTGACCAAAACTGCAAGGTTCATTCCTATCAAGTTGACTAGGATGACATCGACATTGGCTGAACTTTATGTGAAATGGATAGTTCGATTCCATGATATCCCAAAAAGTATAGTGAGTGACCGAGATCCATTATTTACGAGTGTATTTTGGAAGAGCTTGCAAGGAGCTTTGGGAACCGAGTTACGCTAAAGTACAGTTTATCATCCCCATACTGATGGTCTGACCGAGAGAGCCAATCGAGTTTTGGAAGATCTCCTGACGGCTCGTGTGTTATACTTCGGAGGATCGTGGGAGGACCATCTACATCTAGTTGAGTTTGCATATAATAATAGCTACCAGTCTAGCATTGGGATGGCACCATACGAGGCGTTGTATGAGAGGCCATGCAATTCTCCAGCATGTTGGTTAGAAACTAGAGATAAGTTGGTACTTGGGCCTAAGATGATTCAAGAGACATTGAATTGTATCGAGATCATTCGACAACTATTGAAGGCGGCCCAAGATCGTCAGAAGAGTTATGCGGACAAGTGTCGAATAGATATGTAATTCGACGTAGGCGACATGGTTTTCGTGAAGATTTCACGATTAAAACATGCGGTTCGATTCGAAAGTAAAGGAAAGTTGGCTCCAACATTCGTTGAACTATTTCCGATAGTCGAGCGAATAGGAAAGCACGCATATAGGTTGGAGTTACCCAAGAAGATGTCGAGTGTGCATAATATTTTTCATGTGTCGTTTCTACAGAAGTTCGTGCATGATTCGAATACGATGGTACCTCCAAAGCAGTACAAAGACCTAGAAGTAGAAACCGTAGTTGCGAGACCTCATAAGCCACTTCGTGTTGTGGGGAATGACACGAAACAACTTAAGAGGAAGACGGTTAAGCTAGTCCAGGTACAATGGAATGAAGATGGTGACGATTGAACATGGGAGATGGAAGGGAGTATGAAGGAGACTCATCCAGAACTCTTCATCGGTAGTACCCTTTGATATTGTATCATCATTATATCATTTTATCTTGTTGTTTTTCGACAGACTTCTGCGTGCTAGGATAAGGCTATAGATGCATGGCTTGGTGGTAGCTAGTTTGGATGATAGAATTGGATTCTCATGGATGATAGGCATGCGAAATTGTTATGGTTGCTTGTGTTTACATAGGAATTTCGAGGGCGAAATTCTTAGGGGGGAGAATGTAACAACCCGCATTTGATGTATCAAATGATCATAAAATATTTTTAATTTATTCCCTGAGGGTTGGATCATTCTAATATTTTGATATGTTGCTTATGGGAATGTGATACATGTCCATAATTTTTACCAATTTTGTTTTTGATAATTTTCCCCCTCTCGGTCTTGTACAGGGCATAACTTTTGGTTCTGGTCGAATCAGGTAGTGAAACCTGTGCCATTGGAAAGGAAATGATGATTGGTTTTCCGTAGAGGTTACATTAAAAATTTGGCTCAACAATTTGGGAGGAATCGTGGTTTTAAGGTTTAACAGTTGGTTGTCCAGGTTTGGTAAAGCTATAATGCGCTGAATTGGAGAGGCCCATTAGTGGGTTGGTGGACGCTATATATAGGGAGTGAGGGATATGGGAAATGGTATAGTTTTTCCATTCTCTCTGTAGTAACCCGGATTTTGAGCGTCTTTGGTTATCGACGTAAGCTCGACGTCGATAACCAAAACATCGAAAAATCCCGGTAATTAATGAAAGAAATTAGAAGGTGAGAATAGATAAGATAGAACTTATAGAATAGAAGAAGAAGAAGAACATCATCATCAGAGTAAACACGAATCTCACAGCGGAACGAATAAAATATAACATAACATATCCTTGAAATAACATCAGTATATGTATACAATAACACTTATCAGAGTACAAAACTTACAACAACAGCGGAAATAATAAGAGCTATAGAATCCTGAAGCCTCCTGCTCCAAGCTCTCCAAGTGTATCTGTAAAATCCCGACTACTTGGCTGCCCGTACAAATTTAGGCACCCAAGAGTTTAGGGAAAACAACAAAATAAAGTCCGGGTCAGTCATGGGACTGGTATGAGTAAACTCAAATCATTTAAAACAGGTATATGATATCTCATAAGACCACGCCGTGAATACGGAACGGGTTTTTCCCTTATGAGAATCCAAATAACTTTTCAAAGCAATATCATTCTGATATTATAATAATGTCTAAGTACAAATAAATATCAATCTAGCAGAAACGCTTGCATCTCACGTTACTACATATATAGTATACAATCAAAATCGCAAGCACGTATTGGATGGTTGGATTTCCAACTATGACAAGGTATGGAACCACCTTCCGATCAGTGTACTCTAGGAACGATACACTGGAGTTCAACAAGAACATCTTGCAACTCAGCCACACATGACCGACCACTCATTTCGCTTGAGTGTATCGAATGTACATCACCAACGGTTGGGATCAGCAACCGTTCCCGTATATATATGGGACAACATTGATAGATTTAAGAAACAAATGAATATTCTCTAGATAGGTGATTATACACCCTACTTCGGTGCGACCGACTTAGCCATGCTGCCAGCCCGATTTTTGTCATTTACCGGATGTGAGGCTAGAAGCTACGCTTTATCATCACAATAGATTCACTTCGAATGTCACATTGTCAGATCCATCGAAAATCACTAATTGACGTCTACAACAATACATTACGTGTCAGCTAAAAGAAGTTTCCTTCTCCGCTTCCACTCTTGGTACGGTTGAAGAAATCAATGTACGTAATCGTCTGGAAATACTCTGTCAGACATCCATCTTCATTCACTTAGAATGTCACATCGTCATACCCGCCAAATCACAAATTGACTTATCCAAAAATAACACGGGTATACAGCTAAGAGAAACGAATTCCTCCGCCACCAAACGTGAATACGTTTGAACAGATCAACTTACGCGATCCATTGGATATACTCTGTCAGACCTTCGTCCATACAAGTTGTCCTGGGACTGGACAAACCGAAGGCACTATTCTGTAGACAGGATAGCCCTTGCATTTTTCTCCGTCTTCAATTAACTTTGGCATATATGATTCGCGACGCTTATGCCAATACAGAGTGGTTCTATGGATAATAATCCAACCGGTCTCTCCATATTAACAACGTTAAAATGGTCAAAACTTCGATAGTCTGTGATTTAACCATCAAAGAAAAACAAGTGTGCAAACAACGATATTATTCCCAGATGGAAATTATATCGAACAAACATCATTTAACATTAATCTCTTTAGTTCATTGTGAAGACCCGCAACTTCCCCGTAAAGGAAAGCGGCGGATAGTTCAAGAACAAGCCACAACAGAACGCATGTAGAAGAACATTTCATTGTATGTTACAACAATGCATCAGATTACAAGAATATACAGAGTATAAATGAATATTACACAGAAATATCAGAGATTTAAATTACATTTAAAAACATAGCAGCGGAAAATAATAAAATACACAACTAGAAGAGATATACGGATACAAAGCTTTCCGGATATCGTTCCAGCTGTAAACCAGGATCCTGTGAATATAAATCTGCAAAACCAAAACTACTAGCTGCCCGTGTCAAAATAAGGGCACCCAGAGTTTAGGTTAAAACAATAAACTCCAGGTCAGCCATGGGACTGGTGTGAGAACTAAAACAGTTATAATTCTTTATTTTAAAGTTCGGTAAATCAAGGGACCACGCCGTATAACACGGAACGGGTTTCCTCCCAAGAATACCAGTGCATAAAACAAACAACGCAATGCTAAATAAAGAAAAATGGAGCTGTTATAAGACCCAGGTCCCATCACACAATGCAACGCAAGACGGAGGATAGGGTTTTTACCTTATAACAGCCAAAGCATGCTTGATACGTTTAAAACAAATCATTTGATACTATTATAAGTGTATAAAACAACTTCAAATCATAAGTATCAATCATAGGCGGCATGAGCGCCCCATCCCACTATGTCGCCATATATAGGATTACAATTAAAACCGCAAATGTCACGTATTTGGAAATTGGATTTCCGTCTATGAACCGAGGCAAAAGATAGTCCTCAACCGATTCGAGACGCTCTAGCCCGCCCCTCAGGATCAGAACGCATCAACCCTTTAGATCGTCAGGGCCGGTCCACCGATGTGGATTATTATGCCTGAACACTACGTCTCCCCACCCTATGGGGTGTAAGTCTGGTCCGTCAGCCGACCAGAATGCATCGGCCGAAACCGATATAACCGAGGCGCCTCGCAACAGCAACAACCACATAAGTCAAACTCGTCAGGGCGTGTAAAACCACTAACGCCACTTCTAGCTAGAAAGAAACGCAAGTCCTCCCTGATGTCCTCTCCCGTTTTTGGTTCATACCGGGTGTGAAACACGCGAGGTAAACGTTACACAAAGCTACGCCACAAAGGCCGTGCTTTGATCATCACCACAAGACTTTGCTTTTCAACAGAAGCCTTGATCATTTGCATCTTAGCATGCCACACAGGCATACCATCCTATGCAACCGATATCAGTCACACAGAATGAAATCCGATGTCAGACACACAGTCCATTTACAAGTCCGTCCTGGGTCTGAACGAAACCGGAGGCACCTAGTACCCCGCATATCCATCGATCTCCAAGTACGTCTGGACGATCACTAACTGTTTCCATCTTCTTGGGTGTACAGCCCAATCAAGATCATCAGTAATTACCCAAACGACGTGAAGACTTCCGGTCTTCGACCACCGTCTTCATCTTCGACTTATCGTCGTATCAGTTATTCAGAATGGGATAAACCCGGTCTTTCCGAATAACTCGCGTATATTTAAAATAAGTGTTACACAAACACATCATACGCCTCATTCCAATCCATTAGTCACTAACCGTAAATTAATCAAGAGAATAATTTCCCAAACATTAACCCCGAAGGCCGAAACCAACATCAGATCAATATCCAGAAAACCATTCTGCTTGGCTAACCGACAGTTAGTTTCTAAATTTCACATTCATAGGGAAAGGTTCCCATTAATTTTATCAAAGATAAATTCTTGAATTTATTCTTTAATCTATTTTTGAATATCAATTCAAACTAGTCGGGATTAGCGAACCTTACCGAAGTAATCATTTGTTTTAATTTCCCAATCCCAACCTATTCATCCCATGAAGTAAAACTGGTAGTACTTCATATCTAACACCACGGTGTTATCGGTAAATTCAATTACCATTTCACGTTCAAATCTAATTAAAGATTAAACTATCGCCTGGAGCAAAACTGGTGATACTCCACTTCGATTATTTCAATCTAATTAAAGATTCATTAAAACTCCACTTAGTTTTAATCTGTGACTGGGTTAAAGAATCCGTGTCATTTAAAAACACAGTTCACAATAAACCCAAAATCACCTTCATTAATTATCGGGTTAAAGAACGAGTGTTATTTAAAAACACTGTCCACGATAAACCCAAAAATCAATTCCATTAATCATCGGGTTAAAGAACAAGTGTTATTTAAAACACTGTTCACGGTAAACCCAAAAATCATTCCCAATTCAATTCCAATTAAATATCATTTTTAATTGGTACACTTCATTAAATCTAAATAAAAAGATTTAATCTTTTCTCAACTGGGTTCAAGAACAGTGTTAGTGAAGACACCATTCACGACAAACCCAAATCACATTTGATATTCAATATAAGGCTCTGAATAGAAAATATCCCGACTTATATTCAATATCAAATTCTACGATTAACAAATGTCGTATTGGAAATAACGATATAAATATATATCTTTCAAATTTCCATAACAACATCTGTATAATCCTGAATTCCAACATCGAAATATTCCGAAGACAATTTCGATTCAAATCCACTCCAATGCAATCATTGGAAATTTTGGTTATTTTTAAAACCCTTTTCGAATTCAATTTATTTATTTAAAAATAAATAGAATTATAATTCTAGTTCAAAACCAGTTCATTTCGATAAAAATCTATTTTTATCTTTTCAAATATGGAGTTTTTCATCTCAATTCTTTCTAAATCATTTCTTATGATTTTACACAAATTATTACTATTTTTAATAATTTTATCAAGGCCTGTACAGTCGATTTCCACCAATGGCCATCGAACTGCACTTACAGCGACCTTTTTCGAATTTGATTTGGACGTATCTCCAAATCCAACCGTTAGATTTCAAATTTCTAATATTCGTTAGAAAGCTCTTTTCGATACGAACCCAACGGTTCCGGTTTTAGGAGAATCCGACGGTCGGATCTCCCGTAATGTCCGTTTGAAATAAATGGTCGAAATTCGCGAACTTCCGCGGCGCGGCGCGTTCTATTCAGGCCATTATATTATATATATAATATATATAATATATATTTCGTCGATTTCTATTTAAAACGAATTATATAAATAGTTTTAAAATTCGTTTCAAAATCTATTTCAACTTCCATTTCAATTCAAGGCAAAATTGAATTCTTCTTTATAAATTCGTTTTAAAATTCATTTCTATTCAATTCCAATTTCAATTCAATTTGAATTCATATTCAATTCAATTCATTTCGAAAACGTTTTCAATTCAATTCATTTCGAAATCGTTTTCAATTCAATTCATTTCGAAATCGTTTTCAATTCAATCCATTTCGAAATCGTTTTAAATTCAATTCATTTCGAAAACGTTTTCAATTCAATTCATTTCGAAATCGTTTTCAATTCAATTCATTTCGAAATCGTTTTCAATTCAATTCATTTCGAAATCGTTTTCAATTCAATTCATTTCGAAATCGTTTTAAATTCAATTCATTTCAAAATCGTTTTCAATTCAATCCATTTCGAAATCGTTTTAAATTCAATTCATTTCGAAAACGTTTTCAATTCAATTCATTTCGAAATCGTTTTCAATTCAATTCATTTCGAAATCGTTTTCAATTCAATTCATTTCGAAATCGTTTTCAAATCGATATAAATATCGTTCACGTCAAAATGGCGTCCATACACGGCTTCATAAATTTCTATTTTCAAATATTCTATTTCAAATATTTCTTATTATCAAAATATTCTTTATTTTCACGATTGGAATGAGGCCCAATCAATTACCATATAAAGTTAATTATATGGATTTTCATACAACACATGTATATAATAGCATTGAAAATAATCAATCATCAACCAAAGTGCACTACACTGTAAAAGCATCAAATATAGATATTCAACGCTTATAACAGCCTGTCAATCAATCGATCGACATATTTAATCAATCAGGATGAGTGAACTTCAAATTTCATCCCAACACCCGTGTGGGGTTTCAAACAATCAAACACATATTTTATTTGTGCTGTTGGGCGATGTGTAAAATTTATCGTCCCAATCAATGTCATTCAAATAGGTGTACATAAACAAACCGTCTGGTTTGTAAATGAATATTCTATTTTATTCACTTCACGTTAAAAAATTATATTTTTAACGATAAAACATTTTATTTCAACTTATGAATTTCTATTCAATTCATTTATTCAATAAAATGATATTTTTATTTTTCTAACTTATTTTAGAAAATTTCGGCGGCATAACGGCACGATACTAGAAACGGGACAAGGCCTAGCCTTATCCCCGGTCTAGTGAAGGCCCACGCCATTCACACATCAATCAAATTCACCAAACAACCAAATTCAAATCAAATCATATAACTAAGCTATGCAACCAAACAAACAAGTCCATGGTCTGTGGATGATTGTGTCGGGTGCTACTAAGCACCGTCTGCATCCTAGTATATATATATAATTAGAAAAGAAATTGAAAGGTGAGAAATTCTCACATATAGCTATCCAAACATCTTGACTCTTCTTTGATAGAAATCTTCATTGTTTTCGCATCTTCGTCAGCTTCGTCGTCCGTAGCTACTACATATATAAAAATCGAATTTTTACTTCGCTATTCAATATATAAAAATCCATTTTTCTATCCAAGTTCAATATATAAAAATCATATTTTTACTTCGAAGTTCAATATATAAAAATCATATTTTATATCGAAGTTCAATATATAAAAATTCTATTTTTCTATATAAAGATCTCGCCTTTTCGACTATAAAGACTTCACCCTTACAAAAATATAGATTTCCTCGTTATGAAAATCACCACTTTATTTCAACGTATATAAAATAAAAAATCAGATTTTTATTTCGCTACATATACAAAGATGATATTTTTATATTCTCTATCCTATAAAGATTATATTTTTAATACTTTAAAAATATAAAAATCATATTTTTATGCTCACTACTTCATGATAAAAATCTAAACTTTCTTTATATTAAATAAAAATCTCCCCTTTACTATAATAAAAATCTCATCCTTTCTAGTTCAAAAACCCAATCTTTAACATTTCAAAAATCATTTCTTTTCTAATGTAAAAATCCTATTCTTTTTCTTCTAGCAAAAATCTATTCTCTTTCTTTCTTGCAAAAATCTAATCTCAAATATATAGTTAAAAATCCGACCTTTTTATAGTTAAAAATCCGATTTTTTTCATAGTTAAAAATCCGATTTTTTTTTCAACAAATCTTGTTTTTCTTCGCTTAAAAGTCCAGTTTTTATTCGCATAAAAATCTAACTTTGTTGTTAAAATAAAAATATAAATATAAACTTTGTATGAATTGCAAAATCCTACTTTTATACTTAGAAATCAAAATCAGAAGAACATACCGATTTCTAGGGTTTTGGTCGGAGGGGGGGGGGAGTCCTTGCAGCGTTGAGGTGGTGGTCTCCTTCGGTGGCACACTCGACGGTGGAGAGGTGAGCCGCAGATCGTCATCGGTGGACCCAGGGGAGGCGCGACGGGTTTCAGGGCTGGAGCCTAGGGTTTGTGCAGGTTTGAATACGGAGGAGGGAGGTACGGTCGGAGGCGGTGGTGGTCGGGGCTGGGGCGCGGCGTGGCGGCGTTCGATCGCTGGTGGAGCGATTCGTCTCTTTCTTTTTTTTTTTTTTTCTGATTTATTCTGAAAGGATTTCAACGGGGGGGGCCTGGTTAAGGAGGAAAAGGGGGTTTTTAATTTTTTTATTTTTTATTTTTATTATTTAATTATTTTAAATTCAAAGAAGTTGACTTTTACATACGACCTCTAAACGAGGCCCACTGCCTGTCGCCCATAGCGTTTCACCCCCATTCCGAACACAATGGGATATGTATCGTAGGTTGATTCGATCATTTGAATCAGTTTCCGTTTAATTTATCATTTAAATCACTATATTGAATTTTAAACGTACATTTCAAATTACCGGGGTCACATACTAACTAGAAAAATTCCTGAAAAATATTTTCTAGCTTCGTATTGACGATACGGTCCTAATAAAACTAGTTTCGTTGAATTCTGAGACAGTTGGAAAAATGGCCAATTTCCAGTCGATTAAAATCAACTAAAACTGGTCAAACGCGTTTTCCTTTGCCACGCTCACATATTGATTCGAAAAATTATGAAATTTGGGATCTAGCAATAACTTAACTTCACGGACCCAACAAAACTGGTTTCGTCGAAATCCGAGGTCGTTTGCAAAATTGCTATTTTTAAGGGCCTTATATATATATAAAAATATATATAAATTTCACAGCGACTATTTCTAATTTTATACTGGACATATCTTATCATTTCTAAGATGAAATCTCAGTTTGTCAACTTCGTTACAAAGATATAGTTATACAGATTCAAATATTTCTTGTTTCGTTCAATTCTGACTTATATTGAATTCTGTATATTCATTTGAAATTAGAAATCGAATTTTCGAACTACCGCGCCATTTTCAATTCCTTTTATAATTATATATAATTATTATATATTCTAACGACGACGTATATAATATATACGTTCTAATTCTATTCAAAATAAATTTCACGTTGATATTATTTAAAATAATTCATTTTAAATATTCAAAATTCGCTAAAATTGCCAAAATAAAAATTTCAAACTGGCTCGCATTTTACGGGTTGTTACATTCATTTATTTACTTATCTCCTGTTTCCCTATATTCTAAATTCTTATTTTTCTTTTATCAGAAAACATTTCTGATTCTCGTCTGGAAAACATTCCCAAAACTCCTTTACGATCAAACCTTACCATTTCTTAGTTAAGAAGGAAGTCACTCAAGTTGGGGTATAATTACCTCTCAGACCTTAACTGAACAACGTTATAACTTCGAAATGGTCAAAGTTTATCTTTTAAATCTTTAACAACTTCTTTACGCCTTTCTCGGATTCAATTTTACTAGTCCACTTCTATATTTAAAACATTGGTTATAACAATAACGTTATAATCCCTACTTTCGCATTATCTATCTTTAATTATAACTTCTATTCTTATTAGTGAATAATTAACCTAACACTTATTTATTTATAAATAAATAAATCTCTATTTAAACACTGGAAAGTATAAGTACTTTCCTGAATTCGATATAATCGAATTTGCCGATTAACTCTCTTCGAGAAATCTCTATTTGATTAATTCTTCTTCGAATAAGCTATGTTCGATTAACTCCTTCTCGAGTAAACGACATTCGATAGTCTCTCTTCGAATAACTAATATTCGATAACTCTTCCTTTCAAATATCCCATATTTGAAAATCTCACTTCGATTAAACTATAACTCCCTTCGATGAAACTAACATCAATAACTTCTTTCGATGAAACTAACATCAATAACTCCTTTCGATGAAACTAACATCGATAACTTTAACTCGACTAACTTAACTTGACTCGACTAACTCGACTTACCTGGTTCGACCAATTCGATTTGATTAACTAGGCTCGACTAACTCTATTTGTTTAACTCTAATCGATTAGTTCTATGGTTTAACCCTAATCGATAAATTCTATTTGACTAACCCTATTCGGCTAACTCGACTAACTTGGTTCGACCGACCAGGTTTGACTAGCCTGGCCCATTTGGTTTGACTGACCAGGTTTGGCTAACCTGACCCATTTGGTTTGACTGACCAGGTTTGGCTAACTTGACCAGCTTGACTCGATTGGTTCGACTCGGTTGGTTTGACTCGACCATCTTGACTCGATTGGTTCGACTCGACCATTTGGCTCGATTTGGTTCGACTCGACCATTTGGCTCGATTTGGTTCGACTCGACCATTTGGCTCGATTGGTTCGACTCGACCATTTCGACTTGGTTGGGTTCGACTAGCTTGACTAGTTTGGTTCGACTAGCTTGGTTTGACCACTTAACTAACTTGATTCGGATATTTATATCCGACTAACTAACTTTCCTTTTATTTCTGTTTATTTTAACTTCTATTTATTTCCTAAATAGATTTCCTTTTGTATAATCTATTTATTTTTCCTAAATAGATTTTCCTTTCTAACTCTAATTATTTAATCCCTAGTTAAATATCCTTTATTCTATTTATTTAATCTAAATAAATATTCCTTTATTTTATTTACTTATTTCTAAATAAATATCCTTTTATAAAATCCTTCGATTTTATAAATAGATTCATTTTCAATATAAATATTGAAAATCCCCTTTTCTACATTTTCAGTGTTTTCTATTGTTTTTAAACAACCAACTGTCAATGATCAATATCATCCAAACATATACAATCAACAACAGATTATATATCACAGTATATATCACAATATACAAATAACAGTAAAATAAATGTTGAGGAATCCAGTCGGATTCCTCCAACCTGTTTCCCTGCATCCACCGATGTTAAACAACGTATATAACATCACTTGCATTTCTAATGAAATACACTGATAACAAAATCACCGTATAATAACGATATATATATATGTAGATAGATATATATATCCATACTGTTTTCAATCAATTATTTAACAGTCCAATCTACAGTCCAATTTAACAATACAACTTAACAGTCCAAATTAACAGTACATAACTAGCAGTCGAATACAGAAATAAAATACAATTTATATTAAAATATAAATTGAAGAGAGTTAGTGAGTTTTTACTCACCTTTGCGCGTTAACCGTAAAAAAAATCGGTTTACGTTCGATGATTTGAATCGGACAATTTATTTTGCCATAAATTGTAACGAGCTCTGATGGACTTCCAGTCAGCTCCGTGGTGTAGTGTCCGTCCATACGATCCCAACAGATCCGACGGTTTGAAATTCTGATATCGTATGATATAGATACCGTATTAACAAGTTAGAATACTATTTAAAGTTAAACAAAAACTTGGATTTTAACATAATGGGCGTTAACTTTTGTCTTGAGCCCAACACTGTATTATTCCTCAGCCCACTACGTGTACACCCGAGCCCACACAATCCTTCTTCCCCATCGACGAAACCGATTCCGTCCTCCAGAAAACACAGCAAACATCCAAGCTTTGATCTTCAACTACCCCTTCGTTTTCATCACTAATCATCACAACAGAGTCAGCAATCTACTCCTCATCTCGATCTCTCCGCAGCCATACCCCTAGTACCCAACTCGATGCTCCCTTTTCACGTCCGTCGCTGGTCCAGTTTCCGACATCCCATACCACCGAAGCCCTCAAGAATCAGCGAGCATGACTCAATTTCAACCACAAACCCGAATTCAAACTCAAACACACACTCGATTCACCCATACTTCACAAACCGATGAACCCTAGTACTGCGTTCAAACTCAGCGAGCACAAATGGAAGCCGAACACTCAGAATTTGTTATGAGGTTGAAGAGAAACATCGTAGGAATTCATATATATAAGTTCTATGATTTTAGGATTTCTCTGGGATTTTACTTTGATTTTACAAAGAACGAAAAAATCATTTTGCTGAAGAAAAAGGGTTACGGCGGATTTTTGTTTGACTTGTGGAAGTGAGAATTAGGTTTAGAAAAATTGTTGAGATGTTTATATAGGAATTTTATATTATTTTTATATTGAATATTATATTAAATATAAGCAAACACTATTTTTATCCGTTCTCTAAAATTCCTGCGACCACATACGAGGCCCAAAAATCACGAAAATTGACTTGCTACTAGAGTTTGACATTACGGTCCCAACGAAACTGGTTTCGTCGAATTCCGACTTCGTATGCTCACACAGCGTATTTTTAATTGTCAAAATACTGATTGTTTCTCACTCTAAAAATCCGTACGGCCACATACTGACTTTAAAAATCACGAAACTTGACATCTAGCAAAAATTTGACATTGCGGATCCAACAAAACTGGTTTCGTCGAATTCCGAGGTCGTATGAAAAACTGGCTATTTTTCAAGCGCTGAACTGACCTTTTAAATATATAAATATATTTAAATATTATTAAATTAAATATTAATAAATTAATATTCTCGTATATATCCACAGATGATGTCGTACGGCTCCAGAATATCTTGTCAGAATTTATGACTTGATTTCCAAAATTCCGATTTGATCGATATTCAGTTCGTATCAAAAAAATCGATTTATAACGTATATAAAGCGTCGCAAATTATAAAAGAATTCCACAGCGACTTTTCTGAAATTTGATTTGGACGTAAATCAAAATCTATCCGACGAAATCCCGATTTTTCTCTTCCACTGGAAAGATATACTCCACCAGCTCCACACGTTTCTTGTTTCACAGAAATCCGATTTAAAACGAATCCTGTATACTCAGTTGAAGTTTAAATCGCCAAATAGCGAACTGCCGCGTCGTTACGCGCTCGAATTTAATTATATTATAATTATTAATTAAATATTCAATATTATTTAATTCACGTTCTCGATATCGATAAATCGATATTTAATAATTAAATAAATAAATTATTCAACAGTAAAAAAATGCGGGTCACTACACTCTCATTTGGTGGCCTTTTGTTCCTCCTTCTTTCAACATCTTTCCACCATTAGAATTGAGATCCAAGCTTAGGAAATCGAAGATCTACACCATTCGAGGCTAGATCTACATCGTTTCAAGGGCGAATTCATTAAATCGAGGAGTTTGGTTCAAATTGCTTGCTGTCTAAATTCATATTTCTATCATTTTAGCTTGTTTTGGAGAATTGGTGAGTGATATACATCTCACATGGATTAAATGAAGTGTATGGGTGTTTGATCATGTTTTTCATCTAATTCGAGTCGTTTTCCTTAGACCTGCACTTTGGTAAGTTCTATTCCATATGAAGCACCTTAGTAACTTATTTAGCAAGTTTAAACTGGTAATTCCATGTTATTTCATATGATTATGTAAATTAGATGTATAATTTTGAGCATATGATCAGTTATCATGATTTTGAAGTGATTTGCATAATTCTGGGTGAGAAATGTTGTATTACCATGTTTATGGCAATATTTGATGAATTGGAAAAGTAGGATTCGTCGAGTCTATCGTTTGGCGAAGTTTTGGTCGAAATCTGAGTTGCCTTGGAGTGGTGCAGGTTTTGGTTCAGTCATGGTTGGGTCGATCGGCCGAAATCATGTCTTGGGAAGCAATTCATGAAGTTGGGTTGATACTAAGTTGGGTCAGCACTAAGTTAGGTCGGCACTAAGTTAGGTTGGCACTAAAGTGGGTCAGAACTAAGTTGGTTCGACACTAAGTTGGGTCGGCACTATGTTGGTGTCGGCACTAAGTTGGGTCGACACAAAGGTGATTCAGCACCAAAGTGGGCATGTTCAGACATTTCTACACAGACATTTCTGGTCATGATGTGACTTCAAAGTGAATTCAATTGGGAATGTTCGAAGTGCTGAAAAGCATTCGTTGGTCGGTGTAGAACAACGAATGAGGTGATGACTCAAAGGTTGCGAGTTGGTGGATAACGAATTGCTCGAGAAGGTTGCTTGAGCTATCAAGAGTCAATGGGTTGGATGACTAGAGATGCGAAGGTAGAGAGATTATCGTTGTCGTAAGTTCTAGCAGGATCGAAGCAGGGGTACATTAGAGACATCTAAAAGAACGGTTGTAGGTCGAGTACCCTGGGTATCGCTGAAAGGCTTATTTGTCAAGGTTGGACATACATACGTATCGTTGAAAGGCGTATGGAACTGAGGTTACCATTAGCCCTTGACATATGGCAAGGTTGCCCGTTATATGATTAACAATGGTTTCGAAGAGGGTTTAGTGGTGATAGCCAAAGTTAGTCATGAATTGTTGGTTGTTTTATTTGTACTGTCTCATTTAGATTGTCCAACGTCGAAGGAGATGTTCCATGGATGCTTGTCTGAAATTGGTTTAGGCCTCTGGGGCTTGCGCCTGAGGGATGTTGAGTTCGATTAGGATGGTTTACGTGAGATATATAAATTGGATGTCATGAGTGCTTTTCCATGATTGAATGAGTGTTCCGGTTTCCGTGGGTGTATGGTTGAAATGTTATCGTAAAGGCTACCATTGTCCGATTGGGACAAGATAGGATTGAGTTCTTCTGTGATGATTTCGGTAGATTAATATGTCTATCTATCCATTCTCATTTACTTTATTATAGTTGTTTTATCGCTCACTAAAACTGTTATTTGACTCAAGGTTTTATGTTTCCTCTTATTACCTTGGGTTGTTCATCCGGTTGTGGATGGGCAGACTAGGTAGCAGGTGACAGATGATTAGTGGGGACGATGCTGTTGTGTGAAGGCGAGCAGGAGGCTGATGTATTATCTTTACTACTATCTATATTTCTATTTCGCTGTTTGAGTTGCTCTCTGAGTGTTATAGTGAGGCTTCACGTACAAACTCTGATATTCCTACGATGTGTGGATAACCTTTCAGGATGTTGTGAAAGTTTTCAAAAGTTTGTTACATGATGTTCCACTATTTCTACCTGTTGTATATGTTCTATTATATTTTATCCTTGCACTATGAGTTTTACGATATGTTCCGCTTATGTTTACCACCCTTGATGATCTCCCATAGCTTCCTAGCACACCTTTTAGCGCATTATTCCTCTTGTTTAGTGTGGGGGTTGTGGGCGGTCATCACAAAAGTTAGAAAGGGTAATGATAGTTCTTTGAAGAACGATTGCATGTGGAGAGCTATGACGTTGCACTCAGTCGCGATGATGACCCGGCTGTTTCGGTGGAGTTCTAGAGCCGTGATGGAGAGCAGTGGACGAATGCGTAAGGAGTTGATGGTTTCAAAAATAATACAGGGCCATGCGTTTCATATTGAAGAAAGAGAGAGTTGCGTGTATTTTAGAGAAATGGTGAAGGTGGGATATTATGGGTTGTGAGTTTCAAATGGTTTGAGGAAGAAGTAATTGGGATAGAAACAGAAGGAGTAGCCGTATTTTTCTTAATTATAGGTAAAAACATGATGTTGAATGAAGGCTATAGGCATGGGTTCTGTTGTTCAATCGGAAAAGAAATATTTTTGGGGTTTGACATTCGGCTATAGGATGGGTTTGTATTGTGTTGTGTGGTAAAGCAGGAAGATAGGTGTTCATGATGGGACGAAGTGTTGAAATGGCTTCGAAGTTCATGGGGAAATGGTTTAAAAGTCTCGGTGATGTTCTAGTTTGTTGCATTCATCAGAGAAGAATGAGGGAGTCTGGGTGACGAAGTGAAGAGGAGAGATTTGACGTGACAGCCCGCCCCGCACCAGCTGAAATTTCTTCGAAAATGCGTTGCGCCAATGCCCAACCAGCACGGGACGGTCATCAAAAGAAAGGAAAAAGGAAGGGATTAGAAACTATGAATCATCAAAGAACCTATAGTGTATCTCACAGCACATGGAACAACATATAATAATAACATAACTTGATATAAAACATGCGAAACAGTGCATAAGCTGAAACTAAACCATCATGGCAGTGGAAAATCCAAAATACAGCTTATGATCTAAACCATTATTGTTACAACTTTTAAAACCTTCTCTAAAGCAAAATAGGAAGGTACACTACTAATGCCCAAATTAGTGACCAGCAACAACACAGGTAGGATATATGGGAACAATACATGTAAGCCTTATGCTCATCTCCAGACAGCTACTCGTTCATAACCAGCTAACCTATCTCTAGTCTGCTCATTTAGGAGCACCCAGAGTAATAAGAAGAGACATAAAACTCTGGATCAGTCAAAAGTCTGGTATGAGAGATAAGCAGCAAAAACAGAATAATAACAGGTATACATAACCATACCTGAACCTGGACATGCAACCAAAGAGTTAGCACAACAGGATGTACAATACTCTAAGGTGATACTAACACATGGTGTGAAAATAATGGGGAGGCGTGTGCATGTCATGGTGATAGAAAACATCAAACATAGCAATCATCGTCACATCTCTTACTCAGTGCATAAAGCATACAATATCTACCACTTTGATCACCCAATCCTTTGCTACGATCACTCTGCCCCATGGAGTCACGATGACTCCACTGCACTGATCCATAGCCACTAATCTTTTGTCATGTCCACTCTGCCCCCATGGAGTCATGACAACTCCACTGCACTGGCTCGTAGCCTTGATACGATTACCCTGCCCCATGAAGTCATGACAACTTCACTACACTGATCCATAACCAATAATCCATCCCTCAGTGGCGAGTCAAAGCTATAGACATCGATAACCGCTTTGCACACGTCCCGCAGCAAAGCCCAACTCATGAAGTTGACTCGTTGGTTCTCATCTGGATCCTGAGTTCTAACTTCCTATTTGGACTACCTTTGCATC
Source organism: Allium sativum (assembly GCA_030737875.1). Classification (NCBI taxonomy): domain Eukaryota; kingdom Viridiplantae; phylum Streptophyta; class Magnoliopsida; order Asparagales; family Amaryllidaceae; genus Allium; species Allium sativum. The sequence continues at coordinate 165,285,705 of CM060924.1, forward strand.
TTGGGTTTTGGTCATCATCCTGGTTCGTGAATCTTCATTTCGGCTCGTGATCCTCCCTGTCGGCTCGTGGCACTTCACCTTGTTCTGGCTCGTGATCAGCTTCCTCGGTTCGTGGTGCCAGTGGCTCCGATTCGTGGTTTGTCCTCCGGCTCGTGGTGCTCCTCTTTTGGTCGAATCGGTTCATCGGTGACCACCTGGGTCAGATCAGGGTACTTCACGAGTGGATCGTGACCCCATGGTCACGAGTGGAGGGTTGGTTCGTGAGCTTGCTTCCGGGTCGTGATGCACTAGTCACGAACGGGTCTGTCCAATTTTCTGCAACTATTTCCAACGAGCAATTTACGCCTTACGAAGACGTTTTCAACAAATCGAACTTCACTAAGCAATCACAAAACATTCCCAACAGTAATAGCAACATAAGGAATCGACCATAAACACCAAAACAACAATTATAACATGTCAAAATGGATCAAACATACCTAAAACCCATGTTTTCCCTTAATCAAGTTTAATCATGATCTAATCATACAATTAGCAAAACATGTCCAAATTAATCCAAATTTCTAACATAGGTATAAAATAATATTTATGAATTTCTACATATTTTCCCAGGTTTTTATAATGCATAATTTTGTCAATTAACACTAATCACCCCTAATTAGCCGTAATTAGTGAAAAACAATGCAACTCTGATTTGGTGTTGATTTGCCTTGATTTGATGTTGATAAGGCTAATATATGCTTAAACGGTGATTAGGGGGTGATTTAGAAGGTGGAGACCATTGTTAGGGTTGAAGAGAGGTAAGTGGCAACTGAGAAAATGAAAAATAAATCGTTTTCTAACTGATTTCAGCCTCCTCATAACCCAAATCCCAAAATGAATTATGGGTCTAGCTGCTAATCACCCTAATTAGGCCCAGTTAAGCTGTTTTTCACCTTTCAAACCTTATTTCAGCCATATCTCCCAAAATGGCAAGTCTGTTTGGCTAATGTGATCACTCTACAGAAAGTAAACCATCATCTGAATCCAATGGAAGTGGTTTCAGGTCAAAACTCCTTACCGATCAAAAGTTATAGGCGAAACAAGATTCACCAAAGGCAAAACAGTCATTTAAAAACCGGAAAAATCGTGAACATGGGAAATGACCCCAATAGTCGTTCCCCAAAGTTACGCGACCATACGACTTCATATGAAAAAGAAATAAATATTCTACGATCCTTTAATACGTAAAATGCGAGTCATTACACTCTCCCCCCTTAAGAAATTTCGCTCCCGAAATTCCTTAACCAAAAACATGCAAAGGTATTCTGCATGCCTTTCAGTCATTCACAAATAATCATACATACACAACAAACACAACAAGCCTACCCTAGCATGCAGTTTACTAACAAGGGAAGAAACTATCATTATTAAAATCTTACCAGGCAAAGAGTTCTGGATGCGATTTCCTTATGCTCTCCTCTATTTCCCAAGTACAGTCACTCTCATTCTCGCCCTACTGAACCTTGACCAGTTTCACCTTCTTCCTTCGAAGTTGCTTCATATTGTACTCGACAATACGAATTGGCCTGCGATTCCCAACCGCCTCGGGTTCTACTTCGATGTCATCCAATTGATCCTGTGAAATAGTCATATCGGGGTCGTGCACGTACTTCCTTAACTGGGAAATATGAAACACGTTATGAACTCCCGCCATCTTGTCTGGCAACTCAACTTTATATGCCAAATTCCCAACTTGCTTGAGAACTGGAAATGGACCAACAAATCTTTGTGCTAACTTGCCTCTCCTACCAAATCGAATCACGCTCTTTAATGGAGAAATCTTGACAAATACCAAGTCGACAACGGAGAATTTCAAATCTCTTCTCCTCTTATCAGCATAACTCTTCTGTCTATCTTGAGCAACCTCCATTCGCTGTTGGATAACCTTGATCTTGTCTGTAGTTTCTCTTATTACATCCGGCCCAAGCACAAACTTCCCACCAGTTTCAAGCCAACATGATGGTGAGTTGCATGGTCTTTCATACAAAGCATCAAATGGAGCTATACCAATATTGGACTGATAACTGTTATTATATGCGAACTCAACCAGATGCAAATGGTCATCCCATGACCCTCCAAAATCCAATATATAAGATCTCAAGAGATCTTCTAATACATGATTCACCCTCTCTGTTTGACCGTCGATTTAAGTATGATACGCGGTACTGAGATGTAATCATGACCCTACAGCCTCTTGTAAGCTCTTCCAAAATTCACTAGTGAACAACAGATCTCGGTTTCTCACAATGCCTTTAGGTATTCCATGAAATCCCACTTCCCACTTTATATATAGTTCTGCTAACTTAGCTGTTGTTCTATTCGACTTTACAGGTAAAAACCTTGCACTCTTGTTCAGTCGGTCTACAATCTCCCAAATACTATCATGGCGCGATCTAGTCCTTGGTAACCCATCAATGAAATCCATTGAGACTTGTTCCCATTTCCATTCTGGAATTTCAAATGGTTGGAGCAAACCACTAGGCTTCTTTTGCTCTGCTTTAACTAGTTGACAATTCAGATATGTGGATATAAACTTCCCAACGTCTCCCTTCATGCCTTCCCAGTAGTAGGTATGTTTCATGTCTTAATACATTTTGATAATACCGCGATGTATAATCAGTTTTGAGTGATGACATTCTCTAAGCACTTCATCTCTCAATCCACTAACATTGGGCACAACTTGTCTCGCATCTTTCTAAGCCATCCATCTCGATCAAGCCCATACTTGTTCATCTCCTCGTCGATTCCCACTTCTAACTTGGAGATGGTTTCTAATATATTAGGATCATACCTCTTCCTGGAACCAATCCGCTTAATCAAAGTGGGTTTGATCGTCAAACTTGCTAACATTTCTGGATCCAATTCGCATTTTGGTATGAAATCATACCCAGCGATATACTCCAGTTGCTTCCATTCCAGAAACATAGCCCCTAAATTGACATGTCTTCCACTCAAAGCATCAGCTACTGCATTGCCCTTTCCTGGTGTATAAGGGATATCGGGATCATGGGAAGCCAAAAATTCTAACCATCTTTGTTGATGGAGGTTTAAATCCTTCTGAGAGAAAAGATACTTTAACGATTTATGATCAGTAAACTACTCGAATCTTTCTCCCAAGAGATAATGTCTCCATATCTTCATCGCGAATACGATCGCTGCCAATTCCAAATCATGGGTAGGATATCTTTTCTCATTCGGTTTCAGCTGCCAACTAGAATAGGCTACAACCCTACCTCCTTGCATCAATACAACACCTAGTTTGGTACCACATGGATCCGTGTATACGGTCATCTCTTCATTCCCTTTTGGAATGATTAACACTAGTGCACACGTCAGCTTTTCCTTTAGACTTTTGAATGCATTTTCACACCTTCCGTCCCAGAAGAAAGCTTGATTCTTCTTGGTCAACTGAGTCAACGTTGCTACTATCTTGGAGAAGTCCTGGATAAACTTACGATAATATCCAGCCAATCCCAAGAAACTTGTAACGTAGACCAATCCTGTATCGTAGCCACCTTTGCAGGGTCCACGGCAATACCATTCTCTGAAACAACATAGCCCAAGAATCTCACTTCCCTCCTCCAGAAGTGACACTTAGAAAATTTTTCTTTCAATTGGTGTTTTCTCAACACCTCCATCGCTATCCTCAAATGTTCCTTGTGTTCTTCCTCTGTCCTCGAGTAAACAAGTATATCGTCCACGAACAAAGGAACAAACTTATTCAACTGATCTTGGAATACTCTATTCATAAGATCCACATAATATGCAGGTGCATTGGTCAACCCGAATTGCATGACCAACCACTCATATAATCCAGATGGCGTCCGACATGTCGTTTTAGGAACACTCTCAGCTGCTACTCGAAGCTGATGAAATCTTGTCGCGAGGTCCAATTGGGAGAACACTCTTGCTCCCTTCAGTTGATCAAATAATTCATATATCCGCGGAAGAGGATATTTATTCTTCCTAGTCGCTTTATTCAACTCGCGATAGTCCACACATAAACAAAGGGAACTATCTGCCTTGGTAGAAAATACAACTGGTTCTCCCCACTCGGAGGCACTCCTTCAGATAAATCACTTCTTCAAAAGATCGCTTACTTGCACCTTGATCTCTCGCTGCTCCTTTGGCACCATACGACGAAGTGGCATTACTATAGGTTTGGCATCTTTCACTAAATCAATACGGAACTCATTCTCTCAGTGTGGTGGAAGTCCGGTCACTTCCTCGAAGATATCCGGATACTGGCCAACAACGGGAACCCCTGATAAGTCGTCCTACGGGATGTCGAGGGAATTTAGAAAACTAGCCATCACCTCATCATTAGGTAGGCCACCAAACACTACCCTCCGCCCATCATTCGCCCTAACATTCACCAAAAATCCCTCATAGTCTACCACCATCCCCATATCTTTGGAGCCAATCGACTCCCAAAATAATGCCAAACCCAGTAAAGCTCAAAACAAAGCAATCACGAGCAAATATACATCCATGACTCAATAAGACCAAAATTCGACAAATCATACTAAGGCTAGTCGAACCACCAATCGGGTTCGTCACCACTAAAGGTCTATCAACAATCTCAGGTTCCGATTCCAACCTATCTACCAGGTCACTAGATATGAAGGAGCGGGAAGCCCCAGTAGCAAACAGTACTTGAACAGGAACATCATAAATAGAAAGCATACCTTGAGTGATGACATTCTTTCCTTTCTCCGCCGTTGTTGGGGCATTCGACGAAGAAGGAATAGGATTAACAGAATATGCTTTCACAATCTGCTTCTCTTTAAGGGATTGCGGACATTTATCCTTGTGATGTCCCACTTGGCCGTAGTTGAAGCACTTCTTGTCCGCTAGTTTTGCTCGACACTCTTTGTCATAGTAGCCCTTTTTGCCACAGCTAAAGCACTCAACATCTTTCTTATCCTTCTTTTTCTGACCATCCTTGGTTTGACTCTGCTTCATTTTATTCTGAGAATTATTCTTGCATCCATCGCTTGCCTGCGGCTTTGGCTCCTCTGCAGATGCAACGACGACTTCATCCTTGGGCTCAGGATAAAGGCTCTCTGATCTCAATGCTTTTCCAACAATCGATTCAAAAGTCTCATCAATATGGTTTATAAGCCTTTCCCCCAAGTATTGATCTAAGCCTATTATGAATTTCTCATTCTTCTTCTCGGGAGTGTCAGTAAGGGATAATCCATACTTCGATAAAGTATCGAACTCAGCAATATAATCCAAGACTACCCTACCATTCTGCTTAAGCCCTAAGAAATTTCTAAAAAATTCTGATTTCTGACCAGCCGGAATAAACTTATCACTGAATCGGGCCTTGAACTGATCCCAAGTAACTTGATCCTCCAGGGTATCTGCCTTAAAAGCATTCCACCAATTCATAGCCCATCCTTGCAGTTGACGGGATGCTAGCTTCCTCTTTATCGCGTCTTCGATTCCCAGATCCTTGAAGATGCGCGCACAACTATCGAGCCAATCCTGAACTTCTGTAGATGATTTCGTTCCGTGAAACAGCTTCCCACCAAGACTAGTGTAGTCCTTGCAGAGCTTAGCGAAATCGGCCCTAAGCGCCTGTACCGCTGCACCACCACCATTTGCAGCATTAGGAGCTGCCCTTTGAACATCCCTAAGCATCTCTCTCATGAAGTCAGTGAACATTGACCTCATATCAGGAGCATTCCTATTATTGGCTCCTGAACTTGTATTCCTCGTATATCGGCTCATCGTTCAATCTGTAAGGAGAAAACGATCAACCATCTCTTCTGTGGTGCCAGTGCAGTGCGACTCCATACTTAGAAATACTAATAGTCTATATATAGCTTTTGAAAACCAAAATATCACAAATACGCACTCTCATATACGCACTATCTCTCCCTGGTGTCTTTCCCTAGGTTAACTATGCAACCTAGAGCTCTGACACCAAGTGTGACGGCCCGCCACACACCAGCCTGCATTTCCCCGAAAATGCATTGTGCCAATGCCCAACCATCACGAGACTGTCATCAAAAGAAAGGAAAAAGGAAGGGATTTAAAACTATGAATCATCAAAGAACCTGTAGTATATCTCACAGCGCATGGAACAAAATATAATAATAACATAACTTGATATAAAACAGGCGAAATAGTGCATAAGCTGAAACTAAACCATCATAGCAGCGGAAAATCCAAAATGCAGCTTATGATCTAAACCATCGTTATTACAACTTTTAAAACTATCTCTAAAGCATAATAGGAAGGTACACTACTAATGCCCAAAGTAGTGACCAGCAACAACACAGGGAGGACATATGGGAACAATACGTGTAAGCCTTCCGCTCGTCTCCGGACAGCTACTCGTGCATAACCAGCTAACCTGTCTCTGGTCTACTTATTTAGGAGCACCCAGAGTAATAAGAAGAGACACAAAACTCTGGGTCATAAAAAGTCTGTTATGAGCGATAAGCAGCAAAAATAGAACAATAACACGTATACATAACCATACCTGAACCTGGACCTACAACCAAAGAGTTAGCACAACAGTATGTACAACACTCTAAGGTGACACTAACACATGGTGTGAAAATAATGGGGAGTGGTGTGCATGTCATGGGGATAGAAAACATCAAACATAACAATCATCCTTACACTTCTCACTTAGTGCGTAAAGCATACAATATCTACCACTTTGATCACCCAATCCTTTGGTACGATCACTCTGCTCTATGGAGTCACGATGACTCCACTGCACTGATCCATAGCCACTAGTCCTTTTTATGTCCACTCTGCCCCATGGAGTCATGACGACTCCACTGCACTGGCTCATAGCCTTGCTACGATCACTCTGCCCCCTTGAAGTCATGACAACTTCATTACACTGATCCATAGCATATAATCAGTCCCTTAGTGGTAAGTCAAAGCTATAGACTTCGATAACCCCTTTGCATACATCCCGCAGCAAAGCCCAACTCATGAAGTTAACTCATTGGTTCCCATCTGGATCCTGAGTTCTAACTTTCTATTTGGACTACCTTTGCATCTCGGGTTTTGGTCATCATCCCGGTTCATGACTCTTTATTTCGGCTTGTGATCCTCCCTATCGGCTCATGGCGCTTCACCTTGGTCCGGCTCGAGGTCAACTTCCTCTGTTCATGGTTCGTGGTGCCCGTAGCTCTGGTTCGTGGTTTGTCCTCCGGCTCATGGTGCTCCTCTTCAAGTCGAATCGATTCGTGGGTGACCACCTGGGTCAGGCCGGGGTGCTTCACGAGTGGATCGTGACTCCATGGTCACGAGTGGAGGGTTGCTTCGTGATCTTGCTTCCAGCTCGTGATGCACTAGTCACGAACGGGTCTGTCCAATTTTCTGCAACTATTTCCAACGAGCAATTTACGCAATACGATGGCGTTTTCAACTAATCTAACTTCACTAACCAATCCCAAAACATTTCATGCAGTAATAGCAACATAGGGAATTGACCATAAACACCAAAACAACAATTATAACATGTCAAAATGGATCAAACATACCCAAAACCCATGTTTTCCCCTTAATCAAGTTTAATTATGATCTAATCATACGATTAGCAAAACATGTCCAAATTAACCCAAATTTCTAACAGAGGTATAATATAATATCTATGAATTTCTATATATTTTTCAAGGTTTTTATAATGCATAATTTCGCTAATTAACAATAACCACCCCTAATTAGTCGTAGTTAGTGAAAGCAATGCAAATCACTCACCTTAGCCATAAATGAATTATGGATATGAACTTCTCTACTATTTAGGATCGAATTCCTTTGCAACACAATAGCTCCAATTTGATTTAGTGTTGATTTGCGACCGTACAACTTCAAATGAAATATAAATAAATATTCTACGATCCTTCGATACGTAGAATGCGGGTCGTTACATTTGAGCTATGTGAAGAGGGGATGGCAGGCATAATTGCGGTTTCTGTAGACAAAGGGGCAGACGATCTTAATGTGTTACAAGGATGCGAAGGTTTGTTGCAAAAAAAAGGAAAAAAAAGATAATAAGAAAGAATAAGGAATGAATAATCACGGTCAAAAGGGAGTTGTGGTTCTTACTAGAATCGGGGAAAATATGGATGATCGCCAGAGAACAAGTCTAAACTGTGAAATGATCAGAATGTTAATTATATAAATAATTATTATATATATATAACTTAGAACATATAAAATCATAATATTTATAACTTGGTTCTATGCTAATAGAATTAAACCAGACCAATCACGTTGGAATCATAGCGACGTGGTTTACATAGAGGAATTTATTTCACTGAGAACAGAGCTGTTGAAATTCGATGATAAAATCAAACGTCTGTTTGATTTTAAACGAAATAAAAGCAGAACCATCAACAGCCAAACGTGTTTTGAGTAACCTCACTAACTTTGACTCGTTTATATTTTTTATATAAATGAGTTTTAAATTTATTTGTAGAAATTTTATACTATGTGATCGTCATTTGGATGAATGGATGATAAAATTGGTTGAAATGGTTGATATAGTTATATCTTTGATCGAAAATTAATTCTGTATACTATGATATTTCATATTGTTGTTGATTAATATCTGTGAATGCAAGGAAACAGGTTGGAGGGATCCAACTGAATTCCTCAACATTTATATTACTATTTTTCACTGATTGGGATATGTGATGTGTTATATTATCTGTGATCGAATATGTTGTGTTTGAATTACCCTGGCCCTAGAATTTTTGGTATTTAAATACTGTAAAATAGTTTCGGATGCAGAAAAGGAATTTGAGATTTAAAAAGGAAATTTGTTTCCAAAAATAGAAATTTAATTTCGAATATAGATGAAAACAGAACCTGATCAAATGGATAAATCAAGAAGTTTTTTTATAAATAAGATATAAATTAAGGGAATTATTTATCATTGGATAAATTCAAATATAAATTCAAAATTGAATTTATATGGAAAAGTGGAAATTGGTTTTGAAACCAATATTTAAAATGAGATTTGAACTTAGCAAATTATAAAGGAAATTATAAATGAGATTTTAAGTGATTGGAATAAAAATGAGATTTATATGAAAAATTCTGAACAGAAGTTATAAATAGAACATGGGATTAAGATATCATTTATAAGTACGAAATCAAATTGATTTAATTGTATATAAAAGAAATATATTCATGATTAAAGCGAATAATGGTTTAAAGCAAATATTTTGCATATGAAATAACTATAAAGGAAATTAGATTTGGAACATGAAACCAAATTGGTACTTGAATGAGAAAGAGAAATAGATAATCATTTTAAAAGAAAACAATGGGTTTTATTCCAAAATTAGAATATAAAATAAATTGTGATAACATTTTTTAGACTGAAACGGTTATAAAAGTGAATTTGGAATTTGAATTAGCCAAAAATGGTAGTTAAATTCTGAAGTGAAGAATATGAATCGAATATAGATTATTCGAAAGAGAGTTATTTGTTGAAATTAGATTATATCGAATTCAGGAAAGCACTTTTTACTTTTCATTTTATTTAAACATTAATTATTATTTATTCACATATTAATTTATTTAAATAAATGAGTAAAAATTATATTTTAAAATTTAATATTTTGGGAACATGGATTAAACACTATCGTCATAATCAATGTTTTCTGTTAAAGGAGTGGATTCTTAAATTGAATCTGAAAGTTGTATAAGCAATACTTTTACTGGAAATTGAAGTTGTAAGTTTTGACTATTTCGACGTTGAGAATGTTGTTCATTTAAGGTTTGAGAGGTAATTATACCCCAACTTGATTGACTTCATGATTGATGGAGGAATGGTTAAGGTTCGGTAGCAAAATTTGGTTAGTGGAATGGTTAGTTAATGAATGAGTAATGAGCCAAGTTTTAATAACGAGGTTTTATATAACCTCGGTTTAATTTAAATGGATGTTGGAAATGTTAACCAAATATAATTAGAGATGTTTTCTAAAAATAGAAAATGAAATGGTTTAGTTAATGACAAGTTAAGAGATGGAAAATGGAAATGTTTACCAATGTTAATAACATATATTTTCAAAATATAGGAAATGAGAGATGTGAAGAGGTGGAAATAATTCCGACGTTAACAACGTATATTTTCTGGAGTATGGAAAAATAAGGAGTTTGTATAATTGGGAAATGGTAATTTAATCAAAAATAAATTTAGGAGCCAAGATTGTTTGATGGTTGATTGATAGAATTTCCATTTGGAAATAGGATCATTAGTTGTATGGATGTATCCTTTTATAGTTAAATCACAGCTATCAAAGTTTGGTTTATTTTATACCTCCAAATTGTCAATACGGAGAGACCGGGATCAGATTTACTATCTGAAAACGCATCCGTGTAATGGCCCGAATTTTTGTACTCTTTGAGTCGACTGAAAACACCACACATCCAACCAAATTGCATGAAAATATGAACCATAGTTAAATCATCGACTATCGAAACACTTGTTTTTATTCGATAGCTAAATCACAGACTATCGAAGTTTTTGACCATCGTTGTCAATATGGAGGGACCGATTCGATTATTATCCAAAGAACCACACTGTATTGGCATAAGCATTCCAAATTATATATGCCAAAGAAAATTGAAGACGGAGTAAAGTGCAAGGGGGTATTGTATAAGGCTTAGATAACAGTGCGTAAGATGGATGTACTGAATAGTGCCTTCGGTTCATCCTGTTCTTGGATGACTTGTATGGATGAATGTCTGACAGAGTATTTCCAGAAAGGTCACGTACATTGATTTCTTCAACCGTACCAAGAGTGGAAGCGAAGAAGGAAACTTCTTTAGCTAACACGTAATGTACTGTTGTAGACGTCAATTAGTTATTTTCGATGGATCTGACAATGTGGCATTCGAAGTGAATCTGATGTGATGATAAAGCGTAACCTCAAGCCTCATCAACCGGTAAATGACAGAAACAGGGCAGGCAGCATGGCTATGTAGGTCGCACCTATTAGGGTGTATAATCACCTGATCTAGAGTTTCATTTACTTCTAAAAATCTATTGTCGATGTTGTCCCATTCGGGAAACGGTTGCTGATCCCAACCGTTGGTGATATACATTCGGTACACTCAAGCGAAATGAGTGGTCAGTCATGTGTGGCTGAGTTGCAAGATGTTCTTGTTGAACTCGGTGTATTCTCCTTTAGAGATATACCAGCGGAAGGTGGTTCCATACCTTGTCATAGTTGGAATCCATTACCCAATACGTGCTTGCGGTTTTGATTGTATATTATATATGTGGAATATGAGATGCAAACGTTCCACTAGATTCTATTTACTTGATTTAAACACTATTATAATATCAAAAGAGTTTTGATATAAAGATTATCATTTGTTTCAAAAGGATTTCTGAAAGTTAAATCAAGTGTTTGGATTCTTATAAGGGAAAAACCCATTCTGTGTTATACGGCGTGGTCTTATAAGGTATCATTTATTTTTCTGAAACTATTTTAAACTGTTTACTCATACCAGTCCCATGATTGACCCGGAGTTTATTTTGTTTTGCCCTACGTAAACTCTTGGGTGCCTAAATTTGTACGGGAAGTCAAGTAGTTCAGGATTTTACAGATTTATCTGAAGGAACTTGGAGCAGGAGGCTTTAGCGTTATCTAGTTATTGTTATTTCCGCTGTGTTGTAAGTTGTACTCTGATATGTGTATATAGTACAAAGTTTGTATTTCAAAGATATGATATATTATATTTTGTTCCGCCGCGATGTGAGATTCTGTTTTGTTATTTCTGTTCTTCCTCTACCTTTTTCTTCTAAAAAAAATGATTCATATTTTCATGATATTTGGGTTGGACGTATGATGTATATAGTCAACTCTGATGTTCCGGACTTTGCGGGCCATTACAAGTTTAAAGCAGGATGCTTCACCAGCTAGCTATAGGCTATCATATTTTCCACTTTTTACTATGTTTCTATCTGGAAACTGGTGTTTATAACTGTTCCAGAAATAGTTGTTGTGATCTGATAATAGTATGTATATACAATTCCTGATTTGTATTTCAAAAGTTATGTTATTTTATATATTTTACTCATTCCACTGTGAGATTTGTGTTCTTCGTTTTCTTCTATTCTAATTTTTCTTTCTTCCTATTCCTCACCCTCTAACTTCTTTCTATTAATGATTTGTATTTCTATACAATTTGGGTTGGACGTGTGGTATGATTAGTCAACTCAAAGGATACAAAAATTCAGGCCATTACAGATGATGAACAGGTGTATATATATATAGGGTTATAGAAAAACCCTGATTCACTCTGATTTCCATGGATGATTTAGGTCTGATTTTGCGTGTGATTGTTGCCTTGCTTTGAATTGTGTGATTGCTCTGTTTGATTTTTGGAAATCACACAATTTTTTTTTTTTTTTGGAAACACTCAAATGAAATACATTGTCCTTGCGTATTCCTGGAAATCATTTGGATTACAAAATTGATTTCTTTCCTGTATTGAGTCATCAAATTTGTTGAAGTAAAATTCTCCTGAAATACTTAATTGAATCTGGTCAACTTTTTTCCCTCTGTGAATTTTAACAATAATTTGTAAACTCATTTTTGGCAATATAGAAAAAACTTATACAGATGAAATCTATTGTCCAAAAATGTGCTCTTTGATTCCCTGATATTTAAATATTTACTCTTACATTGTTTAAAACTTTCCCAAACATTTCCATTTGCTTGTATTTCATATCTTGCCTTTTATTGAGTATACTTCACTGTGCACTTTGGAAACATGATTTTGCAGTAGTAAATTTCAAATATTTACCTTATCTGACATGTCCCAAGAACGCATATGGGATTCTTTTTCTTTTGGCCCATTAGATCAACCCTTTACTTTTGCACGCATTGGCTCTAACATTTGCACATGTTACTTGCTATATTCATGAGTTATATATGCATGAATGTGTATGTGTATATATATACACACACACATATATATATATACGCATGTGTGTGTATATGTATAACAAGTTTGCATTGATATGCTTTGTACACTGATTTATGTTGTTTTCGGCCCTGGTCATATACTACATGTATATTTTGCCTTTGAGCATTATGGTTTGTTTGACTGCCAATTGTCATATTCATTTGGGTTTGTACTTGTGCATGAACTTTAATTATTTCTCCCTTGATCATTCTAATTTCTAAAGTGTGTATACACTTGTGCATATGCTGGCTTGTTGTATATTGGAATGTCACTTTTCTGGCTTTCTCAAGTATCATACACAATTGCTCGAGCATGCATTACCTTTGAAACTGACTTGTTAACTTCTGCACTTGTGTGCTTCTTGAAACTATTGCCATAAAGAACATGCTCAGTGACGAGCGCCCATAACTCCTGCACTTACAAGAGGAATAATGCGCTAAAAGTTATGCCAGGCAGCCATGGACGATCATCAAGGTAAGATAACACAAGCAGAACCTGTTGTATAACTCACAGCGCAAGGTTAAAGTATAACAGAACATATACAACAAGAAATAATAGTGAAGCAGAATTGAGCAGAATCTCATACTCTTTTATATCACTATGAAATTTTCATACAACCTTGGATTACACCATATGAGTTTGTACAATAACTCTCACTACAAGCACTCAGAGAATACATCAGCTGGCGGAAAACAACAAATACTAGGTAGTAGAAAAATAATACACCATCCTCCGGCTCGTCATCGCTCAGCAACATCATCCTCATCAAGATCTGTCACCTATCACCAGTCTCTTAGTCTGCCCTTCTACAAACGGATGAACAACCCAAGGTAATAAGAGGGAGACATAAAACCTTGAGTGAGACAACAGACATAACGAGCGATAAAACAGCTATATAACATTATCAATAAAGTATATGAGAATAGGCAGATTAATCAACGAATATGCCAACATCAATAGAGAAGAACTCACACCTGTCTTCCCGACATCAGATAGTGATAACCTTTACAAACACCTAACTAGAAATTACAGTACATTCATGGCAATCAGTTATCAAGTGTAGGCCATTCAAATCGATATTGACATCTCGCAAGCACAAGCCTCGAAGGCCTAAACCAACATCAGACAAGCACCCACGAGATATCTCCTTCGACGTCGAACAACCTACTCAAGATGATATAAAAAAACAATCATCATCTATGACTCTGGCTATCAACGCCAATCCTGGTTTGAAACCATCGTTAGTCGTATTACCGGCTCAACACCTTATCGTCCATCAAGGGAAAATGGTAAACCCCAGTTCTAGCAAAACTCCGTACGGCATACAACGGAACGTATCTAGGCCCATTGAGCTACCTAAGGTACTCGACCACCAATTTCTAGCCTTTTAGGCGTCTTCATTATACCCCTTCTTTGAGTCTTCTAGAACTATGACGACAATAATTCGTCGGCCTTTGATATCTCTAGCCGTCCAACCTGATGATTGTTCATAAGCTCAAGCCACTTCTTGAGCAACCATTATCCACGAACTCATCACCTTGAGTCGTCTTCACATTTATTGCATTACGACGATCAACGAACATGCCACAACACTTTGAACATTCCTACTTGAATTCACTTCGAAGTCACATTCATAACATCAAATTATGGTCCAACGTAGTCGGGCTGATCTCCTTGACCTTTCCTCAGATCGTTCTGATCATCCAATGACTCGAACTTCCCAGGTCGTCAACGGCCTTAGTTCCTAGGTTTCCCCACGACCTGATGTTTCACTAGCCCCCACAACCTAACTACTTGAGAATCTTCAACGACCTGACCACTATACCACTCAGGCCGACCCAACCCAAGCATTTTGCCACGACCCAAACTAGCCGACCCGCCTCTTTAAAGTCCCCAACGATCCAACTTCCGAGTTCCAACGACCTAACTCCAACAGCAAGATCAGAATGGCCAGAGCTTTCGGACGACCTGAAGCCCTTCAACGATCCAACCTTTATTTCTTGAGTAACAAGCCACGACCCAAGCTCCATACCACATCGTCCTTGACCTAACTCTAGATCTAACCAATCTAGCACCAGTCTTGACCAAATCATCACCAAAACGACAACATTGATTCAAACAACTCATCCAAATCGTCTAATTCAACCATCAGCACTTTATGAAATCATCATCAATACTAAAATGACAATTATTCATTTACAATCATATAGAATTCACCAAATCATAGTACATCAATGCATAAAAAACAATAGATCTAAACTTGCATAAACATTTGAATTAACATAAGAATTACTGATTGATGTTGCTATATATCCTACGATAATTCAAATGAAAATATACTTATCATGATGTAGATCTTGGTGAAAACAACTTAAAATGATGAAATTATGATCAAACAACCCATATACTTGATTGAATCCGTGTGAGAGATGCTTATCACTCACCAAATATTTGAATTAACTCGAAATCACAAAATCCCCAATCCAGAGAGCGAAGAACACTTTTCAAACCTATCAATTTTATGTGATCATCCTTCACTCGATGTAGATCTAGTTTCCCTTGATGTAGATCAAGAATTTTAATGAAGGAAAAGTGTATTTGCTTTAGCAAGGAGGATCACGAGCTCAACAAATGAGAGAATAAAGAAAATAAACTATTTCCATGCCTCTACCCCCCCCCCCTATTTATAGCCTTCCACTAGCCCACTAATGGGCTACACCAAATCAGCTCAATAATGGCTTATAAAACCTAAACAGAAATTTTGCAGCACTAAAACAACGATTCCTCCCAAACCGTTGAACCAAATCTTTAATGTGACCACTCTATAGAATTGGCAACCCTATTTCCTTTCCAATGAAATCGATCTCAACACCTGATTCGATCCTAGTCAAAAATTATACCCTGTACAAAACTAACAGGGGCAAAATGGTCATAAATAAAATTGGTTAAAATTATGAATATCTTTCACATACCATAGCCAACGTATTAAAATATGAGAATGATCCAACCTTTAGGGAATTAAATAAAAATATTTTACAATCCTCTGATATGTAAAATGTGGGTTGTTACATTCTCTCCCTTAGGAATTTCGCCCTCGAAATCCCAAGCAAACACAAGCAACCAAACCACTCCGCATGCCTACCATCCATGAGAAGCCAATTTTACCACTCAAACTAGCATCCATCAAACCATGCATCTATAGCCTTAACGTAGCATGCGGAATTCTAACAATAATAGTACAAGTTACAATGATGTAAGGTGGCAAGACATTAATGGGTCATACCGACGAAGAGTTCAGATGAGTTGTCTTTATATTCTCTTCCATCTCTCACGTACAATCGTCATCATCCTCACTCCATTGCCCCTTGACTAACTTAACCGACTTCCTCCTAAGCTCTTTTGTGTCATTCCACATGACGCGAAGCGGCTTACGAGGTCTCATGACTACGGTCTCGACTTCTAGGTCTTCGTACTGCTCTGGAGATACCACCACATTCACACTTTCATTGAAACGACACATGCAAAACATTGTGCACACTCGACATCTTCTCGGGTAATTCCAATCTATATGAAAGCATTCCAATCCGCTCGACTATCAGGAATGGTCCAACAAACCTTGGAGCTAACTTTTCTTTACCCCCGAATCGAACAACATGCTTTAACGGCGAAATCTTCATGAAAACCATGTCACCCACGTCGAACTCCAAATCTTTTCGACGTCTATCGGATAGCTCTTCTGACGATCTTAGGCTTCCTTCATTCATTGCCGAATGGTCTTGACATAATCTGAGGTCTCTCTAATCATCTTTGGCCCAAGTTTCAACTTATCTCTAATTTCTAACCAACATTCGTAGTATTGCACGGTCTTTCATATAACACCTCGTATGGTGCCATCCTAATGCTCGACTGGTAGTTGTTATTGTACACAAACTCAACTAGATGTGGATGGCCTTCCCATGATCCTCCGAAGTCCAATACACAAGCACTTAGGAGATCATCCAAAACTCGATTAACTCTCTCAGTTTGACCATCAGTTTGGGAATGATAAGCCATACTCAAACACAACTTGATTCCCAAAGCTTCTTGCAAACTCTTCCAAAATTCACTCATGAACAATGGATCTCGATCACCGACTATGCTCTTCGGGATACCATGGAATCAAACTATCCATTTAATATAAAGCTCAACCAACTTCGATGTTGTCCTAGTCGATTTGACAGGAATAAAACTTGCACTTTTGGTCAAACGATCCACAATGACCTAAATTCATTCGCTTTCTTCCCTAGTTCCACGTAGGAACTTCCAATGGCGGAAGCAATCCACTCGGCTTCTTCTGTTTAGATTTCCCGATTGACAGTTCATGCACTTGGAAATGAACTTTCCAATATCTCTTTTCATCCCTTCCTATTCATGTCCTGATACATTTTGTTGCCACCGGGATGAATCGTAAACTTTGAGTGATTACATTCCCTCAGAACCTTATCTCTAAATCCATCGATATCAGGAACAACTATTCACCCTTGCTTTCGAAGACAACCCTCTAGATCAACCTCAAATTCTTTATCCTCTGGTTCCAACTTCGAGGTAATCGCGACATGCTTTGCATCCCTTTTTTGGCCCTTGCCAATCCTTTCGATTAGAATAGGTCTTATCGTTAAGCTTGCCAACATTTCAGATTCCAATACACACCGAGGCCTGAAATCAAATCCAGCCAAGTACTCGAGGCTCTTCCATTCTGAAAAACATCGCTCCCAAACTTGTGTGTCTTTGATTCAATGCATCCGCCACTACGTTACCTTTACCAGGAGTATAGGCTATACCAAAATCATATGATGCCAGAAACTCTAACCATTGTTGTTGTCAAAGATTCAAATCCTTTTGTGAGAAAAGATACAACAACGACTTGTGATTCACAAACAACTCGAATCAAACTCCCAATAGGTGATGTCTCCACGTCTTCAGAGCAAACACGGTCACTGTCAACTCCAAGTCATGAGTTGGATAATTCCTCTCATGCGGCTTCATCTGTCGACTCTCGTAGGCCGCAACTCAATCCTTCTACATCAGCACTTCTCCAAGACCAGTGCCACATGCATCGGTGTATACCACCATCTCTGCATTCCCATACGGAATGGTTAAAACAAGAGCACTCATCAGTCTCTCTTTAAGAATTCCAAAGGCTTTCTCATACTTTGCATCCCATGTGAACAATCGGTTCTTTTTCGTCAATCCTGTTAATGATGCAACTATCTTGGCGAAATCCTTTATAAAACGGTGATAATATCCCGCCAACCCAAGGAAACTCTAAATGTCTGTCGCATTCTTAGGTCTATCCCAGTCCTGGATTACTGCCACCTTAACTGGATCAACTGCTATTCCATTTCCAGAAACAACATGGCTTAAGAACCTCACTTCACTCTTCCATAAGTGACACTTCGAAAACTTAGCTCTCAGCTGATACTTTCATAAGATTTCCAAAACAACTCGCAAGTGTGTCTTATGCTCTTTCTCTTTCCTAGAGTAAACCATAATTTAATCAATGAACACAAGCACAAACTTGTTCAACTGATCCTTGAAAACCTTATTCATAAGATCCATGAAATATGCTAGCGCGTTAGTCAACCCAAATGGCATCACCAACAATCTGAAGAACCCAGATGGTGTCCTAAAAGCAGTCTTCAGCACACTATCCTTAGACATCCTGAACTGGTGAAATCCCATTGCCCAATCCATTTGAGAAAACACCTTGGCTTCGTGAAGCTGATCGAACAAGTCTCATATCCTCGGCAACTGATACTTATTCCTCTTAATAACCTTGTTCATCTCACGATTGTCCACACAAAATCTCAAAGATTCATCGGCCTTGGTTGCAAACACAATTGGTGCACCCTATTTGGATACACTTCTTCGAATGAATCCTTTTTCCCAAAAGGTCACGTACTTGCACCTCTAACTCTCGCGGTTCCTTAGGAGCTATCCGCCTAAGAGGCATGACGATAGGTCTTGCAGTCTCGACTAAATCGATTCTGAACTCAATCTTACGACGTGGCGGTAGCCCTTTGACCTCTTCAAAGACATCCTCAGACTCACTTGTGATTGGCACCGATAACAAGTCTTCTCGTGGAATCACAAGCAAATATAAATAGTTCACAAAGACACCATCTTCGGGCTTACACCGAATCACAACCATTTCCCTTCCATATTCTCGACTGTCACC
This sequence comes from Allium sativum, assembly GCA_030737875.1. Classification (NCBI taxonomy): domain Eukaryota; kingdom Viridiplantae; phylum Streptophyta; class Magnoliopsida; order Asparagales; family Amaryllidaceae; genus Allium; species Allium sativum. The sequence continues at coordinate 165,304,930 of CM060924.1, forward strand.
TTTAGCTTCTCGCAATCCACCTTTATCACATACCTCTTGAGCTAGTCTATACCCAAAATAACCCTAAACCCAGCGAAGTTTAAAACAAAGTAATCACACATAAAGGAGCAAACATGACTCGACAACAATAGACAACGGCAAATCATACACAAACTGGATGAACCCCAACTAGATTAGTCATAACAAAAGGTCTAGCACAAATCTCGGGTTCCAAACCTAAGCGGCACGCAAGATCATTACAAATGAAAGAATGTGATGCTCTAGTATCAAACAACACACGAACCGAAATATCTTTAACGGGAAGAATACCTTGAACGGCGACACTCTTCTCCTTCTCCTCCACCGTAGGATCCCTTGAAGACGATGGCACAACTTTCAAAACATACGCCTTCACATTCTGCTTATCCTTCAGCGGTTCTGGACAATCCTTTCTTGTCATGCCCAGGCTTTCAACACTTAAAGGACTTATTTTCAGCATTTGGACTCTTACAATCCTTGGAATAATGGCCCTTCTGCCCGTAGTTAAAGTAAGTCATTTCGTCCTTCTGCTTTTTCTGACCATCTTTTCCCTTCTACTGTTGTTGCTTCCTCCTTTTGTTATTACCACCCTGCTGTGGGTTCGGTTCTTCCTTAGTTGCAACAATAGTCTCTTCCTTGGGAAACAAACTCTTATGCCTTAGAGATTTTTTCCCACAATCTTCAAATAGGTTTCATCTAGAGGATCCACCAACCAGTTCCCAAAGTACTTGTCTAAGCCCATGATAAACTTTTCGTTCTTCTGATAAGGAGTATCGACATACGAACGAGCATATTTCGACAAAGCTTCGAAGTCAGAACATACTCTAACACTGGTCTAGCATTCTGCTTAAGCTCGACAGATCTTTTAAAAAGAATAGACTTTTGAATTGTAGAATTAAACTTTGCCTCAAACCTGACTTGAAATTTCTCCCATGAAACTCATATTCCGGAGTCTCTAATGCAACAAAGTTTCACCAGTCCATAGCTCTACCTAGTAGCTATCTCAATGCAAGCTTCCTCTTCGTCGCATCATCAATTCCCAACTCTCTAAATATTTGAATGCAAGTATCAAGCCACCCTTGAATTTCTTCAATCGGTTATGTCCCTTTAAACTGCTTCCCTCCTAGGGTAGTGAAGTCTTTGCACAGCTTTGCAAAGTCAACGACCCTTGGAACCTGCACTTGAACTCCTACATCTACCGCGTCTGCTGCTGCAGGTACCCTCCTCATGATCGCTGCCATCATGGCCTCGAACATATCTGGGTAGTATGGTATACCGCCATTACCCCTACAGGAATAGTCTCCTCCCTAGCAGCGTGTCACGACAATCGACGACTCATTCTAAATCTGTAATATAGAATGGTTAGTCCATGTACGAGAAAAACTGCAAACAGAGTTCAAATGCTATTATACTATACGCTTATTTACAGTATACATCCATTAGAAATCTACAAATATGCCTCTCATACATAATTACGTCTTTGAACTTTGGCTAAAATCGATAACCAAGGCTCTAATACCAAATGTGACGACCGCCGATAATCCTGTACATAACAAGAGGAATAATGCACTGAAAGGTGTGCTAGGCAGCCACGGATGATCATCAAGATAAGATAACACTAGTGTAACATGTCGTATAACTCATAGCACAAGGATAAAGTATAATAGAACATATACAACCGGCAATAATAGCGAAGCAGAATTGAGTAGAATATTAAACTCTTTCATATCACTATGAAATATCCATACAACCTTGGATTACACCATAAGAGTTTGTACAATAACCCTCACTACAAGCACTCAGAGAATACATCAACCAGCGGAAAACAACAAATACTTGGTAGTAGAAAAATAATACGCCGGCCTCTTGCTCGTCATCGCTCAGCAGCATCGTCCTCATTAAGATCTATCACTAGTCACCAGACTCTTAGTCTGCCCATCCACAACTGGATGAACAGCCTAAGGTAATAAGAGAGAGATATAAAACCTTGAATCAGACAATAGTCTTAATGAGCAATAAAACAACTATCTAACATCATCAATAAAGTATATGAGAATAGACCGATTAATCAACTAATTTACCAACATCAACAGAGAAGAACTCACACTCGTCTTCCCCACACCCGATAGTGATAGCCTTTAAAAACACCCAAGTAGAAATAACAATACAGTCATGGCAACCGGTTATCAAGCGAATACCATTCTAATCGATATTGACTTCTCCCAAGCACAATCTCCGAGTGCCTAAACCAACATCAGACAAGCACCCAAGAGATATCTCCTTCGACGTTGAAAAATCTACTCATGATGATACCAGCAAAATAATCATCATCCAAGACTTTAGCTATCACTGCCAATCCTGCTTTGAAACCATCGTTAATCGTATGACCGGCTCTAACTTTTCTGTCCGTCAAGGGATAATGGTTAGCAAAACTGCATACGCCATACAACGAAACGTATCTAGGCCCATCGAGTTGCCCAGGGTATTTGACCAGCCACTTCTAGTCTTTTAGGCCTCCCCATTATACGCCTGGTTTGAGTCCACTAGAACTTATGACAACAATAATTCCTCGACCTTCAATATCTCTAGCCATCCTACCTGATGGTTGTTCATAAGCTCAAGCCACTTCTCGAGTAACCATTATCCATGACCTCACCACCTTGAGTCGTCTTCACATTCGTTGCATTACGACGGTCAACAAACACACCACAACACTTCGAACATTCCTACTTGAATTCACTTTGATGTCACATTCATTACTGAACCAAAATAACATCAAATTATGGTCCAACATAGTCAGATCGGTCTCTTTGTCCCTTGGGGTTCTAATCATCCAACGACCCAATCATCCCAGGTCGTCAACGACCTGACTTCCTAGTTCTTCCCACGACCTGATGCTTCACTAGCCTTCACGAGCTGATTGCTTGGGAAGCTTCAACGACCTGGTCGCTATACCACTCACGCTAACCCGACCCAGGCTAGCTGACCCGCCTCTTTGAAGTCCCCAACAACCCGTGTTCAAAGTTCCAATGACCCTAACTCCAACAACAGGATCCAAACTACTCGAAGCACTTCAGCGATCCAACCTTTATTTATCAAGTAACAAGCCACGACCCATGCTCCATGCCACATTATCAATGACCTAACAAGAACGACTTGACTCCAGATCTGACTAACCTAGCACCAATCTTGACCAAATCATCACCAAACGACAACATCGATTCAAACAACTCTTCAAAATCGTCCAATTCAACCATCAATAATTTATGAAATCTTCAACAATACTAAAATGACAATTATTCATTAACAACCATATAGAATTCACCAAATCATGATAAATCGATGCATAAACAAAAACAATGGATCTAAACTTGCATAAACATAAGAATTACCGATTTAAGTTGCTAGAATAGATCCTATGGTGATTCTAGATTTGGTGAAAACAACTTAAAATGATGAAATTATGATCAAACAACCCATATACTTGATTGAATCCGTGTGAGAGATGCTTATCACTCACTAAATCTTCAAATTAACTCAAAATCACTAAATTCCCAATCCGAATAGCAAAAACACTTCTCAATCCTCTTAATTTGATGCAATCTTCCTTCACTCATTGTAGATCTAGCTTCCCTTGATGTAGATCTTCAATTTTCTCAGGTAAATCTAGAATTTTAATAAAGAAAAGGTGTATTTGATTGAGCAAGGAGGATCACAATCTCAACCAAATGAGAGAATAAAGAAATAAAACTATCCTCCATGCCTCTACCCCCTATTTATAGCCTCCCACTAGCCCACTAATGGCTTATAAAACCTAAGCAGAAATTGTGCAACAGTAAAACAGCGATTCCTCCCAAATCATCGAACCAAATCTTTAATGTGACCACTCTACGGAATTGGCAACACCATATCCTTTCCAATGAAATCAGTCTCAATGCCTGATTCGATTCCAATCAAAAATTATGTCCTGTACAAGACTAACAGGGGAAAAATGGTCACAAATGAAATTGGTAAAAATTATGGGCATGTCTCACATCCCCATAACCAACATATCAAAATATGATAATGATCCAACCTTCAGGGAATTAAATAAAAATATTTTTGCGATCCTACGATACGTAAAATGCGGGTTGTTACATCCCCCCCTTTAGGAATTTGGTCCCGAGATCCCAAGCAAATACAAGCAACCAAAACCACTCTGCATGCCTACCATCCATGAGAAACCATTTTACCATTCAGACTAGCATCCATCAAACCTTGCATTCATACCTTAACCTAGCACGTGGACTCTAACAACAATAGTACAAGTTACAATAACGAGTCATACCGACAAAGAGTTCTGGATGAGTCGTCTTCATACTCTCTTCCGTCTCCCACATACAACTATCATCATCCTCACTCCATTGGACCTTGACCAACTTAACCGTCTTCCTCCTAGGCTGTTTCGTGTCATTCCCCACGACACGAAATGGTTTATGAGGTCTTGTAACTACGGTCTTGACTTCTAGGTCTTCGTACCGCTTAAGAGATACCACCACATTCGAATCATGTACACACTTCAGTGGAAACGACACATGGAAAACATTGTGCACACTCGACATCTTCTCGGGTAATTCAAATCTATATGCAGGCTTTCCAATCCGTTTAACTATCGGAAATGGTCCAACAAACCATGAGCTAACTTTCCTTTACTCCTGAGTCGAACAACATGCTTTAATGACGAAATCTTCACTAAAACCATGCCACCCACGTCAAACTTCAAATCTTTTCAACTTCTATCGGCATAGCTCTTCTGGTGATCTTGGACTGCTTTCATTTGTTGCTGAATGATCTCGATACAACCCGATGTCTCTCTAATTATATCTGGCTCAAGTACCAACTTATCACCAGTTACTAACCAACATGCTGGAGAATTGCACGGTCTACCATACAACGACTTGTATGGTGCCATCCCAATACTCAACTGGTAGTTGTTATTTTACGCCAACTCACTAGATGTAAATGGTCTTCCCTTGATCCTACGAAGTCCAATACACAATCCCTCAGGAGATCTTCCAAAACTCGGTTAACTCTCTTGGTTTGACCATCAGTTTGGGGAAGATAAGTCATACTCAAACACAACTCAGTTCCCAAAGCTTCCTACAAACTCTTCCAAAATTCACTAGTGAACACTGGATCTCGATCACTGGCTATGCTCTTCGGGATACCATGGAAGCAAACTATCCATTTAATATAAATCTCAGCCAACTTCGATGTTGTCCTAGTCGAATTGACAGGAATAAATCTTGTAGTTTTGGTCAAACGATCCATAATGACCCAAATTCCTTTGCTTTCTGACTTAGTTCAAGGTAGTCCATCGAAAAAATCCATCAATATCTGCTCTAACTTCCGCGTAGGGACTTCCAATGGCTGAAGCAATCCACTCGACTTTTGATGTTCATCTTTCACCAACTGAAAGTTCATGCACATAGAAATGAACTTTCCAATATTTCTTTTCATCCCTTCCCAATAGTATGATCGCTTCATGTCCAAATACATCTAGTTGCCACCGGGATGAATCGTCCAATTTAAGTGATGACATCCCCTCAAAACCTCATCTCGTAGTCCATCGATACCAGGAATAACCAGTCGCCCTTGCTTTCGAAGCCAACCCTCTCGATTGACCTTAAGTTATTTATCCTCTAGTTCAAACTTCTGGATAATCTCGACAAGCTTTGCATCCCGCTTTTGGTTGTCGCCAATCCTTTCGATGAGAGTAGTTCTTATCGATTAGCTTGCCAACATTTTAGATTCCAACTCACACCGAGGCCTGAAATCAAATCCTGCCAAGTACTCGAGGCTCTTCCATTCCGAAAACATCGCCCCCAAACTTGTGTGTCCTCGACTCAACACATCTGCTACTGCGTTACCTTTACTAGGAGTTTAGGTTATACCAAAATCATACGATGCCAGAAACTCTAACCAATGTCGCTGCCAAAGATTCAAATACTTTTAGGAGAAAAGATACTTCAATGACCTGTGATTCGTAAACAACTCGAATCGAACTCCCAATAGGTAATGTCTCCACATCTTCAGAGCAAACACGATCGCTGCCAACTCCAAGTCATGAGTTGGATAATTCCTCTCATGCGACTTTAGCTGTCGACTCGTATAAGCCACAACTCTATCCTTCTGCATCATCATTGCTCCAAGTTCATTACCACATGCATCAGTGTATACCAAGATCTCTTCATTCCCACATGGAATGGTCCAAAGCATTCGTCGGTCTCTCTTTTAGGATTCCAAAAGCTTGCTCGCACTTTGCACCCCATGTGAACAATTGGTCCTTTTTCATTAATCATGTTAATGTTGCAGCTATCCTAGGGAAATCCTTTATAAAACGGTGATAATATCCTGCACAAAACGGTGATAATATCCTGCCAACCCAAGGAAACTCCCAACATCTGTCGCATTCTTAGGTCTTTCCCAGTCCTGGATTACTGCCACCTTAGCGAAATCAACCGTTATTCCATTTCCAGAAACAACATGGCCTAAGAACCTCACTTCACTCTTCCAAAAGTGACACTTCGAAAACTTAGCTCTCAGTTGATGCTTTCGCAAGATTCCAAAACAACTCGCAAGCGCGTCTTATGCTCTTCCTCATTCTTGGAGTAAAATAGAATAGCATCCACGAACACAAGCACGAACTTGTCCAACTGATCCATGAAAACCCAATTCATAAGATCCACGAAATATGTTAGCACGTTAGTCAACCCAAATGGCATCACCGACCATTTGAAGAACCCGGATAGTGTCCAAAAAGCAGTCTTCGGCACACTATCCTTAGCCACCCTCAACTAGTGAAATCTCATTGCCAAATCCATTTGAGAAAACGCCTTGGCTTCATGAATTTGATCAAACAAGTCGTCTATCTTCGGCAACGGATACGTGTTCCTCTTGGTCACCCTATTCGGCCCACACACAATCTCAAAGATCCATCATCCTTGGTTGCAAACAAAACCGGTGCACCCCATTCGAATACACTTCTCCGAATGAATCATCTTCCCAAAAGGTCACATACATGTACCTCTAACTTTTGTTGTTCCTTAGGCGCCATTCGCCTAAAAGGCATGATGATAGGTCTAGCACTCTTGACCAAATCGATTCTGAACTCAGTCTCACGATGTGGAGGAAACTCTTTGACCTCGTCAAAGACATCCTCAAACTCACTTGCGATCGGCACCGATGACAAGTCTCTCGTGGAATCACAAGCGAATATAAATAGCTCGAAGACACCATCTCCGAGCTTACACTGAATCATAACCATTCTCCCATTTGCATTCCCGACTGTTAACTCCATCCTCTCGCAATCCACCCTTGCCGCATACTTCTTGAGCCGGTCTATACCCATGATAATCCCAAAACCAACAAAGTTTAAAACAAAGAAATCGTGCATAAAGGAGCAACCATGACTCGGTAACACTTCGTACACAAACTGGACGAACCCCTAACTGGATTAGTCACAAAAAAAGGTCTATCACAAATCTCGGGTTCCAAACACAAGCGGCACACAAGATCATCAAAAATTAAAAGTTGTGATGCTCCTGTATTGAACAACACACGAACCGAAACATATTTAACGGAAAGAATACCTTGAACGATGACAGACTTCCCCTTCTCCTCCGCTATAGGAGCCCTTGAAGACGATGGCACAACTTTGAACATACGCCTTCACAATCTGCTTGTCCTTCAGCGGTTCTGGAAAATCCTTCTTGTCATGCCCAGGCGTTCCACCCTTAAAGCACTTCTTTTCAGCTTTTGGATTCTTACAATCCTTGGAATAATGGAACTTCTTCCAGTAGTTAAAGCAAGTCATTTCGCCTTCTGCTTTTTCTGACCATATTTTCCTTTTTTTTGTTTTTGCTTCCTCCTTTTGTTATTACCACCATGCTGTGGGTTCGGTTCTTCCTTGGCTGCAACAACAGTTTCTTCCTTAGGAAACAAACTCTCACGCCTCAGAGATTTTTCCACAATCTTCACATAGGTGTCATTTAGATGATCCACAGAATGGTTCCCAAGATACTTGTCCATGCCCATGACAAACTTCTCATTCTTCTGATAAGGAGTATCGACATGCGAACGAGCATACTTCGACAAAGATTCAAAGTCAGAAACATACTCCAACTTTAACACCCCGTGTATTCTATAACAAGTGAAATTCACAAATTAAAGTATAATTAATTTCAAATCAAAGAATTAAGGGAAATGGGATACGCCATTGCGTTCGTCTCGGAATTCTGCTTGGGATAGAGTCCGAGTTTGCGTAAAATGGACTCCGTATGAAGAAGATATGGCCTCCGGAAGTTTCAGAATTCAGTTTAAAATTCAAAACAGTTCAGAAAAACCAATTCAAAATCGGGCCGGATTGGCCAGGGCGGGAATTTTCCCGCCCAAGGCACCCAGGTCGACTGGGTAGTCGACCTGGGGCTACCCAGGTCGACTGGGTAGTCGACCTTGGTCACCCGTGTCGACTGCCAAGTCGACACGGTGTCAACTGGCGTGTCGACCTGGCCACTGAGCCAGGTTGAACCCAGCCACCTGTGTTTGGCCGAATTTCTGAGCCTTGCCTTATCACTAGGGCTAGGTGTCAGCTCCTGATTAGTCTCTCCTTCAAACGAACGGCTAATATTAATCCAAGCTCCATCGACGGTCCTAATCAATTCACAAACTCTATAAAAAGGACCTAAGACTCCACCTAATTCATACAAATAAAAATTAGAATGAGACCGTCATGCTGCTGAGGAAAGACTAGAAATAGCCGTCAAAATTGAGAGACGATTAGGAGACAATTCAAAAGCTTAAAGCAACAACAACTAAATCAAAACAACGCCTACAACAAAGGATAGCATCTCCAAATTCAGAATTCAGATTCCTGAATTGAAGGTTCGTCATACGTTGTAAGTAGAGTGCTATTCCGATGTGAATAAATAATTGTGTTTTGATTTGTGTAAAATGAGAAATAGAATTGTACTTGATTTGTGGTGATAATAATTCATATTTGTATGTTGCTATGATTCTAAGCGATTTGGGATGTTGTGGTATAACGATTGGGTATTTGCAAGTATGTGATTCATGTTGAAAGTTAACAACTACATGTTTGTGGTAGTTTATTACAACACCTATTGGATAATTGCAAGTATATGGTTCATGTTGAAAGAAATGACTATATGTTTGTGGTAGTTTATTTGAGATTCATGCAAGTATATGATTCACTATTATGCCAACATAATATATATTATAATCACTTTTAGTGTAGTTGGATCCATTTGGGTATTATGACTTATGTGAATTTATGTTGGAATTGGCATCATGATTCAAGTGTAAAACCATACTTTTGTATTAGAGATAAAAGTAAGCATCTTTGTGAACTTGTGTTGACTCTATGAACATGACTAAACTATGTTTGGTGTTATGCCTAATTGAAAAACATGTTTTAGGCCTATGTTGTTATCAAAATCATATGATAATATATGTGACACATAATTGAGTTAGATTTACATTCCAATTGCAAGTTTGCATGAATAGATTTAAAACCATGATTTCATGTTTATGTATATTTATGCCATGGTTATATGAATAGATCAAAAACCATGATTTCATGTTTAGGTATGTTTATGCAATGATTATATGAATAGATCAAAAACCATGATTTCATGTTTAGGTATGTTTATGCCATGATTATATGCTATTACAATGCAAGTTCACAAGTGCCAAATTTATGTTAATTAGTTCGCTATGTTGCAAGTTCATGCGTTCACACTCCCCTTTTTATGTTACTTAGAATATATAAACACCATGTTTTAAGCCTCCCCTTTTTCATGTGGCTAAGTTGGGTTTAAAAGTTAAACCCAACATATGTTATATTGTAGCGAACGTATAAAACGGGGGTAATGACATTTGGGTTAAAATATAAAACATATGTGTTGGCATGTTTGACGCATGCCAACGACCTTGAAAAACAATTAAGTGGTGTAAATTAATTTTACCCAATAAAGATGAATTTGAATAATGGGCCACAAATATTTACATATAAAAAGAAAAGAGACAAAATATGTAAATTTAGAAAATACGATGTGTTTAACCCGAGGTTGGATTGAGTTGTGATGTAAACGTGCTCGGAACCGCCCGGTTGTCCAGTAGTCACAACAATACCTATCCAATGTGGGTGGTTAAACACGGAGCCCAATAAGGACCCGAGGTTAGACTGAGTTGTGGCGTAAGACTGCCCGGACCCAACCGGCAACAAGCAGCCACAACAATATCTGTCTAATGTGAGAGGTAGAGCCTTTAATAAGGCAATTAAGGCTGAGTCAGGATTGGTAGGATTAAGTAAATTGAATTAATACTTAATCAAAAATGGAACATGCTAAACTATACAGACTGATTGGGGGTTAGGTTTACAAAATACTTAACCAACTTAGCATGTTGGCTAGAAATAGAAAACCTAGTAGCAGGGGAGCCTTTTCAGCAGTAACCCTACAAGGTGTATCAGGATACCCTGAACTAGGCAGGGTGGGGCACGATTACTGGGCTGACTGCAAGAGGTCAAATCGACGGTGGTGGTGCAGCAGTGTAGGTTCTAATGGGGTGCGAGCGTGCACACACTCCGGCGCAGAAAAATAAGGCACTGGTCACCAGTAGTATACCTGTGCATTCTAGGATTGTGTCGGGCCGCCACCATGGGACTTGATACACCCTATGGTAGGACCAGCATAGGTAACTACAACAACGGGGGGCCGTAAGACACATGTAACTATGTGAGTAAGAGCCTATCATCAGAAATGGATCACTTCACCCTGATTATGGGGTGCCTGTTGGGAACTAGTTTATATGGGTACAGAGATTAATATGGGGTACGATAGTACATTCGACTCTAGACAACTTAACCTAGTTTATAGTGCTTTCCCATTTCCAGTTTATACTTATCATGCCCAATTCTTTATTCATAGACTGAATAGTCCTAGACTTACTCAGGCTTTATGTCTGACTCTACTTTTCTTTCGTCTTCTTTTCTTTCGTCCCCCCCCTGGTCCACTGGGAGGGAATACCGCAGCTTGACCAGTTTTCACATCCAGCTTGAAGAGAAAAAATGTATTGCTTGGATCTTTTTCGTTTTGGACTATGGCTTTGGACAGCAATTATGGGACTTATGCAGTTTACTTATGTTTTTATGCTTCTTTAAATAATTTAATCAAGACAGTTATGAAGATGTTATGTTTTTGGGAGTATTGTAAGACAAATTATGGCATGGTTTGCGTAACACGTATTTTAATGAAATAAAAGTTGTTGTTGTTATCCTTGTTCAAAAATATGTGTTTTTATATCTGTCTTGTGTATCTGTGACTTATACTTATAAACCTCCACCAAAATTAGGGCATTCCCTTTGAGAGTGACCCTAATGGAGGTGGGGTGTTTCACTTGGTATCAGAGCATAGGTTTACCAAATAAGATAAAAAGTTAGAAAATTTCATTTCCAAAAAGAAAAATTTAAAGAAGAATTTTTAAAGATAAAATATTATTTTATTTTAAAAAGGCATAGTCCCCCCCCCAAAGCCATAGGTACTATCTTTTATCCTTCGTTTTGAATCTACCCTTTTTGTTTCAGCATGTCCGAAGAACTTAACTTGCCAGAGGGTATACCAATACCTGGTTGGTTCAGACGATTCTTAGAAGCGAGGGCCACTCAGACAGGTCCTACCGTTCCTCCTCCCCCAGCTGCAGGAAATAAACCAGCTGCAGCAGCACCTCTTCCTCCACCTCTTCCGCGGGGTAATACTTTTGCTAAGATATGTAAAGATTTTAAAGCTATGGGAGGAAAGGACTTTCATGGAACCGAGTCCTTCGTGGCAGCCAGGAAGTGGCTGAAGGAAACCGAGGACTTATTCGTCATCTTTGAGGTAGAAGATAGGCAGAAGGTACAACTGGCAGTATGGCTACTTAAAGGCGAGGCTTCCTACTAGTGGGAAGTCACCAATGCAGAAATACCAGTGGAAACATGGGAGGACTTTAGGGCAAGGTTTGAGGCTAAATTTCTCTCAGACGCTGAAAGGAGTCTGCAGTTGGAAAAATTCTTATTTCTTAAGCAAGGGAATATGACAGTCAAAGAGTATGTTAATCAGTTCGATGAGCTGGCTAGGTTCGGACTGGACCTAGTCAACACTCCGCACAAGAAGGCTCTCCGTTTTGTCAAAGGGTTGAATGAGCCATTACACAGTTTGTCCATGACCCATATACCCATGGGAGCTACGTATGAAAAATTGGTACAGATGGCATTGCTGAACGAAGAGGATAAGGGCAAGAAGGAGACAAAGGCAGAAAGCTCTCAAGGGAAGAAAGAGGGTTTACAGCCTAAGAAGACAGACTTTAAGAAGGGCGGGAAAGACAACAAAGAGAAGAGGAAGTGTAATTTATGTGGCAAAGTGGGGCACTTAGTGAAAGATTGCCAGAAAAAGAAGGCCAAGATGAATGGTGGGTGCTTTTCTTGTGGTGAGACAGGCCACATGGCTAAGGATTGCCCAAAGAAACGAGGGCAGGGGCAGAGGGCTGGATCCACCTCAGGGGCCCACGTTCATGTGCTGGAAGCGCCACCTCTGCAACAGCGAGGTATAAATACTTCTGTAGAAAGTGTAGTTTATCTTTATGATGACCCAGTTCGCACTTTATTTGATTATGGCGCATCACACTCCTTTATCTCGTCTGCTTTAGTAGAATCTCTGCACCTATAAACTAATATGGTAGAGGACCCCTTAATTGTTTCAAACCCAATTGGGGGCCCAGCTCATTTGTCTATGATCTGTGTGGGATTGAAAAAATTTATTCTAAGCGTAGAATATAGATGTAGTGCCTTTGTTTTGGGCTTCTCGGGATATGGTTTGATTTTGGGCATGGATTGGCTATCCAGTAATGGCGCCATCCTGGATTGTGAGAAAAGGGTGGTTAGGCTTCTGACCCAACTCGGTAACACTCTAGAAATTATTTGTAATCCCTCGTATGCGGTTATGCTTAGTTATCTTGAATCACTAGATGCCTCTGTTGAAAGTTTGCAATCGGTTAGAGTGGTCCGGGAATATCCGGATGTCTTCGAAGAGGTGAAGGGCTTGCCTCCGAAGCGGGAGATAGACTTCCGCATATATCTTGTAGATAATGCAAAGCCCGTTGCGTTGCCCGTTAGACACATGGCTCCAGGGAAAGGAAGGAGCTCAGTAAACAGATTAAAGAGCTTCTAGAGAAGGGGTTCATTAGAAGGAGCATTTCAGAATGGGGCGCTCCAGTGGTGTTCACTACAAAGGCGGATGGTTCACTCCGTCTATGTGTTGACTATAGGGAGCTCAACAAGAAAACAAAAAATAATAGGCACCCTCTCCCCAGAATTGACGATCTGTTTGATCAGCTTGTAGGAGCGTCTGTTTTCCCCCAACTCGATTTGGCGACCGGTTTTCATCAGCTAAGGGTGGCTGAAGATAGCATCGATAAAATGGCATTCAGAACCCCATACGACTTCTTTGAATGGCTTGTCATGCCTTTTGGCTTGACAAATGCACCCGCTTACTTCGTGGACCTGATGAGTAGGGTGTTCAGAGAATTCCTCAACAAGTTCGTAGTGGTATTCGTAGACGATATCTTGATCTTCTCAAAGAGTGAAGAGGAACATGCTCAGCACCTAAGGGCAATCATGGAAACTCTGCGAGTCCATCAGCTAAAAGACAAATTCTCCAAGTGCCACTATTGGGGAGAGGAAGTGAGGTTTCTTGGGCACATAGTATCCAAGGAAGGGTTAGCTGTGGACCCTGCTAAGGTAGTAGCGGTACAGGATTGGAAGAGACCAAAGAACGCAACAGAAGTCCGAAGCATTCTCGGGCTAGCAGGCTTCTATCGGAAATTCATCAGAGACTTTGCAAAAATATCAGCTCTGCTCACAAGGATGACAAAGAAGAATCTAGTGTTCAATTGGGACTTGGATTGCGAGTTTGCTTTCCAATGACTGAAAAGGGCTCTTACAACAGCCCCAGTTCTGACGTTGCCAGATGGAAGCAAGATGTTCACAGTTTATACAGATGCATGTGGGACAGGACTAGGCGCTATCTTAATGCAAGAAGGAAGTGTAGTAGCTTATGGCGGAAGACAGTTGAAAGTTCACGAAAAGAACTACCCGATCCACGATCTTGAGTTAGCTGCCATCGTCTTTGCACTCAAGTCTTGGCGACACTATCTCCTAGGTGAGAAGTTCGAACTTTACACTGACCATAAATCGTTGAAATACCTTTTCTCGCAGAAGGACCTTAACTTGAGGCAATAGAGATGGATGGAGTTTCTTGCCTCATACGATTTCGAGATCTCCTACACTCCGGGCAAAGACAACGTAGTGGCAGACGCGTTGAGCCGAAAGAAACTAACCCTAATCCTGCTTTTTGTTGAAAGGTAAAGCCTAGAGTTTATAGCCAGCTTTGACTTTAGGCCCTCCTCTGATTTTGTACCGGGTTTGCTAGCATCTCTCGAAGTACGCCCGACTTTAGTGGACTCAATAGGGACAGCACAACGCGAAGACACTCAGCTTTTGGAAACGATTGATAGGCTAATTAGGGGTGAGACTTCAAGTCACCTCAACAGATACTCCATCGACGATAAGGGTTGGCTAAGGCGAGACGGAAGACTATGCGTCCCACAGACAAGGGATTTAGTAAAGAAGGTTCTCGAGGAAGCACATCACTCCAAGATGACGATACATCCAGGCGGAGATAAAATGTACAAGGACATAAAGAGAACTTTCTTTTGGAGCGGCATGAAGAAAGACGTGGCAGAATTCGTTTCAAAGTGTATAGTTTGCCAACAGGTTAAGGCGGAACAGAAAAAGCCTGGCGGTCTGCTCCATCCTCTAGAGGTCCCACAGTGGAAGTGGGATAGCATCTCAATGGACTTCATTGATGGGCCTGCCTAGGTCTAGAAGAGGCAACACTAGCATTTGGGTAATAGTGGATAGGCTTACAAAAAGCGCCCACTTTTTACCTGTCAAGAGTAAAAGAACTGCCTCATCTCTAGCATCTCTTTACCTCAAGGAAATTGTTCGACTCCATGGAATACCCTACAGTATTGTTAGTGACCGAGACCCTATCTTCACAAGTGAGTTTTGGCGAAGTCTGCAAGAAGCGGTAGGCACACAGTTATGCTTGAGCACAGCCTATCATCCCCAAACCGACGGCCAGACAGAAAGAGTGAACAGAGTTTTGGAGGACCTTTTAAGACTGTGCGTCCTTGACTTCGGAGGGATGTGGGAAGACCATCTTCCTTTGGTGGAATTTGCCTACAACAACAGCTACCAAGCCACCATCGGAATGGCGCCCTTCGAAGCTTTATATGGAAGACCATGTCGATCGCCCACTTGTTGGTGGGAGTCTACTGACAAGCTCATACTTGGACCAGATATGATCCGAGAAACTTCAAAAAAAGTAGACTTAATACGGAGAAGAATGAAGACAGCCCAAGACAGACAAAAATCCTATGCCGACAAGAGGAGGACCGACCTTGAATTTGAGGTTGGGGACAGAGTTTTTCTTAAGGTATCTCCGCTAAGGAACGTTGTTCGTTTTGGAACCACAGGAAAGCTAGCACCAAGGTTCGTAGGACCATTTCCTATTATCGAGAAAAATGGGAAAATGGCCTATAGATTAGAGCTACTCGAAAAGCTGGCCGGAGTTCACAACGTCTTTCACGTTTCGCACCTCCGAAAATGTCCACATGAATCTGCTGAAGTGGTAGAGCCAAATATCCTAGAAGAAGCTGAAGTGGAACGCGAAGCGACCGTGAGGAAAGTTCCAACCCGCATATTAGGAACGGAAGTGAAGAAGCTACGCAGCCGCGAAGTCAAGCTCGTCAAAGTTCAGTGGAGCGACGCCGAGGGAGACGCAACTTGGGAAACTGAAGCTAGAATACGCACAGCCTAACCTTTTCTTTTCGAGGGTACATCTTTGATCTTTATTTTTCTTAAGTTGCGCTTTTATCTATCTTTTTAGGTATATCTCCTCGATCTTATCTTTTAGGTAGAAACCCTTTGGATGGAAACATGCAAGTGAAACATGTTATGGATGATGGTTGCAAGTGGTTGCAAGTGATTGCTAGTGATTGCTCGTGGTTGCATATACACACACAATCTAGGTTTTAGATCGGCTCAGTCACCTCATATTGCGTATGCATATATATGTTTGCAATTGTATATGGTTGGAATTTAATGTGTTGTCATGTGGATGTTGCATTTATATATGAATGATTGTGCACTCATGTAGAATCATGAATAGGAAAATTTGCATACATAATGGATTCATGACACTTACATAATTTGCATTAAGGAGGTCAACTGAATCAGTAGGCCGCCTGATTTTGCATTAGATAAGTACATGTACACACACTTTGCATATGATCATGAAGCATTAGAAGTCTTTTAAGGACAATGGATACTCGTGTTTGATGGATGAGTAGATGGACGTTTGGATGTTAGGATATACATTCTTCCTGAACTTGAGGATTTCGGGGACGAAATCCTTTTAAGTGGGGGAGAATGTAACACCCCGTGTATTCTATAACAAGTGAAATTCACAAATTAAAGTATAATTAATTTCAAAACAAAGAATTAAGGGAAACGGGATATGCCATTGCGTTCGTCTCAGAATTCTACTTGGGATAAAGTCCGAATTTGCGTAAAACGGACTCCGTATGAAGAAGATGTGGCCTCCGGAAGTTTCAGAATTCAGTTTAAAATTCAAAACAGCTCAGAAAAACCAATTCAAAGTTCAAAATCGGGTCGGATTGGCCAGGGCGGGAATTTTCCCGCCCAAGGCACCTAGGTCGACTGGGTAGTCGACCTGGGGCTACCCAGGTTGACTGGGTAGTCGACTTGGGTCACCCGTATCGACTGCCAAGTCGACACGGTGTCGACTGGCGTGTCGACCTGGCCCCTGAGCCAGGTCGAACCCAGCCCCCCTGGCTGGCCTAGCCTGTGTTTGGCCGAATTTCTGAGCCTTGCCTTGTCACTAGGGCTAAGTGTCAGCTCCTGATTGGTCTCTCCTTCAAACGAACGGCTAATATTAATCCAAGCTCCATCGACGGTCCTAATCAATTCACAAACTCTATAAAAAGGACCTAAGACTCCACCTAATTCATACAAATAAAAACTAGAATGAGACCATCATGCTGCTGAGGAAAGACTAGAAATAGCCGTCAAAATTGAGAGACGATTAGGAGACAATTCAAAAGCTTAAAGCAACGACAACTAAATCAAAACAACGCCTGCAACAAAGGATAGCATCTCCAAATTCAGAATTCAGATTCATGAATTGAAGATTCGTCATACGTTGTAAGTAGAGTGCTATTCCGATGTGAATAAATAATTGTGTTTTGATTTGTGTAAAATGAGAAATAGAATTGTACTTGATTTGTGGTGATAATAATTCATATTTGTATGTTGCTATGATTCTAAGCGATTTGGGATGTTGTGGTATAACGATTGGGTATTTGCAAGTATGTGATTCATGTTGAAAGTTAACAACTACATGTTTGTGGTAGTTTATTACAACACATATTGGATAATTGCAAGTATATGGTTCATGATGAAAGAAATGACTATATGTTTGTGGTAGTTTATTTGAGATTCATGCAAGTATATGATTCACTATTATGCCAACATAATATATATTATAATCACTTTTAGTGTAGTTGGATCCATTTGGGTATTATGACTTATGTGAATTTATGTTGGAATTGGTATCATGATTCAAGTGTAAAACCATAATTTTGTATTAGAGATAAAAGTAAGCATCTATGTGAACTTGTGTTGACTCTATGAACATGACTAAACTATGTTTGGTGTTATGCCTAATTGAAAAACATGTCTTAGGCCTATGTTGTTATCAAAATCATATGATAATATATGTGACACATAATTGAGTTAGATTTACATTCCAATTGCATGTTTGCATGAATAGATTAAAAACCATGATTTCATGTTTAGGTATGTTTATGCCATGATTATATGAATAGATCAAAAACCATGATTTCATGTTTAGGTATGTTTATGCCATGATTATATGAATAGATCAAAAACCATGATTTCATGTTTAGGTATGTTTATGCCATGATTATATGCTATGTTGCAAGTTCATGCGTTCACACTCCCCTTTTTATGTTACTTAGAATATATAAACACCATGTTCTAAGCCTCCCCTTTTACATGTGGCTAAGTTGGGTTTAAATGTTAAACCCAACATATGTTATATTGTAGCGAACGTATAAAACGAGGGTAATGACGTTTGGGTTAAAATATAAAAAATATGTGTTGGCATGTTTGACGCATGCCAACGACCTTGAAAAACAATTAAGTGGTGTAAACTAATTTTACCCAATAAAGATAAATTTGAATAATGGGCCGCAAATATTTACATATAAAAAGAAAAGAGACAAAATATGTAAATTTAGAAAATACGATGTGTTTAACCCGAGGTTGGATTGAATTGTGATGTAAACCTGCCCGGAACCGCCCGGCTGTCCAGCAGTCACAACAATACCTATCCAATGTGGGTGGTTAAACACGGAGCCCAATAAGGACCCGAGGTTAGACTGAGTTGTGGCGTAATACTGCCCGGACCCAACCGGCAACAGGCAGCCACAACAATATATGTCTAATGTGAGAGGTAGAGGCTTTAATAAGACAATTAAGGCTGAGTCAGGATTGGTAGGATTAAGTAAATTGAATTAATACTTAATCAAAAATGGAACATGCTAAACTATACAGATTGATTGGGGGTTAGGTTTACAAAACACTTAACCAACTTAGCATGTTGGCTAGAAATAGAAAACCTAGTAGCGGGGGAGCCTTTTCAGCAGTAACCCTACAAGGTGTATCAGGATACCCTGAACTAGGCAGGGTGGGGCACGATTACTGGGCTGACTGTAAGAGGTCAAATTGACGGCGATGGTGCAGCAGTGTATGTTCTAACGGGGTGCGGGCGTGCACACACTCCGGCGCAGAAAAATAAGGCACTAGGCACCAGTAGTATACCTATGCATTCTAGGATTGTGTCGGGCCGCCACCATGGGACTTGATACACCCCATGGTGGGACCAGCATAGGTAACTACAACAACGAGGGGGCGTAAGACACATGTAACTATGTGAGTAGGAGCCGATCATCAGAAATGGATCATTTCACCCTGATTATGGGGTGCCTGTTGGGAACTAGTTTATATGGGTACAGAGATTAATATGGGGTACGATAGTACACTCGACTCTAGACAACTTAACCTAGTTTATAGTGCTTTCCCATTTCCAGTTTATACTTATCATGCCCAATTATTTATTCATAGACTGAATAGTCCTAGACTTACTCAGGCTTTATGTCTGACTCTACTTTTCTTTCGTCTTCTTTTCTTTCGTCCCCCCCCCCCCCCAGGTCCACAGGGAGGGAATACCGCAGCTAGACCAGTTTTCACATCCAGCTTGAATAGAAAGAATGTATTGCTTGGATCTTTTTCGTTTTGGACTATGGCTTTGGACAACAATTATGGGACTTATGCAGTTTACTTATGTTTTTATGCTTCTTTAAATAATGTAATCAAGATAGTTATGAAGATGTTATGTTTTTGGGAGTATTGTAAGACAAATTATGGCATGGTCTGTGTAACACGTATTTTAATGAAATAAAAATTGTTGTTGTTTTCCGCTGTTCAAAAATATGTGTTTTTATATCTGTCTTGTGTATCTGTGACTTATACTTATAAACCTCCACCAAAATTTGGGCATTCCCTTTGAGAGTGACCCTAATGGAGGTGGGGTGTTTCACCAACACTGGTCTACCATTCTGTTTAAGCTTGACAAATCTTTTAAACATAATAGACTTCTAAACTATAGAAATAAACTTTGTCTCAAACTTGACTTGGAAGTGAACCAATGAAATCTCATCTTCCATTGTTTTTAAAGTAGCAGAGTTCCACCAGACCATAGCTCTACCTTGTAACTATCTCAATGCAAGCTTCCTCTTCATCGCATCATCAATTCCTTAGACTCCAAAGATTCGAATGTAATTATCAAGCCACCCTTGAATTTCTTGAATTGGTTATGTCCCTTTAAACTGCTTCTCTCCGAGGGTGATGAAGTCTTTGCACAACTTTGCAAAGTCCACGACCCCAGGAACCTGCACTTTTACTCTTACATTGTGATGGCCCGCCCCGAACCAGCCAACATTTCCCTCGAAATGCGCTACCAATGCCCGACTAGCATGGAACGGCCGTCAAAAGAAAAGGGTTGGAACGATGAATCACCAAAGAACCTGTAGTATATCTTACAACGCATGGAATAAAATATAATAATAACATACTTGACATAAAACATGCGAGACAATGCATAAGCTGAAAACTAAACCATCATAGCAGCGGAATCCAAAATACAGCTTTTGATCAAAACCAACATTATTACAACTTAAAAATATTGTCTCTAAAGAAAAATAGTAAAGGTACACTACTAATGCCCAAAGCAGTGACCAACAACAACACAGGGAGAATATATGTAAATAGTACGTAGAAGCTTCCTCTAACGACCCGAAAATCCATACCAATTTGAGCTGATAAATATCCTACACATCCAACTCAAAGTGCACGAAATTCAGATCATTAATAGAAAGAAGTTAGAGGTTGAGAAAGATAAGATAGAACTAATAGAATAGAAGAAGAAGAAGAACACAACTGAGCAGAATCAGAGTAAACACGAATCTGACAGCGGAACGAATAAAATATATTATATAACATAACTTTGA
This sequence comes from Allium sativum, assembly GCA_030737875.1. NCBI lineage: Eukaryota > Viridiplantae > Streptophyta > Magnoliopsida > Asparagales > Amaryllidaceae > Allium > Allium sativum. Next base: position 165,325,780 of record CM060924.1, read on the forward strand.
AATGCAAATCTGTTTTGTATATCCTTACCATTATCAGAGTACAATACATCATATCACAGCGGAAGTAATCTCTAAATAACTAATAGTGGAGCCACCTGCTTCGAGCTCCTCCAAGTGAATCTGCAAAATCCTGAAACACTTGACTGTCCGTACAAATTTGGGCACCCAAGAGTTTAGGGAAAACAAATAAAATAAACTCTGGGTCAGTCACGGGATTGGTGTGAGTAAATTCCAACCATACGGTTTAACTTTGAAATTCTCTTTGAAACAAGAGGATAATAGTAAGACCAACCCACACATAAACATGGACAGTTTTTACCTTACTATAACCCAAACCATTTTGATATCAAAATCCAGTGATATTATAACAATGTCTAATCAAATAAATATCCAAATAGTAGAACGCTTGCATCTCACGTTCTACATATATAGTATAAAATCAAAAACCGCAGGGCGCTTACTGGAGATAGGATTCCAACTATGACAAGGTATGGGACCACCTGCCGATAATGTATCCCTAGAGGCGAATACACTGGGCTCAACAAGAACGTCTTGCAACACGGCCCACACATGACCGACCACTCATTTCGCTTGAGTGTATCGATGTATATCACCAACGGTTGGACTCAAACCACCGTTCCCGAATGGGCAGAATTGATAGAGTAAGAAACGAAAGGAATTTCGCTAGATAGGTGACTATACACCCTAATGGGAGCGACCCACATAGCCATGCTGCCTGCCCGATTTTTGTCATTTCCCGGTTGTGAAGCTTGAGGCTACGTCTATCTTTTAGAACATATGGCCACCATACACTTTGAATGCCACATTGTCAAACCTGTCAAATCACTAGTTAACCTCCTCAAAGTAATTACGGGCATAAAAGCTAAGAGAAACGAATTTCTTCGCCACCAGACGTAACATCTTGAAAAGATCGTCTTATGTGACCGTTAGGAATACTTTGTCAGACATTCGTCCATACGAGTTATCCTAGGACTGGACAAGCAAAAAACACAATTCTAAAATAGGACGACCCTTGCATTACACTCCGTCTTTAATTCGTCTTCAGCACGATCAAATTCGCAGCGCTTATGCCTATACAGAGTGGTTTTCGAATAATATATCCAACCGGTCTCTCCGTATTGACAACGATGGTCAAAACACTTCGATAGCCAGTTATTTAACTATCGAACTAAAAACAAACATCCATTCTAATGTATAACTAAACATCAAGCAATCACGCTTAAGTTTGGTCAACAGCGCTAATTTATCGTTATAGTTTAAAACTTATCATACACTGTAATATTCCCCTTTATAACTAATCTCGACATAACAGTCACGCTTAAGCCTAGTCAACAGCGTTATTATATTGCTATAGTTCTAAGAATGGCAATACGCTGTCATATTTCCTTTATACTAATCTTGACATCTCTTTCTGTTACAAAAATCTTGACATCTCTTTCCGTTACAAAATATTGACATCTCTTTCCGTTACAAAAATCTTAACATCTCTTTCCGTTACAAACAAATACCATCCTTCGATAATAGTAAAGTCGTTCAAGTTGGGGTATTTAAATTACCTCTCAGACCTTGATCAACAACCTTCTTATCTTAGAATAGATATAAGTTCGTAACTCTAACCCCTTATACTTTAAAATCCGTAAACGTGCTTCTTGCTATATTTTAAATATGGTTTTATGACACCATATCCTTATTTTGAAAACTCGGTTATTTACATTAGCTTATACAAATCCATTTTTAAACATTTCTCTCCGCTTCGTCTTTCTTAGACAAATCCCTTATTAAACATTCCTTTTCGCTTTGTCTTCTTTAGACAAATCCTTTATACTTTAAAATCTTATTTAAACTAAATCAACTATTCGTTAATTTATTACATTAGATTAATCAGCCCAATCCAATTTAATTAAATAACCAATTATTGATCAAAACAGTTTGCTTGGTAAATATTTAGCCATGATTAACACACTAATCAATTCTAACAAATCTTTTCATTTTCAATAGATAACATTTATTAATCCAAATAATTTCACTTGTGTCGATTACTGTAAAAATAATAAAATTATTTCTAAATAATCTCATCTACTATTAAATAAACAATAATCGATTCTAACTAATCTTACTTAATATGAAATCAACATTAATCTATTTGTAAGTATCTCATTTAATTGTTCTTAAAACAATAAATTCTTGTTATTAATCATCCAGTTAATCTCCGCCTACTTACTTATTAATCTTATTAATATAAGAATACACTTCACCAAATCATTTAGTAAGTATGGTGAAACACGTGCTTCGCACACGGTGGGATTTAGTAAAACAATAGCGGTTAAAACAAATGATACATTTATGGTTGGTTGTTGCCACTTTCTTAATCGATATCATCTATTGATTAAAATCAAAATAACGTTTGAATTTCCATTCAATGCTAATATCAACACAAGGTTTCAAAAGTCATTTGGGTTCAAACAGTGCATCTATAAACAGTACATATAAATATTGAGGAATCTGGTTGGATTCCTCCAACCGGTTTCCTGCATCCACCGATGTTAGTCAACAATTAACAATGATTCCATATCAGGAAATATTATAATCGATGGAATCAGTCCAACCAATGATGTGTATATATGCAACGATACATAATTCAACCAATTTAATTGTAATCTACCGAAGCGAACATCACCCAGCATTCACCCAATATTATAATATTTTAAAATAGATCAAAGTCAGTGAATTTACTCACCTTGGTCGTTAGCCATTGAAAACGATTAACGTCGGTAGACTTATTCAGGCATTTTAATCTGCCTAAAATTCAAACGAGCTCCAAAATAGCTCCAAACAAGTTTTATGATGTAGTATTCTTCGATACGATCTCAATGGAATCTGTTTCATTTGATTTCGTTCAAGTATGAATTAGTTACTCTTAATATAAATTAAGACGATATTAAATTAAATTAAACCAAATTACGGTCTTACTTCCTTGTATTCTGGCCCAGTAATCACGTAACTGACCAGCTATCCCTTTGCAGCTATTTCCTTCCCTTATGTAAACATCTGCTCTTTCATGTTATTAACTCTCCTGCCATACATTTTTTCCACACTCTTCACAAATCACACCCGCAGAAGGTCCATCCCCCTTCCATTTTACGTGTTACACTACACTTCTCCATGCAAACTACTCACTTTTTCTTCCTTCAGAGTTTCCCTCTTCATTGATTTCATATTACACACCTTGCACAACTTCCAACTGCCGCAACCGCCTCCCTCTTTAACCCCTCTGGCATACGTTGTCCCTTTCCTCATCTTTCCTTGTTCAATGCATAACTCCACTCACCTCTTGCCTCACATAAATGAAACAGCCCACAACGTGCTCCACTCAAACCCCTTGCATGCGAACACTACGTCCTCTCCTTTCTTCTTCTTAGAAAGAGACGGCATCTCCTCCTCCACCCTTAGAAACCCCAGTCCTACCCCATTCCATCCGCAAAGAAGAGCCCCCAAGCTTACGGTAAGATTTTTAATGGAGGATTATATTTGTTTTGACTTTATGAAGCCATGAAAGCTTTAGTGGAATGTCTGGAAAAATACAAAGAGAGGCATCGAGTATTTATAATATAATGACCCTTGGCACGCAAGGTGTTTAATTTCTTGGCAGGCACGTATTAGGCTGTGTAGAGGTTTAGCGTAAGTCTGTATGAATTGAGTGATGTGTGTTAGATCATAGGTTAGCATAGATTTTCAAAATATAGCAGGACTGCGTGTATGCATGGTGATGGAGAGTATAGGCTGCGCGAAGTGAACAGTCATAGAAGCATGCACATTCACATGGTTTCATTTCCTTGGTGATGAAGTTTAACGTCTGCTTTGATGGAGACAATTCGATGTTTCTATGGGCGTTGAGGTCTGCAGTTCGGGTTTACAGAGATTTCAAACTCTTGATGTGTCTTGACAAGATAGTAGGTTGATTGATGTAAAAATACAGGCAGTGACAATGCACATGCATACCCTGTGTGAAAGAAGCAGGAGCTGTACAATTTCCTTGGCAAAGAAGGTATCCAATTAAGCATATGATACTTTTACTTTTTTCTCGAAACTGAGGCTTGGGGTGATCTCAATGTATCCGAAGGTAAGTGTTGTTAATGTGCACACATGGTAATGTATTTCAGTACATTTGATATTCCTTTAACAATGAATTATGAATAGCAAGTTTATAAACTTTTCCATGGTAAAAGTATACGATAGAAATGTTAGGTTTGTATGTCTTCTTTCTATTTTATATATATTTATTTATGTATATATATATATATATATATATATTTAACATTATTACGGTGCCAATTACAAAGAACTTCGTTTCTTTATCGACTGCCATGGACAGAAATAAAAATACGGTCGTGACCAGCGAGGTGCCCGGATCCCATAAATATAATAATATCGGTAGATTAACTCATATTTTGAAACCCCAAAATGTTGTTACAGGGTGCCAAATACTCCAAATAAAAAGTGGTGTATTTAATTAATTTAATAATTACAGTAAAATTCTAAAAATTAAATTATCATTATGTCTCAAAAGAACCTTGTCTAGATTCGCAACCAGTATCTAGTTATATCAAATAAACCGTTAGGGTCGATAACCGATTCTATAGCGACTATCTGAAAATTTGATTTGGATATAATTCACAATCTATAATGCGAAATCTTGATTTTTCACTTCTGTTAGAAAGATATTGTTCAACAGATTCTAACGTTTCTCGTTTCGGAGAAGTCCGATTCATAACGAGTTCTGTACACACAGTTGAAGTTCAGAACGTTAAATTATGAACTGCAACGTCGTTATGAGTTCGATTATATTTCATATATATTTTTATACGTTCAACTTCGTTTTAATTAATATATAAATCCCCTTATAGCACGAATTCAATATTTAAAATGATTTAAATATTCAAATACAAACCGATAAAAATGCGGGACGTTACATTCCTTCCCCCTTAAAATAATTTCGTCCTCGAAATTGCTAAGAAGGGGAAAATGCTACAATCTCTGTTATAAACAGGTTAAAAATCGTTTTGGTTTATAATTTCAGTTTCAACTGAACTGATTAATTCTAATTAAAATGTTAACTCTTTCTTATTAACAAATACTTTCAGAAATTCTGAAAATTTCCTAACAGCTTAAATTTTCAGAGAATTTTGCCAGCATCCCCTCTGCACGGCTCATTTGGTACTACTACAACTTTGCCTCTCTAGGCCATCTCCAATCCCAAGAGAAATAAAATAGCCAAGTGGCTTGCCAAAAGAACTCAAAAAAACTCATACTCCAATCGATCACTAATCATCCGCTTATACTTAAGCCAAATTCCATTTCAAATTTTCAAGTCCCAACCTCAATTCCGAACTTTTACTCACAATCCAATTCCATTCTCAAATTAATTTCTCGAACCAGTTGTATTTATTTACCTCATCACTTGTCTTCACCTCAGAACTCTAATCTGGTTTTCAAACCATTTTAATTCACCCGAGTCTAATTACATCCCAAAATCCAATTTCTCTTGATATCTCCCTAACCCAATTCAATTTCAACTTAACTCTCTTCAGTTCAATTCCAATTTGTTTCACCAAATTTAGTGTAACTTGTTTTTAATTCAAAAACCTGTCCTGGGAGCTTTTAAACAGTTTACTTTCTCAAAAAACAGATATTCCTTTTCAGGATTCAAAACCAACTTGTTTTCTCAAAACAATTCAAAACAAAATCTTTTGGTAGTAATCCATCACTTAGAAACTCGAAAACGAACACTAATAATGCGGCCGTCATCATCAGAATTTATTTTCCAGTGGTCAAAGTGAGTTCAACACTATATTATTTTTCCAAATTCATTTTAAAACACTTCCATTTTGAATTTTACTTAAAATATCTTTCACAGCACTTGGAAAACAATTTGAAATCTCCCAGGATTTTAAAATTCCATATATTTAATCCAAACATTATTTCCAACTCTTTTCCAAGTTTCTAGAGTTTTATTTTAATTTTGGTTTTAAATTCATATTCAGTTCACCTGATTTTGCATATTCTACTTATAATATATTTCGATTGGTTATTTATATAACCAACTCAATTATAATTCTTATTTGATCATAATAACGATCAACACTATAATAATCTCAAGATATATACTCCTTTTTATATCAAAATATATTTTGGGTAAATTATTTCATTTACCCTCTTTCAAAACAATACTATGTCGAATTTCTCTATCCAAGCGTTTATAAATACCTATCGACCTCGTCAGCTAAACGCCTCGAGCTGGAATTTATATACCACTTACCAGATCAAACAACACAATATAAAACAGTTTTTATATTGATTTACAAATACGTTCACTCATATATATACACTCAAACTCAATCTAGGGTGTTACTAACCCTATCTCTATCGAGTCACGCCACAGAGCCAAGGTAATCACTTAACCTTCAGCTCTGATACCAACTCTAACGACCCGAAAATCCGTACCAATTTGAGCTGATAAATATCCTATACATCCAACTCAAAGTGCACGAAATTCGGATCATTAATAGAAAGAAGTTAGAGGGTGAGAAAGATAAGATAGAACTAATAGAATAGAAGAAGAAGAAGAAGAAGAAGAAGAAGAAGAAGAAGAAGAACACAACTGAGCAGAATCAGAGTAAACACGAATCTTACAACGGAACGAATAAAATATATTATATAACATAACTTTGAAATACAAATCTGTTTTGTATATCCATACCATTATCAGAGTACAATACATCATATCACAGCGGAAGTAATCTCTAAATAACTAACAGTGGAGCCACCTGCTTCGAGCTCCTCCAAGTGAATCTGCAAAATCCTGAAACACTTGATTGCCCGTACAAATTTGGGCACCCAAGAGTTTAGGAAAAATAAACAAAATAAACTCTGGGTCAGTCATGGGACTGGTGTGAGTAAATTCCAACCATACGGTTTAACTTTGAAAATCTCTTTGAAACAAAAGGATAATAGTAAGACCAACCCACACATAAACATGGACGGTTTTTACCTTACTATAACCCAAAACATTTTGATATCAAAATCCAGTGATATTATAATAATGTCTAATCAAATAAATATCCAAATAGTAGAACGCTTGCATCTCACGCTCTACATATATAGTATAAAATCAAAAACCGCAGGGCGCTTACTGGAGATAGGATTCCAACTATGACAAGGTATGGGACCACCTGCCGATAGTGTATCTCTAGAGGCGAATACACTGGGTTCAACAAGAACGTCTTGCAACCCGGCCCACACATGACCGAACACTCATTTCGCTTGAGTGTATCGAATGTATATCACCAACGGTTGGACTCAAACCACCGTTCCCGAATTAGCAGAATCGATAGAGTAAGAAACGAAAGGAATTTCTCTAGATAGGTGACTATAAACCCTAATGGGAGCGACCCACATAGCCATGCTGCCTGCCCGATTTTTGTCATTTCCCGGTTGTGAAGCTTGAGGCTACGTCTATCTTTTAGAACATATGGCCACCATACACTTTGAATGCCACATCGTCAAACCCGTCAAATCACTAGTTAACCTCCTCAAAGATTTTACGAGCATAAAAGCTAAGAGAAACGAATTTCTCCGCCACCAGACGTACCATCTTGAAAAGATCATCTTATGTGACCGTTAGGAATACTTTGTCAGACATTCGTCCATACGAGTTGTCCTAGGACTGGACAAGCAAAAAACACAATTCTGAAATAGGACGACCCTTGCATTACACTCCGTCTTCAATTCGTCTTCAGCACGATCAAATTCGCAGCGCTTATGCCTATACAGAGTGGTTTTCGAATAATATATCCAACCAGTCTCTCCGTATTGACAACGATGGTCAAAACACTTCGATAGTCGGTTATTTAACTATCGAACTAAAAACAAACATCCATTCTAATGTATAACTAAACATCAAGCAATCACGCTTAAGTTTGGTCAACAACGCTAATTTATCGTTATAGTTTAAAACTTATCATACGCTGTAATATTCCCCTTTATAACTAATCTCGACATAACAGTCACGCTTAAACCTAGTCAACAGCGTTATTTTATTGCTATAGTTCTAAGAATTGCAATACGCTGTCATATTCCCTTTATACTAATCTTGACATCTCTTTCTGTTACAAAAATCTTGACATCTCTTTCCGTTACAAAAATGTTGACATCTCTTTCCGTTACAAAAATCTTAACATCTCTTTCCGTTACAAACAAATACCATCCTTCGATAATAGTGAAGTCGTTCAAGTTGGGGTATTTAAATTACCTCTCAGAACTTGATCAACAACCTTCTTATCTTAGAATAGATATAAGTTCGTAACTCTAACCCCATATACTTTAAAATCCGTAAACGTGCTTCTTGCTATATTTTAAATATGGTTTTATGACGCTATATCCTTATTTTGAAAACACAGTTATTTACATTAGCTTATACAAATCCATTTTTAAACATTTCTCTCCGCTTCGTCTTTCTTAGACAAATCCCTTATTAAACATTCCTCTTCGCTTTGTCTTCTTTAGACAAATCCTTTATACTTTAAAATCTTATTTAAACTAAATCAACTATTCGTTAATTTATTACATTAGATTAATCAGCCCAATCCAATTTAATTAAATAACCAATTATTGATCAAAACAATTTGCTTGGTAAATATTTAGCCATGATTAACACACTAATCAATTCTAACAAATCTTTTCATTTTCAATAGATAACATTTATTAATCCAAATAATTTCACTTGTGTCGATTACTGTAAAAATAATAAATTATTTCTAAATAATCTCATCTACTATAAAATAAACAATAATCGATTCTAACTAATCTTACTTCACATGAAATCAACCATAATCTATTTGTAAATATCTCATTTAATTGTTCTTAAAACAATAAATTCTTGTTATTAATCATCCAGTTAATCTCCGCCTACTTACTTATTAATCTTATTAATATAAGAATACACTTCACCAAATCATTTAGTCAGTATGGTGAAACACGTGCTTCGCACACGGTGGGATTTTAGTAAAACAATAGCGGTTAAAACAAATGATACATTTATGGTTGGTTGCCACTTTCTTAATCGATATCATCTATTGATTTAAATCAAAATAACGTTTGAATTTCCATTCAATGCTAATATCAACACAAGGTTTCAAAAGTCATTTGGGTTCAAAAAGTGCATCTATAAACAGTACATATAAATATTGAGGAATCCGGTTGGATTCCTCCAACGGTTTCCTGCATCCACCGATGTTAGTCAACAATTAACACTGATTCCATATCAGGAAATATTATAATCGATGGAATCAGTCCAACCAATGATGCGTATATATGCAACGATATATAATTCAACCAATTTAATTGTAATCTACCGAAGCGAACATCACCCAGCATTCACCCAATATTATAATATTTTAAAATAGATCAAAGTCAGTGAATTTACTCACCTTGGTCGTTAGCCGTTGAAAACGATTAACGTCGGTAGACTTATTCAGGCGTTTTAATCTGCCTAAAATTCAAACGAGCTCCAAAATAGCTCCAAATAAGTTTTATGATGTAGTATTCTTCGATACGATCTCAACGGAATCTGTTTCATTTGATTTTGTTCAAGTATGAATTAGTTACTCTTAATATAAATTAAGATGATATTAAATCAAATTAAACCAAATTACGGTCTTACTTCCTTGTATTCTGGCCCAGTAATCACGTAACCGACCAGCTAGCCCTTTGCAGTTATTTCCTTCCCTTATGTAAACATCTGCTCTTTCACGTTATTAACTCGCCTGCCATACATTTTTTCCACACTCTTCACAAATCACACACGCAGAAGGTCCATCCCCCTTCCATTTTACGTGTTACACTACACTTCTCCATGCAAACTACTCACTTTTTCTTCCTTCAGAGTTTCCCTCTTCATTGATTTCGTATTACACACCTTGCACAACTTCCAACTGCCGCAACCGCCTCCCTCTTTAACCCCTCTGGCATACGTTGTCCCTTTCCTCATCTTTCCTTGTTCAATGCATAACTCCACTCACCTCTTGCCTCACATTAATGAAACAGCCCACAACGTGCTCCATTCAAACCCCTTGCATGCGAACACTATGTCCTCTCCTTTCCTCTTCTTAGAAAGAGACGGCATCTCCTCCTCCACCCTTAGAAACCCCAGTCCTACCCCACTCCGTCCGCAAAGAAGAGCCCCCAAGCATACGTTAAGATTTTTAATAGAGGATTATATTTGTTTTAACTTTATGAAGCCATGAAAGCTTCAGTGGATTGTCTGGAAAAATACAAAGAGAGGCATTGAGTATTTATAATATAATGACCCTTGGCACGCAAGGTGTTTAGTTTCTTGGCAGGCACGTATTAGGCTGTGTAGAGGTTTAGCGTAGGTCTGTATGAATTGAGTGATGTGTGTTAGATTATAGGTTAGCTTAGATTTTCAAAATATAGCAGGACTGCGTGTATGCATGGTGATGGAGAGCATAGGCTGCGTGAATTGAACAGTCATAGCAGCATGCACATTCACATGGTTTCATTTCCTTAGTGATGAAGTTTAACGTCTGCTTTGATGGAGACAATTCGATGTTTCTATGGGCGTTGAGGTCTGCAGTTCGGGTTTACAGAGATTTCAAACTCTTGATGTGTCTTGACAAGATAGTAGGTTGCTTGATGTAAAAATACAGGCAGTGACAATGCACATGTATACCCTGTGTGAAAGAAGCAGGAGCTGTACAATTTCCTTGGCAAAGAAGGTATCCAATTAAGCATATGATACTTTTACATTTTTTCTCGAAACTGAGGCTTGGGTTGATCTCAATGTATCCGAAGGTAAGTGTTGTTAATGTGCACACATGGTAATGTATTTCAGTACATTTGATATTCCTTTAACAATGAATTATGAATAACAAGTTTATAAACTTTTCCATGGTAAAAGTATACGATAGAAATATTAGGTTTGTATGTCTTCTTTCTATTTTATATATATATATATTTATTTATGTATAAATATATATATTTTTAACATTATTACGGTGCCGATTACAAAGAACTTCGTTTGTTTATCTACTGCCATAGACAGAAATAAAAATACGGTCGTGACCAGCGAGGTGCCCCGATCCCATAAATATAATAATACCGGTAGATTAACTCATATTTTGAAACCCCAAAATGTTGTTACAGGGTGCCAAATACTCCAAATAAAAAGTGGTGTATTTAATTAATTTAAAAATTACAGTAAAATTCTAAAAATTAAATTATCATTACGTCTCAAAAGAACCTTGTCTAGATTCGCAACCAGTATCTAGTTATATCAAATAAACTGTTAGGGTCGATAACCGATTCTATAGCAACTATCTGAAAATTTGATTTGGATATAATTCACAATCTATAATGTGAAATCTTGATTTTTCACTTCTGTTAGAAAGATACTGTTCAACAGATTCGAACATTTCTCGTTTCGAAGAAATCCGATTCATAACGAGTTCTGTACACGCAGTTGAAGTTCAGAACGTTAAATTATGAACTGCAACGTCGTTATGAGTTCGATTATATTTCATATATATTTTTATACGTTCAACTTCATTTTAATTAATATATAAATCCCCTTATAACACGAATTCAATATTTAAACTAATTTAAATATTCAAATACAAACCGATAAAAATGCGGGACGTTACACTTCCTGCTCGTCTCTGGACAGCTACTCATGCATAACCATCTAACATATCTCTAGTCTTTTCGTTTAGTAGAACCTAGAGTAATAACAAGAGACATAAAATTATGGGTTAGACAAAAGTCTGGTATGAGCGATAACAGCAAAACAAAACAATAACAGGTATAAATAATCATGCTGAACCTGGACCTGCAACCAAAGAGTTAGCACAACAAGATGTACAATACTCTAAGGTAATACTAACATACAGTGTAAAATGGGAGTGTGTGTCATGGTGATAGCAAACATCAAACATAGCAATCATCCTCCCATCTCTCGCTCAGTGCGTAAAGCAGATGATTTCCACCGCTTTGATCACCAAATCCATTGGGGCCATGACGGTAACTCCTTACGACTATTGTTATGACCATAGTTCCTTGGTCTATAGTCAATAATCCTACCCAGCCCACACATCCCTGGCTCTAGGTTAAGGGCCAACCAGTCCACGCTTCCCTGGCTTTGGTTCGTCTACATGCCCCCTCTCTTCAACGGTGAATCAAAGTTATAGATATTGATAACCCCTTTGCACATGTCCCGCTGCAAAGCCCAATTCATGAAGTTAACTCGTTAGTTACCATTTGGATCCTGAGTAATAACCTCCCATTTAGACTTCCTTTGCATCTCGGGTTCTGATCTTCTCCGGTTCGACCCTCCCAAAGAAAATCGATTCATCCGCCCTGAAGTGGTTCGAGTCACGGTGAAGCAACCGGTTCAGATCGGTTTTGATGCCTCCTTTAGATCGGATCGTGCTCTTCGGTTCGGGCTCGTGGTTGCTTCACGGTCCGGGTCGTGATCTCCTGCCTGTGGCATCGGCTCGTGGGGAGTAGGTGGTTCACGGTTCGGGTCGAGGTGCTTCACAATGGTTCAGTTCGTGGTCACATGCCATGGTTCGAGTGCTCCGGTTCATGATACATGCTTCACGAGCGGGTCAGTTCGTGGTACATGACCCGATCTGATTTCCTGTACCTCTTCCTAGCAACTATTTACGCCACACTATGGCGTTTTCGACCATTCCAACTTTACTAAACAATTATAAGGCATCCCAAATAGCAGAAATAACATGTATAATCAATCTAAAACATTAAAACATCAATTATGTGTATTATTTAGGACCAAACATACCCAAAACCATGATTTGCCCCTTAATCCCCTTAACCATGTTTAACTATAGGATTAGAAAACTTAATCCAAATTAACCCAAATGTTCAACAATGGCATAAAATAATATTTTAGAATTTTCACATATTTTTCCAAATTTTTATAATGCTAATTTCGCTAATTATCACTAATCACCCCTAATTAGCCTAATTAGTGAATAAAAGTGCAAATCAATCACCTTAACCACAAATAAATTATAGATCTGAAAACTCCACTGATTTGGGTCGAATTCCTATGTGTTCCAGTAGCTCTATCTCGATTTTGATGCTAATATCTTGATTTGATGTAGTTTTGCTTAATTTGTGATTAGGAAGTGATTAAGGATGAATTAAGAAGGTGGAGGCCATTACTAGGGCTAGAGGAAGGTAAGTGGCAGCAAATATGAGTCATCCTCTAACTCTTTTCAGCCCTCCCATAACCTTAATTCCAAAATGGGTTATGGGTTATGGGCCTAACCACTAATCCATAATTAAGCCTGGTTAAGCTGTTTTTCCATCTTCAAACCTTATTTCAGCCATATCTTCCAAAATGTAAGCCCGTTTGATTAATGTGTCCACTCTACGGAAAGGTAAACCATCATCCGGATCAAATGGAAGTGGTTTTAGGTCAAACTCCTTACCAATCAAAAGTTATAGGCGAAACAAGATTCACCAGGGGCAAAACGATCATTTAAAATTCAGCAAAAATCGTGAACATGAGAAATAACCCCAATAGTCGTTTCCTAAAGTTATACGACCGTATAACTTCGTGTGTGAACGAAATAAATATTCTATGATGCTCTGATGCATAAAATGCAGGTCGTTACACCCTCCCTCCTTAAGTATTTTTACCCTCGAAATTCCTTAATCAAGAAAACATACAATGGTGTCCCGCATGCCTATCAACCATTTACAAATAATCAAACATACATAACAACACAACAATCCTATCCAAGCATGTGGTTAGCTAATAAGGTAATAGCTATATCGCGATTAAAATCCTACCAGGCAAAGAGCTCTGGATATGACTTCCTTATGCTCTCTTCGGTTTCCCAAGTACAGTCATTCTCATTATCACCCCACTGGACCTTGACCAGTTTCACCGTCTTCCTTCGAAGTTTCTTTGTATCATGTCCGACAATACGAATCATTCTGTGGGTCCCAACTGCCTCAGATTCCACCTCGATATCTTCCAACTGATCCGGCGAAATAGTCATATCAGAATCATGCACGAACTTCCTTAATTGGGAAACATGAAATACGTCGTGCACTCCCCACATCTACTTTAGTTATCCAACTTTATACGCTAAAATCCCCACTTGCTCGAGAACTGGAAATGGACCAACAAACCTTGGTGCCAACTTACCTCTCTTGCCAAAACGAATCACACTCTTTAATGGAGAGATCTTAACGAATACCAGGTCGCTAATGGAGAATTCCAATTCTCTTATCTTTTATCAGCATAACTCTTTTGCCTATCTTGGGCAGCCTTCATTCGCTACTGGATAACCTTGATTTTATCTGAAGTTTCTCTTATTAAATCCGGCCCAAGAATAAATTTCTCACTGGTTTCCAACTAACACGATGGTGAGTTGCACGGTCTCCCGTACAAAGCTTCAAATGGAGCCATACCAATACTGGATTGATAACAATTATTATATGCGAACTCAACTAGATGCAAATGGTCATCCCATGACCCACCAAAATCTAATATGCAAGCTCTCAAGAGATCCTCTAATACATGATTCACCCTCTCTGTTTGATCATCGGTTTGAGAATGGTACAAGGTACTGAGATGTAATTCTGACCCTAGCGCCTCTTGTAAGCTCTTCCAAAACCCACCAGACACTAATTGTAACAACCCGTATTTTTATAATGTGTTATAACCATAAATCAAGACAGAATTAATTTTTAAGATAAGAATCAAGGGCAACGGGTTACGCCATTACGTTCATCTCGAAATTTTGCTTGGAAATGAGTCCAAGTTTTCGAAAATAGGAGACCGTATCACCAAGTAATGACCCTTCGAAGTTTTCAGAAATTTTCAAGTTCGGAACAGCTTAGAATTCGTATTCAAATTTCGAATTCAAACCCCAAAACGGACTGGGCGGGAAATTTCCCGCCTATGACCTGGTCGACCTGGGGGTCCACTATAGTGTCGACCTGTCCAGGACCAGGTCGACCATAGAGTCGACCTGGGTGTCGACCTAGTTGCTGAGCCCATCTTTGAGTCAGAATTCACTCTAATGTTTCTAGTCCGATTTCTGTCTAAATTCTTTGGCCAGACCCTATATAAACAACCTCTAACTCTAGTCTCTCTACACAAATTCTCTCCGGCCTTATGCTACTAAAACCCTAGTTGAAAAGTTAGAGAAAAGGGATAGCTTCTTCTCCAATAAGGCTACGTGTAGAGTATTGCTGTTTGGGGAATTTCTGTTAGACTCGAGATTCAACATCGCCTCTTTGTTTTCTAATTCTCTAACCACGATCTGTAAGCCCCAGTTACTTTTAGATCTAAACTTTAAACTTAATATGGACATGTTGTAAATCAAGATTGAACCTAAGTATGATAATTATCTTGGATCTATCATTGTATATCTTGGATCTATCATTGTTCATTTTGGATCTATTATTTTGGATCCACTATTTGTTCACCTTGGATCTATCCATCTTGAATCTTGACTTGTAGTAATACTTATATGAAATTGATTTGGGACCTATACATGTTGTAGATCTAAAACCCTCAATGTCCATAATATTCATGCTTGTGATGTTGAAACAATTGTTATTCACAAGTTTAGGGTTGTTATCTTATGTTAACTGTTACCATGACTATCACCCCATTTTGCTAGATTTGATATTTGAGACCACTATTCCATATGCCAGTATTGTTGTAATCATTTATCTCAAGTTATACCATGTTTGACTTGTAATCACTTTTGCCACTTTATGCCAGTTCTTTCTATGTTATTCCCTAATTAGATTCATTTGTATCAGTTCGAGTTTACGTGCGATGGGAATGCGATTGGGTAGATTAGGCAAAACCTGAATTTACTATGAACTTGAAACATGAACATTGTTATAACTTGAACCTGGATATGGACATGAACTTGACATGAAAACTTGAACATGGACATGACGCTAGAACGAATTTGAAAATGGCCAACTCGATGTTGGGTTGAGTTTGCAGTGTAAATCTGCCCGGAACCGCCCGGCGAATCCAGTGACTGCAAACAATAGGATCCAATGTGGGTAGTTGGTCATATCGCACTTAAAACCCGAGGTTAGACTATGTTGTGGTGTAAATCTGCCCAGAACCGCCCGGCAAATCCAGTGACCACAACAACTAGTCTAATTTGAGAGGTTGGGGTGCATTAATGAATTAATGCCACATGACAGGGTTAAGTCATGAGCCACTTGAATATACTTAACCAACTTGATACATGATTTAGTAGGGTTAAGTCACGAATTTGAATGACAACACTTAACCCATTAGAAACCCTAGTTACATGGTCCTTTTTAGCAGTAACCCACTTAGATGTATCACAATTCCCTGGTACTAGGCAGGGTGGGGCACGATTACTGGGCTGATTGTAAGTGACCAGAATGACGGCGGAGTAGGTGCGCCATTGTAGGTTCAGGCGGACTATGGTCGTGCACGTAGTCCGGAGTTGAAAAAGTAGACATTGGGCACCAGTAGGTTTACACTATGCGTGCTTGATTCATGTCGATGGTTGGCACCCTAGGGCTTGATACACCCTATGGTGGACCTAGCATAGGTGACTACATTTCATGATTGCGTTGTATGACATAGACACATGACGAGCTAGAACTTGTAGGGAGCCGATCGATTAGTAGATTGTACTGTAGGACCCTGTAATGGGTCATTTCATGATATTGGGCCAAGGGATCATTTCATGGTTAATACTTGACATGGGTTAGAATACTAGTACAGTTGGTGCAGCGAATCTTGAATATGCGATGCTAGACTTGATTTATCTTGTTATCTTAGTTATCATGCCAGACTTATCATCATCCTTTTGTTTACTCTCCGTTTATTCATGTCTTGTTAACTTTACTAGTTTTATACTGAAAGTCACTAGGGCTTACCAGTCTTTATGACTGACCCTTTTCCTTTCGCCCCTTTTTCTTTCGTTTTCCCCTCAGGTTCTCAGGGAGGAAACTCTAGCTCTTAGCTTAGGTTTAGCTTGCTCTCTGTCAGCTCATGTACGGTTTGGTCTTGAGCTATGCTATGGCTGCACTTCTGCTATCTTTGGGGAATAATGTACTTTTGTTATCTTAAGTTTATGCTTCTTTATTTAGAACTTGATGTAATGACAAGTTGTACTTTGGATATATAAGGTTTTGACTCTTTTCTTGAAAGTAATGAGATTTGGTTTTTAATTTCTACCGCTGCTTTATTTATGTTCTGTCTTGTGATATCTCTGTGCATGCTTACCTAATATTACTTCACCAAAACTAGTGCATTCCCTTTGTGAGTGACCCTAGCGGAGGTGGGGTGTTACATTTGGTATCAGAGCAGAAGGTTACCAGACTGGGCAAAAGTTTTAGAAACTTTCTGAAACTATTTTCAAAACCATTTATAAAGAAGCATTTTTCAAGAAAAGTTTTATTTCTAAGAAAAGGCTATTCCCCAAAAGCCATTAGCACTTTCCTTTGTTTCCTCATTTGAATCTTTTTCTTTTCTTTTTTTAGCATGTCTGACCTTAACCTTCCTGAGGGAGTACCTATACATGGATGGTTCAAAGGTATTTAGAAGCTAGGGCCAACGGCGCGGGCCCGGCAGACATCCCTCCTCCTCCTCCCCCAGTGGCTGCGGTTCCTCCTCCTCCTGGTAACGCCTTTGCCAAAATATGCAAAGACTTTAAAGCAATCAGCGGCAAGAACTTCGTTGGAACTGAAACCTTCGTTGAGGCACGAAACTGGCTAAAGGAGACTGAAGACTTGTTTGTTATCTTTGATGTGGAGGATCATAGGAAAGTTAAGTTGGCAGCATGGTTGTTGAAAGAGGAAGCTGCATTTTGGTGGGAAGTCACCAATGCTACCAGGCCAGTTGAGACTTGAGCAGACTTTAGAGAGAGGTTTGGGCTTAAATTCTTATCGTTAGCAGAAGAGAACCTTCAGATGGAGAGGTTCCTAGCACTTAAGCAAGGGGACATGTCTGTTAGGGAGTATGTGAATAGGTTTAACCAGCTTGCTAGGTTCGGGTTGGACTTGGTTAACATAGCTCAAAAGAAGGTTGTACGCTTCGCACGAGGATTGAACGAGCCACTACACAGTTTGGCCATAACTCATAAACCCATGGGGGCGACCTTTGAAGGCTTGGTGGATATGGATCTACTTCATGAGGAAGACAAGAATAGCAAGAAGGAGGTTAAGCCTAACGAGATTCAGAATAAGAAGGTTGACTACATGAAGGGAGGCAACAAGAATAACAATAACAATACTAACTAACCACGTAAGACAAGGAAATGCAACTTTTGTGGTATTACGGGACATCTAGCTAAAGACTTTAGAAGGAAGAAGAGAAAGTTGAGTGAATGCTTTCATTGTGGAGAAACTGGACACTTCAGTAAGGATTGCCTTAAGAAGCAAGGACAAGGGCAGACCCAGCGAGCAGGACCTTCTGGAGGACAGTTGCATGCTCTCAACACCACTCCAGCTCTTGACCGAGGTAGTAATATTTCTATAGAAAGCCTTGTTTACATTTCTGAATTTCCTGTTCAAACCTTATTTGACTCTGGCGCATCGCATACTTTTATTCTTCTAATATTGTTGAAAATCTGCACCTAAGTACTGGTCTTATTGAGGATCCCGTTAGTGTTTCAAATCCAGTTGGGGGCTCCTCTCATTTATCTATGATTTGTGAGGATTTGAGGATTTCTATCTTAAGCGTAGAACTCACATGTAATGCTTATGTTCTCGGATTTATGGGATACGGTTTGATCCTAGGTATGGATTGGTTGTCCAATTACGGAGCCATTCTTGATTGTGAACGAAGGGTAGTGAGGCTCATGACTCGCCTTGGTAATACCCTTGAAATTTCTTGTAACCCGAAGGGTTCGGTCATGTTGTGTTATCTAGAATCCCTTGACTCGTCCATCGACAATTTGCAATCTGTAAGAGTGGTCCGAGAATATCCAGATGTCTTTGATGAGGTGAAGGGGTTACACCCTAAACGCGAGATAGACTTCCGAATTTATCTTGTTGATAATGCCAAGCCAGTTTCATTGCCCGCTAGGCACATGGCCCCGCGAGAAAGAAGAGAGCTCAGTAAACAAGTTAAGGAGTTGCTTAAGAAAAATTTCATAAGACGAAGCATTTCTGAATGGGGTACTCCGGTGGTATTTGCTACTAAGGCGGATGGTTTGCTTCGTCTGTGCGTAGATTATCGTGAGTTAAACAAGCTGACGAAGAAGAATAGGCACCCACTTCCAAGAATCGACGATTTGTTTGACCATCTTGTGGGAGCATCTGTTTTCTCTCAACTCGATCTAGTCACCGGACTCCATCAGCTTAGAGTGGCTGAGGATAGCATTGACAAAACTGCGTTTAGGACTCCAGATGGGTTCTTTGAATGGCTCGTCATGCTGTTTGGGTTAATGAATGCACCCACGTACTTTGTAGATTTGATGAGTAGGGTGTTTCGGGAGTTCCTTAACAAGTTTGTGGTGGTTTTTGTGGACGATATTTTGATCTTCTCAAAAGATGAAGAAGAGCATGCTAGGCATCTCAAGGAAGTCATGGATACGCTTAGAGCACACCAGTTAAAGGCTAAGTTCTCCAAATGCCATTTTTGGAGAAAGGAAGTTCGGTTTCTCGGACATGTAGTTTCTAAGCAAGGCATAGCCGTGGACCCCGCAAAGGTAGTTGCGGTGCAAGACTGGAAAATTCCTAAGAACGCAACGGAGGTGAGAAGCTTTCTCGGTTTGGCGGGCAACTACAGGAAGTTCATTAAGGACTTCGCTAAGATTTCAGTCCCTCTTACTAAGTTAACAAAGAAGAACCTAGCTTTTGCATGGGACATAGAGTGTGACGTTGCTTTTCAAAGGCTTAAGAGAGCCCTTACTTCAGCTCCAGTTTTGGCATTACCCGATGGAAGCAAGATGTTTACGGTGTACACAGATGTGTGCGGCATGGGATTAGGCGCTGTCCTAATGCAAGATGGAAGAGTGATATGCTATGGGGTCAAACAACTTAAAGTTCTTGAGAAAAACTATCCCACACAAGACTTGGAGTTGGTCGCGATTGTTTTTGCGCTTAAGGCTTGGCGCCACTATCTTCTAGGTGAAAAGTTCGAGTTGTACACTGATCACAAATCACTTAAGTACCTCTTTTCGCAAAAAGATTTGAATCTAAGGCAGCAGAGGTGGATGGGATTCTTGGCATCATATGACTTCGATATAGCTTATACCCCTGGCAAGGGTAACGTAGTGGCGGACGCGCTAAGTAGAAAAAGGTTGACTTTGAGCCCCTTGTTTATTTAAAGGAAAAGCCTTAAGTTTATAGCAACCTTTGATTTTACACCTGCTGTTGATTCATTGGCTGCTACGCTAGCACCTCTTGAGTTAAGACCTATACTCCTAGATCAAGTAGGGACTTCACAGAAGGAAGACCCACAGATAGTCGAAGTCATGGACAAGCTGATTAGTGGTGAGACGTCAAGTCACCTCGGTAGGTATGCCATAGATGACAAGGGATGGCTAAGGCATGATGGAAGGCTATGTGTCCCACAAGTGGGAGACTTAGTAAGCAAAGTCCTCGAGGAGGCGCATCAGTCGAAGATGACCATACATCCCGGAGGGGATAAGATGTACAGGGATATGTAACGCAATTTCTTTTGGCCTGGAATGAAAAAAGACGTGGCAGAGTTTGTTTCGAAGTGCATGGTGTGCCAACAAGTAAAGGCCGAGTCGAAGAAGCCCGGTGGGCTATCACATCCTTTGGAGGTTCCGCAATGGAAATGGGAGAGTATCTCGATGGATTTCGTGGATGGACTACCTAGGTCAAGGAAGGGAAATACTAGCATATGGGTCATAGTTGATAGACTCACGAAAAGTGCTCACTTCATTTCAGTGAAAAGCAAGAGGACCGCATCATGGCTAGCGTCTATTTACCTTCGAGAGATAGTACGGTTGCACGGGGTTCCTTCTAGTATAGTTAGTGATTGTGACCCGATTTTCACTAGCCAGTTTTGGAATAGTCTGCAAGAAGCAATGGGTACGCGACTGAGTTTAAGCATGGCCTATCACCCACAGACGGATGGTCAAACCGAAAGGGTAAATAGGGTACTAGAGGATCTCTTGAGACTATGCATTCTTGATTTGGTGGTACTTGGGAAGACCATCTCCCTCTCGTGGAGTTTGCATACAATAATAGCTACCAAGCTAGCATAGGAATGGCACCATTCGAAGCCTTGTATGAAGACCGTGTAACTCACCAACTTGTTGGTAGGAGACGACAGACAGGCTTATACTTGGGCCAGACATAATAAGGAACATTTCTGAGAAGATTGAGTTGATACGAAGGCGGATGAAAACAGCCCAAGATAGACAAAAATCTTATGCGGACAAGAGAAGGGCAGACCTAGAGTTCAAAGTCAGAAATATGGTCTTTATAAAAGTTTCTCCTTTACGCAATGTGGTTCGTTTTGGAGCAGTTGGAAAGCTAGCACCAAGGTTCATAGGACCTTTCCCTATCACTGAGAGGATTGGGTAGATGGCCTATAAGGTAGACTTACCCGAGAAGCTGACCGGAGTACACAATGTCTTTCACGTCTCGCATCTCCGAAAGTGCTTACATGAGTCGGCCGAAGTGGTTGAGCCAAGCATCCTTAAAGGCGTAGAAGTGGAAAAAGAAGCAGCATTGAGGCGAGTTCCGATTCGTATCTTAGGAACAGAGATCAAGAAGCTTAGGAATCGAGAAGTCAAGCTAGTTAAAGTACAGTGGAGTGAAGCCCAAGAAGATACAACTTGGGAAACCGAAGAGAAGATGCGCACACTTTACCCATTTCTTTTTTAGGGTACCTTCTCGATCTCTTTTCCTATAAACTTTCATGCTTTTACTACCTATGTTTGCCTTGTTATCTTCTCGATCTTATCTTGAGAACAATAGGTAGAACCATATGGATGTAAACATGTGATTGAAACATGTTATGGTTGATGTTTGCAAATGGTTGCAAGTGTTTGCAAGTGATTGCTAGTGGATGCATGACACACATTAGGCACTAGATCGGCTCAGTCACATTTTCATGTTGCATACGCATGAGTGCTTATACTTGTACATGGATGAAACTTGTTATGCTATCACTTGGATGTTGCATATGAATGAATGTTATGTGCACTCAGGTAGTGATTATAAATTATGTTAGGAATTTGCATACATGTTGGACTCATTACACTAACATATTTTGCATTAAGGAGGTTTACTGAATCAGTAACCGCCTGATCTTTTGCATTAGATAAGTATATACACACACACTTACTGCATATGTTCATACAGCACTAGAAATCTTTTAACGACAATGGTTTCCTGTGGATGATGTTTTGAGTAGATGGATGATTGGATGGTAGGATATATTCTTCCCAACTTAGAGATTTCGAGGACGAAATCCTTTAAGGAGGGGAGAATGTAACAACCCGTATTTTTATAACGTGTTATAACCATAAATCAAGACAGGATTAATTTTTAAGATAAGACTCAAGGGAAATGGGTTACGCCATTATGTTCATCTCGAAATTCTGCTTGGAAATGAGTCCGAGTTTTCGAAAATCGAAGTCCGTATGACCAAGTTATGACCCTTCGAAGTTTTCAGAAATTTTCAAGTTCAGAACAGCTCAGAATTCGAATTCAAATTTTGAATTCAAAACCCAGAACGGACTGGGCGGGAAATTTCCCGCCCAGGACCAGGTCGACCTGGGAGTCGACTATAGTGTCGACCTGCCCAGGACCAAGTCGACCTGGGTGTCGACCTGGTTGCCGAGCCCATCTTTGAGTCAGAATTCACTCTAATGTTTCTAGTCCGATTTCTGTCTTAATTCATTGGCCAGACCCTATATAAACAACCTCTAACTCTAGTCTCTCTACACAAATTCTCTCTGGCCTTATGCTGTTAAAACCCTAGTTGAAAAGTTAGAGAAAAGGGATTGCTTCTTCTCTAACAAGGCTACGTGTAGAGTATTGTTGTTTGGGGAATTTCTGTTAGACTCGAGATTCAACATCGCCTCTTTGTTTTCTAATTCTCTAACCACGATCTGTAAGCCCCAGTTACTTTTAGATCTAAACTTTAAACTTAATATGGACATGTTGTAAATCGAGATTGAACCTAAGTATGATAATTATCTTGGATCTATCATTGTATATCTTGGATCTATCATTGTTCATTTTGGATCTATTATTTTGGATCTACTATTTGTTCACCTTGGATCTATCCATCTTGAATCTTGACTTGTAGTAATACTTATATGAAATTGATTTGGGACTTATACATGTTGTAGATCTAAAACCTTAATGTCCATAATATTCATGCCTGTGATGTTGAAACAATTGTTATTCACAAGTTTGGGGTTGTTATCTTATGTCAACTGTTACCATGACTATCGCCCCATTTTGCTAGATTTGATATTTGAGACCACTATTCCATATGCCAGTATTGTTGTAATCATTTATCTCAAGTTATACCATGTTTGACTTGTAATCACTTTTTCCACCTTATGCCAGTTCTTTCTACGTTATTCCCTAATTAGATTCATTTGTATCAATTCGAGTTTACGTGCGATGGGAATGCGATTGGGTAGATTAGGCAAAACCTGAGTTTACTATGAACTTGAAACATGAACATTGTTATAACTTGAACCTGGATATGGACATGAACTTGACATGGAAACTTGAACATGGACATGACGCTAGAATGAATTTGAAAATGGCCAACTCGAGGTTGGGTTGAGTTTGCAGTGTAAATCTGTCCGGAACCGCCCGGCGAATCCAGTGACTGCAAACAATATGATCCAATGTGGGTAGTTGGTCATATCGCACTTAAAACACGAGGTTAGACTATGTTGTGGTGTAAATCTACCCGGAACCGCCCGACAAATCAAGTGACCACAACAACTAGTCTAATGTGAGAGGTTGGGGCGCATTAATGAATTAATGCCATATGATAGGGTTAAGTCATGAGCCACTTGAATATACTTAACCAATTTGACATGACGATTTGATAGGTTTAAGTCATGAGCCACTTGAATATACTTAAACAACTTGATACATGATTTGGTAGGGTTAAGTCACGAATTTGAATGACAACACTTAACCCAATAGAAACCCTAGTTACGCGGTCCTTTTCAGCAGTAACCCAATTAGATGTATCACGATACCCTGGGACTAGGCAGGGTGGGGCACGATTACTGGGCTGATTGTAAGCGACCAGAACGACGGCTGTGTAGGTGCGCCATTTTAGGTTCAGGCGGACTATGGTCGTGCACGTAGTACGGAGTTGAAAAAGCAGGCATTGGGTACCAGTAGGTTTACATTGTGCGTGCTTGATTCGTGTCGATGGTGGACCTAGCATAGGTGACTACATTTCATGATTGCGTTGTATGACATAGACACATGACGAGCTAGAACTTGTAGGGAGCCGATCGATTAGTAGATTGTACTGTAGGACCCCGTAATGGGTCATTTCATGATATTGGGCCAAGGGATCATTTCATGGTTAATACTTGACCTGGGTTAGAATACTAGTACAGTTGGTGCAGCGAATCTTGAATATGCGATGCTAGACTTGATTTATCTTGTTATCTTAGTTATCATGCAGACTTATCATCATCCTTTTGTTTACTCTCCGTTTATTCATGTCTTGTTAACTTTACTAGTTTTATACTGAAAGTCACTAGGGCTTACCAGTCTTTATGACTGACCCTTTTCCTTTCACCCCTTTTTCTTTCGTTTTCCCCTCAGGTTCTCAGGGAGGAAACTCTAGCTCTTAGCTTGGGTTTAGCTTGCTCTCTGTCAGCTCATGTACGGTTTGGTCTTGAGCTATGCTATGGCTGCACTTCTGCTATCTTTGGGGAATAATGTACTTTTGTTATCTTAAGTTTATGCTTCTTTATTTAGAACTTGATGTAATGACAAGTTGTACTTTAGATATATAAGGTTTTGACTCTTTTCTTGAAAGTAATGAGATTTGGTTTTTAATTTCCACCGCTGCTTTATTTATGTTCTGTCTTGTGACATCTCTGTGCATGCTTACCTAGATAATACTTCACCAAAACTAGTGCATTCCCTTTGTGAGTGACCCTAGCGGAGGTGGGGTGTTACACTAATGGATCTCGGTCAGTACAATACCGTTGGGTACTCCATGAAATTTCACTACCCGCTTTATATGCAGTTCTACTAACTTAGTTGTCGTTCTATTCGACTTGACCGGTATAAACCTTGAACTTTTGGTCAATCGATCCACGATCACCCAAATACTATCATGACCCGATCTAGTCCTTGGTAAACCATCAATGAAATCCATTGAGACTTGTTCCTATTTTCATTCGGGAATTTCCAACGGTTGTAACAAACCACTAGGCTTCTTTTGCTCGGCTTTGACTAACTGGCAATTAATGCACTTGAATATAAACTTCCCAACGTCTCTTTCCATCCTCTCCCAGTAGTAGGTCTGCTTCATGTCTCGATACATTTTGTTACCACCAGGATGTATAGTCAGTTTTTAGTGATGACACTCTCTAAGCACTTCATCTCTCAATCCATTAACTATAGGTACAACTAGTCTCCCATTCTTTCAAAGCCATCCATCTCTATCAAGTCCGTACTTGTTCATCTCCTCACCATCGACACTCATCTTTACCTTGGAGACGATTTCCGATAGGTTTGGATCGTCCCTTTGACTGGAACCAATCCACTCAATCAAAATCAGTCTGATCGCTAAACTTGCTAACATCTCTGGTTCTAGTTCACACTTAGGTCTGAAATCATATCCCGTGATATACTCCAGCTGCTTCCATTCTAGAAACATAGCCCCCAAACTGGCATATCTCCTACTCAGTGCATCAGCTACTGCATTGCCCTTCCCGGGCGTGTATGTGATATTGAAATCATATGAAGCCAAGAACTCTATCCATCTCTGCTAACGAAGATTTAAATCCTTTTGAGAGAAAAGGTATTTTAATGACTTACGATCGATGAACAACTCGAATCTTTTTCCTAAGAGTCTCCACATCTTTAATGCGAACACGATCGCTGCCAATTCCAAATCATCAGTAGAATGGATATGATATCTTTTCTCATGTGGTTTCAGTTGTCGACTAACATAAGCTACAACTCTACCTCCTTGCATCAATACAAAGTCTAGTCCGGTACCACAGGCATCCGTGTATACCATCATCTCTTCGTTCCCCTTAGGAATAACTAACATTGGTATGCACGTTAACTTCTCCTTTAGGCTCTTAAATGCATTCTCACACCTTCCGTCCCAAGCAAAAGCTTGATTTTTCTTAATCAACCGGGTTAACGGAGCTGCTATCTTGTAGAAGTCTTGGATAAACTTATGATAATATCCTGCTAACCCCAAGAAACATCTCACGTCCATTGCATTCTTGGGCATAGACCAATCTTGCACTGTAGCCACCTTCGCAGGATCCAATACCCTTCCCTGAAACAACATGGCCCAAGAACCTCACTTCCCCCCTCCAGAAGTGACATTTAGATATTTTTGCTTTCATTTGGTGTTTCCTCAACACCTCCATCACTATCCTCAAATGTTCCTTGTGTTCTTCCTCCGTCCTCAAAAAACTAAGATATTGTCCACGAACACAAGAACAAACCTATTCAATTGATACCTGAATACCATATTCATAAGATCCACAAAATACGTTGGTGCATTGGTCAACCCGAATGGCATGACCAACCACTCATAAAATCCAAACGGTGTTCGAAATGTCGTTTTAGATATACTCTCAGATGTTTCTCTGAGCTGATGAAAACCTATCGCGAGATCGAACTGGGAAAACACTCTTGCTCCATTCAGTTGATCAAACAAATCATCTATCCGTGGAAGAGGATACTTATTCTTCCTATTCACCTTGTTCAACTCACGGTAGCCCATACACAATCGAGGGAACCATCAGCCTTGGTAGCAAATACAACCGGTGCTCCCCACTTGGAAACACTTCTTTGGATAAACCCCTTTTTCAAAAGATTGCCCACTTGCACCTCGTGCTCTCGCTGCTCTCTTGGCTCCATACGACGAAGAGGCATCACTATAGGTCTAGCATCTTTCACTAAATCAATCTGAAACTCAATGGCCAACAATAGGCATATCAGATAACTCATCCCGCGGGATGTCGAGGGAATGTAGAAAACTAGCCATCACCTCATCACTAGGTTGGAAACCCAATACCACCCTCCGCCCATCATCCGCTCTAATGGTCACCGAAGACCCCTCACATTCTGCCACTACCCCATATCTTTAGAGCCAATCGACTCCCAAAATAATGCCAAACCCAGTAAAGCCCAAAACAAAGCAATCACAAGAAAACATACATTCATGAATTGATAAGACCAAATTACGACAAATCATGCAAAGGCTAGTCAAACCACCGATCGGGTTCGTCACAACTAATGGTCTATCGACTATCTCGAGTTCCAATTCCAACCTATCTACCTAGTCACTAGATACGAAGGAATTTGAAGCCCCAGTATCAAACAACACTCGAACAAAAACATCATAAATAGAAAGCATACCTGGAATAACGACACCCTTTCCCTTTTGTGTCGCAGTTGGGGCATTCGATGAAGAAGGAACAACGTTGATAGCATATGTTTTCTTGATCGGCTTCTCCTAGGGGGTTTGTGGACATTCATTCTTAAAATGTCCCACTTGGCCACAGTTAAAGCACTTATTTTACCCTGGTTTTTGCTTGACAATTACTAGCATAATGGCCCTTCTTACCACAGCTAACACACTCGATAACTTTCTTATTCTTTTTCTGACTATCCTTGGTCTGGTTCTGCTTTCTCTTATTCTGGGAATTATTCTTGCCTCCACCGCTTGCCTGTGGCTTTGGCTCCTCTACAGTTGTAACAGCACCCTCGGTTTTTGACTTAGGGTAAAGGCTCTCAGGCCTCAATGCCTTTCCCACAATAGATTTGAATGTCTCATCAATATGGTTTATGAGACTTTCCCCTAAGTACTCATCTAGGCTAGTTATGAACTTCTCGTTCTTCTTCTCTGCAGTATCGATGAGAGATAATCCATATTTCGATAAAGTACTGAACTCAGCAATATATTCCGAGTCTGCCCTACCATTCTGCTTAAGTTCCAAAAAATTCCTGAACAATTACGATTTCTGAGTAGCTGGAATAAACTTATCACTGAAGAGAGTCTTAAATTGATTCCAAGTAACATGATCCTCGGGAGTAGCTACTTTAATAGCATTCCACTAATTCATAGCCTGTCCTTAAAGCTGATGCAATGCTAACTTTCTCTTCATTGCATCATCGATTCCCAAATCCTCGAAGATGCGCTCACAACTATCAAGTCAATCTTGAATTTCTGTATCCGATTCCGTTCCGTGGAACATTTTTCCACCAAGACTGGTATAATCCTTGTAGAGCTTGGCACTCTATGCGCCTGCACTGTTGCACCACCACCGTTAGCAGCATTAGGAACTTCTCCCTTAGTGTCCCTAAACATTTCTTGCATGAAGGTAGTAAACATTATATTCATATCAGGGACATTCCTATCATTGGCCCCTAAACTCGTACTCCTCGTATTTTGGCTCATCGTCCAATCTGTAAAGAGAAAACGACTAACCATCTCCTTAGTGGCACCAGTGCAGTGAGACTTCTTCCTTAGATATAATAATAATATATATATAGTTTTTGAAAACCAAAATATCACAAATACATGCTCTTATATATGTTTACTATCTCTCCCTGATGTCTTCCCCTAGGTTAACCACACAACCTAGGTTCTGATACCAAGTGTGATGACCCGCCCCAATCTAGCTGACATTTCCCTCAAAATGCATTGCCAATGCCCGACTAGCATGGAACAATCGTCAAAAGAAAAGGGTTGGAATGATGAATCACCAAAGAACCTGTAGTATATCTCATAGCGCATGGAATAAAATATAATAATAACATACTTGACATAAAATAGGCGAGACAGTGCAAAAGCTGAAAACTAAACCATCATTGCAGCGGAATCCAAAATACAGCTTATGATCTAAACCATTATTATTACAACTTCAAAATACTGTCTCTAAAAAAATAGAAAAGGTATACTACTAATTCTCAAAGCAGTAACCAGCAACAACACAGGAAGAATATATGCAAATAGTACATGGAAGCCTCCTGCTCGCCTCCAGATAGCTACTCGTGAATAACCACCTAACATGTCTCTGGTCTGCTCGTTTAGGAGAACCTAGAGTAATAAGAAGAGACATAAAACCATGGGTCAAACAAAAGTCTGGTATGAGCGATAGCAGCAAAACAAAACAATAATAGGTATAAATAATCATGCCTGAACCTGGACCTGCAACCAAAGAGTTAGCACAACAAGATGTACAATACTCTAAGATAATACTAACATACAGTGTAAAATGGGAGTGTGTGTCATGGTGATAGCAAACATCAAACATAGAAATCATCCTCACATCTCTCGTTTAGTGCATAAAGCATATGATATCCACCGCTTTGATCACCAAATCCATTGGGGCCATGACTGCAACTCCGTACAACTATTGCTATGACCAAACTTCCCTGGTCTATAGTCAATAACCCTACCCAGTCCACACATCCTTGGATCTAGGTCAAGGGACAACTAGTCCACACTTCCCTGGCTCTGGTTCGTCTACATGCCCCCTCTCTTCAACGGTGTGCCAAAGTTATAGATGTCAATAACCCCCTTTGCATAGGTCCCTCAGCAAAGCCCAACTCATGAAGTTAACTCGTCAGTTCCCGTCTAGGTCCTGAGTAATAACCTTCCATTTAGACTTCCTTTGCATCTTGGGTTCTGATCTTCTCCGGTTCGGTCCTCCCAAAGCGGTTCGGTTCATGCTCCCTGAAGCAGTTCGGGTCGTGGTGAAGCAACCGGTTCGGATCAATTATGATGCATCCTTCAGATCGGGTCGTGCTCTTCGGTTCGGGCTCGTGGGTATTTCACGGTCCGGGTCAAGATATCATGCTCATGGAATTGACTCATGGGGTGTAGGTGGTTCACAGTTCGGGTCGAGGTGCTTCACAACGATTTGGCTCGTGGTCACATGTCACGGTTCGAGTGCTCTGGTTCGTGATACATGCTTCACGAGCGGGTCGGTTCGTGGTACATGACCCGATATGATTTCCTGTACCTCTTTCCAGCAACTGTTTACGCCACACGACGACATTTTCGACCATTCCAACTTTACAATTATAAGGCAACCCAAACAGTAGTAATAACATGTGTAATCAATTGAAAACATTAAAACATCAATTACATGTATTATTTAGGATCAAACATACCCAAAACCATGATTTTTCCCTTAATCCCCTAAACAATGTTTAACTATAGGATTAGCAAACTTAATCCAAATTAACCCAAATTTTCAATAGAGGTATAAAATAATATTTTAGAATTTTCACATATTTTTCCAGATTTTTATAATACATAATTTCGCTACTTATCACTAGTCACCCCTAATTAGCCGCAATTAGTGAATAAAAGTGCAAATCACTCACCTTAGCCATAAATAAATTAGATCCGAAAACTCCACTGATTTGGGTCGAATTCCTATGTGTTCCAGTTGCTGTATCTCGATTTTGATGCTAATTTCTCTTGATTTGATGTAGTTGTGCTTAATTTGTGATTAGGAAGTGATTAGGGATGAATTTAGAAGGTGCAGGCCATTACTAGGGTTAGAGGAAGGTAAATGGCGGTTGGAAAAACGAAAATGAATCATCCTTTAACTCTTTTCTGCCCTCCCATAACCTTGATCCCGAAATGGGTTATGGGCCTAACCACTAATCACCTAATTAACCCGGTTAAGCTGTTTTTCCATCTACTAACCTTATTTCAGCCATATCTCCCAAACGGTAAGTCCATTTGATTAATGTGGCCACTCTACGGATAGCTAAACCATCCTTTGGATCCAGTGGAACTAGTTTCAGGCCAAACTCCTTACCAGTCAAAAGTTATAGGCGAAACAAGATTCGCTAGGGGCAAAAAGGTCATTTAAAATTTGGCAAAAATCGTGAACATGGGAAATGACCCCAATAGTCGTTTCCCATAGTTACACGACCATATGACTTCGTATGTGAACAAAATAAATATTCTACAATCCTCTGATGTGTAAAATGCGGGTCTCACATACATCGACCGTGGCTCTCCTAAGCAGGTACCCTCCTCATGAGCTTTGTCGTCATGCCCTCGAATATAGATGGGTAGTCTGGTATACCGCCATTACCCCCTACATGAACGGTCTCCTCCCTAGCAGCGTGTCTCAATGGTCAACGACTCATTATAAATCTATAATACAGAATGATTAGTCCTTATACGAGAAAACTTCAAATGGAGTTCAAACCGTGTTATACTATACACTCATATATAGTACATAACCATGAGAAATCTACAAATACATCTCTCATACATAATTACGTCTTTGAACATTGGCTAAAATCGATAACCAGGGCTCTGATACCAAATTTGACGACCGCCCATAACTCCTGCACTTAATAAGTGGAATAATGTGCTGAAGGGTGTGTCAGGCAGCCATGGACGATCATCAAGGTAAGATAACACAAGCAGAACCTATCGTATAACTCATAGCGCATGGATAACGTATAACAGAACATATACAACTGGCAATAATAGTGAAGCAAAATTCAGTAGAATTTAAACTCTTTCATATCACTACGAAATATCCACACAACCTTAGATTACACCATAAGTGTCTGTACAATAAGACTCACTACAAGCACTCAGAGAATACATCAACCAATGGAAAACAACAAATACTACGGAGTAGAAAAATAATACGCCAGCCTCCTGCTCGTCATCGCTCAACAGCATCGTCCTCATCAAGGTCTATCACCTGTTACCTACCTCTTAGTCTTCCCATCCACAACTAGATGAACAACCCAAGGTAATAAGAGGGAGACATAAAACCTTAAGTCAGACAACAGTCTCATTGAGCGACAAAAAAATAGCTATCTAACATCATCAACAAAGTATATGAGAATAGGCAGATTAATCAACTAATATACCAACATCAACAGAGAAGAACTCACACTCGTCTTCCCCACATCCGACAGTGATAGCCTTTACAAACACCCAAGTAGAAACAACAGTTCATTCATGGCAATCAGTTATCAAGCATAGACCATTCTAATCGGTATTGACGTCTCCCAAGAACAACCCCCAAAGGCCTAAACCAACATCAGACAAGCACCCAATAGATATTTCCTTCAACATCGAATAATCTAATTAAGATGATACAAACAAAACAATCATCATCCATGACTCTAGTTGTCAACGCCAATCCTGCTTTGAAATCATCGTTAATCGTATTATTGGCTCAACACCTTGTCGTCCGTTAAGGGCTAATGGTAAATCCCGGTTCTAGCAAAACTCCATACGCCATACAGTGAAACGTATCTAGCCCGTTGAGCTTCCCAAGGTACTCGACCAACCACTTCTAGTCTTTTGGGCGTCCCCATTATACCACTACTTTGAGTCCGCTGGAACCTACGACAACAATAATTCCTCGGCCTTCAATATCTCTAGCCATCCAACCTGATGATTGTTCACAAGCTCAAGTCGCTTCTCGAGCAACAATTATCCACAAACTCACCACCTTGAGTTGTCTTCACATTCATTGCAGTACGACGATCAATGAACACACCACAACACTTTGAACATTCCCACTTGAATTCACTTCGAAGTCACATTCATCGCCGAACCAAAATAACATCAAATTATGGTCCAACATAGTCGAGTCGGTGTCTTTTCTCTTCCTCAGGTGTTCTAACATCCAAAGACCCGAACTTCCTAGGTCGTAAACGACCTGACCTCCTAGGACTCCCCATGACCTGATGCTTCACTAGCCTCCACGACTCGACTGATTGAGAAGCTTCAACGACCTGGTCACTATACCACTCTAGCCGAACCGACCCAAGCATTCTGCTACAACCCAAACTAGGTGACCCGCCTCTTTGAAGTCCGCAGCGACCCGACTTTAGAGTTCCAACGACCTAACTCCAACAACATGATCCAAACGACCTGAGCTTTCGGATGACCTAAATCCCTTCAGCAATCTAACCTTTATTTCTTGAGTAACAAGCCACGACCCACGCTCCATGCCACATCATCAACGACCTAACAAGAACGACCCGACTCCAGATTTGACGAATCTAGCTCCAATCTTGACCAAATCATCACCAAACGACAATAACGATTCAAACAACTCATCCAAATCATCTGATTCAACCATCAACACTTTATGAAATTGTCAACAATATTAAAATGACAATTATTCATCAACAACCATATAGAATTCACCAAATCATGGTAAATCAATGCATAAACAAAAACAATGGATCTAAACTTGCATAAACTTATGAATTAACATAAAAATTACCAATTTAATTGTTAGATTAGATCCTATGGTGATTCAAATGAAAATATACTTACCTTGATGTAGATCTTGGTGAAAACAACTTAAAATGATGAAATTATGATCAAACAACCCATGCACTTGATTGAATCCGTGTGAGAGATGCTTATCACTCACCAAATCTTCGAATTAACTCGAAATCACTAAATTCCCAATCTAGACAATGAAGAACACTTTTCAAACCTCTCAATTTGATGCGATCTTCCTTCACTCAATGTAGATATAGCTTCCCTTGACGTTGATCTTTAATCTCCTCATGTAGATCTAGAATTCTAATGAAGGAAAGGTGTACTTGATTGAGCAAGGTGGATCACAAGCTCAACCAAATGAGAGAATGAAGAAAATAAACTATTCTCTATGCCTCAACCCCCTTGTTTATAGTCTTCCACCAGCCCACAAATGGGCCACACCAAATCGGCCCACCAATGGCATATAAAACCTAAACAGAAATTGTACAGCACTAAAACAATGATTCCTCCCATACCGCTAGACCAAATCTTTAATGTGACCACTCTACGGAATTGGAAACACTATTTCCTTTCCAATGAAATCAATCTCAACACCTGATTTGATCCTAATCAAAAGTTATTCCGTGTATAAGACCAATAGGGGTAAAATGGTCACAAATAAAATTGGTTAAAATTATGGACATGTCTCACATCCCCATAACCAATGTATAAAAATATGAGAATGATCCAAGCTTCAGGGAATTAAATAAAAATATTTTACAATCCTCTGATACATAAAATGCGGGCTGTTACGTGCTCCATACATATGAACCAGGTGACTTGTTTATTTGACATGTTCCCAGTTTTGTGCAATTGTTTGGACTGAACATCATTGAATATGCATGCATGCATATGCACACAAATCTGTGTGAACATGTATGCAGTGCATACAATACATTTTTCACTTGCCTTTCTTTGTATTGTTGCACTTGTGGGTTGCTCAACCCTGTTGCCTAACTCGAACCATTCGAACCTATATCTTCCTGTTGTGTCCTCGACACTTCCACTGTCCATTTGTGTTTTGCTTTGTTTAACTTTGTACATGTGCCACTGGCCTATTTGCATTGTTTATTGAGTTGATTCAATTGTGGCATGCACTTGTGCTTTTGTCCATTCATGCCTGGTGAGATATTATACATACTAACGTCAATTGCTTTGGTTTGATTCACTTTGGCTTGTCATTCAAGTTTGTGCATGCACATATATTTGTGCATATATCATGCATGCAGACTTGTGCATGAATTTGCCCTTGTTTTGAACCTGTATATGCTTGGCAGTTTCAACTGTATTAAGTCTGTGTTTGTTAAATTGATAAACATGCCTTGTTGTCTTCACACCTTGCTGCTGAGTCACATTTCTGTTTACTTGGTTTTTGGTTACTTATTGTCGTATATACATGCATATATATATATATACACACACACACACAAACGTTTGCATATGTATATATATATGTGTGTGTCTGTGTGTGTGTGTGTGTGTGTGTTTGGCTGAATTGTTTTGGTTGGTGCATTTGAAACTTGGTCTTGGTTGTTTGCATGTTGTCACTTGAGTGTTCATGGATACTTGCAACAAGCATGTTTTGTAAAGCTTCACTTGAACACTTCATTCTCGGTATATTTGTCCCTTGTTGTTTAAATGTTTGACCGTATTGCCCCTGCACAATATATATGTGCATATGCATAGACATGTATGTGTATACATATATCGTTTATGTGTGGAATATGTATATGTGAGCACTAGAGACATTGTCTATCTTATGGTATTTACAGTAAATCGCTGTGAATATCACAAGTTGTCTACATACAAATGAACGACTATACATATCAGATCAAGTCATGAAATATGATGAGAAACACGCCAAAATTCTCAGGCAAATAAATTTTAAAATAAAATTATATCTGCTATAATTTAACAAATATTTTATCCAGTTTACTGTATATGTTCCTATGATAGGTAAGCAGATAACTGGACTGACTGGGAAGCAGACAGAAGACAAGTGTGTCATAGAGTGTGTCAATATATGTATAGCAGAGAGAGTGAATGTAAATGAGTGACAGAGTGAAATGTTACTAAGTCTGTAACTGAAATGTAGCTTAGTGACTATGTGTTGTACTGAGGAACTGATATATCAAATGAAATTTAAATTGATTGTATTGTATTATAGTGAGATATACAAATAGCGGAGTTGTAAGATTGTACTATTGAAACGTTGAAATAAAATATTATATTTCAATAAAATACTATTTGAATATTTAAATTCTTGTGCAATAGTATTCTATTTAAATATAAATATTTAATTATGTATGTGATGTAGTAGAATAGTACTATTACAAACACATTTATAATATATATATGTGTGTGTGTGTGTTTGTTATCATCAAACAAAAATCATATAATTATTATATATAATAAATCAGACATCAAATTCAAACTTTTATTTCCAGCCTATTATTATATTAATAAAATATTCATTAGAATCCATTTTATTTGATGGAGACTTAACCAATGGACAAATAATCACATCTATTGGTCATATTCAATCAGTGTATCATATAACACTACTTTAACCATCAGCAACATCCAATCCACATGTATAGTGGAATACACTATATAAGCCTTAACCATTAATGCTTATATGGGTTTGTCAATCAATAGATTAATCGTAATATCAATCAATGCGATATATATCAATCAAATACCATTTCAATACCCAAGTAAGGTTCATATCAATATCCATTAACAAGTAATTGGTGAATTACTTTCCAATGTGCATTCAAGGTTCAAATAATTTGCCAAGTCAACAATATTTACTATAAGTGTTACATACCCAAGCAACCACACATATATCACTTAAAAATGATATATTTTTTAACATATTGTAATAAACTTGTATGATCAATCGCCTATAGTTAGTCATAAACTAGCCCTTTAACGTTAACGGTTTCTCAACGTGGGTTCTACTCTGTCGATCTCTTAAGCGGATGGTATGCAGACACACTCGTACAACTCCGGCATCCTTTCAGTGTCTACAAAGATTTCTAGAAGCAAATCGGGTATGGTTTGGTTGCGATGGAGTTTTAAATCCAACAGATGAACAAACGGACATGGATCTGGATATTGTAGGAAAATGGGACAAGGTATGAGGCTTGTGGGCGTTTAGCCATGGAGTGTGGGTCCGGTATTTTCTATTGCGAGGCTATAGAGGTGTGGTGGGGTCCAGGCGTGGTTGATAGGGGTGGAGGAAGGTGGAGATTTGGGGTAGTTTTGGGTGTAAAGTTGAATTTAGGGATTTTAAAGGGGTTTTTAGGAGTATGGAAGGGGGAGGAGGTTACGACAAGGGGACTTGATGGGGGCTGGCACATGTGAAGAGGAGGGTGGAGAGGGGTGGATCAGGTCAAATTTGGAAGAGGGGGGTGGTGACCATGGGTGAAGGCTTGGAAGAGGATAAGAGGCTTAAGAAAAAAGTGGAAAATGTGAGAAAAAAGGAGAAAAAGGAGGAGTTTTATAAATGAGAAAACTACATGGATTACCGGGATGTCAAGGTGAGAAGGAGGAGGAGAAATCGTAACTTTTAGCAATGGATGCAGGACAACTAACTTGTGCTTTGCCTTTAAGGCTTGTGTAAGGTTATGAACCTGTTTTAGTTCTATCCCGCGTTTATCGCTTCTATGATCAAACGATAAATCTGATTGACATGAAATTTTGAACCCTAACATAATTTGTAACTCAGGATCCAATGAAATAGGTCTCGTCTAAGTTTGATTTCGTCTGACCATCCATTTTATTTTTTATTGCGTTTTTACTTAATTTTGACTAGTTGACTTGGTATGCGTTTATTTTTCATATGCTCACATATTAACTCCAAAAATTATGAAATTTGGAACCTTACCGTTTTTCGACATTTCGGATCTGGTAAAATTGATTTCATAGAATTCTGAGATTGTTTGAAAAATGTTTCTTTTTAAGTTTTTGAAACAATGTTAAATTATAGAATTTTTAAAATCGACTATAAAGCCTTGTAAAATTAATTAAAAATCAAATTTAAATTGGTTTCAAAATTTTTGGTCGTTGCAATTGTAGTTGCTCTCATGAATATTTAATTTATAGCTAACGCGCGCCAAAATGATATTCGATATAACAATTGTATGGTTTTCTTTATAAAACGTTGTTGACTATTATACTTTATTTAAAGACACTTTATTTTAAAAGTGGTATGTTATGATTAAAGTGAAATCCTAATGTTATTAAATGTAGTGCTTAAAGTGGATTTTCCTAAACCAGATTATTATTTTTGCATAAGGGAATATTGTAAGCTGCAATATTTTATGGTCTACGTTTGTATTGACACATACTGCTGCTTCTAAAAAAATTATGATTTTTGTTGTTTGACGCAAATTGCAGCATTATATCAGCATTATCTGAAATATGTATTATTTAGCTTTACAATAGATTATTTGGTATTGCAGGTTTTCTTACAATGAAAATTCATTTACAATGGAAGGTACAGAAGCGTGAACCAAGCCTACTGCTAATTTGTAGTTAAGAAACATTCTACAGTAATATGTTGAAGTTATGTTTTAAATTTGTTACGTAAGTTGATGTTTGTATATAAATTGCGGTGTATTGCATGAAACACATGTTTTAGTTGTTAGAAATGTTATGTATTGTTGACCATAATTCTGCAGCTAGAATGGAGAGTATTTTTGGGTGTATATGCCATGAAATATATGTTATTGTACGTAAGTGGGTTTAACAATATTGTATATGTGAGCATATGTTATTCAGTGTTATAACACATTTGTTGACGTGAGTATATATAGTTATGAGTTACAGCAAGCCTTTCTGGTGTTGTGAGTAATGGTTAAAACCGTTGCAAAAGTGGCACCGACCACAGTTATAGCCGTTAGGGTAGTAAATATTATCACATTATAAGTGTTAGGAGAATAAATATTATCACACTTATAACCGTTAGAAGAGTAAATATTATAATGCTTATAACCATGATAATAGGCGTTGGTATTTGTCACTGTTATAATCGTGATAACATGCGTGATAAAAAAAAACACCAACGCACATTGGCTTAACGGTGATAATCGTGAGTATACTACTTACTCACGGTTATAAGCGTGACAATTTAGCCTTTCTAGTGTTGTGATCTACCTTAAATTCAAGAAAATTGGAAATCTGGTTTCACAATGCACTTCTAGGTTTCGGCCATCACTTACAGTGACCATCCAGAAACCCTCAAGCACATTTAATCACTCTCAAATACTAGTTGACCGACGTACAAACCTAAGGAAGCTCAACTGAGCTTGAATCAAAACTTTAAATATTTTGATCGATTTTGTGTTTTGAAATTTACTGGTTTTTGGTTTTGAAAAGCTACTTGCTTTTTGTTTGTTTAGAAGCACACACGAAATATTCCTTTCTTTTGTTTACTGCACTTGCATTTTCTTTTTCCTTAATCATTTTTTATTTTATAATCTTGTTGCCATTTATTTAAGATTAGAGCGGGAATTGAATGGAAATGAAAGGCCATGCAAATTGATGGCAAGGAGTAGTCACACACACACATATATGTGTGTATGTGTGTGTGTCTATGAAATGAAAGAAAAATAAAATAATTATCTGAAGACTAAAATCCCCTTAACATCACTTCAAGTATCCAACCAAATCCAAGCTAGTACTTGCCTTAGAAATGACCTTATACATGGTACTGGCACATCATTATGCTTCTTATTTTTATTTTTAGTCGAATTAAAATGTATTAACATTTCTATACTAACACCTTACATATAAAAAAAATTAAGTACAAATTTATAAAATATACTATTGCTTATTTTACAAACAACATCAAAATGTTATTTTTATCTTATAAAAATATAAATACTTTTACTTATATTTATAAGTAAACACCTAGTCTCTTTTTTATATTATACAAGATAAAACTATTTCATTATGAAAGTTTATGTTTGAATCTTAAAACTTGTACATAAAAAACATAAATATTCAAATTTTATAATTATATCAATTTCCATTATTTTATCTCATAAAAATAGCTTTATAATGTTAGAATCTTATTCTATTATTATATTAAATAACATATAGGATATAATTATGTATTTCAAAATAAATATTTTGTTTTTGAATACGTCTTTATCTTCATAATAAAATAAAAGTCACATCCTAAATCATATCCTAAAACATCAAAAAAAATGGTGATCCAACAAAGGTATAATAGTTTTTTTTTCATTAACACAAAGATGATAGATTTATAAAGATCATGTATTGGGTTGTAACAGATAAACCGCTAGTAGACACACATAGGAAAAGCCACATCGAAACAGTAGAATATATTAGACATCAAAACGTGGAGATAAGAGATGATCTAATTTCCTTGTCAAATAATACCAAAGATTTTATGATAAAAAGTGAAGTTAGAAGTCTTGTAACAAATGAAATTAAATTTTTGAACATCTGTTTGGATTGTGCTTTTGGTATGAAATGTTGTAAATAACAAACACTATTAGCAAGATTCTTTAATTTGAAGATATGTAAATTAATATTGTGATCACCGGGTTACAAGAGCTTACTGATTTTTTTGAAGATTTCAGGAACACGGATTTTGGTTCAATAATGGTTGATGCCAAAAAGAGATAGCACAAATATTGGATGTTAAATCATTTTTTTCTTAAAAAGGAAGTATTCATGGAAAGAGAAAGTTCGATGAAGATGTGAAAGTTGAACAACCGATGCAAACACCATAAAAAAATTCTGAATCAATTACTTTTTTGCAAATCGTGGATAGAACTAGTATTTCGTTAATGACTTGATTTGAATAATTCAAAGAACATGATGGTAGGCTCAGCTTCTTTATTTGATTTAAAGAAAAATCACTTTTATCGATGATGTAAGACCAAATTTGTGACGACCGTCACATATCACCAGTGCTCATATAATCAAATATTACGTTGTACAAGCACCTGATCGACGTGAAAGTTGTCAAGAGAAAGAAATAAGAGAAAGGGTGAGAAATTGAAAAGAAAATGAAGAATAAGAAGAGAAGAAGAAGGAAACAAAATTAAACCACTTGGAACACAAACATGATCACATGACCTGTTGTATATCTCACAGCGCATCAGATAATACATAATAGTAACAATCAGAGATAACAGATGAGACGATAGTAATTAAACCACGTAGTCAGAGCACGTAGTTCTTGCAGTTATATAGGAAAGTAATAGTGTATAGAGAGTCGGGATCAGAGTGATTTCAAAATAGAACCAAGCCGGTTTAGTTACATCCTATCTTTATCCTTGTCTTTTAGCTTATGGTAATAGTTTCAAAGACGCGTCACATGATCACAAAAATTAGCTGCGTAGCGTGCAGGAGTAACTTAACATAATGATAGTCATCTTAGAGAAATAGGTGATGCTAGAGTACGGCTTCTAATTGTCTTGAGAGGAAGGGTGGATATTAGTTGGTATCTAGTAACACAAGTTCGAATTAAATTACTTCATTATTAATCTTTAGCTCTCTCTGTCCCGTTGGTCCCCTAAATAATATACTGCACTACGAACTATTTATGATATTTTTTGTTTCCAAATAGGAGTTTCCTTTTACAGAATGAAGAAGTCCTCACAGCATTTCACGACTTTCTATTCATACTCGGTTTTTCTTATCATGTGTTGAGCTGATATGAGAAATAAGGTGCATTAATTGGGGAGGAACAGTTTCCAATCTTGAACAAGGAGTTGGACCGGTTCTTTCATACCTACCTCTTTCTTAATAAAATTAAACTTGCAGTCTGTCTTAAATAATGATACATAACACTGTCAAGTCTCCATGGTGTCACAGAGCAGAAGAAGCCAAGATGATACGAGTATAAGTATGAAAATACATCATCTCTTGCTAATACACCCGTGCAGCTCCAAATGGCACTTATTTTTGTTACCTGGCCTACTCATTAGTATCGTCGATGAGCACCTAAGGTAGTAAGAGGGAAATAAAACTTTGGGTTACACAACATCTGGTGAGAGTGATAAACAAATCTCAAAGTATTGTAAAAGTCGTAATAGTATATATGGCCTGGAGGATATGGAGAATCATACTTGTCATTCCCTGCATTCACATAGTTAGCACATAAAACTTTACATATGCTACACTATGTTAAACATCATGAGGTGTGATTGATGTCTAAGTGATAAATGGATATACATAAGTAAACAACCATAACATTTATCATCCATCATCGCATTCACCCACTCAGTGCGTAAAGCACATGGTAATTGATACTTTGGCAACCCAGTCCATCAAAGCACCTGTAGGTCGAAATTCAATCGACTCTGCCATACTATTAACCCATCGTAACATCACTAGCTGGAGACGATAACGATACCAAGTCCAAAACTTCAACAGGCTCTGGGGTCCGGGTATATTAGGTCTAAAACATCAATTGACACCGATCCATCTTTGTTTCACTCTCTGAAAGGTGTAGCAAAGTCCCGAATATCAGGAACCACTTTGAGCACATTCTCCACAACTGAATATACTTCTAGACTATCAACAAGAACTTCCATCAGAAGTCATCGTCCTCTTGCACTTATGTCAATACAACTGAATGTTGTCTTTCCACATCTCAGAGAAAACCATCCACTGCAGCAGCCTCGCTTCCCATCATAAAATCACCATCGTCGAATGATGAATCGCTGCATAGAAGCACCGCATCCTTGCCTCTTGTCAAAGCTACTGATCAAAGAACCATCATACCGGAATCATTATTGAACGAATCATCATATCTTGCCCCTCGAAGCTGTAATATCATCCACATCAAATTGGACAAGGTGTTGAACAACAATAGTAATCGACATAAATCAATCCATGGTAGTCAGTAAAGTCTAATAGGATCATGTATTTAACTAAAATTTGTTAAATACACATATAAGGAAAATGTTTGGCGTTCGTTGTAAAATCCAACTTGTCGCTAAGTCCATTCTCCGTCTTCAGATCGACCCTTAAGCCCATTGCCGCTCCATTTTCAAAATTGTTGTTAAGCTCCAATCCGCTCCATCATCAAATCCATCCATACACTCTGAGCTTCTTCGTTAATTTGTCCCATCTATTTGAGTCTATCATCCTTCTGGGCTCGATCAATATGCAACAGTTTGTGCGTTTAACCAATAAATACCAAAAACTTACGAACATTATTTTCCCTAATACTAGACCGCCTACGAACGACGTTTAAGTTAAACTAAGCAAACAATTCTGTTAGGGAATGCAGAATGGATCATTAAGGAAAAACTAACACTAGATTGGGGGGGTGAATAGTGTTTTTAAGGAATTTAAGAAAATCTAAAAATTATATGACCTATTATATGAATCACACACCACGAAAACAATCACAGATACAGAATCATACACAAACACAAAAATAAACAGAAATAAAATGTAGAAAAGGAAAGAACACACCGGATTTTATACTGATTCGAATTACTCCTACATCCGGTCCCACAATATGCTGGATTGCATCGAGTTTTATTACTATATCAATATCCAAGTACAATCTCCTTGATTTCGTAGCCATAAGGTTACCACCAATTCCAAACACCTTTGATCAAGTATATTTCCCTAGATTTACCCAGCTACAAGGTTACTGCCATTTCCTTTCCTTGATTTTAAGGCTACAAGGAACACAGCTTTTCCCAAACACTTCCCAAACGATTACAACAACCCTTTAACTCTTCAATAGCACTTCGATTCAGAGAGTAATGAATAGAGAGTGAGAAGAGAAGAAGTTTTATATAAATATATTTGAAATCGGTAGAGTATAAGTGTAGAAATCATAAAAATATGAAATATTCATAGTGTAAAGGAAGAGGATGAAGATGGATAAGAAGAATAATGAAAAAAATGTGAAATCAACCCTATATATAAGATTTGAAAGGTTTTAATGCTTCTAGAACATTACAAATAGTGAAAAGACACTTTCTTTCGAAATAAAAAATGTGACAGTTATATGTCGACATGGCTATATAAGTATGTCGACATATATTGTTTAAAATTTGAAATTTATGCAATTTTCAAGTGTTTTAATATATAACAAATTCTGGAAATTCTTGAATTAAAATATAGTGATATAAATGAGTATTACAAAATAGAAAATCTTATGAAATCATAAGTATAAATTATATGAATATATTTATAAAATTATAAAGTTTAAAACTATATAAATATAAAGTATAAAAGTATATAACTATACAAATATATGTAAACTTATAATGTTTGAAATCTTAAGTTTAAAATCAAAGGTAAGATAGAAAAACTTAATTAGAATAGAATTTAAAAAATAGAAATTTGAAAAATAGAAATTTGAATTTGAACCTAGAGTGATGAAAATCATAATCTGAATTTGAACCTGGAGTATTATTCAGAGTCTTACATAAA
Source organism: Allium sativum (assembly GCA_030737875.1). Taxonomy (NCBI): domain Eukaryota; kingdom Viridiplantae; phylum Streptophyta; class Magnoliopsida; order Asparagales; family Amaryllidaceae; genus Allium; species Allium sativum. The sequence goes on from CM060924.1 coordinate 165,369,824, forward strand.
CTAGACTCTATTACTGTATTTATCTTAAACTCTTGAAATTTTGATTACTCATGAGTCTTGAATCTTCTCTGTATTTTGAATTTGTTGAATCTCTAAAAGCTCTTAAACTGTACAGGCTTCAGTATTAATTCCTGTATACAAATCCTGTACATATATATATATATATATATATATATATATATTCTAGTTGGAGGTGTTTAGTATATATTTTATAATCAATTAATATTGAAATAAGGTTGTTGTCATCAAAACTCCATTCTCCAACAATCTCCCCCTTTTTGATGATGACAACCTTAGTTTATAAATTATCATACTTGACATACCTGTTGATGTTGATCCTTCTGATACCCCTACCCCCCCCCCCCCCCCCGTATATATGAATCCTATATACTCTACTTAAACTAAGTCTATATTTTATAATTTCTCCCCCTTTGGCATTATCAAAAAAAATTCTAGAAATACTCCCCTTAATTCCTATATAGATGTATTTCTATAATTTTTCTACGACTTATAATTTTTGATTCCACAATAATATACTTAATGTAAATGACTCCCCTAAATCTATGTTATAAATGTTCCTAATGATATAATTATCCTTGATTCTATAATATCCTTATATCTCCTTCTAAATATATGATTCTAAGCCTAAAAGATTATAATTCCCCCTAAAATTATGACTATACTAGTCTAATAATATAAGCAATCCAATCAATATCTATAATCAATTCAAACAAGCAAATCATTCCAAACAATCAACCTAAACAATCTAAACCAAACCAACCAATTCAAAATAATATATGTCAATTTGAAAATACTTTTTGACCTTCAACTAATCCTAGAAACTAAAACACTCCCCCTTAATCTAATACAAGACTAAACCTAGCCTAAACTCTAATTCCCTTAAAACTATAATAAGAATTTAATCTAGACTAAGAAATAACTCTGATAAGGTATCCTTAAAGCTATGATACAAATTAAAATAATATAAATCAAGCAATTTAATCCAAACAATCAAAAAAATTTGTCATAAAACATTAATTCAAAAATAAAGCCAAACATTTCTTGTAACTTCTATTTATCCTAAAAACTTATAAAACTCCTATTATCCAAAAATGCATAAGTATATTTCTAACACACCTATCAACTACTAATGAAATTTAACCATGTCAAGTAACTCAATAAAGTTATTCAAGTCAATCAAATCAAACAAGCCAAAAAAGTCAATCAAGTCAATCAATTCAATCAAGCCAAACAAATTAAACAAGCCAATCAATTCAAAGTAAATATGTTATAAAAAAAACTCCTTATAAAGTATACTTGTTACATGTGAAGTTAAAGTTAACATGTAATGTAGTGTGCATAGTGTGTTGGTTATATCGCAATATGTCATATGCAAAGCTATATGAAGTGATATATTGAATGAAATGCAACTTGTAATGCGAGTAATTTTAATTTGAGATGCACTATAATTCATAATAATGATGTATGATATGAAATAAGATGCATAATGATACTATGGTAATAATATATAGAATGATTTGATGATGATATGTATTTCTGTAAAAGATACTTAAAAGTAATATCTAACTATTATGCATATTCATATATATTAATTTTTTTGAATTAAACAAAGATAATCTTAATTTCTAGACTTAGGTTAATTATACTAATGAAAATGATTGAAAGAATAATAAAGATAAGAGTTTAATTAAAAAATATTTATGATAAGTCATAAAATGTTCAGGATAAATCTATGAGAAATATGGAGTTAAATAATCCTAGTAGGGTACTCCTTATAGTAAAAACTGAAGATATTTTAAAAGAGAATAAAAATTGTATCATATAAAGTAAACTATTTGATATAAACATATATTCATAAGTATATATAAAATTAATTTAAAAAGGACATAAAATTTAATTTATTATGAGATATACATAAATATTTTAATACAAGTCAATTTTAAATTTAAACTTTAGAAATTAAAACATATTAATATGCTGAAAACCATTTGTATGTTAAAACTTTAAAAAAATTATTTCTGTTAAAATAATGTAACCTATAAAGCTATAACTTCTTATATTAAATTATATATATATATCAAAATTTTAATTTAAGTATACAAGTTTTAAGAAATCAAAACTAATATGAAGTTACAAATAGCATTCGTGATAATGTAATCCAAAATTGTTACGAAAAATATATAAGTTAAACTATGTATGTTTAAATTTCATATAAAAGATATATTTATATTTTATAATAATAACAAATGTTTGAAAATTTTAAATTATTAATATATTTATGTACTACATATATACATATATATATACACACACATATATACACTTTTAGTATATTTTTGAAATAAAATGAATATAAGTAGATGATCAAAATTGATAACTAGAGTTTGAACAGCCATTTTCATACTTGAAAAGATATCCTTTCAAAAACAAATTAGAGAGTAGTTAGATTTAAAATAAGTAGATATTTAGATTGGTTTAATGATATGTATAACATAATGCATTAACATATGAACCAAAATATCTAGGATTATAAAAGTGATGAATTTCTATACCTAACTATGTGCATAGATATATATCCCTAAATTATATGATAATTATGAAATAATTGTAAGGCGTACCTTTTTTCGAAATAACTTTTTGTTGTTCTTCCATTGCTATGAACCGCACGTTCACATCTTTTAGAATTTGACGATGAGATCTGCTCTATTGCGACTGTCTCATTTTTTGATCAGGATGGTATATTCGTTTGCTGAATTTTGAATTTGAATGAAAAGACACTTCAGCCATTATAAATAGGCCCAAAAGTTGTGTCTCTTCATAATCTTTACTCTTTATCTTCTTCTTCTCGTTTTTCACTTTCAATCAAAATTTCGAGAGGCATAACTTCTTCGTTTCTAAAAGGAATTGGACGTAATCAGTGGCAAATCGAAGAGGAATGCAAGGACAACGATCTAGTAATAGTTTGGGGGTGAATTTAGACGGTATTGGGGTGAAACAAGTTGAAACAGTAAAAGGAAAACATAAAATTCCATAACAGTTTTTCTGTTTTGGATAGTCAACTTCGAATCACCATATCTCACTCAATTTTTATCTTAATTTAATGACCTACCCATCAAAACATCTGCGAGAACGAGAACTATAGTGTGGTAAAGGATTTGGGACAAAATAGTCTAACCTGTGGATGCAATTTGAAGATAATCGTCGATAGATTTGGTTTTCTTCTCTCTTTATTCACCAAAACTTCATTTGGTCATTACTTGGTCAATTCTTGATGAAAGCACATGAAACCGGCGGCATTACGAAGCAAATGAAGAGAAGTACAGTAAGAAGATAAGTTGTAGATGAAAATACCAAGTTATAAATTGATCTAGTACTCATTTCTTTGTTGATTTACGTTGTATATATCCATTTCTTCTTGATGTCTTTTCACCAACCGTCATTATATACTCTTCTCCTCTTTTTGATTTCTACCATGTGTTCATAATAATTTTGAATTCTCAACAACCATGTAACACACCATTTTGAAATTTGAATTTTCAACGGACATGTCACCCATCTTTTTAGAGTTTGAATATCCAATAGCCATATAACACGTATTTTCCTATAAAAAACATAACTTTTCAAATAAAATAATCAAATGACTTTTAAAAAATAATCAAATGACTTTTCAAACTAACTAATATACAACTTTAAACAATAATATCATGATGGTTTTGTAGCATATCCATATATCAAAGATTTCAAATTTTAAAAATCAAATTTCAAAAATCAGATTATGAGTTTAGACTAGTGTTATAAATCATTTCAAAATTTGCCTTTTAATATTTTCTAAAATCAGATTATGAACTTTCGAAATACCAAGTACCAATTGTTAGGGAATGCGGATGGATCATTAAGGCAAAGCTAACACTAGAGGGGGTGAATAGTGTTTTTAAGGAGTTTAAGGAAATCTAAAACTCATATGATATACTATATGAATCACACACCACAGAAACAATCACTGATATAGAATCATACACAAAAATAAACAAAATTAAAATGCAGAAAAGCAAAAAACACAGTGGATTTTATACTGGTTCAGATTACTCCTATGTCCAGTCCTATGCAGCGCTGGATTGTGCAGAGTTTTATTACTATATCAATATCCAAGTACAATCTTCTTGATTCACGGCCATAAGGTTACCACCAATTCCAAACATCCTTGATCAAGTATACTTCCCTTGATTTCTCTGGCTTCAAGGTTACCACCATTTCCTTTCCTTGATTTCAAGGCTATAAGGAACACAAATTTTCCCAAACACTTCCCAAACGATTACAACAGCCTTATAGCTCTTCAATAGCACTTCGATTCAGAGAGTAATACATAGAGAGTGAAAAGAGAAGAATTTTTATATAAATAGAATTGAAATCGGCGGAGTACAAGTGAAGAAATCATAAAAATATGAAATATTAATGGTGTAAAGAAAGATATGAAGATGGAGAAGAAGAATGATGAAAAAAGCCGAAATCAGCCCCTATTTATAAGATTTGAAAGGTTGCAACGCTTGTAGAACGTTACCAATAGTGAAAAGACACTTCCTTTCAAAGTAAAAAATGTGACAGTTATATATCGACATGGCTATATATGTATGTTGACATATATTGTTTAAAATTTGAAATTTAAGCAATTTTCATGTGTTTTAATATATAAACAATTCTGGAAATTCTTGAATTAAAACATAGTGACATAAATAAGTATTATAAAGTAGAAAATTTTATGAAATCATAAATATAAATTATATGAATATATTTATAAAATTATAAAGTTTAAAACTACATAAATATAAATTATAAAAGTATATAACTATATAAATATATAAACTTATAATCTTTAGTTTAAAATCAAAGGTAAGATAATTAGAATATAATTTGAAAAATAGAAATTTGAAATTTGAAAATTGAAAATTGAAAATCAGAATTTGAATTTGAACCTGGAGTGATGAAAATCAGAACTTGAATTTGAACTTAGAGTGCTATTCAGAGACTTACATAAACTAGACTCTATTACTATATTTATCTTGAACTCTTGAAATCTTGATTACTCATGAGTCTTGAATCTTCTCTGAATTCTGAATTTATTAAATCTCTTAAAGCTTTTAAACTGTACAGTCTTCAGTATTAATTCTTGTATACAAATTATGTACATACATACATATATATATATATATATATATTCAAGATAGAGTCGTTAGTATATATTTAATAATCAATTAATATTGAATAAGGTTGTTGTCATCAAAACTACATTCTCCAACAAATTCAACCATGCAAACAACAGTCTTGCAAATTTCTAAATTAGCATAAAAGCATTCATAACCGTGTCAATAATTTAAACAGAACCTATCTATAGCAATCAACGTGAGATAAATATCTAAATAGCCTACATCTGGCAGTATGGTCAAAATAGCGCATAAATGGTTAAATGTGATAACCAGGTTCAAACTATTTAAATCACTTCTTAATCTTTTTAATTTATTATTTAATGGGTTCAACTATCCTAAAATTTATGTTTTATAATTAGAAATCATTTAAATACGTTTATTAATTATTATTTTTCAAATGGAAATATAAATATAACAAAAAGGAGAATCAAGTCATTCTCCAACGGTTCACAAAAACTGATCTGTGGAAACTACTGGATCTGTATACGCAACAAAAGGCCATACAGAACAATAACCAAAGCAGGCTCATAAGTACAACAATAACAGACGGTAAACCAAAACAAAAGGAACCAACAAACTATAGTCCTGCCAGACGTAGACCAGAGCATGGTGGAAACGCTACCAGCTAGGAAAGAAGGCCGCACAACAGAAATAGCCAAAGTGACAAGGCTGAAGACCCCTTAGAAGGATGATCTACACACGGATTTGATGAAGCCAGCAACTCAATCTGATAGACAACTCCTAAATCCAGAGTGCTAGACCATAACCCTGATAGCCCTAAACCCGCGACCCAACAAACCTGTAAATCTAGACCCTACGGTACTAGAAAACAATATCAGTAATAAACCGGGGGTGTGTGGAGAGGAAAGTGGGACAGATCCCGCTAACCTAAGAGCAAAAGCTTCAACCAATCTCCTCTCGGGAAGTTGCAGGAACCGATGAAACATCAAAGGTTCCAGCAAGCCTTCGCGATCAGGAACCAAAAGAACTTCCAAATGATCTGCCACAAAAAGTAAGGAATGCATCCTTCCTTACCTTTCGCATGATAGATGAGGGGTCCATAGGCACCTCATCAAACACTGCCTTATTCCAAGGCACAAAATATGCCACTAGAAAAGAAAGGGATAATACGAAAAAGGATAGAGCGCAAGGATTTACCAGATATTTTGGTCCACCAGTTTCCCAGTATCTCAGCAAGAGAAGACGCATTACCTCAAAGACCAACCAAGTAATCAAAGTAATTCCAAACATAAAAGACAGAAATGCCAAAGAAAAACAAGTGGGCAATGAATTATGTATCCCCTGACACCTGCAACGGGATGTTAAAGGGATGCCAATCCTTTGGAGGTTCTCACCAATTGGTAGACCCTCGTAAAGAACCCGCCAAATAAGCAGAGAAACCTTCGGTGGAGAACGGACATCCCAAATGAAGGAGAGAAGATAGAGACATGTAGATGGCATCCTTGCCGAGATCCAAGCTGCTATAATGGAAAAGGAATTGTCATCCCTTCCGGCTCCACCACCATGAAAATCGGAAAACGCCTTCACGGCTTGCATCCGTTTCCACGTCTCACTAGCATAAGATGGGACACCTGAAAAATTCGCGGATTGTAGCGTGCGGTACTTGGTGTGAAGGAACGAGGTGACACCCCACGTCCGATAATGTCACTCTATAACTGTAACACCCCGCGAATTCTACAATTGTGAAATTCACAAATTAAAGTATAATTAATTTCAAATCAAAGAACTAAGGGAAACGGGATACGCCATTGCGTTCGTCTCGGAAAAATACGCGAAGTAGAGTCCGAGTTTTCGAAAAACGGAGTCCGTATGAAGAAGATATGGCCTTCGGAAGTTTCTGAATTAAGTTTAAAATTCAAACAGAATAAAATAGCTCAAAAAATCAAATTTAAATTCCAAAATGGGGCCCAATGGGCCAGGGCGGAAAAACACCCGCCTAATGCACCCAGGTCGACTGGGCTGTCGACCTGGTCTAGCCAGGTCGACAGGGCTGTCGACCTGGTCCAGAGTCAGGTCGAACCCAGCCCAACCTGGCTGGCCTATTCTATGTTGGTCGATTTTCTGTAGTCTGCTTTGTCATTAGGGCTAGGTGGCAGGCTCTAATTGGTCTCTCTTTAGGATGAATGGCTACGATCAAACCAAGCAACATCAATGGTCCTAATCAGTTCATAACCCCTATAAAAATGACCCTAGACTCAACCCTAATCTATTCATTCAAAAATAAGAACAAAGCCGCCATGTTGCTGAGGAACGACTAAGAGTAGCCACCAATTGGAGAGAGGATTAGGAGGCAAATTCTAAAGCATAAAGCAACCTAAACAAATCAAATCAACAAGGAATCGCATCTTCAAATCCCTAAATTTGGGAATTCGCCACACAATTGTAAGTAGAGTATTATTTTGGTATGAACAAATAATTGTGTTGGTTTGTATACTTGATTTGTGGCGATAAAGTAATTCAAATTGGTGCGTTACTATCGATTTGGAATATTGTATACGTTTGGATATTCGCAAAGCATGTTATTCATTATAAAAACTACATGCGGTAGTTTTATGCAAGTATACGTTTGGAATATTCGCAAAATTATGTAATCCATGTTGAAGCTACATGTATGTAGTTGATTAATTGAAATTCATGCAAGTTTGGGGTTTTTGCTACTATGCCATCATAATGTGTATTTTTATACAAACATCATTGTTGTGAAGTAATTGGAATAAGTTTGGGTTATCATAATCCATATGAAATTATGTTGAAAATTTGGCATCATGATCTATGTATTAAGCCATGCTTTTGTACTAGAAAACCTATTTGCAAACTTATGAATATGACTAGGCTATGATTGATATTTAGCATAATTAAAATCCATGTTAAGTCTATATTGTTAACAAGAATTATATGATGACATATGTGGTACATAGCTAGGTTAGATTCAAAATCCCTTTTTGAAAGTTTTCATGACTAAAGTAAAAAAATCATGATTTCATGTTAGGAATATTTATGCCATGGTTATGTGAATAAATTTAACTATACTTTTGTATTAGTCACAAAAGTAGGCACCTTTGTAAACATGTAGTAATCTTATGAACATGACTTGCTTATGTTTGACATTATGCCTAAATAAAAATATAGGTTCATGTTGTAGTTAAGCTTATGTGTCAATAGTGATATTCTTAACTTAACTACAAGTTTACATGGTTTGATTCGTGTCACTTATGCTTCATGACCAAAGTATATGTTACCACTATGCAAGTACACCAGTTTCTATTTTGTAGTCCCAACGTCACATTGCAAGTTCATGCGTTCACATTCCCCTTTTTGTGTATGTAATCACGCTATAAGCCTCCCCTTTTTCTCATGGCTAAGTTGGGCTTAAAAAGGCCAAGCCCAACATATATATAATAAACGGACGTGTTAAACGGGGTAAAATAACGTTGGGTTAAATTAATTAATAAATGAAAATATAAAGTAGAAGGGCCCAAATTCAAGTATGGGTTGGGCCCATGATTGGTGTAACCTTTACACCATTAACTTAATAATGGGCCGCAAATATTTACATATAAGAAAATAAAGAAGAAAGACAAAATATGTAAATGTAGAACATACGATGTGTTTAACCCGAGGTTGGATTGAGTTGTGATGTAAACCTGCCCGGAACCGCCCGGCTGTCCAGTAGTCACAACAATACCTATCCAATGTGGGAGGTTAAACATGGAGCCCAATAAGGACCCGAGGTTAGACTGAGTTGTGGCGTAAGACTGCCCGGAACCAACCGGCAACAGGCAGCCACAACAATACCTGTCTAATGTGAGAGGTCAGGGCCTTAATAAGACAATTAAGGCTGAGTCAGGATTGTTAGGATTAAGTGAACTAAAGACTTAATCAAAATGGAACATGCTAAACTAAACGGACTGGTGGGGGTTAGGTTAGAAAACACTTAACCAACTTAGCATGTTGGCTAGAGATAGAAAACCTAGTAACGGGGGACACTTTTCAGCAGTAACCCTAGAAGGTGTATCAGGATACCCTGAAACTAGGCAGGGTGGGGCACGATTACTGGGCTGATTGTAAGAGGTCAAATCGACGGCGGTGGTGTAGCAGTGTAGGTTCTAACGGGGTGCGGGCGTGCACACACTCCGGCGCAGAAAAATAAGGCACTGGACACCAGTAGCATACCTGTGCATTCTAGGATTGTGTCGGGCCGTCACCATGGGACTTGATACACCCCACGGTGGGACCAGCATAGGTAACTACAACATCGGGGGCCGTAAGACACATGTAACTATGCGAGTAGGAGCCGATCATCATAGAACGGATCACATCACCCTGATTATGGGGTGCCAGTTGGGAACTAGTTTGTATGGGTTCAGAGATTACCATGGGGTACGATAGTATATTCGACCCTAGACCACTTAACCAAGTTATAGTGCTTTCCCACTTCTTGTTTATACTTATCATACCCAGTTCTTTATTCATAGACAGAACAGTACTAGACTTACTCAGGCTTTATGTCTGACTCTACTTTTCTTTCGTCTTCTTTTCTTCCGTTTCCCCCCCCCCCCCAGGTCCACAGGGAGGGAACACTGCAGCTTGACCAGCCTTAACATCCAGCTTGAAGAGGAGAAATGTATTGCTTGGACCTTTTCGTTTTGAACTATGGCTTTGGACAACCACTATGGGGCTTTTGCAGTTTATCTATGTTTTATTTATGCTTCTTTAAATAATGTAATCAAGACAGATTATGAAAGTGTTATGTTATGTTTTTGGAAAGGATGTAAGACAATCATGGTGATGTTGTGTAACACGTATTTGCTTTTATGAAATAAAAGTTGTTGTTTTTCCGCTGTTTACAAATATGTGTTCTTATATCTGTCTTGTATATCTGTGACTTATACTTATAAACCTCCACCAAAATTAGGGCATTCCCTTTGAGAGTGACCCTAACGGAGGTGGGGTGTTTCACTTGGTATCAGAGCATAGGTTTACCAGATAAGATAAAAAGTTTTGAAAAATTATTTTCAAAAAGGAAATTTAAAGAAGCATTTTTAAAAGGAAAATATTATTTTAAAAAGGCAAAGTCCCCCCAAAGCCATAGGTACTATCTCTTATCCTTCGTTTTGAATCTATCCTTTTTGTTTCAGCATGTCCCAAGAACTTAACTTGCCGGAAGGGGTGCCAATACCTGGTTGGTTTAGACGGTTCTTAGAAGCAAGGGCCACTCAGCCAGGTCCTACCATTCCTCCTCCCCCAGCTGAAGGAAATCATCCAGCCGCATCGGCACCTTTTCCTCCACCTCCTCCACGGGGAAACACATTTGCTAAGATATGTAAAGATTTTAAAGCTATGGGAGGAAAGGATTTCCATGGAACTGAGTCCTTCGTGGCAGCTAGGAATTGGCTGAAAGAAACTGAGGACCTATTCATCATCTTTGAGGTAGAGGATAGACAAAAAGTACAATTGGCAGTGTGGCTATTGAAGGGCGAGGCTTCCTACTGGTGGGAAGTCACTAATGCTGAAAGACCAATGGAGACATGGGAGGACTTTAGGGCAAGGTTTGAGACTAAATTTCTCTCAGATGCGGAAAGAAGTTTGCAGTTGGAAAATTTCTTATTTCTTAAGCAAGGGGACAAGACAGTCAGAGAGTATGTGAATCAGTTCGATGAGCTGGCTAGGTTTGGGCTTGACCTAGTCAACACCCCGCACAAGAAGGCTCTCCATTTCGTCAAAGGGTTGAATGAGCCATTACACAGTTTGGCCATGACCCATATACCCATGGGAGCCACGTATGAAAGATTGGTGCAAATGGCATTGCTGAATGAAGAGGATAAGGGCAAGAAGGAGACAAAGGCAGAAAGCTCTCAAGGGAAGAAAGAGGGTTTGCAGCCTAAGAAGACAGACTTTAAGAAAGGCGGGAAAGGCAACAAAGAGAAGAGAAAGTGCAATTTCTGTGGCAAAGTGGGGCACTTAGTAAAGGACTGCCGGAAAAAGAAGGCCAAGGAGAATGGTGGGTGCTTTTCTTGCGGTGAGACAGGCCACAGGGCTAAGGACTGCCCAAAGAAGCGAGGACAGGGGCAGAGGGCTGGATCCACCCCATAGGCACAGGTTCATGTGCTGGAAGCGCCACCTCTGCAACAGCGAGGTATAAATACTTCTGTAGAAAGTGTAGTTTATCTTTATGATCACCCCGTTCGCACTTTATTTGATTCTGGCGCATCACACTCCTTTATCTCGTCTGCTTTAGTAGAATCTCTGCACCTAAAAACTAGTATGGTAGAGGACCCCTTAATTGTTTCAAACCCAATTGGGGGCCCAGCTCATTTGTCTATGATCTGTTTGGGATTGAAAATTTCTATTCTAAGTGTAGAATTTCAATGTAGTGCCTTTGTTTTGGGCTTTTCGGGGTATGGCTTGATTTTGGGTATGGATTGGCTATCCAGTAATGGGGCCATCCTTGATTGTGAGAAAAGGGTTGTTAGGCTCCTAACCCAGCTCGGTAATACTTTGGAAATTTCTTGTAATCCCTCATACGCGGTTATGCTTAGTTATCTTGAATCGCTAGATGCCTCTGTTGAAAATTTGCAATCAGTTAGAGTGGTCCGAGAATATCCGGATGTCTTCGAAGAGGTGAAGGGCTTGCCTCTGAAGCGGGAAATAGACTTCCGCATATATCTTGTAGATAATGCAAAGCCCGTTGCGTTGCCCGTTAGACACATGGCTCCACGAGAAAGGAAAGAGCTCAGTAAACAGATTAAAGAGCTTCTAGAAAAGGGGTTCATTAGGAGGAGCATTTCAGAATGGGGAGCTCCAGTGGTGTTCGCTACAAAGGCGGATGGTTCACTCCGTCTATGTGTTGACTATAGGGAGCTCAACAAGCTAACAAAAAAGAATAGGCACCCTCTCCCTAGAATTGACGATTTATTTGACCAGCTTGTAGGAGCGTCTGTTTTCTCCCAGCTCGATTTAGCAACCGGTTTTCATCAGCTAAGGGTGGCTGAAGATAGCATCGATAAAACGGCGTTCAGAACCCCAGGCGGCTTCTTTGAATGGCTTGTCATGCCTTTCGGCTTGACAAATGCACTTGCTTACTTCGTGGACCTGATGAGTAGGGTGTTTAGAGATTTCCTCAACAAATTCGTAGTGGTCTTCGTAGATGATATCCTTATCTTCTCAAAGAGTGAAGAGGAACATGCTCAACACTTAAGGGCAATCATGGAAACTTTGCGAGTCCATCAACTAAAAGCCAAATTCTCCAAATGCCACTTTTGGAGAGAAGAAGTGAGGTTCCTTGGGCACATAGTATCCAAAAAGGGTTAGCAGTGGACCCCGCTAAGGTAGTGGCGGTACAGGATTGGAAGACACTAAGGAATGCAACTGAGGTCCGAAGCTTTCTAGGACTAGCAGGTTTCTATCGAAAGTTCATAAGGGATTTTGCGAAAATCTCAGCTCCGCTCATGAAATTGACTAAGAAGAATCTAGTGTTCAATTGGGATGTGGATTGCGAATTTGCTTTCCAACGACTGAAAAGGGCTCTTACAACAGCCCCAGTTTTGACGCTGCCAGATGGGAGTAAGATGTTCACTGTTTATACGGATGCATGTGGGACAGGGCTAGGCGTCGTCTTAATGCAAGAAGGAAGGGTAATAGCTTATGGCGGGAGGCAGTTGAAAGTGCACGAAAAGAACTACCCAACCCACGATCTTGAGTTAGCCGCCATCGTCTTTGCACTCAAGTCTTGGCGACACTATCTCCTAGGTGAGAAGTTCGAACTTTACACTGACCATAAATCGTTGAAATATCTTTTCTCGCAGAAGGATCTTAACTTGAGGCAACAAAGGTGGATGGAGTTTCTTGCCTCGTACGATTTCGAAATCTCCTACACTCCGGGCAAAGGCAACGTAGTGGCAGACGCGTTGAGCCGAAAGAAATTGACCCTAAGCCCGTTGTTTGTTGAAAGACAAAGCCTAGAGTTTATAGCCAGCTTCGACTTTAGGCCTTCCTCCGATTTCGTACCAGGCTTGCTAGCATCTCTCGAAGTGCGCCCAACTTTAGTGGATTCAGTAGGGACAGCACAACGCGAAGACCCTCAGCTTGTGGAAACAATTGATAGGCTAATTAGGGGTGAGACTTCAAGTCACCTCAACAGATACTCCATCGACGATAAGGGTTTGCTAAGGCGAGACGGAAGACTATGCGTCCCACAGACAAAAGATTTAGTAAAGAAGGTTCTCGAGGAAGCACATCACTCCAAGATGACGATACACCCAGGCGGAGATAAAATGTACAAAGATATAAAAAGAAATTTCTTCTGGAACGGCATGAAAAAGGACGTGGCAGAATTCGTTTCTAAGTGCATGGTGTGCTAACAGGTTAAGGCGGAACAGAAAAAGCCTGGCGGACTGCTACATCCTCTGGAGGTCCCGCAGTGGAAGTGGGATAGCATCTCAATGGACTTCATCGATGGGCTGCCTAGGTCTAGGAGAGGCAACACTAGCATTTGGGTAATAGTGGATAGGCTTACTAAAAGCGCCCACTTTTTACCTGTCAAAAGTAAAAGAACTGCCTCATCCCTAGCATCACTTTACCTCAAGGAAATCGTTCGACTCCATGGAATACCATCTAGCATTGTTAGTGACCGAGACCCCATCTTCACCAGTGAGTTTTGGCGGAGTCTGCAAGAAGCAGTAGGAACGCAGTTATGCTTGAGCACAGCCTATCATCCCCAAACCGACGGCCAAACAGAGAGAGTAAACAGAGTTTTGGAAGACCTTTTAAGGCTATGCGTCCTTGACTTCGGAGGGACATGGGAAGATCACCTTCCTTTGGTGGAATTTTCCTACAACAACAGCTATCAAGCAACCATCGGAATGGCGCCCTTCGAAGCTTTATATGGAAGACCGTGCCGATCGCCCACTTGTTGGTGGGAATCTACGGACAAGCTCATACTTGGACCAGATATGATCCGAGAGACTTCAGAGAAAGTAGACTTAATACGAAGAAGGATGAAGACGGCCCAAGATAGACAAAAGTCCTATGTCGACAAGAGAAGAACCGACCTTGAATTTGAGGTTGGAGACAGAGTTTTTCTCAAGGTATCACCACTAAGAAACGTTGTTCGTTTTGGAACCACAGGAAAACTGGCACCAAGGTTCGTAGGGCCATTCCCTATCATCGAGAAAATTGGGAAAATGGCCTATAGATTAGAGCTACCCGAGAAGTTGGCTGGAGTCCACAACGTTTTTCACGTTTCACATCTCCGAAAATGTCTACATGAGTCTGCTGAGGTGGTAGAGCCAAATATCCTCGAAGAGGCCGAAGTGGAATGCAAAGCAACCATAAGAAAAGTTCCAACCCGCATCTTAGGAACGGAAGTGAAGAAGCTACGCAACCACGAAGTCAAGCTCGTCAAAGTTCAGTGGAGCGACGCCGAGGGAGACGCGACTTGGGAAACTGAAGCTAGAATACGCACTGCCTACCCTTTTCTATTCGAGGGTACATCCTTGATCTTTCCTTTTCCTTAAGTTGCGCTTTTATCTATCTTTTTAGGTATATTTCCCCGACCTTATCTTTTAGGTAGAAACCCTTTGGATGGAAACATGTAATTGAAACATGTTATGGATGATGGTTGCAAGTGGTTGCAAGTGATTGCTAGTGGTTGCTCGTGGTTGCATATACACACACAATCTAGGTTTTAGATCGGCTCAGTCGCTTCATATTTGCATATGCATATATGTTTGCATTCATATGTGGTTGAACTTTAATGTGTTGTCATGTGGATGTTGCATTTGTATTGAATGATTGTGCACTCATGTAGAATCATGAATAGGAAAATTTGCATACATAATGGATTCATGGCACTTACATAATTCGCATTAAGGAGGTCAACTGAATCAGTAGACCGCCTGATTTTGCATTAGATAAGTACATGTATACACACACTTCGCATATGATCATGAAGCATTAGAAGTCATTTAAGGACAATGGATGCTCGTGTTTGATGGATGAGTAGATGGATGATTTGATGTTAGGATATACATTCCTCCTAAATTGAAGATTTCGGGGACGAAATCCTTTTAAGTGGGGGAGAATGTAACACCCTGCGAATTCTACAACTGTGAAATTCACAAATTAAAGTATAATTAATTTCAAATCAAAGAACTAAGGGAAACGGGATACGCCATTGCGTTCGTCTCGGAAAAATACGCGAAGTAGAGTCCGAGTTTTCGAAAAACGGAGTCCATATGAAGAAGATATGGCCTTCGGAAGTTTCTGAATTAAGTTTAAAATTCAAACAGAATAAAATAGCTCAGAAAATCAAATTTAAATTCCAAAATGGGGCCCAATGGGCCAGGGCGGAAAAACACCCGCCTAATGCACCCAGGTCGACTGGGCTGTCGACCTGGTCTAGCCAGGTCGACAAGGCTGTCGACAGGGCTGTCGACAGGGCTGTCGACCTGGTCCAGAGCCAGGTCGAACCCAGCCCAACCTGGCTGGCCTATTCTATGTTGGTCGATTTTCTGTAGTCTGCTTTGTCATTAGGGCTAGGTGGCAGGCTCTAATTGGTCTCTCTTTAGGATGAATGGCTACGATCAAACCAAGCAACATCAATGGTCCTAATCAGTTCATAACCCCTATAAAAATGACCCTAGATTCAACCCTAATCTATTCATTCAAAAATAAGAACAAAGCCGCCATGTTGCTGAGGAACGACTAAGAGTAGCCACCAATTGGAGAGAGGATTAGGAGGCAAATTCTAAAGCATAAAGCAACCTAAACAAATCAAATCAACAAGGAATCGCATCTTCAAATCCCTAAATTTGGGAATTCGCCACACAATTGTAAGTAGAGTATTATTTTGGTATGAACAAATAATTGTGTTGGTTTGTATACTTGATTTGTGGCGATAAAGTAATTCAAATTGGTGCGTTACTATCGATTTGGAATATTGTATACGTTTGGATATTCGCAAAGCATGTTATTCATTATAAAAACTACATGCGGTAGTTTTATGCAAGTATACGTTTGGAATATTCGCAAAATTATGTAATCCATGTTGAAGCTACATGTATGTAGTTGATTAATTGAAATTCATGCAAGTTTGGGGTTTTTGCTACTATGCTATCATAATGTGTATTTTTATACAAACATCATTGTTGTGAAGTAATTGGAATAAGTTTGGGTTATCATAATCCATATGAAATTATGTTGAAAATTTGGCATCATGATCTATGTATTAAGCCATGCTTTTGTACTAGAAAACCTATTTGCAAACTTATGAATATGACTAGGCTATGATTGATATTTGGCATAATTAAAATCCATGTTAAGTCTATATTGTTAACAAGAATTATATGATGACATATGTGGTACATAGCTAGGTTAGATTCAAAATCCCTTTTTGAAAGTTTTCATGACTAAAGTAAAAAAACCATGATTTCATGTTAGGAATATTTATGCCATGGTTATGTGAATAAATTTAACTATACTTTTGTATTAGTCACAAAAGTAGGCACCTTTGTAAACATGTAGTAATCTTATGAACATGACTTGCTTATGTTTGACATTATGCCTAAATAAAAATATAGGTTCATGTTGTAGTTAAGCTTATGTGTCAATAGTGATATTCTTAACTTAACTACAAGTTTACATGGTTTGATTCATGTCACTTATGCTTCATGACCAAAGTATATGTTACCACTATGCAAGTACACCAGTTTCTATTTTGTAGTCCCAACGTCACATTGCAAGTTCATGCGTTCACATTCCCCTTTTTGTGTATGTAATCACGCTATAAGCCTCCCCTTTTTCTCATGGCTAAGTTGGGCTTAAAAAGGCCAAGCCCAACATATATATAATAAACGGACGTGTTAAACGGGGGAAAATAACGTTGGGTTAAATTAATTAATAAATGAAAATATAAAGTAGAAGGGCCCAAATTCAAGTATGGGTTGGGCCCATGATTGGTGTAACCTTTACACCATTAACTTAATAATGGGCCGCAAATATTTACATATAAGAAAATAAAGAAGAAAGACAAAATATGTAAATGTAGAACATACGATGTGTTTAACCCGAGGTTGGATTGAGTTGTGATGTAAACCTGCCCGGAACCGCCCGGCTGTCCAGTAGTCACAACAATACCTATCCAATGTGGGAGGTTAAACATGGAGCCCAATAAGGACCCGAGGTTAGACTGAGTTGTGGCGTAAGACTGCCCGGAACCAACCGGCAACAGGCAGCCACAACAATACCTGTCTAATGTGAGAGGTCAGGGCCTTAATAAGACAATTAAGGCTGAGTCAGGATTGTTAGGATTAAGTGAACTAAAGACTTAATCAAAATGGAACATGCTAAACTAAACGGACTGGTGGGGGTTAGGTTAGAAAACACTTAACCAACTTAGCATGTTGGCTAGAGATAGAAAACCTAGTAACGGGGGACACTTTTCAGCAGTAACCCTAGAAGGTGTATCAGGATACCCTGAAACTAGGCAGGGTGGGGCACGATTACTGGGCTGATTGTAAGAGGTCAAATCGACGGCGGTGGTGTAGCAGTGTAGGTTCTAACGGGGTGCGGGCGTGCACACACTCCGGCGCAGAAAAATAAGGCACTGGACACCAGTAGCATACCTGTGCATTCTAGGATTGTGTCGGGCCGCCACCATGGGACTTGATACACCCCACGGTGGGACCAGCATAGGTAACTACAACATCGGGGGCCGTAAGACACATGTAACTATGCGAGTAGGAGCCGATCATCATAGAACGGATCACATCACCCTGATTATGGGGTGCCAGTTGGGAACTAAATTGTATGGGTTCAGAGATTACCATGGGGTACGATAGTATATTCGACCCTAGACCACTTAACCAAGTTATAGTGCTTTCCCACTTCTTGTTTATACTTATCATACCCAGTTCTTTATTCATAGACAGAACAGTACTAGACTTACTCAGGCTTTATGTCTGACTCTACTTTTCTTTCGTCTTCTTTTCTTCCGTTCCCCCCCCCCCCCCCAGGTCCACAGGGAGGGAACACTGCAGCTTGACCAGCCTTAACATCCAGCTTGAAGAGGAGAAATGTATTGCTTGGACCTTTTCGTTTTGAACTATGGCTTTGGACAACCACTATGGGGCTTTTGCAGTTTATCTATGTTTTATTTATGCTTCTTTAAATAATGTAATCAAGACAGATTATGAAAGTGTTATGTTATGTTTTTGGAAAGGATGTAAGACAATCATGGTGATGTTGTGTAACACGTATTTGCTTTTATGAAATAAAAGTTGTTGTTTTTCCGCTGTTTACAAATATGTGTTCTTATATCTGTCTTGTATATCTGTGACTTATACTTATAAACCTCCACCAAAATTAGGGCATTCCCTTTGAGAGTGACCCTAACGGAGGTGGGGTGTTTCAATAACAGAATGCATTAAGTTTCGTAAAGCGTTATAAGTCAACAGAAACAGAAACATCACCAGACAGATATAAAATAACAGCGGAATTTAAAACTTTATTTTCCAAATAGTAAACATCGTGGTTCATAACCCAGTTACAACATAAGTCTGAAATACAGAAAACCCATTACAACAATTAAAAGTATCTGCCTTGTACTAAAATCATCAGAGTACAGTAATATAAAAGCATAGCCCCCAAAAATATAGCCATAGCAAGATAGACAGGTAATCAAAGTGGTACATCTAAGCAGCTCCAAGAAGAACAAAAGGGAGAATCCTAATCAAGCCTGAGTATTCCCACCCTGAGAACCGGGGGGAAGGAAGAGAGAGGAAAGGAGACAAAATGGGTCAAACATAAAGTCTGGCAAGTCTAGTTACTTTTAGCATATAAATAAGTAAAAGAATCATGACAGGTATATAAACTAGATGAGAGAGATAACAATATCATAAGGAAGGTATAACAAACTGAGTAGGATAAACTAAATAATCAGAAACAAATATACAATGTGCTTCCCAAATACTTTTCTCCACACCAATACTAGTATAATAGAAACAGGATGATGCCAACAAGAACAAGATGGTAGACTTAGGTGTACTTATTGTGACGGGTTTACCCCCAACAATAATATCGGGTATCCTAATAGAAATGATATGTGTCAACCCCAAGGATAATAACGGGCTCCTAAACAATCAAGACTAGACGTACCCTAATTACTACCCTAATCGATCAGTTCCCTATCATGTGGATACCCTGTGTTGGCCCCATAGTAGGATGTATCACTTCCTAAAATGGCAACCCCTTTATTTTCAAGAGGCACAACCATATCTTCTGATGTCACAGCACCTTATTATCCCAAGTCAAGCAGATTCATGCAACACAAATAAGTCCGATGGAATGCGTCGTTAACACCCCCCACTTAGATGAACCTCTTGTAATCAGCCCAGTAAGCGTGCCCTGACCCCTACCTAGTACGGGGTTCTCCTTTTGATATCAAGATAGGTTACTTACTGATACAGATCCCACACAACATATGATACAAGCCACCCCCTAGGCTTGCATCTCCACTACTAGGATTTTGACAGGTTATGCCTAACAAATTAACAAGCCCGCATAACCCCACCATGTTAAGTTTGTCGGGTTTATATAACCCCGCACAGATTCAAGCAAGTTTACTTAGCCCTCCATTGATTCAAGCAAGTTTACTTAACCCTTAAACAATTTTGACAAGTTCATATAACCCCCACGAATTTAAACAGGTTAAGTATTACAGGTTAATAGGTTATTATCAATTCTCATTTATGCATGTTAATGCATCAGACCTCTCACATTAAGTCGACCACTCGTGGATGCTGGATATGCCGGTCGGTTCCGGGCAGACTTTTACCACAAGTCGGACTTAACCTCGTGTCTTAGCACCGTTATGTGTACCTTTATGCCCTATCCCCTCACATTAGATTAACCACTTGTGGATGCTGGATTTTCCGGCCGGTTCCGGGAAGACTTCTACCACAAGTGTAATATAACATGGTTTCTAAGTGCAGTTACAGTTTCTATTTAGTGTAAATTTCGGCATGTTTATTCTTAAACAATTTTTCATGTTCATCCAAGGTTATGCTCCAAATCTCAATCTGATCCACGATACAAGTTATGCCCTCAAATTAAAGTCTTAGATTAAGGTATAAATTATGCCCCTAAATTCTAGTCATGTTTTACAATACAAGTTATGCCCAATATCATTCCCAACCATTCCTTTCGTTCATTCTCATATTTCAGTGGTAGGCCTAGGTTCGAAGCTAGCCTGGCTATAAGAATAAAAAGGGAAGGAGGGAGAGAAGAGAACAGGAATAGGCATAATAACAAAACATGCATACGATGTCAGAAATAGGCATACTAACTGAATAGGCGTACAGTGACAGAAATAGGCATAGTAGCAGAATGGGTATGTGATGACAAAATTAGGCATAATAACAAAATAGGCATTTCAGGAATAGGCATATGAGAACTAAACAATAGATGAGGTGTACAAGTAGTGGAAGATCTGTTTAGTTATGATTCGGGTTGTTAATAGGCACAGGTTTAGATCCAAACATATAAACATGTCAGAATTACTTTTTAATGTTTATATCTAGAAATAACATAAACTCACTGTGACTGGATCTAAAGAACAAAGAAACGACTGTTGATGTTGTAGAAAAGATTCTTGTATGCTTATAACTTGTTGTTGCAGAAGAACAGGCTAATACAATATGAGTTGGGGCAGCACCTCGTTGTATCCATTGTTTTTTATGAATAAAATAATTGAAATGAGGTCCTATTTATAGCCTAATGTCAACGAATCTGGTCAAGAAACGAGTCCACGTTCACAGAAATGGATCTGCCCCAGATCTGGGTGGGGTCGACCCCGAGGTCGACCCTAGGGTCGACACCCCCTTGTAGGGGTTGAACCATGGGGCATGGGGTCGACCCATAATGAGCCGATTTCCCTCCCTTTCCCGCTCTTCGATTTTTGATTTTCTGGAGTTGATTCTTATATATATATATATATATATATATATATATCACTTATATGTATATAAACTTCAAAGCTTAATATCTTCCTCATATGATGTCCGTTTTACGCAAACTCGGAGTCTATCTTAATTAGAATTCCAAGACGAACACAATGGCATAACCCATTTTAATTAATTCCCAATATTTAATTAAGTATTCCTTAGTTTATCATTAGAGTGTCCTTTAAAAATTACAGGGTGTTACATTCTCCACTACTTAAGGGTTTTCGTCCCCGAAATCTCTAAGTTAAGAAGAATGTATACCTGATCATCCATCTACTCATCCCCCAATCATGGGCATCCATTGACCTTAATAGATTTCTAATGCTTATATGAACATATGCAATAGTGTGTATATATCCCTATGATAATGCGAAAGATCAGGCGATCTACTTATTCAGTCAACCTCCTTAATGCAATGTATGTCAGTGCTATGAATCCATCATATGTGCAAATAATCCTAATGTATCGTGTAAATGCTATATGCATGCACAATCATCCATCCAAATGCAACGACCATATGATGATACACCCATTTCCATCCATAAAATTAAAAAAATACACACACATCCATATGCAGTATGAGAGTGATTGAGCCGATCTAGTGCCTTATGTGTGTGTATGCATCCACGAGAAACCACTAGCAAACACTTGCATTCATCAAACATAACATGTCTCAAACACATGTTTACACCCACTAGTTCCCTTCCTAAAGGTTGAAGATTCGATTGATAGGATATACTTAATGATAGAAGCAAGTACAAATAAAATCTTTGGAAAAAGAAGTTAAGAACATAACCTTGAAAAGAAAATGGTACGAAGCGCGAATCCTGTCTTCGGTCTCCCAAGTTGCATACTCATGGTCATCTCCTCACTGGACTTTCATCAACTTGACCTCTTGGTTGCGTATCTTCTTAACCTCCAATCTAAGAATACGGATAGGAACTCGTCTAATTATCACCTCCCATTCCACCTTTACTTTCTCAAGCATGCTCGGTTCAACTACTTCGACAGTATCATGCAGGCACTTCCATAAATGAGAAACGTGGAAAACATCATGAACACCGGTCAATCTCTCTGGTAGCTTCACTCTATAGGCCATCTGGCCAATCCTTTCTGTTATGGGAAATGACCCTATAAACCTTGGCGCCAATTTCCCTACAGATCCAAAGCGAACCACATTCGTCAAAGGTGATACCTTGATGAAAACCATGTCTCCCACCTCGAACTCAATATCAGTCCTTTTATCTGCGTAGGACTTCTTCCGGTCCTAAGCTGTCCTCATGCATATGCGAATAAGATCAATCTTCTATGAAGTTTCTCTAATCATCTCAGGTCCAAGTAGAAGCCTTTCTGTAGACTCCCACCAACAAGCCGGTGATCTGCAGGGTCGTCCGTACAATGCCTTGAAGGGTGCCGTGCCGATACTAGCTTGATAACTGTTGTTATTGGCAAACTCTACCAAAGGAAGATGCTCTTCCCATGTCCCTCCAAAGTCTAAGATACACAGTCTTCAAAGATCCTCAAGAACTCTATTTACCCTTTTTGTTTGCCCATCTGTCTGAGGGTGATAAGCGGTGCTCAAACACAACTGTGTGCCTAAGTCCTCTTGCAAGCTCCTTCAAAACTCACTAATGAATATGGGGTCACAAACACTCACTATACTGGAAGGTACTCCATGTAGATGGACTATCTCACGAAGATAAACTGTGCCAACCATGTTGCCGTCCTCTTACTCTTACAGGAATGAAATGAGATCTCTTAGTAAGCCTGTCAATTATAACCCAAATACTGGTGTTGCTATTCCTTGATCTAGGCAAACCATCAATGAAATGCATAGAGACGCTCTACCACCTCCATTGTGGGACCTCAAGAGGATGAACTAAACCACCGGGCTTCCTTTGCTCATCTTTGACTCATTGGCAGATCAAACATCGAGAAACAAACTCCGCTACATCTTTCTTCATCTCAGCCCTAAAGAAAACCCTCTTCATATCTTTATACATCTTATCACCACCTGGATGGATAGTCATCCTAGAATGATGGGCTTCCTCAAGGACTATCTTCAACAGACTCCCAACTCGGGGAACACAAAGCCATCCATCTCGTAGCAACCACCCTCTATCATCTGTGGAATATCTACTGAGATGACTAGAAGCCTCCCCTCTACTGAGATTATTCAAGTGTCTGCTATTTGTGGGTCCTCTCGCTACAAAGTTCCTATTAAATCCATAAGAGTAGGTCGCACCTCTAAGGATGCCAACAAAGCAGGTATAAATCTGTAGATGGCCTAAAATCAAAGGTCGATATATACTACAAGCTCCGCCTCTCTACGAATAGTGGACTCAAAGTCATCCTCTGCCTACTCAATGCGTCCCCACCACATTACCCTTGCCAGGCGTATAAGAAATCTCAAAGTCATAGGACGCTAAAAACTTCATCCATCACTGTTGCCTCAAATTGAGATCCTTCTACGAGAATAAGTACTTGAGAGATTTATGATCTGTATACAACTCAATTTTCTCTCCAAGTAGATAATGATGCCAAATCTAAAATGTGAATACAATGGCAGCCAAATCTAAGTCATGGGTAGGGTAGTTCTTCTCATGAACTCTTTACTGCCTACCACTATAACATACTACCCTTCCCTCTTGCATCAAAACAGCACCAAGCCCTGTATCACATGAATCGGTGTATACTGTAAACACTTTGTTCCCATCAGAAAAAGTCAACACTGGGGCCATTGTCAGAGCCCTCTTCAATCGTTGAAAAGCATCCTCATAGTCAACACCCCAAGAGAATGTCAGATTCTTCTTCGTCAGTCTGGTGAGTGGGCTTGTTATCTTTGTGAAGTCCTTAATGTACTTCCTATATTTGCTTACTAAACCAAGAAAACTCCTCACCTCTGTTGCGTTCTTTGGAGTCTGCCAATCTAGAACTGCAACTACTTTCGTGGGATCCGCTGCTATCCCATCCTTAGAGACCACATGCCCTAGAAATCTCACTTCCTTTCTCCAAAAATGACATTTGAAAAAAAAATCCTTAAGCTGATGCGCTCAGAGAGTCTTAAAAACCTCCCTTAAATGTAGGGCATGGTCTTTCTCATTCTTCGAGAAAATCAAGATGTCATCAACAAAGACCACAACGAACTTATTTAGAAACTCCTGAAACACCCTACTCATCAAATCCACAAAATAGGAGGGTGCATTCGTCAACCCAAAAGGCATGATGATCCACTCGAAGAAACCATCTAAAGTTCTAAAAGCAATCTTGTCTATACTGTCATCGGCCACCCTCAACTGATGAAACCCCGTGGATAAGTCTAACTGAGAGAAAACAGATGCACCAACAAGATGGTCAAACGGATCATTTATCCTCGGAAGTGGGTGCCTATTGTTCTTAGTGAGCTTATTTAACTCCCTGTAATCTACGCATAAGCGAAGCGAACCATCCGCCTTAGTGGCGAATACTACTGGAGCACCCCATTCAGATATGCTTCGCCTAATAAACTCTCTCTTAAGTAGCTCCCTTACTTGCTTGTTGGGCTCCCTTCTTTCTCTCTATGCCATATAGCGCACAAGCAATGCAACTGGCTTTGCATTGTCTACTAAGTATATCTGGAAATCAATCTCGCGTCTCGGAGGTAAGCTCCGAACCTCCTCAAAAACATCAGGATACTCATAGACTACTGGAACTAATCGTAGGTCATCGATAGATGCATCAAGAGATTATAGGAAACTAAGCATGACAGACCCTTTTAGGTCACAAGAAATCCCGAGAGTCCTCCCATGGCAAGTCAAAAGTCTAACGAACCTCCTCTCACAGTCAAGAATGGCACCTTACATGGTTAGCCAATCCATCCCTAGAATCAAACCATAGCCCATGAAACCAAGCATGTATGCGTCGCACTCAAACTCGATGCCCAACATAGATGTTCTCAAACCCCAAAATCATAGACAGATTAGCAGTACCCCTAATGGGGTTTGAGACACCAACAGGATCCAAAACCATACTAGTACTAAGGTGCAGAGACTCAACCACAGAGTCAGAGATAACAGAAACTTTCCTACTTATGTCTGGTACATCGACCACGAGAGCATGCACCTGCCCTTCAGAAGATCCTGCCCTATCCTTGCTACTTCGGGTAATCCTAAATAAGGTGTCCGACCTGTCCACAATGGAAACAAGTATTCTTCCCTCTTTTGCAATCTTTGCTCAAATGACCCACGCGTCCACAACTATGACATTTCCTCTTTTCTCGGGATTTGTCGTTCTTTCTGCCCTTCTTTTGTTGTTATTGTTCTTTCTTGGGCCATACTTTCTTGTTTTGTGTTTCATCAATCTTAGCCTCTTTCTTTTTACCTTTATCTTCTTCGTGCATCAATGCCATATCAACAAGTTTCTCGAAAGTTGCCCCTATTGGAATATGAGACATAGCCAATCCTTGGAGGGGTTCATTCAATCCTCTTGCAAACCTCAAAGCTTTCTTGTACGAGGTATTTACTAACTCCAAACCAAACCACGCCAATTGATTGAACTTATTGACATACTCTTTGACAGACATGCCTCCTTGCTTAAGTGCCAGAAACCTTTCCATTTGCATATTTTGCTCGGCTTGAGAAAGAAACTTCATCTCGAATCTCTATCGGAAATCATCCCAAGTCTCAACTGGATGCCCTGCTTGCATCACTTCCCACCAGAATGAAGCCTCATCTTTCAGCTTCCAAACGGCCAACTAAATCTTCCTACGGTTGTCGACCTCAAAAATCCCAACAAATCCTCCATCTCTTTAAGCCAATTCCTTGCTTCTACAAAAGTCTCAGTTCCTTGGAATAGCTTTCCTCCCATAGCACAGAAATCCTTGCATATCTTGGAGAGATTATCCGCTCACGGAGGAGGACGAGGAACAACGGCTGCAGCTGGAGGAGGGGCGCTTTCTTGGCCTCCTGCAGGTGTCATAACCTCAAGATACCTACGGAACCAAGCCGGTATCGTGACGCCCTTGGGAAGAATCAGTTCCTCGAACATGTTGAAAGGAAAAGAAAAAGGGATTCAAATAGAGAGTCGAAAGATATTTCATATGGCTTTGGGGAATATGTTTTTCAAAAATAGGCTTTTCTTTTGAAAATGCTTTCTTTTAAAACCTTTTGAAAACAATTTTCAAAACCTTTTATCTGATCTGGTAACCTTCCGCTTGGATACCAAATGTGACACCCCACGTTCATTAATGTCACTCTATAACAGAATGCATTAAATTTA
Organism: Allium sativum; assembly: GCA_030737875.1. Classification (NCBI taxonomy): domain Eukaryota; kingdom Viridiplantae; phylum Streptophyta; class Magnoliopsida; order Asparagales; family Amaryllidaceae; genus Allium; species Allium sativum. The sequence continues at coordinate 165,396,324 of CM060924.1, forward strand.
GTGAAGCATTATAGGTATACAAAAACATAAACATCACAAGACAGATATAAAATAACAGCGGAATTTAAAACTTTATTTTCCAAATAGAAAACATCGTGGTTCATAATCCAGTTACAACATAAGTCTAAAATACAGAAAGCTCATTACATCAATTAAAAGTATCTTCCTTGTACTAAAATCATCAGAGTACAATAATATAAAAGCATAGTCCCCAAAATATAGCCATAGCAAGATAGACAGGTAATCGAAGCGGTACAACTAAGCATCTCCAAGAAGAACGAAAGAGAGAATTCTAATCAAACCTGAGTATTCCCAACCTGAGAACCTGGGGGAAATGGGAGAGAGAGAGAAAAGGAAACAAAATGAGTCAGATGTAAAGTCTGGCGAGTCCAGTTACTTTTAGCATATTAATATGTAAAAGCATCATGACAAGTATGTAAACTGGATGAGAGAGATAACAATATCATAAGGTAGGTATAGATTATGCCCCGTTATTTTCTCTACACCAATACTAGTATAACAAAAATAGGATGATACCAACAAGAACAAGATGGTAGAACTAGGTGTACTTTTAGTGACGGGTTTTACCCCCCAACAATAATAATAGGTAGCCCAACAGAAATGACAGATGTTAACCCCAACGATAATAACGGGCTCCTAAACAAGCAAAACTAGATGTACCCTAAATACTACCCTAATTGATCGGCTCCCTATCCTGTAGATACCCTGTGCTGGCCCCACAATTGGATGTATCACCTCCTAGAGTGGCAACCCCTTTATTTTCAAGAGGCACAACCATATCCATTGATGTCACAACGTCTTATTATCCCAAGTCAAATGGATTCATGCATGCACATGAGTCTGACGGAATGCGCCGTCAACACCCCACTCATATGAACCTCTTATAATCAGCTCAATAAGCGTTCCCTGACACCCACTTAGTTCAGGGTTCCCCTGACACCAAGATAGGTTACTAACTGATAGGGGTCCCATACAACAGATGATACAAGCCACCCCTAGGCTTGCATCCCCACTACTAGGATTTTGACAGGTTATGCCTAACATATTAACTAGCCCGCATAACCCCACCATGTAAAACAGGTTAAGTTCGTTTGGTTTATATAACCCCCTACCCCACCCCACCACAGATTCTAGCAAGTTTACTTAATCCCCCATTGAATCAAGCAAGTTTACTTAACCCTTACACAATTTTGACAAGTTCATATAACCCCTACATATTTAAACAGTTAAGTATTATAGGTTACCAGATTATTATCATTTCCCATTTATGCATGTTAATGCACCAGACCTCTCACATTAAGTTGACCACTTGTGGATGCTGGATGTACCAGTCGATTCCGGGCAGACTTCTACCACAAGAACCTCGTGTCTTAGCACCGTTATGTGTACCTTTATGCTCTAGACCCCTCATATTAGATTAACCACTTGTGGATGCTGGATTTGTCAGGCGATTCCAGGCAGACTTCTACACAAGTGTAATCTAACCTCATGTCTAAGTGCAGTTACAGTTTCTATTTACTGTAAATTTAAGCATGTTTATTCTTAAACAATTTTTCATGTTCATCCAAGGTTATGCCCCAAATCCCAATCTGGTCCACGATACAAGTTATGCCCCCAAATTGAAGTTTTAGATCAAGGTATAGATTATGCCCCTAAATCCTAGTCATGTTTTACAATACAAGTTATGCCCCACTATCATTCCCAACTCCCAATTTCATTCGTTCGCATATCTCAGCGGTAGGCCTAGGCTCGAAGGTAGTCTGGTTATAAAAATAAAAAGGGAAGGAGGGAGAGAAGAGAACAGGAATAGGCATAATAACAAAACATGCATATGATGTCAGAAATAGGCATACTAACTAAATAGGCATACGGTGACATAAATAGGCATAGTAGTAGAATGGGCATGTGATGACAAAATTAGGCATAATAACAGAATAGGCATTTCAGGAATAGGCATATGAGAAATAAATAGTAGACTAGATGTACAAGTAGTGGCATATCTGTTTAGTTGTGATTCAGTTTGTTAACAGGACAGGTTTATATTCAAACTTATAAACATATCAGGATTACTTTTTAAATGTTTATATCTAAAAATAACATAAACTCACTGTGACTGGATCCAAAGAAAAGAGAAATGACTGTTGATGTTGTAGCAGAGATTCTTGTATGCTTATAAGTTATTGTTGAAGAAGAATAGGCTAATTCAATCTAAGTTGGGGTAGTACCTCGTTGTCTCCATTGTTTTTGATGAATAAAACAATAGAACTGAGGTCCTATTTTTAGCCTAATGTCAACAAATCTGGTCAAAAAACGAGTCCACGTTCACAGAAATGGATCTGCCCCAGATCCAGGTGGGGTCGACCCTGGGGTCGACACCCCCTTGTAGGGGTCGATGCCCATAGGCATGGGGTAGACCCCTAATGGGACGATTTTCCTCCCTTTCCCGCTCCTCGATTTTCGATTTTCTAGAGTTGATTTTTTTTTACTTTTATGTATATAAACTTCAAACCTTAATATCTTCTTCATACGATGTCCGTTTTACGCAAATTCAGAGTCTATCTTAAGTAGAATTCCGAGATGAAAGCAGTGGCGCAGTGCATTTTATTAAATCTCAATATTTAATTAAGTATTCCTTAGTTTATCATAATAGTTCCCTTTAAAAATTATAGGGTGTTACAAATGATGCCCATAAGGAATCATTTGCTCCAAACCTAGCCCACAACTTGCAAGCAAAAGTAGTGCAGGTATCCTTTGGATTTCTAAGACCTAAGCCCTCTCGTTTTGGGACAATATATGATGTTCCAAAAAATCCAATGGCGACGATTAGCATCGTCCCTTTTACCCCAGAAAAAGGACGAAGCTAGAAAAGGGTAAGACCTGAAGAAAGAAGAGGTAGGAGTCATAGTAGCAAAGACGTGTGATCCAATCGAGTCAAGCAAAAACTTAATGAGAACCAGTCTTCTTGCCTGAGAAAGAAGCGCCACCTTCCACCATATGATCTTCCCCCCGGCTTTATCGGTTACGGGGTCGAAAATGGCATTGAGCTTACGACCTCTATAAAGATCAATACCGAGTACGGTAAGGGAAGCCGCCTTGAAACCAGTGAAGGTTTAGTTCCAAGAAGATCTAACCACAGAAAAATCTTTCACTAGGACAAAACAACTTTTAGCAGTATTAACGAGTTGTCCTGAACACCTCTCGTACTGCTGAATGAAGCTTACAAGATGATGGACCAAGCGACGGCTACCATTCACGAAAATGATAATGTCTTCAATTAAGGATAAGGAGGAAATGACAGGGCATCCAGAAGGGATGCCAAATCGGTGAATTTGATTTGCTATCGTAAGTGAATGCAAACCTCTTACGAAAGCCTCAGCAACAATAAAGAACAAAGCAGGGGAAAGAGGATCTCCCTGACGAAGTCCCCTTCTCTCCTTGAAATACCTGTTGGCCAAACCGTTGATGAGAACATAGAACCAGCAGTTAGAGATGAGCCTCCAGAAAATATCGATAAGGGCGTCGGGAAACCCAAAAGCTCTTAGAACCTTAATGATAAAAAAAAACAGGACATATGATCATAAGCTTTAGCCATGTCCAACTTGACAACACATTAGAACCCCTGAGTTTTTTTATTAATCTGAGACACTAGCTCCTGGGCTAAAAGGATGTTATCTATAATCAAACATCCTTTTACGAACCCAGCTCGAGAAACAGAAATAATACCCTGTAGAAATGGAGCCAGCCTAGTGGCCAGGACCTTAGATAAAACCTTGTTAGAGGAGTTATGCAAATTGATAAGTCCAAAATCCGCACACATCAAAGGATTTTCACACTTCGGAATAAGAACCAAGTTAGTGGAAGTCCAGCCCCGATGCAGGTCACCATCTGAGAAGAAGAACTGAACTGCAAGGCAGAAGTCCGCTTGGATGATTGGCCAGACACTCCGAAAGAAAACCCCATTGTAGCCATCTGGCCTACAAGCACTATCCTTTCTAAGAGCGCAGACGCAGGCCCATATCTCTTCCAAAGAAGGAGGCATGGCAAGGTCAATACTCTCCGACGGGAGAACCAACCTAGGTATGAAGGCAAGGAGAGATGCATCAAAGATTAAAACCGAGGGAGAAACTAGAAAGGTTTGAAAGTGGGAAAGGATGGTCTTCTTGACTTTCCCTGAAGTGGAAACCATAGAAAGATCATAGCGTTGGATCTGGAGAATCGTAAGAAGTTTGTTCTTCTTACGAGTGGATGAGTGGAAGAACTTGGAGTTTAAATCTCCATCGACAACCCACTTGATCCTCGCCTTTTAGCGACGGTAGTCATTCTCGATACGAAGCTCCGAAGAAAAGGATAATTGGGTCAAGGCCCAAGCCTCCTTGTTAGAAGCAGAGGGATCTTCGTCGAACAAAGCCTCTACAAGAACAAGAATCTCTTCGGCCGCAGTAACATGGTCGGAAATATTCTTGAAAACTTGAGCGTTCCAAGACTTGAGGCAAGTCTTGAGGCGCTTAAGCTTACGAGAAAAAGCGACAGTAGGTGAGCTAACAACCAGGGAGTTCCATGAGTCTTCCACAACCCAATGACACGAGTGATGAGATCTCCACATACACTGGAACCTAAAGGAGGAAGGCCCCGTTTGAGAGTTGGGCGAGCAACACAAAAGCATATGAGCATGGTCCGAGAAGGACTGATGTATATGAGAAACAGAATACACATACGAAAGGCTTAACCAACTTTCTGAAAAGAACACCCTGTCAATCCTAGAAAGAATCCGATTAGGCTCTTCTTGGTTGTTACACCAAGTGAAAGCCGAATCGACGAAAGAAACTTCAGTCAGCCCCGAGCTGACGATGAAAGCATTGAAATCTGCCAATGTCGCACGGTTAACGGCATTGCCTTCCCATTTTTCAGCTTGGCATGCGACAACATTAAAGTCACCCCCCAAAACCGATGCCAGAAAGCCGAAGTCGGAAAGCCGAAGTCGGAAATGCCAAGGACATCGGCCCAAAGAGCCGATTGTTCAATCCTGTCACACTTAGCGTAGACAGCAGAAAACAGAACGGACGAGGAAAATTCAAGAATCGAGCATGCTACCGAGAGTAGCTGGTCGGAATCGAAAATAGGATGGGCAACAATGTCTTTGGGGCAAAGGATCCAGATCTTGCCTGACACATTGGCTAAACACCGTTAAAACCAAGGGAAAGGATGGAGTTGGTGATCTCTCTCGAGACTAACATAGGTTCCAGGAGCGCCACCAAAAAGATAGAATGCTTCTTAACAATGTGCACGAGTCTAGCTACAGACGCATTGTTGTCAATACCATGAACGCTCCAAAAGAGGAAATTCGCCATGGAGAAACCAAGACACACTCAGAAATACGAGACAAGAAAACAAAGACTAGAAACCAGTAAAAGAGCTTATCTAACTCGGATAAGATACAACGTATGTCGAGTATATTTAATGATCTGCTCAGACGCCGCTATAGAGCATGTGCAAATGGTGCGAGGAGTGCCAGGTGCCGCTCGACGACCACCACACGATGAACGGATAGAAGAGCGAATAGAAGTCCCACCGGACATAGATAACCCCAAAGTTCTCCTATGCCTTTGAAGAGGAGGAGAAGCACATGACCTACTAGACCTAGAAGGATAAGATTTCTTAGTAAGACGATACTGACGATCATTAATAACCGCTATTTCGGCCTTGCTAAGGAGAAAGGACGAGATACAAATGGTGGAAACAAGGCGAGACATAGGAGCAGGGGACACATTAAGACAATAGAAGTAGATAAAGCAGGAAAATTAGGGGAAAAGGTACTAACAAAAGGAAATGTGGGTAGGGGTGTAAATCGGTCGGACCGGACCGGACGGAGGTATGTTCAGTTTCTGTCCTAAAAAAAATCGGACCGAACACGGACCGGACCAAATTTTTTCTCGGACAAATTTCGTTGTCCTAATTCGTGTCCTAAATAAAATCGGTCGGACACGGACATGATCGGACTAGTCGGACTCGGTCGGACATGGCTATTTATATCACATTTTACTAGATTTTCTCTCTACTATACGACAAATTTCAAATAATTCGGACGAATTCGGACGAGCCCGGACCGGACATGATTTTTTCTCGTACAAATCTTGTTGTCCTAATTCGTGTCCTAAATGAAAATCGGACGGACTCGGACGGACGTATTTCGGTCACGGACACGAACGGACGTCGGACATTCGAACAAAATTTACAGCCCTAAATGTGGGATTGCCTGTAGGAGGCAACACCAGTTGTTGTGTGAGCTTTACTAGTGCGGTGTTGTCATCAAATTGACAGCCCCACCAAATAGGCAAAGTTCGAGAAACCGGGTACTAGTAGACAATAGATGGAGAAGGCAAAGATGGGAGGATATCTCCCTGGTAAACCATATAGAGGGCCGATATAGGTACCGCTATACGCCTACAAAAGGGAGACCACCCATCCCACTCAAATAAACCCCGGCCATACTACCAAAAAAAACACAATGAATCGAAAGCCAAAACCAAATCACCTAAGTCACTAATGGCACAGAAACACCTTGCAATGATTCAAAAAGCGGCCTTCTCTAAAAACCAAACCAGTGCTGAACAAAAAAAGGAACAACGATCAGTCAATGCAGACTAGCGATGTCAAATCGAGACGGACCCAGAATATAAAACCGCATGGGCCACTAAGAACCCACAAGGGAACACAATCCAAACCCCAAGACGTGCTATAAAAAGCATGCCAATCAGACCAAGAACCAAAGAACAGTCCGATAGCCACACAAAAACACAGCCAAGAGGAACAACAGAGATCCCGGTAAACGATCAGGTAAAACACTTGCACACAAAACCACACACACTTGACCCTTTCTGCTCATATACAAATATGAAGCAAAGAAGGGAGCACACACAAAAGTGTGTCAAGGCTCACTGCAACACAAAGCACTGTCCAACAAATAAAAGCGCAAGCAAAAGATAGAAACAAATACTGGACATGAAAAGGAACCTGAGCCTAAACGCGATAGAGCAATAGAACAGGCAGAAAGAACAACACTATCCCTACAAAACCAAGTATGTACACGAACAAAAACCACACGTGATAGCGGTCCAAGAACCAAAGGAAAAGGGAGAGCCACAAAAAACATTAACAACCAATAAGTGAAACAGGGAAAAAAAACATACCTCCCTGGCAATTGAAGCATCAAGATTAATGCTTCTATTACCAACAACAGCCGACCAAGGACCAATAGACAGATCCTCCAAAGGAACGCCAACCACTACCTCAACAGTCATCAAGTCGACAGACCGATGACTGGACTCCATTGCCTCGCCAATAAAGCCATATCCTTGCTGCAAATGAAGTTCAGCCATAACGGCTTAGCGTCGACGCCTGAAGACCGCATCACGTAGCCACCGTAGGAAACTAACCTTTACTACAGAAGCAACATCTACTCTTTGAAGGGGAACATAAGAAATTGCTGCCTCACTAAACCCCGATAGATATGCTTCCCCTAATGCAGAGAAAGGATCGGAGATATTGAGTGCTGGGGGAGCTAGATTACCAACACGCATAGAGACCAAAGATGCAACAACCGGTATAAAGGAGCAATCTGACCCAACTACAGGAAGCAGCAACGTTGAGCCTCCACGAACGATGAGATTTATGTCTACAACGCCGGGAGTCAACCTGCTTCCCACTAACACCAGCACAAAGATGCTCACTGGACATAGCAGACCGATGAATAATGGGAGGGGTGATCAAATCCCCATCACCGGTTACATCAGCCGATACAACATTGCCGAAACCAGGGCCAAAAACGCCAACATAAAACCCATGAACTGCCACAATGGGAGACACCTCCGAAACCTTAAAGCTCAGACAAGGCAGAAAAAGGGTGGTTAAATCCCACTTTTCTCTGCTGAATTTATGGTATCGAAATGTACCTTTCTCCCCTATAATCAGAGATTGGCGAGGGCTCCCACGCGGGGGAAAATAAGACACCAGATCTGACAAATAAAGAGGGGAAAGCTCCAAAAAGCATTCCTCAACAACCAAAAACCGATGGCGCAAAATATCAACAAAAGACTTCAATGAGAAGAGACGAATCTCGATTGAATCTACACATGTAACCGCAACAAAGATCAGACTGTCTGCAACAGTCAGAAGCGCGCTCGCAATAACGTCGAATCGTGGACAAGGCTGAATAAACGAGCCAGTGACCACAAACTCTTCAGCAACGGAACTTAAAGACATGCCCTAAAATAAGGGTTTCACTCAATGAGGAAACCATAAGAGAAAGAGCACAAATGATTGTTGTAAAGATTAGTAGAGCAGTGAACGAGTTATCAGAGAAAAAGGATAATCGCAGAAAAGAGGAGAGAGATTAGAAGACATTCGCCATTAATAAGACTGAGTTTATTAAATATTGTACAAACAACTACAATTTAATGAGAGACAGTATCACTCACTTATCCAAGTCATCCCAAATTAACTCTAAAATTCAAAGCTCACCAATACGAGTCTTGCGGAAGAAACGACGTCCAAGTCTGACCTCATACGCAAAAGTTATGAATGATGTAAGTTTACGAGTTTTAACGAACAATTAGTTAATAAAACATAATCATATTAGTTAATTACCTTCATAATACACACTAATCTCTGCTTCCTTTTTTTGCTCATGGTCTATACATGCATGCGTGAACCCAACAAACCCGCACGCAAATCTATAATGATATGGGATCTGCTGACAAAATCCAAATCTAATCTCACCGTTGTACTCCTCAAATAAAACTTGACTTTTTGACACCCTTTCCATCACCTACCGTGGCCCCCAAAAATTTGTGTCCTCCCTAATTCTCGTCCCAAGTGAAGACGTCGCACCCTCCAAAGGAGGATTGGATTGGACCTCTCCATTTCTTTGGTGTTGGTGAACATTGTGAATGAGAAGATGCTAGTGCTATCTGTATTGCTTATCTTCCCTTCATTATAGTGCTACACCTGGCCCTAACTCACTACCTTCACACGTGGATGTCGAGAATCCGTGACGTGCTTCGCAAAATTGATTTGGGCCTGTAGAGATTATCGTTACGAACTTGAAGATCTTGGTTTCGGAATTTGTCGTGGAGTGAAGGTGGAGATTTTGATTTTAGAATCTAATGAGGTGGAGGCGGCGACCATGAGTTTTCTAAAGGGAAATGAAACGACACAACTTTGGGGAAGGAGAGGAATAGGGTCATGGCTAATAAAATATTATTATTTATTCAATTTGAAATTGAATTCTTCTATAAAAAGAACAAGCATTTTGTTTTCATATGATTAAATGATACATCTTTCCGCTGTGAAACTCGAGTGTAGGCATCGTCTCAATGATACGGTTCTGATGGTATGAGTCATATTCCGAGACCGTGCCCTAAAAAAATAAATTACGTGCATTTTGATATCGTTTTTACCACTAAATAGTCCAAACTCGAAATATAATGATCAATACACTTATTTATGTAATGAATCATTCAAACTCAATGTAAATAGTCTCGAGTCCTAATTTGATCGTATACGAAAAGTTACCATTGGAACCATCACTCAATTAGCGATTAATATTTAAATAAAGTATTTAAATATCCAATTGATAAAAATATGGATCGTTATAGAATGAACATTGTACATTATTTTTAGAAGTAAAAGTATTGAAAGTTTCCTTATTAAAAGGAAAAAAACAAAAGCAACTGAATTGCTAAATTTTATATGTTTGTATCGGTACCGTGCCTTGTTGTTATCTTCTTAGTATCGATACCAAGCTCTTGCTCCCTATGTTGGTACCAATAGCATGTGGACCAAATTTTGTACTCCCTGTTTCTGGTATCGGTTCTTTCTAGTGCTTTGGTATCTACTGTAGGCTTTCTAGTTCTTCATTCTAGTGTTGGCTTTATCTCGATACCCCTTCACCTCACTTGATTTCGGTATCAAAATCTGATAGTAGCAGACGTTTTAAACTAAACTAAACAAACAATTCAATCATACAAACAATAGTCATGCAAATTTCTAAGCTAACTTAAAAGCATCCATAATCATGTCAATAAATTAAATAGAATCTATCTATAGTAGTCAAAGTTGAATAGCATCTAAATGGCCTAAATCTAATAGTATGATAAAAATAATGTAACGTCCCGTATTTTTATCAGTTTGTATTTGAATATTTAAATTAGCTTAAATATTGAATTCATAATATAAGTGGATTTATATATTAATTAAAAATGAAGTTGAACGTACAAAAATATATACTAAATATAAGCCCGAAATATAGCAGCAATTCCTAATTTAACATTCAGAACTTCAACTGAGTGTACAGGACCCATTATTAGTCGGATTTCTTCGAAACAAGAAACGTTGGAATCTATTAAATTGTATATTTCTAATGGAAGTGAAACACCAAGATTTCATGTTACAGATTGTGAGTTATGTCCAAATCAAATTTCCAAATAGTCGGTATAGAATCGTTTATCGACCGTACCGGTTTATTTGATATAGCTAGATAATTGTTTTGAATTTGGACAAGATTCTTTTAAGACGTAGAAATAAATTAATTTTAAAATTTTACTGTAATTTTTAATTAATTAAATACGCAACTTTTTATTTGGAGTATTTTGCACCCTGTATCAATATTTTGGGGTTTCACAGTATGAGTTAACCAATCGATATTATTATATTTTTGGGATCATGGCACCTGGCTGGACACGAACGTATTCTTATTTCTATCCGTAATGACTCGGATGTGAATGTAATCTTTCGTAACATGGTACACCTACATTTTAAAACATAAATAAAGACATCATTATATCCCAAGAACCGAACAAGGCAATAAGGTTTAATAAATACAACCATACTCTCAACTATTTTCTAGTCACCCTACCTAGTACCTAAACTTAGCTAACCCATCCTCTACCTGAGCTAAGACATGAAACATATCAATTCCATGAAATTAATAGCAAAGAAATAGGACAGAAACTTAATGGCAAAGAAAATAGGACAGTCCCTACCCAAAGCTTATACATATTTGTACATCTGGCATAGACAAAGAAATGAAAACACATAGGAGTTTTCATATCAGTACACGCCTAATTTAATGCACGCACATGATATCTGAGACAATCACAAGCCTATATATTTAAGTCCAATGCCTAATCTTATTTGTACAGAGACTCTCCATCACCTTCTATTTATATACGTGTATTTACTTCTCCACCCAGTAGAAGAATTCGAACCCTTAACTAAAACAACCAACTCCATTATATTTTATAACTTACACACTAAGGAATCAACTTAGCCTACAATATCTGCAAAGCTATCGCTAGTGGAACGTACACCCTAGAAGGGCCTATCACTTAGTCATGAAGGCTCCGAACTCCATAAATACACAGGCACATACTCATCTTTCCGTTTTTCTTCAATAAAGTGCAAGCCAAAGATTTCTATGGCTTCGCAGAAATTTAAACAAAATATATATAATAAAGAAACTCACGCAAGAAATATATATATGCGAGTTTGGATCTATTGACGTGGGTTAGTGTGAATGGGAGAAAGAAATGTGAAGGAGTTTTGTTGACTTAAATGGTGGTAGTGGTATCTTGGGGCTGTGTTTATATTAAGGAGGGAGTGGTTGGTGAAAAATGGCAACGCATGTTCTTGAAGTGGTGTGGACTGTCAAAAGCATGAAGTGATGTAGGGTGGTGAATGGGAAAGTGGTGCTCTATAGTGTATAGGAAGAAGAAGAAATAAAAGGGAGAAAAGTGTATGTGGACACTGCCCCGTTTGAAAATGTGAGGGAAGGTTATGGAAAAAGTACAGTGATGAAGTGTTTGACATTGGGTAAATATATGGAGATAAAAGTGTCGGGACTGTGTATGGGAAATGGGTGAGCTTGAAGTAAGTAAATGAAAGCAAGGATTGTATGAGAGCTCGGGGACGTGCTGTGTAGGGCGGAAATGGGATTGAAGTGTGGACATATGGGTGTTCTCGGGTCTGTGATTGGTTGTATGTGTGTAAGGTTTCGTAAGGGATGTGAACAACATGAAGAGTGGGTGGGTGAAAATCAATGTGAGTGGAAGTGTAGACAGAAGGTGGGTGGAGAGTTGAGATGTGTGAAGGAAAAGGGAAACAAAGTTGTAATCGCTGGGTTTACGGTGCTAACAAGGAAGGGGTGTATGGAAATACGTGATGTGAGAAGGGATGACCCGAAAAGAAACTAGTACGGGAGAGTTGGAAAGAATATGAAGGATATTATAAAATGGACCAGTTTGGCTTCATGAATGCGTGAAAGTGAAAGCATGCGCGGAGGATGTTTGTTTCGCGGACATAAGATGACACCGAAGTGTGTAACCGGGTCGGTTATGATAGATAGATGGGCTCGTTTTGTGTCAGTTCTATTAACGGTCTGATCCGTCGGAATCGTATGGGCGCAGGCTGCATGGTGAAGCCAATTTGGAATGATTTGGAGCACGGTACAATTTTAGATGAAATTAAAGCACCCGATATCATCAACTGACGCAAATCGTTATTTAACGGTTAACGCGCAAAGGTGAGTAAACTCACTTACTCTGTTCTATTTTAAAATATTATAATTATATTTTAATGATTGGTTGAATGCTGTGTGCGATGGATGCTTGGATGATTTACTAAATTATTTGGCTGAAATAATATATACCGTCATATATACATAAAACAGTCGATTGAAAACTGATGTCGTTTACCATTATATTTCATACCAATATGAAATCAATGTTATTTATGTGACTAACATCTGTGGATGCAGGGAAACAGGTTGGAGGAATCCAACTGGATTCCTCAACAATTATATTATTGTTTTGTAATATGACGTTTAATGATGTGATGATTTATCCATGGTTAATTATTGTTTGTTTATGATGTGAAATTACATTGGCCCTGAAGTAACTGGTATTTAATACCGTAAAATATAGTGGGAAAGAATTCGAGTTTAAAAAGGGGAATTATATTATTTATTATTATTTTTAATAATAGAAATTGAATCTAGGGGGGACTATAATATAATAAATTGATGTAAGTACATTAAAACAAGCAGCTTGATTTATAAACAATGTTTAGAAATAAAGTGTAAGAATTGTTTTTAAATAATTTGGAAATATAAGAATAGATTTTAAAGAGGGGGAATGGGGGTTCGTCTCAAAGAAACGATGAAATATTTCGATGTTCGAAAGGCCAATATAATGGAAATAAATCCATAAGAGATATAGTTGGAATTCGACTTTGTCAAATTATATATATAATCTATTTTTAGAAATTATATATATATATTTGGCAAGATCGTTAATAGTTAGTTTGAAACCCAAGTTTATATTCAAATAGGTAAATCGAGATTTAAGTTATAAACTAGATTTTAATTAAGAAGGAGTCAGCTAGTTAACGGAGTTTATGAAATTGGACTATAAAATTCGAAGATAGCGTGATAAAACGAAATAATAATCGGTAATGATATTTATTTATAAAACCAAGTTTAGATTGATTTGATGAGATCAAATTTCTATAAGAGATAATATTCATGGTTTAAAGTGGATAATGCCTTAAAAGCAAACATTGCAAGATAAAATGGTTATAATAGGAATTGGAAATATTTTCCAATGTAATATTGTATAAAGTACAACAAAGGAATGTGAAAAGGGAATATTTTCAAACATTAATAACATTCTCGGAAATATGGGAAATAAAAGTTTATAATATTTGGAAATGTTTTCCAAAAGCGTGAATGGCTAAACCACTTTTATAAATATGATTGTATAACGGAAATGAAGTGAAGAGTTAATGTTAATGTTAATGTAAATAAGTATAACCAACCGAGTTTTTCAAAGTAAGCAAATGGTGTTATAAAACTATGTTTCAAATAGAACAATAAATACAGTTTCATTGATATTAGAAGTAATGCGAGAGTGAGTTACGGACTGGTATCTGTTCTAAGATAAGAATGTTGTCGAGCAAGGTTTGAGAGGTAAATAAAATACCCCAACTTGAATGGCTTCACTGTTATCGAGGAATGGTATCAATTTGTAACGGAAAGAGATGTCAAGATTAGTTATAAAGGGGATATTGCAGCGTATTGCAAGTTTTTGAACTATAACGATAAATTAACGTTGTTGACCAAGCTAAAGCATGATATATATATATATATATAGCATTATTCCCTAGGAAATGAGAACAGTTTAGTTTGAAATCCACTTATTCTAAAGTAATAAGTAACAATGTTTGTCCAAAGAAATATAAGAATGAGTTTAGAAAGAGAAATTTGAGATTCGTTTCAGAAAAAGATGACACTATTTCGATGTTTGGAATATGATTAGAACTAAATAACACTATTAGGATTTGGAACTATAATTCGAAGATGTCGAACGCATTAAAGTAAATTATTTTTAGGAATTATAATCTGATAGGATAGTTAACATTTCGTTTAAACCAATAAATTATAATAGGATATGTAATCAATAATTAGTTATAAACTTGACATTGATTTAACAAGAAGTTGACTTAGAAACAGAGTTTATAAAGTGGAATGGAAATATAAAATTATTAAAGAGATTTCGGTAAACAAGATAAGGGTATGTATTACTTCAATAAAGAGTTATTTGATAAAGGTGTTCAGATTACTATAATAAGGACGATATTCACATTTTTAAGTGAATAATGTTTTAAAAGTGAACATTTGGCAGAGTAAAATGTTTATAATGAAATTGGAAATATTTTTCCAATGACGATAGGGTATATTATCCAAGTGTAGAAAATAAAGAATGTGGAAAGAATGGGAATGTTTCGAACCTTAATAACATATATTTTTTGGAACATAGGAGAATAAGGTTTATAATAACTAGAAATGTTTTCCAAGAAACGTGAAGGGCTAAATGGGTTTTGGAAAATATCTGGGAAGATATGGAAAATTGGGAAATTAATATTAAATAAAAGAGCCAGTGATTGTGTGATGTTTAGTCATACATTAGAATGTATGTTTTGTTTTTACTTCGATAGTTAAATAACTGACTACCAAAGTGTTTTGATCATCGTTGTCAATACGGAGAGACCGATTGGATTTAATATCCGTGAACCACTCCGTATAGGCATAGACGTTGCTAATTAGATTATTTGAAAAAAAAAATCGAAGATGGAGTAAACAGCAAGAGCTGTTTTGTTTTTCCATATCTAGGACAACTTGTATGGATGAATGTATGATAGAGTTTTCCTTACATATCGCATAAGACGATCTTTCCGAGGTATTATGTCTGATGGCGAAGAAATTCGTTTCTCTTAGCTTTTTATACCCGTAGTATTTTGGGAAGATCAACTAGTGATTTGACAGGTTTGACGATGTGACATTCAAAGTGAATGGTGACCAGTTGTTCTAAAAAGATTAATGTAGCCTTAAGCCTCAAAACCAGGAAATGACAAAAATCGGGCAGGCAGCATGGCTAGGTGGGTCATTCCCAAGCAGGGTATATTTGTCACCGATCTAGAGAAAATTCATTATTTATTATTTTTTCGATTCTGTATCTTATGGAGATGGCCGACAACCGTGGGTGATAATATATTCGCTACACCCAAGCTAAATAAGTAGGCGGTCATGTGTAGGCCGGGTTGCAAGATGTTCTTGTTGAACCCCACTGTACCCCCTCTAGAGTACACTAATCGGGAGGTAGTCCCATACCTTGTCATAGTTGGAATCCGATACCCAATAATCGCCCTGCGGTTTTCGATTTTATACTATGTATGTGGAGCGTGAGATGCAAGCATTGTGCTATTTGGTTATTTATTTGATTAGACATTATTATAATATCACTAGATTTTGATATCAAAAATGGTTTGGTTATAGTAGGGTAAAAACCGTCCGTGTTTATGTGTAGGTTGGTCTTACTATTACTTTTTCTTTCAAAGGATTTTTTAAAGTTAAACAAATTGGTTGGAGTTTACTCACACCAGTCTCATGATTGACCCAGATTTTATTTTGTGTGTTTTCCCTAAACTCTTGGGTGCCAAAATTTATACGGGCAGTCAAGTGTTCAGACTTTGCAGATTCACTTGGAGAAGTTCAAAGCAGAAAGCTTCACCGCTAGTTATTAGAGATTATTTATGCTATGATGTATATGAGTTATATTTTGATATGGTATGTATATACAAATTCAGATTTGTATTTCAAAGTGTTATATAATATATTTTATTCGTTCCGCTGTGAGATTCGTGTTTACTCTGATAATGTTTAGATTTTGATGCTCTTCTTCTATTCTATTGGTTCTATCTTGTCTTTCTCATCCTTTTATTTCTTTCTATTAAAGATCTGTATCTTCGTGCACTTTGAGTTAAATGTGTAGGATATAGTTAGCTCAGATTGGTATGGATTTACGGGCCTTTACAGTTGGTATCAGAGCATAAGGTTTAGTGATTATCTTGGCTCTGTGGCATAACTCAATAGAGGTGGAGTTAGTAATACTCTAGATTGAGTTTGAGTGTACATATATGAGTGCATATTTGTAAATTAATATAAAAACTGTTTTATATTGTGTTGATTGATCTGGTGAGTGGTATATAAATTCCAGATCGACGCATTTAGCTGACGTGGTTGATAGGGATTTATAAACGCTTGGATAGAGAATTTCGACATAGTATTGTTTTAAAAGCTGGATAAATGAAATAATTTTAGCCAAAATATATTTTGATATAAAAGGAAGTATATATCTTGAGATTATTATAGTATATTGGATATGTTGATCGTTATTACGATCGAATAAGATTTATAATTGAGTTGGTTATATAAATAACCAATCGAAATATTATATAAGTATAATATGCAAAATCTGATGAACTAAATCTGAATTTAAAACCAGAATTGAAATAAAACTCTAGAAACTTGGAAAGGTGTTGTAAATGAATTTTGAATTGAATATATGGAAAATTTAAAATCCTGGGAGAGATTTGGAAATGTGTTTCAAGCATTTGGAAAGAATATTTGGAAGTAAATTTCAAGATAAAAATGTTTGAAAAATAAGTTTTGAATGTGATATAGTATTGAACTCACTTCAGCGGCTGGAAAATAATACCGATGATGGATGGTCACGTCATCAGTATTCATTTTCGAGTTTCTAAAGTGATGGATTACTACCAAAAGATATTATTTTGAAATTGTTTAGAGAAAACAAAATATTTTGAATCCTGAAAAGGAATATTTATTCTAGAAAGGAAAATCTGTTTAAAAATTCCCGGGACGATATTGTTTTGAATTAAAACTAGTATACAAGATGAATTTGTAATGATGGAATTAATTTTTACTTAAGAAGTTAAGTAAAGATGGTCACAGCAAACAGTTAAGGAGAAATTTAATTTAATGGAAAATGGTACTGAGGTATAATTGGAATTGAATTGAAGTCGATTAAGTGGAAATCGAGAAGGCATAGGATTTAACTTAGCAAAGTAATTGAACTTGAGAAATAAGATTTTTGGAATGGAACTGAATATGGTTATGGAATTGAATTGTTGAGTAAGAATTTGGAATTTGAATTGAAATTGAGTTGAAATGAAATATGGCTTGAGTATAAGAGAATTATTGGTTTGAAGATGAATAGATTGGAGATTAATTGGAAATAAATTTGCATATGCTGAAGTGTGGGCGAAATCGAAGAGATATAATTGGATGCCCAACCAAAAAGGTACATATTTAAATTATATTGAGTAGAAGATTTATGAGCCCGTTTGGCAAGACGTTTCACTGTTTGATTTTTTTTAAATTGGAGAAAGCCCAGAAGTAAGTTGTAGTAGTACCGAATGAGCCGTGCAGAGGAGATGCTGGCGAAATTCTCCAAAAATTTAAGCTATTAGAATTTTTTTAGAATTTCTAAAAGTATTTTTTAATAAGAAGGAATTAATTAGAATTAATCGGTTCTGTTGAAAATTGAATGCAAAACAAAAGATTTTTAATCCAGTTAATAGGGTTCGTAACATTTATTTTCTACCTTAGTAATTTCGGGGACGAAATTCTTTTAAGGGGGAAGGAATGTAACGTCCTGTATTTTTATCGGTTTGTATTTGAATATTTAAATCAGTTTAAATATTGAATTCATAATACAAATGGATTTATATATTAATTAAAAACGAAGTTGAATGTATAAAAATGTATATTAAATATAATCAAGCCCGAAATATAGCAGCAGTTCGTAATTTAACGTTCTGAACTTCAACTGAGTGTACATGGCCCATTATTAGTCGGATTTCTTTGAAACAAGAAACGTTGTAATCTATTAAACTGTTATTTCTAATGGAAGTAAAACACCAAGATTTCGTGTTATAGATTGCGAGTTATGTCCAAATCAAATTTCTAAATAGTCGCTATAGAATCGTTTATCGACCGTAACGGTTTGTTTGATATAACTAGATACTTGTTTTGAATTTGGACAAGATTCTTTTGAGACGTGGCCATAAATTAACTTTTAGAATTTTACTGTAATTTTTAATTAATTAAATATGCAAATTTTTATTTGGAGTATTTTGCACCCTATATCAAAATTTTGGGGTTTCACAGTATGAGTTAACCTACCGATATTATTATATTTTTGGGATCGTGGCACCTGGCTAGACACGACCGTATTCTTATTTCTGTCCGTAATGGTCGTACATGAATGTAATATTTCATAACACGGTACACCTACATTTTAAAACATAAATAAAGACATCATTACATCCCAAGAACCGAACAAGGCAGTAAGGTTTAACGAGTACAACTATACTCTCAACTATTATCTACTCACCCTACCTAGTACCTACCCTTAGCTATCCCATCCTCTACCTAAGCTAAGACATGAAACATATCAATTCCGTGAAACTTAATAGCAAAGAAATAGGATAGAAACTTAATGGTAAAGAAAATAGGATAGTCTCTACCCCAAGCTTATACATATTTGTACACCTAGCATAGACAAAGAAATGAAAACACATAGGAGTTTTCATATCAATACATGCCTAATTTAATGCATGCACATGATATCTGAGACAATCACAAGCCTATATATTTTATTCCAATGCCTGATCTTATTTATACAGAGACTCTCCATCACCTTCTATTTATATACGCGTATTTACTTCTCCACCCAGTAGAAGAATTCGAACCCTTAACAAAAACAACCTACTCTATTATATGTTATAACTTACACACTAAGGAATCAACTTAGCCTACAATATCTGCTAGTAGAATATACACCCTAGAAGGGCGTATCACTTAGTCATGAAAGGTCCGAACTCCATAAATTCACAGGCATACACACTCATCTTTCCATTTTTCTTCAATAAAGCGCAAGCCAAAGCTTTCTATGGCTTCGCAGAAATTTAAACAAAATATATATAATAAAGAAACTCACGCAAGAAATATATATGCGAGTTTGGATCTATTGACGTGGGGTAGTGTGAATGGGAGAAAGAAACGTGAAGGAATTTTGTTGACTTAAATGGTGGTAGTGGTATCTTGGGGCTATGTTTATATTAAGGAGGGAGGGGTTGGTGAAAATGGTAATGCATGTTCTTGAAGTGGTGTGGACTGTCAAAAGCATGAAGTGATGTAAGGTAGTGAATGGGAAAGTGGTGTTCTGTAGTGTATAGGATGAAGAAGAAGTAAAAGGGAGAAAAGTGTATGTGGATACTGTCCAGTTCGAAAATGTGAGGGAAGGTTATGGAAAAGGTACAGTGATGAAGTGTTTGACATTGGGTAAATATATGGAGATAAAAGTGTCGGGGACTGTGTATGGGAAATGGGGTGAGCTTAAAGTAAGAAAATGAAAGAAAGGATTGTACGGGAGCTCGGAGACGTGCTGTGTAGGGCAGAAATGGGATTGAAATGTGGACGTATGGGTGTTCTCGGGTTTGTGATTGGTTTTACGGGTGTAAGGCTTCGTAAGGGATGTGAACAACTTGAAGAGTGGGAGGGTGAAAATCAATGTGAGTGGAAGTGCAGACAGAAGGTGGGTAGAGAGTTGAGACATGTGAAGGGAAAAGGAAACAAAGCTGTAATCGTTGGGTTTATGGTGCCGACAAGGATGGGGTGTATGGGAATACGTGATGTGAGAAGGGATGGCCCGAAAAGAAACTAGTACGGGAGAGTTGGAAAGAATATGAAGGATATTCTAAAATGGACCAGTTTGGTTTCGTGAATGCGTGAAAGTGAAAGAATACGCAGAGGATGTTTGTTTCCCTGACAGAAGATGGCACCGAAGTGTGTGACTGGGTCAGCTATGATAGATAGATAGATGGGCTCGTTTTGTGTCAGTTCTATTAACGGTCTGATCCGTCGGAATCATATGGGCGCAAACTGCATGGTGAAGCCAGTTTGGAATGATTTGGAGCACGGTGCAATTTTAGATGAAATTAAAGCGCCCGATACCATTAACTGACGCAAATCATTATTTAACGTTTAACGCACAAAGGTGAGTAAACTCACTAACTCTGTTCTATTTTAAAATATTATAATTATATTTTAAGGATTGGTTGAATGCTGTGTGCAATGGATGCTTGGATGATTTACTAAATTATTTGGCTGAAATAATATATACCGTCACATATACATAAAACAGTCGATTGAAAACTGATGTTGTTAACCATTATATTTCGTACCAATATGAAATCAGTGTTATTTATGTGACTAAAATCTGTGGATGTAGAGAAACAGGTTGGAGGAATCCAACTGGATTCCTCAACAATTATATTATTGTTTTTTTCATATGACGTTTTATGATGTGATGATTTATCCATGGTTAATTATTGTTTGTTTGTGATGTGAAATTACACTGGCCCTGAAGTAACTGGTATTTAATACCGAAAAATATAGTAGGAAAGAATTCGAGTTTAAAAAGGAGAATTATGTTATTTATTATTATTTTTAATAATAGAAATTGAATCCAGATGGGACTAGAATACAATAAATTGCTGTAAATACATTAAAACAAGCAGCTTGATTTATAAACAATGTTTAGAAATAAAGTGGAAGAATTATTATTAAATAATTAGGAAATATAAGAATAGATTTTAAAGAGGGGAATGGGGATTCGTCTCAAAGAAACGATGAAATATTTCGATGTTCGAAAGGCTAATATAATGGAAATAAATCCATAAGAGATATAGTTGGAATTCGACTTTGCCAAATTATATATAATCTATTTTTAGAAATTATATATATATATTTGACAAGATCGTTAATAGTTGGTTTGAAACCCAAGATTTATATTCAAATAGGTAAATCGAGATTTAAGTTATAAACTAGATTTTAATTAAGAAGGAGTCAGCTGGTAAACGGAGTTTTTGAAATGAAATTGGATTTTAAAATTCGAAGATAACGTGATAAGATGAAATGATAACCGGTAATGATATTTATTTATAAAACCAAGTTTAGATTGATTTGATGAGATCAAATTTCTGTAAGAGATAATATTCACGGTTTAAAGTGGATAGTGTCTTAAAAGCAAACATTGCAAGATAAAATTGTTATAATAGGAATTGGAAATATTTTCCAACATAATATTGTATAAAGTACAAAAAACAAGGAATGTGAAAAGGGAATATTTTCAAACATTAATAACATTCCCGGAAATATGGGAAATAAAAGTTTATAATATTTGGAAATGTTTTCCAAGAGCGTGAATGGCTAAACCGGTTTTATAAATATGATTGTATAATGGAAATGAAGCTGTGACGATCCCAAAACCCTGTGACACGGTGTTAAGGATAATCATTGGAATATAACACATTAATCATCATTAGCAGATCACAGATAATAGCACAAACAGAAAATAGAATAATTTACACACATATGACAGCGGAATCATATAGATATCATCACATCAGAGAAGCACAGTACAGGATACAACTTAGTGCATAATGATACATAATCAGTCACCATCGCCAGAGGCGGAATCATACATAAAGAGTACACAAAAGGAATATCAGTCTACATCGCCAGTGGCGGAATCATAATATAGATACAATAATGGCGGAGAAAATCCAAGTCAGCACGGTGTAGTCAAGCCTCGCCATGAGCCAAAAGGTGCGTCAGAAACCTGTAACTAGGATGCCCGTGTGAAAATGAGGGCACCCGAGTTTGCAAGGTGAAACAAACTACGAGTCAGTCATGGGACTGGTATGAGAAATCTATTCAACTTATTAACAACAATAATAAGGCAAATCAAAGGACCACGCCACTTTCGCGGAACGGGTTTACTCCAATGAGTGCTAGTGCATGAAGTAAGGTAAATGATTAAATCAACGCAATGCTTTTTATAAAATGAAGCCATTATAAGACTCAGGTCCCATCACACAACGCAACGCAAGCCGGAGGATAGAGTTTTCCCTTATAATGGCCAAAAATGCTTCATACGTATAAAACAAAAGGGTTTGATATTATTACTAGTGCATATATGTTTCAAAAGCAAATTCAATCATAAATATCAATCCTAGACGACATGGGTACCATATATCATGTCGCCATACTAGTAATACAATCACATCCGCATATTTCGTATTGGAAATTGGATTCCTTCATGAGTCGAGGTAAGGGGCAAGCTCCTCTCCGATTCGAGACACTCTAGCAAATGTCCCAGCACCCCACTATGATCCTTGGATCTTCAGGGCCGGTCCTCTCTTACTTTTGAGGATTAGTTATTCCTGAACACACGTTTCCCGGTCCTTACAGACCTATATCGAGGCGCCTCGCATTCCAACAACCACACAGGTGAAAAGTATATATAATGTCAGGGCTGGTAGGTCACTGACACCACCTTAGCTAGAAAGAAACGTCGTGCTCTCCCTGCAGTCACTCTCCCGTTTTTGACTCATACCGAGGTGTGAGGCTCGCGAATTCACGTTATACACAAAGCTACGTCACACAGACCATGCTTTGATTATCAACCACAAGACTTTGCTTTGCAACAGAAGCCTTGATCATATGCCACTTAGGCGTGCCACACAGGCAATCCACTCCATGCGACTGATTTCTGTCAATACATAACCTCTGAGCTCGTACGTCTCAGAGAAGGGCGTTAAGCAAGAGAATAAATTCTCCGCCGCCAAACAGATATATATTTAACAGAGATCAATCAACACAGAACAAAATCCAATTTCAGACACACAGTCCATTTACAAGTCCGTTCTGGGTCTGAACGAAACCGGAGGCACCAATTCCTCGCATATCCGTACAATCAACAGCATGTTTGGACGACTACTACTTCAATTCCTTCATGGAAGCTACTCCAATCACGAGCATCAGTAGCGCCCATCCATCCAATGTGGAGATCGTCGGTCTTCAGTCGTCTTCGACTCTTCGACTTCTCAACGTCGATCGATTATTTGAAATGAGATAAACTCGGCCTTTTCAAATAACCCACGTATATTTAGATTTTCAAATCAATTATTCACATGGTTGGACTATTCAACATTCACATTTCAGTTATTTAGTTATAATTTTCACGTCAAATACATTCAACCATCACATATCAAGCAAACACAACAAAATTGGTTTATTTTCACTCTATATCGTCTATAGCACTTTATAACGATATATCGCCATTTTTATTTAATTTATAATGGCCATATTTAATTAAACAACGTTTCAGGTCGTGTCGATGCACTGGCGCTGCTTTCCACTAATTTTGTTTTACACATATATGAAAATCTAACCGTTGGATCTTCACAAATTTTACATCATTAGGAAGGTCTTTTCAAAACGAATCCAACGGTTCCAGTTTTGGGAAAATCCGACGGTCGGATTTTCCACACCAACCATTTGAAGTTACGATTCCAATTTACGAACTGCAGCGTCGTTATTCGATTTAATTTAATTATATTTATATATATATATAAACATAATCGTTTCTGGCGCTGTTTTTCTTCAGTTTTGAATTAAACATTCCAGACAATCCAACCGTCGGACCTTCACAAAGTTGGTGCCATTGGAAAGATATTTCCAAGGCGAACCCAACGGTTGAGGTTTCGGGAAAATCCAATGGTCGGATCTTCCGCACTAATCATTTGAAATCACGGTTTCAAAATATGAACTGCACGGCCACGTTTCGTTTTAATTCTATTTATATTTATATAAATATAGCTCATTCAAAAATTCCTATATCGTTTCCACTTCAATTATTTCACTAACGCCTTAAATTTTTGGAAAATTTCGCCATAACCTCCTTTGTACGGGAGGGTCTGGGAAAATTCCCAAATAGCCACACGGGCGTCTCATATCAAAAAGAAAAAGAAAAAGCCAAGCGGCTAGCCAACAGGCTCATAAAATCATCACCCAAACAAAGCGGTAAATGTGTACCTATTTGTCGGGCACAAAATTCTATTTCTCTTCTCTAGCCCCTTTTTGCTTTAACCTGTTCAATAGATATGCATGTACATATATACAATTTCTAACATTTATCATTTTCCATTCAATTTCATATTTGATTTGCTTTGGTTTAAAAACACCATTCATTCGAATGTTGCATGCATAGGCTAAAATCATATCATTAGCTAGTTAATGTATATTTCAGCTCATGCACGTTTATTTGAACAAGTGGCTATTTTTAACACTTCACATTTCAAAGATGATGATTTTGGCGAACTAAAATAGATTTCAACACATGACTATTTTATCTAGTTCCTATGCATGTTAAAAATAATATTTCTATCACAAATATTTGTTTCAACGTCCGCATATCTTTAGCATATCACACCTATGATAAAAAGGATATTTTTATCATTTAAAATATTTATTCAACCCATGTATGGTTTCAACACTTCATAGTTTCAATAAAAATGTGATTTTTATTGTTCAATCTTTTTATTCAACACATGAATATCTCCACTACACACACTTCTCAACAAATGAGCATTTCCACACATGGACATTTTATTTATGTTGTTCTTATTAGAAAGATGAAATTTTGATTGTTGAAACTATTTATATAAGGCGAATATTTTGCATACTTCATATATATATAAAAATGTGATTTTTATTGATTAAACACTTCATTCATTCACAAATGAATTTTATTTTCACACAACACTTTTCAACACATGAATATTTCCACACATGGACATAGTTTCATATATGACTTTAATTTCTATGCATGAAAAATAATTTCAACATATGAAAATAATTCTAACACACAAAGATTATTCAAAATTTCGGCAGCATAACGGCAGGGTAGTTAAAACTGGCACCGTCCCTAGTACGGCTCCTCGCTCTACCTTAAAACCTCGCGGTTTTTGACAATGGGGATTCATGCATCTAATTCGCACGCAGGCGGCATGTTTATTTTTATTTCCACAAATATTTCCAATTCATTTCAATCACCAATGGGTATTTTTCAACCACAACCAAACAATATCAATCACAAACAATTATTCAACCATTCGTATTTTTCATCCAATATTTCACACCAATTCACCACAATAAATATCGTCCATGGTTTGTGGACGAGAGGAGTGTATATATATATATATATATATATATATATATATATAATATATATATTTGCTATATTTCACTTGCATTTCAACACATATATCAATTATTCTATGCATGTAAAAATTCATACTTCGCTTATAAAGCTTACACTACGCATGTACATGAGGTATACAACACGTATGTAATTTATATTTCGCTTATATAAATTATACACGACATTTTCCATTCAATTTCACGTTAATTTAGATTTCTCACCTTGGTTTTCTGAGCGCTAAAAATCGATACGATGTCAGAAAAATCCGCAGCTTCTTCTATTGGGTAGAGAGCTTCCTTGCGGTCTCGATGTTTCCTGTTTCATCGAATTTCGTCAACACACCAAAAAGATATGATTTTTCAAAGTTTTGCAACGGTTTTAAAGTGTCGTAAAACAATTTAATTAAACAGGTCGTTACCTCCTTTGAAGGCTTCAAAACTAGGTCAGCGATTTTCGCGAGATCCGTTGATCGTTGAGACGATCGGCCTGCACCACCACGTCGGCCTTGGAGAGGGCTCTCCGTCGATGGTCACCACCCTCAGCTCGATGGCGGCAGGAAGGCAGGGCGGCGCTCGATAGGGTCGGACTTTGGAGGCGGATATCTCGGCGGAGAGGCGACGACAGGGGGAGCTCCTTATATGGATTTGAAGAGGGGAGGGAGAACTACAAAAAGTTGAACTGGAGGAGGGGCTAATTCTGGCCGTGGCGATCGGAAATCGCCTGGGAAGGTGACGAAGGCTTTCCGCCGTCGAAGTCGGGGTCGGGGGGGGGGGGTTTCTGTATTTTTTTTATTTTAAAATTTATGAAAGAAAAAATATGATTGGCCGAGACTATATTAAAATTTTTAAATAGTGTTTTCTTAAACGAACTCCTTTTTAAACCCAACGACTGTCGCCCCTAGCTAAATACCCCCATTCCAGACACAATAGGATATGTTTCGTAGGCCAATTCGACTGTTACAGTCAGTTATTTTTCAAATTAAAGTATAAAACATTTAATTTTTAACTCTGAACGCACATTTCAATTTGCCAGGGCCACAAACTGATTCGAAAAATTCCAGAAAAATAAATCTAGCTATGTTTTGACGCTACGGTCCCAACAAAACTAGTTTCGTCGAATTCGGAGTCGTTTGAAAAATGGCCATTTTCTGGTCGATCCAATTTAACAAAAATCGACCAAACACATTTTCTTTTGCCACTCTCACATACTAGCTTCAAAAATTATGAAATTTGAAACCTAGCAATAGTTTGACATCCCGGACCCAACAAAAGTGGTTTCGTCGAATTCCGAGGTCACATGCAAAATATCAATTTTCCAGGCCTATATATTCTATATACCGACTCTTCTGAAAATTCATTCGGCCATAACTTTTGATTCCCGTTATGAAACTTCGATTTTTCAGATTCGTTAGAAAGGTATTGACTAACAGATTTAAATATTTTTGGTCTCACTAAAATCCGTTATATTTTCCACCCTGCACAGTCAGTTAAAGTATGAATTCAAATTTTCAAACTGACTTACTATTCTTAATTTACTATTTTATTGAAATATTCTATTTCAATGGTTCGAATTCCTTTGAAATAATCAATTTAAAAATTTTAAATTGGCTCGTATTTTCCGGGTTATTACAATCTCCCCTACTTAAAACTTTTCGTCCTCTAAAAGGAAACAACAGTAAAGTAGGAAATAAAATGTAAATGCAAAGTATGGCAAAGGTACCTTGCACCGGAGTTAGTCAGAGATATCCACTCTGCATTTGGGGTAAGCTTGCTTAATGCTTTCCTCAGTTTCCCAAGTACAGTCTCTAGGATCACTGCTCCACTGCACTTTAACTAAATGAACCTTTTTGCTTCTGAGTTCTCTAGTTTCTTTGCCAACAATTTTTAATGGCTCCCTTCTGAGTGCTAATTCCGGAGTTATCTCCACATCTTGTTGCGCTGCTTCTTCTACAACAAGATCCGGATCATGCACATGTCTCCTAAGTTGAGATACGTGAAATACATTGTGCACTCCAGGCAACCAATCTGGTAATTGAACCCTATAAGCAAGAGTTCCAATTCGATCAAGTATAGGAAAGGGACCAATAAATCTCGGAGCCAACTTCCCAGTCTTTCCAAATCTGATTACTCCTCTCATCGGAGAAACCTTTAAATAGACATGATCACCGACAGCAAATGTCAAATCTCTCCTTCTAGAGTCTGCATAACTTTTCTGTCGGCTTTGGGCGGTTTTCAATCGCTTCTTGATGAAGTCCACTTTATCAGATGCTTCCCTGATCATATCGGGTCCTAGTACAAGTCTGTTGCCAGGTTCTACCCAACATGCTGGAGATCTGCAGGGTCTGCCATATAATGCTTCAAATGGTGACATTCTCAAACTTGATTGATAGCTATTGTTATATGAGAATTCTGCCAAATGCAAATGATCTTCCCATGACCCACCAAAATCGATTATACAAGCCCGCAATAAATCTTCTAGAATTCTATTCACCCGCTCAGTTTGGCCATCTGTTTGGGGGTGATAAGCGGTGCTCATATTCAGTTTTGTCCCCAATTCCGTCTGGAAAGCCTCCCAGAATTTGCTAGTAAATAGGGGATCTCTATCACTGACTATGCTGATGGGAATTCCATGCAGCTTAACAATTTCTTTGAGATATATCTGTGCTAGACTTTGGGCAGTTCTATTGGATCTGACAGGTATAAAATGGGCAGTCTTCGTGAAGCGATCTACGATTACCCAAATACTGTCATTACCTTTCTTGATTCGCGGCAAACCATCTATGAAATCCATGGAAATCTGTTCCCATTTCCAACTTGGGATTTCCAATGGTTGTAACAGTCCAGCTAGCTTCTGTTGGTCACTCTTGACCAATTGACAAGTAGGGCACCTGCTAACATACAAAGAAATATCCCTTTTCATTGCCTTCCACCAGAAAGTGCGTTTGATATCGTTGTACATTTTACGCACCCCAGGATGGATGCAAAATTTGGATTTATGGAATTCATCTAGCACTTCTCTTTTGAGCTCAGGAAGGTTGGGAACACAAATTCTCCCATTCAGCCTCAAAACTCCTTCTTTATTTACTTGAAAGCTTGAGGATTCTCCTTTCTGGATTCTTTCCTTGATCTTTTGAATGAAATAATCATTCTCCTGGAGAGTACATATCTTATCGATCAAGCTAGGTGTAATTATAAGATGGGCAACAATTGCGGTTTTTCTACTAAGTGCATCCGCTACCACGTTAGCCTTTCCCGGCGTATACAAGATATCAAGGTCATACGCCGCAAGAAATTCTAGCCAACGCTGTTGTCTCAGATTCAGATCTTTCTGCGTATATAAATACTTCAATGATTGGTGATCTGTGTACAGTATAAATTTCTCGCCCAATAAGTAATGCCTCCAGATTTTCAAGGCAAATACGATGGCTAGCAACTCAAGATCATGAGTCACATAATTCTTCTCATGTGGTTTCAATTGGCGGCTTGCATAAGCGACTACTTGGCCTCTCTGCATTAATACTGCACCAAGACCTCTAATAGAAGCATCTGTCCAAACCGTTAAATCCTGATTGCCATCAATAATTGTTAACACTGGAGCGGTGGTCAGCTTCGATTTCAATTCCTGGAAAGCTTCTTCACAGTCGGAAGTCCACTTAAACTTCTCATGTTTCTTTGTGAGCTTTGTTAACGGACCGGATATCTTCGAAAAATCCTTAACGAACTTTCGATAATAACTAGCCAATCCCATAAAACTTCTAACTTCTGTGGGAGTAGTGGGTTGTTTCCAGTCTTGAATCGCTATTATTTTGCTTGGGTCAACAGAAATTCCTTTCTCTGACACGACATGGCCAAGAAATTTAACTTCTTCTTGCCAGAAGACACATTTAGAGAATTTGGCTTTGAAGACGTTCTTCCTTAGAATCTCCAATACTTGTTCTAAGTGTTTTTCATGCTCGGGTTTTGATTTGGAGTAGATTAAAATATCATCGATGAATACGAGGACAAATTTATTTAGAACTCCCCTGAACACTCTATTCATTAGATCGACAAAGTATGCTGGAGCGTTGCATAGGCCAAACGGCACTACTAACCATTCATAAAATATGTCTGGGCCTCTGAAAGCGGTCAAAGGAACACACTCTTCTGCTATCCTCAATTGATGAAAACCTGTAGCTAGGTCCATTCGGGAAAATACTTTCGCCCCATTCAATTGGTCTAGCAAATCATCAATGCGGGGTAATGGATATTTGTTTTTAAGTGTCTGTTTGTTGAGGTCTCGGTAATCAACACATAATCTAAGAGTACCGTCTGACTTCGGGACAAACACAACAGCTGCACCCCAATTAGAAAAACTCGGTCTGATTAGACCTTTCCACAACAGTTGACGAGTTTGATCGCCTAATTCTTCTTTTTCTTTCGGAGTCATTCTACGAATTGGATGCACCACGGGTCTGGCATTAGGAATTAGATCGATTCGGAATTCTATTTCTCTTTGCGGAGGTAAGTTTTCAACTTCTTCAAACACATCCGCATAGTTGCTAACAATCGGAATCTTTTCTATGGAAGTGGGGATAAGGTCTAATGCTGACCAAAATTCTTCTCTATTCGGATTCGAACCATGACAAGGAACCGTAATATATCCAAGCTTCGTTCGAATTTTAACGATTCTTTCCGCACAATTCACTTCGGCTTCATATTTCGTTAACCAATCTAGCCCGAGAATAATATCGAATTCGGGAAAATCCATAACGATTAGATTGAAAGGAAACTTGTAGGAAGAATAAGAGATTGGCACTTTACAACAGGAATTGAGAGTAATAGGACCCCCTATCGGGTTATGAACTTCAACCGATTCTTTAAGTTTTCGCTGTTTTAACTTTAATTTGTGCACTGTGTTTCTAGCAATAAAACTACGCGATGCACCTGTGTCAAATAATACAGAAACAGGAATATTTTTAATTGTAAGGGTACCTCCCAAAACATCGGGTTTACCTGCTCCGTCGGAAGCAGCTGGCGGGCTAGACCCGTCATAGACATGAGCTACAGTTGCTTTCTTCAGCAAAGGACAGTCTTTGACCAGATGATCGGTCTTGCGACAGTTAAAGCACGAGCGAGGGTTCTGAGAGCCTTGGCTCGAGCCTTGAGAGTTCGTTTTCTGTCTCTTTGAAGCTGTGCAGACGTTTGAGTAGTGCCCCGGCTTTCCACAATTAAAGCAACTTCCTCTTGGCGACTTGCCAGTCTGAGGTTTGGAAGATGCTGCTTGGCTTGACTCGCCCTGATTTACAGCAGGCTTGCGCTTGTTTCCGGCTTGGCTTCTAGCGCGATCCTGATCCAGATGCCTTTGATCAAGGTCTTCATAGTTGCATGTCATTTCCACTAGCTCGTTGAAATCCAGCTTGACATGGGCCATGGCTCTATCATGATATTGTCGTCGTAGTCCAAAGATAAACCTCTTATTTTTGGATTTCGCGGTAGCAACGAGTTCTGGAGCATAGGGCGACAACATTGTGAATTTGTTCAGATAATCCTGCACGGAAAGATCCCTTTGCTGGAGATTGGCGAAGTCATCGTGCATTCTTTCTAGAGCTTGTTCTGGGACATATTTCTCCTTGAAAAGTTCTTTAAATCCATCCCATGTTCTTCCAGCTTCTCTATTCCCGGCGGTAAGAGATTCCCACCATAATTCGGCTTGTTCCTGCATAAGCCAGGCGCCCATAATAGCTTTGTCTTCGTCTCCTAGCCTTAGGCCTTCAAGAATTTTCTCGCATGTTTTGAGCCATGCAAGGGCCTCTATTACGGTGCCAGTTCCCGAGAAGGTCTTGCCTCCTAAGTTCTTATATCTCTTAGCTACACGGTCGAGCTCGAAGTATTGAGTTGCCGGTGGTTGTATCAAAGGTCCTTCTTGAGCTGGGATTTCTCCCCTTCCTCGGCCTCGGCCGGCACGGCCTCCTCTAGCGGCGGCTGCTCTGGTAGCCATTTGTCAAATTCTGTATAAGCAATGGAAAAAAAAGTCAGCTAACAGAAATGATAGTCTATTGCATAGTTAAGCAGAAATTCTACGGAAAGATAACGATGGACTGATCAATTGTTTTTGCTATTCTGCTCAACTCATTCTAGGACTTTGCTAGTCCTATCTCTAATGAGCGACACGCCTTAGAATA
Organism: Allium sativum; assembly: GCA_030737875.1. Classification (NCBI taxonomy): domain Eukaryota; kingdom Viridiplantae; phylum Streptophyta; class Magnoliopsida; order Asparagales; family Amaryllidaceae; genus Allium; species Allium sativum. The sequence goes on from CM060924.1 coordinate 165,428,031, forward strand.
CTACTGATTCTATTTTGACGAAGTGTTTAATGTGTTACACTCCAGAACTAAGGTTAACCAAAGCTCTGATACCAGCTGTGACGATCCCAAAACCCCGTGACACGGTGTTAAGGATAATCATTGGAATATAACACATTAATCATCATTAGCAGATCATAGATAATAGCACAAATAGAAAATAGAATAATTTACACACATATGACAACGGAATCATATAGATATCATCACATCAGAGAAGCACAGTACAGGATACAACTTAGTGCATAATGATACATAATCAGTCACCATCGCCAGAGGCGGAATCATACATAAAGAGTACACAAAAGGAATATCACTCTACATCGCCAGTGGCGGAATCATAATATAGATACAATAATGGCGGAGAAAATCCAAGTCAGCACGGTGTAGTCAAGCCTCGCCATGAGCCAAAAGGTGCGTCAGAAACCTGTAACTAGGCTGCCCGTGTGAAAATGAGGGCACCCGAGTTCGCAAGGTGAAACAAACTACGAGTCAGTCATGGGACTGGTATGAGAAATCTATTCAACTTATTAACAACAATAATAAGGCAAATCAAAGGACCACGCCACTTTCGCGGAACGGGTTTACTCCAATGAGTGCTAGTGCATGAAGTAAGGTAAATGATTAAATCAACGCAATGCTTTTTATAAAATAAAGCCATTATAAGACTCAGGTCCCATCACACAATGCAACGCAAGCCGGAGGATAGAGTTTTCCCTTATAATGGCCAAAAATGCTTCATACGTATAAAACAAAAGGGTTTGATATTATTACTAGTGCATATATGTTTCAAAAGCAAATTCAATCATAAATATCAATCCTAGACGCCATGGGTACCATATATCATGTCGCCATACTAGTAATACAATCACATCCGCATATTTCGTATTGGAAATTGGATTCCTTCATGAGTCGAGGCAAGGGGCAAGCTCCTCTCCGATTCGAGACACTCTAGCAAATGTCCCAGGACCCCACTATGATCCTTGGATCTTCAGGGTCGGTCCTCTCTTACTTTTGAGGATTAGTTATTCCTGAACACACGTTTCCCGGTCCTTACAGACCTATATCAAGGCGCCTCGCATTCCAACAACCACACAGGTGAAAAGTATATATAATGTCAGGGCTGGTAGGTCACTGACACCACCTTAGCTAGAAAGAAACGTCGTGCTCTCCCTGCAGTCACTCTCCCGTTTTTGACTCATACCGAGGTGTGAGGCTCGCGAATTCACGTTATACACAAAGCTACGTCACACAGACCATGCTTTGATCATCAACCACAAGACTTTGCTTTGCAACAGAAGCCTTGATCATATGCCACTTAGGCGTGCCACACAGGCAATCCACTCCATGCGACTGATTTCTGTCAATACATAACCTCTGAGCTCGTACGTCTCAGAGAAGGGCGTTAAGCAAGAGAATAAATTCTCCGCCGCCAAACAGATATATATTTAACAGAGATCAATCAACACAGAACAAAATCCAATGTCAGACACACAGTCCATTTACAAGTCCGTTCTGGGTCTGAACGAAACCGGAGGCACCAATTCCTCGCATATCCGTACAATCAACAGCACGTTTGGACGGCTACTACTTCAATTCCTTCATGGTAGCTACTCCAATCACGAGCATCAGTAGCGCCCATCCATCCAATGTGGAGATCGTCGGTCTTCAGTCGTCTTCGACTCTTCGACTTCTCAACGTCGATCGATTATTTGAAATGAGATAAATTCGGCCTTTTCAAATAACCCACGTATATTTAGATTTTCAAATCAATTATTCACATGGTTGGACTATTCAACATTCACATTTCAGTTATTTAGTTATAATTTTCACGTCAAATACATTCAACCATCACATATCAAGCAAACACAACAAAATTGGTTTATTTTCACTCTATATCGTCTATAGCACTTATAACGATATATCGCCATTTTTATTTAATTTAAAATGGCCATATTTAATTAAACGACGTTTCAGGTCGTGTCGATGCACTGGCGCTGCTTTCCACTAATTTTGTTTTACACATATATGAAAATCTAACCATTGGATCTTCACAAATTTTACATCGTTAGGAAGGTCTTTTCAAAACGAATCCAACGGTTCCAGTTTTGGGAAAATCCGACGGTCGGATTTTCCACACCAACCATTTGAAGTTACGATTCCGATTTACGAACTGCAGCGTCGTTATTCGATTTAATTTAATTATATTTATATATATATATAAACATAATCGTTTCTGGTGCTGTTTTTCTTCAGTTTTGAATTAAACATTCCAGACAATCCAACCGTCGGACCTTCACAAAGTTGGTGCCATTGGAAAGATATTTCCAAGGCGAACCCAACGGTTGAGGTTTCGGGAAAATCCAATGGTCGGATCTTTCGCACTAATCATTTGAAATCACGGTTTCAAAATATGAACTACACGGCCACGTTTCGTTTTAATTCTATTTATATTTATATATTTATATAAATATAGCTCATTCAAAAATTCCTATATCGTTTCCACTTCAATTATTTCACTAACGCCTTAAATTTTTGGAAAATTTCGCCATAACCTCCTTTGTACGGGAGGGTCTGGGAAAATTCCCAAATAGCCACACGGGCGTCTCATATCAAAAAGAAAAAGAAAAAGCCAAGCGGCTAGCCAACAGGCTCATAAAATCATCACCCAAACAAAGCGGTAAATGTGTACCTATTTGTCGGGCACAAAATTCTATTTCTCTTCTCTAGCCCCTTTTTGCTTTAACCTGTTCAATAGATATGCATTTACATATATACAATTTCTAACATTTATCATTTTCCATTCAATTTCATATTTGATTTGCTTTGGTTTAAAAACACCATTCATTCGAATGTTGCATGCATAGGCTAAAATCATATCCTTAGCTAGTTAATGTATATTTCAGCTCATGCACGTTTATTTGAACAAGTGGCTATTTTTAACACTTCACATTTCAAAGATGATGATTTTGGCGAACTAAAATAGATTTCAACACATGACTATTTTATCTAGTTCCTATGCATGTTAAAAATAATATTTCTATCACAAATATTTGTTTCAACGTCCGCATATCTTTAACATATCACACCTATGATAAAAAGGATATTTTTATCATTTAAAATATTTATTCAACCCATGTATGGTTTCAACACTTCATAGTTTCAATAAAAATGTGATTTTTATTGTTCAATCTTTTTATTCAACACATGAATATCTCCACTACACACACTTCTCAACAAATGAGCATTTCCACACATGGACATTTTATTTATGTTGTTCTTATTAGAAAGATGAAATTTTGATTGTTGAAACTATTTATATAAGGCGAATATTTTGCATACTTCATATATATATAAAAATGTGATTTTTATTGATTAAACACTTCATTCGTTCACAAATGAATTTTATTTTCACACAACACTTTTCAACACATGAATATTTCCACACATGGACATAGTTTCATATATGACTTTAATTTCTATGCATGAAAAATAATTTCAACATATGAAAATAATTCTAACACACAAAGATTATTCAAAATTTCGGCAGCATAACGGCAGGGTAGTTAAAACCGGCACCGTCCCTAGTACGGCTCCTCGCTTTACCTTAAAACCTCGCGGTTTTTGACAATGGGGATTCATGCATCTAATTCGCACGTAGACGGCATGTTTATTTTTATTTCCACAAATATTTCCAATTCATTTCAATCACCAATGGGTATTTTTCAACCACAACCAAACAATATCAACCACAAACAATTATTCAACCATTCATATTTTTCATCCAATATTTCACACCAATTCACCACAATAAATATCGTCCATGGTTTGTGGACGAGGGGAGTATATATATATATATAATATATATTTGCTATATTTCACTTGCATTTCAACACATATATCAATTATTCTATGCATGTAAAAATTCATACTTCGCTTATATAGCTTACACTACGCATGTACATGAGGTATACAACACGTATGTAATTTATATTTCGCTTATATAAATTATACACGACATTTTCCATTCAATTTCACGTTAATTTAGATTTCTCACCTTGGTTTTCTGAGCGCTAAAAATCGATACGATGTCAGAAAAATCCGCAGCTTCTTCTATTGGGTAGAGAGCTTCCTTGCGGTCTCGATGTTTCCTGTTTCATCGAATTTCGTCAACACACCAAAAAGATATGATTTTTCAAAGTTTTGCAACGGTTTTAAAGTGTCGTAAAACAATTTAATTAAACAGGCCGTTACCTCCTTTGAAGGCTTCAAAACTAGGTCAACGATTTTCGCGAGATCCGTTGATCGTTGAGACGATCGGCCTGCACCACCACGTCGGCCTTGGAGAGGGCTCTCCGTCGATGGTCACCACCCTCAGCTCGATGGCGGCAGGAAGGCAGGGCGGCGCTCGATAGGGTCGGACTTTGGAGGCGGATATCTCGGCGGAGAGGCGACGACAGGGGGAGCTCCTTATATGGATTTGAAGAGGGGAGGGAGAACTACAAAAAGTTGAACTGGAGGAGGGGCTAATTCTGGCCGTGGCGATCGGAAATCGCCTGGGAAGGTGATGAAGGCTTTCCGCCGTCGGGGTCGGGGGGGTTTCTGTATTTTTTTTATTTTAAAATTTATGAAAGAAAAAATATGATTGGCCGAGACTATATTAAAATTTTTAAATAGTGTTTTCTTAAACGAACTCCTTTTTAAACCCAACGACTGTCGCCCCTAGCTAAATACCCCCATTCCGGACACAATAGGATATGTTTCGTAGGCCAATTCGACTGTTACAGTCAGTTATTTTTCAAATTAAAGTATAAAACATTTAATTTTTAACTCTGAACGCACATTTCAATTTGCCAGGGCCACAAACTGATTCGAAAAATTCCAGAAAAATAAATCTAGATATGTTTTGATGCTACGGTCCCAACAAAACTAGTTTCGTCGAATTCGGAGGTCGTTTGAAAAATGGCCATTTTCTGGTCGATCCAATTTAACAGAAATCGACCAAACACATTTTCTTTTGCCACGCTCACATACTAGCTTCAAAAATTATGAAATTTGAAACCTAGCAATAGTTTGACATCCCGGACCCAACAAAAGTGGTTTCGTCGAATTCCGAGGTCGCATGCAAAATATCAATTTTCCAGGCCTATATATTCTATATACCGACTCTTCTGAAAATTCATTCGGCCATAACTTTTGATTCTCGTTATGAAACTTCGATTTTTCAGATTCGTTAGAAAGGTATTGACTAACAGATTTAAATATTTTTGGTCTCACTAAAATCCGTTATATTTTCCACCCTGCATAGTCAGTTAAAGTATGAATTCAAATTTTCAAACTGACTTACCATTCTTAAGTTACTATTTTATTGAAATATTCTATTTCAATGGTTCAAATTCCTTTGAAATAATCAATTTAAAAATTTTAAATTGGCTCGTATTTTCCGGTTTATTACAGAAGCAAAGCGTTAATGTTAATGTAAATAAGTATAACCAACCGAGTTTTTCAAAGTAAGCAATTGGTGTTATAAAACCATGTTTCAAATAGAATAAGAAATACAGTTTCATTGATATTAGAAGTAATGCGAGAGTGATACGGACTGGTATATGTTCTAAGATAAGAACATTGTCGAGCAAGGTCTGAGAGGTAAATAAAATACCCCAACTTGAACGGCTTCACTATTATCGAGGAATGGTATCTGTTTGTAACGGACAAGATTAGTTATAAAGGGGATATTGCAGCGTATTACAAGTTTTTGAACTATAACGAAAAATTAACGTTGTTGACCAAGCTTAAGCGTGATATATATATATATATATAACACTATTCCCTAGGAAATGAAAACAGTTAAGTTTGAAATCCACTTATTCTAAAGTAATAAGTAACGATGTTTTTCCAAAGAAATATAGGAATGAGTTTAGAAAGAGAAATTGGAGATTCATTTCGAAAAATGATGACATTATTTCGATGTTTGGAATACGATTAGAACTAAATAACACTACTACGAATTGGAAATATAATTCGACGATGTCGAACGCATTAAAGTAAATTATTTTTAGGAATTATAATCTGATAGGATAGATACCATTTAATTTAAACCAATAACTTATAATAGGATATGTAATCAATAATTAGTTATAAACTTGATACTGATTTAACAAGAAGTTGACTTAGAAATAGAGTTTATAAAGTGGAATGAAAATATAATATTATGAAAGAGATTTCGGTAAACAAGATAAGGGTATGTATTACTTGAATAAAGAGTTATTTGATAAAGGTGTTCAAATTACTATAATAGGGACGAAATTCACCTTTTTAAGTGAATAATGTTTTAAAAGTGAACGCTTGGCAGAGTAAAATGTTTATAATGAAATTGGAAATATTTTTCCAATGAAGATAGGGATATTATCCAAGTGTAGAAAATAAAGAATGTGGAAAAAATGGGAATGTTTCGAACGTTAATAACGTATATTTTTTGGAACATGGGAGAATAAGGTTTATAATAACTGGAAATATTTTCCAAGAAATGTGAAGGGCTAAACGGGTTTTGGAAAATATCTAGGAAGATATGGAAAATTGGGAAATTAGTATTAAATAAAAGAGCCTGTGATTGTGTGATGTTTAGTCATACATTTGAATGTATGTTTTGTTTTTACTTCGATAGTTAAAGAACCGACTACCAAAGTGTTTTGACCATCGTTGTCAATACGGAGAGACCAGTTGGATTTAATATCCGTGAACCACTCCATATAGGCATAGACATTGCGAATTAGATTATTTGGAAAAAAAATCGAAGATGGAGTAAATAGCAAGAGATGTTTTGTTTTTCCAGACCCAGAACAACTTGTATGGACGAATGTCTGACAGAGTATTCCCAACAGATCGCATAAGACGATCTTTCCGAGGTATTACGTCTGGTGGCGGAGAAATTAGTTTCTCTTAGCTTTTTATACCCGTAGTATTTTGGGAAGTTCAACTAGTGATTTGACAGGTTTGACGATGTGACATTCAAAGTGAATGGTGACCATATGGTCTAAAAAGATTAACATAGCCTCAAGCCTCAAAACCAGGAATTGAAAAAAATCGGGCAGGCAGCATGGCTAGGTGGGTAATTCCTAAGCAGGGTATATTTGTCACCGATCTAGAGAAAATTCATTGTTTATTCTTCTTTCGATTCTGTATCTTACGGATAACGGTTGGACGGCCGACAACCGTGGGTGACAATATATTCGCTACACTCAAGCTAAATGAGTGGGCGGTCATGTCTGCGTCGGGTTGCAAGATGTTCTGTTGAACCCCAGTGTATCCCCTCTAGAGTACACTAATCGGGAGGTATTCCCATACCTTGTCATAGTTGGAATCCAATCTCCAATAAGCGCCCTGCGGTTATTTTTTATACTATGTATGTGGAGAGTGGATGCAAGTGTTCTGCTATTTGGTTATTTATTTGATTAAACATTATTATAATATCACTGGATTTTGATATCAAAAATGGTTTGGTTATAGTAAGGTAAAACCCGTCCGTGTTTATGTGTGGGCTGGTCTTACTATTACTTTTTCTTTCAAAGGATTTTTCAACGTTAAACAAATTGGTTGGAGTTTACTCACACCAGTCCCATGACTGACCCAGAGTTTATTTTGTGTGTTTTCCCTAAACTCTTGGGTGCCCAAATTTCTACGGGCGGTCAAGTGTTCAGGCTTTGCAGATTCACTTGGAGGAGCTCAAAGTAGGAAGCTTTACCACTAGTTATTAGAGATCATTTCCGTTGTGACGTATATGAGTTATATTCTGATATGGTATGTATATACAAATTCAGATTTGTATTTCAAGGTGTTATATAATATATTTTATTCATTCCGCTGTGAGATTCGTGTTTACTCTGATAATGTTTAGATTTTGATGCTCTTGTTCTTTTATTCTATTAGTTCTATCTTATCTTTCTCATCCTCTTATTTCTTTCTATTAAAGGTCTGTATTTTCATGCACTTTGAGTTGAATGTGTAGGATATTAGTCAGCTCAAATTGGTACAGATTTACGGGCCATTACAAATAATGTGTAAACAGTTAAATGTGATAATCAGTTTGAAACTATTTTAATCATTTCTTATTCCGTTTTATTTATTACTTACTAAGTTTAACTATCCTAAAAAAATACATTTTATAATTAGAAGTCATTTTAAAACGTTAATTAAATACTTTACAAATAACTGCAGTTCAGTAAGAGACAATATCATCCACCTTAGCCAAGTCAGTCTAAATGAACCTTAAAACATAAGTTCACCATTATGAGTCTAGCGGAAGAAACGATGTCCAAATCTGACCACATATGCAAAAGTTATGAATGATATAAGTCTATGGATTTTAACGACTAATTAATTAAAAAAACTTAATCAAATTAGTTAATTACCTACATGATACATGCTAATCTCTTCTTCCCCTTTTTGCTTGTAGCCAGTGCATGCACACATGAAAATAACAAACCCGCACGCAAATCTATAACGATATGGAGATTCGCCTGTCGAAATCCAAACCTGATCTACTGATGTACTCCCCCTATAGAACTTGTTTGATACCCTTGCCATCACTTACCGTGGTCGCTAAAAATTCGCGTCCTCCCCAATGCTCGTCCCCGGTGTAGACGTCACACCCTCAAAAGAAGGACTGGACCACACCATTTCTTCAACGTCGGTCAACCTTACGAAAGAGAAGATGTTGTTGTTGTCAGTATTGTTGGATCTAGATTAACCCTAGACGAGGGTTAAATAGGGTTTATCACAATTTTTTATGGGACATTAAAAATTCACAGAATACAGAATGCAACAGAAATAAAAATGCAGAAAGTAAATGACACAAGATATACCCAGCTTCGGAAAATTCCTACCTAATGCTGCATTCCTAAGGTTTTTACAAGGTGATAGAACAGATCTCGCTTACAAGACCATGCAAATTCACACTCCCTGCTCCTGTACTAACCCTACGCTCAAAATCCTAGACTGATCTAATCCCGTAGATCAGATTTCCCCTTGTTTTACAGACTCTAGTAAACTGCCAGTTAACACCCTAATAGGATTCCTAGTTTTTATAGACAAAACTAAAAAAACAAATACAACAGTTTTCAAATAAAATTAAAACAACAAAAAACAATAAATAAAAAACCCTAGTCTTTATAAAATGAGAACAAAGACTTAGCCAAGATTAAAGTAGGCCGGCCACTTCATTTCCATTGCAAATCACTTTAGTACTGCCTGTTCTCCTTTTTCTCTGAGAAACAAAAATGGTTGCGGCGTTCAAAAGCTAGGGTTTTCCAAACTTCCCCAAATCGATCTTGACTTCGAATTGAATTGCTTTGGCTAAAATCTGAAGCTAGAATTCTCATGGGTTGCTCCTTGATCGATTTTGATTTACTGGTGATCGAAAAAAGTGAGTATAAAATATTTTCTTCATTTATGCTTTCGAATTTTGTTTGCTGTAATTTTCGATCCCCAATGTGCCGATGATGATATGGTTAATTTATATAGGATAATCAAGCCCTAAACATTCTCTGATTTCGAATTAATTGGCTTGACCTAATTTTTGTTGCTTTCCTCTTTTGATATTCGTGGCTTTACTGTCTTGCATGAATGTTAAATTGTGTCCCTTTTTCGGCTTCAATGATTTGGCTCAGTTTCCTCTTTTGAATCTTTGATTTAATTTCGACTTGATTTATTTTTGGCAAAACTGGAAATACTCGGCCTTGATAAAAAAAGATTCCTTGGCTTGATAACTTCCTGTGAAAATGTGATATTAGCTTGCATGATTAATGTTGATGAATCCAGTTGACATTTTGAACCAATATGAATTTGAAAAGGATATTTGACTCTAGAAATTTTACACGCCCCATTTAAAAAGATTTGTTTTCCTTGATTGTCTCGGCTTTGAATTGATATACCAATTTTGGAAACATATTAATCACTTGCCAAAAATGTCTGAAATCCAAAAAATGATTTTCTGGAAACATGATGTAACCAAATGCTTAATTCTTGCTTGCTGATTTTTCATTTACCATTCTTGTATCAGTCTGCACTGTAATTCATGCTTGGGAAAACATACCATGCAAAACAACTCTTTGATTTGCTGAGACATTTTGAAATTCATGCTTGTGTTTATACATCATCCAAAGTTCCGTTTCTTGTGTCATCATGTTAGTTTGCATGTTATACTTAGTCCTTGCATATTCTTTGCAAACTGAAGTTTACCCATGCTGATTTGTGTCTTCATGCTAGACTTTGACTTGTCATGACTACATTGAGCTGAAATGTTGATTTGTGCATATTGTTTGTATTGATGCTCCACATGCTGATCATGTGTGCAACTTAAAAATGACCCATGTTGCCTTGTAAAGTATGTCATTGTTTTCATGCTGCTAACATTCACAATGCTACTCGGTCCTTTGAACTTGTTGCTTGAAAATGAAGTTTGGCCTTGAATATGAATCCATGTAGATGTACTCGACCCTTGCTGCCTTGTGCCTTCACTTGGAATATGCTGACATTAAACAATTACATGTTGTATACTCATTCTCATGCACATATGTGCATAGTCTAGTTTATTTGTTGCCATGTTGTCTACATAATCCATGCATTACCCATTGTTTATAATGCCATGAGCATGATGACCTGAAACTGCTACTATATCACTTTGTAAACCATGACAATCCTGAATGTATATCACATACAATTTGTATTGTGCCACACATTGGAATTTCTGCATGTAAATTTAAGCCTCCATGAATATTGTGTACATTGTGGTTGTGCACATGCTTTGCTGCACCAGTTTGATTGACTTGTAGTATGTTGTCTTCGTGCTTGTTGAACATGTTGGATTGACTTGCCACTTTCACTTGAATGTTTGCTGCCTCGTCTTGTTTGAGCTTGACACTGTATTATGTAATATACACGTATGTGTGTGTGTGTGTGTGTGTATATATATATATATATATATATATATATATATATTGAACCATGTTTGAGCCGTGATGACTTTGTTGTTTTCATGTGCACTGAGTCGAGTTGGTGTACGCGGCTGCTCCTCAGTCGCACACTGGATTGGCGAGGCAGTGCCCACGTGTATATATGCACGTGTGTATTTGTCGCCATCCGGAATAGATTTTCCTGTTCCTTCACTATAATATGTGAATATACATACACATGTGTGTGTACACATATATCGTGTGCGTGCTACATTCACATATCAGATCAAGTCATGAAAAATGATGAGAAACACACCAGAAATCTAAGGCAAATAAAATTTTAAAAATAAACTTTATATTTGCATGTATTCAGTTTTATTCCTATTACAGTGTATTGTGTGTGTATTTCATGTGACAGGTAAGCAGGTGATGACCGGACTGAGTGTGAAGATGCTGTGAAGACAGAATATGAGAGACAAAAGATTTAGCAGAGAATGTATATGTGCCAGTGTATATGAGTCAAAGTGAATGTATATATAAAATTGTATATGAGTGAGATGAGAAATGTAGTGAGGAGTACTGTATATGAAACTGATATGTATGAAATGAAATTCAAATGTGAGATGTACAAATAGTGGAGTTACAAGAGTTGTACTATTTGAATGTATGAAATAAAATATTTAAATTTAAACAAAATACTGTTGAATATTTGAATTCATGTGTAGTCGTATTCTATTTAAATTTAAATATTATATTTCTATCTTTGATGTATATATAAAACAGTACAGTAACAAACACATTTATAATAAAATATATTTGGTTATTATCATCAAACAAAAATCATATAATTGTGTATACAATACCGTTATATACAACAATCTCCCCCTTTTGATGATGACAAACAAATACTAAGATTTTGAATCCAATAAATGTGTTTGACAGTTAAGAACTGAACCCCCCTTTTTGAAAGCTCCCGATACAGCAGAAACTCCCCATATAACTGTGCATGAGTGAAAAGAATAATTAATTTTCAAAATTAATAATATTTATAAAATATTCACTCATAAATCAAAATCTCAATTTATTCTCCCCATTTTGTTATCATCAAAAGGATTTAGGATTTAAAATATAGATGAAAAATGACTAAAAATATAGTTTCAGCATAAGAGGAAGATCTGTCATCATAAATCTCAATCAATCAAACAAAAATCATAATATTCTAAGAATTAGTGGCTTATTTCACATTGTAGAGAATGACAGATTTACGATGAAATTTATATATAGTGGAGAGAGTTTCAAAAATATACATTTCCAATTATTTTCAAAAGAATTTTATAAAATTGAGCACAAAAACAGTGATGGATTTGGACTATTATTAATAATTCAATTTAAGTGACAAAATCGTATAATCTCAAATCCCAATAGCTATCAATCAACAAATCATAATACCTCATAAGATTTGAACACATTTCACAGATTAGAAAGATGGCTTGATAGGCTGGTTTTTATACACCAACGAGAATTTCAGATTAATTTCAATTTATAGCAAAGTATTTCCTTTTTCTTTTTATTTTATTTAAGAGCACACTGACCGCACATAACCAGAGCTTGGATTTTAAAATGAGGTCAGTCGCAGCTTAAATTATAAGTTATCTCTTTACCATGCATGACCAGAGCTTGGATTTTTAAATAAGGTTAAAGGCACACTTATATTTTAATTATATTTATTATTTTCAGCATTTAAAGGAAAAAACTCCTCGGTATATAAAACCAATATATGGATGATAGAAAATAGGGCAGGTACAGAAATGGACTGTGAAATAAATCTCAAAATTAATTATATTATGAAATATGCTCGACTGTACCAAGATCATTGAAAATTTTCAATTGTCACTAATTCTGAAAAATAAGATAGTCCCACTTCTATCACAAATATTTCCACTGTTTATTCAAGAAGATTTTTTTGAAAAATATTAAACTCTCTACATTAATATAATAGACATGATGAGTGACATAATAATGGTGGATAAATAAGATGGTCGTGAAATAATCGCCAATTCAAAGATATTATAATAAATGTTCAATCATCATGAAAATCTAAATAAAATATCCCCTCGTTGTGAAATATACTACAGTCACAATTCATCACAATTTCAAAATCTAATAATAATTTTAATGAATTATAAATACAATTCTATTTGGATATAGATTTCAATTTCTGAATGAATGATCAATAAAGAACTTTAAAATTCAAAATCAGTTACAAGAGGGATAATAAAAACTATACAAGCCAAGAGGGATTTAAAAATATTTACAGCAAAAACAAATTCAGCGCTTCTAAACTGATACCACTTGATGTCTCAAGTTATGAGGATTTTAACATGACACTGGAGACAAACAGGGATATCATAGACAATAAGAGTTTAATCACAAAGCCCAAATAGACAAAATTAACAAATTTGGCACATTTATCAGAGCTGTAGACAATAATAAGCAGTTATTTGAAAAGTAGTATCAGAGCAGCAAACAGATCATAAACAAGCAATTTTCAAAATATTTTTAAAACAATATCAGAGCAGCATAAGAAATCAGTTCAAAGCAGACTTGTCAAGATGACGATCACGTAAGATGATTCATGATCCAAGATTAAAAATATCATTTATTTGAAATCATTTGAGCAATATGAAAAACTCTAGAATCAGTGAATCACTCACACCATATTATTAATTTCAGATTCAAGATATGCGTGAGATTCAATAAATCAATAATTTCAAATGATTTTAAACAAACAGATATTCAAATCAAATAATCATGAAATTACAGTGAGACTTAAGACCAGATTTTCAAAGAGTTTTCACAAGTATCACGAACAAGTACAAGAATAATTTCAGATCATTTACATCATATTTGAGAGATATTCATGATCCAAAATAATTTATTTGAAATCACTTGAATCAATTTCAAGTTTTGAGATATAATGAATCAGTCACACAAGATTGATAATTTTAAATTTAACTAGTGTGTGAAATTCATAATTTCAAGAATTTCAATTGATTTCAAACAAACAAACTTCAACCATATTGATCATGAATCAAGATGAAATTCAAGATGTATCACTGTGATTCAAGTCAATCCGAAAATCAATGAAATTATCCCGAATGATAAGAAGCAGTGTACTGTAATGAGTATAATATTTTAAGCGTTTCCAAAATGAATTGGAAGAAACCTAAAACAACATAAGTATGTGAAATTTCATTAATTATTCAGATCTTCAAAAATTTAGAATTCAAAATAACAGTGCTCAAGATATGATATTAATGCTTCGGCACTATTAAGAATTCAAAAATAAAAAAATAAACCTCAAAACAATTGCAGATAATTACAGATTTAAATTCAATATCTGGAAATGATTAAAACAAGAGAGTTTTATTCACATAAAGCAAATTTCCAGAAAATCAAGAATACTGCAATTGGAAGTTAATGAAGCCCAAAAGAAATTAAAATGATATGACAGTGACATATCAACTAAGGAAAAACAAAGAAAAAATCCAGAAGGGGTAGAAGGAGGAATACACAAAGAAAAAGAAAAATATTCACAAAGACGAGTTTAGAGGTTATACCTGAAATCGATGTAAACAATAGAATCTCTAACTCATCAGATGTGGCTAAGGAACTGTGAATGATTATGTGATATGTAGCAGTTTGAATCCAATTTTTCTTTAGCTATGCAGTTCCTTAGCCTCCTCGATACCTAACTGTTAAGAGGATTGAGTGGTCTAACAAAAGTAGTAAAACCACTCATAGTTTTGTTCACACCTTTTGGTACCCAAATCTGTTTGTATAACAAACCATTCGAATCTATCTTTGTGCTTCTAGGAACCCAGATCTCTGTGAATTTAACTGAATTCATTTCATTTTCTTTTGGGATCCAAAATTGTTTAAATGGTTTATTATAAAACAAGTTTTCATTTTCATTTTTTTTCAAAAATCCTTTGGAATTTTTAGAGTTTAAATTTTCAAAATGATCTTTTCCAAAACAATTTGAGGGATTTTTAAAACCATTTATTTTCTGCTTTTGGGAAAATTTATCAAGTTTTCCAAAGCCAAGGCCACTTTTATTTCCGACAGAAAATTGGTTTTGCAACAAAATGTTTAACGACTTCTGTCCACTAGAAAAATTTTCCAAAGTTGATTTAAGTCGTTGAATTTGGGATTTAAGATCACTATTTTCTTTTATTAAATTTGAACAACGATTTATAGCAATCTTACTCTTTTCAACATCATTTTGTTTCAAAACCAAGAGTTCGTTTTCAAGCTTTTCAATTTTGGCCTTGGACTCAGAAATCTCATTTTCAAAACATTTTTGTTTCTCAGCAATTTCACATTTGGAATTTTTTTAAATCTTAAAAGTTTCCAATTCTTTTCGCAAGGAATTATTTATACAGATTAGCTCACCTTCCTTTTCTTTTGATCTCATAATTTGTTTTTCAAGCTTTTGGATATTTTCATTGAGATGAGCTAAGTTGTTTTTCGAGTTGAAACAATCCTTGTAATCAGAGTTTGAAACTTTCATGATATTTTCAAGTTTTAATTCCAAAATATTATTCTTAGTGATTAACTCAAGTTTTTTAGATTTCAAATTTTTATTTTTTGATTTGAGACTATCAACAACATTTGTTAATTCAGTACAAAAATAAACCAAATCTTCATATGAAAGATCTTTAGTTTCACCATCTGTTGAGCCTCTATCGACAGATCCATCTGGATTATCATTTGTAAAACCTGTTAAGCATAGATCTAAACTTGAGTTGACATTCAGGGGTTTTGAGCAGTTGTTGTCAATTTTTTCCATATTTCGTATTGACAGTTTTCCAAATTTCCTGGGCAGTCAAACAATGGGAGATATGATCAAGTTGGTTATTACTAAGATGAGAATAAAGAATATGCATAGCACGAGCATTAATATTCCTATCTATTGTATCACCTCCACTGCTAACAACATCCCAATATTTAACAGATTTCAAATAGGATTTCATTTCTGATTTCCAATTCAAAAAATATGTGCCATCAAAAATATTTGGAATGTGACTGGACCGACTCTCAATGTACTGACAACTAGGAGACATGATTCTAGGGTTAATGAAATTTCCAGGCTGTGATACCACTTATTGGATCTAGATTAACCCTAGAGGGGGTGAATAGGGTTTATCACAGTTTTTAAAGGATATTAAAAATTCACATAATACAGAATGCAACAGAAATAAAAATGCAGAAAGTAAATGACACAAGATATACCCAGCTTCGATAAATCCTGCCTACTACTGCATTCCTATGGTTTCTACTAGGAGATAGAGCAGATCTCGCTTACAAGACCATGTAAACTCGCACTCCCTACTCCTGTACTAACCCTACGCTCAAAACCCTAGACGGATCTAATCCCCTAGATCAGATTTCCCCTGGTTTTACAGACTCTAGTAAACTGCCAGTTAACACCCTAACAGGATTACTAGTTTTTACAAACAAAACTAGAAAAACAAATACAACATTTTTCAAATAAAATCAAAACAACAAAAAAAAAAACAATAAATAAAAAACCCTAGTCTTTATAAAATGAGAACAAAGACTTAGCCAAGATTAAAGTAGGCCGGCCAATTCATTTCCATTGCAAATCACATTAGTTATGCCCGCTCTCCTTTTTCTCTGAGAAACAAAAATGGATGCGACGTTCAAAAGTTAGGTTTTCCAAACTTCCCCAAATCGAGCTTGACTTCGAATTGAATTGCTTTGGCTAAAATCTGAAGCTAGAATTCTCATGGGTTACTCCTTGATTGATTTTGATTTACTGGTGATCGAAATAAGTGAGCACAAAATATTTTCTTCGTTTATGCTTTCGAATTTTGTTTGCTGTAATTTTCGATTCTCAATGTGCCGATGATGATATGGTTAATTTATATAGGATAATCAAGCACTAAACATTCTCTGATTTCGAATTAATTGGCTTGACTTGATTTTCGTTGCTTTCCTCTTTTGAAATTCTTGGCTTTACTGTCTTGCGTGAATGTTGAATTGTGTCCCTTTTTCGGCTTTAATGATTTGGCTCAGTTTCCTCTTTTGAATCTTTGAATTAATTTCGACTTGATTTATTTTTGGCAAAACTGGAAATACTCGGCCTTGATAAAAAAAGATTCCTTGGCTTGATAACTTCTTGTGAAAATGTGATATTTAGCTTGCATGGTTAATGTTGATGAATCCAGTCGACATTTTGAACCAATATGAATTTGAAAAGGATATTTGACTCTATAAATTTTACACGCCCCATTTAAAAAAAAATTGTTTTCCTTGGTTGTCTCGACTTTGAATTGATATACCAATTCTGGAAACATATTAACCACTTGCCTAAAATGTCTGAAATCCAAAAAATGATTTTCTGGAAACATGTTATAACCAAATGCTTAATTCCTGCTTGCTGATTTTTCATTTACCATTCTTGTATCAATCTGCACTGTAATTTCTTAGGGAAAGATACCATGCAAAACAGCTCTTTGATTTGCTTAGACATTCTGAAATTTGTGCTTGTGTTTTTACATCATCCAAAGTTCCATTTCTTGTGTCATCATGTTAGTTTGCTTGTTATACCGAGTCGATGCATATTCTTTGCAAACTGAAGTTTACCCATGCTGATTTGTGTCTTCATGCTATACTTTGACTTGTCATGACTACATTGAGCTGAAATGTTGATTTATGCATAATGTTTGTATTGATACTCTACTTGCTGATTATGTGTGCAACTTAAAAATGACCCATGTTGCCTTGTAAAGTATGTCGTTGTTTTCATGCGGCTAACATTCACGATGCTGCTCAGTCCTTTGAGCTTGTTGCTTGAAAATGAAGTTTGGCCTTGAATATGAATCCATGTAGATGTACTCGACCCTTACTGCCTTGTGCCTTCACTTGAAATATGTTGCCATTAAATAATTACATGTTGTATACTCATTCTCATGCACAATTGTGCACAGTCTAGTTTATTTGCTGCCATGTTGTCTACATAATTCATGCATTACCCATTGTTAATAATGCCATAAGCATGATGACCTGAAAGTGCTACTATATCACTTTGTAAACCATGACAATCCTGAATGTATATCACACGCACTTTGTATTGTGCCACACGTTGGAATTTCTGCATGTATATTTAAGCCTCCATGAATATTGTGTACATTATAGTTATGCACATGCTTTGCTGCACCAATTTGATTGACTTATACTATGTTGTCTTCGTGCTTGCTGAACATGTTGGATTGACTTGCCACTTTCACTTGAATGTTTGCTGCCTCGTCTTGTTTGAGCTCGATACTGTATAGACTGCATGTATATATACACGTATGTGTATATATATATATATATATATGTATGTATGTATGTTTTGAACCATGTTTAAGCCATGATGACTTTGTCGTTTTCATGTGCACTGAGGCGAGTTGGTCCACGCGGCTGCTCCTCAGTCGCACACTGGATTGGCAAGACAGTGCCCACGTGTATTTATGCACGTGTGCATTTGCACCCATCCAGAATAGATTTTCCTGTCCCTGCACTATAATATGTGTATACACATACACATGTATGTATATACATATATCGTGCGCGTGCTACATTCACATATCAGATCAAGTCATTAAAAATGATGAGAAACACACTAGAAATCTGAAGCAAATAAATTTTTAAAAATAAAATTTAGATTTGCATGTATTCAGTTTTATTTCTATTGCAGTGTACTGTGTGTGTGTTTCATGTAACAGGTAAGCAGTTGATGACTAGACTGAGTGTGAAGATGCTGTGAAGACAGAATATGAAAGACAAAAGATTTAGCAGAGAATGTATATGTGCCCGTGTATATGAGTCAAAGTGAATGTATATACAAAATTGTTTATGAGTGAGATGAGAACTGTAGTGAGGAGTACTGTATATGAAACTGATATGTATGAAATGAAATTTAAATGTGAGATGTACAAATAGTGGAGTTACAAGAGTTGTACTGTTTGAATGTATGAAATAAAATATTTAATTAAGTTTAAACAAAATACTATTGAATATTTGAATTCGTGTGTAGTCGTATTCTATTTAAATTTAAATATTATATTCCTGTCTCTAATGTATACATAAAACAGTGCAGTAACAAACACATTTATAATAAAATACATTTGGTTTGTTATCATTAAACAAAAATCATATAATTGTGTATACAACACCGTTATATACAACAAGTATCGCTTATCTTCCCTTCATTAAAGTGCTACACCTAGCCCTAATCATTGCCTTCATACGTGAATGCCAAGAATCCCTGTCGTGCTCCATAAAATAGATCTAGGCTTGTAGAGATTTTGTTATGAGTTCAAAAAACTTAGTTTCGGGATTTATCGTGTAGTGAAGGTGGAGATTTTGATTTTACAATCTAACGAGGAGGAGGGGACCATGAGTTTTCTAAAGGGGAATGGAACTATACTCATGTTTTTAGGAAGGAGAAGAATAGGGTCATGATTCCAAGACCGTACGGTTCTGATGGTATGAATAACGTTATTAGGATTGATTTTGTTACCGATTGAACAACAAATGACCATTGAATTAAAAGGTTAGGAAAATATTCATGAGTAATTAGGATTGATTTTGTTATATAAATTGAATCAATATAATGAATAAAGTTATTTTTTTTCCTTTTCTCATTATTTTTTAAACAACATAAATTACTTTGAATATTTAATTAATGGTAGAGTTGTAAATTTTATACGAATGTCCAATATCAGTTCGTGTCTGTGACTTACATACGGCCGTTCGGGTTTGTGTAATTTTAATTTAGGACAACAAAATTTGTAAGAGAGAAAACGATGTCCGACCTTGTTTGTTTGAATTTGTCCAAATTCATTATAATGCAGTATATAGCCGAGAGAAAAAATGATTAAAATTATAAATTTTGATATAAATACTCATGTTTGATCGGGTCCGTTCATGTTCATGCTCGAAAAATATATGCCTGTGTCCGGTCGATTTGATTTAAAACACGAGATATGATAACAAAATTTATACGTAAAAAAATTTCATTAGATCCGTATCTGATATGATTTTATTTAAAAAAAAACTGAATATATATCCGTTTGATCGCCGATTTATACCACTAATCAATAACAATACATACATATTTATATAAAGGTATTGTTTTGCTTTTAAATTTAGATATCACAAGACTCGTAGGGCCAACACTACATTTAGTTGCGCAGGTGAGACATCATTGGTAACTGGTTCCATTCTAAATTTTCAATACAATAGTCCCCATTTCAATACAAGAGTTCCCTTGAATATTGGCAACGAAAAGTCAAAATTTATCCGCACGCGCTCACCATGGATTTCTGTAAACATTTTGGCAATGAAATGATAAATATTTCATTTTCCCGCCAATCTATGCGTGCTTGACGGTCCTGTATAATTACGTCAATTCAAAAAGCTAATCCAACGCTTCACAAATAGCCACCTCAGTAATCTTTGACACCAAGTTTAACCCAATGAAACTCCAGTACGCTTCCTTTATAAACCCCTCTCAGTCCCTTCTCCCTTTCATCAAATCAATTCGATTTTTTTTAGCAAATCGTCAAATCCCTAATTTTAGCCATGGCACCCAAAGCTGAGAAGAAACCCGCTGAAAAGAAGCCTGCCGCTGAAAGGGCCGAAGAAGAAAAGAAGGCCACCGCGGCTGAGAAAGCTCCTGCTGCCAAGAAACCCAGAGCCGAGGAAAAGCTTCCATCCAAAGATTCAGCGAACGCTGATAAGAAAAAGAAGAAGAAATCCAAGTCTGTAGAGACTTACAAGATCTACATCTTCAAGGTGCTGAAGCAAGTGCATCCTGACATCGGCATCTCCAGCAAGGCCATGGGGATAATGAATTCGTTCATCAATGATATTTTTGAGAAGCTCGCGCAGGAAGCTTCCAAGCTGGCTAGGTACAACAAGAAACCCACCATTACTTCGAGGGAGATCCAGACTTCTGTCCGTCTTGTTCTGCCTGGCGAACTTGCAAAGCATGCTGTCTCTGAAGGCACTAAGGCGGTGACCAAGTTCACCAGCATCTGATTCGACTCTGATCTATTTCTAGTTTGTTTTCTTTTACTTTTTGGGTTCTTGTTTCAGTCATCTGTCAGCGTTCATATTGCTTGCTGTGTGAGTACTTGGCAATGGAATCTGAATGAAGAATAGGTTTCTTTATACTTTTGTTTGTTTGAATTTTCCCCTCAATGTCCTGATTTACATTAATTGTGTTCTAATTGCCGGGATTCTTGCATTTTTTTTCTGCTCTCTTTGGCAATGGAATCTGAATGTGATTTGTGGCATCCATTCAAAGTTTGTGAATGCACGGTTTATGGCGAAATGTGGATTTCAGCATGTTCTCTTGGACACATAGGTGTTCACTGCGACACATACATCTTATTTGTTTATCATACTCATTTTTCTGCTTTCCTGATGAATTAAGTCCAAGGCATATTTAAATTTCCAGTAGTTAAATGTTTGACTGTTGGATCCATTTGTGAAAAGTGAGTTTCATGGTGCCTTTTTGTGTAACCTTAGGTATACGAATCTTATTCAAAAAATAGTTTTTGCTATCAATAACCTCTTCCACCTCGTCCTTCTTACCCCCTCAAGGGGGGTTGCCCGAGGTGGAAATCTGGTTGGCCTTGCCCTGAGGCCGGCACTGACACTGACAATGCTGTACACATTCAAAGCAAAGCTATGTATTGCACATTACACAACAATCAACACATACAGCTGGGTACAATACACCAACGCAAAACGGAATCAACCGTTGCCAGTACATTGTAAATAGCATGAATATCTGTTGAAGGTCTAGTACTGAACTAATAATGAACATGAATGGTTGAATACAAGATGTTATAACATTAACTCATACTCATATTCACGTTCTATAGTGAACCAAGATGTAGGATTATTGGAGCATTTTCCTTTAATTACAGAAAAATTGCAGCCAACTTCTTGTGTATTCCCAGAGAATGCAACAATCGATTTCAAAGCATGTGGGTTATCTTTGTAGAGATAGATGCAGTGATGAATTCTCGTTTTTGTTTTTTCTGGTAGCATTTATCAATGCTTAAATCGATGATTGAGTTAGCAACGAATGAAGACCAAGGAGGCGGGCTGATGGAGGTTGGATTATCATGATTGGTGGATTGGGAATGAAGGAAGTGTGTTGCTATTCACACCCCTCATTTAGACTACTGGTCACCTTTACAAAATTAATAGATTGTATTATTTTTGACATACTTTCTACCACCACTTTATTTCTTTTCATTCAGTTAATAACAGTCGTACTGTCTCTTCTCTTCTCTTCTTAAACAACGTAAATTCTCAGATATCAAACCCTAAACCATAAGAAAAAATAATTTTATTTAGCTAAGTAAATGATGGAAGATAAAGACAAAAAAGTGGTTAACTTTGTATATCAATAATCTATTCTGTTGTTATAGAATTTTTTTTTAATGCTTTTGTATTAATTTTTGTAGGAGCTTTCTTTCGCCCTTCTCTCTACTTCGAGTTTGGAAGACATTAATTTCGATGATGTTGTAATAGAGAATGACATTGTAAGTTATTGAATTTTAGGGTTTTCTTCATAAAACAACAATTTATATGTCGAAATTTACAAAAAAAATTCATTTTTATTATTTTTATTTGATTTTTGTAGGAAGATAATGTGATTGACGATAAACTTGATAACTATGTGGATGATAGCAGTAGGTCGCAAGATGATCGGTCAAATGCCGTTGAAGACACAAAAGTTGATTTGACAAATTATTTTACAACTGATGAAGTATGTAGTTTGTACTTAATTTACAATCACTTTTATTCATGTAAAAATGGAAGTATGTTAATTTTTTTTGTTAAACGATGTGATTTCAGGTATTTGATTTGCAGAAGGCAGTGATTTGATGGTGTAAAACAACAGGGAAAAAGTTGAATACTGTTGTAGAGCGATTCGATGGTGTTAATCAGCTGATTGGACGCTTGAAATTGCGTTGATAATTTAGGGAAATCTTCAAGCTTGTAGAGCGATGGAGAAAATTGCAGGAAGACCTTTTTTTTGTGGAACGATGAAGAATTAAATGCAGAGGTGGTAGCCGATTAGAAATTGAATAATTTAGGTGGTGTAAAGGAGTAGAGAGACATAAAAAAGAGGTGGTCTTTAGTATAGGTGACCAGTAGTCTAAATGGGGGTGTGAATAGCAGCATACCGAAGGAAAATGAACAAGCAAGGTAGCATTTATGGAAATGGATTGTAAATAGCGGCTAGCATAAACAAATAACAGATACGAATCGAAAATGGCATGGGACCCGAAAATTAGCCTGAAACCGATTTGATGGCTTTTCGTGAATTGCCTTTTATATTTTGACTTTTCTGCCCTTTACTATTCAAACTTTTTGTATCTTCCAATATGGATTGAGACTCGACTAGGATTAAGAGAGAACGAGTGGACTGGGCTGTGAAAAGCACCATCTTTGGGCTTTTTATGATAAATTTAAAAAGATATGTTTTAAAAAAATAGTAATAATATGTTGTCGTTCGCCCTTTTATAGCCTTCAAAATCTATCAATTTATTCCTTGTTTTGAGCTACCCAAATCACTTTTGTTAACCTTGTAAAATCTCCAATAATGAAAGAGAATAACTGCTAAAGTCTTAACTGAAATATTTTAAGAATATAATCAAAGTATCAATGGCTACAATAATTTGTTATCAAATCGACAATACTAACAAAACTTTCAATATTCATTCCAATATCACTGACAATAACATTTACAACATACAAATCAAGACTTCAACGATCAATGCAGCAAACCATTCTTAACCGACCAACGACGGTTTAGATAGTCAGTGATCATCATATGTGATATGCCGACAAACTATTCTCAACCAACCGACGACGGTTTAGCAATAGGCCATTGCAATAGTCCACCTGACATTCAGGGTGTTGAGTGACTAATCTTTGAGTAGGCTGAGATAAGTCATGAACAACTGAGGGTGCAACCCCGTAATGGATGGTAGATGGTCCGACCAAATCGACATCATCTCCGTGTGTAAAATTGGGAGACATGGGAGCGTCATAGGATCTACTCCATGAGTAATAACAAAATATTTAGATTCCTTCCAATCTTGCGTTGCTGCCTTCTGTAATGATGTCATATATATACTCTGAGAAAAAGCGTATGACGATGTGGATCATTAGGAACTATTTTTATATCGTATATCTGACGCTAAAAGCGCTCAACTATGATGTTACATACAATCGACTTTAAGATGAGATGATACCAATGAAAATCGTCAATCAATCAAATATAATGCACGTGTGGTGCTACTGTATGTCCTATACGGATATCCAATAAACATAGACCAAATAATATCTAAGCATGTATGCCATAACCCAATTTGGTTATATGCAACCATTAATACATGGCTAGCCTCATCGCCACAAACTCTGTCTATTCTAGGGGTTATTAGGCTCGTATCCTTTAAAAAAAAAACTGCCAATCAATAGTAGAGCGAGCTAGATTGTGGCTATACTCATAAACCAAAGTTGTAAAATATCTACCAAAAACAACATAATGATCTACGTGTCTAATCACCACAAATAGTAAGGCCAGTATCTTATACAATTAGGTCATAATGTGCACTTCCCAATCGTAAAGAACAGAGGAACCAAAATCGAAGCCAACAATTGCTGCTGTAACAACCCAAAAATTTACCACCTGAATTTACGAATATTTCATAAATTTTAAATATCGAAATGATGAGTTGTAACTAGAATAAAGCTATTTGAAATAATAAAGAGTGATAGTGAAATAATTTTTAAAACTAGTTTACAAAAAATATTTAGTTCGATGTGAAATTGAAAATATGACCGGAAGTCCTTCATCAAATTCTCAACCGTTCATCGACTAAAACTAATCAGAAAGATCATAACACTCTCGTGCACACAAACACACATTATATATTATGTTTGCATGGTTCTTAAACATGAATATATGTATTCAAGTTAAGAAAAATGAATTTAATATAAGAAGCTTCTTGTGTAAGCTAAAAATAAGATATGGACACATAACCCTTTTAGGTGCCCATGTGTAGAAGCATCTCATGCCACCTAAGTAGGTATGTGTCACCATCTTATATTTCCATGAATGATGATGGACAAGTGTCCAAGGTCAAAAAGACCAAAATAGCCTTGAGAAATGTTATAAATAGCATGGCCATTTTGATGATGGGGGGAATTAAAAAAATCCTCCTACATATTTCGGTCATATCTTCCAAACCGTGTATCCAAATTGAGTGATTCATTTTTTTTGGAAAACTATTTCAAAACGGAAGAACTTTTATTTATATCACTTTTTAAGATTCCGGGTAGATGATTTTAGACATTTACATTAAAGTGAAGTAATTTTGTGGTGTATGTTTTATTTTCAGAAATACCTACTCGCGGTCTTTAAGCCATAACTTTCGACTCTTTAGCCCAAGTCAGTTATTTCCTTTTTTGTTGGAAGCTGATTCAAAACCAAACAATTTTTGTTTTAACCATTTTTCCTAAATCGAAGTGTAGCTTATGGAAAAATCAGTGAGAACTAAGTGGATTTATTTATTCTGTTTTTCAAGTCAGAAATAATTGGTTCAATTTCAGAGGCTGTACCTTTTGATATACTTGGCCAAATTGCCTCAACATTTCTTCATTAGGAAGATATTTTGGTGATGAATATCTTTCATGTTTATCACTTTTTATAATTCAAAGAGTAGCTTGGGTGAAAACAAGTTTGGAAGTGAAGTGCTTTGGTTGCTTCTTTTTTTAAACACAGAATTGATCGTTCCACTTTCAAAATTATTAGTTAAATATCTGCGGCTCTAAATCTTTTCAAATTTGGTCTAGACTCTCTTCATACCATCTTTAACAATCTGTTAAAATTGGGTATGCTAATTCAATGTGAAAGAGGGTGAAAACGTGTCAAACTCGAGAGCAATTTGTAAATTGATGTAAGCATTGCGATGATTCGAGAAAGACATTTGCATGCTTTGAGGTGATGGTAAGAACTATATTATGGTCTTCGATGCAAAAGAAGTTAGCAAGGAGTATTGTGAGTATAATCATCATCTAAACAATTACTAATTGCTTATGCTTGTGTTTAAATTAGTGTTGCACATGACTTTATTATGCTATATTTACGATCTTTGCTTTGGCAAGCAAACAATACATACACATAATGATTGAGGATTTTTATGACTTAGTACGACTTTTACAAGGTCTTGAAAACTAGAGCAAAAAGGATTAGTTGGGCATAGACATAGAATACGTGTGATTTTATAGCAAAAGTCACTATAAATGCATTCGAAATGCCTTACCTTGACATTTTTTTTATGATTACGTAGAACAATATTTTTAAGTATTTCTTTTCATGATGATTAAATATACTAAGAAAGCTGCTATAGCAAGAAGTGGTTTATATTGTACTAGATCTTTCTTTTCTAAAGCGTTATCTTTTTAGTTTGAAAGATTAAACGAGGTATAAATGGTGTTTAACTTAACTATTTCACTTCAATTTTTGAAGATATTCACAAACATATATTAGAGAGATATAAAGGTGGTTTGAGATGGTTTATGAAGGAGTTTTTGCATATAAAAGTTGACTATTATTTAAAATAGAAGAGATTTATCTTTTGAAAGGAAATTCTACAAGAGATATATAAATGTCTTTCAAAATGAGTATTTACAAAATGTTTTACCCTTACTTGATATAAAGAGTATTTTGGAAGTAAATATTGATTTTAAATGTTTTGTGTAAAGAAGAACTACGTTGGCTTGATCCTGTTTCTAATTGCTCACCCAATTAAATAAAGGTAGGGACATTGGCAATCATTACTGGTAGTGATGCAGCTGCAATAATAGTAAAATATATTTTTGTTAATTATTTTTTATTACATCTGGTGTTGGCATTTTTCATATCTATCATTTAAGCCATCCTGACGTATTTATTAAGTGCACAGAAATGAATATTGATGTCTATCTCGTCAGAGTTGCACAATGGTAAATTTATGGTAATCGTGTTTAATTTGTATTTAAGCACACCCTATGAATTAGATGAAGATTTTGATAAGTTCTAATTGTTAAAATTATTTTTTAATGCATTTAGTGATGTTGTATATTTATCAAATAAAATGGTAGTTGTCATTGTTTGTTTTGGACGAATGGAGTTTTTAACAATTTTGATTGGTTTAGAAATTCCAAGTCGTTACAAGTTGGTATCAGAGCTTAGGTTAGGTGCCTAATTAAAATTTCACATATGATTAGAAAATCATCCTAGCAATCTTGAAATGAAGCTACCTTAATTTGATAAATAAAATTGGATCGGGTAAGGCACCATTCCTCTGACCAGGGTTATGAGTAGTATTTATTTTGTGTGTTTAACTTATGTTTAGTGTTATACTAATAATAAAAATGTGTTGATTTGTTATCAAGCACCGCATATCGAGGTTTAATGAAGTTGTAAGTGCATATGATTAGTTATAAAATAACGAAGGAATGAATGAAGTGGCTTATAAATAAAGGTATGTAGTAGCATGAAATAAATGCAATGGAGTGGCTTAAAAAGATTGTGGAATAACATCTTGTCGAGGAAGGAATTAAATGAGCTTGGACAAATAAAATTGAGGAAGATCAATAGTAGTAAATTGAATACTACATTCATGCAAAACTAAGGTGAGAAAATATATTTAAATAATTATGTCATTACGCAATATGATGTTAGAATTGTTTAGTGTAACACCCCACCTCCGCCAGGGTCACTCACAAAGGGAATGCACTAGCTTTAGTGGAGTATTATCTAGGTAAACATGCACAGAGATATCACAAGACAGAACATAGATAAATAAATAAGTAAAGCAGCGGTAGAAATTTAAAAACCATAGTTAACCATTTCAAATCCAAATAGTCAACTTACATCAAAGTACTTAGTCATTATTTTCCAACTACCACAAGTCTAGAAAACATAAACTGAAAATAACATAAAGTAAAATATCCCCAAGATAGATGTGGTGAAGCCATAGCAAGCTCAAGTCCAAACCGTACATGAGATGTCAAGAAAGCATCCAAATGTCCAAGCTAAGCATTAGTGTTCCCTCCCTGAGAACCTTGGGGGGGGGGGGGGGTGGGGACGGAAGAAAAGAGGCGAAAGAAAAAGGGTCAGTCATAAAGACTGGTAAGTCCTACCTACTATTAGTATAAAAACTAATGAAGTTAACTAAACATGAGCAACTTAGATGAAACATAAAGATGGTAACTAACTGGCATGATAAATAGATAACAAGGTAGATCAAGTGTGGCATCGCATATACAAGGTTTAGTCTTGCACCAATAGTACTAGTATTCTAACCCATGTCAAGTATAAACAAGAAACGATCCCTTGGCCCAATATCATGAGGTGACCCAAGTCGGGGTCCAACCACACGGTCTAGTCGATCGACTCCCTATAAGCCTAACTCGTCGAGTGTCGGTGTCATACGGCCCAATCACGGAATGTAGTCAAATGTGCTAGGTCCACTCTAGGGTGTATCAAGCCCTAGGGTGCCAACCACTGACACAAATCAAGCACGCACAGTCTAAACCTACCGGTGCCCATGTCTGTTTTATTCAACTCCGGACTATGTGCACGACCATAGTCCGCCTGAACCTACACTGGCGCACCTACTCTGCCACACCTACTCTGCCGTCTTTCTGGTCGCTTACTATCAGCCCAGTAATCGTGCCCCACCCTAGCCTAGTTCCTAGGTTATCGTGATACATCCAAGAGGGTTACTGCTGAAAAGGACCACGTAACTAGGGTTTCCCAATGGGTTAAGTGTGGTTAACCCCATCCAATCATGCATCAAGTTGGTTAAGTGTATCCAAGTGGTTCATGACTTAACCCTAACATGTGGCATTAATTAATTTAATGCACCCAACCTCTCACATTAGACTTTGTTGTGGTTACTAGATATACCGGGCGGGTCCGGGCAGCTTTACACCACAACCTAGTCTAACCTAGGGTTTCAAGCGCGATATGACTAACTTCTCACATTGGGTCCTATTGTTTGTAGCCACTGGATTTGCCGGGCGGTTCTGGGCAGATTTACACTACAAACTCAACCCAACCTCGAGTTGGCCACTTTATGGTTTTCTACATGTCATGACCATATTCAAGTTTTCAAGCATAATCGAGTTTCATGTCACATTTTCAAGTCATGTTTTTCACGTCATTTCAAGTTTGCCTAACTACCCATAACGTATTCCCATTCGCACATAAATTCGCATCAACACAAGTGAATCAAGGAACATAAAAATATGACCTAGATGGGCATAAGGTGGTAAAGTTGGTCATAAGTTAAACATGATGATATTTGAGGCAAAGGTGTTCATCACAACTAGCATATAGGATTATTGGCCTCAAAACATGTATGACATCAAACTTAGCAAATAAACTTGTGGGTAGCATGTAGTTCAACATCGTAGGCAAAGGTGAAACATGATAATAGTTGACATAGGGTGATAAACTTGTGGGTAGCATGTAGTTCAACATCATAGGCAAAGGTGAAACATGATAATAGTTGACATAGGGTGATAAACTTGTGGGTAGCATGTAGTTCAACATCATAGGCAAGTTAACATCAAGGTTATGAGGGGTTCTATGTCGCATTATGCATAATCCCCGAATAAATCTCATAGCTTTCTACCCAAAAATCAAGATGAACGGTACTAGGTTCATGATAGTTCCACAATCATAGATCAAAAGAGTCATAAATGGATCTATGCATGCAAATATAGCCCCAAGACAAGTATTGCACCAAAAATCCCATTTCAACTTGCTACATGTTCATATTAATTTCATAGTTTAAATCTAAGAGTAGAGTGGGGCTTACAAAGCGTGGCTATGAGAACTAGAACCAAATAGAACAAGATAGAGACGTTGTAGAAGCTCTAGGAATGATGTAGCAACACTAGAAGCCTTGAGAATAAGTAGCTCCTTTGATTTGATGAAGAAAGATGGCTCCTTTTTGCCTTAGAAGCTCTCAAGATGAAGATGGTTGCCATGATTAGGGAGCATTTTGGCAGAATTTAGTTGTTAGGATGATTTGTGATGGTTTAGGCTACGTCTTAGGGTGTTTTTTTATAGGTGTAGAGACTAGTTTAGGCCATAGGGTTAACCCTAGTTTAGATCTGAACCATCAAATCCCGTCACAGGCTAGCTGAGCAGACCCAAAGGAGCAAACAGGTGCACCAGGAAAACATGGCCGACCAGGGAGGTCGACACCCAAGTCGACTGGGCAGTCGACCTGGGCTGGGGCAGGTCGACTCCCCAGTCGAATCCCCAGTCGACCTGGGGTAGGGCGGGAAATTTTCCCGCCCAATATGTGTTGGAGCTGATTTTGAATTTCGGGCTGAATTTTGAATTTTCTGAAATCTTCTATGGGCCATATCTTGGTCATACGGACTCCGATTTACGAAATTTCGGACTCGTTTTCAAGCAGAATTTCGAGACGAACGCAATGGCGTAACCCGTTCCCATTGATTCTTAACTTATGATTTAATTCTGCCTTGATTTCTTGTTTTAACATGTTATAAAAATTCGGGTTGTTACATTCTCCCCACCTTAGAGGATTTCGTCCCCGAAATCTCCAAATTAGGAAGAACGTATCATACCATCCATCATCCATCTACTCAAACATCATTCACAAGTAATCATTATCCTTAAAAGATTTCTAATGTTGTATGAATATATGCAAAAGTGTGTGTATATGCACCTATCTAATGCGAAAATCAGGCGGTTACTGACTCAGTAAACCTCCTTAATGCAGAATATGTTAGTGAAATGAGTCCAAATGTATGCAAATTCCTAACATAATTTATAATCTCTACATGAGTGCACATAACATTCATTCATATGCAACATCCACGTGATAGCATAATAAGTTTCATCCATGAATAAGCATAAACACTCATGCACATGCAATATGAAAGTGTGTGAGCCGATCTTAGTGCCTAACGTGTATCATGCATCCACGAGTAACCACTTGCAAACACTTGCAACCATTTGCAACCATCAAGCATAACATGTTTCAAATACATGTTTCATCCAAAGGGTTTCTACCTAAGGTTCTCATGACAAGATTAACGAGATAACAAGATAAACATGGACAGCAAAAGAAAGATATGCTAACTGGGAAAGGAGATTGAGAACGTACCCTCAAAAAGAAACGGATAAAGCCCACGCATCTTCTCCTCGGTTTCCCAAGTTGCATCTTCATCGGCTTCACTCCACTGAACCTTTACTATCTTGACTTCTCGATTCCTCATCTTCTTGATCTCCGTTCCCAAGATACGAATCGGAGCTCGCCTTAGGGTTGCCTCTTTCTCTACCTCCACGTCTTCAAGAATGCTAGGCTCAACTACTTCGGCTGATTCATGTAGGCATTTTCGGAGATGCGAGACATGAAAGACATTGTGCACTCCAGCCAGCTTCTCGGGCAATTCCACCCTATAAGCCATTTGTCCAATCTTCTCGATGATAGGGAAGGGTCCTACGAACCTTGGTGCTAGCTTTCCAACTGCTCCAAAACGAACCACATTTCGCAAAGGAGAAACCTTCACAAAGACCATATCTCCAACTTCAAATTATAAGTCTGTCCTTCGCTTGTCTGTATAGGATTTCTGTCTGTCTTGGGCCGTTTTCATCCGCCTTCTAATCAACTCAACCTTCTCGGATGTGTCCCTTATCATGTCGGGTCCAAGTATAAGCTTATCCGTCGTCTCCCACCAACATGTTAGTGACTTGCACGGCCTCCCATACAAAGCTTCGAATGGTGCCATCCTTATGCTTGCTTGGTAGCTGTTATTATAAGCAAACTCTACGAGAGGAAGGTGGTCTTCCCAAGTGCCACCAAAGTCAAGAATGCATAGCCTCAACAGATCTTCTAGTACCCTATTCACCCTTTCGGTCTGGCCATCCGTCTGTGGGTGATAGGCTGTACTTAGATTCAATCGTGTACCCATCGCTTCTTGCAAACTATTTCAAAATTGGCTAGTAAAGATTGGGTCACGATCGCTCACTATGCTAGAAGGAACTCCATGCAATCGCACTATCTCTCGAAGATAAACAGATGCTAGCCATGATGCGGTCCTCTTGCTCTTCACTGGAATGAAATGAGCGCTCTTCGTGAGTCTATCCACTATGACCCATATGCTAGTATTCCCCTTCCTTGATCTCGGCAATCCATCCACAAAATCCATAGAGATACTTTCCCACTTCCATTGCGGGACCTCCAATGGATGCAGTAGTCCACCGGGCTTCTTCGACTCGGCCTTTACTTGTTGGCAAACAATGCATCTAGAAACAAACTCTGCAACATCCTTTTTCATCCCATCCCAAAAGAAAATGCGCTTCATATCCCGGTACATCTTATCCCCTCCGGGATGTATGGTCATCCTCGAGTGATGCACCTCCTCAAGAACCTTATTTACTAAGTCTCCTACTCGTGGGACACATAGTCTTCCATCACGCCTTAGCCACCCCTTGTCATCAATAGTATATCTAGCGAGGTGAATTGACGTCTCACCCCGAATCAACTTGTCCATGATCTCGACTATCTGCGGGTCTTCCCTCTGTGAAGCCCCAACTTGATCAAGAAGTGTAGGTCTAAGCTCAAGGGATGCTAACGAACCAATCATCGACTCAACAACAGGTGTAAAATCAAAGGTTGCCAAGAACTCTAGGCTCTTCATCTCAACAAACAAGGGACTCAAAGTCAACCTTCTTCTACTTAGCGCATCCGCCACAACATTACCCTTGTCAGGGGTATAAGCTATATCGAAGTCATATGATGCGAAGAATTCCATCCACCTCTGCTGCCTTAGGTTCAAATCTTTCTGCGAGAAGAGGTACTTGAGCGACTTGTGATCAGTATATAACTCAAACCTTTCACCTAGAAGATAATGGCGCCAAGATTTGAGTGCAAAGACGATCGCCGCCAACTCCAAATCATGGGTGGGATAGTTCTTCTCATGAACTTTGAGTTGCTTACCCCCAAAGCATACCACTCTCCCTTCTTGCATCAGGACAGCGCCTAATCCCGTGCCACATGCATCGGTGTACACGGTAAACAACTTCCCTCCATCGGGTAATGCCAGGACTAGAGCTGTGGTGAGGGCTTTCTTGAGCCTTTGAAAAGCAAGCTCACACTCTAAGTCCCATGCAAAGACTAAGTTCTTCTTCGTTAACTTAGTAAGAGGGGCTGAAATCTTAGCGAAGTCCTTAATGAACTTCCTATAAAATCCTGCCAGACCAAGAAAGCTTCTCACTTCAGTTGCATTCTTCGAGACTTTCCAGTCTTGTACCGCCACTACTTTAGCGGGATCCACAGCTATGCCTTGCTTAGAATCTATATGCCCAAGGAACCGAACTTCCCTTCTCCAGAAATGGCATTTGGAGAACTTGGCTTTTAACTGATGAGCTCTAAGTGTATCCATAACCTCCTTGAGATATATAGCATGCTCTTCCTCGTCCTTAGAGAAGATCATAATATCATCCATGAAGACAACCACAAACTTGTTAAGGAACTCCCTAAACACCCTACTCATCAAATCAACGAAGTATGCGAGTGCATTAGTCAAACCGAACGGCATGACGAGCCATTCAAAGAATCCATCTGGAGTCCTAAACGCAGTCTTGTCAATACTGTCCTCAGCCACTCTAAGCTGATGGAATCCGGTGGCTAGATCGA
This sequence comes from Allium sativum, assembly GCA_030737875.1. Taxonomy (NCBI): domain Eukaryota; kingdom Viridiplantae; phylum Streptophyta; class Magnoliopsida; order Asparagales; family Amaryllidaceae; genus Allium; species Allium sativum. The sequence continues at coordinate 165,461,836 of CM060924.1, forward strand.
GATGAGAGAAAACAGAAGCACCTGCAAGCTGGTCAAAGAGATCATCAATCCTCGGTAACGGGTGCCTATTCTTCTTTGTCAGCTTGTTTAACTCACGATAATCAACACATAGACGAAGCGAACCATCCACCTTAGTAGCGAATACCATAGGAGCACCCCATTCAGAAATGCTTTGCCTAATGAAATTTTTCTCAAGCAACTCCTTGACTTGCTTGCTAAGCTCTCTTCTTTCTCGCGGGGCCATGTGCCTAACAAGCAATGAAACTGGCTTGGCATTATCAACAAGATAAATACGGAAGTCTATCTCGCGTCTAGGGGGTAACCCTTTCACCTCATCAAAAACATCAGGATATTCTCGGACCACCCTCATAGATTGAAGATTGTCAATAGACGAGTCAAGGGATTCAAGATAACATAACATGACGGGATCCAGAGGGTTACAAGAAATCTCTAGGGTATTGCCAAGGCGAGTCATAAGCCTCACTACCCTATGCTCATAATCGAGAATGGCTCCATAACTGGACAACCAATCCATGCCCAAAATCAACCCGTATCCCATGAACCCGAGAACATAAGCATTACACATGAATTCTACGGTCAAGATAGAAATACTCAAATCCATACAAATCATAGATAGATGGGCGGAACCCCCAATTGGATTTGAAACACTAACGGGATCCTCAACTAGACTAGTACTTAGGTGCAAACTTTCAACAATGTCAGAAGAAATAAAGGTATGCGATGCGCCAGAATCAAATAAAGTTCGAACAGGAAAACCAGAAATGTAAACAAGGCTTTCTACAGAAATACTACCTCGGTCCGGAGCTGGAGTAGTGTTGAGAGCATTCATCTGCCCTCCAGAAGGTCCTGCCCGCTGAGTCTGTCCTTGCCCCTGCCCTTGCTTCTTTGGGCAATCCTTAGTGAAGTGTCCAGACTCTCCGCAATGAAAGCACTCTCCCAACTTCCTCTTCTTCTTCCTACAATCTTTGATTATGTTTCCAGTGATCCCACAGAAGTTGCACTTCCTTGTCTCCCTTGCCTTGTTGTTGTTGGCCTTGTTACCCTTGTTCTTGTTGTTCTGGTTGCTATGATTGCCTCCCCACTTGGAGTCCGCCTTCTTGGTTTGAGTCTCATTAAGCTTAACTTCTTTCTTGCCATTCTTATCATCTCCTTGAAGCAAGGCCATATCCACTAACCTCTGAAAAGTGGCCCCCATGGGTATATGAGACATGGCCAAACCTTGCAATGGCTCATTCAATCCTCGAGCAAAGCGTAGAGCCTTCTTCTGAGGTGTGTTAACCATGTCTAAACCGAATCGAGCAAGCTGGTTAAACTTATTCACATACTCCCTCACGGTCATGTCCCCTTACTTCAAAGATATAAACCTCTCCAATTGCAGATTCTCTTCAGCAGATGATATAAACTTAAGCCCAAACCTCATCCTAAAGTCGGCCCAAGTCTCTATAGGCCTAGTAGCGTTGGTGACTTCCCACCAATAAGCAGCTTCCTCTTTCAATAGCCATACTGCCAACAGAACTTTCCTACGATCTTCTACATCAAAGATAGCAAAAAGGTCTTCAGTTTCCCTTAACCAGTTTCTTGCCTCAACATAAGTCTCTGTCCCAACAAAATTCTTGCCACCCATCGCCTTAAAGTCTTTGCAAATCTTCGCGAAATCCGCTTGTGGACGAGGAACCTCAGGTACGGGAGGAGGAGTGGGAGTGTTTGCTGGGCCCGCATCGTTGGCCCTAGCTTCCAAGTACCTTCGGAACCTTCCGGGTATGGTTACTCCCTCAGGAAGGTTAAGATCGGCCATGCTGAAAAAGGAAAAGATAGATTTAGAACGAGGAAACGAAGGATAGTGCTAATGGCTTTTGGGGAATAGCCTTTTAAAATAAACTAGACTTTCCTTGGAAAAATACTTAATTGGTTTTGAAAATAGTTTTTCAAAAGGGTTTTAAAAACTTTTGTCCGGTCTAGTAAACCTCATGCTCTGATACCAAATGTAACACCCCACCTCCGCCAGGGTCACTCAAAAAGGGAATGCACTAGCTTTAGTGGAGTATTATCTAGGTAAACATGCACAGAGATATTACAAGACAGAACATAGATAAATAAATAAGTAAAGCAGCGGTAGAAATTTAAAAACCATAGTTAACCATTTCAAATCCAAATAGTCAACTTACATCAAAGTACTTAGTCATTATTTTCCAGCTACCACATGTCTAGAAAACATAAACTGAAAATAACATAAATTAAACTATCCCCAAGATAGATGTGGTGAAGCCATAGCAAGCTCAAGTCCAAACCGTACATGAGCTATCAAGAAAGCAGCCAAATGTCCAAGCTAAGCACTAGTGTTCCCTCCCTGAGAACCTGGAGGGGGGGGGGGAGGACGGAAGAAAAGAGGCGAAAGAAAAAGGGTCAGTCATAAAGACTGGTAAGTCCTACCTACTATTAGTATAAAAACTAATGAAGTTAACTAAACATGAGAAACTGAGATGAAACATAAAGATGGTAACTAACTGGCATGATAAATAGATAACAAGGTAGATCAAGTGTGGCATCGCATATACAAGGTTTAGTCTTGCACCAATAGTACTAGTATTCTAGCCCATGTCAAGTATAAACAAGAAATGATCCCTTGGCCCAATATCATGAGGTGACCCAAGTCGGGGTCCAACTACACGGTCTAGTCGATCGGCTCCCTATAAGCCTAACTCGTCGAGTGTCGGTGTCATACGGCCCAATCACGGAATGTAGTCAACTGTGCTAGGTCCACCCAAGGGTGTATCAAGCCCTAGGGTACCAACCACTGACACAAATCAAGCACACACAGTGTAAACATACTGGTGCCCATGTCCGTTTTATTCAACTCCGGACTATGTGCACGACCATAGTCTGCCTGAACCTACACTGGCGCACCTACTCTGCCGTCTTTCTGGTTGCTTACAATCAGCCCAGTAATCGTGCCCCACCATAGCCTAGTCCCTAGGGTATCGTGATACATCCAAGAGGGTTACTGCTGAAAAGGACCACGTAACTAGGGTTTCCCAATGGGTTAAGTGTGGTTAACCCCATCCAATCATGCATCAAGTTGGTAAAGTGTATCCAAGTGGTTCATGACTTAACCCTAACATGTGGCATTAATTAATTTAATGCACTCAACCTCTCGCATTAAACTTTGTTGTGGTTACTGGATATGCCGGGCAGGTCCGGGCAGCTTTACACCACAACCTAGTCTAACCTCGAGTTTCAAGCGCGATATGACCAACTTCTCACATTGGGTCCTATTGTTTGTAGCCACTGGATTTGCCAGGCGGTTCCGGGCAGATTTACGCTACAAACTCAACCCAACCTCGAGTTGGCCACTTTATGGTTTTCTACATGTCATGACCATATTCAAGTTTTCAAGCATAATCAAGTTTCATGTCACATTTTCAAGTCAAGTTTTTCATGTCATTTCAAGTTTTCCTAACTATCCATAACGTATTCCCATTTGCACATAAATTCGTATCAACACAAGTGAATCAAGGAACATAAAAATATGACCAAGATGGGCATAAGGTGGTAAAGTTGGTCATAAGTTAAACATGATGATATTTGAGGCAAAGGTGTTCATCACAACTAGAATATAGGATTATTGGCCTCAAAACATGTATGACATCAAACTTAGCAAATAAACTTGTGGGTAGCATGTAGTTCAACATCATAGGCAAAGGTGAAACATGATAATAGTTGACATAGGGTGATAAACTTGTGGGTAGCATGTAGTTAAACATCATAGGCAAAGGTGAAACATGATAATAGTTGACATAGGGTGATAAACTTGTGGGTATCATGTAGTTCAACATCATTGGCAAGTTAACATCAAGGTTATGAGGGGTTCTATGTTGCATTATGCATAATCCCCAAATAAAGCTCATAGCTTTCTACCCAAAAATCAAGATGAACGGTACTAGGTTCATGATAGTTCCACAATCTTAGATCAAAAGAGTCATAAATGGATCTATGCATACAAATAAAGCCCCAAGACAAGCATTACACCAAAAATCCCATTTCAACTTGCTACATGTTCATATTAATTTCATAGTTTAAATCTAAGAGTAGAGTGGGGCTTACAAAGCGTGGCTATGAGAACTAGAACCAAATAGAACAAGATAGAGACGTTGTAGAAGCTCTAGGAATGATGTAGCAACACTAGAAGCCTTGAGAATATGTAGCTCCTTTGATTTGATGAAGAAAGATGGCTCCTTTTTGCCTTAGAAGCTTTCAAGATGAAGATGGAGGCCATGATTAGGGAGCATTTTGGCAGAATTTAGTTGTTAGATGATTTATGATGATTTAGGCTTATTCTTAGGGTGTTTTTATAGGTGTAGAGACTAGTTTAGGCCATAGGATTAACCCTAGTTTAGATCTAAACCATCAAATCCCGTCACAGGCTAGCTGAGCAGACCCAAAGAAGCAAACAGCCAGGAAAACATGGCCGACCAGGGAGGTCGACCCCCAGGTCGACACCCAAGTCGACTGGGCAGTCGACCTGGGCTGGGGCAGATCGACTCTCCAGTCGACTCCCCAGTCGACCTGGGGTACGGCGGGAAATTTTCCCGCCCAATCTGTGTTGGAGCTAATTTTGAATTTCGGGCTGAATTTTGAATTTTCTAAAATCTTCTATGGGCCTTATCTTGGTCATACGGACTCCGATTTACGAAATTTCGGACTCGTTTTCAAGAAGAATTTCGAGATGAATGCAATGGCGTAACCCGTTCCCATTGATTCTTAACTTATGATTTAATTTTTCCATGATTTCTTGTTTTAACATGTTATAAAAATTCGGGTTGTTACATTTAGCATTGATTATGTTAGCTTAAAGCTGCTAAAATATCTCTCAACAATTCGGTCTTAATTTTGATTCCTTGATTAGGTTTGGTCGAAATTTATCTTACTAGGAAGCTAATCTAGAATACTTATGTCATATACATTTTAAAATTTTAAAGTTTGCTACTCAAAACATTATTGCAAATTGACTGTGTTTGAAAAACAGAGATTGACGTCATTCAATGCGAATGTCATAACTAATGACACATATAAGATTTTGAGATACATCGAGTACTTTGAAAAGACTGATGTGGGATATAAAAAAAAAGGTTCATACTTAATACCTTACAGATGATTTTCGAAGTTGAAAGTGTGGATTTTTTTCAAAAGAAAAATGGTTATCTATGTTGGAGTAATGATTACAAAGTATAATAGTACTTTGAGATAATACTTTGCTTATACTTATGAAAGATTTTAATGGATTATTTCATCAATGATGGTTACCTTCGAATGACAACTACGGTGTGCGGTATAAGTCAATAGATCTTGGGTAGTGCACTATTAATTTATTTTGGTATTGAGCTGAGTAGAGTACATCCCTACTTAGTGAGTGGATGCTGACCGCAATATGATGGTTACCTTTTGATAATGATGATGATGTGCAGTATAGGACGATAGATCTTGGATAATGCAATTATTACTCTATGTGGTATTGAGCCAGTAGAGTACGTCCCTATTAGTGATGGAATGCCGACCGCAATAGGATAAAATATCCTAAATTGAGTGTGTGGCTTGGATCCACTTTGATGAATATGATCCTAGTTTCGGCAAAGAATTTCTTATAAAACTTGTTTGACTTATTTGAATATATTATTTGAAAGTATATTTGGAAATTCTTATAGTAAGAGTGCCATGATTACTCGTTGGTACATTTCGAGGGGTACCGCAACATAGAGAGTACATCCTTACTTGATGATGATGAGTCAGCAATGACTACAATACAATGAAATATCCTATATTGAGTGTATGGTATAGATCCACATAGATGATCCTATTTCCGATGAATTAAATTGATATAAAGAATATGCTACCACTAACTTGTTTGATATATTCATAGTTATCATATGAAAGTCTTTCTTTAATATCATTTGAACTTTGATGTGATATTATCCCGACAAAGTTAATTAATGATTCTTATGAACACGACTGCCACAATTACTTTTTGGTACATTTCGATGGGTACCACACATGGAGAGTATGTCTTTACTTGATGATTTGACACTGCCCATGAAAAAAAGAGGCTTTAGAATCCACTTCAATATATTCACGGGAAGGAGACCGAGTATCAATGTTGATTAAAATGAATATGATCCCAAATTTGGACATAAGAAGAAACTATGGCGGGCCTGATTCGGTAATAACTTGCAGGATTGATAGAATGTTGATCACAAATTGAGAAATTCTAATCATATAATATCCAAGTATGTCTTGTACACTAATTCCAAAATTATTTTGTGAAACCGTTTTCAAAGTATACATTCAAAAAAAATTCCCTGGATACATAGAGTTTCCTTCATGGAATATTTGGCTTTCTTTTGATTAAGTATTGCATAAAATTTTGGGGCTGAAATTCATTTTAAGGGGAAAAGAATTTAACAACCCAAAAATTTACCACTTAAATTTACAAATATTTAATAAATTTTAAATATCGAAATGATGAGTTGTAACTAAAATAAAGCACTTTTAAATAATAAAGAGCGACAGTGAAATAATTTTTAATACCAGTTTACAAAAAATATTTAGTCCGATGTGAATTTGAAAATGTGACTGTAAATCGTTCATCAAATTCTCGACCTTTTTTCAACTAAAACTTGTCAGAAAGGTCATAACACTATCGTGCATGCAAACACACATTATATATTACGATAGCATGGTTTCAAAACATGAATGCATGTATTCATGCTAAAAAAATTGAATTTAATATAAAAAGCTTCTTATGTAGGCTTTTTTTTAAAAAGATAAGGATAATACCCCTCTTAGGTGTCCATATGTAGAAGCATCCCATGACACCTAAGGAGACATATGTCACCATCCTGATATTTTCATGCATGACGATGGACAAGTGTCCAAGGTCGAAAAGATCAAAATAGCCTCGAGAAATGTTGTAAATAGCATGGCCATTTTGCTAAAGTAGAACATTAAGAAAATCCTCCTACATATTTTGGTCATATCTTCCAAACCATGTATCCAAATTGAGTGATTCTTTTTTTATTGGAAAGCTATTTCAAAATGGAAAAACTTTTATTTAGATCGCTTCTTAAGATTCCGGATAAATGATTTTAGAATTTTACATGAAAGTGAAGTAATTTTCCAGCGTATGTTTTATTTTCAAAAATAACCGCTCGTGGTCTTTAAGACATAATTTTCGACTCTGTAGCCCAGATCAGTTGATTCTTTTTTGTTGGAAAGCTGATTCAAAACCAAACAATTTTGTTTTAACCATTCCTAAATCGAAGTTTAACCTATGGAAAAATCAATGAGAACTAAGTAGATTTATTTATTCTATTTTCAAGTCAGAAATAATTTGTTCACTTTCAGTGGTCATAACTTTTGTTTTACTTGGATCAATTGCCTTAACGTTTCTTCATTAGAAAGATATTTTAATGATGAATATCATTCATGTTTATCATTTTTGATAATTTAGAGAGTAGCTTGGGTGAAAACCAGTTTGGAGTGAAGTGTTTTGGTTGGTTCTATTTTTAAACACAGAATTGATCGTTCCACTTTCAAAATTATTAACTAAATATCTACTGTTCTAAATTTTCCCATATTTGGTCTTGAGTCTCTTCATATCATCCTTAACAAACCGTTTAAATTTGGTATGCTAATTCAATATGAAAGATGGCCAAAATGTGTCAAACTCGAGAGCAATTTGTAAGTTGATGTGAGCTTTCCGATTATTCAAGAAAGACATTTGCATGCTTTAAGGTGATGCTAAGGACTATATTTATGTTCTACGATGCAAAAGAAGTTAGCAAGGAGTACTGTGAGTATAATCAACATCTAAACAATCACTAATTTCTTATGCTTGTGTTTAAATTAGGGTTGCACATGACTTTTTTTTCTTCTAATGCTATATATTACAATCTTTGCTTTGGAAAGCAAACAACACATACCCATAATGATTGAGGATTTTATGACTTAATATGACTTTTACAAGGTCTTGAAAAAAAGGATAAATTGGGCACAAACATAGAATATGTGAGATTTTATAGCAAAAGTCACTATAAATGCATTATCGAAATGCCTTACCTTGACGAATTTTTTATGATTATGTAGAACAATATTTTCAAGTATTTATTTTCATGATGATTAAATATATTGAGAAAGATGCTATAGCAAGAAGTGGTTTATATTGTACTAGAATTTTCTATAGCATTTTCTAAAACGTTGTCATTTTAGGTTGAAAGATTAAACGAGGTATAAATGTGTTTAACTTAACTGTTTCACTTTAATTTTTGAAGATCTTTCCAAACATATATTAGAGAGATATAAAGTTGGTTTGAGATTGTTTACGAAATGAGTTTTTGCATAAAGAAGTTATCTATTATTTGAAATAAAAGAGGTTTATCTTCTGAAAGGAAGTTCAACAAGAGATATATAGATGTCTTTCAAAATGAGTATTTACAAAGTATTTTACCCTTACTTGATATAAAGAGTGTTTTGGAAGTAAATATTATTTTTAAATGATTTTTGTAAATAAGAACTACATTGGCTTGATCCTGTATCTAATTGCTCACCCAATCAGATAGAGGTACGTCGGCAGTCACAAGTGGCAGTGATGCAGCTGCAATAATAATAAAATATATTTTTGTTTATTATTTATTATTACATCCGGTGTTGGTGCATCTTTCATGTTTATCATTTAAGCCATACCGACGAATTAATCAAGTGTGCAGAAATAAATATCGATGTCCATCTCATCAGAGTTGCACAATGGCAGATTTATGGTATTTGTAACATCCGAGATTTTTGACAATTCAGATCGACAATGATCCTCAATGTCGACTTAAACAAATCAAAAATATAGATAGTTATTGGTATTTATATAAGAAAAAGAAGAGAAGAAGAAAAACAAATGCATAATCTCATAGCGAAAGGAAAAAAATATAATAATTAAATAACAATTCATGAAGCTGTTAAAACATACATTTTATTTTATAACGATTTTCAGAGTTAACTATCATAAACATACCAATATTTGCAGCAGAAATAAATAATAATATTTCTGGCAAGCTTCATTTTCATCTTTGAAATCTTGTCTTCAATAACTGAAACTCAGGCTGACCCGAGCGTATTACATAAAAAGAAACACAACAAACACTCTGATCAGAATTAAAATATTTTCTTGTCAGTTAAATCAAATTCATTTGATAATATCAGTGCAATAACTAAAGAGATGTTACGGGAATTTCCATCTCCTAAGGAACCGTTAAACTAGATACTATATAATACAATGCGCTATTATAATAGTGTCTATGGTTAAATATAAAATAATAAAATTGTGTAAGCGGGATTACCATTATTACCCTTACACCGTTTATACCATTGCCGTACAATTTGCTTTAACATACCAGTACGTCGGCGGATAGGGATGCGTCGTGATACGACAACGTTAAATCAAAATCGCAGGGGGCTCAATCAAGATAATACGACAAGGCACACGAGGAATTGCCAGAGTATGAATATACTAATTGCACGCTTGGAATGGTGGTAACGCATAGCCGCGACTACCGCCCACCTCGAACAAGACTCCCAAATCACGGATGCGCCTCAAATCAATCAAACCGAAGGGCTATAGTAATAAAGAAAGAAGTTTACCGATGGAGGTAGCTAACCCCACTTAGTCACGGTATAGCCCTATTTTAGTCATTTTAATTATGACCCGAAGGTCAAGGATTTTCATTATCGTTCTCTTTCTTTAAATCCAGTAATCGCCTCCAAATCAACCTACTTCATTTTGGAACTCCACCGCGTACATAGTTGTTAAAGTGGTTTTCGATACTAGCAGAGAGTATGACAATATTCGATCCCGGCCTCTTTAACAACCAAACGTTTACATTTTTCACACCGGTCAGTTCTTTTACATTTCAAGAAGTTTGTACTTCATATCAAAATATCGGATTTTCTTAAAAAGAATCATTTCAATATTCAAGATATAATATTATTCATAATAAAATCTCCATTTAAATCAATTTAAAATCTTGAAACGATCCAACCTTAAAATAATTCGAATATTTAAAATAGTTTAAAAGTATATGTGTGTTTTTGAAAGTTTGAAATAGACAGCTTGTATATATAAAATAAAATATATCAAAATTTAGTAAAATCTATAGTAAATATATATTAAGCTAAATTATAAAATAAATAATTGATTATTAAAATAGTTTATTAATGATAATTAATAGTTATAAGAAAATTAATAGCTATGAAGTAAAATAGTTTGTAAAGTAAAATAGTTAACTACTAAAATAGTTTCTAAAATGGTTCAAAATAATATAGTTGGAATTAGAATCGTTTCGATAAAATTTCAATTAGACTTGAAGTCATATTCCAATTTCAAATCAATCAACTCAATTTCAATATTTCAATCGATTTAAATTTTCATTTTACATTCATTTCAATTCAATCAATTTAATTCAAATAATTAAATTACAAATCAGATTCTCATTTTCAATGGTTTTTATTTATAACAAATAATGAGTTCACAATTCTGATATCATTTTAAATCAATGTTGATTTAAATAAATTTCAAAGGTGGATAAAACAATTCAATTTCAATAAGTTTGATTCACATTCAAGTCAGTTTTTAACTTCAGTTATCCACATTTACGAATTCTTTAAAATTGTAAATTTTAAATTTCAAAGCTCAAAGTTCATATTTGAAGAAAATCAATTAATAATTCTATTTATTGTCTTTAAAACAATATTCCAAAAATTCAAGGTTAAAAACAATTTTTATTTAACCAACCGGTGTCCGTATATGTAATTTTCTATCCTATGGCCATGTAATACTTAAAATTTAATTTTAATATTTTGGGAAAGGATATATCATTTCAATCCAAATCAGGGTCATAGGTATTTATCATTTCTACCCATGTTCTTTATTCATTTTAGTGATTAATCACAATTTTATTTGATGCTCGTAACATCTAGGGTAAATGGTTGGGATTAATCAACACAAGCAATGGTCATATATAAATAAGGTGAATAACAGGATGATATAAACATCAACATATCAATCCAAGACATCCATCAAAATCATTTCATCCAAACAATTAAATCTTACTTCAATTTACTAGTTATCGGGTGTCGATTTAAAACTAATATTAAATGTCAAATTTTAACTTAACTATAAAATGTAAACAAACTGTCAAATTAAATTACACTATTTATGCCGGTCAACATACATATGCAATTTTTAACTACTAAATAACAACCAATGCAATCATATCACAAATATGATTTTAATCTAACTAACAATCAAACATTTTAGTTAAGTGTGAGTGGGTTTAATCACTCACTTTTGATTTCAAACGCATTTGAACTCCAAAGTAGGCCCAAAATTGAACTATCCCCAAATCCGACCAAACCGGTTCCATATCATTTGGAATTTCGATATGATCCTAACGGAACAAATCTCGCATCAATATGAGTTCATATGCAAAACTTATGCAAGTTAACACAACTAGAAAATTAAATAAATAAAGTAAAATGAATGTCCACAAAAATACATGCTACGTCATCTCCTCCCAACAATATTTCTTCTTCATTTCAGCGTAACAAGAATGACATTAACCAACCATGGCTGATTCTTGCAACTGTCATATCTTTCTCATCCCTTAACAAATCACCTCCTGTTAGCAACGTTGTTCTTCTCTTCTCATATGCTTCCTCTCTATCATCAATTTGTTCAACTCGATTAACCCAAAAATGTGTCCCCATCATAAACATGCATTGTACAAAAAAGAATCGACACCCTTTTTCCTTGAATCACCAAAATCGCACATAAGATGCTATTTTTTCCTACGAACTCAAATCTAAAATCAGATTTGCAAACTGATGATCGTACATCCCTAGATCTTCAACCTTAGCCTATATATACTTCACTATAAAAATATGGATTGTTGGATCTAGAATAACCCTAGAGGGGGGGGGGGTGAATAGGGTTTTTCACAGTTTTTAACAAGAATTAAAAACTTAATGAGATAAATAATAATAAACTGATCACAGAATATAGCAGAAACAGAAATGCAGAAAATAAATCACACAAAGATTTACCCAGCTTCGGCAAAACCCTGCCTACTGCTGCATTTCTAAGATTTCTACTAGGTGATAGAACAGTTCCCGCATACAAGACCATGTACACTCGCAAACCCCTGCTTCTATTCTAACCCTACGCTCAAAATCCTAGACTGATTCAAACCCCTGAATCAGATTTTCCCGAATTACAAAACCTGTAACTCGTAACTCAGATTTACAGACTCTAAAAACTGTCAGTCAACTCCTTGACTGAGTCCCCCCTAGAGATTACAGACTCTAGAACTGTTTCGGTTTGATTTACAAAACAAAATAAAAAATAAAATAAAAAAAAACAATACCAAAATAAAACAAACTAAATAGAAACCCTAGGAGTTAAAATTAAAAGGGTTATCCCCTTATTCATTTAAACATGGCCGGCCCATTTGTTTGTGTCCACTCTCATTTGCTTTGCCCCGATTTTGTTTCTCTGGAGAAAATTAATGGCGGCTAGGGTTTCTCCTATTGTCTCCAAATTGAATTGATGCGGTTGTTTCTCTGATTGCTCGAACTTGCCGATGCTCTATTTGTCGATTGATGATGCTCCGATTTGGGCTTGCACTCTCTCTTTCGATTGAAACTGTGTGAGTAATTTTAACTTTGAGTCTCTGCTTGAAATTATTTGCTTGAGGTTTCGATTTCGATGTTCTCTTGTTTGTGGTTTCGATACCCCTTTCGCCAGTGATGAAAATTGGTGTGCTAATATAGGGTTATAGAAAACCCTAACTTTACTCTGATTTCGCTAATATTGACTTGGCTGATTCTGTGTTGTTTCCCCTTTTGATTTTCGGCTTGAATTGATTTGTTGTTGCGTGATTTCCTATTTTTTGCTTCCTCTTTGGTTTCTCGGCCTTGATTTGATTATAGCAATTCTGGAAAAATTTAATTGCTTTCCCTTTTTGATTTGTGGCCTGCGAGATTGTTGTGATGCATCCAGACTTGTTTTCGATCTTCCATGAATCTGGATATTTGATTATGGCCTTTTGAATGAAATCCCAAAAGAAAAACTGTTGCCAAAAAAATGAACATTTCTGGAATGATATTCATTGATTTCCTGGCCCCTTGTGTGTATTTCCAGTTTTGAATTCCTGATTAATTTGTGCAATTCATCCCTTGCAAAAAAAATGCTGTAATTCATTTGCCATGTATGATGGACATAAATTCCTGCTTTGAAACTGTTTTGCTGATTCTGAAGACATTTTAAACTTGCCAAATTTTGAATCGTGATTTTTGGAAACAAAAATCAGTGTTCCTTGCCATTTAAACCCAACTGTGATTTTAGAAAAAATTTTGGCCAAAATTGGAAAGTGTGAAATCAAAATCTTGTTTTCCTATGGCATAAATGAATTATTTTCATATCTCCTTAATTTAGTTTCATGTGCCACTTTTCATTGATCATGTTTGACCGAAATAATATGCTATGTGCATTTCCATGCACACATGCATGTTTATGCCGCTCCTGCCTTTGTACTTGCTGATGTATGTAAATCAACTTGTTTTGCACTAGCTTGTCTTTGCAAACAAATAAAGGTTGGTGCACTCATAACTAGTTCACCATGCTACACCATCTTGTATGACATGATATATAGACATGTATATTTGCTGTGTTTCTTTACTGTTCCACCATGTCTCCATAATGTGATTATGGACATTGTACCATCCTGCCATGTATTTGCTTGTACCATCTATGTTGTATATGCTGATTATGTTTGGGCTGTTACTCCATTCTCATTTATGCTGAGCTGATACATGCACCATCACCACTTGCATGCCATGCTGAACTGATTTGTCAAAAGAAAAAAAACATGTTTGTACTTATGCCATCCTAACCTGTTTGAACATGATTTTTTGCTGAGCAGTTGCACCATTTTATTTGTGCACACACATACTATTGTTTACTTAATCCACTTTACATTTGTGAACATGTATTCGCTGTACCTCTCTGCCTTGGACATTCTTGCATTTGTTGAGCTGTAATATTATGAAACTGACACCATCTTGCTGATCTGACATCATTAGCTTGAACATCCCTTATGTCTTGAACTCGACCATGCTGAAATTCATATATATATATTGCAGTCTGACTTGAACTGCCTTGTTAGTGTTTTCACTATGCTGTATCATTCATATACTCGACTGCTTTGAACTGTTATTGCTCATTCACCATTGAATTTGAGTTCTTCACTGATTTTGTTTCTTGCTTGGGCTGGTTTGAGTTGATTCATGCAAGCTCGACCATTTTGCACTCTAGCTTGCTTGGCTCGACTCCATGCTTTGACACTTTGAAATTGATTGCTTTCTTTGAGGTTTTGATCATGTTTGTTTGTGTTGACTTTGTTGTTTTTCAAATATGCACTGAGTTGAGAAGGTCCACGTGGCTACTCCTCAGTTGCACGCTGAACTGGCGAGGCAGTGCACACGTGTATACACGTGTGTACATGCAGCCATCAGACGAGATGTCCCTGTCCCTGCATTGAAATATATATGTTGTCTGCCTTGTGGTATTTACAGTGTATCACTGTGAATATCACAAGCTGTCTAGACACAGATTGATGGTTTTATAATTCAGATCAAGTCATGAAAAATGATGAGAAACACACCAGAAATCTGAGGCAAATAAAATTTTAAAAAATAAAATTTAAATTTGCATGTATTCTGTTTTATTTCTATTGCAGTGTACTGTGTGTGTGTGTTTCATGTGTGACAGGTAAGCTGGGATGACAGGACTGACTGTGATGACAGGACTGACAAGCTGAAGACAAGAAGACAGTGTGTGGTGTCAATGAATGTATGAGTCTGTATATACAAGTGAAAATGGATATATATGAAATGTAAACTGAATGAATGTATGAATGTTGCAGTGAGGAGCTGTGTATATATGAAATGTACTGATGTTTGTAATAAACAAGTTTGATTGAAATAAAATATCATTTTATTGTTGTCAATCGAACTTGTCTATTTTATTCTGTTTATATACAAGTACAAATATTCTGTGAATGTATAAATAGTGGAGTTACAAATAGTTGTATTGTTTGAATATTGAAATAAAATATTTTATTTAAATAAAATACTGGTTAATATTTGAATTTCTGTACAGTCGTATTTTATTTAAATATAAATATTATATTCATTGCTGTGATGAATATATATATAACAGTACAATACCAAACACATTTATAATAGAAATATATTTGGTTGTTATCATCAAACAAAAATCATATAATTGTGTATACAACACCGTTATATACAACAATCTCCCCCTTTTGATGATGACAAACAAATAAAAGATTTTGAATATAATAAATGTGTTTGTTCGTGAATATTTGAACTCCCCCTATTTTCCCCTATTTAAATGCTCCCCCTACAACAGAAACTCCCCCTATAACTGTGCATGAGTGAAAAGAATGTAAAAAGGTTCAGAATTCTCAAAATTAGAATATTTATAGAATATTCACTCATAAATCAAAATCTAATCCATTCTCCCCCTTTTGTTATCATCAAAAGGATACAGATTTTAAAATACAGATGAAAAATGACTAAAAATATAATTTCAGCTAAAGAGAAAGAATGATCATCACAAATCTCAATCAGTCAAACAAAAATCATAATATTCTGAGAGCAGGTGGCATATTTCACATTGTAGATAGTGATGGATTTACGATGAGATTTATATAATGGAGAGAGTTTAAAAAAAATATTTCAATTATTTCCAAGGATTCTTATCAAATTAAAGCACAAGAACAGTGATGAATTCCGACTATAGTTAATAATTCAATTTAAGTGACAAAATCAAATCATCTCAAATTCCAATATCAATCAACAAATCATAATACGTCATAAAATTTCAACACATTTCACAGATTAGAAAGTGGATTGATAGGCTGGTTAATATACACCAAGGAGAATTTCACATAAAAATTTATTTATTGCAAATTATTTTCTTTTCTTTCTCTTTTGATTTAAGAGCACCCTGACCACGCATTACCAGAGCTTGGATTTTTAAATGAGGTCAGTCGCAGCTTAAATTATAAGTTGTCTCTTAACCATTCATGACCAGAGCTTGGATTTTTAAATGAGGTTAGAAACACACTTATTAATTATATCATTTTCAGCTTTTAAAGAAAAAACTCCTCGATATATAAAACCAGTATGGATGATAGAAATGTGGTAAGTACAGAGATAGACTGTGAAATAAATTTCTAAATTAATTATATTATGAGATATGCATGAACTGTACCGGGATTATTGAAAATTTTCATTTGTCACTAATTCTGAATAATAATATAACCACAATTCCATCACAAATATTTTCACTGTTTATTTAAAATGATTTTGAGAAAAAAAAAATTAAACTCTTCATATTTATATAAAATCATAACGGATGGCAGAAGGATGATAAGTAATGAAGATGGCCGTGAAATAATTTCCAGTTCAAAGATATTATAATAAATATTCAACCATCATGAAAAAATCTAAATAAAATTCTCCTCTTGTTGTGAAATATACTGCAGTCACAATTCATCACAATTTCTAAGTCTGATTATAATTTTGATGAATTATAAATACAGTTTAATTTGGATATTGATTTCAATTTCTGAAAGAATAATCAATAAATAATTTTAAATTTGAAAATCAATTACAAGTGTAATATGCTGATCTATACATGACAAGAAGGAAAAAATACATATATACAGCAAAAATATGCAGCACTTTTAAACTGATACCACATGGTGTCTCTACAAAGTGAAAAATCAGAACAGATGGATGAGACAAATATAAGGCGCTTCTGATACCAAATGTTCTCGCTTTCTCGAGGATTTTAATGACACCCTGGTGGCAAACAATGATACCTCAGTTAACAGAAAATACTTAATTACAAAGCAAGCAACTCAAGCACACAAATTTCATTTATCAGAGTACGATAAATCTTTGATACCAAATCAAGCAGTCAAAAAAAAATTTACAAATCAATTTCTTATAATCAGAGCAGCATGATTCCAAAAACAAACATTTTTCAAAAGCAGTATCAGAGCAGCACAGAGAAATCAGTATCACAACAGACTTGTCAAGATGTTGGTCACATAAGGTAGTTTATGATCCAAGATTTGCAAATATACACTATTTTAAATCATTTGAAGAAATGTAAAAGTATTAGGATTTAATGAATCAATCACACCAGGTTATATTTCAGATTCAAGATATGTGTGAGATCCAATAAATCAATAATTTCAAATGATTTTAAACAGACATATATTCAAATCAAATAATCATGAAATAGCAATGATTTTCAAAGACCATTTTTTTTTTTTTAAAAAAAAAAAATTCAAGAATTTCTCAAAACTATTTCTGTCAAGCCCAAGAGAAATTTCAGGTCATTTACATCAAATTTGAAAATATTCATGATCGGGATAATTTATTTGAAATCACATGAATCTATGTCAAGTTTTGAAATATAATGAATCAGTCACATTAGGTTGATAATTTCAAATTTAGGAGGTGTGTGATTATTCAAAATATTAATAATTTCAGATGATTTCAAACAAACAAATTCTAACCATGATGGTCATGAATTACAATGATTTTCAAGATGTATCACTGAGATTCTAGATAATTTAAAATTTCCAAGCCAATCTGAAAAATAATGAAAATATCACTACTGATAAATAATAGAGTGCTGTAATGAGTATGTTATTTTAAGCTTTCCTAAACTGAATTAGTGAAAACTCAAAACAGCAGTGACGTGTGAAATTCCATCAAATTTTCAGATCTTCAAAACTTTAGAATTCTGATTAACAGTGTTCAGGATATGACAATTATACATCAACACTGTTATGAATTCAGAAAACAGAAAAAGAACTTCAAAACTATTGCAGAAATTTACAAGATTAAATTCAGGATATGGAAATGATTAACACACGATGATTTTATACAAATAAAGCATATTTCCAGAAAGATCATGAATTCTGCAACTGGAAGTTTAATAAGTACAGACAAAAAAAAAAAAGGAATATGGCAGCGTCAAATCAAAAACTAAAAACAGAAGGAGATAGAGGAAGGAAAAAAAAAGACAATAAAAGAAAAGAGAATATACAAAGGTGAGTTTAGAGATCATACCAGAATCCAATGTAAAGCAGAATCTCTAACTCAACAAATGTTGGCCTAAGGAACTGTAAATGACACAGAATTATAGACAATCTTGATTTCAAATTTCTTTTCAGCACAGCAGTTCCTCAGCCTTCACTGGTACCTAGCAGTTGAGAGAATTAAGTGGTCTAACAAAATTTGTAAAACCACTCTGAAATACGTTTACCACTTTTGGTACCCAAACCTGTTTGTATAACAAACCATCAGAATTAACCTTTGTACCCTTTGGAACCCAAATCTGTTTGAATTTAGTTAAAGTCGTTTTATTTTTATTCGGGATCCAAGATTGTTTAAATGGTTTATTATAAAACGATTTCTCATCACAATTTCGATTAAAAGAACCTTTGAAATTTTCAGAGTTCAAATTTTCAACGTAGTTCTTTTCAAGGTTGTTTGAAGAATTTTTCAAATCATTCGAAATTCGTCTTTCAAAATCATTATTTTTCTCAAACCCAAGTCCACGTTTATTTTGAACAGAGAATTGGTTTTTCAACAACATATTCAAAGATTTTTCACCGTTTGAGAAATTAGACAAGATTGTTTCAAGTTGTTGAATTTCAGTTTTAAGATCACCATTTTCTTTCAATAAATTTGAACAACGATTTTTAGTGATCTCACATCTTTCAAAATCAGATTTCAAAACCAAATTTTCATCATTGAGTAACTTTATCTTGGTTTGGGATTCGGAAATTTCAAGTTCAAGTCGTTTTTGTTTTTCAGACTCAAAATTCTTGGATTTTTCAATCTCATTTTCAAGTTCTTCTAAAATCAAATTTGATTTCAACAAATTCTCCTTTTCAGCAATTTCAAATTTGGAATTTATATCTGTTTTAAAATTTTCAAATTCCTTTTGCAGAAGATTATTCAAATTTGACAGCTCAGTCTTGTTCTCATTTAAGATCAGAATTTCATCTTCAAACTTTTGGATACTTTTATTGAGATGAACAAGATTGGCTTTCAATTTCAAACAATTTTTGCAAACAGAATTTGAAGAATTTTTAACATATTCAAGTTGTGATTCCAAATCATCAATTTTGCTGATCAACTCAGAATTCCTAGACTTCAGAGATTTATTTTTAGATTGGAGTTTATCAACAGATTTAGTTAAATCAAGACACATGTAAACCAGATCTTCATATGAGAAATTCTCGGTTTCAGCATTTGTTGATTCTCCATCATCTGATTCATCTGAAGTTTCATTTGTAAATCCTGTTAAACAGAACTCGGAATCTGAGTTGACTTTATTGGGTTTTGAGCTGTGGTTGTCAAATCTTCCATACTTCGTATTGAGAGTGTCCCAGATTTCCTGTGCAGATAAACAATGACAGATAAGGTTAAACTGTTCAGTATTAAGATAATCAAATATGATTTTCATAGCACGAGTATTGAAATTAATATCTACACTATCAAATCCATTGATAATAACATCCCAACATTTGATATGAATAGATTTCAAATAAAATTCCATTTTGGATTTCCAGTTTAAAAAATCTGTTCCATCAAAAACATTTGGAGATGAACTGGACTGACTCTCTATCGGTTGACAACTAGAATGACCCATGACTCTAGAGTTAGTGAAATAACCTGCTCTGATACCACTTGTTGGATCTAGAATAACCCTAGAGGGGGGGGGGGGTGAATAGGGTTTTTCACAGTTTTTAACAAGAATTAAAAACTTAATGAGATAAATAATAATAAACTGATCACAGAATATAGCAGAAACAGAAATGCAGAAAATAAATCACACAAAGATATACCCAGCTTCGGCAAAACCCTGCCTACTGCTGCATTTCTAAGATTTCTACTAGGTGATAGAACAGTTCCCGCATACAAGACCATGTACACTCGCAAACCCCTGCTTCTATTCTAACCCTACGCTCAAAATCCTAGACTGATTCAAACCCCTGAATCAGATTTTCCCGAATTACAAAACCTGTAACTCGTAACTTAGATTTACAGACTCTAAGAACTGTCAGTCAACTCCTTGACTGAGTCCCCCCTAGAGATTACAGACTCTAGAACTGTTTCGGTTTGATTTACAAAACAAAATAAAAAATAAAATAAAAAAAAACAATACCAAAATAAAACAAACTAAATAGAAACCCTAGGAGTTAAAATTAAAAGGGTTATCCCCTTATTCATTTAAACATGGCCGGCCCATTTGTTTGTGTCCACTCTCATTTGCTTTGCCCCGATTTTGTTTCTCTGGAGAAAATTAATGGCGGCTAGGGTTTCTCCTATTGTCTCCAAATTGAATTGATGCGGTTGTTTCTCTGATTGCTCGAACTTGCCGATGCTCTATTTGTCGATTGATGATGCTCCGATTTGGGCTTGCACTCTCTCTTTCGATTGAAACTGTGTGAGTAATTTTAACTTTGAGTCTCTGCTTGAAATTATTTGCTTGAGGTTTCGATTTCGATGTTCTCTTGTTTGTGGTTTCGATACCCCTTTCGCCAGTGATGAAAATTGGTGTGCTAATATAGGGTTATAGAAAACCCTAACTTTACTCTGATTTCGCTAATATTGACTTGGCTGATTCTGTGTTGTTTCCCCTTTTGATTTTCGGCTTGAATTGATTTGTTGTTGCGTGATTTCCTATTTTTTGCTTCCTCTTTGGTTTCTCGGCCTTGATTTGATTATAGCAATTCTGGAAAAATTTAATTGCTTTCCCTTTTTGATTTGTGGCCTGCGAGATTGTTGTGATGCATCCAGACTTGTTTTCGATCTTCCATGAATCTGGATATTTGATTATGGCCTTTTGAATGAAATCCCAAAAGAAAAACTGTTGCCAAAAAAAATGAACATTTCTGGAATGATATTCATTGATTTCCTGGCCCCTTGTGTGTATTTCCAGTTTTGAATTCCTGATTAATTTGTGCAATTCATCCCTTGCAAAAAAAATGCTGTAATTCATTTGCCATGTATGATGGACATAAATTCCTGCTTTGAAACTGTTTTGCTGATTCTGAAGACATTTTAAACTTGCCAAATTTTGAATCGTGATTTCTGGAAACAAAAATCAGTGTTCCTTGCCATTTAAACCCAACTGTGATTTTAGAAAAAAATTTGGCCAAAATTGGAAAGTGTGAAATCAAAATCTTGTTTTCCTATGGCATAAATGAATTATTTTCATATCTCCTTAATTTAGTTTCATGTGCCACTTTTCATTGATCATGTTTGACCGAAATAATATGCTATGTGCATTTCCATGCACACATGCATGTTTATGCCGCTCCTGCCTTTGTACTTGCTGATGTATGTAAATCAACTTGTTTTGCACTAGCTTGTCTTTGCAAACAAATAAAGGTTGGTGCACTCATAACTAGTTCACCATGCTACACCATCTTGTATGACATGATATATAGACATGTATATTTGCTGTGTTTCTTTACTGTTCCACCATGTCTCCATAATGTGATTATGGACATTGTACCATCCTGCCATGTATTTGCTTGTACCATCTATGTTGTATATGCTGATTATGTTTGGGCTGTTACTCCATTCTCATTTATGCTGAGCTGATACATGCACCATCACCACTTGCATGCCATGCTGAACTGATTTGTCAAAAGAAAAAAAACATGTTTGTACTTATGCCATCCTAACCTGTTTGAACATGATTTTCTGCTGAGCAGTTGCACCATTTTATTTGTGCACACACATACTATTGTTTACTTAATCCACTTTACATTTGTGAACATGTATTCGCTGTACCTCTCTGCCTTGGACATTCTTGCATTTGTTGAGCTGTAATATTATGAAACTGACACCATCTTGCTGATCTGACATCATTAGCTTGAACATCCCTTATGTCTTGAACTCGACCATGCTGAAATTCATATATATATATTGCAGTCTGACTTGAACTGCCTTGTTAGTGTTTTCACTATGCTGTATCATTCATATACTCGACTGCTTTGAACTGTTATTGCTCATTCACCATTGAATTTGAGTTCTTCACTGATTTTGTTTCTTGCTTGGGCTGGTTTGAGTTGATTCATGCAAGCTCGACCATTTTGCACTCTAGCTTGCTTGGCTCGACTCCATGCTTTGACACTTTGAAATTGATTGCTTTCTTTGAGGTTTTGATCATGTTTGTTTGTGTTGACTTTGTTGTTTTTCAAATATGCACTGAGTTGAGAAGGTCCACGTGGCTACTCCTCAGTTGCACGCTGAACTGGCGAGGCAGTGCACACGTGTATACACGTGTGTACATGCAGCCATCAGACGAGATGTCCCTGTCCCTGCATTGAAATATATATGTTGTCTGCCTTGTGGTATTTACAGTGTATCACTGTGAATATCACAAGCTGTCTAGACACAGATTGATGGTTTTATAATTCAGATCAAGTCATGAAAAATGATGAGAAACACACCAGAAATCTGAGGCAAATAAAATTTTAAAAAATAAAATTTAAATTTGCATGTATTCTGTTTTATTTCTATTGCAGTGTACTGTGTGTGTGTGTTTCATGTGTGACAGGTAAGCTGGGATGACAGGATTGACTGTGATGACAGGACTGACAAGCTGAAGACAAGAAGACAGTGTGTGGTGTCAATGAATGTATGAGTCTGTATATACAAGTGAAAATGGATATATATGAAATGTAAACTGAATGAATGTATGAATGTTGCAGTGAGGAGCTGTGTATATATGAAATGTACTGATGTTTGTAATAAACAAGTTTGATTGAAATAAAATATCATTTTATTGTTGTCAATCGAACTTGTCTATTTTATTCTGTTTATATACAAGTACAAATATTCTGTGAATGTATAAATAGTGGAGTTACAAATAGTTGTATTGTTTGAATATTGAAATAAAATATTTTATTTAAATAAAATACTGGTTAATATTTGAATTTCTGTACAGTCGTATTTTATTTAAATATAAATATTATATTCATTGCTGTGATGAATATATATATAACAGTACAATACCAAACACATTTATAATAGAAATATATTTGGTTGTTATCATCAAACAAAAATCATATAATTGTGTATACAACACCGTTATATACAACATGGATCACCCCTAAATTATATCTCACACATTTAGATGTATACCATCTTGAAACTCTCAAATATAGCAGTTCAATGATTCTAAAATCGTGCGATTTCGTTGAGTATTTCGGTCGAATTTTTTTCTTAAGACAGAACAATGATGGAAGCCTCCTTATTTTAGTTAAAGGGAAGAATGAATTAGGTTAGCAGAGAACCTGATCTAATTTATATGAAAGAAATAAAAAGATGCCATTTATTGATTTTATTTTGATGTAGGATGGTGGTTATGGTGACCATAAAATGTAATGAATTTCGCAAACGTAAGACGCTTGGATTTCTGAAATTAAAATTTATTTATACTTTAAATGTTGAATCTTACCATGTTCATCACTTATTATACGTTACCTAAAATATAGCCTTCCCATTAAAACCGAAACCTAGTTAAATTTTCTAATGGACACAATTAACATTTATTTACACATGCATACAATATTTATTTCAATTGCTATATATTCACCTTTTTCAATTTTAAAAGTTCATAAATTTCATTTATGTCCAAATAGGACCTTAAATGCTTTACATACCAATTTTCTACCGAACGGGACACACTAACTCTTTGTTTTATATATTTACATTTTCATTTGTACATTTTCTTTTTTTCCTTTTTTTTTGTGGTCCATTTGCATGAAACATTAATGTTAACTGCCACAACAGTATGCTTCATGCGCAAAGGTTTATACATTCCCATGCTTTGTTTCATACATATACCATGAAATGCTCAACATTATGGAAAGAAGATAAGAAAAAAAAGGTATAAATGCATTAACTTCTTTTCACACGTTATTAAATGCATGCATAGATTTCTATTTTTCTATCCATAAATTTGGTTTCACACGCACATGAAAAAGTAAGCTACATACATGCATGACAATAAATTTCACAATATGGCAATAAATATTTATCCTTTCTTTAATTCATGCATAAGAAAATATTAGAACAAATTTTGGTTTATTTGGTTATATTTAATATAGATCAACAAATAAATAACCAACCAAGATTTTATAATGCGAACGTTGTCAGTTCAAAATAACATCGCGTAGTTCAAACTGAACGTCCAAACACACAAAATAAAATATCGTTGTGTTCAATTTGTTAATGCGAGTAAAATAACATATGAAAACCTGTTAAATTAACGTTCGTGTGAAATTCGATATAAATTCCCAATTCATACAATTATCTTTAATTAAATTTCAAAAACTAAGCAACTTTATTCACATCAAAATAAATTTAATTTTAACTTAATAAATCAAATTTTATTTTAATTATAAATTATTAATTACATCAATCAATCTCATTAAATATATAAGTATTAAATTCTAACCTTTCAAGTTAACCAATATAAACGGTGGATACCCAGTGTCAAAGGCTCCCGTACTCAAGCGCGAGGACTTCCTAGATCAGTCTCCCGTTCTATACTATTCTCTCGGCTTTCTGGGCTCTGGGGGTGGTCAGTTAGCGCACACAGCCTTTCCCTCACATTGTGAAGAGGCTGAGGCTCGAACCTGCGCGCTAACCTTACCGTTGTGCCAGGCACCACCTTTGTTAACCAATATAAACAAGATTGAAAACTATTTACAACCAATACATGCTATAATTATCAAAATAAGTTAAAATTAATCACTTGAACAATTTGTTTAAGTTTCCACCATGCATTAATACAATTTCAATATTTAAAGTTTAATCCTAAATTTGTTGACTTAATTAAGTCCAAATAACCCTCAATAATTACCATACAAATCAATTTATAATTTATATTTTAAATCTACATAAATAATGACACTTATTACCAGTCGACCTTCATTATACAAACAACAAATGTATATTATTACCATATTAATTAATTTAAAATTACTAACATATATGACATTCCAAAATTAGTTAATTCATTAATTTTAGCATTCAAAGCAATTTTGTTCAGAAACACATTAAATTTAATATTTTAAATTATCGCAAAATATCGGGATGTTACAGTAATCATGTTTAATTCGTATTTAAGTACACCCTATGAATTAGATGAATATTCTGATAAGTGCTAGTTGTAAAATTATTTTTCAATGCATTTAGTGATGTTGTATATTTATCAAATAAAGTGGTATTTGTCACTGTTTGTTTAGGACGAATGGAGTTTTCGACAATTTCGATTGATCCAAAAATTCTGGGTCATTATAGCTACAACATGTCGAAATTGCAGTGTAACGGACACACGAGAAAAGATAAGATTTCTCATAATGGATAGAACATATAACCTAGCAATTTTCAAGTCATAGAGATGGTGAAAAGTATGAGGGGCGTTCCATCAAAATCTAATGAAGTGATGCCTATCTTTCTAATAGCAAAGCGAAATCTATGTCCAAAGTTCCATAAAAAAGAAGCCAATGTTTCACACAATTGTGCATCATAATTTAAGGTCAACCAACTGCTTATAAAATAAGGTTATGCCTTTTTAAGATTAATTTAATGCAGTTTTACATAAAAAAATAAAAAATATAGAATATATTAAAAAACTCTTGAAATCCAATATTGCTTAAAGAAAATCAAATTTTGCGATCTCTCACGAAAAACAGAAAACAGTTGCAGGAGAATCACAAAATTTCCTTTTTCTAAACTATTAGGAAAATTATTTTGAGTTTTCGTTTTGCGAAGCAAATATATAACTCCAGAAATTTTAAACTGAAAGGTTAATCGACTTACCAAGCCTTATGTATAGACATGCAATTACTATAATGACATATGCTATATTTTCTAATTACATAATTAGTTCATAATAATTGGTGATATATTTGAATTTCAAATGGTAATTACAGTGATGTCAACTTAGGTAGAAATGCACACTTGTTCATTGGGCAGTACACAATAATTAATCTACTTCTACCTTGAACCTAAAGTTTTGATCAATTTTCGAGAATAAAAAAGTATCTACAGAAAATAACCCCATCTCCCGCCTTCGAGACACCGCAGTTCCATCTTCCAGATTGGCTCTTAAAGAGGTGTAACCTTCACTACCCTCGTCTCCACTGTCTCCATGATTTTGGGAAGAGTACGATGATTGCGAACATCATGCAATATTCTTTTAACTGCTGAATAATATTTTTTGGAGAATATGACTTATATTAGGATAAAAATTGCAAATTTGGGATTGGTTTTTGAAATGTAAATGGGTTTTGAACTTTATTCATGAGGTAAAAACATAGCTGGTTGGAAGAAAAAGTCAACTATGTTATATAAGTACATCTAGCAATAATAATGTTAAATAAACTAAGAACCAAGATTTGACCAAATCTCCCATGCGGATAGCAACATGCGGTATCAAATTAGCTTCTACGTTATCTGGAATTATAAATATTTGATAGAAAAAGGTTATTGAACCACTTTGGTAGTTAGTCACACAAAACCATCACCAAAAAAAGGCGTCAGTGGCAATGGTGACTAACCCTAGTAATAAGGATGACCCGATTAAGCATCAACACGAATTTTAGAACAACTTCAATTCCAAACATCAAAATCGACTATCAAAAACTTTGGTTAGTTCAGTACTACTTTGATTATCTAAGTGATTTTTCAAATATTAATATGTTTAAACCAAAATAATCAAATACGTAAACACTAAATTTCATTTAAAATCGCTACCTAAATCAATCATGAAAACCCATTTCAAAACATTAAACTTCTCTCATTGAACATAAAATTTGCATCCAATAAGATTAAGAACTAATTTTGCATCCTCGTTGGTTTTTACGGTTGGACCACGTAGAATGAATTTTGGTACACCAAAATGGAAGTTACACTCCGAGATCAAAAGTCACAGCCTCAACGGGGGTACAAATTGTGTTCGTACCTAACATTTGTAAGGACGTTTAAGAAAAATATTATGGGTTACAATTTCAAACCGTTGGATTACAACCCTTGTAATTTAGTGAATATTAATCCAAGATGTTAACAAAGACGGCTTTTAGAAGCCGACTACGTTAACATACAATAACCAGCTATAAATAAGTCATCTATTGTATTTCAGTACTCATTCCCATTTTTTTCTTCATCCTTCCCATTTTTTCTTCATCCGAGCATAAAAGGGGGAAAAAGGGAAGAAAGTAGGAAAAACATATAAATTTGGAAAAGAAATAAATTTGACAAAAATATGAATTATATTCGAGGTATTGATAGCCATAGCATAGACATGTAGTGATGGATGAAGAAAATGTCTATGGTGAAGAAGACATCAATGGCTTAGCTATCGACAAAGGAGACCAACCATTTGGAAGCACCCTAGTTAGGCGAAAACGAGCGAGTTATACACGAGATGCAGATTTGGATACATATATCAATCCAAATTTTTACTAGGTAAGGATTAACTTTTGTGTTGTTCCTAACATCGAAGTATACGTCAACATGTATGTTGAAGATTCTGTAAGTTATCTATTTTAAAATTTTGCTTTTAATTCTATGAAATTTTAGTATAAAAATTGAATACTTAACCAATCTAAAGTTAAGATCATTGTGATCACCATGCCTCTTTGGCTAGTGTAATTCACCTTTATAAGTCAATCCGAACAATTGGTTCAGATGACACTATCGACATTTTCTTTGGAAAATATAGGTATAACAACCCGGAAAATCAGGACCAATTTCTTTTAGCAATTTTAATACTTAAAATAATTTATTTTAAATAATAATGACGAAAAATTTATTTAAATCGAAGTTAGAACGAATAAATTTATTTTAATTATAAAACGAGTTTGAAATGGCGTGGCAGTTTGAAAATTCGATTTCAAATTTTAAATGAATGTACATGATTCAAAATAAACTGGATTTTGGTAAAACCAGAAATATTTGAATCTGTTTAAAATTATCATTCCAACGAATCTGAAAAATTGAAATTTCATAACGAGAATCAAATGTTATGCCCAGTTTAAAATTCAGAATAATCGCTATGGAATATATATTTTGTAATACTAAAAATAGCCATTTTACAATGACCTCCATTTTCGACGAAACCTCTTTTGTTGGATTCGGAATGTCAAATTATTGCTAGAGTCCAATTTTCATAATTTTTGGAATTAATATGTGAGCGTGGCAAAAGAAAACATGTTTTGACGGTTTTAATTAAATTGGATCGACCAGAAAATGACCATTTTTCAAATGGTCTCCAAATTCTACAAAATTAGTTTTGTTAGGACCGTATCATCAAAACATAGCTAGAAATAATTTTTATGGAATTTTCGGGGTCAGTATGGGGCCCTGGTAATTTAAAATGTTCGTTTAAATTAAATATATATTGTTTTATTTTTTAATTTTGATAAAAACTGATCGTAACTGCCGAATTGGGTTACAAAACATATTCCATTGCGTCCGAAGTGGGGGTATCTGGCTAGGGGCGACAGTCGTTGGGTTTGATTTGGAGTTCGGATGTGAAAACATATATTTTTGGATTTAAAGAGAAAAATAATAATATTAAATATTATATAAATAGCCCATTTATCTCTAAAGCCTAATCAGATTATAACAGCTGCCACAAACCAAATTCAATGGCTGAAATCATAGAAAACAAATCCCTTAATTATTTCAAACCAGTTTCGAATTAGCAAATGGTGATTCAACGAAAATCGAAGAGGCTTCTGAGATCTTGAACTTCGTATGGTTATGATCGGAATTAGGGTTCAAATTGGTACGAAATCATGCACCAACAAGCCGCCGTTCGCTGGGGATTTTCAGCGCAAGGAGGCACGTGAGTTCGACGTTGGGCTCGGCGTAGGTGGGTGGCAATCCGACGGTTCTGGTGGCGGTCGTGGATGGGGTTCCGACCCCTTTGGCTGACGTGCGTTCTACGATGGACGATGATGATTTTGGTTCGTATAACAACTCCAAGTAGAAGATGAAGTAGAAAAAAACAACATTTGTCTATACGTTATTAAAGGTAGTTTTTTTTATGTTTTTTTAAAACATATAAGGAAGATTATAGATTTGTATATAAATAACATGATCTTTGTTTAAATACAAATAAACACGATCTTTGTAAATATAAACAAGCATGATCTTTGTAAAAAAATAACATGATCTTTGAAAATATAAATAAACATGATCTTTGAAAATATAAATTAAGCATTGTTTCAAAATAAAATAGAGTGTTTTTAAAGATAAAAATTAAGCATTGTTTTGAATGTAAACATCATTGTTTTTGAAATATAAAATATACAATGTTTTGAAATATAAAATAAACATTGTTTTGAAAAATAAAATATAAATTGTTTGAAAAGTAAAATTAGCACATGATTTGTGAAAAGAAAATTTTGCATTGTTTTGTAATAAAAATCACATTTGTTTTTAATACAAAAATAGCATTTGTTTTAATATAAAAATTTGCATTGTTTGTAAAATAAAAGTAGCAATATAAAAATATGATTTTTATATAAACATAACATAAATAAACATATGATTTTTCCCATATATATATATATACATATATATATGTAGAACAACATTAAAAATATGATTTTTAATACAAATTGTGTGAAACAGATTGCGTTGATATCACGGTGAAGAAAACTGCGTGCTGGAGCAAAACCAAAGGTGAGAATTCCCCACTAGAAATTCTGCACAGTTATTTAATTATTTTCATAACCGAAAATTATATAGAACTGCCAGTTTAGATTTTTTTCACTTTAATCATTATAAACTATATACGGTGCTTTCCCTCTTCCACAAACCATGGACGATTTAAATTGATTCTATTGTGTGTTGTTTGTGTTGTTGAAATGTTTAACACGTTAAAAATGTTAATATTAATGTGATAGGGAAATTAAATTATAAATATTCATTTATAATTTGGATAGTGAAAATGGGTTAAGTTATTAACCAATGTTTTATTAAAACGCTTGTTGTTTGAAAACCCATACGGGTATTGGGATGATACTTGATATACACTAGTCCCAATATTTAGTTGTATGTCAGTCAATGGATTGACAGGCTGTAATAAGCGTTATTTATTTATTTTAATGCGCACACAGTTGTATATTTCGCTTTGGAAGTGATTAGTCTGTTTGATGATTATTTATCATTGTTGTTGCATACGTGCGATGTATGAAATCCATATAACTGGAAATTATATGGTAATTGATTGAGTCGCATTCTGATTCAGAAATAAACAATGTTTTTATAATAAACAATATTTTAGAATAAATATCGTTTTAGAAAAAAAATAACATTATAATGTAAAAAATATCATTTTAGAGAAAAATAACATTATAATGTAATAAGAACGTTTTAGAATAAAATAACATTATAATGTAAAAATTACATTTCAGAATCAAATAACATTTTAGAATGAAAAAGTACATTTTAGAATCAAATAACATTTTAGAATGAAATAGTACATTTTAGAATAAAATAACATTTAGGATTAAAAAGACATTTTAGAATTAAAATTAACATCTTTGTTGAAATAAAGAGTTGAAACAAAAATGTCAATTTTGTTGAGTTATATTATTGTAAATAAAATGGAGTTATCACTTTAACTTATTTTGTTAAAGTGGAATGGTTAACAAAATGAAGTTGTCACTTTTTATTCATTTTGTTAAAAAAAGAATCGTTAACAAAATGAAGTTAATACTTTTATTCATTTTGTTGAAATAGAATTGTCAACAAAATAAAAGAACCATTTCTAATCATTTTGTTGAAATAGAGTTGTCAACAAAATATAAGAATCATTTCAATGTAAAAGAGTCATTCTAACGTAATCGAACATTTATTATGTATATAATGTAAAAGGACATTTTTATGTAAAAGAATATTTATAATGTAAAAGAATATTTTTCATGTAACAAAACATTTTAATGTAAAGAATATTTTATAATAAGGAGGCTTTTAAAATAAAGAATATTTTAAATAATGAATATTTTAAAATAATATTTAATGAAGAATAAAATCATGATTTCAATGTCCAATTTTGGATGGACACAAAAATATTCAAATATGAAGCCATGTTAAGTAGCAAACGCCATATTAACCCGAATGGGTTTATCGGTCGATTCTATTCATTTTACAATGAATATCGGAAAGAAATGATTTCAAAATCTAATATTTTGAAAATATCATCATTTTATTGTTCTAATGATATAGAATATTCAATTTTGATTTAAAATTGAAAATGATGTTGGAATCGTTTTAAACGAATTTATAAAATACGCTTTAAATGGAAATCGACGAAATATATATAATATATATATATTATATATATTTAATGGCCTGAATAAAACGCGTCGCGCAGCGACCGTTCGCGAATTTCAACCATTAACTTCAAATTGATGTAACGTGAGATACGACCGTCGGATTCTCCTAAAACTGGAACCATTGGGTTCATGTCGAAAAGAGCTTTCCAATGAATATAAGAAGTTTGAAATCTAATGGTTGGATTTGGAATTATGTCCTAATCAAATTTGAAAAAGGTCGCTAAGGATACAGTTCGGTGACGGATATTGGAAACCGATTGTACAGGCCTTGATAAATTATTAAAAATATGAAAAAATTACATAAAATCATAATAAATGATTTGGAAAGAATTTGGATAAAAATTCCAATTTTTTAAAGATAAAAAATATATTTTTATCAAAAAAATGAACTAGTTATTAACTAGAATAAAAATCCAATTAATTAATATTTAATTGGAATTAAAGAGAATGAATTGTATTTTCGGTTGTCGTGAACGGTGCCTTTAATAACGTTGTTCTTAAACCCCGATTAGAAAAGAATAAATCTTTTAAATAAGATTAAATGAAGTTTTCCAATTAATATTTAGTTGGAATTAAATAGAATATAATTTTGTAATTTATAAATCTTTTAATTAAGTTTATTGAGCTTCCAATTATCTTTGGTAATTGGAATAATATTAAATGTGAATTGGGTTTATTGTGAACTGTGTTTTTAATAACGTTCGTTCTTTAACCCAATTTACAGTGAAAATATATTTTTGGAGTATAATTCTTTTAATTCAGACTATTGGAGTTTCCAATTATCTTTGGTAATTGAAATATAATGAAAAGTGAATTGGGTTTATCGTGAACTGTGTTTTTAACGACATTTGTTCTTTAACCCAATTGATAGTGAAAATATAGTTTGGAATTTATAACTCTTTTATTAAGATTTAAATGGAAATGTTCCAAAGTGAAGTTTTCTAATTTAATATATTAAATTGGAATTGAATGGAATTCGACTTGGTAAAAATCGAGATGAGCTCCTGTGAATGAAGACTGTTACTATATATGGAATTTAAAAGGCCTTGTCGTTATTCCATTTATATTATTTTTCTAACACGGAAATTTATATCGATTATATACTGTTATGATTTCCATGTAGATTCCATTTTTGAAAAGAAGATGAATTTGTGTTTATCGTGAACAATGTTTTAAATAACATTGGTTCTTTAACCCAGTTAAAGATAAGATTAATTTCTTAAATTTGAATAATCATTAAGTAAAGATTTTTGAGATTAAAACCGAACTAGAATTTTAATGAATCTTTAATAGATTAAAAATGTGGATATTTTATTAAAAGAATATTCTGAATTGAATGAGGTGTATGATGTGTTTTTATAGCACTTGATTGTAAAATAGGCGAATTTTTCGGAACGACCAGGTTTAACCCATTCTGAATAATTACTACGACGATCAAGAGTCGAAGATGAAGACGGTGGTTGAAGACCGGAGATCTTCACATCGTTTGGGTGATTACTGATGTCTTGATTGGGCCGTACGCCCAAGATAAGGTAATAAGTGGTGATCGTCTAAACATACTTGGAGATCGATGGATATGCGAGGACCTCTCTCCTGTATTGGACATATGGGACGAGGAATAAGGTGCCTTCGGTTTCGTTCAGACCCAAAACAGACTTGTAAATGGATAGTATGTCTGACATTGTATTCCTTTATGCTGTATTAATTGATCTCTTCTAAATATACATCTGTTTTGGTGGCGGAGAATTTATTCTCTTGCATAACACCCTTCTCTGAGACATACGAGCTTAGAGGTTATATACTGGCAGAAATCAATGGTATAGTATGGATTGACAATGTGGCATGCCAAGATGCAAATGATCAAGGCTTTGTTGAAAAGCAGAGCCTTGTGGATGATGATCAAAACGCAGCTTTAATTAGCATAGCTTTGTGTATAGCGTTACTTTGCGAGCTTCACACCCCAGTATGAACCAGAAACGGAAGAGGACAGCTGGGTGGGCATTGCGTTTCTTTCTAGCTGGGGAGGGGGGGAGGTGTCAGCGTTTTGCAAGCCCTGACATTTACTCATGTGGATGTTTCTTATTATTACTTGATGGATAGAGAGGCGCCTCAAATATATATATATATATATATATATATATATATATATATATATATATATATATATTGATAGATGTTCTGGTCGACATTACTGACCAGATTATTTTGTGCCCCATAGGGCAGGGAAACGCATGCTTAAAAATTATGAATCCACAATCGAACTTAGTGCGGACCAACCCTACATGTTACCAAGGTACAGTTACGCCTTAAGCCTGAGGCTCGGGCTAGAGAGTCTCGAAACAGAAGGACTGCGCCTTGCCTTGGTTCATAGATGGAAATCCAACTTCCAATACGACATCATGCGGTTTTGATTGTAGAACTGGTAAGGGGACATGATATATGGTACCCATGCCGCCTATGATTGATACATTTACTTTCGAAATTGATTTCTACACTATGCACTTACAGTAATATTAAAAGAGAAATTTAGCGTACCAAGCATATTTGGCTATTATAAGTTAAAACTCTATCCTCTGGCCTGCGTTGCATTGTGTGATGGGACCTGAGTCTTATTATAGCTTCATTTTTCCCAAAAGCATTGCGCTGTTTATTCTATGCATTGGTACTCTTGGGGGTAAACCCGTTCCGTGTTAACGGCGTGGTCCCTTGAATTACCTAACTTTAAAAACAATTTAAAATAACTATTTTTGAGTTCTCATACCAGTCCCATGACTGACCTGGAGTTTATTGTTTTAACCTAAACTCTGGGTGCCCTTATTTTCCACATGGGCAGCTAGTGGTTTTGGTTTGGCAGATATTATATTCACAGGATCCTGGATTAACTGCTGAAGCTATATTCAGAAAGCTCTGTATCCGTGTATTTCTTTCAGTTGTGTTATGTATCATTTTTTTTGCTGCTTTACATAAATGTAATTTAAAATCTATGATATTGTATTTCTATTGTATATTAATTATTCATACTTTGGAATATTCTTGTACTCTAATGTAAATTGTTGTAATAAGCAATGAAATGTTCTTCCGAATGTGTTCTGATGAGTGTTGTTCTCAATTCAATCCGTACTTTCCTTTATGGGGAAGTTTGGGTCATTTGAGTTGGTATCAGAGCTTTGGTTTACAGAGCTCGAGAACAAGACACATTAGAACCGAACGAAAGAATTCATTAGAGATTGGATTAGTAATATCCAGTTAGAGATGGGATCAGTAGTATCCTAGAATGAGTTTGAAGAGTATTATTTCTAAAGTAAAAAATTAAAACAAATTTTGTTTTGAAAATTTAAAACCTTATTATACGTATTTGAGTATATTTATTTTATATTGATTTGGACAATCGAGTATATAAAGATTTGCATATACGCCAAGCTAGCATGTATTCGAAACCTCAAATATACTAGATAGATATAGAATCACACTCTAGTCGCCCGGGGATAATTCTGATGATTGACACGTCATCATCAGCAATTTTGTTCGAGTTTCGAAAGTGGTATATCTATATATATCCATTGACTGGTGTGAGAACCTAAACTTAGATAGGGTCTATTGCTGTGATTTGCACTAAAATATGATTTTTGACCATATACAAAAGTTATATATACTTAAAAAGCTAATCACCTAATTGATTGCTGGTTGTGATGTTTGATAATTAGTTTAACTAATTAAAATATTGGAATGATAATTAATTTAACCAATATGAGAAAGAATGATAAATTTAACTAAATCAAATTTAATATTGAACTGAATTAAAAATTTAACAAAAGTGAGAGTTGAGTTGGTTAGTTAAACAACTTTCATTTTCGTTCCTTTTCGAGGATGAAAAGATTTTAAGTGGGGGAGATTGTAACAACCCGGAAAATAAAAAACCATTTAATTTTTTTAGCAATTTTAATGGATTTTAATATTTAAAATAATTTATTTTAAATAATAATGACGAAAAATTTATCGAAGTTAGAACGAATAAATTTATTTTAATTATAAAACGAGCTTGAAATGGCACGGCAGTTTGAAAATTCGATTTCAAATTTCAAATGAATGTATAGGATACAAAATAAACCAGATTTTGGTAAAACTAAAAATATTTGAATCTGTTTAAAAATATTTTTCCAATGAATCTGAAAAATTGAAATTTCATAACGGGAATCAAAAGTTATGCCCAGTTCAAAATTCAGAATAGTCGCTATGAAATATATATATATATATATATATATATATTTTAATATTAAAAATAGCCATTTTATAAACGACCTCCGTTTTCGACGAAACCACTTGTGTTGGATCTGGAATGTCAAATTATTGCTAGATTCCAATTTTCACAACTTTTGTAATTAATATGTGAGCGTGGCAAAAGAAAACGTGTTTTACAGTTTTAGTCAAATTAGATCAACAGAAAATGACCATTTTTCAAACAGTCTCCAAGTTCTACGAAATTAGTTTTGTTAGGACCATATCGTCAAAACATAGCTAGAAATAATTTTTCTGGAATTTTCGGAGTCAGTATGTGGCCCCGGTAATTTAAAATGTACGTTTAAATTAAGTATATATTGTATTATATTTTAGTTTCAAAAAAACTAATCGTAACAACCGAATTGGGTTATGAAACATATTCCAATGCGTCCGTAATGGGGGTATTTTGCTAGGGGCGATAGTCGTTAGGTTTGATGTTCGGATGTGAAAACATATATTTTTGGATTTAAAGAGAAAAATAGTAAAATAAAATATTGTATAAATATCCCATTTATCTCTAAACCCTAATCAGATTATAACAGCTGCCATAAACCAAATTCAATGGCCGAAATCATAACAAACAAATCCCTTAATTATTTCAAACCAGTTTCGAATTAACAAATGGTGATTCAACGAAAATCGAAGAGGCTTCTGAGATCTTGAACTTCGTACGGTTATGGTCAGAATTAGGGTTCAAATTGGTACGAAATCATACACCAACAAGCCTTCGTTCGCTGGGGATTTTCAGTGCAAGGAGGCACGCGAGTTTGATGTTGGGCTCGGCGTAGGTAGGTGGCACTCCGGCGGTTCTGGTGGCGGTCGTGGATGGGGTTCCAACCCCCTTGGCTGACGTGCGTTCTGCGATGAACGATGACGACTTTGGTTTGTATAACAGCTCCAGGTAGAAGATGAAGTAGAAAAAAACAACGACAACATTTGTCTATACGTTATTAAAGGTAGTTTTTATGTTGTTTTTAAACATACATGGAAGATTATAGATTTGTATATAAATAACATGATCTTTGTTTAAATATAAATAACATGATCTTTATTTAAATATAAACAAACATGATCTTTGTAATTATAAATAAACATGATCTTTTTAAAAAACAACACGATCTTTGAAAATATAAATAAACATGATCTTTGAAAATATAAATTAAGCATTGTTTCAAAATAAAATAGTTTTAAAGATAAAAATTAAGCATTGTTTTGAATATAAACATCATTGTTTTTGAAATATAAAATATACATTGTTTTGAAATATAAAAAAAACATTGTTTTCAAAATTAAAATATACATTGTTTGAAAAGTAAAATTAGCATATGATTTGTGAAAAGAAAAATTTGCATTGTTTTGTAATAAAAATCGCATTTGTTTTTAATATAAAAATCACATTTGTTTTAATACAAAAATTTGCATTGTTTGTAAAATAAAAGTAGCAATATAAAAATATGATTTTATATAAACATAACGTAAATAAACATATGATTTTTACCATATATATATAGAACAACATTAAATATGATTTTTAATACAAACTGTGTGAAACAGATTGCGTTGAGATCACGGTGAAGAACACTGCGTACGGGAGCAAAACCAAAGGTGAGAACTCCGCATTAGAAATTCTGCACAGTTATTTATTTATTTATTTTCATAACCGAAAATTATATATAACTGCCAGTTTGATTTTTTGTCACTTTAATCATTATAAACTGTATACGGTGCTTGTTAGATCACTTCCCTCGTCCACAAACCATGGACGATTTAAATTGATTGTATTGTGTGTTGTTTGTATTGTTGAAATGTTTAACACATTAAAAATGTTAATATTAATGTGATAAGGAAATTAAATTATAAATATTCATTTATAATTTGAATAGTGAAAATTGGTTAAATTTATTAACCATTGTTTTATTAAAACGATTGTTGTTTGAAAACCCCACACGGGTATTGGGTTGATATTTGATGTACACTAGTCCCAATATTTAGTTGTATGTCAATCGATGGATTGACAGGCTGCGATGAGCCTTATTTATTTATTTATTTTAATGCTGACATAGTTGTATATTTCACTTTGGAAGTGATTAGTCTGTTTGATGATTATTTATCATTATTGTTGCATACATGCGATGTATGAAATCCATATAATTGGAAATTATATGGTAATTGATTGAGTCGCATTCCGATTCAGAAATAAACAATGTTTTTATAATAAACAATATTTTAGAATAAATATCATTTCAGAAAAAAATAACATTATAATGTAAAAAATATCATTTTAGAAAAAAATAACATTATAATGTAAAAAGAACATTTTAGAATAAAATAACATTATAATGTAAAAATTACATTTCAGAATCAAATAACATTTTAGAATGAAAAAGTACATTTTAGAATCAAATAACATTTTAGAATCAAATAACATTTTAGAATAAAATAACATTTTAGGATTAAAAAGACATTTTAGAATTAAAATTAACATCTTTGTTGAAATAAAGAGTTGAAACAAAAATGTCAATTTTGTTGAGTTAGATTATTGTAAATAAAATGAAGTTATCACTTTAATTCATTTTATTAAAGTAGAATGGTTAACAAAATTAAGTTGCCACTTGTTATTCATTTTGTTAAAAATAGAATTGTTAACAAAATGAAGTTAATACTTTTATTCATTTTGTTGAAATAGAATTGTCAACAAAATAAAAGAATCAATTTTAATCATTTTGTTGAAATAGAATTGTCAACAAAATACAAGAATCATTTCAATGTAAAAGATTCATTTTAACGTAATCGAACATTTATTACGTATATAATGTAAAAGGACATTTTTATGTAAAAGAACATTTATAATGTAAATAATGTAAAAGAATATTTTTAATGTAACATAACATTTTAATGTATCAAATATTTTATAATAAAAAATATTTTATAATAAGGAGTCTTTTAAAATAATGAATATTTTAAATAATGAATATTTTAAAATAATATTCAGTGAAGAATAAAATCATGATTTCAATGTCCGATTTTGGATGGACACAAAAATATTGAAATATGAAGCTGTGTTAAGTAGCAAAAGTCATTTTAACCCAAACGGGTTTATCGATCGATTTTATTCATTTTATAATGAATATCGGAAAGAAATGATTTCAAAATCTAATATTTTGAAAATATCAACATTTTATTGTTATAATGATATAGAATATTTAATTTTGATTTAAAATTGAAAATGAAGTTGGAATTGTTTTAAAACGAATTTATAAAATACGCTTTAAATGGAAATTGATGATATATATATATATATATTATATATTTAATGGCCTGAATAGAACGCGGCACGCAGCGACCGTTCGTGAATTTCGAACATTAACTTCGAATTGATGTAACGGGAGATCCGACCGTCGGATTCTCCTAAAACTGGAACCGTTGGGTTCGCGTCGAAAAGAGCTTTCCAATGAATATTAGAAGTTTGAAATCTAACGATTGGAATTGGAATTATGTCCAGATCAAATTTGAAAAAGGTCGCTATGGATGTAGTTCGTTGACCGCTATTGGAAACCGACTGTACGGTCCTTGATAAAATTATTAAAAATATGGAAAAATTATATAAAATCATAATAAATGATTTGGAAAGAATTTGGATAAAAATACCAATTTTATAAAGATAAAAATATATTTTTATCAAAAAATTTAACTAGTTATTAACTAGAATAAAAATCCAATTAATTAATATTTAATTGGAATTAAAGAGAATAAATTTGATTTTGGGTTGTCGTGAACAGTGCCTTTAATAACATTGTTCTTAAACCCCGATTAGAAAAGAATAAATCTTTTAAATAAGATTAAATGAAGTTTTCCAATTAATATTAAATTAGAATTAAATAGAATATAATTTCGGAATTTATAAATCTTTAAATTAAGATTATTGGAGTTTCCAATTATCTTTGGTAAATGGAATAAAATGAAATGTGAATTAGGTTTATTGTGAGCTGTGTTCTTAATGACATTCGTTCTTTAACCCAATTTACAGTGAAAATATATATTTGGAGTATAAATCTTTTAATTAAGATTATTGGAGTTTCCAATTATCTTTGCTAAAAATGAAATGTGAATTGGGTTTATTGTGAACTGTGTTTTTAACGACAATTGTTCTTTAATCCAAATGACAGTGAAAATATAGTTTGGAATTTATAAATCTTTTATTAAGATTCAAATGGAAATGTTTCAAAGTGAAGTTTTCCAATTTAATATATTAAATTGGAATTGAATGGAATTCGACTTGGTAAAAATCGAGATGAGCTTCTGTGAATGAAGGCTATTACTATTTATGGAATTTAAAAGGCCTTGCCGTTATTCCGTTTATATTATTAGTCTGACACGGAAATTTATATCGATTATACACTGTTATGATTTCTGTGTAGATTCCATTTTTGAAAAGAAGATGAATTTGGGTTTATCATGAACAATGTTTTAAATAACACTGGTTCTTTAACCCAGTTAAAGATAAGATTAATTTCTTAAATTTGAATAATCATTAAGTAATGATTTTTGTGATTAAAACTGAACTAGAGTTTTAATGAATCTTTAATTAGATTAAAAATGTGAATATTTTATTAAAAGAATATTCTGAATTGGAATGAGGCGTATGATGTGTTTTTATAGCACTTGATTATAAAATACGCGAATTATTCGGAAAGACCAAGTTCAACCCATTCTGAATAATTACTACGACGATCAAAAGTCGAAGATGAAGACGATGGTTGAAGACCGGAGATCTTCACATCATTTGGGTGATTACTGATGTCTTGACTGGGCCGTACACCCAAGACAAGATAATAAGTGGTGATTGTCCAAACATACTTGGAGATCGATGGACATGCGAGGACCTCTCTCCTATATTGGACATATGGGACGAGGATTAAAGTGCCTCCGGTTTAGTTCAGACCCAGAACGGACTTGTAAATGGATAGTGTGTCTGACGTAGTATTCCTTTATGTTGTATTCGTTGATCTCTTCTAAATATACATCTGTTTTGGTGGCAGAGAATTTATTCTCTTGCATAACACCCTTCTCTGAGACATACGAGCTTAGAGGTTATATATTGGCAGAAATCAATGGTATAGTATGGATTGACAATGTGGCATGCCAAGATGCAAATGATCAAGGCTTTTATTGAAAAGAAGAGCCTTGTAGATGATGATCAAAGTACATCTTTAATTAGCATAGCTTTGTGTATAGTGTTACTTCGCGAGCTTCACACCCCGGTATGAACCAGAAACTAGAGAGGACAACAGGGAGGGCATTGCGTTTCTTTCGAGCTAGGAGGGGTGTCAGTGTTTTGCATGCCCTGACATTTACTCATGTGGATGTTGCTTATTATTACTTAATGGATAGAGAGGCGCCTCAGATATATATATATATATATATATATATATTGATAGATGTTCTGGTTGACATTACTGACCAGATTATTTTACGCCCCATAGGACGGGGAAACGCATGCTTAGGAATTATGAATCCACCATCGCACTTAGTGTGGTTTGGCCCTGCATGTTACCAAGGTACAGTTGCGACTGAAGCCTGAGGCTTGGGCTAGAGAGTCTTGAAACGGAAGGACTGCGCCTTGCAATGGTTCATAGATGGAAATCTAACTTCCGATATGACATCATGCGGTTTTGATTGTAGAACTAGTATGGCGACATGATATATGGTACCCATGCCGCCTATGATTGATACATTTACTTTCGAAATTGATTTCTACACTATGCACTTACAGTAATATTAAAAGAGAAATTTAGCGTACCAAGCATATTTGGCTATTATAAGGTAAAACTCTATCCTCCGGCTTGCGTTGCATTGTGTGATGGGACCTGAGTCTTATAATAGCTTCATTTTTCCAAAAAGCATTGCGTTGTTTGTTCTATGCACTGGTATTCTTGGGGGTAAACCCATTCCGTGTAAACAGCGTGGTCCTTGAGTTACCTAACTTTAAAATCAGCTTAAAATAACTGTTTTTAAGTTCTGATACCAGTCCTATGACTGACCTGGAGTTTATTTTTTTAACCTAAACTCTGGGTACCTTTATTTTCCACATGGGTAGCTAGTAGTTTTGGTTTTGCAGATATTATATTCACAGGATCCTAGATTAACAGCTGAAGCTATATTCTGAATGCTCTGTATCCGTGTATTTCTTTCAGTTGTGTTCTGTATCATTTCTCCGCTGCTTTATATAAATGTAATTTAAAAACTCTGATATTATATTTTTATTGTATATTAATTATTCATACTCTGGAATATTCTTGTACTCCGATGTAAATTGTTGTAATAAGCAATGAAATGTCTTCCAATTGTGTTCTGATGAGTTTTGTTCTCAATTCAATCCGTACTTTCCTTTACGGGGAAGTTTGGGTTGTTTCAGTAGGATTCATAGAATATTTGGGCACATATTTGCTTAATTACTCCATGTTAGTTTTAAGTTTTTAATACTTCAAATAACTATAAATTGCCTTTAAAATTATTCAAAAAAAAAAAAAAAATGGTTGTTCAGGTTTGTGGTTCTCTGACAGCATGTTCGTAGAGAATCACCCATGCGCTTATTTCTTGTGACACCCTAATCCTAGACCCACCCTAATAAAGCGCATTACCAAGTAATACTTTTTATTAGAGCGGAAACTAGGGATGGTTAGGGGAGACCATCCATAATTCTACCTTAGACGAGTATTGAATACGTCGACTGAGTGTGTAACTTTTTATTTTCTTATCTCAAGTGGATCGACATACTCAATACATCTAATATGAAATTAATATGGTTAAGGATCATATTCGAAACAATATACAACTCATCATAGTTAACAGACCACAGAATAGGTACATATAGATACAATCACAGAATATAACATATACTACAAATCTAAATGGTTGAACATGAATCTTACAAAAATATACAACACTTCCAAGTAAAAGAATATACAATGACTCGAATACATAAATACCACTAAGAGACGGCTCTAAAAGGTAAAGTTCAAGATGAATCACCTAACCACGAATCAACAACATGTTACTCCTTGAAACAAATCGGTCTGACCCGAGCATTAACACATATGGGTCGGTCTAGTTTACAAATAAGTTAAAATGCAACAACTGAAACATGAAATTGTAGATAAGAATTCCTTTTACACAAAAGGAATTATATAAGCTCAAGGCAACAATTGATTCATGGGATTTTTAAGGTTTGATGGGCTATAAGATTCCAAGACAACATAAGAAAACACGGAACGAGATTTAACTTCATCAAAGAGGTGCTAAACTTCAAGCTAAGCACCAAATTATAATATCTAGAGATAAAATGATCTCCAACAAAATAGGATATAAACTCATACAAGAGTTTATTCAATCCAGAAGAGACCAATATATATAAACAAGAATATTTAAGGCTACAATTGGTTTTAGTCTAAACAAATCAATCTCAAATAGAACCCAGAACATCAAATAACAACAATTCAATAAGTCGTCAAAAAGGGTTCAAAACTGCAAAGTCAATGACAACATCGAAACATCAATTTGGATTCAAAACTCCAAAGTAAATATGATCTTAAGATCAAATTCATCAAATCATTAATATTTGAATTCACCCCTAATTCATCAATAATAATAAAAATAATTCGGATCTGAAACATCATAGTATTGCCCCCATGCTTTGCCAAGTACCATATATAGAGACTCGTCAGCCTCTAATCGTGACTCAACTGCCCCCAATATCATAAATTGAGGGATTTAATATCTCTCTATCGAACCCACCGGTTTGATAATTGAATAAGTGATCCACTGATCCTTATTCTGGACCACTAGACTTCAACAAACAACAAAAATTGGAAAACTTTATACGTATATCTACATATGCAGTCCCTAGTACTGGCATTAACAACAGTTTTTGTCACAGACTTATAAACGGTAACCCAGCGATGGTAACTATGCATCCTATACCACACGTTCTCACTGCTGGCTTACTATTCGCTCGTCAATTATACACCGGAAATCATCAAAAAATCAATCACTGAAAAAAATTAAATCATCTGCCTTAATTAGACGAGTATGCAATTAACAGATAAAATATAACTTCGTGTCCTATACCACGAGATTTACTATACTGATTGATTACAAACATGCCTTCTCAAAGGGTGCAGAAATGTGTATTTTAATATAAGGAAAACACTCGGTTCTGTGAAATAGGATTTGTAACAACCCGTAAAAATATACCTAAAACTAATTAATAATAAACAATGGAAATCTACAATAAAGTAATAAAATATAAACAGGTTGAAAAATGGAATTTTGTAGCATTAAGGATTTGGCCATAAAAATATTTTATTCAGGTTCGTGATGAAATTCTGATACATTTTCATATATAATATGTTGAAAACGGTGTTCGCATGAAGAAATTACAATTTAAAGAAATCATACGGTAAATGTGTATATAATAATATATATCTAAGGGATAAAATAGTTTGGAAAATAATAACATTCCCTTAGGTAGATTTGAATTTAAAACGAAGAGATAAAGATAAGAGGACAAGAATAATGTTTATAAGGTAAGAAATAAATAAAATTGGTTAACGTTATATAATAAAAATCTTTTCTACCTCTAATAATTTTACTAGGAAAAACTGAGACTAATGGTTAGACCGCCCCCCTAGAGGGGTGTCGACCGCCAGTCAACCTTCCTTCTTGGGTAAAGGTCGACCGCTTGGCACAACATACGCCCAGTAATGCTTCGTTTGGATCAAGTTTTGGTTCTAATTTATAAGAATAAATAGTAAGGATTAAATCTTAATAATCCTACGGTTCTTATTTACACACACACCCCTATATATAACACCTTAGACTCCAAACCTAAACCTAGCCACTCTCTCTATCTGTGCCTCCACTCTGCCATTGATTCCAGTGAAATTCATAATCGGTTTTCTTCTTCTCTTAAAATTTATTCTTCTT
Source organism: Allium sativum (assembly GCA_030737875.1). Classification (NCBI taxonomy): domain Eukaryota; kingdom Viridiplantae; phylum Streptophyta; class Magnoliopsida; order Asparagales; family Amaryllidaceae; genus Allium; species Allium sativum. The sequence goes on from CM060924.1 coordinate 165,506,709, forward strand.
TCTCTAACCTCTTTTCTTATAGGATTTGGATTCGAATATTGACATGGAATCACAAGATTTATATATAAGAATTCTAATTATTTAATTCTTATATATATAGATTTCTAGGAATTATAGTTCCCATCAAATAGGCAAACATCGTCAGATCCACGACATTTTCAATCATTTTGAGTGGAAATAGTAATTTTTTAGGCATATTATACATTTGTAGATTATCATATGAATTAGTATGCCTAGGGTTATTTGGAATAATGATAATATCAAACTGTAAAACCCCCAAGTCACCAATATATATATATATATATATATATATATATTACAAGAATTGTCAATTGATATTGACTTTGCGAATTTGTTTCAGCAGCGGATGAAGAACATTTAGGTGATTTACTTTTATTTGATTTATCTTTTTTTATATAAATCTTTGTTTGTGATGTAAAATGGTTTAGATTTGATTTAGTTTTATCATTTGAATAGGTTTGGATTTCCATTCTAAATGGATAATTCCTACGTATACAAATTCAAAGAAAATATCAAATACCAATGTCTTTATGTACAACATAATAGATAAATAAAGGTCTATGCATATATATGTGTGTGTATATATATATATATATATATGATGTAGGAAATTTACACATTGTTCTTGATGCATTACTAGAATTATTCTGATAAGCCTAGGATGCAAGTTTTGATTGTATGTTATATTTTTCCCATTACTTCTCTCAGTAATTATGCGATTATGCTACGCTTGTAGCGGTCTGATGTGGGAATTAACTTTTAGGCCTTATATGTAGACCAAGTTGATAATTTTATCTTGTTAAAACGTTCCTTCGTTCACATGAAAAAAGCATTATTTATACGTACTAAATATTCTACTTATATAGCGTAGTTTAACGTAGTTAGCATAACAATGACGTAATAAATGAAATTTGGATAAGATTTGAATTTGAAATGTCCTCACATAAATTGTTGTTTGTGTATGTGTATAAATGGCTTATCTATATATTAAATAATGAACACATACACGAGGTTAGTTGCCATTTATGGTAGACCATCAAATCTAGCAACTACAAATGAGTCTTGCTAATGTGATAGGTCTTGGTGTTATATGCCATTTAAATTAGTACACTATGACCCGAGGTTAAGCCCAATTGTAGTAAAAGTCTACCCAGAACCGCCCGACATATCCAACATCTACAGGTAGACAGTTTATTGTGATAGGTCTAATGTGCATATATATATATATATATATATATATATTATGTGTGTGAATAGGTAGGTTTACTATGCCTTGAGAAGGTAATAAGTGGATGGCTCTCTTCTTATCTAGTTTGGGTCTTAAGTGGTTAGGACTAGGACCATCTTATAATCCGTCTTCTTATCCTTTCCTCTTGTCACGGGGTTTGTTATTCTTTCCACCCTTCTTTTAATTCGTCTTATTATTCTGTGATTCCTCCACTTTCTTGTTTAGAGGTTCTTCCATCTTCACCTCTTTCTTCTCGCCCTTGCTTCCTTCATGTAACAGTGCCATGTCCACCAGTCTCTCATAAGTCGCGCCCATAGGTATATGGGACATAGCTAGGCTGTGCAGTGGCTCATTTAACCCTTTAGCGAAACGGAGAGCCTTTTTATGTGGAGTGTTTACCAACTCCAGTCCGAATCTAGCCAACTGGTTGAACTTGTTGACGTATTCCTTAACCGATAGGCTTCCCTGTTTGAGTGCTAAGAACTTCTCCATCTGTAGGCTTTGTTCAGCTTGCGAGAGGAACTTCATCCTAAACCTCATTCTAAAGTCCTCCCAAGTCTCAACTGGTCTCTTGGCATTAGTAACTTCCCACCAGAAAGAGGCTTCGTCCTTAAGTAACCATACGGCTAGTTGTATCTTCTGCCTATCGTCCACTTCGAAGATAACAAACAGATCTTTTGTTTCCTTGAGCCAGTTTCTTGCTTCCACGAATGATTCAGTCCCATTAAAGTTCTTTCCGCCCATAGCTCGAAAGTCCCTACATATCTTCGAGAAATCACTCAGATGCGGAGGAGGAGGAGGAACGGCGTCCGCAGCTGGGGGAGGAGGAGGAGCAACATCTGCGGCTGGGGGATGAGGAGCGTCTGCTTGTTCTTCGGTAGGGGCCGTAGCCTCTAAATACCGACGGAACCAAGCGGGTACTTGCACTCCCTCTAGAAGATTAAGATCCCCATGCATGCTTAAACGAGAAGGAAAAGATTCAAAACAAAGGACAAAAAGATAGTGCATATGGCTTTGGGGAATATGCCTTTAAAATAAAACAACACTTTTCTTGAAAATGCTTCTTTAAAACTTCTTTTTGAAAAATAGTTTTCAAAAACATTTATCTGATCTGGCAACCATCAGCTCTAATATCAAGTGGAACACCCCACCTCCGTTAAGGTCACTCATAAAGGGAATGCATTAACTTTGGTGAAGCATTATAGGTAAAAGATACAGATAATTTACAAGACAGACATACAAACAGCGGAAAAACTGAAATCATTTCATAAGCAGCGTGGTTCAGTCAAAATATTACAACTATTGTCTCAAAACCCAACTTCCAAATCACTACAATAAAACCTCTGTCTTGATTCAAAACTCCAAATACATAAAGAAGCATAAAATAGTAGTCAAGCAACATAAATCCCAACCACAGCCATAGCCCAAGAAAAGAGAATCCAAGCAATACATCTACTCTCTTCAAGCTGGAAAAGGTCAGAACTAAGCTGAAGTATTCCCTCCCTATGGACCTGGGGGGAAAAGGAAGAAAAGAAGACGAAAGGAAATAGGTCAGACATAAAGCCTGGTAAGCCCAGTGATTTTCAGCAAGTAAACAAGGATCATGACATGAATAAACCGAATATAAGACAATACCATAGTAGTAAGATAACATAAGACAAGATAAGGCAAGATAAACTGAATATGCTATCGCACCCATTTCTATTTCTCTGCACCTACTAACAATTGTTTCAACTTGCCTCATGCGTTCAGAAAAAAATGATCCCTTTATCGATCGGCTTCTACTCGCATGTATTTATTACTTGTCTCATTCAGGCCCGCTTGTTTGTAGATACCTGTATTGGTCCCACCAGGGGGTGTATCAATCCCTATGATGGCGACTCGACACAATTCAAGATACACAGTGTATAACTACTGATGCCCAATGCCTGATTTTTCCACTCCAGAGTACGTGCACGCCCGTACTCCATCGAAACCTACACTGAGCACCACCTACCGCTATTTTGACCGCTTATAATCAGCCCGGTAATCGTGCCCCACCCTGCCTAGTTCAGGGTACCGTGATACATCTATGTGAGTTACTGCTGAAATGGGTCCCCGTTGCTAGGGTTTCCTAATCAACATGTTAGAACAGTTAAGTGTTCTCAATTTAACCTAACCCCACCCATTTGTTTAATTAACATGTTGCATTGGTTAAGTATCGCCTATTCATATGTTACTTAACCTTACCATTCTTAGCATGTTTGTTCATTGGCATTAATTAATTTATTAATGCACCAACCTCTCACATTAGAACTGTTGTTTGCGGTTGCTAGATGTGTCGGGCGGTTCCGAGCAGACTTCTACCGAAAACTCATTCTAACATCGGGTGGCTTGATGCGCTAACCTCTCACATAAGACCTATTGTTGTGGTTGTTGGATGTGTCGGGTGGTTCCGGGCAGTCTTACACCGCAACTCAATCTAACATCGGGTTAAGCATGTTCATCTTTTAACCAATTTACATATTTACCATTCATGCCAAGTCTAGATTTTTGTATGCCAATTATCCACAATTGTAGTCAATTCAAGTTATGACCAATATACTTGTTATGTCCAAGATTACTCCAATAAGTTATACCGAAATCCCCATGTTACAATCGCACGTACAACAAGATTCAACAAGGTTTCCAAATTCCATGTACTCATAAAACAAAATGGAACGGGGATAGAGAAGAAACACAAGAATTGACATAAGGGAAAATAGACATGTAAAGATGTACCAAACACAAGAATCATGGTTCCAATAGGCATGTTGTACATTAACAACGAACACGAGCAAACTAAGGAAAATACATCATAGGTATGCAGATTCAATAGGATTGAACATAAAGAAATTACTAATTTGATGTACAACATGATAGGTTCAATCACAACAGTCTCATAGGCATAGGTAATTTCAGATTTGACAAAGGAATAAGCATGAATCAGAATTGATTATCTTACAATTAGGCATAGTTCTAGATTCGATTCATTATAGTCATGATTTCTATTATGTGTTCAAATCTGAATAATAAATGAACTTACAACGATAGGATTATAAAAAGAGAATTAGTTGACGTTGTAGCGATTCTAATCTTTCTTTGTTGATTGAAATGGAAAACTTTTTCTTCAATTTGAAGCTCTCTAGTTTGATTTCTAGTTTAGAGAAGAAGGAAGCTAGGCTAGTTTAGAGATGGACAACATGGAGGCACCATAGAATAGGTTTATGAGGTTTGGTTTAAGTTTAGATATGTATTTATAGATGTGTTAGATAAACTGTGGCCTTTAGATTAGCATAGGAGTCATCAGAGCCATCCAAACCAAAGAGACACGTCACCCAGCCAACCACAGCGCGACACATAAGCCCTAATCCTTTAGAATTCATCACCCAGATCTGGGAAGATAGGGGTCGACACCCCTATAAGGGGGTCAACACCCCTATCGACACCCCTATAGAGGGGTTGACACCTATGTCGACACCTCCTAGCGGGGTCGACACTCTCGGTCAGGATTTTTCCCGCTCATCTTTTATTGGCTGATTTTCGAATTTGAATTTGTTTTCTGATTTTTAATTATTATTTAATTTAATTTTGCTTTGAACTGAAATCTTCTAAGCTTCATAACTTCCTCATACAGAGTCGGATTTACGCAAACTCGGACTCTATTCCAACCAGAATTCCAAGATGAAAACAATGGCGCTACCCATTTTACTTAATTCCCACTTTTAAAATTAAGTATTATTTAATTCTTTATTTTAACATTCATAGAAAATACGTGGTGTTACAGAGGGAGAGAAGAGAACAGAAATAGGCATAATAACAGAATATGCATATGATAATAGGAATGGGCATAACAGAGATAGGCATGTAAGGACTAAACAGTAGATCACGTGTATATCTAATGACAGATATGTTTAGTTATGATTCAGGTTATTAACATGAATAGATTTAGATCCAAACTTATAAACATACCAGGATTACTTATTAAATGTTTATATCTAAAAGTAACATGAAGTCATAAGACTAGATCTAAAGAACAGAGAAATGAATGTTGATGTTGTAGCAGAGATTCTTGGATATGTATAAGTTGTTGTTGCAGAAGAATAGGCTAATTCAATACAAGCCAGGGTAACATCTCAGTGTCTCAATTGTTTTAGGTGAATAAAACAATAAAAACGTTGTCCTATTTATAGCCTACTGCCAACGAATCCTGTTCAGAAACGCATCCAAGTGCAGGGTAGGGATTTGGCCCGGATCTGGGGTGGGTCAACCCCAGGGTCGACACCCCCTTGTATAGGTCGACCCTAGGATCGACCCCCATGAGGTGCGGGTTGACCCCCAACGGGCCAGATTCCCGCTGCAATTTCCGGCTTTGATTTTCGAATTATTTTGAATTATGAACTTGATTTGTATATATATAATTCTCATATGCGCATACAAATTTCTAGGCTTAGTAACTTCTTCGTACAATGTCTGATTTACTCAAACTCGGAGTCTATCTTAAGCAGAATTTCGAGACAAATGCAATGGTGTAGTTCGTTTTACTTGATTCCCAATATTTAATTAAGTATTCTTTATTTTATCATTATAGTATGCTTTAAAATTACAGAGTGTTACATTGTCCCCTACTTAGAGGATTTCGTCCCCGAAATCTCTAAGTCAAGAAGAATGTTTATCCAAACATCCATCAACTATCTACTCATTCACCAATCACAGGCATCCGTTATCCTTAAAAGATTTATACTGCTTATATGAAAATATGCAAAAGTGTGTGTATATGTCCCTATACTAATGTGAAAGATCAGGCAGTCTACTGATTTAGTCGACCTCCTTAATGCAATGTATGTCTGTGCCATAAATCCAACATGTATGCAAATAGTCCTAATATATCATGTAAATGCTATATGCGTGCACAATCATCCATCCAAATGCATCATTCATGTGATGATACACCTATTTCCATCCATAAAAAGTAGAAAAATGCACACTCATCCATATGTAGTATGAGAGTGATTGAGCCGATCTAGTGCTTAATGTGTGTGTATATGCATCCATGAGAAACCACTAGCAAACACTTGCATCCACTTGCATCCATCAAACATAACATGTTTCAAACATATGTTTATACCCATTGGTTTTCTTCCTAAAATTCGAAGATTCGATCGATAGGATAGACAGAAACAAGTACGAATAAAAGCCTTTGGATAAAAAAGAAGTAAAGGACATACCCTTGGAAAGAAAAGGTATGAAGCGCGAATCTTGTCTTTAGTCTCCCAAGTTGCATCCTCGCGGTCTTCTCCCCATTGAACTTTCATCAACTTGACCTCTCGGTTGCGTAGTTTCTTAACCTCTAATCCAAGAATATTGGTACGAACTTGTCTAACTGTCGCCTCACGTTCTACCTCTACTTCCTCAAGCATATTTGGCTCAACTACTTCTACGGTATCATGTAGACGATTCCGCAAATGAAAAATGTGGAAAACATCATGAACACCCATTAATTTCTCTAGTAGCTTCACCCTACAAGCCATTTGGCCAATCCTGTATGTTATGGGAAATGGGCCTACAAACCTTGGCACCAATTTCCCTACAGATCCAAAGTAAACCACATTCCTCAGAGGTGATACCTTGATGAAAACCACGTCTCCCACCTCAAACTCAATATCAGTCCTTATCTTATCTGTATATGACTTCTGTCTGTCCTATCTTCATGCGTTTATGGATAAGATCAATCTTCTTTGAAGTCTCTCTAATCGTCTCAGGTCCAAATAGAAGCCTATCTGTAGATTCCCACCAACAAGTCGGCGATCTACAGGGTCGTCCGTACAATGCCTCGAAGGGTGCCATGCCGATACTATCCTGATAACTGTTGTTGTAGGCAAACTTCACCAATGAAAGATGCTCTTCCCAAGTCCCTCCGAAGTCTAGAATACACAGTATTAAAAGATCCTCAAGTACTCTATTCACCCTCTCCGTCTTACCATCGGTTTGAGGGTGATAAGCAATGCTCAAACACAATTGTGTACCTAATGCCTCTTTTAAGCTCCTCCAAAACTCACTAGTGAATGTGGGGTCACGATCACTCACTATACTGGAAGGTACTCCATGTAAACGGACTATCTCATGAAGATAAATTGGTGCCAACCATGATGTCGTTCTCTTGATCTTAACAGGAATGAAATGAGCGCTCTTAGTAAGTCTGTCTACTATAACCCAGATGCTGGTATTGCCCTTCCTCGATCTAGGAAAACCATCAATGAAATCCATAAAGACGCTCTCCCACTTCCACACTGGGACCTCCAAAGGGTGCAGCTACCCGCCAGGCATTTTCTATTCAGCTTTAACTTACTGGCATATCAAACATTGAGCTACGAATTCCGCTACATCTTTCTTCATCCCAGCCCAAAAGAAAACCCACTTCATATCTCTATACATCTTATCACCACCCAAATTGATGGTCATTCTAGAACGATGGGCTTCCTCAAGGACTGTCATCAACAGACTCCCAACTGGGGGAACACAAAGCCTTCCATCCCTTCATAGCCACCCTTTGCTGTCCGTGGAGTATCTGCTAAGGTGACTAGAAGTCTCTTCTTTGCCGAGCTTATCCAATGCGAAGATCCTATATGATCCAAAAGAGTAGGTCCTACCTCTAATGATGCCAATAAACCAGGTGTATACTCTGCAGAGGGCCTAAAATTGAAGGTTGATATATACTCCAAGCTCTGCCACTCTACAAGTAGAGGAATCAAGATCATCCTATGCCCACTCAATGCGTCTGCCACAATATTACCCTTGTCAGGGGTATAAGCAATCTCAAAGTCATACAACGTTGGGAACTCCATCCATCTCTGTTGTCTCAAATTGAGATCCTTTTGCGAGAACAGATATTTGAGAGATTTATGGTCCATGTACAACTCGAACCTCTCTCCAAGTAGATAATGTCGCCAAGACTTAAGCACGAATACAATAGTAGTCAATTCCAAATCATGAGTGGGGTAGTTTTTCTCATGAATCTTCAACTGTCTATTCCCATAGCGTATTACCCTTCCCTTTTTCATCAAAACGACACCGAGTCCTTTACCACATGCATCAGTGTACATTATGAACACCTTGCTCCCATCAGGCAATGTCAGGATAGGGGCTGTTGTCAGATCCCTCTTTAATCGCTAAAAAACATCCTCACAATCAATGTTCCAAGCAAAGGTCAAATTCTTCTTCGTTAGCATGGTGAGTTGGGCTGATATCCTCATGAAGTCTTTAATAAATTTCTTATAGTAGCCCGCTAAACCAAGGAAACTTCTCACCTCCATTGCATTCTTTGGAATTTTCCTATCTTGAACTTCAACTACTTTTGCAGGATCCATCGCTATCCCTTCCTTAGAAACCACATGCCCTAAAAATCTCACTTCCTTTCTTCAAAAGTGGCACTTGGAGAATTTTGTCTTAAGTTGGTGTATTCTGAGAGTCATTAAGACCTCTCCTAAATGTAGGGCTTGTTCTTCTTCATTCTTCGAGAAGATCAAGATGTTATCAACAAAGACCACAACGAACTTATTTAGAAACTCCCGAAATACCCTACTCATCAGATCCACAAAATAGGTGGGTGCATTCGTCAACCCAAAAGGCATGACGAGCCACTCGAAGAAACCGTCTAGAGTTATAAAAGCAGTCTTGTCTATACTGTCCTCGACCACCCTAAACTGGTGAAACCCCCTGGCTGAGTCTAACTGGGGGAAAACAGATGTACCAACAAACAGGTTAAATAGATCATCTATCCTCGGAAGTGGTGCCTATTTTTCTTAGTGAGCTTATTCAACTCCCTGTAATCCACACATAAGCGAAGCGAGCCATCTTCCTTAGTTGCAAATGCGACTGGAGCACCCCATTCCGATATGCTTCATCTAATAAGTCCTTTCTCAAGTAGTTCCCCTACTTGCTTGCTGAGCTCCCTCCTTTCTCTAGGAGCCATGTGACTCATATGCAATGCAGCTGGCTTTGCATTGTCCACCAAGTGTATCCGGAAATCAATATCGTGCCTTGGAGGAAAGCCCCGAACCTCCTCAAAAACATCAGGATACTCAAAGACTATAGGTAACAGATCGTAAATCATCGACAAAAGCATCAAGAGATTCTAGGAAACTAAGCATGACAGGCCCCTTAGGGTCACAAGAAATCTCGAGAGTCCTCCCATGGTAAGTCAATAGCCTAACGACCCTCCTCTTACAGTCTAGAATGGCACCATATATGGCTAGCTAATCCATCTCTAGAATCAATCCATAGCCCATGAAACCAAGAATATACGTGTCGCACTCAAACTCGATGCCCAACACAGATATTATCAAACCCCGACAAATCATAGACAGATGAGTTGTTCCCCTAACGGGGTTTGAAACAACAACGGGATCCAAAACCGTACTAGTACTAAGGTGCAGAGATTCAACCACAAAATCAGATATAAAAGAATGTGAAGCTCCAGAATCAAAAAGAGTTCTAACAGGATGATCGGAAAGAGAAATCAAACCTTCAACAAAAACTTTCCTACCTCAGTCTGGTACACTGGCCACGAGAGCATGCACCTGCCCTCCAGAAGATCCTGCCCTTTGGCCCTGTCCTTGCTTCTTTGGGCACTCCTTAGTATAGTGTCCGACCTCCCCACAGTAGAAACATGCATTTTTTTCCTTTTCTGCGATCTTTGCTCAAATGACCCACGCGTCCACAACAATGACATTTCCTCCTATCTCGAGCTTTGTCATTCTTTCCGCCCTTTTTTGCTATTGTTGTTCTTTCTTGGGCCACACTTTCTTGTTTTGTGTCTCATCAATCTTAGCCTCTTTCTGTTCGCCTTTATCTTCTTCATGCATAAATGCTATATTAACGAGTTTCTCGAAAGTGGCCCCCATTAGAATATGAGACATAGCCAACCCATGGAGGGGTTCATTTATCCCTCTTGCAAACCTCAAAGCTTTCTTGTGTGGGGTATTCACTAGCTCCAAACCAAATCCCGCCAATTGATTGAACTTATTGACATACTGTAACGACCCGCATTCTACACGTCGGAGGATCGTAGAATATTTCTTTCTTTCACATACAAAATCGTATGGTCATGTAACTTTGGGAGACGACTATTAGGGTCATTTCCCATGTTCATGATTTTTCCTGATTTTTAAATGACCGTTTTTCCTCAAGCTGATCTTGTTTTGGTGATAACTTTTGATTAGAAAGGAGTTTGACCTGAAATCACTTTCATTGGCTCCGGATGTTGGTTTACAATTCCGTAGAGTGGTCACATTAACCAAACGGACTCACCATTTGGGAGATATGGCTGAAACAAGTTTCAGATGGTGAAAAACAACTTAATTGGGCTTAACCGGGTGATTAACAGCTAGGCCCAATGGGGAAATTCGGGATTAGAGGTGTTCAAGGGTTGCTAGGGTTAGGATTTTGGTTTTTCACTCATTTTCCAGCCACCACAAACCCTCTCTTCAACCTAACAATGGCCTCCAACATCTAAAACACCTTCAAATCACTGTTTAATCAAGTATTGGTCTAATCTACATCAAATTGAGGCGGATTAGCATAGAGATCGAGATAGAGCTGCTGTGTTGCCTTGGGAACATCGCCAAAATAGAAGACATTTCAGATTTAGTATTTTATTTGTGGCTAAGGTGAGTGATTTGCATATTTTTGCACTACTTACGGTTAATTAAGGGTAATTAGTGAAGATTAACGAAATTAGACATGATAAAATTTCGGAAAAATATTTATAAATTTGAAAATAATGTTTTAGGCCCCTGTTAGAAAATTTGGCTAATTTGGTTAAGTTTTGTTAATCCTATGATTAGTTTAGCTTAAACATGCTTAAGGGAAAATATGGGATTTTGGCTATGTTTGATCCGTTTTATCCTATCAAATTGTTGTTTTGGTGTTTGTGGTCAGTTCTATATGTTGCTATGACTGTATGGTATGCTTTGTGATTGATTAGAAAAGTTAGAATGGTCAAAAATGCCATCGTATGGCGTAAAACAGTCGGTGGAGGAGTTGCAGGAAATGTGCAAGACCCGGATCGGATCGCTCCCCACTTCAACGACCCGACCCGATCGCGAGCATTCGCAAGGACTACGAGCTGATCCACCTTGAAGGCCACCAGCCAGAAGATCACGACCCGACCCGAATTACTTCAGAAGCCCACGACCTGAAGACCTGGAAGGATGCATCCGACCCGATCTGATGGGTGAGCACGATCCGACCTGATCTGGATGAACCACGAGCTAGAGGAGGAGCTGCCATGCATGATCCGATGGAGGGAGCACGACCCGATCCGACGGAGGGAGTATGACCGATTCGAATGAGGCTGATGACCACGGGCCGAACCAGAGGAGATACCACGAACCGATCCAAGGAGTTTGGACGCGAGGCATGGGTTATGAACTAGATGAAGACCGATCCGGAGAAGACCAAAACCCGAGATGCAAAGGTAGTCCAAAAAGGAAGTAGAACTCAGGATCCAGTTAGGAACCAACGAGTTAACTTCATTAGTTGGGCTTTGATGCGGGACGTGTGCTAAGGGGTTGTTGATGTTTGTAACTTTGGATCACTATGTGTAGGGGGCACGTGAACGGATTCAGGGCCACAGTGGCCTAGGTAAGACTAAAGAGCTATAGATCAATGAAGTGGGGTCATTTGTAAAGATTTGGTCCTGACTCCATGGGGTAAGCTTGGTAGTAGCAGTAGTTGTACAAGTCGAACTCCATCACTACTTCGATGGGTCTAGTGATCAAAGTGGTGGATATCGTATGCTTTACTCACTGAGTGAGAGATGTGAGGATGGTTGCTATGTTTGATTTGTTTTCCATCATTATGACATGCACACCCCTACCCCCGTATTCTTTACACCATATGTTAGAGGCACCTTAGAGTATTGTACGGTATGTGGTGCTAACTCTTTGGTTGCAGGTCCAGGTTCAGGTATGGTCTAGTATACCTGTTATTGTTCTGTTTAGCTGCTTATCGCTCATACCAGACTTTTTGTCTGACCCAGAGTTTTATGTCTCTTTTCATTACTCTGGGTGCTCTCACGAGCAGACTAGAGACAGGTTAGGTGGTATGCGCGAGTAGATGTATCGGAGACGAGCAGGAGGCTTCCACGTATGATATATATATAGATAGATATTCTCCCTGTGTTGTTGCGGTCACTACTTTGGGCATTAGTGGTGTACCTTTTTTTGTTTGTTTAGAGACAGTAATTTGGAAAGTTGTAATAAGCTGTATTTGGATTTCGGCTACTCTGATGATGATGTTGATGTTTAGTTTTCAGCTTAAGCACTGTCTCGCCTGTTTTATGTCAAGTATGTTGATATTATATTTCATCTTATGCGCTGTGAGACATTCTACAGGTTTTCGATTAGTTCATTCTCTTCTTTCCTTTCTTTGGCGACCGTTCCGTGCTAGTCGGGCATGTGTACAGCGCACTTTCGGAGGGAATGCCGGCTGGTGCGGGGTAGGCCGTCACACTTGGTATCAGAGCTCTAAGTTGCGTAGTTAACCTAGTGAAGTTATCGGGGATAGATAGTACACGTATATGAGAGCGCGTATTTGTGATTATTTTGGTTTTAAAAGCTATATATATATATATACACTATCAGTATATCTAAGGATGAAGTCGCACTGCACTGGCACCACTTTGGAGATGGTTAATCGTTTTCTCTTTACAGATTGAGCGATGAGCCGATATGCAAGAGGTTCCGGTAAAAGAGCCAATAAAGGGAATGCTGCTGACATGAGGACAATCTTTATTGACCTCATGACAGAGATACTTAGAGATGTTCAGAGGGCAGCTCCCAATGCTGGTAATGGTGGTGGTCAAATAGTGCAGGCGCCTAGGGCCGATTTCGCCAAGCTAAATAAGGATTATACTAGTCTTGGTGGGAAGCCGTTCCACGGAACGGAGTCGACTACGGATGTTCAGGATTGGTTGGATAGCTGCGAGCGTATCTTTGAAGACTTGGGTATCGAGGATGCGATGAAGAGAAGGCTAGCATCCCGTCAGCTGCAAGGACGGGCAATGAATTGATGGAATGCTATAAAGGCAGCTACTCCCGAGGATCAGATTACTTGGGATCAGTTTAAGGCTCGCTTTAGCGATAAGTTCATTCCAGCTGCTCAGAAGTCAGTGTTGTTTAAGAAATTCTTGGAGCTCAAGCAGAATGGCAAAGCTGTCCCGGAGTATATTGTCGAATTTGACACTTTGTCGAAATATGGGTTATCCCTAATAGATACTGCCAAGAAGAAGAACGAGAAGTTTATAATAGGTTTGGATCAGTACTTTGGGGAAAAGCTTATTAACCACATCGATGAGACGTTTGAATCGATTTTGGGGAAAGCATTGAGGTCAGAGAGTCTTTACCCTAAGTCGAAGACTGAGGTTGCATCTGCAGAGGGGACAAAGCCGCAAGCAAGCGGTGGAAGCCAGAATGGTTCTCACAATAAGAGAAAGAAGAATCAGACTAAGGATGGCCAGAAGAAAAAGAATAAGAAGGATGTCGAGTGCTTCAGCTATGGTAAGAAGGGCCATTATGCTAGTAATTGTCAGGCCAAGCCAGCGGATAGGAAGTGCTACAACTGTGGCCAAGTGGGACATCACAAGGACAAGTGTCCGCAACCCCCTAAAGAAAAATAGATGGTGAAATCATATGCCCTTAATGCTATTCCTTCTTCGTCGAATGCCCCAACTGCGGCGGAGAAAGGAAAGAATTTCGTTATTCAAGGTTTGCTTTCTGTTTATGATGTTCCTGTTAGAGTTTTGTTTGATACCGAAGCTTCTAGTTCTTTCATATCTAGTGACCTGGTAGATAGGTTGGGATTGGAGCTCGAGATTGTCGATAGACCTTTAGTAGTGACGAACACGATTAGTGGTTCGACTACCCTTAGTATGGTTTGCCATAATGTGGTCTTATCGAGTCATGGATGCATGTTTGTTTGTGATTGCTTTGTTTTGGGCTTTACTGGGTTTGGCATTATTTTGGGAGTCGATTGGCTCCAAAGATACGGGGTGGTGGTAGACTGTGAGGGCTTTTTGGTGACAGCTAGAGCGGATGATGGTCGGAGGGTAGTGTTTGGTGGTCTACCTAGCGATGAGGTAATGGCTTGTTTTCTAAATTCCCTCGATATCCCGCAAGGTGAGTTGTCAGGTTTACCCGTGGTTGGTCAGTATCCGGATGTCTTCGAGGAAGTGGCTGGGCTTCCACCACATCAATAGATTGAGTTCTGTATTGATTTAGCGAAAGATGCCAGACCTATAGTGATGCCACTTCATCGTATGGCACCAAGGGAGCAGCGAGAGCTAGGGTTACAAGTTAGTGATCTTTTGAAGAAGGGATTTATCAGAAGGAGTGTTTCTGAATGGGGAGCACCAGTTGTGTTTGCTACCAAGGCGGATGGTTCCCTTCGTTTGTGTGTAGACTACCGCGAGTTGAATAAAGTGACGAGGAAGAACAAGTATCCTCTACAGCGGATAGATGATTTGTTTGATCAGTTGAGTGGAGCGAGAGTGTTTTCTCAGTTGGATCTCGCGACAGGTTTTCATCAGCTTAGAGTGGAAGCTGAGAGTATAGCTAAAACGGCATTTCGGACGCCGTCTGGATTTTATGAGTGGTTAGTCATGCCATTCGGGTTGACCAACGCGCCAGCATATTTTGTGGATCTTATGAATAGGGTATTCAGAGATCAGTTGAATAAGTTTGTCCTTGTGTTCGTGGATGATATTTTGGTCTACTCGAGGACAGAGGAAGAACATAAGGAACATTTAAGAATAGTGATGGAGGTGTTGAGAAAACACCAATTGAAAGCAAAGTTTTCTAAGTGTCACTTCTGGAGGAGGGAAGTGAGATTCTTGGGCCATGTTGTTTCACAGAATGGTATTGCCGTGGACCCTGCGAAGGTGGCTAGGGTACAAGATTGGTCAACGCCCAAGAATGCAACGGATATAAGAAGTTTCTTGGGATTAGTTGGATATTATCGTAAGTTTATCCAAGACTTCTCCAAGATAGCAGCACCGTTGACTCAGTTGACCAAGAAGAATCAAGCTTTCGTCTAGGACGAAAAGTACGAGAATGCATTCAAGAGTCTAAAGCAAAAGTTGACATGTGCACCATTGTTAGTCATTCCTAAGGGGAATGAAGAGATGATGGTATATACGGATGCATCTGGTACCAGATATGTGCTGTATTGATGCAAGAAGGTAGGGTTGTAGCTTATGCAAGTCGGCAATTGAAACCACATGAGAAAAGATATCCTACCCATGATTTCGAATTGGCTGCGATCGTGTTTGCATTGAAGATATGGAGACATTATCTCTTGGGAGAAAGATTCGAGTTGTTTACTAATCATAAGTCATTAAAGTATCTTTTCTCTCAGAAGGATCTAAATCTCCGACAACAAAGATGGTTAGAATTCTTAGCTTCCTATGATTTCGACATCGCATATACACCAGGAAAGGGGAATGCGGTGGATGATGCATTGAGTAGAAGACATGCCAGTTTAGGGGCTATGTTTCTAGAATGGAAGCACTGGAGTGCATCGCCGGGTATGATTTTAGACCAAAGTGTGAATTGGATCCAGAAATGTTAGCAAGTTTGACGATCAGACTCACTTTGATTGAGCGAATTGGGTCCAGTCAAAGGGACGATCCTAACCTATTGGAAATAATCTCAAAGTTAGAAATGGGAATCGACGGAGAGATGAACAAGTATGGGCTTGATCGAGATGAATGGCTTAGAAAGAATGGAAGATTAGTTGTACCCAATGTTAATGGATTGAGAGATGAAGTGCTTAAGGAATGTCATCGCTCAAAACTGACTATACAACCCTGTGGTAACAAGATGTATCGAGACATGCAGCAGACATACTACTGGGAAGGGATGAAAAGATACGTTGGGAAGTTTATATCCAAATGTATGAATTGCCAGCTAGTTAAAGCTGAGCAAAAGAAGCTTAGTGGTTTGTTGCAACCATTAGAAATTCAGAATGGAAATGGGAACAAGTCTCAATGGATTTCATTGATGGGTTACCAAGGACTAGATCGGGCCATGATAGCATTTAGGTGATTGTGGACCGATTGACCAAAAGTGCAAGATTTATACCCGTCAAGTGGGTAGTGAGATTTCATGGAATATCCAAGGGCATTGTGAGTGACCGAGATCCGTTGTTCACTAGTGGATTTTGGAAAAGCTTACAAGAGGCGTTAGGATCAGAATTGCATCTCAGTACCGTGTATCATCCTCAAACCTACGGTCAAACAGAGAGAGTGAATCGTATATTAGAAGACCTCTTGAGAGCCTGTGTATTGGATTTTGGTCGATCATGGGATGACCACTTGCATCTAGTAGAGTTTGCATATAATAATAGTTACCAATCTAGTATTGGCATGACTCCATTTGAAGCTTTGTATGGAAGACCGTGCAACTCACCGTCATGTTGGTTAGAAACTGGTGAGAAGTTTGTGCTTGGACCAGATGGGATGAGAGAAACTTCAGAAAAGATTAAGGTCATTCAACAGCGAATGAAGGCTGCCCAAGATAGGCAGAAAAGTTATGCTGATAAGAGGAGAAGAGAATTAAAGTTCTCCATTGGCGACTTGGTGTTTGTCAAGATATCTCCATTAAAGAACGTGATACGATTTGGCAGGAGAGGCAAGTTAGTACCAAGATTTGTTGGTACATTCCCCATTCTTGAGAAAATTGGGAATTTGGCATGTAAAGTTGAATTACCAGAGAGGATGGCAGGAGTTCACAACGTGTTTCATGTTTCCCAGTTAAGGAAGTTCGTACACGACCCAGATGTAACTATTTCACCTGATCAGTTGGATGATATCGAAGTTGAACCCAAGGCGGTTGGGAACCGCAGGCCTATGCGTATTGTTGGGAACGATACGAAGCAACTTCGATGGAAGGCGGTGAAATTACTTAAAGTTCAGTGGGACGAGAATGAGAATGGCAGTACTTGGGCGACAGAGGAGAGAATTAGGAAGACGCATCCAGAACTCTTCGCCTGGTAAGATTTCAGTTTTGATTTAGTCTTTCCGCATGCTAGGGTAGGTTTGTTTTGTTTGTTTTGCATGATTGATTGTTGTATATGGCTGGTAGGCATGCGGGATCCTTTGTATGTTTTGGGTTAAGGAATTTCGGGGACGAAATTTCTTAAGGGGGGGAGAGTGTAACGACCCGCATTCTACGCATCGAAGGATCGTAGAATATTTATTTCTTTCACATACGAAGTCGTATGGTCATGTAACTTTGGGAGACGACTATTGGGGTCATTTCCCATGTTCATGATTTTTCCCAATTTTTAAGTGACCATTTTGCCCCTAACTGATCTTGTTTTGGCCATATCTTTTGATTGGAAAGGAGTTTTGGCCTGAAATCACTTCCATTGGCTCCGGATGATGGTTTGCAATTCCGAAGAGTGGTCACATTAGCCAAACGGACTCACCGTTTGGGAGATATGGCTGAAACAAGTTTCAGATAGTGAAAAACAGCTTAATTGGGCTTAACCGGGTGATTAACAGTTAGGCCCACTGGGGAAATTAGGGATTGGAGGTATTTAAGGGCTGCTAGGGTTAAGATTTCGGTTTTCACTCATTTTTCAGCCGCCACAAACCCGCTCTTCAACCTAACAATGGCCTCCAACATCTAAAACACCTTCAAATCGCCGTTTAATCAAATATTGGCCTAATCTACATCAAATTAAGGCGGATTAGCATAGAGATCGAGATAGAGCTGCTGTGTTGCCTTGGGAACAGCGCCAAAACATAAGACATTTCAGATTTAGTATTTTATTTGTGGCCAAGGTGAGTGATTTGCATAGTTTTGCACTAATTACGATTAATTAAGGGTAATTATTGAAGATTAACGAAATTAGACATGATAAAATTTTGGAAAAATATTTATAAATTTGAAAATAATGTTTTAGGCCCTTGTTAGAAAATTTGGCTAGTTTGGTTAAGTTTTGTTAATCCTATGATTAGTTTTACTTAAACATGCTTAAGGGAAAATATGGGATTTTGGCCATGATTGATCCGTTTTAACCTATCAAATTGTTGTTTTGGTGTTTGTGGTCTGTTCTATATGTTGCTATGACTGTATGGTATGCTTTGTGATTGATTAGAAAAGTTAGAATGGTCAAACGCCGTCGTATGGCGTAAAATAGTCGCTGGAGGAGTTGCAGGAAATGTGCAGGACCCGGATCGGATCGCCCCCCACTTCAACGACCCGGCCCGATCGCGAGCATCCGCAAGGACCACGAGCTGCTCCACCTTGAAGGCCACCAGCCAGAAGATCACGACCCGACCCGAATTACTTCAGAAGCCTATGACCTGAAGACCTAGAAGGATGCACCCGACCCGATCCAATGGGTGAGCACGATCCGACCCGATCTGGATGAACCACGAGCTAGAGGAGGAGCTGCAATGCACGATCCGATGGAGGGAGCACGACCCGATCCTACGGAGGGAGCACGACCGATCCGAATGAGGCTGATGACCACGGGCCGAACCAGAGGAGATACTACGAACCGATCCAAGGAGTTTGGACGCGAGGCATGGGTTATGAACTAGATGAAGACCGATCCGGAGAAGACCAAAACCCGAGGTGCAAAGGTAGTCCAAATAGGATGTAAAACTCAGGATCCAGTTGGGAACCAACAAGTTAACTTCATGAGTTGGGCTTTGCTGCGGGACGTGTGCTAAGGGGTTGTCAATGTCTGTAACTTTGGATCACTATGTGTAGGGGGTATGTGAATGGATTCAGGGCCACAGTGGCCTAGGTACGACTAAAGAGCTATAGACCAATGAAGTGGGGTCATTTGTAAAGATTTGGTCATGACTCCATGGGGTAATCTTGGTAGTAGCAGTAGTTGTACAAGTCAAACTCCATCACTACTTCGATGGGTCTAGTGATCAAAGTGGTGGATATCGTATGCTTTACGCACTGAGTGAGAGATGTGAGGTTGGTTGCTATGTTTGATTTGTTTGCCATCATTATGACATGCACACCCTC
Source organism: Allium sativum (assembly GCA_030737875.1). Taxonomy (NCBI): domain Eukaryota; kingdom Viridiplantae; phylum Streptophyta; class Magnoliopsida; order Asparagales; family Amaryllidaceae; genus Allium; species Allium sativum. Next base: position 165,526,029 of record CM060924.1, read on the forward strand.
ACTCCCGTATTCTTTATACTATATGTTAGAGGCACCTTAGAGTATTGTACGGTATGTAGTGCTAACTCTTTGGTTGCAGGTCCAGGTTCAGGTATGGTATAGTATATCTGTTATTGTTCTGTTTTGCTGCTTATCGCTCATACCAGACTTTTTTTCTGACCTAAAGTTTTATGTCTCTTCTTATTACTCTGGGTTCTCTCACGTGCAGACTAGAGATAGGTTAGGTGGCGCGAGTAGCTGTAGCGGAGACAAGCAGGAGGCTTCCACGTATGATATATATATATATTCTCCCTGTGTTGCTGCGGTCACTACTTTGGGCATTAGTGGTATACCTTTTTTTTTGTTTAGAGACAGTAATTTGGAAAGTTGTAATAAGTTGTATTTGGATTTCCGCTACTCTGATGATGATGTTGATGTTTAGTTTTCAGCTTATGCACTGTCTCGCCTGCTTTATGTCAAGTATGTTGTTATTATATTTTATCCCATGCGCTGTGAGACATTCTATAGGATTTCAATTAGTTCATTCTCTTCTTTCCTTTCTTTGGTGACCGTTCCGTGCTAGTCAGGCATGTGTACAACGCACTTTCGGAGGGAATGCCGGCTGGTGCGGGGCAGGCCGTCACACATACTCTTTGACAGACATGATTCCTTACTTAAATGCTAGAAACCTTTCCATTTGCATACTCTCTTTGGCTTGAGAAATAAACTTTATCTCGAATCTCTATCGAAAATCTTCCCAAGTCTCAACTGGATGCCCTACTTGCGTCACTTCCCACCAGAATGAAACCTCATCTTTTAGCGGCCAAATGACCAACTGAATCTTTCTACGGTCATCAACCTTAAAATCCGAAACAAATCCTTCGTCTCTTTGAGCCAATTCCTTGCTTCTGCAAAAGTTTCAGTTCCTCGGAAAGGCTTTCCTCCTATAGCATGGAAATCCTTGCATATCTTGGAGAAATTATTCGCTTGCGGAGGAGGAGGAGAAACAGCGGCCGCAGCTGGGGGAGGGGAATCTGCTTGGTCTTCGACATGCGCCGTAGCCTCAAGATACCTACGGAGCCAAGCCGGTATTATAAGGCCTTGGGGAAGAATTGGTTCCCCGGACATGCTGATAAGAAAAGGAAAGGGGATTCAAACAGAGAATCGAATGATATTTCTTATGGCTTTGGGGAATATGTCTTTTGAAAACAGACTTTTTTTTGAAAATGCTTTCTTTTTAAAACCTTTTGAAAACAATTTTCAAAACCTTTTATCTGATCTTGTAACCTTCAGCTCTGATACCAAATGTGACACCCCACGTTCGTTAGTGTCACGCTTTAACAAATTCATTAAGTTCCGTGAAGCGTTATTGGTAAACAAAAATAGAAACATCACAAGACATATATAAAATAGCAGCGGAATTTAAATCTTTATTTTCCAAATAGAAAACATCGTGGTCCAAAATCCAGTTACAACATAAGTCTGAAATACAAAAAACCAATAACATCAAATTAAAATATCTGCCTTGTACTAAAATCATCGGAGTACAATAATATAAAATCATAGTCCCTAAAAATAGCCAAAGAAAGGTAGATAGGTGATCAAAGCGGTACATCTAAGCAGCTCCAAGTAGAAACAAAAGAGAGAATCCTAATCAGGCCTTAGTATTCCCACCCTGAGAACCTGGAGGGGAAAAGGAAGAGGGAGAAAAGGGAAAAAAGGGTCAGACATAAAGTCCGGCAAGTCCAGTGACTTTTAGAATATAAATAAGTAAAAGCATCATGACAGGCATATAAACTGGATGAGAGAGATAACAGTATCATAAGATAAGTATAACAGACTGAGCAGGATAAGCAGAATGAACAGAACAAAAAGATTACGCTTCCCAAATACTTTTCTCTGCACCAATACTAGTATAACATAAACAGGATGATCCCAACAGAAACAAATGGTAGAATTAGGTATACTTCTAGTAACGAGTTTTACCCCCAAACGATAATAAAAGGTAGCACAACAGAAAAAACGGGTGTTACCTCCAAACGATAATAACGGGCTCCTAAACATGCAGGACTAGATGTACCCTAATTACTACCCCCAATCGATCAGCTCCCTATCCCGTAAATACCCTGTACTGGCCCCACGGTAGTATGTATCACTTCCTAAAGTGGCAACCCCTCGATAGACACAACCATATCTGCTGGTGCTATAGCGTCTTATTTCCCTAAGCAAGCAGATCCATGCACGCACATGACTCCGTGGAACGAGCCATCAGACACCTCCACCCATATATACCTCTTATAATCAGCTCAGTAAGCGTGCCCTAACCTCTACCTAGTTCGGTGTCCCCCTTTGGATACCAGTATGGGTTACTGCCTGATACGGGTCCCACATAACAGATGATACAATCCACCCCCTAGGCTTGCATCCCCACTACTAGGATTTTGACAGGTTATGCCTAACAGATTAGCAAGCCCGCATAACCCCAACATATAAAACAAGTTAAGTTTGTCGGGTTCGTATAACTCCCCACAGATTTAACCGATTTACTTAACCCACAATTGATTCAAGCAAGTTTACTTAACCCTTACACAATTTGACAGGTTCATATAACCCCCACAGATTTAAACAGGTTAAGTATTATAGGTTAACAGGTTATTATCATTCTTCGTTCATGTATGTTAATGCACCAGACCTCTCACATTAAGTTGACCACTTGTGGATGCTGGATATGCCGGGCGGTTCGGGGCAGACTTCTACCACAAGTTGGAATTAACCTCGTGTCTTAGAACCGTTATGTGTACATTTACACACTAGACCCCTCACAATAAATTAACCACTTGTGGATGTTGGATTTGTCGAGAGGTTCCGGGCAGACTTCTACTACGAGTTGAATCTAACCTCGTGTCTAAGTGCGGTTACAATTTCTATTTTCTATAAATTTATGTATATTCATTCTTAAACAATTATTCCTGTTCATCATGGGTTTTTCATGCCCTTATCATCATATAAGACATGCCCCAAGTTAAAGTCTTAGATCCAGTATAGGTTATGCCCCGCGAGTCCCGGTCATGTTTTATAATACAATTTATGCCCCAATTTATCATTCCCAACCATTCCCAATTTCATTCGCTTGCATATTTCAGCGATATGCCTGGGCTCGAAGGTAGCCTGGCTATAAAAATAAAAGGGAAGGAAGGAGAGAAGAGAATAGAAATAGGCATAATAACAGAATAGGCATATGATAATAGTAATGGGCATAATAGAGATATGCATGTAAGGACTAAATAGTAGATCAGGTGTACATGTGATGGCAGATCTGTTTAGTTATGATTTAGGTTATTAACAAGCATAAGTTTGGATCCAAACTTATATACATGTCAGGATTACTTATTAAATATTTATATCTAAAAGTAACATGAACTCACAGAGACTGGATCTAAAGAACAAAGAAATGAATGTTGATGTTGTAGCGGAGATTCTTTGATACATTTAAGTCATTGTTGCAGAAGATTATGCTAATTCAATCAAAGCTAGGGCAGCATCTTGGTGTTTCCAATGTTTTAAGTGAATAAACAACAGAAATGTTGTCCTATTTATAGCATACCACCAACAAATCCTGTTTAGAAACGCGTCCAAGTGCAGGGTAGGGATTTGGCCGGATCTGGGGTGGATCGTCACCCCCTTGTGTGGGTCAACCTTAGGGTCGACCCCCAATAGGCCAGATTCCCGCTGTAATTTCCTTCTCTGATTTTCAAATTATTTTGAATTCTGAACTTGATTTGTTTATATATAATTATCTTATACACATACAAACTTCTAGGCTTAATAACTTCCTCACACGATGTCCGTTTTACGTAATCTCGGAGTCTATCTTAAGCAGAATTCCGAGACGAACGCAATGGTGTAGTCCGTTTTACTTAATTCACAATGTTTAATTAAGTATTATTTAGTTTATTATTATAGTATTCTTTAAAATTATGGGGTCTTACATGAACCGACCCAATGCTGAATTTGAGATCCGACCCGATAGGACCGACCCGAATGCAATTGATGTTGGTATTTCTACTCAAGCCGATGCAAATGCTCTAACTTCTGTAGCAACGACCAGTAATCAACTTCCTGCAACTTCCCCTGTCTCGTAGATGGATTTTGCTTGCCTGATTGCTATGGTGGAGAAGATTAACCAAGCTTTAGAGGCCCAAAGATGTGATAGTGTCGCAATTCAAGAAAACATGAATGCAATGAATATGCAAATGGATGAGCTTCATACGCTGAGAACGCCTTCTTCGACTCATCGCCTTGCTGCAGACTACTTATCCTCTTCAGAAGAGAACGCAAAACCTCCAAGAAGGCCATACAAAAGCCTTGAGAACCTTGAACAATTGACGGCTGGCTCGTTGGGATCACGTGAAGATGCGGTTCGCCGTTTGGGTCCTAATTATCCTAGCTTAGCAGAACCCATGCTACTGCCAAAGCGCAGATCTCATGTTCTATCTAGGGATCTAAACATTGCACATCCTACCAAAGGCCAACTCCTTCAACCCACTCGTCCCGGGAGCATGGGGGAAAGGAAATTCTGCTCCTACAAAGAACCGGAGGACGTTGCCTAGCGTAAGAGCTGGAAATGCTAGAAGAGCAAGAAGCGTCGAATCCGAGCCTACGCTAACCTGAAGTGGAAGCTATGGTACTCCAAATTATGACTGATAACAGAGGTTACACTAATGAAGACTGGGAATTGATCATAGCCATACACCTTTCACGACGACATACTGGATGTCCAGTACCCGAGGCGATTCAATCTACCTACCATGGACCGATATTGAGGAAGGACAAGGCAGCATCTAATGAGATACTCCTGGTACATGAATGCAGCAACGACTCCTGACATCTTGAAGTGCAAGGCTATCCCAATATACCTCAAATAAGTCGCACTGATAAGGTTTACCCGGCTCCCTCCTCGATCAATCTCCAATTTCAGAGAGTTAAGAGAGAGCTTCATGAATTAGTTTCGACTTCCCGCTCGAAAAGCCAAGAATATCATCGAACTTTCTGCAATCAAACAAGCTCCCGGGGAAACTATAAAATCATATTTGGATCGTTTCAATTTGGACCATCTTGATGGCACTGATAGATGGAGTCGATAAAGGCACTGAATTCGAGAGGTACCTAGCCGGGAAACCGTCGTTAACTAGAGAGTTGTTTTATGAAAAGGCTAACATCTAGGACGAGAAGAGATATATGCCAACTAGAAAAGAAAATCCGATGATATCTCGAGAGATGACTTCCAAAGCAATGTCGTCATTAAGCAATCTAGTGATAGTGCGGGGGAAAGCTGAAGTGAATGTCGGCAACAAGAGTGGAGGTAATAACCACCGAGTTGGGAACGACAACAAGAGAAGCAGGAATTAGAGAAATGATCCCAAAAAGAGGCCTAGATTTCAATCTTTTGAGAATTACACGCTGCTGAATGACACATTGGAAAACTTTTGATTGGATACCTACAATGTTATCCAAAACAAGAAGCCTCCACCAAGAGATTTGACTGAAAAGGAGCATGAGACTGGGAAGTTCTGTCTATTTCATGAGACTTACGACCACTCTACAAATGAGTGTTTCCACTTGAGAGATGTTGTGGAAAAGTTGCTTCGAGCAGGGAAGTTATATGAGTATAAGTTTTCCCCAAAAGATGGGGGGCAAGTGGCATCTGCTCCGAATCAGAACCAACCTGCCCCCAGACCTACTGCCCAACAGAAAGGGAAGGTCATAGTCATTAATACTATGGTCGGTGGACCGCATCAAATGGATTCAGCAACATAGCCATGGAGCAATACGTCAGTGCTGCTAAACATTCAGAAGTGGGGGGAGGGGGTACAGTTCCCTTGAGGATACTTCTCCGGTAAAACAGCAGAAGACAATAGCAGTTGGCATTATCTTCAGAGACAGGGTGTAAGTATGGGAGTACAAACTCCGAGTGTCGACCCATTGGTAATTACAACTACCATTGGTCCAGCCCTTGTACGGAAAGTCCTTATTGACTGCGGGAGTTTTGTCAAAATTTTGTTCAAGAAAGCGTTTGACCGGATGAAATTGGAGGCTAAATACTTGAATCCATGCACAAGATGGATTTGTGGCTTCAACCGCTCATCAGCAACTCCAGTGGGAGTAGTGGAATTGTCTGTTGAGCGGGGAAGGAGATCGTAGGGGAGTACGAATCCGTATGTTTGTCGTTATGGATATTGATTCTCCGTACAACGCCTTTTTGGGTAGACCGGCTCTCGTGGAATTCAGAGTCTATATTGCACCCTGGTGTTTATTGTTAAAATTCTTGACTGAAGCTAGAGTAGGGATGGTCCGTGGCAACCAAGTTAATGGAAGAGCCCGCTGAGTTGAAAATGCTATGCAGCGGAGATAACATAGAACCGAAGAATACCTCCCCTCCCGCAAAGGAGGGTTCAACATAGAAAATCAAGGAGATATTGCCGAAGGAGTCTCCCGATGATCTGCCCGATGACATAGATCCCAAAGAGGACAAGGATTCAATATGCGAAGGGAGACACCTAAGGAAGAGACCATGGATATTTTGATCAACGACAACGACCTGACAAATGTTTTTAAGATCAGTCTCATTTAGATATTATCCGAACGAGGGAGCTAACGGAATTTATACGGGGCGAACCAGGGTGCATTTGCTTTGACCCATGCCGCAATGTCTGGAATCTCACTATCAATTATAAGCCATTCGCTGAGCATAAACTCGAAGTATCCTCCTGTGAAGCAAAAGAGGCGTTTGCTGGGCCTGGAGAGGTCGACTACCATGAAAAAGGAAGTAGAGAAATTGAGAGGCAATGGATTTATAAGAGATGTGGCATACCCTGACTAGATATCGAACCCCGTCCTTGTCAAGAAAGCAAATGGGAAGTGGCATACATGCATTGATTTTTTTGATCTGAACAAAGCTTGCCTAAAAGATAGCTTCCCGTTACCGAGAATTGATCATCTTGTGGACTCGATGGCGGGGCATGAACTTCTCTCCTTTATAGATGCTTATTCAGGTTATAATCAGATTCCCGTGCATGTTCCAGATCAAGTACATACCAGTTTCATCACCAATCTTGGATTGTAGTATCATGTGGTAATGCCAATTGGATTGAAGAATATCGGAGCGACATATCAGCGCCTAGTGAAACGTATGTTCTACGTACAATCAAATTGGGAAATCCATTTAGGTTTATGTAGATGACAAGCTCGTGAAGTCTAAGCAATCATCCGACCACATAGATGATTTGGCTGAGATGTTCGATATCCTTAGACGCTACATAATGAAGCTTAATCTGTTAAAATGCTCGTTCGGGGTGGCATCAGGAAAATTCCTTGGCTTTATCGTCAACTCACATGGAATTGAAATTAATCCTGACTAGATTGCAACAATCAGAAATATTAGCAAACCATGAAAGATCAGAGATGTACAGAGCTTAGCAGATAAGGTTGTAGCGTTAAGAAGATTTATTTCCAAGGCCACCGATAAGTACGTACCTTTCTTCAACCTAATAAAACGAGGGAAACGCAACTTCGAATGGACCCCAGATTATGTCGAAGCCTTCCAAAATCTGCTGCATCTATTAGAGAATCCCCCGATATTATCTAAGCTGGTGGATCATGAAGATTTATTTATATACTTGGTGGTATCATCATACGCTATTAGCTCAGTACTTGTGAGTGAGGAGGATAAAATTCAGAGACCAGTGTACTATGTAAGCAAGAAATTGGCGGCAACAGAACACAATAACCTTAAGATAGAAAAGATGGCTTACAACTTGTTGATTGCCTCGATGAAGCTTCGCCACTATTTCCAAGCTTACCCAATTGTTATATACACCGATCAACCGCTACAACAGGTCCTGCAGCGACCTGAAGCATCAGGAAGATTGCTTAAATGGAACATCGATGTGAGCCTGTTTGACCTCAATTTCCTCCCTAGAAATTCCATATGGGGGCAAGATTAGCTGATTTCATCGCTAAATTCACAATTCCTGAGGAAAACGTGTTAGATGAAGAACCAGGCCCCTAAAAAAAAGCTAGAATCTAGCACCTGGAAGTTGTACACAGACGGTGCTAAGAATGATCGGCGGTCTGGTGTCGAGGTTGTACTAATAACCCCTGAAGGACAGTCGATTTACTATGCCCTACGATTGGGATTCTCCGCAACTAACAACAATTCTAAATACGAGGCCCTGATTGTAGGGTTGAAACTAGCTAAGGAGTTCGGAGTAGCGACGTTAGACATCTTTTCTGATTCTCAAATTGCTGTTTTTCAGGTTCAGATGGAATTTCAGACGAAGAGACCTTGACTCGCAGCTTACCTAGAAAAGGTAAAGGAGTTATTGGATAGCCTAGAGCATTACAACATATCCCACATTCCGCGAACAGAGAATCAGAAGGCGGATAGACTGGCCAAGTTAGCAAGCTCCGATAACCAAGAAGAAACAAAGATGGTCCCAATCAAGATTCTAGAATCTCTAAGAATTGATCAAATGGAAGTCGATCCGATGCTGGAGACCGAACCAGAGAGAGTCATGGATGATACCAATAAAGAACTTCCTATAGAATGGAACGCTCCGAACGAAAAAGAGTGTAAGACGTGCCATCGTTCATAAAGCATTAAGATATGTCATGCATGATGAAGTTCTTTACTGAAGAGATTTTTGGTACTCCTACTCCGGTTTATAGCGCATGACGACATCCAATGTGTGTTGAAAGAAGTGCATGAAGGCGAATGTGGAGATCACACCGGTGGACAGGTGCTAGCAAAGAAAATATTGTGGTACAGCTATTTGTGGCCTACCATAAATCGGGATGCCGCTAATTATTCATGACACTACGATAGGCAAAAATTTGCAAAGATTCCCAGAGCACTTCCCAGCCAACTTAATACGATGGTGAGCTCGTGGCCATTCTCCGTATGAGGAATCGACATCATCGAAAGCCTTCCAATCGCCAAAGGCAGAGCAAAGTATGCAATCGTGGCCATAGATTACTTTACAAAATAGGCAGAAGTTGAGACATTGACCATGATCCTGACAAAGCGAGTGATTAACTTTATTGTTAGGAACATCATTTGCTGATTTGGGAACCCCAAAATCATCACAACTGACAATATAACTCAGTTCGACATCATAAGATTCTGCCAAAAATACATAATCGAGAAGAGATACACCGTTATAGCTCATCCACAATCGAATGGACAAGTCGAAGCAATAAACAAAATCATTAAGTCCATTTTAAACAAGCGATTGAAGCGGACGAAAGACATGTGGGTCGACGAATTACCCTTGGCATTATAGGTTTACAAAACAACCTACAAATCGATGACAAGCCACACTCCCTTCTCTCTTTCATTCGGACCAAAAGCAGTCATTCCAGTGGAAATAAAGGTCCCATCTAACTGAACAACATATTATGATCCGATGACGAAAAAAGCGCTTCCCCTTAAGTCCTTGGACATGATTTAGGAGAACAGAGACAAAGCGAACTTATGTGCCTCGAGGCACATGCATCAAGTCGTTCGGTACTACAACATGAAAGTTCGACCCCGAACCTTTGGACCTGGAGAACTGGTTTTGAAGCGCATCATCCCAACCCCGGTTTTTCTGGGCCCGAAATGGGAAGGACCATATATCATCCAACAGAAACATGATAAAGGAGTTTTCAAGCTAACGACCGTAGATGGCGATGAAATAGCAAGAGCATGGAATGCCCAACACTTGCGACATTACTTGTCTTGAGAATGTAATTGAATCTTTTATTTTTTAAACTATGTAAAAAAGCACGACCTGCTTAGAATAGTCTAGTTGATATAAACAAAGTATTATAAAGTGGACGTAGGCAATGAGTTGGCCGAACCACTATAAAAATATCACGCGTCATTTACTATTCCTGCATTTATTTTCCCGTACTCTGTGATTATATCGATCTTTGTGTGAAGCATTAAGTACAGATTTAAATCAAGTGCGAGAACAACACTCGAACCGGCAGAATCCTGCTCTTGGAATTAGAATGTAGAAGGAAAGCCGAGGCGAATGGCCTGATTGTTTGCCTGATCAGCTCAAGCTCTCTCGATCCGAGAGTGAGTATAAAAATTGGCATGACTGGTGCACCATGATTAAATATCGCTTTAACCACTCTTTAACCTGGGAATACGACAGGAGAGTATAAAGGCACCGAGATCAAGTGCCGAAGAAAATGAGTTCCTACCACACTGAGGGATTGGGGCCAAGATTGAAAGCTGAGCCCGCACTCCCCACTAAAGGGTTGGGAGCAATGTAAGATCGATCCTAGTCAATCCTGAATAAGTCTCGGCCAAGCACTTTATTCAAGATTGATTGGAGGCATACACATATCACACTATTACGATACTTGCAATGTGACATCCTGTTTATTACTTTAGTAATCATTCCCTGATTACAAAAATTTTGATTTTCGATTTGCAGGAATGTTGAATACGAATCCTGGTTGGATATGTGATACGATTTGTTGTTTATTACTTAGCATAATAATGTTAAGATCACGGTTATATTTGGTTGGGATAGATGATAAACTCACAGATATATGATAGTGCAGGAAAACTACTTATATTAACAACGTGTGGATTTACATAAGATAACTGATAAAAATGCGAGGGCCGCACTCGCAAAAACAACCGCATGCCAGTGTAAGACCAAAGAAATCAAAACAACACTTCATTTGGATTTGGGAGAATGCTTGGCTTTCTTGGCCTCCTTGAGTCTCTGCCTCTCCTCCTTTCAGCATCGGTGAGAATACACTTTGTCTTCTTTTCTTTTTAGAGGGAGAATCTATTGAATCAACATATGACTTGGCGACAAACTCTCCAGTGATTGATCGAGTTGGCATCTTGTTGATTATTCTACCAGCAGGAGCAACTACTTGGAGAGGATTGACCGAGATGGGTTTTTCTTCTTTCTTGGCCTTCAAGAGTGCTTCAGACTTAGCTTTCATCTCGGCAGGGGTCATGTTTTCATTCTCATCGGTTACTCCAGTGATGGTGTCGTCCACATCCTCTTCATCCTTCTTGCTCTTCATATCCTTTAGTGCATCAATGATTTCCCCACCCTTGGGAGCTTCACTGCTGGAGAGCACTATGGCCTTGTTAGTGGCGTCTTCCTCTTTCTTTTCAATCTCCTTCGCATGATTGATACTTAGAGAACACGAAGCAATAGTTATTAACTCTAGAGAAAACATAGGTCTTTCAGTCATCTGTTCCACGATGCGATGACACGTTACAATAGCCTTGACAAATTGCGGTGAAAAGTTAGAGATACCATTGGTGGACTTGTCTCCAGAAATAACAGGAGTGGCTCCTTTGTGACGGCCCGCCCCGCACCAACCGACATTTACTCCAAAAGTGCGATGTACATATGTCCAGTTAGCATGGGATGGATCGTCAGAAGAAGAGGGAAGAAGGAAATGAACTAACGAGGAACCTGTAGAATGTCTCACAATGCATGGAACAAAATATAATAACAATGCACTTGACATAAAACAGGTGAGACAATGCATAAGCTGAAAACAAACTAACATAGCAGCGGAAAATCCAAGTACAGCTTATGATCCAAAGCTAACATTATTACAACTTTTCAAACTGTCTCAAAACAAAGGCAAGATAAAGGAGGTACACTACTAATGCCCAAGTAGCGACCACCAACGACACAGGGAGAATATCTATATATCATGCGTGGAAGCCTCCTGCTCGCCTCCGAATCAGCTACTCGTGCATCACCATGTAACCTGTCTCTAGTCTGCTCGTGTGAGCACCCATAGTAATAAGTGGAGACATAAAACTCTGGGTCAGACATAAAGCCTGGTTTGAGCGATAAGCATCTAAACGGAACAATAACAGGTAGACTAAAAACATACCTAAACCTGGACCTGCAACCAAAGAGTTAGCACTACATACTGTACAACACTCTAAGGTGCCATTTCAAATGGTGTAAAGATAACGGGGGTGGGGGTGTGCATGTCACAGTGATGGCAAACAATCAAACATAGCATCCATTCTCACATCCCTCACTCAATGCATAAAGCATACGATATTCACCACTTCGATCACCCAACATACTTTGCTATGATCACCTTGCCCCATGAAGTCATAAATGACTTCACTGCACTGATACATAGCCACTAATCCTTCACTATGTCCACTTTGCCCCATGGAGTCGCAATGACCCCACTGCACTGGCTCATAGCCTCACTAATCCTTTACTATGTACACTCTGCCCCATGGAGTCACAATGACCCACTGCACTGGCTCATAGCCTCACTAATCCTTTACTATGTACACTCTGCCCCATGGAGTCACAATGACCCCACTGCACTGGCACATAGTCTTACTACGCATCACCTTGCCCCTCGAGTCATAATGACTCTACTGCACTGATAACGTAGTCTTGCTACCATCACCTTACCCCTCGAGTCATAGTGACTCTACTGCACTGATAAGTAGCCCATCATCCATTTTTAGTGTTGAATCAAAGTTATGAACGTCGACAACTCCTTAGCACACGTCCCGCAGCAAAGCCCAACTATGAAGTGAACTCATTGGTTCCTAACTGGATCCTGAGCTCTAACTTCCCATTTGGACTACCTTTGCATCTCGGGTTATGGGTCATCACCGGATCGGTTCGGATTTACCCCTAATCATCAGTTCGGTTCGGATCGGAGTGCTCCTTCTTCGTTGGATCGGATCGGGTCATCTTCACCTCAGCGGATCGGATCGAGACTCCATGTCCAGTCGCCATCACCGATTCGGGTCGGGGTCCTCCAGTTTGCCACGGTTCGGATCGGCTTCTTCTTTCCAAGCCTCGTCGAAGTACATCGGTTCGGGTCGGGGTACCATGGAGGATCAGGTCGGATGTTGCATACCACGAGAAGTACAAGTGAATCAGAGTGTGGAGTGTAAGGGCGGATCGGGTCCTCCTACCGATCCGATCCGGTTCGGATGTCTTCCTGCATTTTTTTCCAACAAGCAATTTACGCCACTCGACGTAGTTTTTGACCATTCTAGTAATTCTAATCAATCACAAAGCATACCATACAGTCATAGCAACATGTGCAATCAACCACAAACATCAAAACAACAATATGATAGGTTAAAGTGGATCAAACCTAGCCAAAACCCCATATTTCCCCTTAAGCATGTTTAGGTGAAATTAATGATATGATTAGCAAAACTTAAGCAAACTAACCGAAATTCATATCAGAGGTCTACAACATCATTCCGAATTTTATAAATATTTTTCCTGAATTTTATCAAGTTTAAATTCGCTAATTAACACTAATTACCCCTAATTAGCCATAATTAGTGAGGAACTATGCAAATCACTCACCTTAGCCACAAATAAACTAAGATCTGAAATAAATCTATGATTTGGTGTGAATCCCGATGCTAAACAGCAGCTCTAACGTTGATTTGGTGTAGATCTCCCTTGATTTGATGTTGCTAAGCTTAATCCTTGATTAGAAGATGATTTGGAGGTGATTTAGAGTTTGGAGGCCATTTTTAGGGTTTCCAAGAGGTAAGTGGAGGCTAGAAAACTGAAATGGAATGATTCTCTAACTCCGTTCAGCCTCCCAATAACCCTAATCCCGAAATGGGTTATGGGCCCATTCATTAATCACCCTATTTGGCCCGGTTAAGCAGTTTTTCACCTTCCAAACCTTATTTCAGCCATATCTCCCAAACGGTAAGTCCGTTTGGCTATTATGACCACTCTACGGAAAGGTAAACCATCAAACGAATCTAATGGAAGTGGTTTCAGATCATAATTCCAATCCAATCAAAAGTTATGGCCAAAACAAGATCAGCTAGGGGCAAAACGGTCATTTAAAAATCAACAAAAATCATGAACATAGAAAATGAGTCTAATGGTTGTTTCCCAAAGTTACATGACCATATAACTTCATATGGGAAAGAAATAATATTCTATGATCCTTCGATGCGTAGAATGCAGGTTGTTACATTCTCCCCCCCTTAAAAAATTTCACCCCCGAAATTCCCTAACCGAAACACACAAAGGGTCCCGCATGCCTATCAACCATAAAACAATAATCAAACATGCAAAACAAGAAAGACAAGTCTATCCTAGCATGCAGAATAACTAAATTACAAGGTAAATCTTACCAAGCAAAGAGTTCTGGATACATTTTTCTCATGCTCTCTTCTGTCTCCCAAATGCAATCATTCTCGTTCTCGCCCCACTGAACCTTGACTAGCTTCACCGCCTTCCTTCGAAGTTGCTTCGTAATGTGCTCGACGATACGATTTGGCTTGCGGTTCCCAACCGCCTCGGGTTCCACTTCGAAGTCCTCTAACTGATCTTGTGAAATAGTCATACCTGGGTCGTGAACGAACTTCCTTAGTTGGGAAACATGAAATACGTTGTGAACTTCCGCCATCTTCTCTGGTAAGTCAACTCTATATGCCAAATTCCCGACTAGTTCAAGAACAGGGAATGGGCCAACAAATCTTGGTGCCAACTTGCCTCTCCTGCCAAATCGTATCATGCTCTTCAACGGAGAAATCTTGACAAACACCAAGTCACCAACGGAGAATTTTAAGTCTCTTCTCCTCTTATCAGCATAACTCTTCTGCCTATCTTGGGCAGCCTTCATTCGTTGCTAAATGATCTTAATCCTATCTGAAGTTTCCCTCACCACATCTGGTCCAAGCATAAACTTCTCGCCAGTCTCTATCCAACATGATGGTGAGTAGCACGATCTTCCGTACAAAGCTTCATATGGAGCCATACCGATACTGGATTGGTAGCTATTATTATATGCAAACTCTACTAGATGTAAATGGTCATCCCATGATCCACCAAAATCCAATATACATGCTCTCAAGAGATCTTCCAATATATGATTCACCCTCTCCGTCTGACCGTCAGTCTGAGGATGATATGCGGTACTGAGATGTAATTATGACCCTAGAGCCTCTTGTAAGCTCTTCCAAAACCCACTAGTAAACAACGGGTCTCTGTCACTTACAATGCTTATAGGTACTCCAAGAAATCTCACTGCCCGCTTCATATACAATTCTGCTAACTTAGCTGCCGTTCTGGTCGATTTGACTGGTATAAATCTTGCGCTCGTAGTCAATCGATCCACAATTACCCAAATGCTATCATGTTCCGATCTAATCCTTGGTAAACCATCAATGAAATCCATCGAGATTTGCTCCCATTTCCGTTCGGGAATTTCTAATGGTTGCAACAACCCACTAGGCTTCTTTTGCTCGGCTTTAACTAGCTGGCAATTCATGCATTTGGATATAAACTTCCCAACGTCTCCTTTCATCCCTTCCCAGTAGTAAGTCTGCTTCATGTCTCGATACATCTTATTACCACCGGGATGTATAGTCAGTTTTGAGTGATGACATTCTCTAAGCACTTCATCCCTCAAACCATTCACATTGGGTACAACTAGTCTTCCATTCTTTCTAAGCCATCCATCTCGATCAAGCCCATACAAATTCATCTCCTCACCGTCGATATTCATCTCTAACTTGGAGATGATTTCCAATAGATTAGGATCGTCCCTCTGGCTGGAACCAATCCGCTCTATCAAAATGGGTCTGATCGCCAAACTAGCTAGCATTTCTGGATCCAATTCGCACTTTGGTCTGAAATCAAACCCTGCGATATACTCCGATTGCTTCCATTCAAGAAACATAGCCCCTAAACTGGCATGTCTTCTACTCAAGGCATCGGCTACCGCATTACCTTTCCCAGGTGTGTATGCGATATCAAAATTATACGAAGCCAAGAACTATAACCATTTCTGCTGACGAAGATTCAGGTCTTTCTGGGAGAAGAGATACTTTAACGATTTATGATCGGTAAACAACTCAAATCTTTCTCCCAAGAGATAGTGTCTCCACATCTTTAGCACAAACATGATCGCGGCCAATTCCAAATCATGGGTAGGGTACCTTTTCTCATGTGGCTTTAGTTGCCGACTATCATAAGCTACAACCCTACCTCCTTGCATCAACACAGCACCTAGTCCGGTACCACAAGCATCCGTGTATACCGTCATCTCTTCATTCCCTTTAGGAATGACTAATACTGGCGCACGCGTCAACTTTTCTTTTAGACTCTTGAACGCATTCTCACACACTACGTCCCGGACGAAGGACTGATTCTTCTTAGTCAACTGAGTCAACGGTGCTGCTGTCTTGGAGAAGTCCTGGATAAACTTACGATAATATCCAGCTAACCCCAAGAAACTTCTTACATCTGTTGCATTCTTGGGCGTAGGCCAATCCTGTACCGTAGCCACCTTTGCGGGGTCCACGACAATACCATTCTCTGAAACAACATGACCCAAGAATCTCACTTCCCTTCTCCAAAAGTGACACTTAGAGAATTTCGCTTTCAATTGGTGTTTCCTCAACACCTCCATCACTATCCTCAAGTGTCCCTTGTGTTCCTCCTCTGTCCTTGAATAAACAAGGATATCGTCTACGAACACAAGAACAAACTTATTCAACTGATCTCTGAATACTCGATTCATAAGATCCACAAAGTAGGCTGGTGCATTGGTCAACCCAAATGGCATGACCAACCACTCACAGAATCCAGACGGCGTCCTAAATGCCATTTTCGGAACACTCTCATCCGCTACTCGGAGCTGATGAAATCCTGTCGGAGGTCCAACTGAGAGAACATTCTTGCTCCTTCCAGTTGATCAAACAAATCATCTATCCGCGGTAGAGGATAATTATTCTTCCTCGTTACCTTATTCGACTCACAATAGTCCATACACAAACGAAGGGAACCATCTGCCTTAGTGGCAAACACAACTGGTGCTCCCCACTCAGAGACACTTCTTCTGATAAACCCCTTCTTCAAAAGATTGCTGACTTGCACCCCGAGCTCTCGCTGCTCCCTTGGTGCCATACAACGAAGTGGCATTACTATAGGTCTGGCATCTTTCACTAAATCAATACGGAACTCAGTCTCTCGGCGTGGTGGAAGTCCGGTCACCTCCTCGAAGACGTTCGGATACTGGCCAACCACGGGCACATCTGACAACTCATCCTGCGGGATGTCGAGGGAATTTATAAAACTAGCCATTACCCCATCACTAAGTAGACTACCAAACACTACCCTCCGCCCATCATCCGCCCTAACTGTCACCAAAAAGCCCTCACAGTCTACCCCACCCCGTATCTTTGGAGCCAATCGACTCCCAATATAATGCCATACCCAGTAAAGCCCAATACAAAGCAATCACAAACAAACATACATCCATGACTCGATAGGACCACATTTCGGCAAATCACACTAAGGCTAGTTGAACCACCAACCGGGTTCATCACAACCAATAGTCTATCGACTATCTCGGGTTCCAGTCCCAACCTATCTACCAGGTCACTAGATATGAAGGAACAAGAAGCCCCTGTATCAAACAAAACTCGAACTGGTACATCATAAATAGAAAGCATACCTTGAATAACAACATTCTTTCCTTTCTCCGCCGCAGTTGGGGAACTCGACGAAGAAGGAACAACATCAATAGCATATGCTTTCACAATCTGCTTCTCCTTAAGAGTTTGCGGACACTTATCCTTATGATGTCCCACTTGGCCACAGTTATAGCACTTCCTTTCCGCTGGCTTGGCCCGACATTCTTTAGCATAATGGCCCTTCTTACCACAGCTGAAGCACTCAACATCTTTCTTATTCTTTTTCTGGCCATCCTTAGATTGACTCTGCTTCCTCTTATTCTGAGAGTTATTCTTGCCTCCACCGCTTGCTTGCGGCTTTAGCCCTTCCGCAGATGCAACCTCAGTCTTTGGCTTAGGGTAAAGACTCTCTGATCTCAAAGCTTTCCCCACAATTGATTCAAAAGTCTCATCAATGTGGTTGATAAGCCTTTCCCCCAAGTATCCATCCAACCCAGTAATGAATTTCTCATTCTTCTTCTCAGGAGTATCGATAAGGGATAATCCATACTTCGACAAAGTGTCGAATTCAACAATATAGTCAGAGACCACCCTACCATTCTGCTTGAGTTCCAAGAATCTCTTAAATAACACTAACTTCTGGGCAGCTGGAATGAACTTCTCGCTAAAGCGACCCTTGAACTGATCCTAAGTAACCTGATCTTCTGGAGTAGCTATTCTAATGGCATTCCACCAATTCATCGCTCGCCCTTGCAGCTGACGAGACGCTAGCCTTCTCTTCATCGCATCCTCGATACCTAAGTCGTCGAAGATACGATCACAGCTATCCAACCAATCCTGAACATCTGTGGCCGACTCCGTTCCATGGAACGACTTCCCACCAAGGTTAGTGTAATCCTTGCACAACTTGGCGATATCGACCCTAGGCACCTGACTACTGGACCACCACCAACTCCGGGATTGGGAACTGCCCCTTGCACCTCCCTAAGCATGTCTCTCATGAGGTTAGTAAACATTGCCCTCATGTCAGCAACATTCCCATTATTGGCTCCCCTACCAGCACCTCTAGCATATCGGCTCATCGTCAATATGTAAAAGGGGAAACGATTAACGAGCCCATAGTGGTGCTAGTGCAATACGACTTAATTCTTATACTACTAATAGTATATACATATATAGCTTTTGAAAACCAAAGTAATTACAGATACGCGCTCTCATATACGTACTATCTCTCCCTAGTGTCTTTCCCTAGGTTAACTACGCAACCTAGAGCTTTGATACCAAATGTGACGGCCCGCCCCGCACCAACCGACATTTACTCCAAAAGTGCGTTGTACACATGTCCGGTTAGCACGGGACGGATCGTCAGAAGAAGAGGGAAGAAGGAAATGAACTAACGAGGAACCTGTAGAATGTCTCATAGTGCATGGAACAAAATATAATAACAATATACTTGACATAAAACAGGTGAGACAGTGCATAAGCTGAAAACAAACTAACATAGCAGCGGAAAATCCAAGTACAGCTTATGATCCAAAGCTAACATTATTACAACTTTTCAAACTTTCTCAAAACAAAGGCAAGATAAAGGAGGTACACTACTAATGCCCAAGTAGCGACCACCAACGACACAGGGAGAATATCTATATATCATGCGTGGAAGCCTCCTGCTTGCCTCCGAATCAGCTACTCGTGCATCACCAGCTAACCTATCTCTAGTTTGCTCGTGTGAGCACCCAGAGTAATAAGAGGAGACATAAAACTCTGGGTCAGACATAAAGCCTGGTATGAGCGATAAGCATCTAAACAGAACAATAACAGGTAGACTAAAAACATACCTGAACCTGGACCCGCAACCAAAGAGTTAATACTACATACTGTACAACACTCTAAGGTGCCATTTCAAATGGTGTAAAGATAAAGGGGGTGGGGGTGTGCATGTCATAGTGATGGCAAACAATCAAACATAGCATCCATCCTCACATCTCTCACTCAGTGCTTAAAGCATACGATATTCACTACTTCGATCACCCAACATACTTTGCTATGATCACCTTGCCCCATGAAGTCATAAATGACTTCACTGCACTGATACATAGCCACTAATCCTTCGCTATGTCCACTTTGCCCCATGGAGTCGCAATGACCCCACTGCACTGGCTCATAGCCTCACTAATCCTTTACTATGTCCACTCTGCCCCATGGAGTCACAATGACCCCACTGCACTGGCTCATAGTCTTACTATGCATCACCTTGCCCCTCGAGTCATAATGACTCTACTGCACTGATAACGTAGTCTTGCTACCATCACCTTGCCCCTCAAGTCATAGTGACTCTACTACACTGATAAGTAGCCCATCATCCATTTTCAGTGATGAATCGAAGTTATGAACGTCGACAACTCCTTAGCACACGTCCCGTAGAAAAGCCCAACTATGAAGTGAACTCATTGGTTCCCAACTGGATCCTAAGCTCTAACTTCCCATTTGGACTACCTTTGCATCTCGAGTTATGGGTCATCACCGGATCGGTTCGGATCTACCCCTAGTCATCAGTTCGGTTCGGATCGGAGTGCTCCTTCTTCGCTGGATCGGATCGGGTCATCTTCACCTCAGCGGATCGGATCGAGACTCCTTGTCTAGTCGCCATCATCGATTCGGGTCGGGGTCCTCCAGTTTGCCACGGTTCGGATCGGCTTCTTCTTTCCAAGCCTCGTCGAAGTACATCGGTTCGGGTCGGGGTACCATGGCGGATCGGGTCGGATGTTGCATACCATGAGAAGTACAAGTGAATCAGAGTGTGGAGTGTAAGGGCGGATCGGGTCCTCCTACCGATCCGATCCGGTTTGGATGTCTTCCTGCATTTTTTCCAGCAAGCAATTTACGCCACTCGACGACGTTTTCGACCATTCCAACTATTCTAATCAATCACAAAGCATACCATACAGTCATAGCAACATGTGTAATCAACCACAAACATCAAAACAACAATATGATAGATTAAAGTGGATCAAACCTAGCCAAAACCCCATATTTCCCCTTAAGCATGTTTCGGTGAAATTAATGATATGATTAGAAAAACTTAACCAAATTAACCCAAATTCATATCAGAGGTCTAAAACATCATTCTGAATTTTATAAATATTTTTCCAGAATTTTATCATGTTTAAATTCGCTAATTAACACTAATTACCCCTAGTTAGCCATAATTAGTGAGGAACTATGCAAATCACTCACCTTAGCCACAAATAAACTAAGATCTGAAATAAATCTCTGATTTGGTGCGAATCCCGATGCTAAACAGCAGCTCTAACATTGATTTGGTGTAGATCTCCCTTGATTTGATGTTGCTAAGCTTAATCCTTGATTAGAAGATGATTTGGAGGTGATTTAGAGTTTGGAGGCCATTTTTAGGGTTTCCAAGAGGTAAGTGGAGGCTAGAAAACTAAAATGGAATGATTCTCTAACTCCTTTCAGCCTCCCCATAACCCTAATCCCGAAATGGGTTATGGGCCCATTCACTAATCACCCTATTTGGCCCGGTTAAGCAGGTTTTCACCTTCCAAACCTTATTTCAGCCATATCTCCCAAACGGTAAGTCCGTTTGGCTATTATGACCACTCTACGGAAAGGTAAACAATCAAACGAATCTAATGGAAGTGGTTTCAGGTCAAAATTCCTTTCCAATCAAAAGTGATGGCCAAACAAGATCAACTAGGGGCAAAAAGGTCATTTAAAAATCGACAAAAATCATGAACATAGAAAATGAGTCTAGTGGTTGTTTCCCAAAGTTACATGACCATACGACTTCATATGGGAAAGAAGTAATATTCTACAATCCTCCGATGCGTAGAATGCGGGTTGTTACATCCTTCCTCGATGGGAGAAAAGAGAGACGCCTTTGAGATCTCAGGATGTTCGAGATCGTATCCCTCAGTTTCCACAGCTTCAAGCATGACAGAGGAAGAACTAGAACCACCTTTCATAATATCCTTTCCCTTGGTTCGGCGCTTCTCCTCTTCTATAACCGTCTGGATTAGTCTCCGCCCTTTAGCTAGGCGCTCCGGCTCCTCGCCTCTCAAGTATCTTTCCATCAACTTCTCCTCATCAATAGCATCAACCTTTAGCTGCCACTTCTGGTTATCGATAATCTGATCCCATACGTCGACTAGAGTTGTCGGGTAGTCCTGAATCCAATAGATGTCATGAGTTCTAATCACTTGGGCGAAGAATTCGATTATAAGCTTGCCATAGCCATCTGATTCATTCTGCACTTTGGCAAGCTGCGCACTAGAATCAGCAGCGGATTTGATGGCAATATTGGCATTTCCCTCAGCTAAGACCGCCCTGGCCTCAACCTCTGCCAACTTGGCTTCTAGACTAGCATTCTTCTTCTCTAACTCTGCCATGTATTGTTCGAGGAGGGTGCAAGATATCTTCAACCCGGTATTTTCCGACATGACATCCTCAACCTCCTTTTTCAGGGTTGTGCGCTCCTGGCTATGGGAATCAAGCTAGGTATAGTAGCGTTTTTGCAATTCTTCGTGCTATTTTTTGTAATTCTCAGCTTCACGCTGCACAAGGAAAAGTTTGGCCTACGTGTCCTCAAGCTCTTTCTATGTGTTTTCTATAGCCTCCATATTCAGCCATCTCCTTCATGTTACCTACATCGGCCAACAGATTGCGGATGATCTTGGAAAGATTTCGCGAATACTTATGCATTTCCTTGTACTATATTTCCATAAATTTTATCTTAGCTTTTACTTCATCCGCCCAACCTGAAGATACCGGCTTAAGGGCTGGAACAAAATGCATGTTCCCGAAATGATGATCTGGAAATTTCTTCCTCAAAATCTTTAGTCTGGCCTCATTTTCGAAATCAAGTATGACTGGTCTCGTTGTAGTAATGTCGATGTTCTGACGCCTAGTCGGCACAAGAGCTGCTTTGCTCTTCTCTGGCTCTTTGCCTAAATCCTTTGGTTTGTCTTTTGGATCGGAATGTTTCTTCGATGGTTTCTCCTGAGGATATAGCTCTTGTGAAGAAGTTAGACCCTTGGGAATATGCTATCTCCCACACCATGAACAGAATGGATTTTGTGCTTCTCTGAATCCAAGCGGGTCGAAGACCAAGAGCAGGAGGATCATGATACTGAGATTGTTGGCATTTTCTGTTGTCTCTCCTATGGCTTTCATATTGATCACGCTCGATGTCGGAGTCGTATCGGGGTAGGTTTGAACGGACATTCTTGAGATTGTAGCTTCGACGAGGCATCTCTCCTGCAAAATAGCACAAACATGAATTAGATATCGGGATTAATATAGTGCACAGTTGATGTGACGTGTAGTGCAAGCGTAGTGTGTATCCTAAGTGAACCCCCCAACGGACCAGAGCCCAGAGATAGGCTTGTCTATATAGTCTCCCCGGCTTTCACGAAGGTGGGTTCTTCTCCAGAGGAAGGGAAATAAGATCCCGTTCTGATATCTTTAGAAGTATAGATCTTGTCGAGTAAAGGAAGCTTGGCCAAGTCCCTGAATATGGGGTCGTCCAGCTGGGACCCGGCTATAGGAGACCTAATTGGAGACGGAGTCTTCGGAGAAGGCTGCCACTCTAAAACATAAGTGTCATTCAGATCAATATCTTGGGGTTCTTCCTTGATCGGTCTGTTCCGAAGATCGTCATCTTGAATATGCATTGGAAAATGACTTCTAAGAAAGGTGCCTGGATCTTGCGTGGGGATCGTCTCTTTATCTCTCGACTTTGGTGCATCCCCGAAACCCAAAAGTTCTTGGACTCTTGAGCTCTCTCCCTTCTCAATGGAAGTTAAAACTTTCCCTTCGGCTGGGGGCACACTGCTAGTTTCTGCAGGTGCGGGAGGAACTTGAGCTTGGGGCACGTATACATAAGCGCCATCCCTATGACCTATACTTTGACTCATGGCAAGAAGACGATGACAATGAAGATACTCGTCCACCAAGAACTTCCTGACATTTAAAAAAACTGCATTGCCATTTAGCAAATTATTCAAACGATCCGTGTATACTTGGTTTTCCTCTTTCCCCGGGTTAGAAACTGCAAAAGAATTAAATAGGTTAGCAACTTGCTGCGATGGTTGGAATGAAAGCGTCAGAGTTTGAAGCTTACTTGAGTGAAGCCATCGTCTAGCACATCTGACCTGAGTTTGAAGCTTTACATCTCCTACTTTATTGTCTCCTTCATTGGGAATCTTCCTTTTTGGCACAAACTTGAAGTATACGAAAGATGGAGTTTACTTTGTTTGATTCTTGAAATGATAGAAGAAATTTACATCTTTAAAAGTGAGCTCAACGCCTAAGGTTTCCATGTATGCAATGTATAATGTATAAACATAGACGTTAGCATCAGGATGGAGTTTCATGGAGGCAATTTGCGTTCGTCTTAGAAAGTCGACGAAGAATGACGGAAGTGGAGGAATAACCCTACAAAACAGATTAATCGATTGATGGAAATATAACCCTCTGGAGGATTATGTGGTTTGCCTGTTTCAGCTGCTACTCTGACTTCTTCCCAGGAGATTTCATGCTTCAGACATATACGCCTAAGTTTGGCTTCGTCGATTATTAAAGTTGTAGAATCACTAGGCACCTCTAGGATGGTTGCACCTCCAAACTCGTCGGGGCACGGTTGTCTCCCACTCCCCACTTCTTCTTCCTCATCCATGGAGACTTCACCTCCAGATGATTCTTCGCTCTCGTGGATTTCTATCTCAAAATCTAAACCAGTGTTGTCCCACTGCAGATCTAAATTTGACGAGATAGCTTCGATATTGGGGCTACTAGATGATATTGGAACTGCAGTCTTCTCTGATAATCATATTGGACGTCTTCCTGATATGTTTGCTGTACTATCCAAGAGATATCAAGGATTAGAGTGTAGTTGCCCATGTCCCCCTATATGCATGTGTGAACTATTCTGTGCTAGTGTGTACATTACTGAAATATGATAGATATAAAGTAAGCTGGATAAGTGAGCAATTAATCAGTATGTGTTAAAAGGTTGATCAGTCATATATTTGCTAAGTCTAGAATGTCCAATTTAGAAGGCTCTATCCTAACTGTCCATGAATCCGTATGTTGTGTTTGACTTTAGTTGAATTATAGGCAAGTTTGTGTCACAAGTTCGTATTGTTAAGGTCCCCATTTCAATCAAGTTTGATATTATGAGGTAGTGTATATGTCCCATGTTGAAGGCATGCGAGTCGAATCGGGATTTCTGAGTAAGGCACATCGGGTCAGAGCGGAGTGATATCGAGTCTCCAGAGTGGGTCGGAGAAACTTGATCCAATCCGGTCCTTTTTGTTGTGCTCCGCCCCGTACAATCAACCATCGCCAATCCTGAATTAACATCACCTAAACCTATCCACCCACCCTGATATTTCAAGTCCATCGTCCTCTTTCTTCTTCCACTTCATCAAAGACCACACCCTCATTATCTCCTCTTCATTAAATAAAGGAGCAAGCCCGTATGGCAAAATCTTCAATGCTAGGCGTAGGATGCTGAAATTGCCGCCTTGAAGTAATAAAGGCATCACTAACGACGGTGGCGAACGAGACACTTTCGATGCCAACGCCGAAGTTAGCGCAGACGAAATAATACGAACTGACATGAAATTCGAGTGCTATCTGATGGGAATCGAAGACAAAAGAACACGAAATAAGAATTTTAACCTGCTTTTCAAATGGATTTGGAGATTGAGTGAATTTGTGGAACTCGAAAATTAGGGTTTCTTCTTTGAATTGGGAGAAATCGGTTCAGGAAAGTAAATGAAGTAATAGAGGAAATAGGGGATAATGCAGAAGATATAGAGAAGTGGAAGGCTTTTCATATTCCCATGAAGGGACGACCCAGTCTTATCTGCTCCATTTGTATAATAATCGAAGTGTTTTATAGCTTTTTGAGCAGCGGGTATAGAAGGCTCAACCCAATCCGTGTAACCACGAAGGATATTGCTCCAAAGGGGTAAGGCTAGACAGAGGAATGGGTCGGGGAAGCTTGAACCGACCCACTGTTGAACCTTTGACATTTGTTTAGGAAATTGAAGTTGATTAAAGCGCGAGGGGTCGGATCACTATTATGGTACGGTATAACCAAACTGTTCTAAAATTTTCGGACCAACTAAAGTTAATAAGTTTACTTGAAGATTCCTCTGTACCGTGATTGAAGTTTCCAACTTGATTGAACGTAATGACGATAGCAAAGAACAAAGCCTCCTATTTACACCTGATGCAAAAGTTAGGGAGTACGAATTCACAAAACATCACAACTTTACAAATATACATGACCATTGATGATCACTAGTTCAAGAACAAAATATGGGCAATTTCGAAGCACGTCACATCTCCAATAAGACGTACTTTGTAGGGGCAAAATTTTGGCCTTTTTCGTGACTAGGGCACGCAATGTCCAGACGATTCCTTGTGAGTAACTCAGTCTGATCGAATCGATGGAGGAATCCTGAGTCGAAAGAGAGAACTTGTGCATCAACACACGCTGAGTAAGATTGGGTCGGGTCGGAGAAACTATGAAATGATCCCCACACACACAAGTAGCTAAACTCCGGAAAACCTTCGGCAGGTCGGATCGGGGTACCACTACCCGCTCCACATGACACATGAAGGCAACTAAGAGTGTAAATCTGATCGGATTGGAGTACCCAATATCCGACCCAATCCGCATCCGCTGTATCAAAACAATTGCACTAATTTTCGAGTTTTGTGCCTATAAAAGTGGATCGGTAACCGCCATCTACCCATGAACCAGATGTGCTATATCCACTATCCCACGTCCAAATTCAAGATTTCATGAATGGGTCCCACGTGGCATCCGACCCTCCTGCCTTCCAGGCCTATAAATACACCAAGAATTGCCATTTTGATGGATCTTTTGGTATTATGATAACTCAAGCTTCACTACTAACAACATTTCTCTATTTTATTCAGATTATACTCTAGATTTCTGAGTATAATTCTACTGATTTGGAGAGATTGTTAATTGTACTTGTGAGAATGAGTGTTTATCGACGTTGTACTTGTACTCAATTATTCAATCAAAAATTATAAAGTGTACGTAGGTTCCTTAACGCCGAAGCACTATAAACCATGTGTATTGATTGATTTTTGTTTGTTTTAAGTTTATAAGTCTCTACAAGAACCACTTTTTAGTCTAACAGAAAATAACACCACAAAATAGTGGTGATTGAAGAGGGAAATCTCTCGACTCTTCTACTTCTAGTTGCTGAGAAGCTTCAAGGCGGCTTCTAAATGAAGCCATCTCTACTCTCCTTTTCCGGTGAGGAGAACTAGGGATATATATGTCTTCATAATCCTTTGAATCAAAGATATGGCTTGTGAAATCAGCAAAATTGTTCAGATCCGAGCTTAGAAAAATCCCTTGACTTTTTCTAAGCCGTTTATATCTCCTGTCTCTTTACAGCATCCGCTTTATCCTTTACTATAGTTAGATAAGTGATAAATCTGATCATTAATCATGTCTTTATAATGATTATCCCCAATTTTATGCAAATAGTTGTATAGATCTTCATATTTTATCTTTCGCAGGGACTGATTGCTCTCTGGATCACTGCTCGATGGAAGATAATCTCTACACCCGCACCTGGCAAGCACCATAGGCTACTGTTCAATTTATTAGCAAAAAAGAGTTTTTCGTGAAAGTAACATGTCTACTTCCCTTGCAGAAATTATTCCTGGTGTCAGGGCTGAGATGGCCACATCCAAAAAGGAAGTCAAATTGACAATTTTGTCCCCAGTTGCCATTAGAGCTCATGGCATGAACATTGGTGTTGGGTTGATATCTGAAAGATTTACCTGAACATTTCTTCCCATTAAGTAAAAAAATCTTCAACTTGCTTTTCATAGTCAGCGTCTTTAGTGAATTTAGCCTGATTGTAGATAGCATCCTTGCCTTGGCTAATGGCTTTTCTGATGATAATTTGGCTATCTGCTAGAATATTTTTCCAAAGTTGGTTGCTGTTGGTTTCCTAATTTGAGTGCAGTCTTCAGTTTCTTTCTCTCCAAATATAGTATATCACGACTGTTAATATTATACAAGGCCTATTAAATAATTTGGTCTTAGGCTTGAAATATTTCTGAATATAATCAATATTATCTTTGATATTTAAGGTAGGGATACTCTGATTGAATTCAATAGTGTGTTTGGCATTAAACCAAATATGCTAGGAATATAAAAATCAAAAAATAAAAGACTGGAGCTTTCAATATCATTTTTACAAAGCAAGCAGTCTATATCAGAAACCTTGCTCCATTTGCTGTAATTTTCCCTAGTAGGAAGTTTATTTAAAAGGGCAAAAAAGCTTAACGAGCCATTTTTGTACAAGCTTTACACTAAATAACCTTATGCCAATTTACTTTCACCTCATCCCCTTTAAAAAATTCCCAAACTTTCTTAAAGGAAAATTTCTCTTTTGAACCAAGCTTCTAGATCCACTTGTCTTTAAAACTATTGTGATCAACGTGAATTCTTTGAATAGCCGTTTTAAAGATAGAGGTAGCTTGACTAATTTGAAAACTTCGACAATTTTTTATGATAATTTTCTCAGTAGAATCATTGACACCTCCTAAAAAATATAAATAATTCCACCCAAGAAGGATTATCAATGAGAGCCAAAAATCTATAGGTCAAACCAAAGGCTGGTTTGATTGTCATCTTTCAGATTTCCCTCAGTTAACTTCTTTCCCATTGCTACCCTATAGCCCAATATATTTTTCCAAACATATGAATGACGAATTTCCTTACCAGTAGCCCATTTTTTTGTTCTTGAGGTACTTAGCTTTCATCCATCTTGCCCACAAAGATTCACCTTCCAAAATTTTCCAAAAAGTTTAAATTTACAAATTTTTGAAAGGCCTCTAATGTTTCTGAGCTCTGGACCCCCAAATTTTTTTTTTTTTTTACTTACAAATTTTTCCCAAGCAATTTTGTGATGCTTGCCTTTCCAAATAAATTTGACACACATTTTTTCGATCTTTTGGATAGCTTTGATAGGTATGTAGTGTGATTGAAACCAATATATGATAACTACTATGATGACTATATGAGTAAGCTCCATTTTAGCGGTCCGTTCTACCAGCCAACGATAGTATCTTACTAGACCATCCTTCCAACTTATTATGAATTATACCAAAAAATCTTGAGCAATCTCTCTCATTGATTTGATTGGTACATAGAGGAAGGCCAAGATATTTAACAGAAAGCTTCCTTTCTTTAAACTTCAAAAGATTAATTAAGAATTTCTTCTTTATGCATGGAATCCTTACTAAAGTAAATCATGCTTTTATTCCCATCTACTTTAAGACCTGCATGTTTATCCATATTCTCAAGAATATTTTTAACAGATTTAGCACTTTTCTTTTCTGCTTTCACAAATAAAAGCGTATCATCAGCACATAAGAGATGTGTAATATGTGGTTTATTCCTATTAATAGGTTTAATGTTACCCATTATTAACTCAATTTCCATTTACATGGAAAAGTATTCCATCACAATAGAGAATAAGTAAATAGATAAGGGGTCTCCTTGTCTAATTCCTCTATTGTTGTGAATAAATCCTTTGGGGGAACCATTGATCATGACAGAATAAGTGACAGTATTAATGCATTCCTTAATTAAAGCACATAATCTATCATTAAAACCCATTTCTTCATAGGTAAAATTTATTTATTTTTTTACACATTTTTAGTCTTTTAATCCACCCTATAAAATAGGATCTTTGACTTTTAATAACATTTAAAATTTAATTAGTTTATCCACCTTATCTTTAATAGAGAATTTTAATAATGTTTTTTTTTGTTTACATGACATGGAATCGTGATGAATCATTAAGACCCAAACATAAAGGAAATCTCTTCCTTTAACTTGGGTAGCTAAAAATAGAAGAAATGGTTGCAGCCGTTGAAGCAACAAAAGTTATTTTTCGGACTCAAGTCAAGATGTGAATGCTAAAGTGGAGGAATTGGCAAGGAATGCTGAAAAGAGAGATTGCAGGACTGAGATCTCAAAAATACTTTATAAAAGAGAGATAATGACTGAATAATGTAAGGCCGAGGTAGCGGATAAAGAATATTACATAGCTAGAAGGGAACAAGAGAGTGAGGCAAGCAGACAAGCAATTTGGGTTTTATTTTGATGCTTATGCTCATAATTGAGACCCAAACAAGCTTTCTTTTTAACCTATCTTGGGAACAGTCATGCCACAGTAGAAGATAATTTTGCTAAAAGGTCTAAGAATATCAAAAGGAAAAGGATATAAAAGCCACCATGAATCTTGAAGTGGAAACCCTGGTAAAGGAGGAAGAAAAAGTCGAAGCTCCAATATAAGAAGAGAAAGAAGTCAAAATCATAATAAAATAGGAAGAAGAAGCTCAAGAATTCCTACAGCATGGCAGGTAGATTCGTGGATTTATATGAAATCTTTAAGTTAATCCACTTGTGGATTAACTTACAAAATAGCCGTGGATCAACTTATCAAAGTAAAATGGTGGATTAACTAACGGAAGACGTGGACGAAAATAAAACTTACCTTCTTCATACTATAGATGATCAACTTTCTATTAATTTTATCGAAATCCTTATGCGGGTCTATTTTGATGCACATGAGGTTTTTATTTTCAATATTGAAGTTCCATATTAACTCATGAGCTAATAAGGAATTTTCAGATATTAAACTCCCAGGAATAAAAGCACTTTGGTTTTCAAAGATAAGAAATTTGAGAAAGCTTTCAATTCTGTTACACAAAAGAGAAGAATAATTTTACAAATAAAAGTGCAGTAGTCAATTGGCCTATAATCTTCTAATCCTAGGGGAGCTTTCACTTTAGGAACCAGGGTTAAAAACGTATGGTTAGTTTTTTCAATAACTTAGCAGTATTAAAAAATTCAATAATTGAATTACACACAGATGTTTGAGCTTCAATCCAATGAGTTCTATAATATTTAATGAGTAAAGCATCATTAATTATTTTGCCATTCGAGTCGATTAATTTCCCAATATTATTTATATTTCTTCTATTGGACATTCTAGTGTAAAAGAATTATTAGATTCATCTCCTAAAGTTAACCAATCTATTTTGGCTTTCTGTCTAAGATTAATAAAGTGAGCATGAAGAGAATTAACACGGTTGGCTTGAGCATTGAAAAAAGAGTCACCCTTATCCCTATCTAAGCAGTTTTCATCTAACACATTTTGGAGTTTTTCATACTTATCTCTAATGGATTTAATATCTTTTTTATTTCTAGAATTGTTTCAGTTTTTGAGATTAACTTTGACATTTTGCATTGTTTTATTAAATATATAACGAGAAGTACCATACAAGTAATTCTATATATTGTTGGAAACAACCTCTTTATAATTTTCCTAATAGACCCAACCATTAACAAATCTAAAAGGAGAATTTTTAACCCCTGAATTGTTATGAAAAATTGAGACTTTAATGGGGGTATGATCATTGGAATTTTGGGAAAGAGTGTTGCATTTCACTTTAGAAAAAAGGTTAATGAACTCTTGGTTTAATAAAATCCTATCTAGTTTACAATGAATGTTTCTAAATTCATCTGGTTTCCAATTAAAGTTATTATCAAAGATAGGAGGTTCAATTAACCCGGATTTAAGAATGAAATTAGCAAGTCTCTCAAGTTTTCTAAAAGCAATAGGATTACCCCCTTCTTCTCATAACTATCAAACGCTATTTTAAGATCCCTACGTAAAATCTAAGGGATACCATAATATAACGCCCCACCCTGAGACCTACATTAACAAAGAGAATTACATAATAATTCCATCTTCTAATGCAGAGAATAGGGCTGGTTAAGGGCGACTAACTATAACCTTGTCTTAACATTCTATTGAATACATCGACAGGTGCTATCTAAATTTTTTTCTAACTCAGGTGGATCGGCATACTCAATAAATCATTAATGCAAAGTTATAGATGATTATGGTACTATCGGAACAAAACACCATAATCAAACGACTGTGTCATCACAGAACAGTAACAGATACATATATAGGCTTACATATACATTGATACATCTTAATATAATACAATTATTATGACAAAGTGGTATGCCGACCCTTCAATATATGGAAGGCAAAGAATATATAACTTAAAGGCTAATGATCCCATGCAAAGGACTCCATCCCAAAACAAAAGCATCACGAAGCTGTTCATTCCATGAGAGGGACTTAATATTCTGGCTAAACTGGTCAACACAATCCCACAGATTCAATCTGTCATCTTCAAAAATTGGAGGCATATATAAAGGTGATTTTTAATTTTAAAAACCTCCTTTATTTTTGAAGCTGCAGTGAATGTATTGCAAATCAATTAACTAACTAACAAGGGACCAGAAGCTAGAATCACCAAATACCATAATTCTTCCATTGCCTCCCATTTGATTATTAATAATAATGTTCCAATTAGAGAACCTTCTAATTTGCAACTCGGATATTTTATGATTATTTAGTTTATGTTCTAGCAAACCAATAATACTCGGTTTGTACTTAGTCAAAAAATTAGAAAGGTCTAATTGCCTTTTAGGGGAGTTAATTCCCATAATATTCCATGCAATGATATCTATAAATAAAAAAGAAAAATATAAAGAAACGATACATTCAAAGGATAAAAACAGCTACAGTGGTGCACTTTTTTTTTGTTCTTTGCTTTTATCTTCAACTCTTCGCCCCTTTTTCTGAAGCTTGTACTACCAGTGGCTTTCAGTTGTTTCTCCCATTTAGCATTTTTATCTATGTATTTTTTTCCTGAATTCATGATAAACTACATCCTCGGTATCTTTTGCAGAAAATATATTTGTTAAGCTTTTGGTCTTGCTCTCCGTTTTCCTTTTGCTTTGAATTGCAGATTGAGAAGTAGCTATAGCACGATTCATTGCATTCTGAATGTTATCTTCAGAGAGAGTAAATTGATGTGAAGGTAAATGACCATCAATTAACAAAGAAAGCATCGGTATAGATTTGGTTGGCAGAGAGCAGTGTGGCACAGTGGTCAAATCCAACATTGTCAATATTCATCTCTACTGAATTTGTAATAATTCTTGGATCCTTTGTAGGGGAGGAGGGCTCAATGACCTGTGATGCTTTAACCCCTTCCGCAATCTTATGTAAAATATTATCAAATGAAATATGACCAGCCATGACTGAGGGGATTTCAAGAACTTGGGTTCCTTCAGATATGGTCTGAGGTTAGTTGATTTGCGAGTTTTCGAGAAGACTTGCAGATTCTTGATACTGAGGGAATCCTCAACAGAGGAGGGGGGTTTCTTGTGGTCATTTCAAGGGGTTTGACCCGATCAACGCCCCAACCGGCTAAGGGTCATAGACCCTTAACCGGTTTTAGGGAAACCGACTATGGGTAGCCGGTTTCACCAGAACCTGTTAAGGGTTTATAACCCTTAACCGTATGTTCGGGTCCCCAAACCCATCCATTCTCCTCGCAAACCCTTCCATCCCTCTCGCTCACAGCCGCCACCCACTTTCTTCCTTCCTCTGCAAGCTCAAACACATTAAAAGATGATGAGAAGATTAGGTAAAGCTATTCTTGGTGCCGGTAGTTGTAATGCCACCAACAACAATGTAGAAGAGGAGAATGAACCAGTTGAAGACACCTGTCCAAGTGACGATCGTCGTTCAAGGACCGTTCAGGGAAGACGGGTTGCTAAAGCCGGTGTTTATGCTACACTGGATCCGCACATCGATATTAATTTGAGTAGAAACAAAGCATTGGCTGATTTTCGCGAACTTCCTGAAGGCGAAAGACACCTTACCAATTCCTTGAAATCGTCGTTAGAGGTATAACTTCTTGAACTGGTTTGTTTACTAGTTGGTACTTGAAAAAAAACCGTGTCGTACAAAAAATCAGTAATTATTTTCGTATGCTAATAGGCTCATAGTGATCGTACACGAGGATCGTGGGTTAGTATCGTCTGTTTATATAGGACGATTCGTGCGTACGACACAGACGGCATTATTGCGGGATACCTTAGAAGTATTGGATTTGTAGATTTATTGAGTACATAATTTTTATGAACCCACTTACATAATACGTATGTTAGAAAACGTAATATATTTACTTGATTTTAGTATTTTTAATTTGCATATTAGGTATTGAAAACCTGTACAATAGTGATGTTTAGTTATGTGGTGCATTAGCGGTGTGTTGGTGGAAAACTACACATACATTTCACTTTACTTTTGGAGAGATGGGTTTTATGCCACTAGATTTTACCATGCTTACTGGCATACCAATTGGTCAGGGTGCAACTTTACCTTATGATGAGCTATATCAGTAGTATGACCTATTGGCTAGTATATTCCTACATTTGGATTTACGAGGGGGAGGCTTAACAAACAATCATCATATCAGATTCTCGTTCATGAAGCAAGCCATAATGAAATTAGTGTTTCAATCAACCTGCAGTTTACCTCTTAGAGATTCTTAGACTATTTATATTATACATGATGGGTAATTTATTATTTACGAATGCATCAAACACATTGCCATGTGGATATGTAGCTGTTGTTGCGGGCTTGTCGTTCGATAGTAATCCTATTACATATGATTAGGGTATGCCGATTGTAGCTTATTTGTACAGGGGCTTGGACCAGCAGTGCACTATTTGGGCTTGTGGGTCTTCGATTACAGGTTTTTGGGAGGTTCTGCAGTATTGGTATTTTGAGTACTTTCGTAACATGGCCTGTCCGACATTGGATCGTACACTATCACATTTTTACCCTTAAGTGAAAGCTTGGGCGCCCAAAAACCGGCGAGTTATACCAGGAGGTGATGCCCGTCATGTATTTACAGTGGCTTGTAATCAGATAGAGGTAAGGACCACACGAGAGTCAGTTTTGTGGCGTCCGTTTGTCGGTTCGCCTTTCTTGGTAGGCCCACCCAGTAGCACGCTCAGTTTCTGTCAGGTAGACGATTTCCATTGGTATCATCACCACCCGCGTTAGGATATTATTGGTACTTGGGGGAGCGATGTTGGCGACAGTTATTCAATGTTGACGTTGTTCCCGATGATCCCCACCTTGATACAGCTCATTTACGGGTTTATTCCATTGTTGATTTACAGCAGTATGGCAGTGAGTGGTGGCTAGTTGACAGATTTATCATTACCGGTAGAGATTACATTTATTTTTGGGGATCATTTTATACACCTTCTAATACGGCAACGTTTATTCATGCCGCCGCAGTTGATTTAGTTGGTCCTTCCGCCTGCACTTCGGTTGGTGCTCCATCTGTATTACGCGATATGTCTCAGAGTACGCTTACTTTGCATGTGCCTCCTCATCATCAGCCTCCTCGGCAGCCTTGTCAGGCTCCTCAGTTGCACCGGCCTCCTCAGGCTCCTCAATCACATTAGCATGCCCAGCCACCTTATTCGACTAGCCGACGAGTTATGGCTGGATTGTGGGCATTCTTGGCACATCCGATCAGAATACGTACGTTGATATTTCACGGCCTATTGTTACTGAGTCTCTAGATCCCACTGTTCTCCTTACGAGGAACTATATCTTATGCATATTGGCCTCCGCGATACGACGTATAGAGAGCATAAACGCGTAGTTGATCAGTTGACGGCTCGTATTAACGAGCTGACTGCTGAGGATGACAAGCGATATCATCCGACACGACGAGTAGATGACGATGATGATGACTATATCGATAGTGGGCCAGCAGCACCCCTTGTGGATGATTCGTGGTTCTTTGATGATGCACCTTAGATTCATTTTATGTAGTATGTTAGTGTATCTGGTTATATTCGTATGTTATCCTATTAGTTTGTTATACTAGTAATTTTACATTTTGAACCCCCTTTATGTACGATCTTATTGTTATCTTATTTGTTAGATCGTGATCTGATATGTAAGCTATATGTGTGTACGAAGCATGTTTTGGGTATCATCTTGTAATGGTTGTATTGTAGTTGTTATCTTTCTGTATCTTTCTGTTGTACCTTGTAACTTTTCTTGTTATTTTTAATACTCGGACAGTTGATTTTTAAGCAACACATATTATTTTTAATGGACGTGCGTAACCCGGGTTCATGTGGCGTCCCCTTTAGCTAAAGTTAAATATAGGACCGAATTGATATGACTACTCTGTATGACTAATCAGTATGATATGACTACTCGTGCAGTTGGTATGACTACTCGGTATGATAGATGTGGGGCTGAAGTGATAGGACTAATCAGTATGTTCACTTCAGAAGTTGTCTCCTTTGGAACACTGTAGCACGGATATGAAGTAACAATCATAGTTGTATTTATACGCCTAAGTTTTATGCTCTATAAGCACTTAATTCTTTTACTCAAGATTAACAATTTGAGCTATGGAAAATTGAGAAACTGACGAAGAGGGGGTAGTAAATCAACGACCTGGAAAAGAAAGGGTTGTTGAAGGGTGCGAAGTCGAGCGAGTAAGTCCGTGTGGATCCAACCCTATTTGCCATTGT
Organism: Allium sativum; assembly: GCA_030737875.1. Lineage (NCBI taxonomy): Eukaryota > Viridiplantae > Streptophyta > Magnoliopsida > Asparagales > Amaryllidaceae > Allium > Allium sativum. The sequence continues at coordinate 165,562,037 of CM060924.1, forward strand.
GGAGAAGAATCGGTCTTGATTGTGTCGAAAACCCAAAAAATTGCTGGTCGTCGTTTTTTCGATTGTGAAGCCTATGAGGATCACAAGGTTTTTCCTGCTGAAATTGATTGTTGTTACTTTAAGCAATGGATTAACCCTCTGTTGTGCGAACGTGGAGTTCAATACGCCTTGGAAGCGCAAACCGAAATAAGGCGCTTAAACAAGAAGGTTGGTAAGCCAACTAAAACTAGATTTTTCCCACGTCCGTGGTAGGTGTCAATGGAAACTACCTTAATGTTCTGTATGATTGTACTTTGCATTTCTTAATGTTGTATTCTTCGTTCTTGTGAGCTTCTTAGTAATGTATTCTTCGTTCTTTGTTCAGTTGTTGTAGTTTATGATTGTAGTTTGCATTTCTTAATGTTGTATTCTTCGTTCTTGTGAGCTTCTTAGTTATGTATTCTTCGTTCTTCGTTCAGTTGTTGTAGTTCGTATGATTGTAGGTTGCATTTCTTAATGTTGTATTCTTTGTTCCTGTAAGCTTCTTAGTTATGTAATGCAAAAGATAATTAAAAATTCACATTTCGCATACCAATACATCTAACAATAAGCATAAAGATAATACAGTTTAAAAGATACATCAAATTACGATAGTAGATGCGAACTAAAACATCAAAGCATAAAGTAGGAAATAATAACTTAAGTAAACTACATTTTATGTTTAGTCTCAAGGGAGCCTCATGACGTTCAATCGCAACTGGCTTATATCACTTAATCTCTTGTTCGAGTTCGTTTGCATATGCTATTCCCCGAGGACACAAAGGTTGGTCTATCCATTCCGTGTAATTGCAACCATTTGGATATGATGGACATTGCTGCATGCGCCGACCTATATTGTTGCCCTCTGCTCGAACTACAACTTCAACCGCATACCCGCAGTAGCAACGAACTGGGTAGGAATCAACTTCATGTTCATACAGTGGTTCTCGATAGAACTCTACTTCTTGCATTGATTGAGCGACCGACAGTTCATATGATACTTGAACAGGTGGTACTTGCGTTTCATGTGGAAGTTGAACGTTCACATGTTCGTATGTTGGTTCAGTTTGATGTCTCATTTGGTTTAGAAACTGGAATTCGTCTTCAAGCTCCTATAGCCTCCTCTCTTCATATGCATGTTCCTCGGAATCTGTTGCTGATGACCAAGGAGGTATTTTCAGTGAGTGCTAATAAAAGGAGGTGGTATAAGAATGGGAGTAAAGTTGTTTGACTGAGGTAAGTTGTGAGTAAGTTAACGTATATATATAGCTGCAAGGTTGGTAACGATGTGAACAGTCACAAGCGCCACTATGAGTTACGTAATGCAACTGCTCAATGTTACAACCCGGCTTTAATGATGTAACTGCTCAATGTTACAACCCTCCTTTAGGTGTAGTCGGACACTGTTTCGTCTGATATAATACTGTAGGGAATCTGCTTTTCGTACTGAAATGATGTGAACGGTCACTGTAGGGAATCTATCATAATATCACGAGAACTCAGTAATGAGTAGTCTATTTTATAGAATTGTGGTTGTTGGTAGTTCATTAGCCTTATAAGTACTGCATATTTGATAATCCGTCCTATACCTTTTATCTCTTCAAGCAGCACCATTCCAGTCTCAAGTGAGAAATTTATTTCCATCTTTGCTCAAAGGTAATGGTTATTATCAATAAACTTTGTACTTCTAGTAACTCTAATTATTCTACATTTGCATAGGTTGCATGGATGATTCAGAAATAAGTGATGAATAGATGGGAAGGATTTTTGATGAGTACAAACGGAACCTAGTCAACGATAACGAAGTTGGATTAGTTCCTAATACACAAATTGACGAAGTGCCTAGAGCGGTTCAGCATCGAGCGGTTACGGCTACGTGTTCATCTCCAGTAAATCAACGACCTAGTAATAGTTTTCAAGCATTGAATTCTGCAACTCATGAATTTTCTTCCAAGGATTTGCTGGACCTCGTAAAAGCCTATATTGAGGTTGATAAAAGAGATGAATTACTAATGCAAAGTGGATGGGGTTTAACATATAAAGAAAGATGGGCAATGATCACGAGGCTACACAACAACCATCGTTCCCGGCTGAGTAGACGAACATCAGTTGAAATTCAAATGGAAAATCGTCGTTTTGCAGATGCTTGTGATCGGTACACAAAGATTATCGAAACTGTGGAAGACGAAAACATATTTAAAACAAATCAAGCAACATATGATTCTCGTTACTTTTTCGAATATGGTGAGGAATTTGTTGGCTACAAAGCATATAAACTCAGCTATAGTTGGCTGACTCGTTATGGAACTGAATAGGCTTATGGTATTATGATTTTATTGTTGTGAGAATGTCTATTTAATTTGATGTGTGTATGTACAATATGGAATTATCTATAAACCTTGTTATGTCGGCGTGCTTTTATGTACTAACAGGGTCAGACTACTTCTTCGACCATAAAGTTGATAATTTAAAAATGATTCCAGATTATGAAACATTTTAGAATTTTGCATTTCTAAACGAGAAGAGGGGAATAACAAACGTTAAGACATTCCAAACTACACTTATAGGAACTAGAACAACGGAACATACCAACATCAAAGTCAAAGTACAATAAAGAAAACATCGTTCCAAGAATAACCAAATACTACTGATTTTTGAGATATCCAGCTCTAGTTGCCTCAACAACAATCTTGCTTAACCGCCTTATTTCGGCTTGTGCTTCCAAAGCATATTGAAGTCCACGTTAACACATCGAGGGGTCCATTGCATAAAATTACAACATTGAACATCATTAGGGTAATACCTATGGTCCTCGAAGGCAGTAGTACATCCAAAAAATCGACGCCCAGCATTTTTTTTAGTTTTGTCAACAACAACAACCGATTCATTTCCACAATGACAAATAGGGTAAGCTCCACTAAGTAGTGCTGGACCGATAGGGTGTAGAGGTTCAATTACTTGTCCTTCGTATACGATCTATTTACCTAGTCTTTGATTTGCTACAACTTCGCACAATCGAGCATTCAAAGATTTTGTTTTCGGCTTCACTGATTTAGACTGACCTTGTGCTCCTTCACCGAATTCCACCATAGCTTTGTTGTGTTGTACACTATCCCTTGATCGTTCAAACGCTTCGTAACAACTATTCATTGTTTCATCGTCAATATCTAAGTTGTCCATAGGTGGAACTGAAAACAAAGACCTACAAAAAATGAAATGAGTACAAAGTGTATGAAATTTTTGTTATGTTAGAGAAATAAAACAGGTGCATATATATTGTTGTGTTTAAACACACACCAGGGCTAAATATGTAAAATGAAATGTTGCAATTCCCAACAAGGACTGGTCTACTCTAGGGATACCCGTGATAAATTTATGATAGTGATACAACGACGAATTAATAAAGTGATATAATCAGAAAGTGATATCATATTTATATTAAAGGAATCTACACTATACACTAAGAAGGGACAACAGTTTGCACTGTATACTATATCACTATTGACACTTTATATAGAAAGAAATCCCAACGGGGCATTAAAGGTTTATTCAATATCGTGCATCAACTTTATCATTCACGTAATTAAGATAATGATACAACAACATTGTCATAAAGTGATACAATGATACAGTGATGCCATAAAGTAATAAAGTGAAAAGACAGTGTACTGTATCACTGTGGACACTGATAGGACAACTTTTTCAATGAGAAGGGACTCCTACGTTTAAAGCTGCAACTGGCAGTTCATACACAACTTGAAAACTTAATGGTGCACAACTAGAACCAAGACAAACAACATTAACATTTATTTATTTAAGTTGGTCCATCTTCCAAGGCAAACAAATTAATGTTTCGTCGTATACCAAAGATTATTGGTTTGAAAGGATTGTAATTAAGTATGCATGCGTAAGCCCCCGTTTAATTTTAAGCCTTTTCTCTACCCGTGAATGTTTGCAAGATAATTTATTCAAAACTAAGATAATATATGCATAGGCCCCCCTTTACTTTTATTTAAGTAACCGTAGCGTAGTGCTACTTACTCATTCATTTTATAATCCACATAAATTATCCTTAACACGATGAATGCTTTAAAGCGATTATGGTGCCTCACAAATTCCTCATCATTTTCGTCTTCAGATGAAGACGAAGAGAAGTACAACAAACGACAACTGATGTATCAACGAGAAACTTTATCCACGATGCAATGAGATATCGCGGAGAGCTCAAAATCAACCCAAGAAGGAAACCAAATGGGTATAAGAGATATACGCTACGGACGTGACTATACGGGGGTCCATAATCAGCTGATGAATGATTACTTTGTGTCAAACCCAATATATGGCGATGTATACTTCCGTCGTAGATTTCGTATGTCAAGGACAGTGTTCGATCGAGTACTAAACACGGTTTCTGAATTCAATATATTTTTTTACCCACAGAAGAAATGGAATCAACGAACTTGGAATTTCACCGCTAGAAAAAGTGACTGCAGCACTTCGTATGATTTCGTATGGAAGTTCAGCTGAATGATTAGATGACAAATTACGAATTGGTGAATCAACGTCAGTTTTGTGTTAGAAAGAATTTTGCAAAACAGTTGTTCGTATCTTCGGTGAAGAGTACCTACGATCACACACCGAATGCGACATTGAACGATTGTTAGCAATGGGAGATCAACGTGGTTTCTCGGGTATGTTGGCAGGCTTAGATTGTATGCATTGGATGTGGAAAAACTGTCCAGTAACACTACAAGGCCAATATAGAGGACACAAAAAAAAGCTACGTTGGTGTTAGAAGTTGTAGCTTCATTCGATTTGTACATATGGCATGCCTTTTTTGGCGTTCCTGGATCACTCAACGATATTAATTGTAACAACCCGAATTTTTAAATAACGTGTCAAGACAAGAATCGAGGCAGAATTAAATTTTAAAATAAGAATCAAGCGAAACGGGTTGCTCCGTTGTGTTCGTCTCGGAATTCTGGTTGGAAACGAGTCCGAAATTTCGTAAATCGGAGTCCGTATGACCGAGATATGGCCTCTAGAAGTTTCACAAAAAATCAGCAACGAAAACAGATTTTCGTTTTTCAAAATTTAGCCCCAAACAGACTGGGCGGGAAATTTTCCCGCCCAGACCCAGGTCGACTGGGGAGTCGACCCCCCCAGGGACCAGGTCGACTGCCCAGTCGACCTGGGTGTCGACCTGGGGGTCGACCTCCCTGGTCGTGCCAGGACGGCCTGTGTGCACCTGCAGGGTTTTGTGGTCTGGTTTGTTGGCCTGTGACGATTTTTGATGGCTCAGATCTATTCTAGGGTTGATCCTATGGCCTAAACTAGCTCCTACTTCTATAAAAACACCCTAAGACCTAGCCTAAATCACTAAAAATCATTCTAGCAACAAAGTGCTGCCCAAATCTCTCTTGATCATGGCCTCCATCTCCAACTTCAAAGGCTTGAGCATTCAAAACTAGATCCATGTCAAAGGATTAATCTTTCTCCATCAAATCAAGGAGCTACTTATGTTCTCAAGGCTTCTAGAGTTGCTACATCATTCCTAGAGCTTCTACAACGATTCTATGACGATTCTTGCTCCTTATTCACTAGCCACGCTTTGTAAGTTCTCACTACACCATAAAGCTTATTTTGCCACTCCCCTATCCTTTAAATTTGATACGGTCTATAGCCGTATTAAATTTGAGAGTGTTCTGAGCCGTGCCTAACTGTTTAGAAAAGGCTTAGAACCTACTTTGAATTTGATTGGGTTATAGACCGTATCAAACCTAGGTAACCTTAGTGATAAAATTTCCTGCCAAAAAGAGACGTGCTCCCTCCCTTTTTTTCATTTCCCTCTCACGCTCTTTTTTTCATTCCCCCATTTTTTATTTCCCACTACCCATGCCAATCGATTTCTGCTCTAATTAAAAAAGTTTCTGCCCTAATCAATTCGAATCGCTCCTCAGGTTACAAATCTGGTAAATTTTGATTTTATTGGATGAATATTTCTTTCGATACCATGTTTAGGGTTACGTTATGGCTGTATATATCATCATGATTCTTTATCTTCAGATCTGTAGACAGCTTCCACTCGTTAAATCACTTCCTCTGAGGACAAACTGATTTGGTATGATTTTATTTTCGAATTTGATCTGATTTGATTTCGATTTTGCACGATTTAATGCCTGTGATGAAATTGGGATTTTTAGGATTGATCATAAAATGAGTCTGATTTTCCAGTTATGTTGCCGTATACTCCTTTTCTTCGATGCCACGTTTTTGATTTCACGATTTAGAAATATTATAGAGATTATAGTTTAGGTACAATATCACACGCCATCAATTACAAGTTCATATATGTTAGTTTAGGCTTTCAGCATCTAAGTCTGTAAACTTAAATGGATTATTGGTCCATTAATCTGGATTTCAGCCAAATAGTTTCTATTGAAAGTCTACAGTATGATTTTTGGTCCATTAATTTTTATTTCAGCCAAATACTTGTTATTTGTTAACATGTAATCTGCGGATTTGAATGGCTTTGCGTGTAGGAGAAATTTATTTATGTCAAGGGAAAATCTCATTATGTTTAATTGAATGATATATAGTCTTGAGATTCATAGTTCCATGCTTGTCAAATGAATCAGTTACAATCTCTTGCTTTTCTAAAGTTGGTAAATGTAGAAATTAACATTCATACAAATTTTGGTAAAACAACCATCATTATCGATGACCCCATGAACGTGTGTCTCAATCCTATGAATTTACTGAACTTGTGTCAATCTTATGTCATAGTGGTCCATGACTCACTTTATTGGTGCTTTAGCCTTTTCGAAATCATCAGGCTAATTAAAGCACTTTACCGTTCTATCCAAATTTTGAACATAAAAAATCGATTTATAAGATGTGTTTTAATCGATCGATTTATAAGCTTGCATGGCAGTTACTGCGAAGTCCAAGGTACAAGTAAAACTATAAATGATGATGAACAATGTGGAAACTACTTAAAGATTGGAAGTCCCCAGTAAATGATTTGTCAGTCGGTAGCTAGCTTCATGCATACAAATTGATTTTGTAATTTTTTGTATCAATGTGTTACAACATGATATGGTTATTGCACAAATATATAATTAATTAAAAAGCAGTCGATTAATAATATTTAATCATTATTGCGTACAAACAACCGACTTGGAAATAAAAGTTGTAGAGTACTACACATCATAAAGAGTAACCCGACAAAGTAGCTTCTTTATTAGTTTGAACTGGACAAAGCAACTTGAAGAACAGTTTGTGATGCCAAGGCATTTGTTGATGACAGGAACTCCTATCTAGAACAATCTATATGAGCTTGGGGCTTTGATGCATTTCTGCATGTCCTTAATCTTTGGAATTATTGAGCAATTTATATCAACATTCAAAGAAGCTGGTAGTTCATCAAACGTGCACTCGTATGTATCCTACTGAACTAAGAGTTTTACGGTTGCAATATGATTAGTTCGTTTCATATATTTGTTAAACCATATCCGATTTCATTTTGTTTTATTGCCAAATCAAGACACTTATATGTACTTTCATACTTGATATATAGGTCACAATGCCGATAAAGTTAAGCGCTAATTTCAAATTCTGAAACATGTTTTAAAACCATTTATGCTTCGAAGAACCAAAGCTTTTCTTGTAGCGAGTGGATGCTTAATATTGCCTCCCCTTACATTTATGTGTTCAATGTACATTTATTTTTTTCTCCTTGCATGTACAACATCCTGTCATCGGTCACTAAACGACATTGTACCCTTCAATTCCCTTGTCCCCTTATCAAGTTTTCCATATAATTTTTTTTACACTAAGCTAATTTTTGCAGATATGATATTTCATGTGGTATATAGATCATATTCACGAAATTTTACATCATTTCATAACTAACAATCTACTACAAATTACATTCCACAATCACTTTCTTGCACTGAGGGGGAGAATGGTGTATAAAATTGCTCAATTTTTGGTATGATAAACTGGATTATGTTAACTGATTGTGTTTCATTATTTTGATTATTGATTTATAGTTTTCTCTATTGATATCCAGGTAATACATCTTCGAAAAGAATGTAGCCATCCTTATCTATTTAGTGGTATAGTTTTCTCTATTTAAACTGAGCGTAAGGATCAGTTGAAACTGGGTTTAACGGTTCAGTTGAAACCGAGCGTAAGGCTTAGTTTCGCTGACCCGTAATGCTCAGTTGAAACTGAGCCTTTCGGCTCAGCGAAACTGAGCGGTAAGGCTCAGTTGAAACTGAGCTTTACAGCTCAGTTTCAACTGAGCTTTACAGCTCAGTTTCAACTGAGCGTAATGCTCAGTTTCGCTGAGCCGTAACTCTCAGTTGAAACTGAGACTTTCGGCTCAGCGAAACTGAGCCATAAGGCTCAGTTTTGCTTTGTTGACCTTGAATGAATGGTTGTGAAAATTTCCCTTTATTGGCCTTGATTTAATCGGCCACGAATGGATGATTTTCTCGACAATATTATGTGATTATTACCATGTACTCACGTGATTTATGGAATCGATTTTTTTCCCAAACATGTTTGCATACTTTGGAAAAAGAGAAAAAAAACTGGACTTGCTGTGTCTTTTGTAAACTGGAATATACTTGTTGCCGTGAACCTCTTGTTTCATTTCAGGAATGTTAAAGTAATTCTCGCCAAAAACTGTTTGCGAATTCCTTAACCCAAACTGTGATTTTCAAAAGAAAAGTAAAACTGTGTCTTTCCCAAGGATAAATAAGAAATATCTTAGTTTATGTGTGCATATATTCTAGGGTAGCCATGCGTGTTCAATCAAAGGCACGAATAAGTACTATGTGATTTTGAACTTTTCATTTTTGTATATGCGTATTTGCTCGTGTTAACCACTTTTTACGATATTGTTATAAATTACGCTATTGTTTTCCACATTTTACGATAAACATCACTTGATGTTAATAATGAATTGCAGTATTCTACAACCATTGTTCTAGACTATAGATTGAAGGGTACATATAGGCGTATTTGCTCGTGTTACATAAATAACCATGACCAACATATCGCGTATTTTTGGATTGAGATTTTAATCATTTGAACTCTGACTCAATTTTAGTCTTACTACTAAACAAGATTTGACAACATATCGCTGAGTTGAATTTCTCTAATGGCTGTTATGTTAAGCTTGAGTATGGAATATTAGCTTGTAGTTTTGCCCCTACCCCCCCTTTTTTCCCGGACAGGTTAATATTTAGGTGTCCTATTGGTTATATCTTGTTACGCAGCTGGTATAAGTACCTAAGCATCACTTTATTGATTAAAATTATATGTACTTTCATTTATCTTAATTAAAATGGTGTATCTGTTACATTTATAGTGACCAGGATCAAATCACATTTGCATTTACAGACCAACGTAATCTGCTTAAGCATAATGATAAACATGAATTCAAATCGAGTTCTTAAAATTTTACCAATTTTCTGCTCATGTTATCTACCATGTTTTATTTATTTTCGCTTCCTCCTTTTCAGGGTTATGGGTGCAGCATAACTCCAGAAGTATGTTGGTGGCTTAGGAGGTATAGGCGCTTCTGGTGTTGGTTCTACAGCTACATATGCTCCAAAAGATTTGAACAGAGAGATCACGCCGGAGAAGGTTAGTAGACCATTTCACTTTTTGGGTTATGATGTTGGCATGTTTAACTAATCATATATTTGTGTTTGGTGATGAATAATTGCACTTCCCTTTGTTTGCTTCACCCCCCTTTTGCAAATATATCTACAAATGTGACGCTATCACTCTCCTTTTAAATTTAGTTGCTAATTTTGTTTTTTTACCATATCACTTTTCTTTATGCTTGAGTTGTGGTTTGCATAATTATACTAAGTTCCACTATCCTTTCAAAGAATCAGCGAAATCGAGCCTTTCGGCTCAGAGAAAATGAGCCGTAAGGCTCAGCTGAAACTGAGCTATTACGGCTCAGCAAAACTGAGCCATACACTCAATTTCAACTGAGCCTTACGACACAGTTTCTCTGATATATCATGGGTGCTCTAGCGCATCCCTTCGTTCTCTTACATATGAGTAAAAGTATTGGTGTTTCTAATTGTTTATATAACTTACTAACAACAACTTCAAAATGTAGCTACATTCCATGTTACCATTCCTTTATTATATTATATAAGCAAAAATCTACATGTAGGATGAAACATGCGATGTTACCATGAGTACAGTTAAGGTGTTATTGGTTCTTTTTTGGTATGTTTTACAAATTGACAGCATATCAATTTGGCATATGATATTTCACATGTTCAGTTAAGGTGTTATTGGTTGTATAGTTTTAATTGTTAATGTCTCAAGTTTCTGGTTTTGGTCCTTTTTATGACCTGACAGCAGATTATTTTAGGGTATGATATTTAACGGGTTCATTTAATGGAAATTATCATGTACAAATATTAGCAATGCATAACATTCAATGTTAATTTTTCTTCTAAGTTGTAGGTATGTTTGCTATTTTAACTTGATTTATATGTATTCTCATTTCTTTGTCATAATATTTAATTAATGCGAAAGCGGACCATTTAATAAAATTACCGGATGTTATTCCGTGGGTGTACAGTCTAGCAACACTGCTTACTAGAAGTTATTATTTACGAACATAAATGGAGAATACACAAATACCAAGTAGTTTTCGAATTCATGTAAACCAATTCATATACATCAAGAAATATCTACCTTTTTCGATTTCAAATGCAAATAAAATCTAATTTTTAAATTATTTCCACTGTGTATTTCATAAAAGCTCACCAAAATATTTATTTTATCTCAAGCTTTATGAGCTTTTATATTAATAACATCTATAGCTTCATATTATTTGGCAAACTGAAATTTAAGTGCAAGCAATGGAAATGAAGTTCAAGATTTTGAAATTATACCTCAGAAATCAATTGCATATTTTATTTGCCTTTAAACACGTATGATACCTCAGAAATCAATTGCATATTTTATTATACCTCAGAAATCAGAAATGAAGTCCAATGTCTACATTTTCGTATACTTTGCATAGAACAGATGGATGCAAATAATTGTTGTGTTTTACCTCTTTATTGGGTTCCAATGTCTGTTTGTATACTCAAATGATATATTGCTTTCAAATTTGTAACCAATGTTCTGTAATTTATTAAACTATACAAATAACCGATTACTTCTCACATTCAATAAAAAATGCATTTCTATAGACAAAACTATACATGGTCATGTCATTAGTTTCTTATTTGATTTCAAATCTAAATACAAATTATATGTTCAAAATAAATAGTCATATATTCAAATATGGGCCAATGGAATATACAAAATTGATATTTCAATCAATGCAAAAAAACAACCAGATATACACCACAATAATTTCTAAACCAAGAAACACAAACATGGCGTTCACAAATGGCACCATTGTAAACATAGGGAAAGCAGAGCACCTGGAAACAAGTGGAAAAGACAATAAAACTAGATTAATCAATTCACAACATAATAAAAGAATCTTTGGATTAACTTCATTGAGTTGGAGTTAGTAGAGGCCGGAAGCTAGAATCTTCCATTGAGTGGTAAAGAGGATATTTGCAGGGTTTTCCAATAGATACGTAAATAACCATGACTAATATAACAAATCAAAAATATTTTCATTTTAACTATAAAAATGTCAAGATTACCATGTGAATCATATTAATATTAATTTTTTCTTTCTTTAAATTGAAAACCTCGTTAAAGATATAAGTTTAATGTAAAAAATATAGGATGACAGGTATAATTCATTTGAAGCTAAAATATAGGGTTTTAGTTTATTATTTAGGAACTAAATGCATGCAATTTGTTTGATAACTGAAAAGGAGCGATCAAATGATAACTGAAAAAGAGCATATTGTCCGGGGGGGGTGGGCCCATTTGTTTGATGAGATTATATAGATAATAATTTTATTCTACAGATAGTAGCACTTTTTGAATTGTATCAGCATTAAAAATATAGGATGACAGGTATAATTCATTTGAAGCTAAAATATAGGGTTTTAGTTTATTATTTAGGAACTAAATGCATGCAATTTGTTTGATAACTGAAAAGGAGTGATCAAATGATAACTGAAAAAGAGCATATTGTCCGGGGGGGGGGGGGGTGGGTGGGCCCATTTGTTTGATGAGATTATATAGATAATAATTTTATTCTACAGATAGTAGCAAATTTTGAATTGTATCAACATTAAATAAACTATAGTAATTTCTAGAAGTATGTACAACTTTAGCTCATAAACGTTATTTTGCAATAAACTTCTTTAAGTTGATTACATAGCAAATATATTATATTTACGTCTTATGTTATATTATATATGATATAGGAGGGCAACATGTCCCACAGTATAGACAAAACGTGGATATATGAATCTGATCAAAGAACTACATGCTATAGAGAGGGGGTGGAGAAGTTTATTAGTTTCGTTGAAGAAAACGGTGGTAAGAAAGGAGTGTATTTATGCCCTTGCATTAAGTGCCAAAATCTGAAGACGATAAGATTAGAGGTCATTCATTTTCATTTGCTTAGATGGGGTTTTATCCAATCATATAGCGTGTGGTATTTACATGGGGAAAAACAACCAGTTTGTTATGCCACAAATACCGATGAGGTTGAACATATTAGGATGGAAGATCTAGTCAATGATGCAGATAGATTTCATGATTTTCAACCTTATCTAGTCAATGATCATGCTAATGTTGGACAGCAGTTTACGGATGATGGCAATTGGCAGGCCAATGAAAGTAAGAAGTATAAACCACTTTTTGAGTGCGCAAAAGAGCCATTGTATCCTTCATGTTCAAAAGGGTTAACGAAGCTGTATGCCATTGTGAAACTGAATAGCTTGAAGACCCAATACAGCTTTTCAGATAATGGGGTGACTGCACTTCTCGAATTAATAAAGGAGTTACTCCCCGAAGGTAACACACTGCCGACAAAATACTCCGACGTGAAGAAGTTAATTAAGCAAGTTGGAATGAATTACAAAACTTATGATGCATGCATCAATGATTGCATATTGTACTGGAAAGATGATGCGAACAGAGTTTCTTGTACAAATTGTAGTGAACCAAGATATACGACATCATTTGACGAAGAGAGAAAAGGCACCAAAGTACCTCGAAGGACATTAAGACATTTTCCTTTAATTTCTAGATTGAAGAGATTATATACTATACCATGGATAGCAGAGGCAATGACCTGGCATGGTCGTGCCAAGTCTAATCCACAAGTAATGCATCATCCATGTGACACTTCTCAATGGAAATCCGCGGATTCTTTTGATAAAACGTTTCCCGTCGAGTCATGAAATGTCACACTTGAAATAGCAACAGATGGTTTCTGTCCACATGTTTCTCTGTCTAACCCTTATAGCTGTTGGCCAGTAATTGTAGTACCATATAATCTTCCTCCGTCTATGTGCATGAAACGGGAGTTTTCAATGTTAACACTGTTGATTTCTGGACCAAAACAACCGGGAAAAGATATTGATGTTTATTTACACCCATTGATAGACGAGTTAAAACAGTTATGGGAAGGAGTCGTTACATATGATTCATTAAATAAATCCGAGTTTACAATGAGAGCTAGGGTGCTGTGGGCAATCCATGATCACCCTGCTCTTGGTACTTTATCGGGATGTATAACTCACGGTTACTTTGCATGTCCCGTTTGTGGGGAAAACACATGTTCTTATCATCTCCCTAAAAGTAAAAAGATGTGTTTTATGGGACATCGAATGTTTCTTCCTAACGGACACAAGTTTCGATACGCCAAGACAAATTTCAATAACGAACAAGAACTTCGTCGTCCTAAACGGCCATTGACTGGTTTTGAAGTTGAGAAGAAAGTAGCGAATATCAAAATGAAAGTCGGTAAAAAGAAAGAAGAAAATGGTCTAAAACGAAAAAAGCCAGCCATTGAAGAAGTTGACGATGTTTCTGGATGGTATAGGAGGTCTATCTTTTTTGATTTACCATATTGGAAAGCAAATATGATTCGACATAATATTAATGTTATGCATACGGAGAAGAATGTCACAGAGCATCTCATAAGCACCATTATAGACCATAAAGATAAGTCAAAAGATGGCATCAATGCACGCAAGGATTTGAAAATCATGGCTATAAAACAAAAGTTGTGGGTGATGGAAGATCCTGAAACAAATAAAATAATCATACCCAAGGCAACTTTTACTTTGAGGAAAGAAGAAAAGATACAATTTTTCACTGTATTGAAAAATCTGAAAGTACCTAATAAATTCTCTTCTAACTTCCGCAATAATGTGACCATCAATCCTCCCGAACTAAGAAATATGAAGTCACATGATTATCACGTCATAATGCAGCATTTGCTTCTGGTACTGCTTCAACATTCTTATGCACAACACAAGGATCTGCAAAATGCTGTTCATCGTATTAGTTTATTCTTTAACATTTTGTGCTCAAAGGTGATCAATAGGGAACACCTTATAAAAGCAAAGGCTGGTTTGATAGAAGCAATGTGTGTTTTTGAAAAACATTTTCCACCTGCGTTTTTTGATATTAGTATCCATCTTATGATTCATTTAGCCGATCAGGCATTGATTGGTGGCCCTGTCAGATATAGATGGATGTATCCTTTTGAACGGTTTGTAACTAATTTCAGTTATGTACATTATTATTCGGTGTAAATAGCTATCCTATATAATATATAATTGATTACATTCACAGATTAATGAAAACATATAAAGGATATGTACGCAACAAAAGATACATTGAAGGGTGTATTGCAGAAGGATATATCGTACAAGAAGCTAGCCTTTACTACATGGAATATATGCCAAACGGAGGTTATGGCAATCATAAACATACCCGCGAAGCATTTTTAGATGAGGATGCTGAATTTGCTGGTGAGATACCTTTAGATAATGGTAAAAATATAATGTTAACCCAAGTGCAGTTTGAACAAGTGCGTAGATGGGTCCTTAATAAGTATGATGGATTGGATGAATGGAAGAAGTAAGTTCATGAATTTGTTTCAAATTTTCATTTTTTCAGTTGTGTTTATATATTAATTTCGATGTGTTTTCTATAGAAGGTATAACTCCTATGTGAAAATCACTAGATTTCAACCACGACGAAAAGGTACAACCGTCGAAGTCATTCAAGCACCAGATTTTACCCTATGGTTACGTAATGAGGTATTACATCATCATAAGTATTTCACGTGTTTATAAGTTGACAATACAAACCATGCTTTTATTTTTTTATTGTGTTTTATGTAGTTGGTGAATTGCAACGATGCTGATCCAACTCTTTGGCGGCTAGCACACGGGCCGTTGTTCATGGCGCTTAGTTATACGAAGTACCAAGTGAATGGGTTTTTATTTTCCACGAAAATGTACGAAGATCGTATGGTCACACAGGATAGCGGTGTATGCATGAAAGCAATTACAAAATTTAGAGCGAGTGGTAAAGATAAAAATTATAAGGAAGCAGAAACAACGTATTACAGAGTCATTCAACAGATACTTGAGTTGGATTACACTGACTTCAAACAAACGGTTTTTTATTGTGATTGGGTAAAGGTCGAGGATAAGATCAATGGTTGCAAAATAGATCCCGTTTCAAACTTAATCATGGTCAATTTAGGAAAAATAAAGAAAAAAGACAACATGAATGATGAACCATTTATTCTTGCATCAGAAGCGAGTCAAGTGTTCTACTCAAAAGATTCAAAAAATAACGGATGGTCTGTGGTTTTGCATACACCGAGACGATTGACAACAAATGTGGATGACACTGAGTTTCCTACCGTCTACCAATCAGCTTTTGAAGACAATGAAAAATTAGAAAATGTATTCGGAAAGTCATGAATTGTTGACTGCTTTTTTTATCACATGTATTTGGAATGTAATGAATTGTTGAATGTTTTTTTTCCTCAAGGAAATCACATGTATTTGGAATGTCATGAATTGTTGGATGCTTTTTTTTTTGCATTATACATGGTGGTGATGATGATCACATGTATTAGTTATATTATATTTTGCAGGAAATGATGTCACAAAATCCAATATCATCACATGCATCATGTTCAAAAGAGCAAAAAGTTGATCAAAACCTACTTGGTATCCCAATATCAGAAAATGCTTCAAAAATTGCTACTATGCTTGGTAAACTAGTAAGAGCTCATGTGCCGATATCATACGTAAGTTGGAAAAAAATACCCAAAACATATAAGGACGACGTTTGGAACAAGTTGGTGGTAAGTTTTACTTGAGCAATTTGGTAATATAGCATTTAAATGTCTACAGTCTATTTTTACTGTCTGACTATTAATTTTTGCAGAAAATGTATGCACTTGAGCCGCTTTCAAAGGAAATGTTTATAAAAAGAATGGCCGAGGCTTTTAGAAGACACAAGAAAAACTTAAGAGCAAGTTTTTATGATATTTTCGACAATGACGAAGAACGGTTGAAAAATTGTCCACCTACAGTTGCTCAAGAAGATTGGAGTGAGTTCATAAAAAATGAAGCAACGCCTGAAGCGAGCGGAAGAAGGAAGTCAGGCAAAAGAAATAGATTATTGCTCAATTATGGTCACCATGCAGGACGTAAAAGTCATGCTAGAATAGAACACGAATTGGTAATTTATATTCATTTTATTTCAAAAATAGTAAAATCCCCCCAATTATGATAGGAAATATACATAAACTGGAATATATTGCAGACCGTTGCAGATCCATCTGCAAATATCAGCCGTCGTCAAGTATGGGAGAAGACACACACGAAAAAAGATGGTAGCATATCAGATGCCGCTTCTGTGTACTTCGTAAATTAAACAAATATTAACTTGCGTATTATTTGAAATTTCATTATTCATTTAAGAATTATCATATATTAGGATAAAATTGCGAAAATGAAGGAAAAGATCACCGATAGTGATGAAGAAAAACTGACAGTGGATGATGATATCTTATCACAAGTGTTTGGTAAGGATACGAAGGGTAGGAGCCGCGGTGTTGGGACCGTCATACCAATAACTAATGTTAAGGCTTGTGCTATCGCACAGAAACGATTCAAATGTGTTAGTCAAGACAACGATGACTTGAAAACGAGGGTGGGAAGTTCGGAGGGTACAATGGGAAATATGGCGGGGCGAATGGAGCTTCTGATTCAAATGGTGGGAGACATCGCTACTTCTAAAGGAATCCCCGCACCGTTAGATCGCCCTGATGGAGCACGCAACATACAACTCGGTTCTTCTAAAGTCGTTGCTTCTCAAGATACAACCAATGTTTCGAATAATCAAAAATGTGAAATTCTCAACTCTGATCTAGACATAGTAGCAATAGGTATTTATTACCAATTTTTTATTATAAGTTGATTTCGATGCAGTTATTTTGTTGGATAGATGTAGACAACTTTATTGCAACAGGTACTGTATGTCGAGATTCTACATCGTCCAGAATTCATGGGAAATATGTACCATCTACACATGAAAAATTGGTTTTGGACGATATACTGATGTCGGATGAGAAAACCACCAAAATAAATCGTCAATTTGCAGAGACTTTTGATGAAGTCGGAGTAGGTGGGTATGTGTGTCATCCGAAGAGCCTAATTCGATATCTTTAGACATTGGAGCAGGTATATATAATTTTACACTATATGCTATCAAGTCAAAAGAGTTCACATAAGAATAAACGAACCCATAACCAACTTTAATTCACTTATACATTGCTTGCATTGCTTATTTCAGGTATTGCATTTCTTATTCCAGTGGCGTTACCGAAGCAATTCTTCTTTCAGAGCTACTTCAGGTATGGTTTCGCTCTTATAAAATTTAGTTGCTTAAATTTTGTTTTCTCGACATGTTCCTTGGTTGATGTTATGTCGGGAAATGAACACTCTGTTTTTCCAAACTGTTAGTGTTACCATTATATCATAAATCCTTGTTTCTTCATCGACTCAACAAGCATTATTCTGTTCCAAGAGCCGCTAACTCGGCTTCGTCGTCTATCACTACGACTTCTGGAAAAACAGTTGTTCCCGATAGCGATTTAAAGTCTAGTTAAACTAGATATTAAACATTATATTTATGGAGTTTTCACTTCAAGGTACTGTATCTTATATTTACCAGTTCCTGTTCACAATATTGAGAATGTAGCCTCAGACTATGGTATGAACTTCCAATTATATTGACAATTAAGTTTGGGTTGTAGTAGTCATTCATCTGGTTGTATTAAGGGCTGTTATTGTGACAGTTACAGTTGCATTTACCATTTTAACTGGTAAACTGAAGTTGTACAGTGTTACACTATGGTTATGCCAAAGGTTGGTGTGCCGATAAATTGTTAATTGTTACGCCATGATGTTCCTGAACTAAATCTAAAGTTTTTGCTTGCTTGGCTATAATATAAGTCACCAATAGCAGCTTATCTAGTAAGTTTTTTAACATCGGAAAATGCAATAATAATTCTTTTTAGCTGTGTTTATTTTTAGAAAAAATATGTTAATTAGAAATAACCGGGGTTGTCATGGTTTGGTAAATTTTTCATTACCCTGCCATTGGATTTTATGGTTTAGGGCAAAAATCTGTAATATTTTTTCAAACCGAAAGTAATAATACTTTACTGGTATAATTAGTTGTGCATTAGATTTTGAGACAAGCAAAAACCTTAGATTTAGTTCAGAACATCATATCGAAGCAATTTCTAGTTTACCGATTACCATGCTTTTACAAAACCAGCATTCCAACAAAATCAGTACAGCAGTAGTAAATTTATCGTTAAGGGTAAAAACTGGGAATATTTTATCAAATCAACAGTAATAATACTTCAGCAGTACAATTAGATGCAGTATAATTAGCTGCATTACATGCATTTTGAAACAAGCAAAAACTTTAGTTTTAGCTTAAACTGAGCTACGGCTCAGTTTCGCTGAGCCTTCGGCTCAGCTGAAACTGAGCGTAAAGCTCAGCGAAACTGAGCATAAAGCTCAGCAAAACTGAGCCGTAAGGCTCAATTTCAGCTGAGCCTTACGGCTCAGTTTCGCTGAGCCTTCGGCGCAGCTGAAACTGAGCATTCGGCTCAGCGAAACTGAGCCGTAATGCTCAGCCGAAACTGAGCCTTACGGCTCAGTTTCGCTGCATTGATTTTTTTAGTTACTATTTGAACCAGGTCTTGTTGTTGTGGAGGCGAAACCAAACTGATGTTTGTTATTTAATTTTCTTTTCAGGCATTGGAACAAGCATGAGTTGTATGGGCTCGACAACTGCAGTTTTGTTGATTTTTTTTTTAGAGAAAGAAATGTGAACATTATGTATTAACTGAAGTTATGATTTATGTATTAATCGAATTATTCTTAGCGTGTCTTCTTTATATACTTCTATATGAGTGTAGCGTATCTTCTTTATTGTGCATATATATATATATATATATATATCAATGGGTGCAGTGATTTTGTATATTGCATATATGATATACCGATTTTGATACGGTTAAAAGCCGTATCTAATTCATTGTTATCATTGTAGGAGTGAGGCATTAAACACGGTTTTTAGCCGTATCAGTATACCAGTTTAATACGGTTTTAAGCCGTATCAAACTGGTATACTGGTACGGTTAAAAACCGTATCAATGTATGAAATTAGCAGCGCAAGCATAACAATTTGAGGCGGTTTAAAGCCGTAGTAATTGTTCAGTTTGATACGGCTTAAAACTGTATCAAATTAGAAGTTGGAGAGTGCCCGCAAGCTAATTTGATACGGTTTTAAATCATATCAAACTGAACAATTACTACGGCTTTAAACCGTACCAATTTAGTAATTTAATACGGTTTTAAGCCGTACCAATTGACAAATTTGATAAGGTTCTAAACCGTATCAATTATGGATTTTGATACGGTTTAAAACCGTATCAAATATCTCAATTGATATGGTTTTGAACCGTATCAATTGAACAGAAACGCCATTTTTTGATACGGCTTAAAACCGTATCAAATCGCTTTTAATACGGCCATTAACACTGCCAAATTGGCATTTTTGGTGTAGTGTCTAGCTACTTTTAGATCTAAACGGTAGTTCTAATGTTGACATGGAATAAAATGAGATGAAACCTAAGTATGCTAGTCTATGTGAATCTAGTCTTGCCTCTCTCTTGAACCTATGACTTTGGGCTATTTCTTAGTGATTAAATCATGCCACTCATGTTGTGTTTGACTTAGTTTATCATGCAAGTTTGAATTTTTACTTATGGAATGTTGGCATGAACCCGTAGAACCATTTGGCTTGTGGAACATTCATATGAACTTGACTTGGGGCTTATGCATGTAAAAGAACCTAAACCTCTCATGACCATTTACATGCCTATGATGATGAACCTATTGTTATGCTATTATGCATGTTTGAGGCCAATCCCTTTATGCTATTATGCATGTTTGAGGCCAATCCCTTTTTGCTATTATGCATTTTTGAGGACAATCCCTTTATGCTATTATGCATGTTTGAGGCCAATCCCTTTATGCTATTATGCATGTTTGAGGCCAATCCCTTTATGCTATCATACATTATTTGAGGCCAATATGTTGTCATATTATTTCTACTATGTTGACTCGCTTTCACTTGCGTTGGGAATACGCCTTGGGCAGTTTAGGCAAACGTGAGATGGGCTATGAAATTTAACATGAATTAAGTAAAGGGGAAAATGGGCATAGATGTAAAACGTGGACTTTGTCGTAGCCTAAATTTGACATGAACATGACAAGTAGAAAAACATGAAAGTGGCCAACTCGAGGTTGGGTTGAGTTTGTAGCATAAATCTGCCTGGAACCTCCCGGCAAATCCAGTAGCTACAGACAATAGAACCAAATGTGAGAAGTTGATCATATCGCGCTTGAAACCCGAGGTTAGACTAGGTTGTGGTGTAAAGCTGCCCGGACACGCCCGGCATATCCAGTAACCACAACAAAGTCCAATGTGAGAGGTTAGGGTGCATTAATTTACTTAATGCCACATGATAAGGTTAAGTAACTTGATTAGACTAATAACACTTAACCAATATTACATGGACGGGTGGGTTAAGTAACTTGATTAGACTAATAACACTTAACCAATATTACATGGACGGGTGGGTTAAGTAACTTGATTAGACTAATAACACTAAACCAATATTACATGGACAGGTGGGTTAAGTAACTTGATTAGACTAATAACACTTAACCAATATGACGTGGATGGGTGGGTTAAGTAAAACCGGACTTGATTGCTTGATGACACTTAACCATATAACACGATTAGAGGACGGGTTAGTTTAACCTGAATGGGTCGATAACACCTGACTAGTATAGCGCGATGCATGGTAAGGTTAAGTAAACTCACAAGGGTAACACTTAACCGTTATAATTTGACTAGTGGATGGGGTTAGGTTAACATATACTTAACCAATCTAACATGGTAACTTGACGGGGTTAAATCATGAATCGCTTGAATATACTTAACCAATCTAAACATGATAACTTGATGGGGTTAAGTCATGAATCGCTTGAATATACTTAACCAATCCAACATGATAACTTGATAGGGTTAAGTCATGAATCGCTTGAATATACTTAACCAATCCAACATGATAACTTTACGGGGTTAAGTCATGAATCGCTTGAATATACTTAACCAATCCAACACGGTAATTTGATGGCGTTAAGCTAAAATATACTTAACCGATTTGACACGATGATTTGGATAGGGTTAAGTCATGAACCGCTGGAATACGCTTAACCAACTTGACACGTGATTCGTAGGGCTAAGCCATGAACGTGAATGACAACACTTAGCCAATCTTGACATGACATGTAGACGGGTTAAGTCACGAACTTGAATGACCACACTTAACCACTTGGACATGCTAGACTGATAGGGGTTAAGTCTTGATTTAGATGACAACACTTAACCCGCTGGACGGAAACCCTAGTTACGCGGTCCTTTTCAGCAGTAACCTTCTTGGATTTATCATGATACCCTAGGGACTAGACTAGGGTGGGGCACGATTACTGGGCTGATTGTAAGCGACCAAAATGATGGCTGAGTTGGTGCGCCAGAGTAGGTTCAGGCGGACTATGGTCGTGTAGGTAGTCCGGAGTTGAAAAAGCAGGCATGGGCACCAGTAGTTGTACACTGTGCGTGCTTGGAATGGTGTCAGTGGTTGACACCCTAGGGCTTGATACACCCTAGGGCTTGATACACCCTAGGGTGGAACTAGCACAGAGTAGCTACATTCGTGATTGGGCCGTAAGATACCGACACACGACAAGTTAGGACTTGTAGGGAGCTGATCGATTAGATCGTTACGTGAAAAAAAAGGGCGTTGTTCGATAGGTAGCATAATCCCTAGTGGTCCTAGGTGGCATAAACCCTGATCGAATCTGGAGAACGTCCAATAGGTAGCATAATCCCTAGTGGTCCTAGGTGGCGTAAATCCTAGATGAACACGCGATAATTCATGATAAGAAAATACAGCTAGATCAAGGGTGACTGTCCAAACGATTTCAAGGATAATGGAACTACGTTGAAGTAGTATAGAACTACGTGAGGAAGCCCGTAGGATTTACGGCAAAGGACTAAACATATACATGGGAAGAAACATGCGAGTTGGGAAAATCTACATTAGGTCGACATAGACCATTTCATGACATTGGGCAAGGGACATTTAGTAGCTAACACATGACACGGGTTGGGATACTAGTATGAAAGGTGCAGGGCAAATATACTCGATAGAACCTTGGGGGTTATACTCGATAGAAACTTGGGATGTTATACTCGATAGAACCTTAGTGTGTTATACTTGATTCATAGTGACCGTAGTTTATCTTGATACAATAGTTCATCCTGCTACCTTGGTTTAGTTTGTCTATCTTGTCATCATCCTTATGTTTACTCTCAGTTTATGCATGTCATGTTACCTTTACCTGTTTTTATGTTGGAAGTAGATAGGACTTACCAGTCTTTATGACTGGCCCCGTTTTGTTTCGCCTCTTTTTCTTCCGTTTCCCCCCCAGGTTTACAGGGAGGAAATGTTGCTACTTAGTGTGGATTTTCTGCTTCAAGATCATCATCTATGGCTTGGACTTTTCTTGGCTATGGCTATTTTACTGTTTTACTTGTGGAATAACTTATGACTATGGTTTTATGCTTCTTTATCATTGCAAGACAGGTTTCGATGTAAGTAATTTAATGGCACTTTGATGTAAAAGGTTTAGACCTTACTACTTTTATAAAGTAATAAAATCATGTTTTCTTCCGCTGTTTTATATGTTCTGTCTTGTAATATTTCTGTGCATGTTTACCTAGATAATACTCCACCAAAGCTAGTGCATTCCCTTTGTGAGTGACCCTAGCGGAGGTGGGGTGTTACATTTGGTATCAGAGAAGAAGGTTACCAGACTGGGCAAAAGTTTTAAAACCTTCTGAAACTATTTTCAAAGCCATTTTACAAAGAAGCATTTTTCAAGAAAAGATTTAAAGAAAAAGGCTATTCCCCAAAAAGCCATTAGCACTATCCTGAGTTCCCTTGATTGAATCTCTTTTTCTTTCTTTCCTCCATCTGTAGTCACAGTAGTTTTAACTGTGATTAATCCTTTTCTAGCTACGTAAATGTTTTCCGTGCGATGGAGGAAGTTCTCAAGAGACCCATTACCGCGGTATGCAAGAAAGGACAGGAATGGTTAAGGCGAGTGAGGCTCGGAACAAGAAGGTAGTTAAGTATTATAGGACAAAGACATGGGCAAAGAACAAGATCATGGAAAGGGCAATTGTATGCTCTCACTACTAGCGTGCCGAAGAGGGATGGTAACGTTTCGGGTAAAAGTTTAGCTTTTCCTTCCTATCATCCCATTAGAACTTTGTTTTTGTACATCGCATCCTTTTAAATCTTGCTTCGATAGTTGAGTCTCTGCACCTTCGTGCTAGCATAGTAAAGGATCCCATTTTAGTCTCAAATCTCGTTGAGGAATCGGTCCATTTATTCATGACTTGTTTGGATTTGAGGATGACTATGACTTTTGGGAATAATGCTTATACTTTTAAGCTATGGGTTGATTCTAGGAATGGAGTGGTTATCCAGTAAGGGTGCCATTCTCGCTTCTAAAAGGAGGGTAGTTAGACTCTTGACTTGCCTCGGTAATACCCTCGAAGTCTCGTGTAACCTTTAGGGTTCTGTCATGATTGGTTACCTAGAATCTCTTGATGCATTTGTTGGTAATCCATTCTAGTAGTGTTCGCCACTAAGGCAGACGATTCATTTCGCTTGTGCATGAGTCATGGAAATCACTCTAGTAAGTACACTTGGTAACATGGTTGATATTAGTTATTTTCAAGAAATAGTTCTTCTGCATGGAATGCCATAGAGCAAGTAAACGAGATCCATGATTCACTAGTGAATTTTGGGGAGCTTGCATGAAACCATGAGTACGCAGTTAAGTTTGAGCCAATTATACTAGATGTAGAATAAGTAAAAGTGGAACGAGAGGCGACAATGAAGTGAGTTCCAGCTCATATTTGGAAATAGGAGTAAAGAGGCCACGAAATCATGAAGTTAAAGATGGTCAAAGCACAATGAAATTAAGCTCAAGGAAATGCGACTTAGAAGATTGAAGATAAGATACGCGCATCATATCTCTTTTTAAGAGTATATTCTTGATCCCTGTCTTCCTGTAGATCTTTCCCGCATGCTATCTTTTATGCATATCCTCTCGGTCCTATTCTCGATCTTATTTCCGTAGCAAACTCCATAGGGGGTATGACTCATCGGTTAATAATACATGTCAGGGTTTGAAGGTGTCCGTTAGGTTGACTAAACCTTTTGGGTTTTATAGGATACGGGTTGGTTTTAGGTAGGGATTCCCTTGTGACCTAAAAGGAGTCCATCATGCTTAGTTTCCTCGAAACGTATATTGGTTTGATTGAGTAATTCTTTGGGTGTCAGCCTGATGTTGATTTCGGTCTCCGGGGCTGGTGCTTAGGGAGTTCTTCTCCTAATCAGTATATATGGTACGTAGATTTCCAGTTTTGACACTGCCTAATGGGCACAAAGTTTTTACTTGCTTCTATCTTTCGATCCTATCTTGAGAACCTTAGGTAGAACCCTATGGATGTAAACATGTGTTTGAGACATGTTATGATTGATGGTTGCAAGTGGCTGCAAGTGGTTGCTAGTGGTTGCTCGTGGATGCATTTACACATTAGGCACTAGATCGGCTCAGTCACCTTTCATATTGCATATGCATGAGTGTTTATACTTATTTATGGATGAAATTGAATGTGTTATCATATGAATGTTGCATATGAATGAATGTTTGTGCACACATATAGTGTTTATGTGACTAGGACCATTTGTATACATGTGGATTCATGGCACTAAACATATTTTGCATTTAGAAGATCAATCAGGCCTGATCATTTGCATTAGATAAGTAACATATACACACACTTTCTGCGTATGTTCATATGACATTAGAAATCTTTTAAGGACAGTGGTTGCTTGTGGATGATGTTTTGAGTTGATGGATGATGGATGGTAGGATACGTTCTTCCTAACTTAGAGATTTCGGGGACGAAATCCTTAAAGGAGGGGAGAATGTAACAACCCGAATTATTAAATAACGTGTCAAGACAAGAATCGAGGCAGAATTAAATTTTAAAATAAGAATCAAGCGAAACAGGTTGCGCCATTACGTTTGTCTCGGAATTCTGGTTGGAAAGGAGTCCGAAATTTCGTAAATCGGAGTCCGTATGACCGAGATATGGCCTCTAGAAGTTTCACGAAAAATCAGAGACGAAAACAGATTTTCGTTTTTCAAATTTTAGCCCCAAACAGACTGGGCGGGAAATTTTCCCTCCCAGCCCCAAGTCAACTGGGGAGTCGACCCCCCCGGGGACCAGGTCGACTGCCCAGTCGACCTGGGTGTCGACCTGGGTGTCGACCTGGGGGTCGACCTCCCTGGTCGAGCCAGGACGGCCTGTGTGCACCTGCAGGGTTTTGTGGTCTGGTTTGTTGGCCTGTGACGATTTTTGATGGCTCAGATCTAATCTAGGGTTGATCCTATGGCCTAAACTAGCTCCTACTTCTATAAAAACACCCTAAGACCTAGCCTAAATCACTAAAAATCATTCTAGCAACAAAGTGCTGTCCAAATCTCTCTTGATCATGGCCTCCATCTCCAACTTCAAAGGCTTGAGCATTCAAAACTAGATCCATGTCAAAGGAGCAATCTTTCTCCATCAAATTAAGGAGCTACTTATGTTCTCAAGGCTTCTAGAGTTGCTACATCATTCCTAGAGCTTCTACAACGATTCTATGACGATTCTTGCTCCTAATTCACTAGCCATGCTTTGTAAGTTCTAGTTACTTTTAGATCTAAACGGTAGTTCTAATGTTGACATGGAATAAAATGAGATGAAACCTAAGTATGCTAGTCTATGTGAATCTAGTCTTGCCTCTCTCTTGAACCTATGACTTTGGGCTATTTCTTAGTGATTAAATCATGCCACTCATGTTGTGTTTGACTTAGTTTATCATGCAAGATTGAATTTTTACTTATGGAGTGTTGGCATGAACCCGTAGAAGCATTTGGCTTGTGGAACATTCATACGAACTTGACTTGGGGCTTATGCATGTAAAAGAACCTAAACCTCTCTTGACCATTTACATGCCTATGATGATGAACCTATTGTTATGCTATTATGCATGTTTGAGGCCAATCCCTTTATGCTATTATGCATGTTTGAGGCCAATCCCTTTTTGCTATTATGCATGTTTGAGGACAATCCCTTTATGCTATTATGCATGTTTGAGGCCAATCCCTTTATGCTATTATACATGTTTGAGGCCAATCCCTTTATGCTATCTTACATGATTTGAGGCCAATATGTTGTCATATTATTCCTACTATGTTGACTCGCTTTCACTTGCGTTCGGAATACGCCTTGGGTAGTTTAGGCAAACGTTAGATGGGCTATGAAATTTAACATGAATTAAGTAAAGGGGAAAATGGGAATAAGTGTAAAACGTGGAATTTGTCGTAGCCTAAATTTGACATGAACATGACAAGTAGAAAAACATGAAATTGGCCAACTCGAGGTTGGATTGAGTTTGTAGCATAAATCTGCCTGGAACCGCCCGGCAAATCCAGTAACTACAGACAATAGGACCGAATGTGAGAAGTTGGTCATATCGCGCTTGAAACCCGAGGGTAGACTAGGTTGTGGTGTAAAGCTGCCCGGACCCGCCCGGCATATACAGTAACCACAACAAAGTCTAATGTGAGAGGTTGAGGTTCATTAATTTACTTAATGCCACATGATAAGGTTAAGTAACTTGATTAGACTAATAACAATTAACCAATATTACATGGACGGGTGGGTTAAGTAACTTGATTAGACTAATAACACTTAACCAATATTACATGGACGGGTGGGTTAAGTAACTTGATTAGACTAATAACACTTAACCAATATTACATGGACGGGTGGGTTAAGTAACTTGATTAGACTAATAACACTTAACCAATATGACGTGGATGGGTGGGTTAAGTAAAACCGGACTTGATTGCTTGATGATACTTAACCATATAACACGATTAGAGGATGAGTTAGTTTAACCTGAATGGGTCGATAACACCTGACTAGTATAGCGCAATGCAAGGTAAGGTTAAGTAAACTCACAAGGGTAACACTTAACCGTTATAATTTGACTAGTGGATGGGGTTAGGTTAACATATACTTAACCAATCTAACATGGTAACTTGACGGGGTTAAGTCATGAATTGCTTGAATATACTTAACCAATCTAAACATGATAACTTGATGGGGTTAAGTCATGAACCGCTTGAATATACTTAACCAATCCAACATGATAACTTGATGGGGTTAAGTCATGAATCGCTTGAATATACTTAACCAATCCAACATGATAACTTGATGGGGTTAAGTCATGAATCGCTTGAATATACTTAACCAATCCAACACGGTAATTTGATGGGGTTAAGCTTAAATATACTTAACCAATTTGACACGATGATTTGGATAGGGTTAAGTCATGAACCGCTGGAATACGCTTAACCAACTTGACATGTGATTCATAGGGCTAAGCCATGAACGTGAATGACAACACTTAGCCAATCTTGACATGACATGTAGACGGGTTAAGTCACGAACTTGAATGACCACACTTAACCAATTGGACATGCTAGACTGATAGGGGTTAAGTCTTGAATTTAGATGACAACACTTAACCCGCTGGACGGAAACCTTAGTTACGCGGTCCTTTTCAGCAGTAACCCTCTTGGATGTATCACGATACCCTAGGGACTAGGCTAGGGTGGGGCACGATTACTGAGCTGATTGTAAGCGACCAAAATGACGGCTGAGTTGGTGCGCCATAGTAGGTTCAGGCGGACTATGGTCGTGCACGTAGTCCGAAGTTGAAGAAGCAGGCATGGGCACTAGTATTTGTACACCGTGCGTGCTTGGAATGGTGTTAGTGGTTGACACCCTAGGGCTTGATACACCCTAGGGTGGACCTAGCACAGAGTAGCTACATTCGTGATTGGGCCGTATGACACCGACACACGACGAGTTAGGACTTGTAGGGAGCCGATCGATTAGATCGTTACGTGAAAAAAAAGGGCGTTGTTCGATAGGTAGCATAATCCCTAGTGGTCCTAGGTGGCATAAACCCTGATCGAATCTAGAGAACGTCCAATAGGTAGCATAATCCCTAGTGGTCCTAGGTGGCATAAACCCTGATCGAATCTAGAGAACGTCCAATAGGTAGCATAATCCCTAGTGGTCCTAGGTGGCGTAAATCCTAGATGAACACGCGATAATTCATGATAAGAAAATACAGCTAGATCAAGGGTGATAGTCCAAACGATTTCAAGGATAATGGAACTACGTTGAAGTAGTATAGAACTACGTGAGGAAGCCCGTAGGATTTACGGCAATGGACTAAACATATACATGGGAAGAAACATGCGAGTTGGGAAATCTACATTAGGTCGACATAGACCATTTCATGACATTGGCAAGGGACATTTAGTAGCTAACACATGACACGGGTTTGGATACTAGTACGAAACGTGCAGGGCAAATATACTCGATAGAACCTTGGGGTTATACTCGATAGAACCTTGAGATGTTATACTCGATAGAACCTTAGTGTGTTATACTTGATTCATAGTGACCGTAGTTTATCTTGATACAATAGTTCATCCTGCTACCTTGGTTTAGCTTGTCTATCTTGTCATCATCCTTATGTTTACTCTCAGTTTATGCATGTCATGTTACCTTTACCTGTTTTTATGCTGGAAGTAGATAGGACTTACCAGTCTTTATGACTGACCCCGTTTTGTTATCCTCTTTTTCTTTCGTTCCCCCCCCCCCCGGTTTACAGGGAGGAAATGTTGCTACTTAGTGTGGATTTTCTGCTTCAAGATCATCATCTATGGCTTGGACTTTTCTTGGCTATGGCTATTTTACTGTTTTACTTGGGGAATAATTTATGACTATGGTTTTATGCTTCTTTATCATTGCAAGACAGGTTTCGATGTAAGTAATTTAATGGCACTTTGATGTAAAAGGTTTAGACCTTACTACTTTTATAAAGTAATAAAATCATGTTTTCTTCCGCTGTTTTATATGTTCTGTCTTGTAATATTTCTGTGCATGTTTACCTAGATAATACTCCACCAAAGCTAGTGCATTCCCTTTGTGAGTGACCCTAGCGGAGGTGGGGTGTTACATTAATGTCCTATGACAATCATACTTGTTTAATGATTTGTACAACGATCTGTCGCTGCCGTGGAACTACAAAATTGGTGATAACAACCATTCTGTTGGTTATTATTTAATAGATAGACTTTATCCTAAATGGAAAACACTTGTGCAGGCATTCAAAAAGCCGAACAATGCCAAAGAAACCAAGTTTACCCAACAACAAGAAAGTTTGAGAAAAGACATAGAAATAGCATTTGGAGTTCTACAGGGATGGTTTCATATTTTACGTCAAGAAGTGCACTATCATGAGCAAGCCGTTATTTAAAATATTATGTATTATTATATTATACTACATAATATGATAGTTGAAGAAGAAAAGAGAGGATTTGAACTACAACTTAAGAACTATCTGGATATAGCAGTGGCGTTTACAAGTAAGCCGTACAAGGACCCGAATACTTTTGCACAATACTTGCAACGTATCCAGGATGTTAGAGATCCCAAAGCACATCTAGAATTAAGGGACGAATTAGTGAAACATTACTGGGAGCATACGGAATACCATTAGAAAGTGGATTACCGTATCTACAAATTCAAGTTAATAAATTAAGTTTGGTTCGTAACATGTATGCTTTTATGCTTTTATGTATCGTTGAATGCTAATTTTATGAAATATTATGTTATTGTTCTCTTTTAACAACTTCATACTGGTAACAATGATAGCAACAACTTAACAACCAAATTTAATTGAGGAATTGATACAACACTAACAACTACTACCAAACTAAGGACGCTTACGTTACAAATTTGACTACTACATCACCAATACTTAATAATTATAAAATACATAACAACATAAAAACAGACAACTACAATTAAACGATGAAAACATAAATACGTCCTATCCCATGCGTCTTTTGCGGCACGCTTCTAGTTCCTGTTCCAACAATAAGCGTTGCATTGGGTTTAATGTATCAAGGTTGACAGTCATAAGTGCCCTGTCATCAGCACATTCAAGTCAAGCTAATTCACGCTCCCTAACATCCAACTCACGCTCTCTTGATATTTGAAGTTCTTCATGTCTTCGCTGTTTTTCTTGGGCTCTCTCAGATCTCTTAGCTTCCTTCGCTTCCACCATAAGGCAATTATATTCTTCAGAAGCTGCCATTTGCCTATTTAGTTGTTCGTAGTACGAACTATAATCTGCAACTGCTATTTTTGCCTTTGAATTTACCAGGAGGCTTACCACCAGAATTTGTAGAAAAATGGGTGTTTTCTTGAGGATCAGGACTTCCAGGGCTTGATTCCTCCATCGGCCTTCTCCACATAAATCGCGATGCTGAGTGTTCTTGGCGTATGTTGCTCCATTTTTCTTCCCTAGACAGAATGGCGTAACAGTTGTGCAAGTTGAATGGTTGGTTTTTTTGCTCTGCCATATACACTTCGTTCGTTTTGTTTAGCTGTGTGGATTGAACTAGTGTAAGCTGCTATAATTATGTAGTAAAATAATATAATAATTAACTATGTAGATGATACGTACCAAGTCAATATCGTTGGCACCGCTTTGCCGTCTACTTTCTAGTCCTGCCATAATCTCCTTCCAACACTGACAATTAGTGTTGACTCTTTTCCACGACTGTTTCAAAGGGTCTACTGTTCTCGGTGGCTTTTCTGGACTACGGCCGTTGAATAATCTCACAACAGAACTCCAAATTGAATTTTTCGTCTGACTAGTTCCTTTAGCATTATCTCTAGAGCATTCGACCCAATAAAAGCTAGTTCTGCTTGTTCTTCTGGAGACCATTTCACTATTTTGTTTGGTCTTCTCACTAGTGTGTTCGCATACATATCATGAATTTCAGATGCTTCAACTTCCCTTTCTTCATTCATGTCGCTATTGTCTCCAAACACACAGTTCAATTTTCTTGATATATTTGGAGTAGTTTCATGCGAGACTAACCTTAGTTAGCTACTTGGAGAAGCGTTGTGATGATCAGTGTAATTTTGCTGAAAAGACAAGTTTTGTCCAGCACCAGAACTTTGAATATTCTGATAATGATTGAAGTTTTGCTGCGATTGATAGAAATTTGGGTTTTGCTGCGGAGCATAACAGTTTGGACCATTTGGGAAATTACGATAATGGAGATTTTGATTCCGCTGGTACATCGATTGCATAGGAGACTGATTGCGGTCGGACGGATAACTGTGTTGATTTCGAGCAGATTTGGAGGCACCTTTCTTGGTGGGTACATTTTATGACATTGCAAATAACTTGAAAAGGAAATGAAGAAGGAATATATAAGTGTGTTATACTGTAAAAATGAATATTGTATATATAAGTATTAACCAAACAGTAAGAAAATGAGCAACAACGATCAAAATGCAACGGTCAGAATACATACAACGACTATATAGCCTTAATTCGGTTGTGCTAAAGCCGGCTTGGGGTGGGGATTTTAATAATCCCCCCACCCCGCAGTCATCTTTAACCAAGCCGGGCAAGGTGAGGACAGATAGTCCGCGCTTAGGCGGCTTGATTAAAGCCGGCTATGCCATAGTCGGCTTTAATCAAGCTGGCTATGGCCCAGTTGCTGGAGCAACCAAACGGTTGCTCCAACACCCTCCATTGTTGCCAAGGCAACACTGGCCTGACCTTTAACTCCTCCGTTGGGGGTCGGTTGGAAAGCAACCGATCCCCCGTTGGGATGCTCTGACAGCAAGTATCAATCGATTCAGAATTATCCGATTTGCTGCTATTCTCTAAAGAAATGTCAATATTCATTACTTCTTCATTATGTAAAGAGGAATTACTTACATGATCTTCTTCTTCTTCTCTCTCTCTCTCTTCTTCTTCTTTTTTTTTTTTTTTTTTTTTTGAGTATTATACTTTAACGGTCTCCTTGCGTCATTGCTGACTATGTGATTTTCTTGGACTGTATTGGCTTTTCTCTCCATTTTTCTTTACAAAGGCAGTTTTTCAGGGAATGGCCAAAGCATACAAAGTCGTTGCATTGAACAGGAATCCATTTATAGTGTTGTATGTGGGATATGGCTGTCCGTTGTTCGACTCGGTCCGAAGCTATAAGATGTCCGGTCTGTGTCCGTTGGTTGTCTGGGTTGTGCCAATAGCTTGAACAGACTTCTATCCAGTCCCATTTACATCCCTATCCATTCATAAATAATCTGTTCCGCGATGATTTAGTAAGTGGTTGCTTATTCTCGTCAGATGTCCGTCCACCTTTAAATTCACTGATTAACAAATATCTTTTTCACTAGACATCGGCTATGATATTTCACAGGATCATATATTCAATTCGATAAGGACACGCCATGCATAGAAGTCATACTGTTTTTTAGTTTTACAATCCTAAGATGATCACAACAAACGTATTTTTCCATTTTAATTATAGTACATTTGTTTACAAATGTTATTTGGTGGTATCTTGCTTTGACCTTTTGTGCAAATCTAGGTCTTCCAGTTTACAGTTTGATCACCCACCTGCACGCATCTGGACATATATTCGTATTAACAAAACATTACGTACTTCTGCATCACTTTTATTTTTAAACATTAAATGTGCAAACATGGAACGATATAATTTTGAATATATGTGGATTTTTAACATCTACGAATTCTCGTTGAATTTGGATTATTGTATCTCACAAACCGGTAGGAATGCTAAAGTGTAGAAACGTGTATATGTATATTGAAACGTGTGTATGTATGTGCACGTGCGTGTGTGTGAATCAATCATATTGATTAAGTATTTTGGTCGTGACAATAGCGACACAGATTCAAAATTCAGAATGACATGTTAAAATCATCATGTGTACATGTTATGATTAGATATTTACGTGGTTTAGCGGACCAGACTTGATACAAAACACTTTCCTCCTATTGGAGGAATTTGGTGAGTCACATATGGACCCTCCTGAATTCCTCCAATAGGGTCCGAGTGTTTTGTTCACACTTAAAAAAAAGTGTGAACAAAATCGGACTCGGAGAACTTCACGACTCCGACTGACAAATTCATAAAAAAGAAAAAAAAAAAAAAAAAACCAACAAATAAACAAAGATACCAAATAGGGAGGGTATTTCTGGCATTAGGAGAATTCAAACGGTGGCACTTATACGACGTTCCCTTTTCCTTGCATTCAACACTCAGCTCACCTACTCACCTTCAAAATCTACTTTTATAACTCAAATCGATCCGCCTCATCCAGATCACAACAATCCTTCCAAATTCCCAATTAACGAAGAATGATAATCTCGCTCCTCCCTTCGTCAATCCGCAACATCTTCCTCCGTCGCCGCCAATTGCTAATCTATACTGCCACGTGGACCGCCCTGCTGACGTCCGCCGTGGCTCTGACGTCCTTCAGTCCCGAAATCGCTTTCGTTTGGGCTGTGTCCCACTCGTCTCCGTTATCCATGTCCTGCGAGAAAGGGCACGTGCGGGTGCCTTTGGAAGGGCCGGTGCGTGACGTGTCCTGTTTGCCGGCTCGGCTTTTTGAGAAGAAGATGGGGGTGGATTTCGTGGTGCCGCCGTTGTTTGCTGCTCTGGTTGTTGGCGGCGCTGCCTGTTTGGTTAGGGCTATTGGGTTTGGAGAGGTGGAGGATGATGATTTTTGAATTCTGTTTGTAATTTTGTTTTTGGTTGAATTGATTTTGTGATTAGGAGGAGGTGTTTTAATGCAAATTCATGGAGATATTGTTAACAAGTTCAGTTATTTGGGAAACGATCTACCCTACTGGTTTTCTTCCAGAATGCACCTACGCAGTCATGCTGTGTTACGAGAAAAAGATTTTTTCAAAAACAGCTTTAGAACGAGGTCTTGAAACAAATTTTCTTTTCTTATAGTTTCAAGATTAAAATTTGATGTATATGAATTATTTACATTATTCTCTAATCTGATATTTTACAGGTAAATTCTATTTATACACCGAAAATCGCTTAACATACACCATTGTATTTTTTATAAAATTCTATTACTAAGTTACCCTTTACTCATAACATATTTTTTTAAACTTTTACATATAAATAGTCAAATATATTATTCTTAAAAATATTGAAACACGATGCAAACTAAATATGTTAATGAAGATGTTAATGAATTATTTAATCATGAAATCTAAAATTTCAATTAAGAAAACATTCAGAAATAATGATCTAATTTAGAAGTGTTGATTTATTTTGATAGTTCATATATTAGCATAAAATAAACCCATATATTGACATATTCAATCCGAGCATGTTAGGAAATACTAAAATATATAATCATATCAAATAGAGCATAATATATATAACTTGGTGCAATATGACATATAAAATATATAGTAATATTACCTGGTGACATATGTCATATAAAATATATCCTAATATAACCAATTGCAATATGGCATATCAAATATATACTAATATAATGTGATGTCATGTTAAATATATCCGAATATAATCTGCCATATCGGATATATCCTATTAATCCGTAACAAGAAAACTATGAAAAATAATAAAAGTTATACTCTCTATGTGTTTGACTATAAATACAGCACATCTGCAGGTTTGGGCAAAGTAACGAAGTAAAAGTTAAAACAAAAGTTATATAGAGGAGAAAACTATACCAACAGGTAGCAATGAACATGTCAAAGGTTGAAGTTGCATTACTTTTCATTGTATTTTTGGCTATGATCAGCTCAAGAGGTAATAAGTTTCAAATATGTTATTTTGAAACATCGATCGATGTGTTTACATCGAATCGATCGTTTTACTGATCATGAACTTTTATAAACCCAATGTATCATTATGTATACAGCCCTCTCGGTCACCCCCGAATGCTGCACAGATTTTCTCATCTGGGGAGAAAACAACACGGTAGGATGTTTTGATGATGACGCTTGCAACATATGGTGCAGTAGTGCATGCAAAGGAGGATCATGCAAGATTCGTAGCCAAGGGCATGTCTGTCACTGCTTATGTTAATTAATGAAATCCCTGCCTTCTCTAATTAGTCTCTAGTCTAGTGAACTTTGTTTTGTTTGTCTCTCTCTGTCAAGTTTTTTGGTGTTTAACATTAATTGTAATCTTTCTTCCTCTTTGAGAATGCTACTGTATTCTATTGTCTTCCTTTGATTTCGGTCGGTGTGATAAGTTTTACTTCCGCAAAAGAATACAAATCTAATTGCTACCTTCTTAACCATCCTTTGATTTTTAAGGGGAGAGTAAGAAAATTAAGCAATTTATTTATGTGCAATTTATTTTTGTAGAAACAACATATTTATTTATTTTTGAATAAAAAATAGCTTAATTTAAATTACCTTAAGAAATCTTTAATGAAAAAGCAATATTTGGAATAAGCAACTGAAAAAGAGTAAATAATCACAAACTAACATGCTGCCTAATCCATTAACATTGTTGGTGTTAGAATCTATATTATATTATATAATAAAACAAATATGGTGTTCTTTTTTCTTGCATATTATCTGTTTCGCTCAAATTCTTCACTTACATTCGTTCTATAACAACTCAAAATTTTCATACTTGAATATTTGATTCATTTTAAATATTAAAATATTTAATTTAGATCAATAATAAATTGTGATAGATGAATGGCTACAGTAAACCTTCCTCTCCAAAACACTTCTGAAAGACGTTCCCTCACAACGCATAACCCCATTCCGCCCTGACTTCCTCCCGATGGAGATGAATTTGAAGCTCGGATATCGGCTGGAACCAAGTCGAGTTCCAGACAATCACGATCTTAGACCTTTTTTTTATGATTTTCTAATAACTGTTTTCGATTTTTAAGAGGAGTATACCGTTTGTTTAAATTTGTTTGAAAGCCATTAGGCTTCGGCTATGATTTTCAGAAGAAATAAAAGTGAAACAACATGAGTATATACAGAAGAAAGAACAAAAGATAATAAGACAGTCGTTTCAAACCTAAGAAGATTAAACATATTCTTGTAATTCTGTCCTACTGATATATAGCCATCCATGTACAATAATTGTGCAGAGTTATGTGGAAAGAATGAATAATTAATTGTATATACTCTGTATATGGGACAAGAGGTGTCATCAATCCATCAATGCATACTAAGATATAATCAGCCGGGGAGGCTAGGCTTTGCATTGCAGATTACTAAGTGTGACATTTTTATAAAGACGCACTTCACAAGTGTACCCTTATATTTTTATTAGGGCGCACTTCACAAGTGCGCCCTCGTGTATTATTTTTTTAAGTTCTGGCCACCTCAGCGCTGAGGTGGCCAAAACAAGCATATTCCTGCAAATAGTTTCAGAATCAACCTAAATTTGCTATTATTTTTAAAAACAAGTCTATTTTGAAAATTTGTCCAGAAGGAAAACCATATATATTTTATCTTCTCCTCCACCATTCTTTTACAAAATAAAAAGAAAGAAAACTTGAGCAGTAATATTTTAGAGTCCAAAATAAAAAGAAAGAAAACTTGAGCAGTATTATTTTAGAGTACAAAATAAAACGAAAGAAAACTTGAGCAGTATTATTTCTGTACATGTTTTATCCCAGAGGCGGCGGCGAGCACTACGACCTACTTTGCATTTTGACCTAGTCCACGACTCAGTCGAACCATTGTTTCCAACAATTACAGAATTCGAAATTAATATAATTTGACTTTAAATAGAAGAATTTTTGTGATTTTTTAGAATTTAATTTCTAGTGTACATTATTTTTATTTTAAGGCCTGGTTAAAATTCCGAGCTTCATCATATTTTTATTTTTATGGTTCAGAGTCGGTAAGGGATAAAACATGTACAAAAATGCAGAAAAATACACATTTTACATATCTATTACGTATAATAATTATTATAATATAAAA
The DNA here is from genome assembly GCA_030737875.1 of Allium sativum. Lineage (NCBI taxonomy): Eukaryota > Viridiplantae > Streptophyta > Magnoliopsida > Asparagales > Amaryllidaceae > Allium > Allium sativum. Next base: position 165,599,724 of record CM060924.1, read on the forward strand.
CAAAATGGTAGCCTTGCTCACATGTACTCTTCAAATGCCAATAATATAAAATAAGACGATGCGACCGAAAGAAGTGGTGAAAAGCAGTAGATCAAAGATTAAACAAGTGTAATTCAAGGGGAGTAAGAGATGGAATGGCCGGTTTCACTTCCGCAGAAAATGACATACTCGTTCCCACTTAATGCAACATTTTTGTTTAAATATTGACGTCGGCGCAACTCCTTAATTTCCTTTCGCAAAAAACACAACCAACCATATCCGTCTATACAAATATATTCTACCTAATTACTCATTCCACTTCTTCTTTAACTCTAAAATCAAACCCAATTTCACAGATTTAACAATTTTTCTTCAACTATCCACATATTACCACCTTTTCTGTAACTAAACAAACACAGTACACATGCTTCTAACTAGCAGTACAAACCCAAACTATGAGTTTCATGGCAATACAGTTTTTGGATGTCGAAGATTTCGACGTAGAAGTTAGACCTGTCAAATGGGTCGAGTCGGGTCGTAATGGGCCAGGTCAAAATTGACCTAACCCATTTTTTGATCTAACCCATTTAATATATTTATTAAGAGGATCAATTGATCTGACCCTCTTCATGTATGGGTCAACCCATTTAACCCGTATAAAACATGAAAATTTGAAAAATGAGAAAAAACTGCATGTACAAATGTCATGCAACTAAATAGACAAGACTAGCTACGAAAATAGTTTTATGACATAGAAACTGCATACGATAACAGTTTTATTTGACATTTGCAAATTGCATACAATAATACAATAAATAAGATGAATATAACATCATCAAACGCAAAATAAAAACTGCATAAAGTAATTGTTTTCACTAAAACAACACTAAATGTATTGAAAACAACAACAGTGTTGCAAAAACTACACCAAATAAGTTTTAAAACTAACAACAAATGATACTAATAATGCATCGAATTACATGTTCTTCTCAAATATAAATCCTGAAGCATCCAAAGATAACCTTCTCACTTTCACAATGCACCCTTATATCTTTTTATAACACCTGCAAAACAAGTAGACATATGCTAGTTACTATCCTGAGGGCAACAAATGAACTCTAAAATGATTTTAGGTTGGACACACTTCAACATGATCTGGGTATAAAGTCGCTACTACCGAACGTCAACTAAACTTCAACATGATCTGGGTACGAATCAAATACAAAAATGCACATTCTAAACTAATAATTAATGTATCATGAAACTAAAGTTAAAAGCAACACCAGCAAGATGACAAGGCTCCAATACAGTTCACACATTATTAACTAACCAAATCCTTACTGAATAGTATAATATGTTTGGGCCATGCCGCAATACGGTCTTGTATGGTTTATCCATTATGTTAGCCCTTAGCCAATGGCTATATAAACAGAGGTTGTGTTCAACATTTCATTTGTTTTGTATCATTTATAGCTATTGAATAAAATTACATTAGTTTAAAACTTTATTTCTCAGAATAGTAAACAAAATGAAGGCAAACAGAATATGTTAAAAGTTACTAGCTAGTTCACTAATAAACTATTAGCATGCTAAAAGCCAGACATAAGAGTGCATGTTTAGTGGATATTTATATCAGTTCAAAGCCAACGGAAATCAAGAGTGCAATTACAATACAACAATCCAAACATGATTCAAACCCTCGACTCTTAAAATACAAAATAAAATGTTAAGCATATCATAGTCTGCCATAATAATTCTACTCCCAATGCTTGTGACCAACTAAAGAACCTATTTATAATTTATTAATATACACTGCATAATAGTAGTAATTTAAAAAAGAATTTGTGCTTTTGCTTCAAACTAGATGACTTAACCAAAGTGTTCAATTAGTATAGTTGAACTTTATAAACTTGTTGTAAAATACTCGATTCTTTTGCATGTGACCGACATCACAAAAAACAAAATAATTGCTTGCTAAAGTCAAAATTACTTTAAAATCTCAAAATAAAATCTACTCTCAGCAGAACATGTTAGTATTGGAGTAGATATACTTTAACATCGGGTGGTGGCCTTGCCGGAATTCGATATTAAAGTACGATGGGCGGTGGTTTATCCGGAGCTCATCTATCTACCTCCTCTACATTTATATAGCAGAGCATGGTATTATCTAGTTGGATTATGTAGTTTTTGATTATATATATATATATATATATATATATATATGTGTGTGTGTGTGTGTGTGTGTGTGTGTGTGTGTGTGTGCGCGCGCTTTCTTCTTTTCAGAAGATCACACATTTTGGTTTTCAAAAAAAAAAAAAAAAAAATCTACTCTCAGCAGAACATGTTATATTGTGCCATTGTCTAAAGCCATGGCAAAATGGAGAGGGGCAAAATTTGTTGTGGCCAAGAGCTGTAGCAGTATGATATTTTTCCATGGCTTTAGGGCATGGCAAAATCACAATCTGCCACGACTTTGGTCCATGGTAATTAACATCATATTTTTTTTAATATAATTTAGCCACGGCTCTAAGCCTTGGTTAAATCCAATCGGAAAAACTGCATATTAATCTGAAACCTCTAAGCCAAGGCTATATTTAACCACTACATATGGCCACACCAAGTTTCCATTCAACCACGGTTTGGAGCATCGACTGAATTTCAATTAGCCACTGTTGTTGACCTAGGCAAATTTGTATTTATGTATCCAATTCCTAAAAAAACTATGTAGGTCATAATATATATAAGAAATCAATCACCTAAAACTATCATAATATATAGAAATAATAATGATACTTTAAATGATAGTCTAAATATAATATAACTACAGTTCAGAATGATAGTTTAAATATAATAATATTACTACAGTTCAAATTAAAAAACATAGGCATCATGTCCATGTTATGTATCCTTCTATCATCCAAATATTAAGAGTAAAAATTACATGAAAATACCAAAATAGTTCTAGTGGTAAGTACAGTCTAAGTCATATAGTAGCTTATAGGAAATTTTCAAAGCAAATTTACACCCTAAAGCCTGTGAATGATGGTTGCAATAATGATAAAAAAAGATGAATGAAGGGAAGCAAACACTTCTAAGGACTGTCATTCAACACACTCCAACCAAGTTATTAATATACTTGAAAATGAAGTATAGAAGATAAATAGATAATACTTTAAAATGATTTTACATCTTATATAGTTAGATCCTCACATGACCAATAAAATCAAAGTTAACTAATAATTTTTTCATTTTCAGATAACATTTTTTCCAACCATTGGTATAATCAGACAATGTCTTATCTCAGCACCCAATTTATTGTGTGCATAAGCACCAAAAGAACACCCAAAAGGTCCCTCCTAACACAAGCCTGACTACAAGAATCGTGTTTTCATAATACTGTGTTTGCTTCTCTACGTATAAAAATAAGCACAAAATGATTCATATCATTGTACATTATTTTACTATCTGCTGATGGAAAGCAATAATGCCAGCTAGAATGAAAACAACTATAATATCATTGTGCATTATTCAACTAGTATGTTAAGTTTTGTCGATTGAGAAAACAACAAAATAAGAAAAAAAATGTTTTCGGTTAAGTATGAAAGAGTAGAATAAAACCTATTGTCTAACTTTCATGATGAGCTCTTTTAAGTTCTTCACTATAAGGTGCACCATCCACTAAAATGGCAAAGGCATAAATGCCATGTCCTTTAACCTAGAATTAAGATACAATATTATATAATAGTTCTAAATTTTGAGAAAACATTATCATTTACAAACTAATAACTATACAGTCTACCTCGTGCTCAATACCGACAACAGTGGCTTCTGCACACTGAGGATGAGAAAGTTTAAATTACTCTACTGGTTTTCTTCCAGAATGCATCTACGCAGTCATGCTATGTTACGAGAAAAAGATTTTTCCTCAAAAACAGTTTTAGAACGAGGTCTTGAAACAAATATTTTTTTTTCTTATAGTTTCAAGATTAAAATTTCCTCTATTTGAATTATTTACATTATTCTCTAATCTGATATTTTATAGGCAAATTCTATTTATACACTGAAAATCACTTAACATACACAATTGTTTTTCTATAAAATTCTATTACTAAATTACCCTTTACTCATAACACTTTTTTTAAACTTTTACATATAAATAGTCAAACTATTCTTAAAATATTGAAACTCGATGCATACTAAATATGTTAATGAATATGTTAATGAATTATTCAATCATGAAATCTAAAATTTCAATTAAGAAAACATTCAGAAATAATGGTCTAATTTAGAAGTGTTGATTTATTTTGTAAAATTAGAGTAATTTTACTGAAATTATTTCTTTTTTCAAAAAGTTAAAGCTACAATATTATTACCAGAAATAGATTTCATTTTGTTAAATTTTACTCAATTTAATGCAAAAAATTCTAATTTTAGGTAATTGTGTTTTAAGTTCGAAAGAGGAAAGAAAAAGAAGATGATAGCATGGATAATTTAGTAAAATAAACAATGTACATAAAGTAATATATGGTGTGTAGTAGTTTATTATAATTTTTGGTGTATGTTTAGCAATTTTTGGTGTATAAATAGAATTAGCCTATTTTATATTTTGTAGAAAACTGCATATAGTACCTCGAAAATTTGAAGAATATTTTAATTAAATATTAAAGCTATGATAACATGAAAACAATTGTAAAATGCTTTTACACCATGAAACGTTAAAATTACTTAGTATATTTAATTACAGAACATAAAAGATTTAAAAGGCTAGATTGATTAAAGTAGGAATACGTTAGACTTTTTATATTTTTTTAAAAAGAAGTTTATAATGGCTAAAACATTTAATATTATGCAAATTTCCAAAATCGTATTTAGAACTGAAATTCTTATAATTTATTTGCTATAAAGAGAGCACGCTTGCTTTTCATTATATGGGTATTTTTACATACTTATATTTCAAAATGAAATAACTACTCCTTTTCAATAGATTTCACAAAATATTTATAATTTTTGGTATATACATATTAGCAAACTAATTACTCCTACAAAATAAACGAACAATCCAAGCTCATAACTAGACCAACAAAAACAAAAAATGAATTTTGACATAAAATTTTAGAAGGAAGAAATTTTTTTAACTTTATTTTTAATAGATTTTATATAACAATAGAAGCTTCTATGGCTATTATATAACTGAAATGTACTTGGCAAAAGGAAATAAATATAAATAATTAATTGATTAAGTATGTAAAAACCCGAAAATTTTATTGTTTAAGATGTGTGAATGTTAATTTATTTTAAATATATGTAAAATAGAGTTTTAAATTTTTTTTATCTCCTTTAATTTATAAGGAATAATTTGGAATTCAATCTTATAATTTATATCTATAAATTGATCGTTCAAAATTGAAAATAAAACCAAAACATATCTATTAGTTTCAGATTTTTTTTGCAAGACCGACCAAAGTGGTACGTAACACTTTTATTATAACGAATAATAAATACAGGAAATTACATGAGAAAGACTGATTGTCTAACTAGTACTAACAGTTTTTAGAGTGAACCGTACGCTTAGACGGTTTTTAGAGTGGACCGACCACTAACACAACACCACACAAGGTGTACCATTACGTTATAGGATAACATAAGTGACACATAAGCCTGTTGTCATAGAGTACATAACCAAAAGGAAACTCTCCACGCAGGGAGAAGACTAACTTTACAATTTTCATACATAACTCATATACTAGAAACCAAACACATTTCAACAACTCACCTCAGCAACTCTCATACTTTAGGATTACAAAATCAAAAAGTAAATGTCAAGAACAGTCATAGGACTGAAACTCAACAGATCTATTACATAGGAGGAAAAAAATCCAAACAAACGACGTATTTCCATAAAAAGGGAACCTTTGCACAACAACTCAGTCACAACCTTTACATAAAATAGTGAGTGACCATGGTCTGCCAGGATCACAAGAGAAGGCACTGTAGCCACTATCACTAGCTTCAACTAAAGCACAACAGATTCGGAAGAAGCACAAGCAGGAAAGACAAACCCACATTTACCATCCCAAAAAAAAACCAACAGGCTAATACCATTTCCAAGATACAAAACAATGCAACAAACAATTTCAATCGAACTCATGGAGTTCACGAGGCTAGACAAATTAAAATAAAGCAGATGTTAACGATATTTTTCATCAATGTCGGAGATAGGTCTACGGAAGTGGACCTAAGGAAAAAACAGGGTTATTTAGTTTCCATGAGCTTGAGTTTTCCTAGATATCAAGGTCTAAAGCCTGAAAGATTAGTTACTCTTCCCTCAAAGGGTGTGCAACACGTTTAAGCGGCTTAAGAACCAACAGTTATCTTGGGACAAGCGTTCCTTAAGCGTAACAATCAGTAGAAGGCTAAATGCCTTGCAGGAAGGGGTTTTGTAATAACTTCGCAAAAGGGTCTACACTTGAGTAGGAAACCGTGACCATGTAGAAAGCATAGGGAATGTTGTGTAGGAAATAACTAAGAAAATTCATATGAAGCTCGTAAGAAATATGATAAGTGTTGATCCGCTCTTTATTGATCTTTGATTTGAAGTACACAAGTAATTACAATAGAAATCCCCAAATCCATTTAGAAATTAGAGTTACTCTAAAAGAAAAAGAGTATAAGAATAAGAAATGTGGAATCGGCCTCGGAAATGAGACCCCTAAGGTCTTATTTATAGATAAATCGGGGCCCCTTATAAAATTGGGCCAGCAGAAGCCTTTATCGGCCGCTTTTCGTTCTGGTTTCGGTTGCTTTATCTCTCGGGTGCTCTTTTGTCTTTGCTTATTGTGTTTAGCGTACCGGTGTTAGCTTTTGAAAGAACGGTCTCAGTCTTTGTAGCTTTTCTCTGACATTATTTTATTTCCTTTTTATCAATACCAAGCATGTTGGTATGGATAACTTTAGGAAAGTATTTAGGCTTCAGGCTATGGACTTCCGGTCACGAGCTTTCGGTCTTGTTGTTAATCCTTCATGATGTTTGCCTCGGTGTTTCAAAGGTGTTGCTTCGAGGTTCGTCACCCCTTTCGGTACCAACACTATAGATAGCTTGCCTCCCTTAGAAGCTTTGGTTTGTTTCTCGGTAGATTCCTGAAGTAGACCTCGACTTTCCGGAGGGGCACTTCCGGTTCTTTATTGGTTGTCTGCTAAAGTTTCCTCTCAGAGAGCATCGAATTAGGGTCTCGGTAGATGGCTTCCAGATAGTTTCCTCATGTTTTGAGCTCTGTGCTTCTGATACTCTCGTCTCTTAATGTATCGTCGTTAAGAAAGTTAATGTTGATAACCCTTTCGCCCTTCTGGGTCTCGGGTTGTAGGATTCTTGGTCCTTCTCTTCATCAGCTTCCAGTTTTAGGCAACTTGCTTTTGGCAATATGTTATCGTTAACTATCATTCGTGTCAGACTTGTCCTCCCGGTATTCTTTCTTCATATTGAATCCAAGGCTTCTTCTTTGGCGATGGTATCGGTTGCTCATTTGTTCTGAATGCCTCCCCTATGCTTTTAGTTTTACCCTGTACCTAGTCTTTGCTTACAGATTACTTTTTCTGCCTGTGACAGTCCGATGGCCCTTCACCATCAGCCTGTCTTGGTGTTAATTTTGTTAATAACATTTACCCCTATTAATGAAGGGGGTATTTTCGACTTTTCAAGTCAAATTTTGGATGAATTAACCGCTCCTTTCTTACTATATGTACCCTCCTTATTCCATTGTGTTAGCCCCTTCTCTTTTTCATCATCTCCTGGATTTGAAATTTATCTCGGAAAAGCATTAGTATTCTTTAAGTAAGAATCTTCTATACGTCATTTATACTTGATTTCATAATTAAAGTGTTTGTTTGATTTTCCCGAGCTAAAGTAACTATCATATTTGCTTTCCATGAACTGATTTAAGTTTTCCAGTTACCAATTCTCGGCAACTCCTTCCAAATTTATTTGAAAACTTAAATTAACGTTCTTATCTACTCTTATTCTCCTAAAGATGTCTGAGGGACAACCTCTTGTTATTTTCAATACATTTTTAGGAGAATAAAAATCCTATCCTTCGGAGCATTGTTTTTACCTTGTTTTATAAGATTAAACAAATTTTACCTGGCATCATGGGAAAGAAACATATTGCCTTAAAACCTGATAGAAATGGACCTTTGCCGAATGACCTTTCGACTTTGAGGAGGGTTATTACAGTCAAAAAGCATTCTATAATTTCATCGCAAGTGCAAATTGATGTTATTATTCAAGACTTTAACATTTCTACTGTTGAAGCCATTCCCCCAAATGAAATGGACACCATCTCTTCTCCTCCGGAAGGCTATTTTGCTTATTCTTCTATTCATATCTGGCATAGGGGGTTTTATCCCCCCCAGACTTCCTTTGTCGATTCTTGCAGTATTTGGGAATTTCTCACATCCAACTTTTTCCTAACACTTACACCTACTTGTTAGGTTTGGAACTTTTATCTTTAGAATCGGATAATTGTTCATTAAGCGTTTCTACCCTTGACTTCCTAGTTCGTCCTATCGAACCTAGAGATGTGACCCTTAAATTTTCCGTGCAAATCCCATGAAGAAATTGTTATCCAAAAGAATATCCAGATTAAAAGATTGGGAAAATCAATTTTTCTTCTTTCGATGTCCTCCTGGCATCTCCATCGGCTTCTATACGCCAAGTATTTACACCCGTAAGCATTATTATTATTATCTTTTTTATAGAGGGTCACTTTTCTCTCCATATTTGTTTTTACTGCAGATGCTGCACCCAAACTGCCGGGTTTCTCGGATAAGGAGATAATAGATCTTCTTGGATCTTCTTCTGAAAAATTTGGCAACAGACCCCCACTACTTATCTCTGCTACCCTTCGAAGGCATTCCCTCCTGCCCTCTAGTCAATCTAGTATTGGGCAACCACCTCTGGTCTTACTTAGAAAGGAATTCTCTCTTTGTCACTAGGAAGAAATGTTCCTTTCTCTCCCAACTCTCCTTTATTTCTTGACAACCCAGGTATGCTCTTTTCGTGATAAGTTAAAACCAAGTCGGAACTAAGATTTCATCCATCTTTCTTTCTTCATATGTTAAGAGCCGTCTACACTGAGTCTAGCAAGACCAATTCCACTTCCTTAAATCCCCGGGCAGGAGTTTCTTCCCTTAAGGACTCTTTGCTAAAATCCAGGAAAATGTGAAAAGGAAGCATATGGGTATGAGCTTGGAGGAAACTTTGTCAAAAAGGTCTAAGGACGTAGAGGGTCCGACTCTCTATTCTGTTGTGGTTACCAATGCTCTGGAGCTGCTTCCCTAAAGGAGGTTCCTTGCTCAAATATTCACCTTGCCGGGTCTTCCGAAGTTTCCAATGAATTGCATCATGCAAGGGGATTTTATTCTTCCTACGAGGATCTCGCCCCTCAAGACTTTTCCAGCCATTCTAATGGCGATAGCCTCAATGAATTTGCCGGGCAAATTATCTCTTGTTCTACCTTTTCCAATGTCGATCTTTCATTTTATTCCTCCGGCAATTGTCAAGCTTTGGTTGAACAGCTATTTTTGGTATGAGTTTCCCCCTTGTTTTTCTAAGTCTCTTTCGATTGTCTTGGTCATGACTATTGTGTTTCTTATAGGCTATTGATTAACATAGAAATGTGTTTGTTTTATGCTCTTATATCTTATCTTTTGTATATAAATAAATATTACTTTGGTATTATTTTGTCACTTTTACAGATATGCCGACTTAACCGCATGCAATCAGAAAATATAAAAACAGATATCAAATTGTTGTATATTTACATATGAAGACTTGCTGATGAAGATCTCACATTCAGTTGCTTTTTGGACAAGAAAATAATTAGTAGAAAGGCTATGCATATCACAAATCAATGAAGAATTGTCAAGGAAGAAAGAGGAAAAAAGGAAAGGCCCAAATTTACTAGATTTCCTTGAGGCCCATTTGTAATTCTCATTGTAAACTCCTTTGTGATTTCCCTAAGGCCCATTTGTCATTGTATTAGGGTTAGGATTGACTATCTATCCTCTAAATACCCTTGTATTCTCATTGTAAACATCATCCTGGAATTAATAAAGTCTTCTTGTTTTTCTCTTTTCTGCCTTTTTTTATTTTCTTAGTAATTAGTGTTGTCTACACAATTAGATTTGGTAGAACACTGTTTGTATTTTGCACTTATTTTCATTAGTGATGGACCGTCTGATTAAAATCAGCGGTAATCCTAATTTTATTTCCTGTTAGTTATTTTAATTTCTGCAATTTCATTTTTTGTTCTTTTTACTGCATCCTTAGGTCAATTTGATTGCATACAGATTTGATTAGATTCAGATCTAATTCTATTCAGTAATAGTTTAATTGCAGTTTCAATTTCGTTTGCTTTCAAAACCAACCTCAAAGATTTGTCTAACTCTCCTAAGAAATTATATAAATAATTTAATTTAATTTACCTCCCTGTGATTCGACCTGCATACTACACGATCTGTGCGCTTGTTGAAACACCCCACCTCCGTTAAGGTCACTTACAAAGGGAATGCCTTAATTTTGGTGGAGGTTTATAAGTAAAAGTCACAGATAAAACACAAGACAGATATAAACACATATAAATAAGCAGCGGAAAAACCAACAGACTTTTATTATCATAAATACGTGTTCATACAGAACATTTCCAACATTGTCTCAAAACAAACTTCCAATTATTACAACCATAATACTGCCTTGATGTTAAAAGTTAAAGAAGCATGAAACATAAATAAAGCTGCATAATCCCCATAAATGATATCCAAAGCCATAGTCCAAATGAAAGAAATCCAAGCAATACATTCTCTCTCTTCAAGCTGGATGAAAAACTGACTAAGCTGCGGTGTTTCCTCCCTGTGGACCTTGGGGGGGGGGGGGGTGACGGAAGAAAAGAAGATGAAAGGAAAATGGGTCAGACATAAGTCTAGTAAATCTAGCTATATTCCTAGAATGTTAGTAATAAAAAGATCATGACTTGCATAAAGTGAGAACAGGACGATATCAGGATAATAGACTATCCTAGAACTAGATAAGGTGTCCTAAAATGAACATCCCTTCGCACCCTATTTTAAATCTCTATCTCTGCACCTACTAATTCTTATACCAACAGGCACCCCGTGATTGGGGTGAAGTGATCCCTTTCTCTTTCTTTAAAAGATCGGCTCCTACTCGTATATTCACATGTGTCCTACGTCCCTATATGGTAGATACCTATGCTTGCCCCACCATGGGGTGTATCAAGTCCCATGGTGGCGGCCCCAACACAATTCTAGCATGCATAGGGTATACTACTGATGCTCCAGTGCCCTGACTTGTCTGCTCTAGAGTGTGTGCACGCCCACACTCTGTTAGAACCCACACTGTGCACCAACCGCCGTCGCTTTTGACCACTTACAATCAGCCCAGTAATCGTGCCCCACCCTGCCTAGTTCAGGGTACCATGATACCTAATTGGGTTACTGCTGAAACGGGTCCCCGTTACTAGGTTTTCTAGTCAAACATGTTAAGTGGTTAAGTGTCAGAATGAACCTAACCCCCACCCATCCAAGTTATTTAACATGTTGAATTTGGTTAAGTATTTATTAAATTGACTTAACCCTATCAGTCCTAACTCAGCTCTAATTGTCTTATTAGAGCACCAACCTCTCAGATTAGACAGATATTGTTGTGGCTGCCTGTATGCCGGTTGGGTCCGGGCAGTCTTACGCCACAACTCAGTTTAACCTCGGGTCTTTATTGGGCCCCATGCCTTAACCTCTCACATTGGATAGCTATTGTTGTGACAACTGGACAGCCGGGCGGGTCCGGGCAGGTTTACGTCACAACTCAATCCAATCTCGGGTTAAGCGCGTTCGTATTTTCTAATTTACATTTTAATTATGTAAATTATTCAAATTCAAATTACTGTCACATTCATTTCCAATTAATCTCATTAATTAAGGTAATTAATGCCTTTTTATGCCATAAATCACTTATGTGATTAATGACCAATATGTAAATTAGAAAATATTCAAATTACTGTCACATTCATTTCCAATTAATCTCATTAATTAAGGTAATTAATGCCTTTTTATGCCATAAATCACTTATGTGATTAATGACCAATTTATGGCAAGTTTTCCTAAAATTATCATTTTAACCCAACGTTACCCCGTCCAATATTAGGCTAACCATCTCAGCCTAATTTACGTTCGCATGATTTTTGGTGTAAAGTATTAGGCTAAAAACCTAGCCTAATTTAATATACGCAAATTGACATAAATTAGCATAAACATGACAAGGGTATAACTTTGGTATTGATGGCATAATCCATATGAACATAATAGGGTGTACTTGCAAAATAACTAACATGAACATTTTAGGGGTGAACTTGCAAAATAACTAACATGAACATTATAATGTCATAGCTACAAACTTGCAAAAAGACTAACATAAACATTATAATGTCATAGGTATGAACTTGCACTTATAGGCTAACTCAACATATATGTGTTTTTAACATAGGCCATATTAACAACATACATGCGAATTAGCAATATGAACTAATCCATATACATATGTTAATTTGCAACATAGGCAAATCAACATACGTATATGTGAGTTAGCAACATAGGCTAATCAACATACACATGTGTTAATTAGTAATATAGATTTAAACATACTTGCAAATTAATCCCAACATATGATAAGTGTGAACATGGCATAAGTTTTCATAAACATGAACATATAGATTTGACAATTGGTCGCATAACTTCACTACATAAACTTGCATAATAAACTACACAATTTTCATAAGATGTTACAATCCAAGTCCCTGCTTATACAATTGATCTAATCCAGTAATCCCAAATTTAACATGATAATAGAATCAAGTCACTGGCATAGATTAATATTATAAAACATAATAAACATCATACTTAATAATTCTCAATTCAACATGATAATAGAATCAAATCACAAACGTATATTAATAACATAACGAGTATCGTACTATTATCATTTCATCGCAACACATGATATTCATATTAATTCGCATTCTAAAAATGTAGCTAAACTTACAATCGTAGACGGTCTTGTTTTCTGAGTTCTGAAATTCTGAATTTGCAAAGCTTTCCTTTGGGAAGACGTTGCTTTGATTCTAATTTGTTGTTGCATTTTAATCTTTTAGTTTGTATCCGCTATGTTGTTCGTCTCTTTCAAGTGGAGGCTCCCCCTAGTTCTCAGCAGACAGCATGGTGGCTCCATTTTTTTTTTTTTTTTTTTTTTTTTTTTGTGAATTTTTAGTTTGAGACCTAGGGTCTTTTTATAGAATTGCAAGTTAATTTGAGCCGTCGATGAAGCTAGGGTTAACCAGAGCCGTCTGTTGTAAAGAGAGCCAATTATGTTCACCATTTCTTTCTTAATGTACATTTACTATTATTTGTCAATCCATATAAATACGTACGCATTAGATACATCTCCCCTTTACACATTTATTATTATTTTTGTATGCACATTAGATACATCTCCCCTTTACACATTTATTATTATTCTTATATGCACATTAGATACATCTCCCCTTTACACATTTATTTTTGTATTAGCAACTTTAGTGTTAACAGAAATACGGGGTGTTACATTCTCCCCTCCTTAAAGGATTTCCTCCCCAAAATCTCCAAGTCTAGGAGAACATATATCCTACCATCCAAATGTCCATCTACTTAATCCTCAAACCCGAGCGTCCATTGTCCTTAAAAGACTTCTAATGCTTCATGATCATATGCATCGTGTGTGTACATGTCCTTGTCTATTGCAAAAATCAGGCGGTCTACTGATTCAGTTCACCTCCTTAATGCAAATTATGTAAGTGTCATGAATCCATTATGTATGCAAACTTTTTCCTATTCATAATTCTACATGAGTGCGCAATCATTCAAACAAATGCGACATCCATATGACAACATATTATGCTTCAACCATATACAAACAAAAACACATATATGCGTATGCAATATGAAGTGACTGGGCCGATCTAAAACCCTAGATTGTGTGTGTATATGCATCCACGAGCAACCACTAGCAAACATTTGCAACCACTTGCAACCATCATCCATAACATGTTTCAATTACATGTTTACATCCAAAGGGGTTTCCACCTAAGGATAAAAGGGTAAGGTCGGGGGGATATACCTAAAAAGATAGATACTATCATGACTTTAAGGAAAAAGAGAGATAAAAAATGTACCCTCAAAAAGAAAAGGATAGGCTGCGCGTATTCTATCCTCAGTTTCCCAAGTCGCATCTTCCTCGGCGTCGCTCCACTGAACTTTGACGAGTGTGACTTCGCGGTTGCGTAGCTTTTTCACTTCAGTTCCTAAGATGTGAGTTGGAACTTTCCTCACAGTTGCTTCGTGTTCTACTTCAGCTTCTTCTAGAATGTTTGGCTCTACCACTTCCGCTGACTCATGTAGATACTTCCGGAGGCGAGAAACATGAAAGACGTTGTGAACTTCGTCCAGTCTCTCGGGTAACTCTAACCTGTAGGCCATCTTTCCAATTTTCTTGATGATAGGAAACGGCCCTGCAAATCTTGGTGCTAGCTTCCCTGTGGATCCAAAGCGAACGACGTTCCTTAAAGGAGATACCTTAAGGAAAACCCTGTCCCCAACCTCAAATTCAAGGTCGGTCCTTCTCTTGTCTGCGTAGGATTTTTGTCTGTCTTGGGCTGTCTTCATTCTTCTCTGTATTAAGTCTACTTTCTCTGAATTCTCTCGGATCATATCTGGTCCAAGTATGAGCTTGTCAGTAGACTCCCACCAACAAGTGGGCGATCGGCACGGTCTTCCATATAAAGCTTCGAAGGGCGCCATTCCAATGGTGGCTTGGTAGTTGTTGTTGTAGGCAAATTCCACCTAAGGAAGGTGGTCCTCCCAAGTCCCCCCAAAGTCAAGGACACAAAGTCTCAAAAGGTCTTCCAAAATCCTGTTCACCCTTTCCGTCTGACCAACGGTTTGGGGGTGATAGGCCGTGCTCAAACATAACTGTGTGCCTACAGCTTCTTGCAGACTCCGCCAAAACTCGCTTGTGAAGATAGGATCTCTGTCGCTAATAATGATGGAAGGTATTCCATGGAGTCGAACTATCTCCTTAAGATAAAGAGATGCTAGAGACGAGGCAGTTCTTCTACTCTTGACAGGTAAAAAGTGGGAGCTTTTAGTAAGCTTATCCACTATTACCCAAATGCTAGTGTTGCCTATTCTAGACCTAGGCAACCCATCAATGAAGTCCATTGAAATGCTATCCCACTTCCACTATGGGACCTCTAGATGATGGAGCAGACCATCAGGCTTCTTCTGCTCTGCCTTGACTTGTTGGCAAATCATGCACTTAGAAACAAAATCTGCCACGTCCTTCTTCATGCCACTCCCAAAGAAATCTCTCTTTAAGTCCTTGTACATCTTGTCCCTGCCTGGATGTATTGTTATCTTGGAATGATGTGCCTCCTCAAGAACTTTCTTCACCAACTCCTTTTCCCATGGGACGCATAGTCTTCCATCCCATCTTAACCACCCTTTGTCGTCGATGGTGTATCTATCGAGGTGACTAGAAGTCTCACCCCTAACGAGCTTATCAACCACTTCTACAAGCTGAGGGTCTTCTCGTTGTGCGGTCCCTATTGAGTCTAAGAGAGCGGGCTGCACTTCTAGCGATGCTAACAGACCGGGTACAAAATCAGAGGAGGGCCTAAAGTCAAAACTGGCAATAAACTCTAGGCTTCGCCTTTCAACAAATAGCGGGCTCAACGTTAGCTTCTTTCTACTCAAGGCATCTGCGACAACGTTGCCCTTGCCAGGAGTGTAGGAAATCTCGAAATCATACGAGGCAAGAAACTCCATCCACCTTTGTTGCCTTAAGTTAAGGTCCTTCTGCGAGAAGAGATACTTCAAAGATTTATGGTCAGTATACAGTTCAAATTTCTCACCTAGGAGATAGTGGCGCCAAGACTTAAGCGCAAAGACGATGGCGGCCAACTCAAGGTCGTGGGTTGGGTAGTTCCTTTCATGAACTTTCAACTGTCTTCCGCCATAAGCTACTACCCTTCCTTCTTGCATTAGGATAGTGCCTAGTCCTGTCCCGCATGCATCCGTGTATACTGTAAACATTTTGCTTCCATCCGGCAAGGTCAGAACTGGGGCTGTTGTAAGAGCCCTTTTTAAGCGTTGGAAAGCAAACTCGCAATCCAAATCCCAAGAGAAAAATAGATTCTTCTTTGTTAGCCTTGTAAAAGGAGCTGAGATTTTTGCAAAATCTCTGATGAACTTCCGATAAAAGCCTGCAAGCCCGAGGAAGCTTCGGACCTCGGTTGCATTCCTTGGTGCCTTCCAATCTTGCACCGCTACTACTTTTGCGGGGTCTACAGCTAACCCCTCTTTGGACAATATATGCCCAAGAAATCTCACTTCTTCTCTCCAAAAGCGACACTTGGAGAATTTAGCTTTTAACTGATGTGTTCTAAGAGTCTCCATGATTGCCTTTAGGTGATGAGCGTGCTCTTCCTCAATTTTTGAGAAGATCAAAATATCGTCTACGAAGACCACCACGAATTTATTGAGGAAATCTCCGAACACCCGACTCATTAGGTCCATGAAGTAAGCGGGTGCGTTTGTCAAGCCAAAAGGCATGACAAGCCACTCAAAGAATCCGTTTGGGGTTCTGAAAGCTGTCTTATCGATGCTATCATCAGCTACCCTTAGCTGATGAAATCCGGTCGCTGTTAGACCAAAAAATGGTCCTAACACCTAATTGATCATATTTTGCAGAGAATAATGAGGAATCATGAACTAAAAACAAGAAAAATCAGTCAACACATGAAATTTATAGTGGTTCGGCGTTAATGAGCCTACGTCCACTTCATAATTTCTCATTTCGTTCATGGATTACAATTACAATGAATTTAATCACTCAATCGCTCAAATACCATGAATAATTCTCTCCGAATTCATTGATTTTCATTGGAGAAGAAGGTGGTTATTGATAGGGGAATTCGGCCATGGCTACCATGAATGAATGAAATGCCAAAAGTCCCTTCAAATGGCCATGTTGTGGTGTATTTATAGTTGTAGAGAAGCTCTGGGCGGTTCCGGTTCGAATGGGCCACGTGGCATGACCGGAGGAGATCTCAGAAGTAGTGGAGAACGTGGAAAAGTGGTTACCAGGTCGTGCTTTGCCAAGTGAGGTCCGATCCGCAATTGTAGGAGTCGGTTATGCCAAGAGAAGAGGTCAAACTCCGTGTGCAGAAGCAGGTCCAGTCGGATCGGATCCGAACCAAACCGGTTGTTCGAGCAGAATGCCTGCACGCACTTCTATGCAGAATACTTCAGGCGGTTCGGGCAGAGGGTACTCCGATCCGATCCGAGGTGGGGGATCCGATTCGATCCGAAAGGAGGGATCCGATCCGATCTAAATGGGGGATCCGATCCGGTGACATTTGCATGAATAATTCAAGTTTTGCAGCTTTCTATCACTCCACTCAAGTGATCGCCAATCAATGTAAGTTCGTACCCAAGTCCCTGGCTTTCGGTAGCTTGGTTACAAAGCAGGCTAATAGTCGCCAAATCAAGTTAGGAGAAAACCAACGCTCCTACAAGCTGGTCAAACAAATCGTCAATTCTGGGGAGAGGGTGCCTATTCTTTTTAGTCAGCTTGTTTAGCTCCCTATAGTCAACACATAGACGGAGTGAACCATCCGCCTTTGTAGCGAACACCACTGGAGCGCCCCATTCTGAAATGCTCCGCCTAATGAACCCCTTTTCTAAAAGCTCTTTAACCTGCTTACTGAGCTCTTTCCTTTCCCTAGGAGACATGTGCCTAACAGGCAAAGCAACGGGCTTTGCATTGTCAACAAGATAGATGCAGAAGTCTATTTCCCGTTTCAGAGGTAAGCCCTTCACCTCATCAAAGACATCCGAATATTCTCGAACCACCTTAACTGACTGCAAATTCTCAACAGAAGCGTCAAGCGATTCAAGATAACTAAGCATAACCACATTCGAGGGATTACAAGTAATTTCCAGAGTGTTACCGAGTTGGGTTAAAAGCCTAACCACTCTTTTCTCACAATCAAGGATGGCACCATTACTGGATAGCCAGTCCATGCCCAAAATCAATCCATACCCCGAGAAGCCCAAAACAAAGGTACTACATCTAAATTCTACAATTAGAATAGAGATTTTCAAATTCATACAAATCATTGACAAATAAGCTGGGCCTCCAATTGGATTGGAGACAACCAAGGGATCCTCTACCATACTAGTTTCTAGGTGCAGAGATTCTACTAAAACAGATGAAATAAAGGAGTGTGATGCACCAGAATCAAATAAAGTGCGGACTGGGTGATCATAAAGATAAACTACACTTTCTATAGAAGTATTTCTACCTCGCTGTTGCAGAGGAGGTGCCTCCAGTGCATGAACTTGTCCACCCGAAGTGGATGCAGCTTTCTGCGCCTGCCCTCGCCTCTTAGGGCAGTCCTTAGCTATGTGTCATGTTTCTCCACAATGAAAGCAACCACCATTCTTCTTTGCCTTCTTCTTCCTGCAGTCTTTCACCACATGTCCAACCACACCATAGAAATTACACTTTCTTGTTTCGCGAGCTTTGTTGTTTTCCTTGCCCTTCTTAAAGTCTGTTTTCTTAGGCTGTAAAGCTTCTTTCTTTCCTTGAGACCCTTCCGCCTTTGTCTCCTTCTTGCCTTTATCCTCCTCATGTAGTAACGCCATCTATACCAGCCTTTCATATGTAGCTCCCATAGGTATATGGGTCATGGCCAGGCTGTGATGCGGCTCATTCAGTCCCTTGACAAAGCAGAGAGCCTTCTTGTGTTGGGTGTCGACTAGGTCCAGTCCAAACCTAGCCAGCTGATCAAACTGGTTGACGTACTCTTTGACGGTCATACTCCCTTGCTTAAGGGATAGGAACCTCTCCATTTGAAGACTTCTCTCAGCTTCTGAAAGGAACTTCAGCTCAAATCTAAATCTGAAATCTTCCCACGTTTCTACTGGTCTTTCTGCATTGGTGACTTCCAACCAGTAGGAAGCCTCTCCTTTGAGCAACCGCACTGCCAGTCTTACCTTTTACTTGTCTTCTACCTCGAAGATAACGAAAAGATCTTCGGTCTCTTTCAACCAGTTCCTGGCTGCTACGAAGGACTCGGTTCCATGAAAGTCTTTTCCACCCATAGCTTTAAAATCTCTACAAGTCTTGGCAAAAGCATTTCCTCTCGGAGGAGGAGGAGGAGGAGGAGGGGGGATTTCAGCAACTGGGGGAGGAGGAGGAGGAATTGCTACAGCTGGGGGGAGGAAGATTCGCTAGGCCCGCCTCATTGGCCCCAGCTTCCAAGTACCTTCTAAACCAACCAGGTACAGTCACACCTTCTGGAAGGTTAAATTCTCCCGACATGCTGAAACGAAAAAGGAAACATTCAAAACGAAGGATAGATAATTCACATGGATTTGGCGGATTATGCCTTTCTAAAACTATAAAACAATTCTTTTTCTTGAAAAATGCTTCTTTAAATTTTAATTTGAATATAGTTTCAAAATCTTTTTATCTGGTCTGGTAAACCTATGCTCTGATACCAAGTGAAACACCCCACCTCCGTTAAGGTCACTCACAAAGGGAATGCCTTAATATTGGTGGAGGTTTATAAGTAAAAGACACAGATAAAACACAAGACAGATATAAACACATATAAATAAGCAGCAGAAAAACCAACAGACTTTTATTATCATAAATACGTGTTCATACAGAACATTTCCAACATTGTCTCAAAACAAACTTCCAATTATTACAACCATAATACTGTCTTGATTTTAAAAGTTAAAGAAGCATGAAACATAAATAAAGCTACATAATCCCCATAAATGATATCCAAAGCCATAGTCCAAATGAAAGAAATTCAAGCAATACATTCTCTCTCTTCAAGCTGGATGAAAAACTGACTAAGCTGCGGTGTTTCCTTCCTGTGGACCAGCGGGGGGGGGGGGGGGGGGGGGGACAGAAGAAAAGAAGACGAAAGGAAAATGGGTCAGACATAAGTCTGGTAAGTCTAGCTATATTCCTAGAATGTTAATAATAAAAAGATCATGACTTGCATAAAGTGAGAACAGGACGATATCAGGATAATAGACTATCCTAGAACTAGATAAGGTGTCCTAAAATGAACATCCCTTCGCACCCTATTTTAAATCTCTATCTCTGCACCTACTAATTCTTATACCAACAAGCACCCCGTGATTGGGGTGAAGTGATCCCTTTCTCTTTCTTTGAAAGATTGGCTCCTACTCGTATATTCACATGTGTCCTACGGCCCTATATGGTAGATACCTATGCTGGTCCCACTATGGGGTGTATCAAGTCCTATGGCGGCGGCCCCGACACAATTCTAGCATGCATAGGGTATACTACTGATGCTCCAGTGCCTTGACTTGTCTGCTCCAGAGTGTATGCATGCCCGCACTCTGTTAGAACCCACACTGTGCACCAACCGCCTTCGCTTTTGACCGCTTACAATCAGCCCAGTAATCGTGCCCCACCCTGCCTAGTTCAGGGTACCATGATACCTAATTGGGTTACTGCTGAAACGGGTCCCTTTTACTAGGTTTTCTAGTCAAACATGTTAAGTGGTTAAGTGTCTGAATGAACCTAACCCCCACCCATCCAAATTATTTAACATGTTGAATTTGGTTAAGTATTTATTAAATTGACTTAACCCTATCAGTCCTAACTCAGCTCTAATTGTCTTATTAGAGCACCAACCTCTCAGATTAGACAGATATTGTTGTGGCTGCCTATATGCCGGTTGGGTCTGGGCAGTCTTACGCCACAACTCAGTTTAACCTCGGGTCTTTATTGGGCCCTATACCTTAACCTCTCACATTGGATAGCTATTGTTGCGACAACTGGACAGCCGGGCGGGTCCGGGCAGGTTTACGTCACAACTCAATCCAATCTTGGGTTAAGCGCGTTCGTATTTTCTAATTTACATTTTAATTATGTAAATTATTCAAATTCAAATTACTATCACATTCATTTCCAATTAATCTCATTAATTAAGGTAATTAATGCCTTTTTATGCCATAAATCACTTATGTGATTAATGACCAATATGTAAATTAGAAAATATTCAAATTACTGTCACATTCATTTCCAATTAATCTCATTAATTAAGGTAATTAATGCCTTTTTATGCCATAAATCACTTATGTGATTAATGACCAATTTATGGCAAGTTTTCCTAAAATTATCATTTTAACCCAACGTTACCCCGTCCAATATTAGACTAACAATCTCAGCCTAATTTACGTTCTCATGATTTTTGGTGTAAAGTATTAGGCTAAAAACTTAGCCTAATTTAATATACGCAAATTGGCATAAATTAGCATAAACATGAAAAGGGTATAAGTTTGGTGTTGATGGCATAATCAATATGAACATAATAGGGTGTACTTGCAAAATAACTAACATGAACATTTTAGGGGTGAACTTGCAAAATAACTAACATGAACATTATAATGTCATAGGTACAAACTTGCAAAAAGACTAACATAAACATTATAATGTCATAGGTATGAACTTGCACTTATATGCTAACTCAACATATATGTGTTTTTAACATAGGCCATATTAACAACATACATGAGAGTTAACAATATGAACTAATCCATATACATATGTTAATTTGCAACATAGGCAAATCAACATACGTATATGTGAGTTAGCAACATAGGCTAATCAACATACACATGTGTTAATTAGTAACATAGATTTAAACATACTTGCAAATTAATCCCAACATATGATAAGTGTGAACATGGCATAAGTTTTCATAAACATGAACATATAGATTTGACAATTGGTCGCATAACTTCACTACATAAACTTGCATAATAAACTACACAATTTTCATAAGATGTTACAATCCAAGTCCCTGCTTATACAATTGATCTAATCCAGTAATCCCAAATTTAACATGATAATAGAATCAAGTCACTGGCATAGATTAATATTATAAAACATAATAAACATCATACTTAATAATTCTCAATTCAACATGATAATAGAATCAAATCATAAACGTATATTAATAACATAACGAGTATCGTACTATTATCATTTCATCGCAACACATGATATTCATATTAATTCGCATTCTAAAAATGTAGCTAAACTTACAATCGTAGACGGTCTTGTTTTCTGAGTTCTGAAATTCTGAATTTGCAAAGCATTCCTTTGGGAAGACGTTGCTTTGATTCTAATTTGTTGTTGCATTTTAATCTTTTAGTTTGTATCCGCTATGTTGTTCGTCTCTTTCAAGTGGAGGCTCCCCCTAGTTCTCAGCAGACAGCATGGTGGCTCCAATTCTTATATTTTTTTTATATTTTTTTTTGTGAATTTTTAGTTTGAGACTAGGGTCTTTTTATAGAGTTGCAAGTTAATTTGAGCCGTCGATGAAGCTAGGGTTAACCAGAGCCGTCCGTTGTAAAGAGAGCCAATTACGTTCACCATTTCTTTCTTAATGTACATTTACTATTATTTGTCAATCCATATAAATACGTACGCATTAGATACATCTCCCTTTTACACATTTATTTTTATTTTTGTATGCACATTAGATACATCTCCCCTTTACACATTTATTATTATTCTTGTATGCACATTAGATACATCTCCCCTTTACACATTTATTTTTGTATTAGCAACTTTAGTGTTAACAGAAATACGGGGTGTTACACTTGTAGTAATTATTACATAATTCGCGCTTTTCTAGTTCTTAGGAAAGTGACGAACAAGTTTTTGGCGCCGTTACCGGAGAGGTAATGATTAAACTTTATTGTTTATTTAATTTGTAATTCTTGTTGGTTTTTATTTTTGTTTTATTTTTCCTTTTGTTTTCTTGTATATATATTCAAAAAAAAAAAATTGGTTAGTTGATTTGGTATCACAAGTTGGTATTATAATCTTCTAAACAAGAGAAAAAAAACCTTGCCTTTTTTTTCCTTTTTTTTTTCAATTTTTCTTTCCAATCTTCTACACTCCTTCCTGCTGTTTACAACTTATTTTCAAAAAAAAAAAAACATTTAGCAAATTTTTATTTGTTTCCCTTTCTTACCTTTCAATCTTTTGTCTCTCCTTTTCTTGCCGCAAACCAACCTTGTTTCCCTTATTGATTTTATTTCCTACCCTTTCATTTATTTCCTTTCCTTTTTACAAATTTCTTTCCTATCTTCTTTTACAAATTCAAAGAAAAAAATCCTTTCCTAATTTTCCTATTATTTTCCCTTTTTCTGCCTTGTCTTTTATTACCACAAACAAACTTCTTCAGCATCATACCCAATATCAACTTCATCACCCACTGCCTTTAGTTCATCAAGTTCTGCAAACCGATTAACTCTACCAACTTTCAGCACCTCTCCATAAAAATCATATCTACCATCCTCTCACCGGTTTCCGATTAGCCATTCCTCAAACAATTATTGAAACCATATCCCGAATTCACCAAAATCATCGTTCAACACAAAACAACGTCCATCCTCCACTACAAATGTAATGGCCCGAATTTCCGTACTCTTTGAGTCGATTAATAACACCACACATCCAACCCAAATTGCACAGAAATACGAATCATTATTAGAAAGAAATTAGAGAGTGAGAAATAGAAAGAAAGAGAAATTAGAATAGAAAGAAAGACGAAGAGCACAAATCTCACAGCGGAACAAATAAAATATATTAAATAACATAACTTTTGAAATACAAATTAGTAATTGTATATACATACCATCATCAGAGCACAACAGTTATTTCTGGAACAGTTAAAACACCAGTTTCCAGATACAACATAGTACACAGTAGAAAATGTAATAGTCTAAAGCTAATTGACGAGCCTCCTACTTCAAACTCCTCCAAGCGAATCTGCAAATCCCGACTGCTTGACTGCCCGTATAAATTTGGGCACCTAAGAGTTTAGGGAAAACAAAGAAAATAAACTCTGGGTCAGTCATGGGACTGGTGTGAGTAAAATCTAACCTTTTGTTTATCTTTCAAAATCCTTTCGAAAGAAATGACAATCGTAAGACCGATCCACACATAAACACGGATGGTTTTTGCCAAAAATGTATTTTTGATATCAAATCCAGTGATATTATAATAATGTCTATATCAAATAAATAGAATCTAGCGGAACGCTTGCATCTCACGCTCCATATATAATACAAAATTGAAAACCGTAGGGCGCTTATTGGAGATTAGATTTCCAACATGACAAGGTATGGTACCACCTTCCGATAGTGTATCTCTAGAGAGGATATACTGCGGTTCAACAAGAACGTCTTGCAACCCGGCCCACACATGACTGACCACTCATTTCGCTTGAGTGTATCGAATGTATATCACCAACGGTTGGGATCAGCAACCGTTTCCCGAAAGGGACAACATCGATAGATTAAAAAAGCAAATGGAATTTCTCTAGATAGGTGATTATACATCCTAATGGGAGCGACCCACATAGCCATGCTGCCTGTCCGATTTTTGTCAATTCCCGGTTGTGAGGCTTGAGGTTTGAATTATCTTTCAGAACATCTGGCCACCATTCACTTTGAATGTCACATCGTCGGATCCTTCAGAAATCACTAATTGATTCCCACAAAAATACCCAGATTGTTAGGCTGAAGAAGTTTCCCTTCTTTGCCACCAACTTCGTACATTTGAAGGAATCAACGTACGTAATCCCTTTGGAAATACTCTGTAAGACACTCATCCTTACAAGTTGTCCTGGGTCTGGACAAACTGAAGGCACCATTCTATTAATCCATCTTGGGCAATTTCCACCTAGGGTTTACAGAACAGCCCTTGCATCTTACTCCGTCTTCAATTATCTTCAACATAAGTTGATATGTACGCTTATACCAATACAAAGTGGTTTTCAGATATTAAATCTGATCCCGGTCTCTCCATATTGACAACGGAAGTATAAAATAAATAAAAACTTTGATAGTCGGTGATTTAACTATCAAAGAAACATCCATACAATCAACGGTCCTACTTCCAATTGGAAATCCAACCAATCAAGCATCAAACAACACTGGATCCTTTTTTTTAAATCAATTCCTTATTATATTATCATTTCCAATTCTCATTTCCCATCTTTCGTATCCTTTCAAAACTCTATTTTCTCTCTCGATTCTTGAAAAAAAACATTTCCAATATCCTAATTCCTTTATTCGAGAAAATATATCTTATTCCAGTTAGGATACATTTCTAAATATCCATGAATCCTTATTTCCTATATTCAGAAAATACACTTCATTAATATCAGAAAATATTTCTATATTCCATTTCTTAATTCCTGGTTGACCAATTCATTTCATTTTCTACGCGTAGAAAATGTCCCTAATTTTATTTGGGGAAAACATTTCAAACTTCTATAAATTTCAGCTATATTATAAAACGTCATTATTATAACTCAAACTATTAATCATTCGTCAACTAATGGTATCACTAACCAATCCTTGCTACCGAACCTTAACCATTTCTCCGTCAATCATGCAATCAGTCAAGTTGGGGTATAATTACCTCTCAGACCTTAACTGAACGACATTCTAAACTTTGAAATAATCAAAGCTCACAACTTCTAAAAAAATATCGCTTACGCAACTCTTAGATTCAATCTAAGAATCCACTTCTTTTACGAAAAAACATTGATTATAACGGTAGCGTTATAGTCGCTGTATTTGATTTTATAAAACATTAATAATAATGGTAGCGATAAAATCACTGTTTAGATTTATAAAACACTTATCATAACGACAGCGCTAAAATTGCTGTTTAGATTTATAAAACATTTATGATAAAAGTAGCATTATAATTGTTGTTTAGATTTACAACGATAACGTTATAATTGTTGTTCCAAATAATTGGTGTATAAAAATATAACTTGTACTTATTAATTCAATTAATAAATAAGTAAATAATTAGATTTGATTCAAAACGGAAAGTAAAAATAACTACTTCCCTAAATTCGATATAATTGAATTCCAATAAATAACTCTCTCTTGAATAATCTATATTCGATTATATTTCGAACTTCGGAATTTATCTACCATTTCAGCATAACTCAAATGGCCTTAATATCGATTTCCATTTGTAAACATTTTCTTCCAACTGTTATTCAATTTCAAATATGAATTTCATTCCTTAATAGGAATCTAGACTCGTTTATTCAAATCAACTTGATTTTTATTTGCAAATATCATTGCTACTCAACTTCGAGTTATTGATTCACTTTTGAAATCCACACCATATTCTGTTTCATTCCTAAACTTCATTTATAAAAACTACTACTTCATCAGCACTTTCTCCGTTTATTTTACACAATTCAAATTTTCTTTCTTAATGGATATACAAGATATACATCCCCTAATTCTCAAAATCAATTTTATTTGCTTCCTATAAATCCCTTTTCATATGGTAATTCTTACTTAAAATAATATTAAAATATTTCAAAACGTAGAGTTTTATTTACATAACTATAAATATTGGAATAAAATCCATCGTTGTCCTTCGAAAACGAATTCCCATTTCTATTTCTCATTTAAATATCCATTTGAAATTATATTTCCAAAATCAAATTTTCTTTATAAATGTTTCACGTTAAACCATTATTCACCTCAGTCGTGAATACTATTCCTTTGATATAATCAAATTTATTTGATTTCATACTAAATATCTCAAATCCAATTTCCTTTTATTTGCTTCTCTCGTTCATAATTCCCTTTATAACTTGCTAAGTTCAATCCCATTTTCGAATATCGGTTTTAATACACCTTTCCACTTTTCTATATAAGTTTGAACTTGAATTTATATTTTCAATTTATCCATTAATAAAAATATCACTTAATTTATAAACTCATTTATAATTTACTTCTTATTTTAACAATTTAAACAGGTTTCTATTTCCAACACTATTCGAGATTTAATTTCTAGTTTTGGGAACAAATTCCATTTTTAAATCATATTCGAAAATGTTTTACGATATCTAAAATACAAAGTTTCTAGGGCTAGGGTAAATCAAACATAACATATCCAATCATGGATTATATAACACATCATATATCACAATCAAATAAAAACAGTAAAATAAATGTTGAGGAATCCAGTTGGATTCCTCCAACCAGTTTTCCTACCTCCACAGTTGTTAATCAGCATCAATAATATTATTTCACATCAATATGGAATATTAAACTAATGATCAATCAATGATGTAATCATATCAACCAATTTTATCAACTGTTCAACCAATTTTACTAACTACTCAACCAAGAAATCATCACATGGTATAAAATTGCTATAAGTAAATTTAAAACCCGTTTATATAAAAATATAAACGATTCAGAGTTAGTGAGTTTACTTAACTTGTTTTGCAGTTGACGGTTCTTCTTTGGTTTCCTTTAAAATCAAACAAGCATTCAATTTTTCCCTGAAATTCCACTTAGTTGAGTTCTAAGTCACGCTAGTCCATAATATAGATTCCATCTTGGTAAATCTATCGTAGTTTGTTTCATAGAATTCTAATCACAAACGAATTAGTTGTAGCCATTATAACTTCTTTACTACGAATCAAATTAATTTATAATTAACTAAAATATCATTAACTTTTTAAATTACCATGATTAGTTTAGTTAATCACGCGTTTGTATGCCGCTGACCTCTTTCATCCGGTATGCGAATTTGAACCTGCTACCATCCCATGCCGGGATTTCCAATGCCTAGTGCTCCTACATTTCTTCACCATTTTACAATGAATTGAATATCATTCCATATTCTCTTTGTTTAACAAGATCGGACTTCCTCCTAGGCATCCGGCTAAAATCAATTTCATGCTTCCAGGTTCGTTCAGTAATACCCAAAATCCAATGTTTTCTGACTCCTTACCCTCTCTCCTCTCTCCTTTGATTCATATGTCATCACCAAATATACTCGCAACCAAGAGTTTCTACTAACCCGGTTCCACCCACAGTCCCTCCTCGCTACCCCTGAAATTTGCCATCGCAATACCTTCCAGTTTCTGGACTTTGACATGCCCTTTTCAACCGACCGTCTGCTAGTAATAATAAGCACAAGGACAACATTATAAAATTTACTATATTTTATTTTTACTGATTAACTACAATCCAAAAACAACACATGTTGCTCCTCCAATCTGCTATTCATCACACTACTGTTTCCCCTTTCACAAACCTTACCATCATTTTTCACAATACCCAATCGCAATAACTCCAACCAAATTAACTCCGCATCCCCTCCTTCCCTTCACTACAGTACACAAAACCGCTCCTCCTCATAACACTCCCATTCAATAATACCTCTATCACCCAGTAAAACACGTCCCACTTATACATTATTCCACCCATCCTTCCACTCCGTGTGTATCAGCACCTCATCCCCTCCCCACTATAAACACAACCAACTTTAAGAAGCTCCGGTCCTCAACATCTAAGACAAACAAAAGATTAAAACTTCATAGTGACCAAGAGCAGGTTACTGTTCGGACCAAGCTCAGTTTAGAGCCACAGGGCACTGTTAAAGCAAGGCGCAAGCTTGAGATTACTAAGCAGTGGGTGATGGTGTTGGTTTAGTTACTTATTTTGTTTAGATGGTTTTCTAGGACCTGGATGGAGTTAAAAGTAGGGGAAAGTTTTTCATGAGTGGCGAAACACGGAGAGGGGAAAATGGTGTGAGAGGTTGCGAGTGGGCTTGGTTCAGACGTAAGATAGAGAAGCGCCATTGGATTTTTTTGTATTTGAGTTCTGCATTTTTAATTCTTTTTCCTCTCAAAGGATCGAGATGTCCAGCTTTTTAAAAGAGAGAATAGCGTGGCAGGCACGGCTTTGAAAGCTTGGCACGCACGGCTGGAAAGTTTGGCATGCACGACACGTTTTTCTCCCTTGGTTTGCACGACACATTTAGCTGCAATCCAATTTATTTCTGATAAGGACGTTTAAGAAAGGGACAGATTATATAGCTTGGCCAAATCATTATTTAGAGAAATTGAAGGAAAATGTTTTACGTTGGATCTATATTGGCCTTGAAGATTTGAAATTTATGCACGGTATATGTTATATAGAATTTCATTTATTTACGAACTGCTATAGACAAAAGTAAAAATACTATCGTGTCAAGCGATGTGCTATGATCCCAGAAATATAATAACATAGGCAAGTTAACTTATATTGTGATATCCCAAAATACTGATATAAGTTGTAAAATACTTCAAATAAATAGTTGCATTTTTTCAAAATAAAAATTACTGAAAAAATCTATAAATTAAATTATAATTACGCCTCAAAAATCATATCCAAATTCGAAGCTGATATTTAATTATATTAAAAAAACCGTTATGGCTTGTACACGATTCCACAACGACTTTCTAAAAATTTAATTTGGACATAACTTACTATCTACAAGACGAAATCTCGATTTTTCACTTCCATTAGAGAGATATAGTTTAATAGACTCAAAAGTTTCTTGTATCATTGAATTCCGACTTATATTGGATTATGTATATTCAGTTGAAATTTTAAATCGTAAATTAAGAACTAACACGGCTATTTCAAGCTCATTTTAAATTATATTATAAATTATACGTTAAAACATTGTTTTACAAATAAATTCATTATAAAATCCTTTTTAAATTATCAATACAACATTTAAAACAAAATTAAAAGTTCAAAATTAAATGGCTAAAAATTTGGGTTGTTACATTCTTTCCCCCTTAAAATAATTTCGTCCTCGAAATTGCTATGTAGTAAAAATGCTATAACTCTAAATCCTTAAAACATACTTAGTTGAAATCTTATATTCCATATCTTCATAACCCAGTTCTTATCTGACCTTCGAATTCTCATGCCAATACTTGACCATTCATAATTCTTTCCAAATGATATGTCCACCATTTTTGGACAATCCATCACCACTTTATCGTCTTCAATCCATATGCTCTTCTGCATATCCATACTCATTCCAGTTAATTTTAAATTCATTTATCAATTTCAATATTTCACTTGAAATTTTATTATCCAATTTTGTTTTTCTTATTTCAATTACAATTAACAACTTGATTTTAAATTGTTAAAAAATTTCTTGAAAATTTTCAAACACTTTAAATTTTCGAAAAAATTTCGTCAGCATCTCCATTGCACGGCTCAATCGGTATAATCACAACTCGGCTTTCTAGGCCTTCCCCAATCGAAAAAAAATCAAAAAGCCAAGTGGCTTGCCCAATAGGCTCATAAAATCATCAAACCCAAGTACTATTGTAAACGTGTACCTTTTTGTCGGCATAAATTCTATCTCTTGCATTTGCTTCCATTCAATATCTGCTCAGCATACATATATCCATTTCCAATTGGTTTCAGGTTAATCCAACTTCTAGTTTTTAACTCTCTAATCAACCTCTGATTAGTTCACATCCATTCTATCAATTCAAATCTGATTTCTATTTAAATCAATCCATTCGAAATTATATTTTCAAAATCAAATTTCCTTTATAAATGTCTTACTTCAAACCATTATTCACTTCAGTCGTGAATAATATTCCTTTTATATAATCAAATTTATTTGATTTCATACTAAATATTTCAAATCCAATTTCCTTTTATTTACTTCTCTTGTTCATAATTCCCTTTGTAACTTGCTAAGTTCAATCCCAATTTCGAATATCTGTTTAAAAACATCTTTCCACTTTTCTATATAAACTTGAACTTGACTTTATATTTTCAATTTATCCATTAATAAAAATATCACTTAATTTATAAACACATTTATAATTTACTTCTTTTTTTAACCATTTAAACAGGTTTCTATTTCCAACTCTATTCGAGATTTAATTTCTAGTTTTGGGAATAAATTCCATTTTTAAATCATATTCGAAAATGTTTTACGGTATCTAAAATACCAAGTTTCTAGGGCTAGGGTAAATCAAACATAACATATCCAATCATGTATTATATAACACATCATATATCACAATCAAATAAAAACAATAAAATAAATGTTGAGGAATCCAGTTGGATTCCTCCAACCTGTTTCTCTGCATCCATAGATGTTAATCAGCATCAATAATAATATTTCACATCAATATGAAATATTAGAACTAATGATCGATCAACAATGTAATCATATCAACTAATTTTATCAACTATTCAACCAATTTTACCAATTACTCAACCAAGTAATCATCACATGGTACAAAATTGCTATAAATAAATTTAAAACTCGTTTGTATAAAAATATAAACGATTCAGAGTTAGTGAGTTTACTCACCTTGTTTTGCAGTTGACGATTCTGCTTTGGTTTTCTTTAAAATCAAACAAGTGTTCGATTTTCCCTTGAAATTCCACTTAGCTCAGTTCTCGGTCACGCTAGTCTACAATATAGATTCCATCTCGGTAAATCCAGCGTTGTTTGTTTCATCGAATTCTAATCACAAACGAATTAGTTGTAGCCATTATAACTTCTTTACTACGAATCAAATTAATTTATAATTAACTAAAATATCATTAACTTTTTAAATTACCGTGATTAGTTTAGTTAATCACGCGTTTGTATGCCGTTGACCTCTTTCATCCGGTACACAAATTTGAACCCGCTGCCATGCCATGCCGGGATTTCCAATGCCTAGTGCTCTTACATTTCTTCACCATTCTACAACGGATTGAATATCATTCCATATTTCTCTTTGTTTAACAAGATCGGACTTCCTCCTAGGCATCCGACTAAAATCAATTTCATGATGCCCGGTTCGTTCAGTAATACCCAAAATCCACTGTTTTCTGACTCCTTACCCTCTCTCCTTTGATTCATATGTCATCACCACATATACTTGCAACTGAGACTTTCTGCTAACCCGGTTCCACCCATAGTCCCTCCTCGCTACCCCTGAAATTTGCCATCGCAGTGCCTTCCAGTTTCTGGACTTTGACATGCCCTTTTCAACCGACCGTCTGCTAGTAATAATAAGCACAAGGCCAACATTATAAAACTTACTTTTTACTGATTAACTACAGTCCAAAAACAACACACGTCGCTCCTTCAATATGCAATTCATCACACTGGTGTTTCCCCTTTCACAAACCTTACCATCATTTTTCACAATACCCATTCGCAATAACTCCAACCAGATTAACTCCGCATCCCCTCCTTCCCTTCACTATAGTACACAAAACCGCTCCTTCTTATAACATGCCCATTCAATAATTCCTCCATCACCCAGTAAAACACGTTCCACTTGTACACTATTCCACGCATCCCTCCAGTCCGTGTGTACCAGCACCTCACCCCCTCCCCACTACAAACACAACCAACTTTAAGAAGATCTAGTCCTCTATATCTAAGACAAACAAAAGATTGCAACTTCATAGTGACCAAGAGCAGGTTACTGTTCGGACCAGGCTCAGTTTAGAGCCACATGGCACTACCAATAAGGCACAAGCTTGAGATTACTAAGCAGTGGGAGATGGTGTTGGTTTAGTTACGTATTTTGTTTAGATGGTTTTCCAGGACCTGGATGGAGTCAAAAGTAGAGGAAAGTTTTTCGTGAGTGGCGAAACACGGAGAGGGGAAAATGGTGTGAGAGGTTGCGAGAGGGGTTGGTTCAGACGTAAGATAGAGAAGCGCCATTGGATTTTTATTGTATTTGAGTTCTGCGTTTTTAATTCTTTTTCCTCTCAAAGGATCGAGATGTCCAGCTTTTTAAAAGATAGAATTGCATGGCAGGCACGACTTTGAAAGCTTGGCACACACAGTTGGAAAGTTTGGCATGCACGGCACGTTTTGCTCCCTTGGTTTGCATGGCACGTTTAGCTGTAATCCAATTTATTTCTGATAAGGACGTTTAAGAAAGGGGCAGATTATATAGCTTGGCCAAATCATTATTTAGAGAAATTGAAGGAAAATGTTTTACGTTGGATCTATATTGGCCTTGAGGATTTGAAATTTATGCACGGTATATGTTATATAGAATTTCGTTTATTTACGAACTGCTATAGACAAAAGTAAAAATACTATCGTGTCAAGCGATGTGCTATGATCCCAGAAACATAATAACATAGGCAAGTTAACTTATATTGTGATATCCCAAAATACTGATATAAGTTGTAAAATACTTCAAATAAATAGTTGCTTTTTTTCAAAATAAAAATTACAGAAAAATCTATAAATTAAATTATAATTACGCCTCAAAAATCTTATCCAAATTCGAAGCCGATATTTAATTATATTAAATAAACCGTTATGGCTTGTACACGATTCCACAGCGACTTTCTGAAAATTTAATTTGGACATAACTTACTATCTATAACACGAAATCTCGATTTTTCACTTCCATTGGAGAGATACAGTTTAATAGATTCAAAAGTTTCTTGTATCATTGAATTCCGACTTATATTGGATTATGTATATTCAGTTGAAATTTTAAATCGTAAATTAAGAACTAACACGGTTATTTCAAGCTCATTTTAAATTATATTATAAATTATACGTTAAAACTTTGTTTTATAAATAAATTCATTATAAAATCCTTTTTAAATTATCAATACAACATTTAAAACAAATTTAAAAGTTCAAAATTAAATGGCTAAAAATTCGGGTCGTTACATTCCTTCCCCCTTAAAATAATTTCGTCCTCGAAATTGCTACATAGTAAAAATGCTATAACTCTAACTCCTTAAAACATACTTAGTTGAAATCTTATATTCCATATCTTCATAACCCAGTTCTTATCTGACCTTCAAATTCTCATGCCAATACTTGACCAGTCATAATTCTTTCCAAATGATATGTCCACCATTTTTGGACAATCCATCATCACTTTATCGTCTTCAATCCATATGCTCTTCTGCATATCCATACTCATTCCAGTTAATTTTAAATTCATTTATCAATTTCAATATTTCACTTGAAATTTTATTATCCAATTTTGTTTTTCTTATTTCAATTACAATTAACAACTTGATTTTAAATTATTAAAAAATTTCTTGAAAATTTTCTAACTCTTTAAATTTTCGAAAAAATTTCGTCAGCATCTCCATTGCACGGCTCAATCGGTATAATCACAACTCGCCTTTCTAGGCCTTCCCCAATCAAAAAAAAAAAAATCAAAAAGCCAAGCGGCTTGCCCAATAGGCTCATAAAATCATCAAACCCAAGTAATATTGTAAACGTGTACCTTTTTGTCGGCATAAATTCTATCTCTTGCATTTGCTTCCATTCGATATCTGCTCAGCATACATATATCCATTTCCAATTGGTTTCAGGTTAATCCAACTTCTAGTTTTTAACTCTTTAATCAACCTCTGATTAGTTCACTTCCATTCTATCAATTCAAATCTGATTTCTATTTAAATCAATCCATTCGAAATTATATTTTCAAAATCAAATTTCCTTTATAAATGTCTTACTTCAAACCATTATTCACTTCAGTCGTGAATAATATTCCTTTTATATAATCAAATTTATTTGATTTCATACTAAATATCTCAAATCCAATTTCCTTTTATTTACTTCTCTTATTCATAATTCCCTTTGTAACTTGCTAAGTTCAATCCCAATTTTGAATATCTGTTTAATAACACCTTTCCACTTTTCTATATAAACTTGAACTTGACTTTATATTTTCAATTTATCCATTAATAAAAATATCACTTAATTTATAAACACATTTATAATTTACTTCTTTTTTTGACCATTTAAACATGTTTCTAATTCCAACTCTATTCGAGATTTAATTTCTAGTTTTGGGAATAAATTCCATTTTTAAATCATATTCGAAAATGTTTTACGGTATCTAAAATACCAAGTTTCTAGGGGTAGGGTAAATCAAACATAACATGTCCAATCATGTATTATATAACACATCATATATCAAAATCAAATAAAAACAGTAAAATAAATGTTGAGGAATCCAGTTGGATTCCTCCAACCTGTTTCCCTGCATCCATAGATGTTAATCAGCATCAATAATAAAATTTCACGTAAATATGAAATATTAGAACTAATGATCGATCAACAATGTAATCATATCAACTATTCAACCAATTTTACCAATTACTCAACCAAGTAATCATCACATGGTATAAAATTGCTATAAATAAATTTAAACTCGTTTATATAAAAATATAAACGATTCAGAGTTAGTGAGTTTACTCACCTTGTTTTGCAGTTGACGATTCTGCTTTGGTTTTGTTTAAAATCAAACAAGTGTTCGATTTTTCCCTGAAATTCCACTTAGCTCAGTTCTCGGTCAAGCTAGTCTACAATATAGATTCCATCTCGGTAAATCCAGCGTTGTTTGTTTCATCGAATTCTAATCACAAACGAATTAGTTGTAGCCATTATAACTTCTTTACTACGAATCAAATTAATTTATAATTAACTAAAATATCATTAACTTTTTAAATTATCGTGATTTGTTTAGTTAATCACGCGTTCGTATGCCGTTGACCTCTTTCATCCGGTACACAAATTTGAACCCGCTGCCATGCCATGCCGGGATTTCCAATGCCTAGTGCTCTTACATTTCTTCACCATTCTACAACGGATTGAATATCATTCCATATTTCTCTTTGTTTAACAAGATCGGACTTCCTCCTAGGCATCCGGCTAAAATCAATTTCATGCTGCCCGGTTCGTTCAGTAATACCCAAAATCCACTGTTTTCTGACTCCTTACCCTCTCTCCTTTGATTCATATGTCATCACCACATATACTCGCAACCGAGACTTTCTGCTAACCCGGTTCCACCCATAGTCCCTCCTCGCTACCCCTAAAATTTGCCATCGCAGTGCCTTCCAGTTTCTGGACTTTGACATGCCCTTTTCAACCGACCGTCTGCTAGTAATAATAAGCATGAGGCCAACATTATAAAATTTAATATATTTGGTTTTTACTGATTAACTACAGTCCAAAAACAACACACGTCGCTCCTCCAATATGCTATTCATCACACTGGTGTTTCCCCTTTCACAAACCTTACCATCATTTTTCACAATACCCATTTGCAATAACTCCAACCAAATTAACTCTGCATCCCCTCCTTCCCTTCACTATAGTACACAAAACCGCTCCTTCTTATAACATGCCCATTCAATAATTCCTCCATCACCCAGTAAAACACGTTCCACTTGTACACTATTCCATGCATCCCTCCAGTCCGTGTGTACCAGCACCTCACCCCCTCCCCACTACAAATACAACCAACTTTAAGAAGATCTAGTCCTCTATATCTAAGACAAACAAAAGATTGCAACTTCATAGTGACCAAGAGCAGGTTACTGTTCGGACCAGGCTCAGTTTAGAGCCACATGGCACTACCAATAAGGCGCAAGCTTGAGATTACTAAGCAGTGGGAGATGGTGTTGGTTTAGTTACGTATTTTGTTTAGATGGTTTTCCAGGACCTGGATGGAGTCAAAAGTAGAGGAAAGTTTTTCGTGAGTGGAGAAACACGGAGAGGGGAAAATGGTGTGAGAGGTTGCGAGAGGGGTTGGTTCAGACGTAAGATAGGGAAGCGCCATTGGATTTTTATTGTATTTG
The DNA here is from genome assembly GCA_030737875.1 of Allium sativum. NCBI lineage: Eukaryota > Viridiplantae > Streptophyta > Magnoliopsida > Asparagales > Amaryllidaceae > Allium > Allium sativum. The sequence continues at coordinate 165,636,375 of CM060924.1, forward strand.
AGTTCTGCGTTTTTAATTCTTTTTCCTCTCAAAGGATCGAGATGTCCAGCTTTTTAAAAGATAGAATTGCATGGCAGGCACAACTTTGAAAGCTTGGCACACACAGTTGGAAAGTTTGGCATGCACGACACGTTTTGCTCCCTTGGTTTGCATGGCACGTTTAGCTGCAATCCAATTTATTTCTGATAAGGACGTTTAAGAAAGGGGCAGATTATATAGCTTGGCCAAATCATTATTTAGAGAAATTGAAGGAAAATGTTTTACGTTGGATCTATATTGGCCTTGAGGATTTGAAATTTATGCACGGTATATGTTATATAGAATTTCGTTTATTTACGAACTGCTATAGACAAAAGTAAAAATACTATCGTGTCAAGCGATGTGCTATGATCCCAGAAACATAATAACATAGGCAAGTTAACTTATATTGTGATATCCCAAAATACTGATATAAGTTGTAAAATACTTCAAATAAATAGTTGCTTTTTTTCAAAATAAAAATTACAGAAAAAATCTATAAATCAAATTATAATTACGCCTCTAAAATCTTATCCAAATTCGAAGCCGATATTTAATTATATTAAATAAACCGTTATGGCTTGTACACGATTCCACAACGACTTTCTGAAAATTTAATTTGGACATAACTTACTATCTATAAGACGAAATCTCGATTTTTCACTTCCATTGGAGAGATACAGTTTAATAGATTCAAAAGTTTCTTGTATCATTGAATTCCGACTTACATTGGATTATGTATATTCAGTTGAAATTTTAAATCGTAAATTAAGAACTAACACGGTTATTTCAAGCTCATTTTAAATTATATTATAAATTATACGTTAAAACTTTGTTTTATAAACAAATTCATTATAAAATCCTTTTTAAATTATCAATACAACATTTAAAACAAATTTAAAAGTTCAAAATTAAATGGCTAAAAATTCGGGTCGTTACATTCCTTCCCCCTTAAAATAATTTCGTCCTCGAAATTGCTACATAGTAAAAATGCTATAACTCTAACTCCTTAAAACCTACTTAGTTGAAATCTTATATTCCATATCTTCATAACCCAGTTCTTATCTGACCTTCGAATTCTCATGCCAATACTTGACCAGTCATAATTCTTTCCAAATGATATGTCCACCATTTTTGGACAATCCATCATCACTTTATCGTCTTCAATCCATATGCTCTTCTGCATATCCATACTCATTCCAGTTAATTTTAAATTCATTTATCAATTTCAATATTTCACTTGAAATTTTATTATCCAATTTTGTTTTTCTTATTTCAATTACAATTAACCACTTGATTTTAAATTGTTAAAAAATTTCTTGAAAATTTTCTAACTCTTTAAATTTTCGAAAAAATTTCGTCAGCATCTCCATTGCACGGCTCAATCGGTATAATTACAACTCGCCTTTCTAGGCCTTCCCCAATAAAAAATAATCAAAAAGACAAGCGGCTTGCCCAATAGGCTCATAAAATCATCAAACCCAAGTAATATTGTAAACGTGTACCTTTTTGTCGGCATAAATTCTATCTCTTGCATTTGCTTCCATTCAATATCTGCTCAGCATACATATATCCATTTCCAATTGGTTTCAGGTTAATCCAACTTCTAGTTTTTAACTCTCTAATCAACCTCTGATTAGTTCACTTCCATTCTATCAATTCAAATCTGATTTCTATTTAAATCAATCCATTCGAAATTATATTTTCAAAATCAAATTTCCTTTATAAATGTCTTACTTCAAACCATTATTCACTTCAGTCGTGAATAATATTCCTTTTATATAATCAAATTTATTTGATTTCATACTAAATATCTCAAATCCAATTTCCTTTTATTTACTTCTCTTGTTCATAATTCCCTTTGTAACTTGCTAAGTTCAATCCCAATTTCGAATATCTGTTTAAAAACACCTTTCCAGTTATCTATATAAACTTGAACTTGACTTTATATTTTCAATTTATCCATTAATAAAAATATCACTTAATTTATAAACACATTTATAATTTACTTCTTTTTTTAACCATTTAACCATGTTTCTATTTCCAACTCTATTCGAGATTTAATTTCTAGTTTTGGGAATAAATTCCATTTTTAAATCATATTCGAAAATGTTTTACGGTATCTAAAATACCAAGTTTCTAGGGCTAGGGTAAATAAAACATAACATATCCAATCATGTATTATATGACACATCATATATCACAATCAAATAAAAACAGTAAAATAAATGTTGAGGAATCCAGTTGGATTCCTCCAACCTGTTTCCCTGCATCCATAGATGTTAATCAGCATCAATAATAAAATTTCACGTAAATATGAAATATTAGAACTAATGATCGATCAACAATGTAATCATATCAACTATTCAACCAATTTTACCAATTACTCAACCAAGTAATCATCACATGGTATAAAATTGCTATAAATAAATTTAAACTCGTTTATATAAAAATATAAACGATTCAGAGTTAGTGAGTTTACTCACCTTGTTTTGCAGTTGACGATTCTGCTTTGGTTTTGTTTAAAATCAAACAAGTGTTCGATTTTTCCCTGAAATTCCACTTAGCTCAGTTCTCAGTCACGCTAGTCTACAATATAGATTCCATCTCGGTAAATCTAGCATTGTTTGTTTCATCGAATTCTAATCACAAAAGAATTAGTTGTAGCCATTATAACTTCTTTACTACGAATCAAATTAATTTATAATTTACTAAAATATCATTAACTTTTTAAATTATCGTGATTAGTTTAGTTAATCACGCGTTCGTATGCCGTTGACCTCTTTCATCCGGTACACAAATTTGAACCCGCTGCCATGCCATGCCGGGATTTCCAATGCCTAGTGCTCTTACATTTCTTCACCATTCTACAACGGATTGAATATCATTCCATATTTCTCTTTGTTTAACAAGATCGGACTTCCTCCTAGGCATCCGGCTAAAATCAATTTCATGCTGCCCGGTTCGTTCAGTAATACCCAAAATCCACTATTTTCTGACTCCTTACCCTCTCTCCTTTGATTCATATGTCATCACCACATATACTCGCAACCGAGACTTTCTGCTAACCCGGTTCCACCCATAGTCCCTCCTCGCTACCCCTGAAATTTGCCATCGCAGTGCCTTCCAGTTTCTGGACTTTGACATGCCCTTTTCAACCGACCGTCTGCTAGTAATAATAAGCATAAGGCCAACATTATAAAATTTACTATATTTGGTTTTTACTGATTAACTACAGTCCAAAAACATCACACGTCGCTCCTCCAATATGCTATTCATCACACTGGTGTTTCCCCTTTCACAAACCTTACCATCATTTTTCACAATACCCATTCGCAATAACTCCAACCGAATTAACTCCGTATCCCCTCCTTCCCTTCACTATAGTACACAAAACCGCTCCTTCTTATAACATGCCCATTCAATAATTCCTCCATCACCCAGTAAAACACGTTCCACTTGTACACTATTCCACGCATCCCTCCAGTCCGTGTGTACCAGCACCTCACCCCCTCCCCACTACAAACACAACCAACTTTAAGAAGATCTAGTCCTCTATATCTAAGACAAACAAAAGATTGCAACTTCATAGTGACCAAGAGCAGGTTACTGTTCGGACCAGGCTCAGTTTAGAGCCACATGGAACTACCAACAAGGCGCAAGCTTGAGATTACTAAGCAGTGGGAGATGGTGTTGGTTAATTACTTATTTTGTTTAGATGGTTTTCCAGGACCTGGATGGAGTCAAAGGTAGAGGAAAGTTTGTCGTGAGTGGCGAAACACGGAGAGGGGAAAATGGTGTGAGAGGTTGCGAGAGGGGTTGGTTCAGACGTAAGATAGAGAAGCACCATTGGATTTTTATTGTATTTGAGTTCTGCGTTTTTAATTCTTTTTCCTCTCAAAGGATCGAGATGTCCAGCTTTTTAAAAGAGAGAATAGCGTGGCAGGCACGGCTTTGAAAGCTTGGCACACACGGTTGGAAAGTTTGGCACACACGGCACGTTTTGCTCCCTTGGTTTGCAAGGCACGTTTAGCTGCAATCCAATTTATTTCTGGTTAGGACGTTTAAGAAAGGGACAGATTATATAGCTTGGCCAGATCGTTATTTAGAGAAACTGAAGGAAAATGTTTTACGTTGGATCTATATTGGCCTTGAAGATTTGAAATTTATGCATGGTATATGTTATATAGAATTTCGTTTATTTACATAGACAAAAGTAAAAATACTATTGTGTCAAGCGATGTGCTATGATCCCAGAAACATAATAACATAGGCAAGTTAACTTATATTGTGATATCCCAAAATACTGATATAAGTTGTAAAATACTTCAAATAAATAGTTGTTTTTTTTCAAAATAAAAATTACAGAAAAAATCTATAAATTAAATTATAATTACGCCTCAAAAATCTTATCCAAATTCGAAGCCGATATTTAATTATATTAAATAAACCGTTATGGCTTGTACACGATTCCACAGCGACTTTCTGAAAATTTAATTTGGACATAACTTACTATCTATAAGACGAAATCTCGATTTTTCACTTCCATTGGAGAGATACAGTTTAATAGATTCAAAAGTTTCTTGTATCATTGAATTCTGACTTATATTGGATTATGTATATTCAGTTGAAATTTTAAATCGTAAATTAAGAACTAACACGGTTATTTCAAGCTCATTTTAAATTATATTATAAATTATACGTTAAAACTTTGTTTTATAAATAAATTCATTATAAAATCCTTTTTAAATTATCAATACAACATTTAAAACAAATTTAAAAAAATTAAATGGCTAAAAATTCGGGTCGTTACATTCCTTCCCCCTTAAAATAATTTCGTCCTCGAAATTGCTACATAGTAAAAATGCTATAACTCTAACTCCTTAAAACCTACTTAGTTGAAATCTTATATTCCATATCTTCATAACCCAGTTCTTATTTGACCTTCGAATTCTCATGCCAATACTTGACCAGTCATAATTCTTTCCAAATGATATGTCCACCATTTTAGGACAATCCATCATCACTTTATCGTCTTCAATCCATATGCTCTTCTGCATATCCATACTCATTCCAGTGAATTTTAAATTCATTTATCAATTTCAATATTTCACTTGAAATTTTATTATCCAATTTTGTTTTTCTTATTTCAATTACAATTAACAACTTGATTTTAAATTGTTAAAAAATTTCTTGAAAATTTTCTAACTCTTTAAATTTTCGAAAAAATTTCGTCAGCATCTCCATTGCACGGCTCAATCGGTATAATTACAACTCGCCTTTCTAGGCCTTCCCCAATCAAAAATAATCAAAAAGACAAGCGGCTTGCCCAATAGGCTCATAAAATCATCAAACCCAAGTAATATTGTAAATGTGTACCTTTTTGTCGGCATAAATTCTATCTCTTGCATTTGCTTCCATTCAATATCTGCTCAGCATACATATATCCATTTCCAATTGGTTTCAGGTTAATCCAACTTCTAGTTTTTAACTCTCTAATCAACGTCTGGTTAGTTCACTTCCATTCTATCAATTCAAATCTGATTTCTATTTAAATCAATCCATTCGAAATTATATTTTCAAAATCAAATTTCCTTTATAAATGTCTTACTTCAAACCATTATTCACTTCAGTCGTGAATAATATTCCTTTTATATAATCAAATTTATTTGATTTCATACTAAATATCTCAAATCCAATTTCCTTTTATTTACTTCTCTTGTTCATAATTCCCTTTGTAACTTGCTAAGTTCAATCCCAATTTCGAATATCTATTTAAAAACACCTTTCCACTTTTCTATATAAACTTGAATTTGACTTTATATTTTCAATTTATCCATTAATAAAAATATCACTTAATTTATAAACAAATTTATAATTTACTTCTTTTTTTAACCATTTAAACATGTTTCTATTTCCAACTCTATTCGAGATTTAATTTCTAGTTTTGGGAATAAATTCCATTTTTAAATCATATTCGAAAATGTTTTACGGTATCTAAAATACCAAGTTTCTAGGGCTAGGGTAAATCAAACATAACATATCCAATCATGTATTATATAACACATCATATATCACAATCAAATAAAAACAGTAAAATAAATGTTGAGGAATCCAGTTGGATTCCTCCAACCTGTTTCCCTGCATCCATAGATGTTAATCAGCATCAATAATAATATTTCACGTCAATATGAAATATTAGAACTAATGATCGATCAACAATGTAATCATATCAACTAATTTTATCAACTATTCAACCAATTTTACCAATTACTCAACCAAGTAATCATCACATGGTATAAAATTGCTATAAATAAATTTAAATTCGTTTATGTAAAAATATAAACGATTCAGAGTTAGTGAGTTTACTCACCTTGTTTTGTAGTTGACGATTCTGCTTTGGTTTTGTTTAAAATCAAACAAGTGTTCGATTTTTCCCTGAAATTCCACTTAGCTCAGTTCTCAGTCACGCTAGTCTACAATATAGATTCCATCTCGGTAAATCCAGCGTTGTTTGTTTCATCGAATTCTAATCACAAACGAATTAGTTGTAGCCATTATAACTTCTTTACTACGAATCAAATTAATTTATAATTAACTAAAATATCATTAACTTTTTAAATTACCGTGATTAGTTTAGTTAATCACGCGTTTGTATGCCGTTGACCTCTTTCATCCGGTACACAAATTTGAACCCGCTGCCATGCCATGCCGGGATTTCCAATGCCTAGTGCTCTTACATTTCTTCACCATTCTACAACGGATTGAATATCATTCCATATTTCTCTTTGTTTAACAAGATCGGACTTCCTCCTAGGCATCCGGCTAAAATCAATTTCATGCTGCCCGGTTCGTTCAGTAATACCCAAAATAGACTGTTTTCTGACTCCTTACCCTCTCTCCTTTGATCATATGTCATCACCACATATACTCGCAACCGAGACTTTCTGCTAACCCGGTTCCACCCATAGTCCCTCCTCGCTACCCCTGAAATTTGCCATCGCAGTGCCTTCCAGTTTCTGGACTTTGACATGCCCTTTTCAACCGACCGTCTGCTAGTAATAATAAGCATAAGGCCAACATTATAAAATTTACCATATTTGGTTTTTACTGATTAACTACAGTCCAAAAACAACACACGTCGCTCCTCCAATATGCTATTCATCACACTGGTGTTTCCCCTTTCACAAACCTTACCATCATTTTTCACAATACCCATTCGCAATAACTCCAACCAAATTAACTCCGCATCCCCTCCTTCCCTTCACTATAGTACACAATACCGCTCCTTCTTATAACATGCCCATTCAATAATTCCTCCATCACCCAGTAAAACACGTTCCACTTGTACACTATTCCACGCATCCCTCCAGTCCGTGTGTACCAGCACCTCACCCCCTCCCCACTACAAACACAACCAACTTTAAGAAGATCTAGTCCTCTATATCTAAGACAAACAAAAGATTGCAACTTCATAGTGACCAAGAGCAGGTTACTGTTCGGACCAGGCTCAGTTTAGAGCCACATGGCCCTACCAATAAGGCACAAGCTTGAAATTACTAAGTAGTGGGAGATGGTGTTGGTTTAGTTACGTATTTTGTTTAGATGGTTTTCCAGGACCTGGATGGAGTCAAAAGTAGAGGAAAGTTTTTCGTGAGTGGCGAAACACGGAGAGGGGAAAATGGTGTGAGAGGTTGCGAGAGGGGTTGGTTCAGACGTAAGATAGAGAAGCACCATTGGATTTTTATTGTATTTGAGTTCTGCGTTTTTAATTCTTTTTCCTCTCAAAGGATCGAGATGTCCAGCTTTTTAAAAGATAGAATTGCATGGCAGGCACGACTTTGAAAGCTTGGCACACACAGTTGGAAAGTTTGGCATGCACGGCACGTTTTGCTCCCTTGGTTTGCATGGCACGTTTAGCTGCAATCCAATTTATTTCTGATAAGGACGTTTAAGAAAGGGGCAGATTATATAGCTTGGCCAAATAATTATTTAGAGAAATTGAAGGAAAATGTTTTACGTTGGATCTATATTGGCCTTGAGGATTTGAAATTTATGCACGGTATATGTTATATAGAATTTCGTTTATTTACGAACTGCTATAGACAAAAGTAAAAATACTATCGTGTCAAGCGATGTGCTATGATCCCAGAAACATAATAACATAGGCAAGTTAACTTATATTGTGATATCCAAAAATACTGATATAAGTTGTAAAATACTTCAAATAAATAGTTGCTTTTTTTCAAAATAAAAATTACAGAAAAAATCTATAAATTAAATTATAATTACGCCTCAAAAATCTTATCCAAATTCGAAGCCGATATTTAATTATATTAAATAAACCGTTATGGCTTGTACACGATTCCACAGCGACTTTCTGAAAATTTAATTTGGACATAACTTACTATCTATAACACGAAATCTCGATTTTTCACTTCCATTGGAGAGATACAGTTTAATAGATTCAAAAGTTTCTTGTATCATTGAATTCCGACTTATATTGGATTATGTATATTCAGTTGAAATTTTAAATCGTAAATTAAGAACTAACACGGTTATTTCAAGCTCATTTTAAATTATATTATAAATTATACGTTAAAACTTTGTTTTATAAATAAATTCATTATAAAATCCTTTTTAAATTATCAATACAACATTTAAAACAAATTTAAAAGTTCAAAATTAAATGGCTAAAAATTCGGGTCGTTACATTCCTTCCCCCTTAAAATAATTTCGTCCTCGAAATTGCTACGTAGTAAAAATGCTATAACTCTAACTCCTTAAAACCTACTTAGTTGAAATCTTATATTCCATATCTTCATAACCCAGTTCTTATCTGACCTTCGAATTCTCATGCCAATACTTGACCAGTCATAATTCTTTCCAAATGATATGTCCACCATTTTTGTACAATCCATCATCACTTTATCGTCTTCAATCCATATGCTCTTCTGCATATCCATACTCATTCCAGTTAATTTTAAATTCATTTATCAATTTCAATATTTCACTTGAAATTTTATTATCCAATTTTTTTTCTTATTTCAATTACAATTAACAACTTGATTTTAAATTGTTAAAAAATTTCTTGAAAATTTTCTAACTCTTTAAATTTTCGAAAAAATTTCGTCAGCATCTCCATTGCACGGCTCAATCGGTATAATCACAACTCGCCTTTCTAGGCCTTCCCCAATCGAAAAAAAAAATCAAAAAGCCAAGCGGCTTGCCCAATAGGCTCATAAAATCATCAAACCCAAGTAATATTGTAAACGTGTACCTTTTTGTCGGCATAAATTCTATCTCTTGCATTTGCTTCCATTCAATATCTGCTCAGCATACATATATCCATTTCCAATTGGTTTCAGGTTAATCCAACTTCTAGTTTTTAACTCTCTAATCAACCTCTGATTAGTTCAATTCCATTCTATCATTTCAAATCTGATTTCTATTTAAATCAATCCATTCGAAATTATATTCTCAAAATCAAATTTCCTTTATAAATGTCTTACTTCAAACCATTATTCACTTCAGTCGTGAATAATATTCCTTTTATATAATCAAATTTATTTGATTTCATACTAAATATCTCAAATCCAATTTCATTTTATTTACTTCTCTTGTTCATAATTCCCTTTGTAACTTGCTAAGTTCAATCCCAATTTCGAATATCTGTTTAAAAACACCTTTCCACTTTTCTATATAAACTTGAACTTGACTTTATATTTTCAATTTATCCATTAATAAAAATATCACGTAATTTATAAACACATTTATAATTTACTTCTTTTTTTAACCATTTAAACAGGTTTCTATTTCCAACTCTATTCGAGATTTAATTTCTAGTTTTGGGAATAAATTCCATTTTTAAATCATATTCGAAAATGTTTTACGGTATCTAAAATACCAAGTTTCTAGGGCTAGGGTAAATCAAACATAACATATCCAATCATGTATTATATAACACATCATATATCACAATCAAATAAAAACAGTAAAATAAATGTTGAGGAATCCAGTTGGATTCCTCCAACCTGTTTCCCTGCATCCATAGATGTTAATCAGCATCAATAATAATATTTCACATCAATATGAAATATTAGAACTAATGATCGATCAACAATGTAATCATATCAACTAATTTTATCAACTATTCAACCAATTTTACCAATTACTCAACCAAGTAATCATCACATGGTATAAAATTGCTATAAATAAATTTAAACTCGTTTATATAAAAATATAAACGATTCAGAGTTAGTGAGTTTACTCACCTTGTTTTGCAGTTGACTATTCTGCTTTGTTTTTGTTTAAAATCAAACAAGTGTTCGATTTTTCCCTGAAATTCCACTTAGCTCAGTTCTCGGTCACGCTAGTCTACAATATAGATTCCATCTCGGTAAATCCAGCGTTGTTTGTTTTTCATCGAATTCTAATCACAAACGAATTAGTTGTAGCCATTATAACTTCTTTACTACGAATCAAAATAATTTATAATTAACTAAAATATCATTAACTTTTTAAATTACCGTGATTAGTTTAGTTAATCACGCGTTTGTATGCCGTTGACCTCTTTCATCCGGTACACAAATTTGAACCCGCTGCCATGCCATGTCGGGATTTCCAATGCCTAGTGCTCTTACATTTCTTCACCATTCTAGAACGGATTGAATATCATTCCATATTTCTCTTTGTTTAACAAGATCGGACTTCCTCCGAGGCATCCGGCTAAAATCAATTTCATGCTGCCCGGTTCGTTCAGTAATACCCAAAATCCACTGTTTTCTGACTCCTTACCCTCTCTCCTTTGATTCATATGTCATCACCACATATACTCGCAACCGATACTTTCTGCTAACCCGGTTCCACCCATAGTCCCTCCTCGCTACCCCTGAAATTTGCCATTACAGTGCCTTCCAGTTTCCGGACTTTGACATGCCATTTTCAACCGACCGTCTGCTAGTAATAATAAGCACAAGGCCAACATTATAAAATTTACTATATTTTGTTTTTACTGATTAACTACAATCCAAAAACAACACACGTCGCTCCTCCAATATGCTATTCATCACACTGGTGTTTCCCCTTTCACAAACCTTACCATCGTTTTCCACAATACCCATTCGCAATAACTCCAACCAAATTAACTCCGCATCCCCTCCTTCCCTTCACTATAGTACACAAAACCGCTCCTTCTTATAACATTCCCATTCAATAATTCCTCCATCACCCAGTAAAACACGTTCCACTTGTACACTATTCTACGCATCCCTCCAGTCCGTGTGTACCAGCACCTCACCCCCTCCCCACTACAAACACAACCAACTTTAAGAAGATCTAGTCCTCTATATCTAAGACAAACAAAAGATTGCAACTTCATAGTGACCAAGAGCAGGTTACTGTTCGGACCAGGCTCAGTTTAGAGCCACATGGCACTACCAATAAGGCACAAGCTTGAGATTACTAAGCAGTGGGAGATGGTGTTGGTTTAGTTACGTATTTTGTTTAGATGGTTTTCCAGGACCTGGATGGAGTCAAAAGTAGAGGAAAGTTTTTCGTGAGTGGCGAAACACGGAGAGGGGAAAATGGTGTGAGAGGTTGCGAGAGGGGCTGGTTCAGACGTAAGATAGAGAAGCGCCATTGGATTTTTATTGTATTTGAGTTCTGCGTTTTTAATTCTTTTTCCTCTCAAAGGATCAAGATGTCCAGCTTTTTAAAAGATAGAATTGCATTGCAGGCACGACTTTGAAAGCTTGGCACACACAGTTGGAAAGTTTGGCATGCACGGCACGTTTTGCTCCCTTGGTTTGCATGACACATTTAGCTGCAATCCAATTTATTTCTGATAAGGACGTTTAAGAAAGGGGCAGATTATATAGCTTGGCCAAATCATTATTTAGAGAAATTGAAGGAAAATGTTTTACGTTGGATCTATATTGGCCTTGAGGATTTGAAATTTATGCATGGTATATGTTATATAGAATTTCGTTTATTTATGAACTGCTATAGACAAAAGTAAAAATACTATCGTGTCAAGCGATGTGCTATGATCCCAGAAACATAATAACATAGGCAAGTTAACTTATATTGTGATATCCCAAAATACTGATATAAGTTGTAAAATACTTCAAATAAATAGTTGCTTTTTTTCAAAATAAAAATTACAGAAAAAATCTATAAATTAAATTATAATTACGCCTCAAAAATCTTATCCAAATTCGAAGCCGATATTTAATTATATTAAATAAACCGTTATGGCTTGTACACGATTCCACAACGACTTTCTGAAAATTTAATTTGGACATAACTTACTATCTATAAGACGAAATCTCGATTTTTCACTTCCATTGGAGAGATACAGTTTAATAGATTCAAAAGTTTCTTGTATCATTGAATTCCGACTTATATTGGATTATGTATATTCAGTTGAAATTTTAAATCGTAAATTAAGAACTAACACGGTTATTTCAAGCTCATTTTAAATTATATTATAAATTATACGTTAAAACTTTGTTTTATAAATAAATTCATTATAAAATCCTTTTTAAATTATCAATACAACATTTAAAACAAATTTAAAAGTTCAAAATTAAATGGCTAAAAATTCGGGTCGTTACATTCCTTCCCCCTTAAAATAATTTCGTCCTCGAAATTGCTACGTAGTAAAAATGCTATAACTCTAACTCCTTAAAACCTACTTAGTTGAAATCTTATATTCCATATCTTCATAACCCAGTTCTTATCTGACCTTCGAATTCTCATGCCAATACTTGACCAGTCATAATTCTTTCCAAATGATATGTCCACCATTTTTGGACAATCCATCATCACTTTATCGTCTTCAATCCATATGCTCTTCTGCATATCCATACTCATTCCAGTTAATTTTAAATTCATTTATCAATTTCAATATTTCACTTGAAATTTTATTATCCAATTTAGGTTTTCTTATTTCAATTACAATTAACAACTTGATTTTAAATTGTTAAAAAATTTCTTGAAAATTTTCTAACTCTTTAAATTTTCGAAAAAAATTCGTCAGCATCTCCCTTGCACGGCTCAATCGGTATAATCACAACTCGCCTTTCTAGGCCTTCCCCAATCGAAAAGAAAATCAAAAAGCAAAGCGGCTGCCCAATAGGCTCATAAAATCACCAAACCCAAGTAATATTGTAAACGTTTAACTTTTTGTCGGCATAAATTCTATCTCTTGCATTTGCTTCCATTCAATATTTGCTCAGCATACATATATCCATTTCCAATTGGTTTCAAATTAATCCAACTTCCAGTTTTTAACTCTCTAATCAACCTCTGATTAGTTCACTTCCATTCTATCAAATCAAATCTGATTTCTATTTAAATCAATCCATTCGAAATTATATTTTCAAAATCAAATTTCCTTTATAAATGTCTTACTTTAAACCATTATTCACTTCAGTCGTGAGTACTATTCCTTTTATATAATCAGATTTATTTGATTTCATACTAAATATCTCAAATCCAATTTCCTTTTATTTACTTCTCTTGTTCATAATTCCCTTTGTAACTTGCTAAATTCAATCACAATTTCGAATATCAGTTTAAAAACACCTTTCCACTTGTCTATATAAATTTAAACTTGACTTTATATTTTCAATTTATGCATTATTAATAATATCACTTAATTTATAAACACATTTATAATTTACTTCTTTTTATAACCATTTAAACAGGTTTCTATTTCCAACTCTATTCGAGATTTAATTTCTAGTTTTGGGAAAAATTCCATTTTTAAATCATATTCGAAAATGTTTTACGGTATCTAAAATACCATGTTTCTAGGGCTAGGGCAAATCAAACATAACATATCCAATCATGTATTATATAACACATCATATATCACAATCAAATAAAAACAGTAAAATAAATGTTGAGGAATCCAATTGGATTCCTCCAACCTGTTTCCCTACATCCATAGATGTTAATCAACATCAATAATAATATTTCACATCAATATGAAATATTAGAACTAATGATCGATCAACGATGTAATCATATCAACTAATTTTATTAACTATTCAACCAATTTTACCAACTACTCAACCAAGTAATCATCACATGGTATAAAATTGCTATAAATAAATTTAAAACTCGTTTATATAAAAATATAAACGATTCAGAGTTAGTGAGTTTACTCACCTTGTTTTGCAGTTGACGATTCTGCTTTGGTTTTGTTTAAAATCAAACAAGCGTTCGATTTTTCTCTGAAATTCCACTTAGCTCAGTTCTCGGTCACGCTAGTCCACAATATAGATTCCATCTCGGTAAATCCAGCGTAGTTTGTTTCATCGAATTCTAATCACAAACGAATTAGTTGTACCCATTATAACTTCTTTACTACGAATCAAATTAATTTATAGTAAACTAAAATATCATTAACTTTTTAAATTACAGTGATTAGTTTTGTTAATCACGCGTTTGTATGCCGTTGACCTCTTTCATCCGGTACGCAAATTTAAACCGCTGCCATGCCATGCCGGGATTTCCAATGCCTAGTGCACCTACATTTCTTCACCATTCTACAACGGATTGAATATCATTCCATATTTCTCTTTGTTTAACAAGATCGGACTTCCTCCTAGGCATCCGGCTAAAATCAATTTCATGCTTCCCGGTTCGTTCAGTAATTTCCAAAATCCACTGATTTCTGACTCCTTACCCTCTCTCCTCTCTCCTTTGATTCATATGTCATCACCACATATACTCGCAACTGAGACTTTCTACTAACCCGGTTCCACCCATAGTCCCTCCTCGCTACCCCTGAAATTTGCCATCGCAGTGCCTTCCAGTTTCTCGACTTTGACATGCCATTTTCAACCGACCGTCTGCTAGTAATAATAAGCACAAGGCCAACATTATAAAGTTTACTATATTTTGTTTTTACTGATTAACTACAATCCAAAAACAACACACGTCGCTCCTCCAATATGCTATTCATCACACTGGTGTTTCCCCTTTCACAAACCTTACCATCGTTTTTCACAATACCCATTCGCAATAACTCCAACCAAATTAACTCTGCATCCCCTCCTTCCCTTCACTATAGTATACAAAACCGCTCCTCCTTATATCATGCCCATTCAATAATTCCTCCATCACCCAGTAAAAAACGTTCCACTTGTACACTATTCCGCGCATCCTTCCACTCTGTGTGTATCAGCATCTCACCCCCTCCCCACTACAAACACAACCAACTTTAAGAAGCTCTAGTCCTCTATATCTAAGACAAACAAAAGATTGCAACTTCATAGTGACCAAGAGCAGGTTACTGTTCGGACCAGGCTCAGTTTAGAGCCACATGGAACTACCAACAAGGCGCAATCTTGAGATTACTAAGCAGTGGGAGATGGTGTTGGTTAATTACTTATTTTGTTTAGATGGTTTTCCAAGACCTAGATGGAGTCAAAGGTAGAGGAAAGTTTGTCGTGAGTGGCGAAACACGAAGAGGGGAAAATGGTGTGAGAGGTTGCGAGAGGGGTTGGTTCAGACGTAAGATAGAGAAGCACCATTGGATTTTTATTGTATTTGAGTTCTGCGTTTTTAATTCTTTTTCCTCTCAAAGGATCGAGATGTCCAGCTTTTTAAAAGAGAGAATAGCGTGGCAGGCACGGCTTTGAAAGCTTGGCACACACGGTTGGAAAGTTTGGCACACACGGCACGTTTTGCTCCCTTGGTTTGCAAGGCACGTTTAGCTGCAATCCAATTTATTTCTGATTAGGACGTTTAAGAAAGGGACAGATTATATAGCTTGGCCAAATCATTATTTAGAGAAACTGAAGGAAAATGTTTTACGTTGGATCTATATTGGCCTTGAAGATTTGAAATTTATGCATGGTATATGTTATATACAATTTCGTTTATTTACGAACTGCTATAGACAAAAGTAAAAATACTATCGTGTCAAGCTATGTGCTATGATCCCAAAAATATAATAACATAGGCAAGTTAACTTATATTGTGATATCCTAAAATACTGATATAAGTTGTAAAATACTTCAAATAAATAGTTGCTTTTTTTCAAAATAAAAATTACAGAAAAAATCTATAAATTAAATTATAATTACGCCTCAAAAATCTTATCCAAATTCGAAGCCGATATTTAATTATATTAAATAAACCGTTATGGCTTGTACACGATTCCACAGCGACTTTCTGAAAATTTAATTTGGACATAACTTACTATCTATAAGACGAAATCTCGATTTTTCACTTCCATTAGAGAGATATAGTTTAATAGATTCAAAAGATTCTTGTACCATTGAATTCCGACTTATATTGGATTATGTATATTGAGTTGAAATTTTAAATCGTAAATTTAGAACTAACACGGCTATTTCAAGCTCATTTTAAATTATATTATAAATTATACGTTAAAACTTTGTTTTATAAATAAATTCATTATTAAATCCTTTTTAAATTATCAATACAACATTTAAAACAAATTTAAAAGTTCAAAATTAAATGGCTAAAAATTCGGGTCGTTACATTCCTTCCCCCTTAAAAATAATTTCGTCCTCGAAATTGCTACATAGTAAAAATGCTATAACTCTAACTCCTTAAAACCTACTTAGTTGAAATCTTATATTCCATATCTCCATAACCCAATTCTTATCTGACATTCGAATTCTCATGCCAATACTTGACCATTCATAATTCTTTCCAAATGATATGTCCACCATTTTTGGACAATCCATCATCACTTTATCGTCTTCAATCCATATGCTCTTCTGCATATCCATACTCATTCCAGTTAATTTTAAATTCATTTATCAATTTCAATATTTCACTTGAAATTTTATTATCCAATTTTGGTTTTCTTATTTCAATTACAATTAACCACTTGATTTCAAATTGTTAAAAAATTTCTTGAAAATTTTCTAACTCTTTAAATTTTCGAAAAAAATCGTCAGCATCTCTCTTGCACGGCTCAATCGGTATAATCACAACTCGCCTTTTTAGGCCTTCCCCAATCAAAAAGCCAAGCGGCTGCCCAATAGGCTCATAAAATCATCAAACCCAAGTAATATTGTAAACATGTACCTTTTTGTCGGCATAAATTCTATCTCTTGCATTTGCTTCCATTCAATATCTGCTCAGCATACATATATTCATTTCCAATTGGTTTCAAATTAATCCAACTTCTAGTTTTTAACTCTCTAATCAACCTCTGATTAGTTCACTTCCATTCTATCAATTCAAATCTAATTTCTATTTAAATTAATCCATTCGAAATTATATTTTCAAAATCAAATTTCCTTTATAAATGTCTTACTTTAAACCATTATTCACTTCAGTCGTGAATACTATTCCTTTTATATAATCAAATTTATTTGATTTCATACTAAATATCTCAAATCCAATTTCCTTTTATTTACTTCTCTTGTTCATAATTCCCTTTGTAACTTGCTAAGTTCAATCCCAATTTCGAATATCAGTTTAAAAACACCTTTCCACTTTTCTATATAAATTTGAACTTGACTTTATATTTTCAATTTATCCATTAATAAAAATATCACTTAATTTATAAACACATTTATAATTTACTTCTTTTTTTAACCATTTAAACAGGTTTGTATTTCCAACTGTATTCGAGATTTAATTTCTAGTTTTGGGAATAAATTCCATTTTTAAATCATATTCGAAAATGTTTTACGGTATCTAAAATACCATGTTTCTAGGGCTAGGGTAAATCAAACATAACATATCCAATCATGTATTATATAACACATCATATATCACAATCAAATAAAAACAGTAAAATAAATGTTGAGGAATCCAGTTGGATTCCTCCAACCTGTTTCCCTGCATCCATAGATGTTAATCAGCATCAATAATAATATTTCACATCAATATGAAATATTAGAACTAATGGTCGATCAACGATGTAATCATAGAAACTAATATTATCAACTATTCAACCAATTTTACCAACTACTCAACCAATTAATCATCACATGGTATAAAATTGCTATAAATAAATTTAAAACTCGTTTATATAAAAATATAAATGATTCAGAGTTAGTGAGTTTACTCACCTTGTTTTGCAGTTGACGATTCTGCTTTGGTTTTGTTTAAAATCAAACAAGCATTCGATTTTTCCCTGAAATTCCACTTTGCTCAGTTCTCGGTCACGCTAGTCCACAATATAGATTCCATCTCGGTAAATCCAGCATAGTTTGTTTCATCGAATTCTAATCACAAACGAATTAGTTGTAGCCATTATAACTTCTTTACTACGAATCAAATTAATTTATAATTAACTAAAATATCATTAACTTTTTAAATTACCGTGATTAGTTTAGTTAATCACGCGTTTGTATGTCGTTGACCTCTTTCATCCGGGACACAAATTTGAACCCGCTGCCATGCCATGCCGGGATTTCCATTGCCTAGTGCTCTTACATTTCTTCACCATTCTACAACGAATTGTATATCATTCCATATTTCTCTTTGTTTAACAAGATCGGACTTCCTCCTAGGCATCCGGCTAAAATCAATTTCATGTTGCCCGGTTTGTTCAGTAATAACCCAAATCCACTGTTTTCTGACTCCTTAACCTCTCTCCTTTGATTCATATGTCATCACCACATATACTCGCAACCGAGACTTTCTACTAACCCGGTTCCACCCATAGTCCCTCCTCGCTACCCCTGAAATTTTCCATCGCAGTGCCTTCCAGTTTCTGGACTTTGACATGCCCTTTTCAACCGACCGTCTGCTAGTAATAATAAGCATAAGGCCAACATTATAAAATTTACTATATTTGGTTTTTACTGATTAACTACAGTCCAAAACCAACACACGTCGCTCCTCCATTATGCTATTCATCACACTGGTGTTTCCCCATTCACAAACCTTACCATCATTATTCACAATACCCATTCGCAATAACTCCAACCAAATTAACTCCGCATCCCCTCCTTCCCTTCACTATAGTAAACAAAACCGCTCCTTCTTATAACATGCCCATTCAATAATTCCTCCATCACCTAGTAAAACACGTTCCACTTGTACACTATTACACGCATCCCTCCACTCCGTGTGTACCAGCACCTCACCCCCTCCCCACTACAAACACAACCAACTTTAAGAAGCTCTAGTCCTCTATATCTAAGACAAACAAAAGATTGCAACTTCAGAGTGACCAAGAGCAGGTCACTGTTCGGACCAGGCTCATTTTAGAGCCACATGGCACTACCAACAAGGCACAAGCTTGAGATTACTAAGCAGTGGGAGATGGTGTTGGCTTAGTTACTTATTTTGTTTAGATGGTTTTCCAGGACCTGGATGGAGTCAAAATAGAGGAAAGTTTTTCGTGAGTGGCGAAACACGGAGAGGGGAAAATGGTGTGAGAGGTTGCGAGAGGGGTTGGTTCAACGTAAGATAGAGAAGCGCCATAGGATTTTTATTGTATTTGAGTTCTGTGTTTTTAATTCTTTTTCCTCTCAAAGGATCGAGATGTCCAGCTTTTTAAAAGATAGAATAGCGTGGCAGGCACGACTTTGAAAGCTTGGCACACACAGTTGGAAAGTTTGGAACGCACGACAAGTTTTGCTCCCTTGGTTTGCATGGCACGTTTAGCTGCAATCCAATATATTTCTGATAAGGACGTTTAAGAAAGGGACAAATTATATAGCTTGGCCAAATCATTATTTAGAGAATTTGAAGGAAAATGTTTTACGTTGGATCTATATTGGCCTTGAAGATTTGAAATTTATGCACGGTATATGTTATATAGAATTTCGTTTATTTACGAACTGCTATAGACAAAAGTAAAAATACTATCGTGTCAAGCGATGTGCTATGATCCCATAAATATAATAACATAGGCAAGTTAACTTATATTGTGATATCCCAAAATACTGATATAAGTTGTAAAATACTTCAAATAAATAGTTGCTTTTTTTCAAAAAAAAATACAGAAAAAATCTATAAATTAAATTATAATTACGCCTCAAAAATCTTATCCAAATTCGAATCCGATATTTAATTATATTAAATAAACCGTTATGGCTTATACACGATTCCACAGCGACTTTCTGAAAATTTAATTTGGACGTAACTTACTATCTATAAGACGAAATCTCGATTTTTCACTTCCATTATAGAGATACAGTTTAATAGATTCAAAAGTTTCTTGTATCATTGAATTCTGACTTATATTGGATTATGTATATTCAGTTGAAATTTTAAATCGTAAATTAAGAACTAACATGGCTATTTCACGCTCTTTTTAAATTATATTATAAATTATAGGTTAATACTTTGTTTTATAAATAAATTTATTATAAAATCCTTTTTAAATTATCAGTAGAACAATTAAAACAAATTTAAAAGTTCAAAATTAAATGGCCAAAAATTCGGGTCGTTACATTCCTTCCCCCTTAAAATAATTTCGTCCTCGAAATTGCTACGTAGTAAAAATGCTATAACTCTAACTCCTTAAAACCTACTTAGTTGAAATCTTATATTCCATATCTTCATAACCCAGTTCTTATCTGACCTTCGAATTCTCATGCCAATACTTGACCATTCATAATTCTTTCCAAATGATATGTCCACCATTTTTGGACAATCCATCATCACTTTATCGTCTTCAATCCATATGCTCTTCTGCATATCCATACTCATTCCAGTTAATTTTAAATTCATTTATCAATTTCAATATTTCACTTGAAATTTTAATATCCAATTTTGGTTTTCTTATTTCAATTACAATTAACAACTTGATTTTAAATTGTTAAAAAATTTCTTGAAAATTTTCTAACTCTTTAAATTTTCGAAAAAATTTCGTCAGCATCTCCCTTGCACGGCTCAATCAGTTTAATCACAACTCGCCTTTCTAGGCCTTCCCCAATCGAAAAGAAAAACAAAAAGCCAAGCGGCTTGCCCAATAGGCTCATAAAATCATCAAACCCAAGTAATATTGTAAACGTGTACCTTTTTGTCGGCGTAAATTCTATCTCTTGCATTTGCTTCCATTCAATGTCTGCTCAGCATACATATATCCATTTCCAATTGGTTTCAAATTAATCCAACTTCTAGTTTTTAACTCTCTAATCAACCTCTGATTAGTTCACTTCCATTCTATCAATTCAAATCTAATTTCTATTTAAATTAATCCATTCGAAATTATATTTTCAAAATCAAATTTCCTTTATAAATGTCTTACTTTAAACCATTATTCACTTCAGTCGTGAATACTATTCCTTTTATATAATCAAATTTATTTGATTTCATACTAAATATCTCAAATCCAATTTCCTTTTATTTACTTCTCTTGTTCATAATTCCCTTTGTAACTTGCTAAGTTCAATCCCAATTTCGAATATCAGTTTAAAAACACCTTTCCACTTTTCTATATAAATTTGAACTTGACTTTATATTTTCAATTTATCCATTAATAAAAATATCACTTAATTTATAAACACATTTATAATTTACTTCTTTTTTTAACCATCTAAGCAGGTTTCTATTTCCAACTCTATTCGAGATTTAATTTCTAGTTTTGGGAATAAATTCCATTTTTAAATCATATTCGAAAATGTTTTACGGTATCTAAAATACCAAGTTTCTAGGGCTAGGGTAAATCAAACATAACATATCCAATCATGTATTATATAACACATCATATATCGCAATCAAATAAAAACAGTAAAATAAATGTTGAGGAATCCAGTTTCCCTGCATCCATAGATGTTGAGGATTCCTCCAACCTGTTTCCCTGCATCCATAGATGTTAATCAGCATCAATAATAATATTTCACATCAATATGAAATATTAGAACTAATGATCGATCAACGATGTAATCATATCAACTAATTTTATCAACTATTCAACCAATTTTACCAACTACTCAACCAAGTAATCATCACATGGTATAAAATTGCTATAAATAAATTTAAAACTCGTTTATATGAAAATATAAACGATTCAGAGTTAGTGAGTTTACTCACCTTGTTTTGCAGTTGACGATTCTGCTTTGGTTTTCTTTAAAATCAAACAAGCGTTCGATTTTACCCTGAAATTCCACTTAGCTCAGTTCTCGGTCACGCTAGTCCACAATATAGATTCCATCTCGGTAAATCCAGCGTAGTTTGTTTCATCGAATTCTAATCACAAACGAATTAGTTGTACCCATTATAACTTCTTTACTACGAATCAAATTAATTTATAATTAACTAAAATATCATTAACTTTTTAAATTACCGTGATTAGTTTAGTTAATCACGCGTTTGTATGCCGTTGGCCTCTTTCATCGGGTACGCAAATTTGAACCAGCTGCCATGCCATGCCGGGATTTCCAATGCCTAGTGCTCCAACATTTCTTCACCATTCTACAACAGATTGAATATCATTCCATATTTCTCTTTGTTTAACAAGATCGGACTTCCTCCTAGGCATCCGACTAAAATCAATTTCATGCTTCCTGGTTCGTTCAGTAATACCAAAATTCACTGTTTTCTGACTCCTTACCCTCTCTCCTCTCTCCATTGATTCATATGTCATCACACATATACTCGCAACCGAGACTTTCTACTAACCCAGTTCCACCCATAGTCCCTCCTCGCTACCCCTGAAATTTGCCATCGCAGTGCCTTCCAGTTTCTCGACTTTGATATGCCATTTTCAACTGACCGTCTGCTAGTAATAATAAGCACAAGGCCAACATTATAAAATTTACTATATTCTGTTTTTACCGATTAACTACAATCCAAAAACAACACACGTCGCTCCTCCAATATGCTATTCATCACACTGGTGTTTCCCCTTTCACAAACCTTACCATCGTTTTTCACAATACCCATTCGCAATAACCCCAACCAAATTAACTCTGCATCCCCTCCTTCCCTTCACTATAGTACACAAAACCGCTCCTCCTTATAACATGCCATTCAATAATTCCTCTATCTCCCAGTAAAACACGTTCCACTTGCACCCTATTCCACGCATCCCTCTACTCTGTGTGTATCAGCACCTCACCACCTTCCCACTACAAACACAACCAACTTTAAGAAGCTCTAGTCCTCTATATCTAAGACAAACAAAAGATTGCAACTTCATAATGACCAAGAGCAGGTTACTGTTCGGACAAGGCTCAGTTTAGAGCCACATGGCACTACCAACAAGGCGCAAGCTTGAGATTACTAAGCAGTGGGAGATGGTGTTGGTTTAGTTACTTATTTTGTTTAGATGGTTTTCCAGGACCTGATGCAGTCAAAAGTAGAGGAAAGTTTATCGTGAGTGGCGAAACACGGAGAGAGGAAAATGGTGTGAGAAGTTGCGAGAGGGGTTGGTTCAGACATAAGATAGAGAAGCACCATTGGATTTTTATTGTATTTAAGTTCTGCGTTTTTAATTCTTTTTCCTCTTAAAGGATCGAGATGTCCAGCTTTTTAAAAGAGAGAATAGCGTGGCAGGCACGGCTTTGAAAGCTTGGCACACACGGTTGGAAAGTTTGGCGCACACGGCATGTTTTACTCCCTTGGTTTGCACGGCACGTTTAGCTGCAATCCAATTTATTTCTGATTAGGACGTTTAAGAAAGGGACAGATTATATAGCTTGGCCAAATCATTATTTAGAGAAACTGAAGGAAAATGTTTTACGTTGGATCTATATTGGCCTTGAAGATTTGAAATTTATGCACGGTATATGTTATATAGAATTTTGTTTATTTACGAACTGCTATAGACAAAAGTAAAAATACTATCGTGTCAAGCGATGTGCTATGATCCCAGAAATATAATAACATAGGCAAGTTAACTTATATTGTGATATACCAAAATACTGATATAAGTTGTAAAATACTTCAAATAAATAGTTGCTTTTTTTCAAAATAAAAATTACAGAAAAAAATCTATAAATTAAATTATAATTACGCCTCAAAAATCTTATCTAAATTCGAAGCCGATATTTAATTATATTAAATAAACCGTTATGGCTTGTACACGATTCCACAGCGACTTTCTGAAAATTTAATTTGGACATAACTTACTATCTATAAGACGAAATCTCGATTTTTCACTTCCAATAGAGAGATACAGTTTAATAGATTCAAAAGTTTCTTGTATCATTGAATTCCGACTTATATTTGATTATGTATATTCAGTTGAAATTTTAAATCGTAAATTAAGAACTAACACGGCTATTTCAAGCTCATTTTAAATTATATTATAAATTATACGTTAAAACTTTGTTTTATAAATAAGTTCATTATAAAATCCTTTTTAAATTATCAATACAACATTTAAAACAAATTTAAAAGTTCAAAATTAAATGGCTAAAAATTCGGGTTGTTACATTCCTTCCCCCCTTAAAATAATTTCGTCCTCGAAATTGCTACGTAGTAAAAATGCTATAACTCTAACTCCTTAAAACCTACTTAGTTGAAATCTTATATTCCATATCTCCATAACCCAGTTCTTATCTGACATTCGAATTCTCATGCCAATACTTGACCATTCATAATTCTTTCCAAATGATATGTCCACCATTTTTGGATAATCCATCATCACTTTATCGTCTTCAATCCATATGCTCTTCTGCATATCCATACTCATTCCAGTTAATTTTAAATTCATTTATCAATTTCAATATTTCACTTGAAATTTTATTATCCAATTTTGGTTTTCTTATTTCAATTACAATTAACAACTTGATTTCAAATTGTTAAAAAATTTCTTGAAAAATTTCTAACTCTTTAAATTTTCGAAAAAAATTCGTCAGCATCTCCCTTGCACGGCTCAATCGGTTTAATCACAACTCGCCTTTCTAGGCCTTCCCCAATCGAAAAGAAAATCAAAAAGCCAAGCGGCTGCCCAATAGGCTCATAAAATCATCAAACCCAAGTAATATTGTAAACGTGTACCTTTTTGTCGGCATAAATTCTATCTCTTGCATTTGCTTCCATTCAATATCTGCTTAGCATACATATATCCATTTCCAATTGGTTTCAAATTAATCCAACTTCTAGTTTTTAACTCTTTAATCAACCTCTGATTAGTTCACTTCCATTCTATCAATTCAATTCTGATTACTATTTAAATTAATCCAATCGAAATTATATTTTCAAAATCAAATTTCCTTTACAAATGTCTTACTTTAAACCATTATTCACTTCGGTCGTGAATACTATTCCTTTTATATAATCAAATTTATTTGACTTCATACTAAATATCTCAAATCCAATTTCCTTTTATTTAATTCTCTTGTTCATAATTCCCTTTGTAACTTGCTAAGTTCAATCCCAATTTCGAATATCAGTTTAAACACACCTTTCCACTTTTCTATATAAATTTGAACTTGACTTTATATTTTCAATTTATCCATTAATAAAAATATCACTTAACTTATAAACACATTTATAATTTACTTCTTTTTTTAACCATTTAAACAGGTTTCTATTTCCAACTCTATTCGAGATTTAATTTCTAGTTTTGGGAATAAATTCCATTTTTAAATCATATTCGAAAATGTTTTACGGTATCTAAAATACCATGTTTCTAGGGCTAGGGTAAATCAAACATAACATATTCAATCATGTATTATATAACACATCATATATCACAATCAAATAAAAACAGAAAAATAAATGTTTAGGAATCCAGTTGGATTCCTCCAACCTGTTTCCCTGCATCCATAGATGTTAATCAGCATCAATAATAATATTTCACATCAATATGAAATATTAGAACTAATGATCGATCAACGATGTAATCATATCAACTAATTTTATCAACTATTCAACCAATTTTACCAACTACTCAACCAAGTAAACATCACATGGTATAAAATTGCTGTAAATAAATTTAAAACTCGTTTATATAAAAATATAAACGATTCAGAGTTAGTGAGTTTACTCACCTTGTTTTGCAGTTGACGATTCTGCTTTGGTTTTGTTTAAAATCAAACAAGCGTTCGATTTTTCCCTGAAATTCCACTTAGCTCAGTTCTCGGTCACGCTAGTCCACAATATAGATTCCATCTCGGTAAATCCAGCGTGGTTTGTTTCATCGAATACTAATCACCAACGAATTAGTTGTAGCTATTATAACTTCTTTCCTACGAATCAAATTAATTTATAATTAACTAAAATATCATTAACTTTTTAAATTACCATGATTAGTTTAGTTAATCACGCGTTTGTATGCCGTTGACCTCTTTCATCCGGGACGCAAATTTGAACCCGCTGCCATGCCATGCCAGGATTTCCACTGCCTAGTGCTCTTACATTTCTTCACCATTCTACAACGGATTGAATATCATTCCATATTTCTCTTTGTTTAACAAGATCGGACTTCCTCCTAGGCATCCGGCTAAAATCAATTTCATGTTGCCCGGTTCGTTCAGTAATACCCAAAATCCACTGTTTTCTGACTCCTTACCCTCTCTCCTTTGATTCATATGTCATCACCACATATACTCGCAACCGAGACTTTCTACTAACCCGGTTCCACCCATAGTCCCTCCTCGCTACCCCTGAAATTTGCCATCGCAGTGCCTTCCAGTTTCTGGACTTTGACATGCCCTTTTCAACCGACCGTCTGCTAGTAATAATAAGCATAAGGCCAACATTATAAAATTTACTATATTTGGTTTTTACTGATTAACTACAGTCCAACAACAACACACGTCGCTCCTCCAATATGCTATTCATCACACTGGTGTTTCCCATTCACAAACCTTACCATCATTTTTCACAATACCCATTCGCAATAACTCCAACCAAATTAACTCCGCATCCCCTCCTTCCCTTCACTATAGTACACATAACCGCTCCTTCTTATAACATGCCCATTCAATAATTCCTCCATCACCCAGTAAAACACGTTCCACTTGTACACTATTCCACGCATCCCTCCACTCCATGTATACCAGCACCTCACCCCCTCCCCACTACAAACACAACCAACTTTAAGAAGCTCTAGTCCTCTATATCTAAGACAAACAAAAGATTGCAACTTCATAGTGACCAAGAGCAGGTTACTGTTCAGACCAGGCTCAGTTTAGAGCCACATGGCACTACCAACAAGGCACAAGCTTGAGATTACTAAGCAGTGGGATATGGTGTTGGTTTAGTTACTTATTTTGTTTAGATGGTTTTCCAGGACCTGGATGGAGTCAAAAGTAGAGGAAAGTTTTTCGTGAGTGGCGAAACACGGAGAGGGAATATGGTGTGAGAGGTTGCGAGAGGGGTTGGTTCAGACGTAAGATAGAGAAGCACCATTGAATTTTTATTGTATTTGAGTTCTGTGTTTTTAATTCTTTTTCCTCTCAAAGGATCGAGATGTCCAGCTTTTTAAAAGATAGAATAGCATGGCAGGCACGGCTTTGAAAGCTAGGCACACACAGTTGGAAAGTTTGGCATGCACGGCACGTTTTGCTCCCTTGGTTTGCATGGCACGTTTAGCTGCAATCCAATTTATTTCTGATAAGGACGTTTAAGAAAGGGACAGATTATATAGCTTGGCCAAATCATTATTTAGAGAAATTGAAGGAAAATGTTTTACGTTGGATCTATATTGGCCTTGAAGATTTGAAATTTATGCACGGTATATGTTACATAGAATTTCGTTTATTTACGAACTGCTATAGACAAAAGTAAAAATACTATCGTGTCAAGCGATGTGCTATGATCCCAGAAATATAATAACATAGGCAAGTTAACTTATATTGTGATATCCCAAAATAATGATATAAGTTGTAAATAACTTCAAATAAATAGTTGCTTTTTTTCAAAATAAAAATTACAGAAAAAATCTATAAATTAAATTGTAATTATGCCTCAAAAATCTTATCCAAATTAGAAACCGATATTAAATTACACTAAATAAACCGTTATGGCTTGTACACGATTCCACAACGACTTTCTGAAAATTTAATTTGGACATAACTTACTATCTATAAGACAAAATCTCGATTTTTCACTTCCAATAGAGAGATACAGTTTAATAGATTCAAAAGTTTCTTGTATCATTGAATTTCGACTTATATTGGATTATGTATATTCAGTTGAAATTTTAAATCGTAAATTAAGAACTAACACGGCTATTTCATGCTCATTTTAAATTATATTATAAATTATACGTTAAAACTTTGTTTTATAAATAAATTCATTATAAAATCCTTTTTAAATTATCAATACAACATTTAAAACAAATTTAAATGTTCAAAATTAAATGGCTAAAAATTCGTGTCGTTACATTCCTTCCCCCTTAAAATAATTTCGTCCTCGAAATTGCTACATAGTAAAAATGCTATAACTCTAACTCCTTAAAACCTACATAGTTGAAATCTTATATTCCATATCTTCATAACCCAGTTCTTATCTGACCTTCGAATTCTCATGCCAATACTTGACCATTCATAATTCTTTCCAAATGATATGTCCACCATTTTCGGACAATCCATCATCACTTTATCGTCTTCAATCCATATGGTCTTCTGCATATCCATACTCATTCCAGCTAATTTTAAATTCATTTATCAATTTCAATATTTCACTTGAAATTTTATTATCCAATTTTGGTTTTCTTATTTCAATTACAATTAACAACTTGATTTTAAATTGTTAAAATATTTCATGAAAATTTTCTAACTCTTTAAATTTTCGAAAAAATTTCGTCAGCATCTCCCTTGCACAGCTCAATCGGTGCAATCACAACTCGCCTTTCTAGGCCTTCCCCAATTGAAAAGAAAATCAAAAAGCCAAGCGGCTTGCCCAATAGGCTCATAAAATCATCAAACCCAAGTAATATTGTAAACGTGTGCCTTTTTGTCGGCATAAATTCAATCTCTTGCATTTGCTTCCATTCAATATCTGCTCAGCATACATATATCCATTTCAAATTGGTTTCAAATTAATCCAACTTCTAGTTTTTAACTATCTAATTAACCTCTGATTAGTTCACTTCCATTCTATCAATTCAAATCTGATTTCTATTTAAATCAATCCATTCGAAATTATATTTTCAAAATCAATTTTCCTTTATAAATGTCTTACTTTAAACCATTATTCACTTCAGTCGTGAATACTATTCCTTTTATATATTCAAATTTATTTGATTTCATACTAAATATCTCAAATCCAATTTCCATTTATTTACTTCTCTAATTCCCTTTGTAACTTGCTAAGTTCAATCCCAATTTCGAATATCAGTTTAAAAACACCTTTCCACTTTTCTATATAAATTTGAACTTGACTTTATATTTTCAATTTATCCATTAATAAAAATATCACTTAATTTATAAACACATTTATAATTTACTTCTTTTTTTAACCATTTAAACAGGTTTCTATTTCCAACCCTATTCGAGATTTAATTTCTAGTTTTGGGAATAAATTCCATTTTTAAATCATATTCGAAAATGTTTTACGGTATCTAAAATACCAAGTTTCTAGGGATAGGGTAAATCAAACATAACATATCCAATCATGTATTATATAACACATCATATATCACAATCAAATAAAAACAGTAAAATAAATGTTTAGGAATCCAGTTGGATTCCTCCAACCTGTTTCCCTGCATCCATAGATGTTAATCAGCATCAATAATAATATTTCACATCAATATGAAATATTAGAACTAATGATCGATCAACGATGTAATCATATCAACTAATTTTATCAACTATTCAACCAATTTTACAAACTACTCAACCAAGTAATCATCACATGATATAAAATTGCTATAAATAAATTTTAAACTTGTTTATATAAAAATATAAACGATTCAGAGTTAGTGAGTTTACTCACCTTGTTTTGCAGTTGACGATTCTGCTTTGGTTTTGTTTAAAATCAAACAAGCGTTCGATTTTTCTCTGAAATTCCACTTAGCTCAGTTCTCGGTCACGCTAGTCCACAATATAGATTCCATCTCGGTAAATCCAGCGTAGTTTGTTTCATCGAATTCTAATCACAAACGAATTAGTTGTAGCCATTATAACTTCTTTACTACGAATCAAGTTAATTTATAACTAACTAAAATATCATTAACTTTTTAAATTACAATGATTAGTTTAGTTAATCATGAGTTTGTATGCCATTGACCTCTTTCATCCGGTACGCAAATTTGAACCGCTGCCATGCCCTGCCGGGATTTCCAACGCCTAGTGCTCCTACATTTCTTCACCATTCTACAATGCATTGAATATCATTCCATATTTCTCTTTGTTTAACAAGATCGGACTTCCTCCTAGGCATCCGACTAAAATCAATTTCATGCTTCCCGGTTCGTTCAGCAATACACAAAATCCACTGATTTCTGACTCCTTATCCTCTCTCCTCTCTCCTTTGATTCATATGTCATCACCACATATACTCGCAACTGAGACTTTCTACTAACCCGGTTCCACCCATAGTCCCTCCTCGCTACCCCTGAAATTGCCATTGCTGTGCCTTCCAGTTTCTTGACTTTGACATGCCATTTTCAACCGACCGTCTGCTAGTAATAATAAGCACAAGGCCAACATTATAAAATTTACTACATTTTGTTTTTACTGATTAACTACAATCCAAAAACAACACACGTCGCTCCTCCAATATGCTAATCATCACACTGGTGTTTCCCCTTTCACAAACCTTACCATCATTTTCCACAATACCCATTCGCAATAACTCCAACCAAATTAACTCCGCATCCCCTCCTTCCCTTCACTATAGTACACAAAACCGCTCCTCCTTATAACATGCCCATTCAATAATTCCTCCATCACCCAGTAAAACACGTTCCACTTGTACACTATTCCACGCATCCCTCCACTCCGTGTGTATCAGCACCTCACCCCCTCCCCACTACATACACAACCAACTTTAAGAAGCTCTAGTCCTCTATATCTAAGACAAACAAAAGATTGCAACTTCATAGTGACCAAGAGCAGGTTACTGTTCGGACCAGGCTCACTTTAGAGCCACATGGCACTACCAACAAGGCGCAAGCTTGAGATTACTAAGCAGTGGGAGATGGTGTTGGTTTAGTTACTTATTTTGTTTAGATGGTTTTCCAGGACCTGGATGGAGTCAAAAGTAGAGGAAAGTTTTTCGTGAGTGGCGAAACACGGAGAGGGGAAAATGGTGTGAGAGGTTGCGAGAGGGGTTGGTTCAGACGTAAGATAGAGAAGCACCATTGGATTTTTATTGTATTTGAGTTCTGCGTTTTTAATTCTTTTTCCACTCAAAGGATCGAGATGTCCAGCTTTTTAAAAGAGGGAATAACGTGGCAGGCACGACTTTGAAAGCTTGGCACACACGGTTGGAAAGTTTGGCACACACGACACGTTTTGCTCCCTTGGTTTGCACGACACGTTTAGCTGCAATCCAATTTATTTCTAATTAGGATGTTTAAGAAAGGGACAAATTATATAGCTTGGCCAAATCATTATTTAGAGAAACTGAAGGAAAATGTTTTACGTTGGATCTATATTGGCCTTGAAGATTTGAAATTCGTGCACGGTATATGTAATATAGAATTTAGTTTATTTACGAACTGCTATAGACAAAAGTAAAAATACTATCGTGTCAAGCGATGTGCTATGATCCCAGAAATATAATAACATAGGCAAGTTAACTTATATTGTGATATCACAAAATACTGATATAAGTTGTAAAATACTTCAAATAAATAGTTGCTTTTTTACAAAATAAAAATTACAGAAAAAATCTATATATTAAATTATAATTATGCCTCAAAAATCTTATCCAAATTCGAAGCTAATGTTTAATTATATTAAATAAACCGTTATGGCTTGTACACGATTCCACAGCGACTTTCTGAAAATTTAATTTGGACATAACTTACTATCTATAAGACGAAATCTCGATTTTTCACTTCCATTAGAGAGATACAGTTTAATAGATTCAAAAGTTTCTTGTATCATTGAATTCCGACTTATATTGGATTATGTATATTCAGTGGAAATTTTAAATCGTAAATTAAGAACTAACACGACTATTTCATGCTCATTTTAAATTATATTATAAATTATACGCTAAAACTTTGTTTTATAAATAAATTCATTATAAAATCCTTTTTAATTTATCAATACAACATTTAAAACAAATTTAAAAGTTCAAAATTAAATGGCCAAAAATTCGGGTCGTTACATTCCTTCCCCCTTAAAATAATTTCGTCCTCGAAATTGCTATGTAGTAAAAATGCTATAACTCTAACTCCTTAAAACCGACTTAGTTGAAATCTTATATTCCATATCTTCATAACCCAGTTCTTATCTGTCCTTCGAATTCTCATGCCAATACTTGACCATTCATATTTCTTTCCAAATGACATGTCCACCATTTTTGGACAATCCATCATCACTTTATCGTCTTCAATCCATATGCTCTTTTGCATATCCATACTCATTCCAGTTAATTTTAAATTCATTTATCAATTTCAATATTTCACTTGAAATTTTAATATCCAATTTTGGTTTTCTTATTTCAATTACAATTAACAACTTGACTTTAAATTGTTAAAAAATTTCTTGAAAATTTTCTAACTCTTTAAATTTTCGAAAAAATTTCGTCAGCATCTCCCTTTCACGGCTCAATCAGTATAATCACAACTCGCCTTTCTAGGCCTTCCCCAATCGAAAAGAAAATCAAAAAGCCAAGCGGCTTGCCCAATAGGCTCATAAAATCATCAAACCCAAGTAATATTGTAAACGTGTACCTTTCTATCGGCATAAATTCTATCTCTTGCATTTGCTTTCATTCAATATCTGCTCAGCATACATATATCCATTTCCAATTGGTTTCAAATTAATCCAACTTCTAGTTTTTAACTCTCTAATCAACCTCTGATTAGTTCACATCCATTCTATCAATTCAAATCTGATTTTTATTTAAATTAATCCATTCGAAATTATATTTTCAAAATCAAATTTCCTTTATAAATGTCTTACTTTAAACCATTATTCACTTCAGTCGTGAATGCTATTCCTTTTATATAATCAAATTTATTTGATTTCATACTAAATATCTCAAATCCAATTTCCTTTTATTTACTTCTCTTGTTCATAATTCCCTTTGTAACTTGCTAAGTTCAATCCCAATTTTGAATATCAGTTTAAAAACACCTTTCCACTTTTCTATATAAACTTGAACTTGACTTTATATTTTCAATTTATCCATTAATAAAAATATCACTTAATTTATAAACACATTTATAATTTACTTCTTTTTTTAACCATTTAAACAGGTTTCTATTTCCAACTCTATTCGAGATTTAATTTCTAGTTTTGGGAATAAATCCCATTTTTAAATCATATTCGAAAATGTTTTACGGTATCTAAAATACCAAGTTTCTAGGGCTAGGGTAAAACAAACATAACATATCCAATCATGTATTATATAACACATCATATATCACAATCAAATAAAAACAGTAAAATAAATGTTGAGGAATCCAGTTGGATTCCTCCAACCTGTTTCCCTGCATCCATAGATGTTAATCAGCATCAATAATAATATTTCACATCAATATGAAATATTAGAACTAATGATCGATCAACGATGTAATCATATCAACTAATTTTATCAACTATTCAACCAATTTTACCAACTACTCAACAAAGTAATCATCACATGGTTTAAAATTGCTATAAATAAATTTAAAACTCGTTTATATAAAAATATAAATGATTCAGAGTTAGTGAGTTTACTCACCTTGTTTTGCAGTTGACGATTCTGCTTTGGTTTTGTTTAAAATCAAACAAGCGTTCGATTTTTCCCTGAAATTCAACTTAGCTCAGTTCTCGGTCACGCTAGTCCACAATATAGATTCCATCTCGGTAAATCCAGCGTAGTTTGTTTCATCGAATTCTAATCACAAACGAATTAGTTGTAGCTATTATAACTTCTTTACTACAAATCAAATTAATTTATAATTAACTAAAATATCATTAACTTTATAAATTACCGTGATTAGTTTAGTTAATCACGCGTTTGTATGCCGTTGACCTCTTTCATCCGGTACCCAAATTTGAACCTGCTGCCATGCCATGCCGGGATTTCCAATGCCTAGTGCTCCTACATTTCTTCGCCATTCTACAACAGATTGAATATCATTCCATATTTCTCTTTGTTTAACAAGATCGGACTTCCTCCTAGGCATCCGGCTAAAATCAATTGCATGCTTCCCAATTCGTTCAATAATACCCAAAATCCACTGTTTTCTGACTCCTTACCCTCTCTCCTTTGATTCATATGTCATCACCATATATACTCGCAACCGAGACTTTCTACTAACCCGGTTCCACCCATAGTCCCTCCTCGCTACCCCTGAAATTTGCCATCGCAGTGCCTTCCAGTTTCTGGACTTTGACATGCCCTTTTCAACCGACCGTCTGCTAGTAATAATAACCACACGGCCAACATTATAAAATTTACTATATTTTGTTTTTACTGATTAACTACAATCCAAAAACAACACACGTCGCTCCTCTAATATGCTATTCATCACACTGGTGTTTCCCCTTTCACAAACCTTGCCATCATTTTTCATAACACCCATTCGTAATAACTCCAACCAAATTAACTCTGCATCCCCTCCTTCCCTTCACTATAGTACACAAAACCGCTCCTCCTTATAACATGCCATTCAGTAATTCCTCCATCACCCAGTAAAACATGTTCCACTTGTACACTATTCCATGCATCCCTCCACTCCGTGTGTATCAGCACCTCACCCCCTCTCCACTACAAACACAACCAACTTTAAGAAGCTCTAGTCCTCTATATCTAAGACAAACAAAAGATTGCAACTTCATAGTGACCAAGAGCAGGTTACTGTTCGGACCAGGCTCAATTTAGAGCCACATGGCACTACCAATAAGGCGCAAGCTTGGGATTACTAAGTAGTGGGAGATGGTGATGGTTTAGTTACTTATTTTGTTTAGATGGTTTTCCAGGACCTGGATGGAGTCAAAAGTAGAGGAAAGTTTTTCGTGAGTGGCGAAACACAGAGAGGGGAAAATGGTGTGAGAGGTTGCGAGAGGGGTTGGTTCAGACGTAAGATAGAGAAGCACCATTGGATTTTTATTGTAATTTAGTTTTGCGTTTTTAATTCTTTTTCCTCTCAAAGGATCGAGATGTCCATCTTTTTGAAAGAGAGAATAGTGTGGCAGGCATGGCTTTGAAAGCTTGGGGCACACGGTTTGAAAGTTTGGCATGCAGGGCACGTTTTGCTTCCTTGGTTTGCACGACACGTTTAGCTGCAATCCAATTTAATTCTGATAAGGACGTTTAAGAAAGGGACAGATTACATAGCTTGGACAAAGCATTATTTAGAGAAATTGAAGGAAAATGTTTTACGCTAGATCTATATTGGCCTTAAAGATTTGAAATTTATGCACGGTATATGTTATATAGAATTTCGTTTATTTACGAACTGCTATAGACAAAAGTAAAAATACTATCATGTCAAGCGATGTGCTGTGATCCTAAAAATATAATAATATAGACAAGTTAACTTATATTGTGATATCCCAAAATACTGATATAAGGTATAAAATAATTCAAATAAATAGTTGCTTTTTTTCAAAATAAAAATTATAGAAAAATTATTTAAATTAAATTATAACCACGCATCAAAAATCTTATCCAAATTCAAAGCTGATATTTAATTATATTAAATAAACCATTATGGCTTATACACGATTCCACAATGACTTTATGAAAATTTAATTTTGACATAACTTTTTA
Source organism: Allium sativum (assembly GCA_030737875.1). Taxonomy (NCBI): domain Eukaryota; kingdom Viridiplantae; phylum Streptophyta; class Magnoliopsida; order Asparagales; family Amaryllidaceae; genus Allium; species Allium sativum. Next base: position 165,672,138 of record CM060924.1, read on the forward strand.
TCTATAAGACGAAATCTCGATTTTTCACTTCCATTAGAAAGATACAGTTTAATAGATTCAAAAGTTTCTTGTGTCATTGAATTCTGACTTATATTGGATTCTGTATATTCAATTGAAGTTTTAAATCGTAAATTAAGAACTACTGCGGCTATTTCAAGCTCATTTTAAATTATATTATAAATTATACGTTAAAAATTTGTTTTATAAATAAATTCATTATAAAATCCTTTTTAAATTATCAATACAACATTTAAAACAAAAATAAAAGTTCAAAATTAAATAGCTAAAAATCTGGGTCATTACAACAAATCCCAACTTCTTCGCTGAGAACATCGCGCGTATCCAAATTTCACTAGTAAACCCACGTTCCAGAACTCCCTATCAGCACAACCAAAAATCTATGATCTGCTTCCTAAAAGAAAAGTGAAAAATATATATAAAGAGGAGTGAGTAAATTGTGGTGAAGAAACTATTTGTTGCCTGATTTTCAAATTCTCTGAGAAACAAAGACAAAAGTTGGGCGTGTTATTTTTGGCACATTGGGAAGCGTTGTTTGTACTGGGAGAGAAAGATTGGTGGTTAATTAATTTGAGTGGTCCAAAATTTATTGGTGCATGGGTCCTGGTATTAATTAGTTTAAATTTTTTATTTTATTGGTGCTTGAGTCTAGGTTGAATCTAATTCTATTTTTTTGTTTTCTTCCCTTGAGTCATAATTTAGTTCTTAAATTTAGCATTTTGGGGTATTGTCGAGTTAGAGTTTTGTCTCATAGATCTTTGAGTCTAGTTTTTTTTCTAAGTTGAATTGTTTTTCTTGTTTTATTTTTTAGTCGAATCAGTTGCTAGTTTTTTTTCTTTTCAATTGTTTTTATTTTTGTTTTTTATTTTCTTTTCTTAAAAAGAAGAAGAAGAGAGAAATCAAAAGCAGGTCGAAAGTGAAGAAAGAGTTATAGCAAATAAATCAAGAATTCAGAAGTCGAGCAAATTGCAAGCAGTGGAACTTCAATCATTGATACTACCCAAATTTTCTGGATGGACTGTCATACCCCACTGTAAAATTTTCTAAAGTCTATAGGTGCTCTGCTGCAAAGAAATATATAGACATTGCTTGTAAAAATCTTCTACAGGGGCAGCGGCTTGCTTGTACATTTTTTTTAATTTCTGTAGTCGTTATTGTTTGATTGTTGTGATTGGCTGGAATTTCTATAACTGAAATCTTCATTCTCATTGTTTTCAACAATAAAAATAGACATTGCAAGATAATATAATTGAAAAGTGGTTTTTTGTGAAGTTGACTGTCTCGTATAATTGGATCTCGGATATATAGTAGTTCAATTTATTGAAGTATTAGCAAAAGAGGTTGCATACTACACGTAAAACATTGGTTGTATCCCTTAGTATTTACACTATACGTGAACGACCATAAGACCATCTTCCCCTTCTAATTGAGTTAGTTAATTAATAGAGCATAACTTAATATTTTATACTGTTTTGAAGTGAGAATAATTTCTATCTTGCCTTGACTTCATTCAAATGTCTGATTCAAAAAAGTCCTTGAGAAAAATGTGGGATAATTATCGGAGTAGACGCCCTCTTGAACAGTATGAATATGAATTACACCTCATGAGGCAAAATTTTCTGAAATTTCGTGAGCCCAATGCCAACAATTTTCAAAATTTTCTAAATAACCAACATTTTCAAAATCATAGAAATGATCAAAATTGCGATTTCAATTCAAACTTCAGTAATTTCGGTTATGAGCCACATCGTCATCAAAATAGCTTTGAATCCTAATATAGCTTTGGTCAACATCAATATGGGGTTGTAAACCAAAATTTTCAAAATTATAGCCCGTATCAACATCTTGAAAATAACCAAAATTACAATTTTCCCTTGAATTCTAACAGTTTTGGTTATGAACATAATTTATATAATCAAAATGATTTCCAATATCATTGTAATTTTTCTAAAAATTCAAACAACCACCACATTGGAAATAATGTTGATTGTGAAATTGATGTGGACTATAATTTTGAGAATCAAGAAATCCAAAACGAGTGCTCTCAAATCAACGATTCTGAAGAATATCATCTTAACATTCTTAGAGAGAGGGAAGAAGAGCTAAATAAAAAGATGGATGAACTTCTTTGTTTAATGACATCTTTAAAAGAACAACGAGAGAAACAAAATCAAATTCAAACAAGCGATGAATCAGAAAATAATCCATTCTTTATTGATAGTGAAAATTTTCAGATTACAACTTTGAAAATTGAGAATAACAATCTAAATGAAGTTGTTCAAAATTCAACAAATGATATGGACTTCGATTATTTTCAGGAAAAAGATTTAAGCTCAAATTTTGATCTTCCTCTTTCAGACTGCGAGAAACTTGAAATTCTAAAAATTGAACAGAATAAAATTATTGAATTTTTCAAAAACTCAAAATTGGAGAAGAATTTTAATGAACATGAATTTTTTGGAATGTGCGAGGATGAATTGCCAAATGAGGATGAAATAGAATCAGGCCACGAATCCAAGTTTGAAAATTTTAACTTCGAGGAGACTTCCAACGAACTTGAAGTTGTCAGGATCGAAAATATGTTGTCCAGTAATGGAATTGAGAAATGTGATCACATAGTCTTGAACTACACTCTGGATTTAAATTTCATGATTGCAACTGAGTTTATCTACGATCACAAATTTTTGGACAATTACAATGATAAATTTGTGGAACATATGAATCATCTTGGAGATATTAGCTTAGTTGAAAAATTTCATGTTTGGATGACCCTGGGCATTTATTTACTGTACTATAAATCTAGGTATAAAGATGATATGGTTTTCAAAAACCTTTGCTTATTAGAAAGCATGCCTAAACATAGTGGGAATGGGATTCATCGGGCTAGAACCAAGTGTGGGGGAAAAAAGTTGGTGGCATTCTTTGCATCGCATGCATCACAAACACATATATCATTGTACATATGATTTTCATTCGCATATAGTAGCTAAACTTCATTTCATTTTACAGATAATTTTGCAACTCATTCACCTTTGGGTACGGTCTTTCAAATTTAGGAAACATTTATAGTGTGGACACTGTTAAGTTCTAGTGTGGGGGAGTCTGCATTGCATTCTTTTAATTTTACTTTCTTTTCATATAGGACCATCATGCATTTTAGATCGTAGTAACATGCCAATTTTTTTTTGGAAACATGACATATTTTAGATTAATACAATAAAATAAGTTAACAATTGTTAGACAGTTGATCGTATTTTTTTCTCTCAACTAAGATCGAATAAGAAATATAATGAAAAGTTGAATTACAAAGGATAATAGTGTAACTGGTACATAGGTGGATTCTTAGGTGATGTCCATGAAGTTTATTCTAAATTGTAGTCTTTGTTTAATGAGTGGAGGACTTAAAATACTTACATTGGCTTTTCGAATCCTCAAAACTAAGTTGTGTTAAGTTGAATTCGCGTATCTCTCTCTCTTGTTCTTATATTTTCAATAATAATAATAATAATAGTAATCCAAGGGTATCCAACATTGCTTGCAGATCTAGCGTTAGTGTGCAAACCCGCCAAGCTCTATCTGACATGTTGTTGACAAAGTCAGCATCGGTATATCTTGATCTCATTTTATGAGTTAGACGCCTATGGATTACCGACATTTTGTTGACAAAGTCAGCGACGGCCTGCACAATCCGCTAAGCTCTGTCCCAACTCTCCGTCAGTCCGCAAGGCAGTATATGGATGGTATATCTTGGTTATTTTAGTTAGGTGTATGTAATTAATCATAAATTTCAATTTTTATAGAGATGGAGAATAAGCAATGATGCCTAAACACTTCTTGACCTTATTGATTTGACTAGCCGTGCACGAGTAAATAATAATACCACTTTACAAACTATGACAAACAAACTAAGAATCTATTTCATGGCTGCACTATGTTATCGACCGAACTAACTGGCCAAACTAGAGTTTAAAATTGAAAACTTGATTTATGTTGAAAATTTGTGACAAGTTAAGATATCTAAAATATAATCAACTATCTAGAAATTGTTAACTTAATTTATTGTACCACTTTCCTGAAACAGTCGTGTTTTCATATATTTTTTGTTTTCAATTGCATAAGTCCTCTACATTCATGTAGTTACATTAGAGCCATAGCATACTACTGCATTTGGATTTTGTAGGTAGTATCCACTGAAAACCCTCACGAGACACCACTCGTCCTACTAGGGGCACTTAGAGGTTTAACGGCTTGTTGCATACGCTTAATGCAATCGTTTTTCCGATGAAAGTGTGACCTATCTAGTTAGTTTTTAATTTTTTTTTTTTACTCGAGGACGAGTAAAAGATAAGTGTGGGGTATTTGATTAACATAGAAATGTGTTTGTTTTATGCTCTTATACCTTATCTTTTGTATATAAGTAGATATTAGTTGGGTATTATTTTGTCACTTTTACAGATATGCCGACTTAACCGCATGCAATCAAAAAATATAAAAACAGAGATCAAATTACTGTATATTTATATGTAAAGACTTACTGACAAAGATCTCACATTTAGTTGGTTTTTGGACAAGAAAATAATTGGCAGAAAGGCTATGCATATCACAAATCAATGAAAATTTGTCAAGGAAGCAAGAGGAAAAGAGGAAAGGCCCAAATTTACTAGATTTCACTAAGGCCCATTTGTAATTCTCATTGTAAACTCTTTTGTGATTGCCCTAAGGCCCATTTTTCATTGTATTAGGGCTAGGGTTAGGGTTGGCTATCTATCCTACAAATTCTTTTGTATTCTCATTGTAAACATCATCCTGGAATTAATAAAGTCTACTTCTTTTTCTCTTTTCTGCATTTTTTTATTTTCCTAGCAACTAGTGTTGTCTATATAATTAGATTTGGTAGAACGCTATTTGTATTTTGCACTTATTTTCATTAGTGATTGACCATCTGATTAGATTCAGCGGTAATCCTAATTTTATTTCCTGTTTGTTATTTTTAATTCTGCAATTTCAATTTTTGTTCTTTTTACTGCTTCCTTGGGTCAATTGGAATGAATACAAATTTGATTAGATTCAGATCTGATTCTATTCAATAATAATTTAATTGCAGTTTTAATTTCGTTTGCTTTCAAAACCAACCTCGAAGATTTGTCTAACTCGCCAAAGAAATTATGTAAATAATTTAATTTAATTTACCTCCCTGTGATTCGACCTGCATACTACACGATCTGTGCGCTTGCAGTAATTGTTACATTATTCGCTCTTTTCTAGTTCTTAGGAAAGCGATGAACAAGTTTTTGTCTTGGTTTTAACTACTGTGTTTCTTATAGGCTATCAAGCGATGGTTTCTAACGGAAGGTGATGCTTCCTAACCTTCTTCTGCAGTGTGGGGACTTAAAGAAGAAAATATGTCTTTTAGGAAGGAAAATGACAACCTTATCCATGCTAAAAAAATGTAGTTATGGAGGGAAATAAACTAGATTCTGTTCTCGTAGAAGTGAAGAACTCAATTGTCATAGAAAAAGAATCCGATCTGGTCTTAGCTAAAGAAGTTTGGGTTTTAAAGGGGACCTTGGAGGGGTCCAAAGAAGAGATTGTTATGTTTGATTCTCATTGTTCCTCTTTACAAAACAAAATTCTCTTCTGGAAAAAGTGAAGGATTCCTTCAAGATCTTGCTAAGAAGGAAGGAAGCCTTATTTGTCAGTGTTGTTGAAGTGATAAATGATGCTAGACGGACGGTCTCTTGTTTTCTCCAGACCACCTTGGATGAAATCTTGGTTAATTCATTTGAGGATGATTTCCTTCCTCTTTATGTGGATAATATGAACATATTCTCAAATTTAGACTTTTCTTCTCTCGACCCATCCTTGGTTGAAAGATTTATGTCTAAGATAACCTGTATGAGAAAAGGAAAAGAAGTTCCTGAGAGGAAGCGGACTAACGTGGCTGAACTCTTTTTTATTGAGGATATTCCTTTTTGAGGAACCACATGCCGACGATGGAAGAGATCTCACTGAAGCGCCAAGGGTTTTTTGTACCAACAACGATAATCCTGAGTCCATAAGTGTTGCTGAACGCGGAGAAGAACATAGTGGTGATTCTACTGGTGTTGGTCGCACTTTTTCGGCCCTCGATGGTCGATAGGAAGTGTGCGATGAAGATTCTGAAACCTTAAGAGGTGATCTTGTGCTAGCTGAACCTCCCAATCCTTTTGGAGCACAAAAGATAGGGAAAGATCCAAGCATCAAGGGCGCTTCTTTTGTTGACACTTTTCAAATTTCTGAGGTATAAAAACTTCTATGATATCCTTTTTATTTTTACTTTCAATAATTGGTCTTTATTCCTTTTCAGTATGGACGAAAAGGAGTAAATTAAGTTTTAGGCGTTCCCTTCTTAAAAAGGCTCAGTCGGAAATGATTCATCTTACTAGAGAGCTGAAGAAACAAACAAAAGAATATAACCCCTTGTCTAACAGATATCACCTCCTTGACAAGAGTGCTGCAAAACTATTGCTTTTCAAAGAGAGAGAGAGAGGTTGCTGCTAGATTGAGAACTTCTCGACTGCGGGGCGAGAGGCTTTTGAAAGAAATTGTAGAGTTCATGACCTCTTTTTGGATGTTAATCGAAGATAGGGACAACTAATGAACTTTTTTTTACCAAATTTACAGTAGATATGAATAGTGGGTTTTTCCTTTTTATGTGACCGTAGTGGGGGATTGCTTAGGCGTCTGCATAGAAGGTTCCTTGATGAACGTGGTGTGGACCTCCACCCGGATGAATGCTGGAACTTTCCACGAGTTACCTCTATTCCCAGAGAGCTACCTTTAGATAAACTTAAGTTTAATAAGCATCGATTTGTATCTGAAACCTTTAAGAGATCTATCTTGTAGGAGCAGGAGGACTATCTATAATGAATGTATTTTCTCAATTTACAATGTAATGAATGACCTTTCTTCTAATTCTTTTAATGTTTTCTTTAGATTCTGTCTTCTACCTCAAGTTTACTTTCTAGGGGTTTCTTAGGAGATTATGATAAGTTGAAAGGAGAGTACCGGAAGAAGTCTTTTCTTGTTAAGTCTTCCCCTTTAGTGCGGTATTGCTTCTTAAGGGACCTTGGGAAAGTTTATACTCAGTATCCTTGGATCCTCCTTGATTTTCTTGGTAAAGAAAAGGATCAATTCTTACACGTATCGGTTGAAGCTCACCAGAGGTTATGATAGTCCCCCTGAGGAATGGGATTATCAAAAATGTCCTCCAGTTTACATACCTGAAGGGTTTGGAATTCCTTTTGATTCCTCACTTAATCTTTCTACTAACACCTTGATTAAAGTCAAGAGGATCGTTTCTTGTCCTATAAATTATACTAAACATCTGTACTAGCATTCCTGGGAACTAGACTATGTTTACGTATAAGCCGTGATATTAGAATCGAGATGGTACTCTTATGGGAGATTTATTTGTCTTCAAATCCTTTTGTAAGTAAATATGTAGAATGTAAGGTACTTGATGTATCATACTTCATATGTAATGATCTGCAATGATAGTGTTATAAATAATATTATGATTTATTATCACTGAATGTGTAGTCTTAGCTTGTGACAAAGATGCTCTCTTTCAAGGTTCCTACCATGCTTTTATGTGTAAACTTAACACACATTATTTTATGTTAATCCTTATAGGATATGCATGATGGTTTTGTCTATATTTTATGTACAGAGAAGTTAACTCTGATCAGAAGAAACTCTCACGAAACCTCCCTCCGTGGGACCTTTAAGAAGAGTGTAACCTCTTTCATAAGGCTTTGCTAGGAAAACTTAATAAACTTACTTTAGCTCTCTATTAAGCTTATGTTCTAGTGTAGTGTGGTTATTTGCATCGTGTATACATTTGGCATACTGGATAATGACTATATATATATGAGTTTAAGGAAATCTCCCTGAGCATGATGGCAGACATTGTCTTTGTTTGAAGGCTTTTAAGTAGTAGAATCTGGCCATTGTCTCAGGACATTGGTAGTTGATCTCTTCCTTAGGGATTAAGAATTTGATCCGGACATCCCTGGTTAGGGTATTAAGGATAGGAGATCATAACCCCCTTCTGGTGATAGTAGAGCCTTGTTCCATATTCGGGATTAGGGCGATTGATATTAGTCCAGAAATTCACCCTAGGTTATGATAGAAGTGCTGAATTTACCTAGATTCAGGTATTGGGAATAAAAGATCAGAAATCCTTCATTGGTAATAATAGAAGTCCTGAACCGACCCGGATTCAGGTTATTAAGAAAACGAGGAAATACTTCTGGGCATAATAGGAGTTTTGACGCGGATTCGGGTATTTAGGATAAGACCAGAAATCCAGTGTCGGTAATAATTGAGACCCGAACCAACTCAGAATCGGGTATTTTAAATAGAGAGCTAGAGACCACTTCTGGCATTCGTTTTGTTACCGTTTTAGAGTGTGATTTGTGAAGCAGGGGATATACATGCTTCTTTTGGATTTTATTGTCAAAGCAGAGGATGTATGTGCTTTGTTGGCCACTCTCTAGACCCATGCGTTCGGTGCGCTTGGTTAGCTTATCCACAAGCAGGGCCCAAGGACTTACCCGACTTCCCTCCAGGAGGTTCCTTATCCTATTGTAGGCAATGATAAGGTCTTATATGCTTAAATCGATCCATCGTAGGTGCGAAATTAAGGCATACTCTTTTGATGCTCTACCCGGGCCATCGTAGGCGATGATAGAGGCTTACACTCCTCCCCTTCCAATGGGTTCTTTATCCTGGCCATCGTAGGAGATGATAAGGGTATGTATTCCCTTCTGCAGATAATGTGGAACATAAGCAAAGGTAGGACGTGCTCTTATGCGAGCAGAGGTAGGACATGCTTAGTTCATAGCAGAGTTAGGGTGTACTCTTCTACGAGAAGAGGAATGGCATGCTAATTAGATGCTCCGTCCTAACCATTTCTGGCGTTGATCAGAGGCTTACGCTTTTGATGCTTTAACCAGGCCCTTTTTGATTCAGGCACGGAGAAAGGTTTACACGTCACCCCCCTCCAGGGAGTGCCTTGTCTTGACCAACTCGGTGGTGACAAGGTTCTAATTCATCTGTGATTTGACCCGCCTTAGGTTATCTCGAGTTCTTGAGAGGGTTTCCATACCCTTAGTTGCATTGTAATCCTTTTCCTAAGGATTTTATTGGACTTAGTTTAATCCTTTTACAGAATATCGCAATTCTCCTTGACTGAGGAACTTGATGATCATCCCTTAGAGAATTCTACAGCAATTAGTTTCACGTCCATTCATTATATGATAGTGACTGTATGGCCCTCCCAATTTCCTTTCGTACTTGGGCTTCTTCTTTGCGGATGGCCAATAATGGAGTTCTTGTTTAGTTAGGAAATAAATGTTTTCCATCGAAGTAGTGTGGTAGCATCGTTTGGGTGATATAGGTATAAAATCCATTTCTTGTCGTTGGAACCTAGCCCTTTCGTTATCAAACTCTGTTACTTCATCCATATCGTTGCCTCTTCTTTTTAAGGTATTTTGAGACTGAAACACTATCCTTTTAGTCCATTTGTAAGAAAAGTGGTTAAAATCCTCCATTATTTCTTGTCTGAAAACCATTCTGTTGGCTTGCTCATGGATAGCTTCTATTATATGAGAGATGAGACTATACTCCCTTGACATAGAACCACTTAAAGTAAAGACCGGTGCTTATCCCATATACGAAGGGTTGTCGTTCCAATAATTAGAATCGTATTGCTTTAGTTCCCTTTTCTTTTTGACTATTCGTAAGGCTTCCATTCTTAACCTCTTTTCTTCTGTTACTCTTGGGTTAGTTGTACCTAAAATAGCCATTTGGGATACGAAAAATTCTTGTTAGGACCTTTTGCCCATAATCTTGCTTCTTTAAAGCTTAGTCCAATCCTGGACGAAACATCACTATTAGATGTTTGGTTGTTAAACACAAGGTCGGAGGTTCAAGCCCTACTTCTAGCACCAAAATGTTAATGATATTTTTCGTCAACACTGGAGATAGGCCTATGGAAGTGGACCTAAGGAAAAAACGAGGTTATTTAGTTTCCAAGAGCTTTAGTTAATTCACCGTTTCCTTAGATATCAAGGTTTAAAGCCCTAAAGATTAGTTAGTCTTACCTCAAAGGGGGTGAGCATCATGCTTAAGCGACTTAGGAACCAACAATTATCTTGGGACAAGGGTTCCTTAAGCACAACACCCAGTAGAAGGCTAAATGTCTTATAGGAAGGGGTTTTGTAATAACTTCGCCGAAGGCTCTACACTTGAGTAGGTAACTATGACCATGTAGAAAGCATAGGGAATGTTGTGTAGGAAATAATTAAGAAAACTCATAAGAAGCTCATTAAAAATATGCTAAGTGTTGAACTGCTTGATCTTTGATTTGAAGTATTTAAGTAATTGCAATAGAAATCCCCAAATCGATTTAAAAATTAGGGTTACTTTAAAAGAAAAGAGTACAAGAATAAGAAATGAGGAATCATCCCAAAAAATGAGACCCCTAGGGTCTTATTTATAGATAAATCGGCGCCCCTTTTGCCATTGGGCTAGCAGAAGCCTCTGTCGGTCACTTTTCCTTCTGGTTCCGGTTGCTTTAGTTCTCGGTTGCTCTTTTGGCTTTTCTTGTTGTTGTTAGGGTACCGGTCTTAGCTTTCCGAAGAATGTCTCAGTGTTTGTAGCTTTTCTCTGACGTTACTTTATCTCCTTTGTATCAATACCAAGCATCTTGGTATGGATATATTTAGGAAAGACTTTAGGTTTCCAGCTATGGATTTTTCCGGTCACGAGCTTTCGGTCTTGTTGTTAATCCTTCATGATGTTTGCCTTGGTGTTTCAAAGGTGTTTCTTCTAGGTTTGTCGCCACTTTCTGTATCAAAACTAAGAGGATTAGTGCTGATAGCTTGTCTCTCTTAGAAGCTTTGGCTTGCTTCTCGATAGATCCCTGAAGTAGGCCTCGACTTTCCAGAGGGGCACTTCCTGTTCTTTATTGGTTGTCTGCTAAAGTTACCTCTTGGTGAGCATCAAATTGGGGGTCTCGGTAGATGACTTCCGGATAGTGTCCTCATGTTTTGAGCTCTGTGCTTATGTTGCTCTTGTCTTTTAATGTATCGACATTAAATGTGACATCCCACATCCATTAATGTCACTCTTTATCAGAATGCATTAAGTTTCATGAAGCGTAATAGGTAAACAGAAACAGAAACAGAAAGATCATAAGACTGATATAAAATAATAGTGGAATTAAAACTTTATTAAATAGAAAAGCTTCGTGGTCCAAACCCAATTACATAATAAACCTGAAATACTGAAAACTCATTACATAAATATAAAACTTTTGTCTTGTACCAATATCATCATCAGAGTACAATAATATGTAAAAAGAGCATAATCCCCCAAATATAGCCATAGTAGAGAAGATACGAAAACAAGTGGTACATTTAAGCAGCTCCAAGAAGAATGAAAGAAGAACCCTCATCAAGCTTGAGTATTCCCACCCTGAGAACCTAGGGGGATGGAAGAGAGAGAAGAGGAAACAAAATAGGTCAGACATAAAGTCTGGCGAGTCCAGTTACTTTTAGCATATAAATAAATAAAAACATCATGACACGTATATAAACTGGAGAGTTAGATAACAGTGTCATAAGGAAGGTATAACAATGTAAATAGGATAAACAGAATAGAATATATTGCGCTTCTCTAATTCTTTTCTCTTCATCAATACTAGCATAACAGAACAAGATGATCCCAATAAGTACAAGATGGTAGACTTAGATGCACTTCTAGTGAGAGGTTTTACTCTATACAATAACGGGTAGCCCAACAGAACTGACGGGTGTTACCCCCAATGATAATAACGGGCTCCTAAACAAGCAAGACTAGATGTACCCTGATTACTACCCTCAATCGATTGGCTCCCTAACTCGTAAATACCCTATGCTGGCCCCATAGTAGGATGTATCACTTCCTAAAATGGCAACCCGTTGTTCACAAGATGCACAACCATATCTACAGGTGTCACGGTGTCTTATCCTCCTCCCTGGAATCCGGACCCATGCACGCACATGACCCTATATGCGCCGCCCACACCGTCCCTTAGATGTACCTCTTACAACCAACTCAGTAAGCATGCCCTGACCCCGACCTAGTTCGGGGTCCTCCGTTTGATACCAAGATAAGTTACTGACTGATATGGGTCCCTCACACTGGATGATACAAGCTTCCCCCTAGGCTTGTATTCCCACTACTAAGATTTCAACAGGTAATGCTTGCCAGTTTAACATGATTGCATAACCCTATTAGGTTAAGTTTCTTGGGTTTATATGTATATAAACTTCAAACCTTAATAACTTCATACAATGTCTGTTTTACGCAAACTTGGGGTCTATCTTAAGTAGAATTCTGAGACGAATGCAAAGGCGCAGTCCATTTTACTTGATTCTCAATATTTTAAGTATTCTTTAGTTTACCATCATAATGTTCTTTAAAATTACGGGGTGTTACATTAAGCAAGTTAATGCCAATAGCCCTTTCGCCCTTCTAGGTGTCGGGTTGTAGGATTCTACGTTTTTCTCTTCATTATCTTACGGTTTTAGGCAATTTGCTTTTGGCAATATGCTGTCGTTAACTATCTTTTGTGCCAGACTTGCCCTCCCGATATTCTTTCTTCATATCGTATCTTAGGCTTCTTCTTTGGCAATGGTGTCGGTTGCTCGTTTGTTCTAAATGCCTCCCTTATGATTTTGGTTGTATCCTATACCTTGTCTTTGCTTGTGGATTACTTTTTTCTACCTGTGACGGTTTGATGCCCTATAACCGTCAGCCTGTCTCGGTGTTAGTTTTGGCAGTAACACCAGAAACTTACTACTTCGCTCCTCTTCAGCTGTAAACAGTCACCTGTTGAGGCAGGGATGATAAGGGGGTTCAGGCACGAATTGAAATGATTTGATCCATGAGTCTGCGCTAGATCCAACCACCATTGGTTCATCAGAGCTTGAGATCCAGGTTGCTTCACGAACTAGATCTGAAATAATTAGCGTGTTGGGTTTTAGGGGAAGACAAGCAACCAATATACAGGTATATGAAAGCTTGGGATAAAAAGAGGGTATGCATAGATTTAAGGAAAGGCGGAAGGGTAAAGATTTAGACTAGAAGAGAAATGATGCGAGAGAAAAACCCTAATTGCCATTTCCATAAAAATGTAGCTCATTGTTTTAATATAATTGGTTTTTAAATTATGCATTTATATCTTAACTTAATATTTAAATTAAGTGTACTTAAGAAATATAAATTATAGTTTTCAAGAACTCGTTCTTTTTGTTCACCAATAGGGAATGCGTCTCCATGTTAATTCTCTACCGCTACGCTTTTTTATATTCTCTCCTCTTCTTTTTAAATTCACGCTTACTTCACTTCTTTCTTCTCCTAGCTTTCTTCATTACTGTCAAAAAACAAGCTATCACAAACCCTTGTTGACCCCCCTTCCATGTCGTCACTTTTCAGATCTAGTTTGCTATTTTTCACTAGGCTCTAAATCCGCCTTTTCTTAATCTTTTGTGATGATTTTTATGGATTTAGTCACATTTTGTTTTCTCATTCACTCCTGCCTCCCCGTCGCTTAATCTATATCTAGGTTCTGTCGTCCTTCCCTTTGAATCCGTGGGCATAACCCTCAGGCCTATCACTGCAACACGGTTAGTTGAAGGTAAGGTTATCTGTATGGCATCATCGAGCTTGGGATTTCTTATGGTTTTTGGGTGATAGTGTTATGCTTTATATTCTGGTGCTGGCTTGGGATTGGTGTTGGGGTCTCTTTATTGCTACTGGCTTGGCTTCATTTGTTGTCACACTTGGTAACATTTGGGTGTTTTCTGGCCAGTTTGACTCTTTTGCTTCAGATTTGGTAGGTGTTTCTTAGTCTCGATTGGGTTTTTTTATGATGGTTTGGGTTGTTTGGTCTACTTGGCTCTGGTCATTTTGTTTCATTTGTGGATGGAAGCCGCCTTTGAGGTGTCGTTCTTGGTTTTCCTCTAAGATTGCGAGCAACGGAGGATGCATACAGTGTTAGTGCTTCTATGGCTTCTTCATTTCCTCCTTGTGCCTTTTTGCTGCTGGTTAGGGTTAGGTTTGTGATATGTGTTAACAGTATCTTTCGTCAACACCAGATATAGGTTTATGGAAGTGGACATAAGGAAAAAACGGGGTTATTTAGTTTCCACGAACTTGAGTTAGTTCACTATTTCCTAGATATCAAGATTTAAAGCCCGAAAGATTAGTTACTCTTCCCTCAAAGGAGTGAGAATTACACTTAAGCAACTTAAGAACCAACAGTTATTTTGGGACAAGGTTCCTCAATCACAATACTCAGTAGAATGCTAAATGGCTTGTAGGAAGGGGATTTGTAATATCTTCGTAGAAGGGTCTACACTTGAATAGGAAAATGTGACCATGCAGAAAGCATAGGGAATGTTGTGTAGGAAATAACTAAGAAAACTCATAAGAAGCTCATAAGAAATATGTTAAGAGTTGATCCGCTCTTTATTGATCTTTGATTTGAAGTACATAAGTAATTACATTAGAAATCCCCAAATTGATTTAGAAATTAGTGTTTACTCTAGATTAAAAGAGTACAAGAATAAGAAATGAGGTATAAGCCCCGAAAATGAGACCCCAAGGGTCTTATTTATAGATAAATTGGGGCCCCTTTTTCCATTGGGTCAGCAGAAGCCTCTGATGGTCGCTTTTACTTTTGGTCTGGCTGCTTTAGCTCTCTGCCACTCTTTTAGCTTTGCTTATTGCTGTTTAGGGTACCGATCTAAGATTTTAGAAGAATGGTCTCAGTCTTTGTATCTTTTCTCTGACGTTATTTTATTTATTTTGTAGTAATACCAAGCCTGTTTGTATGGATAACTTTAAGAAAGGCTCTAGGCTTCTGGCTATGGACTTCCAGTCATGAGCTTTCAGTCTTGCTGTTAATCCTTCATGATGTCTGCCTCGATGTTTCAAAAGTGTTGCTTCGAGGTTCGTCACCCCTTACGGTGTCAAAACTAATCGGATTAGTGTAGATAGCTTGTCTATCTTAGAAGCTTTGGCTTACTTCTCGGTAGATCCCTGAAGTAGGCCTCGACTTTCCGGAGGGAAACTTCTGGTTCTTTATCGTTTGTCTGCTAAAGTTACCTCTCAGTAAGCATCAAATTGGGGTCTCGGTAGATCGCTTCCAGATAGTTTTCTCATGTTTCTAGCTCTATGCTTCTGTTGCTCTTGTCTCTTAATGTATCTGTTAGCCTACTTTGTGAACTATGCTACACAAAGATTAAAAGATCAAAAGAATGAAGAATGTTTTTGCATTCAAGTCGGATCGGATCGTATTTCTTTTGATAAGGGCAGACCAGCGCAAAGCAAAGAAAGAAAGAATACAGGTCGAATCGTATCGAAGGGGACAAAACTGATCCGATCCCCTGGTTGCTAGCACCCCGGATCCGAACCCAGGGTCATAGCAGTTTCACTCCATGTTTCCCTTAATATTCGGAGTGGTTATACCCACGTTCTCCCCACGTTCGCCACTAATTTGATGTGTTGTTGCCACCGTATTCCATCCGAACCCGATAATAATGGGATGGATGCCACGTGGATCCGAACCGAAGCCATCCCAGGAGCACTTTCCACCTATAAATACACCATCAAGGGACATTTGGAAGGATCTTTTGGCTTCTTGAGAACTCAAACTCCTTTGCTATCCGAAATTCATCAACTTATTCAGATTATAATAACCTTTTGAAGCATATTGTGAAGGAAATTTAGTGAATCAAAACATTGTATGAGTGAAAATTGAGTGAGAATTATTGTTGTACTTGCATTCAAGTCATCAATTCAAAGAGTAGAAAGTGGACGTAGGCTATTTAACGCCGAACCACTATAAATTGTGTGTTTTGTTCATTTATTGATTTCATTTCAGTAGAATCAATACTCGTTTGGGTGTTAGAGCCAATTTTGGATCTAACATTTTGGTGCTTTCACTGAGAATTTTTGAATTCTCCGCTTTTTGGATTATCATTCTACTATTTGGACCTTCAAGTTCAAAGAAGTTAATCCTTTATTTTCAGCATCTCATACTACCTGTTGGTTAATCACTGAAGAATTGGAAATTATGGCCAAAGGAAAAGACAAGGAAATCCAAAGTAATCGAGAGAATGAAGTTAACAAAGATCAGCAAACAATGGTCGTGACGAGGTCGCGTGGTCAAGAATCTGGAGCAGGCCGCTTCGTTCTGGAAGGTGTGAACCGAACTGAAGACCCCGATCCGAGCTGATCCAACGATGTTGAAGTCACCGATTCTCCCCATCCGAACCGGTCCGGCCGTACCACTATGCTCTGATCCGATCCGAAACAAAATGAAGCTGGAACTTCTACTCGAGCTCCTACCAATGCCCCGATTCCAGCCGCTATTACCAATGATTAGCCTGACCCATCTGCACCAGTCACACAAGGAGATTTTTCACGCTTTCTGGAAATGCTCTAGAGTACTAAGGAGGCATTGGAAGCCCATAAGCGTGACAGTCTTCGCATGCAAGAGAACATGATCACCATGAGTAGGGAACTCAAGGAGCTCCGGAGGCAAAAGACAGCTTCCCCAACACGCTGCGTTGCTGCATATTATTCATCTTCTTCAGATGAGGGACATCCTCGTGAAAGAAGGCTGCTTGAGCGACCTCAGAATCTTGATCAGTTAACTTTTGGATCTTTAGGATCCTGCGAAGATGCCGCTCGTGTGTTAGGGCCTGATGACCCGAGCTCGAAGGAGCCTATGTTGTTGCCCATGAGTGGTTTCCACGTTCTACCCAGGGATCCTAACATTACTAATCCTACGCAACAGCAACTTCTCCAACCCCTTCCTCCTGAGATCGACCAGGAGCGTAGGGAGCAATGTAGAGCAGCTGCCGCTAGAAACAGGAGGTTATCCCCTAATCAGGAACCCAGGGGTAATCCGAATATCAGACCTTGAGAACCTGTGCAAACATTAACAAATGCCAATATGTGGGCAATGGTGCGTTAGATCATGTCCGAAAGTCGATGATACACTAATGAGGACTGGGGCATTGAGCAAAGTCATACCCCCTTCACAGATGATATATTGGACTTCCAGTTCCTCGGCGATAAAACTTGCAACAAATGGATCGATATTTAGGGAGAACGGACCCAGGACAGCATCTGATGAGGTATGCATGGTTCATGAATGCCTCAGCCGCTCCAGATGCTATAAAATGAAAGGCCTTTCCGATTTATCCAGAAGACGTGGCATTAATGTGGTTCACCTAACTCCCTCCACGGCCAGTATCAAATTTCACAGAATTAAGTGAGCGCTTCATGAACCAGTTTCGACTTTATGCCGGGGAATCCAAAAGTGTCATAGAGTTGTCAAGGATTAAACAGGCTCTAGGCGAATCTCTGAAGTCATATTTGGATCGCTTCAACCTGGCCGTCACCGAAGTTAGTGACCCCCATGAACCCACTATTCTGATGGCCTTAATAGAAGGAGTTGACCCGGACACAGAATTTGGGGATTATCTATCTGGGAAACCGCCCCCCACTAGGGAATTATTCTACGAAAAAGCTAATATTCGCTTAAGGCGAGAAGAAACTCATGCAAATAGGAAGAGAAAGTCCAAAGGAGCCTCGAGGGAAGGTGTCCAAAGTAATGTTGCTGTGAAACAATCTGGTGACAGTTCAGGTTGAAGTGAACGTTGGCAACCAGAACGGAGGTAACAACAACAAGAATGGAAACGGCAATAGGAGGAGTAGGAACCGAAGGAACAATTCCAGTAAAAGACCTCGATTCCAAACTTTCGAAAACTCTTCACCATTGAATGATACCTTGGGAAAACATTTCTTTGGACACATACAACATATTGCAATACAAAAATCCACCACCCAGAGACTCCACTGAAAAAGAGATCACAACAGGAAAGTTTTGTTTGTTCCAAGGAACCCACGATCATTCCACCAACGAATGCCGTCATTTGAGAGATGTAGTTGAAAGATTTCTACGGGAAGGGAAGTTAGACGAGTACAAGGTTGCCCCAAGGGATAGGGGGCAAGCCCTAGACCAAAATCAGGCTACTTCTAAACCCACAGCCCAGCAGAAAGGTAAGGGGATCGTTATCAATGCTATTATAGGTGGACCCCATCTAGCTAGCCGTAGTTTCAAAGCAATGGATTAGTACGTCAATGCTGCCAAGCACTTTGAGGTAGGGGAATGTAGTAACCTCGAAGACATTACTCCAGCAAAACAAAAGAAGACGATGTCAGACGATGTCATATTCCATAGTAGAGATGATTCCGGAATTCAATCACCAACTGAAGACCCACTGGTAATTACCACGGCCATCGGCCCTGCCTTAGTTCATAAAGTGTTGGTGGACAACGGGAGTTCAGTCAATATCCTCTTTAAGAATGCTTTTGAACAAATGAGACTTGAAGCAAAAGATTTAAAGCCCTGCGAAGGATGGATACGGGGCTTCAATGGGGCGTCAACGGCTCTGATGGGATACGTAGAATTACCAGTGACATTAGGACAGGGAGATCGCCAGAGAGTGAGGATCCTGCCATTTGTAGTTTTGGATGTAGATTCACCCTATAACGCTTTCCTAGGCCGACCGGCCCTTGCCGAGTTTAGGGCATGTATCGCACCTTGGTGCTTGCTGCTTAAATTCCCGACTGATGCAGGAATTGGGGTGATGAGAGGCGACCAAGCTACGGGACGAGCTTGTTACATGACGGAGTTGAAGATGCTAATGAAGGGGTTGAATATAGAATCTAAGGACGATTCTCCCTCTTTGAAGGAAAATTCAGCATAGCAATTAAGGGGTGCAGCCCCAAGAGAGTCGCCCTTAGATGTGCTCGAGGATATAGATCCCAGAGAGGATAGAGAACCCGAGGATAGAAAGGAGACTCCCAATGAGACAACAATAGATATACCTATTGATGAGGCAGATTCGACAAAAATACTAAAGATCGGATCGAAGCTAGATCCAATTCAAGCGAAAGAGTTGGCTGATTTCTTAAGGGTAAATTTAGATATGTTTGCCTGGACTCACACTGACATGTGTAGGATATCTCCTGCCATTATAAGCCATTCTTTATGCATTAATCCAAAGCACCCGTCGGTCAAGTAGAAGAGACAGATGTTAGGCCCAGAGCGGTCAGCAGCTTTGAAGGAAGAGGTAGAGAAATTGAAGGATAATGGATTCATTAAGGATTCAAAATATCCCGACAGAATATCAAATCCTGTCCTGGTCAAAAAATCTAATGGGAAATGGTGTACATGTATTGACTTCTCCGACTTGAACAAGGCTTGTCCGAAGGATAGCTTTCCTCTTCCCAGGATTGATCAACTAGTAGACTCGACGGCCGGGCATGAGCTTTTATCCTTTATGGATGCCTATTCGGGGTACAAATCAAATTCCCATGCACATACCAGATCTGGAGCACACAAGCTTCATCACAGACAGGGTTATATTATTATGTGGTAAATGCCATTTGGATTAAAGAATGCAGGAGCCATGTATCAGCGTTTGGTCGACCGCATGTTCTATAATCAAATCGGGAAAGCATGGAGGTTTATGTGGATGACATGATTGTGAAGTCTAAACAATCTTCCGACCATACAAGGGACTTAGCCGAAATGTTTGATATTCTTCGAAGGTATGGAATGAAGTTAAGCTCCTTAAAATGTTCATTTGGGGTCGCATCTGGGAAATTCCTTGGGTTTATCATGAGTTCTCAAGGGATTGAGATAAATCCTAGTCAAATAGCAGCAATAAGGAATATTGAAGAACCACGAAAGATTAAGCATGTTCAAATCCTGGCCGAAAAAGTTGCTGCATTGAGCAGGTTTATCTCCAAAGCCACAGATAAGTGCGTACCTTTCTTCGATTTAATAAAACGAGGAAAACAAAATTTTGAGTGGACCATTGATTGTGTGGAGGCTTTCCAGAATTTATTAGACTTATTAGAAAATCCTTCAATATTATCAAAACCCGTGGAACATGAGGATTTTTTTTCTACCTAGCGGTATCATCTCATGCCGGCAGTACATCATTGGTACGTGAAGAGGATAAAGTCCAGAGGCCTGTATACTATGTGAGCAAGAAGCTAGCTGCTGCAAAACTTAGTTATCCAAAAATAGAAAAACTTGCTTATAGCCTCCTGATTGCTTCTCGCAAACTTCGTCATTACTTTCGGGCTCACCCGACAGTTGTATACAACGATCAACCTTTAAGACAGGTGTTGCAAAAAACCGAATCATTGGGGTTGTTGCTTAAATGGAACATCGAGTTGAGTCAATTCGATTTAAATTTTTAGCCATGGAGATCAATAAGGGGGCAGGCATCAGCCGACTTTATAGCCGAATTCATAATTCCCGAAGAGGAAACGGTGGGTGATAAGGTGGTTAATTTATACCAAGAATTAGAGCTTAGTCCATGAAAGCTATATATGGATGGAGCCAAAAATGATCGAAGGTCCAGTGCCAGAGTTGTTTTAATCACTCTTGAAGGACGATCTATTTACTATGCATTGCGATTAGAGTTTGCTGTTACCAATAACGATTCCGAATATGAAGCCCTGATTGCCAGGCTGAAACCCGCCAAAGAACTAGGAGTGAAGACACTGGATATATGCTGCGACTCCAAGATAGTTGTACGCCAGGTACGGAAGGAGTTTGTTACTAAAGGGCCTCGAATCGTTACTTATATCAAAAAGGTAAAGGAGTTTTTTAACAATTGGAGCATTACAACATAATGCATATTCCAAGAACAGAAAATCAGAAAGCAGATCGATTGGCAAAACTAGCAAGTTTTGATAATCCCGAAGAAACTGAAATGGTTCCGATAGAGGTTTTGGAATCACCGAGTTTCGACCTGATGGAGGTGAAACTAGCCTTAGAATTTGATCCAGAGAGAGAATCATGAATGACACCGATCAAGAATTTTCTCAATAGTGGAACCCTCCCGTTGAAGAAAAGCGAAAGACAGAGCTGTAAGGCGTAAGGCTACAAGATACGTTTTACAGGATGACGTCCTTTATCGCCAAGGGTTTTCAATGCCCCTACTACGATGTATCACACATGACGACATCAAACGTATACTGCAAGAAGTACATGAAGGTAAGTGTGGGGACCACACCGGGGGTCAAACCCTAGTAAAGAAAGTATTGCGGTATGGATATTTTTGGCCTACCGTGAATAAAGCGCAACTGATTATTCATGACGCTGCGACAGATGTTAAAGATTCGCCAAAATTCCCAAAGGACCTCCGACTCAGCTCAGGTCGATGGTAAGCCCATGGTCGTTTGCCATGTGGGGAATTGATATTATTGGAGTGTTACCTATGCTAAAGGGGGAGCAAAGTACGCGATCATCGCCGTGGACTATTTCACGAAATGGGTGGAAGCTGAACTTTAACAACAATCACGACAAGAAAGGTGATTAGTTTTATGGTCAAAAACATTATTTATTGGTTTGGGATACCGAAGACCATCATAACTGATAAGGGGACACAGTTCGCTAACATCGAAATCAGAAACTTCTGCCAGAAGTACAAGATTGATAAACGATACACCGCTGTAGCTCACCCGTAGTCAAACGGCCAGGTTGAAGAAATAAACAAGGTCATTAAATCTATTCTCAAGAAGCGGTTGGAGCAGGCCACAGCCATGTGGGTAGATGAGTTGCCACTAGCTTTGTGGGACTACATGACAACCTTTAAGATGGCCACTGGCCATACTCCCTTTTCACTTTCCTTTGGGTCAGAAGCAGTAATCCCGATAGAACTAGAAGTCCTTTCTCATCGAGTCACATACTATGACCCGATGATGAATAGAACACTCCTCCTAGAGTCTCTTGATATGGTTGAAGAAAAAAGAGACGAAGCAGACTTGCGTGCCTCAAGACATCGACGTCAAGTAGCACGTTATTATGACAGGAAAGTTCACTTCAAAACCTTTGAACCAGGAGACTTAGTATTGAAAGGAGTCTTCCCGCCTTCAACCCAATTGGGTCCGAAATGGGAAGGGCCATATGCCATCCAATGGAAGCTTGATACAGGAGCATTCAAGCTAACGACCATGGACGGTGAAGAGATTCCCAAATCTTGGAATGCTCAGCACTTGGGACGATACCTAAGCTAAATATGAAATGTCGTCCTTTTTGTTTTTATAAGCTATGTAAAATGGCACGACTTTCCTTGAAAAGTCTGTTTATATGAACAAAGGATTATGAAGTGGATGTAGACTACGACTTAGCTGAACAACTATAAAAATATCGTGTGTCATTTACTTTACTGCATTATTTATGTCTTCAGCAATTATTCTATCATGACTATGAAACACAAAACATTAAATTAAATTTGGAAAATTGGAGATAACCTATGTGCAGGAGCAAACAAAATGACCGCTTGCATGATAAAGTGTAAAGAATAGGAAGACGACATTCTTAACTCTATCTCTCATGAATCGAAAGAGAGTATAAAGAACGGGAAGATGACGTCCCTTGAGGCGTGAAGGTGCACCCCGATAAGAGACCGCCTCAGCAATACTCTAACCTGGTTATAAGACATGAGCGTATAAAGATGCTAAAAAGAATAAGCATCAATGAAAAAAAGAATATGGCCCTGTCAGAGAATCGAGGGCAACTGAATTTTGAGTTTAATCAATCTTGAATAAGACCTAAGCAGTTATCCAAGATTGATTGGGGGCATGTATGTGTACACATGTTCCCCTTAATAATAACTTTATTATATAACTGTGATATGACATGCTGTTCATTTGCATTTTTTTACTTAAATGTTAAATTTACGAATATCAGATATTGCAGGGAACAAATTACTTTATTCACAAACATGTCAGTTTATACAGGAATGCTAAGCAAAAAGATGCGAGGGCCGCACTCGCTACAACAATAGCGGACCAATGGAATATCAAAACAAAGCGCATTGTCACTTGGGCTTTGGAGTAGACTGGGACTTCTTGGCCGCCTTAAGAGCCTTTTTAGCTTCTTTTTTAGCATCGGACATGAGACTCTTTGGTTTCTTCTTCTCTGTAATTGAGGTACCAGAGTCGGTAGATTTCTTCCTAGGAGTCGGAGCACTGGGATCAAGAGAAGATTTTTAGCAAGCTCTTCTGTAATTGACCTAGTTGAAAGCTTAACAACTAACTTCGATCCATCATCCACCACTGCAAGGGTCTTAAGGCTTTCCGGGTCTAACTCCTCGACTTTCAGCTGCATGCGCTTGTCTTGTTCGGCTTTCATTTCAGCCAAAGTCATGTCATTAGCATTTTTCGAATCCCCAATTATAGCAACATCAGGATCTTCTTCATGCCCATCATTACCACCGTCATCTTTCAAAGCATCTATCATCTCATCATCATGAGAAGTGTCAGCGTTGGGCAGTATGGAAGTCTTATCAGTAGCCTCCTCCTTTTTACCTTCAGCTCCCCTTCCAGACTCAACGATGATAGCCTTATCCTGTCCTCCCTGAATCTCTTCCACGGATTTTTCCATAATGGTGGTTCCTCGATGCTCGTCTGTCTTCTCGGTTTATTCAGCACCTACATAATGAGAAGCAACAGTTATCAACTCAGGAGAAAATAAAGAATCCTCGATCGATTGCCCAATGACATGACGAAAGGTGGAGACCGCCTTGACAAATTGGGGTGAAAAGGTGGAAATACCTTCTGATGATTTCTCAATTGGGGCAGCTACTGTCTCTGATGCTGATTCGGGTATAGGAGATAAAAGAGATGCTCTAGGATTTCCCGGATTCTCGGGATCATATCCCTCGACTCCAATAGCTTCGGCGGTAACAGAAGAGGAACCAACTTCAAGGATATTCTTTTCTTTGGTCTGACGTTTCTCCTCCTCCATGGCAGCAGCAATAAGGCGACACCCCTTGGCCAGACTTGCCGGTTCATCATCTTTCAGATACTTCTCCATGAGTTTGTCTTCATCAACGAAATCTACCTTAAGTTCATCTTTTTCCCATTCGATGATTTAATTCCATACATGAACTAAGGTAGTCAGATAGTCTTCGATCCAAGAGATGTTTCGGCGATGGATTATGTGTGCAAAGAATTCAATCATCAGTTCGCTAAAGCCGTGCAATTCTTCTTGAGCCTTTGATAGCTGTTTATGAGTTTCTTCAGCAGATTTAATAGCACTATCCACATTCTCTTCAGCTAACGCAGCTCTATTCTTGACTTCCATTAACTTAGACTCCAAGTCAGCATTTCATTTCTCCAACTCGGCGTTCTTCCTCGCTAATATGGCCTTTTCTTGCTCAAGAGTATTGTAAGCTAGTTGCACTTTGACACTATCTGAATTTTGTTTCTTTATCTCTAAACGCTCTTGATTATGAGATTCTAGTAGGTCATGATAACGCTTTTTAATTCCTTAAATTGCTTTTTGAAGTTATAGGCATCTCGCTGAGCAATGACAAGTTGAGCCTGTGTATCTTCTAAGTCCTTCTCCAGATTTTTCAAAGCATTCTCATCGGAATCTGCAACTTTCTTCATTGCATCGACATCTGTAATTAAGTCCTGAATGATTCTGGAGAGATTGCGTGAATACTTGTACATCTCCGAATACTGTTTCTCTACTGTGTCGATCTTTACCTTAGCCTCATCTGCCTACTTTGAAGAAATAGGCTCGAGTGCGGGTAAGAAAGTTAAATTCTCAAAGTAGTGATCTGGGAACTGCTTCTCCAGATATGCCAGTTTCGTTCTTGAATCAGCGTCTAGTGGTGGGGGTTTGCAATATGATAGTTCAATATGTTTCTGCTTAGCAGGGACGATGGCTGCATCGCCTTTTTCTGATCGCTTCTCGGAAGCTTTGTGCTTGTCTCGCGAATCAGTGTGTTTCGATGGACTTTTTTCTCGATTATATTTATCTTAAGGAGAAATTCGGTCATTGGATTGTGATGTATCTTCCCCACGATGACTTTGGTGACTCTTATACCTGTCTGGATCTGACCAAATAGGAGAACGAGAGCGTGAAGTGTGAGGTCGATGAGAATCATGGGGCCTTCTGTCATCTCTGCCCCAGTTCTCACGGCGATCATGCTCGGTGTCAGAAGGAGGTCTAGACATGCTACGGTGAATTTTCCTGACATCATAGTAAGGGCGTGACATTGTACCTGCACAACAACATAAGTGGAGTTCAGAATTGACGTTCACATAAGACATGAGTGCTGTGACGTGCGGTGCTAATGTGCATCCTAAGTGACGTTCCCCCCAACAAACCCGAGCCTGAAGCCAGACTAGCATGAATGGGCTCTTTGGTCTTCACGGGAGTAGTCTCCTCTAAAGAAGTGAAGGTTAAAGGATTCATTCCGAAGTCCTCTGAAGTATAAATAGTTTCGGGTAGGGGAAGATTTCCCAAACCCTTAAATGTGGAATCATCGGTAATAGGAGCATCTCCTTGAGAAGCGTCTAGTGGCAGCTCTTTATGGGATGTTGACTTTTTAGGAGAAATGGCATCGTCAGGAATGATATTCACTTCTCTGCGCTTTTCAGCTATGTTGGCAAATTCATCATCCTGAGCTGAGGACGGAGAAGGAGGAGTCCTAAGAGGTATCGTTGGACCTTTCGAGCCCTCACCCGTCTCAGAAATAATGTCGACCGGGGGTATGTACACATATGGACCCGTCCCATGACCTATACTACGGGTAATAGATAGTAACCCGTGATGATGGAGATACTCATCCTTAAGAACTTCTTCGATGGTTAAGAACTTTTGGTCACCATTGAGCAGTTGATGCAAACGATCAAAGTATAATTCACTGGATATTTGCTTTGGGTTATCAACTGCGAATGAAAAAGAAAGAAAATTACTGTGTTGGCATGAGCATTTAAAGTTGAAATCTAGAAAGTTGGTGCTTTACTTGATTTGGTCCACCTCCTGGGGCACCTTGGTTGCTGTCTGATATAAAACCATTCAGGTTTAGAATCACCAGTCTTGCTGCTATGTGGAACAGTAATAATTTTCCTTTATGGAACTGATTCAAAGTATGAGAAGGAGGGAGTCTCTTGAGTCCGATGCTTGAAATTATAAAAGAAGTGGACATCATCGAAGGTAGGTTCTATACCCAAAATCTCTTTGTATGCTATATACAGGATGTATAAATAAGCATAAGAGTTGGGATGTAATTGCATGAGGGTAATCCGCATCTGTCTCAGAAAATCGACTACAAAAGGCAGAAATAGAGGTATTGCCCCAACCATACACATTAATCGGGTAATTGTCATAAATCCTTCCAGTGGATTGTGGGGAAGATCTGTTTTCGAAGGCACCAGGGTATCTCTTTTTAATATCCCATGCTTTAGACATATTCAGACTAGTCTATCATCATCGATCGTCGACTCAATAGAATCTTTGGGTAACTCCAATATAGTGGCAGTTTCAAATTCGTCGGGAGCACGATCATCTCCTATCTCTCCTTCCTCTTCCTCACCAAGAGAAACTTCACTCCCGGAAGATACTTCACTATTGTGCACTTCCATTTCATAATCTGGGCCCTCATCATCCCATTCAGGGTCTAAGGGAGAGGATATGTCATCAAGAGTGAGTTTCTCGTAAGTTTCTACGACTTCTCCCTTTTCTGCTAACCTAAATGAACGTCTCTCTACCATGGTCGCTAAACTACTGAAGAAGCAGTAACATAAGTTAGAGTAAAATATCACGTACCCTTCCGTGTACATGTGTGAACTAAAGTGTGTGCGATGTGTGCAAGAGATGTAAAGTAAACATATTAGAGCATAATGCAAAGGTTTGGAGAAACAGTAATGTTCAGAATAGTCTTAAATATTTGCTCATGTTCATAAGGCACTATCCTAACTGTTCATTAAGTTGTAAGTCAAGGAAAACATTGATTGACCAAGTCGGACATTTCTTGTGCATTAAATTGGATAGTTCCAGTTCTGTTCAGATCTATATATATTTTCGGATCGGATCAGGCGCCCACAGAGGAACAGGTTCGGACCGGGGGCAGGACCATGTGTGGCCCAAAGCAGAAGTTAGTGCACTTCAAGCATATCGTTTCGGCTCAGAAGTTGGTACTTTACGCGATCCGGATCGGCCCGAGTGCCCATATATTTCCATGACCATGCCTCTCACTCTGACCCGACCCAGTTGGGCACACCTCGTTTTTATCCTTCTCTTTATTTTTCACTCCGACCCGATCCAGTCAGGTGGAACCCTCCTTCCTCTTCACTCTTATACCTCTTCACCCGAACCAATCCCAGACCTTTCCCTCTTCTTCTTCTTCATCCTCTTTCTTGCTTAACCAACACCGAACCCAATCTCATGACCAAAACTGAATCAAAGCCAAGCACTTACGTGCTGGCGCATTTAACCTTAGATCCTAAATCCCCTCCATTACCGCCACGAGATGGCAATGAGGCCATTAACGACGATGGCAAGGGGGGAAGAGGGTCATGGCATCAGAATCAGCTAAGCACTATGCTCAAATCGTCCAAATTATCCATGGATTTGAATAGAAATCAATTAAAAGGGAATCAAATAAAGTTGTGCAACCTACCTATGTAGTTACTTCGAGAATTGAAAAGAATTTTGGTTTTTCAGAAATTAGGATTTTCTCTTTTGCAAAACTTAGAAGACGGTGATAGTGAAGGAAAGAAGGAAGAAGAGGATGAAAAGTGAATTTATATAGAGTTGGAATGGCTCTTAGTATTCCCAACACTTCATTCCGTTCGGACCGGATTGTAAGCCCATCCATATATATTTGGCATGTTTATCCAATGTTAGTCGGATGAAAAAAAAGGCGTTCGGATCGGATCGGAAACTGGATCTCGATGGAATCATGCATATTGAATTGGCATATGAATTGAATTCAAAGGAAAATAAAAATAAACAAAGAGCTTACCTAGAGGAGTCGCTGGACAAAATTCAAAGTTCTCCAAGCTGTTTGAAACAAAGAAGGAAATCCGTGAACTTTTTGGTGTATTTATAGG
This sequence comes from Allium sativum, assembly GCA_030737875.1. Taxonomy (NCBI): domain Eukaryota; kingdom Viridiplantae; phylum Streptophyta; class Magnoliopsida; order Asparagales; family Amaryllidaceae; genus Allium; species Allium sativum. Next base: position 165,700,203 of record CM060924.1, read on the forward strand.
CAACAAGATACATGACTTCATGACACAACGCGTCCCTAAGAACGAATGGAAGCGACTATTCCATAGTTCAAATTCAGAGACTAGTGAACAGATAATGTCAAAGAACGCTCCATCATCAATAGAAGCGTCCTTTGAGGGGGCAAAATGTTAGCCTACTTTGTGAACTAGGCTACACAAAGATTAAAAGATCAAAAGAATGAAGAATGTTTTTTCATTCAAGTCGGATCGGATCGGATTTCTTTTGACATGGGCAGACCAGCGCAAAGCAAAGAAAGAAAGAATATAGGTCGAATTGGATCGGAGGGGACAAAACCGATCCGATCCCCTGGTTACTAGCACCCCCGATCCGAACCCAGGGTCACAGTAGTTTCACTCCACGTTTCCCTTAATATTCGGAGCGGTTATACCCACGTTCTCCCCACGTTCGCCACTAACCTAATGCGCTGTTGCCACCGTGTTCCATCCGAACCCGAGAATAATGGGATGGACGCCACGTGGATCCGAACCGAAGCCATCCCAGGAGCACTTTCCACCTATAAATACACCATCAAGGGACATTTGGAAGGATCTTTTGGCATCTTGAGAACTCAAACTCCTTTGCTATCCGAATTTCATCAACTTATTCAGATTATGTAACACCCCACATTTTTAATATAGTTAAAAATTTGTAAAAATATGTGTATATGCATAGATAGGTAAATAATTTGATGTATAACGAAAAATTTATTAATATATGGAAGAGAAGGAAACATTAATTCGATAACAGTGTACGTAACAGAGAAGACAATAAAATAAGGATACTTAATCTAAATATTAGGAATTAAGTAAAACGAACATCACCATTGCGATCATCTCGAAATTCTGCTTGGAATAGAGTCCAAGTTTTTGAAAATCGGACTTCGTATGAAAGAGTTTTGGTCTTCGGAAGATTGAACAAAAATTCAAAATTTACATAGGAAAATACCCAGCCAGGTCGACCTGGGGGTCGACCTACCCAGGGAGGTCGACCTACCCAGGGGGGTCGACCTGAGGGTCGACCTACCCATGGAGGTCGAACTGGGGGTCGACCTTAGTGTCGACCTCCCCCTGATTTTTCCAGATCTGGGCAGTGACGATTTTTGATGTGCTGGATGGACCGGATGGCTTCTAGGGCGATCTAATGGCTCTAAAACGCTCTCTACACCTATAAAATAGTGCCTAGACCTAACCTAGTTCATAAACAATTCCTTTTGACGCTTCCATGCCACTAAACTTCAACCAAACACGGCCGCCACCTCAAAACCCTAAATTAATTTGCAAGTTCTTCATCAACTTTGGAGTTTAATCAAATCAAGTAGCAAAGTTCTTCATCAACAATTCATGCTCTTCACCAATAATCAAATAAGAAGATTAAATCAGCATTCTACATCAACGACAAATCACTTATTTCTCCAATCCAGTCAAAGTGAGTGGATTTGAACTATATTTGTTGTATAATGTTGCTTCTATCATTTACCATTTCCCATAATGGATATGATGTTAATTTAATAAGATCTGTTATTTTATTTATGCCTACATATGAGTTCTCTCTCCTTTTTATCCTTTCCCCTTTTTATTTTTTGATTTAGGTTATCTCGAACCTAGACAAAATCTTATTATACAATATGAACGATTGAAATATGGGGATATTGGAATATAATCTGTAATTTTGGGGTTTGCAGCATAACAATTGTTATTGCATATATTGGGCATAATCTATTTTATGCAGTCGAGGAATATAATCTATAATGTTGAATTTATGTAAGTTTGACATAATTGTTATTGGATATGGAATTGGTATAATTCAATATTAACAACATGTAATTGGATAACATGGATTGGTCAAATTTATTCGTGATTTGAAAAGTAAGACTAGAGGGTGAATTAGATTATATGTATGAACTTGGGAATGTTGGGGTTTATATATTGGGAAAATATTGATTATATGAAACTGGGTATAATTGGATATTGGAAATTGGCATGTTTGGGTATGAATAACATGAAATTAGTGAATTTGGCTATAATTGGATAATTTGGGTAATATGAAAATTGGCTAACTATTATGTAATTGGTGTAGTGAATGGGAAATTGGAATAGGCATAAAAATGAAATGTAATTAAGTTGAATTTGGAACACATGACATGAATCTGGGGTTTGGGTGAAAGGCGATTGTTAATGAACGCCTATGACACGAGGTTAGGCGTGTTTGTGGTGTAAGACTGCCCGGAACCGCCCGACAAATCCAGCAACCACAAGCGGACGTCTAATGTGAGAGGTTAACGGCAAGAACTAGAGGCGTAATTGTTTATGACACGAGGTTAGGCGCGTTGTGGTATAAGTCTGCTTGGAACCGCCTGGCAAATCCAGCAGCTACGAACGGATGTCTAATGTGAGAGGTCATACATCGTTATGACATAATTAATAAATTAATAAATACTAACCATAATAAGACATGAGGGTGACATGGGTATGGTTAGTGGGTTAAGTGAGCGATATAAATGACATGTAAAGCATGACTAATGTGGACTTAACCATTGTAAAACATGTGATGTAAGACATAACCAAGGTAGACTTAACCGTAGTAAAACATGTGTAAGACATGGAAACTGTAATAAAAAGGGGGTTAAGTAGGACACGCATGAAATGTGAAATAGAATTTAGATATGCTTATCCAAATGGGACCCGTAACGGTATCATAAATTAATTGAATTGGGAAAAGTTAAGTAACGGGTTAAGTAAAAAGGAAGGGTTAAGTCGAATCTAAAATTAATGACACAGTAATAGGGGAATGATAATTACATATTATAAACTTGAGTTGCGGTGATGTAAAATTAAATAATAGGCAAACTTGTCATAGGGACAAGGGAAGGTTATGAATTAAGATATAATACAAGACTTGAAGGGTGGGACGACTTATATTATGAAATAAGTTAATCTAAAATTAATGACAAGAAATGGGGAATGATAAACAACCTATTATGAATAAACTTGAATAAGGCAAGAAAGGATAATAGGTGGAAATTTAACTTATGGGACAAGATAAGTTATAAGAAACGATAAGGAAGACGAGATAACTTATATGTAAAGATATACTTAAATTAAGTGGTTTGGAAAGGAGAAATGTGAAATTAAAATTGATATAAGTTATATGAGTGGAAAAGGAGCAAATTAGAATCATATATGTTGATTGGGTTGAGTAATTCTCTGGGTGTCAGTCTGATGTTGATTTCGGTCTTCGGAGCTGGTGTTTAGAGGGTTATTCTCCTAATCAGTATGTATGTGGGATAAGGCATACTTAACTATGAATTAAGTATAACATGTTGTTGTAACCCAAAAGGGGAATAATTTATGAAATTGGAAAATAACATGTTGTGGGCTTATTAATGGACTTAGGTGGGTTAAGTATAAATTGAATTAATAAGCAAGGGTAACTTGGTGAATACGAAAAAAAAGCTAATGTGAATAACCAAGTTAAATGAGAAAGTAGACGAGGTGGCACAAGTGTGAAATAAATGGTTAGACTTAGGGTCTAATGACATATAGAACTAAGGCACTTGAAGCAGTCCGTACGTTGTAGGATGAATAACCCAACGAGGTAGATCATGATGGTGTCATAAGGCACGAGGAGAACGCACGTTCGCTATTTTGGCAGCTCCAACGGACTGGAAGGGGAAGCACACGGCTTTCTGAGACGTTAAAGGTGCTTCTGATAGTCCTCTGTAGTGGTTTAGCTTCGGGCCAGGATTATAGAGGTTGGGTCTGCGCAGAGCTACCAGGTAGGTGGGCCTTGACTGCACAAGTAGGGGGCAGTCAGAATGCTATACGCGGTGGCATTAAGGGTGGTTCAGCGATTGCCTCAGGCGGGGGTGGAGGGTCAAGACCAAACGATAGCAAGATCGTCGGACGCCTGTCACTAGCAGCCTAAGGAATGCGAAAAGGCAAGAGCTAACCCCTAGAGATCGTTAACCTTTTCTATCAAGGGACGGGTGCGGGGAGACCCCACATGGATGTTTAGATTGTTTGCTTGTTAGGGGTGGTCGCTTAGCTTGTGCGGTCTTTACTTGTTGAGGAAGGGGCTGAGGTGGGGCCATAGCCACCATAGAAAAACCAGACCCGAGGGATGTCTGTACATTGGACACTCTTAGAGGCGGGCTCGTACATATATAGAAAAGCTCCCGGCCAAGTTCCGTGTTTTCTGGTGTAGCCCTACCACGGAACTTGGGTGCACAAGTAGAGGTTATGTGCAGTAGAAACATCGAGTACAATTGATGATACGTACGTGGGAAAGTCTAGGTACAACCATATCTGCTCTGGGTGGTGTATCGTAGACTAGAGGGCATTATTCGATAATGGAACCAAACTCGATCAATAGTTCGAGGATTGCAGTCAGTACGCTTACGTAGCACAGCGATAGTGGTTTTATGTAGATGTAGCATTGTACATGGCAGATGAGGGACTGCGCATATTACTGTGGCGATACAGAGGAGACTGTGCGAGTGGGGTATCACGGGGTGTACCTCAGTTTGGGGTAGCTATATATGCACTATATTAGGTTAATCTACTAGGGGGTAGATTGGTGTGACGTGTGTGTAAGCTTTGAGTGCTAATAACGCGTATAACCTAATAAATAAGAAAGTGTAATTGAACGGTATATGTAGGATTATTCAAGAAGTGCAGTTTAAATTCATTCACACAGAACTTATGTTCTGACCCCCTCCTCATAACATTCGTAGGTTAGACAGGGACTTATAGCTTTGGGAATACTGATTTAGCAGTATTGTGATTAAGGTAAATCTATGTTTTAAATATATTATATTTTACTCCTTCCGCTGTGAGGTGTTTTCCGAACTCTGACATATCTCTTTTCTGTAGGATACCAGAGCAACCAACTCGGGTTTCGGTGGATTGGATTTTTTTTTGAAAAGAAAATCGTTCCATCGAAAGTCGGGGTTGTTACAGATTACAATCACCTTTTGAAGCATATTGTGAAGGAAATTGAGTGAATCAAAACATTGTATGAGTGAAAATTGAGTGAGAATTATTGTTATACTTGCATTCAAGTCATCAATTCAAAGAGTAGAAAGTGGATGTAGGCTATTTAATGCCGAACCACTATAAATTGTGTGTTTTCTTCGTTTATTGATTTCATTGCAATAGAATTATTACTCATTTGGGTGTTAGAGCCAATTTTGGATCTAACATACGGTTGCAACAGCGCATCAGGTTAGTGGCGAACGTGGGGGAGAACGAAGCCATCCCAGGAGCACTTTCCACCTATAAATACACCATCAAGGGACATTTGGAAGGATCTTTTGGCATCTTGAGAACTCAACATTAAGCAAGTAAATGCCGATCGCTGTTTCGCCCTTCTGGGTCTCGGTTTGTTGTATTCTTGGTCTTTCTCTTCATTAGCTTTCGGTTTTAGGCAGCTTGCTTTTGGCAGTATGCTATCATTAACTATCTTTCATGCTAGACTTGTCCTACCGGTATTTTTTCTTCATATTGGATATGAGGCTTCTCCTTTGGTGATGGTGTTGGTTGCTCGTTTTTCTGAATGCATCCCTTGCGAATTCGGTTTTATCCTGTACCTGGTCTTTGCTTGCAGATTACTTTTTTCTGCCTGTGATTGTCCGATGCCCCTTCACCTTTACCTATCTCGATGTTAATTTTGGTGGTAACATTTCCCCCTTATTGAAGGGGTATTTTTGAACTTTTAAGTCAAACTTTAGATGAATTAACCGCTCTTTTCTTCCTATATATACCCTCCTTATTCCATTGTTTTAGCTCCTTCTCTTCTTTGTCGACTCCTGGATTTGAAATTTATCTTGAAAAAGCATTCATAATCTTTAAGTAAGCATCTTCTATAAGTCATTTATAATTTATTTCATAATTAAAGTGTTGTATGATTTTCCTAAACTAAAGTAACTATCAGATTTCTTTCCATGAACTGATTTCGCTTTTCTAGTTACCAATTCTCGGTAGCTCCTTCCGAATTTACTTGATAGCTTAAATTAACGTTTTTACCCGCCCTTATTCTGCTAAAGATGTTTGAGGGACAACCTCTTGTTATTGTCAATGCATTTTTAGGAGAATAATAATCCTATTATTCGGAGCATTGCTTTTACCTTGTTTAAAAAAAATAAACTGATTGTATCTTGCATCATGAGAAAGAAACATATTGCCTTTAAACCTAATAGAAATGGTCCTTTGCTGAATGACCTTTCAATTTTGAGGAGGTTTAGTGCTATCGAAAAGCATTATATGATTTCATCGCTAGAGCAAGTTGATGATATTCTTCAAGATTTTAACATTCATTCTCCCAAATGAAACGGACACCATCTCTTCTCCTTCGGAAGGCTACTTTGCTTATTCTGCTATTCATATCTGGCACGGGGGTTTTACCCCTTCCCTGACTTCCTTTGTCGATTCTTGCAGTATTTGGGAATTGCTCCCATCCATCTTTATCCTAACACTTAAACCTACTTGTTAGGTTTGGAACTTTTATCTTCAGAATCAAGTAATTCTTCTTTAAGCCCTTTTACCCTTGACTTCTTGGTTCGTCCTTCCAAACTTAGCGATGTCGTCCCGGCTTCTCCAACAGCTTCCATACCCTAAGTATTTACACATGAAAGCATTTTTTTTATAGAGGGTCACTTTTCTCTCCGTATTTGTTTTTACTATAGATGCTGCACCAAAACTGCTGGGTTTCTCGGATAAGGATATAATAGATCTTCTTGGCGCTGCTTCTGAAAAATTTGGCAATGGATCCTCACTACGTACCTCATCTACCCTTCGAAGCCATTCCCACCTGCCATTTGGTAAATCTATTATCGGGCAATCACCTCTGGTCTTATTTAGTAAAGGAATTCTCTCTTTGTCACTAGGAAGAAATGCTCCTTTCTCTCCTAATTCTCCTTTATTTCTTGATAAACTAGGTATGCTCTTTTCGTGGTAACTTAAAACGGAGTCGGAACTAAGATTTCCTTCAACTTTCTTTCTTCATATGTAAAGAGTTTCTGCATTGAGTCGAATAAGACCGATTCCACTTCCTTAAATCCTCAGGCTGGAATTTCTTCCCTTAACGATGCTTTGCTCGGATCCAGGGAAAATGTGAAAAGGAAGCTTTTGGATACGAGCTTGGAGGATACTCTGTCAAAAAGGTCTAAGGATGTGGAGGGTCCGACTGTCTATTCTGATGTGGTTACCAATGCTCTAGAGGCTGCTTCCCAAAAGGAGGTTCCTTGCTCAAATATTCGCCTTTCCGGGTCTTCCGAAATTTCCAACGCATTACATCTTGCAGTGGGTTTTCCTCTTCTATCGAGGATCTCACCCCTCAAGACTTTTCCAACACTCTGAATGGTGATAGACTAAATGAATTATCGGGCAAATTATCTCTTCTTCTACCTTTTCAAAATTCGATCTTTCATTTGATTCCTCCGACTGTTGTCAAGCTTTGGTTAAACAACTACTTTTGGTACGAGTTTTTACCCCTTTGTTTTTCTGAGTCTCTTTCGATTGTCTTTCTCGTGACCACTATGTTTCTTGTTGGCAATCAAGCGATGATTTCTAACACAAGATGACGCTTCCAAACCTTTTTCTGAGGTATTGAGACTTATAGAAAAAATATGTCTTTGAGGAAGGAAAATGACACCCTTATCCGTGCCAAAAAAAGTGTGGTTATGGAGCGAAATAAACTAGAGTCTGTTCTCACAGAAGCGAAGAACTCAATTGTCATAGAAAAATAATTCAATTTGGTCTTGGATGAAGACATTCAGTTATTTAAGGGGATCTTGAAGAGGTCCAAAGAAGAGATTGCCATGTTTGATTCTCATTGTTCCTTTTTACAAAAACAATATTCTCTTTTGAAAAAATGAAGGATTCCTTTAAGATCGAGCTAAGCAGCAAGGAAGCCTTATTGGTCAAGGCTGTTGAAGTGGTAAATAATGCTAAATGGAGGGTCTCTTGTTTTCTCAAGACACCATTGGGCGAAATCATGGTTATTTCATTTGAGGTTGCTTTCCTTCTTCTTTATGCGGAAAATTTGAACAGATGCTCAAATTTAGACTTTTCTTCTCTCGACCCGTCTTTGGTTCAAATATTTATGTCTAAAATAACCTATCTGAGAAAGGGAAAAGAAGTTCCTGAGAGGAAGGAGACTAATGTGGCTGAACTTTTGTTATTGAGGATATTCCTTTTGAGGAACCACATGCTGACGACGAAAGAGATCTTACTGAAGTGCCAAAGGTTGTTCGTGCCGACGACGATAATCCTTAGTTCATAAGTGCCGCTGAAGGCAGAGAAGAACATAGTGGTGGTTCTGCTGGTGTTTGTTGCACTTTCTCGGCCCTCAACGCTCGAGAGGAAGTGCGTGACAAAGATTCTGAAATCCCCAGAGATGATCTTGCGCTGGTGGAACTTCCCAATCCTTCTGGAGCGCAGAAGATAAGGAAAGATCCAAGCATCAAGGGCGCTTCTTCCGTCGAGACTTTTCAAGTTTCTGAGGTACAATAACTTCTAGGATATCCTTTTTATTTTTACTTTCAATAAATTGTCTCTATTCCTTTTTGTATAAACGAAAAGGTGAAAATTAAGTTTTAGGCGTTCCCTTCTTCAAAAGGCTCAATTGGAAGTGATTCGTCTTACCAGAGAGCTGAACAAACAAACAAAATAATATATCGCCTTGTCTAATGGATATCATCTCCTTGACAAGAGTGCTGCAAAACTATTGCTTTTCAAAGAGAGATAGGTTGTCGTAGATTGAGAACGGCTCAACTGTGGGGTAAGAGGCTTTTGAAAGAAAATGCAAAGCTCATGACCTTATTTTGGATAACATTCGAAGAGTGAATGTTTTGTACCAAATGTACAGTAGATATGAAACGATGGATTTTTCCTTTTTAGGTGACCATTGCGGGGGCTTTCTTAGGCATCTCCATAGAAAGTTCCTAGATGAACGTGGTGTGGAACTCCACCCGAGTGAATACTTGAACCTTCGACGAGTTACCTCTATTCCCAGAGAGCTACCTTTAGATAAACTTAGATTAAATAAGGAACGATTTGTATTTGAAACCTTTAAGAGACCCATCTTGTATGAACAGGAGGACTATCTGTAATGAATGTACTTTCTCAATTTACGATGTAATGAATGGCCTTTCTTCTAATTTTTTTAATATTTTCTTCAGAGTCTATCTTCTACCTCAAGTTTGCTTTCTAGGGATTTCTTAGGAGATTAATTTAAGTTCAAAAAAGAATACCGAAAGAAGTCTTTTCTTGTTAAGTCTTCCCTTTTGGGGCGTATTTCTTCCTAAGGGGCCTTGAGAAAGTTTATACTCAATATCATCGGATCCGCCCTGATTTTCTTGGCGAGGAAAAGGATCAATTCCCGCACATATCGGTTGAAGCTGACTCAAGGTTATGATAGCCTACCCCCTGGGGAATGGGAGTGTCACAAGTGTGCTCCAGTTTACACACCTGAAGCGTTTGGAATTCCTTTTGATTCCTCATTTAATCTTTTTGCTAACACCTTAAGTAGAGTTAAGAGGGTCGTTTCTTGTCATGGAAATTATATTAACCATCTGTTTTAGCCTTTCTAGGAACTAGATTATGTTTACGTATAAGACACAATATTAGACTCGAGATGTTACTCTTATTAGAGATATATTTGTTTTCAAATACTTTTGAAAGTAAATATGCATAATGTAAGGTACTTGATGTATCATACATTATATGTAACGATCTACAGTGATAGTGTTATAAACGAAGTTATGATTTGTTAAGGTGTCACTGAATGTGTAGTCTTAGCTTGCGACAAAGACACTCTATTTCAAGGTTCCTACCATGCTATTATGTGTAAACTTAGCACACAATGTTTGATGTTAATCCTTATAGGATATGCATGATGGTTTTACCTATATTTTATGTACAGTGAAGACAACTCCGGTTAGAAGAAACTCTTAAGAAACCTCCGTAGGACATTTAAGAAGAGTGTAACCTCTTTCACATGGCTTTGCTGAGAAAACTTAACAAACTTACTTGAGCTCTCCCTTGAGCTTATGTTCTAATGTGGTGTGGTTATTTGTTTCATGTATGCATTTGGCATAATAGACAATGACTTGATGTATGTATGAATTTAAGGAAATCTCCCTAAGATTGATGGAAGACATTATCTTTGTTTGAAGGCTTTAAAGTAGTAGAATCTGGCCATCATCCCGGACATTAATAGTTGATCCCTTCCTTAGGGATTAAGAATTTGAATCTGGCATCCCTGATTAGGTATTAAGGATAGATGACCAAGAACCCCCTTCTGGTGATAGTAGAGCCTTGTTCCATATGCTAGATTAGGGCGATTGATAGTAGTCCAGGAATTTTCCCTGAATTATGATAGAAATCATGAATTAACCTAGATTCGGGTATTATGAATAGAAGACCAGAAACCCTTTTTTGGTAATAATAGAAGTCCCGACCAACCCGGATTCAGGTTATTAAGAAGTGCAGGAAATACTTCTGGCATAATAGGAGTTTTGACCTGAATTCAGGTATATAGGATAGGACCGAAAATCTACATCTAGTAATAAATTAGATCAGAACCAACCCAGATTCAGGTATTTCAAAATAGGGAGCCAGATACAACTTCTAGCATTAGTTTCATTACTCTTTTTTGGGTGAGATTTGTGTAACAGAGGATGTACGTGCATCTTGAGCCATTCTCTGGGCTTTTATTGTGAAAGTAGGGGATGTACGTGCTTTGTTCGCCACTCTTTAGGCTCGTGCGTCTGGTGCGCTTGGCTAGCTTATCCACAAGTAGGGCCCAAGGACTTACCTGACCTCCCTCTAGGACGTGCCTTATCCTAACTATTGTAGGATATGGTAAGGTCTTAGATGCTTAAATCATGCCATCATAGGTGCGGAATTAAGGCTTACTCTTTTGATGCTCTACCCTGGCCATCGTAAGCGGTGATAGAGGCTTACACGCTATCCCCTCCTTGGGTTGCCTTATCCTGGCCATCGTAGGTGATAATAAGGGTTTGCGTTCCCTTCTATAGGTAACACACAACATAAAAAGAGGTAGGATGTGCTCTTCTATGAGCAGAGGTAGGACGTTCTTAGTTCATAGCAGAGGCAGGGCGCACTCTTCTGCGAGCAGAGTCAGGGCATGTTAATTAAACGCTCTGTCCTGACCATTTCTAGCTTGGATCAGAGGCTTATGCTTTTGATGCTTTAACCTGACCCTTTTTGATTCGGGCATGGAGAAAGGCTTACACGTCCTAACCATTTCTCTGGCTTGTTTCCATAATTATTTGAAGCAGGTCAGAAGTCTGACCCAAAACATTCAAACGTCTAAATCCTGAACCAGGGCACAATTTGCCTAGAAGACATGCTCAAAACGATATCGACAAATTCCCTATGGCCTATGATGTTATATACATGCAAATAAGGCTTTAAAGACTTGCCGAAACAACTTATAACACCCAAACGCATATACGTTAACATTCATATAAGAGATCGCAATGATTCGGCTTATAAATTCAAATGTGAATTAAATTCCAAATCAAAGCATGCAAAAGCAATTCAAGTGACTTGTGAAGACTTAAGACTTTGCCAGGGCGACAATGGAGCTTCACATGATCACCCAATCCATCCAAGCATATGAATTAGACTGTGTGAACAATCTATGTCATAATTTTCAGTTCAATGGAACATAAACTGATGAACCGGAAAGTGTATACTTATCTAACCAATTCATATGCATATATACAACTCTAAGTGAACCTAAATGACACTCTACAAGCTAATAGCTTGTGGCATAGACACGTAGAACTCACAAAGATCTCACCTTTGCTTGCTAGAAGTAAGAAATTAATCCAATGACAAGCTAGAACAACCTCACTTCTAACATATCTTGCTAATCTCCAATCTAAGCACATATAATTGAATTTCCTAAGAGTTAGGTCATAGGAAATCTTAGAAATCAAAGAGGAAACAAACAGTAGAAAATGGAGAAGATGAAGAGGATCTTACCTAGGCTTCCGCACTAGATTTTCACTTGATTTCAACAAGATTGAAGCTCCTAGATTAAGCTAGGGATTAGGTAATTTCTATTCCCCTTTCTTTTCACCATTTTCTATTTCTCTTGAAGAGTTGAAGTGAATGAGGGAGAATGGGCTAATTTGTGGGTTATAAGAGTGGGCTAGGTTTAGCCAACGAAGACCCAATCAAGGTGCTAAAACTCCAAAGCTTGGAATATGTCGAAGTTTATACTTTTCGAGCACGCAAACGACATTTTGAACTCAGTGGATGTGGTTTTGAGTTCAAATTCATCCATATGTAAAAAGTGGTATTTTGGTCTTATATCCAATGAAAAAGACCAAAATTTCTCCAACTCCAAAGGTATCGAAGCTTATAGTTTTCGAACACGCAAACGACATTTTGAACTCAATGGAAGTGATTTTGAGTCCAAATTCATCTGTATGCAAAATGCGAGTTTTCTACGAGATATATATACCTTTTAAAAATATATTTAAATTCCACAGTGACTATTCTAATTTTTAATTTAGATATAACTTAAAGTTTATAAAGTGAAGTCTCAATTTCATATACTCGTTAGAAAACTACAATTCAAAACATCCCAATGTTTCTTGTTTTATCAAATTCTGATTTATATTGAATTCTATATATTCATTCAAAGTTAAAAATCAAAATTTTGAACAACCATGCCATTTTGAGTTTGTTTTAATTAAATTTTAAATTTATACGTTCTAACTTTGATTTCAGTAAATTTTAAATTGTTAATTCTCAAAATAAATAGTCCAAAATATTTAATTTCCATTAAAACCAATTAAAAATAAATTTTAAATTGGTTCCAAAAATATGGGTTGTTACATTAACCGAAGTCCAGAAAAGGGAGAAAAAGGATAGTAGAACGGCCGACCCTTTTTAACGTAATTAGCATTTATTGGTTATTAGTGTGAAACTAATTGTGTGGTTAATAACATAATAATCTAAATAAGTTATTGCAGATAGATGCAGATGGGATCAAGCAGTGTAGAGAAAAAGTAACCAGCCTGGATTTTGAAATGTAATTACTTTATTAATCAATGATTTGGAGTTAATATAAGTAATTAAGGACTAATGATTTTAATTGTTGTGTGTTAACTTAAATATTAATAACTAATTCATATGTTGTCAGAATTGGACAAACCTGGTAGCGTTGGAATCGTTATAACGAGCACAACGTCATGGAATAAATCTGGAAGCGTTTGGAATCAACCGGAATTTTCAATTAAATTAAACGACCATTTAATTTAATTAAAATGAGCCATTGACAACGGAATCAAATCAAGGTGAGTTAAACTCATTTAGTTCTTCCCACTTATATTTTATATAAGTTGGGTTCTATAATTGTGTGCTGTGGTTGCTAGTGGTTGACTGTTTGTTAAATATATATTCATATATCAATTAAACCAAAGAAATTGAATGTTTTTTTGGCATAGCCGACCAGTTTTTATAGTGATCCGTAACACTTTTTCATTATAACTAAAAATAAAAATATAGTATAGTACAAGTAATTGTTGTTGACAATCAACTAATTCGGTTTTTATGGTGGACCGTCCACCGTTTACGACATTTATTGTGGGCCATCCGTAAAATTTATCCTGGATTACAGTTCGGCAGCTAGCAACAATACTAAACTACTATGAATTAAATGTTGTTTAAGTCCAATGGAAAAACGAAATCGTTATTCTAACGATTGGAACCAATTGAGGTAACTTACCTTATTGGTCACGTTTATAACATAAACATGTTTAATTTAATTGTTTGTAATGTTTTGTAAAATAATTTGGTTGATGTCAAATAGTTGTTATTTTTTCTTTATAGAAATTGTTAGTTTAAAATTGAATAATTCTTATTGAATGATTTTACTTGAGGTAACCGATTTGGATGCAGGAAATAATAGGTTGGAGGGATCGAACTGGATTCATCAACAGTAGTTGTTAAATTTTATTGTAATATAATATATGTTGAGATACTGAAATTTTGATGCAGGGATTGACATGTTAGAGGAATCCAACAGGATTCTTCACTAATATTGACAATGTTTATCAATATGATTTGTTGTGTTCATTTGGATGTGAAATTAGTTAATTTCACGGTTTGGTACTTTACTAGATATTTATCTCCTTAGTACCATCGATAAAATAAGATTGAAGATTTATTTATGTTTTTAAAACTATTTAGACTATAAATTTATGAAAATTCGAAGATATTAATGAAATGAATGATTAAACGGTGTAAAATGAATGAAAATTTTAAAATGATGCAAAGAAGGTTTTAGGTGACATAAATTCAATGTTTAAAGATTTTAAACTGTTGAATGGACTAACCGAGTTGGTATTGTATGGGAATTGAGTTAAAAAGAATTGAGAAGTGATTTTTTGTAACTAATGAACGTTTTTATAAATGTTCTTTATAAATATACAAAATGTAATAAAATCGGTTTTCGTGTCTGAGATTAATGAAATAATGGAATTGAAAATAGAATATGAATATTGGCATATATTTGGAACTGAGATAATTGTCTAGTAAATAGGATTTCAAGGCAAGATTTGCCGAAAATGAAATATAAATGGAAATACGTATAAACTGGGGTATATGGGTAAGGTTGTGAAATGGATTCATATAATATACAAAGGAATTTTTCAAATTAGAATTTAGTACCGACAAATTGTTTAAAAGATTCGCGAAGAAAAGAATGTAAGTTATTTGATAAATATTTGCAAATAGAAAGGATTTTATAAATAAATGGATAAGGAATTATAAACAAAAGATTAATGGTTTTGATAAATAAAAGGTGACAAATTTTTAAAAGGGAATCTGTAATTCTTATTTATAGATGTTAAGTTGAATTATTTAAGTTAATTTTATGAAATAATATTTAATAAAATCAGAAGTGATTTATGATATTATAAAGCAATATAATCGTTTTGAAAAATGGTAAAAAGAAATTATGATGTGTTTGTCTTAGAAATTGGAACTTATTGTACGCTAGTTGAGTTTAGTAACTTTCAAGGTGCCAATCTGATGTTGGTTTCGACCTTCAGGATTAATACTGAGAGATTTATTCACTTACCAATTTACAATGAGGGGCCAATGAGTAGAAGTGTAATGATGATTGAATTTTCTAATATCTTAAAAGGAAGGGAAATGTCTTTCCGAATTAAAAGTTTTAACTAACGACTGGTTAATTAAAGAGGCTAAATGATGGTGGGTACCGAATCAGTAAGTTTATTTTATTTTTATGGATGAATGGTTTTTTATTTGATAGTTAAATAACCGACTATAAAATCTGGCTTATACGATTGTTGGTCGGAATGACCGGGATCGAACTTATGTTCAAATACCATTTCGACTAGCAAATACGTGGAAGGGGAAAGATGCTGATTGAAGATGGAGCGATTAAAGACCGTTGTTCTTCATGAGAGAACTACTTGTTGAATTTATCTTGTTAGCTCCCAGAGATGTTTCGATAGTGATTCTGTCGTGATTGAAATCTCCGGATTGCAATGACTACTCGCTACTGATCCACAGAGCAATACCAAGGATGTGGTAGGAGGGTGCCTTCGGTTCATCCTGTTTCTAGATGACTTGTATGGACGGATGTCTGACAGAGTATTTCTTAAGAATCACGTACATTGATTTTTACAAATGTACTTCTGTTAGTGGCATTAACACCTAAAATATTTTTATGGACGTTAATTAGTGATTTGGCGGGTTTGGCGATGTGGCATTCAAAGTGGATGGTGGCCAGATGTTCTAAAAAGAAGATTTAAGCCTCAAGCCTCATAACTGGGAAATGGTATAAAATTGTGTAGGTCGTATGGCTATGTGGGTCGCTCCCATTAGGATGTATTGTCACCATCTAAAGAAATTCCTATTTGTTCTTATTTTCGCTTTTGTATCTCCTGGGAATGGTTATGTTGTTAGAATCCGCAAGGTGACAGTATATTCTTAATTCAAGCGAAGTGAATGATCGGTCATGTTTAGCCTGGGTTGCAAGATGTTCTTTTTGAACCCGGTGTATTCCTCTCAAGAGATACGCTGTCGGAACGTGGTCCCATACCTTTCCAGATGGAATCCATTCTCCAATAAGAGCCCGCGTTTCTGATTGTATACTATACCTGTAGAGCGTGAGATGCAAGCGTTCTACTAGATAGTTGTTTATTTGTATTTAGACATTATTATAGTTTCAGAAAAGATATGATTTCAAAATGTTTTGGGTTGTCGTAAGGTAAAAACCATCCGTGTTTATGTTTGTATTGGTCTTACGATTATTCTTTTCTTTCAAAAAGATTTTTTTCTTTAAAATCAAGTTGGATGATACCCTTAAACTTAATGAGTTTTCTCACGTTGGTTCACCAGACTGATCCTAGCGTTTACAATGCTTGGGTTAGACCGAGTTTTACTAGTTTAGATTATCAGATACTGTGAAGAGACGAGCTGGAAGAGTTCAGATGTATCATATTATATAGTATTATTCTGCTATGTGATTGTATATGAGGACGGATAGTTATAACTGTCCAGATGTGTGATGTACTCTGATGATTATAAGTATTTTTTAAGCTCCCAAAAAAGATTTATTTCTATATTATATTTTGTTCCACTACGATGTGATACTCTATGTTGTGTTGGTTCTTTTTCTTATTCTTATGTTCTAATATTTCTTTCTTTCTTTTCTCACCCCCTAAATTTCTTTCTTTTAACTGGTGTTTCGATACTTGAGTTTTGGCAAGTAATACATGTTATGTATTATTGTTGAAATTCGGGCATCGAATTCCAACCGGGTCGTTACAGTGGTATCAGAGCATAAGGTTAGTTAATAACCTTGGCTCTGTGGAATAACTCGATAGAGATATGGTTAGTAATACCGTAGATTGAGTTTAAGTGTATATATATGAGAGTGCGAATTTGTAGATTTTATATACAAATGTTTTGTATTGTGTTATTTGATCGGTTCGATTTTGTTACTGAAAATGGATACAATTTTGTTTTGTAAAGAGGGTAAATGAAATAATTTTACCCGAATTATATTTTTGTGTAAGAAAAGAAATAATTTTACCAATTTACTGAGATATTGTTGTGCTTGATGTGTTTGATTGATTCAAATGATACTCAAATTGGATTAAAGATTTGGAATTGAAACTTAACATGGTTAAGTGGAGTTAAGAGTGATATTGAAATTAAATAAAAGTAATTTGGAATTTGGAAATTGATAGATAGTAATTGAATGGAAGTCAATCAGATATTAATCAATTATTATTGAAATATGTTATACCAAAGTAAATATTAATATTGAATGTAAATTCAATTGATGTAATTGAGTTGGTTGTGCATTGGTTGTTGATTGTTTGTTAAATTAGTTGAATATAATTCATCAATGATTTAATGGAGTTGAATAAATTGTAAACTAAAGAAATGAATTCCAACATTACTAAATTGGAATGAAACCTTATATGAATTAAAACTGGATGATAAAACCATGTATTGCGTATACCTTTTAAACTGAATTAATGCTTCATGTTTGATTTTGGAAATTGGTGTAGTTATACTTGTTGATTGATGAAGTATTATTTAATTATTTCATGTTATTATTACTTACATATTGAATTGAGTCAAGTACAGGTACTAGAAGGCTCTGAGGATTGATTTTGGTCGCGTGGATTGCACGTAAGTTAAGCAATTATGTTCAATATCGCTTGTTAAAGGTACACCTACGCGAAAAGTATAAATTTTGGTTTTTGGTTTTTTTTTCCAACCATGTGGGTCGATGTATATATATATTTATTGTTCCTACGATATCGTAGAATTCCCTCTGTACAGAGGAGACTGCCGATTTTTTTCGAAAATTTAAGATGTTTGAAAATTTTCGATTTTGAAAATTTATTTACAAATAATGAATTGGTTTTTGATTTAAAATAAATAGGATTTTAAAGATAATGGATTTTAGCAATTTTCCTACCTTTATAATTTCGGGGACGAAATTCTTTTAAGGGGGAAAGAATGTAACGACCCAGATTTTTCGGTCATTGAATTGGATATTTAATTCTTATTTAAATATTATATTTGAAATATTAATGGGTTTTTAGTATTGAATTCGTTTATAAAATGAAGTTTAAATGTATATTTTATATTTAATATAAAACGAGCTCGTAATGGCATGGTAGTTCGTAATATTGAGTTTCCAAATTCAGTTGAATATACAGGATCCGATATAAGTCAAAATTCCGTGAAACAAGAAACTTTTGAATCTAGTTGATTATTATTTATGGAAGAGAAAAATCTAGATTTCATGTTATAGATTATTAGTTATGTTTAATCAAATTTTAAAATTATCGCTATGGAAATCGTTATAAATAATAACATTTATTTCATAAATTTAATAAGGATTTCTATATAATTTGGATAACGTTTAACTCAAAAACTGTTAATGTTAGGGTATAAATCCATACTATTTATATTTGAAGCAATATGATAATTTTATTTGGATATCTACGATAATAATAATTTATTATTATTTAATTAGATTATTTTGGGATTTAAATATATTTTATTTATATTATATATAAGCCTTAAGAATACCCATTTTGCAAACGACCTCAGTTTTCGATGAAATTAGTTTCATTGGAATCATAACGTTAAATTATTATAGCGAACCAAATTTTGTGGCATTCCGATGTCGTATGTGACAACGGTAGCTGTAAATGCCTCGAATTTTTATTTAATTGTTATGTCAATTTAATTTGGAAATTAAGGATAACTGATTATCTAACGAACTCTGTTTTCAACGAAATTAATTTTATTAAATCCATAATGATTTATTTTTGTAGTATTTCAACTTTCAAGTTAATTGGATTTATTTTGTGATCATACATAGTTTAAATGTGTGTCGATTCACATATAAGAGTTATAAAGGAATTTTCACATACGACTTTGTAATTCGACGAAACCTTTTCCATCATGTTCAGAAAATCGTTTTATGCTAGGATTTCCATTTTTATCTTGATCGGAGGGTGTTGAGGTGGTTTTAACATATTACCTAACAACTAAGTTCTTTATTATACTATTTATGTACCCATATAAATAGCTAGACTTAGGGCAAATCTTTTTCTTTCTGGTGAAGACCTAATCTCACAATCAACTAATAATGTTGCCGCATCTATCATTTTCAACGACCGAAATCTTCAATCTTTCTCTGATCAAAAACTCTCGATCCATTCATCCGTTTGGAAACTCTTCCACTACAAAACAGTCAGGCTATGCGAGAGCTTCTAGGTGGACCATTACGATTGGGTTTCATACATTGTCATGGCCAACATCGACTTCGAAATCGTAGGCGGTTTGCGGTTTACTACGGGTAATGGAGATGATTGAAGTGCACACAGTTTCGGGCAGAGATCAGCCAGGCGTAGGCGCATCCAATGAGGCCTCTGATCGAGGTTCAGTGGGCCACAAGGCATTACAGCGGTGAAGGAATGGGTAGCATAGGTGGTTCTAATGTGTTTAATTGAAGTCGAGAAAAAAGGGAAGAAGGATAGTGGATTTGATCGACCCTTTAAAACATAATTAACATTTACAGGTTATTAGTGTGAAACTAATTTGGTGGTTGATAACATAATAATCTAATTAAATTATTGTGGATCAAAGCATATGGGATCAAGCAGTGTATAGAAAAAGTAATCGGCCCAGATTTTGAAATGTAATGTAACAACCCGGAAAATCTGGGCCAGTTTAAAATTTTTATTTTCGCAATTTTAGCGAATTTTGATTATTTAAAATGAATTATTTTAAATAATATCGACGAGAAAATTATTTTGAATAGAATTCGAACGTATATATTATACGCGTCGTCGTTAGAATATAAATAATTATATATAATTATAAATAGAATTGAAAATGGCGCGGTAGTTCGATAATTCGATTTCAAACTTCAATTGAATGTACCGGGTGCAAAACAATCCAGATTTTAGTGAAACCAAAAATAATGGAATCTAATAGTGAATATCTTTCTAACGAATCCGAATAATCAAGATTTCATAGCGGGAATCAAAAGTTATGTCCAGTTGAAAATTCTGAATAGTCGCTATGGAATTCAGGCCCTTAAAAATGGACATTTTGCAAATGACCTCGGATTTCGACGAAACCACTTTTGTTAGATCCGTAGTGTCAAGTTATTGCTAGGTTTCAAATTTCATAATTTTTCGAATCAATATGTGAGCGTGGCAAAAGAAAACGCGTTCGACCATTTCAGTTGATTTTAATCGACTGGAAATTGGCCATTTTTCTAACGGTCTCAGAATTCGACGAAACTAGTTTTGTTAGGACCGTATCGTCAATACGAAGCTAGAAAATATTTTTCTGGAATTTTTAAAGTTAGTATGTGACCCCGGTAATTTGAAATGTACGTTTAAAATTCAATATAGCGATTTAAGTGTAAATTTAACAAAAACTGATTCAAACACTCGAATCAACCTACGATACATATTCCATTGTGTTCAGAATGGGGGTGAAACGCTATAGACGACAGGCGGTGGACCTCGTTTCGAGTTCGTTTGTAAAAGTCAACTTTTCAAATTAATTAAATAAATAAAAAAATAAAAAAATAAATATCCCCCCTTTCCCTTAACCAGCCCCCCCCCCCCCCGATTAAAATCATTTCAAAGAGAAAAAAAAAAGAAAAAAAAAAAAACCCGCTCTGCCTCTCGCTGGCGATGGTGGCGCCGCACCCCCTCCCTCGCCTCCGCCCCCTTCTCCGATCAACCCAAGACCCCCTCCCTTGCGTCAACTCGACGCCAAAGCCCTCAGACCCATACGACGCGCGATCCACTCAAACCCCTCCCTCAGTCAAACCGCGCCCTAGCCCTCCTCCCCGCCGACACCAGAGCCCCCGCCGCCCCTTCGGCCAGCAGCCTCGCGTTCAGACGCCCGCCCCCCTCTGAACCCCCTTTTCCTCTAAACCGTGAAGCCCCATGTCGTGAGCACCTTTCAACAACCCCCTTTCTTTTCTGCTTCACCTCCGTAAGGTACGGATCCACACAATTTTAATTTCAGATTTAGTTTTTATATAAATCAGTTTTTATTCAGATTTAGTTTTTATATAAATCAGTTTTTTTTAAGCTTATGTTTAATTCAGTTTTTAAAGTGATAAAAATATTGTTTTTATATTTTTAAAGTATTAAAAATATAGTCTTTACTATATAGCGATTATAAAAATATGCTTTATATATTTTTAAAGTAGTAAAAATATAATCTTTTACATTGTAGAAAGATAAAAAAATATGATCTTTGCATAGTAGGAACTATAAAAATATCATCTTTGTATATGTAGCAAAATAAAAATCTGATTTTTATTTTATATACGTTGAAATCAAGTGATGATTTTTATAAAGGTGAAATCTTTAAATTTAAAAAGGTGAAATCTTTAAATTTATAAAGGTGAAATCTTTAAATTTAAAAAGGTGAAATCTTTAAATTTAAAAAGGCGAAATCTTTATATAGAAAATAGCGTGATAAAAATATGATTTTTATATATTGAATAGCATAGTAAAAATTCGATTTTTATATATGTAGTGGCTACGGGCGAAAGAAAGTGATAAGCGGCGAGAACGACGAAGAATTCTGCGAAATGAAGTGTCGTGGAGCAGGATAGCTATATGTGAGAACTTCTCACTCAAATTCTATTTTTCTAGTTATATATATATACTAGGATGCAGACGGTGCTTATTAGAAGCACCCGACACCCGTCCACATACCATGGACTTGTTTGTTTGGTTGTGTAGTTGGTTAGATTATTTGATTGGGATTTGATTGATTGGTTGAATTGGAAATTGATTAAGATTGATGTGTGAATGGCGTGGGCCTTCACTAGACCGGGGATAAGGCTAGGCCTTGTCCCGTTTCTAGTATCGTGCCGTTATGCCGCCGAAATTTTCTAAAATGAGTTAGAAAAATAAAAATATCATTTTATTGAATAAATGAACTGAATAGAAATTCATATTTTGGAATAAAATGTTTGGTCGTTAAAAATATAATTTTTAACGTGAATGTGAATGGGAATAAATAAATATTCATTTACAAACCGGACGGTTTGTTTATGTACACCTATTTGAAGGACATTGATTGGGTCGATAAATTTTACACATCGCCCAACAGCACAAATAAAATATGTGTTTGATTGTTTGAAACCCCACACGGGTGTTGGGATGAAATTTGAAGTTCACTCATCCCGATTGATTGAATATGTCGATCGGTTGATTGACAGACTGTTTTAAGCGTTGGATATCTATATTTGATGCTTATACAGTGTAGTGCACTTTGGTTGATGGTTGATTATTTTTCCATGCTATTATATACATGTGTTGTATGAAAATCCATATAATTAACTTTATATGGTAATTGATTGGGCCTCATTCCAGTTTTAAAATAGAAATATTTAAAATAGAAACATTCGAAATGGAATATTTGAAAATATCAATATATGAAGCCGTGTTGATTAGATCGACGCCATTTTGACGTGAACGATATTTATATCGATTTTATTCATTTTGAAATGAATTGAACTGGAATTGAATTGAAAACGATTTCGAAATGAATTGAATTGAAAACGATTTCGAAATGAATTGAATTGAAAACGATTTCGAAATGAATTGAATTGAAAACGATTTCGAAATGAATTGAATTGAAAACGATTTCGAAATGAATTGAAAACGAATTCAAATTGAATTGAAAACGATTTCGAAATGAATTGAATTGAAAACGATTTCGAAAGGAATTGAATTGAAAACGATTTCGAAATGAATTGAATTGAAAACGATTTTGAAATGAATTGAAAACGAATTCAAATTGAATTGAAAACGATTTCGAAATGAATTGAATTGAAAACGATTTCGAAATGAATTGAATTGAAAACGATTTCGAAATGAATTGAATTGAAAACGATTTCGAAATGAATTGAATTGAAAACGATTTCGAAATGAATTGAATTGAAAACGAATTCAAATTGAATTGAAATTTGAATTGAATAGAAATGAATTTTGAAACGAATTTATAAAGAAGAATTCAATTTCGATTTGAATTGAAATGGAAGTTGAAATTGCCTTTGAAACGAATTTAAAACTATTTATATAATTCGTTTTAAATAGAAATCGACGAAATATATATTATATATATTATATATATAATATAATGGCCTGAATAGAACGCGCCGCGCCGCGGCAGTTCGCGAATTTCGACCATTTATTTCAAACGGACATTACGGGAGATCCGACCGTCGGATTCTCCTAAAACCGGAACCGTTGGGTTCGTATCGAAAAGAGCTTTCTAATGAATGTTAGAAATTTGAAATCTAACGGTTGGATTTGGAGATACGTCCAAATCAAATTCGAAAAAGGTCGCTGTAAGTGCAGTTCGATGGCCGTTGTTGGAAATCGACTGTACGGGCCTTGATAAAATTATTAAAAATAGTAATAATTTGTGTAAAATCATAAGAAATGATTTGTGAAAGTTTGGGATGAAAAACTCCATATTTGAAAAGATAAAAATAGATTTTTATCGAAATGAACTAGTTTTGAACTAGAATTATAATTCTATTTATTTTTAAATAAATAAATTGAATTCGAAATGGGTTTGAAAATAACCAAAATTTCCAATGAATGCATTGGAGTGGATTTGAATCGAAATTGTCTTCGGAATATTTCGATGTTGGAATTCGTGATTATACAGGTGTTGTTATGGAAATTTGAAAGATATATATTTATATCGTTATTTCCAATACGACATTTGTTAGTCGTAGAATTCGATATTGAATATAAGCCGATATATTTTCTATTCAGAGCCTTGTATTGAATATCGAATGTGATTTGGGTTTGTCGTGAATGGTGTCTTCACTAACACTGTTCTTGAACCCAGTTGAGAAAAGATTAAATCTTTTTATTTAGATTTAATGAAGTGTACCAATTAAATGATATTTAATTGGAATTGAATTGGTATTGATTTTTGGGTTTATCGTGAACAGTGTTTTAAATAACACTTGTTCTTTAACCCGATAATTAATGGAATGTGATTTGGGTTTGTCGTGAATGGTGTCTTCACTAACACTGTTCTTGAACCCAGTTGAGAAAAGATTAAATCTTTTTATTTAGATTTAATGAAGTGTACCAATTAAATGATATTTAATTGGAATTGAATTGGTATTGATTTTTGGGTTTATCGTGAACAGTGTTTTAAATAACACTTGTTCTTTAACCCGATAATTAATGGAATGTGATTTGGGTTTGTCGTGAATGGTGTCTTCACTAACACTGTTCTTGAACCCAGTTGAGAAAAGATTAAATCTTTTTATTTAGATTTAATGAAGTGTACCAATTAAATGATATTTAATTGGAATTGAATTGGTATTGATTTTTGGGTTTATCGTGAACAGTGTTTTAAATAACACTTGTTCTTTAACCCGATAATTAATGGAATGTGATTTGGGTTTGTCGTGAATGGTGTCTTCACTAACACTGTTCTTGAACCCAGTTGAGAAAAGATTAAATCTTTTTATTTAGATTTAATGAAGTGTACCAATTAAATGATATTTAATTGGAATTGAATTGGTATTGATTTTTGGGATTATCGTGAACAGTGTTTTAAATAACACTTGTTCTTTAACCCGATAATTAATGGAATGTGATTTTGGGTTTATCGTGAATCGTGTTTTAAATGACACTGATTCTTTAACCCAGATAATGATTAAAACTAAGTGGAGTTTTAATGAATCTTTAATTAGATTGAAAAGATCGAGAATGGAGTATCACCAGTTTTGCTCCAGGCGATAGATAAATCTTTAATTAGATTTGAACGTGAAATTTAGAAACTAACTGTCGGTTAGCCAAGCAGAATGGTTTTCTGGATATTGATCTGATGTTGGTTTCGGCCTTCGGGGTTAATATTTGGGGAATTATTCTCTTGATTAATTTACGGTTAGTGACTAATGAATTGGAATGAGGCGTATGTTGTGTTTGTGTAACACTTATTTAAAATATACGCGAGTTATTCGGAAAGACCGGGTTCATCCCATTCTGAATAACTGATACGACGATAAGTCGAAGATGAAGACGATGGTCGAAGACCGGAGGTCTTCACGTCGTTTGGGTGATAACTGATGATCTTGATTGGGCTGTACACCCAAGAAGATGGAAACAGTTAGTGATCGTCCAGACGTACTTGGAGATCGATGGATATGCGGGGTACTAGGTGCCTCCGGTTTCGTTCAGACCCAGAACGGACTTGTAAATGGACTGTGTGTCTGACATCGGATTTCATTCTGTGTGACTGATATCGATTGCATAGGATGGCTTGCCTGTGTGGCATGCTAAGATGCAAATGATCAAGGCTTCTGTTGAAAAGCAAAGTCTTGTGGTTGATGATCAAAGCACGGCCTTTGTGGCGTAGCTTTGTGTAACGTTTACCTCGCGTGTTTCACACTAGGTATGAACCAAAAACGGGAGAAAGGACCTCAGGGAGGGCCTGCGTTTCCTCCCAGCTAGAAGTGGCGTCAGTGGTTTTACACGCCCTGACGAGTTTGACTTATGTGGTTGTTGCTGTTGCGAGGCGCCTCGGTTAGATCGGACGATCCGGGTCCGATGGAGTCATTCGTTGGCTCGCTTACGCCCCAAAGGGCGGCGAAACGCAGTGCTCAGGCATTTTAATCCACATCGGTGGACCGGCCCTGTCGCTCCTAGGGTCACTCGAGCTCTGATCCTGAGACTCGGGCTGGGCAGTCTCGAATCGGTTGAGGACTATCTTTTGCCTCGGTTCATAGACGGAAATCCAATTTCCAAATACGTGACATTTGCGGTTTTAATTGTAATCCTATATATGGCGACATAGTGGGATGGGGCGCTCATGCCGCCTATGATTGATACTTATGATTTGAAGTTGTTTTATACACTATGCACTTAATATAGTATCAAATGATTTGTTTTAAACGTATCAAGCATTCTTGGCTATTATAAGGTAAAAACCCTATCCTCCGGCTTGCGATTGCATTGTGTGATGGGAACTGGGTCTTATAATAGCTTCATCTTTCTTTATTTAGCATTGCGCTGTTTGTTTTATGCACTGGTATTCTTGGGAGGAAACCCGTTCCGTGTTATACGGCGTGGTCCCTTGATTTACCTTTGAAAATAAAGATTAAAAACTGTTTTAGTTCTCACACCAGTCACATGACTGACCTGGAGTTTATTGTTTTAACCTAAACTCTGGGTGCCCCTATTTTGACACGGGCAGCTAGTAGTTTTGGTTTTGCAGATTATATTCACAGGATCCTGGTTTACAGCTGGAACGATATCCGGAAAGCTTTGTATCCGTATATCTCTTTCTAGTTGTGTATTGTATTATTTTCCGCTGCGATGTATTTAAATGTAATTTAAATCTCTGATATTTCTGTGTAATATTCGTTTATACTCTGTATATTCTTGTAATCTGATGCATTGTTGTAATATACAATGAAACGTTCTTCTGTATGCGTTCTGTTGTGGTTTGTTCTCGAACTATCCGACGCTATCCTTTACGGGGAAGTTGCGGGTCTTTACATGTAATTACTTTATTAATCAATGATTATGAGTTAATATAAATAATTAAGGATTATAATTGATGTTTGTTAATTTAAATATTAATAACTAATTCATATGTGGTCAGAATTGGACAAACCAGGCAGCATGGATTCATTATGACGAACACGATGTCATGGAATAAATCTGGAAGCGATTGGAATCCCCCGGAATTTTAAATCAAATTAAATGACCGTTTAATTTAATAAAAAGGAGCAGTTGACAACGTATTCAAATCAAGATGAGTTAAACTCACCTAGTTCTTCCCACTTATATTTTATATAAGTCGGGTTCTATAATTATGTGCTATGGTTGCTAATAGTTGATTGTTTGTTAAATATATATTCAAATATCGATTGAACCAATGAAATTAAACGTTGTTTAATTTCAGTTGGAAAACCAAATCGTTATTTTGACGATTGGAACCAATTAAGGTAACTTACCTTATTGGTCATGTTTATAACATAAATATGTTTAATTTAATTGTTTGAAATGTTTTGTTAAATAATTTGGTTGATGTTAAATAGTTGCTATTTACCATTATAGAAACTATTAGTTTAAAATTGAATAATTCTGATTGAATGATTTTATTTGAGGTAACCAATTTGGATGCAGGAAATAACAGGTTGGAGGGATCCAACTAGATTCCTTACTAGTAGTTGTTATATTTTATTATATTATAATATATGTTGAGATACTAAAATTGTGATGCAGGGAATAACAGGTTGGAGGAATTCAATAGGATTCCTCACTAATATTGACAATGTTTATCAATATGATTTGTTGTGTTCATTTGAATGTGAAATTAGTTAATATTTCATGGCTTGGTACTTTGGTAGACATTTATCTCTTTAGTACCATTGATAAAATAAACATTGAAGATTTATTTATGTTTTTAAAACTATTTAAATTATAAATTTATGGAAATTCTAAGATATTGATGAAATGAATGATTAAATGGTATAAAGTAAATGAAAATGGTAAAATGATGCAAATAAGGGTTTAAGTGACGTAAATGGAATGTTTAAAGATTTTAAATTGTTGAAATAGACTAACAAAGTTGAAATTGTACGGGAATTGAGTTATAAAGAACTGAGAAGTGATTTTTCATAACTAATGAATGTTTTTATAAACATTATTTACAAATATACATAACGTGATAAAAATGGTTTTCGTGGATGAGGTTAGCAAAATAATGGGATTGAAAGTCGAATATGAATATTGGTTTATAGATGGAATTGAGATGATTGTCTAATAAATGGGATTTCAAGACAAGATTTGTCGAAAGGGAATTATAAATGGAAATACGTATAAACTGTGGTATATGAGGAATGTTGTGAAATGGATTTATGTAATATACAAAGGAATTTGTCAAATTAGAATTTAGCATTGACAAATTGTTTAAAATATTCACGAAGTAAAAAATGTAAGTTATTTGATAAATATTTGCAAATATATTGGAATTTATATATAAATGGGTAAGGAATTTATAAACCAAAGTTTAATGGTTTTAATAAATAAAAGGTGACGGGGTTTTGAAAGAGAATCTGTAGTTCCTATTTATAGATGTTAAGTTGAATTATTTTAGTTAATTTGGTGAAATGATATTCAAAATAAAATCGGAAGTGATTTGTGAGATTATAAAGCAATATACTTGTTTTTAAAAATGGTAAAAAGGGATTATAATGTGTTTTTCTAAGAAATTGGATCTTGTTGAACGCTGCTTGAGTTGAGTAACTTTCGAGGTGCCAATCTGATGTTGGTTTCGGCCTTCGTGGTTGATACTGAGAGATTTGTTCTCTTACCAATTTACAATGAGGAGCCAATGGGTAAAAGTGTAATGATGATTGAATTTTCTTATATCTAAAAAGAAAGGGAAATGTTTTCCGAATTAGAAGTTTTAATTAACGACTGTTTAATTAAAGAGGCTAAATGATGCTGGGTACCGAATCAGTAAATTTATTTTATTTTTATGGATGAACAGTTGTTTATTTGATAGTTAAACAACTGACTATCAAATTGGGCTTATGCGATTATTGGTACGGAAATACCAGGATCGAATTTATATTCAAATACCATTTTGGCCAGCAAATATATGGAATGGGAAAGATGCTGGTTGAAGATGGAGCAATTAAAGACCATTGATCTTCATGAACAGAAGAACTACTTGTTGAATTTTTCTGGTTAGCACCCAAAGATGTTTCGGCAGTGGTTTTGTTGTGATTGGAGTCTATGAATTTCAAGGAATACTCACTACTGATCCATAGGGTGATACTTAGGATGTGGTAGGAGGGTGCCTTAAGTTCATCCTGTTCCTGGATGAATTGTATGGATAGATGTCTGACAGAGTATATATCAAGAGTCACATACATTGATTTTTACAAACGTACTTCTGTTGGTGCGATAACACCCAGAATATTTTTGAGGACATCAATTAGTGATTTGGCGAATCTAACGTTGTGGCATTCCAAGTGGATGGTGGCCAGATGTCCTGAAAAGAAGATTTAAACCTTAAACCTCACAACCGGGAAATGGTATAAAATCAGGTAGTTCGTTGGCTATGTGGGTCGCTCCTATTAGGGTGTATTGTCACTATACAGAGAAATTCCTATTTGTTCTTCTTTTCGCTTCTATATCTCCCAAGAACGGTTATGTTGCTAACAACGGTAAGGTGACAATATATTCGGAACATTCAAGCTAAGTCAATGGCCGATCATGTTTTGAAACCGGTGTATTCCTCTCTACAAATACATTGTCGGAAGGTGGTCCCATACCTTGCCAGTTGGAATCCATTCTCCACTAAGAGCCCACGGTTTTGATTGTATACTATATATGTAGAGTGTGAGATGCAAGCGTTCTACAGGATGGTTATTTATTTGTATTTAAACATTATTACAATATCCGTAAAGATATGATTTCTAAACATTTTTGGTTATCATAAGGTAAAAACAGCCTGTATTTATGTGTGGATTGGTCTTACAATCATTCTTTTCTGTCAAAAAGATTTATATATTAAAATCAAGTTGGATGATAGCCTTAAACTTAGTGAGTTTTCTCATGCTGGCTCACCAGACTAATCCTGGCGTTTGCAATGCTCGGGTCAGACCGAGTTTTACAGGTTCAGGTTATTAGATATTGTGAAGAGACGAGATGGAAGAGTTCAGATGTATGATATTATATAGTATTATTCCGCTATGTGATTGTACATGAGGACGAATTGTTGTAATTGTCCAGATGCATGATGTATACTGATGATTGTAAGTATTTTTCAAGCTCTCAATAAAGATTTATTTCTATATTAGTATTTTTCAAGTTCTTCTTATTCTTCTATTCTAATATTTCTTTCTTTCTTATCTCACCCTCAAAATTTCTTTCTATTAGTTATTTGGTGTTTTCGATACTTGAGTTTTGGCAAGTAATACGGGTTATGTATTATTGTCGGAATTCGGGTATCGAATTCCTACCGGATCATTACAAGCTTGCACTTGCACACTCTCTGAGTTATACTATCAACACAAAACATGTTTTTGGCATTGCTGTATTTGCTTGTAACCTGGCCTTGTGTGCATGCATGAATCATTTTCATGCCATGTTACATGAATTTGAAGACTGGCTAGAAACTTGCTTCATGCTTGCTATGTGTGTATGATTGTTGGCACTTGTGTTTGAAACTGGGCACTTGAGGCTTGAACTGGCTTGCTACTTGGATTGCTTTGTATGCATGTATCACCCATTTCTGTAACTAGTTTTGCTACTCGATAGTTTGGCTTTTCTGGCTTTGGTATTCTAGTTTGGTCTTGAAAAAAATTTGCATTGTACTTGATATACTGGTGGTTTGTTTACTTGGCATGCATAATATAACCTTCACTATTTGTCGAGATGAACCATGTAAACTTGAGTTTTGAACATGCCATTCGCTGTTTTATGGTATTTCTTTAATTTACATGTGTCGTGGCTCGTGCACTTCTCTGAGCTTCATCACTATGCTTTTCATTTGAACTGTCATGCCTCTTGCATTTGTGTCTTGTACTGCTACACCATTTTCAATGGCCTGAATTGTTGTGGTTACTTTTCCTGCTTCCATGTGCACATGCTATTGTGCTTTGACTTGTTTTGATGAGCTGTATGTATCATTTGTATGCATATTGTTCTTCACTGTTGCCTGAACTTGAAAACTGGTCTTGGCTTCAAACTATGTTTTACCCATGCTGCTTTGTCATCTTGACCCATACTGTCCATATATACACACACACACACGCACACACACATACACACATTCGTGTGTGTATATATATATATATATATATATGTGTGTGTGTGTGTGTGTGTGTGTGTGTTTATGTTTGGCTAAATTGTTTGACTATTATGCACTTGACCTTGTGTTGTGTTTATTATTGTGATGCACTCATGTGCACATTATCACTTTGTTCATGCTAAACCATTGCTGCTTCTATGTGTATATATATATATATATGCATAGATATGTGTGTGTATATATATATATATGTATGTGTATGCGTTTGTGTCTGCACTGAATTTCTTGGTTTATGCTCACTCACTGCTATTTGTTCGTATTGCCCCTTCACAAAAATATATGTGTATATATACAAACATTTATGTGTATACATATATGTGCAAATATATATATATATATATATATCTGTGTGTGTGTGTGTGTGTGCGTGCGTATGTGTGTGTGTGTGAAAGGAGCAACTTACATACCATGCTCCGCGCAGGGAGTTAAATTACGTCTGCCATAGCAAACAATCACATGGCCTAAACAAGCACAGTAACATAATTAAACTGACATCCTGGCAAAGCATCACTTCCTAGCATAAACAATGACAACAATAAATCACTAGGTTCGCAGCCTATACCCAAGAAAAAAGGTACAACAACCCTTTACATATTCATAGGAAAAGGACACTTACTGGATAATTTTTTTAAGCATAGCATCATAGTACTACATGGAGGTGACCTATGACGACCGCCCACAACCCCTGCACTATACAAGATGAAAAGTGCATTGAAAGATGTGCCAGGCAGCTACGGATGATCATCATAGTAGGTAAACACAAGCGGACCATGTCGTAAATTTCTCAGCGCAAGGATAAAATATAATAGAACATATATAATAGGTAATATTAGTGAAGCATATTTTAACAGAAATTTCAAACTTTCAAAAAAAACTAGAGGGTATATCCATACACGAAGACTGCAACATATGTCTGAACAAATTTGCCTCACTACAACACAAAGAGTAGAATAACAAATAGCGAAAATCCAAATACTATGTAGTAAGAAAGATAGTACGCCAGCCTCATGCTCACCTCTGAACCGCTACATCGTCCTTACTAAGCTATCACCTATCACCTACCACCCAGTCTGCCCATACAAAATCGGATGAACAACCCAAGGTAATAAAAGGGAAACATAAAACCTTGAGTTAGACAACAGTCTTAGTGAGCGATAAACAACTATCTAACATCATCAATAAATTATATGAGAATGGGTAAATAAACGAACTTATCTACCCACAACAACATAAAAGAACTCGACTCCCATCTTTCCCACATCGAACAGTGATAGCCTTTACAATCCATACAACCGAAGGAACAGCAATTCATCCATGGTTATCAGAACGACCATTCAATCATGGAAAACAGAAACAACTAACAATAACACATATAACATCCAGATTATAGATCTCACATAAACCATCCTAATTGAATTCAACATCCCTTAAGCACAAGCCCCAGAGGCCTAAACCAATATCAGACAAGCACCCAAGAAACATCTCCTTTGACGTTGGATAATCTATGTGAGATGCTACAAACAAAGAAACAGATCATCCATGATAGACTCTGTCTATCACTGCAAATCCTGCTTCGAAACCATCGTTAATCGTATGACTAGCCATATCATACTATCATCCGTCAAGGGCTAATGTAACACTGTCTCTAGTAAAAACCCTATACGCCTTTCAACGATACGTACCTAGTCCTTTCAATGATACCCAGGGTTTCGACCTACATCCGGTCTTTTAAGTGCCCCTATTATACCCCTACTTTAAGCCCGCTAGAGCCTATGATAATGATAATCCCTCGGCCTTCAGTATCTCTAGTTATCCAACCTGACGACTTTTCATAGCTCAAGCAACCTTCTCAAGCAACCATTATTCACTAACTCGCGACCTTTGAGTTGTCATAACATTTGTTGTTTTACACCGATCAACGAGCACATTTCAACACCTCGATATTCCTACTTGAATTCCCTTCGAAGACACAACATCACTGAACCAAATAACATCGATGTGATTCAACATAATTCATACCATTACATCCATTTGCTATGAAATAAACCACCGCATTCATGCCACCAACCACAGCGTTTAGACCGCACTACATTGCGGCACGGGTTCATGACCAACCCATCATCGCCATTCTTGATCGACCGACCCCACCTCATCTTGTGACCGAACCAACCCATCATTACCATTCATGACCGACCGACCACAAAAACACACGGCCGACCGACCTTTCCTGCAACCGACCGACCGATAGCATGCCAACCTGATCCACTTCATACATGATCGACCCGTCCGCTCCATACATGACCGACCGACCCTTTTTTCCTTGCACGACCCAAAGAAGAGCGAAGACCCTCCTTATGACCGACCCTGCTTAATGACCAAACTGACTGACCCCAAGCTTGAACGACCAACCCGCCTCCCCAATAGCCGACTGACCCATCTGACTTGCTCCCCAAGATAAGGACTCCGACCGACTGATCCAGTCATGACTGACCAATGGCCTGTACAGCCCCAATTCAACTCCAATTTCGTCCAAAACTTCACCAAGCTATTCCATCAACGAAATCTACTCAACCAATTCACCAAATATGACCACAAACATGATATGAAATCACTAACATCATGAAATGACGATTTTTATCACAAGTTATATAAATTTCCAAAAAAACATGATAAATGAACATATGAACTCAAATATGGATCTAACTTACATGAACATATGAAACAACATAGAAATTACCGGTTTTAAGTTTCTAAATTAGATCCTATGGCGATTCATAGAGAAATAAACTTACCATGGCGTAGATCTAAGGAAAACGACTTGAATTTGATGAAAACATGATCAAACATTCATATATTAGATTGAATCCGTGTGGCAGATGCATATCACTCACCAATTCTCCAAAATATCCCAAAAACACTTAGATCTAAATCAGGACAACGAAGAATTTGCTCTAAACTCTTCGATTTGATGATCTCCCTTGGAGTGGTGTAGATCTAGCTTCAATGATGTAGATCTTCAATTCTTTAAGCTTTAATGGTGGAAAGGTGAAGAAAATGAAGAAGTGGAGGAACTCTAGAAGTACACTATTCTCCATGCCTCTACCCCCTTATAGCCTCCACCAACCTACTAATGGCCTCCCCATATCATCCCATTACGGCTTACCAAACCAGAACATCCAACTTCTTAACCTAAAAATCGCGATTCCTCCCAAACCACTGAGCCAAATCTTTAATGTGACCACTCTACGGAAAGGGAAACATCAATTCCTTTCCAATGGCACAGGTTTGAATACGTGATTCAATTCGACTCTAAAGTTATCCCCTGTATAAGACTGACAGGTGCAAAATTATCACAAATAAAATTGGTAAAAATTATGGATATGTTTCACATCCCCATAAACAACATGTCAAAATATGAGAATGATCAAACCCTCAGGGAATAAAATAAAAATATGTTACGATCTTTCGATACGTAAAATGCGGGTTGTTACATTCTCCCCCCTTAAGAATTTCACCCCTGAAATTCCAATAAACACAAACAACTAAAACAATTTCGCATGCCTATCATCCATGTGTAGCCAATTCAATTATACAAACTAGCAACCATCAAGTCATATTGCATCCATATCCCTATCCTAGCACATGGAATTCTAATCAACACCCACAAAGATAACAACAAGCTACAATGATGTAATGATGGCGCGATATCAATGGGTCATATAGACAAAGAGTTATAGATGAGTCGTCTTCATACTCTCTTCCGTCTCCCACGTACAATCATCGCCATCCTCACTCCGTTGTACCTTTCCTAACCTAACCGTCTGTAACAACCCGAATTTTAATAACATGTTGAAACTAGAAATCAAGGTATAATTAACTTTTAAATTGAGAATCATGGGAAACAGGTTGTGCCAATGCGTTCGTCTCGGAATTCTACATGAAATCGAGTCCGTGTTTTTGAAAATCGGAGTCCGTATGACTGAGGGATGACCTCTAGAAGTTTCACGAATTTTCAGAATCCAAAACAGCTCAGAAATTCGAATTCAAGACCTAGAAGCGGGATGGGCGGGAAAATTCCGGTCAAGAGCCTAGGTCGACCATAGGGTCGACCTGGGGGTCGACCTTCCCAGACCAGGTTGACCATAGGGTCGACTTGGGGGTCGACCTCCCTGGTCGGCCTGAGTGCGACTGGTTGGCTGGGTGGGTCTGTTTGCGAGCCTGTGACGTTTTTGATGGCTCAGATCAGTTCTAAGGTTTAACTAAGGGTCTAAACTAGTTGCTACACCTATAAAAACACCCTAAAACCTAACCTCATTCATAATAAATCATTCTTACACTAAAATGCTGTTGGAGTCCCTCCTGAACCATGGCCGCCACCCCCAATTAAAGCTTAAGCATTCAAACTCAAATCAATTCTAAGGACAAAGCTTTCATACACAATTTAATTCGAAGATTAAGGCTTCTACAATGATTCAAGACAATAAATC
The DNA here is from genome assembly GCA_030737875.1 of Allium sativum. NCBI lineage: Eukaryota > Viridiplantae > Streptophyta > Magnoliopsida > Asparagales > Amaryllidaceae > Allium > Allium sativum. The sequence goes on from CM060924.1 coordinate 165,735,665, forward strand.
AGCATTCTACATCAATTTCAGTTCTTAATTCGCTAGCCATGCTCTGTAAGTTCTAGTTACTTTTTAGATTTAAACTTGTTAATTATAATATGGCCATGGAATAAAGTGGAATTGGATTTAAGTATGTTTATCGATTCAGATCTATTTCTATTGCTTCTTGAATCTTGAGTTTTGGGACTTTTCTATTTTCATTCTCATGTCAAGCTTATGATCTATTCAGCTTATTGTAAATCAGTTTTTCTTTCATGTGATATTATTATGAAGATCTATCTTTTATGCCTGAGATGATGTTCTTATGCTAGTTTTCTCTCCGTATTTATTGTTATACAAATTCTACCTCCCCCTATTTATTTTCTTTTGATGAACCTAGGTCAATTTCGGACCTAGGCCTAAACCGCGATTTGCGTACGATTGAATACGGGGAAATATGGGAATATTGTCTATATTGGATATATATGTTTGGTAAAATTGACGACATAACATGAAATTGGGATTTGAGTATTATCGTTATAATTAAAGTTTGTAAGTTTGGGTAAATTGGTGTAAACATGGAATACATGTAGTTTGGTATGAAACTTGACCTATGTAAAATGGCAAGAATATTGATATATGTAAAACGGCATGAAACTTGGTATGTGTGCAAATTGGCATAAAATTGGCATACATGTAAAACGACATGAATTGAACATATGTAAATTCGGTATGAATTGGGCATATGTAAAACTGACATGTAATCTAGAACTTGGGCATATGTTAATTATGTAAAATTTGGAGTTGAGACATATATGATGATTTATGACTTGGTAGAGGTTTAATGTGAACGTGCCTGAGTTGGGTTTTGGGTAGATGGCGTGTATTGTAAATAAAAGGCTATAACTTGGCATAACCTTATAGTAAATTATGATAATAATTTGGGAATACGTTTTGGGGCAAAAACGTGAATTGTGAACTTGATAATTGGCATATCGCTGGAAATATGAACGTGGTTGAAATATGAACATTTTTATATTTTAAACACATGAACTGATATTGGGGTTTTGGGTGGAATATGACCATTAATAAACCTTTGACACGAGGTTAGACTCAGTTTGTGGTGTAAATCTGCCCGGAACCGCCCGGCAAATCCAGTAGCCACAAAGTGTCAGTCCAATGTGAGAGGTCGAAGGCCAAATTATAGGCGTAACGGTTTATGACACGAGGTTAGACTCAGTTGGTGGTGTAAATCTGCACAGAACCGCCCGACAAATTTAGTGGCCACAAAATGCACGATCTAATGAGAGAGGTCATGATTCGTTCGTCATAATGAATGAATTAAGGATACTGACCATAATAAGGCGTGGATATGGTTAGACGGTTAGGTGGGATGACATGGAAATTTGACATGTAAATGTGGACCTAACCGGTATGAGTTCAGAACATGTAAAACTTATAAATGTGGGCTTAACCAACATAACTGTTAATCAGACCAATGGATGGGTTAAGTAATATGACTAGACTAATGACACTTAACCAATATAACATGACACATGGCAGGGTTAAGTCAACTTGAACATATAGATAATACTTAACCAACTTAGCGTGATACGTGGGCGGGTTAAGCCATGAATTACTTGAAATACTTAAGCAATGCAATCTAACGAATGGGAGGGTTAAGTTAAATGGGTTGGTTTAACTTGAATGGGTTGATAACACCCTACCGATATAACCTGATGTGTGGTAGGGTTAAGTAAATACACGAGGGTAACACTTAACCATTATAAAATGGCTAGTGGATGAGGTTGAGTTAACATACACTTAACCAATCTAACGTGAGGTGTGGTAAGGGTTAAGTTAACGCAGGGGAGAACGCTTAACCGATATAACAAGACATGCGTAGGGTTAAGTAACACAAGAGAGAACACTTAACCACGGTATCATGATGGGGGGTGGGGCTAAGTTAAATAGATAACACTTAACCAACATGATGGGTATACGAATAGACCCTAGGAAAACCCTAGTAGCGGGACCCGTTTCAGTAGTAACCCACATTAGGTATCAACGGTACCCTGAGCTAGGCAGGGTAGGGCACGATTACTAGCCTGATTGTAAGCGGTCAAAACGGCGGCAGGGGATGCAGCAGTGCAGGTTCCGACGGATTACGGGCGTGCATGTATTCAGGAGTGGAAAATTTAGCCATTGGGCATCAGTAGATATAAAGCTGTGCATCAAAAAGGGTGTCGGGGTTGCCATCCTAGGGATTGATACACCCTAGGGTGGGACCAGCACAGGTATCTACAAGTAGGCGGCCGCAAGAACTAGGTCGAGTAGGAGTCGATCGATTAGGGTAGTAAGGATACATCTAACACATTCATGGTAATTGGGCTGGTTGAGGAAAAATCCTCATATTAGATGTTGTCCTGAAGGCTACCACATTACGGGGTTGGGATAACCTTAGTATATAACACATGTGAAACATGGTAAGTAAGAGCCGATCAATTAAGGTAAGTACGGTGGGGACATGAAACTGTCAATATAAGTGGGAACCCTCATCGTGGGATATGTACCTATAAAACAATCATGTGAGTTATGGGGGATCACTTATCTTGTAATTACAACTAAGTAAACTAATTTGAATGATAGTTTGGTGGTGCAGAGAATATAGGAAATCAAAGAAAATAAATTAATAGTGAAATTTAGAAATCTTGCGACGTTACAGAAACCTTGCGATATGATACTTGGTATGAACCTTGTGATGCTACGCTTGATAGGAAGTATGGGATGTTATACTTGATTCATCGTGCCTGTAGCTTATCTTGTCATCATGCTTATGTTTACTTTCAGTTTATTCATGCCATGTTATCTTTACCTGTTTTATGCTGAAAGTCACCAGGACTTACTCAGTCTTTATGACTAACCCGTTTTGTTTCGCCTCTTTTTCTTCCGTTCCCCCCCCCCCCCAGGTTTGCAGGGTGGGAATACAGCTTAGTTCGGGTCTTACCAAGCTCTCTTTCATGTGCAGCTTGGATCTCTCTTGGCTATGGCTTGCTTTGCTTTATGGGGAATACTGCAATTTATTTTTATGCTTCTTTTTTTTGAGCAAGACAGATATTTTAGCTATGTAATTGGGTATTGGAAGTTGATGGGCTTTTATTGTAAACAATTATATTTAATAAATGATTTGAAATACTTCTACTTGGTATATTTTGTAATATTTCTGTTCCAGTACCCATAATGCTCCATTGAAGTTAAGGCATTCCCTTTGTGAGTGACCTTAATGAATGTGGGGTGTTATATTTGGTATCAGAGCAGAAGGTTACCAGGCTGGGCAAAAGCTTTTAAAAACCTTCTGAAATTATTTTCAAAATGTTTACAAAGAAGCATTTTCTAAGAAAAGTTTTGTTTTATGAAAGGCATATTCCCCAAAGCCATATGCACTATCTTTTTATTCTCTCCTTGAGTCCTTTGTCTCTTTCTTTTTCACGATAGTTTTGTAGGTGTACGACACATATAGGAGGGCAAAAAAGTGCCCAATTTCCATCTGTAGCCGTAGTAGTTCCGTCTGCGTCTAATCTTATTTCAAGCTTTGTGGAGTTGCCGTGCGATGGAGGTAGCTTTCGAGAAACTTGTCAACAAACTATACAAGGATAGTAAGAACGGGGATAAAGAAAACAAGCCTAAGGATGAAAAACCTGCTAATATGACTTAATCCACGAAGGAGGAAAAAGGTGAAAGGAAAGAGGTCAAAGTAAAAGAATAATAAAACCCACGACAAGAAAGAGCATCATTGGTGTGGTAAAAAGGGGCATATAGTTAAGTATTATAAGACAAGGACAAGGGCAAAGGACAAGATCGTCGAGAGGGCAATTGTATGCTCTCACTACTAGCGTACCTAAGAAAGGTGGAATGTTTCTGTTAAAGGTTTAGCTTTCTTTTCTATCATCCCGTTAGAACTTTGTTTTTGTATGTCGCATCCTTTTAATTCTTCTTCAATAGTTGAGTCTCTGCACCTTAGTACTAGCGTAGTAGAGGATCCCATTTTTGTCTCAAATCCTGTTGGGGGATTGGCTCATTTATTCATGACTTGTTTGGATTTGAGAAAGTCTATGCTAAGTATTGAAGTTAAGCTTATGTCTTTGGGCTATGGGTTGATTCTAGGGATGGAATGGTTATCCAGAAATGGTACCATTCTCGAGTATGAAAAGAGGGTAGTTAGGCTCTCGACTCGCCTCGGTAATGCCCTCGAAGTCTAGTGTAACCCTTAGGGTTCTGCCATGCTTAGTTACCTAGAATCTCTTGGTACATTTATAGATCCGCTCGAGTAGTGTTCGCCACTAAGGCGGATGGTTTATCTGGCTTATGCATGAGTTATAGAAAATCACCTTAGTAAGTACACTTGACAACATGGTTGGCATTTGTTTATTATCAAGAGATAATTCATTTATGTGGAATAACTTCTAGTAAGTGAACGAGATCCGAGATTCACTAGTGAATTTTGGAGAGCTTGCATGAAACCATGAGTACGCAGTTATGTTTGGGCCGGGTATACTAGAAGGAGAATAAGTTAAAGTGAAACGAGAGGCAATAGTGGAATGAGTTCCAACTCATATTTTGGAAACAAGAATTAAGAAGCTACGATGTTGGGAAGTTAATGACGGTGAAAGCACAACGGAGTTAAGCTCAAGGAAATGCGACTCAGAAGATTGAAGACTAGATATGCGCATCATATCTTTTTTTAAGAGTATATCCTTGATCCCTCTTTTCCTGTAGAGCTTATTTGCATGCTATCTTTTAAGCATATCCTCTCGGTCCTATTCTCAATCCTATTTCTATTGCAAACCCCATAGGGGGTATGACTCATCTGTTGGTAATACATGTTGGGGCTTGAGGGTGTTTATTGGGTTGACTAAACTTTTTGGGTTCTATAGGATATGGGTTGGTCTTAGGAAGGGATCTCTTGTGACCTAAAAGGAGTTCATCATGCTTGGTTTGCTAGAGACATATATATTGGTTGAGTAATTCTTTGGGTATCAGTCTGATGTTGATTCCGGTCTTCGGGGTTGGTGCTTAGGGAGTTCTTCTCCTAATTAGTATATATGTGACGTAGATTTCCAGTTTTGACATTGCCTAATGGGCACAAAGTTTTTACTTTCTTCTATCGTTCGACTATACCTTTAGGTAGGAACAATTGGGTGTAAACATGTGTTTGAGACATGTTATGATTGATGGTTGCAAGCGGTTGCTAGTGGTTTCTCGTGGATGCATATACACGCACATTAGACACTAGATCGGCTCCGTCACCTTTCATACTGCATATGCATGAGTGTTTATACTTGTTGATGGATGAAATTGAATGTGTTATCATGTGAATGTTACATATGGATGGATGTTTGTGCACACATATAGTGATTATGTGATTAGGGATATTTGCATACATGTTGGACTCATGGCACTAAACATAGTTTGCATTAAGAAGATCAATCAGGCCTGATCATTTGCATTAGATAAGAATCATATACACACACTTTCTGCATATGTTCATACAACATTAGAAATCTCTTAAGGACAATGGATGTCTGTGATTGATGATTGAGTAGATGGATGATTGGATGGTAGGACACATTCTTCTTAACTTGAAGATTTCGAGGATGAAATCCTTTACGGAGAGGAGGATGTAACAACCCGAATTTTAATAACATGTCAAAACTAGAAATCAAGGTATAATTAACTTTTAAAATGAGAATCAAGGGAAACGGGTTGCGCCAATGCGTTCGTCTCAGAATTCTACATGAAATCGAGTCCGAGTTTACGAAAATTGGAGTTCGTATGACTGAGTTATGACCTCTAGAAGTTTCACGAATTTTCAGAATCAAAAACAGCTCAGAAATTCGAATTCAAGACCCAGAAGCGGGCTGGGCGGGAAAATTCCTGCCCAGAGCCCAGGTCGACCTGGGTGTCGACCTGCCCAGACCAGGTCGAACATAGGGTCGACTTGGGGGTCGACCTCCCTGGTCGGCTTGAGTGCGACTGGTTGGCTGGGTGGGTCTGTTTGCAGGCCTGTGTCGTTTTTGATGGCTCAGATCAGTTCTAGGGTTTATCTAAGGGTCTAAACTAGTTGTTGCACCTATAAAAACACCCTAAAACCTAACCTAATTCATAAGAAATCATTCTTACACCAAAATGCTGCTGGAGTCCCTCTTGAACCATGGCCGCCACCCCTAAATTAAATCTTAAGCATTCAATCTCAAATCAATTCTAAGGACAAAACTTTCATAAACAATTTAATTCGAAGATTAAGGCTTCTACATTGATTCAAGACAATAAATCAGCATTCTACATCAATTCCAGTTCTTAATTCGCTAGCCATGCTTTGTAAGTTCTAGTTACTTTTTAGATTTAAACTTGTTAATTATAATATGGCCATGGAATAAAGTGGAATTGGATTTAAGTATGTTTATCGATTCAAATCTATTTCTGTTGCTTCTTGAATCTTGAGTTTTGGGACTTTTCAATTTTCATTCTCATGTCAAGCTTATGATCTATTCAGCTTGTTGTAAATCAGTTTTTCTTCCATGTGATATTATTATCAAGATCTATCTTTTATGCCTGAGATGATGTTCTTATGCCAGTTTTCTCTCTGTACTTATTGTTATACAAATTCTACCTCCCCCTATTTATTTTCTTTTGATTAACCTAGGTCAATTTCGGACCTAGGCCTAAACTGCGATTTGCGTACGATTGAATATGGGGAAATATGGGAATATTGTCTATATTGGATATATATATGTTTGATAAGATTGACGGCATAACATGAAATTTGGATTTGAGTATTATCGTTATAATGAAAGTTTGTAAGTTTGGGTAAATTGGTGTAAACATGGAATACATGTAGTTTGGTTTGAAACTTGACCTATGTAAAATGACAAGAATATTGATATATGTAAAACGACATGAAACTTGGTATGTGTGCAAATTGGCATAAAATTGGCATACATGTAAAATGGCATGAATTGAACATATGTAAATTTGGTATGAATTTGGCATATGTAAAACTGACATGTAATTTAGAACTTGGGCATATGTTAATTATGTAAAATTTGGAGTTGAGACATATATGATAATCTATGACTTGGTAGAGGTTTAATATGAACGCGCCTAAGTTGGGTTTTGGGTAGTTGGCATGTACTGTAAATAAAAGGCTATCACTTGGCATAACCTTATAGTAAATTATGATAATAATTTGAGAATACGTTTTGGGGCAAAAACGTGAATTATGAACTTGATAATTTGCATATTACTGGAAATATGAACGTGGTTGAAACATGAACATTTTTATATGTTAAACACATGAACTGATATTGGGGTTTTATGTGGAATACGACCATTAATAAACCTTTGACACGAGGTTAGACTCAGTTTGTGGTGTAAATCTGTCCGGAACCGCTCGACAAATCCAGTAGCCACAAAGTGTTAGTCTAATGTGAGAGGTCGAAGGCCAAGTTGTAGGCGTAATAGTTTATGACACAAGGTTAGACTCAGTTTGTGGCGTAAATCTGCCCGGAATCGCCTGGCAAATCCAGTGGCCAAAAAATGCATGGTCTAATGTGAGAGGTCACGATTTGTTTGTCAAAATGAATGAATTAAGGAATACTAACCATAATAAGACGTGGATATGGTTAGAGGGTTAGGTGGGATGACATGGAAATTTGACATGTAAATGTGGACTTAGCCGGTATGAGTTAAGAACATGTAAAACTTATAAACGTGGTCTTAACCAACATTACTGTTAATCAGACCAATGGATGGGTTAAGTAATATGACTAGACTAATGACACTTAACTAATATAACATGACATGTGGCAGGGTTAAGTCAACTTGAACATATAGATAATACTTAACCAACTTAGCATGATACGTGGGCGGGATAAGCCATGAATTACTTGAAATACTTAAGCAATGCAATCTAACGAATGGGAGGGTTAAGTTAAATGGGTTGGTTTAACTTGAATGAGTTGATAACACCCAACCGATATAACGTGATGTGTGGTAGGGTTAAGTAAATACACGAGGTTAACACTTAACCATTATAAAATGGCTAGTGGATGAGGTTGAGTTAACATACACTTAACCAATCTAACATGAGTTGTGGTAAGGGTTAAGTTAACACAGGGGAGAACTCTTAACTGATATAACAAGACATGCAGTTGGGTTAAGTAACACAAGAGAGAACACTTAACCACGGTATCATGATGAGGGTGGGGTTAAATAGATAACACTTAACCAACCTGTGGGCTATACGAATAGACCCTAAGAAAACCCTAGTAGCGGGACCCGTTTCAGCAGTAACCCACATTAGGTATCAATGGTACCCTGAGCTAGGAAGGGTGGGGCACGATTACTGGGCTGATTGTAAGCGGTTAAAACGGCGGCAGAGGATGCAGCAGTGCAGGTTCCGATGGATTACGGGCGTGCACGTATTTCAGAGTGGAAAATTTAGCCACTGGGCATCAGTAGATATAAAGCTGTGCATCAAAAAGGGTGTCGGGGTTGCCATCCTAGGGATTGATACACCCTAGGGTGGGACCAGCACAGGAATCTACAAGTAGGGGGCCGCAAGAACTAGGTCGAGTAGGAGCCGATCGATTAGGGTAGTAAGGATACATCTAACACATTCATGGTAATTTGGATGGTTGAGGAAAAATCCTCATATTAGATGTAGTCCTGAAGGCTACCACAGTACGGGGTTGGGATAACCTTAGTATATAACTGTTAGCCCACTTTGTGAACTGGGCAACACAAAGTCGAGGTGTGAAGCGTTGAAGAACTTGGAAAGCATCATAGCGGATCGGATCGGAGAGATTTTGCTGTTCGGATCGGAGAGCTGCTATTGTTTGAATCAAAGAGGCACTGCTATTCGGATCGGAGAGCTACCTACTGTCAGTCGGAGCGGAGGGCTACCTGCTACAGAGACAGATCGGAACGGAGCAAAGTGGATAAAGACTTAGTTTTGGGTTAATCCGGATCGGATCGGATACTCCGATCCGAACCCCCACTGCATGCTCCTCCGAACCGAACCTATAATTCATGTCACATTCCCCCACGATCGCCTGAAGATGTGGAGCGGGTATGACCAGTTCCTGCCCACAACGTCCACTGCTCTGATGCGTTATCAACACTATAATCCGTCCGAACCCGAGGATGATGGGATGGAAGACACGTGGCTCCGATCCGGATCGGGTTCTGAGCAAATTTTCACCTATAAATACCCTGTCTAGAGACAATAAAAAACATCTTCTTCTTTCTGGCACTTTGAGAGTTCATCTACTTTCATAAACTGAATTCCAGCACTCCCGTATAATCCAAATTGTCTTTCAACATTTGTTTTGAGATAATTGAATGAATGTATGTGAGTTGTGAGTGAAGTCGAGTGAATATCTCATTGTAACTGCAACTATATCATCGAGAATAGTGATTGACGAGTGGACGTAGGCTCTTTAACGCCGAACCACTATAAATTCTGCGTCTCCATTTTACTTTTGATCTTATTTTATTCTGATTTTATTCAATTTGCGTGTTAGATACACTTTTTGGTCTAACATTTTGGTGCTTTCACTGAGAAGCATCTGAATTCTCTGTTTTTCGGGATTATCGTTCTTCTTTTTGGACCGTTGAGTTCAAAGAAGTTAATCCTCAAGTTTCGACGCTCTTGAATATTCGTTGAATTGATTGTTGAAGAACTATGGCCAAAGGAAAAGGCAAGGAAGTTCAAACTAGTCGAGGAAACGGAGTTGGTGAAGATCAGCAAAATGCGGTCGTGACAAGGTCTCGTGGACAGAGCTCAGCAGTGGAACGAACTGATGCAGGAAATCCGAACCGCACTCAAGGGGAGAGCTCCGATCCGATCTGGGTAGGAGAGTCTGAAGCAGTGCACTCCCCCAACTTGAACCGACCCGAACAGCTTTCCCAACTCCGACCCGAACAGCTTTCCCAACTCCGACCCGAACCAGTCTCCCAGCTCCGACCCGAACCATTTTCAAATCTCCGAACCGACCCGACACTTGGTGATGTTGGAACCTCTACTCGAGCCCCCAAAAATGCTCCGACTCCAGCCACCAGGGTCAATGATCAGGTCAATCCATCCGCACCTATTACTCATGGAGATTTCTCGCGCCTACTTGACATGCTTGAGAGTACTAGGGAGGCTATGAAAATCCACGAGCGCACCAATCTCATGATGCAAGAGAACATGAGACTCATGAGCAGGGAAATCAGCAAACTCCGTAGACAGAGAACCCCATCCCTGGTTCGTCACACACTAATAGATCAGTCTTCGTCTTCCGAGGAAGAATGGCCCCGTGAAAGAAGGTCGCTCGAACGACCTCAGAATTTGGAGCAACTGACGTTCGGATCTTTGGGGTCCCGCGAGGATATTGCACGAGCGCTAGGAACTAATGATCCAAGCTTGAGATACCCTAACCATACTAATCCCACCCAGAGGCAGATGCTCCAGCCCCCTCTTCCCGAGATCGACCGGGAGCGTAGGGAACGAAGCAGAGCAGAAGCAGCTCAAAGAAGAAGGGCATCTCCTGAACAAGAGCCCAGAAGGAACCCGGATACCAGGGCTAGGGAGCCTGAACGACCCCTGACTAATGCTGACGTACAGGCAATGGTACGCCAGATTATGTCCGAAAGCCGGAACTATACCAACGAAGACTATGGCATTGAGCGGAGCCAAACTCCTTTCACTGACGACATCCTCAATTTTCAGTTTCCCCGAAGTTTTAACCTGCCGTAGATGGACAAGTACAATGGGAGAACCGATCCGGGACAAAATTTGATGCGATACTCATTGCTCATGAATGCTGCTGCTGCCCCTGACGCAGTAAAGTGTAAAACATTCCCGATCTACTTAGAAGATGTGGCGCTGCTATGGTTTACCCTACTTCCCCCTCGGTCAATATCGAATTATAGGGAATTGAGCGAACGTTTTATGAATCAGTTCCGACTCCATACCCGAAAGTCCAAAAGTGTTATTGAATTATCAAGAATTAAGCAGGCGCCGGGAGAGTCTTTGAGGTCATATCTCGACCGTTTCAACTTAGCTGTGACTGAAGTTAGTGACCTGCACGAGCCCACCATCTTGATGGCTTTGATGGAAGGAGTCGATCCTGACTCCGTGTTTGGAGATTACCTTTCTGGGAAGCCGCCTCCCACGAGAGAGTTATTTTATGAAAAGGCCTATATTCAGTTGAGACGAAAGGAGGCCAGGGAAAACCGAAAGAGAAAGTCTGCAGCAACTTCAAAAGAAAATGTTCAAAGTAATGTCGCCGTGAAGCAGTCTGGAGAAAGTTCCGGAAAAGTTGAAGTGAAAGTGGGAAACAAGAGTGGAAATGGCAATTCTGGAAACGGGGGGCAACAACAATAACCGTAACGCGAATGGTAACAGAAGGAATAGAAATAGGGGAAGTGATCCTAACAAAAGACCCCGATTCCAGACTTATGAGAATTATACACCATTGAACGACACTCTGGAGAACATTTACTTGGATACATGCAATATTTTGCAATATAAAAGACCGCCACCTCGCGACTCAACGGAGAAAGAAATGGCAACTGGAAAGTTTTGTTTGTTTCATGGAACTCATGGGCATTCAACCAATTAATGTCGACATTTGAGAGACATGATTGAGAAGCTGCTGCGCGAAGGGAAACTGGATGAATATAAGGTTGCCCCGAGGGACAGGGGGCAAGGAGAGCAGGCTCCAAAACAGATTCAATCTGCTCCCAAGCCTACAGCGCAGCAGAAAGGCAAGGGAATTGTTATCAACACCATAGTGGGTGGACCCCACCGAGCAATCCGCAGTTTTAGAGCTGTGGATCAATATGTAAATGCCGCCAAGCACGTAGATGTGGATGAATGTGATGATTTGGAAGATATCGCCCCCATAAAACAACAGAAGACAATGTTTGACGACGTGGTATTCTGTAGCAGAGATAATACTGGGATCCAGTCACCCACCGACGATCCGTTGGTCATTACCACCATCATTGGGCCGGCCTTGGTTCATAAGGCATTAGTAGACAATGGAAGCTCTGTTAATATTTTATTTAAAAAGTCATTCGATCAGATGAAGGTTGAATCTGAAGATTTGAAGCCATGCGAATGTTGGATCCGAGGCTTTAACGGGGCATCGACAGCTCCAATGGGGTACATAGAATTGCCCGTAACCTTGGGGCAAGGAGAACGCCGAAGAGTACGGATGCTTCAGTTCGTAGTGTTGGACGTAGATTCGCCTTATAATGAATTTTTGGGAAGGCCTGCCCTTGCTGAGTTCAGGGCTTGCATCGCCCCTTGGTGTTTATTGCTTAAGTTCCCAACTGAAGCCGGAACTGGAGTAATGAGAGGAGATCAAGTCTCCGGACGGGCCTGCTATGTTGCCGAATTAAAGATGTTGATGAAAGGACTTAACATCGAGAGTAAAGATGCCTCGCGTCCTCAAAAGGAGGGCTCGGCGTAGCAATTAGAGGGATCGGCCCCGAAGGAGTTGCCCAAAGGAACGCCTGAGGACCTGGATCCCAGAAAAGACGAGGAACCAGAGACTAGAAATGCGACTCCTAATGAAGCGACAGTGGACATTCCCATTGATGAAGCTGATCCAACAAGAGTTTTGAAGATTGGATCCCAGTTGGACCCACGTCGGGCCAAAGAATTAGCTAACTTCCTGAAGGCAAACTTGGACGTGTTTGCCTGGACGCACGCTGACATGTGTGGGATATCGCCATCCATCATAAGTCACTCACTAAATGTAAACCTGAAACACCCGCCTGTAAAGCAAAAGAGACGTATGCTGGGTCCAAAGAGGTCGGCTGCTCTGAAAGAAGAAGTGAAGAAGCTGAAACAGAACGGATTTATTCGAGATTCGACATATCCCGACTGGATATCGAATCCCGTCTTAGTAAAGAAGCCGAATGGAAAGTGGCGGACTTGCATTGATTTTTCAGATTTGAACAAAGCTTGCCCGAAAGATAGTTTCCCACTTCCCAGGATTGACCAGCTTGTAGATTCAACAGCGGGACACGAACTTCTTTCTTTCATGGACATATATTCTGGGTACAACCAAATTCCTATGCACGTGCCAGATCAAGAACACACGAGCTTCATTACAAATTTGGGGTTATACTGTTACGTGGTCATGTCGTTCGGATTGAAAAACGCCGGAGCCACTTATCAACGCTTGGTGAACAGAATGTTTTATAATCAAATAGGGAAGACTATAGAAGTTTATGTGGATGATATGCTTGTCAAATCGAAACAGTCCTCCCGCCATACGCAAGACTTGGCAGAAATGTTCGGTATCCTGCGAAAGTATCGGATGAAGTTGAATCTTTTGAAATGTTCATTTGGAGTGGCATCGGGAAAGTTTCTAGGCTTCATTATGAGCTCACGAGGAATTGAAATCAATCCCAGCCAAATAGCAGCGATAAGAAACATTGAAGAGCCGAGGAGAATTAAAGATGTCCAAAATATTGCGGGGAAAGTAGCCGCGTTGAGTAGATTTATCTCCAAAGCCACGGACAAATGCGTCCCATTTTTTGATTTGATTAAAAGGGGAAAGAAGAACTTTGAGTGGACCCCGGACTGTGTTGAGGCCTTTCGAAATTTATTGGAACTACTAGAAAAACCGCCGATTTTTTCAAAGCCAGTGGATCACGAAGAGTTATTTGTTTACTTGGCAGTTTCGGCTCACGCTGTTAGCACAGCCTTGATTCGAGAAGAAGACAAAGTGCAAAGGCCAGTATATTATGTAAGCAAGAAATTGGCAGTGGCAGAACGCAACTACCCAAAGATTGAGAAGCTCGCTTACAGCCTCCTAATCGCCTCCCGAAAACTTCGTCACTATTTCCAAGCTCATCCAATAACCATATACACTGACCAGCCTCTGAGGCAGGTGTTGCAGAGACCCGAAGCATCGGGACGGTTGATCAAATGGAATATTGAATTAAGTCAGTTTGATTTAAATTTTCAGCCACGAAGGTCGATCAGGGGGCAAGCTCTGGCAGACTTTATAGCAGAGTTCACTATCCCAGAGGAGGAAGTAATCGATGACAGAGTGGTCAAGTCCGAGGATGAGTTAAAGATAGATCCATGGAAGCTATACACAGATGGAGCCAAAAACGACCGAAGGTCCGGAGCTGGAATCGTCTTAGTTACTCCCGAAGGACGGTCGTTATATTACGCTCTATGATTAGAATTTTCGGCGACCAACAATGACTCTGAATATGAAGCCCTGATTGTCGGGCTGAAGCTTGCTAAAGACCTCGGGATAAAAATGTTGGACATATTCTGCGACTCCAAAATCGTTGTTTGCCAAGTGCGAAAGGAATTTGTGGCTCGGGGACCTCGACTCATCGCCTACCTCGAGAAAGTGGAAAAGCTGTTGAGCAACCTGGAGCGGTACAGTATAACGCATATCCCAAGAGCCGAAAACCAGAAGGCAAACAGGCTGGCAAAGCTAGCTAGTTCCGACAACCCAGAAGAAACTGAAATAATTCCAATTGAAACGTTGGAATCCCCAAGCTTTGAGTCGATGGAAATTGAGTTCGCTTTCGAAGCGGAACCAGAGAAGGAGTTGTGGATGACCCCAATTAAGAACTTCCTTAAGAATGGGACACTCCCATCAAAGAAGAGTGAGGGAAGGGCTATAGTTTGCAAGGCTACCAGATATGTCCTACAAGATGATACTCTTTATAGGCAAGGATTTTCTACGCCCCTGTTACGATGTATAGCACACGACGACATCAAACGTGTACTAAGAGAAGTACACAAAGGTGAGTGTGGAGATCATACAGGAGGTCAGACTTTAGCGAAAAAGATATTGCGGTATGGATACTTCTGGCCCACAATTAATAAAGATGCAGCTGATTATTCACGACGCTGCGATAAGTGCCAGAGATTCGCCAAAATCCCCAGAGCACCGTCGACCCAACTCAAATCGATGGTGAGTCCTTGGCCTTTTGCCATGTGGGGAATTGATATCATCGGAGTTCTACCAATTGCTAAAGGAGGAGCGAAATATGCAATAGTCGTTGTGGACTATTTTACGAAGTGGGTGGAAGCTGAGCCCCTAACCAAGATCACGGCGAGAAAGGTGATAAGTTTTGTAGTTAGAAATATTATATGCCGATTCGGGATCCCAAGGTCCATTATAACTGACAACGGAACCCAGTTCGATGGTGCTGAATTCAGAAATTTCTGCCAAAAATATAAGATCGACAAACGGTATACTGCGGTTGCCTATCCGCAGTCGAACGGGCAAGTTGAAGCAATAAACAAAGTTATAAAATCCTTCCTCAAGAAACGGTTAGAGCGCGCAAAGGCAAAATGGGTTGACGAATTGCCTTTAGCTTTGTGGGCATATCGAACAACATTTAAGACGGCTACTGGTCATACCCCTTTCTCTCTCTCTTTTGGTTCAGAAGCAGTAATTCCACTAGAGCTTGAAGTTCCTTCCCACCGGGTGACGTATTATGACCCGATGACGAATCGGGCGCTCTTACTCGAGTCTCTTGATGAAATCAAAGAAAAAAGGGACGAAGCGGATTTGCGTGAGGCAAGACATCGACGTCAGATGGCACGCTATTACGACAAAAAAGTTCGCCTTAGGACTTTTGAACCAGGAGATTTGGTGCTAAAGAGAGTCTTTCCATCCCTTCCTCACCTCGGTCCAAAGTGGGAAGGACCCTTTGTCATCCAACGGAAACTTGAAAAAGGAACCTTTAGGTTAACAACCGTAGATGGCAAAGAAGTACCTAGGGCATGGAATGCCCAACACTTGATGCGATATTTGGATTAGAAATGTTGTACTCTTTGTTATTTTTCTTATGAACTCTGTAAAAAGGCACGACTTGCCTTAGGAAAATCTGATGATATGAATAAAGGACTATAAAGTGGATGTAGGCTACGACTTAGACGAACCACTATAAAAATATCGTGTGTTATTTACTTTCATGCATTATATGTATACCTTCATCGACTATTCTGTTGCGATTATGGAATATAAGATGATTCAAAACCTGAAAGGTTGAAAACAGTTTAAACGTAAGAAAAAGCACAATGACTACTAGTGCGGTAAGACACAAAAGAATGGGAAGACGACATTCTTAACTCTAACTCTCGAGAATTGAGAGAGAGTATAAAGGACGGGAAGACGACGTCCTCTGAGGCGTGAAGGTGCACCCAGAAAAGAGACTGCCTCAGTAAGAACTCTAACCTGAGTATAAGACAGAAGAGTATAAAAAAATGCCAGAAAAAACGACAGGCATTGACGACACAGAAAATGCAATCCCGTCAGAAAATCGGGGACATTCAGACTACTTGATTAAGTCTTGAATAGTTTTTTGAGATTGACTGGGGGTATATATGTATACACATATTTCCCCCCACCATAACTTCATTACACAACTATAGTAAGACATGCATTCTTGCATAAGTGCAAAACTAATGACTAACAGACATTGCGGAAAATGAATTATTTTTTATTTACAAATGAATGAATTTGTACAGGAAAATAGCCAAAAATAAGGTGCAAGAGCCACCCTTATAGCAGCAATTGTTGGTCCACCAAATGCTAAAACAACGCAAGACAGCCCACTATTTAGACTTCAAATGAGGCTTGGACTTCTTGGCGGCTTTCTCCGCATCCTTCGCCTCTTTCTCGGCCTCCGTCAAGATGCTCTTTGATTTTTTCTTTCCTGAAGGTGCGGTGCTGGAATCGGTTGACTTCTTCTCGGAGGGCGGAGCGCTGGAATCAAGAGAAGATTTTTAGCGAGTTCCTCTGTAATAGATCTAGTTGAAAGCTTAACAACTTACCATGATCCCGCATCCACAACTGCGAGGGGCTTGAGGCTTTCAGGATCTAAGTCTTCAGCTTTTAACTACAAGCGTTTATCTTGGTCAGCTTTCATTGCAGCCAAAGTAACATCATCTACACTTTTCGACTCCCCGACTATTGCCACCTCTGGATCTTCCTCATGTCCTCCGTCGCCGCAATCATCCTTCAAGGCATCTATCATTTCGTCATCGCGAGGAGTGTCAGCCTTGGACGGTTTGCTTCCTTCTCCCAAATTTATGGGAGCTGCCTTGTCCTTTCCCTCTTTTGCCTTCTCCGTAGGCTCCACTCCAGAAGCGGTTCCCTGGGACACATCTGTCTTTCCGGATGGCTCAATACCTACAGAGTGAGAAGCAACAGTTATCAACTCAGGAGAAAATAATGGGTTTTTCATCGATTGCTCAATCACGTGGCGAAAGGTAGAGATAACCTTGACGAATTGAGGTGAAAATGTAGAGATACCTTCCGAAGACTTCTCGGCAGGGGTAACTGCTGTCTCCGATGCCGTTTCGGGAATAGCGGATAACAGAGTTGTTCGAGGGATCCCCGGGTTTTCAGGACCATATCCCTCTACTTCAGAAGTTGCGGGTGCAGTAGAAGAGGAACCAGCCTCGGGAATGTTCTTTTGCTTAGCCCTCCGCTTCTCTTCGTCCACGGCAGCAGCAATGAGGTGGCGCCCTTTAGCTAGGCGTTCTGGCTCATCATCCCTTAAATATTTCTCCATCAGCTTGTCCTCGTCAATGGAATCAACCTTGAGCTCCTCTTTTTCCCACTCAATGATCTGACTCCATACTTGGACTAGAGTAGATGGATAATCTTCAATCCAAGAAATGTTCTTGCGACGGATGATATGCGCAAAGAATTCAATCATTAATTCGCCGAAGCCCTGAATCTCTTCCTCAGCCTCTGACAATTGTTTGCGGGCCTCCTCAGCGGATTTGATGGCACATTCGACGTTACCCTCCGCCAGGGCAGCTCTGTTCTCCACCTCCACTAGCTTAGAAGCCAAGTCAGCATTTTTCTTTTCTAGCTCAGCATTCTTCCTTGCTAACTCGGCATTTTTCCGTTCAAGGTCAGCGTAAGCAAGGCGCGTTTTAGCGGCATCTGACTTAGCATCTTCGGCTTGCTTTTTTAACTCAGAACGCTCTTGAGTGTGAGATTCAAGCAAATCATGGTAACGTTTTTGCATATCTTCAAATTGTTGTTTGAAGCTAGTAGCGTCCCTTTGAGCAACAACAAGCTAGGCCTGTGTGTCCTCCAAATCTTTTCCTAGATTCTTTAAGGCCTTTGCATCATCTTCCGCGGTTTTTTGCATCGAATCAACATTCGTGATTAGAGTACGGATGATTCTGGAAAGGTTGCATGAATATTTGAACATTTCAGAATACTGTTTTTCGACCGCATCTATCTTTGCTTTGGCCTCATCTGCCCACCTGGAAGAAATAGGCTCAAAGGCAGGTAAAAAAGTCAAGTTCTCGAAGTAATGTTCGGGAAATTGCTCCTCCAGATACGCCCGCTTGATCGCAGTTTCAACATCTAGTGGTGGAGGGGCAGGGATCGTCAGTTCAGTGTCCCTGTGTGTGGAGGATTCAATAGTTTCTTTATCTGTTCTAGGCAGTTTAACGGAGACCTTGCGTTTACTTCGCGATTCAGTATCTTTTGGCAGACTTCTCTCCCTGCTGCGCTTTTCTTGAGAAGAGGTGGAGTCTTTTGGTTGCGGCCTGTCCTCTTCCCGACGACCTTGGTAACCTTTATATCTCTCTGGGTCCGTCCGAACATGAGATCGAGAATGCGAGGTTCGAGAGCGATAGGGTTCATAAGGCCTTCTCTCCTCCCTACCGCGATCGTCGCGGCGATCATACTCAGCATCGTAAGGTGGATTAGACATGCTGCGACGGAGTTTCCTGATATCATAGTAAGAACAGGACATCGTGCCTGCACAATAAGACAAATAAAATTCAGGATCAATATTTTCACAGAGAGAAAGATGCAGTGAGTTGTAATGTTATTGTGTAAAGTGTGTCCTAAGTGGTGTTTTTCCCCCCAACCAACCCGAGTCCGAAGCTAGACTAGTACGGGCGGGCTCTTTGGCCTTAGCAGGAGTGTCCTCTTCGGAGGAAGTGAAAACTAAAAGATTCTTCCTAAAATCCTCTGAAGTGTAAATGGTTTCAGGTAAGGGGAGGTCCCCCAAACCCTGAAACAGTGGGTCATCAGTACTAGGGACATTTCCCTCAGAAGCATCGATCGGTGACTCTTTGGAAGACGTTGACTTTTCTGAAGAAATGGCATCCTCGGGAACAGTATACCCTTCGCGATGCTTTTCCGCCATGTTAGCCAATTCATCATCTTGGGTAGAAGAAGGAGAGGGTGAAGCTTGAAGAGGCACTGTAGGAGCTCTTGAACTTTCGCCCGTTTCGGGGATTACATCCACTGGGGGAATATATACATATGGAGCCATCCCATGACCAATGCTACGAGTAACAGATAGCAACCCATGAAAATGAAGATATTCGTCCTTAAGGACTTCGTCAATAGTTAAAAACTTCTGATCGCCATTAAGAAGCTGATGCACCCGGTCAAAGAATACTTGGTTTGATATTTGTTTTGGGTTGTCGACTGCAAACAAAAAGAAAAACAAGTTAAGGCGATGGCTTAAATGTATAGAGTCGAGATTTAGAAAACCAGTGCTTTACTTGATTTCGTCCACCTCCTAGCATACCCTGGTTGTCGCTTCACATAAAACCATTCCAGCCTGGAATCTCCAGCTTTACTACTGATTGGCGCTGAAATTATCTTCCTCTTAGGGACATACTCAAAATAGCAGAAAGAAGGAGTCTCTCGAGTCCGATGCTTGAAGTTGTAAAATAAATGAACGTCATCGAAAGTGTGCTCTATGCCTAAGATCTCACGGTATGCTACATATAAGGTGTATAAGTAAGCATAAGAATTAGGGTGCAGCTGCATGGGGGCAATCCGCATTTGTCTTAGAAAATCGACGATGAAAGGAGAAAATGGAGGGATAGCACCGACCATGCACATCAACCGAGTAATTGCCATATACCCTTCTGGAGGGTTGTGGGGACGGTCAGTTCTCGAAGGCACCAGGGTGTCCCTTTTTAGTATTCCGTATTTTAAGCAAATTCGGATAAGTCTGTCATTGTCGATTGTTGATTCAACAGAATCTTGGGGTGATTCCAATATGACAGCCGATTCAAACTCATCTGGAGCCCGGTCGTCACCAATCCCTCCTTCCTGTTCAAAACCTAGAGAAACTTCACCCTCCGAAGACACATTGTCACTCTCGCGATTCCCAACCTCGTAGTCAGAACCCTCATCATTCCATTCTGGATCCGAGGGAGAAGATATGTCCTTGAGAGTAACTTTGTTGGATGTCTCTGGGGCCTCTTTCTTCTCAGCAAGTCTAGAAGAGCGTCTGGATCTCATGGTCACAAAACTATTGAAGAAGCAATAGCATAGGTTAGAGTAAATTAGCCCGTATTCCCCCGTGCAAGTGTGCAAACTAAAGTGTAAACAGTGTATGCGGAAAGTGTAAAGTTAATATTTGAAAGTGCGATGCAAAATTTTGGCAAAGTATAAAGGATTGAAGTAGTTCTTGATGTCCAGTTATGTTCGCAAGGCGCTATCCTAATTGTCCATTAAATTGAAGATTATGCCAAAAGTTGATTGGGCTAGTTAAACGAGTTTTTATGCATTAAGGTAGGTTGCACTTCGGTTCGGTTCGGGCGCATTCATTGGATCGGATCGGCGGCGTAGCCTTGAGCTCGGATATCTCATTGAAGCTCAGAAATCAAAATCGGATCGGCTCGAAAGAAAGTTCCCTGAACAGTTCGGGTCAGACCACGTAGTCATGCCTCTCCACCTTTATCTTACAAACCGGTCCGATCCGGTTAGGTGAGGTCCATTTCTTCCTTCTTTAATTACTTGCCCCGACCCGATCCGACATTCTGGACTTCTCTTCTTTTTCCCTTTCTCCACTTGCCTCGACCCGATCCGACATTCTGGACTTCTCTTCTTTTTCCCTTTCTCCACTTTCCATACTCCACCGCCCGAACCGACTCCCTATGATCTTCTTCTTCTTCCTCCTTTTTAGCCTCAAACCACAACTCCCTCTTCCAACGCCTCGAAGTAGCAGCGAGGCCACCAACGACAATAACGAAGGAAGAGGAGACTGCGGCATGGAAACCACGGCCAGATCGGTTGAATCGACCGTAGATTTCTATTAAAACCTATTATCACAAAGTCGATCAAGGATTTAAACCTACCGAGGTGTATAAGTTGAAGATTCGCACGAGAATGGTAAAGAGTTCTTATTTCTTTCTCTCTGAATTCTGGAGTTCCAAAGTAGAATTTGTGAAATGATAAAGTAAAAAAGAAAGTTGGAGGAAGATGAAGGCTGAACTTATATAGAAAAATAGGGTGACTATTCGTCTCCCCGTTCGGACCGGATCGACAGTTCAGTAGCAAAGCTTGGCCCAATAGTCCAATGAAAAATAGAAAGAAGAGGGGGTCTGTTCGGATCGGAATCCGAACCGAACAGAATGTTGTAACTCAGCAGTGAATTAAATTGAAGTTCGAATAAAAGGATGAAAGCACAAAGAAAATCAAAGGGAAAATTATCTAGAAGACACTATGCAACGATAATCAAAGCATGCTCCGTTTCCAACAGGAGCATCCTTTGAGGGGGGGGGGAAATGTTAGCCCACTTTGTGAACTGGGCAACACAAAGTCGAGGTGTGAAGCGTTGAAGAACTTGGAAAGCATCATAGCAGATCGGATCGGAGAGATTTTGCTGTTCGGATCGGAGAGCTGCTATTGTTTGAATCAAAGAGGCACTGTTGTTCGGATCGGAGAGCTACCTACTGTCAGTCGGAGCGGAGGGCTACCTGCTACAGAGACGGATTGGAACGGAGCAAAGTGGATAAAGACTTAGTTTTGGGTTAATCCGAACAGAACCTGTAATTCATGTCACATTCCCCCACGATCGCCTGAAGATGCGGAGCGGGTATGACCAGTTCCTTCCCACAACGTCCACTGCTCTGATGCGTTGTCAACACTGGAATCCATCCGAACCCGAGGATGATGGGATGGAAGACACGTGGCTCCGATCCGGATCGGGTTCTGAGCAAATTTTCACCTATAAATACCCTGTCTGGAGACAATAAAAAGCATCTTCTTCTTTCTGGCACTTTGAGAGTTCATCTACTTTCATAAACCGAATTCCAGCACTCCCGTATAATCCAAATTGTCTTTCAACATTTGTTTTGAGATAATTGAATGAATGTATGTGAGTTGTGAGTGAAGTCGAGTGAATATCTCATTGTAATTGCAACTATATCATCGAGAATAGTGATTGACGAGTGGACGTAGGCTCTTTAACGCCGAACCACTATAAATTATGCGTCTCCATTTTACTTTTGATCTTATTTTATTCTGATTTTATTCAATTTGGGTGTTAGAACCACTTTTTGATCTAACAATAACACATGTGAAACATGGTAAGCAAGAGTCGATCAATTAAGGTAGGTACGGTGGGGACATGAAACTGTCAATATAAGGGGGAACCCTCATCGTGGGATATGTACCTATAAAACAATCATGTGGGTTATTGGGGATCACTTATTTGGTAATTACAACTAAGTAAACTAATTTGAATGCTAGTTAGGTGGTGCAGAGAATATAGGAAATCAAGGAAAATAGAGTAATGGTGTAATTTAGAAATCTTGCGACGTTATAGAAACCTTGCGATATGACACTTGGTAGGAACCTTGTGATGCTACCCTTGATAGGAAGTATGAGATGCTATACTTGATTCATCATGCCTGTAGCTTATCTTGTCATCATGCTTATGTTTACTTTCAGTTTATTCATGCCATGTTATCTTTACCTGTTTTTATGCTGAAGTCACTAGGACTTACTCAGTCTTTATGACTGACCTGTTTTGTTTCGCTTCTTTTTGTTCCGTTCCCCCCCTCCCCAGGTTCGCAGGGTGGGAATACAGCTTAGTTCGGGTCTTACCAAGCTCCAAGGCTCTTTCATGTGCGTCTTGGATCTCTCTTGGCTATGGCTTGCTTTGCTTTATTGGGGAATACTGCAATTTATTTTTATGCTTCTTTGTTTTTGAGCAAGATAGATATTTTAGCTATGTAATTGGGTATTGGAAGTTGATGGGTTTTATTGTAAATAATTATATTTAATAAATGATTTGAAATACTTCTACTTTGCTTTTCGCTATTTTATATATGTTTGTCTTGTAATATTTCTGTTCCAGTACCCATAATGCTCCATTGAAGTTAAGGCATTCCCTTTGTGAGTGACCTTAACGGATGTGGGGTGTTACACCATCTTTTCTTTTAAGCTGTTTCGTGTCATTTCCACAACACGAAGCAGCTTACGAGGTTTCGTAATTATGGTCTTGACTTCTAGATCTTCGTATTGCTATGGAGATACTGCAACATCCGTATTATGCGCATATTTTTGTAGGAACAACTTACAAAAAATGTTATGCACCCTCTACATCTACTCAGGTAAATTCAATCTATATGCGAGCTTTCTAATTCCCTCAATAATGGGAAATGGTCCAACGAACCTTAGAGATAACTTTTCTTTACTTCCGAATCTAACAATATGCTTCAATAGTGAAATGTTTATGAAAACCATGTCTGCCACGTTGAATTCCAAATCTTTTCAATGCTTATCCGCATAGCTTTTCTGACGATCTTGGGCTATCTTCATTCATTACCAAATGATCTCAATGAATTTTGAGGTCTTTCTGATCATCTCTGGCCCAAGTATCAACTTATCTTCAGTTTCTAACCAACATGGTAGAGAATTATGCGGCCTCCTATACAATGCCTCGTATGGTGCCATACCGATGCTTGACTGGTAGCTATTATTATACGCAAACTCAACTAGATGTAGATGGCCTTCCCATGATTCTTCGAATTCTATCACACACAAGCCCACTGAAAATCCTCAAAAATCGGTTAACCCTTTCGGTTTGACCATCGGTTTGGGGATGGTAAGCCGTACTTAAACACAACTCAGTTCCCAAATTGAAAACTTTTCCAAAATCCACTCATGAACAACAGATCTCCATCACTTACGGTGCTCTTAGGGATACCATGGAGTCGAACTATCCATTTAGTATAAATCCTAGCCAATCTTCGATGTCGTCCTAGTCGATCTGGTAGGAATGAACCTTGTACTTTTGGTCAATCGATCCACAATGACCCAAATTCCTTCATTTCCTGCCCCAGTTCTAGGTAGTCCATCGATGAAATCTATCGATATCTGCTCCCACTTCCATGTTAGAACTACCAGTGGCTGAAGTAATTCACTCGGCTTCTTCTGTTCAGCTTTCACCAACTGACAATTCACGCACTTAGAAATGAACTTTCCAATATCTCTTTTCATCCTTTCCCGGTAGTAGACTTACTTCATGTCCTGATACATCTTATTACCACCGGGATGAATTGTCAACTTCGAGTGATGAGATTCCCTTAGGACCTCATCTCTCAATCCGCCGATATCAGGAACAAGCATTCGTCCTTGCTTTCGAAGCCATCCTTCTCGATTAACCTCGAACTCTTTATTTTCTGGTTCCATCTTCTGAATAAACTTGACAAGCTTTACATCTCACTTTTGGCTTTCGCTAATACTTTCATTAAGAGTAGGTCTTATCGACAAGCTTGCCAATATTTTAGGTTCCAACTCCAATCTTAGTCTGAAATCAAATCTTTCCATATATTCGAGGCTCTTCCCTTCTGAAAACATTGCTCCTAAACTTGCGTGTCTTCAACTCAATGCATCCGCCATCGCGTTACCTTTTCCAGAAGTGTAGGCAATACAAAAATCATATGATGCTAGAAACTCTAGCCACCGTTGCTGCCGAAGATCCAAATATTTTTGGGAGAAAAGATGCTTCAATGGGTTATGTTCTATAAACAACTCAAATCGAACTCCCAACAGGTAATGTCTCCACATCTTCACAATTGTCGCCAACTCTAAATTATGGGTTGCGTAATTCCTTTCATGCGGCTTTGGCTGTCGACTGGCGCAGACCACAACCTTATCATTTGCCACTCTCAACTAGTGAAATCCCGTTGTCAAATCCATCTTGAGAAAACAAATTGTATTTGTGAAACTGATCGAACAAGTCATCGATCCTCAGCAACGGATAATTGTTTTTTCTTGGTCTCCTGATTCAATTCACTATAATCCACACTCAATCTCTACGATCCATCAGCCTTGGTTGTAAACACATCTGGTGTACCCCACTTGGAAACACTTCTCCGAATGAATCATTTTCCCAAAAGTCACGAACTTGCACCTCCAACTCTCGCTATTCCTTAGGCACCATCCGCCTGAGGGGCATAATGATAGGTTAAACACCCTCGACCAACTCGATTCTGAACTCAATCTCATGATGCGGCGACAAACCTTTAACTTCCTCACAGCCATCCTTAAATTCATTAGCGATCAACACAAATATAAGTCTTCCTATGGAATCACAAACAAATGCAAATGACTTGTGAAGACACCGTCTTTGACCTACATCGAGTCACAACCATTTTTCTTTACACATTCCCAACTGTCACCTACAACTTCTCGCAATCTACTTTTTCCACACACCCCTTGAGCCAATCCATATTCCAAAACAATCTCAAACCTAGTGAAAGTCACAATGAAACGCTCATTCATAAAAACAACCATGACAAAATGAACTAGAACACGACAAGTCCGTCAAAGTGTAGACTAACCCCACACGAGATCAGCTACAATCAAAGGTCTATTACAACTTTAATTTTTCGAACACATTCTGCATACAATCTTATTACAGGTAAAAGAAGACAATTCTCTAGTATCAAATAGAACTCAAACAAACTCAAACGGCAGAAAGCATCTCTGAACTGACAACAACTTCTCCTAATTCTCACCAGGAATGCAAAGGAAAATCGGAATAGCTTCCGGAACACATGCTTCCTCTAGTTGCTTATTCTTCTGAAAATCAGGACAATCCTTCATCTCATGTCCAGGTTTATAACACCTAAAGCACTTCTTTTTGACTTTGGGATTCTTACAATCCTTGGAAAAATGACTCTTCTTCCAGTAATCAAAGCAAGTCACCTCTCCCTTCAACTTCCTTTTCTTTTTCTGATTCCGCTTCTTTGTAGGGTTGGTTTTAGTAGAAGTTTCTTTAAGAGGATCGTTCCTGCTTTTGACAGCTTCGTCCCAAGCAGACTGATCCTTTCTTCTCGCTTCCAAACTCGACATCGAAGCTGCTCCAAAGATCTACTTCTTCCTAACTCATATTCTTCATCCGTAGGAGTTAACCCCTCTGTCTCTTAGCAGAATCATCCCTAGGTACTTGTGCAGGAACCACATGCTCTACTGCCTCTTTTGGAATGGGCATCCTTAGTAGGATTGCTACCATCACGGCTCCGAACATAACTAGACATTTCGGCATAACAACTAAAGCTCCCAGCTAGTTACCATCGCCTACCCTTCCAGTCGCAGGCTCATCCCTAGTAGTGTTACCCGTAATTTGATGACTCATTCTAAATCTAAAAATAGAATGGTTAGTCCACATATGAGATAACTACAAATATGGAATCCAAACCTTATATACCGTACACTACCATATAATATTATATATTATTCACCCAACAAAAATCTACAAATACGTCTCTCATACGTGATTATGCCTTCGAACTTTGGATAAAATCGTCAACCAGAGCTCTGATACCAAAAGTGATGACCGCCCACAACTAAACAATGGAAAAGTGCGCTGAAAGGCGTGACAGGCAGTTATGGATGATCATCATATTAGGTAAACACAAGCGGAACCTTTCGTAAATCTCATAGCGCAAGGGTAAAATATAATAGAGAATATACAACAAGTAATATTACTGAAGCCTATTTTAACAGAAATTTCAAACTTTCAAAACAAATAGAAGGTGTATCCATACACCAGGACTACAACATATATTTGTACAAATTTGCCTCACTACAACACTCGGAGTAGAGTAAAAAATAGCAGAAATCTAAATACTATGAAATAAGAAAGATAGTATGCCAGCCTCATGCTCGCCTCCGAACTGTTACATCGTCCTTTACTAAGTTATCACCTGTCACCTGCTACCTAGTCTGCCCTACCAATATCGGTTGAAAAACCAAAGGTAATAAGAGGGAAACATAAAACCTTGAGTCGGAAAACAGTCCTAGTGAGCGATAAACAACTATCTAACATCATCAATAAAGTATACGAGAATGGGTAAATAAACGAACTAATGTACCCACAACACCAGAAAATAAATCGACTCTCATCTTTCCCACACCGGACAGTGATAGCCTTTACAATCCATACAACCAAAGGAACAACAATTCATCCATGGTAATCAGAACGACCATTCAATCATGGCAAAAAGAAATAACCAACAATAACACTCATAGCATCCAGATTATTGATATCACATAAACCAGCCTAATCGAATTCAACATCCCTTAAGCACAAGCCCAAGAGGCCTAAACTAATACCAGACAAGCACCCAAAAAACATCTTCTTTGATGTGGGTAATCAACGTAAGACAGTACAAACAAAGAAACTAACCATCCATGTTAGACTCTGGCTATCACTGCCAATCCTGCTTCGAAAACCGTCGTTAATCGTATGATTGGCCATATCATACTGCCATTCGTCAAGGGCTAATGGCAACCCCGGCTCTAATAAAAAAAACCATACTCCTTTCAACGATGCATACCTAGGCCTTTCAACGATACCCAGGGTATTCGACCTACATTCGGTCTTTTAGGTGCTCCTATTATACCCCTGCTTTGAGCCTGCTAGAGCCTATGATAATGATAATTCCTCAGCCTTCAGTATCTCTAGTAATCCAACTTGATGACTTTTCATAACTCAAGCAACATTCTCGAGCAATCATTATCCACCAACTCACGACCTTTGAGTTGTCATACCATTCGTTGTCCTACACCGATCAATGAGCACATTTCAATACCTCGAATATTCCTACTTGAATTCCCTTCGACGTCACAACATCACTGAACCAAATAACATCAACATGTGATTCAACACAATTCATAGCGTTACATCCATTTTTTATGAAATAAACCACTGCGTGCATGCCACCAACCACAACATTTAGGCCACACTGTGTTGCGGCATGGGTTCATGATCGACCCATTATCACCATTTCTGACCGATCGACCCCGCCTCGTCTTGTGATCGACCGACCCATCATTGCCATTCATGACCGACCGACCATAAAAGCACACGGCCGACCGACCCGTCCTGCAACCGACCGACCCATAGCATGCCAACCTGATCCACTTCATACGTGACCAACCTATCCACTCCATTCATGATCGACCGACCCTTTTTTCCTTGCACGACCCAAGGAAGACCTACGGCCCTCCTTATGAGCGAGCAGCTTCGTGACCAAGCCGACCGACCCCAAGCTTGAACGACCGACCCGCCTCCCCAACAGTCGACCGACCCATCTGACTTTCTCCCTAAGACAAGGACTCCGACCGACAGATCCAGTCATGACCGATCCATGGCCTGTACAGCCCCAATCCAACACCAATTTCGTCCAAAACTTTGCCAAACTATTCCATCAACGAAATCTACTCAACCAATTCATCAAATATGACCACAAACATGATATGAAATCATTAACATCATGGAACGACAATTTTCATCACAAGTTATATAAATTTCCAAAAAAAACATGATAAATGAACATATGAACTCAAATATGGATCTAACTTACATTAACATATGAAACAACATAGAAATTATCAGTTTTAAGTTGCTAAATTAGATCCTATGGCAATTCATATAGAAATAAACTTATCATGGTGTAGATCTAAGGAAAACGACTTGAATTTGATGAAAAACATGATCAAACATTTATACACTTGATTGAATCTGTGTGAGAGATGCATATCACTCACCAATTCTCCAAAATATCCCAAAAACACTTAGATCTAGATCTGGACAGCGAAGAGTTTTCTCTAAACTCTTCGATTTGATGATCTCTCTCTCTCTCTTGGAATGGCATAGGTCTAGTTTCAAACGATGTAGATCTTCAATTCTCTAAGCTTTAATGGTGGAAAGGTGAAGAAAATGGAGAAATGGAGGAATTGTAGCTCTTCCAAATGAGAGAATGGAGAAAGTAAACTATTCTCCATGCCTCCCACCCTCTGTTTGTAGCCTCCACTAACCAACCAATAGGCCTCCCCAAATCAGCCCATTATGGCTTACCAAACCTGAACAACCAACTGTTAAACCTTAAAACAACAATTCCTCCCAAACCGCTAAGCCAAATCTTTAAAGTGCCCACTCTAAGGAAAGGGAAACATCATTTCCTTTCCAATGGTACATGTTTCATCACTTGATTCAATTCGAGTCAAAAGTTATTCCCTATACAAGACTGATAGGGGAAAAATGGTCATAAATAAAATTGGTAAAAACTATGGACATGTTTCACATCCTCATAAACAACATATCAAAATATGAGAATGATCCAACCCTCTGGGAATAAAATAAAAATATTTTACGATCTTCCGATACGTAAAATGCGGGCTATTACATGACCATTACAGTGCTCCAAAAAAAAGCATCATTTCTTGAATTGATAAAACAGCAAGAAAACAAAAAGGAACTTTGACATGATACACCGAAATTAGCAAGGAAGAAGCAAGACTTCTTGAAATGACTTAATACTTCTTGAAGAGACAACAAGATAGAAGCACGTGATACGAATAACAAGAAATGTACTTGATCCCGAGCATTACACTGACCACCTTCTACACCAAGGCATTTTCCAAGCCGATAGATAAGGACAAACGCTCAGCAAACCTAGCGAAGGAGAATAGCTACACGCAAATCAACCATGAAAAAAAACTATGTCATGCCTCACTAGAATAACCCTCGACCTAATCAAAAGGAGAAGAAACTCTTTCCAAAAACAAACCAACGAAACATAAAGAAAATCACTATGCGAAACAATCACTATATACTCAAGTCAGAACCCACACCGCACATGTGACACCCCACGTCCCTTAATGTCACCCATAAGATGATGCATTAAGTTCTCTGAAGCGCAATTGGTAAACAGTATCTAAAATTCACAAGGCAGAATGTGAATATGTAGCGGAAAAACTTTTATTATTATAATATCACCATTTCATCGTTACAACTTCAAATACCAAAAACAATAGTAATCACCATATGTCTCATAAAACAAATTATCAGAGTACAAAAATGTAAAAACATATCCCTCCTTAAAAGCCATAACAAGGTAGAACAAAAGTCAACGCAATACATTAAGTTAGAAGAAATCCAAATCCAAGAATAAAATCGCGGTCTCAACTGCCTCCTGCCGCCACTCTGAGAACCTAAGGGGGAGAAAGGAAGAGAGTGAAAGGAAACAAATTAGGTCAAAATAAAGTCTTGCAAGTTCCAGTGATTTCTAGCAATAGGATAAGATAGAAAGTATCACAACAGTTAAATAATGCTAAACATGAAACTACTTTAAAATAGACAGGCATGGCATAACATGATAATAAGATAACAAGGTAAGGTAAAGATCATGTACCCTTCTCATTCATATCCCAAGAATAATTTTTCTACACCACTTACTAGTATATCAAGAATAGGTGTTACCTTAATTACTACCCATGTGATTGGCTTCCTACTGCACAAATATCCTTTGCTAGCTATGTAGTAGAGGGTATCAATCCTCACCCCGTCAACTACAAGATACAGACTTATTTGTTGGTGTTACAGCGTCTTAGTTTCCCCTAATTGGACATACGCACGCTCATGACTCCGTCGATTGTGCCCGTACCAACCTTCCACATTGAACCACTTGCAATCCATATCAGTAAAGCATGCCCTGGCCCATACCTAGTGCGAGACCCCTCTCTAAGATACTAACAGGGATATTGACTGATACGGGTTCCATACAACAAGATTTACATAAGCCAATCCGTATGCTTGTGCCCCCAAGTTACTAGGATTTAAGAGTCCCAAAACTAGATACCAACAACAAAACGTGGGACCTCTTAGCTTAGTAATCAACAAGTAATTACTTATCAAGTTTAAGTTTATCAAAAGCATGGTTATAAATGACATGTTTTATAAATGTTATTCTGTGTACAATCCCTTCCCCCAAAACAAGCACCGACTCAGATGTATGTATATATTAAGTTGCCTATTTTTCTTAATTAAATATGATAATACCAACATGTTATACTTAATTATTAAATTAAGCTTAACCTATTCAGATTAACATGTTTTGTATATTATCCCCATTTTACAGTCATTGGATTCCATGTTTCAATATGCCTAACTCTCCTTTTGCTGCCATTATAAGTTATTCCCAATTAACCCAATTTACGCAATTCGAACGTGAATAGCCTAGGCATTAGATAGTCTAGGTATAACGCAAAGTATAAAGGAAAAGGAGAAAAACATATATCTGATTCAGAAACACATAAACTAAATAAAATAGGCATAAGACTGTAAATAAATCTAAAACAGAAATGGGATAATAGGATATTCAAGTAACAGTAAAACAACTGAAAACAAAATAGATAATGGACAATAAAACAATGACGTATAAACATATGTAAACATGTGTAATCTTAGATTCAGATTTATTAACTGTCCAAAATACTGTTCAGTTATCAAATCTGAAAATAACTAGAACTCACAATGGTTGGATTGAAGTTTAGAAAAATATCCCTTTTATATGTTGTTGTTGAAGAAAGTCCTCTTTAGATTTGTTGTTGTAGAAAAATTATAATTATCCTCTTTAATCTATGTTTAGGTAGCACCTCGGCATCTTCATATTTTTATTTAGAATATGGCTTGGAGGAAGAAGAAATGAAGAATAGTTTGTGTGTTGAAAACAATAAGGCTATTAGCCTATTTATAGATTACGTAGGATAATTCCATACCATTAGATTTTAGGTTTATAAATCAAACCGTACACCCAATGTTGAGTCAGCGCACGTATATGGTGAAGAAAATAATCCTAATACGTTCATAGGAACCCAGTCTGCATGTCGGTGGGTCGAACTATGTGTCGACCCTAGGGTCGACCTGTCTTAGACATGGGTCGATCCAGGGATCGACCCAATTATGGACGGGACGCCCAGTAAATGTCACTTCCTGCTGCGCTGTTTATTTTAGTTAAATATATAATATGTATATATTTTGGTTCATTTTTCTTAAGTCCATAACTTCTCTATATTTAGTCCGATTTACGAAACCAGAGGTCTATCTGAACGATAATTTTGTAACGGATGCAATAGAAAAATCTTTTTTACCTAATTCTGAATTTTTGGTTATATAATATTCATTTTATTATCTCCTTCATATAATTATTCTATAGTAAAATATAGGTGTTACATTCTTTCCTCCTTAAAGGATTCTGTCACCAAAATCTCTAAGTTAAGAAGAATGTTATTACTTAAAACCTACATCCATCATCCACAAGCATCCATTCTAATGCTCTGTATGAACATATTCAAAGGTGTCGTGTATATGCTTCTAAACTAATGTGAAAATCAGGCGGTCGACTAATTCAGTTGACCTCCTTAATGCAATATATGTTTGTGCCATGTATCCAATATGTATGTAAATAATCCTAATAATAAATTCGACTAATTCAGTTGACCTCCTTATTGCAATATATGTTTGTGCCATGTATCCAATATGTATGTAAATAATCCTAATAATAAATATAAGTTCTATATGTGTGTACAACCATTCACCAAAATGCAATATCCATGTGATGATTCAACTAACTTTATCCATTGAAAATTTAAGATGCATACACATCCATATGCAATACGTAAGTGCTTGAGCCGATATAGTGCCTAATGCATGTGTATATGCATCCATACACATCAACTAGCAAACACTTGCAATCATCAAACTTGTCTCAAACACATGTTTTCGAACATAAGTTTCTACCCTAAGGATCGATGATTCAAACGACAAGGATAAATAAATTCTAATTAAAAACTAGAAAAGAAATTTAAAACATACTTTCAAGAGAAAAGGGTAAGAAGCGCGAATCTTGTCTTCGGGTTCGGATGTTGCGCCACCTCGATCTTCTCCCTATTGCACCTTCACTAATTTGACCTCTTTGTTGTTTACCTTCTTAACTTATGATTCTAGAATACGAGTAGGAACTTTCCAAACTAATGCTCTTTCTCGACTTCAACATCCTCAAGCTTACTTTGCTCTATTGCCTTTGCTGAATCATGTAGACATTTCCTTAAGTGGGAAACATAGAGCGCGCCATGAACTCCTATGAGCTTCTCCGGTAGTCTAACTCTACATGTTATTTAGCCTATCCTCTCAACTATGGGAAATGGTCCTATGAATCTTGGTGCTAACTTCCCTACCGATCCAAATCGAACTACGTTCCTTAAAGGCGAAACTTTGATGAAGACCATATCTCCTACCTAGAATTCCAATTCAATCCTTCTTTTATCGGCATATGACTTATGTCTATCTTGAGCTGCCTTCATCCTTCTTCAAACAAGGTCTATCTTCTCAGAAGTCTCTCTCACCATCTCTAGCCCAAGTAAGACGTATACTCCTACCAATATGTCGGTGATCTACAAGGTCATCTATAAAGTGCCTCGAAGGATGCAACACCAATGCTCGACTAATAACTATTATTGTTGGTAAACTCAATCAATGGGAGATATTCCTCCCAAGACACTTTGAAATCTAGGATACACAGTCTTAGTAGATCCTCGAGAACTTTGTTAACTCTCTCAGTCTCTGCATTGGTCTGAGAGTAATAAGTTGTGCTAAGTCTTAACTGTGTAACTAAGGCCTTTTGCAAGCTTCTCCAAAATTCTCTAGTAAATATAGTGTCACAGTCACTTACTATGTTCGAAGGTACCCCATGAAGTCGGACAATCTCTCTAAGGTATACTAAAGTTAGCCAAGCTACCGTCCTCTTGCTCTTGATTGGAATAAAGTGAGCGCTCTTAGTAAGTCTGTATATTATCACCCATATGCACGTGTTGCACTTTCTTAATCGGGACAGTCCATCAATGAAGTCCATAGAGACGCTCTCTCATTTCCTTTGTGAGATATCCAAGGGCTGGAGCAATCCGCTAGGTTTCCTTTGTTCATCCTTGATTTGTTGACAAGTCTAACATTGGGCCACGAATCTGCCACATCTTTCTTTATGCCAGTCAAACAAAAAATTATATTCATGTCTCGGTACATGTAGTCAATGCCCAGATGGATAGTAACCCGAAAGTGATGTTCCTCCTCAAGCATTGCTCTTAGTAAATCTCTAACTCTGGGAACACATATTCTCATATCTTGTCTTAGCCACCCTTTCACATCCATGGAATATCTAGCTAAGTGACTAAAGGCCTCTCCTTTACTAAGGCTATACAAGATCTCTACCAACTCCTGATCCTCTCGCTGCGTAGATCCAATACGCTCCATAAGAGTAGGTCACACCTCTAATGATACTAAAAGACCATATGAAAAATCCGTAGATGGCTTAAAATTAAAGTTCGAGATAAACTCTAAGTTATGACTCTCTATAAACAAAGTACCCAAGGTCATCTTTTGCCCACTCAACGCGTCCTCAACCACATTACCCTTGCCTGGATATAAGCTATCTCAAAATCGTACAACGCAAGGAACTCCATCCATAATTGTTTCCTTAAATTAAGATCCTTCTGTGAGAACAATTATTTGAGTGACTTGCGATCCATGTAGAGCTCAAATCTCTCTTGAAGTAGATAGTGTCGCCAATACTTAAGTGCGAACACAATAGCACTAACATAGCACCTAACCCCATGCCAAAAGCATCCGTGAAGATTGTAAACCCCTTACTTCCGTCGGGAAGAGTCAGGACAGGGGCTGATGTCAGAGCCCTCTTTAATCTCTGTAACGCATCCTCACAATCAATGCTCCAAGCGAAATCCAAGTTCTTCTTCATCAAACGGGTGAGCGAAGCTAAGATCCGCACAAAGTCTTTAATGAACTTTCTATAATAACCCGCCAATCCAAGAAAAATCAATACCTCTATTGCATTCTCAAGGGATTTCCAATCTTGCGCTGCGATAACTTTAGCAGGGTCCACCGCTATTCTATCCTTGGAGACTACCTGCCCTAGGAACCATACTTCCTTTCTCCAGAAATGACACTTAGAAAATTTTGCCTTAAGCTGATGCGATTTAAGAGTGCTGAAAACCTCCTCTAAGTTTCTAGCATAGCAGGATCAACTACTATTCCATCCTTGGAGACTACAAGCCCTAGGAACCATACTTCCTTTCTCTAGAAATGACGCTAAGAAAATTTTACCTTAAGCTGACGCGATCTAAAAGTGCTAAGAACCTCTTCTAAGTGTCTAGAATGTTCTTCCTTATTCCTCGAAAATATTAGAATGTCATCCACGAAAACTACTACGAACTTGTTCGGATACTCCCTAAACACCCGACTCATTAGCGAGTGCATTAGTCAGCCCAAAAGGCATGACCAACCACTTAAAGAAATCACTCGGATTTATGAAAGCCGTCTTGCCAATACTATCATCTGCTACCCTAAGCTGATGAAATACCGTGGCTAGATCCAACTGCAAGAAAACCAAAGCATATATTAGCTGGTCAAACATGTCATCAATCCTCGGAAGTGGGTGCTTATTCTTCTTGGTGAGCTTGTTCAACTCTTTGTAGTCCACGCATGGACATAGAGAATCATACGCCTTGGTTGCAAAGACAATTGGAGCTCCCCACTCAGAAATGCTCTGTTTAATGAATCCTTTATCAAACAACTCACCTACTTGTTTGGTAAGCTCCCTCCACTCCCTAGGAGCCATGTGGAGCACTGGTAAAGCGACTGGTTTTGCATTCTCCACCAAGTAAATCCGTAAATCTATCTCTCGTCTGGGAGGTAATCCTCTAACCTCATCGAACACACCTAGAAAACTACTAACTATGGGTACTGATCAAAGAATGCCAACGGAAGCATCAAGACAATCTAGGGAACAGATCATAACTAACCCTCGTGGGTCACAAGAAATTTCTAGAGTTCAATATTGGTATGTAATAAGTCTAACAAATCTTCTCTCACAATTAAGGATGGCACCATACATTGCTATCGAATCCATCCCTAGAATTATCTGTAACCTATAAAGCAAAGAACATATATGTCACATTCAAATTTGATTCCCGTAACAGAAATTATGAAAACCCTACATATCATAAATAAATGAGTCATTCCTCCTATGGGGTTTGAGATTACAACAGGATCAAAAATAATACTAGTATCTAGGTGCAGATTATCTACCATAGGGTTGGATATGAATAAATGAGAAGCACCAGAGTCAATGAGAGTTCTAATAGGATAGTCAAAAAGAGAAATCAAACCTTCCACGATGACTTTCTTACCATGATCCAGTCCACCAGTCTCTAAAGTATTAACTTGTCCTCCAGGAAATCCAGCCTTTTTCCCCTGCCTATTAGGGCATTGCCCTTTAAAATGTCCAACTTCACCACAAGTAAAGCAAGCATTCCTCATCTTCTTGCACTCTTTCATAAAGTGCCCCAACTTTCCACAACCATGGTATTTCACCTCAGTCTTGATCTGTGCTTTATTGGGATTTCCTCCCTTCTTAGCTATGTCCTTGTTGGGACATTTTTTGTCCAGCCTAAATCACTCCCTACCAATACGATGCTTTATCCTTTAGTTTCCAAGAGACCAACTGGATTCCCTCCTATCATCGAGCTCTAATAAATCAAATACGTTCTTTGTTTCCCTATGCCAATTGTGTGCCTCTACAAAACTCTCAGTAGCACGAAAAGGCTTGCCTCCCATCGTGGAAAAGTCCTTACAAAGCTTAGAAAAGTTGACTATAGGAGGAGGTGGAGCTACTGTGGTTGCAATTATGGAGGGAGGGACATTTTCTTGCACTCCAACAGGTGGCGTAGCTTCTATGTATTTATGAAACCATGTTGGAACGGGAATGCCTTCGGGGAAATTAGTAGCCCCAGACATGCTGAAAAAGGACGAAACAAAAATTCAGAAAAAGAATTGAAGGAATATTGTAAATGACTTGAGTGGATATATTTTTTCAAAAATTGGTTTTATTTGAAAATCCTTTAACTTGAAAAAATGCAAAAAAAACTCCTCTGATCTTGTAACCTTAGGCTTTGATACCAAATGTGACATCCCACGTCCCTTAATGTCACTGATAAAAGGATGCTTAAGTTCTGTGAAGCGCAATAGGTAAACAATAACTACAATTCACAGGACAAAATGTAAATATGCAGTGGAAAAACTTTTATTATTATAAAATCACCATTTCATCGTTACAACTTCAAATAACAAAAACAATAGTAATAACCATATGGATCATATAATAAAACACCAGAGTACAAAATTGTAACATCATACCCCTCCTCAAATGTTATAACAAGGTGGAACAAAAGTCAAAGCAATAGATCGAGTCAGAAGAAACCCAAGTCTAAGAATAGAATCATGGTCTCAACTACTTCCCACCACAACTCTGAGAACCTAAGGAGGAAAAGGAAGAGAAAGAGAGAGAGAGAGAGAGAGAAGGGAAACAAAACAGGTTAGACGTAAAGTTTAGCAAGTTTCAGTGATTTTCAGGAATATTATAAGATATAAAGTATCAAGGCGGATAAATAACGCTAAACATGAAACTACAGTAAAATAGATTGGTATTAGATAACATGATAACGAGATAATAAGATAACAAGATAAGTTAAAGATCATTTATGCTTCTCGTTCATATCCCAAGAATTAAATTACTGCACAACTTACTAGTATATCATGATTAGGAGTTACCCTAATTACTACCCATGCAATCGGCTCCCTATTAGAAAAATATCATGTGCTAGCTACAGCAGTAGGGGTACATTCCCTAACCCTTCAACTATAAGACACATGCCTATTTGTTGGTGTTTACAACATCTTAGTTTCCCCTAATCGGACCGATACACGCTCATAACTCTGTCGGAATGCGCCCGTACCCACTTTCCACCTTGAACCTCTTACAATCCAGATCAGTAAAGTGTGCCCTAGCCCCTACCTAGTGCGAGGCACCTATCTAAGATACTAATAGGGATACTGACGGATACGGGTTCCACACAACTAGATTGACAAAAGCCACCCCCTAGGCTTGTGCCCTAAGTAACTAGGATTTAAGAGTCCCAAAAGCGGATACCAACAAGATGTGGGACCTCATAGCTTATTACTCAACAAGTAATAACCTAGCAGGTTTAAGTTTATTAATAAGCATGGTTATAAATAACATTTACGATAAACGTTATTCTATGTACAACCCCTTCCCCCAAAACATGTACCTTCTCAGATGTATATATACATTATAATTTGTCAATTTCTCTTAATTACATTCGATACTACCAACATGTTATACCTAATTATTAAATTAAGCTTAACCTATTCAGATTAACATGTTTTGCATATTATCCCAATTTTACAGTCATTGGATTGCATGTTTCAATATTCCTAAGTCACTTTTTTACTGCCATTATAAGTTACCCAATTAACTTAATTTACGTAAGTCAAACGTGAATAGCCTAGGCATAAGATAGCCTAGGTACAACGCAAAATATAAAGGAAAAGAGAAAAACATAGATCTGATTCAGAAACAGGTAACTGAATAAAATAGGAATAAAACTGTAAACAAATCTAAAACAAAAAAGGGATAATAGGATATTCATGTAACAGTAAAACAACAGAAAACTAAATAGATAACCGACAGTAAAACAATGACATATAATATGTAGACATGCGTAATCTCAGATTCAGATTTGTTCATTGTCCAAAATACAATTTAGTTATCAAATATGAAAGTAACTAGAACTCACAGTAGTTGGATTGAAGTTCAAAAAAATATCTCTTTTATATGATGTTGTCGAAGAAAGTCCTCTTTAAATTTGCTGTTGTAGAAAATTTAAAACTGTCCTCTTTAAACAATGTTTAGACAACACCTCAGCATCTTCAAATTTTTATTTCGAATATAGCTTGGAGGAAGAAGAATAGTTTGTTTGTTGAAAACAATGAGGTTGTTAGCTTATTTATAGATTACCTAGGATAATTCCATACTGCTAGATTTTAGGTTTATAAATCGAACCGTACACTCAATGCTGAGTCAACACACGTATACAGTGAAGAAATCGGTCCAAATATGGTCGTAGGAACCCAACCTGCATGTAGGTGGGTCGACCCTAGGGTCAACCCTAGGGTCAACCGGCCTTAGACATGGTCGACCCAGTTATGGGAGGGTCACCCAGTGAATGTTACTTCCTACTGCGTTATTTATTTTAATTAAATATATAATTTGTATATATTTTAGTGTATTTTTCTTAAGTCCAGAACTTCTTCATATTTAATCCGATTTACGCAAATCAGGGGTCTATCTAAACCAAAATTTCGTAACGGACGCAAAAGAAAAACCTTTTTACATTATTACTAAAAATTTAATTGTATAATATTCATTGTATTATCTTCTTTATATAGCTACAGTATATTAAAATACGGGGTGTCACAACACAATGCACAGGAAATTACACAAACGATTCGCATTACAAGAAACCATCCAAACCAAACCATAACGAACCTAACAGTGTTCAACACAAATTCTTGCCAGCATGTTAAAGAAGTCTTTGATCTACAACCATAAGCCCTATGACTTAGGTTTGCCTTTTGATGTGCTAGCACTGAAAGAGATGAAAGCCAAAGAGTAGCAGGGGGACCTGAAGTTAAATAGCTAACTCTCGAGTCAGGCAAGGGTAGGGTGGTGAGGAACACTGCGAGTAGAAGCCATTGGAGTATAGTAGTTTCCATCTAACCTTGGATGAAATGCCAAGGGAGAATTGATTAATTAGGAGCGAATTAGGTTGAGATCTAAATAGGCGCAAGTTAACATTTTCCACAATGATGAAAACTGGAATATAGGGAGAGACGAGAAGAGAAATGAAAGAAGTGAAGGAAGAGCTATTGAAACAGAAAGGGTTAAGAGAAGTGAAATGTAGCAAAAAAGGAAAATTTTCAGTCTTTATTGACAGAGGAAGTATCCTCTTTTAAAAGAGGAACATGATTAGTATAAACATTTTAATAGACATCTTACGATTAATATTTGTTTGCAAACATTGATATTCACATTAAAATGTTTGTATGTTGGATGATATTGTTATGAAGTGAGTGATTGATTCTATTTATGTTTATTTATATCTTTACACATATGAAACCATATTGTTATGAAACATTAGTAATTTATGTATGTTTGTTCGTATTTTAATATTTACGTATTTGACACGATCCTTATTATAGTACTATAAGTTCCCGACACACTGCAAACAAAATCATTATGGGTTGAAATGATAAATACCCAAAACAATTGAATTGGGATGGGTTAAGATGATACATTACTGATTATTAAATCATATAGGTTGAAATGATACATACCCGAGTCAACTGTCCATAGGATAGAGAGTTATATATGTACAATATTGGTCTAAAAAAGAAATTATTTTTCAAAGTAAATAACTATTTTTTGAATTATACAAACTGATTTATAAATTTAACTTATATTTTTAAGTTCAAAATTTATGATTGAAATATTTAAGCTCGAAGCTATGAGTTAAACTTAATTGATTAAATGAATGGTTTGTAAGATTTAATCTATTTGAATTAATTGAATGAAAGATATGATTTGATTTAATTTAAAGATTTAATTAATATAAGAATTTTTTAAATTTAATTGTTAATTGATTTAATAAAAAAATTGAATTTTAAAGAAATTGACTTATGTGATAAAAACTGATATCTAACTTTGAGTATGTTTGAAACGAAAGTAATGAAATGAATTTAAAATTTAAGCTCAAAACCAAATTTAGAGTAAATGTCTTGGAATTGGAATTTTATGTTTTAAAATAATTTAAATACCATGTTCAAATAGAAATTTATCATGTTTGAGTTTTAAGTTGAATTGAATTAAAATGCAAAATCTGAGTTTATATTAAGTCAAATTTTGGAAATGAGGATATTTGGTTCAGATTGGGTTATTTTTTAAAATTATATTGTTTTTGTATTAAATTATTTTACTTAAATCAATTTCTCTTTTACTATTTAATTTCATGACTATTGCATTTTTTACAACCATTTTAGTAAAATGATTTTTTAGGAAAAGCCGACCTGTTTTTATAACGGTCGCAACCACTTTTCGTTACGACAAATAAACAACACATGAAAGTATAGGGGTTAGACAAAACTTGGTGCTGGTTTGAAGTGCCAGAACACTGAAAATTACAGACCGGGAGTGAAGAAGAATGCCTCAACTACTATATAAAACCTCACTAATCCTCTATGATGGAGGGAAGCGAACATTCCTTGTCCTTAGTAGGACGATATATGTGAGGACCCGGAATTTCAACCCTTGAAAGTTGGCACTTTAACACCTTCTTGTATTCAAAATGTCAGAGATTCAAGTGTCAGATTCTTGGTTGATTGGGGATATAACGCATTAGAATAAAAAACTTCTCATTTGTATAACATGAAATTACATCAGAGTTTACAACGAATACAATATCGGAGTACGGCAACGCATATAAACAATTACAAGATAACAAAAGAACAACGGAAACTGACTAAATAAGGTGAATCCAAAAACATACTTCATCTTCACCTGAGTAACTTCAGATCACAGATGCCCACAAAATAATATGCTCCAAGGAAAATAGCTAAGATACTTTACAGCAACATCGGATCCACAAAAGAAAAAGATACACTAGGAAAGGCTCCAAAACACAAGCTCCAAATACTGCAACTAAACCTGACACTAGGCTGCCCATGTGGGAAATTATGGGCACCCAGAGTTCTGGTATGAAAAAAACAACTCCAAGTCAGTCGTGGGACTAGTGTGAGAACTTAATATATTTGTTGGTACAATAAAATTCATAATGCTTTTTCGAAAATGAAACCAACATAAGGTCTCGTGACACACACACAATGAAAACACACACTTGGGCAAGGTTTCTCCTTATGATGGTCAAAAATGCTTGATACGCGAAACCCATTTTGATATTATCATTAGTACATATAGTGAAAATCGATTTCGAAAGTAAATGAATCAATCATAGCCATCATAATGCCCCATCCCATTATATTGACGTATTCTTACCAATAACCAGTAGGCTATACAACTGAAATCGTAAAGGCTCATAGTGGAGATTGGGTTTCCAACAAATGAACATGTAAAGGAACTTCCTAATCAAATCGATAGGTATGCCTCTAGAGGATGCGTCGAGAACCAAATATGCTCTCTGCCAACTCAAGGTCGATCCCTCCCTTACTGGATTGATTAGATCGCGCCTAAGTACGTCATCCTGCTATCGTTACCAACTTTTAAGTGGGTAGATTCACATCAACAACCACAAAATTAGATTTTTACCACATAGGTTAATACCTGGGCTTCATACCATGGTACACCTTTTATCTAAAAGGGAATGACTACCCATATCCTTGACGCATCTTTCCTGTTTCGGCCATTTCCGTAGTGTGAGGCTTGCCGAAGTCACGATATACAAAAATCTATTCTTCAATAAGTCATGCTTTGATTATCACTAGCTCATCAATTAAGTATGTCACATTGTCCATTCACCGCATATTACTGGTATCTATCTATAACCTCTAAGCACACACATCTCAGAGAACAGTGTTAAGCTAAGAGAATAAATTCTCCACCACCAGACAAATATATATATTTAATAGAGATAAGTTGCTACATTGTCATTGCAATGTTTGACACACAATCCATACAAATACGTTCTAGGTCTGAGCGAAACCAAAATTCGGAATTCCTCCAAATGCGTAGGACTACTTGCTACTTAACTGATATAAAATCCATCTGCAAATAGGAGCTACCCATTTGATACATTCAGCAAGTAGCCTTTCGATGTGCAGGGACCCAGTCTTCAACCTTGCCTTCATATGCTTATTTTCTCCAAAAATCGTATTATTATTCGGAATGGTTTTAAGATCCCATTTTTGATCCCGGTCTTTCCGAACAATAAGCACTATTTTAAAACCATATGAATATATGGGACCAAATCAAGTCTCAACCCATACTTAATGTTTGAAAACTCAAATTATCATTTAAATCACTTAACTACTCATTAGAAATCATTTATTAAGGTTTGGAAAAGATTTATAAAGTTAAATCCCTTTAAAACTCAATATTGAAATAAACAACGTCACAAAAGCAATAGGAAAACTGTTTCAAAATACAAACAATATCTAGTTTAAGTAAAATGTCTTTAATACTATCCAAAGCTTCATAATTTCAACATAGATCACCTTTAAATAGTTAATTATGATTTTACAAAAAAATCAATATTTTTAAATAATTTATAATAGCCGTTTACTATTATGGCCGACGAACTACACTGACAATAACCTTTTTCAAAACTATTTCGAACATAAATTGAAAATTATATCTCAAAATATGTAAATTATTGTTTTATTTGAAAGCAAATATGATTTGGAAACAAACGTTTTCGGTTTCAAGAAAATTCAATTATACACTTATATAAACCATTTTAAACTATTTTTAAGCAACATTTCAACTTTTCATTTTCTTCTTATATTTAAATGAATAAAATATTCATTTATATTATCGAATTGGTCCGACGCTTATCTGATACCCATATAAATCCACATCTGTGTGTAGCATGTGTAGTGAACATACTATCGCTATTAACAACCACAAAGCAACCCTTCAACCATCATACAAGCATATATATAACAGTGTACACATGTATATGTATAAGTGTTTGCTTATGAACGCTTATACTGCAATTATTACTAATTAACAACATAATTAACAGCCATTTACACAACATCAAAAGTGAACAAATATAAGTGTCG
This sequence comes from Allium sativum, assembly GCA_030737875.1. Classification (NCBI taxonomy): domain Eukaryota; kingdom Viridiplantae; phylum Streptophyta; class Magnoliopsida; order Asparagales; family Amaryllidaceae; genus Allium; species Allium sativum. The sequence continues at coordinate 165,779,540 of CM060924.1, forward strand.
AGTTCTTACCTTGAGGTTCCACTACGCTGATCTCTATTTCCAGACTGCTAGACCAACTACTTCTATCTTGGACTGACCGTTCGACATCCCTAACTTTTCAGTAAATAATTAAATAAATATAAATATATATATAATGTATACATATACTTAAAAAATAATTTTTTTATAGGAGGAAGTGGTGGCCGAGCTTGGGGAGGAGGGTGGACGAAGTGGTGGCTGTGGAGGGGTAGTGACTTGGCCAGGGTGGTGGGGCCGTGGGGTGACGTGGTAAGGTAGAAGAGGAAGGGTGGTTGTGGCGTGAAATAAGGAAGGAGGAGGAGGCGTGGCAAGGAGGAGGTAAAGGATTGGCTAAGTCCAAAATTTAAAGGGTGGAAGAAAAGGAAAAATGGAGGAAGAAGCAGGGGATTATAGTACCATGGAAGTCATGGTCATAGCTTAAGAAAGGCGTTAAAAAAGAAGAAAAGTGAATGAAAGGAAAGGAGAAAGGGTGGTTATTTATAGTAGTGAGGAAGAGGGATAAATGAAGTTTTCTAAGAGAGCTATGTGAAATTTTCCAAGGCAAAACCATGGGCAAAAGGAAGAAACCATGTGTCTTTGAAAATTGAAACCACAGACTAGTGTACATAGTTTTGCTATGGTATTGGCAGAGCTTATTTGCAGTGTTTTGAGGCGTTATGGAATGGTTATGCTTATATATATATCATTATATTTCAACTTCTATTTAACTTTTGAAAATTCAGATCGAATGACAAACAATATTAAAACAACTAACCTTACTTTTAATCGTTTTAAACTGCAAATAAGTCTCTGATTTATTTTAGAAATTTATATGCTTATTAAACTTAATTTTTAAATCAAGAAAAATCCTAATTTATTATTACTAAAATTAGAAATGTTACAATATACATCATTATAGCCCTTAGAAAGGCAGGAGTAAAACAAACAGAGTCTGCGGTGTTGAGTATAACAATATGATTTTTGTTTGATGATAACAAATATATATATATATATTATTTTATAAATGTGTTTGTAAACAGTACTATTCTAGATTTCACATCACACACAAAAACAAATATTTATTTGAATAAAATACTATCACACAAAATTAAATATTCAAATTGTATTTTATATTTAAATAAATATTTTATTTCAGCGTTTGAAATAGTACATATACATCGCTCCATTGTTTACAATTCAAATAGTTTTGAATATTTCTGACATGACACATCACACATGAAACTGTGATACTGAAGAAATTCAAATAAAAATAGACAGATTGAATTAAACACAATAAAATAATATTTTATTTCAATCACATCTGTTTATTACAAATAACAGTACAATTTTTAATCACGTCTATAATCGATTTCATATACACAAATTTCTCATTACATTTACACACACTGACACTCTGTCTTCTGTCTTCCATCTTCTGTCTTCACAGCCTTCAGTCAAGTCCTGTCACATACAGAAGAATACACACAGCAGACTGAAACAAAAATAAAATTCAATAAAAACAAATAAAAATTTATTTTTAAATTTTATTTGCCTGGGAATTACAGTGTGTTTCTCATCATTTTTCTAGACTTCGTCTAATATGCAGGGACGGAAAAACTCGTCTGATGGCTGCATGTACACACGTGTATAAATATACACGTGTGCACTGCCTCTCAAATCAGTGTGCAACTGAGGAATAGCCACGTTGACCTTCTCAACTCAGTGCAAATCAGTGTGCAAATGGTCGAGCCAAAAGTACAAATTAAAAAAAAGAGCCAGAAAAATTAAAACAAAAGTTCAGGTCATGGCAAAACAAGTAAAGATAAGCATGATGGAGGACCGGACTATTTGACAAGGTCGACAAAGTGCCAAAGCTCATGAAATAACCAAGAAAGGATCAAATATAGTACCAGTTCTTATCACTGAAACATGCTGACAAATGCAAAGTGTTCGACACAGTTTCATGGATCAAATATACACATATTTTAAAGTGCCAGAATGTATATTTATGTGTATAATATTTCATGGCCACAAAGTTTACAATGCGCATACAAAGACAGTCAACAACTAAGGGTGGACAAGTTCTCTACATGGTCAAAGTGGAGCTACAACAAGACAACATTCAAGTACATGGTGTGTACAGCTTATATCATGAAGCACAGTAGTTTAACAGTGGACATCGACTAAAAATGATGGTGCATCACATACTCATATACATACATGGGAGTTCTCAGCATTGGAGTAGCTAAACTACATGGAACAACAAAGCAATGCAATGGAATGAAAGTCAATACAACATGAATGAAACAGTGGACAAGTACAGCTGAAATTAAGCAAGTGTGCAATCTAGCCGGATATTTAAAACTAAGTTAAACAGTGGAGAAGTGCAGCTAAAATGGCATGTTTGATTTCCCAAAGTTAAATAATCATTAAAATTGATTTTTGGGAAGATTAAAACTAAGTGGAGTTTTAATGAATCTTTACTTAGATTGAAAAGAAAATGTGATAATTCAAATTATCAAATTTGGGAAATGATCGAGAATGGAGTATCACCAGTTTTGCTCCAAGCGATAGTTAAATCTTTAACTAGTTTTGATTGGGAAACAGTGATTAATTTTTATCGATAACACAGTGGTGTTAGATATGGAGTATCACTAGTTTTTTTCCATGGGATGAATAGGTTAGGATTGGGATAATAAAAGAAATGATTACTTCGGTGTGGCTCGTTAATCCGGACTAGTTAGATAAACCTTAATTTGGTTTACAATTGAAAAGATAATGAAATATTTTGAAATGAAACCCAAAGGAAGATTAAAGAATAAATTTAAAAGAATTTATATTTGATAAAATTAATGGGAACCTTTCCCTAAAGATAAGAATATTTGAATAAAGGAATATTCTGGATTGGAATGAGGCATATGTTGTGTTTGTGGTACACTTATTTATAAAATACGCGAGTTATTCGGAAAGACCGGGTTTATGCCCATTCTGAATAATTGATTCGACGATATGTCAACGTTGAAGATGGTGGTTGAAGACCGGAGGTCTTCACATCGTTTGGATGATTACTGATGTCTTGATTGGGTTGTACACCCAAGATGAGATAAAAAGTGGTGATCGTCCAGACGTACTTGGAGATCGACGGATATGCGAGGGCCTTTCTTCTGTATTGGAAATATCGAACAAGGAATAAGGTGCCACCGGTTTCGCTTAGACCCAGAACGAACTTGTAAATGGATGTGTGTCTAACACTGGATTTTATTCTGTGTTGATTGATATCTATTAAATATATATCTGTTTGGTGGCGGAGAATTTATTCTCTTGCTTAACACCCTTCTCTGAGACGTACAAGCTTAAAGGTTATATATCGATAGGCATCAGTCGTATGGCGTGAATCGCCTGTGTGGCATGAGGAGATGCAAACGATCAAGGCTTCTATTGAAAAGCAGAGTCTTGTGGTTGATGATCAAAGCACGGCTTTAAATAGCATAGCTTTGTGTATAGCGTAAATTCACAAGCCTCACACCCCGATGTGAACCAGAAACAGGAGAGGACTACAGGGAGAACATGTGTTTCTTTCTAGCTAGGAGTGGTGTCATGGTATGGATCCCAGACATTTTACTTATGTGGTTGTTGGAAAGCGAGGCACCTCGGATATATCGGTCACTATGGGGCCGATGGATGATATGGCCGATATACTGACCATTATGCCCCGTAGGGCAAGGAAACGTATTGTTCAGGGATTATTCATCCACTTAGTGTGGACCGGCCCTGAAGATCCAAGGTGCAGTTGCGGCTGTAGCCTGAGACATGGTAGGCTAGACTATCTCGAATTCGGTAAGGACGATACCTTGCCTTGGTTCATAGGTGGAATCCAATTTCCAATACGTGACATTTTGGTTTAATTGTAGAGCCTAGTCTGGTGACATAGTGGGATGGGGCACTATGCCATCTATGATTGATACATTTATATTTGAAGTTGATTTTGACACTATACACTTATAGTACTATCAAAATGATTTGTTTTTTCAAACGTACCAAGCATGTTTGGCTATTATAAGGTAAAACTCTATCCTTCGGCTTGCGTTACATTGTGTGATAGGACCTGAGTCTTATAATAGCTTCATTTTTTCAAAAAGCATTGCGCTATTTGTTTTATGCACTGGTATTCTTGTGAAAAAACCAGTTCCGTGTTATACGGCGTGGTCCCTTGATTTGCTTTATTTTAAAGTAAAGATTTAAATAACTGTCTTAGTTCTCACACCAGTTACATTACTGACCTGGAGTTTATTGTTTTAACCTAAACTCTGGGTGCCCCTACTTTCCATACGAGTAGCTAGTAGTTTTGGTTTTCGCAAATGTTTCTTTTCCCACGATCCTGGATTTACAGCTGGAGATATATTCAGAAAGCCCTGTATCCGTGTATTTCTTTCAGTTGTGTTATGTATTATTTTTCCGCTGCTTTGTAATTTAATCTCTGATATTTTTCTAATGTATATAATTTATTCATACTATTTAATATTCTTGTACTCTGATGTAAATTGTTGTAATAGCAATGAAATGTTCTTCTGTTTGTGTTCTGATTTGTCGTGTTCTCAACTCAATCCGGGCTTTCTAGTAACGGCAAGTTTGGTTCGTTTCATTTTGGTATCGGAGCTTTGGTTTATAGAACTCGAAAACCGGACACATTAGAACCAAACGAAAGAATTCATCAGACATTGGATTAGTAATATCCAATGAGAATGACTTGTTGGTGATGGGATCAGTAGTACCAAGAATGAGTTGGAAGAGTGTTGTTTTAAAATAAAATTGAAAACAAATTTTGTTTCGAAAATTTAAACCGTAATATATGTTTTTAAATATTTTTTTGAATTGATTTGGACTATCGAGTATATAGAGATTTCAATATACGTCTGATCCATGTGTGTTTGATGTCTCAAATATACTGGATAGATATAGAATCACACTCTAGTCGCATGAAGATAATTCCGATAATGACCATGGCATCATCAGTATTTATGTTCGAGTTTCGAAAGTAGGATATCTATATATTTCCAATTGGTTGGTGTGAGAACCAAAATTAGATAGGGTTATTGTTGTGAATTGGCATCAAAACATGATTTTGAATATATATATATATATATCAAAGTTATGAATTTGAAAATTTAATCAACTGATTGATTGCTGGCTGTGTTGTATGATAATTAGTTTGACTAATTAAAGTGTTGAACCAATAAGAAAATGGAAATGTAAATTTAGCCAAATTTTGAACTGAATTGAAAATTGTTTGAAACTGCATATATGTACATATCTACATGTGTGTGAACAGGTCATAGCAAGGAAGCTAAGAAGTGGAATAAAATTTTATGCCCGATAAACAGGTACATTTTTACCATTTTCTTGGGTTTTTGATGATTTTATGAGCCAATTGGCTTTTTCTTTTGGATGGGTGAGGGCCTTGCGAGGCTAGTTGCGGTTTTAAAGGTCTCCCCATACAAAGGAGGTTATAGCGATTTTTTTTAAAATTTAGGTTGTTAGCCAAATTTTTAAGGAATTTGAAAATTCTTAGAAACCGAAAAGTTAAAGAATGAAAGCCAGAATAAAAGTTGAGTTGGTTAGTTAAACAACTTTCAGCTCTGTTCCTTTTCGAGGACGAAAATATTTTAAGTAGGGGAGATTGTAACAACCTAGATTTTCAGAACCAATTTAAAATTTTTATTTTAGCAATTTTAATGGATTTTAAGAATTTGAAATGATTTATTTTAAATAATAACAACTACAAATTTATTTTAATCGTAGCTAGAACGTAAAAATTTATTTAATTATAAAACGAGTCTGAAATGACAAAGTATTTTGAAAATTCAATTTCAAATTTCAATTGAATGTACATGATTCAAAATAAATCGAATTTCAGTAAAACCACAAATATTTGAATCTGTTTAATTATATCTTTCTAACAAATGTGAAAAACTTAGATTTCATAATATAAATTGAAAGTTATATCCGGTTTAAAATTTAAAATAGTCGTTATGGAATTTATATTTATTTTAATATAATATATAGCCCTTAAAAATAGCCATTTTGCAAACGACCTCCATTTTCGACGAAACCAATTTTATTGGATTCGGAATGTCAAATTATTGCTAGATTCCAATTTTCATAATTTTGGACTTAATATGTGAGCATGGAAAAAGAAAACGTGTTTTGTCAATTTTAGTTAAATTGGATCGACCAGAAAATGGCCATTTTTCAAACGGTCTCCAAATTCGACGAAACTAGTTTTGTTAGGACTGTATCGTCAAAACATAGCTAGATTTATTTTTCCAGAATTTTTGGAGTCAGTATGTGGCCATGGTAAATTAAAATGTACGTTTAAATTCATATATATTGATTTATATTTTAAATTTGATAAAAACTAATTGAAACAGTCAAATTGGCTTACGAAACATATCCCATTGTGTCCAGAATAGGGGTACTATGATAGAGACGACAATCTTGAGTTTAATTCGGAATTCGTATGTAAAATCCCATTTTAACGAAATAAAATATTATTAAAATTATAATATATATAAAAATAAAGAGTACAATCCTAGGTCAAAAAGGAAATCCATGGTCAAAGCTTCACTAGCCGCCTCCCTTTGCGATAACTGCTGAGAGCCTCCAATTTTCTTTCGATTAAATCTCCCAATCCATTTCAAAATTCCATCCAAATCCAAACGAAAATCAGAGAGGCTTCTACGATCTTCAAATTGATATAGTGATGAGGATTTCTGGTTGCTCGAGTCGATCGAATTTTCCACTCAAACCTGTTGCAGTCGATCGCGATTTTCAAGATGAGGGGCCCACCGAGTTGGACCATGTACCTGGCGGAGAAGCCTCTCACATAGACCGATGAAGTGGCATACTCCGATCGACCAACGGATCAACGTGGTGGTGGCAATTGGGTGCCCTAGGGTTTGAGAAATGGGATTTGGTAGCTGTCGTGTTACAGAAGGAGGAAAGGTATTAAACCCTTAATAAAGTAATTATGGAATGTAATTAATATTTAATTATTTTATTAAAGTAATTAATGATTAAATTGTCGTAACTTTTTCATACGAGATCAAAATTCAACGAAACAAGTTGCGTTGCGCTCGTATAAGTGAGCGCTACATGAAACTGACCAGAATGGAAACGGAGCACGTTAGAATTTTTGGCAAATTTGAATCCAAACTGTTCAGAAATTCAGAAATAAAATTGGTGGAGTGGAAACCGAATGTGAGAACTCTTTCTCGCTAAATTTATGTTACAGTTAAATATATACTAGGATGTAGACGGTGCTTAGTAGCCTTCGACACCATTTATTGTACAAACCATGATTGTTTGTTTGGATTATGATTGAAATTGTTGTTTATCGATATTGTTGTATATATAAAATGATTTATATAGAATGTATACAAAGAATATCATGAAAATAAAATAAAATAAATATTCATTTACAAATCGAATGGTTTGTTTATGTACACCCATTTATCTGATATTGATTGGGTCGATAAATTTTACATATCGCCCAACTGCACAAATAATAACCAGTATTTGTTGTTTGAAAACCCTGCATGGGTATTGGGAAGATATTTGACATATACTGATCCCAATAATTAATGGTATGTCAATCGATGGGTTGACAGGCTGTGATAAGCGTTAATTATTTATTTTTAACGCATATACAGTTGTAAATTTCACTCTGGATGACGGTTGATTGTGTATCATTATGGTTACGTACATGTGTTGTATGAAATCCATATAAATAACATTATATGGTAATTGACTGTGTCTGATTCCAATTCAGAAAGAATGAATATTCTAAAATAACGAATATTTTAAAATAATATTCAGAAAAGAATCAAAATATGATTTTGATGTCTGATTTGGGATGGACACGAAAATATTGAAATGTGTGAAGCCATATTCATTAGATATGTGCCATTTTGACGCGAACGATATTTATATCAATTTTATTCATTTTGATAATGAATATCGAAAAGGAAATGAATTCAAAATTAGATATTTTGAAAATATTATTATATAAATATACAACGATATGGAATATTCAGTTTTAATTTAAAATTGAAACTGAAGTTAAAATCATTTTAAAACGAATTTATAAACGATTTATAAAATACGTTTTAAATGGAAATCAATGAAATATAATATATATATTTATTTAATGGCCTGAATAGAACGCGTCGCGCCGCGACCGTCCGCGTATTTCGACCATTGATTTCGAATTGATATTACGGGAGATCAAACCGTCGGATTCTCCTAAAGTGGAACCGTTGGGTTTGTATCAGAAAGAGCTTTCCAATGAATATAAGAGATTTGAAATCTAATGGTTGGATTTGGAATTAAGTCCAAATCAAATTTGGAAAAGGTCGCTGTAAGTGCAGTTCGATGACCGTTTAACGAAATCGACTGTACGGGCCTTGATAAAACTATTAAAAATATTAATAATTTGTGTAAAATCATAATAAATGATTTGGAAAGAATTTGGATGAAAAATTCCATGTTTGTAAAGATAAAAATATATTTTTATCAAAATGAACTAATTATTAACTAGTGTAAGAATCCCATATTTTTTTAAAGAAATAAATTGGATTTGAAATGGTTTTAAAAATAACCAGAATTTTCCAATAAATAAATTGGAATGAAAATAATCGTCGGAATGTTGCAATATTGGATTCCGTGGTCATATGGATATTGTTATGAGAATTTGGAAGAAACATATATCGTTATTCCCAATACGATATCTGTTAGTTCAGAATTTGATATTGAATATAAACCGATATAATTTCTATTCATAGCCTTGTATTTAATATTAAAGTGGATTTTGGGTTTTGTAACACCCCGTAATTATGTAACACTAAGATTCACAAATCAAGGCAGAATTAAATATTAAAATCAAAATCAAGGGAAACGGGCAGCGCTATTGCGTTCGTCTCGGAATTCTGCATGGAAACGAGTCCGAGTTTGCGTAAATCGGAGTCCGTATGAGGAAGATATGGCCTCCGGAAGATTCAGCGAAGTTCAAATTTCAAAACAGGTCAGAAAACGAGTTCAAATTCAAAAATCGGACCCAGATTGGGCTGGGCGGGAACTTTCCCGCCCAAGGCACCCAGGTCGACTGGGTAGTCGACCTGGGGGTCGACCTCCCCGCTTTTTCCAGGTTTCTGAACCTGGTTCGTTCTGATGTATTTGGTCACATTTTCTGCCTAGGTTCATCCGCTTAACACTATATAAACAGCCTTAGTCTCCTTCTCTATTCACAATTCTTTTCTATCCTTATGCTGCCTCTGAGAAAATAAATAAATAAGAGAATAAAATAATATATAAAATAAATCAAGACGAGGAGATGCTGCTCAAGTTGTCAAAAGGAGGTTCGAATCAAGATTAAAGCTTCAGGATGAGAATCAAAGGCTAACTCAAACTATTTCGAGCAACGTCGCACGAATCATAGCATCGCCATCCTTCTATTCTAATATAATCTCTGTAAGTCAGTTACTTCTCAGATTTGAATGTTTCTCTTTTTCGTGACATGAAATTAAAGGAATAAAAGAGTATGCCAATTCTTTCTATTCGAATCAGTGCCTATTTCTTTGGACCTAATTAAGAACTGTCATGATTCAAGGACAAATAAGACCGTGACTATGAAACTATGGACCTTAGAACCATATGCCTCTTGGACTATGAACATTGCCTATGACTATGAACACTGCCAATGACTATGGACATTGCCTATGACTGTGACTGTGACTATGAGAATTATTTCCTTTGACTATGAATATAAGCCTATGCCTTTGATTAGAAAACATAAACTATTGCCTATGACATAACGAGGACAATTGTGACTAAACACCTATGATTCATGACTAGGAAAGTGTTGTTTAAGTTTTGTGACTATGAAATTGGGTGTAAACCTGATTTTCTATTCTGTCTATTCTTGGTTTTCTTTGGTTTTAGACCTTGGGAATTTACCTATTAAGTTAGGTCTACTCATGTTCTTGAACCTACGTCTCTATTCTGTCTATTCTTGGTTTTAGACCTTGGGAATTTACCTATTAAGTTAGGTCTACCCATGTTCTTGAACCTACGTCGTTATTCAAACCTTTTTATGCCAGTTATTATGTCCATCCTTTTTCATAGCATCTTTGGTTCATTCCCTATTTTCTATGAATCTATATTTATCTATAATCTAGATTGAATCACGATTATACGAACGGTGGGAATACGATTTGGGGAAAATATGAAATTTACTAGAAACGTAGTTTTAAAACTTGGAAATTGGCATAAATTGGGAACACGCATTATGGCATGTTCATAAGAATGCAAATTGGATAAATTTGACATGAATTATAGGATGTGTAATTTGAATCTAGTATTGACTTGTAAATCTAGCATTTACATGAATTGTGAACTAGAATAATAAGTCTAGTTTGTCATGAACCATAATTAGAATGTAAATCAAAATTGGATTAGCTAATTTGGCATGATAAGTATATTGGCATAAATTTGAAATAGGCCATAATTAGGAGTACTTGTCAGGTTTAGCAAAATCATGGTTAGTGACATTTAATTTGGTATAGTTCACATACCAAAAGGCATAAATATGATATAGAGGAGAAAATGGGCCGTAAGAATAAATGTTGACAATTTACATTAAAAGAGGAATTAGGAAATAAGTAAACTAGGAATGATTTACTTATAGAATTTGTCCTAAATGAGAAATGTAAATTTAGGCAAATTAAAGGTTTCTTAACGACATCTCTTTTAATAATACACCAGAATGTTCTAGGGTGACAGAGAGGATAGTGTCTAGGCTTGGGTTTGGAAAATACAAGTTTCCTGCTCTCCCTGGCTATCCCTAACTTATCCGACGGACGGGATGGTAACTTCCAAAACCTGATTTGAAAATAAATCAAAACCCTTTGAACTGAGAAAAGACAAATATGCCTAAACCCGATGTTAGACTGAGTTGCGAAGTAAACCTGCCCGGAACCAACCGGCACATCCAGTAATCGCAACAATGTCTGTCTAATGTGAGTGGTCGCGGCTTTAATTTATTTAGTTAAAGCTAGAACAAGAATGGTAGGGTTAAGTTAACTGGTCGCGGCTTTAATTTATTTAGTTAAAGCTAGAACAAGAATGGTAGGGTTAAGTTAACTAAGACACTTAACCAATTCAACATGATAACCAGACTGGTAGGTGGGGTTAGGTTCATATAGACACCTAACACAGTTAAGCTAGAATGGGAGGGCTAAGTCCATAGGGACACTTAACCAACTTAACATGGTAACAAGACAAGATTTGTAGGGGTTAAGTAACTAAGGAAACACTTAGCCGAATTAACATGTTAACTAGACTAGAAGGTGGGGTTAAGTAAAGTTAATACACTTAGCCAAATTAACATGTTAACTAGACTAGAGGTTGGGGTTAAGTAAAATCTAATATACTTAGCCAATTTGATATGTTAGCCGGGCTAGACCGTAGGGTTAAGTAAACTTGAACACTTAACCGTCAGATTGTGATAAAGGAATAGGGTTAAGTCTAAAACATGAAGTGATAATACTTAACCATTAATAACATGTTAGTTAAAACAGACGGGCAAGGTTAAGTTAAAAAGGAACACTTAACCAATACAGGGTGAATGGGTAGGGTTAAGTAATAAGAAATACTTAACCAATATAACTTGGTTTGTGATGGGGTTAAGTCAACATGAATTACTGATAACACTTAACCAGTTTAACAGGATAAATGAAGGGGGTTAATTTAGCTTGAATTGACTAATGATACTTAACCAATCCAAATTGAAGGGAAAGAGAACTAAGTGGTAAACCTTAGTAGAACTAAGTAGTAATTCTTAGTATAACACGGGAAGGAGCGGACGTCCGTCTGAGTAAAAAGAAGGCTCCAACGAATTGGTTTACGAAGCCCGAGGCTTCGAGGGGACGTGAGGTTACTCTTGGTATCCCTCTGTGAGGCTGCAGATGATCCTCCTGGGCACACAGAGGTTAAGGTCTGCGTAGAAGAACCAGGGGTATGCCTTGGTTGCAATACATGGCAACCTAAAGACTAGGATGGACCGGCGTGATTCGACGAGAAAACGGTAGCCCTGTGATAGCAACTCATCGTCTACCATCCATCTTGAGTCCATCGAGATACGCGAAGCGGAAAGGCGGAGAACTCCAAAAGACCATATACTTGCTATCTAGTTATGGGTGAGGATGGCCATAGGATAGTGGGGCACCGCGGACCTGCGTATAGTTCTCATTTTTTCAAGGTGTTCCTTTCATTAGTTGAGGGAGGCGTCAAGTGGGACCATAGCCACTGGAATAAAAACAGACCTTAGCATCTGCATCGGCAGATATCTGAAAGCTCCCGACCGAGTTCTGTATTCCTTGATTTGCCCTGTCACAGGACTCGGGCCGCACATTACAGGACATGTGCATCTAGACAAGCGATAACGATTCGCGATACATGCGTGGGGAAGTATAGGAACATATACCACTCTAGGTAGTGTGTACTAGGCTTGGGGGCATCGTGCGTCAGGTAGCATAATCCCTAGTTGGACTAGGTGTCATAAACCCTGAATCCGAGAAGCGTTCAGCAGATAGCGTAAACTCTGGTTGAATCTAGAAAGCACTTGATAGAAAACCCTAGATTATATCTAGGTAATAAATAATAAATCTTTGCCCGAAGGCAATGGAAAATACAGGGATTGGGATCATGTTATCGTTACTAGTTGGGACACTAGTTAGGTGGTGCAGAGATGTAGAAACCAGTATAACAAGGAAATAGCGAAGCGGCGAATGTATTAGAGCATATCCAGTTTATCTTAGCTTAGCATATCTTGTGATTATCTTGTCTATTCTTGTTGACCCTATCGTCATGGTGTTATCTTGTATTCAGTTAATTCATGTTGTTCTGTTTTTCCATGTTCACATGCTAGAAGTTACTGAACTTACTCAGGCTTTATGTCTGACTCTGTTTTTCTTTCGTCTTCTTTTCTTCCGTCCCCCCCCCCCAAGGTAGTAAAGGAGGGAATAGTATAGCACAGGTTAAGTTGGACTGTCACTCTTTCCCAGCTTGAAGATTTGTCGAAGTTTTGCTTGGATTCTCTTTTCAGATGCTATGGCTGGCTCTTGCTAAAATCGGGGAATATAAATGTTGTTTTTATGCTTCTTTATTTTGTAAGACAGATGATACTCTGATATTGTAGAGAAACCATTGTACAAACTATTTTATCAATAAAGCAAAGTTTTATTTTCCGCTGTTTAATTTCTGTCTGTCTTGTAATTTATCTGCATCTTTTACCCTAAATGCTCCACAGAACTTAGTGCATTCCCTTTGTGAGTGACACTAACAGATGTGGGGTGTTACACGTGGTATCAGAGCTGAAGGTTACCAGATCAAAAAAAGGATTTGAAAAATTATTTTCAAAACGGTTTTAAAAGAAGCATTTTTTAAAAGAAAAGATTTGTTTTAAAGGCATATTCCCCAAAGCCATACGCACTATCTTCTCTTCCTCTGTTTGAATTCTTGTCTCCTTCTTTCTTGAGTCTCTTGGGCTCCTGGCTTTCTGGGAGGTAACCTCATCGATGGGCGAAGTAGTGCCCGACTTCCATCTATAACCGTAGTAGTTTCACTTGCGGTTAGTTTTCTTTCAAGCTTAGTAGGGTTTTCTGTACGATGGAAGCAGCTTTCGAGAGATTTGTCAACATAGTTACACACGGAAGGGGATGAGGAGTTTGGCAAAGGAGCACAAACCTAGGATGAGGAATTCATGGATGTAGGTTTAGCTCACGAAGGAGGAAGAAATTATAAAAGAGGAAGTATCTTTACTAGGGTATGATAGGGCATATAATTAAGGACAAGGGCAAGAACGAGGAACAAGATTTTCAGAAGGGCTAGTACATACTTTCACCACCAAGCGTATCTAGGAGAAAGGTAGTAAAGTTTTGTTGGAAGAGTCTAGTTTTGCTGTTCGTACTCTTTCCTTTGGTTTCAGCGCTTCACATTTGTTCATATCCACTTCCATAGTTGAGTCTCTGCACCATAGTACTTGTATAGTAGAAAGATCCCACTAGAGTCTCAAATCCAATTGGTGGTCCGACCATTTTATTTTTGGTTAGTAGGGATTTGAGAATAGCTATCGAGTTTGCTTATATCATCTCACGTAGATCGTCTAAATTCAGAGGAGATATTCCTTGAGTGCTTGTCTGATATTGGTTTAGGCCTTTGGGGCTTGTACTTGAGGAATGTTGAGTTCGACTAGGATGGTTCGCGTGAGAGATGAATAGTTGTGGCAGCCACTCTAAAAAGCACGTAGTAACCTTTTGACCCTCATAGTTATGGCGTGATGGATAAGCTAAGAGGAGAGACCTCAAAACATCTTGGTATGTACGCTTGGTATCATAGTTAACATCTGTTTATTTTGGAAATGGAGGTCAGAAATTTTACAATCGTGAAGTTAAATTAGTTAAGATACATTGGAGTAAAGCTCAAGAAGGCTAGATACTAGCATCATACCCTTTTCCTTAAGGGTGCATCCTTGATCTCTATTTCTGTAGGAGCTTTACGCATAATTGTTTCTCTCTTTCCAAAGTATATCCTCTAGGTCGTATCTTCGATCCTTAGGTAGAAGCCAATGGATGTAAACATGTATTTGAAACATGTTATGGTTTATGGTTGCAAGTGGTTGCTAATGATTGCTCGTGAATGCATATGCATACGTATTAGGCACTAGATCAGTTCAGACATATTGCATTTAAAGATATGTATTTGTTTGTAAGTTGAGCTTGATATGGTATCATATGGATGTTGCATATGGATGAATGGCTGTGCACACATGTAGTATTTACATAACTAGGGATTCTTGCATACATGATTGGACGCACGGCACTGACATGATTCGCATTAAGGAGGTCAACTGAATCAGTAGACCGCTTGATTTTGCATTAGATAAAGACATATAAACACACTATGCATATGAACATGAAAGCATTAGAAATCTTTTAAGGACAATGAATGCCTGTGACTGAATGGTTGAGTAGATGGGTGATTGGATGGTAGGACACATTCTTCCTAACTTGAAGATTTCGGGTACGAAATCCTTTTAAGTGGAGGAGAATGTAACACCCCATAATTCTGTAACACTAAGATTCACAAATCAAGGCAGAATTTAA
The DNA here is from genome assembly GCA_030737875.1 of Allium sativum. Lineage (NCBI taxonomy): Eukaryota > Viridiplantae > Streptophyta > Magnoliopsida > Asparagales > Amaryllidaceae > Allium > Allium sativum. Next base: position 165,794,755 of record CM060924.1, read on the forward strand.
TATTAAATTCAAAATCAAGGGAAACGGGCTGCGCCATTGCGTTCGTCTCGGAATTCTGCATGGAAACGAGTCCGGCTTTGCGTAAATCGGAGTCCGTATGAGGACGATATGGCCTCTGGAAGATTCAGCGAAGTTCAAATTTCAAAACAGGTCAGAAAACGAGTTCAAATTCAAAAATCGGACCCAGATTGGGCTGGGCGGGAACTTTCCCGCCTAAGGCACCCAGGTCGACTGGGTAGTCGACCTGGGGGTCGACCTCCCCGCTTTTTCCAGGTTTCTGAACCTGGTTCGTTCTGATGTATTTGGTCACGTTTCCTGCCTAGGTTCGTCCGCCTAACACTATATAAACAGCCTTAGTCTCCTTCTCTATTCACAATTCTTTTCTATCCTTATGCTGCCTCAGAGAAAATAAATAAATAAGAGAATAAAATAATATATAAAATAAATCAAGACGAGGAGATGTTGCTCAAGTTGTCAAAAGGAGGTTCGAATCGAGATTAAATCTTCAGGATGAGAATCAAAGGCTAACTCAAACGATTTCGAGCAACGTCGCACGAATCATAGCATCGCCATCCTTCTATTCTAATATAATCTCTGTAAGTCAGTTACTTCTTAGATTTGAACGTTTCTCTTTTTCGTGACATGAAATTAAAGGAATAAAAGAGTATGCCAATTCTTTCTATTCGAATCAGTGCCTATTTCTTTGGACCTAATTAAGAACTGTCATGATTCGAGGACAAATAAGACCGTGACTATGAAACTATGGACCTTAGAACCATATGCCTCTTGGACTATGAACATTGCCTATGACTCTGAACATTGCCTATGACTATGGACATTGCCTATAACTGTGACTGTGACTATGAGAATTATTTCCTTTGAATATGAATACAAGCCTATGCCTTTGATTAGAAAACATAAACTATTGCCTATGACATAACGAGGACAATTGTGACTAAACACCTATGATTCATGACTAGGAAAGTGTTGTTTAAGTTTTGTGACTGTGAAATTGGGTGTAAACCTGATTTTCTATTCTGTCTATTCTTGGTTTTCTTTGGTTTTAGACCTTGGGAATTTACCTATTAAGTTAGGTCTACCCATGTTCTTGAACCTACGTCTCTATTCTGTCTATTCTTGGTTTCAGACCTTGGGAATTTACCTATTAAGTTAGGTCTACCCATGTTCTTGAACCTACGTCGTTATTCAAAACTTTTTATGCCAGTTATTATGTCCATCCTTTTTCATAGCATCTTTAGTTCATTCCCTATTTTCTACGAATCTAGACTTATCTACAATCTAGATTGAATCACGATTATACGAACGGTGGGAATACGATTTTGGGGAAATATGAAATTTACTAGGTAGTTTTAAAACTTGGAAATTGGCATAAATTGGGAACACGCATTATGGCATGTTCATAAGAATGCAAATTGGATAAATTTGACATGAATTATAGGATGTGTAATTTGAATCTAGTATGGACTTGTAAATCTAGCATTTACATGAATTGTGAACTAGAATAATAAGTCTAGTTTGTCATGAACCGTAATTAGAATGTAAATCAGAATTGGATTAGCTAATTTGGCATGATAAGTATATTGGCATAAATTTGAAATAGGCCATAATTGGGAGTACTTGTCAGGTTTAGCAAAATCATGGTTAGTGACATTTAATTTGGTATAGTTCACATACCAAAAGGTATAAATATGATATAGAGGGGAAAATGGGCTGTAAGAATAAATGTTGACAATTTACATTAAAAGAGGAATTAGGAAATAAGTAAACTAGGAATGATTTACTTATAGAATTTTTCCTAAATGAGAAAGGTAAATTTAGGCAAATTAAAGGTTTCTTAACGACATCTCTTTTAATAATACACCAGAAAGTTCTAGGGTGACAGAGAGGATAGTGTCTAGGCTTGGGTTTGGAAAATACAAGTTTCCTGCTCTCCCTGGCTATCCCTAACTAATCCGACGGACGGGATGGTTACTTTCAAAACCTGATTTGAAAATAAATCAAAACCCTTTGAACTGAGAAAAGACAAATACGCCTAAACCCGAGGTTAGACTGAGTTGCGATGTAAACCTGCCCGGAACCAACTGGCACATCCAGTAATCGCAACAATATCTGTCTAATGTGAGTGGTCGCGGCTTTAATTTATTTAGTTAAAGCTAGAACAAGAATGGTAGGGTTAAGTTAACTAAGACACTTAAGCAATTCAACATGATAACCAGACCGGTGGGTGGGGTTAGGTTCATATAGACACCTAACACAGTTAAGCTAGAATGGGAGGGCTAAGTCCATAGGGACACTTAACCAACTTAACATGGTAACAAGACAAGATTTGTAGGGGTTAAGTAACTAAGGAAATACTTAGCCGAATTAACATGTTAACTAGACTAGAAGGTGGGGTTAAGTAAAGTTAATAAACTTAGCCAAATTAACATGTTAACTAGATTAGAGGTTGGGGTTAAGTAAAATCTAATATACTTAGCCAATTTGATATGTTAGCTGGGCTAGACCGTAGGGTTAAGTAAACTTGAACACTTAACTATCAGATTGTGATAAAGGAATAGGGTTAAGTCTAAAACATGAATTGATAATACTTAACCATTAATAACATGTTAGTTAAAACAGACGGGCAAGGTTGAGTTAAAAAGGAACACTTAACCAATACACGGTGAATGGGTATGGTTAAGTAATAAGAAATACTTAACCAATATAACATGGTTTGTGATGGGGTTAAGTCAACATGAATTACTGATAACACTTAACTAGTTTAACAGGATAAATGAAGGGGGTTAAGTTAGCTTGAATTGACTAATGACACTTAACCAATCCAAATTGACGGGAAAGAGAACTAAGTGGTAAACCTTAGTAGAACTAAGTAGTAATTCTTAGTATAACATGGGAAGGAGCGGACGTCCGTCTGAGTAAAAAGAAGGCTCCAACGAATTGGTTTACGAAGCCCGAGGCTTCGAGGGGACGTGAGGTTACTCTTGGTATCCCTCTGTGAGGCTGCAGATGATCCTCCAGGGCTCACAGAGGTTAAGGTCTGCGTAGAAGAACCAGGGGTATGCCTTGGTTGCAATACATGGCAACCTAAAGACTAGGATGGACCGGCGTGATTCGGCGATAAAACGGTAGCCCTGTGATAGCAACTCGTCATCTACCATCCATCTGGAGTCAATCGAGATACGCGAAGCGGAAAGGCGGAGACTCCAAAAGATCATATACTTGCTATCTAGTTATGGGTGAGGATGGACATAGGATAGTGGGGGCACCGGCGGCCTGCGTATAGTTCACATTTTTTCAAGGTGTGCCTTTCATTAGTTGAGGGAGGGGTCAAGTGGGACCATAGCCACTGGAATAAAAACAGACCTTAGCATCTGCATCGGCAGATATCTGAAAGCTCCCGATCGAGTTCTGTATTCCTTGATTTGCCCTGTCACAGGACTTGAGCCGCACATTACAGGACATGTGCATCTAGACAAGCGATAACGATTCACGATACATGCGTGGGGAAGTATAGGAACATATACCACTCTAGGTAGTGTGTCCTAGGCTTGGGGGCATAGTGCGTCAGGTAGCATAATCCCTAGTTGGACTAGGTGGCATAAACCCTCAATCCGAGAAGCGTTCAACAGATAGCGTAAACTCTAGTTGAATCTAGAAAGCACTTGATAGAAAACCCTAGATTAGATCTAGGTAATAAATAATAAATGTATGCCCGAAGGCAATGGAAAATACAGGGATTGGGATCACGTTATCGTTACTAGTTGGGACACTAGTTAGGTGGTGCAGAGATGTAGAAACCAGTATAACAAGGAAATAGCAAAGCGGCGAATGTATTAGAGCATATCCAGTTTATCTTAGCTTAGCATATCTTGTGATTATCTTGTCTATTCTTGTTGACCCTATCGTCATGGTGTTATCTTGTATTCAGTTAATTCATGTCGTTCTGTTTTTCCATGTTCACATGCTAGAAGTTACTGAACTTACTCAGGCTTTATGTCTGACTCTGTTTTTCTTTCTTCTTCTTTTCTTCCATTTCTCCCCCAGGTAGTAAAGGAGGGAATAGTATAGCACAGGTTAAGTTGGACTGTCACTCTTTCCCAGCTTGAAGATTTATCGAAGTTTTGCTTGGATTCTCTTTTCAGATGCTATGGCTGGCTCTTGCTAAAATCGGGGAATATAAATGTTGTTTTTATGCTTCTTTATTTTGTAAGACAGATGATACTCTGATATCTTAAAGAAACCATTGTACAAACTATTTTATCAATAAAGAAAAGTTTTATTTTCTGCTGTTTAATTTCTGTCTGTCTTGTAATTTATCTGCATCTTTTACCCTAAATGCTCCACAGAACTTAGTGCATTCACTTTGTGAGTGACACTAACGGATGTGGGGGTGTTACAGGTTTGCAGTGAATGGTGACTTAAATAACGCTATTCTTAAACCCAGTTGAGAAAAGGATAAATCTTCTAATTAAGATTTAGTGAAGTTTTCCAATTAATTAATATTAAATTGGAATTGAATGAAAGAACTGAATTTTGGGTTTGTCATGAATGGTGTCTTCAATAACATTGTTCTTAAACCCCGTGTGAAAAGAATAAGTCTTTTAATTAAGATTATTAGAGTTTCCAATTATATTTTGTAATTGGAATAAAATGGAAAGTGAATTAGGTTTTTTGTGAACTGTGTTTTTAACGACATTCGTTCTTTAACCTGATTGACAGTGAAATGGGATTTGGAATTTATAAATCTTTTAATTAAGATTTAAGGGAAAATTTCCAAAGTAAAGTTTTCCAATTTAATATATTGAATTAGAATTAAATGGAATTTGATTTGGTAATAATCGAAGTAAGCTTCTGTGAAGAAAGACTGTTAACACGTATGGAATTTAAAAGGCTTAGTCGTTATTCCATTTATATTATTAGTTGGATACGGACACTGATATCGATTATATATTGATCTGTTTTCCATGAAGATTCCATAGTTAATGGAATGTGATTTTGGGTTTATCGTGAACTGTTTTTTAAATGACTTTAACCCAGTAAAGATAGGATTACATGTCTAACATTGTATTTCGAATAGTATTCGTTGATCTCTTCTAAATATATATCTATTTGGTGGTGGAGAATTTATTCTCTTTCTTAACACCCTTCTCTGAGACGTATGAGCTTAGAGGTTATATATAGGTAGAAATCAATGGTACGGTGTAGATTGTCAGTGCGACATGTTTGATTTCCCAAAGTTAAATAATCATTAGTATTGATTTTTGGGAAGATTAAAACTAAGTGGAGTTTTAATGAATCTTTAATTAGATTGAAAAGAAAATGTGATAATTCAAATTATCAAATTTGGGAAATGATCAAGAATGGAGTATCGCTAGTTTTGCTCCAAGCGATAGTTAAATCTTCAATTAGATTTGAACGGGAAATGGTAACTAATTTTTACCGGTAACGCAGTGGTGTTAGGTATGGAGTATCACTAGTTTTGCTCCATGGGATGAATAGGTAGGGATTGGGATAATAAAAGAAATGATTACTTTGGTGTGGCTCGTTAATCCCGACTTTTTAGATAAACCTTAATTTGGTTTACAATTGAAAAGATAATGAAATCTTTCGAAATGATATCCAAAGGAAGATTAAAGAATAAATTTAAAAGAATTTATGTTTGATAAATTTAATAGGAACTTTTCCCTAAAGATAAGAATATTTGAATAAAAGAAAATTCTGGATTGGAATAAGGCGTATGTTGTGTTTGTGTAACACTTATTTATAAGATACACGAGTTATTCGGAAAGACTGGGTTTATGCCCATTCTGAATAATTGATTCGACGATATATCGATGATGAAGACGGTGGTTAAAGACCGAAGGTCTTCACATCATTTGGATGATTACTGATGTTTTGATTGGGCTGTACATCCAAGACGAGGCAATTAGTGGTGGTCGTCCAGACGTACTGTAACAACCCGGAAAATCAGAACCAATTTAAATTTTTTATTTTGGCAATTTTAATGAATTTTGAATATTTAAAATGATTTATTTTAAATTATAACGATGAGAAATTTATTTTGAATAGAATTAGAACGTACATATTTATATTAATCGAAATTAGAATATAAATATTTATTTTAATTATAAAGGGAATCGAAAATAGCGCGGTAATTTGAAAATTCAATTTCATATTTCAACTGAATGTACAAGAATCAAAATAAACTGGATTTTAGTGAAACAAGAAATATGAGAATCTGTTTGAATATATCTTTCCAGCATATCTGAAAAATTGAAATTTCATAGCGGGAATAAAAAGTTATGTTCAGTTGAAATTTCAGGATAGTCGCTATGGAAATATAGCCCTTAAAAATAGCCATTTTGCAAACGACCTTCATTTTCAACGAAACCACTTTTGTTGGATTCGGGATTTCAAATTTTTGCTAGATTCCAATTTTCATAATTTTTGGAATCAATATGTGAGCATGGCGAATTAAAACGCATATGACCAAATTCAATTGAATTTAATCGACTTGGCCATTTTTCAACCGGTCTCCAAATTCGACGAAATTAGTTTTGGTAGGACCGTATCATGAAAACATATTCAGATTTATTTTTCTAGAATTTTTAGACTCAGTTTGTGACCCCGAAAAATTGAAATGTGGGTTTGAATTTAAAATATAATGATTTATATTTTAAATTTAACAGAGACTGATCGTAATAGCTGAATTGGGTTACGAAACATATCCCGTTGTATTCGGAATAAGGGTAATTGGTTAGGGGCGACAGTCATTGGGCTCGATTCAGAGGTTGAATGAAAAAAACTTACCTTTTGAAAAATAATAATAATAATAATAATAATAATAATAAATATTATTACCCCCCCAACCGTTATCTTCTAACGCAGAAATCGAAATAAAATAAAAAAAGGAGAGAAAGAACGACAGGGGAGGAAAACTGTAATAACCCGGAAATTCTGGGCCAGTTTAAAATTTTTGTTTTGGCAACTTCGATGAATTTTGAACATTTAAATAGATTATTTTAAATAATATCGACGAGAAAATTTATTTTGAGTATAATAGAATGTATATATTATATACGCCGTTGTTAGAATATAAATATTTATATATAATTATAAATAGAATTGAAAATGGCGCGGCAGTTTGATAATTCGATTTCAAACTTCAATTGAATGTACCGGGTGCAAAACAATCCGGATTTTGGCGAAACCAAAAATAATAGGATCTATAAGAAAATATCTTTCCAACGAATCCGAAAAATCGAAATTTCATAGCGGGAATCAAAAGATATGTCCAGTTGAAAATTCAGAATAGTCGCTGTGTAAACTATACATGGCCCAAAAAGTCAAATTTTGCATAGGAATGAATTTGGACTCGAAACCACTTCCATTGAGTTCAAAATGCCGTTTAGAGCTCCGAAAAGTATAAGCTTCGATATATTCCGATATCCGGAATAGTGGCTATGAGCTGGAGTTGTTCGGTTAACAAAACATAGCCCATAAAAAGTGAAATTTTGCATACGAGCTCAGAATTCGACGAGAAAAATTTTTATGGATTCACAATGACAAGTCATTGTTGAGTTCCAAATGGGGCGTCGAACGGAGTTAGTATGTTGCCGTGCGAGCTGAAACAGTTCCGGGTAAAGCGAGCAGTCATTTTAAAAAAGGAACATTATGGATACGACCTCAGAATTCGATTTCGTTTTTTTTATGGATTCGTATCATCTAAAAATGGTTAAATCCAAAAGGGCATGATTTTTGAAGTTAGCATGCGAGAGGAAAAGGTGCGCCAAAATCGCATTTTTAGAGCTTATCTGAGCATTTTTGTGATTTTTTTTGAATGGTCAAACGAACTCGGAATTCGACGAAACCTGTTTCGTTGGACTCGTCTTCACGTCTACTATCTCGTGTCCGAAATCCGCGGCCATCGGAGATCGCTAGCATTCAGGCGATACGCGAGAAACTAGCATATAATCACTTTTCCTCCTTTTCTATTTCATAAATTCACTTTTCCTCCTTCCTCCACAAAAACTCAAAAATGGCCTCCTCCTCCACCACCACCGCTGCCCCTCCTCCCACCGCCACCACCGGCCTCCGGCGAGCCGCCGCACCCCCTCCTCCTCCTCCCCTCCTCCTCTTCCTCCTCCTCTCTCTCTCCTCCTCTTTCTCTCTTCAAATGCAAAGCCCTAAGCCACCACCACCACCACGGGCCCCACCACGCCGCCGCCGCCGCCCCTTAGCCGGCTCCCCACGCCACATCAGGTCCGGCGCCCCCCCCTCAGGCCATCGCTCCGGCCGTGGGCCCCCCGGTCACCAAAAACCCATTTTACACTAATCGCCCGTTTTGCAAATAAGTCCCTGACCGTATTTCACCAATAACTCCCAAACGGTGCGCTTTTGGCCAATGTCCCTCTAGACCAAAGTTGTAGAGCACGAAATTCTCTTCGATTTGGCTATATGGAAGTCATGTTTTGGAGTTCGGAGCTGCTCGGAAAACGCGTGCGAAGTCTGCTGTTCAAAAGCTGGAAAAATCGTGTACTTTTGCGAATTCTGGCGAATTGGAGCATTTTTGGCAAAAAGTCTCTTAGGCGAAAGTTGTCCGGAATGGCGCGTTTAAACTAGAAAAAAAGATGGTGTGAAGATTGAAGCTCGTTTGCAAATTCTGGAACCTGAACAGCGAATCCGGGCGTTAGAAAAAAAAGTGAGTTTTCTCCATTTTAAAGCTTCTACAGTTTTTGACATATGAAGTAAATAAAAATATGATCTTTATATTATAGAGAGGATAAAAATCCGATTTTTAACTTATAGAAGATATAAAGATGAGATTTTTATATAATGTAAATAAAAATGTGATTTTTATACATGTAGTGGCTACGGGCAACGAAAGTGACAAAAGGCGAGAACGACAAGATTTTCTACATAAGAAGAGTCGTGGTATTGGATTAGCTAGTTGGTGAGAACTTCTCGCTCAAAAATTCTTTTTCTAGTTATATACATATACTAGGATGCAGACGGTGTTTAGTAGCACCCGACACAACCATCCATAGACCATGGACTTGTTTGTTTGGTTGCATAAATTAGTTAGATGATTTGATTTGAATTTGAATTGTTTGGTAAAATGAAATTGATTTGATTGATATGTGAATGGCGTGGGCCTTCACTAGACCGGGGATAAGGCTAGGCCTCGTCCCGTTTCTAGTATCGCGCCGTTATGCCGCCGAAATTTTCTAAAATAAGTTAGAAAAATAAAGATATCATTTTATTTAATAAGTGAACTGAATAGAATATTTTCATAGGTTGAATAAAATGTTTTATCATTAAAAATATAATTTTTAACGTGAATAAGAATAAATAAATATTCATTTACAAACCGGACGGTTTGTTTATGTACACCTATTTGAATGACATTGATTGGGATGATAAATTTTACACATCGCCCAACTGCACAAATAAAATCTGTGTTTGATTGTTTGAAACCCCACATGGGTGTTGGGATGAAATTTGAAGTTCCCTCATCCTGATTGATTAAATAAGTCGATCAATTGATTTACAGGCTATTATAAGCGTTAGATATCTATATTTGATGCTTATACAGTGTAGTGCACTTTGGTTGATGGTTGATTATTTTTCAATGCTATTAGATACATGTGTTGTATGAAAATCCATATAATTAATTTTATATGGTGATTGATTGGGCCTCATTCCAATATAGAAGATAAAGAATAATATTAAATAAAAGTTCATGTGTTGACTGTACTCATCCGTTGAGATTAGTCATGTGTTGAACGTAATATTTTAACGATAAATTTTATATCTTTATCAATATAAAATAAAAGTTCATGTGTTGACTGTACTCATCCGTTGAGATTAGTCATGTGTTGAACGTAATATTTTAACGATAAATTTTATATCTTTATCAATATAAAATAAAAGTTCATGTGTTGACTATACTCCTCCGTTGAGATTAGTCATGTGTTGAACGAAATAATTTAACAAAAATAGTCACGGACAGTACTCATTCGTTGAGATTAGTCGTGTGTTGACAAAAATAAATATTCATTTGTTGAATAGAATATTTGAGAATAGAAATATATGAAGCCGTGATTGGTTAGATTGACGCCATTTTGACGTGAACGATATTTATATCGATTTTATTCATTTAAAAATGAATATTGAAAAATGATTTCGAAATCGCATAATTTGAAATGAAATTTGAATCAAATTGAATAGAAAACGAATTCGAATTGAATATATAACAAATTGAATTCGAATTGATTATAAAACGAATTTGATTTCAATTGAATATATAATGAATTTGATTCAAATAGAAAATGAAATGAAATGAATATAAAACGATTTTGAAATGAATTGAATATAAAACGATTTTGAATTGAATTGAATAGTAAACAAATTTGATTTCAATTAAATATATAACGGATTTGAATTGAATCGAACAGAAAACCAATTTGAATTGAATCGAACAGAAAACCAATTTGAATTGAATCGAACAGAAAACCAATTTGAATTGAATCAAATAGAAAACGACTTTGAAATTGAATTGAATTGAAAACGAATTCAAATTGAATTGAAAGTGAATTGAAATGAATTCAAATTGAATTGAAATTTGAATTGAATAGAAATGAATTTTAAAACGAATTTATAAGGAAGAATTCAATTTTACTTTGGATTGAAATGGAAGTTGAAATTGTTTTTGAAACGAATTCAAAACTATTTATAAAATTCGTTTTAATTACAAATCGACGAAGTATATATAATATATATATATATATAATGGCCTGAATAGAACACGCCGCGCCACGACACGACAATTCGTGAATTTCGACCATTTATTTCAAACGAACATAACGGGAGATCCGACCGTCGGATTCTCCTAAAACCAGAACCGTTGGGTTCGTATTGAAAAGAGCTTTCTAACGAATATTAGAAATTCGAAATCTAACGGTTGGATTTGGAGATACGTCCAAATCAAATGTGAAAAAGGTCGTTGTAAGTGCAGTTCGATGGCCGTTGATGGAAATCGACTGTACGGGCCTTGATAAAATTATTAAAAATAGTAATAATTTGTGTAAAATCAGAAGAAATGATTTGGGAAGATTTTGGGGTGAAAAACTCCATATTTGAAAAGATAAAAATAGATTTTTATCGAAATGAACTAGATTGAACTAAATTTAAAACCCGGGTTTTTATTTTTAAATAAATAAATTAGATTTAAAAAAAGGGGTTTTAAATAATCGGAATTCCTAATATATTTGATTTGAATTGAACTAGAATTGATTTGTGGGTTTATCGTGAACTGTGTTTTTAAACAACACTAGTTCTGTAACCCGATAATAAATATAATGTGATTTGGGTTTGTCGTGAACTGTGTTTTAAATAACACCTAGTTCTTTAACCCAGTAAAAGGAGTTTTAACGAATCTGCAATTAGGTTGAAATGTAAATCTGTAATCTAAATTATCAAATTTAGAAAACGAGCGAGAATGGAGTATCACTCCAAAGCGATAGTTAAATCTTTAATTAGATTTGAACGTGAAATGGTAATTAATTTCACCGATAACACCGTGGTGTTAGATATGGAGTATTACCAGTTTTGCTTCATGGGATGAATAGGTTGGGATTGGGAAATAAAATAAATAATTACTCCGATGTGATTCGCTAATCTCGACTAGTTTGGAAAACCATAATTTGGTTTGAAATGACATCCAAAAGAAGATAAAAGGATAAATTTTAAAGAATTTATCTTGGATAAAATTAATGGGAACCTTTCCCTAAAAATGTGATTTTTGATTAAAAGGATATTCTGAATTGGAATGAGGCGTATGTTTAGTTTGTGTAACATTTGTTTTTAATATACGCGGGTTGTTCGGAAAGGCCGGGTTTATACCCATTCTGAATAACCGATTCGACGATATGTCGAAGATGAAGACGATGGTCGAAGACCGGAATTCTTCACATCGTTGGGATAACTACTGGCGATCCTGATTGGGCAGTACACCCAAGAGGATGGAAATAGTTGGTGGTCGTCCAGACGTACTTGGAGATGGATGGATATGCGAGGAAAGTGCCTCCGGTTTCGTTCAGACCCAGAACGGACTTGAAAATGGATTGTGTGTCTGACATTGGATTTTATTCTGTGTTGATTGATTTCTATTAAATATACATCTGTTTGGTGGCGGAGAATTTATTCTTTTGCTTAACGCCCTTCTCTGAGACGTACGAGCTCAGAGGTTGTATATCGATGGACATCAGTCGCTTGGCATGAATTGCCTGTGTGGCACGCTAAGATGCAATGATCAAGGCTTTTGTTGAAAAGCAGAGTCTTGTGGTTGATGATCAAAGCACGGCCTATGGGGCAGCTTTGTGTATAACGTGAATTCGCGAGCCTCACACCTCGGTATGAGTTAAAAACGGGATACGGACTGCAGGGAGAGCACGACGTTTCTTTCTAGCTTTGGTGGTGTCAGTGACTTACCAGCCCTGACATATATATACTTTTCACCTTTGTGGTTGTTGGATGAGGCGCCTCGATTATAGGTCTGTAAGGACCGGGAAACGTGTGTTCAGGAATACTAATCCTCTAACGTAAGTGAGGACCAGCCCTGAAGCATCCAGGGGTTGCCCAGAGTGCGTAGCCCTGGGACATTTGCTAGAGTGTCTCGAACGCGGAGAGGAGCTTGCCCCTTGCCTCGACTCATGACGGAAATCCAATTTCCAATACGTGTATTTCGGCTTTATTTGTAGAGCCTAGTATGATGACATAGTGGGATGGGGCACTCATGCCGTCTATGATTTATATTTATGATTGAAATTGTTTTGACACTATACACTTATTATAGTATCAAATGATTTGTTTTAAACGAATCAAGCATGTTTGGCTGTTATAAGGTAAAACCCTATCCTCCGGCTTGCGTTGCATTGTGTGATGGGACTTGGGTCTTATAACAGCTTCATTTTTCGAAAAAGAATTGCGTTGTTTATTCTATGCACTGGTATTCTTGGGAGGAAACCCGTTCCATGTTATACGGCGTGGTCCCTTGAATTACTCTCTTTTAAAGTAAAGTTTTAATAACTGTTTTAGTTCTCACACCAGTCACATGACTGACCTGGAGTTTATTGTTTTAACCTAAACTCTGGGTGCCCCTATTTTCCGTACGGGCAGCTAGTAGTTTTGGTTTTGCAGATTTATATTCACAGGATCCTGGTTTACAGCTGGAATGGTATCCGGAAAGCTCTGCATCCGTATATCACCTTCAGTTGTGCTTTGTATTATTTTTCCGCTGCTATGTAATTTATTGTAATCTCTGATATTTATCGAATGTAATTTATTCATTTATACTCTGTATATTCTTGTATCTGATGCATGGTTGTAATAGCAACGAAATGTTCTTCCGTCTGCGTTCATTTGTGTGTTGTTCTCAAAGTATCCGCTCTTTCCTTCACGGGGAAGTTACGGGTCCTTACAGTGGTATCAGAGCTTTGGTTTACAGAGCTCGAGAACAAGACACATTAGAACCATACGAAGGAATTCATCAGATATTGGATTAGTAATATCCAATTAGAATGACCCGTTAGAGATAGGATCAGTAGTATCCTAGAACGAGTGTGAAGAGTATATTTTTCAAATGAAAACAATTTTGTTTCGAAAATTTAAATCATTTTAAACGTATTTGATTATTTATTTTGAATATGGACAATCCAATATATAAAGGTTTTGCATATACGCGTCATGAACGTATATTCGAAGTTTTAATATATTAGATAGATATAGAATCACACTCTAGTCGCCCGGAGATAATTCTGGTAATGCGGCCGCATTATCAATATTTATGTTCGTGTTTCGAAGGTGTGATATCTATATATTTCCATTAGACTGGTGTAAGAACCAAAACTTATATAGTTAGAACACATTGTTGTGAATTGGCACCAAAACATGATTTTCTGTATTTGTATCAAAATTATGAATTTTAAACGTTAATCCACTAATTGATTGATGTTTGTGTTGTTTGTTTATTTGTTTGATAATTTTTGAACCATTATGCCTAATTGAACCAAATATTGAACTATATTGAAAATTGGTCGCATTTGCTTGCATATATATATATATATACTTACATTGAACAGGTCATAGCAAGGAGGCTAGAGCCGAAGAATAAAATTTGTTTGCCCAACAAATAGGTACATATTTACTATAATTTACTGTTTTATTTGGGTGATGATGATTTTATGAGCCGATTGGCTAGCCGCTTGGCTTTTTCTTTTTCTTTTTGAGATCAGAAAGCCTATATGGCAATTTCGGGATTTTCCCGTGCTCCCCGTACAAAGGAGGTTATGGCGAAATTTTTCGAAAATTCCGGGTGTTAGTCAAATTTTTGAAGAATTTGAAAATTCTCAGAAACTGAAAAGTTGGAGAATGGAAGCCAGATCGAACATAGAGTTAATTGATCAAACCACTTTCGACTTTGTTCCTTTTCGGGGACGAAAAGTTTTAAGTGGGGGAGATTGTAATAACCCGGAAATTCTGGGTCAGTTTAAAATTTTTGTTTTGGCAACTTCAATGAATTTTGAACATTTAAAATAGATTATTTTAAATAATATCGACGAGAAAATTTATTTTGAGTATAATAGAACGTATATATTATATACGCCGTCGTTAGAATATAAATATTTATATATAATTATAAATAGAATTGAAAATGGCGCGGCAGTTCGATAATTCGATTTCAAACTTCAATTGAACGTACCGGGTGCAAAACAATCCGGATTTTGGCGAAACAAAAAATAATAGGATCTATAAGAAAATATCTTTCCAACGAATCCGAAAAATCGAAATTTCATAGCGGGAATCAAAAGATATGTCCAGTTGAAAATTCAGAATAGTCGCTGTGTAAACTATACATGGCCCAAAAAGTCAAATTTTGCATATGAATGAATTTGGACTCGAAACCACTTCCATTGAGTTCAAAATGCCATTTAGAGCTCCGAAAAGTATAAGCTTCGATATATTCCGATATCCGGAATAGTGGCTATGGGCTGGAGTAGTTCGGTTAACAAAACATAGCCCTTAAAAAGTGAAATTTTGCATACGAGCTCAGAATTCGACGAGATTAATTTTTATGGATTCACAATGACAAATCATTGTTGAGTTCCAAATGGGGCGTCGAACGGAGTTAGTATGTGGCCGTGCGAGCTGAAACAGTTCCGGGTAAAGCGAGCAGTCATTTTACAAAGGAACTTTATGGATACGACCTCAGAATTCGATTTCGTTTTTTTTATGGATTCGTATCGTCTAAAAATGGTTAAATCCAAAAGGGAATGATTTTTGAAGTTAGCATGTGAGCGTGCGAGAGGAAATGGTGCGCCAAAATCGCATTTTTAGAGCTTATCTGAGCATTTTTGTGATTTTATTTGAATGGTCAAACCAACTCGAAATTCGACGAAACCTGTTTCGTTGGACTCGTCTTCACGTCTACTATCTCGTGTCCGAAATTCGCGGCCATCGGAGATCGCTAGCGTTCAGGCGATACGCGAGAAACTAGCATATAATCACTTTTCCTCCTTTTCTATTTCATAAATTCACTTTTCCTCCTTCCTCCACAAAAACTCAAAAATGGCTTCCTCCTCCACCACCACCGCTTCCCCTCCTCCCACCGCCACCACCGGCCTCTGGCGAGCCGCCGCGCCACCTCCTCCTCCTCCCCTCCTCCTCCTCTTCCTCCTCCTCTCTCTCTCCTCCTCTTTCTCTCTTCAAATGCAAAGCCCTAAGCCACCACCACCACCACGGGCCCCACCACCACCGCCGCCGCCCCTTAGCCGACTCCCCACGCCACATCAGGTCCGGCGCCCCCCCTCAGGCCATCCCTCCGGCCGTAGGCCCCCCGGTCACCAAAAACCCATTTTACACTAATCGCCCGTTTTGCAAATAAGTCCCTGACCATATTTCACCAATAACTCCCAAATGGTGCGCTTTTGGCCAAAGTCCCTATAGACCAAAGTTGTAGAGCACGAAATTCTCTTCGATTTGGCTATATGGAAGTCATGTTTTGGAGTTCGGAGCTGCTCGGAAAACGCGTGCGAAGTCTGCTGTTCAAAAGCTGGAAAAATCGTGTACTTTTGCGAATTCTTGCGAATTGGAACATGTTTGGCAAAAAGTCTCTTAGGCGAAAGTTGTCCGAAATGGCGCGTTTAAGCTCGAATAAAAGATGGTGTGAAGATTGAAGCTCGTTTGCAAATTCTGGAACCTGAACAGCGAATCCGGACGTTAGAAAAAAAAGTGAGTTTTCTCCATTTTAAAGCTTCTACAGTTTTTGACATATGAAGTAAATAAAAATATGATCTTTATATTATAGAGAGGATAAAAATCCGATTTTTAACTTATAGAAGATATAAAGATGAGATTTTTATATAATGTAGATAATAAAAATGTGATTTTTATACATGTAGTGGCTACTGGCAACGAAAGTGACAAAAGGCGAGAACGACAAGATTTTCTACATAAGAAGAGTCGTGGTATTGGATTAGCTAGTTAGTGAGAACTTCTCACTCAAAATTTCTTTTTCTAGTTATATACATATACTAGGATGCAGACGGTGTTTAGTAGCACCCGACACAACCGTCCACAGACCATGGACTTGTTTGTTTGGTTGCATAAATTAGTTAGATGATTTGATTTGAATTTGAATTGTTTGGTAAAATGAAATTGATTTGATTGATATGTGAATGGCGTGGGCCTTCACTAGACCAGGGATAAGGCTAGGCCTCGTCCCGTTTCTAGTATCGCGCCGTTATACCGCCGAAATTTTCTAAAATAAGTTAGAAAAATAAAGATATCATTTTATTTAATAAGTGAACTGAATAGAATATTTTCATAGGTTGAATAAAATGTTTTATCATTAAAAATATAATTTTTAACGTGAACAAGAATAAATAAATATTCATTTACAAACCGGACGGTTTGTTTATGTACACCTATTTGAATGACATTGATTGGGACGATAAATTTTACACATCGCCCAACTGCACAAATAAAATCTGTGTTTGATTGTTTGAAACCCCACACGGGTGTTGGGATGAAATTTGAAGTTCACTCATCCTGATTGATTAAATATGTCGATCGATTGATTGACAGGCTGTTATAAGCGTTAGATATCTATATTTGATGCTTATATAGTGTAGTGCACTTTGGTTGATGGTTGATTATTTTTCAATGCTATTAGATACATGTTTTTTATGAAAATCCATATAATTAATTTTATATGGTGATTGATTGGGCCTCATTCCAATATAGAAGATAAAGAATAATATTAAATAAAAGTTCATGTGTTGACTGTACTCATCCGTTGAGATTAGTCATGTGTTGAACGTAATATTTTAACGATAAATTTTATATCTTTATCAATATAAAATAAAAGTTCATGTGTTGACTGTACTCATCCGTTGAGATTAGTCATGTGTTGAACGTAATATTTTAACGATAAATTTTATATCTTTATCAATATAAAATAAAAGTTCATGTGTTGACTGTACTCCTCCGTTGAGATTAGTCATGTGTTGAACGAAATAATTTAACAAAAATAGTTACACGTGGACAGTACTCATTCGTTGAGATTAGTCGTGTGTTGACAAAAATAAATATTCATTTGTTGAATAGAATATTTGAGAATAGAAATATATGAAGCCGTGATTGGTTAGATTGACGCCATTTTGACGTGAACGATATTTATATCGATTTTATTCATTTAAAAATGAATATTGAAAAATGATTTCGAAATCGCATATTTTGAAATGAAATTTGAATCAAATTGAATAGAAAACGAATTCGAATTGAATATATAACAAATTGAATTCGAATTGATTATAAAACGAATTTGATTTTAATTGAATATATAATGAATTTGATTCAAATAGAAAATGAAATGAAATGAATATAAAACGATTTCGAAATGAATTGAATATAAAACGATTTTGAATTGAATTGAATAGAAAACAAATTTGATTTCAATTAAATATATAACGGATTTGAATTGAATCGAATAGAAAACCAATTTGAATTGAATCGAACAGAAAACCAATTTGTATTGAATCGAACAGAAAACCAATTTGAATTGAATCGAATAGAAAACGACTTTGAAATTGAATTGAATTGAAAATGAATTCAAATTGAATTGAAAGTGAATTGAAATGAATTCAAATTGAATTGAATTCAAATTTAATTGAAATTTGAATTGAATAGAAATGAATTTTAAAACGAATTTATAAGGAAGAATTCAATTTTACTTTGGATTGAAATGGAAGTTGAAATTGTTTTTGAAACGAATTCAAAACTATTTATAAAATTCGTTTTAATTAGAAATCGATGAAGTATATATATAATATATATATATTATATATAATGGCCTGAATAGAACGCGCCGCGCCACGACAATTCGTGAATTTCGACCATTTATTTCAAACGAACATTACGGGAGATCCGACCGTCGGATTCTCCTAAAACCGGAAACGTTGGGTTCGTATCGAAAAGAGCTTTCTAATGAATATTAGAAATTCGAAATCTAATGGTTGGATTTGGAGATACGTCCAAATCAAATGTGAAAAAGGTCGCGGTAAGTGCAGTTCGATGGCCGTTGATGGAAATCGACTGTACGGGCCTTGATAAAATTATTAAAAATAGTAATAATTTGTGTAAAATCAGAAGAAATGATTTGGGAAGATTTTGATGTGAAAAACTCCATATTTGAAAAGATAAAAATAGATTTTTATCGAAATGAACTAGATTGAACTAAATTTAAAGCCCGGGTTTTTATTTTTAAATAAATAAATTAGATTTAAAAAAGGGTTTTAAATAATCGGAATTCCTAATATATTTGATTTGAATTGAACTAGAATTGATTTGTGTGTTTATCGTGAACTGTGTTTTTAAACAACACTAGTTCTGTAACCCGATAATAAATATAATGTGATTTGGGTTTGTCGTGAACTGTGTTTTAAATAACACCTAGTTCTTTAACCCAGTAAAAGGAGTTTTAACGAATCTGCAATTAGGTTGAAATGTAAATCTGTAATCTAAATTTTCAAATTTAGAAAACGAGCGAGAATGGAGTATCACCAGTTTTGCTCCAAAGCGATAGTTAAATCTTTAATTAGATTTGAACGTGAAATGGTAATTAATTTCACCGATAACACCGTGGTGTTAGATATGGAGTATTACCAGTTTTGCTTCATGGGATGAATAGGTTGGGATTGGGAAATAAAATAAATAACTACTCCGATGTGATTCGCTAATCTCGACTAGTTTGGAAAACCATAATTTGGTTTGAAATGACATCCAAAAGAAGATAAAAGGATAAATTTTAAAGAATTTATCTTGGATAAAATTAATGGGAACCTTTCCCTAAAAATGTGATTTTTGAATAAAAGGATATTCTGAATTGGAATGAGGCGTATGTTGAGTTTGTGTAACATTTGTTTTTAATATACGCGGGTTGTTCGGAAAGGTCGGGTTTATACCCATTCTGAATAACCGATTCGACGATATGTCGAAGATGAAGACGATGGTCGAAGACCGGAAGTCTTCACATCGTTTGGATAACTACTGGCGATCCTGATTGGGCAGTACACCCAAGAGGATGGAAATAGTTGGTGGTCGTCCAGACGTGCTTGGAGATGCATGGATATGCGAGGAAAGTGCCTCCGGTTTCGTTCAGACCCAGAACGGACTTGAAAATGGATTGTGTGTCTGACATTGGATTTTATTCTGTGTTGATTGATTTCTATTAAATATACATCTGTTTGGCGGCGGAGAATTTATTCTTTTGCTTAACGCCCTTCTCTGAGACGTACGAGCTCAGAGGTTGTATATCGATGGACATCAGTCGCATGGCATGAATTGCCTGTGTGGCACGCTAAGATGCAATGATCAAGGCTTTTGTTGAAAAGCAGAGTCTTGTGGTTGATGATCAAAGCACGGCCTACGTGGCAGCTTTGTGTATAACGTAAATTCGCGAGCCTCACACCTCGGTATGAGTTAAAAACGGGATACGGACTACAGGGAGAGCACGACGTTTCTTTCTAGCTTTGGTGGTGTCAGTGACTTACCAGCCCTGACATATATATACTTTTCACCTTTGTGGTTGTTGGATGAGGCGCCTCGATTCTAGGTCTGTAAGGACCGGGAAACGTGTGTTCAGGAGTACTAATCCTCTAACGTAAGTGAGGACCGGCCCTGAAGCATCCAGGGGTTGCCCAGAGTGCGTAGCCCTGGGACATTTGCTAGAGTGTCTCGAACGCGGAGAGGAGCTTGCCCCTTGCCTCGACTCATGACGGAAATCCAATTTCCAATACGTGTATTTCGGCTTTATTTGTAGAGCCTAGTATGACGACATAGTGGGATGGGGCACTCATGCCGTCTATGATTTATATTTATGATTGAAATTGTTTTGACACTATACACTTATTATAGTATCAAATGATTTGTTTTAAACGTATCAAGCATGTTTGGCTGTTATAAGGTAAAACCCTATCCTCCGGCTTGCGTTGCATTGTGTGATGGGACCTGGGTCTTATAACAGCTTCATTTTTCGAAAAAGCATTGCGTTGTTTATTCTATGCACTGGTATTCTTGGGAGGAAACCCGTTCCGTGTTATACGGCGTGGTCCCTTGAATTACTCTCTTTTAAAGTAAAGTTTTAATAACTGTTTTATTTCTCACACCAGTCACATGACTGACCTGGAGTTTATTGTTTTAACCTAAACTCTGGGTGCCCCTATTTTCCGTACGGGCAGCTAGTAGTTTTGGTTTTGCAGATTTATATTCACAGGATCCTGGTTTACAGCTGGAATGGTATCCGGAAAGTTCTGTATCCGTATATCACCTTCAGTTGTGCTTTGTATTATTTTTCCACTGCTATGTAATTTATTGTAATCTCTGATATTTATCGAATGTAATTTATTCATTTATACTCTGTATATTCTTGTATCTGATGCATGGTTGTAATAGCAACGAAATGTTCTTCCGTCTGCATTCATTTGTGTGTTGTTCTCAAAGTATCCGCTCTTTCCTTCACGGGGAAGTTACGGGTCCTTACAGAAACTCGTCGCCCCCTCCGATTGCCACCGGCGCGCGCCTCCAACGGCGCCGCCGCCGATCTGTGGCCTCCCCCTCCTCCTGCTACGTCTCTCTCTCCTTCGCTTCTCCCTTCCACCACAACCGAGAAAGCCCTAGGCCCAAAAGAAAATTGCAGTAGCCCCCCTCCCCCCCCCCCCCCCCCCGCGCCAGCAGCTCCGGCGCCACCTCCTACATCCAAGACCCGCCGCCACTTGTCGCGAGCACCATCACCCAACGTCCCTGCCTTCAACTGAGCACTCTCCTCCGACAAGGATCCGATTTTCACAAGAAAAAGTGATTTTTTAATTTTAATTTTATTTAGTTATGTGAATAAAAACATGATTTATATAGAAATGATTTTAGAATTAAAAGAGAGATCGGGTTTTTGTTGTATGTAAAGATCGGATTTTTTTAATTATATAAAGAAGTGGTTTTTGTTTATGGAAAGTTATGACTTTTATCGTTCAAGTAGAGAGATAAAAATATAATTTTATTTATGTAGAGAGATAAAAATATAATTTTTATTTATGTAGAGATATAAAAATATATTTTTTATATATGTAGCGAAGTAAAAATATGATCTTTATATATATATATATATATACATATTACGAATAAAAAGTTATGATTTTTATTTTAAATAAAGCTATGATTTTGATTATATATAAAGCTATAATTTTTAATGTTTTTACCAAAAGATTAGATTTTTATGTAATAAGAAGTTTAGATTTTTGTGTAGATGAAGTTAAGAATTTTATATAACATAAAGATCCGATTTTTATATGTTAAGTTATATAATAAAAATATGATTTTTATTATGAAGTTAGAGTTATAAAATACGATTTTTATATATGTAGTAGAGTGATAAAAATATGATTTTTACTCTATAAATAGCGAAATTAAAACATGATTTTTTATACGAACGATATAAGAATTAAAACGTGATTTTTAATTATATATATAGCAATGTTAAAAACATGATTTTTAACATATACCGTGTGCAGATCTCGTTGGAAACACGACGAAGATTTTTCTACATATGAAGAGTCGCGGTGTTGGGTTAAGCTTATGGGTGAGAACTCCTCATTATAATTTTCTTTATACAGTTATTTATTTTATAACTGCATATATAAACTGCTCCCCATCGTCCATAGACCATGGACAACTTGTTTGTTTAATTGTGTTGTGAAAATTGTTTGTGATGTGAAATGGACTGTATAAAATATTCCTGCGTTGAAATAAATTATTTATCGTTAAAAATATAATTTTTAACGTGTATATGAATAAATATTCATTTACAAATTGGATGATTTGTTTGTGTACACCCATTTGACTGATATTGACTGGGACGATATATTTTACACATCACCCAACTGCACAAATATAACCAGTGTTTGTTGTTTGAAAACCCCATACGGGTATTGGGATGATATTGGACAAACACTCATCCCAATATTTAGTTGTATGTCAGTCGATTGGTCGACAGGCTGTTATAAGCGTTGATTATTCATATTTAACGCTTATGCAGTTGTGTAATGCACTCTGGATGATGGTTGAATGTGTTTAATTGTTGTTGTGTACATGTGTTGTATGAAATCCATATAAATAACATTATACGGTAATTGACTGTGTCTGATTCTAGTTCAGAAAGAATGAATATTTTAAAAATAATGATTATTTTAAAATAATGAATATTTTAAAATAATATTTAGTAAAAGATCAAAATCTGATTTTGATGTCCGATTTGGGATGGACACGAAAATATTTAAATATATAAAGCCGTGTTGATTAGATTAACGTCATTTTGACGTGAACGATATTTATATCAATTTTATTCATTTTTATAATGAATATCGGAAAGGAAGCGATTTCAAAATCTAATGTTTTGAAAATACTATCATTTATATGTCGATGATAAGGAATATTCAATTTTGATTTGAAATTGAATATGAAGTTGAAATCATTTTCAAAACGAATTTAAAATGATTTATAAAATACGTTTTAAATGGAAATCGACGAAATATATATAATATAAATTTAATGGCCTGGATAGAACGTGCCGGCCGCGGCAGTTCGTGAATTTCGACCATTAACTTCGAATGTACATTACGGGGGATCCATCCGTCGGATTCTACTAAAACCAGAACCGTTGGTTTCGTATCAAAAAGAGCTTTCCAACAAATATAAGAGATTTGAAACCTAACGGTTGGATTTGGAATTATGTCCAAATCAAATTTGGAAAAGGTCGTTGTAAGTGCAGTTCGATGGCCGTTAATGGAAATAGACTGTACAGGCCTTGATAAAATTATTAAAAATATCGATAATTTGTGTAAAATCATAACAAATGATTTGGAAAGAATTGGGATGAAAATTTCCACATTTATGAAGATAAAAATATATTTTTATTTAAATGAACTAGTTAACTAGAATTATAAATCCAATATTTGTAAATAAATAAATTGGATTTGAAATGGTTTTAAAAATAACCAAAATTTCCAATATATGAATTGGAATGGATTTGAATCGAAATTATCATCCGAATATTCCGATGTTGGATTCAGGATTATATGGATATTGTTGTGGAAATTTGAAAGATATATTTTATATCGTTATTTCCAAAACGATATTTTTTGTTTTAGAATTTGATATTGAATATAAGCTGGTATAATTTCTAATCAGAGCCTTATATTTGATATCAAATTGGATTTTGGGTTTGTCGTGAATGATGTCTTAAATAACACTGTTCTTGAACCCCACTTGAAAAGAATAAATCTTTTAATTAAGATTATTGGTGTTTCCAGTTAATTAACATTTAACTGGAATAAAAGGGAATGTGAATTAGGTTTATCGTGAGCTGTGTTTTCAAGGACATTCGTTTTTAACCCGATTTACAGTGAAATGTGATTTGGAATTTATAAATCTTTTTATTAAGATTTAATAGAAATTTTCCAAAGTAAAATTTTCCAATTTAATATATTAAATTGGAATTGAATGGAATTCGATTTGATAATAACCAAAGCGAAATTCCGTGGAGGAAGACTGCTAAAACATATGGAATTTAAAAGGCTTTGCCGTTATTCCATTTATATTATTAGTCAGATACGGAAATTGATATCGATTATATATTGATTTGTTTTTCCGTGAAGATTCTATAATTAATGGAATGTGATTTGGGTTTATCGTGAACTGTGTTTTAAATGACATTAGTTCTTTAACCCAGTTAAAGGCAGGATTACATGTCTATCATTGTATTTTGAACTATATGGTTGATCTCTGCTAAATATATATCTGTTTGGTGGCAGAGAATTTATTCTCTTGCTTAACACCATTCTCTAAACGTACGAGCTTAGAGGTTATATATAGGCATAAATCATAGTACAGTGTAGTTTGTCAATGCGACATGTTAGTGTTTCCAAAGTTAAATAATAATTAGCGTTGATTTTTGGGAAGATTAAAACTAAGTGGAGTTTTAATGAATCTTTAATTAGATTGAAATGTGAACAGATAATTTTCAAATTTGGGAAATGATCGAGAGTGGAGTATCACTAGTTTTGCTCCAAGCGTTAGTTAAAGCTTTAATTAGATTTTAACGGGAAATGGTAATTAAATTTACCGATAACACAGTGGTGTTAGATATGAAGTACGACCAGTTTTTCTCCATAGGATGAATAGGTTGGGATTGGGAAATTAAACAAATGATTACTTCGGTAAGGTGTACTAATCCCGACTAGTTTGGAAAACCTTAATATGGTTTGAATGGATATCCAAAGGAAGATTAAATAATAAATTTAAAGAATTTATCTTTGATAAAATTAATGGGTACCTTTCCCAAAGGATATGAATATTTAAATAAAATAATATTTAGAATTGGGATGAGGCGTATGTTGTGCTTTTATAACACTTGTTTATTATATACGTGAGTTATTCGGAAAGGCCGAGTTTATACCCATTCTGAATAACTGATTCGATTATAAGTTGACGATGAAGACGGTTGTCAAAGACCGGAGGTCTTCACATCTTTTGGATGATTACTGATGTATTGATTGGGCTATACACCGAAGATAAGGTAATAAGTGGTGATCTTCTAGACGTATTTGGAGATCAACCGGATATGCGAGGATCTATCTCCTATGTTGGACATATGGGACGAGGAATGAGGTGCCTCCGGTTTCGTTCAGACCTAGAACGAACTTGTAAATGGATGTGTGTCTGACATTGGATTTTATTCTATGTTGATTGATTCTATTAAATATATATCTGTTTGGTGGTGGAGAATTTATTCTCTTGCTTAACGCCCTTCTCTGAGACGTACGAGCTCAGAGGTTATATATCAATAGATATCAGCCGCATGGCATGAATTGCCTGTGTGGCATGCTGAGATGCAAATGATCAAGGCTTATGTTAAAATCAGAGCATTGTGGTTGATGATCAAAGCACGGCTTTAATATAGCATAGCTTTGTGTATAGTGTTAATTCGCGAGCCTCACACCTCGGCATGAGTTAAAAATGGGATAAGGGAACCCAAGGAGGACATGACGTTTCTTTCTAGCTATGGGTGGTGTCGGGGTTTCGCAAGCCTTAACATTTTTATATTTTTACCTATGTGGTTATTGGAATGCGAGGCGCCTCGATTATATCGGTGTCTACGGAGCCGATGGATAGGTCCTATAGGACCGGGAAACGTGTGTTCAGGAATTTCCAATCCACTAACGTAAGTGTGGACCGACCTTGGAGGATCCCGGGGTTGCCCAGAGTGTGCAGTCCCGAGACATTTGCTAGAGTGTCTCGAAGCGGAAAGGAGTACATCCCTTGGCTTGACTCATGACGGAAATCCAATTTCCAATACATGACGATTTGGTTTTGATTATAGAGCCTAGTATTAGCGACATGATAGATGGTACCAATGCCGCCTATGATTGATACATTTATATTTGAAGTTGTTTTATACACTGTGCACTTATAATAGTATCAAATGATTTGTTTTAAATGTACCAAGCATGTTTGGCTATTATAAGGGAAAACCCTATCCTCGGGCTTCCGTTGCATTGTGTGATGGGACCTGGGTCTTATAATAGCTTCATTTTCTTTAATTAGCGTTGCGCTGTTTGTTTAATACACTGTTATTCTTGGAAGGAAACTCGTTCCGTGTTATACGGTGTGGTCCCTTGATTTACCGAACTTTAAGAATCAAATTAATAACTGTTTTAGTTCTCACACCAGTCACATGACTGACCTGGAGTTTATTGTTTTAACCTAAACTCTGGGTACCCCTATTTCCACACGGGCAACTAGTAGTTTTGGTTTTGCAGATTTATATGTATAGGATCCTGGTTTACAGCTGGAGCGATATTTGGAAATCTCTGTATCCGTTTATCTCTTTCAGTTGTGTTGTATTATTTTTCCAATGCTATGTAATGTATTGTATTCTTTAATATTTATCAAATGTATATTATTAGTTCATACTCTGTATATCCTTGTACTCTAATGTAAATTGTTGTAATAACCAATGAAATGTTCTCATGTGCGTGTTCTGATTTGTCGTGTTGTCAACTAAATCCGGGATTTCCTTTACAGGGTAGTTCGGGTCATGTCACGTACTTGGGGATCGACGGATATGCAAGGGCCTCTATTCTGTATTCGACATATGGAACGAGGAATAAGGTGCCTTCGGTTTCGTTCAGACCCAGAATGAACTTGTAAATGGATGTGTGTCTGACATTGGATTTTATTCTATGTTGATTGATCTCTGTTAAATATATATTTGTTTGGTGGCGGAGAATTTATTCTCTTGCTTAACACCCTTCTATGGTACGTACGAGGTCATAGGTTATATATCGATAGACATCATCGCATGGCGTGAATTGTCTGTGTGGCATGCTAAGATACAATTGATCAAGGCTTCTATTGAAAAGCAAAGTCTTATGGTTGATGATCAAAGCACGACTTTAAATAGCATAGCTTTTTGTATAGCATTAATTAACAAGCCTCACACCTCGGTACAAGTCAAAAAGGGGATAAGGGACAACAGGGAGTGCACGATAATAGGGAGTGCATTTCTTTCTAGTCAGGAGTGGTGTCATGGTATGGAGCCCGGACGTTTTACTTATGTGGTTGTTGGAAAGCGAGGTACCTCGGATATATCGGTCACTACGGGGCCGATGGATGATATGGCCGACATACTGACTATTACGCACCCTAGGGCGGGGAAACGTATTGTTCAGGGATTATTAATTCACTTAGTGTGGACCGGCCTTGAAGATTGTAACACCCCACCTCCGCTAGGGTCACTCACAAAGAGAATGCACTAGGTTTGATGAAGAATTATCGAGGTAAACATGCACAGAAATATTACAAGACAGAACAAATATAAAACAACGGAAGTAAAACAAATTTCATTACCTTATAAAATAAGGTCTAAAGCCTTTTACATCAGATTACATCAAAACCTGTCTTGTAATAGTAAAGAAGCATAAAACCTTTTCATAAATTATTCCCCCAAAATAAAGCGGTGAAGTAGCCATAGCCAAGAGAAGACCGAGCTATACATGATGACCTTCAAGCATAAGAGGTCCGACCTAAACAACAGTATTTCCTCCCTGAAAACCTGGGGGGGGGGGGGAGGGGGAGAAACGGAAGACAAAGAGGCGAAAGAAAACGGGGTCAGTCAAAAAGACTGGTAAGTCCTATCTACTTCCAGCATAAAAACAGGTAAAGGTAACATGACATGCATAAACTTGAGAATAAACATAAGGATGACGACAAGATAGATAAACTAAACCAAGATAACAGGGTGAACTATGGTATCAAGATAAACTAAGGTATCACGATGAACTACGGTGTCAAGGTAAATCAAAGTATCACATCGTCAGGTTTCTATCAAGTATAATATCCCAAGGTATCTATCATGTATATTTTCTCTGCACCTCTCGTACTAGTATCCCAACCCGTGTCACGAGTTAACTATAAAATGTCCCTTGACCAAAGTCATGAAATGGTCCATGTCATCCTAATATCTCACGTACATAGGTTTTCCTAACTCGTATGTTTCTTTCCATGTATAAGTTCAGTCCTTTGCCGTAGGCCGTACGGGCTTTCCCATGTAAATCTTTACCACCTCAATGTAGTACCATTTTATCCTTGAAGTTGTTTTGGACTGCTACCCTTGATCTGGTTATGTTTTCTTACCATGAACTATCGCGTGTTCACCTAGGATTTATGCCACCTAGGACCGCTAGGGATTATGCTACCTAATGAACGTTTTCGTATCTCGGTTTGGGTTTTAGCCACCTATGGCTACTAGGGATTACGCTACCCGTCAACCGTGCCCTTTTCCCATGTAAGCACCGTGAATCGTTTTTCCATGTCTAACTACACATGTATCTCAATGTGCCATCCGAGTCCCGTGCCAGGGCAAATCAAGAAATACGAGACTCGGTCGGGAGTTTTAAGTCGTCTGCCGAATGCAGATATCAAGGTCTGTTTTTGTATCCGTGGCTATGGTCCCACGTGACCCCTCCCTCAACTACTGAAAGGCAATCCAAGAAAAATCATGCACGAGAACTATACTCTGGCCCCCTATGCCCCCACTTACCTATTGGCCCACCTCACCCATAACTCGATAGCAAGTATATGGTCTGTTGGGAGTTCTCTGCCTTTCTGTATACGTACACGATTGACTAAAGATGGTAGGTAGTCGACGACGCGCTATCCAGGGCCAAAATCAAGTATTTTCGACTCCACGCTAATCCATCCCCGTCTTTAGGTTGCTCGCACAGCAACCAAGGCATACTCTTGGTTCTTCTACCGCAGACCTTAACCTCTGTGAGCCCAGGCAGATCATCTGCAACCTCACAGAGGGATACCAAGAGTACCCTCACATCCCCCGAAGCTACTGCTTCGTCACCCAGTTCGTTGAAGCCCTTATCTAAGTCAGATGATTTGCTCATCCACGTGTGTTTAAGCGATGACCTACCGTATTGGGTTACTCATCTATCTGTGAACTGGTCCAAATCCCTTGACTAAGAATTATTACTTAGTTATCCTAAACTAAGGTTTATCACTTAGTTCCCTTTTCCGTTATCCTTGTTAACTATGATTTTCCACCTAGTCCCCTGAACTAGGGTTTTGTCTAATGGGTTAAGTGTTGTCATTCCAGTTCATGACTTAACCCGCCTACGAACCATGTCACGGTTGGCTAAGTATTTAAGCTCAAGACTTAGCCCTACAAGTTGGTTAAGTATACCAAGAAGCTCATGACTTAACCCTATTCAATTATCAAGTCGGATTGGTTAAGTATTAGTTTTTCTTGACCCTATCAGATTATCGTGTTAGATTGGTTTAGCATAGATTACCTTAACCCCATCAGATTATCGAGTCGGATTGGTTAAGTATGGGTTAGCATAACCCCATCCACTAATCGTATTACAATGGTTAAGTATATTTAAACGGTCTTGTGACTTAACCCTATCAAGTTCTCATATTCGATTGGTTAAGTATAGGTTACTTAACCTCATCAAATCATCATGTATAATTGATTAAGTATAAGTTACTTAACCTCATTGAATTATCATGTTAAATTGGTTAAGTATTGGTTACTTAACCTCATCGAATTACCGTGTTTAGATTAGTTAAGTCTAGGTTAACTTAACTTCATCTAATTACCGTGTTTAGATTAGTTAAGTGTAGGTTAACTTAACTCCATCTAATTACCGTGTTTAGATTAGTTAAGTGTGGATTAGCTTAACCCCATCCCCTAACTGTATTTTACGGTTAAGTATCATTAAGAAATCAAGTCCGGTTTCACTTAACCTACCCATTCATGTCATATCGGTTAAGTGTCATTAGTCAGATTTACTTAACCTTATCATGTGGCATTAATTGAATTAATGCACTCTCAACCTCTCACATTAGACGTTGTTGTGGTTACTGGTTACGCCGGGCGGGTTCGGGCAGATTTACACCACAACCTAGTCTAACCTCGGGTTTCAAGCGCGATATGACCAACTACCCACATTGGGTCCTATTGTTTGTAGCCACTGGATTTGCCGGGCGGGTCCAGGAAGATTTATGCTACAAACTCAACCCAACCTCGAGTTGGCCACTTCCATGTTTTTCTACGTGTCATGTTCATGTCAAGTTTAGACCCCTTTTTAAGTCTATGTTTTAATGTAACCCCACGTCAAGTTTTCAAGTCATATTCCAAGTCATGTTTTCATGTCATGTTCACGTTTATTACCATTACATGTTCCATGTAGTTCCATGTCAAGTTCATAACCCATTTTCAAGTTTGCCTAAACTACCCAAAACGTGTCCCCAACGCACATGAAAGAGAATCAACATGTTTGGAATAATATGACAAAGACGGGTACAAGATGGCAAAGATGAATCACATGTTAAACATGGTGAAAATTGAGGCAAAGGTGTTCACATAACTAGCATATTGCATAGTGGCCTCAAAACATGCACGATGTCATAAAGGGATTGGCCACAAACATGCTCGATATCATAAGGGGTTTGGCCTCAAAACATGCATAATACCATAAGGGGTTTTGGCCTCAAAACATGCATAGCGTCATAAGGGATTTGGGTTCTAAGCCCCAAGTCAAATTTATGTAACTATTTCACAAGTAAAAGTGGTTCCAAGGGTTCATGCTAACATCCCACAAGTAAAGGTCCAATCTTGCATGGCAAACTAAGTCCAATGCAACATGAACAACATGATTTAATCACCAATCATAGCCTAAAGTCATAGGTTCAAGCAAAAGAGGCATGACAAGGTTCATATAGGCTAGCATACTTGTTTTCATCGCATTTTATTCCATGTCACATTAGAACTATCATTTAGATCTACAAGTAGCTAGAACTTACATAGCGTGGCTAAGGGATTATGAGCATGAATCGTCATGAAATTGGCCTAGCAACGTTGATCCACTCCCTTGATTTGATGTAGCAAGCTAGCACCTTTGATTCGGATCTAGTTTGAATGCATAGTCTCTTGGAGTTGGAGATAGAGGCCATGATCAATGGAGATTTGGGCAGCACTTCGTTGCAAGAGTGATTTGTGAGGGTTTAAGCTAGGTCTAGGGGTCTTTTTATAGAGATTAGGAGTAGTTTTAGCCATAGGATTAACCCTAAATCGAATCCGAGCCATCAAATAACGTCACTAGCCAACGAAACAGGTCCAAACAGCCAAAATAAGTGCACCAGGCCGACCTGGCCGTCCAGGGAGGTCGACCCCAAGGTCGACTCTAGTGTCGACCTGGTTGGGAAGGAGGTCGACCCTAGTGTCGACCCCCCTATTGACCTGTCTGGGCGGGAATTTTCCTGCCCAGTCTGTTTTGGCTGAATTTGAATTCTGAATTTAAATTTGAACTGTTTTTGAACTTGAAATTTTCTGAAAACTTTGACGGGCCATAACTTGGTCATACGGGCTCCGTTTTTCGAAAACTCGGACTCTATTTCATGTATTTTTCCGAGATGAACGCAATGGCACAGCCCGTTTCCCCTGATTCAGAATTTATAATTAAATTATGCCTTGATTCTTGTCTTAGCACGTTGTAAAAATTCGGGTTGTTACATTCTCCCCAACTTAAAGGATTTCGTCCCCGAAATCTCCAAGTTAGGAAGAACGTATCCTACCATCCATCATCCATCTACTCAAAACATCATCCACAGGCAACCATGGTCCTTAAAAGACTCCTAATGCTTTATGAACACATGCAGAAAGTGTGTGTATATGTTCCTTAGCTAACGCTAATGATCAGGCCTGAATGATCTTTCTAATGCAAAATATGTTTAGTGCCATGAGTCCAACATGTATGCAAATAGTCCTAGTCATATAAACACTATATGTGTGCACAACCATTCATCCACATGCAACATCCACATGATAACTTATTCAATTTCATCCATAAGCAAGTATAAATACTCGTGCATATGCAACATGAAATGTGATTGGGTCGATCTAGTATCTAGTGTGTATTCGCGCATCCACGAGCAACCACTTGCAACCATTTGCAACCATATCAATCATAACATGTTTCAAATACATGTTTACATCCATAGGGTTCTACCTAAGGTTCCCAAGATAGAATCGAGGAGATAAACAAGATAAACTCCTTACGGGGTTTGCAGCGGAAACAGGATCGAGAGGATATCCACCAAGCGATAACATGCAAGCAAGCTCTACAGGAGAACCAGGGATCAACGATATACTCTTAAAAAGAGATATGATGCGCGCATTTAAGCCGCATTTCCTTGAGCTTACTTACAGTGTGCCTCTACCACCTTTGACTTCATGATTTTTGTAGCTCCTTGATTCCTATTTCCAAGGTATGAGTTGGAACTCATTTCATTGTCGCCTCTCGTTTCATCTTCACTTATTCTTTCCCTAGTATGCTCGGCTCAAACATATCTGCGTACTCATGCAAGCTCTCCAAAATTCACTAGTGAATTCTGGATCTCGTTTACCGATGCCAATCCATGTTACCACGTGCACTTACTAGGGTGATTCCTATAACCCATGCTTAAGCGGAATGAACTACCCGCCTTATTGGCGAACGTTACTCGATCGGATCAGAGATTTCCGATAAATGCATCAAGAGATTCTAGGTAACTAACCATGATAAAACCCAAAAGGTTCTACGAGACTTCGAGGGTATTACCAAGGCAAGTTGAGAGTTTAACTACCCTCTTTCCAAAACCGAGAATGGTATCCCTAACTGGATAACCACTTTATCCCTAGAATCAATCCATAGCTCAACAATATAAGCATTGCTTCTAATCTCAACACTTGGCATTTACATTATCAATTCCAAACAAGTCATGAATAAATGGACCGATCCTCCAACCAGATTTGGGACAA
Source organism: Allium sativum (assembly GCA_030737875.1). Classification (NCBI taxonomy): domain Eukaryota; kingdom Viridiplantae; phylum Streptophyta; class Magnoliopsida; order Asparagales; family Amaryllidaceae; genus Allium; species Allium sativum. Next base: position 165,827,759 of record CM060924.1, read on the forward strand.
AAATGGGATCCTCTACCTTGCTAGTACTAAGGTGCAGAGACTCAACTATCGAAGCAGACTTAAATGATGCTATGATCAAAACAAAGTCCTGAAGGGATGATAGAGAGGAAAAGCTAAACGTTTAACAAGATCGTTACCATCCTTACGAGATACGCTAGAAATGAGAGTATACAATTGCCCTCTCGATGATCTTGTCCTTGTCCCATAATTCTTAACTATCCGTCCCGTTTTTCCTCCATTGTGGCTTAAGCCATACCAACAAGTTGCCTATCCTTAAGCTTGTGTCCTTTATCCTTGTTCTTACTATCCTTTCTTATAACGCGGCAACAGGTCTCTCGAGAACTTCCTCCATCGCACGGAAAACACTTACGTGGCTAGACAAGGATTAGTCGCAGTTAAAACTACTGTGACTACCGATGGAGGAAAGAAAGAAAAAGAGATTCAATTAAGGAAACAAAGGATAGTGCTAATGGCCTTTTGGGGAATAGCCTTTAAAAACTTCTCTTGAAAAATGCTTCTTTGTAAACGGTTTCTCAAATAGTTTTCAGAAGGTTTTAAAAACTTTTGCCCAGTCTGGTAACCTTCTGCTCTGATACCAAATGTAACACCCCACCTCCGCTAGGGTCACTCACAAAGAGAATGCACTAGGTTTGGTGAAGCATTATCGAGGTAAACATGCACAGAAATATTACAAGACAACATATATAAAACAGTGGAAGTAAAACAAATTTCATTACCTTATAAAATAAGGTCTAAAGCCTTTCACATCAGAATACATCAAAACCTGTCTTGCAATAGTAAAGAAGCATAAAACCTTTTCATAAATTATTCCCCCAAAATAAAGAGGTGAAGTAGCCATAGCCAAGAGAAGACCGAGCTATACATGTTGACCTTCAAGCAAAAGAGGTCCGAGATAAACAATGGTATTTCCTCCCTGAAAACCTGGGGGGGAGGGTGGAACGGAAGACAAAGAGGCGAAAGAAAACGGGGTCAGTCATAAAGACTGGTAAGTCCTATCTACTTCCAGCATAAAAACAGGTAAAGGTAACATGACATGCATAAACTTGAAAATAAACATAAGGATGACGACAAGATAGATAAACTAAACCAAGATAACAGGGTGAACTACGGTATCAAGATAAACTAAGGTATCATGATGAACTACGGTGTCAAGGTAAATCAAAGTATCACATCGTCATGTTTCTATCAAGTATAATATCCCAAGGTATCTATCATGTATATTTGCTCTGCGCCTCCCGTACTAGTATCCCAACCCGTGTCATGAGTTAACTATAAAATGTCCCTTGACCAAAATCACGAAATGGTCCATGTCGTCCTAATATCTCGCGTACATAGGTTTTCCTAACTCGTATGTTTCTTTCCATGTATAAGTTCAGTCCTTTGCCGTAGGTCATACGGGCTTTCCCATGTAAATCAATACCACCTCAACGTAGTACCATTTTATCCTTGAAGTTGTTTTCGACTGCTACCCTTGATCTGGTTATGTTTTCTTACCATGAACTATCGCGTGTTCACCTAGGATTTATGCCACCTAGGACCGCTAGGGATTATGCTACCTAATGAACGTTTTCGTATCTCGGTTTGGGTTTTAACCACCTAGGGCTACTAAGGATTACGCTACCCGTCAACCGCGCCCTTTTCCCACGTAAGCACCGTGAATCGTTTTTCCATGTCTAACTACACATGTATCTCAATGTGCCATCTGAGCCCCGTGCCAGGGCAAATCAAGAAATACGAGACTCGGTCGTGAGTTTTAAGTCATCTGCCGAATGCAGATATCAAGGTCTGTTTTTGTATCCGTGGCTATGGTCCCATGTGACCCTCCCTCAACTACTGAAAGGCAATCCAAGAAAAATCATGCACGAGAACTATACTCCGGCCCCCTATGCCCCACTTACCTATTGGCCCACCTCACCCATAACTCGATAGCAAGTATATGGTCTGTTAGGAGTTCTCTGCCTTTCCGTATACGTACACGATTGACTAAAGATGGTAGGTAGTCGACGACGCGCTATCCAGGGCCAAAATCAAGTATCGTCGACTCCACGCTAATCCATCCCCGTCTTTAGGTTGCTCGCACAACAACCAAGGCATACTCTTGGTTCTTCTACCGCAGACCTTAACCTCTGTGAGCCCAGGCGGATCATCTGCAACCTCACAGAGGGATACCAAGAGTACCCTCACGTGTGTTTAAGCGATGATCTACCGCATCGAGTTACTCATCTATCTGTGAACTGGTCCAAATCCCTTGACTAAGAATTATTACTTAGTTATCCTAAACTAAGGTTTATCACTTAGTTCCCTTTTCCGTTATCCTTGTTAACTACGATTTTCCACCTAGTCCCCTGAACTAGGGTTTTGTCTAATGGGTTAAGTGTTGTCATTCCAGTTCATGACTTAACCCGCCTACGAACCATGTCAAGGTTGGCTAAGTATTTAAGCTCAAGACTTAGCCCTACAAGTTGGTTAAGTATACCAAGAAGCTCATGACTTAACCCTATTCAATTATCAAGTCGGATTGGTTAAGTATTAGTTTGTCTTGACCCTATCAGATTATCGTGTTAGATTAGTTAAGCATAGTTTATCTTAACCCCATCAGATTATCGAGTCGGATTGGTTAACTATGGGTTAGCTTAACCCCATCCACTAATCGTATTACAATGTTTAAATATATTTAAACGGTCTTGTGACTTAACCCTATCAAGTTCTCATATTAGATTGGTTAAGTATAGGTTACTTAACCTCATCAAATCATCATGTATAATTGATTAAGTATAAGTTACTTAACCTCATTGAATTATCATGTTAAATTGGTTAAGTATTGGTTACTTAACCTCATCGAATTACCGTGTTTAGATTAGTTAAGTCTAGGTTAACTTAACTTCATCTAATTATCGTGTTTAGATTAGTTAAGTGTAGGTTAACTTAACTCTATCTAATTACCGTGTTTAGATTAGTTAAGTGTGGATTAGCTTAACCCCATCCCCTAACTGTATTTTACGGTTAAGTATCATTAAGAAATCAAGTCCAGTTTCACTTAACCTACCCATTCATGTCATATCGGTTAAGTGTCATTAGTCAGATTTACTTATCCTTATCATGTGGCATTAATTGAATTAATGCACTCTCAACCTCTCACATTAGACGTTGTTGTGGTTACTGGTTACGCTGGGCGGGTTCGGGCAGATTTACACCACAACCTAGTCTAACCTCGGGTTTCAAGCGCGATATGACAAACTACCCACATTGGGTCCTATTGTTTGTAGCCACTGGATTTGCCGGGCGGGTCCGGGCAGATTTATGCTACAAACTCAACCCAACCTCGAGTTGGCCACTTCCATGTTTTTCTACGTTTCATGTTCATGACAAGTTTAGACCCCTTTTTAAGTCTATGTTTTAATGTAACCCCATGTCAAGTTTTCAAGTCATATTCCAAGTCATGTTTTCATGTCATGTTCACGTTTATTATCATTACATGTTCCATGTAGTTCCATGTCAAGTTCATAGCCCATTTTCAAGTTTGCCTAAACAACCCAAAACATGTCCCCAACGCACATGAAAGCGAATAAACATGTTTGGAATAATATGACAAAGATGGGTACAAGATGGCAAAGATGAATCACATGTTAAACATGGTGAAAATTGAGGCAAAGGTGTTCACATAACTAGCATATTGCATAATGGCCTCAAAACATGCACGATGTCATAAAGGGATTGGCCACAAACATGCACGGTATCATAAGGGGTTTGGCCTCAAAACATGCGTAATACCATAAGGGGTTTTGGCCTCAAAACATGCATAGCTTCATAAGGGATTTGGGTTCATTTACATGCATAAGCCCCAACTCAAATTTATGTAACTATTTCACAAGTAAAAGTGGTTCCAAGGGTTCATGCTAACATCCCACAAGTAAAGGTCCAATCTTGCATGGCAAACTAAGTCCAATGCAACATGAACAACATGACTTAATCACCAAACATAGCCTAAAGTCATAGGGTCAAGCAAAAGAGGCATGACAAGGTTCATATAGGCTAGCATACTTGTGTTCATCGTATTTTATTCCATGTCACATTAGAACTATCGTTTAGATCTACAAGTAGCTAGAACTTACATAGCGTGGCTAAGGGATTATGAGCATGAATCATCATGAAATTGGCCTAGCAACGTTGATCCACTCCCTTGATTTGATGTAGCAAGCTAGCACCTTTGATTCGGATCTAGTTTGAATGCATAGTCTCTTGGAGTTGGAGATAGAGGCCATGATCAATGGAGATTTGGGCAGCACTTTGTTGCTAGAGTGATTTGTGAGGGTTTAAGCTAGGTCTAGGGGTCTTTTTATAGAGATTAGGAGTAGTTTTAGCCATAGGATTAACCCTAAATCGAATCTGAGCCACCAAATCACATCACTAGCCAACGAAACAGGTCCAAACAGCCAAAATAAGTGCACCAGGACGACCTGACCGTCCAGGGAGGTCGACCCCCAAGGTTGACTCTAGTGTCGACCTGGTTGGGGAGGAGGTCGACCCTAGTGTCGACCCCCCTGTCGACCTGTCTGGGTGGGAATTTTCCCGCCCAGTCTGTTTTGGCTGAATTTGAATTCTGAATTTTAATTTGAACTGTTTTTGAACTTGAAATTTTCTGAAAACTTTGACGGGCCATAACTTGGTCATACGGGCTCTGTTTTTCGAAAACACGGACTCTATTTCGCGTATTTTTCCGAGACGAACGCAATGGCATAGCCCGTTTCCCCTGATTCAGATTTTATAATTAAATTCTGCCTTGATTCTTGTCTTATCACGTTGTAAAAATTCGGGTTGTTACATTCTCCCCAACTTAAAGGATTTCGTCCCCGAAATCTCCAAGTTAGGAAGAACGTATCCTACCATCCATCATCCATCTACTCAAAACATCATCCACAGGCAACCATGGTCCTTAAAAGACTCCTAATGCTTTATGAACACATGCAGAAAGTGTGTGTATATGTTCCTTAGCTAACGCTAAAGATCAGGCCAGAATGATCTTTCTAATGTAAAATAGGTTGAGTGCCATGAGTCCAACATGTATGCAAGTAGTCCTAGTCATATAAACACTACATGTGTGCACAACCATTCATCCACATGCAACATCCACATGATAACATATTCAATTTCATCCATAAGCAAGTATAAATACTCGTGCATATGCTACATGAAATGTGATTGGGTCGATCTAGTATCTAGTGTGTATTCGCGCATCCACGAGCAACCACTTGCAACCATTTGCAACCATATCAATCATAACATGTTTCAAATACATGTTTACATCCATAGGGTTCTACCTAAGGTTCCCAAGATAGAATCGAGGAGATAAACAAGATAAACTCCTTACGGGGTTTGCAGCGGAAACAGGATCGAGAGGATATCCACCAAGCGATAGCATGCAAGCAAGCTCTACAGGAGAACCAGGGATCAACGATATACTCTTAAAAAGCGATATGATGCGCGCGTTTAAGACGCGTTTCCTTGAGCTTAATTACAGTGTGCCTCGACCACCTTTGACTTCATGATTTTCGTAGCTCCTTGATTCCTATTTCAAAGGTATGTGTTGGAACTCATTTCATTGTCGCCTCTCGTTTCACCTTCACTTATTCTTTCCCTAGTATGCTCGGCTCAAACATATCTGCGTACTCATGCAAGCTCTCCAAAATTCACTAGTGAATTCTGGATCTCGTTTACCGATGCCAATCCATGTTACCACGTGCACTTACTAGGGTGATTCCTATAACCCATGCTTAAGAGGAATGAACTATCCGCCTTATTGGCGAACATTACTCGATTGGATCAGAGATTTCTGATAAATGCATCAAGAGATTCTAGGTAACTAACCATGACAAAACCCAAAAGGTTCTACGAGACTTCGAGGGTATTACCAAGGCAAGTTGAGAGTTTAACTACCCTCTTTCCAAAACCGAGAATGGTATCCCTAACTGGCTAACCACTTTATCCCTAGAATCCATCCATAGCTCAACAATATAAGCATTGCTTCTAATCTCAACACTTGGCATTTACATTATCAATTCCAAACAAGTCATGAATAAATGGACCGATCCTCCAACCAGATTTGGGACCAAAATGGGATCCTCTACCATGCTAGTACTAAGGTGCAGAGACTCAACTATCGAAGCAGACTTAAATGATGCTATGATCAAAACAAAGTCCTGACGGGATGATAGAGAGGAAAAGCTAAACGTTTAACAAGATCATTACCATCCTTACGAGATACGCTAGAAATGAGAGTATACCATTGCCCTCTCAATGATCTTGTCCTTGTCCCATAATTCTTAATTATCCGTCCCGTTTTCCCTCCATTGTGGCTTAAGCCATACCAACAAGTTGCCTATCCTTAAGATTGTGTCCCTTATCCTTGTTCTTACTATCCTTTCTTATAACGCGGCAACAGGTCTCTCGAGAACTTCCTCCATCGCACGGAAAACACTTACGTGGCTAGACAAGGATTAGTCATAGTTAAAACTACTGTGACTTCCGATGGAGGAAAGAAAGGAAAAGATATTCAATCAAGGAAACAAAGGATAGTGCTAATGGCCTTTTGGGGAATAGCCTTTAAAAACTTTTCTTGAAAAATGCTTCTTTGTAAACGGTTTCTCAAATAGTTTTCAGAAGGTTTTAAAAACTTTTGTCCAGTCTGGTAACCTTCTGCTCTGATACCAAATGTAACACCCCACCTCCGCTAGGGTCACTCACAAAGAGAATGCACTAGGTTTGGTGAAGCATTATCGAGGTAAACATGCACAGAACTATTACAAGATAGAACATATATAAAACAGTGGAAGTAAAACAAATTTCATTACCTTATAAAATAAGGTCTAAAGCCTTTTACATCAGAATACATCAAAACCTGTCTTGCAATAGTAAAGAAGCATAAAACCTTTTCATAAATTATTCCCTCAAAATAAAGCGGTGAAGTAGCCATAGCCAAGAGAAGACCGAGCTATACATGATGACCTTCAAGCATAAGAGGTCCGAGCTAAACAACAGTATTTCCTCCCTGAAAACCTAGGGGGGGGGGACGGAAGACAAAGAGGCGAAAGAAAACGGGGTCAGTCATAAAGACTGGTAAGTCCTATCTACTTCCAGCACAAAAACAGGTAAAGGTAACATGACATGCATAAACTTGAAAATAAACATAAGGATGACGAACAGATAGATAAACTAAACCCAGATAACAGGGTGAACTACGGTATCAAGATAAACTAAGGTATTATGATGAACTACGGTGTCAAGGTAAATCAAAGTATCACATCGTCAGATTTCTATCAAGTATAATATCCCAAGGTATCTATCATGTATATTTGCTCTGCACCTCCCGTACTAGTATCCCAACCTGTGTCAAGAGTTAACTATAAAATGTCCCTTGACCAAAATCATGAAATGGTCCATGTCGTCCTAATATCTCGCGTACATAGGGTTTCCTAACTCGTATGTTTCTTTCCATGTATAAGTTCAGTCCTTTGCCGTAGGTCGTACGGGCTTTCCCATGTATATCTATACCACCTCAACGTAGTACCATTTTATCCTTGAAGTTGTTTTGGACTGTTACCCTTGATCTGGTTATGTTTTCTTACCATGAACCATCGCGTGGTCACCTAGGATTTATGCCACCTAGGACCTCTAGGTATTATGCTACCTAATGAACGTTTTCGTATCTCGGTTTGGGTTTTAACCACCTACGGCTACTAGGGATTACGCTACCCGTCAACCGCGCCCTTTTCCCACGTAAGCACCGTGAATCATTTTTCCATGTCTAACTGCACATGTATCTCACTGTGCCATCCGAGTCCCGTGCCAGGGCAAATCAAAAAATACGAGACTCGGTCGGGAGTTTTAAGTCGTCTGCAAAATGCAGATATCAAGGTCTGTTTTTGTATCCGTGGCTATGGTCCCACGTGACCCCTCCCTCAACTACTGAAAGGCAATCCAAGAAAAATCAAGCATGAGAACTATACTCCGGCCCCCTATGCCCCCACTTACCTATTGGCCCACCTCACCCATAACTCGATAGCAAGTATATGGTCTGTTGGGAGTTCTCTGTCTTTCCGTATACGTACACGATTGACTAAAGATGGTAGGTAGTCGACGACGCGCTATCCAGGGCAAAAATAGAGTATCGTCGACTCCACGCTAATCCATCCCCGTCTTTAGGTTGCTCACACAGCAAACAAGGCATACTCTTGGTTCTTCTACCGCAGACCTTAACCTCTGTGAGCCCAGGCGGATCATCTGCAACCTCACAGAGGGATACCAAGAGTACCCTCACGTCCCCCGAAGCTACTGCTTCGTCACCCAGTTCGTTGGAGCCCTTATCTAAGTCAGATGATTTGCTCATCCACGTGTGTTTAAGCGATGACCTACCGTATCAGGTTACTCATCTATCTGTGAACTGGTCCAAATCCCTTGACTAAGAATTATTACTTAGTTATCCTAAACTAAGGTTTATCACTTAGTTCCCTTTTCTGTTATCCTTGTTAACTACGATTTTCCACCTAGTCCCCTGAACTAGGGTTTTGTCTAATGGGTTAAGTGTTGTCATTCCAGTTCATGACTTAACCCGCCTACGAACCATGTCAATGTTGGCTAAGTATTTAAGCTCAAGACTTAGCCCTACAAGTTGGTTAAGTATACCAAGAAGCTCATGACTTAACCCTATTCAATTATCAAGTCGGATTGGTTAAGTATTAGTTTGTCTTGACCCTATCAGATTATCGTGTTAGATTAGTTAAGCATAGTTTATCTTAACCCCATCAGATTATCGAGTCGGAATGGTTAAGTATGGGTTAACTTAACCTCATCCACTAATCGTATTACAATGGTTAAGTATATTTAAACAGTCTTGTGACTTAACCCTATCAAGTTCTCATATTAGATTGGTTAAGTATAGGTTACTTAACCTCATCAAATCATCATGTATAAGTGATTAAGTATAAGTTACTTAACCTCATTGAATTATCATGTTAAATTGGTTAAGTATTGGTTACTTAACCTCATCGAATTACCGTGTTTAGATTAGTTAAGTCTAGGTTAACTTAACTTCATCTAATTACCGTGTTTAGATTAGTTTAGTGGAGGTTAACTTAACTCCATCTAATTACCGTGTTTAGATTAGTTAAGAGTGGAATAGCTTAACCCCATCCCCTAACTGTATTTTATGGTTAAGTATCATTAAGAAATCAAGTCCGGTTTCACTTAACCTACCCATTCATGTCATATCGGTTAAGTGTCATTAGTCAGATTTACTTAACCTTATCATGTGGCATTAATTGAATTAATGCACTCTCAACCCCTCACATTAGACGTTGTTGTGGTTACTGGTTACGCCGGGCGGGTTCGGGCATATTTACACCACAACCTAGTCTAACCTCGGGTTTCAAGCGCGATATGACAAACTACCCACATTGGGTCCTATTGTTTGTACCACTGGATTTGCCGGGCGGGTCCGGGCAGATTTATGCTACAAACTCAACCCAACCTCGAGTTGGCCACTTCCATGTTTTTCTACGTTTCATGTTCATGTCAAGTTTAGACCCTTTTTTAAGTCTATGTTTTAATGTAACCGCATGTCAAGTTTTCAAGTCATATTCCAAGTCATGTTTTCATGTCATGTTCACGTTTATTATCATTACATGTTCCATGTAGTTCCATGTCAAGTTCATAGCCCATTTTCAAGTTTGCCTAAACTACCCAAAACGTGTCCCCAGCGCACATGAAAGCGAATCAACATGTTTGGAATAATATGACAAAGATGGGTACAAGATGGAAAAGATGAATCACATGTTAAACATGGTGAAAATTGAGGCAAAGGTGTTCACATAACTAGCATATTGCATAATGGCCTCAAAACATGCACGATGTCATAAAGGGATTGGCCACAAACATGCACGGTATCATAAGGGGTTTGACCTCAAAACATGCATAATACCATAAGGGGTTTTGGCCTCAAAACATGCATAGCGTCATAAGGGATTTGGGTTCATTTACATGCATAAGCCCCAACTCAAATTTATGTAACTATTTCACAAGTAAAAGTGGTTCCAAGGGTTCATGCTAACATCCCACAAGTAAAGGTCTAATCTTGCATGGAAAACTAAGTCCAATGCAACATGAACAACATGATTTAATCACCAAACATAGCCTAAAGTCATAGGTTCAAGCAAAAGAGGCATGACAAAGTTCATATAGGCTAGCATACTTGTGTTCATCGCATTTTATTCCATGTCACATTAGAACTATCGTTTAGATCTACAAGTAGCTAGAACTTACATAGCGTGGCTAAGGGATTATGAGCATGAATCGTCATGAAATTGGCCTTGCAACGTTGATCCACTCCCTTGATTTGATGTAGCAAGCTAGCACCTTTGATTCGGATCTAGTTTGAATGCATAGTCTCTTGGAGTTGGAGATAAAGGCCATAATCAATGGAGATTTGGGCAGCACTTCGTTGCAAGAGTGATTTGTGAGGGTTGAAGCTAGGTCTAGGGGTCTTTTTATAGAGATTAGGAGTAGTTTTAGCCATAGGATTAACCCTAAATCGAATCCGAGCCATCAAATCACGTCACTAGCCAATGAAACAGGTCCAAACAGCCAAAATAAGTGCACCAGGCCGACCTGGCCGTCCAGGGAGGTCGACTCTAGTATCGGCCTGGTTGGGGGGGGGGAGGTCGACCCTAGTGTCGACCCCCCTGTCGACCTGTCTGGGTGGGAATTTTCCCGCCAGTCTGTTTTGGCTGAATTTGAATTCTGAATTTTAATTTGAACTGTTTTTAAACTTGAAATTTTCTGAAAACTTTGACGGGCCATAACTTGGTCATACGAGCTCCGTTTTTTGAAAACTCGGACTCTATTTCGTGTATTTATCCGAGACAAACGCAATGGCATAGCCTGTTTCTCCTGATTCAGATTTTATAATTAAATTCTGCCTTTATTCTTGTCTTAGCACGTTGTAAAAATTCGGGTTGTTACATTCTCCCCAACTTAAAGGATTTCGTCCCCGAAATCTCCAAGTTAGGAAGAACGTATCCTACCATCCATCATCCATCTACTCAAAACATCATCCACAGGCAACCATGGTCCTTAAAAGACTCCTAATGCTTTATGAACACATGCAGAAAGTGTGTGTGTATGTTCCTTAGCTAACGCTAATGATCGGGCCTGAATGATCTTTCTAATGCAAAATATGTTTAGTGCCATGAGTCCAACATGTATGCAAATAGTCCTAGTCATATAAACACTATATGTGTGCACAACCATTCATCCACATGCAACATCCACATGATAACATATTCAATTTCATCCATAAGCAAGTATAAATACTCGTGCATATGCAACATGAAATGTGACTGGGTCGATCTAGTATCTAGTGTGTATTCGCGCATCCACGAGCAACCACTTGCAACCATTTGCAACCATATCATTCATAACATGTTTCAAATACATGTTTACATCCATAGGGTTCTACCTAAGGTTCCCAAGATAGAATCGAGGAGATAAACAAGATAAACTCCTTACGGGGTTTGCAGCGGAAACAGGATCAAGAGGATATCCACCAAGCGATAGCATGCAAGCAAGCTCTACAGGAGAACCAGGGATCAACGATATACTCTTAAAAAGAGTTATGATGCACGCGTTTAAGACACATTTCCTTGAGCTTAATTACAGTGTGCCTCGACCACCTTTGACTTCATGATTTTCGTAGCTCCTTGATTCCTATTTCCAAGGTATGAGTTGAAACTCATTTCATCGTCGCCTCTCGTTTCACCTTCACTTATTCTTTCCCTAGTATGCTCGGCTCAAACATATCTGCGTACTTGTAGAGACCCGCAACCTCCCCGTAGAGGAAAGCGTCGGATAGTTCGAGAACAAACCACAACAGAACTCATACAGAAGAACGTTTCATTGTATATTACAACAATGCATCAGATTACAAGAATATACAAAGTATAAACGAATATTACACAGAAATATCAGAGATTTAAATTACATTTAAATACATAGCAGCGGAAAATATTACAATACACAACTAGAAGAAGATATACGGATACAAAGCTTTCCGGATATCGTTCCAGCTGTAAACCAGGATCCTGTGAATATAAATCTGCAAAACCAAAACTACTAGCTGCCCGTGTCAAAATAAGGGCACCCAGAGTTTAGGTTAAAACAATAAACTCCAGGTCAGTCATGTGACTGGTGTGAGAACTAAAACAGTTAATCTTTATTTTTAAAGCTAGGTAAATCAAGGGACCACGCCGTATAACACGGAACGGGTTTCCTCCCAAGAATACCAGTGCATAAAACAACTAGCGCAATGCTAAATAAAGAAAAATGAAGCTGTTATAAGACCCAGGTCCTATCACACAATGCAAACGCAAGCCGGGGGATAGGGTTTTCCCTTATAACAGCCAAAGAATGCTTGATACGTTTAAAACAAATCATTTGATACTATAATAAGTGCATAGTGTATAAAACAACTTCAAATCATAAGTATCAATCATAGACGACATGAGCGTCCCATGCCACTATGTCGCCATGTATAGGTTTACAAATAAAACCGCAAATGTCACGTATTTGGAAATTGGATTTCCGTCTATGAACCGAGGCAAAAGATAGTCCTCAACCGATTCGAGACAATCTAGCCTACCATGTCTCAGGATCAGAGCTCGAGTGACCCTAGGAGCGACAGGGCCGGTCCACCGATGTGGATTAAAATGCCTGAACACTACGTTTCCCCGCCCTTTGGGGCGCAAGTCTGGTCCGTCAGCCGACCAGAAGCATCGGCCGAAACCGATATAACCGAGGCGCCTCGCAACAGCAACAACCACATAAGTCAAACTCGTCAGGGCGTGTAAAACCACTGACGCCACTTCTAGCTAGAAAGAAACGCATGCCCTCCCTGAGGTCCGTCTCCCGTTTTTGGTTCATACCGGGTGTGAAACACGCGAGGTAAACGTTACACAAAGCTACGCCACAAAGGCCGTGCTTTGATCATCACCACAAGACTTTGCTTTTCAACAGAAGCCTCGATCATTTGCATCTTAGCATGCCACACAGGCAAACCATCCTATGCAACCGATATCAGTCACACAGAATGAAATCCGATGTCAGACACACAGTCAATTTACAAGTCCGTCCTGGGTCTGAACGAAACCGGAGGCACCTAGTACCCCGCATATCCATCGATCTCCAAGTACGTCTGGACGATCACTAACTGTTTCCATCTTCTTGGGTGTACAGCCCAATCAAGATCATCAGTTATCCCCCAAACGACGTGAAAACCTCCGGTCTTCGACCATCGTCTTCATCTTCGACTTATCGTCGTATCAGTTATTCAGAATGGGATAAACCCGGTCTTCCCGAATAACTCGCGTATATTTTAAATAAGTGTTACACAAACACGACATACGCCTCATTCCAATTCATTAGTCACTAACCATAAATTAATCAAGAGAATAATTCCCCAAATATTAACCCCGAAGGCCGAAACCAACATCAGATCAATATTCAGAAAACCATTCTGCTTGGCTAACCGACAGTTAGTTTCTAAATTTCACGTTCAAATCTAATTAAAGATTTAACTATCGCCTGGAGCAAAACTGGTGATACTCCATTCTCGATCTTTTCAATCTAATTAAAGATTCATTAAAACTCCACTTAGTTTTAATCATTATCTGGGTTAAAGAATCAGTGTCATTTAAAACACGGTTCACGATAAACCCAAAATCACATTCATTAATTATCGGGTTAAAGGACGAGTGTTATTTAAAACACTGTTCACGATAAACCCAAAAATCAATATCAATTCAATTCCAATTAAATATCATTTAATTGGTACACTTCATTAAATCTAAATAAAAAGATTTAATCTTTTCTCAACTGGGTTCAAGAACAGTGTTAGTGAAGACACCATTCACGACAAACCCAAATCACATTCATTAATTATCGGGTTAAAGAACAAGTGTTATTTAAAACACTGTTCACGATAAACCCAAAAATCAATCTCAATTCAATTCCAATTAAATATTATTTAATTGGTACACTTCATTAAATCTAAATAAAAAGATTTAATCTTTTCTCAACTGGGTTCAAGAACAGTGTTAGTGAAGACACCATTCACGACAAACCCAAATCACATTCCATTAATTATCGGGTTAAAGAACAAGTGTTATTTAAAACACTGTTCACGATAAACCCAAAAATCAATACCAATTCAATTCCAATTAAATATCATTTAATTGGTACACTTCATTAAATCTAAATAAAAAGATTTAATCTTTTCTCAACTGGGTTCAAGAACAGTGTTAGTGAAGACACCATTCACGACAAACCCAAATCACATTCGATATTCAATACAAGGCTCTGAATAGAAAATATATCGGCTTATATTCAATATCGAATTCTACGACTAACAAATGTCGTATTGGAAATAACGATACAAATATATATCTTTCAAATTTCCATAACAACACCTGTAATATCACGAATTCCAACATCGAAATATTCCGAAGACAATTTCGATTCAAATCCACTCCAATGCAATCATTGGAAATTTTGGTTATTTTCAAAACCATTTCAAATTCAATTTATTTATTTAAAAATAAATAGAATTATAATTCTAGTTCAAAACTAGTTCATTTCGATAAAAATCTATTTTTATCTTTTCAAATAGGGAGTTTTTCATCCTAATTCTTTCTAAATCATTTCTTATGATTTTACACAAATTATTATTATTTTTAATAATTTTATCAAGGCCCGTACAGTCGATTTCCAACAACGGCCATCGAACTGCACTTACAGCGACCTTTTTCGAATTTGATTTGGACGTATCTCCAAATCCAACCGTTAGATTTCAAATTTCTAACATTCATTAGAAAGCTCTTTTCGATACGAACCCAACGGTTCCGGTTTTAGGAGAATCCGACGGTCGGATCTCCCGCAATGTCCGTTTGAAATAAATGGTCGAAATTCGCGAACTGCCGCGGCGCGGCGCGTTCTATTCAGGCCATTATATTATATATATAATATATATAATATATATTTCGTCGATTTCTATTCAAAACGAACTATATAAATAGTTTTAAAATCGTTTCAAAACCTATTTCAAATTCCATTTCAATTCAAAGCAAAATTGAATTCTTCTTTATAAATTCGTTTCAAAATTCATTTCTATTCAATTCAAATTTCAATTCAATTTGAATTCATTTCAATTCGCTTTCAATTCCATTTGAATTCGTTTTCAATTCAATTCATTTCGAAATCGTTTTCAATTCAATTCATTTCGAAATCGTTTTCAATTCCTTTTGAATTCGTTTTCAATTCAATTCATTTCGAAATCGTTTTCAATTCATTTTGAATTCGTTTTCAATTCAATTCATTTCGAAATCGTTTTCTTAAAATCGATATAAATATCGTTCACGTCAAAATGGCGTCAATCTAATCAACACGGCTTCATATATTGATATTTTCAAATATTCCATTTCAAATATTTCTATTTCAAATATTTCTATTTCAAATATTTCTATTTCAAATATTTCTATTTCAAATATTTCTATTTCAAATATTTCTATTTCAAATATTTCTTTTTTTCTCGAAACTGGAATGAGGCCCAATCAATTACCATATAATGTTAATTATATGGATTTTCTACAACACATGTATATATCAACAACGATGAATAATCAACCATCAACCAAAGTGCACTACACTGTATAAGCATCAAATATAGACATTTAACGCTTATAGCAGCTTGTCAATCAATCGATCGACATATTTAATAAATCAGGATGAGTGAACTTCAAATTTCATCCTAACACCCGTGTGGGGTTTCAAACAATCAAACACATATTTTATTTGTGCAGTTAGGCGATGTGTAAAATTTATCGACCCAATCAACGTCATTCAAATAGGTGTACATAAACAAACCGTCTGGTTTGTAAATGAATATTTATTTATTCACATTCACGTTAAAAATTATATTTTTAACGATAACACATTTTATTTTAACATATGAATTTATATTCAGTTCATTCGTTAAATAAAATGCTATTTTTATTTTTCTAACTTATTTTAGAAAATTTCGGCGGCATAACGGCACGATACTAGAAACGGGACAAGGCCTAGCCTTATCCCCGGTCTAGTGAAGGCCCACGCCATTCACACATCAATCAAATCAATTCGTTATGCAAACCACAAACTTTGGAGTAAGGGTCTAACCTAGCCTTACTCCTTCGCCTTATAACGGCGCACGTCTAATCCTAACCAATTTATCGATTCGATTTTTCACACCACAAACCACATTCAAACCAATATCACAATCAATCACCAAACAGTCAAACAAACAAGTCCATGGTCTGTGGACGGGTGTCGGGTGCTACTAAGCACCGTCTGCATCCTAGTATATATATAACTAGAAAAATAAATTGAAAGGTGAGAAATTCTCACCTATAGCTATCCTAGCTCCACGGCTCTTCCTTTGCAGAAGTCTTCGTCGTTTCGCCTTATTGTCACCTTCGTTGTCCGCTTTCACTACATATGTAAAAATCCCATTTTTACTTCGCTATTCAATATATAAAAATCGAATTTTTATTTCAAAGTTCAATATATAAAAAATCGAATTTTTATTTCAAAGTTCAATATATAAAAAATCGAATTTTTATTTCAAAGTTCTATATATAAAAATCGAATTTTTATTTCAAAGTTCTATATATAAAAATCGAATTTTTATTTCAAAGTTCTATATATAAAAATCGAATTTTTAGTTCGCTATTCAATATGTAAAAATCGAATTTTTAGTTCGCTATTCAATATATAAAAATCGAATTTTTAGTTCGCTATTCAATATGTAAAAATCGAATTTTTAGTTCGCTATTCAATATGTAAAAATCGAATTTTTAGTTCGCTATTCAATATGTAAAAATCGAATTTTTAGTTCGCTATTCAATATGTAAAAATCGAATTTTTAGTTCGCTATTCAATATGTAAAAATCGAATTTTTAGTTCGCTATTCAATATGTAAAAATCGAATTTTTAGTTCGCTATTCAATATGTAAAAATCGAATTTTTACTTTGTAAATTTCTAACCTCCTTCTATTTTTAATTCAAAACTTTTAAAACAAATTCAGTTTTTAAACTTTTTAAAACAAATTCAATTTTTAAACTTTTAAAACAAATTCAGTTTTTAAACTTTTAAAACAAATTCAGTTTTTAAACTTTTAAAACAAATTCAGTTTTTAAACTTTTAAAACAAATTCAGTTTTTGAACTTTTAAAACAAATTCAGTTTTTGAACTCAAATAAAAATCAGTTTTAAATCTTCTTAAAATCAGTTTTTATAGTTTTATAAAATGCAGTTTTTAATGCAGTTTAAAAATCAGAAGTAAAATAAATAAATAGAACTCACAGAGAGGGGGGGTTTCACCGATGTCGGAGGCAGAAGGAGTTGGCGAAGCGGAGGTGCGGCGGCAGGGTTCGAGGGTGGCGGCGTTAGGGTTCGAGGGTGGCGGCGCTAGGGTTCCGAACGAGGAGCGGCTTCGAGGCTTTGGGTCATCGATTGAGGGAGGGGAAACAGGCGAGGCGGGGCTTGGAGGAGGACAAGGCGGTGGCGTCGATCGATCTGCTCGCGATGGAGGGAGGAGCGGTCGGTCTTCGACGAGGGTTTTCTACTTTTTTTTTTTATTTATTCGTTGAAACAGAAATGAACGGGGGCCAGTACAAAGGATATAGGGAGGGAAATATATTTTTTTTTACTTTTTTTTTTATTATTATTAAATTAATTGCATAGAGTTGACTTTTACCCATGACCTCGAAACGAGGCCCACCGCCTGTCGTCCATAGCGTTTTACCCCCATTCCGAACACAATGGGATATGTATCGCAAGCTGATTTGATCGTTTCGATTAGTTTCAGTTGAATTTACATTTAAATCACTATATTGAATTTTAAACGTACATTTCAAATTACCGGGGTCACATACTAACTAGAAAAATTCCTGAAAAATATTTTCTAGCTTCGTACTGACGATACGGTCCTCACAAAACTAATTTCGTCGAATTCTGAGACCGTTTGAAAAATGGTCAATTTCCAGTCGATTAAAATCAACTGAAACCGGTCAAACGCATTTTCCTTTGCCACGCCCACATATTGATTCGAAAAATTACGAAATTTGAAACCTAGCAATAACTCGACATCACGGACCCAACAAAACTGGTTTCGTCGAAATCCGAGGTCATTTGCAAAATGTCCATTTTTAAGGGCCTGAATTCCATAGCGACTATTCAGAATTTTCAACTGGACATAACTTTTGATTCCCGCTACTAACTTTTGATTTTTCGGATTCGTTGGAAAGATATTCACTATTAGATTCCATTATTTTTGGTTTCACTAAAATCCGGATTGTTTTGCACCCGGTACATTCAATTGAAGTTTGAAATCGAATTATCGAACTACCGCGCCATTTTCAATTCTATTTATAATTATATATATAATTATTTATATTCTAACGACGACGTATATAATATGAACGTTCGAATTATATTCAATATAAATTTCTCGTCAATATTATTTAAAATAATTCATTTTAAATAATCAAAATTCGCTAAAATGGCCGAAATAAAAATTTTAAACTGGCCCAGATTTTACGGGTTGTTACAATCTCCCCCACTTAAAACTTTTCGTCCCCGAAAAGGAACAAAGTCGAAAGTGGTTTGATAATTCAACTCTACGCTCGATCTGGCTTCCATTCTCCAACTTTTCAGTTTCTGAGAATTTTCAAATTTCAAAAATTTGGCTAACTCCCTAAAAATTTGAAAAATTTCGCCATAACCTCCCCTGCACCGGGAGCATCGGGGAATTTCAAATAGCTTCCCCGGTCCTTCAGATCTCAAAAAGAAAAAGAAAAAGCCAAGCGGCTAGCCAATAGGCTCACAAAATCATCATCACCCAAACAAAACAGGAAATTATGTAGTAAACATGTACCTATTTGTCGGGCAAACAAATTTTATTCTCTGCTCTAGCCTCCTTGCTATGACCTGTTCAATGATATATGTGTATTTGCAAGCAAACGCGACCAATTTTCAATAAAATTCAATATTTGACTCAAATGAACTAAATGGTTCAAATTTTAATTATTCATACAATAATCAAACAATACAACCATCAATCAATTAGTTGATTAGTTTTTTTAAATGCATAACTTTGATATATATACAGAAAATCATGTTTTTGATGCCAATTCACAACAATAGGCCCTATCTAATTTTGGTTCTCACACCAGTCAATAGGAAATATATAGAAATCTCACTTTCGTCACTCGAAAATAAATACTGGCGACAGTGCCCCATCACCAGAATTACTCCCGGGCACTAGAGGGATTCTATATCTACCCAATATATTAAAACTTCGAATACACGTTTGCAAGACATATATGCAAAATCTTTATATATCGGATTGTCCTAATCAATATAAAATAAATAATCAAATACGAATAATTGATTTAAATTTTCAAAACGAAATTTGTTTTCATTTGAAAAATATACTCTTCACACTCGCTCTAGGATACTACTGATCCTATCTCTAACGAGTCATTCTAATTGGATATTACTAATCCAATATCTGATGAATTCTTTCATATGGTTCTAATGTGCCTTGTTCTCTGAGCTTTGTAAACCAAAGCTCTGATACCACGTGTAGAGACCCGCAACCTCCCCGTAGAGGAAAGCGTCGGATAGTTCGAGAACAAACCACAACAGAACTCATACAGAAGAACGTTTCATTGTATATTACAACAATGCATCAGATTACAAGAATATACAAAGTATAAACGAATATTACACAGAAATATCAGAGATTTAAATTACATTTAAATACATAGCAGCGGAAAATATTACAATACACAACTAGAAGAAGATATACGGATACAAAGCTTTCTGGATATCGTTCCAGCTGTAAACCAGGATCCTGTGAATATAAATCTGCAAAACCAAAACTACTAGCTGCCCGTGTCAAAATAAGGGCACCCAGAGTTTAGGTTAAAACAATAAACTCCAGGTCAGTCATGTGACTGGTGTGAGAACTAAAACAGTTAATCTTTATTTTTAAAGCTAGGTAAATCAAGGGACCACGCCGTATAACACGGAACGGGTTTCCTCCCAAGAATACCAGTGCATAAAACAACTAGCGCAATGCTAAATAAAGAAAAATGAAGCTGTTATAAGACCCAGGTCCTATCACACAATGCAAACGCAAGCCGGGGGATAGGGTTTTCCCTTATAACAGCCAAAGAATGCTTGATACGTTTAAAACAAATCATTTGATACTATAATAAGTGCATAGTGTATAAAACAACTTCAAATCATAAGTATCAATCATAGACGACATGAGCGTCCCATGCCACTATGTCGCCATGTATAGGTTTACAAATAAAACCGCAAATGTCACGTATTTGGAAATTGGATTTCCGTCTATGAACCGAGGCAAAAGATAGTCCTCAACCGATTCGAGACAATCTAGCCTACCATGTCTCAGGATCAGAGCTCGAGTGACCCTAGGAGCGACAGGGCCGGTCCACCGATGTGGATTAAAATGCCTGAACACTACGTTTCCCCGCCCTTTGGGGCGCAAGTCTGGTCCGTCAGCCGACCAGAAGCATCGGCCGAAACCGATATAACCGAGGCGCCTCGCAACAGCAACAACCACATAAGTCAAACTCGTCAGGGCGTGTAAAACCACTGACGCCACTTCTAGCTAGAAAGAAACGCATGCCCTCCCTGAGGTCCGTCTCCCGTTTTTGGTTCATACCGGGTGTGAAACACGCGAGGTAAACGTTACACAAAGCTACGCCACAAAGGCCGTGCTTTGATCATCACCACAAGACTTTGCTTTTCAACAGAAGCCTCGATCATTTGCATCTTAGCATGCCACACAGGCAAACCATCCTATGCAACCGATATCAGTCACACAGAATGAAATCCGATGTCAGACACACAGTCAATTTACAAGTCCGTCCTGGGTCTGAACGAAACCGGAGGCACCTAGTACCCCGCATATCCATCGATCTCCAAGTACGTCTGGACGATCACTAACTGTTTCCATCTTCTTGGGTGTACAGCCCAATCAAGATCATCAGTTATCCCCCAAACGACGTGAAAACCTCCGGTCTTCGACCATCGTCTTCATCTTCGACTTATCGTCGTATCAGTTATTCAGAATGGGATAAACCCGGTCTTCCCGAATAACTCGCGTATATTTTAAATAAGTGTTACACAAACACGACATACGCCTCATTCCAATTCATTAGTCACTAACCATAAATTAATCAAGAGAATAATTCCCCAAATATTAACCCCGAAGGCCGAAACCAACATCAGATCAATATTCAGAAAACCATTCTGCTTGGCTAACCGACAGTTAGTTTCTAAATTTCACGTTCAAATCTAATTAAAGATTTAACTATCGCCTGGAGCAAAACTGGTGATACTCCATTCTCGATCTTTTCAATCTAATTAAAGATTCATTAAAACTCCACTTAGTTTTAATCATTATCTGGGTTAAAGAATCAGTGTCATTTAAAACACGGTTCACGATAAACCCAAAATCACATTCATTAATTATCGGGTTAAAGGACGAGTGTTATTTAAAACACTGTTCACGATAAACCCAAAAATCAATATCAATTCAATTCCAATTAAATATCATTTAATTGGTACACTTCATTAAATCTAAATAAAAAGATTTAATCTTTTCTCAACTGGGTTCAAGAACAGTGTTAGTGAAGACACCATTCACGACAAACCCAAATCACATTCATTAATTATCGGGTTAAAGAACAAGTGTTATTTAAAACACTGTTCACGATAAACCCAAAAATCAATCTCAATTCAATTCCAATTAAATATTATTTAATTGGTACACTTCATTAAATCTAAATAAAAAGATTTAATCTTTTCTCAACTGGGTTCAAGAACAGTGTTAGTGAAGACACCATTCACGACAAACCCAAATCACATTCCATTAATTATCGGGTTAAAGAACAAGTGTTATTTAAAACACTGTTCACGATAAACCCAAAAATCAATACCAATTCAATTCCAATTAAATATCATTTAATTGGTACACTTCATTAAATCTAAATAAAAAGATTTAATCTTTTCTCAACTGGGTTCAAGAACAGTGTTAGTGAAGACACCATTCACGACAAACCCAAATCACATTCGATATTCAATACAAGGCTCTGAATAGAAAATATATCGGCTTATATTCAATATCGAATTCTACGACTAACAAATGTCGTATTGGAAATAACGATACAAATATATATCTTTCAAATTTCCATAACAACACCTGTAATATCACGAATTCCAACATCGAAATATTCCGAAGACAATTTCGATTCAAATCCACTCCAATGCAATCATTGGAAATTTTGGTTATTTTCAAAACCATTTCAAATTCAATTTATTTATTTAAAAATAAATAGAATTATAATTCTAGTTCAAAACTAGTTCATTTCGATAAAAATCTATTTTTATCTTTTCAAATAGGGAGTTTTTCATCCTAATTCTTTCTAAATCATTTCTTATGATTTTACACAAATTATTATTATTTTTAATAATTTTATCAAGGCCCGTACAGTCGATTTCCAACAACGGCCATCGAACTGCACTTACAGCGACCTTTTTCGAATTTGATTTGGACGTATCTCCAAATCCAACCGTTAGATTTCAAATTTCTAACATTCATTAGAAAGCTCTTTTCGATACGAACCCAACGGTTCCGGTTTTAGGAGAATCCGACGGTCGGATCTCCCGCAATGTCCGTTTGAAATAAATGGTCGAAATTCGCGAACTGCCGCGGCGCGGCGCGTTCTATTCAGGCCATTATATTATATATATAATATATATAATATATATTTCGTCGATTTCTATTCAAAACGAACTATATAAATAGTTTTAAAATCGTTTCAAAACCTATTTCAAATTCCATTTCAATTCAAAGCAAAATTGAATTCTTCTTTATAAATTCGTTTCAAAATTCATTTCTATTCAATTCAAATTTCAATTCAATTTGAATTCATTTCAATTCGCTTTCAATTCCATTTGAATTCGTTTTCAATTCAATTCATTTCGAAATCGTTTTCAATTCAATTCATTTCGAAATCGTTTTCAATTCCTTTTGAATTCGTTTTCAATTCAATTCATTTCGAAATCGTTTTCAATTCATTTTGAATTCGTTTTCAATTCAATTCATTTCGAAATCGTTTTCTTAAAATCGATATAAATATCGTTCACGTCAAAATGGCGTCAATCTAATCAACACGGCTTCATATATTGATATTTTCAAATATTCCATTTCAAATATTTCTATTTCAAATATTTCTATTTCAAATATTTCTATTTCAAATATTTCTATTTCAAATATTTCTATTTCAAATATTTCTATTTCAAATATTTCTTTTTTTCTCGAAACTGGAATGAGGCCCAATCAATTACCATATAATGTTAATTATATGGATTTTCTACAACACATGTATATATCAACAACGATGAATAATCAACCATCAACCAAAGTGCACTACACTGTATAAGCATCAAATATAGACATTTAACGCTTATAGCAGCTTGTCAATCAATCGATCGACATATTTAATAAATCAGGATGAGTGAACTTCAAATTTCATCCTAACACCCGTGTGGGGTTTCAAACAATCAAACACATATTTTATTTGTGCAGTTAGGCGATGTGTAAAATTTATCGACCCAATCAACGTCATTCAAATAGGTGTACATAAACAAACCGTCTGGTTTGTAAATGAATATTTATTTATTCACATTCACGTTAAAAATTATATTTTTAACGATAACACATTTTATTTTAACATATGAATTTATATTCAGTTCATTCGTTAAATAAAATGCTATTTTTATTTTTCTAACTTATTTTAGAAAATTTCGGCGGCATAACGGCACGATACTAGAAACGGGACAAGGCCTAGCCTTATCCCCGGTCTAGTGAAGGCCCACGCCATTCACACATCAATCAAATCAATTCGTTATGCAAACCACAAACTTTGGAGTAAGGGTCTAACCTAGCCTTACTCCTTCGCCTTATAACGGCGCACGTCTAATCCTAACCAATTTATCGATTCGATTTTTCACACCACAAACCACATTCAAACCAATATCACAATCAATCACCAAACAGTCAAACAAACAAGTCCATGGTCTGTGGACGGGTGTCGGGTGCTACTAAGCACCGTCTGCATCCTAGTATATATATAACTAGAAAAATAAATTGAAAGGTGAGAAATTCTCACCTATAGCTATCCTAGCTCCACGGCTCTTCCTTTGCAGAAGTCTTCGTCGTTTCGCCTTATTGTCACCTTCGTTGTCCGCTTTCACTACATATGTAAAAATCCCATTTTTACTTCGCTATTCAATATATAAAAATCGAATTTTTATTTCAAAGTTCAATATATAAAAAATCGAATTTTTATTTCAAAGTTCAATATATAAAAAATCGAATTTTTATTTCAAAGTTCTATATATAAAAATCGAATTTTTATTTCAAAGTTCTATATATAAAAATCGAATTTTTATTTCAAAGTTCTATATATAAAAATCGAATTTTTAGTTCGCTATTCAATATGTAAAAATCGAATTTTTAGTTCGCTATTCAATATATAAAAATCGAATTTTTAGTTCGCTATTCAATATGTAAAAATCGAATTTTTAGTTCGCTATTCAATATGTAAAAATCGAATTTTTAGTTCGCTATTCAATATGTAAAAATCGAATTTTTAGTTCGCTATTCAATATGTAAAAATCGAATTTTTAGTTCGCTATTCAATATGTAAAAATCGAATTTTTAGTTCGCTATTCAATATGTAAAAATCGAATTTTTAGTTCGCTATTCAATATGTAAAAATCGAATTTTTACTTTGTAAATTTCTAACCTCCTTCTATTTTTAATTCAAAACTTTTAAAACAAATTCAGTTTTTAAACTTTTTAAAACAAATTCAATTTTTAAACTTTTAAAACAAATTCAGTTTTTAAACTTTTAAAACAAATTCAGTTTTTAAACTTTTAAAACAAATTCAGTTTTTAAACTTTTAAAACAAATTCAGTTTTTAAACTTTTAAAACAAATTCAGTTTTTGAACTTTTAAAACAAATTCAGTTTTTGAACTCAAATAAAAATCAGTTTTAAATCTTCTTAAAATCAGTTTTTATAGTTTTATAAAATGCAGTTTTTAATGCAGTTTAAAAATCAGAAGTAAAATAAATAAATAGAACTCACAGAGAGGGGGGGTTTCACCGATGTCGGAGGCAGAAGGAGTTGGCGAAGCGGAGGTGCGGCGGCAGGGTTCGAGGGTGGCGGCGTTAGGGTTCGAGGGTGGCGGCGCTAGGGTTCCGAACGAGGAGCGGCTTCGAGGCTTTGGGTCATCGATTGAGGGAGGGGAAACAGGCGAGGCGGGGCTTGGAGGAGGACAAGGCGGTGGCGTCGATCGATCTGCTCGCGATGGAGGGAGGAGCGGTCGGTCTTCGACGAGGGTTTTCTACTTTTTTTTTTTTTATTTATTCGTTGAAACAGAAATGAACGGGGGCCAGTACAAAGGATATAGGGAGGGAAATATATTTTTTTTTACTTTTTTTTTTATTATTATTAAATTAATTGCATAGAGTTGACTTTTACCCATGACCTCGAAACGAGGCCCACCGCCTGTCGTCCATAGCGTTTTACCCCCATTCCGAACACAATGGGATATGTATCGCAAGCTGATTTGATCGTTTCGATTAGTTTCAGTTGAATTTACATTTAAATCACTATATTGAATTTTAAACGTACATTTCAAATTACCGGGGTCACATACTAACTAGAAAAATTCCTGAAAAATATTTTCTAGCTTCGTACTGACGATACGGTCCTCACAAAACTAATTTCGTCGAATTCTGAGACCGTTTGAAAAATGGTCAATTTCCAGTCGATTAAAATCAACTGAAACCGGTCAAACGCATTTTCCTTTGCCACGCCCACATATTGATTCGAAAAATTACGAAATTTGAAACCTAGCAATAACTCGACATCACGGACCCAACAAAACTGGTTTCGTCGAAATCCGAGGTCATTTGCAAAATGTCCATTTTTAAGGGCCTGAATTCCATAGCGACTATTCAGAATTTTCAACTGGACATAACTTTTGATTCCCGCTACTAACTTTTGATTTTTCGGATTCGTTGGAAAGATATTCACTATTAGATTCCATTATTTTTGGTTTCACTAAAATCCGGATTGTTTTGCACCCGGTACATTCAATTGAAGTTTGAAATCGAATTATCGAACTACCGCGCCATTTTCAATTCTATTTATAATTATATATATAATTATTTATATTCTAACGACGACGTATATAATATGAACGTTCGAATTATATTCAATATAAATTTCTCGTCAATATTATTTAAAATAATTCATTTTAAATAATCAAAATTCGCTAAAATGGCCGAAATAAAAATTTTAAACTGGCCCAGATTTTACGGGTTGTTACAATCTCCCCCACTTAAAACTTTTCGTCCCCGAAAAGGAACAAAGTCGAAAGTGGTTTGATAATTCAACTCTACGCTCGATCTGGCTTCCATTCTCCAACTTTTCAGTTTCTGAGAATTTTCAAATTTCAAAAATTTGGCTAACTCCCTAAAAATTTGAAAAATTTCGCCATAACCTCCCCTGCACCGGGAGCATCGGGGAATTTCAAATAGCTTCCCCGGTCCTTCAGATCTCAAAAAGAAAAAGAAAAAGCCAAGCGGCTAGCCAATAGGCTCACAAAATCATCATCACCCAAACAAAACAGGAAATTATGTAGTAAACATGTACCTATTTGTCGGGCAAACAAATTTTATTCTCTGCTCTAGCCTCCTTGCTATGACCTGTTCAATGATATATGTGTATTTGCAAGCAAACGCGACCAATTTTCAATAAAATTCAATATTTGACTCAAATGAACTAAATGGTTCAAATTTTAATTATTCATACAATAATCAAACAATACAACCATCAATCAATTAGTTGATTAGTTTTTTTAAATGCATAACTTTGATATATATACAGAAAATCATGTTTTTGATGCCAATTCACAACAATAGGCCCTATCTAATTTTGGTTCTCACACCAGTCAATAGGAAATATATAGAAATCTCACTTTCGTCACTCGAAAATAAATACTGGCGACAGTGCCCCATCACCAGAATTACTCCCGGGCACTAGAGGGATTCTATATCTACCCAATATATTAAAACTTCGAATACACGTTTGCAAGACATATATGCAAAATCTTTATATATCGGATTGTCCTAATCAATATAAAATAAATAATCAAATACGAATAATTGATTTAAATTTTCAAAACGAAATTTGTTTTCATTTGAAAAATATACTCTTCACACTCGCTCTAGGATACTACTGATCCTATCTCTAACGAGTCATTCTAATTGGATATTACTAATCCAATATCTGATGAATTCTTTCATATGGTTCTAATGTGCCTTGTTCTCTGAGCTTTGTAAACCAAAGCTCTGATACCACGTGTAGAGACCCGCAACCTCCCCGTAGAGGAAAGCGTCGGATAGTTCGAGAACAAACCACAACAGAACTCATACAGAAGAACGTTTCATTGTATATTACAACAATGCATCAGATTACAAGAATATACAAAGTATAAACGAATATTACACAGAAATATCAGAGATTTAAATTACATTTAAATACATAGCAGCGGAAAATATTACAATACACAACTAGAAGAAGATATACGGATACAAAGCTTTCCGGATATCGTTCCAGCTGTAAACCAGGATCCTGTGAATATAAATCTGCAAAACCAAAACTACTAGCTGCCCGTGTCAAAATAAGGGCACCCAGAGTTTAGGTTAAAACAATAAACTCCAGGTCAGTCATGTGACTGGTGTGAGAACTAAAACAGTTAATCTTTATTTTTAAAGCTAGGTAAATCAAGGGACCACGCCGTATAACACGGAACGGGTTTCCTCCCAAGAATACCAGTGCATAAAACAACTAGCGCAATGCTAAATAAAGAAA
This sequence comes from Allium sativum, assembly GCA_030737875.1. Classification (NCBI taxonomy): domain Eukaryota; kingdom Viridiplantae; phylum Streptophyta; class Magnoliopsida; order Asparagales; family Amaryllidaceae; genus Allium; species Allium sativum. Next base: position 165,855,909 of record CM060924.1, read on the forward strand.
AATGAAGCTGTTATAAGACCCAGGTCCTATCACACAATGCAAACGCAAGCCGGGGGATAGGGTTTTCCCTTATAACAGCCAAAGAATGCTTGATACGTTTAAAACAAATCATTTGATACTATAATAAGTGCATAGTGTATAAAACAACTTCAAATCATAAGTATCAATCATAGACGACATGAGCGTCCCATGCCACTATGTCGCCATGTATAGGTTTACAAATAAAACCGCAAATGTCACGTATTTGGAAATTGGATTTCCGTCTATGAACCGAGGCAAAAGATAGTCCTCAACCGATTCGAGACAATCTAGCCTACCATGTCTCAGGATCAGAGCTCGAGTGACCCTAGGAGCGACAGGGCCGGTCCACCGATGTGGATTAAAATGCCTGAACACTACGTTTCCCCGCCCTTTGGGGCGCAAGTCTGGTCCGTCAGCCGACCAGAAGCATCGGCCGAAACCGATATAACCGAGGCGCCTCGCAACAGCAACAACCACATAAGTCAAACTCGTCAGGGCGTGTAAAACCACTGACGCCACTTCTAGCTAGAAAGAAACGCATGCCCTCCCTGAGGTCCGTCTCCCGTTTTTGGTTCATACCGGGTGTGAAACACGCGAGGTAAACGTTACACAAAGCTACGCCACAAAGGCCGTGCTTTGATCATCACCACAAGACTTTGCTTTTCAACAGAAGCCTCGATCATTTGCATCTTAGCATGCCACACAGGCAAACCATCCTATGCAACCGATATCAGTCACACAGAATGAAATCCGATGTCAGACACACAGTCAATTTACAAGTCCGTCCTGGGTCTGAACGAAACCGGAGGCACCTAGTACCCCGCATATCCATCGATCTCCAAGTACGTCTGGACGATCACTAACTGTTTCCATCTTCTTGGGTGTACAGCCCAATCAAGATCATCAGTTATCCCCCAAACGACGTGAAAACCTCCGGTCTTCGACCATCGTCTTCATCTTCGACTTATCGTCGTATCAGTTATTCAGAATGGGATAAACCCGGTCTTCCCGAATAACTCGCGTATATTTTAAATAAGTGTTACACAAACACGACATACGCCTCATTCCAATTCATTAGTCACTAACCATAAATTAATCAAGAGAATAATTCCCCAAATATTAACCCCGAAGGCCGAAACCAACATCAGATCAATATTCAGAAAACCATTCTGCTTGGCTAACCGACAGTTAGTTTCTAAATTTCACGTTCAAATCTAATTAAAGATTTAACTATCGCCTGGAGCAAAACTGGTGATACTCCATTCTCGATCTTTTCAATCTAATTAAAGATTCATTAAAACTCCACTTAGTTTTAATCATTATCTGGGTTAAAGAATCAGTGTCATTTAAAACACGGTTCACGATAAACCCAAAATCACATTCATTAATTATCGGGTTAAAGGACGAGTGTTATTTAAAACACTGTTCACGATAAACCCAAAAATCAATATCAATTCAATTCCAATTAAATATCATTTAATTGGTACACTTCATTAAATCTAAATAAAAAGATTTAATCTTTTCTCAACTGGGTTCAAGAACAGTGTTAGTGAAGACACCATTCACGACAAACCCAAATCACATTCATTAATTATCGGGTTAAAGAACAAGTGTTATTTAAAACACTGTTCACGATAAACCCAAAAATCAATCTCAATTCAATTCCAATTAAATATTATTTAATTGGTACACTTCATTAAATCTAAATAAAAAGATTTAATCTTTTCTCAACTGGGTTCAAGAACAGTGTTAGTGAAGACACCATTCACGACAAACCCAAATCACATTCCATTAATTATCGGGTTAAAGAACAAGTGTTATTTAAAACACTGTTCACGATAAACCCAAAAATCAATACCAATTCAATTCCAATTAAATATCATTTAATTGGTACACTTCATTAAATCTAAATAAAAAGATTTAATCTTTTCTCAACTGGGTTCAAGAACAGTGTTAGTGAAGACACCATTCACGACAAACCCAAATCACATTCGATATTCAATACAAGGCTCTGAATAGAAAATATATCGGCTTATATTCAATATCGAATTCTACGACTAACAAATGTCGTATTGGAAATAACGATACAAATATATATCTTTCAAATTTCCATAACAACACCTGTAATATCACGAATTCCAACATCGAAATATTCCGAAGACAATTTCGATTCAAATCCACTCCAATGCAATCATTGGAAATTTTGGTTATTTTCAAAACCATTTCAAATTCAATTTATTTATTTAAAAATAAATAGAATTATAATTCTAGTTCAAAACTAGTTCATTTCGATAAAAATCTATTTTTATCTTTTCAAATAGGGAGTTTTTCATCCTAATTCTTTCTAAATCATTTCTTATGATTTTACACAAATTATTATTATTTTTAATAATTTTATCAAGGCCCGTACAGTCGATTTCCAACAACGGCCATCGAACTGCACTTACAGCGACCTTTTTCGAATTTGATTTGGACGTATCTCCAAATCCAACCGTTAGATTTCAAATTTCTAACATTCATTAGAAAGCTCTTTTCGATACGAACCCAACGGTTCCGGTTTTAGGAGAATCCGACGGTCGGATCTCCCGCAATGTCCGTTTGAAATAAATGGTCGAAATTCGCGAACTGCCGCGGCGCGGCGCGTTCTATTCAGGCCATTATATTATATATATAATATATATAATATATATTTCGTCGATTTCTATTCAAAACGAACTATATAAATAGTTTTAAAATCGTTTCAAAACCTATTTCAAATTCCATTTCAATTCAAAGCAAAATTGAATTCTTCTTTATAAATTCGTTTCAAAATTCATTTCTATTCAATTCAAATTTCAATTCAATTTGAATTCATTTCAATTCGCTTTCAATTCCATTTGAATTCGTTTTCAATTCAATTCATTTCGAAATCGTTTTCAATTCAATTCATTTCGAAATCGTTTTCAATTCCTTTTGAATTCGTTTTCAATTCAATTCATTTCGAAATCGTTTTCAATTCATTTTGAATTCGTTTTCAATTCAATTCATTTCGAAATCGTTTTCTTAAAATCGATATAAATATCGTTCACGTCAAAATGGCGTCAATCTAATCAACACGGCTTCATATATTGATATTTTCAAATATTCCATTTCAAATATTTCTATTTCAAATATTTCTATTTCAAATATTTCTATTTCAAATATTTCTATTTCAAATATTTCTATTTCAAATATTTCTATTTCAAATATTTCTTTTTTTCTCGAAACTGGAATGAGGCCCAATCAATTACCATATAATGTTAATTATATGGATTTTCTACAACACATGTATATATCAACAACGATGAATAATCAACCATCAACCAAAGTGCACTACACTGTATAAGCATCAAATATAGACATTTAACGCTTATAGCAGCTTGTCAATCAATCGATCGACATATTTAATAAATCAGGATGAGTGAACTTCAAATTTCATCCTAACACCCGTGTGGGGTTTCAAACAATCAAACACATATTTTATTTGTGCAGTTAGGCGATGTGTAAAATTTATCGACCCAATCAACGTCATTCAAATAGGTGTACATAAACAAACCGTCTGGTTTGTAAATGAATATTTATTTATTCACATTCACGTTAAAAATTATATTTTTAACGATAACACATTTTATTTTAACATATGAATTTATATTCAGTTCATTCGTTAAATAAAATGCTATTTTTATTTTTCTAACTTATTTTAGAAAATTTCGGCGGCATAACGGCACGATACTAGAAACGGGACAAGGCCTAGCCTTATCCCCGGTCTAGTGAAGGCCCACGCCATTCACACATCAATCAAATCAATTCGTTATGCAAACCACAAACTTTGGAGTAAGGGTCTAACCTAGCCTTACTCCTTCGCCTTATAACGGCGCACGTCTAATCCTAACCAATTTATCGATTCGATTTTTCACACCACAAACCACATTCAAACCAATATCACAATCAATCACCAAACAGTCAAACAAACAAGTCCATGGTCTGTGGACGGGTGTCGGGTGCTACTAAGCACCGTCTGCATCCTAGTATATATATAACTAGAAAAATAAATTGAAAGGTGAGAAATTCTCACCTATAGCTATCCTAGCTCCACGGCTCTTCCTTTGCAGAAGTCTTCGTCGTTTCGCCTTATTGTCACCTTCGTTGTCCGCTTTCACTACATATGTAAAAATCCCATTTTTACTTCGCTATTCAATATATAAAAATCGAATTTTTATTTCAAAGTTCAATATATAAAAAATCGAATTTTTATTTCAAAGTTCAATATATAAAAAATCGAATTTTTATTTCAAAGTTCTATATATAAAAATCGAATTTTTATTTCAAAGTTCTATATATAAAAATCGAATTTTTATTTCAAAGTTCTATATATAAAAATCGAATTTTTAGTTCGCTATTCAATATGTAAAAATCGAATTTTTAGTTCGCTATTCAATATATAAAAATCGAATTTTTAGTTCGCTATTCAATATGTAAAAATCGAATTTTTAGTTCGCTATTCAATATGTAAAAATCGAATTTTTAGTTCGCTATTCAATATGTAAAAATCGAATTTTTAGTTCGCTATTCAATATGTAAAAATCGAATTTTTAGTTCGCTATTCAATATGTAAAAATCGAATTTTTAGTTCGCTATTCAATATGTAAAAATCGAATTTTTAGTTCGCTATTCAATATGTAAAAATCGAATTTTTACTTTGTAAATTTCTAACCTCCTTCTATTTTTAATTCAAAACTTTTAAAACAAATTCAGTTTTTAAACTTTTTAAAACAAATTCAATTTTTAAACTTTTAAAACAAATTCAGTTTTTAAACTTTTAAAACAAATTCAGTTTTTAAACTTTTAAAACAAATTCAGTTTTTAAACTTTTAAAACAAATTCAGTTTTTGAACTTTTAAAACAAATTCAGTTTTTGAACTCAAATAAAAATCAGTTTTAAATCTTCTTAAAATCAGTTTTTATAGTTTTATAAAATGCAGTTTTTAATGCAGTTTAAAAATCAGAAGTAAAATAAATAAATAGAACTCACAGAGAGGGGGGGTTTCACCGATGTCGGAGGCAGAAGGAGTTGGCGAAGCGGAGGTGCGGCGGCAGGGTTCGAGGGTGGCGGCGTTAGGGTTCGAGGGTGGCGGCGCTAGGGTTCCGAACGGGGAGCGGCTTCGAGGCTTTGGGTCATCGATTGAGGGAGGGGAAACAGGCGAGGCGGGGCTTGGAGGAGGACAAGGCGGTGGCGTCGATCGATCTGCTCGCGATGGAGGGAGGAGCGGTCGGTCTTCGACGAGGGTTTTCTACTTTTTTTTTTTTATTTATTCGTTGAAACAGAAATGAACGGGGGCCAGTACAAAGGATATAGGGAGGGAAATATATTTTTTTTTACTTTTTTTTTTATTATTATTAAATTAATTGCATAGAGTTGACTTTTACCCATGACCTCGAAACGAGGCCCACCGCCTGTCGTCCATAGCGTTTTACCCCCATTCCGAACACAATGGGATATGTATCGCAAGCTGATTTGATCGTTTCGATTAGTTTCAGTTGAATTTACATTTAAATCACTATATTGAATTTTAAACGTACATTTCAAATTACCGGGGTCACATACTAACTAGAAAAATTCCTGAAAAATATTTTCTAGCTTCGTACTGACGATACGGTCCTCACAAAACTAATTTCGTCGAATTCTGAGACCGTTTGAAAAATGGTCAATTTCCAGTCGATTAAAATCAACTGAAACCGGTCAAACGCATTTTCCTTTGCCACGCCCACATATTGATTCGAAAAATTACGAAATTTGAAACCTAGCAATAACTCGACATCACGGACCCAACAAAACTGGTTTCGTCGAAATCCGAGGTCATTTGCAAAATGTCCATTTTTAAGGGCCTGAATTCCATAGCGACTATTCAGAATTTTCAACTGGACATAACTTTTGATTCCCGCTACTAACTTTTGATTTTTCGGATTCGTTGGAAAGATATTCACTATTAGATTCCATTATTTTTGGTTTCACTAAAATCCGGATTGTTTTGCACCCGGTACATTCAATTGAAGTTTGAAATCGAATTATCGAACTACCGCGCCATTTTCAATTCTATTTATAATTATATATATAATTATTTATATTCTAACGACGACGTATATAATATGAACGTTCGAATTATATTCAATATAAATTTCTCGTCAATATTATTTAAAATAATTCATTTTAAATAATCAAAATTCGCTAAAATGGCCGAAATAAAAATTTTAAACTGGCCCAGATTTTACGGGTTGTTACAGTACTCATGCAAGCTCTCCAAAATTCACTAGTGAATTCTGGATCTCGTTTACCGATGCCAATCCATGTTACCACGTGCACTTACTAGGGTGATTCCTATAACCCATGCTTAAGCGGAATGAACTATCCGCCTTATTGGCGAACGTTACTCGATCGGATCAGAGATTTCCGATAAATGCATCAAGAGATTCTAGGTAACTAACCATGACAAAACCCAAAAGGTTCTACAAGACTTCGAGGGTATTACCAAGGCAAGTTGAGAGTTTAACTACCCTCTTTCCAAAACCGAGAATGGTATCCCTAACTGGATAACCACTTTATCCCTAGAATCCATCCATAGCTCAACAATATAAGCATTGTTTCTAATCTCAATACTTGGCATTTACATTATCAATTCCAAACAAGTCATGAATAAATGGACCGATCCTCCAACCAGATTTGGGACAAAAATGGGATCCTCTACCATGCTAGTACTAAGGTGCAGAGACTCAACTATCGAAGTAGACTTAAATGATGCTATGATCAAAACAAAGTCCTGACGGGATGATAGAGAGGAAAAGCTAAACGTTTAACAAGATCGTTACCATCCTTACGAGATACGCTAGAAAAGAGAGTATAATTGCCCTCTCGAAGATCATGTCCTTGTCCCATAATTCTTAACTATCTGTCCCGTTTTTCCTCCATTGTGGCTTAAGCCATACCAACTAGTTTCCTATCCTTAAGCTTGTGTCCCTTATCTTTGTTCTTACTATCCTTTCTTATAACGCGGCAACAGGTCTCTCGAGAACTTCCTCCATCGCACGGAAAACACTTATGTGGCTAGACAAGGATTAGTCGTAGTTAAAACTACTGTGACTACCGATGGAGGAAAGAAAGGAAAAGAGATTCAATCAAGGAAACAAAGGATAGTGCTAATGGCCTTTTAGGGAATAACCTTTAAAAACTTTTCTTGAAAAATGCTTCTTTGTAAACGGTTTCTCAAATAGTTTTCAGAAGGTTTTAAAAACTTTTGCCCAGTCTGGTAACCTTCTGCTCTGATACCAAATGTAACACCCCACCTCCGCTAGGGTCACTCACAAAGAGAATGCACTAGGTTTGGTGAAGCATTATCGAGGTAAACATACACAGAAATATTACAAGATAGAACATATATAAAACAGCGGAAGTAAAAAAAAATTAATTACCTTATAAAATAAGGTCTAAAGCCTTTTACATTAGAATACATCAAAACCTGTCTTGCAATAGTAAAGAAGCATAAAACCTTTTCATAAATTATTCCCCCAAAATAAAGCGGTGAAGTAGCCATAGCCAAGAGAAGACCGAGCTATACATGATGACCTTCAAAGCATAAGAGGTCCGAGCTAAACAACAGTATTTCCTCCCTTAAAACCTGAGGGGGGGGAACGGAAGACAAAGAGGCAAAAGAAAACGGGGTCAGTCATAAAGACTGGTAAGTCCTATCTACTTCCAGCATAAAAACAGGTAAAGGTAACATGACATGCATAAACTTGAAAATAAACATAAGGATGACGACAAGATAGATAAACTAAACCAAGATAACAGGGTGAACTACGGTATCAAGATAAAATAAGGTATCATGATGAACTACGATGTCAAGGTAAATCAAAGTATCACATCGTCAGGTTTCTATCAAGTATAATATCCCAAGGTATCTATCATGTATATTTTCTCTGCACCTCCCGTACTAGTATCCCAACCCGTGTCACGAGTAAACTATAAAATGTCCCTTGACCAAAGTCATGAAATGGTCCATGTCGTCCTAATATCTCGCGTACATAGGTTTTCCTAGCTCGTATGTTTCTTTCCACGTATAAGTTCAGTCCTTTACCGTAGGTCGTACGGGCTTTCCCATGTAAATCTATACCACCTCAACGTAGTACCATTTTATCCTTGAAGTTGTTTTGGACTGCTACCCTTGATCTGGTTATGTTTTCTTACCATGAACTATCGCGTGTTCACCTAGGATTTATGCCACCTTGGACCGCTAGGGATTATGCTACCTAATGAACTTTTTCGTATCTCGGTTTGGGTTTTAGCCACCTAGGGCTACTAGGGATTACGCTACCCGTCAACCGTGCCCTTTTCCCACGTAAGCACCGAGAATCGTTTTTCCATGTCTAACTGCACATGTATCTCAATGTGCCATCCGAGTCCCGTGCCAGGGCAAATCAAGAAATACGAGACTCGGTCGGGAGTTTTAAGTCATCAGCCGAATGCAGATATCAAGGTCTGTTTTTGTATCCGTGGCTATGGTCCTACGTGACCCCTCCCTCAACTACTGAAAGGCAATCCAAGAAAAATCATGCACGAGAACTATACTCCGGCCCCCTATGCCCCACTTACCTATTGGCCCACCTCACCCATAACTCGATAGCAAGTATATGGTCTGTTGGGAGTTCTCTGCCTTTCCGTATACGTACACGATTGACTAAAGATGGTAGGTAGTCGACGACGCGCTATCCAGGGCAAAAATCAAGTATCGTCGACTCCACGCTAATCCATCCCCGTCTTTAGGTTGCTCACACAGCAACCAAGGCATACTCTTGGTTCTTCTACCGCAGACCTTAACGTCTGTGAGCCCAGGCGGATCATCTGCAACCTCCCAGAGGGATACCAAGAGTACCCTCACGTGCCCCGAAGCTACTGCTTCGTCACCCAGTTCGTTGGAGCCCTTATCTAAGTCAGACGATTTGCTCCTCCGCATGTGTTTAAGCGATGACCTACCGTATCGGGTTACTTATCTATCTGTGAACTGGTCCAAATCCCTTGACTAAGAACTATTACTTAGTTATCCTAAACTAAGGTTTATCACTTAGTTCCCTTTTCCGTTATCCTTGTTAACTACGATTTTCCACCTAGTCCCCTGAACTAGGGTTTTGTCTAATGGGTTAAGTGTTGTCATTCCATTTCATGACTTAACCCGCCTACGAACCATGTCAAGGTTGGCTAAATATTTAAGCTCAAGACTTAGCCCTACAAGTTGGTTAAGTATACCAAGAATCTCATGACTTAACCCTATTCAATTATCAAGTCGGATTGGTTAAGTATTAGTTTGTCTTGACCCTATCAGATTATCGTGTTAGATTGGTTAAGCATAGATTATCTTAATCCCATCAGATTATCGAGTTGGATTGGTTAAGTATGGGTTAGCTTAACCCCATCCACTAATCGTATTACAATGGTTAAGTATATTTAAACAGTCTTGTGACTTAACCCTATCAAGTTCTCATATTAGATAGGTTAAGTATATGTTACTTAACCTCATCAAATCATCATGTATAATTGATTAAGTATAAGTTACTTAACCTCATTGAATTATCATGTTAAATTGGTTAAGTATTGGTTACTTAACCTCATCGAATTACCGTGTTTAGTTAGTTAAGTCTAGGTTAACTTAACTTCATCTAATTACCGTGTTTGGATTAGTTAAGTGTAGGTTAACTTAACTCTATCTAATTACCGTGTTTAGGTTAGTTAAATGTGGATTAGCTTAACCCCATCCCCTAACTGTATTTTACGGTTAAGTATCATTAAGAAATCAAGTCCGGTTTCACTTAACCTACCCATTCATGTCATATCGGTTAAGTGTCATTAGTCAGATTTACTTAACCTTATCATGTGGCATTAATTGAATTAATGCACTCTCAACCTCTCACATCAGACGTTGTTGTGGTTACTGGTTACGCCGGGCGGGTTCGGGCAGATTTACACCACAACCTAGTCTAACCTCGGGTTTCAAGCGCGATATGACTAACTACCCACATTGGGTCCTATTGTTTGTAGCCACTGGATTTGCCGGGCGGTTCCGGGCAGATTTGTGCTACAAACTCAACCCAACCTTGAGTTGTCCACTTCCATGTTTTTCTACGTGTCATGTTCATGTCAAGTTTAGACCCCTTTTTAAGTCTATGTTTTAATGTAACCCCATGTCAAGTTTTCAAGTCATATTCCAAGTCATGTTTTCATGTCATGTTCACGTTTATTATCATTACATGTTCCATGTAGTTCCATGTCAAGTTCATAGCCCATTTTCAAGTTTGCCTAAACTACCCAAAACGTGTCCCCAACGCACATGAAAGTGAATCAACATATTTGGAATAATATGACAAAGATGGGTACAAGATGGAAAAGATGAATCACATGTTAAACATGGTGAAAATTGAGCCAAAGGTGTTCAAATAACTAGCATATTGCATAATGGCCTCAAAACCTGCACGATGTCATAAAGGGATTGGTCACAAACATGCATGGTATCATAAGGGGTTTGGCCTCATAACATGCATAATACCATAAGGGGTTTTGGCCTCAAAACATGCATAGCGTCATAAGGGATTTGGGTTCATTTACATGCATAAGCCCCAAGTCAAATTTATGTAACTATTTCACAAGTAAAAGTTGTTCCAAGGGTTCATGCTAAGATCCCACAAGTAAAGGTCCAATCTTGCATGGCAAACTAAGTCCACTGCAACATGAACAACATGATTTAATCACCAAACATAGCCTAAAGTCATAGGTTAAAGCAAAAGAGGCATGACAAGGTTCATATAGGCTAGCATACTTGTGTTCATCGCATTTTATTCCATGTCACATTAGAACTATCGTTTAGATCTACAAGTAGCTAGAACTTACATAGCGTGGCTAAGGGATTATGAGCATGAATCGTCATGAAATTGGCCTAGCAACGTTGATCCACTCCCTTGATTTGATGTAGCAAGCTAGCACCTTTGATTCGGATCTAGTATGAATGCATAGTCTCTAGGAGTTGGAGATAGAGGCCATGATCAATGGAGATTTGGGCAGCACTTCGTTGCAAGAGTGATTTTTGAGGGTTTAAGCTAGGTCTAGGGGTCTTTTTGTAGAGATTAGGAGTAGTTTTAGCCATAGGATTAACCCTAAATCGAATCTGAGCCATCAAATCATGTCACTAGCCAACGAAACAGGTCCAAACAGCCAAAATAAGTGCACCAAGCCGACCTGGCCGTCCAGGGAGGTCGACCCCCAGGTCGACCCCAAGGTCGACTCTAGTGTCGACCTGGTTAGGGGGAGGTCGACCCTAGTGTCGACCCCCCTGTCGAACTGTCTAGGCGGGAATTTTCCCGCCCAGTCTGTTTTGGCTGAATTTGAATTCTGAATTTAAATTTGAACTGTTTTTTAATTTGAAATTTTCTGAAAACTTTGACGGGCCATAACTTGGTCATACGAGCTCCGTTTTTCGAAAACTCGGACTCTATTTCGCGTATTTTTCCGAGACTAACGCAATGTCACACCCTGTTTCCCCTGATTCAGATTTTATAATTAAATTCTGCCTTGATTCTTTTCTTAGCACGTTGTAAAAATCCAGGTTGTTACAAAGATCCAAGGTGCAGTTGAGGCTATAGCCTGAAACATTGTAGGCCAGATTGTCTCAAATTCGGTAAGGATGATCCCTTTCCTTGGTTCATAGATGGAATCCAATTTCCGATACATGACATTTCAGTTTTAATTGTAGAGCCTAGTATGGAGACATTGTGGGATGGGGCAATATGTCGTCTATGATTGATACATTTATATTTGAAGTTGATTTTGACATTGTACACTTATAATACTATCAAAATGATTTGTTTTTTTTAACGTACCAAGCATGTTTGGCTACTATAAGGTAAAACTCTATCCTCCGGCTTGCGTTGCATTGTGTGATGGGACCTGAGTCTTATAATAACTTCATTTTTCCAAAAAGCATTGCGTTGTTTGTTTTATGCACTTGTATTCTTAGGAGAAAACCAGTTCCATGTTATATGGTGTGGTCCCTTGATTTACTTTATTTTAAAGTAAAGATTTAAATAACTGTCTTAGTTCTCACACCAATCACATGGCTGACCTGGAGTTTATTGTTTTAACCTAAACTCTGGGTGCCCCTACTTTCCACATGGGCAGCTAGTAGTTCTGGTTTTCGTAGATATTTCTTTTCCCAGGATCCTGGTTTACAGCTGGCGATATATTTGAAAAGCTCTGTATCCATGTATTTCTTTCAGTTATGTTATGTATTATTTTTCCATTGCTTTGTAATTTAATCTATGATATTTTTCTGATGCATATAACTTATTTGTACTCTATAATATTCTTGTACTCTGATGTAAATTGTTGTAATAGAAATGAAATGTTTTTATGTTTGTATTCAGATTTGTCGTTATCTCAACTCAATCCAGGCTTTCCAATAAGGGCAAGTTTGGGTCGTTTCAACTGACCTGGGGTTTATTGTTTTAACCTATACTCTGGGTGCCCCTATTTTCCACACGTGCAGCTAGTAGTTTTGGTTTTGCAGATTTCTTTTTACAAGATCCTGGTTTACAGCTGGAGCTATGTTCGGAATGCTCTATATCCGTGTATTTATTTCAGTTATGTTATGTATTATTTTTCCGTTGCATTGTTATTTTAATCTCAGATTATTTTATTCATACTCTATTATATTCTTGTAATATAATGTAAATTGTTGTAACAACAATGAAATGTTCTTCTTTTTGTATTCTGATTTGTCGTGTTCTCAACTCAATCAGGGCTTTCCCAAAAGGGCGAGTTTTGGTCGTTATATTATTATTTACCTGTCTTGACACCTCTTATCATATGCTTATGCTAAAAACCACTTGAACTCGCTAGACTTTATATTTGACCTATTTTGTTTCCTTTCTCTCTCTCCTTCCCCCTCAGGTTCGTAGAGTGAGAGTGGACAGTAGTTGAGCTCATGATCTTATCTTTCTTGGATTTCTTATGATTCATGTACTGCCTTGATTATTAATTTATTTTATTATGGCTTCTGAGAAGGGATATGGCTTTACATTTTTGTACTCTGATGTTTGGAATTATAAGAAAAATGGTTTTATTTGAGGTTTTTGGTATTTGAAACAATATGATGTTTTAATTGGTTTGAAACGATGTTTTCTTTGTTAATAATAGTTAAGTTTTCCGGTGCATATTTACATCTATCTTGGGAATTTTAGTTGTTGTTTACCTATTACGCTTCACGAAACTTTATGCATTCTCATATGAGTGAAATTAACGGACGTCCGGTGTCACAGATTACGTTGGTTTTTAAAAAATATTTTCCAAAGTTTATAATTATGTTTTGACTTAAACAATTGATATTTTTAAGTTTAAATTTTATGATTTAAATAATTAAACTCGACTTTATGAACTAAAACTAATGTAACAACCCGGAAAATCAGAACTAATTAAAAAATTTTATTTTAGCAATTTTAATGAATTTTGGATATTAAAATGATTTATTTTAAATAATAACGACTAGAAATTTATTTTGAACAGAATTAGAACGTACGTATTTATATAAATCGAATTTAGAATATAAATATTTATTTGAATTATAACAGGAATTGGAAATGGCGCGGTAGTTAGAAAATTCTATTTCAAATTTCAAATGAATGTACAGGATTTAAAATAAACCGGATTTTAGTAAAACCAAAAATATTAGAATCTATTTGAAAATGTCTTACCAACGAATCTGAAAAATCCAAATTTCATAGTGGGAATAAAAAGTTATTCCCTGTTGAAAATTTAGAATAGTCGCTATGGAAATATAGCCCTTAGAAATAGCCATTTTACAAACGACCTCCATTTTCGACGAGACCACTTTTCTTGGATCCGGAATGTCAAATTATTGCTTGATTCCAATTTTCATAATTTGGAATTAATATGTGAGCGTGGCGGATTTAAACGTGTTTGGTAATTTCAGTTTGAATTTAGTCGAATGGAAAATGACCGTTCTACAAAAGGTCTCCAAATTCAATGAAATTAGTTTTATTAGGACCGTATGATCAAAACATAGCTAGAAATATTTTTTTTTGAATTTTTTGGAGTCAGTATGTGGCCCCGGTAAATTAAAATGTACGTTGAAATTAATTTTGAACATTATATTGATTTATATTTTAATTTTGATAAAAACTGAGCGAGATAGTTGAATTGGATTACGATACATATCCTATTGCGTTCGGAATGGGGGTAATTAGCTAGGGCCGACAGTCATTGGGTTTGATTTGGAGTTCGAATGAAAAACTAACTTTCTGGAAAATTAAAATAATTAAATATATAGCTTGGTCAACACCCCCTTTCCTCTCCAGTCCCATTCATTTCAGAAAAGAGAAAAAAAAAGAACAACGCACGATCGCTCCACTGCTCCAGCAGCGCCACCACCTACATCACACCCCCTTCTTTCTCTTCTCCTCCTGCTCCTCTCCTCCTCCTCCTCTTCTTCCTCCTCTTTCCCTCTTTCAATTAGCACAAACCCTAACCCCAAATCACCACCACCCTAGCCATCACGTCCACCACCACTGTCGTCGCCACCCCTCAGCCACCTCCCCACGTCCAGTCAGGCCCGCCGCCACCCTTTGGTTACGCAGCTCCGGCCGTGGGCCCCGCCAAGTCCAAAAGCCCACTTTTCTCCAAAAATCCTGTTTTGAATAAAACACCCTGTCACTATTTCGCCAATAACTCTCAAAACGTGCATTTCTGGCCAAAACTCTATAATACCAAAACGAAGAGCACAATTTTCTCTTCGATTTGGTATATGGAAGTCCTATTTGGATTGCGGAGCTGTCCAGAAATCGCGTCTGAAGTCAATGGACCTGCTGTTGTTTTTCGCGATTTCCGCCGAATTGGTGCGGTTTCAGAAGAAATTCCACTAGGAATTTTTTTTTCGGAATGGCGCGTTTAGGCTAGTGACAAAGTTTGGTGAAGATTGGAGATCATATGCAAATTCTAGAGCCAAAGAGGCGAATTCAAGTGCGAGAAAGCGACAAAAACATAGCGCGACGACAATACCCGCCAATTAAAGAATGATGAAGAGGATCCCAAAGGTGAGAACTTCTCACTTTAATTTATATTCTAGTTAAATATATATACTATGATGCAGACGGTGTTTTGTTGCACCCGACACCTTTGTTTGAGACCATGTTTGTTTGGTTTATTAGATTATTTGTTTGAATTTGGTTGTTTGGGTGAAATGAATTGATTAGAATAGGTATGTACATGGCGCGAGCCATTAATAGGTGAGGGATAAGGCTAGACCTTATTCCGGTTCTAGTATCGCGCCGTTGTGCTACCGAAATTTTCTAAAAATATTAGAACAATAAAAATAACATTTTTATTGTATAAATGAACTGTATAAAATATTCATGATATGAAATAAATATTTTATAGTTAAAAATATAATTTTTAACGTGTATATGAATAAAATAAATATTCATTTACAAATTGGATGATTTGTTTATGTACACACATTTGACAGATATTGATTGGGACGATATATTTTACACATCGCCCAACCGCACAAATAATATTCAGTGTTTGTTGATTGAAACCCCACATGGGTATTGGGATGATATTTGACATACACTAATCCAAATTATTTAGTTGTATGTCAATCGATTGGTTGATAGACTGTTGTAAGCATTAGATATGTATATTTAATACTTATGCAGTGTAGAATGCACTATGGATGATGATTGATTGTTTATCTTGTTGTTTAATACATGTGTTGTATGAGTATCCATATAAATAACATTATATAATAATTGACTGTGTCTGATTCTAGTTCAGAAAGAATGAATATTTTAAAATAACGAGTATTTTAAAATAACTAGTATTTTAAAATAATTTTCAGTAATGGATCAAAATATGATTTGATGTCCGATTTGGAATGGACACGAAAATATTTAAATATATAAAGCCATGTTGATTAGAGTAACGCCATTCTGATGTGAATGATATTTATATCAATTTTATTCATTTTATAATGAATATCGAAAAGGAAGTGATTTCAAAATCTAATGTTTTGAAAATATAGTCATTTATATACCGATTATATGGAATATTCAATTTTGAATTGAAATTGAATATGAAGTGGAAATCGTTTTGAAAATGAATTTAAAACGATTTATAAAATACATTTTAAATGGAAATCGACAATATATATATATATATATATTAATTTAATGGCCTGAATAGAACGCGCCACGCGGCGGCAGTTCGCGAATTTCGACCATTGAATTCGAATGGACATTACGGGAGATCAGATAGTCGGATTCTCCTAAAACCGGAACCGTTGGGTTCGTATCGAAATGAGATTTCCAATGAATATAAAGGATTTGAAATCTTATGTTCTGATTTGGAATTATGTCCAAATCAAATTTGGAAAAGGTCAGTGTAAGTGCAGTTCGATGACCGTTTATGAAAATCGACGGTACATGCCTTGATAAAATTATTAAAAATATCAATAATTTTTGTGAAATTATAATAAATGATTTGGAAAGAACTAGGATTAAAAATTCCATATTTAAAAAGATAAAAATATATTTTTATCGAAATGAACTAGTTATGAACTAGAATTATAAATCCAATAGTTTTAAATAAATAAATTGGATTTGAAATAGTTTTAAAAATAACCAGAATTTACAATATATGAATTGGAATGGATTTGAATCGAAATTATCTTCGGAATATTTCGATATTGGATTCCGTGATTATACGGACATTGTGGAGGAATTTGGAAGATTTATATATATATATATATATATATATATATCTCGTTATTCCCAATACGATATTTGTTGGTTTCAGAATTTGATATTGAATATAAGCCGATATATTTTCTATTCAGAGCCTTGTATTTAATATCAAATTGGTTTTTGGGTTTATCATGAACGGTGTTTCAAATAACACTTGTTCTTTAACCCAATTATTAATGGAAGGAGATTTTGGGTTGTCGTGAATGGTATCTTTAACAATACCGTTCTTAAACCCAATGGATTTAAGATAATTAGAAACTAACTGGAGATTAGATCAGTTGAATGGTTTCCTGGGTATTGATCTAATATTGGTTTCGGCCTTCAGGATTAATATTTAGGTAATTGTTCTCTTACTAATTTACGGTTAGAGACTGATGGGATGGGGTCTTCAGTAACACTATTCTTAAACCCCGTGTGAAAAGAATAAATCTTTTAATTAAGATTTAAAGAAGAATTTTCAATTAATTAACATTTAATTGGAATTGAAAATGAAATGTGAATTGGGTTTATTGTCAACTGTGCTTTTAACGACATTCGTTCTTTAACCTGATTTACGGTGAAATGGGATTTGGAATTTATAAATCTTTTTATTAAGATTTAACGGGAATTTTCCAAAGTAAAGTTTTCCTATTTAATATATTAAACTGGAATTGAATGGAATTCGATTGATAATAATCGAAGTGAACTTCTGTGGAGGAAGACTGTTAATACATATGGAATTTAAAAGGCTTTGCCGTTATTCCATTTATATTATTAGTCAGATACGGAAATTGGTATCGGTTATATATTGATTTGTTTTTCTGTGAAGATTCCATAATTAATGGAATGTGATTTGGGTTTAGCGTGAATTGTGTTTTAAGTGACATTAGTTCTTTAACCCAGTTAAAGGCAGGATTACATGTCTATCATTGTATTTTGAACTATATGGTCGATCTATGGTAAATATATATCTATTTGGTTGCGGAGAATTTATTCCCTTACTTAACACCCTTCCCTGAGACGTACGAGCTTAGAGGTTATTTATCGGCAGAAATCAATTTTACGGTGTAGATTGTCGATGCGACATGTTTGTGTTTCCAAAGTTAAGTAATCGTTAATATTAATTTTTAGGAGGAATAAAACTAAGTGGAGTTTTAATGAATCTTTAATTAGATTGAAATGTGAATTGATAGTTTAAATTATCAAATTTTGGAAATGATCAAGAGTGGAGTATCACCAGTTTTGCTCCAAGCGATATTCAAATCTTTAATTAGAATTGAACGGGAAATGGTAATTAATTTTACCAATAACACCGTAGTGTTAGTTATGGAGTAATACCAATTTCCTCCATGGGATGAATAGGTTGGGATTGCGAAATTAAATAAATGATTACTTCGGTAAGGTGTGCTAATCCCGACTAGTTTGGAAAACCTTAATTTGGTTTGAATTGATATCCAAAGGAAGATTAAAGAATAAATTTAAAGAATTTATCTTTGATAAAATTAATGGGAACCTTTCCCAAAGGATATGAATATATAAATAAAAGAATATTCAGAATTGGAATGAGGCACATGTTGTGTTTTTATAGCACTTGTTTATTATATACGCGAGTTATTCAGAAAGGCCGGGTTTATATCCATTCTGAATAACTGAATCGACGATGAAGACGGTGGTTGAAGACCAGAGGTCTTCACATCATTTGGATGATTACTGATGTCTTGATTGGGCTATA
The DNA here is from genome assembly GCA_030737875.1 of Allium sativum. Classification (NCBI taxonomy): domain Eukaryota; kingdom Viridiplantae; phylum Streptophyta; class Magnoliopsida; order Asparagales; family Amaryllidaceae; genus Allium; species Allium sativum. The sequence continues at coordinate 165,874,513 of CM060924.1, forward strand.
TACCCAAGACAAGGTAATAAGTGGTGATCATCCAGACGTACTTGGAGATCGACCAGATATGCGAGGACCTCTCTCCTGTATTGGACATACAGGACGAGGAATAAGGTGCCTCCGGTTTCGTTCAGACCCAAAACGATCTTGTAAATAGATGTGTGTCTAACATCGGATTTTATTCTGTGTTGATTGATTTTTGTTAAATATATATTTGTTTGGCAGCGGAGAATTTATTCTCTTGCTTAACACCTTTCTCTGAGACGTACGAGCTCAGAGGTTATATATCGGTAGACATCGGTCACATGGCGTGAATTGCCTATATGGCATGCTGAGATGCATATGATCAAGGCTTCTGTTGTAAAGCAGAGTCTTGTGGTTGATGATCAAAGCATGGCTTTAATATAGCATAGCTTTGTGTATAGCGTTAATTCGCGAGCCTCACACCTCGGTATGAGTCAAAAACGGGATAAAGGAATGCAGTGAGAACATGACATTTCTTTCTAGTTATGGGTGGTGTCATGGTTTTGCATGCCCTGACGTTGTTATATTTTTACCTACGTGGTTGTTGGTTTGCGAGCCGCCTCAGATATATCGGTCTCTACAGAGCCGATGGATAGGTCCTATAGGACCGGGAAACGTGTGTTTAGGAATAACTAATCCACTAACGTAAGTGTGGACTGGCACTGCAGGATCCAGGGTTGCCCAGAGTGTGTAGTCCTGAGGCACTTGCTAAAGTGTCTCGAAGCGGTTCCCTGGCCTCGACTCATGATGGAAATCCAATTTCCAATACATGACATTCAGTTTTATTTGTAGAGCCTAGTATGGCGACATAGTGGGATGGGGCACTATGTCGTCTATGATTGATACATTTATATTTGAAGCTGTTTTCATACACTTTACACTATAATAGTATCAAAATTATTTGTTTTAAACGTACCAAGCATGTTTGGCTATTATAAGGTAAAACTCTATCCTCCGGCTTGCGTTGCATTATGTGATGGGACCTGAGTCTTATAATAGCTTCATTTTCCCAAAAAGCATTGCGATGTTTGTTTTATGCACTAGTATTCTTGGGAGGAAACCCGTTCCGTGTGATACGGCGTGGTCCTTTGATTTTCTCCATTTTAAACTGAAGTTTTAAATAACTGTTTCAATTATCACACCAATCACATGACTGACCTGGAGTTTATTGTTTTAACCTAAACTCTGGGTGCCCCTGTTTTCCACACAGGCAGCTAGTAGTTTTGGTTTTGCAGATTTATATTTACAGGATCCTGTTTTACTGCTGGAATGATATTCGAAAAGCTCAGTAACCGTGTATCTCTTTCAATTGTGTTTTGTATAATTTTTCGCTGCATTGTAATTTGTAAATCTCTGATATTCATCAAATGTTTATTACTTGTTCATACTCAGTATATTCTTGTACTCTGATGTATATTGTTGTAATAAGCAATGAAATGTTCTTCTGCTTGCGTTCTGATTTATCTTGTCAGTTTGGTATCAGAGCTTTGGTTTACAGAGCTCGAGAACAAGGCATATTAGAACCAAACAAAAGGATTCATCAAAGACTGGATTAGAAATATCCAATGAGAATGACTCGCTAGAGATAAGATCAGTAGTATCCTAGAACAAGTGTGAAGAGTGTTACTTTTAAAATAAAAATGAAAACAAATTTTGTTTTGAAAAATTAAACCTTATGATACTTATTTGAATATTATATTTAAATTGATTTTGGACAATCAAGTATATAAAGATTTTGCATATACGCCTTGGAAACGTATATTCGAAGTTTTAATATACTGGATAGATATAGAATCACATTGTAGTCACCCGGAGATGATTCTAATGATTGATATATCATCATCAGATTCTATGTTTGAGTTTCAAAAGTGGGATTTCTATATATTTCCAAATGGCTGGTGTGAAAACCAAAACTAGATAGGATTTATTGTTGTCACTTGGCATCAAAAATGGATTTATATATATATATATATATAAATTATGCATTTGAAAAACTAATCAACTAATTGATTGTTGATTGTGTTGTTTGGTTATTGGTTTGACTTATTAAATTCTGAACCATTAGTCAAATCGAATCAAAATATTGAACTGACTTGAAAATTGTTTGAGATTGCATGCATAAACATGTATATACGTTGAACATGTCATAGCAGGGAAGTTAAGCAGAGAAATAAAATTGTATGCCCAATAGATAGTTACATGTTTACTAATTTATTGGGTTTTGATGATTTTATGAGCCGATTGACCAGCTGCTTGGCGTTTTCTTTTTCCTTTTGAGATGAGAGGGCCTGTGTAGCGGTTTGGAGATTTTCCCGATGCTCCCCATACAAATGAGGTTACAGAGAAAATTTTCGAAAATTTAGGATGTTAGCCAAATTTTTGAAAAATTAGAAATTCTTAGAAACTGAAAAGTTGAAGAATGAAAGCCATAATGAAAGTTGAGTTGATTAGTTAAACAACTTTCAGCTCCGTTCCTTTTCGAGGACGAAAAGATTTTAAGTGGGAGATTGTAACAACCCGGAAAATCAGAACCAATTTAAAATTTTATTTTGGCAATTTTAATGAATTTTAGATATTTAAAAAGATTTATTTTAAATAATAATGACAAGAAATTTATTTTGAACAGAATTAGAACGTATGTATTTATATAAATCGAAACTAGAATATAAATATTTATTTGAATTATAAAAGGAATTGGAAATAGCGCGGTAGTTAGAAAATTCGATTTCAAATGAATGTATAGGATTCAAAATAAACCGAATTTTAGTGAAACCAAAAATATTTGAATCTATTTGAAAAATATCTTTCCAAGAAATCTGAAAAATCCAAATTTCATAGCGGGAATAAAATTTTTTGTCCAGTTGAAAATTCAGAATTGTCGCTATGGAAATATAGCCCTTAAAAATAGCCATTTTGCAAACGACCTCCATATTCGACGAGACCAATTTTGTTGGATCCGGAATGTCAAATTATTTCTTGATTCCAATTTTCATAATTTTTGGAATCGATATGTGAGCATGGCGGATTTAAATGTGTTTGGTAATTCCAGTTTGAATTTAATCGACTGGAAAATGACCATTTTTCAAACGGTCTCCAAATTCGACGAAATTAGTTTTGTTAGGAACGTATCATCCAAACATAGCTAGAAATAATTTTTTTGGAATTTTTGGAGTTAGTGTGTGGCCCTGGTAAATTAAAATGAGCGTTGAAATCAATTTTGAATGTTGTATTAATTTATATTTTAGTTTTGATAAAAACTGAATGAAATAGTCGAATTGGCTTACAATACATATCCCATTGCGTCCGGAATGGGGGTAATTAGCGAGGGCGACAGTCGTTGGGTTAGATTTGGAGTTCAAAAGAAAAACTAACTTTTTGGAAAATTAGAATAATTAAATATATAGCTTGGTCAACACCCCCTTTCCTCTCCACTCCCGTTAATTTCAGAAAAGAGAAAAAAAACAAAGCATGATCGCTCCCCTCTCCAGCAGTGCCGCCACCTACATCGCACCCCTTTCTTCCTCTTCTCCTCCTCCTCCTCTCCTCCTCTTCTTCTTCCTCCTCTTTCCCTCTTTCGATTAGCACAAACCCTACCTACAAATCACCACCACCCTAGCCACCACGGCCACCAGCATTGCCGCCGCCACCCCTCCGTCACCTCCCCACGTCCAGTCAGGCCCGGCGCCGCCCTCTGGCCACCCAGCTCCGGCTGTGGGCCCCACCAAGTCCAAAAACCCACTTTTCTCCAAAAATTTCGTTTTACATAAAACACCCTGTCACTATTTCGCCAAACTCCCAAACCGTGCATTTCTGGCCAAAACTTCATATTACTAAAATCGAAGAGCACGATTTTCTCTTCGATTTGGTATCTGGAAGTTCTATTTTGGATTGCGGAACTATCCGAAAATAGCATCAGATGTCAACGGACCTGCTGCAATTTTTCATGATTTCCTGCGAATTGGTGCAAATTTGGAAGAAAGTCCACTAGGTAATGGTTGTCCGGAATGGCGCGTTTAGGCTAGTGACAAAGTTTGGTGAAAATTGGAGGCCGTTTGCAAATTCTAGAGCCAAAGAGGCGAATTCAAGTGCGAGAAAGCGACAAAACGGAGTGCGACGACAAAACCCGCCATTTAAAGAATGACGGAGTGGATCCTAAAGGTAAGAACTTCTCACTTTAATTTATTTTCTAGTTAAATATATATACTAGGATGCAGACGGTGCTTAGTAGCACCCAACACCTTTGTTTGAGACCATGTTTGTTTGTTTGGTTGATTATATTATTTGTTTGAATTTGGTTGTTTGGGTGAAGTATATTGATGGTATGTACTTGGCGCGAGCCATTAGTTGTCGAGGGATAAGGCTAGACCTTATTCCGGTTCTAGTATCTCGCCGTTGTGCTACCGAAATTTTCTAAAAATATTAGAACAATAAAAATAACATTTTTATTGTATAAATGAACTGTATAAAATATTCATGATATGAAATAAATATTTTATAGTTAAAAATATAATTTTTAACGTGTATATGAATAAAATAAATATTCATTTACAAATTGGATGATTTGTTTATGTACACACATTTGACTGATGTTGATTGGGACGATATATTTTACACATCGCCCAATAGCACAAATAATATTCAGTGTTTGTTGATTGAAACCCCACACGGGTATTGGGATGATATTTGACATATACTAATCCAAATTGTTTACTTGTATGTCAATTGATTCGTTGATAGACTGTTGTAAGCATTAGATATGTATATTTAATGCTTATGCAGTGTAGAATGCACTCTGGATGATGATTGATTGTTCATCTTGTTGTTTAATACATGTGTTGTATGAGTATCCATATAAATAACATTATATAATAATTGACTGTGTCTAATTCTAGTTCATAAAGAATGAATATTTTAAAATAACGAGTATTTTAAAATAACTAGTATTTTAAAATAATATTCAGTAATGGATCAAAATATGATTTTGATGTTCGATTTGGAATGGACACGAAAATATTTAAATATATAAAGCCTTGTCGATTAGATTAACACCATTTAAACGTGAACGATATTTATATCGATTTTATTCATTTTATAATGAATATCGAATAGGAAGTGATTTCAAAATCTAATGTTTTAAAAATACTATCATTTATATATCGATGATATGGAATATTCAGTTTTGATTTGAAATTGAGTATGAAGTGGAAATCATTTTGAAAACGAATTTAAAACGATTTATAAAATATGTTTTAAATGGAAATCGATGAAATATATATAATATGTATTATATATATTTAATGGCCTGAATAGAACGCGCCGCGCCGCAGTAGTTCGCGATTTTCGACCATTGACTTCAAACGGACATTATGGGAGATCCGATCGTTGGATTCTCCTAAAACTGGAACCGTTGGGTTCGTATCGAAAAGAGAATTCCGATTATTATAAGCGATTTGAAATCTAGTGGTTGGATTTGGACTATGTACAAATCAAATTTGGAAAAGGTCGCTGTAAGTGCAGTTCGATGACCGTTTATGGAAATCGACTGTATGGGCCTTGATAAAGTTATTAAAAATATTAATAATTTGTGTAAAATCATAATAAATGATTTGGAAAGAACTGGGATGAAAAATTCCATATTTGAAAAGATAAAAATATATTTTTGTCGAAATGAACTAGTTATGAACTAGAATTATAAATCCAATAGTTTTAAATAAATAAATTGGATTTGAAATGGTTTTAAAAATAACCAGAATTTCCAATATATGAATTGGAATGGATTTGAATCGAAATTATCTTCGGAATATTTCGATATTAAATTCCGTGATTATACAGACATTGTGGAGGAATTTGGAAGATATATATATATATATATATATATATATATATATATCGTTATTCGCAATACAATATTTGTTGGTTTCAGAATTTGATATTGAATATTAGCCGATATATTTTCTATTCAGAGCCTTGTATTTAATATCAAATTGGATTTTGGGTTTATCATGAACGGCGTTTTAAATAACACTTGTTCTTTAACCCGATTATTAATGGAAGGAGATTTTGGGTTTGTCATGAATGGTATCTTTAATAATACCGTTCTTAAACCCAATGAAGTTAAGAAAATTAGAAACTAACTGGAGATTAGCTAAGTCGAATCATTTCCTGGGTATTGATCTGATGTTGGTTTCGGCCTTCGGGATTAATACTTTGGGAATTGTTCTCTTACTAATTTACGGTAAGAGACTGATGGGATGGGGTCTTCAGTAACACTATTCTTAAACCCCGTGTGAAAAGAATAAATCTTTTAATTAAGATTTAAAGAAGAAATTTCAATTAATTAACATTTAATTGGAATTGAAAATGGAATGTGAATTGGGTTTATTGTGAACTGTGTTTTTAAGGACATTCGTTCTTTAACCCAATTTACGGTGAAATGGGATTTCGAATTTATAAATCTTTTTATTAAGATTTAACGGAAATTTCCAAAGTAAAGTTTTCCAATTTAATATATTAAATTGGAATTGAATAGAATTCGATTGATAATAATCGAAGTGAACTTCTGTGGAGGAAGACTGTTAATACATATATAATTTAAAAGGCTTTGCTGTTATTCCATTTATATTATTAGTCGAATATGGAAATTGATAAAGATTATATATTGATTTGTTTTCCCGTGAAGATTCCATAATTAATGGAATGTGATTTGGGTTTATCGTGAACTGTGTTTTAAATGACATTAGTTCTTTAACCCAGTTAAATGCAGGATTACATGTCTATCATTGTATTTTGAACTGTATGGTTGATCTCTGCTAAATATATATCTGTTTGGTGGCGGAGAATTTAATCTCTTGCTTAACACCCTTCCCTGAGAAGTACGAGCTTAAAGGTTATATATCGGTAGAAATCAATAGTACGGTGTAGATTGTCGGTGCGGCATGTTTGTGTTTCCAAAGTTAAGTAATCATTAATATTGATTTTTAGGAGGATTAAAACTAAGTGGTGTTTTAATGAAACTTTAATTAGATTGAAATGTAAATTGATAGTTTAAATTATCAAATTTGGGAAATGGTCGAGAGTGGGGTATCACCAGTTTTTCTCCAAGCGATAGTTAAATCTTTAATTAGATTTGAACTGGAAATGGTAATTAATTTACCGATAACACCATGGTGCTAGTTATGGTGTAATACCAATTTGCTCCATGGGATGAATAGGTTGGGATTGGGAAATTAATTGAATGATTACTTCGGTAAGGTGCGCTAATCCCGACTAGTTTGGAAAACTTTAATTTGGTTTGAATTGATATCCAATTGAAGATTAAAGAATAAATTTAAAGAATTTATCTATGATAAAATTAATGGGAACTTTTCCTAAAGGATATGAATATTAAAAAAAAAATATTCAAAATTGGAATGAGGCGTATGTTGTGTTTTTATAGCCTTTGTTTATTATATACGCGAGTTATTCAGAAAGGCCGGGTTCATACCCATTCTGAAAAACTGATTCAACGATAAGTCGACGATGAAGACGGTGGTTGAAGACCGGAGGTCTTCACAGCGTTTGGATGATTATTGATGTCTTGATTGGGCTATACACCCAAGAAAAGGTAATAAGTGGTGATCGTCCAGACGTACTTAGAGATCGACCGGATATGCGAGGACATCTCTCCTGTATTGGACATACGGGACGAGGAATAAGGTGCCTTCGGTTTCATTCAGACCCAAAACGAACTTGTAAATGGATGTGTGTCTGACATTGGATCTTATTCTGTGTTGATTTATTTCTATTAAATATACATTTGTTTGGCAGCGGAGAATTTATTCACTTGCATAACGCCCTTCTCTGAGACGTACGAGCTTAGAGGTTATATATCGGTAGACCCCAGTCGCTTGACATGAGTTGCCTATGTGACATGCTGAGATGCAGATGATCAAGGCTTCTGTTGAAAAGCAGAGTCTTGTGGTTGATGATCAAAGCACGGCTTTAATATAGCATAGCTTTGTGTATAGCATTAATTCGCGAGCCTCAAACCTCGGTATGAGTCAGGGATAAGGGAACGCAGTGAGAACATGACATTTCTTTCTAGCTATGGGTGGTGTCAGTGTTTTGCACGCCCTAACATTGTTACATTTTTACCTATGCGGTTATTGGATTGCGAGGCGCCTCGGATATATCGATCTCTACGGAGCCGATGGATAGGTCTTATAGGACCAGGAAACATGTGTTCAGGAATAACTAATCCACTAACATAAGTGTGGACTGGCACTACAGGATCCAGGGTTGCCCAGAGTATGTAGTCTGAGGCACTTGCTGGAGTGTCTCGAAGCGGTTAGGAGTACATCCCTTACCTCGACTCATGATGAAAATCTAATTTCCAATACTTGACATTCGGTTTTATTTGTAAGGCCTAGTATGGCGACATAATAGGATGGGCACTATGCCGTCTATGATTGATACATTTATATTTGAAGTTCTTTTCATACACTTTACACTATAATAGTACCAAAATTATTTGTTTCAAACGTACCAAGCATGTTTGACTATTATAAGGTAAAACTCTATCCTCCGGCTTGCGTTGCACTGTGTGATGGGACCTGAGTCTTATAATAGCTTCATTTTTCCAAAAAGCATTGTGTTGTTTGTTTTATGCACTGGTATTCCTAGGAGAAAACCCGTTCCGTGTTATATGGCGTGATCCCTTGATTTACTCCATTTTAAAGTAAGTTTTAAATAACTGTTTTAGTTCTCACACTAGTCACATGACTGACCTGGAATTTATTGTTTTAACCTAAACTCTGGGTTCCCCTATTTTCCACATGGACAGCTAATAGTTTTGGTTTTGCAGATTTATATTCATAGGATCCTGGTTTACATATGGAATGATATTCGGAAAGCTCTGTATCCGTGTAATTCTTTCAGTTGTGTTTTGTCTTATTTTCCGCTGCATTATAATTTGTAAATCTCTGATATTCATCAAATTCATATTATTTGTTCATACTCTGTATATTCTTGTACTCTGATGTAAATTGTTGTAATAAGCAATGAAATGTCCTTCTGCTCGCGTTCTGATTTGTCGTGTCAACTAAATTGATTAAATGAACAGTTTTAATTTAAATTTAAAAGATTTAATTGGTTTGAATTAATTGAATGAAACATTTAATTTAATTTAATGATTTAAATGATATAAGATTTTTGTTTAAATTTAATTATTATTGAAAATTTCGAATTTTAAAGAATTTGACTTAAATGACAAAAACCTCATATTTAACGTTGAATTTTTTTAAGGAAAAGTAATGTAATGGAAATGAATTTAGAATTTATGCTCAAAAAAATTTAAAGTAAATAATTTGGAATTGGAATTTTATATTGCAAACTAATTTAAATATCATTTTCAAATTAGAAATTTATAATGTTTGATTTTAAGTTTAATTGAATTAAAATGCAGAATTTGAATTTATGTTACGGCAAATTTTGGAAATACAGATATTTGGTTCAAAATGGATTGTTATTTTAAATTTATATTATTTTATATGAAATATTTTACTTTAACCAATTTCTCTTCTACTACTTGTTTTCTTAATTATTATATATTTTACAAGCATTCTAATAAAACTAGTTTTATTCAATTATTATATATTTTATACTATTTTATTTTAAACTTTTACAAATTTAATTGAAAGATTATACACTGTATAACCATGTTAATCAAACCATTTTATATAGTAATTTAACTATTATATATAATTTTATAACTATTTTAAAATAAAATCGTATTTCCAGTCCAAGCTGTTAAGTCTGAATTGATTGAATATAAAGATTTCATGTAATAATGAAACTTACGATATACAAATCAAAAGTCAAAATGTGAATTTGGTAATGGAATCAATATTGGAAATTAGTATAAGCAAAATTGAATCCAATAGTGGTTTGATTTAAGAACTAATAATGAAAGCCAATATTTGAATTTATATGATGTACGACATTGAAATTTGATTTTATTTTAAACTAAATGACTATGATTTGAAATAAAGGTATAGTTTTTAAAGAAACCGAGCTTGGATATTGGCACTCTTTCTTAATACCAGGAACCACTTTAACAACTGTGAACATGATACAACATCCCAAAACAAAGAAGGCGCTATAGGAAAAAACTAATATTACAATGTTTAAAAAATATTTTCTATATCCATTGATAACATTTTTTTAGATGTTGTCAATTCTGAAGTTGCAAAAGAAGGTCATTCATCACTTGTTAGTAACATAGCAAAAAATGTTGTATAAAATATTTTTATAATGGTTTTCTACTATTGTATAGTATGATTTCCAATAGGATTTTTATAATTTTATGTGGTTATAAATCGAGATTTAAACAACTCTATTTAGATAATCAAAATGATTATTATATTTTGTAATTAAATCAGATGACAAAGACTCGAAATATAATCAGATGCCATTACTTTTATTACTTCATGATTTTCTAGGGTTCTTAGAAAGTAAGAGGTAAACAAATTAAATAGGGAAAGGCCACGAAACAAGTAAATAGGCCAAGCATAGAACTAGGCTTCGCAATAGAATATTACAAATCAGACCAATAATATATATAAATAAGTTTTATATAAAGAACCCCATTACAACTTCTACTTCTTCCTGATTACACCCCCCCTAAAGTTTTGGAGTATGCACTCGTTATCCCCAACTTGCTGCAAAGATAATTCAGTCTTGCACCATTCAGAGCCTTCGTAAATAGATATGCTACTTGCTCACTTGTTCGAACAAAGCCTATCTTCACAATTCCACTCTGAACTCTCTCTCTAATGGAATGACGATCGATCTCAATCTGTTTAGTTCACTCATGAAGCACTGGGTTTGAGGCAATATGAATGGATCCCTGGTTATTACGCCACAGTCGTGCAGGGCCTTCTATCTTTACATTTAGTTCCTGAAATGGTTCTCTGAAAGCAGAAACCATGCACACACTAAAGAAAGGTAACTGAAAAAATAAAAAGCAACTACAAAGGAAAAACCAGAAAAAACAACGGTCTAATCTGCAGACTATGAAGACGCTATAGACAGTGAATCCGCTAAGCAAAACAAAGCTTCACCAAGTAAGGCATTGTCCAGGAGCAACTGACAAATCCTCCAAGGAAGGATGCTGGCTAAAGAAGGGACAATCCACATGCCGTCCCTGAACTTTGGAGAACTCTGGCTCGTCAAGCTTCTGCAAGACATGAAGGGAAACAGGACCAAGGGAAAAATGAACAGCCGCATACTCGATCAAAACCTGTGCAATACAAGCTCTAGGGTCCAACTACGAGAGCGGCAAGGATCTCTAGGCTATCAAAACCAGCCCCTAAAAAAATAAGATCTGCACAACTAGCAAACAACAGAAGTCTAGAGGGAGAGGGGGGGAGGGGGTCGAAAAAAGGGAAAAGGAAGCAGTCAACAATAAAAAAGAACAAGAAAAAGAACCATAGAAAGCCAAGAATCATCCAATGCCTGCCCTGGGATTGGCCGCCATGGATAAAATGTCAAATGAAACAGCTAACCTCCTAGAGCGGGTACCAATTACTCCCCGGAAAGGCCTGCCACAGAAAGCAAGGAACACATCATTCCTAACTTTTTGGATAATGGTAGCAGGGTCCATTACGACTTCGTCAAAAACTGCCTTATTTCTGGTACACCAGATGTGCCAGCAGATAAGACAAGGGAATCAGACGATGAAGAATTGAACATAAAGATTTACACGAGATGCTGGACCCCCAGAGTCTCAATAAATCATCGGTGGAGGTGGCATTACCTCGGCAACCCATGAGATTCCCAAAGTAATTCCAGATAGCCCGGGCACATGAACCCGCTACTAACAAGTGAAAGGTAGATTCTGAGTTTCCAGAATTTTAGCACCTGCACCTGGACACTAGAGGAACACCTATTCGCTGAAGATTCTCATCTATTGGAAAACCTTCATGCAAGGTTTTCCACATAAATAGAGAAACCTTCTGCAGAATACGGACATTCCAAATGAACTTGAAAACAAGGGGGCATGGAGTAGGAGTCTTAATCGAATTCCACACAGCCTTAAGCAAGAAGGGGGTGCCATCCCATATGAGACCAACCCATGAGCATCCGTTAAGCCTTTAACGGATTGCATCCGTTTCCACGTTTTGCTAGCGTAGGTCAGGATGCTGGAGTAATTTTCATTTGCAAGCCTACGATACTTGGCATGGTGGAACGTCGCCCAAATGGAGTTGTCCGATCCAAACCTCGCCCATAGCTTACAAGCATAGGCCAAACAAATGTCCTTAGGGTTACGGAGACCTAGGCCTCCCTCGCTTTTGGGACGACAAATGGTGTTTCGAGAGATCCAGTGGTGGCGCGAAGAATTGCCCCTACTTCCCCAGAAGAAAGCAGAAACCAAAGATCGGTAGGAACGGAAGAAAGAGGAAGTGGGAGTCATAGCTGCAAAGATATGGGATCCCATCGAATCCAGGACTGACTTAATGAGGACCACTTTACCTTCCTGTGAAATGAGGGACGTATTCCACCGAATAATCTTGCCCCTACTTTGTCAATTAGAGGGTCGAAGATTACGTTGAGCTTCCTACCTCGGTATAAAACAATGCCCAGATAAGGAAGAGGCAGGGAGGCCTTAGAAAAACTAGTCGTTGACTCGATCCATGAGGATCTAATCGTAGACAGATCTTTTGTAGGCACAAAGCGGCTTTTAGCATAGTCCACGAGTTGACCCGGGCAACTCTCATACTGCCTAATAAAAGCAAGAAGGAACCGGATTGAACGACGAGATCCATTCATGAAAATGATGATGTCGTCCGCGAAAAACAAGGAAGAGATTAGAGGACAACCACTAGGGATGCTGAACCTATGAATCTGCCCAGCTATCGTTAGAGAGTGCAATCCTAGAACGAATGCCTCGACAGCAATGATGAAAAGGGAGGGGACAAGGGGTCAGCCTGACGAAGACCTCTCCCTGATCTGAAATAGCTTGTCGTTGATCCGTTGATGATAACGGAAAACCAACAGTTGGAGATGAGCCGCCAAACAACATCAATAAGGTATTCAGGGAACCCAAAAGCCCTTGGAACCTTGATGATGAAGAACCACGACATGCGATCATAAGCTTTAGCCATATCGAGCTTAACGACCACATTAGAACCACGAACCTTCTTATCAATTTGAGAAATCAGTTCTTGAGCAAGGAGGACGTTATCGGTTATCAGACGTCCCTTAACAAACCCAGCCTTAGAAGAAGAAATAAGATGCTCGAGAAACGGTGCTAGCCTGGTGGTTAGGACCTAAGATAAAACCTTGTTAGAGAAATTAGACAGGATGATTGGTCTGAAGTCCCTACAAGAGTTAAGTTGATCACAATTAGGGATAAGAACCAGGTTGGTCGAGGTCCATCCCTCTGGGAGATCAGCTCCAGAGAAGAAGGACTGAATGGCGAGATGAAAATCTTCTTGAATGATAGGCCACACACTCCTGTATAATACTTCGTTAAATCCATCTGGCCCTCTCGCACTCTCCTTGCTAAGCGAAAATACACAGGCACGTATTTCCTCCGAGGAAGGGGGTGCGGCTAGGTCGGTGTTATCCGACGGAAGGATCAGACTAAGGATGAAGGCCAGCATGGACGGATCAGTAGCAGGAACCGACAGATAGCTAAGGAAAGACTGGAAATGGGAAAGAATAGTATCTTTGACTTCTACTGGAGTTGAAGCCAAAGAAAGATCAGATCAACGAATCTGGCAAATGGATAGGCGATTATTCTTCTTTCGAATATACGAGTGAAAAAACCTAGAGTTCGTATCACCATCAACGACTCACTTGATCCTAGCTTTCTGGCATAAGTGATCGTGTTCGATTCGAAAGTTCTGACGAGAAGGCTAGTTGGGCCAACGCCCATGCCTCTTTGTTGGCCGCACTGGGATCTTCATAAAAAGAAGCTTCGGCAAAGATAAGAGATTCTTCTGCCGCCCTAACCCGGTCGAAGATATTTTTGAAGACGAGTAGATTCCACGCCTTTAGACTAGTCTTAAGGCACTTCAGCTTGCGGGAGAAAATCACACAAGGGGGACCAGACATAGGAAGATTCCAGGAATCTTCTACGAACCTTTGGAAAGAGTGGTGCGATCTCCACATGCTCTGGAATCTAAAGGAAGAAGGGCTAGATAAGGAAAGGGGGGAACAACTAAGGAATAAGGGAGCATGATCGGAAAAGGTGCGGTGAAGGTAAGAAATGGAGAAGGAAAAGGGAAGGCTAAACCATTCTTCAGAGGCAAACACACGATCCAGTCTAGACAGAATCCGGTTAGCTCCTTCTTGGTTGTTACTCCAAGTAAAGGCCGAACGGACGAAAGACACTTTAGAAAGACCCGAGATGATGATGAAAGAGTTAAAATCCGCAACTGCCAAACGGTTAACAGCAATGCCTCCCTGCTTTTCTGCCTGGCTGGCGACAACATTAAAGTCGCCACCCAGAATAGAGAATGTAAAACCCAAATTGGATAGAGAGAGTATATCGGCCCAAAGACCTTGTCTCTCAATCCAATCGCACTTAACATAGACCGCAGAGAACAAAAAGGATGAAGAGGATGAGGGAAGCGAGCAAGCGATTGATAAAAGCTGGCTTGAGTTGAAGATAGGGTGTACGACAACGTTTTTGGACCACATGATCCAAATACTGTTGGACACGTTAGCCATGGCACCACCAAAGCCTACAGATAAAACGGTAGAGGTGATCGCATCCGGTCCCATAAGAGGTTCCAGAAGTGCAATCAAATAGATGGAGTGCTTCCTAATGATGCGCTTAAGACAAGCAAATGACGCATCATTCCCTATTCCCCGAACGTTCCAAAATAGAAAGGTTCGCCATAAAGCTAAAAAACAAAGGAAAAGAGAAAAAACACACAGAAGGAAGGCCTCGGACACAATCACGTCGCCTAACTCAACAAAGATATAGGGTATGTCAAGTAGACCTGACGATCTGCTCGGATGCCGCTATAGAGTGTGTATGAATGGTACGAGGGGTGCGAGGTGCCTCACGTCGGCTACGACAAGGTGAGCGAGCAATCAGGGTGGCGGGGCCAACGCGACGACTAGGGGCATGCAAACTAGCGCGAAAGGGGCAAGAATTCTTAGTAAATCTCGATAAAAAATCATTGATGATCGCTATTTCGGCCTTACTAAGAAGAAGGGGTGAAACCGAAGCAGAGGTAGAAGATACAAGGCTAGAATGAGATCCCGAGGGGGTTCGCAGAGACTCTACTACAGAGGATATCGACGAATGTAAGAAGTAGATCATCCTAGCCAACACCAGTTCCTTCAACAAATTCATTACCCACATAATTTCAAATATGGTATTTGCCATTGCCCTGTATTCTGATTCTGCACTAGATCGAGCTACCACAGTTTGCTTCTTGCTCTTCCAAGATATCAGATTTCCACCAACAAATACACAAAATCCTGAAATTAATCTTCTGTCCACTTTTGATCCTACCCAGTCTGCATCACTAAAGCTATCTATATTCATATGGCCATGATCTCTGTATATAATGCCTTTAGCTACTGAACCTTTAAGATAGTGTAGTATCTGCTCTAAAGCATTCCACTGATTAACAGTTGGTTTAGACATAAATTGACTCAATACACTCACACAATACGAAAGATCGGGTCTACTTATACATAAGTAATTCAATTTTCCTAGCAATCTTCTATATCTCTCTGAATCATCAAAGAGTTCACCTTCTTCATATAAAGTACAATTGGGTATCATGGGTATACTACATGGTTTTGCACCTAACTTTCCTGTTTCAGGAAACAAACCAAGTGTGTATTTCCTTTGAGACGAATATATACCTTCACTACTCCTTGTAATCTCAACCTCCTAGAAAATACTTAAGATCTCCAAGGTCTTTAGTATGAAACTGGACTTGAGTGAACTGTTTAAGCCTCTGAATACCACCTTCATCACTCCTTGTAATCACTATATCATCCACATAAACAACTAATAGAATTATACTATTGTTAGAAGTTTTATAGAACACTGAATGATTTGTTACTTTGTGTAATAACAAACTCCTTAATGGCCAAACTGAATTTCCCAAACCAAGCCCTTGGGCTTTGTTTAAGCCCATACAAAGACTTTTTAAGTTTACAAACCAAATACTTCTCCCCATGAGCAACAAAACCTAGAGGTTGCTTCATATAAACTTCTTTAGACAAGTCCCCATGCAAGAATGCATTCTTGATGTTAAGTTGATGAAGCTGCCAATTGTTTCTTGTTGCCATAGAGATAAATAACCTAATAGATGTCATTTTGGCCACTAGAGAGAATGTTTTAGAGTAATCAATACCATAGGTTTAGGAATAATCTTTGGCAACTAATCGAGACTTGAGTCTTGCAATTGTGCCATCACCATTCATCTTTATAGAGAATATCCACTTGCACCTAATTGCTCCCTTATTAGGTGGCAATTTTACTAATTTCTAGGTTCCATTTTGCTCTAAGGCCTTCATCACCTCCAACATTGCTTCACGCCATTCAGGTGAATTTATTGGCTCTCTTACGATCTTTGGTAATGCAATAGAATCTAATTTTGGTATGAAGACATGTGATAACTTTAGCATGTGTTACATATGGGGAAATATGATAAGTGCATTTTCTCTTCTCTTTCCTTAATGCAATAGGCAGATTTAAACTTTAATCATCCTCACTTTGTTGGGTACTTTCTTTATGTACATCTTCTGTGTGTGCGCCAGTAGAATTACTCTCACTTGGTTCTGAACTAGGTATTGTGGAATATACGTATTGTGGAATATACTAGAAATTCCTCTTCTTCTTCTTGTGTAAGGAGTGCATTGGCTTTATAGAAAGGGGTATCCTCTATGAATGTTACATCAGTTGAAACTATATACTTTTGTATGCTTGGACAATAACACCTAAAGCCTTTCCGAAGTCATGAATATCCTACAAAGATACATTTAAGTGCTTTATGATCAAGTTTGCTTACTTCTTGACTCACATCCCTTGCAAAACATATACACCCTAATACTCTGGGCTTAATTGGAAACATATTCTTATCATGTTGTAACACTCGATAGGGTATCTCATTATTTAACATAGTTGATGACATCCTATTAATTAGGAAGCATGCAGTAGACACAACATCAGCCCAATATGATTTTGGTACGTGCATTTGAAACAATAAAGCTCTTGCAGTTTCTAATAAATGCCGATTTTTCCTTTCGGCTGCACCGTTTTGATGAGGGGTATCCACACATGAGGTTTCATGAAGTATACCATTTTGAATTAAATAATTATCAAATTTAGAGGACATATATTCTTTGGCATTATCATTACACAATGTTTTGATAGTGGCATTAAACTGAGTTTTCATTTCAACATGAAATTTACAAAACATAGCAAATAATTCAGCTCATGACTTCATTAGAAATAACCAAGTTAAGTGAGAGTAATCATCAACAAATATCACAAAATATCAAAAACCATGTTTAGAGACAATTGCACAAGGTCCCCACATATCTGAATAAACTAAAGAAAATGGACTATCAGCACATTTATTTATTCTAGGTATTAAACTATTTCTATCATGTTTTCCATATTGACAAGCTTAACAATTTATTGTAAACAAATTACCAAACTATGGACAAAGCTGCTTGAACAGGGTAAGTGAGGGATGGCCAAGTTGACAGAGAGCTGGATCCATGATTGAACAAGCTACTAGTTTAGAAGGTGTGTCAAGAGTATATAAACCACGACTCACTTCCTCTACCAATAGCCTACCTCGCCACAAGATCCTAGATCACACAATAAGTAGGGAAAAAGGTAATGTTGCACTTGAGATGATTAGTAAGTTGACTTACAGACATCAGATTAAATGACAGTGAGGGTATGTATAGCACAGATTTCTTGGGTATGAGAGAGTCTGAACTTATTTCACCAGTGCCTTTTACTAGTGATTGTGATCCATTAGCCACAGTAACTTTATGAGAGGAATTGCTTAAATTTAAATTTGTAAACAGATATCTATTACTTGTCACGTGATCTGAGGCACCTGAATCAATTATCCATCTAAAAGTGGGTGAATTTGAACTTGCATTAGCAACTGAAGTCAATGCTGAATTAGTGGGAGATTCTGATTTGTTGTCTTTCATTATACTTTGGAATTTGGAGTATTTTTCATATTCATCAGCTGTCATAAACACAGTTTTAGTTCTAGATTGATTTGTGTTCCTTTGGTTCCATTGCAGATTTCTACATTCAGTTATCACATGTCCAAACCTTTTATAATAGTTGCAAAACTTGTTTGAACTCAATGGGGGTCTCCATGCTAATCTCTGTGATCATCCAAGTGCACGTGGAGGTCTCTAGATTGTGCATTTGGTCTCCATGGTTGTGTATTTTGTTGTGCACCTATAGTGCTCTCGATTGCATTGATTGATGTCACATTTCCACTGCTTCCTATTGTTGACACACTTTTTTGTCAAAGCTGCCACACATCAAGTTTTTGGTAAGCGACGCGCTCAAGCGTCAAAAAGCATGAAGCAACAAGGTCGAAGTCATGTCGCAAAAACAAGGAGACCCAAAACCTCTACCAGATGGCCTCTTACGGGCCCAATGAACTTTCAAGCAAGCCATAATCTGAGCCAGAGGCGAGCCGTGCTCCGAGCGAAGGCGAGCCGTTAACGCGTCTAGGCGCAGCGGCCGGTTCATCTGATTTTCTCCATGCCGGAAGCTCAGATTCCTTCACTTCGGACCAACAAAACCGCGATTCCCTCACTTCGCATTTAGAACTTCGACATCCAAAAACTGCATAGTGTCCACACCAAGAAGTTCGACCTCCTCCATCAAATTTGTATACCCCGGTGGGTCGCGAAATTTCGCACCCCGGGGCCAGAGGGTGCGAAATTTCGCACCCCGGGCCACGGGGTGCGAATTTCCTGAAGTGGACTATTTTATGGGGTGAAAAAATAGCTTTTGTGGGCCCCGCTGCTCACCTACTCCTACCTAACCTTCCTCCTATAAATACCCCAAGCCTTGGCCTTCATTTGGATCCCTATCCCTTGGAATTTTGGGACCTTGAGAGCTCCAAACACTCATTAATGGCTTCCAAAACCTCCTCCATGGCCATGGGAGATGACATGGATAATTGAAACATGACATGCATGTTTTCCTTCAACACTTGAACATTAACAAGGATTGTTACGCTATTTTTAAGCTTCGTGGACATGAACACCAAACTTGGATATTGTTGACCAAGTCAACGCTTTTCAACGAAGAAGAAGAAGTGCAATTTAGTTAAAGTGTAGACCAAGCATATATTTTGCTATTCTATTGTAACTCTTTGTACTTAGCTATTGTCCGAACTCGTACAACTTTGTAAAAGACAAAAGATATGATGAATGATGATCCTAAAGTGGACGTTTGTGTTAGTGTCGAACCACTATAAAAGTTGTGTCCCCCACACTTACTTCACTACTTATTTGGATAATTGCACGCACATACACATTGGGTGTTGGCGTGCGACAATTTTGCCTGTCAATACCTATAAAGGCACTATTGCTTGTATATCTAGTACTTGACATATTCTTTGTTCTAAGTAGATGACTATACACCTTATGTAAAGTAGTAAGATCAACATTAGCAAGTATTTGAGATTTTGCACCTTCAAATTCATAGGAAAGACTAGCTAAAAAACTCATAATCGCCATCTGTTCTCATTGTTTTTGTTGAACTCATATGTCAGTACTCATAGGTAGCAGCATGTTAAATTCTTCATACTTTTGCTTAAAGGCCATTAAATAATTCATCAAGCTCATATCCATCTTTTCAGTTCGATAAAATATTCGGCAAACTTTATACATCCTAGTCAAATTACCTTTCCCTGAATAAAGAAATTCCAAGTATTCCATCAATTCTTTTACATTTTCGTAATGATTTATTAATCCAATACTTCATTCTCTACTGAATTCTGGATTTGCAAAAATAGATAAGCATCTTCGCATAACCAGTTTTGATCATCTTTGTTCTTAGAATCTAATTCTGGAGGTTCATTTATCAGGTGATCATCCTTATTAATGCTTCTTATGTACAAACGAATTGTTTTATTCCAGTCATGATAGTTAGTACTTGTTAGCTTCCGATCTGGGATTTTCGGCATCATCGACAGGACGTCGACTCCTTTGATTTCTATCGTTAATAGCTTTGAAGATCTGATCTGCAGAGATGAGATAATAAAAGGAAGTGCACTTGAATCTCGAGTAGATGTAACCCTAGATCGAATGCTCTGATACCATGTAATTAAATCAGATGACAAAGACTCGAAATAAAATCAGATGCCATTACTTCTATTGCTTCATGATTTTCTAGGGTTCTTAGAAAATAAGAGGGAAATAATATAAATTGGGAAAGGCCACGAAACAAGTAATTGGGCCGAGCATAGAACTGGGCTTCACAATAGAATAATACAAATCAGCCCAGTAATATATATAAATTTTTTTATATAATATGACCCCGTTACAACTCCTTCTTCCTGATTACACTTTTTTTAAGCAGACTGTGAATTCTCAATAACCCAGCAAGAAATTTGATTATTATTTTCAATTTCAATAACTAGCATTCATAATAATGATTACTACAATAATTCTTTGCAATATAATTTAAATATAAATCTCATTTCCATTTTCCATAACATTATAATTTTATATTAGAAGTACAAAGAACAACAAACTAACAAGTGAATAGTTACAATTCCTATAATTATGGATCAGCTTAGCTTTTCCAGCTATTTTTTTTTTTTTGGGAAAAACTAGCTCCAACTTATTTCTTCAGGAGTATCTCTTTAGGTTTAACCTCCTTTCTCACTACTTTCTTCAAAAGCACTAAAACCTCTAGATCAATTATTATCAAATTATGCATTCTTGAATTTTATTTTCTAGTAGAAATGATTTCCACCTCAATTCTTCTAAATGTCTCTTCATCCTTAGTCTCCTTTCCCTCCTTTGTATTCTTTAATCGTGTTGACTCAACTGGCTTAATTATTGTTAGCACATTTATAGCAAGCTCGGTTGCTAAATGGATAACAAAATTCCATTTATATCTACAACAATGATACTCATGATGCGATGATGTTTGTCTGACACAAAAAAAAATATAACAAAATAAAAGATAGCCAAAGATTAAGGACCCGTTTGGATGCTTCTAACAAGAAACATTCTAGCTTTCAGAAAGCAAAAGTTGAAAAGCCCATACGGATCCATAGAAAATTTGATATTTGAAATTTTGCTTTTTTTCTTATCTTAAAAGCTAATTTATTTTTCTTTCGACTACTTTGGTCCAAAAACACCACGCCACGCTTCTTCTTATTATATGCATTAGGGTTTATGTGATTTTATCATTTTGCTTTCAGATTGACATGCCGCTTGTTCTTTCCAATATTTCAGACAAAAGTACCATTTTTCTTCTTTTCTTCGTTACCTGTGACACCCCACATCCGTTAACGTCACTAATAAGAAAATTAATTAAGTTCCGTGAACTACAACAGGCAATCATTACAGAGAATATACAAGACAGATAAAATAAGCAGCGAAAAATCTATATACTTTAGTATAAAAAAATAAATCATAGTTTCAGAAATACATCAAAACCCCAGTTACAACTAGCAAACTGTCTCAAATCCGTCTTTCAAGTCATCTCAGAAAATAAAATATCAAAGTACATAAAATCATATCCCATGCTATAAGCCGTACTAAAGTAGAGAGCAAGTCAAACGATACATCTCAAGAAGTCCATGTCAAGCCCAAGATGAAGAGAAATCCAAGAAATTGTTCAGTGCTGCCACTCTGAGGACCTGAGGGGGGGGGGGAAGGAAGAAAGAGGCGGGAAAAAGGGGCAGACATAAATTCTGGCGAGTTCCAGTGACTTACAAATTATGCTTAGAAATAGGTTTGATTGTACATCTTTTTGATATATAGGGTATCCTACGGATAATTCAAATCGAAGCAATTTGATGTCTGATTCAGGCCTATATGACATGACCGATGCCAAGAAAGGTAAATAAGACTAGATAAGAAAGGTATAGTGCCATCACAGATAAACTAAACATAATAGCATGATGGACAGGAATAAGAAGAATAAACTTATGATCGGGTAATGCTTTACATTTATATCCTAAACGGGTAATGTCTGAACATATATGTCTGCACCAGTACTAGTATAACAAGTTCAACAAGATCACATAACAGCAGAAGTAAACAGCAAGATTAGGTGTACCCTAATTACATAATAGGATTAGGTGTTAACCTAATTACATAACAACAGGATTAGGTATACACTAATTACTACCCAAGCGATTGGCTCCCTACTGTGTAAATATTCTGTGTCAGCCCAGACATTAGGGTGTATCACTCCCTAATCCAGAAATTATATAACATAGACCTATTTACCGGTGTTATAGTGTTTTATCTTCACTAGTCAGACCCATGCACGCTCATGAATCTAGCGGAACGCGCCCGTAACTACCCCCATGTGAACCTCTTACTTTCTCGTTCAGTAAAGCATACCCTGGCCCCTACCTAGTGCAGGACCCCCATTAATAATATACTTACAGGGATACTGACTTATATCGGTTCCAAACATAAGATTAACCCAAGCCAAACCCCTTAAGCTTGTGCCCCCAAAAACTAGGATTTAAGAGTCCCAAAACCCTATACAACAGCAGACGAGGGATCTCTTTGCTTATTAATATTTATGTTTAACCTAGCAGGTTTAGGTTTACTAGTAAGCATGGTTGTAATGTCATGTGTGTACAACACTACTATTAACATGTCATTTACTTAATGTCTGTTTAAGTCAAAGTTAACATATCCCATCCATATGCATATTATTCTCCAACTACATTCCCAAGTTACAAGTTTATGCATAATGTCCATTTACAACAAGTATCTACAGAAAGTCTAAACATGTATATCTATCCTTTTTCCAAAATTATGATCAATTTAGTCCATGCCTAAATTCCTCTTTCATATTATTCATTATTGCCCTAAGTGTACGCCCATTCTAATCGGGTATAGCCTAGGATTCCAAAGGCTTGGCATAAAATAAAAAGAAAAACAGAGGGAGAGGAATAAAATCAAATCGCATACGTATATAGCACTACAACAAAACAGATCTATTAGAATGACAATGCCCACTGTAATAGGGGTTTCACAGCGGCCAGCCCACCCACTGTATTAGGCCATGTTGTAATATGCCCTCATTTACAACGGCAATGAATGTGGTAACAGGCGGTTGTAATAGACTGTTTACAATGGTCTTATGTTGTTGTTGTATGTTCCTTCAATAGAATAACAGCCCATTGTAATATTTTTTGCAACAGGTATTGACCATTGTATTATCTTCTATGACAACAATTAATGCCCGTTGTAAAATGCTGAAAGTTACAATGAATATGAATATTACACATAATATTAATAATATTTACAAGAATTGAATATTTAATTCAAAAATTATTTTTGTACAAATATTTATTCAAATAAATATTTATTACACTTTCAGATAGTATACATAGTGTTTTCCCTCTATATACACAATCACTTTTACATACATTTCCTCACTATATTTCACTCATATACATTGACCCCTCACTACACACTTATTTACTCATATACACTTACACAGTCACTCTCACTATAGTTTTAGTCTTCGGCTTGCTTCAGAGTTTATACAAGATATAAACAGTAGAACATACTCTTTAACTAATAATTAACTTGGCATCTACACCACAAAATTAAAGAGCATCCTTGATTTCTGAAGATCAGAATATCTACTTTTATCCAATTATGTTTGAACTTGCTTGATTTCAGTTGGATTCTTGGCCTGATTTTAAAACATAAACCTATGTATGTACATATATTAAGACACAAAAATTGTAAGCCAAAATAAGAACAGAATTAGCATTTAGTATTTTATTAATAATAAACTCTAGGATTATGCAGTTAACAAACACTTGCTCGGTACTTGTTATAAGGTTGTTACTAATTAGCATGTGCGTTTGAATCCTTCATTCTACCCGGTTCAAACATGTGAAAATGAAGAGAGAGGGAAATATTAGAAAATCGAATGGAACAAATTCTCTCCCAAACCAGTATCACAATGTTAAAAAAAGAAATAAACTTAAGCACAAAGGGAGACTTTACCTAAATATCCTTCATCGCCATGCTTCAACCCCATCCACTGTTAACATAGGGCCTTTTCCATCAGCATGTCAAAGAAATGTAAGTCTCAGAAGAAATGACAGGAAAAGTTATATTAATATCTTTGTCTCATAAGTTATAAATCCTTTGATAAAAACAGGAGTACTTTAAAAATAAACTATGAAAATCGTACTGAAAGTAAATCACATTTAAGACACGAAGAAACTTGTTGCTAATGGCATACCACCTTCTGTAGATTCTATTCTGTATTTGGCATCAATTTTGTTCCATTCTTCCTGGTTTACAGTAAAAAACATGGCTGTAAATGTTGGGTGGAAAATGAATAAAGATTAAAAAAATAACATAATGTAGTTTTAGAAAAAATATTAGCATGTAATCCAAATTAGAGTACAATACATAGCAAAATATATCTCAAAATCCAATGCATAAAATAAATAATGCTAACAAGATAAAATATTGCATAAAGAGTGAAACGGAGCAGAAGCGATCTCCAAAAGAAGCAAAACTCTTAAAGAAACAAAAATTGGCCACTCACATAGTGCCTTGTCCACTGTGACATGAAAAAGGATGTAAAAGGGAGGGGTTAGACACAAGTCTGGAAAACAAGAGAAATTTTAGCAATGATAATTACGTGCAGTTGATTTTAATTTTATTCCAAGTGATAATAATAAGTATCTATAAATATATGCAAACAGCCTTGTCCGAAAAAATAGGCCAAACTATTAACTGAACCTCACATAGCACACCTACTATCAAAAATATGCTTAAAGAGGGAGAACATCATAAAGAAAAATCACTTAATGATTCATTATATACGACTATATCCATCTATCCATCATAATGGAAAAATGCTGTTGCTGTAATGCAACATTATCTGCTATGGAACCGCCTTAGTACCGAGTCTTAATTTACTCAGTTTCCACTTACTGCATTACACTATTGTCCACCAGTACCATGTTATACTAGAAAATGTGCTTATCTAGAACCTCCATTAGCATCAGGCTCTCTTAGAAAGTATCTCTGACAGTGTTATGTGCCCTTTGATACTGAATGCCCAGGCCAGTGCTATGCGAAACAAATTGCACTAATCAACTCTATACATGCAAAATAAAGTGCCCATACCAATATTAAACTTCGTGAGATACATCACCCTAATTAACTTGGATAGTGAACTAACTTCCTTATCCTTTCAATCATGTGTTCGTAGCTTAAAATAAGCTCTCAAATAGTTTGTCGTTTACATAATTTCTTACTAAATTTTATTATTTAACTTAGGCCTTATGACCAAGGTTTAATTTGCATAACTTTTATTTTGAATGGTTGACAATTAATTCTCTTCAGTTGATTGCTGGGGTTTTCAGGTTAGGATTCTTTACTTTGTTGCATATCAGTTATTTATACAGTTGATTTATGTTGTTTAGGATGTTACAATATGGTAGTGATATGATCTTCTGTTTTACTCAACAACATTTAGACTATTACAAGATTGCATCATACATCACCAACGTTGTCCCTAAGATAATATAAACAATGGAAAATCAATCATATCATCAAACTATACTCCCGATCAAGAGTTCACAAAACTTATGCAAAAATCACAATACATAATCACACACTAACCAGTTTACTGAAATAATTAACCGTCTTTGTAGAATATTTGAGCATATATATGGTTGATAGTTAATAGTTCTCATTAGCAATCACGGTATGAATTTTGGCAATTGAAAAGCAAATATGAATATATAGTGATCAAGCATCTTCAATAACAGTATTCCATGAGAAAAAAAGAAAGCTATCATTACTTAAAAAACATTTAAAAATATTTCACATTTATTACTCGTGTTTATAATGTGAGTTGCTACATGGTATTTTAGTACTTCTGTTTCATGCAGTTATATCAAGTTAGGGAGAGTACTTCTATACGTAAATATGCGCAAGCATAGTTAATAATCAAAACAATTTTAAGTAATAGTATGTGGTATACATGCGGATGTTGAAGCTCAACTGTCCTTTTTTGCTTCTCACCACTCTATGCATTGCGCTTACAAATCTATTATTTGTCATCACCTACCCAGTATCCACTACTCAGTAAACCAGACTATAACCAGATGCAGCTATCCATAAAGCACAGATGGCTAAGCATGTATAAACATGTGCATACCTGAAGTAAGTCACCAATATTAATAATGATGCTACCCTCTTGGTAACCAACAAGGATCCATTTTCCATCTTTGATAACCTCAAGTCCTCCAATATTGTCCTGAAATATAAGAGAAATGCAGTTGCCATCTTGATGTGGTACTAGAACCATATCATTCTCTTTTTCCAAGGAAGCACTAGCACTAAAAATCATTAAAATTGTGGAAACATTAATAGTAAGAATCATCAAAATAGGAACATATCAATGGTGCATATAATTAATTATCAACAGAATATACATATCTTGCAAAGATTCATCTGCAGAAGATCAGGTCGAGTATCCGTACCTTGCAGCATATGATGCACAGTAATGGTGCATCAGTGAACATAAGTGCAGTTTAAAGAACCACACAACAATTATCAACAGAATTCATCTCCGCTACCTTCTCCGAGTAAGCATAGCAGCAACATATATCACACAATCCTATCGTCAGAACACGAGCAGATATCAAAACAATCCTATCATCAGAATGCGAGCAAATATCACAGCAATAATATCCACAGTGCTCAGTATGAAAGGTTGAACTCTCACAGGTTGAACTGTAATACGAAGAAATTGTTCATATTGGGTTGAAGAAGGATCGGATAGAGTGAAGGACAGCCGGGGAACTCTGGTTCCATGACTATGTTGGGTAGTCCTTAACGATGCTGCGAACTAGTGGAATGCAGATTCGAACATCAGATTTCACGAATCACAATTGATTCAGTTTCCGGAAGAATGGAATATAGAGATAGCGATTTCAATTTGGAATCCGCGCATCACTCCTTTTGGATTATTGTTTCTATTGTGGCTGATAGTTGGGGATTCAATGAAGATGGAGATGACGATTTAGCTAGGTTTTGCGATGAGAAATGCATCAGAGTGGATTTGCGATGAGAAATGTATCAGAGTGGGTTATATTTATCGGGTGGGGTAATATTGTGGGACTACACCGCTCAATTGCATTTGGATCCTTATATCTCAATTTATTTCAAATCTATTAACTATCATTTATTAATTGTTCTTAATTTATTAAATTTATTAAATATAATTTAATAATTATTACTAATTAATTTCTAGTTTACCAAGTTTATTAACTATCATTTATACAAGTTGATATTTATAATTATTATTTACAAATTACTATTTATAAATCTTTGAGTAAGTATTATTACTTACTAATTACAAATTATCAATTATAAGTTATAATAAAATATTAATTATAAATTATTTAATATTAAGTATATATTATTGTGCTTTTGTTTTTATTATAAATTAATAATGAGTAATATTATTATGTATTCGTTTTTATTAGAAATTATTATTATTGTTAGTTATTAAGTATTAATAAATAATAATTATTACAATGGCCATTTTATGATCATTACAAAATTAGCATCGATTAATATGACCATTTTATCACACTTATTAAATTGACACCTATTACAACGGGCGTTATGAACGTTACAACTTACAACGGGCATTTTGTGAGCATTGTAAAATTAGCATCTATTACAACGGTTATTTTTTGAACATTGAAAAATTGGCATTTATTACAATGGGCATGAAAGGACCGTTTAATAGCACTCTATTACAATGGGCAGTTATTGCCCGTTGTAAAAAGGGGGTTGCATAGGACATCTATTACAACATTTCTGAATTGACCATTGTAATAATGATCTATTACAACATGCAACAAATGCCCGTTGTAAAAGTGACGTTGTAATAGGGTATTTTTGTTGTAGTGTAAGCAAGACTGGAAATAAATATAGAAAATGGGAAAAGGAAGATAGATACATATAACTTGTTAATCTTTCCAACATTACATGCATATGTATAACTTGTTCAATTATCAACATCACAAGCATATGCATAATGGATTATAAAGGCATAGGTGATAAACATGAAACAAATATAATTATTTTACTGTAAATCCTAACTAGTTTTATTAACTATCAAGTTCAAGGCCTAAGAAGTCAAATCTGTAAATAACGAAAACTCACAGTGAGTTTTGGTGAAGATAATTATAACACTATGTCGTAAGAAGTCCAAATCCAATCCAAGTTGTATGTATGCAAGTCTTGATGTTGTCACTCCTCAATCCAATCTCTAGCAGCATTCCCCCATTATATGCATATAATTTTTAGAATAATTTCATGGAGGTAGAAGAAGTATGAAAAAAATTATGTGAATTGTGAATGAGGGAAGTCATTTATTCAAAGAGTTACAGAGCCAACAACAACCCTTAGATTTTAGGTTCTAATTTGAACCGTACAAGTCATGCTGGGTCAGCATGAATAGTGCTAGAAAGAATTCCAGGTTCAGAGGGAAGAATTCGGATGGATCAAGGTTAGGTCGACCCACCTACCCCTAGGTCGACTTATGGGTCGACCTAGCCGCCCTCGGTCGACCAAGGTTGGAGTGGGTCATCCCCCAACGGGACGTTCTCCCGCTTCCTCTTCCCTCTTCTTCGTTTTGAAATGTAACGACCCGCATTCTACGCATCATAGGATCATAGGATATTTATTTCTGTCACATACGAAGTCGTATGGTCATGTAACTTTGGGAGACGACTATTGGGGTCATTTCCCATGTTCATGATTTTTCCCGATTTTTGAATGACCATTTTACCCCTAGTTGGCACTGTTTTGGCCATAACTTTTGACTGGAAAGGAATTTTGACCTGAAACCACTTCATTTGGCTCCGGATGATGGTTTCTCTTTCCGTAGAGTGGTCACATTAGCCAAACGGACTCACCGTTTGGGAGATATGGCTGAAACAAGTTTCAGATGGTGAAAAACAGCTTAATTGGGCTTAAACGGGTGATTAGCAGCTAGGCCCAAGGGGAATTTCGGGTTTAGGGGTATATAGGTGCTGATTAGGGTTAGAGAACATTTCTTTAGACATTTTCCAGCCGCCACTTTCATTCCTCTTAACCTAGCCATGGCCTCCACTCTCTAAATCTCTCTAAAAACACCCAAAATCACTTCCTAATCAAGGATTAAGGCTTAGAGGCAGCAAATCAAGGAGGGTTAGCACAAGGACCAAGGTAGAGCTGCTGTTATATATTGGAATTCGTGCAAATCAGAGGTTCACTTCAGATTTGGAAGTTTTATTGTGGCAAAGGTGAGTGATTTGCATAGTTTTTGCACTAATTACGGTGATTAAGGGTAATTAGTGAAGATTAGCGAATTTATACGTAAATAAATTCTGGAAAAATTCTTAAAATTCTAAAATAATGTTTTAAGGCTCTGTTAGAAATTTGGGTTAATTTCGATGTGTTTTGCTAATCGTATGCTTAGACATGATTAAGAGGAATTATAGGAAAATGTGAGGTTTTGGCCACTTTTGATCCATTTTGATTCATTTAAATTGTTGTTTGTTGCTTGTGGTTGCTGTTATATGTTGCTATGACTCTTTGGTATGCTTTGTGATTGATTCCAATAGTTAGATTGGTCGAAAACGCCGTCGAGAGGCGTATAAACAGTTGCTGGAAAGTTGCAGAAAACTGCAGGGTATCTAACCGGATCGGATCGGATAAGGGAGACCCGAACCGAACCGATGTAAGGACTCCGACCCGATCCGCTGAAAGATGGTGAGCACGAATCGATGGAGGCTATACTGCCCGAACCCCCTCCACGAGATGATGACCAAAGGAGATCTTGAATCGTAGCACCACGCCACGATCCGATCCGCTTGCACGATCCGAATCTCTCGTGACCAGGAAGTGCGACCCGAACCAGTGATGGCGATGTGACTTGGAGACTCCGACCCGACCCGTGTAGTCACTTTCGAACCGAACCGAGCACCACGAGATGACCCGAACCGGAGTTACGCACTGGAGGGGGGGCCGCCACGACCTGAGGATCACGATCCGATGGAGATGGGGAACTTGAACCGACCCGACCTGAGGAAGGCTTCCACGATCCGACCCGAGCGTGAAGGATGATCCGAACCGATCCGAGGTTGATGGCTACGAACTGGGGACTGCGAACCGAACCAGGAAGTTACGAACAGAATGAAGACCGATCCGGAGGATGATGACAGAAACCCGAGATGCAAAGGAAGCCCAAATGAGAAGTTAGAGCTCAAGATTCAGATGGGAATCAACGAGTTCTCTTCATGGTTGGGTTTTGCTGCGGGACGCGTGCCAAGGAGTTATCGACGTCTATAGCTTTGGACCACTATGGTAGGAGGTACGAAGATGGATTCAGGGCCATTATGGCATCGGTAGAACCAAGGGCTACGACCAATGAAGTGGGTCATTGAAATGTTTGGTCATGACTCCAAGTGTTTGGCTTGGTCACAACAGGGTTTCTACAAGTCGGGATTCGTCGTTACCTCAGTTTGTCTAGTGTTCCAAAGTGGTAGATATCGTATGCTTTACGCACTGAGTGAGAGATGTGAGGATGGTTGCTATGGATGATTTGTTCGCTATCATTGTGACATGCACACCCCACCCCCGTATTCTTACACTATTTATTATGGCACCTTGGAGTATTGTACGGTATGTGGTACTAACTCTTTGGTTGCAGGTCCAGGTTCAGGTATGGTTTAGTATACCTGTTATTGTTCTGTTTAGATGCTTATCGCTCATACCAGGCTTTATGTCTGACCCAGAGTTTTATGTCTCCTCTTATTACTCTGGGTGCTCACACGAGCAGACTAGAGGCAGGTTAGCTGGTGATGCACGGGTAGCTGATCCGGAGACGAGCAGGAGGCTTCCACGTAATATATATAGTATTCTCCCTGTGTTGTTGAAGATCACTGCTTGGGCATTGGTGGTGCATCTTCTACTTTAGTTTTCTTTTGTTAGAGACAGTAAATTTGGAAAGTTGTAATAAGCTGTATTTGGATTTCCGTTGCTCTGATGTTGACATTGATTATTAGTTATCAGCTTATGCACTGTCTCGCCTGTTTTATGTCAAGTATGTTATTATTATACTTTGTCCCATGCGCTGTGAGATATTCTACAGGTTCCTTGATTAGTTCATTCTCTTCTTTTCTTTCTTCTGACGACCGTCCCGTGCTAGTCGGGCATGTGTACAGCCCACCTTCGGAGGAAATGCAGGCTGGCGCGGGGCGGACCATCACACTTGGTATCAGAGCTCTAGGTTGCGTAGTTAACCTAGGGAAGTTATCAGGGAGAGATAGTATACGTATACGAGAGAGCGTATTTGTGATTATTTGGGTTTTCAAAAGCTATATATATATATACTATTAGTAGTATAAGGATGAAGTCGTACTGCACTAGCACCACTATGGAGTCGTTAATCGTTTCCTTTTTCAGATTGACGATGAGCCGATATACTAGAGGTGCTGGCAGGCGGGCCAATAATGGGAATGCTGCTGACATGAGGACGATGTTTACTGACCTCATGAGAGAGATACTTAGAGATGTACAGAGGGCAGCTCCCAATGGTGGAAATGGTGGTGGTCCAATAGTGCAGGCGCCGAGGGTCGACTTCGCCAAGTTGAATAAGGATTATACTAGCCTTGGTGGGAAGTCGTTTCACGGAACGGAGTCGGCCACGGATGTTCAAGATTGGTTGGATAGTTGCGAACGTATCTTCGGGATTTGGGTATCGAGGATGCGATGAAGAGAAAGCTAGCGTCCCGTCAGCTGCAAGGGTGGGCAATGAATTGGTGGAATGCTATAAAAGCAGCTA
Source organism: Allium sativum (assembly GCA_030737875.1). Lineage (NCBI taxonomy): Eukaryota > Viridiplantae > Streptophyta > Magnoliopsida > Asparagales > Amaryllidaceae > Allium > Allium sativum. Next base: position 165,906,626 of record CM060924.1, read on the forward strand.
CTCCCGAAGATCAGGTTACTTGGGAGCAGTTTAAAGCTCGCTTTAGCGAGAAGTTCATTCCAGCTGCTCAGAAGTCAGTGCTGTTTAAGAAATTCTTGGAGCTCAAGCAGAATGGCAGAGCTGTCTCCGAGTATGTTGCCGAATTTTACACTTTGTCAAAATATGGGTTATCTCTTATTGATACTGCCGAGAAAAAGAATGAGAAATTCATAACCGGTTTGGACCAGTACTTGGGGGAAAGACTTATTAACCACATCGATGAGTCGTTTGAGTCGATTGTGGGGAAAGCGTTAAGATCGGAAAGTCTCTACCCTAAGCCGAAGACTGAGGCTGCATCCGCAGATGAGCCAAAGCCACAAGCAAGTGGTGGAGGCAAGGGTGGTTCCCAGAATAAGAGAAAGCAGAACCAAGCTAAGGATGGCCAGAAGAAAAAGAATAAGCAAGATGTTGAGTGCTTCAGCTGTGGTAAGAAGGGCCATTATGCTAGTAATTGTCGGGCCAAGCCAGCGGATAGGAAGTTCTTCAACTGTGGCCAAATGGGACATCACAAGGACAAGTGTCCACAGCCCCCTAAGGAAAAGCAAATGGTGAAAGCCTACGCTCTTAATGCTATTCCTTCTTCGTCGAATGCCCCAACTGCGGCGGAGAAGGGAAAGAATGTCGTCATTCAAGGTATGCTTTCTGTTTATGATGTTCCTGTTAGAGTTTTGTTTGATACCGGAGCTTCCAGTTCTTTCATATCTAGTGACCTGGTAGATAGGTTGGGATTGGAGCCCGAGATTGTCAATAGACCTTTAGTGGTGACGAACCCGATTGGTGGTTCGACTAGCCTTAGCATGATTTGTCGCAATGTGGTCTTATCGAGTCATGGATGCATGTTTGTTTGTGATTGCTTTGTTTTGGGCTTTACTGGGTTTGGCATTATTTTGGGAGTAGATTGGCTCCAAAGATACGGGGTGGTGGTAGACTGTGAGGGCTTGTTGGTGACAGCTAGAGCGGATGATGGGCGGAGGATAGTGTTTGGTGGTCTACCCAGTAAGGGGGTATTGGCTAGTTTTCTAAACTCCCTCGACATTCCGCATAGTGAGTTGTCAGGTTTGCCCGTGGTTGGCCAGTATCCGGATGTTTTCGAAGAAGTGACCGGACTTCCACCACACCGAGAGATTGAGTTCCGTATTGATTTGGTAAAAGATGCCAGGCCTATAGTGATGCCACTTCGTCGTATGGCACCAAGAGAGCAGCGAGAGCTCGAGGTGCAAGTCAGCGATCTTTTGAAGAAGGGATTTATCAGAAGGAGTGTTTCTGAATGGGGAGCACCAGTTGTGTTTGCTACCAAGGCGGATGGTTCCCTTCGTTTGTGTGTAGACTACCGCGAGTTGAATATAGTGACGAGGAAGAACAAGTATCCTCTACCGCGGATAGATGATTTGTTTGATCAGTTGAGTGGCGCGAGAGTATTTTCATAGTTGGATCTCGCGACAGGTTTTCATCAGCTTAGAGTGGAAGCTGAGAGTATAGCTAAAACGGCATTTCGGACGCCGTCTGGATTTTATGAGTGGCTGGTCATGCCATTCGGGCTGACCAATGCCCCAGCATATTTTGTGGATCTTATGAATAGGGTATTCAGAGATCAGTTGAATAAGTTTGTCCTTGTGTTCGTTGATGATATTTTGGTCTATTCGAGGACAGAAGAAGAACACAAGGAACATTTAAGAATAGTGATGGAGGTGTTGAGAAAACACCAATTGAAAGCAAAGTTTTCTAAGTGTCACTTCTGGAAGAGGGAAGTGAGGTTCTTGGGTCATGTTGTATCAGAGAATGGTATTGCCGTGGACCCGGCAAAGGTGGCTACGGTACAGGATTGGCCCACGCCCAAGAATGCAACAGAGGTAAGAAGTTTCTTGGGATTAGCGGGATATTATCGTAAGTTTATCCAAGGTTTCTCCAAGATGGCAGCACCATTGACCCAGTTGACCAAGAAGAATCAAGCTTTTGTCTGGGATGAAAGGTGCAAGAATGCATTCAAAAGTTTAAAGGACAAGTTGACAAGCGCACCGGTGTTAGTCATTCCTAAGGGGGATGAAGAGATGACGGTATACACGGATGCCTGTGGTACCGGACTGGGTGCTGTATTGATGCAAGGCGGTAGGGTGGTGGCTTACACAAGTCGGCAATTGAAACCGCACGAGAGAAGATACCCTACCCATGATTTAGAATTGGCAGCGATCGTGTTCGCGTTAAAGATGTGGAGACACTATCTCTTGGGAGAAAGATTTGAGCTGTTTACAGATCATAAGTCGTTAAAGTATCTCTTCTCTCAGAAAGATCTGAATCTCCGTCAGCAGAGATGGTTAGAGTTCTTAGCTTCCTATGATTTTGACATCGCATACACACCAGGAAAGGGCAATGCGGTGGCTGATGCATTGAGTAGAAGACATGCCAGCTTAGGGGCTATGTTCCTTGAATGGAAGCAACTTGAGTATATCGCGGGGTTTGATTTCAGACCAAAGTGCGAATTGGATCCAGAAATGTTAGCAAGTTTGACGATCAGACCCACTTTGATTGAGCGGATCGGCTCTAGTCAGAGGGACGATCCTAACCTATTGGAAATCATCTCCAAGTTAGAGATGGGTATCGATGAGGAGATGAACAAGTATGGGCTTGATCGAGATAGATGGCTTAGAAAGAATGGAAAGCTTGTTGTACCCAATGTCAATGGATTGAGGGATGAAATGCTTAGAGAATGTCATCACTCAAAGCTGACTATACACCCCGGTGGTAACAAGATGTATCGAGATATGAAGCAGACTTACTACGGGGAAGGAATGAAAAGAGATGTTGGGAAGTTTATATCCAAATGCATGAATTGCCAGCTAGTTAAAGCCGAGCAAAAGTAGCCTAGTGGATTGTTACAGCCATTAGAAATTCCCGAATGGAAATGGGAGCAAGTCTCGATGGATTTCATTGATGGATTACCAAGGACTAGATCGGGATATGACAGCGTTTGGGTAATTGTAGATCGACTGACTAAAAGTGCAAGGTTTATACCAGTCAAATCGACCAGAACGGCAGCTAAGTTAGCAGAATTGTATATAAAGTGGGTAGTGAGATTTCATGGAGTACCTAAAAGCATTGTGAGCGACCGAGACCCGTTGTTCACTAGTGGGTTTTGGAAGAGCTTACAAGAGGCTCTAGGGTCAGAGTTACATCTCAGTACCGCCTATCATCCTCAGGCCGACGGTCAGACGGAGAGGGTGAACCGTATTTTGGAAGATCTCTTGAGAGCATGTATATTGGATTTTGGTGGATCATGGGATGACCATTTGCATCTAGTAGAGTTTACATATAATAATAGCTACCAATCCAGTATCGGTATGGCTCCGTTTGAAGCTTTGTACGGAAGACCGTGCAACTCACCATCATGTTGGATAGAGACTGGCGAGAAGTTTATGCTTGGACCAGATATGGTGAGGGAAACTTCAGATAAGATTAAGATCATTCAACAACGAATGAAGGCTGCCCAAGATAGGCAGAAGAGTTATGCCGATAAGAGGAGAAGGGACTTAAAATTCTCCGTTGGCGACTTGGTGTTTGTCAAGATTTCTCCGTTGAAGAGCATAATACGATTTGGCAGGAGAGGCAAGTTAGCACCAAGATTCGTTGGCCCATTCCCTGTTCTTGAATTAGTCGGGAATTTGGCATACAGAATTGACTTACCGGAGAAGATGGCGGGAGTTCACGACGTATTTCATGTTTCCCAACTAAGGAAGTTCGTTCACGACTCAGATATGACTATTTCACCTGATCAGTTAGAGGACTTCGAAGTAGAACCCGAGGCGGTTGGGAACCGCAAGCCGGTCCGTATTGTCGAGCACGACATGAAGCAACTTCGAAGGAAGGCGGTGAAGCTAGTCAAAGTACAGTGGAGCAAGGACGAGAGCGATTGTACTTGGGAGACAGAGGAGAACATTAGGAAGTCACACCCAGAACTCTTTGCCTGGTAAGATTTTGGCTTTGATTTAGTTTTCCGCATGCTAGGATAGGCTTGTTTGCTTGTTTTGCATGTTTGATTGTTGTATGTGGTTGATAGGCATGCGGGATCCTTTGTATGTTTTGGGTTAAGGAATTTCGGGGGCGAAATTTCTTAAGGGGGGGAGAGTGTAACGACCCGCATTCTACGCATCATAGGATCGTAGGATATTTATTTCTGTCACATACGAAGTCGTATGGTCATGTAACTTTGGGAGACGACTATTGGGGTCATTTCCCATGTTAATTATTTTTCCCGATTTTTAAATGACCATTTTACCCCTAGTTGGCACTGTTTTGGCCATAACTTTTGACTGGAAAGGAATTTTGACCCGAAACCACTTCCATTGGCTCCGGATGATGGTTTCTCTTTCCGTAGAGTGGTCACATTAGCCAAACGGACTCACCGTTTGGGAGATATGGCTGAAACAAGTTTCAGATGGTGAAAAACAGCTTATTTGGGCTTAAACGGGTGATTAGCAGCTAGGCCCAAGGGGAATTTCGGGTTTAGGGGTATATAGGTGCTGATTAAGGTTAGAGAACATTTCTTTAGACATTTTCCAGCCGCTACTTTCATTCCTCTTAACCTAGCCATGGCCTCCACTCTCTAAATCTCTCTAAAAACACCCAAAATCACTTCCTAATCAAGGATTAAGGCTTAGAGGCAGCAAATCAAGGAGGGTTAGCACAAGGACCGAGGTAGAGCTGCTGTTATATATTGGAATTCGTGCAAATCAGAGGTTCACTTCAGATTTGGAAGTTTTATTGTGGCAAAGGTGAGTGATTTGCATAGTTTTTGCACTAATTACGGTGATTAAGGGTAATTAGTGAAGATTAGCGAATTTATACGTAAATAAATTCTGGAAAATTTCTTAAAATTCTAAAATAATGTTTTAAGGCTCTGTTAGAAATTTGGGTTAATTTCGATGTGTTTTGCTAATCGTATGCTTAGACATGATTAAGAGGAATTATAGGAAAATGTGAGGTTTTGGCCACTTTTGATCCATTTTGATTCATTTAAATTGTTGTTTGTTGCTTGTGGTTGCTGTTATATGTTGCTATGACTCTTTGGTGTGCTTTGTGATTGATTCCAATAGTTAGATTGGTCGAAAACGCCGTCGAGAGGCGTATAAACAGTTGCTGGAAAGTTGCAGAAAACTGCAGGGTATCTAACCGGATCGGATCGGATAAGGGAGACCCGAACCGAACCGATGTAAGGACTCCGACCCGATCCGCTGAAAGATGGTGAGCACGAATCGATGGAGGCTATACTGCCCGAACCCCCTCCACGAGATGATGACCAAAGGAGATCTTGAATCGTAGCACCACGCCACGATCCGATCCGCTTGCACGATCCGAATCTCTCGTGACCAGGAAGTGCGACCCGAACCAGTGATGGCGATGCGACTTGGAGACTCCGACCCGACCCGTGTAGTCACTTTCGAACCGAACCGAGCACCACGAGATGACCCGAACCGGAGTTACGCACTGGAGGGGGGGCCGCCACGACCTGAGGATCACGATCCGATGGAGATGGGGAACTTGAACCGACCCGACCTGAGGAAGGCTTCCACGATCCGATCCGAGCGTGAAGGATGATCCGAACCGATCCGAGGTTGATGGCTACGAACTGGGGACTGCGAACCGAACCAGGAAGTTACGAACAGAATGAAGACCGATCCGGAGGATGATGACAGAAACCCGAGATGCAAAGGAAGCCCAAATGAGAAGTTAGAGCTCAAGATTCAGATGGGAATCAACGAGTTCGCTTCATGGTTGGGTTTTGCTGCGGGACGCGTGCCAAGGAGTTATCGACGTCTATAGCTTTGGACCACTATGGTAGGAGGTACGAAGATGGATTCAGGGCCATTATGGCATCGGTAGAACCAAGGGCTACGACCAATGAAGTGGGTCATTGAAATGTTTGGTCATGACTCCAAGTGTTTGGCTTGGTCACAACAGGGTTTCTACAAGTCGGGATTCGTCGTTACCTCAGTTTGTCTAGTGTTCCAAAGTGGTAGATATCGTATGCTTTACGCACTGAGTGAGAGATGTGAGGATGGTTGCTATGGATGATTTGTTCGCTATCATTGTGACATGCACACCCCACCCCCGTATTCTTACACTATTTATTATGGCACCTTGGAGTATTGTACGGTATGTGGTACTAACTCTTTGGTTGCAGGTCCAGGTTCAGGTATGGTTTAGTATACCTGTTATTGTTCTGTTTAGATGCTTATCGCTCATACCAGGCTTTATGTCTGACCCAGAGTTTTATGTCTCCTCTTATTACTCTGGGTGCTCACACGAGCAGACTAGAGGCAGGTTAGCTGGTGATGCACGGGTAGCTGATCCGGAGACGAGCAGGAGGCTTCCACGTAATATATATAGTATTCTCCCTGTGTTGTTGAAGATCACTGCTTGGGCATTGGTGGTGCATCTTCTACTTTAGTTTTCTTTTGTTAGAGACAGTAAATTTGGAAAGTTGTAATAAGCTGTATTTGGATTTCCGCTGCTCTGATGTTGACATTGATTATTAGTTATCAGCTTATGCACTGTCTCGCCTGTTTTATGTCAAGTATGTTATTATTATACTTTATCCCGTGCGCTGTGAGATATTCTACAGGTTCCTTGATTAGTTCATTCTCTTCTTTTCTTTCTTCTGACGACCGTCCCGTGCTAGTCGGGCATGTGTACAGCGCACCTTCGGAGGAAATGCAGGCTGGTGCGGGGCGGGCCGTCACATGAAATTCTAGAATTTTATTTTTATGCATAAGAGTCTTATATGTATGCAAACTTCTAATGCCCCTAGCTTCTTCATACATTGTCTGTTTTATGCAAACTTGGGGTCTATCTAAACCAGATTTCGAGATGAACGCAACGGTTATGCCAGTTTCAATTAATTCTAAATATTTATTTTTGTTATGGTGTATTATATTTTGGGGTATTACATTCTCCCCTACTTAGAAGATTTCGTCCCCGAAATCTCCAAGTCTAGAAGAATGTTATTATCCTAACATCCATCTACAACCATATACTCATCCATCATCCATAGGCGTCCATTGTCCTTAAGAGAATTCTAATGCTTGTATGTACTTATGCAAGGTGTTTTGTGTATATGTACTTACCCTAATGCGAAAATCAGGCAGTCGACTGGTTTAGTTGACCTTCTTAATGCAATATATTTTTGTTCCATGAGTCCAAAATGTATGAAAATAGCCCTAGTATATCATGTAAACTCTATATTTGTGCATAATCATTCATTCAAATGCAACATCCATATGATAATACATCTATTTCCATCCATAGAAAATCTAAAATGCACACATATCCATATGCGATATGTAGGTGATTTGAGCCGATCTAGTGCCTAGTGTGTGCATATGCATCCATGAGCAACCACTAGCAAACACTTACATCCACTTACAACCATCAATCATAAAATGTTTCAACCATATGTTTCCAACCATTTGATTCTGCCTAAGGATTGAAAGGTTCGAACGATAGGATAAATAAACTCGAATGGTAGAAGAAAATGCAAAGTAAAAGCTTGAAAAAGAAGTCAAGAACGTACTCTAAAAAGGAAAGGGATAAGAAGTGTGAATCCTATCTTCGGGTTCCCATGCCGCATCTTCGTGGTCTTCTCCCATTGCACTTTCACCGATCTAATTTCCTTGTTTTCTAACTTCTTGATTTCTGATCCAAGGATATGAGTAGGAACTTGTCTCACTGATGCTCCCTTCTAAACTTTTGCATCCTCAATAATGCTTGGCTTTACTATTTCCATGATATCATGGAGACATTTCCTTAGATAGGAAATGTGAAATACATCGTGTATACCTGCCAATCTATCTGGTAGCTTAATCCTATAAGCCATTTGTCCTATCCTCTCTACTATAAGGAATGGCCCTACAAATCTTGGTGCCAACTTCCCTACCAAGCCAAAACGAACTACGTTCCTCAATGGTGATACTTTAATGAAGACCGTATCTCCTACTACAAATTCCAAATCCATCCTCCTTTTATCGGGATAAGATTTCTATCTGCCTTGGGCAGCCTTCATTCTTTGATGGATAAGATCAATCTTCTCGGAAGTTTCTCAAATCATTTCTGGTACAAGTAAATGCCTGTCTGTAAACTCCCACCAACAAATCGGCGATCTACAAGGTTGTCCATACAATTCTTCGAAGGGTTCCATATGCCTAAGCTGGACTGGTAACTATTTTTGTTGGCGAGCTCCACCAAAGGAAGATTCTTTTCCCAAGTCCCTCCAAAGTCAAGGATACACAGTCTTAGAAGATTCTCAAGAAATTTATTTACCCTCTCAGTCTGTCCAACTGTCTGAGGGTGGTATGCTGTGCTCAGACGTAGTTGTATACCTAATGCCACTTGCAAACTTTTCCAAAACTTGCTAGTAAAGATAGGTTCGCGATCTCCAACTATACTGGAAGATACCCCATGCAATCGAACTATCTCTCAGAGATAAACTGATGCTAGCCAAGATGTCGTCCTCTTGCTCTTCATAGGAATAAAATGAGCACTCTTTGTAAGTCTATCCACTATCACCCAAATGCTCGTATTGCCCTTTCTCAATCGAGGCAATCCATTCGATGAAGTCCATTGAGATGCTCTCCCATTTCCACTATGGGACATCCAATGGCTGAAGTAATCCGGCATGTTTCTTTTTTTCATCCTTCACTCTTTAACAAGTCATGCATCGAGCTACAAATTTTACTACATCATTCTTCATGCCAGTCCAAAGGAAAACCCTCTTCATGTCTCGATACCTTTTGTGCCACCCGGATAGATGTCATCCGAGAATGATGAGCTTCCTCAAGCACTGCCTTAAGCAATTCCCCAATCTTGGGGACATATAGCCCTCCATCTCATCTTAGCCACCCCTTACCATCCAAATTATATCTAGCAAGATGACTAGAAGTATTTCCTCTATTGAGTTTGTCCAAGATGTCTGAAATCTACGGGTCCTCTTGTTGCGTAGATCCAATTCGCTTCAATAGAGTAGGTCGCACCTCCAGAGGGTCTAATAATCCAACTGTGAAATCCGTAAAAGGCTTAAAATCAAAAGTCGAGATGTACTCCAAACTCCACTTTTCTATGAATAGAGGACTCAAAGTCATCCTCTGCCTACTTATTGCGTCCATCACCACATTACCCTTGCTAGGGTATAAACCATCTTGAAGTCGTAGGATGCTAGGAACTCCATCCATCGTTGCTTCCTAAGGTTGAGATTCTTCTCTGAGAACAAGTACTTGAGCGACTTATGATCCATATATAGCTCAAATTTTTCCGCAAGCAAATAGTGTCGCCAAGACTTTAATGCAAACACTATAACTTCCAACTCTAGATCATTAGTTGAGTAGTTCTTTTCGTGAACCCTCAACTGCTTGCTTCCATAGCACACTACCCTTCCCTCTTGCATCAAAACGACACCAAGCACTATTCCACAAGCATCAGCGTAAACCGTAAACATCTTGTTTCAATCTGGGAGAGTCAGAACTGGTGATGTTGTCAAAGCCCTCTTCAACCTCTGAAAAGCACCCTTGCAATCAATGCTCCATGAAAAAGCAAGTTCTTTTTCGTCAATCAGGTAAACAGGGCTGATACTCCTGTAAAGTCTTTGATAAAATTTTTGTAGTAGCTCGCAAGTCCTAGGAAACTTATCACCTCCATTGCATTCTTTGGATCCCTCCAATCTTGAACTAGAACAACTTTTGTGGGTTCCACTGTTATCATGTCCTTAGAGACCACAAGCCTTAGGAACCTTACTTACTTTCTCCAAAAGTGACACTTAGAACACTTCTCCTTGAGACGATATGACCTGAGGGTGCGTAGAGTCTCCCCTAAGTGTTGGGCATGCTCCTCCTCGTTCTTTGAGAAGATTAGGATGTCATCCACAAAGACCACCACAAACTTGTTCAGAAATTCCCTAAACACCCTACTCATCATGTCCACAAAATAGGCGGGTGCATTGGTTAACCCAAAAGGCATAACCAACCATTCAAAGAAGCCATTTGGAGTTCTAAATATAGTCTTATCAATGTTGTCCTCTACAACTCTCAACTGATGAAACCCTATGGCCAGATCCATCTATGAGAAAACTGACGCGTTAACCAGTTGATCAAATAGGTCATCGATTCTCGGTAGTGGGTGCCTATTCTCCTTAGTGAGCTTATTCAGCTCCCTATAATCCACAAATAGATGAAGTGAGGCATTGCCTTTTGTTGCAAAGACGACTGGAGCTCCCCATTTTAAGATGATTTGCCTAATAAAACCTTTCTCAAATAGCTCCCATACTTGCTTACTGAGCTCCCTCCTTTCCCTTGGAGCCATGTAGCACACTGGTAGAACAACTGGCTTCGCATTATCTACCAAGTAAATCCAGAAGCCTATCTCATGTTTTAAAAGCAGTCCCTTAACCTCCTCAAACACATCCGGGTAGTCTCTGATTATGGGCACCGATCGCAAGTCGTCAACAGAAGAATCAAGCGATTCTAGAAAACTGAGCATCACCGAGCCCCGTAGGTCACAGGAAATGTCGAGAGTCCTACCATGACAAGAAAGAAGTCTAAACACTCCCTTTTCGTGATCGAGAATGGCACAATACATGGCAACCCAATCCATGCCTAGAATCAAACCATAGCCCATAAAGCCCGGTACATATGCGTCGATTCATATTCGATGCCCAAGACAGAAATTCTCAAACCCCTACACATCATGGATAAATGAGTCGATCCTCCTCCTATTGGGATTGGGACTATTACAGGTTCAGAGACTATACTAGTATTTAGGTGCATATTATTACTAAAGAATTCGATATAAATGAGTGTGAAGCACTAGAATCAAACAAGTTTCGAACAGGATAGTCAAAAAGGGAAATGAAACCTTCAACTTTGACCTTCCTATCTTGATCAGGTCCGCTTGCTTCCAAAGCATGCACTTATCCAGAATTTCCTACCCCTTGCCCTTGCTTGTTAGGGCATTTCTTTGTGAAGTGTCCCATCTTTCCATGATTAAAGCAAGCTCCCATGGTCTTTTTGTAGTCTTTCACAAAGTGACCCATAGCACCACTACCATGACACTTTACATCCTTTTTTATTTGAGCCTTGTCAGGCTTTCCACCTTTCTTTTGTTGCTTTCATTTCTTGGGCCACCATTTCTGCTTTTTGCCCTTAGCTTGAGTCTCCTTATTCATGGTCTCTTTCTTTTCTTACTTGCCATCCACTTGCATAAGCTCCATGTCAACTAGCCTTTCAAAAGTTGTCCCCATCGGTATGTGAGACAAAACAAGTTCTTGGAGAGGTTCTTTCAACCCACTCGCAAATTTAAGTGCCTTCTTGTGGGGCGTATTCACCAACTATAGTCCAAACCTTGCTAGTTGCTTAAACTTATTCACATATTCCTTAATCGGCATGTCCCCTTATTTTAAAGCCAAGAACCATTCCATTTGCGGTCCCTTCTCTGCATGTGATAAGAATTTAATCTCAACCTTTGCCTGAATTCATCCCAAGTCACCACTGGTTGTCCCGCTTGTGTTACATCCCACCAGTCGGAAGCCTCATCCTTAAGTGGCCAATTGGCCAATTGTATTTTCCTTCAGTCGTCGACCTCGAAACGTCCAAACAAGTTTTCTGTCTCTCGTAGCCAATTCTGTGCTTTAACAAAGCTTTCGGTTCCACAGAATAGTTTTCCTCCCATAGTGCATAAGCCTTCATATAACTTAGAGAAGTTATCCAGTCTTGGAGGTGGATGAACAACGACTGCAGCTGGGGAAGGAGCATCCCCTTAACATGTCATAGCCTCCAGATATCTGTGGAACCATGTCGGTAACGGAATGCCCTCAGGAAGATTGGGTGCCCTAGACATGCTGAAAAGAAAAGAAAAAGGATTCAATAAGAGATCGAGCGAAATTTGACGTGGCTTAAGGGGATATGCTTTTCAAAAAAAGATTTTTACATGAAAATACTTTTCTTTTTGAAAATGGTTTTGAAATTTTTTTTCCCTGATCTTGTAACCTTCAACTCTGATACCAAATGTGACACCCCACGTTCGTTAATCTCACTCATAAGAGAATGCATTAAGTTCCGTGAAGTGCAATAGGCCATCATTACAGACAATATACAGGACAAATAAAATAAGCAGCGGAAAATCTTTAAACTTTATTATAAAAGAAATAAAGCATAGTTTCATAAATACATCAAAAACCCAGTTACAACTAGCAAACTGTCTCAAATTTGTCTTTCAAGTCATCTCAGAAAATAAAATATCGAAGTACACAAAATCATATCCCATGCCATAAGCCGTAATAAAGTAGAGAGCAAGTCAAAACAATGCATCTCAAGAAGTCCAAGTCAAGCCCAAGCTGAAGAGAAATCCTAGTTACTGTTGAGTGCTGCCACTCTGAGGACCTGAGGGGGGAAAGGAAGAAAGAGGCGAAAGAAAAAGGGTCATACATAATGTCTGGCGAGTTCCAATGACTTAAAAATATGAATAAAATAGGAATGCCAAGACAGGTAAATAAGACTGGATAAGAAAGGTACAGTGCCATCATAGATAAACTAAACAGAATATCCTGATGGACAAGAATAATAGGAATAAACTAATGATCGGGTAATGCTTCACTTTTATATCCTAAACAGGTAATGCCTAAACATATATATATGCACCAACAATAGTATAACAAGTTCAACAAGATCACATAACAACAGGATTAGGTGTACCCCAATTACATAATAGGATTAGGTGTTAACCTAATTATGTAACAATAGGATTAGGTATACCCTAATTACTACCTAAGCGATCGGCTCCCTACTATGTAAATATTCCGTGTCAGCCCCAACAGTAGGGTGTATCACTACCTAACCCAACAACTATATAACACAGATCTATTTACCGGTGCTATAGCATCTTATCTTCCCTAGTTGGACCCATGCATGCTCATGACTCCGCCGGAACACGCCTATAACTATCCCCATGTGAACCTCTTACTATTTAGTTTAGTAAAGTGTGCCCTAGCCCCTACCTAGTACAGGACCCCCATTAATAAGATACTTACAAGGATACTGACTGATATTGGTTCCAAACAGTAGATTGACACAAGCCAAACCCCTAAGCTTGTGCCCCAAAATATCTAGGATTTAAGATTCCTAAAACTCGGTACAACAACAGACATGGGATCTCTTTGCTCATAAATATTTATGTTTAACCTAGCAGGTTTAGAATTACTAATAAGCATGGTTGTAAGTCATGTGTGTACAACCCTACTCTTAACATGTCATTTACTTAATGTACGTTTAAGTCAAAGTTAACATGTCTAGTCCATATGCAAATTATTCTTCAACTACATTCCCAAGTTACAGGTTTATGCATAATATCCATTTACAATAAGTATCTACAGCAAGTCTAAACATGTTTATCTATCCGTTTTCCCAAATTATAATCAATTTAGTCTATGCCTAAATTCCTCTTTCATATTTTTCATTATTTCCCCAAGTGTACGCTATTTCTAATCGGGTATAGCCTAAGCTTCCAAAGGCTTAGGCTTGGTGTAAAAATAAAAGGATATTAGAGGGAGTGGAATTAAATCAAATCATATACGTATATAGGCAAAATGGAAATGAACATAGAAAATGGGAAAGGGAAGATAAATACATATAACATGTTAATCTTTCCAACATTACAGGCATATGTATAACCTGTTCAATTATCAACGTATAATGGATTATAACGACATAGCTGATAACAGTGAAACATGTATATTTATTTTATTATAAATCCTAACCAGTTTTATTTAACTGTCATAATCAAGGCCTAAGAAATCAAATCTATAAATAATTGAAACTCACCGTGTGTCTTGGTAAAGATAATTATAACACTATCCGTAAGAAATCCAAATCCAATCTAAGTTGTATGTATTCAATCTTGATGTTGTCTTTGCTCAATCTAATCTCTAGCAGCATTCCTCCATTATACACATATAATTTTCAAAATAATTTCATAGAGGCAAAAGAAGATATGAAGAAATTTGTGTGAATTGTGAATGACGAAAGCCATTTATTTGTAGAGTTACAGAGTCAACGTCAACCCTTAGATTTAAGGTTTTCAATCTAAAACATACATTTCGTGCTGAGTGCAGGAAAGTAGTCCAGATTTAGAGGGAAGAATTCAGATGGATCAGGGTTGGGTCGACACACCTACCCTGGGTCGCCCCATGGGTCGACCCAGCCACCCTTAGGTCAACCCATGGGTCGATCCGGGCTGGAGTGAGTCATCCCCTAACGGGACAATCTCCGGCTTCCTCTTCCCTCTTCTTCGTTTTCAACTTCATTCTCGATTATACGAGAATTTTTATTAAAGTGTTTCATTTTCTTCTCTTCAATGGAAGTTTCATTTTCCCAGAATGTATCCTAATTTTTGGCCTAATTCTTCTCGAAATTCTAGAATTTTATTTATTTTATATTTATACATAAGCCTCATATATGTATACAAACTTCTAATGCCCTAACTTCTTTATGTATTGTCCGTTTATGCAAACTTGGGGTCTATCTGAACTAGAATTCTGAGACGAATGGAACAATAATGTCGTTTTTAGTAAATTCTGAATATTTTTTATGTTATAGTGTATTATATTTTGGGGTGTTACATTACCAATACTCTTAATATACTATGATCTAATTTATTTGTTCTTTGTTCAATTGACACGAGGGCTGTCAAATTTCAGCCCAACCCTTTAACTCAGCCATTTTAATCCATTTGTAAAAGGGTTGGGTTAAACTATTTCATCTGCTTTATTTTGTTGGGCTGTATCCGTTCAGCCTACTAAAATAAAGTTCAACCCTGTTAACCCACCTCCACGTGGAAAACCGTAAAATTTGAATAATTTTTGTTTCTTCAGAATACGACATCGACGTCTCTCAACCACTAAATCGATCGAATCTGTCTCTTGCGTTTCTTTAAAATCGCGCAAGATTTTGAAGCTTTAATCAATCGATCCTATTTTTATATTAGAAAATATCAATTATGGTTGCTAATTAAATTGAGACGACCTGAACTTCCCAGTGAAGGAAAGAATGGATTATTTTGAGGACAAGATGAATCAGAACATAAACTGAATAACATTTCATTGTATATTACAACAATTTCATCAGAATACCAGAATATACAAAGTATGAATAAATATTACACATTTACTAAATATCAGAGATTTAAAAATTACAATGCAGCGAAAAATTAATACAAAACACAATTGAAAGGAATATACGGATATAGAGCTTTCCGAATATCATTCCAGCTGTAAACCCGGATCCTGTGAATATAAATCTGCAAAACCAAAACTACTAGCTGCACGTGCGTAAAATAGGGGCACCTAGAGTTTAGGTTAAAACAATAAACTCCAGGTCAGTCATGTGACTGGTGTGAGAACTAAAACAGTTATTAATCTTTATTTTAAAGTTCGGTAAATCAAGGGACCACGCCGTATAACATGGAACGGGTTTCCTCCCAAGAATACCAGTGCATAAAACAACAGCGCAATGCTAAATAAAGAAAAATGAAGCTATTATAAGACTTAGGTCCCATCACACAATGCAACGCAAGCCGGAGGATAGAGTTTTTACCTTATAATAGCCAAGAATGCTTGGTACGTAAAATTTCAAGTTTTATTATTACTATAAGTGTATAGTGTCAAAACAATTTCAATCATAAATATCAATCATAGACAGCATAAATGCCCCGAACCACTATGCCGCCATATATAGGATTACAACTAAAACTGAAATGTCACGTATTGTAAGTTGGATTTCCATATGTTAACCAAGGCAAGGGATCATCCTTACCGCTTCGAGACAATCTAGCCCATGTCTCAGGAACAGAACACATCTTCCCTTGGATCGTCAGGGCCGGTCCACTCGATGTGGATCAAAATGCCTGAACACTGTGTTTCCCCGCCCTATGTGGCGTAAAATGAGCCAAATGACTCCATCGACCCCGGATCAACCGTATAAATGAGGCGCCTCCTATCCATCATCCACATAAGTAAAATGCCAGGGCGTGCAAAACACTGACACCACTCCTAGCTAGAAGAAAATGTATGCCCTCCTTGAGGCCCTCTCCTGTTTCTGGTTCACACCGGTGTGTGAGGCTCGTGAATTAACGCTACACAAAGCTATGCTATATTAAAGTCGTGCTTTGATCATCAACCACAAGACACTACTTTTCAACAGAAGCCTTGATCATTTGCATCTCAGCATGCCACACAGGAAATTCACGATATGCAACCGATGTCTATCAATCACACAGAATGAAATACGATGTCAGACACACATGCATTTACAAGTCCGTTCTGGGTCTGAACGAAACCGAAGGCACCTTATTCCTCCCCAATATGTCCAATACAGGGGAGAGGCCCTCGCATATCCATCAATCTCCAAGTACAACTGGACGATCACCACTTATTACCTCACCTTGGGTGTACAGCCCAATCAAGACATCAGTAATCATCCAAACGATGTGAAGACCTTCGGTCTTCGACCACCATCTTCATCCTCGACATATCGTCGAATCAGTTATTCAGAATGGGATAAACCCGGTCTTTCTGAATAACTCGCGTATATAATAAATAAGTGTTATAAAAACACAACATACGCCTCATTCCAATCCAAAATATTTCCTTATCCAAATATTCATATACTTTGGGAAAGGTTCCCATTAACTTTACCAAAGATAAATTCTTTAAATTTATTCTTTAATCTTCCTTTGGATATCAATTCAATCTAATTAAAGATGCATTAAAACTCCACTTGGTTTTAATCTTCCTAAAAATCAATATTAACGATTGTTTAACTTAGGAAATCATATCATGTCTTTAACTGGGTTAACGGACCAATGTCATTTAAAACACGGTTCACAATAAACCCAAAACCACATTCCATTCCATCAGCCATTTAATCGTAAATTAGCCAGTGAACAATCCCCTAAGTAATGACCCCGAAGGCTGAAACCAACATCAGATCAATACCCAGGAAACCATTCAACTTAACTAATCTCCAATTAGTTTCTGAATTTCTTAACCCCGTTGGGCCTAAGAACAGTATTATTAAAGATACCATTCACGACAACCCAAAATCACATTCTACTAACAATGGAATCTTTATGGAAAACAAATAGATATATATAATCGATATAAACTTCCATATCCAACCGATAATATAAATGGAATGACGACAAGGCCTTTTAAATTCCATATATATTAACCGTCTTCCTCTACAAAATCTTACTTCGATTATTACCAAATTGAATTCAATTCAATTCCAATTTAATATGTTAAATTGGAAAACTTTACTTTGGAAAATCTCCTTTAAATCTTAAAAAAAGATTTATAAATTCCAAATCCCATTTTACTGTAAATCGGGTCAAAGAACGAATGTCGTTAAAAACACAGTTCACAATAAACCCAATTCACATTCCAGTAGTCTCTAACCATAAATTAGTAAGAGAGCAGTTCCCTAAGTGTTAACCCCAAAGGCCGAAACCAACATCAGATCAATACCCAGGAAACCATTCAACTTAACTAATCTCCAGTCAGTTTCTAATTTTCTTAACTCCATTAGGTTTAAGAACAATATTATTAAAGATACCATACACGACAACCCAACATCCAATTGGATATTAAATACAAGTCTCTGAATAGCTTATATTCAATATCAAATTCTGAAATCAACAAATATCGTATTGGAAATAACGATATATATATCTTTCAAATTCCCTTAACAATATCTGTATAATCATGAAATCCAACATTGAAATATTCCAAAGACAACTTCGATTCAAATTCATTTCCAATTTATATATTGGAAATTCTGGTTATTTTTAGAAACCATTTCAAATCCAATTTATTTATTTTAAAAATATTTGTAATATAATTCTAGTTCATAACTAGTTTATTTCGATAAAAATATATTTTTATCTTTTCAAATATGGGATTTTTCGCCCTAATTATTTCCAAATCATATCTTATGATTTCACACTAATTATTGATATTTTTAATAATTTTATCAGGGCCAGTACAGTCGATTTCCATAAACGGCCATCGAACTACTCTTACAGCGACCTTTTCCAAATTTGATTTGGACATAATTCCAAATACAACAGTTAGATTTCAAATCACTAATATTCTTTAAAAAGCTCTTTTGGATACGAATCCAACGGTTCCGGTTTTAGGAGAATCCGACGGTCGGATCTCCCGTAATGTCCGTTTGAAGTCAATGGTCGAAATTCGCGAACTACCGTAGCGCGGCGCGTTCTATTCAGGCCATTATATATATACATATATATAATATTATATATATTTCGTCGATTTCCATTTAAAACGTATTTTATAAATCGTTTTAAATTTATTTTCAAAACGATTTCAACTTCATATTCAATTTCTTATCATAATTGAATATTCCATATAATCGATATATAAATGATAATATTTTCAAAACATTAGATTTTGAAATCAATTCTTTTTCGATATTCATTATAAAAATAAATAAAATCGATATAAATATCGTTCACGTCAAAATGGCATTAATCTAATCAACACGGCTTTATATATTTAAATATATTCGTGTCCATCCCAAATCGAACATCAAAATCAGATTTTGATTCTTTTTTGAATATTATTTGAAAATATTCGTTATTTTAAAATATTCATCATTTCTGAACTGAAGTCAGACACTGTCAATTACCAAATAATTTGATTATATGGATTTCATACACCACATGTACACAACAACAATCAAACACAGTCAACCATCATCCAAAGTGCATTCTACACTGCATAAGAATCAAATATAAATATTCAACGCTTACAATAGCCTGTCAATCAATCGATCAACATATAGCTAATTATTGGGATTAGTGTATGACCAATATCATCCCAATACCCGTGTGGGGTTTTCAAACAACAAATACGGATTTATTTATGCAGTTGGGCGATGTGTAAAATTTATCGTTCCAATCAATATCAGTCAAATGTGTGTACATAAATAAATCATCCGATTTGTTTATAAATATTCATTTTATTTATATACACGTTAAAAATTATATTTTTAACTATAAAATATTTATTCCATTCCACACCGCACAATCAATTTTCATAACACAATCAAACAAACAAACAAGCCGTCCATGGTTTGTGGACAACGGGTGTCGGGTGCTGCTAAGCACCGTCTGCATCCTAGTATATATTTCAACTAGAAAATAAATTAAAAGTGAGAAGTTCTCACCTTTGTGTTCCACTCCTCCATTCTTTCTTTCTGAACTATTTGGACTTGTTCAAAATTCCAACGCATCCTTTTCACGCTGCTGTGACGACCCCATTTCCCGTACAGACGGAGACAAGGTTAATCCTTGGAATATAAAACAAAAACAGATAATAGTAGAACAGAATCAAATAAATACACCAGATAATGAACTATAGAATATACTGGATAAAAGTAATCATCAGAGTTACACAGTATATAAGATCATACTTAGTACAAATACAGTTCAGCTATACATAAATGCCTACAGCGGAAAACAAACAAAATATGTACAATAGGAGCTGAACAGCATAAAAAGAGATAAATAATAGAATCCATCGACAACTCCAGTGTTAACAATAATAGATGGCAATTAGGACTTGAAAGTCTAGACCGACGCTTCTAGAGAAGGCCTTGGCGCAGTGTTAATGCAAAGAGGTCAAGTGATTGCGTATGCTAGCCGTCATTTAAAACCGCACGAAAAGAACTACGTAACTCATGATCTTGAGTTATTGGCTATTGTATTCTCTTTGAAAATCTGGAGACACTCTCTTCTGGGTGAGAAATTCAAGCTGTATACAGACCATCAATCGTTAAAATATCTGTTCACCCAGAAAGACTTGAATCTGAGGCAGCAACGTTGGCTGGAGTTTCTTGCTGCTCATAGTAAAAATTGCATTTTAAATATGATGTTTATTTTAAAAATTATATTTTTATAATGGCACTTCATATATATAGAAATCATATATTTTTACAACACTTCTTTCTATATAAAAATTATATTTTTTATATTTTTACTTCTTATATAAAGATCAATTTTTTATCGCTACTCCATATATAAAAATCGTATTTTTAAATCGTGATTCATATAATAAAAATCATATTTTTATTATCTCTACAATATAAAAATCATATTTTTATTATCTCTATAATATAAAAATCATATTTTTATTATTCCATTCAAACGATAAAGGTCATATTTTTATATTAAAATAAAAACCATGTCTTTCATATGAATAAAAATCATACCTTTTACAATTTAAAAATCATATCTTTATAATAAAAATCATATTTTTATTATAAAAATCATCTCTTTATTCTATTTTAAAAATAATACTAATTATATAAACCGATTTCCACATTTTTCTAATACCTATTACCATAAATAAAAATAAAGCTCATCTTATAAAAAATCGTATTTTTCCGTTGGAGGAGGGGCCACGCTTGTCGGCGGCGGTCGGTGGAGGAGATGAGGGCGTGCAGGAGGTCGGGGCAGAGGTCGTGGCGTCACCGGTGGTCGATATGGGGCCTGGCGGGGCTGCCTTGGGGAGCAGTGTGGTTTTAGTCGAAGAAGGAGGAGAGGAGGACGGAGGGGGAGGAGGGAGATGGAGAGGGGATCAAAGGGGAAGGGGGGAGCACGGTGGTGCGACGCCACCTTAGAGGGGCGCGAGGCCGAACTTCGACGAGGGGGGCTTCCGCGATTTTGGTTTTTTTTTGAATGATTTGAGGTCAACGGGGGAAAAGGAGAAGGGGATGGGGTATTTAATAATATATATTATTTTATTTTAAATTTTATCCCAAAAAGTTACTTTTAATTTCGAGCTGGAAACGAGGCCCAACGACTATCGTCCCTAGCTAACTACCCCCATTCCGAACACAATGGGATATGTTTCGTAAGCCAGTTTGGCTGTTTTGATCGGTTTTCGTCAAAATCAAAATATAAATCTATATACTGAATTTAAACACACATTTCAATTTTGCCGGGGCCACATACTGACCCCGAAAATTCCAGAAAAATTATTTCTAGCTTCATATTGACGATACGGTTCTAACAAAACTAATTTCGCCAAATTTGGAGACTGCTTGAAAAATAGCCATTTTCTAGTTGATCCAAATTAACAAAACACGTTTTCTTGTGCCACGCTCACATGTTAATTCCAAAAAATATGAATTTTGTAATCTAGCAATAATTTGACATCTCGGATCCAACAAAAGTGGTTTTGTTGAAAATGGATGTCATTTGCAAAATTTCTATTTTTAAGGGCCAGAATTCCATAGCGACTATTCTGAGTTTTCAACTGGGCATAACTTTTTATTCCCGCTATGAAATTTTGATTTTTCGGATTCGTTGGAAAGATATTCTCAAATAGATTATAATATTTTTGGTTTTGCTAAAATCCGGTTTATTTTGAATCCTGTACATTCATTTGAAATTTGAAATCGAATTTTCAAACTACCACGCCATTTTCAATTCCTTTTATTATTAAAAATAAATATTTATATTTTAACGAAGATTCAAATAAATATATACGTTCTATCTTCGTCAAAAATAAATTTCTTGTTGCTATTATTTAAAATAAATCATTTTAAATATTCAAAACTCATTAAAATTGCCAAAATAAAAATTTTAAATTGGTTCAGATTTTTCGGGTTGTTACATAAATAGATCG
This sequence comes from Allium sativum, assembly GCA_030737875.1. Lineage (NCBI taxonomy): Eukaryota > Viridiplantae > Streptophyta > Magnoliopsida > Asparagales > Amaryllidaceae > Allium > Allium sativum. Next base: position 165,928,407 of record CM060924.1, read on the forward strand.
AGAGCTAAAATTTTTGTCTATTCCATTTATAGAAAACCTGATGCTACAATTTCTGGAACGATTTATTCTTACGTCTTCTTCACCATCGAGTTGAAGGTATACTTGTAAACCCCAATATAAATTGCCTTTTATTTTTTACTACTGGAGTGCAGATTTAGTTTTATTTGTACCTTTGTAGGTGTATGAGCATTTTTTTTAATCTTCGCTCTAACTGTATTTCTGTCACAAGGTTAGTTTCCATAACATATTTTAGTTGTTGTTGTTGCTAGATTTTGTAGCCTTATGGCAATAAATTTGCTCATAAATTGTTGTTATGGCTTAATTTTGTGGGCGTAGCCTTATTATGTCATTTTCAGAAAATTTATATATGCTCTAATTGGATCATCTTAAATTCTTCTCCAATAACTGAGAAATGACTACTAATAAATAATCCTCCCTTTGATAAAAATGTAGCTTTTCCATTTAAGAATTTACTTATACTCGGAGTATATTTTAACATATATATTTTCATTACCAAGAACTGAGGAATAAGTTAAATGTTGAAATATAGCATTTGCTTTTAACTTGGAAATATGAACTGTTTTCCCCAGGTTAACAATTACTAAGTTTGAAGTTCATTATTTAGGTTTCACGTGGTATTTGATTGATAATAAGTTTAAGTAAACTACTGCAGTTGGATCATTATACATGTATGTGTCGTTAACTTTCAATATCTTTTTGACTTTTACACTCTTGACATGTTGAGGGCATTTTTAGTGTTACATAGAATTTGTGCATAATGTGTGTTGAATGAACATAATTTTCCATCATATACTCATTTTGATTAGTTTGATAAGATAAATGTAATCATGGCAGTTCACTTGAATTCTTTTTATTATAAATAAGTGCCAAGCAGCGCGTTTGTTAGTAAAAATAAAAAAAATATGTAAATTTTCCGTTGGATCTGCTAGTTTTAAGTAAATGATAGTTTTGCTTGTTTGTCGCTGTAACCTGGTTTCTTTTGACTTTCTATCAACTTTAGCATATCTGAAGATTCAAACATCTCTCTGAAAAATAGTTCCAATGTAACTGCTAGATAGTCACCATTTGTAACTATCCCTCTTAGCTTCTATGATCTCTAATAGTTGCATCTGCTAGATAGTTACCATTTGAAACTATCCCCCTTAGCTTCGCGCCAGTTCTGCTGCATTTCCAGTAGTTTTGTCCAGCATATCTTTCAATGTTTTTGTAGTAGTACATCCTTTACTTTTGTGCTTGCTTTGGAACATTTCATGCACTTTAGGATAGTTCTTCTAAAAGTAAATAGATAAGTTTATTATAGAGTAGTATTGTTCTGGGATGGTCATCTTTTGGGAAGGTCTCAATCTTCATATTTATGCACGATACCTTTTTTAAAGCACTTAGATACTCACACCATAACCAACTTTCATTCAAATTTACAATTCATGTATAACTTATGGATGATATTTTGCATGGGAAATATGGGTCACTATAAATTAGTATTGTTCCGTGGTGATTTACATATGCTTCAGCGCTGAATGATTGTTTCTCATTTCAATGATTTTGCATACACTTCAATAATGAATTAAAGGTTTATTTTTATAATAAAAATTTGAATTTAGGTGAAAAAATAGTATGGATATTGTTGAACAAGGTACTCAATTAAGAAACACAGTAGAGTTGGTAGCAACGGTAGATTCGGATAATAGCTCTATCAGAAATATGTGAAAAAAGTTTTTCTTCATGTTTGGAAACATTTCGAAAAAAATGAAATGGTTGAGGTCAAAAAGCACATGCTTTTGCATAAAATGCAAAAGAAAATATCTTTGGGGAGGTAATTTGCTAATACATGTTGAAAAGTGTCTGTTAATTGTCAAAAGCATTGAAAATGATCAAAGAAGTAATATCTATCAGAAAATATACAGAGAATTGATGACCAAAGCTATTATTGAACATAACTTGCCATTCAAATTTGTTCAATATGAACGTATTCGTGAGATCCATTCATACTTAAACAATTAAGTAGAACATTATGAAAGGTTATTTGGATCAAATTCACATTTATAAAATGAAATTTAAACCAAATTTAAACTAGATCTATGTAATAGTATGTAGATCAAAGAATTCGTACTACTTAGGGTTTGTAAATCGTAAATCTTTGGAGCATCTGGATGTAATTAAATCGGCTGCGAGCGCTCGTACTCGAGGAAGCAATGAAGCATCAAATCGAAAAGCACGACAAAACGCCCTGCCTCTAGAGGTATCCACTCAAACGTCTTCTTCATTGACAAAATCGAAGAAGAAAAAGAAAGGCGTTGCTAGCCTTCAGGATATTTCTAGGTTTAGAAAACTATATTCAGGTTGTTTTCATATTTTTAATCTAATCTCATATGTCTAGGTTTAGTCGTGTATTTTAAAAGGGAAAATGAATATCCCTTTAGGAATAAACGTTAACCATAAAATAGGAAACCACCTGAATACTTATACCAACTTCAAATAAAATATCAATAGATTGATTTTCTTTGACCAAAAATAGTTACTCCATTATAACGTTCTATTGTGTGATCCTATAGGTTATTACAATGTTGGCACTGATTTCAAATCATATCTAAAATCATAAAAAGTAATTGGCAACTAGTAATACATCATTGTTACCCAAGTTATGATAATATCAACGATTCGATACAACCTTTTCTGTGACCAGTGTCTCAATGTAATTTATTCCTTTTAACCAATATATCCAAGTTTAACTCGAGGCATGGAACATATCATCTTCTTTATAATTTAATCCTTTTTGTCTTGATCGATGAGTAGACTATATAAAACAAATCAATACTTAAGTACGGCCATGCATTCATAGTGAGACGACCCCAAACCCCGTACTCACGGCGGCAAGGGTAACCCGTGGAATATAACACAGAAACAGATAATAGCAGAATAGAAATAAATAAATACACCAGATAATGAACAATAGAATATACTGGATAAAAGTAATCATTAGAGTTATATTATATACAGGATCATACTTAGTACAAATACAGTTCAACTGTACATATATGTCTACAGCGGAAAACAAACATAATGTACAATAGGAGCTGAACAACATAAAAAGAGATAAATGATAGAATCCATCTTCAGCTCCAGCTATCCAGAAAGAACCAGCTAAACCTGAATACAAGGCTGCCCGTGTAGAAAAAGGGGCACCCGAGTTTGAAAGTGAAACAAACTACAAGTCAGTCATGGGACTGGTATGAAAAATCTACTCAACGTATTTATAATATGGCTAATCACAGGACCACGCCACTTTTGTGGAACGGGTTTACTCCATTGGATTGCCAGTGCTTTATAACAAATCTTTCTTTTAAACATCGCAATGCTTTTTAAAAAAATGAAGCCATTATAAGACTCTGTTCCCATCACACAATGCAACGCAAACCGGAGGATAGAGTTTTACCTTATAATGGCCAAAATATGATTGATACGAATAAAACCAAAAGCAATTGATATTATTACTAGTGTTTACATGTTTCAAAACAACTTCGAATCATAACTATCAATCATAGACGACATGGGTACCATATATCATGTCGCCATATGTATATACAATCAAAACCGCACAGTCACGTAATTGGAAATTGAATTTCCGTGATGAACCAAGGCAAAAGATAGTCCTTAACGAATTCAAGACGCTCTAGCCCGTGTCTCAGGATCAGAACGCATCGACCCTTGGAGCGACAGGGCCGGTCCACCGATGTGGATTAAAAATGCCTGAACACTACGTTTCTCCACCATTTGGGGCGTAAGTGAGCCAACGAATGACTCCATCGGACTCAGATCGTCCGATCAAACCGAGGCGCCTCGCAACAGCAACAACCACACAGGTGAAAAGTATATAAATGTCAGGGCTGGTAGGTCACTAACACCACCCTAGCTAGAAAGAAACGCATGCCCTCCGTGAGGTCCTTCTCCCATTTCTGGTTCATACCGGGGTGTGAGGCTCGTGAATTCACATTATACACAAAGCTACGCCACACAGGTGGTGCTTTGATCATCGCCACAAGACTTTGCTTTTCAACAGAAGCCCTGATCATTTGCCACTTAGGCATGCCACACTAGCAATTCATGCCATGCGACTGATGTCCATCGATATACAACCTCTGAGCTCGTGCGTTTCAGAGAAGGGCGTTAAGCAAAAGAATAAATTATCCGCCGCCAAACAGATGTATATTTAACAGAGATCAATCAACACAGAATAAAATCCAATGTCAGGCACACAGTCCATTTACAAGTCCGTTCTGGGTCTGAACGAAACCGGAGGCACTAAATACCTCGCACACCCATCGATCACCACGTACGTCTAGACGATCACCACTCATTATCCCTATTTCGGGATGCCTCCCAATCAGGACCTCAGTTACCATCCAAACGAGGTGAAGACCTCCGGTCTTCGACCACCGTCTTCATCTTCGAATTTCAATCGTCGGTCTATTATTTGAAATGAGAATTAACTCGGCCATTTCAAATAATTCACGTATATTTAAAATTTCAAATCAATTTATTTCAATGGTTAAATCATTCGACAACACCAATTTTGTTCTTTAATGTAATTTTCAAACCAAACACATTCAACCATCAAATACCACATAAATTGAGCAAATTCAGTTTATTTCCATTCCATATCGTTTATGATATTTTATAACGATTTATCGCTATTTTTATTTATTTTAAAATAGCCAATTTATTCAAAATGACGCTTCGGGCCATAACGCGGCCGTGGCGCTGTTTTTCTTCAGATTTGATTTACACATATCTGAAAATCTAACCGTTGGATCTTCACACAATTTACATCATTAGAAAGGTTTTTCAAAACGAATCCAACGGTTCCAGTTTCGGGAAAATCCGACGGTCGGATCTCCCGGTACAATCGTTTGAAGTTTCGATTTCAAAATACGAACTACAGCATCGTTATTCGATTAAATATAATTATATTTATATATATAATCGATTCTGGCGCTGTTTTTCTTCAGATTTGAATCAAACATTCCAGACAATCCAACCATTGGATTTTTACAAAGTTGGTGCCGTTGAAAAGATTATTCCAAGGCGAACCCAACGGTTGCGGTTTCGGGAAAATCCAATGGTCGGATTTCCCGCACTAGTTGTTTGAAATCACGATTTCAAAACACGAACTGCACAGCCACGTTTCGTTTTAATTTTATTTATATTTATATATTTATATAAATATAGTTCATTCAACAATTTCAATATCGTTTTCACTTCAAATATTTCACTAACGCCTTTAAATTTCAGAAAAATTCGCCATAACCTCCTTTGTACGGGAGAGGCTGGGAAAATTCCCAAATAGCCACACGGGCGTCTCATGTCAAAAAGAAAAAGAAAAATCCAAGCGGCTAGCCAACAGGCTCATAGAATCATCACCCAAACAAAACAGTAAATGTGTACCTATTTGTCGGGCACAAAATTTTATTCCTCTTCTCTAGCCCCTTTGCTATAACCTGTTCAAATAAATATGCATGTACATATATACAGTTCTTATCACTTATCATTTTCCATTCACTTCATATTTGATTCCATTTGGTTTAAAAACACCATTCATTCTATTGTTGCATGCATAGGCAAAAATCATATCATTAGCTAATTAATGAATATTTCGACTCATGCATATTTATTTGAACGAGTTGCTATTTTTAACACTTCACATTTCAACAATTCATGTATATAATAAAAATGTGATTTTTATTGTAAAACAATTCATTTCAAAACACTATTATTTTATATAGTTTATATAGGTGATAAAAATAGGATTTTTATTGTAAAACAATTTATTTCAAAACAGGGTTATTTTATACATTTCATATTGATGTGAAAAATGGGATTTTTATTATAAAACAATTTCTTTCAAAATATGAATACCATTCAACACATGAATTTCAATTCAATGAATGAATATCGATTTAACACATGAAGGTTTTCTATAGTTTGTATATATCAATAAAAATGTGATTTTTATATTTTAAAACACGAACACCCTTCAACACATGAATTTCTAATCAACGAATGAATATCGATTCAACACATGAAGGTTTTCTATTTAATGAATAAATATAGTTTCAACAAATGAAAATAGTTCAAACACATGAATATTGTTCAAAATTTCGGCAGCATAACGGCAGGGTAGTTAAAACCGGGACCGTCCCTAGTACGGCTCCTCGCTCTACCTTAAAACCTCGCGGTTTTTGACAATGGGGATCATGCATCTAGTTCGCACGCAAGCGGCATGTATATATTTATTTCATTTCCACAAACTAATCCTATGTGGTTTCAACCAAATATTTCTCAACCACAAATGGGTATTTTTCAACCACAATCAATCAATATCAACCACAAACAATCCCAAACAAACATTCGCTATCAATCAATTTTCACACCAATCACAACCAATAAATATCGTCCATGGTTTGTGGACGAGGGGTGTGTGTGTGTGTATATATATATATATATATATAGCAATTTACTTCTATTTCAACACATATATAATTTTTACAACGCATATATAACTTATACATCGAACATACAACTTATACAACGCTTATACAAGAGGTGTACAACGCTTATATAACTCATACATCGACTATATAATTTATACATCGTCATTTTTCCATATCGTTTATAAATTAGAAATCTCACATTGGGTTCCACTCCACCAAAAATAGCAGAAGGCTCAGAAAAATATGCGGTCTCTTCTAAAATGTAGAAGACGTCCACACGGTCGTGATGTTTCCTGTTTCATAGAATTTCGTTAACGAACGAAAAAGATATGATTTTTCAAAGGTTTGCAACGGCTTAAAACTGTTGAAATCGGTTTAAATAATATAAACTGTATACTCACTATTTCGTTCAAAACTAGGTCGCCCGATTTCTTCCAATCCGCGAAGTTGTCGCTCGATCGGAGGATACAGCGTCGAAGAGCTACGAGTGACCTTCGCGTGCGTGGCGGTGAGGTGCAGCTCGGTGGGGCCCAGCTGGCGTGGCGAAGCTCGAAATCGCGGAAGTTGAAGGCGGTGGATCTCGAAGGATACGCGATGGTGGGGGCCGAGGGTGGTATGGATTTGAAGGTGGAAGGGAGATCTTCAAAAAGTTCCAAAGGGTCGGGGATCAACGAGGTGTGTGGCGGCCGGAAAATGCTCGGGAACTGCGAATAGGTTTCCGCCTTCGATCATCGGGGAGAGAGAAAGTATTTTCTTTTTTTTCTTTTATAAAAATTCTAATTGGTCGGGGAAGTTTTAAAGGGGTTTTCTGACCCGGCCACCAATCGAAACCCAACGACTGTCATCCCTAGCATTTTACCCCCATTCCGAACACAATGGGATATGTTTCGAAGGCCCATTCGAATGTTTCAGTCAGTTTTCCTTCAAATTAAAATATAAAACATTCAATATTTAATTTGAACGTACATTTCAATTTGCCAGGGCCACAAACTGATTCGAAAAATTCCAGAAAAATAAACCTAGCTATGTTTTGACGATACAGTCCCAACAAAACTAGTTTCGTTGAATTCTGAGACCGTTTGCAAAATGGCCCATTTCTGGTCAATCCAATTTAACTGTAATTGACCAAAACATGTTTTCCTTTGCCACACTCACATACTAGCTTCAAAAATTATGAAATTTGAAACCTAGCAATAACTTCACATCCCGGATCCAACAAAAGTGGTTTCGTCGAATTCCGAGGTCGTTTGCAAAATGGCCAATTTCTCGGGCTATATAAATTCCATAGCGACCTTTCTGAAAATTCATTTGGCCATAACTTTTGCTTTCCGTTAAGAAAATTCGATTTTTCAGATTCGTTAGAAAGGTATTCACAAACAGATTTAAATATTTTTGGTTTCACTAAAATCCGTTTTGTTTTGAACCCGGTACAGTCCGACAAAGTTTGAATTCAATTCTTGAAACTGCAGCGCCTTTTCAGGCCTTGTTTATAATTATAATTAATTATATTCGTTTTCAATTGTCGATTCAAACTCAGTTTTCATTGCTATTATTTAAAATATTTATTTTAAATATTTAAAATCCATTATTTTAGCCAATTTAAAAAAATTTAATTGGTTCAGATTTTCTGGGTCGTTACAATCTCCCCCACTTAAAACTTTTCATCCCCGAAAAGGAACAAAGTCGAAAGTGGTTTGATAAATCTACAATCACACACAACCAATCCAATTGTTTTCAACCTTTCAAAAATATACTAATCAATTTCTATACTCTTTTTTAAAATCATTCAGACTATAGAATTTAAAAGTGCACATCCATGGAAAGAAAATAACAGCAGAGTAGAGAATTAAATGGTAAGGCAAAGTATGGTAAATATACCTTGCACCGGAGTCAATCAGAGATATCTACTCGGCATCTGGGATAGGCTTTCTGAATGCTCTCCTTAGTTTCCCAAGTACAATCTCGCGGATCTCCACTCCATTGCACTTTGACTAAGTGAACCTTCTTGTTCCTCAGCTCTTTGGTTTCTTTGCCGATGATCTTTAGCGGCTCTCTTCTAACAGCTAATTTTGGAGTAATTTCAATATCCTGCTGAGCTGCTTCTTCCACGATCAAGTCTGGATCATGAACGTGCTTTCGAAGTTGAGATATGTGAAATACATCATGAACTCCAGGCAACCAGTCAGGCAATTTGACCTTATAAGCGAGAGTTCCGATCCGTTCCAGAATAGGAAACGGACCAATGAATTTGGGCGCTAACTTTCCAGTTTTACCGAACCGGATAACTCCTCTCATCGGCCATACTTTCAAATATACATAGTCACCAACTTCAAAGGATATATCTCTTCTCCTCCTATCGGCATAGCTCTTTTGTCGGCTCTAAGCGGCGAGTGATCGCTTCTTAATAAAATCGACTTTGTCGGCAGCTTCTCGAATCATATCAGGACCCAACACAAGTCTATTACCTGGTTCAACCCAACAAGCTGGAGATCGGCACGGTCTACCATACAATGCTTCGAATGGCGACATTGTCAGACTCGCCTAGTAGCTGTTGTTATTTGAGAATTCAGCCAAATGCAGATGGTCTTCCAATGATCCACCGAAATCTATAACACAAGCCCGCAATAGATCTTCTAAAATACGATTCACCCTCTCAGTCTGGCTGTCTGTCTGAGGATGATAAGCGGTGCTTAAGTTCAACTTCATTCCCAGCTCGACTTGAAATGCTTCCCATAATTTGCTAGTGAATATTGTATCTCTATCACTGACTATACTGAGCGGCACTCCATGCAGTCTAACTATTTCCTTGAAGTATATCTGCGCCAGACTCTGAGCAGTTCTGTTTGATCTGACAGGTATGAAATGGGCGGTCTTCGTGAAGCGATCTACGATCACCCAAATACTGTCATTCCCTTTTCTAGTTCTGGGCAGACCATCAATGAAATCCATAGAAATATGTTCCCACTTCCAACCAGGAACTTCTAGCGGTTGTAACAATCCAGCCAATTTCTGTTGGTCGTTCTTGACTAGCTGGCAAGTAGGGCATCGGCTAACATATAAAGAAATGTCCCTCTTCATCGACCTCCACCAGAAAGTGCGTTTGATGTCATTATACATTTTGCTTACTCCCGGATGGATACTAAGTTTTGACTTGTGGCATTCATCCCGTACTTCCTTTCGAAGCTCAGGAATGTTAGGGACACAGATTCGACCTTTGAGCCTTAAAATCCCATCATTATCTATTTGAAAACTCGAGGGTTCGCCTTGTTGAATTATCTCTCTGATCTTCTGAATGAAGTGATCATCCTCCTGAAGAGCAGATATTTTATCTATTAGTGAAGTCATGACAATAAAACTGGTGATCATTTCATTCTTTCGGCTTAACGCATCCGCCACGACATTGGCTTTCCCTGGAGTGTATATAATTTCAAAGTCATATGCTGCAAGAAACTCCAGCCAACATTGCTGCCTCAGATTCAGGTCTTTCTGGGTGAACAGATACTTTAGCGACTGGTGATCTGTAAACAGTTCAAATCTCTCACCCAGAAGATAGTGTCTCCAGATTTTCAAAGCGAATACTATAGCCAATAACTCAAGATCATGAGTGACATAGTTTTTCTTGTGCGGCTTCAGCTGACGGCTAGCATAAGCGATCACTTGGCCTCTTTGCATGAACACTGCGCCAAGGCCTTCTCTAGAAGCATCAGTCCATACTTTCAAATCCTGATTGCCATCGATGATGGTTAACACTGGGGCTGTCGTCAATCTTAACTTTAGCTCTTCGAAAGCCTCCTCACTTTCTGGAGTCCATTTGAATTTAGAGTGCTTCTTTGTAAGCTTCGTTAAATGACCAGATATCTTCGAAAAGTTTTAAATGAACTTCTGGTAATAGCTAGCCAATCCGAGAAAATAGCGGACTTCAGTGGGGGTAATAGGTTGTTTCCAATTCTGAATAGCTGTGATTTTACTTGGATCCACAGCGATTCCTTCTTTCGATACGACGTGGCCCAAAAATTTAACTTCATCTTGCCAGAATGTACATTTGGAAACTTTTCTTTCAATACATTCCTTCTGAGGATTTCTAACACTTGTTCCAAATGTTTTTCATGTTCGGCCTTTGATTTAGAGAAGATTAGAATATCGTCAATGAAAACCAGAACAAATTTATTCTATACCCCTCTGAATACTCTGTTCATTAGATCGACGAAGTAAGCAGGAGCATTACATAAGCCGAACGGCATTACTAACCACTCGTAAAATAGGTCGGGACCTCTGAATGCTGTCATTGGAACACACTCTTCGGCAATTCAAAGTTGATGGAAACCTATAGCTAGGTCCATTCGTGAAAATACTTGTGCTCCATTTAATCGATCTAACAAATCATCAATCCGCGGCAATGGATATTTGTTCTTTATTGTCTGCTTGTTTAGATCACGATAATCCACACATAGACGTAGTGTACCGTCAAATTTTGGGACAAACACCACTGCTGCACCCCAATCAGAGAAACTAGGCCTGATTAGGCCCTTCCATACTAGTTGTCGTGTTTGATTGTCTATTTCCTCTTTCTCGTTCAAGGACATTCTTCGAATAGCGTGAACTACCGGCCTTGCATTCGGAATTAAAGCAATTTTGAAATCAATTTCTCTCTGCGCGAGTAAGCGAACAACTTCTTCGAACACATCCGCATAGTTCTTGACGACAGGAATGTCTTTCACTAGGTCGGGAATATCCTCTGTGATTTCTGGGGTATTTTCTATTTGGGCTGGAGAAACATTCAAAGCTGCCCAGAAGTCCTTTCTATTTGAAGTCGGGCCTTCGCATGGTATGGTTATATAATTCCCCGATTGTGCCTTTGCCTTAACAACTCTCTCGGCGCATCTAACCTCTACCTCATATCTGGTTAACCAATCCAATCCCAGAATAAGATCGAATTCATTAAAATTCATGACGATAGAGATAGTAGGGAATTTATAGCAGGAAAAAGAGACAGGCACCCCACAAACCCAACTGAGATCGATGGAACCCCCAACTGGATTTCGGACTGTCATTGGTTCTTTGAGCTTCTTCAATCTCAAATCCAACTTCTTGACTGCACTCTTTGCAATAAAGCTTCGTGACGCGCCTGTGTAAAACAGTACTTTAACTGGAATGTTCTTGACATTGAGCGTGCCTTCTAAAACATCGGACCTTTCCTGAGTAGACGAAGATGTAGGTACTTCTACCACTTCATTTACTTGCGCTGCTTTGGATTTCTTAAATTGCCTGCAGTCCTTTTCAAGATGGCCAGTCCGACGGCATTGAACGCACTTTCTATTTTCTAGGAACTTGTCCTTGGATTTAAATTTATTCCTTTTTCGTTTCTTCAAGGGTCCACAATTTATCGACAAATGCCCTTTCTGATGGCAGTTATTGCATAAGGTGGTCGTTACCGGTTCTTTTCCTGGTCTGGCCCTTTTCCGATTGACTTTGGGCTCCTTACCGACCTCAGACATGGTACTGGCCTCAGGACGATCAGTTTCTGATTCAACCTTATCGCTAGAACTGAGTTCCTCTTCGTCGCGCAACATGCCCTTTTTGTCGAGATCTTCATACTGGTAGGCCATGTATATCATTTCAGAAAAGGGGAGCTTCACATTCCTCATTACACTATTCTGATATTTCTTTGTAGGCCATAAATAAATCTCAGATTCTTCCTCTTTGGATCTTGTATCAGATGGGGAGCAAAGTGAGAAAGTTCGTTGAATTTCTTATGATATTCTGGGATGGTCATATTACCTTGTATCAAATAAGAAAATTCATCACATAATCGCTCAGTTGCTTCAGGAGGAGTAAATATTTCTAAGAAAATCACTTTGAATCTGTCCCAGGTGATATCACCCTCTGGATTATCTTTAATAATTGAATCCCACCAAAACAAACTTCTTCTTTGAGTGCCCAAGACGCCAGTAATCTTTTCTGATCGTCTCTCAGCTTTAAACCCTCAAAGATTTTCTCTGCAGAACGAATCCAAGCTTGTGTTTCCATAATGGACTCTTTGCCTAAGAATGGCAATCCACCCAGATTTCGAAATCTCTTGAATAGAACTTCTATATCGGATTCTGGCTGCGGGAGCACAACTGGCTCATTAACTGGTCGAGCCATACGATTATTTCTTCTGTTCCTGTCACTCATCCTCTAGTACGTCTGCAATTAGCAGACAAAGTGTCAGGTCAACAGAAAAGATATTTCAAAATATAGAGACAAATACTTCAATGTAAATGTGTCTACTGGGGTGTATTCCATTCTGCTTTACTTATACTAGAATATTACTGATCCTATCCGTATAGAGTTACCCGTCCTAGAACACTACTGGTTCTATTTCTGACGAGTTCGTTCAAATGTTATATTCCAGAACTAAGCTTAACCAAAGCTCTGATACCAAATGAGACGACCCCAAACCCCGTACTCACGGCGGCAAGGGTAATCCGTGGAATATAACACAGAAACAGATAATAGCAGAACAGAAATAAATAAATACACCAGATAATGAACAATAGAATATACTGGATAAAATTAATCATCAGAGTTATATTGTATATAGGATCATACTTAGTACAAATACAGTTCAACTGTACATATATGTCTACAGCGGAAAACAAACATAATGCACAATAGGAGCTGAACAACATAAAAAGAGATAAATGATAGAATCCATCTTCAGCTCCAGCTATCCAGAAAGAACCAGCTAAACCTGAATACAAGGCTGCCCGTGTAGAACAAGGGGAACCCGAGTTTAAAAGTGAAACAAACTACGAGTCAGTCATGGGACTGGTATGAGAAATCTACTCAACATATTTATAATATGGCTAATCACAGGACCACGCCACTTTCGTTGAACGGGTTTACTCCATTGGATCACCAGTGCTTTAAAACAAATCTTTCTTTTAAACATCGCAATGCTTTTTATAAAAATGAAGCCATTATAAGACTCAGTTCCCATCACACAATGCAATGCAAACCGGAGGATAGAGTTTTACCCTATAATGGCCAAAATATGATTGATACGAATAAAACCAAAAGCAATTGATATTATTACTAGTGTTTACATGTTTTAAAACAACTTCGAATCAATCCTATCAATCATAGACGGCATGGGTACCATATATCATGTCGCCATATGTATATACAATCAAAACCGCACAGTCACGTAATTGGAAATTGTATTTCCGTCATGAACCAAGGCAAAAGATAGTCCTTACCGAATTCGAGACGCTCTAGCCCGTGTCTCAGGATCAGAACGCATCGACCCTTGGAGCGACAGGGCCGGTCCACCGATGTGGATTAAAAATCCCTGAACACTACGTTTCTCCACCCTTTGGGGTGTAAGTGAGCCAATGAATGACTCCATCGGACTCAGATCGTCCGATCAAACCGAGGCGCCTCACAACAGCAACAACCACACAGGTGAAAAGTATATAAATGTCAGGGCTGGTAGGTCACTGACACCACCCTAGCTAGAATGAAACGCATGCCCTCCCTGAGGTCCTTCTCTCGTTTCTGGTTCATACCGGGGTGTGAGGCTCGCGAATTCACATTATACACAAAGCTACGCCACACAGGCGGTGCTTTGATCATCGCCACAAGGCTTTGCTTTTCAACAGAAGCCCTGATCATTTTCCACTTAGGATGCCACACTAGCAATTCATGCCATGCGACTGATGTCCATCGATATACAACCTCTGACCTCGTGCGTTTCAGAGAAGGGCGTTAAGCAAAAGAATAAATTCTCCACCGCCAAACAGATGTATATTTACCAGAGATCAATCAACACAGAATAAAATCCAATGTCAGACACACAGTCCATTTACAAGTCTGTTCTGGGTCTGAACGAAACTGGAGGCACTAAATACCTCGCACACCCATCGATCACCATGTACGTCTGGACGATCACCACTCATTATCCCTATTTCGGGATGCCTCCCAATCAGGACCTCGGTTACCATCCAAACAAGGTGAAGATCTTCGGTCTTCGACCACCGTCTTCATCTTCGAATTTCAATCGTCGGTCAATTATTTGAAATGAGAATTAACTCCTCCTTTTCAAATAATTCACGTATATTTAAAATTTCAAATCAATTTATTTCAATGGTTAAATCATTCGACAACACCAATTTTGTTCTTTAATGTAATTTTCACACCAAACACATTCAACCATCAAATACCACATAAATCGAGCAAATTCAGTTTATTTCCATTCCATACCGTTTATGATATTTTATAACGATTTATCGCTATTTTTTTTATTTTAAAATAGCTAATTTATTCAAAACGACGCTTCGGGCCATAACGCGGCCGTGGCGCTGTTTTTCTTCAGATTTGATTTACACATATCTGAAAATCTAACCGTTGGATCTTCACACAATTTACATCATTAGAAAGGTCTTTTCAAAACGAATCCAATGGTTCCAGTTTCGGGAAAATCCGACGGTCGGATCTCCCGTTACAATCGTTTGAAGTTTCGATTTCAAAATACGAACTGCAGCGTCGTTATTCGATTAAATATAATTATATATATATATATAATCGATTCTAGCGCTGTTTTTCTTCAGATTTGAATCAAACATTCCAGACAATCCAACCGTTGGATTTTTACAAAGTTGGTGCCGTTGAAAAGATTATTCCAAGGCGAACCCAACGGTTGCGGTTTCGGGAAAATCCAATGGTCGGATTTCCCGCACTAGTTGTTTGAAATCACGATTTCAAAACACGAACTGCACGACCACGTTTCGTTTTAATTTTATTTATATTTATATAAATATAGTTCATTCAACAATTTCAATATCGTTTTCACTTCAAATATTTCACTAACGCCTTTAAATTTCAGAAAATTCGCCATAACCTCCTTTGTACGGGAGGGGCTGGGAAAATTCCCAAATAGCCTCACGGGCGTCTCATGTCAAAAAGAAAAAGAAAACGCCAAGCAGCTAGCCAACAGGCTCATAGAATCATCACCCAAACAGAACAGTAAATGTGTACCTATTTGTCGGGCACAAAATTTTATTCCTCTTCTCTAGCCCCTTTGCTATAACCTGTTCAAATAAATATGCATGTACAGATATACAGTTCTTATCACTTATCATTTTCCATTCACTTCATATTTGATTCCATTTGGTTTAAAAACACCATTCATTCTATTGTTGCATGCATAGGCAAAAATCATATCATTAGCTAATTAATGAATATTTCGACTCATGCATATTTGTTTGAACGAGTTGCTATTTTTAACACTTCACATTTCAACAATTCATGTATATAATAAAAATGTGATTTTTATGGTAAAACAATTCATTTCAAAACACTATTATTTTATATAGTTTATATAGGTGATAAAAATAGGATTTTTATTGTAAAATAATTTATTTTAAAACAGGGTTATTTTATACATTTCATATTGATGTTAAAAATGGGATTTTTATTATAAAACAATTTCTTTCAAAATATGAATACCATTCAACACATGAATTTCAATTCAACGAATGAATATCGATTCAACACATGAAGGTTTTCTATAGTTTGTATATATCAATAAAAATGTGATTTTTATATTTTAAAACACGAAAACCCTTCAACACATGAATTTCTAATCAACGAATGAATATCGATTCAACACATGAAAGTTTTCTATTCAATGAATATCGATCGTCAGGGAGAGAGAAAGTATTTTCTTTTATAAAAATTCTGATTGGTCGGGGAAGTTTTAAAGGGGTTTTTTGACCCGACCACCAATCGAAACCCAACAACTGTCGTCCCTAGCGTTTTACCCCCATTCCGAACACAATGGGATATGTTTCGAAGGCCCATTCGAATGTTTCAGTTAGTTTTCCTTCAAATTAAAATATTAAACATTCAATATTTAATTTAAACGTACATTTCAATTTGCCAGGGCCACAAACTGATTCGAAAAATTCCAGAAAAATAATCTAGCTATGTTTTGACGATACGGTCCCAACAAAACTAGTTTCGTTGAATTCTGAGACCGTTTACAAAAAGGCCCATTTCTGGTCGATCTAATTTAACTATAATTGACCAAAACACGTTTTCCTTTGCCACGCTCACATACTAGCTTCAAAAATTATTAAATTTGAAACCTAGCAATAACTACACATCCCGGAACCAACAAAAGTGGTTTCGTCGAATTCCGAGGTCGTTTGCAAAATGGCCAATTTCTCGGGCTATATAAATTCCATAGCGACCTTTCTGAAAATTCATTTGGCCATAACTTTTGCTTTCCATTATGAAAATTCGATTTTTCAGATTCGTTAGAAAGGTATTCACTAACAGATTTAAATATTTTTGGTTTCACTAAAATCCGTTTTGCTTTGAACCCGGTACAGTCCGACAAAGTTTGAATTCAATTCTTGAAACTGCAGCGCCTTTTCAGGCCTTGTTTATAATTATAATTAATTATATTCATTTTCAATTGTCGATTCAAACATAGTTTTCATTGCTATTATTTTAAATATTTATTTTAAATATTTAAAATCCATTATTTTAGCCAATTTAAAATTTTTAAATTGGTTCAGATTTTCTGGGTCGTTACACATAGTCTTACTCAATCGAGAGGCCCATAGATATCACTACATATACATTATAAGGTTATATTCCATCTAGATCATTCATAATTTTCATTCGATTCAAGATGTATCCAATAATTACCTTTATCGTCTACTCGGTTATAAGTAACTTTTGATGATATCAAAACACAAATATCCTCGAATAAAATTATAATGATTTCAAGTCTGAGGACCATTACATCACTGTCACTATGAGAATAACTTATGATATTGTTAATTATATTCCATGTTGTTTTCTCATGTTGGGTCAGCCCAATTCGTCGTTCTCTAATATGCATTCATGTATTGACATTAGTATCACGTATATTAATGATCAATGAAATATAATCATCAGTCAGTCAACATACTAATCTCAATGTTTTATTATTGTCCTATATAAACAATAAAATTTGATTTGGGACATTTAAAAATTATAATACTTAATATATTATATAATCTCATGTTCAAGTCACTTAGTTGAACTATATAATTTTGTATTATTATTCTAAGGACTTCTATTACGTTAATATTTATATTACACTGAAAATATAACATAATAAAATCTTTTATTCATAATAATATAATAACTTCAATAGTGTTATTAATCACATCAAGTGGATTATCTCTAGGGAATAAACTCTAACAATCTCCCACTTGCACTAAAGTCAATCATTCATGTATCGCATACCCATGAAACTAGTGTGACTATCATACTTCTGCGACCGCGTTTAAGTCAATAGGTCCGCAACATTACAACATTTTATAACTTTGCAGATTTGTATATCTCCTATGTGAACAATTTCACATAAGAAATTATATTTCCTATATATATATATATATATATATATTTGGATTGATAATGAGATTAAGATTTCTAGACTTGATTAATAGTTCCATTGTTATTACAATGTAAATCATTGAATCAACAATGAATTAAGTTCAAAAATGAACTTCTTAATCCAAACAAGTTCTTTAGTAGAATTAGTATATATTTCTTGTTTTAAATTAACATCATTCACAATAAGTAGTATGTTATTAATATACAACATTTGAATTATTGTGTCACTCCTACTCAATTCCTTGTCTACACAAGCTTAAATAGTATTTTGTGGTTCTCGAGACGTTTTCGAGGTCTATTTTATTCCTATCGGTATTTCAGTGACTAGTTCTCCTTTTAAAGGGTACCAATCGGAGCAAAAAACATTTTATTCTCATAGGATTTATAGAAATGAAATATATTGCTTCTTTTGGATATTCCACAAAGTAACACTTATCAGATTTGGGTCCAAGCTAGTCACAGGCAAGACGTTCAACAAACATCTCACAACCCAAATCTTTATAAAAGACATATTAGGATGTTTCCTAGTCCATATCTTATATGGTGTCTTCATAATCATTTTAGTAAGGTTACAATTAAATATGAATGCAATTTCTTTAAGGGATAACCCCAAAATTTATTGGAAGATCTGTATGACTCATCATCAACCGTACCATATCTATAAGGTGCAACTTCTTCTTTCAGACATACCATTACAATATGGTGTTCTGGGTGGAGTGACTTATGAGATAATTTCACACTCTTTTAAATAGTCACTAAGTTATTGGCTTAATTATTTTCTTCAATCTATTCGAAGATCCTTTTATATATTCTTTCAAAATTGGTTTTAAACTTCATTTTTTGAATTTTTTTGAACTTTTCCGAGCATTCTGATTTGTGTTTCACAAGACACACACATTTATATTTACTAACATCATCAATAAATTTAACGAAGTACCAAAACCTGCCTCTAGCCTATGTATTCATTGTTCCATATACATCATTATCTATGAGACCCAATACTTATTAATGTGTTCACTGTGTTGAGTGAAAGGTGATTTAGTCAATTTTGTCGGATAAGCAACATTCACATTCTTCACATGATTCGAAATCAAATAACCTCAAAATTCCATCATTATGGAGTTTTGATATGCATTTCATGTTTATATGTCCTAACCGACAATGCTAAGGTATGTTGGATTATTAGATTTAATCCGTCCAATATTTATGTTATTATCAAGCATATTAAAGTTAAGGATTCATAAAATTGTTAACTCACTATGCATTTCCATAAGATACTTCATTTAAATAAAATGAACAACAATTTTCTTTTTATTACAAATGAAATTCAAACTTGTCTAAACAAGATACAGAATAACATTCACTACAAGAAAAATAACATATTGCAACTAGGTATTTGCAACAGGCCGCAAATGCCAGTTGCAGTAAATGATATTTAGCAACAGACCTTTTGTACCTGTTGCAATAGATAAGATTTAACAACAGGCTTTTCCTTCCTGTTGCGAAAAGCATATTTTTCGCAACAGCGCTTTTATGCCTGTTGCGAAAATATACTTTTAGTAACTGCTCTTTCATTCCTGTTGCAATAGACATATTATTTGCAACTACACTTTCAAACCAGTTGCGAAAAACGTACTTTTAAAAATTATTTTTCCCCAAGTAATATTCGGTTATAATGTAAGAATTATAAGCATAATAGTTAATATATACACACACACACATATATATATATGTATGATTAACATATATATATATACATATATATAATTTATATTATATTAGTAAAAATTATATTATTTAGTAATTACTATTAGTATTTGATGTTAACCAACTATTATATATATTTAGTACTCAATTTAATAGTTAATAATTTCAAACTTAATTAAATATATTAATAATTATTGATTAATTAATATTGATTATCAAATAATTAATAAATAATTAAAAGTAATAATTAATTGCTACGACTAATATTTAATAATTGTATTTGATAACTAAATTTAATATGTATTTTTATTACTTAGTACTCAATAATTATAATTGATAATTATATAAATATTCAGTAATTTAAATGATTTTAAACTTATAACTAAAATTAAACTACAAAATATTCATAAAACTTTATTTTATTTTTCAAAATTTTCATTAAACTAAAAAAATTAAAATAATAATATAACACCATAAGAGAAAACGTCCATCTTGTACTATTGATAAAATTTAAAAGCAAAATTTTTAATTTTTTATGAGAAGTTATATTTTAAAATAATTTTTTTTAATGTGCATTGGAGCCTTATAAATTTGGATTACACAAGACAGTACAATTTTTTTAGTTTAACTTGTTTTTTCCCCAGATCTAAATATTTTAATTTCACATAAATTTACTGAACAAAAATATCATCTCCTATGCTAATTTGCTGGTTTGAAGTAACGCTGCCCTTTACAGAAATAACTTTGTAATACACATACATTCCCGCCCCCATTTTCCTCAATTATTTCGTTTCCCGCTTTTACCCCCGTAACCCTCTTATCCAGATACTTCTGCCCCTTTTTTTGACTTCACACTCAAAGTAATCGCCGTCACTTAGTTTTCCATTATTTGCATCCTCATCTACCCTCGTTGTTTTTTATTCGTCCTCAATTCCTCAATTCCGCAGCCATGCTTTCAATCGGCTTAGCGTTGGACTCATAGAAGAAATCGAATTCGTCTATTGGTGGTTGGAAAGGAAGCGGCGGATGGGTGCTAGCAGAGTTGGAGGCGATTTGCTCAGAAAAAGGAAAAGGGAAGATTGTGGGTGAAGTGGACGTACTCGATCAGCACAAGCCTGGCAGTAGATAGGGCGCAGATGAGGTAGTGGTTGTTGATGTTCGTTATATATTAATGACCTTTATATATGGCCTGGATTCGTGGAAACAAAAATAAATCATATCAAGTTAGTTCGGAAATGTTGCCAATTTTTTTTTTTTTTTTTTTTTTTTTGCGGATGTATTAAAAAATATGCATAATAACATAGATATCTCATAAAATTTGATTTCTGATGAGGGTATTGGTTAAGTTGCTCCTTTTGATGGGAGTAGTTTCAACGATTAGTCGCAATTGTTATTGGTGTTGGAGAAAGTTCTAATATCTACAGTGTTGTGTTCACTGTTATTCATTCTGTTCTTCAAGCTAGTTTTGCTTCATGGCTTCGGTTTTTAGATGTAGGCATAACTTTCATTGAGGGTGCTTTTTCTAAAGTGGTTTTTTGTTCTTTCTCTAATGTTGTTGGAGTTGTTTCTTAGCGTATGGATGTTGGTGCTCACTCTTATTAGTGCATAGATGTTTGCTCTGTTAACAGTGTTTTTACTCATGTACGTTTGGGTTCTGGGCATCAATCTTTTAAAAAGAAATATTATTTTTGTCTATTGTTTTGTTATAGTAAGGCTTCTTATACTTTTCTAGAAGAGCCCACTCGTTTTTTGCACTAACTGCTAGGTTGGTTCTTGAGAAGGTTTAGGTTTAAATCATATCTTAGGCTCATCAGTAGAGAGTTCTTGTTTTTTTAATACTATGTAAACATTTTGATATGGTATAGTTAGAGCAGAAAGCTTACTAATTGTCTACTCAGTATGGTGATATTGAATTCCTGTTTAATCTGCTGACATGTACATCAATACAAATAGCTGAATTAGGTGAGTGGGCATATTTATATTACATGTTTTTTTTCAAATAAACCTTGTTAGACATTAAGTAAACATAATTTAAACTCATGCATCAGGCGTGCTTTTCATAATCATTTAAAATAAACACTGTTATCGAATAGTTATATATTTTAGACTATGTTGGTGTATTTCTTGGCTTTCGATTGTCTAAGAGCTTTAGTCTGTCGTACTGTTTTCCCATGTTTTAACGTTTTCAGTTCCAAATTAGGTTATCCCTTTTTCTAGAACCTACTCTTAAGTCCAGTTATTGTTATATCGACGTTAAGAGTACTCAAGTGGTAATGTACATTTAAAATTCATGACTTATGCTTTCATGCAGAGGAAGTAACCATTTGGAGCAGGTGTTTAAGCCGAGGAATTTGGAGCTGTAAAGGGCAAAACAAGGAGAAAGAGGATGGGATTTTGGGACTTGGCATAGTGGATAGAAGCCATTATTAGGTACGCATGTCATGTCTGCATATAAGTAACTATTTGACATCTCTTTTGAAAAAATGATAGTTTTTAGATTCTGGATGAGCATCACATAACACAGTTAACATCATTATCCTTCCCTCATTATTGTAGTTTGTTCTTTGTGTTTAATCAACCTAGTGGAATTCTGTATGCTTAATGAGACATTATTTATTGTTAATATTATTCCACACCACTTAAAACCAATCTTACTGATTGTATACTTGTCTGTAGTTTTGCCAAGTTTGCGAGGAAGAAAAGAAAACTTTCGTCCGTGCCACTTCACCGTAATCAAGTATGCAATCTGAATGAATTTTTCCTTGACTGATATATTATTGCTCCCTCTTGTTTTTATTAATCTACTTGCAATCCACTAGCCTTCTTGAATTATATGAAAAGATGTGATATTTGAGAAATTCGGCAATCAATATTTATGTCCACTATTATTAGTTTTAGCATTGTGTACTGTATCCACTATTGTTTAATGATCTTTGTTCTCATTTCACTATTGGAATTTCTGGTAGCTAGCTTGGTAGACACTTCATTGTCTTATGACTTGTTTCGCCTTTGTAGGTTATGATATTCAGATGTGACTAACATAGGGTGGTGCATGTTCATGATCGACAACAAACATGGAGCATGAACTGCAGATTTGTTCTAGTGAGCCGATGATATTTATTTTCCTGTTATAGTATATGTATGATAGAGTAGAAATATGATTAGAAAATACTTTATTCGAAAGAAATGTGTTTTGTGAGAGAAGAAATTGTTATACATGAATGTTGTATGAAAATTGTAGAAATTTTTGTTGTAATTGTTTGTACTACTAAAACTTGGGCAAAATAAATTTTTTATTTGTTTATTTCATTTTGTGATATACACTAATACCAAAACGAATACATTTAATATGTAGTATCTATAAGCTGTAATTTTTTTTTATATATTTATAAATCTATTGCAACCGGCATGTACTGTTGCAAAAGGATCTGTTGCAACAGGAAAAGCCTGTTGCAAAAAAGTATACCGCAACATCTTATTGCAACAGGCGAAAAATGTTGCAGACCTTTGGCAACTTCGGCTATACCAACAGGCGCTGGCCTGTTGCAATAGGCCTACTGCAACAGATTTTGCCTGTTGCGATAGGGTATTTTTCTTGTAGTGATTTGTTTTAAATGGAATTTAATAACAACAATATTTTAGTTCTTCAATTTTATAAAAACATTTATTTTGGGATTTTAGAACAAGAAGCAGCTTCCTATGGATAATGTAACAACATTTGTTTTATTTCCACTCATAAGTTCACTTCTCATTTTGTCAGATTTCTACTACTTTTCAATTCTTGCAAATCATATATGTATATGTGATCCATATCTAGTATCTAATACCAAAGATGTACAAGTAAATAGTAATAACATTTATACTTTGTTTAGTCGAAGTCATACTTTAATTTTCCCTTTTGATCTTCTATATTTGTAAAATAATTACATTTCAATTTTATTTGAGGACAATCCTCAAATTTCTATGCTAGTAAGAAATTTGATTTAATTTAAGTTATCCTTCTTAAGGATCAATTTTAGTAATAAATTATTTCAGTTTTTTTTCATTTAATATCTATAGTTGATAATCAATAATAAAACAAAGAAGATGTTTTTGCAATATATTTATACAAGTTTGGACAATCAAAATTACATAGAATATTGCAGAATAATAAAAATGTATAATTTAAACTAAATATGCTCCCACTCAAAGTAACATCTCTCTCTATATATATATGTATATGTATATGTATATATATATTGGCTGTCCAAGATCCATATCTAATCATGCCTTGAGTTAGCTTTGGCTAATCGCCCAAAACTCAATCTTTTAGGTAGACATCTTATGTCAATTAAACCTTTTATTTAACTCTTGGAAAACTTGATGAACAATTTGTTCACTTTTAAATATTAAATATTACATGCTTGTTGCCTCTAAGCCCATAATCTTATTATGCAGTCTAGTTAAGTCAGACTCAATTATACAGTTGAGTATCACATTTACTTGATCGCATATAACCAAAATAAAAGGTGTACAATGCTTTGGCATTACCTACATCCAATGATTCTGGCATTTATGAATGTATTTATTGGAAGATGTCACCATGACTTAATATTAATAATTGGTTTAAAGGGATATTATAATTCGAAGTGGCAAATCATATCAATGATATTTATACATCTCAAAATACATGTTTTTATATTGAGTATATATATCGTATATAAAAGCAATAATATATATAATACATAACATACATGTACTTAAATTTAATGTTATACAAGAAGTATGCTGATTTATTTTTTGAACATTTCAAAAAGAAAAATTGGTTAATCATACATAACTCTTGCACAAAGAGTATCATAAATCATGTCCATGAATTTAATATGATGCTTCATGTAACCAATTTGTTTCAGATCTGCACAAATTCAGGCTCTGTATAGTTTCAAAGCTCATTTTTATTTATATAAAAAAGCCCATTTATTATAATTCAGGCCATTCTCAATTTACAGCCTTATACGGTTCCAAAGAAATTATAACTTCAATCATACTGACCAGCTTATAATAATATATACATGCATATTCACAAACATATAGAGGGCATCTCTCAGATATTATATATATATATAGGGGTAGGTTCGAGAGCACCCCAAACAGTGCAGCACCTCAAAAGCCCCTCAACCACAACTAAGTATTCCACACTCTCTCATCTTTCCCTCATTCTTTACTTCCCACTCACATTCTTTAATATAAATGAGTGGTTGTGGTTCAGATGCAAATGGGGGGCTGAAATTCAGGGGGGCTCCCTGATCATATATATATATATATATATATATATTGAAAATTAGTACACTTTATTAAATTTCGAAAATTATAGTATATAGCCAGGTTGGTATTCTAACCTACTGGAAACAAAAATAGTGCAAATATAAACTATGAAATACATGAACAAAAGTACAAATAGAAATAAACTAAGCTACGGTAGAAAGCTGGACCCATTACACATACATAGTCCCCAAATAATTTTCAGATTCAAATCATATATAAGCATTTTATACTGAAACATAGCATAACCTTTAATATTGAGTTTCTTTTCCTTACAATAATACATGTAGGCAGAAATATAATGTTTATACTCTATTTACATATTCTTCCACATTTTAGAACATTTTAAAATGCATATTGCAGGGAATCAACAAAAAAAATATACATACAGGTCAGATCAGACTTATGCAGATTTATAATATTGCACTTACTTCTAGAATCCACAAACATTTTTGCACCAATACTGTACATCAATATGTACATAGCAACTCATCCACACTAATCCAAGCTTTAATGTTCATAACGTTGCACCAACTTCATATAGACCTGTGAAACAATACAATGTATTGAAGTCAATAAATATATGTAATCAGTATCATTATCTATGTCAAACATAGATATAACCAATTACACAAGAACTATTATATTAATAGTTGGTGCCTTTTGCTAAGGATTTACTATTATATTCTATATGAAATCAATCAGCCAAATAAAAAATCAGGTATATATATATAAAAAATCATATTTCAAAATTAATCAAATTGTCAAATTGCGTGTATATATATATATATTAATTATACAAGTCCAAGTAATTTTGTTAACTGCACACGCGCGCGCGCACACACGCGCGCGCGCATACACACACACACACACACACACACACACATATATATATATATATATATATATTATAAATAGGACAAGTATAAATTTGATAAATCATGTGCATATCACATATGCAATGATTTATGTATTAGCAAAATTATCAATGAACCAATTTATGGATAAATAAAATTAATTGTGATGTTTTATAAACCATACAGCTTGGTTTTAATGACAAGCATACAACACCCTTGTATTAATTATTTCAAGAACCATACTCTAGCCTATCATCAACTGTAACAACGTCATCTTATGAATTTACTAGTGCATTCAATTACATACAACACCAACTTCAGCGATTTATATACATATAAATCTCATTCTGTAGAGATTTATGACTGAACATTTCAAGGCATTAATAATTGCATATACTTAATTATAAACAAGTGATTGTTTATATGTAAAACTACAATTTCTGGTAACAGGTTGCTTGGGCATGAAGGATCAAAATATTCACCAATGAAAGGGTTAAAGTTCTAACTTATATTACTAGTATATACATGTCAATACATGTATATTTTAGCAACATGTCAATCTAATATTTTGGTGTACAATTATTTAAATGCACATGCTAGATGATTCTTGTTGTATACAGAGTAGTAACAGAGTATATCCTGTATATAATGTAATGTAACTTGATTCAAAATGCCAAGTTTAACACCACTACAATTCAAAATTTTATTTCTTAAAATTTTGTAATAATTCAAATCATGATTTAGGTGTGTTATTAGCAATAATCTATCATATGGATCATTTGCCAAAACAGAAACAAAATATCCATAAGATTTCGATTAAAATTTTATATAGATATAAGAAGGTGTGAACTAACACAATTTTATAATCATGACAGTGTGCATACAAATGCAAGTGAAATTGCATTATCAAGTTTTAAGCAATAATATTGCTTCTAAATGCACTCAAGAAATACATCTCTATGTATTGATTCATGTTGGCCTATTGAAAGGTATGTATATATATATATATATATATATATATATATATATATATATATATATATATGTGTGTGTGTGCGTGTGCGCGCGCGCAATCATGTTGGTTTGTATACGTATATCAATATATATATATATATATAGGAGACTACGACTACAGTTTATGTAATATTTAAATAGATATTTCACAGCATGCTATTTCAGAAAAAAAAATAACATTTATCTTATTAATAATTTAAATATATGTACAATATATATATATGTGTGTGTGTGTGTGCGCGCGCGCGCGCAAGCTATCTTATATGTATGCCGGAGTAAACACATAGGTGTAGAGTCTTTCGTGTTTATATAGTTATTATACATGCATCCTACTATATATTAACTATTAATATATAGTGGTATGCTAATGCAAAAGGCATAAATAAATACAAACAAAATGCATTTAAATTGCAAATGTCTACAGGAGACATCAATATGACAATAGCAAGTTGGCCTAACAATAATGCGTGCTTATTAGTATTCATGTCCTTAATACAGCATTGTCAAAATCAAACATAAGGTCTAGGTATGTCTTATAAGGCAAGATTTCAAAATTAACTCAAAACCCAATGCACACATTATGTATTTGCATAAACATTTTGAATGCATCACTCTATAATCTATCATAAGGTTGCAGCATCAACATTTAAATCTAGAGGGTTGTGGAATCATATATATATATATATATATATATATATATATATATTGCAATGGTTAATTAAGGCTGATATCAATAGTAAAGTCAGACCACCAATCATACAGTGTTTCATTTGTTAATACCAGTCAAATAGGATATACACAAGAGTATCAAACTAGTTAAGCTATAGGTCTCAAGTGGCATGACAATCATGTCTATAGTAGTTATACATATGTGAGGGCCGTTAACTAATATAAACGTGTTCATTAACATGGTTGGTGTTATATGTGTGATAGACTGATGTTCAACATAGAGTGATTTTTTTGTTAATAACATTAATCATACTGTTCCACAATATATAATGATTCAAAATCATACAGTCTTGAAATTTGAACATCAGCTATCAATTTTATATACTCACACCAAAAAAAACATAGCAAACAGGAAATTTTAATAGGAGCTTATCATTCGATTATATAAAAAAAATGATTTGATCCCAAACATAATTACATACATAAATATGTTTAAACAATCAAAAATATTTGATTTTTACTAGTTTAACAGAATTCATTCTGATTTACACATCCAAACACTTGTATCACATATGAATCAGATTCACATACTGATCCAGCAATATATATATAATTATATAATTATGTTATAACGTCTAACACAACAACCATATTCATTTCAAATTTCATTTTATATCAAATATAAAACAAATTTATAATGGAATAATTCCATATCTGAAATGGATGTACATACATACATATATATATATATATATATATATATATATATATATATATTACAGTCTATAATCATAAACCAGTGTTTATAACATCTATTTATAGATTTATACGATTAATCCCAACTATTGAATTCGTAATAAACACAAGCTCTGATACCATTGAAAGGTTATTTGGATCAAATTCAACAATTACAAAATGAAATTTAAGCTTAAAGCTATGTCCAGAACAATTCACGGGCAGTCGAGTAGCTTATTATGCAGATATTTATCTCTTTAGCAGGATTCTGGATTGAAGCTTAAAGCTGTGTCCAGAGCATTTATAGTCTTCCACTGCAATGTATTGAATTTATTGTAATTTATCTTCCGCTGTATTATTATTTATCGATGTACTCTGATATTCTGTACTCTGATGTAACATTATTATAATATTTTATAGAAGTCTTTTTTTTTTTGTTCAGATGTGTTGTATTCCCAAAGTTAACGTATGCGGGATTTGAACAGTCTTGTTCGATTTTGCGATCGATTAGGTCCGGGCAAAATCTATATCGTTACAGTTGGTATCAGAGCTTTGGTTAGCTCAAATCTTTGGAGTACAACTCGTTAGAACTGAGCAAAAGACTCATCAGAGATTGGATTAGTAATATCGAATAAGAATACTCATTAGAGATAGGATCAATAGCATCCTAGAATGAGAAACTCATTAGAGATGGGGTTAGTAATGCCCTAGAATGAGTTCTGAGTGACAAATTTATAATTAACGTATTTACGATTATATATATAATCCGATCTTAGAAAATATAATTTTTAATATATAAATGCTATATATATTTGAAAAGTTAATCAACTAATAAAATTATTGAAACAAATAAGAAAAATGATGAGAATTTAGTAGGTTAATTAAACAACTTTTAGCTTCGTTCCTTTTCGGGGACGAAATGTTTTTAAGTAGGGGAGATTGTAACAACCCGGAAAATTAGGACCAATTAAAATTTTTTATTTTAAGAATTTTTGAGAGAAAATACGTCAAAAATTAAAATTTTCATTTTTAAATAATATTAAAGCCATTAAAAATAGTCATTTTACAAACGACCTCCGTTTTCGACGAAACCACTTTTGTTGGATCCAGAATGTCAAAATATGGTTAGATTTAAATTTCCATAATTTTTGGAATTAATATGTGAGTGTGGAAAAAAACGTGTTTTGTCAGTTTCAATCAAATTTGATCGACTTGAAAATAGCCATTTTTCAAACGATCTCGGAATTCGACGAAATTAGTTTTGTTAGGACCGTATCATCAAAACATAACTAGAAATAATTTTTCTGTAATTTTTAGAGTCCGTATGTGGCCCCGGTAGATTTAAATGTACGTTAAAATTAAATAAATAAATGATTTATATTTTAAAATAAAGAAAACCGGGCTGAAATGATCAAACGGGCTGACGGGACCTAGTCCATTGTGTCCGGAAGGGGGGTATTTGGCTAGAAGCAATATTACTTGGGCTGGAACTAGAGCGGTTAAGGAGATAACAGGCCTTTTCTGTAAATTAGAGGATTTAATAATTTAATATTATAAGCATAGGATAAATAAAATTAGTGGTGGGAATTGTTTTTACTGGTATTTGATTTTTACTGGTATAACAGAGTTCATTCTGATTTACATATCCAAACATTTGTATCACATATGAATCAGATTCATATAGTGATCCAGCAATATATATATATATATATATATATATATATATATATATATATATAGAATTAACGTCTAACACAACAACCATATTCATTTCAAATTTCATTTTATATCAAATATAAAACAATTTTATAATGGAATAATTCCATATCTGAAATGGATGTACATACATACATACATACATACATACATACATACATATATATATATATATATATATTACAGTCTATAATCATAAACCAATGCTTATAACATCTGTTTATAGATTTATACGATTAATCCCAACTATTGAATTCGCAATAAACACAAGCTCTGATACCATTGAAAGGTTATCTGGATCAAATTCAACAATTACAAAATGAAATTTAAACCAAATTTAAGCTGGATCTATGCAATAATATGTAGATTGAAAAATTCATACCAGTTAGGGTTTGTAAACCGTAAATCTTCGGAGCATTTGGATCTAATTAAATCAGCTGCGAGCGCTCGTACTCGAGGAAGCATTGAAGCATCGAATCGAAAAGCACGAAAAAATGCCCTACCTCTAGAGGTATCCACTCGAATCTTCTTCATCAATTGAATCGAAGAAGAAAAAGGAAGTCATTACTATCCGCCATGATATTTCTAGGTTTAGGAAACTGTATTCAGGTTGTTTTCATATTTTTAATCCGATCTCATATGTCTAGGTTTAGTTGTGTCTTTTAAAAGGGAAAATGAATACCCCTTTTTAAATAAACGTCAACCATAAAATAGGAGCCCACCCGAATACTTATTCCAACTTCAAATATCAATAGATTGATATTTTCTTTGACCAAAAACAGTTACTCCTTTATAATGTTCTATTGTGTGACCCTATAGGTTATTACAATGTTGGCAATGATTTAAATCGTACTAAAAATAATAAACAGTGTTTGGCATCTAGTAATATGTCATTGTTACCCAAGTTATAATAATATCAATGATTCGATACAACCTT
The DNA here is from genome assembly GCA_030737875.1 of Allium sativum. Classification (NCBI taxonomy): domain Eukaryota; kingdom Viridiplantae; phylum Streptophyta; class Magnoliopsida; order Asparagales; family Amaryllidaceae; genus Allium; species Allium sativum. The sequence continues at coordinate 165,959,285 of CM060924.1, forward strand.
TTCTATGACTTGTGTCTCAATGTAATTTAATTATTTTAACCAATATATCCAGGATTAACTCGAGGCATGGAACATATCATCCTCTTTATAATTTAATCCTTTTATCTTGATCAATGAGTAGACTATATAAAATAATTCAATATTTGAGCATGGCCATGCATTTCATAGTCTTACTCGATCAAGAGGCCCATGGACATCAATACGTATATATTTTAGGGTTAAATTTCATCTAGATCATTCATAATTTTCAATTGATTCCAGATGTATCCAATAATCATCTTTATCGTCTACTCAGATAAAAGTAAGTTTTGATGATATCAAAATACAAATATCCTCGAATAAAACTATAATGATTTCAAGTCTGAGGACCATTACATCACTGTCACTATGAGAATAACTTATGATACTGTTAATTAGATTCCATGTTATTTTCTCATGTTGGGTCAACCCAATACGCCATTCTCCAATACGTATTTATGTATTGACATTAATATCACGTATATTTATGATCAATGAGATATGATCATCAGTCAATCACCATACCAGTCTCAATGTTTTATTGTTGACATATATAAACAATAAAACTTGACTAGGGACATTTATGAATTATATTACTTAATATATTATATAATCTCATGTTCAAGTCACTTGCTTGAGCTATATAATTTTGCATTAATATTCTAAGGACTTCTATCATGTTAATATTTATCTTACGTAGAAAATGTAACATAATAGAATCTTTTATTCATAATAAAATAAAAACATGAACAATGTTATAAATCACATCAATGGATTGCCTCTAGGGCATAAACTCTAACACATTATTCAAGAAACAGATAGCGTTATGATGTTATGAAACTATATAAGATCGAAATGATCAAACTTAAGGATATTCTAAAGTCAAGCAGTGGAAGAGTTAGTTTGACATCTGATTTATGGACATCAGTAAATACCGACGGTTTATAACTTTGACAACGCATTTTATAACTTTATACTCAAGGTATCATTAAAATTGGATATGTAGGAGTACTCATTATGATCAAAAATAAGTTTTTTAACTTTTCTAACGAGGTAGCTATACAGAACGAGAATGGCAAACTGTATATGCAGAATACCGAATATGAAGCACACCCTTTAGCATGCAAAACCTAGGGTTCTTTTTGGATACCCAAAAAAATACCATGCTTCCGAGAACAATGGTAGAATATTTAAGTAATCTAATACAAGCATGGAACTTGGTATATGAAGCAACAATAGTAAGGATAATAATATAGCACAGCCTTCAGACAATGCTAGCCATATAGCTTTAACATGTGAAAACAACAATGTATCTTATGAAACAACAACACAGGTTAAAATTTCAGTTCCTGGCAAGTCCTATTATATATAAATCAAACCTCACAAACCCTTGGTTAAAATTCAAATTGGAAACTTAATTTAAAATAAAAAAAAGCCCAGTAACTAGTTTAGAAGATAGCAAAAAATCTTAAGCTTTGTAGGTCCAAATCACATCACATTGTGCAGAGTTCGTGAAGACACGCACTGTTAATAGCATGAAGTGACTGCGATTATATGCCTGAGTACGGTGGAGGATAAACTCTCAAAAAATCATGTTAAAAGATTTTGTAGTTTTATCGGCACCAATGATAAAAGTGATACAAATATTAAGTGTGATAATAAAGGAAGAATATTGCTCATGGAAAAAAAATACTTGGCTAGTAAATATTGTATCGATTTCAAACAAACGCCTCATTTGTTATATTAATAATCATCATAATAGCATCTATAAAAACGTAGTATCTTTCTGAAACAATCAAAGTGAGGTAAATATCAAACTAGCCTAAATTTAGTAATATTGTCAAATAACACGTAAATAAGTAAAATGTGACTTTTAACTTAAAACCGATTAACACGCTATTTTAAACTTTTTATAAAATATTGTGTAAATTTAATTATTTTATAAATCTCATTTTAAATTAGAAACCATTCAAGAACATTGATTTTATGATAAATTAATAATCACAAAAATTAAGAGGGAAAATCACTCACCTCAACCGAATCAGCCCAATCATACTCTAAAGCATAGAGCTCGCCATCATAAGGCTAATCCAAGAAACAACGACATCCGAAATGAACGCTATGCAAAAGATATCACATGTATAAGATTTCATATTAGTTAGATTTATACATTAGCCTAAATGATAATTACATTAAATTAATCACCTTGGTTATACTTAATCCATTTACTTCCCCGAACAGGTATAGGAAGCATAATTAACCCAAAACCATGTGCAAGAATTTGCAGCAATACGATGTTTTGATCGACAAAACTAAATATTTTGAGTCATTGTGCTCCTTCTATAAAGCTTAACTAAACCGCACTAAAGGTGCCATGCCCACCGCCTCCATATAGATTGTGATCCCTGAAGTCCATCCTAGCTACCTGCATATAGTGATCCCCAAGTGGCGATCACACTACCTGAAAACGATGACTTGATGCGTCTATCTGTTCCAGTGACGAAGGCATCCTCCTTTCGTTGACTATAACAATGTTATATCAATAGTTTCAATACGTTGCTTAGGCTCTCGCATGAACCCTTGAATCTTGGTTTGGCAAGCTTGAACATCTGACATGGAGAGTTTCATCCGTTAAAGGTCTTTTGGAATAAGACATTGACGGAGGTGCCACAATCAACAAGCACCCTCCTGACCATAGCTGGGCTTATCCCGACCGTGACCACCATCGGATCTTGAGTTGGGCCTAGGATACCTTATGCATCTTTATCTTCGAATGTGATAGTTCCATGAGAAACTTTTTGCTGCTTCGGGGGAATAGTATTACGAAGAATCAAACACCTCTCCTCCTTTGGAACACAATTCAAAGCTCCTGCATACCTTTTAATCTTGCCCCAGCTATTACCTTCCAAATGAAGACCACCAAAAATGGTATTAATTACCAGTCTTGTGTTAGCTTGCACTGGAGGTCCACTGCTTGAACTATGCTGATTAAAAGGTAAACTCTGCCCATGTGGATTCGAAGAAGGATTTGCAGTCTATGGTTTCCGCACATATTACTATAGCTTGGTCTTTCTAATTGACTCTTCAATCAAGCTTCTCAGATGTCTGCATTCATTTGTGTAATGGCCAAGCTGATTATGAAACATGCAAAACCTCCCAGATTTCAATTGGTTTTCTCCCAACTTCAGCGGTTTCGGATTCGGATAATCTTCTGTCTCTTCAATGTTAGTAAAAATATTCTTCGAGGTTTCGGTCAAAGGAGTCAATTCGGAGTTTTTGAAAAAGTGGATCTTCTTGCCATTACGGTTATCTTTCCCGTCATTTCCTATCTTTTGCCCCCCAGTATTCTTCTTACCACCCTAAGCAACATTATTCTTCTTCTCTGGCACAACATTACTTTCAGCAACATTCTAGGTAGGAGAAGGGTCATCTTCTAGTCTAATAAACTCCTCATCCTTCTTATAGAACTTTTCAAAGGTATTAGGCTCCTTAATTTTAATCCATCTCCCAAGCTTAGACTTTTTATCCACAGCTCGATATAACGCCATCAGTATCATACGGGGATCTGGATTCCCCACTTCCGTCACAACATCATTGAACCGAGTCAGAAAGGCTTTGACTAATTCACTCGGCCTTTGCTCCACATCATTCAATGACATTACGTCTTTGACTTTTGTAGTATACAACCTAAACTACTCTTTAAACTTCTTGCCAACACAAAAAACTAATCCCCGGACTTTGGCTGCAATTTCATGAACCATAATGATGCAACTCCCTCCAAGTAGATAGGAATTTGATCTCATCCATGGCCCGTGCACCATTCATGTGATGGTCATACTTGTAAAGGAACAAATTTGGGTCTCCGATTCCACCATAAGCTGGGATGGTCGGAGGAACAAACCTCTTTCGGAACTCAGTTTACGGATTCTCTTGGTAAACGGAGTCTTACTTGGAGTGAAATCCCATTCTTTTTTATCATCATTCCTTTCCATACTCTTTTTCATAATTTGCCTCACCATCTTCGAAAAACGTTCTTCGTCGTCGTGTCGACCCATGGGGGAGACCCCATCACCTTTACTGGATGTTCTCTTAAGCGAACGTTCATGGTTCGGGATCCGAAGCCCTGGGCCTCCCTCTTGGGGAGGTACCCATTTGGTGGGACTGGCCACGGTACGAGAAGTATTTCTAACGGAGTGGTTCTTAGCAACAGGTTTAGATTCCTCAATATCAGCATCCTCCCCATTGCTCGATGAATCACCAACTTCGTGTACATCATTCTCATGGTTGCGGCCTGAAGCAGAAGAATGAGCATTATCATCCAAGTCAACATGGGCCTTCCGATTCACTGGATTGGCCTGAGCAGCAAAGAAAGCTTCTAGCCTATCCGTCATGGCTTTGTTTGAAACTTCCATTTGCTGAGTCAAACCAGTGACAACCGGGTCCAACTCTTCCCTAGTCACACCAGCTCCCAGAGCTTGGGGAGTGGATGGATGGTTAGTTCGAGGAGTGGCTATAGCATCATCATCCACATTCCTCAAACCCAAAGATTTTCTAGATTCACTAGTCTTCCTTGGTGGTGCCATAATCTGTGACAACCTTTTGAACTTCATAGAAATTCTTTCGACAAACTTGACTTTTAGATCTCATGGACCTACAGTGAAAGATCAAGTTCTAGCAACTTCCCCAAACAAGGCACTTAACCTTATGGTCGTGGGTTCATGCCCCACGGTAGGTGCTAAAAATTTTAATGAAAAAAAATTGCACTAACACCCCAAGGTGTGTTTCGACACTTCACAAATGGTCAAAAAAAAGTTAAGAGCAAATAAATGCAGGAAAAAGTAAAGTAGACAACGTTTATAGTGGTTCAGCCTAAGATTTGGCGTACGTCCACTTTAATAGGAGATTTGATTACGATCTTCATTCTTACGGGGTACATGATCATTTTCACTTTATACATCTTTTCTACTTTCTTTTTACAATGAATCTCTCTTCTCTACAATTCTTCATCTCTTCTCTACAATCTGTTGAATTCACCGTAGAAATACATAGATCTCTTTAGTCGCGGAGGTTATTGAAGTAAATCTTCGATAATCGTGCACTTTGATGATCTTTGATGATTTCACGACGATTGAATGAAGCTTGGTGGAACCTTAATGGAGTTTGAGATGATTGCACGATGTTGAGAAATGAAAGTGGCGGCCCTTCGAGGTTGGAAAATTCGATCCTTTTAATGTGCGTGGAGACGGGGTATTTATAGGCGAAGCTCAAAGGGAGTGGCAAAGATGTAATTCATATATGCACATGCCATGGATCAAATTTCCGATCCATGGTATTTACGAAATTTCCAGTGAGCCAAAATTATATTCGATCCATGAAAATGAACTAATCCTTTGATGGGAACCTTGCCCAATCACAAGTTTTGACGTGTGTAATCTTTGGCTAATCCGCCTTTTCTTTTCCCCCAATCCATACGAAACAACTTCCCTAATCCACTAATAGGATATGGACCGATCCAGGAAATAACAATGATACACCATTATGCGCCTTGGTCGATCACCTTTTTCTGTGCGTGCCGCATTGCCAAACGACAATTCTCAAGTCCCCAATCCAGACAGAAAAACAGCTCGATCCATAGGCAAATGTTTTGCCCGATCCATAGGAAAACAATTTGCCCATTCCACTTTATGAAAGCTGCTAATCGATGGAATGGCACTATGCCCGATCCAAGAATCAAAGAACACTTGATCCATGGCATAATTTTCTGCCTAATCCATGGCACAAAAATGTGCCCGATCTATGGCATAAAAATGTGCCTGATCCACTGATTTTAAGCATGTCGATCCATCAATAATTGTATGTCGATCCATAATTAATTCATGACCAATCCATCAAATTTCAGCATCATTCATATTACTCTTGAACCGCGTTTTCACAACGGGTTTAACACTAGGTTGTATTAACATTTATAATTAATGTTATTCTCTTTGCACAACGCATTCCCACACTGCTTAACATCCAATCAAGTTCAATTTTTTCTAGATTACATGTTCTCCAATTACAAATTAAGGATTTATCCCCAATTTACAGTCCAATTTGATTACAATAATTAATCAGTTTTAATGTGCCCAATAATTCATTTTTATTCAATCTCAACATTTTTCACTATAAGAAGAATACCCTATTGCAACTAGCTATTTGCAACAGGTGACACATGACAGTTGCAGTAAATGATATTTAGCAACAAACCTATTGTAGCATTTGTAATAAATGGGACTTAGCAATAGGTCTTTTTTCTAATGCGAAAAGCATATTTTTAGTAACTGCGCTTCCGTTCCTGTTGCAAAAACGTACTTTTTGCAACTTTGCTTTTAGAACTGTTGCAACAAACATATTATTTGCAACTACGCTTCCTAGTCAGTTGCGAATAAATATCTTTAGCAACTATTTTCGCCACTGGTAATAACTGTATTTTTTTCAACTGGAAAAGCCAGTTGCAAGAAACATACTATCAAAAATAAACATAAGCTTTTAATGATTGACTTTTAATAATTAATTTTAAGTAGTTACTGTTAAATGATTAACTACTAGTAATTATAAAATAATTAAGATTAATATTTAATAATAATTAATTATTAATAAAATTTAAACATAACTGGTGATTAAATAACTAATAATTAACATTTAAAAAATCAATAACAGAAATAAATAATTTTTGAATAATAATAAATTAATAATAAAAAACTAATGGATAATAATTAATTTGAAATATGAATATGTTTAAATATTTTATAATTAGAAAACTAATAAATTAATAATAGACAAATAAATGGTAATTAATAATTAATAATAATTTCTTGTATGGATTAATTTATAATTTGTGTTTGATAGAGGTATTTTATGAATTAATTAATAGCTTTCTAGTTATCATTAATAATTAATTTTTATATTTCTAATATTATAATTAATTATTAGTGATCAATAAATTCAAGTCACGTTTTTTTCCTTATACGAAAGTTCAAAAGTATACAAATTTAAACTATTATTTATGACAAGCTAACTAAATAAATTTAGGCTGGTAAATAACATATGGAGCAAATAACGTAAGACTGGTAAATAATGTAAGGCGGGCTCCAAAATTAAAAATGCGGGCTCTCGAAAATTTGTGGACCGCTTCTGAAGTGACCCAAACTTCCCCGTAAAGGAAAGCCCGGATTGAGTTGAGAACACAACAAACCAGAACACAAACGATAGAACATTTCATTGCTTATTACAACAATTTACATCAGAGTACAAGAATATACAGAGTATGAACAAATAATATACATTTGATAAATGTTAGAGATTTACAAATTATTATGCAGCGGAAAACAATACAAAACACAACTAAAAGAAATACACGGATACAAAGCGTTTTGAATATAGCTTCAGCTATAAACTAGGATCCTATGAATATAATATCTGCAAAACCAAAACTACTAGCTGCCCGTGTGGAAAATAGGGGCACCCAGAGTTTAGGTTAAAAACAATAAACTCCAGGTCAGTCATGCAACTGGTATGAGAACTAAACTAGTTATTAGCTTGATTTTAAAGTCAGGTAAATCACGGGACCACGCTGTATAACACGAAATGGGTTTATCCCCCATGAATACCAGTGCATAAAAATAACAGCGCAATGCTAAAGAGAAAAATGAAGCTATTATAAGACTCAGGTCCCATCACACAATGAACGCAGTCGAGGATAGAGTTTTCCCTTATAATAGCCAAATATGCTTGATACGCAAAATTTCATCTTTTATTATTACTATAAGTGAATAAATCAACTTCAAATATAAATGTATCAATCATAGGCCGCGTAGGTACCATTATATTACGTCACCATATATATATATACAACTAAAACTAAATATCACATATTGGAAATTGGGTTTCCATCTATGAACCGAGGCCAGGGATGGCTCCTCTCCGCTTCGAGACACACTACCAAGTGCCTCAGGACTACGCACTCTGGCAACCCTTGGAACTTCGTGGACGGTCATTCGTCGATGATTAGTTATACCATAAACTATATGTTAGCTAGTTCTATCAAACCTCTAAAATGGTCAGTATGTCGACCATCTCCCATCAGCCCCGTAGTGACTGATATATCCATCGATCCCGTAGTGACCGATATATCTGAGGTACCTCGTCTCCCATCAAGTAAAAATTGTATGCAACATCCACATGAGTAAACAGTCTAGGCTTGATACCATGACGTTACTCGTAGCTAGAACTAACATATGTCCATTTCCATGCAGTCACTATCCCGTTTTTGGTTCACACCTGGGTGTGAGGCTCGCGAATTAATGCTACACAAAGCTATGCTATTTAAAGCGGTGCTTTGATCATCAACCACAAGGCTCTGCTTTTCAACAAAAGACTTGACCATTTGCATCTCAGCATGACACACTGACAATTCACGTCATGCGACTGATATCTATCGATATATAACCTCTAAGCTCGTATGTCTTAGAAAAGGGTGTTAAGCAAGAGAATAAATTCTCCACCACCTAACAGATATATATTTAATAGAAATCAATCAACACAGAATAAAATCCAATGTCAGACACACATCCATTTACAAGTCCGTTCTAGGTCTGAACAAAACCGGAGGCACCTTATTCCTCGTCCCATATGTCCAATACAGGAGAGAGGTCCTCGCATATCCGGTCGATCTCCAAGTACATCTGGACGATCATCACTTATTACCTTTTCATGGGTGTGCAGCCCAATCAAGATATCAGTAATCATCCAAACGATGTGAAGACCTCCGGTCTTCAAACGCCGTCTTCATCGTCGACTTATCGTCGAATTAGTTATACAGAATGGGTATAAACCCGGCCTTTCCGAATAACTCGTGTATATTATAAACAAGTGCTACACACACAACATACGCCTCATTCCAATTCAGAATATTCTTTTTTTTTTTCAAATATTCACATCATTAGGGAAAGGTTCCCATTAATTTTATCAAAGATAAATTCTTTAAAATTTATTCTTTAATCTTCCTTTGGATATCATTTTAAACCAAATTAAGGTTTATCCAAACTAGTCAGAATTAACGATTTTTATTGAAGCAATCATTTATTTTATTTCCCAATCCCAACCTATTCACCCCATGAAGAAAAACTGGTAATACTTCATATCTACCACAATGGTGTTATCGGTAAAATTAATTACCATTTCCCGTTCAAATCTAATTAAAGATTTAACAATCGCTTGGAGCAAAACTGGTGATACTCCACTCTCGATCATTTCCCAAATTGATAATTTAAATTATCACATTTGCATTTCAATCTAATTAATGATTCATTAAAAATCCACTTGGTTTTAATCTTCCCAAAAATCAATATGAATGATTATTTAACTTTGGAAAATAAAACATGCCGCATCGACAATCTACACGTACAATTGATTTCTGCCTATATATAACCTCTAAGCTCGTACGTCTTAGAGAAGGGTGTTAAGCAAGAGAATAAGTTCTCCGCCACCAAACAGATATATATTTAGCAGAGATCAACCATATAGTTCGAAATACAATGTTAGACATGTAATCTTTTCTTTTACTGGGTTAAAGAACTAATGCCATTTAAAACACAGTTCACGATAAACCCAAATCACATTCCATTAATTATGGAATCTTCACGGAAAATAGATCAACATATAATCGATATCAATTTCTGTATCCGACTAATAATATAAATGGAATAACAACGAAGCCTTTTAAATTCCATATATATTAACGGTCTTCCTCCACACAAGCTCACTTCGATTATTACCAAACCGAATTCCATTCAATTCCAATTTAATATATTAAATTGGAAAACTGTACTTTGGAAATATTCCATTAAATCTTAATAAAATGATTTATAAATTCCAAATCATATTTCATTGTAAATCGGATTAAAGAATGAATGTCGTTAAAAACACAGTTTACAATAAACCCAATTCGCAGCCCGTTTTATTCCAATTAATTGTTAATTAACTGGAAACTCTAGTAAAAGGATTTATTCTTTTCACACGGGGTTTAAGAACAGTGTTATTTAAGAAACCATTCACGACAAACCCAAAATCCAATTCTTTTATTCAATTCCAATTAAATATTAATTAATAGGAAATTCTTCACTAAATCTTAATTAAAAGATTTATTCTTTTCTCAACTGGCTTTAAGAACAGTGTTACTGAAGACACCATCCATGACAAACCCAAAATCTCATTTGATATTAAATACAAGTCTCTGAATAGAAATTATATCGGCTTATATTCGATATCAAATTCTGAAATCAACAAATATCGTATTGGGAATAACGATATATATATCTTCCAAATTCCCATATCAATATCCGTATAATCATGGAATCCAATACCAAAATATTCCGAAGACTATTTCCATTCCAAACCATTCCAATTTACTTATTGGAATATTCTGGTTATTTTAAACCCATTTCAAATCCAATTTATTTAATTAAAAATATTGGATTATAATTCTAGTTCATAACAAGTTCATTTTGATATAAATGTATTTTTATCATTACGAATGTGGAATTTTTTATCCAAATTCTTTCCAAATCATTTATTATGATTTTACACAAATTATTAATATTTTTAATAGTTTTATCAAGGCCTGTACAGTCGATTTCCATAAACGGTCATCGATCTGCACTTATAGCAACCTTTTCCAAATATGATTTGGACATAATTCCAAATCCAACCGTTAGATTTCAAATCTCTTATATTCATTAGAAATCTCTTTTCGATACGAACCCAACAGTTCCGGTTTTAGGAGAATTCGACGGTCCGATCTCCCGTAATGTCAATTCGAAGTCAATGGTCGAAATTCGCGAACTACCATGGCGCGTCGCGTTCTCTTCAGGCCACTAAGTATATAATATATACATACGATTCTAACTTCATTTTCAATTTTAAATCAAAATTGAATTTTCCTTATCATTATAATATATAAATGATAATATTTTCAAAATATCATATTTTGAAATCATTTCCTTTTCGATAATCATTTCAAAAATGAATAAAATCGATATAAATATCGCTCACGTCAAAATGACGTTAATCTAATCAACACGGCTTCATATATTTAATTATTTTCGTGTCCATCCCAAATCGGACATCAAAATCATATTTTGATCCATTACTGAATATTGTTTTATAATATTAGTTATTTTAAAATATTCATTATTCGTCAGTTAAATTATTCGTTAATTTAAAATATTCGTTCTTTCCGAATCGAAATCAGACACAGCTAATTACCATATAATTTTATTTATATGGATTTCACACACACATGGACACAACAATAATCAAACACAGTCAACCATCACCCAGAGTGCATTACACAACTACATAAGCCTTAAATATAAATAATTAACGCTTACAACAGTCTGTCAACCCATTGATTGACATACAACTAAACAACTGGGATTAGTGTATGTCAAATATCATCCCAATACCCGTGTGGGGTTTCAATCAACACACACAGATTTTATTTTTACCGTTGGGCGATGTGTAGAATATATCATCCCAATCAATATCAGTCAAATGGGTGTACATAAACAAATCATCCGATTTGTAAATGAATATTTATTTTCAACACATGACCATTTTATATGGTTCATATATTCAATAAAAATTATAATTTTATTTTTCAAATATTTTATTCCATACATGAATATTTTATACAGTTCATATATACAATAAAAATGATATTTTTATTGTTCAAATATTTTATTCCATACATGAATATTTTATACAGTTCATATATACGATAAAAATGATATTTTTATAGTTCAAATATTTTATTCCATACATGAATATTTTATATAGCTCATATATACAATAAAAATGATATTTTATTCCATACATGAATATTTTATACAGTTCATATATACAATAAAAATGATATTTTTATTGTTCAAATATTTTATACCGTTCATATATATAATAAAAATGATATTTTTATTGTTCAAATATTTTATTCCATACATGGATATTTTATACAGTTCATATATACAATAAAATGATATTTTTATTGTTCAAATATTTTATTCCATACATGAATATTTTATACAGTTCATATATACAATAAAAATGATATTTTTATTGTTCAAATATTTTATTCCATAAATGAATATTTTATACAGTTCATATATACAAAAAATGATATTTTTATTGATTAAATATTTTATTCCAAACATAAATATTTTATACAGTTCATATATACAATAAAAATGATATTTTTATTGTTCAAATATTTTGTTCCATGCATGAATATTTTATATAGTTCATATATACAATAAAAATGATATTTTTATTGTTCAAATATTTTATTCCGTACATTATAGTCAATAATCACAATACAGTTCATTCAATCCAAACAAACAACAATGGTTTGTACAATAAAAGGTGCCAGGTGCTGCTAAGCACCGTCTACATCCTAGTATATATTTTACTGGAAAATAAATAGAGTGAGAAGGAGTTTTCACAGTCGGTTTCCACTCCATCAGTTTTTATTTCTGAATTTCTGAACTGTTCGGATTTGAATTTGCCTAAAATTCTGACGTGCTCCAAATTGGACCCGGTCAGTTTTGTTGCAAAGCTCTCAGCTCCATGATCGCAATTGGATTCAGTTTTGCTGAATTCTGACATCGTATCACAAAGTTATGTCTTTTACAAGTTATATGCATTTTAAATATACAATTCATTTTGGTTTAACCTTATCGGGCCTCACTTTCTTTAAGCCCACCCATTTCTGAACCCTACTTGCTTACTACACCCCTTCTTCTTCCTGGAACAACCACAGCCGCCGAACCCATTCTTGAATACTAGGGTTTGAATTTTCTTCCTCCACGAGTCACCATTCCCCAATCAGAGTAGACCACTCTGAAGCCCTTTGTGACGCCTTCCACCGCCTGCCATGGTTGAGAGCTCGGCGCCCCCCAACGATGTGAAATCCGGTGCAAAGCACGCCACATCACAACAGTAAATCCACCTCGACGTTGAACTACAGTCGATCATCTTTGTATGGGATGAAAGATTGCAGAGAGCTCATCAAAATTCGTTCTATGAATTCCGAATTTAATTGAGTGGATGCTGAGAAAATTAGGATTAAAATCTTGAAGAGTGTGGCTATTGAAAACGTCGAGAGCGGCTGATAAGGGAAGTTGACCACACGGAAAAGAAGTGAGGGTTTGACCAAAGAAATATATATATACTATGATTTAATTATTATTTAATTTCCAAAATAACTTGTTTATAGTTACGAACTCCAAATCAAACCCATCGATTGTCTCCCCTTGCTGAATACCCCATTCCGGACACAATGGGATATGTTTTGTAAGCGAATTTGACAGTTTCGATCAGTTTATCTCAAAATTAAAATATAAATCAATATATATATATATATTCAATTTTAACGTACATTTTAATTTACCGGGGTCACATACTGACTGTAAAAATTCTTGGAAAATAAATCTAGCTATGTTTTGACGATACAGTCCTAGTAAAACTAATTTCATCGAATTTGGAGACCGTTTGAAAAACGGTCATTTTCCAGTTGATTAAATTCAAGCTGAATTTGCCAAACATGTTTAAATTTACCACGCTTACATATTGATTCCAAAAATTAGAATCTAGAAATAATTTGACATTCCGGATCCAACAAAAGTGATCTCGTCGAAAACGGAGGTCATGTGCAAAATCGCTATTTTTAAGGGCTATATATTATATAAATTCCATAGCGACTATTCTGAATTTTCAACTGGACATAACTTTTTATTCCCGTTATGAAATATGGATTTTTAACATTCGTTGGAAAGATATTTTCAAACAGATTCAAATATTTCTGGTTTTACTAAAATCCAGTTTATTTTGAATTCTATACATTCATTTGTAATTCGAAATCAAATTTTCAAACCACCATGCCATTTCAGGCTCGTTATATAATTAAAATAAATTTATTCATTCTAACTTCGTTTAAACTAAATTATACGTTCTAATTCTATTCAAAATAAATTTCTAATCATAATTATTTAAAATAAATCATTTAAAATATTCAAAATACATTAAAATTGCAAAAATAAAAATTTTAAATTAGTTCTGATTTTCCGGTTTGTTGCAATCTCCCACACTTAAAATCTTTTCGTCCTTGAAAAGGAACGGAGCTGAAAGTTGTCTAACTAATCAACTCAACTTTCATTCTGGCTTTCATTCTTCAACTTTTCAATTTCTAAGAATTTTCAAATTCTTCAAAAAATATGGCTAACACCCTAAATTTTCGAAAATTTTCGCCATAACCTCCTTTGTATGGGGAGACATTTAAAACCGCAACTAGCCACGCAAGGCCCTCATCATCCAACAAAAGAAAAGGAAAAAGCCAATCGGCTCATAAAATCATCCAAACCCAATAAATTAGTAAACATGTACCTATTTGTCGGACATACATATTTATTCCTCTTCTCTAGCATCTTTGCTATGACTGTTCACACACACACACACACACACACACATATATATATATATATGTGTGTGTGTGTGTGTGTGTGTGTACATGTATGCAATTGCCATCAAATTTCAAATCCAGTTCAGTATTTTGATTCAATCTGGCTTAATTTAGCTTTCATTCGCATGTTGGTTTAAATGAATAATCATACAACACAATCAGCAATCAATTGGTTAATTTAATTTTCAAATTCATAACTGTGATATATATATATATATATATATCCAAAATCATGTTTTTGATGCCAAATCACAACAATATATTCTAACTATATTTTGGTTCTCACACCAGTCAATTGGAAATATATAGACATCAAATGCTGATGATGTCTAGACTATCATTAGAATCGTCTCCGGGCGATTAGAGTATGATTCTATATCTATCCAGTATATTTGAGGCTTTGTATACACGTGGATCAGACGTATATTCAAAATCTCCATATACCCAGTAGTCCAAATCAATTAAAATAATATACTCAAATACGTATAATAAGATTTAAATTTTCGAAACAAAATTTGTTTTCATTTTTACTTTAAAAATAACACTCTTCCAACTCATTCTAGGATACTACTGATCCCATCTCTAATGAGTCATTCTCTTTGGATATTACTAATCCAATCTCTGAAGAATTCTTTCGTTGGGTTCTAATGTGTCTTGTTCTCGAGCTCTATAAACCAAAGCTCTGATACCAACTGAAGCGACCTATACTTCCTTGTAAAGGAAAGCCCGAATTGAGTTAAGAACATGACAAATTAGAACACAAATGACATAACATTTCATTGCTTATTACAACAATTTACATCAGAGTACAAGAATATACAGAGTATGAACAAATAATATACATTTGATAGATGTCAGAGATTTACAAATTATTATGCAGCGGAAAATAATGCAAAACACAACTGAAAAAAATACACGAATACAGAGCGTTCCGAATATAACTCCAACTATAAACCAGGATCCTATGAATATAATATTTGCAAAACCAAAACTATTAGCTGATCGTGTAGAAAATAGGGGCACCTGGAGTTTAGGTTAAAAACAATTCATAATATTCTTTTTTTCAAGTATTCACATCATTAGGGAAAGGTTCCCATTCATAATATTCTTTTTTTTCAAGTATTCACATCATTAGGGAAAGGTTCCCATTAATTTTATCAAAGATAAATACTTTTAAATTTATTCTTTAATCTTCCTTTGGATATCATTTCAAACCAAATTAAGGTTTATCCATACTAGTCGGGATTAGCGATCCTTGCAGAAGTAATCATTTATTTTATTTCCTAATCCCAACCTATTCGCCCCATGAAGCAAAACTGGTAATACTACATATATAACAACACGATGTTATAGGTAAAATTAGTTACCATTTCCCGTTCAAATCTAATTAAATATTTAACTACCGCTTGGAGCAAAACTGGTGGTACTCCACTCTCGATCATTTCCCAAATTGATAATTTAAATTATCACATTTGCATTTCAATCTAATTAAAGATTCATTAAAACTCCACTTGGTTTTAATCTTCCCAAAAATCAATATGAATGATTATTTAACTTTGGAAAATCAAACATGCCGCATCGACAATCTACGCCACAGTATTGATTTCTTCCTATATATAACCTCTAAGCTCGTACGTCTTAGAGTAGGGTGTTAAGCAAGAGAATAAATTCTCTATCACCAAACAGATATATATTTAGCAGAGATCAACCATGCAGTTCGAAATATAATGTTAGACATGTAATCCTGTCTTTAACTGGGTTAAAGAACAAATGTCATTTAAAACACAGTTCACGATAAACCCAAATCACATTCCATTAATTATGGAATCTTCATGGAAAATAGATCAACATATAATCGATATCAATTTCTGTATCTGACTAATAATATAAATGGAATAATGACAAAGCCTTTTAAATTCCATATATATTAACAGTCTTCCTCCATATAAGCTCACTTTGATTATTACCAAATCGAATTCCATTCAATTCCAATTTTATACATTAAAATAGAAAACTTTACTTTGGAAAGTTTCCAATAAATCGTAATAAAAAGATTTATACATTCCAAATCACATTTCACTGTAAATCGGGTTAAAGAACGAATGTCGTTAAAAACACAGTTCACAATAAACCCAATTCGCATCCCGTTTTATTCCAATAAAATGTTACTTAACTGGAAACTCTAGTAATCTTAATTAAAGGATTTATTCTTTTTACACGAGGTTTAAGAACAGTGTTATTTAATACACCATTCACGACAAACCCAAAATCCAATTCTTTTATTCAATTCCAATTAAATATTAATCAATTGGAAATTCTTTACTAAATCTTAATTAAAAGATTTATTCTTGTCTCAACTGGGATTAAGAACAGTGTTACTGAAGACACCATCCACGACAAACCCAAAATCTCATTTGTTATTAAATATAAGGCTTTGAATAGAAATTATATCGGCTTATATTCAATATCAAATTCTGAAATCAACAAATATCGTATTGGGAATAACGATATATATATCTTCCAAATTCCCATATCAATATTCGTATAATCACGAAATCCAATACCGTAATATTCCGAAGACTATTCCCATTCCAAACCATTACAATTTACTTATTGGAATATTCTGGTTATTTTAAACCCATTTCAAATCTAATTTATTTATTTAAAAATATTGGATTATAATTCTAGTTCATAACTAGTTCATTTTGATAAAAATGTATTTTTTATCTTTACAAATGTGGAATTTTTCATCCAAATCATTTATTATGATTTTACACAAATTATTAATAATTGTAATAATTTTATCAAGGCCTATACAGTCGATTTCCATAAACAGTCATTGAACTACACTTATAACGACCTTTTACAAATTTGATTTGGACATAATTCCAAATCCAACCGTTAGATTTCAAATCTCTTATATTAGTTAGAAAGCTCTTTTCAATACGAACCCAACGGATCCGGTTTTAGGAGAATCCGACGGCTGAATCTCCCATAATGTCAATTCGAAGTCAGTGGTCAAAATTCTTGAACTACAGCGGCGCAACGCGTTCTATTTAGGCCATTAAATATATATATTATATATATTTCGTCGATTTCCATTTGAAACGTACTTTATAAATTCGTTTTAAAACGATTCTAACTTCATTTTCAATTTTAAATCAAAATTGAATTTTCCTTATCATTATAACATATAAATGATAATATTTTCAAAATATCAGATTTTGAAATCATTTCCTTTTCGATATTCTTTTTAAAAATGAATAAAATCGATATAAATATCGCTCACGTCAAAATGGCTTTAATCTAATCAACAGGGCTTCATATATTTAAATATTTTCATGTCCATCCCAAATTGGACATCAAAATCATATTTTGATCCATTACTGAATATTATTTTAAAATATTAGTTATTTTAAAATATTCATTATTCATCATTTTAAATTATTCGCTAATTTAAAATATGCTTCTTTCCGAATCGGAATCAGGCACAACCAATTACCATATAATTTTAGTTATATGGATTTCATACACACAACATGTAACACCCCATATTTTTTTATGAATATTAATAGACGAATTAAAAGAATACTTAATTTTAAAAGTGAGAATTAAGTAAAACAGGCTATACCATTGCGTTCGTCTCAAAATTTTGGTCAAGATGGACCCAAAGTTTGCATTAAACGAATAATGTATGAGAAAGTTATGGACCTTGGAAGTTTGTATACATACAAGGGAAATATATGTATATATATAAATTTATAAAATAAAAATCAACCTAAAATTCAAGAAAAAAATTCAAAATAGCGGAAGCGGGAAGGCAAAACGCCAAACCGACCTATTTTATGGGTCGACCCGAGACCCGCTGTGTTGACCCGCCCCGCTGGGTTGACCCCATGGTCAACTCAGGGTGTTTGGAATTGACCCCGCCGGCCTAGAATGGTCTGTGACGAAATTTTGTCTTTTAAGGCTTATGTGTTGCACTGTGGTTGACTGGGTGACATGTCTCTTTGGTTTAGATGGCTCTGATGACTCCTATGCTAATATAAAGGCCATGGTTTGCCTAACACACCTATAAATATATATCCAAACCTAAACCCTAATTCTATTATTCACTCTCATGGCGCCTCCATGCCGCTAAACTCTCATCTTGTAACAACCCGTATTTTCAATAACCTGTTATAACATAAATCGAGGCAGAATTTAATTCTAAATTCTGAATCAAGGGAAATGGGCTATGCCATTGCGTTCGTCTCGGAAAAATACGCGAAATAGAGTCCGAGTTTTTGAAAATCGGAGTCCGTATGACCCGATTAAGGCCCAACGAAGTTTTCAGAAAATTTCAAAGTAAAAACAGATTTCAAATTCAAGTTTGAATTTGAAAAATTAGGTCAGATTGGGCTAGGCGGGAGAATTCCCGCCAGAGCACCCAAGTCGACAGCCCTGTCGACTTGGGAGTCGACTTGGTTGGACCCAAGTCGACAGCCCTGTCGACTTGGCTGTCGACTTGGTCCAGCCGGGCTGTTTAGCCTGGTGCACCATTTAGAGATTGTGTTGAGCTTGGGGGCCAGATTCGGTTTTAAGGGATGAGATTGCAACTAGGGTTTAATCCTAAGGCTAGAACTAGTCCTAATCTCTATAAATAAGGCCCTAACCTAACCCTAAATCATCATTATTCATTCTAGTAACTAAACTATGGCAAAATCAATCCTCTCATGGCCTCCACTCTCTTCATAAAATTCCTAAATAAATTTCTAAGTGATTTTCCATGCATACAAGTGTTTTCAAACTTGTATCAGCATCATTAGCTTGCATTCAAGTCAAGTTTCCATATTTACATCATAAAGCAAGGGTTTTGATCATTTTGGCTCAAGGGTTTTTATGTTAGAGCTTGCATTTTGGGTCTAATTGGTTGCATAAGGGCTTTGTCATAAGCATTGTAAGCCCTATTCTACTTTCATACTTAAACTCTAAAGTTAAATGTATGATATGCAAGTTTGCCATGATATGCAAGTTTACTAAGTCATGCTATGCAAGTTTGATATGTTATGTTATGCAAGTTTGCCATGTTGTGATATGCAAGTTTATCAAGTTATGATATGCAAGTTTATATGCAAGTTTGAGAAGTTATGATATGCAAGTTTATATGCAAGTTTGAGATGTTATGATATGCAAGTTTTGTTATGCAAGTATGCCATGTTATGCTATGAAAGTTTGCCATGTTATGATATGCAAGTTTTGTTATGCAAGTATGCCATGTTATGATGTGCAAGTATGCCATGTTATGATATGCAAGTTTATCATGTTATGTTATGCAAGTTTGATATGCAAGTTTGTCATATGATATGCAAGTTATGTTATGCAAGTTTGATATGCAAGTTTGTCATATGATATGCAAGTTATGTTATGCAAGTTTGGGATGAACGTTTGGTTCATGTTATCATGTTATGCAAGCTTATCTTGGGTTTATGAGCCTAAAGCTTCAAGCTTTATGCTAAAGGTTGCATTTTGGCAACATGTAAGTTATCATATCTCTTATGATAACTTGCATGTGAGGCTAAATGCGAACTTATGGCCATTTCAACATGTCATTTATCACCATGTATCACCAATATGTTAAGTTTGGTTTTATGTATGCTTTTGAGGCCTAAAAATGTAATATGCAAGTATATGAACATATGTACATTTCATATGCCACCATGTTAAACTTGTGGCTTCAACACCTTTATGTCATGATTATGCCAAGTTCCCTCTTTCTATCCTTTATGCGCTATTGCGATATGTAAGCGATGAGATTGCGTTTGGGGTTGGGTAAACTTAAAAGACATAAAAACATAAGCTTGGGAATTTACCTATTAAGTTAGGTCTACCCTTTGGGAATTTACCTATTAAGTTAGGTCTACCCAAATGCTTGAAAACTTGTAACATGTTTTGGAAACATGATGGACATGACACTTAGAAAAGAAAAGTGTGACCAACTCGAGGTTGGGTTGAGTTTGTAGCGTAAACCTACCCGGAACCGACCGGCTTAACTAGTTGCTACAAACAATAGGACCCAATGTTAGAAGTTGGTCATGTTGTACCTTGAACCCGAGGTTAGACCAAGTTGTGGTGTAAAGCTACCCGGACCCGCCCGGCTTAACTAGTAACCACAACAAGGTCTAATGTGAGAGGTTAAGGCGCATTAAATTAATTAATGCCTCGTGATTAGGGTTAAGTCATGGTCCACTTAATACTTAACCAATTTGGGCTTGGTAGATTAATCAGGGTTAAGTCGTGAACTCATCGTTACACTTAACCAAGTTAAGCCATGATTAGCAAGAGGGTTAAACCGTACTTAACCCACTAGAAAATCCTAGCAATGGGGGGTCCACTCCAGCAGTAATCCCAAGTTTGTATCATCATGGCCCTAGGGTCTAGGTTAGGGTGTGGGGCACGAATTACTGGGCTGGAGGTAAGCGACCAATAAACGACGGCCGGGTGGTACGCCGATGTAGTTCCGGACGGACTATGGTCGTGCACGTAGTCCGTATTTGAAGGCGTCACCCATGGGTACCAGTAAATCGAGACTGTGCACTCATGTTTATGGTGTCCAGGGGTTGGCACCCTAGGGCTTGATACACCCGAAGGGTGGACCCGGCACAGTTCGACTACAATTATGTTTGGGCCGTATTGACACCAACACGTGACGAGTTAGGCTTAGGGAGCCGATCGACTAGACCCTTTGGTTGGACCTCGTGTTAGGGTCACTTCATGTTATTGGACCTCGTGTTAGGGTCACTTCATGTTATTGGACCTCGTGTTAGGGTCACTTCATGTTATTGGACCTCGTGTTAGGGTCACTTCATGTTATTGGGCCAAAGCTTGGGCCAAGGGATCAATACTTGTTTATTTAAGTAATGTTAGTTTGCTAGTACACCTGTGGTGCAAAAACCTTAAACCTGATTATGCGATGACACCTTTATCTACCTTGTTTGTTAATCATCATGCTAGTATGTTGTTATCCTTATGTTCATCCCTGCTTCTCATGCCAGTTAACTTTATCAGTTTACATTGATTGTAGTAGGGCTTACTCAGTCTTTTTGACTGACCTGTTTTCTTTCGCCTCTTTTCTTCCGTTTCCCCCCCCCCCCCAGGTTCTCAGGGTGGGAACGTTGGAGCTTAGCTTGGATTTCGGATTGCTTGCTTGTGGGATTTCAGCTCATGTACGGTTTCGACATGAAGCTAGCTATGGTTATCACTTATTTTGGGGATAGTACTTATGTATTTCAGTTTTCCAGTAATGTTGTTTTTATCTAGACTTGTGTATTTGGAAAATTGATATTATGTTGTACCAGACTTGTTTTGAAATGGTTTGAAATCTTCCGCTGTTTTATCTATGTTATTTACTATGTTTATACATATACATATGTTCTTGTTCTGCCTTGATATATCATTATGCATGTTTGCCTGATTCAAACGCCCCTCCAAAGTCAGAGTGCTTGCAAGAGCCACCCTGGCGGAGGTGGGGTGTTACATTTGGTATCAGAGCATATGGTTTACGAGAAGGAACAAAAAGGTTTTTAGAAAACTTTTGGAAAACTATTTTCAAAACCAAGTATAAAGTATTTTCCAAAGAAAAGTCTAGTTTATTTTAAAGGCTATTCCCCAAAAATCCATTAGCAAAATTCATTCGTTTTTCTCCATTCTGAATCTGTCTTTTTTCTTCGTTTTCAGTATGGCCGATAACTTTGCTATTCCGGAGGGAGTACAAGTACCCGTTTGGTATAGGAGACTTTTGGAGGCTAGGGCGACCGAAGCCGGCCCCACAGATGTTCCTCCTCCTCCTCCTCCGGTAGTTAATGTTCCTCCTCCTCCTGTCGCTGAGGTTCCTCTTCCTCCTTCCCCTCTGCATCCTCAAACTGACTTCGCAAAGATTTGCAAAGACTTTAAGGCGATGGGTTGCAAGAATTTCATTGGAACCGAGACTTTCGTAGAGGCCAGGAATTGGTTGAAAGAAACCGAAGATCTTTTTGCCTTCTTTGATATAGGTGACCGTAGGAAGGTTTTATTAGCAGTGTGGTTGCTAAAGGAAGAAGCTGCTCGTTGGTGGGTGGTCACCACCGCTACTAGGCCAATTGAGACTTGGGATGACTTTCGGGGAAAGTTTGGACTAAGGTTCTTGTCACTATAACAAGGGGACATGACTATTAGGGAATACATAGATAAGTTTAATCAACTGGCTCGGGTCGGTTTAGACTTGGTTAACACAGCTCAGAAGAAGGCCCTATACTTTGCTCTAGGATTAAACGAGCCATTACATGGTTTAGCCATGTCTCATATACCTTTGGGGGCAACTTTCGAGAGCTTGGTGAATATGGCCCTACTCAATGAAGAGAATAGGAGTGACAAGAAGGAGGAGAAGTCTAAAGATAAGAAGGAAAAGAGGTGCTTTACTTGTGGAGGCTCGACTCATCTAAACAAGGATTGCAGGAAAAGGAAGGGCACTTGCTTTAACTGTGGAGAAATGGGACACTTCACTAGGGATTGCCCGAAGAAGCAAGGGCAAGGCCAGGGTCAGACTCAGCGTGCTGGACCTTCGGGAGGGCAAGTTCATGCTCTCAATGCCGCTCCAGTTCCCGATCGAGGTAGTATTTCTGTTGAAAGTCTTGTATATATTTCTGATTTTCCCAGTTCGTACCTTGTTTGATTGTGGTGCATCGCATAGTTTATCTCGTCTGATCTAGTTGAAAGTTTGCACCTAAGTACTAGTCTAGTTAATGATCCCGTGTGTGTTTCAAATCCAATTGGGGGTTCTGCCCATTTGTCTATTATCTACATGGATTTGAATTCTTGTGTGATGCTTATATTCTCGGTTTCATGGGGTATGGGTTGATTTTGGGCATGGATTGGTTGTCCAGTTTTGGAGCCGTCCTTGATTTTTGAGCTTAGGGATTGAGAGGCTCATGACTCGCCTCGGTAATACCCTAAAAATTTCTAGTAACCCTACGAGTCCCGTCATGTTGTGTTGTCTTGAATCCCTCAACTCGTCTATCGATAGTTTGTAATCGGTGAGGGTGGTCCGAGAATATCCTGATATCTTGGGTGAAGTAAAGGGGGTTACCCCTAAACGAGAGATAGATTTCCGCATTTATCTGATTGATAATGCCAAGAAAGTTTCGTTGCCGGTAAGGCACATGGCCCCGCAAGATGAGAGTTAAGAAAGCAAGTCAAGGAGTTGCTTGAGAAGAACTTCATTAGATGAAGTATATCTGAATGGGGAGCGCCTGTTGTATTTACTACCAAGGCAGATGGTTCTCTTCGACTTTGTGTTGATTATCGTGAGTTAAAGAGAATAGACAACCATTGCCAAGGATCGATGATTTGTTTGATCATCTTGTAGGAACATCTATTCCATCAGCTCAGAGTAGCTGAAGATAGTATAGACAAGACTGCGTTCAGAACTCCAGATGGATTCTTAGAATGGCTGGTCATGCCATTCGCACCCACCTACTTCGTGGACTTGATGAGTAGGGTGTTCAGGGAGTTCTTGAACAAGTTTGTCGTCATCTTTGTAGATGATATTCTGATCATCTCTAAGGATGAGGAAGAGCACGCAAGGCATCTCGTGGAGGTGATGGATACGCTTAGAGCGCATCAGTTGAAAGCCAAGTCCTCCAAATGTCATTTTGGAGAAAAGGGAGTTAGATTTCTTGGGCACATAGTTTCTAAGCAAGGCTTAGTGGTGGATCCCGCTAAGGAAGTTGCAGTTCAGGATTGGAAGACTCCAAGGAATGCAACCAAAGTAAGAAGTTCTCTCAGTTTAGTTAGGTAGTTAGCGTCCCTTGAGCTTAGACCTACCCTCCTGGATCAAGTAGGGACTTCATAGAAAGAAGACCCGCAGTTAGTCGAGATCATGGACAAGTTGACTCGAGGCGAGATGATAAGTCACCTCGCTATAGATGACAAGGGATGGCTAAGACGCGATGAGAGAAAGAAGGTTCTTGAAGATGCACCTCACCCGAGGAGGTGGCCGAGTTTGTCCCAAGGTGCATGTTGTGCCAACAGATTAAAGGCCGAGTCATAGAAGCCCGGTGGGCTGTTATATCCATTGGAGGTCCCCGCAATGGAAGGGGGAAAAGCGTCACGGAGGATTTTGTGGATGGACTGCCTAGATCAAGAAAGGGAATACGAGAATGTGGGTCATAGTAGGTAGACTCACGAAGAGTGCTCATTTCACTCCGGTAAAGAGCGAAAGGACTGCATCCTAGCTAGCGACAGTTTACTTTCAAGAAATAAAGCAGTTGCACGGGGTTCCCTAAAGTATAGTTAGTAACCATGACTTAATCTTCACTAGCCAGTTTTGGGATAGTCTACGGGAAGTCATGGGCAAGCAACTGAATCTAAACACGGCCTACCATTCGTAGGCGGATGGTTCATTGGCAACGTGGATTGGTATTTTCGAGAAAAGTTCTGCTGCGTGGAATACTTTATGGTAAGTAAACGAGATCCAGGATTCACTAGTGAATTTTGGAGAGCTTGCATGAAACCATGAGGTCATAGTTATGTTTAAGCCAAGAATGTTAGAAGAGTAAGTGAAAAAGGAGGACGAGAGGCGACAATGAAATGGGTTCCAACTCATATTTGGAAACAAGAGTTAAGAAGCCAAGAAATCATGAGGTGGAAGACGGTCAAAGCACAGTGGAGTTAAGCTCAAGGAAACGTGACTTAGAAGACTGAAGGCTAGATACGCGCATCATATTTCTTTCTAAGAGCATATCCTTGATCCTTGTTTTTCTGTGGAACTTACTCGCATATTATCTTTTTATGTATATCCTCTCGGTCCCATTTTCGGTCCTATTTCTGTCGGGAGGTATGACTTATTGGCTAGTAATACATGTCAGGGTTTGAAGGGGGTCCGTTAGGTTGACTAAACCTTTTGGGCTTTTATAGGACATGGGTTGGGTTAGGAAGGGATTTCTTGTAATCCAAAAGGAGTATATCTTGCTTATCTTCCCGATCTCTTTAGCATATCTTTTGCTATCCATGTTTGTCTTGTTTATCTAGTTTATCGTGTTAATCTTGTCATGAGAATCTTAGGTAGAAATCCTTTGGATGAAACATGTGTTTGAAACATGTTATGCTTGATGGTTACAAGTGGTTGCAAGTGTTTGCAAGTGGTTACTCGTGGATGCATTATACACATTAGGCACTAGATCGGCTCAAACACTCCTCATATTGCATATGCATGAGTGTTTATGCTTATTCATGGATGAAAATTTTTGTGCTATCACATGGATGTTGCATATGGATGTATGTTATGTGCACACATATAGATGTTATACATTATGTCAGGAATTGCATACATATGGATTCATTTCACTAACATAATTTGCATTGATGATATTTGCATTAGATAAGGACATATACACACACCTTTGCATATGTTCATACAACATTTAGAATCTTGTAAGGACAATGATTGCTCGTGGATGATGTTTTGAGTAGATGGATGTTGGATGGTAGGATACGTTCTTCCTAACTTGAAGATTTCGGGGACGAAATCCTTTAAGGAGGGGAGAATGTAACAACCCGTATTTTCAATAACCTGTTATAACATAAATCGAGGCAGAATTTAATTCTAAAATCTGAATCAAGGGAAACGGGCTATGCCATTGCGTTCGTCTCGGAAAAATACGCGAAATAGAGTCCGAGTTTTTGAAAATCGGAGTCCGTATGACCCGATTAAGGCCCAACGAAGTTTTCAGAAAATTTCAAAGTAAAAACAGATTTCAAATTCAAGTTTGAATTTGAAAAATTAGGTCAGATTGGGCTAGGCGGGAGAATTCCCGCCAGAGCACCCAAGTCGACAGCCCTGTCGACTTGGGAGTCGACTTGGTTGGACCCAAGTCGACAGCCCTGTCGACTTGGCTGTCGACTTGGTCCAGCCGGGCTGTTTAGCCTGGTGCACCATTTAGAGATTGTGTTGAGCTTGGGGGCCAGATTCGGTTTTAAGGGCTGAGATTGCAACTAGGGTTTAATCCTAAGGCTAGAACTAGTCCTAATCTCTATAAATAAGGCCCTAACCTAACCCTAAATCATCATTATTCATTCTAGTAACTAAACTATGGCAAAATCAATCCTCTCATGGCCTCCACTCTCTTCATAAAATTCCTAAATAAATTTCTAAGTGATTTTCCATGCATACAAGTGTTTTCAAACTTGTATGAGCATCATTAGCTTGCATTCAAGTCAAGTTTCCATATTTACATCATAAAGCAAGGGTTTTGATCATTTTGGCTCAAGGGTTTTTATGTTAGAGCTTGCATTTTGGGTCTAATTGGTTGCATAAGGGCTTTGTCATAATCATTGTAAGCCCTATTCTACTTTCATACTTAAACTCTAAAGTTAAATGTATGATATGCAAGTTTGCCATGATATGCAAGTTTACTAAGTCATGCTATGCAAGTTTGATATGTTATGATATGCAAGTTTGCCATGTTGTGATATGCAAGTTTATCAAGTTATGATATGCAAGTTTATATGCAAGTTTGAGAAGTTATGATATGCAAGTTTATATGCAAGTTTGAGATGTTATGATATGCAAGTTTTGTTATGCAAGTATGCCATGTTATGCTATGCAAGTTTGCCATGTTATGATATGCAAGTTTCGTTATGCAAGTATGCCGTGTTATGATGTGCAAGTATGCCATGTTATGATATGCAAGTTTATCATGTTATGTTATGCAAGTTTGATATGCAAGTTTGTCATATGATATGCAAGTTATGTTATGCAAGTTTGATATGCAAGTTTGTCATATGATATGCAAGTTATGTTATGCAAGTTTGGGATGATCATTTGGTTCATGTTATCATGTTATGCAAGCTTATCTTGGGTTTATGAGCCTAAAGCTTCAAGCTTTATGCTAAAGGTTGCATTTTGGCAACATGTAAGTTATCATATCTCTTATGATAACTTGCATGTGAGGCTAAATGCGAACTTATGGCCATTTCTACATGTCATTTATCACCATGTATCACCAATATGTTAAGTTTGGTTTTATGCATGCTTTAGAGGCCTAAAAATGTAATATGCAAGTATATGAACATATGTACATTTCATATGCCACCATGTTAAACTTGTGGCTTCAACACCTTTATGTCATGATTATGCCAAGTTCCCTCTTTCTATCCTTTATGCGCTATTGCGATATGTAAGCGATGGGATTGCGTTTGGGGTTGGGTAAACTTAAAAGACATAAATACATAAGCTTGGGAATTTACCTATTAAGTTAGGTCTACCATTTGGGAATTTACCTATTAAGTTAGGTCTACCCAAATGCTTGAAAACTTGTAACATGTTTTGGAAACATGATGGACATGACACTTAGAAAAGAAAAGTGTGACCAACTCGAGGTTGGGTTGAGTTTGTAGCGTAAACCTACCCGGAACCGACCGGCTTAACTAGTTGCTACAAACAATAGGACCCAATGTTAGAAGTTGGTCATGTTGTACCTTGAACCCGAGGTTAGACCAAGTTGTGGTGTAAAGCTACCCGGACCCGCCCGGCTTAACTAGTAACCACAACAAGGTCTAATGTGAGAGGTTAAGGCGCATTAAATTAATTAATGCCTCGTGATTAGGGTTAAGTCATGGTCCACTTAATACTTAACCAATTTGGGCTTGGTAGATTAATCAGGGTTAAGTCGTGAACTCATCGTTACACTTAACCAAGTTAAGCCATGATTAGCAAGAGGGTTAAACCGTACTTAACCCACTAGAAAATCCTAGCAATGGGGGGTCCACTCCAGCAGTAATCCCAAGTTTGTATCATCATGGCCCTAGGGTCTAGGTTAGGTTGTGGGGCACGAATTACTGGGCTGGAGGTAAGCGACCAATAAACGACGGCCGGGTGGTACGCCGATGTAGTTCCGGACGGACTATGGTCGTGCACGTAGTCCGTATTTGAAGGCGTCACCCATGGGTACCAGTAGATCGAGACTGTGCACTCATGTTTATGGTGTCCAGGGGTTGGCACCCTAGGGCTTGATACACCCGAAGGGTGGACCCGGCACAGTTAGACTACAATTATGTTTGGGCCGTATTGACACCAACACGTGACGAGTTAGGCTTAGGGAGCCGATCGACTAGACCCTTTGGTTGGACCTCGTGTTAGGGTCACTTCATGTTATTGGACCTCGTGTTAGGGTCACTTCATGTTATTGGACCTCGTGTTAGGGTCACTTCATGTTATTGGACCTCGTGTTAGGGTCACTTCATGTTATTGGACCTCGTGTTAGTGTCACTTCATGTTATTGGGCCAAAGCTTGGGCCAAGGGATCAATACTTGTTTATTCAAGTCATGTTCGTTTGCTAGTATACCTGTGGTGCAAAAACCTTAAACCTGATTATGCGATGACACCTTTATCTACCTTGTTAGTTAATCATCATGCTAGTATGTTGTTATCCTTATGTTCATCCCTGCTTCTCATGCCAGTTAACTTTATCAGTTTACATTGATTGTAGTAGGGCTTACTCAGTCTTTTTGACTGACCTGTTTTCTTTCGCCTCTTTTCTTCCGTTTCCCCCCCCCCCCAGTTCTCAGGGTGGGAACGTTGGAGCTTAGCTTGGATTTCGGATTGCTTGCTTGTGGGATTTCAGCTCATGTACGGTTTCGACATGAAACTAGCTATGGTTATCACTTATTTTGGGGATAGTACTTATGTATTTCAGTTTTCCAGTAATGTTGTTTTTATCTAGACTTGTGTATTTGGAAAATTGACATTATGTTGTACCAGACTTGTTTTGAAATGGTTTGAAATCTTTCGCTGTTTTATCTATGTTATTTACTCTGTTTATACATATACATATGTTCTTGTTCTGCCTTGATATATCATTATGCATGTTTGCCTGATTCAAACGCCCCTCCAAAGTCAGAGTGCTTGCAAGAGCCACCCTGGCGGAGGTGGGGTGTTACACATCTAAACCTAGCCGCCACTAAAACCTAAATCAAATCAAAAAGTTCTTCGTCAACCTAGAGGATTAATCAATATCAAGTTAGAGTTCTTCAATAACAACAAGCGATTCAATTATCTTTTCTAATACAAACGCTACAAGTTCAGTTATTTTTAGATTTGAACACCTAAATCTAGTCTTGACATGTAATAAGATGAAATTGAGGCTATGCCTGATTCTAAGATGTTCTTTTGCTTCTATTCTTATTCTCATGATGCTATTACCATCAGTTTATCTTGTTGTACATCAGTTTTTCATGTTCATGATGATGTTCTTATAAAATCTTAGCCTTCATGCTATGATGATATTTTCATGCCTATTTTCTCTCTATTCTTATTTTATGCAACTTTTATCTCCCCCTATTTTTTTTTTTTTTATTGAACCTGGGTTAACTTCGAACCTAGGCTGAAATCGCGAAATACGAACGTGTGGAATGCGAGGAATATTGTGCATTGCCTATTTGAGTGAATTTATGGGCATAATTTGTGATGGATATGGGGTATTATTATTATAATTGCAAGTTTGGGTAAATTGGCATGTAAATCAATATTTGGGCATATGTAAATTGGCATGTAAATCGGTATTTGGGCATATGTAAATTGGCATGTAAATCAATAATTGGGCATACGTAAATTGGCATGTAAATCAATAATTGGGCATATGATAATTGGCATGTAAAAATTGGAATTTGTACATAATTGGCAAGCATATAATTTAATTAAATCTAATGGCCGCCTAAGATACGAGGTTAGATTTGAGTTGTGGTGTAAGGCTGCCCAGAACGCCCGACACATCCAGCAACCGCAACGACAATAACTTAATGTGAGAGGTCAAAGGCGAAGATTAGATGGGTAATAATGCCTAACACGAGGTTAGAACGAGTTTGTGGTGTAAGACTGCCTGGAACTGCCCGACACATCCAGCAACCGCAAATAACAAGTCTAATGTGAGAGGTTAGCGCATTGAATGCTTGAACCCGAGGTTGGAATGGGTTTGCGGTGTAAGACTGCCCGGAACCGCCCGACACAATCCAGCTACTGCAAATAAGTACAATGTGAGAGGTTGATGCATTAATAAATAATTAATGCTAAACAAACATGTTAAGTATGGTAGGGTTAAGTCAACATGCAATACTTAACCAATATGACATGACAAGTGGGTGGGTTAAGTAACTCGACTAGATTAATGACACTTAACCAATATAACATGATGAATGGGTGGGTTAAGTAAACTTGAATTGATTGATTGATGACACTTAACCAATATGGGGGGTATACGAATAGACCCTAGAAAAACCCTAGTAGCGGGACCCTTTTCAACAGTAACCCACATTAGGTATCAACAGGACCCTGAGCTAGGAAGGGTGGGGAGCGATCAATGGGCTGATTATAAGCGGTCAAAATAGCGGCAGGTGGTACGACAGTGCAGGTTCCGATGGATTACGGGCGTGCACGTAATTCCGGCAAGGGAAAATTTAGACACTGAGTACCAAGTAGGTATAAAGTTGTGCACTCTAAACTTGTACAGGGTTGTCACCCTAGGAAATGGTACACCCTATGGTGGGACCAGCACAAGCATCTACAAGTAGGGGCCGGGTTGATACCAACACATGCGGAACGTTATGAGTAGGAGCTGATCAATTAAGATAGGTATGGTGGGGACAGGTAAACTGTCAATATGAGGTGGGACCCTCATCATGAGTTATGTATCTATAAAACTATCATTTGGGAAATGGGGATCACTTATCTTGTTTTGTAACAAATGGCATTAGTTGAACACTAGTTAGGTGGTGCAGAGAAATTTGGAATCAGTACGATGCCTTATCATGTTCTAGTCTAATCTTATGCTTATCTCGTTATCTTGCGTTGTTTATTATCATGGTAATGTCTTGTATCCAGTTTATTCATGTCATGATACCTTTACCTGTTTACATGATGAAAGTCACTGGACTTACCAGGCTTTATGTCTGACTCTGTTTTTGTTTCGCCTTCTTTCTTTCGTCCCCCTCCAAGTCCACAGGGAGGGAATACCACCGCTTAGTTCAGATTCTTTTCAAGCTCGAAGATTATGATGTATTGCTTTGGACTCTTTGCTTGACTGCTATGGCTGGGTACTGCTTAATAGGGGAATTATTTTATATTATTTTGTATTATGCTTCTTTTGAGAAATAGTACAGATATTTGATGTAATGGTTTTTGATGTTTTGGTGTTGATGTTAACCCTTATGAAAGTTTATCTTATTATGCTACTACAGAATAAAAGTTCTAATTGTTTTCCACTGCTTAAATTTGCCTGTTTTGTAATTTTATCTATTCTATACTATTATGACCCCTACTAAAGTTAATGCATTCACTTGTGAGAGACCTTAATGGAGGTGGGGTGTTACACGTGGTATCAGAGCTGAAGGTCACCAGAACGGATAAAAGATTTTGAAAACTATTTTCAAATGCATATTTTAAAGAAAATATTTTCAAAACCATGATTTAAAGAAGCATTTTAAAGGAAAAGTATTTTTATTTTAAAAAGGCATATTCCCCAAAGCCATATGCACTATCCTTCTTATCTTTGTTTTGAATCCTTTCCGTTTTCTTTTCAACATGTCTGGGAAACCCGAGATACTTTAGGGTGTTCCGATGCCCGCTTGGTTCAGACGATACCTAGAAGCTAGAGCTACTGCCGCGGGCCCAGCCGACGTTCCTCCTCCCCCACCTGCTGTCGCTCCTCACGTAGATGCTTTTGCTAAGATTTGTAAGGACTTCCATGCTATGGGCATAAAGATCTTTAAAGGGATTGAGATGTTTATTCAAGATTGGAACTGGCTCAAGGAAACAGAAGAGTTGTTTGCTATCTTTAAAGTGGATGATAGGAGGAAGATACAATTGGCCGCTTGGCTAATGAAGGAAGAAGCCTCTTACTGGTGGGAAGTTACTAGTGCTGAGCAACTAGTTGAGACTTGGGTGGACTTTAGGCGGAGGTTTGAGATGAAGTTCCTCTGCTAGCTGAACACAGCCTACAGATGGAGAAGTTTCTAGCACTCAAACAAGGGAGTATGTCAGTCAAGGAATACGTCAACAAATTCAATTTGCTTCCAAGATTTGGGTTGGAGTTGGTAGATACACCTCACAAGAAAGCTTTACATTTTGCTAGAGGCTTGAATGAACCATTGCATGGTTTAGCTATGTCCCATATTCCAATGGGAGCAACTTTTGAGAGATTGGTCGACATGGCGCTATTACATGAAGAAGACAAGGGTGGGAAGAAAGAAGTGAAGATGGATGAACCTAAAAACAAGGAGGTGGACAATAAGAAGGGTGGAAAGAACAACAAGCCACGCGACAAGAGGAAGTGAAACTATTGTGGTATCATTGGCCACATCGCTAAAGACTGTAGAAATAAGAAGAGGAAGACGGGTGGTTGTTTCCATTGTGGAAAGACAGGACATGTGGTAAAGGATTGCCTAAAGAAGCAAGGGCAAAGGGCAGGACCTTCGGGAGGGAAAGTTCATGCTCTCAGGGCACCTACTCAAGAGAGAGATAGAAATATTTTCGTTGAAAGTTTAGTTTTTCTTGCTGATAATCTTGTATGCATGCTTTTTGATTCTGGCACATCGCATTCTTTTATATCCGCTTCTATAGTAGAGTCTCTGCACCTTAGTACATGTATGGTAGAGGATCCCCATCGTTGTCTCAAATCTGATTGGGGGTTCGGCTCATTTATCTATGATTTGCTTGGATTTGGGAATATCTATACTTAGTTTGAGTTTCGATGTAATGCATGTGTTCTTGGTTTCATGGGCTATGGATGACTCTAGGGATGGATTGGTTATCCAGAAATGGTGCCATTCTCGATTGTGAAAGGAGGGTAGTTAGACTTTTGACTCGTCTTGGTAATACCCTCAGAATCTCATGTAACCCCAAGGGTTCTGTCATGCTTAGTTACCTAGAATCTCTTGATGCATCTGTTGATAATTTGCAATATGTTATAGTAGTCCGTGAGTATCCCGATGTCTTTGATGAGGTGAAGGGTTTAACCCCAAAACGTGAAATAGATTTCCGCATATAATTGGTTGATAATGCCAAACCAGTTGCTTTACCTGTACGACACATAGCTCCTAGGGAAAGGAAGGAGCTTAGTAAACAAGTTACAGAGTTGTTTGAGAAAGGGTTTATTAGGCGAAGTATTTCTGAATGGGGTGCTCCAGTAGTATTCGCTAATAAGGCGGATGGTTCAATTCGCTTATGTGTGGATTATAGAGATTTAAACAAGCTGACTAAGAAAAATAGGCACCCACTTCCACGAATATACGATTTGTTTGACCAGCTTGTAGGTGAGTCTGTTTTCTCACAACTAGATTTGACTACGGGTTTTCATCAGCTAAGAGTGGCTGAGGACAGTATAGACAAGACTGCTTTTAGGACCCCTGACGGTTTCTTTGAATGGCTCGTCATGCCTTTCGGTTTGACGAATGCACCAGCCTATTTTGTTGACTTGATGAATAGGGTGTTTAGGGAGTTCCTTGATAAGTTTGTGGTAGTCTTTGTGGACGACATCTTGATTTTTTCAAAGAACGAGGAAGAACATACTTTGCATTTGAGGGCAGTCATGGATACTCTTCGAGCACATTAGCTTAAAGCGAAGTTTTCCAAATGTCACTTTTGGAGAGAAGAAGTAAGGTTTCTACGACATGTGGTGTCCAAAAACGGGATAGCTGTAGACCCCGCAAAAGTAGTTGCGGTGCAAGATTGGAAGATCCCAAAGAATGCAACAGAGGTGCGAAGCTTTCTTGGATTAGCGGGCTATTATAGGAAGTTCATTACGGACTTTACGAAGATATCAACCCCACTTACTAGACTGACAAAGAAGAATCTAGCCTTTTCCTGGGACATTGATTGTGACATTGCTTTCCAACGATTAAAAAGGGCTCTTACAATAGCCCCAGTGTTGACATTGCCAGACGGGAGTAAAATGTTTAAAGTATACATGGATGCATGTGGTACGGGACTAGGCTCTGTCTTGATGCAAAAAGGGAAGATAGTAGCTTACGGTGGAAGACAGTTGAAAGTACATGAGAAAAACTACCCAACCCACGATCTAGGGTTAGCTGCCATCGTTTTTATGCTTAAGTCTTGGTTCCATTATCTCCTAGGTGAGAATTTTGAATTGTATACTGACCATAAATCGTTGAAGTACCTTTTCGCGCAGAAAGATCTTAACTTGAGGCAACAAAGGTGGATTGAGTTCTTAGCATCCTACGATTTTTAGATTGCATATACCCCTGGCAAGGGTAACGTTGTAGCTGACGCCTTGAGTAGGAAGAAGTTGACTTTGAGTCCTATGTTTGTAGAGAGGCAGAGCTTAGAGTACATAGCGGCCTTTGACTTTAGACCCTCTGTCGATTATGTGACCGGTTTGTTAGCATCCTTAGAGGTGAGACCTATGCTTTTGGGGTGGATTGGAGAGGCCCAGCGAGATGACCCACAGTTGCTTGAGCTAGTAGAAAAGCTCATAGGAGGGGAGTCTGTGA
The DNA here is from genome assembly GCA_030737875.1 of Allium sativum. Classification (NCBI taxonomy): domain Eukaryota; kingdom Viridiplantae; phylum Streptophyta; class Magnoliopsida; order Asparagales; family Amaryllidaceae; genus Allium; species Allium sativum. The sequence goes on from CM060924.1 coordinate 165,994,372, forward strand.
GCCATCTTGGTAGGTATACCCTAGATGACAAGGGTTGGTTACATAGGGACGGGAGACTTTGTGTACCACAAGACGAGAACTTGAGGAAGACAGTTCTTGAGGAAGCCCATCATTCTAAGAAGACCATACATCCCGATGGTGACAAGATGTACAAAGACATGAAACGAGTTTTCTTTTGGGCCGGAATGAAGAAGGACGTGGCTGAGTTCGTTTCTAAATGCTTGGTATGTCAGTAAGTCAAAGCTGAGCAGAAAAAGCCCGATGGTGTAATATCCCGTATTTTTACGGGATAGTAGTTAATTTATTCAATTATTTAAATAATGGTTTGGAGATTTAATTGGTCGTTTAATTAAATAATGTTGAATATTTAATTAACATAAATAATAGAATAATGTATTTAATTTCTGAAATAATAAGAATTAGTGGAATTCACAATATAATGTGAACTGGATAATTTATAATACATAATTCAGTTTAGAGTAGAATTATGTTAACGAATATACTATTTAAATGACGGTTGAACGTATAATTATAATATAATTATAATCGAGCTCGAAATGGCGTGGTAGTTCGTAATTCGGCGATTCGAACTTTAAACAAAAATATAGAAGCCGTTTTAAGTCTGATTTCTGTGAAACAAGAAACTTCAGAGCTGGTGAAGTATATTTTTCTAGTGGAAGAGAAAAATCGGGATTTCGTCGTGTAGATTTTGATTTATGTCCAAATTAAATTTTAGAAAAGTCGCTATAGAATTCCTTTATAATTTATATCGATTTATTTATATTTTAAATGGATTTTTAAATATAAATCGAATATCGATATAACTGGGGATTTTGAAATATCGAGTTAGAAATTCATATAGGAATATTCTAGAGTTGTATGATATTCTATTGTGAATATATATATGATAATATTTATTTTTAAATATTAAATTTAATTGTTTTTAAATATATTTATATAATTAAAAGGGTTATTTAGAGCTTTAAAAATAGCCAGTTTAACAAATGACCTTACAATTCAACGAAACTAATTTTGTTGGATCCGCAATGTTAAATTATTGTTAGATTTAAATTTCTGTGATTTTTGAAATCAGTATGTGGCTGTACGGGATTTTAATGTGAAAAACAGTCGATATTTTGGCAGTTAAAAATACGTTGTGTAAGCAAATGGAGTCGGAATTCGACGAAACCAGTTTCGTTGGGACCGTAATGTCAAACTGTAGTTGCACGTCAATTTCCATGATTTTTGGGTATCGTGTGTGATCACACGAATTTTTAGAAGGCGAGAACGAATATAAATTGAATATAAAAAGGGAAAATATCTAGCTCAAAATATCCTAATCTATGTTTGATCAAAACAAGGCCACGTTCCTTCCCTCTCAGCCTCGCCCTCACTTCTTATAAACGCAAGAAAAATCCATCCTCTCAAAGAAATCGTGAGCAAGAAAAATCATACAAATTTCACATAAATTCTATAAATCCTCTAATATATGTATATGTATATTCGCAATCATCCTCTCAAATCCTTCGATTCTGTGTACCTCAAGTTGAGTTCGACCATTCTTTTTGGGTTCGCGGTTTTCTTCGAAGAACTTAGGGTTGGGAAAATCGTGAGTTTGAAGCATTGATTTATTAATTGGATCTTGAATTCGGGTCCATGAGATTGTTTAGCAACTCGGTGAGGGATTTTGTGTATTTCGGTGATCAAAACTGTCGACGATCACCTGGGACAGTGAGCGACGCGTTTGTCAGCATGAGCTCGAGTTGAGAAAATGGAGTATAGGAAGGTAGATATTTTGATGGAGGATTCAGTGTTGTACTTCTTTTGTGGATTCATGGAAGGATGAGTGTGTTCGAGAGGAGAGAAGCAAGTACGAAGGGCTGTGTATCGGTTATAGGAAGTCAAGATTGAATTGGGGAAGGACAATATTACGGTATGGGTTTTAACATGGATTTGAGCCGGAGTTTTTAAAGTGAGATTCCCATTTATAAATAAGATTTAAGTTATTTAATTTAATTTAGTGTATATACTTGTAATGTTAATATCTTTCTCATAATTGATCGAAATTCAGCGAAACAAGATCAGTTGGGATCGTATGGACGGGAGCAACACAATGGAACTGATTGGGCGTGAATCCGAGCCCGTTACAATTTATAGTAAAATAAATTGTCCGTCTGAATCAAGCGATGGTTATCGTTATTAACGATGATCGTCTAATGTGAGTAAAACTCACCAACTCTTAACAGTTATATTTTTACAACGTATTCTTAGAACTGATAATTATCTGTTGATTGCTGTGTGTTAACTGTTTGGGTGAATTGCTTGTGTACTGGTTGAAAGTATAGATAACGATATATATAAGTCGTCAATCAAATATTGATTCTGTTTAGCAGAATATTTCATATTGAAATGAAATTGATGTTAATTATATTGTTTAACATCTGTGATGCAGGGAAACAGGTCGGAGTAATCCAACTGGATTCCTCACTATTTATTTTATTGTTCTTCATATATTGTAATATATGATGTGATTTATAATCTGTGTTGATTATGTGTGTTTGAATGATATCGATCATTGTTATTTGGTGTTTTGAATACCGTAAGAAATACTGGGATGTAAAAAAAGGGGATTTTCAAAGGGTATTTTGAAAGTAAATTATTTATATAAAATCAATGGATTTTATATACAAAAGAAAAATATTTTTATAAGAGAAAATAGTTATAAAATCAAAAGGGATTAGAAAAGGAAATATTTATGGGAAATAAATATGTTAAAATAGAATTGAAAGGAAATATTTATGGAAAATAAATATGTTAAAGTAGAATTGAAAGGAAATATTTATGGGAAATAAATATGTTAAAATAGAATTGAAAGGAAATATTTATGGGAAATAAATATGTTAAAATAGAATTGAAAGGAAATATTGTAAACCATTTACAAATAGAACTAAAAAGGTATATTTGTAAACCATTTACAACTAGAAATGAAAAGGGTATATTTGTAAACCATTTACAAATAGAAATGAAAAGGATATATTTGTAAACCATTTACAAATAGATTTGGAAAGGGAATATTTGTAAAACATTTACAGATAGAATTGAAAAGAAAATATTTATTTGTTAAATAAATAGGATTGGAGAAGAATATTTATTTGTTAAATAAATAGAGTTATAAAAAGGAAATATTTATTTAGAAAATAAATAGAGTTATAAAAAGGATTTATTGGGAAATGAAAAGAATGTCATATAAGGAAATATTTGGCAAATGAATAGAATTTTACACTAGGAAAGTTTAGACTTGTGCTTCGCACACGGGTATATCATGATATGGATTTAAAGCAAAGATTTTAAATAGAATTTGTTATAACCAATAGATTGAGAAGATTAATTTATAAATAATATTTTATAAATTAAATAAAATATTTATCATTTGATAAATAGAATATATAAGTCAGGGCTTATATAGAGAAGTAAGAATCGATTTCAACATCGATATTTGAAACTGAATATGGACGTAGAGTTAATCAAAGGAGTTAATCGATTAGAGTTAGAGTTAACCGATTAGAGTTAGAGTTAATCGATTAGAGTTAGAGTTAACCAGTTAGAGTTAATCAGTTAGAGTTAATCGATTAGAGTTAAATCGAACTAGAGTTATTAGAACAGAGTTAACCGAACAAGTGTTAGTCGAATACTTGTTATTCGAATAGAGTTAACTGAATTAGAGTTAATCGATTAGAGTTAGAGTTAATCGATTAGAGTTAGAGTTAATCGATTAGAGTTAGAGTTAACCTGTTAGAGTTAATCAGTTAGATTTAATCGATTAGAGTTAAACTGAACTAGAGTTATTCGAATAGAGTTAATCGAACAAGAGTTAGTCGAATATTTGTTATTATTCGAATAGAGATAATTGAATTAGAGTTAGTCGGATTAGAGTTATTCGAATATTAGTTATTCGAAAGGAGTTATCGAATATTAGTTATTCGAAAGGAGTAATCGAATATTAGTTATTCGAAAGGAGTTATCGAATATTAGTTATTCGAAAAGAGTAATCGAATATTAGTTATTCGAAAGGAGTTATCGAATATTAGCGATTCGAAAGGAGTTAATCGAATATAGTTTATTCGAAAGGAGTTAATTGATAAGAGTTAATTAGTTAGAGTTAATTGAATAGAGTTAATCCAGTAGGGTTAATCAAATAGAGTAAATCCAATAGAGTTAACCAAATAGAGTTAATAGAAGTGAGTTCATCAAATAGAGCTAACTGATAAGAGAAATCGATTAGAGTTAATCGAAAAGTGTTAATTGAATAGAGTTATTCGAATATAGGTTATTCGAAGAAGAGAGATTAGATATTATCGAATATAGTTTATTCGAGGGAAAGAGTTATTGAATAGAGATTTATTAGAAAGAGAGTTACGTAAGGAAGTTTTTTAAAGATTTAAAAGATAAACTTTGACTATTTCGAAGTTAAAACGTTGTTCAGTTAAGGTCTGAGAGGTAATTATACCCCGACTTGATTGACTTCCATCTTAACTAAGGAATGGTAAGGTTTGATAGTGAAGCTTGGATAAGTGAATTTAATTAATGAGCGTAATGGTTTGAGTTGGCACGGTGATGTTTGATTTAAACATCAGTTTAAATCCAGTGAAGGAGTTTTGGAAATGTTTTCCAAATAAGAATCAGAAATGTTTTCTGATAATAGAAAATAAGAATTTAGAATATATGGAAATAGGAGATAAGTAAATTAATGAACTAAAGAGATAAATGTTAAATGATGATTGGCCGATAAAAATTCCATCTGGAAATAATATCTATGTTTGCACACGTGTTTTTCTTTGATAGTTAAATCACAGACTATCGAAGTTTTGACCATTTTTCCGTCGTCAATACGGAGAGACCGGTTGGATTTTATCCATAGAACCACTCCGTATGGGCGTTAACGTTTCGAATCAAATAGATCGAAGACAAATTGAAGACGGAGTAAAGTGCAAGGGCTGCTGTATAAGTCCTAGGTAGAGATTGCCTAGGATGGATGTACGGAATAGTGCCTTCGGTTTGTCCAGTCCCAGGACAACTTGAATGGACGAATGTCTGACAGAGTATATCTGGTAGATCGCGTAAGTTGATCGTTTCAAACGTATTGACGTTGGTGGCGGAGGAATTCGTTTCTCTTAGCTTATACCCGTGGTATTTTTGGGGAAATCAATTTGTGATTTGACATGTATGACGATGTGGCATTCAAAGTGAATGAATGAGTAATATGTTGAAAGATACGTTATGACCTCCAGCCTCATCAACTGAGAAATGACAGAAATCGGGCAGGCAGCATGGCTAAGTGGTTCGCAACCAAGTAGGGTATATTGTCACCATCTAGAGAATATTCATATTTGTTACTTCTTTCAATTTTGTATCTCCCGGGAATGGTTATGTTGGTTTAGCAACTGTAAGGTGACAATATATTCAATACACTCAAGAGAAATGAGTGGTCGGTCATGTGTGGTCGAGTTACAAGATGTTCTTGTTGAACTCCAGTGTATCGCTTCTAGAGTACACAGAGCGGAAGGTGGATCCATACCTTGTCATAGTTGGGAATCCATTCCCCAAATAAGAGCCCGTAGTTTTAATTGTATATTATATATGTAGAACATTAGATGCAAGCGTATCTACTAGAGGATTATTATATTGTGGTTGATAAACATTATTATAATATTAAAAGAGTTTTGATATAAAGTTTATCATTTATTTCAAAAAGATTTTGAAAGTTAAATCAAATGTTTTGGATTCTCATAAGGGAAAAACCCGTTCCATTATACGGCGTGGTCTTATGAGATATCGTTTTATTGCTCAAACTGTTTAAATTGTTTTACTCACACCAGTCCCATGACTAACCCGGAGTTTATTTTGTTTTGTTTTCCCTAAACTCTTGGGTGCCCAATTTTGTACGGGCAGTCAAGTAGTCAGGAATTTACAGATATACTAGGAGAGCTTGGAGCAGAAGGCTTCAGGATTATATAGCTATAGTATTTCTGCTGTGTTGTAAGCGTTGTACTATGATAATGATATGTATATTCGAGTACAGATTTATAATTCGAAGTTATGTTATATATTATATGTTATTCGTTCCGTTGTGAGGTTCGTGTTACTCTGATGTTGTGTTGTTCTTCTTCTTCTATTCTAAGTTTCTATCTTATCTATTCTCACCCTCTAATTTTTTTCATGGACTATCCGACGTTTTCGATGTTTGGATACTCGACATGGTGTGGTATGTCGAATTTTCTAAGTCGAATTTTTTCGGTATGTTAAGTGGTATCAGAGCTTAAGGTTAAGTAATTACCTTGGCTCTGTGGCATGACTCAGTAGTGATGGGGTCAGTAATACCCTAGATTGAGTTGAGTGGATATATACGAGTGAATATATTTGTTATTCAATATAAAACTGTTCTATATTGTGGAGATTTATTGATTGAGTTGTTTATGGGTTCTGGTTGATTAGTTTGATCCACTGTATCGGTAGGGGTTTATAAACACTTGAATACGATGGACCGACACTGTATGTTTTGAAAAGAGGGTAAATAAAATAATTTTACCCAAAGTATATTTTGATATAGAGAAAATATATATATTGGATTTATAATATATTGGATATATTGGTTGTTATTATAATCGAGTAAGATTATAAATTAAATGGTTGTGTATATATAACCAAATAAAATTCGTATAAGTGTTACGAAATGAATTGAATATGAAATTTAAATCAGAACTGGAATTTAAAATTCTGAAAATATGAAAGATGTTTGTAAATGGAATTGAATTGAATATAAGAGAATTTTAAAATCCTAGGAGATTTTAGAGTGTTTTACAAGCACTGGGGATGGTATTTTGAATTGATTTCAAAATGGAAGTGTTTAAATATGGTTTTGAAAGTGATATAGTATTGAACTCACTTCGATCGCTGGGAAATAATTCTGATGATGACTACAGCATCATCAGTGTTCATTTTCAAGTTCTAAGTGACGGATTACAACTAAAGGTTTTGTTTTTGAATTGATTTGAGAAAAGCAAGTTGTTTTGAATCCTGAAAAGGAAAGTTGATTCTCGATATGGTGAATTGTTTAAAATTCCCAGGGAAAGACTGTTTGGATTAAAACCAAATTGAACTAAAATGTGCAAAAAAAAAAAATTTGGATTTATGTGATCGGAATTTGAAATGGAACCATATTAGTGGAGTTAAGAGTTTGGAATCGAAATGAAGCTCGATATTGAAATGAAATTCGACTTTGGTACAAGCGAATGATTTGGTTTGAGAATGAATTGATTGGTGTTTGGTTGGGATAACACTGGTATATGCTGAATTAACAGCAGATGGAAGTGATAAAGTTGATATCCCCGACAAAAAAAGAACAAGTTTATATTTGGTATAAGCCTGAGATTTATGAGTTGATTTGGCAAGCCGCTTGGCTATTTGATTTTCTTTTGGCTTGGAGATGGCCCAGAGAGGCGAGTTGTAGTTGTACCGATTGACCAGTACAAAGGAGGTGCTGGTGGAATTTTTCGAAAAGTTAAAAGTGTTAGAGAATTTTCAGAAATTTTGGTTAATAAGAATGAATTAACAATTTAATTGAAATTAAATTAGTTCAGTTAAACTGAAGTTAATAGGTGAACAAATAAGTTCTAATCAGTTAGTAGGGTTTGTTTTCTACCTTAGCAATTTCGAGGATGAAATTATTTTAAGGGGGGAAGAATGTAATATCCCGTATTTTTACGGGATAATAATTAATTAATTTAATTATTTAAATAATTTTTTGGAGATTTAATTGGTCGTTTAATTAAATAATGTTGAATATTTAGTTAATAAAATTAATAGAATAATATATTTAATTTGTGAAATAATCAAAATTAGTGGAACTAACGAAAGCGGAGGTGTTCCCTCATGAACATTGGAAATGGCGGCTGCGCAACTTTCTTCCTCTTCTCCAACCCTAGCCATCGATTCCTTTCCTCCTCTTCCATCTCGCCCTCCACTCCCTTCACCATCCGATCCCTCTCCATCTAATGCTAATCCCTCTACTGTGAATCGTAGAGCCTCCTCATCTGGCCTTGGGAATTTGGAATCTCGCGGAGCCGATCTTCCTCCATCGTCATCCAAAGCTTCTTACCCAACTTTTACCAAGTGCGATTTTGCGTCCCTTTTCAATTCCCTTCCGCGGAATGCTGGAGTGTACGAGCCTCAGCATTTTGTTATCCCTAGGGAATCACCGCCGAAATCTCTACCAGATCCGGTCAGACAAACAGGTATGGATTTCTGGAGTTGCTATTTAGTTGGTTTTTTCCTAGATGGTACCTTGAATTATCTCGCGGTGACGAATTTCTTGAAGAGATATTGGAAATTACAAGGGTCTGTCGATATCAAATTTGATGGTAGATTTTATTACTTCAAATTCTCTAATGACACTGAAAGAAATAAGATTCTTAATGCTGATCCCATTTTTATTAGAGGTAGAATGTTTATTTTAACTAAATGGGATCCCATGATCGGAAATGCTCAATCGCAAATCAGAAAAGTGCCTGTTTGGATTCATTTCTATCGAATCCCCACTATTTTATGGACCCTAATTGGTATAAATTAGTTAGTGTGTCACATAGGAAAGCTGATCTGTTTCGACAGTAGTACTGAAAGGATGAACAGGTTTAGGTATGCTAAAGCATTGGTGGAAGTCTCCCCTGATTTTGAACTACCAGATTCCATACCTATACCTGTTGTAGAAGAAAATTGCCCATCGGTTAAACTCTCGTATGATTGGAAGCCAATGATCTGCACTGTGTGCAAAGAATTCGGTCACGACACTATTTCTTGTGAGTTAAATAAAAACAAGAAGCCAAATGGAGATAGGGTTGCTAACAAGGAAGGACATCAACACAATGAAGTTAATGTTCATAATTGGCACAACAAACAACGTGTACAGGGGGATACAAATCTGAATAATTGGAAAACAGTGAACACCAAGAAGAAGAATTATTGGAGAATGAAAACTTTTGGTAATAATAGTGAGGCTGTTAACAATACTGCGGAAATGGATTCTAATCCCTTTGCAAGTCTAGAAACTGCTACTTGTAATCACGATGGAGGAAATAATAAGGCACAAACTATGGATTCCGATCTAAATAATAGTGTTGCTCCTGTTGACACTTCTCAAACTAATGGGAATGAGGCGCTGACATTAGCTGAAGCCGGATTGAATTGCACTGAAGTCGCTAATGTCCCGGGTACACTTATCGATCAGGATACACAAAAACAGGTTGGCTCGGAAGCTTCTTCCTACCTAACTGCTGCAATGTCAAGTGCTACAACCTTAACCCAAGGTACTTCAGTAATTCCTACTTCGAATGCATGTTCATCTTCAAATGTGACATCTACTCCTCAAGGCGCTGCTATGACATCTTCAAAAGTGACATTTTCAAATGTGACAACTTCTTCTCAAGGTGCTATCATGACATCTTCTTTGGCAGAGCAAACACCAAAATCTATATCGGGAAAGGGCGTTTCCAGTTCATCAGGTTTGTCTTCTCTAGACCTTTCTAGTCCTTATACCATGTCATGCTCTATGACTGTTAGTCATTCAACTCCAGTTTTGTCGCCTTTAGCTGCCGTTTTACCTTGTTCTTCTTTGACAAGTCATAGCACTCTGGTTAGTTCTTTAGTGAAAGCAAGACCTTCTTCTAACACTCCTACTTCTCTTCATGGTGCCACTTTGTCCGCACCTTCTTTGGTTGGATCACCATATGTGAACCTAAGGCCTCCTGCGCATTTAACTCTTCCCCTTCCTCCTGTTTGCGGCGCTGGTCCAACTTATACATCTGTGGCAAACTTTTCCTCGGCTGTTCCAACTAGTGCTTTACCATCGTTCAAGAATCAAAAGCTTAAAGGAAAATTCTGGGCTGACGATCTCGATGAGGGACATGACTATGATTTAGATGACATCCTACCAGCTGGGTCTAAAGTGAAATTTAAAGGTAGACACACAAGGAGGAATCCTGGTCCTATTTTTGATCCAACTTTAACATAAGAGAATTAGCTGGTATGAGGTATCACTGTTCATTACTGTGCTTAATAAAGTATTGGATGTACCTATAAGCAACATGATACTGCTGCGACTGCACTCTCTTGTTGGTCATTGGCACGCTGCAGTTCAATACAGGATGTTGAGACTTTATTTTTCTTCACTTGCAATAATGTAATGATAATTTGATAATTGTTTTCTGGCATAGAAATTCTAAGGCTAGCAAATGTCAAGAGTCTGTAATGCTCTGTATGTATAGTTGGTTGTAACTCTTGAAGTTGTGAATAAAAACTTTCACTTGCCTTTCAAAAAAAAAAAATTAGTGAAATTCGCAATATAATGTGAACTGGACAATTTATAATATATAATTCAGTTTAGAGTTGAATTATATTAACGAATATATTATTTAAATGAAGGTTGATCATATAATTATAATCGAGCTCGAAATGGCGCGGCAGTTCGAAATTCGGCGATTCGAACTTTAAACGAATATAAAGAAGCCGTTTTAAGTCGGATTTCTGTGAAACAAGAAACGTTCAGAGCTGGTGAAGTATATTTTTTTAATGGAAGAGAAAAATTGGGATTTCGTCGTGTAGATTTTTATTTATTTCCAAATCAAATTTTAGAAAAGTCGCTATAGAATTCCTTAATAATTTATTTCAATTTATTTATATATTAAATGGATTTTTAAATATAAATCGAATATCAATATAATTGGGGATTTTGAAATATCGAGTTACAAATTCATATAGGAATATTCTAGAGCTGTATGATATTCTGTTGTGAATATATACAGTAATATATATTTTTAAATATTTAATTTAATTGTTTTTAAATATATTTATATAATTAAAAGGGTTATTTAGAGCTTTAAAAATAGCCAGTTTTACAAACGACCTCAGAATTCGACGAAACTAATTTTATTGGATCCGCAATGTTAAATTATTGTTAGATTTTAATTTCCGTGATTTTTGAAGTCAGTATGTTGCCGTACGAGATTTTAATGTGAAAAACAATCGATATTTTGACAGTTAAAAATACGCTGTGTGAGCAAATGGAGTCGGAATTCGACGAAACTAGTTTTGTTGGGACCGTAATGTCAAACTTTAGCTGCACGTTAGTTTCCATGATTTTTGGGTATCGTGTATGATCACATGAATTTTTAGAAGGCGAGAACGAATATAAATTGAATATAAAAATGGTAGATGTCTAACCCAAAATATCCTAATCTATTTATGATCAAAACAAGATCACGTTCCTTCCCTCTCAGCCTCACCCTCACTTCTTATAAACGCAAGAAAAATCCATCCTCTTAGAGAAATCGTGAGCAAGAAAAATCATACAAATTTCATATAAATTCTATAAATCCTCTAATATATATATTTGCAATCATCCTCTCAAATCCTTCGATTTTGTATACCTCTAGTTGAGCTTGACCATTCTTTTTGGGTTCGCAGTTTTCTTCGAAGAACCTAGGGTTGGGAAAATCGTGAGTATGAAGCATTTATTTATTAATTGGATCTTGAATTCGGGTCCATGGGGTTGTTTAGCAACTCGGTGAGGGGTTTTGTGTATTTCGGTGATCAACACTGTCGATGATCACCTGGGACAGTGGGCAACGCGTTTGTCAGCGTGAGCTCGAGTTGAGCAAATGGAGTATAGGAAGGTAGAGATTTTGATGGAGGATTCAATGGTGTACTTCTTTTGTGGATTCATGGAATGATGATTGTGTTTGGGAGGAGAGAAGAAAGTACGAAGGGCTATGTATCAGTTACAGGAAGTCACGATTGAATTGGGGAAGAAGGATGTTACGGTATGGGTTTTAACATGGATTTGGGCCGGAGTTTTTAAAGTGAGAAGCCCATTTATAAATAAGATTTATGTTATTAAATTTAGTGTATATACTTGTAATGTTAATATCTTTGTCATATGTGATCAAAATTCAGCGAAACAAGATCCTTGGGGTCATATGGACGGGGGCAACACAATGGAACTGACTGGGAGTGAATCCAAGCCTGTTACAATTTATAGCAAAATAAATTGTCCATCTGAATCAATCGATAGTTATCGTTATTAACGATGATTGTCCAATGTGAGTAAAACTCACCAACTCTAAACATTTATATTTTTATAACGTATTCTTAAGACTAATAATTATCTATTGATTGCCGTGTGTTAACTGTTTGGGTGAATTGCTTGTGTATTGGTTGAAAGTGTAGATAACGATATATATAAGTCGTTAATCAAATATTGATTCCGTTTAGCAAAATATTTCATATTGAAATGAAATCGATGTTAATTATATTGTTTAACATCTGTGATGCAGGGAAACAGGTCGGAGGAATCCAACTAGATTCCTCAACATTTATTTTATTGTTCTTCATATATTGTAATATATGATGTGATATATAATCCGTGTTGATTATGTGTGTTTGAATGATATCGATCATTGCTATTTGGTGTTTTGAATACCGTAAGAAATACTGGGATGTAAAAAAGGGAATTTTCAAAGTGTATTTTGAAAGTAAATTATTTATATAAAATCAATGGATTTTATAAAAAAGAAAAAGGATTTTATAAGGGAAAATAGTTATAAAATCAAAAGGGTTTAGAAAAGGAAATATTTATGGGAAATAAATATGTTAAAATAGGATTGAAAGGAAATATTTATGGGAAATAAATATGTTAAAATAGAATTGAAAGGAAATATTTATGGGAAATAAATATGTTAAAATAGAATTGAAAGGAAATATTTATGGGAAATAAATTTGTTAAAATAGAATTGAAAGGAAATATTGTAAACCATTTACGAATAGAATTAAAGGGTATACTTGTAAACCATTTACAAATAGAAATGAAAAGGGTATATTTGTAAACCATTTACAAATAGAAATGAAAAGGATATATTTGTAAACCATTTACAAATAGATTTGGAAAGGGAATATTTGTAAAACATTTACAAATAGAATTGAAAAGAAAATATTTATTTGTTAACTAAATAGGATTGGAAAAGAATATTTATTTGTTAAACAAATAGAGTTATAAAAGGGATTTATTGGGAAATGAAAAGAATGTCATATAAGGAAATATTTGGCAAATGAATAGAATTTCAAGTTAGGAAAGTTTAGACAAGTGCTTCACACAAGGATATAACATGATATGGATTTAAAGCAAAGATTTTAAATAGAATCTGTTGTAACCAGTAGATTGAGAAGATTAATGTACAAATAATATTTTATAAATTAAATAAAATATTTATCATTGGATAAATAGAATATATAAGTCAGGGCTTATATAGAGAAGTAAGAATCGATTTCAACATTGATATTTAAAACTGAATATGGACGTAGAGTTAATCAAAGGAGTTAATCGATTAGAGTTAGAGTTAATCGATTAGAGTTAGAGTTAATCGATTAGAGTTAGAGTTAATCGATTAGAGTTAGAGTTAATCAGTTAGAGTTAATCAGTTAGAGTTAATCGATTAGAGTTAAATCAAACTAGAGTTATTTGAATAGAGTTTATCGAACAAGAGTTAGTCGAATACTTGTTATTCGAATAGAGATAATTGAATTAGAGTTAATCGATTAGAGTTAGAGTTTATCTATTAGAGTTAGAGTTAATCGATTAGAGTTAGTGTGATGGCCTGAAAATCCGTACCAATTTGAGCTGACTAATATCTTACACATTCAACTCAAAGGCACGAAAATTCAAATCATTAATAGAAAGAAGTTAGAGGGTGAGAAAGATAAGGTAGAACTAAAAGAATAGAAGAAGAAGAATATAACTGAACAGAATCAGAGTAAACACGAATCTCATAGCGGAACGAATAAATTGTATTATAACATAACTATGAAATACAAAATCTGAATTTGTACTTACATATCATATCAGAGCATAACCCGTATACACCACAACAGAAATAATCTTTAAATATCTAACGGTGAAAGCTTCTGCTTTGAGCCCCTCCAAGTGAATCTGTAAAATCCTTATACGCTTGACCGCCCGTACAAATTTGGGCACCCAAGAGTTTAGGGAAAATCAAACAAAATAAACTCTGGGCCAGTCATGGGACTGGTGTGAGTAAATTCCAACCATACTGTTAACTTTGAAAATCCTTTTGAAATAAAAGGATAATAGTAAGATCAGCCCACACATAAACGTGGACAGTTTTTACCTTACTATGACACAAATATCTTTGATATCAAAATTCAGTGATATTATAATAATGTCTAATCAAATGTTCACTTTTTATTTAACATTTGTCTTTATTATTCGAAATTTCCAAGGCTTACCAGATATTTCTCAAACCCCGTTTTAGCCATTTCACACTTCTTGGAAAACATTTCCAGTTATTATAAACTCTTATTTTCCAATGTTCCAGAAAATATACGTTATTAACGTTCGAATCGTTTCCATTATTATCACATTCTTTATTTCTATTCTTGGATAATCTACCCTATCTACATTGGAAAAATATTTCCGATTTCGTTATAACATTTTAATCTGCCAATTGTTCACTTTTAAAACATTATTCACTTTAAAATGCGAATATCATTTCTATTATAGAAATTTGAGCACCTTTATTAAATAACTCTTTATCGAGGTAATAAATACCTTTCTCTCGTTTACCGAAATCTCTTTCATAATTTATATTCCCATTCCACTTTATAACTCTATTTCTAAGTCAACTTCTTATCAATATCAAGTTTATAACTAAATATTGATTATATATCCTTATTCTAATCTACTGGTTTTAAACTAAAAATTAACTATCCTATCAGATTATAATTCCTAAAATAACTTATTTTCATAATCTTCGACATTGCCGAACTATAATTCCAAATCCTAATGGTTTAGTTCTAATCATATTCCAAACATCGAAATGATGTTATCGTTTTCTGAAACGATTCTCCAATTCTCTTTCTAAACTTATGCTTATCTTTCTTTTGGATAAACATCGTTAAGTGGATTTCAAACCAAATTATTTTCATTTCCTAAGGAGTAGTGCTATATATAGAAATCACGCTTAAGCTTGGTCAACAACGTTAATTTATCGTTACGGTTCAAAAACTTGTCATACGCTGTAATATTCCCTTTATAACTAATCTTGATATCACAGTCACGCTTAAGTCTGGTCAACAACTTTTATTTTATCGTTATAGTTCTAGGACTTGCAATAAGCTGCCATATTTTCTTTATACTAATCTTGACCTCTCTTTCCGTTACAACCTGATATCATTCCTCGATAATAGTGAAGCCGTTCAAGGTGGGGTATTTTATTTACCTCTGAGATCTTCATCGACAACGTTCTTATCTTAGAATAAATATAAGTCTATAACTCTAAACTCCTTATTTCTTATAGTATCCCTCAAATCGTATTTCTTGTTTTATTTGGAATATGGGTTTATAACCCCACATTCAAACTTCAAAATCTCTATTGTTTATGACAATCTATATTAACCATTAACTCTTCGCTTTAACTTCATTCCACAATTCTATTTATAACTTCTTTTCCAAGATCTATTTACGTTCTTTGTCTTCTGACGTTTTATTTTTATTTGAATCATTATACTTAATTCAAGTAACATCTCATTATAAACTCAATATCCTCTTAAATGAAATCCACTTAAGAAACAATTATATAATTAAAAATAATTAAATAATATTTACTTTATCATTACTGAAGTAAAACAATTTACTTCATTATTAATCTAAATAGATCAGTTGCTTACTTTATACTAATTATATTAGTTCTATCATCATTTAAACTTCATTAATTAAAAGGGTAATTAATGAGAAATCTTATTAATGTTAAACAATTAATTGTCAAGTTATTATCATTAGATTAATTGAAGACCAATTTATCTAATAATCGCTTTCCAATAAAAACAGTTGATTTAGTCAACTTCATATTATCAGTTAATTTGTTAACTGATCTTAATTACTTCTTAACATTAGATTAATATAATTAAATTAATAATATTTATAAATTGTTTGTCTTAAAATAATTATCCAAATATTTACTCGTAGGATAATTTTTGCTTTATAAACTTATTTAAATGTCAACAATCGTTTTTATTTACTTTATAAAAACGAACTCTAAAATACTGGTTTATAATAAAACTTCTATAAAATTTAAAAATTCGCTTTAATTATAAAAATATAATTTTTATAATTAACTTCGTTGATTTACCTGACGGTCAATTAACTTCAAAACGATGGGTTTATGGTCGTCTATAGTCACTTTCTAAATTGATATCGTTTGTTTATTAAATCGAAAAAATGTTGAATTCCCATTCAACATCAACATTCACATGGGTTTTACTGTCATTTGGGTTCAAACAATGTATATATATATAACAAACAATACATATAATTATTGAGGAAATCCGGTTGGATTCCTCCAACTGGTTTCCCGCATCCACAGATGTTAGCCAAAAAATTAACACTAATTCCATACTAGAGAATACATAATCGATGAAATCAATATCCAACCAGTGGTGTGTATATATGCAATGATATATATTTCAACCAATTTAATTTGTAATCGACCTAAACGACCATTACACAACATTCAACCAATATTAAAATATAATTAAAATATTTAAAATAGATTGGAGTGAATGAGTTTACTCACCTTGCGCGTTAACCGTTTAATAACAATTTGCGTTAGCTGATTATTCTGTTTTGGTTTCGTTTTAAAATCAAACAAGTGTTTGAATTTATCATGAAATTCCTCCAGCTCACCTCGGCTCCATAGCGTAGATCTTGCCGCTGCAATTCCAAATTAACTGATCGCGTTCAATGATTTAATTAAGCGAATCTCTGTGTCTTGTCTTCATACAGCAAAAGCTCTCTTCCCCGACAAAAACTTGTTGCATGCAGCACTTTGTTTTCCCCCAACACCGTGCTTTCAGCCATTCATAGACCATCGCTCATCTAATACAGGATTCACCGGTACACCCTGCATCACACACTCCAACCTCCCATCGCCATAGAAACAAGTTCGACCCTCCCCCTATAACAGAAATTTTCGGCTTCAATCAAAAACAGATAAACACTTCCACTTGTTTAATCCGCCACCATCCTTTCTATAGTTTCGTTCCATCATTTGTTCATGCGAGAAAATCCACGCTAGAAAACCCCATGGCCGAAACTTTTGTACCCTTTTTGTTTCCATGTATTTTCCAAACTTCCTCACACCATTTATTTTAACACAGTATAAACCAATCCCCAAGCCAACGTCCGCTCCCTCCATCTCTTGTACCAATAACACGCAACTCCTCTTTCCTTCATTAAAAATTAATGTATCATCTCCTGTTTGTAATTTAATACCCCATTTTAACGGTCCACCGTCCTACTTTATAAACACCCTTATACTCCTCGTCCATGGATCCATGTTCACTCATAAACTTGACATTGCCATCACACTTGCCTTAACACGGCCTTCCTCTACCGGAAATAACCTCAGCTTCGATGACCCCTTTTCGCATCTGTTCCACCCTTCTCATACTGCTGTCCCTACTCCCCTCCCCATCCATGTTTACTGTGCACTAACCCAAGCCAGAAAACCACTTTCCCTTCACTCAACGTCCTTTCCATCAACATGATCTTCAACTTGTTCTACACTCTCTCATATTCTAGTCAAGCTTTCCATTTATTTCAAGGCCAATTCAAAAACCTTGCTAACATATAAAATACTTCACTGCATTTTCTCAGCCTTCCCACTCGCGTATGACCAGTCCAATCCGCCTGGTCCTTCATGATGTCGCAACCGTGCCTCCTTAGGCCGCCATCAAAACGCCACCAAGTCGAACTTGTTAGAAACTGATTCTCTGCATCCTCGTCATGCTACACTACTTTGTGTTGTCCATTTGGTCATGAACTCACATCGCTCTCCGCTCACGTATGCTCCTTTTCACCAGAAATGTGACGCAACCCCCGCGTTAGCCTTCGGTCTCCTAAGTTGGGTTGCGGTCAGCCTCATCTGCTGCTGCTTTAACTAGCCTACCAGAATTGCGCTCAAGGCACATAAATGTTATGCGATATTGATGCTTTCATGAAGGGAAACTCAACAGATGAAATAAATTTCAGATTTCATCAGGCATGGGGTTTTAGATTTTAAATCCGCAGAAAGCTTCTATTTGCAATGTTTGGGAGAAGAATGTTGCGTGGTTATTTATGGGGGAAAAAGGTTGCTTCAGTTTTAAGCTATAGGCAAATAGAATAGGTAATGGTGCATTAAATTAGGCCTGTACTGATTTCTTTGTCTTGAAGCCTTAGGGAATGGTTTAGACTTTAGAGTATGGTCTGTTTTCTTTCATAGAAAGTAATAGGTATGCAGATATATTATACTTATATATGAAGATGCAACATTTTCAAGTACACAAATTTTCACATGCTATAATGTTTCATTTTACCAATTCGCCCCATGGTATGTTGGCATACGTTTATTCATTTTAATATACCAGTCCTTTAAATGACGACTTCTATTGGAAAGGTTTGTTAGTTGATATTTCAAGATTTGCTCTTTTATTTATATATGAGCGCTTCAGACTGAAATAAAAATACAGTCGTGTTCAGTGAGGTTCCGCGATCCCGAAAATATAATAATATTGGTAGGTTAACTCATATTTTGAAATCCCAAAATGTTGTTACAAGGTGCAAAATACTCCAAATAAAAAGTTGTGTATTTAATTATTAAAAATTACAGTAAAATTCTAAAAATTAAATTATCACTATGTCTCAAAAGAACCTTGTATAAATTCGAAACAGATGTTTAAATATATTTAAATAACTGTTATGGCCATAAACGAATACGTCGTTGTTTTTTTTGAATATTTAATTTGAACATAACTTACGATATATAATCCAGAATTTTGATTTTTCACTTCCATTAGAGAAATACAGTTCAATAGATTGCAACGTTTCTTGTTTCGAAGAAATCCGATTTATAACGAATCTTGTACACTCAGTTGAAGTTCAAAACGTTAAATTACGAACTGCCGCGATATTACGGACTCGATTATATTTAATATATATTTCCATACGTTAAAATTCATTTAATTAATATAAAAATCCACTTAAATTACGAAATTCAATATTTAAACTGATTTAAATATTCAAATACAAACCGATAAAATTGCGGGACGTTACAGTTAGAGTTAAATCGAACTAGAGTTATTCGAATAAAGTTAATTGAACAAGAGTTAGTCGAATATTTGTTACTCGAATAGAGTTAATTGAATTAAAGTTACTCGGATTAGAGTTATTCGAATATTAGTTATTCGAAAGGAGTTATCGAATATTTGTTATTCGAGAGGAGTTATCGAATATTAGTTATTCGAAAGGAGTAATCGAATATCGAAAGGAGTTATCGAATATTAGTTATTCGAAAGGAGTTAATCAAGTATAGTTTATTCGGAAGGAGTTAATTGATAAGAGTTAATTAGTTAGAGTTAATTGAATAGAGTTAATCAAGTAGGGTTAATCAAACAGAGTAAATCCAATAGAGTTAATCAAATAAAGTTAATAGAATTGAGTTAATCAAATAGAGCTAACTGATAAGAGTAAATCGATTAGAGTTAATCGAATAGTGTTAATTTAATAGAGTTATTCGAATATAGGTTATTCGAAGAAGAGAGATTATCGAATATAGTTTATTCGAGGGAAAGAGTTATCGAATAGAGATTTATTCGAAAGAGAGTTACGTAAGGAAGTTTGTTAAAGATTTAAAAGATAAATTTTGACTATTTCGAAGTTAAAACTTTGTTCAGTTAAGGTATGAGAGGTAATTATACCCCAACTTGATTGGCTTCCTTCTTAACTAAGGAATGGTAAGGTTTGATAGTGAAGGTTGGATAAGTGAATTTAGTTAATGAGTGTAATGGTTTGAGTTGGCATAGCGATGTTTGATTTAAACATCAGTTTAAATCCAGTGAAAGAGTTTTGGAAATGTTTTCCAAATAAGAATCAGAAATGTTTTCTAATAATAGAAAATAAGAATTTAGAATATATGGAAACAGGAGATAAGTAAATTAATGAACTAAAGAGATAAATGTTAAATGATGATTGATCGATAAAATTTCCATCTGGAAATAATATCGTTGTTTGCACACGTGTTTTTCTTTGATAGTTAAATCACGGACTATCAAAGCTTTGACCACTTTTCCGTCGTCAATACGGAGAGACCTGTTGGATTCTTTTCCAAAGAACCACTCCGTATGGGCGTTAGCGTTTCGAATCAAATAGATCGAAGACAAGTTGAAGACGGAGTAAAGTGTAAGGGCTGGTTAATAAGTCCAAGGTAGAGATTGCCTAGGATGGATGTACAGAATATTGCCTTCGGTTTGTCCAGTCCCAGGACAACTTGAATGGATGAATGTCTGACAGAGTATATCTGGTAGATCGCGTAAGTTTATCGTTTCGAACATATTTATGACGGTGGCGGAGGAATTCGTTTCTCTTAGCTTATACCCGTAGTATTTTTGGGGAAACCAAATTGTGATTTGATGGGTATGATGATGTGGCATTCAAAGTGAATGAATGAGTAATCTTTGAAAGATATGTTATGACCTCCAGCCTCATCAACTGGGAAATGACAAAAATCGGGCAGGCAGCATGGTTAAGTGGTTCGCAACCAAGTAGGGTATATTCTCACCATCTAGATAATATTCATATTTGTTACTTCTTTCAATTCTGTATCTCCCGGGAATGGTTATGTTGGTTTACCAACTGTAAGGTGACAATATATTCGATACATTCAAGCGAAATGAGTGGTCGTCATGTGTAGCCGAGTTACAAGATGGTCTTGTTGAACTCCAGTGTATCGCTTCTAGAGTACACTGAGAGGAAGGTGGATCCATACCTTGTCCTAGTTGGAATCCATTCCCCAAATAAGAGCTCGTGGTTTTAATTGTATATTATATATGTAGAACGTTAGATGCAAGCGTTTCTACTAGATGATTATTATATTGTGGCTGATAGACATTATTATAATATCAAAAGAGCTTTGATATAAAGTTTATCGTTTCTTTCAAAAAGATTTTGAAAGTTAAACCAAATGTTGTGACGGCCCGCCCGCGCCAACCGACATTTTCTCCGTAAGTGCGCTGTACACATGCCCAGGTAGCACGGGACGGATCGTCAGAAGAAAGGGAAAACGAGAACGAACTAATCAAGAACCTGTAGAATGTCTCACAGCGCATGGAGTAAAATATAATAATGATATACTTGACATAAAACAGGTGAGACAGTGCATAAGCTGATAACTAAAACCAACATCAACATCAGAGCAACGGAAATCCAAATACAGCTTATTACAACTTTCCAAATTTACTGTCTCTAAAACAAAAGAAAGCTAAAGTAGAAGATGCACTAATAATGCCTAAACGGTGATCTTCAACAACACAGGGAGAATACTATATATATCATACGTGGAAGCCTCCTGCTCGTCTCCGGATCATCTACCCATGCATCACCAGCTAACCTGTCTCTAGTCTGCTCGTTTGAGCACCCAGAGTAATAAGAAGAGACATTAAACTCTGGGTCAGACAAAAAGTCTGGTATGAGCGATAAGCATCTAAACAGAACAATAACAGGTATACTAAACCGTACCTGAACCTGGTGTGACGGCCCGCCAGCATCAACCGGCATTTTCTCCGTAAGTGCGCTGTACACATGCCCAGCTAGCACGGGACGGATCGTCAGAAGAAAGGGAAAAAGAGAACGAACTAATCAAGAACCTGTAGAATGTCTCACAGCGCATGGAGTAAAATATAATAATAATATACTTGACATAAAACAGGTGAGACAGTGCATAAGATGATAACTAAAACCAACATCAACATCAGAGCAGCGGAAATTCAAATACAGCTTATTACAACTTTCCGAATTTACTGTCTCTAAAACAAAAGAAAGCTAAAGTAGAAGATGCACTACTAATGACCAAGTAGTGATCTTCAACAACACAGGGAGAATACTATATATATCATACGTGGAAGCCTCCTACTCGTCTCCGGATCATCTACCCGTGCATCACCAGCTAACCTGTCTCTAGTTCACTCGTTTGAGCACCCAGAGTAATAAGAAGAGACATAAAACTCTGGGTCAGACAAAAAGTCTGGTATGAGCGATAAGCATCTAAACAGAACAATAACAGGTATACTAAACCATACCTGAACCTGGACCTGCAACCAAAGAGTTAGCACTACATATCGTACAATACTCTAAGGTGCCATAACAAATAGTGTAAAGAATACGGGGGTGGGGTGTGCATGTCATAATGATGGCAAACAAATCAAGCATAGCAACCATCCTCACATTTCTCACTCAGTGCGTAAAGCATACGATGTCCACCACTGTCAATCACTAGACCCATCGAAGTAGTGACGGAGTTCAACTTGTACAACTACTGCTACTACCAAGCTTACCACATGGAGTCATGACCAAATCTTTACAAATGACCCCACTTCATTGGTCTATAGCCCTTTAGTCGTACCTAGGCCACTGTGGCCCTGAATCCGTCCACGTACCTCCCATACATAGTGATCCAAAGTCATAGACATCGACTGCCCCTTGGCACACGTCACGCAGCAAAGCCCAATCACGAAGCCCACTCATTGGTTCCCAACTGGATCCTGAGTCAAAGCTCCTCATTTGGACTTCCTTTGCTTCTCGGGTTTTGATCGAATTGGAGTTGGTCTTCAGAATAGTCGTCGCGTAGTAGTAATTGCCCACGTACGGTTCGGTTCGGTGTTCCTCGTCTAGCTCGGTTCGGTTCGGTGTAACCTTCCAGCTCGGTTCGGTTCAGTGGTCCTAGTCCGTACCTGGATCAGTGCTCCATCCCTTCTCGGTTCGGTTCGGAAGTTGCTCCCTTCTAGGTTTCCCGATCTGATCCCGTCCTTCTCCATTCGCCCGATCCGATCCCGCTCACTTGTCTGCTCCGATCTGATCCGCTCCCTAGCTCCGATCCGATCCTCTGTCCAACTCCAACTCTAAGCAATGGCCTTCATTCTTGCCAACTTCTTTTGTGCCAGACTTCAGTTCGGTTCAGATTCCTTGCCCAGCTCTCCTATCCGATCCGAGCCCCCAACCCGATCCGATCCGAAACCCTGCACAACTTTCTGCAACTTTTTCCAGTGACTTGTTTACGCCATTCGGCGACATTTTCGACCAATCTATCTATTCTAATCAACCACAAATCCTTCCAAACAGTCATAGAAACCTAGCAAACTAACCACAAACACCAAAACAATGAATTTACATGTCAAAATGGATCAAATGTACCCAAAACCCCATATTTTCCCTTAAGCATATTTAGGAAAAACTAATGATATGATTAGTAAAACTTAACCAAATCAAACCCAATTTCTAACAGAGGTCTAAAACATTATTTAAGAATTTATAAATATTTTTCCAGAATTTATTAGCGTATAAATTCGCTAATCTTCACTAATTACCCTTAATTAACTGTAATTAATGTCAAAACAATGCTAATCACTCACCTTGGCCACAAATAAAATTCTCAGAACTGAAACCTCGCTGATTTGGGTGAATACTGATGTCTAACAGCAGCTCTAACCTTGCTTTCATGTTTTCTCTCCTTAATTTTATGTAGATTACGCCAAAACTTGATTAGAAAGTGATTTGGGGATGTTTCTAGATGTTGGCGGCCATTGTTAGGGTTCAAGAATGAAAGTGGCGGCTGGAAAATGAAAATAAGACCGTTCTCTAACTGATTTCAGCCTCCTCATGACCCTAATCCCGAAATTCCTCATTGGGCCTAGCTGTTAATCACCCGGTTAAACCCAATTAAGCTGTTTTTCACTATCTGAAACTTGTTTCAGCCATATCTCCCAAATGGTGAGTCCGTTTGGCTAATGTGACCACTCTACGGAATGTTAAATCATCATCCGGAGCCAATGAAAGTGGTTTCAGGTAAAAATTCCTTTCCAGTCAAAAGTTATGGCCAAAACAGTACCAACTAGGGGTAAAATGGTCATTTAAAAATCGAGAAAAATCATGAACATGGGAAATGACCCCAATAATCGTCTCCCAAAGTTACATGACCATACGACTTCGTATGTGAGAGAAATAAATATTCTACGATCCTTCGCTGCGTAGAATGCGGGTCGTTACACTCTCTCCCCTTAAGAAATTTCGTCCTCGAAATTCCTTAACCCAAAACATACAAAGGATCCCGCATGCCTACCAGCCATATACAACAATCAAGCATGCAAAACAAGTAAACTAGCCTATCCTAACATGCGGAAAACTAAATCGTAACTAAAATCTTACCAGGCAAAGAGTTCTGGATACGTCTCCCTAATGCTCTCCTCTGTCTCCCAAGTACAGTCATTCTCATTCTTACCCCACTGGACTTTGACTAGGTTCACCGCTTTCCTTCGAAGTTGCTTCGTATCGTTCCCAACAATACGCATAGGCTTGCGGTTCCCAACCGCCTCGGGCTCGACTTCGATATCATCCAACTGATCAGGTGAAATAGTCACATCTGGGTCATGCACGAATTTCCTTAACTGGGAAACATGAAATGCGTTGTGAACTCCTGCCATCTTCTCTGGTAATTCAACTTTATATGCCAAATTCCCAATTTGCTCGAGAACTGGGAATGGACCAACGAATCTTGGTGCTAACTTGCCTCTCCTGCCAAATCGTATCACGCTCTTCAACGGGGAAATCTTGACAACCACCAAGTCGCCAATGGAGAACTTTAATTCTCTTCTCCTCTTGTCAGCATAACTCTTCTGTCTATCTTGGGCATCCTTCATTCGTTGTTGGATAATCTTAATCTTAGCTGAAGTTTCTCTTATTACATCGGGTCCAAGCACAAACTTCTCACCAGTTTCTACCCAACATGACGGTGAGTTGCACGGTCTTCCATACAAAGCTTCATATGGGGCCATACCGATACTGGATTGGTAGCTATTATTATATGCAAACTCTACTAGATGCAATTGGTCATCCTATGATCCACCAAAATCCAATATACATGCTCTCAAGAGATCTTCCAAAATACGATTCACCCTCTCTGTCTGACCGTCGGTCTAAGGATGATATGCGGTACTGAGATGTAATTCTGACCCTAGAGCCTCTTGTAAGCTCTTCCAAAACCCACTAGTGAACAACGGGTCTCGGTCACTCACAATGCTTTTAGGTACTCCATGAAATCTCACTACCCACTTCATATACAATTCTGCTAACTTAGCTGCCGTTCTGGTCGATTTGACTGGTATAAATCTTGCACTCTTAGTCAATCGATCCACAATTACCCAAATGCTATCATGTCCCGATCTAGTCCTTGGTAAACCATCGATGAAATCCATCGAGACTTGCTCCCATTTCCATTCGGGAATTTCTAATGGTCGCAACAACCCACTAGGCTTCTTTTGCTCGGCTTTAACTAGATGGCAATTCATGCATTTGGATATAAACTTCCCAATGTCTCTTTTCATCCCTTCCCAGTAGTAGGTCTGCTTCATGTCTCAGTACATCTTGTTACCACCGGGGTGTATAGTCAATTTTGAGTGATGACATTCTCTAAGCACTTCATCTCTCAATCCATTGACATTGGGTACAACTAGCCTTCCATTCCTTCTAAGCCATCCATCTCGATCAAGCCCATATTTGTTCATCTCTCCATCGATTCCCATCTCTAACTTTGAGTCGATTTCCAATAGGTTAGGATCGTTCCTCTGACTGGAACCAATCCGCTCAATCAAAGTGGGTCTGATCGTCAAACTTGCTAACATTTCTGGATCCAATTCGCACTTTGGTCTGAAATCATACCCAGCGATGTACTCCAGTTGCTTCCATTCAACAAACATAGCCCCAAATTGGCATGTCTTCTACTCAACGCATCAGCCACCGCATTGCCCTTTCCTGATGTATATGTTATGTCGAAATCGTAGGAAGCTAAGAATTCTAACCATCGTTGCTGTCGGAGATTTAGATCCTTCTGAGAGAAAAGATACCTCAACGACTTTTGATCTGTAAACAACTCAAATCTTTCTCCCAAGAGATAGTGTCTCCACATCTTCAATGCGAACACGATCGCTGCCAATTCCAAATCATGGGTAGGGCATCTTCTCTCGTGCGGTTTCAATTGCCGACTTGCATAAGCTACAACCCTACCGCCTTGCATCAATACAGCACCTAGTCCGGTACCACATGCATCCGTATATACCATCATCTCTTCATTCCCCTTAGGAATGACTAACACTGGTGCACACGTCAACTTGTCCTTTAGACTCTTGAATGCATTCTCGCGCCTTTCATCCCAGACAAAAGCTTGATTCTTCCTGGTCAATTGGGTCAACGGTGCTGCTATCTTGGAGAAATCTTGGATAAACTTACGATAATATCCAGCTAATCCCAAGAAACTTCTTATGTCCATTACATTCTTGGGCGTAGACCAATCTTGTACCGTAGCCACCTTCGCAGGATCCACGGCGATACCATTTTCTGAAACAACATGGCCCAAGAACCTCACTTCCCTCTTCCAGAAGTGACTTAGAAAACTTTGCTTTCAATTGGTGTTTTCTCAACACCTCCATCACTATTCTTAAATGTTCCTTGTGTTCTTCCTCCATTCTCGAGTAGACCAAAATATCAACACAAGGACAAACTTATTCAACTGATCTCTAAATACCCTATTCATAAGATCCACAAAATATGATGGGGCATTGGTCAGCCCGAATGGCATGACCAACCACTCATAAAATCCAGACGGTGTCCGAAATGCCGTTTTAGCTATACTCTCAGCTTCCACTCTAAGCTGATGAAAACCTGTCGCGAGATTCAACTGAGAAAATACTCTCGCGCCACTCAACTGATCGAACAAATCATCTATCCGCGGTAGAGGATACTTGTTCTTCCTCGTCACTTTATTCAACTCGCAGTAGTTTACACACAACCGAAGGGAACCATCCGCCTTGGTAGCAAACACAACTGATGCTCCCTATTCAGAAACACTCCTTTTGATAAATCCATTCTTCAAAAGATCGCTGATTTGCACCCCGAGCTCTCGCTGCTCCCTTGGTGCCATACGACGAAGTGACATCACTATAGGTCTGGCATCTTTCACCAAATCAATACGGAACTCAATCTCTCGATGTGGTGGAAGCCCGGTCATTTCTTCGAAGACATCCGGATACTAGCCAACCACAGGCAAACCTGACAACTCACTATGCGGGATGTCGAGGGAATTTAGAAAACTAGCCAATACCCCCTCACTGGGTAGACCACCAAACACTATCCTCCGCCCATCGTCCGCTCTAGCTGTCACCAAAAAGCCCTCACAGTCTACCACCACCCCGTATCTTTGGAGCCAATCTACTCCCAAAATAATGCCAAACCCAGTAAATCCCAAAACAAAGCAATCACAAACAAACATGTATCCATGACTCGATAAGACCACATTATGACAAATCATGTTAAGGTTAGTTGAACCACCAATTGGGTTCGTCACTACTAAAGGTCTATCGACAATCTCGGGCTCCAATCCCAACCTATCTACCAGGTCACTGGATATGAAAGAACTGGAAGCTCCGGTATCAAACAAAACTCTAACAGGAACATCATAAACAGAAAGCATACCTTGAATGACGACATACTTTCCCTTCTCCTCCGCGGTTGGGGCATTCGACGAAGAAGGAATAGCATTAAGGGCATATGTTTTCACCATCTGCTTTTCTTTAGGGGGTTGCGGACACTTGTCCTTGTGATGTCCAACTTGACCATAGTTGAAGCTATTCCTATCCGCTGGCTTGGCCCGACAATTACTAGCATAATGGCCCTTCTTACCACAGCTGAAGCACTCAACATCTTGCTTATTCTTTTTCTTCTGGCCATCCTTGGTCTGATTCTGCTTTCTCTTATTCTGAGAACCATTCTTGCCTCCACCGCTTGCTTGCAGTTTCGGTTCTTCTGCAGACGCAGCCTCAGTCTTCGGCTTAGCGTAAAGACTCTCTGATCTCAATGCTTTCCCCACAATCGATTCAAACGTCTCATCGATGTGGTTAATAAGCCTTTCCCCCAAGTACTGATCCAAACCAGTTATGAATTTCTCATTTTTCTTCTCAGTAGTATCAATAAGAGATAACCCATACTTCGACAAAGTGTCGAATTCAGCAATATACTCCGAGACAGCCCTGCCATTCTGCTTGAGCTCCAAGAATTTCTTAAACAGCACTGACATCTGAGCAGCTGGAATGAACTTCTCGCTAAAGCGAACCTTAAACTGCTCCCAAGTAATCTAATCCTCGGGAGTAGCTGCCTTTATAGCATTCCACCAATTCATTGCCCGCCCTTGCCGCTGACGGGACGCTAGCTTTCTCTTCATCGCATCCTCGATACCCATATCCTCGAAGATACGTTCGCAACTATCCAACCAATCCTGAACATCCGTAGCCGACTCTGTTCCGTGGAACGGCTTCCCACCAAGACTAGTATAATCCTTATTCAGCTTGGCGAAGTCGGCCCTCGGCGCCTGCACTATTGGACCACCACCATTACCACCATTGGGAGCTGCCCTCTGCACATCCCTAAGCATCTCTCTCATGAGGTAAGTAAACATCGTCCTCATGTCAGCAGCATTCCCATTATTGGCTCCTCTACCGGTACCCCTTGCGTATCGGCTCATTGCTTTGTCTGCACAAAGAAAACGATTAACCATCTCCATAATGGTGCTAGTGCAGTACAACTTCATCCTTATACTACTAATAGTACGTATATATATAGATTTTGAAAACCAAAGTAATCACAAATACGCGCTCTCATATACGTATACTATCTCTCCCTAATAACTTCCCTAGGTTAACTACGCAACATAGAGCTCTGATATCAAGTGTGACGGCCCGCCCGCACCAACCGGCATTTTCTCCGTAAGTGCGCTGTACACATGCCCAGCTAGCACGGGACGGATCGTCAGAAGAAAGGGAAAAAGAGAACGAACTAATCAAGAATCTGTAGAATGTCTCACAGCGCATGGAGTAAAATATAATAATAATATACTTGACATAAAACAGGTGAGACAGTGCATAAGATGATAACTAAAACCAACATCAACATCAGAGCAGCGGAAATCCAAATACAGCTTATTACAACTTTCCGAATTTACTGTCTCTAAAACAAAAGAAAGCTAAAGTAGAAGATGCACTACTAATGCCCAAGCAGTGATCTTCAACAAACAGGGAGAATACTATATATATCATACGTGGAAGCCTCCTGCTCGTCTCCGGATCATCTACCCGTGCATCACCAGCTAACCTGTCTCTAGTCTGCTCGTGTGAGCACCCAGAGTAATAAGGAGAGACATAAAACTCTGGGTCAGACAAAAAGTCTGGTATGAGCGATAAGCATCTAAACAGAACAATAACAGGTATACTAAACCATACCTGAACCTGGACCTACAACCAAAGAGTTAGCACTACATACCATACAATACTCTAAGTTGTCATAACAAATAGTGTAAAGAATACGGGGGTGGGGTGTGCATGTCATAATGATGGCAAACAAATCAAGCATAGCAACCATCCTCACATTTCTCACTCAGTGCGTAAAGCATACGATGTCCACCACTGTCAATCACTAGACCCATCGAAGTAGTGACGGAGTTCAACTTGTACAACTACTACTACTACCAAGCTTACCACATGGAGTCATGACCAAATTTTTACAAATGACCCCACTTCATTGGTCTATAGCCCTTTAGTCGTACCTAGGCCACTGTGGCCCTGAATCCGTCCACGTACCTCCCATACATAGTGTTCCAAAGTCATAGATATCGACTGCCCCTTGGCACACGTCCCGCAGCAAAGCCCAATCATGAAGCCCACTCATTGGTTCCCAACTGGATCCTGAGTCAAAGCTCCTCGTTTGGACTTCCTTTGCATCTCGGCTTTTGATCGAATTGGAGTTGGTCTTCAGAAAAGTCGTCGCGTAGTAGTAATAACCCACGTACGGTTCGGTTCGGTGTTCCTCGTCTAGCTCGGTTCGGTTCGGTGTAACCTTCCAGCTCGATTCGGTTCGGTGGTCCTAGTCCATACCTGGATTAGTGCCCCATCCCTTCTCGGTTCGGTTCGGAAGTTGCTCCCTTCTAGGTTTCCCGATCTGATCCCGTCCTTCTCCATTCGCCCGATCCGATCCCGCTCACTTGCCTGCTCCGATCCGATCTCCCTAGCTCCGATCCGATCCTCTGTCCAACTCCAACTCTAAGCAATGACCTTCCTTCTTGCCAACTTCTTTTGTGCCAGACTTCAGTTCGGTTCGGATTCCTTGCCCAGCTCTCCTATCCGATCCGAGCCCCCAACCCGATCCGATCTGAAACCCTGCACAACTTTCTGCAACTTTTTCCAGCGACTTGTTTACGCCATTCAACGACGTTTTCGACCAATCTATCTATTCTAGTCAACCATAAATCCTTCCAAACAGTCATAGCAACATAGCAAACTAACCGCAAACACCAAAACAATGAATTTACATGTCAAAATGGATCAAATGTACCCAAAACCCCATATTTTCCCTTAAGCATATTTAGGAAAAACTAATGATATGATTAGTAAAACTTAACCAAATCAAACCCAATTTCTAACAGAGGTCTAAAACATTATTTAAGAATTTATAAATATTTTTCCAGAATTTATTAGTGTATAAATTCACTAATCTTCACTAATTACCCTTAATTAACTGTAATTAGTGTCAAAAGAATGCTAATCACTCACCTTGGCCACAAATAAAATTCTCAGAACTGAAACCTCACTGATTTGGGTGAATACTGATGTCCAACAGCAGCTGTAACCTTGCTTTCGTGTTTTCTCTTCTTAATTTGATGTAGATTAAGCCAAAACTTGATTAGAAAGTGATTTGGGGATGTTTCTAGATGTTGGCGGCCATTGTTAGGGTTCAAGAATGAAAGTGGCGGCTGGAAAAAAAAAATAAGATCATTCTCTAACTGATTTCAGCCTCCTCATAACCCTAATCCCGAAATTCCCCCATTGGGCCTAGCTGTTAATCACCCGGTTAAGCCCAATTAAGCTGTTTTTCACTATCTGAAACTTGTTTCAGCCATATCTCCCAAACGGTGAGTCCGTTTGACTAATGTAACCATTCTACGGAATGGTAAACCATCATTCGGAGCTAATGAAAGTGGTTTCAGGTCAAAATTCCTTTCCAGTCAAAAGTTATGGCCAAAACAGTACCAACTAGGGGTAAAATGGTCATATAAAAATCGGGAAAAATCATGAACATGGGAAATGACCCCAATAATCGTCTTCCAAAGTTACATGACCATACGACTTCGTATGTGAGAGAAATAAATATTCTACGATCCTTCGCTGCGTAGAATGCGGGTCGTTACAAATGTTTTGGATTCTCATAAGGGAAAAACCCGTTCCATTATACGGCGTGGTCTTATGAGATATCGTTTTATTGCTCAAACTGTTTAAATTGTTTTACTCACACCAGTCCTATGACTGACCCAGAGTTTATTTTGTTTTGTTTCCCCTAAACTCTTAGGTGCCCAATTTTTTAGGGGCAGTCGAGTAGTCAGGATTTTACAGATATACCAGGAAAGCTTGGAGCAGGAGGCTTCAGGATTATATAGATATAGTATTACCGCTGTGTTGTAAGTGTTGTACTCTGATAATGATATGTATATTCAAGTACAGATTTATAATTCAAAGTTATATTATATGTTATTCGTTCCGCTGTGAGGTTTGTGTTACTCTGATGTTTTGTTGTTCTTCTTCTTCTATTCTAAGTTTCTATCTTATATATTCTCACCCTCTAATTTCTTTCATGGACTATCCGACGTTTTCGATGTTTGAACACTAGACGTGGTGTGGTATGTCGAATTTTTTCGGTACGTTACAGGTGGACTGCTTCATCCTCTAGAGGTTCCACAATGGAAATGGGAGAGTATCTCGATGGACTTTATAGATGGGTTGCCTAGGACTAGAAGAGGCAATACCGGTATTTGGATAATAATGGACAGACTTTCGAAGAGTGCTCACTTCATTCCTGTCAAGAGAAAGAGGACTGCATCATCGTTAGCACCTATTTATGTTAGGGAGATAGTTTGTTTGCATGGGGTACCTTTTGGCGTAGTCAGCGATCGTTATCCTATCTTTACTACTGACTTTTGGAAAAGTTTTCAAGAAGCCATAGGGACTCATTTATGCTTGAGTACGGTGTATCATCCTCAGACGGATGGCCAAACCGGAAGGGTGAATCGGATTCTAGAAGACCTTTTGAGGCTTTGTACCTTGGACTTTGGTGGGACATGGGAGGACCACCTTCCACCAGTAGATTTGGCGTATAATAACAGCTATCAATCTAGCATTGCCATGGCACCTTTTGAAGCTTTGTATGGATGGCCATATAGATCACCAACTTGTTGGTGGGAATCCATAGATAAGCTAGTACTTGGGCCAAGTATGATTAGAGAGACTTCGGAGAAAGTGGATCTAATTCGAAGACATAGAAAGACCGCGCAAGATAGGCAAAAGTCATATGCTGATAGGAGAAGGACCGACCTTGAGTTTAGTGTTGGAGACATGGTATTTGTCAAAGTATCACCGTTAAGGAATGTTGTTCGCTTTGGGTCGGTAGGGAAGCTAGCACCGAGATTCATAGGACCGTTTCCTATTACAGAGAGAGTTGGACAGATGGCCTACAGAGTAGAGTTGCCTGAGAAGCTTAGTGGTGTATATAATGTGTTTCACGTATCACGTTTGAGGAAGTGCTTACATAACACCGCAGAAGTGGTGGAGCCGAGCATACTTGAGGAAGTTGAAGTAGAACGAGATGCCACGATTAGACGAGCCCCTACGTGCATCCTTGGATCGGAGGTCAAGAGGTTATGAAACAAAGAAGTCAAGCTAGTCAAAGTACAATGGGGAAGTGATGAAGGAGACACTACTTGGGAGACAGGAGCTAAGATGCGTACGTTGTATCCTTTTCTCTTTGAGGGTATGTTCTTAATTTCCCCTTTTCTACCGCTTTGTTTATACTTGTTCTATCGTTTAGGACGTCCTCTTGATTATATCATCGACCTTTAGCTAGGAATATCCTATGATTGTAAACATGTGTTTGAGACATGTTATGTTTAGTGGATGCAAGTGGATGCAAGTGGTTGCTAGTGGTTGCTCATGGATGCATTTACACACACACCTTAGGCACTAGATCGGCTCAAGTCACTTTCATATTTCATATGCATATATATGTTTGGTTATGGATGAGATTGAAATTGGACGTGTTATTATATGAATATTGCATATGGATGAATAATTGTACACTCATGTAGAGGTTATGAAGTACATTAGGAATAATTGCATACATAATTGGATTCATGGCACTAGCTTAATTCACATTAAGGAGGTCAACTGAATCAGCAGACCGCCTGATTTTGCATTAGATAAGGAACATATACACGCACACTTTTGCATATGTTCATATAGCATTAGAAATCTTTTTAAGGACAATAGATGCTTGTGAATGATGGTTGAGTAGATGGATACTGGATGGTAGGACGCATTCTTCTTAACTTTGAGATTTCGGGGACGAAATCCTTTAAGGAGGGGAGAATGTAACACCCCATATTTTTTTATGAATATTAATAGACGAATTAAAAGAATACTTAATTTTAAAAGTGAGAATTAAGTAAAACAGACTATACCACTGCGTTCGTCTCAAAATTCTGGTTAAGATGGACCCAAAAGTTTGCATTAAATGGATATGTATGAAAAAGTTATGGACCTTGGAAGTTTGTATACATAAAAGGGAAATATATGTATATATAAAGATTAATAAAATAAAAATCAACCTAAAATTCAAGAAAAAAATTCAAAATAGCGGAAGCGGGAAGGCAGAACGCCAAACCGACCTATTTTATGGGTCGACTCGAGTCCTGCTGGGTCGAGCCCAAGGTCAACTCAGGGTGTTTGGAATCGACCCCGTCGGCCTAGAATGGTCTGTGACGAAATTTTGTGTTTTAGGGCTTATGTGTCGCACTGTGGTTGGCTGGGTAACATGTCTCTTTGGTTTAGATGGCTCTGATGACTCTATGCTAATCTAAAGGCCATGGTTTGCCTAACACACCTATAAATACATATCCAAACCTAAACCCTAATTCTATTATTCACTCTCATGGTGCCTCCATACCGCCAAACTCTCATCTAAACCTGCCGTCACTAAAACCTAAATCAAATCCAAAAGTTCTTCATCAACCTAGAGGATTAATCAATATCAAGTTAGAGTTCTTCAACAACAAGCGATTCAATTATCTTTTCTAATCCAAACGCTGTAAGTTCAGTTATTTTTAGATTTGAACACCTAAATCTAGTCTTGATATGTAATAAGATGAAATTGAGACTATGCCTGATTTTAAGTTGTTCTTTTGCTTCTATTCTTATTCTCATGATGCAATTATCATCAGTTTATCTTGTTGTACATCAGTTTTTCATGTTCATGATGATGTTCTTATCAAGTCTTAGCCTTCATGCCTGTGATGATATTTTCATGCCTATTTTTTCTCTATTCTTATTTTATGCAACTTCTATCTCCCCCTATTTATTTTCTTTTATTGAACCTAGGTTAACTTCGAACCTAGGCTGAAATCGCGAAATACGAACGTTTGGAATACAGGGAACATTGGGTATTGCCTATTTGGGTGAATTTATGGGAATAACATGTTTGGTGGAATTATTAGGCATAATTTGTGATGGATATGGGGTATTATTATTATTATTATTATAATTGCAAGTTTGGGTAAATTGGCATGTAA
Organism: Allium sativum; assembly: GCA_030737875.1. Taxonomy (NCBI): domain Eukaryota; kingdom Viridiplantae; phylum Streptophyta; class Magnoliopsida; order Asparagales; family Amaryllidaceae; genus Allium; species Allium sativum. The sequence goes on from CM060924.1 coordinate 166,029,231, forward strand.
ATCAATATTTGGGCATATGTAAATTGGCATGTAAATCAATAATTGGGCATATGTAAATTGACATGTAAATCAATAATTGGGCATTCGATAATTGGCATGTAAAAGTCGGAATTTGGACATAATTGGCAAGTTTATAATTTAATTAAATCTAATGGCCGCCTAAGACACGAGGTTAGATTTGAGTTGTGGTGTAAGACTGCCCGGAACCGCCCGACACATCCAGCAACCGCAACGACAACAATCTAATGTGAGAGGTCAAAGGCGAAGATTAGATGGGTAATTATGCCTAACACGAGGTTAGAATGAGTTTGTGGTGTAAGACTGCCCGGAACCGCCCGGCACATCCAGCAACCGCAAACAACAAGTCTAATGTGAGAGGTTAGCACACTGAGTGCTTGAACCCGAGGTTGGAATGGGTTTGCGGTGTAAGACTGCCCGGAACCGCCCGGCACAATCCAGCTACCGCAAATAAGTCCAATGTGAGAGGTTGATGCATTACTAAATAATCAATGCTAAACAAACATGTTAAGTATGGTAGGGTTAAGTCAACATGCAATACTTAACCAATATGACATGACAAGTGGGTGGGTCAAGTAACTCGACTGGATTAATGACACTTAACCAATATAACATGATGAATGGGTGGGTTAATTAAACTTGAATTGATTGATTGATGACACTTAACCAACATGGGGAGGGTATACGAATAGACTCTAGGAAAACCCTAGTAGCAGGACCCTTTTCAGCAGTAACCCACATTAGGTATCAACGGGACCCTGAGCTAGGCAGGGTAGGGCACGATTACTGGGCTGATTATAAGCGGTCAAAATAGTGGCAGGTGGTACGACAGTGCAGGTTCCGACGGATTACGGGCGTGCACGTAATTCCGGCATGGGAAAATTTAGACACTGAGTATCAAGTAGGTATAAAGTTGTGCATTCTAAAACTGTATCGGGTTGCCACCCTAGGAAATGATACACCCTATGGTGGGACCAGCACAGGTATCTACAAGTAGGGGCGGGGTTGATACAAACACATGCGGAACGTTATGAGTAGGGGCCGATCAATTAAGATAGGTACGGTGGGGACAGGTAAACTGTCAATATGAGGTGGGACCCTTATCATGAGATATGTATCTATAAAACTATCATGTGGGAAATGGGGATCATTTATCTTGTTTTGTAACAAATGGCATTAGTTGAACACTATTTAGGTGGTGCAGAGAAATTAGGAAGCAGTACGATACCTTATCATGTTCTAGTCTTATCTTATGCTTATCTCATTATCTTGCGATGCTTCATATCATGGTTATGTCTTGTATCCAGTTTATTCATGTCATGATACCTTTACCCGTTTACATGCTGAAAGTCAGTGGACTTACGAGGCTTTATGTCTGACTCTGTTTTTGTTTCGCCTTCTTTCTTTCGTTCCCCCCCCATGGTCCACAGGGAGGGAATACCACCGCTTAGTTCAGATTCTTTTCAAGCTCGAAGATTGTGATGTATTACTTTGGACTCTTTGCTTGATTGCTATGGCTGGCTACTGCTTAATTGGGGAATTATGTTATGTTATTTTGTATTATGCTTCATTTGAGAAACAAGACAGATATTTGATGTAATGGGTTTTGATGTTTTGGTGTTGATGTTTGAAACAACCCTTATGAAAGTTTATCCTATTATGCTACTATGGAATAAAAGTTCTAATTGTTTTCCGCTACTTAAATTTGTCTGTTTTGTAATTTTATCTGTTCTATACTCTTATGACCCCCACTAAAGTTAATGCATTCCCTTTGTGAGTGACCTTAATGGAGGTGGGGTGTTACACAACAATAATCAAGCACAGTCAACCATCACCCACAGTGCATTACATAACTGCATGAGCGTTAACTATAAATAATTAACGCTTACAACAGTTTGTCAACCTATCGATTGACATACAACTAAACAATTGGGATCAGTGTACGTCAAATATCATCCCAATACCCGTGTGCGGTTTCAATCAACTCACACAGATTTTATTTGTGTCATTGGGCGATGTGTAAAATATATTGTCCCAATCAATATCAGTTATGGGTGTACATAAACAAATCGTCTGATTTGTAAATGAATATTTATTTTCAACACATGACCATTTTATATGGTTCATATATTCAATAAAAGTTTTATTGTTCAAATATTTTATTCCATACATGAATATTTTATACAGTTCATATATACAATAAAAATGATATTTTTTTGTTCAAATATTTTATTCCATACGTGAATATTTTATATATTTTATTCATTCAATAAAAATGATATTTTTATTGCTCAAATGTTTTATTCCATACATGAATTTTTTATATAGTTCATATATACAATAAAAATGAAATTTTTATTGTTCAAATATTTTATTCCATACATGAATACTTTATACAGTGCATATATACAATAAAAATGATATTTTTATAGTTCAAATATTTTATTGCACACATGAATATTTTATACAGTTCGTATATATAATAAAAATGATATTTTTATAGTTCAAATATTTTATTCCACACATGAATATTTTATACAGTTCATATATATAATAAAAATGATATTTTTATTGTTCAAATATTTTATTCCACACATGAATATTTTATACAGTTCATATATACAATAAAAATGATATTTTTATTGTTTAAATATTTTATTCCATACATTGCGGTCGGTAATCACAATACAGTCCATTCATTCCAAACAAACAAGAATGGTTTATACAATTATAGGTGTCGGGTGCTGCTAAGCATCTCTGCATCCAAGTATATATTTTATTGGAAAATAAATAGACTGAGAAGGAGTTCTCACAGTTAGGTTCCTCTCCGTCAGTTTTTATTTCTGAATTTCTAAACTGTTCGGATTTGAATTTGCCCGAAATTCCGACGTGCTTCAAATTGGAACCAGTCAGTTTTGTTGCGAAGGTCTCGGCTCCACGATCGCAAAGGATCTATTTTTGTTGAATTCCAACATCGTATCACAAAGTTATGTCTTTTACAAGTTATATGCATTTTAAATATGCAATTCATTTTGGGTTAACCTTATCGGGCCTCACTTTTTTCAAGCCCACCCATTTCTGATCCCTACCCGCTTGCTACACCCCTTCTTCTTTCTGGAACAACCACAGCCGCCGAACCTATTCTTGAATACTAGGGTCCCCCACGAGCCGTCGTTCCCCAATCAGAGTGGACCACTCCGAAGTGACGCCTTCCACCTCCTTCCATGGTTGAAAGCTCGGCGCTCCCCTCCCCCCCAGCGATGTGAAATCCGGTGCGAACCGGGCCACTTCACAACAGAAAATCCACCCCGACGTTGAACTACAGCCGATCATCTTCGTATGTGATGAAAGATCGCAGAGAGTTCTTCAAAATTCGTTCAATGAATTTCGAATTTAATTGAGTGGATGCTGAGAAAATTAGGATTAAATTCCTGAAGAGCGTGGCCATTGAAAACGTCGAAAGCGACTGGTAAGGGAAGTTGACCACGCGGAAAAGAAGTGAGGGTTTGACCAAAGAAATATATATAAATATATTATAATTTAATTATTATTTAATTTCCAAAATAACTTGTTATCGTTACGAACTCCAAATCAAACCCAATGACTGTCGCCCCTAGCTGAATACCCCATTCCGGACACAATGGGATATGTTTCGTAAGCCAATTTGACTAGTTCAATCAGTTTTACTCAAAAATAAAATATAAATCAATATATATTCAATTTTAACGTACATTTTAATTTACCGGGACCACATACTGACTCCAAAAATTCCTGGAAATTAAATCTAGCTATGATTTGACAATACAGTCCAAAAAAAAACTAATTTCGTCGAATTTGGAGAGTGTTTTAAAAAGGTCATTTTCCAGTCGATTAAATTCAAACTGAATTGACCAAACACGTTTAAATTCACCACGCTCACATATTGATTCCAAAAATTATGAAAATTGGAATCTAGCAATAATTTGACATTCCGGATCCAACAAAAGTTGTCTCGTCGAAAAGGAGGTCATTTGCAAAATCATTATTTTTAAGGGCTATATATTATATAAATTCCATAGTGATTATTCTGAATTATCAACTGGACATAACTTTTTATTCCCGTTATGAAATTTGGATTTTTCACGTTCGTTGGAAAGATATTTTCAAACAGATTCAAATATTTATGGTTTTACTAAAATTCAGTTTATTTTGAATCCTGTACATTCATTTGAAATTTGAAATCGAATTTTCAAACAACCGCGCCATTTCAGGCTCGTTATATAATTAAAATAAATTTATTCATTCTAACTTCGTTTATAATAAATTATACGCTCCAATTCTATTCAAAATAAATTTCTAGTCGTAATTATTTAAAATAAATCATTTTATATATTAAAAATACATTAAAATTGCCAAAATAAATTTTTTAAATTGGTTCTGATTTTCCGGGTTGTTACAGCTTCGCACCTAAAATTTCATGCCCACTTCTTTTCCTTTTTTCCATTTACCTGCTCGTCCCACCTTTTCATTTTAAATAATATCGTTTAGTATATGACATAGAAGGATTTTCAGAAAGCAAAGCTTGCCTTTTCTTTTTCTGTTTCGCTTTGTTAGATTTAACAGATGTCTTCATTTGGTTTCGTTAAGCATTGGTCTATCTATTTTTATACCGTCATTATAATGACCTGGATTCTTATGGGTTAATTTTAAATTTTAATACAGATTTAAATATTGGGGGGATAATATAAATGGAAATTTTTATTAAGTTATTAATTTAATAATCAATTTCGATTTAATATCGAATATATTAAATCATCGTAATGCGAAAATATAATTCAGTTCGAGATTTAAAACTGAATTAAATACAGTTCAGACTCCTGTTTAAATTAGAATAATAATATTTAAATTATTATCGAAGAATATATCGTTTTTGAATTTAATTCAGATCAATTTAAAATGATATCTTCTTCAGATGATCTAATAAGACTTTGAAACCCGTCCCAGTGGGTTCGGAATGGTGATTTAACCCTAGGAATGTCAGTTGTTGGGTTCAGTAAGGAGTTCAGTATCAACATGATAAGTTAAATTAAAGGATACTGGTTTAAATAAAATAAATTAATAAAATATAGAAGTTCCTGTGGCCCTTGATACACCACCTACTTAGCTTTGTAAACACACACGTATTTCCTCCTTTTTGAATAAAACCCGTAGCCTCCCTCACAAATTAATTCAGAAATCCAACCATCACTCCTCGTTCATTTTTAAACCGAATGAAATCACAAATCCCCTTCTTTACAAATCGACTTGAGCCATTCTTGTATATGTATACATATAAAAAGAAAGAGACTCACGATTACATTCAGTCGCAAGATCGAGATTCATTAGCAGGTGGTTTAGAGGTTTGGATTTCTAGAAGCCGTCACGAGAACTAGGGTTCCAGTTAGTTTCGATTTGGGGGAAACAAGGAAGTCGCGATGATTTTGGGTGGGTCCAATATCATTTTCAGTAAGGGAAAAAAGGAGGTAGCGACGTCAAGGCTTGACATAGGTAGAGCGACCATTTGTGGGGTGCGATTTGGGTAGACCGTAAGGATGAGGGTAGTTCGACGTCGAGGGTGCCGCTGAGAAGATGAGGTAGCAGAGTGACAAACAATGGTGACTGCGATGTCCTTTGACGACCAATGTGGGGGCAAGGAACAATCAAAATTGGGTCAACCTCAGTTTCAATTGCAGGAAGTAATTCGAATTTTTAATTGAGGGTTTGCGATCAGAGGATCGACCTCAACCTGAAGAACACGGATCCGGGCCGGTAAAGTGCGAACTGGAAAGAGAGGGTATGAAGGGGAATTAACAGACCGTCTATAAAAGCTGGAAAGTATTGGAAGATCTAACATGTTAATCGGGGTATTAGCGCCTAATTAAATCACTAATTAACGTAATTAATTCAGTTCATTTTATTATCATTAATTCATTTATATATATATAAAGTCCAGTTAAACAATAAATGTCATATTTAAAGGAAGTCAGCTAAGCAAATTTATTAAAAATGTTAATGCATATACATACAAATAAGGGAAAAATATTGTTCAAAAGTTTGAATGTTCACATTTAAAAATCTAATATTGGTTAATATATAGCAATATATATATAGCTCATATTGTTTTCACATTTATAAATACAATATTTAATTTATACAAGGTCCAGAAATCTTAAAAAAAACAAGACGGATTTGGTCCACGGCTATGAACTATCCGAGCTAGAAGTGGTTTGGAATTTATTGGATATTCGGCAAATAAATATCACGGTGAGTAAATCTCACTCACCTTTTAGTTAGAATTATTTTTATATCGATAAAAATAATTGTTTGTTGCTTGTTGAATGCTTTCTGATTGTTTGAAATATATTAGTTATTTAGGGTTGACTATTATATATATATTTGGTTGATGATTGGATTGATTCCCGCAGTATCATTAGCGGATGCCCGCAGTTTCATAGCGGATGATTTCCTTATGCGCCCTACATATATTAGTGGATGACCTTCATACCGCGATATCCTGCCTCGAAGCAGGATGGGTATTACTATGTTGACTAACGTCTATGGATGCAGGAAACAGGTTGGAGGAATCCAACTGGATTCCTCAAAAATATATATATTTTGTTTGTTTATTTATTTGCATATATACTGTCATATATGATGTGTTATAAAACCTGAAATAAATAATTGGTTGTTTGGTGTATAAATATCACTGGGCCTAAGTGATAATTTATAAAAATATCCTGAAAGGGATAATTGAGATTTAAAAGGGAAATTCTATTTTTCTTAAATAGAATTTGAATTTTTAAATAGATCTGAAATATAAACTTGTTTTAAAGAAATAAAACAAGAAGTTCCTTTATAAACAAAGTTTATAAATAGTTCTTTTATAAACGAAGTTTATAAATGAAGTGAAAAGAATTATCATTGGATAATTCCGAAATAAAAATACAAGTGTGAAATTGAAAACGGGTATCTATTTTCCAAAAGTAGAAATATCGATTTCAAAAGGAATTGAAATCGAGACTTGTTTAAAGAATGAGTAAAGAAAGTTTAAAATAAAGTTTGAATATAGAAATTCAAATGGAATTCAAATATAGAATTTGAATATAGAAAATATAGAGGAAATTCAAATATAGAATTTGAATATAGAAAGTAAAATGGAATTAGAATAAAGAAATGTGATATATAGAATTTGAATAGAATTTGATATATAGAATTCTAATAGAATTGAATATAGAATTGAATAGAGAATTCAAATAGAGTTGAAAATAGAATTGAATATAAGGAATTCAAATAGAATTGAATTGGAATTTAAATATAGAAGTCGATAAGGAAACGAGCTTAAAAATAGAATTAGATTTGGTTTATAAGTTAAAATATATTTGAACATGTTATACTCAAATTTGAAGGTGAAATAGGCAAACCAGTTAATTTGCAAATCAATTAACGAACTAAGTTAAAATGATTGTATTAAGTTAAAACGATTGGATTAAGTTGAAACGAATTAGAAATGTATGGATATACATGAGACAGGTATGGGATAAGGATAATGAAGGTATATAAATAGAATGCTCGACAAAAAGGTACGTATTTAATTCATATATGAGATTTTATGCGCCGTATCGGCAAGCCGCTTGGCTTTTTCTTTTTCTTTTGGATTGGTGAGGGCCATGGGAGGCTATTTGAAATATCTCGATGCTCCCGGTACAAGGGAGGTTATGGCGAATTTTTCCAGAAATTTAAGGAGTTAGAATATTTTTAAGATAATTTGATAGTTAAAAATCAACGTATCGATATATATAGAAGTTGATAAGGAAACGAACTTAAAAATAGAATAGTATAATCAAAAAGGAAGTATAAGAATAAAATCTCGTAAGAATAGAAAGAGAAAGCGTATACATGTTTAAAAGTGAATAAGTAATTGTATGATATTGATTATTCGAGTAAGTAGTCATATCTGTTTTGACATTATAAATGTTATTCAGTCAAGGTCTGAGAGGTAGTTATACCCCAACTTGATTGATTTCATTATTAACAAATAAATAGTAAGATTTCAGTCTCGAAGATCAATGTTGAATAAGAGTTAGTTGAATATAGTATTTGGGTTGTCGTAACGATGTTTTACACAACATCTGTTTTAACCCAAATAAGTGTAAGCTTGGAAATATAATAAAGAATATTTCCTAAGAATAGAAATAACGAGATCGAAAAAGAGATAAGTAATTGGAATATTTTCCAATTATAAATAGCATATATTTTCTAAAGTTTAGAAAATAAAGGAAGGCGATATTCGAAAATGTTTTCCAAACAATGTAAAAGGCCAATATGGTTATTGAAAATATTTGGTTAACAAATATTGATAAAGAGAAGTGATTTAATTAGTGGAATATTAATTAAGGGCTCAGTGATTGTTTGATAATTGGATGAACACTTGTTTTCTTCGATAGTTAAATCATCGACTATCGAAACACTTGTTTTTATTCAATAGTTAAATCACAGACTATCGGAGTTTTTGACCATCGTTTTCAATATGGAGAGACCGGTTGGATTATTATCCAAAGAACCACTCTGTATTGGCATAAGTGTTGTGAATCATATGTGCCAAAGAAAATTGAAGACGGAGTAAAGTGCAAGGGCTATTGTATAAGTCTTAGATAACAGTGCCTTAGATGGATGTACTGAATAGTGCCTTCGTTTCATCCTGTTCCTGGATGACTTGTATGGATGAATGTCGGACAGAGTATTTCCAGAAAGGTCACGTACATTGATTTCTTCAACCGTACCAAGAGTGGAAGCGGAGAAGGAAACTTCTTTAGCTAACACGTAATGTACTGTTGAAGATGTCAATTAGTGATTTTCGATGATCTGATAATGTGGCATTCGAAGTGAATCTGATGTGATGATAAAGCGTAACCTCAATCCTCATCAACCAGTAAATGACAGAAATCGGGCAGGCAGCATGGCTATGTAGGTCGCACCTATTAGGGTGTATAATCACCTGATCTAGAGTTTCATTTCCTTCTAAAAATCTATTGTCGATGCTGTCCCATTTGGGAAACGGTTGCTGATCCCAACCGTTGGTGATATACATTCGATACACTCAAGCGAAATGAGTTGTTGGTCATGTATGGCTGAGTTGCAAGATGTTCTTGTTGAACTCGGTGTATTCTCCTCTAGAGATATACCAGCGGCAGGTGGTTCCATACCTTGTCATTGTTGGAAATCCATTACTCAATAAGTGCTTGCGGTTTTGATTGTATATTATATATGTGGAATGTGAGATGCAAACGTTCCACTAGATTGTTATTTACTTGATTTAGACAGTATTATAATATCAAAAGAGTTTTGGTATAAAGATTATTATTCCTTTCAAAAGGATTTTGAAAGATAAGTCAAGTGTTTGGATTCTCATAAGGGAAAACCCGTTCCATGTTATACGGTGTGGTCTTATGAGATATCATTTAGTTTTCTGAAACTGTTTTAAACTATTTACTCATACCAGTTCCATGACTGACCCGGAGTTTATTTTGTCTTGTTCTACCTAAACTCTTGGGTGCCTAAATTTGTACGGGCAGTCAAGTAGTTCAGGATTTTACAGATCTATCTAAAGGAGCTTGGAGCAGGAGGCTTCAGCGTTAGTTATATAGAGTTTTGTTCCATTGTGTTGTAAGTGTTATACTCTGATAAGTGTGTGTTATACAGTTGAAATTTTGTATTTCAAAAGTTATGATATATTATATTTTGTTCCGCTGCGATGTGAGATTCTGTGTTGTTGTTTCTGTTCTTCTTCTACCTTTTTCTTCTAAAAAAAATGTTTCGTATTTTCGTGATATTTGGTTGGACGTATGATGTATATAGTCAACTCTGATGTTACGGACTTTACGTGTTGTTACAGTTGGTATTAGAGCTTAGGTTGAGCAAATACCTAGGCTTATGTGGCATGTGCTCATTAAAGATAGGGTCAGTAGTACCCTAGAATGAGTTGAATGTATATATATACAAGAGAGAGTATTTGTTATTTGATATAAAAACTGTTTTATATTGTGTTGACTAGTCTGTTGAGTGAATTATGAATTTTGATCGAATAGTGGGACACCACAATGTCGATAGAAGTTTAGAAACACTTGAAAAGAAGATTGGACACGATATTTTTTTTAAATGGTTGAGTTGATTGTTAGAATTATAATCAAATTAAATTATAAAAACTGAAATAGTTATATATATAACCAGTGGAATTTGTATATGAAATCAAATATACAAATGTGATAAATTGAAAATGAATTCCAACCAGAATTCAGAATTTAAAATCCTGGGAAGTTGGAAAATATTTTCCGAATTTTATTAAAATAATATAGCTTTATTTTGGTAGGATTTTTGAATAAATATCATTTGAATGGATTTTGAATATGATAAAGCATTGAACTCACTTCAGTGGCTAGGAAATAATTCTGATGATGGTCGCAACATCATCAGTGTTCATTTTCGAGTTTCTAAGTGATGAATTGCTGCCTTAGAAAAGTTTTTGATGGAAAATTTATTTGAAAAGAAAACAAATTGTTCGAAAATTCAAATGTTTTGAATTTGAGATAGAGATAAATATATGTATATATTTATATTACTTCAAAGGAGTTTTGAAATAAAACCCAAGGAATTTGAATGATTGAAATTAAATTTAACTTAAGTAAGTTAAATGGATCGAAATGAATAAATTAGTAAAATCAATGTGAATGAAATATGAATTGGGTGTGAATAAAGGAAAAACAAACATAAAAGAAAATATATTTGTAAAACAAATATAAAAGAAAATATATTTGTAAAACAAATATAAAGGAAATATTTGTAAAACAAATACAAAGGAAGTTATGTGCAAACAAATAGAAGGAGAAATATTTGTAAAAACATTTACAAATAGAATTTAAAAGGAAATATTTGTAAAACATTTACAAATAGATTAAATGGAAATATTTATTTATAGAAAATAAATAGAATGTTATAAATGAGATATTTATTTGTTAAATAAATAGAATTTAATCAAAGGAATATTAAGAAGATGAATAGAAAATGGAAATCTGTTTTTAACAGATAACTAAAAGATTAATTTATAAAAAACATTTTATAAATTAAATTAAATATTTATCATTCGATAAATGGGATATATAAGTCTGAACTTATATAGACAAGAGATATTGGTCTTTAACACCGATAGTTTTAAATAGAAGGGGTACAAAACACTTGTATAAGTAAAGTAACGTTATTAAAGAGAACATTTATAAAGTGAAGAACCATTACTAAAAGTAAATCTTTATAAATGAATAAATGTTATACAATAGGAGTTATTCGAATAGGAGAAGTCGATTAGAGTTAGAAATAATCGATTAGAGTTAGAATAAATCGATTAGAGTAAGAATTAACCAGTTAGCGTTAATCAGTTAGGTTTAATCCGTAGAGTTAATTGAATATTAGTTATTCAATTAGAATTTATCGAATATTTGTTATTCAAATTAAGAGTTAACCAGATAGAGTTAATTGAACATAGTTAATCGAATTAGGATTTAACTAAATGTTAGTCATTCAATTAAAGTTGATCGAATATAGTTATTGAGATAGAGTTAGTCAAGCATAATTACTCAGGATAAGTTGCCATTTCGTACGACTGCTAGCGTAATTCGCAGGGCTGCAGATAGCCTAGGGCGGTCGTATGTTTCCCGAGGGAATCAGGCGTAACCATTGTGATCGCTGCGATCTAGAGTCAAGTGAATGGAGTTAAATCGAATATAGTTTATTCGAATAAAGTTAAAAGGAGTTATCGAATATTAGTTATTCGAATAGAATAAAAGGAGTTATCGAATATAGTTTATTCGAATAAATTTAAAAGGAGTTTCGAATATTAGTTATTCGAATAGAATAAAAGGAGTTATCGAATATAGTTTATTCAAATAGATTTAAGGAGTTATCGAATATAGCTTATTCAGAAGGAGTTAAGTGAAAAGAGCTAATCAAATAGAGTTAATTGATAAGAGTAAATTGAATAGAGTAAATCGTATATAGTTTATTCAAAGAAGGGTTTTCGAATCTAGTTATTCGATAGAGAGATTATCGAATATAGTTATTCAAAGGGAGGAGTTATCGAATAGGGATTTATTCGAAAGAGAGTTACATAAGGAAGTTTGAAATGTTGAGTATCAACATAAATAAGTTTTGAAAAGATAAATTGGTTTGTAGCACTTTTTCTACCTTAGCAATTTCGAGGGCGAAATTATTTTAAGTGGGGAAGATTGTAATGACCCGGATTCTTATGGTTTAATTTTAAATATTTAATACGGATTTAAATATTGGGGGGATAATATAAATGGAATTTTTTATTAAGTTATTAATTTAATAATCAATTTCAATTTAATATTGAATATATTAAATCAACGTAATGCGAAAATATAATTCAGTTCGAGATTTAAAACTGAATTAAATACAGTTCAGACTCCTGTTTAAATTAGAATAATAATATTTAAATTATTATCGAATAATATATCATTTTTGAATTTAATTCGGATCAATTTAAAATAATATCTTCTTCAGATGATCGAATAAGACTTTGAAACCCGTCCCAGTGGGTTCAGAATGGTGATTTAACCCTAGGAATGTCAGTTGTTGGGTTCAGTAAGGAGTTCAGAATCAACGTGATAAATTAAATTAAAGGATACTGGTTTAAATAAAATAAAATAATAAAATATAGAAGTTCCTGTGGCCCTTGATACACCACCTACTTAGCTTTGTAAACACACATGTATTTCCCCCTTTTTGAATAAAACCCGTAGCCTTCCTCACAAATTAATTTAAGAAATCTAAAATCGTCCCTCCTCATTCATTTATAAACCGAATGAAATCACAAATCCCCTTCTTTACAAATCGACTTGAGCCATTCTTGTATATATATATATATATACATATAAAAAGAAATAGATTCACGATTATATTCAGTCGCAAGATCGAGATTCATCAGCAGGTGGTTTCGCGGTTTCGATTTCTAGAAGCCGTCACGAGAACTAGGGTTCCAGTTAGTTTCGATTTGGGGGCAACAAGGAAGTCGCGATGATTTTGGGTGGGTGCGATATCATTTTTAGTAAGGGCAAAAAGGAGGTAGCGACGTCAAGGCTTGACATAGGTAGAGCGATAATTTGTGGGGTGCGATTTGGGTAGACCATAAGGATGAGGGTAGTTCGACGTCGAGGGTGCCGCTGAGAAGATGAGGTAGCAAAGTGACAAACAATGGTGACTGCGATGTCCTTTGACGACCAACGTGGGGGCAAGGAGCAGTCAAAATTGGGTCAACCTCAGCTTCAGGAAGTAATTCGAATTTTTAATTGAGGGCTTGCGATCAAAGGATCGACTCAACCTGAAGAACACGGATCCGGGCCAATAAAGTGCGAACTGGAAAGAGAGGGTATGAAGGGGAACTAACAGACTGTCTATAAAAGCTGGGAAGTTTTGGAAGATCTAGCATGTTAATCGGGGTATTAGCGCCTAATTAAATCACTAATTAAGGTAATTAATTCAGTTCATTTTATTATGCATTAATTCATTTATATATATATAAAGTCCGGTTAAACAATAAATGTCATATTTAAAGGAAGTTAGCTAACCAAAGTTATTAAAAATGTTTAATGCATATACATACAAACCAGGGAAAAATATTGTTCAAATGTTTGAATGTTCACATTTAAAAAAAATCTAATGTTGGTTAATATATAGCAATATATATATAGCTCATATTGTTTTCACATTTGTAAATACAATATTTAATTTATACAAGGTCCAGAAATCTTTAAAAAAACAACAACACGGATTTGGTCCATGGCTATGAATTATCTGAGCTAGAAGTGGTTTGGAATTTATTGGATATTCGTCAAATAAATATCACGATGAGTAAATCTCACTCACCTTTTAGTTAGAATTATTTCTATATCGTTAAAAATAATTGTTTGTTGCTTGTTGAATGATTTTTGATTGTTTGAAATATATTAGTTATTTAGGGTTGACTATTATATATATATATATATATATTGGGTTGATGATTGGATTGATTCTCGCAGTATCATTAGCGGATGCCCACAGTTTCAAAGCGGATGATTTCCCTATGCGCCCCACATATATTAGTGGATGACCTTCATACCGCGATATCCTGCCTCGAAGCAGGATGGGTATTACTATGTTGACTAATGTCTGTGGATGCAGGAAACAAGTTGTAGGGATCCAACTGGATTCCTCAAAAATATATATATATATTATTTGTTTATTTGTTTGCATATATACTGTCATACATGATATGTTATAAAACCTGAAATAAATAATTGGTTGTTTGGTGTATAAATATCACTGGGCCTAAGCGATAATTTATAAAAATATCCTGAAAGGGATAATTGAGATTTAAAAGGGAAATTCTATTTTTCTAAAATAGAATTTGAATTTTTAAATAGGTTTGAAATATAAACTTGTTTTAAGGAAATAAAAAAAAGTTCCCTTATAAACGAAGTTTATAAACAGTTCTTTTATAAACGAAGTTTATAAATGAAGTGAAAAGAATTATCATTGGATAATTCAGAAATAAAAATACAAGTGTGAAATTGAAAAGGGGTATCTATTTTCCAGAAGTAGTAATATCGATTTCAAAAGGAATTGAAATCGAGACTTGTTTAAAGAATGAATAAAGAAAGTTTGAAATAGAGTTTGAATATAGAAATTCAAATGGAATTCAAATATAGAATTTGAATATAGAAAATATAAAGGAAATTCAAATATAGAATTTGAATATAGAAAGTTAAATGGAATTTGAATAAAGAAATGTGATATATAGAATTTGAATAGAATTTGATATATAGAATTCAAATAGAATTGAATATAGAATTGAATATAGAATTGAATAGAGAATTCAAATAGAGTTGAAAATAGAATTGAATATAGAGAATTCAAATAGAATTGAATTGGAATTTGAATATAGAAGTTGATAAGAAAACGAGCTTAAAAACAGAATTAGATTTGGTTTATAAATAAGTTAAAATATATTTGAACATGTTATACTCAAATATGAGGGTGAAATAGGCAAACCAGTTAATTTGGAAATCAATTAACGAACTAAGTTAAAACGATTGTATTAAGTTAAAATGATTGGATTAAGTTGAAACGAATTAGAAATGTATGGATATACATGAGACAGGTATGGGATAAGGATAATGAAGGTATATAAATAGAATGCTCGACAAAAGGTACATATTTAATTCATATATGAGATTTTATGCGTCGCATCGGCAAGCCGCTTGGCTTTTCCTTTTTCTTTTGGATTGGTGAGGGCCATGGGAGGCTATTTGAAATATCCCGATGCTCCCGATACAAGGGAGGTTATGGCGAATTTTTCCGAAAATTTAAGGAGTTAGAATATTTTTAAGATAATTTGATAGTTAGAAATCAACGTATCGATATATATAGAAGTCGATAAGGAAACGAACTTAAAAATAGAATAGTATAATCAAAAAGGAAGTATAAGAATAAATCTCGTAAGAATAGAAAGAGAAAGAGCATACGTGTTTAAAAGTGAATAAGTAATCATATGGTATTGATTATTCGTGTAAGTAGTCATATCTGTTTTGACGTTATAAATGTTATTCAGTCAAGGTCTAAGAGGTAGTTATACCCCAACTTGATTGATTTCATTATTAACAAATAAATAGTAAGATTTCAGGCTCGAAGATCAATGTTGAATAAGAGTTAGTTGAATATAGTATTTTGGTTGTCGTAATGATGTTTTACACAACATCCGTTTTAACCCAAATAAATGTAAGCTTGGAAATATAATAAAGAATATTTCCTAAGTATAGAAATAAACGAGATCGGAAAAGAGATAAGTAATTGGAATATTTTCCAATTATAAATAGCATATATTTTCTAAAGTTTAGAAAATAAAGGAAGGCGATATTCGGAAATGTTTTCCAAATAACGTAAAAGGCCAATATGGTTATTGAAAATATTTGGTTAACAAATATTGATAAAGAGAAGTGATTTAATTAATGGAATATTAATTAAGGGCTCAGTGATTTTTTGATAATTGGATGAACACTTGTTTTCTTCGATGGTTAAATCATCAACTATCGAAACACTTGTTTTTATTCGATAGTTAAATCACAAACTATCGAAGTTTTTTACCATCGTTGTCAATATGGAGAGACCGATTGGATTATTATCCAAAGAACCACTCTGTATTGGCATAAGCGTTGCGAATCATATATGCCAAAGAAAATTGAAGATGGAGTAAAGTGCAAGGGCTATTGTATAAGTCTTATATAACAGTGCCTAAGATGGATGTACTGAATAGTGCCTTCGGTTCATCCTGTTCCTGGATGACTTGTATGGATGAATGTCTAACAGAGTATTTCCAGAAAGGTCACGTACATTGATTTCTTCAACCGTACCAAGAGTGGAAGCGGAGAAGGAAACTTCTTTAGCTAACACATAGTGTACTGTTGAAGACTTCAATTAGTGATTTTCGATGGATCTGACAATGTGCCATTCGAAGTGAATCTGATGTGATGATAAAGTGTAACCTCAAGCCTCATCAACCGGTAAATGACAGAAATCGGGCAGGCAGCATGGCTATGTAGGCCGCACCTATTAGGGTTATAATCACCTGATCTAGAGTTTCATTTGCTTCTAAAAATCTATTGTCGATGTTGTCCCATTCGGGAAACGGTTGCTGATCCCAACCGTTGGTGATATACATTCGATACACTCAAGCGAAATGAGTGGTCGGGCATGTGTGGCTGAGTTACAAGATGTTCTTGTTGAACTCGGTGTATTCTCCTCTAGAGATATACCAGCAGCAGATGGTTCCATACCTTGTCATAGTTGGAAATCCATTACCCAATAAGTGCTTGCGGTTTTGATTATATATTATATATGTGGAACGTGAGATGCAAACGTTCCACTAGATTGTTATTTACTTGATTTAGACATTATTATAATATCAAAAGAGTTTTGATATAAAGATTATTATTCCTTTCAAAAGGATTTTGAAAGATGAGTCAAGTGTTTGGATTCTCATAAGGGAAAAATCCAGTTCCGTGTTATACGACGTGGTCTTATGAGATATCATTTAGTTTTCTGAAACTGTTTTAAACTGTTTACTCATACCAGTCCCATGACTGACCCGGAGTTTTTTTTGTTCCATCTAAACTCTTGGGTGCCTAAATTTGTACGGGCAGTCAAGTAGTTCAGGATTTTACAGATCTATCTAAAGGAGCTTGGAGCAGGAGGCTTCAGCGTTAGTTATATAGAGTTTTGTTCTGCTGTGTTATAAGTGTTGTACTCTGATAAGTGTATGTTATACAGTTGAAATTTTGTATTTCAAAGTTATGATATATTATATTTTGTTCCACTGCGATGTGAGATTTTGTGTTGTTGTTTCTGTTCTTAATCTACCTTTTTCTTCTAAAAAATGTTTCGTATTTTTGTGATATTTAGGTTGGACGTACGATGTATATTGTCAACTCTGATGTTACGGACTTTGCGGGTTGTTACAGTCATCATTAATCATTGTTGAACCCTTTTCACAGATTACTTGAAAAATATTGTTGTTTTGTTTTCAAATTATGTACTTGATCATGTTTGAATGAGAACTTGAATCTGGCTTCAAAAGTCATTATATAAACTGATGCAAACAAGTTTTGAAAATCGTATACTTTATAAACAATTTATTTTTTTTAAAAGAGAAACAATGTTTCATCCCAATAAGCAGCTAGAAAGATGAGAGGAATTTATGCTTTTTTGATGTCCCTCACACCAAATTGTCTCTACTCCCTGAGACACTCTGTAGTTATTGAAAAATAAATTTAACTGACATAGTACGATTGTAGGCATATGGTAGTGCATGTAGATAATATAGTTGATGTACATTATTTTCTAAAACAATTTAGTTCTTATATTTCTGAATAAATTTAAGTAGCATATTCTAATCCCATAATTGTATGCATACTATAGTTTAATTAATGGTCTTGACCGCAGTAAAGGCTGGCTTTTAAGTCGAACAAAAATCATAGAACACAAAACTTAAATTTGAACTAAGTGTTACTCTCCTCTTCAAAAATTCCTTATTTCATAAGTAGACTTATATCAAATAGCAAAGAACAACATCTCCCGGTCTTGTTATTGCATTATAGTTTATTCATTCCAAAATTAAAAAGAACACCACGAATTTCTATTAGACAAAATGACAGTCGTGTGGGCACAACTCGTCATATACACACTGAGCCAATAATTTCACTTAACCTATTAAAATAACAAAATGATCCTATTTAGTTTAGACATGCTGATCTTACTTGACAAACTCATTTGTTTATTCCATCACCAGCATAACATATTTAATCCAACAAATGCATGCAAGTCTACGATGGTACGATTATTGCATGTCAAGGCATTGTGCTCAACTTTGTCGAACTGTTCAAAAAGGAAGAAAATGACGTTTATAGGTATGAAATTCAAATTTTTAAGGGAGTTCTTTGTTTAGTGGTCAAGTTTCAAAATTGTTTCAAAATATTGAGGATTTGCAACAATTTTCTTGGCTGAACTATCATAGTGTGTATTATTTGAGCGTATATTCTTGAACGAACAAGTTGACTTGCAACTTATTGATACACTTGTTGATTATATATGGTTAAAATTTGATTGTTGACATTTCATGAAAGGAGACCTTTGAAAGTTGAGGTCACAGGAAGGATAAGTCGGTAGGAAGTGTGAACAGATTTAGCAAAAAATAGCTCGAAACTAGATTTCTTTTCCTATGTTTTACTTTGTTAGAACTGAAGATTAAGCACATGATCGTTTTTCAGTTGACCTGTTAGCGTAGCTTGATTTGAATTAAATGTAATTTTAACTTTAGTAATATGTACTAATATGAAACAATGAAGAGTAGCAATAGAAATTTAATTACATCTCTGTTTTCTACAGGGATTACATGAATGAATGTGTTCTACAAAAACTCAATGATTCTCCATTTTCACCCAGTGATTCTCTTTTTTCATATAACGTGTATCAGACATTTTACTTCTAGAATTTTTTTGGGTCTAAAGTCATATGTGCAGATTAGCAAAGATAAGGTAAATTGCATGTTAGTGATAAGCATAAGTATAAAAATGAGCTTATTGATTATAAAAATGTTACAGATACACTGGACTCCAAATTTGGCAGTGGAGGTCATGATCCTTTTGGCATCTTTCAGTCGTTCTTTGGTGGTGGAGGATTTGGAGGTAACAATTTATTCAACCTGCTTTGTTAAATATATTAGTATATCTATACTGTCTTTTTCTACATTTGATGGGGTATTTTCAGCATATTCTTTATCATTATCCATGTTATGAAATCAGAAGTAATTTTTTTATCCTTATCATTTAAAAAAATTAAGTTGATACATATTATGTCTGGACTAATTAAGTCAACATAACGCTGAAAAGGGGAGTTTGCATGTTACTTGCATATTAATATTACTATTAATATTAATATTCCAATTTTAAGTACAGTAAGGATATTAATGTTCCACATTGTGATATTCTGATAAATAGGAACTGATAGAATTCAGCTATTTGTATGTCCCCTACAATGTTTTATTAAATGACTTGCTTCATCTGGTAGCTGTACCATACTTTGTTTCAAATTCAGCTATTTGTATGTCTAATCCACTTTTTTTATAGTACGTTGGTTCATGCTTTCACTTTTTGTGCTAAAATTAGAAGTTTAATGTGTACTGTTTTCGTATGTATTGGTTAACATAGCTGTGGATCTTGAAGCTTTTCTACTAAGACAAAATTCGGAGATGTACACCATTCAAGAGGCCGTCAGAACAACCATGGCTTGGCACAAAGACTTCGTTTCACTAGATTAGTAGGTACTTTTTAGCTTTTAGGTGTTATGTTGGACTGCATTTTGGAATTGTTGGTATGGTATGCATTTATGTTATGTATGGATCACGTTTGTTACTATGCTAAACTTTGAATGTAACTTCAACTAATATTATGTATGGATTGCATTTATATTATGTGTGAATCTATTGTTTTGTCAATGCCTTTCTGAATGTATGTTTATTTTTTCATAATATATCTTATCGTTATTACAATAAATTATTGAATGTAGGTATTGGTGAATTGTTCTTGCAAAATGACCTGTTGTTACAACTTAAGACAGTGGCAAAAGATTTTGCAACTGTCAAAAATAGTTGTAGTATCTTATTTGTCGAATGCCTAATATAGGTTTACAACTTCCATTTGTTGTTGCAAAAAAGTATACCACAACATCTTATTGCAACAGGTAGAAATTGGTGCGGACTTTTTACAACTCCAGCTATACCAACGTGCACGGGTATGTTGCAATAGGTCTACTGCAACAGATATCGCCTGTTGCGAAAAGTGTTTTGTGTTGTAGTGTTTCCAGTTTAACGCACAAATAACGATAAAGGCCTAGGCTCTATTCAGGCCTAGGCTCAGCATTAAAAAAAAGAGGGAACGATCTAGGCAACTCGCAAGGCCTAAACTCAAAATAACCAAAAGTAAATAAAAATAGGTGTAAAAATAACTGCTAATAAACTATAACATAGAAGGCGATAAAAAGAAGGAGGATTACTATAAACAATAAACAACTGAAAAGAAATAGGCATAAACAGTAAATAAATAACAGTAACTTATAGAAAAAAATAAACATGTAAATATTGTAACCATAAAACTTGCAAATTAAAACTACTTAACTGTCTAAACATTCCTACGCAAATAACTAATTAAGAAATTACATAAAACTCACTGATCTGATAAAGAAAGCTTCCCCTATGGCCTTCTTCTAAAATCTAGCAGAGTCTCTGCCTCTAGAAGTATTTATAAAAATAAATATCAAAAACTTAAGAACTTCTTCACCCTGTAAAAAATTAATTATATGGCCATTCCTAGTTTTGAGGATGGGCCTGGGGAAGAAGAAGGAGACAGATGAGAGAACGGATGTGAAGAAATGAGAGAGGCTCTGCTAGTCTATTTATAGAGCAGTTTACTGGATGCCCTTAGTCATTCAAATCTAAGATTAAATCTAGTCCAGCTATGTCATTGGACTAATAAGAAAGCACCACGTTAGCCTATGTTTTAAAATAAATCAGTAAAATAATGCCAACTCAGCAAACAATGCTATAAATAATAATATATGTATGCTGCCTTGCGTACCGGGCAAGGCACGCGATTTCCTTCACCTAGGTCAAACACCCGCCTTCTTGGTTCGACATAGGGGTCGACCTAGATGGACTTGGTCGCCCAGTAACCACTGGTTCTATTTATTTATTTAATTTTCCGAATTCTTCTTTAATTCATAACTAATTCATTTTAACTTTGATTTTAGCAAACGAAGTGTCAATTTTGATCAGAAAATTACATCGGATCCAATGGTGTTAGTCCCGTTGTCTAATTATGAATATTATTCTAATTAATATTAAGTTTATTAATCTTTTACATTTAATTATTGTTTATTAAAATTCGGGATGTTACACATTACCACTATCTCCGTTATGCAAAACGGTAGAATCCTACCCTTGATATTGCCTTGTGTGCCTTGTCATTGTACCTTAATCGCGTCTGTTTTAATTTTGATTTGGTATTGTTTTTTATGGATTGCCCTCTGATAACACCAGCATGTTGAGTTTACGGTACTGTATAAACTACAATGCTTATAAAAATGTGTTAAGGATAATGATGGTAATGCCTTAATTCTATTTTCAGTATTATATTTTCCATAGACATTACTATAATATAGTATTGTATTATATGTAAATAGTTTAACAAATCCTTAAAGGTTAGTGGTCCGAAACATCCTTAAAGTTGCTTGTAAATTTTCCTTGAACATTTTACATGAGTTGATTTACGTATATGAGAATGTTAGTCCTGACTAGAGTATTTTGTTTTACTCTATGCTCATGTCAGCCTGAGTACCATAATATTCAAAATTCATCTTTCAAAGCATATGACCTTATGAAGGCTCATTTGTCTCTTCTAGTTATTTCAGTTACTTGTTTATTTCTATCAATTGTATTAGAAATTCCATATATTAGACTTCCGTTGTATTTTCTTTGTAACTCTGATGTATTTTATTTAGTATATTCATGAATTACTATTGTAATATTTATTTTACTGTGAGAAATTGTATAATTTTGTGTTGGTGATTTTGTTGATTTAATCCTTATTAAACCCTATAGTTATTAAAATAATTCATTTTAATCATTTAAGTTTGACATATACGGTTTTATTGTCGACTTGAATAACTCGAAATGGCGGGTCGTTACAGTTGGTATCGGAGCTTTGATTTTGAGCAGAACATTAGCTTATGGTATTTAAACTCAGTAAAAATAACGTAGTAATATCCTAGAATGAGTGGAATCATCTTTTAGAGAGCATATTTTGAAAATACAGAATATTTAAAATAAAATTTCCAAAATCTCCTTCCACTCGAATCCATATATCTTGTTAGGATTTCTTTTATTGGGATTTACTTTAGTCTGGATCTCGATTCTCAGTCCTTAACCCATCTTTGATATTTCCGAAGATGATAATTTGTAAATAGATGATTTTGTTGTAAAGCAAAATGTTATTTTAGGTAAATACACATACTGAAATTACAAATGGAAAAAGCTTATAGTTGTCTTATAATAATATTTTGAGAACTTTGTTCAATAGATCCACTTTATATGAATAAAAAATTATAAAAGATAATGATTTGTGATATATATATATATATATATATTAAAATCATGAAGTTAAATGGATTTTATAAGTATAATTTAGGCAAACATCACTTTGGTAATATTAAGAATAGTAACGAATAATATTGATATGAATCTAATGTTATGAGATTGAATCGAATATAACTTAATTAATTAATATATAATGGAAAATCGAATATAACTTAATTAATCTTGCATCAAATTCGAAAACTGCAACCACAATCAATCAAGAAACACACCTGGTTATGGTAGAGGCAGCAATCAAGGACCAAGAGGCAATCCAAATCAAAGAGGAAGAGGCAGGGGCAGATTCAACAATGCTCCAAGAATCAAGTGCCAGATATGTGACAAACCTAGACATTCAGCAAATCGATGTTATTTCAGGTTCAACACAGATGTGAACAATGCACAACAAGGGCAGTTTAATCAAAGAACAACAAATATAAACATGGCACAAGCAAATCAAGGTAGATCAAATACAGAGAGCTCAACAATCACAGGAAACAGTGATGAACTTGGCAAACATGATGACTTCAAAAGCGAGGACTGGTTTCCAGACTCTGGAGCAACCAATCACATCACCAACAGTTTGCAAAATCTAAATCTTAGGAACAAGAACTATTCAGGTAATCAAGTTATTCATGCTTGTAACGGTGAAACGATGAATATATCACACATTGGAACTGGCTTAATAAGAGGAAGAAGAAATTTCTTTCTTAATAACTTACTAAGGGTTCCAAATGTTAAGAAAAATTTAATCAGTGTTTCACAATTCACTAGTGATAATAAGGTATATTTTGAGTTTCACCCACAATATTGTCTTGTTAGAGACTCTCTAAGTAAAGACGTATTATTACAGGGTAAATTGGATAATGGCTTATATCGATTCAAGAACTTGCAATCAAGTCTGGGAAATGATAAAAATACTTGGTGCTGCGATGCCAACATTCAATTTGACAATAATGTGAACAAAATTAATTCTAATAATGATGTTTGTGATAGTGTTAAATATGACTGCAGTAATATGAAGAATGACATTGATATTTGGCATTGTAAACTGGGACACCCTAGTTATGATATTGTATTGAGAGTATTGAATAACAATAATATTTCATACAAGAATTTACCTGTTTCTACTCCATGTACACATTGTCAAATTGGCAAAAGCCATAAGTTACCTTTTAGCAGATCTAAGACTGTATATTCCAAGCCCCTTGAACTACTGACAGCAGACCTATGAGGTCCTGCATCATTGAACTCAGGACAAGGACACAGGTATTACTTATCTATAGTTGATGCATACACAAGATATACCTGGATTTTTTTTCTAAAAGCCAAATCAGATACATGTGAAGCTATGCTACAGTTTATCAATTTCATAGAAAGACAGTTAAACTGCAGTGTAAAGATCATGTAAACAGATGGAGGAAGTGAGTTTCAACCCATAAAAGGATTTTTTTAATAATAAGGGGATAATTCACAGAACCACTTGTCCTTACACATCTGAACAAAATGGCATTGTGGAAAGAAAACACAGGCATATTGTGGATACTGGATTAACTTTACTGTCAAAGGCATTAATGCCACTGAAATATTGGAATGAGGCATTTGACACAGCTGTGTATTTAATAAACATCATGCCAACAAAAAATTTGCAATACAAATGTCCTTATGAAATGCTACATAACAAGAAACCAGACTACAACATTCTAAGGACATTTGGATGCTTGTGTTATCCATGCCTCAGACCATATAATAACCACAAACTTTCCCCAAGATCCAGTAAGTGTACCTTTTTAGGATATGAAAATAATCAAAAAGGGTACAAATGCATGGACACTAAGGGAAAAATTATAGTTTCAAGACATGTTGTGTTTAATGAAAGTGTTTTTACTTTTGCAGAGATAGGGAACACTAATGAGCAAAGACAAGTTCACACAAAACTCGAAATTGGGACAGTTCCTGTATTATCAGAACATAGAATGCATACCAGTGAGAATGACACATTACATCAAGTACACACCACTCCAACTGTATCAAGCACAAGATCAGAATACAGCTCAAGTGAGTACATGACTGATGATGAGCAACATGCAGATAATAACAGAGGCATTAACAGCAATAAGGATAATGAAAACAGCAATCAAGGCAATGAAAAAATTAGCACTGCATCAGATAATAGCAATCAAGGCATTGGAAATGATAAAACTACAACTGATGACAGCAGCAGTGACAATGAAAGACAACAAATGCAGACTCGACATCATATGGTCACTAGAGCCAAGAGTGGGATATTTAAGCCCAAAGTGTACAATGCAGCAATAAGAGATTCAAGTCCTACTGAGGAACCTTTTACATTCAATCAGGCAGTAAAGCACAGACAATGGTGTGATGCTATGAATGAAGAATATGAAGCATTAATTAGAAATAAGACTTGGAGTTTAGTCATACCCCCAAAGATAAGAACATTGTGGGATGTAAGTGGACTTACAAATTAAAAAAGGATGCCAATAGGAATATTTCTAAATATAAGGCCAGACTAGTGGCAAGGGGATTTTCACAACAGTATGGCTTTGACTTTAATGAAACTTTTTCACCAGTGGTCAAGCCTACAACCATTAGAGTTATTTTAACTATTGCCCTACATTTTGGATGGAATGTAAGACAACTGGATGTGTGCAATACCTTCCTAAATGGTGAGCTAAGTGAAGAAGTCTATATGCAGCAACCTATGGGTTAAATTTGCAAAGGGAAAGAAAATTATGTATGCAGACTTCATAAGGCCATATATGGCCTGAAACAAGCCTCAAGAGCTTGGTATATGAAGTTAAAAGCCACACTTGAAAGATTGGGATACAAGAGAACCATTCCAGACAAATCTCTATATACAAGAATCACTAATAAGAGTACAACATATGTTCTGGTGTATGTGGATGATATTTTAGTTATAGGAAGTAATAGAAATGAAATTGATTCTGTTATAAATCATCTAGACCATACTTTTGCAATAAAGGACATGGGCGAAGTTAATTATTTTTTGGGCATTCAGGTTCAAAGGAAATCAAATTCAGAAATTTTCCTTTCTCAACAGAAATACACTGTTGAAATTTTAGCAAGAGAAAATATGGATGGTGCCAAATCTATCACTACTCCTATGACTAGCAACTTAAGGCTATCTAAAACAGATGGGAAAGCTATTGAAAACTGCACTCAGTATCGTAGTATTGTTGGGGCCTTACAGTATTTGACCATAACTAGACCTGAAATTAGTTTTAGTGTCAACAAGGTTTGCCAATTCATGGCAAATCCTTTGAGCAAGCACTGGGCTGCAGTTAAACGAATCTTGCGCTACTTAAAAGGAACTCTAGATTATAGTTTAACGATTAAAGCTAGTCAAGATAAAAATATAAGCGCTTATAGTGATGCGGACTGGGCTAATGATCCTGACGATAGGAGATCTACCTCAGGTTATTGTTTGTTCATGGGACCTAACCCCATATCGTGGTGCACGAAGAAACAACCCACCATATCTCGATCAAGTATTGAGGCTGAGTATCGAGCGCTAGTAGCTGCAACAACTGAGGTCATATGGGTGGAAACCCTAATTAAGGAATTAGGGTTAAGTATGACAAAGAAGCCAATGCTCTGGTGTGACAATAGGAGCACAGTGGGACTGTCAATGAACCCGATTCAACACTCCAGGACGAAGCACATCGAAATAGATCTTCATTTCGTCAGAGAAAGGACTGAAGCTGGAAAGATGAAGATCGGTCATATACCAGCCTTTTACCAAAAGGCGGACATCTTAACCAAGGCGCTATCACGAAGCAATTTCGAGAGATTGAGGAAGGAGCTTAATGTTTTTTGTGGCGGCGCTGAGAAGGAAAAGATGAAACACTAGCTCATTTTGACGCGGGGTGTTAAGATGTGGACTTTGTTGCTGTACATACAAAATGAACATACCCGTGTGGGCTTCACACATGTACATGGGCCATATTTTTTTCGTCAACCCATAGTTGTGTTGTATCATTATATATACTTCCGCACCATTTGTAAAATGTATCAACAAAACATTATTACAAAATACATACAAATCAGTTTTCTTTCACAAGCTAACACAACCATGGAAGTTGGTACATGAAGCAACAACAGTAAGGATAATAATATAACACAACCTTTAGACAATGCTAATCATATAGCTTTAACATATGAAAACAACAATGTATTTTATGAAACAACACAGGTAAATTTCTGTTCTTGACAATTCCCATTATACATAAATCAAACCTCACAAGCCCTTGGTTAAAAGTCAAACTGGAAACTTAATTCAAAATAAACAAAAAGGCCTAGTAACTAGTTTAGAAGATAATAAAAAATCTTAAGCTTTGTAGGTCCAAACCACTGTTAATAGCATGAAGTGACTGCGATGATATGCCCGAGTACAGTGGAGGATAAACTCTCAAAAAATCACGTTAAAAGATTTTGTAGTTTTATCGCCACGAATGGTAAAAGTAATACAAATATTAAGTGTGATAATAAAGGAAGAATATTGCTCATGGGAAAAAAATACTTGGCTAGTAAATATTGTATTGATTTCAAACAGCCGCCTCATTTGTTAACTTGCTTATAAAAGAGGTTCCAAGTGCATGTTTTCTTAACTTATGCTAAACGTTTGGTAAATGAAAGAGAACAAATATGGAGAGTCTTATCAACGTAGATTATATTGAGAGTTTAAATATAGCAACAAATATTACATAAAATATAGAAGAATTTCTTTTAAAGGACAAACCTACCATTTTTTTTAACCAAAAGTATACAAAATTTTGAAATTGATGAGAAGGACAAAATTTAAGCAAAAGTGGAATTCAGGAGACTCACTCCCATTTTTACTTTTACCCTACTACTTGTCATTCTCTTCAATTTTAAAACTTGCTATACTTTAAGATGGTTATATGTAAAATATTTTTGCTACATACTAACCGATTATATATTGCTTTGTGTAGGCTAAGTAATTATTGATGTATAAATAGAGTTGGTCAAAAAGAATATCACAATAACTTGTACCCTTGGAATAACCATGATGACAAGTTTGGAAAAGAATTTAAATTTCGGTATATCATATCTTATCTATAAGCGTGCCTTTAACACAACGAAAAATGAAAAGGAAAAAAAATGAAAAGGAGAAAAATATGTTTTCAAAATGTAACACTTTAAGCTAGTTTTAGATAGATGGGCGATTCAAGTGCTACTTAAAATACGACAAAATCAATGTAGATTATATTCTTCTAACTGAAATAATAAACCATAAAATGGTATAATATTTGAGAGCTTAATATAACAAAGGATAGTTTTTCCATCATTACCTTATAAAAATCAACAAAACATGGTAAACGTTAGGATCATTTTGAGGATTGAAAAGAACAAACAAAGTATAAATTGAAAACTAAAAAAAGGAAAAAGTGAAAAAAGAAAAAGAAAAGAAGGGTTAAATATCTAACCTGATACATTATAAGTTTGCATATTCATTAACAACAAATGTAAACTTTAATGTCATAATCAAACCGACTTTGTTGGTTTTTATTAATTCTACCGAGTCTTCGAAAACTTGTGTCCATCTAAAGCTTTTTTACAGTACCCATTTTGTCCTCCTTTGAATGATGCATTAATTACAATGTCTATTGAATAATTATTACAAGCCTTATATATCAGCTCCTTGTATTTTCTTTATTATGTGCATTTATGACCAGTTTTAACGTTAATGTTAATTAAGGGATATGATAGAAAGCCCGAAGGATATTTTGTCATTTTGCCCGAATTTAGGATCCAATGGTGTAATTCAGGAGGGTAGAACAACCACGTTTTGATCCAATGCTCAGATGCTTTCGGACATAATTCACATCCTTAATTCCCGGGCCTTCAAGAATTGTCGGTTAATTAAATGCACTTTATACAGTCAACTGATATACAAACTTATACAATTTGATTACTAATGCTCATTGAAAAGCCTGCAACAATAAATCTATAATCCAGTTTTTGCCATCTTTTTTACCATATATATATACATATATATTTTTTAGTTATTTCATATTAATTATAAATCATTAAAAATAATAATTATTGATTATTATTTCTTATTCATCAATTGTTAATTAGCAACTACTACTTAATTATAATCGAATATTGATTATTCAATTTTAATTATTAAGGACTATATCAGTTCCTTGTATTTTCTTTCTTTATGTGCATTTATGACCAGTTTTAACGTTAATATTAATTAAATGCACTTTATACAATCAACTGATATACAAGACTTATACAATTTGATTCATTAATGCTCATTTAAAAACCTACAACAATAACTATATAATCTAGTTTTTGCCATCTTTTTTACCATATATATATATATATATATATATATATATAAGTTATTTCATATTAATTATGAATCGCTAAAAATAATAATTATTGATTATTATTTCGTATTCATCAGTTGTTAATTAGTAACTACTACTTAATTATAATTGAATATTAATTATTCAATCTTAATTATTAAAGACTATTAATCATTTTTTATTTATTACTTCTTATTTAAGTTATTAGTTTATTTTAAAACTAAATATATTTTTTGGAAATAAGAAAATATTAGTAAATAAAATAAACTTTAAAGTAATAAAATTTGATACGAATTATATATATTTGTTCAAAGGTTAATGAATTATTTTATCATGAAACTTGAAATTTCAATTAAGGCAACATTAAAAATAATCGTTGTAATTTAAATACATTGATATTTTTCTTCTAAAATTTAAGCAATTCTATTAAAATTGAGAAATTTTTGAGAAATTTAAAAAAATATTGCAAGAAGTAAAGCCTGTTTTGTTAAATTTTATTCAATTTGGTATAACGAATTTCTAATTATTAAGAATGATATGATATCTATCCGTAATAGAAAAATATATTTTGATTACATAATTTGTTTTTACTTCAAAGAAAATAGGTGGAACTTAGGAGTAGCTATCTGGTTAATTTTATAAATCTCAACATTTTCCCTAATGGGGCATGGTAATTGTTTACCTTATTTATATACATACATGTCATGCAAGAAGTTGTCCAGGAACATTCATTTCATATGTAAAGTTATTTCATATTAATTGCAGCCTTGTAGCCTTACCTTTAAAGTCAAAATCATGATGCTTGTTTTCTCTTATCACTTTTGAATTCCATGCGCAAATTAGTCATAAATATTAATTATGAATGAACAAATGGTAGGGTACTTGGGTGAAAATTTCAATATGTCCATATAAAAAACAACAATATAGAAATGTATTTTTTTTCATTATATGGAAAATAAATCAAGATATATTACGAAGTCGGTTTTCCCACCGTTTTGCGCTTATACTAGTTTTTTGGTGTTGACTTAAACACTCCAAGTGATCTTAAAATTTTGATAATAAATCATTTAAGATAATTTACTGCCACTATCGTTGTTTGATACGTTAAACTTTAATTATTGATAATTATCCAATTGTATTTTATTGTCATGCTCAGATGCTCTAATGATTTTGATTTAAATACTTAAACATGTTCATAAAATTTTAATAACAAATTATTTGGAATAATTTGTTAATATTATCCAAATTGCTTACGCTAAGTTTTAATTATTGAATTGTAAATAATTCTGGTATTCATCCAAACTTGCACAAATCATTAACAATCTTACCTTAAGTATCCAAATCAAGGAAAATACACTTCCATCACTCAACTTTTTAAATATATTTAATCATTTTTGGCATGAATATTGACTTCTAAAATTGCACTTATAAGAATTCTGAGAAATCAATAAACGATATTTGAAGTTTAAATATAACAAGACGTAGGATCTTTCTTAAACTTAGAGAATAAATCAATATAACATGGTAAGTACAATATAACATGATAAGGATAATAATTTGATTTTCATAAAAGATGAACTTTTGCCATGATATCTTAAAACTAAGTATAAAAAGAAAGAACTTTGCTATAGTGAATAAGTTAAGAATAATTAAATAAGGTATAAGTTATATTTTAATAATTATAATTGGAATATTATGAACCCCTTATCTCCACTGTATTACAAAGTTGAATGCTTTTTCCAAATATTTTCAATCCCGTTTTGAACTTACCATTATACAAAAAAATGAAAAGCTAATAAATTGAGGTATTCCACTTCACTGGTATATTCATAATCAATACATCTAGCTTTTTCTCTCAATCTCATAAAACTCATTTAAATTTATAAAGCATTATCATGTTTTTTAAGAGGATTACTAGTATGCTATATGGGAAAAAGAAGCCATTCAAAACTCATCAAGGGAATCCCTTTTCGGTCAGTGTGATTATTTTTTATTTTTGTGCATAAAAGTTTTACTACATATATAAAAGAAACTGATTAAACAATCTCGTATGAATTAACCATAGAACAAGGCATTATTTAAATACATATTACAAAACATGGTTTAACATTTTCTCACTTTTAAACTGGTAAGTATCCTTGTATTTTTTGGTATATATTAAAATGGAAAATAACAAAATTGTATTATTCATCTTGCAGGCTTCACCGGATACTTTCTCAACCGTTAAAGTATCAAAATTTTGTTTTGAAAAGGATTTGTTTAGCCTAACAAAGGAGAAGAAAGTGACGTGTTTACCATGTGTAAACATAAAACATTTTATCAAAAACATCACCAAGTAAGTAAGTCTCTATTTAAAATTTTCTTTCATGCCTCTAAAATAACTATTAATGAAAAATTGAATAAAAATTATTCAAATTATGGAAAATTGAAAAATGTAAATTTATATCTATAGTATGGTAATTATCCATCAATTTACATAGAAATACTTAATATGTTACCAAATCAGATTCAGAAATAATGAAAAATTGAATGAAAACTATTTAAATTATGAAAAATTGAAAAAGGTAAATTTGAATCTATAGTAATGGTAATTATCCATCAATTTACATAGAAATACTTAATATGTTACCAAATCTAAAATAATGAAAAATTGAATAAGAACTATTTAAATTATGAAAAATTGAAAAAAGTAAATTTTAATCTATAGTAATGATAATTATCCATCAATTTACATAGAAACACTAGATATGTTACCAAATCGGATTCAGAAAGATGAATTAATTACCCATTAATTTACATAGAAATACTTAATATGTTACTAAATCAATTTGTCGCAGTCAATGATTTTCGACGGAAAAATCTGAATTTCGCGTTTCCTCGTCTCTACTCCGTTTCCTCCGCTGCACAAAAAAATCTGCTCTGCGCTAATTTCGCGTTTCCTCTACTCTACTCTGTTTCTTACTCTGCGACACAAATCTGCGCTAATTCCTGCTCAACCCTAATGTCAAGGTTCATAAAACATATTGGTAAGTTGGGATGTTGATTATTCTATCTGAAATTTGCTCAAAATTATGATTTAATTGTTGATTTACTTGTTAAAATATTGGGATGATGATAAATCAACAATATTAACATTGGGAAGCAAAACCTGTGATTTTATTCCTTCCTTTCCTTTGTGGCATTTAGGAGAAATGCCGGTATTTTGAGAAATGGTTTTTTTATATATATATATATATATATATATATATATATATATATATATACCAAAAGGGAGAAACAAGCCTTTCTCCAACGGCTCACAAAAACGGATTTCGTCAAGCGAAACCGTGCACACACAGCCTGATAAAATAAAAAAGACAATGCTAGGCACAAAAGAGGGAAAAAGCGAAAACTGCAAGCCATCGGCAGGACGGAGCGACTGCCAAACCCCACTAAACTGGATAGCAAGTCAAAACTCCTCCACGAGGGACATAGCCCAGCACAAAGGACTAGGTCCCCAAATGAGACAAGAAGGGACGGACTAGAAGCATCCAATCTGACTGCCCAGCAGTAACCCTCTAGCGCTACCAAGACCCAGAGCCACTCCTGCCTCACTGTGGAACCTCGAAAACCATCTTAATCTCCCGTCCAAGCAACTCCATAACCTAAAAACGCAACCTGCAACTAGGAAACAATATAAGTCCTTGGGGGGGGGGGATGGAAAGGGAAACTAGAGGAAAAGGCAGCAAAAAGATGAAAAGGCAACAAAAGGCAAGAAAGCCAGTAAAACCAAAGCAAACGAAAACAAGCACTCAGCCAATGCCTACCCTTGGAGTGACCCCCATCGACAGAACATCGAAAGTAACAGTTAACCTCCTAGAGCGGGTGCCAATGACACCGCAGAAAGGCCTACCACGGAAGGCAAGGAACACATCGTTCCTCACTTTTCGGATAATGGTTGGAGGATCCATCGTCACATCGTCAAAAACAGCCTTATTCCTGGCACACCAAATGTGCCAGCAGATAAGGCAAGGAACGAGGCGCAGAAGGATAGAACAAAAAGTCTTGCTTGGGACACCGGACCACCATAGTTGAAGTAATTCTCCCGTCGAGTTGGCATTACGTCGGCATCCCGTAAGGTTCCCGAAGTAATTCCAGACTGCCCGGGCACAAGACCCTGCTAATAAAAGATGAGAAGAGGATTCGGTACTACTAGCGCTGCAGCACCTGCATCTGGACGCAAGAGGGATACCAATACGCTGGAGATTCTCGTTTATCGGCAAACCGTCATGAAAGGTTTTCCACATAAACAGAGATACCTTCGGGGGGATACGGGCATTCCAAACAGAGCTGAAAACTGGCCGACGTGTATAAGGAGTCCTAATCGAATTCCACGCCACTTTCAGCAAGAAGGGGTTGCCGTCCCAATTGGTTCCACCCCCAAGATCATCTGAAATGCCTTTTACGGATTGCATCCTTTTCCAAGTCTCACTAGCGTGAGAAGGGACTCCGGAGTAATCCGCAAAAGCCAGCCTACGGTACTTGGCATGGAGAAATGACGCCCAAAGGGAGTTGTTTGCTCCAAACCTTGCCTATAGCTTGCAGGCAAAGGCCAAGCAAATGTCTTTAGGGTTACGGAGACCAAGACCTCCCTCATACTTTGGCCGACAAATGGTGTTCCAGGAGACCCAGTGGTGACGCGAAGAGCCTTCCGTTCTTCCCCAGAAGAACACGGAAACCAAGGACCGGTAGGAGCGAAAGAAAGCTGCCATGGGAGTCATAGCAGCAAAGATATGGGACCCGATAGAGTCAAGGACAGACTGAATGAGGACAAATTTTCCAGCCTAGGAAATGAGGGAAGCGTTCCACCGAATAATCTTGCCCCTGACTCCATCAGTGAGGGGATCGAATATGGCGTTAAGCTTCCTACCACGGTAAAGAACAAGTACCAGATATGGAAGAGGAAGGTAGGCAGCAATAAAGTTTGTGGTGGACTCAATCCAAGTAGGCCTAACCGAGGAGAGATCTTTTGCGGCCACGAAGCAACTTTTAGAAGAGTTTACGAGTTGTCCCGAGCTACTCTCATACTGACGAATAAAAGCAAGGAGGGACCTGATTGAATGACGAGAGCCATTCGTGAAAATGATAACGTCGTCCTCGAAGGACAAGGAAGAGATAAGCGGACAACCCCTAGGAATGCCGAACCTATGAATCTGTCCAGCAATCGTCAGAGAGTGAAGCCCTCGAACGAATGCTTCAGCAGCGATGACGAAGAGGGAGGGGGACAAGGGGTCTCCCTGCCTCAGAACTCTACCAGATCTGAAATAACCACAGGCAGAACCATTGATCAGGACGGAAAACCAGCAGTTGGAGATGAGCCTCCAGACCACATCAATAAAGGGTTCAGGAAAACCAAAAGCCCTAAAAACCTTGATGATAAAGAACCAAGACATGCGATCGTAAGCTTTAGCCATATCAAGCTTAACCACCGCATTAGAGCCACAGACCTTCTTATCTAACTGAGAGATCAGCTCCTGGGCAAGCAGAATGTTATCCGTGATCAAACGTCCTTTCACAAAGCCGGCCTGAGAAGAAGAAATAATGCGCTCAAGAAACGGTGCTAACCTCGAGGTTAAGACCTTAGAAACGACCTTGTTGGAGAAGTTACAAAGACTAATCGGTCTGAAGTCCCCACACGAGATAGGCTGATCGCATTTTGGGATAAGGACCAAGTTGGTCGAGGTCCAGCCCGCTGGGAGATCAGTGCCAGCGAAAAAGGACTAAATAGCCAGACAAAGATTAGCCTAAATTATCGGCCACACACTCCTATAGAAAACTCCGTTGAAACCGTCCGGCCCACTCGCACTGTCCTTACTCAGCGAAAATACGCAAGTGCGTATTTCTTCTGAGGTAGGCGGGGCGGCTAGGTCGGCGTTATCTGACGGAAGAATGAGTCT
Organism: Allium sativum; assembly: GCA_030737875.1. NCBI lineage: Eukaryota > Viridiplantae > Streptophyta > Magnoliopsida > Asparagales > Amaryllidaceae > Allium > Allium sativum. The sequence continues at coordinate 166,064,372 of CM060924.1, forward strand.
AGGGATGTAGGCCAACAAGGAAGGGTCAGAAACAGAAACAGACGGGGTGCTAAGGAAAGACTGGAAATGAGAAAGGATAGCTTCTTTAACTTCACCCGGGGTTGATGCCAACGAGAGGTCAGATCTACGGATCTGGCGAATAGTAAGGAGATTGTTCTTCTTACGGATAGACGAATGAAAGAATTTGGAGTTCGTATCTCCATCTACCACCCACTTGATCCTAGCCTTCTGGCGAAGATGATCATTTTCGATACAAAGTTCCGAAGAGAAAGAAAGCTGAGCCACCACCTAAGCCTCCTTGTTGGCAGCATTGGGAGCTACATCAAAGGAAGCTTCTGCCGGAATAAGAGTTTCTTCAGCCGCTCTAACGCGGTCGAAGATATTCTTGAAGACAAGGAGATTCCACTCCTTCAGGCAAGTCTTAAGGCGTTTCAGCTTGCGGGAGAAAAGCACACAAGGGGAACCAGAGATAGGAGAACTCCAAGATTCTTCAACCATGGAGTGGAAGGAGTGGTGCGATCTCCACATACTCTAGAATCTAAAGGAAGAAGGCCCGGAAAGGGAGAGGGGGGAACAACTAAGAATAAGGGGAGCATGGTCCGAAAAAGTGCGATGAAGGTGGGAAACAGAGAAAGAGAAAGGAAGGGAAAACCACCCTTCGGTGGCAAACACGCGATTGAGTCTAGAGAGAATTCGGTTTGGCCCCTCTTGGTTGTTAGTCCAAGTGAACGCAGAACCGATGAACGAAATTTCAGAAAGGCCAGAGCTGATGATAAAGGAGTTGAAATCTGCAACCGCCAAGCGGTTAACTGCATTTCTGCCCCGCTTTTCTGCCTGGCTGGCGACGATATTGAAGTCGCCACCATGCACAGAAACAGAGAATCCCAGGTCCGACAGAGAGAGAATGTCAGCCCAAAGACTAAGTCTCTCAATCCGATCACACTTAGCGTAGACCGCTGAGAATAGAAAGGAAGAAGAGAGCTCGGGAAGTGAACAAGCTACCGAGAAGAGCTGACACGAATCGAGGATGGGACGGACGACAACATCTTTGGACCAGAAAATCCAAATCTTGTCAGACACGTTAGAAAGGCCACCACCGAAGCCAAGGGCTAAGACAGTAGAAGAGATTGCGTCCGGTCCCATTAGAGGTTCCAGAAGCGCAATAAGGCAAATAGAGTGCTTCCTAATGATGCGCTTAAGGCGAGCAACCGACGCATCATTCCCAATACCCCTCACGTTCCAGAATAGAAAGTTCGCCATCAAGAACGCTAGCAAAGAAACAGAAAGATAACCAAGGGGAAGGAACCACACGACAACTCAAATACGGTAGAGGGTATGTCGAGTAGATCTGACGATCTTCTCGGACGCCGCTATAGAGCATGTACGAATGGTGCGAGGAGTGCGAGTGACTTCTCGTCTGCTACGACGATGAGGGCACGCAAGCGAGGGCCTGGAAACAGGGCGATGACATGGGGACTGAGAGCCAAAGCGAGAAGGATGAGAGTTCTTAGTAAGCCTAGATAGCCGATCATTGATGATCGCTATTTCGGCTTTATTAAGGAGAGGGAGCGAACCAGAGTCAGGAGACAAAGAAGACGAAGAGCAAGAAGACCCATCAACGTCAGAAAGAGGAATATGTGTGGAGTTGCTCAATAGAGCCAACCCCGGTTGCTATGTGAGCTTTACCGAAGCCGTTCTATCATCAACTTGATAGACCCGCAAAATAGGTAAAGATCGAGTGGCATGGCACAGGAAGCCAGTCGAAAGCCTGAACAAGCATGGGAGGCCACTTCCCCAGTAAACCGTATAGTGTACCATAGTTGTGTCCACTATGCGCCTACATGAGGGAAGCCACCCATCCCATGAAGTCAAGACCTCGATGGGGTGCCTAGGGGGGATCCGAAAACAGGAGAACCTGACTCGACACGAACGGGTCACTAACAACACAGATGAGGCATCGCAGTGACTCGCTAGGCAGACAAAGCTCAACCAAAAGGATAAGTACCACAAAATCCAATTCGAACTAAGGATCTCAAACCAGTCCAGCATGCCAACAAAGAAACCACGCACAAGCCCGAGGGCGCACCAACTGATAGCCATCACATGGCTATCTGTCCAGACCAACAAGAAACCTGCTAATCCGAGCAGGTAGGCACCGTAGAACCCAAACCCAACTGAAGGCATAAAGGAGAAAAGAGCACGCTGGCAAAACAAGAAAAAAGGAGGACAACCCACATAAACATGCCAGCAAACACACACAAGACAAGGCATCTCCACATCAAAGATCGATGTAGTTATGTCAGGGAGAAAACACAAGACAGTGTTATATCTCAAAGCATCACACACAAGGCCCAAAGCAGAACAAAAAGAAACAGGACGAGCCACCGGTAAGTTGCACAACACAGATTGATGCAAATACAGAACCGGATCATAAGCCCCGAAATCCGTATTATGCAGCACGGCTGGCAAGCCTGAAGCAGTCCGACCATCGGTCACCAAAGGAAAAGAAGAAGAAAACAACAAATCCACAAGCCCACGAGGAGGAACAAAGAAATAAAAAGGACGTACCTCGCCGGTAATAGGAGCTACGAGGCTGTAGCGTCTTTTACCAATGTAAACCGACAGCAATCCAGTATCCACCAAAGCGAGAGAGCACTCGTTGAGCATCGATGACGCGCCAATAAGCCGAGACTGTGGCTGCTCCCGAAGCACTGTCTTCCTCTTAACAAGCTGCCGAGGAGCATACGACCTCCGACACTTCGCTACCTGACAACTAGCAAGCCCACTGAAACCGACATCCCGCTCCTTCCTACTCTTCCTTGACCGACGCGCATCACGATGGCGACAAGGGGCAGTAGGCTGAACGGGATAATCACTGTCTAAAAGATCCACCACTGCTCCCGATTCAAAACCCGAAGAAGGGGTGGTTACATCCCCAACGAGGAGTTGATTCGAGGAAATTAAATTGCCAAAGTCTGGCCAAAACACACCGCCACAAGCAACGAAGCCAACGAGAAAACCATGGTCAGCCACTATTGGAGCCGCTGCCGATGCTTTGAAGGACAGCGAAGGAATGAATGGGGTGATGAAATCCCCCTTCACACAATTGATTTCAGGGTGAAGGCAACACTCCTCAGCCTCCACAGCTAAGGGAACAACACCACGGGGAGGTAGAGAGCATACCAGTGATTCCCGATAGATCGGAACCAACTCTAAAAACAAACCATCCACATAGAGCCATTTATGGCGAAGGAGGTCAGCAAAAGCATAAAGAGAGAACAACCGAACTTCAATCGAGGAAGAACCAGTAAACACCACTGACAAGGTGGCAGCCGCCACCTCTAGCATCGATCTGGCAATCAAATCGAAATTAGGGCAAGGACCAGCAAACGAGCCAGATATAACATACATCCCCTCAGATCGGGATGAAATCATAGCGGAAACTCAGCTAATAAGGACCACGATGAAGACAGCAACACGATAAAAGAGAATTGCGAGCAGCTGAGAAGGATCGATTGAGGAGACACTGGAGGAATTTACAGAAAAACGCCTTTGAGAAAGTGGGTTAATTTTGCAATGTTACATAATTAAATAGTAGAGTTACATTAAAGCTGGTGGTCAAATGACAATGTAGTGATTTGATTTTAAATTTTTGTTCTTTAATTTATTTACCAATAGATAAAAACCCTATCTCAACATAAATAAGGAGCCAGCTCAGATAGTAATCTAAAGCCATAAGTTGCTGGCTAATTCTATTCAAAAACACTAAATATTACTAAACTTACACCTGTTTCAAAATAATTATTTTCAGGATTTTTTTAATGCTTGGAAATAACTAAAGTTTTAAGTTATCAGAAGAAAAACAAATTATTTCCTAATTATTGTCAACCTCAAGTCTTTCAAGGAGCATTTGTATACTGATAATTATGAAATTAGAAACTTATTGCACAATCATCTACACGCTTTGATTTCATGACATTTGCATTTAACATATCCGCGACCGTAACATCGAAAATGCATATTGAATTTTGCTACTTTTGTCCTTGGCATTAAGTTTTCTATACACATCAAGTTAATCAGTACTGTTTACATTGCTTTGTACAAATGTTGATTATGTTTTTTAGTTTTTTAAGTTTATGATGAGTATATTGAGACTTACTTAAGATCATTTAATCTTTGTTTTAACTCGATTGAGAGCTAGGATACCAGTTAAGTAGGCTCACTGTATCTGAATATTTTAGCCTCATGTTGTTCGTTTCCTATTTTCATAACACCCTAGAGCACAAAAATCAATCATAGTTGGTTCTGATTTGAAGAATTTATCTCTCAAGCAAGCACCTACAAGTAGCCAACATAACCTTAGTTTTTTATTTATTTAGAGCACATTGAATTCTTTGTTGAGTTTCGACATTCCCCGCGTACCGTACGCGCTTCACCATGTCTATTGGAGTCAACGGTCGAGGTCTCTCATGCTGGCATCCCGATTGAACATCCCCATCGCCTCCCATCGAGCATATAATTTGGTGTTGGCAAGCACTTATTGTAACAAAAGGAATCCCCTTTGTTACATGCCATCAATACCATATATATACTAAGATTTTCCTTAATATCTTGCGATGTGGGACAATTTGCCGGTTCAATCCACGCACCCACTCCATTCCAATGCGAGCCTCACCTAACAATCTCCAATTTGGCGAGCATTTGCTCAAGTCACCTTTGGAGTTGCACCTTGAGTACTCTTCACAGTTGGCTAGGCAGCTACCCCTATTTCTCATAAGCAGTGGGGGATACATACTGCTTATAACCGTATCTCCACCTTGACGAGCATCCCCATGCTCAAGCCCATTTGGAGCCATGCTTCGGTCATGCTATACATACCGGTCCCATCGAACCATGTAGCTCTGATACCATGTTGAGTTTCGGCATTCCCTGCGTAGCATACGCACTTCACTGTGTCTATCGGAGTCAACGGTCGAAGTCTCTCATGCCGGCGTACATCCCATCGCCTCCCATTGAGCATATAATTTGGTATTGGCAAGCACTTATTGTAACAAAAGGAATCCCCTTTGTTACATGCCACCAATACCATATACATGCCATGATTTTCCTTAATATCTTGCGATGTGGGACAATTTGCCCATTCAGTCCATGCACCCACTCCATTCCAATGCGAGCCACACCAAACATTCTTGCATTTGTTTTGCTTACCTATTTTTTAGTATTTGCTTCTGTTTAGTTATGGTTCGAGCAACTCACCAGTATTTTGATGTTGGCTGTTGGTTACTGCTTGTTTGCATATGGACCAAATGATTTGGTGCTTTCATGGATGAAAATGAGTTTTCGTTTTGTTTTGTTCTACATGCATATTTCGTGACTGTAAGCTTAACATACACCATTGTACCATGTAAATAGAATTTACCTGTGAAACTCGGTATATTTTGAGTCTAATATGTGCATTTTATTTGTTTGGTATAGACATATTTTGGTTGTTTCTATTGAGGTTTAAGACTTGCCTACATAACTAAATACTTATAATAACTATTTTAATATCTAAGAAGGCACAAAGTTGTGGACTAAAATTACATGTCAACGCGTTCTTAATAACAACCACTTCTGTAACAACCCGAATTTTATAACATGTTAAAACAAGAAATCAGGGCAGAATTAAAATCTAAGTTAAAAATTAATGAGAACGGGTTACGCCATTGCGTTCGTCTCGAAATTCTGCTTGAAAACAAGTCCGAAAATTCGTAAATCGGAGTCCGTATGACCAAGATATGGCCCATAAAAGATTTCAGAAAATTCAAAATTCAGCCAGAAGCAGATTGGGCGGGAAAAATTTCCCGCCCAGCCCCAGGTCGACTGGGGGGTCGACTAGGGAGTCAACCTGCCCCAGCCCAGTCGACTGCCCAGTCGACTTGGGTGTCGACATGGGGGTCGACCTCCCTGGTCGGACGCTGTTGGTCTGGTGCACCAGTTTGCTCCTTTGGTCTGTTTACTTGGCCTGAGACGGGATTTGATGGTTCAGATCTAATCTAGGGTTAATCCTATGGCCTAAACTAGTCTCTACACCTATAAAAACACCCTAATACCTAGCCTAAACCATTACAAATCATCCTAACAACTAAATTCTGCCAAAATGCCCCCTAATCATGGCCTCCATCTTCATCTTGAGAGCTTCTAAGGCAAAAAGGAGCAATCTTTCTCCATCAAATCAAAGGAGCTACTTATTCTCAAGGCTTCTAGTGTTGCTACATCATTCCTAGAGCTTCTACAACGTCTCTATCTTGTTCTATTTGGTTCTAATTCTCATAGCCACGCTTTGTAAGCCCCACTCTACTCTTATATTTAAAATATGAAGTTAATATGAACATGTAGCAAGTTGAAATGGGATTTTTGGTGTAATACTTGTCTTGGGGCTATATTTGTATGCATATATCCATTTATGACTCTTTTGATCTATGATTGTGGAACTATCATGAACCTAGTACCGTTCATCTTGATTTTTGGGTAGAAAGCTATGAGCTTTGTTTGGGGATTATGCATAATGCAACATAGAACCCCCCATAACCTTGATGTTAACTTGCCTATGATGTTGAACTACATGCTACCCACAAGTTTATCACTCTATGTCAACTATTATCATGTTATCACCCTTGCCTATGATGTTGAACTACACGCTACCCACAAGTTTATTTGCTAAGTTTGATGTCATACATGTTTTGAGGCCAATAATCCTATATGCTAGTTGTGATGAACACCTTTGCCTCAAATATCATCATGTTTAACTTATGACCAACTTTACCACCTTATGCCCATCTTGGTCATATTTTTATGTTCCTTGATTCACTTGTGTTGATGCGAATTTACGTGCGAATGGGAATACGTTATGGGAAGTTAGGCAAACTTTAAATAACATGAAAAACATGACTTGAAAATATGACATGAAATTTGATTATGCTTGAAAACGTGAATGTGGCCATGACATGAAGAAAACTATAAACTGGCCAACTCGAGGTTGGGTTGAGTTTGTAGCGTAAATCTGCCCGGAACCGCCCGGCAAATCCAGTGGCTACAAACAATAGGACCCAATGTGAGAAGTTGGTCATATCGTGCTTGAAACCCGAGGTTAGACTAGGTTGTGGTGTAAAGCTGCCCGGACCCACCCGGCATATCCAGTAACCACAACAAAGTATAATGTGAGAGGTTGGGTGCATTAAATTAATTAATGCCACATGTTAGGGTTAAGTCATGAACCACTTGGATACACTTAACCAACTTGATACATGATTGGATAGGGTTAACCACACTTAACCCATTAGAAACCCTAGTTACGTGGTCCTTTTCAGCAGTAACCTTCTTGGATGTATCACGATACCCTAGGGACTAGGCTAGGGTGGGGCACGATTACTGGGCTGATTGTAAGCGACCAGAAAGACGGCTGAGTAGGTGCGCCGGTGTAGGTTCAGGCGGACTATGGTCGTGCACATAGTCCGGAGTTGAAAAAGCAGACACGGGCACCAGTAGGTTCAGACTGTGCGTGCTTGATTTGTGTCTGTGGTTGGCACCTTAGGACTTGATACACCCTAAGGTGGACCTAGCACAGTTGACTACATTTCGTGATTGGGCCGTATGACACCGACACTCGACGACTTAGGCTTATAGGGAGCCGATCGACTAGATCGTGTTGTTGGACCTTGACTTGGGTCATCTCATGATATTGGGCCAAGGGATCATTTCTTGTTTATACTTGACAAAGGTTAGAATACTAGTACTTTTGGTGCAAAACTAAACCTTGTATATGCGATGCCACACTTGGTCTACCTTGTTATCTATTTATCATGCCAGTTAGTTACCATCTTTATGTTTCATCTCAGTTTCTCATGTTTAGTTAACTTCATTAGTTTTTATACTAATAGTAGGTAGGACTTACCAGTCTTTATGACTGACCCTTTTTCTTTCGCCTCTTTTCTTCCGTCCCCTCCCCCCCAGGTTCTCAGGGAGGGAACACTAGTGCTTAGCTTAGACATTTGACTTGCTTTCTTGACAGCTCATGTACGGTTTGGACTTGAGCTTGCTATGGCTTCACCACATCTATCTTGGGGATAGTTTACTTTATGTTATTTTCGGTTTATGTTTTCTAGACTTGTGGTAGTTGGAAAATAATGACTAAGTACTTTGATGTAAGTTGACTATTTGGTTTTGAAATGGTTAACTATGGTCTTTAAATTTCTACCGCTGCTTTACTTATTTATTTATCTATGTTCTGTCTTGTGATATCTCTGTGCATGTTTACCTAGACAACACCCCTCCAAAGCTAGTGCATTCGCTTGTGAATGACCCTGGCGGAGGTGGGGTGTTACAACTTCTGTTCTGTGAATGTTTGAAAATGTAAAATAATGCAGAAATCGATAATCTTCATTCTTCACAACCTAGAAACTAATTACTTATATGCCTTACTTGTACAAATTTTATGTGTTTACAACTGTTAGTGGGTATTGCACGCTAGTTCTTTACAAAACCTGAACCAGAATTTTTTTAATTCCATTTCTTCGTCGGGTTAAGAATAAATTTATTATTGATTTGCAAAATCAAATAATACAAAATCAATTCGGTGTGTTTTATCTTTCTTGATGGTTTATTCCCCCTTTTTTGTAGATATATTTTTGGACTTTTTTTAACTCATTATCCCTATAGGCTATAGTTTAATGATTACTTTTGCGTGTCTTGGGACTAACTATATGTATTCCTCATAAATTTGATCTCCCTCTATCACTCCACCCTTCTTATGCTAGGATACATTCTGTAATGACTAGAGGGATCCTTCTGTTGTCAACTATAGCCTACCAATATTTGACTTGATACAGAACAACAAAGAGGAGGCCATTAAAAAGTGGGAATTTATAGTGTCAGGTCAATTGAAAAAAATGCAGAATGCTTGGAATGATAATAATTTGTCAACCTTTTAAATTTGTTTATATGGAGAAAAAACGATTTTGTGATCTGCCTTTTAGGTTTGGTGCTGGATACCTTATTGCCACCAGGTATTCTGTGATACCGATATCTTGTTTTTCTTGTTCTGCTTAGTTTTGGTTGCTTTTGTGTTCGTTCTTGTGTTGTTGATTTGTGGAGGATATCGTGGAGGTAAACGTCAGATGAGAATCTGGCCTGTAGGCAAGCCATGTTTTCTAAAATTTTGTAGACTAAATTTGTTGATATGGTTTTATCAACATCTTGTAAAAGATTGCAGTCATTTTTTCATAAAAAATAAGGATTTAAAAAGAAAGAAAGGAATAAACTACGTTCCAGTGATAACAGTAACAACTTGAGTGTTAGTATTTGCTTCTGACTATGTAATTCATTTGTATTTTATTTAGTTTCAGCACAAACCTGAATTTCAGATTTCCTTAAAAAAAAGAGGGAGAAAAAAAATCTTAAAATGTGATTTAATTTCACAGTTTATACGTTTGTATTGATTTTTTTGCTAAAATCTAACTTATAATAAATTTTAACAAAAAAATTATATTATATGTTAAACACCTTAACGGTCAGTTTTTCCCACCGTTGTACGGTAATACTAGTGGTAAAGCAGCCACTAATCCCGCACTAAACAGTCGTTAATGGTGGCTAAGGGTCCAACATCAGTTGTACAGTAAAACATCTATAATTGGGTATTATTTCAGATGAAATTGATGAATTCTGATGAAAAAAATTGGAAATATCAGTCAACACAGTAGTCTTTTTCTCGAACAAAATGGGGTTCACTGCAGCAATCTCATAATCAAGATTACTATTGGAGTAATAGTGAAATCAACATACAGTACAAATGATAGCAAATATTTTGTAGCTCGAAATTTCTCAATCAAGCCCAACCTCTCGCTCGAAAATCTTTTTTTTTTTTTAAGTTATTCCTGTTTGGACGGAGATGAAGATGATTTTAGGTACGTACTTATGATAACAGAAAATTTATCGCTTTTGATCTCATTTTTGTTTAAGTTCTGTTTCTTTTGCATTTCACAAAATGAAGACGACACTTTTCTCACATTCCGGTCCAGTCACTGCCGGGGCCAGACCGGAATTCCGGCATTTCCGCCGGGATCTGGTCTAGATGGTTCTTTGTGATATAATGTTTTACGTTCACATGTAACTTGATTTAGCATGCAAACTGATGTGCACTTTTATGTTCGAGAACTTACTTGTTTTGTCTAACTGTGAAATCATCTCAAATAATTTTTAATTGCATATAAAAAGGTGAAGACTATATTGCAAAGTAAAAATAAACCGCAAACAAAAAAAAAAAGACAATGAAATCACTGATGGAAATGGTGAAACGGGGGGAGAAGAGTGGACAGCTCAACCTCTTGAACTTAAAGATCCTAAGCAACTAATGGCATATAATATTTTGAAGCATCATTCAGGAGTGAGAACTAATGCTTTTCAAGAGCACAAGGTAAGTAACTGACTAATTATCTTTTGAAAAACATGACTCGCTGATGTGACTTGGTTACAGTAAAGTTATAATGTATTTGTTCGGTAGGTGCTTTTCCCACATGATCTTTTTCTAGAACTTTGCAACTATGAGAAGTTGGAAATTCGCCCTAGTGGTCTCATCAACACTGGCAATAGGTAATTGTTAACTAATTATAGGTTCTCCTGACATTATTTTTGTTTACTCATGCAACTATTTTATTACATAATTATTCTTTTAGTTTCAGTACATGTATTTTATCACCTTAGATTGTTAACAACCACCTCAGCTATAATATCATGACCTAGCTTATACATATTATTCTAAATGTTTGAAATTATGTGCTCAATATAAGGCAATGATTCTATATGTAATTTTTGCTTCAATAAAGTTGATTTTATACATGCAGTTGTTATGCAAATGTCGTGCTTCAGTGCTTGGCCTTTACACCTCCGCTGACCTCGTATCTGCTTAAAGGACTACATACAAAAAGATGTATGTTTCTAATTTTAGCCTAGATATGCAATATATTCATTATTCCGAGTGCTTTTACAATGAATGTGTGTATGCATACAAATATATTGGTACGCACACACTAGCTTTTTTGATAAGAACTATGTCATTATTGGCAGTTCAAAATTTTGTCATTATTGATAGTTAGGGGAGACGTTATATTGACACATGACATAAACTATCTGAGCATGTTATAACCTACTGACTAAATGATGTATTTGTTGGGAAACAATGGCTGAGTCACGTACTTTGTCGCTTTCTTGAAGACGATTCGGCGATCTGGTCGGTGGTGCAAAACCAGTTCGTACTTCCGCCGTCGCCTCTAGGATAAAACAGCCTCTCTAAAATGAATAACCGATTTGCTTTGCACAAACAAATCAGTGCAGATTTGCACTTTCGAATTTAACTTCTCGAAAATTTCTGAAAGAGTAATTTTTTTTAATTGCGGAGGAAGAGAAAACAGTTTTTTTTTCTATGTGCCAGTCTCGTCCACAACTGATGATAATATATAGACGGGATTATGGCTGAACGAAAATACTGGTCAGTGGAGGAAAATAGGATCTGCGAAATACTTGGTCAAAAGTTTACCGCTTCAAAATAAAAGTCAGCTCAGAAATATTTTTGTATTTAAAAAACTGGTTCGAAAAATGCAGTGTTTTCTGGACCAAAAATATAAGTGTCTACACCACATAGCCAAGGCCCAAGCCCAATCCCGAACCGAACCGAGCCGGGTCGGGTCCGGTCGAGTCGGTCGGTCGGTCGCGCGCGTGTGTGGTGGTCATGATGCATGGTCTCCCTCCTCACAACAAAGCATGCATTGGGAGCCCAAGGCACCAACATGACTTCTTAGAAACAAGTATAAATACTTGAATCTTTCTTATAATCCCATGATGTGGGACTACTCACAAATAGGAGGCATCATAAACTTATTTCATATTTTAAATAATTCACAAAATTTCCAACAATCCCCCACTTGAATTTTTTAAAATATTATCGAGCAGTTTCTAAAAACGTAAGACTGTGTATTAACAAAGGTGTCATCCGACTTGAACCTTTTCGTAGTGAATAAGATTCAGTTTTTACTAGAGTAACACGTAGTCTTGAACTCTATTCCTAACATCAAACCACACACAATCTTTTCTATAGTGCAATCAAATAAGCCCGTGCGTTTATGGCCATGCACGTCTGTCCCAGTTTAGTGAATGCTCTAGAAGTTTTACCCAAAAAACTCCATAGGAAACGACCACATTTCCACATTCACATAGGTGAGTCTATCAAGAGTACTCCTGAAGGTAGGTACTCCACCTCTGTATTCTTTACACCATCTGTTTAGTGGAAGCTTAGAGTATTGTACAGTATGTAGTGCTAACTCTTTGGTTGCAGGTCCAGGTTTAGGTATGTTTGGATTATACCTGTTATTGTTCTGTATTGTTGCTTATTGCTCATACCAGACTTTTTGTCTGACCTAGAGTTTTATGTCTCTTCTTATTACTCTGGGTGCTCTCACGAGCAGACTAGAGACATGTTAGCTGGTGATGCGCGAGTAGCGGATTCGGAGGCGAGCAGGAGGCTTCCACGTATGATATATATATATATAGATATTCTCCCTGTGTCGTTGCTGGTCACTACTCTGGGCATTAGCAGTGTACCTTTCTTGTTAGCTTTTCGAGACAGTTTTTAAAAGTTGTAATAATGTTGGCTTTGGATCATAAGTTGTACTTTGGATTTTCCACTGCTATGATAGTTTGTTTCAGCTTATGCACTGTCTCACCTGTTTTATGTCAAGTATGTTGTTATTATATTTTGTTCTATGCGTTGTGAGACATTCTACAGGTTTCTTTGTTAGTTCCTTCATCTTCTTTCCCTTCTTTGGTGACTGTTCCATGCTAGTAGAGCATGTGTGCAACGCACTATCAGAGGAAATGTCAACTGGTGCGGGGTGGGTCGTCACATTTGGTATCAGAGCTCTAGGTTGCGTAGTTAACCTAGGGAAAGGCACCAGGGAGAGATAGTATACGTATATGAGAGCGCGTATTTGTGATTATTTTGGTTTTCAAAAGCTATATATATGTACTATTATTATAGCTAAGGATGAAGTCGCACTACACTAGCACCACTATGGAGATGGTTAATCGTTTTCTCCTTACAGATTGAATGATGAGCCGAAACGCAAGAGGTGCCGGTAGGGGAGCCAATAATGGGAATGCTGCTGACATGAGGACGATGTTTACTGACCTCATGAGGGAGATGCTTAGGGATGTGCAGAGGGCAGCTCCCAATGGTGGTAATGGTGGTGGTCCAATAGTGCAGGCGCATAGGGCTGATTTTGCCAAGCTGTGCAAGGATTACACTAGCCTTGGTGGGAAGCCATTCCATGGAACGGAGTCGGCCACGGATGTCCAGGATTGGTTGGATAGCTGTGATCGTATCTTCGACGATTTGGGTATCGAGGATGCGATGAAGAGAAGGTTAGCATCCCGTCAGCTGCAAGGACGGGCAATGAATTGGTGGAATGCTATAAAGGCAGCTACTCCCGAGGATCAGATTACTTGGGATCAATTTAAGGCTCGCTTTAGCGACAAGTTTAACCCAGCTGCTCAGAAGTCAGAATTTTTTAGGAAGTTCTTGGAGCTTAAGCAGAATTGTAGGGCAGTTTCGGAGTATATTGCTGAGTTCAACACTTTGTCGAAATATGGGTTATCCCAAATAGATACTGCCGAGAAGAAGAACGGTAAGTTTATAACATGTTTGGATCAGTACTTGGGGGAAAAGCTTATTAACCACATCGTTGAGATGTTTGAATCGATTGTGGGGAAAGCATTGAGGTCAGAGAGTCTTTACCCTAAGTTGAGGACTGATGTTGCATCTGCAGAGGAGCAAAAGCCGCAAGCAAGCGGTGGAGGCAAGAATAATTCCCAGAATAAGAGGAAACAAGACCAAACCATGGATGGTCAGAATAAGAAAAATAAGAAGGATGGCGAGGCTTTAGCTGTGGTAAGAAGGGCCACTATGCCAGAGATTGTCGGGTAATGTATGGGGAAAGGAAGTGCTTTAATTGTGGCCAAGCGGGACATCACAATAATGAATGTCCACAACCTCCTAGGGAGAAGCAGATCGTGAAAGCATATGCTATCGACGCTGTTCCTTCTTCATCGAATGCCCCAACTGCGGCGCAGAGGGAAAAAGGTGTCGTTATTCGAGGTATGCTTTCTATTTAAGATGTTGTGATCGAGTTTTGTTTGACAAACCTGAGTTAGTCGGTAGAATTTTAGTAGTGACGAACCCGATTGGTGGTTCGACTAGCCTCGGTATGATTTGCCGTAACATGGTCTTATCGAGTCATGGATGTATGTTTGTTTGTAATTACTTTGTTTTGGGCTTTATTGGGTTTAGCATTATTTTGTGGAGTCAATCTACTCTAAAGGAATAGGGTGGTATTAGGTACCTACCTAATGATGGCGATAGTAACTGGAGTCAAGGAAGCTGAGAGGTTATCGTTGTATTAAGTTCTAGTTGTATCTAGGAGGAAAATGAGTGCTCCAGTGCTTAGTTGTTTTGCTAGTATCACTTCACGTGGATTGCCCGAATTCGGAGAAGATGTTCCTTGGGTGCTTGTCTGATATTGGTTTAGGCCTTTGGGGCTTGTGCTTCGGGAATGTCGAGTTCGACTAGGATGGTTTGCGTGAGAGATAAGTAGTTGTTGTGATTTTCATTGGATAATATCTTGGTTTACTCGAGGAGTAATGGGCAGCTGTGACAGGATAAGATTATTCGATGGTATGGACTGCCCAGAGTTAGGCTCGATAGGGTCCTGAGATGACTCGAGTGGGACTCGAGGAAGGTGCAAAGTAATGGATTGTTTAGGACCTTACGTTGATGTTCTTTTTGAAGAAATAGGATGTATTCATCGATCATGGAAGATGCAACGAAGATTAGGACGATTCAAGTTGGACTAGAACTCGTAAAAGAAAATGGGTGTTTGTTGATCTTGGAGATGCAACGAATAGGGAGACGACTCACGTGGGACTAAGGTCTGTAGGTAATGGATACTCAAGACTGGGTCTGAGTGTATGGGTAATACATTGACTCGAGTTGAACTCGAGAAGGCTGCAAGGAATTGGATGGGCTCGAGTTGGACCCGAGAGGGCAGCAAGATAATGGATAGACTTGGGTGGGACTCGAGTGTTTCAGGCGGACTAAAAGCATGGGTATCTGGGGACGTCCACTTACCTTGGATCCGTTGGACGTGATCTAGTTATCCTTGGAGGATAAACGTACGTTGGACGTACGGTAGTCCGTTTGGAGGCAGGGCTTCCCCTAGTTATTGATGTTGGTTGGACCAGACATACAGGTATCGACGTATTCATGGCTTTAGCAAGTGATAGGTAGGATTTGTTTGATGGATGCTATGGTTGTTGTATTTGTTCCTACCTTTCCTCTTTTGAGTATCACCTGTAGGATCCTGTTGAATGGAAATAGGATAAGTTCGTTGATCAGGGTGATATGACGGGTGTAAGATACTTTACGTTAGACTTGAAGTATGATGGGCATTGTGGAGCGTACATTGACCTTGGAGATTCAGCGGATATAGGAGCTTCAAGTTGGACTTGGACTCGAAGGTAGAATACCTAGATTCGTTGGATGTGTCTAGTTCACCTTTAGAAGGTGAATGTACGTTGGACGTGCAGTACGAGTATAAGTGGAGTACCTAGGTTCATTGGATAGCTCTAGTTTGCCTCTAGGAGGTGAATGTACGTTGGACGTGCAGTACGAATGTAGGAAGGACTCAAGTTGGACTTGAAAGGACATTTGGAATGTAGTTGAAAATTTGGCGTATAGGGTTGGATTACTTAAGAAGATGACAGTAGACAAATGCCATAGTATCGGACTGGATGCGATAGCTGATACATTTGGGTAGGAGACATGCCAGTTTAGAGGCTATTTTTCTAGAACGGGAGCAACTAGAGTATATCACGGGATATGACTTCAGACCTAAGTGTGAATTGGATTCAGAAACGCTAGTAAGCTTGACGATTAGATCGATCTAGATTAAGTGGATCTGTTCCGGTCAGAGGGACGATCCCAACCTATTAGAAATTACTTCTGGGGTAGAGATGGGAATCGATGGCGAGAGAACGACTGTACTTGGGAAGTAGAGAATGACATAAGAAAGTCGTATCCAAAACTCTTTGTCTGGTAAGATTTACTTTGCAATTTAGTTATTCCGCATGCTAGGATAGACTTGTTTTGCATTTTTGATAGTTGTTTTATGACTGAAAGGCATGCGGAACCCTTTGTGGGTTTTGGTTAGGGAATTTCGGAGACAAAATTTCCTAAGAGGGGGGAGAATGTAACAACCCGCATTCTTCGCATCGGATGATCGTAGAATATTTAGTTCTTTCTTATATGAAGTCGTATGGTCATATAGCTTTGGGAAACGACCATTGGGGTCATTTCCCATGTTCATGATTTTTGCCGATTTTTAAATGACCGTTTTGCCCCTAGCTGATACTGTTTTGGCCATTACTTTTGACTGAAAAGGAATTTTGACCTGAAACCACCTCCATTAGATTCGTTTGATGGTTTACCTTTCCGCAGAGTGGTCATAATTGCTAAACGGACTTACCGTTTGGGAGATATGGCTGAAATAAGGTTTGGAAGGTGAAAAACTGCTTAACCGGGCCAAATAGGGCGATTAGTGAATGGGTTCATAATCCATTTCGGGATTAGAGTTATGAGGAGGCTGAAAAGAGTTAGGGTTTCATTTCATTTCAGTTTTCTAGCCTCCACCTGCCTCTTAGAAACCCTAAAAATGGCCTCCAATCTCTAAATCACCTCCAAATCACCTTCTAATCAAGGATTAAGCCTTGCAACACCAAATCAAGAGAGATCTTCATCAATTCAAGATTAGTGCTACTATTTAGCATTAGTATTCGCGCCATATCAGAGATTTATTTCAGATCTAAGGTTTATTTGTGGCTAAGGTGAGTGATTTGCATAGTTCCTCACTAATTATGGTTAATTAAGGGTAATTAGTGTTGATTAGCGAATTTATACACTAATAAATTCTGGAAAAATATTTATAAATTCGAAAATAATGTTTTATACCTCTGTTAGAAATTTGGGTTAATTTGATTAAGTTTTGCTAATCATATCATTAGTTTTGCTTAAGCACACTTAAGGGAAAATATGGGTTTTGGCTATGTTTGATCCATTTTAACTTATCATATTGATGTTTTGGTGTTTGTGGTCACTTATATTTGTTGTTGTGACTTTGTGTTATGCTTTGTGATTGATTAGAATAGTTAGAATGGCATAAATAGCTTGCTGAACAAATTGCAGGAGAGCACCCGAACTGATCAGATCGGATAAAGGCACGAACCGAACTGCTCACACTAGGAGCTTCCGACCCGATTCGCCTTTTGTGGCATGTACCACTCCGATCCGACCCGCATGGCCACCTCCAAACCGATGTGCGGCGATTGGACTTGTAGAACCCGATCCGATCCGCTAGGAGGTGAAGACGACTGATCCGAACCGATGCACTATGAAGGAGCTCGAGGTACCCGATCTGATCCAGTGAAGAGTGTTAATTCACGAACTGTGTTGATGACTAGGAACTGAAGGCCGAACCGAACCGATGGCCAGGAGTAGATCCGAACCGATCCAGTGATGACCAATAACCCGAGATGCAAAGGTAGTCCAAACAGAAGTTAGAGCTCAAGATCCAGTTGGGAACCAACGAGTCGACTTCATGAGTTGGGCTTTGCTGCGGGACGTGTGCAAAGGGGTTGTCGGTATTCATAACTTTGGTTCACCACTGAGAGACGGATATTGGGCTTGTAGTTTTAGTTGTACGGGATTGGATTCCATCATGGTCCAATGGATAGGTGACCAAGGTAGTGGATATCGTATGCTTTACGCACCGAGTGAGAGATGTGAGGATGGTTGCTATGTTTGATTTGTTTGCCATCACTATGACATGCACAACCCCACCCCCGTATTCTTTACACCATCTATTTAGTGGCACCTTAGAGTATTGTACAGTATGTAGTGCTAACTCTTTGGTTGCAGGTCCAGGTTCATGTATGTTTGGATTATACCTGTTATTGTTTTGTATTGTTGCTTATCGCTCATACCAGACTTTTTGTCTGACCCAGAGTTTTATGTCTCTTCTTATTATTCTGGGTGCTCTCACGAGCATACTAGAGACAGGTTAGCTGGTGATGCACGAGTAGCGGATTCGGAGGCAAGCAGGAGGCTTCCATGTATGATATATATATAGATATTCTCCCTGTGTCATTGCTGGTCACTACTCTGGGCATTAGTAGTGTATCTTTCTTGTTAGCTTTTCGAGACAGTTTTTAAAAGTTGTAATGATGTTGGCTTTGGATCATAAGTTGTACTTTGGATTTTCTGCTGCTATGATAGTTTGTTTCAGCTTATGCACTGTCACACCTGTTTTATGTCAAGTATGTTGTTATTATATTTTGTTCTATGCGCTGTGAGACATTCTATAGGTTTCTTTGTTAGTTCATTCATCTTCTTTCCTTTCTTTGGTGACCATTCCGTGCTAGTCGAGCATGTGTACAACGCATTATCGGAGTAAATGTCAACTGGTGCGGGGCATGTCGTCACATTTGGTATCAGAGATCTAGGTTGCGTAGTTAACTTAGGGAAAGACACCAGGGAGAGATAGTTTACGTATATGAGAGCGTGTATTTGTGATTATTTTGGTTTTCAAAAGCTATATATATATATATATGTACTATTAGTATAGCTAAGGATGAAGTTACATTGCACTAGCACCACTATGGAGATGGTTAATCGTTTTCTCCTTACAGATTGAATGATGAGCCGATATGCAAGAGGTGCCGGTAGGGGAGCCAATAATGGGAATGCTGCTTACATGAGGACGATGTTTACAGACATCATGAAGGAGATGCTTAGGGATGTGCAGAGGGCAGCTCCCAATGGTGGTGGTCCAATAGTGTAGGCGCCTAGGGCCGATTTCACCAAGCCGTGCAATGATTACACTAGCCTTGTTGGGAAGCCGTTCAATGGAACGGAGTCGGCCACAGATGTTCAGGATTGGTTGGATAGCTGTAATCGTATCTTCGACAATTTGGGTATCGAGGAAGCGATGAAGAGAAGGTTAGCATCCCGTCAGCTACAAGGACGGGCAATGAATTGGTGGAATGTTATAAACGCAGCTACTCCCGAGGATCATATTACTTGGGATCAGTTTAAGGCTCGCTTTAGCGACAAGTTTATCCCAACTGCTCAGAAGTCATAATTTTTTAGGAAGTTCTTGGAGCTTAAGCAGAATGGTAGGGCAGTCTCGGAGTATATTGCTGAGTTCGACACTTTGTCGAAATATGGGTTATCCCTAATAGATACTGTCGAGAAGAAGAACGAGAAGTTTATAACATGTTTGGATCATTACTTGGGGGAAAAGCTTTTTAACCACATCGTTGAGACGTTTGAATCGATTGTGGGGAAAGCATTGAGGTCAGAGAGTCTTTACCCTAAGTTGAGGACTGAGGTTGCATCTACAGAGGAGTCAAAGCCGCAAGCAAGCAGTGGAGGCAAGAATAATTCCTAGAATAATAGGAAACAAGACCAAACCATGGATGGTCAGAATAAGAAAAATAATAAGGATGGCGAGTGCTTTATATGTGGTAAGAAGGGCCACTATGCCAGAGATTGTCGGGAAAAGCTTGGGGAAAGGAAGTTCTTTAAATGTGGCCAAGCGGGACATCACAAGAATGAATGTCCACAACCTCCTAGGGAGAAGCAGATCGTGAAAGCATATGCTATCAACGCTGTTCCTTCTTCGTCGAATGCCCCAACTGCGGCGCAGAAGGAAAAAGGTGTCGTTATTCGAGGTATGCTTTCTATTTAAGATGTTGTGATCGAGTTTTGTTTGACAAACCTGAGTTAATCGATAGACCTTTAGTAGTGACGAACCCGATTGGTGGTTCGACTAGCCTCAGTATAATTTGCCGTAACGTGTTCTTATCGAGTCATGGATGTATGTTTGTTTGTAATTACTTTGTTTTGGGCTTTACTGGGTTTAGCATTATTTTGGGGAGTCAGTCAACTCTAAAGGAATAGGGTGGTATTAGGTACCTACCTAGTGATGGCGATAGTAACTGGAGTCAAGGAAGCTGAGAGGTTATCGTTGTATTAAGTTCTAGTTGTATCTAGGAGGAAAATGAGTGCTCCAGTGCTTAGTTGTTTTGCTAGTATCACTTCACGTGGATTGCCCGAATTCGGAGAAGATGTTCCTTGGGTGCTTGTCTGATATTGGTTTAGGCCTTTGGGGCTTGTGCTTGGGGAATGTCAAGTTCGACTAGGATGGTTTGCGTGAGACATAAGTAGTTGTTGTGATTTTCATTGGATAATATCTTAGTGTACTCGAGGAGTAATGGGCAGCTGTGACAGGATAAGACTATTCGATGGTATGGACTGCCCCGAGTTAGGCTCGATAGGGTTATGAGATGACTCGAGTGGGACTCGAGGAAGGTGCAAAGTAATGGATTGTTTAGGACCTTACGTTGATGTTCTTTTTGAAGAAATAGGATGTATTCGTCGATCATGGAAGGCGCAACGAAGATTAGGACGATTCAAGTTGGACTTGAACTCGTAAAAGAAAATGGGTGTTTGTTGATCTTGGAGATGCAACGAATAGGGAGACGACTCACGTTGGACTAGGGTCTGTAGGTAATGGATACTCAAGACTAGGTCTGAGTGTATGGGTAATACATTGACTCGAGTTGGACTCGAGAGGGAAGCAAGATAATGGATAGACTTGGGTGGGACTCGAGTGTTTCAGGTGGAGTAAAAGCAGGGGTATCTGGGGACGCCCACTTACCTTCGATCCGTTGGACGTGATCTAGTTATCCTTGGAGGATAAACATACGTTGGACGTATGGTAGTCCGTTTGGAGGCACGACTTCCACTAGTTATTGATGTTGGTTGGACCAGACATACATGTATCGACGTATTCATGACTTTAGCAAGTGATAGGCAGGATTTGTTTGATGGATGCTATGGTTGTTGTGTTTGTTCCTAACTTTCTTCTCTTGAGTATCACCTGTAGGATCCGGTTGAATGGAAATAGGATAAGTTCATTGATCAGCGTGATATGACGGGTGTAAGATACTTTACGTTAGACTTGAAGTATGATGGGCATTGTGGAGCGTCCGTTGACCTTGGAGATTCAGTGGATATAGGAGCTTCAAGTTGGACTTGGACTCAAAGGTAGAGTACCTAGATTCATTGGATGTGTCTAGTTCACCTTTAGAAGGTGAATGTACGTTGGACGTGCAGTACGAGTATAAGTGGAGTACCTAGGTACATTGGATAGGTCTAGTTTGCCTCTAGGAGGTGAATGTACGTTGGACATGCAGTACGAATGTAGGAAGGACTCAAGTTGGACTTGAAAGGACATTTGGAATGTAGTTGAAAATTTGACTTATAGGGTTGGATTACCTAAGAAGATGACAGTAGACAAATGCCATAGTAATGGACTGGGTGCGATAGTTGATACATTTGGGTAGGAGACATGCCAGTTTAGAGGCTATTTTTCTGGAATGGGAGCAACTAGAGTATATCACGGGATATGACTTCAGACCTAAGTGTGAATTGGATTCAGAAACGCTAGTAAGCTTGACGATTAGATCGATCTAGATTAAGTGGATCGGTTCCAGTCAGAGGGACGATCCCAACCTATTAGAAATTACTTCTAGGGTAGAGATGGGAATCGATAACGAGAGAACGGCTGTACTTGGGAAGTAGAGAATAACATAAGAAAGTCGTATCCAAAACTCTTTGCCTGGTAAGATTTACTTTGCAATTTAGTTATTCCGCATGCTAGGATAGACTTGTTTTGCATGTTTGATTGTTGTTTTATGGCTGAAAGGCATGCGGAACCCTTTGTGTGTTTTGGTTAGGGAATTTCGGGGACAAAATTTTTTAAGGGGGGAAGAATGTAACAACCCGCATTCTACGCATCCGTGGATCGTAGAATATTTAATTCTTTCTTATATGAAGTCCTATGGTCATATGGCTTTGGGAAACGACCATTGAGATCATTTCCCATGTTCTTGATTTTAGCCGATTTTTAAATGACCGTTTTGCCCCTATCTGATACTGTTTTGGCCATAACTTTTGATTGGAAAGGAATTTTGACCTGAAACCACCTCCATTAGATTCGTTTCATTGTTTACCTTTGTTAGAGTGGTCATAATAGAAAACCGGACTTACCGTTTGGGAGATATGGCTGAAATAAAGTTTGGAAGGTGAAAAACTGCTTAACCAGGCCAAATTGGGCGATTAGTGAATGGGCCCATAACCCATTTCGGGATTAGGGTTATGAGCAGGCTGAAAAGAGTTAGGGTTTCATTTCATTTCAGTTTTCTAGCCTCCACTTGCCTCTTAAAACCCTAAAAATGGCCTCCAATCTCTAAATCACCTCCAAATCACTTTCTAATCAAGGATTAAGCTTAGCAACACCAAACAAGAGAGATCTTCACCAATTCAAGATTAGTTCTGCTGTTTAGCATTGGTATTCGCACCATATCAGAGATTTATTTCAGATCTAAGGTTTATTTGAGGCTAAAGTGAGTGATTTGCATAGTTCCTCACTAATTATGGTTAATTAACGGTAATTAGTGTTGATTAGCGAATTTATACATTAATAAATTCTGGAAAAATATTTATAAATTCGAAAATAATGTTTTATACCTCTGTTAGAAATTTGGGTTAATTTGATTAAATTTTGCTAATTATATCATTAGTTTTGCTTAAGCACACTTAAGGGAAAATATGAGTTTTGGCTATGTTTGATCCATTTTAACTTATCATATTGATGTTTTGGTGTTTGTGGTCACTTATATTTGTTGCTATGACTTTGTGGTATGCTTTGTGATTGATTAGAATAGTTAGAGTGGTCGAAAACGCCGTCGAATGGCGTAAATAGCTTGCTGGACAAATTGCAGGAGAGCACCCGAACCGATCGGATCAGATAGAGGCACGAACCGAACCGCTCACACTAGGAGCTTCCGACCCAATTTGCCTTTTGTGGCATGTACCACTCCGATCCGACCCGCATGGCTACCTCCGAACCGATGCCGACGATTGGACGTGTAGAACCCGATCCGATCCGCCAGGAGGTAAAGACGACCGATCCGAACCGATGCACTATGAAGGAGCTCGAAGTACCCGATCCGATCCAGTGAAGAGTGTTAATTCACGAACTGTGTTGATGACTAGGAACTGAAGGTCACACCGAACCGATGGCCAGGAGGAGATCCGAACCGACCCGGTGATGACCAATACCCTGAGATGCAAAGGTAGTCCAAATGGAAGTTAGAGCTCAGGATCCAGTTGGGAACCAACGAGTCGACTTCATGAGTTGGGCTTTGCTGCGGGACGTGTGCAAAGGGGTTGTCGGTATTCATAACTTTGGTTCACCACTGAGAGACGGATTGTGGGCTTGTAGTGATAGTTGTACGGGATTGGATTCCATCATGGTCCAATGGATAGGTGACCAAGGTAGTGGATATCGTATGCTTTACGCACCGAGTGAGAGATGTGAGGATGTTTGCTATGTTTGATTTGTTTGCCATCACTATGACATGCACAACCTCACCCCCGTATTCTTTACACCATCTGTTTAGTGGCAACTTAGAGTATTGTACAGTATGTAGTGCTAACTCTTTCGTTGCAGGTCCAAGTTCATGTATGTTTGGATTATACCTGTTATTGTTCTGCATTGTTGCTTATCGCTCATACCAGACTTTTTGTCTGAGCCAGAGTTTTATGTCTCTTCTTATTATTTTGGGTGCTCTCACGAGAAGACTAGAGACAGGTTAGCTGGTGATGCGCGAGTAGCAGATTCGGAGGCAAGCAGGAGGCTTCCACGTATGATATATATATATAGATATTCTCCCTGTGTCGTTGCTGGTCACTACTCTGGGCATTAGTAGTGTACCTTTCTTGTTAGCTTTTCGAGATAGTTTTTAAAAGTTGTAATAATGTTGGCTTTGGATCATAAGTTGTACTTTGGATTTTCTGCTGCTATGATAGTTTGTTTCAGCTTATGCACTGTCTCACCTGTTTTATGTCAAGTATGTTGTTATTTTATTTTGTTCTATGCGCTGTGAGACATTCTACAGGTTTCTTTGTTAGTTCCTTCATCTTCTTTCCTTTCTTTGGTGACCGTTCCGTGCTAGTCGAGCATGTGTACAGCGCACTATCGGAGGAAATGTCAACTGGTGCGGGGCGGGTCGTCACATAGGGTAACAATGAAATCGAAACCAAGAGTATGTCCATATTGGTAAACCGACACCAAATTCTCCAACAAAACCAAAGGAATCATTAATTCTGGTATTGATGGACCGGTACCCAAGGGAAACGATAGCAACTGATTTCAATTTTGTTGGTGTTAAAAAGAATTCTGTTCTAACAACAGTAATTCAGATCCTTCGTTTCCAACATGCTAATTTTACATTTTAAACCCCGAAAAACATAAAACTTCAAACAATTGGGAATGATAGATGTTAGATCCTTATGATTCACTATTAATGTCCATCTAAGCTAACTGCAGTTTACTCGATTTCGTCCTAATGTGAAATCAGAGTTTATTTAACTTCGATCGAATCCATAATCAAGATCAGGAGATAATGATTTTCGGACCTTAACTCAAATTGATTCCTAAAATAATGAATATTTTTCAAAGGAAGGATCAGATCTCTAGTTCTGAAAAGTTTATGAGATTTCAAAGAACGTTGATTTTGTTTGAGTGTAATTTCTTGTAGGAGAAAATAAAGAAGGAAGAAGAAAAGTCCTTATACTAAAAGGCGTGTTTCATCAGGGTCGTACAAATGATTACAAATAAAACGGTCTAGATTAATCCTAGAAGCCAAAAGGCGGGGAAACCATGTACTTTCAAGATAGTACAAAGCAAATGCCAAAGTTATTGACTTGAAAAGTCATAAATACCCCTTCACTAGTGGGCAAATGTTACTACCAAAATTCGATACTGAAATCAGAGAAATAGGTGAAGGGGTATCATTGTGATTCAATACCACAACGGAAGCCTGAAGAGCTAAAACCAGGAACAAAGGGATTATAAGGAACCCATACAACACTAAAAGCAAGAAGGACAGAAGCATGGAAGCCGATACCAGAAAGATAGCTGTTACTACCAAAATTAACTCCAAAACAAACTGATGGTGAAGGGGTATCGAATGACCGCGAACACATAGGAATTCTCCAAAAAGAAAGAGCCAAACACCATAAAGAACCAAAAGCAGGGAGGAATGATCCGAGAGCTGCATATACCGACACCATTTAGGAGAAAGGAGCTCGAAGTCTACAGATATATCCGGTAAGATATATCCGACAGAGTATATCCGAGAAGATATATCTGGCAGAACATATCCGGTCAGGGGTTCTATGGTGAAAGGTCATCTAAATCAGAAACCAAGAAAGAAGATGGCAAGAGCTTTGCTTATTAAAACCCGAAAGGACGGAAGGGCTGTCGGTATTAACCTGCTTAGTACTTATACATTAGGAGGAGAAGGCATCAAGAGTATCAATCCAGAAGTGCATAGAGGTTATTTTGAACCAGCTTCCGAAGCATCTACTGCATAAACGCCGGAAGGTCATATTGATAGACAATAGGAAAATCACCCGAGTGGAACCTTATGGGGGATCAGGTTATACCTGAAGACTCCACTAGAAGGCAAAGCGGAACCCGGAAGGGATACAAGCTATCCACACTAGTATATTTAGTGCATACACCAACAGTGTTTCCGATTCGGCAGCTATCTACATACATCATAAGGGCAAGCTCCTCTAAATATTCACGGGAAAACCGGAAGCCTACATCCGGAAGCTTATAACCGAGAGCATACCACTGAGAGCTCATATTGATCTCAAGAAAGCCCCAACTGAACGGGGCCTTCCCTCCGGAAGCTATAATCAGTACCACAAAGTGGCCGGGAGCTAAAACAACCAAAACTAAGGAGAAAAGCAGCCGATAGAGGTACCTGCAGGCCCAACGGCACAATAGCGGAAGGGGCCCTTTATTCTCTACCCAGGGGTCACATTTCGGGGAGGATTTTTTCATTTCTCAATCTTGTTCTTTCTTCTTTAAGGAGCAAACCCTAATTTCCTAATCGGATTGGGGATTTCTTCAACTCTAGTAATACATCTGCAATTTATGAACGAAGAAGTCCGAGATTTAAACATTTTATGATTTGATAATCATATTGTGCCATTTATAATGGAACAGGGAGTTAATGCTAACCTTTCGTATGAAATAGTTTTTCACGATACTCTAGTAAAAAGGAAGGGCTTCGTTGGGAACCCGAGGCCTTCCCCCCATTACCTCGAGGGTTGACAACGTGAATCAACCTTCTCATAATGAGCCTAATGCTACTCAACTCTGGAAAAGAGGTCGATTGCAAGCTTATGGCATGAGCACTAACACAACCAAGGCCCTACAGGCTGGCTCGATGTGGAAGGATCGTTTAAGTTAACAAGCATTGTAGTACCCTTGCCATCCGAGTATCGGGAAGCATTAGCCTGTTTTCGTCTTATCACAATGTATATGGTCTTACCCATGATTTAAGGGGTAACTGATTACGCAAGGCTTCAGTTGTACCAAGTTAAATAAACCCTTCTTCAAGGCACTTCAGAACTCCATAATTCTTTAAGCATGATATTCACCACTTGAGGGAAGAATAACTAATCTTTAAAACGGAGGTTCTGGTACTTAAGAAACAGTTGATTTATCTAAGGAACACTGACCCTAGATCGTCCTTCGTAAACTTAGATCGTGTTTGTACCAATTTGCTTAAATATATGTCCTACATAACTCATTCCGGGTGTTGAGGGAAAATATCGTTAACATTATGGCGCTAGAAGGAGGGCTTGAACCTCTAGCCTTGTGGTTAATCTATTAAAAATTAATTTGGTGAACTTATTGCTCCATGGCAGAAAATATGAAATTTAAAAAAATGGAAGAGCGAAACAAGGAACTGGCTCCTAATGCAACCCTTGAAGGAAACGTGGATCTAATGCTTAATCTAAACAATAATGAAAGAGGAGCCACATCCAGCCAAATACAACCACCAAATCCAAACGCCATGGAAGATAATGTCACAAAAATTATGGCCTTGGAGAAGCAACTCCAAGAAATTCAAGCTTAAATGGATGCTGCTCAAGCGCAGAAGTCTTCAAGACTTACCAAATCTAGTCAAAGAGAAACGAATGAGTCTCCAAAAGGAAAAGCTCTCATTCAACATTCTGAAGTAAAAGAGATGCTTAAAGCAACTTCCTCTAAGAAGAAAAAGACAGGAATAGGTCATCAAGGAAATCAATGTGGCAAGAGCAATCCGTGAGTTCCACTTCCAAAGGTTACGACCCTAAATGAGCAAACTCTGCCAACACAGAGGCTTATCTAAAAGACATTGCTTAGAAAACTATTAAAATGGAAATTATTCCCTCCATAGATTCCTTCATGTATTGACTCATGGCTCTTGGACAATCTCTGGCTGGGTGTGGCCCTCCATGGATCACATTGATTCGATTTATGGGTGGACCCAAGTCTAGGTTGTGCTCTTCCATAGTAGCTTCTGTTGCATTTGCTGAAACCTTTTGTTGTCCATTTGTATGCTGAGCAGATGCTATCTTGTTTAAAATAAATTCTTTCAGATGTCCCTCTCGGGTTAGCTTCTGAATAATCCCGTCCAATACCTTGCACTCGTCAGTCTTATGCTCTTTGGTTTTGTGAAACTCGCAATACTTACCACAAGAATAAGGCTTGGGGTAATTCTTAGCCTTGAACGAGATGGGGAAGTTATTAATCCTTTTTTCTGCAACATTATACGTGAAGGAGATGGGTTTGCTTAGAGCAACCAAGTTGGTATTAGAATCTTCCCATCTTGACCTCTTTTGATTTCCCTCCGGGGCTTTCGTCCAAAGTTCAACCTTCCTCCTTCCCCTCGAGGTCCGAACTTATTCTTCATGAAGTATATTTCATCCATGCGAATAAACTTTTCAACTTGGAAATGGAATTCTTGTAAATCTTTAGAGTCGTGAATGTATAATTCTTTCTAGAAGGGGCTATTTTCAATTGGCCCTGAATGCACGACTATCAATTTGTCATGGTCGTTCATATCTTGGCCTTTAATTCCTCGATGTTGAACCTTTTCAGGTAATCACCTAGGGATTCCCCTTGCCTTTGTTTGATGTTAGCGGTGACTTTGTAGTCAACTGTCGGATCTTTGCAGATGCAGAATTGCATGGAAAATTCATAGGAGAATTGTTTCCATGAATAAATGGCGTTTTCTCTGTACTGAGGATACCACTTTGTTGCCGCCCCCTGAAAGGTCATTGGGAAAATACGACATCTGACGTCTCCTGAAGCATTGTAAAGATCCATATAGCTGTCAAAAGCCATTAAATGATCATCAGGGTCAGTTGTTCCAAGATATTTTATGGTTGGAACCTTCACCCTAGATGGTATTATGGTGTTCATAATTTCATCGATGAAAGGAGCTACACTTTCATTGTGATTCACCCTATCATTTTGGGTCCTCCTCCCCTTTTCCCCCAACAAGTCGAGAAGAACCGTCGTTGAAAATGCACGTTACACTCTCAAAATGCACAACTTAGTGGTTTCTCCAGAAGAGATAAAGAAAGGGTCCTCCACCCACATAATGATTCCCTTATGATAACAACACAAATCAGACTCTCTATCGTTTCCAAGATCCTTGTAGACACAGGGAGTGCCCTCAATGTCATCTTCAAGCATGCTTTCAACCAAATGGGAATTTCTGAGAAGAAGTTAGAGCCAAGCAACGAACTGATCTTTGACTTCAATAACAAGGGAACAACTTCGGTGGGGCAGAACAACCTTCTAGTTCAAGTTGGGCAATCTCCACTCCATAAGACCTTCGAAACTCTCTTTATTATGATTGACCAACCATCTTATTACAATGCCTTATTTGGACAACTAGCTTTGGAGGAGATAAACGCTTTTATAACTTTCAAATACCTTACGTTAAAATTCTTAACCAAGCAGGGGTGGGGTACCATCAGTGGAGAACAATTCAGTTCCCGTGAATTGTATTTCACAACAATTGACAAATACAAAAGGGATGTTCTTCGTACTTTGATTCTTCTACTATTTTTATACCTTTGGATAAGGGATTCTTATATCTAACATTTGTAGCAAAGGTAAAAAAAATTATAAAGATGACAATCGTACAAATGGTAGGAGCACTTCTTTGAAAAGAAAAAGGAAGAGAGACAATGATGTAAACTTGACTGAAGAAGGAGAAATTGTCACAGATTTGGATACTATAGGGGATATTGAAAGAATGAAACTAATAAAAGATGTTGAAGAGGTGAATATTTATTCAAAGGATAAGGAAAAAGTTGTCAACATAGGGAAAATGCTGACAGAGCCCCTTAAAAGCACCTAATTCAGTTCCTACAACTCAACAAAGATGTCTTCACTTAGACCCATTCAGACATGGTTGGGATCAACCCTTCTATTATGAGTCATGCAGTAAACATTGATCCTTCAGTAATCCAGGTTCGACAATATAATAGAGACCAATCAGAGGCCTTAAAGGAGGAAGTCATAAGATTAGCGACAAACGGGTTTATCTGAGAAGTTCTTTACCCAAAATGGTTAGCCATTCCTATGGCAGTAAAGAAGTCCAATGGGAAATGGAGAACATGCATTGACTACACCGATCTAAACAAGGCTTTCCCAAAGGACTGATATCCCCTTCCGCGGATAGACCATTTGGTTGATCCAACAAGTGGTCACAAGATATTATCACTTATGGATGCTTACTCGGGGTATAACCAAATTCCAATGCATAAACCTGACGAAGAGCATATAAGCTTTATCATTGATTGGGGAACATTTTTCTATAAAGTAATGCCCTTTGGATTGAAAAATGCTAGAGCAACATACCAAAGGCTAGTAAATAGAATGTTTCAGGAACAGATAGAGCGCAACATGGAAATGTGGATGACATGCTAGTGAAGTCTATCAAAGCAGAAAAGCATTTGAAGGACTTGGAAGAAATGTTCAATGTCCTAAGAAGTTACCAAATGAAGTTAAACCCACAAAAGTGTTCCTTTGGAGTTCAAACTGGAAAGTTCCTAGGATATGTGGTAAGTGAGTAAGAGATTGAAACTGGCCCTAAACAAATCCAGGCCATAAGAGACAAGGAAGAACCTAGAACGAGTAAAGAACTCATGAGCTTAAACGGAAAAGTAACATCCCTCAGTATGTTCATTTCCAAAGACACTGACAAATGCGTTCATTTCTTCGATGTTATAAAGAAAAAGAAGAGCTTCGAATGGAATGAAGAATGTAGAAAGGCCTTCCAAGAATTGAAAGTTTATATGAGAACTCCTCCGATTCTATCCAGTCATGAGAAGGGAGAAGATCTATACCTATATATGGCCGTCTCGGAATATGCGGTAAGCTCGGTCCTTGTAAGCGAAGTAATGGACTCAGCACCCAATTTACTATGTTAGCAGAAGGCTAAAGGACGCAGAAACCCGATACCCAGTAATGGAAAAACTATCATATTGCCTAGTACTTACCGCACGAAAACTAAGAGGATACTTCCAAGCTTATCCCGTTAAGTTTTTAACTAGCTTTCCGCTTAAACAGGTGTTCTGTAAGACAGAAATCTCCAGGAGGTTATTCAAATGGGGAGCTGAACTTAGCTAATACAAGATTGAATTTCACCCTCGTGTGGCAATTAAAGAACATGCTTTTGCAGACTTCGTGAACGAGTGCACAAGCTTCATTACAGAACAATCCGTTAAAGAGAATGACTTAAAGGCCAACTGGCAACTTTTTGTAGATGGAGCTTCAAACGAACAGGGAGCAAGGGCAGGTTATATTACAATTAACCCTAACGGACACTGCTTGCACTACGCCATGAAGTTAGGATTCCCAGCAACTAACTACGTAGCCGAAAATGAGTCAATGATGGCTGGTTCGAGTTTGGCACTACAGTTGAGGATACCTCGAATATAAATCTTTAGTGATTCGCAACTAATGGTAAACCAAATAAAGCAAACCTATCAAACTAAGGATGCACGACTAACCCTATATGTAAAGAGGGTATTAAAGATGCTTTCCTAGTTTGAGGATTTTTCAATTCATCAAATACCCATGGGGAGAATATCAAGCGGATTCACTTGCCAAATTAGCTAGTTCTCGAGGGGACAACGAAACTCGAGTAATTCCCGTGGGTTATCAAGAAAAATCTAGTATCGAGCATGAAGAATCGGAAGCATGAAAATAATTATTAGTCCTAACTAGATCCCAAGCCATGAGAAGGGGGACGAAGGGAACAAAGAGGGAAACTCCAATATGGAACCTCCCTCAACGGAAACGAATTGCCATCATGAAAATACATGGATGACTCCAATGGTAGATTACCTCCTAAATGAGACTTTACCCCTTGATAAGCATGATGCAAGAAGGATAAAACACCAAGCTCCTACATTTGTGATTATGGATAATATACTATATAAAAAGGGACATTCACTTCCTTACTTAAGATGTGTAAGCTCCAAAGATGGGTTTAATATGTTAAGAGAGGCCCATGATGGATTGTGTGGAGACCATTCTAATGGTATTAAGCTGGCCAAAAGGATCATGCGACAAGGCTATTATTAGCCATAGATGGTTAATCAAGCAATTGAATATGTCAAAAAGTGTGAAAGGTGTCAAAGGTACTCTAAGGTGCCCCGGATTCCCCCTAGCAAGTTAACCACTATCTCAAGCCCCTGGCCATTCGACATGTGGGGAATAGATCTAATTGGACCCTTACCAATCTCCAAAGGTGGAGCTAGGTAGGTCGTAGTAGCCTCGACTTCTTCACCAAATAGGTGGAGGCAGAACCCCTTTCGATAATCACATCTAAAAAGGTGTTGAGATTCGCAATAAAGAACATTTTTACTCGCTTTGGAATTCCCAACAAGATCATATCAGACAATGAAACACAATTCGAGAGCGAAGAATTCACTCGGTTTTGTGAGAAAAACAGAATCATCAAAAGCTTTTCCTCGGTAGCTCATCCAAAGGCTAACAGACTTGTCAAAGCTGCCAACAAAACCATAAAGACAACTCTTGAAAATCGCTGAAACAAAGCTAAGGGAAATTGGGCTGGAGAGTTACCCTTAGTGCTTTGGGCATATAGAACTTCCGCCAAAACAACAACGGGACACACCCCTTTTTCCTAGACATATGGATGCGAAGCCATGCTTCCGGTTGAGGTCGAAATCCCATCGCATAGAAGGATAGCATATGCGTTTAATCCCAATCAAGAGTAAAGAAAGGAATCCTTAGACCTAATACAGGGATTGAGAGATGATCAGAACAGCTGAATATCAAAGGAGAATCACGAAATACTACAGCACAAAAGTCAAGACTATAACCTTAGCAAAAGGAGAGCTTGTTTTACGAAGAGTAATGGCTAACACAAAGAATCCAGCGGATGGCCCGCTTGGTCCAAATTGGGAAGGACCCTTAATAATCCATCAAGTAGTTATGCCCGAAACATATCGATTATGCATACCTAATGGTGATCCTGTTCCAAGAACATGGAACTTGGAACACTTAAGGCCATATTTTTCAATGATAAAAGAGTAAGAAGAAAGAAGCTTTCCTCCAAAAAATGATCACATAACTAAGGGCATGGAAACCCTTCCAAAATCTTGAAGAAACCCAATAGGGGTCAAGTCATAAAAGGATCAAATCCCTTATCATCACCAAAATTGGTTAGGACAAGGCATCCTTCGGGGGGGGGGATGGTGTGTAAGTCTATCTCTGTGCCCAAATCGAGGGGGGCTAGGTTAAAGCATCAAAAGCGTAAGCCTCCGTTTCACACTAGAAATGGTCGTGGTGGTGCATCTAATGTTAGCATTCCCTGGCTCTACTCACAGAAGAGTACGCCCTGCCTCTGCTACGAACTAAGCACGCCCTACCTTTGCTCGCAGAAGAGTACGTCCTACCTCTGCTTATGTTCCACGTTACCCGCAGAAGGGAACGAAAACCCCTATCATCGCCTACGGTGATCAGGATAGGGCACCCCTCGGAGGGAGGTGGTGTGTAAACCTCTATTAGTACCTATAATGGTCAATATAGAGCATTAAAAAAGTAAACCTTAGCTCTGTGTCTACAATGGCCAAGTTTAAGTTTCTATGACCTTATCATCACCTACGATAGTCAGGGAAGGCGCCTCCTGGAGGGAGGTCGGTTAAGTCCTTGGGCCCTACTTATGGATAAGTTATCCAAGCACACCAGATGCATAGGCCTAGAGAGTGGCCAACAAAGTATGTACATCCTCGGCTTTGACATCAAAAGCCCAGAAGGTGGCTCAGGAAGCACGTACAACCTCTTCTTCACAAATCAATTTCAAGGGGGGCACCAAAACACAAATACCAAAAGGAGATTTCTGGTCTTCAATCTCTGATTGCATGAGCAAGGGTTGGTTCAGGTCATCTATATTCATACCTGAATCCGGGTTGATTTGGCTCTTCACAAATACCGGAAGGGGGTTTCTGGTCTTTAATCTTTAGTTACCCCCAAACAAGGGTTGGTTTGGGATTTCTATTTGTACGGAAAAGGAATTTCTGCTCTTCAATCTTTAATTAACTGAGCAAGGGTTGGTTCAGATCTTCTATATTAATACCCGAACCTGGGTTGATTCGGCTCTTCATAAATAATGGAAGGGGGTTTCTGGACTTCAATCTTTAATTACCCCAAAGAAGGATTGGTTTGGGACTAATATTAATATTGGAAGGAGATTTCTGGTCTTTAGTCTTTAATTACCCACAAACAAGGGTTGGTTTGGGACTTCTATTAATACTGGAAGGGGATTTTTGGTCTTCAATCTTTAATTTCCTGAGCAAGGGTTGGTTCAGGTATTTTATATTAATACCCGAGTCCGGGTTGATTCGGCTCTTCATAAATACTAGAAGGGGGTTTATGGTCTTCAATCTTTAATTACCCCAAACAAGGGTTGGTTTGGGTCTTCCGGGAGGAGATTTCTGGTCTTCAATCTTTAATTACCCAAACAAAGGTTTGGTTTGGGACTTCTATTAGTACCGGAAGGGGACTTATGGTTTTCAATCTTCAAGTTACCCGAGTAAAGGATTAGTTTAAAGCTACCATCGAAACAAGAAACCAGTCACCGACTTCCAACCTTTAACGGTCAAGGGAGAACAAACGCAAGAACAAAACCTTGAGGGGTACAATCCAACGTTAAAAACCACTCATGAATAGAATGAAACAAAACCAGAAAGAAAAGTTTGACTTGGAAAGTCGAAAACACCCCTTCACTAGGGGGCAAATGTTACTACCAAAATTAACTCTGAAACAAACTGACGGTGAAGGGGTATCGAATGACCGTGAACACATAAGAATTCTCCAATAAGAAAGAGACAAACACTAGAAAGAACCAAAAGTAGGGAGGAATGATCCGAGAGATGCATAAACCAACACCATTTAGGAGAAAGGAGCTCGAAATCTACAGATATATCCAATAAGATATATTCGACAGAGTATATCCGGGAAGATATACCCGGCATAACATATCCGGTAGTGTGTATCCGGCTGGGGGTTTTATGGCGAAAGGTCATCTAAATAAAAAACTAAGTAAGAAGAAGGTAATAGCACTGCTTATTAAAGCCTGGAAGGATGGAAGGGCTGTCGGTATTAACATGCTTAGTACTTATACATCAGAAGGAGAAGGCATCAAGAGTATCAAGCCAGAAGTGCATAGAGGTTATACG
The DNA here is from genome assembly GCA_030737875.1 of Allium sativum. NCBI lineage: Eukaryota > Viridiplantae > Streptophyta > Magnoliopsida > Asparagales > Amaryllidaceae > Allium > Allium sativum. The sequence continues at coordinate 166,099,212 of CM060924.1, forward strand.
GAACTAGCTTCCGAAGCATCTACTGCATAAACCATGAAAGAACATATTGAAAGACAACGGGAAAATCACCTGAGAGCAACCTTACGGGAGATCACGTTATACCCGGAGACTCCGCCGGAAGGCAAACCGGAACCCCAGAAGGGATACAAGCTATCCACACTAGTCTACTTAGTACATACACCAATAGTGGTTCTGATCCGGAAGCTATCTACATACATAATGAGGGCAAGCTCCTCTAAGTATCCATTGGAAAACCTGAAGCCTACATCTGGAAGCTTATAACTGAGAGCATACCACCGAGAGTTCATATCGATCTCAAGAAAGCCCCAACTAACCGGGACCTTCCCTCCAGAAGTTATAATTAGTACCGCAAAGCAGCCGGGAGCAAAAACAACTGAAACCTAGGAGAAAAGCGGCCGACAAAGGTGCCTGCAGGCCCAACAACAGAAGGGGACCGAATTCTCTATAAATAAGACCCCAGAGGTCACATTTCGGAGAGGATTTTTTTTCATTTCCCAATCTTGTTCTTTCTTCTTTAAGTAGCAAATCCTAATTTCCCAATCGGATTGGGGATTTCTTCAACTCTTGTAATACATCTAAAATTTATGAATGAAAAAGTCTGAGACTTAAACATTTCGTGATTTGATAATCATATTGTGCCATTTATGATGGAACAGGGAGTTAACTTTAACCTTTCGTATGAAAGAGTTGTTTACGATACTCTCGTAAAGAGGAAGGGCTTCGTGGGACCCGATCCTTTCCCCCCTTTACCTCGAGGGTTGACAACGTGAATCAACCCTCTCATAATAAGCCTAATGCTACTTAACTCCGGAAAAGAGGCCGATTGCAAGATTATGGTTTGATCACTGACGCAACCAAGGCCCTTCGGGCTGGCTCGATGCGGAAGAATCGTTTAAGTTGATAAGCATTGTAGTACCCTTACCATCCGAGTATCGGGAATCATTAGCCTATTTTCCTCTTATCACAATGTATATAATCTTACCCATGATTTAATGGGTTAATTTATCTAAGGAACACTGACCCCAGATCGTCCTTTAGTAACCTTAGATCATGGCTGTACCAATTTGCTTAAATATAAGTCCCATATAACTCATTCCGGGTGTTGATGAAAAATATCATTAACAATAGCGGTGGATGCACGATACCGATACCAACTTGCAATAAGAAGATAGCTTGGTGTTGGTATCGGATGATAATGAGGGAAAAAGTTCGAAGCTGATACTAAAGAAAGCAAAGTTAAAGCATTAAAATAATGCCAAAGCCAGTAATGTCGAGAGCGAAACCAAATATAAAGGAGAGAGCACAATCCACTCGAAGCCAAATATGCAAATTGGAGACTAATATCAGAAGCCAAATGCATAAAAGAAGAAGCACAAGACCAACATGGGAGCAAGCAAGTGTTATCGATAAAACCAGGCTTGGAATTGATATTGTTATCAAAAGCGGCACCGGAATCATCTGGAAAAACTTATAAGAAACACAGATTTGAAGCCGGTAACGGAACCAAAGACTATTAATGAGGGCCGAGGTACAGAAGACAATGCAAAAGTGGGTTATCCGTACTAACATACTTAGTATCGATAATGATATATGAAGGCAGCATCGAAGCCAGGAATCATCAGACTGGGACGATACCTAAAGCTTGAGGCAGAACCGAGCTTCCAACTAGACTGCGACCGAAGGGGACCCGCATCGATTATAAATAAGACCCCAGGGGTTACATTTTAGGGGACTTTTCCTCATTCCAAAATCTTGTATCCATTTCTAATAGAGAAAGCTCTAATTTTAAATCGCTTTGGGGAATTTACTTGTAACCATCTATCTACTCAATCAAGTGAGCGATAAGAGAGAGACTTAACACTTGCAACCTGCGTCGTTTATTTTTTTTCCTATTTCTAATACTGATCCATTCCTTCTACTTGGACATAATTACCGGAGTAACCATTATAAGCCTTCTTGCTTTCTACTTGTGCTGAGTTTATGAAGCCCTTGCCCAAGGTAATTGTTAGTCTTTGAATATTGTAAGTGTGATACGCTCATCTTCTTGAAAGATGTGCAACTAATATTTGGGCTTAAGACCTTGATATCTAGGAAATGACAAATTAAATCGAACTCGAAGGAATTAGATAATCCCTAGGTTACCCTAGGTCCATAACCATACCCTATATTTCGGTGTTGATGAAAAACAACATTAATAGTAATCTTCGATATATTTAACCTATTTGAAGGTGAATGCAATTTCCTAAACTCTCAAACCCTCTTCCATCTCAACCATTTTATGTTGTCCTATGTATCTGAATTGGAAAAGTCACACCTCTACAGCCCGCATTGCTCTTTGTTACTCATTTACCCAAATCAGTTTCTTAATCCCTTAATCACCATATTTCCCTATTTCTTATCCACAGCCATGCCCAATTCTTGATGACAATAAAATTTCCTGCCTAAGCTAAAGTGAAAATCTACTTTCGCACTCCTATAGACAAGAGACCGATCTATTATTGGCATGGCATCGGGTACCACTGCCTGTAAGTCGCTTTTTGATCTCAGATCGGGAAATTAATTATAAAGTTAATTTGGATTAACCCAAAGTGTGTTAGTTCATACATAGTATTAATGCAACGACCCAAATTTTAACCTGTTAAGTTTGAACATTTAAAATTAGCTTTGAGCTTTAATTGAAAATTTAGAATCTAATTTAAGTCGGAGTTCTTTGAAACAAGAATAGTCCGAATCTATTTGATTATAATTTTCTAAGGAAAGAGAAAAAAAGATTTCATATTATAAATTTTGAGTTATGTCCAAATCAAATTTTTAGAAAGTCGTTATGGAATCGTTTATAAACCATAGTGATTAATTAAATAAATTTAATTTGATTTGAAAGGAATTTGCACATAACTTGAGATAATGATCTAATCGAGACACGAGACTATTTCCTTTGAATTCTTATTGATGTTTAGAGTCGGCTTAGGTGTATAGTTCGTTATTTCTGAAGATCATGTATTTTGTATCCAAGCATTGTATAAAATATCATTCTGGGAGACCAATCTAGGAATGAGACAAAATCTGTGCCACTAGATTTGTATTAATAAGTTATTATAGGATTTTGATTTTTGTATTGGTTGAACTTAGCATTTGACAGTGCGAATGGGAAATGCCTGGATTTTTATTTAATTGTTTTATCAATTTAATATATAACTCAAGAATAACCAATTTTATAAATAATCCCAGAATTCGACGGAACCATGTCCGGAATATTGAGTTATGCTAGGATTTCAATTTTCATCACGATCGAAGGTCGTATGTGGTGGTTTTTACATGTTGCTTCATGCATAAATTTCATAAATAATATAATAATATGTTTCTCCATAAATATACCATAAACCAACCCTAAAATTGGTCAGAACTATTATTTGTGATCAACCCGCTAACGATCCGCCACCCTAATCTCTAAATGGCCAGAAATCATCAAAACATCTTGGCCCAAAATCATGAATCCATTAACCAACTCAGGAAACTTTCAATAGAATATTGTTCAGCTCATTGAGATCTTCAAACTGAGTGGTGGAGATGGGATATTGTGTGTTGTAGTGGCTGAAATCGTGACAGGAAGGGCGTTTAGTTAATGGTTCGCTGCTGGCGTTCAAAGAGGTTGGACAAGGTGTTATTCGCAACGAAGGTGGGGAGCATTACGATGCTAGTGCTGGTGAAGTCAGATCGACCTCTGGTGGTCAGTGAGGTGATACAACAGCATGGGAACGAGGGGACCTGGGTGTTATCGTGTTTGAACGAGAATTAGGGAAACAAAGGTTTTGCCGATCGTAAATTCTTAATCAACGTAATTAGTGTAAATTAAACTTAATTAGGGAATTAATTATCTTATACTAAATCATATTATTTATAATGTTATAACTTGTGCATACGTTGATAGAATTGGATAAAACAAGTTACATTGGAATCGTGGTGACAAACTCTATATTCTAGAATTAATTTGGACAAAGGTGGAGTCAACAGGAATTTTCAATTAAATTAAACACTCATTTAATTTAACTGAAACCAAATCACTTTAGTGATAAATGGAATCAGAGTGAGTATAACTCACTCAGTTTGAACCACTTATATTTCATATAAATCGGGATTTTTATTTGTGTGCTATGAGTGTTGATTATTTGATGTATGTTGAACATATTATAGATATTGGATGAAATGGATTAAGTTAAATGTTCATTTAATTTAATTGAAATCAAATCGTTATTTCAACGATTATTTCCAAATAAGGTAACTTACCTATTGGTTACATTTATAGTAATATAAACATATTAAAATAAAAGATGGATGCTTGAATTGCTGTTATTGGTTGATTATTGAAATTATATTTGAATATTGAATTGGATGATATTATTTTAAGGGAACCTATTTGTGATGCAGGGAAAAATAGGCTAGAGGGATCCAACTAGATTCCTTAAATATATTGAATATTACTTACTTTTATATGAACTGTTTAACCAATATGATTGAATGATTGATTTGGTTGTTAAATGTTGAATTGAAATTCAACTTTTATTATGTTATTAACCAACGGGCAGTATTGGTTGAGTAATTAGCAGCAGAAGGCCTATAAATCCATCGTTTTATAAATATTGATTTATCATCAGGTGAATTGACAAAAATAAAGTTATAAAAAATATTTTTATAACTAAAGATAGATTTTGAAATCTATTTTATAAAAAATTATTTTAAATAAAAGTTTTATTAAAAGAGAAATCAATATTTACTTAATTTTATATGTAATTATAGAATGATTTTATAAAGCAAATTCTTATGCTAATACGATCTGCAAGCAAGTGAGCAGAAATTAACCTAAGGGTTAAGAGTTGGATTAATTATTTTAAAGAAACAATTAAATAGGATTACTTAAATTAATTATATTGTATTATTAATTTAAAGGAAGGACTAATTGGAATCTGTTAACGAGTTAACCATGTTTTGAGTTGACCAAGTCAACTGCTTTAACTGGTTTCGATTATTAAATTAGTTTGTTGTCAATTAATTTAATGGAAATAGTTTTTGACAGTTGTTGGAACTTAATATGGTTTCTCAAAAGATAGAACAATTTTGAATTAATTGGTTTTAAAGAAAATGTTTTAATGAAGTTGATTATTATTTTAATAACTTTTTAAGAGACATTGACTATTATAAAAGTAGTTAATGACGAAGTAAATCATTTTTATTTTTAATAATGTTGAATTTGATTATTATTTAATTAATAATAATCAAAGTGATGATCTTGAAATTAAAATTCATTTAATGGAGGTTTATGTAGTCATAAGGCCATGTTTATAGCGAAATTAATTTTTAAGCGAATTTATATTTTTAGTAATACAAGTTAAGTTTAAATAGAATTATTATTGGAATTTTATTTAATTGGATTTCATAAAATCCAAGTTGGACGAAGTATAAAAAAACCCAAGTTTTATTGAATATGTTGTAAATAATTTCAACTATTGGAATTAGTTATTAAATTTATAAACTTAAAAATGGCCTATGAATGAAATGAAAGCTCAAAAGTGTGAAAATATGAAATGAAAACCGAAACAAAAATCCAAATTTGAATTAAAGTGCTTAAGCAAATTAAGTTATAAGGATTTGATCTAAATTCACATATTTCAAGTAATAGATGAAGTTTTATTCAGCTAAAAACCAAAATAGGTTTGAAATAAATTTATAAGAAGTTTTATAAAGGATTCTACTTATAATAGGACCAAGGCTCATTTATAATTTTGTAAAGGATGGTTAAAGTTAATAGAACGGGTTTTAAATAATTGTTCACTTAATACTTAAATTAAGTAAACGTGTTTGAGATTGAAACAAGGTTTCAAAAGAGAGAATATGGTGTTAAAAACCATGTTTAAATTGGATAGTAAATGGGACTTTTGTGACAGTTACTGGAATAGGGTTTTGTTGATAAACTTCTATCTATTTCGAAAATAAGAATGTTGTCGGCTCAAGGTATGAGAGGTAAATAAAAACCCCAACTTGAACGACTTCATGATTATCCAAGGATGATATTTGTTTAGAAACGAGAGTAACTGAGGGAAATAAAAATTAGTATTTCCATGAATGGCATTATAAACTATAATTTGAAAAGTTTATAAGATGATTTTTTTTAGAATACTCTTATATTGAAATAAGAAGTAAAAAGTGATGTTCCAAATATTGAAAGATTTAGAAGTTTTAATTAACGACTGGTTAATTGAAGAGGCCAAGTGACACTATGTACTGAACCAATAAATCCATTTTATTTTTCATAATTGAATGGTTATTTATTTGATAATTAAATAAACAGCTTTTAAATCTGGCATATTATCGATTGTTAAAACAGAAAGACCGGGATCAAATTTATATTCTAGTACCTTTCCGACCAGCAAATATGTAAACGCAGGAGATATCAGATGCTGATCAAGATGAAGCAATTGAAGACCCGTGTATCTTCATGAAATAGAAGAACTACCCAAAATCTCTGGTTCGCGCCCGGAGATAAACAGTGGTGTTGTCATGGTTGAAATCTACGGTTTTCAATGACTACTCGCTACTGATCCATAGGGTGATTCCTTGGATGTGGTAGGAGAGTGACTTCGGTTCATCTTATTCTTGGATGACTTGATGGATGGATGTCTTATAGAGTATTTTGAAAAGGGTCACATACGCTGATTTCTTCAAACGTACCATAGTTGGTGGCAAAGAAGGAAAATTCTCTTAGCTTAACACCCAGAGCATTTTTATGGAAATCAATTAGTGATTTCTGGCGGATAAGACAATGTGGCATTCAAAGTGAATGGTGATGTGCTATCTTAAAAAGGTAATCATAACCTCAAGCCTCATCCACTAGGAAATGGAAGAAATCAGGTAGGTCGCATGGCTATGAGAATCGCACCTATTTGGGTATATCGTTACCTGATTTGAAGAAATCAAATGCCTTTAGTTGCCCCTTTTTGTATGCTTTCAATTTGATTTGCTGGCCCCCACCCGTGGTAATGATATATTCGGTACACTCAATCAGAATGAGTAGCCGGTCTTGTTTAGCCGGGTTGCAAGATGTTCTTGTTGAACCCTGGTATATTCATCCCTGGAGGTACACTGTTCGGAAGATGGTCCCATACCTTGCCATAGTTGGAATCCATTATCCAATAAGCGCACGCGATTTTTTATTGTATACTATGTATGTGGAACTCGAGATGCAAGATTTCCACTAGATTGTTATTGATTTGATTAGACACTATTATAATATCAGAATAGTGTTGATATAGAGAATGTTTTGGGTTATCATAAGGTAAAAGCTATCCATGTTTATGTGTGGACTAGTCTTACGCTTATCCTTTTCTTTCAAAAGGATTTTTAACTTTATGATCGACGCTAATCTATAAAGTAGAAAAGCGCGACATTTGTAATAAATTCTGCAAGCATACAGGTGTGTAGCATACAGGTCGAACACAGGGAGGAAAGTTAAATTTTATTATTTATATGTTTCGTGGGCATGTTAGACGAACTTTAGAGGTTGATTTTGCAAAACAAAACAAAATTAAAACTGAAATTTGATTCAGAACAGATCTAACTGAACCGACGATCAAATCACAATTTCAATGGAAAGCAAATGAAACTATGAATTAGATTTGAATCTAATCAAACCCAATTTGACCTAAGAAAATAATAAAAAGCAGAAATTGAAATTGCAGAAATTGAAATAACAAACAAGAATTAAAATTAGGATTTCCGCTGAATCTAATCAGACGGTAAATCACTAATGCAAACAAGTGCAAAATACAAATAGTGTTCTACCGAATCTAATCGTATAGACAACACTAGTTGCTAAGAAAACAAAAAAAAATGCAGAAAATAAAAGAGAAAGAAGAACTTTTTTTAGAACAATGGAAGATAGGATGGTGGCTACAATGCCATTACAAGGGTATATATAGAGTAGATAGCCAAACCCTAACCCTAACCCTAATGATAAATGGGCCTGGTCATTACATCACTAATTAGTTTACAATGAGAAACATAAATGGGCCTTTGATAAATAAAGCAAATTTGGGCCTTTTCTCTTTTTCCTCTTGCTTCCTTGACATTTCTTCATTGATTTGTGATGTTCAAAGCCTTTTTATCAATCCTTTTCTTGTCCAACAGCAACTAGATGTGAGATCTTCATCTACAATTCTTCAAACTGCAAATACACAGCAATTTCATCTCTATTTCTCTACATTTCTGGTTGCATGCGGGCTGGGTTGGAATATCTGTAAAAGTAACAAAACAATACCCAAGTAATATTTATTTATATACAAAAGATAAGAAATAAGAGCATAAAATAAACATATTTCTATGTCAATCAAATACCCCCACACTTATCTTTTACTCGTCCTCGAGTAAAACAAGAAATGAAAAATTAATTAGATAGGTCACACTTTCGTAGGAAACACGATTGCATTGAGCGTATGCAACAAGCCGTTAAACCTCTAGGTGTCTCTAGTAGGACGAGTGGTGTCTCGTGAGGGTTTTCAGCGGATACTACCCACAAAATCCAAATGCAGTATGCTATGATTCTAATGAAACTACATGAATGCAATGGACATATGCAAAAAAAAATGAAAAATGAAAACACGACTTATTTCAGGAAAGTGGTACAACAAATTAAGTTAACAATTTCTAGTCAGTTGATTTTATTTTAGATACCTCGACTTGTCACAAATTTTCAATATAAATCAAGTTTTCAAATGTTAAATTCCAGTTTGGCCAGTTAGTTCGGTCGATAACATAGTGCAGCCATGAAATAAATTCTTAGTTTGCTTGGATCAGTTTGCAAAGTGGTATTCTAATTTTCTCATGTATGGCTAGTCAAATCAATAAGGTCAAGAAGTGTTTGGGCATCATCGCTTATTCTTTATTCTTTAAAATTTTAAGATTTATGATTAAGTACATACACCTAACTAAAAAGACCAAGGTTTACCACCCATGCACTGCCTCGCGGACTAACGGAGAGTAGGTAAAGAGCTTGGCGGATTGTGCAGGCCGACTTTGACTTTGTCAACAACGTGTCGGTAATCCTTAGGTGTCCAATCCCATAAAATGAGACCAAGATATTCCAACTTTGACTTTGTCAACAACGTGTCGGATAGAGCTTGGCGGGTTTGCACACCAACGCTCGATATACAAGCAATGTTGGATACCCTTGGAATACTATTATTATTATTGTCGAAAATATAAGCACAAAAGAGAGTTACGCGAATTCAACTTAACACAACTTAGTTTTTAAAGATTTGACAAGCCAATATAAGTATTTTAAGTCCTCCACTTATTTAAACAAAGTCTACAATATAGAATAGATTTCATGGCCATCACCTAAGAATCTCCCTATGTACCGGTTACACTATTATCCCTCAAAATTAAACTTTTCATTATATTTCTTATTCGATCTAAGTTGAGAGAAAAAAATACTATCAACTGATTAACATTCCTTAACTTATTTTGTTGTATCAATCTAAAATGAGTCGTATTTACCAAAAAATAAATAAATTATGGTATGTTACTACAATCTAAAATGTATGATGGTTCTACTTAAATGGTTGAAAATAAAAAGAAATAAAAACAAAGAAAAATGAAAATGGATGAAATGCAGACTCCCCCCCACACTTGAACTAAACAGTGTCCACACTGTAACGTTTCCTAAATTTGAAAGATCGTACCCAAAGATGGATTAAATGTAAAATGACTTGTAAAATGAAATGCAATCTAACTATATGTAAGAATGGATCATATGTACAATGATATATGTGTTTACGGTGCATGCGATGCAAAGAGTTCCACCAACTTTTTCCCCCACACTTGGTTCTTGCCCTATGAGTCCCATTCCCACTGTGTCTAGGCATGTTTTCTAATAAGCAAAAGGTTTTGAAAACCAACTCATCTTTAAACCTCGATTTATAGTCCAGGAGATAAATATTCAGGGTCGTCTTCACAAGAAGTTTTTCAACCAAGCCGGCATTCCAAAGATAATTCATGTTTTCAACAAATTTATCAGTGTAATTGTTCAAAAATTTGTGATCGTATATAAATTCAGTGAAATTTGAATTCTGAATGTTGTTTAAGAGCATGTGATCACCTTTCTCAATTGACAAGGTATCTTCGACACTGACAATTTCAAGTTCGTTTGAAATTTTCTCAAAGTTAAACTTTTCGAACTCGTGACGTGAATCTATTTCTTCCTCATTTGGCAAATCATCTTCATACAATCCAAGAAATTTGTGTTCATTAAAATCCTTTTCCAAATTTGAATTGAAAATTTCAACATTTTTATTCTGTTCAATTTCTAGAATTTCAAGTTTTTCACAGTCTGAAAGAGGAAGATCAAAATCCAAGCTTAAATCTTTTTGAAAAGAATCGAAATCCAAATCATTTATTGAATTTTGAACAACTTCATTTAGATCATCAATCTCAATTTCGAAAGTTGTTGTTTGAAAATTTTCAATGTCAGTAAAGAATGGACTATTTTCTGATTCATCACATGCTTGAATTTGATTTTGTTGCTCTTGTTGTTCTTTAAAAGATTTCATTAAGCAAAGAAGTTCATCAAGCTTTCTATCTTGGTTTTCTACCCTCTCTCTAAGAATGTTAAGATGATATTCTTCAGAATTGTTGATTTGAAAGCTCTCGTTTTGGATTTCTTGATTCTCAAAATTATAGTCCACATCAATTTCACGATAAATATCATTCCCAATGTGGTGGTTGTTTGAATCTTCAGAAAAATGACAATGATACTGGAAATCATTTTGATTTTGAAAATTAGGGTCATAACCAAAACTGTTGAAATTCGATGGAAAATTGAAATTTTGGTTATTTTCAAGATGTTGATATGGGTTGTAATTTTGAAAATTTTGATCGATTTGAAAATCATTTTCAAAATTATTTTCGAATTGGTTTCCAACCCCATGTTGATCAAAGGTACGTTGCGATTCAAAACCGTTTTGATGTGGATGTGGCCCATAATCGAAGTTATTGAAATTTAAATTGAAATCGTCGTTTCGATTATATCTATGATTTTGAAAATGTTGGTCAATTGGAAAATTTTGAAAATTGGCATCGGGCTCACGAAATTTTGGAAAATCTTGCTTCATGAGTTGTATGTCATGCTCATACTCTTCAAGAGGACGTCTACTCCGACTATTATCCCACATTTCTCTCAGGGTTTTTTTTGAATTAGACATTTGAATGAAGTCAGGGTAAGACATAAATTATTCCTATTTCAAAATAATATAAAAGAATGAGTTGTGCTCTATTAATTAACTGACTCAATTGGAAGGGGGAAGAGGGTCTTATGGCCGTTCACGTATAGTATAAAACTAAGGGATACGACCAATGTTTTACGGGTAGTATGCAACCTCTTTTGCTAATAGTTCAATAAATTGAACTAATATATATCCGCGATCCAATTGTACGAGACAGTCAACTTCACAAAGCACCACTTTTCAGTTATATTATTTTGAAAATCAAAATCACGTGTTAAAATTGAAAATCGATGAGAGTGATTAGTTATGGAAAACCGTTCCTCACCACAAATTCAGAAATATCAGTCACAGAACAGACATAGAAATATAAATTGCAGAATTAAAATTTACATTCAAGCCGCTGCCCCTGCAGAAATTTTTACAACAATTGTCTATATATATTTTTTTTCTTTGCAGCAGAGCACCTGTAGAGTTAAAAGAAATTTACAGTGGGGTATGGCTGTCCATCCAGAAAAATGAGTAGCGTCAATGATTGAAATCTCACTATTTGCAATTTCTTCTGATTTCTGAATTCTTGATTTGTTGCTTGAACTCCAGTCACTTTGTCCTTGGTTTGAAACTCTTTTTTTTTTATTTTTGGGTTTTTTTTTTAATGAAGTAAATAACAAAAAAAGCACAAGAAAATATGAGGCTGTGGTAGGTTAAAAAAAAATTTGGAATTTTTTTTGAGAGAATGCTTGTGGATGGGGTTGGTTTGTGCGTTGTGGCAGAAGTGTGGTGGGAAGGAGGGATTGAAGAAGATGGTGCTGAAGTGTAGATTGAAAGAAAAAAAATGTGGTGAAATGAGATTGTGTGAGAGAGAGGGGTATTTGATCAGAGGGGAAAAAATGAAGTAGGGAAGAATAATGAAAAAAAAATTATGTCCTTGCCTTTTTTTTTATTAGTGTTGAAAAGCGGACAAATAGGAAAGAAACAAATGACAAAAAAATGGGAAGAGAGATTTCAGAAAAGAAAGAGAATTGTAAAGGAAGAAAGAAAAGTAATTGTAAAAGATTTGGAAAAGAAATTGAGAAGGGAAAGCAATAAAAGAGAAGACAAAAACAGAAAGAATTTTTTCTTTTGTTTATTGTTGTAAAATTAGAAGAGAGAGAAAAAAATGAGAAAGGAAAAACTTGAAAAGGGAAAGAAATAAATGGAGAAAGAGAGAAAATTAATTACAAGGCAGAGAATAGAAATTTATAAAAGGATTTTTTCTTCTTCAGCAAATTGTAAAAGAAGAAAGGATGTGAGATATTAGTAAGAGGAGAAACAAACGAAAGGAAGGAGAAAGAAGTTGAACATAGGGAAGAATTAAAAGAAAAATGGCAAGATTTTTTTTTTTTTGAACTTGTGAAAGAAGAATGAGAAGTAATTATATAGAAAATTGGAAAGGAGGAATAAAGAGGAAAGAAATCAAAAGACGATTTTTTTTTTTTTTTTGAAAAGAAAGGAAATTTGTAAGAGAAGAAAAGAAATCAATGTATTGAGAACAAGAAAGACAAAAGAAGAAAGGAAAAAAAATTGCAAAATAGGAATCGTTTTTTTTTTTTTTTTGAAATTTGCAAAAAGAAAAAGAATGTAGACAATTGGAAAGAAAGTGGAAAGATGGAAAGAATAAAGGAAAATTGATAGTTGTTTTTTTTTTTTTAATGAAGGAGAGAGCAGGAAAGAAATAAATGAAAAAATGGAAAGAGAGATTGTAAAAGGTGAATGAGAAATGCAATTGGAAAGAAATTAAAAAAAAATGCAAGTTTTTTTTTTATGAAAATTTGAACAAGAAGAAAGGGAAAGAAATGAATGGGAAAAAGCAAAACAAAAATGGAAAAAAAATAATAAAAGAGGAAGGAAATAAGAGGAAAAAGCAAGGTTTTTTTGAGTAGAGAGGAAGGGTAGAATAAATTGAGGAAAGAAATAAAAGCAGACAAAAACAAGAAAGAAATCATAGTAGGCAGAGAAGAAATTGCAATTTTTTTTTTAGAAAGTTGTAGACAAAAGATGGAAACAAACAAAAAGAAAAGGAAAGAGAAAAGAAAATTGTGAAAATCAGCAAGGTGGTAGAAAGATGGAAAGAAATTGAAGAAAAATTAGCAACTTTTTTTTTTTTTTGTATATATTTTTTTCTTCTTGAAGGAATTAGATTGGAAGAAATGCAAAAGGAAAGAAATAAATGAAAAAAAAGAAGGAAAATTAAAAGAAAAAAAGGCAAGATTTTTTTTTTTTTGAAAGATTGTAAAAGAAGAAATGAATATAAAAGTAGGAAGGAGGATTGAAAAATGAAATGAATATAAAAGTAGGAAGGAGGATTGAAAAATGGAAAGGAATAATTGAAAATAGGAAAAGAAATTTAAAGAAAATAAAGGCAAGAAATTATTTTTTTTCTCTTGCTTAGTTCATGACAGTATCAATGTAATTAATACGCCACATCACTAATTGAGATTTTTTTCTATATGTGCAAGAAACAAAAATATATACAAAATAAAATAAAAACTAACACGAATCGGAAATTAAATAAACAATAAAATTCAATCGTTACCTCCCCGGCAACGGCGCCAAAAACTTGATCGACGCTAATCTATAAAGTAGAAAAGCGCGACATTTGTAATAAATTCTGCAAGCATACAGGTGTGTACCATACAGGTCGAACACAGGGAGGAAAGTTAAATTTTATTATTTATATGTTTCGTGGGCGTGTTAGACGAACTTTGGAGGTTGATTTTGCAAAACAAAACAAAATTAAAACTGAAATTTGATTCAGAACAGATCTAACTGAACCGACGATCAAATCACAATTTCAATGGAAAGCAAATGAAACTATGAATTAGATTTGAATCTAATCAAACCCAATTTGACCTAAGAAAATAATAAAAAGCAGAAATTGAAATTGCAGAAATTGAAATAACAAACAAGAATTAAAATTAGGATTTCCGCTGAATCTAATCAGACGGTAAATCACTAATGCAAACAAGTGCAAAATACAAATAGTGTTCTACCGAATCTAATCGTATAGACAACACTAGTTGCTAAGAAAACAAAAAAAAATGCAGAAAATAAAAGAGAAAGAAGAACTTTTTTTAGAACAATGGAAGATAGGATGGTGGCTACAATGCCATTACAAGGGTATATATAGAGTAGATAGCCAAACCCTAACCCTAACCCTAATGATAAATGGGCCTGGTCATTACATCACTAATTAGTTTACAATGAGAAACATAAATGGGCCTTTGATAAATAAAGCAAATTTGGGCCTTTTCTCTTTTTCCTCTTGCTTCCTTGACATTTCTTCATTGATTTGTGATGTTCAAAGCCTTTTTATCAATCCTTTTCTTGTCCAACAGCAACTAGATGTGAGATCTTCATCTACAATTCTTCAAACTGCAAATACACAGCAATTTCATCTCTATTTCTCTACATTTCTGGTTGCATGCGGGCTGGATTGGAATATCTGTAAAAGTAACAAAACAATACCCAAGTAATATTTATTTATATACAAAAGATAAGAAATAAGAGCATAAAATAAACATATTTCTATGTCAATCACTTTATATCACCTGTATGATACCTATAAATTTAGTGAGTTTTCTCGTGTTGGTTCAACAGATTGGTCCATGGCGTTTGCGATGCTCAGGTCAGACCGAGTTTTATAGGTTCAAGGTAGGATGTTACGGAGTTCAGAAGACATTCTAGAGGAGCACAAACGTATGATTCATATCTAGTGTTATTCCAATGTGTGTTGTATTTGAGGACAAGTTGTTATAACTGTCCAGATTACATTATCTATTGTACTCTGATGATTGTAAGTATTATTTCAAGCTCTCAATAAAAGATTTATTTTTGTATTATATTTTATTCCGCTGCGATGTGAGATTCTGGTTCTGTTATATTGTTATTCTTCTTATTTGCGTCTATTCTAACATTTCTTTCTACTTCTCATGCTCTAATTTATTTTTATTAACTATATGGTGTTTTCGATTCGGGGTTTGGCAAGTAATACGGTATTATGTATTATTGTCGAAATTTAAGCGTCAAATTTCCACTGGATCGTTCTAGTGGTATTATAACATTTTGTAATAACTTTGGCTCTGTGGCGTAACTCAATAAAGATGGGGTTAGTAATGCCCTAGATTGAGTTTGAGTGTGTATATATGAGAGCATGTATTTGTAATTGAAAATAAAATTTTTTTGCCCAATATTTCGTAAAGAGGGTAAATGAAATAAATTTTCCTAAATTATATTTTAATATACGTATATAATTTTCTCAAATTATGGTGATAATGGTTTGTTTAATTGATTTGAATGGAATTCAAATGGGATTATGGATTTGTGTGGTTTAATATAACCAGAAAAATTTCACATATCGAATTTGCAAATGAGAATTTTAATATGAAACTAAATGAATCAAAATTTAACCTAAAGATAAGTTAAATGAAATTATAAGGGTAAATGGATGTTTTTTTTGATTTAAAATCAGAAAATGAAAGTGAAATAATTGAAAGATTGATTACTTAATTGAATACGAGATGGAACTTAACTTGGTTAAGTAAAGAAGTGGGTGAATGAAATCTGTAATTGGATATAGGTTTTGGATAAATGGCGGTGTAATGGTGAACAACGGAAATATGCTAAAGGCTTAAAAGCTAATGAAATGGAAGTCAGTTTCATGTTAATTAATTATTATTGAAGTATATTAAAACCAAGTGAATGCAACCAGTAAATATTAATGTTGAATATTAATTGAATTTAATAGAACCAATTGAATTTAATAAATAATTGAATGATTGGAATATGTTGATTGTGCATTATTTGTTTATTGGACGATAGATTGGTTGAATAAAATTCATCAATAGTTTAATGGAGTTGAAGCTAAAGAAATGGATTCCAATATAATGGATTTGGATGGAATATAATGGATAGATGTGTGAATTAAAGTAGTTTGTAAGTTGGTCTTGCATATGAATGAGCTAATTAATATAAGTTTGCAATCTGCAAGATTATGGAACAAAATGTTCTATTGAGATAAGTACAAGTATCATAAGGCTACGAGGGTAAATTTCGGTTACGTAGATTGCACATAAGTTAAGCAAGTATGTTTTACAGTGAGTATATAAGGTAAGCCTACATGAAAATATAAAATTTTGGTATATTAATTGGATTTTTCGACCGTGTGGGTCGATGTATATATATTTGTTGCTCCTGTGATATCGCAGAAGTCCGTCTGTATAGAGGGGAATCTGCCAAATGTTTTTTGAAAATTTAAAGTGTTATAATAATTTTGAGATTTTTTTAACAATAATGAATTAGTTTTCGATTTAAAACTAATTAGGTTTTTGAAAGATAATGGGTTTGTAGCGTTTTTCCTACCTTAATAATCTCAAGGGTGAAATTATTTTAAAGGGGGAGAAATGTAACAACCCAGATTTTAACCCGTTAAGTTGAACATTTAAAATTAGTCATATTTTAACTCGTTAAGTTTGAACATTTAAAATTAGTTTTAAACTCTAATTTGGTAATACAAAAGGATTTTTATTTATTAATTAAACGAAGTTAAACATATAATTTATATTTAATTAAAAACGAGCTCATAACATCGTGGTAGTTTGTAGTTTTACGTTTTGAACTTTAATTGAATATACAAAATCCAATTTAAGTCGGGATTATTTGAAATAAGAATCGTCCTAATCTATTTGATTATAATTTTCTAACGAAAGAGAAAATTCAAGATTTCAGATTATAAATTTTGAGTTATGTCCAAATTCGTTTATAATCATAGCGATTAATTAAATAAATTTAATCTGATGTTAAAGGAATTTGTATGTAACTTTAGGTAACAATCACATTAAGACATAAGACCAGTTCATTTGAATCCGTATTGGCGTTTAGAGTCGGGTTAGGTATATAGATTGTTAGTTTTGATATTAGCTATTTTGGTGTCAAAAATAGCGTCGTTTGACATGTAAAATATCATTTTGAGAGAACCGTCTCAGAATGCGACGATACCTGTGCCATTGGATTCATATTAGTAAGTTATTATAGAATTTCAATTTTTTGTATCGAACAGACTTACTATTTGATTGTGCGAATGGTAAACACTTCGATTTTAATTTTATCGACTTAATATGGAACTTAAAAATAACCAATTTTATAAACGGATTGAGAATTCAACGTAACCAGTTTCATCGTGTCCGGAATATTGTATTATGCTAGGATTCAATTTTCATCGCGATCGGAGGTTGTTTGTGGTGTTTTTTACGTGTTACTTCGTGCATAAGTTTCATAAATAATATAATAATAATATTTTTCTCTATAAATATACCATAACCTAATCCTAAAATGGGTCAAACTGTTATGCGTGGTCAACCCGTTTATGAGCCACCACCCTAATCTCTAAATGGCCAAAAATCATCAAAACTTCGTGCCCCAAAATCAAGAAATTTATTCACCAATTCAAGGAACTTTCAACTATAATATTGTTTAACTCATTTGAGATCTTCAAACTGAGCGGTGGAGATGGGATATTATGTGTCGAAGTGCCTGAAATCGTGGCCAGAAGTGACTTCGGTTAATGGTTCATTGCTAGCATCTAGAGAAGCTGGGCGAGGTGCTATTTGCAGCGAAGGTGGGGGCATTACATTACAGTGCTGGTGAAGTCATATCGATCTCCTGTGGTCTGTGCAGTGATGCGGCAGCACGGAAACAAGGGGAACTGGGTGTTATCGCGTTCTAACAATAATGAGGGAAACGAAGGTTTTGTCGACCATAAATTATTAATCAACGTAATTAGCCTAAATTAAAGTTAAGTAATGAATTAATTATCTTAAATTAAATTATATTATTTATAATGTTGTAACTTGTGCATATTTTGACAGAATTGAACAAAACAAGTTACATTGGAATCGTGGTGACAAACACTACATTTAGGAACTGATTTGGACAAAGCTGGAATCAACAAGAATTTTTAGTTAAATTAAACACTCATTTAAATTAACTAAAACGGAATCGCTTTAGCGATAAATGGAATCAATGTGAGTATAACTCACTCGGTTTGAACCACTTATATTTCATATAAGTCGGGATTTTTATTTGTGTGTTATGAGTGTTGATTATTTGATATATGATGAACATAAGTGACACCCCACATCCGTTAATGTCACTCTTAAAAGAATGCATTAAGTTTCATGAAGCGCAATAGGTAAACAATACATAAATTCACAAGATAGATATAAAATAAGCAGCGGAAAATTTCAACTTTATTATTGAAAATAAAACATAGTCTCAAAACAGGTTACATCATCAAACCAGTTACATCAAAACCAGTACCTCAAATCTGTCTCATAATGAAAAATAATAGAGTGTAATAATATAAAGTCAAATCCCTCATAGCAAGCCATAACAAAATAGAAAGTAAGTCAAAGTGGTACATCTCAGAAAGTCCTGATCCAAGCAGAAAGAGAAAGTCCAAATCACTGAGTAGTGTTACCACTCTGAGGACCTGGGGGGCAAAGGAAGAAAGAAGTGAAAACAAAAGGGTCATACATAAAGTCTAGCGAGTTCCAGTGATTTTCAAATATGCATAAAATAGTGATACCAAGATAGATAAACAAGACTGGATGAGAAAGTACAATATCATATAAGAAAACGGGTAAACTAGATAAATAAAGCAACAGGATAAATAGGAATAAACGATGATTGAGTAATGCTTCACATTTATATTCTAAAAACAGGTTATGTTTGCACCAATACTAGTATAACAGGATTAGGCATTGGACTAATTACTTAACAAAAACAGCAGGATTAAACAAAAGGATTAAATAGCAGGATTAGGCGTACCCTAATTACATAACAGGATTAGATGTTACCCTAATTACACAACAACAGGATTAGGTGTACCTTAATTACTACCCATGAGATCGGCTCCCGTATATGTAAATACCCTGTGTCATCCCTGGCAGTAGGGTGCGTCACTCCCTAACCTAACAACTTATATAACACAGACCTATTTACTGGTGTAACAACGACTTAGTTTCTCTAGTCAGACTCATGCACGCTCATGACTCCGCCGGAACGTGCCCGTACCCACCTTCCCTATGTGAAGCTCTTACTATCCAGTTCAGTATAACATTCCTTGGCCCCTACCTAGTGCGAGGCCCTCTAACAAAATGCCAACAGGGATACGACTAATATGGGTTCTAAACACATATTGACATAAGCCAAATCCCCTAAGCTTGTGCCCCCAAGTAAGTAGGATTTAAGAGTTCCATAAACCTGATAGAATAGCAGAACGAGGGACCTCTTAGCTTATTAATAATCAGGTTTAACCTAGAAGGTTTAGGTTTACTAATAAGTGTATTTGTAATATGTTATTATGTGTGTAAACCCTTCCCTAAAACACCTGCCCAGATGTATGTATAATTACTACAGCGATTTACTAAACTACATCTGGTACTTACATTATTTAACATGTCCTTTTTACTTAATGTCTATATTAAGTCAAATTTAACAAGTTTATACATATATATACTGTTCCATTCAATTATGTCCCCAAATTACAACATGTACAAGTGTTATGCATATTATCCATTTCTATTACATTCCCAATTTATAGCAGGTACAATTACATGCATATTATCCCTTTTCCAAATTACAATCAACCAGTCCTCTAATTATCAATGTGCCCAAAGTCCCCTTTCTTCATGTCATTTCCTATTATCCCAATTCTTACTATACGCAACTTCAAATAGAACATGGCCTAGGCTTCCAAAGGCCTAGGCTAGGCGTAAACTAAAGGGAAAAAATAGTGGAAGGAGAATAAAATCAAATCACATAGGCATATAGGCAAGACTGGAAATAGAGGAAGGAGAACAGAATCAAATTACAATCAATCGGACATTGTGCATTATCCCAATTCTTACTATACGCAACTTAAATTGGACATGGCCTTGGCTTAGTTTAAACAAAAGGGGAAAATAGAGGAAGGAGAATAGAATCAAATCCATAGGCATACAGGCAAGATTGGAAATAAACTAAAATGGTAGGAATAGGGAAAACGAAGATAAACACACATAACTAATTAATTATCCAATAGTAAAGGCATATGTTTAACTTATAACAACGACATAGGTGATTAACAGTGAAGAAGAAGTATATGTAATTATCTTATAAACACGTTATATTATAATCCAATTTTTATTTAACTGTCATGATATAGTTCTAGGTATCAGATCTGAAAATAACAGGGAACCCATAGTGGGTCTTGGTGAAGAAGTTATTAAATCTCTTATATATATGTGTGTGCCGTTGTAGAAAAGTCCACTTCTGTCTCTTTTATTGTTGTATGCAGATCTTGTATTTTGAGTTATCTCCGCAGATCTAGGCTTCAACAACATCTCCTCGTTATATGTGTGTATATATATATATATATATATATATATATATATATTAGAATAGATTCATGGAGGCAGAAGGAATGAAGAATAATTGTGTATGTATTGAAATGGAGGAGAGCCACCTATTTATAAAGTTAACTTCAACCTTTAGATTATAGGTTTTCAATCTAAGTCGTACACGTAGCGCTGAGTCAGCGACGAACCTGGCTGCAAAAACATACCAGATACACAGTTCATAATTTTCCCCGGATCTGGGTGGGTCGTCCCACCAACCCTTTGGGTTGACCCAGGCCTGTTGTTGGTCATCACATAACGTTCCATTTCTATGCGTTTATCTCATTTTGAATTATTTTGAATTTATATATATATAACCCCTTGTACGTATAAAACTTCTAAGGTTCATAACTTCTTCATACGTTATCTGTTTTACGCAAATTTAAGGTCTATCTGAACTAGAATTCCGAGACGAACATAACAATAAATCCTGTTTTATTTAATTCTAAACGTTTAATTAATTAATTCCCAGTTTATTATCTTTAAAGTATGGTTATCGTGTATTAAATTTTGGGTTGTTACATTCTCCCCTAGTTAATGGATTTCGTCCCCAAAATCTCCAAGTTAAGAAGAAGAATATTACTATTCTAACAACCACCTACAACCATTTGATCATCCATCATCAACAGACATCCATTTTCCTTAGGAATTTATAATGCATGTATGAACATATGCAAAGGTGTTGTGTGTATATGTCCCTACACTAATGCAAAAATCTGGCGTTCGACTGATTCAGTTGACCTCCTTAATGCAATATATGTTTGTGCCATACATCCAAAATGTATGCAAATAACCCTAGTATAACATATAAACTCTATATGATGATTCAAACACATAGAAAATTAAAATGCACACATATCCATACGTAATGTGTAAGTGCTTGAGCCGATCTAGTGCCTAGTGTGTGTGTATCCATGAGCAACCACTAGAAAAAAAGAGCAACCAACAATCATAACATGTTTCAAACACATGTTTTCAACCATTGGATTCTCCCTAAGGATCGAAGGTTTAAATGATAGGATAAATGTACTTGAATGATATAAGCAAATGCAAAGTAAAAGCTTGAAAAAGAAGTCAAGAACGTACTTTCAAAAAGAAAAGGATAAGAAGCGCGAGCCCTATCTTTGGGTTCCCACGTCGTAGATTTGCAGTCTTCTCCCCATTGTACCTTTACTAGTCTGATTTCCTTGTTACGTAGTTTCTTGATCTACGTCCCAACAATATGAGCAAGAAATCTTCTCACTGATGCTTCTTTCTCAACTTTCGCGCCCTCAAGTGTGCTCGACTCTATTATCTTTGCCGCATCATATAGGAATTTTCTCAAATGGCAAATGGGAAACACATCGTATACGCCGGCAATATGTCCGGTAGCCTGATCCTATAGGCCATCTGACCTATCATCTCCACTATAGGGAATGACTCTACAAATTTCGGTGTCAACTTCCCTACTGAGCCAAAATGAACTACATTCCTTAGTAGTGATACTTTAATGAGGACCATATATCCCACTTCGAATTCCAAATTGGTTCTCCTTTTATCGGCATATGATTTCCATCTGTCTTGAGCTGCTTTCATTCTTTGGTGGATAAGATCAATCCTTTTGGAAGTATCTCAAATCATCTCAGGTCCAAGTAGAAGTATGTTTTAGACTCCCACCAACAAGTCGGCGATCTACAAGGTCATCCATATAGCGCTACGAAGGGTGCCATGTCTGTGCTCGATTGGTAACTGTTGTTGTAGGCGAACTCAACCAATAGGAGATGCTCCTCCCACATCTCTCCAAAGTCAAGGGTACACGGTCTTAGAAGATCATTAAGAACTCTATTCACCCTCTCAGTATGTCCATCGGTCTGAGGGTGGTATGTCATGCTCAAATATAGTAGTGTGTCTAACGCCTCTTGTAAACTCTTCCAGAATTCACTGGTGAAGACGGGGTCACGATCGCTTACTATACAAGAAGGTACCCCATGATATCGAACTATCCCTGGAAGATATACCGGTGCCAGCCAAGCCGCCATCCTCTTACTCTTGACCGAGCGCTCTTCGTAAGTCTATCCACTATCATCCAAATGCTCGTATTGCCCTTCCTCGACTAGGGAAATCCATTGATGGAATCCATAGAGACGCTTTCCCACTTCCATTGTGGGACATCCAAGGGCTGAACCAATCCGTCGGGCTTCTTTTGTTCAGCCCTTACTTGCTGACAAGTCAAACATCGGGTTACAAATTCGGCCACATCCTTCTTCATGCCAGTCCAAAAGAAATCTCTCTTCATGTCTCAATACATCTTGTTGTCACCCGGATGGATAGTCATTCGAGAATGATGAGCTGCCTCTAGTACTACCTTTAGAAGATCTCCAATCTTAGGGACACATAGCCTTCCATCTCGTCTTAGCCACCCTTTCTCATCCATGGTATATCTAGCAAGGTGACTAAAAGTCTCTCCTCAACCAAGCCTGTCCAAGATGTATGATATCTATGGGTCCTCCCACTGCATAGATCCAATATGCTCCAATAGAGTAGATCACACCTCCAATGATGCTAACAATCCCAATGTGAAATATTTAGATGGCTTAAATTTAAAGCTTGAGATGTACTCCAAGTTCAGCCTTTCTACGAATAGAGGACTCAAAGTCATCCTCTGCTTACTTAATGCGTTCGCCACTAAATTACCTTTGCTTGAGGTATAAGCTATTTCTAAGTCGTAGGATGCTAGGAACTCCATCCACTGTAGCTATCTTTGGTTGAAATCCTTCCGTGAGAACAAGTATTTGAGCGACTTATGGTCCGTGTATAGCTTAAATCTCTCTCCAAGTAGATAATGTCGCCAAGACTTTAATGCGAACAATATTGCAGCCAAATCTAGATTACCGATAGGGTAGTTATTCTCATAAACTCTCAACCATGTGCTACCGCAACATACTACCCTTCTCTCTTGCATCAGAATGACACCAAGCCCTATGCTACAAGCATATGGGTAAACCGTGAACATCTTGATTCCATCGGGGAGAATCGGAACAGGGGCTATTTGTCAGAGCCCTTTTCAATCTTCGAAAGGCGTCCTCGCTATCAATGCTCCACGAAAAATCCAAGTTCTTCTTTGTCAATCGGGTAAGCGGGGATGATGCTCTTGCAAAGTCCTTGATAAACTTTCTATAAGATCCCGCCAACCCTAGAAAACTTCCCACCTCCATCGCAATCTTTGGAGCCCTCCAATCTTGAACTGTAACGACTTTAGCAGGGTCCACTGCTATCCCATCCTTGAAGACCACATGCCCTAGGAACCTTACTTCCTTTCTCCAAAAGTGACACTTAATTTTTTTTCCTTGAGCTGAAGCGATTTGAGAGTGCGTAGAACCTCTCCTAAGTGTTGGGCATGCTCCTCCTCGTTCCTTGAGAAGATCAGAATGTCATCCACAAAGACCACCACAAACTTGTTTAAAAACTCCCTAAACACCCTACTCATCAAATCCATAAGTGCATTGGTTAGCCCAATAGGCTTATCTAGCCACTCAAAAAAACTGTCTGGAGTTTTGAATGCAGTCTTATCGATACTGTCCTCTACCACCCTCAACTGATGAAATCACATGGCCAAATCCATCTGCGAGAAAACTGATGCGCCTACTAGCTGATCGAACAAGTCGTCAATCCTCGGAAGCGAGTGCCTATTCTCCTTGGTGAGCTTATTCAGCTCTCTATAATCCACACATAGGCGAACTGAGTTGTCCGCCTTAGTTACGAAGACCACTGGAGCTCCCCACTATGATATGCTTCGTCTAATAAATCCTTTCTCGAATAGCTCCCGTACTTGCTTACTGAGTTACCTTCTCTCTCTAGGAGTCATGTGGCGCATTGGAAGAGCAACTGGCTTAGCATTCTCAACCAAATAAATCCAGAAGTCTATTTCATGCCTTGGAGGTAGCCCCTTAACCTCTCGAACACGTCCGATGTGACAACCTGCCTGAAACAGCTGACATTGCCATAGAAATGCACTGTACTGATGTCTAACTAGCACGGGACAGTCGTCAGAAGAAAAGGGTTTGAAATGATGAACTACCAAAGAACCTTTAGTATATCTCACAGCGCATGGAATAAAATATAATTATAACATAACTTGACATAAAAAGGCAAGGCATAAGATGAAAAAACTAAACCATAACTATCAGAAAAGCGGAAATCCAAAATACAGCTTATGATCCAATACCATTATTACAACTTCAAAATAATATCTTTAAGAAAATTAAGAAAGGTACACTACTAATGCCCAAAGCAGTAACCGGCAACAACACAGGGAGAATATATGTAAATAGTACGTGGGAGCCTCCTGCTCATCTTCGGACAGCTACTCGTGCATACCACCTAACATGTCTCTGGTTTGCTCGTTTAGGAGCACCCAGAGTAATAAGAAGAGACATAAAACTCTGGGTCAGACAAAAGTCTGGTATAAGCGATAGCAGCAAAAGAGAACAATAACAGGTATAAATAATCATAACCGAACCTGGACCTGCAACCAAAGATTTAGTACAACAGGATGTAGAGTACTCTAAGTTAACAGTAACATAAAGTGTAAGGTGGGAGTGTGCATGTCATGGTGATAGCAAATATCAAACATTGCAATCAACCTCACATCTCTCACTCAGTGCGTAAAGCATATGATATCCACCACTTTGATCACCAAATCCTTTGCTACGACCACTTGCCCTTGGGAGTCTTAATGGTCTCATTGCGCTGGTCCATAGCCACTAATCCTTTGCTACAATCATCTTGCCCTTGGGAGTCCTAACTATCCCATTGTGTTGATCCATAACCATGCTACGATCACTTGCCCACGGAAGTCTTAATGATCCCATTGCGCTGATCCATACCCGCTAATCCATCGCTCAGTGGTGAACCAAAGCTTTAGATATTGATAACCCCTTTGCATACGTCCCGCAGCAAAGTCCAACTCATGAAGTTAACTCGTTGGCTCCTATTTGGATCCTAAGTTCTAACTTCTTATTTAGACTACCTTTGCATATAAGGTTTTAGTCATCATCGCGGTTCGTAGCTCATGCAAGCAGGTGACTCGTGGCTCCTTCCTCGGTTTGTGG
The DNA here is from genome assembly GCA_030737875.1 of Allium sativum. Taxonomy (NCBI): domain Eukaryota; kingdom Viridiplantae; phylum Streptophyta; class Magnoliopsida; order Asparagales; family Amaryllidaceae; genus Allium; species Allium sativum. Next base: position 166,125,066 of record CM060924.1, read on the forward strand.
GGCTCCAGTTCGGTTCGCGATCCGCCCCCAGCACGGCTCGTGGTGACGCTCTGGTTCGTGAGTGTATTCCTTGGCGGCTCATCATTCTGGTTCGTGGGTGGTACACCAGTCGGTTCGTGAGTCCTAGCCTAGGTTCTTAGGTGCACTCGTGGGCGAGTGGCTTGGCTCGTGGTGGAGGGTGATCTATGGTTTGCTCATGGCATCGATTCTTGGTCTTCATTCGCGAGCCGGGTCGGAGATAGGGTCGGGTCGTGGTACCCTGGTAACGAGCGGGGTCCTGCACTATTTCCTGCAACTTTTCCAACAAGCTATTTACGCCATACGATGGCGTTTTCGACCAATCTAACTTTCCGATGCAGTCACAAATCATACCAAACAGTAATAGCAACATATAGAAACAACCATAAATATCAAAACAATGATTTAACATGTTAATATGGATCAAACATACCCAAAACCATGATTTTCCCCTTAATCCCCTTAATTATGTTTAACCATATGATTAGAAAACTTAATCCAAATTAACTCAAATTTTTACCAATGACATAAAATAATATTTAAGAATTTATACATATTTTTTTCCATATTTTTATAATGCATAATTTCATTAATTATCACTAATCACCCCTAATTAACTGTAGTTGGTGAATAAAAGTGCAAATCACTCACCTTAGCCACAAGTAAATCTCAAATTTGAAAATATCTCAGATTTGGTTCGAATCCCAATGCAACACAGTAGCTCTACCTCCAATTTGATGTTAATTTGCCTTGATTTGATGTAGATTTGGCTAATATGTGATTAGAAAGTTATTTATGATAGATTAAGAGGATGAAGGCCATTGCTAGGGTTTAAGAGTGGTTAGTGGCGGCAAGAAAACTGAAATGAAATGTTTTCCCAAACCCTTTTAGCCCTCCCATAACCTTGATCCTGAAATGGGTTATGGGCCAAACCACTAATCACCTAATTAAGCCCGGTTAAGCTATTTTTCCATCTTCAATCCTTATTTCTATCATATCTCCCAAACGGTAAGTCCGTTTGATTATTATGACCACTCTATAGAAAGGTAAACCATTAGCTGAATCCAATAGAAGTGGTTTCAGGTCAAAAATCCTTACCAATCAAAAGTTATGGGCGAAACAAGATTTACCAGGGGTAAAACGGTTATTTAAAATTCGGCAAAAATCGTGAACATGGGAAATGACCCCAATAGTCGTTCTCCAAAGTTACACAACCATATGACTTCGTATGTGAATAAATCCTTTGATACATAGAATGCGGGTCATTACACTCCCCCCCCCCCCCTCATTCCTTAAGAAATTTCGCCCCCGAAATTCCTTAACAAAAAAAACAACAAAGGTTCCCGCATGCCTATCACCCATTTGCAACAATCAAACATACACAATAAACACAGCAGGCCTATCCTAACATACGGAATAACTATATTGCAATTTAAAAGCTTACCAGGCAAAGAGTTCTGGATACAACTTCCTTATGCTTTCCTCGGTTTCCCAAGTACAGTCATTCTCATTATCACCCCACTGAACCTTGACCAGTTTCACCATCTTCCTTCGAAGTTGTTTTGTATCGTGCTCAGCAATACGAATCGTCCTGCGGCTCCCAACTGCCTCAGTTTCTACCTCGATATCATCCAACTGATCTGGTGAAATAGTCATATCAGAATCATGCACGAACTTCCTTAACTGGGAAACATGAAATACGTCGTAAACTCCCGCCATCTTGTCTGGCAACTTGTTTGAGAACTGGAAATGGACCAACGAACCTTGGTGCTAACTTACCTCTCCTGCCAAAACGGATTACATGCTTTAACGGAGAAATCTTGACGAATACCAAATCACCTATGGAGAATTTCAATTCTCTTCGTCATTTATCAGCATAACTCTTTTGCCTATTTTGGGCAGCCTTCATTTGCTGTTGGATAACCTTGATTTTATCTAAGGTTTCTCTTATCACATCTGGCCCAAGAACAAACTTCTCACCCGATTTCCAACCAACATGATGTGAGTTGCACGATCTTCCCTACAAAACTTCAAATGGAGCCATACCAATAGTGAACTGTTAACTATTATTATATGCGAACTCAACCAGATGTAAATGGTCATCCCACGAACCTCCAAAATCCAATATACAAGCTCTCAACAGATCCTCTAATATATGATTCACCTTCTCTGTTTGACCGTCGGTTTGAGGATGGTACGCGGTACTGAGATGAAATTCTGACCCTAAAGCTTCTTGTAAGCTCTTCCAAAACCCACTGGGTACTCCATGAAATCTCACTACGCACTTCATATGCAGTTCTGCTAACTTAGTTGTTGTTCTATTCGACTTGATCGGTATAAACTTTGCACTTTTGGTTAATCAATCCACAACGACCCAAATACTGTCATGACCCGATACAGTCCTAGACAAACCATCAATGAAATCCATTGAGACTTGTTCCCATTTCCATTCGGGAATTTCTAGCAGTTGTAACAAACCACTTCGCTTCTTTTTCTCGGCTTTAACTAACTGGCAGTTCATGCACTTGGATATAAACTTCCTGACGTCTCTCTTCATCCCTTCTCAGTAGTATGTCTGCTTCATGTCTCGATACATCTTGTTACCACCGGGATGTATAGTCTGTTTCGAGTGGTGACACTCTCTAAGCATTTCATCTCTCAATCCTTTAACATCGAGCACAACTAGTCTCTCATTCTTTCAAAGCCATCCTTCTCGATCGAGGCCATACCTTCTCATTCTCTCGTCGATACCCTTCTCTACCTTAGAGATGATTTCCAATAGATTAGGATCGTCCCTCTGATTGGAACCAATCCGCTCAATTAAAGTTGGTCTGATCGTCAAACTTGCAAACATCTCTGGATCCAATTCGCACTTAGATCTGAAATCATACCTCGCGATATACTTTAGTTGCTTCCATTCTAGAAACATAGCCCTTAAACTGGCATGTCGCCTACTCAATGCATCAGTTACCGCATTGCCATTCCCGGGTGTATATGCGATATTGAAATCATATGAATCCAAGAACTCTAACCATATCTGTTGACGAAGATTTAAATCCTTTTGAGAGAAAAGATACTTTAATGACTTATGGTTGGTAAACAACTCGAATCTTTCTTCGAAGAGATAATGTCTCCTCATCTTCAACGTTAACACGATCGCCGTCAATTCCAAATCATGGGTAGGATATCTTTTCTCATGTGGTTTGAGTTGCCGACTAGCATAAGCTACAACCCTACATCCTTGCATCAGTATAACATCTAGTCCGGTACCACAGGCATCCGTGTATACCGTCATCTCTTTGTTCACTTTGGGAATACTAACACTGGAGCGCATGTTAACTTTTCCTTTAGGCTCTTAAATGCGTTTTCACACCTTTCGTCCCAAATGAGACTTGATTCTTCTTGGTCAACTGAGTTAACGGTGCTGCTATCTTAGAGAAGTCTTGGATAAACTTAGGATAGTATCCAGCTAACCCCAAGAAACTTCTTACGTCTGTTTCATTCTTGGGCATAGACCAATCTTGCACCGTAGCCATATTTGCAGGGTCCACGGCAATACCATTCTCTGAAACAACATGGCCCAAGAATCTCACTTCCCTCCTCCAGAAGTGACACTTAGAAAATTTTTCTTTCAGTTGGTGTTTCCTTAACACCTCTATCACTATCCTCAAATGTTCCTTGTGTTCTTCCTCTGTCCTCAAGTAAACCAAGATATTGTTCACAATCACAAGAACAAACTTATTTAACTGATCTATGAAAATCCTATTCATAAGATCCACAAAATTTGCGGGCGCATTGGTCAACCGAATGGCATGACCAACCACTCATAGATTCCAGATGGGGTCCGAAATGCCGTTTTAGGTATACTCTCAGCTGCTACTAGGAGCTGATGAAAACCTATCGCGAGATCTAACCAGGAGAACACTCTCGCTTCATTCAACCGGTAAAACAAATCATCTATCCACGGAAGAGGATACTTATTCTTCCTCGTCACCTTGTTTCTATTCGCGGTAGTCTGCATACAATCGAAGGGAACCATCGGCCTTGGTAGCAAATACAACTGGAGCTCCCCACTCGGAAACACTTCTTCTAATAAATCCCTTCTTCAAAAGATCGCCAACTTGCACTTCGAGCTCTCGCTACTCCCTTGGCGCCATACGACGAAGTGGCATCACTATAGGTCTGGCATCTTTCACTAAATTAATACGAAACTCAATCTCTCGGTGTAGTGGAAGTCCGATCACTTCCCTGAAGATGTCTGGATACTCACCAGCAATGGGTACATCTGACAACTCATCCTGCGGGATGTCGAGGGAATGTTGAAAACTAGTCATCACCTCATCACTAGGTAGGCAACCCAATACCTCCCTCCGCCCATCATCCGCTCTAATGGTCACCGAAGATCCCTCACAGTCTACCACAACCCCATATCTTTGGAGCCAATCGACTCCCAAAATAATGCCAAACCCAGTAAAACCCAAAACAAAGCAATCATAAACAAACATACATCCATAACTCGATAAGACCAAATTACAATAAATCATACTAAGGCTAGTCGAACCACCGATCGGGTTCGTCACAACTAAAGGTCTATCGACTATCTGGGGTACTAATTCCAAACTATCTGCCAGGTCACTAGATATGAAGGGATGAGAAGCCCTAGTATTAAACAATACTCGAATAGGAACATCATAAATGGAAATCATACCTTGAATAACGACACCCTTTCCCTTTTTCCCCGTAGTTGGGGCATTCGACGAAGAAGTAATAGCGTCGATAGCATATGCTTTCACAATTTGCTTCTCTTTAAGGGGTTGTGGACATTTATCCTTATGATGTCCCACTTGGCCGCAATTGAAGCACTTCCTATCCGCTGGCCTTGCTCGACAATCTTTGGCATAGAGGCCCTTCTTGCCACATCTATAGAACTCAACATCTTTTTTATTCTTCTTCAGACCATCCTTAGCTTGGTTCTATTTCCTCTTATTTTGCGAATTATTCTTGCCTCCATCGCTTGCTTACGGCTTTGGCTCCCCTGCGGATGTAATAGCAACCACGACCTTTGACTTAGGGCAAAGGCTCTCCGACCTCAATGCCTTTCCCACTATAGATTTGAAGGTCTCATCGATGTGGTTTATAAGTCTTTTCCCCCCAAGTACTCATCTAAGCCGGTTATGAACTTCTCGTTCTTCTTCTCAGCAGTATCGATAAGAGATAATCCATACTTCGATAGAGTGTCGAATTCAGCAATATATTCTGAGATTGCCCTACCATTCTGCTTAAGTTCCAAAAACTTCCTAAACAATTTTGATTTCTGAGCAGCTGGGATAAACTTATCACTGAATTGGGTCATAAACTGATTCCAAATAACTTGATCCTCGGGAATAGCTGCTTTAATAGCATTCCACCAATTGATAGCCCGTCCTTGAAGCTGACGCGATGCTAGCTTTCTCTTCAGTGCATCATCAATCCCTAAATCCTCGAAGATGCGCTCAGAACTATCAAGCCAATCTTGAACTTCCGTAGCCGATTCCGTTCCGTGGAACGACTTTCCACCTAGACTAGTATAATCCTTGTTAAGCTTGGCGAAATCGGCCCTAAGAGCCTGCATTACTGCACCACCACCGTTAGCAGCATTAGGAACTGCTCCCTGAACATCCTTAAGCGTCTCTCTCATGAAGGTAGTAAGCATCGTCCTCATATCAGGGGCATTCCTCTTATTGTCCCCTAAACCCGTACTCCTCATATTTCGGCTCATCATCTAATCTGTAAAGAGAAAACGATTAACCATCTCCTTAGTGGTGCCCGTGCAGTGCGACTTCATCCTTAGATATACTAATAGTACATATATATATAGTTTTCGAAAACCAAAATATCACAAATAAGCGCTCTCATATACGTATAATATCTCTCTCTGATGTCTTCCCCTAGGTTAAACTACGCAACCTAGGCTCTGATACTAAGTGTGACGGCCCGCCCGAACCAACCGACATTTCCACAGAAATGTGTTGTACTGATGTCTAACTAGCACGGGACGGTCGTCAAAAGAAAAGGGTTTGAAATGATGAACTACCAAAGAACCTGTAGTATATCTCATAGCGCATGGAATAAAATATAATTATAACATAACTTGATATAAAACAGTCGAGATGGTGCATAAGATGGAAAATTAAACCATAACTATCAGAGTAGCGGAAATCCAAAATACAGCTTATGATCCAATACCATTATTACAACTTCAAAATACTGTCTCTAAGCAAAATAGGAAAGATACACTACTAATGCCCAAAGTGGTGACCAACGATAACACAGGGAGAATATATGTAAATAGTATGTTGAAGCTTCATGCTCGCGGATAGCTACTCGTTCATACCACCTAACCTATCTCTAGTCTGCTCGTTTAGGAGCACCTAGAGTAATAAGAAGAGACATACAAGTCTGGGTCAGACAAAAGTCTGGTATGAGCGATAGCAGCAAAACAGAACAATAACAGGTATAAAAATCATACCAAAACCTGGACCTGCAACCAAAGAGTTAGCACAACAAGATGTAAAGTACTCTAAGGTAATAGTAACATAAAGTGTAAGGTGGGAGTATGCATGTCATGGTGATAGAAAATATCAAACATAGCAATCAGCCTCACATCTCTCACTCAGTGCGTAAAGCATACAATATCCACCACTTTGATCACCAAATCATTTGCTATGACCACTTGCCCGTGGGAGTCTTAATGTCCCCATTGCGTTGGTACATAGCCACTAATCCTTTGCTACGATCACATTGCCCTTGGGAGTCCTAACGGCCCCACTGCGCTGATCCATAGCCATGCTATGATCACTTGCCCTTGGGAGTCTTAGTGATCCCATTGCTCTGATCCATAGCCGCTAATCCGTCTCTCAGTGGTGAACCAAAGCTATAGATATCGATAACCCCTTTGCACACGTCCCGTAGTAAAGTCCAACTCACGAAGTTAACTCGTTGGCTCCCATCTGGATCCTGGGTTCTAACTTCTTATTTAGACTACCTTTGCATCTCGGGTTTTTGTCATCATCGTGGTTCGTAGCTCATGCAAGCAGGTGGCTCGTGGCTCCTTCCTCGGTTTGTGGGGCTCCAGTCCGGTTCGTGGTCCACCCCCAGCACGGCTTGTGGTGATGCTCCGGTTCGTGAGTGTACTTCCTTGGCGGCTCGTCATTCTGGTTCGTGGGTGGTACACCGGTCGGTTTGTGAGTCCTAGACTAGGTTCTTGGGTGCACTTGTAGGCGAGTGGCTCAGCCCGTAGTAGAGGGTTCTCCACGGTTCGGCTCATGGCATCGGTTCGTGGTCTTCATTCAGAGATGAGGTCGGGTCGTGGTACTCTGGACACGAGCGGGGTCTTGATCTAGTTCCTGCAACTTTTCCATCAAGCTATTTACACAATACGACGGCGTTTTCGACCAATCTAACTTTCCTATACACTCACAAATCATACAAACAGTAATAACAACATAAAGAAACAACTATAAACATCAAAACAATGATTTAACATGTTAATATGGATCAAACATACCCAAAACAATGATTTTCCCCTTAATCCCTTTAATCATGTTTAGCCATACGATTAGCAAACTTAACCCGAATTAACCCAAATTTTTGCTAGGGATATAAAATAATATTTAAGAGTTTCTACATTTTTTCCAAATTTTTATAATGCATAATTTTGCTAATTATCACTAATCACCCCCTAATTAGCTGTAATTAGTGAATAAAACTGCAAATCACTCACATTAGCTACAAATAAATCTCAGGTATGAAAATATCCCTGATTTGGTTCGAATCCCAATGCAACACAGCAGCTCTACCACCAATTTGATGTTGATTTGCCTTGATTTGATGTAGATTTGGCTAATACGTGATTAGGGATAGATTTAAAGGATGTAGGCCATTGCTAGAGTTCAAGAGAGGTTAGTGGCGGCTAAAAAACTGAAATGAAATGTTTTCTCAAACCCTTTTAGCCCTCCCATAACCCTAATCCCGAAATGGGTATGGGCCTAACCACTAATCACCTAATTAAGCCCAATTAAGCTGTTTTTCCATCTTCAATCCTTATTTCAGCCAAATATCCCAAATGGTAAGTCCGTTTGATTAATGTGACCATCTACGGAAAGGTAAACCATCATCCGAATCCAATGGAAGTGGTTTTAGGTCAAAACTCCTTACCAGTCAAAACTTATGGGCGAAACAAGATTCGCCAGGGGCAAAATAGTCATTTAAAATTCGGCAAAAATCGTGAACATGGGAAATGACCCCAATAGTCGTTCACCAAAGTTACAGGACCATATAACTTCATGTGTGAATGAAATAAATATTCTATGATCCTCTGATGCATAGAATGCGGGTCGTTACATCCGGATAACCTCTGACTATGGTTACAAATCGCAAATCGTCAACAAAAGTATCAAATATTCTAGAAAATTGAGTATCATTGACCCCGTGGGTCACAGGAAATTTCGAGAGTTCTACCATGACAAGTAAGAAATCTAACTACTCTCTTTTCTTAATCAAGAATGTCATCATACATGGCTAGCCAATCTATTACTGGAATCAAACCATAACCCATAAAGTTTAGCACGTATATGATGCATTCAAACACGATGCCCAAGATAGAAATTCTCAAACACCTACATATCTTGGATAAATGAGTCGTTCGTCCTATGGGGTTTGAGACCACTACAGGATAAGAGACCATACTAGTATTAAGGTGCAAACTATCTACTAATGAACCAGATATAAATGAATGTGAAGCGCCAATATCAAACAGAGTTCTAAAATGATAGTCAAAAAGGAAAATCAAACCTTCAACCGTGACTTTCCTTCCTCGATCAGGTCCACTAGCCTCAAGAGAATGTACTTGTCCATAAGTTCTTGCCCCTTATCCTTGCTTGCTAGGGCATTGCTTAGTGAAGTGTCCCACTTGTCCACAATTAAAGCAGGATTTCTTTGCCATTTTGCAGTCCTTCACAAAATGACCCATAGTTCTGCAACCATGATACTTGATATCTTTCTTGATCTAAGCCTTATTAGGCTTTCCTCCTTTCCTTTTTCATCCCTTTCTTGGGCTACCATTTCTGTTTCTTGCCCTTAGCTTGTGTCTCTCTTTAGTCTTACTGTCTTTCTTATCATCCTTGCCATCTTCGTGCATAAGAACCATATCAACCGGCCTTTCAAACGTCGCTCCCATCGATATATGAGATAAAATAAGTCCTTGTAAAGGTTGAATCAACCCTCTCGTAAACCTAAGAGCCTTCTTATGGGGTGTATTAACCAACTCCAGACCAAATCTTGCCAGCTGATTGAACTTATTTACATAATCCTTAACGGACATGTCCTCTTGCTTCTAAGCCAAGAATCTCTCCATTTGTAATCCCTCTTTGGCCTGAGATAAAAACTTCGTCTCGAATATTTGTCTGAAATCATCCCCAGTAGCTACTGGTTGTCCTGCCTAAATTTCCTCCCACCAGCAAGAAGCTTCATCCTTCAGTTTCCATGCAGCCAACTGTATCTTCCTTTTATCATCGATTTTAAAAAAACCAAACATGTTCTCTGTTTCTCTTAGCCACTTCTGTGCCTCAACAATGCTCTTGGTACTAGGACTGGTTTTCCTCCTAGCTCAAAATTCTTTACATATCTTAGAAAATTTATCTACTCATGGAGGTGGAGCTACTACGGCTGCAGCTGGGAGTGAGGCATCTCCTTGACCTCCAGCAGGTGTCGTAGCCTCAAGATACCTACGGGACCATGTTGGTAGTGGAATGCCCTCGGGAAGATTGGGTGCCCCAGACATGCTGAAAAGAGAAGAAATAAAAGATTCAACAAGTGATTGAGAGCATACTGAATATGGCTTGAAGGGATATGTTTTTTTCAAAAACAGATTTTTATTTGAAAATACTTTGCTTTTGAAAACAATTTTTCAAAACTTTTCCTCTGATCTTGTAACCTTCAGCTCTGATACCAAATGTGACACCCCACGTCCGTTAATGTCACTCTTAAGAGAATGCGTTAAGTTTCATGAAGCGCAATAGAAAAACAGCACAGAAATTCACAAGGCATATATAAAATAAGTAGTGGAAAATTTCAACTTTATTATTGAAAATAAATCACAGTCTCAAAACATGTTACGTCATCAATTCATTTACGTCAAAACCAAGTATCTCAAATCTGTCTCATAATGCAAAATAATAGAGTGTAATAATATAAAACCATATCTCTCATAGCTAGCCATAATAGAGTAGAAAGTAAGTCAAATTGGTACATTTGAAAAATTCTAGACCCAAGCTGAAATAGAAAGTCCTAATCACTGAGTGATACCACTCTGAGGACCTGGAAGGAAAGGAAGAAAGAAGCGAAAACAAAAGGGTCAGACATAAAGTCTAGCGAGTTCCAGTGATTTTCAAATATGCATGAAATAGAGATACCAAGACTGGATGAGAAAGTACATTATCATATAAGGTAACAGGTAACTATATAAATAGAATAAGAGGATAAACATGAATAAACGATGATCGAGTAATGCTTCACATTTATATCCTAAAAACAGGCTATGTCTGCACCAATACTAGTATAACAGGATTTGGCATTAGCCTAATTACTTAAAAAAAGGATTAAACTGGAAGATTAGGCGTAAGCTAATTACATAATAAGATTAGGTGTTACCCTGATTACATGACAACGGGATTAGGTGTATCCTAATTACTACCCATGCAACCGACTCTCTAATACGTAAATACCCTGTATTACCCCCGATAATAGGGTGTATCACTCCCTAACCTAGAAACTTATATAACACAAACTTATTTACTGGTGTTACAGTGGCTTAGTTTCTTTAATCGGACTCATGCATGCACATGACTCCACCGGAACGCGTCTGTACCCACCTTCCCCATGTAAACCTCTTACTATCCAGTTCAGTAAAGCATGCCCTGGCCCCTACCTAGTGCGAAGCCCTCTAATGAAATACCAACTGGGGTACCGAATGATATGAGTTCCAAACAGTAGATTGACATAGGCCATACCCACTAAGCTCGTGCCCCCAAGTAACAAGGAATTAAGTGTGATGACCCCAAACTTCCGTAGTACGAAAGCATGGATAATCATTGGAATATAACACAGAAACAATAACAGCATAACCGAAATATAGAATTATCGCAAATAAAGTACATCAAATTACATTGGGAATAATACATCATCAGAGTTACACAGCATAATAGGATCATACTTAGTACATAATACAGTTTTCAACTTAATATAAAAATGTCTGCAACGGAATCAAACATAATATACTAAATGAAGTCTGAACAGCATAATAAGAACTATAAGATCCATCTTCGGCTCCATAGCTATCCAGAATGAGTCTGCTAAAACCTGTATATAAGGCTGCCCGTGTGGAAAAGATGGCACTTGAGTTTGCAAAGTGAAACAAACTACGAGTCAGTCATGGACTGGCATGAGAAATCTTATTTAACCTATTTAATAATAAGGCTAATAATAGGACCACGCCACTAACGCGGAACGGGTTTACTCCATTGGATTGCCAGTGCATAAATAAAGTAAATCGATAAACAATGCAACGTTTTTTAGAAAAAATGAAACCATTATAAGACTCAAGTCCCATCACACAATGCAACGCAAACCGGAGGATAGAGTTTTACCTTATAATAGTCAAAAATGCTTGATACGATAAAACAGATTTGATATTATTATTGGTGTATATATGTTTCAAAACATTACAATCATAATATATCAATCATAGATGACATAACTACCATATACTATATCGCCATACTAGTTATACAATCAAAACCGCATGGTGTCGTACTGGAGGTTGAATTTCCATCATGAACCAAGGCAAGGGATCGTCCTTACCGATTTCGAGACAATCTAGTCTACCATGTCTCAGGATCAGAGCTCGAGTGACCCTTGGATATTCAGGGCCGGTCCACAAATTTGTTACTGGGTTAGTTATGCCTGAACAATACGTTTCCGTGCCCTATGGGGCATAAATATAGAGCCACTAGGGACTCAAAAACCGAGGCGCCTCATTCCATCATCCACATAAGTAAAAATGCCAGGGCTTGTAAACGCTGACACCACTCCTAGCTAGAAAGAAATGTATGTCCTCCCTGCAGTCCTCTCCCATTTTTGGTTTATACCGGGGTGTGAGGCTCGCGAAGTTACGCTATACACAAAGCTATGCCTAAAATGGGTTGTGCTTTGATCATCAACCACAAGGCTCTGCTTTTCAGCAATAAACCTTGGTCATTGCATCTTGGCATGCCACATTGACAGTTCACGCCATGCGGCTGATATCTATCAATATATAACCCCTGGGCTCGTACGTCTTAGACAAGGGTGTTAAGCAAGAGAATAAATCCTCCGCCACCAAGCAAATATATATTAAATAGAAATCAATCAGCACAGAATAAAATCCAATGCCAGACATACATCTATTTATAAGTCCGTTATGGGTTTGAACGAAACCGGAGACACCTTATTCCTTGTTCCATATATCCAATACGGAAGAGAGGATCTCGCATATCCGGACAATCAACAAGTACGTCTGGACAACTAACACTGTAACCCCTCCTGGGAGCTAACTGATCCTGGGCATCAGTAGTCATCCATTCGATGTGAAGATCACCGATCTTCAATCACCATCTTCAAATCTTCGATTTCCAATCGTAATATAATTATTGAAATGAGATTTAACTAGGACTTTTCAAATAATTCTCGAATATATATAATTTAAATCAATTCTTTTCATTCCATATCGTTTATAATATTTTATAATGATTTATCGCTATTTTTATTTATTCAAAAATAACCATTTTTAATTTAACGACGCTTCAGGTCATTACATGGCCCTGGCGTTGTTTTCATTGAAATTTGATTTACACATTTCTCAAAATCTAACCATTGGATCTTAGCAAATTTTATATCGTTGGAAAGATCTTTCCAAAAAGAACCCAACGGTTCCGGTTTTAGGAAAATACGATGGTTGGATCTCTCGGTATAATCATTTGAAGTTATGATTTCGAATCGCGAATTGCAATAGTGCGATTCATTTTATTTTAATTTATATTTATATATAAATATAAATTGTTCAATAATTTCAACACCATTTTCATTTTAACATTGATTTCTTTTATATATGAAATCATATATTACATCAAAATGTATTTTTCCTTATCTTTCTGTTATTACATTAAAAATATAATCTTTAATCATTTTTGTATTACATTGAAAAAAATGTACTTTCTTTATTTATTGTGTAAAGTGTAATCTTTTGATATTACATAAAAATGTAACCTTTTCACATTACAAATAAAATGTAATCTTTTTATTCACAAAGCAAATGTAATCCCTTTTCATTGTAAATAAAAATGTAATCTTTTATTCCTTTCTTTGATTACAAATAAAAATGTAATCTTTTATATTGCATAATAATGTAACCTTTTTACTTTGCAAAGCAAATGTAATTCTTTTATTTTGCAAAGCAAATGTAATACTTTTATTTTGCAAAGCAAATGTAATCTTATTACTTTGCAAAGAAAATGATATCTTTTTATTGTGCACAAACAATGTAATCATTTCTATATTACATGGAAAATAAAATCTTTTAACATTACAAAGAAAAACGTAATCTTTTCACATTATGTAAAAGCTAATTCCTTTTCATTGTACAAAAATGTAATCTTCTTTTATGTAAACACATTTTTATTCTTTTCTAACATATGTTTATAATCATGTTAAAAATGGTGTTTTAACATTTTTATTCTTTACTAACATATGTTAATAATCATGTTAAAAATAGTGTTTTAACATTTTTATTTAAACAGTGAATTTTTCTAATGAATCAACTTTTACATTAAAAATACGATTTTAATGTTTCAACATCTTTATCCTACATGAACAATTTTCCTATGAATCACTTCTCATTAAAATAAGATTTTTAAAGTTTCATGTTTTTATATTAAACATGAACATTTTTATATTTTCTATATTACATTAAAAATGTGATCTTTAATGTAACCATGTTTTTATTTTTAAAACATGTACATTTTCTATTTTCTCATATTACATTAAAGATGTGATCTTTAATGTTAACTTGTTTTCCTTTTTAAAACATGAACATTTTCATATTATCTACATCTACATTAAAAATGGGATTTTTAATGTTAACATGTTTTATGTTATACAATGTTCATTTTTTCTTATTTTCTCTTATTACATTAAAAATGAGATTTTTAATGTAAACACGTTTTCATTTTAAACAATGAACATGTTTATATTTTCTTTCTTTACATTAAAAATGAGATTTTTAATGTAAACATGTTTTTATTTTTAAAACATGATCATTTTTCTACTTTCATTCTTTACATTAAAAATTTATTTTTAATGTAACCATGTTTTCATTTTCAAAATATGAACATTTTCATACTTTATATGAATACAATAAAAATGTATTTTTTTATTGTTTAAATTATTTTTATTTCATAATGAATATTTTCCATAATGTATAAATAAAAATATGATTTTTATTGTTTACACATTTTCCTTTCAAACGGTGAATATTTTTCTTATATAATAAAAGTGTGATTTTTATTGTTAACATATTTCTATTTTCAGACGATGATCATTTTTATAATTTATACATTCACAATAAAAATGTGAATTTTTAATATTCAAACAATTTTCATTTCATATATGAATATTTTATAACACATGAATATTTCAGAAAATTTCGACAGCGTAATGGCAGGGTAATTAAAACTGGCACCGTCCCGATGTATGGCTCCTTGCACTACCTTAGGCCTCACGGCTTCACTTGGAGTTTCATTTCCTAATACATTTTTCTATGCAATCTAATGCCACAATATCAACCAATTTCATTTCAACCACAATCAATCATCAAAAATCAGCCAATTTCACATCACAACACAATCAAGTCGTCCATGGTCTGTGGATGACCGGTGTTGGGAGTTTCTAAACTCCGTCTGCAACCTAATATAATTTTATTTATTTAATTCGGATTCAGAAATCTCACATCGCTTTTTATTTCTTCTAAAATTGTAGAATGCTCCAAGAATTCTGAGATCTCTTCTGAAATGTTGTGTACAATGCCACGAGTCCAACATCTCACGTTTCATCGAATTTCATTATCGTATGATAAAGATACGGTTTTCTAAAGGTTAATAACTTTTAAATAAATTAAATAATTAAATAAAACCTCTTCTTCCTCTTTAAAATAACAGGCCGATGGTTTCAGTGAATGGGTTCGATTCTAGGGTCTTGTTTGCGAGCACCAACGTCGACGGTATGGAGATCGGACGACACCACTTCGACAAGCAACGAAGGCCGCACCTCCAGCCCGTAACCTAATGAACTCGGTGGTGGATTGGGGGGCCACAACGATGGCGACGACGGTCTGTTTGCAGGCCGGGTTCTCGAGAATCGTGCCACGGGGGAGGATCCAACCGTACGGATTGATGGAGCTCGAGAATCTCCACATAATTTCCTAAAGAACTACGTTGAATCGATCCACAGATTGAAAAATATTAATAGGGAAAGTTGGGGTGTTCATCTCCATTGAATCGAAGAGATTCGGCGGCTACGTTGAAATGGGTATTAGGGGTTTCTGGGAATACATCGTATATTAATACGTATTTCTAATTTATTAATTTATCTAATTCTCCTTAAATCCAAAAATACCCTTTAGCCCATAAGAACTCCAATTCAAACCCAACGAGTGTCGCCCCTAGCCAAATACCCCTATTTCGAACACAATGGAATATGTCCCGTAAGCCAATTCAATTGTTTTGATAGGTTTTTATTTAAATTTAAATATAAAACATTTAATTATTTAATTTCGATCGTACATTTTAATTTACCGGGGCCACATACTGACTCTAAAAATTCCCAAAAAATAAATCTAGCTATGTTTTGACAATACGGTCCTAACAAAATTAATTTCATCGAATTTGGACCGTTTGAAAAATGGCCATTTTCTGGTCGATCGAAATTGACCGAAATTGACAAAACACATTTTCTTCTGCCATGCTCAATATTAATTCCAAAAATTATAAAAATTGGAATCTTGCAATAATTTTACATTCCGGATCCAACCAGGGTGGTTTCATTGAAAACGGAGGTCGTTTGCAAAATGGCTATTTATACGGGCTATATATTATATTAAGTTCCATAGCGACTATTCTGAATATTCAACTGGCCATAACTTTTGATTCCCGCTATGAAATTTCAATTTTTCGGATTCATTGGAAAGATATTGTTAAACAGAATTAAATATTTTGGTTTCACTAAAATCCGATTTATTTTGCATCCTGTACAATCAATCAAAGCTCAAATTCAAATTTTCAAACTACTGCACTATTTCTAACTCCTTTTATATTAAAATAAATATATTTATTCTAACTTCGATTCAAATAAATTTTTACTCATTATTATTTAAAATAAATTACTTTAACTATTCAAAATTCAATAAAATAGCCAAAATAAAAAATTTCAATTGGTTCTGATTTTCTGGGTTGTTACATTAAGAGTCCCCAAAACCCGATACAATAGAAGAACGAGGGACCTCATAGATTATTAATAATCGGGTTTAACCTAGAAAGTTTAGGTTTACTAATAAGCGTGGTTGTAATATGTTATTATGTGTGTACAACCCTTCCCCAAAACACCTGCCCAGATGTATGTATAATTACTACAGCGATTTACTAAATTACATTTGTTACTTACATTATTTAACATGTCCTTTTTACTCAATATCTGTATTAAGTCAAATTTAACATGTTTATACATATGCATACTGTTCCATTCAATTATGTCCCCAAATTACAACATGTACAAGTGTTATGCATATTATCCATTTCTATTACATTCCCAATTTACAGCAAGTACAAGTATTTGCATATTATCCCTTTTCCAAATTACATTCAACCAGTCCTCAATTTATCAATGTGCCCAAAGTCCCCTTTTTCATGTCATTTCCTATTATCCCAATTCTTGTTATACGCAACTTTAAATCGAACATGGCCTAGACTTCCAAAGGCCTAGGCTAGGCGTAAATTAAAGGGAAAAAAATAGTGGAAGGAGAATAGAATCAAATCACATAGGCATATAGGCAAGACTGAAAATAAACTAAAATAGTAGGAATAAGGAAAAGCAAGATAGATACATATAACTAATTAATTATCCAATAGTAAAGGCATATGTTTTATTATAACAACGACATAGGTGATTAACGGTGAAGAACATGTATATGCAATTATCTTATAAACATTGTATATTCTAAACCCAATTTTTATTTAATTGTCATGATATAGGTCTAGGTATCAGATCTAAAAATAACTTCTATCTCTTTTAGACTTTAACAGCATCTCCCCATTATATATATATATATATATATATATATATATAAGAATAGATTCATGGAGGTGGAAGGTATGAAGAATAATTGTGTGTGTATTGGAATGGAGGAGAGCCGCCTATTTATAGATTTACAAAGTTAAACTCAACCTTTAGATATTAGGTTTACAATCTATGTTTTACACGTAGCGCTGAATCAGCGGCGAAACTAGCCACAAAAACTGACCAGATACACAATTCATAAGTTTCCCTGGATTTGGGTGGGTCGACTCATAGGTCGACCCAATGTGACTTGAGTCGACCCATAGGTCTACCCAGGCCCGTTGTGGGTTGCTCCATAACAGTCCATTTCTGCGTGTATGTCTCGTTTTGAATTATTTTGAATTTATATATATAACCCCCTTATATGTATACAAACTTCTAAGGTTCATAACTTCTTCATAAGTTATCCGTTTTATGCAAATTAGGGGTCTATCTAAACCAGTATTCTGAGACAAACGTAATGGTAAAGCCGGTTTTACTTAATTGTGAATATTTAATTAAGTTATTCCCAATTTATTATCTTTAAAGTATGGTTATAATGTACTAAATTTTGGAGTGTACAACATATATATATATATATATATATATATATATATTGGATGAAATGGATTAAATTAAACGTTTGTTTAATTTAATTGAAACCAAATTGTTATTTCAACGATTATTTCCAAATGAGGTTACTTACATTGTTGGTCACATTTATAGTAATATAAACGTATTAAAATAAAAGATGGATGCAAATTGCAATTATTGGTTGATTACTGAAATTATATCTTAATATTGGATTGGATGATATTATTTTGAGGTAACCAATTTGTGATGCAGGGAAAAACAGGTTAGAGAGATCCAACTGGATTCCTCAAATATATTGAATATTACTTATTTTCATTAGAACTGTTTAGACAGTATGATCGAATGATTTTGTAATGACCAGTAGAAATTCGACACTCGAATTCTGACAAAAAATACTTAAACCTGTATTATTTGCCCAAAACCCAAGTATCGAAAACCCCAGATAGTTAATAGAAAGAAATTAGAGGGGAGAAGAGAAATAAAAAATGTTAGAGTGGAAGAATAAGAAGATTAGAGTCTCACAATGGAACGAATAAAATATAATATGTCAAAACCCTTTGCACAAAATGAAGCTGTATATTTATGATAACATTATCAGAGTACACAACATATCATTACAACGCACATAGTGCAAATAATTTATTACCAGAAAAATACGGGTATACATCTCGACTCAAACTCCTCTTCTGCAGCTCTAAGCAAATCCTAATGCAACCTGGAAATGCACTCCGCCTGCAAACCCATTTTGCAACACGCAAAATCACACGGATTATCATTTTGTAAGACTTCCAATGATAAAACTCATAACATATACAACTTGTTTAACCTTAGAAAATCCTTTGAAAGAACAGGGTAACCGTAAGACCAATCCACACATAAACACAGACGGTTTTTACATTATGATAACCCAAAACATTTTTGACAGCAAATCCGATGATATTATAATGGGTATATATCAAATAAATAACCATATAGAAGAATGTTTTCATCTCACGCTCCACATATTTAGTATATTATCAAAACGGCATGGCGCTTATTAGAGATTGGATTTCCAACATGACAAGGTATAGGAGCACCTTTCGATCAATATACTCTAGAGAGGATCCACTGGGGTTCAATAAGAACATCTTGCAACCATACCACATATGATCAACCACTCATTTAACTTGAGTGTATCGAATATATTGTCACCCACAGTTGCACACACATAACTGTTTTCCGAAGATACATAAGTGACAAAAGAAACAAATGAACTTTTCTCTAGATGGTGACAATATACCTTAATGGGAATGACCCGCATAGCCATGTTGCCTGCCTACTTTCTATCATTTTTCCGATTGCTGAGGTTTGAGGTCATGATCACCTTTTAGAGAATATCACATTATCTTTGAATGCCACATTGTCAGATCCATCAAATCACTAATTGACATCCACAAGTATACTCTGGGCGTTAAGCTAAAAGAAGTTCCCTTCTTCACCACCAAACATTGTATATTTGTAAAAATCATTGTACGTGACTCTTAGGAAATACTCTGCTAAACATTCATCCATACAACTCGTCCAGGAACAGGATGAACCGAAGGCATCCTCCTACCACATCCTATATGGGAATCACCCCCAAGGATCAATAGTGAGTAGTCCTTGCAATCTGAAAATTTCAATCACGACTGAATCACTGTCAAAAGAATTCTGGGCGCTAATAATAGAAATTCATCGAGTAGTTCTTCCGCTCATAAAGATCTATGGTCTTAAAATTTTTATCTTTATAAATATCCCTGCAATTAGTTTCGAACATAAAGTTGGTTTAAAGTGGTTTTGGATCCAGTTCCCATCCCGGTTTTTTCGAACTAGCTCATCAAAGGTCTAAACAACATCTATTTTATAGTCGGGTCTTTTACTATCAAATCAAATAGTACATTTAAGTACATTGGCAACTCAACCCCATTTCTTAAAACCATTCGGTAAAATCAGTTCATCGATCTAAAAATCAGTTTCCATATAGTGGAAATTTTATATCTCAAACTCTTTATTTCCGCTACTCTGAAATCAATAGCCACTCGCTTATCTATACAATAAGCGTATTCATAAGATCCTTTCTTATTTCTTTATTTCAAAGATATCGCTATATATATTCACAATTAATAGTATAAGTTTAATTTCCAAATTTTATATGTGTCCAACAACGTAATTAATCATTGTTATTATAAAACTCAGCAGTTGAATTAAATTTCTAACCTTGCAATTTTGAAGTTGCAGTAATATTCCTCCTTCAAATTATCTCCAACTCTTTTTACCATTACAAGCTAATATCATCCTCGGGTAATCCTTAAGTCGTTCAAGTTGGGGTATTCTATTTACCTCTCAGTCTTGATCAACAACATTCTTATCTTAAGATAGATAAAAGATTGTAACTCAAAAAGGTGATTATAATATCACACCATTTCATTTGTTATCTTATTTAAAACATGGCTTTGTAAACCATTCTATTTTTAAAGATCACCTTTCATTTATAATCTCCCTTACTTATTTCTTAAGTCAACTCTTTTTTCAGACAAAACCCTTAAATTTGAACTTCTTAACATAATTCATTAACCATTCAGATTTATTTCCAAAATCTTTTTATAAAACCCTTTTTCGAATTTCAACTAAAATATCAACACGATCTGGATTTACTTTCTTAAATGATTTCCATTTAAGAAAGCAATTACCTTAACTATGATTAATTAAAATAATAATTAATATCAATACTAACTGAAGTAAAAGTAGTTTACTTCAGTGTTACCGTAAATAGAATAGTTAGTTTCTTTAAATAGTTAATAAAATAGTAATTAATTTTATTAAAGATCAATAACTCAATAGTTAGCTTTAATATTGTTAATTATAAGAATCTAATTAAGCTCAGACAATTATTTATCAAAACTATCACTATAAGATTAATTGTAAACAAATTAACCTAATAACAAAATTTAGTTTTATAACAGTTGACCTAGTCAACCTAAGAACATCAGTTAACTTGTTAGTTGATTCCCATTGCTCATTTCTCTTAAATTAATTAATAATATAATTAATTAAAATTATCTCTCAATTATTTTCAAAAAAACAATTATCTCAAATTATTAACTATACGGTTAATTTTTGACTAACTACTTACAAATTTATTTTAAAACGTATGAATTTATCGAGATAGGTAATAGACAAGGTTGATGCAATTAGAAGAAAATTCTTTTGGACGGGTGATAAGGAGACTAAGAGGCTCAGTTGTCTTATTTCATAGGATCAAATTTGCATGTCTAAAAATTAAGGGGATCTGGGTGTTCTTAATTTGAGAAACATGAACTCTGCTCTTCTTAGTAAATGGTTGTGGGTGATGATAAATAACAAGCAAGTTTTTGGAAGGACTGGAAAATTAACACATGCTATAATGTTAGATTTGATTGGAATTTGGATACTACTCACTATTATGCTTTCTAGCAAGGTGTTATGAGCATTTCTCAATGGATTAAGATTGGCATAAGGGTAGCGGTGAAAAATGGCGTTAGCATCTCGTTTTGGTACGACAGCTGGCTGCAACCTGTTCCTTTGAAGACTGAATTAGATGATATGTTTGTGATAGCATATAAAAAACACTTTTCTGTTGGACAAATGTACAATTTGGATGCTATCAATTTTAAATGGAGACTGCCTTTTTGTAGAATTATCTAGGCAATGAGTTTTACCAAATCATATGTTCCAGCTTTTGGAGGCCATCTACTTAAATGATGAGAAAGATGAGTTGTCTGAATGTTGGAAGGGGAGAAGAAATTATTTCGAGTAGGTGGATTTTATAAGATGTTAAATTTTACTGGTAGAAGGTGGACGAGATTTGATCATATGTGGAGTTTCAACATGATCCCTATTAAAGTCAAGGTTCATATGTGGATTGTATTGCATGGTAAATGGAACACGGTTTGCAGTTTGCGTCGTAAAGGCATGATGTTGGAGGTGGGTGTGTGTTCTATGATGCGGCAGACGAGGATTATCTACACTTATATTTGGATTGTGACCTTGCTTTCTACGTATGGACCAAATGCATGGTGTACTTGGACTTGGACCTGAAGTGGGGTGTTTTTATCAAAGATCAATTTGGCTTTTGGCAACATATTTTCCCTTCTTGGACTACTTCACCCAAACGTCATCATTTTGTTTTGCTTAACTTTGCTTATATGTGGATCTTATGGCATGAACGCAACACCATAAAATTCAAATGCAAAATGAGAAAGACTAATAAAATTATTCACATCATTCTTAAATATGTTTTCATGTGGGCAGGCAAGGAGAATTGGAAATTTGTAGACACCATCGCTGCTCATGTCCACGACAAAGTAAGGAGGAGGGATAGTGCTTAGCTTGCTTGCATTCAACAGCCGTTGCTTTCTCATGTTGGCTGCTTCATTATGCTGTTGTTTTATGTCTTTTGTTTAAGTAATATGTATATGTATATCTTTTTGTTGCACTACTATTCCCGATGTGCTGGTGGTGGTATAATACATTTTGGCCTTGTAATTATTTTGTAAATACACGTATGATGATGTACTGGACATGTTAGTACTGCTCCTTTTAGTAGTAATATATGAAGGTGTGAATCTGATGATTCTCTGCCTTTTGCATAAAAAACGTACGAATTTGCAATACAGAATATTCATAATTACTTTTATAAAATAAATCTTAAATATCGATTCATTTATAAAATATCTATTTGTATATTCATTTGAATGCCTGCAACACATATGAGATAGAAATATATTATAAAACATTTAAATGCCTGCAACACAAACATCTTCAATAAATAAACGAACAATAATCATTCATAGCACCCAATCATCCAATTTATACTAATAACAATAAACTATAATTATACGAATTTCACCACATTATAGTATTTCAGAAAAGGGTGAGTTAACTCAATTTTATTCGATTGACGATTCCAACATCATTTTATTTAATCTTAAACCACCGTTTAAAATTAAACAAAATTCCCACCTGCTCTAAAGCCAACCAAACTAGCTTGGTTGCATAACTTTTATTTACATGATTCCAAAGTTTCTCATTTCACCTAAATCTATTCACATACGAACACGTTATCGATGTTTCATATTTTAGATTCGATTTGAAATCATTTAACTATTAATAAACTCTATAATTGCATCAATTACCGTATACCCTTTATCATGCTTAGGGTGGTTAAATTATTCTTCCTCAAATGTCAAATCCGAACTTCCGCCATCCCCACCTTCTCAAATGTAAATCTGTTCGCAAAGCATCCACGACCCCACTCCTCAATCCCTCCTTTTTTATCTTTTTATATAGAAAGGTCCAAGCCTAAAAACACAGCCCGCTCTTCTCTAGCCACTTTTCTTCTTTTCGTATACCCTGCTTCCGTTTTCAAACCATTACTGCACTTCTCACCACCATGTTGCGCTTTCAACCAACAACGAGACGACCAACTCCACAACCAACTTGGCACCTTAGTTATCGCCTTCTTCATCCTCTATTTCCTCGACACTTAAACCTAGCATCGCACTGGTTTGAAATTCCAGAAACCCAACTTAACCAGCCCCACTTCCACAGGCAACCGGATAGCCTGCACCACCGCCTATAGCACCCCTACCACCATCTCCTCCTATCTCCGCCAGAACCCACCAAAACCCCTCGTTGTTTGAAATAAGGCATGATAGGAAAAAAATTGAATTCGTCCTTGCGACATCGTCACAAAGATCTTGATCCCAGGAGTATAACGAATCAAATTTCATTTGTTTTCGTTTTGTATTTGATTTATAACAATTTTTTGAAGACGGGTTTTTTCCTTTGAAATAACGAAGGAGCAGGCTTCGTTTTTATTTGTGAAAGGAGGCAGATAATTATTATATATATATATATTATATATATGTGCACTGTTTTCGAATAGGGATAGAAACATTTTCGTTTTGTTTGATTTAGAAGACCTACCGTGTTAGAAAGAAATGAAGAAAGTAAGTTATTAGTGCTTTGTTTTAAGGAGGCAATTTTTCCTTTTTGCGTACTGGGAAGGGGTATTGAAAGTGACTAACGATATTTTATAGCGTGTAACTTTTGACGTCCACAGTTCGTACGAACTCTGATCGTGATGAAACTGGAAACTATACAATAACTTAATATTTCGGACACGATGGAACTGGTTTCGTCGAATTCTGAGATCGTTTGTGAAATTGCTATTTTAATTTCAAATGGTTAAACAATACACGTTTATACTGCGCACGGTTAGAAAATTGACATGAAACTGGAAATCTTACGATAATTAACTATTATGGATTTTATAAAATTAATTTCATTGAAATCCGAGGTCATTTGAAAAATTGGTTATTTTTAAGTTCCATATTAACTCGATAAAATATACATTGATTTCTCCATAGACAAATTGTTATTATCAAATATATTCAACAAAAATTATATAACTTCAAGAATAAACTAGCTAAGATTTTAAACTCAGTAATGTAAATTCCACGTTAAAACAATATTTAATTTATTAGAAACCCATTTTTATTTATAAATCGTTATGATTCGTAAATGATTCCATAGCGACTTTTTGAAAATTTGATTTGGACATAATTCAAAATCTACAAGATGAAATTTCAATTTTTCTCTTTCATCAGAAAATTATAATCCAATAGATTTAGGTGATTCTTGTTTCAAAGAGTTCCGACCTATATTGGATCTTGTATATTCATTTGAAGTTCAAAACGTAATTTTATGAGCTATCGCGACATTGCGAGTTTGTTATTGATTTAAATATAAGTTATATGCTCAAACTTCGTTTAATAAACGAATTCCTTATTATAGATTTAAATCTAAACTTAATTAAATCCTTTTATGTTATCCAATTCATACTATATTGCAGACCCGACTTGTTCTGACTATTTCAAAATTAAATTTATTATTCTATTATTCAAATTAAATTAATATTCATAATCATTGAATTTTTATTAAAATTTATAAATCAACATTTTAAATGTTCAAAATTAACGGTGAAAAATCTAGTTTGTTACATTCCATCCCGCTTAAAAGAATTTCATTCCGAAATTACTAGGGTAGGAAAAATGCTATAAACCCATTAAATTTTCATAAATCTATTTAATTTAAACCTTATATTTCACTTTCTTAACATTTAGTGTCAACTAATCTAATTAGTTTTAATAGAAAACCCGTTTCATTTCTGTTAATAAAAAAATCTCTAAATTATTCAAACACTTTAAAATTTTTGAAAAATTTCGGCGGAGTCCCCTCTGCACGGAGGGACTTCTACGATGTCGTAGGAACAACAAATATATATATACACACATTGACCCACACGGTCGAAAAAAACCCCATTCATAACCCAAATTTGATATTTTGTGTAAGCGTACCTTATACGAGCGCTATTCAGTGATAAGCAATAAGTTTACTCAATTAGTATGCAACTATAGCCAAACTAGATCCAATCTTCTCCAGAATTTAGTCAATACAGGCTCAAAGATAAATAAGCCCCTGCACTTTTTTTAGCTGAGATGAAAATTCGTTATTCCATAATTAGGCGAATTGCAAAATCCACATCCATCACATTCATTCTGTAACTGTTTGTATCACATTTACATGCAATATAGATTCAAACATTCTGATTATGTACTTTATTTATTTAATATTCTATTCAATTTACTTGGGATTTATTCAAATCCAAGTTATTAGCAATCCGTTCAATTCCTTTATTTAATACAACTGATTCTCAAACATCCCATTCGAATTCATTAACTTGCATGTATTTTCATTTTCCAAACACAAGCCAAATTTTAATTGACTTAAGTTACATTTTGATTCAAAATCCAAGTTCAATTTCAACTTATAAGATTCATTTTTACTCAACATAAGTTAAGTTAAATATTACATTCATATTTCACTTCCTAATTCAATTTGAATTCAACTCAAATCAACATTGGTATATAGGGTTGATTATAATAACTTGAGAAAATTATTTCTTAATAAATTCTGGAAAACATTAAACTAGAAAATCGTAATATAAAAATTACAAATACGCTCTCTCATATAGATATATATATATATATATACACAAACACACACTCAAAATCAATCCAGGGTATTACTAACCCCATCTTTATTGGGTTATTCCACAGAGCCAATGTTATCACTAAACCTTATGCTCTGATACCACTGTAATGACCCAGTAGAAATTCAACGCTCAAATTTCTGCAATAATACTTAAACCTGTATTATTTGCCGAAAAGCCAAGTATCGAAAACACCAAATAGTTAATAAATAGAAATTAAAGGGTGAGAAGAGAAAGAAAGAAATGTTATAATAAAAGAATAAGAAGATCATAGTCTCACAGCAAAACGAATAAAATATAATATACTGAAGCCCGTTATACAAAATGAAGCTGTATATACATGATTACATTGCCAGAGTACACAGGTGATCATTACAACACACATAGCAGAAATAATTTATTACCAGAAAAATACGGGTATACATATCGACTCCAGCTCCTCTTCTACAGCTCCATATGCAACCTGGAAATGCACACGGCCAAACGAGACCATTTTGCAACACACAAAATCACACGGATTGTCAGTTTGGATGACTTTCAGTGATAAAACTCATAACATGAACAACTTGTTTAACTTTAGAAAATCGTTTGAAAGAAAAGGGTAATCGCAAGACCAATCCACACATAAACACAAACAGTTTTTACCTTACGATAACCCAAAACATTTGTGATACCAAATCGGTGATATTATAATAGTATCTATGTAACAACCAAGATTTTTCAGTCATTTGAATTTAAATTTGTTTTCAATGTTATATTCGAAATATTAATGGATTTTATATATAAAATATATTAATTAAAAAAACGTTTGAACGTATAAATTTATATTTAATTTAAAGCAGACTCGCAGCAGCATGGTAGTTTGTAATATAGAATGTTGAACTTCAGTTGAATATACAAGATCCGATATAAGTTGAAATTTTGTGAAACAAGAAACGTTTGAATCCAGTTGATTTTAATTTTCTAATAAAAGAGAAAAATTGAGATTTAAGCTTATAAATTGTTAGTTATCTAAAATTTAAATTTTCAAGCAGTCGCTATCAAATCGTTATAAACTATAACATTTATTTAATAAATTTAAATAGGATTTTTATATAATTTTGGTGTCGTTTAGCTCGGAAATGTTAACGCTGAGTTCAAAATCCATATTGGCTTATATCTTAAGCTATATGATATTCCTTTTAGATACATATTAATGTATAATAATGACAATTTATTATTATTTAAATAGAAATCGTTTTGGAATTTATTTATATTTTACCGATATTATATAAGCCCTAAGAATAGCCATTTTCCAAACGACCTTTATTTTCAATGAAACAAATTTTATTGGAATATGTAAGGTTAGTTATTGCTAGATTTCCAGTTTGGAGCCAATTGAATTTATTTTTTGGACGTGCAAAATTTAAATGGGAACCAATTTATATATTGAATTTAAAATAACTCTATTTTGCAAGCGAAGTCAGATTTCAACGAAATTAGTTTCATTGATTCCAGAACGTTAAGACAAAGTAATGAGTTTATTTTCATTGCAACCAGATATTATTTGTTACGGTACGAACATTAAAACACTAAAGACAATTAACAGCAATAAAAAATAACAAAAACGTTGACTAAATTTTAATTAGACAATAACTATTTAATATAGGATGTAACTTATAATTATAATGTGCTCGTATATTGTTAGATTTGGACCAACGAGGAGACGTTGGAATCGTTCTGATGAGCGCTTCATTATGGAAATTTGAACGCGGTCGGATACAGCTTGAAACCAAGGTGAGTTTACTCCCTCGGTTTGTCCCACTTATATTTTATATAAGTTGGGTTTATAATTTGTATGCTATGTTTGCTAAGTTGGATTTGATGACTATTTGGATGTATGTTGAATATTTTTATATATATTGGTTAAATTAAACATTTGTTTAGTTTAATTAAAACCAAATCGTTATTGTAACGATTGGAACCAAATGAAGTAACTTATTTTGTTAGTCACATTTATATCAATGAAAACATGTTAGATAAAATGGTTGATGTTAAATTATTGTTATTGACGGTTATGGAAATGATTGATGTTAAATTGTCGTAATCGACTTTGATAGAAATCATCAGTTTAATTAAATGGATTATTTGAGGTAACCTATTTTGATGCAGGGAATGATAGGTTGGAGGGATCCAACTGTATTCCTCAAATTTATTGTCTGTTTCCATATTATAATTATATGAACTATTTAACCAATTTGATAGGATAATTAATTTGGTCGTTGACTGTTGAATAAAAATTCAATGATTGTTTTGTTATTAAAAAATGGAATATATTGGTTGAGTAATTGACAACAGATGGCCAAGAAATACATCGTTTTATAAATGTTGATTTACCTTCAGGTGAATTGACACAGATGAAGTTATAAAATTTATTTTACAACTGATAAATTTTATAACTGAAAATAGATTTTGAAATCTATTTTATATAAATTAGTTTAAGAAAAAGTTTATAAAAAGGGAGGTGAATATTTATTTGTTATTTATTTCTTAATTTATAAGTAATTTTTAAAAGGGAATTATTTAAATTTAATATATTAATTTAAAGCAAGGATTAATGGAATTGGGTAACAAGTTAACCGTGTTTTTGAGTTGACCAAGTCAACTATTTTAATTGGAATCGCTTAATAAATCAATCTATTGAAAATTAATTTAACGAAGGGTTTTTTGACAATAGTTGTTGAAATTTAATACGGTTTCTCAAGAGATTAAACAGTCTTTTATTTAATTGATTTTAAAGACCATTATTGAACTGTTAATTAATTGATTATTATATTTAAATTAAGATCTAATGATAAGATTCATATATGAATAATTTAAATTTGAATAAAGTTTTACTGAAGGAAACTAAGATGAGTTTGATATGGATTTATAAGAATGGTTATAAAGATTATTTATGAAATCAAGGCTTTATATTATATATGTTATAGGAAATGATATGCAAATGGAATATTCGATATGGTCACAGTAAAGGGTTTGAAATTAGAATATTTCAATAATATATTTGATAGTGGTTGTAGAGAATGTTTTTTAAATAATATTTTAAATTAAATATGTAATAAGGTTACGAGATTGAAAAAATCTCATTTTATGTGGTAGTTAGTTTTGGAATTTCTATTTATTTTGAAGTTAAGAATGTTGTTCATTCAAGGTTTGAGAGGTAACTATACCCCAACTTCTTTGGCTTCATTATTAATGGGTAAATAATAGAAATTGAATTCATAAGTTTATGTTGAATATAGTAATCTATTTAAATTACTAATATTATAATGATATTTTACACAACATGCGTTAACTAAGATGAGAAGTGTGGTCTTATGGGGATTTAAAATGAGATGGTTTTGAATATTCTTATATTAATATAAGAAGAGGGATGTGTATTCTAATATTGGGAAATTTAGAAGTTTAAAATTAATAATTGGTTATTAAGAGGTCAAGAGACGCTGTGTACCAAACCAGTGATTTCATTTTCCTTTTATGGATGAATGGTTAATTATTTGATAGTTAAATAATCAACTATCAAATCTGGCCTAATACGTAGTTGGTACGAAAAGACCGGGATTGAATTTATATTCGAAAAACATTCTGAAACAGCAAATACGTGAACATGAAAGATGCTGGTTGAAGATGGAGCAATTGAAGAACCATGGATTTTCATGAGTGGAAGGATTACTTGATTGATTGGGATTCGTCGTAATTAAGATCTGCGGATTGCAAGGACTACCCACTACTGATCCTTAGGTTGATTCCTATATAAGGATGCAGTCGGAGGGTGCATTTGGTTCATCTTGTTCCTAGATGACTTGTATAGACGAATGTCTGACAAAGTGTTTCCTAAAAACTTATGTATGCTAATCTTTATAAATATACATATTTTGGTGGTGAAGAAGGCATCTTCTTTTAGCTTAACACCCAGAGTATAGTTGTGGACGTTAAATAGTGATTGTATGGATCTAATAATGTGGCATTCAAAAATAATGTGATGTTCTCTGAAAAGGTGATCGTGATCTCAAGCTTCATCAACCGGGAAAAGACAGAAATCGAGCAGGCAGCATGGTTATGTGGGTCGTTCCCATTAGGGTATATTGTCACCATCTAGAGAAAATTCTTTTTGTTTATTTTGTCGTTTCTGTATCTCTGCGGAATACGATGGTTTGCCAACTATAGGGTGATAATATATTCGAGTGGTCAGTCATATGTGGTCAGGTTGCAAGATGTTCTTGTTGAACCTAAGCGTATTACTCCCTAGAGGTACACTATCG
This sequence comes from Allium sativum, assembly GCA_030737875.1. Taxonomy (NCBI): domain Eukaryota; kingdom Viridiplantae; phylum Streptophyta; class Magnoliopsida; order Asparagales; family Amaryllidaceae; genus Allium; species Allium sativum. The sequence continues at coordinate 166,155,531 of CM060924.1, forward strand.
GAAGGTAGTCCCGTATCTTGTTATAGTTGGAAACCATTCTCCAATAAGTGCAATGCAGTTTTTGATTATATGCTATATATTGCTCAGCCCAAAAGGCATGACCAACCACTCAAAGAAACCGTCTGGTGTCCTGAAAGCCATCTTGTCTTTACTGTCATCTACTAGAGATGCAAAATCTGTCGGACCGGACGGAGGTGTGTTCGGTTTTATCGTAAATAAAATCGGATTAAACATGGATCAGACGAAATTTGTTCTCATACAAATTTTGTTGTCCTAACTCATGTCCTAAATGAAATCGGTCGGACACGGGCATGAGTTTTTCGAACATGGACACAAACAGGCACTATCAGACATGGTTATTTATATCAAATTTTGTACATTTTACTAGATTTTCTTTCAGCGATACATCGAGTTAGGTGGAATTCAGACAAATTGAACGAACACTGACCGACCATGATTTTTTCTCGTACAAATTTTGTTGTCCTAACTCGTGTCCAAAATGAAAAATCAGGCACATTCGGACGAACATATTTCAATCACGGACACGAACGACCGTCGGACATTCGAACAAAATTTACATCCCTATCATTTGCTACCCTCAGCCGATGAAATCCTGTGGCTAGATCCAACTTTGAGAAAATCGAAGTGCCCACTAACTGGTCAAACAAGTCAGCTATCCTTGGGAGTGGGTGCCTATTATTCTTGGTGAGCTTATTCAACTCTCTATAGTCCACGCATTGACGGAGAGAGCCGTCTGCCTTGGTTGCAAATACGACTGGAGCTCTACACTAAGAAATGCTCCATCTAATGAACCTCTTCTCAAATAACTCATCTACTTGCTTATTGAGCTCCCTCCTTACACTAGGAGCCATATGGCGCACTGGTAAAGCGACAAGTTTCGCATTCTCCACCAAGTAAATCTAGAAATCTATCTCTCGTCTAGGAGGTAATCCTCTAACCTCACCGAACATGTCTGAAAAATCTTTGACTATAGGTACTGATCGAAGATTATCAACAAAAGCATCAAGAGAATATATGAAATTGAGAAAAACTAACCCCCGTGGATTACAAGAAATCTCTAGAGTTCTACCATTGTTGACATCAAAAATTGGTCACTAGTGACACTCAACCCCCAGTTGAGTGGAAAGCACACGAGTAACAATTATAGAATACGGTAAAGTAAAGAAAACAGGGAAAATGCACGACTTTTTATAGTGGTTCAGCAAAGATGGTGCATACATCCACTTTATATATATTGATCTTTTGATTACAAGTACAATATGTTTTCTATCTGAAGAAAGATGGGACATGAGAAGTTTTAATAGGAATAGGAATTGGCTATTTGAGGAATATTCCGTAAGTCTTCTTTCCTGAGTGTAGAATGCCCAAAATAGCATGCCTTTATTCTTTGGGGAAGAAGATATTTATAGATGGAGAAATCGGCTAAGGCAGGTACGACGTGTCCCGCCTTTTCTGTAAAGCTTGGATATGTGGAGTTTGATCCTTGGGCATAGTTGCAGCTAGAAGACCTACTCCGTTGTTGATCAATGGTATCCTTGGAAAGTATGGCTTTCGTGGCACTTGAGATGAGGTGTATCAAAAGGAGAGCTTTGTCTTGTAGCATTTGGCCGCCTATTTGGCCTTGAGAATCGGTCTGAGTAATGAATGACTTAGCTGGATATTTCCTGGTGGATTCGATATATTTGGTCGATTTGATTTTGATGGAAGCGGCTAACTCGGTCGGTTGAGAAGAGCGATTCTTCCAGGCTCGATGAGCCATTGTTTGAAGGAGACTTGCTCGAGTCGGCATAGATACAGGTTGTCATTGAAGGAGACCGGCTTGGGCCTAACCTTTTCTGGGCTTTTTGGAGTGTGTATTCTCTATCGACCAATCGATCGATATTGAAGAGAATTTTTGAATGTTGGGCTTTGATCTGTTGAGCCGCAACGGCTTTTGCCAAAAAGTTGGTCAACACTTTACCCCTCAGAATACATCTTTCTTTGTAAAGGATGTGTGTTCTGAAACTTGTATCGAAGCCCAATGTGCAGGTAGCAATGGTTGCACCGAACCATATTAAGGTCAGAAGTCTGACGGTCCCGGTGGTTGTATTAAGACCAGAAAACTGACGATCGAGGTAGATCGTATTAAGGTTAGAAAACTGACAACCATCGGGGACCGTATTAAGGCTGAGAAAGTAACTGTTAACCCTGGTCGTGAGATCCAATACCTGCAGAGATTGTGTGGGCCATTCCCGGTATTGAGAAGGAATTGGTCTTGTTTGGGCAAGTATTAACCATACTCGGCTTGAAGAAAAGGGCTAGTAGTAATTACACTTGGCTTAGAGAGATGGCGAGTATTATCTATACTCAGCTTACTGAGATGGCAAGAATTATCTATACTCGGCTTACAGAGATGGCGATTATTATCCATACTCGGCTTATGGCAAGTGTTAACCATGCTCGACTTATATGAGGCCATTTGTGAAGTTCAATGAGTGGAGAATGCACTCGGTTTAGAGAAGGGGCGAGTATGATCTATACTCGGCTTAAAGAGATATGACCGTACTCGACTAGAGGAGTAGGTTTAGAGATGGTGGCAGGCTTTGACCATATTTGGGTGGGCGAGTGTTAGTCATACTCAACTTAAATTGCTCAAACATAATCCATGTTTGCAAAAGAAAGTTCATTGTTGCTAAATAACTATTACAAGAAAATGAAAATAAATCCTAAGAGGACAATTGTTGATTCCAGAGCATGCCTAGGAGCTAATCCTAACCCCGTACATGTGTACATCAAAATATCCATTTTATTGAAAGAAATAAAAATACATTGAAAATAAGAAGTCTAAATCTTATTAATTGAGGACGGTGTCTCTAGTGCTGGGCTCGGGGTCCTTTTGTTTCTAAGAGCTCGAGGATCGGCTTGAGGAGCTTGGGTAGAAGATTGTGGCAGCATGGCCGGTGTGTTTCTCTTAATATATTTAGGAAGCTCTCCTATCCTGACCCTATCCTCGATGAGATTGCGTAGGTGCCGACATTCATTGGTGCTGTGACCAATAATGTTATGAAACATGCAGTGCTTTCCAGAGTCTAGTTCTTTCTGGGTCGGCACTCTTCGGAAAGGTCTAGGGAAAGGAAGGGACCCTCATATGTCAAGATAGATGTCGAACAGGGAAGAATTAAGCTCAGTATATTGATCATAGTTATTTTCTCTCTGAGGTCATATGTTGCGTTCAATCTTTTCCGGGGCCTTTCCTCTTCCGTTATTCTGGCCATTGGTATTGGATGGATCTCCTTGTTTGGTGGCAAGGACCTCGAGGCTCTCCATCTCAATGCTGGCGTCTCCTTGTCGGAGGAATCGCTCGGCCTCTACATAGAAATCTTCAATGCCATTGGGAGGAACCCTGCTCAAAGAGATAGAAAATTCCAATCGGTTCTGAACACTTGCTATGGCGGCCATAAGCACCATCGATTGCTCAGGTCGATCGACTGATGTTACGGCTGCGTTAAATATTTCGAGGAAAGATCTAAGTGTCTCTCCCAGATATTGCTTGATGGAGGTCTGGAACATGACACTCTTCGGTTGGGAGATATGAACTCTGAACTACTCGATGAAGTGAGTGACCAGAGCGTTCCAGCTACTGATCGACTCCGTTGTTAGCTGCCGAAACCATATGTCTGCTATATTTGTGAGGAAGAGTGGGAATCATTTGGCCATAACATTGGTCCATGCGCTAAGCACTTCCATATAGCGCATATCGCATGAGATGGATGGTCGGGTTGGTCCGACCATTGCAGGGTTCAATGGCTGGAAACTTGAAGTCCAGAGGATTGCGGGAGTTCCTAATTTCCCTGGTGAAGGGACTTTGGTGGATATTATCAATATCCTACTAAGAAGATTTCCCCCGGGTGAAACGCCAAATGATGTTTGCAAACTGGTTTCCATCTAGAAGGGGCCGCTGCAATGAATCCAGCTCTGCATTCGGGAGAGCTCTAGTACTAGGATCCGACGAAAGCATGCACGAAAGGGTGGCTATAAGTTGGGCATGACCTCCGAGAGTTGAGTGAAGGTGAGGGTTCATCGCAGCTGTTGGTCCTGGGCAGACTGGCGCCTCTTGAACCTGATGAGAAGCGGCCCGAGTTGTGCCCGTGATGGAAGGTCCCGGTTGATCCAGCATAGCATGTGATGTTCGGGGCTCTTAAATGTCCTCGCCCGAGTTGATGTTAGAAGGATCTACGGTTGCATTTTCCTCCACCAATATGAGAACCGGTGTGGTAGAGTTGTCTCCCTAGTTCGAAGGGAAGGCTCCACCAGCTCTTTGTTGAAGGAGAGGTGGCACAAGACGAGTTTGCTGTAAGATGCTGGGTTGTAATGGGAACGACATTGATCCTATCTAACCTAGCGGTTTCTCGACTGGTCCGGGGAGTCGAGCTATCCCCAAGAATGGAGGCAAAGTGGTCGAACGACCTAGATCTTGATCGCAAGCCTCCTGTGAATCTGCAGCTGCACTGGTCGCTGGAAGCGTACTCCTTGCAATGATTGGTCGGGTGGTGGAGCCGAACCAGGAGGAAATAAAGGTGTGATCTGATCTGCGGCCTGCATTTGTGCAGATCGAAGATCAGTTATTGCCCCAGCTTCGCCTGGTGTAAGAACTGATGTTGAAGCGTTAAATACCTTTTCCATCCGAGCGACAAGGTGATTCATCAAATTTTGTTGTCATTCGAGGAGTTTACCCTGAGATGTCATCTGGTCTCTGAACTCGACCATAATCTTATCCATGTCGTCCCGGATAAGGTGTCAGGGCATGTGTTCATGAGAGGAGGCTTCCTGACTTGCCTCTGCAACATGTGTCTTGGCTGCATCAACGTTTTTGAGGCGGGAAGATGTTTCATCTTTCTTTCGTTTGTTCGCCATGGTTGGAACTAGCAGAAGGTCGCTGGGTATGTCGGTGTAAGCCCCTTCCTGGCCCGCCAAAGTGTTAACGTCAAAATTTGGTCACTAGTGACAGTGAACCCCCGATCATGTGGAAATTACATGAACAAAATTCATAAAATATAGTATAAAGTAAAGAAAACAGGGAAGATGCAAGACTTTTTATAGTGGTTCGGCAAAGAAGGTTCCTGCGTCCACTTTATATATATTGATCTTTTGATTACAAGTACAATATTTTTCTATCTGAAGAAAGATAGGATATGAGAATTTTTAAGAGGAATAGTAATTGGCTATTTGAGCAATAAGCCGTAAGTCTTCTTTCCTAAGTGTAGAATGCCCAAAATAGCATGCCTTTCTTATTTGGGAAGAAGGTATTTATAGATGGAGAAATCGACTAGGGAAGATACGACGTGGCCCGCCTTTTCTGCAAAGCTTGGACATGTGGAGTTTGATCCTTGGGCGCAGTTGTGGCTAGAAGACCTACTCCACTGTTAAGCAATAGTATCCTTGGAAAGTGTGGCTTTTGTGGCACTTCAGATGAGGTGTATCAAAAGGAGAGGTTTGCCTAGTAGCATTTGACTGCCTATTTTGCGTTAAGAATCGGTCCGAGTAATGAATGACTTAGCTGGATATTTCCAGGTGAATACGATATATTTGGTCGATCTGATTTTGATGGAAGCGGCTAACTCGGTCATATAATTGGTCGATCTGATTTTGATGGAAGCGACTAACTCAGTCGGTTGAGAAGAGCGATTCTTCCGCGATCAATGAGTCGTTGCTTAAAGCATACTAGCTCGAGTCGGCATAGGTTCTGGCTATCTTTGAAGGAGACCGGCTTGGGTCGAACCTTTTCTGGGCTTTTTTGGAGTGTGTATTGCTCTATCGACCGATCGATCGATGTTGAAGAGAATTTCTAGACGTTGGGCTTCGATCCACTGAGCCGCAAAGGTTTTTGCCAAAAGGTACATGGCACGTCAAAAGCCTAACAACTTTCCTTTTGCAATCTAGAATGGCACCACACATGGCTAGCCAATCCATTCCTAGAATAAGCCCGTAACCCATAAATCCAAGAACATATGTGTCACATTCAATCTCGACGCCCATAACAGAAATTCTCAAACCCCTACATATCATAGACAAGTGAGCCATACCTCCTATATCGGGTTTGAGACTACAACATGATCAAGAACTATACAAGTATCTGCAGACTGACTACCATAGAATTGGGTATAAATGAATGAGAAGCATTGGAATCAAACAGAGTCCTAATAGGAGAATCAAGAAGAGAAATCAAACCTTCAACGGTGGCTTTCCTACCACGATCCAATCCGCTAGCCTGAATTGCCTTTAGCGTATGAACTTTCCCTCCGGATGATCCTGCCTTCGGACCTTGTTTGTGAGGGCACTACCTGCTAAAATGTCCAACTTGACCACAACTAAAACAGACATTCTTGGTCTTCCTACAATCCTTAACAAAGTTCCCCAAATTTCGACGGTATGACACTTAACCTTTGTCTTGATTTGTGCCTTATCAGGTTTTTCTCCTTTATTTGCTATTCCCTTCTTAGGCCGCCACTTCTTTTTCTTAAAATTGGGCTTGTCCTCTTTAGTCTTAACTTCTTTCTTCTTCTCTTTCCTTTCCTCATGCATAAAACCATATCCACCAATCTCCCAAAAGTCGCCTTCATTGGAATATGCGTCAATACTAGTCCTTGCAGTGGTTTATTCAACCCTTTTGTGAACCTTAAAGCCTTTTTATAAGGATTGTTTACTTAGTCCAAGCCAAATCTCCCTAGTTGATCAAAGCTATTAATGTATTCCTTCACAGTCATACTTTCTTGCTTCAGGTTTAAGAACTTCTCCATTTGCATCCCTTCTTCCACTTCTGATAAGAACGTCATCTCAAAACTATTCTTAAACTCATCCCAAGTGGCCACTGCTTGTCCTGCCTGAGTCACCTCCCACCAATATGATGCTTCCTCTTTCAGTTGCTAGGCGGCCAACTGAATCTTTTTCCTATCATCTAGCTACAACAAATCGAACACATTCTCCATCTCCCTAAGCCAATTGCGTGCCTCCACAAAACTCTCTGTACCACGAAATGGCTTACCTACCATCGTATAATAATCTTTACAAAGCTTAGAGAAGTTGACTACATGATTGAGTGGAGCTACTGCGGCTACAGATGGGGGAGGGACATTTCCTTGCAGTTCGGTAGGTGTCGTAGCTTCTACGCATCTACGGAACCAATTCGAAATGGGAATGCCCTCGAGGAAATTAGGAACCCCGGACATGTTGAAAAGAGAAGAAACAAGTATTCAAAAGGAGATCGAAGGAATATTGTAAATGACTTGAGGGGATGTATTTTTCAAAAGTAGGTTTTTTCTTGAAAATACAATGTTTTGAAAACACCTTTTCAAAAACTTTTTCTACGATCTTGTGACCTTAGGCTCTGATACCAAATCTGATACCCCAGGTCCCATAATGTCACCCATATGAGGATTCATTAAGTTCTGTGAACCGCAATAATAATACAAAGATAATTTTACAAGACAGAATAAAGAATGCAACGGAAAAACTTTTCAAACTTTTATTTCAAACCAAATACATCTATGTTTTCTAATGTAATAAAGTAAAAATCATAAAACATCTATTTATTAACCATAAAAGTACAAAACCATAAAATCATATCCCTCATGTTCCATAACAACAAACATAGAAAAGAAACTGAAGTAATACATAGAATGACAAGTAATCCAAGTCCAAGTCGAATCAAGAAATCACGGTCACTGCTACTATCCACCGCCTTGAGAACTTGGGGGGAAAGGAAGAGAGGAAAGGGAAAACAAAATAGGTCATACATAAAGTCTGGCGAGTTCCAATTGTTTTTAGCATAAGCATGAAAGAAGTATCAAGACAGATCAATAATACTAGATATGAAAATACAGTAAAATATGCAAGTACGAAATAAATGAGACAAGGTAAGATCAAGTAAGCATTCTCATTCATATCCCAGAATAGAATTTCTGCACCAACTATCAGAATTACAAGATTAGGTTTCATCCTAATTACCACCAAGCGATCGGCTCCCTACAGACAGAATAACCTGTGCCAGCTACGACCGTTAATTTTAAAGACATAACCCTATCCACCTGTGTTACAGTGTCTTATCTTCCCCCATAGGACCCATGCACGCTTATGACACCACCGTAACGCACCCATGCCTACCTCCAGGACTTGAACCTCTTACAATCATCCATCAGTAAAGCGTGCCCTAGTCCCTACCTAGTACGGGACTCGTTTGATAATGGGATGGTACTGATTGATATGGATTCCAAGCAACAACAGATTGACACAAGCCACCCTAAGGTTTGTGCCCGCAAGTAATCTAGGATTTTAAGAGTTCCCCTAAAAATATAATATCTTAAAAGCAGATGTGGAAGCTCTTAGCTTATTAATTAAAAGGTTTTAACTTAGCAGGTTTAAGTTCATTAATAAGCATCATAAACCCTATGTTATATTTCCTAATTGTAAATGATATTTTAAATATAATAACCCTTCCCCAAATCATACACGTGCCTGCTAAGATGTTTATAGATTAAGTTACATGTTTTATGTAATTTACATATGATCAACATATCTTTACATAACATGTTCTACTTAATATGACATTAATTTTAACCTATTCAGATTAACATGTTTAGACTTTATCCCAATTATACAATCAATCGTTTTCATCCCCCAATATGCCCAAATCTCTTTTTATTGTTATTACAAGTTATTCCAGTTTATCCCAAATTTTACGCAATTATAACGTAAATGGCCTAGGCTCTCGATGGCCTAGGCTCGGTGCAAAATAAAAAGGAAAAGGAGAAAAGTAGATCCAACTCAGAAGTAAATAAACTAAATAAATAGGCATAAGACTGTAAATAAATTAAGACAGAAAGGGGATAAGAAAGATGTATATGTTACAGGTAATAACTGAAAACTGAATAGGTAAATAACAGTAATGAGAGCAATAACATATGAACTTATAAGCAGTGGTACTTTTCGGATCCAAAATATTTACCATCAAAAATACTTTTAAATTTGCAGATCTAAAAATAACTAGAACCCACAGTGATTTGAATTAGATCCAGAAAAACCTTTGAAATATTTATTGTTGTAGAAAATCAAGAATTATCCCTTCGATCTAAGTTCTGGAAGCATCTCGACATTTTCTTATTTTTATTCAGAAATAGCTTAGAGGAGGAAGAAGATAAAGAATGTTTGTGTGCAATAAAATGGTGAGGCTGCTAGCCTATTTACAGATAAGTTAGGATAATCTAAACCATAGGATATTAGGTTATAAAATCAAACCATACACCTCAGGCTGAGTCAGCAAAGAATATAGTACACAAAATAGTCCACGTTCAGGCGCAGGAATTCTGCATGCTTTATGGTGGGCCGACCCACCTTCACCATAGGTCGACACTAGTGCCGATCTTAGTGTCGACACATGGGTCGACCCGTGTATGGTCAGGTTGACTCCAAAACGTTTCTTTTCTGAGTTTGTAAATTTAAATTATTTTAAATTAAGTCCAAACTTCTTTAGTGCATAACTTCTTCATACTTAATCCGATTTACGAAAACCAAGAGTCTATCTGAACCAGAATTTCGTAACAAATGAATGGTAGAATCTGTTTTAACTAGTTCTGAATATTTAAATAATTAATATTCATTTTATTATCTTCTTTATATAATTATTGTGTACTAAAATATGGGGTGCTACATATTAATAAGCTTTATTCTTGGTCTAATGGAAGAGATATTCCATTTTTGGCTCTTTTAGATAGAAAATTCATTAGTGATGAACTGGAAGATAAGTTTCCTTCTTGTAATTTTGTGGATTTGCCTAATTTATTTATTGTGCTATTATTCTTTCTTATTCTAATATTATTTTTTATTCTAGAACTTTGAGATTCGAAAAAATTCGATTACTGTAGAATAATTTTAATATTTGATTTCGAAAAGAAATAGCTTTCCATGAATAACTATAATTTAAAATTTACTAATATAGTTAAAGTTTTTGTGCATAAGAATAAAGATGTATTTAGTTTTATTAAGCAAATGAAAGCTAACATTTTAAATTATATTTTAATTTCAAATAAAACCGAAGTAAACAGAAATTTAAATAATTCAGAGAAGAATCTGCTTCCAAATCTTAAAGAGGGCATAATAAAATTATGTTTCAAGAAGAAATTATATGGAAAAAAAGGTATTGGGTTAATGGGATGGGTGAAGGAGATAAAAATACTAAAAAATTTCATAAAGTTGTTAATGGTAGGAAAAGGTGTAATACAATGAATTATGTCTTTGTTAGTAATGTTGAGATTTCTAAATAAGAAGATCTTAAAAGTGAATTCACTAATTATTTTAAAGATATTTTTGGTAAATCTAATAATCATAGAATGAAGGTGAGTTCACTTTATAATGAGAATAATTATGTTGATTTAAATGGTTTAGAAAGTCCTTTATTGAATCTGATATTTTAAAAGCTATTAAAGATATGCCTATATACAAAGCCTAAGGTCTTGATGGCTTTCCTATTTTGTTTTATGTCACTTTTTTGGATGTTTAAAAAATGATCCAATTTCTGTATTTAATGAATTTTTTTAAAGAAAGTTTTTTGTAGATTTAATTCAGCTAACGTTGTTTTGCATAAGAAAGTTGGGAAATCTTTTAAAGGATTTTAGGCCTATTTCCTTATTAAATTGTTCTATTAAAATTGTTTCAAAAGTCTTATCTAATAGGTTAGGTTTTAAAACGAATGATTTAATTGATAGTTCTCGCAGTGCTTTTATAAAAGGTAGAATTATTACTGATGGTGCTGCTGCCATACAAAAATATATTTTACTAAAATAATGTATCTTATGCTTGATTTTGCTATAGCTTTAAACTTAATAGATTGGTATTTTCTTAAGGACCTTTTATTGGGCAAAGGTTTTAGTAATAGGTGGATTGGTAGGATTTGGTCTCTTTTAAAATCAAGTAACTCTTGCATCCTAGTTAATGGTATCCCTAGTAGTAAAATTCAGTCAAGGTATGGTCTTAGGCATGAAGGTCCTTTGTTTCCTTTATTACTTAGTCTTGATGCTGATGTTTTTTTCAAGAATGATTTAGCTTGCCATTAGAAATGTAGTGTTAGAAGATGTTGGTAGAGATATTACTAGCGACCTTTTTGATTGGCATAATGCCGCTATGCAGCTAAGTCCTGCGCTTCAGGAAGATGAAGTCCAAACTACCATATTATAGGTCTCGTCTGGTCATTAGTTCAAATAGCTTTCTGCGATTTTCCAGTGGCTTAGTAATAACATTCTGTGTTGATGACACTTTTCTTTTTTCTTCTTATTTACCTAAGAATATCATTACTTGTAAATTCATCTTATATAGTTTTGAGTTACTTTCTGGTTTAAAAAATACTTTTGATAAGAGTTTGATTTTAGTTCTTAATGATTTCAATAACTATGAAACTAAAATTGCTAACACTTAAAATTGTAAATTAAAGAAATTTCCTATTGAATATCTTGGTTTTCTATTTAGTCCGAAAAAATTGAAATATGATGATTGGAAAACCATTATTGATAAAATTAACTGTGAAACTGAAATTGCTAACACTTAAAATTGTAAATTAAAGAAATTTCCTATTGAATATCTTGGTTTTCTATTTAGTCCTAAACAATTGAAATATGATGATTGGTAAACCATTATTGATAAAATAGTAATAAATTGTCTATTTAGAATGGTTGGTTTTTATCAAGAGCTAGTTGAGTGGTTTTAATTAACCCAGTCTTACATGCTTTACCCATCTATTGGATATCTTTCTACCCTTTTCCTAAATGGGTCTTTTTGAAAATTGATAAAATTTGAAGGGATTTTCTATGGTGTGGTGACAATTCTTTCTCCTACTCCAAGTGTTTGGTTCAGCAGGATAAAAGTTTGTAAACCTAAAAGTAAGGATGGTTAGGTATTATAAATTGTACAATCTTAATATTTCCTTACTAAGAAAATGGATTTGGAAATTTAATCACTGTAATGTTAACTTTTATGGAAAGAATTAATATCTAATTAATGGTATGATGGTAAGTACAACTTATATCTTTATACTTATCATAATTTTAATAGTCCCTCACGTTTTTTGAAATCTGTTGTTCTTAGTTTTAATTTTTATAAGTTAGGAATCAAAACTATTGTATAGTTTAGAAATAATATTTTATTTTGGGATGGATTGAATTTCCTCCATTGCTTTAAAAAAAATAAAGAGTTACATAATATTTGTTATTTTAGAAATGTTTTAATTTCTGATATTTAAATTCATAACCAGTGTTTTCCTTGGAACTTTAGTTTTAATCGTACCCTTGGTGGTGCCTGGTCTTACTTTTAATCTATTTGCATTGTTGTGTACCAAATTAGATTTGTATAAAATTGATAATGAGAAAGGTATTAATATTTGGTGTTAGGATAAAAGTGGTTCTTTTACTTCCAAGTCCTTTTACAATTTTCTTAGTTTTTTGGTGTTAAAAAATATTGTTTTTTATTATCTTTGGAAAACCAATGGTCCTCTCAAAACTAAGTTACTTATGTGGATTATCTTGCATCGGAAACTTAATTCAATTAAATTTTTAAAACTGAAAAATATTGTTACTAATAAAAATTGATTTTTTGTAATAATCATTTAAAAGATAATGCTCATCTGTATCTTGATTTTTCTACTACTAAAAATATTCTATCTAGTATATTTAACCTTTTAATTGAAATGCCTCACCCTAAGACCCATCGTAATAAAGAGCATTACTGAGTAATATCGTATATTAGAGCAGAGGATAGGGATGGTTAGCAGCGACCATTTGTATATCTTGTATCAGGTACAGTGAAATAGTGTGTTTTTTCTTAACATAAGTGGACCGTCATAGTTAATACTTACCCAATATTATGCTACTATGGCTAACAGATCAAATCATAACAAAATATAATATAAATAATCAACACAGATCACAAAACAAGAAACATAGACGTAGATATACATCTAGTATAATACAATATAGCATACATAAGTGGGTTTATGCACCACTATATATATACAACATCATGTCCCATATAGAATATATACATATCATAGGCCCAATATGAAAAAGTTAGACGACTATCTCAAAAATTGCTTAGGCGTCCCGAAAGAGTGGTGGATAGTTCATAACAGTAATAAGAATAAGTAGAAATCTACAACAGGGCGGACCTGAAATAATTCGATCTGACCCGAGTATAAAATACAATGGCCAGTCTAGCTTAAACATGTTAACACATGATAAATGAATGGTAATGTCATATAAAAATATTTCCTGACAATCAAACAAGAATACGATCAATATACATGCAACATCTGATGCATGAGATAGGTCCGTTAGCACATTCTCAAGGGTTTCATACAAGGAATAACACACACCACACACTACGAATATTTTCGTCGTATAAATGACCAAAGCCTAAGGCTATGATGGTATGTAGAAATCTCAATCAAATAGAAATTACGACGAAGATCACATAAATACAATATGTCGAACTCGACTAAGATTTCACCACATAGTGGTATAATCACCATGAAACAAACATCAAATAACACATAGTTATTATAAAAATCAATATACATAAGATGGTAAAGAATCATAGAACTACAAATATCAAAGGCACTTGAAATCTAGAAAACATTGCAACATACAATAGTTACACCACACAGATCTTGGAGAAATTAAAGAACATCTAACCACACAGTTTTGGATCCAATAAGGTGAGATTCAGCTACGTCTGCATGTACACCACACAGTCGGCTAAACCCAACCAATACTACCATATAGTTTTTGAGCACTACCACACAGTTTTGGCGCCCAATAAAGTTCTCCACATAAATATATTTTTCTTGTAAGCCAGTCACCCTTACACAAGTAAACTCTCAAGTCTACATAATTAGCCCATTATGGCCTAGTACTGGTTAACATCCAGTACCAAGAATTGATCCGAAGTTTCCACACAGTTCCTTGAGTATATGTCATAGTCCCAACAATAACTCTAATTGTGGTAATGGTACATCCCATACTGTACGTTCTCACTTGTTGGTTTACTTCATGTCATCCGACCCCAAAAAATAGCTTCAATCGATGAGTCAGAAATCAACTAATATAATATATCTTTGTGTTCCATATCACAAGGTGCGGTACATCAATTAAGTCGCATTCTCGCTTTCTCGAAGAGTGCGAAAAATGTGCAGTTTTGTATAGAAAATGACTATCGAGAAAATGGGTTTTTAAAATAATTCAGAAAATGCTTGTAATAAGAAATGTATACATATACATATACATATACATATACATATACATATATATATATATATATATATATGAAAACACCTTTAGAAAATGATAATATATACATAAGTCAAAAATCCTTTAGAAATTAGTTTTATAAAATGTGTATTGTGCCAACGAATCGTAAAATATTCACGGTCAAAACAAAATTTCACAAATACTTCTTTAATCCGAAAAACGTTTTTACCATAATGTTGTCTTTTTTAAAAGCTTTTAGAAAGAAATTCATCTTGGTACATGGTCAAAAGTCATTAAGAAATGCACCAAACAGTGCAATATTAGTTAAGAATACAAGTTGGAGATAGCAAAACAAATAGCTCAAACATTGGAAATAAAATGTGCAAGAAAAGAAGTACATAGGTTGACGCCTTACATAGCTTAGGGTGACCCTAAGGACGGCCTATCTGTAGCTAAAGTCGACGCTTAGGTCGACCTAAATGAAACCAGGGTCAACCCTTATACATGCAATTTTAAGGGAAAACACCTTGGCCATATTCAACTTTGAGATCAATTTTGATGATGTTACAGAGTGAATTCAGTCACGATTTTCAATATGTACAAAGCAGAAATGCGAAATCCATAAATAAAAGAAATAATCCGCAAAACTAGCGATAATTTAAGGCGAACTATAGGCTTAAAAATCAATCCAAATCAATTTTTGAATAGAAAAACATCTGAAACTTTGTTTCAGATTACAGTGAAAGGATTTTCAACAAAAACTCAATCAAAAAAAAAAACATGAAAGGAAGAAGAGTGAGTTTTAAAAACTCACCTTGATCGTTGTAGCCAAAAGAACACGAAGATTGATGGATTTTTGAAGATTATTTACCTTCAAAGAGTCCTTAGACGCTAGAAAAGAAGTTTATAGTAAAATGCAAACTTATGTAAAATCACAGTAAGAAATTTTTCTCCAGTCAAAGAAAAACCTTTGGTAGATTAGGTTTGAGCTTGCATTACCTGAAGTGAAGATGCTAGCAACCTAATTCTAGCTTTAAATTAGAATTTCGGTTGGATCTGTGGATTAGTGAAGAAGAAAGGAAATGTGCTTTCTCTATATATTTTTTACAAAAAGGAAAAACGAAAGAGGAGATGAAAATATTACGTGTTTCTCTTTTACATCCTCACCAGAAAATTAATTAGTTTAGGTAATGGGCTAACCTTACCCATCCAAGCCCAAATGCAATTTAGTTATGCTAATTTGGCCCTTAAACATAACTTAGATACCCTTAACATCATTTTAAATTCATTTTAACAATACATACGTACAAGACAATGTTGTGTTCACAAATAATACTCAAACAAACATGTTTAAATATTTTTAACCATTATAAACATGTAATGTATCACACACTAAAATTCATATTTGTACCAAAATGCACATTTTATAATTATATTATTCAAAAATTACATTTTTTTTAAGTTTAAATTTTTGCAAAATTCACTCCTGTGGTAAAGTAAGCACCAAATCTTGTTTAAAATATTTTAATATGTTTAGATATTTATTTCCAATCACTATTTACACTTTTCATATTCTATTTACATCAAATTATTTTTTTAAAACACCAATTTCCACCGAAATTCATTATTTACAAAATTATTGCTTCTTAACAAATAAATCTCCAGTTACTTGTTTTTGTTACATGTTCACATTTATAAATACATATTTGAATTTATTCAACATATTAGCATTGTATTGAATCCTTGATTAATTTTGTTCAATTCACTACAATCTTAAACTCAACTCATCTCAGTCTTATATACATAATGTCCCAAATTAATATCCAAGCTTATGCAAGTCTCCAAATTTATACACGTAAATGATTTTACCAATTATTCTCTTTTAGTGTTATTTAATTCATAATTAATGAATTACAAAATTTCGTTATAATTTGTTTACACTAGCACCAAAAATCTGGGTTGCTACAAACTTCCCCCTTAAAAAAATTATATCCCCGCAATCTAGCTACGAAAACTCATTTTTATCATCAACCATTTATTTACCCTTTTCAAACTTTCTTCTTGTAATAACAAAAATTTTATCTGAATTTAACTTATGAATATTAATTTTCGATTTGTGATTTTAATCATTTAAATTACATTAAATGATAGAAAATTATTTGTAACCATTAAAATAAAGGTTTTAAATGGTTTATAGACTTTTCAAATTTATGTTAAATTAAAGAAGAAAACTTAGTTTTTTTTTGGTTATAAATATTGATATGCATTTTAAACCAAATAAAATTATTTAGAAATTTATTTAAATGTATATATGATATGGAAATAATATTTTAAGGTTATGATTATATTTTATAAAATCATATAACGTTACTAGATATAATGATAATAAAATTTAAATATTTATATTAAAAATATGCGATTTAAGGTTTAATACACATATATTTACTGAATATTAAAAGTTCAATAATATATTTTATATTATATAAAACTTTGATTTGATGTTAGTAATAAAATATGCAAAAATATATTTAAAATGTATATTTTTAATTGTTTGAAAAATTGATTTGATGGTAAGTGAAATGAAAAGGGAATTTTCAACTTAAGGTACATGTCATTATGCATAACTACAATAACTCCTTTTTACAAGCTTACCATATAATAAATTCTTTGTACAACTTCGTTCTTGAAAGAGGTTTGAAGTGATGTTAGGGGCAGCATGGCCTTTTATTATTTAAATTCATTTTACTTAAAAATCACCCTTTTGCCTTGCATGAAATGTGAGTATGCATCACCTGCTTGCTACTTCTTTTTCTCTTCATTTCGTTCTTATTTAACTCTCCTAAAATCATTATGGAAGCCTCAAATTAAAAGAGAAGGAAGAAGCCAATAAGCAAATGAAAAGAATCATTTCACACAAATAAAAATTTATAAAGAGAAGAAAACCTGCAAATGAAAGGACAAAAAACTAAAGCTAGGATTTGCAGCAAGTTAAAATTCAAATTCAAATCTCTACTTGTTATAAAATCCTGTAGTGATCTGTACCGTGTGTATCTCGATGCTGGCATCGATCAGGTGGAGTTTTTTTTTTTTTGGGTGATTTGTGTAGGGTTGGGATGTGATCAGGTAAGCCAGTGGCTATGGCCAAACTAAGGGAATTTAGGGTTTGAGTTCCTTGTGTGTTGGGTCATCTTGTGGCAAAGTTGAGATTAGAAATGAGTTCAGCGAAGGAGAGGCCATTGTAATCAAGAGGTGGTGGAACTCGATTTGCTAAGTCGTCACAACGTTTCTAGGAAGAAGGGGATCATCATGTTGGTTTTGGATAGGGGAACCAAGCTACGAGAGAAGATGGTCATGGCGAATAGATGGTGATAGAGAATTGATTGGAGGAGCTGCGGTCAGTGTGGAGGTCATTTGTGTGGGGGTCAGGTGCAGCGTACACTATGTCTAGCTTCAGGATTTTTGAACTGAAATAGTGGGAGAAGTAGAGAGTGGAGGGTTTAAGGGAATGGGTAGGGTGCTTCCATTTGGGTTCAGCCCGTTTGCGTGTAAGGCGAGACAAACTCAAATTTAAGTTAGTTTATATTAAATAGATGCTAATGTTGTGTTGGGTTCAAAATCCATAATTTGTCCATTTTAACTTTGATTCCTAACGAACTTTTTGCAACGGATTCATACTAATGAGTCTGACATTATAGTATAATTTATTTACTATTTTGGAGAAGTGAAAATTTATGGAATTTTAAAAATGGACAAGATTTAAATATCGTTGTTTTCATTGACAACGTCATGTGAAATTACACCCAATAATCCGTATAATTTATCTAGCCAAATAATATACCATCAAGTTGAATTGAAGAGTGTAGATTATAATAGACAGCTATTGAGCAGAATAAAACCTCATTCTGTGCTTATTGTTTGTTTGAATTGTGAAATTAATTGCTATCGATATTGATTTATATGGATTGGATAGTTATATGACTATTTGTAATGGCTCAAAAATTCTTGCCTTTCAAATCGACTGCACTCTATACAAGTCCGACCCAAAACAGCAGAAACCCTTGAGACATTAACTTTGGGCTACAACAACATCAGACATAAACAAAAGACTTTTCATTAACGTCATTAAAATGTTACATCAGAGTACAAGATTATATATCAGGGTACGATAAACTTAAATACAACACACATCGGAAATACAATATTAAATTATGCAGTGGAAGACTAACTAATGCTCTGGACATAGCTCTAGCTTCAGTCCAGCACCTACTATAAAGTATCTGCAAAACCAAAACTACTAGCTGCACACATATGGAAAATTATGGGCACCTGGAGTTTAGACGGGAAAACAATAAACTCTGGATCAGTCATATGACTGGTGTGAAAAACAAAATCAGTTATTCTTAACTTTACTTAAAAATAAGGCATATTACGGGACCACGCCGTATAACACGGAACAGGTTTCCTCCACATGAACACCTGTGCACAAAAATTGAAACCTTCATCCTTATATTTATATTTATTAAATCAAATAACAAGATAACCAACCATAACTCATATCATACAATCATCAACCAAGATTCGAATTTCAAAATTCAAGCTATTGAGAAATGAAGATACTATAAGTCTCAAGTCCCATCACATAATGCAATGCAAACCAGAGGATAGAGTTTTACCTTATAATAGCCAAACATGCTTGATATTCTTTTTTTTATATAAAAACAAGTATTATTAAACCAAAATAACGGCTAACAAGGCTTGACCGCTAGCTAAAGAGAGTGACTGCACACACAAAATGTGAAACACGCAAGACATAAGAGAAAATACCAAACAAAAAAAAACACACACACACACTAATACAAAAGGAAGATGTAACGACCCACCTCCGCTAGGGTCACTCGCAAAGGAATGCACTAGATTTAGAGGGGTATTATTGGTAAACATATACAGAAATATTACAAGACAGAACATATATATATATAAAACAGCGGAAGTAAAACAAATTTCATTACCTTACAAAATAAGGTCTAAAAGCCTTTTACATCAAAATACATCAAAACCTGTCTTGCAATAATAAAGAAGCATAAAACCATTTCATAAATTATTCCCCAAGTAAAACAGTAAAGTAGCCATAGCCAAGAGAAGTCCAAGCCATGCGTGATGACCTTCAAACAGAAGAAGTCCAAACTAACAATAGCATTTCCTCCCTGTAACCTGGGGGGGAAAGGAAGACAAGAGGCGAAACAAAACGGGGTCAGTCATAAAGACTGGTAAGCCCTATCTACTATCAGTATATAAACTAGTAAAGTTAACTGGCATGAGGGACTGAGATGAACATAAGTATGATGACAAGATAGATAAGCTAAACCAAAATAACAGGATGAACAAAGGTACCAAAATAAACGAGTGTGTCATGATAAACTACGGTGTCAAGATAAATCAAGGTACCACATCGTCAGGTTTCTATCAAGTATACTATCCCAAGGTATTTATCATGTATAACATCCTAAGGTATATATCATGTATATTTGCTCTGCACCCCTCGTACTAGTATCCCAACCCGCGTCATGTGTTAACTATGAATGTCCCTTGCCCAACGCCACGTAATGGTCCATGTCAACCTAATATATAGCATATGTAGGTTTTCCCAACTCGTATGTTTCTTTCCATGTATAAGTTTAGTCCTTTGCCGTAGGCCATACGGGCTTTCCCATGTAAACGTCTTATCCTTGAAGTTATTTTGGACTGCTACCCTTGATCTAGTTATGTTTTCTTACCATGAACTATCGCGTGTCCACTTAGGATTTATGCCACCTAGGACCACTAGGGATTATGCTACCTAATGAACGTTTCCGTGTCTCGGTTTGGGTTCAACCACCTAGGGCCACTGGGGATTATGCCACCCGTCAATCGCGCCCTTTATCCCACGTATGTATCGTGAATCGTTTTCCATGTCTAGATGCACATGTTCCTCAATGTGCCATCCGAGTTCCGTGCCAGGGCAAATCAAGAAATACGGGACTCGGTCGGGAGCTTTAAGTCGTCTACTGATGCAGATATCAAGGTCTGTTTTTGTACCCGTGGCTATGGTCCCACGTGACCCCTCCCTCAACTACTGAAAGGCAATCCAAGAAAAATCATGTATGAGAACTACACTAAGGCCCATCGATGCCCACTTCCAGATAACCAAACTCACCCATAACTTGATAGCTAGTATATGGTCTTTTGGGAGTTCCCTGCCTTTCCGTACGTACACGATTGACTAAAGATGGTAGGTAGTCGGCGACATGCTATCCCGGGGCAAAATCAAGTATCGTCGACTCCACGCTAATCCATCCCAGTCTTTAGGTCGCTCGCATAGCAACCAAGGCATACTCTTGGCTCTTCTACCGCAGACCTTAACCTCTGTGAGGCTGGGTTTCATGGACCACTCGCCACCTCACAGAGGGATACCAAGAGTACCCTCACGTTCCCCGAAGCTTTCACTTCGTCACCCAGTTCGCTGGAGCTTTTATCCTAGTCAGATAACTTGCTCCTCCTCGTATACTAAGCGATGACCTACCGTACCAGGTTACTCATCTCTTTATGAACTAGTCCCATGTCCTTAGCTAAGAATTATTACTTAGTTACCCTTAACTAAGGTTTACCACTTAGCCCCTCTTTCCGCTATCCTTGTTAACTACGATTTCCAACCTAGTCCTTTGAGCTAGGGTTTTATCAAATGGGTTAAGTGTTGTTATCCAAGTTCGTGACTTGACCCGCCTACAAATCATGTCAAGATTGGCTAAGTACTCAAGTTCAAGGCTTAGCCATACAAGTTGGTTAAGTGTACCAAGAAGCTCATAACTTAACCCTATCAAGTCAAATTGGTTAAGTATTTATTTGCCTCAACCCTATCAGATTTTCATGTTAGATTGATTAAGCATGGATTATCTTAATCCCATCAGATTATCGCGTTGAATTGGTTAAGTATGGGTTAGCTTAACCCCATCCACTAATCGTATTACAATGGTTAAGCCTAATCTTAAAAGGTCTTGTGACTTAACCCTTATCAGGTCCACCTATTAGATTGGTTAAGTATAGGTTACTTAACCTCATCAAATCATCACGTATAATTGGTTAGGTATAAGTTACTTAACCCCATTAAATTATCATGTTAAATTGGTTAAGTATTGGTTACTTAACCCCATTGAATAACCAAGTTTAGATTGGTTAAGTGTTTAACTTAACCCCATCGAATTCCCGTGTTTAGATTAGTTAAGTATAGATTACTTAACCCCATCTAATTACCGTGTTTAGATTAGTTAAGTCTTAGTTACTTAACCCCATCTAATTACCGTGTTTAGATTAAGTCTTAGTTACTTAACCCCATCTAATTACCGTGTTTAGATTAGTTAAGCGTAAATTACTTAACCCCATCCCCTAACTGTCTTGTATGGTTAAGTGTCATTAAGAAATCAAGCCCGGTCCCACTTAACCTACCCATTTGTGTCATATCGGTTAAGTGTCATTAGTCAAATTTACTTAACCTTATCATGTGGCATCAATTTAATTAATGCACTCTCAACCTCTCACATTAGACTTTGTTGTGGTTACTAGTTAAGCCGGGCGGGTCCGGGTAGATTTACACCACAACCTAGTCTAACCTCGGGTCTTAAGCGCGACATGACCAACTTCTCACATTGGATCCTATTGTTTGTAGCCACTAGTTAAGCCGGGCGGGTCCGAGTAGATTTATGCTACAAACTCAACCCAACCTCGAGTTGGCCATTTTCATGTTTGGTCTAGT
Organism: Allium sativum; assembly: GCA_030737875.1. Taxonomy (NCBI): domain Eukaryota; kingdom Viridiplantae; phylum Streptophyta; class Magnoliopsida; order Asparagales; family Amaryllidaceae; genus Allium; species Allium sativum. The sequence continues at coordinate 166,177,602 of CM060924.1, forward strand.
GTCTTGTTACACTTACAACCCATACGTGTCAAGTTTCCAAGTCCCATGCTCATAGCCAAAGTTACATGTTGTCACGTTTATACCAACTTACCCAAATCATGTTTCATGTCATTAAAGTTTCCCCATAACCTAACCCCAACGCTTTTAAACTCGCATATACATTCACAACAACGCATAATGGATTTAAAGAAGGAACTTGGCAAAGGCATGACAAAAAGGGTATAAGGCCACAAGTTAAACATGGTGGAAATGAGTCATAAATGTGCTCACAAACTTGCATGTTACATTGTCAAGCCTAAAAAACGTGCATAACATTCAAACTTGGCAAATAGGTGATACATGGTCATAGATGACATGAAATGATGACAAATAACTCGCATATAACATCACATAAGGGTTATGACTTCATATGCAAGTTAACCTAAAGGTTATGAGGGTTCTCATGTTGCATAATGCAACATTTCAACATAAAGGTTATAACTTTTAACCCACAAGATCAAGGTAATGACTTTATAGATTGGCATAACATGATAGCATGTATCATACTTAATGATCAAACGCAAACTTGCAACATTCATTTAACTTTATAGTTAATATCTAAGAGTAGGAGGGGGCTTACAATGCTATGAAGGCACAAATCAACATATAAAACAAAGATTGAGACGAAGCCATTCATGCTATCACCCAAAAACCCCAAAAGAACAAGCTCCAAATGAAACCCTTGAGCAAATATCAATAAAAATCCTTGCTTTGAAGAAGAAAGGTTTCAACTTTGGCTTTGAATGAAGCTTATGAGCTCTCATGCAAGATCCTTGCTTTTTGGTCAAGAAAAGGTTGCAACTTTGGCTAGAATGCAACTTATGAACTCTCATACAAACATGAAATAACTCAAATGATCATAGAATCTCTCATGAATGAAGAAAAGAGGCTCCTTTACTTTGAAACTAGCTTAGAACACTTAAGCTATCATGATGAAGAAGATGGAGGCCATGGGTTGAAGTGGAGGCCATGATGAGGAATCATTTTGGCATAGTTTAGTTGTAGGATCAATTTATGAGGGTTTTAGGAGAGGGTTAGGGGTCTTTTTATAGAAGACTAGGATAGTTTTAGCCATAGGATAAACCCTAGAACCAATCCTAGCCTTTAAAGCATGTCTTGGGGAAGAAGTCACATGTAGGAACCATTTAGGGTCTTTAGATTAAAGCTGAACCATGAGAACCATTCAAATGCAAAATCTGCATTCGAGCGAATCGGCCCACGGGTTGACAGCCAAACACCCTGGATTAACCCCTAGTCGACCCAGCAAGCTCGGGTCGACCTCAAAAATCGGCCGGTTCGGTTATTCCCCTCTCCCAATTCGCTGTTTTGAACATTTTTGCATATTTATTTATTAAATTTTCAATTATATATATATATATATATCAATATATATATATATTTCTCTGCGCAACCCATTTCACTTAATTAAGTATACTTTAATTTGTGAATTTTTATGTTCAAATTACGGGGTGTTACATTCTCCCCTCCTTAAAGGATTTCTTCCCCGAAATCTCTAAGTCAAGAAGAACGTATCCTACCAACCAAACAACCATCTACTCAAACCATCAAACACTGGCATCATTGTCCTTAGACGATTTCTAATGCCATATGAACATATGCAGAACGTGTGTGTATATGCTCCTTAGCTAATGCTAATGATCAAGCCTGAATGATCTTTCTAATGCAAAATATGTTTAGTGCCATGAGTCCAACATGTATGCGAATAGTCCTAGTCATATAAGTACTATATGCGTGCACAAACATTCATTCATATGCAACATCCGCATGATAACACATTCAATTTCATCCATAAACAAGTATAAATACTCGTGCATACGCAACATGAAACGTGACCGCGTCAATCTAGTATCTAATGTGTATTCGCGCATCCACGAGCAACCACTTGCAACCATTTGCAACCATATCAATCATAACATGTTTCAAATATATGTTTACATCCATAGAGTTCTATCTAAGGTCCCCAAGATAAGATCGAGGAGATAAACAAGACAAACTCCTTACGGGGTTTGTAACAGAAATAGGACCGAGAGGATATCCACCAAGCGATAGCATGCAAGTAAGCTCTACAGGTGAACCAAGGATCAAAGATACACTCTTAAAAAGAGACATGATGCGCGCGTCTGAGCCGCATTTCCACGAACTTAATTCCATTGTGCCTTGACCGCCTTTGACTTCATGGTTTCGTAGCTCCTTGATTCCTATTTCCAAGGTATGAGTCGGAACTCTTTTCACTGTCGCCTCTCGTTCCACTTTCATTTATTCTTTCCCTAGTATACTTGGCTCAACCATATTTACGTACTCATGCAAGCTCTCCAAAATTCACTAGTGAATTCTGGATCTCGTTTACCAATGCCAATTTATGTTACCACGTGCACTTACTAGGGTGATTCCTATAACCCATGCTTAAGCGGAATGAACCATCCGTCTTATTGGCGGACATTACTCGATTGGATCAGAGATTTCCGATAAATGCATCAAGAGATTCTAGGTAACTAACCATGACAGAACCTAAAAGGTTACACGAGACTTCGAAGGTATTACCAAAGCAAGCCAAGAGTCTGACTACCCTCTTTTCAAAACCGAGAATGGTATCCCTTACTGGATAACCACTTTACCCCTAGAATCCATCCATAGCTCAACAATAGAAGTATTGCTTCTAATCTCAAGACTTGGCATAGACGTTCTAAAATCCAACAAGTCATGAATAAATGGACCGACTCTCCAACCAGATTTTGGGACAAAAACTGGGATCCTCTACCATGCTAGTACTAAGGTGCAGAGACTCAACTATCCAAGCAGACTTAAATGATACGATGGTCAAGACAAAGTCTGGACGGGATGATAGAAAAGAACGACTAAACCTTTACCAGAAACGGTACCATTTCTTTTAGGTACCCTAGAAATGGGAGCGTACAATTGCCCTCTCCGATGATCTTGTCCTTGTCCTCCTTGATGGACTAAGCCATAGAAACAGTTGCTTATCCTTAAGCTCGCGTCCTTTATCCTTGTTCTTATTATCCCTTCTTATAACTTCGGTAACCGGTCTCTCGAGAACTTCCTCCATCGCACGGGAAAACACTTACGTAGCTAGACAAGGATTAGTCGCAGTTAAAACTACTGTGACTCCAGATGGAGGAAAGAAAGGGAAAAGAGATTCGATCAAGGGAACAAAGGATAGTGCTAATGGCTTTTGGGGAATAGCCTTTAGAAACTTTTCTTGAAAAATGCTTCTTTGTAAACGGTTTCTCAAATAGTTTTCAGAAGGTTTTTTAAAAACTTTTGCCCAGTCTGGTAACCTTCTGCTCTAATACCAAATGTAACGACCCACCTCCGCTAGGGTCACTCGCAAAGGAATGCACTAGCTTTAGAGGGGTATTATTGGTAAACATGTACAGAAATATTACAAGACAGAACATATATATATATAAAACAACGGAAGTAAAACAAATTTCATTACCTTATAAAATAAGGTCTAAAAGCCTTTTACATCAAAATACATCAAAACCTGTCTTGCAATAATAAAGAAGCATAAAACCATTTCATAAATTATTCCCCAAGTAAAACAGTAAAGTAGCCATAGCCAAGAGAAGTCCAAGCCATGCGTGATGACCTTCAAACAGAAGAAGTCCAAACTAACAATAACATTTCCTCCCTGTAACCTGGGGGGGAAAGGAAGACAAGAGGCGAAACAAAACGGGGTCAGTCATAAAGACTGGTAAGCCCTATCTACTATCAGTATATAAACTAGTAAAGTTAACTGGCATGAGGGACTGAGATGAACATAAGTATGATGACAAGATAGATAAGCTAAACCAAAATAACAGGATGAACTACGGTACCAAAATAAACGAGTGTGTCATGATAAACTACGGTGTCAAGATAAATCAAGGTACCACATCGTCAGGTTTCTATCAAGTATACTATCCCAAGGTATTTATCATGTATAACATCCTAAGGTATATATCATGTATATTTGCTCTGCACCCCTCGTACTAGTATCCTAACCCGCGTCATGTGTTAACTATGAATGTCCCTTGCCCAACGCCACGTAATGGTCCATGTCAACCTAATATATAGCATATGTAGGTTTTCCCAACTCGTATGTTTCTTTCCATGTATAAGTTTAGTCCTTTGCCGTAGGCCATACGGGCTTTCCCATGTAAACGTCTTATCCTTGAAGTTATTTTGGACTGCTACCCTTGATCTAGTTATGTTTTCTTACCATGAACTATCGCGTGTCCACTTAGGATTTATGCCACCTAGGACCACTAGGGATTATGCTACCTAATGAACGTTTCCGTGTCTCGGTTTGGGTTCAGCCACCTAGGGCCACTAGGGATTATGCCACCCGTCAACCGCGCCCTTTATCCCACGTATGTATCGTGAATCGTTTTCCATGTCTAGATGCACATGTTCCTCAATGTGCCATCTGATTTCCGTGCCAGGGCAAATCAAGAAGTACGGGACTCGGTCGGGAGCTTTAAGTCGTCTGCTGATGCAGATATCAAGGTCTGTTTTTGTACCTGTGGCTATGGTCCCACGTGACCCCACCCTCAACTACTGAAAGGCAATCCAAGAAAAATCATGTATGAGAACTACACTAAGGCCCATCGATGCCCACTTCCAGATAGCCAACCTCACCCATAACTTGATAGCTAGTATATGGTCTTTTGGGAGTTCCCTTCCTTTCCGTACGTACACGATTGACTAAAGATGGTAGGTAGTCGGCGACATGCTATCCCGGGGCAAAATCAAGTATCGTCGACTCCACGCTAATCCATCCCAGTCTTTAGGTCGCTCGCATAGCAACCAAGGCATACTCTTGGCTCTTCTACCGCAGACCTTAACCCCTGTGAGGCCGGGTTTCATGGACCACTCGCCACCTCACAGAGGGATACCAAGAGTACCCTCACGTTCCCCGAAGCTTTCACTTCGTCACCCAGTTCGCTGGAGCTTTTATCCTAGTCAGATAACTTGCTCCTCCTCGTATACTAAGCGATGACCTACCGTACCAGGTTACACATCTCTTTATGAACTAGTCCCATGTCCTTAGCTAAGAATTATTACTTAGTTACCCTTAACTAAGGTTTACCACTTAGCCCCTCTTTCCGCTATCCTTGTTAACTACTATTTCCAACCTAGTCCTTTGAGCTAGGGTTTTGTCAAATGGGTTAAGTGTTGTTATCCAAGTTCGTGACTTGACCCGCCTACAAATCATGTCAAGATTGGATAAGTACTCAAGTTCAAGGCTTAGCCATACAAGTTGGTTAAGTGTACCAAGAAGCTCATGACTTAACCCTATCAAGTCAAATTGGTTAAGTATTTATTTGCCTTAACCTTATCAGATTTTCATGTTAGATTGATTAAGCATGGATTATCTTAATCCCATCAGATTATCGCGTTGGATTGATTAAGTATGGGTTAGCTTAACCCCATCCACTAATCGTATTACAATGGTTAAGCCTAATCTTAAAAGGTCTTGTGACTTAACCCTTATCAGGTCCACCTATTAGATTGGTTAAGTATCGGTTACTTAACCTCATCAAATCATCACGTATAATTGGTTAGGTATAAGTTACTTAACCCCATTAAATTATCATGTTAAATTGGTTAAGTATTGGTTACTTAACCCCATTGAATAACCAAGTTTAGATTGGTTAAGTGTTTAACTTAACCCCATCGAATTCCCGTGTTTAGACTAGTTAAGTATAGATTACTTAACCCCATCTAATTACCGTGTTTAGAGTTAAGTCTTAGTTACTTAACCCCATCTAATTACCGTGTTTAGATTAGTTAAGTCTTAGTTACTTAACCCCATCTAATTACCGTGTTTAGATTAGTTAAGCGTAAATTACTTAACCCCATCCCCTAACTGTCTTGTATGGTTAAGTGTCATTAAGAAATCAAGCCCGATCCCACTTAACCTACCCATTTGTGTCATATCGGTTAAGTGTCATTAGTCAAATTTACTTAACCTTATCATGTGACATCAATTTAATTAATGCACTCTCAACCTCTCACATTAGACTTTGTTGTGGTTACTAGTTAAGCCGGGCGGGTCCGGGTAGATTTACACCACAACCTAGTCTAACCTCGGGTCTTAAGCGCGACATGACCAACTTCTCACATTGGATCCTATTGTTTGTAGCCACTAGTTAAGCCAGGCGGGTCCGGGTAGATTAATGCTACAAACTCAACACAACCTCGAGTTGGCCATTTTCATGTTTGGTCTAGTGTCTTGTTACACTTTCAACCCATACGTGTCAAGTTTCCAAGTCCCATGCTCATACCCAAAGTTACATGTTGTCACATTTATACCAACTTACCCAAATAATGTTTCATGTCATTAAAGTTTCCCCATAACCTAACCCCAACGCTTTTAAACTCGCATATACATTCACAACAACGCATAATGGATTTAAAGAAGGAACTTGGCAAAGGCATGACAAAAAGGGTATAAGGCCACAAGTTAAACATGGTGGAAATGAGGCATAAATGTGCTCACAAACTTGCATGTTACATTGTCAAGCCTAAAAAACATGTATAACATTCAAACTTGGCAAATAGGTGATACATGGTCATAGATGACATGAAATGATGACAAGTAACTCGCATATAACATCACATAAGGGTTATGACTTCATATGCAAGTTAACCTAAAGGTTATGAGCGTTCTCATGTTGCATAATGCAACATTTCAACATAAAGGTTATAGCTTTTAACCCACAAGATCAAGGTAATGACTTTATAGACTTGCATAACATGATAACATGTATCATACTTAATGATCAAACCCAAACTTGCAACATTCATTTAACTTTATAGTTAATATCTAAGAGTAGGAGGGGGCTTACAATGCTATGAAGGCACAAATCAACATATAAAACAAAGATTGAGACGAAGCCATTCATGCTATCACCCAAAAACCCCAAAAGAACAAGCTCCAAATGAAACCCTTGAGCAAATATCAATAAAAATCCTTGCTTTGAAGAAGAAAGGTTTCAACTTTGGCTTTGAATGAAGCTTATGAGCTCTCATGCAAGATCCTTGCTTTTTGGTCAAGAAAAGGTTGCAACTTTGGCTAGAATGCAACTTATGAACTCTCATACAAACATGAAATCACTCAAATGATCATAGAATCTCTCATGAATGAAGAAAAGAGGCTCCTTTACTTTGAAACTAGCTTAGAACACTTAAGCTATCATGAAGAAGAAGATGGAGGCTATGGGTTGAAGTGAAGGCCATGATGAGGAATCATTTTGGCATATTTTAGTTGTAGGATCAATTTATGAGGGTTTTAGGAGAGGGTTAGGGGTCTTTTTATAGAAGACTAGGATAGTTTTAGCCATAGGATAAACCCTAGAACCAATCCTAGCCTTTAAAGCATGTCTTGGGGAAGAAGTCACATGTAGGAACCATTTAGGGCCTTTAGATTAAAGCTGAACCATGAGAACCATTCAAATGCAAAATCTGCATTCGAGCGAATCGGCCCACGGGTTGACAGCCAAACACCCTGGATTAACCTCTAGTCTACCCAGCAAGCTCGGGTCGACCTCAAAAATCGGCCGGTTCGGTTATTCCCCTCTCCCAATTCGCTGTTTTGAACATTTTTGCATATTTATTTATTAAATTTTCAATTATATATATATATATATATCAATATATATATATATTTCTCTGCGCAACCCATTTCACTTAATTAAGTATACTTTAATTTGTGAATTTTTATGTTCAAATTACGGGGTGTTACAGAAGAGCAAAATAAAATCAAGCACACAGAATAAGCGCTTCCAAATATATCAAGGAAGGGTAGAACCACCAAATGAGCTAAGCAGCAAATACATAACCATTAGGTCTCAAAATCACAAGCTAGAGGACCAAGATTAGCAAATGAGATATAGCAAAGCAGTCCAAGCGCTTTGCACGCCTTAGTGGATAGCAAAAAGCAAGGATAAAGAAGCACTACTAGAATACGTCAAACCAAGCTCCCATGAAGAACAACAATCAACACCTAAACCTCACAAGACCATGGAGATAGGTGGAGTTGAGAAGAAGAAAACAACATAAACCGAAGGTGCACAACCTCAAGGACCATCAAGACACTTCGACAAACACAGAACGAAGATGACAATACTACATCAACTAGGAAGATCAAGCACCAGTAGCTCGAGTAGATTGAAGCAGAGCATACCCAATAGCAAGAGAGCTAAAGTTCAAATAGAAGTGACAATCTAGATAACAAGAAGCTCAAGCAAACAGACCTCTTACAATCATGACGAGAAACCTCATCCAACATAAGAGCCGACAAGCAAGGAAATAAAAGCTTCAGAAGTAGCAAATATCATAGCTGCAAACAGGAAGCACACCCAAAAGAAAAGACAATAACAGTGAGACAAGCCTGGACAGAAGATGGCAAGGGAGGGTATACAAACTTGATGACGGAGACACAACCAATTGGCATCAAATAGGACCAAAATAATAGCAAAATCACCACTAGCAACCCATAAAAATCAACCAGCGAAAACCAATAGTGCCAAGAAGAAAGCAATGATGCTTGACTAATCAATCGGTCCAACTCAAAACCAACTACAGAGAAAGCAACTTTGGGATCGGCAGAGAAAGGCTCAGGAGCATCGACAAAAGCTTGGCTATGCACTGACATGGAGGCTGGGATCAGAACCGTTTAAGGGTAGGTGGCGAAGAGGATATCAACACCAACACTAACCTTAGGCAAACTCAGATCTATAATAAGCCAACAACAAATCCAAAAAACTCCCAAGTCTTACTAAAACTAGCAACCTAAATAGGGCTCAAGAGTGACAGAGGTAAGATTTACCTTGGCTTGCAACAGATCTGATGCAAATGGAAACAAGGAGGCGATGTTGGCTAGGGCGCGCTCACCAATCGAACTTGGAAGAAAACTAGGCGAGAGAAAGAGGAAGCACTTGAATGGAAGAGAAGAATGATGGAAACAGAGGAAGAGGAAAAGAGATAAATTAGAGGCAGCTAAAGAAGGGGTTTAACTTAGTCCCCATAGCCAGATTTTAGAGGGCGCCCCTGCATTGTCATGTGCTTGATATTCTTCAAAACATATATTTGATATAATTATTATTGTTTAGGTGAAAAAATCACTTTCGAAAGTAAATTTATCAATCCTAGCTCGCATAATGCCCCTCCCATTATGTTGGCTATATAGTATAAGTTTCGTATTGGAAAATGGATTCCAACTATGAAACAAGGCAAAGGACCTTCCTTAACAGTATTCGGAACACTCTAGCAAATGTCCCAGGAGTCAACTACTGACCCCACGGAGCGGCAGAGTAGGCCAGCACTAAACGCGGCGGATTGGAATCTTTCCTGAACATAACGTTCCCCCAATCGTATTTGACCTCCATCTTGGTCCTATTTGACCACTATTCGAGGCGCCTCAATTACCATCCACATAAGTAAATTTTCCTGAGCTTCATACCATGGCAACACTATTCAGTTAGAAGGGAAATTAGCCATATCTTTGTGGTCCACTATCCGGTTTTTGGCTCATTATGGGGTGTGAGGCCCTAGAGTCACGTCCACAAAGCTCTGCTTTTCAACAGAAACTTTGATTTATCTACCAGCAGCACTCAACATGCCACATTGTCAATTCACAACATATGATCGGTGTATATTAATGCATATCCCTCTGAGTACATAATTCTCAGAGGAGGGTGTTAAGCTAAGAGAATAAATCCTTTGCCACCAACTGATATAACATTAATAGAAACTGGCTGGTTACGTTGTGAAATACAACATAAGACATACTATCTGTTTACTAGTCCGTTCTGGGCTTGAACGAAACCGAAGGTACCATATTCCATGTCCAATATGGAGAGAGACCCTTGCACATTCGAACAATCGACAAGTACATCTAGAAGACCACCACTATACCCCTATAATGGAAGCTACCTAAGGCATCAACAAGCAGTCCATTCGATGTGAAGAATTCCGATCTTCCACTATCTTCGACTTTCAATCGTCGTTTAATTATTCGAAATCGGTTAAACCCGGTCTTTTCCAAATAATTAGCGCTAAAACAAAATCCAATCTTGGATTATCAACCCACCGACCAAGTCTCCTTTAATAAGATTAAATCTTATTTTCATATTTTGTTGAGCTATTCAGGCTTCCAAAATCATCTATTCAATTTGGTTAAGCTATTTAGGCTTCCAAAATCATCTATTCAGTTTTATTTACCTTATAAAAAGGTTCACCAAAGGTTTGTATTCAATTTGTGATTAAAAACCCTTATCTCTAAATGTTTCTTGAAAACCCTTCTAATCCAATTTGATAAGGATTTCTTTTCAACTAATCTTGAGAAATCATCTTCTCTTTTAACTTGGTTAAAGAACATATGTTATTTAAAATAACGTTCACGATAAACCCCTAACGTATTGATATTAAATATAAGAATTCAGACAGAATTATATCAACTTAGATTCAACACTAGTTTCCATAATCAATGAATACTTTACGTGGAATAACGATGTAAAACATCTTCCAAATTCCTCGTAATAGTAAATGTCTACACAATAGTAATCAATACCATCTATCTGAGGATCACTTCTATCCAAATCCAATTTTTTTTTCAAATTGGAAATCTTTTCTAAATCAAAATATTTATCTAAATACATCTTTCTAATCATGGTTATATTTTATAAACCAATTGATTTAAGTGTATTCCACTTAAATTTAATAAACACCATTTTATCATTTTCAGCTAGTTGTGCTGAAAACGCAAATATCCCAAAATAAGTTCAAAACATCCTATTTCTTTTTTAGATCATTTTGAAATCTTTTATTATACTTTATCATAATTTTTCCCTATTATTAGAAATTTTAAAATAGCTCCTTTTACTAAATCCATTTTGAGGCCACTAATGGTTCGAATGCTGTTTTTATTCAAAATTGGTTATAACATATTTTAACCGTTGAATTTTAAAACTCTACCTATCATTTGAAATCTCTTTTCATTTCAAATCTAATGTTTCTAGTTTCGGGAAAATCCGATGGTTGTATCTCCCTGTATATCAGTTTGAAGTTATAGGTTGAAATTCGCGAACTATCGCTGCGTGACGAGTTCTATTCTGACCATATTTCAACGTATATTATAAACTACATCGAATCACTTCTAAAATAGTTTAAAATAATTTCTGAAAACTATATTTTCTATTTTTCACTTCAAAATCCGATATCTCCATTAAAGGACTATTATTATATTATTTTATTATTAAAATAATATTAATTTTCAAACTTCAATATTTTAAACCTAATTTTTCTGGACATCCATTATAAAAATAAATAAGAAAGTTTTGAAAAGAAATTTCTTTTAAAATCTTTCCTAAATACTCTAACCGAACTTCACTTTTTCTAGTTACTATTCGTTTTAAAATAAAACCTTGAACAAGCCTTAATTATGTGAAAATTATTTCAAATCAATTTCTTCCCTTTACAAATATTCATCCTAATGAATTATACTTTACGTCCATCCAAAGTCAGATGTAAAATTTTGACTTTTATTTTCACTTATTATTATATTAATAAAATATTCATTTAAAATCATTTTAATGAATGGAGATTTAATCAATGAGCCGATAATTATAATTTTTGGCCATATCAACTATGGTAATCACATACCATCTTATCAATAGCCATGATAACATCCAGTCACAACTATTGTGATATAATCCATACCATATAAGCTTTAAACTATTTAATGCTTATATGGTTTTGTCAATCAACATATTAGCTTGAAAACAAATCATCGACTAACATATGTATTCAATCAACAAATGGGTTCATACTCATATCCAATAACCACAATCAAGTCAATTTCTATTTCAATGACTATTTAAGGTTCAATCCATGTTAATGTCCACAAATTCAGTTCTAGAGGTATATATGCAAGTGACTATATATACTTCACATAAAAATCCAATCTTTTCTAACCCAAACATTTCCATATCATAATACGAACTCATATTACTATCATACGTGATTATACAACTCAAACAACATTACAAATGTTAACCAATAATTTTCATGTCATTTTTCACTATAAATGAAAATATTCTTTTATAAATTCTCAATAAATTGAGACTCAATCAGTACCCAATACCGGGTGTAAATTTATTGTGTAAATAAACATAAACACTAACATATCAACTACCGTCTGTCATCAAAAATTATAATTAAACGTTTTCATCATCAACGCTTGTATTCACCGTTTAATAATATTGACAATAATAACTGTAATATCATCTAGCACTCACAAAGTAAACATTGCAACCACAAGCAATCAATATATAATAAGATAAGAGAAAACAGTTTAGGGAGTTCTCACATTGATTTGTGTTGATCATTGCAATAACAACCGTTCTCCGATAGTTCAATTAGGCGTTTTATTTTGTCATAGGTTGTAATGATCTCAAAATTGCTCCAAATTAGTTTCATTATGTAGCCTACGTTCATACGATTCCAACGGATCCTGTTTCGTCGGGTTCTGATAAAGTGTGGGAAGTTATGTATTTTACAAGTTATAAATACACAACAGACATTAACTAACATAATAATTTAATTATTTAAACCTTATCACCTCCCTAATACTTCTTCCCTTCCTCCCAATATTCAAACGTTGCTCTCTTTCATAACCATAACCGAGTTTCCATGCAAGCTGTCCCATCCCATATGTTCATGATTTTAAAACAAAAAACACCATCGATCATCTCTTCGTCTCCTATTCTACTTCATATACAATTACCCAACTCGCAACTCCCCATGAAAACGCATCGACGGCCTCATACGCATGACACCAGTACAATATTCGACATCTTTTGTTCTAGATTTTTCCAAAATTTTGCGTACAAGCTTTTATCTCCATACTCATTCCAAAAACAAAATACAAATCACAAACTGAAACTTTAACTTCGTGAATACCTCAACCCTAGCACGTGATGTAAAAAATCGAGTGCATCAAATATGTGTCACAGCCTTTAATAGTGGTATAGATGTGAAGAGAATCTCTCAGGGATTGCAAATATATTTATTTCATGATTTTAGGAGGTGTGTATGATTTTTAAAACAATCATTAAAGCTGTTTTTTTTCTTTGAGAACCCATGAACGGCGTTTTGACCATGGGAAAGAATGAATGAGGGTTTAGGGTTAGATAAGATATTATATAGTGGTAGGTTAGCTTATAGGATAAGCTTCATATTTTATTTTATTATTTTTCTTAGTTATCGCTACTCCGATCATCGTTTAAAAATTCGCATCGACACACATGAACTACATTCGGGGTGAAAATTGATATTCACCTATGGTTTCACTATAAGAAAACACTGATTTTGCAGCGGATGAATCCGTCGCAAATCCATTTCTATACATGTATTAGCGACGGATTTGTGACGGATAACACCAGTCGGTAAATTTCACGTCGGTATTTTAGTGACCATTTTGCAACAGAAGTTAACATTAATTCTCCGACACTTTACCATCATTTGTCAATATATTTAAATTAATTTAAAAAAAATATGCCGATATTTTACTAACGGATAAATATTTCTTTAATATGTATTGAAAAAAATCCGTCGAAGATCCCTTGCTAAACAACATGGGATTAGAAACAGATAATTTCAACTTTTGCTTCATCTTAAATATATGTCGGTAATTCGTCACAAATGCTAACATTTTAGCAAGGTTATTGGTGATAGATGTTTTAATTTTCGTCGGCAATCACAAACAAATTTGCAAAACCCACTCGTATTCCCTTTTTATTCCTTCGGTAAATGTTACTACAATAAAATATTAATTTGCAACTGTCACACGCCAATGTAAATTAAGATACTAAGTTAATATGAGTTCAAAATTAACACCATTTATAATCAAATAACGACATAGAATATCAATTAACATATAAGCACAATACATAATTAAGTTGTTAAATTCAATACATAATCAGTACTTCCATAACAATTATGGAATAACAAAAGACAATATATATTTCAAAATGAAATTATATGAATACTGAATACGAAAACAAGAATAGCACACAGGAGAACCAAAATTGACTTTCCAAAGAACACGAACCGCCAATGGAGATGGTTCCAAACCTGGATTTACATGGATACAAGTAATATCAGATTACAGGATATCAATTACAATTAAGCATTTTTTATTTAAATTAGTGAAGTAACCAACTATTGTAAGTATCAACAAGATTTTTTTAAAAAAAATCTCAACCTATTATCATCTTTTACGACCATATATCTCCTTATCCGAACGTTGATTTCATCCCTTATCTGACTATTGATTCCATCCCGTATCCTATCATATATCTCCTTCTTAAGATCAACAACAAACATACCACCATAACTACAAAATCCTCTGCGACCTGTCCACATCCTAGTAAACCGTGATGGGCTCACCCTTGAAGGTATCAAATGATTCTGCATAAATGTTGAGAAGGAAGAATGGAAGCTCGAAACCTCTGCGACCTATACGAAATCATGGCCATCACCCAAAGAATCATAAATTAAAACAGTGATAACTATACATAATAAAATGTAAATTACATTTGCAATTACATATGATAGAATTAATACAACGCATCATAAATGAAGCGACATCAGACAAAACAGAACTTACTGCAAAAGGGAGAACACAAAATATGCTACAAAAGTACACCAAACATGCCTAAGGAGGGATGTACAATCTGCAAAGTCAGAAGAAAATAAAGATATGTTGCATAGCAAGTATAGATTTAAAAATTACAAGACAAAACATAGCACTAGACCATCTAATATGAACAAGTTGCCATATAAATTGTATAACCTGGGCATGGTTTCCTTAGCCAATTGTTACAAGAACTTGCATTACCATGTATACAACAAAAGAACGCAGTGTACCACATAAAAATCTTGACATAAGTACCATATGTTAAGACCATGATACAAAACTGAGTTCTTGATATAATGGTTCAGATCCCTACTATATCCCTCATGTTTGAAATTCATTGACTCAGTAAAATATTAGCAGTATTGAAGAATAAACATATATGCAACTAGAAAGTAAATTCAATTTCTTAGATCTTGGTAATTCATTATGAAGAAAAAATACAGTGGCTAATGTGGTAGGGAAAAAATTATGCTTTAATGATGCAGGTGTTGTCTCAGATTAATTATCTATGTTATTTTGCAATCAAGGTTTAAAAACATTATCTATGATGAGCTTTTATTTGTATTTAATTTGCTCCTGTACAGGAAAATGGCCAAGAAAGAAAAGACATCATTTGAAGAAATAAGCCACTCAATTTTACCTTCTAGCAAATACTAAAATATAAACATGGATGACAGATGCAAATTTTGTTGTTTTTCACGGTAGGAAATATACTTCAAGACATGATAAAGAGATCAATATCTTTGATCTTGTATGAGGTTACAGCCAAGGAAACAATTTTGTTATCCAAATTCTGTACTTGCTTTTATGAGTTTATCCCTTTTCATTTGGTTTCGGTATTTTCTTTCTAAGTTTTATGGATATGTCATACTCAACGTCAATTTTTATATGGGCTAGGTACTAATCAAAGTAGTTGCTTAAGCCATTGATTTTTTGCTAAAGCCACAAAAATGTAAACCATATAAAAACTACTTATAAAACACTATGAGTTTCATCTTAGAAAAACAAAGTCAAAACAAGACAAGTGATAAAAGAAATTTTCTTTGCATTTGAAAAATGATTTCTTCGACCAAAGATTGGATTTTTTTTTTTTTTTTTTTTTTTTTTTTAATGACTAGCAGGAAACTTTTAGCAAATACTGGGTCTTCGACCAATGATTGGATTATATATTATTTGTATTATACCCCCGTGTTAGTCGTTCATATACACATACCTATATGTCTCTGTATGTATATTCCGCAATAAAAAATATTAAATGGTGTCTTATTTCTCTTTTTTTTGTATACCATCTTCTATAGAATATTGTGCAATAAGTTGCTTAAGTTGAATAGCAAATTATTCCTTACTTTTTATCGTAATATTGTTTCTTTTTTGGAACTTATGTTAGCCTCTTTTTGCTTTTTTATATAGAATGACATATCTTTTCTTGTACAAATGAACTATTAATTTATTTATTTTATTCCTACTTTTTGTCCTAACTAATACAATTAGTACATGCGCGAAGAGAACACTCAGGCACATGAGCAGTTAATGCTGAAACATTGAACATTTTTAGATAAGCGAAATAATCATTTTATTGCTTTAGTATTTTAGTACCTATTGCAATAAACTTGACTGTTCACACATGATCACGAGTTAATATTACTCCAGTGGTTATGGAATATAGTTTGCATTATTTTTTGGCTATACATGTTACATGTATACAATAAGAATCATTATTTTACTCTTAATTTATTTAAAAAAACTATGGTGTTGGGTTTGTTAAATATACTTGTTCATATTATATCATTGGCTAAGAGGTGAAATAAACTCAAGACAAATCCAGAGAATAGAACAAAAGATGTATACCTGGCATGAAGCTCTTCAGGTCTACGAACTAGAAGTGATAGATACAGCAAGGAGAGGTATTGGAACCACCATGAATAAATCTCAAGCTGGAACTCAAGAAATCAATTGAACAGCTCCTGATTTAGAAAACCATACTTTTCATTCATGGTTATGGTTTATGAAAATAGCAAGGATGAAATAAAAGCGGCTCAACGCAATGTGAATTTTACTATGTTCCATTACAGCTCAAGAGGTTAAAGGATGAAGCGTGCACGAGCGGAGGACCAAAGACAGCGATGGAGGACAAGGGTTTGTTGCGGTTGAAGGAGATCATAGCGATAGCGAGGATGGTAAAATTTAATGGGAAAGGGATCCCAATATTACCTCCAATTTGGAATCTAGGGTATAAGGAAAGGGGGGAAGCGGGAGATGAAAATGGGACAGTAGGAAATGAAAATGGGACAATGGAAAATAGAAATATACAACGGAAAACGAAATGTTTTAATAAGTATGCCCCAGTATGTTAAAAAACCCACTAAGACTGTTAACGTTTTTAATGTATGTTAAAAAAACAAATAAAACTGTTAACTTGTTTAATGTGAAGGTAAATTTTTGTAAATAAAAGAAAAATCAATTGTGCATTTTCCACCAAAACCAAGTCAAATGATCATATTTCTTTTCGAAAGGAATAAAATGCATCGACACACAAAGCATATAACAAATTTTCATATTTTTCCTAGATTTAATTCTTCTATATAAAATAATTATTTTTTCATTATTTGTAATGTTAAAGATTAATTAATTTTTATGGATTTCTATTATAACCAATAAAAAAATGGTAATTTAAGATATATTTATTGCAACTTGTGAGGAATATGTAATTTAAAAAATATGTTTATTACAGCTCGTAAGGAATATATAATTCTAAAAAATATGTTTATTGCAGTGATAGTAAGCCCAGTTGTTAAAAATATGTTTGTCGCAGTTCTTGAGATAGTAAGCCAAAGATTATTGCAATAGCAAGAAAAATCAGTTGCCAAAGATATCTTTTCCCAAAACTGTTAGGAATGCACCGTTGCTAAAATTATTAGTTGCAACTAAGGATTTTTCTTGTGGTGAGAATGTGAAGCGAGAAACAAAAGTTATGGCGATACAAGTAAAATTAATTTATTAGTTGGAAACCATTGGAGGTCAAAGATTGTTTGTTGCAGCCGTCATATGATGATAGGTGTAAATAGCTAAACTTGAAATTTAAGGCACGGTGGCAAAAAACTATCAATTATTATTTTTGAACATATACGCAAGCATCATTCTTTAGAATATCTTATATCGGTTTAAACATTAATTTAACATAAATTTAAAAATACTTTAAAATTTAAAAACATCTATATCAACAATTACTAAATAGGGTACTTTTGTCTCACATCCCTATTATGGTTTAATATACAACTCATGTCCCTATCATGTTTCATCTTCAAACCCAGTCCCTATTTTCCCCTTCCGCCTGCTGTTTTGAAGACTTCCGCCTCTTACGTATTTCAGGCCAAAAAAAAAAAAGCTCTCACATAAAAAAAAAAAAAATCTAAAATCTGGAAATATTCTCGGAAGTCCACAAAAAAAAAAAGTTGCATACACTTATGCAACTTTTGCTAATAGTTGCATACATGTATGCATCTATTGCATTCGTTATTTTGTATTGAAAATCTGGACTGAAACTTGCATACGTGCGCGCAGCTAATTGTAATACTTGCACACATATATGTAAGTATTTCATGCAGAAATTTGAACTGCTATTTATGCATGTGAATTTATGCACACTTGTATGCCAAAATTACGCAGTACTTGCATAGATGTATGCAAAAATATCAAGCGCAGATGCATGAGTTGAAAACGTGCACGAATATATGCAGGAAAATACATATACTTGCAGAATATTATGCATTAAACTGCAATTTCATTCCTTTTTCTGTTTTTTTTTGTTTTTGACGCCTTGTTTGATGTTTTTAGATCTGATTTCCTTAGCGTTTACGTATTTTATTTAAATAAGAATTTATGTGAGTTTTCATATATTTTTTATTGAATTTTCGAAAAATAAGGACTAAATTTTTAATAAATTTATCACCGGATATGAGTCTAATTAAGTTTGGTTTTAGGGATGTGTGCCTAATATTCACATATACTAAATAAGTAATTAATTCATAAAAATACGTCTTTCAGACACAAATTATAATAAATTAATTCATACAAAAGAATATTATTAATTATAAATTATTAATTATTCCTTAATAGTAATATTAATAATTATCATTTATTTATTGATTATGAATTTATTAATTATTTATTATTTATACATATTCATATTCCAAAATAATTATTAATTTTTATCCATTAATTAATTTTTATTAATTAGTTACATTATTTAATATTTATTTATTTTATTACTTTTTAATTGTTAATTATTTTTATTTGTTAACTATTGATTAATATTATTTAATTATGAATTATAAATGTCACTTTATAATAATTACATTATATTATTAATTAATAAATATTAAATATTAATCTTAATTATTATATAATTAATAATAGTTAATTTGTGATGAAAGTAGAGGACTCAATTAAGAATTTAGTAATTACATTGGTTATGAGCAAGAATAGTTTGCTAATTCTAAATAAGCAACGATTATAATTTATTTAGTATAGAACGTAAAATATTATTTATTATTACTTAAAATCATTAATTAGTACCATTAATTATTGAACATGTTAATAATTATTAAAAAATAACACTAAATTATATCTTAGAAACATAATATAAACATCTCTTGCAAATCTGTTGGAATTCTACTGCAAAATGGCTTTAATAAATATTCGTCGGTATTCTGCTTGGATTTGCAGCGGAAAATAGTGACAGAAATTTTCTGTCAGTAATTTGATGCAATCTGCAACGGATTAGTGAGGGATGACAGAAGACGACGGTAATAAATAAAAAAATCAAAACACTAAAAACTATCCCTTGTAGATCACATGGAAATCCATTGCAAATTAGCAACGAAAATTTCTGCTTTTAAATATATGATGCTAAATCAGTGTTTTCTTATAGTGTTTGTTATTATGATCCTAATGAAACTTGTTTCGTCAAATTCCGAGTATGTTTGCTCCGGTAGCACTATTTTAAAGTCACATTATTGATTGTTTCACATTTAAATTATACACGACCACATAATAACTATGATGGACGCAAAATTTGGAATCTTGCAATAATTTACTATTCCGGATCCAACAAAATTGGTTTCGTCGAAAACATGGATCGTTTGCAAAATGGCTATTTTTAAGGGCTATGTAATATTATTATAATATTATTAAATTTCAAAATTATCCAAATTAAAAATAAACTAATTATTATTATTATCGTATACATACATACATATATATATATATATATATCCTAATGGGATTGTATATAACTTCCAATTCAATATTTATTAATTTCGAGTTAAAGACACCCATATTTTATATAAAAACCTTATTTATATATTTAATAAATCAATAAAATATTAATTAATTCCATAACGACTATTTAGAAATTTGATTTGGACATAACTTACAATTTATACGATGAAATCTCGATTTTTTACACTTGTTAGATTGATATAGTTAAACAGATTCTAATATTTCTTGTTTCATCAAATTATGACTTATATTGAATTCTGTACAGTCGTTTAAAGCTCAAAACGTAATATTACAAACTACCGCGAAGTTACAAGCTCATACTAAATTATATTATAAATTGTACATTCAATCATCATTTTAATTCGAGTTATATAGATTTCAAGTCCTTATTTCTTAAACTAAATTGTTTTAAGTATTTAATATCCATTAAATATTTCTTACTAAAATCCGGGTTGTTACACTATCGATTGTGAATTGTGGTATGTTAGAACCTTTATATTTTGGCAATATTCTGTGTGACATTTATATGTGAATCCTTTTGGATGTGGAAATTGGTAGTAACTTATTTAAGTACTGTTGTAATCGCTAAGCCTCTGATTTGAAATTATTTTTCAATTATTCAAAATTCCTAAATAGAATCGGTTTAATAGGTAAATATTCCCGCTCAGATTGTCTAGAAAGTCCTAATCGAAGATTAGGAGAATCAATTAAATGGTTTAAGTTGACTTAATTATTAAAATTAATTGTATTAATTAAGTTTTAAAGTTAATTATTATTTATTATTAATGACGGTTTAAAACTTAAGACGTACTAATGATATTTTGATTTACTATTTACTTAGTAATGATGTTTAAATAAAATTTTAAGCTTAAATTAAGAAATTAATTATAAATTATTATAATTAATTAGGTTAATTGTTGTTTAATGATTTATTAAAGAACATATTATTATTACTTAAAGTATTTGTTCAAGGTTTAATATTTTTTATTTAAGAAGTGTTTTAAATATTTATAGTTTTAAATTATTATTAATCCTTAAATAAAGATCATTTTAGTTTTAAATTAATTATTTAAATATTAACTATTTTTAATTATTTATTTATAGGATAAATAAATATTTAATTATTCATTTTAAGAAAAAATAATTGTTAAAAGATTATTTAATAGTTAATTGTTTTTCAATTAATAAATTGTTTAAGATTATTATTATCTTGTTTAAAAGTAATTAAGTTATTTCATTTTTATAAATGATCCTTCTAAGTTAATGATTTATTAATTAATTATCTTTTAAGTTGACTAATTATTTAAATTTAAGATATTAAATTGATAAATTATTTAGATAACAAGGATTAAACCTGTTAATCGCTTTCTAAATGTGATCAGAAGTTAATCAATTTATTCAATAATAAGGTTTATATTTTAAAATGAATCACTTTACTAATGGTATTCAAGATAAGTAATTGTTATAGTAAACAAATTTATTAACTATAAGGTTTAAGATAATTCTATTGACTTAAGAATAAGTTTTAAATTCTATATTTGATCTTGAAATGGATTTAAAGCTAATGAGACAGTTTTGACAAATGATTTTATTTGAGTGAAACAAATCAGGTTAAATATGATATGAATTCGTAAAAGAACGAAAGAATGGGCTACATAACTTATTTTGGTCTGAATTTCAGTTGAAATTTGATAAACTAAAGTTATATGCTTTATAACTTAAGAAAATTAACTTCGATTATTATGAAGATCAAGGTGATGTTGAGTCAATGTTTGGTAGGTAGATATACGCCCCAACTTGAACGACATCATTTTTATCCGAAGAATAGTATTACTTTGTGAACGAAGTTGTTTGATTTATAGTAACCCACTAATAGCAAATTAGAAATGAGAAAACATCTTAATTGGTAATGATATATGTACTTATATCAAAGGGTTAAGTATGCGAATATTTTAGTCATAAGATATGTAAGATTTAATTAATAAAAGATGAATTAAATATGGTTTAGTGATTCCTATAGGGAAAAAACAATTGATTGTATTGTGTGTTATTTGATGGTTAAATAACCAAGTATCAAAGCTGAACCAAATCTACTCTGGAAATACCTAGAGGAAACGCATGAGTCATATGGTACAATCATCTTTTTTAACGATTCACTATGCGTACAAACGTTGTTTTGTTCTCTTTGGACAATCGATAAGGAAATCCATCTACTATGGTTAGGAGGTGAACTTCGCTCTTATCCTTGGTGGTTTATTTTCTAAGGACCCATGGCTGAATTTACTGGAAATTACCGAAAGTTGTTTTGAAGAAACCAGGATCAGATCAAGTTATCTGAATACCACTTCGATTCAATTGAGCAAAGAATGCAGACTTTATTGAAGAGATCAAGATAGAGTTAAAGTGCAAGGGATAATCCCAAAGGTGATTCCGAATTGGATGTTGTGGGAGTAATGCCTTCGGCTTGTCATGTTCCTGGACAACTTGTATAGATGAATGTTATTAAAACATTGTTATTGGAGGGAAATGGATATTCGAAGTTAAATCTGCTAAGGAAAAGTAAAAATGTAGCCTCGATCCTTACACCCGGGAATGGCTTAAACAATGAAGATGTAGCAGGGCTACGTGGGTCGCACCCAAGTAGGGTACTATCATCACCAAATCTAGATTGTATAACCCTTTTCTGATTACGAATGCTTCGGGGCATTTGCTAATCACAACTGCGATAGTGAAATGCTCGGTATTATCAATTGAGTGATAGGTCGTGTAGAGGGCCGTAGGATCCTCCACTATGTTTGCCTAGAGGTGTATTGATCAAAAGGTAGTCTCTTACTTTGTCATTGTATGAAATCCATAATCCATTACGTCCCTTCATGGTTTTAGATTTAAACGGCTTATGCTAAAATGTGAGATGCAAGCATTTGAGTTATTTTCTAAGTACTTTATCCTAGACATTATTATAATATCATGAGATTTTCTATAAATTATTTTGGTTATCATAAGGGAAAACCTATCCATGTTTATATGCGACATGGTTTTATGAGATATTATTTATTTCAAAAAGGATTGAAAAATAAGAAATAAAGTTTCCTGTTACTTGAGTTTTCTCATGTTGTTTTCGAAACTGACCTGGTGTTATTTCATGATAATTCTCGTGTCAAACCAAGCATATTTGACATGTTGGTTTAGATGCTTGGAGCTTAGCAGAGGGGCTGGAGTCCAGAAGTATCTCCATAGATTCTTATTTCCTCTGTGTTACTGTGTTCTTATGTGATAAAAATAGTTCGAAATGTTGTTATAACTGTCTAGGTTAATGTTTGTTTTTTACTCTGATATATGTTTATGTAAAAAAAGTCCTTCACATTGATAAAGATTTGTTATATATTATATGTTATTTGCTGCGATTGTGAGATTTTGTTTTATCTTATTTTTCTTTAACACCTAATGATTTGGTTTTTCCGATGCTTGGATGTTCGGGGTGTTAATACCGTGGATGTATTAATGTTTACTTTGAGGGTCAAAAAATGGGGTCTTTACAACATGTATCTAAGTTGAAGGTTGAGCGAAAATTTTGGCTCTGTGAGTAAGCTCAAAAGAGAAAAGGAAATGTGATGCCCTATTATGAATTTGAGTGTACATATATGAGAAAAACGTACTTGTTAGTGTTATATAAATGTTTTGTATCACGTCTGTTTATTTATCGAGTGGTATATGAATTTCGGTTGATGGTCTAGCTAACATCGTTAATAGGGGTTTATAAACACTTGGACATGGAAAACATGCACAGTATTGTTTTAAAGATTTGTAAATAAAATAATTTGATCAGAAACTATATTTTGTACATAAATAAATATTTTCTAATTTATTTTGTCGATTAGTAATGTTTGTTTGATAGGGATGATAATATTCGATTATTATCATTAGTTGGTTGATTTTCTTTGCTCGGGCAGTTTACGAGCAAATCTCCTCTTTTCTATATAGGTTGGGTAGATAATAGATTTTGTTAATGTCGTGGAAATTGAAATAGCCAAAAAGTTAATCCATGTGCTCGCTCACATCAAAAGAATGAGAAAATACTAGTGCAACTTCACAAACTCAAAATTGAATCCTAAATGCAATCAGCCAACGTCTTCCGCGCCCTATCCCCGTTAAATTTCCATTAAAATTCCAAAGTGGTCGCTCCTTTCTAAACCCTAATTCCCCAATTCTGAAAACAATTTCAAAAACAAAACCTAAGAAACTTTCAAACATTTCCTGCATCAGAAACAACAACGACACAGCCAGCGGACCCGTCAAAATCACGTCGTCGCCAGTTTTCTCGAAATGGGTCCCACCACAACTATTATGGCGCGCCATTTCTGTCTTGGTCCTTACCGGACAAGTGATCCAGCGTTCAATTCTGGCGAGGAGAGTCCACCGTTGGAACACGCTGCAGCAGCTAGAGCGGGTGGGCCCTAGGCCGGTTGGGTATGCTTGCAGACGTCATCGTTCGTCGGAATGGCTTTTACTATCTAGTTCGTGAGGGAGTTTACGAGGCTCGGTCTGCATAATTCGGTTGGAGGTGTGTTGGCCTTGGCATTTTCCAGGGAGTTGAGTCCTGCGGTCACCGCTATGGTTTTTTCTGGTAGGGTTGGGAGTGCTTTTGTTGTGTACTAGGGACGATGCAGGTTTCAAAGCAGACAGACACACTCAGAGTCCTAGGGACCCACCCAATTGATTACTTGATCACTCCACGTGTCATCGCTTGTTGCATCGCTCTACCTATTCTGACCCTCATCTGCTTTACTGTTGGGTTGGCTTCCAGTGCACTTCTCGACGACACAGTCTACAGGGTCAGCATAAAGACAATAATTGACTCAACGCGGTGAACCTTGAGGCCCTGGGATATAATAAGTGCAATGATAAAATCATAGGTATTTGTTGGGATAATAGCAGTCGTTAGTTATGCTTGGGGAGTGACTACGCTCGATGGTGCCAAGGGTGTTCGAGAATCCACGACTTCAGCTGTGGTCATTTCTCTCATCGGAATATTTGTTGCGGACTTTGTTTTGTCTTGCTTGTTTTCTCAGGGTGCTGGTGATTCCCTTAAGCATGCTATGGGTTGAATATGCTTTGTACAATGGGTTTACCATATATTTCTTATATAAGTTTGTTAAATAATGTTATTTACTATGTTGTAACTTTTTGTTTAAGTAGTTTTTATATCCTTGTGTCTGTAGTGTAAGTTATGGATGGATTTGGTTGCAAGGCCAACATCCTTTGAGATGGATTAGTATTGACAGCGGTTGACATCTCAAATATTGAAGGGGACTTTTTTGTATATGAAATGCCATTCTTATCGCCATACTTGGGTGTTTTTTTTTTAAAATATAGATTTTTTTAATGTTAGAGAATGGAGTTTTGATGACAACAACCTTATTTCAATTATCATTGATTATAAAATATATACTAACACTTTCTGTATAGAATATATATATGTAGGAACTATACACAGGAAATATTACTGAAGACTGTACAATTTAAAGATGATAGAGATTCAGAATTCCGACAAATTTCGAGACTCATGAGTATTCAAGTTTTCAAGAGTTCAAGAGTTGAAGATTAATATAGCTATAGAGTAGATTTTATAAGACTCTATATAGCACTCCAGGTTCAATATTCAAATTCTAATTTTCAAACTCTGATTTTGAAATTTTATTTTCTACCCTCAGTTCTCTCTATTTTATTTTTTATTTTTTCTATTTTCCTTTTTATTTATCTTTGTTTTTCAAACTTAAGTTTTATAAATTTATGATTTTATATTTTATAGTTTAAAACCTTATAATTTTATAAATATGTTTATATAGTTTAAATTTATGTTTTCATATTTTTTTCTACTTTATAATATTAATTTGCAACACTATATTTTTATTCAAGAATTTCCAGAATTATATTTATATCAAAACACTTGAAAAAAGTTCAAAATTCAAATTTACACTAGAGTATGTCGACATACATAAAACACTACGTCGACATATAACTGTCAGAAATTTAAATTTGAAAGGAAGTGTTTTTTCACAATTTGAAACATTTCAAAAATGTTGCAACCTTTCACACACTATAAAAAGGGCTTGAATTCAAATTTTTAATCATATCTTCTTCTCTACTTTTACTCTCTTTCATTATATAATTATTCTTAATCATTTTTATGATTTCTACACATACTCTACCAAATTCAATTCCGTTTTTATCAAACTTCTTCTCTTTACACTCTCTTCTCATCTCTCTCTGAATCAAGTGTTATTGAAGAGTTATAGGGCTGTTTGTAACTACTTGGGTTGATTAAAGTAGGAATCGGTGTAATCCTTGTAGCCCTGAAATCAAGGAAGTATGAATCGGTGTTTTTCTTGTAGCCGTGAAATCAAGGAAGTAGGAATTGTTTTCCTTGTAGCCGTGAAATCAAGGAAGTAGGAACCGGTGGTCCCTTGTAGCCGTGAAATCAGGGTGGTTGTACTTGACTATTAATATAGTAATAAAACGCTGCGTAATCCAGCTTTGTGCGGGACTGAACATAGGAGCAATTCGAACCAGTATAAAATTTGGTGTGTTCTTTCCTTTTCTGCATTTTTATTTCTATTTATTTTGCATCTGTGTCTGTGATTGTGTTTGTGTTGTTTGTTTCATTCAGTTATTCATATAAGTTTTAGATTTTGTTTAGATTCTGACAAACATTATTCACCCTCCTCCTAGTGTTCGTTTTGCCTTAACGATCCATTCCACAATCCTTAACAGTTAAAACATTGGAACAAACACTTTGTGAATTTAGTTTCTCGATTTGATTATAAGGCATTCGATATCTGTAACAACCCGAAAAATCCGAGCCAATTTAGAAATTTTAATTTGGCTATTTTAACGAATTTGGAGTAATTGAAATAATTTATTTTAATTAAATAACGAGTTAGAAATAGCGCTGCAGTTCAAAATTTTGGTTTTGAACTTTGACTGAACGTACAGGATGCAAAATAAAACAAATTTTAGCGAAACCAAAAACATTTAAATATGTTTAAGAATATCTGTCTAACGAATCTGAAAAATCGAAATTTCGTAGAAGTTATGGCCAGTTGAATATTCAGAATGGTCGCTATGGAATAAATATAGCCCTTGAAAATAAACATTTTGCAAACGACCTCCGTTTCCGACGAAACCAATTTTGTTGGATCCGGGATGTCAATTTATTGCTAGGTTTCCAATTCCATAATTTTTGGAATTAATATGTGAGCGTGGAAAAGGAAAACATGTTTGGTTGATTTCAGTCAAATTGGATCGACCAGAAAATGGCCATTTTTTAAACGGTTTGAGAATTCGACGAAATTAGTTTTGTTGGGATCGTATCGTCCCAACATAGCAAGATTTATTTTTGGGAATTTTTGGAATCAGTATGTGGCCCCGACAAATTAAAATGTACGTTCAAATCCAAATTTGAATGTTTTATATTTTAATTTGAAGAATAACTGACTGTAACAGTCAAATGGGCTTACAAAACATATTCCATTGTGTTCAGAATAAGGGTATTTAGTAAGGGGCGACAGTCGTCAGGTTTGAATTGGAGTTCGTATGGAGAAAACCCTATTTTTGAATTAATATAAATATCAGCGAATAGGATTTTTCTTTCATTATTTAATTTTATAAAGAAATCAACCCCCTCCCCCTTAGGGCTGTAAATTTTGTTCGAATGTCCGACGTCCGTTCGTGTCCATTCCGGAAATATGTCCGTTCGAGTCTGTTCGATTTTCATTTAGGACACGAGTTAGGACAACAAAATTTGCACCAGAAAAAATCATGTCCGGTCCGGGCTAGTCCGAATTCGTCCGAATTACATGTAATTTGGCTTATAGTTGAGAGAAAATCTAGTAAAATGTACAAAATGTGACATAAATAGCTATGTGCGACCGAGTCCGATCGTGTCCGTGTCCGAAAAACACATGTCTGTGTCCGACCGATTTGATTTAGGACATGAATTAGGACAACGAAATTTGTCCGAGAAAAAATTTGGTTCGGTCCGATTTTTTTAAGAAAGAAACCGAATACACCTCCGTCCAGTCCGGTCCTACCGATTTACACCCCTACCCCCCCTCCCGGTAACCTGCTCTCGACGGCGAAAAGGGTTTATTCCTTCCCCACCAAATTCCGGCCAAACCACGCTGTATTACACCTCGCCCCAGTTCAACCTTTTGAAGCTCTCCCTCTCCTCTTCAAATCCATACCCGCCACTCCCCCTATCATCTTGTATCTGTCGTGCACCACCTCCATGAAGACCGCGACTTCAGAGAGCCGCCGTGCCTCACCCCTAGCGTCGAAGTGGAACCCACCCACCTCCGCTGAGTGACTCTCCGAGCTCTAGAGTGTGGTGCTACCTGATCGGCCTAACATTGCACGGATTTCGAGAAAACCCTAGGCCTAGTTTTGAAACATCGTGAAAGGCATACAGCTATTCAATTTTAAATAAAATATAACACTTCTAAGTGTTGCAAATCATGATTTCCAAATAAAAATCATATCTTTTTGCTATGTTGACGAAATTCGATGAAATAGGAAACATCGGACTCGTAGCAACGTCTTCTACATTCTAGAAGAAGTTAGAACGTATTCAGAGCTCGCTACAAATTTCAGAAGGATTAAAATCGATATGAGACTTCTAAATTCAAATATGGGATGAAAATGCGTTGTACAAGTTATATGAGCGATGTCTAAATTATAGATCCGTAGTAAAAATGATATATGTATTGAAATGGAAATGGGAAATATTTATATACGTATATATATATACATACTCCCCTCATCCACAAACCATGGACGATATGAATTGATTGTGATTGGCGTAAAATTTGTTGACAATGTGAATGGTTGAAAATTAGTTGAAATGCGAATGGTTGGAAATAATTGTTTGTGGTTGAAACAAATGGGAATTGTTGTGGGAAATTCATATGATATGAAATTGATCTTATATCATTTAAATAAGCCCCTTATGGAACGCCGCGAGGCCTAAGATAGTGCGAGGAGCCGTACTTGGGACGGTGCCGGTTTTAAACCCCCTACCGTTATGCTGCCGAAATTTTAAATAATATCTATGTGTTTGAATTATTTTCATGTATTGAATTATATTCATGTGTCGAATAAATTGTTTAGATAATAAAAATCATATTTTTATCATGCGTATGAAGTATGTTTAGTATGCATGTATGAAATATCCATGTGTTGAGATATTCATGTGTTGAATAACATTCATGTGTTGAATAAATTCTTTGAAAGATAAAAATCACATTTTTATCTTATATATGGACTATGTAAAATACTAGTGTTTTAAATAAATTGTTTTAACATCAAAAATAACATTTTTATCTTATGTATGAAGTTTATAAAATAGTCGTGTTTCAAATAAATTGTTTTAACGATAAAAATATCATTTTTATTATATGTATGAACTATTTAAAATATTCATGTGTTGAATAAAAGGATTGAACAATAAAATTACATTTTTATTGTGAATATGAAGTGCTAAAAACATTCATGTATTGAATAAATATTTTGAACGATAAAAATATCATTTTTATCATGTATACGACTCGCTAAAAATACACATATGTTGAAACATATTTTTGTTCACCAAAAATATCATTTTTATCCTATGTATGAAGTGTTAAAAATAATCGTGTGTTGAAATAAACATTTGTTTGCTAGAAACATTATTTTTAGCATTGGTTCGACATATATATACACATGTTGAACAATAATATGGATTAGCTGTTGAGTGAAGAATATATTTGCGTGCCCGATAAATAGGTAAGCCTTAATGAGTTGGCTTCGCAATTTTATTATTATATAAACTCCTGTGAATGCCATTGGATGCGGAGAGTTGGTTGTTCTGTGTGAAATAATAAACGTCGCCATAGGATAGTAACAATTAATTTTGAACTACACCACATGACATACTTCTTGAAGATAGCATACCCTTTCATATACCACATAAGCATTTGGAGCTTATGTGACGAGGTTGAAGATATACCATACAAGCGAGAGGCTTGTATGGCGATGACGATATTTTAGGTTGAACTGAAGACTGATATGGACTATATAAAATGTAACGGTAAATTGCCAGATTAGTAAAAAAAACCACACGGGTCTGGAGATGACAATAAACACGTCTCTCTAGTCATTAAGGCACAAAAACCATTTATTGGGTGACGAGAATTTATTCTCTGGAGTTATGATCTATACACACTCCCCTGTGGACACCGGAATATATCACTATAAATATGTGCATGCTGTTTAGGATTTATTGGATGCATAATACGACCCAATAAATTTCCAAACCCCTCCCCGTACAAAGGAGATTATAGCGAAATTTTCTGAAATTTAAAGGCGATAGTGAAATATTTGAAGTAAAAAACGATATGGAAATCATCGAATGAATTATATATATATATATATATATATATAAACGAATCGCGCAGCTGTAGTTCGCGTTTTGAAATCGTAACTTTAAACGATCATATCGAGAGATCCGACCATTGGATTTTCCCGAAACCGAAACCATTGGGTTCGTTTTGAAAAAATCTTTCCAAAGATATAAAATTTGTTAAGATCCAACGATTGGGTTATGTGAAATGTTTAATTCAAATCTAAATAAAAATAGCGCTAGAATGAATTATATATATATACATATGTAAATTAAATAAAACGAATAACGACGCTGCAGTTTGTGTTTTGAAATCGTAAATTTAAATGATCATATCTAGAGATACAACCATTGGATTTTACCAAAATTGGAACCGTTGGGTTCGCTTTAGAGAGATCTTTCCAACGGACTTAACTTCGTTAAGACCCGACAGTTAGATTTTGAGAAATGTGTAAATCAAAATAGAGAAAAACAGCGCCAGGGCCACGTTATGACCTGAAATGTCGTTTAATTAAATGGAGCTATTTTTAAATAAATAAAAATAGCAAAATATCGTTATAAAATATTATAGGCGATATGGAATGGAAATAAACCGATTTTACTTGGTTTGCTTGATATTTGGTGGTTGAATGTGTTTGACATGAAAATTATATAAAGAACTGAAATGTTGATGTCGAATAATTTAACCATGGACAGAATTGGTTTGAATTCTAATATACGTAAATTATTTGAAAAGGCTGAATTAATTCTCATTTCAAATAATTGATCGACGAATAAATGTCGAAGATATGAAGACGGTGCAAGACCGGTGATCTTCACATTGTGTAGATTACTACTGAGCCTTTGAGATGGGTAGCTCCCTTGACGAGGTTACAGTGGTAGTGGTCTGGACGTACTTTTTGATCGTCTGGATGTGCGAGGGCCTCTCTTCCGTATTAGACATATGGAACGAGGAATAAGGTGCCTCCGGTTTTGTCCACACCTAGAACGGACTTGTAAAAGGAAGTGTGTCTTACGTGTATTCTATGCTGTATTTGTTGATCTCTACTAAATATACATCTGTTTGGCGGTGGAGAATTTATTCTCTTGCTTAACGCCCTTCTCTGAGACGTACGAGCTCAGAGGTTGTATATCGGTAGACATCAGTGGTATGGTGTGGATTGACAGCGTGGCATGAAAAGATGCAAATGATTAAGGCTTTTGTTGAAAAGCAGAGTCTTGTGGTTGATGATCAAAGCACGACTTTAATATAGCGTAGCTTTGTGTGTGGCGTTAATTCGCGAGCCTCACACCTCGGTATGAGTTAAAAACGGGATAAGGGAACCCAAGGAGGACATGACGTGTCTTTCTACCTATGGGTAGTGTCAGCGTTTTACTAGCCCTGGCATTGTTGATTATTATACCTTTGTGGATGTTGGAATGTGAGGCGCCTCAATTATATCGGTCTCTACGGAGCGAATGGATAGGTCTGATAGGACCGAGAAACATGTGTTCAGGAATTGCCGATCCACTAACATAAGTGTGGACCGGCCTTGGAGGATCCAAGGGTTGCCCAGAGTGTGCAGTCCCGAGACATTTGCTAGAGTGTCTCGAAGCGGAAAGGAGTATATCCCTTGCCTGGACTCATGTTGGAATCCAAATTTCCAATACGAAATTTCGGATTTGATTGTAACTTATATATGACGGCATAGTGACATGGGACGCTCATGTCGTCTATGATTGATATTTATGATTGAATTTGCGTTTGAAACATATATGCACTAGTAATAATATCAAATGATTTTGTTTTACACATATGAAGCATATTTTGGTCATTATAAGGTAAAACTCTATCCTCCGGTTTGCGTTGTATTGTGTGATGGGACTTGAGTCTTATAACGGCTTCATTTTTCAAAAAAACATTGCGTTGTTCAAAATATTTACTTTATTTCATGCACTGGCAATCACTGGAGTAAACCCGTTCCACGAAAGTGGCGTGGTACTATGATTTGCCTTGTTATTGTTGTTTAACCAGTTAAGTAGATATCTCATACCAGTCCCATGACTGACTTGTAGTTTGTTTCACTTTGCAAACTCGGGTGCCCTTATTTTCACATGGGCAGCCTAATGACAGGTGGTAGATTATATTTTGGCTTTTGCACTGCAGCATGGAGTGCACCTTTTGGCTTGTATGGAGAAGACTAGATATCTCAGTATTTTGGCTATTTGACATTCCACCATTAGTATCTTATGTATATGATTCCTCTTATCGCGATGTAGATAGATTTACTTCTATTATGTACTCTATGATGTATATTTCCCAGTGATCTTGATGTAGACTGATCATTTCCTTTTATGCACTAAGTCGTATACTGCACTGTGCTACTCTGATGTTATTGCATATTATGATTCCGCTGTCTTATTGATGTAAATTATTTTATTTTCTGTTTATGGTATTATCTGTTCTCTGGTAATGATGATTAATGTGTTATATTCCAATGATTATCCTTAATTCCGTGATACAGGGTTTTGGGATCGTCGTAGGTGGTATTAGAGATTTGGTTAATCTTAGTTCTGGAATTAAACACATTAAACAACTCGTCAAAATAGAATCAGTAGTGTTCCAAGGCGGGTAGCTCATTAGAGATAGGATTAGTAATGTCCTAGAATGAGCTAAGCAGAATAGCAAAATAACTTGATCAGTACATTATTATCTTTCCATATATTCCTCTGCTTTTACTATATCTTAAATTATCATTTCTATAGGCTTGACTCTTTTCTTACTTATACAGAACTTGACTTAGATGGCTACCCGAGCAGCTAGAGCTAGAGGAGGCCGAGGTGGAGGGCAGGGGAATATCCCCGTTGTCCTAGAGCCTTTGATTCAGCCACCACCGCCCCCATGACAGTTTGATTTAGATCGAGTGGGAAAGACATATAAGAATCTTGGAGGCAAGCCATTCTCGGGCACTTGTACTGCAATTGTAGCCTTGGGTTGGTTGAACATATGTGAGAAGATCTTCAGGGGCATAGGTCTTGAGGATCAGAGGAAAAGCTTTATGGGTGCTTGGCTATTGCAAGACCAGGCCCAACTATAGTGGGAAGCCATCACCTTGAATGAGGAAGAGGAAGTGATGACATGGAATGAATTCAAAACATTGTTCAAAGAGAAGTTCGTTCCAGAGCAAGAGATGGAGCGGTTGCATGATGAGTTTGCCAATCTTCAACAAGGAGATCGCACTATCCAGGAGTACCTCAACAGGTTCACTCAGTTATCCCGCTATGCTCCAGAGCTTGTTCAGACTGTGAAGGCGAAGAATAAGAGGTTCATTCATGGACTTCAGCGCAGGTAGCAGGATAGGGCAATGAGCCACGTTAACCTTACATTCACCGAGATGGTAGATATGGCATGCAATTATGAGAGCCTGGATATGAGGAACATGCAAATATACCATGCCAAGAATCAAGCGGGAAACAAGCGCAATACTTCTGAAAGGCAGCCTGAATCCAGCAACGCAGCAGTAAATACCAAGCCGCAAACAAATAGGCTACCCAGAGGAAGTTGCTACAACTGCGGTAAAGCTGGCCATTATTCCAATATATGCACCGGTCCAAAGCAGTAGAAGACCAACCAACCAAGCTCGAGTCAGAACCCCCGCAACCCTGTTGAGTGTTTCAACTGCCACCATATGGGGCACATCAGAAGGAATTGTCCTTTGCTGAAGAATACTCGGGTTGCACATGTATATGATAGAGTGAACCCGCCAGCTTCTACTCTGGGAGCAGGTAAACCCGATGTTTTGGGAGGTACCCTTACTATTAAAAATACTCTTGTTTCCATATTATTTGACAATAGTGCATCACAAAGTTTTATTGCAAGTAACACTGTTAAAAAGTTAAAGTTAAAACTAAGAAAGCTTAAAGAATCAGTTAGAGTTCATAATCCGGTAGGAGGATCTATTGTTCTCAGCCTATATTGTAGAGTGCCCGTCTCTTATTCTTATTTCCGTTTTTCTTTTGATTTGCCTGTTATGGATTTTTCTGAGTTCGATATCATTCTGGGGATGGACTAGTTAATGAGATATGAAGCTGAGGTTAGATGTGCCGAAAGAATGTAAAAATTAAGATAGGATTTGGAGATATTATTTCTATACCCTGTCACGACTCAGAGACAGATAGGAAAGAATTTTGGTCCGCTCTGGAGGTTACTTCTACTTCTCTTGAATATATTCCTGTCGTTAAACACTATGTGAATGTGTTCGAAGAAGTCGATAACTTATCTCCGCAAAGAGAAATTGAATTCAGGATCGATCTAATTCCGAATGCCAGGCTAGTAGTACATTCAATTCGAAGAATTACATTAAAAGAAAAAGAAGAATTGGGTGATCAAACTCGTCAACTGCTATGGAAGGGTCTGATCAGACCTAGCTTCTCTAATTGGGGTGCAGCCGTAGTGTTTGTTCCTAAGTCAGACGGTACTCTCCGATTGTGTGTTGATTACCGAGACCTCAACAAGCAGACGCTCAAGAACAAATATCCATTACCCCGCATTAATGATTTTTTGGATCAATTGAATGGAGCGCGAGTATTTTCCAGAATGGACCTAGCTACAGGTTTCCATCAACTGAGAATTGCCGAAGAATGTGTTCTTTTGACAGCTTTCAGAGGGCTGGACATATTTTATGAGGGGTTTGTAATGTCGTTCAGCTTGTGTAACGCTCCAGCTTACTTCGTCGATTTAATGAATAGAGTGTTCAGAGAAATCTTGAATAAATTCGTTTTGGTATTCATCGATGATATTTTAATCTACTCCAAGTCAGAAAGCGAGCATGAAAAACATTTAGAACAAGTGTTGGGAATTCTGAGAAAGAACGTCTTCAAAGCTAAATTCTCAAATGTATCTTCTGGCAAGATGATGTGAAGTTCCTTGGCCACGTCATGTCAAAGAAAGGATTTTTTGTAGATCCCAGCAAGATTACAGCAATTTAAGATTGGAAGCAGCCTACTACACCCACAGAAGTTCGAAGTTTTCTGGGATTGGCTAGTTATTTTCGGAAATTCATTAAGGATTTTTCGAAGATATCAGGTTCATTAACAAAGCTTACAAAGAAGCACGAAAGATTTAAGTGGACCCCAAAATGTGAGGCAGCTTTCCAAGAGCTGAAATTAAAATTGACTACCACTCCAGTATTAACAATTATCGATGGTAATCAAGATTTGACAGTCTGGATGGATGCTTCTATTGGAGGTCTTGGTGCGGTGTTAATGCAAAGAGGCCAAGTAGTCGCTTATGCTAGCCGTCAGTTGAAGCCGCATGAGAAGAATTATGCAACTCATGATCTTGAATTATTAGCCATCGTGTTTGCTATGAAAATATGGAGGCACTATCTATTGGGTGAGAAATTTGAAATATATAATGATCATCAATCGTTGAAGTATTTGTTCATCCAGAAAGACTTGAATATGAGACAACAGCGCTGGCTAGAATTTCTTGCAGCATATGATCTAGATGTCCTGTATACACCGGGAAAAGCCAATGTGGTAGCGGATGCACTTAGCAGAAAAACCGCAATCATCGTCGGTCTTATCATTACGCCTTCATTGACTAACAAGATCGTTGTTCTCCAGAAAGATGACAAATTTATTTAAAGGATTAGCCAGCGAATTCGAGAAGGCGATACTTCAGATTTCAGTCTAGATAGCAAAGGAATTTTGCGATTATATGGGTGAATTTGTGTTCCAGAAATCCCTGAGCTGAGAAGGGAAGTACTGGATGAATGTCACAAGTCCAAACTTAGTATCCATTCAGGGGTGAGAAAAATGTACAACGATCTTAAGCGCACATTGTGGTGGAAGTCATTGAAAAGAGACATTTCTCTATATGTTAGCAGGTGCTCTACTTGTCAACAAGTCAAAAGCGATCAACAGAAACTGGTCGGATTGTTGCAACCATTGGAAATTCCAAATTGAAAGTGGGAACAAATTTCCATGGATTTCATAGATGGTTTGCCCCGAACCAGGAAAGGAATTGACAGTATTTGGGTGATCATAGATCGTTTCATGAAGACCGCTCATTTCATACCTGTCAGATCCAATAGAATCGCTCAAAGTATAGCACAGATTTATTTCAAAGACATCGTTAAACTGCATGGGGTCTCCATCAGAATTGTCAGTGATAGAGACCCAATCTTTGCTAGTAAATTCTGGGAAGCATTCCAAATAGAATTGGGAACAAAAATGAACCTGAGCACCGCATGCCATCCTCAAACAGATGGCCAAAAAGAGAGGGTGAACTGTATACTTGAAGATTTACAGAGGGCTCGTGTTATAGATTTTGGCGGATCATGGGAAGACCACTTGCATTTAGATGAATTATCATACAACAACAGTTATCAAGCAAGCTTGACAATGTTACCATTCGAAGAATTATATGGTAGACTGTGCAAATCTCCCGCATGTTGGGTAGAACCTGGAAACCGACTTGTATTGAGTCCCGATATGATTCGTGAAGCTTCTGACAAAGTCGATTTCATTAAGAAACGATTACAAACAGCTCAAAGCCGACAGAAAAGTTATGCGGATTCTAAAAGAAGAGATTTAGCATTTGCTGTTGGTGATTATGTTTATTTGCGAGTTTCTCCGATGAGAGAAGTAGTTCGATTCGGTAAAACTGGGATGTTGGCGCCTAGATTTATTGGTCCCTTTCCTATACTTGAACGAATTGGAACTCTTGCTTATAAGGTTCAATTACCTGATTGGTTGCCTAGGGTACATGATGTGTTTTACGTATCTTAACTTCGAAAGAACATGCATGATCCAGATCTTGTTGTAGAAGAAGCAGCGCAACAGGACTTGGAAATTACTCCAGAATTAGCGGTTATAAGGGAGTCGATAAAGATTATTGGCAAAGAAACCAAAGAGCTAAGGAACAAGAAGGTTCATTTTGTTAAAGTGCAGTGGAATGGAGATCCTAGTGACTGTACTTAGGAGACAGAAGAAAGCATTAATCAAGCTTATCCCAGTTGTAGAGTGGACGTCTCTGACTAACTCCGGTGCAAGGTACATTTACAATACTTCGCGTTTCCGTTTTGTTTCCTACTTTACTGCTGTTTCTTTTTCGGGGAGGAAAAGTTTTACGTGGGGGAGATTGTAACAACCGAGAAAATCCGAGCCAATTTAAAATTTTTAATTTGGCTATTTTAATGAATTTGGAGTAATCGAAATAATTTATTTTAATTAGATAATGAGTTAGAAATAGTGCGGTAGTTTAAAAAATTGGATTTGAACTTTGACTAAACGTACAGGATGCAAAATAAAACGGATTTTAGTGAAACCAAAAATATTTAAATCTATTTAAGAATATCTTTCTAACAAATTTGAAAAATCGAAATTTCATAGTGGGAATCAAAAGTTATGGCTAATTGAATATTCAGAATGGTCGTTGTGGAATAAATATAGCCCTTGAAAATAGACATTTTGCAAACGACCTCCGTTTTCGACGAAACCACTTTTGTTGAATCCGGGATGTCAATTTATTGCTAGGTTTTCAATTCCATAATTTTTGGAATTAATATGTGAGCGTAGCAAAGGAAAACGTGTTTGGTTGATTTTAGTCAAATTGGATCGACCAGAAAATGGCCATTTTTCAAACGGTCTCGGAATTCGACGAAATCAGTTTTGATGGGACTGTATCATCCCAACATAGCTAGATTTATTTTTTGGGAATTTTTGGAATCAGTTTGTGGCCCCGACATATTAAAATGTACGTTCAAATCCAAATTTGAATGTTTTATATTTTAATTTGAAGAATAACTAACTGCAACAGTCGAATGGGCTTACGAAACATATTCCATTGTGTTCAGAATAGGGGTATTTATCTAGGGGCGACTGTCGTTGGGTTTGAATTGGAGTTCCTATGGAGAAAACCTTATTTTTGAATTAGTATAAATATCGGTGAATGGGATTTTTCTTTCATTATTTAATTTTATAAAAAAATTAACCTCCCTCCCCCCGTAACCTGCTCTCGACGACGGAAAGGATTGATTCCTTCCCGACAAAATTCCGGCCAAACCACGTCGTATTACACCGCGCCCTAGTTTAACTTTTTGAAGCTCTCCCTCTCCTCTTTAAATCCATACCTACCACTCCCCTTATCATCTCGTATCTGTCGCGCACCAACTCCACGAAGACCGCGACTTCAGAGAGCCGCCGTGCCTCGCCCCCAGCGTCGAAGTGGAACCCACCCACCTCCGCTGAGCGACTCTCCGAGCTCTAGAGTGTGGCGCCACCTGATCGGCCTAACGCTGCACGGATTTCGAGAAAACCCTAGACCTAGTTTTGAACGATCGTGAAAGATATACGGCTATGCAATTTTAAATAGAATATAACACTTCTAAGTGTTGCAAATCATGATTTCCAAATAAAAATCATATCTTTTTGCTATGTTGACGAATTCGATGAAACATCAGACATCGGACTCGTAAGAACATCATCTACATTCTAGAAGAAGCTAGAATGTATTCCGAGCTCGCTACAAATTTCAGAAGGATTAAAATCGATGTGAGACTTCTAAATTCAAATATGGGACGGAAATGCGTTGTATAAGTTATATGAGTGATTTATAAATTATACATGCGTTGTAAAAATCATATACGTGTTGAAATGGAAATGGAAAATATTTATATACGTATATATATATATATATATATATATATATATATATATATATATATATACTCCCCTCGTCCACAAACCATGGACGATATGAATTGATTGTGACTGGCATGAAAATTGGTTGATAATGCGAATGGTCGAAAATTAGTTGAAATGCGAATGGTTGGAAATAATTGTTTGTGGTTGAAAGAAATTGTTTGTGGTTGAAACAAATGGGAATTGTTGTGGAAAATTCATATGATATGAAATTGATCTTAGATCATTTAGATAAGCCCCTTATGGAACGCCGCGAGGCCTAAGGTAGTGCGAGGAGCCATACTTGGGACGGAGCCGGTTTTAAACCCCCTATTGTTATGCTGCCGAAATTTTCAGTAATATCTATGTGTTTGAATTATTTTCATGTGTTGAATTATATTCACGTGTCGAATAAATTGTTTAGATAATAAAAATCACATTTTTATTATGCGTATGAATTATGTGAGGTATGCATATATGAAATATCCATGTGTTGAATAACATTCATGTGTTGAATAAATTCTTTGAAAGATAAAAATCACATATTTATCTTATATATAGGCTATGTAAAATACTAATGTTTTAAATAAATTGTTTTAACACCAAAAATAACATTTTTATCTTATGTATGAAGTATATAAAATATTCATGTTTCAAATAAATTATTTTAACGATAAAAATATCATTTTTATGATATGTAGGAACTACTTAAAATATTCATGTGTTGAATAAAAGGATTGAACAATAAAATTTTCATTTTTATTGTGAATATGAAGTGCTAAAAACATTCTTGTGTTGAATAAATATCTTGAACAATAAAAATAACATTTTTATCATGTATACGACTCGCTAAAAATACACATGTGTTGAAACATATTTTTGTTTGCCAAAAATATCATTTTTATCCTATGTATGAAGTGTCAAAAATAACCGTGTGTTGAAATAAACATTTGTTCCCTAGAAACATTATTTTTAGCATTGGTTCGGCATATATATATGTGTATATATATATATATATATATATATAAATATGTTGAACAGGAATATGGATTAGTTGTTGAGTAAAGAATATATTTGTGTGCTCGACAAATAGGTAAGCCTTTATGAGTTGGCTACGCAATTTTATTATTTTATAAACTCCTGTGAATGCTATTGGATGCAGAGTGTTGGTTGTTCTGTGTGAAATAATAAACGTCGCCATAGGATAGTAACAATTAATTTTGAACTACACTACATGGCATACTTCTCGAAGATAGCATACCCTATCATATACCACATAAGTATTTGGAGCTTATGTGATGAGGTTGAAGATATACCATACAAGCGAGAGGCTTGTATGGCGATGACTATGTTTTAGGCTGAACTGAAGACTGATATGGACTATATAAAAGGTAATGGTAAATTTCCAGATTAATAAAAACCCCACACGGGTCTGGAGATGACAATAAACAAGTCTCTCTAGTCATTAAGCCACAAAAAACATTTATAGGGTGATGAGAATTTATTATCTAGAGTTATGATCTATACACACTCCCCTGTGGACACCGGAATATATCACTATAATATGTGCATGTTGTTTAGGATTTATTGGATGCCTAATACGGGCCAATAAATTTCCAAACCCCTCTCCGTACAAAGGAGGTTATGGCGAAATTTTCTGAAATTTAAAGGCGATAGTGAAATATTTGAAGTGAAAAACAATATGGAAATCATCGAATGAATTATATTTATATATATATATATATATAAATTATTTAACAAATCGCGCAGCTGCAGTTCGTGTTTTAAAATCGTAACTTTAAATGATCATATCGTGAGATCCGACCATCGGATTTCCCCGAAACAGGAACCGTTTTGTTCGCTTTGGAGAAATCTTTCCAACGATATAAAATTTGTTAAGATCCAATGGTTGGATTGTGTGAAATGTTTAATTCAAATCTAAATAAAAACAGCGCTAGAATGAATTATATATATATATATATAAATTAAATGAAACGAATCGCGCAACTGCAGTTCGTATTTTGAAATCGTAATTTTAAACGATCATATCGGGAGATCTGACCATCGATTTCCCCGAAACCGGAACCATTGGGTTCGCTTTGGAAAAATCTTTCCAACAATATAAAATTTGTTAAGATCTAACGGTTGGATTGTGTGAAATGTTTAATTCAAATCTAAATAACAACAGCGCCAGGATGAATTATATATATATATATATATAAAAATTAAATAAAACGAATAACGATGCTGTAGTTCATGTTTTGAAATCGTAACTTTAAACGATCTGATCGAGAGATCCAACCATAGGATTTTCCCGAAACCGGAACCGTTGTGTTCACTTTGGAGAGATCTTTCTAATGGACTTAACTTCGTTAAGACCCGACGGTTAGATTTTGAGAAATGTGTAAATCAAAATTAGAGAAAAACAGTGCCAGAACCACGTTATGGCCTGAAACGCCGTCTAATTAAATGGAGATATTTTTAAATAAATAAAAATAGCAAAATATCGTTATAAAATATTATAGGCGATATGGAATGGAAATAAACTGATTTTACTTGGTTTACATCATATTTGGTGGTTGAATGTGTTTGACATGAAAATATATAAAGAACTGAAATGTGGATGTCGAATAATTTAACCATGAACATAATTGGTTTGAATTCTAATATACGTAAATTATTTGGAAAGGCCGAGTTAATTCTCATTTCAAATAATTGATCGACGGAATAAATGTCGAAGATATGAAGACGGTGTAAGATTGGTGATCTTCACATAGTGTAGATTACTACTGGTGCCTTTGAGATGGGTAGCTCCCTTGATGAGGTTACGGTGGTAGTGGTCTTGACATACTTGTTGATCGTACAGATGTGCGAGGGTCTCTCTTCCGTATTGTACATATGGAACGAGGAATAAGGTGCCTCCTGTTTCGTTCAGACCCAGAACGGACTTGTAAAAGAATGTATATTTGTCATATATTTTGTGCTGTATTCGTTGATCTCTACTAAATATACATCTGTTTGGCGGCGGAGAATTTATTCTCTTGCTTAACACCCTTCTCTGAGATGTACGAGCTCAGAGGTTGTATATCGGTAGACATCAGTGGTATGGTGTGGATTGACGGCTTGGCATGCAAAGATGCAAATGATCAAGGCTTTTGTTGAAAAGCAGAGTCTTGTGGTTGATGATCAAAGCACGATTTTAATATAGCATAACTTTGTGTATGGCATTAATTCGCGAGCCTCACACCTCGGTATGAGTTAAAAGCAGGATAAGAGAATCCAAGGAGGACATGACGTTTCTCTCTAGCTATGGGTGGTGTAAGTGTTTTACTAGCCGTGGATGTTGGAATGCGAGGCGCCTCGATTATATCGGTCTCTACGGAGTCGATGGATAGGTCTGATATGACCGGGAAACGTGTGTTCAAGAATTGCCAATCCATTAACATAAGTGTGGACCGGTCTTGGAGGATCCAAGGGTTGCCCAGAGTGTGTAGTCCCGAGACATTTGCTAGAGTGTCTCGAAGCGGA
The DNA here is from genome assembly GCA_030737875.1 of Allium sativum. Lineage (NCBI taxonomy): Eukaryota > Viridiplantae > Streptophyta > Magnoliopsida > Asparagales > Amaryllidaceae > Allium > Allium sativum. The sequence continues at coordinate 166,220,279 of CM060924.1, forward strand.
AAGGAGTACATCCCTTGCCTAGACTCATGATGGAATCCAAATTTCCAATACGAAAATTTGGATTTGATTGTAACTTATATATGGCGACATAGTGGCATGGGATGCTCATGTCGTCTATGATTGATATTTATGATTGAATTTGCGTTTGAAACATATATGCACTAGTAATAATATCAAATGATTTTGCTTTACACGTATGAAGCATATTTTGGCCATTATAAGGTAAAACTCTATCCTTCGGTTTGCGTTGCATTGTGTGATGGGACTTGAGTCTTATAACGACTTCATTTTTATGAAAAGTGTTACGTTGTTCAAAAGATTTACTTTATTTCATGCACTGGCAATCACTGGAGTAAACCCGTTCCGTGAAAGTGGCGTGCTCCTATGATTTGCCTTGTTATTGTTGTTTAACCAGTTAAGTAGATTTCTCATACCAGTCCCACAACTGACTCGTAGTTTGTTTCACTTTGCAAACTCGGGTGCCCTTATTTTCACACGGGCAGCCTAGTGATAGGTGACAGGTTATATTTTGGCTTTTGATCTGCAGCATGGAGTGCACCCTTTGGCTTATATGGCAAAGACTAGATCTCTCAGTATTTTGGCTATTTGACATCCGCCATTAGTATTTTATGTATATGATTCCGCTTATTGGGATGTAGATAGATTTACTTCTGTTATGTACTCTATGATGTATATGTCCCAGTGATCTTGATGTAGACTGATCATTCCCTTTCATGCACTAAGTCGTATCCTGCACTGTGCTACTCTGATGTTATTACATATTATGATTTCGCTGTCATATTGATGTAAATTATTCTATTTTCTGTTTATGCTATTATCTGTTCTCTGCTAATGATGATTAATGTGTTACATTCCAATGATTATCCTTAATTCCATGATACAGGGTTTTGGGATCGTCACAGTATCATTATTAGGTACGTTGGAATATAAATTTATGAAGAATAAAGGAAATTGTAATTACTAGGAAAAAATTAAATTGAGAGTTTGAGCAAATAAATTCCGATGATTTGAAAATATGTTTTCAAAGGTTTGAGAAATATATATATATATATATAATATTACTATGAATGATTTATATATCATGGAAAGGAAATTTGTGAAACAAAAAGCACTAAACCACTTTGGTCGTTGGGAAATAACACTGATGATGACTACAACATCATCGGTGTTCGTTTTCGAGTTCTAGGTAGGAATTGCTACCATTGGTAAATTCTGTTTCAAAGTTACTTTAAAAAATGAATTTTGATTTAATATACTAAGTTAAAGTGTATATATATAAAGTATATTTATGATTTCAAAATGAGTTGTAATAAAAATAAGGAATTTAAATTCTTAAACTTTTGGTTAAGAATTGATATGTGGATTCATATAGCCTCTACATTAGGATACATTAGTTCTACATCTTGAGTGAGAAATTGATTGGTGTTTGTTTGGTTAGAATGAAGTGGGAATATTAATGACTTTGGCAGTTGAGACTTCCAAGTTAATTTTAGAACTGAACTAAGAGTTGGTAAATTAAGAAGAATTAAGTTTAAATAACTTGATTAAACCTGTAGAGAATAAAAATAAGAACTGATATAGTAATAACCAATAAAGATAACTACATAAGTTGTATTTAAATAGTTTGTTCACACTTCTGTTTTGATTTAAGATTCGAGTATATGACTTTGAGATGTTTTACACCCATCCGAATAAAGATTAATCACTCGATTCTCGACGATGAACACTAGGTGAGAGTTCTTGATACGGAACTCAAATTCTCTATTATATTATTTGGCTATGCAAGGAGAATAGAGGTTCCTAATCAAGGAATCTAATCAGAGTCCGCACTAGAGATGTCTAGTGAAAGATACTAGTTCAAAAGAGTTATGTATTCGAATACTGATCGAATCAGATATTGCGTATAGATGAGCTGTGTTCATTAAATGCATTTATTAAATTGAATTTTATTGTTAAATTTGAGTTTTGTTTCTATATTGAATAAGGTTGAAACTTTGAGACAAAATTCATTTTAGGATGGAAAAATGTAACAATCCACAATTTTATCAATTAAATTTATGAATATTTCATTTATTTAAATATTCAGTTTGTGTTTTTAATCATTTTAATTACATTTTAAATGATAAGCTAATGATCGAAAATTATTTATAACCTTTTAAATAATGATTTTAAATGGTTTATAGCATTTTCAAATTTATTTTAAATTAAAATAGAAAAGTTGGTTTTTTTGGTTAAAAAAATTGATATGCATTTTAAACTAAATAAAATTATTTGAAAATTTATCTAAATGTATGTATGGTAAGGTAATAATATTTTAAGGTTATGATTATATTTTATAAAATCATATAATGTTATTCAATATAATAATAATAAAATTAAATACTTATATTAAAAACATATGACTTTATGGTTAAAGAACAACCATGAGATTTTAGGTCATATTTATGTTAAGGGATTATTATACTTTAATAAAGAAGAAGGACGATGCGGAGAAGCATTTTGAGAAGTACAAAAAGATGGTTCCAGAAGGCCATCCTTATGCTGAGATTTTCAATCAGAATATGAATGCCATGAAAGGAATTTCACCAATGGAGTAGACTGTTAAGGTAGTCTATGCGTTTGCATTTATTTTCACTTACAGTTTTATTTTCCATGGTTCAGAAGATGTCTATGATGTAGTATGATATGTTGTAACTTGGTTTGGAATTCAGCGATCAAAGAGTATTTGACAAAGCTAAAAACGTGTGGCTTATGTGTAATACATATATATTTACTTAATAAGAATAGTGATATAATATATTTTATATTATATAAAACTTTGATTTGATGTTAGTAGTAAAATATGCAAAAATATACTTAAAATTTATATTTTAATTATTTGAAAACTTGATTTGATGGTAGGTGAAATGAAATGAGAAATTTTCAATTTAAGGTACATGTCATTATACATAAGTACATTACTCCTTTTTATAAACATACCATCTAATAAATGCTTGGTACAATTTGGTTTTTAAAAGAGGTTTGAAGTTATGTTAGGAGCAACATGGTCTTTTGTTATATAAATTCATTTTACTTAAAAAAATCACACTTTTCAACTTATATAAAATGTGAGTATGCATCTCCTTGCTACTTCCTTTTCTTTTCTTTGTGTTCTTGTTTAATTCTCCTAAAATCAACGTAGCAGCCTTAAATTTAAAGAAAAAGAAGAAGCTAATAAGCAAGTGAAAAGAATCATTTCACATAAAAAAAATATAAAAGAAAAAACTGCAAATGAAAAGAGAGAAAAAGTAAAGTCGGGATTTGCAACAACTTAAAAATCAAATTCAAATCTCTGTTTGAAAAATCTCATAGTGATCTGTATTGTGTGTATCTTGATGCTGGTATTAATCAGGTGGAGAATTATGTAGCGTTGGGATGTGAGTAAGTGAAGTAGTGTCCATGGCTAAACTAAGGGAAGTTAAGGTTTGAGTTCTTGGAGTGTTAGTTCATCTATTAGTTAAACGGATATCAGAACTGAGTTCAGCAAAGGGAGAGGTCGATGTAATCAACTGGGGGCGGAGCTCGATTATCTAAATTGTCACGGTGTTTCTGGGAAGAGAGCGAACGTCAGGTCAGTTTTGGATAAGCGGGACCGAGCAATAGGAGGAGCTGGTCACGACGAAGAGAAGGTGAATTGATTGGCAGAGGTCTAGTGAGCGTGGGAGTCCATTTGTAACATATCGTCTTTCATCCACTTCAAGCTGTCAATTAAACCAACTCAAACCGTTCGAAACGACAGAATGTTACTAGCTTCTGATGTAAATAGAATAAATCACAGAATCACAAACACAGAAAAACAGAATATCTCGCGGCGGAATAAATAAACTATACTATAGTAGTTCATGAAGCTACTAAATGAAAATCAAAATTTATACATAATATCAGAGTTACAAAAATACAACGGAAGTCTAAATACAAGAATTTCTAATACAAAAGAGAAATAGCCAGAATCAACAGGTAAAGGTGATATCTTCAATAGTCTCCATCTTCAAAAGGTGAAATCTCAACACTGCAATACTCGATCTGGCCCGAGCAATAATCCAAAACAAAACAACTCGGATCAGGAATAACATTCTCATGGAAGTAAATCAACTCAAATGAAATGTTCAGTGAAATGCAATCAGTAACTTAAAGGATGTTTGGGATCAACATCCTCTAAGGATCCATCAAACTAATATCATAGAATATAATATGCTATTATAATAGTGTCTATGGTTAAATATAACATATTAAAATGGCGTAAGCAGGATTACATTTTTACCCTTGCACTGTATATAAACATTGTCGTAAACTTTGCATATAAAACACCAGTAATGGTCGGTGGATAGGGATGCGCCGCTATACGACAACGTCCAATTAAAATCGTAGGGGCTATTAGGATAAATATGACAAGGCATCGAGGCAATACCCATCAGTAGGATTCTACCGGATTGCGGACCCAGGCCGGTGGTAACGCATAGCTGTGACTACCGCCCACCCCAGACAATACTCCAAAAATCAAAGGCGCCAACCAATCACAAAGTAATATATACGGTATCGAAGAAGCATGTCTGCTAAGAGGAGCTAGCTCACGTTAACCTGGGTATGGCTCATGTTTTAGTCATTTTAATTATGACCCGAAGGTCAAGGCTATCCATCATCGTTCTCCTTCTTCAAATCCAGTAATCGCCACCAAACCATCCTACTTCATTCTGGAACTCCACCACGTATATAGTCGTTAAAGTGGTTTTGGGTATTGGCAGGGAGTATGACAATATCTGATCCCGGTCTCTTTAACAACCAAAGTTTACCTTTTTCACACCGTGGCCATTTCATAAAATCATATCTTGAAATAAATTGATTTAAGAAATTTCTTTAATTCAAACCCAACTGTTTATGAATCAATTCCATATATAAAATTATTTCAATTCATATTCAGTCAATTTATAATCGAAATTATATACTCATATCAATAATAAATTCAAATTCCAATTAATTACGCAGTTCACGTTCATTTCCTACAAAGTTCAATATTTAAGTCAATCCAAAATTCGCATTTAGTTGATTTAAAATCAAATTCATTGAATCAAGTATCGTTATGTAAATTTAAATATTTAAACCTTGAATTTAAAATGCAAAATCAAAACTTATCCACCTATTAAGTTTATTATTAAAGTTTATAAAATATATATAAAATAAGCATTGAAAATATATTTATAAATTATAAATTTACATAGAAAATAGCTTTATTAACATATACAAGTTTAAAATAATTTAGAAATAGGTTTAAAAAGAATAATTTATTATAATATATTAATTTAAAGTTCAAAATGCATATATGATTAAATTATACAGTTTAAAATAAATAAATTATAAGTAAAATCTTAAATAAGCATTTAAATACATTTTTACTTATAAAATCATTTTAAAATATATAATTTAAAATTTACAAAATTTAAGTATAAATCTTTAAAATATAAATATAAGATCTTAAATTAATATTATTACAATCAAACTTTCCAACTCATTTTATTTTGAAAACATGACCAATGGTGTCCGTATATAGTTTTCTACCCTCTGGTCAAGTGATACGGATATTTATCATTTCAACTCGCAATTTATAAAATTTCCACGGGTTATCATTTCAACCCGCAATCCCAAATTAAGTAAAAAATGTTTAGGTCTATCATTTCAACCCATAACGATTTTTCCCTAATCTAATGTCCATTCGGGTATGTATCATTTCAACCCTTAGTGATTTTTTCTAAACTAGGAGTATCTACAACATAACAAATCATCACATATCATCGATCCCATCATAGTCATATATAATCAGTATGCGTACATGTCATATGAATATCGTATCACATATGAAAGCGTATATTTTAAACAAACAATTTCTAGTGGCAATCCCATACATTTCATAACAGTTCATTTAGTTGATCTAACATCTACGAAATAATGTGAGTCAGGTGTGAGATAAACTCACCTTTCGTGGCCCAAAATGAAATGATGACTTGCAGACACGGTTTAGAATGGATTTTAACTCGATGATCACTCAAAATCTTATTTTCTTTATAAGAGGATGTTAGGGAACATTCAATGGTTTTGTACGACTATTGGTTTTGGAACGGTTTTCAACTCAACACCAAAGTGAACTCAAAAAAATAAAATTAAAACAATGCTAACTCGATTCAACCAAAATAAAATACAAGATTTCTTTGTCAATATTATATATATACACATACCGAAAAATTATAATAGATATATAAATTTAAAAACTCAACGCACACCGCAAACACACAACATAAATTAAAATTATAACATATATATATATATATATATATATATATATATATATATATATAATCAACATGACGCTAAATGCACACACACAACAACAACAAAACTATATATATTTAAAATATATACACACCCAAAATCATTTTATATTTTATAAAATATATATATGTCAATATATAATACACAACACAATATGTAGACACAACCAAAACACATAAATCCTTATATGTAAAATCAAAAATACGCACACATCACACATAACTATTCACTCGTCACAACTCACACAAGAAAATTATATATACAATATTTATATATGTACATAAAATTTTCAACACACATAAATATATAAAAACCCAAGATATATGTTTGTTTTATAAATAAACGTAGATTTATGCAAACTCAACTCATATTCACACATGAACACATCACCACATAGAAAAAATACAACATGCACTAAATAAAAACTCACACACAAACAGAAGAACAAAACTCACACAACATTCTCACATACAAAACAAACCCACTAACGTACGCAAACAAATCATATAACAAAACACGCAAGAACAAAAAGGAACTCACACAAATAAAAACTCACACGCACAAAACTAGAAGGGGCCAGCGGGTTCGGAGCGGAGGGAAGTACTAGGCATGGCAGCAGGGGTTCACGGTGGAGGATCTCCTGATGGTTTTGTGTGGAAGTGGGAAGGGCTGCATGGCGAAGTAGAGAAAATTGAAAACTGGCGTGGTATGGAAGAAGAAAACATAAGAAAGAAAAAAATGGAGAAGAACAACAGTTGTTTCACGAAATCAATAAATAGGAGATATGGTAGAGAAAAAGATAAGCCGTTATAAATATATATTTGGGAAAAAACGTGTGGGAAACATATTACATTCACGAAGGGGAAAGAAGTAATGAGCTGATGCATTTATTTCTCTTGGGACCACGCGTTTTGGGAAGAGATCAAAGTTTGAACGGAAATTGGTGAATAATATATGCGATGGAAAGAATATAAACAAAGGACAAAAAAGGAAACGGTATGAAATTGAATTCAATGCACGGAAAAATGGAAACAGACATATTATAAAAAGAATGAAGGAAGAGGTAAGGGAGTAAACAATTTTTTTTGAATGATATTACATGCTTTGAAATGAAAGTGTAACGTTACATGCATGGTTATATGAATGGTTTTGGAAAAATAGAGAAAATGAATGGGTGCTTTGGAAAAAAATTTAAAGGAACGTGCATGCATTAATGATAAGAATGGTTTTTTTTTTAAAAAGCATGGGATGGAAGAATGAATGCATGCATGAATCTACAAGAAATAAGTGATGGAAAAGAAATAAATGGTTGGCAATGGAAATAAATATATATAAAGGAATGTGGTAAATATAAATGAAGAGTCATATATGGAAAAACATGAATGCCTTAACCGAATATTTGGAAAAAGAAAAGAATGGTTTAAAATTTTGAAAATAATGAACATGTAAGGAAAACATTAATACTAAGGAATGGACGTTGAACATTAAAAAGGTAGTCAATGTTTGCAAATAAAAGAAACACTATAAAATTTTAATTCAAAGGAATAAACGGTCTTAGCAACATAAAATTAACAACAATTTTGCAAATCAATTATAAAATAAACAATATCAAAGAAAAAGAATTTGACAATTATATTTTTGCTATATTTACGTCAACAACAATAAATACGTACTGAAATTAAATTAAAGATATAATTCCATATTGAAAACGAAGGGTATAATTATACAAGTTAAATATTTATATCAAAATTCAAGAATGAATGCAAATAAATAAAATAAATAAACCAAAATTTTAAATTAAATCATTAATTAAAATACTCTAAAAATTGAGGTTGTTACAATATTTGCGTGATGTTAGGTGTAGCGTACACCAAGTCTAGCTTCAGAAGTTATGAACTGGAATAGTGGGAGGAGAAGTAGAGAGTGGCAGGTTTGAGTTAGAACGGCTAGGGTACTTCAATTTGGTCTTGGTCCATTTGTATGGGAGGTGAGATTACCTCAAATTTTAGTTACTTTATATTTGAATACTGGCTAATGTTGTATTAGACTCAAAAATCCTTAATTTGCCCATTTTAACTTCGATTGGTAATGGAAATTTTGCAGTGGATTTGTATTAACGAGTCCGGCATTGTAATGTAATTTATTTACAAGTTAGGGGATGTGAAAGTTTATGGAATTTTAAAACAGGCATGATTTAAATATCCTTTTTTTAGTAATAACATCTTGTAAAACAGCACACATTAATCCGGATTGTTTATTTAACCAAATAACATCCCATCAAGTTAAATTAAATAGAGTCGATTATTATGAACATCTATTACGTAAAATAAAATCAAATTATGTGATTGTTGAGTGTTAATTTGAATTGTGAAATCAATTGCTATAAATATTGATTAATATGGATTGGATAATTATACAACTATTGATTGTGAATCATGGTATGCCAGAACCTTTGTATCTTGGTAATATGGTGTGTAATATTTACCTGCAAATCCTTTCGGATGTGGAAATTGGTGGTAACTTATATATGTACCTTTTTAATCACTAAGCCTCATGTTTGAAATTATTTTTCAGTTGTTTAAAATTGCTAAACGTATTCGATTTACTAGATAGGAATATTTAAAAAGTCATAATTGAAGATTAGGAGAATTAATTAAGTATTAATTAAATGGTAATTTAAGTTGACTCAATTATTCACGTACTTCAACCACATCAATGATGACCTCAACTATCTCTTCTCTTCCGAAATTTGTTCCCTCGTTCTCGAGCTCCTCCAAAATCAACCTCCCTCTTTCCTTGTGCCTAACCCTTCCCCCTCCTCCTCCCTCAGTACTGCCTTCCTCTCCTCTTTCACCCAATTTCGGTAACTCGATCCACCCCTTGATTCACCTGCCAACGTGATCTCAGATCTCTAAATCCCCACCTTCCCCTTCTCTGCCCCATTTGTATCCCCCTAAATGATCGTCTCTTTTTGCGAGAAAACCACGTAATGCTGGTCTTACTCACCCATTGATCTGACTTCTTCCTTTGAAGGAGATGTTTTAGTATACAATCCTAAAGTTATTCTGGCTGTTGAAAATGTTCGGAGCAACATTTTGGTTGGTTTCTTCCTCAACCATCCGTTATCCTACATGGTCATGATCCAAAAATTGAAATCTTTATGGCAGCTCAAGGCTCGATTAAAATCAAATCAGATGGAGTGATTTTTCTTTTTATTTTATCCAATGCTAAAGATAGGTATAAAATACTTCACGGTGACCCTATATTAATGAGGAAAGAGCTACTTGTAATTAAACCATATGATTCGACCATAAGTAATGTTCATGGTAGTGTTCAATCTGTCCAAATTTGGGTACAATTTCATAGAATCCCTCTCTTTACTTGGTCACATCTTGGTTTAAACTGGTTGGCAAGTAGAGGTGGGAAGTTGTTATGTTTAGATGAAATAATGGAGAGTCTTGAAAGACTTGAGTGTGCAAAATTTCTAATTGAGATAATCCCTGATAATGAACTTGTTGACGACTTTTTAGTGAAACTGATTGAAGGACGAACACAAAATATTAAAGCCAGGTATTTGTGGAAACCCGATGTCTACTGTCGATGTAAAGAGTTCGGTCATACAACTTTAGACTGTGAAGTTGGTATGAAGAAAAAGGAGGAACATGAACAACAAGGTGATGATTTTAAAGAAAAAGGGAAGAAGGTGATTAACCAGATCGTTTCGAATATGTTAAGATGAACTTGTTGGATCTAAATTAACTCTAGAGGTGGGTGAATAAGGTTTATTGAAAATTAAAAACAAACACAGAATATTACAGATGTTGTAGATAAAGTAAATCAAATTACAAGCTTCGGCAACCCTGCCTACTGCTGCATTCCTAAGATTTCTACTAGGTACTAAAAACAGATTCCCTCTTACAAGACCCTGTAAACTTGTGACACCTGCTACTGTTCTAATCCTAAGCTCCAAATCTTGACATGACTTAAAATCCTAAGTAGTGATTTTCTTAACTACAAAACCTGCACCTAAAATTCCCTAGTTTTAGAGTAAACTAGAAAACATGTGAATTGGTTTCAAGAAAAAAAAATTAAAACAAATTAATAAAATCAAAAAACCCTAAATATTTAAACACTTAGAATAAAAAGAAATGGCCCCCTTTATTTTTCTTTATAAAACTTCGGTCGCCTCCTCTTTATCAATGGTATCCATAAATTGCAAGTTTAGGTTTAATAATCGACTTCAAAAATAAATGGCTGACGAATTGATCTTCAAGCAATCTTTGAATTGTTGTATCCTATCAGCCTTCACGAACTCGAACCTTAAACTCTTGCTCGATTAAACACGGTAAAATTTCTGATTCTTGTTTGAGTACTTGAATTGTTTTTTTATGAATTGGGATGCCTTTTGCCAATGAGGAAGTGGTGATATTTATAGGGTTTTTGTCCCTTAATTATCTGATTTCAAATTAATACTTGCCTTGTTTGATTTTGTGAATTTGTAGAAAACTTCAATTTGATTTTCTGACCCTTGAATTCGACACGTGCATTTCTGGAAAAATTTAAATTGCGTATTGATTTATTCCCAGAAATTTGTCTTTGAATTTGTTGATGAAAAAAAAACAGGCGTGAATTAAGTGATGATTGCGGTCTTATTTTTAACCTTACGTGAATCTGGTGAATTGATTAGCAATAATCAGTTGCCAATTTTGACAAATGCCAGTAATGGAGAGAATAATTTATTTCCATTTCTTCGAATCGGTGAATAAAAATCCTTTGCTTCATTCGATCATTCACATTGTTGTGGCTTGGCATTGATCAATATAGTGAATATATTTGGGGTGTGTGTGTGTATATGTGTGTGTGTGTATGTCTGTGTGTGTTATGTATATGTGTGTGTGTGTATATATATATATATATATATATGCACAAATGCCTAGATTACACCGTTGTGTAATATAACAGTCCTTGATGAAAAAAAGACATTGGTCTAGAGTAATTTGTTAATGCCAGCAGGTGTTTGGCAGATGCAAATGCCTGGATCAAAAACCAAATGTATTCATGGTTAGACTACAAGTTTAAATTTCCATTGGAGACACGATTAAGTGCTCATAATATCTGTCTTGCTAGATGTTTCTCATAAATGCAATTTTTCAAATGGAATAGCTTGCAATTTGCCTTTGGTATCTAGTAATTTCCAAGACGATTGGCCAGTTATGAACGAGTGGTTTTTAAATGTGAAAAAGAACGTGGAGTGCGTGCGTTGAGGTGCAGTAGTGGAACACTTGTAGCGGGACTTTCCGACCTCATCATAGGTCTTACTTTCGTTGTTATTACATTCCTAAGTTGTATTAGATTTTATGTATGTTTTATGTGTAATTTAGGTTCGTACACTAAGCTTGATATGTACTTTTCTTAGAAGTTAATAAAGCATACCAATTTTCAAAAAATGAAATATATGCACAAACGTGTGTATATATACATATTTATGTTTCTTGTCTTATTATCAATCATGTATAACACATTGTTGTTTATGGTCTTCCACTATGTGTTTGTTGAACCATTGCTGAACCTTTGACCTATCTTTGACCTGCTATAGCAATCCATGTTGACCTGGCTTATGTCTTATGTATGATAAGTTTGTATTTCCATTCTTCTGCTATAATACTCTTGTGCCTTAATGTCAATCTGCTTCTCCAAGTTGATACCCATGCGCGAATTTGAGTTCAAACTATTTTTAGTTCATGACCATGCTACTGTATGTTGATGAAATCCAAATGATTGTTGCTCTCCCACATGTGCGTATTATATCTTGCATATATGTGTATGTTGACAGTATCACTTTGTCTTGACTTTCCTTGTTGCACCAGGTTTAAGCTAGTTTTATGTTGTTCCTCTCAAGTGCATGTCATTTGATGGTGGCATACATTTGTATTTGTGCTCTTGAAATTGAACCTGGCTTGTAACATGCTTCACCATCCATGTATCACTCCATGCAACGTACTTGTGTAGATTTTTGTAGCCATACTGATTTTCTATTTTTCTTGAATGTAATGATACATGCATGTGTACATATATGCTGAGTCATTGGTTGTTGTTCAATTGTATCAATTCGCTTGAAAATTTTCATTGATCTTTGGTGCTATAGTTTGAACCTAGCTAAGTTTAGTATGTGAATAGAACATGTATGTGCCTAGTTCAACTTGAGCCTGTGTTTGTGGCTCAATTACATTTGCTAGCCACCTTTTGTGTTGGCCTGATCCATGTGTGCGTGATGCACCATATTTGAGTCCATTGTCTTGCTAGCTGTTGTACATCCCTCTTGTACACTGTCCTCCTTTGGTCTGAGCTGAAATGTTGTCCATGTACATGCAATATGCCATGTTCTCCATGTATACATACATGTATATATATACACACATGTGTGTATATATATATATATATATTTATTTATAGTATATGTGCGCCGGTGCCGGCCCTGAGAAAGTAGTGGCCCTAAGCAAAAAAAAAAAAAAAATCCGAGACCCAACATTTTATTAGAGGTGCAATACAGTAGAATTTTTTTTAATACTCAAAGTTGTGCATGCCCAGGTTTGAATTCTGGTTGCAAAGTAAAGATTTGTGTACAATTCCACTAGACCACAACCCTCTACACTCAAGAAGACAAACATGAAGTATAAATATACTTGAAAAACCAAAATTTTGAGGCCCCCTTCCTCCCTCCTCCACCTGCTGCCGAATCCGGGGCCCTAGGCGACCGCCTAGGTCGCTTATTCCTAGGGCCGGCTCTGATGAGCGCTGCCAGAAATATTTGATATTATGCAGAACTGAATTTGACCAAAATGCCCCTGTATGCCTGAATAAAATATGTGTATATACATACATGTATGGGCAGTTTATATATGTGAGCACTAGAGATATTGTCTACCTTGTGGTATTTATAGTGAATCACTGTGAATATCACAAGTAGTCTAGACATAGATGGATGTATATACAAATTAGACCAAGTCTAGAAAAATGATGAGAAACACATCAAAAATTCCGAGGCAAAGAAAAATTAAAATAAATTTATATTTGCTCAAAATTATAACATTTTGGTTCCAATTTACACTTTTTGGTTCCAATTTACTTTGTGTGTGTTTCTGTGATAGGTTTGTAGATGATTGGACAAGATCAGAAGTACATGAAGATTTAGTAAGAGTGAATAGATGTATGAGAGTGAGAGAGTCTAACTAAGTGAGAGAAAATTGTAGTGAGGATCATATGTAATAATTGAATGTATATAAGAGAGTTTTGAAAAGATGTAATGTTCTTAATGTGAAACAATGTTATTTTTGAATAATAAATGCTTATGTGAATATTTAAATTCTGTGTAGTAGTATTATCAGTCAAAAATAATTTTTATTTTTGTATGAGATGAAATATAGAATAATACAACTTCAATACATTTATAAAATAAAATATTTTTGTTATCATCAAACCAAAAATCACGTATTCAAAAATCTCCCCCTTTTGATGATGACAAACGTACACTTAAGATTTTGAATATAACAAATGTGTTTGACATTGAAATATGGGAACCCCCCTATAACAAAACTTACCCTACAACTGAAGGCAGACTTAATAAATTTGTATGAAATTTGAGAGATATAGAAATCAATCATGCAAATCTGAAGAAAAAAATCTATAGATGTTTGCATACTCATCAAAATCTTAAAGCTTCTCCCCCTTTTGTTATCAGCAAAAGATGGACATAACTAGAAAATTGCCAAGGATTTGGACTATAAATAGAAATTCAAATCAAGAGACAGAATCAAATACCGAAAACCCCAAAATAATCAAATAAAAAATCATGGTAAGTCATAAGATAAAAACACATTTCACAATTCAGAGAGTGGATCGACGGGTAAGTTAATATATACCAGGAGGGATTTCACATATTTTTATTTTTTTATTAAGAGCACACTAGTCAAGCATAACAAGATCTTGGATTTTTAAGTGGGAACAATCACAACTTAAATTATAAGTAATCTTTAACCATGCATGACCTGATCTTGGATTTTCAAATGAGGTTAGAGAAACAGTTATTATAAACAAAATCCCTCTAATATATAAAACCATAATGGATGACAGAAATATGCTAGAGACAGAGATGATTGTGAAATAAACTTCTAAATTAATCATATTAAGAAATATATTCAATCACATCAGGATTTTTGAGAAATTTTCAACTATCTCGTATTCTGAAAAATAGTACAATCACAATTCTATCACAAATTTTCCAAAAACCGTTCTTTCCTTAATGGTTTCAAAAAATGGTTTGATTTGTCAAAAAATGAATTTGATAACTAAAACATCCAAGAAAAAATTTAAACAAAAATGCTGAGGGGTTAATCAATTTCTATAATCCCCAAATTCAATTGTAATCTAGAAAATCTATCTTCAGGAAGAGGTTTAGTAAAAATGTCAGCAAGTTGAGATTCAGTTGGAATAAGTTCAATACAAATGTCCTCACTAGAAATAGGATCTCTAATGAAATGGTGTCTCACATTAGTATGTTTTTTACGTGAATGATTGACAGGATTATCTGATAAATCTATTGCACTCTTACCGTCATATTTCAAAGGTACTTGTTTATAAATTAGGCTAAAATCAGAGAGAGTTTGCATTATCCATAAAATCTATGCACAACAACTTCCTAAGGCAATATATTCAGCTTCAGTGGTGGATGATGCAACACAATTTTGTTTACGACTTGACCATGAAACAAGAGAATGTCCTAACATGAAACAAGTTTCACTAGTGCTTTTCCTATCAGTGAGTGAATAAGCATAATCAGCATTCGAAAATCCAACTAAATCAAAATTATCACAAGAGGATTACCACAAGCCAAGTTTGTCGGTGTGCAACAAATATCTCAAAATTCGTCTTGTGGCTTTTAAATGAGATTCTTTTGGGTTAGACTAAAAACGAGCACACCAGTAGACAGAAAACATAATATCGGGTCTAGAAGCAAAGAGATAGAGAAGCAAACCAATTATATTGCAATATTTTTTCTGATCAACAACAACACCTTTTTCATCTTTGTCAATCTTGGTTGTTGGGCTGATTGGTGTTCTCACAGGTTTTGTATCTTCAACCCCAAACCTTTTCAGCAACTCCATCATGTACTTTGTTTGAGAAACTAAAATTCCGTTGTTACTTTGTTTGATTTGAAACCCAAGGAAGTACTTCAATTCACCTGCCAAGCTCATCTCAAATTTGTCCTGCATAACTTTTTCAAATTTCTCACACAAAACTTCATTAGTACAACATAAATGATGTCATCAACACAAATCTGAATAATCAAGAAATCATTACCATCATGTAATAGAAACAGAGTTGTGTCAGCACATCCCTTTTTAAAACCATTTTCCAAAAGATATGTACAGAGACAGTCATACCAAGCTCGAGGAGCTTGCTTAAGACCATATAATGCTTTTTCCAGTTTGTACACATAATTTGGAAACTTGTGACTCTCCAAACTAGGGGGTTGTTTGAAAAAAAAACTTTTTCTTTCAGCTCTCCATTTATAAAGGCACTCTTAACATCCATTTGCTTAAGGTTGAAACCTTTAAAGCATGCAAAACATAGCAAAATTCTAATTGTTTCTAACCTAGCAACTGGGGCAAATGTTTCATCAAAATCAATGTCTTTAATTTTATTGTATCCTTTTGCAATCAACCTAGCTTTTTTTTTTAATTACATTTCCAGATTCATCCAGTTTATTTTTAAACACCCATTTCGTTCCAACAATTGGATAGTCATTTGGCCTAGGAACCAATTTCCAGACCTTATTCCTCTCAAACTGGTTGAGTTCATCTTACATTGCTAAAATCCAACATTCATCATTAAGAGCAACATCATAAGAACTTGGTTAAATTTCAGAAATAAAAGCATTATGAGTACAAAAAGCACAAATATTCTTATTGAGAGAGGAACGAGTGCGAACATCAGCTGTTGGACTTCCAGTTACCAATTCTGGTGGATGGTTGGGTTTAAATTTCAACTTCTCAGCTTCAACTATTGCTTCGTCACTGCTAGATTTAACTACATTGCTTTCCTTTTCACCTTCTTGCACAACACCATCATCTTTTTCCTGTTCATAAGCCATCTCCAAGTCTGATTCATCAAACTTCACACTAATAGTTTCAATAGTTGTTCTTGATCGTTTATTGAAGATTTGGTAAGCTTTGTTCCTTGAAGTATAACCCGTGAAAATTCCTTTATCAACTTTCGATTCAAATTTTCCAAGTTGATCTTCTGTATCGAGAATATAACAAGGACATCCAAAAACTCTGAAATATGAGATGTTAGGTTTTTTGTCAGACCATAATTCATATGACATTCTATTAAGTATTGGTCTAATCATAACTTTATTCATTACATGGCAAGAAGTATTAACTGCCTCGGCCCAGAAGGTTTGAGGCAATTTATACTCACACAACATGGATCTATCCATCTCTTGTATTGTACAATTTTTCCATTTGACCACCCTATTTTGTTAGGGTGTTCGAGGTGCGGAAAATTCATGTTTAAAACCATTTTTTACAAAAAAAATTCAAAATCTAAAATTTTAAATTCACCTCCATGATCACTTCTCAAAGTCTTATTTGAAACACCTTTTTCATTTTGAAATAATTTTGAAAAATAATCAAATGTTTCAGATTTTTTGGATATAAAATAAAACCATGTGAATCTAGAATAATCATCAACCAATACATAACAATAACATTTTCCATTTAAGCTTGCAATATCATTTGGTCCAAAAAAATCTACATGAATTAACTCATGAACTCGAGAAGTGCTAACAACATTTTTAGAGCGAAAAGATGAACGACTAAGTTTTCCGATGGAACAAGCTTTACACACTTTATTGTTTTTAAAATTCTGATATGGTAGACCCCTAATATGCTCTTTTGACTCCAATTTTTCAAAGAGATCCATACTAGCATGTGCCAGTCTCTTGTAACATAAAATCGCCTCTTCTTTTATGGCTACCAAACATCTAGAAAGAGTTAGATATCATCAAATATAAGTGTGTAAACATTTCCCTTTCGTTTCCCTGTGAAAACAATGTTGCTAGTGGATGTTTCAATGATTTTGCAAATCTCACTATCAACAATCACATTCATCCCTTTGTCATACAGTTGTTTTATAGAGATGAGATTGTAATGTAAGTTGTCAATATATAAGACACCAGTTAAAGCAAAAGTACTATTACCTACTTTACCTTTACCAATAATCTTACATTTGCTATTGCTGCCCAATGTCACATTCCCACGTTTATATTTTCCTAGGCTAAGGAATAGTTTCTTGTCTTTAGTCTTATGTCTAGAGCAACCTGAATCCAAATACCATTTCTGTTGCTCCTTATCCTACCAACATACCTACATAAAAAGAGAAGAGGATGACCCAGAGAAGCTCCTAGGTCTAAACGTATCAGTGACTAAAGCATTAACGATGAAAGAACCTTCTGGAACCCAGATTTGTTTTGTCGTTTTATTTGTATTCCAATGGTTATGATAATGCATGCCAAGTGTTTAGGAATCCAAACTTGAGTAAATTTTCTATTTCTGTTCCTACTCATACAATTTTCAAAGTTATTCCCAATTACCCTACATTTCACACACTTAGGAAAGATGCTTCTTCCTTTTGCATTATCATTTATATCATTCTGTGTCTTTCCAAAACCTAGTCCCTTTCTATTGCTCGCAAACAACTGATTTCCTAACAACATTTTAAAATATGTTTGATTAATTGAAAACTTATTCAAGTAGTCTCAAGATCCTGAACTTTGGTTCTTAGTGTTGTGTTTTCAGTCACAAGTGAGGTGCATCTATCTATGAAATTCTTTATTTTAATGTCATCGTTCTCTGTCAAAAGCAAATTTTTCTTTTCGAGATCCTCAATGTTAGACTTGAATTTTGATAGCTCTAGATTCAGGTAGTTACATTTTTCACATTTTAGGTTTTGAATATTTGAAACCTTTTCGAGTTCAGATTCTAACCTATTGTTATCATGAATTAACTTCAATCTATCAGATTTTAGCTTCTTCACTTTTTTTAGAGCATCAATAGTTTCAGTAAAATCTTGACACGTCAAAAGTAAATCTTTATAATTGTATACCTCACTAGAGTTTTTCCACTGTCTTCTAAATTAGATTGGTCCATAAGACATAGATTAGCAGCCTCTTCCGCGTTGTTGTTAGAGATTTCTTCTCCTTCCTCATCATCACATGTTATTGCAAAAGCTTTCTTCTTTTTGTTTCCTTTGCTGTTATGAAGCAGTGGACAGTTTGGTTTGATATGCTCGGGCTTTTTGCATTTGAAGTAGGTTGGTTCCTCAACAGAGTCATTAGAGTTCTTTGATTTATTTGCTTTTGGCTTGTTTCTTTGATGTTTGAATTTCTTCCATTTGTTGAGATATCTGACAGCCATAACAAGTTGCTCGATAGGATCTTCATTATTGTTAAACTGTATTAGTCAAGGATATTGATTTCGTCTTTGATTCTGAGTTGTTGCATTCTTCTCCTGCCTTCAACTCCATTTCATAAGTCATTAGATTTCCATTCAGCTCTTCCATGCTCAGCTTGCTCAGATCTTTTGATTCTTGAATTGTCATGACTTTAGCATCAAAATTCATGTGTAGAACTCATAAGATTTTTCTTACAAGATCTACTTCAGTGTATACCTTTCCAAGAGCTCTAGCATTGTACACCAGCACTGAAAAACAACCATACATGTTTTTTATACTCTTGTCGTTCTACATCGTGAAGTTTTTGTATTCACCGCTGAATAAGGCAAGATGGGATTCTTTTACTTGAGATGTTCCTTCATGAGTGACCTCCAAAGTACGCCAAATTTCCTGCGCTATATTACAATGAGAAATTTTATCAAATTCGGTTTTTTGAAGAGCACAAATTAAAGCATTCATTGCTTTAGAATTAGTCGAGTACAACTTCTTACCATCACCGTCCCACTTATCCTTTGGTTTAGGAAATTATGCATCATTAATAATTACAATTGGAGTTTTATATCCTGTTTCAATAGTATTTGAAACATCGTAATCAATAGATACTAAATACATTTTCATCCTCGCTTTCCAATAAGCATAATCACTAACGTTGAACATAGAAGGCCTAGCAATGGATTGTCCTTCAGAAAAATAATTATTTGAATTCATGACTCTATAGTTAATTAGACACTGGCTCTAATACTACTTGTTGGATCAAGACTAACCCTAGAGGAGGGGGTGAATACAAACAAGAATTACCCAGCTTCGGCAAACCGTGCCCACTGCTGCATTCCCAAGATTTCTATTAGATACTAAAAACAAATTCCCGCTTACAAGACTATGTAAACTTGTGACACCCGCTACTATTCTAATCCTAAGCTCAAAATCTTGGCATGACTTGAAATCTTAAGTAGTGATTTTTTTTAAATACAAAACTTGTAGCTAAAACTCTCTAGTTTGATATTACTAGATGTGAAACAGTCTCAAGAAAAAATTAAAACAAATCAATACAAATAAAAACTCTAAATATTTAAACACTTAGAATAAAAAGAAATGGCCCCCTTTATTTTTCTTTGTAAAACTTCGGTCACCTCCCCTTTATCTATGGTGTCTAGAAGTTGCAAATTAAGGTTTTGTAATCGACTTAAAAAATTCATGGTTGATGAACCAATCATTAGGCAATCTTAGAATTGTCGTATGTTGTTAGTCTTCATGACTTCGAACCCCAAACTCTTGCTCGATTAAACACAGTAAGATTTCTAATTTTTGTTTGAGTACTTGAATTATTTTCTATGAATTGGGATGCCTTTTGCCGATGAGGAAGTGGTGATATTTATAGGGTTTTTATCACCTAACTCTCTGATTTCAACTTAAGACTTGCCTTATTTGATTTTGTAAATTTGTGGAAACCCTTGATTTTTTTTTTTTTTGACCCTTGAATTCAACATGTGAATTTCTGGGGAAATTTTGAGCTGCTTATTGATTTATGTCCAGAAATTTGTCTTTAAATTTGTTGATGAAAAAAAAACTTGTGTAAATTAAGTGATGAATGCAGTCTTGTTTTTAACCTTCTGTGAATCTGGTGAATTGATTAGAAATAATCAATTGCCAACTTTAACAAATGCAAGCAATGCAGATAATAATTTGTTTCCATTTCTTCGAATTAGTGAATAAAAAAATCCTTTTATTCCTTTGGTTCGTTCGGTCATATCTTTTGCATTCAACCACATTGTTGTGGCTTGGCATTGATCAATACAGTGTATATATTTGGTATACACACACACACACACATATATATATATATATAAACAAATGTGTGTATATATATACATATTTATGTTTCTCGCCTTATTGTTGATCATGTATAACACACTGTTGTTTATGATCTTCCACTATGTGTTTGTTGAGCCATTGTCGAACCTTTGATCTATCTTTGACCTGCTGTAGCAATCCATGTTGGCCTGGCTTATGTGTTGTGTATGATAAGTTTGTATTTCCATCTTGCTGCCATGATACTCTTTCTGCCTTGATGTCAATCTGCTTCTCCATGCTGATACCCATGCACGAATTTGAGTTTGAACTATTTTTAGTTCATGAACATGCTACTGTGTGTTGATGAAATCCAGATGATTGTTTCTCTCCCTCATGTGTGTGTGTTGCACCGGATTTGAGTATGTTGTCATCATAGCTGTTGTACATCCCTCTTGTACACTGTCTTCCTTTGGTCTAAGCTGAAATGTTGTCCATGTACGTGCAGTACGCCATGTTCTCCATGTATACATACATGTATATATATGTATTGTATATGAGTGATGCCAGAAATATTTTATATTGTGCAGAAGTGAATTTGACCAACTTGCCCCTGTATGCCTGAAAAATATGTGCATATACATACATGTATTGTGCATAGCCAGTTTATATATGTGAGCACTAGAGATATTGTCTACCTTGTGGTATTTACAGTGATCATTGTGAATATCACAAGTAGTCTAGACATAGATGGATATATATATATAAATCAGACCAAGTCTAGAAAATTAATGAGAAACACAACAAAAATTATTAGGTAAATAAAATTTAAAATGAATTTATATTTGTTCAAAATTATATATGTTTTGTTCCAATTTACGATTTGTGTGTTTTTGTGATAGGTTTGTAGATGACTGGACAAGATCTGAAGTACAAGAAGATTCGGTAAGAGCAAATAGATGTATGTGAGTGAGAGTGAAACTGAGTGAGAGAAAATTTTAGTGAGGATCATATGTAATAAATGAATGTATATTAGCAAGTTCTGAAAAGATGTACTGTTTTGAATGTGAAATAAAATTTAATTTTTGAATAATGAATACTTGTGTGAATATTTAAATTTTGTGTAGTAGTATTAGTCAAAAATAATTTTATTTTTGTATAAGCCGAAATATAGAATAGTAAAACTTCAAAGACATTTATAAAATAAAATATGTTTGTTATCATCAAACAAAAAATCACATATTCAACAGAACAAATTCAATTATGGTAGTGAGTCGTTAAACAAAGTATGAAGAATAATAGGAAAGTGTTTGAGCAAGGCGAATCATACTTAGCTCAATTAAGTCTATGTAGCAAGCCAAATGAAGATTTGCTAAATAATGGGAATGGGAATGACTTATCCAATGACATTCAGCTAGCTTGTGAGAAAGTTTGGAAGAACCAGTTAAATTCTAAGATGAAACATGGCGACACTAATGTTTCTAACAATTGTTTTGATGTATTTCAAGCGTATACAGGATAAGAAATCGAGGAAGCGGAATTATTGGTCATATCATAAAGAATATTGCAGACATGGAGCTTCAGAACTCGGTCAGTCAGTCAGTCAGTTATAAACCAATTTCACTACAAGAAAATCTGAATAAGGTTGTTGTCCTCGGCTGCGTTTACGTGTGACTGCAGCCAATTTTTTATTTCTTTCTTCTTTTCAGTGGTTCGGTTGCGTTTTATGTTTCCCCCCTTTATTTCGTTCCCCCCCAAACCTAGATTTACTTTCCTCGTTCTCATCATATTTCCTTCCTTCCGGCTTCAGTTCCAATACAAATCCCTAGCGTCTCCTTCGATCGAACAATTTCCTTAATTGTCTAGTCGCGCGTTTCCTCCTCTTTGATCTACGCCACACGTTTTCTGCTTCTCCTTCAGCCGACAGATCCACGTACGTATTCGAATGCCTTGAGTAGATCCATGTACATTTTGTAGTTGTTTTCTAACTATTTATTGTTTTTGATTCACAGATCTACAACTCTGAGTTCAAATCGAGATTCTTGTTCAAGCGATTCAGATTAAGGTAAAAATCGCTTTATTAAAATTTCATATTTTTAATAGCATTATGCAATATTACCAAGTAAATACTGTGAAATCATCGATTCAAGCATGGTGCCTCTATAAATTGATTTGTCATCGACTTAGCGTGGATTCATGAAATTCTTTTTGCTGCCTGTAAACTTTTTGGACTATGTAAGACTACTGTTTCCATATGGCATATATTAATTAATTATTGGGAAAATGCGACAAAATGCTTGGCACGTTGCTGCATCATAAAACATCTAGAAAGCGTATAGTCTATTGATTTGTTACAGCAAGGATGGGTTTGGAGATGATATTTTAAGAGCGAGTCAAAAGTCAACTCTATTTTTTAACTAAATAAGGATGGGTTTGGAGATGATTTTTGTTACAGCAAGGATGGGTTTGGCGAAATACATCTCCCTTGTATGATCCAGTTATACACTAAATAAGGGCTAAGGGGTTTAGTTCGGAGAATTACTATCTTCTTTTGGGAATTTTTGAACTATTGTGCATTTTGATGGTTATGTTACTATTTTTTAACTGGATATTGATTCAGTGCTTTTCTGTTCACTGAAGTTTTGGAGTTAGTGTAACGACCCAGATTTTTCTGGCCGATTTATTTTGAATATTTAATATTTATTTTAAATATTGAGCTGATAATATAAATCGATTTTTATTGAATTTTCAATATAACTATCGTAATACGAGGATCTTATATATGAATTTTTATTTAAACGATAATAAATATTAATTTATTATCTAAGAATTTGTGGTTTTGAGTTTAAAATATATTAATTTAATATGGTTATTTTATAGTACGTTCGAATTAGATTTTTTTAATCGTTTCAGTTCAGTTCAAAATAGTGTTATTCCATTTTAAAAACTGATTCCGTTAAGTTCAAACAGCGTATAATCTTGAAAATGACGGTCGTTAAGTTAACATAGGGTTCCATGGTTGAAGTCAAGGGACCGTAAGATATTTTGGTTATTTAATTAAACTAAATAATCAAATCAATTTAATTTAAATACTACCACCCTAAAACCAAACAAGCCGACCTCTTCTTCCAGCGCAGACCTACCATCTACCTCGAGCTGAAATATTTGCTCCTTCTCTTCAAGACAAAGTAAAACACACCATTTATGGCCATTGTACAACTGTTTTTCCTTCACAACTATATATATAGACAGCCGAGCCTTTGCATTTCCCATCCACTGAAAGCCATTTCCTCTTCCGTCATTTGGAAACCCAAATCCCCAATTTAAAATCAGAAACCACCGCAATAAAAAAAAAGGGAAGAAGAGGAAATCGCGAATCACAACCAGAAGTTCATCGAAGCTCGGCGTGCTCGCAAATTCGGGGAACATAGGGCATCGCGATGGATTCGGGTGTTCGAACGAGGAGAGGTTATCGCAATGGATTCGGGTGTTCGAACGAGGAGTTCGATCTTGATGTTTGGGAAAGCGATGGTGTCGGTAGTTCAAGGGAAGTGTTTGAGGTCTTGTTCGGTTAGCTGGATGAAAGGGCATGGCAGCCTCAGAAGATCGACGTAGTGATGCGAGCGATGGAGGTCAGGGTACTGGACTCGAACTAGTTTTTGGGGATGTCGAACCTGAAATCAGCAAGGGAGAAGAGGCTTGTTCTTTTTCTCCTATTTTTGAAATTTCAGAAAAAGAATTAAGGTAATTTTTATTTTCATTTTAAATAATATAGGAAATTAATTTATACAATTGGTAATCTATTTAAAGTGAATTTATTTAGATATTAGTTTAGTTATGTTTCTTTTATGAAATCAGTTTGATTTATGTCAAAAATCATAAATAAAAATGAAAAAAAAATAATAACAGTTAAAATGTGTTATTTATTTGTTCAAGAAAACCTAACATATATATATATATATGTGTGTTTAAAGATACGTAGGTTAGTTTAATTTTAAGTAAGGTTTCAGTTAATAACCACTAAAAAAAGAAGAGGAAAATATAGGAAAGTTTTATTTATTTATTTAATTGATTAAAATAAATAAATGGTTAATCGGTAAATTTAAATAAAATTATCGCAGGTTCGAATTTCATTCGAGAACATTAGTAGCCGGTAATTTGGAGATAAACACGATATTCGACAACTGCAATTACGGTGAGTAAATCTCACTCACCTTTTATTTATAATTATTTTTATTTCGTTAAAAATAATTGTTTGTTGCTTGTGTGAATATTTTCTGCTTGCTTTATATATATTAGTTATTTAGGCTATATATATATATATTGGGTTGATTGATTGGTTGGATTCCCGCAGTCTCATTAGCGGATGCCCGCAGTTTCATAGCGGATGATTACCCTATACGCCCCACGCTATGATTAGTGGATGACCTTCTATACCGCGATATTCTGCCACGAAGCAGAATAGGTATTATTTATGTGCTAACATCTGTGGATGCAGGAAAACAGGTTGGAGGAATCCAACTGGATTCCTCAAAAATATATTATCTATTTGTTTGTTTGTTCTGTTTGATTTCATATATATTCATATATGATGTGTTAAAATCAAATGATTGGAAATTGATTGATTTGGTTGTTTAAACTATCACTGGGCCGAAGTGTAAATTTATATAAATATCATGAAAGGATCGTGGAGATTTAAAAAGGGAAAATTCTATTTTTAAATAGAATTTGAATTTTTAATGGAATAAGATAAAACTTGTTTTTGAAAAATAAAAACAAGTAGTTTCTTTATAAACGAAGTTTATAAATAATTCTTTTATAACGAAATTATAAATGAAGTGAAAAGAATTATCATTCGATAATTCAGAAATAGAAATGCAAGTGCGAAATTGGAATTTGAAATGAAATTTCAAATAGGATGTGAAATGGAATTTTTAAATATATAACTCAAATGAAATTTGAGTATAACATTCAAATTTTAAAAAGGAGTTAAAATATTTGAATTTTAAAAGGGGATTGAATATTAGAAATTCAAATAGAAGTTCAAATAAAATTTGTATAGACGAAATTAGAATGGAAAATAGAAATTTGAATTCAAGGAATTAAAAATAAAAATTTGAATTCAAAGGAATTCGAATAAAGAAATTCAAATAGAGATTTGAATGTAGAATTTCAAAATAGAATTTGAAATATAAAATTTCAAAGAAGAATTGAAGAGAATTTGAAATATAGTATTTCAAAGAAGAATTCAAATGTGAAATTTGAATAGAGATTTGAATGGAATTTAAATATGAAATTTGAATCGAGATTTGAAATAGAAATTCAAGTGTTGAATTTGAACATGGAATTGAATATAGAAATTCAAGTAGAAATTTGAATATGAGATTTCAAAATAGAATTTGAAATAAACTTTGAAAATAAGAATTTCAAAGTAGAATGGGAAATGGAATTTCAAATAGGATTTCAAATAGGAAATCTAAAGGGTTTTGAAATGGAATTTGAATTCAAGGGAATTTAAATGAATTTGAATAATAGAAATTCAAATGGTGTTGAAATGAATTTGAATAATAGAAATTCAAATGGTGTTGAAATGAATTTGAATAATAGAAATTCAAATGGTGTTAAAATGAGCTTGAATATTAGAATTCAAATGGAAATGAAAAATGAAATTTGAATGTAAGAGAATTCAATTTGAATTCAAATCGGATTTAATCTATGGAATTTGAATATGAAATTCAAATGGGTTTTAAACTATGGAAAATTTGAATATAGAATTTAAAAAGGAGTTTGAATGTTTGAACTTCAATAGAATTCAAATATAGAAATGAGAATATAGAAGTTAAAATGGAATTTAAAAATAGAGTTTGAATAAGAGAATTCAAATGAATTCAAACATAGAATTTGAATATGGAATTGAAATAGAAATGCAAGTATTGAATGTGAATATCCAATAGAAAAGGAATTGGGATTTGAAATATAGAATTCAAATAAAAGTAAGATTGGAATTTGAATCAAGGAATTCAAATAGAGTTAAAAATGGAGTTGAATTCGTTTTAAAGAGGTTTAAAAGTTTATATATATAAATATAATTAAAACGAACTCGCCGCAGCGCTGCAGTTCGTAAATTGGCGATTCGAACTTCAATCGAATATACAGGACTCAATTGAAGTCGAAATTCTTCGAAACAAGAAACGTCAGGACTGGTTTGATAATAGTTTTCTAATGAAGAAGAAAAATCTGGATTTCGTCGTATAGATTTTGAGTTATGTCAAAATCAAATTTTCAGAAAAGCAGCGCCAGAATCGTTTTAAAACCATAATGGTTTATTTAATATTATAAAAGGATTTTAAGCGATAAAATCCGAAGTTTCGATTTAGAAAATCTCAGAGTTGAGTTGCAAAATATATGCGAATACAAATGTGTAAATGAATATGATTTTTGAAACAGAAATCAGATTTTTGATTATTGAATAGAATTAACTAATTCGAATGGAAATTAGTTAATGAGATTTTGAATTAATATTGGGCTTTGAATAAGTGAATTCGATTTGAAAATTTATCTTCGAAATCGAAAAGGAAAACTAGAATTGAAATTGAAATTCAATTTGGTTATGAACGAGTTAAATATTTTATTTGAACATGTTATGTTCAACAAAGAAGTGAAATAGACAAAAAGGCTAATTAAAGAATAATTGAGCGAAACTGAATTCAAACGATTCAAAATTGAATTCAAACGAATGGATTGAGTTGAATTGGATTGGAAACAGATGAACAGGTGTTAAACAGATATGGGATGGAGTATATGAAGATTTAAATTTATGTGCTCGACCAAAAAGGTACATGTTTAAATTCATATATGGGTTTTATGCGCCGTATCGGCAAGCCGCTTGGCTTTTCCTTTTTCTTTTTGATTGAGGAAGATACCGGGAAGCTATTTGAAATTTCCCGATGCTCCCGATACAGGGGAGGTTATGGCGAAATTTTCCGGAAATTTAAGGAGTTAGAATATTTTTAAGATATTTTGATAATTTGAAATCATTGTATCGACGTATTGAATTCGATAGTAAAGTGAATATAAAGATCGAATGTTGTAAACAAAAAGGGATAGAAATAAGTGATTGAAATTGTTTCAATTGCAAATAGAGATTTTTCTAATATATAGAAAATAAAAGGAGTTGATATTTGGAAACGTTTTCCAAATGGCATAAGAGGCCGAGATGATTATTAAAATATTTGGTTAACAAATATTGATAGAGAAAATGGAGAAGAGATTTAATTAATGAATATTAATTAAAAAGCCCAGTGATTTGTTTGATATGTTGGATGGACACTTGTTTTTATTCGATAGTTAAATCACAGACTATCGAAGTTTTGACCATCGTTGTCAATATGGAGAGACCGGTTGGATTATTATCCGAAGAACCACTCCGTATCGGCATAAGCGTTGCGAACCAAGTATGCTGAATATATTGAAGACGGAGTAAAGTGCAAGGGCTTTTCTAGTAATAGAAATAGTGCCTTCGGTTTCGTTCAATCCCAGAACGAACGTAAATGGACGAATGTCTGACAGAGTATTTCCAATGATCAAATGGGTTGGTCTGCATGAATATATATGGTTGCAACGGATTTATCCCTTAGCATAATATCCAGAATATTTGTGCAAACTCAACTAGTGATTTACGGATCTGACAATGTGGCATTCAAAGTGATTGTGTTATCAATGAATGGTAAGTATGCGTAGCCTCATGCCTCAACAACCAGGAAAGGACAAAAATCGGGCAGGCAGCATGACTATGTGGGTCGCACCCATTAGGGTGTATAATCACCTATCTAGAGAAATTCCTTTTGTTTCTAAATCTATCGATTCTGCCCATTCGGGAAACGGTGGTTTGAGTCCAACCGTTGGTGATATACATTCGATACACTCAAGCGAAATGAGTGGTCGGTCATGTGTGGGCCGGGTTGCAAGATGTTCTTGTTGAACCCAGTGTATTCCTCTCTAGAGATACACAGTCGGAAGGTGGTTCCATACCTTGTCATGTTGGAAATCCAATCTCCAATAAGCGCCATGCGGTTTTTGATTTTATAATATATATGTAGAGCGTGAGATGCAAGCGTTCTGCTATTTGGTTATTTATTTGATGTAGACATTATTATAATATCATTGGATTTGATATCAAAGTGTTTTGGGTTATAGTAAGATAAAAACCGTCCGTGTTTATGTGTGGGCTGGTCTTACTATTATCTTTTCTTTCGGAAAGGATTTTGGAAGTTAAACAAGTGGTTGGAGTTTACTCACACCAGTCCCATGACTGACCCAGAGTTTATTTTGTTTTGTTTTTCCTAAACTCTTGGGTGCCCAAATTTGTACGGGCAGTCAAGTGTTTCAGGCTTTTACAGATATACTTGGAGGAGCTTGAAGCAAGAGGCTTCAACGTTAGTTATTTAGAGTTACTTCCGCTGGATCAAATGTTATGTGTACTCTGACGATGGTATGTATGTATGTACAAAATAGATTTGTATTTCAAAGCTTATGTTATATAATATATTTTATTCGTTCCGCTGTGAGTTTGTGATCTTCGTCTTCTTCTATTCTAATATTTCTTTCCTTCTATTTCTCATCCTCTAACTTCTTTCTAAAAATGATTCGTATTTCTGTGTTATTTGGGTTGGACATGTGGTGTTATTAGTCAATTCAGATAGCACGGATTTGCGGGTCGTTTCAGTTGGTATCAGAGCTTAGGTTGAGCGAATACCTAGGCTTGTTGGGGGTTGTGCTCATTAGAGATAGGGTCAGTAGTACCCTAGAATGAGTTGAGTGTATATACGAGAGAGCGTATTTGTTATTTGATATAAAAGTTGTTTTATATTGTGTTGGCTTGTCTGTTGAGTAGTTTATGAATTCTGGTCGAATCGTGGGACGCCACGAAATCGATAGGGATTTCTAAACGCTTGAACAAAAGATTGAACATGATATTGTTTTCAAGTGGGTAGATGAAATAATTTTACCCAAAATTTCTATTTTGATATAGAAAGGATAATTTTCTAGAATTATTATTATATGGATGTGTTGGATGTTGACTTTATAATCAAATGAGATTATAAAATTAGAATGGTTATTTATAACCAAATAAAATTTGTATATGAATAAAATATATACAAATGAGATGAATTAGAATTAAATTCGAACCAGAATTAAGAATTCAAAATCCTGGGAAATTGAAAAATATTTTTCAAAGTATATTAAAATAATATAGATTTGTTTTAAAGGATTTAAAAGAAAATCATTTTAGATGGATTTAGAAATAATAAAGCACTGAACTCACTTCAGTGACTGGGAAATAATTCTGATGATGATTGCAACATCATCAGTGTTCATTTCCGAGTTTCTAAGTGATGAATTGCTACCTTAGCAAAAGTTTTAGATGGAAATTTGTTTTGAAAGAAAACAATTGGTTTGAATATTCAAATGTTTTGAATTTTAAATGGAAATAAATATACATGTATATATTTAAGTGAATTCAAAAGGATTTGAAATGAAAACCCAGGGATTTGGATTCTGGAATTGGAATTTAACTTAAACAAGTTAAATGGGTCGAAGTGAATGAATTGACTAGAATCAATTTGAATTGATTTAATAGAACATAGAGTGGATATAAATGGATTGATCGTAGATCATTCGAATTTAATGTGGAAGACCAAAGGTTTTGGTGAAATTAAATATGTGGAAATATGAAGAGGTGAGTTCAACATAAAGGAGTTTTGAAAAGTTAGTGAGTTTATAGTATTTTCCTACCTTAGCAATTTCGAGGACGAAATTATTTTAAGGGGGGAAGAATGTAACGACCCAGATTTTTCTGGCCGATTTATTTTGAATATTTAATATTTATTTTAAATATTGAGCTGATAATATAAATCGATTTTTATTGAATTTTCAATATAACTATCGTAATACGAGGATCTTATATATGAATTTTTATTTAAACGATAATAAATATTAATTTATTATCTAAGAATTTGTGGTTTTGAGTTTAAAATATATTAATTTAATATGGTTATTTTATAGTACGTTCGAATTAGATTTTTTTAATCGTTTCAGTTCAGTTCAAAATAGTGTTATTCCATTTTAAAAACTGATTCCGTTAAGTTCAAACAGCGTATAATCTTGAAAATGACGGTCGTTAAGTTAACATAGGGTTCCATGGTTGAAGTCAAGGGACCGTAAGATATTTTGGTTATTTAATTAAACTAAATAATCAAATCAATTTAATTTAAATACTACCACCCTAAAACCAAACAAGCCGACCTCTTCTTCCAGCGCAGACCTACCATCTACCTCGAGCTGAAATATTTGCTCCTTCTCTTCAAGACAAAGTAAAACACACCATTTATGGCCATTGTACAACTGTTTTTCCTTCACAACTATATATATAGACAGCCGAGCCTTTGCATTTCCCATCCACTGAAAGCCATTTCCTCTTCCGTCATTTGGAAACCCAAATCCCCAATTTAAAATCAGAAACCACCGCAATAAAAAAAAAAGGGAAGAAGAGGAAATCGCGAATCACAACCAGAAGTTCATCGAAGCTCGGCGTGCTCGCAAATTCGGGGAACATAGGGCATCGCGATGGATTCGGGTGTTCGAACGAGGAGAGGTTATCGCAATGGATTCGGGTGTTCGAACGAGGAGTTCGATCTTGATGTTTGGGAAAGCGATGGTGTCGGTAGTTCAAGGGAAGTGTTTGAGGTCTTGTTCGGTTAGCTGGATGAAAGGGCATGGCAGCCTCAGAAGATCGACGTAGTGATGCGAGCGATGGAGGTCAGGGTACTGGACTCGAACTAGTTTTTGGGGATGTCGAACCTGAAATCAGCAAGGGAGAAGAGGCTTGTTCTTTTTCTCCTATTTTTGAAATTTCAGAAAAAGAATTAAGGTAATTTTTATTTTCATTTTAAATAATATAGGAAATTAATTTATACAATTGGTAATCTATTTAAAGTGAATTTATTTAGATATTAGTTTAGTTATGTTTCTTTTATGAAATCAGTTTGATTTATGTCAAAAATCATAAATAAAAATGAAAAAAAAATAATAACAGTTAAAATGTGTTATTTATTTGTTCAAGAAAACCTAACATATATATATATATATATGTGTGTTTAAAGATACGTAGGTTAGTTTAATTTTAAGTAAGGTTTCAGTTAATAACCACTAAAAAAAGAAGAGGAAAATATAGGAAAGTTTTATTTATTTATTTAATTGATTAAAATAAATAAATGGTTAATCGGTAAATTTAAATAAAATTATCGCAGGTTCGAATTTCATTCGAGAACATTAGTAGCCGGTAATTTGGAGATAAACACGATATTCGACAACTGCAATTACGGTGAGTAAATCTCACTCACCTTTTATTTATAATTATTTTTATTTCGTTAAAAATAATTGTTTGTTGCTTGTGTGAATATTTTCTGCTTGCTTTATATATATTAGTTATTTAGGCTATATATATATATATTGGGTTGATTGATTGGTTGGATTCCCGCAGTCTCATTAGCGGATGCCCGCAGTTTCATAGCGGATGATTACCCTATACGCCCCACGCTATGATTAGTGGATGACCTTCTATACCGCGATATTCTGCCACGAAGCAGAATAGGTATTATTTATGTGCTAACATCTGTGGATGCAGGAAAACAGGTTGGAGGAATCCAACTGGATTCCTCAAAAATATATTATCTATTTGTTTGTTTGTTCTGTTTGATTTCATATATATTCATATATGATGTGTTAAAATCAAATGATTGGAAATTGATTGATTTGGTTGTTTAAACTATCACTGGGCCGAAGTGTAAATTTATATAAATATCATGAAAGGATCGTGGAGATTTAAAAAGGGAAAATTCTATTTTTAAATAGAATTTGAATTTTTAATGGAATAAGATAAAACTTGTTTTTGAAAAATAAAAACAAGTAGTTTCTTTATAAACGAAGTTTATAAATAATTCTTTTATAACGAAATTATAAATGAAGTGAAAAGAATTATCATTCGATAATTCAGAAATAGAAATGCAAGTGCGAAATTGGAATTTGAAATGAAATTTCAAATAGGATGTGAAATGGAATTTTTAAATATATAACTCAAATGAAATTTGAGTATAACATTCAAATTTTAAAAAGGAGTTAAAATATTTGAATTTTAAAAGGGGATTGAATATTAGAAATTCAAATAGAAGTTCAAATAAAATTTGTATAGACGAAATTAGAATGGAAAATAGAAATTTGAATTCAAGGAATTAAAAATAAAAATTTGAATTCAAAGGAATTCGAATAAAGAAATTCAAATAGAGATTTGAATGTAGAATTTCAAAATAGAATTTGAAATATAAAATTTCAAAGAAGAATTGAAGAGAATTTGAAATATAGTATTTCAAAGAAGAATTCAAATGTGAAATTTGAATAGAGATTTGAATGGAATTTAAATATGAAATTTGAATCGAGATTTGAAATAGAAATTCAAGTGTTGAATTTGAACATGGAATTGAATATAGAAATTCAAGTAGAAATTTGAATATGAGATTTCAAAATAGAATTTGAAATAAACTTTGAAAATAAGAATTTCAAAGTAGAATGGGAAATGGAATTTCAAATAGGATTTCAAATAGGAAATCTAAAGGGTTTTGAAATGGAATTTGAATTCAAGGGAATTTAAATGAATTTGAATAATAGAAATTCAAATGGTGTTGAAATGAATTTGAATAATAGAAATTCAAATGGTGTTGAAATGAATTTGAATAATAGAAATTCAAATGGTGTTAAAATGAGCTTGAATATTAGAATTCAAATGGAAATGAAAAATGAAATTTGAATGTAAGAGAATTCAATTTGAATTCAAATCGGATTTAATCTATGGAATTTGAATATGAAATTCAAATGGGTTTTAAACTATGGAAAATTTGAATATAGAATTTAAAAAGGAGTTTGAATGTTTGAACTTCAATAGAATTCAAATATAGAAATGAGAATATAGAAGTTAAAATGGAATTTAAAAATAGAGTTTGAATAAGAGAATTCAAATGAATTCAAACATAGAATTTGAATATGGAATTGAAATAGAAATGCAAGTATTGAATGTGAATATCCAATAGAAAAGGAATTGGGATTTGAAATATAGAATTCAAATAAAAGTAAGATTGGAATTTGAATCAAGGAATTCAAATAGAGTTAAAAATGGAGTTGAATTCGTTTTAAAGAGGTTTAAAAGTTTATATATATAAATATAATTAAAACGAACTCGCCGCAGCGCTGCAGTTCGTAAATTGGCGATTCGAACTTCAATCGAATATACAGGACTCAATTGAAGTCGAAATTCTTCGAAACAAGAAACGTCAGGACTGGTTTGATAATAGTTTTCTAATGAAGAAGAAAAATCTGGATTTCGTCGTATAGATTTTGAGTTATGTCAAAATCAAATTTTCAGAAAAGCAGCGCCAGAATCGTTTTAAAACCATAATGGTTTATTTAATATTATAAAAGGATTTTAAGCGATAAAATCCGAAGTTTCGATTTAGAAAATCTCAGAGTTGAGTTGCAAAATATATGCGAATACAAATGTGTAAATGAATATGATTTTTGAAACAGAAATCAGATTTTTGATTATTGAATAGAATTAACTAATTCGAATGGAAATTAGTTAATGAGATTTTGAATTAATATTGGGCTTTGAATAAGTGAATTCGATTTGAAAATTTATCTTCGAAATCGAAAAGGAAAACTAGAATTGAAATTGAAATTCAATTTGGTTATGAACGAGTTAAATATTTTATTTGAACATGTTATGTTCAACAAAGAAGTGAAATAGACAAAAAGGCTAATTAAAGAATAATTGAGCGAAACTGAATTCAAACGATTCAAAATTGAATTCAAACGAATGGATTGAGTTGAATTGGATTGGAAACAGATGAACAGGTGTTAAACAGATATGGGATGGAGTATATGAAGATTTAAATTTATGTGCTCGACCAAAAAGGTACATGTTTAAATTCATATATGGGTTTTATGCGCCGTATCGGCA
The DNA here is from genome assembly GCA_030737875.1 of Allium sativum. Lineage (NCBI taxonomy): Eukaryota > Viridiplantae > Streptophyta > Magnoliopsida > Asparagales > Amaryllidaceae > Allium > Allium sativum. The sequence continues at coordinate 166,255,029 of CM060924.1, forward strand.
AGCCGCTTGGCTTTTCCTTTTTCTTTTTGATTGAGGAAGATACCGGGAAGCTATTTGAAATTTCCCGATGCTCCCGATACAGGGGAGGTTATGGCGAAATTTTCCGGAAATTTAAGGAGTTAGAATATTTTTAAGATATTTTGATAATTTGAAATCATTGTATCGACGTATTGAATTCGATAGTAAAGTGAATATAAAGATCGAATGTTGTAAACAAAAAGGGATAGAAATAAGTGATTGAAATTGTTTCAATTGCAAATAGAGATTTTTCTAATATATAGAAAATAAAAGGAGTTGATATTTGGAAACGTTTTCCAAATGGCATAAGAGGCCGAGATGATTATTAAAATATTTGGTTAACAAATATTGATAGAGAAAATGGAGAAGAGATTTAATTAATGAATATTAATTAAAAAGCCCAGTGATTTGTTTGATATGTTGGATGGACACTTGTTTTTATTCGATAGTTAAATCACAGACTATCGAAGTTTTGACCATCGTTGTCAATATGGAGAGACCGGTTGGATTATTATCCGAAGAACCACTCCGTATCGGCATAAGCGTTGCGAACCAAGTATGCTGAATATATTGAAGACGGAGTAAAGTGCAAGGGCTTTTCTAGTAATAGAAATAGTGCCTTCGGTTTCGTTCAATCCCAGAACGAACGTAAATGGACGAATGTCTGACAGAGTATTTCCAATGATCAAATGGGTTGGTCTGCATGAATATATATGGTTGCAACGGATTTATCCCTTAGCATAATATCCAGAATATTTGTGCAAACTCAACTAGTGATTAACGGATCTGACAATGTGGCATTCAAAGTGATTGTGTTATCAATGAATGGTAAGTATGCGTAGCCTCATGCCTCAACAACCAGGAAAGGACAAAAATCGGGCAGGCAGCATGACTATGTGGGTCGCACCCATTAGGGTGTATAATCACCTATCTAGAGAAATTCCTTTTGTTTCTAAATCTATCGATTCTGCCCATTCGGGAAACGGTGGTTTGAGTCCAACCGTTGGTGATATACATTCGATACACTCAAGCGAAATGAGTGGTCGGTCATGTGTGGGCCGGGTTGCAAGATGTTCTTGTTGAACCCAGTGTATTCCTCTCTAGAGATACACAGTCGGAAGGTGGTTCCATACCTTGTCATGTTGGAAATCCAATCTCCAATAAGCGCCATGCGGTTTTTGATTTTATAATATATATGTAGAGCGTGAGATGCAAGCGTTCTGCTATTTGGTTATTTATTTGATGTAGACATTATTATAATATCATTGGATTTGATATCAAAGTGTTTTGGGTTATAGTAAGATAAAAACCGTCCGTGTTTATGTGTGGGCTGGTCTTACTATTATCTTTTCTTTCGGAAAGGATTTTGGAAGTTAAACAAGTGGTTGGAGTTTACTCACACCAGTCCCATGACTGACCCAGAGTTTATTTTGTTTTGTTTTTCCTAAACTCTTGGGTGCCCAAATTTGTACGGGCAGTCAAGTGTTTCAGGCTTTTACAGATATACTTGGAGGAGCTTGAAGCAAGAGGCTTCAACGTTAGTTATTTAGAGTTACTTCCGCTGGATCAAATGTTATGTGTACTCTGACGATGGTATGTATGTATGTACAAAACAGATTTGTATTTCAAAGCTTATGTTATATAATATATTTTATTCGTTCCGCTGTGAGTTTGTGATCTTCGTCTTCTTCTATTCTAATATTTCTTTCCTTCTATTTCTCATCCTCTAACTTCTTTCTAAAAATGATTCGTATTTCTGTGTTATTTGGGTTGGACATGTGGTGTTATTAGTCAATTCAGATAGCACGGATTTGCGGGTCGTTTCAGTTAGTGTGGTGAATAATTGGTTCTCATGCATGAAATTCGGCTGAAGCAATTTGAAGCTGTTCTTGTTTGGATATTAGATGGCGTGCAGTGTTTCAATGTTTCACTTGTATAATTGGGTTTGTTTTTTTCTTAATACCGCATTGTCATGAGTCATGTGAGTGATGTAATATTGTATGCGGTGACATTGTGTTAGTATTGTAATGTTTAACAGTGTGAATAAAAGATAAATTGCCTTGCAAAAGAAAAAAAAATTATAGTTTAAACAAAGAAATGAAGTCATACTTCACTGGTAGAGCATCAGTTCTAAAGTTCTACAGCAATTCCACATAGGTAGAAGGCATGAACGGGGAATTTTCCATGTGAAAATGCAACACAGTTAGAGCATTTATTACAAGTCAACAAAATTCGTTGTACTGTAATTTACCATGTGATATTTTAAAGGTTTAAATTACTTAACAAAGCTTTGTAAACGTGACTACTGACCGCATGAGCATTGACGTTAAATGTTGGTAATTAGAACTTTCCTTAGCATTTCAAAATCAGAGATGTCTTTCTTGTGTAAACTATGATCAGAGATGCCTTTCTTGTGTAAACTATGATCAGAAATGCTCTAACTGTGTTGCATTTTCACATGGAAAATTCTCAGTTCATGCCTTCTACCTATGTGGCATTGCTGTAGAACTTTAGAACTGATACTCTACCAGTGAAGTATGACTTCTTCATTTATTTGTTTAACCTATAATAATTTTTAATAAATATGAAAGAAGAAAAAACCACCCAACTCTTCGCGCCTTGTTAAAAAAATTATAGGACCACTCAAATCAGCAGTAGTATACCTCATATATGTTTTAACCAAGGCTTCTAGATATGGGTGTGGAATGGATAAAATTTATTGTTAGCAAATTAACAAATCAGCAGTAGTATACCTCATATATGTTTGAAATGCAATTATAGGAATATATTAACAAATCAGCAGTAGTATACCTCATATATGGGTGTGGATACAATTTATCGTTAGCAAATTAATAAATCAGCAGCAGTATACCTCATATATGTTTGAAATTTCAAACAGTAGCAAATTAACTTTTATAATGTGCTCTCCCTTGATTCAACAGTAGTATACCTCATACATGTTTGAAATGCAAATTAACAATAATGTTTTCCTATAAAATTGTTGGAGAAATTAATGTTTATTGTTAATTTGGTGAAAGTAAGAAACTGGGTTTGTAAAGTTGGCATAAAAGAGAGGTTAGGTTTGTAGGTATGGGTGTGGATACAATTTATTGTTAGCAGTCATTTTGGAAGATGTCGGTCTCAGTTTGCACGATGTTACAAATAACCAAATATCTACGAGTGTAATGTATTAGGGGATGGAAAATGTGGTCTAAGACAGTCGTTTAAAGTTTCTTAATATCATCTTCAAGTGAGGTCCCAAAAATATTAAGTGGTATAACAATTCTTCATCTATCAGGTGATGCTTCGTAGTATTGAGATCATGCATTTGATTAACCAAGGCTGCAAAAGTTCATGACATATATGAGTAAAGGTAGCCAAAAATAGTTAGAAATAAACGTAGTTATTGTCTTCTTTAGTTGACATAGGTTGTGCATCAGCTAAAAGGAAAAATGATTATACTAATGAAGGGTTAGTACTATTGAAGGTACCGATAGTAAAAATTATAATACTGACATATATTATGCATATTTATTATTTGCAGCTAGTTCGCTAAGACTACATATAATGTTAAATTTCTATTAATAGATTGAACATGTAAAAAATAGTCAATAGTTCAACTTTTAAAATGACTGGGAGGGCGGTTGCCCACCCCAAGATTTACTTGGAAAATTAGGAGGAAGCAAAAGGCCAGAAAGAAAAAGAAGAAAAGACCGTAAAGGAAAAAAAGAAAAAGTATGCGCTTGAGAATCTGAGATATCAACATTCTTCCGCTCACCTCTCTCAAGCCATAGTAGGTAACCTTGATGGTTTCGTCGCAGGAGGCCGGTCAACATATGTATATAAGTTGTCCTTGATGGATAGTATAGTTAGTTAATATTGGTTTCCACCTTTAAGGTCAAGAGTTCAATACACACTGACGATGTATACTTCCTTTGAGTATACCGGTAAAAGCGTAGTTCTTTGGGACTACTATATATGTGTGTGTATGCGCGCGCGCAGGGGCGTGTGTGCGTGTAAATTTTGTTTTGCTCTTGTCTAAGGTATATGATCCTTTTGATTCACTATAACGTTGACATTGCAAAATTGCATATTTATCTTTCCCATCACTTAGTTTTAACTAAAAACAACGATAATGCTAATTATGTTAAGGATAATAAGGTAATTTGCATTTGGTATACAAATCATGACCATCATCCCGTCTTGATTTTCTCTGTAAATCACATTCAAGCTGTTCATAAATTTCTTTTGAAACTAAGTTATTGGAACATAGTTGAAAATTTGAAATATGCATGCAATACACCAGCTTTTATCAAATGTTCATATGAAAAAACAGATTAAAATTTTCTAGTGAGCATAACACCAGGCAATTTGAAATAGAAGTGGCCTATATCAGAAAATAAATTGGTTTTTCAAACAGCAAGTAAATTGGTTTAAAAAAAACAGCGACACTGCCACAGTATTCAATGGAAAATAATTTGATGCTTCAACACAAAAAATTAACTGTCACAACCCCGAAAATTTAGCTGAATATGTACTAATACATAGTGCAGCTTGTCAAGATACATGGTTAAAATAGATAATGAGAGAGATGGGTTCTACTTCATTGTTTACGTTCTATGAAATCAGCCTTCATTTTTGCAGTACGTTATCTTCATTTATTTGGATGTGCATACGTTGTCTTCGATTATTTGGATGTGCCTACTAGTTTGGATTGCTTTTGCAATGAGTTTAACGTGCATTAGTCTTCATTTTTGCAGTTAGTTTGGAAAATATAAATTAAAGTTCAGCAAATGAAATGATGAACATTACATATGTGAAAGAAACAACATATGGGTATTCTGGTTAATGTAATCCAGTTAAGTTTGGCGACTGATGTCTACCACATCATAAGAAGTGCACAGACTTTTATGTAAAATTGTATCAACTGGCATCTATAGTTATTTGAATACCAATTTAAATCACAAAACTGATTGATTTTACTATTTTAGGATATTGTAAAATAGCAAATTCTTGATATGTTGGTGTACACCTGTGTGCTTTAAATTACTATTTTATGTTATGTGGAAGATTTACCAACAAAATCTTCCAGTCCACGGTAATAAACCGCAATTTGAACCATGGATAACCAATTAATTTTCAAGTTCATCTCCAGCAGGGATTTACTGAACATTAGAAAAGCTGCCTGTACAAGCATATGAATTTTTAGAAGATGTTTAAATATGAGGTCACATAGTACATTTGGTAATGAGAGCAGCAGTACTTTCTATACTTGCTGTATAAAAGCTTAAATCCTGTGTATGTATGAGGTGATGGTATGTTGACAAAATTTTGGGTTGATTTCTGCGGCGACTGAGCAAAGTTCAATCTCATACCTTATTTAGTCGAACCATGGTTGACTGAACCAAATAGAACTGTTATGAATGCGCCTGGTTTATACTTTGTACAACGTTTGTTTATTTCATCGGAACATGCATATTTCAAAAATGAACTGTGAACAAGGTGTTTGATTTTGATGTTGTTTCAAGAAAAATTCCTGGAACAACGAGTATGTAAATTAGACCTTTTGATTTCTAAAATCAGAAACTGTAAACTGGTACTGGTCTGTGGTTTCCCAGTATATCTAAAGTTTCAAATTTGTGAAAAGGAATTTTTGAATCAATAAACTACAAGTTACCTTGGATTTTTTTATCAGAGAAGTGCAAGACATCCTGAGTTTCTATTTCTAAAAATGCCAAGTCACTGTCAAATATCGGTATGTTCTAGAATAAGAATCCAAAATCTAATAGCATTTTCAAACTCGGATATTTTGAGTTCTACATGAACTGAACTGGATACACAAAACTTGTTGATAAATTACTAACTATAATGAAGTTTATTAATATGACAGTAACCAAACAATAAAAAACAACATTACCAGTTACAAAAATACAAATATCTAATGATAGTCACAAAACCTTTAGGGTTCCACATTTTGTGTAAATGCAGACTTCACAAAAAACCCTCTTAAACTTTAAATCTCATCACAGTGTATTTATATATACCTAAATATACACCCTAAACTATAGTATTTTTGTAATTTAGAGTGTATTTTATGAAGTCTGTTCAATAATTAAAATTAGTGTATTTTTTGAATGCTCTATTTTGTCAGGCATTTTTAGAATACATGCTCCATTTTGCTGCATTAGTGCTTTTTTCTCAGGCATTTGCTGTGGACTTGAACATTTGAACTTGTAATTATTCATATGCACGTGACTTTAACTTGCTGCTTCACTTATCGTCTTGAGTTGAGCCTAAAATTTATTAGGCTTGATTTTGTGCATTTATGTGGAATTGATATGTTTAGCTTAACCTCGCATTTTTTCATGCAATTGAATCGGCACAAGTAGGTTTTGTGCATGACCTTATGACATTTACAGTGGTATACCATGAATGGTATTGATTGCTCATGCACCCCTGATTTTTAATATACTATTACAACCATTTAAATTCATAATTCAGTAAAAGAATATTTATTGCATATTATTCTTTAAAGCTAGTTCTTACAAATCTATTCTATTACTTAAACCTAAAAGCACAAACTACACAATGCTGATGTGGATTCGCCTCATGCTACTATCTCAAAATGCTGGCTTCTGCTTTCTTCCGATTTCTTTTTTCTTAAAAACAAAATCCTCTGCACGTGTCCTCCCACATTCTCTCTGTACTCATTCAAACTGCTCCGTATAACCTAGCCGCCTTCTCTTATCTCTACATTTTCCGCTTACTTCTTCCAAGATCAGATCTCCAACCTCCAAACTGCGTACCATCCTCTCGATCTTAAGTACAGCCAGTTGTGAACCACAACGCAACACCATCTCCACCGTGGAACCCATTTTATACCGTCGATAAATAAGTTCGTCATCTGCCCGTTCCGATTCACGATGCACCAGCTTCGTCCCAACTGGTATTGGACAGGTAAATGCTTATTGCTATTCCATTTCCTACCCCAATCATACCGATCAAATCTGTGCCTCAGTCTCTAATTGTTATTGTTTTACAGTACCAATTTTGTCGCACATCCAATTCTTATTCTCTCACCTAATTATGTCTACTTATGAAAACATATATTTTCAGCTTTGAGAAGAAGAGAATCTGTTTGTATTTCTGATTAGTTCAGTGATATACGGTCAATTAAGACACCTTTTATTCAGCAAGAAAATATTGCTTATTTCAAGTTCTAGATATGAGTGCATTGCAACCGCCGATAATACCCTCTTTAATCTCTATATAAATATTGCTGCAGTGTACCAAGTTTTCTCGAGCTGAGACACAAGGAAAGAAATAGCAAGAAAATCTATAAAGTATTAAAAGCAAGCGTAGGTAACAATTCTATACAGTGAATTCTATCATTTTTTACTTCAACTTATGCTTACTTTAGTCATGTGGAGTCACAACTTCATATGTGTGTTGTACGCTTACTGCTAAAAAAAATATTCTGTCATTTTGTTTGGATCTGCATGTTTTGTATCATCATGTTACATGATTTAGTTAATTTGTTAGTGTTTTCTTCCCTAATCGGATAATATATAAATTAAATATGCTCTCTTCATTTCAAATTTAACTAACTTTATACAAAAACTAAGTATGTGTATAGAAAGGGGGTACAACAAAGATATATACCGGACATTTAAAAGTCTATTACTTAAACCTTAAAGCACAAACTAAACAATGCTGATGTGGATTCGCCTCATGCTATTATCTCAAAATGCTGGCTTCTCCAAAATGTAGGCAACTTTTGTAGCTCTTTTCTTGAATATACAATCATATATTTTAAACGTCCTTAAGAAATCATATGATCAGCAATTTTTCAATTATAAAAGTAGTACCTGCTCTTCCTATGTGATGAATTAGTCTGTGTCACCACAGTATAGACATCCCTTTCCACACATTGAAAGATAATCCCTTCAGTTGATGGTTTCTTCATTGATAGTGAGGGTTACTCTCATGGGTTTTTAATTTTTAATAAATTTATATGAACATCAGAACCGATGTTTAAAATCTGGAATGTTTACAAACTATAGGAATTATTTGGAAGGATTGTAAGCTCACTAAGGAGTAAGGATTAGTGCATTGCGATCTCTTTGATCCGTGGTAATCCTCGGTTTACCGAAAACATTTTATGAAATGAGGTTTTTCTTAAAATTATTGGACTTAATTAACTAACGATTTCTAGATCAGTCAGGCAAATATAAGGGAATATGATGGTTATATTTCAATTTTGTCATGTGTATCAATGACAGATTGTTAAACTAAAATTAGAAGAACAGACTAATATTAGTGTTATTTACTGCAACATTTGCATACTTCAGAGATGAACTTGGAAATGTACATTCATATATTAGTTTCTTGACCTTAGGTCATTTTTCTTCAGTTAGTTATTATACGTGACATAATTAATCCAATTCTACATGGTTTATTTTTCAAAATGGTAAGGGTTGTTTCTTGGTTTGAAATAAATATAAATTCCTTCCTTTAGTAAATAATAAAAATGATATTAATGCTTCACTGTTTCTTTTGATATCCAATTTTGATATTTTGGCAACAAAAAGTAATGCGTAATTTCTCTAATATTTCCTTGAAACTATCCATGATCTTGAAAATGCTATATAATTTAGTTGGATTTATTAAGCCTCCTTAAATTTTCTTTTCTGTCCTAGCTGAAATTATAAAAGATTGATTCCTAAATAGCTGTTACATTTATACAGTAGGTTTATATGGTAAGATGTTATCTTTCTTCATAGTTCTAAATTTTAATGGAAAAATAATTGAACATATCATCTATGTTTGCATATAACTTTTTCCATCAAAAGTCAACTGAGTAAAATTTCATTCTTATTCAATAAATTCCAAATATGGATGAACTAATTTTGCAAGAATCAAAATTATTTTAAATCTGAAATATAAATGAAGCATTGGCTGGTAATCTGGAGCGGGTATGTTCGAGTCCCGGCCTCTTCACATATGTGAGGGAAAGGCTGTGCGCACTAATCGACCACCCTCAGAGCCCGAAAAGCCGTGAGAATAGTACTAGGACGGGAGACTGCTTGGGAAGTCCTTTCGCGCTCGAGTACGGGAGCCTTTGGCATTGGGTATCCACCTTATTTAACTTTTGATTTCCGGTTCATATTCATTTTTGAAAAGGCTGGCACAGTTAAATGAGAAGGGATAATTTAACGAATTTGATAAGTTGTTGGAGACTCTTTGTGAAATCCTTCCATTTTGTTGATATTCCAAAACGTGGCTTCTTAATCTTTTCATATTTTAATCCCAAGATTTCAGATTGCAACAGAATGATAATCTATGCTTCAAAACCTATGTTTGTGGCCTTTTAGTTTATGCTAAAAAAAATTCTTTGTGCAGGTCACTAAATTATGTCAATGATGCTATGAATGGATATATACCAACAAATTATTTCTCCCATTTACGAAGGTCAGCTTACCTATATTTATTCGTTCTTTGCCATATGCTAGGATTAATGGCTAAATGGAGGATATCACAATAATATTTGGCATGTTTGTGTCCAAAATTAGATTGATGATATTAGAGTCTTACTAAGATATATGCCACAATTTGAGAAAATTTTACATAATTTCGCATTTATGTACAATCGTTTAAATTGTTAAAATCAACTAATGGGTGATGTTAGTATTAAAAAGCGAATGTGTTTCCGACGTGAGGGATGTACGATGGAGTTGCACGATAGAGATGAACAGATGTGTTGCATGTTAGATGATATTGCCTGAGCAAGTAGTGATGTCGGTGCAACATAGGCAACCTGGTTGTGCTGCCTGTCAATCAATTTGTATAGAAGGGTGTGGCAAATAGTGGAAGAATTTGAAGCAATTCAGAAATGTCACTAACCAGCGGTAGCGAGGATAATAGACATGAAATAGAGCTGCAATAATGGTCTATAGCTGTTATTCAGGTAGGCATATCCTACTGGAACGTCCTTTGAATTTTGAAACTACGTTTCAAAAGCAAATTTCAGCTGCCAATATTCAATTTTCATTTTATTTTAATGTGCATTGATGATAATATTATCCCATGGTATCAAGTCAGCGTTCATGCATTAGGATATATTTTATCTTCTTATTTTTTTGGTCTTCATGTTACTTATGTATTTTGACTAAAGATTTGTATGCAGTTGATAAAGCATTAAGAAATAATGGGAAATGAGATATTTTCCACATTATTGCAGGCTAGAAATTTTCATCTATAGCATGTTTGTTTGAATTGAACTTTTTGTATCAACGATGAAATTTTAATGGGTTGGACAAATAATCCATTTCATTTATCAGTTATGAAATGATTTAATTGCATGCGCTTTGCACAGTTAAGTATATATGAATGTGTCATTTCCATGCGCGTTGAACTAAAAGAAGAGTACTAAAAAATTAAATAACTAATGGTGAATACGAAAACACAAAGCTGCAACTCATATATTGTGCGTGTTCTCGCTATCAATAAAACTATACTTTATGCAACATCCATGTGCGAAGCACGCGTTCACACTTGTAACATATATTTGACTGTAACAACATTATTCTAATATAATAAGGTCAGTCAGGTTTTTAAACAAAACATAATAATTTGAAGTTTAATTATTATTATTTTTTACATAACATTATTATTATGATTTTTTTATTTTGAAGTAAATTTAAATTGTTTGCTATCATAAGTATTTTATAGTAACTGAGGTTTGATTATGTGACCGACCAAGTTGAAAATGGTAAGAGGTTTGTTAGTTCCACTCAGTTATGACACATAACTCCTTTGACCACTTCCCTATCAAATACCCATCAAGTTTTAAGAGTGGAACATGGCTTTCGAGATCCTAGGAGAATGTATGGAGATATGATTTAAATTTAACACAAATGACATCTCGTCGGTTCATTCTTTTATATAAAATGCAAACAGCATATTTAAATTATTTTAAAGTTTATCGTTGGAAATTTTTTCTTTGAAAAAGGGTTGTTTTTAAGAAACTATTTTAAAGTTTATTGTTGGAACTTTTTGATCCTATAATGAAGGCAACTTCCTTTTGCACTTATGTTCCTTAATCCGTGCATATTTATGATGCACCGGGGAAAAAACTTACTGTCGGAATATTTTTGGCACTTCATGCACAGTGTTAAAGTTGAACAGTAATAACTTAGAGCCATCAAATTCTGTACCCTGGCATCTGAAGATGCTTTCAAATGTATAAATATCAAAAAGGTGTTATTAGTTTCTTCGAGTTAACGTGCAATCTAGCAATCGTCGTTTACCTTTTAGACTCCTTATATTAGTTTCACAGTTCAATTTGATCTTCCATTAATCTACCTTAAAACTTTGTTCTAGCCTTCTTTTAATTTGGATTTTTATCATAGTAAGGAATTCTTGGTTATGTCTATAACTGCTAATAGTTGGATTTTCTATACCATATTCAGAGAAGTTGCATTAAAATTTAAGGCAGTAGGTGCAATCTGGAATCTATTTGATGCGAAAACTCTTGCATTAGACATTGATTCCAATGAGTTGCAAAACTTGAATTGTATGAGAATTGGCAGCTTGAGATTCCTTATTTCCAAATTGCATGTGCGTCATATGTTTAAAGTTTAAACTTATGTAACGTATTCTAATTTGATTTATTGTTTGTTCTTTGTTTTTCCATCTTTTCTTGTTATTTTTTCATAGGTTTTGTCTTGGCTTACGGAATTTATAAACAGAGCGAGGATTAAAATAGTAGTTTAGACCCAAAAAAATAAATTTTAAAATTATTTATTTTATGCAAGCACAAGTACCTCTAGAAGCATAATGATGCTTCCATGTAAAATTTAACTTGTAAGATCCATCTTCTGTATCATCATATATGTAGTAGCAATGCTTAGCAATACCAGATCTGGAGGGAGATTATTAATTAGCTTGCTTATTGCATTGTTAATCTAATAGATTGCCACATGTTTCCTCTTTGTATAGTAGGAATACAACTTTAAGACACTTAGTAGTTAGTATGATCTTCAAGTCATACTTGTCCCTATTAATATCATTTCAGCAGACAAGCTTTATAATTTATACGGTTATGATCCGGTATTAACCAAAACCGACTTAGAGTCTGATATTAACTTCAAGAGTTGCTTCTGTTTTAGAAACAAAGGAAATTGAAGGAACAAAAATTAACAAAAATTACATTGATAAAAGGCGAGCAATTAAAATAACTGAATCTATAATGCCGCTTGTCGGTCTTGAAGACGTTGAAGAAGGTGTTGAAGGTATGTCTTCTTTTTTGCCTAGCATTAAGCAGTATGACATACTTGCAAAGGGTCTCATTCATTATATTCCTAAACGGCATCTGCAAATTCCATTTGTCACCTATTACAAAGCAGCAAGGCTTCTTTCCTGTCTAGCATAAATGTCATAAGATTTCTTGTGATTATATTCCTAAACTGCATTTGCCAATGCCACACATCACGCTTTTTAATAATAACTTACAAAATTCTAAAAAAGATCATCATAAAACTGTTTTAAAGTTTGTTATTTTCCCAATGATTATGAAATCTTGTCATTTTCCCAATGATTTATTTCAAGTTTTCACATAATTTGTTCCAATTGTTTTTAATTGTTTGCACAAAGCATTCGTTCCATTAGACTCTCATTTGCTATTTTGTTCCAAGTACCTTTATGTAAAGGGTACATTTAAAACGCCATGACCTTTTTCTTTTCAATATCAACCTTATGAATTTTGCTTTGGCTCTGTAAGAATGCATCATGTATTAAAAAGTAATTATTATAATAGTATTATAAGATGTTAGTGATTTTTTTTAATGTTTATAACAATGTTAGATCCAACTGACCTGCATTATGTAATATACTCGGGTCAGACTGAGTTGTAGGTTAGGCCGATCTCTTTTCTGGGTGGATAAGAAACAAAAGAATGATAAGAAGAAAAAGTGATGGTTTACTCAAGTCACCGCCAGCCCTTCCACTTTAAACTACACTAATCCAAGGACTACCCTTTCATTTCCTACATGTCTCTTTTTGTAACCATCTTCTGTATCTTTTTTTGTTTGTATTTTAAACTTCTTTTTTAGACTGCATCGTACCTTTCTTTTGTATTTGAATTTCCTAATTTCCTAAAAAAATAAATAGTAATTACTTTTTGTACTCAATTAATTATCATGTGTTTCTTTGACTAACTTTAACTTGACATATCATGCAAGTGAAATGAGTAGGAAAGACAGGTCTTGATTCATATTTTTTATCAACAAATTGTTTTTTTACGTAGAATACCAAAATAAGTATATAATTCACTGCTCTAACATGTGACATGTTCAGTGGATTATAGATGTCACTATACGACTATGTAGATATATTTATTTGTAAACGAGGGTGACATCTTGAATTCACCGCTTCAACATATAGTATGTAACATGTATCTTTTCAACCATTTTCCTATTTACAAATTCTTAACCACGTAAAAAAAAATGACGCTACAAACTATCTTGAATTATATTCAACTATACGTCAACATGCTAAATGGTAAGAACATGTATTCTAACTTTATATGAATAACATCAACATTTACATATAGGTCGTACGGTATTAAAGACAGATATGCAACGCTTTGAAAATGAATCACATTTGTCTATACTTCATGCAATAAGCATGCATTGCATCTTCGGTAATTTATCTCACCTGCACCAAAACGTATGTCCAGCGCATTGTTAATTCACAAATCTACCATGATTACACTGCAAACACTGTCACATAACTACCCGTGTGCGAAGCACGGGTTCCAACCTAGTTAGAATAATAACTGAGGTTTCCATAAGCATTTAAAGGCAAAGAGCGTAATGGATAATCCTATGTTTGATAGCATCAGCGGGTAAGTTTCGTACATAGACAGCTGTCAAACCACTTTAGCTCATGCTTAATTTAGTTCAGTTTAGATATAAACTTAGTCAATTATAGTTTATGACTTGATATTTATTTCAGTCACTAATTTTGTTCAGTTTAGATATTTAATTTCTTTTAAAATGAAATTGCTTATTTATTTCAATCACTAATAGTCACTAAACTGAAAATAATGCATGTTGCCAAATTGCTTGCTTATTTTTCTTCTTATTTTTTACTTGTAGGCTGGATTCAAAGTGGAAGAATGGCAAAAAAAATCCATATTTCAACAAATGGGAACTATTTGGAGATCATCAAAAAGCGAATTGGTCCGAAAATTAGTTAATGCAACGACATAAGAGGAAAGACTTAGCTTGAAATCTTACAATATAAAAAACATGAACGAGTGGAGATCGTTTGTAAAGGAGAAATTAAGTTTGGAGTTTAAGGTATGCTTATATATTTTGTCACAATCAAGCAAAATTAATGGTGTAATACTTATTTTGTCGCATATAAGCAGATAATATATTCATGATAGAGCTTACCTGGTCATCTTAGATATTAGTTAACAATTTTTTTTCTTCCTTTTTTAACAAAAGTGAGAATAATTACCCTTTGAAACTTCCGTATTTGAGACGGCCTAAATCCAGTTTAGCACTAAATAAAATTAAAACTACAGGTAAGTAAGAATATGAGGCTCGTTCAATTAAGTAGGAATAGTAAGAATCCTTCCAACTTTTGATCACTTTCCAACTAAAGGTAACCATAATTGGCTACAGAAAAGCTTGCTGCATTTTATTATGCGTGAACAAGGTATTTGCATTTTTCTTAGTCAACGACATGGGTCTATGATTGGGATGGGGATGGCGGATTGGGAAAAAAAATAAGATTCTTAGTGATTATGCGTGAACAAGCTATTTGCATTTTACTTTTGATATGCCAAGACAAATTTAAAAGATTCTTAGTGATTTATATTTAAAATAAAAAAATAATGTTAGTCTGTTTCTTTTTTTGTTTTGCCATATATAATCATGCACTCTTATATCACATGTTATAAGTTCTTATGTAGTTAGGCAGCTTTTTATGGTTTAACTTGTCGTTCAATATGTTAATGCATTGAATTTTTTTATTGCATGCATCTAAAACTTAACTCATTTAGACTATTTTTTATTATTTATTAGATTAATAGTACTGTTTAGTTACTGTGAAGTAACTAAATATGTTATAAATTCTTATATAACTGAATCTTACTGTTTTCTTATTGCTCGCACTTAGAAGAAAACAATATGATGCTATCATGTATTATAGAAGATATGCATAGTTCTTCAAGATTCCGATTAGTTGAATAATATTATCTAGTGATTGGTCTACTAATATTAAATTGATTGAGACAGTTCCAGTAGTTAACAAATATGAACAAGTTACAAAATACAATAGACTGAAAGAGAGAGTATACGATTAAATTAAACCCATGGTTTTAAATTTATATATTGTGACAATAATTAAGTATGCTAATTTTTAGATCCCTATGCATTGAAAAATTAGTCAATCCACTGCTTTCTACGATTCGATTTGGCTTTGTCCGCTATTGATGTTCATTTTCAATTTTTGTGTTCTAGTCCCAGACTTATCGAGGAAATTGAAATTAGGTGAAATGTTAGCAATACAGTCAAAATGGCATTTGCCATACTTTTTTCTATTCTTTTTTGTTTGGAAGAAAAATGTTGATATGTTCTATATTTCTTTCTGTATACAAAATCAATTGTTACTGCACCCTCAGTAAATTCCAAAAAGAGCACTACAACACCCTTGTATCCGTAACCCTAACTTTCCGGTCCTTGCTTCTTGCTTTTGTTGTTAACTCATCTCCACTTACACGAACAGTGTAGTCTCCATTGCATGTCTCCTCCAGCACCTTCATCAGCCCTAGTCCTCTCCAATTTTGACACCTTTTTTTCTTTCTTTCTTCCATTTTCCGATGTGATTGCGCCCTTCTTTGCGTTTGTCTCACTGCCCCTTTCTATGATTTCGTCCTTCTCTTGTCTTCCTTTAGTTTGTTCCAGCAGCAAGCTTTGTCTATCTTCCATTGGGAAGTCGTCCTTGGTAAACAAGGAATCAAAATATTCAACTTCATTTATTAATGGAGAAAGTCCGTCAAATATGGTATCATCTAATTCCATGTTTGTGATCTCCTCTTCTGGTACCATCGGAAATTTTCCCACATTTCTATTTCCATGCGCATCCACGACAATATTTAGGTTAACAAGTGAATACTTAGTTTAAAATAAAAACTGTTCTTGGTTAAGTACTGTTTGTAAGCTGAACCCGATATATATTACTTAATTACCTCCTATTTTTCTTAATATATATCCGTGTGTTTATAACCTGGAACTGTATATGTTACTTAATTACCTCCTATTTTTCTTAATATATATCCGCCTCTTTGTACTGGCACACAAAATGAATTTTTGTTTCATCTGACTATTTCCACCCTTAACAATAAACTCTACATTTTACTAGTTTTTGAAATATGTCATCAGAAGCATTCAATATTTGCAACTAAGGTTAAACATTTCAAATGATCATTGATTTGTGTGTTATGTAAAATGACATTATTTTTCCGCCTGAGATATCCATGTAGCTCTCGAACTGAATATTCATGACTGTTATTTTTCACAACAATATAGCAAATAAGAAAGTACATATGCTAACCGTTCAAACTATATGCACCAAGTCAAATATAGTAATAAAATCATATTCATAATCATTTAATTATTAATAGTAACTAGACAATGAAGCCAGTTGTTTTTTTAGTCTATACCTGCTACTGATCCCTTCGTCTGCTGCTATATTCTCATTTTCTTTGTCTAAACTGTTATTCACGCCCTTCCTAAAAGATCTTTCCTTTGGCGACGATGGAATTAATGCAAATCGTAAGTCTTCGATGAATTGTTCGGGCCTCCTATACAACGACTTATTTGCAGGCTTCGTATTTTTAAATAACCTTGCTCTTCTGCATGGTACAAGATAACTACAGGTAATAAAATTGCTATACTACGTATTGGGGAAAATTGTTGTTAAACTAGATACAAAACTGAAAACGCAAACTGCAAAATTAATTTTGTGTATGCGTATTTATTTTTTATACCTTGGCGGTGACCACTATTGTACAATTTGTATAACGCCGTTTTTAGTTACTACTATACCACTGCTTACATTTTTGGACTTTTAAATACCGGTGTTTAGGTCCAGCTCCTCTGCTCATGTGCACTTACTAACATCCATCAACTAAATAGATGATGAACAAATATTTCAATTTCGACCTTGTTAATACATTTTTTTGCAACCTTGGACCAGGCCTTTGGGATGCACAAACATATGTTTGTATTTCTTTCAGTTGCAACTACTTTTTCAGTTAACTGAAAGTCTTGATTTTCTGTGCAGGCAACAATTTTATTTGACCTGCTTGCGCGTGTGTAAGCAACTGTTTAATTCATTCGCTCATTGTTGCTTCCTGATAGCAGGCCCGGTTCCTATATGCAGTTCTTATATGCATTTATGGTATCATAGTTATAAAGTGAGTTCATAACCACAATATTGTTCCTTGAAGCTTGTAATCCAGTCAGGTCGTGGGCACGACCAGCGAAGGAGGTCAAAATTTTAACATATTGTGGACTTCTGTTTCGTACTCTACGGAAGTATGTAACGAACTACTAACCTGTGATCAAGGATGAAATTGGAAAACAGTAAGGGTCTTTAATTCTCTTCCTTTTCCCCCTCATTTATTAAGCCATAACAATACTTTTCTTAATCCGAAAGCTTGTTCCGTACAAACCTGTGTCGGTTTGGGAAGTTACAGGAGGGAGGAAGTGTTAGCAATTTCTCTGTTTGGGGAAATGTAAAGTTGAAGGTACAGATTTTTCTGATAGGTTTTATTTGGGAAGAAGTCCAAACTCTTGCTTTGGTGTAGGGGTGAATATCAACTGGGGATCTTAAGGTAAATTTTTTTCTTTCCCTGTTTCCTTCCTCTTAATGGTTTGGTAGCTATTTTTACTTGATTTTCTTGTCTTTAATTTTTTTTAATCTTTCATTACAGGACTGTAAATGAATTTTTTTTTTAAGGTCGATTAAGAAAAATATAGTTCTATAGCGCTCGGTTAGCTTAAAATCTTGCTGTAGCTGCTACAAAAACTTAGGTAACAAAATATTCTTATAGATATACATATTGTGTATATATATTCTGTTGTTTTATTATTTGAAGCTTGTGATGATCAGATTGAAGCTTTGAATGAAGTTGGAGTTACTAAAGTATGCCCATTCAAAATATTTAGAGAAGGATGTTTAATTATCATTAGGTCTTGTTGCGATTTACGCTAGTATACTAAATTATAATTAAAATTGCATGTTTATAAAGGAAAATAGATTTACATACCTTCCATAGTTAGTTCTTGAAGTTTATCTTAAGGATACACTCAATGTTTGCAGGATCCCACGTGTAAATCTGCTTGTTAAAGGAATCGAGCAGCCTGAAGGTCCTGTACTTAAGACATAAGTTGACACTGAAGCCGTGCAGCCGCTTGAAGTCGAGAAGCTGATGAAGTATCGGTCCTGCTACCAGAGGATACTGCCTTTTCTTTTTGTTGCCAATTTTCCAGGCATAGACACAAAATGCTACTGCTACAAGAGAGCGATCACAGGAAAAAAAATGATGCTGTGTAAAAGTATGCAAAATCCATGAAGATTTAACTTGCTTTTGATGATAACCGAGTGCAGGTATGTTTTGCTGTGTAAAAGTAGGCTGAATCGTAATCATATTGAAATAGTTAGCATATCAGTCATCAGTGACATTAAACATTTGAGGATTTGAATCTATTTTGACTACTGGATTTTGTTCCAATTTTTCTAGTTGGTGCTGAAGGAAACCAAAATAGACAGAACAATATTGTGGAATTGTTTACATGTTTGATCGATTCTGCCTTCATTTCCTTCGTGCCATTATTGTCTGAGTTATGAAGTTTTTTTAGGATTAGTGCATTTTATTTGTTGTAGTTTTCTGCTATTGGGTTGATAGTAAATTTAACCAAACATTACAGTATTTACAAGAAAACTTGCATTGCTTGTCAGGCAATCCAAAGTGTGGAAGAACATCATTCTGCTTCACATGTGTTGAGGGTATGTGCAGTTTACTGAACTGTAGGTTAGTTCTCTACTATTTTCTTTTTCTTTTTTCTTTTTGATGTATCTTTTTTTTTTGTGAAAGTATTTTAAATGCACCATATCTATCGTCATAATGTACAATATTGTCTAAATGTTATTTGATATTTTGCTTAATTATATGTATTTTTTTAATAACAGTCAGTTACATTATTTGAATGTTATTTGATAATTCATGACAAATACTTATTGATGATTATCGAATGTGTTTACAGGTAATTAGCTTTTCTGGAGTTAAGACCATCATCAACAATGGACATGACTTCAATTTTTATATGTATTATGATATTAGTCGGTACTTAAGTAAAACTCTTTGAGAATGCATGTGGTATGTGAACTTGTTTATTTTGTCAAACAACTATTATCTAAATGGTTATGGATAGTACTTATGTAATTAACGTGTTATCAATTATTCGAATATGTTGACTTTATGTTTGGTTGATTGTTGGTTTGAATATGATAATTATATGATTGTTGCTGATTTTGGCATGACTATTACAAAGCTGGTTGCTAGAAACAATGTAAGCCACTAACAGTATATAGTAGCATTTAAAAGTTGCTACAAAACAATCAATACATTTCAACAGCGTTTCTGAAATGCTACTGAAACAAACCTAAAATAGTATCTGAATTTATAGTGGCATAAAATAAATGCAACGAAAAGTTTTTAGTTACATAAAATAAACGCTACAGAAAATTAAAGAAATGGACCAACCAAAACGAAACAAAAAATGTTAGTTTTGGTTGGATTTTTTAAACGCTACAGAAAATTTTTGGTTGCTTTAGTTTGGCAGCGTTTATGGAAACGCAACAAAAAAACAGACTTTTAGTTGCGGGACCTGTAGTAGCGTTTTCTAAAACACTACCAAAGGCTTTGGTAGCGTTTTTTAAACGCTGCTAAAGGCATTTTCTGGTGTAGTGTTTGTTGTTTCTCCTGAGGTTGGTGCGCCATCTGTTTTCCTTGAAGTGAACTTGATTGATAACCCATAGGTGATCATAGGTTGTGATTCAACTGATGCTGATTGTGAACAACTGATTATGAGTGAGCATATTTCTGATGATACTATTTTGCCTATTGTCATTTCGCATGTGTTTCTTAATTATTTGCATGACAAGTGGCACATTCTAATTAATCAAGGAAACCTATAAATATTAGGTTATATTCTATATTCATTCAACTAAATTATATGAAATTACGAAGTTAAGATCTTATATAAAATTAATGGGAAATAAGAGAGAAGCACTACAAGCAAATGTCACACAGCCATCAGCTAAAAAACGATGTCCTCGTTTTTCTGGATCGATGTCTTTGTCGGTGATGTCTAAAGTACCCCTTTTTTACATTAGTTAAAAAACTATGTCGAAGCAGCTTTAAGACAACATAAATTAATTTACTGTTGTAATAAGTGTTTTACCATATCTGGTTTTGACTGATGTCTATGATGGCTTTATATTAATGTCTATAATGGCTTTTTTATGTTGTTTTCTCATCTCATATACAGAAATAAATATTTATGAAATGAAATACTATTGCACAGAATTTAATATTCAAATAGTATTTTTATTTAATTAAATATTTTATTTCAACATATGAAATAACACAAATTTCTGATTCCAACTATTTTACATTCACATTTCTCATACACAATACAATACATTACACAATCAGTTTTACAATTCAGTACAACCGAGCACCTCAATACGCAGCTCCTCCAACTGGTCCACAATGTAACACTTTAGATTCTTTTTATATATTTTATGCTCCAATCCGGTCTGTTTAGTGTATCATTGCGACTCAAATTGCAAAAACTGACTCACCTTTTGAACTGCATTGCCTGAAAGGAAGACATCAATATAAGTAAGGTAGCTAGTCATAATATAATTCAGAAATTTCACTATTTGATTTATATGGAAGAAAATTGAGTATTAATGCGGAGTTGTGGATTATAAAAAATGCAGTGGCATGAAGTAACATAATATGATTAACCTCTTATATGTGACAATTATTCATAGTGAGCATACAGTGAGTAGTTTATAAACTCAGTTAAACTGAGCTTAACTCAGTTCGGTACTAAGTTATATACTCGGTTTGGTACTGAATTATAAACTCGGTTCATTACCGAGTTTAACAACTCGGTTCGGTACTAAGTTTAACTACTCGGTTCCGTACTGAGTTTAACTACTCGGTTCAGTACTGAGTTTAACAACACGGTTCGAAACTGAGATTAACTCAGTTCGAAACTGGGTTTATGAACTCAGTTTCAAACTGGACTTAGTTTGAATCTGAGTTTATAAACTCGGTTCGAAACTGAGTTTAACTCAGTTGGAACTGAATTTACAGTTCGAAACTGAGTTTATAAAATCTGTTTCGAACTAAGTTAAACTCAGTACTGAACCGAGTTTATAGACTCACTACCGAATTGAGTTTATAAACTTAGTACCGAACCGATTTAAACTTAGTTTAACAGAGTTTGGAAACTCGGTTTTGACCACTCGTAGTTATGTAAGTCACATAAGGTAATGTGATGAACCCAAGCATTTAGAATTTAGTGTGAATAGATCATGGCTTTAATAGCAGAGCCAAGCTTGACACCCTTTAACATTTTATTTAAATATTATCAGTTTACAAATCAAAAACAAAAAGGTTACAATAAAGCTAACTTGCTTAAATGATGGGTAAATGTTCTTGAAACCGCAGGCTGTCGTCAACCAGATGCAATTTCACCACTAATTTCTTGGGAGATCGGCCTGAGATGACGCAGTGCCTACAAATTAAACCGCAAGGAATATTCAGTTATCATCAAACTCAAAATGGTAGGAAAACTGCTTAAATCATTATTTAGAACTTTAAATAATATGATGTGGAACTTTGAATGGAATCGTGTAGCACATAGTGTGTGTAAACCTTACATGCATAACATATCAATAACAAGAATTCGAACAACTGAGCTACCAACGTTATACAAGTGACAATAATATTTTGGGATCAAAGAGTAATTGCTTCTTTGTGTTTTACTGATTCTATATATTGAGAATTTTCACACGAGTATAATAGATTAGATTCAACTTATCAAGCCATATTAGAAGAATGAAGTTGTAGGTGAATTTAAACCATCTCTAAACTTGGTATTTACTCTATTGCATTGCGCACTACAACAAAATGACCATATTACAATGGTGGAAAACCGTTGTAATATACATTTTACAACGATGGGCTTACCGTCGTGTATTAAGAAGTTGTAATAGACTAAAAAAATTACAACTTTTTTGCACCGTTGCAACACCATTGTAATATGTATATTTTACAACTTTTTTCCACCATTGTAATAAACTTTATTACAACAGTTATGCACCGTTGTTGTTGTAATATCTACAACTATTTATAACCGTTATGATGTATTTTATTACAACTTTTATTTTACATTTGTAATATATCCACAAATTATATTCATAAGAATATATATATTTTATCTGAACAGATGGAATTGCAACACTTGGGAATACAAGAATAACATTATAAGAGTGGAAGAGGAGTATTGCGATATTTTAAAAAAATAGATGAAAATCCTACGGACTTCGATATTTTTGATAAATTGGATACGGCCTATAGGAATTGGAGAGATCAATGCTACATAAATTATAGAAATGATATGCTAAAGGCCAAAATTGCATGGCAGCATGAGGGTGACTCGTGTATGAAGTTTTTTCATGCTAAGATGTCTTTAAGAAGACATATCAATAATTGGGAAACATCATCTTAGCAAATGGAGAAGTGTTACAAGACGAAGTTATTACTGAAAAGGAGGCCATTAAATACTATTCTGATATTTTTTATACAGACGGTCCTCAAATGATGGTTTTCCCTAAAATTAACTGCAAATACAAAATTAATGGAAGGGGCAGGATGCATCTTCTTTCTAATATTACGATTGATGAAGTGTGTAAAGCCACTTTTTCCATACCTGATGATAAAAGCCCGGGGCCCAACGGTTTCATAGCTAATTTTTTCAAGGTTCATTGGGAACAGATTAAATGGTACATTTATGATTTAATTCAAGAAGTTTTCAGGACTGGGAAACTCGCTAAAGGTATGAACCATATGTTTATCATCCTCGTTCCTAAAGTTGAGAAACCGATGAGTATATCGGATTATAGGCCTATTTCTTGTTGCAATGTTATTTGTAAAATTATTTCTAAGGTCATAAGCAACAGAATTAAATTGTACCTTATGCGTCTTATTTTTGAAAATCAATCAGCGTTCATCCCTAAAAGATATATGGTTGAAAATGTTTTGCTAGCTCATGAGCAAATTAGACATTTTAAAAGAATTGATAGTGGTAATATATGTATCAATATTGATTTTCAAAAGGCATATGATATGGTTAATAGGGGTTTTGTCTGTCATATGCTTAACGTGATGGGTTTCCCAAGAAGGCTTATTAAGCTGATTAAAACTTGCATATCTACGCTAATGTTTTCTATTTTAATGAAAGGCAGCCCAAAAAGATTTATTCATAGTAACAGAGGTCTGAGGCAAGGGGACCTCTTATGCCCTTATCTTTTTTGCGTCGCTATGGAATTCTTCTCTACGATGATGCATAAGGCGAGTAATTTGGATCTTGTCCCGGCAGTTTTTAAAAATGAACCACATATAAATCATTTGATATACGCTGATGATTTGATGATTTTCTCTAAACCTAAGGTTAGGAGTGCGATGGAAATTTCGAAGATTCTTAACAAAATGGATGACTTGGCTGGTCTCAAAGTTAACAGCTTAAAATCTAAGGTTTTTCAGCAAATCAGTGAGTAACAAACGGGAACTTGTTGGGATTTTTATAGGATCTAAATTAACCCTAGAGGGGGGTGAATAGGGTTTATCACAGATTTTTGCAGAGAAATTAAACAATAACAGCACAGATAATAATCAAAATAAATGCGGAAAATAAATAACACACAGATATACCCAGCTTCGGCAAAACCCCTGCCTACTGCTGCATTCCCCAAGGTTTCTACTAGGAGATAAAACAATCTCTATGCTTACAATCCCCTGTAAACTTGCGACACTCGCTCCCAACTGTTCTTAAACCTATGCTCAAAACCCTGCACTAGTTTCTATCTTCGAAACCAGATTTCCCCGAATTACAAATCCCATAATTCGTCTACCTAGTTTTAGAGACAAACTAGAAAACTATCACTCAATTACAAATTGAAATTAAAGACGAATAAAAATCAAATAATAAAAACCCCTAAAATAACTTTAAAAACTTTAAAAAAAAAATAGGAATTAAAATAAGGGTTATCCCCTTTAGTTGAAAACTTGTTGGCCATTTATCTTGGTTCACTCATTTCCTTTTTTCCCGATCACTTTTGTTACTCTTTGGAAAAAAATGGCGATGGTGATTATTTCTAGGGTTTCGATTCTCCTCCAGTTCGTGAAGTGATGATCTGCCGCTCCTCTTCAGATTTGATTCGATCTCTGTAACACCCCACCTCCGCCAGGGTCACTCTTTGAAGTACACTGGCTTTGGAGGGGTGTTGGTCAAGGTAAACATGCATGAAGATATCACAAGACAGAACATATAAGTAAAACAGAGTAAATAAAGCAGCGGATAAAACTACTATTTCAAAACCATAGTCAAGTTACATCATAGTACTTAGTCATTATTTTCCAACTACTACAAGTCTAGAAAACATAAACTGAAAACTGGAAATAACATAAAGTAAACTATCCCCAAAGTAGACGTGGTAAAGCCATAGCGAGCTCAAGTCCAAATCGTGCATGAGCTATCCAGAAAGCAAGCTAAAGATCCAAGCTAGGTGCTAGCGTTTCCACCCTGAGAACCTGGGGGGGGGGGGGGGACGGAAGGATAGAGGCGAAAGGAAAATAGGTCAGTCAAAAAGACTGGTAAGTCCTACCTACTATTAGTATAAAAACTAATAAAGTTAACTGGACATGTAAAACAGAGATGAAACATAGGATGATAACTGGCATGGTGGAAAGTTAACAAGAGTGGCATTGCATATACAAGGTTAAGTTGCACCAAGTGTACTAGTATTCTAATCCATGTCAAGTATAAACAAGAAATGATCCCTTAGCCCAATGTTGGCCCAAACTCATGAGATGACCTAAATCAAGGTCCAACTACTCGGTCTAGTCGATCGGCTCCCTATAAGCCTAACTCGTCGTGTATCGGTGTCATACGGCTTAATCATGGAATGTAGTTAACTGTGCAAGGTCCACCCTAGGGTGTATCCATCCCTAAGGTGTAAACCACAGACACAAATCAAGCACGCACAGTCTAAACCTACCGGTGCCCATGTTCAACTCCGGACTTAATGTGCACGACCATGGTCTGCCTGAACAACCGGTGCACCATTCAGCCGTCTCTTTTGGTCTCTTACAATCAGTCAGTAATCGTGCCCCACCCTAGCCTAGTCCAGGGTATCCAAATACTCCCAAGTAGGTTACTGTTGAAAAGGACCACGTAACTTGGGTTTTAAATGGGTTAAGTGTGGTTAACCCTATCCTATCCATGTATTGAGTTGGTCAAGTGTATCCAAGCAGTTCATGACTTAACCCTATCAATACATCGTGTTCAACTGGTTAAGTATATTCAAGTAGTCCATGACTTAACCCTACCAATCCATCGTGTTTAATTGGTTAAGTATTCAAGTAGTCCATGACTTAACCCTATCTTGTGGAATTAATTTACTTAATGCACCCAACCTGTAACAACCCGAATTTTAAACAACGTGTTAAGACAAGAATCAAGGCAGAATTAGATTATAAAATCTGAATCAGGATAAACGGGTTGTGCCATTGCGTTCGTATCGGAAAAATACGCGAAATAGAGTCCGCGTTTTCGAAAAACGGAGTCCGCATGACCAAGTTATGGCCCAATGAAGTTTCACGAAAATTCAAAACCGAAAACGGATTTGAAATTCAGCCCAAAAAAAAGAGAGACGGGGAAATTCCCGCCAGACACACAGGGTGTCGACCCCTGGGTCGACCCCCCTCCAAGGGGTCGACATGGGTGTCGACCCTGGGGTCGACCCCCTCCAAGGGGTCGACCCCCCCCCCCCCCCCCCGCAGAATCCCGACCTGGTGCACCTGCTTGTCATGTTGGCTCGGTTTTGGAGGCTTGTGACGATTTTTGAGGGTTCAGATCTATCCTGGGGTTTATCCTACGGCCTAAACTACTCCTAATCTCTATAAAAAGACCCCTAAGCCTACCCTAAACCCTCACAATTCACTCATGCCACGAAGTGCTGCCCAAATGCCGAGTGATCATGGCCTCCATCTCCAATTCCTAGAGACTATGCATTCAAATCGGATTCAAATCAAAAGGTGCAAGCTTGCTAAACCAAATCGAGGCCAAATCAACGTTGCTACAACGGTTTCATGACGGTTCTTCTTCAAAAGAGCCACCTTTCTTCGTCGAGACGATTCATGCTAATTCGCTAAGCCACGCTATGTAAGTTCTAGCTACTTCTAGATCTAAACGGTAGTTTTAATGATGGCATGGAATAAAACGAGATTAAACTAAGTATGCTAGCCTATATGAACCTTGTCATGCCTCTTTTGCTTGAACCTATGACTTTTGGCTATGCTTAGCGACTAAATCATGCTATTCATGTTATGATTAACCTAGTTTATCTTGCAAGTTTGAATCTTTATCTATGGAATGCTAGCATGAACCTTTGGGAACCATTTGACTTGTGAAACATTGGCAAAGATTGGACTTTGGGGCTTATGCGTGTAAATGAACCCAAACCCCTTATGTTATCATGCATGTTTGTGGCCAAATCCCTTTATGATACTATGCATGTTCGTGGCCAAATTCCCTTATGATACTATCCATGTTTGTGGCCAAATTCCCTTATGATACTATGCATATTTGTGGCCAACCCCTTCTTGACATCGTGCATGTTTTGAGGCCATTATGTAGCATAGTATCCTTACTATGTTGACTTGCTTTTACTTGGGTTGTAAAACACGATTTGGGGTAGGATAGACGAGCGTGATTATGACATGAAATTTTGATATTGGATTTCATGAAAATATGACACTCATGATACACCAAAATGGGGACACGACATGTGGGGTAAACATGGAACTTGAACTAGACATGGGTGGGTTGTAAGTGTAATAAGACACTAGACCAAACATGAAAGTGGCCAACTCGAGGTTGGGTTGAGTTTGTAGCATAAATCTACCCGGACCCGCCCGGCTTAACTAGTGGCTACAAACAATAGGACCCAATGTGGGTAGTTGGTCATGTAGCACTTAAAACCCGAGGTTAGACTAGGTTGTGGTGTAAATCTACCCGGACCCGCCCGGCTTAACTAG
This sequence comes from Allium sativum, assembly GCA_030737875.1. NCBI lineage: Eukaryota > Viridiplantae > Streptophyta > Magnoliopsida > Asparagales > Amaryllidaceae > Allium > Allium sativum. The sequence goes on from CM060924.1 coordinate 166,282,525, forward strand.
TAACCACAACAAAGTCTAATGTGAGAGGTTGAGGTGCATTAATCTAATTAATGCCACATGATAAGGTTAAGTAAATTTGACTAATGACACTTAACCGATATGACACGAATGGGTAGGTTAAGTGGGACCGGGCTTGATTTCTTAATGACACTTAACCATACAAGACAATTAGGGGATGAGGTTAAGTAATTCACGCTTAACTAATCCGACTTGGTAATTAGATGGGGTTAAGTAATTTAGACTTAACTAATCTAAATACGGTAATTAGATGGGGTTAAGTAACCTACACTTAACTAATCTAAACACGGTACTTCGATGGGGTTAAATTAAGCACTTAACCAATCTAAACTGGGTAATTCGATGAGGTTAAGTAGCCAATACTTAACCAATTTAACAAGATAATTTAATGGGGTTAAGTAACTTATACTTAACCAATTATACATGATGATTTGATGAGGTTAAGTAACCTATACTTAACCAATCTAATATGCGGACCTGATAGGGTTAAGTCATAAGACCTTTTAAATATACTTAACCATTATAATACGATTAGTGGATGGGGTTAAGTTAACCTATACTTAACCAATCCGACTCGATAATCCGATGAGGTTAAGACAATCTGTGCTTAACCAATCTAACACGATAACCTGATAGGGTTAAGATAAACAAGTACTTAACCAAATTGACTTGATGATTGAATAGGGTTAAGTCATGAGCTTCTTGGTATACTTAACCAACTTGTAGGGCTAAACCTTGAACTTAAAAACTTAGCCAATCTTAACATGATTCGTAGGTGGGCTAAGTCATGAACCTGAATAACAACACCTAACCCAATAGACAAAACCCTAGTTAGAGGAACTAGGTAGAAAATCGTGGTTAATCAAGGGTAACGGGGAAAAGAAGCTAAGTGGTAAACCTTAGTTAAGTATAACTAAGTAATAATTCTTAGCCAAGGACATGGGACTAGTTCATGAATGGATGAGTAACCGATATGGTAGGTCATCGCTTAAACACACGAGGAGGAGCAAATTATCCGACATGGATAAAGGCTCCAACGAACTGGGTGACGAAGCGGTAGCTTCGGGGGACGTGAGGGTACCCTTGGTATCCCTCTGTGAGGTGGCAGGTGGTCCATGAAACCCGGCCTCACAGAGGTTAAGGTCTGCGATAGAAAAGCCAAGAGTACGCCTTGGTTGCTATGCGAGCGACCTAAATACTGGGATGGATTAGCGTGGAGTCTACGATACTTGATTTTGCCCCGGATAGCACGTCGCCGACTACCTACCATCTTTAGTCAATCGTGTACGAACGGAAAGGCAGGGAACCCCCAACAGACCATGTTCTTACTATCGAGTCATGGGTGAGGTTGACCCATAAGAAAGTGGGGCTATAGTGGGGCCGGGATGTGGTTCTCATACATGATTTTTCTTGGATTGCCTTTCAGTAGTTGAGGGAGGGGTCACGTGGGACCATAGCCACGGGTACAAAAACAGACCTTGATATCTGCATCAGTAGACGACTTAAAGCTCCCGACCGAGTTCCGTATCTCCTGATTTGCCCTGGCACGGAACTCGGAAGGCACATTGAGGAACATGTGCGTCTAGACATGGAAAACGATTCACGATACATACGCGGGATAAAGGGCGCGGTTGACGGGTGGCATAATCCCTAGTGGTCCTAGGTGGCTTGAACCCAAACCGAGACACGGAAACGTTCATTAGGTAGCATAATCCCTAGTGGTCCTAGGTGGCATAAATCCTGAGTGAACACGCGATAGTTGTTGGTAAGAAAACATAACTAGATCAAGGGTAGCAGTCCAAAAATAACTTCAAGGATAAAATGGTACTACGTCGAGGTGGTGTAGATTTACACGGGAAAGCCCGTACGGCCTACGGCAAAGGACTGAACTTATACATGAAAAGAAACATACGAGTTGGGAAAACCTACATATGCTATATATTAGGTTGGCATGGACCATTACATGACATTGGGCAAGGGACATTCATAGTTAACACATGACGCGGGTGGGGACACTTATACGAGAGGTGCAGAGCAAATATACATGATAAATAACTTGGGATGTTATACATGATAAATACCTTGGGATGTTATACATGATAAATACCGTGGGATGTTATACATGGCAGATACCTTGGGATAGTATACTTGATAGAAACCTGATGCCGTGATACCTTGATTTATCTTGACACCGTAGTTTATCATGATACCTTAGTTTATCCTGCTATAGTAGTGCATCCAGTTATCTTGGTTTAGCTTATCTATCTTGTATTCATCCTTATGTTTACTTTTAGTTTATGCATGTCATGTTACCTTTACCTGTTTTTATACTGGAAGTAGATAGGACTTACCAGTCTTTATGACTGACCCAGTTTTGTTTCACCTCTTTGTCTTCCATTTCCCCCCAGGTTTTCAGGGAGGAAACACTGTTATCTAGTTCAGACTTCTTCTGCTTGAAGGTCATCATGCATGGCTTGGACTTTTCTTGGCTATGGCTACTTTACTGTTTTACTTGGGGAATAATTTATGAAATGGTTTTATGCTTCTTTACTATTGCAAGACAAGTTTGATGTATTTTGATGTAAAAGGCTTTAGACCTTATTTTTATAAGGTAATGAAATTTGTTTTACTTCCGCTGTTTTGTATATGTTATGTCTTGTAATATTTCTGTGCATGTTTACCTCGATAATGCTTCACCAAACCTAGTGCATTCCCTTTGCGAGTGACCCTAGCGGAGGTGGGGTGTTACATTTGGTATCAGAGCAGAAGGTTACCAGACTGGGCAAAAGTTTTTAAAACCTTTTGAAAACTATTTGAAAAACCGTTTACAAAGAAGCATTTTTCAAGAAAAGTTTTTAAAGGCTGTTCCCCAAAAGCCATTAGCACTATCCTTTGATTCCTTGATTGAATCTCTTTTCCTTTCCTTCCTCCATCTGTAGTCACAGTAGTTCTAACTGTGACTAATCTTTGTCTAGCCACGTAGGTGTTTTTCCGTACGATGGAGGTGGTTCTTGAGAGACCCGTTGTCGTGGTACAGGGAAGGATAATAAGAGTAAGGATAAAAGACGCGAGCTTAAGGATAAGCAACTTGTTGGTATGGCTTAGTCCATCAAGGAGGACAAGGACAAGATCATCGGAGAGGGAAATTGTACGCTCCCATTTCTAGGGTACCTAAGAGGAATGGTACCGTTTCTGTTAAAGGTTTAGCCTTTCTTTTCTATCATCCCGTCCAGACTTTGTCTTGATCATCGTATCATTTAATTCTGCTTGGATAGTTGAGTCTCTGCACCTTAGTACTAGCATGGTAGAGGATCCCAGTTTTTGTCTCAAAAATCTGGTTGGAGAATTGGTCCATTTCTTCATGACTTGTTTGGATTTGAGAATGACATGTCTCGGCTACGGATGGATTCTAGGGATAAAGTGGTCACCCAATAAGGGGTGCCATTCTCGGTTTTGGAAAGAGGGTAGTTAGACTCTCGACTCACCTTGGTGATACCCTCGAAGTCTCGTGTAACCTTTTGGGTTCTGTCATGGTTAGTTACCTAGAATCTCATGATGCAGTTGTTGGTAATCCGTTCGAGTAGAATTCGCCGCTAAGTCGGATGGTTCATTTCGCTTATGCATGAGTTATGGGAATCACCCTAGTAAGTACTCTTGGCAACATGGATTGGCATCGACAAACGAGATCCAGAATTCCCTAGTGAATTTTGGAGAGCTTGCATGAGTAAGTGGATACGTTTGAGCCAAGTATACTAGGGAAAGGATAAGTGAAAGTGGAATAAGAGGCGACAATGAAATGAGTTCTAACTCATATCTTGGAAATAGGAATCAAGGAACTACGAAATCATGGAGTTAAAAAGATGGTCAAGGCACCGAGGAATTAAGCTCAAGGAAACGCGACTTAGAAGACTTAAGGCTGGACACGCGCATCGTACCTCTTTTTAAAGAATGTATCCTTGATCCCTGGTTTTTCCTGTAGAGCTTGCTCGCATGTTATCATTTGGTGAATATCCTCTCGGTCTTGTTTCTGTTGCAAACCCCGTAGGGAGTTTACCTTGTTTATCTCCTCGATCCTATCGTGAGAACCTTAGGTAGAACTCTATGGATGTAAACATGTATTTGAAACATGTTATGATTGATATGGTTGAAAATGGTTTCAAGTGGTTGCTCGTGGATGCGCGAATACACATTAGATACTAGATTGACGCGGTCACGTTTCATATTGCATATGCACGAGTATTTATACTTGCTTATGGATGAAATCGAATGTGTTGTCATGTGGATGTTGCATGTGGATGAATGTTTGCGCACGCATATAGTATTTATATGACTAGGGCTATTTGCATACATGTTGGATTCATGGCACTAAACATATTTTGCATTAGAAAGATCATTCAGGCCTGATCATTAGCATTAGCTAAGGAGCATATACACACACGATTTGCATATGTTCATACGGCATTAGAAATCGTTTAAGGACAATGTTTGCCTGTGGATGATGTTTTGAGTAGATGGATGTTGGATGGTAGGATACGTTCTTCCTAACTTGGAGATTTCGGGGACGAAATCCTTAAAGGAGGGGAGAATGTAACAACCCGAATTTTAAACAACGTGTTAAGACAAGAATCAAGGCAGAATTAGATTATAAAATCTGAATCAGGATAAACGGGCTGTGCCATTGCGTTCGTCTCGGAAAAATACGCTAAATAGTGTCCGAGTTTTCGAAAAACGGAGTCCGTATGACCAAGTTATGGCCCAATGAAGTTTCACGAAAATTCAAAACCGAAAAAAAATTTGAAATTCAGCCCAAAAAAAAGAGAGGCGGGAAAATTCCCGCCAGATACACAGGGTGTCGACCCCTAGGTCGACCCCCCTCCAGGGGGTCGACATGGGTGTCGACCCTGGGGTCGACCCCCTCCAGAGGGTCGACATGGGTGTCGACCCCTGGGTCGACCCCCCCTATAGACCCCGACCTGGTGCACCTGCTTGTCATGTTGGCTCGGTTTTGGAGGCTTGTGACGATTTTTGAGGGTTCAGATCTATCCTAGGGTTTATCCTACGGCCTAAACTACTCCTAATCTCTATAAAAAGACCCCTAAGCCTACCCTAAACCCTCACAATTCACTCATGCCACGAAGTGCTGCCCAAATGCCGAGTGATCATGGCCTCCATCTCCAACTATGCATTCAAATCGGATTCAAATCAAAAGGTGCAAGCTTGCTACACCAAATCGAGGCCAAATCAATGTTGCTACGACGGTTTCATGACGGTTCTTCTTCAAAGGAGCCACCTTTCTTCGTCGAGACGATTCATGCTAATTCGCTAAGCCACGTTATGTAAGTTCTAGCTACTTCTAGATCTAAACGGTAGTTTTAATGATGGCATGGAATAAAACGAGATTAAACTAAGTATGCTAGCCTATATGAACCTTGTCATGCCTCTTTTGCTTAAACCTATGACTTTTGGCTATGCTTAGCGACTAAATCATGCTATTCATGTTATGATTAACCTAGTTTATCTTGCAAGTTTGAATCTTTATCTATGGAATGCTAGCATGAACCTTTGGGAACCATTTGACTTGTGAAACATTGGCAAAGATTGGACTTTGGGGCTTATGCGTGTAAATGAACCCAAACCCCTTATGTTATCATGCATGTTTGTGGCCAAATCCCTTTATGATACTATGCATGTTCGTGGCCAAATTCCCTTATGATACTATGCATGTTTGTGGCCAAATTCCCTTATGATACTATGCATATTTGTGGCCAACCCCTTCTTGACATCGTGCATGTTTTGAGGCCATTATGTAGCATAGTATCCTTACTATGTTGACTCGCTTTTACTTGGGTTGTAAAACACGATTTGGGGTAGGATAGACAAGCGTGATTATGACATGAAAATTTGATATGGGATTTCATGAAAATATGACACTCATGATACACCTAAATGGGAACATGACATGTGGGGTAAACATGGAACTTGAACTAGACATGGGTGGGTTGTAAGTGTAATAAGACACTAGACCAAACATGAAAGTGGCCAACTCGAGGTTGGGTTGAGTTTGTAGCATAAATCTACCCGGACCCGCCCGGCTTAACTAGTGGCTACAAGCAAAAGGACCCAATGTGGGTAGTTGGTCATGTAGCACTTAAAACCCGAGGTTAGACTAGGTTGTGGTGTAAATCTACCCGAACCCGCCCGGCTTAACTAGTAACCACAACAAAGTCTAATGTGAGAGGTTGAGGTGCACTTATCTAATTAATGCCACATGATAAGGTTAAGTAAATTTGACTAATGACACTTAACCGATATGACACGAATGGGTAGGTTAAGTTGGACCAGGCTTGATTTCTTAATGACACTTAACCATACAAGACAATTAGGGGATGGGGTTAAGTAATTCACTCTTAACTAATCCGACTTGGTAATTAGATGGGGTTAAGTAATTTAGACTTAACTAATCTAAACACGGTAATTAGATGGGGTTAAGTAACCTACACTTAACTAATCTAAACACGGACTTCGATGGGGTTAAATTAAACACTTAACCAATCTAAACTGGGTAATTCAATGAGGTTAAGTAGCCAATACTTAACCAACTTAACAAGATAATTTAATGGGGTTAAGTAACTTATACTTAACCAATTATACATGATGATTTGATGAGGTTAAGTAACCTATACTTAACCAATCTAATATGCGGACCTGATATGGTTAAGTCATAAGACCTTTTAAATATACTTAACCATTATAATACGATTAGTGGATGGGGTTAAGTTAACTTATACTTAACCAATCCGACTCGATAATCCGATGAGGTTAAGACAATCTGTGCTTAACCAATCTAACACGATAACCTGATAGGGTTAAGATAAACAAGTACTTAACCAAATTGACTTGATGATTGAATAGGGTTAAGTCATGAGCTTCTTGGTATACTTAACCAACTTGTAGGGCTAAACCTTGAACTTAAAAACTTAGCCAAACTTGACATGATTCGTAGGTGGGCTAAGTCATGAACCTGAATAACAACACCTAACCCAATAGACAAAACCCTAGTTAGAGGAACTAGGTAGAAAATCGTGGTTAATCAAGGGTAACGGGGAAAAGAAGCTAAGTGGTAAACCTTAGTTAAGTATAACTAAGTAATAATTCTTAGCCAAGGACATGGGACTAGTTCATGAATGGATGAGTAACCCGATATGGTAGGTCAGCGCTTAAACACACGAGGAGGAGCAAATTATCCGACTTGGATAAAGGCTCCAACGAACTGGGTGACGAAGCGGTAGCTTCGGGGGACGTGAGGGTACCCTTAGTATCCCTCTATGAGGTGGAAGGTGGTCCATGAAACTCGGCCTCACAGAGGTTAAGGTCTACGATAGAAGAGCCAAGAGTACGCCTTGGTTGCTATGCGAGCGACCTAAAGACTTGGATGGATTAGCGTGGAGTCGACGATACTTGATTTTGCCCTGGATAGCACGTCGCCGACTACCTACCATCTTTAGTCAATCGTGTACGAACGGAAAGGAAGGGAACCCCCAACTGACCATGTGCTTACTATCGAGTCATGGGTGAGGTTGACCCATAGGAAAGTGGGGCTATAGTGGGGCCGGGATGTGGTTCTCATACATGATTTTTCTTGGATTGCCTTTCAGTAGTTGAGGGAGGGGTCACGTGGGACCATAGCCACGGGTACAAAAACAGACCTTGATATCTGCATCAGCAGACGACTTAAAGCTCCCGACTGAGTTCCGTGTCTCCTGATTTGCCCTTGCACGGAACTCGGATGGCACATTGAGGAACATGTGCGTCTAGACATGGAAAACGATTCACGATACATACGAGGGATAAAGGGCGCGGTTGACGGGTGGCATAATTCCTAGTGGTCCTAGGTGGCTTGAACCCAAACCGAGACACGGAAACATTCATTAGGTAGCATAATCCCTAGTGGTCCTAGGTGGCATAAATCCTGAGTGAACACGCGATAGTTCATGGTAAGAAAACATAACTAGATCAAGGGTAGCAGTCCAAAAATAATTTCAAGGATAAAATGGTACTACGTCGAGGTGGTGTAGATTTACATGGGAAAGCCCGTACGGCCTACGGCAAAGGACTGAACTTATACATGAAAAGAAACATACGAGTTGGGAAAACCTACATATGCTATATATTAGGTTGGCATGGACCATTACATGACATTGGGCAAGGGACATTCATAGTTGAGACGACCCGATTTCCCGTTCTCACGGAAACAAGGTTATCTTTGGAATATAACACAGAAACATATAACAGCAGAACAGAATTAAATAAATACACCAGAATGAACAACAAAATATACTGGATAAAAGTAATCATCAGAGTTACACAGTATACAGGATCTTACTTAGTACAAATACAGTTCAGCTATACATAAATGTCTACAGCGGAAATAAACAAAATATGTACAATAGGAGCTGAACAGCATAAAAAGAAATAAATGATAGAATCCATCTTCAGCTCCAGCTATCCAGAAAGAACCAGCTAAACCTGAATACAAGGCTGCCCGTGTAGAAAAAGGGGCACCCGAGTTTGAGAGTGAAACAAACTACGAGTCAGTCATGGGACTGGTATGAGAAATCCACTCAACACATATATAATTGGCTAATCACAGGACCACGCCACTTTCGTGGAACGGGTTTACTCCATTGGATTGCCAGTGCTTTAAAACAAATCTTTCTTTTAAACATCGCTATGCTTTTTATAAAAATGAAACCGTTATAAGACTCAGTTCCCATCACACAATGCAACGCAAACCGGAGGATAGAGTTTTTACCTTATAACGGCCAAGATATGCTTGATACGAATAAAACAAAGGCATTTGATATTATTGCTAGTGTTTATATGTTTTGAAAACAATTTCAAATCATAACTATCAATCATAGACGGCATTAATGCCCCATACCACTATGTCGCCATATATAGGTATACAATCAAAATCGCATCGTCACGTATTTGGAAATTGGATTTCCGTCATGAACCAAGGCAAAAGATAGTCCTTACCGAATTCGAGACAATCTAGCCCATGTCTCAGGATCAGAACGCATCGACCCTTGGAGCGACAGGGCCGGTCCACCGATGTGGATTAAGAATGCCTGAACACTACGTTTCCCCGCCCTTTGGGGCGTAAACGAGCCAACGAATGACTCCATCGGACCCGGATCGTCCGATCAAACCGAGGCGCCTCGCAACAGCAACAACCACATAGGTGAAAAGTATATAAATGTCAGGGCTGGTAGGTCACTGACACCACCCTAGCTAGAAGAAAAACGCATGTCCTCCCTGAGGTCCTTTCTCCCGTTTTAGGTTCATACCGGGGTGTGAGGCTCGCGAATTTACGTTATACACAAAGCTACGCCACACAGGAGGTGCTTTGATCATCACCACAAGACTTTGCTTTTCAACAGAAGCCCTGATCACTGCATCTTAGCATGCCACACCGGCAATTCACACCGTGCAACTGATGGCTATCAATCACACAGAACAAATTCCAATGTCGGACACACAATCCATTTACAAGTCCGTTCTGGGTCTGAACGAAACCGGAGGCACTAAATACCTCGCAAACCCTTCGATCACCACGTACGTCTGGACGATCACCACTCATTATCCATATTTCGGGATGCCTCCCGATCAGGACCTCGGTTACCATCCCAACGAGGTGAAGATCTCCGGTCTTCGACCATCGTCTTCATCTTCGAATTTCAATCGTCGGTCGATTATTCGAAATGAGAATTAACTCGGCCTTTCCAAATAATTCACGTATATTTAGAATTTCAAATCGATTTATTTCAATGGTTAAATTATTCGACAACACTGGTTTTGTCCTTTTATGTAATTTTCACACCAAACACATTCAACCATCAAACATCACATAAATCAAGCAAATTCAGTTTATTTCCATTCCATATCGCTTATGATATTTTATAACTATTTATCGCTATTTTTATTTATTTTAAAATAGCTATTTTATTCAAAACGACGCTTCGGGCCATAAGGCGGTCGTGGCGCTGTTTTTCTTCAGATTTGATTTACACATATATGAAAATCTAACCGTTGGATCTTCACAAAATTTACATCATTACAAAGGTCTTTTCAAAACGAATCCAACGGTTCCAGTTTCGGGAAAATCCGACGGTCGGATCTCCCGGTACAATCGTTTGAAATTTCGATTTCAAAATACGAACTGCAGCGTCGTTATTCGATTAAATATAATTATATTTATATATATAAATAAATATAATCGTTTCTGGCGCTGTTTTTCTTCAGATTTGAATTAAACATTCCAGACAATCCAACCGTTGGATTTCTACAAAGTTGGTGCCGTTGGGAAGATATTTCCAAGGCGAACCCGACGGTTGAGGTTTCGGGAAAATCCAATGGTCGGATTTCCCGTACTAGTCGTTTGAAATCACGGTTTCAAAATAAGAACTGCACGGCTTCGTTTTGTTTTAATTTTATTTATATTTATATATTTATATAAATATAGTTCATTCAACGATTTCAATATCGTTTTTACTTCAAAAAAATTTCTAACTCCTTAAATTTTGGAAAAATTTCGCCATAACCTCCCCTGCACCGGGAGCATCGGGAAATCGCAAATAGCGTTCCCGGTCCTTCTAATCTCAAAAAGAAGAAGCCAAGCGGCTAGCCAACAGGCTCAAAATCATCACCCAAACAAATCAGTAAATGTGTACCTATTTGTCGGGCACAAAATTTTATTCCTCTTCTCTAGCCCCTTTGCTATAACCTGTTCAATGAATATGCATTTACATATATATACTGTTCATATCATTTTTCATTTTCTATTCAACTTCATATTTGATTTCTATTTGGTTTAAAAACACCATTCATTCTAATGCTACATAAATAGGTGCAAATCATTTCATTAGTTAATTAATGAATATTTCAACTCATATATGTTTATTTTGAACAAGTGGCTATTTTTAACACTTCACATTTCAACGATTTATGCATACAATAAAAATGTGATTTTTTATTGTAAAACAATTCATTTCAAAACACTATTTTTTCTATATAGTTCATATAGTCGATAAAAGGTGATTTTTATTATCAAACAATTTATTTCAAAATATGAATACCATTCAACACATGAATTTCTAAACAACGAATGAATATCAATTCAACACATGAATGTTTTCAATAGTTTTTATATATAGATAAAAATGTGATTTTTATTATCGAACAATTTATTTCAAAATATGAATACCATTCAACACATGAATTTCTAAACAACGAATGAATATCAATTCAACACATGAATGTTTTCAATAGTTTTTATATATAGATAAAAATGTGATTTTTATTATCGAACAATTTATTTCAAAATATGGATACCATTCAACACATGAATTTCTAAACAACGAATGAATATCAATTCAACACATGAATGTTTTCAATAGTTTTTCTATATAGATAAAAATGTGATTTTTTATTATCGAACAATTTATTTCAAAATATGAATACCATTCAACACATGAATTTCTAAACAACGAATGAATATCAATTCAACACATGAATGTTTTCAATACAATGAATAAATATAGTTTAAGCATATGAAAATAATTCAAACACACAAATATTATTCAAAATTTCGGCAGCATAACGGCAGGGTAGTTACACCGGCACCGTCCCTAGTACGGCTCCTCGCTCTACCTTAAAACCTCGCGGTTTTTGACAATGGGGTTCATGCATCTAGTTCGCACGCAGGCTGCATGTATATATTTATTTCATTTCCACAAACTAATCCTAAGTGGTTTCAACCAAATATTTCACAACCACCAATGGGTATTTTTCAACCACTTTCAACCAATATCAATCACAAACAATCCCAAACAACCATTCGCTATCAATCAAATTTTCACAACAATTTCAACCAATAAATATCGTCCATGGTTTGTGGACGAGGGGCGTATATATATATATATAGATATTATATATAGCAATTCACTTTCATTTTCAACCCATATATAATATTTTTAAATCAGAAATCTCACCAATAGCTATCCAGTACCACGACACTTCCTTTATAGAAATCTTCGATAATCTCTCCTTTTGTTGCTTCGTCGCCCGTATTCTCTACATATGTAAAAATCGAATTTTTACTACACTATTCCATATAAAAATATGACTTTCGATATATAAAAATATGATTTTTACTTTCGACTTTCGATATAAAAAAAATATGATTTTTACTTTCGACTTTCCATATATAAAAATCTGATTTTTACTTTTAAATTTCTAATCTTCTTCTAGTTTATAAATCATTTTAAAATCAGTTTTTATATTCCTTTATAATTCAGTTTTAAAAATGCTTTTCAAAACAGTTTTTAAATCTTTTAAAATCAGTTTTAAAAATGCTTTTCCAATCAGTTTTTAAATATTTTAAAATCAGTTTTAAAAATGCTTTTCAAAACAGTTTTTAAATCTTTTAAAATCAGTTTTTCTTTTAAAAACAAAATCAGTTTTTAACTTATCTTTTGAAATCAGTTTTTTTTTATCTTTTAAAAAGTTCCAGTTTTAAACTACTTTTAAAAATTCCAGTTTTAAAATACTTTTTTAAAAATTCAGTTTTTTTTTTTTATAAAACAGTTTTTAAACTTTATAAATCAGTTTTAAAATCTTATAAAAATCAGTTTTAAAAATCATATAAAAATCAGTTTTAAAAATCATATAAAAATCAGTTTTAAAAATCATATAAAAATCAGTTTTAAAAATCATTTAAAAATCAGTTTTAAAAATCATTTTAAAATCAGTTTTAAATCATTAAAAATAAAATAGTAAAACGAAAAGAACTTACAGGGGGGGGTTCGCAGATCGACGGAGCTCGAAGTGGGGCGGCGGCGCTCGGGTTTCAACGTCTCGAACGGGGGCTAATCGGGTGTCGGGGTTTCTTCTGGAGGCTCTGGCCTTCGATCGATGGAGGGGGGAGGAAGAAGGGGATGTGCGGTTGCGTCGTTCGCTTGAGGGGGGGTCTGCTTCGTCGGCGACTGGTCTTGAGGGGGGGCGGCGGCTTCGAATCGATTTAGTTTTTTTTTTTCTCTTTTGTTTTCTGATAACTGAAACGGGGGGGGGGGGCAAGCAGAAGAATAAAAGGGAGGGAGGGAATTAAAAAACATATTTTTTTATTTAACTATTTAATTTTGCAAATAGGTTGACTTTTACACTCGACCTCGAAACGAGGCCCACCGCCTGTCGCCCATAGCGTTTCACCCCCATTCCGAACACAATGGGATATGTATCGCAAGCTGATTTGATCGTTACAATCAGTTTCCTTTTGAATTTTCATTTAAATCACTATACTGAATTTTAAACGCACATTTCAAATTACCGGGGTCACATACTAACTAGAAAAATTCCAGAAAAATATTTTCTAGTTACGTATTGACGATACGGTCCTAACAAAACTAGTTTCGTCGAATTCTGAGATCGTTTGAAAAATGGCCAATTTCCTGTCGATTAAATTCAACAGAAACTGGTCAAACGCGTTTTCTTTTGCCACGCTCACATATTGATTCGAAAAATTATGAAATTTGAAACCTAACAATAACTTGACCCTGCGGATCCAACAAAAGTGGTTTCGTCGAAATCCGATGTCATTTGCAAAATGTCCATTTTTAAGGGCCTGAATTTCATAGCGACTATTCAGAATTTTCAACTGGACATACCTTTTGATTCCCGCTATCAAATTTCGATTGGTCGGATTCGTTAGAAAGATATCATCAATTAGATACTAATGTTTTTGGTCTCACTAAAATCCGGATTGTTTTGCACCCGGTATATTCAATTGAAGTTTGAAATCGAATTATCGAACTACCGCGCCATTTTCAATTCTATATATAATTATAATTAATTATATTGGTTTTCAAATGTCGATTTAAACTCAGTTTTCATCGCCATTATTTAAAATATTTATTTTAAATATTTAAAATCCATTATTTTAGCCAATTTAAAAATTTTAAATTGGTTCAGATTTTCTGGGTCGTTACAATAGTTAACACATGACGCGGGTGGGGACACTAGTACGAGAGGTGCAGAGCAAATATACATGATAAATACCTTGGGAGGTTATACATGATAAATACCGTGGGATGTTATACATGACAGATACCTTGGGATAGTATACTTGATAGAAACCTGACGCCGTGATACCTTGATTTATCTTGACACCGTAGTTTATCATGATACCTTAGTTTATCCTGCTATAGTAGTGCATCCAGTTATCTTGGTTTAGCTTATCTATCTTGTAGTCATCCTTATGTTTACTTTCAGTTTATGCATGTCATGTTACCTTTACCTGTTTTTATACTGGAAGTAGATAGGACTTACCAGTCTTTATGACTGACCCCGTTTTGTTTCGCCTCTTTGTCTTCCATTTCCCCCCAGGTTTTCAGGGAGGAAACACTGTTATCTAGTTCAGACTTCTTCTGCTTGAAGGTCATCATGCATGGCTTGGACTTTTCTTGGCTATGGCTACTTTACTGTTTTACTTGGGGAATAATTTATGAAATGGTTTTATGCTTCTTTACTATTGCAAGACAGGTTTGATGTATTTTGATGTAAAAGGCTTTAGACCTTATTTTTATAAGGTAATGAAATTTGTTTTACTTCCGCTGTTTTGTATATGTTACGTCTTGTAATATTTCTGTGCATGTTTACCTCGATAATGCTTCACCAAACCTAGTGCATTCCCTTTGTGAGTGACCCTAGCGGAGGTGGGGTGTTACATTTGGTATCAGAGCAGAGGGTTACCAGACTGGGCAAAAGTTTTTAAAACCTTCTGAAAACTATTTGAAAAACCGTTTACAAAGAAGCATTTTTCAAGAAAAGTTTTTAAAGGCTGTTCCCCAAAAGCCATTAGCACTATCCTTTGATTCCTTGATTGAATCTCTTTTCCTTTCCTTCCTCCATCTGTAGTCACAGTAGTTCTAACTGTGACTAATCTTTGTCTAGCCACGTAGGTGTTTTTCCGTACGATGGAGGTGGTTCTTGAGAGACCCGTTACCGTGGTACAGGGAAGGATAATAAGAGTAAGGATAAAAGACGCGAGCTTAAGGATAAGCAACTTGTTGGTATGGCTTAGTCCATCAAGGAGGACAAGGACAAGATCAGCGGAGAGGGCAATTGTACACTCCCATTTCTAGGGTACCTAAGAGGAATGGTACCGTTTCTGTTAAAGGTTTAGCCTTTCTTTTCTATCATCCCGTCCAGACTTTGTCTTGATCATCGTATCATTTAATTCTGGTTGGATAGTTTAGTCTCTGCACCTTAGTACTAGCATGGTAAAGGATCCCATTTTTTGTCCCAAAAATATGGTTGGAGAATTGGTCCATTTCTTCATGACTTGTTTGGATTTGAGAATGACATGTCTCGGCTACGGATGTATTCTAGGGATAAAGTGGTCACCCAATAAGGGGTGCCATTCTCGGTTTTGGAAAGAGGGTAGTTAGACTCTCGACTCACCTTGGTGATACCCTCGAAGTCTCGTGTAACCTTTTGGGTTCTGTCATGGTTAGTTACCTAGAATCTCATAATGCAGTTGTTGGTAATCCGTTCGAGTAGAATTCGCCGCTAAGTCGGATGGTTCGTTTCGCTTATGCATGAGTTATGGGAATCACCCTAGTAAGTACTCTTGGCAAAATGGATTGGCATCGGCAAACGGGATCCAGAATTCCCTAGTGAATTTTGGAGAGCTTGCATGAGTAAGTGGATACGTTTGAGCCAAGTATACTAGGGAATGGATAAGTGAAAGTGGAATAAGAGGCGACAATGAAATGAGTTCTAACTCATATCTTGGAAATAGGAATCAAGGAGCTATGAAATCATGGAGTTAAAAAGATGGTCAAGGCACCGAGGAATTAAGCTCAAGGAAACGCGACTTAGAAGACTTAAGGCTGGACACGCGCATCGTACCTCTTTTTAAAGAATGTATCCTTGATCCCTGGTTTTTCCTGTAGAGCTTGCTCGCATGTTATCTTTTGGTGAATATCCTCTCGGTCTTGTTTCTGTTGCAAACCCCGTAGGGAGTTTACCTTGTTTATCTCCTCGATCCTATCGTGAGAACCTTAGGTAGAACTCTATGGATGTAAACATATATTTGAAACATGTTATGATTGATATGGTTGCAAATGGTTTCAAGTGGTTGCTCGTGGATGCGCGAATACACATTAGATACTAGATTGACGCGGTCACGTTTCATATTGCATATGCACGAATATTTATACTTGCTTATGAATGAAATCGAATGTGTTGTCATGTGGATGTTGCATGTGGATGAATGTTTGTGCACGCATATAGTATTTATATGACTAGGGCTATTTGCATACATGTTGGATTCATGGCACTAAACATATTTTGCATTAGAAAGATCATTCAGGCCTGATTATTAGCATTAGCTAAGGAGCATATACACACACGATTTGCATATGTTCATACGACATTATAAATCGTTTAAGGACAATGTTTGCCTGTGGATGATGTTTTGAGTAGATGGATGTTGGATGGTAGGATACGTTCTTCCTAACTTGGAGATTTCGGGGATGAAATCCTTAAAGGAGGGGAGAATGTAACAACCCGAATATTAAACAACGTGTTAAGACAAGAATCAAGGCAGAATTAGATTATAAAATCTGAATCAGGATAAACGGGCTGCGCCATTGCGTTCGTCTCGGAAAAAAACGCGAAATAGAGTCCGAATTTTCGAAAAACGGAGTCCGTATGACCAAGTTATGGCCCAATGAAGTTTCACGAAAATTCAAAACCGAAAACAGATTTGAAATTCAGCCCAAAAAAAAGAGAGGCGGGAAAATTCCCACCAGACACACAGGGTGTCGACCCCTGGGTCGAGCCCCCTCCAGGGGGTCGACATGGGTGTCGACCCTGGGGTCGACCCACTCCAGGGGGTCGACATGGGTGTCGACCCCTGGGTCGACCCCCCCTGTAGAACCCCGACCTGGTGCACCTGCTTGTCATGTTGGCTCGGTTTTGGAGGCTTGTGACGATTTTTGAGGGTTCAGATCTATCCTAGGGTTTATCCTACAACCTAAACTACTCCTAATCTCTATAAAAAGACCCCTAAGCCTACCCTAAACCCTCATAATTCACTCATGCCACGAAGTGCTGCCCAAATGCCGAGTGATCATGGCCTCCATCTCCAATTCCTAGAGACTATGCATTCAAATCGAATTCAAATCAAAAGGTGCAAGCTTGCTACACCAAATCGAGGCCAAATCAACGTTGCTACGACGGTTTCATGACGGTTCTTCTTCAAAGGAGCCACCTTTCTTCGTTGAGACGATTCATGCTAATTCGCTAAGCCACGCTATGTAAGTTCTAGCTACTTCTAGATCTAAACGGTAGTTTTAATGATGGCATGGAATAAAACGAGATTAAACTAAGTATGCTAGCCTATATGAACCTTGTCATGCCTCTTTTGCTTGAACCTATGACTTTTGGCTATGCTTAGCGAATAAATCATGCTATTCATGCTATGATTAACCTAGTTTATCTTGCAAGTTTGAATCTTTATCTATTGAATGCTAGCATGAACCTTTGGGAACCATTTGACTTGTGAAACATTGGCAAAGATTGGACTTTGGGGCTTATGCGTGTAAATGAATCCAAACCCCTTATGTTATCATGCATGTTTGTGGCCAAATCCCTTTATGATACTATGCATGTTCGTGGCCAAATTCCCTTATGATACTATGCATGTTTGTGGCCAAATTCCCTTATGATACTATGCATATTTGTGGCCAACCCCTTCTTGACATCGTGCATATTTTGAGGTCATTATGTAGCATAGTATCCTTACTATGTTGACTCGCTTTTACTTGGGTTGTAAAACACGATTTGGGGTAGGATAGACGAGCGTGATTATGACATGAAAATTTGATATGGGATTTCATGAAAATATGACACTCATGATACACATAAATAGGGACATGACATGTAGGGTAAACATGGAACTTGAACTAGACATGGGTGGGTTGTAAGTGTAATAAGACACTAGACCAAACATGAAAGTGGCCAACTCGAGGTTGGGTTGAGTTTGTAGCATAAATCTACCCGGACCCGCCCGGCTTAACTAGTGGCTACAAACAATAGGACCCAATGTGGGTAGTTGGTCATGTAGCACTTAAAACCCGAGGTTAGACTAGGTTGTGGTGTAAATCTACCCGGACCCGCCCGGCTTAACTAGTAACCACAACAAAGTCTAATGTGAGAGGTTGAGGTGCATTAATCTAATTAATGCCACATGATAAGGTTAAGTAAATTTGACTAATGACACTTAACCGATATGACACGAATGGGTAGGTTAAGTGGGACCGAGCTTGATTTCTTAATGACACTTAACCATACAAGACAATTAGGGGATGCTGTTAAGTAATTCACGCTTAACTAATCCGACTTGGTAATTAGATGGGGTTAAGTAATTTAGAATTAACTAATCTAAACACGGTAATTAGATGGGGTTAAGTAACCTACACTTAACTAATCTAAACACGGTACTTCGATGGGGTTAAATTAAACACTTAACCAATCTAAACTGGGTAATTCAATGAGGTTAAGTAGCCAATACTTAACCAACTTAACAAGATAATTTAATGGGGTTAAGTAACTTATACTTAACCAATTATACATGATGATTTGATGAGGTTAAGTAACCTATACTTAACCAATCTAATATGCGGACCTGATAGGGTTAAGTCATAAGACCTTTTAAATATACTTAACCACTATAATACGATTAGTGGATGGGGTTAAGTTAACCTATACTTAACCAATCCGACTCGATAATCCGATGAGGTTAAGACAATCTGTGCTTAACCAATCTAACACGATAACCTGATAGGGTTAAGATAAACAAGTACTTAACCAAATTGACTTGATGATTGAATAGGGTTAATTCATGAGCTTCTTGGTATACTTAACCAACTTGTAGGGCTAAACCTTGAACTTAAAAACTTAGCCAATCTTGACATGATTCGTAGGTGGGCTAAGTCATTAACCTGAATAACAACACCTAACCCAATAGACAAAACCCTAGTTAGAGGAACTAGGTAGAAAATCGTGGTTAATCAAGGGTAACGGGGAAAAGAAGCTAAGTGGTAAACCTTAGTTATGTATAACTAAGTAATAATTCTTAGCCAAGGACATGGGACTAGTTCATGAATGGATGAGTAACCCGATATGGTAGGTCCTCGCTTAAACACACGAGGAGGAGCAAATTATCCGACTTGGATAAAGGCTCCAACGAACTGGGTGACAAAGCGGTAGCTTCGGGGGACGTGAGGGTACCCTTGGTATCCCTCTGTGAGGTGGCAGGTTGTCCTTGAAACCCGGCCTCACAGAGGTTAAGGTGTGCGATAGAAGAGCCAAGAGTACGCCTTGGTTGCTATGCGAGCGACCTAAAGACTGTGATGGATTAGCGTGGAGTCGACGATACTTGATTTTGCTCTGGATAGCACGTCGCCGACTACCTACCATCTTTAGTCAATCGTGTACGAACGGAAAGGCAGGGAACCCCCAACAGACCATGTGCTTACTATCGAGTCATGGGTGAGGTTGACCCATAGGAAAGTGGGGCTATAGTGGGGCCGGGATGTGGTTCTCATACATGATTTTTCTTGGATTGCCTTTCAGTAGTCGAGGGAGGGGTCACGTGGGACCATAGCCACGGGTACAAAAACAGACCTTGATATCTGCATCAGCAGACGACTTAAAGCTCCCGACCGAGTTCCGTATCTCCTGATTTGCCCTGGCACGGAACTCGGATGGCACATTGAAGAACATGTGCGTCTAGACATGGACAACGATTCACGATACATACGCGGGATAAAGGGCACGGTTGACGGGTGGCATATTCCCTAGTGGTCCTAGGTGGCTTGAACCCAAACCGAGACACGGAAACGTTCATTAGGTAGCATAATCCCTAGTGGTCCTAGGTGGCATAAATCCTGAGTGAACACGCGATAGTTCATGGTAAGAAAACATAACTAGATCAAGGGTAGTAGTCCAAAAATAACTTCGAGGATAAAATGGTACTACGTCGAGGTGGTGTAGATTTACACGGGAAAGCCCGTATGGCCTACGGTAAAGGACTGAACTTATACATGAAAAGAAACATACGAGTTGGGAAAACCTACATATGCTATATATTAGGTTGGCTTTAGACCTTATTTTTATAAGGTAATGAAATTTGTTTTACTTCCACTGTTTTGTATATGTTCTGTCTTGTAATATTTCTGTGCATGTTTACCTCGATAATGCTTCACCAAACCTAGTGCATTCCCTTTGTGAGTGACCCTAGTGGAGGTGGGGTGTTACTACTGTAGCAAGCTAAACTAAGGTATCATGATAAATCTAGGTATCACATCGTCAGGTTTCTATCAAGTATACAATCCCAAGGTATCTATCATGTATAACATCCCACGGCATTTATCATGTATATTTGTTCTACACCCCTCGTACTAGTATCCCTACCCGCGTCATGTGTTAACTATGAATGTCCCTTGCCTAATGTCATGTAATGGTCCATGCCAACCTAATATATAGCATATGTAGGTTTTCCCAACTCGTATGTTTCTTTCCATGTATAAGTTCAGTCCTTTGCCGTAGGCCGTACGGGCTTTCCCGTGTAAATCTATACCAAATGTAAACATGCACAGAAATATTACAAGATAGAACATATATATAAAACAGCGGAAGTAAAACAAATTTCATTACCTTACTGTTTTATTTGGGGAATAAATTTACTTAATGCACCCAACCTCTCACATTAGACCTTGTTGTGGTTACTAGTTAAGCCGGGCGGGTCCGGGTAACTTTACACCACAACTTAGTCTAACCTCGGGTTTTTAAGTGCAACATGACCAACTTCTCACATTGGGTCCTATTGTTTGTAGCTACTAGTTAAGCCGGTCGGTTCCGGGTAGATTTATGCTACAAACTCAACCCAACCTCGAGTTGGCCACTTTCATGTTTTCTACATGTCATGTCCACGTTCATGTTTCAAACATAATCACATGTCATATTTTCAAGTCATGTTTCATGTCATTTAATTTTACCCATAACATAACCCCATCGCATGTAAGTTCGCATCAACGCACATAGATCAAAAAGAGGAACATAATGATATGACAAGTTGGGCATAAAGTGGCAAAGTCTATCACAAGTTCAACGTGGTGATATATGAGGCAAAAGGGGTTCAACATACTAGCATATGGCATTATTAGCCTCAAAACATGCATGACATCCACTTAGCAAATAGGTGATAACATGATCATAGTTGACATAGGGTGAAAACATGTGATTAGCACATAGTTCAAGATCATATGCGAGTTAATATCAAGGTTATAAGATGGTTCTATGTTGCATTTATGCATAACTACCAAGTTCTATGTTGCATTATGCATAACCAACAATTAAAGCTCATACCTTTCTACCCAAAAATCAAGGTAAATGATACTAGGTTCATGATAGTGCCACCATCATAGATCAAAAGAGTCATACATGGATCTATGCATACAAATATAGCCCAAAAGTCACATTTCAACTTGCTACATGATCATATTAACTTCATAGTTTAAATCTAAGAGTAGAATAGGGCTTACAAAGCTTGGCTATGAAGACTAGAACCAAATAAACAAGATTGAGACGAAGCCACACTAGAAATCCCCAAATGAATACAAGCTCCAAGTTGTCTTGAGAAACAAGAAGCTCCTTTGATTTGTATGAAGAAAGATCCTTGTTTTGATGAAGAAAGGTGGCTCTTTTACTAGCTTAGAACACTCAAACTTTCATGATGAGGATGGAGGCCATGATATGAAGATGGAGGCCATGATCAAGGAGCATTTTGGCATAACCTAGTTGTAGGATTGATTTGTGTGGGTTTAGGCTAGGTCTTAGGGTCTTTTTATAGAGATTTAGGTTAGTTTAGGCCATAGGATTAACCCTAGTTTAGATTTGAGCCATCTAATCACATCACAAGCCAACAAAACATGACCCAGGAGCCAAAACAGGTGCATCAGGCCAGACTGGCCGACCACCCAAGTCGACAGGGGTGTCGACTGGGCAGTTGACACCACCTGGGGTGTGTCGACTCCCAAGTCGACTCCCTAGTCGACTTGGGGCTGGCGGGAATTTTCCCGCTTGTCCTGCTATGGCTGAATTTGAATTCTGAATTCAAATTTGAACTGTTTTTGAACTTGAAACTTATGAAAACTTTGACGGACCATAACTTGGTCATACGGACTCCGATTTTCGAAAACTCGGACTCTATTTCGTGTATTTTTCCGAGACGAACGCAATGGAACAGCCCGTTTCCCTTGATTCATATTTTACCATTTAATTCTGCCTTGATTTATGTTATAACATGTTATTCAAAATACGGGGTGTTACATCCTCCCCACCTTAAAGTATTTCGTCCCCAAAATCTTCAAGTTAGGAAGAACGTATCCTACCATCCATCATCCATCTACTCAAAACATCATCCATGAGCAGTCATTGTCCTTAAAAGATTCTAAATGTTGTATGATCATATGCAAAAGGTGTATGTATATGTACTTATCTAATGCGAAAATCAGGCGGTTACTGATTCAGTAAACCTCCTTAATGCAAAGTATGTTAGTGAGATGAGTCCATATGTATGCAAATTCCTAACATAATTCGTAATCTCTACATGAGTGCACATAACATCCATCCATATGCAACATCCATGTGATAGCATAGCAAGTTTCATCCATGAATAAGTATAAGCACTCATGCATGTGCAATATGAAAGTGTGTGAGCCGATCTTAGTGCCTAATGTGTATCATGCATCCACGAGTATCCACTTGCAAACACTTGCAACCACTTGCAAACATCAAGCATAACATGTTTCAAATACATGTTTCATCCAAAGGGTTTCTACCTAAGGTTCTCATGACAAGGTTAACGAGATAACAAGATAAACATGGATAGCAAAAGAAAGATATGCTAACTAGGAAAAGGGATTGAGAATGTACCCTCAAAAAGGAATGGATAAATCCCACGCATCTTCTCCTCGGTTTCCCAAGTTGCATCTTCATCGGCTTCACTCCACTGAACCTTTACTAACTTGACTTCTCGATTCCTCGGCTTCTTGATCTCCGTTCCCAAGATACGAATCGGAGCTCGTCTCAAAGTTGCCTCTTTCTTTACCTCCATGTCTTCAAGAATGCTAGGCTCAACTACCTCGGCTGACTCATGTAGGCACTTTCGGAGATGCGAGACATGAAAAACATTGTGCACTCCGGCCAGCTTCTCGGGCAATTCCACTCTATAAGCCATTTGCCCAATCCTCTCGATGATAGGGAAGGGTCCTAGGAACCTTGGTGTCAGCTTCCCAACTTCTCCAAAACGGACCATATTTCGCAAAGGAGAAACCTTCACAAAGACCATATCTCCAACTTCAAACTCTAAGTCTGTCCTTCGCTTGTCCGCATAGGATTTCTGTCTAT
Source organism: Allium sativum (assembly GCA_030737875.1). Classification (NCBI taxonomy): domain Eukaryota; kingdom Viridiplantae; phylum Streptophyta; class Magnoliopsida; order Asparagales; family Amaryllidaceae; genus Allium; species Allium sativum. The sequence continues at coordinate 166,306,081 of CM060924.1, forward strand.
CTTGGGCCGTTTTCATCCACCTTCGAATCAACTCAACCTTCTCGGATGTGTCCCTTATCATGTTGGGCCCAAGTATAAGCTTATCCGTCATCTCCCACCAACACGTTGGTGACTTGCACGGCCTCCCATACAAAGCTTCGAATGGTGCCATCCCTATGCTTGCTTGGTAGCTGTTATTATAAGCAAACTCTACAAGAGGAAGGTGGTCTTCCCAAGTGCCACCAAAGTCAAGAATGCATAGCCTCAACAGATCTTCTAGTACCCTATTTACCCTTTCGGTCTGGTCATCCGTCTGTGGGTGATAGGCCGTACTTAGATTCAATCGCGTACCCATCGCTTCTTGCAAACTACTCCAAAATTGGCTAGTGAAGATTGGGTCACGATCGCTAACTATGCTAGAAGGAACTCCATGCAACCGCACTATCTCGCGAAGATAAATAGATGCTAGCCATGATGCGGTCCTCTTACTCTTCACCGGAATAAAGTGAGCACTCTTCGTAAGTCTATCAACTATGACCCATATGCCAGTATTCCCCTTCCTTGATCTCGGCAATCCATCCAAAAAATCCATAGAGATACTTTCCCACTTCCATAGCGGGACCTCCAATGGATGCAATAGCCCACCGGGCTTCTTCGACTCGGCCTTCACTTGTTGGCAAACAATGCATCTAGAAACAAACTCTGCCACATCCTTCTTCATCCCATCCCAAAAGAAAATGCGCTTCATATCCCGGTACATCTTATCCCCTCCGGGATGTATGGTCATCCTCGAGTGATGTGCCTCCTCAAGAACTTTATTTACTAAGTCTCCCACTCGTGGGACACATAGTCTTCCATCACGCCTTAGCCATCCCTTGTCATCAATAGTATATCTAGCGAGGTGACTTGACGTCTCACCCCGAATCAACTTGTCCATGATCTCGACTATCTGCGGGTCTTCCCTCTGTGAAGCCCCAACTTGATCAAGAAGTGTAGGTCTAAGCTCGAGGGATGCTAACGAACCAGTCATCGATCCAACAGCAGGTGCAAAGTCAAAGATTGCCAAGAACTCTAGGCTCTTCATCTCAACAAACAAGGGACTCAAAGTCAACCTTCTTCTGCTTAGCGCATCCGCCACAACATTACCCTTGCCAGGGGTATAAGCTATCTCGAAGTCCTATGATGCCAAGAATTCCATCCACCTTTGCTGCCTTAGATTCAAATCTTTCTACGAGAAGAGGTACTTTAGTGACTTGTGATCAGTATACAACTCAAACCTTTCGCCTAGAAGATAGTGGCGCCAGGATTTGAGTGCAAAGACGATCGCCGCCAACTCCAAATCATGAGTGGGATAGTTCTTCTCATGAACTTTGAGTTGCCTACCCCCAAAGCATATCACTCTCCCTTCTTGCATCAGGACAGCGCCCAGTCCCGTGCCACATGCATCGGTGTACACGGTAAACAACTTCCCTCCATCGAGTAATGCTAGAACTGGAGCTGTGGTGAGGGCTTTCTTGAGCCTTTGAAAAGCAAGCTCACACTCTAGGTCCCATGCAAAGACTAAGTTCTTCTTCGTTAACTTAGTAAGAGGGGCTGAAATCCTAGCGAAGTCCTTAATGAACTTCCTATAATATCCTGTCGGACCGAGAAAGCTTCTCACTTCAGTTGCATTCTTCGGAACTTTCCAGTCTTGTACCGCCACCACTTTAGTGGGATCCACAGCTATGCCTTGCTTAGAAACTATATGCCCAAGGAACCAAACTTCCCTTCTCCAGAAATGGCATTTAGAGAACTTGGCTTTCAACTGATGAGCTCTAAGCATATCCATAACCTCCTTGAGGTGTGTAGCATGCTCTTCCTCGTCCTTAGAGAAGATCAGAATATTATCCACGAAGACAACCACAAACTTGTTAAGGAACTCCCTGAACACCCTACTCATCAAATCAACAAAGTACGCGGGTGCATTAGTCAAATCGAACGGCATGACTAGCCATTCAAAGAATCCATCTGGATTCCTAAACGCAGTCTTATCAATACTATCCTCAGCCACTCTAAGCTGATGGAATCTGGTGGCTAGATCGAGTTGAGAGAAAACAGAAGCACCAACAAGCTGGTCAAAAAGATCATCAATTCTCGGTAGTGGGTGCCTATTCTTCTTTGTCAGCTTGTGTAACTCACGATAATCAACACATAGACGAAGCGAACCATCCGCCTTAGTAGCGAATACCACAGGAGCACCCCATTCTGAAATGCTTCGCCTAATGAAATTTTTCTCAAGCAACTCCTTGATTTGCTTGCTAAGCTCTCTTCTTTCTCGCGGGGCCATGTGCCTAACAGGCAATGAAACTGGCTTGGCATTATCAACAAGATAAATGCGGAAATCTATCTCTCGCTTAGGGGGTAACCCTTTAACCTCATCAAAGACATCAGGATATTCTCGGACCACCCTCACAGATTGAAGATTGTCAATAGACGAGTCGAGGGATTCAAGATAACATAACATGATGGGATCCAGAGGGTTACAAGAAATCTCTAGGGTATTGCCAAGGCGAGTCATAAGCCTCACTACCCTATGCTCACAATCGAGAATGGCTCCATAACTGGACAACCAATCCATGCCCAAAATCATCCCGTATCCCAAAAACCCGAGAACATAAGCATTACATGTGAATTCTACGGTCAAGATAGAAATCCTAAAATCCACACAAATCATCGATAAGTGGGCGGAACCCCCAATTGGATTTGAAACACTAACGGGATCCTCAACAAGACTAGTACTTATGTGCAAACTTTCAACAATGTCAGAAGAAATAAAGGTATGCGATGCGCCAGAATCAAATAAAGTTCGAACAGGAAAACCAGAAATATAAACAAGGCTTTCTACAGAAATACTACCTCGGTCCGGAACTGGAGCAGTGTTGAGAGCATGCATCTGCCCTCCAGAAGATCCTGCTCGCTGAGCCTGTCCTTGCCCCTGCCCTTGCTTCTTTGGGCAATCCTTACTGAAGTTTCCAGTCTCTCCGCAATGAAAGCATTCTCCCAACTTCCTCTTCTTCTTCCTACAATCTTTGGCTATGTGCCCAACAATCCCACAGAAGTTGCACTTCCTTGTGTCCTTTGCCTTGTTGTTGTTGGCCTTGCTATCCTTGTTGTTCTTGTTGTTCTGATTGCTCTGATTTCCTCCCCACTTGGAGTCCGCCTTCTTGGTTTGAGTCTCATTAGGCTTGACTTCCTTCTTGCCATTCTTATCATCTCCCTGAAGCAATGCCATATCTACTAGGCTCTCAAAAGTGACCTCCATGGGTACATGAGACATGGCTAAACCTTGTAATGGCTCATTCAATCCTCGTGCAAAGCATAGAGCCTTCTTCTGGGGTGTGTTAACAATGTCCAAACCGAATCGAGCAAGCTGGTTAAATTTATTCACATACTCCCTCACTGTCATATCCCCTTGCTTCAAAGATATAAACTTCTCCATTTGTAGATTCTCCTCAGCAGATGATAGAAACTTAAGCCCAAACCTCATCCTAAAGTCGGCCCAAGTCTCTATAGGCCTAGTAGCGTTGGTGACCTCCCACCAATAAGCAGCTACCTCTTTCAATAGCCATACTGCCAACAGAACTTTTCTACGGTCTTCCACATCAAAGATGGCAAAGAGGTCTTCAGTCTCTTTTAACCAATTTCTTGCCTCAACAAAAGTCTCCGTCCCAATGAAATTCTTGCCACCCATCGCCTTAAAGTCTTTGCAAATCTTTGTGAAATCCGCTTGTGGACGCTGAGGAGGAGGAGGAACCCCAGGTACGGTGGGAGTGGTTGCTGGGCCCGCGTCGTTGGCCCTAGCTTCCAGGTACCTCCGGAACCATCCGGGTATGGGTACTCCCTCGGGAAGGTTATGATCAGCCATGCTGAAAAAGGAAAAGATAGATTTAGAACGAGGAAACAAAGGATAGTGCTAATGGCTTTTGGGAAATAGCCTTTTAAAATAAACTAGACTTTTCTTGGAAAAATACTTCTTTATAATCGGTTTTGAAAATAGTTTTTCAAAAGGTAAGTTTTAAAAACCTTTTGTTCAATCTCGTAAATCTTATGCTCTGATACCAAATGTAACACCCCACCTCCACCAGGGTCACTCTTGCAAGTACACTGGCTTTGGAGGGGTGTTGGTTAAGGTAAGCATGCATGAAGATATCACAAGACAGAACATATAAGTAAAACAGAGTAAATAAAGCAGCGGATAAAACTACTATTTCAAAACCATAGTCAAGTTACATCATAGTACTTAGTCATTATTTTCCAACTACTACAAGTCTAGAAAACATAAACTGAAAACTGGAAATAACATAAAGTAAACTATCCCCAAAGTAGATGTGGTAAAGCCATAGCGAGCTCAAGTCCAAACCGTACATGAGCTATCCAGAAAGCAAGCTAAAGATCCAAGCTAGGTGCTAGGGTTCCCACCCTGAGAACCTGGGGGGGGGGGAACGGAAGGAAAGAGGCGAAAGGAAAACAGGTCAGTCCAAAAGACTGGTAAGTCCTGCCTACTATTAGTATAAAAACTAATAAAGTTAACTGGACATGTAAAACAGAGATGAAACATAGGATGATAACTGGCATGGTGGAAAGTTAACAAGAGTGGCATCGCATATACAAGGTTAAGTTGCACCAAGTGTACTAGTATTCTAATCCATGTCAAGTATAAACAAGAAATGATCCCTTAGCCCAATGTTGGCCCAAACTCATGAGATGACCTAAATCAAGGTCCAACTACTCGGGCTAGTCGATCGGCTCCCTATAAGCCTAACTCGTCGTGTATCAGTGTCATACGGCCTAATCATGGAATGTAGTTAACAGTGAAAGGTCCACCCTAGGGTGTATCCAGCCCTAAGGTGTAAACCACTGACACAAATCAAGCACGCACAGTCTAAACCTACCGGTGCCCATGTTCAACTCCGGACTTAATGTGCACGACCATGGTCCGCCTGAACAACTGGTGCACCATTCAGCCGTCTCTTTTGGTCTCTTACAATCAGTCAGTAATCGTGCCCAACCCTAGCCTAGTCCAGGGTATCCAGATACTCCCAAGTAGGTTACTGCTGAAAAGGACCACGTAACTAGGGTTTTAAATGGGTTAAGTGTGGTTAACCCTATCCTAACCATGTATTGAGTTGGTCAAGTGTATCCAAGCAGTTAATGACTTAACCCTATCAATACATCGTGTTCAACTGGTTAAGTATATTCAAGTAGTCCATGACTTAACCCTACCAATCCATCGTGTTTAATTGGTTAAGTATTCAAGTAGTCCATGACTTAACCCTATGATGTGGCATTAATTTACTTAATGCACCTAACCTCTCACATTAGACCTTGTTGTGGTTACTAGTTAAGCCGGGCGGGTCCGGGTAGCTTTACACCGCAACTTAGTCTAACCTCGGGTTTTTAAGTGCAACATGACTAACTTCTCACATTGGGTCCTATTGTTTGTAGCTACTAGTTAAGCCGGTCGGTTCCGGGTAGATTTATGCTACAAACTCAACCCAACCTCGAGTTGGCCACTTTCATGTTTTCTACATGTCATGTCCACGTTCATGTTTCAAACATAATCACATGTCATATTTTCAAGTCATGTTTCATGTCATTTAATTTTACCCACAACATAACCCCATCGCATGTAAGTTCGCATCAACGCACATAGATCAAAAAGGGGAACATAATGATATGACAAGTTGGGCATAAAGTGGCAAAGTCTATCACAAGTTCAACATGGTGATATATGAGGCAAAAGGGGTTCAACATACTAGCATATGGCATTATTAGCCTCAAAACATGCATGACATCCACTTAGCAAATAGGTGATAACATGATCATAGTTGACATAGGGTGAAAACATGTGATTAGCACATAGTTCAAGATCATATGCGAGTTAACATCAAGGTTATAAGATGGTTCTATGTTGCATTTATGCATAACTACCAAGTTCTATGTTGCATTATGCATAACCAACAATTAAAGCTCATAGCTTTCTACCCAAAAATCAAGGTAAATGATACTAGGTACATGATAGTGCCACCATCATAGATCAAAAGAGTCATACTTGGATCTATGCATACAAATATAGCCCAAAAGTCACATTTCAACTTGCTACATGATCATATTAACTTCATAGTTTAAATCTAAGAGTAGAATAGGGCTTACAAAGCTTGGCTATGAAGACTAGAACAAAATAAACAAGATTGAGACGAAGCCACACTAGAAATCCCCAAATGAATACAAGCTCCAAGTTGTCTTGAGAAACAAGAAGCTCCTTTGATTTGTATGAAGAAAGATCCTTGTTTTGATGAAGAAAGGTGGCTCTTTTACTAGCTTAGAACACTCAAACTTTCATGAAGAGGATGGAGGCCATGATATGAAGATGGAGGCCATGATCAAGGAGCATTTTGGCATAACCTAGTTGTAGGATTGATTTGTGTGGGTTTAGGCTAGGTCTTAGGGTCTTTTTATAGAGATTTAGGTTAGTTTAGGCCATAGGATTAACCCAAGTTTAGATCTGAGCCATCTAATCACGTCACAAGCCAACAAAACATGACCCAGGAGCCAAAACAGGTGCATCAGGCCAGACTGGCCGACTACCCAAGTCGACAGGGGTGTCGATTGGGCAGTCGACACCACATGGGGTGTGTCGACTCCCCAGTCGACTTGGGGCTGGCGGGAATTTTCCCGCCTGTCCTGCTAGGGCTGAATTTGAATTCTGAATTCAAATTTGAACTGTTTTTGAACTTGAAACTTCTGAAAACTTTGACGGGCCATAACTTGGTCATACGGACTCCGATTTTCGAAAACTCGGACTCTATTTCGCGTATTTTTTCGAGACGAACGCAATGGCACAGCCCGTTTCCCTTGATTCATATTTTATCGTTTAATTCTGCCTTGATTTTTGTTATAACAAGTTATTCAAAATACGGGGTGTTACAATCTCCAGTTGCTATCACCATTGCTTTGATTGAGCTGTAATTCTTCAATATGATCCAAGTAATTTGTTGTTGCTTCGGTATGATTTTTAAATTCAATCTTTTGCTTTTTACTTTCTTCGAACTTGGATGCCTCTGGCCAGTGATGAATTAATGTTTATATAGGATTAAATAAACCCTAGACTCTGATTTCTTGGATATGATTTGGTCATTGATATATGCTAAAAATATTGGGGTTTTTGAAATACACGGCTTTGAATTGTTCTAGTGATTTCCCTGGAAAAAATCCTTTTTGTGAGGCCTTGAATTTTTGGAGTTTGAAATCTTCAACCACTCTGGAATTTGCGTGTTCATAGTTTGAATTGGTCATCCAAAAAAAAACTTGGCTTGTATATGATTTTCTGGACTTATTTAAACCATGCTTGCCAAATATGATTCTTCCGATTTCCTATGATTTACTTTCCTTAATTTTTGCTTGATTAACAATCCCAAATACTTGCCATACATTGATTTTCTGACAATCGACTTGAATTTATTTTTCTAGAATCATTAAAACATGATTGCTCCTTGCTACTTGAATTAACTGTAATATTACCTTTCACCATGCTGAACTTGTGCATCATGCTGATACTTTTTAACAGATTAAAAACTTTTTAATTGATAAGAAAAAAAATGCCACCCTGTCTTGATACTCAACTTTTGACTGATACTGCACTTGATACTTGCTTTATAACAGAGCTTTGATCATTGGATCTGATTTAATACTTGACTGTTTTTTTGAACTAATAAGAACAGCTGCTTTTCTGAAATATAAACTGATCTAGAGTAGATTCCATGCTTGACCACTTTTGGTAACTTGATAAAGCCTTAAACAGATACTATATTTTGGTTTGCTAAAACACTTGAACTGGTTTGCACTTTGGAACTGTTTCTCCACCTACGTATTCTGCCAAAAAAATTAACTCTTTGTTAGATTTCTTGCATATGTTGAACCATTTTGAAAGTTAACTCTTGCTCAACCATTTTTTTGTTGTAGCACTTGCACTTATGTATACTTTGAACATGCTCCTTAATATACTACCATACTGTTGTTGTGTACCCTTTCAAGTATTGCTAAATCATGTCTCGACCACTTTCATGCTAAAGCCATGCTATGCACCATATTGCTGCTCAGTTTATTTGCATCACTGTTGCTCAGTTTATTTGCATCAATGTTTTAGCCGTTGCACCATGATCTTGTGCACCCACTTGTGTATATGTTGTTGATCCATTTACTCGAACCTGTCGCATTGTAGTTGCTATGTGAACTCCTCTTGAAAACTATGGCATGCTTGTTCGAAAACTGAACATTGTAGTGCCATGCTTGACTATGCTAAACCCTGGTTTCACTTGAGTTGAACTTAACACTTGTTCACATATTGCTTAGCCTGAACTGTAGCACTTGTAAAACTGAATTTTGAACCTTGCTCCATTTCATGTTATTAGCATTTGTTGTTACCCAAAATTTCTGGTACTTCGTTCTTTTTTTTAATTTAATTTTATGTTCTTTTGATGCTTGCATACAATCACGAACACTTGCTCGACACTTACTTGTTGTGATATTCACTTCCCTGCTTCACCATGCTTGAGCACTTTACCATGCCAGTTTGTACATGCTTGCATCACCATTCATGCATACCCCGATTTTCTGCTGTACAATGCTTTGTGTCACCATGCATGTTGAATTTTCCTTGTTGCTCGATCATTCTCACTTGTATCTTGACTTTTGATTTTGCTTATGATTTGCTTTCATGTGTGCACTGAGTAAAGATGGTCCACGTGGCTACTCCTCGGTTGCTCGCTGATTGGCGAGGCAGTGCACACGTGTATATTTATACTCGTGTGTACATGCAGCCATCAGTCAATTTTCTGTCCTTACATATCTGACCAAGTCTGGAAAAATGATGAGAAACACAACGTAATTCTACGGCAAATAAAATTTAAAAATAAATTTTTATTTGCTTTTATTTTATTTTATTTTTTTGTAGTCTATTGCATGTGATAGGTATGAAGATGAGTGGACTGACAGAAGAATGCTATGAAGATAGAAGATCGAAGATGAAGACAAGAACAATGTTAGTTAGTGTGTGTGTGTGTGTATGTAAATGTCAACTGGGTGATGGTCTCAGTGTATAAAAGTGATTGTATAAGTGATGAATAAACTGTAGTGAGGAGCTATGAGAGAATTGTACTGATTATATGTAATAAACAGATTTGATTGAAATAAAATATTATTTTATTTAATTCAATCTTTCTATTTTTTATTTGAATTCCTTTAATATTACAATTTAATGTGTGATGTGTCATGTCAGAAATATTCAAACATATTTAAGTGAATTGTAAATAGTGGAGTTATAAATAGTTGTACTGTTTGGATGTTTGAAGTATAATATTTAATTTAAATAAAATAATGTATGAATATATGAATGTCTGTACAGTCGTATTCTATTAAAATATAAATATTGTATTCCTAACTGTGATGTATAAGTAGAACAGTATAGTAACAAACACATTTAAATAATATTTATTTGGTTGTTATCATCAAACAAACATCATAAAATTGTGTATACAACACTGTTATATACAACAATGTCCCCTTTCTGATGATGACAAACAAATAAAAGATTTTAAATGTGTTTGAACGTGAAATATATTACTCCCCCTATTTGTATGCTCCCCCTACAACTGAACTCCTCCTATATATGTGGAAAATATGAATGATGAAATCCAATTGACCATTCTCCATCTAGATATTTAATTTCCAATCTTAAAATATTTTTAAATTAAATACTCATCAACCAAAATCTTGACCAATCTCCCCCTTATGTTATCATCAAAAGGATAAAAGAAATCGAAACAGTGATGAATATAGACTATAAATATAAATTCAAATTAAGAGAGAGAATATATATCGCAAACATCACTTAATTAAACAAAAATCATAATAATCTTTAAATCAGAAGCAAATTTCACTTTTAGAATGAATGGATTTACGATGGATTTTATAGAATGAGGAGAGTTCAATAAAAATTGAATATTTGAATATGAATTTTGAAGATTTTAAATATGCTTAAAATGTGTTAAGCGCTTGCTAACCACACATAGCCCAAAGGTCTTTTAAATGAGGTTAATAGTAACTTAACTTTACCCTCTCTAACGAGTTCAATCCATGCACAGCCCAAAGGTCTTTTAAGTGAGAATGGAAGCACATAGAAATTAAGGTAATTCACCCATGCATAACCACGAGGACTTTTAAATTGGAGTGAATACCAAGGATAAATTATTTATTTATTTATTTTTAATTTATTTTTAATTCCAAGAATAATTAGAACTCCCCAAATTAAATAAAACCATGATGAATGACAGAAATATGGTAGATATAGAAGATGGTCGTGAAATAAGCTCTGATTCAAAGATATTATAAAATCTGTTCAATCATCATGAGATTTGAAATAACGTCTCCTCTAGTTATGAATTATATCATAGTCACAACTCATCACAATTTCATAAATCTATTAATAATTTTGATGAGACACAAAATGGTTCAAATTAATCATTAATTTTAATTATTGAATAAATAATCAAAAATAATTGTAAAATTGAAAATATCAATTTCAAGAGGAGTTTTTGAAAATATCAATGCAAGTTTCAAAAATCAATTAGTAGAATGTGAAATTATCTAATATTTCTAATGCTGATTGTTCCTAGACAATTTTAAAACAACATATATATTTAATTCAAATTGTTTATGGAATTTAAAGATATTCAGTTACTGATTTTTCAACTCATCGTCCAATCACCAAATCAAATCAATTTCCTTATCAGAGCAGCATAAGATCATTTTCAAAGCAAGAATCACTGTGACATTCTCAGAGAATTTTTGGACAAGCACGAGAAACATTCAACGATCAAATCTAAAATAATTATTTGAGATCACAAAAACAAAAATTTATAATCTAGGAAATTCAACAACCAATAACGAATGATTTCAAAATCATCCAAGTAAAAAATAAAGAAAATAAAAGAAATAAAAACTAAAAAGGAAAATAAACTAAAAAGGAATTGAAATAAAAATACGAGTTTAGAGATCATACCTGACTTACCATAATTGATGTGATCCAATGAATCTCCAACTCTGAATCTATGGCTAAGGGACTTCAAACAATTCATTAAAATGGAACAATTTGAATTTTTATCTTTTAAACACAATTTTTCCTTAGCCTATCCCCGGTACCCAAATAATTATAGGATCGAGTGGTCCAACAAAAACTGCTTTACCACTCTTATCTTCATTTACACGTTTTGGTACCCGAACCCATTTATATAACAATCCATTACTATTCACAAGCGTTCCCTTTGGAACCCAAATTCTTTCATATTTATTCAAATTCATTTTATTATTTTTTGGAATCCAAATTCGTTTAACTGAGCTGTTTCTAAATGAGTTTTTATATCGTTCGTGATTTAGAAACACTTTGAAATTATTAGAGTTCAAAATTTCAGTTCGATTAATTTCAAAACATTTAAAGGATTCTTAAAATCATTAGGATTTTGTTTTTCAACTTGATCAGATCCAAAGCCAAGTCCCTTTTTATTCTGAGAAAAAAATTGGGTTTTTAACAACATATTCAACGATTTCTCTCCTTTAAAAGTTTAGTCAAAGTTGACTCAAGTCATTGAATTTTAAATTTAAGATCGCTATTTTCTTTCATTAAATTTGAACAACGATTAATAGCGATTTTCCTCTTTTCAACATCAGTTTGTTTCAAAACCAAATTTTCGTTTTCAAGTGCTTTGATTTTAGCATTGGACTTAGAAATTTCAATTTCAAATTGTTTTCGCTTTTCAAAATCAAGTTTTTCAGATTCTCTAAGCTTTTCAATCTCCTTTTCAAAATCACGATTTTCGTTTTTCAAATTCACGTTTTCACTTTTGAGTAATTCAAAATCAGTTTTGAATTTCAAAGGATCATTACTCAAAAATTGACATTTTTCACATTCTGAAACACCCCACCTCCGTTAAGGTCACTCACAAAGGGAATGCCTTAACTTCGGTGGAGCATTTTAGGTAAAAGATGCAGATAAATTACAAGACAGACAAATAAAGCAGCGAACAATAAAGTCATTTTATAAACAATGTGGTTCAGTCAAGCTTTTACAATAGTTGTCTCAATCATACTTAATACATAGAACTTCTGTCTTAGTTCAAAAACTTCCAAATATAAAAGAAGTATAAAAATAACAATGATATTCCCCAAAAAAAGCATGAACCAGCCGTAGCAGTGGAAGAGAGAGTCCAAAGCAATACATCGACTATCTTCGAGCTTGGAAAGAAAACTGAGCTAAGTGGTGACATTTCCTCCCTGTGAACCTAGGGGGAACGGAAGAAAAGAGGCAAAACAAAACTAGGTTAGACATAAGTCCGGTAAGTCCAGTTACTTTCAGCATATAAACAGGCAAAAGCATCATGACATAAATGAACTGAATATAAGACAATACCGTGAGAACAAGGATAACAAGATAACATACGATTAGTATAGATATGATAAGGCAAGATAAACTGAATGCGCTTCTACTCTTTCTCTGCTTCGCTACTACCTTGTTATTCTGATTTTTATATCTCAGCACCACCTAACTAGTGTCCCAACTAGTAATCTGTATAAAATGATAGCGTAATCCCATCCCCGCAATTGTGATAGCCTTCAGGTGTACATCTCTTATGAGGATTCCACCTCAATCTGCCTAATTGCCATGAATGTGTTAGATGTACCCTTACTACCCTATCGATCGGCTCCCTACTTGTATTAATTTCTCTTGTGTCTGTGTCAAACGGCCCTCTCTTGCGTGTAGATATCATGTGCTGGTCCCACCATAAGGTGTATCAATCCTTATGATAGCAACCCGACACGATTCAAGACGCATAGCGTATAACTACTAGTACCCAGTGCCTGCTTTTTCCCACTTCGGAGTACGTGCACCCCCGTAAACCGTCAGAACCTACACTGACGCACACCCTGCGCTGTTTTGACCGCTTATAATCAGCCCAATAATCGTGCCCCACCCTGCCTAGTTCAGGGTATCATGATACATCTATGTGGGTTACTGCTGAAATGGGTCCCCGTACTAGGGTTTCCTACTCGTTAAGTTTGTAGGCCTATATATACAAATATTACCCACCTACACGAGATGTACTTAACCCTCCCACCGATTCTAGCATGTTTACTTAACGGTTAAGTTTGTGGGCCTATATGTACTAATATTACCCACCTACACGAGATGTACTTAAAGCTCCCAACGATTCAAGCATGTTTATTTAACGGTTAAGTTTGTGGGCCTATATGTTGTAACACCCCGTATGTTGAATAACTTGCTATAATATAAAACAGGGCAGAATTAAATTTTAAATCTGAATCAGGGGAAACGGGCTATGCCATTGCGTTCGTCTCGGAAAAATACGCGAAATAGAGTCCGAGTTTTCGAAAATCGTAGTCCATATGACTCAGTTAAGGCCCGAAGAAGTTTCAGAAAAATTCAAAACAGATTTAAAATATTCAAATTTCAGATTTCAGAAGAGGCGGGAAAATTCCCGCCAGACAGAGGCTGTCGACACAGGGGTCGACATGGGTGTCGACCCCGCCCCCCCAAGGGGTCGACCCATGTGTCGACCCAGGGGTCGACCCCCCCCCCTGTCGGTCAGTTTGGCTGGGTGCACTGTTTTGGCTGTTGGGCTGAGTTTTGGGGCTTGTGACGAAATCTGACGGTTCTAACCTAATCTAGGGTTAATCTAAGGGCCTAAACTACATCCTAATTCTATAAATACACCCTAAGACTACCCTAATTCATACTAAAAATAGATATAACGTCGTTATGCCGTCAAAATGCAACTTGAAGGAGCCTCCATCAAATTGTAGAAGAAGATAGCTTCTCAAATCAACTTCTAATCAACTCTAGCAACTTAATCTTCTTCATAGGAGTGCTAATCAACAAGTTGTGAGTTTCTATGCCTTTAGCAAGAAATTTCTAAACTAATTATGATAGGATATAATGAGGTTATGGTTATGTATGTGGATCAATGCAAGTTATGTCATCATATGCTATGTGTTCATGATGTTATGCAAGTTATGCAAGTCATATGCTATGTGTTCATGATGTTATGCAAGTTATGCAAGTCATATGCTATGAGTTCAAGATGCTAGTTGTGCAAGTTTTATGCTATATGTTCATGATGCTAGTTATGCAAGTTTTATGCTATGTGCTCATGATGCTAGTTATGCAAATCACTATGATAAACATTGATCCATTATGACACCATGTTATGCAAGTTTGGTGTTTGATTATATGCAAATTCATATATGATATGTTATGCAAGTTTGGTGTTTGATTATATGCCAGTTCATATATGACATGTTATGCAAGTTTGGTGTTTGATTATATGCAAGTAACATGTGCAAGTTTACACCTTTGTATGATATGCATACATATGCAAGTTAACCCCTTTATATGTCATACATACATTTGCAAGTTTACCCTTTGTATGACATAAGTAACTTATGCAAGTTACCCTCTTTATGACATATGTGATTCATGCAAGTTTGGGTTGATTATTTATGCTAGTTGGGTTTGATGCTATGGTCATATATGCATGTTGACACCTTAAAAACCCATGTTGATGCTAATGTTATGCAAGTTGGACCCATTGTATTTGTGATGAATCTTCCCTTTTAAGTATGTCATGTTAGCGAATTACGTGGGGAACGATGGGGTTAATATTCATGTTAATGAAATGGTGTGAAGTTGGTATGATTATGCATACCATAAAGTGGATGGACATAATTGAGTAAATTATGTACATTTTTAAATTTGTAATTAATTAGGGATAATTAATACAAATTATGGGGGTGATTAATTAGGTGTAATTAATTGACTAAGACACGAGGTTGGACCCTTTTGTAGCATAAGACTGCCCGGAACCGACCGGCAAATCCAGTGGCTACAAATGATTGGCCCAATGTGAAAGGTCTTAGGCATAAACTAAATACGTGACAAGTGTAAAGACATGAGGTTAGTCTCGGTTATGGCGTAAGGCTGCCCGGACCCGACCGGCAAATCCAGCTGCCATAAAAGATAGTCTAATGTGAGAGGTCTTTGCAAAGGTTACGGTCTTAATCAATTAAGAAACACTTAACCAGATAAGCATGTAGTGGGGCATGAGGGGTTAAGTGGGTGCCTTGGGTGGCATGTGGAAATCAAGTAAGTGCCTTGGGTGGCATGTGGAAATCTAGTGGGTTGCCTTGGGTGGCAATAGAAAATACGATTAGAATACTTAACCAAGTGGAAACATGTAATTAAACATGATTAAAGGGTTAAGTGGGATGCACTAGAAAAAGGGACAAGCTTAGGTGGGTAGCTTGTGGGGGCCCATTTCAACCAGTAACCCATATGTATCTTATTGGGCTCGACCCATGTCGAGGACGGGACACGCGTACTGGGCTTGACTATAAGAGGCCAAAACGGGTTAGCGGTGGCAACGCAAGTCCAACGGGTTTCATATGCGTGTGTGGACCCGGGTTGGTAGTAAGACGTTGTTGCATCGTGTAGGTATAAGCCGTGCACCATTGTTGTATCGGGTTGCCACTTTGGGGAGTGATACACCCCACTGTGGGGCCAGCACGGGTATCTACGTTAGGGAGCCGATCGCTTGGGGAGTAGTGGGTACACCTAGTGGAGATAGGGGCAGACGGCACCTATGTAGTCAGCTAGGGGTACACGAAACTACTGGTTAAATTTTCTAAGTCCTTGGGTGGGATCAACCTTTAAATAGGAATGACTGGTGTGGTGCAGTTAGTAATTACTCTTGGGTGGGTAGATGAGTCTTTACCGTTATCTTAGTTCATCCTATGTCTAGTTGGCTGCTTAGTGTAGTCATTTATCCCCAGTCATCACCGTACCAAGTTTATATCATACCCTAATTACTTTAATGATTGTATTGTTAAAGTTATAGGGCTCACTCAGACTTATGTCTGACCCCATTGTTTTTATCTTTTTCCCCCTCAAGTCCTCAGGTTGGGCCTAGTACTGGTGGGCTTTGATCAGATCGCTTATCTATCTTTTGGAGCTTGGACCGTTGATGTAAAGCTCAGCTTATCTTTTCTTTTCTTTTATGGCTATTAGTTATGTAGTGGGATTATGTACTTATGTTTTATCAGGATGGATATTTAGTACTTGACTCTTTTATGGTGTTGTAACTAAACATGTTTACCTTCTGCTGCAATGAAATGATGTTTTAGATTTTCAAGTATTATTTATATCTGTCTTGTTGTAATTTTTCTGTTCTATATTCACTTAAAATACTCCACCGAAGTTAAGGCATTCCCTTAGTGAGTGACCTTAGCGGGTGTGGGGTGTTACACGTGGTATCAGAGCTGAAGGTTATCGGAACAGATAAATTTTTTAGAAAAACTATTTTTCTAAAAACATTTTTGGAAGAAGTATTTTCAAAAACATGTCTTTTGAGAGAAAAGTTTTTGAAAGAAAAGCATAATCCCCAATAGCCATATCGTTATCTTTCGAATTCTCCGTTTTGAATCCTTCCTTTTTCGTTTCAGCATGGCTGAAGATCTTAACTTTCCGGAGGGCGTAGCGATACCAGTATGGTATAGGAGGTTGATGGAGGCTAGGGCCGCCACTACGGGTCCAGCAAGTGTTCCTCCACCAACAGTTGCACCCGATCTTCCTCCTCCTCCTCCTCCTCGCACGGATACTTTTGCTAAGACTTGCAAGGAATTTAAGGCTATGGGAGGGAAACCTTTTCAAAGATCAGAAACTTTTGTGGAAGCTAGAGATTGGCTTAAGGAAGTGGAAGAGTTGACAGATATCTTTGAGATGGAAGAAGGAAAGAAATTCAAGTTAGCTGCTTGGTTAATGAAGGGAGAGGCCTTGTTCTGGTGGGAGGTCACTAATGGAGAGCACCCTGTTGACTCTTGGGCGGATTTCAGGCAAAGGTTTGTGGCAAAGTTTCTCTCAAGGGCGGAAGAAAACTTGTATATGGAAAGGTTCTTGACTCTAAAGCAAGGAAACCTATCAGTAAAGGAATATGTCAACAAGTTTAATCAGCTAGCAAGATTTGGCATAGACATGGTGAATACACCGGAGAAGAAGGCTTTGAGGTTCGTTAAGGGCTTAAATGAACCAATGCATTGATTTGCTATGACTCGCATCCCTATGGGGGCCACCTTTGAGAAGCTAGTAGATATGGCACTCATGCATGAGGAAGAGAAGGGTCCCAATGCAAATAAGGCACCCGAGAAGAAAGGAGATCAGAAGAGACCTCAACAGCAACAGCAAAACAAGGGTGGGAAAGGCAACGGTGGCAAGGGAAAGAAGAAGTGCTTCAATTGTGGGACACCAGGCCACCTAAGCAAAGATTGCCGGAAGAAGAAGAAGACGGGTTGCTTCCACTGTGGCGAAGCAGGGCATCTAGTGAAGGACTGCCCTAAGAAGGGGCAGAGGACGGGATCTACCTCCGGGGGACAGGTGCAAGCTCTTATGGCACCAGGTCAGGCAAGGGGGCAAGTTCAGGCTCTCGCGATTCCACCGATTCAGGAAAGAGGTAGAACTATTTCCGTTGAAAGTCTGGTTTTTCTGTTTGATCATCCTGTCTGTACTTTATTCGACTCTGGCGCATCGCCTAAGTTTATCTCATCATCATTAGTTGAGTCACTGCACTTAGACACCAGTCTAGTAGATGATCCCTTGGTTGTTTCAAACCCAATTGGGGCCTCCACTTATTTGTCCATGATATGTTTGGGTTTGAATATTTCTATACTTAGCGTTGAGTTGAGATGTGATGCTTTTGTTTTGGGCTTCACGGGCTATGGGTTGATTTTGGGCATGGACTGGTTATCCAGTAATGGTGCCGTTCTTGATTGTGAAAGGAGAATTGTTAGGCTCATGACCCGCTTGGGGAACACTCTCGAGATCTCTTGTAATCCCATGGATTCTGTTATGCTAAGTTATCTTGAATCGCTTGACGCTTCGGTCAAGAGTTTGCGATCTGTTAGGGAGTACTCGGATGTGTTTGAGGAGGTGAAGGGCTTACCTCCGAAGCGGGAGATAGACTTCTGAATATATCTGGTGGACAATGCTAAACCAGTATCTTTACCAGTGCGCCACATGGCTCCTCGTGAGAGGAGGGAACTCCATAAACAAGTAGGGAAGTTGCTTGAGAAGGGGTTCATAAGACGAAGTATATCGGAGTGGGGTGCTCCAGTAGTTTTTGCCATGAAGGCGGATGGGTCCCTCAGACTTTGTGTAGACTATAGAGAACTCAACAAGCTCACAAAGAAGAATAGACACCCATTGCCGAGGATTGATGATCTTTTTGATCAGTTGGTTGGCGCCTCAGTGTTCTCGCAGTTGGACTTGGCCACGGGGTTTCATCAGTTGAGAGTGGCTGAGGATAGCATAGACAAGACTGCCTTTAGGACTCCGGATGGTTTCTATGAGTGGCTTGTGATGCCATTTGGTTTGACGAACGCCCCTGCATACTTTGTTGATTTGATGAGTAGGGCGTTCAGGGAGTACCTTAATAAGTTCGTGGTGGTCTTTGTGGATGACATCTTAGTATTTTGTAAGAGTGAAGAAGAGCATGCCCTACATCTTAGGGAAGTGTTGGAGACTATTCGAGCGCATAGCCTTAAGGCTAAATTCTATAAATGTCACTTCTGGAGGAAGGAGGTGCGGTTCTTAGGGCACGTGGTCTCTAAGGAAGGGATAGCTGTGTATCCCGCGAAGGTAGTGTCCATCCAAGATTGGAAGGTTCCGAAGAATGCTACCGAGGTGAGGAGTTTCTTGGGGTTGGCTGGCTACTACAGGAAGTTTATCAAGGACTTCGCGAAAATATCAGCCCCATTAACTCGCTTGACGAAGAAGAATCTGGTCTTCACATGAGACGTAGATTGTGATGATGCATTCCAACGGTTAAAGAGAGCTTTAACCACAGCTCCAGTCTTAGTGTTGCCAGATGGGAGTAAGCCATTTGTTGTTTATACCGATGCTTGTGGGACAGGACTAGGCGCAGTCTTAATGCAAGAGGGAAGGGTAATAGCCTATGGGGGAAGGCAGTTGAGAAAGCATGAGAAAAATTACCCTACCCATGATTTAGAGTTGGCCGCTATTGTTTTTCGCTTAAGACTTGGCGTCATTATCTTCTTGGAGAGAGGTTCGAATTGTTCACTGACCACAAATCATTGAAGTACTTGTTTTCTCAGAAGGATTTGAACTTGAGACAGCAAAGGTGGATGGAGTTCTTAACATCCTATGATTTCGAGATAGCGTATACCCCTGGCAAGGGTAACGTGGTGGCGGACGCCTTGAGCAGAAAAAGGTTGTCCTTGAGTCCATTGTTCGTGGAACGACGAAGCTTGGAATTTATCTCGATGTTTGATTTCAGACCTTCCGTTGACTTTGTACCCGGTTTGCTAGCATCCTTAGAGGTCAGACCTACTCTTTTGGGACGGATTGGCGAGGAACAGCGGGACGACCCACAGTTAGTTGAGTTGGTAGAGAGGCTCATAAGGGGGGAGTCGTCCAGCCATTTGAGTAGGTACACCCTAGACGGTAGGGGGTGCTTGCGTAGAGACGGTAGACTTTGTGTACCGCAAAACGAGGGTTTGAGGAAGGCTATTCTTGATGATGCGCATCGTTCAAAGATGACCATTCATCCCGGTGGGGACAAGATGTACCAAGACATGAAGCGAGTTTTCTTTTGGGCCGGTATGAAGAAAGATGTGGCCGAGTATGTCGCTAGATGCTTGGTGTGCCAACAAGTGAAAGCGGAGCAAAAGAAACCTGGTGGGTTGCTTCACCCATTGGAAGTTCCGCAATGGAAGTGGGATAGCGTCTCGATGGATTTTATTGATGGGTTACCGAGATCGAGGAAGGGTAATATGGGAATTTGGGTTGTGGTAGACAGACTTACTAAGAGTGCCCATTTCATACCCGTGAAGAGCAAGAGGACTGCTCCATGGCTAGCTTCAGTTTATCTTCGAGAGATAGTTCGGTTGCATGGTGTACCTTCTAGCATAGTGAGCGATCGAGATTCTATCTTCACTAGCGAGTTTTGGAAGAGTTTGCAAGAGACGGTAGGGACTCAGTTGTGTTTGAGCACCGCATATCATCCTCAGACGGACGGCCAGACCGAGAGGGTGAATCGTGTTCTGGAAGACCTTTTGAGGCTATGTATCTTAGATTTTGGAGGTACATGGGAAGAGCATCTTCCATTAGTGGAGTTCGCGTATAATAACAGCTTTCAGTCTAGTATTGGTATGGCTCCTTTCGAAGCTCTTTATGGAAGGCCTTGTCGATCACCTACATGTTGGTGGGAGTCTACGGATAAGATCTTGCTTGGGCCTGATATGGTTAGAGAGACTTCGGAAAAGATTGATTTGATTCAAAGAAGGATGAAAGTAGCGCAAGATAGGCAGAAATCTTACGCGGATAAGAGGAGGACGGATCTGGAGTTTGATGTTGGGGACATGGTCTTTGTCAAAGTATCTCCATTACGGAATGTTGTTCGCTTTGGGTCCATTGGGAAGTTAGCACCAAGATTTGTAGGACCGTTTCCTATTAAGGAAAGGATTGG
Organism: Allium sativum; assembly: GCA_030737875.1. Taxonomy (NCBI): domain Eukaryota; kingdom Viridiplantae; phylum Streptophyta; class Magnoliopsida; order Asparagales; family Amaryllidaceae; genus Allium; species Allium sativum. Next base: position 166,326,705 of record CM060924.1, read on the forward strand.
ATGGATGGCATATAGAGTGGATTTACCCGAGAGACTTAGTGGTGTGCATGACGTATTCCATGTGTCACATTTGAGGAAGTGCCTACATGAGACCGCAGAGGTGGTAGAGCCGAGCTTGCTTAGAGAAGTGGAGGTAGAGCGTGATGCGACTATTCGACGAGCTCCTACCCGCATCCTTGGGTCAGAGATTAGGAAGTTGAGAAACAGAGAGGTTCGACTAGTCAAAGTGCAATGGGGAGAGGATGAGAGCAATGCTACTTGGGAGACAGAAGCGAAGATGCGTTCACTGTACCCATTCCTTTTTGAGGGTATGTCTTTTAACTTCTCCATTATCGTTTGTCTAGTACTTATCTTATCTTTAGTATGTCCTCTCATTATTATCTTTAACCTTTAGATAGGGTAAACCTATGGTTGAAACATGTGTTTGAGACATGTTATGTTTGATGGATGCGTGTGGATGCAAGTGTTTGCTAGTGGTTGCTCGTGGATGCATATACACACACTTTAGACACTAGATCGGCTCAGTCACTTCATATTGCATATTGCATATAATTGTGTGTAGGTAGCTATATTAATGGATGTATAATGGTTGTGTTATCATATGGATGATGCATTTTGGTGTATGGTTGTGCACACATGTAGAGATAGTATGTGTCGATAGGGTTCTTTCGCATACATATTGGATGCATGGCACTATCATGGTTTGCATTAAGGAGGTCAACTGAATCAGTAGACCGCCTGATTTTGCATTAGACAGGAAACATATACACACATTCTTTGCATATGTTCATACAGCATTAGAAACTTTAAGGACAATGGATGCCAGTGTTTGATGGTTTGAGTAGATGGTTGTTTGGTTGGTAGGATACGTTCTTCTTGACTTAGAGATTTCGGGGACGAAATCCTTTAAGTAGGTGAGAATGTAACACCCCGTATGTTGAATAACCTGCTATAATATAAAACAGGGCAGAATTAAATTTTAAAATCTGAATCAGGGGAAACGGGCTATGCCATTGCGTTCGACTTGGAAAAATACGCGAAATAGAGTCCGAGTTTTCGAAAATCGGAGTCCGTATGACCCAGTTAAGGCCCGAAGAAGTTTCAGAAAAATTCAAAACAGATTTAAAATATTCAAATTTCAGATTTCAGAAGAGGCGGGAAAATTCCCGCCAGACAGAGGGTGTCGACACAGGGGTCGACATGGGTGTCGACCCCCCCCTAAGGGGTCGACCCATGTGTCGACCCAGGGGTCGACACCTCCTGTCGGTCAGTTTGGCTGGGTGCACTGTTTTGGCTGTTGGGCTAAGTTTTGGGGCTTGTGACGAAATCTGACGGCTCTAACCTAATCTATGGTTAATCTAAGGGCCTAAACTACATCCTAATTCTATAAATACACCCTAAGACTACCCTAATTCAGACTAAAAATAGATACAACGCCGTTATGCCGTCAAAATGCAACTTGAAGGAGCCTCCATCAAATTGTAGAAGAAGATAGCTTCTCAAATCAACTTCTAATCAACTCTAGCAACTTAATCTTCTTCATAGGAGTGCTAATCAACAAGTTGTGAGTTTCTATGCCTTTAGCAAGCAATTGCTAAACTAATTATGATAGGATATAATGAGGTTATGGTTATGTATGTGGATCAATGCAAGTTATGTTATCATATGCTATGTGTTCATGATGTTATGCAAGTTATGCAAGTCATATGCTATGTGTTCATGATGTTATGCAAGTCATATGCTATGATTTCATGATGCTAATTGTGCAAGTTTTATGCTATATGTTCATGATGCTAGTTATGCAAGTTTTATGCTATGTGCTCATGATGCTAGTTATGCAAATCACTATGATAAACATTGATCCATTATGACACCATGTTATGCAAGTTTGGTGTTTGATTATATGCAAGTTCATATATGATATGTTATGCAAGTTTGGTGTTTGATTATATGCCAGTTCATATATGACATGTTATGCAAGTTTGGTGTTTGATTATATGCAAGTAACATGTGCAAGTTTACACCTTTGTATGATATGCATACATATGCAAGTTAACCCCTTTATATGTCATACATACATTTGCAAGTTTACCCTTTGTATGACATAAGTAACTTATGCAAGTTACCCTCTTTATGACATATGTGATTCATGCAAGTTTGGGTTGATTATTTATGCTAGTTGAGTTTGATGCTATGGTCATATATGCATGTTGACACCTTAAAAACCCATGTTGATGCTAATGTTATGCAAGTTGGACCCATTGTATTTGTGATGAATCTTCCCTTTTAAGTATGTCATGTTAGCGAATTACGTGGGGAACGATGGGGTTAATATTCATCTTAATGAAATGGTGTGAAGTTGGTATGATTATGCATACCATAAAGTGGTGGACATAATTGAGTCAATTATGTACATTGTTAAATTTGTAATTAATTAGGGATAATTAATACAAATTATGGGGGTGATTAATTAGGTGTAATTAATCGACTAAGACACGAGGTTGGACCCTTTTGTAGCATAAGACTGCCCGGAACCGACCGGAAAATCCAGCGGCTACAAATGATTGGCCCAATGTGAGAGGTCTTAGGCATAAACTAAATACGTGACAAGTGTAAAGACACGAGGTTAGACTCGGTTATGGCGTAAGACTGCCCGGACTCGACTGACAAATCTAGCTGCCATAAAAGATAGTCTAATGTGAGAGGTCTTTGCAAAGGTTACGGTCTTAATCAATTAAGAAACACTTAACCAGATAAGCATGTAGTGGGGGCATGAGGGGTTAAGTGGGTGCCTTGGGTGGCATGTGGAAATCAAGTAAGTCCCTTGGGTGGCATGTGGAAATCTAGTGGGTTGCCTTGGGTGGCAATAGAAAATACGATTAGAATACTTAACCAAGTGGAAACATGTAATTAAACATGATTAAAGGGTTAAGTGGGATGCACTAGAGAAAGGGACAAGCTTAGGTGGGTAGCTTGTGGGGACCCATTTCAACCAGTAACCCATATGTATCTTATTGGGCTCGACCCATGTCGAGGACGGGACACGCGTACTGGGCTTGACTATAAGAGGCCAAAACGGGTTAGCGGTGGCAACGCAAGTCCAACGGGTTTCATATGCGTGTGTGGACCCGGGCTGGTAGGTAAGACGTTGTTGCATCGTGTAGGCATAAGCCGTGCACCATTGTTGTATCGGGTTGCCACTTTGGGGAGTGATACACCCCACTGTGGGGCCAGCACGGGTATCTACGTTAGGGAGCCGATCGCTTGGGGAGTAGTGGGTACACCTAGTGGAGATAGGGGCAGGCGGCACCTATGTAGTCAGCTAGGGGTACACAAAACTACTGGTTAAATTTTCTAAGTCCTTGGGTGGGATCAACCTTTAAATAGGAATGACTGGTGTGGTGTAGTTAGTAATTACTCTTGGGTGGGTAGATGCGTCTTTGCCGTTATCTTAGTTCATCCTATGTCTAGTTGGCTGCTTAGTGTAGTCATTTATCCCCAGTCATCACCGTACCAAGTTTATATCATACCCTAATTACTTTAATGATTGTATTGTTAAAGTTATAGGGCTCACTCAGACTTATGTCTGACCCCGTTGTTTTTATCTTTTTCCCCCTCATGTCCTCAAGTTGGGCCTAGTACTAGTGGGCTTTGATCAGATCGCTTATCTATCTTTTGGAGCTTGGACCGTTGATGTAAAGCTCAGCTTATCTTTTCTTTTCTTTTATGGCTATTAGTTATGTAGTGGGATTATGTACTTATGTTTTATCAGGATGGATATTTAGTACTTGACACTTTTATGGTGTTGTAACTAAACATGTTTACCTTCTGCTGCAATGAAATGATGTTTTAGATTTTCAAGTATTATTTATATCTGTCTTGTTGTAAATTTTTTGTTCTATATTCACTTAAAATACTCCACCGAAGTTAAGGCATTCCCTTAGTGAGTGACCTTAGCGGGTGTGGGGTGTTACATATGTACTAATATTATCCACCTACACGAGATATACTTAACCCTCCCATCGATTTGAGCATGTTTATTTAACAGTTAAGTTTGTGGGCCTATATTTGCTGATATTACCCACCAACACGATATGTACTTAACCCTACCACTGATTCAAACATGTTTATTTAATGGTTAAGTGTTGTCCATTCATGTTAACTTAACCCACCCATTCATCATGTCATGTTGGTTAAGTGTTTCTTATTAACTTAACCCCGTTCGTTCATCAAGTTATATTGGTCAAGTATTTCTTGTTAACTTAACCCCACGTGTTCATCGTGTTGTGCTGGTTAAGTGTCATTAATCAATTCAAGTTAACTTAACCCACCTACTTGTCATGTTACTTTGGTTAAGTGTTGCCTTCTTGTGTCAACTTAATCCTATCACGAATCAAGTTATATTGGTTAAGTGTCGCCCTCTTGTTTTAACTTAACCTTACCAGAAATTAAGTTATATTGGTTAAGTGTTGCCCTCTTGTTTTAACTTAACCTTACCACAAATCAAGTTATATTGGTTAAGTGTTTCTTATTACTTAACCCTACCCATTCATCATGTTATACTAGTTAAGTGTTTCCTATTAACTTAACCCTAGTCATCCATCCAGTATATTGGTTAAGTGTTTCTCATTAACTTAACCGTAGTCATTCATGTTATATTGGTTAAGTGTTCCTATGAACTTAACCCTAGTCATTCATCTTGTTATATTGGTTAAGTGTTTCTTATTAACTTAACCCTAGTCATTCGTCTTGTTATATTGGTTAAGTGTTCCTATTAACTTAACCCTACTCGTTTCTTACCATGTCTTGTTCATTAGCATTAATTGATTTATCAATGCACCAACCTCTCACATTTGATATGTGTTGTTGCGGTTACTGGATGTGTCGGGCGGTTCCAGGCAGTTTTACAACATAACTCAATCTAACCTCGGGTTTTTCTTAGGCATGATGCACTAACCTATCAATTACATAGGTGTTGTGGTAACTGGATGTGCCGGGCAGTTCCGGGCAGTTTTACACCATAACTCAATCTAACCTCGGGTTAGGCACATTCGTCTTTTCACTAATTTACATATTTACAGTTTATATGCAAATTATTCACAATTGTTGTCAATTTCCGATTATGACACATTTTTCATAAATGTCCAAGTCTAGATTTATATGCTAATTACCCCCAACCAGTCATATTCCAATTCTCAAGTTATGCCCATCAAAGCTAATTGCAAGTTATGTCCCCAACTTCAATTTCAAGTTATTACTCAAAATAGGCTACACCTAATCTTCCCAAGTTTGTAATAATAGACATGCCCCAAAATTACAATATCCATTATATTGGCCTCCCAAATCAATAGTTAGGCCAAATCTAGATTTAATGTTCCAATTTACATTTTACGCCCAATCTAGATTTAATGCTCAAGTTACCTCAAATTCGCAACAATAACAATTATGCCCAAAACTTAATTATATGCCAATTTCATATTTTGTCGTTCATACCAATTCTAGGTTCAATATGTCAAATTACATATTTATGTCAAATTACCCCAAGTTGCATCTTAACAGTCATGCCATACTACATGTTCCAAATTATGCCAAATAATGTCAATTTCATGTTATACCCTATTACCCCCGCATTCATAACGTACGTATTTCGAGTTTTAACTCAAGATTCATAAAATAAGGGGAGAAGCAAGATGGAACATCGTAAGGATGGGCATAGTCATATGATGATAAGAACTATTGGTCCAATAAACTTGATGCACTAAAAAGACAAGTTTTGCATAGGATACATCGCAGGCATATAGATATGATATGAATATCATAATGAATCATCACAGGCATATGAACTTAAAGAGGATTACAATTCCGATATACAACAAGGAGAGATATGATTGGACCAATTTCATAGTCAAAAATGATTCCCAAAGATATTCAAGCACAGATTCAATGAAAGGATAACTTACACCAGGCATATTCTCATATTTATTTTATTACATGTCACAATTAGATTTAGGTGTTCAAATCTAAAAAATAACTGACTTACAAAACAAAGACAAATCTTGTTTTCTGGGATCTGTTTTCTGAAACTGAATAGCTCTCCTTTGATGTAGACTAATTGTTGTTCTAATTTAAATTTGATTTGATTCCTAGCTTCTATCTTGCTTTCTAGTTAAAGGAGAATGGAGGCTACTCTAGGTTGACTATGAACAGCATGACGGCTCTTGGTACGAACTTGTGTGGTTTAGTGTTTAGATTTAGGTTGCTTATATAGAGGTTTGATTTAATAAGAGCCGTTAGATCAACCTAGGACCAATCAAAGCCATTCAAACCTAAGAGAACCAACCAGAACTTGCCACACAAGCCCTAATGACTCAGAAAATCGTCACATAAAGAAACACGTTAGGTTTCAGATCTGGACCGAGGGGGAGGTCGACCCCTAGGTCAACACCTAGGTCGACCCCCTGGTCGACCTATGTACCCAGGTCGACCCCCAGGTCCTAGGTCGACCCCCAGGTCCCAGGTCGACCCCTAGGTCGACCCCATAGTCGACCTATGTATCCAGGTCGACCCCCTGGTCGACCTGGTCTCTGGGCGGGAAATTTTCCACCCAGCCTGCTTCGGGGTTTTTGAATTTCGAAACTTAAATTTTAATTTTGGGCTGGTTTTATTATTTAAATTCTTGAATCTTCTGAAGGTCATAATTCCTTCATACGGAGTCCGATTTACACAAACTCGGACTCTATCTCAAGCAGAATTCTGAAACGAACGCAATGGCGTACTTCTTCTTCTAAAAATTTAGTGTTCTTAAATTCTTTAATTTAAATATTCACCAAAAATATGGGGTGTTACATTCTCTCCTCCTTAAAGGATTTCATCCATGAAATCTCTATGTTAAGAAGAATGCATATCCTAACATCCAACATCCATCTACTCAACCATTAAATCGCAAGCGTCCATTGTCCTTAAAAAGATTTTCTAATGCTTTCATGATTATATGCGTAGCGTGTGTACATGTCCTTAACTAATGCAAAATCAGGTGGTCTACTGATTTAGTTGACCTCCTTAATGCGGATTATGTTGGTGCCATGAGTCCATCATGTATGCAATTATTCCTAATCGTATTTTATAATTTTTACATGAGTGCTTAATCATTCATACAAATGCAACATCCATATGATAACACATCAAGTTTCAATCTATATATATATAATTCACTCATGCATATGCAATATGAAAGTGACTGAGCCGATCTAGTGCATAATGTGTGTATATGCATCCATGAGCAACCACTAGTAACCACTTGCAACCACTTGCAACCACCAAACATAACATGTCTCAAACACATGTTTACATCCATTGGCTTCTACATAAGGATCGAGGATAGGACCGAGAGGATATACTTAAAAGATAAGGACTAGCATGCAAACAAATTTTACAGAAAAAGAGAGATCAAGGATATACCCTCAAAAGGGTATGATGCGCGTACCTAGTCTTCAGTCTTCTAAGTCGCATCTTCTTGAGTTTCGTTTCATTGTGCTATGACTGTCTTGACTTCATGATTGCGTAGCTCCTTAATTTCAGTTTCCCAAATATAAGTTGGGACTCAATTCACTGTCGCCTCTCATTCCACCTCTTCTCCTTCTAGTATACTCGGCACTACAACTTCTGTTGTGTCATGCTAACATTCCCAGAACTATCTCTTGAAATTAAATAGATGCTAACCATGTTACCAAGTGTATATACTAAGATGATTAGAGGTCTCTCCTCTACTTAGCTTATCCATCACATCACAAATCTGAGGGTCTAAAGCTAAAGGTTGCTACGTACTTTTTACCTCTCTTAAGGTCAGTCTTACTTAGGGCGCCTGCTACAACCATTTATTTCTCACACAAACCATCCTAGTCGAACTCGACATCCCTTAAGTACAAGCTCCAAAGGCCTAAACCAATATCATACAAGCACCCAAGGAATACCTCCTCCGAATTTGGATGATTTATGTAAGATGAAACAACCAAACAATTGAGCACTTAACCGACTCTAGCCATCCTCGCCAATCTTGCTCCAAAACTATCATTGATCGCATAACTGGCTTTGCATTGTCAACTAAATATACGTGAAAGTCTATCCCGCGTTTTAGGGGCAAACCCCTAATTAAAAACATCTATGTGATCATGGACTACTCTAACGGATCGCAAACCGTCGACAGATGCATCAAGTGATTCTAGGTAGCTAAGCCTAATTGATCCCTTAGGATCACATGAAATCTCAAGGGTATTTCCGAGGCAAGTCAAAAGTCTAACTACCCTCCATTCACAATTACTAGCTAACCAATCCATGCCTAGAATCAACTCGTAGCCCATGAAACCCAAAATATAAGCATTACACTTAGACTCAATACTTAATATAGCTATTCTCAAATCCTTACAAATCAAAGATAAATGAGCCAAACCACCAATTGGATTTGAGACAATAATGGGGACTTCAACTATACAAGTAGTAAGGTGCAGAGACTCAACTATGGAAGCAGATGTGAAGCGCTAAAATCAAAAGAGTACTAACAAGATGATCAATAGAAAACTAAACTTTTTCAACCGAAGCTTTACTACCTCTCTTTCAGGTATGCTAGCGGTGAAAGCATGCACTTGCCCTTCGGAAAATCCTGTCATTTGTTCTTGCCCTTGTCCTTAATTATATGACTCGTTATACCATAACAAAGACACTTCCTTTTGTTTTAGGTTTTACTATTCTTTCCTTTTTACCACCTTTGTGAACCAAGTCTATATCCATGAGTTCCTCATCCTTGGGTTGTGCTCCTTAGGTAAACTCTCTCATTCCCATCTTTGTCATCCTTGTGTAACTTGTTGACAAGTCTTTTGTAAGCTGCCTCCATCACATGGAAAACCCTTCAAAGCTTGAAAGAAAATTAGTTGTAGGTGAAACTACTGCGGCTATAAATGGAAGTTGAGTGCTTATTTGCCCTTTAACAAGTGTTGTGGTTTCATCAAGCCTACGAAACCATGACGTGATGAGGTTACCTCCCAGAAAGCCAGGAGCCCCAGAGACTCAGTAAAGAACAAAAACAAGGATTTAAATAGAGGATCAAAAGATAATGCATATGGCTTTGGGGAATATGCCTTTAAAACAAAACTTTTCTTCAGAAAATGCTTCTTTTAAAACCGTTTTGAAAATAATTTTTCAAATATTTTATCTGATCCGGTAACCCTCAGCTCTGATACCAAGTGAAACACCTCAACTCCGTTAAGGTCACTCACAAAGGGAATGCCTTAACTTCGGTGGAGCATTTTAGGTAAAAGATGCAGATAAATTACAGCAGCGGAAAATAAAGTCATTTTATAGACAATGTGATTCAGTCAAGCTTTTACAATAGTTATCTCAATCATACTTAATACATAGTACTTCTATCTTGATTTAAAAACTTCCAAATATAAAAGAAGTATAAAAATAACAATGATATTTGTAACACCCCGAATTTCAGTTAATATTAACATTCACAAATTAAAGAATAACTAATCCCAGATGTGGGAATTAAGGGAAACGGGTTGCGCCATTGCGTTTGTCTAGGAAAAATACGCGAAATAGAGTCCGAGTTTTCAAAAATCGTAGTCCGTATGAAGAAGATATGGACGAACGAAGTTAGGCAGAAAAACCGAAAACAAGCCAGAATGCACTGGCGCACTTGTGAAGTGCGCCAGCACAAAAATACACTGGCGCACTTGGGAAGTGCGCCCGTGTCGAGCCAGAAACCTGCACAGCTTTCTGGTTTGACCCTGGCTGGCCTGGTGCACCTGTTTTGGTTCTCTGGTCTGTTCTGCTGACCTATGACGATTTTTGATGGTTTAGATCTAAACTAGGGTTAATCCTATGGCCTAAACTACATCCTAAATCTATAAATACACCCTAAGACTACCCTAATTCATACTAAAAATTGATACAAGGCCGTCATGCCGTCAAAATGCAATTAGAAGGAGCCTCCATCACATTTTAGAAGAAGATAGCTTCTCAAATCAACTTCTAATCAACTCTAGCAACTTAATCTTCTTCATAGGAGTGCTAATCAATAAGCTGTGAGTTTCTATGCCTTTAGCAAGCAATTGCTAAACTAATTATGATAGGATGTAATGAGGTTATGGTTATGAATGTGGATCAATGCAAGTTATGTTATCATATGCTATGTGCTCATGATGTTAGTTATGCAAGTTTTATGCTATATGTCCATGATGTTAGTTATGTAAGTTTTATGCTATGTGTTCATGATGCTAGTTATGCAAATCACTATGATAAACATTGATCCATTATGACACCATGTTATGCAAGTTTGGTGTTTGATTATATGCAAGTTCATATATGACATGTTATGCAAGTTTGGTGTTTGATTATATGCAAGTTCATATATGACATGTTATGCAAGTTTGGTGTTTGATTATATGCAAGTAACATGTGCAAGTTTACACCTTTGTATGATATGCATACATATGCAAGTTTACCCCTTTGTATGTCATGCATATATATGCATGTTTACCCCTTTTTATGATATGAGTAACATATGCAAGTTCATCCCTTTTTAGACCTATGACATGTATGCATGTTTATCCCTGTATGATAGGTCTATGACATGAACATCTATGCAAGTTACCCTCTTTATGACATATGTGATTCATGCAAGTTTGGGTTGACTATTTATGCTAGTTGGGTTTGATGCTATGGTTATATATGCAAGTTGACACCTTTAAAACCCATGTTGATGCTAATGTTATGCTAATTGAACCCATTGTATTTGTGATGAATCTTCCATTTTAAGTATGTCATGTTAGCGTATTACGTGGGGAACGATGGGGTTAATATTCATGTTAACAAAATTGTGGTGAAATTGGTATGATGTTGCATACCATAAGTGGATGGACATAATTGAGTCAATTATGTACATCATTAAATTGGAATTAATTAGGGAAAATTAATTCAAAATATGGGGGTGATTAATTAGGTGTAATTAATCGACTAAGACACGAGGTTGGACCCTTTTGTAGCATAAGACTGCCCGGACCCGACCGGCAAATCCAGCGGCTACAAATGATTGGCCCAATGTGAGAGGTCTTAGGCATAAACAAAATACGTGACAAGTGTAAAGACACGAGGTTAGACTCTGTTATGGCGTAAGGCTGCCCGGACCCGACCGGCAAATCCGGCTGCCATAAAAGACAGTCTAATGTGATAGGTCTTTACAAAGGTTACGATCTTAATCAATTAAGAAACACTTAACCAGATAAGCATGTAGTGGGGCATGAGGGGTTAAGTGGGTGCCTTGGGTGGCATGTGGAAATCTAGTGGTTGCCTTGGGTGGCAATAGAAAATACGATTAGAATACTTAACCAAAGTGGAAACATGTAATTAAACATGATTAAAGGGTTAAGTGGGATACACTAGAGGGAGCAAGCTTAGGTGGGTAGCTTGTGGGGGCCCATTTCAACCAGTAACCCATGTGTATCTTTGTGGGCTCGACCCATGTTGAGGACGGGACATGCGTACTGGGCTTGACTATAAGAGGCCAAAACGGGTTAGCGGTGGCAACGCAAGTCCAACGGGTTTCATATGCGTGTGTGGACCCGGGCTGGTAGGTAAGACGTTGTTGCATCGTGTAGATATAAGCCATGCATCAGTGTTGGTATCGGGTTGCCACTTTGGGGAATGATACACCCCACTGTGGGACCAGCACAGATATCTACGTTAGGGAGTCGATCGCTTGGGGAGTAGTGGGTACACCTAATGGAGATAGGGGCAGACGGCACCTATGTGGTCAGCTAGGGGTACACGAAACTACTAGTTAAATTTTCTAAGTCCTTGGGTGGGATCAACCTTTAAGTTAGGAATGACTGGTGTGGTGCAGTGTAGTAATTATCCTTGGGTGGGTAGATACGTCTTTACCCTTATCTTCGTTCTTCCTATGCCTAGTTGGCTTCTTTGTGTAGTCATTTATCCCCAGTCGTTACCGTACCAAGTTTATATCATACCCTAATTACTTTAATGATTGTATTGTTAAAGTTATAGGACTCGCTCAGACTTATGTCTGACCCTGTTGTTTTTTTATCTTTTCCCAACCCTCAGGTCCTCGGGTTGGGCCTAGCACTAGTGGGCTTTGATCGGATTGCTTTATCTATCTTTTGGAGCTTGGACCGTTGATGTAAAGCTCAGCTTATCTTTTCTATTATGGCTATTAGTATGTAGTGGGATTATGTACTTATGTTTTTATCGAGATGGATATTTTGTACTTGACTCTTGTTGGTTTTTGGTATGTAGCCAAACATGTTTACCTTCTGCTGCAATGAAATGATGTTTTAAATTTCAAGTATTACTTATATTTGTCTTGTTGTAATTTTTCTGTTCTATATTCACTTAAAATACTCCACCGAAGTTAAGGCATTCCCTTAGTGAGTGACCTTAGCGGGTGTGAGGTGTTACACGTGGTATCAGAGCTGAGGGTTACCAGAACAGATATTTTTTTTAGAAAAACTATTTTTCTAAAAACATTTTTGGAAGAAGTATTTTCAAAAACATGTCTTTTAAGAGAAAAGTTTTTAAAAGAAAAGCATAATCCCCAATAGCCATATCTTTATCTTTCGAGTTCTCCGTTTTGAATCTTTCCTTTTTCGTTTCAGCATGGCTGAAGATCTTAACTTTCCGGAGGGTGTGACGATACTAGTATGGTATAGGAGATTGATGGAGGTTAGGGCCATCGCTACGGGTTCAGCAAATGTTCCTCCACCACCAGTTCCACCCGATCTTCCTCCTCCTCCTCGCGCGGATACTTTTGCTAAGACTTGCAAGGAATTTAAGGCTATGGGAGGGAAACCTTTTTAAGGATCAGAAACTTTTGTGGAAGCTAGGGATTGGCTTAAGGAGGTGGAATAGTTGATAGATATCTTTGAGATGGAAGAAGGAAAGAAAGTCAAGTTAGCTGCTTGGTTAATGAAGGGAGAGGCCTCGTTCTGGTGGGAGGTCACTAATGGAGAGCGCCCTGTTGACTCTTGGGCGGATTTCAGGCAAAGGTTTGAGGCAAAGTTTCTCTCACGTGCGGAAGAAAATCTTTATATAGAAAGGTTCTTGACATTAAAGCAAGGAAACTTATCAGTGAAGGAATATGTCAACAAGTTTAATCAGCTAGCAAGGTTTGGCATGGACATGGTGAATACACCGGAGAAGAAGGCTCTGAGGTTCGTTAAAGGCTTGAATGAACCGATGCATGGATTGGCTATAACTCACATCCCTATGGGGGCCACCTTTGAGAAGCTAGTAGACATGGCACTTATGCATGAGGAAGAGAAGGGTCCCAATGCTAATAAGGCACCCGAGAAGAAAGGAGATCAGAAGAGGCCTCAACAGCAACAGCAAAACAAGGGTGGGAAAGGCAACGGTGGCAAGGGAAAGAAGAAGTGCTTCAATTGCGGGACACCAGGCCACCTAAGCAAAGATTATCGGAAGAAGAAGAAGACTGGCTACTTCCACTGTGGCGAAGCAGGGCATCTAGTGAAGGACTGCCCTAAGAAGGGGCAAAGGACGGGATCTACCTCAGGAGGACAGGTGCAAGCTCTTATGGCACCAGGTCAGGCAAGGGGGCAAGTTCAGGCTCTCGCAGTTCCACTGATTCAGGAAAGAGGTAGAACTATTTCCGTTGAAAGTCTGGTTTTTCTGTTTGATCATCATGTCCGTACTTTGTTTGACTCTGGCGCATCGCATTCGTTTATCTCATCATCATTAGTTGAGTCACTGCACTTAGACACCAGTCTAGTAGATGATCCCTTGGTTGTTTCAAACCCAATTGGGGGCTCCACTTATTTGTCCATGATATGTTTGAGTTTGAAGATTTCTATACTTAGCGTTGAGTTTAGATGTGATGCTTTTGTTTTGGGCTTCACGGGCTATGGGTTAATTTTGGGCAAGGACTGGTTATCCAGTAATGGTGCCGTTCTTGATTGTGAAAGGAGAGTTGTTAGGCTCATGACCCGCTTGGGTAACACTCTCTTGTAATCCCATGGATTCTGTTATGCTAAGTTATCTTGAATCGCTTGACGCTTCGGTCGAGAGTTTGCGAACTGTTAGAGTGGTCCGGGAATACTCGGATGTGTTTGAGGAGGTGAAGGGCTTACCTCCGAAGCGGGAGATAGACTTCCGAATATATCTGGTAGGCAATGCTAAACCAGTATCTTTGCCAGTGTGCCACATGGCTCCTCGTGAGAGGAGGGAACTCAATAAGCAAGTAGGGGAGTTTCTTGAGAAGGGGTTCATAAGACGAAGTATATCGGAGTGGGGTGCTCCAGTAGTTTTTGCCACAAAGGCGGATGGGTCCCTCAGACTTTGTGTAGACTATAGAGAACTCAACAAGCTTACAAAGAAGAATAGACACCCATTGTCGAGGATTGATGATCTCTTTGATCAGTTGGTTGGCGCCTCAGTGTTTTCGCAGTTGGACTTAGCCACGGGATTTCATCAGTTGAGAGTGGCTGAGGATAGTATAGAGAAGACTGCCTTTAGGACTACGGATGGTTTCTATGAGTGGTTGGTGATGCCCTTTGGTTTGACGAACGCCCCTGCATACTTTGTTGATTTGATGAGTAGGGTGTTCAGGGAGTACCTTAATAAGTTCGTGGTGGTCTTTGTGGATGACATCTTGGTCTTTTCTAAGAGTGAAGAAGAGCATGCCCTACATCTTAGGGAAGTGTTGGAGACTCTTCGAGCGCATAGCCTTAAGGCTAAATTCTCTAAATGTCACTTTTGGAGGAAGGAGGTGCGGTTCTTAGGGCACGTGGTCTCCAAAGAAGGGATAGTTGTGGATCCCGCGAAGGTAGTGTCCATCCAAGATTGGAAGGTTCCGAAGAATGCTACCGAGGTGAGGAGTTTCTTGGGGTTGGCTGGCTACTATAGGAAGTTTATCAAGGACTTCGCGAAGATATCAGCCCCATTAACTCGCTTGACAAAGAAGAATCTAGTCTTATTATGGGACGTAGATTGTGATGATGCGTTCCAACGGTTAAAGAGAGCTTTAACCACAGCTCCAGTCTTAGTGTTGCCAGATGGGAGTAAGCCATTTGTTGTTTATACCGATGCTTGTGGGACAGGACTAGGCGCAGTCTTAATGCAAGAGGGAAGGGTAATAGCCTATGGGGGAAGGCAGTTGAGAGCGCATGAGAAAAATTACCCTACACATGATCTAGAGTTGGCCGCTATTGTTTTTGCGCTTAAGACTTGTCGCCATTATCTTCTTGGCGAGAGGTTCGAATTGTTCACTGACCACAAATCGTTGAAGTACTTGTTTTCTCAGAAGGATTTGAACTTAAGACAACAAAGGTGGATGGAGTTCTTAGCATCCTATGATTTTGAGATAGCATATACCCCTGGCAAGGGTAACGTGGTGGCAGACGCCTTAAGCAGAAAAAGTTTGTCTTTGAGTCCATTGTTCGTTGAACGACGAAGCTTGGAATTTATTTCGATGTTTGACTTCAGACCTTCCGTTGACTTTATACCCGGTTTGCTAGCATCCTTAGAGGTCAGACCTACTCTTTTGGGACGGATTGGTGAGGCACATCAGGACGACCCACAGTTGGTTGAGTTAGTAGAGAAGCTCATAAGGTGGGAGTCGTCCAGCCATTTGAGTAGGTACACCCTAGATGGTAAGGGGTGGTTGCGTAGAGACGGTCGACTTTGTGTACCGCAAGGCGAGGGTTTGAAGAAGGCTGTTCTAGATGATGCGCATCGTTCGAAGATGACCATTCATCCCGGTGGGGACAAGATGTACCAAGACATGAAGCGAGTTTTCTTTTAGGCCGGTATGAAGAAAGATGTGGCCGAGTATGTCGCTAGATGCTTGGTGTGCCAACAAGTGAAAGCAGAGCAAAAGAAACCCGGTGGGTTGCTTCACCCATTGGAAGTTCCACAATGGAAGTGGGATAGCGTCTCGATGGATTTTATCGATGGGTTACCGAGATCGAGGAAGGGTAATACGGGAATTTGGGTTGTGGTAGACAGACTTACTAAGAGCGCCCATTTCATACCCGTGAAGAGTAAGAGGACTGCTCCATGGCTAGCTTCAGTTTACCTTCGAGAGATAGTTCGGTTACATGGTGTACCTTCTAGCATAGTGAGCGATCGAGATCTTATCTTCACTAGCGAATTTTGGAAGAGTTTGCAAGAGGCGGTAGGGACTCAGTTGTGTTTGAGCACCGCATATCATCCTCAGACGGACGACCAGACCGAGAGGGTGAATCGTGTTCTAGAAGACCTTTTGAGGCTATGTATCTTAGATTTTGGAGGTACATGGGAAGAGCATCTTCCATTGGTGGAGTTCGCATATAATAACAGCTTTCAGTCTAGTATTGGCATGGCTCCTTTCGAAGCTCTTTATGGAAGGCCTTGTCGGTCACCTACATGTTGGTGGGAATCTACGGATAAGATCTTGCTTTGGCCCGATATGGTTAGAGAGACTTCGGAAAAGATTGATTTGATTCGAAGAAGGATGAAAGCAGCGCAAGATAGGCAGAAATCTTATGCGGATAAGAGGAGGACGGATCTTGAGTTTGATGTTGGGGACATGGTCTTTGTCAAAGTATCTCCATTACGGAATGTTGTTCGCTTTGGGTCCGTTGGAAAATTAGCACCAAGGTTTGTTGGACCGTTTCCTATTAAGAAAAGGATTGGACAGATGGCATATAGAGTGGATTTGCCCAAGAGACTTAGTGGTGTACATGACGTATTCCATGTGTCACATTTGAGGAAGTGCCTACATGAGACCGCAGAGGTGGTAGAGCCGAGCTTGCTTAGAGAAGTGGAGGTAGAGCGTGATGCGATGATTCGACGAGCTCCTACTCGCATCCTTGGGTCAGAGACTAGGAAGTTGAGAAACAGAGAGGTTCAACTAGTCAAAGTGCAATGGGGAGATGATGAGAGCAACGCTACTTGGGAGACAGAAGTGAAGATGCGTTCTTTGTACCCATTCCTTTTTGAGGGTATGTCTTTTAACTTCTCCTTTATTGCTTATCTTGTGCTTATCTTATCTTTAGTATGTCCTCTCGTTAGTACCTTTGACCTGTAGATAGGGTAAACCTATGGTTGAAACATGTGTTTGAGACATGTTATGATTGATGGATGCGTGTGGATGCAAGTGTTTGCTAGTGGTTGCTCGTGGATGCATATACACACACTTTAGACACTAGATCGGCTCAGTCACTTCATATTGCATATTGCATATAATTGTGTGTAGGTAGCTATATTAATGGATGTATAATGGTTGTGTTATCATATGGATGGTGCATTTTGGTGTATGGTTGTGCACACATGTAGAAATAGTATGTGTAGATAGGGTTCTTTCGCATACATATTGGATGCATGGCACTATCATGGTTTACATTAAGGAGGTCAACTGAATCAGTAGACCGCCTGATTTTGCATTAGACAGGGAACATATACACACACTTTTTACATATGTTCATACAGCATTAGAAACTTTAAGGACAATGGATGCCAGTGTTTGATGGTTTAGTAGATGGTTGTTTGGATGGTAGGATACGTTCTTCTGGACTTAGAAATTTCGGGGACGAAATCCTTTAAGTAGGGGAGAATGTAACACCCCGAATTTCAGTTAATATTAACATTCACAAATTAAATAATAACTAATCCCAGATGTGGGAATTAAGGGAAACGGGTTGCGCCATTGCGTTTGTCTCGGAAAAATACGCGAAATAGAGTCCGAGTTTTCGAAAATCGTAGTCCGTATGAAGAAGATATGGACGAACGAAGTTAGGCAGAAAAACCGAAAACAATGTTGTATATAACGGTGTTGTATACACAATTATATGATTTTTGTTTGATGATAACAAACAAGTATATATTATTTTGAATGTGTTTGTTATTGTACTGTTATATACATCACAGACAGGAATATAATATTTATGTTTAAACAAAATACCTCAATACAGAAGTTCAAATATCTACATAGTATTTTTTGTTTAAATATAATATTCTATTTCAAAATTTCAAACAGTACAGTATTATAACTCCACTATTTACGCTTCACTGAATTTTGTACTTGTAAATAAACAGAAGTGTATAGACAGGTTCGTTTAACAAACAAATAAAATAATATTTTATTTCAAACCAATTTGTTTGTTACAAATAAACAGTACAATAAATCTTCTATACACAGCTCCTCACTATAACATTCACACTCGTTACACATTTTTATATATACATTTACATGGACACAAGTACAGACTTATACATTCACAAACTTTGACACTCTGTTATTTTTTTTCTTCAGTCTTTTGTCTTCATCTTCTGTCTTCAAGCTTTAGTCTTCACAGCACTTCACTATCAGTCCAGTCATCTTCTTACCTGTCACATAAAACAGAAACACACACAGTACACTGCAATAGAAATAAAACTGTACACATGCAAATATATATTTTTTTTATTTAAAAAAAAAAAAATATTTGCCTCAGTTTTTTTTTCTGGTGTGTTTCTCATCATTTTTCATGACTTGATCTGATCTGTGTCTAGCTAGTTTGTATATGAACAGGGACAAAAAATATTGTCTGATGGCTGCATATACACACGTGTATAGATATACACGTGTGCACTGCCTCGCCAATCAGCGAGCAACTGAGGAGTAGCCACGTGGACCTTCTCGACTCAGTGCACATGAAAACAACTCAATGAAAAGTCAACAACAAACTCAAAGTGGTCGAACACACATCAAAATGATGCACAAGAAATTTCAGCTCAAATACAATGGCAAATCAAAGCAAATGTTGATCAACATGGACATGGCATCTGCATGAATGTGAGCGTGTACAAGTGATGATAAAGCAGAAATGTGTATGATCATGCTCAAGTGTATATCAAAGCAGCCCAACATGGTCCAGTTTCAAAGATCAACCAGCAAAGAAATGATCAAGAAAATGTTTCAGCATTGTGGAAGACATGTCAACATGTGTATATGTGGATGGTTAAGCAAGGTCAAGCAGCTACAAGCATAGCAGTGTATGCACAGTGAACATACAGGCCCAAACATGAAGCATGGCATAAGGATGTACAAGCAGCATGTCTATGCAGTGTGATTGCAACAGTTGGTTGGTGTACAATGGTGTGAATACAAGCAAGTCGCAATGTTCATGAAGCAAGTGGGCACAAAGTAAAAAGAAGAGATCAAACCAATACGGCAAATACACAAGCCAATGCAAGCAGCATTGAAAGGAAGTGGTTCAAGCTTATATCATGTCAAAAAGTTCAAGTGTGAACGTGCAATAAATTGAAGTGATGCAGAGCTATTTACAAGCAAGTATATATGCATAACACAGCATGTACAAGTGTATAAGGCAAACTCAAATTCAGGATTCACATGCAGACTAAAGCCAGAGAAACATGACAATGGTCAGTGAACAAGAAATGTGTCCAGTATGTATACAGTGAACGAGACATAAGCATGAAAGCAGTTTTTTTTTTGGAGTAGCTAAAAATGCACAAATTCCTTTCAGATCACATGTCAAGCCAACATGTACAAGGGTCAACCAGAAGAAATAAATTAGCACAAATCACAGTGAATAGTTTTTGGCAAAAGCTTAATGGATAAACTCGAACAAAGTTTTTTTTAAGGCAACAGAAATCAATCAGAGATTATTTCATAAGGGGTCGAAATCAATTCTTTCCTGTTTTGATAATTATGCTTTCAGAAATGGAGTAGCATATTTGGCAACAGTTTTAAATCAAGAAAATCAAGAAATTAATCAGTGCTCGCAATGTTTTTGGCAAGATTCATTTCCAGTTTTGGACAACATATTTTTGACAAGCAATTAATTTGCAGTCAAATTTATATGGGTTTAAAATGTTTCCAGAACAGAAGTTATAGAGCAAAAAGGGAATGTAACTTTTGGCAATAACATTACTTTTCAGAAATCTCACAAGAACACATAAGGCAAGAAATTTCAAGCAAAAGGAAATGTATTTTTTTCTGCAATAAAC
The DNA here is from genome assembly GCA_030737875.1 of Allium sativum. Lineage (NCBI taxonomy): Eukaryota > Viridiplantae > Streptophyta > Magnoliopsida > Asparagales > Amaryllidaceae > Allium > Allium sativum. The sequence continues at coordinate 166,346,724 of CM060924.1, forward strand.
AATTTCCTGAAATCAAGCCGAGGATATCAGCTTCAATATTTTGACCAGCATAGTTTTTGGCAAGTTTTCTCATTCACGAAATATCATACAAGAAAATCAGTTTATAAATCAGCGTTGAACAAAGTCAGCTAGGGTTATCTCTTCTGGAAACAAATTAGTGGGACAACAACTTCTATTTGGCAAGAATTTATTCAGATATCATCAATCACAACCACAAACCAGAACAAGAAACCGCAAAAATCAAGGAACAATCAGACCAAGTCCTTTAAACGAAATCAGAGAAATTAAAGGACTCTATAATCCTATTTTATCACCATATCATCACAGGCATGAGGGACAATCGAAACCGAGAAACAATTCAATCAAAAATTGAAACCAAGCGTCACAAATTCAAGCAAAGAATCAAATCCGAATTACTCACAATTTTTAGGGTTTCGTTCAAGTGAGAACTCCAGCAAATCGACATCAGCACGCAAGCTACAAAGACAAGAGCCATCAGAGATCAAATTTCCAGAAGCATCGATTTCGATTTGGGAATCGATTTCAGAAACCCTAGAAATCGCCAAAGCCGCCGCCATTCCTTTTTTTTTACAAAGCAAAGAGATCGGGTGAAAGAAAAATGAATAATGGGCCGGCCATGTCTTAAATGGATAAGGGGATGACCCCTTTAAATTAATCTCCTTAGTTTTTTTTTTTTTTTTAAATTGTATTGTTTTTATTTTTGCATTTTGAATTTCTTTTGTAAACAAACGAATCAGTGTCTAGATCTGTTAAGTCTAGGATATCAGTCAAGGTGTTGACTGCCAGTTTCAGTGTCTGTAAAATCTGGAATTACGAGTTACAGGGTTTGTAATTCGGGAAATCTGATCTAGGGGATTGGATCAGTCTAGGGATTTGAGCGTAGGGTTAGAATAGGAGCAGTGTTTGCGAGTGTACATGGTCTTGTATGCGGGAACTGTTCTATCACCTAGTAGAAACCTTAGAAATGCAGCAGTAGGCAGGGTTTTGCCGAAGCTGGGTACATCTGTGTGTGATTTATTTTCTGCATTTCAGTTTCTGCTATTTTCTGTGATCAGTTTATTATTATATATCTCGTTAAGTTTTTAATTCAGTTAAAAACTGTGAAAAACCCTATTCACCCCCCCCTCTAGGGTTATTCTAGATCTAACAAGTGGTATCAGAGCCTGGTAATTTCATTAACTCTAGAGTCATGGGTAACCCTTGCTGTCAGTCCACAGAGAGTCAGTCCAGTTCATCTCCAACTATTTTTACTGGAACAGATTTTTTAAATTGGAAATCCGAAATGGAATTTTATTTAAAATCTGTTGATATTAAATGTTGGGATGTTGTTATCAATGGGTTTGACATGGTAGATAAAGCTTCTAATTCTCGTGCTACACATATTCTGTATTCTCATCTTGATGATAATCAATACAATCTGATTTCTCATTGTTTAACTGCACAGGAAATTTGGACAGCTCTAACTACAAGATATGGAAATGACAGCAACTTCTCAAAATCCTCAACTGTCAACTCAGATTCAGATCTTGGTTCAACAGATGAATCAGCTGATGAAGACTCAACAGATGATGAGATAAGAAATTTTTCATATGAAGATCTGGTTTATTTTTGTGTTGATTTAACCAAATCTGTTGACAAACTCCAATCGAAAAATAAATCTCTGAAATTTATAAATTCTGAGTTGACCAACAAGATAAATTGTTTGGAATCGAAATTGTCAAATGTCGTGAAATTTGAAAATTCTAATTGTGAAAATTGTTTGAAATTAAAAACTGATCTCGTTCATTTCAATAATAATATTCGAAGGCTTGAAGAAGAAATTTTAATTTTAAAAGATAACGAGATTGAGCTGAAAGATGCAAACAATTGTTTACAAAAGGAATTTATAAATTTCAAGGCTATCAAAAATTCCAAACATGAAAACGCTGAAAATGATAGTTTGTTGAAAACAAATCTGATTTTGAAAGAACTTGAAATCGAAATTGAAAATTGGAAGAAACTTGAATCTGAAAGTCGAAAATATTTTGATTCTGAAATGGCTAAATCCCAAACCAAAATCAAATTGCTTAATGATGAAAATTTGGTTTTAAAATCTGAGTTTGAAAGATGTAAGATCACTAAAAGTCGTTGTTCAGATTTAATAAAAGAAAACGATGATCTTAAAACTGAAATTCAACAACTTAAAACAATTTTATCTAAATTTTCAAACGGTGAAAAATCTTTGGATATGTTGTTGAAAAACCAACTTTCTGTTGGAAATAAACGTGGTCTTGGTTTTGGGAAGAATAATGTTTTTGGAAAACAAAATTCAAATGATTTGAAAAATCCCTCAAATTGCTTTGGAAAGAACTACGTTGAAAATTTGAACTCTGAAAATTTCAAAGGTTTTTTGGATCGAAATTGTGATGAGAAATCGTTTTATAAACCATTTAAACAATCTTGGATCCCGAATAAAAATAAAACGACTTTGACTAAATTCAAGCAGATTTGGGTTCCAAAGGGCACAAAGGTTAATTCTGATGGTTGGTTATACAAACAGGTTTGGGTACCAAAAGTGGTAAACGTATTTCAGAGTGGTTTTACAAATTTTGTTAGACCACTTAATTCACTCAACTACTAGGTACCAGTAGAGGCTGAGGAACTGCTGTGCTGAAAAGAAATTTGAAATCAAGATTGTCTATAATTCTGTGTCATTTACAGTTCCTTAGGCCAACATTTGTTGAATGAGAAATTCTGCTTTACATTGGATTCTGGTATGATCTCTAAACTCACCTTTGTATATTTTTTTATTGTCTGTGTTTATTCCTTCCTCTACCTCCTTCTGTTTTTTGTTTTTGATTTGACACTGCCATATTTTTCTTTGTCTGTACTTCTTAAACTTCCAGTTGCAGAATTCATGATCTTTTTTGGAAATATGCTTTATTTGTATAAAATCATCGTGTGTTAATCATTTCCATTTCCTGAATTTAATTTTGTAAATATCTGCAATTATTTTTGAGATTTTGTTTATTTCTGAATTCATAACAGTGTTGATGTATTTTTATCATATCTTGAACACTGTTAATTTGAATTCTAAATTTTTTGAAGATCTGAATATTTAATGATATGTCACACACCTTTGTTGTTCTGAGTTTATTCTAATTCATTTTAGAAAAGCTCAAAATATTATACTCATTACAACACTCTGTTATTTATCAGTTGTGATAATTTCATTGATTTTCAGATTAGCTTATATCAGTGATACATCTTGGAATTCATCTTTATTCATGATCATTATATTAAAATATGTTTGTTTGAAATCATCTGAAATTCTAGATATTTTGAATATCACACACCTCTTATTTTTGAAACTGTCAATCTCGTGTGACTGATTCATTATATCCCAAAACTTTACATTGATTCATGTGATTTCAAATAAATTATCCCGATCATGAATATTTTCAAATTTGATGTAAATGACCTGAAATTTCTCTTGGGCTTGTCGGAAATAGTTTTTGAGAAATTCTTGAAAATGTTCTTTTTGAAAATGGTCTTTGAAAATCATTGTTATTTCATGATTATTTGATTTGAATATATGTTTGTTTAAAATCATTCGAAATTATTGATTTATTGGATATCACACATATCTTGAATCTGAAATATAACCTGGTGTGATTGATTCATTAAATCCTAATACTTTCACATTTCTTCAAATGATTTAAAATGGAGTATATTTGCAAATCTTGGATCATGAACCACCTTATGTGACCAACATCTTGACAAGTCTGTTGTGATACTGATTTCTATGTGCTGCTCTGATACTGTTTTTGAAAAATGTTTGTTTTGGAATCATGCTGCTCTGATTATAAGAAATTGATTTGTAAATATTTTGTTTTGGAATGCTTGATTTGGTATCAAAGATTTATCGTGTTCTGATAAATGAAATTTGTGTGCTTGAGTTGCTTGCTTTGTATTTAAGTCTTTTCTGTTGACTGAGGTACCATTATTTGCCACCGGGGTGTCATTAAAATCCTTGAGAAAGCAAGAACATTTGGTATCAGAAGCGCCTTATATTTGTCACATCCATCTGTTCTGATTTTTCACTTTGTAGAGACACCATGTGGTATCAGTTTAAAAGTGCTGCATATTTTTTGCTGTATATATGAATTTTTTTCCTCTTGTAATGCATAGATCAGCATATTACTCTTGTAATTGATTTTCAAGTTTAAAATTATTTATTGATTATTCTTTCAGAAACTGAAATCAATATCCAAATTAAACTGTATTTATAATTCATCAAAATTATAACCAGACTTAGAAATTGTGATGAATTGTGACTGCAGTATATTTCACAACAAGAGGAGAATTTTATTTAGATTTTCATGATGGTTGAATATTTATTATAATATCTTTGGACTGGCAATTATTTCATGACCATCTTCATTACTTATCATCCTTCTGACATCCATCATGTTTTATATTAATGTGGAGAGTCTAATTTTTTATAAAATTGTTTTTAAATAAACAGTGAAAATATTTGTGATGGAGTTGTGGTTATATTATTATTCAGAATTAGTGATAATTGAAAATTTGCAATAATCCCGGTACAGTTGGTCATATTTCATAATATAATTAATTTAGAAATTTATTTCACAGTCCATATCTGTACCTACCACACTTTCTATCATCCATATTGATTTTTCGAGGAGTTTTTCTTTTTGAAACAGAAAAAGATAATAAAATAATAAGTATTTCTCTAACCTCATTTAAAAATCCAAGCTCTGGTTATGCATGGTTACGAGATTACTTATATTTAAGCTGCAACTGATCTCATTTAAAAATCCAAGATCTGGTTATGCGTGGTCAGTGTGCTCTTAAATTAAAAAGAAAAAGAAAAGAAAATAATTTGGATAAAATAAAGATTTATATGAAATTCTCCTTGGTGTATATAAAAACTAGCATATCAATCCATATTCTAATTTGTGAAATGTATTGAAATCTTATGAAGTATTATGATTTGTTGATTGATAGCTATTGGGATTTGAGATTATTTGTTTTTGTCACTTAAATTGAATTATTAATTATAGTCAAAATCCATCATTATTTTTTTTAAACAAAAAATATCCTTTGAAAATAATTGGAAATGAATTGTTTATAAAACTCTCTCCATTTTTACCCATCGTAAATCCGTCATTCTCTACAATGTGAAATACGTCATCAGTTCTTAGTTTATTATGATTTTTGTTTGACTGATTGAGATTTATGATGACTGTTCTTCCTCTTAAGCTGAAATTATATTTTTAGTCAATTTTCATCTGTATTTTAAAATCTGTATCCTTTTGATGATAACAAAAGGGGGAGAATGGATTAGATTTTGATTTATGAGTGAATATGTTATAAATATTTTTAATTTTTGAAAATTTATTATTATTCATACATTTCACTCATGCACAGTTATAGGGGGAGTTTCTGTTGTAGGGGGAGCATTTAAATAGGGGGAGTTCAAATATTCACGAACAAACACATTTATTATATACAAAATCTTTTATTTGTTTGTCATCATCAAAAGGGGGAGATTGTTGTATATAACGGTGTTGTATACACAATTATATGATTTTTGTTTGATGATAACAAACAAGTATATATTATTTTGAATGTGTTTGTTATTGTACTGTTATATACATCACAGACAGGAATATAATATTTATGTTTAAACAAAATACCTCAATACAAAAGTTCAAATATCTACATAGTATTTTTTGTTTAAATATAATATTCTATTTCAAAATTTCAAACAGTACAGTATTATAACTCCACTATTTACGCTTCACTGAATTTTGTACTTGTAAATAAACAGAAGTGTATAGACAGGTTCGTTTAACAAACAAATAAAATAATATTTTATTTCAAACCAATTTGTTTGTTACAAATAAACAGTACAATAAATCTTCTATACACAGCTCCTCACTATAACATTCACACTCGTTACACATTTTTATATATACATTTACATGGACACAAGTACAGACTTATACATTCACAAGCTTTGACACTCTGTTATTTTTTTTCTTCAGTCTTTTGTCTTCATCTTCTGTCTTCAAGCTTTAGTCTTCACAGCACTTCACTATCAGTCCAGTCATCTTCTTACCTGTCACATAAAACAGAAACACACACAGTACACTGCAATAGAAATAAAACTGTACACATGCAAATATATATTTTTTTTATTTAAAAAAAAAAAAATTTATTTGCCTCAGTTTTTTTTTCTGGTGTGTTTCTCATCATTTTTCATGACTTGATCTGATCTGTGTCTAGCTAGTTTGTATATGAACAGGGACAAAAAATATTGTCTGATGGCTGCATATACACACGTGTATAGATATACACGTGTGCACTGCCTCGCCAATCAGCGAGCAACTGAGGAGTAGCCACGTGGACCTTCTCGACTCAGTGCACATGAAAACAACTCAATGAAAAGTCAACAACAAACTCAAAGTGGTCGAACACACATCAAAATGATGCACAAGAAATTTCAGCTCAAATACAATGGCAAATCAAAGCAAATGTTGATCAACATGGACATGGCATCTGCATGAATGTGAGCGTGTACAAGTGATGATAAAGCAGAAATGTGTATGATCATGCTCAAGTGTATATCAAAGAAGCCCAACATGGTCCAGTTTCAAAGATCAACCAGCAAAGAAATGATCAAGAAAATGTTTCAGCATTGTGGAAGACATGTCAACATGTGTATATGTGGATGGTTAAGCAAGGTCAAGCAGCTACAAGCATAGCAGTGTATGCACAGTGAACATACAGGCCCAAACATGAAGCATGGCATAAGGATGTACAAGCAGCATGTCTATGCAGTGTGATTGCAACAGTTGGTTGGTGTACAATGGTGTGAATACAAGCAAGTCGCAATGTTCATGAAGCAAGTGGGCACAAAGTAAAAAGAAGAGATCAAACCAATACGGCAAATACACAAGCCAATGCAAGCAGCATTGAAAGGAAGTGGTTCAAGCTTATATCATGTCAAAAAGTTCAAGTGTGAACGTGCAATAAATTGAAGTAATGCAGAGCTATTTACAAGCAAGTATATATGCATAACACAGCATGTACAAGTGTATAAGGCGAACTCAAATTCAGGATTCACATGCATACTAAAGCCAGAGAAACATGACAATGGTCAGTGAACAAGAAATGTGTCCAGTATGTATACAGTGAACGAGACATAAGCATGAAAGCAGTTTTTTTTTTGGAGTAGCTAAAAATGCACAAATTCCTTTCAGATCACATGTCAAGCCAACATGTACAAGGGTCAACCAGAAGAAATAAATTAGCACAAATCACAGTGAATAGTTTTTGGCAAAAGCTTAATGGATAAACTCGAACAAAGTTTTTTTTAAGGCAACAGAAATCAATCAGAGATTATTTCATAAGGGGTCGAAATCAATTCTTTCCTGTTTTGATAATTATGCTTTCAGAAATGGAGTAGCATATTTGGCAACAGTTTTAAATCAAGAAAATCAAGAAATTAATCAGTCTCGCAATGTTTTTGGCAAGATTCATTTCCAGTTTTGGACAACATATTTTTGACAAGCAATTAATTTGCAGTCAAATTTATATGGGTTTAAAATGTTTCCAGAACAGAAGTTATAGAGCAAAAAGGGAATGTAACTTTTGGCAATAACATTACTTTTCAGAAATCTCACAAGAACACATAAGGCAAGAAATTTCAAGCAAAAGGAAATGTATTTTTTTTCTGCAATAAACAATTTCCTGAAATCAAGCCGAGGATATCAGCTTCAATATTTTGACCAGCATAGTTTTTGGCAAGTTTTCTCATTCACGAAATATCATACAAGAAAATCAGTTTATAAATCAGCGTTGAACAAAGTCAGCTAGGGTTATCTCTTCTGGAAACAAATTAGTGGGACAACAACTTCTATTTGGCAAGAATTTATTCAGATATCATCAATCACAACCACAAACCAGAACAAGAAACCGCAAAAATCAAGGAACAATCAGACCAAGTCCTTTAAACGAAATCAGAGAAATTAAAGGACTCTATAATCCTATTTTATCACCATATCATCACAGGCATGAGGGACAATCGAAACCGAGAAACAATTCAATCAAAAATTGAAACCAAGCGTCACAAATTCAAGCAAAGAATCAAATCCGAATTACTCACAATTTTTAGGGTTTCGTTCAAGTGAGAACTCCAGCAAATCGACATCAGCACGCAAGCTACAAAGACAAGAGCCATCAGAGATCAAATTTCCAGAAGCATCGATTTCGATTTGGGAATCGATTTCAGAAACCCTAGAAATCGCCAAAGCCGCCGCCATTCCTTTTTTTTTACAAAGCAAAGAGATCGGGTGAAAGAAAAATGAATAATGGGCCGGCCATGTCTTAAATGGATAAGGGGATGACCCCTTTAAATTAATCTCCTTAGTTTTTTTTTTTTTTTTTAAAATTGTATTGTTTTTATTTTTGCATTTTGAATTTCTTTTGTAAACAAACGAATCAGTGTCTAGATCTGTTAAGTCTAGGATATCAGTCAAGGTGTTGACTGCCAGTTTCAGTGTCTGTAAAATCTGGAATTACGAGTTACAGGGTTTGTAATTCGGGAAATCTGATCTAGGGGATTGGATCAGTCTAGGGATTTGAGCGTAGGGTTAGAATAGGAGCAGTGTTTGCGAGTGTACATGGTCTTGTATGCGGGAACTGTTCTATCACCTAGTAGAAACCTTAGAAATGCAGCAGTAGGCAGGGTTTTGCCGAAGCTGGGTACATCTGTGTGTGATTTATTTTCTGCATTTCAGTTTCTGCTATTTTCTGTGATCAGTTTATTATTATATATCTCGTTAAGTTTTTAATTCAGTTAAAAACTGTGAAAAACCCTATTCACCCCCCCCTCTAGGGTTATTCTAGATCCAACAAACAAGACAGAATGCACTCGCGCACTTGTGAAGTGCGCCAGCACAAAAATAAACTGGCGCACTTGGGAAGTGCGCCCGGGTCGAGCCAGAAACCTGCACAGCTTTCTGGTTTGACCCTGGCTGGCCTGGTGCACCTGTTTTGGTTCTCTGGTCTGTTCTGCTGACCTGTGACGATTTTTGATGGTTTAGATCTAAACTAGGGTTAATCCTATGGCCTAAACTACATCCTAAATCTATAAATACACCCTAAGACTACCCTAATTCATACTAAAAATAGATACAAGGCCGTCATGCCGTCAAAATACAATTAGAAGGAGCCTCCATCACATTTTAGAAGAAGATAGCTTCTCAAATCAACTTCTAATCAACTCTAGCAACTTAATCTTCTTCATAGGAGTGCTAATCAACAAGTTGTGAGTTTCTATGCCTTTAGCAAGCAATTGCTAAACTAATTATGATAGGATGTAATGAAGTTATGGTTATGAATGTGGATCAATGCTAGTTATGTTATCATATGCTATGTGCTCATGATGTTAGTTATGCAAGTTTTATGTTATATGTCCATGATGTTAGTTATGTAAGTTTTATGCTATGTGTTCATGATGCTAGTTATGCAAATCACTATGATAAACATTGATCCATTATGACACCATGTTATGCAAGTTTGGTGTTTGATTATATGCAACTTCATATATGACATGTTATGCAAGTTTGGTGTTTGATTATATGCAAGTTCATATATGACATGTTATGCAAGTTTGGTGTTTGATTATATGCAAGTAACATGTGCAAGTTTACACCTTTGTATGATATGCATACATATGCAAGTTTACCCCTTTGTATGTCATGCATATATATTCATGTTTACCCCTTTTTATGATATGAGTAACATATGCAAGTTCATCCCTTTTTAGACCTATGACATGTATGCAAGTTTATCCCTTTATGATAGGTCTATGACATGAACATCTATGCAAGTTACCCTCTTTATGACATATGTGATTCATGCAAGTTTGGGTTGACTATTTATGCTAGTTGGGTTTGATGCTATGGTCATATATGCAAGTTGACACCTTTAAAACCCATGTTGATGCTAATGTTATGCTAAGTTGAACCCATTGTATTTGTGATGAATCTTCCCTTTTAAGTATGTCATGGTAGCGTATTACGTGGGGAACGATGGGGTTAATATTCATGTTAACAAAATTGTGGTGAAACTGGTATGATGTTGCATACCATAAGTGGATGGACATAATTGAGTCAATTATGTACATCATTAAATTGGAATTAATTAGGGAAAATTAATTCAAAATATGGGGGTGATTAATTAGGTGTAATTAATCGACTAAGACACGAGGTTGGACCCTTTTGTAGCATAAGACTGCCCGGACCCGACCGGCAAATCCAGCGGCTACAAATGATTGGCCCAATGTGAGAGGTCTTAGGCATAAACTAAATACGTGACAAGTGTAAAGACACAAGGTTAGACTCTGTTATGGCGTAAGGCTGCCCGGACCCGACCGACAAATCCAGCTGCCATAAAAGACAGTCTAATATGAGAGGTCTTTACAAAGGTTACGGTCTTAATCAATTAAGAAACACTTAACCAGATAAGCATGTAGTGGGGCATGAGGGGTTAAGTAGGTGCCTTGGGGGGCATGTGGAAATCTAGTGGTTGCCTTGGGTGGTAATAGAAAATACGATTAGAATACTTAACCAAAGTGGAAACATGTAATTAAACATGATTAAAGGGTTAAGTGGGATACACTAGAGGGAGCAAGCTTAGGTGGGTAGCTTGTGGGGGCCCATTTCAACCAGTAACCCATGTGTATCTTTGTGGGCTCGACCCATGTTGAGGACGGGACACGCGTACTGGGCTTGACTATAAGAGGCCAAAACGGGTTAGCGGTGGCAACGCAAGTCCAACGGGTTTCATATGCGTGCGTGGACCCTGGCTGGTAGGTAAGACGTTGTTGCATCGTGTAGGTATAAGCCGTGCATCAGTGTTGGTATCGGGTTGCCACTTTGGGGAATGATACACCCCACTGTGGGACCAGCACGGATATCTACGTTAGGGAGCCGATCGCTTGGGGAGTAGTGGGTACACCTAGTGGAGATAGGGGCAGACGGCACCTATGTGGTCAGCTAGGGGTACAGAAACTACTAGTTAAATTTTCTAAGTCCTTGGGTGGGATCAACCTTTAAGTTAGGAATGACTGGTGTGGTGCAGTGTAGTAATTATCCTTGGGTGGGTAGATACGTCTTTACCCTTATCTTCGTTCTTCCTATGCCTAGTTGGCTGCTTAGTGTAGTCATTTATCCCCAGTCGTTACCGTACCAAGTTTATATCATACCCTGATTACTTTAATGATTGTATTGTTAAAGTTATAGGACTCGCTCAGACTTATGTCTGACCCCGTTGTTTTTTTTATCTTTTTCCCAACCCTCAGGTCCTCAGGTTGGGCCTAGCACTAGTGGGCTTTGATCAGATTGCTTTATCTATCTTTTGGAGCTTGGACCGTTGATGTAAAGCTCAGCTTATCTTTTCTATTATGGCTATTAGTATGTAGTGGGGTTATGTACTTATGTTTTTATCGAGATGGATATTTTGTACTTGACTCTTGTTGGTTTTTGGTATGTAACCAAACATGTTTACCTTCTGCTGCAATGAAATGATGTTTTAAATTTCAAGTATTACTTATATCTGTCTTGTTGTAATTTTTCTGTTCTATATTCAATTAAAATACTCCACCGAAGTTAAGGCATTCCCTTAGTGAGTGACCTTAGCGGGTGTGGGGTGTTACAATATTCCCCAAATAAAGCATAAACCAGCCATAGCAGTGGAAGAGAGAGTCCAAAGCAATACATCGACTATTTTCGAGCTTGGAAAGAAAACTGAGCTAAGTGGTAACATTTCCTCCCTGTGAACATGGGGGGCGGAATGGAAGAAAAGAGGCGAAACAAAACTAGGTCAGACATAAGTTTGGTAAGTCCAGTGACTTTCAGCATATAAACAGGAAAAAGCATCATGACATGAATAAACTGAATATAAGACAATACCGTGAGAACAAGGATAACAAGATAACATACGATCAGTATAGATATGATAAGGCAAGATAAATTGAATGCGCTTCTACTCTTTCTCTGCTTCGCTACTACCTTGTTATTCTGATTTTTATATCTCTGCACCACCTAACTAGTGTCCCAACTAGTAATCTGTATAAAATGATAACGTGATCCCAATCCCCGCAATTGTGGTAGTCTTCAGGTGTACATCTATTATGAGGATTCCACCTCAATCTGCCTAATTGCCATGAATGTGTTAGATGTACCCTTACTACCCTATCGATCGGCTCCCTACTTGTATTAGTTTCTCTTATGTCTGTGTCAATCGGCCCTCTCTTGCGTGTAGATACTCTGTGTTGGTCCCACCATAAGGTGTATCAATCCTTATGATAGCAACCCGACACGATTCAAAATGCACAGCGTATAACTACTAGTACCCAGTGCCTGCTTTTTCCCACTCCGGAGTACGTGCATACCCGTAAACCGTCGGAACCTACACTGATGTACCCCCTGCCGTTGTTTTGAGCGCTTATAATCAGCCCAATAATCGTGCCCCACCCTGCCTAGTTCAGGGTACCATGATACATCTATGTGGGTTACTGCTGAAATGAGTCTCCATTACTAGGGTTTCCTACTGGTTAAGTTTGTGGGCCTATATATACAAATATTACCCACGTACATGAGATGGACTTAACACTCCCACCGATTCTAGCATGTTTACTTAACGGTTAAGTTTGTCGGCCTATATGTACTAATATTACCCACCTACACGAGATGTACTTAACCCTCCCATCGATTCAAGCATGTTTATTTAATGGTTAAGTTTTAGGGCCTATTTGTACTAATATTACCCACCTACACGATATGTACTTAACCCTCCCATCGATTCGAGCATGTTTATTTAATGGTTAAGTTTGTGGGCCTATATTTACTGATATTACCCACCAACCCGATATGTACTTAACCTTTCCATTGATTCAAACATGTTTATTTAATGGTTAAGTGTTGTCCATTCATGTTAACTTAACCCACCCATTCATCATGTCATGTTGGTTAAGTGTTTCTTATTAACTTAACCTCGTTCGTTCATCAAGTTATATTGGTCAAGTATTTCTTGTTAACTTAACCCCACGTGTTCATCATGTTGTGTTGGTAAAGTGTCATTAATCAATTCAAGTTAACTTAACCCACCTACTTGTCATGTTACTTTGGTTAAGTGTTTCCTTCTTGTGTCAACTTAACCCTACCACAAATCAAGTTATATTGGTTAAGTGTTGCCCTCTTGTTTTAACTTAACCTTACCACAAATCAAGTTATATTGGTTAAGTGTTGCCCTCTTGTTTTAACTTAACCTTACCACAAATCAGGTTATATTGGTTAAGTGTTTCTAATTACTTAACCCTACCCATTCATCATGCTATACTGGTTAAGTGTTTCCTATTAACTTAACCCTAGTCATCCATCCTGTTATATTGGTTAAGTGTTTATCATTAACTTCACCCTAGTCATTCATGTTATATTGGTTAAGTGTTCCTATGAACTTAACCCTAGTCATTCAACTTGTTATATTGATTAAGTGTTTCTCATTAACTTAACCCTAGTCATTCATCTTGTTATATTGGTTAAGTGTTCCTATTAACTTAACCCTACTCATTTCTTAGCATGTCTTGTTCATTAGCATTAATTGATTTATTAATGCACCAACCTCTCACATTAGATATGTGTTGTGGTAGTTACTGGATGTGCCGGGCGGTTCCGGGCAGTTTTACAACATAACTCAATCTAACCTCTGGTTTTTCTTGGGCATGATGCACTAACCTCTCACATTAGATAGGTGTTGTTGTGGTAACTGGATGTGCCGGGCGGTTCCAGGCAGTTTTACACCACAACTCAATCTAACCTCGGGTTAGGCACATTCGTCTTTTCACTAATTTACATATTTACAGTTTATATGCAAATTATTCACAATTGTTGTCAATTTCAAATTATGATACATTTTCCATAAATGTCCAAGTCTAGATTTATATGTAATTATCCCAAACAGTCATATTCCAATTCTTAAGTTATGCCCAACAAAGCTAATTGTAAGTTATGGCCCCCAAATTCAATTTCAAGTTATTAGTCAAAATAGGATACACCTAATCTTCCCAAGTTTGTAATAATAGACATGCCTCAAAATTACAATATCCATTATACTTGGCATCCCAAATCAATAGTTAGGCCAAATCTAGATTTAATGTTCCAATTTACATTTTACGCCCAATCTAGATTTAATGCTCAAGTTACCCCAAATTCGCAACAATAACAATTATGCCCAAAACTTGATTTATATGCCAATTTAATACTTTGTCGTTCATGTCAATTCTAGGTTCAATATGTCAAATTACATATCTATGTCAAATTACCTCCAAATTGCATCTTAACAGTCATGCCATACTACATGTTCCAAATAATGTCAGTTTCATGTTATACCTAATTACCCCCGCATTCATAACGTACGTATTTCGAGTTTAACTCAAGATTCATAAAATAAGGGGAGAAGCAAGATGGAATATCGTAAGGATGATGATAAGAACTATTGGTCCAATAAACTTGATGTACTAAAAAGACAAGTTTTGCATAGAATACATCGCAGGCATATAGATATGATATGAATATCATCATGAATCATCACAGGCACGTGAACTTAAAGAGAATGACAATTCTGATATACAACAAAGAGAGATATGATTGGACCAATTTCATAGTCAAAAATGATTCCCAAAGATATTCAAGCACAGATTCAATGAAAGGATAGCTTACATAAGGCATATTCTCATATTCATTTTATTACATGTCACAATTAGATTTAGATGTTCAAATCTAAAAAGTAACTGACTTACAAAACAAAGGCAAATCTTGTTTTCTGGGATCTGTTTTCTGAAACTGAATAGCTCTCCTTTGATGTAGACTAATTGTTCTTCTAATTTAGATTTTATTTAATTCTTTGCTTCTATCTTGCTTTCTAGTTGAAGGAGAATGGCGGCTACTCTAGGTTGACTATGGACATCATCGCGGCTCTTGGTACGAATTTTTGTGGTTTAAGGTTTAGATTTAGGTTGCTTATATACAAGTTTGATTTAATAAGAGCCGTTAGATCAACCTAGGACCAATCAAAACCATTCAAACCTAAGAGAACCAACCAGAACTTGCCACATAAGCCCTAATGACTCGGAAAATCGTCACATAAAGAAACACGTCAGGTTTCAGATCTGACCCGAGGGGGAGGCCGACCCCCAGGTCGACCCCTAGGTTGACTCCCTGGTCGACCTATGTACTCGACCCCTAGGTCGACCCCTGGTCGAACTATGTACCCAGGTCGACCCCCTGGTCGACCTATGTACCCAGGTCGACCCCAGGTCGAACCCCTGGTCAACCTGGTCTCTGGGCGGGAAATTTCCCGCCCAGCCTACTTCGGTGTTTTTGAATTTCAAAACTTAAATTTTAATTTTGGGCTGGTTTTATTATTTAAATTCTTGAATCTTCTGAAGGTCATAACTCCTTCATTCAGAGTCCGATTTACGCAAACTCAGACTCTATCTCAAGTAGAATTCCGAGACGAACGCAATGGCGTAATTCTTCTTCTAAAAATTAAGTGTTCTTAAATTCTTTAATTTAAATATTCACCGAAAATACGGGGTGTTACACATTCTGAAAACGGTGAATTCTTAACATTTTCAAGTTTACTTTCTAAACTGTTATTTTCTTGAACTAGTTTTGACATATCAGATTTCAATTCCTTAACTTATAGTTCAAGAGAATCAACGGTTTTTGTGAGGTCGTGACACACTCAAATTAATTCTTTCTAGATAAAATTTGATACCTCACTAAAATCCTCTTCACTACCTTCCGAATCAGATTGAGCCACAAGACACAAATTAGCCTCCTCTTCTTCACTTTCAGAAACTTCTTCTCCTTCCTTGTCATCCCATGTAGCAGCAAAAGCCTTCTACTTTCTTCTGAACTTATTTTTCTTTTCATTTTTAAGCTATGGGAAATATGGTTTGATATGTCCGGGTTTCTTGCAATTGTAGCAAAACACTTCATCGTTTGAACTTTCTGAACTTTCGGATTTGATAGTTTTCTTCTTTATGGCTTGTATTTTCCTTTGGCCCACTTTCTCAAAACCATGGCTAGCTCTTCAGCGAGATCATCATCATTACTTTCAACAGAATTATTTAGAGTGATCGTCTTTTTCTTTGATTCAGAATCCTTTCGTTCTTCTCTTGCTTTTAACTCCATCTCGTAAGTAATCAGATTTCTGATCAATTCTTCCATGCTTACTTTATTTAGATCTTTTGATTCTTGTATCACCGTCACCTTAGCTTCAAAATTCATCGGTAGCACTCTCAATATTTTTCTGATCAATTCCACTTCGGTATAGGTTTTTCCAAGAGCTTTTGCATTGTAGACTAGTGATGAGAAGCGTCCATACATCTCTTTTATATCTTTGTTTTTTTGCATAGAGAAATTTTCATATTTGTTGCTGAGTAGAGCGAGACAAGATTCCTTCACTTAAGATGTACCTTCGTGTGTGACCTCCAACGTATGCCATATTTCCTGTGCAGTTTCACAATGAGAAATTCGATTAAATTCTGTTTTATCAAGAGCACAGATAGCATTCATTGATTTGGCATTAGTTGAAAATAATTTTTTATCATTAGCTTCCCACCTGTCTTTTGATTTAGGAATTTCAACACCACTAACAATAACGGTGGGAGATCTATAACCCATTTCAATAATATCCCACACATCATAATCGACTGAACTCAAATAAATTTTCATCCTAGCTTTACAATATGCATAATTAGTTCCATTAAACATTGGTGGCCTAGCTATGGACTGACCCTCAGAAAAAGTGTTATTAGATAGATTCATGACTCTAGAGTTAAAATAAAATAAAAAATACCTTCTCTGATACTACTTGGTGTCTCTATTTACGAGGAATTTTAAGCACCCTGGTGGCCACCAAAGATACCTCAGAGACTGGTTTCATGTCCTGCCTCTCGACATGAACAACCATCCACGGGCATGTAGGGGCAAGAGTCAATACTTCGCCACATGATAATACAGCAAGAACCCCCTATCATGTTGTTACCTTATACCAGCTCAGATACCACTTATAGTATACAAATTAACCCTAAAGGGGGGTGAATAGGGTTTATCATAGATTCTCGCAGAGTAATTAAACAATAACAGCACAGATAATAATCAGAATAAATGCGGAAAATAAATAACACATATATATACCCAACTTTGGCAAAACCCTGCCTATTGCTGCATTCCCCAAGGTTTTTACTAGGAGTTAAAACAATCTCTACACTTACTGTAACACCCCACCTCTGCTAGGGTCACTCACAAAGGGAATGCACTAGGTTTGGTGAGGTATTATCGAGGTAAGCATGCACAGAAATATTACAAGACAGAACATATTTAAAACAGCGGAAGTAAAACAAATTTCATTACCATATAAAATAAGGTCTAAAGCCTTTTACATCAGAATACATCAAAACCTGTCTTGCAATAGTAAAGAAGCATAAAACCTTTTCATAAATTATTCCCCAAAATAAAGCGGTGAAGCAGCCATAGACAAGAGAAAACCAAGCTATACATGATGACCTTCAAGCATAAGAGGTCCGAACTAAACAACAGCATTTCCTCCCTGAAAAACCTAGGGGTGGGGGGGGGACGGAAGACAAAGAGGCGAAACAAAACGGGGTCAGTCATAAAGACTGGTAAGTCCTATCTACTTCCAGTATAAAAAAAGGTAAAGGTAACATGACATGCATAAACTAAAAGTAAACATAAGGATGACGACAAGATAGATAAGATAAACCAAGATAACTGGATGAACTACTATACCAAGATAAACTAAGGTATCACGATAAACTACGGTGTCAAGATAAATCAAGGTATCACATCGTCAGGTTTCTATCAAGTATACTATCCCAAGGTATCTATCATGTATAACATCCCACGGTATATATCATGTATAACCTCCCAAGGTATTTATCATGTATATTTACTTTGCACCTCTCATACTAGTATCCCAACCCGCGTCATGTTTTAACTATGAATGTCCCTTGCCCAATGTCATGTAATGGTCCATGTCAACCTAATATGTAGCATATGTAGGTTTTCCCAACTCGTATGTTTCTTTCCATGTATAAGTTCAGTCCTTTGCCGTAGGCCGTACGGGCTTTCCCATGTAAATCTATACCACCTCAACGTAGTACCATTTTATCCTTGAAGTTGTTTTGGACTGCTACCCTTGATCTAGTTATGTTTTCTTACCATGAACTATCGGGTGTTCACTTAGGATTTATGCCACCTAGGACCACTAGGGATTATGCGACCTAATGAACGTTTCCGTGTCTCGGTTTGGGTTCCAGCCACCTAGGGCCACTAGGGATTATGCCACCCGTCAACCACGCCCTTTATCCCACGTATGTATCGTGAATCGTTTTCCATGTCTAGATGCACATGTATCTCAATGTGCCATCCGAGTTCCGTGCCAGGGCAAATCAAGAGATACGGGACTCGGTCGGGAGCTTTAAGTCATCTGCCGATGCAGATATCAAGGTCTGTTTTTGTATCCGTGGCTATGGTCCCACGTGACCCCTCCCTCAACTACTGAAAGGCAATCCAAGAAAATCATGTATGAGAACTACATCTCGGCCCCACTATGCCCCACTTACCTATTGGCCAACCTCACTCATAACCCGATAGCAAGTATATGGTCTGTTGGGAGTTCGCTGCCTTTCCGTACGTGCACGATTGACTAAAGATGGTAGGTAGTCGGCGACGTGCTATCCAGGGCAAAAACAAGTATCGTCGACTCCACGCTAATCCATCCCAGTCTTTAGGTCGCTCGCATAGCAACCAAGGCATACTCTTGGTTCTTCTACCGCAGACCTTAACCTCTTGTGAGCCCAGGCGGATCATCTGCAACCTCACAGAGGGATACCAAGAGTATCCTCACGTCCCCCGAAGCTACCGCTTCGTCCCCTAGTTCGTTGGAGCCTTTTTATCCAAGTCAGATAAGTTGCTCCCCTCATATACTAAGCAATGACCTACCGTATCAGGTTACTCGTCTATTTATGAACTAGTCCCATGTCCTTGGCTAAGAATTATTACTTAGCTATTCTCAACTAAGGTTTACCACTTAGCTTCTTTTCCCGTTATCCTTGATTAACTACGATTTTCTACCTAGTTCCTCTAACTAGGATTTTGTCTATTAGATTAAGTGTTGTTATTCAGGTTCATGACTTAACCCGCCTACGAATCATGTCAAGATTGGCTAAGTATTTAAGTTCAAGGCTTAGCCCTACAAGTTGGTTAAGTATACCAAGAAGCTCATGACTTAACCCTATCAAGTCAAATTGGTTAAGTACTTGTTTGTCTTAACCCTATCAGATTATCGTGTTAGATTGATTAAGCATAGATTATCTTAATCCCATCAGATTATCTAGTCGGATTGGTTAAGTATGTGTTAACTTAACCCCATCCACTAATCGTATTACAATGGTTAAGCATATTTAAAAGGTCTTGTGACTTAACCCTATCAGGTCCGCATATTAGATTGGTTAAGTATATGTTACTTAACCTCATCAAATCATCATGTATAATTGGTTAATTATAAGTTACTTAACCCCCATTAAATTATCATGTTAAGTTGGTTAAGTATTAGTTACTTAACCTCATTGAATTACCAAGTTTAGATTGGTTAAGTGTTTAACTTAACCCCACCGAATTACCGTGTTTAGATTAGTTAAGTGTAGGTTACTTAACCCCATCTAATTACCGTGTTTAGATTAGTTAAGTCTAAGTTACTTAACCCCATCTAATTACCGTGTTTAGATTAGTTAAGTCTAAGTTACTTAACCCCATCTAATTACCAAGTCGGATTAGTTAAGTGTAAATTACTTAACCCCATCCCCTAATTGTCTCATATGGTTAAGTGTTATTAAGAAATCAAGTCCGGTTTAACTTAACCTACCCATTCGTTAATATCGGTTAAGTGTCATTAGTCAGAATTACTTAACCTTTTCGTGTGGCATTAATTAAATTAATGCACCCCAACCTCTCACATTAGACTTTGTTGTGGTTACTAGTTAAGCCGGGCGGGTCAGGGTAGTTTTACACCACAACCTAGTCTAACCTCGGGTTTTAAGTGCTATATGACTAACTACTCACATTGGGTCCTATTGTTTGTAGCCACTAGTTAAGCCGGGCGGGTCCGGGTAGATTTATGCTACAAACTCAACCCAACCTCGAGTTGGCCACTTTCATGTTTGGTCTAGTGTCATATTACACTTACAACCCATACGTGTCTAGTTTCAAGTCCCATGTTTACCCCCACATGTCATGTCCACATTTAGATGTATCATGAGTGTCATATTTTCATGAAATCTCATGTCAAATTATCACGCCATAATCACGCTCGACTAACCTACCCCAAATCGTGTTTCCAACCCAAGTAAAAGCGAGTCAACATAGTAAGGATACTATGCTACATATTGGCCTCAAAACATGCACGATGCCAAAAAGGGATTGGCCACAAACATGCATAGTATCATAAGGGAATTTGGCCACAAACATGCATAGTATCATAAGGGAATTTGGCCACAAACGTGCATAGTATCATAAGGGATTTTGGCCACAAACATGCATGATAACATAAGGGGTTTGGGTTCATTTATATACATAAGCCCCAAAGTCAAGTCTTTGCTAATGTTTCACAAGTCAAATGGATCCCAAAGGTTCATGCTAACATTCCATAGATAAAGATTCAAAATTGCAAGATAAACTAGGTTAAACATAACATGAGTGGCATGATTAAGTCGCTAAAACTTAACCCAAGGTCATAGATCATAGAAATGGGGCAAAATTAGGTTCACATAGGCTAGCATACTTATGTTTCATTTCATTTTATTCCATGTCACATTATAACCACCGTTAGAATCTACAAGTAGCTAGAACTTACATAGCGTGGCAAGAGGGCTAGGAGCATGAATCATCTTGACGAAGAAAGGTGGCTCCTTTGTTGAAGAATCGTCATGAAATTTGCGTAGCAATGTTGATCTACTTCCACGATTTGATGTAGAAAGCTTGCACCTTTTGATTTGAACCCGATTTGAATGCATAAGCCCCTTGGAGTTGGACATGGAGACCATGATCAAGATAGATTTTGGCAGCACTTAGTTGCTAGAATGATTTTTAGTGATTTAGGTTAGGTCCTAGGGTGTTTTTATAGAGATTAGGAGTAGTTTAGGCCCTTAGATTAACCCTAGGATAGATCTGAACCCTCAAAATTCATCACAGGCCCATAAAACATGTCTTGAGGAACAAGTCAGGTGCACCCAGGCCCAAGTGGTCGGACCACCCAGGTCGACACCCGTGTCGACTGGGCAGTCGACCTGCCCCCTGGGCGTGTCGACTCCCCAGTCGACACCCCTGTCGACCTGGGGCTTGGGCGGGAATTTTCCCGCCCAGTTCGTTTGGCTCCAGATTTGAATTTCGAACTGTTTTTGAACTTGAATTTTTCTGAAAACTTTGACGGGCCATAACTTGGTCATACGGACTCCGATTTTCGAAAACTCTGACTCTATTTCACGTATTTTTCCGAGACGAACGCAATGGCGCAACCCATTTCTCCTGATTCAGATTTTATAATTAAATTCTGCCTTGATTCTTGTCTTAGCATGTTGTAAAAATCCGGGTTGTCACATTCTCCCCAACTTAAAGGATTTCATCCCCGAAATCTCCAAGTTAGGGAGAACGTATCCTACCATCCATCATCCATCTACTCAAAACATCATTCACAGGCAACCATTTTCCTTAGACGATTTCTAATGCCATATGAACATATGCAGAACGTGTGTGTATATGCTCCTTAGCTAATGCTAATGATCAGGCCTGAATGATCTTTCTAATGCAAAATATGTTTAGTGCCATGAGTCCAACATGTATGCAAATAGTCCTAGTCATATAAACACTATATGTGTGCACAAACATTCATTCATATGCAACATCGGCATGACAACACATTCAATTTCATCCATAAACAAGTATAAATACTCGTGCATATGCAACATGAAACGTGACCGCGTCAATCTAGTATCTAATGTGTATTCGCGCATCCATGAGCAACCACTTGCAACCATTTGCAACCATATCAATCATAACATGTTTCAAATACATGTTTACATCCATAGAGTTCTATCTAAGGTTCCCAAGATAAGATCGAGGAGATAAACAAGACAAAATCCTTACGGGGTTTGTAACAGAAAAAGGACCGAGAGGATATCCACCAAGCGATAACATGCAAGTAAGCTCTACAGGTGAACCAAGGATCAAAGATATACTCTTAAAAAGAGACATGATGCGCGTGTCTAAGCCGCATTTCCATGAGCTTAATTCCATTGTGCCTTGACCTCCTTTGACTTCATGATTTCGTAGCTCCTTGATTCCTATTTCCAAGGTATGAGTCGGAATTCATTTCACTGTCGCCTCTCGTTCCTTTTCCACTTATTCTTTTCTAGAATACTTGGCTCAACTGTGTTCCCATGGTTTCATGCAAGCTTTCCAACAATCCACTAGCGAATCTTGAATCTCGTTTACCTACTAAGAGGTATTCCACGCAGAAGAACTTTCCCTTGAAAACAACCGATGCCAGCCAGGTTGCCCAGTGTACTTACTAGGGTGATTCCTATAACCCATGCTCAAGCGGAATGAACCATCCGTCTTATTGGTGAACGTTACTCGATTGGATCAGAGATTTCCGATAAATGCATCAAGAGATTCTAGGTAACTAACCATGACAGAACCCAAAAGGTTACACGAGACTTCGAGGGTATTACCAAGGCAAGTTAAGAGTTTAACTATCCTCCTTTCAAAACCGAGAATGGCATCCATTACTGGATCACCACTTCATCCCTAGAATCCATCCATAGCTCAACAATAGAAGCATTGCTTCTAATCTCAACACTTGGCATAGACGTTCTCAAATCCAAACAAGTCATGAATAAATGGACCGACTGTAACAACCCGTATTTTCAATAACCTGTAATAACATAAATCGAGGCAGAATTTAATTCTAAAATGGGAATCAAGGGAAACGGGCTATGCCATTGTGTTCGTCTCGGAAAAATACGCGAAATAGAGTCCGAGTTTTCGAAAATCGGAGTCCGTATGACCAAGATATGGCCTCGCGAAGTTTCACGAAAATTCCCAAATTAAAGTATACTTAATTAAGTGAAATGGGTTGTGTAGATATATATATATATATATATATATATATATTGATATATATATATATATATAATTGAAAATTTAATAAATAAATATGCAAAAATGCTCAAAACAGCGAATTGGGAGAGGGGAATAACCGAACCGGCCGATTTTTGAAGTCGACCCGAGCCCGCTGGGTCGACTAGGGGTTAATCCAGGGTGTTTGGCTGTCAACCCGTGGGCCGATTCGCTCAAGTGCAGATTTTGCATTTGAATGGTTCTCATGGTCCATCTTTAATCTAAAGGCCCTAGATGGTTCCTACACTTGACTTCTTCCCCAAGACATGCTTTGATGGCTTGGATTGAATCTAGGGTTAATCCTATGGCCTAAAACACTTGCCTAATCTATAAATAAGACCCTAACCTACCCTAATTCATTCATAATTAAACCTAGTGACTAAACTATGGCAAAATGCTAGCTCTCATGGCCTCCACTAATTTTATGAAGAGGGTTGCATACTAATCACTCTCTAATCAACTTCTAATCCCTTCTTAGCATCTTAATCTTCTTCATTTGGTGTTCAAAGTTGCTAGTTGTGAGTTTCTATCACTTTGATGATCTTTTGGTAAACTAATTAGATGAGATGTGATGAGATTTATGGTTTTGTATGTGGGTTAATGAGCTTTGAATCATATGATATGATGTTAGCATTAATCTTATGTTTATGCATGTTGAGTATGTAAGCTTATGCAAGTTTAATATGATGTATGTTATGTTTGCATGATGCTAAATATGCAAGTTGTGGGCTATGTAATCATATGCATGTTATGCAAGTTCATGGTAATATGCTATGCAAGTTACATGTTTGTTAATATGCAAGTTACATGTTTGTTAATATGCAAGTTACATGTATGTAAATATGCAAGTTACATGTTTGTTAATATGCAAGTTACATGTTTGTTAATATGCAAGTTACATGTATGTAAATATGCAAGTTACATGTTTCTTTATATGCAAGTTACATGTTTGTTAATATGCGAGTTACATGTATGTAAATATGCAAGTTACATGTTTATTAATATGCAAGTTCATGATGACACGTTATGCAAGTCTATAAGCTAATATGCAAGTTTGTTATGCAAAATGAATATGTAAGTTATGTGACATATTATATGCAAGTTATGTGACATGTTATGCAAGTTCATATGCAAGTTATGTGTTTGTTAATATGCAAGATGGCACCTTTGAAACATGTTCATTCATATGCAAGTTGACACCTTTTATATGTGTTATATCATGAACGAAATTACGTGGGAACGATGGGGTAATTAAATGCATAAGTTAATAAGATTGTGTGAAATTAATATAATTATGCATAACACAAAATAAATAAACATAGTATGGGAATTTGCCTATTTGGTTAGGTGTACCCATACTATGTGTTGGGAATTTACCTATTGAGTTAGGTCTACCCCATGGGAATTTACCTATTAAGTTAGGTCTACCCATGTTATGAAAAGCTTGACATTAATTAGGGATAATTAATATGGGGGTGATTAATTAGGTGTAATTAATCGACTAAGACACGAGGTTGGACTCATTTGTAGTGTAAAACTGCCCGGACCCGACCGGCTTAACCAGTTGCTACAAATGTCAGCCCAATGTGAGAGGTCTTGGCCATAAATTAAATACGTGATTAAGGTAAAGACACGAGGTTAGACTCTGTTATGACGTAAGACTGCCCGGATTCTACCGGCTTAACCAGGCGGTCATAACAGTCAGTCTAATGTGGGAGGTCTTTACGGGAGATCACGGTCTTAATTAATTAAGAAACACTTAACCATTATAGCATGTAGTGGGACATGAGGGGTTAAGTGGGTGCCTTGGGTGGCATGTGGAATCTTAAGTGGGTTGCCTTGGGTGGCAATAGAAAATACGATTAGAATACTTAACCAAGAGAAACATGTAATTAAACATGATTAAAGGGTTAAGTGGGATACACTAGATATTTGACAAGCTTAAGTGGGTAGCTTGTGGGGGCCCATTTCAACCAATATCCCAAACGTATCTTTGTGGGCTCGACCCATGTCGAGTGACGGGACACGCATATTGGGCTTGATTATAAGAGGCCAAAACGGGTTAGCGGTGGCAACGCAAGTCCAACGGGCTTCATATGCGTGAGGGGGCCCGGGCTGGTAGATAAGCCGTTGTTGCATCGTGTAGATATAAGCCGTGCACCGTTAATTATATCGGGTTGCCACGTTGGGGGATGGTACACCCCATGGTGGGGCCAGCACGGGTATCTACGTTAGGGAGCCGATCGAATGGGGAGTAGTGTGTACACCTAGTGGATTGTAGGGCCCCGTGGCGCCTACTTGGTCACCTAGGGGTACGCAAGTACTATTAAGTTAATTTTATAAGCCATGGGTGGGATCAACCTTTAAGTTAGGAACGACTGGTGTGGTGCAGTTTAGTAATTTACCTTAGGGAGGGTAGATGCGTCTTTATCCTTTATCTTCGTTTAGTTGACTGCTTAGGGTAGCCATTCATCCCTATATGTTACCGTATATCAGTTTATGTCTTCTCTGGTTACTTTAACGATTGTATTGTTAAAGTTATAGGACTCGCTCAGACTTATGTCTGACCCTGTTGTTTTTATCTTTTTCCCAACCCTCAGGTCCTACGGTGGATCCTAGCAGTAGTGGAGCTTGATCGGATTGCTGTTCCAGTCTTTAGGAGCTTGGATAGATGTAAAGCTCCAGTTATCCAGTTATCTTTTCTTTTGTTTGGCTATTGTATGAGAGTGGGATTATGTACTTCTTTATTTTGATGGATATTGTACTTGACCTTTATTGTGGTTTTATGATGTAACCAGACATGTTTTACTTCCGCTATTATGAGATGATGTTTTAAAATTTCAACTACTATTTATATCTGTCTTGTTGTAATTTTTCTGTTCTATATTCACTAAAATACTCCACCGATGCTATGGCATTCCCTTAGTGAGTGATCATAGCGGGAGTGGGGTGTTACACGTGGTATCAGAGCTTAAGGTTACCAGAACAGATAAAATTTTTGAGAAAAACTACTTTCTAAGAGTATTTTCGAAGAAAGTATTTTTAAAAGCATGTCTTCTAAGAGAAAAAGTTTTTGAAAAAGAAAAGCATAATCCCCAATAGCCATATCTTTATCTTTCGGAATCTCCTTTTTGAATCTTTCCTCTTTCGTTTCAGCATGGCTGAAGATCTTAACATCCCGGAGGGTTTAGTTATACCACTATGGTATAGGAGGTTGCAAGAGGCTAGGGCCGCGGCTGCGGGTCCGGCCAATGCTACTACACCAGAGACAACCGCTCCTCCTCCTCAGCCTAAAGTGGATAATTTTGCTAAGGTTTGCAAGGAGTTCAAGGCTATAGGAGGAAAACCTTTTCTTGGTTCAGAGACTTTCGTAGAGGCTAGAGATTGGCTTAAGGAAGTGGAAGAGTTGCTAGATATCTTTGAAGTGGAAGAGGGAAAGAAAGTCAAGTTGGCGGCTTGGTTAATGAAGGGAGAGGCCTCATTCTGGTGGGAGGTCACTAATGGAGAACGCCCTGTTGACTCTTGGGCAGATTTTAAGCAAAGGTTTGGGGCTAAGTTTCTCTCAAGGGCGGAAGAGAATCTGTTTATGGAGAAGTTCTTGAATTTGAAGCAAGGGAATCTCACGGTGAAAGAATATGTCAACAAATTCAATCAATTAGCAAGATTTGGCATAGAGTTGGTGAATACACCGGAGAAGAAGGCTTTGAGGTTCGTTAGAGGCTTGAACGAACCATTGCAAGGAATAGCTATGACTCACATTCCTATGGGGGCCACCTTTGAGAAGCTTGTCTACATGGCACTTATGCATGAGGATGATAAGAATTCTAAGGCACCAGAGAAAAAGGGGGATCAGAAGAAACCGCAACAGCAACAACAAGGCAAGGGCGGAAAAGGCAATGGTGACAAAAAGAAGACGAAGAAGAAGTGCTTCAATTGTGGAACACCAGGACACCTCAGTAAGGATTGTCGCAAAAAGAAGAAGACCGGTTGCTTTCATTGTGGTGAAGCAGGGCATCTTGTGAAAAACTGCCCAAAGAAGGGGCAGAAGACGGGGTCTACCTCAGGAGGTCAGGTGCAAGCTCTTATAGCACCACCTCAGTCAGGGGGGCAAGTTCAGGTTCTCTCAGTTCCACCGATTCAGCAGAGAGGTAGAACTATTTCCGTTGAAAGTCTGGTTTTTCTGTTTGATCATCCAGTTCGTACTTTGTTTGACTCTGGCGCATCGCATTCTTTTATCTCATCATCGTTAGTTGAGTCACTGCACTTAGACACCAGTCTAGTTGATGATCCCTTGGTTGTTTCAAACCCAATTGGGGGCTCCATATATCTGTCTATGATATGTTTGGGTTTGAAGATTTCTATACTTAGCGTTGAGTTTAGATGTGATGCTTTTGTATTGGGCTTCACGGGCTATGGGTTGATCTTGGGCATGGACTGGTTATCCAGTAATGGTGCCGTTCTTGATTGCGAAAGGAGAGTTGTCAGGCTCATGACCCGCTTGGGTAACACTCTCGAGATCTCTTGCAATCCCATGGAATCTGTTTTGCTAAGTTATCTTGAATCGCTCGATGCTTCGGTCGAGAGTTTGCGTTCTGTCAGAGTGGTCCGGGAATATCCGGATGTGTTTGAAGAAGTAAAGGGTTTGCCTCCGAAGCGGGAGATAGATTTCCGAATTTATTTGGTGGATAATGCCAAACCAGTGTCTTTGCCAGTGCGCCACATGGCTCCTCGTGAGAGAAGAGAACTTCATAAGCAAGTAGGGGAGTTGCTTGAAAAGGGGTTTATAAGGCGGAGTATATCGGAGTGGGGAGCTCCAGTAGTATTTGCCACAAAGGCGGATGGGTCCCTCAGACTTTGTGTGGATTATAGAGAACTTAATAAGCTCACAAAGAAGAATAGACACCCATTGCCGAGAATAGATGATCTCTTTGATCAGTTGGTTGGCGCCTCAGTGTTTTCGCAAATGGACTTAGCTACAGGGTTTCATCAGTTGAGAGTGGCGGAGGACAGTATAGAGAAGACTGCTTTCCGGACTCCGGATGGTTTTTATGAGTGGCTAGTGATGCCATTTGGGTTGACAAACGCCCCCGCATACTTTGTTGATCTCATGAGTAGAGTGTTCAGAGAGTATCTGAATAAGTTTGTAGTAGTTTTTGTGGATGACATCTTGGTCTTTTCCAAGAATGAAGAAGAGCATGCCTTACATCTCAAGGAAGTGTTGGAGACTCTTCGAGCGCATAGTCTTAAAGCTAAATTCTCTAAATGCCATTTTTGGAGAAGAGAAGTGCGATTCTTAGGGCATGTGGTCTCTAAGGAAGGGATAGCTGTGGATCCCGCAAAGATAGTATCTATCCAGGATTGGAAAGTTCCTAGAAATGCTACCGAGGTAAGAAGTTTCTTGGGGTTGGCAGGATATTATAGGAAGTTCATCAAAGACTTCGCGAAGATATCAGCCCCATTAACCCGCTTGACGAAGAAGAATCTGGTTTTCTCATGGGATGTAGATTGTGATGATGCTTTCCGACGGTTAAAGAGAGCTTTGACCACCGCTCCAGTTTTAGTGCTTCCAGATGGGAGTAAGCCGTTTGTTGTTTATACCGATGCTTGTGGAACAGGATTAGGCGCAGTCTTGATGCAGGAGGGAAGGGTAATAGCCTATGGAGGGAGACAATTGAGAGTGCATGAGAAGAATTACCCTACCCATGATCTAGAGTTGGCCGCGATTGTTTTCGCACTTAAGTCTTGGCGCCATTATCTTCTTGGTGAGAGATTCGAGTTGTTCACCGACCATAAATCATTGAAGTACTTATTCTCTCAGAAGGATTTAAACTTAAGACAGCAAAGGTGGATGGAGTTCTTAGCATCCTATGATTTCGAGATAGCGTATACCCCTGGTAAGGGTAACGTGGTGGCAGACGCCTTAAGTAGAAAAAGGCTATCTTTGAGTCCATTGTTCGTGGAACGACGAAGCTTGGAGTTTCTTTCTTTGTTTGACTTCAGACCTTCTGTTGATTTTGTACCTGGTTTGTTGGCATCCTTGGAGGTTAGACCTACTCTTTTGAGACGGATTGGCGAGGCTCAGCGAGACGACCCACAGTTGGTTGTGTTGGTAGAGAAGCTTATAAGAGGGGAGTCGTCCAGCCATTTGGGTAGATACACCATAGATGATAAGGGATGGTTGCATAGAGACGGTAGACTTTGTGTACCGCAAGATGAGGGTTTGAAGAAGGCTATTTTGGATGATGCACATCGTTCAAGAATGACTATTCATCCCGGTGGAGACAAAATGTACCAAGACATGAAGAGAGTTTTCTTCTGGGCCGGTATGAAGAAAGATGTGGCCGAGTATGTGGCTAGATGCTTAGTGTGCCAACAAGTTAAAGTGGAGCAAAGGAAACCCGGTGGGTTGCTACACCCATTGGAAGTTCCACAGTGGAAGTGGGATAGTGTCTCGATGGATTTCATCGACGGGTTACCGAGATCGAGGAAGGGCAATACGGGAATTTGGGTTGTGGTAGACAGACTTACCAAGAGTGCCCATTTTATACCCGTAAAGAGTAAGAGGACCGCTCCATGGCTTGCTTCAGTCTATGTTAGAGAGATTGTTAGATTGCATGGCGTACCATCCAGCATTGTGAGTGATCGAGATCCTATTTTCACTAGTGAGTTTTGGAGAAGTTTGCAAGAGGCGGTAGGGACTCAGTTGTGTTTGAGCACCGCATATCATCCTCAGACGGACGGTCAGACCGAGAGGGTGAACCGTATCTTAGAAGATCTTTTGAGGCTTTGTATCTTGGATTTTGGAGGTACATGGGAAGAACATCTTCCTTTGGTGGAGTTCGCATATAATAACAGCTTTCAGTCCAGTATTGGTATGGCTCCTTTCGAAGCTCTTTATGGAAGGCCTTGTCGATCTCCTACATGTTGGTGGGAATCTACGGATAAGATCTTGCTTGGGCCGGATATGGTTAGAGAGACTTCAGAGAAGATTGATTTAATTCGAAAAAGGATGAAAGCAGCGCAAGATAGACAGAAATCTTATGCGGATCGGAGAAGGACGGATCTTGAGTTTGAGGTTGGGGACATGGTTTTTGTCAAAGTATCTCCATTGAGAAATGTTGTTCGCTTTGGGTCCGTAGGGAAGTTAGCACCGAGATTTGTTGGGCCGTTTCCTATTAAGGAAAGGATTGGACGGATGGCATATAGGGTGGAGTTGCCCGACAAACTTAGTGGTGTTCATGATGTATTCCATGTATCACATTTGAGGAAGTGCTTACATGAGACCGCGGAGGTGGTAGAGCCGAGCTTGCTTAGAGATGTAGAGGTAGAGCGTGATGCGACGATTCGACGAGCTCCTACTCGCATCCTTGGGTCAGAAACTAGGAAGTTGAGGAACAGAGAAGTTCAGCTAGTTAAAGTGCAATGGGGAGATGACGAAAGCAATGCTACTTGGGAGACGGAAGCAAAGATGCGTTCTTTGTATCCATTTCTTTTTGAGAGTATGTCTTTTAACTTCTCCTTTATTGCTTGTCTAGTACTTATCTTATCGTTAGTATATCCTCTCGCTAATACCTATGACCTTTAGATAGGGTAAAACCTATGGTTGAAACATGTGTTTGAAACATGTTATGGTTGATGGATGCATATGGATGCAATTGTTTGCTAGTGGTTGCTCGTGGATGCATATACACACACATTAGGCACTAGATCGGCTCAGTCACTTCATGTTGCATATTGCATAAATGGATGTGGTAGTTAGATTGATGGATGTATCATGGCTGTGTTATCATATGGATGATGCATTTTTGTGTATGGTTGTGCACGCATGTAGAAATTTGTATGTGTCAATAGGGTTTCGCATACATATTGGATGCATGGCACTATCATGGTTTGCATTAAGGAGGTTTACTGTATCAGTAACCGCCTGATTTTCGCATTAGGTAAGTACATATACACACACTTTTGCATATATCCATCCAGCATTTAGAATCTTGTAAGGACAATGATTGCTCGTGGATGATGCTTTGAGTAGATGGATGATTGGATGGTAGGATACGTTCTTCCTAACTTGAAGATTTCGGGGACGAAATCCTTTAAGGAGGGGAGAATGTAACAACCCGTATTTTCAATAACCTGTAATAACATAAATCGAGGCAGAATTTAATTCTAAAATGGGAATCAAGGGAAACGGGCTATGCCATTGTGTTCGTCTCGGAAAAATACGCGAAATAGAGTCCGAGTTTTCGAAAATCGGAGTCCGTATGACCAAGATATGGCCTCGCGAAGTTTCACGAAAATTCCCAAATTAAAGTATACTTAATTAAGTGAAATGGGTTGTGTAGATATATATATATATATTGATATATATATATATATAATTGAAAATTTAATAAATAAATATGCAAAAATGCTCAAAACAGCGAATTGGGAGAGGGGAATAACCGAACCGGCCGATTTTTGAAGTCGACCCGAGCCCGCTGGGTCGACTAGGGGTTAATCCAGGGTGTTTGGCTGTCAACCCGTGGGCCGATTCGCTCAAGTGCAGATTTTGCATTTGAATGGTTCTCATGGTCCATCTTTAATCTAAAGGCCCTAGATGGTTCCTACACTTGACTTCTTCCCCAAGACATGCTTTGATGGCTTGGATTGAATCTAGGGTTAATCCTATGGCCTAAAACACTTGCCTAATCTATAAATAAGACCCTAACCTACCCTAATTCATTCATAATTAAACCTAGTGACTAAACTATGGCAAAATGCTAGCTCTCATGGCCTCCACTAATTTTATGAAGAGGGTTGCATACTAATCACTCTCTAATCAACTTCTAATCCCTTCTTAGCATCTTAATCTTCTTCATTTGGTGTTCAAAGTTGCTAGTTGTGAGTTTCTATCACTTTGATGATCTTTTGGTAAACTAATTAGATGAGATGTGATGAGATTTATGGTTTTGTATGTGGGTTAATGAGCTTTGAATCATATGATATGATGTTAGCATTAATCTTATGTTTATGCATGTTGAGTATGTAAGCTTATGCAAGTTTAATATGATGTATGTTATGTTTGCATGATGCTAAATATGCAAGTTGTGGGCTATGTAATCATATGCATGTTATGCAAGTTCATGGTAATATGCTATGCAAGTTACATGTTTGTTAATATGCAAGTTACATGTTTGTTAATATGCAAGTTACATGTATGTAAATATGCAAGTTACATGTTTGTTAATATGCAAGTTACATGTTTGTTAATATGCAAGTTACATGTATGTAAATATGCAAGTTACATGTTTCTTTATATGCAAGTTACATGTTTGTTAATATGCGAGTTACATGTATGTAAATATGCAAGTTACATGTTTATTAATATGCAAGTTCATGATGACACGTTATGCAAGTCTATAAGCTAATATGCAAGTTTGTTATGCAAAATGAATATGTAAGTTATGTGACATATTATATGCAAGTTATGTGACATGTTATGCAAGTTCATATGCAAGTTATGTGTTTGTTAATATGCAAGATGGCACCTTTGAAACATGTTCATTCATATGCAAGTTGACACCTTTTATATGTGTTATATCATGAACGAAATTACGTGGGAACGATGGGGTAATTAAATGCATAAGTTAATAAGATTGTGTGAAATTAATATAATTATGCATAACACAAAATAAATAAACATAGTATGGGAATTTGCCTATTTGGTTAGGTGTACCCATACTATGTGTTGGGAATTTACCTATTGAGTTAGGTCTACCCCATGGGAATTTACCTATTAAGTTAGGTCTACCCATGTTATGAAAAGCTTGACATTAATTAGGGATAATTAATATGGGGGTGATTAATTAGGTGTAATTAATCGACTAAGACACGAGGTTGGACTCATTTGTAGTGTAAAACTGCCCGGACCCGACCGGCTTAACCAGTTGCTACAAATGTCAGCCCAATGTGAGAGGTCTTGGCCATAAATTAAATACGTGATTAAGGTAAAGACACGAGGTTAGACTCTGTTATGACGTAAGACTGCCCGGATTCTACCGGCTTAACCAGGCGGTCATAACAGTCAGTCTAATGTGGGAGGTCTTTACGGGAGATCACGGTCTTAATTAATTAAGAAACACTTAACCATTATAGCATGTAGTGGGACATGAGGGGTTAAGTGGGTGCCTTGGGTGGCATGTGGAATCTTAAGTGGGTTGCCTTGGGTGGCAATAGAAAATACGATTAGAATACTTAACCAAGAGAAACATGTAATTAAACATGATTAAAGGGTTAAGTGGGATACACTAGATATTTGACAAGCTTAAGTGGGTAGCTTGTGGGGGCCCATTTCAACCAATATCCCAAACGTATCTTTGTGGGCTCGACCCATGTCGAGTGACGGGACACGCATATTGGGCTTGATTATAAGAGGCCAAAACGGGTTAGCGGTGGCAACGCAAGTCCAACGGGCTTCATATGCGTGAGGGGGCCCGGGCTGGTAGATAAGCCGTTGTTGCATCGTGTAGATATAAGCCGTGCACCGTTAATTATATCGGGTTGCCACGTTGGGGGATGGTACACCCCATGGTGGGGCCAGCACGGGTATCTACGTTAGGGAGCCGATCGAATGGGGAGTAGTGTGTACACCTAGTGGATTGTAGGGCCCCGTGGCGCCTACTTGGTCACCTAGGGGTACGCAAGTACTATTAAGTTAATTTTATAAGCCATGGGTGGGATCAACCTTTAAGTTAGGAACGACTGGTGTGGTGCAGTTTAGTAATTTACCTTAGGGAGGGTAGATGCGTCTTTATCCTTTATCTTCGTTTAGTTGACTGCTTAGGGTAGCCATTCATCCCTATATGTTACCGTATATCAGTTTATGTCTTCTCTGGTTACTTTAACGATTGTATTGTTAAAGTTATAGGACTCGCTCAGACTTATGTCTGACCCTGTTGTTTTTATCTTTTTCCCAACCCTCAGGTCCTACGGTGGATCCTAGCAGTAGTGGAGCTTGATCGGATTGCTGTTCCAGTCTTTAGGAGCTTGGATAGATGTAAAGCTCCAGTTATCCAGTTATCTTTTCTTTTGTTTGGCTATTGTATGAGAGTGGGATTATGTACTTCTTTATTTTGATGGATATTGTACTTGACCTTTATTGTGGTTTTATGATGTAACCAGACATGTTTTACTTCCGCTATTATGAGATGATGTTTTAAAATTTCAAGTACTATTTATATCTGTCTTGTTGTAATTTTTCTGTTCTATATTCACTAAAATACTCCACCGATGCTATGGCATTCCCTTAGTGAGTGATCATAGCGGGAGTGGGGTGTTACACCGACTCTCCAACCAGATTTTGGGACTAAAGTGGGATCCTCTACCATGCTAGTACTAAGATGCAGAGACTTAACTATCGAGGCAGACTTAAATGATGCGATGATCAAAACAAAGTCCAGACGGGACGATAGAAAAGAAAGGCTAAGCCTTTAACAGAAACGGTACCATTCCTCTTAGGTACGCTAGAAATGAGAGCATACAATTGCCCTCTCGCTGCTCTTGTCCTTGTCTTCCTTCGTGGACTAATCCATACCAAGTAGTTGTTTATCCTTACGTTTGTGTCCTTTATCCTTGCTCTTATTACCCTTCCTTGTAACACGGTAACAGGCCTCTCGAGAACCTCCTCCATCTCACGGAAAACACTTCGTAGCTAGACAAGGATTAGTCGCAGTTAAAACTACTGTGACTACAGATGGAGGAAAGAAAGGAAAAGAGATACAATCAAGGAAACAAAGGATAGTGCTAATGGCTTTTGGGGAATAGCCCTTAAAAACTTTTCTTGAAAAATGCTTCTTTGTAAACGGTTTCTCAAATAGTTTTCAGAAGGTTTTAAAAACTTTTTCCCAGTCTGGTAACCTTCTGCTCTGATACCAAATGTAACACCCCACCTCCGCTAGGGTCACTCACAAAGGGAATGCACTAGGTTTGGTGAGGTATTATCGAGGTAAGAATGCACAAAAATATTACAAGACAGAACATATTTAAAACAGTGGAAGTAAAACAAATTTCATTACCTTATAAAATAAGGTCTAAAGCCTTTTACATCAGAATACATCAAAACCTGTCTTGCAATAGTAAAGAAGCATAAAACCTTTTCATAAATTATTTCCCAAAATAAAGCGGTGAAGCAGCCATAGCCAAGAGAAAACCAAGCTATACATGATGACCTTCAAGCATAAGAGGTCCGAACTAAACAACAGCATTTCCTCCCTGAAAAACCGGGGGGGGGGGGGAAGACAAAGAGGCGAAACAAAACGGGGTCAATCATAAAGAATGGTAAGTCCTACCTACTTCCAGTATAAAAACAGGTAAAGGTAACATGACATGCATAAACTAAAAGTAAACATAAGGATGACGACAAGATAGATAAGCTAAACCAAGATAACTGGATGAACTACTATACCAAGATAAACTAAGGTATCATGATAAACTACGGTGTCAAGATAAATCAAGGTATCACATCGTCAGGTTTCTATCAAGTATACTATCCCAAGGTATCTATCATGTATAACATCCCACGGTATCTATCATGTATAACATCCCACGGTATCTATCATGTACAACCTCCCAAGGTATTTATCATGTATATTTACTCTGCACCTCTCATACTAGTATCCCAACCCGCGTCATGTGTTAACTATGAATGTCCCTTGCCCAATGTCATGTAATGGTCCATGTCAACCTAATATATAGCATATGTAGGTTTTCCCAACTCGTATGTTTCTTTCCATGTATAAGTTCAGTCCTTTGCTGTAGGCCGTACGGGCTTTCCCATGTAAATCTATACCACCTCAACGTAGTACCATTTTATCCTTGAAGTTGTTTTGGACTGCTACCCTTGATCTGGTTATGTTTTCTTACCATGAACTATCGCGTGTTCACTTAGGATTTATGCCACCTAGGACCACTAGGGATTATAAGACCTAATGAACGTTTCCGTGCCTCGGTTTGGGTTCCAGACACCTAGGGCCACTAGGGATTATGCCACCCGTCAACCACGCCCTTTATCCCATGTATGTATCGTGAATCGTTTTCCATTTCTAGATGCACATGTATCTCAATGTGCCATCCGAGTTCCGTGCCAGGGCAAATCAAGAGATACGGGACTCGGTCGGGAGCTTTAAGTCATCTGCCGATGCAGATATCAAGGTCTGTTTTTGTATCCGTGGCTATGGTCCCACGTGACCCCTCCCTCAACTACTGAAAGGCAATCCAAGAAAAATCATGTATGAGAACTACATCTCGGCCCCACTATGCCCCACTTACCTATTGGCCAACCTCACCCATAACCCGATAGCAAGTATATAGTCTGTTGGGAGTTCTCTGCCTTTCCGTACGTGCACGATTGACTAAAGATGGTAGGTAGTCGGCGACGTGCTATCCAGGGCAAAAACATGTATCGTCGACTCCACGCTAATCCATCCCAGTCTTTAGGTCGCTCACATAGCAACCAAGGCATACTCTTGGTTCTTCTACCGCAGACCTTAACCTCTTGTGAGCCCAGGCGGATCATCTGCAACCTCACAGAGGGATACCAAGAGTATCCTCACGTCCCCCGAAGCTACCGCTTCGTCCCCTAGTTCGTTGGAGCCTTTTTATCCAAGTCAGATAAGTTGCTCCTCCTCGTATACTAAGCGATGACCTACCGTATCAGGTTACTCATCTATTTATGAACTAGTCCCATGTCCTTGGCTAAGAATTATTACTTAGCTATTCTTAACTAAGGTTTACCACTTAGCTTCTTTTCCCGTTATCCTCGATTAACTACGATTTTCTACCTAGTTCCTCTAACTAGGATTTTGTCTATTGGGTTAAGTGTTGTTATTCAGGTTCATGACTTAACCCGCCTACGAATCATGTCAACATTGGCTAAGTATTTAAGTTCAAGGCTTAGCCCTACAAGTTGGTTAAGTATACCAAGAAGCTCATGACTTAACCCTATCAAGTCAAATTGGTTAAGTATTTGTTTGTCTTAACCCTATCAGAATATCGTGTTAGATTGATTAAGCATAGATTATCTTAATCCCATCAGATTATCGAGTCGGATTGGTTAAGTATGGGTTAACTTAACCCCATCCACTAATCGTATTACAATGGTTAAGTATATTTAAAAGGTCTTGTGACTTAACCCTATCAGGTCCGCATATTAGATTGGTTAAGTATATGTTACTTAACCTCATCAAATCATCATGTATAATTGGTTAATTATAAGTTACTTAACCCCATTAAATTATCATGTTAAGTTGGTTAAGTATTGGTTACTTAACCTCATTGAATTACCAAGTTTAGATTGGTTAAGTGTTTAACTTAACCCCCACCGAATTACCGTGTTTGGATTAGTTAAGTGTAGGTTACTTAACCCCATCTAATTACCGTTTTTAGATTAGTTAAGTCTAAGTTACGTAACCCCATCTAATTACCGT
Organism: Allium sativum; assembly: GCA_030737875.1. Taxonomy (NCBI): domain Eukaryota; kingdom Viridiplantae; phylum Streptophyta; class Magnoliopsida; order Asparagales; family Amaryllidaceae; genus Allium; species Allium sativum. The sequence goes on from CM060924.1 coordinate 166,384,549, forward strand.
GTTTAGATTAGTTAAGTCTAAGTTACTTAACCCCATATACTTACCAAGTCGGATTAGTTAAGTGTAAATTACTTAACCCCATCCCCTAATTGTCTCATATGGTTAAGTGTTATTAAGAAATCAAGTCCGGTTTAACTTAACCTACCCATTCGTGTCATATCGGTTAAGTGTCATTAATCAGAATTACTTAACCTTTTCATGTGGCATTAATTAAATTAATGCACCCCAACCTCTCACATTAGACTTTGTTGTGGTTACTAGTTAAGCCGGGCGGGTCCGGGTAGTTTTACACCACAACCTAGTCTAACCTCGGGTTTTAAGTGCTATATGACCAACTACTCACATTGGGTCCTATTGTTTGTAACCACTAGTTAAGCCGGGCGGGTCCGGGTAGATTTATGCTACAAACTCAACCCAACCTCGAGTTAGCCACTTTCATGTTTGGTCTAGTGTCATATTACACTTACAACCCATACGTGTCTAGTTTCAAGTCCCATGTTTACCCCACATGTCATGTCCACATTTAGATGTATCATGAGTGTCATATTTTCATGAAATCCCATGTCAAATTATCACGCCATAATCACGCTCGTCTAACCTACCCCAAATCGTGTTTCCAACCCAAGTAAAAGTGAGTCAAGATAGTAAGGATACTATGCTACATATTGGCCTCAAAACATGCACGATGCCAAAAAGGGATTGGCCACAAACATGCATAGTATCATAAGGGAATTTGGCCACAAACATGCATAGTATCATAAGGGAGTTTGGCCACAAACGTGCATAGTATCATAAGGGATTTTGGCCATAAACGTGCATGATAACATAAGGGGCTTGGGTTCATTTACATGCATAAGCCCCAAAGTCAAGTCTTTGCCAATGTTTCACAAGTTAAATGGTTCCCAAAGGTTCATGCTAACATTCCATAGATAAAGATTCAAACTTGCAAGATAAACTAGGTTAAACATAACATGAGTGGCATGATTAAGTCGCTAAAACTTAACCCAAGGTCATAGATCATAGAAAAGGGGCAAAATTAGGTTCACATAGGCTAGCATACTTATGTTTCATCGCATTTTATTCCATGTCACATTAGAACCACCGTTAGAATCTACAAGTAGCTAGAACTTACATAGCGTGGCAAGAGGGCTAGGAGCATGAATTGTCTTAACGAAGAAAGGTGGCTCCTTTGTTGAAGAATCGTCATGAAATTTGCGTAGCAACTTGATATACTTCCACGATTTGATGTAGAAAGCTTGCACCTTTTGATTTGAACCCGATTTGAATGCATAAGCCCCTTGGAGTTGGAGATGGAGGCCATGATCAAGATAGATTTTGGCAGCACTTAGTTGCTAGAATGATTTTTAGTGATTTAGGTTAGGTCCTAGGGTGTTTTTATAGAGTTTAGGTGTAGTTTAGGCCCTTTGATTAACCCTAGGATAGATCTGAACCCTCAAAATCCGTCACAGGCCCATAAAACATGTCTTGAGGAACAAGTCAGGTGCACCCAGGCCCAAGTGGTCGGACCACCCAGGTCGACACCCGTGTCAACTGGGCAGTCGACCTGTCCCCTGGGCGTGTCGACTCCCCAGTCGACACCCCAGTCGACCTGGGGCTTGGGCGAGAATTTTCCCACCCAATTCGTTTGGCTCCAGATTTGAATTTCGAACTGTTTTTGAACTTGAATTTTTCTGAAAACTTTGACGGGCCATAACTTGGTCATACGGACTCCGATTTTCGAAAACTCGGACTCTATTTCGCGTATTTTTCCTAGACGAACGCAATGGCACAACCCGTTTCTCCTGGTTCAGATTTTATAATTAAATTCTGCCTTGATTCTTGTCTTAGCATGTTGTAAAAATCCGGGTTGTCACACTTACAATCCCCTGTAAACTTGCGACACTCGCTCCCAACTATTCTTAACCTTATGCTCAAAACCCTGCACTGGTTTCTATCCCCAAAACCAGATTTCCCCGAATTACAAATCCCGTAATTCGTCTCTCGAGATTTAGAGACAAACTAGAAAACTATCACTCAATTACAAATTGAAATTAAAGATGACTAAAAATCGAGCAATAAAAACCCCTAAAAAACTTTAAAAAACCCTAGGAATTAAAATAAGGGTTATCCCCTTTAGTTGAAAACTTGGTCAGCCATTTATCTGGGTTCACTCGTTTCCTTTTTGCCCGATCACTTTTGTTACTCTCTGGAAAAAAAATGGCGGCGGTGATTATTTCTAAGGTTTCGATTCTGTTTTGGTTCGTGAAGTGATGATCTGCCGCTCCTTTTCTGATTTGCTTCGATCTCCAGTTGCTATCACCATTGCTTTAATTGAGCTGTAATTCTTCAATATGATCCAAGTAATTTGTTGTTGCTTCAGTATGATTTTTAAATTCAATCTTTATTTTTTTAATTTCTTCGAACTTGGATGCCTCTGGCCAGTGATGAATTGGTGTTTATACAGGATTAAATAAACCCTAAACTCTGATTTCTCGGATATGATTTGGTCATTAATATATGCTAAAAATATTAGGGTTTTTGAAATACACGGCTTTGAATTATTTTTGTGATTTCTCTGGAAAAAATCCTTTTTGCGAGGCCTTGAATATTTGGAGTTTGAAATCTTCAACCACTCTGGAATTTGCGTGTTCATAGTTTGAATTGGTCATCAAAAAAACTTGCCTTGTATATGTTTTTCTGGACTTATTCAAACCATGCTTGCCAAACATGATTCTTCTGATGTCTTGTGATTTGCTTTCCATAATTTTTGCATGATTAACAATCCCAAATACTTGCCATACATTGATTTTCTGATAATCGACTTGAATTTATTTATCTGGAATCATTAAAACATGATTGCACCTTGCTACTTGAATTAACTATACTATTACCTTTCACGATGCCGAACTTGTGCATCATGCTGATACTTTTTAACCGATTAAAAACTTTTTAATCCATAAGAAAAAAATGCCACCCTGTCTTGCTACTCAACTTTTGACTAATACTGCACTTGATACTTGCCTTATAACATAGCTTTGATCATTGGATCTGATTCAATACTTGACTATTTTTTTGAACTAATAAGAACAACTACTTTTCTGAAATATAAATTGATCTAGAATAGATTCCATCCTTGACCACTTTTGGTAACTTGATAACGCCTTAAACAGATACTATATTTTGGTTTGCTATATTCTGGAACTGTTTCTCCACCTATGTATTCTGCCAAAAAATTAACTCTTTGCTGGATTTCTTATATATATTAAACCATTTTGAAAGTTGATTCTTGCTCGACCATTTTTTGTTGTTGCACTTGCACTTATGTATACTTTGAACATGCTCCTTAATATACTACCATATTGTTGCTATGTACCCTTTAAAGTATTGCTAAATCATGTCTCGACCACTTTCATGCTGAAGCCATGCTATGCATCATATTGTTGCTCAGTTTATTTGCATCACTGTTGCACAGTTTATTTGCATCAATGTTTTAGCCATTGCACCATGATCTTGTGTACCCACTTGTGTATAAGTTGTTGATCCATTTACTCAAACCTGTCGCATTGTAAATGTTGTGTGAACCCCTCTTGAAAACTATTGCATGCTTGTTCGAAAACTGAACATTGTAGTGCCATGCTTGACTATGCTAAACCTTGGTTTCACTTGAGTTGAACTTAACTCTTGTTCACATATTGCTTAGCCTGAATTGTAGCACTTGTAAAACTGAATTTTGAACCTTGCTCCATTTCATGTTGTTGGCATTTGTTGATACCCAAAATTTTTGGTACTTCGTTCTTTTTTTTAATTTAATTTCTGTTCTTTTGATGCTTGCATACAATCACTATTCATGCATAAACACTTGCTCGACACTTGCTTGTTGTGCTATTCACTTCCCTACTTCACCATGCTTGAGCACTTTACCATGCCAGTTTGTACATGCTTACATCACCAATCATGCACACCCCGATTTTCTGCTGTACAATGCTTTGTGTCACCATGCATGTTGAATTTTCCTTGTATCATTCTGGCTTGTATCTTGACTTTTGATTTTGCTTATGATTTGCTTTCATGTGTGCACTGATCGAGATGGCCCGCGTGGCTACTCCTCAGTTGCTCGCTGATTAGCGAGGTAGTGCACACGTGTATATTTATACATGTGTGTACATGCAACCATCAGTCAATTTTATGTCCCTGCATATCAGACCAAGTCTAGAAAAATGATGAGAAACATACCGTAATTATGAGGCAAATAAAATTTAAAAATATATTTTTATTTGCTTTTATTTAATTTTATTTTTGTTGTAGTCTACTGTGTGTGTTCTTCTGTATGTGACAGGTATGAAGATGACTGGACTGATAGAAGAATGCTGTGAAGATAGAAGATTGAAGATGAAGACAAGAATAGTGTTACTGTGTGTGTGTGTGTGCGTGTGTATATGTAAATGTCAACTGAGTGATAGTGTCAATGTATAAAAGTGATTGTATAAGTGATGAGTGAACTGTAGTGAGGAGCTGTGAGAGAATTGTATTGATTATATGTAATAAACATATTTGATTGAAATAAAATATTGCTTTATTGTGTTCAATTCAATCTGTCTATTTTTTGTTTGAATTCCTTCAATATTACAATTTCATGTGTGATGTGTCATGTCAGAAATATTCAAACATATTTAAGTGAATTGTAAATAGTGGAGTTATAAATAGTTGTACTGTTTGAATGTTTGAAGTACAATATTTAATTTAAATAAAATACTGTATGAATATATGAATGTATGTACAGTCGTATTCTATTTAAATATAAATATTATATTCATGTCTGTGATGTATAAATAGAACTGTACATTAACAAACACATTTAAAATAATATATATTTAGTTGTTATCATCAAACAAAAATCATATATTTGTGTATACAACACTGTTATATACAACAACTTTGGCGATGAAGGAGGGAGCTTGCGTATTAAATACTTAGGAGTGCTTTTATCGAATAATTATATACACTTCTCCGAATGCGGTGATCTTTTTATTAAAATCAGAAGAAAAAAATGGATAGCTGGGATTGTAGGTTGCTATTTATGGCCTGTATAATTGAATTGGTCAAGTCTGTGTTCACTCCAATGGCTATGTATTGGTTGTTAGTGTATCAATTGCCGGCTGCGACGCTTGGTAAGCTGAAAAAATTATGTGATAATTACGTCTGGGGTGGGAAAGGTCATAAGATAGCTTGGGATACTCTTTGTAGTCCTAAAAATGAGGGCTGTATCGACATAAGAAAATTTGATGATCTTAAAGATGCTGCAGTGGTTAAACTTATTTGGCACTTCGTGAGTAAAAATAGCATGTGGAAAAAGTGGATGGAAAGAAAATATTGCAAAGATAAAAGATTTTGGGTTATGCAACTAGATAACAATAGCTCTTGTACGTGAAAGGCAATGTTAAGGAAGAGAACTTTGGGGTTGAAGTGTATTAACCGATGTATTTCTAATTGTCATGACACCATGCTATGGTTTGACCCTTGGATAAAATAGTGATAATCTTGTGAATATGTTGGGGTGGGATTGCTTAGATATGTGGGGAGGCGAGGATTTGAAGGTCGATTGCATAATTCAAGATGGAGCTTTTAATTATAACTGCCTCACTGTTTCAAGAATGATTGCGGACAAAATCAAGGATGTTCCTATACATTATAATTTTGACTTAGATTTCTGGAGTTGGAACAAGAGTTCAAACGGTTTTTCTTTTTCATTCAGCATGGGATATTTCTAGGGTACACAAACCTGAAGTTGAGTGGTGCAAGATTACTTGGCATTACTTTAACAGTGCGAAAATGTCTATCTGTATATATAAAGCTATGTTTGACAGACTGTCTACCTTTGACCACCATATTAATTAGGGTTATGCTGTTAATTTTACATGCATTTTATGTATGGAAAGCAGTGAGTCAAGAGATCACCTGTTTTTCTCTTGCCCCTATGCATCGCATCTCTGGATGAAATGCAGACTGAAAATGGAGATTCCTCCAACCACAAATGGTCCCATGACATTATCAAAGGAAACGGAGTTCCTGAAAAACAAATTTACTGTCAAGGATGTTTCACAAGACCTAGCATTTTCTAGTATTGTCACTACTGTATACAACATATGGGCGGAAAGAAATTAAAGAGTTCATGGTAATGGTGTTATAGATAAATTTAGAAGATGGAGTCACTTATAAGTAGAAATAAGGTACCTCATGAAGAAATCTAAGAGAATTAATGATATCAGACATGCGAAATTACTCCAAAAATGGGGTATTGAAGTCTTCGATCTAGGTTGATGTCTACCGCCTTTTTTTAGTTGCGTGAAATTAGGGTTTCGATCCCTTTGATTGAGCAGGAGGGCGTTGCATGTTTTAATTTATTTATTTTTTTGGAGGAGGGTTTCGATGGTACCCGCTCTCTTCAGGGCCATAGGCTTTGTTTAATTTTTTGTTGTTGTAATGTTGGCCTTTGTTTTATTTGGGTTTGGGAAAGTGTGTATTGAGTTGTTTTGTTGCCTTTGTAGTTTGTACATTTTTATTGATTCGTTATCAATAAAACGCCACACTCTTTTTCCCTATCGTGCACTCATGCTGGGCACAAGTATAGGTTTTCAATGAGATGGTTTACCCAATTTCAAAAAAAAATTATATGTGCAATAATAAATAGATAAATAACATAAGAAATAGATGTAAGTTTAAAGCCATCACGATCCATTCAATGATAAAGGACAACTTTATATCCAGAATACAAATTATAAATCATATACCACATAAAAATATATAAAAATTACAACCGTTGCCATAATGTGATAATCCTAAACACCCGTGCCACAGAAGCAAGGATAATCATTGGAATATAACACATAAATAGTAACAGCAGAATATAAATATATCATTACACCGAATAATATACATCAAGTTACAATGGAAATACATCATAACAGGACCACACTTAGCACATAATACAGTTTTAGCTTAATATAAAATGTCTGCAGCGGTATCAAACATAATATACATGATAAAGTCTGAACAGCATAATAGAAATGATATAATCCATCCCTAGCTCCATAGTTATCCAGAATGAGCCTGTTAAAACTTGAATACATGGCTGCCCATGTAGAAAGTAGGGGCACCCGAGTTTGCAAAGTGAAACAAACTGCGAGTCAGTCATGGGACTGGTATGAGAAATCTTACTTAAATCATTTAAACAACGCAATGCTTTTTAGAAAAATGAAGCCATTATAAGACTTAGGTTCCATCACACAATGCAACGCAAACCGAAGGATAGAATTTTACCTTATAATGGCCAAAATATACTTGATACGTATAAAGCAAAATCATTTGATATTATTATTATTGTTTATATGTTTCAAAAATATTTCCAATCATAATGTATCAATCATAGACGACATGGGTACCATATATCATGTTGCCATATATAGGTTTACAATCAAAACCGCACGATGTCGTATTGAAAGTTAGATTTCCATCATAAACCAAGGCAAGGGATTGTCCATACCGAATTCGAGACTCTCTAGCCCGAGCCTCAGGATACAGCCGCAACTGCACCTGGATCTTGCAGGGTCGGTCCACACTTACGTTAGTGGATTGGTTATTCCTGAACAATACGTTTTCCTGCCCTATGGGGCGTAAATCTGGTCAGTATGTCGACCATCATATCCGAGGTACCTCGCTTTCCATCATCTACATAAGTAAAGATGTCTGGGCACCATACCATGAAATCACTCCTAGCTAGAAAGAAACGCATGTCCTCCCTGCTGTCCTCTCCCATTTCTGGTGCATAACCGGGTTGTGAAGCTCGCAAATTAACGCTATACACAAAGCTACACTATTTAAAACCATGCTTTGATCATCATCCACAAGGCTTTGCTTTTCAACAATAACCGTTGATCATTTTCATCTTAGTATGCCACACTGACAATTCACACCATACGACTGATGTCTATCAATATATAACCTCTGAGCTTGTACGTCTCAGAGAAGGGTGTTAAGCAAGAAAATAAATTCTCCACCACCGAACAGATATATATTTAATAGAAATCAATCAGCACAGAATAAAATCCAATGTCAGACACACATCCATTTACTAGTTCGTTCTAGGTCTGAACGAAATCAGAGGCACCTTATTCCTCGTCCCATTTATGTCCAATATACAAGAGAGGCCCTCGCTCATCCGAACAATCAACAAATATGCACAGACAACTACCACTGTAACCCTTTCAAGGCAGCAACTCCGATCAAAGGCATCAGTAGTCATCCATTCGAGGTGAAGATTATCGGTCTTGCATTGTCTTCAAATCTTCGACTTCTTATCATCGATCAATTATATGAAATAAGAATTAACTCGGCCTTTTTCAAATAATTCGCGTATACACAGAATTCAAATCAATTGTTTTCATGGTTAAATTATTTGACATTCACGTTTCAATTCTTTATAATAATTTCATGTTAAATACATCTAACCATCAGAATATCCAACAGACCAAGTAAAATCGGTTTATTTTCATATCGTTTATAATATTTTATAACGATTTATTGCTATTTTTATTTATACAAAAATAGCCCCTTTTAATTAAACGACGCTTCAAGTCATTACGCGGCCTTGGCGCTATTTAAATTAAAATTTGAATTGCACATTTCTCAAAATCTAACCATTGGATCTTAGCAAATTTTATATCGTTAGAAAGATCTTTCCAAAGCGAACCCAATGGTTCCAGTTTCGGGAAAATCTGACGGTCGGATCTCTCAGTATAATCATTTATAGTTATGATTTCAAAACGCGAACTGTCGCTGCGCGATTCGTTTAATTTTAATATATATACATATACATATACATATATATATATATATATATATATATGTATACATATATATATATATATATATGTAATTTGTTCGATGATTTCAAAACCATTTATTTCATTTCATGTAAATTTTATACACTTCATATTCATGTTAAAAATTATATTTTTAATGAACACCCATTTATTTCAAGACATGTAAATTTTACCTACTTCCTACATATGTTAAAAATAATGTTCTTATCTAACAAAATCATATTTTAACATATGATTCTTTTCAACTTCGCTAACATGTTAAAAATAATGTTTTTATCTAAGAAAATCATATTTTAACATATGAATATTTTTCTAACTTCGCCAACATGTTAATGACAATGTTTTAATGAACAAAAAATATTTCTAACATATGATTATTTCTCGAACTTCGCTAACATGTTATATATAATGTTTTTGTCTAACAAAATCATATTTAACCAATGATCATTTTTAACTTCGCTAACATGTCAAAGATTACATTTTTAATGATCGAAACATATTTTTAACATATGAATATTTTTCTAACTTCGCCAACATGTTGATAACAATGTTTCAATGAACAAAACATATTTTTAACATATGATTATTTCTCTAATTTCGCTAACATGTTATAAATAATATTTTTGTCTAAAAAAATCATATTTAACCAATGATCATTTTTAACTTCGCTAACATGTCAAAGATTACATTTTTATTTAGCAAAATTTCTTTAGTGAATCAAACATGCAATAAAAATGTATTTTTTATTGTCCAATCATTTTATTTAAAACATGAATCTTTTTAATGAATCAAACATACAATAAAAATGTAATTTTTATTATCCAATTATTTTATTTAAAGCATGAATATTGTATGAATTTCATACATACAATAAAATTATGATTTTTATTGTTCAAACAATTTTATTTCAAAACACGAATATTTTACATATTTTATACATACAATAAAAATGTGATTAGTATTATTCAAACAATTTTATTTCAAAACAAGAATATTTTACACATACAATAAAAATGTGATTTTTATTGTTCAAATAATTTTATTTCAAAATATGAATATTTTACATATTTTATACATACAATAAAAATGTGATTTTTATTATTCAAACAATTTTATTTCAAAACATGAATATTTTACATGCACATGAATATTTTTCAACATATGAATATTTTAGAAAATTTCGGCATTATAACGGTAGAGTATGTAACACCGGCATCGTGTCCAGCACAACTACTCTGCTATCCTAGGCCTTGCGGCAATACAATGGTTTCATTTTCATAATTTCCACAATACAATTCATTTTCATAACACATTGAATTTACCACAAACACAACCAACTTTGTTGCAACCACAATCAATTTCTACAACACAATACTATCAAACTAATCATCCATGGTCCGTGGACGATGGTGTAAGGAGCTACTAAGCCCCGTCTGCAACCTATAATATTTTTCTAAATTTTATTTGAATTCGGAAATCTCACATTAGGTTTTACTCCTTCTAATTTTGTAGAGAGCTCCAAATACGTTTCAGTCTCTTCTAGAATGTAGAAGACGTTGCCACGATCATACTGATTCCTGCTTCATGTGATTTCGATGCCGTATGAGAAATTAGTGAAGATTTGAAGGTTAATGACAATTTGAAATTAATTAACTAAGTAATTAAAAATAAAAATCAACCTTCTTCCTCACAACAACTACAAACGTGGGTTTCAACTAAGGGTTCCAAACTAGGGTTGAATTTTGCTCAAAAACCGAGACATTAGGTGATGATCGGATTACACCACACTGTCAACCTCCGAGAGGGCTTCCCGGCGAGGTGCTCCACGTCAAGCTCGGGGGTGTTTGGTGGCCGAAATCGAGGCAATGCAGCTGGTTTTTATGCCCAAATCCTAATCGATGCACGCAACTCTAGGTGATCTCAACCGTTGGATGTGAAGCTCATGTTGAGCACTTCAAAATTCGCTCAAGAAATTTCATGATTTAATGAGAGGGTTGCAAGATTGGAAGGCTTTTTGACTGGAGCAATTTTCCCGTTGATCGGCTTAGAGGCGGCGCGCATCAAGGAAAAATAAAATTATGGTTTTGAAAAAAAAAACTGATTGGCCCATATATATATAATTTAATTATTTAATTCCTTTTAATTCCGAAAATATCTGTTAATCCATCCAAACTCCAATCAAACCCAATGACTGTCTCCCCTAGCTAAATACCCCCATTCCGGACACAATGGAATATGTTTCGTAAGCCCGTTCGACTGTTTCAATTAGTTTTTCTTTAAATAAATATATAAATCAATATATATTGAATTTGAATATACATTTTGATTTATCGGGGTCACATACTGATTCCAAAAATTCCCAAAAAATAAATCTAGCTATGTTTTGACGATACGGTCCCAAAAATTAATTTCATCGAATTTGGAGACCGTTTGAAAAATGGCAATTTTCTGGTCGATACAATTCAAACTGGAATTACCAAACGCGTTTTTTTTACCACACTCACATATTAATTCCAAAAATTATGGAATTTAAACCTAGCAATAAATTGACATTCTAGATCCAACCAAAGTGGTTTTGTCAAAAACGGAGGTCGTTTGCAAAATGTCTATTTTTAAGGGCTATATATTATATTAAATTCCATAGCGACTATTTTAAATTTTAATCTGGACATAACTTTCAATTCTTGTTATGAAATCTGGATTTTTCACATTTGTTAGAAAGATATAATTAAACAGATTCAAATATTTATGGTTTCACTGAAATCCGATTTATTTTGAATTATGTACATTCATTTGAAATTAGAAATCGAATTTTCAAACTACCGCGCCATTTCAGGCCCGTTTTATAGTTAAAATAAATATATACGTTCTGACTTCGATTTAAATAAATTTTAAATCGTTATTATTTAAAATAAATCATTTTAAATATTCAAAATCCATTAAAATAGCTCAAATAAAATTTTTAAATTGGTTCTGATTTTCTGGGTTGTTACAATCTCCTCCACTTAAAACTTTTCGTCCCCGAAAATGAAACAATAGTAAAGTAGGAAACAAAACGAAAATGCAAAATATTGTAAATGTACCTTACACCAGAGCTAATCAGAGATGTCCACTCTGCACTTGGATAGGCCTGCTTAAGGCTATCTTCTGTTTCCCATGTACAGTCCCTAGGATCTCCGCTCTAGTGCACTTTGACTAAATGTATCTTCTTGTTCTTTAGAACTCTTGTTTCTTTGCTAATAATTTTCAGTGGCTCTCTTCTCACTGCTAATTTCGGAGTAATATCCAAATCTTGTTGCGTTGCTTCTTCAACTACCAAGTCTGGATCATGCACATGCTTACGAAGTCGAGAAACGTGAAACACATTATGTACTCCGGGCAACCAGTCTGGAAATTGAGCCCTGTAAGCAAGAGTTCCTATCCTTTCGAGTATAGGAAACAGACCAGTAAATCTAGGAGCCAACTTCCCTGTTTTGCCGAATCGGACTACTCCTCTTATCAAAGAAACTTTCAAATACACATAATCACCAGCAGAAAAGGCTAGATCTCTTCTTCTAGAATCTGCATAACTCTTCTATCTGCTTTGAGCTACTTGCAATCGCTTCTTAATGAAATCCACTTTATCTGAAGCTTCTCGAATCATGTTGGGACCCAATACTAGTCGATTGCCTGATTTTACCCAACATGCAGGAGATCTACATGGTCTGCCATACAATGCTTCTAATGGTGACAATTTTAAGCTTGCTTGATAATTGTTATTATATGAAAACTCAACCAAATGCAAGTAATCTTCCCACGATCCGCCAAAATCAAGAATACATGCCTGTAACAAGTCTTCTAGTATACGATTCACCCTCTCAGTTTGGCCATCTGTTTGAGGATGATATGCAGTGCTCAATTTTAACTTTGTCCCCGGCTCGTCCTGGAATGCTTCCCAGAATTTACTAGCAAATATCGGATCGCGATCACTAATAATACTACTGGGAACTCCATGTAGTTTGACAATTTCTTTGAAATAAATCTGCGCCAGACTTTGAGCTATTCTAATCGATCTGACAGGAATAAAATGGGTGGTCTTCGTGAAACGATCTACGATCACCTAAATGGTATCATTGCCTTTTTTGGTTATGGGCACACCATCAATGAAATCCATGGAAATTTGATCCACTTCCAATCTGGAACCTCTAATGGTTGCAACAGTCCTACGAGTTTCTGCTGATCACTTTTGACTTGTTAGCAAGTAGAACATCTGCTAACATATATGGAAATGTCTCTTTTCATAGATCTCCACCAGAACATACGCTTGAGATCATGATACATCTTTCTCACCCCTGGATGAATACTAAGCTTAGATTTGTGACATTCATCCATTACTTCCCTTATGAGCTCGGGAATATTCGGAACACAAATTCGGCCTAATAACCTCAGAACTCCCTTGTTATCAAGTTAAAAACTCGAGGGTTCACCTTCCTGAACTCTTTTACTAATCCTTTGAATAAATTCATCATCTTTCTGAAGAACAGAGATTTTATCAATCAATGAAGGTGTAATAATGAGATTAGTGATAATTGCATTCGTCCTGCTAAGTGCATCTGCTATAACATTGGCTTTCCCTAAAGTATACAAAATATCTTGATCGTACGCTGCAAGAAATTCTAACTAATATTGTTGCATCAAATTTAAGTCCTTTTAGGTGAACAGATACTTTAATGACTTGTGATCTGTATATAATTCGGACTTCTTACCCAAAAGATAGTGCCTCCATATTTTCAAAGCAAACACGACGGCTAACTACTCAAGATCATGAGTAGCGTATCTCTTCTCATGCGGCTTCAACTGACGGCTAGCATAAGCAACTACTTTACCTCTTTGCATTAATACCGCACCAACACCTTCAAGAGAAGCATCTGTATAGGCTATCAAATCTTGATTGCCATCAATAATAGTCAACACTGGAGCAGTAGTCAACCTTAATTTCAGCTCTTGGAAAGCTGTCTCACATTCAGGCGTCCAATTAAACCTTGTATGCTTCTTGGTAAGATCCGTTAATGGACTAGATAACTTCGAAAAATCTTCAACGAATTTTTGATAATAGCCAGTCAATTCTAAAAAACTTCTGACTTCTATAGGCGTGCTAGGCTGCTTCAAATCTCGAATGGTCGTGATCTTGCCTGGATCTACTGAAATTCCTTCCTTTGAAACTACATGACATAGGAACTTTACTTCTTCTTGCAAGAATATGCATTTAGAAAATTTGGCCTTTAATACATTCTTTCTCAGAATTTCCAAAACTTCTTCCAAATGCTTCGCATGCTCGGCAGTTGATTTAGAGAAGATTAAAATGTCTTCAATGACAACCAGCATAAATTTATTCAAGACATCGCGGAATACTCTGTTTATTAAATCAACAAAGTAAGCAGGAGTGTTACATAAGCCGAACAGCATTACTAACCACTCGTAAAATATGTCTGGACCTCTGAAAGCTGTCAAAGGAACACACTCTTCAGCAATACGCAATTGGTGGAAACTTGTAGCTAGGTCCATTCTATAAAACACTTGTGCTCGATTCAAGTGATCTAATACATCATCAATACGCGGTAATGGATATTTATTCTTTAGCATCTGATTGTTGAGGTCTCGGTAATCAACACATAATCTGAGAGTATCGTCAGACTTTGGAACAAACACTACTTCTGCACCCCAATTCGAAAAGCTAGGCCTAATCAGACCTTTCCATAAAAACTGTCGAATTTGATTACTCAATTCTTCTTTCTCTTTCAATGTCATTCTTCGAATAGTGTGCACAACTGACCTTGCATTCAGAATTAAATCGATCCTGAAGTCAATTTCTCTCCGTGGAGGTAAGCTGTCAACATCTTCAAACAAATCTGCATAATTCTTAATGACAAGAATACTCTCTATAGAAGAAGGAGAAACATCAAGAGCGGAACAAAATTCTTTTCTATCTGAATTCGGGCCTATGTATGGTATCGTTACATATTTTTTATACTTGGTCTTCGCCTTAACGATTCTTTCTGCACACTTAACCTCAGCTTTATAATTGGTTAACCAATCCAACCCAAGTATAATATCAAACTCAGTAAGATCCATAATAATCAAATCGAATGAAAAATGATAATAAGAATAAGAGACGGGCACCCTGCAATATAAACTGAGAATAAGGGAACCTCTTATCGGATTGTGAACCCTAATCGATTTTTTAAGATCTCTCAATTTCAAATTCAATTTCTTAACCATATTACTCGAAATAAAACTTTGTGATGCACCTGTGTCAAACAACACTTTAACCGGGATATTGATGACAATGAGCGTGCCTTCCAAAACATCTGGCCTTTCCCTACTACTGAGGGTGCTGGATCTTCTGCCACTTTATTGACTTGAGCCACTTTGGTCGCTTTCAAAATCCGGTAATATTGCTTTACATGACCAGTCTGATGGAAAAGATTTCATTTTCTATCCTCTTGAAATTTTTTATTGGATTTAGATCCATCATTCTTTCGTTTCTTCGAAGATTTGCAATTTATCAAAAAATGTTCTTTCTTATTGCAGTTATTGCATATGGCA
This sequence comes from Allium sativum, assembly GCA_030737875.1. NCBI lineage: Eukaryota > Viridiplantae > Streptophyta > Magnoliopsida > Asparagales > Amaryllidaceae > Allium > Allium sativum. The sequence continues at coordinate 166,400,013 of CM060924.1, forward strand.
TTCGTTAACGGTTCTTCCTTAGATTTAACCCCTTTCTTATTGGTTTTAGGCTTCTGATTGACATAGAAATATGTTTATTTTATGCTCTTATATCTTATCTTTTGTATATAAATAAATATTACTTGGGTATTGTTTTGTTACTTTTACAGATATTCCAACCCAGCCCGCATGCAACCAGAAATGTAGAGAAATAGAGTTCAATTTACTGTGTATTTGCATTTTGAAGAATTGTAGATGAAGATATCACATCTAGTTGTTGTTGGACAAGAAAAGGATTGATAACAAGGCTTTGCACATCACAAATCAATAAAGAAGTGTCAAGGAAGCAAGAGGAAAAGAGAAAAGGCCCAAATTTGCTTTATTTATCTAAGGCCCATTTATGTTTCTCATTGTAAACTAATTAGTGATGTAATAACCAGGCCCAATTATCATTAGGGTTAGGGTTAGGGTTTGGCTATCTACCCTATATATACCCGTGTAATGGCATTGTAGCCACCATCCGATCCTATATCCAATTTTCTATTTCTAATAAAGTTTCTAGTTCTTCTTCTTCTTTTTATTTTCTGCATTTTTTTTCTATTTCTTAGCAATTAGTGTGTCTACACGATTAGATTCGGTAGAACACTATTTGTGTTTTGCATTTCTTTTCATTAGTGATTGACCGTCTGATTAGATTCAGCGGTAATCCTAATTTTATTTCCTGTTGTTATTTATATTCTGCACTTTTATTTTCTGTATTTTAATCGCGTTCATAGGTTAAATTGGATTTGATTAGATTTGAATCTGATTTATAGTTTCATTGCTTTTCCATTGAAATTGTGATTTGATCGTCGGTTCAGTTAGATCTGTTCTGAATCAAATTACAGTTTTAATTTTGTTTTATTTTGCAAAATCAACCTCCAAAGTGTCTAACTCGCCCAAGAGATTAGATACATAATTTGATTTAATTCACCTCCCTGTGTTCGACATGTATGCTACACACCTGTATGCTTGCAGAATTTATTACAAATGTCGCGCTTTTCTAATTCATAGATTAGCGTCGATCAGCTTCTCACTGACCTCAGGCTTTATACTTGCCTCAGGGCTATCAATTTCAAACTTCCTTTTGTTGCTAGAACCGCCTTCCTCTTCATCTTCCAAAACACCTTGCTTATCAAGATTCTCAAAGCGACAAGCCATTTGTATCATCTTAGAAAAAGGAAGGTTCACATGCGTAGTTACTCTACCTTAGTATTTTCTTTGAAGTCCGTTAATAAGCCTCAGATTCTTCCTCAAAGGATCTCGAATTAGTTCTGGGCTAAAGCGGGAAAGTTCATTGAATTTATTCTGGTACTCCCAAATGGTCATATCTCTTTGTTTCAGATGGTAGAACTCATTATATAGTTGCTCAGTTGCTTCTGGAGGAATAAAGCTTTCTTTGAAAATTTCTTCAAATCTTAATATTACCTTCTTGATTTCCCTTAGTAACAGTTTCCTACCAGATTAAATCTTCGTCTTTGAGTGCCCAAAATGTCAGTAACCTTTTAAGATTATCTCTTAGCTTTAAGCCTTAAAAAATTCTCTTAGAAAAACGCATCCACGCTTGTGTTTCAAAAACAGATTCTTTGCACAAGAATTGTACTCCACCCAGATTCTGATACTTCTTTACTAGAGCTTCTAGTTCTGGTTCTGACTGTGGGAGAACGATTGGCTCATTAGATTGTTGAACCATAGAATTACTTCTTCTGCTTCTGCCACTCATTCTCTACTATGTATGCCAATAGCAGACAAAGAGTCATGCCAGCAGAAAAGATATTGTAAAGCATAGAGACATATATTTTAGTATAAATGCATCTATAGGGGTGTATTTCATTCTGCTATACTCATTCTAGGACATTACTGGTCCTATCTATAATGAGTCACCCGCCCTAGAATACTACTAATTCTATTTATAACGAGTTCGTCAATATGTTATATTCCAGAGCTAAGATTAACCAAAGCTCTAATACCAATTGTGATAACCCCAAACCCCCATGCCACGGAAGCAAGGATAATCATTGGAATATAACATGTAAACAGTAACAACATAGCAAAAATATATCATTAAACTAGATAATATACATCAAGTTACGCTGGAAATAATATAATCATCAGAGTTACACAGCATAACAGGACCATACTTAGTATAGAATACAGTTTTAGCTTAATATAAAATGTCTACAGTGGAATCAAACATAATATACAAGATAAAGTCTGAACAGCATAATAGAAATGACAGAATCCATCCCCAGCTCCATAGTTATCTAGAATGAGCCTGTTAAAAACTGAATACAAGGCTACCCATGTAGAAAATAGGGACACCCAAGTTTGCAAACTGAAACAAACTATGAATTTCTGACGAGTTCGTTAATATGTTATATTCCAGAGCTAAGATTAACCAAAGCTCTAATACCAACTGTGATAACCCCAAATGTAACAACCCGCAAATTCTGAACCAATTTAAAATTTTTATTTTAGAAATTTTAATGGAAATTAATAGTTAAAATAAATTATTTTTAATAATAACGACTAAAAATTTATTCAAATCGAAGTTAGAAAGAATAATTTTAAAAGGAACTAGAAATAGCGAGGTAGTTTGAAAATTTGAATTTGAACTTTGACGGACTGTACAGGTTGCAAAATAAATCGGATTTTGGAGAAACCAAAAATATTTAAATCTATTTAAAAATATCTTTCCAACGAATCCGAAAAAACAAAATTTCATAGCGGAAATCAAAAGTTATCCCCAGTTTAAAATTCAGAATAGTCGCTGTAGAATTTATATACTTTTTAATATTAAAAATAGTCATTTTTCAAACAACCTCCGTTTTCTACGAAACCACTTTTGTTGGAACCAGAATGTCAAATTATTGCTAGGTTTCAATTTTCATAATTTTTAGAATCAATATGTGAGCGTGGAAAAAGAAAATATGTTTTGTCAATTTCAGCCAAATCTGATCGACCAAAAAAATGGTCATTTTTCAAATGGTCTCAGAACTCGACGAAATTAGTCTTGTTAGAACCGTATCGTCAAAACAAAGCTAAAAATAATTTTAATAGAATATTTAGAGTCCGTATGTGCCCCCGGTAAATTTAAATGTACGTTCGAATTAAATAAATAAATGATTTATATATTAAATTAAATAAAACAAGTCAAAGACGTTCGTTTGGGCTGACGGGACCTAGTCCATCGCATTTGTAACATGGGTGTTTTCCTACGAACAACTTCACTTGGGCTGGAAACGGAGCTACTGAGATATAGCGGATTTATTTGCAAAAACAAGTAATTTATTAATATTTTATTATAAATTAAACCCAGCCCCAAGAAACCCTAATGCCTCAAAACGCACTAGCCGCTAGAAACTAAAATCAATGCCAGAAGTGCTTCGTTTTCAATCCCCAATACCTCGTAATCCAAATCGAATTTCATCCCAGTTCTTAAGCGAAAATGGTAGATAATTTCATGCTCCTTAATTCTGTACGGATATGAGGAAATTCCATTGCGAAAATCAGGAGAAATCAAAGCCCAAAGGGCCGCCGTTCCCATTCGTTTTCCGGCAAGAAGATGAGGCCGAGATTGTCACCAGCGCTGGCGAAGAGGCAGTGAAGGAGGGGCGGCGTCGTGGTGATAATGTATCGAGGTCAGGCTCCCTATGGTGGCGCGTGCGTTTCGAGGCTGGAGTTGCGGTTCTGGGTTCTGAAACACGATCGGTTCCTGTATAAGAAAGGAGGGCACGGGTTAACGAAGGGATTGGGTGATCAATTAAAAGTAATTATCCTAATTAAGTTTTATTATTATTTTAAATAATCAAATGTTTAAATGACTGTATCCAACTCAAATCAAAACAGAATCGCATGATTTCAGTTGTGTTGAAATCGTCTTGACGAGATCTACTGCCTGGAACTGGCAGATCTGAAATAGAGCAGATCAGATTTTGGAAAATTTTCAGATCTGAACTGATCAGAATCAAAACCATCGGTGAGATTTCTTTTTTTTTTTAAATTAATTAATTAATTTAATCTATTTTCTATGTAACTATTGTATGTATATGTCTTAGATCTGCTGTGATGTGATTGTGGAAGATGTATCTGTTTGTGGGTGATGTATAAACATAGATCTGTATGTGTTCAATAAAAATAACCATATTGTTTATTTATTGTTTTAGTTAAAATTTCCCTTTAATAGAAAAAAAATTATTTTGATTATTTTTGTTGAATTGAACAAGATCGTCAATTCAACATTAAAAACATTATTTGGTTATTTTTTTGAATTGCATTAGATTGGTCATTCAACATAAAAACATTATTTTGATCATTTTATTGAATTAGATTGTCAATTCAATATAAAAACATTATTTGGATTATTTTATTTAATTGAAATAGAATTGCCAATTCAATGTAAAACATTACTTTATCATTTTTTTTATTTTAATTAAAATAGAATTGTCAATTCCACATAAAACACTATTTCACCATTTTTATTTAATTGAAATAGAATTGTAAATTCAATGTAAAATATTATTTTGTCATTATATTAGATTTAATAGAATGATCAATACAATTGTGAACATGTCATTGAATTGAGATAGAAATACAAATATATATGTATTGAAAAATAAAGATAGTTCTTTTATTTGCATTCTTTTATGCAAATATTCAGAAATATAAAAATGTTCTTTTATTTGCATCTTTCTATGCAAATATGCATAGAAAATAAAAAAAATGTTCCTTTATTTACATTAGAAGTAAAACTATATTATTTTTTTGGCAATTATAAATGCAAACAAACATTAGAGTTAAAATTACATTTTTGCAATTATAAATGCAAACAAAAACACTAAAATGAATATGACATTTTTATTTTGTATTTTAGATAGAAATAAAAATATGATTTAAAGAGTTACATTTTTTTTTGTAAATTTAGTTGCAAACAAGGCATTAAAAAAAGGGATTATATTTTTTATTTAGACGCAAATAAACATCGTAGGTAAAAGATTATATTTTTATTTGCATTCTTTGATGCAAATTAACCTTGAAAATAAAAGTTGCACATTTATTTGCATTCCTTGATGCAAATAAAATATTGAATTAGAAGTTGCATTTTATTTGCATTCTTTGACGCAAACGAAACATGAAATTGAAAGTTGTATTTTTAATTGAATTCTTTGATGCAAATAAATTATAAGTTAAATATTACACTTTCATTACAATTTAGATATAAATAAAAGAATGGGATTAAAAATATCATTTTTACTTTTAAACTAGAGAAAATAAAAAACGTGGATTATGATAAAATGTATTCACTTTTGTCATTTTAAAGGAATGAGGTAAAATACTCATTTTTTGTGTCACTTAAAAAGAATGAAACAAAATAATCACTTTTGTCAATTTACACTAGTTGAAACAAAATAATCACTTTTGTCAATTTACACTAGTTGAAACAAAATAATCGCTTTTGTCAATTTACACTAGTTGAAACAAAATAATCACTTTGTCAATTTACATTAGTTGAAACAAAATAATCACTTTCGTCAATTTATATTTGTTGAAACAAAATTATTCACTTTTGTCAATTTATATTAGTTGAATCAAACATTCATTTTGTCGAATTATATTGGTTGATACCAAAAAGGACATTTTTGTCAAATTAGAATTAAACACAAATAGCATTTTGATAAAATAGAATTGTCGGCAAATGAATGTATCGCTCTTCTTATACATTTTGTTGACATAGAATTTACATGCAAGTATAATAACATTTTTATTTGCATAACCCAGCATAGAATTTATGTGCAAATATAAAAATCATTCTTATTTGCATACTTACATTAGAATTTATATTCAAATATAAGAATCATATTCTTGGTCTAAACATAGATTAGAAGTATAGGTGAGATAAAATGACATCTTTATATGTTAATGCATACATTAGAATTTGTATGCAATTTAAAATAAATATTTTTATGTGTTAGTTTATACATTGAAACATATACAAATGAGATTATTTCTTTTACGTTAAGAATAATTACATGCAAATTAAGTATAATGATAATTATCCTTTTATTTGTCATGCACAATAATGCCATATAAATAAATTACATTCTATTAAATATTAGAAATGTATAAGGAAATTATGCAAGTCAAATATGTTTTATTTCGACATTAGGAATAAAATATCATTTTTTGTCCATCATTATTAACATGTTGATGGTATCTTAAATTGGAATAATTGTAAAGTAGTGATTTTTGATATTAAAACTGAATTGGAATTTTAATAAATCTTTGAAAATAAGATTTAAGAATAAATTTAAAAGATTTATCTTTGATAAAATTAATGGGAACCTTTCCCTAATAATATGAATATTATATTTTAAAGAATATCATGAATTCTAAAGAGGCGTTGGATGTGTCCTTATAACACTTGATTTTTAATTATAAAAATACGCGAGTTATTCGGAAAGACCGGGTTTAACCTATTCTGATAATTACTACGACGATTAAAAGTCGAAGACATTGAAGATGGTGGATGAAGATGGTGGATGAAGACCGACGATCTTCACATCGAATGAACGACTACTGATGCCTGGCGTTGGGTTGCTCCCAGTAAAGGGTTAATAGTGGTAGTTTGTCCGGACGTACTTGTTGATCGTTCGGATACGCGAGCACCTAGGTGACTCTGGATTCATTCAGACCCAGAACGAACTTGTAAATGGATGTGTGTCCGACATTGAATTTCATGCCGTGTAATTAAATTGATATATATTAATATATTTCTGTGGTAGTGGATAATTTATTCTCTTGCTTAACACACTTCTTTGAGACGCACGAGCTCGAAGTTATATATTGGTAGTTATCGATCGCATGGTACGGACTGTCAATGTGACATGCCAAGAAGCAATTGATCAAGGCTTTTGTTGAAAAGAAGAGCCTTGTGGATGACGGTCAAAGCATAGCTTATTTAGGCATAGCTTTGTGTATTTCGCTATCTCGCGAGCCACAAGCCCCGGTAGAGTCAAAAACGGAGCAAGGGAACGCATGGAGTGCACACGTTTCTTTCTAGCTAGAAGTGGTGTTTGGCTTTAACACGGCCCGACATTTTACTTATGTGGTTGATGAATTTTGAGGTACCTCAGATTTTTTTATTGGTCGCCAATGGCCAATTTATAGGTCCAATAGGATCGAGAAGCGTGTGTTCAGGCATAACTAATCCAACCCATTGCACTATTGGGGGACCGCCCCTGCGGGATCTAAGGCTTTGCCAACGTCCGAATCCTAAGACATTGCTAGAGTGTCTCCAATCGGTAAGGAGATCGTTCCTAGCCTTGACTCTTGATGGAAACCCAACTTCCAATACGACATCATGCGGTTTTGATTGTAGAACTAGTATTGGCGACATAGTATATGGTAGTTATGCCGTCTATGATTAATACATTATGATTGAAAGGTTTTTTAAAACATATATACACTAATAGTAATATCAAATCTTTTTTATCGTATCAAGTATTTTTGACCATTATAAGGTAAAACTCTATCCTCTGGCTTGCGTTGCATTGTGTGATGGGACCCGAGTCTTATAATGGTTTCATTTTTCTAAAAAGCATTGCATTGTTTTAACGATTTACATTATTTACGCATTGGCAATCCAATGGAATAAACTCGTTCCACGTTAGCGGTGTGGTCCAGTGATTATTCTTATTACTAATTAAGTTAAGTAAAGATTTCTCACACCAGTCCCATGACTGATCCGTAGTTTGTTTCACTTTGCAAACTCGGTTGCTCTCTTTTCCACACGGGCAGTCGAGTAGCTTATTTTGCAGATATATTGAGCAGGATTCTGGATTGAAGCTTAGAGCTGTGTCCAGAGCATTGATAATCTTCCGCTGTGATTAATTTAATTATTCCGCTGCATTGTATTAGTTTTGTTGTTATTAAATCTTCCGCTGTATTATTTATCAATGTACTCTGATATTCTGTACTTTGATGTAACATTATTATGATGTTTATAAAAGTCTATTGTTATTTGTTCTGATGTGCTGTATTCCCAGAGTTAACGTATTCGAAGATTTCCAACTTTTGTTCAGACCTGTATGGTTTATGGTCAATTCAAAGGGTGAGGATTTTCGGGTTGTTACAGTTGGTATCTGAGCTCTAGTTAGCTCAAATATTTGGTGTACAACTCGTTAGAACTAGACAAAAGACTCATCAGAGATTGGATTAGTAATATCCAATAAGAATAACTCGTTAGAGATGGGATCAGTAGTATCATAGAACGAGTGTGAAGAGTATTAATTTTTAAAATAAAAATGAGAACAAATTTAGTTTAGAAAATTTAAAATCTTATTTTACGTATTTGAATGTATTATATTATTTTGTTTTATATTGGACAATCGATTATATAAAGATTTTGCATATGCGCCAAGCTAGCGTGTATTCGAAGCCTCAAATATACTAGATAAATATAGAATCACACTTTATTCGCCTGGAGATGTTATGATGGTGGTTCGAAACATCATCAGAATTTATGTTCGAGTTTCGAAAGTCGTATATCTATATATTTCCATTGACTGGTGTGAGAATCAAAACTAGATAGGGTCTATTGTTGTGGTTTGCACTAAAAAAATGATTTTTGACTATATATAAAAGTTATATATATTTTAAAAGTTAATAACCTTATAGAATGCTGGTTGTGATGTTTGATAATTAGTTTAACTAATTAAAATATTGGAATGATAATTAATTTAACCAATATATAAAAGAATGACAAATTTAACTAAATCAAATTGAATACTGAACTAAACTGAAAATTGATTAAAAATTAAAAGTTGAGTTGGTTAATTAAACAACTTTTGACTCCGTTCCTTTTCGAGGACGAAAAGATTTTAAGTAGGGGAGGCTGTAACAACCCGCAAATTCTGAACCAATTTAAAAATTTTATTTTAGAAATTTTAATGGAAATTAATAGTTAAAATAAATTATTTTAAATAATAACGACTAAAAATTTATTCAAATCGAAGTTAGAACGAATAATTTTAAAAGGAATTGGAAATAGCGAGGTAGTTTGAAAATTTGAATATTTGAACTTTGACGGACTGTACAGGATGCAAAATAAATCGGATTTTGGCGAAACCAAAAATATTTAAATCTATTTAAAAATATCTTTCCAAGGAATCCGAAAAATCAAAATTTCATAGCGGAAATCAAAAGTTATGCCCAGTTTAAAATTCAGAATAGTCGTTGTAGAATTATATATTTTTTATTTATATATTAAATTAAATAAAACATGTCAAAGACTATCGTTTGGACTGACGGGACCTTGTCCATCACGTCCGAAACATGGGTATTTGCCTAGGAACAACTTCAGTTGGGCTGGAAACTGAGCTACTGATATATAGCAGATTTATTTGCAAAAACAAGCAATTAATTAATATTTTATTATAAATTAAACCTGGCCCCAAGAAACCCTAATGCCTCAAAATGCACCAGCCGCCAAAAACTAAAATCAATGGCCAGAAGTGCTCCGTTTTCAATACCTAATACCTCGTAATCCAAATCGAATTTCATCCCGGTTCATTAGCGAAAATGGTAGATAATTTCATTCTCCTTAATTCTATACGGATATGATGAAATTCCATTGCGAAAATCAGGAGAAATCAAAGCCCAAAGGGCCGACGTTCCCATTCGTTTTCCGGTAAGAAGATGAGGCCGAGTGTGTCGCCAGCACTGGCGAAGAGGCAGTGAAGGAGGGGCGTCGTCGTGGTGATAATGGATCAAGGTCAGGCTCCCTATGGTGGTGCGCTTTTCGAGGCTGGAGTTGCAGTTTTGGGTTCTGAAACACGATCGGCTCCTGTAGAAGAAAGGAGGGCACGGGTTAAGGAAGGGATTGGGTGATAAATTAAAAGTAATTATCCTAATTAAGTTTTATTATTATTTTAAATAATCAAAAGTTTAAATGACTATATCCTACTCAAATCAAAACCGAATCGCATGATTTCAGTTGCGTTGAAATCGTCTTGACGAGATCTACTGCCTGGAACTGACTAGATCTGAAATAGAGCAGATCAGATTTTTGAAAATTTTCAGATCTGAACTGATCAGAATTAAAACCATCGGTGAGATTTCTTTTTTTAAATTAATTTGTTTATTTAATTTATTTGCTATGTAACTATTATATGTATATATCTTAGATCTGTTGTGATGTGATTGTGGATGATTTATTTGTTTGTGGGTGATGTATAAACACAGATCTGTATGTGTTCAATAAAAATAACCATATTGTTTATTTATTGGTTTGGGTTAAAATTTCCCATTAATAAAAAAACATTATTTTGATTATTTTTATTGAATTGAACTAGATCGTCAATTCAACATTAAAAACATTATTTTGATTATTATTTTTGAATTGCATTAGATTGGCCATTCAACATAAAAACATTATTTTGATCATTTTATTGAATTCGATTGTCAATTCAATATAAAAACATTATTTGGATTATTTTATTTAATTGAAATAGAATTGCCAATTCAATGTAAAACATTACTTTATCATTTTTTTTATTTTAATTAAAATAGAATTGTCAATTCCACATAAAACATTATTTCACCATTTTTATTTAATTGAAATAGAATTGTAAATTCAATGTAAAATATTATTTTGTCATTTTATTAGATTTAATAGAATGATCAATACAATCATGAACATGTCATTGAATTGAGATAGGAATATAAATATATATATTGAAAAATAAAGAGGTTCTTTTATTTGCATTCTTTTATGCAAATATTCATAGAAATATAAAAATGTCCTTTTATTTGCATCCTTCTATGCAAATATGCATAGAAAATTAAAAAAATGTTCCTTTATTTACATTAGAAGAAAAATTATATATATATATATATATTGCAATTATAAATGCAAACAAACAATAGAGTTAAAATTACATTTTTGCACTTATAAATGCAAACAAAAACACTAGAATGAATATGACATTTTTGTTTTGTATTTTTGGTAGAAATAAAAATATGGTTTAAAGAGTTACATTTTTGTTTGTAAATTTACTTGCAAACAAGGCATAAAAAAAAGGGATTATATTTTTTATTTAGATGCAAATAAACATCATAGGTAAAAGATTATATTTTTATTTGCATTCTTTGATGCAAATTAATCAGGAAATTAAAAGTTGCACATTTATTTGCATTCCTTGATGCAAATAAAATATTGAATTAGAAGTTGCATTTTTATTTGCAATTTTAGATGCAAATAAAATATTGAATTAGAAGTTGCATTTTATTTGCATTCTTTGATGCAAATGAAACATGAAATTGAAAGTTGTATTTTTAATTGAATTCTTTGATGCAAATAAATTATAAGTTAAAATATTACACTTTCATTACAATTTAGAAATAAATAAAAGAATGGGATTAAAAATATCATTTTTACTTTTAAACAACAGAAAATAAAAAAAGAGGATTATGATAAAATGTATTCACTTTTGTCATTTTAAAGGAATGAGGTAAAATATTCATTTTTTGTGCCACTTAAAAAGAATGAAACAAAATTATCACTTTTGTCAATTTACACTAGTTGAAACAAAATAATCACTTTTGTCAATTTACACTAGTTGAAACAAAATAATCGCTTTTGTCAATTTACACTAGTTGAAACAAAATAATCACTTTGTCAATTTACATTAGTTGAAACAAAATAATCACTTTCGTCAATTTATATTTGTTGAAACAAAATTATTCACTTTTGTCAATTTATATTAGTTGAATCAAACATTCATTTTGTCGAATTATATTGGTTGATACCAAAAAGGACATTTTTGTCAAATTAGAATTAAACACAAATAGCATTTTGATAAAATAGAATTGTCGGCAAATGAATGTATCGCTCTTCTTATACATTTTGTTGACATAGAATTTACATGCAAGTATAATAACATTTTTATTTGCATAACCCAGCATAGAATTTATGTGCAAATATAAAAATCATTCTTATTTGCATACTTACATTAGAATTTATATTCAAATATAAGAATCATATTCTTGGTCTAAACATAGATTAGAAGTATAGGTGAGATAAAATGACATCTTTATATGTTAATGCATACATTAGAATTTGTATACAATTTAAAATAAATATTTTTATGTGTTAGTTTATACATTGAAACATATACAAATGAGATTATTTCTTTTACGTTAAGAATAATTGCATACAAATTAAGTATAATGAAAATTATCCGTTTATTTGTCATCCACAATAATGTCATATAAATAAATTACATTCTATTAAATATTAGAAATGTAAAGTATGCGAGTCAAATATGTTTTATTTCGACATTAGGAATAAAATATCATTTTTTGTTCATCATTATCAACATGTTGGTAGTATCAAATTTGGTTAAATTCATTAACCAATTATTTATTTATATGTACTGTTGTTGGCTGAAAACCCCACATGGGTATTGGGATGATAATTGATATACACTAGTCCCAATATTTATTTGTATGTCAATCGATAGATTGACAGGCTGCGATGAGCGTTATTATTTCATTTTAATGCTCACACAGTTGTGAACTTCACTCTGGATGTTGAATGAATGGTTTGATGATTACTTATCAATTGTTGTTATTTACATACGATGTATGAAATTCATATAACCAAAGTTATATGGTAAATGATTGGGTTGCTTTCCAATTCAGAATATCCTTCATATAAAGAATATGTTTTGAACAAAGAATTTCTTGTAAATAAAGAATAAATCTTTCAACTAAGATTATTGGTATTTCAATTTATATTTATTTATTGGAAAATGATTTTGGGTTTATCGTGAACAATGTTTTTAAAAGACATTGATTCTTTAACCCAGTTAAAAATAAGATTTATTTCTTAAATTGGAATAATTGTAAAGTAGTGATTTTTGATATTAAAACTGAATTGGAATTTTAATAAATCTTTGAAAATAAGATTTAAGAATAAATTTAAAAGATTTATCTTTGATAAAATTAATGGGAACCTTTCCCTAATAATATGAATACTATATTTTAAAGAATATTCTGAATTCTAAAGAGGCGTTGGATGTGTCCTTATAACACTTGATTTTTAATTATAAAAATACGCGAGTTATTCGGAAAGACCGGGTTTAACCCATTCTGATAATTACTACGACGATTAAAAGTCGAAGACATTGAAGACGGTGGATGAAGACCGATGATCTTCACATCGAATGGACGACTACTGATGTCTGGCGTTGGGTCGCTCCAGTAAAGGGTTAATAGTGGTAGTTTGTCCGGACGTACTTGTTGATCGTCCGGACACGCGAGCACCTAGGTGACTCTAGATTCATTCAAACCCAGAACGAACTTGTAAATGGATGTGTGTCCGACATTGAATTTCATGCCGTGTAATTAAATTGATTTTTGTTAATATATTTCTGTGGTAGTGGAGAATTTATTCTCTTGCTTAACACACTTCTTTGAGACGCACGAGCTCGAAGTTATATATTGGTAGTTATCGATCGCATTGTATGGACTGTCAATGTGACATGCCAAGATGCAATTGATTAAGGCTTTTGTTGAAAAGCAGAGCTTTGTGTATTTCGCTACCTCGCGAGCCTCAAACCCTAGTAGAGTCAAAAACGGAGCAAGAGAACGCAGGGAGTGCACACGTTTCTTTCTAGCTAGAAGTGGTGTTTCGGTTTAACACGGCTTAGAATTTTACTTATGTAGTTAATGGATTTTGAGGCTCCTCGGATATTTTAATTAGTCGTCGATGGTCAATTTATAGGTCCAATAGGATCGGGAAGCATGTGTTCAGGCATAACTAATCCAACCCATTGCACTATTGGGGGACAGGCCCTGCAGGATCCAAGGGTTCGCCAGCATCCGAATCCTGAGATATTGCTAGAGTGTCTTGAATCAGTAAGGAGATCGTTCCTAGCCTTGACTCTTGATGGAATCCCAACTTCCAATATGACATCATGCGGTTTTGATTGTAGAACTAGTATGGCGACGTAGTATATGGTAGCTATGCCGTTTATGATTAATACATTATGATTAAAAGGTTTTTAAAACATATATACACTAATAGTAATATCAAATCCATTTTATCGTATCAAGCATTTTTTACCATTATAAGGTAAAACTCTATCCTCCGGCTTGTGTTGCATTGTGTGATGGGATGTGAGTCTTATAATGGTTTCATTTTTCTAAAAAGCATTGCATTATTTTAACGATTTACTTTATTTATGCACTGGCAGTCCAATGGAATAAACCCGTTCCGCGTTAGCGGCATGGTCCCCTGATTAGCTTTATTACTAGTTAAGTTAAGTAAAGATTTCTCACACCAGTCCCATGACTGACCCGTAGTTTGTTTCACTTTGCAAACTCGGGTGCCCTCTTTTCCATACAGGCAGTCGAGTAGCTTATTTTGCAGATATATTGATCTGGATTGAATCTTAGAGTTGTGTCCAGAGCATTGATAGTCTTCCGCTGTGATTAATTTAATTATTCCGCTGCATTGTATTAGTTTTGTTGTTATTAAATCTTCCACTGTATTATTTATCAATGTACTCTGATATTCTGTACTCAGATGTAACATTATTATGAGGTTTATAAAAGTATGTTTTTATCTGTTCTGATGTGTTGTATTCCCAAAGTCAGTGTATTCGAAGATTTCCAACTTTTGGTTCAGACCTGTATGGTTTATGGTCGATTCAAAGGGTGGGGATTTTCGGGTTGTTATACCAAACCCCCATGCCACAGAAGCAAGGATAATCATTGAAATATAACACATAAACAGTAACAGAAGAACAAAAATATATCATTATACCAGATAATATACATCAAGTTATGCTGGAAGTAATATAATCATTAGAGTTACACAGCATAACAGGATCATATTTAGTACAGAATACAGTTTTAGCTTAATATAAAATGTCTATAGCGGAATCAAACATAATATACAAGATAAAGTCTGAACAGCATAATAGAAATGATAGAATCCATCCCCAGCTCCATAGCTATCTAGAACGAGCCTGTTAAAAACAGAATACAAGGCTGCCCGTGTAGAAAATAGGGGCACCCGAGTTTGCAAAGTGAAACAAACTATGAGTCAGACATGGGACTAGTATGAGAAATCTTACTTAACCTATTTAATAATAAGGTCAATCACATGACCACGCTGCTAATGCGGAAGGGTTTACTCCATTGGATTGTCAGTACATAAATAAAGTAAATCGTTTAAACTACGCAATGCTTTTTAGAAAAACGAAGCCATTATAAGACTTAGGTCCCATCACACAATGTGACGCAAACAGGAGGATAGAGTTTTACCTCATAATGGCCAAAATATGCCTGATATGTATAAAGCAAAATCATTTGATATTATTTTAGTGTCTATATGTTTCAAAAATATTTCCAATCATAATGTATCAATCATAGATGGCATGAGTACCATATATCATGTCGCCATATATAGGTTTACAATCAAAACAGCACGATGTCGTATTGGAAGTTGGATTTCCATCATGAACCAAGGCAAGGGATCGTCCTTACCGAATTCAAGACTCTCTGGCCGAGCCTCAGGATACATCCGCAACAACACCTGGATCTTGTAGGGCCGGTCCACACTTACGTTAGTGGATTGGTTATTCCTGAACAATACGTTTCCCCGCCTTATGGGGCGTAAATCTAGTCAGTATGTTGACCATCATATCCGAGGTACCTCGCTTTCCATCATCCACATAAGTAAAGATATCTGGGCTCCATACCATGACACCACTCCTAGCTAGAAAGATACGCATGTCCTCCCTGCTGTCCTCTCCCGTTTCTGGTTCATACCAGGGTGTGAAGCTCGCGAATTAACGCTATACACAAAGTTGCGCTATTTAAATCCGTGCTTTGATCATCATCCACAAGGCTTTGCTTTTCAACAATAAGCCTTGATCATTTGCATCTTAGTATGTCACACTGACAATTCACACCAAACGACTGATGTCTATCAATATATAACCTCTGAGCTCGTACGTCTCAGAGAATGGTGTTAAGCAAGAAAATAAATTCTCCGCCACCAAACAGATATATATTTAATAGAAATCAATTAGCACAGAAAAAAATTTAATGTCATACACACATCCATTTACTAGATCGTTCTAGATCCGAAAGAAACCGGAGGCACCTTATTCCTCGTCCCATATGTCCAATACCGGAGAGAGGCCCTCCCACATCCGAACAATCAACAAATACATTCGGAAAACTACCACTGTAACTCTTTCAAGGGAGAACCTCCAATAAAAGGCATCAGTAGTCACCCATTCGATGTGAAGATTATCGGTCTTGCACCGTCTTCATATCTTCGACTTCTAATCGTCGATCAATTATTTGAAATGAGAACTAACTCGGCATTTTCAAATACTTCGCTGTATATGCAGAATTCAAATCAATTCTTTTCATGGTTAAATTATTTGACATTCAATCCATTCTATAAAATAATTTCATGTCAAATACATCTAACCATCAGAATATCCAATAGACCAAGTAAAATCAGTTTATTTTCATTCCATATCATTTATAATATTTTATAACAATTTATCGCTATTTTTATTTATATAAAAATAGCCCCTTTTAATTAAACGACGCTTCAGGTCATTACGCGGCCCTGACACTGTTTTTATTAAAATTTGAATTACATATTTCTCAAAATCTAACCGTTGGATCTTAGCAAATTTTATATCGTTGGAAAGATCTCTCCAAAGCGAACCCAACGGTTCCAGTTTCGGGAAAATCTGACGGTCGGATCTCTCTGTATAATCGTTTAAAGTTATGATTTCAAAACGCGAACTGCAGTAGCGCGATTCGTTTAATTTTAATTTATTTTTGCATATGTATCTGTACATATACATACATACATATATATATAATTCATTCGATGATTTCAAATCCATTTATTTCATTTCATGTAAATTTTATACACTTCATATTCATGTTAAAAATTATATTTTTGATGAACACCCATTTATTTCAAGACATGTAAATTTTACCCACTTCCTACATATGTTAAAAATAATGTTTTTATCTAACAAAAACATTTTTTAACAAATGGTTCTTTTTAGCTTCGCTAACATGTTAAAAATAATGTTTTTATCTAACAAAATCATATTTTAACATATGAATATTTTTCTAACTTTGCCAACATGTTAATGACAATGTTTTAATGAACAAAACATATTTTTAACATATGATTATTTCTCTAACTTCGCTAACATGTTATAAATAATGTTTTTGTCTAATAAAATCATATTTAACCAATGATCATTTTTAACTTCGCTAACATGTCAGAGATTACATTTTAATGAACGAAACATATTTTTAACATATGAATATTTTTCTAACTTTGCCAACATGTTAATGACAATGTTTTAATGAACAAAACATATTTTTAACATATGATTATTTCTCTAACTTCGCTAGCATGTTATAAATAATGTTTTTGTCTAACAAAATCATATTTAACCAATGATCATTTTTAACTTCGCTAACATGTCAAAGATTACATTTTTATTTAGCAAAATCTCTTTAGTGAATCAAACATACAATAGAAATGTAATTTTTATTGTCCAATCATTTTATTCAAAACATGAATCTTGTTAATGAATCAAACTTACAATAAAAATGTAATTTTTATTATCCAATCATTTTATTTAAAACATGAATATTGTGCATATTTCATATATACAATAAATATGTGATGTTTATTGTTCAAACAATTTTATTTCAAAACATGAATATTTTACATATTTTATGCATACAATAAAAATGTTATTTTTATTATTCAAACTTTTTTTATTTCAAAACATGAATATTTTACATATTTTGTACATACAATAAAAATGTGAATTTTACTGTTTAAACAATTTTATTTCAAAACATGAACATTTTACATATTTTATACATACAATAAAAATGTGATTTTTATTGTTCAAACAATTTTATTTCAAAACATGAATATTTTACATATTTTATACATACAATAAAAATGTGATTTTTATTGTCCAACAATTTTAATTCAAAACACGAATATTTTACATATTTTATACATACAATAAAAATGTGTTTTTTATTGTTCAAACAATTTTATTTCAAAACACGTATATTTTACATATTTTAACAATAAAAATGTGATTTCTATTGTTCAAACAATTTTATTTCAAAACATGAATATTTTACATACACATGAATATTTTTCAACACATGAGTATTTTAGAAAATTTCGGCATTATAACAGCAAGGTATTTAACACTGGGACCGTGCCTAGCACGACTCCTCTGCTATCCTAGGCCTTGCGGCAATACAATGGTTTCATTTTCATAATTTCCGCAATACAATTCAATTTCACAACACAATGAATTTACCATAAACACAACCAACTTTGTTGCAACCACAATCGATTTCTACAACACAATACTATCAAACAAATCGTCCATGGTCTGTGGACGATGGTGTAAGGAGCTACTAAGCCCCGTCTGCAACCTATAATATTTTTCTAAATTTTATTTGAATTCAGAAATCTCACATTGGGTTTTACTCCTTTTAATTTTGTAGAGAGAAATACATTCCAGTCTCTTCTAGAATGTAGATGATGTCGCCACGATCACACTGGTTCATGTTTCATGTGATTTCAATGCCGTATGAGCAATTAGTGAAGATTTGAAGGTTAATGACAATTTGAAATTAATTAACTAAGTAATTAAAAATAAAAATCAACCTTCTTCCTCACAACAACTATGGACGCGGGTTTCAACTAGGGGTTCCAAACTAGGGTTGAATTTTGCTCAAAAACCGAGACACTAGTGATGATCGGATTACACCACACTGTCGACCTCCAAGAGGGCTTCCCAGCGAAGTGCTCCACGTTGAGCTCTGTGGTGTTTTGGTGGCCGAAATCGAGGCAATGCAGTGGGTTGTCACACCCAAATCCTAATCGATACACGCAACTCCAGGTGATCTCAACCGTTGGATGTGAAGCTCGTGTTGAGCACTTCAAAATTCACTCAAGAAATTTCGTGATTTAATGAGAGGATTGCAAGATCGGAAGGCTTTTTGACTGGATCGATTTTCTCGTAGATCGGCTTAGAGGCAGCGCGCATCAGGGAAAAATAAAATTATGGCCTTAAAAAAAACTAATTGGCCCATATATTTATAATTTAATTATTTAATTCTTTTTAGCTCCAAAAATATCTGTTAATCCATACAAACTCCAAATCAAACCCAACGACTGTCACTCCTAGCTAAATACCCCCATTCTGAACACAATGGAATATGTTTCGTAAGCCCATTCGACTGTTTCGATCAGTTTTTCTTTAAATTAAAATATAAATCAATAAATATTGAATTTGAACGTACATTTTAATTTATCGGGGCACATACTGATTCCAAAAATTCCCGAAAAATAAATCTAGCTATGTTCTGACGATACGGTCCCAACAAAATTAATTTTGTTGACTTTGGAGACCGTTTGAAAAATGGTCATTTTCTGGTCAATCCAATTCAAACTGGAATTACCAAACGCGTTTTAATTTACCATGCTCACATATTAATTCCAAAAATTATGGAATTTTAAACCTAGTAATAAATTGACATTCCGGATCCTACCAAAGTGGTTTCGTTGAAAACGGAGGTCATTTGGAAAATGTCTATTTTTAAGGGCTATATATAATATTAAATTCCATAGCTATCATTTTAAATTTTATTCTGGACATAACTTTCAATTCTCGTCATGAAATCTGGATTTTTCACATTTGTTAGAAAGATATAATTAACAGATTCAAATATTTCTGGTTTTACTGAAATCTGATTTATTTTGAATTTTGTACATTTATTTGAAATTAGAAATCGAATTTTCAAACTACCGCGCCATTTCAGGCTCGTTTTATAATTAAAATAAATATATACGTTTTGACTTCGATTTAAATAAATTTTAAATCGTTATTATTTAAAATAAATCATTTTATATATTCAAAATCCATTACAATAGCTAAAATAAAAAATTTAAATTATTTCTGATTTTCAAGGTTGTTACATATAACATCCTTATTTAAAAGTGTACTCCAACAAAGCACATACACGATTTTTTTTCCACTAGTCAGAACCCATCCTAAGTCCAAATTACCCATCATCTATACATGTTAATGCAAAAGATACCACTTCTCTTTCAAGCTTTTTCTTTGGTTAACTTCCTGTCTTCTTTTCTAGATGACACTACTCTGAATGATTTCAAAAATCATCAAAACAGCCTCTGATTCCTCTACTTCATTGTCCGTTAACTCTAAAATTAAACATAAGTTAGCTTTATCCTTCTATACACTTTTGAATTAACTAGTATGTATAGAAATTTACACAAAATGTTAGAGATAAAAAACAAAATCTGCACAATACTAATTTATACAAAATACTAGAGCAAAAAAAAACAAAATTTGTACAATACTAATTTATACAAAAGACTAGAGAAAAAAGCAAAATCAGTACATCGAAAAAACCATGTAAATCAGTACATTCTATACTGATTTACATGGTTTTATATTCACTGGTAATACAATACAAATCCTATTCACTGGCAATGCAATACTAATTTACATGGTTTTGTTGTTTCACTGATAATTTACAATACTAATTTGCATGGTTTTATGTTCACTGGTAGTATAATACTAATCCTATTCACTAGAAAAACAACAAGATATGGTTTTATATTCACTGGCAATACAATACTCGTTGGTAATACAATACTAATTTGGTTGTTTTATATTTGATTTTCTATAAAAGCTATGTGAAGATGGAAAATGCAATATGAATTCTTGGTGAGTCCTTTTTTTTACAGCGAAGGAAATCTGCATATCCTTGCTCACGTAAGAAAAATAACATCACCAGAAAACATAGCTTAGAACAAAACTACTCTGAAACTAAAACCACCCTAACTTGATAAGCATAACATGTGTAAGATGGCATAAGCCATAGAAAAAACAAAAAATTCTTTAGTGGTACATGATAATAGAGAGGTACTATCAGAAAATAGAAAACAATACAGAAGCTTCAAAATTGGGGGGAGTAGTCTCTAAACTGACCACAAAATGACCCTCTATTGCAAAAGCAATCACGATGGACAAACTGTAGCTTCACGAATGAAATATCAGTAACAAGAAGTTTTATCTGTCTATTAATTGTGAAGTCTGTCATGAGATCCATCTTTAATAGATAAAAGAATTTAAGTGGACCACCCATTCTCCACGCTGCAACACAAAACCAAAGTAAGCATGTCAATATCTTTCGATTTAATTTAAAATAACATGAATATAGTAATGAATAAATAGTTTTGGTTTATAAATCTTATTTAATACACAAGAAAGTACAACAAAGAATTGTTCAAATGTGCAAATTTGGCATAACAACTCCAACGTTTGCGAGTATTCAACTATTTTACTAATTTATAAGTATTCTGTTAATTACTTACTTCTACTGCTAATCAAAAATTACCATCTATGTCCATAATTATAACTTTATCTACTGAAAAAAATTTAACTTCAAACAACACTGTACTCTCAATTTTACACTTTATATGGTTATCCACCACTGGATTTAGATGGACTGTGAACCCATTTGTTGTTGTCAATGCATAATCACATAAGTCGGTGTAAGCTTGGATACGCTAAAGACAAATTCAAAATATATTGAGAAGCAAATCGATTTATATGTGTTATTTAATCCACACGAACATTGCTCTAATAAACCTTAACAAATTCAGACTGAGAGATATGGCAATGATAAATCCAAGCACATATAAATCCAAGCACAACATAAGAGTCTTACCAGTTCAGCCTTTGAATTTGGAAACAAGCTCAAAAAAGGAAAGTAAGCCAAATTATACTCCTTATAAACGAAATGACCATGTGAACTGAGCTCCAATAGATTTTAATAAATACAGATGGAAAATTTTGGCCATGCTATTTCCAGTCCGATTCGCTCTTAAACAAGGACAAGCCATTGACTTATCCCATTACTCTGATTAAAACCTCCAATAGTTGGCAGAAGTTTGTTTGAGGCAGTCTGCTTTGCTTTCGAACAAAACAAATCCGACGATAGGCGACTAGAGGTAGGTGGAAGCTAACCAAAGTCATCGAATCATTAAATCCATGGATCCATCCATATTCGCCAGTAGTAACTAAAATTTCTAGAGGCGCAAGTTTTTTTGAGGAAGGCACAATTGAGGATCGATGATGATTTGGGAAAGAGGGAAGGATGATCAACACAAGGGTGTAGAAATAGAAGATGCGAGACAATTAGGAGCCAAATTTTCACTTTTGCCGCCTGAGTTTCATCCTCTCGCGTTAATATAGACAGCCAATATTTCACATGTCATAACCAAATTCCGCCAAAATTTATAAAGTTAAATATTGTAAAGTTATAACTAATAAATAAAAATTTATATTGAATATATTAAAACTGAATTAATATGTATATGTTACTGGTTATTAACTATTTAAACCCAATAATGATTACTAAAAAATAACTGTAATTTACTAATTATTTAATAGCAATTATTAATTTTTTAATTTTTATTCAATATTAATTATTCTTAAATATTAATATCATTAAATATTAAATATTAGTTATTGTTAATATTTAGTAGGCCATTATTACAACAAGCAGGAAAAAGAATTGTTGAAAATAAGTTTATACAACTTTCCGATTAAAAAATTAACTATTAATTATCAAAAAATAATTAATAAACATTAGATATTACTTCTTGATTATTACGTCTTAAATATTAATATTAATGATTAGTTCTTAATTGTTAATTGTTAAAAATGAATTATTAATGGTTAAAAATTAATTATTAATTATTTAATATCTATTATTTATTATTCTAATTATTATTATTAATTATTCAAATATATTTGTTGATTATTAGTTGTTTACTTAAAATAATTAATTTTATTTATTAATTATTATATTTATTATTAATATTGAATGTTAATTTTTAATATTAATTGTTATTATTCAGTAGTGATTATAATTTATTAGTATTCTTTCGTTAATTATTGAGTATTATTATTTAACTATAAATATTAATTTATTATTACAATGGGAAAATGAAAAAGGATAACAAGCGTTTATTACAACTAACGAGAAGTGAGAACAAAGTTGTTAAAATATGCATCTATTACAAATGGTAAAAATTTAGATTAGTTAAAAATAAGCATCTATTACAAGTGGTAAAAAATAAAAGTTGTAAAAGGAAACTTGCACAATAAACCAGTTGTTAAAAATATATTTGTAACAACTCTCAAGAAGTGACAGTTGCAAAAGACATTTATTACAACTGCCATTTTGTGACAGTTGTAAAATTACAGATGTAATATGGTGTTCTTGTTGTAATGGCGGTACTTAATCCAAGATGAGTGACCTCAAATCATCTTAGGAGTTTATCTAGGAAGGTGATATATATATATATATATATAACCATTATCATCCAGTATATAAATACATTTATTACTGTCAATTTAAAGAAATAGGTGAACTTACTGAAAATAAGTTCACAACTTCGCTGAGAGTTGCCTGTTAGTATCGACTGCCTAAGGTTATACAAGTGCTTTCTTTGTACCTGAATTGCAAAATTAGTGATATTCAATGCTGATCCAAAAAAGAACAGTGAATTAGCTAGTGTTTGAGTCAGAACAAAATTAATGCGAGACAGATAATGAAAATATGGCTAAAGGATATATTTACATAGTTGTATCTCTCTAAATCAGTATACAGATAAATCATCATGAAAAAAATTCCTTGTGGATTTAAATCTAGCAAGAGAAAACGTCTAAGACTTCATCGAATTCAACAAGGCTTTTCCATATGCCAAAATAATATTTTTCTGCGTTTGTTTGCAATGATAGAGGCTGCACAAACACAAATAATAATCCATCAAATACATAAACGAACAAGTTCTATAAAAAAATGTTCAAGAAACATAGGAATATTGGTCATTAGAAAGAACCTGTTTTACTATGGTATTGCCTTCAATTGGCATGTCCTCTTCATTTGTTATCCTTGATATGATATTAATTGCCCATTCAGTGGCAAAGTTAAATTTTTTGAACATCTCATCTGGCAAGTTGTTGTAGGGAAATAAAATACATCATAGCAAAATAACAGTCACTATAGCTATAACATATAGAGATCACATTCTAAATTATAGTAAATGTGCATTCAAATAGACATATGAAAAGACAATTTGTACAATATCAAGCTTGACCTTATATAGTTAGATTCTTAGATTTCCTTTCATAGCTTAATAGTTTCAAACCAATTGATTATCAGCTTAGTCGAATTATACAATAATTTTGTAAAATGGACGAAATTATAAAGGAATTCTGTTAAATGGATGAATTAATAGTTCCATTGTAGCAAAATGGACGAAATCATAACCAAGTGTATACAGTTGTTTTTTTTTCATACATATACATACATGAACATGAAGTTTGAAATTTCATAAACAAAAAGGAAGCATCAAGTAAGCAATTTGTGGTTGCATAATAAAGGTCAAAAATATTTTAATTGCAATAATCCATCTACACGGTTTCATGTTCTGGAGGAGGAGCTAGCTTCATTAGGTAGCAGGAAGGTTCCTGGTGGTCCGAGAAGGCATCCACGAGGCCGCGGTGGTGGATTCTCAGATGAAGAGGGGTTCGATTTGCAGTAGAGGAGGAAACGATTTAGGAGATTTTGATTTTCGGTTGATATAAAAAGGATTTTAGGGAAGAAAATTTTGGTTAAGGGGAATAAAAGGGAAGAAGGGCCGGTGGAAATAATTTGGTTAAGGAGTGTTGAAACGTGAAGAGGGAAATAAATATGACATGGAAGAAGCTGGTTGGCTATGAAATGACCCAAACTTGCCCGTAAGGGAAAGCCCGGGTTGAGTTGAGAACACGACAAATCAGAACACAAATGACAGAACATTTCATTGCTATTACAACAATGTACATCAGAGTACAAGAATATAAAAGAGTATGAATAAATATTACACATTGGAAAATATTAGAGATTTAAAATAACAATGCAACAGAAAATAGTACATAACACAACTAAAAGAAATACACAGATACAGAGCTTTCTGAATATAGCTCCAGTTGTAAACCAGGATCCTGGAAAAAAGAAATATCTGCGAAAACCAAAACTACTAGCTCCCCGTGTGGAAACTAGGGGCACCCAGAGTTTAGGTAGAAACAATTAACTCTGAGTCAGTCATGGGACTGGTGTGAGAACTAAAACAGTTATTTAAAACTTTACTTTAAAATAGAATAAATCAAAGGACCACGCCGTATAACACGGAACGGGTTTTCTTCCAAGAATACCAGTGCATAAAACAAATAGCACAATGTGTTTTGGAAAAATGAAGCTATTGTAAGACTCAGGTTCCATCACACAACGCATCGCAAGTTGGTGGATAGAATTTTACCTTATAATAGCCAAACATGCTTGATACGTTTAAAACAAATCATTTTGATATTACAATAAGTGCATAGTGTATCAAACAACTTCAAATATAGATGTATCAACCATAGACGACATAGTACCCCATCCTACTATGTCTCCATATTAGTTTTGAAATTAAAACAGAAATGTCATGTACTGGAAATTGGATTCCATCTATGAGCCGAGGCCAGGGATGGCTCCTCACCGATTCGAGACACTCTAGCAAATGCCTCAGGGCTCAAACGCTGGCAAACCCTTGGATCTTCAGGGTCGGTCCTCTCTTACTTTTGAGGATTGATTATTCCTGAACACACGTTTCCCATTCCTATCGGACCTATTCTGAGCCACTAAAGACTCAATATCCGAGGCAGTTCATACCATCATCCACATAAGTAAAAAATCTGGGCTCCATACCATGACACCACTCCTAGCTAGAAGGAAACGTCATGCACTCCCTGCAGTCACGATCCCGTTTTTGACTCATACCAAGGTGTGAGGCCTGCGAATTAAAGCTATACGCAAAGTTATGCTATTTAAATCCATGCTTTGATCATCAACCACAGGACTCTGATTTTCAACAGAAGCCTTGATCACTGCATCTCTGCATTCCACACTGACAATTCACGCCATGCAACTGATGTCTATCGATATATAGCCTCTAAGCTTGTACATCTCAGAGATGGGTGTTAAGCAAGAGAATAAATTCTTCACCACCAAACAGATATATATTTAATAAAAATCAATTGACAAAGAATAAAATCCAATGTCAGACACATATCCATTTACATATCCCTTCTGGTCTGAACGAAACCGGAGGCACCCTATTCCTCGTAACATATGTCCAATACAGGAGAGAGATCCTCGCATATCCGATTGATCTCCAAGTACGTTTGGACGATCACCACTTATTACTTTATCTTGGGTATACGGCCTAATCAAGACATCAGTAATCATCCAAACGATGTGAAGAACTCCGGTCTTCAACCACCGTCTTCATCGTCGACTTTTAGTCGTCGTATTAATTATTCAGAATGGGTTAAACCCGGTCTTTACGAATAACTCGCGTATTTTATAATCAATAATCAAGTGCTTAAAACACATCATACGCCTCATTCCAATTAAGAATATTCTTTTATTCAAATATTCACATAATTAGGGAAAGGTTCCCATTAATTTTATCAAAGATAAATTCTTTAAATTTATTCTTTAATCTTCCTTTATCAATTCTAAACCAAATTAAGGTTTATCAAACTAGTCGGGATTATTGAGCCTTACCAAAGTAATCATTTATTATATTGACCCAATCCCAACCTATTCATCCCATGGAGCAAAACTGGTAGTACCCCATATCCAACACCTATGGTATTATTGGTAAATTAATTACCATTTCACGTTCAAATCTAATTAAAGATTTAACTATCGCCTGAAGCAAAACTAGTGGTACTCCATTTTCGACCATTTCCCGAATCTGATAATTTAAATTATCATATTCTCATTTCAATCTAAATAAAGATTTATTAAAACTCCCATTAGTTTTATTCTTCCAACAATCATTATTTAATGATTATCTAACTTTGGAAACCCAAACATGCCGCATCGACAATCTACACCGTACTACTGATTTCTGCCAATATATAAAGTCTAAGCTCATACATCTTAGAGAAGGGTGTTAAGCAAGAGAATAAATCCTCTGCCACTAAACAGATATATATTTAGTAGAGATCAACAATACAGTTCGAGATACAATGTCAGACATGTAATTCTGTCTTTGACTGGGTTAAAGAACAAATGTTATTTAAAAAATAGTTCACAATAAACCCAAAATCGAATTCCTTTAATAATGGAATCTTCACGGAAAACAGATCAATTTATAATAATCGATATCAGTTTCCGTATCTGACTAATAATATAAATGGAATAACAACAAAGCCTTTTAAATTCCGTACATAGTAACAGTCTTTCTCCATAGAAGCACATCTCGATTATTACCAAATCGAATTCCATTCAATTCCAATTTAATATGTATTAAATTGGAAAACTTTACTTTGGAAAATTTCCATTAATCTTAATTAAAAGATTTATAAATTCCAAATCACATTTCACTGTTAATTGGGTTAAAGAACGAATGTCATTAAAAACACAGTTCACAATAAACCCAATTCACATTCCATTTTATTCCAATTACTAAATATAACTGGAAACTCTAATAATCTTAATTAAAAGATTTATACTTTTCACAAGGGGTTTTTGAACAGTGTTATTGAAGACACCGTTCACAACAAACCCAAAATCCACTTTGATATTAAATATAAGGCTCTGAATAGAAATTATAACAACTTATATTCAATATCAAATTCTAAAACTAGCGGATATCGTATTGGGAGTAACGATATCTATCTATCTTCCAAATTCCTCCACGATACTCATATAGCCATGGAATCCAATATCGAAATCTCCCGAAGATGATTTCTGTTCAAATCCATTCCAATTCATACATTGGAAAATTCTGGTTAGATTAAAACCATTCACAAATCCAAATTATTTATTTAAAAACGTTGGCTTATCTTTCTAGTTAATAACTTGTTCATTTTGATAAAAATATATTTTTATTTTTACAAACATGGAATTTTTCATCCTAATTCTTTCCAAATTATTTATTATGATTTTACACAAACTATTAATATTTTTAATAATTTTATCAAGGCCCGTATAGTCCGTTTCCAAAAACGGCCACAGAACTGCATCCATAGCGACCTTTTCCAAATTTGATTTGGACATAATTACAAATACAAGCGTTACATTTCAAATCTCTTATATTCATTGGAAAGCTGTTTCTGATAAGAACCCAAAGTTCCGGTTTTAGGAGAATCCGACGGTCATATCTCCCGTAATGTCAATTCGAAGTCAATGGTCGAAATTCGCGCACGGTCGCGGTGCGAATCGTTCTATTCAAGCCATTAATATACATATAATATATATTTCGTTCAAAACGTATTTTAAAAATTCGTTTTAAAAACGATTCCCACTTCCATTTCAATTTTAAATCAAAATTGAATATTCCTTATCATTATAATATTTAAATGATAATATTTTCAAAATATCAGATTTTGAAATAATTTCCTTTTTCGATATTCATTATAAAAATGAATAAAATCGTTCACGTTAAAATGGCACATTACTAATCAACACGACTTCACACATTTCGATATTTTCATGTCCATCCAAAATCAAACATCAAATTCACATTTTAATCCTTCACTGAATATTATTTTAAAATATTCGTTATTTTAAAATATTCGTTATTTTAAAATATTTGTTATTTCTGAATTGGAATCAGACCCAATCAATTACCATATAATTTATTTATATGGATTTCATACAACACATGTACACAACAACAATGATAAATAATAATCCATCATCCAGAGTGCATTTCGCAACTGCATAAGCATCAAATATAAATAATTAACACTTACAACAGTCTGTCAATCAGTCGATTGACATACAACTAAACAATTGGGATTAGTGTACGTCAAATATCATCCCAATACCCGTGTGGGGTTTCAACCAACAAATACTGAATATTATTTGTGCAGTTGGACGATGTGTAAAATTTATCGTCCCAATCCATTTCAGTTGAATGGGTGTACATAAACAAATCTCCGATTTGTAAATGAATATTTATTTTCATTTCAGGAGAATTTATTTCGTTCATATATATGTTAAAAATTATATTTTTAATAATAAAATATTTATTTCAATACTTGGCTATTTTATATAGTTCATACATTCAATAAAAATGTTATTTTTATTGTTCAAACATTTTATTCAACACATGAATATTTTATATAGTTCATATACGCATTAAAAATTATATTTTTAATGAACAATATTTATTTCAGAAAGTTTTGGCAATATAACGGCGCGATATTAGAACCAGAGTAATGTCTAACATTACCCCTCTCCTGATACTGGGTCATGCCATACACAATAATCACAACCAATTCAAACAATCCCGCAATCAATTTACAACCAAGTTTACAACCACAATACAATCCAAACAAACAACTATGGTTTGTACAATAAATAGTGTCGGGGGGCTACTAAGCCCCGTCTGCAACCTAGAATATATTTAACTGTAAATTAAATTGAGTGAGAAGGTGTTCTTACATTGGGATCCACTCCTCCGTTATTTTCTGATGCTCTGATTTGTTATTTCTGGTTCCAAAATTTGCAAACAATCTCCAATCTTCACGCCGTCTTATTACCTAGCTTAAACAAACCATTCCGGACAACTTTCACCTAATGGACTTTTTCCCGAAAATGCTCCATTTTGCCGGAAATCGTGAAAAGACGGTATTTGGACAGCAGACTTTGGACGAGTTTTCTGAACAACTCCACAATCCAAAATATGACTTCTATATATTCAAATCGAAGAGAAAATCGTGCTCTTCGATTTTGGTATTGTGGAGTACGGCCAGAAGCGCACCGTTTGAGAGTTATTGGCAAAATAGTGACAAGGGGTTATTTGCAAAACGGGAATTTTGTAAAAATTGAATTTATTTAGAGGAGGGGGCCCTACGAGCGGCGCTGGGTGGTCAGTGGCGGTGGGATGACGGCGCAGGTGGATGAGGAGGGTGTGGTCAAGTGGTGGTGGAGGAGCCCACGGCAGCGGTTTGGGTTGATTTGGGGGAAATGGAGAGGGAGAGAGGGAGGAGGAGGGTGGCTGGCGGCGCGAGGGGGGCGGTGGTGGTAGCGACCGGGGGGGTGGCTAGAGTGACAGCGTCGTTCGTTTTTTCTTTCTTTTCAGTTTTGAACGATGAGGGAGAAAGAAAGGGGGAATTATATATTTTAATTATTATTATTTTAATTTCCATAAAAAGTTAGATTTTTATTCAAACTCCAAATCGAACCCAATGACTGTTGTCCCTAGCTAATTACCTCCATTCTGAACATAATGAGATATGTCCCACAAGCCAATTCGACTGTTTCGATCAGTTTTTACCAAAATTAAAATATACATTAATATAACGTTCAAAATTGATTTCAACGTACATTTAAATTTACGGGGGCCACATACTATCTCCAAAAATTCCAAAAAAATAAATCTACCTATGTTTTAACGATACGGTCCTAACAAAACTAATTTCGTTGAATTTGGAGTCCGTTTGAAAAATGATCATTTTCCAGTAGATTAAATTCAAACTGAAATTACCAAACGCATTTAAATTCACCACGCTCACGTATTAATTCCAAAAATTATGAAAATTGGAATTTAGTAATAATTTGAATTTCGGATCCAACAAAAGTGGTTTCGTCGAAAAAGGAGGTCGTTTGCAAAATGACTATTTTCAAAGGCTATATGTCATATAAAATATATATATTCCATAGCGACTATTTTCAATTTTAAACTGGACATAACTTTCAATTTAAATTATGAATCTGGATTTTTCACATTCGTTAGAAAGATATTATTAAACAAATTCAAATTTTCTTGTTTTACAGAAATTCGATTTATTTTGAATTCTATACATTCATTTGAAGTTTAAAATCAAATTTTCAAACTACCACGCCATTTCAGGCTCATTTTATAATTAAAATAAATTTATACATTTTAATTCTAATTTAAACAAATTTTTAGTCGTTATTATTTAAAATAAATCATTTTAAATATTCAAAATCCGTAAAAATAGCTAAAATTAAATTTTAAATTGGTTCTGAAAATCCGGGTTGTTACAACTTACAGTCTACCCCACTTAAAATCTATTCTTCCTCGAAAAGAAACGGAGCTAAAAGTTGTTTAACTAACCAACTCAACTTTCATTCTTCAACTTATCAGGTTCTAAGAATTTTCTAATTTCTAAAAAATTTGGCTAACACACTAATTATTTTGAAAAATTTGGCCATAACCTCCTTTGTACGGGGAGACCTTTAAAACCGCAACTTGCCTCACAGGGCCCTCATCAATCTAAAAGAAAATGAAAAAGCCAAGCGGCTAGCCAATCAGCTCATAAAATCATCAAAACCCAAGAAAATAGTAAACATGTGCCTATTTGTCGGGCATACAATTTTATTCCTCTTCTTAACTCCCATGTTATGACCTGTTCACACATATATATGTACATGTATGCAATTTCCAATCAATTTTCAATTCAGTTCAATATTAATTCAATTTGGCTAAATTTTACCTTTCCATTATCATATTGGTTTTATCATTCCAATATTTTTATTAGCTAAACTAATAATCATTCATCACAACCAGCAATTGATTAGTTGGTTAACTTTTCAAATATATATATCTTTATATATACTCCAAAAAATCATATTTTTAGTGTCAAATCACAACAATAAATCTTATCTAAGTTTTGGTTCTCACACCAGTCAATTGGAAACAAATAGATACCCCACTTTCGAAACTCGAACATAAATGTTGAAGTTGACATGCCATCATCAGAATCATCTCCGGGAGACTAGAGTGTGATTCTATATCCATCCAGTATATTTGAGACTTCGTATACATGCTAGCTAGGCGTATATGCAAAATCTTCATATACTCGATAGTCCAAAATCAATTCAAAATAAAATACTCATATACGTATAATATGATATACTTTTCAAAACCAAATTTGTTTTTTGTAAATAATACTCTTCAAACTCATTGTAGGATACAACTGATCCTACCTCTAACGAGTTATCCCTATAGGGCATTACTAATCCTATCTCTAATGAATTCTTTCATGTGGTTCTAATATGTCTTGTTCCCGAGCTCTGTAAACCAAAGTTGATACCAAAATGAAAATACCCAAACTCGCCTATAAGGGAAAGCCCGAATTGAGTTGAGAACACGACAAATTAGAACACAAACAACAAACATTTCATTGTTATTACAACAACTTACACTAGAGTACAAGAATATAACTGTAACAACCCGTATTTCGATAACATGTTAAAACGAGAATCAAGGCAGAATTTAATTTTAAATTCTGAATCAAGTAAAACGGGCTATGCCATTGCGTTCGTCTCGGAAAAATATGCGAAATAGAGTCCGAGTTTTCGAAAATCGGAGTCTGTATGACTCGATTAAGGCCCAACGAAGTTTTCAAAAAATTTCAAAGGAAAAACAGATTTCAAATTCAAGTTTGAATTTGGAAATTTGGGCCAGTTTGGGCCAGGCGGGAAAATTCCCGCCAGAGCACCCAAGTTGACAGCCCTGTCGACTTGGGAGTCGACTTGGTTGGACCCATGTCGACAGCCCTGTCGACTTGGCTGTCGACTTGATCCAGCCGGGCAGTTCTGCCTGGTGCACCATTTTGGGTTTGTGTTGAGTTTGGGGGCCAGATTCGGTTTTAAGGGCTGAGATTGCAACTAGGGTTTAATCCTATGGCCTAAAACACTTGCCTAATCTATAAATAAGACCCTAACCTAACCCTAAATCATCATTATTCATTCATACAACTAAACTATGGCAAAATTTTACCTCTCATGGCCTCCACTCTCTTCATAAAATTTCTAAATTGTTTCTATGAGAGATTTTCCATGCATACAAGTGTTTTCAACCTTGTATGAGTGTCATTAGCTTGCATTCAAGTCAAGTTTCTATATTTGCATCATAAAGCAAGGGTTTTGATCATTTTGGCTCAAGGGTTTTTATGTTAGAGCTTGCATTTTGGGTCTAGTTGATTTCATAAGGGCTTTGTCATATCTTTTGTGCCTTCATAGCAAGGTAAGCCCTTTCCCTACTCTTAGATATTAACTATGAAGTTAAATGTTTATGTGCAAGTTTGGGTTTGATCATTGAGTATAATACATGCTATCATGTCATGCAAGTTTATGAAGTCTTCATCTTGATCTTGTGGTCATAAAGCTTTGGCCTTTATGTTAAATGTTGCATTTTGGCAACATGAGAACTATCATACCCCTTATGATAGCTTGCATGTAATGTCATATGCGAACTTCTAGCCATCTTTCTATGTCATTTATCATCATGATTCGCTTATTTGCCAAGTTTGAACGTTATGCATGTTTTTGAGGCTTAAGAATGTAACATGCAAGTTAATGAACACATTATGTCTCATTTGCCACCATGTTCAACTAGTGGCTTTATACCCCCTTTTGTCATGCCTTTGACAAGTTCCTTCTTTGAATCCATTATGCGAGTTTAAAAGCGTTGGGGTCACATTATGGGAAAACATAATGACATGAACATGATTTGGGTAAATGGGGATAAACATGACAACATGTAACGTTAAATATGACATGTGTTTATACTTGAAAACATGACTTGAAATATAACATGGAATTTGACATGTAAGTATTCTTGAAAACATAAGCTTGGGAATTTACCTATTAAGTTAGGTCTACCAATTGGGAATTTACCTATTAAGTTAGGTCTACCCAATTGCTTGAAAACTTGTAATATGTGTTGGAAACATAATGGACATGACACTTAGATAATATAAGTGTGGCCAACTCGAGGTTGGGTTGAGTTTGCAACGTAAAACTACCCGGAACCGACCGGCCTAACTAGTAGTTGCAAACAATAGGACCCAATGTGAGAAGTTGGTCATGTTGTGCTTGAACCCGAGGTTAGACCAAGTTGTGGTGTAAAGCTACCCGGAACCGACCGGCTTAACTAGTAACCACAACAAAGTCTAATGTGAGAGGTTGAGGTGCATTAAGTAATTAATGCCATATGATAAGGTTAAGTTAATTTGATCAATGACTCTTAATCAAATATGACATGGACAAATGGGTTAAGTAATTTGATTAGGCTAATGATACTTAACAAAACATGACAAGGTTGGGTAGGTTAAGTAATTTGATTTGCCTAATGACACTTAACCATTTTTATACGACTAGTGGACGGGGTTAAGTTAACCAACACTTAATCAATCCAACACGATAACTTGGTAAGGTTAAGTAAGTTTTCTTAATGACGCTTAACCGAAAAATACAGTTAATGGATGGGGCTAAGATTGGACTCAACTAGTCTAAGCATGGAAATCGGATGGAGTTAAGTTAGCCTAGACTTAATTAGTCCCACTTGGTAGTTTAATGGAGTTAAGTTAAACACTTAACTAATCTAACATGATGATTTGAGGTGGTTAAGTGACCTATACTTAACCAATCTAACTCGTGAATTTATTGAGGTTAAGTTAACCTATACTTAACCAATCTAACGTGAAAACATGATAAGGCTAAGTCACGAATCGCTTAAATACGCTTGACCGATTTGACTCAGTGATTTGATAGGGTTAAGTTAATATATACTTAACCAACTTGAGCATGGTTTGTAGGGTTAAGTCTTGAACTTGGATACTTAGCCAATTTTGACATGATTTGTAGACGGGTTAAGTCATGAACTTAAGTGACACTTAATCCATTATGTAAACCCTAGTTCTGAGGATTAGGTGGATAACCGTAGTTAACAAGGATAACGGGAATAAGGCTAAGTGTAAACCTTAGTTGAAGAATAACTAAGTAATGATTCTTAGTCAAGGAAATTTAGACCAGTTCATAGATAGATGAGTAACCTAATATGGTATGTCATCGTTTAAGTATACGAGTAGGAGCAAGTATCTGATTTAGATAAAGGCTCCAGCGAACTGTGTAACGAAGCAGCGGCTTCGGGGAACGTGAGGATATTCTTGGTATCCCTCTATGAGCTGCCAGGTGATCATACTAGGCTCATGAGAGGTTAAGGTCTGCGTTAGAAGAACCAAGAGTATGCCTTGGTTGCTATACGAGCGACCTAAAGACGGGGATGGATAGGGGATAGTCGACGATACACGGTCGTACCCTAGATAGCATTTCGTCAGGCTACCTACCATCTTTGGTCAAGCGTGTACGTACGGAAAGGCAGAGAACACCCAAAAGACCATAATTGCTATCTAATTATGGGTGCGGTAAGGCTTGGATGTGGGTTGGCCAGTGTTGTGTTCTCATACAGGATTTTTCCTGTCTTGTCTTTCACTAGTTGAGGGAGGGGTCTCGTGGGACCATAGCCACGTATAGAAAAAAACAGACCTTAGCATCTGCATCGGAAGATAAATTGAAAGCTCCCGACCGAGTCCTGTATTTCTTGATCTGCCCTGTGACAGGACTCGGATGGCACAATGTGATACATGTGCATACAGTCATGGAAAAACGATTCACGATGAATGCTTGGGAAAAAGGGCGCGGTTGACGGTTAGCGTAATTCCCAGTGGCCCTGGGTGGTTGAACCAAAACCGAGATACGAAAACGTGCAATAGGTAAGCATAATCCCTAGTAGTCCTAGGTAGCATAAATCCTAGTTGTACAAACGATGATTCATGTTGAAAGACCCTAGTTAGATATAGGGTGACAGTCCAAAACGATCTTAAGGATCATGGAACTATGTTATAGTAGTATAGAATCTCATGGGAAAGCCCGTATGGTCTACGGAAAGGGACTGAACATTTACATGGAATAAAACATACGAGTTGAGTAACCTATATATGCGATATATTAGGTTGACATAGACCATTACACGACTTTTGAGTAAGGGTCATTCATGTTAACACATGATACGGTGGGGATACTAGTACGGTAGATGCAGAGCAGATGTACAGGATAGATACCATGGGACGTTATACGTGATAAATATCTTGGGGATATTATACTTGATAGAAACCTGACGATGTGATACCTTGTTTTATCTTGACATCGTAATTTATCATGACACCTTAGTTTATCTGAGTTCAGTAGTGCATCCTGTTATTTTGATTTAGCTTATCTATCTTGTTATCATGCTTATGTTCATCTCAGTTTCTCATGTCAGTTAACTTTACTAGTTTTTATGCTGATAGTAGATAGGGCTTACTCAGTCTTTTTGACTGACCCGTTTTGTTTCGCTTCTTTTCTTCCCTCCCCCCCCCCCTAGGTTACAGGGAGGAAATACTGTTGTTTAGTTCGGACTTCTTCTGCTTGAAGGTCATCATGGATGGCTTGGACTTTTCTTGGCTATGGCTACTTTACTGTTTTACTTGGGGAATAATTTATGAAAATGTCTTTATGCTTCTTTACTATTGCAAGACAGGTTTTGATGTACTCTGATGTAAAAGGCTTTAGACCTTATTTATTCATATTATGAAAGTTTGATTTTACTTCCGCTATTTTATATGTTCTGTCTTGTGATATTTCTGTGCATGTTTACCAATAATGCCCCTCTAAAGCTAGTGCATTCCTTTGCGAGTGACCCTAGCGGAGGTGGGGTGTTACATTTGGTATCAGAGCAGAAGGTTACCAGACTGGGAAAAAGTTTTTTAAAGACCTTCTGAAAACTATTTGAAAATCGTTTACAAAGAAGCATTTTTCAAGAAAATTTTCTTTTAAAAGAAAAAGGCTATTCCCCAAAGGCCATTAGCACTATCCTTGTTTCCTTAATTGAATCTCTTTTCCTTTCTTTTCTCCATCTGTAGTCACAGTGGTTTTAACTGCGACTAGTCTTTTCTATCTACGAAAGTGCTTTCCATACGATGGAGGTGGTTCTCGAGAGACCAGTGGCCGCGTTATAAGAAAGGATAGTGAGAAAGAGGATAAAGGATACGAGCTTAAGGATGAGCAACTTGTTGGTATGGCTTAGTCCTCAAAGGAGGGAGAAAGATGAACAATGAAACCCATGACGAGAGAGTACCTTTGGCATGGTAAAACGGGGCGGATAGTTAAGTATTATGGGACAAGGACAAGATCATCGGGAGGGCAGTAGTATGCTCTCATTTCTAGGGTACCTCGGAAGGAGGGTAACGATCTTGTTAAAGGTTTAGCTTTTCTTCTCTATCATCCCGTTAGGACTTCGTTTTTTGTACCATTTAAGTCTGCTTCGATAGTTGAGTCTCTGCACCTTAAGTACTAGCGTAATAGAGAATCCCATTTTTGTCTCAAAGTCCTATTGGAGAATCAGTCCATTTATACATGACCTGTTTGGATTTGAGAATGTCTATGCCAAGTGTTGAGTTTGTAAATAATGCTTATGTTTTTAAGCTATGGATGGATTCTAGGGATGAAGTGGTTATCCAGTAGGGGGTGCCACTCCCGGTTTTGATAGGAGGGTAGTTAGACCTTTTGACTAGCCTTGGTAATGCCCTCGAAGTATCGTGTAACCTTTTTGAGGTTCTGTCATGACTAGTTACTTAGAATCCCTTGATGCCTTTATTGGAAATTTGAAGCCCGATCGAGTGGTGTTCGCCAACAAGACGGATGGTTTACTTCATTTATGCATGGGTTATAGAGATCATCCTAGTAAGTGCGCATGATAACCTGGTTGACATCTGTTTACTTTCAAGAGAAAGTTCTTCTACATGGAATACCTTATAGTATATAAACGAGATCCAAGATTCACTAGTGAATTTTGGAAAGCTTGCATGAGATCATGAGTACGCAGTCATGTTTGCGCCAAGTATTCTAGGAAAAAGGGATAAGTGCAAGTGGAACGAGAGGCGACGAAGAAATGAGTTCCAGCTCATGTTATGGAAACAGGAAATAAGAAGCTACGAAATCGCGAAGTTAAAAGACGGTCAAGGCACAATGGAATTAAGCTCAAGGAAATACGACTTTGATGGTCAAAGACTAGATACGCGCATGATATCTCTTTTTGGGAGTATATCCTTGATCCCTGTTTTCTGTAGAGCTTACTTGTAGGCTATCTTTCGTGGACATCCTCTCGGTCCTATTTTCTGTTACAAACCCCGTAAGGAGTTTGTCTTGTTTATCTTCTCGGCCCTGTTTCAGGGAATCCTAGGTAGAACCCTATGGATGTAAACATGTATTTGAAACATGTTATGATTGATATGGTTGCAAGTGGTTGCAAGTGGTTGCTCGTGGATGCGCGAATACACATTAGATACTAGCTCGACTCGGTCACATTTCATATTGCATATGCACGAGTATTTATACTTGTTTATGGATGAAATCGAATGTATTATCATGTGGTTGTTGCATATGAATGAATGATTGTGCACGCATATAGTATCTATATGACTAGGACTATTTGCATACATGTTGGATTCATGGCACTATACATATTTTGCATTAGATCACTCAGGCCTGATCATTTACATTAGATAAGTGCATATACACACACGTTTTGCATATATTCATACAGCATTAGAAATCATCTAAGGACAATGGTTGCTTGTGGATGATGTTTTGAGTAGATGGATGATGGATGGTAGGATATGTTCTTCCTAACTTGGAGATTTCGGGGACGAAATCCTAAAAGGTGGGGAGAATGTAACAACCCGTATTTCGATAACATGTTAAAACGAGAATCAAGGCAGAATTTAATTTTAAATTCTGAATCAAGTAAAACGGGCTATGCCATTGCGTTCGTCTCGGAAAAATATGCGAAATAGAGTCCGAGTTTTCGAAAATCGGAGTCCGTATGACCCGATTAAGGCCCAACGAAGTTTTCAGAAAATTTCGAAGTAAAAACAGATTTCAAATTCAAGTTTGAATTTGGAAATTTGGGCCAGTTTGGGCCATGCGGGAAAATTCCCGCCAGAGCACCCAAGTTGATAGCCCTGTCGACTTGGGAGTCGACTTGGTTGGACCCAAGTCGACAGCCCTGTCGACTTGGCTGTCGACTTGGTCCAGCCGGGCAGTTCTGCCTGGTGCACCATTTTGGGTTTGTGTTGAGTTTGGGGGCCAGATTCGGTTTTAAGGGCTGAGATTGCAACTAGGGTTTAATCCTATGGCCTAAAACACTTGCCTAATCTATAAATAAGACCCTAACCTAACCCTAAATCATCATTATTCATTCATACAACTAAACTATGGCAAAATTCTACCTCTCATGGCCTCCACTCTCTTCATAAAATTTCTAAATTGTTTCTATGAGAGATTTTCCATGCATACAAGTGTTTTCAACCTTGTATGAGTGTCATTAGCTTGCATTCAAGTCAAGTTTCTATATTTGCATCATAAAGCAAGGGTTTTGATCATTTTGGCTCAAGGGTTTTTATGTTAGAGCTTGCATTTTGGGTCTAGTTGATTTCGTAAGGGCTTTGTCATATCTTTTGTGCCTTCATAGCAAGGTAAGCCCTTTCCCTACTTTTAGATATTAACTATGAAGTTAAATGTTTATGTGCAAGTTTGGGTTTGATCATTGAGTATAATACATGCTATCATGTCATGCAAGTTTATGAAGTCTTCATCTTGATCTTGTGGTCATAAAGCTTTGGCCTTTATGTTAAATGTTGCATTTTGGCAACATGAGAACTATCATACCCCTTATGATAGCTTGCATGTAATGTCATATGCGAACTTCTAGCCATCTTTCTATGTCATTTATCATCATGATTCGCTTATTTGCCAAGTTTGAACGTTATGCATGTTTTTGAGGCTTAAGAATGTAACATGCAAGTTAATGAACACATTATGTCTCATTTGCCACCATGTTCAACTAGTGGCTTTATACCCCCTTTTGTCATGCCTTTGACAAGTTCCTTCTTTGAATCCATTATGCGAGTTTAAAAGCGTTGGGTCACATTATGGGAAAACATAATGACATGAACATGATTTGGGTAAATGGGGATAAACATGACAACATGTAACGTTAAATATGACATGTGTTTATACTTGAAAACATGACTTGAAATATAACATGGAAGTTGACATGTAAGTATGCTTGAAAACATAAGCTTGGGAATTTACCTATTAAGTTAGGTCTACCCATTGGGAATTTACCTATTAAGTTAGGTCTACCCAATTGCTTGAAAACTTGTAATATGTGTTGGAAACATAATGGACATGACACTTAGATAATATAAGTGTGGCCAACTCGAGGTTGGGTTGAGTTTGCAACGTAAAACTACCCGGAACCGACCGGCCTAACTAGTAGTTGCAAACAATAGGACCCAATGTGAGAAGTTGGTCATGTTGTGCTTGAACCCGAGGTTAGACCAAGTTGTGGTGTAAAGCTACCCGGAACCGACCGGCTTAACTAGTAACCACAACAAAGTCTAATGTGAGAGGTTGAGGTGCATTAAGTAATTAATGCCACATGATAGGGTTAAGTTAATTTGATTAATGACTCTTAATCAAATATGACATGGACAAATGGGTTAAGTAATTTGATTAGGCTAATGATACTTAACAAAACATGACAAGGTTGGGTAGGTTAAGTAATTTGATTTGCCTAATGACACTTAACCATTTTTATACGACTAGTGGACGGGGTTAAGTTAACCAACACTTAATCAATCCAACACGATAACTTGGTAAGGTTAAGTAAGTTTTCTTAATGACGCTTAACCGAAAAATACAGTTAATGGATGGGGTTAAGATTGGACTCAACTAGTCTAAGCATGGAAATCGGATGGGGTTAAGTTAGCCTAGACTTAATTAATCCCACTTGGTAGTTTAATGGAGTTAAGTTAAACACTTAACTAATCTAACATGATGATTTGAGGTGGTTAAGTGACCTATACTTAACCAATCTAACTCGTGAATTTATTGAGGTTAAGTTAACCTATACTTAACCAATCTAACGTGAAAACATGATAAGGCTAAGTCACGAATCGCTTAAATACGCTTGACCGATTTGACTCAGTGATTTGATAGGGTCAAGTTAATATATACTTAACCAACTTGAGCATGGTTTGTAGGGTTAAGTCTTGAACTTGGATACTTAGCCAATTTTGACATGATTTGTAGACGGGTTAAGTCATGAACTTAAGTGACACTTAATCCATTATGTAAACCCTAGTTCTGAGGATTAGGTGGATAACTGTAGTTAACAAGGATAACGGGAATAAGGCTAAGTGTAAACCTTAGTTGAAGAATAACTAAGTAATGATTCTTAGTCAAGGAAATTTAGACCAGTTCATAGATAGATGTGTAACCTAATACGGTAGGTCATCGTTTAAGTATACGAGTAGGAGCAAGTATCTGATTTAGATAAAGGCTCCAGCGAACTGGGTAACGAAGCAGCGGCTTCGGGGAACGTGAGGATATTCTTGGTATCCCTCTATGAGCTGCCAGGTGATCATACTAGGCTCATGAGAGGTTAAGGTCTGCGTTAGAAGAACCAAGAGTATGCCTTGGTTGCTATACGAGCGACCTAAAGACGGGGATTGATACGGG
Source organism: Allium sativum (assembly GCA_030737875.1). Taxonomy (NCBI): domain Eukaryota; kingdom Viridiplantae; phylum Streptophyta; class Magnoliopsida; order Asparagales; family Amaryllidaceae; genus Allium; species Allium sativum. The sequence continues at coordinate 166,441,653 of CM060924.1, forward strand.
ATAGTCGACGATACACGGTCGTACCCTAGATAGCATTTCGTCAGGCTACCTACCATCTTTGGTCAAGCGTGTACGTACGGAAAGGCAGAGAACACCCAAAAGACCATAATTGCTATCTAATTATGGGTGCGGTAAGGCTTGGATGTGGGTTGGCCAGTGTTGTGTTCTCATACAGGATTTATCATGTCTTGTCTTTCACTAGTTGAGGGAGGGGTCTCGTGGGACCATAGCCACGTATAGAAAAAAACAGACCTTAGCATCTGCATCGGCAGATAAATCGTAAGCTCCCGACCGAGTCCTGTATTTCTTGATCTGCCCTGTGACAGGACTCGGATGGCACGATGTGATACATGTGCATACAGTCATGGAAAAACGATTCACGATGAATGCGTGGGAAAAAGGGCGCGGTTGACGGTTAGCGTAATTCCTAGTTGCCCTGGGTGGTTGAACCAAAACCGAGATACGAAAACGTGCAATAGGTAAGCATAATCCCTAGTAGTCCTAGGTAGCATAAGTCCTAGTTGTACAAACGATGATTCATGTTGAAAGACCCTAGTTAGATATAGGGTGACAGTCCAAAACGATCTTAAGGATCATGGAACTATGTTATAGTAGTATAGAATCTCATGGGAAAGCCCGTATGGTCTACGGAAAGGGACTGAACATTTACATGGAATAAAACATACGAGTTGAGTAACCTATATATGCGATATATTAGGTTGACATAGACCATTACACGACTTTTGAGTAAGGGTCATTCATGTTAACACATGATACGGTGGGGATACTAGTACGGTAGGTGCAGAGCAGATGTACAGGATAGATACCATGGGACGTTATACGTGATAGATATCTTGGGGATATTATACTTGATAGAAACCTGACGATGTGATACCTTGTTTTATCTTGACATCGTAATTTATCATGACACCTTAGTTTATCTGAGTTCAGTAGTGCATCCTGTTATTTTGATTTAGCTTATCTATCTTGTTATCATGCTTATGTTCATCTCAGTTTCTCATGTCAGTTAACTTTACTAGTTTTTGTGCTGATAGTAGATAGGGCTTACTCAGTCTTTTTGACTGACCCGTTTTGTTTCGCTTCTTTTCTTCCGTCCCCCCCCCCCCAGGTTACGGGGAGGAAATACTGTTGTTTAGTTCGGACTTCTTCTGCTTGAAGGTCATCATGGATGGCTTGGACTTTTCTTGGCTATGGCTACTTTACTGTTTTACTTGGGGAATAATTTATGAAAATGTCTTTATGCTTCTTTACTATTGCAAGACAGGTTTTGATGTACTCTGATGTAAAAGGCTTTAGACCTTATTTATTCATATTATGAAAGTTTGATTTTACTTCCGCTATTTTATATGTTCTGTCTTGTGATATTTCTGTGCATGTTTACCAATAATGCCCCTCTAAAGCTAGTGCATTCCTTTGCGAGTGACCCTAGCGGAGGTGGGGTGTTACAATAACAGAGTATGAATAAATATTACACATTAGAAAGTATCATAGATTTAAAATTACAATGCAGCGGAAAACAATACATAACACAACTGAAAGAGATACACGGATACAAAGCTTTCCGAATATAGCTCCAACTGTAAATCCAAGATCCTGGGAAAACGAAATATCTGTGAAAACCAAAACTACTAGCTGCCCGTGTGGAAAATAGGGGTACCCATAGTTTAGGTAGAAACAATTAACTTCGAGTTAGTTATGGGAGTGGTATAAGAACTAAAACGGTTATTTAAAACTTTACTTTAAAATAGAGTAAATCAAGGTACCACACCATATAACACAGAATGGGCTTTCTTCCAAGAATATCAGTGCATAAAACAAACAGCGCAATGCTTTTTGGAAAAATTAAGCTATTATAAGACTCAGGTCCCAACACACAATGCAACGCAAGCCGGAGGAAAGAGTTTTACCTTATAATAGCCAAACATGCTTGGTACGTTAAAACAAATCATTTTGATATTACTATAAGTGCATAGTGTATCAAACAACTTCAAATACAAATGTATCAATCATAGACGACATAGTACCCCATCCTACTATGTCGCCATACTAGTTCTGCAATTGAAACCGAAACGTCACGTATTGGAAATTGGATTCCATCTATGAGTTGAAGCCAGGGATGGCTCCACACCGATTCGAGACACTCTAGAAAATACCTCAGGGCTCGAACGCTGGTGAACCCTTGGATCTTCAGGGCCGGTCCTCACTTACTTTTGAGGATTGGTTATTCCTGAACACACGTTTCTCGGTCCTATCGGACCTCTCTGAGCCACTAGGGACTCAATATCTTTGGCGCCTCATACCATTATCCACATTAGTAAAAATGTATGGGCTTCATACCATGACACCACTCCTAGCTAGAAGGAAACGTTGTGCACTCCTTACAGTCACGATTCCGTTTTTGACTCATACCAAGGTGTGAGGCTTGCAAATTAACGCTATACACAAAGCTATGTTATTTAAATCCGTGCTTTGATCATCAACCACAAGACTTTGCTTTTCAGTAGAAGCCTTGATCACTGCATCTCTACATGCCACACTGACAATTCACGCCATGCAACTGATGTCTATCGATATATAACCTCTAAGCTCGTACGTCTCAGAGAAGGGTATTAAGCAAGAGAATAAATTCTCCACTACCAAACAGATACAAATTTAATAGAAATCAATTAACACAGAATAAAATCCAATGTCGTACATACATCCATTTACAAGTTCGTTCTGAGTCTGAACGAAACCAGAGGCACCCTATTCCTCATCCCATATGCCCAATACAGGAGAGAGGTCCTCGCATATCCGGTTGATCTCCAAGTACGTCTGGACGATCACCACTTATTACCTTGTCTTGGGTGTACAACCCAATCAAGACATCAGTAATCATCCAAACGATGTGAAGAAGTTCGAGCTTCAACCACCGTCTTCATCGTTGACTTTTAGTTGTCGTATTAATTACTCAGAATGGGTGAAACCCGGTCTTTTCGAATAACTCGCGTATTTTATAATCAATAATCAAGTGCTATAAGAACACATCATACGCCTCATTCCAATTCAAAATATTCTTTTATTCAAATATTCACATCATTAGGGAAACGTTCCCATTAATTTTGTCAAAGATAAATTCTTTAAATTTATTCTTTAATCTTCCTTTATCAATTCTAAAACAAATTAAGGTTTATCAAACTAGTCGGGATTATTAAGCCTTACCGAAGTAATCATTTATTATATTAACCCCAATCCCAACCTATTCATCCAATGGAGCAAAACTGGTAGTACCTCATATCTAACACCCACGGTGTTATCGGTAAATTAATAACCATTTCACATTCAAATCTAATTAAAGATTTAACTATCTCCTGGAGTAAACTGGTGGTACTCCATTCTCGATCATTTCCGAAATTTGATAATTTAAATTATCATATTCTCATTTCAATCTAATTAAAGATTTATTAAAGCTCCCACTAGTTTTATTTTTCCAACAATCATTATTTAATGATTATTTAACTTTGGAAACCAAAACATGCCACATCGACAATCTACACCACACCACTAATTTCTGCTAATATATAACCTCTAAGCTCGTACGTCTCAGAGAAGAGTGTTAAGCAAGAGAATAAATTCTCCGCCACCAAATAGATATATATTTAGTAGAGAACAACAATACAGTTCGAAATACAATGTTAAACATATAATTCTGTCTTTAACTGGGTTAAAGAACCAATGTCATTTAAAACACAGTTCACGATAAACCCAAAATCACATTCCATTAATTATGGAATCTTCACGGGAAACAGATCAATATATAGTCGATATCAGTTTCTTTGTCCGAATAATAATATAAATGGAATAATGGCAAAGCCTTTTAAATTCCATATATAGTAACAACCTTCCTCCACAGAAGCACATCTCGATTATTACCAAATCGAATTCCATTCAATTCCAATTTAATATATATTAAATTAGAAAACTTTACTTTGGAAAATTTCCATTAATCTTAATTAAAAGATTTATATATTCCAAATCACATTTCACTGTTAATCAGGTTAAAGGACGAATGTCGTTAAAAAAACAGTTCACAATAAACCCAATTCACATTCCATTTTATTCCAATTACTAAATATAAATGGAAACTCTAATAATCTTAATTAAAAGATTTATTCTTTTCACACGGGGTTTAAGAACAGTGTTACTGAAGACATCATTCATAACAAAGATATCTATCTATCGACTTATATTCAATATCAAATTTTGAAACTAACTAATATCGTACTGGGAATAACGATATCTATCTATCTTCCAAATTACTCCATAATACCCGTATAGCCATGGAATCCAATATCGAAATCTCCCAAAGATGATTTCTATTCAAATCCATTCCAATTCATACATGAAAAATTCTGGTTAAATTAAAACCATTCACAAATCCAAATTATTTATTTAAAAACATTGGATTATCTTTCTAGTTAATAACTAGTTCATTTTGATAAAAATATATTTCTATCTTTACAAACATGGAATTTTTCATCTCAGTTCTTTCCAAATCATTTATTATGATTTTACACAAATTATTAATAATTTTAATAATTTTATCATGACCCGTATAGTCGGTTTCCAATAACGGCCACCAAACTGCATCCATAGCGACTTTTTTTCAAATTTGATTTGAACATAATTCCAAATCCAGCTATTAGATTTCAAATCTCTTATATTCATTGGAAAGCTCTTTCAGATATGAACCCAACACTGAACCCAACACTTCCGGTTTTAGGAGAATCCGACGGTCGGATCTCCCATAATGTCAATTCGAAGTCAATGGTTGAATTTCGTGAACGGTCTCGACGCGACGCGTTCTATTCAAGCCATTAATATATAGAATATATATATATAATATATTTCGTTCAAAACACATTTTATAAATTCGTTTTAAAAACGATTACCACTTCCATTTCAATTTTAAATCAAAATTGAATATTCCTTATCGTTATAATATTTAAATGATAATGTTTTCAAAATATCAGATTTTGAAATAAGTTCCTTTTTCGATATTCATTATAAAAATGAATAAAATCATTCGCGTTAAAATGGCACATAACTAATCAACACGGCTTCACATATTTCGGTATTTTCGTGTTCATCCAAAATCGGAAATCAAATTCACATTTTAATCCTTCACTGAATATTATTTTAAAATATTCGTTATTTCTGAATTGGAGTCAGACCCAGTCAATTACCATATAATTTATTTATATGGTTTTCATACAACACATGTACACAACAACAATGATAAACAATAATCCATCATCCAGAGTGCATTTCACAACTGCATAAGCATTAAATATAAATAATTAATGCTTACGACAGTCTGTCAACCAATGGATTGACATACAACTAAACAATTTAGATTAGTGTACGTCAAATATCATCCTAATACCCGTATAGGGTTTCAACCAACAAATACCGAATATTATTTGTGCAGTTGGATGATGTGTAAAATTTATCGTCCCAATCCATTTCAGTTAAATGGGTGTACATAAACAAATTTTCGATTTGTAAATGAATATTTTATTTTCATTTCAGGAGAATTTATGCCGTTCACATATACGTTAAAAATTATATTTTTAATGATAAAATATTTATTTCAATACTTGGCTATTTTATATAGTTCATACATTCAATAAAAATGATATTTTTATTGTTCAAACATTTTATTCAACTCATGAATATTTTATATAGTTCATATACACATTAAAAATTATATTTTTAATGAACAATATTTATTTCAGAAAATTTCGGCATTATAACGGCGCGATATTAGAACCATAATAATGTCAGCATTACCCCTCTCCTGATACTAGCTCGCGCCATACACAATAATCACAACCAATTCAAACAATCCCGCAATCTATTCACAATTAATTTTACAACCACAATTCAAATTTCCACAATACAATCCAAACAAATAACTATGGTTTGTACAATAAATAGTGTCGGGGGCTAATTAGCCCCGTCTGCAACCTAGGATATATTTAACTATAAATTAAATTGAGTGAGAAGGTGTTCTCACATTGGGATCCACTCCTCCGTTATTTTCTAACACTCTGATTTGCTGTTCTGGTTCCAGAATTTGCAAACGAGCTCCAATCTTCACGATGTCTTCTTTTCTAGCTTAAACGCGTCATTCCAGACCACTTTCGCCTAATGAATTTTTTCCCGAAAATGCTCCATTTTGTCGGAAATCACAAAAAGACAGTATTTGGATAGCAGATTTTAGACATGTTTTCTGAACAACTCCGCAATCCAAAATATGACTTCCATATACTCAAATCGAAGAGAAAACCTTGCTTTTCGATTTTGGTACCGTTTGAGAGCTATTGGCGAAATAGTGACAGGGGGTTATTTGCAAAATGAGAATTTTGTAAAGATTGAATTTATTTAGAGGAGGGGGCCCTACGGGCGGCGCTGGGTGGTCAGTGGCGGCGCAGGTGGCTGAGGAGGGTACGGCCAAGTGGTGGTGGCGGTGGAGAGGCCAACGGAGGCGGTTTAGGTTGATTTGGGGGTTAGGGTTTTAGAAATGGAGAGGGAGAGAGGAGGAGGAGAGGGAGGTAGGTGGCCGGTGGTTCGAGGGGGGAAGGCGGTGGTGGCAGCGACGGCGGGGGGCAGGGGGTTTGGTGCGACAGCGTCATTCATTTTTTTTTCCTTTTCAGTTTTGAAAGAGGAGGGAGAAAGAAAGGGGAAATTATATATATAATTTAATTTTTTTTAATTTCCAAAAAAGTTAGATTTTTATTTGAACTCCAAATCGAACCAAATGACTATCGTCCCTAGCTAATTATCCGCATTCCAACACAATGGAATATGTCCCGTAAGCCAACTCTACTGTTTCGATCAGGTTTTATCAAAATCAAAATATAAATTAATATAACGTTCAAAAATGATTTCATACATTTTAATTTACTGGGGCCACATACTATCTCCAAGAATTCCAAAAAAATAAATCTTGCTATGTTTTGACGAAACGGTCCTAACAAAACTAATTTCGTCGAATTTGGAGACCGTTTGAAAAATGATCATTTTCCAGTCGATTAAATTCAAACTAAAATTACCAAACGCGTTTGAATTCACCACACTCACATATCAATTCCAAAAATTATGAAAATTGGAATCTAGCAATAATTTGAAATTTCCGATCCAACAAAAGTGGTTTCATTTGAAAACGGAGGTCGTTTGCAAATTGGTTATTTTTAAGGGATATATATTATATAAAATATATATAAATTCCATAGCAACTACTTTCAATTTTAAAATGGACATAACTTTCAATTTACACTATGAAATCTGGATTTTTCACATAGTTAGAAAGATATTATTAAATAGATTCAAATGTTTCTTATTTTACCGAAATCCGATTTATTTTGAATTATGTACATTCATTTGAAGTTTAAAATCGAATTTTCAAACTACCATGCCATTTCAGGCTCGTTTTATAATTAAAATAAATTTATACGTTCTAATTCTGATTTAAACAAATTTTAAGTCGTTACTATTTAAAATAAATCATTTTAAATGTTCAAAATCCATAAAATAGCTAAAATAAAATTTTAAATTGGTTCTGAAAATCTGGGTTGTAACAGGCTAGTTGCTATGCACAAGGATCGTGAGAATGGATGGCTAGATGAAGATGCTTGGAAGCGTATGGACGGGATGGAAGCGGATTGTGGGATGCGGATCATGAGACCTTTAACATCATGCATGAAGCTGATGTAAATAATGCATAGAAACTGATGTTAAAACACTTTCAATTTATTTATTAATGTAAAAAAAATTAATACATATTTTTAGGTATGATTCATTTTAGCCATAATACATATTTTTACAATAAAATATAATTAATAAATATTTAATATAATTTACTAATTAATAATCATTAACAATAATACATTTAACAAGTGATGTAATAGACAACATCTATTTTAACTATAAAATATAATTAACTATAAAATATAATTAATAAATATTAACTATAAAATATAATTAATAAATATTAACTATAAAATATTAAATATAAAATATAATTAACAAATATTAACTATAAAGTATAATTAATAAATATTAACTATAAAATATAATTAATAAATATTAGCTATAAAAATATTAACTATAAAATATAGTTAATAAATATTAACTATAAAATATAATTAACTATAAAAAATAATTAGTAAATATTAACTATAAAATATAATTAATAAATATTAACAATAAAATATAATGAGCTATAAAATATAATTAATAAATATTAGCTATAAAATATTAATAATAAAATATAATTAATAAATATTAACTATAAAATATTAAATATAAAATATAATTAACAAATATTAACTATAAAGTATCATTAATAAATATTAACTATAAAATATAATTAATAAATATTAGCTATAAAAATATTAACTATAAAATATAGTTAATAAATATTAACTATAAAATATAATTAACTATAAAAAATAATTAGTAAATATTAACTATAAAATATAATTAATAAATATTAACAATAAAATATAATGAGCTATAAAATATAATTAATAAATATTAGCTATAAAATATTAATAATAAAATATAATTAATAAATATTAACTATGAAATATAATTAACTATAAAATATAATTAATAAATATTAACTATAGAATATAGTTAACTATAAAATATAGTTAACTATAAAATATAATTAGTAAATATTAACTATAAAATATAATTAATAAATATTACCTATAAAATGTAATTAATACATAATTTGACTATAAAATATAATTAATAAATATCGACTATAATTTACTAATTATTAATCATTAACAATAATACATTTAACAAGTGATGTAATAGACAATAACTATTTTAATAAGTGATGTAATAGCCAAGATTTTTGGTATGGCCTAAGTTCAATTTTTTTAGAAGTGTATTTAAGACATCAGTCGTTCAATAAATCGATGTCTAAAAAACCAACAACATCAAAAAAATAAATTGACATCGACTGTATTTGCGACGATGTCAAAACTATGTTGTCTATTCTACTTTTTCTTGTAGTAAAGTAAAATCGATATTTAAAGAGTTTGGAATTGGGAAAAGGTGTGTTTTTCTATTAGTATAGTTGCGACAAATGATTATTAAGTTGTTTTTTAAATAAAATACTTTACAAAAAAATTAAGAAAGTTTTTTAGATTAATTATAAAGAGAAAATGTTGTCAAAAGTAATAAAAATATAGGTTGGTAATTGAAGTGTCTGTTCATACTCATCTAAATGAATGACAAAATTTCATTAATTTAAAGTATTCAAAAAAATTAATATAGTTATGCATACTAAATATATTCTAGGAAATAATTTTTATTTATTATATACTATTGCATAAAAAGACATAAAAATTCAACATTACAATTGTCGGTCTTAAAAAATGGTTGTTATAACCATTAAGTGTTGAATTGTATGAAAATAATAAAATACCATAATTTGGGGTTCGCTTTGATTTTTTTTTTACGAAGGTATATAAATGTCTGTAGTTTCATGGGAAAATTTTCATGAAAAATTTATTAAATTAAAAAAAATTGGAATTTTTAACAAAATTGCATTGTTTAATGTGAAAATTAGGCTCACATCCCTAAAAATGTTCAAAATTAACACCACATCCAGTCAAAGTTTCTATGCATTTCTGGTCCCTATTTTTAGCTGCCGCCCAAAAATTTTAGTCCATCCCGCCTCCTGCCACATCCACTTCCGCCTTTTTTAAATATGCAAAAAAAAAATGCGCTCATGCATAAAAAAATATTCTAAAATCTGGAAATAATCCCAGGAGTCCACGCAAATTAAAAAAAAAAGTTGCATACTTCTATGCAATTATTCCTTATAGTAGCATACATGTATGCATATATTTATATAATGTATTTACGTTGAAAATCTGGACCAATATACGCATACATGTATGCAACTATTAGCGAATAACTGCATACATTTATACATACAAAGTTGAACTGAGATTCACGTGTAACGAAAAGTTGCATACATGAATGCAACTATTCTGTATATATGCATGCTTGTGTGCAACAAATTTAAAAGGGACGGCGGCTTGCGAATATACGCATGAATGCATGCATTTATTCTGTACATGAGCATAAATGTATGCAACAATGTCTGAAAACGGCGAATGCTTGAAAAAACAGACCAAATTTGAATATATGCATAAAAGGATGCATATAATGCAGTTTAGCTGCATACATGTATGCATTTATACTGCAGTTTTGGCGCAACACTGAAATATAAGCATGAATGTATGCAACTATTTACGAATAGGTGCATCTTTTGATGCAAAAACCTGCTGTTTCGCTGATTTTGTGTTATTTTGGGTTTTGACGTGGTTTTTGATTGATTTTCCACCTAATTTTTTTGCGTGAACGTGTTTTATTTAATAATGAATTTATGTGATTTTTTTATATTTTTTTATACGTTTTTGAAAAATAGGGACCTAATTTACAATAAGTTTAGGACCGGATGTGAGCCTAATTTTGAAACTTAATAGGGACCTGTGACAAACGGACCCTTGTTTAATATGTCTGTTTGACAATAAAAGAGAGAAATGTATAGAAATTTTTTATTATAGAAAAACAACTTAATTTTAAAATCATTAAAATTCAAATTTTGGCTTCAAAATTTGAAAATATAGTCGTTATAACTAACTAAGTGTCTATTCATTTAAAAATAATAAATATTCAAATTTTGAATTTTGGCTCCAAATTTTTTACACAACCAAGTACATCTCTCTACTTTACACTTAAGAATTTCAATAATAAATTATTAGTTTATGATTTCTTAGGTTTAAAACATACTACGTTTTATGTTCTCTGCCTTGTTTTCAAATTATATAGTCAATTTTATAAAACTTCTATAAAATTAATAAATAATATTGTAATTCTTTAAAATCTTTTCCAACCTTTCAATAATTAATATTAATTACAACTCTTTAAGATTTACTACTTTAGATAAAATCTTAAGATACCTAAAAAAATGTTTTTCAGTTTAAAAACTAGTCGTTATTTTTCGGAGGAAATCTTTCGTTTTACTTGTATATACCAATTTTGATTATTTTTAAGAACTAAAATTACTCTTTGCTTAGAACATGCACGAAAAAAAAAGGTTTTAGGATTACAGATTTTCCTGATGTCTCCAGTCCAGTGTTAAAGGTTTTCTTCAAGCATCTATCTCCATCTGTTATTTTGATCGATGAATGATCACTTGGTGTCTTTTAACAAATAGTCTTCAAAATAACTATTCCCCTACAAACGCAACACAATTTTTCAAAAAATCAAGTGACTTTTCAAATAAATATATGCAATTTTAACCAATAAGTAAGAAAATCTAAAATATTTAAATTAGGAGTTAGAATAAAATCTAAGAAAATAAATTTAAATATTAAGTGACATAAAATATTTTAAATAAAAGGTAATTTTCATATCAATTTAAAAATATAAGTTAAGGATGTTTTAAAATAGGCTATTTTTATTCCAACCCAAAAATAAGCCGAGTAGCCCCCATTGTATCAAAAAAATACGAGGACAAAAATATCCTTTCCTTATTATATTTTTTAAAACTTTTCTGCATACCCCGTAGTTGCCCTACGTGGTTTCTTAGTGTACTCCGCAGAGAAACTACGTGGTACTTTAAGTAACCACGTAGGACTACTACTAGGTACACAGTAAAACCATGTAGTCACCTTACGTGGAAAGGTATTTTTGTCTTTTTTTTAAATTAGCGGGGGGCTACTCAGCAAAATTGGGAGTACATCGTTTTTTTAACTTTTGGGGGGGCTATTCAGCACATTGTTGGGTTCAAAAAGAAATTGCCTTTAAAATATTATAACGCTGAAATGCTGAGAAAATTGGAATAGAATTTAAGTGCTATTACGGAGTTTAAACAAATACCATAGACTCCATTACTTATCTTGATTTCTTGAACTCTTGCTACTCATGAGTCTTCAATCCTGAACACTTCTTCTTTGTAATCTTGAATCTTAAACTGTACAGTCTTTAAAGCAATACCTATATATCATCCTGCATATATATATATATATATATATATATATATATATATCTTTATCATAGTGTTAGTATATAATTTATAATAGTTAAAACAACGTTGTTGTTATCAAAACCATCGTCACCATCATCTCAATCCCTAACATGGTAGTCGGACTCACTCCTTTCCTCTGAGTTTACTCAAAGATGTACGAGTTGTAGTCAGGCCCACTCCTTTCTCTGAGGTCTTAGGGAGTATGAAATTGAATCATAAGTCTGTTAGGTATTCTTTGATACAACATTCTATATTTATATACATCTTGGATATATTTGAGTCTATGTGGAATCATGACTCAAATTCATTGCCTATTTTATAGGTTTCTTGTTTTTGAAGGTTGATTAATTGCATCTTTTAAAGATTTTATAGATTATATGGAGTAATTAGTTGCCTTTTTTATTGCATTAGAAAAGGCAACAAATTATCTACATGGGAAGACTTATGGAATTATTCAATAACTTCTTAAAGAAAATATTTTGTCAGTCTTATTATAAATAGGCATTACATTTTTCATTATTTGTATATGGGAGAAAAGATCTATTCTCTTTAGGTTTTAGGACTTGAGATATCTTCTCAATTTAAGGTTTTTCTTGTAATCTTTTGGTGGTTTAATAAAAGTTTTGTTTTGGTGGAATTATTTTGTCATTATTTTTCTTCACTTCTTATCTCTTCTAAAATGTAATTGTGTAGAGATCCTAGGAAAATTCCTAACGGTTAGTATCATAGCCTACTACACAAATTTTTCGAAGAGAGTTTGGTTACGGAGAAGATAAATGTGGAGAAACTTAATGGAAGAAACTGGGGGTTATGGAAAGTGAAGATGAAAGACTATTTCTATCTTAATGATCTTTACCAACCCATGGAAAATAATGGATAAAAGCCAAATGCCATAACTGAGATGAAGCGGGAAATTTTGGATTAAAAAACTAGAGTGTTGCTAATGAAACGTCCGCTTATACGATCTGGAAAAAATTAGAAGGAATATATGCAAAGAACTTTGTAACGAATAAGGCTCTTCTTATGAAAAGATTGATGAATCTCAAGCTTAAGGAAGGTGAGTCAATTGGAGAGCATCTTAATGATTTTCAGGCAATCGTAAACCAATTGGTAGCCGTAAATTACAAGGTAGATGATGAGACACAAGCTTTAATGTTGATGAGTTCATTACCGGAGAGTTGGGAAACACTTGTGGTTGCATTGAATAACTCAAATTCAGATGGCGTTGTTTCAATGGGGTTGGTGGTTAGTAGTTTGCTTAATGGGGCGATACATAGGATGAACCTAATAGATGAAAAGGATAAGGTAGAAAGAGAAAGTAGAAATCCATTTGAAGAGGTCAATTTTGCAAGGAAATGTAGCCGTTCAAGCATGGATAGAGGATCAAATAACTCAAACATAGAAAGGGATTTTATTTGTTGTTACTGTGAAAAACCCAGTCATCAACTAAGATTTTACAACAAACTTAAAAAGGATAAAGGAAGAATAAAAGCATTAGAGGAAGACATTGATGACAGCAGCAATAGAGAAGCAAATTTTGGTGAAGATCTTGATGATAATGTCGTATGTATGGATAAAGAAAAAAATAAAGTTTGGGTACTTGATTCAGGCTCTTTTTTCCACATATGCAATCAAAGGGAAGCATTTATTGATTATGAAGAACAAACTGATAAAATGGAATATGCCGATGGTGGAGATTTGCATGTTAAAGGCACATGTTCAGTTAGGTCAAAGATGAATGATGGAAGGGCGGTGAAGCTAAAAGGAGTTAGGTACATTCAAGAAATTAAGAAGAGTCTTGCTTCAATAGTCCAGTTAGGACGAAAAGGCGGCAACTTTTCGACTAGAGGTGGAGTTACAAGGGTTTGGAGGGGTAATAAGAAGCTTTTGCGCATGAAACGTGGAAATAATAACATATATAAAAATTGCTTGGGAAAACGATAGATAATGAAGAACCTTCTCAAAGTGGTGCTGGAAATTCAAATTTGTCGAATTCAAGGTGGAGCCAGCAACAAAGAGTTGCGAAGACCACATGGAGGCCATTGTGGTCACTACACCAGAAAAGCAATTTTGCAATGGTTTTAGGCCGTGGCTAATGTGTTTTGCCATGGCTAAAAACCGTGGCAAAAAGGGGAGTGAAAATTTTTGCCACGACTTTGTCACGGCACATAGTCGTGGCAAAACTGGGATCTTTCACGCTCCGGACTGAATTTTTCAATGGCTTAAAGCCGTGGCAGATTTTATTTTGTCACGGCTAATACCCGTGGAAAATATCCAACTGTAATTTTTTTAATATGATTTTTCCACGTCTAATAGCCATGGCAAATATCCAATCGTATTTTTTTATATGATTTAGCCACAGCTTTGTGCCGTGGCTAAATTCATTTGAAAATACTGCATTTTAATTTGGTACCTCTATCTAAAGCATAAATCTTTGGTTTGAAAGACATATGAGCATGTTATATCCACCAATACAAATTTTAATCTTCATAACCACAAAGTTCAAATGAACAACTCATACTTCATTAACACAAATACGACTTGTCCAAACTAAAAACTACAAAGTTCAATTGAACAACTCATACTTTATTGGCACAAATATACTTGTCCAAACTACAAAGTTCAAATGAACAACTCATACTTCATTAGCACAAATACAACTTGTCCAAACTAAAAACTACAAAGTTCAAATTCAATTCACAATGTCGGTACGCATTAACAATTCAAATTGCAGACCCTTACTTCAAAGTTCAATTATGTCTATTTGCAAATTAGCACACTAAAAAAAGTATGACAGTTCATTCCTTTCCCTTTCACATGATAAAGATAAAGCCGCCCAAAGCCCCATTAAAAGCATCAACTTCAAACAATTGAAACCTCCATCATTGCATTGCATGTTCAACCTATAGCAAATTCAACAGTTAGCAAATATTTTTTTTCTTTTCACAGGCAATAAATACATGAATACATGAGTAAAAAATAAAGATGAACATTTCTTCTGTGGAAGTGATATGAAACTCAACTTAGTGAAGTAGAAATTTGCTGACAAAAGAATAATTAGCTATTGTTGAATTAGAAAAAGAATAATGGTTTGAAGTAGAAATTATGAACAGAAATTCCTAAGCTCGAATTAGCTACTCATCCTAGTGGTTTTATACTTTTTGTCAAATAGCATTATCATCATAGCAAACTTTGAAAATAACATCCTATACCCAATCTTATAAGCTTATTTTTTTTCTTTTGTAATGTTTATCTAATAGTGCACTTTGTATCAATGCCATATTGTGAGTTGTAGTGCACTCTACTCAAGAAACTTAATCAAAGTTTTGTTTACACATAAATTAAAACATCGTAATTAAGAAAACTACTTGTGTGGATTAGAAAAAATAGAATCGTCTGAAACAATCAAATAAGACATATCCAAATAATTGGTGTTACTAGTTATACGAACTGAATGTTCAGAACTCTTGATTGGAACTTTTCTTAATTACTGGAATAATTTGAATGATTTTGGACCTGAGAATTGTTTATAAATTATAAAAGAAAGAGTACTACTTGGAAAAACAAAATATGCAAATATGTTATGCTGCTTTAGTTAAAGAATATTATAATTAAATTAATTTTGAATAATTCCATTTCCCTGTTTGATATGATTCAACATTGAAGAATATATGTTGGGGAACCTATCTGATATTATTAAACATTTTAGAAAATTTATCTATCATGCGCATTAAATTGATTTAAGACGCATGCATTTGTATCATTAACACTAGTTCCTAGCTATTACATCATTAATATAAATTTGTTGAAGAGACATGAACAATAAATTTGAATACTACCATTGACATCTATCCCTAACCGTCCAAGGACCTGCAATTTTATTCCTTTCTATTGACCATTTATGCATGTTTACTGCTAAAAAATAGTAGCTAATTCGAGGACCTACAAACTCAGTCCTAGCGTGATAATGTAAGGTGGCCTTGTAATCTTCATTACATTATCGTGGACTGTTCCTACCAAGACACGGTTTCAACTGACTGTTAAAACCAACACTTCTCCTTTACAAATACAACAATACTTCTCCTTCACACTTCAGCCTTCCCGCACCAAGAACAACTCCCTAACAAGTTCAACATTGCTACAATTCATCTCCATAAATAAACAACCACCTCTTTTACCGGCCTGCACCATTATATAACCAACCTTCTACAACTCATTTCCATTCACCACTGGCACAAACCATAAACAACCTCTTCCCCTTCACCTACAACTGCTACTTCACAAACATCCTCAAAATAACCAACAATCTTCATATACATTATCTGAGCCTCGGTATCCTCATCACCTACCAAAAACCAGCCCAAAAAAACCATATCCCTCTACCAAAAAACTTACCTAAAGTTATATAATTCAGAGTAGTCGTCGAAATTTATGTTACATTTGTGGTGACAAGTGGTTTCCTGGTCCGTGCAAAGGTAAACAAATTTTCATACTATAAATATAATTCTGCAAGGCACTAATTTTTTAGTTCCTCCTAATAAAAACGAAGAAGTGGAATCCTAAGGAATAGTAAATCTTGACTTATTTTATATGGAAATGTAGCTAATTCAAGCTTAGGATTTTTTGTTCATAATTTCTACTTCGAGCTTAGGATTTTCCGTGGTAATCACAAAAACTAGTAGGAAAACCCAGCTCGTTCAACGAGTTTGAAAATAGCATTATCATCACAACAATAAAATCCATTACATGAGCATATGCAAATTTTGCAGGATAAGACCAAATTAATATCTATTTTAAAACTGGTACAAAAAGGACAAGAATCAATATAAATTGATTAATAAAGTTTAAGGTCAGTCTACCGCTGCTCAGCCCAGTGAAGGATATTTAATAAATGACCTCATACAAGGAGGCTTGTATATAGTGTTAACATCCAAGCAAGAGAATACACGCACAAATTACAATTAAATGTATGACGTAATTAAATCAACATTAAATGGGTTTAAAATGGACAAGAATATATAGTCCAACTCATAAAGTTCAAGCTCGGACAACTACTAGTTAGCTCAGTGAAGGGTTTTACAAGAGTAATAAATTTTACAAAGTGAACACATGCAATAAATCTAATTTAAATTTTAAATTTAAACATCAGCTTTCACCTTATTTTTTTAGGTAAGGGAAAAATCAATCAGATTTGCATGTATTCACAAGTAAAAGGAGAAGAAATTCAATCAATTTTGCCTATTTTGTATTTAATTTTGTAATTATCAACCAACAACATCTCGGTTTAGTTAATTTGCAACTTATAAAATACCAATCAAATTCAATGAAAAAATGCTAAACATAAGTTTGAGCACCATTTTCTAGTTCGGACTTTTCAGCTGCTTGGGTTAAGTCGTTTTTGGAGTTGTAACGTAGAAGTAAAACAATGTTTTCTTAATAAACATTGAAATTTTGTAAATACATACGTACCTGGCTTATGCATTTACAAATATCGAATCATATTCTTTGGATGACACACATATCCACCAATTCCAACTTCGCCAAACGTCAAAGCAAGAGGATGATTTGGTTTACTTGTGCTCTCTTCTGGTATCAATATATTATCCACAACCAATTTCTCGTATGTTGGAGTAACGATTTTTCCATGTATAATGGATGCAGTCGAATATATGCATACAGAGGTTGTGGCAACAATCTCTTGGTCAATACTTAGGATTTCACATTTCCGATTCGATAAACCAGGCGAATTCAATGAATTGGGAAAATCATTATTTGGCATTCTTCCAACACTTTCATGAAGTGTACCGCTTCCTCCTTCATTTGTAGCTGGCATTCTTCCTACACTTTCGTGAAGTGTACCACTTCCTCCTTCATTTGTAGCTGGTATTTGATTTTGTTGACCCCCGTATCGTCCCGTCATCAAGTCAAGAATCGAATTCAACTTACCTTCCATATTATTTATCCTTGCATTCAAGTATTCCGAACCTCCTTGTTGAGCCTTTTTAAGTTGTTTTCGCGCAATATTAGATGCTTTAACTTATGTCCTTGATATTTTGGCTCCAATACTTCGAGTGTGACCTTTTTTATCCTTGCCAAACACTTGTGATATGATATCTTCGTCTAATGTCAAATCTTCTTCATTACCACCATCAACTAACTCCTTTGCCTTTGCAATTTTTTCCTAAAATATGATAATACTTGAGATGTTATTTATTATGAAAACTTTATTGAATAGATGAATTATTATTCATTTAACTTATGAAGTATAGAGAAGCCGAATCTGATATGGTGCCATCATTTTTTGTGTGAGCCCTCTCCCATACCTCATGACATTTGATTTCTTTTGCCGGATTTCCACTAGACTGCACATTTAATAAGACATTACATATAAGACAAGAATGTGTATCATTAAAACATATGATGGAGGAAGAAAATTGCTTCAATAATTTTCAGAAGGCAGCCCTGTACTGAAAATGCAATGTAAGGTTTAAAAGTGAAAAAAGTCAGATGTATTTAACATACATATAGCAATGTGACTAATGAGCATAGAGTTTTAGACATATGTTCAACTGTTAAGCAAGCTCCAAGAGTTTAGATTGCACCCAAGGTGCAACTTGAAATATGATTAAATTTTCAAGCCTTAATAAACTACAAACTAAATATTCAGAATGCAAGTCAGGAAGATAGTGCAACCTCAAATTGAGGCCACGAAAAACAACCTCCAGTTACTTCGCCATAACTCGCCATATCTCAATTCATCAACTTAAGAGCATATATGGAAATGGGTTTGCGTATGTGCACGCTCGCATTGAGATGTGTCAACTTACAGTAAATGCTCCAAATGGCCATACCTGAAATAAAAAGCCTAAAATGTTGCAATCTATAGCACTAATCAAGCATACTAATTAATAGGATATTTATCAAGGGAAAAATTAATAATTAACAAAAAAGATAAAAGTGTAAGTCAGCAAACATCAGAATATAGCTATGAAGTTTACACCATTAAACTAGTATTGATTATCTAAACGACTTTTGTAGATTAAATTTCGTGATTAAAGTTCAAATGAGAAAGCCATCAATCGTGGTTTGAAGATTTGAAATCAAAAATAATTCAAAACTCAATAAAGGAAATAAATTAATAAAGAAGAAAAATAAATAAAGAGGCCAACATTAATAAAATAATGTTAATCCCATTAATAAATAAAGATCATCTTCTATTGATCGATCTATCGATCAACATGTGTTGTACTGGGTTAGCGTAGGCCAAAACTATATGGATTTTATAATATAAATCGAACATTTGTTGTGCATCCCATTAGCTATAAACAGGGAGACGTGACCATTCAGTGCTTGTATTCTGAATCCTAATCTAGCTCACAACAATACTATTAGCTGGATTTATCAGTTAGCCAACACTCAAAAGCTTCCGAAAGTAGGTTCTGGAAGGAATTAAGAAAATTAAAAGAATGGCGAATGCAAGTATGGCAAAAGAACCAATAGGTAAAATGATACAAATTACATAGTGGTTCGATACCGGGATCCCTAAGTTCACTTTAAAGGCTCCAGTTTTGATTCAGTGCTCAACTTTGGTTACATGTATAATCATGATGAATTCTACCATTAATAATCTTTTATGTCCGTAAAGCTTTACAAAAAGGAAATATTTACGAGTAACAGAGGAATGCTAGAGATTCTTCAGTCCCTTTGTTGTAACATTTTGTCATCCATTTATAGTGGATTTTAGGTTGTTTCATTGGTCCAAGGGCTTTTTTGGATTGACGACTTGCACAATCTTCCTGACTCAAAACACAGATCCAAAACTGTTAAATGCAGATTTGAATTCATCATGATTATACCTGTATTTCCACTCAAATCTGTATTTAACAATTGAATTCATCATGATTTAAATCTGTATTTAACATCCCTAAGATTTATTTAAAATTAACAACTTTGAATCTGTATTAGATTCAAAATGAATGTTTTAGATTCAATTGAAGTTGAACCGTTTTGGACATTTTACCAACTCAAAAGATAACTGATTTAAAATAAAAAAAAATCAAAACAAGTCCGACTGATTAGGTGATATTCCCAGGTTTTCATAAGAGAACCATGTGTCACCGTTGCGCTTTATAATTGAAAATTTTAGGCATTTTAACTATGAACTGTATAAAAAATTTCCATGGCAATATCAATATAAATTATTAAAATATAACTTATAATTATGAAATATAACTAAAATTGTACAAAATGTTATGATACTACGGATGATATATGCCATATTATTCCAAACATGTGGGCAACAAATGTAGATGACAATTCCTCGACTTATGAATATGTTTATTAATAAATTAACAGTAATAATTAATGGATAATCTAGAAAGGGTACATACCATTTCATGTTCAATAACGGCATGACTTGTTCGTCCAATATGATGGCCATAGTCGTAAACTAATCTTTTTTTTTGGCCTTTATCTCTTCTTTCCTTTGCACTAGGTGTTGCTTCATTTATCAAAAACATATCCCAATCTTCTTGTTTGATGGTCGATGGACGGTTCTTCGATCTATCTTCATTGTTATCGTATTTATCAAAATAGCGTGTCCTCAAATCACTTTTATGCTTCCTGAATGACTATGACGTTTTTTTAAAAATCAAGTCTTTAGAATTCGTATCTAGATCGAAGAATGTCTGTGCAAATAATAGTAATAGTTAAATTAATAATGAAAGAAAATATGACAATTTAAATTTGTAAACTAAAATAAGAATAGTTATTCAACTAAAATAAGAATTAATAGTTCGATAGATATGACTAATAGAATTTTAGCTTACCAGCAATTCTTTCCAAATGTCTGTCTTATATTCGTCAGGTGCCGTTACCCAACTTTCGTATGAAATAGGCACATGGATTCGTACCAATTTACCAATTCGACTGCTTATTTTTCCGGTGTTCTTTGAAATAGGAACACATAATGTGTTTATCTCCACTTTTTCAGGTTGTGTAGAGGATGACTGCATAATTGAATGGTTTGATGGTTTTGCACGTTCTAACATTGTTACTATCCTCTTGGTTGCAACTGAAACTACCAAGACCACCTGCAACAAACAAACAATCCAAATTTCAATGAGACATGACAATATATGTTAATTTATTGCGTAAGTGCATATTTAAAGGTGAGTACACTCTTGATCTAAGAGGGCCAAAAGTATTAACATTTTTATATAGATAAAGCAGAACTTTGATATCAAAAGAAAATAATTATTAATTGTTGACAAGTAAAACATGATAAGATAGCACTAATAATAACAGCCCTAAAAATAGTATTAATAGAATGATCTTTAAGCCTGCATGACCAAATCTACTTGTTTGAACTAACAGTAAAAAGAGTTTGCATGGTTGTAGGGGGGACGCTAATTCCAAAAAAACATTTCTAAAAGGTACATGAGAAAAGCATATAAAAATTCAAACACCACTCAATTCAAAGTATCAATTCATATATGATCAAAAGAAATTCAAAGGATCAGTGGTGATAGTTTTGATCCACCAGTCTAACCAAGGAAAAAATTAACAACGAAGTCCAAAGTTTGATGGTTTTACTTCTAAAATCTACAAGCAGCATTGGGATGAAGTGCACGATCAGAAATTGTTTGTCAATATTACAATAGATTTCCATACTGGAAAGCTCACTCTTGGCATGGATTACAGTTTCAATAAATTAAGAGCTTAATAACAATGTAAAAAAATGAGTACAATTATTGTATGAGTATATAGTTGGGTTACTTGTGAAATATGGTAAATCACGTAAAAGTAACTCAATAAGCATGTTGAATTGCAATGATATGTCAAATTAAAGTCCAAATTATGTGATATCCAAACCAAACCAACTTGTTTGAACTAATAATAGAAAGAGTTTGCATGGTTGTAGGGGGACGCTAATTCAAAAAAAATTCTAAAAGGTACATGAGAAAGCATATAAAAAAATTCAAGCACCACTCAATTCAAAGGATCAATTCATATAAGATCAAAATCCATTCAAAGGATCAATGGTGATTTTTTGACCCACCAATCCAACTAAGGAAAAATTTAACAACAAAGTCCAAGCTTTGATGGTTTTACTTCTAAACTTTACAAGGAGCATTGGGATGAAGTGCATGATTAGAAATTCTTTGTTGATATTATAATAGATTTCTATACTGGAAAGCTCACTCCTGGCATGGATTACAGTTTTAATAAATTAAGAGCGTAATAACAAAGTAAAAAAATGAGTACAATAATTGTATGCATATATAGTTGGGTTACTTGTGAGATATGGTAAACCATGTAAAAGTAACTAAACCAGCATGTTGAATTGCAATGATATGTCAAACTAAAGTCCAAATTATATGCTATCCACTAAGAATCAAACAATTTATCGGTTTTTGTTGGTATGCGGACATGGGCACATTCACTTGTAGCCAACTTGATCTAGATTAGGACAACCACATATTTAAACTAACAAACTGGAAGGCCTTTAATATGTACATTGGTCTAACGGAAGAACCAAGTAGTAAACATATCATCAACAATAAACACATTCCTACTATGACTCACCATAGTCAAGTGCATTTAATGGATGATTTACAATAATACCATATCTGATAGGTAACTATTTATGATGCAGAACATACAACATGCAAAATAAGAGAATATGATATTCATATCACATAATACAAACCCAATAAGCATGTTCAACTACATAAAAGAAGGAAAATAAAAACATAACTGCTAGGAAGTAAACACGACTTACCAAAGTTACTGCATGTATATATAGTATATTAATATGATCATTCATTCTTATTTCTTTTGCAAAAGTTTTGTGCATATAATTTAACTATATTCTTTCCTCTGGGAACTAACAACAACTTGAGATAAGTTTGTGACATGATCGATTATCGAACTTGATATAGACCATCTGTATGATTACAATATATTTCTAAGGGTACCACATTCAAATTGCTGAGGACAATGCAGTCAACGATTGTCCATCGACCACAGTGTAAAAAAATAATTGAAAGATAAAAATAAAAATAAATTAGGACCACCAATCGTGATGCCCTTAACACAAGACGTAGTGCCATAGAAATTATACTAATTATATTATAAAATATATAACCTAGATTAAATGTGCAAATGCTTAGTGGGTTATAACTTACAAGAATCTTGCAATGCTCATACATGAATTATGTTGTGCATAAAGGATATGCTTTCAGCATGAATTCAATCTACTGTTAAGAACATCCAACAATATAATAAGTTAGGGTGATTTTATGTCCGATAGGTCATTGCAGTTTACTCTAATTGAACCCAATGGAAAGAGGCACAATATAATCAGCGCAAAAGTGAACACAACTTATACCTTACATAACTATCACAAATACATCTTTTTTTCATTTTGAAAATTTTCACTATTTCCATATGTAATAGTGTGTACCAAAGTGAATATTTAAAGTAAGATCAGTAAAATAAATTCAACACAACTCAATCAAGAAATTTTAGATTCAATCACACTTGAAATTCAATACAATTCACTTAAAAAATACAACTAATATTAACTTATGCATTTGGTAAGATCTTCTAATTTTTTGTTGTCTTCAAAAGCTGAATGATAAACCGTAGGAAACTCAATGTTGTCCAAAGTTGTAGTCAACCGTTTTGGTGAGTGCAAAACCACAAACCAGCCGTTACTTTTTAAATCTTTTGAGTAGAACACTTGACTTGCTTCTGATGCAAGGATGAATGTCTCATCATTTACTCTATCTTTGGTTTTTAATTTTTCTAAGTTAATCTAATCAAAATTGAAATAGGATATATCTTGCAACCATTGATTTTATCTTTGACCTTTATCCAATCACAATAAAAAACTGTTTGTTTGAAGTCAATTAAATTTAATTCAATTATCTGTTGAATGACTCCATAATATATTGTTTTCGATTCCTTGTAATTTTTATCTTTTCCGTTCGCCCTAAATTTTGTGATTGCTCTTATATGAACACCACTATATTGTGTCAGCATTCTTTCTTCATAACCTTTTGGGGAAAATATGAATCTATTCACTTGGTACTTCATATAACTACGTGCCTTGAACTTCGGCCCGTTCACCGACCTCCAAAGAGTTGAATCAACATCACTAGTGCCCGCCAGCTAAAAAAACAATAAATGAAAATCATGATCATGATGGTGTATGATCCACTTAAATACACTTAAATAAATGAGAAGATGTAACACCTCATCACGAAACATAGACTAAAACTTTTACAAGTTTCACGGATGAAACGCTACTTCGAGATTGAGATTTAGTTTTCTTCATATAAGTGGTATGCTTCCTGCGATAAACATTTCAAAATGAATATAGGAGTAAATTTATAATAATGAGAATTTAGGATAGACTAGTGAATTTACTTCTCCAATTCATCCAATCCATTGTGCTTATTAAGGACCCGTCAACGAACTTGTTCAAACTGCACATGGGTTAAGTTTATGTCTTTACCACTATCTAGAGGCATCTCATCAGCAAACTCATCATCTTCGTTAAAAAATGCTTCACGGGTATGTTTATGAGTGCCATCACCTCCTTTTGGCATATACTCCATGCAGTAATAACTAGCTTCGTGTATAATATATCCTTCTACAATGCACCCTTCAATATATCTTTTGTTGCGCATATATCCTTTATATGTTTTCGACAATCTATGCAGGTAATCAGTTGTAAACAACTTGTATCCATTTGAATTGAATTATGTAGAATAAAACTAAAATTATTAATTTACCTTTCAAAGGGATACATCCATCTATATCTAACAGGGCCGCAAATTAATGCTTTATCGGCTAAATGAACCATAAGGTGAATACTGATATCAAAAAATGCAGGTGGAAAATATTTTTTAAACACACACATTGCTTCTACCAAACTAGATTTTGCTTTTAAAAGATGTTCTCTGTTAATCCACATTGAGCACAAAATGTTAAAGAACAGACTTACACGGTGTACATCATTACGCAAATCCTTATGTTCTGGATAAGAATGTTGAAGCAATACCGGAAGTAATTATTGCATTATAACATGATAATCATGCGACTTCATATTTGATAGTTAAAGAGGATTGATGCTCACATTGTTGTGGAAGTTAAAAGATTATTTGTTCGGTACTTTCAGGTTTTTCAAAATGGTGCATAACTGTATCTTTTTTCTTTGCTCAAAGTGAAAGCTGCCTCTGGTATAGTTATTTTGTTTGTTTTATGGTCTTCCCTCACCCACAATTTTTGTTTTATATCCACGGTTCTCAAGTCTTTGCGTGCATTGAGGCCATCTTTTGACTTCTCCTTGTGGCCCATAATCGTGCTAATGAGATGCTCAGTGACATTCTTCTCTGTATGCATTACATCAACATTATTTTGCTTTCCAATATGGAAGATCAAAGAAGATAGACCATTTATACTATGCAGGAACATTGTTAAGCTCTTCATCATCGGTTTTCTTTTTTTGTTTTCGACCAATTTCTTTTTTTACCAACTTTCATCTTGATATTAGCTACTTTTTCTTCAACTTGATAACCATTTAATGGCCGTGGAGGACGACGATATTCTTGTTCGTTATTGAAGTTAGTCTTATCGTCTCGAAACTTGTGTATGGTAGGAAGAAATATTTGATGTCCCATATAACACATCTTCTTACTTTCAGGAAGATAATAAGAACAACTATCTTCCCCACAAATAGGACATGCAAAATAACCATGGGTTGTGCACCCGATAATGTCCCAAATGCAGGATGATCATGAATCGCCCACAACATCCTAGCCCTCAATGTGAACTCTGAATTACTGAATGAGTCAAATGCAACGTCTCCTTCCCATAACTGCTTTAACTCATATATCAATAGCTGTAAATAAACATCGATATCCTTTCCTGGTTGTTTTGGTCCTGAAATCAACAATGTCAACATTGAGAACTCTCTTTCATGCATATGGATGGAGGAAGATTACATGGTACTATAATCACTGGCCAACAACTATAAAGATTAGATAGAGATTTATGTGTATTAAAACCATCCGTTGCTATTACAAGCATGACATTTTGTGGTTCAGAAACAAACATTTGATCAAATGAGTCTACAGTTTTGCATTGGGAAGTGTCATGTGGATGATGCATTATATTTGAATCAGATTTGGCATGAGCATGCCAAGTCATAACATCTGCTATGTAAGGTACGGTATACAGTCTCCTCAATCTGGAAATTAAAGGGAAATGCCTCACGTCTTTTGAGGTATTTTAGCTCTGTTCTCATCGTCGAATGATGTCCTATATCTTGATTCATTGCAAATTCTACAAGAAACTTCGTTTGCATCATCTTTCCAATATAAAATGCAGTCATTAACGCATGTATCATAAGTTGTGTAATCCATTCCAACTTGTTTAATCACCTTCTTCGTGTCGGAGTATTTTATTGGTAGTGTGTTATTTTCTGGGAGTAATTGGCTTATAAATTCGAGAAGTGCAGTCACACCATCATCGGAAAAACCGTATTGAGTTTTCAAGTTGTTCAGTTTCACAATGACATACAATTTTGTTATTTGTTTAGGACATGAAGGATACAATTGCTTTTTTGCACTCTCAAAAAGTGATTTATACTTTCCACTTTGATTGGCTGACCAATCGACATCAACTGTAGATCGTTCCTCAATATTATCGTGCAACGAGCCAAAATCGTGAAGATGATGAGATCTATCTGCATCATTGACCAAGTCTTCCATCCTAGGATGTTCAAACTCATCAATACTTATGGCTTGACTAACAGATTGTTTTTGCTTCGCCGTCGACTCTTCCCCATGAAAATGCCAAACGGTATATGATTGTAGAATTCCCTATCTTAGCACATTATAATGAATGTCATCTAATTTAATCTCCATTTTCGTATTTTTGCACTGTGTGCAAGGACAAGAATAGACTTCTTGATTACCGCCATTTTCTACAACGAAATCAATAAACTTCTGAACTCCTTCTATATATCGTGGGGTTCTTCGATCAGATTCTTGCATCCACTGTTTGTCTGTACTTGAAGACATAGTGTCCTGCTATATCATACAATGCGATTTTATAAGAACAGTTTACTTCAAAAAGAGATAAGTACTTAAATTATGGTAGATTGTTTAGCCTAAATAAATGAGGATATGGTTATATTTGAGACATATATTTGCATTACCTAATTGTCAATGAATATTGTTTGCGCAGGCTCAATAGCTACAAATTATACGCCCTTGTTTTTGGAAATACTTCATTAGTTCTTCCTATAACTAATGTTACCCTAACAATTAAGGATTTGACTTCCAAGTTGCAGTGAAAATTACTATAGCTCTATCAGTGTGAACGATATCTGCACAGTTGCATTAGTTATAACATGTCACTTAAACCTATTCGTAGATGCCAAAATACTACATTTGCAAAAAACAAACTTCTATTTTACCAACTTTGTGGTTATTCTTATTCAAGCTTGGTTAAGTTCCTATTGATCAAGTTTATGCAAGTTTTCCCCTGTTCAGAGGGATGATGATTCTAAATGCTAGAAACCTAGCATTTATAAGAGAAAACACAATGCCCAAATTATTTGATTTCCCCTGGTCTAGCCCTCAATCCTACTCCAAGATTAGATTAAAAAAAATTGGTAAAGCTATACTATCATTTAGTGTTATCTTAGCATATTTTATTATTAAAACGACACATTGAATCAACTATAAAATGAGAATGAAGTTACTGATAATGATATGAAGATTTGTGTCTAGTTCTTTATACATGGTCATATTGGGGGGAAGAAAGGGATAATAAGTACATGTTTTTTATATGACTATAAGAAAAGTCCACGTGCCGACAAATATTAAATTAGATCTCCATCTTAATTTAAAAAAAAAAACACAAACTAACTTGCACTTGTTGGAAAGTTATGTTAAATTTCATAATGGTTAGAAAAGTGAAGTAAATTGATTAAAACATCATTAAACATGAACAATAGGCACTTACAAAAAAATGTAAATCGGTCATTTAGTTTTTGAATTTATTCTGATCAAATTAACACATTTATTGACACATGGGCTTTTCTTACATTAACCTCAAAAAAAGGTTCTGATATTCAAAGCCCTTAATAATGTGCCCATGCAGTGATGAGTGTTTTCAGCACAAAATGTGGGTTGGGATGAATTTGAACCTAACCAACTCACAAAAGTTATCTGACTACTAATATACAACGAAAAAAATTCTCTTATAAATCTTTAAGTTTTATTTCTATCCATAAACTACAAGGCGTGATGTTTTGGGTGAACAATTAACTAGTCGGTATATTTCAAGCATGTTCTATAATTCTATTTGTATTACCATCAGCAAGTGTTTGTTCTACCATATGCCATTCATAAGTGTCTAATGATCTAGAATTGTTAAACATGCAACAACGTAGATAACTTAGAAAATCTGTCTACATATTACATACTACATAAATATGTCAACGGATATTTTCAAGGGTGGACAGTGAAATATTTGCATCCGCTTCCAAAATTATTATTGAATATCGAATATTCACATCCATGATGGCTCATAAATCTAGAAAACATAAATAGAAAATTTGGTACAAGATTTGTTTTTAAATTTCATTTATTATAATAGTACAAAAAATAAACAAATATGATGATAATAAATTGTTTTAAATAGATAATATGCACCAAAATGCACATAACATAAACTATTAACTAAATAAACAACAAATATTCATCATTCATTACACTGAAATACATGAAACAAAAATTA
Source organism: Allium sativum (assembly GCA_030737875.1). Lineage (NCBI taxonomy): Eukaryota > Viridiplantae > Streptophyta > Magnoliopsida > Asparagales > Amaryllidaceae > Allium > Allium sativum. The sequence continues at coordinate 166,470,598 of CM060924.1, forward strand.
TAATAACAAAAATAGAACAGATAATTTTCAGATGCAGATGCTTCCATATTTGCATCCATTTCTTTTTTTTTAATATTGGATATTTACCCTTTTTTGAATACAAATTCAAATGAATTTTGCACTTTTAAGGTATACATTAACAGACCTAACCCATTACATATAACATTCTTATAACTAAAAAATTTGCATTGTTGTTGAGGTTGACATATCCAATCAAAAGTATGTTGACATATCCAATCACATTCTAAGAAAATATAGAAAGTAATTAAATCAACTTTAAACACACAAGAAAAAAATATCAGCACTTTGTTTCAATATTAAGTTTAGAAGGCATCGGAAAAATTGGAATTCTTAGTAACAAAGTAAAACCGAAGTACACAAATCATGTTATCATATATTACTCTTGTGATATGCTTTACCAGCTACAAGTTTGCTGATGGGAAAGAGTGACATATAATTGCAGTTCAAGTTAAGTTCAGAATGAAATTACATACCAACAATCAACTCTTTGGTGCTGAAATATAATGAATAAAGAATGTAACATGTATGAATATTATGACAACAAATTTAAAGATATCTAAATGTTGTTAAATTTGGTGATACAAAATCACAAATTGATTGGAGTAAATTTGCAAAGAATGGAAAGTAAATATTTTTATACTGGGAATGCATTGATTGCATTTGATGAGATGGCAGAGAAATAAATGAAGGGATTAATTTCTTCCATCTATGCTAAAGAAACATATTGATTTACTTCCTATGTTTGCACATTTGTTGTTATGGTAGTTTTCCTCCATTATATTATTACCATATGTTGGTAATTTAATTGATGACTCACATAGATTTGCACTGGCTATATATTGAGGGGTAGACTTTAGTGTAAACCCATCCTGGCTTGGAGCCAGTGATCCCCAATGGTGTCTCTTCTTGTTAAACCTGATTGAGGTTTGGATATGTAAACACTTTTTTGTAATCTCTTGTAATTCTCTCATGTGGAATAAAATCTCTCTCTGTTAGACTGGACGTACACTATGATGATAGTGGAACCAGTATAAATATTGTGTGTCTCTTTATTTCTCTGTTATAGTTATTTACTATGTTGTTGATGTAATAGAATAATTGCTATCAGATAAGATTGGTCCTCAATTGGCAAATCCAGATCCTGCTTATTGTTCTTCCGCAAATGCGCAATTTTGCATAACAGATTGATATCAGAGCGAGGCGATTTGTTTTAAATTGTGCATCAATTATTTCTACAAAGGTTGGTAGATTCAGGAGTGATCGAGGAAGGAGCTCACATCAAGTGGTAGATGTAACGAACCGGGATTTTCGACTCCGAAAATCAACATCAAACTACCATGTTGACTATTCAGACATCGAACATTCCAGATCATTAATAGAAAGAAGTTAGAAGGTGAGATAAGAAAGAAAGAAATATTAGAATAGAAGAAGAAGAAGAAACACCACACAACACAGAGTCTCACATCGCAGCGGAACAAAATATAATATAGAAATAAATCTTTATGGAGAGCTTTGAAAATACTTACAGTATCAGAGTACATCCTACCATGGAACAGTTATAATAGCCTGTTCCCATATACAACACACAGCGGAATAGTAGTATCATACGTCTGGACTCTTCCAGCTCGTCTCTTCACAGCAGTCGATAACCTGAACCTGTACAACCCGGTCTAACCCGAGCATTTACAAAACACCGGGTCAGTCTGGTGAACCAGAGTGAGATAAACTCGCACAGTAATAAGAGTGAATCATCCAATCATGATTTTTAAGTTCAAAAATCTTTTCAAAAGAAAGGATAATCGTAAGACCAGATCCACACATAAACACGGACGGTTTTTACCTTACGATAACCCAAAACAGTTTTGAAACCAATATCCTTTCTGATATTATAATAATGTCTAAATACAAGTAAATAACAATCTAGTAGAACGCTTGCATCTCACGCTCCACATATATAGTATACGATCAAAAACCGCGGGCGCTTATTGGAGATTGGATTCCAACTTGACAAGGTATGGGTCCACCTTCCGATGGTGTATCTCTAGAGACGAATACACTGGGTTCAACAAGAACTTCTTGCAACCCGGCCCTCACATGACCGACCACTCATTTCGCTTGAGTGTATCGAATGTATATCACCGACGGTTGGGATCAGCAACCGTCTCCCGACAAGGGACAGCATCGAACATAGATTTAAGAAACAAATAGGACTTCCTCTAGATAGGTGATTATACACCCTAATGGGAGCGACCCACATAGCCATGCTGCCTGCCCGATTTTTGTCATTTCCCGGTTGATGAGGCTTGAGGCCAGAATTAACTCTTGACACCTGGTCGTCATTCACTTTGAATGCCACATCGTCAAATCCATCAGATATCACTAATTGATATCCACAAAAATACTCTAGCTGGAAGCTAAGAGAGCGGCAATTCTCCGCCAACAACTATCGTACGTTTGAAGAAATCAACGTACGTGATCCTTTGGAAATACTCTGTCAGACATCCGTCCATATACATCATCCAGGAACAGGATGAACCGAAGGCACTCTCCTACTGCATCCAATATAGGAATCACCCCATGGATCAGTAGCGAGAAGTCCTTGCAACCCGTAGATTCCAACTACGACAGAATCACAGCTTATCTCTACTTGCCAGGCAGAGAATATTAGTGGTTCTTCCGTTTATGAAAATCAACGGTCTTCACAGCACCATCTCGACCGTCTTCTGATATCTTCACGTATTTGCTGGTCGGAATGGTTTTCGAATATATATTCGATCCCGGTCTTTCCGTACCAACAATCGTATTGGGCAGATTTGATAGTCGGTGTTTTAACTATCAAAATATACAGGGTTTCAATCATGACACTCCAATGAGTTCACTGGTTCAGTATTCAGCATCACTTGGCCTTTAACAAAACTGATTTTCTTTTGTTAAATTGAAACTTCCAATTCTCTTAATATTCAAAAATACGATATTTGAATAACTCTAATTCGATTTCTTAACATTCGTCTTAACTCCATTCGCGTGACTCTAGATCACAGCTATCACAATGGTTACGCCTGAATCCCTCAGAAAACATCCGACCGCCGTAGGCTATCTGCAGCCCTGCGAATTACGCTAGCAGTCGTACGAAATGGCAACTTAGCCGAATAATTATGTTCGACTAATTCTATCTCGAATAACTATATTCGATTATCCACTTAAATCTTCTTTCAAATCATCTTTTAAATTCAGAAATCTATTAGTTTTAACAAAGAAATTTATAGCACATATGTTATAACAATAGCGTTATAATTATTATTTAGATTTACAAAACAACAGCGCTATAATCGCTGTTTAGGTTTACAACCCATTTACTATAGCAAAAGCGCTACCATCGCTATATTAGATTTTACAAAACATATATTATAACAACAGCGCTAAAATCGCTGTTTAGATTTCAAACATATTCACTAACGTCTCCTACGATTACCAACTAACATTATCTTCAGATAATCCCGACGTTGTTCAAGTTGGGGTATTTTAATTACCTCTCAGACCTTGATCAAACAACGGTCTTATCCTTAGATAAATATCAGTTATAATCAATCCCAAAATTCCATTTATAATTCTGGTTTATAATAAACCCTTTTATCATAATCTCCTTTCACTTAATTCATATAATTGAGTACGTTTATTTCCTTTCACCATTCAATTGGCTTGCATCTCACATTCGGTAACTTTTTAAATGAAACCCCATTTAAAAATATATTCCTAAATTTATCATTAATTATAATAATAACTTATTCCAACATTAACTACTTCAGTAGTTAATCCCTTTATTAACTAAATCAAATATTAAATCCCCTTTTAAATCCTTATTTAAATTCAAACAATATCCATTTAACTATTTTAGTCAAAACACATTAACTTGATAAACCATTCTAATTCCAAACGGTCGATTTAACTAACTCAAAAACTTGATTTTCTCATTAACCGATTTCAACAATCCTTGCTTTAAATTAATTAAAAATATAATTAATTTAGATAGATTCTCGTTATTTGTTTCTTTTACCAAACAATGATCAAAGTTTAACCCTTTCGATTCATTTCTTATCTTCATGTTTGAAAATCTGATTAACATCAGCATATGCTTTATAAAATAAACCAACCATAAATCAAGGTCTTAAATAAATAAAATATTTATTTAATCCCCTTTTATACTTTATTCAAATAATATATTTCAAAATCCGAGTCCAGTTATAAAATAAACCCTTTAACTTCACTTTTATCGACTCACCTAACGGTGAATCCATATCTATAAACCGATTGATTTTTAAAGGCCATACTCTGCCAAACACTTAACCAATATCACCTATTGGTTCAAACCAAACAGATGTTGAATATTCAGTCAATAATCAACCATCAAATCAATCACACAAACAGATTAGTTCATATATGATAATATGAAAATAAATAATACATTTGAGGGATCCGGTTGGGTCCCTCCAACCTGTGCTTCCCTGTACACAAAATGGTTATCTCAAGTCAGACTGTTCAGTTTTGTTTAACTGATAAACTAAATAACGACCATTTAACATCAACCACAAGCAATGCAAACAATTCAACTATTTAAAACACGTTTATAAAATAAACGTGACCAATAAGGTAAGTTACCTTTATGGGAACCAATCGTTAAAAATAACGATTTGGTAATTCACTGAAATTAAACACAGTTTAATTTCATCGGTTAAACCAACAGTTAAATAGATAACTAGCAAAGCAGTCAATCATTGGCAAGCAGAGCACACAAAATAAAAACACCCAATTTATATAAAATATAAAAAGGGTAACTGAGTGAGTTTAACTCACTTTGATTCATTCGTCCTCAGAACGGTTCATTTTACAGCTCCCGGCTGCGCTCAGCTCCGTCCGTTCCAATTCCGCGATATTATGCCCATTGACACGGTCCCATGCTTTTTATTTGATTTGATTCTGTTACTGTATCAAATTATAAATTTAATACGCGTTATTTGCTTATTAACAAATCATTTATTAACTTTGCTTAACGTTAATAACCCTTTATTAGCTAAGGCAAATATGGTTAAATACACTTTGGCACTTTTAAACAAAGGACTGGGCATTGATTTGCTTTTAAACTATTCCGGGCATATTCGAATTAACACAGGGATCCCAGGCCTCGCTGATTAACCAAAATTAAGTGCATTAAAAATAGGATTAGGTTGTTGAGCATATCTACATAATACGGTTCATCATATTTACCTTGCATTTTGAATACACACAGCCCCTCTCCTTCCCATCACCTCAGAATGTTTCCGACGTGTTATTCCCATGCAAGCCACCTTTAATCCATTTCCCTTCCATGCATTCACGCATTCAACCCCAACGCACTGTCTTCATCTTGATCACCTTAAATCATAATACCCCAACTTTGTTTTAATACAAAGAGGCAGTCCATCCTTTTATACTCAGGTTGATATTCTTCCTTATTCCCTTCGTTGCTTTCTGTTCTGTACCAACGCAATTCAGCTTTCAACATAAATCACGGTCCTGACCCATAACATCATCACGTGAGCATCCCATACCCACGTTTCCCCCTTCACAATATGTTATTACTTCACCACCACGTGTCCTTCATGTTTCTTCCCAACAGATCCACACACCCGCATACAACTCTGTCCAAAGCTCCCCTTCAGCCCTCACGTCTCCCTTCGTTTCCTTGTTTTTTTTTTTTTTTTTTTTTCTTTCTTTCTTATAGTAAGGCCTAAACCGATACTCACCCTCACTTACACTACCATTCCACTGCTCGCCTCGCCTACTCCCTGCCTCGCCAAGTCATATACGTTCAGATTTAAGCACTCATTGCTACTCTCTGTTTCCGGGTTCGCCCAGCACTTCTACTCCTTTGCTGACGCTGGGGAATATAGTTATGTGATGAGTTTTGGGTTATAAATTTATATTTGTTGAGGAGGTGGTGCGCGGTTTAAGTACTGGGGAGAAGACATTCGTGCCCCTTTTGTTTTTGTGGAGAGGAAGATGAGTCCCTTGTATTTATAGGGGAAAAGGCATGGTGAGTACGCTAAAATTATATATAATATATAAGAAAATGGGTTTGCAGACACTACTTAGAATAGCTGTTTTTCTTGGATGGGGAACTTAGGCGCCTTGGTCGGCAAGGTAAATGAAATGTCGTTATCACTAATAAATGCTTGTCGAGAGGTACTATATCAAAATAGGCTGTCAACTTTAATGCGAGGCAAACGATGAAGGTGCTGAAGACATACTGTATATATATAGGGTTAGAATATATATAGTAAAATATTATTCGTGAAACTTCGTTGCGGAGTAACAAGCAAAACTAACTACAGACGATTTCTGTTTACTGATAAAAATGCTGTTCCTGATGTAAAACGATATTCCGGATCCAATGGAACAAGTTTCGTCGAAATCCGCGGTCATATGAAAAAATTTCCTTTATGAAACCGGAAATGAACACACGTTTAATTTTTTCACGATCACCAGATAAATCAAATCCACTTGAAACTGCGAACATTGACAATAACTTTTCGATACGAACCCAACGGCACTAATTTCGTCGCATTCTGAGACTATTGCCCCGGTAGGCTGTTTTTACCCTGAACCGCCCTACCCTTTTTAACGCCAAATTTCTCGATCTCTAAAAATAACAAACTATATATATATCCTGACTCTAATCGACGATACGAACTCAACGGAACTGGTTTCGTGGCCTAATTCGATCATCTGCTCCAGTTACATTCAAATATCCTTTTATTTATTTAAATATACGCTATAGAAAATGAACGAGCGTTTATAGCTACCGTGGTCACATACGATATCGGTTTTCCACACAATTCACCACCGTACAATAATTTAGCGATACGGTTCTAATGAAACTGATTTCATCGAAATCTGAGTCCGTTTGCAAAACGGCCCTTTTTAAAGGCCTATAATTTAATAGCGAATTTCCATAGCGACTATTTCAAAATTTTGATTTGGCCATAACTATCAAACTATAACACGAAATCTAGATTTTTCTCTTTCATATGAAAATTATTGCCAATACGGCTCCAACGTGTCTTGTTTCACAGAAATCCGACTTATATCGAATCCTATATTCTCAGTTGAAGTTCAAAACTCTATATTGCGAACTGCAGCGCCATTTCAGGCTCGATTTATATTATATATAAATTATAATGTTCAACTTCGTTCAAATAACGAATTCAATATTTAGTTCCATTAATATTCCCAACATAATATCTAAAACTAATTTAAATATTCATATTCAAATGGTCGAAAAACACGGGTCGTTACATTCTTCCCCCCTTAAAATAATTTCGTCCTCGAAATTGCTAAGGTAAGAAAGAACGTTATGAGCTCATTAATTTCAAATCTAATTTTATACTAAATTAGAAACCAATTCAATATTGTAAATAAATATTTTCAAAAATATCGAAATTTTTCTAACACTTTAAATTTCCGAAAAATTTCGCCAGCACCTCCTCTGTACGGCTCAATCGATACAACTCCAACTCGCCTCTCTGGGCCTTCTCCAATCCAAAAGAAAATAAAACAGCCAAGCGGCTTGCCAAATCGGCTCATAAATCACCAAACCCATATGAAAATAAACGTGTACCTTTTTGTCGGGCACATCATTATATCCTTCCCATCTGCTACGCTGTCAGCTTATACAAATGCATTCTCCAACCAAAATTCCAATTTTATCCTTGAAACCAAATCCTTCACGCGTCCAAGCCAAATACCATTCTTAACTCAATTTCCATCCATTACCAATTTCAACTCTTGACTTACCAACCCAATATCATTTCAGATTCCTGTTTCAATTCAAAATCTGATTCTACTTGATAATATATCACGAATTAATTTCCAGTCAATTGGTTTCAATTCAATACATATTTGTTTTCACAAACTCAATTTAATCTTGTTCTTGTTCAAACACTTTCCCTGGGAGTTTTTTAAACAGTTCAGTTCTTTCAAAAATCAAATATTCCTTTTCAGGATTCAAAACAACTTGTTTTTCTCAAAGCAATTCAAAACAAGATTTTTGGTAGTAATCCGTCACTTACCACTCGAAAATGGACACCGATGATGTCCGGATCATCATTGGAATCTATTTTCCAGCAATCGAAGTGAGTTCAATACTATATCACTTTCAAAACCAGTTCTAAACACCTTCATTTTGAAAACCATTTCAAAATATCCCTTTCAAATGCTTGTAACAAAATTAAAATCTCCCAGGATTTTAAAATTCTCATATATGCAATTCAAATCCATTTGCAAACAACTTTCTCACTTTTAGGAATTTTAAATTCCAATTCTGATTTTAGATTTCAGATTTAATTCATCTGATTCCATATATTATATCCATATGAATTCTGACTGGTTATTTATATAACCATTTCAATTATAACCAAGCAACACATCCAATATACTATAATATTTCAGATGTTAATCATTTCTTTATATTAAAATACCATTTGGGTAAAATTATTTCATTTACCCTCTTTCAAAAACATACTGTGTCGAATTATTCTGTTCAAGAGTTTAGAAACACTTATCGACACAGTTTGCATTACTGTATCGACCAGAATTCATAAACTACTCGACAAACCAATCAACACAATATAAGACAGCTTTTATAACAAATTACAAATACGCGCTCATATATATACACTCAAACTCAATCTAGGGTATTACTAACCCCATCTCTACTGAGTCACGCCACAGAGCCAAGGTAATTACTTAACCTTATGCTCTGATACCACTGTAACGAACCGGGATTTTCGACTCCGAAAATCAACATCAAACTACCATGTTGACTATTCAGACATCGAACATTCCAGATCATTAATAGAAAGAAGTTAGAAGGTGAGATAAGAAAGAAAGAAATATTAGAATAGAAGAAGAAGAAGAAACACCACACAACACAGAGTCTCACATCGCAGCGGAACAAAATATAATATAGAAATAAATCTTTATGGAGAGCTTTGAAAATACTTACAGTATCAGAGTACATCCTACCATGGAACAGTTATAATAGCCTGTTCCCATATACAACACACAGCGGAATAGTAGTATCATACGTCTGGACTCTTCCAGCTCGTCTCTTCACAGCAGTCGATAACCTGAACCTGTACAACCCGGTCTAACCCGAGCATTTACAAAACACCGGGTCAGTCTGGTGAACCAGAGTGAGATAAACTCGCACAGTAATAAGAGTGAATCATCCAATCATGATTTTTAAGTTCAAAAATCTTTTCAAAAGAAAGGATAATCGTAAGACCAGATCCACACATAAACACGGACGGTTTTTACCTTACGATAACCCAAAACAGTTTTGAAACCAATATCCTTTCTGATATTATAATAATGTCTAAATACAAGTAAATAACAATCTAGTAGAACGCTTGCATCTCACGCTCCACATATATAGTATACGATCAAAAACCGCGGGCGCTTATTGGAGATTGGATTCCAACTTGACAAGGTATGGGTCCACCTTCCGATGGTGTATCTCTAGAGACGAATACACTGGGTTCAACAAGAACTTCTTGCAACCCGGCCCTCACATGACCGACCACTCATTTCGCTTGAGTGTATCGAATGTATATCACCGACGGTTGGGATCAGCAACCGTCTCCCGACAAGGGACAGCATCGAACATAGATTTAAGAAACAAATAGGACTTCCTCTAGATAGGTGATTATACACCCTAATGGGAGCGACCCACATAGCCATGCTGCCTGCCCGATTTTTGTCATTTCCCGGTTGATGAGGCTTGAGGCCAGAATTAACTCTTGACACCTGGTCGTCATTCACTTTGAATGCCACATCGTCAAATCCATCAGATATCACTAATTGATATCCACAAAAATACTCTAGCTGGAAGCTAAGAGAGCGGCAATTCTCCGCCAACAACTATCGTACGTTTGAAGAAATCAACGTACGTGATCCTTTGGAAATACTCTGTCAGACATCCGTCCATATACATCATCCAGGAACAGGATGAACCGAAGGCACTCTCCTACTGCATCCAATATAGGAATCACCCCATGGATCAGTAGCGAGAAGTCCTTGCAACCCGTAGATTCCAACTACGACAGAATCACAGCTTATCTCTACTTGCCAGGCAGAGAATATTAGTGGTTCTTCCGTTTATGAAAATCAACGGTCTTCACAGCACCATCTCGACCGTCTTCTGATATCTTCACGTATTTGCTGGTCGGAATGGTTTTCGAATATATATTCGATCCCGGTCTTTCCGTACCAACAATCGTATTGGGCAGATTTGATAGTCGGTGTTTTAACTATCAAAATATACAGGGTTTCAATCATGACACTCCAATGAGTTCACTGGTTCAGTATTCAGCATCACTTGGCCTTTAACAAAACTGATTTTCTTTTGTTAAATTGAAACTTCCAATTCTCTTAATATTCAAAAATACGATATTTGAATAACTCTAATTCGATTTCTTAACATTCGTCTTAACTCCATTCGCGTGACTCTAGATCACAGCTATCACAATGGTTACGCCTGAATCCCTCAGGAAACATCCGACCGCCGTAGGCTATCTGCAGCCCTGCGAATTACGCTAGCAGTCGTACGAAATGGCAACTTAGCCGAATAATTATGTTCGACTAATTCTATCTCGAATAACTATATTCGATTATCCACTTAAATCTTCTTTCAAATCATCTTTTAAATTCGGAAATCTATTAGTTTTAACAAAGAAATTTATAGCACATATGTTATAACAATAGCGTTATAATTATTATTTAGATTTACAAAACAACAGCGCTATAATCGCTGTTTAGGTTTACAACCCATTTACTATAGCAAAAGCGCTACCATCGCTATATTAGATTTTACAAAACATATATTATAACAACAGCGCTAAAATCGCTGTTTAGATTTCAAACATATTCACTAACGTCTCCTACGATTACCAACTAACATTATCTTCAGATAATCCCGACGTTGTTCAAGTTGGGGTATTTTAATTACCTCTCAGACCTTGATCAAACAACGGTCTTATCCTTAGATAAATATCAGTTATAATCAATCCCAAAATTCCATTTATAATTCTGGTTTATAATAAACCCTTTTATCATAATCTCCTTTCACTTAATTCATATAATTGAGTACGTTTATTTCCTTTCACCATTCAATTGGCTTGCATCTCACATTCGGTAACTTTTTAAATGAAACCCCATTTAAAAATATATTCCTAAATTTATCATTAATTATAATAATAACTTATTCCAACATTAACTACTTCAGTAGTTAATCCCTTTATTAACTAAATCAAATATTAAATCCCCTTTTAAATCCTTATTTAAATTCAAACAATATCCATTTAACTATTTTAGTCAAAACACATTAACTTGATAAACCATTCTAATTCCAAACGGTCGATTTAACTAACTCAAAAACTTGATTTTCTCATTAACCGATTTCAACAATCCTTGCTTTAAATTAATTAAAAATATAATTAATTTAGATAGATTCTCATTATTTGTTTCTTTTACCAAACAATGATCAAAGTTTAACCCTTTCGATTCATTTCTTATCTTCATGTTTGAAAATCTGATTAACATCAGCATATGCTTTATAAAATAAACCAACCATAAATCAAGGTCTTAAATAAATAAAATATTTATTTAATCCCCTTTTATACTTTATTCAAATAATATATTTCAAAATCCGAGTCCAGTTATAAAATAAACCCTTTAACTTCACTTTTATCGACTCACCTAACGGTGAATCCATATCTATAAACCGATTGATTTTTAAAGGCCATACTCTGCCAAACACTTAACCAATATCACCTATTGGTTCAAACCAAACAGATGTTGAATATTCAGTCAATAATCAACCATCAAATCAATCACACAAACAGATTAGTTCATATATGATAATATGAAAATAAATAATACATTTGAGGGATCCGGTTGGGTCCCTCCAACCTGTGCTTCCCTGTACACAAAATGGTTATCTCAAGTCAGACTGTTCAGTTTTGTTTAACTGATAAACTAAATAACGACCATTTAACATCAACCACAAGCAATGCAAACAATTCAACTATTTAAAACACGTTTATAAAATAAACGTGACCAATAAGGTAAGTTACCTTTATGGGAACCAATCGTTAAAAATAACGATTTGGTAATTCACTGAAATTAAACACAGTTTAATTTCATCGGTTAAACCAACAGTTAAATAGATAACTAGCAAAGCAGTCAATCATTGGCAAGCAGAGCACACAAAATAAAAACACCCAATTTATATAAAATATAAAAAGGGTAACTGAGTGAGTTTAACTCACTTTGATTCATTCGTCCTCAGAACGGTTCATTTTACAGCTCCCGGCTGCGCTCAGCTCCGTCCGTTCCAATTCCGCGATATTATGCCCATTGACACGGTCCCATGCTTTTTATTTGATTTGATTCTGTTACTGTATCAAATTATAAATTTAATACGCGTTATTTGCTTATTAACAAATCATTTATTAACTTTGCTTAACGTTAATAACCCTTTATTAGCTAAGGCAAATATGGTTAAATACACTTTGGCACTTTTAAACAAAGGACTGGGCATTGATTTGCTTTTAAACTATTCCGGGCATATTCGAATTAACACAGGGATCCCAGGCCTCGCTGATTAACCAAAATTAAGTGCATTAAAAATAGGATTAGGTTGTTGAGCATATCTACATAATACGGTTCATCATATTTACCTTGCATTTTGAATACACACAGCCCCTCTCCTTCCCATCACCTCAGAATGTTTCCGACGTGTTATTCCCATGCAAGCCACCTTTAATCCATTTCCCTTCCATGCATTCACGCATTCAACCCCAACGCACTATCTTCATCTTGATCACCTTAAATCATAATACCCCAACTTTGTTTTAATACAAAGAGGCAGTCCATCCTTTTATACTCAGGTTGATATTCTTCCTTATTCCCTTCGTTGCTTTCTGTTCTGTACCAACGCAATTCAGCTTTCAACATAAATCACGGTCCTGACCCATAACATCATCACGTGAGCATCCCATACCCACGTTTCCCCCTTCACAATATGTTATTACTTCACCACCACGTGTCCTTCATGTTTCTTCCCAACAGATCCACACACCCGCATACAGCTCTGTCCAAAGCTCCCCTTCAGCCCTCACGTCTCCCTTCGTTTCCTTGTTTTTTTTTTTTTTTTTCTTTCTTTCTTTCTTATAGTAAGGCCTAAACCGATACTCACCCTCACTTACACTACCATTCCACTGCTCGCCTCGCCTACTCCCTGCCTCGCCAAGTCGTATACGTTCAGATTTAAGCACTCGTTGCTACTCTCTGTTTCCGGGTTCGCCCAGCACTTCTACTCCTTTGCTGACGCTGGGGAATATAGTTATGTGATGAGTTTTGGGTTATAAATTTATATTTGTTGAGGAGGTGGTGCGCGGTTTAAGTACTGGGGAGAAGACATTCGTGCCCCTTTTGTTTTTGTGGAGAGGAAGATGAGTCCCTTGTATTTATAGGGGAAAAGGCATGGTGAGTACGCTAAAATTATATATAATATATAAGAAAATGGGTTTGCAGACACTACTTAGAATAGCTGTTTTTCTTGGATGGGGAACTTAGGCGCCTTGGTCGGCAAGGTAAATGAAATGTCGTTATCACTAATAAATGCTTGTCGAGAGGTACTATATCAAAATAGGCTGTCAACTTTAATGCGAGGCAAACGATGAAGGTGCTGAAGACATACTGTATATATATAGGGTTAGAATATATATAGTAAAATATTATTCGTGAAACTTCGTTGCGGAGTAACAAGCAAAACTAACTACAGACGATTTCTGTTTACTGATAAAAATGTTGTTCCTGATGTAAAACGATATTCCGGATCCAATGGAACAAGTTTCGTCGAAATCCGCGGTCATATGAAAAAATTTCCTTTATGAAACCGGAAATGAACACACGTTTAATTTTTTCACGATCACCAGATAAATCAAATCCACTTGAAACTGCGAACATTGACAATAACTTTTCGATACGAACCCAACGGCACTAATTTCGTCGCATTCTGAGACTATTGCCCCGGTAGGCTGTTTTTACCCTGAACCGCCCTACCCTTTTTAACGCCAAATTTCTCGATCTCTAAAAATAACAAACTATATATATATCCTGACTCTAATCGACGATACGAACTCAACGGAACTGGTTTCGTGGCCTAATTCGATCATCTGCTCCAGTTACATTCAAATATCCTTTTATTTATTTAAATATACGCTATAGAAAATGAACGAGCGTTTATAGCTACCGTGGTCACATACGATATCGGTTTTCCACACAATTCACCACCGTACAATAATTTAGCGATACGGTTCTAATGAAACTGATTTCGTCGAAATCTGAGTCCGTTTGCAAAACGGCCCTTTTTAAAGGCCTATAATTTAATAGCGAATTTCCATAGCGACTATTTCAAAATTTTGATTTGGCCATAACTATCAAACTATAACACGAAATCTAGATTTTTCTCTTTCATATGAAAATTATTGCCAATACGGCTCCAACGTGTCTTGTTTCTCAGAAATCCGACTTATATCGAATCCTATATTCTCAGTTGAAGTTCAAAACTCTATATTGCGAACTGCAGCGCCATTTCAGGCTCGATTTATATTATATATAAATTATAATGTTCAACTTCGTTCAAATAACGAATTCAATATTTAGTTCCATTAATATTCCCAACATAATATCTAAAACTAATTTAAATATTCATATTCAAATGGTCGAAAAACACGGGTCGTTACAGTAGACGGGTGTCGATGTGGAAGGCGAGTGATGCTTGAAGAACCTAGTCCACAACAAGGTGGAGAGGTTAATTTGGTCACTGCTGATGTGTTCGACAGGGGTCTTCATGTTGATGATGCTCGAAGGATCCAAGATGATCAGGAAAGGAGCTCGGGTCAAGTGATAGACGGGTGTCGAGACAAAGATCATTATGGTTTAGACAGGGGTCTTCACGTTGACGATGCTCGAGGGATCCGGGATGATCGAAGTAGGAGCTCAGGTCAAGTGTTAGACGGGTGTCGATGTTATTGCAAGCACTTTTAGACCGTTGGTTTATGCGTGGTGCGGCTCATGGTGGTAGATGCATCTTTTGCAGGCAGTGGGTGAAGTTTGTAATAAGTGGCAGGAAATAGATTTTTTGTGCGTACAGAGATTTGGATTTTGGCTCTGTATTTGAACTGGTGATTGAGAGAATTATTTTTGGCCTTGGTGGTGTTGAGATTACTTTGGAATCTGCCTTTTTGTTATTTTGGATATTTGCAACATTTGTTGGCGAGCGGGGACGTAGTCTGAGCTCGTTAACAATTGTGTGATGGGGGGTGGCTTTGCTGGAACCCATTTGGTAAATATACATTTTTTGGTGTATCTCGTTGTGAGATTTTGATTGAAGGTGGGGTTCTGTTGAAGAGTTTTATGTTGTGAAGAGAATTTGATTGGAGATGGGGTGTTGCAGATATGTGATTTTGCATCAAGGTAGAGTGTTAAATTTGGTGATACAAAATCACAAATTGATTGGAGTAAATTTGCAAAGAATGGAAAGTAAATATTTTTATACTGGGAATGCATTGATTGCATTTGATGAGATGATAGAGAAATAAATGAAGGGATTAATTTCTTCCATCTATGCTAAAGAAACAGATTGATTTACTTCCTATGTTTGCACATTTGTTGTTATGGTAATTTGCCTCCATTATATTATTACCATATGTTGGTAATTTAATTGATGACTCACATAGATTTGCACTGGCTATTTATTGAGGGGTAGACTTTAGTGTAAACCCATCCTGGCTTGGAGCCAGTGATCCCCAATGGCGTCTCTTCTTGTTAAACCTGATTGAGGTTTGGATATGTAAACTCTTTTTTGTAATCTCTTGTAATTCTCTCATGTGGAATAAAATCTCTATCTGTTAGACTGGACGTACACTATGATGATAGTGGAACCAGTATAAATATTGTGTGTCTCTTTATTTCTCCGTTATAGTTATTTACTATGTTGTTGATGTAATAGAATAATTGCTATCAGATAAGATTGGTGTTCAATTGGCAAATCCAGATCCTGCTTATTGTTCTTCCGCAAATGCGCAATTTTGCATAACAAATGTAACATGTATGGAATCCAAACGAGCAATTATTAGCTAGGTAACAAGTAAATGTATATACTACTAACTGCCTTATTAGTTCAGAATACATGACTCTGATGTTAATGGTAAGGCTAACTGAAAACTCTAACCTGTATGATGTTGTTGACCTGGCTTCCATAGAAAAAGGAAGACCGAGTCATCACCTTATTGAAGAGAAACCCAGTCCTCGAATGCATATATAGAAGGTAAATCTACTCTTTGGTGCTGATAAAGTTCAATAATGGTTCTTCATTAGTTCTTAAATTCTAGTTTTCATATTTTCCCATATGATAGAAGCAAATTTACATTTATTCTTAGTATGTTTTTTGTATTTGTTTAACGTTGTCGTATTTAATATTGGTAGTGTCGTATCTGTGGAAATTTGCAAAGCAATTGAGTGAAGCGTACAATATTTGCTACGTAAAATTATTTATTTTGGCATGTTTATCATTTTATATATTTTATTACATAAATGAATTCATAATAAATCAAAATTTGTGAGTATTTATTTAGATTTATTGGTTGTGAACTGGTCGAGCAATATCCAATATCCGTCTGGGCTTTCAAATCTATGTCAGATCGTTGTTGCCCATACTTTTGATATATAAGAACATCTTTTTATTTTTATATCTTTTAAACCTCACTGTTTAGTTTAATACTGTTATAATGATTGGTTAGGCCTTGAGTGCTTGTTGAGCAATTTATTGGGACTAGAATACATATACGAGTAGTGTATTTCCCAAGTTATTGTTAAATACATTGATTATATAAAACCTTTTTGATTCCTTCTAAAGAATACAATAACCAACTGAATTTTTTTTTTGGTCTGGTCATTATATTATAATATATGGCACGTCAAGGTTGAGTCTGAACTATGATTTAGTTGCATATTATAAATTCTAAAGACCTCCCACTATAAGAAAAACAGCAAATAGCAGCGGCAGAATCTGCTTCAAATCTGTAGCTAAACAGGCCTTAGCGACGGATTTCCTACGTAACTTGGTGGTCGGTAAAAACCATGACGGTAATTGTGTTAGATTTAGTGACGGAATATAGCATGAGATTTCCGATAGTTTTCCGTCATTTTACTATTTTTTAATAAAAAAATTATTTTATTCATTATTTTAATTTTAATTTTTTGCCAACTATTTACCGATGGATAAGTAATTTATAATATATTATTATTTATAAAAGACGTTGGTAAACCCTTACTAATTATCAAGGGATTAGCGACGGAAATAAAATTGAAGTAAACTTAACCATACTTTTTTTTTGGTAATCTGCCGCTATTCCCCTTTTGATCTGCCTATATATATATACAAACACACACACACATACATACTTCGAACTAACATCATTCAACTGTGAACACTGAAATAGCACATCAAAAAAGACAGATAAATTTGCAAGAAAAAACATCTATAATCACACTCAAGAAAGAACAACATCCATATTAACACGTAAAAAAGAACAGCATCAGAAAACCTTTATCCGAAGGCACTTCAACTAATTTTAGTACATTAAAACCTGACAGAATTTTGTTAAATGGTGTAGCTTAGACAATAACTTACTAAACATGTCAAAATCTACCAATCTGCATTCTTCACTTCTTTTGATTATTGTTGCACGTGCCTTCGCTGCAACTATTGCTGCATCCGGTTCGGCACCAAGTGCACCACTCAAATTATTTTGAAACTCCCGAGTATTCAAACGATTCATTACATATAGTAACTAGTGTAATGACCCGCATTTTCGGCGATATAATAATTAATTTAATTAATTATTTAAATGGTGATCAAGAGAATTTAATGGCCATTTAATTACATAACTGGGAATATTTAATTAAAATAATAATATAATAATATATTTAATTTCTGAAATACTCAGAAATAGTGGAATTCACAATATGGTGTGAACTGGATCATCTGTAATATTTAATTCAGTGTAGAATTGAATTAGAATAACGAATATATTATTTGAATGACAGTTTGAATGTATAATTATATTTTAATTAAAATCGAGCTCGAAGTGGCGCGGCAGTTCGCGATTTGGCAATTTGAACTTCAACTGAATGTACAGATTCATTTTAAGCCGGATTTCTGTGAAACAAGAAACATGCGGAGCTGGTGGAGTATATCTTTCTAGTGGAAGAGAAAAATCAGGATTTCGTCGTACAGATTTTGAGATATGTCCAAATCAAATTTTAAAATAGTCGCTATAGAATCGTTTATCGACCGTAACGGTTTATTCGATATAACTTGATATCGGGTTTGAATTTAGACAAGGTTCATTTGGGACATAGCAATAATTTAATTTTTAGAATTTTATTGTAATTTTTAATTAATTAAATAAGCAACTTTTTATTTGGAGTATTTTGCACCCTGTAATCAACATTTTGAGGTTTCAAAATATGAGTTAATCTACCGATATTATTATGTTTTTGAGATCATGACACATCACTCGATATGATTGTATGGTTATTTCTGTCCTTAACTAAATGAAATTCGTGGGTACGCTAACTTTAAATATTGAGTGAATAAGTAAAGAAGACGTTTAGCAACATGTCATTCCCTACTCTATGGCATTACTACCGCCACGTTTTCCCTCCTCAAACATAAATCTTTCCACGGTCAAAAACAAGCCACATTCATCTCAACGTAGAAACCATTTGCACCACAAAAATAATATCTACACTCCTATATAAAACTATCCTCCATCACCAAACAAACGAGCCGCCACCAAGATAAAATTCCAACAGTAAAACGCAAGAAGAAAAAAATCAAAATCAATTCATAATAAAATCGATTAATCATGATACATATGTTATTGGATCCCTAGCGCCCTCCTCTTCATCCTCATATCACTCTTGCTTTGTTCGATCACTAGTTTTCGTGTCTTCTTTTTCCCAGCGTGAGTTTGGTAGCTCGATTCGAGTTGAGGTTGGAGGAGTCGGTCTGGTAGACGGCGCGAGGGAGATGAAGTTGACGGAATCAGAATGGAGTTTTTTGGTGGGTTTGGAGTTCGACAGCTACATCGAATGATGCAGATTTGGGCTGAAAGTCGCACAAGGAAGGGGTTAGGCGAGTGGAACGAAATGGGTATAGAGAAGTGTGGTTTTGGGTGAGAAGGCTTTTGGTGTATTTATTTGGTGGATTTATGGCGTGAAGGAGGAGATGTTGGAGTTGTTTGCGGTAATGATGTTGTAGTTTCCTGGAGGTTACGGCAGAATGGGTATTTGGGGAAGAACATCGGTATGGGCTTTGAGTTGGAGTGGGCCGGGTTTTTTGTGGTGAGGCCCGTTTAAAATTTGATTAAATATATATATATATTGTATATATATATATAATGTGTATCAACTTATAATAATCATAACTTCCTCATATATGATCGGAATTGGACAAAACAAGATCCGTTAGGATCGTATGGACGGGAGCAATACGATGGAACCAACTGGGAGTGAATCCGAGCTCGCTACAATTTATCGCAAAATAAATTGTCCGTCTGAATCAAACCGAGCGATGGTTATCGTTATTAACGATGATCGTCCAATGTGAGTAAAACTCACCAACTCTGAACAGTTCTATTTTTATAACGTATATTTAGAACTGGTAAATGATGACTGATTGTTGTATGGTAACTGTTGGTTGAGTTGTTTGTGTATTGATTGAAATCATAGATAACGATAGATATATATAAATCGTTAATCGAATATTGATTCTATTTAACAGAATATTTTATATTCGTGTTGTTTAACATCTGTGATGCAGAGAAACAGGTTGGAGGGGTCCAACTGGACTCCTCAATATTTATAACACTGTTCTGTTCATATATTGTAATATATGATGTGATATATAATCTGTTTGATTATGTGTGTTTAAATGATATCGATCTTGGTTGTTTGGTATATTGAATACCGTAAGCAATACTGGGAAATAGAAAGGAGATTTTTAAATTATATTTTGAAAATAATTTATTTATATAAAATCACTGGATTTTATATATATAAAAGGAAAAAAGGATTTTATAAAAGGAAATAATTATGAAATCAAAAAGGGTTAAAAGAAAATATTTGAGAAACAAATATAAAGGAAAATATTTGTCAAACAAATAGAAAGAGAAATATTTGTAAACCATTTACAAATAGAATAGAAAAGAAAATATTCGTAAAACATTTACAAGTAGGTTAAAAGGATATTTATTTGTTAAATGAATAGAATAAGATAAAAGGAATATTTGTTTAGAAAACAAATAAGATATTATATAAGAAATATTTGCAACACATTTGCAAATAGAGTTGAAAAGGAAATATTTGTAAACCATTTGCAAATAGAATAGAGAAGAGAATATTTGCAAACCATTTACAAATAGAATTTAAAAGGGTAATATTTGTAAACCATTTACAAATAAAGATTTAAAAAGGAAATATTGGTAAAGGCATTTAGGAAACAAATAGATTATAAATTAAGTTAAATATTTATCATTTGGATAAATAAAATATATAAGTCAGGACTTATATAAAGAAGTAAAAATCGATTTCAACATCGATTTTTGAAACTGAATAAGGACAAAGAGTTAATCAGTTAGGGTTAACCAGTTACAGTAAAACCATAGAGTTAAACCAGTTAGGTTAAACCAGTTAGAGTTAAACCAGTTAGAGTAAATCAGTTAGAGTTAATCGATAGAGTTAAATCGAACTAGAGTTATTGAATAGAGTTAAATCGAACTAGAGTTATTCAAATGGAGTTAATCGAATTTAGTTTATTCGAATAAAGTTGAAGTGAATTAATCGAATTTAGTTATTTGAAGAAGTGAATCGAATAGTAGATATTCGAAGTGAGATAATCGAATCTGAGATATTCGAAGTGAGATAATCGAATTAGAGATATTCGAAGTGAGATATTCGAAGTGAGATAATCGAATCAGAAATATTCGAAGTGAGTTGATCGAATCTAGTTATTTGACAGGAGTTAAATCAAATAATATTTATTCAAAGAAAGAGATTTTTGAATATAAGTATTCGAAAGTAAGCAAATCGAATATAAGTTATTCGAATAATTTATACGAATAAGAGTTAATCCAGTAAGAGATATTACGTTGGAATTATTCAAATAAGAGTTATAGATTAGAGTTAACCGAATAGGAGTAAATAAATTAGTTGTCGTTATATTATTCAAGTTAGGAAATAAAAGTCATATTAAAGATAATATATTTCGGATGCAGGAGATTATAATACCATTGTTATAATCACGTAAACTTGTAAAAGAAGGGGGTTCGTAAATAGAATCTGAGGGTTCGTAAGGAAGTGCTAAAGGGTTAAAAGATGAACTTACCCTATTTCGAGATTTGAAATGTTGTTCAATTAAGGTCTGAGAGGTAGTTATACCCCAACTTGATTGACTTCGTTTTTAATTTAGAAATGGTTAAGGTTCGAGAGAGAAAGTGGTTAAGTGAATTTAGTGAATAAGTATAGTGGTTCGAGTTGTCGTCGCGATGTTGATTTAAACATCTGTTTTAATCCAAGTAAAGAAGATTTGGAAATATTTTCCCAGTAGAATCAGAAACGTAATCAAATATCGAAATTGGAAATATGGATTAGAAATGGAAATGTTTTCCAGCATTAACGTATATCTTCTAAACATAGAAAATAAGGAAATATTAATATATATATATATATATATATATATATGATTGATGATTGATTGATAGAATTTCCATCTGGAAATAATACCGTTGTTTGCACACCTGTTTTTCTTCGATAGTTAACTCACCGACTATCGAAGTTTTTGACCATCTTAACATTTTTAATATGGAGAGACCGGTTGGATTTTTATCCAAAGAACCACTCCCGATTGGCATAAGCATTGCGAATCATATATGCCAAAGATAATTGAAGACGGAGTAAAGTGCAAGGGCTAGTGTGTAAGTCTTAGATAACAGTGCCTAAGATGGATGTACTGAGTGCCTTCGGTTCATCCTGTTCCTGAATGACTTGTATGGATGAATGTCTGACATAGTATTTCCAGAAAGGTCACGTACATTGATTTCTTCAACTGTACCAAGAGTGGAAGCAGAGAAGGAAACTTCTTTAGCTAACACGTAATGTATTGTTGTAGACGTCAATTAGTGATTTTCGATGGATCTAATAATGTGGCATTCGAAGTGAATCTGATGTGTTGATAAAGCGTAACCTTAAGCCTCATCAACCGGGAAATGACAAAAATCGGGCAGGCAACATGGCTATGTAGGTCGCACCTATTAAGGTGTATAATCACCTAATCTAGAGTTTCATTTGCTTCTAAAAATCTATTGTTGATGTTGTCCCATTCGGGAAACGGTTGCTGATCCCAACCGTTGGTGATATATATTTGATACACTCAAGCGAAATGAGTGGTCGGTCATGTGTGGCTGGGCTGCAAGATGTTCTTGTTGAACCCAGTGTATTCCTTTCTAGAGGTACACTAGCGAAAGGTGGTTCCATACCTTGTCATAGTTGGAAATCCATTACCCCATACGTGCTTGCGGTTTTGATTGTATACTATATATGTAGAACGTGAGATGAAAGCGTTTCTGCTAGATGATTATTATATTGTGGTTGATAGACATTATTATAATATCAAAAGGTTTTTGATATAAAGATAATCTGGATTCTCATAAGGGAAAAACTCGTTCTGTTATACAGCGTGGTCTTATGAGATATTGTTTACTTGTTCAAACTATTTTAAACTATTTTACTCATACCAGTCCTATGACTGACCCAGAGTTTATTTTGTTTTGTTTTCCCTAAACTCTTGGGTGCCCAATTTTGTACGGGTAGTCAAGTAGTCAGGAATTTACAGATACTTGAAGAGCTAGAAAAGGAGGCTTCAGGATCATATATCTATAGTTTGTTTCTGATGTGTTGTAAGTGTTGTACTTTGATAATGATGTATATTCAAGTACAGATGTATATTTCAAGTTACGTTATATATATTATATGTTATTCGTTCCGCAGTGAGGTTTGTGTTACTCTGATGTTGTGTTCTTCTTCTTCTTCTATTCTAAGTTTCTATCTTATCTTTCCTCACCCTCTAATTTCTTTCATTAACTATTCGGTTATTTTTGATCCTTGGATGTTCGATATGTGTTGTATATCGGATAACCTAGATCGCAAATTTCTGGGTCATTACAGTTGGTATCAGAGCTTAAGTTAAGTGAATTACCTTGGCTCTGTGGCGTGACTCAGTAGAGAAGGGGTTAGTAATACCCTAGATTGAGTTGAGTGTATATATACGAGTGAGCGTATTTGTTATTGATATAAAAATTATTTTATATTATGGTGATTTATTGGTTGAGTACTGGTTCACAACTTTCAATGTGTACCTATCCACAAAACATGTATCTACTACTTAAATTCACAACTGGAATTTTAAAAACATATTTGACGTATGAAAAATGGCATGAATTATCAAATACTACACCAAAATACTAAGCTTTGGCCTGCAATTAGTTTAAAACAAAAATGGTAATCTAAAAGGATAAAGTACTAATTCAAACATTTTGATACTTTTAAAATAAATCGAGATATTGATTTGAAGTTTTCTCAGCTTCATTAGTTTGAAAACTATATTTTCTATCAGTGCAAACCAAGAATCAGTTATTGTTATTAGCAGTATCAGAAAATGATCCAATTTATTCATAAATAAAATGGTAAGATGTCTTGCAATATATAAAAATATGCATGGTCAATATTTTTGAACCATGCATTACATGATTCCTTTTGTTAAATGTAAAATTCATAGAATTATTTGAAATGTTACGATGACCAATGCAGGAGGCATAAAACATATATGTAACAGTGGACATAAACATAGAATGCATGATAACAATAGTTCAAATATAAAACAAATTAACGATCAAGCAAACTCACATTCGACCCAAAATCAAAGCTCAAACACATACTTGAGGGTGTGTCCAATGCCACATCTCCCACCTCTGTTATATAACACAAACGCTCGTCCCTTTCAACTTAGCTGAACATCGTGGTGGAGACAGTTTGAGGCCAGATGGTGCTACTACCCTATCATAGCTTTACGTTAGTTCTTCAAACAAATCACGAGAACTGCAATATTAAAGAATCTTTAAATTAGCATGCCTAAATTTGTATAATTGATTAAAATCTAAAACGGTACCAAGTTTACTTTTATGGACAAATAAAGTAGTTGATCTTTATTAGTATTGAAAAATGTGTGTGCGTGTATGTTTGTGTATACACACACACATACACCCAATTGGTTAGGTAGTAAAACTGACCCATTGTTTTTTGACAGTACACAGATTACAGTAGCTTAAAAAAAATAGTAATTTACACACCTAATCATATGCATCTAAACTATTGTGCAGCACGACTGATAAACAAAATATTTGTTTTTCAATAACAAAGTGCTATAAATAAACAAATTAGTAACAATGAAGTATTCTCGAGTAATTAGTATATTACTAAGAATGTTTAGTAGCGTGTTCCTACATCTCTTAAGCTAGGGAAATGTGACGACCGCCGATAACCCCTGCACTATACAAGAGAAATAATGCACTGAGAGGTGTGCAAGGCAGTCATGGACGATCATCAGAGTACGTAAACACAAGCAGAACCTGTCGTAAACTCACAGCGCAAGGATAAAATATAATAAAATATATACAATAGGTAATGATAGTGAAGCAGAAAACATTAAACTTTCATGACAACTAGAAAGTATTCCCATACATGTGGATAACAACAGTAGTGTTTGTACAATTTGCCTCACTACAACACTCATAGAAATAGCACACAGCGGAAACAAATACTAAATAGTAGTAAAGATAGTACGCCAGCCTCCTGCTCGCCTCCGAACACCAACACCGTCCTCACTTAAGCTACTTGTCACCTGCTATTTAGTCTGCCCATCCAACAATCAGATGAACAACCCAAGGTAATAAGAGGAAACATAAAACCTTGAGTCAGACAACAGTCTTAATGAGCGATAAAACAACTAACAAACTTCAACAATAAAGTATACGAGAAGGGATAGATAAGCATACTAATCTACCCACGACACTAGAGAAGAACTCAACCTTATCTTCCCCACATCGTACAGTGATAGCCTTTACTATAAACAATTCAATCATTCATCCATGGAAACCAAGACACCCATTCAATCACGGAAAGCACTCATAACATCCAGATTATATATATCTCATGTAGACCATCCTAATCGAATTCAATATCTCTTAAGTACAAGCCCCAGAGGCCTAAACCAATATCAGACAAGCACCCACGAAACATCTCCTTTGACTTTGGACAACCTACATGAGACGGTACAAAGAGAACAACCAATCATCCATGACTAACTCTGGCTATCACCGTCAATCCTGCTTTGAAACCATCGTTAATCGTATGACGACCAACCTTGCCAAAGGTCAAGGGCTAATGGAAACCCCAGTTCTAGCATAAACTCCATATGTCCAACCTTGACAATGTCCAACCTTGACAACTAGGCCTTTCAACGATACCCAAGGTACTCGACCTACAATCCGTCTTTTGGGTGCCCCCTCATACCCCTGCTTTGAGCCTCCTAGAACTTATGACAACGATAATCTCTCGGCCTTCAATATCTCTAGTCGTCCAACCTTGACGACTATTTACTGCTCAAGCGACCTTCTCGAGTGAACATTATCCACCAACTCACGACCTTTGAGTTGTCTTCCTATTTGTTGCTTTTCACCGATCAATGAACATCACATCACTTTGAACATCCCCTTCTGGACTCTTGTCGAAGCCACCACCATCGTTGAACCAACCAACATCCTTATAAGGTTCAAAGCAATCCATAGCATTATTTCGGCACTTCCTAACTTCCCAATTGAATTCACTTTGAAGTCACATCATCATCGGAAATGTCCGACTAGAAAAACTTGCCCAGAAATGGCTGACCAGAAATGGCTGTCCACTTTAGTCCGATCCGAACTTTGGTCCGATCCGATCCACTTTGGTCTGATGCGATCCACTTTGGTCTGGTCCAATCCACTTTGGTCCAGCCCGAACTTTGGTCCGATCCGATCCACTTTGGTCCGATCCGATCCACTTTGGTCCGGTCCGAACTTTGGTCCAATCCGATCCACTTTGGTCCGGTCCGATCCACTTTGGTCCGATCCGAACTTTGGCCCGATCCGATCCACTTTGGTCCGATCTGATCCACTTTCGTCTGATTCACTTTCGTCCGATCCACTTTCGTCCGATCCACTTTCGTCCGATTCACCTTCGTCCGATCCACCTTTGGTCCGATCCACCTTTGGTCCGATCCAAATATGGTACGATCCAAAACCTGCCTATTGCAATTCAACCATGATTTCGACCAAAACTTCGCCAAACGACGAATCCAACGAAACATACTCAACAAAAATCATCAAACACAATCATAAACATATCATAATATCACTGATCACATGAATATGACGATTACCACAAAAAATGATGTAAATCTCACTAAAAACCATTGAAATGAACATATATTCAAAATGAGAGATCTAACTAATAAATATGTAAAATGACATGAAATTAATGAGTAAAACTTGTTAGATTAGATCATAGGGTGATGCATATGAAAATGGACATGTAATGGTGTAAATCTATGGGAAAACATCCCAATTTGATGAGAAACATGCACAACACTCATATACTTCATTGCACACTCACCGATTCTCCAAAACAAGCTAAAATGGTAGAATTATGAATCCGAACAGCGAATACTTCGAACCAAGCTCCTTGATCCGATGAATTTGCCCTTGGAACGATGTAGATCTAGCCTCGAATGGTGTAGATCTTCGATTTCCCTCCTTGGATTTTGATTTTTAATGGTGGAAAGGTGTTAGAGGAAGAAGAAGCACAAGGTC
Organism: Allium sativum; assembly: GCA_030737875.1. Classification (NCBI taxonomy): domain Eukaryota; kingdom Viridiplantae; phylum Streptophyta; class Magnoliopsida; order Asparagales; family Amaryllidaceae; genus Allium; species Allium sativum. Next base: position 166,497,750 of record CM060924.1, read on the forward strand.
TCTAAATGAGAGAATGGGAGAAGTAACCTATTCTCCATACCCCTCACCCTCTATTTACAGTTTCCACCAACCCACTAATGGGTCTTCCCAATTCAGCCCATTAGGCTCTCCAAACCTGGACAACCAACTGAAAAACCTTAAAACAGCGATTTCTCTCAAATCGTTGAGCCAAATCCTTAATGTAACCACTCTATGGAAAGACAACCATCAATTTCTTTCCAATGGCACAAGGTTCATCCTATGATTCGACCTGAGTCAAAAGTTATGCCCTGTAGAAGACTGACAGGGGCAAAATGGTCACAAACAAAATCGGTAAAAAATTATGGATATATCTCACATCCCCATAAGAAACATATTAAAAGATGAGAATGATCCAACCCTTAGAGAATAAAATAAAAATATTTTATGATCTTCCGATACGTAAAATGTGGGATGTTACATTCTTCCCCCTTAAGAATTTCGCTCCCGAAATTCCAAACAAACATAAGTAATCACAACAATTCTGCATGCCTATCATCCATGAGAAGCCAATTCTATCATCCAAACTAGTAACCATCAAGCCATGCATCCATAGCCTTATCCTAGCACGTGGAATTCTATCAAACAACAACAAAGATAACAACAAAATCAACAAGTAATAATGATTGCGTGATATCAATGGGTCATACGGGTGAAGAGTTTTGGATGGGTCGTCTTTATACTCTTCCCCGTCTTCCTTGTAACATCGTCACCATCCCCACTCCATTGTACCTTAACTAAACTAAACATCTTTTCCCTAGGCTGTTTCGTGTCATTCTCCACAACACAAAGCGGCTTATGAGGTTTCGCCACTACGGTCTCAACTATAAGCTCGAAGTACTACTCCGGAGGTACTACCACATTCGGATCATTCGAATATTTTCGCAAAAACGACTCACAAAACATTGTGCACACTCTACATCCCTCGTGTAAAATCACTTTATACCCGAGCTTTCTGGTTTGCTCGTCTATCGGAAACGGTCCAACAACCCATAGCACTTAAGCCATCCACCATAGCGTTTAGAAGCACTGCTGAAAACTCCTTCAACTTGACCGACCCGATCACCCCTTCAACACCTCAACTTCTGAACCGACCCATTTCCTAGCTTTGTTCTAGGTAGTCCCTTGATAATATCCATCGATACTTGCTCCCACTTCTACGTAGGAACTTCCAATGGCTAAAACAAACCACTCGGCTTCTTCTGTTCAGCTTTCACCAACTGACAGTTCATACACTTGGAAATGAACTTCCCAATATCCCGCTTCATCCCTTCCCAATAGTAGATTCTCTTCATGTCCCGATACATCTTATTACCACCTGGATGAATCGTTAGCTTCGAGTGATGACATTCTCTTAGAACCTCATCCCTCAATCCGCCGATACCACGAACAACTAATCGTCCTTTCTTTCGAAGTCAACCTTCTCGATCGACCTCGAACTCTTTATCTTCTGGTTCCAGTTTCTGAATGAACTCGACAAGCTTCGCATCTTTCCTTTGGCTCTCGCCAATCCTTTCGATAAGAGTAGGTCTTATCGACAAGCTTGCCAACATTTCAGGTTCCAACTCACACCTTGGCCAGAATTCGAACCTCGCCAAGTACTCGAGGCTCTTCCATTCCGAAAACATCGCTCCTAAACTTGCGTGTCTTCGACTTAACGTATCTGCAACCGCGTTACCCTTGCCCGGGGTATAGGCTATGCCAAAATCATATGATGCCAGAAACTCTAACCACCTTTGTTGCCGAAGATTCAAATCCTTTTGGGAGAACAGATACTTCAACGACTTGTGATCCGTAAACAACTCGAATCGAACTCCCAACAGGTAATGTCTCCATATCTTCAGAGAAAATACAATTGCCGCCAACTCCAAATCATGAGTTGGGTAATTCCTCTCATGTGGATTCAGCTGTAGACTCGCATAGGCCACAACCTTATCCTTTTGCATTAGTACTTCTCCCTGTCCAGTACCACATGCATTGGTATATACCACCATCTCTTCATTCCCACTTGGAATGGTCAACACAGGTGCACTCGTCAATCTCTCCTTTAGGATTCCGAACGCTTGTTCACACTTTGCATCCCATGTGAACACTTGGTTCTTCTTCGTCAATCCTGTCAATGGTGCAACTACCTTAGAGAAATCCTTGATAAACCGTTGGTAATATCCTGCCAACCCAAAGAAACTCTGAACATCCGTCGCATTCTTAGGTCTATCCCAATCCTGGATTGCTGTCATTTTAGCGAGGTCAACTGCTATCCTATTTTCAGAAACTACATGGCCTAATAATCTCACCTCATCCTTCCAGAAGTGACACTTCGAGAACTTAGCTTTCAACTGATGCTTTCGCAAGATCTCTAACATAACTCTCAAGTGTGTCTTGTGTTCTTCCTTATTCCTGGAGTAAACCAGAATATCATCCACGAACACAAGCACAAACCTATTCAACCAATCTCTGAACACTATATTCATAAGATCCATAAGGTATGCTGGCGCGTTAATCAACCAGAATGGCATCACCAACCATTCGAAGAATCTGGATGGTGTCCTAAAAGCAGTCTTCGGCACACGATCCTTAGCCACCCTCAACTGGTGAAATCTCGTTGCCAAATCCATCTGAGAAAACACTTTGGCTTTGTGAAGCTGATCAAACAAGTCATCAATCCTTGGCAACATATACTTGTTCTTCATAATCACCTTGTTTAGCTCACAATAATCCACACACAATCTTAACGAGCCATCTGCCTTGGTTACAAACACGACCGGTGCACCCCATTCGAATACACTCCTCCGAATAAATCCTTTTCCCAAAAGGTCACGAACTTGCACCTTTAACTCTCGATGTTCCTTAGGTGCCATCCGCCTAAGAGGCATAACGATTGGTCTAGCACCTTCGACCAAATCGATCCTAAACTCGATCTCACGATGTGGCTGTAACCCTTTGACCTCGTCAAAGACATCTTTATACTCCTTAGCGATTAGCACAGATGACAAGTCTTCTTGTGGAATCACAAGCGAATATAACAACTTATAAGAACACTGTCTTCGGGTTACCCCGAATCAACACCTTTCGCCCTTCCACATCCCTAACTGTCATCTCTAGCTTTTCGCAACTTACTTTTGTCGCACATCTCTTGAGCCAATCCATGCCCAAGATGATTTCAAACCCAACGAAAGTTACAACTAAGCAACCACTCATAAATGAGCATTCATGATCAACAATACTAGATCCACAAAGCTTGCATAGAGAAGAAAAAATCATACTAGATCAATTACAACTAAAGGTCTAATGCAACTTCAAGTTCCGTACCTATTCAACATACAATCTTATTATAGGTAAAAGATGACGATCCTCTAGTACCAAATAGAACTCAAACAACTTCACTAGTTGGTAGCACATTCAGACAACAACTTCTCCTAGTTCTCTTCAGGAATACAATAGGAAATTGGAATAGCTTCCACAACACATGCTTCCTCCAATTGCCTATTCTTTGGAAGGTCCGGACAGTCTTTCTTCTTATGTCCAGGCTCGCCGCATTCAAAGCACTTCCTTTCGGTTTTCAGCCACTCACAATTGTTGGCATAATGACCCTCCAATTGACAATTAAAGCAAGTGAAATTCTTCTTAAATTTCTTCTTCTTGCTTTTCTTCTTATTAGTACTGGGGCCTATAAAGGTTTCTTCATCTGTAGGAGAATATTCCCTTTGTTGCTTAACAGAATCCCTTTTGGGTACTTGCACAGTAACACCACGCTCTACTGACGCTTCTGGAACAGGCATCCTTAACATGGCTACTGCCATCATGGCTGCCCCAAACATAACTAGATATTCAGATGCAACTGCTAATGCTTCCAATCAGCTTCTTCTATCTCCTATTCTTCCCATCTCATGCTCATTCCTAGAGGTTTGACGACTCATTCTAAATCTAAAATAGAATGATTAGTCCACTTAAACCGCTAAAGGAAAACAACTACTACTACTATATATGCTTATATATATATGGTAAACATCCAACTGAAATCTACAAGTACGTCTCTCATACGTAATTACGTCTTCAAATTTTGGCCACAATCATTGACCAGAGCTCTGATACCAAATGTGACGACCGCCCATAACCCACGCACTATACAAGAGAAATAATGCGCTAAGAGGTGTGCAAGGCAGTCATGGACGATCATCAGAGTAGGTAAACACAAGAGGAACCTATCGTAAACTCATAGGGCAAGGATAAAATATAATAAAATATATACAACAGGTAATGATAGTGAAGCAGAAAACACTAAACTTTCATGACAACTAGAAAGTATTCCCATACACGTGGATAACAACAGTAATGTTTGTACAATTTGCATCACTACAACACGCATAGAAATAGCACACAGCGGAAACAAATACTAAATAGTAGTAAAGATAGTACGATAGCCTCCTGCTCGCCTTCGAACAGCAACACCGTCCTCACTTAAGCTACCTGTCACCTGCTACTTAGTCTTCCCATCCAACAATCGGATGAACAACCCAAGGTAATAAAAGTAAACATAAAACCTTGAGTCAGACAACAGTCTTAGTGACCGATAAAACAGCTAACAGAATTCAACAATAAAGTATACGAGAAGGGATAGATAAGCATACTAATCTACCCACGACACCAGAGAAGAACTCAACCTTATCTTCCCCACATCGGACAGTGATAGCCTTTACTATAAATAATTCAATCATTCATCCATGGAAACCAAAACACCCATTCAATCACGGAAAGCACTCATAACATCTAGATTATATATATTTCATATAGACCATCCTAATCGAATTCAACATCTCTTAAGTACAAGCCCAGAGGCCTAAACCAATATCAGACAAGCACCCACGAAACGTCTCCTTCGACTTTGGACAACCTACATGAGGCGGTACAAACAAAACTACCAATCATCCATGACTGACTATGGCTATCACCGCTAATCCTGCTTTGAAACCATCGCTAATCCTATGACGGCCAACCTTGCCAAAGGTCAAGGGCTAATGGTAACCCCAGTTCTAGCATAAACTTCATATGTCCAACCTTGACAATGTCCAACCTTGACAACTAGGCCTTTCAACGATACCCAAGGTACTCGATCTACAATCGGTCTTTTGGGTTCCCCGATCATACCCCTTCTTTGAGCCTGCTAGAACTTACGACAACGATAATCTCTCGCCCTTCAATATCTCTAGTCGTCCAACCTTGACGGCTATTTACTGCTCAAGCGACCTTCTCAAGCAAACATTATCTACCAACTTACGACCTTTGAGTTGTCTGCCTATACGTTGCTTTTCACCGATCAATGAACATATCACATCGCTTCGAACATCCCCTTCTGGACTCTTGTCGAAGCCACCACCATCGTTGAACCAGCCAACATTCTTATAAGGTTCAAAGCAATCCATAGCATTATTTTAGCACTTCCTAACTTCCCAATTGAATTTACTTTGAAGTCACATCATCACTGGAAATGTCCAACCAGAAAAACTTACCCAGAAATGGCTGACTAGAAATGGTTGTCCACTTTGGTCCGATCCGAACTTTGGTCCGATCCGATCCACTTTGGTCCGGTCCGAACTTTGGTCTGATCCGATATACTTTGGTCCGGTCCGATCCGCTTTGGTCCGATCCGATCCACTTTGGTCCGATCCGAACTTTGGTCCAATCCGATCCACTTTGGTCTAATTCGATCCACTTTGGTCCGGTCCGATCCACTTTGGTCCGGTCCGAACTTCGGTCCGATCCGATCCACTTTGGTCCGGTCCGATCCACTTTGGTCCGATCCGATCCACTTTCGTCCGATTCACTTTCGTCCGATCCACTTTCGTCTGATCCACCTTCGTCCGATTCACCTTCGTCCGATCCAAATATGGTCCGATCCAAAACCTTCCTATTGCAATTCAACTCTGATTTCGACCAAAACTTCGCCAAACGACGAATCCAACGAAACATACTCAACCAAAATTATCAAACACAATCATAAACATATCATAACATTACTAATCACGTGAATATGATGATTACCACAAAAAATGATGTAAATCTCACTAAAACCATTAAAATGAACATATGATCAAAATGAGAGATCTAACTAACATAAACATGTAAAATGACATGAAATTAACGAGTAAAACTTGTTAGATTAGATCATAGGGTGATGCATATGAAAATGGACATGCAATGGTGTAAATCTATGGTAAAACATCCCAATTTGATGAGAAACATGCACAAACACTCATATACTTCATTGCATTCATGTGAGAGATGTAAATCACTCACCGATTCTCCAAAACAAGCTAAAATGATAGAATTATGAATCCGAACAGCGAATACTTCAAACCAAGCTCCTTGGTCCGATGAATTTGCCCTTGGAACGATGTAGATCTAGCCTTGAATGGCGTAGATCTTCGATTTCCCTCCTTGGATTTGGATTTTTAATGGTGGAAATGTGTTAGAGGAAGAAAAAGCACAAGGTCTTCAAATGAGAGAATGGGAGAAGTAACCTATTCTCCATACCCTCACCCTCTATTTATATTTTCCACCAACCCACTAATGGGCCTTCCCAATTCAGCTCATTAGGCTCTCCAAACCTGAACAACCAACTGAAAAACCTTAAAACAGCAATTTCTCCCAAATCGCTGAGCCAAATCCTTAATGTAACCAATCTACGGAAAGGCAACGATCAATTTCTTTCCAATGGCACAGGGTTCATCCTATGATTCGACCTGAGTCAAAAGTTATGCCCTGTTCAAGACTGACAGGGGCCAAATGGTCACAAACAAACTCAGTAAAAATTATGGACATGTCTCACATCCCCATAAGCAACATATTAAAAGATGAGAATGATTCAATCCTCAGAGAATAAAATAAAAATATTTTACGATCTTCCAATACGTAAAATGCGGGCTGTAATAGGAAAATTCTGGTATATTTTGCTAATTGGTAAAAAGGTCAAATGGATTATCTGGAAAACGAATGGAACATATATTACGATAAATTTCGATAGTGACATTGAAAAATGTGAATCATAATTCTTTTTGACTAATAAAAATATATCAGGAAACTTTTATTAGAACTAATAAGCTGACATTCCAAGTGTTAGTGTTGATTTTGGCAAAGATTTGAGCAAAACAAGCACCGAAACTCATTCATGCCAAAGCATTTTTTAATCTTAAGAAAGAAATAAAATGTGAGTTTTGAGCGAACTTTAATGAAATGGAAAACGGAAAAAGGGAATTATTTTTTGGTGGAGCTCTGCTTGCATTTGTGTGAAAACATATACTTTTGTGGTAGCAATGCAAAATTTATGCCAAAATTACAAAGAAATCCTAATTTTCCTTTTAAAGATTTAAAAGAACGAAGGAGCATAAGAGGGGATGATTGAGTCTTGGTTTAACCTAATTAGATTTTGATACAGCTCACTATTATCAAAGTACTAACCAAAAAACAAAGCGCATGTGACAGACCCAAGGAAGGGCCAACTATTTTTACTATTGTGATCTTCGGTAAGGATGTAGTGATGTTTGAGGTATAGTAAGAATATTATATATATATTTTTTGTTTTTTTTGGTATAAATGAATAATCAACACCAGATATAATAACAGATGATATATAAATAACAATACTATGCGATACCAACATGCCAAATAATTCAGTATTGAATAGTCCGATTCTAGATGAGTTCAAAAGGATGAACTGTACAGGATACTAATTGGATCGAAAAATTTATTGTTATCATGGAAAAAGGTACAGATGAATATTTGTAAAGAAAATGGTTGTATGGAAAATATGAATTCAGGATCAGAATCTGATTATTCAAGCCAATCAGCCATAATCAAAACAATGTAGAAACTAGGACATCAGGGTAATCAGGACATTCAAATAGAGAAAATGGAAGTCATTATCATAACAATTACATAGAGTGAATAATTTTCTATTTCTCTACTAATAAACTGAAGCAATGTCAACATTGGTAAATGAAAATAAAATCATGGAAACCACGCAGTAAGCAAGTATATGATAAATAACTTCTATATTCAGAGCCTAATAACAAAAAAATATAATGCTGATAGTCATAATTTGTATGTATATTAACAGTAGCACACAATTATAACCTATACCTTATATAATAAAAAGACAAGCACAATTCCAAATACAAAATTAAGTAGCCGAGGAAAAATACACATGATATGAAAGAGAAAAGAAATCTAATGATGATCATACTACTTGAAACAAAGTATTCATATGAACTGTAGACCAAATTTGAATAATTCGATACCATTAACTTAAAGAAGCAACCACCACTGAAAGTTAACTAAAGATTAATCTTATCTTATGCACTGATTACTATTGGAAACCAGGCTAGCTATTTAAAATTTGTAACTCAACTGTACTGCCAAGGTTAGAAAAATGCTAAAAATTTGGTTAATTTAGTGTTTTAAAAAAGGTAGAACACACCAAGTCTAATTCTTTTGTAAACTACAGCTGTGGAATGGAGAGAAACTCTTCCATAAAAATTATGACAAACATATTATCCCTAATCGTAATGGAAGAAAGATAATTGATACCTAAATAAGAAACACGTAACTGGGAAGTAAAGATTTACCCAAACAATAGTTGTTTGCTTGTAGGTTGAGCAAGCACGGGGTATCCAACGGAAAAGAGTGTTAGAGAAGGTGCGGAATGGTCGAGCTTGCCATGAAGAACGCCTTCGGAGATACTCTCCCCCAATAATCAGCAGTGCACCATTTGGCAGTTGGAGGTCAAATTTCATCTAGGTCCACAAATTAAAATTACATATACTAAGAGATGCTTACAAATCAGATGAATTGGAGATGCATATGTTGATCAAATGACTAAACAAAATAGGAGGAAAATAAAACGAAAAATTAAAATGTATACGTAAAAAGTTAATATTAGAAAAGAAAAGCGCATTTGTAAAAAGCCGTAAGAATAATACTTGTATACATTTATAAAAATAACGTTCAGTCAGTATTAGGATACATTATAAGAGCATCAACTGTATTATATTATATTGTATTACAACCCGTAACTACACGAAACTACGCAAAAAATCCACATGAACATTAAATTTCAAATGCATAATTAGTCAATATATTTTGTGAAATGCATAAACTGCAATACATCAATCAGAAAGAGGGAACTTAAAACCTTAGAAAAGCACCGCTCTTCAAGGAGACAAATTTAGGAGGAGAACTAATTTTAGAAAATCAAAGTAGGTTAAAAAAATGTTAATACATTTTTTCATATTTCTGATAATCCAATCAGATGTATTAGAGATGCATATGTTTACCAAATGACCAAACCAAATAGGAGAAAGCACCATAAAAAAACAAAATCTATATTTTACTATATTAAATTAATTGTTGGACTATTGCTGTAATGATTTCGGCGGAAGGTCCGCGAGCAAAGGGAAACAAATTGGATATTAATAGCACACTATGACGGAGATATAGAGTGGAAGATGCTGGCTTTGGTAGAAGGAGGGGAGGCCAGCGTCGACGGTGGGTAAATGGCTCAAATTTGGGGAGGCGAATATTTTAGGGTTTCAATGAGAAAAGGAAAGTAGAAGCTGGGTATGAGAAGAGACGTGAATACTTCGGCAATTTGCAGGAAAACATAAAAAACGATGAGTGTGACCTTTGAGTTTAAGATTTCTTAGAATGGCTGTGAGCACTCGAAATCAAACTCAGTAATTATAATATAGTATAGATTCCTTACAGTGGATATTTACATTTTTATTCATTCACTGGAGTAATAACTATATCTCCATTGCAGCAAATTTCCAATGCAACTTTATAATTTGAATGTGTCTTAAGAAAACATATTTATTGGTACTTAATGTTAGCAAGTTAGAAAGGTTATAATTGTGAAATGATCGTGAAATTTGCTAAATTCATGAAGAATTTCAATGTATGTATGCATGTATAGATATGTGTATGTGTAGGGGGAGGAGTTGGAGGAGAGGGCGACAAAAATAGAGTATTAGCATTAAAAATGGTTTTGCACTGGAGAAAAATAAAGTTTGCCAAAGGAAATGAAAATGTGATTAGTTAATTATTACCATTAAGTAATGCATTTTCAATAAGAAAAAAAGGTTAAACTTTAAATGCAGAAGCAAATTACCTTGATAGTTTTACCACTAAAATCAAGCACCAGAGAGCAAAAACACAGGTTTTACCACTAAAATCAAGCTGACACCTGCGACGCAGTTGCATAACGCACACACCAGACCTGAAGCATATGCATCTATTTTGCTCATTGTAACAGGTAGGATAATTAAATGTATTTGCGAAGTAAATACAACCTCCAAAACATAATTATCTGAGTAATCACTGAACATTGTGAGAGGAATGACCGGGCAGGGAAGGAAGAAAATATTTGGAAAAGAAAACGAACAGATGTCACAATACAAATGCTTTGGTTTCCTCTTTCCAGTATAAGTAATAGATGCTAGCAACGTAGTTTTACATAAATGCCATCTTCAATGTTAATCTTCTAACTTATTCTCTGAGTTTTAACCAAAGACTATTTTTTTTTATGCAAAGAATAAAACTGTACAAAAAAAGGATCTCTAAGCATAATGGTATATGTCTTCTAACAACATCAAATAAAGGGATTCTGACAAATTAGTGAACACTGTTTACAATTACTTGAAACCCAGACATGAAATTTGCACCGGTTGAATTAACTTCTGGTCCATTATGTAATCATTATTTACCATTATTTATAATTACTTGAATTCCGAAGTAACAGGAAAAATTCTCATTTATGTTTATTTTGTTCAACATAAAGTCAAGGTTACATTTTCCATTAATATGATCATTACATCAAAAAATATTTGTTGGTCTAAAAGAATATCAATGTGAAAAAAAATTAATTGATCATTTATCTAAAGGCGAAACCCGAAAGATGTGATGCTACAATTCGATATAGATATATCATTCCTTTTATTCAAATTTCATTGATGCCCTTGTAGAACGTTTAACCAAGGCATTGAACTAGTTACTAATTATCAGAAATCTATTATGTGAAATTTATTCAACCGAAATTACTATCAATTTTGCATATATTAAGATTGAAAACGACAACAAAGGATTTTTCGACTAAAGATGAAATGCGCAACTCTCAACAATTATGGGAAAAGACAGTAATTGTTCTTAGCTGGTGAAAATTACCTTCAGATGAAGTCTAAAGTGATGCTTTTTCCTGATCCTTCTTTCCGTTTCAGCAATTAAATCCTTCGATAGAAATAATCTTTCATTTGTTATTTAAGAGAAGGTAGAAATCAAGAACTACGAAATTAAAACAAACACAGGGAAGAATCAATGGACCTTAGGCTACTCTAGATCTAAACCGTAATCTTTTCTTATGTTTGGTTGTCCTGTTTCATCACAGACAATTGGGAATAAGGGAAGTTAGAATTCGGTGAATGAGAAAATTTGAACGACAAGTAATCAAAGGGAAAAATGGGGCGTATTTTCTCTGAATAGCGAGATTCATCCAGTATTAGCACAAACGTGCTTTCGCCAAATGACTCGAATCGCTAGTTGGATGGATTGCAGATCTAACGGCTAAGGCTCTCCCAAAGTTAGCACATGGATTGGTGAGTAGATAATAAAAATTATTTGTACCAGTACACGGATTGTAGATCTAACGGTTGAGGCTTCCCCAAAGTTAACGGTTGAGGCTCCCCCAAATCATATAGATCTAATATAATATCTTTTTTTCTAAGTTTTTGCCTTTAAAATACTTAATATTTCCTATATTTTCATTTAGGATTCAGTGTTTAAAGACAGTTTTTTTTTCTTTTGAAATTTAAACAATTTTTATAATCTAATATTTTTAAAGCTTGTGTTTTTTTAAATTTTCTGTTGCATCGCTTATGCGATTCAAAACTTTCATAGATTCATAATTTTTAATGACTTTTTTTTGCAGGTTGTTTACATCTCCTACTATTTTTAAAAATATATATTAAATAACTTGGAATCATATGTATTTGCAATGAGTAAAATAAAATTTATTTCATGAACTTCCATAATAATACGTGATTATTTTATTATAATGCAATCCCTCTTTGTGAAATCAAGTTTCATGGCTTAAACAGTTTACCGTAATATCCTATTTTATGACAATTAAAATTTGTCATTATTTATAGAATACAACGACATGAAATAAATGTTGTTTTAAGAAAACAATCTTTTATAATACTAATATTTTGTTATTAAAGATATGTTTCCATAAAGTTTTGAAATAGTAGTCAAGGTAGTTTATTTTACAACATTTTGCCTTTATTTTTTTAAATTATGCTTTCCACGACATTTACTCGGTTATATGTTGTAAAAGCCCTATATATTTACAATGGTTTATCAAACTGTTGTAGAACGTCAGTTGTAAAAGGGTAATTTTCTTGTAGTGTATATACAATTTAAATTAAACTATTAAATGATATTTTTCAATATTTTAAAGTTTAGAAATTTTGGTTATTTTGTGTCAAACAATAATTGGTATTATAAACTTTGTGATTTATTTCAAACTTATTCAACATGATTTCAATTTTTTTAATTTTTCGAAATATAAAATATAATTATCAACTATAATTATAATATATATATATATCAACTATAGTTATCAACTGTAATTATTAAATACAATGATATAAAATTAATTATTGAATACTAGATACCATTTCATAATTATTAAATTTTATTATTAATTATTAAATAATTATTATAATAAACTGATATTTTTATCTCTTGCAAATCTGTTGAAATTCTGCTGCAAAATAGCTTCAATAAATATTCATCGGTATTCTGCTTGTATTTGCAGCGGAAAATAGCTACAGAAATTTTCTGTCGGTAATTTGACGCAATTTGCAACGGATTAGTGAGGGATGACAGAAGGCGACGGTAATAAATAAAATAAAAAAGTTTGAAAATACAAAAAATTATCCCTTGCAAATCACATGGAAATCCATCGCAAATTAGCGATGGAAATTTCCGCTTCTAAATATTTGACGCTAAATCAATGTTTTCTTGTAGTGTTCCCTCACTTCACGGAGTGCTCCTTAATTTCCAATGTAGTCACCCATTGTCTAATGCTGAACATGTCCAGATGCACTTTATGTAGGCTATATAATCACTTTAAACAGAATGCATATGGATTGATTGCTTCAGTAACTGGAAAAGAATAATTAGAGGATACATACAATTGTATACTGTTGGGAAATATCTGAAACTGATTAGTATATATGTACACACACACACACACACACACATATATATATATATATATGTATATGTGTGTGTGTGTGTGTGTATAGAGTGGATAGTATAGGGTTAAGGATCTTCAAGGTATCACTTAATAATAGCATGTACACAAGCATGGAAATTCAAACACAATTGAAATATAACGACACTTTAAGCACATTAGTTGTTCACGGGTATTGTCCAAGATTGGATGATCACTACATTCACCAAATGACATTGAAATAAATTGAGATAGCCAAAAATGTTATGTAATTATATATAACTTTATGAACTGATAGTCATAAACAAAAAATGGGTTCGGATCTGACACAAAAGTAATAGATTTTTGAGTAATTATATAGATTGTAAATTGCATATGCATTATTTTCTACCACAAAAACTAATAGAAGCGGGACAAAGGATTCACAGGGACTCAATGAATTTTTTATATTTCGATCTGAAGAGGACGAACAGTTAATGAGGGTAAAACAATGTTCCTAATGATTACAAGAAAGAAATCCAATTATCTCAGCATATACATAACAGTAGAAAAACATCAAGCATTGCAAGAAGAATAAATTAAGAACAAACCCATAAGCAAAGAATCCCAAGAAAATTCAGTCTAATCAATTAGAATACTGTCCAAATCCACCATTGGTGATACATTTTTTCTTCCCAAATAAAATAAAACTCATAACTCACTATTAGATGTCATAATCCACCGTCGGTTAGTATCTTCATTAAACGGTATTAAATGAAATTCGAATCTTCAGGAGCAAACCTATAGGTAACAAAAGGAAAAATAATCGAAAACAACAATACTTCAAACTAATAAATTAGCGCATCAGTTAATACTGAACTTTCTGCCATGGATTTATTCGGTTCAAAGTGAAAAATATAATTAGGGTTTCGATTGAATACCTGGAAACTGCACTTGAATTGGAATATTCGAACAGGAAGACACTGGTTTTGATTTCAAATTTAAGCAGCGGTATATTTTTTTAGAATCATTTGCAAGAAATAGATCTGAGTATTCGTGGGGATAGCCTATGGGGATAGCTTGTTATTTTGGAATCGATATGAGTATTCGTGGGGGTAACAGCTTGTTTTTGGTAGCATGACTCTTTGGCACACATGGGCATGCATACTATGAAAATCTTATCCTAACCAGTAGAACGGGCTAAAACCGTTCCAAAATTACCATGGACAAAGACCGTTCTAAATCAACTTGCCACGGCTACTAGCCGTTCCAAAATTGCCACGGCTTTAAACCGTGGCAATTCTTCCTCACCTAGGTTTAGCAAAACTGGCAAAATGATGTAGTGGGTATTTCAAACAGTTCCGATTTATTGATGACATGCATGTCTGATTTGGAGCATGCACATATTTTTTTAGTGATTTGAAGGTTATTCATTTTTAGAATGGCGATGTTTGTTCCCATGATATTATTGGATAATGTTTTGAAGCTGGGGTTCTAGGTGGAGCTTGAATGACATATATGGAATATAGCATCAAGGTGGAGATTGTTAGGTTTCTGTGATACAACATTCCATATTTATATAGATCTTGGATATATTTGAGTCTATATGGAATTATGACTCAAATTCTTTGCCTATTTTATAGGTTTCCTAGTTTTTTGAAGATTGATTAATTGCATCTTTTAAAGATTTGATAGATTTTATAGAGTAATTAGTTGCCTTTTTATTGCATTAGAAAAGGCAATAAATTATCAACATGGGAAGACTTATCGAATTATTCAATGGTTTCTTAAAGAAGATATTTATTATAAATAGACATTACATTGTTCATTATTTGTATGTGGGAGAAAAGGTCTATTCTCATTAGGTTTTAGGATTTGAGATATCTGCTCCATTTTAGTTTTTTTTTCTTGTCATCTTTTGGTGGTTTAATAAAAATTTTGTTTTGGTGGAATTATTTTGTCATTATTTTTCTTCAATTTGTATCTCTTCTAAAATTAAATTGTATAGAGATCCTAGGAAAATTCCTAACAAGGTCTGCCCACTATAAGAAAAATTGGTTTTCATAACGCTAATTGATAACATAATATTTTATAGTTTTATTGTTTAGCTTAATCTGATTTATTCCCTGAAAATACGCTCAGTAATGGTGAGACGACCCGAAATTCCGTTCTCACGGAAACAAGGGTTATCTTTGGAATATAACACAGAAACAGATAATAGCAGAACAGAATTAAATAAATACACCAGATAATGAACAATAGAATATACTGGATAAAAGTAATCATCAGAGTTACACAGTATACAGGATCTTACTTAGTACAAATACAGTTCAGCTATACATAAATGTCTACAGCGGAAATAAACAAAATATGTACAATAGGAGCTGAACAGCATAAAAAGAAATGAATGATAGAATCCATCTTCAGCTCCAGCTATCCAGAAGAAAAACCAGCTAAACCTGAATACAAGGTTGCCCGTGTAGGAAAAGGGGCACCCGAGTTTGAAAGTGAAACAAACTACGAGTCAGTCATGGGACTGGTATGAGAAATCCACTCAACACATATATAATTGGCCAATCACAGGACCACGCCACTTTCGTGGAACGGGTTTATTCCATTGGATTGCCAGTGCTTTAAAACAAATCTTTCTTTTAAACAACGCAATGCATTTTATAAAAATGAAGACGTTATAAGACTCAGTTCCCATCACACAATGCAACGCAAACCGGAGGATAGAGTTTTACCTTATAACGGCCAAAATATGCTTGATACGAATAAAACAAGGCATTTGATATTATTGCTAGTGTTTATATGTTTTGAAAACAATTTCAAATCATAACTATTAATCATAGACGACATGAGCGTCCCATGCCACTATGTCGCCAAATATATATATACAATCGAAACCGCATCGTCACGTATTTGGAAATTGGATTTCCGTCATGAACCAAGGCAAAAGATAGTCCTTACCGAATTCGAGACGCTCTAGCCCGTGTCCCAGGACCCAGACACAGGTGGGCCCTTGGATCGTCAGGGCCGGTCCACCGATGTGGATTAAAATTCCTGAACACTGCGTTTCTCCGCCCTTTGGGGCGTAAACGAGCCAACGAATGACTCCATCGAACCCGGATCGTTCGATCAAACCGAGGCGCCTCGCAACAGCAACAACCACATAGGTGAAAAGTATATAAATGTCAGGGCTGGTAGGTCACTGACACCACCCTAGCTAGAAAGAAACGCAGGCCCTCCCTGATGTCCTCTCCCGTTTTAGGTTCATACCGGGGTGTGAGGCTCGCGAATTCACGTTATACACAAAGCTACGCCACACAGGCGGTGCTTTGATCATCACCACAAGACTTTGCTTTTCAACAGAAGCCCTGATCACTGCATCTTAGCATGCCACACAGGCAATTCATGCCATGCGACTGATGTCCATCGATATACAACCCCTGAGCTCGTGCGTCTCAGAGAAGGGCGTTAAGCAAAAGAATAAATTCTCCACCGCCAAACAGATGTATATTAACAGAAATCAATCAACACAGAATAAACTCCAATGTCAGACACACAGTCCATTTACAAGTCCGTTCTGGGTCTGAACGAAACCGGAGGCACTAAATACCTCGCAAACCCATCGATCACCACGTACGTCTGGACGATCACCACTCATTATCCATATTTCGGGATGCCTCCCAATCAGGACCTCGGTTACCATCCAAACGAGGTGAAGATCTCCGGTCTTCGACCATCGTCTTCATCTTCGAATTTCAATCGTCGGTCAATTATTCGAAATGAGAATTAACTCGGCCTTTTCAAATAATTCACGTATATTTAGAATTTCAAATCGATTTATTTCAATGGTTAAATTATTCGATAACACCAATTGTGTTCTTTAATGTAATTTTCACACCAAACACATTCAACCATCAAAAGCCACATAAATCAAGCAAATTCAGTTTATTTCGATTCCATATTGTTTCCAATATTTTATAACGATTTATCGCTATTTTTATTTATTTTAAAATAGCCCATTTATTCAAAACGACGCTTCGGGCCATAAAGTGGTCGTGGCGCTGTTTTTCTTCAGATTTGATTTACACATATCTGAAAATCTAACCGTTGGATCTTCACAAAATTTACATCATTAGAAAGGTCTTTTCAAAACGAATCCAACGGTTCCAGTTTCGGGAAAATCCGACGGTCGGATCTCCCGGTACAATCGTTTGAATTTTCGATTTCAAATTACGAACTGCAGCGTCGTTATTCGATTAAATATATAATTATATTTATATATATATAAATATAATCGCTTCTGGCGCTGTTTTTCATCAGATTTGATTTAAACATTCCAGACAATCCAACCGTTGGGTTTTTACAAGGTTGGTGCCGTTGGAAAGATTATTCCAAGGCGAACCCGACGGTTGAGGTTTCGGGAAAATCCAATGGTCGGATTTCCCGCATTAGTTGTTTGAAATCACGGTTTCAAAATACGAACTGCACGGCCTCGTTTCGTTTTAATTTTATTTATATTTATATATTTATATAAATATAGTTCATTCAATGATTTCAATATCGTTTTCACTTCAAATATTTCACTAACGCCTTAAATTTTTGGAAAATTTCGCCATAACCTCCCCTGCACCGGGAGCATCGGGAAATCGCAAATAGCTTTCCCGGTCCTTCTAATCTCAAAAAGAAAAAGAAAAAGCCAAGCGGCTAGCCAACAGGCTCATAAAATCATCACCCAAACAAAGCAGTAAATGTGTACCTATTTGTCGGGCACAAAATTTTATTCCTCTTCTCTAGCCCCTTTGCTATAACCTGTTCAATGAATATGTATGTACATATATACACAGTTCTTATCATTTATCATTTTCTATTCGACTTCATATTTGATTTCTATTTGGTTTAAAAACACCATTCATTCTAATGTTACATAAATAGGTGCAAATCATTTCATTATCTAATTAATGAATATTTCAACTCATATATGTTTATTTTGAACAAGTGGCTATTTTTAACACTTCACATTTCAACGATTTATGCATACAATAAAAATGTGATTTTTATTGTAAAACAGTTCATTTCAAAACACTATTTTTCTATATAGTTCAAGTTGGTGATAAAAATGGGATTTTTATCATAAAACAATTTCTTTTAAAACGAGATTATTTTACACAGTTCATATAGTCGATAAAAGGTGATTTTTTTATTATCAAACAATTTATTTCAAAATATGAATACCATTCAACACATGAATTTCTAATCAACAAATGAATATCAATTCAACACATGAATGTTTTCTATAGTTTTTATATATAGATAAAAATGTGATTTTTATTATCAAACGATTTATTTCAAAATATGAATACCATTCAACACATGAATTTCTAATCAACGAATGAATATCAATTCAACGCATGAATGTTTTCTATAGTTTTTATATATAGATAAAAATGTGATTTTTATTATCAAACGATTTATTACAAAATATGAATACCATTCAACACATGAATTTCTAATCAACGAATGAATATCAATTCAACACATGAATGTTTTCTATAGTTTTTATATATAGATAAAAATGTGATTTTTATTATCAAACGATTTATTTCAAAATATGAATACCATTCAACACATGAATTTCTAATCAACGAATGAATATCAATTCAACACATGAATGTTTTCTATAGTTTTTATATATAGATAAAAATGTGATTTTTATTATCAAACGATTTATTTCAAAATATGAATACCATTCAACACATGAATTTCTAATCAACGAATGAATATCAATTCAACACATGAATGTTTTCTAATCAATGAATAAATATAGTTTAAGCATATGAAAATAATTCAAACACACGAATATTATTCAAAATTTCGGCAGCATAACGGCAGGGTAGTTAAAACCGGGACCGTCCCTAGTACGGCTCCTCGCTCTACCTTAAAACCTCGCGGTTTTTGACAATGGGGATCATGCATCTAGTTCGCACGCAGGCGGCATATATATATTTATTTCATTTCCACAAACTAATCCTATGTGGTTTCAACCAAATATTTCTCAACCACAAATGGGTATTTTTCAACCACAATCAATCAATATCAACCACAAACAATCCCAAACAATCATTCGCTATCAATCAATTTTCACAACAATTTCAACCAATAAATATCGTCCATGGTTTGTGGACGAGGGGCGTATATATATATATATATATATATATATATATATATATATATATATATTATATAGCAATTCACTTTTATTTCAACACATATATATATAGAAAAAGAAATTGAAGAGTGAGAAATTCTCACCAATAGCTATCCAATACTACGACTCTTCCTTTATAGAAATCTTCGCCAATCTCGCCTTTTGTCGCTTTCGTTGCCCGTATTCTCTACATATGTAAAAATCGAATTTTTACTATGTTATTCAATATATAAAAATCGAATTTTGACTTCGCTATTCAATATATAAAAATCGAATTTTTACTTCGTTATTCCATGTATAAAAATCGAATTTTTATTATGCTTCGATGTTCAAATCTTTTCCTTTTTAAAGTTCAAATCATTTTCTTTTTAAAGTTCAAATCTTTTTCTTTTTAAAGTTCAAATCTTTTTCTTTTTAAATTTTAAATCTTTTTCTTTTTAAATCTCAAAATAAAATCAGTTTTTAAACCCTTTTTTAAAAAATCAGTTTTAACCTTTTAAAAAAAACAGTTTTAACCTTTTAAAAAAAAACAGTTTTAACCTTTTATAAAATCTGTTTTAACATCTTTTTAAAAATCTGTTTTAACCTTTATAAAATCTGTTTTAACATCTTTTTAAAAATCTGTTTTAACCTTTATAAAATCTGTTTTAAATTCTTTATAAAATCTGTTTTAAATTCTTTATAAAATTTGTTTTAACCTTTATAAAATCTGTTTTAAATTCTTTTTAAAAATCTGTTTTAACCTTTATAAAATATGTTTTAAATTCTTTATAAAATCTGTTTTAAATTCTTTTTAAAAATCTGTTTTAACCTTTATAAAATCTGTTTTAAATTCTTTATAAAATCTGTTTTCAAAATTAAAAATAAAAACAAAATAAAATAGAAATACTTACATTGTTGCGAAGAAGGGGGGGTTGGTTTTTCGTCAGGTGGCGGCGCAGGAGGTGCTGGAGGTGGGGCGGCCTTCAGTTCGTCGGCGGTGGCGTCTCGAACGGGGCTCGCGGATTTAGGGTGTCGCGATGGCTTCGGGGGGGGGGAGGGTCGGATTGAAGGAGGAGGAGGGAGCGAGAGCAAGGAAGAGGGGGGAAGAAGATCGGAGGGCGCGGTGGAGGTCTGGTCGACGGTGAAGGCGGGCGGCTGCTGCTGTTGCTTTCTTCTTTTTTTTTTTTTTCTGTTTAATGAATCGGAGGGGGGGGCAGAAAGGGAGATAAAGGGAGGGAATTAAAATTTATTTTTATTATTTTATTATTTAATTTTTCAAAAAAAGTTGACTTTCACATACGACCTCGAAACGAGGCCCACCGCCTGTCGTCCATAGCGTTTTACCCCCATTCCGAACACAATGGGATATGTATCGTAAGCTGAATCGATTGTTTCGAATAGTTTCCGTTGAATTTACATTTAAATCCTTATGTTGAATTTTAAACGTACATTTCAAATTACCGGGGTCACATACTAACTAGAAAAATTCCAAAAAAAATATTTTCTAATTTCGTATTGACGATACGGTCCTAACAAAACTAGTTTCGTCGAATTCTGAGACCGTTTGAAAAATGGCCAATTTCCAGTCGATTAAAATCAACAGAAACTGGTCAAACGCGTTTTCCTTTGCCACGCTCACATATTGATTCGAAAAATTATGGAATTTGAAATCTAGCAATAACTTTACAACACGGATCCAACAAAAGTGGTTTCGTCGAAATCCGAGGTCGTTTGCAAAATGTCCATTTTTAAGGGCCTGAATTCCATAGCGACTATTCAGAATTTTCAACTGGACATATCTTTTGATTCCCGCTATCAAATTTCGATTTGTCAGATTCGTTGGAAAGATATTATCAATTAGATCCTAATGTTTTTGGTTTCACTAAAATTCGGATTATTTTGCACCCGGTATATTCAATTGAAGTTTGAAATCGAATTATCGAACTACCGCGCCATTTTCAATTCTATATATAATTATAATTAATTATATTCGTTTTGAAATGTCGATTCAAACTCAGTTTTCATCGCCATTATTTAAAATATTTATTTTAAATATTTAAAATCCATTATTTTAGCCAATTTAAATTTTTTTAAATTGGTTCAGATTTTCTGGGTCGTTACAATCTCCCCCACTTAAAACTTTTCGTCCCCGAAAAGGAACAAAGTCGAAAGTGGTTTGATAAATCTACAATCACACAACACAACAACCAATCCAATTGTTTTTAACCTTTAAAAATATACTAATCAAATCCTTTATTCTTTTAATGATCATTCAGGCTATATAATTAAAAGTGCACATCTATGAAAAGAAAATAACAATAGAGTAGAGAATTGAATGGTAGTGCAAAGTAGGGTAAATGTACATTGCACCAGAGTCAATCAGAGATATCTACTCGGCATCTAGGATAAGCTTTCTGAATGCTCTCCTCAGTTTCCCAAGTACAACCTCGTGGATCTCCACTCCATTGCACTTTGACTACGTGAACCTTCTTGTTCCTCGGCTCTTTGGTTTCTTTGCCGATGATCTTCAGCGGCTCTCTTCTCACAGCTAGTTCTGGAGTAATTTCAACGTCTTGTTGAGCTGCTTCTTCCACGATCAAGTCTGGATCATGAACGTGCTTTCGAAATTGGGATATATGAAATACATCATGAACTCCAGGCAGCCAGTCAGGCAGTTTGACCCTGTAAGCGAGAGTTCCAATCCGTTCCAGAATAGGAAACGGACCAATGAATTTGGGTGCCAACTTTCCAGTTTTACCGAACCTGATAACTCCTCTCATCGGCGATACTTTCAAATATACATAGTCGCCAACTTCGAAGGATATATCTCTTCTTCTTCTATCGGCATAGCTCTTTTGTCGGCTTTGAGCGGCGAGTAATCGCTTCTTAATAAAATCGATTTTGTCGGCGGCTTCTCGAATCATATCAGGACCCAACACAAGTCTATTTCCGGGCTCGACCCAACAAGCAGGAGATCGGCACGGTCTACCATATAATGCTTCGAATGGCGACATTGTCATACTCGCCTGGTAGCTGTTGTTATAAGAGAATTCAGCCAAATGCAGATGGTCTTCCCATGATCCACCGAAATCTATAACGCAAGCCCGCAATAGATCTTCTAAAATACGATTCACCCTCTCAGTCTGACCGTCTGTCTGAGGATGATAAGCGGTGCTCAAGTTTAACTTCGTTCCGAGCTCGACTTGAAATGCTTCCCAGAATTTGCTAGTGAATATTGTATCTCTATCACTGACTATGCTGAGCGGCACTCCATGCAGTCTAACTATTTCCCTGAAGTATATCTGCGCCAGACTCTGAGCGGTTCTATTTGATCTGACAGGTATGAAATGGGCGGTCTTCGTGAAGCGATCTACGATCACTCAAATACTGTCATTTCCCTTTCTGGTTCTGGGCAAACCATCAATGAAATCCATAGAAATATGTTCCCACTTCCAGCCAGGAACTTCTAGCGGTTGTAATAATCCAGCCAATTTCTGTTGGTCGCTCTTGACTAGCTGGCAAGTAGGGCATCGGCTAACGTATATCGAGATGTCTCTTTTTAACGACTTCCACCAGAATGTGCGTTTGATATCGTTATACATTTTATTCACACCTGGATGGATACTGAGCTTAGATTTGTGACATTCATCCAGTACATCCCTTCTGAGTTCAGGAATATCTGGAACGCAAATTCGCCCTTCTAACCTCAGAATCCCTTCGCTATCTAGCTGGAAATCCGAAGCATTGCCTTCCCGAATTCGCTGACTCATTCCTTTGATAAATTGGTCGTCTTCTTGGAGAGCCGATATCTTATCAATCAACGAAGTCGCAATGATGAAACTGGCGATCATCTCATTCTTTCGGCTTAGTGCATCGGCCACGACATTGGCTTTCCCTGGAGTGTATAGAATTTCAAAATCATATGCTGCAAGAAACTCCAGCCAACGCTGTTGCCTCAGATTCAGGTCTTTCTGAGTGAACAGATACTTTAACGACTGGTGATCTGTAAACAGTTCGAATCTCTCGCCCAGAAGATAGTGCCTCCAGATTTTCAAAGCGAACACAATAGCCAATAACTCAAGATCATGAGTTACGTAGTTCTTCTCGTGTGGCTTCAGTTGATGGCTAGCATAAGCAATCACTTGGCCTCTTTGCATTAACACTGCCCCAAGGCCTTCTCTAGAAGCATCAGTCCATACTTTTAAATCTTGGTTGCCATCGATGATGGTTAACACTGGAGCTGTTGTTAATCTCAACTTTAGCTCTTCGAAAGCCTCCTCACTCTCTTGAGTCCATTTGAACTTAGAATGCTTCTTTGTAAGCTTCGTTAAGTGGCCAGATATCTTAGAAAAGTCTTTAACGAACTTTCGGTAATAGCTAGCCAATCCGAGGAAACTGCGGACTTCAGTGGGAGTACTGGGCTGTTTCCAATTCTGAATGGCCGTGATTTTGCTTGGATCCACAGCAATTCCTTCTTTCGATACAACATGGCCCAGAAATTTCACTTCATCTTGCCAGAATATACATTTGGAAAACTTGGCTTTTAATACATTCCGTCTGAGAATTTCTAGAACCTGTTCCGGATGCTTTTCATGTTCGGCCTTAGATTTAGAGAAGATTAGAATATCGTCAATGAAAACCAGAAAAAACTTATTCAAAACTCCTCTGAACACTCTATTCATTAGATCGACGAAGTAAGCTGGAGCGTTACATAAGCCGAACGGCATTACTAACCACTCATAGAATAAGTCGGGGCCCCGGAATGCTGTCATTGGAACACACTCTTCGGCAATTCGAAGTTGATGGAAACCTGTAGCTAGGTCCATTCTTGAAAATACTTGTGCTCCATTTAATCGATCCAACAAATCATCTATTCGCGGCAATGGATACTTGTTCTTTATTGTCTGCTTGTTCAGATCACGATAATCCACACATAGACGTAGAGTACCGTCAGATTTTGGGACAAATACCACGGCTGCACCCCAATCAGAGAAACTAGGCCTGATCAGACCTTTCCATACTAGCTGTCTTGTTTGATTGTCTAATTCCTCCTTCTCTTTCAAGGACATTCTTCGAATAGCGTGGACTACTGGCCTTGCATTGGAAATCAAAGCAATCTTGAAATCTATTTCTCTTTGCGGAGGTAAGCGAACAACTTCTTCGAACACATCCGCATAGTTTTTGACGACAGGAATATCTTTGATGAGGTCGGGAATATTCTCTGCGATCTCAGGGACATTCTCTATTTGAGCTGGAGAAACATTCAAAGCTGCCCAGAAGTCTTTTCTATTTGCATTTTGACCTTCACACGGTATGGTTATATAACTCCCTGATTTGATCTTGGCTCTAACAACTCTCTCGGCGCATCTAACCTCTGCTTCATATTTGGTTAACCAATCCAATCCCAGAATAAGATCGAATTCATCAAAATTCATGACGACAGAGATAACAGGGAATTTATAGCAAGAAAAAGAGACGGGTACTGCACAAACCCAACTGAGATCAATGGAACCTCCCACTGGATTTCGGACCGTCATTGGCTCTTTGAGCTTCTTCAAATTCAAATCCAACTTCTTGACTGCACTCTTTGCAATAAAGCTTCGTGACGCGCCAGTATCAAATAGTACTTTAACTGGAATGTTCTTGACATTGAGCGTGCCTTCTAAAACATCCGCCCTTTCTTGACTAGCTGAGGGCTCGGAAGTTTCTGCTACTTCATTTACCTGTACCGTTTCAGATTTCTGAGACAGCGGGCAGTTTTTCTCAATATGACCAGCTTGATGGCACTTCCGGCATTTCCTACTTTCTCGAGCCTTCCCACCGGGTTTGAATCCACCCTTGTTTCGTTTCTTTAAGGGCCCACAATTTATCGACAAATGTCCTTTCTTATTGCAATTAGAGCAAATAGCAGTTGTTACTGGTTCTTTCCCAGCTTCAGCCCTTTTTCTCTTGAATTTAGGCTCTTTACTGGCTTCAGGAATATCAGTTTCCGACTCTTCTTTGTCACTACAACAAACTTCTTCTTCGTCGCGCAACATTCCTCTCTTATGGAGATCTTCATACTGATAGGCCATATATATCATTTCAGAAAAAGGAAGCTTCACATGCCCCAATACTTTATTCTGGTATTTCCTTTGAAGTCCGTGAATAAATCTCATATTTTTCCTCTTCGGATTTTGAGTTAGATGAGGGGCAAAGTGAGCAAGTTCGTTGAATTTCTTATGGTATTCGGGAATGGTCATGTCACCTTGTATTAGATAAGAAAATTCGTCACATAGTCTCTCGGTTGCTTCGGGAGGAGTAAATCTTTCTAAGAAAATCACTTTGAATCTGTCCCAGGTGATATCACCTTCTGGATTATCTTTGATAACAGAATCCCACCAAAACAAAGCTTCTTCTTTGAGTGCCCAAGACGCCAGTAATCTTTTCTGATCGTCTCTCAGCTTTAAACCCTCAAAGATCCTTTCTGCAGAATGAATCCAAGCTTGTGTTTCCATAATGGACTCCTTGCCTAAGAATGGCGATCCACCAAGATTTCGAAATCTCTTGTATAGAACTTCTATATTGGATTCTGGCTGCGGGAGCACAACTGGCTCATTAGCTGGTCGAGCCATACGATTATTTCTTCTGTTCCTGCCACTCATTTTCTAGTACTTCTGCAAATGGCAGATCAAGTGTCAGGTCACAGAAAAGGTATCTTAAAAATATAGAAACACATACTTTAATGTAAATGTGTCTATCAAGGTGTAATTTCATTCTGCTTCTCATACTAGGATTTTACTGATTCTATCTGTATAGAGTTACCCATCCTAGAACTCTACTGGTTCTATTTCTGACGAGTTCGTTCAAATGTTATATTCCAGAACTAAGCTTAACCAAAGCTCTGATACCACGTTGAGACGACCCGAAATCCCGTTCTCACGGAAACAAGGGTTATCTTTGGAATATAACACAGAAACAGATAATAGCAGAACAGAATTAAATAAATACACCAGATAATGAACAATAGAATATACTGGATAAAAGTAATCATCAGAGTTACACAGTATACAGGATCTTACTTAGTACAAATACAGTTCAGCTATACATAAATGTCTACAGCGGAAATAAACAAAATATGTACAATAGGAGCTGAACAGCATAAAAAGAAATAAATGATAGAATCCATCTTCAGCTCCAGCTATCCAGAAGAAAAACCAGCTAAACCTGAATACAAGGCTGCCTGGGTAGGAAAAGGGGCACCCGAGTTTGAAAGTGAAACAAACTACGAGTCAGTCACGGGACTGGTATGAGAAATCCACTCAACACATATATAATTGGCCAATCACAGGACCACGCCACTTTCGTGGAACGGGTTTATTCCATTGGATTGCCAGTGCTTTAAAACAAATCTTTCTTTTAAACAACGCAATGCATTTTATAAAAATGAAGCCGTTATAAGACTCAGTTCCCATCACACAATGCAACGCAAACCGGAGGATATAGTTTTACCTTATAACGGCCAAAATATGCTTGATACGAATAAAACAAGGCATTTGATATTATTGCTAGTGTTTATATGTTTTGAAAACAATTTCAAATCATAACTATTAATCATAGACGACATGAGCGTCCCATGCCACTATGTCGCCAAATATATATACAATCGAAACCGCATCGTCACGTATTTGGAAATTGGATTTCCGTCATGAACCAAGGCA
Organism: Allium sativum; assembly: GCA_030737875.1. Classification (NCBI taxonomy): domain Eukaryota; kingdom Viridiplantae; phylum Streptophyta; class Magnoliopsida; order Asparagales; family Amaryllidaceae; genus Allium; species Allium sativum. The sequence goes on from CM060924.1 coordinate 166,524,928, forward strand.
AAAGATAGTCCTTACCGAATTCGAGACGCTTTAGCCCGTGTCCCAGGACCCAGACACAGGTGGGCCCTTGGATCGTCAGGGCCAGTCCACCGATGTGGATTAAAATTCCTGAACACTGCGTTTCTCCGCCCTTTGGGGCGTAAACGAGCCAACGAATGACTCCATCGGACCCGGATCGTCCGATCAAACCGAGGCGCCTCGCAACAGCAACAACCACATAGGTGAAAAGTATATAAATGTCAGGGCTGGTAGGTCACTGACACCACCCTAGCTAGAAAGAAACGCAGGCCCTCCCTGATGTCCTCTCCCGTTTTAGGTTCATACCGGGGTGTGAGGCTCGCGAATTCACGTTATACACAAAGCTACGCCACACAGGCGGTGCTTTGATCATCACCAAAAGACTTTGCTTTTCAACAGAAGCCCTGATCACTGCATCTTAGCATGCCACACAGGCAATTCATGCCATGCGACTGATGTCCATCGATATACAACCCCTGAGCTCGTGCGTCTCAGAGAAGGGCGTTAAGCAAAAGAATAAATTCTCCGCCGCCAAACAGATGTATATTAACAGAAATCAATCAACACATAATAAACTCCAATGTCAGACACACAGTCCATTTACAAGTCCGTTCTGGGTCTGAACGAAACCAGAGGCACTAAATACCTCGCAAACCCATCGATCACCACGTACGTCTGGACGATCACCACTCATTATCCATATTTCGGGATGCCTCCCAATCAGGACCTCGGTTAACATCCAAACGAGGTGAAGATCTCTGGTCTTCGACCATCGTCTTCATCTTCGAATTTCAATCGTCGGTCAATTATTCGAAATGAGAATTAACTCGGCCTTTTCAAACAATTCACGTATATTTAGAATTTCAAATCGATTTATTTCAATGGTTAAATTATTCGACAACACCAATTGTGTTCTTTAATGTAATTTTCACACCAAACACATTCAACCATCAAAAGCCACATAAATCAAGAAAATTCAGTTTATTTCCATTCCATATTGTTTCCAATATTTTATAACGATTTATCGCTATTTTTATTTATTTTAAAATAGCCCATTTATTCAAAACGACGCTTCGGGCCATAAAGTGGCTGTGGCGCTGTTTTTCTTCAGATTTGATTTACACATATCTGAAAATCTAATCGTTGGATCTTCACAAAATTTACATCATTAGAAAGGTCTTTTCAAAACGAATCCAACGGTTCCAGTTTCGGGAAAATCCGACGGTCGGATCTCCCGGTACAATCGTTTGAATTTTCGATTTCAAATTACGAACTGCAGCGTCGTTATTCGATTAAATATATAATTATATATATATATATATATATATATATAAATATAATCGCTTCTGGCGCTGTTTTTCATCAGATTTGATTTAAACATTCCAGACAATCCAACCGTTGGATTTTCACAAGGTTGGTGCCGTTGGAAAGATTATTCCAAGGCGAACCCGACGGTTGAGGTTTCGGGAAAATCCAATGGTCGGATTTCCCGCATTAGTTGTTTGAAATCACGGTTTCAAAATACGAACTGCACGGCCTCGTTTCGTTTTAATTTTATTTATATTTATATATTTATATAAATATAGTTCATTCAATGATTTCAATATCGTTTTCACTTCAAATATTTCACTAACGCCTTAAATTTTTGGAAAATTTCGCCATAACCTCCCCTGCACCGGGAGCATCGGGAAATCGCAAATAGCTTTCCCGGTCCTTCTAATCTCAAAAAGAAAAAGAAAAAGCCAAGCGGCTAGCCAACAGGCTCATAAAATCATCACCCAAACAAAGTAGTAAATGTGTACCTATTTGTCGGGCACAAAATTTTATTCCTCTTCTCTAGCCCCTTTGCTATAACCTGTTCAATGAATATGTATGTACATATATACACAGTTCTTATCATTTATCATTTTCTATTCGACTTCATATTTGATTTCTATTTGGTTTAAAAACACCATTCATTCTAATGTTACATAAATAGGTGCAAATCATTTCATTATCTAATTAATGAATATTTCAACTCATATATGTTTATTTTGAACAAGTGGCTATTTTTAACACTTCACATTTCAACGATTTATGCATACAATAAAAATGTGATTTTTATTGTAAAACAGTTCATTTCAAAACACTATTTTTCTATATAGTTCAAGTTGGTGATAAAAATGGGATTTTTATCATAAAACAATTTCTTTTAAAACGAGATTATTTTACACAGTTCATATAGTCGATAAAAGGTGATTTTTTTATTATCAAACAATTTATTTCAAAATATGAATACCATTCAACACATGAATTTCTAATCAACGAATGAATATCAATTCAACACATGAATGTTTTCTATAGTTTTTATATATAGATAAAAATGTGATTTTTATTATCAAACGATTTATTTCAAAATATGAATACCATTCAACACATGAATTTCTAATCAACGAATGAATATCAATTCAACACATGAATGTTTTCTATAGTTTTTATATATAGATAAAAATGTGATTTTTATTATCAAATGATTTATTTCAAAATACGAATACCATTCAACACATGAATTTCTAATCAACGAATGAATATCAATTCAACACATGAATGTTTTCTATAGTTTTTATATATAGATAAAAATGTGATTTTTATTATCAAACGATTTATTTCAAAATATGAATACCATTCAACACATGAATTTCTAATCAACGAATGAATATCAATTCAACACATGAATGTTTTCTATAGTTTTTATATATAGATAAAAATGTGATTTTTATTATCAAACGATTTATTTCAAAATATGAATACCATTCAACACATGAATTTCTAATCAACGAATGAATATCAATTCAACACATGAATGTTTTCTAATCAATGAATAAATATAGTTTAAGCATATGAAAATAATTCAAACACACGAATATTATTCAAAATTTCGGCAGCATAACGGCAGGGTAGTTAAAACCGGGACCGTCCCTAGTACGGCTCCTCGCTCTACCTTAAAACCTCGCGGTTTTTGACAATGGGGATCATGCATCTAGTTCGCACGCAGGCGGCATATATATATTTATTTCATTTCCACAAACTAATCCTATGTGGTTTCAACCAAATATTTCTCAACCACAAATGGGTATTTTTCAACCACAATCAATCAATATCAACCACAAACAATCCCAAACAATCATTCGCTATCAATCAATTTTCACAACAATTTCAACCAATAAATATCGTCCATGGTTTGTGGACGAGGGGCGTATATATATATATATATATTATATATAGCAATTCACTTTTATTTCAACATATATATATATATATATATATATATATATATATATATAGAAAAAGAAATTGAAGAGTGAGAAATTCTCACCAATAGCTATCCAATACTACGACTCTTCCTTTATAGAAATCTTCGCCAATCTCGCCTTTTGTCGCTTTCGTTGCCCGTATTCTCTACATATGTAAAAATCGAATTTTTACTATGTTATTCAATATATAAAAATCGAATTTTGACTTCGCTATTCAATATATAAAAATCGAATTTTTACTTCGTTATTCCATATATAAAAATCGAATTTTTATTATGCTTCGATGTTCAGATCTTTTCCTTTTTAAAGTTCAAATCTTTTTCTTTTTAAAGTTCAAATCTTTTTCTTTTTAAATTTTAAATCTTTTTCTTTTTAAATCTCAAAATAAAATCAGTTTTTAAACCCTTTTTTAAAAAATCAGTTTTAACCTTTTAAAAAAAAACAGTTTTAACCTTTAAAAAAAAAAACAGTTTTAACCTTTTATAAAATCTGTTTTAACATCTTTTTAAAAATCTGTTTTAACCTTTATAAAATCTGTTTTAACATCTTTTTAAAAATCTGTTTTAACCTTTATAAAATCTGTTTTAAATTCTTTATAAAATCTGTTTTAACCTTTATAAAATCTGTTTTAAATTCTTTTTAAAAATCTGTTTTAACCTTTATAAAATCTGTTTTAAATTCTTTATAAAATCTGTTTTAAATTCTTTTTAAAAATTTGTTTTAACCTTTATAAAATCTGTTTTAAATTCTTTATAAAATATGTTTTCAGAATTAAAAATAAAAACAAAATAAAATAGAAATACTTACATTGTTGCGAAGAAGGGGGGTTGGTTTTTCGTCAGGTGGCGGCGCAGGAGGTGCTGGAGGTGGGGTGGCCTTCAGTTCGTCGGCGGTGGCGTCTCGAACGGGGCTCGCGGATTTAGGGTGTCGCGATGGCTTCGGGTGGGGGGGGGGTCGGATTGAAGGAGAAGGAGGGAGCGAGAGCAAGGAAGAGGGGGGAAGAAGATCGGAGGGCGCGGTGGAGGTCTGGTCGACGGTGAAGGCGGGCGGCTGCTGCTGTTGCTTTCTTCTTCTTCTTCTTTTTTTTTCTGTTTAATGAATCGGGGGGGGGGGGGGGGCAGAAAGGGAGATAAAGGGAGGGAATTAAAATTTGTTTTTATTATTTTATTATTTAATTTTTCAAAAAAAGTTGACTTTCACATACGACCTCGAAACGAGGCCCACCGCCTGTCGTCCATAGCGTTTTACCCCCATTCCGAACACAATGGGATATGTATCATAAGCTGATTCGATTGTTTCGAATAGTTTCCGTTGAATTTACATTTAAATCCTTATGTTGAATTTTAAACGTACATTTCAAATTACCGGGGTCACATACTAACTAGAAAAATTCCAAAAAAAATATTTTCTAATTTCGTATTGACGATACGGTCCTAACAAAACTAGTTTCGTCGAATTCTGAGACCGTTTGAAAAATGGTCAATTTCCAGTCGATTAAAATCAACAGAAACTGGTCAAACGCGTTTTCCTTTGCCACGCTCACATATTGATTCGAAAAATTATGGAATTTGAAATCTAGCAATAACTTTACAACACGGATCCAACAAAAGTGGTTTCGTCGAAATCCGAGGTCGTTTGCAAAATGTCCATTTTTATGGGCCTGAATTCCATAACGACTATTCAGAATTTTCAACTGGACATATCTTTTGATTCCCGCTGTCAAATTTCGATTTGTCAGATTCGTTGGAAAGATATTATCAATTAGATCCTAATGTTTTTGGTTTCACTAAAATTCGGATTATTTTGCACCCGGTATATTCAATTGAAGTTTGAAATCGAATTATCGAACTACCGCGCCATTTTCAATTCTATATATAATTATAATTAATTATATTCGTTTTCAAATGTCAATTCAAACTCAGTTTTCATCGCCATTATTTAAAATATTTATTTTAAATATTTAAAATCCATTATTTTAGCCAATTTAAAAAATTTTAAATTGGTTCAGATTTTCTGGGTCGTTACAAATGGGTCCGTTACCCAACAATGATATTCATTCCCTCCTCTTCTCTAAATTATTTTCCAGTTCCCTCGTCTTTTCGTCCCAAAATTTTCGCTTTCATTCTCAATTTCTTTCAAACTTCTCCATCGCAAAGCAGATCCTCAACCAGTAAATCCACCGCCTTTCGACCACCGACTCCTTTTTTCCCCTTCCTCACACTTGTAGCGCTTCAAATCAGACTTCCCAAATCATGCGCGCTACCCTAAATCAGAAAATCAGTCATCGACTCGGTCACTTGCTCGATGTTAGGTACTTAATCATGAGTATTTCTGTCTTTTTTACTCTTCTAATTTTTCTATTTTCGTTGATCTACTTGAAGTACAAAGTAAATCCGAAGCATGTTGCTCCTAGATGATTGATGATGGTTGCTCGAGATAGTAGAAGTATGTTGCTCCTAAATCACCTGGTGTTGCTTTTCTGAGATCGAAGATTGCCCTTGGTAACATCATCGAAGAATCCTGCTGCAATCTGAACTTGGAGTGCTGCCAACTTGCTCCTGGCTCTTGTGATCTTCTCTTCCTCATGTATAATTGGATTACTTATTACTGCTAATTTTGGCGTTGTCTTAAGTTCATTTAAGATAACACGAAGTGACATTCTAATAATTGTATAACATAAATGACAATTGCTGATAATTGATGGTTTCATAGGGTTTTGAGACGATGAGAAATAAGGTATTCATCATTTACACTTGATAATTACTTCATTGAAATATTCCACTATCATATTATTATGCGTTATAATTAAACATTAAAGGCAAATATTTTAGCATTACATATTTTTACAATGTTATGCTTGAGAAGATTTGTACGATTTATGTTATTGTAACATCAAGTCAAATTTTCGAATTTGTTTACATGATTATAACAAAATTGCTTAACTCATAATAGACTATTGAAAAAGCTTACTTGAGTGTTCTTGATTGTTTTTCTACCAAGTGGGAAAGTTCTTACTTATGGCATAAATCATATTCAGAGCATCATAGAGTTAAACCACCATAGTCGATAACACCAGCATATATGTAAAGTAATTGATTGGGCAATCAATTTGTTTTTTTTATCAATTTTCCTAGTAGCAAACACACAAATTAGGTTTTGTTATCAAGAAATAGTAGAAGTGTTTAAGTTTGAAAAAATATATAGGAACTGATTTCACCATCTTCATTCGAGACTTTATTACCCTGTAGGTAGTGAATTAATTTACAATGATTCTGCACTTCAATATGATATTAACAGATAAAATATAGCAAATCAACCATTTTTAGAAAATGTGCATATTATGGTAAATGTAGTTTTTACTAAATTTAATTTTATATATTTTTTTACTAAATTTAAAATTAAGTCATACCTTTATATCCACAGCGATATTTTTCTTACCCTGGCATCAGCAAGTAAAGCAAAAATTTCTTGGCATTAGCAGTTTAGTCAAAGGTGTTTCATTGGACCCTATCAGTTCGTTCATAGCAGGCCAATCTGATGACAAGAGTGTTATAATATGGCGAACAAGTGATTGGAGTCTTGCTTACAAGACAAAATAGACATTGGACAAAATTAGTATGTATCATTCCCACTAATTGTAAAGCCTTATTCTTGATACTTACAATATGCAACTAGGTAATATGTTTTTGTGAATTTCTAATTAGGTTCAACATTTTTCAGGCGACTTGGGTTGTCGCCTTGTGGTCACTTCATCACTACTACAAATGGCTTTCAGAAACCCTAGACACTCAGCTCCTGTTCTAGAGAGGGGAAAGTGGCCAACTATTTTTGATTTTTTAGGTCACAATGCACCGATCATAGTGGTAAAATTTAACCACTCTCTGTTTAGAATGCATCCTGCTGAGGACCAAACGAGGAAAGCTGCTTCTTCCAGATGGACCAATGGTGGCTCAAACAGTGCATCCAAGGAATTACAGCCGTATAATGTAATTGCTATCAGAAGTCAGGACTGAACTATAACTGTTTGGACTACTGCAAGTGCTCGCCCTCTCTTTGTTTCTAAACATTTTTTCTCACAGTGTAGTTGATTTATCATGGTAAATTAACTTCTTTTTTTAAATCATTTTCCTGAGCCTCTGTTTAGCCATTATATGTTTTCACTGTTGGAAAAAAACACTGTGATTTATGGGACTTGGCAAACACTATACCTGTTATTAATTTTGTATTTCAATATTCAGCATCACAAAATCCATCTCCTATGTAGTTTGCTAATTTGTACTGCCAAGTAGATACTCTTTTCGGAGCAGCAACAATTAATGATTGGCATTAGGTTGGCATACAATTGCGAACATTGTTATATGTACACTGCGTTTTTGCTGCATAGTCGATTCCATTATAGTATGTTATGATTAAGATAACGAGCTAAAAATGGATGTGACCTTTCTATTCATAATAGGAGCCATGATGGATATTCACTGTTTGCTTGCTCGCTGGATGGTACTGTGACCACTTTCCATTTTGAAGTAAAGGAAATTGGGTACAAATTAACAGATGCTGATCTTGGTGACAAAAAAGAAGTTGATATGTAGACTCAAGAGGAAGGCTACAGGTATGCTTATATTTATATTATTATCTGACAATCGGTGTTCTATAAAGTGACTTGATGTGTTTATAAACTATAAACTTGTTATTGCTTCATCTGTCAACGAGTGCATTTTGATAAGGAATATTTAGTTATGCATCATCAGTTGTGCATGGAAATCAAGTCCGATATACTATACATTTATATGTATCATTTTTTTAGCATTGCATGTGTAAAGAGAGCCCTTTGCTCGTTTATTTTTAAGTATTTTGTTTAGCTATTTCCAGCATATGTTCCCTGTGGGGTAAAATCAAAATTAAAAGAGAAGAAGACAACCAATATCTTGGAAGAATGTCACTCTCAATGCTATAGATTGATAATACTGCTCCTATCCAATGCAAAAAATGTGTTCGATGCAAAAAATGAGTAATAATATGATAAATTGCATACCATGAAGTACTTGAATTTGTTTAATACTTTCTACATTATCACCTTCAGACATTTGTTATGGTATGCAATTCTTACACGTGCACTTGGACGGTTAGAAACCACGAGTAATTTCATGTTATATTTCCAAGGCTTGGAGCAGTCAATTTGGGTCTCTGTTTAATAGGTTTATAGAGTTAAGAATTCTTTGTTATAATACAGTTCACTTTTATCCTATCCTTTTTTTAAATTTCTGGTATGTTGTACGACCAGCCGAACTCTATGTTGGCTGCTTGAGTTCAAACTTATTTTCTGTAACACCGGAGAGCAGATTTCATACTACTTAAGCATCGATTTATACCATATCATCATCTTTTCTCTAGTAATAACCCAAGTCCGACTAAGGCATTGTGATAAATTTCATGAATTAAGAGCTTTGTTTTCTTTTTCATTTGCGTTTCTATAGGTATCAACATACTGAAAATGATTATTCCAATTTTTTACCAAATGAATTTTCTATGGTTGAACGAGGCGAGGAAGAGTATAAGTAATGTAATTTAAACGTTAATGCTACAAGGCATCTTACTGCATTCCATATGTAGGATCTGTAGGCACCTTAATACATTCTAAATTTGAGTCTTCCACATATGTATAATTTCTTGCGCATGCTACAGTAATATGAAGGGTTCGTTTGGATCGAATAAAATTAATCTTTTTTTGATTTTCTTTTTCAAATTAAAAACTGTTTATTTTGAATTTTAAAAAGTCAAAAAACCAATTTATATAAATCGATCCTAACGACACATACAAGGAGTTTCATGGTTATATTGTGAAAGCAATATCAGCTAGATTCCATTGTTTAAGCAAGAAAACACAAAGTTTAAGGTTAGCCGATTGAAAGAAAATCCGATTAAAACTTATATTTAGCATGTTTTTTTAAGTTTGCTAAGTAAAAGTAGGTGTTTCATCCAGTTAAAATCATAACCTTCTGGGTTACAAAAAAGGCCATCGACACTTCTTGATAATGCTCTGAAGTGATATACAACTAAACTATGTGGTATGTGCTATAGAAAAAATAAGAAGGCCATCGACACTCCGGATAGCAAGCCAATTGCCACAAACCATAGAGCAAAAGCTGCAAAAAATTTTAGCCATCCCTATGTAGTGAAAGAAGAAACTTGGTACATACCACATACATACTAATTTTTCATTTGATGCTATTTTCTGATCTTTGCTACCCGTACACAGCGAAATTCATCAGGCAACACTGTTTTGTATTAACCATTATCTATCATTCTCTTAACAGGTTTGGAATTGAGCAAGAATACACCGTTCTTCAAAAGGATGTCAAATGGCTTCTTGGGTGACCGATTGGTGGCTTCCCTGGTCCTCGAGTAACATTTTCGATTAATTAACATGCATGGTATTTCTTCTATAATGGACCAATGGTCCTTTCTTGATCGTTATTGTTGCATAATGCCATAATAGTGAAAGATGGCATTGTTCATTTATTTCAACAGGGGCCATAATAGTGAAAGATGGTATTTCTTCATCTATTGGTGCTAACAGGGTAGTTGGATGTGACATAGTAGATGCACCCGACAAAGCTTGTCTTTATGCAGGAATCAACATAAGTGCTATTAATGCAGAAGTCATGCATGGTCAAGTAAATTTTCCCTTTTCTGCAATTTTGAATTGATCTTATTGTTCTTTGCGTGTGCACCTTGTTCTATATATTCAATCTATTTTTCATTCAACGTTGTGGGAATTCCAAATCGGTCCTTCTCTTGGAATCTCTATCGCAGATGAATTGTGGGTTGCTTGATACATACTTGAGGTAAATGGAAATATTGAGCCAGAGATGATAATTTTTTTGCTCCATCAAACCTACACTATCATTTTATTACTATTATTTTTCTCAGAGGATTACCGAGATTACTGGAGTGGTCCTTATCTTTATACCCTATATGGATTAGGGGAACTCCCTTAGGTTCATATTCTTATCGATATTTGGTTATTTAAGCTGATGCAAAACTGAATATATTCATGGATCCACATTTTATGTACTTACAGGGATTTGCTCGCCTAATTAAGCGCAGTTTATGGCAGAACCTACATGCTCAATAAACCAAAGTGCAAGGTTGAAATATTTTACTTATAATCACACATGCATACATGCATACAGTCATGCACACACGTATACACATTTCCTCTCTCTCTCACTCACTCTGTGTGTGTAATGAACTGGCTTCATGATTGTTTCATAGAAAATTTATGGTGGATAGTAATATAAAAGAATTTAAACTATATTATAACTGTGACAGGTAGAGTTTGATGAAAGTGGTAAGACTTGTGGAGTAACCTCAGAATGTGAAACAGCTAAATGCAAAAAAGTTGTTTGCGATCCTTCTTATTTAACCGACAAGTTAAATTCCAGAGTGAACATGTTTGGATAAGTTTTGTTGCCATGATATCTATCATATAAGATCATATTTTCGAAATAAAATAAATGTTGCTTTAAATCTCAATATATTAACAGGTTAAAAAGGTTGGAAGAATATGTCAAGCAATATGCATAATGAGTCATCCCATACCAGATACTAATGATTCACACTCTGTACAAATGATTCTACCACAAAAGCAATTTGGCCATAAATCAGATTTGTAAGTCGTGGACTAATTGTATGATCGCTCTGATATCATTGATGCCGAGATGATACAGGGAAATATATGCTTCTTTAACTATGTTGAACTATGCACAAATAAGATTATTTTCTTTTCTTTTTAGGTGAATGTTTTGGTAGGGTAAAATTAATATTTGCCTATTGAGGTACATATGTTGAATCGATAATATATATTCTAGTATCATAGATCAGCATATATAATTTGTTAAATTTTATTAACGAATAAGTTACATTCTTTGTTAATAATAGTAGGGTGACTAGAATGGTGCTGGAGCCCATACAAACGTTAGGTTAATATGTCTTACCCGTTTTTATTTACAAAATTACGTTTCACATAAAATATAAAATAAGATTATCAACACTAAAAGAATGATTACTGAATTGAAAACCGAGTGGCTTGTTGAAATTGCTCCTCACTACTACCAATTGAAGGGTAACCTTTATTTTATCTTTTGCTTTCTGTACATTTTTCATACTATAATGGAAATTGATTGTTTATTTTTTTAATGGATTAAAGTAAGACGGCATATTTTTTCACACTGGTTTTAATTTATTTCGGTTGGTTTAAATTTTCAGAAAATTCCACCAATCATTGAAGACGTACATGAAGAAAAGATTTGAGCAGCAGAAGTTCTTAATGATGTATTTGGTACTTGTAGTTTTAAATTCGAACTATGTTTTGTCTCTTGTTAACTCAAATTGGCATTAATATATGGAATTAAAAACATATGTATTGAATTTGGTAACTCGTGTTTGAACTTGTTTTTTGTTAGTTGATGTTTTATTTTGTTAACATAAATATGTGTTACATTTGTTGATTGTTATATTTTGTTCGTTTATATATTGCTCTTCAAATTTGTTATGCAAATCCATTTTGATTGCTATAATCAAAATGTATTATATATGAGTTGTAGAATTATTTAGCAGTACAATAACATGTTAGTTTTATAGCGCCATATAGCCATTATCGAATAAACATGTTATAGCGGCAAAACTGTGTTATAAAGATTTTGACTTTCATTGAGATTTAGATGTATTATAGCGGTGAAAACAAGCTATTGTCTTTATGTAACATAGCAGCAAATTGGCGCTATAGAACCAAGATCTTTTATAGCGGCTATTTAAGTGTTATTAATATTCAATAGTTTTTTACAACATGTCGATATATAACGTTTATCAAACCGCTATAATTTTCATTAATAGCGGCTATATGCCGCTATAAAAGGCAAATTCTATTGTAGTGGCCCTCTCTAGTCTTAAGTGATCTGATAACTCACCTTTCTTCAATAAGAAGTATTAAATGGCTATCCGAGCACTAATTAGGTAATCTTTGGAAAGACCCGCTTCCTCTTAGTAGTAAGTGGCTAGGTTATAGTTTGTCTTAGGATATGTATTAAATGACTGCTACAGAGGCACCAAAGGTCTACCTAATTTGTGTGAAGTACTAAATAACTCAGGGATTACCCAATAAGGTCGGTTAGATAGTAACATAAAGGGTCTCCCAAGGGAAGGTCTTAATCGATGAGAGGTCGTCTACTTATCTTGTAGGTCATAAATGACCCCTTACTATCACTCACCTTGTCCGGAGTTGGACTACACGAATGACGGATGCCTTAATTAGTGGTTATGGGACTTAATAACTAGTATCATCTAATTTGTAGTTGTGTGTTAGTAAATCACCTATCAATGTATTAAGTAGTCGCGGGATCCGTCTTTGACCTTAAGTGTTCGTTAGGATCCACCTTAGATATATTACATTTTGAGTGAGGTCATAAATGACTATAGAACCCGCCTCATTTTTATTTAGTGATGTATTAAGTAGTTGGAAAGTCCACCACTCAGTTATTGATTTGTAGAATGGTTCAAAAGCTTCACTTATGCGTAAAAGTTCCATCTCATGGTTTAATAACCTATTTTTGGGAAGAATGCTACCTTGGGTATGGTAGTTAAATCATCTTGCGTAATAGTACAAGGTCAGGCCAGGAACACTGACCTTGTTGGACATATAATTTTAGGTGAAACCAAATATGTTGTATGTTGTGGACGGTATTATGTATTTTCCGACTCATTGGGACTTCTTGTTTTAAATCCCTTCTCATAACAACTCTTAGGTTAATTTTAGAGGAAATGGGTCTTTGAAAGTGGTCGTATTGGATTTTTCGTTCTTGTCCTCTCATGCTCGGTATTGATGTGGCGATTCACTATTGAGGTAGCTGTCATGGTCAATACTTGTTATCCTATCTTGTTTTCGCTACTAGCTTAGTTTTATAATACTTTAATTATGCGTATGCTCATTATTTGCAAATACCAGATTTATCTAATCCGTGCTAGGATAAGTTTAAGTTTCGATTTTTATTGAAATTCAGATTTAGAAAAGTGCGGGTTACTACACATTGCATGTCGTTTTAGTTTTTGTAACAATAAATTTATCATATATGTATTGCATAATAAAAAATATTTTTAACATTTGCTAAAATATAAACAATATTTTTCTCAAACATCACCGTGTGCAACGCGTGGGCTACAAACTAGTGTTTGGAAACGGTAAGAATAAACGAGAGTATTCAAAATCTTTCCACTTTATTACTACGAGTGTTACAGTGCATGCATTATATTATATTTTTAAAAACTGTGTGTTTGACACATTTCAAAGAAACGATATGTATAAATATGAAGTTATATTTTTTTCGTTAAACTTATGCATAATTAGTTTTGTTTTTTAATTTCTGAGCTGCAATATCTAATTGGTTATTTGTTTTTATTTTATTTACGTTGTTAGTTAATAAAAAACGATGTTATAAATAATATTTATTTGTTAAATCATACTTTAAGTGATATTAAAATTTATTAATATTTTTAAAGATGCAGTTTGAGATAGTTAATATATTTGATTGTTAGACTATATTTTTCATACCTAGTTAATATACTTGATTTTTAGATTATATTTTTAAGTGGTATAAAATGATAAAGATATGCAAGGATAGTGTTAAACTGTGAGTTGTGTTCCAATCTTTGGAGGCCCAAACAGAGCAAGTCCAAATTATTTTGCACAAGATTCAACCGAGTATTCTCTCCCTTTTTAAATGATAAAACCCTAGCTGCCTCTCTGAGCAAATACAACTCTGATAACAATGTCTGCTGCGTTGGATATGCCACTTGATGAACTCATCAAGAGAAACAAAAAATCTAACTATAGAAGCAGCTCCTCAAACCGCGGAGGCCGAGGCGCCCCCATCCGCCGTCCCATGAAACGCCAAGCCAACCGCCCTAATCCTTATTCCTATCCCAAGGTAACCATTTCACACCATGATTATGAACGATACGGTCAGCGTCTTGAAAATGGAAGAAGCCAGCTTCAATCGTGATTAGTCGTCTGAAAGCTGGCTAGGGTTGATTTGGTTTGCTCATGTTGTTTCTCTGTTCGGTTCTAGGCGAAGGCTGGAGAGTACGGCGTCCATGCTGATCAGCTTGCAGCGTATGGGGTTCCAGCGGCTAGGGTTTCCTCAATCGAGACTGGGACTAAGCTTTATATTTCGAATTTGGATTATGGTGTTTCCAATGAAGATATTAAGGTTACCCCTTGTTTCTGTTCTAAATTGGTGGTTGTTTAGTTTTTTATTTAGTGTGCTGCCAAGGACACCTCATTTTTTTTCTCCTAATACTATTTACTAAAAAAGACCACAAAAGGTACACTTTTCCTAATACCAAACTTTTTTAGGGGCTATCAAACACATTATTTTTATTTATTTTTGTATAGCGAACAACCGCCGATCAACTCTATTTTCTGCGGCAATTAACCACCAATCAAGAGTAGTTCGGCGATTGATGACCGTGGAAAACGGCGTTGGTCAGCGGTTGTTTGCTGTGCAAAATGATTTTGCACGGTGTTTGATGGCCGTGTGAATTGCGTGTGCTATTAGAAAGTACATAAAATTTATTGTATTTATTATTTTTATTCGTGGTATTAGGAAGAGGAAATCAGTGTGGACTTAGCATCACACTTTATTTATATCTTCTTCTTTGAAATACTTTTCTAACATGTCTAAAGGCTATTTCCTTGAACATATTTGGGTAAAATTATTTGTTTGCAACCAAGATTTTGTTTTTATTAAGGAGTTCTTAATATCTCGATTGATAAATCAGAACCTTTTTCCTTGCTTATTCTTAGGCTCCTTTTTTTGAAGAAAAAAAAAGTGCTTAATGCTTAACTAAACAAGTGATCGGAGGTTAGTTTTGATTGTTGAAGATAATCCATTCCCTCTGTATCTTTACTACAATCTATAAATCTAACAAAAAATAGACTTTTAATATCAACACTAAATTTCAATTTTCAGGAAATCTCAATTTTCCAGTTTCAGTATATTTTTAAAATCTAGGGTTATGGTTGTATTTGGTTTGAAACGAGTTTTGTGTTTTGTATTTTCAATATGCTGCATGTTTAATGGCAAGTTTTGTGTGTTTTGCATTTTCAATAGACATACCTAGTGGTGTGGGAGAGAAGCATCACATGTGAGTCTGAAAATTTTAATCATTCCAACAAAGGGGGAGAAGAGAAGAAAATATTTTTTGTTATCTAAAAAAGGGAAACAGAAACTCATTTTCAAACTTATATGCTAAAACCATTTCCTAAGTTGATCATTTTCCACATTTTCTCTTTTTCATTCTTTTTCGGATGCTTGAAAACACACAATACAAAAATTGTTTTCAAACCAAACACCATCCATGCTTCCAAAAAAAAAAAAAAATGAAGATCCATAATTTTTGAAAATTACTTGTTATAACTTAAAATGCCAAAAATTTTAAAATTGAAAGTTCAGAAGTTTGTTCCTTTTAAAATTTATGATTTTAAGCAACCTTCCAAAATTAACAATTTTTTCCTTTTCTTAATATTCAAATTTCTCTTAATTTACAGTTTTCGTTATTTAAAACATTTAAATTTTAGCTTTTAAAGTTTCAATTTCCTCATTTAATAATCGTGATTTAAAAACCAATTGACATAGGCGAGGGCATTGTTGTCAACGAAATTTTAATTCTCAATTCTAGAGGGTTTAGAATGCAAACAAGCAAACAAATGATTATTCAAAATTCAGCGATCAACCTTCATAAGTCAACAATTAACATTTAAAAATCAGCATTTCAAACATGCACCGCCTAATACTGTTGCAGTTCATTGTGAGATGTACTCAGATCTTTTCATTGTCTCCCTTTACTTTGATATTGAACACAGTAATGATATATATAGTAGACATTGATGAAATAGAGCTGCTTGATGATTTCTAACTAAACCAACATGATTGTGTAACATTCATCTACATGCTAACTTCAACTGGGATGTTGTATGTTAATTTCATAATGTGATGCCCAAAGTTTAATTTGCAGGAACTTTTCTCGGACGTTGGTGATCTTAAAAAGTACTCGATCCATTATGATAGGAGTGGAAGATCAAAGGTGCAGCTAGTTTTAATTAATTTGCCAAGTACAATATCCAATCATTTATGGTTGCATGAAGATTATATAATTAACGTTTCTTGCAATTTCAGGGAACTGCAGAAGTTGTTTTTTCAGTAAAAGAAAATGCTTTAGCAGCCGTAAAGAGGTATAACAATGTCAAACTTGATGGAAAGCCAATGAAAATTGAAGTAGTAGGTACAAACATTGAGAAACATGCGGCCTTTCCCTTTGCTTCAAATCCTGGGTTCAGAAATATTGATGCATTGCCGGAAAGGTATTAAATTTGCATCAGTTATTCTCTAATATTTGCAAACGTTTGAAAATTTAACACATTTTTTTAAATTAGCATTGTTTTACACATAAGTGTATAGCTTGTAGTCAAACATTTGCTGGCATATACTGCCTGTTTATGGTATTTTATGTTATTGCATTCAATGGTCAATAAATTTATGATGCATGATTGCTGTGTGATAA
Source organism: Allium sativum (assembly GCA_030737875.1). NCBI lineage: Eukaryota > Viridiplantae > Streptophyta > Magnoliopsida > Asparagales > Amaryllidaceae > Allium > Allium sativum. Next base: position 166,541,856 of record CM060924.1, read on the forward strand.
AAAATAAAAGCAGTTTTTCACATACCTCAGGACACGAAGAGGCTGGGTATAAACTTAACATGGAATTGATTTGACCATCCGCTAATTGACTGCGTTCCGCGATTCGATGGGAGGAGTATAAAATTTTAAACACTTACCATGCGAGGAGGGTTCAATCATCGACCGTTCTCTTAAGACTTGAGGCAAAAAAAGTACCTTGTTCTTCAAAAAAAAAAAGACCTGAGGCAAAAAAGCCAAATTGCAATATGACTGTTCATCAAGCTAGGCATGTCAACGGATACTTTTCGGATGTGGATAGTGTCATATCCGCATCCGCATCCGGAACCATTTTCGGATATTGGATATCCGCATCCGCGGATACGGATGAATATCGAATAATTATCCGCTCCGCCAACGATAAGTAAATCAATTAACATTAATGAATTTTTTTAGCTTAATATTAAACTTTTTCTACCTAATTAATTACTTAAGTGCTAAAAATAAATAAATATGATGATAATATATAATTTTGAGCAATTACCATGCATTTAGTAGACTTTTAATTTTGCAAAACAATAAATTAGTATATTTAATTATGCTAAAATACACATAATTTAAGCTGTAATCGTGAAAAAAAGCGGACATATAATTTTCGGATGCGGATATGCCTATATCCGTATCCACATCCGCTTTCTCGGATATCGAATATTTATCCGCTTTTCGGATGCGGATGCGGACGGATTTCAGATTTTTCGGGTATCCATTGACAACCCTACATCAAGCCAACTCCAACCCTCATAGTTTGGATTAGTGTATAAACCAAACTCAAGTGTGAAATGATCATTCATTTGCTAACTCTAACCCGAACGTAAACGGAAGGGTATACATACTCGCTAACTCCGTCGCACTGTGGTAGAAGTATAAACACTTAAACAGTCGATTGTCGTGCTCGAACATGAAGCCATGCACTTAATAATCCACAACTTAATACCACGATCGAAAAGAGGCTTTAACAGTGATCTATTCAATCAATGCTCGAACTCATAAGCGACTGGCTATAGCTTAAGTGTAAACAATTAATTAATTGCAAATACATTGAATGGAAAACATAAAAATTCTTGCACTTAAATAAATGAAAGCTGGATAAAAGTAAACCCAAACTTTTATGCACAATTAAAACATGGGAAGAAATAAGTACAAACTTTATTTCCTAAAAAGCCAAAGCAAAAGCAAGGGTTGTACTCGCATGAACACGACCAAGATAAAAATAGCTATACTGGTTGTACAAAAGGAAAGTCAATTTGACTATTTTTTTTGCTCGACCTTCTTTAATTTCTTGGGCGAAGAACCGTCGGAACTTTTCTCCTTCCTCTTGTTGCTCCTTCCACTCCTACTGCGACTATCTTTAATAGTTGTAGATTTTGACGAGGAAGAGTGTTGCACTTCCTATTCTTTTAATGGCTGAGCTACCACTTTGCCATAATTGAGGTTATCCCGTGTCAACATAGCAAGCAGCTCAGGTACAAGGACGATCGGTTCATTCTTGAGGTTGGACAAGCCCATTGCCTGTTTGGCAGAAATTTCCACCATGCTATGCATGTTCGTATGCCTAGTCTCTCCTTCAAACATAAGCTCTCCTTGATCTTGAGTTGAGCATCGAATGTGGCTATATCCACCAAAACATCAATTATGCCAGAATTCAAGTGTGTGTGACTTCACCAGTGAGGGAAGCGGGAAATTTTCGAAGATTGAGCCCGTTGTGATCTCATTGGTCACAGCTTGCTTTCCAAGCGTGGTACCTGCAACCGGAAGACCCATTACGATTAGCTTCTTTCATGACTTGCAAGATATAGTTGGCTCGCTTGCATGCAATTAGAACTTTCTCAAATGCTAAAGAAAGTAAAAACACCTTCAACTTCTTCCTTAGCATGAGCAGGAGTTGCATCTTCAGGGATTGAAGTCAACACTTTCTGTGCTTGGAACGTGGGGTCCGCTGGAACACATGTCGGAATAGAAGTAGAGGTTAGAGCTGTAGATGAGCCGAAAGTGATGTGCTGCTTAAATGGATATCAGACATGAACGTCTTGACTTGACAACTGACTCTTCATATCACCAAAAGGAACGACGCCAGAGCTTTCGGCGTCCTCTTCCCCCAACTTCCTCTCCACCCCACTCTCATCTACTCCAATAACCACCGATCCTCTCTCGACATTGTCAACCTTTTCAGCTAGATACATTTCATCTTTGAAAACATGCTCTCGGTTTCTGTTAAGATCTAAGGATAATGCTGAATTGACTATAAGTTTCGGTGGTGGAGCGCTTGAGCATATAACCCAAAGTGACAAGATTTAGCTTTTTTATGGTAGAGGACTCAACCTCTTTTTGTTGCTTCCTGATCCCTTCGATCTCCTCTTTCTCTGCATTTGCTTTGGCGAGCGTAACACGGTAAGTCAGAGTTCGTCTGAGCCGCTATTATACCCTTTTGGGTTTTGCTCTTACCTCGGCATTATCGTTCATCGATTTCTTTTTATCTTGCACAATTTTTTCATTTTCTTTAGGGAAAACCTTGCATTCCTTAATAGAGGTAATCTTTAGGGATGCCCTGCCCAGCTCTTACCGAAAGGTGTCTCTAGCTAGAGTTATCAATAGATACTTGAATAATTGGAAGTAGTTCTGCATCCGAAAAATGGCTAAATATCTGATATCAAGAAAAACGAATGCGAATACGAATATAGACATCTCCACATTTGAAAATTATACGTTCGCTTTTTCTCATGATTATAGTTTAAATTATGTGTATTTTAGCATATTAAAATATGTTATTTTCATATTATATAAAGTAAAAAGGTCTATATTATACGCAATAAATACATATTACTCAAAACTATTTATTATCGTCATATTTTTGTATTTTTAAGGCATTAATAATCAATTGAATTGAAAAAAAATTGTGTTAAAATAAAATTTTCGTTTATGTTCTTTGATTTATCAATTTTTGGCGGATCAAATAATTTATCCAATATCCGAAATTGATTTCGGATGCTAATGCAGATGCGGATGCGACATTAGCCGTATCCGAAAGCATCCATTGTCAGCTCTAGCTCTAGTATCTGCAAGTTCCTTAGCGAAAGTTTAAGCTTTCTTCTTTGCGTTTGCAAGCTCAAGCTGTACCTTAAGCACTTTAACATCCTCATGCGGATCAAATAATTTATCCAATATCCGAAATTGATTTCGGATGCTGATGCAGATGCGGATGCGACATTAGCCGTATCCGAAAGCATCCATTGTCAGCTCTAGCTCTAGTATCTGCAAGTTCCTTAGCGAAAGTTTAAACTTTCTTCTTTGCGTTTGCAAGCTCAAGCTGTACCTTAAGCACTTTAACATCCTCATTAAGCCACCTGATCATGTTCTTATTTCGGTTGGCGATGAGGTTGATGTTATCGATTATTTGCTCCCTCTCCGTTATGACTTCGGACATCCTCTCGATCACCTTAACCATTTTCCGCACTGGTCATAGGCATAATAAACATGGTCAACCATCTTCCTATCAGTCTCAACTGGAATCAGACGTTTGTTTGGGATGAACTTAAATCCAGAATAATTTAGCTTTAGAAATTGAAGCTTCAATTTTGCAAGCCTCTCGGTTGAGGTGACATTCACGTTGGTGGTAATTGTGGGGACTCTCGGGCCTTGGTTGTGAGACAACAGGGTGAGTGAGTTTCCGTTTGGATCGGAACATCTAGAATGAGCCTGACTAGACATTGTAGGAGGTTTGGTGGGGTTTGGGGGGGGGGGGGGAGGAGGAGTTGCAGAGGGACTCGAGATTGATTGCTAGAGCAAAACTCTTCACGATGACTTCTAGATTTATCAGAACCTCTCCGTGGAGACACAGGGACTTAGATCGACGTCCGAAATCTGATGCATAGCCATGGTGTGAGGCAACAGGGTGAGTGAGTTTTCGTTTGGATCGGAACATCTAGAATGAGCCTGACTAGACATTGTAGGAGGTTTGGGGGGGGGGGGGGGAGTTGCAGAGGAACTCGAGATTGATTGCTAGAGCAAAACTCTTCACGATGACTTCTAGATTTATCAGAACCTCTCCGAGGAGACACAGGGACTTAGATCGACGTCCGAAATCTGATGCATAGCCATGGTGTTCTCTTTCTATTTTTTCATCGCTTGTTGACACTCAAATTCCCCATTATCGTATCGATATTGAGGCTTGGAATGATACTTAATCTGCCTCTTATACCTGGGAAAGATGCCTCTAAGATACTTGAAATGATCTTTTTTTTCCTGCAAGAGAAACGAGTCTTAATCAGAATCAATACACTGGAGCACAAACAAGTGTTGTACGTTGTTGTGCTTGCATTGTGACTGTCCTAATGTTCCATCGATGGATTAAATTTTGGAGTCTTTCTAGATGGTATTACCTCGTTCACATTAATAGGGTATCGTCTCCCATGAAGCTAGGGAATAAGTTATCATGATTACTATTCTCAAAGTCGAAAAGCATGTACATTGTTTGGTTTATTTTATGTTTTGTGCTTTGAGTTTTTAACATTGACTACACATAGTTGTGAAAGGCGTGCCTTGGCGCGTGCCATGACGCATGGCACGACACGACGTTTGCGCCATTTTTGCTTAAGACGCGACGCAAATGAAAAGGCGTGCCAAATGGCATGCGGAGCAGAAATGAGACACGACGTAGAAATAACATAGCGCAAAATGACGTGCCTTTTTTTATTTTATGGTTTTTTTTTGCATTTTAAACTGCAACAACTACTACAAATACTCTTACTATCACTACAACCACCATCACTACTACTATTACTATTCTTATCATAATAACATGAACTATGAATAACTTTGTTAATATCTTGTTTTCAATTATATGAAAACATAATCACATCATTATTATTTCCTATTCGATTATCATCAACGAGTTAACAAACTTACAATTATGTAATTGACTGACCTTAGCATGTCGGCATTTAGAACTGACATATGTTTTATTATCCATCGTAGTTTAGATTCATTTTAATATTATTGAAATTATATAATGTAAGTATAAAAGATCATAAAATATTGTCTAGCATAGATGCAAATTCAACAAATAAATGAGACTGAGAACCCGTGAAAGATAAATCAAGAGAAGCAGCTTTGAAGAAAGAGAAAACATTCTCAGGAAATTAACATTTAGTCAACTCTGAAACATACTCTTGGATAGAATTTTTTTTGCACGTGTGAATATGTCTAAAATCATTGTACAATTTATTTACAACTTAAAAATATTTCATGATTTGGTATTTGTTAAATACAATCAATTATTAAATTTATCAGATTCAGATTTCTAGTTTATCGGTAATGTGCATTATTATTTCGGATTTGAAAACTATTGCACTTAAAATTTTATGTTTTTTTTTGTAAAATGCATTAAAAAGTTTGTTGTATGTGTTTTAGCTTAATTTTTTTGTTAAAATATTAAATTTATTAAAAAAAAATAAACATGCACAGTAAATTAAAAAGACGCGCGCTGTGCGCCAAGGTTCCAGAGAGGGTTTGCGCCATGTGCCGCTTATAATACTGATTACAAAAGATAAAAGTGTTGAGGGACGGTGGAGGAAATAGAAGAACCATGAAGGAGACGACGGAAGGGATGGAGGAACGACGAAGAGATGAGTTGTCTCTCATTCTTCTATTAGTTTCCAAAACACGGAAAATGCATAAAAGATATTTTTTGTTTTGTGTATCGTTTTTCATGACACTCATGTATCGTTCGCATTTTTACATGGACAAGAAGTCAAAACTGAAAACAAAACTGAAATGGTAAATCAAACGCTATCGTAGTTTCTAGTTGAAGATCATCGAGACAACTAAATTTCGCTTCTGTACCAAGTATGGGTGAGCAATATTCGGTTCATACCGAATTAATCGACTAAACCGGTTCATTTCGGTAGGTTCGCTTCGGTTTTAAAACTAAATTGGTTTGAATTTGGTTTGAAAAAATATTATTTTTTGGTTATCGGTTTAACCGAATCAACCGAACTTTTAATTTATTATCTAATTTTACAGTGTTGTACTTTAAATCATTAGTTTAGTGATAAAATACAAAGACATGTGTTAATAGGTCAAATTTTATTATAAACATAAAATTCATATAAAATTTCTCCAGATACGAATTTATATTTTAATTTGAGTGAACTCATTACTTAAATAATAACACATTCTTCAAGTTCAGTTAAATCGTTTACTGACCAAATTACTTGAAAATAATTTGCTTCGGTTCTGTTTGGAAAATATTCAGTTCAATTTGGTTTTAGTTTTTTTACCTTAAAACCAACCGAATCTATCAAACCCTCACCCCTACAAGGAAGGTTTCCCTCTTCGATGCTGAAATAAAGACTGGTTGCTTAGATGTTTGGTCCAGCATAAGCTTAATGATCATTGATGTTTTCAGAGTGGACGGCTGAGCTGGTGCTTCTATCTGATTTTCGGCTCATGACTTAGAACCACGTCGTCCTGACCGGTTACGTAGTAATCACCTTCCATATCTCCTCCTTTGATGTTGGCTGGGCCTCAAGTCCATGATTGGCAACTGGGGGCACAATAGGGCCGACATCATCACCGTTGTCTTCTAGTTCTTCAGCTTGAGCGCCTACGTGTGCTCACCGCGTGATCAAATCTTCGATTGTCATCTAAGAAATCAAAACAACATATGAGCTTGTCGGTGATGTTGAGTTGTGCATCTCTAAGAGTTCCATTGGCTCCTTTAATGGTCGCTACGACGGACTCATATTCTTCGTCTGAAGGCATCGTGGGATTCCCAGCACCATTCAAAAAGTCACATTAATCAAGAGAGTGCAACTTGGTTAATGTTGAAACATGAGACGGAGTTGAAAGCGACACCCTTATCTTTCAATCCATCGTCTCGCGTAGCCAGGTGTACAACGAACATAGGATTAGTCGTACTTGAAATTACTATGTTTGTTCCATGCTGCGGTGATAATGCAGTTATTTGAGGTTTGCTTAAAGATATGTTAATGATGAAGCGTTCTCCTGTTGCTTGAAGTTGAACGTATATCAGATGTCATCTTCTGTTGGATCACGATGAAGGTACACAAAAAAGATTGTCCTAAGAAGAAATGCGTAACAATTCAGATATAGCTGCGTCGTAAGTCAATCTGTAGTGGAGCATCCAACAAACAAACGATTTCAACAGCGATATGCTTTCGGCCGGACATATATCGATTACAAGCTGTGAATTCTTTTAGAGCTATGTGTGGCGTGTGCTTGCATGACCTAAGACTCGTATTTCTTTGAATGGGATCCCGTGCTTATCACAAATTATCTTTACGATTGTTTTATCTATTCTCGATGGCACAAAATTGATCATATCTTGTAGCATTACAGCTCCTTCTAAGGTGTTTGATACCGGTGGAATAACCTCACTAATACCTTATTCCATGTTGTGAGGAGCTTCTTGTACTTGGTACTGGTCTTCAAGCCGATCAATTTGTTGACCCAGAATGAGCCTACCTGAAACCATTGCGAAACTCGATTCAACGTTATAATCGTGGTGTGCTCAGCAGCTTTTTCGGCAACCATCGCTGCGGCGCTATTAGGGTTTCTGAGTTTCATTGACTATGAAACTCAACAAATAATTGCAATTAGAGTGATAACCCGTGCTCCCTGTACAAAGTGTGAATTAGTGAAAACTCAACAAATAATTGCAGTTAGAGTGATAACCCGTGTTCCCTGTACAAAGCGTGAATTAGTGCAGTGTGAGCAATGCTGTGCAAAAGTGTACAGTGTAGAAATATAACAACAATGATGACGAGAATCAGAGATTGATGGAAATGACCGTCATCACTAACCGTTTCATTGGCCTTCTCATCGATAGTTGTGGAATTTAGTTGAGCTTTGGGATCAGAGGTTAAGCATTTATATTCAAGTTCATCAACGCAGTCCAATGCATTCGTGCTAATGCATAACTCAGTTCAAGTTTTAATCCGGGATCTTCAAGTCATGTATGTTCTAATTCTATGTCTAAGTCCATATCCGGTCTCAGAGTTTATATTCAAATTCATATGCTCATGTCTGAATTCTTGTTCGAGACATACTAGGCAAAATCTGTTAAGTGCTTGCTCAAGCAAAAGATCGTACCCTATCCCTTCCTCATAACTCAGATACTTGGAAGAATTTTAGATCAGCTCCATCGCATTGATCCAACCCTCGAAGTGTCACCAAACCCAAGACAAATCTGGTCCCTTCACCTCATCTTCTCAAAAAAGGTTGCCATCCGCAATCAGCTCCGATCCACCACCAAAGACATCGGCCAAGTTTCCTTTTCCAATTCGTCGTCTTCCTTTTTAACACATGCAATCTCATTACCAATTCGTTGATGCAAATCACACACATCAAGAAATATCGGAACTCACCCATGTTCAGATCGGATCGGGCTTGATTTAGATTCAAGCGTGGATGAGACGTGGTAGTTTCAAGTGATAGGAAAGTACGTGAAATCTGGGAGAGATCAGTAGGATTAGTGGTGGTAGTTGAGAGGTGTGATGATTAACTCAAGGTAAAAAAAGAAGTTTTAATGGCGGCCGGAGAGGCTAAGGGCTCGGATGAGGAAAGTTAAAATAAAGTGGAAAGGAAAGGAGGTGTTAACTTATATATGAAGTCAGCCTGCCTTCTTTTCTGAAGCCCAATCCTTCTTAAGACTTTAAACATAAACAAATCGGTACCGATCCCTCACGTACAAATTAAAAAAAGGAAGAAAAAGAGCTAGCACAAAACATATATGCATTGACTTAACTTTGTGTGAATGTGGCTTAACGTTTGAATGCATTTAGGAGCCAATAGCCAAAAGTGTATACGCTCAACGTTCAATTTCTTGACCTGAGGGGAATATGATTACTTGTGAACTTCAAAGTAAGGTCCAGTTCATATGACTAAGAACTACCAGCTCAGTTGGTAAACTCAATGTGACCAAGCCAAGTGGATTGCTGGCAGACTGTAACTCCGTACTTACACCACCATATATCGACTAAGTATCGCTGTGAACTGCAAGAGATGCGACTCTTTGCAAAGGCAAATTCAGGAAAGATAATTCCCTTCTAGAAAGCAAAATGAGATTCTTTCCGTAGTTTTGACTTGTCTTGATAAAAAAACGTTGTGTTTATATATTTTGAGAGGCAAGTGTTACTCGGTCGTTCGGTCCTTCGGTGCGGTTGTATCTGATTATTCAGGCAAGCATGACTTGATGATTATCGAAGCAGACAATACAGCGATGATTCGAAGGTTTAGATATCAACGATTCCATGAGGCAACCGTCGAACGAACTTTACAGAATAACGTTGTGGAATGCTCTAATTATGAATTGGAACTCACCCTAGTTAAAGGATCGGTAACGATTAAAAGTCCATCCTGGACGAATTAAAGTTCAATGAAGGTTTAGATATCAACGATTCCATGAGGCAACCGTCGAACGAACTTTACAGAATAATCTTGTGGAATGCTCTAATTATGAATTGGAACTCACCCTAGTTAAAGGATTGGTAACGATTCGAAGTCCATCCTGGACGAATTAAAGTTCAATGAAGGTTTAGATATCAACGATTCCATGAGGCAACCGTTGAACGAACTTTACAGAATAACGTTGTGGAATGCTCTAATTATGAATTGGAATTCACCCTAGTTGAAGGATCGGTTACGATTCGAAGTCCATCCTGGACGAATTAAGGTTCAATGAAGATTTTCCAATATCCAATAAACACTAAGACGAACGCACAGACTAACTTCGAAAACAAGATATTAACACACACAGGGACTCACCTTCGGATCACATGCCTCAAACCACATGTATGCCGGATCAGTACCGATCCGACACACATAAGAATTGGTACCAATTTGGTCACTTGTTGAGTTGGGATCCAAATTTGTGCGGCGATTCCGTCTTCAGCTCGAGCCTCTTCTGATGGAATTTCAGCGCTAGTCGAAGTTTTCTCTGCCTATATACTATACTAGATACATTGTTGAGAAATTGATCTTTTAGCCTTTTGTTTTCTCAAAGTAATTTGTACTCATCGGATCCCTACTGATCCAGGAACTGTAACCAGCAAATTTGAGAATTAAAGAGTTCAAAATTTTCAAGTGGATGTAGACAACAAAGCCAAACCACTATAAATTCCTGTTTTATTTCTATTTACTGTTTTTTGGTATTATTTTTTGTTCAAATTTTAATATTGTCACTTATCTTTGTCTACATCATATTTATTGAATGTTTGTATCAATTTTGGTGCAAACATAGAGTATGATCCCTTAGCCAGTCACTCTAACTCAAAAGGGTTGCTAGTTATAAAGTTGATGAAAATTAGCTGAGTTACAGTAAGGTGGCAGACGTGGCATTTTTTGATTGCTTGAAGTGCGCCTGCATCCCCCCCCCCCCCCCCCCCCCTCCTCTTTCTCCTCCTCCTCCCTCTTTCCCCCCTTTCTTCCTTTTTCCCTAATTTGATTTTCAACCATTGGATTCAACAGAACGAAGGATGTACATACAGAACTATATTTTTTGCTTTATGCGACTTTTGTGTATTCTCTCTGTCATCTGTGGATTAGTTGATCTAAATGGTTTGATGTAAAGAGCCTTTTAGGATGTTTGTAAGCTCTTATGCATACAGTTACTTGTTTATAAATGTACATATATATACATACCTATACATTTGTATCTTTTTACTCCGGTTTTGTTCTCTTATCTTTTTTTTTTTTTGGTATTCTTATTGTTACAGTGGTTTCCGAGGTAGGGCAGGTCTTCCTTTGGGTAGGGCACGAGGTAGTTTTGGTGGTCGTAGAGGTGGCCGAGGAGGAGGTCGTGGCAGAGGAGAAAAACTGTCTACTGCTGACCTTGACGCTGAGCTTGAAAAGTATCATCAATCAGCAGCCATGGAAGTCAACTAACGTTTCATAGCCTTTTGTTTCTTTAGAAGCGCCCTTCCTTTTTATAGGATTGTCGTTTGATTAGTTTTCAAGTTTATTTTAGTCTAATGTAAGCTATTCCAGAAAATGATTAGCTTGTTTTGTAAAACTGTTTACTCAGAAGCCTTTTGAAGCAAAAAAATAAAAAAAAATAAAAATGTATATATTGGTTTATGCTCGCGATATTCTTGTCTTTAGCGTGGGTAAGCTGCATCTGTGTACGTTTTGTTATATGCCCTGTTATTTGATTCGCTTGTTTGATTAATTGTATGCTTGCATTGTGAAATGCGTATTTTGTCAGGGATTTAAGTTGACGGATTGCTCTAGTTTTCACATTCTTTTTTCCCTTGTGATTTGGAATTTGCTGGTTTGGATTCTGTTATTTGCAGCTTACAAGTGTACTGGTAAATGTCCTTGCTCGAAACTGATTTCCGGTCATTGAGCTAGTATGTCTAGTCGTTATTTTATACACATGTACTAGTCGTCTAGCATTGCAAGCAAGTTTTGGTCATGTAGGGTTTCTTTGTGAGCTGTAACTGCTTTTTGATAATGTAATTTCATTTCTTTTGTAGTAACGATGGTAACACGCCACTAAAAAGACCGATTTACCTTCCAAATATTTTCTTAATTTAAAGAGTGTTTGATCCAAGTATCATACGATCATTTTGTATACCGCAGTTATGAAGATCAGACCGAAACTTTCGTTCAACCTCGAGAATCGTTGACCGACTACCAATCCAGCCTGAAGACACTGGCAGCCATAGTTGGTCCAAAACCATTAGCAAATCCTCAAAATCGCATAGTAAAGCAGCAGTTCCATTTTCTTCCATACTCTTTTCTTCGTCATCGGAATATAACCCTAATTTCGCATTCAATTTCATTTGCAGCACTTAATTCGGTCTACAATTTGAGTTGTCGCACCAAATTACAAGCTATATGACCATATAATCTTCAAATAGCCTAATCCAATCTACGATTTCATCTGCCATGGACTGATGATTTGACCGATCGGACCACCGAAGCCGGTGGTCATGAGCCACCACGGCTTAGCTCACGGTTCGATATTCATAGCCGTGCTGCGCGCGCGCACACACACACACACACACACACACATATATATATATATATATATATATATATATATATATATATATATATATATACACACACACACACACACACACATATAATTGGAGTTACTGATTCTTGCTTACATATTATAGCACCTCAAGTAGAGAACTCGTACAGTTCAGTGATTTTTACTGCACAATCCAAACTAAATAATATGATTTTCTTTCTTTTTAGATTGTGTAACCACCTTCCCATGTAAAGACAAAAAGATCCAATGGTGTAGATTTTTTGTATCACCATTTGTGTCAAAATAGACGCTCCCATATATATATATATATATATATATATATATATATATATATATATATATATATATATAGAGAGAGAGAGAGGTGCACGTGCCCATCCAAGTAGAAGGAGGGGGGGGGGGGTGTTTACATGACTTGAGAACCCTTTAGCCTTCACTACAATGTTCCATGAGTATGTTTAGAAATATAATAAATATGGACCGTGTACGCAAAGCCAAGATAATACGCACTATGCCAGTCCACATCGGAAGTTACGAATGACTATTTCATTTGAATTTATAAATTATTGAAAGAAATTTATTCTAGTTAGTTTTCGTTTATGTACAAGTTTACATATGCATCATATTGTATGTGCGTGTGTATGCACGTATGACGTGAATACATGATATGCCGTGTAAAGTATAATATGTCTATATGTAAATGTCAGAATTTACGTTATAACGAATACAATAACTCACCCTATATGTATTGTATATTTTTCAAATATATGTATATGTTTATATGTGTGTGTATATGTATATGTATATTTACGTTATAACGAATGCAAACTTATACACATTTATCCGAATGAATCAAAGTAACATAATTATGTGTTTATAAATATAAATATGATCACAACTGCAAATATCTTTATCTTTGCTGCTAATAAAGAGAATTCCAATAACTAATTTACTTGATATCTTTTTGAACTTTCTAAATTACCCTTTTTATTTCCTTAGTATTTTTCTTTTCTACTCTTCCATTCGTATAGCGTAAAAAGTAATATCTCCCCCAATTTGTCCAGATTGCAATACTCGATGCCTCCGCAAATCGACTCTACCTATGCACTTTTCCCTCACAAATTGACCCAATCAAAACCGTCTTCACCGAAAAAAGAATTAATTAACGATATGAAAATCATATCGCTGTTGTAGCCTTTGCTAATACCTTACCCCGACGAGAACTAAGGATTGTGTGATTGTCAATGTAGAGTACTACTGTAGCCTTGAATGTCGGCTGTAAATTTTCGCAACTGCCATTAGTTGGAGGTGATGCTTCCGACGTTGGAAGATGGAGGTGATATCTTGATATCAAATCAACTATGAGTTAGGTTATAAAGCCAATGGTACTTTTTCTTAACTTACAGGGAAAACTATCTTTAATAGCTAAAAAGTTCTCATCTACTCCTCATTAATTTCCTACCTTACACACATCAGATGATCCGAGCCTCCAGGCACTATTTTTGATTTCTATAATGCACTAGATTGAATGTACGAAGTATTAGAGTTTACAGTCTCTCTCCTGATGATCCGCTACTCTCAAAGTCTCATGCTGCTGCATCTTTATTGAAATTTGACGATATTATTCATTTATTCTATCAGTTTTGCAGTCTCCTTTTTTTCTGCTTAATCATCTAAATTCAGATCAGCTTCTCTCCTCTAACTATTAGTTTGCCATTTTGAAACATATCATATTCGTATGTTTTCCATTTTTCCATTGAAACTTGAATGAATTTCTTTATGTCAAGATTGCATGGCTCGGCTTTTTTGTATGTTTTTATTTAAGGCTACCAAAAGAGCTTTTGAGTTCCAAGAAAAGGCTTCAGGATAGGCTGAAGTGGTTATAAGGCTTAAGGAGAAAGCTACCACTCCTAATTCTTAAGTCATCGATCTCACTACTACAAAAGACGAGATGGAAGAAAAATGGAGAAAAGAGAAGGAAGAGCTCGCCTTGACTTTTATAACAAATACAAACTTCTCTTATAGAAATGACAAATGCTAAAACACACTGAAATGAAAAACTTCCAGTTATCTCCCGTTGTGGCTAACAACGTGCATCGCACTGAACTGCCGGAGGAGAAGTTAAAGAAAAAGAAAAAACTGCTATTACACTCAACGGAAATAATTAAAGATGCTGCTTTGAAGTTTACCAACTTCTTGGATGGTTCTTTGAAGATCTTGCCGATAGAGCTTAGTGCAAGCTCACTTTGTCACTTCTTAGTGTAATGTTGGGAAGTGGCTAGATATTGAATTCTTGGCATGTCTCACTACAAGAAATGATCTGATTAGTTACGGATGCTTGCGATGGCTGGTTATAATTAAAAAAGCGGTCGTCGCCACCCGTCTCTAGTCGTCACCTAACTAAATAAACCCGCGATTGTACATGAAAATTTCTCATTTCTGTTTCCTTCCCTCTTTCTTTCCGCAAAATAAACGAACGAATAAAAAAGGAAAAAAAAAAACCGAACTTTGTTGTTGCCTGCCTGCCGACACCTGCTTGCTTGTTGCCACCTCCCCCCACCAGTTGCAGCCTCATCTCTTCCCGGTATAATTTCTTAAAATAATTAGTTAATAATTATTTAAATGTATATGTTATGTGATCATATAATGATTGTTGAATTAATGTAGTTGATTTAGTAATTATTGAAAACTCTAAAATGTGGATTTACTTGTTTATTGGCGAATGTTGTACGTTAGTTGATTTTTTGCGTATGTATGTGTTAATGAACCGTTATTTTATAGATAATAATCAATTATTCATATTGACTTAATAATACAGGTAGTTAGATTTTAAATTTAAAAGTTATTTAGTGATTATTGATTAGAAATCGATTAATAAATTTTGTGAATTTAGTTGATTTCTGTAGGTTAATAACAACTAGTGATATATTATTCGAATTGTACTTGACTTTGATTGTTACTGTGTTTTGTAATCAGTAATGATTCATCTGCTTTTGGGATTAGTGGTGTTGGGAATTTTAAATAGTTGGGGTAAAAATATTTAAAATACATTTTTATATATGGTTTTGAAATTGTTGTATATGGGTTTGGTAATCCTATTAAAGGAGTTGTTGGTATATGCGTTGTTAGATAAAATTGTTGTTAATGGTGCAAGTCAAGTCAGGAGAGGAGTAATGCATAGACGTTACTCTGGTGCTACATAATGGCGTTGTTGTAATGGCAAAAATTTTGAAAACAGTTTGGTGCTAATGTTAAATTCCAAGTAAAATCAAAAGAATATGCACCGTTATTTCTACGTTATTAATTAAATAAATTATAAATTGAATATAATTAAAACAAACTCATCGCGCAGCAGTAGTTCATAATTTTACAGTTTGAACTTTGAATGAGTATATCTGATAAAATATAGGTCGAAATTCTTCGAAACAAGAATCTTCTGAATCTGCAAGTAGATTTTGAGTTATATCAAAATCAAATTTCTTTAAAATTCGCGGTGCAGTAATTTTTAACTATAACAAATTATTTTAAGAAAATGAAATAGGAATTATTAGAAAAATATATTTTAAAGTTAACATTTTATACCGTAATAAATTTATGTTGTGTTGTGCTAATTTATACCGTATTGACAATTAAATCACTATTAATGTCTGCGTTATAATAAATAAATTTTAAATTGAATATAATTAAAACGAACAAAATGCGCGGCGACAGTTCGTAATTTTACAGTTTGAACTTTGAATGAGTGTATATGATAAAATATAGGTCGAAAATCTATGAAACAAGAATCTTATAAATCTGTTGGATTGTAGTTCCGTAATGGAAAAGAAAATTTTAGATTTCATAAAGTAGATTTTGAATTATGTCAAAATCAATTTTCTTTAAAAATCGCGGTGTGGTAGTTTTGAACTATAACGATTTATTTAATAAAATAGAAGGATAAATTTTAAGAAAATAAAATAGTAATAGAAAGATAAGTTTTAAAGTTTATCGTTTAGTTGAGAAATCCGAAATGAAATACTGTCGAGAAAAGAAGTGTAGTGCTGCTTATAAAAAAGGGGTGTGCAGAACAGAAGTGATGTACTGTCGAGATATGACAGTGTGGTGCGTAGAAGCTTTAGTCCCAAAAGGCTTTATAATAATATATGTATGTGTTATCGAAATCACTGACATATATTTTTGAATCAGGAAAAATGTTCGATTATTACATTGACCGTAGTTGGATGTATGAAGTTAGAATTGGAATAAAAGGCTCAGTGAAAGAACATTTTTACAATGGTGTAAATGAATTTGTTAGATTTGCAGTATCTAATAATCGAAATTACGAGGCGCTTCATTGTCCATGTAGTAAGTGCAAAATGAATTTGGTACATATATTTTGAAGTTTAAATATGTTGTGAGTTATAATGTACAATGATATGTTTTATATGATGTGCTATGTTGTGAACTTATATAATGTGCTACGGTTATCTAAAAATTTACTTTACCATGAAGGCGATATTATGGACTATTATCTGGTTCTTCTTCTTTTATGTAAATGGGTCTTGTAGTTGCATTTGATAATATATGCTATATGAGTTTATTTGATTATGGATGTGCTAAATGATATATGTGTAATTATTATACGAAATAATATGTTTGTGACAGATATGCCTCCTAAAAGCCGACCTATCCACAGTTCAGAGGCAGGTGCGAGTGGTACAACACCGAAATTACGTCCGGTCGTAGAGCTCGTACCCAAGACCGCAGGGTAAGTTTTTGATTTTGTAAATGTTTAGTATTCAAAACTTATTAAATGCTAATATCGTATTTTCTGCAGGGAGTTTGAGATTATTCCTGGAGAGCTTGTTTATCTGTGTCTAGATCAGCATATATGGCCAGGTTGACAAAGGCATGGGCCCACTGGGACGATATTCCTATGCAGATTAGGAATGTCATCATCGCGGAGGTTCTTGTAAGTATAAATATATTTCTCATTTACAAAATTATATAAATATGTAACACAATTTGTTTGTTAGTATATAGGTTGTTGTACGGATCAGGGACGAAGATATTGATCTTTTCTTTACCGCATGAAGTCGAAAGATGAGGAAAAATTATACAAGCAACATATACAAGGCAAAAGCAGCAAGAAAAAGGCCTCCATGGATGAGCGAGGATGTCTAGGGCGGTTTCAAGCAACCGTGGGCCACGGATACACCGAGGGTAACTTAATTAAGCCTATTTTTAATTTCTATTTTTTATATCAATCAATTAATCGTATAATTAAATATACAGTAGATTTCAGAGTGAAACCGGGCAAACAGACTCAAAAATCATGTTTTGCATCGGGGTGGGTCTAAGTCCTTCTCACAGCACCATCACAAATCGTTACGAACGATAAATCACATTTATAGATAGTTCTAAAGTTTTTTTAATCGTATTGATAAATTCCAAATATATATTGTATCATTTCAGATGTCGACTCTCCATCAGGAGCCTACATGAGGTGTTTACACAGACTCACGTTGTCGAGTGGACCGACGAGGAAGTTAACATCTCATATACCTGGATGGACGATAAGTCCCATTCCGTGATGATTAGCATTCGTAATAATTTGTATTTCACATTGTTAATTTGAAATTGAATATTTAATGTATTCCATAATTGTCTCCTATCGCATGAGAGATACACGACGATGGTAAACTCTCGAGTGGCACAGTCAGATCAAGAGTCGGACGTAAAGGAGTGCAAACGTATTTGGGACGCCGTCATCGACCCGCCTGCCAGGAATAAACGCTACGGTTTTGGAAACATAGAGATAAAGCGTTTTATTAAAGAATTTAAACATATCCAAGTGGTATTAAAGGTTTAAAGTGATGACATATTCAAATATTATTATATATACTCAAATCCATATAATTTGAAAATTTATGAATATGAAAGTAATATATGTATATGTGTTATGCATATGTATAAGTTAGAATTCGATGAGAACTATGTATGATTTATTGATCGAAAAATACTAATGATATAGAAAGAAATCTTGTATTAGATGTTGAATATTAATTGTACATAAT
The DNA here is from genome assembly GCA_030737875.1 of Allium sativum. Lineage (NCBI taxonomy): Eukaryota > Viridiplantae > Streptophyta > Magnoliopsida > Asparagales > Amaryllidaceae > Allium > Allium sativum. The sequence goes on from CM060924.1 coordinate 166,559,967, forward strand.
GAATTTACAATACATTTATCAAGTCACACTTATAATATAATAATTACAGATAGTGGGGATTTAGGCCTCCTGTACGAGGCATCAACAAGAGGAAGATATCGCCATGCTTCGATAGCAAGTCGCAGTTCTGGAGGATTTTCAGAAGAACAGGCTTGCGATCATGCTGGATGAGCGCATTGCTGCATATCTTCACGAGCATGGGCATATGCCGTCGAGTGGGCCTGCTACCGGGGAGGACAAGGACGACGACGAGGATGAGTGGGTACTTGTCCTCTTTTATGATTTATTTCTTGGTTTGTAAATATAAACTAGTTGTTGATCATGGACTTGAGTTGTTTCTAATGGTTTGGGGAGACGATGATGGTTTGTATATTTGATGTGGATGTGATGTTGGTTTTTGGACTATTTATTGTTTTTATTTATCGTTTATTAGCTACTTAGAGGTGTATGAGTTGGTTTATAGCATATATGTTGGTTTATTTTGTGAATTTGAGTATACATGAGGCGATGGATTGTGAAATTGATCGTATATGAGTTGTATAATGGTTCGGTTTGAGCTGGCGTGGATTAAGGGCCTATGGCTGCTGAAAAGCAGAAAAACATTTACAGTTTTGCGACAGCCAGTGACATATTTCAGGTCACTCTATGTTACAGTTAGCGACGGCTGGTAACGACTCTTTACCCAGTTCTTCTGCGCATTGTGATGGCTGGTGATATATTTCATGTCATATTTTACCTACGGTTAGCAACGGTTGGCAACGAAAGTTGAAAGGTCAACCCTTTGTCCACGTGGCAAATTTCCCGTAGCACGCCGTTGCTATAAAGGAGACCAGAGTCGTCACTAACCTCGACGCTATTTGCTTAGCGTCTAAATATATAGCAACGACATTTAGCGACGGCTGATCACTGCTGGCAATGGCCGTCGACGGTTTTTAGTCGTCGCTATGTGGACCCTTTCTTGTAGTGTCTCTAAGTGAAGAGTTCAAGAAATATTTTCAGGCTATGATGGCGGATCCCCCATAACGTAGGTGTAGACCATAATGTAACGATCTTCTCACAATATGTGACCTTCCTTAGGATGATGAGACTGATTTTGAAAAGGAAGACAAGTCATGAGAAAAAGATGGTGGTAAAGACAATGATTTCGATAGGCTTGAAGGTGACTGTATAAGTGGCAATCAATTTGAAGGTGGTCATAATGCCAACGATAAAGTTGATAATGAGAAAAACTTTGAAACCTAATAGTGGATAGCGAAAGTCGGGCATTCTTAGATCTTCTGAATGCCGTACAAAAGACTCACCTTCGAAGACCCATAAAAGGATAAGGGGAAACAACAAACTCTAATCGACCAATGCCCCACGATCACAGGTATGACATAACTGAAATTCTCAAGTGGATTGTAGGAACTCTTTACCTCTTTGGATATATATGTTGATTGTAGGAACTCCTTACCTCTATGGATACATTGAAATTCTCAAGTGGTAATGCAAACATTGATGAAGTTTCCAAATGTTCTAGGGACATAAGATCATCTTCACCATGTCTTTTGTTTCATAAACATTTACATTCATACTAACATTTATAAACATAAACTTAGATATGTATTAAGATCAAATCAAAAATGCTTCAAAATGATTGTTTCACAAACTTCACTGATGAACACCATCGGTGTACATCAGTTTAATATTGTTTTCACCAATTTCTCCCTACATTCGATCAGGGTTTCTTGGTCATGATGAAGAATAAAAGGAGAGTGGACTACAATTATGAGTTAACACTGAAATTTATGGGTATATATCCTAAAAGTATATTTGCATGTTTTAGCTATTTCTCTGTATTTGCAGATCAGAATTTATAATGTGGGATCGGTTAATGGTGATAGGTGAATGAATGATCAAAGACATTAAAAAGAAGGTCAAGGGGCATTTGGATATTCCAGAGTTCTCATTCAGTGAACTTGATGATTTATAGGTATGCAACATCTGTGTTTTGCTTTGTTTGAACTGCCTACACACACAACACACACATACAAAATGATTTACAGGTATGCAACATTTGTGTTCTGCTTCGTACTGCCTGTAGACATGCAAAGACACACACACACACGCACATCTAAGTATTCAATCACAAAGGCGCATATGTGTGTTTTAACTGGGACATAAGAAAGTTTGTTGGCTGCATGTAGATTGAATCAAGGTTAAGCGATGAGAAAGATCTTACAGGCGAGGAGAAAGCTCAGATCAGGAAGGATTTTAGGTCATTTTTGGTTCCCATATGCAACAAACTAATTGAATTCGAGCAAGAGCTTAAGGATAGGTAGAGAAGTCATTCATCCGTATGTATTTTAAGTTGCACCACAACAATTCCATATCAATTTGTTGCAGTTATAAGGACATTGTAATTGGCGTTGGTAAAGGGATTTCACATAATTTGTATTGGTTTAATGTGAAGAACGGTTTTATTTATTATTTCAGTTCATTAGCTTGCTAGGATGCTACTGCTGTTTGCGCATCAACCTTCGAAAAATTATTTGCTGGGATGCTACAATTTTCATATCACATCATGTAGGTTTACTATAGACAGTCCACACATGGTTGAATTAACGCATACATATTATGATTAGATGCAAGCCCATCGGGGCGTGCCTATATACTCGTGATTTATAATGCTTTGTATACTTTTTTTTTTGAAAACTAATCTTTATTTTCATTCTAAATAAAATACAAAGAAATTCAAAATTTAAATATTTTAATATATATACATGGAACTAATTAGTCAAAAAATAATAAATAAATTATAGAAAATAAATACATAACATATATATCAAATTAATCTAGAATACTATGGAATTGCCTAAGAATGATTTTTGGAATTTTCCAAGTCAAAATAACTTTTTTTTGTTCATTAAAACCTTTTCTATCGAATTTTGAATTAAATTTTAAAAATAACAAAACTGGTTAAAACTTCTAATTTTTTGACTGAGAGCTTATGAGATATTATATTAATTTTAATAAATATACATATAAATTAATTTTCAAAATGTAATTTATTTTCTATGAATTTATTAATTAATGTAATGACTAAATAATTAAAAACATTAAAGAATTACTAAAAAGTTAATTTTCAATTACTAAAAATAGCTTTTTATATAAATGAAAACTATAAAAGTATTAAATCAGTTATTTGTGTGATATAATAATATATTTCAATATAAGTCGTAACTTAATATATTAATCCATGTATATAATTAAAACTAGTAATCTCAGCTATGTGTATCAAAATCTTATAAAAAATTAATTTTATTTATGAACATATACACATAACCAATCATTATGTGAAATCTTGCATAACTAACAGTATAGTAATATCAATATATGTATATACATGAATAATGTACATATATATAGAGGTAATAATCATTTATATAAACTAAACACTTACTTAAAAGAATTCCCTTAAGTTTACCTTGCAATGGTGAGTTCTCCTCCCTTAGAAAACTTCTCAATTCGCCAAATTATTTGTCCTTGAACCGTAGATCCATTGCTATCAAATAGCATTTGGTTTGAATTGATTTAGTTTTTTATGAAGTATATATAGAGAGCTTATGACGACCGCTCATAGTCCCCCGCACTAAACAAGAGGGATAATGCGCTAAAGGTGTCTCAGGCAGCTATGGACGATCATCAAGATATGATACATAAACGGAACCTGTCGTAAACCCACAATGCAAGGATAAATATAATAGAACATATACAACAGGTAGTGATACTGAAGCAGAAAACACCAAAACTTTCATGACAACTAGAAAGTAATTCCCATACACGTGGATAACAACAATAGTGTTTATACAATTTGCCTCACTACAATACTCAAAGAAATAGAAAACAGCAGAAAAACAAAGGTACTAGATAGTAGTAAAATAGTACGCCAGCCTCCTGCTCACCACCAAACAACAACCTCGCCCTTACTAAGCAATCACCTGTCACCTGCCACCTAGTCTGTCCATCCAAACAACTGGATGAACAACCCAAGGTAATAAGAGGAAACATAAAATCTTGAGTCAGACAATAATCTTAGTGAGCGGTAAAACAACTAACAAACTTCATCAATAAAGTATATGAAAATGGGTAGATTTACCAACCACTACCCAACACTAGAGAAGAACTCACACCCATCTTCCCCTCATCCGACAGTGATAGCCTTCAAAATCCATAACATCCAAGGTAACAACAATTCGTCCATGGAAATCAGAACAACCATTGATAACATTCATAGCATCCAGATTACATAGGTCTCACACAAACAATGCTAATCGAGTTTAACATCCCTCAAGTATTCTCCCCAGAGGCCTAAACCAATATCAGTCAAGCACTCAAGGAACATCTCCCTCCACTTTGGATAATCCACGTGACATGGTACAAACGAAGCAACCAATCATTCATGACTGACTCTAGCTATCACCGCCAATCCTGCTTCGAAACCACCGTTAATCGTATGACTGGCCAAACAATTTGCCATCAATTGTCAAGGACCATACATGACGTCCCGGTTCTAGCAAAAACCCCACACGCTATACACAACACGTGTTTAGGCCATACACGACGCCCAGGGCACTCGACCTACAATTGGTCTTCAATTGTACCCCTGCTTTGAGGCCGTTAGAACCTACAACAACGATAATTTCTTGGCCTTCTGCATCTCTAGTCATCTTCACTTGCGATTATCAATAAGCTCAGACCACTTTTGTGACGGCCCGCCCCGCACCAGCCGACATTTCCAATGAAAGTGCGTTGTGCCAATGCCCGACTAACACGGGATGGTTGCCAAAGAAAGGAAAAAAAAGAATTTGATCTAAAAAGGAACCTGTAGAATGTCTCAAAGCGCATGAGATAAAATATAATAATAACATAACTTTAGCATAAAACAGACGAGACAGTGCATAAGATGAAAACTAAAGCATCATAGCAGTGGAAATCAAAAATACGGCTTATCATCCAAACCAACATTATTACAACTTTGAAATACTGTCTCTAAAGAAAAAGAAAGAGGTACACTACTAATGCCCAAAATAGTGACACGCAACAACATATGGAGAATATATATATATATATATATATATATATATATATATATATATATCATACGTGGGAGCCTCCTGCTCGTCTCCGGTATAGCTACTCGTGCATAATCACCTGACCTGTATCTAGTCTGACCGTTTAAGAGCACCCAGAGTAATAAGAAGAGACATAAAACTCTGGATTAGACAAAAGTCTGGTATGAGCGATAAGCAGCAAAAACAGAACAATAGCAGGTATACATAACCATACTAACCAAACCTGAACCTGAAGTTGCAACCAAAGAGTTAGCACAACAGGATGTACAATACTCTAAGGTGACACTAACACATGGTGTGAAAATAATGGGGAGGGGGTGTGCATGACATGGTGATAGCAAACACCGAACATAGCAATCATCCTCACATCTCTCACTCAGTGCGTAAAGCATATAATATCTACCACTTTGATCGCCTAATCCTTTACTACGATCACTTTGCCCCATGGAGTCACGATAACTCCATTGCACTGATCCATAGCCACTAATCCTTTGCTATGTCCACTATGCCCCATGGAGTCATGACAACTCCACTGCAACGGCTCATAACCTTGCTACGATCACTCTGCCCCCATGAAGTCATGACAACTTCACTGCACTTATCCATAGCCAATAATCCGTTCCTCAGTGGTGAGTCAAAGCTATAGACATCGATAACCCTTTTTCACACATCCCGCAGCAAAGTCCAACCCGTGAAGTTAACTCGTTGATCCTCATTTGGATCCTGAGTAATAACCTCCCATTTGGAATTCCTTTGCATCTCGAGTTTTGGTCGAATTGGAGTTGTTCTTCTAAAGAGTCGTCGCGTAGAAGTAAAAGTATACATTTGGTCCAGTTCGGTACTCCATCCTCGGTTCGGTTCGGTGCTCACAGCCCACGCCTTGGTTAATATGCATAGTACTCCAGTCCTCGTCGGTTCGGTTTGGGTCTCTCATTTGTTTCGGTTCGGGTCTCTCATTTGGTTCGGTTCGGGTGCCATCCTCCATTTTTTTCGGTTCGGGTGTCATCCTTCAACTTGTCTCAGTTCGATTGCTTCAGCGCCGATTCAGTTCGTGCTCACCATTTCCAATCTGATCCCCACGCCCTCGCTTCTGATCCAAACCAACTCCCACTCTATGCGAATGGCCTTCCTTCTTGCCAAGCTTCGTCTTGTGCTAGGTTCTGATCCGGTTCGGTTTCTCTGCTCAGTTCTCTGACCCGACCCGAGCCCCATAACCGGATCCGATCCAAAACCCTGCACACTTTCCAGCGAGCATATATTGTCCATATTCGTCATATGACGGCATTTTCAACCATTCTAACTATTCTAATCAATCATATAACATCACAAACAACAGTAACAACATATGAGTTCAATTAAAAAGATCAAAATATCAAGCATATAGGTCATTTTAAATCAAACATACCCAAAAAGCATGATTTTCCCCTTAATCATGTTTAACCATAACTAACGATAGGATTAGCAAAACATATCCAAATTAACCCGAAGTTTTATCAAAGCCCTAAAATAATGTTTAAATTTTTTTACATATTTTTCTAGAATTTTATCCTGCATAATTTCGCTAATTATCACTAATCACCTTAATTAGCCATAATTAGTGAAAAACAATGCAAATCACTCACCTTAGCCACAAATAAAACTTTAGATATGAAACTCTACTGTTTTGAGGCATTTTATTATGCAATACAGCAGCTCCAACTCTGATTTGGTGTTGATTTGCCTTGATTTGATGTAGATTTTCTTAATTAGTGATTAAAAGGTGATTTGGGATGATTTTAGAAGCTGGAGACCATTGTTAGGGTTCAAAGGATGAAAGTGGCGGCTGTAAAAACTGAAACGAAATATTTTTCCTAACCTTATCATCCCTCCCATAACTCTAATCCCGAAATGGGTTATGGGCCTAGCTGCTAGTCACCATAATTAGGCCCAGTTAAGCTGGTTTTCATCTTCCAAACCTTATTTCAGTCATATCTCCCAAACGGTAAGTCCGTTTGATCAATGTGACCACTCTACGGAAAGGTAAAACCATCATCCGAATCCAATGGAAGTGGTTTTAGATCAAAATTCCTTACCAATCAAAAGTTATAGGTGAAACAAGATTCGCTAGGGGCAAAACAGTCATTTAAAAATCGGCAAAAATCGTGAACATGGAAAATGACTCCAATAGTCGTTCCCTAAAGTTACACGACCATATGATCTCATATGAAAAAGAAATAAATATTCTACGATCCTTCGATACGTAGAATGCTAGTCGTTACACTCTCCCCCCTTAAGAAATTTCGCCCCCGAAATTCCTTAACCAAAAACATACAAAGGTGTTCTGCATGCCTATCAGTCATTCACCAACAATCAAACATACATAACAAGCCTACCCTAGCATGCAGTTTACTAACAAGGGAAGAAACTATCACTATTAAAATCTTACCAGGCAAAGAGTTCTAGATGCGATTCCCTTATGCTCTCCTCTGTTTCCCAAGTACAGTCACTTTCATTCTCACCCCACTGAACCTTGATCAATTTCACCGCCTTCCTTCGAAGTTGCTTCGTATCGCTCTCGACAATACAGATCGGCTTGCGGTTCCCAACCGTCTCGGGTTCTACTTCGATGCCATTCAACTGATCTGGTGAAATAGTCATATCGGGGTCATGTACGAACTTCCTTAACTGGGAAACATGAAACACGTTATGAACTCCTGCCATCTTGTTTGGCAACTCAACTTTATATGCCAAATTCCCAACTTGCTCGAGAACTGGGAATGGACCAACAAATCTTGGTGCTAACTTGCCTCTCCTGCCAAATCGAATCACGCTCTTTAACGGAGAAATTTTGACAAACACCTAGTTGCCAAAGGAAAATTTTAGATCTCTTCTCCTCTTATCAGCATAACTCTTCTGCCCACCATGAGCAGCCTTCATTCGTTGTTGGATAACCCTAATCTTGTCTGAAGTTTCTCTTATCACATCTGGCCTAAGCACAAACTTCTCACCGGTTTCTCACATGATGGTGAGTTGCATGGTCTTCCATACAAAGCTTCAAATGGAGCCATACCAATAATGGATTGATAACTATTATTATATGCGAACTACACTAGATGCAAATGGTCATCCCAAGACCCTCCAAAATACAATATACAAGCTCTCAAGAGATCCTCCAATATACGATTCATCCTCTCTGTCTGACCGTCAGTTTGAGGATGGTACGCGGTACTGAGATGTAATTCTGATCCTAAAGCCTCTTGTGAGCTCTTCCAAAATCCACTAGTGAATAACGGATCTCGGTAACTCACAATGCTTTTGGGTACTCCATGAAATCTCACTACCCACTTCATATACAGTTCCGCTAACTTAGCTGCCGTTCTATTCGACTTGACAGGCATAAACCTTGCACTCTTGGTCAATCGGTCCATAATCATCCAAATAATATCATGGCCCGATCTAATCCTTGGTAATCCATCAATGAAATCCATTGAGACTTGTTCCCATTTCCATTCTGTAATTTCTAATGGTTGCAACAAACCACTAGGTTTCTTTTGCTCAGCTTTTAACTAGCTAACAGTTCATGCATTTGGATATAAACTTCCCAACGTCTCTTTTCATCCCTTCCCAGTAGCAGGTCTGCTTCATGTCTCGATACATTTTGTTACCATCGGGATGTATAGTTAGTTTTGAGTGATAACATTCTCTAATCACTTCATCTCTCAATCCATTAACATTGGGCACAACTAGTCTCCCATTCTTTCTGAGCCATCCATCTCGATCAAGCCCATACTTGTTCATCTTCTCGTCGATACCCATCTCTAACTTGGAGATGATTTCCAATAGGTTAGGATCGTCCCTCTGACTGGAACCAATCCGCTCAATCAAAGTGGGTCTGATCGTCAAACTTGCTAGCATTTCTGGATCTAGTTCGCACCTTGGTCTGAAATCATATCCAGCGATATACTCCAGTTGCTTCCGTTCAAGGAACATAGCCATAAAATTGGCATGTCTTCTACTCAATGCATCAGCTACCGCATTGCCCTTTCCTGGTGTATATGCGATATCAAAATCATAGGAAGCCAAGAATTCTAACCATCTCAGCTATCAGAGATTTAGATCCTTCTGGGAGAAAAGGTACTTTAATGACTTATGATTGGTAAACAACTCGAATCTTTCTCCTAAGAAATAATGTCTCCACATCTTCAACGCAAACACGACAGCTGCAAATTCCAAATCGTGGGTAGGGTATCTTTTCACATGCGGTTTCAGTTGCCGACTTGCATAAGCTATAACTCTACCTCCTTGCATCAATACAGCATCTAGTCCAATACCACATGCATCTGTGTATACTGTTATCTCTTCATCCCCAAATTATCTCTTCATTCCCTTTAGGAATGACTAACATTGGCGCATGCGTCAACTTTTCTTTAGACTCTTGAATGCATTTTCAAACCTTTCGTCCCAAACGAAAGATTGATTCTTCTTGGTCAACTGAGATAACGGTGCCGCTATCTTGGAGAAGTTTTGGATAAACTTACGATAATATCCAGCTAATCCCAAGAAACTTCACTTTCAATTGGTGTTTCCTCAACACCTCCATCACTATCCTCAAATATTCCTTGTGTTCTTCCTCTGTCCTCGAGTAAACCAAGATATCGTCTACGAACACAAGAACAAACTTATTCAATTGATCCATGAATACCCTATTCATAAGATCCACAAAATATGCTGGTGCATTGGTCAACCCGAATGGCATGACTAACCACTCATAGAATCTAGACGGCATCCGAAATGTTGTTTTAGGAATACTCTCAGCTGCTGCTCGAAGCTGATGAAATCCTGTCGCAAGGTCCAATTGGGAGAACACTCTTGCTCCCTCCAGAATTGATCAAACAAAACATCTATCCACGGAAGAGGATACTTATTCTTCCTAGTCACTTTATTCAACTCGCGATAGTCCACACATAAACGAAGGGAACCATCTGCCATGGTAGCAAATACAACTGGTGCTCCCCACTCGGAGACACTTCTTCTGATAAATCCCTTCTTCAAAAGATCGCTTACTTGCACCCCAAGCTCTCTCTGCTCCCTTGGTGTCATATGACGAAGTGGCATCACTATAGGTCTGACATCTTTCACTAAATCAATATGAAACTCAATCTCTCGGTGTGGTGGAAGTCCGGTCACTTCCTCGAAGATATCCGGATACTGGCCAGCAATGGGAACCCCTGATAACTCATCCTGCGGAATGTCGAGGGAATTTAGAAAACTAGCCATCACCTCATCACTAGGTAGGACACCAAACACTACCCTCTGCCCATCATCCGCCCTAAAAGTCACCGAAAATCCCTCACAGTCTACCACCACCACATATCTTTGGAGCCAATCGACTCCCAAAATAATGCTAAACCCAGTAAAGCCCAAAACAAAGCAATTACAAGCAAACATACGTCCATGACTGGATAAGACCACATTACGACAAATCATACTAAGGCTAGTCGAACCACCAATCGGGTTCGTCACCGCTAAAGGTCTATCGACTATCTCGGGTTTCAATCCCAACCTATCTACCAGGTCACTAGATATGAAGGAACGGGAAGCCCCAGTATCAAACAGTACTTGAACAGGAACATCATAAATAGAAAGCATTCCTTGAATGATGACATTCTTGCCTTTCTCCGCCACAGTTGGGGCATTCGACGAAAAAGGAACAGCATTAATAGCATATGCTTTCACAATTTGCTTCTCTTTGGGGGGTTGCGGACATTTATCCTTGTGATGTCCCACTTGGTGGCAATTGAAGCACTTCCTGTCCGCTGGCTTTGCTCGACATTCTTTAGCATAATGGCCCTTCTTGCCCAGCTAAAGCACTCTACGTCTTTCATGACTTTCTTTTTCTGACTATCCTTGGTCCGACTCTGCTTCCTTTTATTCTAAGAATTATTCTTGCCTCCACCGCTTACCAGCGGCTTTGGCCCCTCTGCAGGTGCAACATCGACTTCAATCTTGGGCTTAGGATAAATGCTCTCTGACCTCAATGCTTTCCCAACAATCGATTCAAAAGTCTCATCAATATGGTTTATAAGCCTTTCCCCCAAGTACTGATCTAAACCAGTTATGAACTTCTCATTCTTCTTCTCGGGAGTGTCATTAAGGGATAATCCATACTTCGATAAAGTATCGAACTCAGCAATATATTCTAAGACTGCCCTACCATTTTGTTTAAGCTCAACGAACTTCATAAACAACTCTGACTTCTGGGCAGCTCAGATAAACTTGTCACTGAAGCGAGCTTTAAATTGATTCCATGTAACTTGATCCTCAGAAGTGGCTGCCTTAATAGCATTTCACCAATTTATGGCCCGTTCTTGCAGCAGACGGGATGCTAACTTCCTCTTCATCGCGTCTTCGATTCCCAGATCCTCGAAGACACGCTCACAACTATCAAGCCAATCTTGAACTTCTATAGCCTATTCCGTTCTGTGGAACGGCTTCCCACCAAGACTAGTGTAGTCCTTACAGAGCTTGACGAAATCGGCCCTAGGCATCTGCACCGCTACACCAACACCATTTGCAGCATTAGGAGCTGCCCTTTGAACATCCCTAAGCATCTCTCACATGAAGTCAGTTAACATCGTCCTCATATCAGAAGCATTACTAATATTGTCTCCTGAACCAGTAATCCTCGTATATCGGCTCATCGTTCATTCTGTAAGGAGAAAACGATTAACCATCTCTTCAGTGGTGCTAGTTCAGTGCGACTTCATCCCTAGATATACTAATAGTATATGTATATATATATCTTTTGAAAACCAAAATATCATAAATACGCGCTCTCATATACGTACTATCTCTCCCTGGTGTCTTTCCTTAGGTTAACTATGCAACCTAGAGCTCTGATACCAAGTGTGACGGCCCGCCCCGCACCAGCCGACATTTCCAATGAAAGTGCGCGGTGCCAATGCCCGACTAGCACTGGATGGTCGCCAAAGAAAGGAAAAAAAAGAATTTGAACTAATAAGGAGCCTGTAGAATGTCTCACAACACATGAGATAAAATATAATGATAACATAACTTTGGCGTAAAACAGGTGAGACAGTGCATAAGCTGAAAACTAAACCATCATAGCAGCGGAAATAAAAAATACAGCTTATCATCTAAACCAACATTATTACAACTTTGAAATACTGTCTCTAAAGGAAAAGAAAGAGGTACACTACTAGTGCCCAAAGTAGTGACCAGCAGCAACAAAGGGAGAATATATATATCATACGTGGGAGCCTCCTACTCGTCTCCGGTACAACTACTCGTGCATAATTACTTGACATATCTCTAGTCTTCCCGTTTAAGAGCAACCAGAGTAATAAAAAGAGACATAAAACTCTGGGTCAAACAAAAGCCTTGTATGAGCGATAAGCAGCAAAAATAGAATAATAAAAGGTATACATAACCATACCTGAACCTGGACCTGGACCTGCAACAAAAGAGTTAGCACAACAGGATGTACAATACTCTAAGGTGACACTAGCACATGGTGTGAAGATAATGGGGAGGGGGTGTGCATGACATGGTGATAGCAAATATCAAACATAGCAATCATCTTCACATCTCTCACTCAATGCGTAAAGCATACAATATCTACCACTTTGATAACCCAATCCTTTGCTACGATCACTTTGCCCCATGGAATCACGATAACTCCACTGCACTGATCCATCACCACTAATCCTTTGTTATGTCCACTATGCCCCCATCGAGTCATGACAACTCCACTGCACTAGCTCATAGCCTTGCTACGATCACTCTGCCCCATGAAGTCACGACAACTTCACTGCACTGATCCATAGCCAATAATCCGTTCCTCATGGTGAGTCAAAGTTATAGACATCGATAACCCCTTTGCACACGTTCCACAGTGAAGTCCAACCCGTGAAGTTAACTCGTTGATCCTCATTTGGATCCTGAGTAATAACCTCCCATTTGGACTTCCTTTGCATCTCGGGTTTTGGTCGAATTGGAGTCGGTCTTCAAAAGAGTTGTCGCGTAGAAGTAAAAGTATACATCTGGTTCGGTTCGGAACTCCATACCTGATTCGGTTCGGTGCTCATAGCCCACGCCTTGGTTAATATGCATAATACTCCAGTCCTCATCGGTTCAGTTTAGGTCTCTCATTTGGTTCGGTTCGGGTGACATCCTCCATTTGTTTCGGTTCGGGTGACATCCTCCAACTCGTCTCTGTTCGATTGCTTCAGCCCCAGCTCGGTTCGTGCTCACCATTTCCGATCTGATCCTCACGCCCTCGCTTCTGATCCGAACCAACTCCCACTCTATGCGAATGGCCTTCCTTCTTGCCAAGATTCCTCTTGTGCTAGGTTCTGATCATGTTCGGTTTCTCTGCTCAGTTCTCCGATCTAACCCGAGCCCCATAACCTGATCCGATCCGAAACCCTACACACTTTCCAGCGAGCATATATCGTCCATATTCGCCATACGATGGAGTTTTCAACCATTCTAACATTTTTAACCAATCATAAAACATCACAAACAATAGTAATAACATATGGGTTCAATTAAAAAGATCAAAACATCAAGCATATAGGTCATTTTAAATCAAACATACCGAAAAAGCATGATTTACCCCATAATCATGTTTAGCCATAACTAATGATAGGAACAGAAAAATATATCCAAATTAACCCAAATTTTTATCAAAGCCCTAAAATAATATTTAAGAATTTTTACATATTTTTCCAGAATTTTATCCTGCATAATTTCGTTAATTATCACTAATCACCCTGATTAGCCGTAATTGGTGAAAAATAATGCAAATCGCTTCCCTTAGCCACAAATAAAACTTTAGATCTGAAACTCTATTGTTTTGGGGCATTTTCCTATGCAACACAGCAGCTCCAACTCTGAATTGGTGTTGATTTGCCTTGATTTGATGTAGATCTTCTTAGTTAGTGATTAGAAGGTAATTTGGGATGATTTTAAAGTTGGAGGCCATTGTTAGGGTTCAAAGGATGAAAGTGGCGGCTGTAAAAACTGAAATGAAATGTTTTTTCTAACTCTATTAGCCCTCCCATAACCCTAATCCTGAAATGGGTTATGGGCCTAGCTGCTAATCACCTTAATTAGGCCCGGTTTAGCTGTTTTTCTCCTTCCAAACCTTATTTCGGCCATATCTCACAAACAGTAAGTCCGTTTGATCAATGTGACCACTCTACCGAAAGGTAAACATCATCCAAATCCAATGGAAGTGGTTTCAGGTAAAAACTCCTTACTAATCAAAAGTTATAGGCGAAACAAGATTCGCTAAGGGAAAACGGTCATTTAAAAATCGGCCAAAATCGTGAACATGGAAAATGATCCCAATAGTCGTTCCCCAAAGTTACACGGCCATACGACCTCATATGAAAAACAAATGAATATTCTACGATCCTTCGATACGTAGAATGCAGGTCGTTACAACTTTAGAGCAACCATTACTTCACACAAGCTCAATACATCCTTGAGTCATTCTTTCACATGAACTCATTACATCATTGAGTCATTTCCACATTCATTGTATACAACAAACAACGAAAAAATCACATCACTTCGAACATCCTCATTTGGAATCTCGTCGAAGCCACTGTCACCATTGAACCAAACAACTTCAATATAAGGTTCAATATAGTCTATAACATTATCACCTCACTCTGGACACCTTTGAGTTGCCATACCATTCGTTGTTCTACACCGATCAATGAACACCTTCAACATTTCGAATATTTCTACTGAGTCCAATTTGAAGTCACGTCCTACCAATCCTCCCGTCCAACCGATCCTATCCCTAGACCGATCTCCCTAAACTTGCACTTCACAGTTTCCACTCCGATTTCCACCAAAACTTCGCCGAACGATAGATTCGACAAAACCAACTTATCCAATCCATCAAATATGATCAACAACACGGTATGAATCCGTAACAACATAGAAACAATAATTTTCTCCAAATTATGCAAATCACCCCAAAAATCATAATGAATGTTCATAAGAACAAAACTATAGATCTAACTTGCATAATCATATAGAATAACATAGACTCAATGGTTTAAACTTACTAAATGAGATCATAAGGTGATTCATGTAAAAAAGGGACCTAATATGGAATAGATCTATGGAAAAACACTTAAATATGATGAAAAACATGATCAAACACTCATACACTTCATTGAATCCATGTGAGAGATGCAAACCACTAACCGATTCTCCAAAACAAACTAAAATGATTGAAATAAGAATGCGGACAATAAACACCTCACACCAAACCCCTTGATCCGATGAATCCTTGCTTCAATTGATGTAGATCTAGCCTTCAATGGTGTAGATCTAAGACTTCCCTCCTTGGATTTTGATTTTTAATGGTGGAAAGGTACTAGAGGAAGAAGGAGCTCAAGGCCACCTAATGAGAGAATGGGGAAGTAAACTATTTCCCATACCTCTCACCCTTTATTTATGGTTTCCACCAGCCCACTGCTTGGGCCTTCTCAAATCAGCCTAATGTGGCTCAAAATCCTTAACAACCAACTGAAAACCCTTAAAATAACGATTCCTCCCAAATCGCTGAGCCAAATCTTTAATGTAACCACTCTACGGAAAGAAAATCATCAATTCCGTTCCAATGGCACGGGTTTCACCCTCTGATTCGACCTAAGTCAAAAGTTATACCTTGTAAAAGACTGACAGGGGCAAAATGGTCACAAATAAAATCGGTTAGAAGTATGGACATGTTTCACATCCCCATAAGCAACATATTAAAATATGAGAATGATCCAACCCTCAGGGAATAAAATAAAAATATTATACGATCTTTGGATACATAAAATGCGGGTTGTTACAGAGCTAAATTTCGACTAGGGATGATAGATGATGCAGCCAACAAAGTCTATATGCATTAAAGTTAAGACACCTTTTATGGTGGAAGGAATAGAAAAATGGGTGGATCATATCTCTTACCATGTTTTTCCAAATTCAAGCCATCCATTTGAAATACCAATAGCCCATTTTTAGCCTCCTCTTACATCCCTTTTTGTCAAAATTTTCAGCTCTGTTCAGGGGCTTTAAACCCTTTTTTTGGCAAACCCGACCGGTTTTCATAGTGACCGCAAACACTTATTATTATAAGAAATAATAATTGCAATATTACAGGATATTGGCAGATTACCAATCTACTACATACGGTTTTTAAGGTGGACCGTCCACCACATATGGAATTTAAAGTGGTTCGTCCACTACTACCTAGTTAGGTTACAGTACAAGAACTAGACACTATTTCTAGATTATAAGAATTTCAAAGCACTCCACACAGGGAGGCATTATAAAATAAATTACATGATTTAAAATTACATTGACAAGCTGACCTAAACAGGTAGGAGCAGCAAAGACGTCACCTAGAGCTTTACAAAGGACAGCTATAACAAGCCTAGAGACTAAACAAAAAAAGCCATTTTTTGCATAGACCATCACATGGGGATTGCACCAAGCTCGAGACTAGCAAAGCAGTATGAATTTGCGAGAAAACAACATAGTTTCATAGCACAGAGCTAGGAAATCCATTGAATTAACCAAGGACGGAGGATGAGAAGGTAAAGCACAGCAGTCCGAATTTGGAACACAATCGAATTCGAAGATTTCGTCGCGGATAAGCCTACCAAAAGTGCAGTACCACCAAAAAGTAAATGTTACAGTAGCCAGAATTAACATAACCAAGAATCGCATGGACAATTTTGGATAATTCACAAACCACCCCCAATACATACTGTTGTTGCACTACTCAATACGAACAGCACAACACCAATATATCATGAACACAAAAACCCAACAGAAACTCTAGACATATACACCACGACCAAAAACACCATACAAACATACGGTCAACTTCTCAACACTAACTAGATGACTCTTGTTCCTTACTGACAGACATATACCACATAATGCACCATCAAAACCCAACCTCAATGACCAATAGAGAACGGGGAAAACTCACCATCACTCACCAAGCTAGAGACTAAAAGCGACCTCTCCATGTCGACTTGGTTAGCACAGAGTGTCCGGTACTCCAGAAGAGGTGAAGGGGCAAGACGCGTGTAAAGCGTACATCCACTTTGAAAGAGGTGCTGATATTTTATTGAAAATAATGAATTACAAGCTATGAGCCTCATCTAGGCATTTTATTATAAGCATTTTCATGTAATTTGGAGTCATAGTCATCATATGTGATTCTATGGAAAAAGACACTTTGGTTCTTCTTCTTCCTCAAAGTAAAGATGCCATTAAAGAGGTCTCTTGGGGCTCTATGAAGATGTCAAATCGGCTATTTTTCAACCCTTGTAACTAATGAGCTTAAGGGTATTTATAGTGAAGTGGTTAGGTGGGAGTAGGTAAGATTTGGGGACTACTCCGCAGAAAATCGCATCAGAGGCTGTTCAACAGCAGAAAATCGCATCATACCAGGATGGAAAAAAAGGGAAAAACGCATCCCTCTTGGGAATGTGTTAGAGGAGGCGCCGCATCCTTTGGAAGCGATGTCACATCCAGAGGGATGCGACACTATCTCATCCCTTGGATGCGATGCCACCACATCTAGAGGGATACAGCGCCAACGCATCCCTTTGGATGAGATAACATCGCATCTAAGGATGCGTTGCTACCGCATCCATTTGGATGCGATGACATCGTATCCCAAGGGATACGACGCCATCACATATCGCTGGATGTGATTGCATCCCACCCAGTGGGATGCGATGCAGGATGGGCGGATGTTATCTGATGCGAGTCCCAGGGGCGGGAGCGGGATGAAGGAGGCGAGGCGAGGAAGAGCGGCGTGAGTGAGGCGAGGTGGATAAGGCGACGTGAGTGTGGAGGCCAGAGTGAGGCGAATTGTGTGATCACCACTTGCTTTGCCTTTTCTCGTCTTGATCCTTCGATAGCTTGGCGACACTACGAGCTTTAATATTATGCGACGCGTTGTGTCGAGCGGGTCCTGTGTACTTTTGGGAACCAAACAAAAATACCAGTTAACAGATGCGAATTCGCATCCCGAAGGATGCCAAATTTGCATCTGTTGGGATGCGAGATATAACATCCGAGGGATACAAAATCGCATTTCAGGTGGGGATGCGAAGGGATGCCATAACGCATCCGATGAAGGGATTCAAATTCGTATCCCGTGAGGGATACGAGTCCGCATCTCGGATGGGGATGCGAAATCGCATCCCACGAGGGGATACGAATTCGTATCCCATAAGGGATACGAATTCGTATCCCATAAGGGATACGAATTTACATTGAGGGTGGGGATGCGAGATCGCATTTAATGATGCGAGGGGATGCGATATCGCATCCCACGAAGTGATACAAACTACATTCCGAGTAGGGATGCGAGATCGCATCCGGTGGATGCGAGGGATGCGATATTGCATCCCACGAAGGGATATGAATACGTATCCTATGAGGGATACAAATTAGCATCACGAGAAAGAATGCGAGATCACATCCGGTGGATGCGAGTGGATGCAATATCGCATCCCACGAAGGGATACAAATTCGCGTCCCAGGTTGGGATGCGAGATTGCATCCGTTGGAGGAGCCAACACAATATTGATGTGAGGCACGGGATGCGAAGTCTAGTGATGCGGAGCATGGTGATGGAGAGCATGGAATGCGAGCATGGGAGAGTGCCGAGAATGGGATGAGAGGCATGGTGATGCAAAGCATGGGTGCGATGCATGGTGATGCGAGCATGGGATGCGAAGAATAGGATGCGAAGCACGAGATACGAAGCATGGGGGTGTAGAGCCTGTGAATGCGAGGCATAAGATGCGAAGCACGGGTTGCGAAGCATGGTGGAGCCAAGGCTGGATTTTGGAACCGATCGGTGCATGTTACGCCAGCTTTTGGAGGTGATCAACGTGTGCCAGGCGGGCGATCTTCAATGCTGATGAATTTCACATCCAAGGGATACGAAATTCTGTCAGTGGCCCGACTCGGGTCTTCAAGTGCCGGAGCCATGATTTGCTCGATACGATCACACAATTCTAAGTACGTTCACTTGATTCGTGACTTGTATCGTTCGAGAGCAGCTTGACGAGCCGTGATGACTGTTCCCGCGTGAGCTTATCTTGGCTTGATTCTTAAGGATGTTGGCAACGCTTCTGATCCGTTGAACCACGCGATGGGCCAAGTCATGTGGTTCTGGACAGCTTCTAGTAACCGGACCAAAATACTGGTTAATAACAACATTCAATCATCATATATATAATTTAAAATACATCTATACAATTATAAAACTTGACAGAGTTTGTGAGTTTACTCACATTGGTCGTTAATCGTTGAATAACGATTAACGTCCATTGATTAAATCAGGCGTTTTATGTTGCTACAAATTGCAACGAGCTCTAAATTGCTCCAAACTAGTTTCGTTGGGTAGTCTTCGCTCATACGATTCCAATGGATCTTGATGCAGCGCATCATGGAAATTTTTTGTATGCGAGCTATCGGTCATCCAGCGACCTAAGGCAGTCGCTAAGTGACCTATAACAAAAAGGAAGAAAAAGCAGATCGTCAATGAAGCTTAAGCTTGAAGAAGTGGAGAACTGGTCATTCAACGACCTAACACGGTCGCTCAGCGAGCCGATGAATCACGGAAAGAAGCCCAACGATCCAACAAGGTTATTCTCCAGTTTGAAGAGAAAGGACAGGTTTAAGGAAGCATTGTTAGATCGTGCGAGGAAAGGGTCGTTCGCTCTTGGGTCACTTGCTCCAAAGTCGGTCAATCCTAGGTCGTTTGCTATTGGATCGCTCGGTCCTAGATCGTGCGCACCTAGGTCGTTCATTTTGGAACCGATTGCTAACGAGTCGATCACCTTGGACCGTTACTAGCTGAAGGCAATAAGAGATGTTAAAGATAAGATCATATAAAGGTCGCGTATCGTAGTTAGGTCGGCCGCTTACATTGGGTCGTTCTTTTGTACTTGGGTCGTCCGTTTGGACAAGGCGTGTTGTAAATCCTATAAATAGAAGCTTGATGTGAGTTGTAAAGGTTGTTGACTTTTGAATAAATTCCTTGTGTGAGCTTTGTGCCACCATCAAAATTGGAAGTTGAGTGTGATCTCCTTTCTCCATCTTCGGATATTCGAGTGCGCTCGAATCAACGGATTTAAAGCCAATCCACGGTATCGCTTGCGAGTGATCAATGTTCGAAGAATCGTATATCGACAACACGGTATCTTGCGAGATCAACGTGTTGAAGATAACAAGATTCCGGCATCGAAAGATCAATGGAGTTGAGCATTTACCTCGTCCTTGATCTTGTTTACACGAATCCATCCATTCATGTGGAGTTTATATCCTAGAGCTGCGCCAGTTTGGTATCAAAGCGAGATTTCCATCTTTTGGTTGGATCGCTAGAGCCTTGATCGCCATTTTGTTTGGATCGTCGACGCTAGATCGCCATCTTTAGGTTGGATCGCAGAAGCCTTGATCGCCAAAGCGAGATTTCCATCCCTTGGTTGTATCGCCAGAAACCATTCAGGTTTATCATCATCACCGTCGACATCGTCCATTCCATTTTCGCCACCACCAAATCGTTAAACCGCCATTCAATTCGTCATCATTTCAGATCGCCGAAGTTTGCCTAGATCGCCGGATCTAGTTAAGATCATCACCACCACTTTAAACCGCCGCCATCCACCAGATCGGCATTCATTCTAGACTACCTCTAGTTTAGATCACCAGAGCTGTTCAGATCATCAAATCCCGTTCAGTTTCATCTATCAATTAGTCGCCATCACCTGTCCACGATCGCCGGAGCTAGTTAGATCACCAGATCTAACTCAGTCGCGATCGCCATTCCACAGATCGCCAGATCTACACCATTTCCATTCAGACTGTCATACCATTTAACCCACCACTCTTCTTAAACCGCTATCATCCAAGTTTGGATCGCTTGCACTGTTTGGATCGTTCCAGCAATTTGGATAGTGCAAGCGTTTGGAAGTTTGATTCAGATTTGAAGTTTATTCCACTTTGTTTGGGAATTGATTATGCCACCAAGACGTGTTAATCGAGATCAAAAATTGAAAGAGATGTATCAGAGAGACGAAGTTGAACAAGCGGAGAAAAGAATCAATGATAAGTTTGATGAAGGAAATGGAAGATTTGAAAAGCTTATGATAGATATGAATCAAACAAAAAGAAAAGTATCACCCGATTCAAATCATGGTGGACATCGAATTTCACAATCGAATTCGGAAAGACATTGAAGATCACCACCATTAGATCAAGAGAGAAGGAATCGCGATGATTATTCTCGTGAACCATCCATAGAAGTGAAAGACATAAAGATATTCATGATCGATATTGTCAACAGTCAGTTTGTGAAGATGAAAGAAGTATCATTCGTTATCAGTCTCAAGGACGAGATCGAGATCCATTTCGTCAACCAGAAGGTAATCATAATTGGGAATCATAGATGAAGACAGAAATTCCAGAATTCGAAGGTGGAATATCAGCAGAATAATTCCTGGATTGGATGTCGAATGTGGAAGAAATTCCGGAGTTCAAGAATGTGCCTGAGAATAGAAGAGTTCAGTTAGTTGCTACTCGTTTGAGAGGAAGAGCTATTGCTTGGTGGCAACAAACTAAGTAACTCGTGAAAGAATGGGAAAATCGAAGGTTATCACATGGGAGAAGATGAGGAAGATGATGAGAGCTACATTCTTACCTCACAATTATCAATCTATTATGTATCAACATTTGCCGAACTTGAGACAAGGAATGAAGTTCGTGGGTGATTATACTAATGAATTCTATCAATTGATTGCAAGGAATGGCATCATGGAAATAGAGGAATAGTTGACTGCTAGATATGTTGGAGGATTGAGAACACAAATTCAGGACATGGCGAACATGCTTCATCCGATGTTTGTTACTGAAGCTCACCAGAAAGCTCTAGCTTGGAAGAAGCAAGGAAGATGAGGAGGAGGATTGTTCACGAATTCCAATATTCATAACAAGAGTCTAGCAGTGCTAATGTCTCCAAGACAGTTCCTAAACCTGTTACCAATGAAGTTGCTAAGACGAAAGTCAATTCAATTGTCAAGTGCTTTAATTTTTAAGAGGTGGGCCATAAGAGCAACGAATGTCCTAAGCTAAAGAAGAGAACAATGATAGTTAAAGATGAAGAAGCTAATATGGACTATTCTCTGCCACCTAAATTTAATAATGATGTTTAAGATGATGTAGAAGAAGTTGCGTCATGAGACGAAGGGAGTAGTTTGCTGATCATGTTTAACTCCGAAGCACATAGATGATTCTAGTCGGTTGCGAAGCAATATTTTTCAGTCTGCGTGTACTATTCTGGGAAAAGTTTGCTGATTCGTCATTGATGCTGGAAGCTGTGGCAATATGATTTATGAAGAAGCTATCAAAAGGTTAGGGTTGAAGACTGAGATACATCCTAGATCATACAAGCTTGCTTAGTTAAAGAAAGGAGGAGAAGTCATCGTGGGAAGAAGAGCGTCTGTTACCTTTTCCATTGAGTTGAAATACAAAGATGATATTTGGTGTGACATAGTTCATATGGACGTATGTCATTTTCTCTTGGGTAGACCATGGCAGTATGATCGATCAGTTCAGCACGATGGTCGAACCAACAATTATAGTTTAATGTTTAAAGGTACAAAAATCACTTTGGTTCCTAAGAAGCATAAGCAAAGTGACGTCAAAGCAGAAAAGAAGTTGAACTTGACTAGTCTTTTTTCTTTGAAGGAATTTGTTGAAGAAATAGAAGATAGTCGTGAAGTGTTTATGCTGATTGGGTTTGAATCACATGGAGAGCCTGAAATTCCTGCTGAAGCTAAGCCTGTTCTGAAAATTTTTGAAGACGTATTTCCTAATGAATTGCCAAAAGAATTACCAGCGCTCAGGGACATACAACATCAGATTGAATTGGTGCCAGGTGCAGTGTTACCACATAGGCCACATTATCGAATGAGTCCGAAAGAGCATGAAGAGCTAAGGAGACAGGTTGAAGAACTACTTGAACAAGGGAGAATACGAGAAAGTCTTAGTCCGTGTACCATACCTTCTTTGTTGGTCCCAAAGAAAGATGATTCATGGAGAATGTGTACGGATAGTAGAGCTCTTAACCAGATCACTATCAGATACAAATTTCCTATGTCGAGACTGGATGATCTATTAGATCAAATTAATGGCTCTGTTATCTTTTCGAAGATTGATTTGAAAAGTGGTTATCATCAGATTCGAATTAGACCGGGAGATGAATGGAAGACCGCATTTAAGACTCGTGAAGGTTTGTATGAATGGTTGGTTATGCCATTTGGTCTATCGAATGCACCAAGTACTTTCATGAGAGTGATGAATCAGGTTTTCAGACCATACATTTGGAAATTCGTTGTGGTATATTTTGATGATATCCTGGTTTATAGTGCCAGCATGGAAGAGCATATACAACACTTGATGGCTGTATTAATGATTCTTCATCGAGAACAATTCTGTGCTGCAACAAAGAAGTGCGTGTTCATGACACGAAGAGTTTTATTCTTGGGATACGTTGTTTCTAAGGAAGGAATATAGGTAGATCAGAATAAAGTCGTTGCAATCAGAGACTGGCCTCGACCAAAGACCATAACAGAAGTCAGAAGCTTTCATGGTTTGGCATCATTCTATCTAAGGTTTATTCCACACTCTAGTAGTGTGATGGCTTCTGTTATGATTGCATGAAAGGGAAACAATTCATGTGGACGAATGAAGCACAATTGTCTTTTGAGAAGATCAAGGAACTTCTGATGACAACACCAATTATCATGTTGCCAGATTTTCATTTGCAATTTGAGTTAGATAAAGATGCATCGAAGGCTGGAATAAGAGGAGTGTTGAGTCAGAAAGGTCGTCCTATTGCATATTTCAGTGAGAAATTATCTAGAGCAAAGATGAGATATAATACGTATGATGTGGAGTTTTATGCTATTGTACAAGCCGTAAAGCATTGGAGACATTATCCGTTTCACAAGGAATTTGTCTTATATACTAATCATGAAGCATTAAAGCATTTGCAAGGGCAAGACAAAATTGCTGCAAGACATGCATCATGGATTGCTTATCTGCAACAATTTACATTTGTCGTAAAGCACAAATCAGGAGTAACTAATCGTGTAGCTAATGCTTTGAGTCGAAGGAATCATTTGCTAACGATTATGCGAGTCGAAGTAATTGGGTTTGATATACTTCCAGAATTGCTAACGGCAGATTCATATTTCTCGCAGGTCCTAGACAAAGTCAAGGAAAGGAATATGAAACATTATGTGCTAAACAGTGGTTTTCTATTCAAAGGAAATCAATTGTGTATTCCTGTAACACCCCACCTCCGCCAGGGTGGCTCTTGCAAGCACTCTGACTTTGGAGGGGCGTTTGAATCAGGTAAACATGCATAATGATATATCAAGGCAGAACAAGAACATATGTATATATGTAAACAGAGTAAATAACATAGATAAAACAGCGGAAGATTTCAAACCATTTTAAAACAAGTCTGGTACAACATAATGTCAACTTTCCAAATACACAAGTCTAGATAAAAACAACATTACAGAAAAACTGAAATACATAAGTACTATCCCCAAAATAAGTGATAACCATAGCTAGCTTCATGTCAAGACCGTACATGAGCTAAAATCCCACAAGCAAGTGATCAGGAATCCAAGCTAAGCTCCAATATTCCCTCCCTGAGAACCTGGGGGGGGGGGGGGGAACGGAAGAAAAGAGGCGAAAGAAAACAGGTCAGTCAAAAAGACTGAGTAAGCCCTACTACAATCAATGTAAACTGATAAAGTTAACTGGCATGATGAAAGCTGAGATGAACATATGGATAACTACATACTGGCATGATGATTAACTAACAAGGTAGATAAAGGTGTCATCGCATAATCAGGTTTAAGGTTTTTGCACCACAGGTGTACTAGCAAACTAACATGACTTGAATAAACAAGTATTGATCCCTTGGCCCAAGCTTTGGCCCAATAACATGAAGTGACCCTAATACGCGGTCCAACCAAACGGTCTAGTCGATCGGCTCCCTATAAGCCTAACTCGTCACGTGTTGGTGTCAATGCGGCCCAAACATAATTGTAGTCATACTGTGTAGGGTCTCCTGTCGGGTGTATCAAGCCCTAGGGTGGCAACCCCTGGACACCATAAACATAAGTACACAGTCTCGATCTACTGGTACCCATGCATGCTTTCCCCGGCTTCGGACTATGTGCACGACCATGGTCCGCCCGGAACTACACCGGCGTACCACTCTGCCGTCGTTTTTGGTCACTTACCTCCAGTCCAGTAATCGTGCCCTCACCCTAGCCTAGTCCCTAGGGCCATAATGATACAAACTTGGGATTACTGCTGGAGTGGACCCCCATTGCTAGGATTTTTCTAGTGGGTTAAGTACGGTTTAACCCTCTTGCTAATCATGGATTAACTTGGTTAAGTGTAACGATGAGTTCACGACTTAACCCTGATTAATCTACCAAGCCCAAATTGGTTAAGTATTAAGTGGACCATGACTTAACCATAATCATGAGGCATTAATTAATTTAATGAGCCTTAACCTCTCACATTAGACTTTGTTGCGGTTACTAGTTAAGCCGGTCGGTTCCGGGTAGCTTTACACCACAACTTGGTCTAACCTCGGGTTCAAGGTACAACATGACCAACTTCTCACATTGGGTCCTATTGTTTGTAGCAACTAGTTAAGCCAGTCGGTTCCGGGTAGGTTTACGCTGCAAACTCAACCCAACCTCGAGTTGGTCACACTTATCTTTTCTAAGTGTCATGTCCATCATGTTTCCAAAACATGTTACAAGTTTTCAAGCATTTGGGTAGACCTAACTTAATAGGTAAATTCCCAAGCTTATGTTTTTATGTCTTTTAAGTTTTTCCCAACCCCAAACGCAATCCCATCGCTTACATATCGCAATAGCGCATAAAGGATAGAAAGAGGGAACTTGGCATAATCATGACATAAAGGTGTTGAAGCCACAAGTTTAACATGGTGGCATATGAAATGTACATATGTTCATATACTTGCATATTACATTTTTAGGCCTCAAAAGCATGCATAAAACCAAACTTAGCATATTGGTGATACATGGTGATAAATGACATGTAGAAATGGCCATAAGTTCGCATTTAGCCTCACATGCAAGTTATCATAAGAGATATGATAACCTACATGTTGCCAAAATGCAACCTTTAGCATAAAGCTTGAAGCTTTAGGCTCATAAACCCAAGATAAGCTTGCATAACATGATAACATGAGTGAGATGATCAACCCAAACTTGCATACATAACATGGCAACTTGCATATCATAACATAGCAAACTTGCATACATAACATGATAGACTTGCATATTACATCATAGTAAACTTGCATAACATATCATGATAAACTTGCATATCATATCATAGCATACTTGCATAACATGATAAACTTGCATATCATATCATAATGATCAAACACAACTTGCATCATTCATTAGCTTTAGAGTTTAAATATGAAAGTAGAAAAGGGCTTACAATGCTTATGAAGGCACAAAAATATGACAAAGCCCTTATGCAACCAATTAAACCCAAAATGCAAGCTTCAATAGAAAAACCCTTAAGCCAAAATGATCAAAACTCTTGCTTTATGATGCAAATATAGAAACTTGACTTGAATGCAAGCTAATGATGCTCATACAAGTTTGAAAACACTTGTATGCATGGAAAATCTCTCATAGAAATGACTTAGGAATTTTATGAAGAGAGTGGAGGCCATGAGAGGATTGATTTTGCCATAGTTTAGTTGTATGAATGAATAATGATGATTTAGGGTTAGGTTAGGGCCTTATTTATAGAGATTAGGACTAGTTCTAGCCTTAGGATTAGACCCTAGTTCCAATCTCAGCCCTTAAAACCGAATCTGGCCCCCAAACTCAACATAAACCCAAAATGGTGCACCAGGCAAAACTGCCCGGCTGGACCAAGTCGACAGCCAAGTCGACAGGGCTGTCGACTTGGGTCCAACCAAGTCGACTCCCAAGTCGACAGGGCTGTCGACTTGGGTGCTCTAGCGGGAATTTTCCCGCCTTGCCCAATCTGACCTAATTTTCCAAATTCAAACTTGAATTTGAAATCTGTTTTTACTTTGAAATTTTCTGAAAACTTCGTTGGGCCTTAATTGGGTCATACGGACTCCGATTTTCGAAAACTCGGACTCTATTTCGCGTATTTTTCTGAGACGAACGCAATGGCATAGCCTGTTTCTCTTGATTCAGATTTTAGAATTAAATTCTGCCTCGATTTATGTTATAATAGGTTCTTGAAAATACAGGTTGTTACATTCTCCCCTCCTTAAAGGATTTCGTCCCCGAAATCTTCAAGTTGGGAAGAACGTATCCTACCATCCAATCATCCATCTACTCAAAACATCATCCACGCGCAATCATTGTCCTTACAAGATTCTAAATGTTGTATGAACATATGCAAAGGTGTGTGTATATGTACTTATCTAATGCAAATATCATCAATGCAAATTATGTTAGTGAAATGAATCCATATGTATGCAATTCCTAACATAATGTATAACATCTATATGTGTGCACATAACATACATCCATATGCAACATCCATGTGATAACACAAAAATTTTCATCCATGAATAAGCATAAACACTCATGCATATGCAATATGAGGAGTGTGTGAGCTGATCTAGTGCCTAACGTGTATAATGCATCCACGAGTAACCACTTGCAAACACTTGCAACCACTCGCAACCATCAAGCATAACATGTTTCAAACACATGTTTCATCCAAAGGGTTTCTACCTAAGGTTTTCATAACAAGATTAACACGATAAACTAGATAAACATGGATAGCAAAGAGAAAGATATGCTAACAAAGAAAAGAGATTGAGAGTGTACCCTCAAAAAGGAATGGATAAAGCCCACGCATCTTCTCCTCGGTTTCCCAAGTTGCGTCTTCTTCAGCTTCACCCCATTGAACCTTCACCAACTTGACCTCTCGATTCCTTAGCTTCTTGGTCTCCGTCCCCAAGATACGAATCGGAGCTCTCCTCAAGGTAGCCTCTTTCTCCACTTCCACATCTTTCAAAACACTTGGCTCAACAACCTCTGCTGATTCATGTAAACACTTCCGGAGATGCGAGACATGAAAAACATCGTGTACTCCAGCAAGCTTCTCGGACAACTCCACTCTATAAGCCATCTGCCCGATCCTCTCTATAATAGGGAATGGTCCAACAAACCTCGGTGCTAACTTCCCAACGGCTCCAAATCGGACCACATTCCGCAAAGGAGAAACCTTCACGAAAACCATATCCCCAACATCAAACTCCAAATCAGTTCTTCGCTTATCAGCATAGGATTTCTGTCGGTCTTGGGCCGCTTTCATCCGTCTCCGAATCAACTCGACCTTCTCGGATGTATCTCAGATCATATCAGGCCCAAGTATAAGCTCATCTGTAGTCTCCCACCAACATGTAGGCGACTTGCACGGCCTCCCATATAAAGCTTCAAATGGTGCCATCCCTATGCTTGCCTGATAACTATTATTATATGCAAACTCAACAAGAGGAAGATGGTCTTCCCAAGTACCACCAAAATCCAGAATACAAAGCCTCAACAGATCCTCGAGTACCCTATTCACCCTTTCGGTTTGACCGTCCGTCTGTGGGTGATAAGCCGTACTTAGATTCAACCTCGTGCCCATAGCTTCTTGCAAGCTATTCCAGAATTGACTTGTAAAGATTGGGTCACGGTCACTGACTATACTAGAAGGTACTCCATGTAGTCTCACAATCTCGTGAAGATATACAGACGCTAGCCAAGATGCGATCCTTTTGCTCTTCACCGGAATGAAATGAGCACTCTTCGTAAGTCTATCCACAATAACCCAAATGCTCGTATTCCCTTTCCTTGACCTTGGTAGCCCATCGATAAAATCCATGGAAATACTCTCCCACTTCCGTAGTGGAACGTCTAGAGGATGCAATAGCCCACCGGGCTTCTTCGACTCGGCCTTAACTTGCTGGCAAATGATACATCTAGAGACAAACTCTGCCACATCCTTCTTCATCCCAGGCCAAAAGAAAATGCGCTTCATATCTTTATACATCTTATCTCCGCCTGGATGCATAGTCAACTTAGAGCGATGCGCTTCCTCGAAAACTTTTCATACTAAATCTTCTACCATTGGAACACATAACCTTCCGTCTCTCCTCAGCCAACCCTTGTCATCAATAGAATATCGAGCGAGATGACTAGACGCCTCTCCTCGAATTAGCTTATCCATAATCTCAACTATCTGAGGGTCTTCTCTCTGCGAAGCCCCAACTTGATCAAGAAGGGTAGGTCTGAGTTCCAGAGATGCTAAAGAGCCGGTCATCGACTCAATCGCCAAAGAGAAATCAAAGGTTGCCACATACTCTAAATTCTTCATCTCAACGAATAGAGGACTCAGAGTCAACCTTTTTCTACTCAATGCATCTGCTACCACATTCCCCTTGCCAAGGGTATAAGCTATCTAAAAATCATAGGATGCCAAGAATTCCATCCATCTTTGTTGCCTCAGATTCAGATCTTTCTGAGAAAAGAGATACTTCAATGACTTGTGATCGGTATAAAGCTCAAATCTTTCTCCCAGAAGATAATGGCGCCAAGCCTTGAGTGCATATACTATTGCTGCCAACTCTAAGTCATGAGTTGGATAATTCTTCTCATGCACTTTGAGTTGTCTACCGCCAAAGCATATCACTCTTCCTTCTTGCATCAAAACAGCTCCTAACCCTGTGCCACATGCATCGGTGTATACTGTAAATAGCTTCCCTCCATCGGGCAAAGCTAGAACAGGTGCTGATGTGAGAGCTCTCTTGAGCTTCTGAAAAGCAAGCTCGCATTCTATGCTCCAAGCAAAAACTAAATTCTTCTTCGTCAATTTAGTGAGAGGAGCGGAAATCTTCGCGAAGTCCTTGATAAACTTCCGGTAAAAGCCTGCAAGACCTAGAAAACTTCTCACTTCGGTTGCATTCCTTGGAGTCTTCCAATCCTGAACTGCAACTACCTTAGCGGGATCCACCGCTAAGCCTTGCTTAGATACTATATGCCCAAGGAATCTAACTTCCCTTCTCCAAAAGTGACACTTGGAGAACTTGGCCTTCAACTGATGCGCTCTAAGCGTATCCATCACCTCCATGAGATGCCTTGCGTGCTCTTCCTCATCCTTAGAGAAGATCAGAATATCATCTACGAAGACCACGACAAACTTGTTCAAGAACTCCCTGAACACCCTACTCATCAAGTTGACGAAATATGCGGGTGCATTAGTTAAGCCGAACGGCATGACAAGCCATTCGAAGAATCCATCTGGAGTTCTGAACGCAGTCTTGTCTATACTATCTTCAGCTACCCTGAGCTGATGGAATCCAGTAGCAAGATCAAGCTGAGAGAAAACAGAAGCACCGACAAGCTGGTCAAAGAGATCATCAATCCTCGGTAACGGGTGTTTGTTCTTCTTAGTCAGCTTATTCAACTCTCGATAGTCAACACAAAGTCAGAGAGAACCATCTGCCTTGGTAGTAAATACCACAGGCGCTCCCCATTCAGATATACTTCGTCTAATGAAGTTCTTCTCAAGCAACTCCTTCACTTGCTTACTTAGCTCCCGCCTTTCACGCGAAGCCATGTGCCGAACGGGAAAAGAAACCGGCTTTGCATTATCCACCAGATAAATGCGGAAATCAATCTCTAGCTTAGGGGGCAACCCCCTAACTTCATCAAAAACATCCGGATACTCTCGAACCACTCTCACAGACTGAAGAGTTTCCAGTGACGAGTCGAGTGATTCAAGATAGCACAACATGACGGGACCTCTCGGATCACAAGAAATCTCTAGGGTGTTTCCGAGGCGAGTCACGAGCCTCACAACCCTATGCTCACAAACAAGGATGGCTCCATATCTGGACAACCAATCCATGCCCAATATCAATCTGTATCCCCTAAAACCAAGAACATAAGCACTACACAAGAA
This sequence comes from Allium sativum, assembly GCA_030737875.1. Taxonomy (NCBI): domain Eukaryota; kingdom Viridiplantae; phylum Streptophyta; class Magnoliopsida; order Asparagales; family Amaryllidaceae; genus Allium; species Allium sativum. The sequence continues at coordinate 166,591,205 of CM060924.1, forward strand.
CTCTACACTCAGTATAGAGATCCTCAAATCCCCACATATCATAGACAGATGGGCGGAACCCCCAATAGGATTTGAGACACAGACGGGATCCTCTACCAAGCTAGTACTAAGGTGCAAACTATCAACAAGATCAGATGAGATAAAGCTATGTGATGCACCAGATTCAAACAAGGTACGAACTGGAAAATCAGAAATGTATACAAGGCTCTCAACAGAAATACTACCTCGATCGGGAACTGGAGCGGTATTGAGGGCATGAACTTGCCCTCCTGAAGGTCCAGCACGCTGAGTCTGACCCTGGCCTTGCCCTTGCTTCTTCGGGCAATCCTTACTGAAATGTCCAGTCTCACCGCAGAAAAAGCATTCACCATTCTTCCTTTTCCTCTTCTTACAATCCTTAATAAGATGCCCAACTGAACCGCAATAATGGCACTTCCTCTTGTCGTTGTTGCCCTTGCTATTGTTGTTCCCCTTGTTGCCTTGACTCTTGTTCTTGTTCTTGTTCTGATTGCCTTGACTGCTCTGATACCAAATGTAACACCCCACCTCCGCCAGGGTGGCTCTTGCAAGCACTCTGACTTTGGAGGGGCATTTGAATCAGGTAAACATGCATAATGATATATCAAGGCAAAACAAGAACATATGTATATATGTAAACAGAGTAAATAACATAGATAAAACAGCGGAAGATTTCAAACCATTTCAAAACAAGTCTGGTACAACATAATGTCAACTTTCCAAATACACAAGTCTAGATAAAAACAACATTACTGAAAAACTGAAATACATAAGTACTATCCCCAAAATAAGTGATAACCATAGCTAGCTTCATGTCAAGACCGTACATGAGCTAAAATCCCACAAGCAAGTGATCAGGAATCCAAGCTAAGCTCCAATATTCCCTCCCTGAGAACCTGGGGGGGAAACGGAAGAAAAGAGGCGAAAGAAAACAGGTCAGTCAAAAAGATTGAGTAAGCCCTACTACAATCAATGTAAACTGATAAAGTTAACTGGCATGATGAAAGCTGAGATGAACATATGGATAACTACATACTGGCATGATGATTAACTAACAAGGTAGATAAAGGTGTCATCGCATAATCAGGTTTAAGGTTTTTGCACCACAGGTGTACTAGCAAACTAACATGACTTGAATAAACAAGTATTGATCCCTTGGCCCAAGCTTTGGCCCAATAACATGAAGTGACCCTAATACGCGGTCCAACCAAACGGTCTAGTCGATCGGCTCCCTATAAGCCTAACTCGTCACGTGTTGGTGTCAATGCGGCCCAAACATAATTGTAGTCAGACTGTGCAGGGTCTCCCGTCGGGTGTATCAAGCCCTAGGGTGGCAACCCCTGGACACCATAAACATAAGTGCACAGTCTCGATCTACTGGTACCCGTGCATGCTTTCCCCGGCTTCGGACTATGTGCACGACCATGGTCCGCCCGGAACTACACCGGCGTACCACTCTGCCGTCGTTTTTGGTCACTTACCTCCAGTCCAGTAATCGTGCCCCCACCCTAGCCTAGTCCCTAGGGCCATAATGATACAAACTTGGGATTACTGCTGGAGTGGACCCCCATTGCTAGGATTTTTCTAGTGGGTTAAGTACGGTTTAACCCTCTTGCTAATCATGGATTAACTTGGTTAAGTGTAACGATGAGTTCACGACTTAACCCTTATTAATCTACCAAGCCCAAATTGGTTAAGTATTAAGTGGACCAGGACTTAACCCTAATCATGAGGCATTAATTAATTTAATGCGCCTTAACCTCTCACATTAGACTTTGTTGCGGTTACTAGTTAAGCCGGTCGGTTCCGGGTAGCTTTACACCACAACTTGGTCTAACCTCGGGTTCAAGGTACAACATGACCAACTTCTCACATTGGGTACTATTGTTTGTAGCAACTAGTTAAGCCGGTCGGTTCCGGGTAGGTTTACGCTACAAACTCAACCCAACCTCGAGTTGGTCACACTTATCTTTTCTAAGTGTCATGTCCATCATGTTTCCAAAACATGTTACAAGTTTTCAAGCATTTGGGTAGACCTAACTTAATAGGTAAATTCCCAAAGGGTAGACCTAACTTAATAGGTAAATTCCCAAGCTTATGTTTTTATGTCTTTTAAGTTTTTCCCAACCCCAAACGCAATCCCATCGCTTACATATCGCAATAGCGCATAAAGAATAGAAAGAGGGAACTTGGCATAATCATGACATAAAGGTGTTGAAGCCACAAGTTTAACATGGTGGCATATGAAATGTACATATGTTCATATACTTGCATATTACATTTTTAGGCCTCAAAAGCATGCATAAAACCAAACTTAGCATATTGGTGATACATGGTGATAAATGACATGTAGAAATGGCCATAAGTTCGCATTTAGCCTCACATGCAAGTTATCATAAGAGATATGATAACCTACATGTTGCCAAAATGCAACCTTTAGCATAAAGCTTGAAGCTTTAGGCTCATAAACCCAAGATAAGCTTGCATAACATGATAACATGAGTGAGATGATCAACCCAAACTTGCATACATAACATGGCAACTTGCATATCATAACATAGCAAACTTGCATACATAACATGATAGACTTGCATATTACATCATAGTAAACTTGCATAACATATCATGATAAACTTGCATATCATATCATAGCATACTTGCATAACATGATAAACTTGCATATCATATCATAATGATCAAACACAACTTGCATCATTCATTAGCTTTAGGGTTTAAATATGAAAGTAGAAAAGGGCTTACAATGCTTATGAAGGCACAAAAATATGACAAAGCCCTTATGCAACCAATTAAACCCAAAATGCAAGCTTCAATAGAAAAACCCTTAAGCCAAAATGATCAAAACTCTTGCTTTATGATGCAAATATAGAAACTTGACTTGAATGCAAGCTAATGATGCTCATACAAGTTTGACAACACTTGTATGCATGGAAAATCTCTCATAGAAATGACTTAGGAATTTTATGAAGAGAGTGGAGGCCATGAGAGGATTGATTTTGCCATAGTTTAGTTGTATGAATGAATAATGATGATTTAGGGTTAGGTTAGGGCCTTATTTATAGAGATTAGGACTAGTTCTAGCCTTAGGATTAAACCCTAGTTCCAATCTCAGCCCTTAAAACCGAATCTGGCCCCCAAACTCAACACAAACCCAAAATGGTGCACCAGGCAAAACTGCCCGGCTGGACCAAGTCGACAGCCAAGTCGACAGGGCTGTCGACTTGGGTCCAACCAAGTCGACTCCCAAGTCGACAGGGCTGTAGACTTGGGTGCTCTGGCGGGAATTTTCCCGCCTGGCCCAATCTGACCTAATTTTCCAAATTCAAACTTGAATTTGAAATCTGTTTTTACTTTGAAATTTTCTGAAAACTTCGTTGGGCCTTAATCGGGTCATACGTACTCCGATTTTCGAAAACTCGGACTCTATTTCCCGTATTTTTCCGAGACGAACGCAATGGCGTAGCCCGTTTCCCTTGATTCAGATTTTAGAATTAAATTCTGCCTCGATTTATGTTATAACAGGTTCTTGAAAATACGGGTTGTTACAATTCCAGATTGCAGTTTAAGAATGAAAATTGTCAAAGAATTGCATGAGGAAGGAAACGTGGGTCGTGATCGTACTTTAAAAATTGATTTTTGATTCTTACTTTTGGTCATCTATGAGGAAAGAGGTCGAGAAGTTTATGCAAAGATGCCACGTTGCCAAGTATCCAAGGGAACTGCCACTAATGCTGGATTATATATGCCGTTGCCTGTACCTACTAAGCCATTGGTAGACATTAGTATGGATTTTGTCTTGGGATTGCCGAGGACACTACAAGGCAATGATTTTATCTATGTGGTAGTAGATCATTTTTCAAAAATGGTTCATTTTATTGCTTGCAAGAAGACGGCAGACGCTGTGAATGTTGCTAGGTTATTCTTCAAAGAGATCTATCGTATTCATGGATTACCTGAATCCATTGTCGCAGACAAAGATACCCGCTTTCTAAGTCATTTCTAGATCAGTTTATGGAAAATGATTGGAACGAAGTTGAAGTTTAGCAGTGCTTATCATCCGCAAACAGATGGACAGACTGAAGTAGTGAACAGATCTTTGGGAAATTTGTTGAGATGCCTTGTGAAAGATAATTTGAAGGGTTGGGATGCGAAGTTGTGTCAAGCTGAATTTGCACACAATCATGCTATTAATCGAAGTACAGGGTTTAGAACGTTTCATATTGTCTATTCAATTGCGCCAAGAGGACCGTTGGACTTGTCTATGGTTCCACCGTAGAAAGCGATTGTTAAACGAGCCAATGATTTTGTTGAAATGTCACAAAGTCGTGCAGGAGAGATTGCTTAAGTCGAATATGAATTATAAGCAATTTGCAGATTTGAAGCGACGAAGTGTTAACTTCGAAAGAGGGAGATTTTGTTTACGTAGTATTGACGAAAGATCGTTTTGCTGTTGGAACTTACAACAAAATTGAAGGCTCAAAAGATTGGTCCCATAAAAGTTGTGAAGAAAATCAATGATAATGTTTATCAGTTGAAGCTGCCAGAAGGTGTATATACTTCGGATGTGTTCAATGTCAAGTATCTAATTCTATACTATGAAGATGAGCTTATCAGCGAAGAAGAATGTGTGAATTTGAGGTTGAATTCTTGCCAACCAGGGGAGGATGATGCAGCGCATCATGGGAAATGCTTGTATGTGAGCTATCGATCGTCCAACGACCTAAGGCAGTTGCTCAGTGACCTAGAACGAAAAGCAAGGAAGCGCAGATCGTCCATGAAGCTAAAGCTTGAAGAAGTGGAGAACCGGTCGTTCATTGACCTAACATGGTCGTTCTACGAGCCGATGAATCATGGAAAGAATCCAAATGATCCAACATGGTCGTTCTCTAGCTTGAAGGGAAAGGGAAGGTTTAAGGAAGCATTATTAGATCGTGCGAGAAAGGGGCCGTTCGCTCTTGGGTCACTCACTCCAGAGTCGGTCAATCCTGGGTCGTTTACTAGTGGATCGCTCGCTCCTAGATTGTGCACACCTAGGTCGTTCATTTTGGAATCGATTGCTAACGAGTCGATCACCCTTGGGCTGTTATTGGATGAAGGCAATAAGAGTTGTTAAAGATAAGATCATATGAGGGTCACGTATTGTAATTAGGGCGGCCGCTTATATTGGGTCGTCTGTTTGGATAAGGCGTGTTGTAAATCCTATAAATAGGAGCTTGGTGTGAGTTGTAAAGGTTGTTGACTTTTTAATAAAATCCTTGTGTGAGATTTGTGCCACCATTAAAATTGGAAGTTGAGTGTGATCACCTTTCTCCATCATCGGATACTCGAGTGCGCTCAAATCAACGAATTTGAAGCCGATTCACGGTATCGCTTGCGAGTGATCAACGTTCGAAGAATCGTAGATCGAAAACACGGTATCGCTTGCGAGTGATCAACGTTCGAAGAATTGTAGATCGAAAACACGGTATCTTGCGAGATCAACGTGTTGAAGATAACGAGATTCCGGCATCAAAAGATCAATGGAGTTGAGCATTTACCTTATCCTTGATCTTTTTTACACAAATCCATCCATTCATGTGGAGTTTAGATCCTGGAGCTACGCCAGATCTTGTTTCGTCAACTTCTGATCACGTATGCAAAAGTTATAATTTTTACAAGTTTATATCCACGAATTAAACGTCATTAGTTAAATAAATTATTAACTAAGCACTAGTTTCTTATTTATGTTAATTACCCTCACATAAGCTCTTTTCCTTATTTCATAACTTCCGCCACCTGAAGCTTAACGTGCCATTTCCGATTTATTTCTTCCACCATTCCCCCTTCTCCACCTTTATAAATCAAACAAAAATAATCATAATTCTTCTCTTCGATTTCTCTTCACACCCATACTAATTGTATAAAACTCGAACTTCACTTCTCTCGTGCGTTTTCCAGCAGCAACCCCACACATACTGTACACATCATGAAAATTTAATCACCAAACTCGCCCAAAACTAGCCACCAGGTGCTATTTTATCCTCTCACTCCAAGTACAAGCTTTATTTGATGGATTGTAGTCTCAATCTCCAACGCTCGTGAACCCTAGGTTCACTGTTCGTGAGTTGAACTACATGATCGTACGAATTGAAAACTATGTGGAGATGAAGTGTAACGTCCCGTATTTTCCGTAATCAGATATTTAATATATTTTATTATTTTAAATATCGATTTGAAATTTTAAATGGATTTATAATATATAATTCGTTATATAACGAAGTTTAAATGTTTAATTTATATATGAATATAAATCGAGCTCGTAATGGCGTTTGTAATATTGAGTTTCGAACTTCAATTGAATATGCATAATCCATCTTAAGTCGGAATTCTGTGAAATAAGAATCATCCGTACCAATTTGATTATAATTTTCTAATGGAAGAGAAAAACTAAGATTTCGTGTTATAGTTTGTGAATTATGTCCAATTCAAATTTTAGAAAAGTCGCTATGTTATTTAATATAAATCATAGCGATTAATTTAATAATTTAATTCATTTAAAAAGGGTTTTTGATCATAACTTGAGATAACGATCGAATTAAGCTATGAAATAATTTCCGTTGAATTCGTATTGACGTTTAGAGTTAGGGTAGATATACCGTTTGTTATTTTTGGAGACTGTATATTTCGGGTGTCCAAAATAGCATTGTTTTACGCGTAAACTTGAAAAATGGATAATCAAACGAACTCCGTTTTCAGCTAAACTAATTTCATTAAATACGTAATGGTTAGGTGTTGTAGTGTTTCAAGTTCCAAATTATTTGGATTTATTCTGTGATCGGGGAAATTTGAATGCGTGTTTTCGCCTATGATTTACAAATGACCTTTTACAAACGATATCGGAATTCGATGAAACCTGTCCATCGCGTCCGGAATATATTTTTATGCTAAGAATACAATTTTCGTCAAAAACGGAGATTGTATATGGAGGTTTTATTACATTACTTCATCGCGAAGTAATCGTTAATAACATAATATTAAATTTACACCCCTATAAATAGTAACCAATGGCAAACCCTAGGAAAAATTCCAACACACAGTCAACAAAAATGTCCGCCTCCACTTATAAAATCAACGGAAAATATCATCATAACTCACTCCCTCTTTTTCTCTCAATCCTTTCCTCAAACTGGAAAGATTTCAACATGGAATTTCCACAGCTCGTTGACTTTTCACTGACGGACGGTGGTGATGGGGTCTGCTTTATCGAAGGGGCTAGAAACGTGACGGAAAATAACGATGTTTAAGATTGAACTTCAGGAGAAGGGTAAGCTCGAACTGATCGAGACTCAAGGCGATTGTGTAGGGAATGACCGCGCATCCTGTGGCATTTTCTGGTGATGTTCAGATGAATGGTGGAGCGTGCGACAGTAATTGTCAAAGGGGAAGCGGGGTTCTGGAAATGAAATTGTGAAATACAAAGGAGCATAAGTAATAGAAATTGGGATTATTTACCAAGCTGATGGGGGTCTGCTTTATCGAAGGGGCTAGAAACATGACAGAAAATGGCGATGTTTAAGATGGAACTTCAGGAGAAGGGTAAGCTTGAACTGATCGAGACTCAAGGCGGTTGTGTAGGGAATGACCGCGCTTCCTATGGCATTTTCTGGTGATGTTCAGATGAATGGTGGAGCGTGCGACAGTCATTGTCAAAGGGGAAGTGGGGTTCTGGAAATGAAACCGTGAAATACAAAGGAGCATAAGTAATAGAAATTGGGATTATTTACCAAGCTGATGGAAAAAAAAGAAGTTTCGGTTCTTTAATGAAGAGCAGCTTTCACGAACTAACTGGAATGAAGGGATACAACTCATATGGCATAACAGAAGTCACGAATTGGTAGAAAAGTAACGTGAACGGACATGATATTGCACTGGGCAAAACATGAAACTGTTGAAAGGGGTCAAAATCAATTTTGCGTGAAGTAATAATGGTAGCAGGATGGTTGCGTGAAGGAAGTGCAGAACGAAGAAGTATAAAAAGCATCTGACACTATTGTTTTGGACGTGGATGGACGTGATGTAGTTTTGAATGAGGCTTGTAGAACGTGAAGCAGGAAGAAGCACGGACGTAGCAGCATGAATGTAACGACCCGTATTCTACGTATCGGAGGATCGTAGAATATTTGTTTCTTTCCCATATGAAGTTGTATAGTCATGTAACTTTGGGAAACCTCTATTAAAGTCATTTCCCATGCTTATGATTTTTGTCGATTTTAAATGACCATTTTGCCCCTAGTTGATCTTGTTTTGGCCATAACTTTTGATTGGAAAGTAATTTTGACCTGAAACCACTCCCATTGGATTCGTATGATGGTTTACCTTTCCATAGAGTGGTCATAATAGCCAAACAGGCTTACCGTTTGGGAGATATGGCTGAAATAAGGTTTGGAGGGTGAAAAACTGCTTAACCAGGCCAAATCGGGTGATTAGTGAGTAGGCCCATAACCCATTTCGGGATTAGGGTTATGGGAAGGCTGAAATGAGATAGAGCATCATTCCATTTCAGTTTTCTAGCCTCCACTTATCACCAAGAAACCCTAAAAATGGCCTCCAACCTCTAAATCACCTCCAAATCTTCTTTTGGTCAAGGATTTGGCTTAACAACCTCTAATCAAGTAAGATCTACATCAAAGCAACATTGGAGCTGCTGTTTAGCATTGGGATTCACATCAAATCAGAGATTTATTTCAGATTTTAGTTTATTTGTGGCTAAGGTGAGTGATTTGCATAGTTTTACACTAATTATGGCTAGTTAAGGGTGATTAGTGTTAATTAGCGAATTTAAGCATGATAAAATTCGGGGAAAATGTTCATAAATTTCTAAATGATGTTTTAGACCTCTGATATGAATTTGGGTTAATTTGGTTAAGTTTTGCTAATCCTATCATTAGTTTCACCTAAACATGCTTAAGGGGAAATATGGGATTTTGGGTATGTTTGATCCATTTTAATCTATCATATTGATGCTTTGATGTTTGTGGTTGATTATGCATGTTGTTATGACTGTATGAAATGCTTTGTGATTGATTTCAATAGTTAGAATGGTCGAAAATGTCGTCGAATGGCGTAAACACTTGCTGGAACAATTTCAGAAAGCAGTGCAGGTTTCGGATCGGATCGGATATGGGGGCTCGGATCGGATAAGTTGAACTGGGCAAGGGATTCAATCGGATTGGAACCTGACACTTGAGAAAATTGGCAAAAAGGAAGGCCCCGCTAACTGAACTGGGATCGGATCGGATCAAGGAGGAGGGATCGGAGCGGATAGAGGAGGATGGATCGGATCAGAGCACGTGAAGGATGAGGAGGCGGATCGGAGCGGAAGCACGAACTGGAGGGGAGATGGCACCCGACCCGACCCGAAGTGAGGCACCCGACCCGACCCGAGGAGAAACACCCGACCCGACCCGTACCAGAAGAAGACCCGACCCGACCCAATGGAGGACACCCGACCCGAACCGACGGCTTGAGGAAGAACCCGACCCGACCCAGTATTGACCAATAACCCGAGATGCAAAGGTAGTCCAATATGGGAAGTTAGAGCTAAGGATCCGGTTGGGAACCGATGAGTTCACTTCATGGTTGGACTTTGCTGCGGGACGTGTGCTAAGGAGTTGTCGACGTTCATAACTTCGATTCACAACTAAAAGATGAATGATGGGCTACTTATCAGTGCAGTAGAGTCATTGCGACTCGAGGGGCAAGGTGATGGTAGCAAGACTACGTTATCAGTGCAGTAGAGTCATTATGACTTGAGGGGCAAGGTGATGCGTAGTAAGACTATGAGCCAGCGCAGATGGGGTGAATAACTCCATGGGGCAAGTGGACATAGTAAGGATTGGTAAGACTATGAGCCAACGCAGATGGGGTGAATAACTCCATGGGGCAAGTGGACATAGTAAGGATTGGTAAGGCTATGAGCCAGCGCAGATGGGGTGAATAACTCCATAGGGCAAGTGGACATGGCGAAGGATTAGTGGCTACGTTATCAGTGCAGTGAAGCCATTTATGACTTCAAGGGGCAAAGTGATCGTAGCAAGGGTGGGTGATCGAAGTGGTGAATATCGTATGCTTTACGCACTGAGTGAGAGATGTGAGCATGGATGCTATGTTTGATTGTTTGCTATCACTATGACATGCACACCTCCCCCACCTCCGTGTCTTTACACTGTTTGATATGGCACCTTAGAGTGTTGTACAGTATGTAGTGCTAACTCTTTGGTTGCAGGTTCAGGTATGTTTTAGTCTACCTGTTATTGTTCACTTTAGATGCTTATCGCTCATACCAGGCTTTATGTCTGACCCAGAGTTTTATGTCTCCTCTTATTACTCTGGGTGCTCACACGAGCAGATTAGAGACAGGTTAGCTGGTGATGCGCGAGTAGCTGATTCGGAGGCGGGCAGGAGGCTCCCACATATGATATATATATATATATATATATATATATATATACACACACATTCTCCCTGTGTCATTGGTGGTCGCTACTTGGGCATTAGTAGTGTACCTCCTTTACCTTGCTTTTGCTTTGAGACAGTTGAAAAGTTGTAATAAGCTATATTTTGGATTTCCGCTGCTACGATGTTTAGTTCTGGTTTTCAGCTTATGCACTGCCTCACCTGTTTTATGTCAAGTATGTTATTATTATATTTTATTCTATGCACTGTGAGACATTCTATAGGTTCTTGATTAGTTCATTTCCTTCTTCCCTTTCCTTCTGACGACCCGTTCCGCGCTAACTGGACATGTGTATAGCGCACCTTTGGAGTAAATGTCGGTTGGTGCGGGGCGGGCCGTCACACTTGGTATCAGAGCTTCAGGTTGCGTAGTTAACCTAGGGAAAGACACCAGGGAGAGATAGTACGTATATGAGAGCGCGTATTTGTAATTACTTTGGTTTTCAAAAGCTATATATATATATATACTTTTGGTAGTACTGTACTAGCACCACTATGGGGTTGTTAATCGTTTCCCTTTTTCAGATTGACAATGAGCCGAGACACGAGGGGTGCTAGTAGAGGAACCAACTATGGGAATGCTACTTACATGAGGGCGATGTTTACTAACCTCATGAAAGACATGCTTAGAGAAGTGCAAGGGGCAGCTCCCAATCTCGGAGTTGGTGTTGGCCCAGTAGTGCAGGCGCCTAGGGTCGACTTCGCCAAGTTGTGCAAGGATTACACTAACCTTGGTGGGAAGCCGTTCCATGGGACGGAGTCGGCCACAGATGTTCAAGACTGGATGGATAGCTGTGATCGTATCTTTGATGACTTGGGTCTTGAGGATGCGATGAAGAGAAGACTAGCGTCTCTTCAGCTGCAGGGGAGAACGATGAATTGGTGGAATGCCATTAGAACAGCTACTCCAGAGGATCAGGTTACTTGGATCCAGTTCAAGGCTCGCTTTAGCGAGAAGTTTATTCCAGCTGCCCAGAAGTCAGTGTTGTTCAAGAGATTCTTAGAACTCAAGCAGAATGGGAGGGCAGTTTCTGATTATATTGCTGAGTTCGACACTTTGTCGAAAAATGGACTATCTCTTATCGATACTCCTGAGAAGAGGAACGAGAAGTTCATTACTGGCTTGGATGGATACTTGGGGGAAAGTCTTATCAACCACATCGATGAAACTTTTGAATCGATTGTGGGAAAGCTTTGAGATCGGAGAGTCTTTACCCTAAGTCAAAGACTGAGGCTGCATCTACAGAAGGGCCAAAGCCGCAAGTAGGTGGTGGAGGCAAGAATAACTCTCAGAATAAGAGAAAGCAGGACCAATCTAAAGGTGGTCAGAAAAAGAGCAAGAAGGGTGTTGAGTGCTTCAGCTGTGGTAAGAAGGGCCATTATGCTAAAGATTGTCGGGCCAAGCCAGCGGATAAGAAGTGCTTCAACTGTGGTCAAGTGGGACATTTCAAGGATAAGTGTCCGCAACCTCTTAAGGAGAAACAGATTGTGAAAGCATATGCTATTGATGCTGCTCCTTCTTCGTCGAATGCCCCAACAGCGGCGGAGAAAGGAAAGAATGTTGTTATCCAAGGTATGCTTTCTATTTATGATGTACCAATTCGAGTTTTGTTTGATACCGGGGCTTCCCGTTCCTTCATATCTAGTGACCTGGTAGATAGGTTGGGACTGAAACCCGAGATAGTCGATAGACCATTGGTTGTGACGAACCGGATTGGTGGTTCGACTAGCCTTAGTATGATTTGCAGGAATTTGGTCTTATCGAGTCATGGATGTATGTTTGTTTTTGATTGCTTTGTTTTGGGCTTTACTGGGTATGGCATTATATTGGGAGTCGATTGGCTCCAAAGATACGGGGTGGTGGTAGACTGTGAGGACTTTTTGGTGACAGTGAGGGCGGATGATGGGCGGAGGGTAGTGTTTGGTAGTCTACCTAGTGATGGGGTTATGGCTAGTTTTGTAAATTCCCTCGACATCCCATAGGATGAGTTGTCAGATGTGCCCGTGGTTGGCCAGTATCCGGACGTCTTCGAGGAGGTGACCGGGCTTCCACCACACCGAGAGATTGAGTTCCGCATTGATTTAGTAAAAGATGCTAGACCTATAGTGATGCCACTTCGTCGTATGGCACCAAGGGAGCAGCGAGAGCTCGGGGTGCAAGTCAGCAATCTTTTGAAGAAGGGATTTATTAGAAGGAGTGTCTCCGAGTGGGGAGCACCAGTTGTTTTGCCACTAAGGCAGATGGTTCCCTTCGTTTGTGTGTGGATTATCGCGAGTTGAATAAGGTAACGAGGAAGAATAAGTATCCTCTACCGCGGATAGATGATTTGTTTAATCAATTGGAAGGAGCAAGAGTGTTCTCCCAGTTGGACCTCGCGACAGGATTTCATCAGCTACGAGTAGCGGATGAGAGTGTTCCGAAAATGGCATTTAGGACGCCGTCTGGATTTTATGAATGGTTGGTCATGCCATTTGGGTTGACCAATGCACCAGCCTACTTTGTGGATCTTATGAATCGAGTATTCAGAGATCAATTGAATAAGTTTGTTCTTGTGTTCGTGGATGATATCCTTGTTTACTCCAGGACAGAGGAGGAACACAAGGGACACTTGAGGATAGTGATGGAGGTGTTGAGGAAACACCAATTGAAAGCGAAATTCTCTAAGTGTCATTTTTGGAGAAGGGAAGTGAGATGCTTGGGCCATGTTGTTTCAGAGAGTGGTATTGCCGTGGATCCTACGAAGGTGGCTACGGTACAGGATTGGCCTACGCCCAAGAATGTAACGGATGTAAGAAGTTTCTTGGGGTTAGCTGGATATTATCGTAAGTTTATCCAGGACTTCTCCAAGATAGCAGCACCGTTGACTCAGTTGACTAAGAAGAATCAGTCCTTCGTCTGGGACGAAGTGTGTGAGGATGCCTTCAAGAGTCTAAAGGAGAAGTTGACGCGTGCGCCAGTGTTAGTCATTCCTAAAGGGAATGAAGAGATGACGGTATACACGGATGCTTTTGGTACCGGACTGGGTGCTGTATTGATGCAAGGAGGTAGGGTTGTAGCTTATGCTAGTCGACAGCTAAAGCCTCATGAGAAGAAGTATCCTACCCATGATTTGGAATTAGCAGCGATTGTGTTTGCGCTGAAGATGTGGAGGCACTATCTCTTGGGACAGAGATTTGAGTTGTTTACCGATCATAAATCATTAAAATATCTCTTCTCTCAGAAAGATCTGAATCTCCGTCAGCAAAGATGGTTAGAGTTCTTGGCCTCGTATGATTTTGATATCGCATATACACCTGGGAAAGGTAATGCGGTAGCCGATGCTTTGAGTAGGAGACATGCCAGCTTATGGGAAATGTTTCTTGAGTGGAAGCAACTGGAGTATATCGCGGGGTTTGATTTCAGACCAAAGTGCGAACTGGATCCAGTTATGTTAGCAAGTTTGACGATAAGACCCACTTTGATTGAGCAGATTGGTTCCAGGCAGAGGGACAATCCTAATCTATTGGAAATCATCTCCAAGTTAGAGATGAACATCAACGGTGAGGAGATGAATGTGTATGGGCTTGATCGAGATGGATGGCTTCGAAAGAATGGAAGACAAGTTGTGCCCCACGTGAATGGTTTGAGAGATGAAGTTCTTAGAGAATGTCATCACTCAAAACTGACTATACATCCCGGTGGTAATAAGATGTATCGAGACATGAAACAGACTTACTAGTGGGAAGGGATGAAAAGAGACGTTGGGAAGTTTATATCCAAATGCATGAATTGCCAGCTAGTTAAAGCTGAGCAAAAGAAGCCTAGTGGTTTGTTGCAACCATTAGAAATTCCCGAATGGAAATGGGAGCAAGTCTCGATGGATTTCATCGATGGCTTACCAAGGACTAGATCGGGATATGATAGCATTTGGGTAATTGTGGATCGATTGACTAAGAGTGCAAGATTTATACCACTCAAATCGACCAGGACGGTAGCCAAGTTGGCAGAATTGTATATGAAGTGGGTAGTGAGATTTCATGGAGTACCCAAAAGCATTGTGAGTGACCGAGATCCTTTGTTCACTAGTGGGTTTTGGAAGAGCTTACAAGAGGCTTTAGGGTCAGGATTACATCTCAGTACCGCATATCATCCTCAGACCGACGGTCAGACGGAGAGGGTGAATCGTATATTGGAAGATCTCTTGAGAGCTTGTATATTGGATTTTGGTGGATCGTGGGATGACCATTTGCATCTAGTAGAGTTTGCATATAATAATAGCTACCAATCCAGTATCGGTATGGCTCCATATGAAGCTTTGTACGGAAGACCGTGCAACTCACCATCATGTTGGATAGAGACTGGCGAGAAGTTTGTGCTTGAACCAGATGTGGTGAGAGAAACTTCGGATAAGATTAAGATCATTCAGCACGAATGAAAGCTGCCCAAGATAGGTAGAAGAGCTATGCTGATAAGAGGAGAAGAGACTTGAAATTCTCCATTGGTGACTTGGTGTTTGTCAAGATCTCTCCGTTAAAGAGCATGATTCGATTTGGCAGGAGAGGCGAGTTGGCACCAAGATTTGTTGGCCTATTCCCTGTTCTTGAACTAGTCGGGAATTTGGCATATAGAGTTGACTTACTAGAGAAAATGGCGGGAGTTCACAATGTATTTCATGTTTCCCAACTAAGGAAGTTCGTTCACGACTCAGATATGACTATTTCACCTGATCAGTTAGAGGACTTCGAAGTAGAACCCGAGGCGGTTGGGAACCGCAAGCCGATTCTTATTGTGGGGAACGATACGAAGCAACTTCGAAGGAAGGCGGTGAAGCTAGTCAAGGTTCAGTGGGGCGAGGACGAGAATGATTGTACTTGGGAGACAAAGGAGAGCATTAGGAAGGCATATCCAGAACTCTTTGCCTGGTAAGATTTACTTTGCAATTTAGTTTTCCGCATGCTAGGGTAGACTTGTTTTGCTTGTTTGCATGTTTGATTGTTGTTTTATGATTGATAGGCATGTGGGACCTTTGTGTGTGTTTTGATTAGGGAATTTCGGGGGCGAAATTTCTTAAGGGGGGAGAGTGTAACGACCCGTATTCTACGCATCGGAGGATCGTAGAATATTTATTTCTTTCCCATATGAAGTTGTATAGTCATGTAACTTTGGGAAACCTCTATTAAAGTCATTTCCCATGCTTATGATTTTTGTCGATTTTTAAATGACAATTTCCCCCTAATTGATCTTGTTTTGGCCATAACTTTTGATTGGAAAGTAATTTTGACTTGAAACCACTTCCATTGGATTCGTTTGATGGTTTACCTTTCCGTAGAGTGGTCATAATAGCCAAACGGGCTTACCGTTTGGGAGATATGGCTGAAATAAGGTTTGGAGGGTGAAAAACTGCTTAACCGGGCCAAATCGGGTGATTAGTGAGTAGGCCCATAACCCATTTCGGGATTAGTGTTATGGGAAGGCTGAAATGAGATAGAGCATTATTCCATTTCAGTTTTCTAGCCTCCACTTATCACCAAGAAACCCTAAAAATGGCCTCCAACCTCTAAATCACCTCCAAATCATCTTTTGGTCAAGGAATTGGCTTAGCAACCTCTAATCAAGGAAGATCTACATCAAAGCAACATTGGAGCTGCTGTTTAGCATTGTGATTCACATCAAATCAGAGATTTATTTCAGATTTTAGTTTATTTGTGGCTAAGGTGAGTGATTTGCATAGTTTTACACTAATTATGGCTAGTTAAGGGTGAATAGTGTTAATTAGCGAATTTAAGCATGATAAAATTCGGGAAAAATGTTCATAAATTCCTAAATGATGTTTAGACCTCTGATATGAGTTTGGGTTAATTTGGTTAAGTTTAGCTAATCCTATCATTAGTTTCACCTAAACATGCTTAAGGGGAAATATGGGATTTTGGGTATGTTTGATCCATTTTAACCTATCATATTGATGCTTTGATGTTTGTGGTTGATTATGCATGTTGCTATGACTGTATGAAATGCTTTGTGATTGATTTCAATAGTTAGAATGGTCGAAAACATCGTCGAATGGCGTAAACACTTGCTAGAACAATTTCAGAAAGCAGTGCAGGTTTCGGATCGGATCGGATATTGGGGCTCGGATCGGATATGTTGAACTGGGCAAGGGATTCGATCGGATCGGAACCTGACACTTGAGAAAATTGGCAAAAAGGAAGGCCCCGCTAACTGAACTGGAATCGGATCGGATCAAGGAGGAGGGATCGGAGCGGACAGAGGAGGATGGATCGGATCGGAGCACGTGAAGGATGAGGAGGCGGATCGGAGCGGAAGCACGAACTGGAGGGGAGATGGCACCCGACCCGACCCGAAGTGAGGCACCCGACCCGACCCAAGGAGAAACACCCGAGCCGTACCAGAAGAAGACCCGACCCGACCCAATGAAGGACACCCGATCCGAACCGACGGCTTGAGGAAGAACCCGACCCGACCCAGTATTGACCAATAACCCGAGATGCAAAGGTAGTCCAATACGGGAAGTTAGAGCTCAGGATCCGGTTGGGAACCGATGAGTTCACTTCATGGTTGGACTTTGCTGCGGGACGTGTGCTAAGGAGTTGTCGACGTTCATAACTTCGATTCACCACTAAAAAATGAATGATGGGCTACTTATCAGTGCAGTAGAGTCATTGCGACTCGAGGGGCAAGGTGATGGTAGCAAGACTACGTTATCAGTGCAGTAGAGTCATTAGGACTTGAGGGGCAAGGTGATGCGTAGTAAGACTATGAGCCAGCGCAGATGGGGTGAATAACTCCATGGGGCAAGTGGACATAGTAAGGATTAGTAAGCCTATGAGCCAGCGCAGATGGGGTGAATAACTCCATGGGGCAAGTGGACATAGTAAGGATTGGTAAGGCTATGAGCCAGCGCAGATGGGGTGAATAACTCCATGGGGCCAGTGGACATAGTAAGGATTGGTAAGGCTATGAGCCAGCGCAGATGGGGTGAATAACTCCATGGGGCAAGTGGACATGGCGAAGGATTAGTGGCTACGTTATCAGTGCAGTGAAGCCATTTATGACTTCATGGGGCAAAGTGATTGTAGCAAGGGTGGGTGATCGAAGTGGTGAATATCGTATGCTTTACGCACTGAGTGAGAGATGTGAGGATGGATGCTATGTTTGATTGTTTGCCATCACTATGACATGCACACCTCCCCCACCTCCGTATCTTTACACTGTTTGATATGGCACCTTAGAGTGCTGTACAGCATGTAGTGCTAACTATTTGGTTGCAGGTCCAGGTTCAGGTATGTTTTAGTCTACCTGTTATTGTTCACTTTATATGCTTATCGCTCATACCAGGCTTTATGTCTGACCCAGAGTTTTATGTCTCCTCTTATTACTCTGGGTGCTCACACGAGCAGACTAGTGACAGGTTAGCTGGTGATGCGCGAGTAGCTGATTCGGAGGTGGCAGGAGGCTCCCACGTATGATATATATATACACATTCTCCCTGTGTCGTTGGTGGTCGCTACTTGGGCATTAGTAGTGTACCTCCTTTATCTTGCTTTTGCTTTGAGACAGTTGAAAAGTTGTAATAAGCTATATTTTGGATTTCCGTTGCTATGATGTTTAGTTCTGGTTTTCAGCTTATGCACTGCCTCACCTGTTTTATGTCCGGTATGTTATTATTATATTTTATTCTATGCGCTGTGAGACATTCTACAGGTTGTTGATTAGTTCATTTCCTTCTTCCCTTTCCTTCTGACGACCCGTTCCGCGCTAACTGGACATGTGTACAGTGCACCTTTGGAGTAAATGTCGGTTGGTGCGGGGCGGGCCGTCACAATGAAGGGGAGTAAATCACTTAAGCAACAATATTGGAGGAAGGAAAAAATGCAATGGAACGTCAGCTAGTCCTTGTGAAGCAGCAAGTATCGATGGTTAAAATGGAACATTATTTGAAGCAGCTTGGGTTATAACATGAAATAGGGGATAGTTTTATTTTCTTGAACAAAAGGTTTGAAATTTAGTGAAGATGTGAGTGTTGATGAGGTAAATAAAAAGTGGACATTTTGTTTCATGTGAATGAAGGAGCAAGTCAGAAGTAGTTTTACGTGAAGAACAAATGGGGGCTGTCACGTTTTAATTACTGAAGTTAGTATCGATTTCGAAGAACAGAAGGCGTGAAGACGTGTTTTCTGAAATGGGACCAAGAGTGGGGTCACGTGGAAAATGAAGGAATTGAGCTGTTCCTTCGTTATATTCCAACTATGAACTCCAACCGTGAAGAAATGGCGTGTGTGTCTTTCTTCAAAGGAAATGAACTCCAACTGTGAAGGGAACGTGCGTTATACTTCGCAAATCACATGGGTAAATGGCTTGTTACTAATCAATCAAAGTAATAATCATTGGTTATTTAATTAAGATTTTAATTAAGGTTAAGAATTTAATTTAACCATGAACTAATATTAATTATAACCCGTACAAATGTTAACAGAATCCGATGAAAACAAAAAGCAATGGGATCGTGGCAACGAGATTTATATCTAGAACTGATCTGGACAGTGCAGAAGATGACTTGAATTTACAATTAGATTAAACAACTTTAATTTAACTCTAACTGAACTGTTTCAACAACTAAGCACATCAAAGTGAGTTTAACTCACTCAGTTTACCCACTTATATTTATATAAGTCGGGTTTATTATTTGTGTGCTATGTTTGTTTATTATTTGATGAATGTTATATATATTTATTTATATGTGTTGAACTGAACTGATTAAATTAAACATTCGTTCAATTTAATTTGAACCAATTGTTATTTTTAAATGATTATTTCCAAATGAGGTAACTTGCCTCGCTGGTTACATTTGTAATAATATAAACGTATTATATTATAACATGGATGATTGGATTGCTGTGATTTATTCATTATCAAATATTATATCCGTTTATTGATTCGAATAATATTATTTGAGACAACGTATTTGATGCAGGAAAAAAATGTTGGAGGGATCCAACTGGATTCCTCAAATTTATTGTTATTTTCATATTACAATCATATGAACTGTTTCACCAATATGGATTGGACAATTGATTGAGTTGTTGACTGTTAAACTGAAATTCAACAGTTGTTTGTTTTTAACCAATGGACAATATTGGTTGGGTATTTGGCTTCAGGTGGCTTAAAATCAATCGTTTTATAGATATGGATTTGTTGTCAGGTAAATCGACTGGAATTAAGTTGTAAAATTTATTTTTATAACTGAAAATAGTTTTTTAAATCTACCATGTTGGAATGGGAATTTACTAAAAAGGATTTTTTTAATTATGTATTATTTAAGTATGGGTAATTATTAAATGGTTTTATAATGCAAATTATTATGTTAATAAGATTTTCTAAGCAGATAAGTAGAAATTAACTGAACGGTTAAGGATCATATTAATTGTTTTAGAATAATTAAATGGAGTAATTTAAATTAATTATATTATTAATTAATTTAAAGGAAGTATTTATTTGGAATTGGTTAACGAGATAATCATGGGTTGAGTTTGACTAATCCAAATTATTTAATTGTTGGTTATTTGATTAATTTACTTTTAATTAATCAAGTGGAATAATTTAACGAATAGTTGTTTAATTTTAATAAGACATTAAAAAGGAAATTTATTATTTATTTTAGTTAATAAAGAAGTTAACTAATTTTACTATAGTTAATGTTGAAGTAAATTATTATTTAAAATTTAGAGATTACTTTTATAATAGAAAAGGATTTAAGAAATCGAGAATATAATGAAATTTAGTTAAAACGCAAAAGAGTTTATAATCGGGTATATATTTAAAACCCGAGTTTTTGGGAATGAAGTAATAAAAGAGATTTAAGCGAATACGATAGCTTAAATGGAATGTTTAATTAATATTTAAATTAAGTAAAAAGAAATCGAGATATAAAGGGTTTATATTAAACCTAGGTTTATAAATAAGATTTATAAAAGAGATGTGGAGTTAAAACATCGAATTTAAATTAGTGAGACTTAATAACGAGATTAAGTGAAATGAACAGAATTGAAATGAGATTTTCAAAGTGAAAAGTGGTCGAATGAATAAGAATGGAATAATATGGGTTGATAAGGAGTTAAGACAAGAATTGGAACCTAAGTGGAATTGGTTGAGTTGAGTGATTTTCTGAATATTAATCTGATGTTGATTTCGGTCTTCGGGGTTGATACTAAGGGAATTGTTCCCTTACCAATTTACAATCAGGGACTAATAAATGTTGAAGTATAAAGATTTGAGAATATATATAGAGATTTCCAAGTAACGGAAATGATAAGACTTGAGAATTTTTGTGTGTGTGTATATATATATACATATATATGTATATTGTGATATTTCCAAAATATAGGAAATAAGAAGTGAAAAAGATATATTCGAATTATGAAAAGGTTTTGGAGATTTATTAAATGAATATTTTTAATTAAATAAGCCAAAAGATGCTGAGTACTAAACCAGTAATTATATTTTTATTTTATGGTTGAATGGTTGTTTATTTGATAGTTAAATAATTGACTATCAAATCTGGCCAATACAATTGTTGGTACGGAAAGACTGGAATCGAATTTATATTCGAATACCATTCCGAGCAGCAAATACGAAAATGTTGAAGATATCAGATGCTGATCGAGACGGAGAAATCGAAGACCATTGATCTTCATAAAATGGAATAACCATTTAAAATCTCCGATTCAACCCAGAGATATACCGGGGTTCTGTCATGGTTGAAATCTACGGATTTGCAAGGGCTACTCGCTACTGATCTCTAGGGTGATACTTAGGATGTAGTAGGAGGGTACCTTCAGTTCATCCTCTTCTTGAATGACTTGTATGGACGGATGTCTGACAGAGTATCTCTTAAGAGTCACGTACGTTGATTTTTACAAATATACCAAGTAGATGGCAAAGAATGACCCTTTTTTTACACCCGGAGTATATTTATGGACGTCAATTAGTGATTTGATGGATCTGATGATGTGGCATTCAAAGTGATGGTGATATTATCGTATACATCCAAACAGAATATTAACTAAACGATTCAATTTAATAAATCAACAAAAATATTCACTAAATCCAAAGACAATTTAATTTAATAATAATAAATTAATATTATCGTATACATCCAAACAGAATATCATATAGCACCAAAATATAAATATTTGGATTTATAACTCGATATTTCAAAATTCCAAGTTAAAACAATATTCAATTCGTTTAAAATCCTTTCTATTTTATTAACTAAATAGTTATAATTTATAAACGATTCCATGGCGAGTTTCTGAAAATTTGATTTGGACATAATTCACAATCTACAAGACGAAATCTCAATTTTTCACTTCCATTAGAAAAATATAGTTCAATAGATTCAAATGTTTATTGTTTCACAGAAATCCGACTTATAATGAATTTTGTACATTCAGTTAAAGTTCAAAACGTAATATTACAAACTATCGCGACGTTACGAGCTCGTTTTAAATTATATTATAATTAATACGTTCGAACGTCGTTTTTATAAATAAATTCGTTATAAAAATCCATTTATATTTATATTTCAACATTTTTAAATTATTTTAATTAAATACACTTAAAAATCCGGATCGTCACAAATTACCTGTAACTTTTACATACGAGCTCCATTTTAGCATTTCTTATATGAAAACAGATCAAAATCTCATCAATAACGCAATGATACAACTTTCATGGTCAAATTCTGAAAACATAAATATTCAATCATTTAAGTTTTCTATGTCTACCTATGATAGTTTTACGGAATGTTACATGGACGATCCAATATGAACATGAAATTTTGTATGCATATCATGCGAGGAGGGGGCCATGCAATTGATCGAGAATAGTCACTACTTAGATAATGGTTGGAAGTAATTAACACGAAAGTTAGTTAACCAAGCCTCTTGGCGGTGAGCTAAAAATATTTAGCATAACTTGATTATAATTGTTTCGAAGTTCAGTCAAATAATTTTAGTAGTGTTACAAGGTATTTGTATGATTATTTAATTTTTTATCATTATTCCATGTTAATTCATCCCTCTTTTATGATTCATGCACCCTTATTAATGAAATAAGGTTCGAGTAAAATTATATCTTCACTAAAAAATATGGAAAATTGGCGCAAAAACAAACTTTAGAAAACATTTAGCCTGGAGGACACGAAGTTTCATTTTTAGACTAAGGAAAAGTTTTAAAAAAATATTAGGTTGTAGAAGGATGTTAAATACAACTAACAATTGTAGCATTTTGTACAGTGTAAAACCAAATATAATGCTAGTTGAAATTAGTATTTCGGTATAGTTGTTGTGCACATGCAAATATATAAATATGGAGGGTTGCATTTTTTCTCATTAAGCTCAAAGCAAATTTATGTAGCGTACTATAGAATCCAGAAAAGATCGAACGAGTGTTACAATCAGACGATTCTAAACCGTGTAAAATGCAGATAGCGATAAACATTATCAATTCATAAAAAATATAAACAAACAAAATAAAATTATAAAGCAAATAAATATTCAAGTAAAAAACAAACGGCGTGAATTAACAGTAGACAAGGTATTATCCAGTGCAGGCCGCAACCCAAATTTGCCACTTATTAAACAGGCCCGTTTACTTTCTTTTCTTTCTTCTCCTTTTTTATTTTTTTCTAGCGAAATAATTCATCCCCTCAAATCCCTTGATTCGAAACCCTAGATCCCTTCTGCGGTTTAAAGGTAACGATCTCGAATTACCTTTGTTAATTTCTAGGCTATGGGTTTCTAATTGAGTTCGTCTTTTCTTGAAATAATGGATTCCATAACATTACATAGTTTTAGTTGCAAATACACCAAACAGTAGATTTTATTTGCTTTTTTTTTTTCCTCCTATCCAATCAATTTGTTATTCTAGCTTCTGGATACTTCTATTTTTATTGGAATTTTCATCAAGTTGGTTCCTTTGTCAACAAAAGTCGCTTAAATAGATCCCTTTTGATTCGCTCTTTCCAGTTATTAGGTTTCATTCTGTCTGATTACCTGTCAAATTACCCTAGTTCAATAAAGAAGTCCTTGCAATCTGTTATGCTGTGCTTGGTAGCCTGTTCCGAACTATGTTTCGTACAAGTATAGTTGCTAATTTAATATAGTTTGAGCATACTAGTTCAGATTACTTGGTTGGATTGGGGTTTTATTTAAATTTTCTTATCCATAGAATTTTCTTTATGGAATGGGTCTGTGACGGTTTCCTTTGGGACGCCTTTCTTGATTGTGGAGGAATCCGTGACCCACCTGATATTATAGCAATCGAAGAGGCGGAGGATTTTTCATAGCTATTAGTAATCAAACACTTTAGATAAGGCTGAAAAATAGAAGAAAACAATATATGGGAGAATCCTTGTTGACTACTTTGTCCATGGACAACCACCATCCATCCACCTTACTATCCATGGACCCAACGGGTGGCCCAAACAACCAATCAACTAATTCACATGATGACTCCGATCGCGAATTGATGATGATGGCCTTATCGGGTCCACCCGACATGGCCCTATCTGGCCCACCTGACATAAACTTACCTCTCTCGGCTGAACACTCTCCTCCTCCTCAACACCCATGGAATCCTGCTGAAATTCTTGATATGGGCCCTGTGGGGCAGCAAATATTTGATACCGAAGTCACTGCCTTAATACTGCCTAGCAAAGCTGGTGCACGTAAATGTGCTAAAAGGGGAGACTCTATTTGGGGTGCATGGTTCTTCTTCAATTTCTACTTCAAACCAGTCCTTTCTGATAAGTCAAAAGCAAAAATAGTTTGGGATGGAAGTTCTTTTTCCGGGTTTGACAAGTCTGATTTGAAGCTTGATGTGTTTTTGGTACAGCATGATATGGAAAACATGTACATGTGGGTTTTCAAAGAAAGACCTGAGAATGCCCTTGGGAAAATGCAACTAAGGAGTTACATGAACGGGCATTCTAGACTTGGTGAGCCTCAGTTTCCATTCAGTGCTGATAAGGGATTTGTTCGATCTCATAGAATGCAAAGAAAACAGTATCGCGGACTTTCAAATCCACAATGCGTGCATGGGATCGAAGTTGTGTGGCTGCCAAATTTGTCTGTGATATCTGATGCTGATCGTAAGAAATGGAGCGAGCTTACTGGTAGAGATTTGAATTTCTCGATCCCTAAAGATGCCAGCGACTTCATCTCATGGAGGACATTACCAGGCACTGAATTTGAGCTCGATAGGGCGCCTCCTCCACTAAAAAGCACCACTAACCATCCTCCTCCTCGAAAGCTCCTTAACGGTTCAAGCCTTAACTTATCGACTCACCCTTCAAATTACTCTAATGGTGATGGTATGGATCTGTCCCCTAGCAGCAAAAGAAGAAAAGACAAAGACTTCTTCCCACATGCAATGGATGAGGATTTTTGCTCGCCTGTTAATTCTAACTCCGATAAAGCTCTCGAATTAGACATCCACCCAGTCGAACCTTCATGGCTAAATGATTTTACGGGTGTTATGAGACATGCATATGGACCTGTAACCGCTGCTAAAACGATATATGAAGACGACGAGGGATATTTGATAATGGTTAGTCTTCCGTTTTCAGATCAGCAAAGGGTGAAGGTTTCATGGAGGAACACTTTGACTCGTGGCATAGTGAAAATCGTAGGGGTCAGTACTGCACGCATGCCTTACTTAAAGAGACATGACCGAACCTTCAAATTGACCGATCCTAGCCCAGAGCACTGCCCTCCTGGAGAGTTCATAAGAGAGATAACGCTTGCTACTCGAATTCCCGAAGATGCAAAACTCGAAGCGTATTATGATGAGACAGGAGCCATTCTTGAAATCATGGTTCCAAAGCATCGTGTAGGGCCTGAAGAACACGAAGTCCGTGTTTGTATGCGACCTCCTCATCTTGGGTCAAATGATCTTTTATTGACTTAAACAATCACCTGAAGGAGACAGGCGAATTTGAAAGATATTTGGACTTATCTTGGTATCAGATTGTGTATGCCGTTGGACTTAGGTATGTATTTTGTTTGTTTTGCAGGGGTCTTTTGGTTTTTGGTCATATAGATGATATGGAATTTATGTTATTGCTGTATGCTACTAATTCTTTTCAGGGGTTAGAGGCTAGCATTTAAACAGTTTTAAGGGTAAAAACAGTATGAAATATTGTAATGTGGTTCATGCAGTAATAATACTATCATTGGATTTGATGGGGAGGGAAAGAAGATAACTTTGGTTATTCGTAACTTGTATTATAACTTGTTATTTTTTGAAAGGTGGGTATTTTAGATAACTGAAGGGTTGCGTCTTCTGTTATACCTTATCCAATAGTTGATTAAATTATCCTTGGGCCTGGTAGAATAGAGTAGTTGCTATTGGTGCAGTTCTCTGTTATGTTCTGCTCGTGTAACTGTTTTTTCTGCCTGTATTTATTAGTCAATGTTTGTTGTTGAGATAGAGATGATATAGTCCTGTGGAGTGTGTGAATTGTGATAACCTCTTAAGAATAAGTGTGATATTTAGAAACGTCTTCTTTTGCTCTACAGTTTCTTAGTTTAAACAGTAATTGTTATGGTTCATATATTCACATGATATCCTGTCCTGCTGCAGAATGTTCCTTGTTCCATGATAATTTAATTGATAAGGCTGATTATTTACCGCGAACTGTAATGCTGTTGGGGCGTGATCGTTTTACGTGTAAATCATGTTTTGAAAAATTGCATCTCTTTAACACATGCAAAGAAAAATGATTTGTATGAATTTTCAGTTATGTTTTTATGTTGAAAGTATGTGTAGTTTGTTTGAATTTTTATTTTTAGGTTACAATACCTAATTTTTTGTTACTAATTCTAATTTTTATTTGTGCTATTATTTAACAAAGAATGATATTATAAAAAAAATGTTTATTTGTTTGATTCAATATTTAATATTTGAGAAAATGCAGTTTGAATTTGTAACAAAAGATTTAATAGATTCATGTTTTAAGAACTATAAAAATAGAAGTACTTAAGGTTATTTTTAAATGCTTAAGATCAAATTGAAAGTTTGCGCTTTTAAACTCTATTGATAAAGATTTAAGGTAGCGTTTGGTTTAGATTTTTCAATTTTGAGTTTTCACACATACAAAAATACCGACAATCCACATATATCATGAGAAATGACCGTTTTACAAAACGGAGTTAACACACAAAACCGAAAACAACTTTTTATTATTTTTCATATTTTAAGAAACAAGGAAATGACAACAATAAATCCGTCTATCCACCATTCCCGCGGTCCTCTCCGTCACTCCCTTTCCCTTTGATCCATCACCACCGCTACACTTTAAATCTTCACAACATTCATAATTAACGTCGAAAACTAAAAATGCAAAATACAAAATAAACCAAACGCTACCTAAGCTTCTTAATCCCAATTTCTCTTTCTTCATTATTTTGAATGTAGTTGACCAGTAATTTGATGCCTTTTATGTTGCTATAACTAGAACATATAATTTCAATATAAGCTCCCACACCCATGGGCATATGGAAAATTTGCATCAAAAAGGAACAGTTGACTGGATAGCCGTCTTAAAAAACTCAAATCTGATACTTAATTTCAACAGCTTGCCCTATAGGACTTTTGATGTACACGAATCAAACGAGGAATTTGTTCAGATACTATTCGTACGAACAACGAACGGGCAATGTTTGAACAACAGAAAAACGTCGAGCATTTTCGATCAAACTTGGTTTCATACATTTATTCTTGTCTTAATTCGTGTCCTAAACAAGAATCGTGCGGACACGAATCAAACATCTTATTGCCTCAGACTGAGGTGTACGGCGGAGTGTACTATCCGATTAACTCCTTACCCTATAGGCAACGCACGAAACTCGCGGGTTGGGGCAACCCACATGGTCCAAGGCAACAAACACACACACATACATATACATATACATATATATATTTACACACACACACACACACACACACACACACACACACACACACACACACACACACACACACACACACATATATATATATATATATATATATATATATATATATATATATATATATATATATATATATAGGGAGCGTTCCGCTACACCTCTTATATTGCACGTGAACTCTCCTTCTTAATCTCCACCACTAATTTCTCCACTCATTATCTCTCTTCCCGCTAAGAAATAATATTGAAATGGGGAGAGAGAGAATGCGTGGGGAAATAGGTGGTGGAGATTAAAGGGGAGAGTTCACCTGCAGTATAAGAGGTGTAGCGGAACCCT
This sequence comes from Allium sativum, assembly GCA_030737875.1. Classification (NCBI taxonomy): domain Eukaryota; kingdom Viridiplantae; phylum Streptophyta; class Magnoliopsida; order Asparagales; family Amaryllidaceae; genus Allium; species Allium sativum. Next base: position 166,619,042 of record CM060924.1, read on the forward strand.
TATATATATATAACGAGAGAGAGAGGTGCATTTAGGGGCACCCTTGTTTTGCAGCACCCCTTTGGCTTACTCTATAGACAACGCACAAAACTCACGGGTTGAGGCAATCCACATGGTCCAAGGCAACACGCGCGCGCGCGTGCGCGCACACACACACACACACATATATATGTGAGCAATTCGGGGCATCCATGTTTTGCAGCACTCCTACCCTACCGTGAGCTACACTAATCCAGATTCAATAAGATTTTGTATATGTTCAATCCGCATATATATTATCATCTATCTGAAATTTGAGCTCATTCCGACATTCATAGAATAATATATTTAACGTTTAAATTTATCAGTTTGAATAAATGACTGAACGGTGAATAACTAAGTAAAGGAATAATATATTTGATCTTTAAATTTAACGGTTTAGATAAATGACTGAACGGTGAATAATTAAGTTAAAGAATAATATGTTGGATAAATTGACATGATTAATCCCAATTATTACGTGTCTTCCTATATTAATCCAGAGTTTGCGTTATTTTTAGTTAATCCCAAGTATTGGGGGTCCTTTCTTGTTGACCGGCTTTTTGGCAAAAGCCGTCACAACTCAAGAATAAAGCTCTCTATCCACTAGATATTGGCCCGATACTTATAGAACCAACTTTCATTATGGGTCGATCGATCATAGGTCGGCCCGAGGTAGCTTTTTAACAGATAAAGAAAGCATCCTCGTTAAGAAAAAAATTAAACCAATCGGTTGAGTCATCAACAGACCAACCGACCTGTTCCTAGAAGATCGTATCGGGTTGGAATACCATAGCAGAAGTGTCTAAGTAAAATTATCTCCTACAGTATCGGATCAGCATAACTATCGAAGCAAGTTATACGTTATCAAACGAAGTCATATTCCCAAGGCTGGAGCAACGGATAAGTTGTGACCAACACTTCTTTTCATACGCCAAGTATTCAATTCCACATATGCCGCATATCTCGAGAAAGAACTATTCATAAGTAGTGTCGGGTCCCATCGCCTACAGCTATTCAATAGGATCGAGCTCCACGTGTTAAACCCCAAAAAATATGTGTGACACGCCACATACAAGTTTGGCCCACTAGCTCGCCTATAAATATAACCCTCTCCAGAGATAGAGATGGAGATCTGAAAACCTCCCGAAAACAACCTCTTATTCGTCTTACCAAGGCTAGCATGCCATATATTCTAAGTTCAACACAAGAATTTTGTGTATAAATTTACTCCACTCTCTACTCTCTTCATAGAAAAACCACTGTAGCTTGTAATCGATAGTATAAACAAAAATTATAAAGTGGACGTAGGCTTGGATCAAGCCGAACCACTATAAAAATATTGTGTCTTCTGTGTTTATTTATATTTTCTCGTATTTCTGTGATTACTTTTCATGTGTGGTTAACGCACGTTGGGGGTTGATCGTCACTACACCAACTTTTGACGTCAACACTTTGGCGCGTCAAGTAGGGGGGCACAGAGATATACCCTACGACCTTCGGCAACTCTTAAGGAAGCAATGACAAAGCAAAGCGGAAGAAGGATACAACACCTTATGGCTCTCAGTCTCGACTTGCTGACGCTGCAGGAGCAATAGCAACGGGGGCGAGCCATGAGGCTTCCTCCCATGAAGACCCGTCTCAATACCTAATTGGGACGAGATGGATAAAGTTTTAGCAAAATTCAGAAAGCAAATGGCATACCAGGATGGGCGTCTCAAACAACAGAGGGAAATGATAAAAACTTCATCGCTCGGATAAAAAGGGAACTCACATTCCAGTATCATTTCGTGCACCGGGCGAAGTTGGGGCAACAATTGATCTTCGAATTACTAAGACCCTAGCACTTGATAGGTCCACACCTTTGCTTCCTCCTGGTTCCTCTTCACTTCCCAATCGGCCGCTGCTAAGATCATCACTTCTAGCATTAAATGGAGCTTTGGTAGCTACAGATTCTCAAGTCGGCCATGGCCAAGTTCTGGACCAGTCGACCATTTTGCCTCCACTCTAGGGTTCGACTCAAACTCAATTTCCTGGACAAATAGCTCATGAACCAGTGCAACCTTTGGGTCGACTAGAACATGCATCGGTGCAACTCCCGGTTCGACCTAACGTCCTACTGCAAACCCCCCTTATGCAACTTCCCGTACAACCTTCCCAGCTTGCTGATTCAAGAAGGGCTGGGGGCAGCAACTGTAACACCCCGTGTATTCTATAACTATGGAATTAACAAATTAAAGTATAATTAATTTGAAATCAAAGAACTAAGGGAAACGGGATACGCCATTGCGTTCGTCTCGGAAAAATACGCGAAATAGAGTCCGAGTTTTCGAAAAACGGAGTCCGTATGAAGAAGATATGGCCTTCGGAAGTTTCTGAATTAAGTTTAAAATTCGAACAGAATAAAACAGTTTAAAAATTAAAACCGGGCCCAATTGGCCAAGGCGGGAAAACTCCCGCCTAAGACACCCAGGTCGACTGGGCTGTCGACCTGGTCTAACCAGGTCGACAAGGCTGTCGACAGGGCTGTCGACCTGGTCCAGACCCAGGTCGAACCCAGTCCACCCTGGCTGGCCTATTCTATGTTGGTCGATTTTCTGTGGTCTGCTTTGTCATTAGGGCTAGGTGGCAGGCTCTAATTGGTCCCTCTTGCGAATGAATGGCTACGATCAATCCAAGCGACATCAATGGTCCTAATCAGTTCATAAACTCTATAAAATGACCCTAGACTCTACCTAGGTTTCTTACAGAATTCTCTAGCCTCCATTGCTCTCTTCTTCTAATTAAAAATAAAAATGGCGTCTCTGCTCTGCTGGAATTAAAACTAGAAGATAATCAACATCAGCCTAAGCAACTCAATTCAAACTAGAGATTAAAGTTTCTGCAAAGATTCTACAAGAAGTTAAAGTTCTTTCTTTAATCCAATCAAGGCAAGTACAGTTATTTTCCGCTATAAACGTTAATAATAATTTTGATATGTTTTTGATTCTGAATCTGAGATTGTATATATATTTTCTTCTGGCAGATCTGTTTTTCTGTATCCCTTTTCTTCTTTTCTGTTTCTATAGCCAGGCTACCACGAGCCTGTGCCTAATCTCATAAGAGATGAACGTATGAACGCAAATTTTGGGATGAATGATGCGAAATTTGACAAGACTAAATTGAATGTATGACTTTAGGTCTGAGGCATAAAATATATTGGACATATGCATAAATTTGACTATGAACATATAATTTATGCATGTTGTATGCATAGCTATGTTGTAATTTAGAACTGTAATTAATGAGCATATGTTGTAAACATAGATTTGGATCTATGCATATTCTATGATAGAAGAAAAGAGGAACCATTGTAAGATTACATATGATTTGAGACTTTGGACAAAATGCATATAAAAGTCAAGATCTGATTTTTAGAAGATATGATTTAAAGATTTATATTGTTGGGTATAGTTTTTCATGAAAAGAAGAAGGATATGGAAAGCTTAGGTGTAAAAGATTTACATTAATTAGGATATCTATTTAGATTACACCTAAATAGGGATTTTTGGATATATGACATGCATTGAAATTAATGGTTATATTTGGTATAATTTATATGTGAATCTGCTATAAGATGCTAGTTTAACAAAAATTGGAACATATGTTATATGGCAAATTATGTCCATATTCTGTGCTATGTAACTTTATGCAAACATGGAGTATATGTTGTGAATCATGACAATTATGTAAGCATATGAATTTAGGCCAATTTATGATTGGGCAAGGCATGTAAATAGAACTTTTGGAAATATTAAATTTGCTAAATCTGCTAATTTGTCTAGTTGCCTAAACTACTAGTTTTGTTATATTGCCTAGACTGCTAATTAGATTGAAATGCCTAATCTGTTAAATTTGTCGGTTGAAATGCCTAACCTGTTATATGCCAAAATCTGCTAAGTTGCTAAATCTGTTAAATCCGTTATGTCATATAAAATCTGTTATCTGCTATGTTGATATAATCATCCTCTGATTGATATAATCTGAATGGGCATATATATATTGGGCACGCGCATAAACGGTAAATTATTAATTAATTGGCCGCAAAGATAAACATGGCTAACTCGAGGTTAGAATGAGTTTGCGGCGTAAATCTGCCCGGAACCGCCCGGCACATCCAGTGGCCGCAAACAATAGGTTCTAATGTGAGAAGTTAGTCATAACATGCGTAAGACACGAGGTTAGGTCTGGCTTGTGGCAGAAGTCTGCCCGGAACCGCCCGGCATATCCAGCGGCCACAAGCTACCGACCTAATATGAGAGGTCTGTGCATTAATAATTAATTAATGCAAATCTAAGATAAGAATGACGTCTAAAACGTATTGGGGAAAAATAGGGTTAAACCAAAGGGATTAATAAATGTAGTAAAACCCGTCCATGAATTTGAAGGCCCAATACAAAGTTAGACAAATCTGAAAAATCTGTACATATGACCCGTTAGTCTGAAAACTCGTTAACTTAATTTGTGAATTAGTAAATCTGAACTCTGTATGTCTGAACTTGTAAACTAGGTAATATGAAATCTGTTAGTCTGGGGACACAAGGTTAGGAGGGGAATTAATTGTGTCATCTGTTGTTTGGGACCCATATTTGTCAGTAACCCTTTCTGGTATCAAAACTTTGACCCAACAGTAGGTAGGGTCCGGGCACGCTTACTGAACTAATTATAAGTGGTTCATTCTGATAATGGCGAGGGGTGTTGATGGTGCGTTCCAACCGGGTCATGTGCGTGCATGGATCCCGGTCTGCCTCTGAGGATGTAAGACGCCGTGACATCTGTAAATAGGTCTGTGCCAATTGGTTGTCACTTTAGGGAGTGATACACCCTACTGTGGGGCCGACACAGGATATTTATGTATTAGGGAGCCGATCGCTTGGGGTAGGGTTTTAGGGTACGCTTAGTTCTGTCTGTTTCTGTTGGTACCGTCTGTTTCTGTTGGGTGGTAACACCTGTCTGTTTCTGTGTGGTACCGTCTGTTCGGGTGGTAAAGGCCCATTACTAGTGTACACCTAATTCCACATTCTGTTTCCATAGGGATAAATCTGTTTCTTCTTCTGTCTGTTTCTGATCGGGTAGTAAAGGCCCATTATTAGCATTCTGTTTCTGTTAAAGTATTCTGTACCCGTTCCTGCTTCAATTTAGACATTAGGGTGACACCTAATTCTGCTATACTAGTATTAGTGCAGAGAAGTGTAAAACAATAGTTTATATCATTCTATTTTTCTGTTATATCTGCTACACCTGTTATAGTTATCTCACATCCAGTTTTATGTTCATATCATATTATTATTATCTGTTCATATGCTGAAAGTCATTGGACTTGCCAGACTTTTTGTCTGACCCTTGTTGTTTTCGCCTCCTTTCTTCCGTTTCCCCCCCAGGTTATCCAAGGAGGGAAATACTTTAGCTTGATCCGGATTTCTCTTTGCTTGAAGTGCTTAAAGTATGGCTCGGCTCTGTATAGCTTCCGTTCCATGGGGATTATGATTTTAAACTATGCATTTTGAAGGCTTTTGTACAAGACTGATATTTTGTACTTGAATTCTGAAATTGAAAGGATGTAACCATATTAATTTTCTGTTTCCACTGTAATAAAGTTAAAAATTTTCAAGTACTGTTTTATCTGTCTTGTAAGTTTCTGTTCTGTTTACTAAAATGCTCCACCAAAGTTAAGGCATTCCCTTTGTGAGTGACCTTAACGGAGGTGGGGTGTTACACTTGGTATCAGAGCTGAAGGTTACCAGATTGGGTAAAGTTTTTGAAAACTATTTTCAAAAAGGTTTTGGAAAGGAAGTATTTTCAAAAATAAAGTTTATTTTGAAAAAAAACATGATCCCCAAGAGCCATATATCTTTCTTTCAGTCCTTTTTGTATTGAACCTTTCCTTTTTCGTTCCAGCATGTCTGAAGCATCTGAGATACCAGAGGGTGTTCATGTACCCGGTTGGTTTCGTCAATATCTTGAGGCTAGGACCGCCGCTGTAGGTCCAGCAAATGATCCCCCTCCTCCACCCCCTCCTCGTACAATTGCTTTCTCAAAGATCTGTAGAGATTTTAGGGCCATGGGTGGGAAGGATTTCAAAGGAACTGAATCATTCGTAGAAGCAAGGAATTGGCTCAAAGAAACTGAGGATCTATTCGTTATCTTCGAGGTGGACGATAGGCAGAAGGTACAGTTGGCAGTATGGCTGCTCAAAGACGAAGCTTCCTACTGGTGGGAAGTCACTAACGCCGAGAGGCCGGTTGAGACCTGGATGGATTTCAGAACAAGGTTTGAGACAAAATTTCTCTCGCAAGCTGAACGAAGTTTACAATTGGAAAAGTTCTTGTCTCTTAAGCAAGGAAGTATGACGGTCAAGGAATACGTCAACCAATTCAACCAACTAGCAAGATTCGGATTGGATTTAGTCAACACTCAGCATAAAAAGGCTCTCCGCTTTGTTAAAGGATTGAATGAGCCACTGCACAGCCTAGCCATGACCCATGTACCCATGGGAGCAACTTACGAGAAATTGGTGGATATGGCACTACTGCACGAGGAAGACAAGGGCCCGAAAGAGACAAAGAAGGAAGAACCACAGAATAAGAAAGCGGGGCCCAAAAAGGAAACACAAAAGAAGGATGAGAAGTCTGAAGATAAGAAGGGGAAAAAGTGCTTTACTTGTGGGAGCTCAACTCATCTGAACAAGGATTGCAGAAAAAGGAAGGGCGCTTGCTTCAACTGTGGGGAGATGGGACACTTCACTAGGGACTGCCCAAAGAGACGAGGACAAGGAGGGCAGGCGAACACTCTTGAGGCTAGTGGCTAGGATAGAAATAGGAAATTTTCTATAGTAGGTTTAATTTATTTATCTGATTATGAAGTCAAGACTTTTTCTGATTCTGATATTTTGATTTTGTAATCGATACTCTGCACTTTAATACTAGTATTATTTCTGAATTCCGCTGTAGACTCAGACCCATAAGGGTTATGGATCATCTGTTTGGGACTGGGGTTTGAGGGATATCTGTGTTAGGCGTCAAGTATGACGCATACATTCTGAGTTTTCATGGGGTATTAATTTAATGTTGGTTTCGGTCTTTGGGGCCGATACCTAGGACCCATGTCTAATGGGAACCAAATTTTCGTTCTATCTGTACTCGCTTCCATCATTCGACTGTATCCTATCGATCGAATATTTGAACTTTAGGTAGAAACTAATGGGTGTAAACATGTGTTTGAGACATGTTATGTTTGATGGTTGCAAGTGGATGCAAGTGGTTGCCCGTGGATGCATATACACACACTAGGCACTAGATCGGCTCGAAAACACTCTCATACTGCATATGGATGAGTGAGCATTTTTCAATTCTTGTGGATGCAAAATGGTTGATTCAGCACATGGATGTTGCATTTGAGTGAATGGTTGTGCACTCATATAGAAATACTATATCATCAGAATTCTATTGCATACATGTTGGACTCATGGCACTGACATAATTCGCATTAAGGAGGTCAACTGAATCAGTAGACCGCCTGATCTTTGCATTAGGTAAGGAACATATACACACACTTTTGCATATGTTCATACAACATTAGAAGTTTTCTAAGGACAATTGATGCTTGTGGATGATGGTTGAGTAGATGGGTGATTGGATGGTAGGACACTTTCTTCTTAACTTGAAGATTTCGGGGACGAAATCCATTTAAGTGGGGGAGAATGTAACACTCCGTGTATTATATAACTATGGAATTAACAAATTAAAGTATAATTAATTTGAAATCAAAGAACTAAGGGAAACGGGATACGCCATTGCGTTTGTCTCGGAAAAATACGCGAAATAGAGTCCGAGTTTTCGAAAAACGGAGTCCGTATGAAGAAGATATGGCCTTCGGAAGTTTCTGAATTAAGTTTAAAATTCGAACAGAATAAAACAGTTTAAAAATTAAAACCGGGCCCAATTGGCCAAGGCGGGAAAACTCCCGCCTAAGACACCCAGGTCGACTGGGCTGTCGACCTAGTCTAACCAGGTCGACAGGGCTGTCGACAGGGCTGTCGACCTGGTCCAGACCCAGGTCGAACCCAGTCCACCCTGGCTGGCCTATTCTATGTTGGTCGATTTTCTGTGGTCTGCTTTGTCATTAGGGCTAGGTGGCAGGCTCTAATTGGTCCCTCTTGCGAATGAATGGCTACGATCAATCCAAGCGACATCAATGGTCCTAATCAGTTCATAAACTCTATAAAATGACCCTAGACTCTACCTAGGTTTCTTACAGAATTCTCTAGCCTCCATTGCTCTCTTCTTCTAATTAAAAATAAAAATGGCGTCTCTGCTCTGCTGGAATTAAAACTAGAAGATAATCAACATCAGCCTAAGCAACTCAATTCAAACTAGAGATTAAAGTTTCTGCAAAGATTCTACAAGAAGTTAAAGTTCTTTCTTTAATCCAATCAAGGCAAGTACAGTTATTTTCCGCTATAAACGTTAATAATAATTTTGATATGTTTTGGATTCTGAATCTGAGATTGTATATATATTTTCTTCTGGCAGATCTGTTTTTCTGTATCCCTTTTCTTCTTTTCTGTTTCTATAGCCAGGCTACCACGAGCCTGTGCCTAATCTCATAAGAGATGAACGTATGAACGCAAATTTTGGGATGAATGATGCGAAATTTGACAAGACTAAATTGAATGTATGACTTTAGGTCTGAGGCATAAAATATATTGGACATATGCATAAATTTGACTATGAACATATAATTTATGCATGTTGTATGCATAGCTATGTTGTAATTTAGAACTGTAATTAATGAGCATATGTTGTAAACATAGATTTGGATCTATGCATATTCTATGATAGAAGAAAAGAGGAACCATTGTAAGATTACATATGATTTGAGACTTTGGACAAAATGCATATAAAAGTCAAGATCTGATTTTTAGAAGATATGATTTAAAGATTTATATTGTTGGGTATAGTTTTTCATGAAAAGAAGAAGGATATGGAAAGCTTAGGTGTAAAAGATTTACATTAATTAGGATATCTATTTAGATTACACCTAAATAGGGATTTTTGGATATATGGCATGCATTGAAATTAATGGTTATATTTGGTATAATTTATATGTGAATCTGCTATAAGATGCTAGTTTAACAAAAATTGGAACATATGTTATATGGCAAATTATGTCCATATTCTGTGCTATGTAACTTTATGCAAACATGGAGTATATGTTGTGAATCATGACAATTATGTAAGCATATGAATTTAGGCCAATTTATGATTGGGCAAGGCATGTAAATAGAACTTTTGGAAATATTAAATTTGCTAAATCTGCTAATTTGTCTAGTTGCCTAAACTACTAGTTTTGTTATATTGCCTAGACTGCTAATTAGATTGAAATGCCTAATCTGTTAAATTTGTCGGTTGAAATGCCTAACCTGTTATATGCCAAAATCTGCTAAGTTGCTAAATCTGTTAAATCCGTTATGTCATATAAAATCTGTTATCTGCTATGTTGATATAATCATCCTGTGATTGATATAATCTGAATGGGCATATATATATTGGGCACGCGCATAAACGGTAAATTATTAATTAATTGGCCGCAAAGATAAACATGGTTAACTCGAGGTTAGAATGAGTTTGCGGCGTAAATCTACCCGGAACCGCCCGGCACATCCAGTGGCCGCAAACAATAGGTTCTAATGTGAGAAGTTAGTCATAACATGCGTAAGACACGAGGTTAGGTCTGGCTTGTGGCAGAAGTCTGCCCGGAACCGCCCGGCATATCCAGCGGCCACAAGCTACCGACCTAATGTGAGAGGTCTGTGCATTAATAATTAATTAATGCAAATCTAAGATAAGAATGACGTCTAAAACGTATTGGAGAAAAAAGGGTTAAACCAAAGGGATTAATAAATGTAGTAAAACCCGTCCATGAATTTGAAGGCCCAATACAAAGTTAGACAAATCTGAAAAATCTGTACATCTGACCCGTTAGTCTGAAAACTCGTTAACTTAATTTGTGAATTAGTAAATCTGAACTCTGTATGTCTGAACTTGTAAACAAGGTAATCTGAAATCTGTTAGTCTGGGAACACAAGGTTAGGAGGGGAATTACTTGTGTCATCTGTTGTTTGGGACCCATATTAGTCAGTAACCCTTTCTGGTATCAAAACTTTGACCCAACAGTAGGTAGGGTCCGGGCATGCTTACTGAACTAATTATAAGTGGTTCATTCTGATAATGGCGAGGGGTGTTGATGGTGCGTTCCAACCGGGTCATGTGCGTGCATGGATCCCGGTCTGCCTCTGAGGATGTAAGACGCCGTGACATCTGTAAATAGGTCTGTGCCAATTGGTTGTCACTTTAGGGAGTGATACACCCTACTGTGGGGCCGACACAGGATATTTATGTATTAGGGAGCCGATCGCTTGGGGTAGGGTTTTAGGGTACACTTAGTTCTGTCTGTTTCTGTTGGTACCGTCTGTTTCTGTTGGGTGGTAACACCTGTCTGTTTCTGTGTGGTACCGTCTGTTCGGGTGGTAAAGGCCCATTACTAGTGTACACCTAATTCCACATTCTGTTTCCATAGGGATAAATCTGTTTCTTCTTCTGTCTGTTTCTGATCGGGTAGTAAAGGCCCATTATTAGCATTCTGTTTCTGTTAAAGTATTCTGTACCCGTTCCTGCTTCAATTTAGACATTAGGGTGACACCTAATTCTGCTATACTAGTATTAGTGCAGAGAAGTGTAAAACAATAGTTTATATCATTCTATTTTTCTGTTATATCTGCTACACCTGTTATAGTTATCTCACATCCAGTTTTATGTTCATATCATATTATTATTATCTGTTCATATGCTGAAAGTTACTGGACTTGCCAGACTTTTTGTCTGACCCTTGTTGTTTTCGCCTCCTTTCTTCCGTTTCCCCCCCAGGTTATCCAAGGAGGGAAATACTTTAGCTTGATCCGGATTTCTCTTTGCTTGAAGTGCTTAAAGTATGGCTCGGCTCTGTATAGCTTCCGTTCCATGGGGATTATGATTTTAAACTATGCATTTTGAAGGCTTTTGTACAAGACTGATATTTTGTACTTGAATTCTGAAATTGAAAGGATGTAACCATATTAATTTTCTGTTTCCACTGTAATAAAGTTAAAAATTTTCAAGTACTGTTTTATCTGTCTTGTAAGTTTCTGTTCTGTTTACTAAAATGCTCCACCAAAGTTAAGGCATTCCCTTTGTGAGTGACCTTAACGGAGGTGGGGTGTTACAGCAACCCTCCGTGTCACCAAAACCACTCTACCATACCGGTCTCCAACGTGACGGAGGGAAACGCTACTATAAACCACTCTAACATCGGCCCCGAGCGGGGGCAATACCGAGCCCTGGATGAACCTGAGCCGTCGATGGTGCTTATAGCCGTCATAGCCGAGTTGATGTTCAAAGCCGATCTGAATTTAGGGTCTCCCTAACTCGAGATCCTCCCAAAGATATTGAAGATTTCTATGCAGAAACCGATAGATTCCTTCGGCAAGAAGATGCAAGAATTGAGATGGAAAATCTCGAAGTTCTTACTAGGAAAGAAGGAGGCCCATTCCAAAGGCCAGAGCAAAGGAAGAGGGAAATCCTCGGAGAAGAACGATTGGAACGTATGACTCGAAGAGAAGACAAGTAAGATCGATACATCAAGCTCAATTCTCTCCCTGCTAGACATCTACCTCGATGTACGAGGATCTCTACCTTTTCCAAAGCCTCCCAAGAGGGAGCCGACCTAAAGGGAACTCAATTCGGGGAAGCACTGCATGTGTTATAATATGGCAGGTCACAACACCAATGATTGTAGGCATTTGCGCGACCTCATCGAGGAAAGGGTCAGATGTGGTGAGCTACCTGAATATGTCAAAAAAATTGTACTAGCCGTGCCGCCACAATCTTCTGCCCAAGCTCCTCAGCTCGGTCCCCGACCTCCTCGAAATGGAAAGGACCCTGAGCCCAGCAGCCGTGGCATCATTATCAACTGATCTGGTTTAGATCATCGTGGATATTTCCCATTTCTTATGATATAAGAAATGTATTTTTATTTTTTGTTTTCAATAATGTGGTTGTGTTGTAGTACACACGTACGAGATTAGGATTCAATCCCTAAGCGTGTTCTGGATTCAATGAACGACCCATTAGGATTTACTTTAATTTCTATAATAGCTCTTTAGTGACAATAAACTTTCTTCCTCGAACATGGATTATGTTTGATCAAATCAAGCACCATGTCAGGATTTGATAGGATCCTCAATTTAAGTCGGGCATGGTTAATGCTCGCTAATCCAAGTTTGGTCAGTGCTAGCCACCGTCTCTAAACCGAGCATGGTCAACGCCCGCCATCATACCAACCAAGTATAGTTAACACTCGCTAAAGCTTTTAAGCCGAGTTTGGTTAGTACTCATCCCGCTTTATTATTAAGCCAAGTATGGTTTATACTAACCAAATCTACAAAATCAAACATGGCTTATGCTCGTCCTTTAGGTATGGATAATACCAATGCTAACACTCAAACTGTCAAGATAAAACAAACTTCTCTCTCCCAGTATGAGTATGGATAATACTCGATCCAAACCTTGTCAGGATTTGACAAGTAAAAACTGTTTAACTCAAGAGTATGGTTTATGCTCAAACCCTCTGATCCTTTCCCGGACATGGTTAATGTTTGAATACCGAAGAAGAAGTGTCTAAGTAAAATTATCTCCTACAGTATCGGGTCAGTATAACCATCGAAGCGAGTTATACGTTATCAAACGAAGTCCTATTCCCAAGGCTGGAGCAACAGATAAGTTGTGACCAACACTTCTTTTTATACGCCAGGTATTCAATCCCACATATGTCGCATTTCTCGAGGAAGAACTATTCATAAGCAGTGTCGGGTCCCTCCGCCTACAGCTATTCAATAGGATCGAGCTCCACATGTTAGACCCAAAAAAATATGTGTGCCACACTAGCTCGCCTATAAATATAACCCTCTCCGGGGATAGAAAGGGAAATCTGAAAACCTCTCAAAAACAACCTCTTGTTCGGCTTACCAAGAATAGCACGCCGTACATTCTAAGTTCAACACAAGTATTTTATGTATAAACACACTGCTCTCTCTACTCTCTTTATAGAAAAACCAGTATAGCTTGTAATCGACAGTATAAACAAAGATTATAAAGTGGACATAGTTTGGATCAAGCCGAGCCACTATAAGAATATTGTGTCTCCTGTGTTTATTTACATTTTCTCGCATTTCTTTGATTACTTTCATGTGTGGTTATCGCACGTTAGGGTTGATCGTCACTAGACCAACTTTTGACGTCAACACTTCTCATATTGATCCCACTTACCTATTAAAACTTATTATAGACGGTTAAATTTTTACTTTCCCAAACCAATGCTTATTTCTTCATGCAATCCTTTTTTTTCTTTTCAAAGTCAAATTGGATTTATGATTTTGGCCTTGATTGGTGTTTGTGTTTCGGGTTTCATCAAATCGACTGCTGTCAAGCGAAAGGGTTTGCAAATTGTGTTGTCAATTTTGATTACGGTTTCAGCGCAGGTTTCATCTAATCAACAGGCCGCAATTGGAACTCTTCGTAATCACCTGAAAGAAGCCTGAGCTATCCGATGGACGTGTCGGTTGAGAACGCGAGGCTCTGAAGTAGCATCCAATATACTTGCAACAAAAATACAATAATACCGAAACTCGTCAACTAATCGAACAGTTAATTCAAATCGAATAGCTCACTGAAAATGGCTGCAAAGTCAAAGAATCATACGCTTCTACTATTAGTAATTGTATTCTCCATATCAACAATCTTCTAGTGCAAAATTACAATGGATAACTAATAAAAAATTAACGGAATCGAAGGAAGCTACCTATAGCTTGGAAGATAGGATGTTGGATCATGGAGTGCAGGTCATTTCGGCAAAGGGCCAAGAAGCAGTCGATGTTGCTCTTACAGAAGATTTAATTGTGTTAAATACTGCAGTTGTTGGAAAGTTGCCACATACTTATGTTGTTCATCTTGGAAACAACATAGAACTTATGGAAGTTGCTGAAGATCGTGTTGCTAGCATAGTTCTTCGAGCATGTACATGAGTCCTTGGGAGTACAAAATGAGGACCTAATCTTCGCTATCGTTAACAATGTTTCACGTGGTAGAGGACAGGACTTGTTTCTTCATTCATTTTATGAGAGTATGCATTTGATGCAAACTTAAAAGCTTCATGTTCCTACTGTACATGCAATGGTAGTTAGGAATGATATGAATGCTCAAACCAAGTTTGAGATGGAACTTCGTGATTTTGTGTCGAAAAAAGGAATACAAGGATATTTCATTTTGTGCATAAAACACTTGCAGTTGCTCCATTCTTGGCTGCTATCGATGTGCTTGTTCAGAACTTTCAGGTGCGTGGTGAGTGCTTTGGGAGGATAACCATTGATAGGTGATGCAGTTGCTAACAAGGATTGGGAATGCAGTTTGAAGGGTTCAAGTTGGGTGGAAGTGACGTGAAGATTAATATGGGAAATTTCGGATGTTAGAGTTATTAAATTGGGATCAATATGGGAAGGGACCTTGAATACTTGGAATTAACTAAAAATAACCCAAACCCTGGATTAATATAGGAAGACACGTGGAACTTGGGATTAATGGTATCATTTTTTCCTAATATATTTGATATTTAAATTTAACGGTTTGAATAAATGATTAAATGATGAATAATTGAGTTATGATTTTGAAGATGTTACGAATGTCGAAACGAGCTCAAATTTTGGATAGACGATAACATATATGTGAATTGAACATCTACAAAATATTGTTGGATTTGGGGTAGTGGACCTCACGGCAGGGTTGGGGTGCCAAAGGGGTACTGCAAAACGGAGGTGCCCGGAACACACCTCTCTCTTTGTATTTATGTATGTATGTATGTATGTATGTATGTGTATGTATGTGTGTGTGTGTGTGTGTGTGTATGTATGCAAGCGTTCAATGGTTCCGCAAACAGTGTTGGCACCACTTTGGCCCCTTTTTTCCACCACACTTCTGTTTTCTCTCTTCCTCTACTAATTCTCTCTCCCTCTACTACTTATTCTAATATAAACAAGTGGACATAACTCGAGTGCAAAGGGGGTGCCATTGAACGCTCCTTACAAACGCACACCCACCCACCCACACACACACACACACACACACACACATATATATATATATATATATATGTGTGTGTGTGTGTGTGTGTGTGAAGTGTTCTTGGGCACCCCTGTTTTATAACACCACTATCCGTTAGTGAGCTACACCAATCCAAATCCAACAAGGATTTGTAGATGTTCAGTCTACATATACAAAATCGTCTATTCAAAATTTGAGTTCGTTTCGACGTTCGTAACATTTTCAAAATCTTAGTTCAATTATTCATTGTTCAGACATTTATTCGAACCGTTAAATTTAAACATCAAGTATAATATTCTACGAATGTCGAGACAAGCTCAAATTTTGGATAGACGATTATATATATATATATATGTAGATTAAACATCTACAAATTCTTGTTGGATTTGGATTGGTGAAGCTCGCGAATGGGTAGGAGTGCTAAAGCGGTGCTACAAAACAGGTGCCTTGAAACGCTCCTCTCTCTCTCTCTTTGTATATATATATATATATATTGGGAGTGACTATTTGAACACAAAAGTTTGACATAAATTAGTGAACACAAAATCTCAGCCACATATTTAATTTGTTTTTATATGAGAGGTGCAAATCATGAGGTACTCGAATGGTTGAAATTTTGTTTCATTCAGTTTGTATCTAAATAGACTTTTCCATATATATATATATACACACACACACACAATTTGTTCAGTGGAGAAATCGACCGAAGTCGTAAAACCCCATCTAGTGCACCTAGCCCGGTCCGCAAGCACGACATAAGTGACTGATCTTAGCGTATGCACATGGTGAGCTGCTAGCACACTAGACAAATCGTCCCTAGATTCCCCTTAAATTCCATCACACCAGCCACTTTCTTTTTCTATCCACTTACTCTTTCACTCGTTAATTATTTAAATATAAATTAATGACCTTGATTAGAAAGCAAAACGAGTTCTTTAAATTCGGGATGTCATATAACTTATATATATATATATATATATATATATATATATATATATATATATGAGTTATACACACATGCGCACACACATGTACATAAATACATACTAGCATGGAGCTCGTACTGATGGCATGAATGCGAGCATTATTTTTTCTTCAATTTTTGCAATTGCGTAATGCATGAGTAATATATTTGATCTGTGCAAAACTCTTGTAAAATTCAAAAAATGGTATTTTTTATGCATCTGATCATCATAAATTGTAAAAATGTGAATCCTTGTGCGGTTAAATTTTATCATCGATACGACCGCAAACTATTACGAACTTTAAACTTGATTAGCTTGTAGATAGCTGCAATCCTTATGGATAGATGCAACATAGGCCTCGTTGGAGCTTGTACTAAAAACAAAGAAACAACCTAACCGAGTTTGTATATAACATTAACATAGATAATCGTTCAATTTTCTTAGTTACTTTTTTAAATTCACACTCATACAAATGAATATGATTTCTTAGTAAATATTTGGATAAATAATAAAAGAATCTTTTAAAAAGAAATAGTTGTCAGATGATAGCAACACAACCAAAGCAATTAAGTAATAAAATATCTAAACAAAGTGAGATAGGGTTTTCTCTCAATTTCCATAAGGGAAAACATATTATCTCAAAAATTAACCATCGATTCATGACACTAATCTAGATAAACCAACAGATCCATCACAAATTAGATCCCAATGGATTCCAAAATTATCCTTATAACAAAATTCGAAGGGGCCTCTGATCTCAATGGATTTAGGCCCATCAATCTATTCAGCTACATTTTTAAGCTTATCACTAAGGTCCTAGATAATAGCCTTCAGACTCACATTGCCAGCCTAGTTAACCCTGCCCAAGTATCTTTTACCATGGGTTGCTATATCCTGGACTATTTCGTCACCACCCAAGAAATTATTTCTCACTGCCAACGCTCGGTAACTCCTGGACTTCTTTTTAAAATTGATTTCTCCAAAGCTTTCGACCCTGTTAATTGGAACTTCTTACTTTCCATTCTTGCACATAGAGGTTTCCTTACCCCTTGGTGTGACTGGATCTCCTCCATATTACACTCTAGCCTCTCTTTTGTCTCCATTAAGGGTGTAGAGGGCGATCTCATTAAGTCCAAGTATGGACTCCGCCAATGCGACCCCTACCCCATGCTCTTTGTGTTGGTTGCCAATGTCCTCTGTCGCATGATCAACCTTGCTTCCACCAATGGCTTCATTACTGGCATTCACCCAAATCCAAACTCCCCCGAAATAGTTAATACTCAATTCGCAGACGACACAGTCCTCTTTGCCACCCCCTCACCCTGTAATATCCATTGCCTCAAAGTGCTCACCTACATTTTTGAACTCATTTCTAGTCTGTCTATCAACTTCTCAGAAAGCTTCCTCTTCATGCTTGGCGACACTGAACTTCTAGGTCTCGCCATTGCCTTTGCCCTTAACTATCATATTGTAAGCTTACCCTTACCATACATGGGTGTTCCCATCTTCCCCACAAGATTACTTCACGCTGACTGGCAATCTCTCATTACAAGAATTGAATCCCGCCTTGCAACTTGAAAAGCTTTCGCTCTCTCTAAAATCGACCGTCTCACCTTACTCAACTTTGTCCTCTCCTCCATGCTCCTTTATTGGCTTTCCTTCTACCTTTGGATCATTAACTAGATTGATCACCTTAGGGGATCCTTCCTATGGCATGGTGGACTCACTAGATCGTTGGCCAATCGAAACATCATTTGCAAATCAAAGTATCAAGGTGGTCTGGGTGCTATCAACCAACATAACTTCAACCTAGCTCTCCTCACCAAATGGCTTTGGCTTTTTGTACCTCTAGTGACTACCCTTTGAAGACTTGGTGAAAACCCCTACACTTCTTAGTGTCACCCATATGTTAATGCGTTAAGGTTTATGAAGTGCTTAGGTATAAAGTAACAACACAGAGACTAAAGTTCACAAGACATAAACATAAAACAAAGCGAAAACTTTAAAACATTATTTAAATAAGTAAGTCAAATCAATGTACTTATTAATTACATCTTAAAATATCAAATAGTCATCGTCATAGACCAAACACACTGTTTCGTGAGTAAATATCAGAGTACATAAGTAAAACCATAAAAAACATCCCTCTCATATGTCAATACAATGATTAGAAAACAAGAAGTGAACCAATACATGAGTTTGAAAAGAGTTTGAATCCAAGCTAAACCGAATAATCAAGAATCACTGTTGAGACCCTCCACCCTACAAATTGGGTGGGAGGGGGAAGGAAGAGAGAAGGATAAAACAAACTAGGTCAGATATACGTCTGGTGAGTTCTAGTAATTTCTAGTTTAAGCATAAGAGAAGTAAGCATTTAAACAGATGAATAGTTCTAAGAGCAATAGACAAAAAATCATAAATGAAATAGAAGGAAAGGTAAATACGAAATAAAGATAGGCTTCTCATTCATATCTTATATTGTTACACCAACTACCAAGGTACTACATTTAGGTATTACTAAATTTCTACCTGTCGATTGGCTCATATACCAATAATGTGATAACCTACGCCAGCTATGGGATTCGAGTTATCAATCCCGAATCCATCAACTAAAATGACATAACTATTAATTACATGCATTACAACGGCTTATCTTCCCCAATCGGCTCGATGCACACCCACCGTTCCGCCAGAATGCGCCCGTACCCACCTCGTTTAAACCTCTTACTATCTAGTATAGTAAAGCGTGCCCTAGCCTCTACCTAGTATGAGGCCTCCATGATAAAAGGGATACTGACTAATACAGGTTCCTAACCAAATATATAATCAACACAAGTCACGCGTAGACTTGGTCCTCATTCATTATTTTATTAGCCCTCTTATCTTCCCTAACTAGCCCTAAGCTGCTGGAACGAACTTAGACTAGGATTTCATTATTTGATTAGGCCTCTTATCTTTCCCAATCATCCCTATGCTACTGGAACGGACCCAGTCTACAAGCCACTTATCTTCCTCAATCAGCCCCACGCTGCTGGAATGGACTCCCTCTATCTTAGCTTATTAATTTTAACTTAACACAGTTTAAGTTTATTAATAAGCCCAACATAACCTCATTTTATATCCCTAGGTTGTATTAACATCCCTAATTAATGCTACCTTTTTATACAACCCATTCCCACGTTACTTGATGTCCAATTAAGTGGAAAGATTGCTAGAACTTTAATTGGATTCTCTTAAAAGTAACCTTTTAGTTTTCGAGTTGTAAGCATCAAACAGTAGGCCAACTTTTCTATTACTGGATATCGGATTTCTAGATCCTTTAACCTTCTGCTAACAAAATAAATGGGAAGTTGTGTTTTATTGCTTTCCCTAATAAGAACTAAGCTGACTGCATATTCCGAGACAGCCAAGTAAAGTTACAAGTCTTCCCCATTTTCGAGACTGGATAAAATTGGAGGTTTTCCCAAATAATCTTTCAATTCTTGGAAGGCCTTTTTGCATTCCTTAGTCGATTCAAAGTTCTTCTTTTCCTTAATTATGTCCAAGAAAGGTATGCACTTATTGGTGGCTTTAGAAATAAACTGATTCAAGGCTGCTACTTTTCAATTTATACTCATGACCTCTTTAGTTGTCCTGGGTTCATCCATATTCCTTATGGCTTTAATTTGGACGGGGCTAGCGTCAATCCCATTTTCACTAATGACATATACCAGGAATTCGATAGATTGAACCCTAAAAGTACATTTTTGTGGATTCAATTTCATTTGATATTCCCACATGACATTGAACATTTCTTTCAAATCTTTCAAATGATTTCTTCTTCGTTGGATTTTACAATAAGTCATCCACATACACTTCCATATTCCTCCATATTTGATTTTGGAACATTCTGTTAACCATTCTTTGATATGTAGCACCTGTATTTGTCAATCCAAAGGGCATTACCTTGTAGCAGTATGTACCCCAATCAGTAATGAAACTTGTATGCACTTCTTCTGATTTGAACAAAGGAATCTGTTTAAATCTTGAATAGGCATCTATAAGTGATAGTAACTTATGTCCATAAGTCGCGTCAACTAACTGATTTATCCGGAAAAGGGGATAACAATCCTTTCGACATTCTTTATTCAAATCTTTGTAGTCGACACAAGTTCTCCATTTTCCATTTGACTTCTTTACTAATACCGGATTGGCTAACCATTTAGGATAGAAAACCTCTCGAATGAATCCATTTGCAAGTAATTTTTTACTTCCTCTTTTAAAGCTTTCAACTTGTCCCTGCTATCCTGCCTTTTCTTTTGTCGGATAGGAATTACAGTTGGGTTGATGTTCATAATATGGGTCATGATAGTGATCCCTATCATATCTGAATGGGTACAAGCGAAAACATCTTCATGATGCAGTAGAAACTGAATCAGATCCATTCTCAATAATCCTCCTAATTTTTTCCCTATTTTTATGATTTTGGATGAATCTGTTGAATCTATGCATATTTCATCCAAATCCTCTATGGGTTTGATTCTTTCCATATCCCATTGGGAATCTAGTTCAATTATGATTTCCTCTTCTTCGGCTGAGTTTTTCTTTTCGGACTGTTTTCTTTTATTTCCCAAAGGTTTATACCTATCATTCACATGCTTGTTAGTATTGTTGATTCTTACTTTAGCTTTGAATGTCGGATATAGAAACCCGTCATCCACAGTTGGAAAAATTATAGAAAAACTAAAGTAACCAAAATACCCCCTTTTATATTGGTCGAGAGTAGCAAAGTATAGTTTGCGGGAGCTGAATTGTTCTCCCCTAATGGTGCCCCATCTTTGTTTACTTAGAAACTTCATCATGAGATACTTCGATAAGGCGAAGGCATCCACTTCATCAGGAGCTGGGTCGTCGAAGATTACGTTGTAGTAAGAAGGCTGGTCGATAATGACAAAGAGATTCGCGAAAGTTCGACAAAGAGGTTGTAATACAACATGGACCAGCAACTTAATTTTCCCAACCGGAGTAGAACCTTTGTTGTTGAAGTCGAAGATGGGTTCACTGCTAAATTCCAGCTGTTGTTCGTAAAGACCCATTTGGTTAAATGCATGCTTTAAGATCACATTAACTGCACTTCTAGTATCAACTAGAATTTTTGAAACCACTGAAAGCTAAATTTGTGTTTTGATCATTAAAGGGTCATTATGCGGATGATGGACACCCTTCTGCATCATGTTTGGTGACACCATCAAGTTGTGTTTTTTGATAGTAAATCGGGAATCTTTAAGCGGCAACTCCTCCTAAATGCAAAATATCCCCTCACGGGCCTCTTTCATATATCATTTTCTGGAAGCTTGACCATTCCTGGAAAAGTGTGGCCCTCCATGGATCACATTTATACGGTTTACCGGAGGACCCAAATTCAGCTAACCCTCTTCATTTAGGACTTTCACCATGTTAGCTGAGATTTTCTGGTGTCCATAGGAACGTTGAATTATCTGTTGTTTATCCTAGATGAACTCTTTTAAGTGCCCTTCCCGGATAATCTTTTGAATTATACCCTCAAGCACTTCGCACTCATCGGTTATATTCCCATTCGTCTTATGATACTCACAATATTTCCCTTAATTGGATGGTTCTAGGCAATTTTTATCTTCAAAAGAAACCAGGAAGCCGACTCTCTCTTTTGCTACAACATATATGAACGAGATGGCTTGATTTAAGGCTACATAATTAGTGTTAGAATCTTCCCACTTTGACTTTTTCTGATTTCTATCAAATTTGGATTTCCCGCCTTGAGGCTTATGATTTTGGTTAAAGCAAGATTTCTCTTCTTCTCCACGGAAGCCAGGCTTCTCCTTTGAATAATATAATTTATCCATTCAGATGAATTTATCTTCCTAGAAATGGAAGTCAAGTAAGTCCTTACATCCATGGATGTGTAGTTCTTTCCGGAATGGAGTGATCTCAATCAACCACGAATAAATGATGATGAGTTTATCAAGGTCGTTCATGTCTTTTGCTTTCAAAGCTTCAACATTAAACCTCTTTAGTTAATCGCACAGGGATTCCCCTTTCCTTTTCTTTATATTTCCAATGATAGTGTAGTCCATCATTGGATCTTGAGATGCAGAATTGTGCAGAGAACACATAAGAAAGTTGCTTCCATGAGTAGATGGTTTTCTCCCGATACTGGCCATACCATTTAGCAATTGCTCCCTTAAGACTTACCGAGAATAGTCGGCATCGAACAACCCCGAAGTATTGTAAAGATTCATTTGCCCGTCGAAAGCCATGAGATGATCATTTGGATCAGTGGTTCTGAGATACTTCATGGTGGGTATCTTCACTTGTGACAGTATTGCCGCTTTCATGATCTCATCAGTAAAGGAGGTCACTCTCTCATTATTGTTAACCAAGGTTCTCTTTCCTTTGCTTCCAAGTAGGTCTTTAACAACCTTCTTTTCCATATCCTTGAAATAAGCTTCTAAGTTATTATAATTTGACCTTTCGGGACTGTATCCTTCAGTAGTCGAGCTTTCAGATTTCTTTTGCTGTGTCGGTTTCCCAGGCGGTTTACTTCGGAAAGATTGGGTTTTTCTTCTTGGAGGAAGTAAAATTGGTTTTCTCCTTTTCCCTGAATTGTAGGATGGGTGCATTTCTCCTCGAAGATTGAACTTCCTCCCTTTGACTCGGTTCGGTGTTTTTCAAAGTCTTCTATGCCCAAGCAATTTGTAGGAGATTCTACGTTTCAAGAAACTGTTGCTCCAAAGCCTTATCTTGATGGCATTCCCATCCATAGAATTCGGGTTTGGAGGTTGTGCTAGAACATAGGGTGCACCTACTTCAGTAGTGTCTGGGTTGAATGATGGATCTATATTTTATTTGAAAGTAGTTTTATGAGCTGCTTCTTCATTAATGATGCTTAGTCTTTTTGATCTCAACTTATCCTGCCATCGAGTAAGCATTCACAAATTAATCCAAAATAAGTAAGAGATCAGAGGTTCAAGCCCTCCTTCTAGACTTAGAATGTTAACGATAAAAATCGTTAACACCCAGTTGAGAACTGACAGAACAGATGCAATGAAATTATAAGATGATCAATCTAGAAGACTCCCTTAATAGACAGGTCAACTTAAGATATATTGAGTATAAACTTGATATCCTCTTAATTAAAATATCTTTAAATGTTTCTTAAATTATTGATGTTTCTTCTTGAATGCAAATGCTACACTCTTTTGATTGTGTCAACAGTGTATTTGGAAGTGAAGCAGGGTTATATCAGGGATGACATTTTAAGTTCCCGTATTTAGGTTTGAGGGTATTCATGTTATGACCTTTTTATATGCATAGGAAACCTTAATACAAAGGTGTTCCCTAGATTCAAGATATAATAATGAACTTTGTGTAAAGAGGGAATAGGATAAGATATCGCAATGTTCATATTTGATGATGAATTATAGCCTTTAACAAAAAAAGGTAATACTTCCACATCGATTCAGCCAACGAAAGGCCTTGGTTATGTCAATGATCGAATTATAAAGCTATGATAAGTCATCTAAACGCTATGATATGTTAGACATATTCAAATAAAATAAGGTACAAGCATGAATCATGAAGGAAGAATCATTGATTTTGTTCGATGATTCTCCTTCCGATGTGTTTGTGCTTGAATCTTTTGTATATGAGATTAGTTGATGACTCCCTATTAAAATAATTTCGTCACAAATATTTTTATAGAATCGAGAATAAGTACGATCCCGGTTTCACCTTATTTATCAAGAATGTATTACAATTGATGAGAAAATCTCCAATTTAATTTCAAAATTTGGGTTTTGGTTCTAAGAATTGAGTACAAAATTTTGGAATGAGGAAAAGCCCCCCAAAATGTGACCCTGGGATCCTATTTATAAAGGATTTGGACCCAGTATGGTTTCCGTCTCTTGATGTTAACCCACTTCAATGGCTTCTAGTTTTGGTGGCAACTTCGTGATGTCGGCCTGCTTTAGCAACTTTCGGTTTCGGTAGCAACTTCTTGATGGTCTCCCACTTTACCAACTTCTGTTTTCAGTGTCGGCTCTTACAATGGTATCGGCACCAAGCCAGTTGGTGTGGATATCTCCCTTTTGCTCCAGTGTTAATTGTTACCGGCTTTGTACTTCCTCTTCATGAGCCTGGCTTCAGTCTCGCCCGAATTAGGTTTCGATTTAACCCTTCTGACCTATGTTTCTAGTGCTAGCTAATTGCTTTCTCCTCTTCGTGTTTGGTTTCACCATCAATGACACTGGCTTTCGGTATCATCTCCATGCTTTGACCCTAATTTCCTTGGTATCGGGTTTATGCTTTCACCTTCACTATTCGATATCGAAACCAAGACAATCGCTTATTGCGTGCTGGTATCGAAAACATGCCTTTATTGCTATCTTCTCTCAGTATCGACACTAAGCTATTTGATCTGGTTTGTTGGTGCCGATAGCATATGTACCAAGTCCCTTTTCTGGTGTCGTCTTTAAAGATTCCTTATATATTCTTGGTGCCAATTCTATAGCTCCTATCATGTTGTTTTCGTTTTCGTTGTTGTCATTCCCTTCCTTCAGAGTCAGATTCTACCTACTATGGATCTTCTTCTTGGTGTCAGTTTTCTTTCTTAGACCCTTTGCTTTTGACTCCAGCTCCACTTCTTGCTTTGGTATCGATGGAAGACTTCTCAGGCTTCTTATTCGGTATCGACTCCATTGCAATATCCTTTTACCTTGCCTTAGTTTCAATGTCGAATTCTTCTAGTATCATGTCTCAACCATCATGCTATACTTCTTGAGTGCTTCACGTCGGTCCAATATCATAGCCAAATACCAATTATGCTAAAATTCCTGCCTTTCCATCACATATACTTGAGTAATCAACCTTCGACCCATCCAAAATCACGTTCAATTCACTTGAAAATTTGCATGTAGCCTAGATTCACCACACTGTGCCACTTCATAAATGTAATCAAACTTTGACTTATCCTGATGGATCGATACTGGTCCATGATCATGGACATTACCAATTCACACACTTAGAGAATTTCAAAGTTAAATTTGCTGAGTGTCATCCCAATATCCTTCAGAGCTCCTCCGCTAAGTTTTGTCTGAATCCGATCATCTAGACCTCGATTTGCTCCATTCTTCAAACCTAAGGTCTACATCAACTAATTTAAACAAACAACTCAAACAATACAATCAACTCAATCATAAAAGATAGCGATTTATCAACTCTTGATCATACGAACATGCATATAACATAAAAATAACATAAATCAATGGATCTAACATAACTGGAATCTAAACATACACAAGAACATGGTAGATCTAACAATTATCTGATTTACATGATTAAATTTGGATTTCCTAGGATGTCTAAATCTGAATTAAACCCATAGGATTAGATCTAGGTTGAATTTAGCATATAACATATGAAATTGATCCTAATTTACCCATGTAATCCGTAGTTACGTGTGAGAGATATTTATCACTCACCAGATCTAAGATCCAAAGCAAGCCTGATGAATTCGGATATGGACAACGATGAAGATCCCCAAGGTTGATACAATTTGATGTGACCTAATCTTCATTGATTATGATTTAACCTCGGGTGTAACCTGTGATGAATTTGGATGAATGGGATGAAGAAATTATGGATTAGGTTGAACCGGAGAATCACAAGCGCCCAACCTAATGTTTGAATGAAGAAAGAAACCCTAGTTCTCTTCCCAACCCCTCTATTTATAACTGTAGGTCATTAGCCTAATGAGCTTGACAAATCAGCCCATTAGCTGCTAATTATACTGCCTAAAAAACGGTGAAACTTAAAACAGTGATTCTTCCCTAACCACTGAACCAAATCTTTAATGTGACCACTCTACGAAATCGTAAACCATCAATCCAGTGAGACCAATTTCAGTACTTGGTTTGATCCCTATCAAATGTTATAGCTAAAAGAATATTCGAAGGGGAAAATTGTCACAAGTTGATTCAGTAAAAATAATAGACATGTCTTGCATCCTCATGAACAACATATTAATATCTGAGAATGATCCAACCCACTAGGGAATTAAATATAATTATTTTATGATCCTCTGTTCCTCCTATACGTAAAATATTGGTCGTTACAGAAAACTTGTTGCATCTATAGCAATCTTGTAGTTTCACAGATCAAATTAATAATGACGAATACAATAAAAGATATGACAGAGGGTGCAACACGGTCAATGTTCCTTACTATCAAGTTGACGATGATAGCGTCAATATCGAAGAATAACCGAACATAGAAGAGAAAAATATGATTTATTGGCCTTAGCTAAGAGGCTATTGTGGGATGGTTGCAAAAGCGGATCTGATTTATGGTTAAGCATTGAATACATTCGTATAAAATTAAAATTCAGCCTCATAAAATTCAGTCTTAAGTTGAATTCAAACGACGTGAATTCAATCAAAATGGAATCATACAGGAAGATAAGCTATGACGAGTTTTAAGACTCTAACTAAAACCCTAAAGAACGATTCCTGAGAGAGGCTTAAGACAATACCATCGTCATAGTATCTTACACTGTTCTGGAAAGTTGCTCTAATACCAAACTGTAACGCCCCGCCTCTATACCCACTATCGTCCAGTTCATTTCAGAGAAATGTCATAGACCATAACGGAGAATGAGGTTTGTGAAGAGCGACCGATTGTACAATTGCTCCATGTGAGGATGCACATCGAATTTTGATACCGATTAAAATTTCAACATGACCATTCGACACATAGGGCAACTACACAACGACTATAAATAATCCGGAAGGCAGTATAAAATAGACAACAACAATAATATAAGTATGGTATATCTCAAAGCTAGACACAGAATAATCATATCACAAAGGCGGAATAGATATGAATAAACCAAGAATGTGTACAACAAAATAGTGGTCAACAAAGATCCACTAATCCCAAAAGAATAGATACATGCACCAAGATCTAAATACAAGAATATGTACACAACAAATGATAATGTCATAGGTACAAAAGTACATAAAACTACGGAGACCGAATAGCAAGTTGAAAGCAGAAGATCAATCTTGCGAGGAGTCCCAGAGGAATACCTAAAATGACTCGGCAGTCTGACCCGAGTATTATTTATAAGAATAAACAATAAACGGATCAGTCTAGCTATACTCATCAAATAAACCGAGATAACAAGAGATATAACACAGGATGACATGAACATGGCATGTCGACACAATCATGAAATGACAATCGAATGTCAGCACACAAATATCTCTAAATAATCTCCTAGCTAATATAGAATGCAACATTCAAATAATAACACACAATAGGAAATGACAGCGGAATGCCAAATAAACTAAACACATGACGATCATAATGACAAGGCTGCTGACACCACCCATAAGCAATTCTGTCAATAATGGCCAGGTCGCTAACACCTTCCACAAGCAGTTCGATCGTAATGATAAGGTCGCTGACACCACTCATAAGCAATTCTATCAATAATGGTCAGGTTGCTAACACCTTCCACAAGCAGTTCGATTATAATGACAAGGTCGCTGACACCACTCATAAAAAATTCTGTCAATAATGGTTAGGTCGCTGACACCACTCATAAGCTGTTCGATCATAGACCTGTTCATAGACAAGATACGATCTCTAGGTAGCAAACCCATAAGTTTGAGCCGGAGCTCCCCACGAAGCCGGATCGTGACCCCGGAAGAGAGAAAACGGATAATCGTGAAATCCCTAGAAAACATCATATATCATAGAAAATCATAGAAAGTTGGATCGAAGTCCCCCAGGTGAAATCCAAGAATCGTAAATCCACTCGGGCGATCGAGGACCACAAAACATAAATCATCAAAGGACCGCATCGGTCCAGTGAGTATAAATTACACCAAGATAGTTAATATAAGAAAATAGCTAAATGTCCCATAACCACTTGCTATTCTCAAA
Organism: Allium sativum; assembly: GCA_030737875.1. Taxonomy (NCBI): domain Eukaryota; kingdom Viridiplantae; phylum Streptophyta; class Magnoliopsida; order Asparagales; family Amaryllidaceae; genus Allium; species Allium sativum. Next base: position 166,647,216 of record CM060924.1, read on the forward strand.
TATTTACAATCCCGTCGTTGATTCATTCTAAAAACAACAAGAATCGTCACAACGTGTTCGAACGTATGAGTCCAAGAGTTATTCGCCGAAGTAAACATTTAAGGGGTCATAGTCCTCAGTTTTACAAAGGTAAAAAAACTAAATTTCTCGCCTGATCGAGTAAAGAGGATCCGTACACACTAATAGATTGGAATCCGTAGAAGGATTTGTAGTCCATTAATAATATATAAACCCTCGCATAAGTCCGACATGACAATGTACATGAGCATGATTGCCAAAGCAAATCGATCAAGGGAATTCACATTGCAATAACGTAAATTCAATTCATAAATCATCAAATATAAATTCGATAAATCGAATATATATATATATATAGCTCGTTAGTGAATCCAATGACGTTAAGGAACGATTAGAAATCACTTTGAGCGACAGGAAACAAAGACACAAAACTGGGTGCCACAGATCAAAGTACGATCACCAAGGTGATCGATCACTCGTAATTCACATTACAACAATCATATAAGAAATCAAAGTGATAACGGTTGTAATTTCGATCAACGAACTAATCGAAATCCCAAACTAGCACCCGAAGGTTTTAAACATCGGAATAGACTCGAAGGATATCGAGTCGATAATTCACGTTTTAATGGCGTGATTATATTAACAAGAGTATCGAATAAATTCGATATATAAAACAGAGCGCATAGGCTCTAGAATGATTCACATCATAAACAATGTGAATAGACCAAAAGAATCAACATCAGAAGAATCACTTGAGAATCAAAGACGACGAATCGAGCTGTTGGAATCTGTGAATTCATGAAGCTGAAGTTCACAAACGAAGTCTGAACGGGCCGAGCTCTGGCCGGGAAAGAGCCTGGATGGGGGTAGACCGTGGACCCTCTAGTCCACAGCAGAAAAACAGATTCAAACGTCTGAATCATTTAGGTCAGACGTCTGAACTGAGATTTTCAGAAACCACCAAGGATTTAGTTCATTTTGGCCCCCTTTCAGACGTCTGAATTATTCTGGCCAGACGCTTGAATTACAATTCAGACGTCTGAGCAATAATTTTCAGACTTCTGAGTTCTGTTGCTTGAAACTATAATTATTTGGAGCAGGTCAGACATCTGCCCAAAAATATTCAGACGTCTGAAACCTGTTCCGTAGCACAATTTGCCTTGAAAACATGTTCAAAACGATATCGACGAATGCCCGAAGGCTTATGATGTTATGCACATGTATATGAGGCTTCAAGGACTTGCCGAAACAACTTATAACACCCAAATACGCATGCACAAAAGTTCATACAGGAGATTAGTAATGGTTTTGATTATAAACTCCAAAACGGGCGAATTTTCTAACCAAAGCAATTAAATACGATTCAAGCGGCTTGTGAAGCCTTAGAACTATGTCGGGGGACAACGGAGCTTCACAACATCACCAATTCAACTCAAAACATACGCACAAGATCGTGTAAACAATCCTACTTATAATTTCTACTCAATGGAACATAAACATATGGAATCAGCTAAGTTACACTAACATAACCAATTCACTAGCACATGCAAACACATATGAACACTAAATTACACTTGTACAAGCCAATGACTTGTGGCATAGATGTGAGTTCAAAAAGAACTCACCTTTGCTTGCTAGAAGCAAGAATTCAACCCAAAGCTTTGCTAAATCAACCTCTCATCAACAAGAGCTCAGGAATCTTCAACCTAAACACATATACATGAATCTCCTACAAATTAGGTCACATGAAATTTTAGAAATCGACGAGAGAATAGGTTGGAGATGATAGGGAGCAGCTTACCTAAGCTTTTCTTTGGATTTGCACTTGATTTCAACAAGAATTGGAGCTCCAAGGTCTAGCTAGGGCTTAGGGAATTTCTATTTCCCATTCCCTCACCCCATTTCTATTTTGATGAAGTGTGGAGTGAATGAAGAGGAGGAGGAGGATTTGGAGTTATATGGTGAGCTAGGCTAGCTCAACCAAGGCCTAACCCAAAGTGCCAAATTTCGGAATCTCAGAACATATCGACGCTTACACTTTTCGAACTCCTAAACGACATTTTGAACTCAATGGAAGTGGTTTCGAGTCAAAATTCATCAATATACAAAAAGTGATATTTTGGTCATACATCAAATGAAAATGACCAAATTCGCCCAACTCGAAAGGTATCGATGCTTACAGTCAAAAAGGTTGTAAACGATGATCTAGACCCAATGGAAGTGGTCCCGAATCCTAATTTTATCGTTTGTGAAAAACGACTTTTTGAGTGACACATGAGATACGATGATATATTTAAATAAAATATGTAAATCTAAAATCATCGAATGAGCGGGTTGTTGCACCGCATTATACGTATCGGAATATCGTAAAATAATTTTATTTTATTCCCTGATGGTTGGATCATTCTCATATTTTAATATGTTGCTTATGGGGATGGGAGACATATCCATAATTTTTACCAATTTTGTTTGTGATCATTTTGCCCTTATTACTTTTGTACAGGGCATAACTTTTGACTCAGGTCGAATCATAGGGTGAGACCTATGCCATTGGAAAGAAAATGAGGATTGCCTTTCCGTAGAGTAGTTGCATTAAGGTTTTGGCTTAGCGATTTAGGAGAAATCGTTGTTTTAAGGTTTTCGGTTGGTTGTTCAGGATTTTGAAGCCTTAATGGGTTGATTTGAGAATGCCCATTAGTGGGCAGGTTATGGGAAAGGTTTAGTTTCTCCATTCTCTCATTAGGTGGCCTATGTTCCTCCTTCTTCCAACACCTTTCCACCATTAAAATCAAAATCAAAATCTAAGCATAGGAAATCAAAGATCTACACCACTGGAGGCTAGATCTACATCGTTTCAAGGGAGAATTCATAAAATGGAGTGGATTGAAGCAAGATCTCTGCTGTTCGGATTCATATTTCACCATTATTACTTTATTTTGGAGAATTGGTGAGTGGTTTACGTCTCTTACATGGATTCAATGAAATATATGAGTGTTTGATCATGTTTTACATCAAACTCAAGTGTTTTCTCATAGATCTATGCATTAATAAGATTGTTTTCATATGAATCACCTTAGGATCTAATTTAGCACGATTAAAACGGTAATTCTTATGACATTTCATATGATTCTGCACGTTAGATCTATAAATTTTAGTCATATGATCATTCATTATGATTTTGGAGTGATTTGCATAATTTTGGTGAAAATCATCAAATTCATGTTGCTAATCGTTTCATACCATGTTTGTGGCCATATTTGATCAAATGAATGAGTTGGTTTTGCCGAATCTATCATTTTGGCGAAGTTTTGGTTGAAATGGCAGTTGGATTGGCGAAATGCAGGTTTTGGGTCGTTCGTGATCTTCCTGGTCGGTTGGTCGCAATGTTGTCTTGGGAGACAAGTCAGAAGATGGTTCGGCCCTAACCTGGTCGTTCGCACCTGGTTGGTAGGGTCGGTCGCCCCTGAATGGTTAGGTCGGTCGGCTATTGTAGGGGTCGAGCAAGCTTGGGTCATGCACTCAGGGACGTGTCAGTCGGTCTGGGGAAAAAGAAAGCTTCAGGTCAGTTGTAACACCCCGTAATTCTGTGACATTAAGATTCTCAAATTAAAGTATAATTAATTTTTAAAAGAAAAAAATTAAAAGAAAAAGATCCATGCAGTTGTTTAATTTAAGTATTGTAACTAACATGAAAAAGAGAAGTAAGGAGAGAACAATAATTATTATTATTCTAAGACTTATTAACAAAAGCCTCTGTAGCTCAGTTGGTTAAGGCATTGGATTTGTAGCATGGAGGTCGGGGGTTCGAACCCCGACGGCGGCATAATTTTTTTATCTTTGTTTTAGAGAGGGCCAACTGAACATGCAAATATATGTACGTATACAAATTCAAAATTTGAAAGGATAAGAACGTACATATAAGGAAATAAAGAAAAAATATATACATATGAGAATATAAAGATATATATGCAAAAATATATGTATACGAAAGATAAAATTCAAGATAAGGCTACAGTCAATGAAATATGGAAACATCATTTGAATTTTGAAAATAAAATGAAAATTGTGCGTATATATATACGCGTAAAATGGTCGTTAGAGGAATTGTATACATATAAGAATATTTCATGTGAATAAAACAGTTAAATAAATTCCAGAAATTCAAAAGTTCGAAAATCAAACTTCTACGCCAAAACAATTCATTCAAAATTCAAATTTCTACGCCAAAATAACTTGTGGGACCCAATGTTGACTCAGCACTGCGTGTATGATAAGGTTTGGCTAGATTCATCTACGTACGTGGACTATTTTCTTAACTGGGTTCAATGCTGACTCAGCGTTGCGTGTACGATAAGGTCTTGAGCAGCTATATAAACAGCCCTAGTCGTCATTCTCTTTGCACCAATTCTCTTCTATCCTTATGCTGCTAAGATTCATGGCTTCTTCCCCTCCTCTAAATTTTCTTAAATAATTAAAATAAAATATAAATTCAAGACATGGAGATGCTGCTCAAATCTGTTCAGGAGAAGATTCAAATCAAAGTGAAGAATTCAAAGGCTAAATCAACAAACCTCGAGCAACGACATACGAATCTTAGCATCACCGTTCTTCTATTCTAGATCTAATTTCTGTAAGTTGGTTATTTCTAGACTTAAACGTTTTATTTTTACTTGTGACATGAAATTAAAAGGATATAAGAAAAATGCCTAATCTCTTCACTTGGATCTGTGTTTATTTAAGTTTTTGGATCTAATTCTTGACTATGGCCCAGAATATACTATGACTTTGATTGACGGCCTATGACTATTGAACAAAGAGGATATGCCTATGCCTATGATCATGATTATGAGAAATATGACCATGAACCTGTTGCCTTTGAATTACGAACATGAACCTTGATTTGGGACATACAACATATGACTATGACATTGCCTATGACAATGACTTATGACTATGGGAATTATTTTCCCTTTTGGACTATGAACATTGCCTATAACTATGAACCTTGCCTATGACTCATAATTAGGAAAATTGTTGCTTAAGTTTTGTGGCTATGAAATTGGGTCTAAACCCGATTATCTATTTTATCTGTTCCTTGTTTTTCTTTGGTTTTAGACTGTGGGAATTTACCTATTCAGTTAGGTCTACCCATGTTCTTGAACCTTTTCTATCTATTGGTTTTAGACCGTGGGAATTTACCTATTAAGTTAGGTCTACCCATATTCTTGAACCTACGTCGTTATCCAAACCTTTTATGCCAGTTATTATCCCTTTTCATAGCATCTTTGGTTCATTCCCTATTTTCTACGAATCTAGATTTATTTACAATCTATGTTAAATCACGATTATACGAACGGTGGGAATGCAATTTGGGGAAAATATGAAAATGAACATAAATGTAGTTATAAGCTTGGAAATTGGCATAAATTGGGAATATGTATTATGGCATGTTCATAGGAATGCAAATTGGATAAGTTTGACATATTAAATTTAGTATTAGCAAGTAAGCTAAATTTTAGGCATGAAATGTAAACTAGAATAATAATTCTAGTCTTACCATAAACTGTGAATTAGGAATGTTAAATCAAAATTGTGTTAATTAAAGATTTGGAATAAGTATATTAGCACAATTTTGAATTTAGCCATAACTGTGAGAAAGTGTCATGTTTAGAATAAATTATGGTTAGTGACACTTAATTTGGTATAATTTACATACCAAAAAGTACAAATATGATAAATAAGAGGGAACAGGCCATAATAATAAATGTGACAATGTACATTAAAAGTGTAATAATGAAATAAGTAAATTAGGAGTAAATTTACTTATAGAATTTGTCATAAATGATAAATTGTTCATTTACCACAAAATATGTAACATGCATGTAGGTAAAGTTTTGGCCATAAATTATAAACTAGGATATTTAATCTAGTTTTGGCAATGAAATAGGAAATGGCCTGAACTGCAAGTTGGGTTAGGACTTGGGCCTAGAATATAAGTATACTAGTGGGCAGGACAAAATGAAAATGATATAGGCCAAGTTTATTTAAAAAGGGAAAATGGACTTTGAAGATAAATTGTTGACAATTTATATATGGAGAAAAGAAAGGTTTTCTCTTTGAATAACACATACACCTGAAAGTTCTAGGGTGACAGAGAGGATAGTGTCTAGGCTTGGGTTTGGAAAATACAAGTTTCTTGCCCTCCCTGGTTATCCCTAACTGATCCGAAGGACGGGATGGTTGTTTTCAAAACCAGATTTGGAAATTAATCAAAAACCCTTTGAACTTAGAAAACATGAATATGCCTAACCCGAGGTTAGACTGAGTTGCGGTGTAAACCTGCCCGGAACCGACCGGCACATCCAGAACCGCAGCAATATCTGTCTAATGTGAGAGGTTGCGGCTTTAATTTATTAATTAAAGCTAGAACAAGAATGGGAGAGTTAAGTCCATAGAAACACTTAACCAATTTAACACAGTTAAGCAAGAATGGGTGGGTTAAGTCCATAGAAACACTTAACCAACTTAACACAGTTAAGCTAGAATGGGAAGGTTAAGTCCATAGGAACACTTAACCAACTTAACATAGTTAAGCTAGAATGGGAAGGTTAAGGAACACTTAACGAACTTAGCATAGTTAAAGCTAGAATGGGAGGGTTAAGTCCATGGGAATACTTAGCCAAATTAACATGTTGACTAGACTAGAAGGTGGGGTTAAGTAAAGTTAATACACTTAGCCAATTTAACATGTTAATTAGACTAGAGGTTGGGGTTAAGTAATACACTTAGCCAATTTAATATGTTAGCTGGAATAGACCATAGGGTTAACGCTTAACCATCAGAATATGGTAAATGAATAGGGTTAAGTAAAAAGCATAAATGGATAACACTTAACCAGTTTAACAGGATAACGGAAGAGGGTTAAGATAGCTTGAATCGACTAAAGACACTTAACCAATCCAACCTGGCGAGAAAGAAAACTAAGTAGTAAACCTCAGTTGAAAAGGGGACTAAGTAGTAAAACTTAGTTAAGAAAACAAGGAATTTGGAAACTAAGTGGTAAACCTTAGTTAGTAGAACTAAGTAGTAATTCTTAGTATAACACGAAGGAGCGGACATCCATCTGATTTTAAAGAAGACTCCAACGAATTGGGATACGAAGCCCGAGGCTTCGAGAGGACGTGGGGGTACTCTTGGTATCCCTCTGTGAGGCTGCAGATGATCCTCCTGGGCGCACAGAGGTTAAGGTCTGCGGTAGAAGAGCCAAGGGTATGCCTTGGTTGCAATATATGGCAACCAAAAGACTAGGATGGACCAGCGTGATTCGGCGAGAAGACGGAAGCCCTGTGATAGCAACTCGTCGTCTACCTACCATCTTCAGTCAAGCGAGACACGTGAAGCGGGATGGCTGGAGGACTCATACGGACCACATACTTGCTATCTAGTTGTGGTTGCGGGGTGTTGTTGGCCATAGAAATTAGTGGGGCAGATAGGGGCCTTCGTACAGTTCTCATTTTACAAGGGTGGCCTTCCATTAGTTGAGGGAGGGTCGAGTGGGACCATAGCCACTGGAAAAACAGACCTTAGCATCTGCATCGGCAGATATTGAAAGCTCCCGACCGAGTTCCGTATTTCTAGAGTAGCCCTGACAGCGGAACTCGGACCGCACATTACTGGACATGTGCATCTAGACAAGCGATAACGATTCGCGATACGTGCGTGGGAAAAGTCTAGGAACATGTACCACCCTAGGTGGTGTGTCCTAGACTAAAGGGCATCGTTCGACAGGTAGCATAATCCCTAGTTTGGAACTAGGTGGCATAAACCCTGAATCCAAGAAGCATTCGGAAAAATAGCGTAAGTTTTAGTTGAATCTAGAAGGCACTTGATAGAAAACCCTAGATTAGATCTAGGTAATTAAATAATAAATGGATGCCTGAAGGCGACGGAAACTACAGGGATTGGGATCACGTTATCGTTACTAGTAGGGACACTAGTTAGGCGGTGCAGAGATATAGAAACCAGAACAATAAGGTAATAGCGAAGCAGAGAAAGTATTAAAGTATATCCAGTTTATCTTGCCTTAGTATATCTTGTGGTAATCTTATCTTATCCTGTTGACCCTATCATCATGGTATTGTCTTGTATTCAGTTAATTCATGTCGTTTCATTTTTCCCTATTCACATGCTAGAAGTTACTGACTTACTCAGGCTTTATGTCTGACTCTGTTTTTCTTTCGCTTCTTTTCTTCTGATTCCCCCCCAGGTAGTTGAGGAGGGAATAGTATAACTCAGGATTAGATTGGACCGTTGCTCTTTCCCCAGCTTGAAGATTTGACGAAGTCGTCCTTGGATTCTCTTTCAGATGCTATGGCTGGCTCTTGCTACATTGGGGAATATAAAATGCTGTTTTATGCTTCTTTATTTTGTAAAGACAGATGATACTCTGATATTGTAAAAGAATCTTGTACAAACTATTTTATCAATAAAGCAAAGTTCTATTTTCCGCTGTTTAATATTTGTCTGTCTTGTAATTTATCTGCATCTTTTACCCAAAATGCTCCACAGAACTTAGTGCATTCCCTTTGTGAGTGACACTAACGGACGTGGGGTGTTACACGTGGTATCAGAGCTGAAGGTTACCGGATCAGATAAAAGATTTGAAAAATTATTTTCAAAAGGTTTTTAAAGAAGCATTTTTAAAAGAAAGGATTTGTTTTAAAGGCATATTCCCCAAAGCCATACGCATTGTCTCCTCTTCCTCTGTTTGAATTCTTGTCTCCTTCTTTCTTGAGTCTCTGGGGCTCCTGGCTTTTTGGGAGATAACCTCATCGAAGGGCGAAGTAGTGCCCGACTTCCATCTATAGCCGTAGTTGTTTAACTTACGGCCAGTCTTCTTTCAAGCTTAGTAGGGTCTTCGGTATAATGGAAGCAACTTTCGAGGGATTTGCCAACATGGTTATACACAGAAAAAGGTGAGGAGTTTGGCAAAAGGGAGCACAACCCCAGGATGAGGAAATCATGGATGTAGGTTTAGCTCACGAAGGAGGAAGAAAATTATAAAAGAGGAAGTATCTTTACTATGGTATGATAGGGCATATAATTAAGGACAAAGGACAAGATTTTCAGAAGGGAAAGTACATGCTGAGCGTACCTAGGAGATAGGTGGTAAAAGTTTCTGTTGGAAGAATCTAGTTTTTCTGTTCGGATTTAGCACTTCGCATTTGTTCATATCCACTTCCATAGTTGGGTCTCTGCACCATAGTACTTGTATAGTAGAAAGATCCCACTAGAGTCTCGAATCCAATTGGTGGCCTGACCAGTTTATTTTTTTAGTAGGGATTTGAGAATAGCTATCGAGTTTTCTTATATCATCTCACGTAGATCGTCTAAATTCGGGGGAGATATTCCTTGGGTGCTTGTCTGATATTGGTTTAGGCCTTTGGGGCTTGTACTTGAGAAATGTCGAGTTCGGTTTGGATGGTTTGCGGGAGAGATGAATAGTTGTGGTAGGCACTCCAAAGAGCACGTTGTGACCTTTCGACTCTTATAGTTATGGCATGACGGATAAGAGGGAAACCTCTAATCATCTTAGTACGTATACTTGGTACCGTGATTGACATCTGTTTATTTTGGAATTGGAGGTCGGAAACTTCACAATCGTGAAGTTAAATTGGTTAAGATACAGTGGAGTAAAGCTCAAGAAGGCTAGATACTAGCAACATGCCCTTTTTCCTTAAGGGTGCATCCTTGATTTCTGTTTAGGAGCTTTACGCGTAGTTGTTTCTCTCTTTCCAAAGTATATCCTCTAGGTCGTATCTGCGATCCTTAGGTAGAAGCCAATGGATGTAAACATGTATTTGAAACATGTTATGGTTGAATGGTTGCAAGTGGTTGCAAATGGTTGCTCGTGGATGCATATGCATACGTATTAGGCACTAGATCAAGTTCGGACGCTCTCATATTGCATTTACATATATGCATTTTTTTATAAGTTGAACTTGATATGATATCATATGGACGTTGCATATGGATGAATGGCTGTGCACGCATGTAGTATTTACATGACTAGGGATGTTTGCATGCATGATTGGACGCATGGCACTAACATGAATTGCATTAAGGAGGTCAACTGAATCAGTAGACCGCCTGATTTTGCATTAGATAGAGACATATACACACACTATGCATATGAACATGAAAGCATTAGAAATCTTTTAAGGACAATGAATGCCTGTGATTGAATGGTTGAGTAGATGGGTGATTGGATGGTAGGACACATTCTTCCTGACTTGAAGATTTCGGGGACGAAATCCTTTTAAGTGGGGGAGAATGTAACACCCCGTAATTCAGTGACATTAAGATTCTCAAATTAAAGTATAATTAATTTTTAAAAGAAAAAAATTAAAAGAAAAAGATCCATGCAGTTTTTTAATTTAAGTTAACATGAAAAAGAGAAGTAAGGAGAGAGCAATAATTATTATTATTCTAAGACTTATTAACAAAAGCCTCTGTAGCTCAGTTGGTTAAGGCATTGGATTTGTAGCATGGAGGTCGGGGGTTCGAACCCCGGCGGCGGCATAATTATTTTATCTTTGTTTTAGAGAGGGCCAACTGAACATGCAAATATATGTACGTATACAAATTCAAAATTTGAAAGGATAAGAACGTACATATAAGGAAATAAAGAATATATATATATATATACATATGAGAATATAAATATATGTATATATGCAAAAATATATGTATACGAAAGATAAAATTCAAGATAAGGCTACAGTCAATGAAATATGGAAACATCATTTGAATTTTGAAAATAAAATGAAAGTTGTGCGTATATATACGCGTAAAATGATCGTTAGAGGAATTGTATACATATAAGAATATTTCATGTGAGTAAAACAGTTAAATAAATTCCAGAAATTCAAAAGTTCGAAAATCAAACTTCTACGCCAAAACAATTCATTCGAAATTCAAATTTCTATGCCAAAATAGCTTGTGGGACCCAATGCTGACTCAGCACTGCGTGTATGATAAGGTTTGGCTAGATTCATCTATGTACCTGGAATATTTTCTTAACTAGGTTCAATGCTGACTCAGCGCTGCATGTACGATAAGGTCTTGAGCAGCCTTATAAACAGCCCTAGTCTTCATTCTCTTTGCACCAATTCTCTTCTATCCTTATGCTGCTAAGATTCATGGCTTCTTCCCCTCCTCTAAATTTTCTTAAATAATTAAAATAAAATATAAATTCAAGACATGGAGATGTTGCTCAAATCTGTTCAAGAGAAGATTCAAATCAAAGTGAAGAATTCAAAGGCTAAATCAACAAACCTCGAGCAACGACATACAAATCTTAGCATCGCCGTTCTTCTATTCTAGATCTAATTTCTGTAAGTTGGTTATTTCTAGACTTGAACGTTTTATTTTTACTTGTGACATGAAATTAAAAGGATATAAGAAAAATGCCTAATCTCTTCACTTGGATCTGTGTTTATTTAAGTTTTTGGATCTAATTCTTGACTATGGCCCAGAACATACTATGACTTTGATTGAAGGCCTATGACTATTGAACAAAGAGGATATGCCTATGCCTATGATCATGATTATGAGAACTATGACCATGAACCTATTGCCTTTGAATTACGAACATGAACCTTGATTTGGGACATACAACATATGACTATGACATTGCCTATGACAATGACTTATGACTATGGGAATTATTTTCCCTTTTGGACTATGAACATTGCCTATAAATATGAACTTGCCTATGATTCATAATTAGGAAAATTGTTGCTTAAGTTTTGTGGCTATGAAATTGGGTCTAAACCCGATTATCTATTTTATCTGTTCCTTGTTTTTCTTTGGTTTTAGACTGTGGGAATTTACCTATTCAGTTAGGTCTACCCATGTTCTTGAACCTATTCTATCTATTGGTTTTAGACCGTGGGAATTTACCTATTAAGTTAGGTCTACCCATATTCTTGAACCTACGCCGTTATCCAAACCTTTTATGCCAGTTATTATCCCTTTTCATAGCATCTTTGGTTCATTCCCCATTTTCTACGAATCTAGATTTATTTACAATCTATGTTAAATCATGATTATACGAACGGTGGGAATGCAATTTGGGGAAAATATGAAAATGAACATAAATGTAGTTATAAGCTTGGAAATTGGCATAAATTGGGAATATGTATTATGGCATGTTCATAGGAATGCAAATTGGATAAGTTTGACATATTAAATTTAGTATTAGCAAGTAAGCTAAATTTTAGGCATGAAATGTAAACTAGAATAATAATTCTAGTCTTACCATAAACTGTGAATTAGGAATGTTAAATCAAAATTGTGTTAATTAAAGATTTGGAATAAGTATATTAGCACAATTTTGAATTTAGCCATAATTGTGAGAAATTGTCATGTTTAGAATAAATTATGGTTAGTGACACTTAATTTGGTATAATTTACATACCAAAAAGTATAAATATGATAAATAAGAGGGAACGGGCCATAATAATAAATGTGACAATGTACATTAAAAGTGTAATAATGAAATAAGTAAATTAGGAGTAAATTTACTTATAGAATTTGTCATAAATGATAAATTGTTCATTTACCACAAAATATGTAACATGCATGTAGGTAAAGTTTTGGCCATAAATTATAAACTAGGATATTTAATCTAGTTTTGGCAATGAAATAGGAAATGGCCTGAACTGCAAGTTGGGTTAGGACTTGGGCCTAGAATATAAGTATACTAGTGGGCAGGACAAAATGAAAATGGTATAGGCCAAGTTTATTTAAAAAGGGAAAATGGACTTTGAAGATAAATTGTTGACAATTTATATAGGGACAAAAGAAAGGTTGTCTCTTTGAATAACACATACACCTGAAAGTTCTAGGGTGACAGAGAGGATAGTGTCTAGGCTTGGGTTTGGAAAATACAAGTTTCCTGCCCTCCCTGGCTATCCCTAACTGATCCGAAGGACGGGATGGTTGTTTTCAAAACCAGATTTGGAAATTAATCAAAAACCCTTTGAACTTAGAAAACATGAATATGCCTAACCCGAGGTTAGACTGAGTTGCGTTGTAAACCTGCCCGGAACCGACCGGCACATCCAGTAACTGCAGCAATATCTGTCTAATGTGAGAGGTTGCGGCTTTAATTTATTAATTAAAGCTAGAACAAGAATGGGAGAGTTAAGTCCATAGAAACACTTAACCAATTTAACACAGTTAAGCAAGAATGGGTGGGTTAAGTCCATAGAAACACTTAACCAACTTAACACAGTTAAGCTAGAATGGGAAGGTTAAGTCCATAGGAACACTTAACCAACTTAACACAGTTAAGCTAGAATGGGAAGGTTAAGGAACACTTAACGAACTTAGCACAGTTAAATCTAGAATGGGAGGGTTAAGTCCATAGGAATACTTAGCCAAATTAACATGTTGACTAGACTAGAAGGTGGGGTTAAGTAAAGTTAATACACTTAGCCAATTTAACATGTTAATTAGACTAGAGGTTGGGGTTAAGTAATACACATAGCCAATTTAATATGCTAGCTGGACTAGACCATAGGGTTAAGTAAACTTGAACGCTTAACCATCAGAATATGATAAATGAGTAGGGTTAAGTAAAAAACATAAAGGGATAACACTTAACCAGTTTAACAGGATAAGGGAAGAGGGTTAAGATAGCTTGAATCGACTAAAGACACTTAACCAATCAAACCTGGCGAGAAAGAAAACTAAGTAGTAAACCTCAGTTGAAAAGGGGACTAAGTAGTAAAACTTAGTTAAGAAAACAAGGAATTTGGAAATAAGTGGTAAACCTTAGTTAGTAGAACTAAGTAGTAATCCTTAGTATAACACGAAGGAGCAGACGTCCATCTGATTTTAAAGAAGACTCCAACGAATTGGGATACGAAGCCCGAGGCTTCGAGGGGACGTGGGGGTACTCTTGGTATCCCTCTGTGAGGCTGCAGATGATCCGCCTGGGCGCACAGAGGTTAAGGTATGCGGTAGAAGAGCCAAGGGTATGCCTTGGTTGCAATATATGGCAACCAAAAGACTAGGATGGACCTGCGTGATTCGGCGAGAAGACGGAAGCCCTGTGATAGCAACTCGTCGTCTACCTACCATCTTCAGTCAAGCGAGACACGTGAAGCGGGAAGGCTGGAGGACTCATACGGACCACATACTTGCTATCTAGTTGTGGTTGCGGGGTGTTGTTGGCCATAGAAATTAGTGGGGCAGATAGGGGCCTTCGTACAGTTCTCATTTTACAAGGGTGGCCTTCCATTAGTTGAGGGAGGGGTCGAGTGGGACCATAGCCACTGGAAAAACAGACCTTAGCATCTGCATCGGCAGATATTGAAAGATCCCGACCGAGTTCTGTATTTCTAGAGTATCCCTGACAGCGGAACTCGGACCGCACATTACTGGACATGTGCATCTAGACAAGCGATAACGATTCGCGATACATGCGTGGGAAAAGTCTAGGAACATGTACCACCCTAGGTGGTGTGTCCTAGACTAAAGGGCATCGTTCGACAGGTAGCATAATCCCTAGTTTGGAACTAGTTGGCATAAACCCTGAATCCAAAAAGCATTCAGAAAAATAGCGTAAGTTCTAGTTGAATCTAGAAGGCACTTGATAGAAAACCCTAGATTAGATCTAGGTAATTAAATAATAAATGGATGCCTGAAGGCGACGGAAACTACAGGGATTGGGATCACGTTATCGTTACTAGTAGGGACACTAGTTAGGCGGTGCAGAGATATAGAAACCAGAATAATAAGGTAATAGCGAAGCAGAGAAAGTATTAAAGTATATCCAGTTTATCTTGCCTTAGTATATCTTGTGGTAATCTTATCTTATCCTGTTGACCCTATCATCATGGTATTGTCTTGTATTCAGTTAATTCATGTCGTTTCATTTTTCCCTGTTCACATGCTAGAAGTTACTGACTTACTCAAGCTTTATGTCTGACTCTGTTTTTCTTTCGCTTCTTTTCTTCCGATTCCCCCCCCCCCCAGGTAGTTGAGGAGGGAATAGTATAACTCAGGATTAGATTGGACCGTTGCTCTTTCCCCAGCTTGAAGATTTGACGAAGTCGTCCTTGGATTCTCTTTCAGATGCTATGGCTGGCTCTTACTACATTGGGGAATATAAAATGTTGTTTTATGCTTCTTTATTTTGTAAAGACAGATGATACTCTGATATTGTAAAAGAATCTTGTACAGACTATTTTATCAATAAAGCAAAGTTCTATTTTCCGCTGTTTAATATTTGTCTGTCTTGTAATTTATCTGCATCTTTTACCCAAAATGCTCCACATAACTTAGTGCATTCCCTTTGTGAGTGACACTAACGGACGTGGGGTGTTACATCAGTTGAGCAGAAGGGTTCGAGCAGGGACCAGGTCTGTCGAGCACCAGGGTCCTGGTTGTTCGGTTATGATATTGGATGCATGGGTTGGTCAATGACTCAAAGTATGGGTCAGACGTGCATCTCAGATGGGGTCGGTCTCTGTGGGTCGGTCACAGGGGAAGGTCGGTCATAGGGAGGAGTCTGCCACCAGGGGATTGGGTCGATCGCACCAGGGGTCGGTCGCTCAGGGCCAATTCTGAAAATTTTACTTTTCGGGTACGACTCAGATTTGAATAAAAAGGTCTGAAAAATATATTTTTCGGGGGCAATCCTTCGAACCCTAGCCACAGCGCAGTGGTATAACTCAGCTCAATGATGTGGTGACTTCGTAGTGAATTCAATGGGGAATGACGAAGTGAGGTGATTTGTTCGTCAGATGTGATGAATGTGGAGACGACTCAAGGATATATCGAGTTCATGTGAAGGGATCGCTCTAAAGTGTTCTGAGCTTATGAATAGTCGTAATTGATAATGACTAGAGATGAGAAGGCCGAGGAATTATCATTGTCGTAGGTTCTAGTGAGCTCAAATAAGAGGTACGATGGAAAGACCGGTTGTAGGCCAAGTACCCTGGGTGTTGTGTATGGCCTAGACACGTGTTGTATATAGCGTGTGGGGTTTTTGCTAGAACTGGGGCGTCGTGTATGGTCCTTGACCCTAGGTGTTGTGTATGGCCTAGACACGTGTTGTGTATAGCGTGTGGGGTTTTTGCTAGAACTGGGGCGTCGTGTATGGTCCTTGACAGTTGATGGCAAATTGTTTAGCCCGTCATATGATTAGCTATGGTTGCAAAGCAAGGTTGGCGGTGATAGCCAGAGTTTGTCATGGACGCTTGAATGCTTAGTTGTATTGATTGTACCATCTCAAGGAGATTATCCGACTTCGTATGAGGTGTTCTTTGGGTACTTGTCTGATATTGGTTTCGGCCTTTGGGGCTTGTGCTTGAGGGATGCTAAGTTCAATGAGGGTAGCTTTTGTGAGATATAACTGGATGTTGTGTGAATTGCTTTTTCCATGTATGAATGGTTGTTCTTATTGTCATGGCTGAATTGTTGTTCCTTTGGATGTATAGATCGTAAAGGCTATCATTGTCAGGTGTGGGGAAGGCAAGTGTTGGTTCTTCTTTGGAGTTGGGTAGATTAGTTCATTTGTTTACCCATTCTCATATACTTTATTGACGATGTTTGTTAGTTGTTTTATCGCTCATGAAGATTATTGTCTGACTTAAGGTTTTATGTTTCCTTCTTATTACCTTGGGCTGTTCATCCGATTGTTTGGATGGGCAGACTAGGTGGCAGGTGACAGGTGATATCTTATTGAGGTCGAATTTGCTGTACGGAGGCGAGCAGGAGGCTGGTGTATTATTTTACCTACTATCTAGTATTTGTATTTCTGCTGTTTGCTATTTATCTGAGTGCTATAGTGAGGCAAATTGTACAAACACTATTGTTGTTATCCACGTGTATTGGAATTACTTTCTAGTTGTCATGAAAGTTTAGTGTTTTTCTGCTTCACTATCACTAACTATTGTATATTTCTAATATATTTTATCTTTGCGCTGTGAGTTTACGATAGGTTCTGCGATTGTTACCCTACCTTGATGATCGTCCATAGTTACCTGGCACAACTTTCAATGCATTATCCTCTTATTTCGTGCAGGGATTGTGGGCAATCGTCACATTTTGGTATTAGAGTTCTAATTATCGATTTTAGCCAAAGTTTTAAGATGTAATTACGTATGAGAGACATACTTGTAGATTTCAATTGGATATATATTGTATGATACTATATAGTATAATAGCGTTTGTACTTCTTTAGTAGTTTTCTTTCAAGCGGCTAATCATTCTAATTTGCAGATTTCAAATGAGTAAACGTTATACAAGACATACTTCAAGAGGAGGGGTTGTGCCTGGAAGGGGTGATGGCGGGGCACCTGACTACCCGACCATGTTTGAAGCTATGATGCCTTCGAAGGGCCCCCGCTCCAGTGATAGCTATGGTAGATGTTGGAGTCCAAGTGCCTAGAGCTGTGGAATTTGCAAAGCTATGCAAAGACTTTACATCATTGGGAGAGAAAAAGTTCAAGGGCACCGAACCAGTTGAAGAGGTTCAAAGGTGGTTGGACGTTTGTGTTTAGATCTTCAAGGACTTCGGCATTGATGATGCAATAAAGAGGAAGCTTGCATCAAGTCTGTTAGAGGGCAGAGCAATGGACTGATGGAACTCTGTCACACTTGAGACCCCTGAAGAGGACATTTCATGGGAGCAGTCCCAAGCTAAGTTTGAAGCAAAGTTTATCTCCACCGTACAAAAGTCGATTTTGTTTAAGAGATTCGTGGAGCTTAAGCAGAATGGCCAACCAATTCTTGACTATATTTCTGACTTCGAGGCTTTGTAGAAGTATGCTCGTTCATATGTGGATACTCCTTATCAAAAGAACGAGAAGTTTGACTTGGGACTGGATGAATATTTTGGGAATCAGCTTGTGGATCACCTCGATGATAATTTTGAGAAGATCGTTGAGAAAGCTTTGAGGCTTGAAAGCCTATTTCCTAAGAAGATGTCTGTTGTTGCACCTAAGGAAGAACAGAAGCCACAACAGGGTGGTAATAATAAGAAAAGGAAGCGACAACAATAGAAGGGAAAGGATGGCCAGAAGAAGCAGAAGAACGAAGTGACTTGCTTCAGTTGTTGGTAGAAGGGCCATTTTGCTATTGAATGCAAGAATCCTAAAGCTGAAAATAAGTTTTTTAAGTGTGGAAAACCGGGACATGAGAAGAAGGATTGTCCAATATCAGCTAAAGGGAAGCAAGTGGTTAAGGCTTATGCTTTAGGGGAAGTTCCATCTTCTTTGAGAGCTCCTACTATAGAGGAGAAGGGAAATGGTGTCGTCATTCAAGGTACTCTTTTATTCATGGTGTTTTAGTTCGAGTTTTTTGATACTGGAGCATTGCATTCGTTCATTTGCAATGAGCTTCTATGCTTTTCCGATGATTGATGACTTGTTCGATCCATGAATAGAGTGAATCCAAGGCGGATGGTTCGTTCATTTGCAATGAGCTTATGACACCATCCAAATGGCATCCACAAAGTACGTGTACGTTTTCTAATGGTTGGTGATGCCATTTGGGTTGACTAACGCACCAACGTACTTTGTGGATCTTATGAATAGAGTTTTCAGAGACCAGTTGAACAAGTTCGTGCTTGTGTTCGTGGATGATATTCTGGTTTATTCCCGGAATGAGGAAGAACACAAGGCACACTTAATAGTTGTGTTAGAGAAATTGCGAAAGCGTCAGCTAAAGGATAAGTTCTTGAAATTTCACTTCTGAAAGAATGAAGTGAGAGTCTTAGGCCATGTCGTTTTTGGAAATGGAATAGCGGTTGACCCCGCTAAGGTGGTAGCGGTCCAGGACTGGGGTAGACCTAAGAATGCGATGGATGTTCGGAGTTTCCTTGGGTTGGCAGGATACTACCGATGGTTTATCAAGGATTTCTCCAAGGTAGTCGCACCATTGGCAGGACTAACGAAGAAGAACCAAGTGTTCACATGGGATGTAAAGTGTGAGAAAGCGCTCGGGGTCCTGAAGGAGAGATTGACTAGTGCTCCTTTTTTGACCATTCCAAGTGGGAATGAAGAGATGGTGGTATATACCGATGAATGTGGTACAGGACTTGGAGCAGTACTAATGCAGAAGGATAAGGTGGTGGCCTACGCGAGTCGACAGCTAAAACCGCATGAGAAGAATTACCCAACTCATGATTTGGAGTTGGCGGCAATTGTGTTTGCTTTGAAGATGTGGAGACATTACCTGTTGGGAGTTCGATTTGAGTTGTTTACGAATCATAAGTCGTTGAAGTATATTTTCTCCCAAAAGGACTTGAATCTTCGGCAGCAACGATGGTTGGAGTTTTTGGCATCGTCTGATTTTGGTATAGCCTATACTACGGGCAAGGATAATGTAGTTGTAGATGCATTAAGTCGAAGACACGCAAGTTTCGGAGCGATGTTTTCAGAAAGGAAAAGCCTCGAGTATTTGGCAAGGTTTGATTTTAGGCCAAGATGAGAACTGGAACCTGAAATGTTGGCAAGCTTATCGCTAAGACCTACTCTTATCGAAAGGATTGGCGAGAGCCAAAAGCGAGATGCAAAGCTTGTCGAGTTTATCCAAAAGCTAGAACCAGAGAATAAAGAGTTCGAAGTGGATCGAGAAGGTTGGCTTCGAAAGCAAGGGCGATTAGTTGTTCCTGATATCGACGAATTGAGAGATGAGGTTCTGAGGGAATGTCATCACTCGAAGTTGACAATTCATCCTTGTGGTAATAAAATGTATTAGGACATGAAGCGAGTTTAATACTGGGAGGGGATGACGCGAGATATTGGAAAGTTCATTTCCAAGTGCATTAATTTTCAATTGGTGAAAGCTGAACAGAAGAAGCTGAGTGGTTTGCTTCAGCCATTGGAAGTTCCTATGTGGAAGTGGGAGCAAGTATCGATGGATTTTATTAATGGACTACCTAGAACCAGGGCAGGAAACGAAGGGATTTGGATCATCGTGGATCGCTTGACCAAAAGTGCAAGATTCATTCCTGTCAAGTCGACTAGGACGGCATCGAAATTGGCTGACTTTATGTGAAATGGATAGTTCGATTCCATGGTATTCCGAAGAACATAGTAAGTGATCGAGATCCATTATTTACAAGTGGATTTTGGAAGAGTTTGCAAGAAGCTTTGGGAACCGAATTGTACTTGAGTACGATTTATCATCCCTAAATGGATGGTCAAACCGAGAGGGTTAATCGAGTTTTGGAAGATCTCCTGAGAGCTTGTTTGTTAGACTTTGGAGGATCGTGGGAAGACCATCTACATCCAACTGAGTTTACATAAAATAATAGCTACCAGTCGGGCATTGGGATGACACCATACGAGGCATTGTATGGGAGACCATGTAATTCTCCAGCTTGTTGGTTAGAGGCTGGAGATAAGTTGGTACTTAGGCCAGAGATGATTAGAGAGACCTCAGATTGTATCGAGATCGTTCGACAACGAATGAAGGTAGCCCAAGATCGTCAGAAAAGTTACACTGATAAATGTCGTAAGGATTTGGATGATAGGCATGCGGAATTATTGTGGTTGCATTTGTTTGCTTGGAATTTCGGGGGAGAAATTCTTAAGGGGAAGAATGTAACAGCCTGTATTTTACGTATCGGAAGATCGTAAACTATTTTTATGTTATTCCCTAATGGTTGGATCATTCTCATATTTTAATATGTTGCTTATCGAGATGTGAGACATGTCCATGATTTTTACCAATTTTATTTATGACCATTTGTTCCCTGTCAGTCTTGTACAGGTCATAACTTTTGTCTTAGGTTAAATCAGAGGGTGAGACCTGTGCCATTGGAAAGAAATCATGATTGTCTTCCCATAGAGTGGTTACATTAACGTTTTTGCTCAGCGGTTTGGGAGAAATCGCTGTTTTAAGGTTTTTTAGTTGGTTGTTTAGGATTTTGAAGCCTTAATGGGCTGATTTGAGAATGCCCATTAGTGGGCTGGTGGAAAACTATAAATAGGGGGTGGGGAATATGAGAAATGGTTTAGTTTCTCCATTCTCTCATTAGGTGGCCTATGTTCCTCCTTTTTCCAACACCTTTCCACCATTAAAATCAAAATCTAAGCATAGGAAATCGAAGACGTACACCATTGGAGGCTAGATCTACATCGTTTCAAGGGCGAATTCAACAAATTGAGTGGATTGAAGCAGGATCTCCGCTGTCTAGATTCATATTTCACCATTTTTACTTTGATTTGGAGAACTGGTGAGTGGTTTACATCTCTCACATGGATTCAATGAAATGTATGAGTGTTTGATCATGTTTTTCATCAAATTCAAGTGTTTTATCATAGATCTATGCATCGATAAGATCATTTTCGTATGAATCACCTTAGGATAAAATTTAGCAAGATAAACCGGTAATTATTTTTCCATTTCATATGATTTTGCAAGTTAGATCTATAAATTTGTTCATATGATCATTCATTATGATTTTGGAGTGATGTGCATAATTTTGGTGAAAATTGTCGTATTCATGTTGCTAATGGTTTCATACCATGTTTGTGGCCATATTTGATCAATTGGATGAGTTGGTTTCAACGAATCTATCATTTGGTGAAGGTTTGGTCGAAATCGGAGTTGGATTGGTGAAGTGCAGGTTCTGGGTCGTTCGTGACCATCCTGGTCGGTCGGTCATAATGTTGTCTTGGGAAATAGTTAGAAGATGGTTTGGTCCTAACCTGGTCGGTCTCTTCTTACCTGTTCGGTCGCTTCTTACTTGGTCGGTCGCTCCTGGTTGGAAGGATCAGTTGCTCCTGAATGGTTGGGTCGGTCGGCTGTTGTGGGGGTCGAGCAAGCTTGGGTCGTGTACTCAGGGACGTGTCGGTCGGTCTAGGGAAAAAGAAAGCTTCGGGTCGGTTGAGTAGAAGGGTTCGACCAGGGACCAGGTCGGTCGAGCAACAGGCTCCTGGTCGGTGCTTAAGATATTGGATGCATGGGTTGGTCAATGACTCAAAGTATGGGTCAGACGTGCATCTCAGATGGGGTCGGTCTTTGTGGGTCGGTTACAGGGGAGGGTCGATTACAGGGAGGAGTCCGTCACTAGGGGATAGGGTCGGTCACACCAGGGGCCGGTTGCTCTGGGCCAATTCAAAAATATTTATTTTTCGGGCTCAACGATGTGGTGACTTCGTAGTGAATTCAATGGGGAATGACGAAGTGAGGTGATTTGTTCGTCGGATGTGATGATTATGGAGACGTCTCACGGATGTATTGAGTTCATGTGAAGGGATCGCTCTAAAGTGTTCTGAGCTTATGAATAGTCGTAATTGATAACGACTAGAGATGAGAAGGCCGAGGAATTATCGTTGTCGTAGGTTCTAGCAGGCTTAAAGCAGGGTACGATGGAAAGACCGGTTGTAGGTCGAGTACCCTGGATGTCGTGTATGGCCTTGACTGTAGCACCCCTCTCGAAAAGCTAACACAAAGATCTTTTAGCACAGTGGTTAGTGTGTGATGTTGCTTTCCGGGAGGTCGGGGGTTCGAATCACGTGGGTGTCACATTTGGTATCAGAGTCTATACCCAACCGAAATTGTGTGTGTAATGCTGCGGATGTCGATCTACGTGGTACTGATGCAGGTTACATGCATAACGCCTGGGTGGTGAGTGATATGAGCCAACGGGGACGTTTGGCTCTTTAAGGAGGTAGTCTGTAGCACCCCTCTCGAAAAGCTAACACAAAGATCCTTTAGCACAATGGTTAGTGCAAGGTGTTGCTTTCCGGGAGGTCGGGGGTTCGAATCCCGTGAGTGTCACATTGACACGTGTTATGTATAACATGTGGGGGTTTTTGCTAGAACTGGGGCATCGAGTATGGTCCTTGATAGTTGATGGCAAATTGTTTAGCCAGCCATACGACTAACGATGGTTTCAAAGCAAGGTTGGCGGTGATAGCCAGAGTCAATCACGGACACTTAAATGCTTTGTTGTATTGATTGTACCATCTCATGGAGATTATCCAACTTCGTATGAGGTGTTATTTGGGTGCTTGTCTGATATTGGTTTCGGCCTCTGGGGCTTGTGCTTGAGGGATGCTAAGTTCGATGAGGGTAGCTTCTGTGAGATATAACTGGATGTTGTGTGAATTGCTTTTGCCATGTATGAATGGTTGTTCTTATTGTCATGGCTGAATTGTTGTTCCTTTGGATGTATAGATCGTAAAGGCTATCACTGTCAGGTGTGGGGAAGGCAGGTGTTGGTTCTTCTCTGGAGTTGGGTAGATTAGTTTGTTTGTTTACCCATTCTCATATAATTTATTTATGATGTTTGTTAGTTGTTTTATAGCTCACTAAGACTATTGTCTAACTCAAGGTTTTATGTTTCCCTTCTTATTACCTTGGGTTGTTCATCCGATTGTTTGGATGGGCAGACTAGGTGGCAGGTGACAAGTGATAACTTAGTGAGGACGATGTTATGTTTGGAGGCGAGAAGGAGGCTGGCGTATTATTGTACCTATTATCTAGTATTGTATTTCCGCTGTTTGCTATTTATCTGAGTGCTATAGTGAGGCCAATTGTACAAACACTATTGCTGTTATCCACGTGTATAGGAATTACTTTCTAGTTGTCATGAAAGTTTACTGTTTTTCTACTTCACTATCACTACCTGTTGTATATGTTCTATTATATTTTACCCTTGCGCTGTGAGTTTACGATAGGTTCTGCGATTGTTACCTTACCTTGATGATCGTCCATAGCTACCTGGCACACCTTTCAGCGCATTATCCTCTTGTTTATTGCAGGGGTTATGGGCAGTCATCACAACCATTCTCTCAATTTGGTAGTAAATATACATCTTAGCCTATTATCGTTACCCCATATAATTTACCTCTGTGGATGTGTATGAATACTCCATGTATGTTTCTCATTATTGCTATTTTTAGCCCTGATGATCCAACATAAGGCATCGATGTTTATCTATAACCATTAATAGAAGAGCTAAAAACACTATGGATTGAAGGAGTTGAAACATATGACATTTCAGTTAATTTTATTTTTTATGTTTGTGTCATTTTTATAGACTATTAGTGATTTTCCTTCTTATGGGATGCTTTTAGGTTGGAATACGACCTGTTGTCCAACTTGTCCTCATTGCATAGAAGAAACACGAGCATTTTCGTTTGGTATGAGAGGATGATTTCTCGGTTTTGATTGTTATCGTTGTTTTCTACATCTCAATCATACTTTTGGAAGATATTAAAAAACCTTCAAAGCTAACAGAGAATAGAATATGCAAGCACCAAAGATTTGATCAGGTGAAGAAATAGTATCCCAAGATACATGAAATCGGAGTACAGACTGACATTCCCGATAAATCTGACATTCATAATTGGTGCAAACAAAGTATATTCTGGGAGCTACCTTATTGGAAAGATCTCCTACTTCAACATAATATCAACATGATACATAATGAAAAAATGGCTTTGATAACGTATTTAATACGATTTGGAATGCCAAGGGAAAAACAAAGGTCGATTTTAGTTCAAGACGTGACATAGAACAATTCTGTAATTGTTTCGAACTTCATATGAATCCCGATGACAACAAAAAACCCAAAGCATGTTATGAACTGGGCAGCAAGCAAGTAAATCTCATAGGAAAATGGGTTAAGGGACTAAAATGGTCTAATAGGATTTTCTTCTAATCTCTGTAGACGTGCGTACTTTAAAAACAATAAATTGGATGGGATGAAAATCATGATCATCATATCATGATGTAATATTTATTACCAATGTAACTGTTGCCTGTAGAAGTGTGGAGTGTTATAATAGATTTAAATCTATTTTATAAATAACTTTGTTCAATAAGGTTAAAATTGATCATCTACATATACTTGAAGTAGAAATTCCAATATTTCTTTGCAACCTAGAGAAAGTATTGCTATTAGATTTCTTTAATGTAATTAAGCATTAACCTATTCATCTTCCATCCAAAGTAATTCTTCAGGTCCAATGCAATATTACTGGATGTATCCTTTTTAAAGGTAATAGAAAATATCCGTAAAATTTATGTAAGTTTAATTCATAATCACATAACTACATATAAATTTATTTAATTTTTTAATAGGTATTTAAATAAAAAAGTATGACAAAAGCATGGGTTGAATGTTCGATATGCAAATCTTATCTTGAAGAAGAAGCTATGATATTTTTTTCTCATTACTTTAGTGACCATGTGAACTTATCATTTCTAATTCATTTGCATAATGATTAAGATGTGGAATAAGATTTTTGTCCAATTATGTTATCTGTTTTTAGACAACATGAGCGATCTTCTGGAAAATATGTTGAAATATGGTTAGACGATAGTAACCATATGTAGCGCACACATACAGATGTCTTTCTAAACCACTAGAATAAGAAAATGAGAAAGAACTACAAAGACACCATACATAAAGCAAAAAGGGAAGGGAAGAAGCCTGTATGGATGGGCGAGGAGGTTTGGTTAGGTTTTCTTCGATTGTGGGATAGTCCCGCTGCAAGGGTAAGTTATTTAAACTCATTTGTAATTTTTGGTTTGTTCCATGTTTCCTATATCAATTAAACTAATCATATAATTAAATTTATAAGAGGTTTCATAGTGAAACCGGAGAAACAAAAATAAATCTTGCTTTACACCGAGGTGGCTCTACGTTCTTCTCGCAATATTGGTGGGAATTGGTATGTATGATAAATTGCATTTATAAGTAGTTGTAACACTGTTTAATCATATTGGTAACATTGTTCATTTGTACATTTCAGATGTCAACTCTATAGCGGGAGGCTCCACTTGTTGACGTGCTTACCTAGACTCTCATAGTCGAGCAGACCGACAAGGAAGGTTACACTTCCTATACCTGGATGGATGATAAGTCTAAGCATGTGATGGTAAACATTCGTAATATTTTTTATTTCACATTGTTCATTTGAAACTGACTATTTAATGTGTAAATTAACTATTCTTTATCGCTGGAGAGATAACAGGTGGAGATCACTCGAGTGACATAATCCT
This sequence comes from Allium sativum, assembly GCA_030737875.1. Classification (NCBI taxonomy): domain Eukaryota; kingdom Viridiplantae; phylum Streptophyta; class Magnoliopsida; order Asparagales; family Amaryllidaceae; genus Allium; species Allium sativum. Next base: position 166,673,283 of record CM060924.1, read on the forward strand.
TAGGTCATGACCAGATCCTAGAGGAGTGCAGTCGCATCTGGGACACCATCATTGTCCCATAACCTGGAATAGGCAGTATGATTTTGGAAACATAGAGGTAAAGTGTTATGTTAACTATGTTATAAATTATACTTAATCCTGAATTCTAGTAGTGCAAAATCCTGAGCTCTCTAGTAGTGCAAAATCCATATTTTCTTTAAGTAGTTTGGATGGTTCTAAATAGTTTGTGTACCTAGCTATTTTTGCAAGAAATTTTGTTTTACTTCGGACCTAACATATTAATCAGTATATATTTTTACCAATAAATATGTATTGACAATCCAATAACTTGCACATCTATAATACTTAATGTCATTTATACATGTGATCTTGATTGTTAAGTCAAAAAAAGCATTGTTGCACTAATTAGTTATACAAGTTAAAATCCACCATAGTTACATAGCAAAAATGACTTACATATTTAATACTGCTTCTTGCAAAAATAACATCTTAAATATAAAACAAAAATGGTGATACATTTATGTTGTTTGAGATCATTATATCAACCTTAAGGACATAAAATAATATTAATTAAAACTCATGGTACAATAAATTATAGGTAACGAGGACCTAAGCCTCTCATAGAAGTTCCCAGTAGGAGAAGGAGACCTCCATGCTCCGTCACAGGTGGCTGAGATGCAGGATTGGAGGAAAAGTGAACTGACTACCACAATTGATGAGTGGATCACTACATATTTTTCTAAGCATGTGAGGGTGCTTGGAGATGTGGATGGATATGATGACGTGGAGGATGATAGAGATGAATAGATACTTGCATGTTTTGACTATTTTTTCTTTTGTAAATATAAACATGTTTTTTTGAAATATTGACATGTGGATGGTTTTTTGATATGTACGGGTTGTTAGGTATATGTTGATTTGTGATGGAATATGTGATGCTGGTATATGTGGTTTATATGTTAGATTGTAGTATATGAGTTGGCTTGTGGTATATATATGTTGGTTTGTTTTACGAATTGAGCGTATATATATGATATATTGGGTTATTGAATATGAAAACATGTTGTGGAATTATTTATATATGAGTTGTGGAATGAATGGATATGAGGTTGTATGGCTAAAAGGACGAATAATGGCTAGAAAACAGCAAAACTATTTCGGGTTAGCGACGGCTAATGACACCATTCTGGTCACGTAAAGTCATAGATAGCGATGGTTGGCTACTGCATGTTGTTTAGACTTACTACAGTTAGCGATGCCTTGTTACGGTGTATGTTTCCAAGCTTGCTACGATAGTTGATGGCTCATTACAATGTATGTTTACAGGCTTGCTAAGGTTAGCGACGAGCTATTAAACACATATGAGAAACCATGAGTTGCCATGTGTTAGCTATCGCCATTGTATCTAGTTTGGCTACAGAGCCAACAATAGATGTATCACTACTTTGTTAGCATCAGGTAGCGACGGTCGCCGAAGTTAAATGCCATAGCTAATCGAAGCCTTTCTCATAGTGCTAAGTTTGTTATTTTAATGTGGTTATGTTTACCAATCTTGGTTGCAAACCTTCAAATTTGAATCAAATAAAGGAAATATTTAAAATAGTCTAAATGAATAAATTTGAAAAGAAAACAGAAAGAATGAAATAAAATACAAGTTTGATTCCTGAACATTAAGAAAATATATGTGAATAACCATGACATTGTACTATGCAATCTGGTTAAATATGAATAAAATAACATGGAATTTATTCACTCCATAGAGAAAAAACTTGAGGAAAAAAATAGATGTTTATTGAAAAAATGAAAGTGGAGCTGAGTGTGCAATCAATCATATGGACAGTCGATTGATAAATTATGGAACTCTTTTGCCCAATTACATAATTGTCCAAGTTCATGCATAAATAATCAAATAGTCATTACTAAAGCCACATATTTTTTAATTTTTTTAATGCCTTTGAAAGAACATGAATGTAGAAATCAAAAGACAAAAATGACAATGTTGATCATCTAGAAGCTATGATAGTGAAAAGTAAATTATCAAAATCTATAAAATTCGGAATATATAGTAAAATATCTTACTATACAGAAGCATTAAAGCTTTAAGACTACCACACCATTAGGCGATTTAAATTTGAAATCTCATATCATTCTTCAACAAATCAGGGCATGGAACCTTAAATTAATCCAATCAATACCAAATGCTAAATCCAATAAGTAACAACTAAAATAAACCTGTGATAATGATACTGTAACAACCCGGAATTTGGTCACCTCAAATGAAGATGTTTGAATTTAAATATTTAAATATGGATTATTCTTAAATAATGAACTCATTTTAGGAAATTATTTCTGAAAATATTTCCTTTAGAAAGATGTTGATAAAATGATAAAAATTGTTTATCAATAAAATTGATTTCTCACCATAAGGATCATGAACCTTTTTGGATACATACACTTAATTTCATAATTGAAGAAGAATATAAATTAAAACGTTATATTTTATTTCTAAAAGTTAAATGCATTGATGACATCACCAAGGGTATCATATTCAATAATCGATTTATGGACTTAAATGAATAGTTAAGAGATTTAATAATTGTTATAATTGTTTAAATAAGGGTTTCAATGATAAAAATCATTTTTAATATGTTATATAGTGACAAATAAATGGTGAACAAGTTATACAAAGAAATATACTTGACCTGAAAATAAAAAAATCAATATCGCATTATCGGTAAAATCCCAAATTTTATAAATAATTGATCAGTATTATTTGATATAATTTTATTACGTAAATGATCATGTTTTAATTATTTAAATATAATGAGAAAGTTAACTTCGAATTTTTCTTACTTAGATAAATAGTTTAAGTGAAAACTGAAAATATGACCAATAATCAGACTCCATATTCTTAATGGATTGAAGAATGGAGATCGTACAACATTGTACCCTGTTGTGTGAAACATCATACATATATACATATATGTACACAATATATATAAGTCTAATGAAGTGGCTAAATAAAGTAAGAGAGATTAGTAAAAGTAAGCATATAAAACAAACCAAAAGAGACAAAACTCAACATCTCCTTACACAGCATCTTAATGATACAACTTGAGTTGGAAGCATGGATAAAGTGTGTCCATCGTGTTGGAATAGTGTAGGCCGAATGTTGTAACTGTATGACAGTGATGTTACAAGGCATGTAAAGTTAAAGTAAAATATTCCTAAATGTTTCCTATAAATACCCACCCCACTTTCATTCAGTTATTTACAACATATCTCTTCTCCTCTTAAAAACATTAATGGCTTTTTAAATCTATCCTAAACATAAGAAAAGAAGAAAGAAATAACACATCACTTAAATGAGTATCCAAAGGTGTTGAAACTCTCGCTGAATCTCTTCTAATCCATATTCATAAGCGACCATCATTCCATGAAGATGTGAAGATCAAGATACCATCCCTATTAGCTTAGGCCATAAGCAATGAAGGAAGCAAGGAGGAAGCCGGTCCCATCAATAGGTAAATATCAAGTTCGAGTTGCTTCAGTGTAATCATTGTGGAGCTATAGTTGATTTTAGGAACATTAGAAATCAATGAAGGCGAGAAACCAACTTTAAATGGCCCTAACCATCCACATGTTAATGAAGCAATTATAATTTCAATGTTTATGTTAAATGGTTTTATGTATGCCATGATCATTGCTTATCTAATTTGGATGATAATATGTTGATTGTATGGATTATTTATCAAGTCACATTAAATACACATTGATAAGTACAAAATAAATCACTTTTTTTATTGAATGAAATGGTGAAAATGAAATGCTTAAACCTCTTAAAAATGGTTTGAAATTTATTTAAAATGAATTACAAAAACTTCTAAGTGTAAATACGAAGTTTGAAAAGAGTATGTAATTTGGAGATATTTTGGTGTGTCGTGAAATGGTAACTTGAGATTTCACTATTTAAATAAGGAATCTTTTGTATATAGAAAAATATGAATTGAAATACTTTGAAGTAAGATTTTCCAAATCATTATAACGATAGATTTCCGATGAATTGAGAAAAACAAATTTTGTTAAACAGATTTTAAAATATTACCGAAATAGGTTTTGATAAGCATCGTGGTTCTACAATTCAAAATCCAGGAAATGAAATTGTTTGAAATTGAGATTTTTAATCTCTTAAAAATATAGAATAAACCTTGTAAATCATTTAAAATATTTTACAAGTGATTTAAGTTGAATATATGAATTTACCAATGATAGAAAAGTCGTTCTGATGAATTAAGCTAAAATAGCACTTTCCACTACACATTTTTGCAGCACTTTCCAATAACGAGTAGGAATGAAGTTTAAACTTAAACAAATCTTCTGCAAAACTTTGGTGAATGCTTTTAAATGATTAATAGATAATTTAGAGATTGTTTAGAAGATCTATAAATTATTTGAAGATGTTAAATATTTGAATTGAATCAAAAAGTTATGATAAGCAACAGATTTAATCTTGGCTCTAATAACCCAACAAGTAAACTCAATTTTCAATTTCTAAAATCCAGGTGTGGAAGTTTAACTAAAGAGATATTCTGGAGTAACTAATGCCTTTGTTCGCCTGGCCTTTTCCTAGGCTCATAATAATTTTGAAATGTCAAAAAGGATCAAAGTACAAAAGATCAAGTTTTCTAAAGATAAGTAAATCAGATTTCTTAGAGATTGGCTTGTTGAATTTATTATCAAATTCCAAGGAGGGAATCATTACTATCCGTATGAATCTAAAAGGTGTTTACACTGTTATTTAGAGAATAGTAGAGATTGAACACGGTAATTGATATCGGGTAAGATAAGTATGATTTCTTCGAATTAACTATAGTAGACAAATAAAAAGTTCTAGAGTGAATAAATGGAGCTTCTTCTTTTATTATTCAATTAACTTCCACTTTTAATTTCTATTATTTATTTTTCAGACGCAATTTCTGTTTTTCTTCTAAACAAATATGATATTACGATCTTTTCCCAGAGCACAATGGGTTCTAAAGTGGACTTACCATCTAAGATGACTTAATGAATTAGGTCTGATGATTCCATATATATCCATGAAGAATATTTGAAGTTATACATCATTAAAAGATGTTTTATGATGAAAGGAATTAAGAAATGAAGAAAACCTTACTACTCAAATAGTATTTTTACGATGATTGATTCGAGGAGATCACGATAAAATTTGGTGGATTCCTATATGAAAAGTGAATATTAGGCTCACGTCCCTATTTTGAAACTTAATTAGGCTCACATCCGGTCATAAACTTGATATAAATTAGGTCCCTGTTTTCAAAACTTATAAAATAATAATTAAAAAAAATAAAAAAAATTCGGAAATTAGTAATAAAATAAATTATGCATTATACAAAAAATTCAGTTCAAAAAACAACAAAAATAATGTCAGAAAGAAGAAAACAGCAAAAAAACAGAAAAAACTGCAGTTAAATGCATAATATTATGCACCTTTTTGATTTTTTTTTGCATGCGTATATGCAATTAACTGCAGTTCTTCCAACGGATAGATTTAACTTAATATTTCAGTTCATTTTTATTTGCATCCAAATGTGCAAATTTCTCAAAAAAATGCACACATGTGTGCAACATTTTTATAGGATAAAAGTAGGGACCTAATTTATATATATATAGAAAAGATTTGAAAAATATAAACCCACCCCTTATTTTATTACTTCCGCCTTTTTTTTTAAAAAAGTATGTTCCTTCATAAAAAAAAAAATTCTAAAATATGGAAATAATTTCAGGATTATATGGAAATAAAAAAAATAGTTGCATACATTTATGCAATTATTACTGGTAATTGCATATATGTATGCAACTTTTCCGTAAGCTGTGTTCGGTTTGAAATTTGAAACTAAACCTGCACAAATGTGTGCAAATATTGGGTATATTTGCACACATGTAAGCATATTTTTGTATGAATAAAAATCAACGAAGATGTATGTAGTGAAAAATATGCACGGATGTATGCAGGAAAATGACATATGTGCATACTATTATGCAATTAACTGGAAATTTCATTTTTTTTCCTGTTTTTTTTATTTTTGACGCCTTATTTAATGGTTTTTTGTTCTGAAGTTTTTAGTGTTTACATGTTTTATTTAAATACGAATTTACGTGATTTTTTTATATTTTTTTATGACTTTTCAAAAAATAGGGACCTAATTTACAACAAGTTTATGACCGGGTTTTTTTTATATTTTGAAACTTAATAGGGACCTCTAAAAAACGCACCCATATGAAAACTACTTCGAATCAATTAAATGTTTCAAAGCAATAAGGTTTGAAGAAAAAAGAATTATGGAGATTGAATGAATGGTTGTTATTACAGACTCTCGGGAAATTTTCCTATATTACTAATCAACAACACTTCTTCATTCATATTTGTGTCTAAGGGTTACACTCTTTTAGGTCGCTTGATCTAGTGAAAATAGTACCTTCAGTTTGTACAAACTCAAGGTGACTTTTATGGATGAATGTATGACGTTGTACTTCTGAAATGCATATATTGATATACTTGAATGAGCATATTTTTGATGGTGTGGGAAGTAACTCTCCTGCACTATATAAACCATTCTCTGAGATGTACCAGCATAGAGGTTGTACATTACCAGAAATCAGTGGTATATATTGGACATGGCAACGTGGCATTCGAAGTAAAGAACGTTCTTGAAGAAAAGATAATCAGAGTCCTCTAAGCCATAAGATTCTAAGTTAGCAGAAAAAGAGCATGCAATGAGGTAAGTGGGTAGCACCCATTAGGAGAAGATCATCACCCTTCTAGATTACTTATTATATGTTGAGTACTGGAGTATGCGAGCACCTGGATAGGTCTGTTACAACCGGGTGATAACATATTTTGGTAATGCACCACTACAAAGGTCTGTGTAACTGTTTCCGCCTTGCTAGTTGGGCGGAGGACAGTGGTCCTTGTACATCCCACTAGAGGTGTACCATGAAGAAAAGTAGTCTCTTACCTTCCCATCGTGTGGAAATCCATTTTCCCTAAGAGCATGCAGTTTTGTTTGTAGAGTCCCATCAGGGGTGCAAAATTTAATAGTGGTGACAGTTTCACCCTTTGATTTATTTATTTTAATCGATTTTTTCTGGAAAGTCAGCCATTATAATGTTAGATAATTTTACGTAGTAAAGATTTGGTTAACATAAGGTAAAAACTTATGTTATGTTTATGTATGGTCGTGGTCTTATGGCATACCGTTATTTTCAAATGATGGATTTAAGTTTCTCTCGCCGGTCCCATGACTAATCTAGAATTATTTTCTTTCCCTTAAACTCTGGGTGGCCCTATTTTTCTTCGGACAGCCTAATAGCTCAGGTTTTGCATGGATGGAGCTTGGAGCTGAAGAACATGGAGATAGTCACTAATTCCCATCTTTATTAGTTCCAGTCAACATTTATAAGGACATGCTATACAACTGTCCAAGCCATTATCAATAAACACTCTGATAATTATGATTACATTTCTGTTGGAACATTTTTATGATAATATATATATATATTTCCGCTGTGTTCTATTTTATTATCGTTTCATGTTCGTGACGCATTGCTGAATGCAATCATATTTTTATTTGTGTCATTAACAACTCATACTTGAATGGATTTTATGTAATGAGTTACATGTACCAAAATTTTAAACTTTCAAACAATTTATATTCATGTCCATTCGTTCACCATGCTTCTTGAATGCATCTACTACCACCCTAAATCTTCATAAAATAGCTTCAGCCAACACCATGCTTCATCTAAGACACCATATTTCAGTAAATGCCCCATACTTTTTTTGTTACTTCACATTCAAGTAAGTAAGGCTATAAATATGTAAAAAAATCACGCAAAAAAGGACAGGTGCTTTTCTCATCATTCCATTTTCCCGTTTCTTTGATCCACACAAAACATGATTTCATTTTCCTATTTCCTCTCTGTCAAAATAAAATGCTTGAGCTTAAAAAAACATTCATTCTTCATTTTTTTCAAGGTATTAGACAAAAAATGGTACTGACGCCTAAAAAGTCGTGTTTCGAGCATGAAATATGAAGAAATAACAGCTAAAGGAAGAAAAGCAAGTAAACAACATTTTTATAGTGGTTCAGCGTTATCGAGCCTACATCCACTTCATAATCTCTCAAAAATGTCAGAATACTGGAGTTACAATGAATGAGCTTGTTAGAATCTCTAATATAACACTCTGAATTACAATCATAGATATCACTCATAATTAGAGAAAAAAGTGTTGGTAGCCATGGATAAGTGGTGCATAACTTCACATGGCAAAAAGTCCCCGAAATCTCCTTGAAATGTGTGTTTATAAGCTGCACTCGAGTCTGGGTCAAATGGACACGTGGCAGTTGTGCGTGAGATCTTAGAGCAATTATGGAGAACAAGGAGAGCCTCTTCGCTTTGTGAATGCAATGTGGAACCCGATACGGGTTTATAGGTGAGTGGATTACATGGATAGAAACATGGGTAACTGTTTTGTGCGGGTCAAGATGGTGGATGGGTCGAGTTCGTCCTGGGCTATTCAACCCCAGAGGCTTGACCCGAGCTTTTCGATCCTAGAGGCTCGACACGAGCTATTCGACCCAGATACTTAGACATGTTTGATTAGAACCGAGGGACTATTCGACCTAAGCTCTGTTTTTTCATGGAGTGTTGTCTTTGACCTGAGCTGGAGCTTCATTCAAGCTATGGTAAGTAGGAAGGATCTCCTTAGATCCGAGACTTCGTGCACCCTTTTCTTCGCCCATGGTATGCTCTTGATGTTACTAGGATTAGACAAGCCCAAAGGTGATCGAACCGGGGGATGGGCCAGTGGTGTCCAAGCTTGTCCAGACCCATGCTCGAACCCTGATTGACTCTATCATTGGTAGCTCATAGGGTGACTGCCTTGCCAAAAGGATGGTCAACATTTTTCCCTCCACAGTACATTGCGTGTCAAATGGGATGTACTTTGAATAAGTCGAGCCACATCTCTTTGGAACGTCATTCATCCTTAAGAACACATTATAGAATTGTTGTGTCTTCTTGAGCAGTTCCGATACTTAGATTCTTTCCTGTACAAACAGTTTGTCATGTATCTCACAACTTTCATTGGTGCTTATTGGGCCAAATCCTACTGGAGTAGTCGAGATTATCAAGTAATCATATAAGCCTCCTCGAGTAAGAGGTCAAATTTTTTGACCATAAGCCGTGTTGGATTGTTGGCTCCCGAATGTGATTGTCCACGCATAGGTCGTTGCCAAATGATGTCGTCTTCCTGTGCAAGTCAAGCGCATGGTGGAGTCAAACTTTATTTTACAAGTCAATGTATTAAGTAGTTATCCAAGTCATGAGATAGTACAAGAGATTTTAGGCTCTGAGCAAGCATGTGGGTTGTCGAGATAGAGAAAATTAGAACTATAATGTGAACTTGACATTTGCACATGGCTTTGGACTGTCCTAACGTCGGGATATTAATCTAGGACTCCGTGATCGCATTGAAACATAATAATAGTATGTCAGAGAACCACGATCACTTCAGATTATATTAATAGAAAGCCAGAAATCCATAGTCGCACCAAACCATATCTCAAGAAATCCACGATCGCTTTAAATTTCTTTACAGTACAGTGATAACATACGAGTCAGTACGAGATGCTATTGAAATAATGTGAGCATGCATCTGGTATGATCGTTAAAATCATAAGGCAGTAGAGAAGATTATCTTACTTTCCATTTAATGCATCTAGTGTGTATGTTTTGAATCACGTTCCAAGTCAGGGTCATCTTTCAAAGTCAGTCTGTGAGTCAACGCTCATGCTCCCAGCGCTAGTGGAGGACAAGCGAAGTCAGTGCTTATTCTCCTAGCATTGGTGGGGGTTGGGCTAAGTCAGTCGGACATCCAGTCCTTAAGCCTTTATACTTTTAGTCGTTGTATCAGGTTAGAGTTGCATGTTTAGCAAGCTTAGTTGACCCTAGTCATTTTATACCCTCTCTCGAGTCAGGGAGTGTTAGGGTTGAATACACGAATGATCGAATCACATTTGCTTTGGTATCGCCCCTTTATTTTATTCAGAAAGTGAGGATCACCTCACCGTGCGCCAATGAAATTAGTTACTCTTATTTGATTAGTTGTGGAGTTGAGCAAGCTTGTAAATATGCAGCCAGATGAATGTCGTTAGGAAGTTAATCGAACCCATTCATTCATGTTCCGGCATGGTTAGAAATAGTCATCATACTCTTGTTAAGTTTATTCCTTATGGTAGGCTCCATTGTGCTTAATAAACAAGATTATAGACTTGATCAGTAAAATTGGTCCTCTCCGAAATCGCACATTCCTGTCATTCTTTCCCATGGTTTTTCCTTGCCCTTATCATTTCCAGAGTTGGATGGTCCTCCATTCTTTGTTATGAAAACATCAAGATAATCCATTTTAGCATTAGCATCCTTTTGTTGCTGAATTTGTCTGTCTCAAATTAAAATTAATCAAGATTCCTACGAGGATCTCACTGTAGAGAGATTTTGAAGTCTATTTAATCCGAGATATTTTACACAATAACAATAAGTACCATGGACAATTATGGTTGATCCATCAACACAATCACTACATTAACCCTTTCCAAAAATGAGCGTAGGATCTTGTCGCACCTCTGCTTAGTGGAAGTTAGGCACATGACACTTTTGGGCTAAGTTATGTGGACCCTTGAGTCCTTGACTTCTCAATTAAGCAGGTGACCAACGTATTCAATCGATTGATCGATTCAGGTGTAAGCCGCCGAAATCATATAACAACAATGTAAGTAGGGAATAGAGGGAAGCACTTAGTCATGATGTTGTTTGACGCTGATAACACATCCATACATCTCATATAGCGAACCAGATGCACGATAGGATCTATCCTGCCATCGTAAGCCTCTATAGATAGTAGTTTGAAGTCCGGGGATTGAGGAAATTCGTGATGTCCCGTGTGAAAGGGCTACGATTGACGTTCTCCACGTCGTCTTGAGATGCGCATAGTGTAATTAAGCAGTTGAATCATGCTTTTCGAAGATCGCATCCCATATCCCGGGCCATGGGGGTTTTGGTGAGGAGCAGGTGTGAAATCCGCGTCTTCATTGGATTTATACTTTATTGCCGAATTGCGGGTTCGAGTAGGATATAAAATGATTTGTTGGTCTCCAGCCTATATTTGTCTTTGGCTCGCTGTTCAAACCCAGAGGATCGGAGTCAGGTGGTAAAAGGTCAGATTGTAGTTACCTCAAATGTTTCCATTTGCCCCTGCACCAAGAGAAAAGTCGAAGTGCATCACACCCAATAAGTGTATGAGATGGGACTATCAATCCATGTCCGATTTTATGCGAGCCTTCCAATCGGGAAGTAAGTTGGGATCAGTAAATAGATGGTCACTCTGCATTCATTTCATGGTCCTCAAGCTTCCTGTCAGGATCAAAGCATAAGTTAGATACATGCAAATAAGTTATGCCATTTGTAAATACTTTCAATAGTTATTCCCCCAATCCATGGGTAACGGCAAAAGATAGGTGGTCAGATCACAACCCTATCGAATTTAGACATGTATGCATAAAAAAGAGCCATTACTTTCAAAGCTTAAGTGATTGGGTTATTCAATTGCTCGAGTCATTGAATTTTATATTAAGTGTACTCGCAAGGTGATACTCGTCGTTGTGCTTGGGCTACAGCCATTCACAATGGGTATGCATGTTGATTTGAGATATCACTCTCAAGGCCTCCTTTCGGTCGTTGCCTTATGTCATGTGATATGTTATCGATTATCCCACTGTCAAGGCCTCCATTTGGTCGTCGCCTTAAGTCATGCAGGTAGTTCTAACATTAGATGTTGTTGTTATCCCTCCGAGTGTGGTCTTTTGTTGTTATGCTCAAGTGTGGCCCTCACGTCTTTGCTTTGCTCCTATATATAAACCTGTAAACTGAATAGGATAATTTGCTTAGTTTACAAGTAACTAAGTCAATTTTTATGTCACAAGCAAGTCCAGCTTGAAATGAAAATAAGTTAAGAGCTAAGCTGTCTCGATTAGAATAATTAAATGTCATGATGCCGAGCTTCACGACCAGGGGGACATACTATATATCCCACCGATTGACTTTGAATCGTGAGTTGCGTCAAAAACATGTTCGAAGTTAGTTTAGAAGTCAATGCCTATTCCCCTAGCATCGGTGGGAACTAAGCTAAGTCATTTGAACGTCCGGTCCGTAAGTCCTTTACACTCCTATCCTCGGCTAGAGGGCGATGGAGTTTGCGTGGACGCCGTAATGTCATCCTTTCTACTCTCTCCCAAGCCATGAGATTTAAAGTTGTGGACATCGTGGTTCACCCTTTACACTCTCCTAAGGTCAACCATGATTAGAGTTAGGGATTAAGTGGTCTTTAATCTTGGTGTGCCTATCACACTCATCTTGGGTTTATGCTCCTAGCCAATCTCTAAGGATTAGAGTTAGTCGGACAAATAGTCGGGTAACATTTGCCTTGGCATCGTTCCCTTTGCCTTTGCTTCAAAGGCAAAAATTGCCTTGAGGATAGTTTGATCACATCCATGTTGAGTTTATACTCCTCCCGTCGAAAGCGTGGGAAAGAGTTAAAGACATTGTTGGGAGAGCGGTTAAGCCATAGTCACCCTCGTCTTAACATTTCTCTTATGCCCTACGTCGAAGGAAAAGTTGTTAGTTGGATGAGCGAGTCATATATGAACTGAAATATGTCCGTCGTCTCAAGGGTACAGGCATTATTTTGATGAATGGTCGGCTCACATTCAACCTATTGTCATTCTATTTCCCCACATCAAGGGCAAAAATGCCATTGTGCAGTTCATAGCATTACACCCCTATCATCATTTCACTTTTCCAGTCAGATCAATGGATGGAGTTGTCGTTCTGCTGGGTGGTCATTTCACACCCGAATACATCTCCGTGTCTTGCTTGGCAAATCGAAGGCTAGAGGATGAGGACTCATAATTATGCCCATATACAGCTAACACACGTCGAATTCATGTACGTTATCTTGACCCTACTTCAAGGGCAAAAAGTCTATGAATGAATGGTCGAACTTCATCTATGTCAAAATGTTGGCGTCAGGCCATGATTAAGAAGGTGAACAGTCGATCACGTTCGCCAAAGCTTTACGTTCCTCCAACCAAACTATGGGAGGTCTGATTTGCACCAAACTTTGGGTACCTGCTTCATTCATATACAAATTTACATGATTTAGTCATGTCAATGACTCAGGAAGCATGTAAAGGTAAGATGCATGATTAGAACGTGATCCTGTAAAAGGAACGAGTAATATTCTAAGTGAAAATGGCACCTTTTCCCATCCATTTTGCTTTGTCCAGTCTCTGCCAGGAGATGACTGAATAAGTCTTTAGCTGATGAAGGATATATTTTCAAATTATGGTGGGAAAGCATTCCCAAGAATAAATAGACCTTGATTGGGGTCTTTGAATGATAAAGGCAGTTGGGAAGACTCTGCAAACGAATGATGAGATTGCTTCTTCTTTGAATTGCCTTCTTGCACCTATGTCAAGTGCAAGGAACAAGGGTCAGATAGTCAGATCCAAGCCGTTAATAGTAGCATCTCATCTTTTCGATGCTATGATGGAAATCGATAGGAGGGTAAGAACTCCATGCTTATAAAAACTTCACACTTTCCATTCCAGGAAGTAGGATATGGCTGCTACGAAGATAGTCATGTATCATCCATCCACAGATATGTCAGTGAAGGGAGTTAAATTGTGAATCTTCACATTCTATTTTCAAAACGTTAGTCGCGAGAAGTCCCATTCCTGTACATCTTCCATCAAGCAGGAAGTTGATTAGTTCTTTTGTCAAATCATTCAGGGTAGTGAATTCAACAATGAGATTTGCTGATGTTTATTTCGGGATGACCTTCCAAGGGAAAGAAGTAATGTCGAATTAGTTCAATTCAATGTTCCATTTATATAGTCTTCCAGATGCCTCAGGTCATTGTAAGGACCATCGTAGCAGCTGGTCATTCTAGACTTTGATTGGATAAGCTTGAATACGGTAGCATGGCTTGCTAGGCTTTGATGATGTTCGTACTTTCTATCAAAATAAAAGTATGTAGTTGAGAGCAGATGGATGATTTACATTTGATTTGACCTCAAGCTTTCATTTCTATGCCGAGGTCACATAGCGGCTGATGAGCAGTCAAGTGCTATCATCTTGGTAAGGATCCGTAGGTCCAATCCTGGCTTGTGGAGGTTTAATCAGTACCTGACTGCGGGAACATAAGTATATTACTTTGACGCTTATCAGGTGGAAATCAATCATCATCGATGTGGTTGATAGTACATGATCAATGCAAAGGTTAGCTAGGTTCCTCGCTAGTGAGTTGCATGATATATGTCCTTCACTATGTCATATGAGTAAGGTGTAGTTTTGGAATGTTAGGGATCCTTGGTCGCTTTCTAGTATCCCATCATTGAAGATTATCGTCTCAGAGGTCATCCAAGTCATCTTCAAAATAGGGTTCAGACTACATCACATCAATGCCATTTGAGATTTGGCCCCTTAGAAAGGTTTAAGTCATGTAAACCAGGTGGTCACTACTCGTTCAGGAACAACATCGTTTGCATTGGTGGAGTCTATACACCATCGGGACACTTTAAAAGGAGGCTGTCAGGAAACAATCTTTCCCTCATATACTGTCATGGTTAGCATGCTAAGTCTTCTCAGGAACTCTTCATGTTGAATAACATTAGCAAATAGGGGTCATGGATCTAGGAAGAATCCTAGTCATCGCCACTTTGTTTTTGACATTCTCGGGCTAACCGCTGAGTCTTAGTTGTTAAGCCTTGATGACTAATGTTGGCCACTATACTCAAGAATTTTTCTCTATTCAAAAATGACCCTGTCTCAGGTTAATGTGAGGTAGTTCAGAAATGGAAAGCAATCCAACCTAGAGTGATGCCCATTTGCCAAGTTCCTCAGAATACGCTCAAGCGAGTTCGACCTGGGATTTTCGACCCAGATTCTGAGGCAAGTTCAATCCTAACTGGAAGCGCATTTGATCCAACCTGGGGACTTCCTTGAACTTCACTTTGGTTCTTTGTTGCTTGCTGGAAGATGCGGAGATGTACTTCACATTCGGTGATCACCATTATTGCAAAGTCAATAGAAATAGAGAATCCAAAAGATTTCCACTTCGGACTTGGTGATCCGACAAGTAGACAGAAAAATCCTTAAACATTGAGAATCTTCATTTCTTAGTGAAAGCACCTAAATGTTAGACCAAAAAATGGGAATAACACCCAAAAAGTTGCGTTTAGAGCATGAAATATGAAGAAATAACTAAAAAAAGAAGAAACAGTAAGACAACAACATTTTTATCTTGGTTTGGCATTAACGAGCCTACATCCACTTCATAGTCTCTAAATAATGTCAGAATATTGAAGTTACAAAGAATGACATTGTCAGAATCTCTAATACAACAATCTTTCTACTGATTATTTCGAATTACAATAATAAATATCACTCATTTTTTGAGATAAAAGTGTTACAAGCCATCGCTAAGTGGTTCAGAACTTCCTATGGTCAAAGGTCCCTGAAATCTCCTTGAAATTATGTATTTATAGGTTGTACTCGGGTCTGGGTCGAATGGACACATGGCAGCTGCGCAGGGGATCTCAGAGCAGTTGTGGTGAACATGGAGAACCTCTTTGGTTCATCCATGCCAAGTGGAATCCGATCCGGGTTCATAGGTGAGTGAAGCACGTAGGTAACTATCTTGTGCGGGTTGAGATGCTGGTCGGGTCGAGTTCGACCCGAGCTATTCTACACCAGAGGCTTATCCTGAGCTATTCGACCCCAGAGGCTCGACCCGGAAACTAAGATATGTTCGATCCAAACCGGGGGCCTATTCAACCCGAGGTATGTTTTTCCTGGAGTGTTGTCTTTGATCCGGGTTAGAGCTTTATTCAAGCTGGGGTAAGTAGGAAGGATATCCTTAGATTCTAGACTTCGTGTACCCTCTTCTTCGACCCCGGTATGCTCTTGATGTTGTTGGGCTTAGACGATCCCAAAGGTGATCGGATCAAGGGTTGGTCCAGTGGGGCCCAAGCTTGTCCAGACCCATGTCCGATCCCAGATTGGCTCTATCAGTGGTATCCCATAGGGTGATGGCCTTGTCAAAAGGCTAGTCAACACCAGGCAACATGAACTTCCATTTTTCACAAAATCTTTTTCCTTCCCACTCCTTTATTCCGTTTCCAGGTCTTACATGAAGATATATGTAGTGTTTTGTGTGTGAGCAAGTGTGTATTTATGTGTGTGTGGGGGCGTGTGTATATATACGTGCGATGTAGTGTGTTGTGTTTATGCATGAGTGCATACATATGTATATATGAGTGTGATGTTTGTATTATATATATATATATATATATATGTGTGTGTGTGTGTGTGTGTGTGTGTGTGTGAGAGAGAGAGAGAGAGAGAGAGAGAGAGAGAAAGAGAGAGTGCGCGCTTTATATATTTATGCTTGTGTTTAAGTGTGAATAGATATATATGCAAGAGTGTATATAGGTGTATATATGGACATTTTGGCTAAGGTCCCTGATAAGGTTTAAAATACACAAAAGCTTCTTGTCTTAAAACTTTATAAATTAGATCCATGTTTTTTGAAAGCACCAGAAAACATCAAAAATAAATGTAAAAAATTTCAAAACTTAATTCAATCACAACCATTTTCATATTCATATGAGAAAAGTACAAAAAGTATTTTAAAAATAAATAATATTGTTTCATCGAGTTCCTGCAAATTTTCGAAAAATCTTAGGCACCACAATAATTATATCAAAATATTGCAAGTTTTTATGCAATTTATGCTAGATGTTCCAAACTTTAAAATTTATTGCCTCCACTTATTCAAACATCGCATTATTATAGAAAAATCAACAAAAAAATGATGAACATTGCATACAAATGAAAATTAGACCACTTCCACTGAAATTGCAGAAGTATCCGCCATGGTACAGAAAAAGTACAAACATGCAAATTTTTGATACATTAAGATATGCCGACAATACGATGAGGGATGCTGCGGATATGTCTGTGGTTATTCACAATAAGTGCTGACATCTTTGCACTTGTTTTTTCATTTTTTATCATATGTTATAGGCTTTGTCAATAATTGCAGATATGTCTGCAATTAATCACAATAAGTGTTGACATTCTACACCTATCTTTTCATTTTTTATAACATGGAATACACTTATGAATAACTGCAGATATGTCTGCACTTATTCACAATAAGTGCAGACATTTCTATAATATTTTTACCAGTTATATTTCTTAAATATTTACAATATTTTGATTTTCTAAAGTAGCAACGCAAAAAACACGAAAATGTGATGCTATAGTAAACAAGGCCCTCTTTATAATAAAAGTAAGAGAGAAATCCACTTTGAATAAAATTTGATTTTAAGGATGTCTCACAAATATTCGTAATATATATATATATATATATATATGTGTGTGTGTGTGTGTGTGTGTGTGTGCGCGCGCGCGTGTGTGTATGTGTGCGCGTGTGTGTGATGTGTGTGTG
This sequence comes from Allium sativum, assembly GCA_030737875.1. Classification (NCBI taxonomy): domain Eukaryota; kingdom Viridiplantae; phylum Streptophyta; class Magnoliopsida; order Asparagales; family Amaryllidaceae; genus Allium; species Allium sativum. Next base: position 166,690,933 of record CM060924.1, read on the forward strand.
TGGATTATAAATATATGTGTGTGGGTTTTATATTTTTGTGCATGTGTTTAAGTGAGAATACACACACACACACACACACACACACACATATATATATATTTGAATTTGTTCAGGAGGGAAACCGACCGGTGTCTTAAAACCCTCCCTAGTGCACCTAGCCCGGTCCGCGAGCACCATATAAGTGGCTGATCTTAGCGTATGCACATGGTAAGCTCTTGGCATGCCATTCTGGGTTTCGAACTTACACCACTGTTAACATGGTGCAAGTTCTTAACCGCTAGGCTACTACTGCAGACAAACTTTGCATGTGTGCGAGCATGGGTATAGTGGCATGTGTAGCATGCTTGGAAATGAGAAAGGAAATAATGTGCAATGCGTGTTCGTTGCTGGAGTTAGCCGGTAGCAAGCATGTAGGTGGAAACGAAATGGTATGAGTGTATGCATGTATTCAGCCTTTGGCCATATGGGTGATAAAGTTTATGAAGTAGTTTAATTTAGTTAGTTAAATTTTATTTAGTAAATTAATAATTTTAAATTTAAACATGTTATTTCACACAAGCATATATCGTTTCTCATGGTTTCTTGTGCTAGATTTCTATTGACGAATAGAACACGTTAGTATAATTGTTTGATACATTTGGATAAACATAAAATTTTAGTAAAATATTGGCGGCTGAATTTAATTAGGTCTAACGTAATTAAATAATCATATTTTACAGCGCCACCTGTTAGCAGAATCAAACAATGTTCTGCTATTGTAATAACGTGGACATATGCTTATATGTTGTTGAGTAATACTAATAAATGTTGCATTGTCATTGGTTATTATTATTTGACTGATTCTGCTGATTGTGCTTGACCAGTTTATGAGAAAATACATGTTTCTATTTAGTATTGATTGGCTAACGCCTTGTGATTTATTTCACGATTTGATTAAAAGATGTTTAGCAAAAATATTTGATTCATTTAATTTGTGAACGTAAATTAAAATGAATGGTTTTGCAAGATTGTTTTCATAAAAAATATATGAAATGTTTGATTTCAAAGATATTTTGAAGATATTAAATGTTTATAAAATTTATTTTATAAACGAAGAGAATTTGATGACTTAAATCCCAATATTTGAAAGATTTTTAAAAACAAAAAATTTAAAAACACTATGATTTGAAGATATTTTTATTGTTATTGCAAAATGATTTATCGCTTCGGGATGCAAAATGATTTGTTATGTTACCGATAATTCACATAACCCATGACTAAAAACTAGGCATGGCTTCGTTGAGACCCTTGGAAATCTTCTGCTCTAGAATGATAGAGGAGCAATATTTATTTATTTATTAAGATTGTTATGACCCAATGGCTTTCTTATTGCGAGAAACCTTTCGATCTGGTGGCATATATGTTGATATGCTTTCATTTTAGAATACTAAATTCAAAAGTGTTTTGCTTTTAAATCTCAAAGTGAAGTATGATTTGATATTAAAGATATATATTTATTTCATGATTTTAAATGAAACCAGGATTCTAATTTTGAAGAGATTATTTTCAAAGGATCTTGAAAATAAATGAAGTTTATTATATTTCATAAATCTAAATTTAAAGATTAAGTATAAAGGGTAGTTTGGAAATTGATTAGTTATTTTTGCATCTTAGGCTCCATGACTCCTGATTTTGAACAAGAAAACAATGTTGGTTTGATCCTATATCTAAATGGGCACACAATCAGACAAAAGTACGCAGGCAATCACAAGTGATAGTCATGCAACCCTGAAAATAACATAATACTTTTTTTGTGTATTGTTTTTTTTGTGATGTCGTATATTTCCCGCTTACTATATTCCGTAATTAACTTGTTTGTTGGGTGCACAGGAGTGGTTATTGTTGTCCATCTCATCCAAGTTATGCAATGGTGGACTTATTTATTTAAATTTTCTTGTATTAGCAAACCTAGTGTATTAGAACATCTCCAACAGTTTGTATAATCAAAATTATTTCGCAATGCCGAATATTTATCAAATATTTTATAGTAAATCAGTGGTTTTCATTATTAGCTTTATAGCGGACGGGTATTTCGGTAATTTTGACTGTTTTGAAATTTCGGGTAATTCATTTGGTATCAGAGATTGGGTTAAGTGAATACCCAAGTGTTTATCCCTTAAAAACCGTATACATATTGGTATATTAAATCTTTATGAAAATCGAGGGACAAACGCCGTTAAGATCGGTCGTATCTAGTACTAAGAGAGTTACGAAGGGTAAGGGACGATCGCATAGAACAAGGTTCAAGCACCAGCTCCAAGGATAAACATGGAAAGAAAGAAAGAATTGGGTCATCCGCTTAGCACAGTCAAGATCGGTCACATGTTCCATTCTGGAGTCGTTCGTTCATAATAAACTAGTCAATTGTGCATAGCAGGAAGTGCAAAGAAATCAGAGGTCGCACATGTATTCCATGTTCGCTCATAGAATGCAACTCCAGTCGCCCACTTGATACTCGATCAGCTGTTAATATCAGATGCTTCTTGCTAGTCAGTTGAATATCAGTTCTCAAAGGGTCGTACTTACATTTCGGACTACGGCGCATCTCGCCCATTCATGATCAAACAAGCTGCATCAACCAAATGTCATCTATCGGTCGATCATTCTTATACAAGCTAGGAAGCTTTGGCAGGCCGCATGTACACTCATCGCTTGCCCGCCCATTCAATATTCCTAGACCTATGCGATCACTCACTCCTATAAAGTTGCTCGCTCCCGTGAAGTCACTCTGAGAATACAGCAGTTGCCAGTTAGCTACAGTTAAGCGGTGACATATTTGTAATTAATGAGACAAGCAACCCATGGTCTGAAAAGATGATTTTGGAGATCATTTCTTCAGGGAGGTACACCTATAAATAGGCCATGGCTCCCGCCTTAAGGGGCATGGATTCCTAACCACGAAGTGCTGTCAAATTCTTTCCTCCGCCGCTCCTTAAATATTTCAACCATCATCGTCATCTACACTTTAATGATCTTCGTTCATCCTTCCATGGCATCCATTGAGATCTTATAAGTAAAAGAAACCGAAGACATCCTCCTGCTTTGTCACTCTTTTGTCTTTATTTTCCGCAGACTCCACTATTCCTCCATCAAACTGTACTCCGTGAATATTGTGCAAGATTTGTATGTGAGAATGAGAATATGTTGAGAGAACAAGAAGATGTATGAGGGAAGAGAATTTATATGCTTTGTAATCATTGTCATGATAATGCAAACCATCTTCATAGTGGATGTAGGCCTAGCTTTGGCCTGAACTACTCTAAAATCTTGTCTCCATTTAACTTTCCTCACATTTTTACTGTAAACTTTTAATTGATCACGACTCCATCTACTTTCTGACCGCAATGGTGAAGTATAATTCTTGTATCCTTGGTGTTTGAGCCATTTTTGGTGAAAACATTTGGCACCCACCGTGGGGCCATGTTCGTATTTCCTTCCTTCACCATCTCCTCTAATTCCAACAGCCTTGCCTTGAAATCCTAGAACGCCTGCTTTGTTGAAGCTATGGTCGGTTCAAAGAAAAATAGCAAATCCATCAGAGCTACCACAATTGTTGAGGATATTCATGGTGATGGAGCTACACCACAAACTTTGAATCAAGAAGTTAAGGAGACCTCAAGGCCATCTATAAGACGAGATGAATTGAATGTGGATGTGAACGGCTTGAATGAAAAAATGGATGCTACGACAAATATGTGATGGAAAGGCTTGATGCCCTGATCAATGCTCGAGCGGATCTTCTACCATCAAATACTGTAAATAATGTTGACGAAAAAGAGGACTCTTTAGCGTCAAACTCTAGTCGATTCCATTTCTTAGTGGAAGATAAAGGGGAGGCCGGCGTTGAGGACTCTAAAGTCAAATCTCCATAGCCCGAGGAGAAACATGCAGCTCAAAGTGTCGCGAGTCCCACCAAAAGGACACCCCCCAAAAGAGGTGCAAGGCATCAGAACTCGAACCGCAGTCGCACCAATAAAAGCACTAATGCCAATCCTGTGGAATGAGCGAGCAATGAGAAGCACATCACAGATATGATCTAGCGAATAATGAAAGAAAAGACGATCCGAGGGGATAAAGAGAAAGAATGAGAATTTTCACCCAGACAAAACCTGTTTACAGAAAGAATCCATCAAGCGTAGTTTCCTAAGTAATTCATACCCCCAACCATAGCACCTTATGGCGGGACTGGTGATCTAAACTTCTTCCTATTCAATTATGATCAACTTATGAATGGATCTAGGGCAACCGACGAGATAAAATGCTTGTACTTCCTCGTATGCTTAAAAGGTGTGGCCTAACTATGGTTCACTAGACCTCCACCTAAGCGCATTGATCAATTCGCCGATCTGGCGAGAATATTTCAAGACCAGTTTCATCTACAAACAACCAAAGCAAGGGATGTGATGTCACTCAGCGAGATGGAACAAATGCCTGGAGAAACTATTAAAACTTTTCTTACACAATTTCATGCTGCGGCGGCTGAGGTCATAAAACCAGAGCCTTGGTACTTATTGGCAGCTCTGAAGGGTGCTATTGATAAGAAATCAGAATTTGAGAAGTGGCTCAAGATGAAGAAGCCCAAAACGCTAAAGAAATTTTATAAGAAGGTCGAGGAGTATATGAGCGTGGAGGACGATGCACCGAATGTTTAGAAGGTCATAGAACGTAGCACTATCAAAGAAGGAAAAGGCAGCGAATCCCAAAACGAGCAGAAGAATGACTTTGGTCAGAAAAGGGGAAGTGAAGAGAAGGATAACAAAGCCTATAAGAAAACACGACTTTACAAGCATTCAGAATTGACTCTCTTAAATGAAACCCCATAGAGGATCTACTCCGCTACAAAGGATTCAGGTTCCTCAAATGAAGGCTCTGAAGATTACTGAACAACAAGCCAACTCCAGCAAATTTTGTCGGTTCCATAATCAATCAGGGCATAACACTAATGAATGTCGGCACTTGAAAACTTTGATCGAAGAACTCATCAGAAAAAACCAACTTCAACAGTATGTGAAGAATCCTCAAAATGCTTCAATTACCCAAAGACAGAACAATACCACCAATCAATCTGGTTTAGGAGAGAAAGCTCAAGCACCTGTCATTTCGAGGCCAGTGATCAACATGATTTTTTGTGGGCCCCACCGGCTGGAAGTAGTTGGGCAGATATGGAACGGTACGCTAACGAGCTGAAGGGTGTCACAAAAGAAGAAAGGTGCATGATCTTAAGCAATGAGATTCCAATGAAGATACCTAGAACTTCGACCGATGACGTGGTATTCAAAGATAGAGATGCTGACGGACTACTTGCGCCAACTGTCGATGCCATGGTAATCACAATTGGTCTCAATCCTGCGGTTGTTAAGAGAGTCTTAGTTGATACGGGGCATCCGTTAATGTGATCTTCATAAATACATTCCAGAAAATGAACCTCTTGATGGCAGAAGTGCGAGCCTATCCGTATACAATCCATGGATTTACAAGACAACCCACGCAATCCATTGGTACGATTGACTTGCTTGTTGAACTAGAAGATGGGGAATACAAGGTTTCTATAATGCAAACCTTCGTCTTGGTAGATGAGATCTCCTCTTACAATGCATTCCTCGGGTGATCGACCCTCGCAGGTTTTAAGGTCACGTTAGCTCAATGGTGTTTAACTATTAAGTTTCCAACTGAGAATGGGGTTGGTGTAATCAAGGAAGATCAGGCCACTGCGAGAGATTGCTATGTGACAGAGCTGCATGAGGCAAGGAAGAAAGACTTGGGAAAGAATGTGGAGACTCCATCCCGCATTCGCAAGCTCCCTTTATAGCGATTAAGGAGCGGTCCCTGCACTAGCGAACATAGTGGCACACAAAAGGTAATCGACCCTAGAAAAGCGAGTGTAGAGGAAAAAAGAGTGGTCCCGGCTGAGATCACAATTCCTATAGCCGTTAGTTCGAAAGATTCAAACCGTTTGCTGAATATAGGATCTCAGTTGAGCCCCGAATTGAAGAGTCAATTGATTGTCCATTTGAAAGCTAATTTGGACGTGTTTGCGTGGAATCACTCTGACATGAGTAGCATATCTCCGGATGTTGCAGTCCATAAACTTAATATTAATCCACATATTCCACCTATTAAGCAGAAAAGGAGGACCCAAGGACCAAAGAGATCAAAGGCCTTGAAGGAGGAGGTTGACAAGCTAATTGAAAACCACTTCATTAGGGAATCTACTATCCAAATTGGGTCTCCAATCCTGTACTTGTGAAGAAAGCAAACGGCAAATGGCGGGTCTGCGTGAAATACTTGGATCTTTATAAAGCTTGTCCAAAGGACAGTTTCCCTCTTTCTAGAATAGATCAATTGGTGGATTCCACAGCTAGGCATGAGTTGCTGTCTTTTATGGATGCGCATTCTGGTTACCATCAAATCTTGATGTACGGACGGGATCAAGAGGACACGAGTTTTATCACTGATCTTGGCCTATATTGCTACAAAGTGATGCCATTTGGCTTAAAAAACGCAGGGGCAACTTACCAGCAATTGGTAAACGCCATGTTCAAAAAACAAATTGGCAAGACAATGGAGGTCTATGTCGATGATATGTTGGTAAAATCCAAAAAGGCAGTTTACCATTTGGAAGATTTAGCCCAGTTGTTCGATATTTTACGCTGATTTGGTATGAAACTAAATCCATTGAAATGTTCCTTCGGTATCGGTTCGGGCAAGTTCCTAGGGTTTATGGTTAATGCTAGGGGCATAGAAGCCAGTCCAGCAAAAATATCAGCCTTAAGGGAAATGCGCACCTGAGGAACCAAGAAAGAACTCCAACGTTTGAATGGGAAGATTGCAGCTTTGAATCGTTTCATATCCAGGGTAACAGACAGGTGTCTTCCCTTCTTCGATGCCCTCAAGAAAGGGAAGAAAGAGATATAATGGACTCCTGAATGCCAGCGAGATTTCGAAGAACTAATCCAACACATGGGACATCTTTGATGCTATCAAAACCTAATGATGTAGAAGATCTGTTTGTATATCTGGCAATATCCGCCCATGCTCTAAGTGCGGCGTTAGTAAGGAGGATTCGCAGGTTCAGAAACTGGTTTATTACATCGGTAAGAGATTATCTGAGGCAGAACTGAATTACCCAAAACTTGAAAATCTTGTTTATTGTCTACTTATCGCGTCAAAGAAGCTTCGACCCTAATTTTAGGCTCACCATATCAAGGTCCTCACGGATCAACCGCTGAGGCAAGTTTTGTTCCGGCCAGAAACTTCTGGGAGGTTGTTAAAGTGGAACATTAAGCTTAGTCAATATGACATTACCTACCATCCCCGAAAAGCAATTAACGGACTAGCACTTGCATATTTCATCGCATAGTTCATTGATCGAGGAGAGATAAAAGAGGAGCATGATATTGAAACCAACATTCGATGGAAATAATTCGTTGATGGAGCATCGAACGATTATTGCTCTGGGGCAGGAGTAGTCTTGGAAACCCCTGAAGGAAGATCTATATGCTATGCGCTGAGACTGGAGTTTCCATCAACAAATAATGAAGATGAATATGAAGCCCTCATCGCAAGAATAAAACTAGCAAGAGAATTACAGCTAAAAACCATACAAATCTTCAGTGACTCCCAACTAGTGGTGTGTCAGATCCGAGGAGAATTCCAAGCCAAAATGTGTAACTTGCCAGCTTACCTATCTAAGGATCTGGAATTACTAGAAGGCTTCGAGCATTATACCATATCTCACATTCCGAGAGAAGAAAATACCAAGGCTGATTCGCTGGCAATGTATGCAAGCATAGGAGGCGCACAACTTATAGGGTTGGTCTCAATGGAGGTCCTCTCCATCCTCAGCGCGGAACAAATTGAGATGGATTGGGTCCTGGAGTTGGATGACGAGTCAGACTCGTGGATGACACCAATCAAGTAGTAACTCATGACCGGTGCACTCTCGACAGAAGTTAAGAAGCGAAGGAAAATACCACAAAAAGCTCCCATGTATCTCATCCAGGATGGATGGCTATACAGACGAGGATTCTCTACGCCCCTACTTCGTTGCATTACAAATTTGGAATCAAAAGCAATCATGATAGAATTACATGAGGGTGAATGCGGAGGTCATACTGGTGGCCAGACATTGGCTAAGAAAATTCTACGATATGGTTATTTCTGGCCAGACATAAATAAGGACTCCGTGGCATATACTAAAAGGTGCGATAGATGCCGGAGGTTTGCAAAAATTCCAAGAATGCCATCAATAGTTATAACCCAAATGGTCAGCCCATGGCCATTCGCCATCTGGGGTATCGACCATGTAGGAGCACTCCCCACTGCAAAATCTGGTTTTAAACATGCTATTGTTGCTGTTGATTATCTTACAAAATGGGAGGAAGTAGAAACACTAGCAACTATAACCTCAAAGAAAGTTGTTGACTTTGTCTTGAAAAACATAATTTATAGGTTCGGAGTCCCACAAAAAATAATCATAGACAATGGAACCTAGTTTGAAAGCGAAGAATTCCAAAATTTCTGCGCCAAGTATAAAATCCAGAAAAGTTTTCCCGTAGTCGCCCATCCACAAGAAAACGGGCAAGTGGAAATAGTAAACAAGATCATTAAATCGACCATCAAGAAGCGACTAGAGAAATCCAAGGATCGTTGGGCAGATGAGCTTCCACTAGCACTATGGGCATACCATGCCACTCACAAAACTACGACTGGGCACACTCCCTTTTCCTTAACTTTCGTCTCTGAAGCCATGATTCCTATGGAACTAGAGGTTCCCACCCATAGGAGGATTCACTTCAACTAGGAGGAAAACGAAAGGCTACAACTTGAGGCCCTCGATCAGCTGGAGGAAAAAAGAAAGGAAGCAGAACTCAAGGTGGACGCACATCAGAGAAGGGTGGCTAGGCATTTCAATTCAAAAGTCTGACACAGGACTTTCAAAATCAGAGACCTTGTGTTGAAAAAATTAATGACTAGAACTTGGTTTTTTGTACCAAATTGGGAAGGGCCTTATGTTAGAAACCAAAAACTACGGGATGGTACTTTCAAATTGACCACCACAGATGGAGTCCAGATTCCTCGGGCTTGGAATAGCGAACACATTCGTCGTTATTTTCTATAATGCATTGTTCAAATCTATTGTAAAGCTGTGAATATTTGTAAAAAACTTTGCATTTAAGTTATGTACATATAAAAAACAACTACATGAGTGAGAAACTCCATTTGCTTACACAGATCGTATATTTACAAACTACTGCTAAAAGTTGACTTCTTTTGTGTAGGCAAGCAGGAACAGTAACTCTCTCAAAATCCAACCATAGTTGGAGACTTCCTAAGCATATCCTGGCTAGAACAATTTGAAAAAATTGAGTGCCAGAGCATCATCTAAAATAAACAACGAGTGGGCGACAAATCAAAAAGCCCCACCTTTCAACGCAAAAACATCAAATCCTCAGTAAGCATCTAGCTGAAGAATTGATGCCAAATCGCGAAAATAGTGCAAAGGTGGAAATGGCCAAGTTTGTCCCACAGAAAAAAAGAATGGCAGTCCCTAAAGAGGGACCTTACTAGGTGCAGGATGCGAGTCTTTCAAATCAAGCCCAAGCTCGATAAGATGAACTAGTGTCCACCTTCGAGGATTGGAAGCACTAATTCTAGTGCCGGCAGGACCGACAACAGCCAAAAAAAAAAGCTGGAAGGACCAGCAGTTGGAAGGACCGACAAACCTAGGATTGGAAGCACCAATTCTAGTGCTGGAAGGACCGGTAGCAAAAAAAGCTGGAAGGACCAACAGTCGGAAGGACCGACAAACCTAGGATTGAAGCACCAATTCTAGTGCCGAAAGGACCGACAAACATACAAGGAGGACCAGCTCCAAATTAACAGAAATCCTAGCCGAAAGGGGGTAACAGAAATCCCATCCGAAAGGGGGTAATAGAAATCCTAGCCGAAAGGGGGTATCTAATTTAGGCCTTGTTTGATTCCAGAGTAACCAAATCAAACATGGCTAAAATTGGATCGAAAACTAAAAGCTAAGTCCTCCCCTGGGGGCACGTATTCAAGACCAGTCTCCGAAGGGCTTGGGTCACCGGGTCAGTGAGATATGGGTTTGAATACATTTTAATAAAAAACAACAAACATGTATGTATATATATAGATGCGTGTTTGATCGTAAAATCCATAACCCTATTTAAAGAGCATGCGTTCAAATCCGAATTCCGAAGGGCTTGAGTCACCAGGTCAGTGAACGTGCGAATGAATACGAGAATAATGGCATAAAATCAGTAAACTAAGTTGAAACTACAAAGAAGCTAATTGCTTCCAATCCAGTAAACTGAAGCAAAACTGCTATAATATCTAAAAACAAGTCAATAGCGCTAAAATCGCACAACGTAAGATGCGATACTAACGCACGATCGACTAAAAAAATTATCACACAAGGTACTAATAAGAAGTGCCACCAAGCAGAGTGAAAGACCACGGTATAACGAGCAAGAGCCTAGTCTTTTACTAGCAAAGTAGAGCACAGAGGCATTACAACAAACTGTTCATAAGGCCACCAATACACCAAAACAAGCACAAAGTTGCGACATAGACCAACGTAAAGATAAATGTGAGGATCGGCACTCGCTTATACAACCAATCTAAAAGCATCGTTTGAAGAATAAACAATCAAAAGCGGAATAAAAAAGCTACAAATCCCTGTTCTTCCTGGGCCTGCCAACCCACCTCTTAACCTGGGTAGAGAAGGATGGAAATTCATCAACATGCTTCGAAACTGCCAGCTCAACATCTCCCGGAGCAAAAGAAGCAATCACGCTATCTTTGGATCTAAGGGCCTGAATCAACTTTGCTTTATCTTCTTCCAAGATGGAAATACGTTCGAGGTTGTCCCTATGAAGCTTTTGAAGATCACAAGCCAGTGTGTGCCAACCACTCATTTGTTTAGTAGAATGGCCTTTCAGCAAATCCATCTGTTTTTCGAACTGACACATAATGGTTTCGAAACGGGCTAACATTTGAGATTTTGCAGCAATCATGTCACAAGAAAAGGTTTGGTGGTCAGATGGATGTATATATACATTAGAGGATACTCCCCGTAAGCTCCAACCTTTAAGCCGCTTAGCAAGCCTGGGGTTGCATGGCTCAGGGGTATAACATGGCCTGCTATAATGGTTTGGAGCTCTGTGTGAGAGGGGCTGAGGGGAGAGTTCACAGATGGTTGACCATTTGATTGAACATCAGTTATCTGAACATCCAAATCAAAAAACCTTTCTGTCCGGCATCGCTCCGGAGATGAATCCACCTTGTATGGGTGAACCATTAAATGGCTATGAAATTTGAGGATCTAAAGAGCCAGTCAAAGTTAAACGAGTAATGCAGTCAAAAGCAGAACCGCAAACAACCAATCCCACCGACTCTGGCCACACAAAACAGGTTCATATTATCACTCAAAAAGGTCGCTTGTGTTCAACCAACTCAGCATCTCTGAGGATTGGATGATAGTAATAAAACAGGAGAACGACCTTTCGTCAAAAGCACTCGAGCAACCATGAGGGGTCAAACCAAAAAGTATGGATCATACCAACAAAATCAAGGTCGCATGGTGTAAGCATTTCGTCGAACATCACATGTGTAAAGTAGATAACCAGGAACAAATTACTAGCACGTGGTCACAAGTTTAAGAATTATGCAAGATGTGAACTTAACCTAAGCATTTCAGTAAGCATATCATGTGTAGGAACTAGAATAAAAAGGAATATCGAAGTGAAGTGTTCTTGGACCAGTGCATGTACAAAACAACCCAAATACAGTTCAAAATTTCCGACTATTGTCATCATAAAAGATCAATAACAACCTGAATCACATCTAATGATCAAAAGAATTTTGGAAAGCATAAAAGAGCTTATTTCCTAATAAAACATATGTTACCGATTCAGAAGAGGAACAGGCATAAAGCAAGAACGACAAACCTACACTTCACAGATTGGTGATGGGAAGGAGTACGGGGTCTTCGACTGGAAGAATCTAATCAAGAAGAAATCGAAATAGAAGTCAAAATTTCTTTTTTGAGAATGAAGTAGCTGTTACCAATATGTTTTACCTAGGAAGTAAAAGTGAATTAAAGGTTGAAGTAAGAAAACGACAGAGAAGATTAAAGGACATGCATCCAGGCAATTCTCGCCACGTCAGCTCAATTCTCAATTGCGCAAATATGAGTGGCCCATCAAGTCCAACTGTCCTACCTACATCTCCATGATTTGATCGATCATGGTGATGCTTCGGCTCAAAGGAAATAGTATGAGTGTCTAAGACCTCTCGTTCACAAGAAGGTACATTCCTATATACCTTTACCTAAGCGACCCTGAGCTCCACGCAATCGTTCCTTGATAAGCCAGATTTGATCTACCAAACTGTGTTGAGGTCAGTTATTTAGAAGCCCGTAATTTCTACAAAAATTACAAACTTCGAGGGGCAAATGTTTATCCCTTAAAAACCGTACATATATTGGTATATTAAATCTGTATGAAAATCACGGGACAAAAGCCGGTAAGATCGGTCGTATCTAGTTCTACCCGCTACACTTGGACAGTTACGAAGGGTAAGGGATGATCGCACAGAACAAGGTTCAAGCACCAGCTCTAAGGATAAACATGGCAAGAAAGAATTGGGTCATCCGCTTAGCACAGTCAAGATCGGTCACACGTTCCATTCTGGAGTCGTTCATTCATAATAAACTAGTCAATTGTGCGTAGCAGGAAATGCAAAGAAATCAGAGGTCGCACATGTATTCCATGTCCGCTCATAGAATGTAACACCAGTCGCCCACTCGATACTTGATCAGCTGTTAATATCATATGTTGCTTGCCAATCAGTTGACTATTAGTTCTCAAAGGGTCGTACTTACATTTCGGACTACGGTGCAGGTTGCCCGTTCACGATCAAACAAGCTGCATCAACCAAATGTCATCTATCGGTCGATCATTCTTATACAAGCTAGGTATCTTTGACAGGCCGCATGTACACTCTTCGCTTGCCCCCCCATTCAATATGCCCAGACTTATGCGGTTGCTCACTCCTATAAAGCCGCTCGCTCCCGTAAAGTCATTCTGAGAATACAGCTGTCGCCAGGTGGCTACAGCTAAGCGGTGGCATATTTGTAATTAATGAGACAAGCAACCCGTGGTCTGAAAAGAAGATTTTGTAGATCATTTCTTCAGGGGGGTACACATATAAATAGGCTATGGCTCCCGCCTTAAGGGGGACAGATTCCTAACCACCACGAAGTGCTGTCAAATTCTTTCCTCCGCCACTCCTTAAATATTTCAACCATCATCGTCATCTACACTTGAATGATCTTCGTTCATCCCGCCATGGCATCCATTGACATCTTATAAGTAAAAGAAACCGAAGACGTCCTCCTCCTTCGTTACTCTTATGTCTTTCTTTTTCGCAGATTCCACTATTCCTCCATCAAACTGTTCTCCATGAATATTGTGCGAGATTTGTATGTGAGAATGAGAATATGTTGAGAGAACAAGAAGATGTATGAGGGAAGAGAATTTATATGCTTTGTAATCATTGTCATGATAATGCAAACCATCTTCATAGTGGACGTAGGCCTAGCTTTGGGCTGAACCACTCTAAAATCTTGTCTCCATTTAACTTTCCTCACATTTCTACTGTAAACTTTTAATTGATCACAGCTCCATCTACTTTCTAACCGCAGTGGCAAAGTACAATTCTTGTATTCTTGGTGTTTGATCCATTTTTGGTGAAAACACTAAGCCTGATCCACGTAAAAGACTCATCAAATATAGCGTTAGCAGTACAGTACGAAGAGTAACTCATTAGAGATAGGGTTAGAAATAGCCTAGAATGAGTTGAGAGTGAATTATATGAAAGCGTATTTTTAGGAATAAATGATCTTTCTTTAAAGATAATAAAGAACTATAAACGATAAATATCTTGCGATTATAATTTCATAGTTTGACTATAGGATGCTTATATTAGCACTGAAAGGAAATGCGTTATAATAGAGATAAATTATTTTGTTAATGGACAAGACTTGTAAGTGGTTATCTATTGAATTGATTAAAGATAAAATTTCATCTTTGCAAGAAATAAACAAAGACGAGGCATTAAGGAGTAACTTCCACCAAGGATAGGTTGAGCATTATTGTGACGCCCTGCCTCGAACCAGCTGACATTTCCCCGAAATGCGATGTGCCAATGGTTGACTAGCACGGGACAGTCGTTAAAGAAAAAGAGTTTTGAAACTAAGAATCAACAAGAACCTGTAGTATATCTCACAGAGCATGGAACAAAATATAATAATAACATAACTTGATATAAAACAGGCGAGACAGTGCATAATCTGGATACTAAACCAACATAGCAGCGGAAATCCAAAAAACAGCTTATGATCCAAACCATTATTAAAATTTAAAAATGTTGTCTCTAAAGCAATATAAATAAAAGTACACTACTAATGCCCAAAGTAGCGACCAGTAATAACATAGGGAGAATACATGTAAATAGTACATGGAAACCTACTGCTCGTCTCTGACAACTACTCGTGCATAACCACCTGACCTGTCTCTAGTCTGCTCATTTAGGAGCACCCAAAGTAATAAGAAGAGGCATAAAACTCTGGGTCAGACAAAAGTCTGGTATGAGCTATAGCAGCAAAGTAAAACAATAACAGGTATAAATAACCATAACTGAACCTGAACTTGAACTTGTAACCAAAGAGTTAGCACAATAAGATGTACAGTACTCTAAGGTAACACTAACGTAAAGTGTAAAATGGGAGTGTGCATGTCATGCTGATTACAAACATCAAACATAGCAATCATCCTCACATCTCTCACTCAGTGCGTAAAGCATACGATATCCACCACTTTGATCACCAAATCCTTTGCTACGACCATTTTTGCCCTTCGGAGTCTTAATGACCCCATTGCGCTGGTCCATAGCCACTAATCCTTTGCTATCATAACTTTTCCCTTGGGAGTCCTAATGATCCCGTTACACTGATCCATAGCCATGCTATAATAACTTTGCCCTTGGGATTCTTAATGATCCCACTGCGCTGATCCATAGCCACTAATACGTCTCTCCGTGATGAAACGAAGCTATAGTATCAATAAACCCTTTGCACACGTCCCGTAGAAAAGCCCAACTCTGGAGGTAAACTCATTGGTTCCCATCTGGATCCTGAGTAATAAATTCCTATTTGGACTTCCTTTGCATCTCGGGTTAAAGTCGCTCTTCAAACGAGTTCACGATTTTCTTCACATAGCTCCAATCCAATTCGGTTCGTGATGCTCCATCCGGGTCGGTTTGTGATCATCATATGGGTTCCGGTCATGATCACCCCCACCGGGTCGGGTCAGTCGTGCTCTTCAGATCGAGGTCGGGTGTCCACCAGTTTGTGCTTTCTCATCGGTTCATGACTAGTGGTTCGGGACGGACCACTTGGCTCGAGCGGCAGCTCGTGGAGCTCTCTAGGTGAGCGGGTCAGTTCGGGGTTCATGACCCGATCCGATTTCCTACACTTCCTGCAGCAAGCTATTCACGCTACATGACGATATTTTCGACTATTTTAACTTTCCTATGCAATCATGAACAAAAAAATAGGGGTAACAATATATGGGTTCAATCAAAAACATTAAAACATCAATCATATGAGTTATTTAGATCAAACACACCCAAAAAACATGATTTCCCCTTAATCCCCTTAACCATGTTTAGCCATACGATTAGCAAACTTAATCCAAATTAACCCAAATTTATATCAATGACATAAAATAGTATTCTAGAATTTTTACATATTTTTCTGAGTCATAATTTCGCTAATTATCACTAATCACCCCTAATTAGCCGTAATTAGTGAGTAAACATGCTAATCACTCACCTTAGCCACAAATAAATTTCAGATCTAAAACTCTAATTGATTTGGCACGGATCCCATGTATAGCAGCAACTCTATCTCTGATTTGACATTAATTTGGCTTGATTTGATGTAGTTTGCTTAATTTGTGATTAGGAAATGATTAAGGATGAATTTAGAAGGTAGAGGCCATTACTAGAATTAGAGGAAGGTAAGTGGCGACTGGAAAAATGAAAATGAATCATCCTCTAACTCTTTTCAGCCCTCCCATAACCCTAATCCCGAAATGGGTTATGGGCCTAACCACTAATTACCTAATTAAGAGCGGTTAAGCTGTTTTTCCACCTTCAAACCTTATTTTACCAATATCTCCCAAATGATAAGTTCGTTTGATTAATGCGACCACTACGGAAAGGTAAGCCATCATCTAAATCCAATGGAAGTGGTTTCATGTCAAAACTCCTTACCAATAAAAAATTATAGGCGAAACAAGATTCGACAGGGGCAAAATAGTCATTTAAAATTCGAAAAAAATCGTGAACATGGGAAATGACCCCAATAGTGGTTCCCCAAAGTTACATGACTATACGACTTCGTGTGTGAATGAAATAAATATTCTACGATCCTACGATGCGTAGAATGCGGGTCGTTACAATTATAATGGCCCATTTTGGACAAATTTAAAATTTACAATTTAAAATGATTTCATATGATTTCAAATTTATAATGAATTGAATTTAATATCTATATTGATTTTCGAAGTTTTATTGATATATAGTTATTTATCAAATTGCCTGATAATCCTGAAGTAAGATTTTATAACTAATTTATAAGTGTTCATAATCAACTTAAATTTGTCTAAATTATTTGAAAATAATAACAAAACCCAGTTCAAATTTGGTTTATATAACAATGTAGAGTATGGAAACTGCAAAATATAACCGGAAAATATACTGAAAGAATTATCAGCTTTTATCAAAACTAGTTATTCGAATGTTGTATTAACCAAACTGTTTCCTAAACTATATGATAAAATTTTAGTAACCATTGTAGAAAACATATAACAACACTTAGGAAAGATATGTTATAAAAAGACTTACCATGACACTTATGTATAAGTTGTAATATGTTAAGGAAAACTTAAAATAATGTTATAGTAAAATAACTAAACTTTAAATCCTAGGCTAGCTTAATAAAACAAGAAGAAATTAACGCAAGTGCTTAGTGACCATGTCACCTTACCATGCCGCTTATGCTAGCACCTTAATAAGCATACGACTAAGAACCTAAGAGCGTAACATGCGTCCTAAGCACGAGGACCAAATACCCCTTCCTAATGCTATAAATACCTAGTCGTATTTCATTTATTAAATCCCAAAGAACTCCCTCCTTCACTAAGTTTATCCATGGTTTCCTCCTCCACCATCCACCATCTAGCTACGTTACCTCCTCCTTCTTAGCCTACAGGCCTTCCACCCTCCACCACACTTTCGTTCACCCTAAACCCCAAACACCACACTCCATACCCAATTTACCCAACGCCATATCCCCTACTCCACCCCCACGCCACGTGTCCTCCTTTTTTATAATATATATATATACACATATAAATATATAATTTTTAGAAGAAAAAGAAAAAAAGTTGAAGCCATTTGAGTTAATGCAGTCGAGTTCAATCCGTTAAAGCATGGTGGACTGGAAATCTAAGGTGAGAACGAATATAACATTAGTTTTGATACTCATATTTTGATCATAATGTTTGAATGGTTGAAATCGTTATAGATTTGTTTGCAAATATAATATAAGTGTTAAAAACCATAACAATAGATTGATTTAGTTAATGGATTATGTTATATTTTGGATAAATGATGGCTATGAACGATGATTTGGTTGTTGATGATGTTATAATTGTTGTTATTTGTGATATTAAATCACATGGATGTTGAAGTTGGCATGTTTTGATGAGTGCTTTGTTGTGGAGAAGACGACGTGTCAACCGAAATTCGGAGGAAGAGACAAGTTTCCTGTTTTTGACCAGTTATTTTAGGAATATATTTCTAAAATATATTATGAGGGGCAAATTGGATATTTAGATTAGGCCTTCTATTCTCCTATAAAAGCAGCATCTTGGTTTGGATTATAGTATGGTCGAATTGAGAGGTTATGTGCCTCCAGGCCTGGTGTCCTGGAGAGGAAGATTAGGAATTAGGGCTGAGAGAAGCTATTATGTAACGACCCGCATTCTATGCATCAAAGGATCGTAGAATATTTCTTCCTTTCACATACGAAGTCGTATGGTCATGTAACTTTGGGAGACTACTATTGGGCTCATTTCCCATGTTCATGATTTTTGCCAATTTTTAAATGACCGTTTTGCCCCTAGCTAATCTTGTTTCGGCCATAACTTTTGATTGGAAAGGATTTTTGACCTGAAACCACTTCCAATAGATCTGGATGATGGTTTTTGGTCATATGTGAAAAACGGACTTATCATTTGGGAGATGTGGCCGAAATAAGGTTTAGAAGGTGAAAAACTGCTTAACCGGGCCAAATGAGGTGATTAGTGAATGGGCCCATAACCCATTTCGGGGTTAGGATAATGGGGAGGCTGAAATGAGTTAGGTTTTCATTTTATTTCAGTTTTCTAGCCGCCATTTACCTCTTAGAAACCCTAACAATGGCCTCCACCTTCTAATTTCATCCCAAATCGCTCTCTAATTAAGGATTAAGCTTAACAACACCAAATTAAGGAGAAATAGCACCAAAGAAAGGTTGGAGCTACTGTTAGACATCGGTATTCGCCCAAATCAGAGGAGTTTCAGTTCTGAATGTTTTAGTTGTGGCAAATGTGAGTGATTATCCTTGTTTTTAAACTAATTATGGTTGATTAAGGGTAATTAGTGTTAATTAGCGAATTTAAACATAATTAAATTCTGGAAAAATGTTTAGAAATTCTTAAATACTGTTTTAGTCCTCTGTTGGAAGTTTGGGTTAATTTGGTTATTTTGCTAACCCTATCATTGGATTTGCTTAAACATGTTTAAGGGGAAAATATGGGTTTTGGGTAGATTTGATCCATTTTGACATATCAAATTGTTGTTTTGGTGTTTGTGGTCAATTCTATATGTTGCTATGACTGTATGTTATGCTTTGTGATTGATTAGAACAGTTAGAAAAATAGTCGCATGAAAAGTTGTAGAGGACCGAATCAGATCCCCCCTCCGAACCGAACCGATCGTGACACCCACCCCGAACCAAACCGCCATGTGAAGACCTCGAGCACCATAGCGACTCGACCTCATTCGTGAACACATATGGCAAACCGATCTCCGATAGTGAAGGACCATCATGAGTCGTACCACCCCTTCACGAGCCAATAGCGATGAACAAAGACCATGATCCATGCTTGGAGAAGGATCACGATCCATGCTCGGAGAAGGGCCACAATCCGTGCTTGGAGGAGGACCACAATCCGTGCTTGGAGGAGGACCATGATCCATGCTTGGAGGAGGACAACGACCCAGATGCTCATCACGAGCCACCCACGAGTCACGAACCGTAGAGCCATGAATGAAGGAGTCATGAATCGAGCATATCTGAGCTGAAGTATGGACACGAATGGAAACTGAGGTGCGAACGGGATAATGACAAACCCGAGACGTAAAGCTTGTCCAAATGGGAAGTCGTTACTCAAGATCCAGTTGGGAACCAATGAGTTAACTTCATGAGCTGGGCTTTGCTGCGGAATGTGTGTTAAGGAGTTGTCGATGTCCATAGCTTTGATTCACCACCGAGAGACGATTGTTAGGCTACGGGTCAGTGCAGTGGGGTAGTTATTACTTCATGGGGTAGACTGATCGTAGCATGGCTATGAGCCAGTGCAGTGGAGTCGTTATGACTTCATGGGGCAGAGTGGACATACCAAGGACTAGTGGCTATGGATCAGTGCAGTGGAGTCGCCATGACTCTATGGGGAAGAGTGATCATAGCAAGGATTTGGGTGATCAAAGTGGTGGATATCGTATGCTTTACGCACTGAGTGAGAGATGTGAGGATGGTTGCTATGCTTGATTGTTTTCCATCACTACGACATGCAAACCCCCAACCCCGTTATCTTGACACCTTATGTTAGTGTTACCTTAGGGTATTGTACATCTTGTTGTGTTGACTCTTTGGTTGCAGGTCCAGGTTCAGGTATGGTTTAGTATACCTGTTATTGTTCTGTTTTGCTGCTTATCGCTCATATCAGACTTTTGTCTGACCTAGAGTTTTATGTCTCTTCTTATTACTTTGGGTGCTCTTAAACGAGCAGACTAGAGATAAGTTAGCTGGTTGTGCATGAGTAGCTGTCCGGAGACGAGCAGGAGGCTTACACGTACTATTATATATATATTCTCCCTGTGTTATTGATGGTCACTGCTTTGGGCATTAGTAGTGTACCTTTCCTTTCTTTTTCTTTAGAGACAGTATTTTGAAGTTGTAATAATGGTTATGGATCATAAGCTGTATTTTGGATTTCCGCTGCTATGATGATTATGGTTTAGTTTTCAGCTTATGCACTATCTCACTTGTTTTATATTATTATATTTTATTCCATGCGCTGTGAGACATTCTACAGGTTCCTTGTTAGCTCAAATTCCTTTCTTTGGCAACCGTCCTGTGCTAGTCGGGCATTGGCACAACGCACTTTCATTGGAAATGTCGGCTGGTGCGGGGCGGGTCGTCACATTTGGTATCAGAGCTCTAGGTTGCATAGTTAACATAGGGAAAGACACTAGGGAGAGATAGTACACATATATGAGAGCGCGTATTTGTGATATTTTGGTTTTCAAAAGCTATATATATATACTATTAGTATGTTTAAGGATGAAGTCGCATTGCACTGGCACCACTGAAGAGATGGTTAATCATTTTCTCCTTACAGATTGAACGATGAGCCGATTTACTAGGAGTACTGGTAGAGGAGCTAATAATGGGAATGCTCCTGATATGAGGACGATGTTCACTGACCTCATGGGAGAGATGCTTAGGGATGTTCAGAGGGCATCTCCTAATGCTGCAAATGGTGGTGGTGTAGCAGTGCAGGTTCCTAGGGCCGATTTCGCCAAGCTATGCGAGGATTACACTAGTCTTGGTGGAAATCCATTCCACGGAATGGAATCGGCTACAGAAGTTCGGAATTGGTTGGATAGCTGTGAGCATATCTTCGAAGACTTGGGTATTGAGGATGCGATGAAGAAGCTAGCATCCCGTCAGCCACAAGGACGGGCGGTGAATTGGTGGAATACTATTAAGGTGGCTGCTCCAGAGGATCAAGTTACATGGGATCAGTTTAAGGCCCGATTCAGTGAAAAGTTTATCCCAGCTGCTCAGAAGTCAGAGTTGTTTAGGAAGTTCTTGGAGCTTAAGCAGAAATGTAGGGCAGTCTCGAGTATATTGCGGAGTTCGGTACTTTATCCAAGTATGAATTATCCCTTATCGACACTCCCGAGAAGAAAAATGAGAAGTTTATAACAGGCTTAGATCAGCACTAGGACGAAAGGCTTATAAACCATATCGATGAGATGATTGAATCGATGGTGGGGAAAGCATTGAGGTCAGAGAGCCTTTATCCTAAACCCAAGACTGAAGTCATTGTCGCATCTGCAAAGGGGCCATAGCCGCAAGCAAGCGGTGGAGGCAAGAATAATTCTCAGAATAAAAGAAAGCAGAGCCAGAACCA
Organism: Allium sativum; assembly: GCA_030737875.1. Lineage (NCBI taxonomy): Eukaryota > Viridiplantae > Streptophyta > Magnoliopsida > Asparagales > Amaryllidaceae > Allium > Allium sativum. Next base: position 166,712,589 of record CM060924.1, read on the forward strand.
AGCTAAGGATAGTCAGAAAAAGAGCAAGAAAGATGTTGAGTGCTTTAGCTGTGGCAAGAAGGGCCATTATGCTAAAGAATGTCGAGCGAAGCCAGCGGACATGAAGTTCTTCAATTGTGGCCAAGTGGGACATCCAAGGATAAGTGTCCGCAACCCCCTAAGGAGAAGCAGATTATGAAAGCATATGCTCTTATTGCTGCCCCTTCTTCGTCGAATGCCCCAACTGCGGCGGAGGAAGGAAAGAATGTCGTCATTAAGGTATGCTTTCTGATTATGATGTTCCTATTCGAGTATTATTTGATACCGGAGCTTCCCATTCCTTCATATCTAGTGACCTGGTAGATAGGTTGGGATTAGAACCCGAGATAGTCGATAGACCTTTAGCGGTAACGAACCCGATTGGTGGTTCAACTAGCCTTAGCATGATTTGTCGTAATATGGTCTTATCGAGTCATGGATGCATGTTTGTGATTACTTTGTTTTGGGCTTTAATGGGTTTGGCATTATTTTGGGAGTTGGTTGGCTCCAAAGGTACGGGGTGGTGGTAGACTGTGAGGGCTTTTTGGTGACAGTTAGAGCGGATGACTGGCAGAGGGTACTGTTTGGTGGTCTACCTAGTGATGGGGTAATGGCAAGTTTTCTAAATTCCCTTGACATCCCTCATGATGAGTTGCAGATGTGCCCATGGCTGGCCAGTATCCGAACGTCTTCGAGGAAGTGACCGGACTTCCACCACACCAAGAGATTGAGTTCCGTATTGATTTAGTGAAAGATTCCAGACCTATAGTGATGCCACTTCGTCGTATGGCACCAAAGAAGCAGCGAGAAATTGAGGTGCAAGTAAGCGATCTGTTGAAGAAGGGAATTATTAGAAGAAGTGTTTCTGAGTGGGGAGCACCAGTTGTGTTTGCTACCAAGGCAGGCGGTTCCCTTCGATTGTGTGTGTACTACCGCGAGTTGAATAAGGTAACGAGGAAGAATAAGTATCCTCTTCCGTGGATAGATGATTTGTTTGATCAGTTGAGTGACGTGAGAGTGGTCTCCCAGTTGGATATCGCGACAAGTTTTCATCGGCTTAGAGTGGAAGCTGAGATTATAACTAAAATGGCATTTCAGACGTTGTCTGGACTTAATGAGTGGTTGGTCATGCCATTCGGATTGACTAATGTACCAACATATTTTGTGGATCTTATGAATAAGGTATTCAGAGATCAGTTGCATAAGTTTGTTCTTATGTTCGTGGATGATATCTTAATTTATTCGAGGACAGAGGAAGAACACAAGGAACATTTGAGGATAGTGATGGAGGTGTTGAGAAAACACCAATTGAAAGCAAAGTTCTCTAAGTGTCACTTCTGGAGGAGGGAAGTGAGATTCTTAAGCCATGTTGTTTTAGAGAATGGTATTGCCGTGGACCCTGCAAAGGTGGCAATGGTACAAGATTGGTCTACGCTCAAGAATGCAACAGACGTAAGAAGTTTGTTGGGATTGGCTGGATATTATCGTAAGTTTATCCAAGACTTCTCCAAGATAGCGGCACCGTTGACTCAGTTAAGCAAGAAGAATCAAGCTTTTGTTTGGGACGAAAAGTGTGAGGTTGCATTTAAGAGCCTAAAGGAAAAGTTGACGTACGCACCAGTGTTAGTCATTCCTAAAGGGAATGAAGAGATGATGGTATACATAGATGCATGTGGTACCAGACTAGGTGTCGTATTGATGCAAGGAGGTAGGGTTGTAGCTTATGCTAATCGGCAACTGAAATCACATGAGAAAAGATATCCTACCCATGATTTGGAATTGGCAGCGAACATATTCACGTTGAAGATGTGGATACATTATCTCTTGGGAGAAAGATTCTAGTTGTTTAACGATCATAAATCGTTAAAGTATCTTTTCTCTCAAAATGATCTAAATCTCCGACAGCAAAGATAGTTAGAATTCTTGGCTTCCTACAATTTCGATATCGCATATACACCAGGTTTAGGGGCTATGTTTCTAGAATGGAAGCCACTGGAGTACATCACTGGGTATGATTTCAGAACAAAGTGCGAATTGGATCCAGAAGTATTAGCAAGTTTGACGATCAGACCCACTTTGATTGAGCGGATTGGTTCCAGTCAAAGGACGATCCTAACTTATTGGAAATCATCTCCAAGTTAGAGATGGGTATCACTAGGGAGATGGACAAGTATGGGCTTGATCGAGATGGATGGCTTATAAAGAATGGAAGACTAGTTGTGCCCAATGTCAAGGGATTGAGAGATGAAGTGCTTAGAGAATGTCATCACTCAAAACTGACTATACATCCCGGTGGTAAAAAAATGTATCGAGACATGAAGCAGACCTACTACTGGGAAGGGATGAAAAGAGACGTTGGGAAGTTTATATCGAAATGCATGAACTGCCAGCTAGTTAAAGTTGAGCAAAAGAAGCCTAGTGGTTTGTTGCAACGTTAGAAATTCCAGAATGGAAATGGGAACAAGTCTCAATGGATTTCATTGATGTGTTACCAAGAACTAGATCGGGCCATGATAGCATTTGGGTGATTGTGGACCGATTGACTAAGAGTGCAAGGTTTATACCCATCAAGTCGAATAGAACGGCAACTAAATTAGCAGAACTGTATATAAAGTGGGTAGAGAGATTTCGTGGAATACCCAAAGGCATTGTGAGTGGCAGAGATCCGTTGTTCTCTAGAGAATTTTGGAAGAGCTTACAAGAGGCATTAGGATCAGAATTACATCTCAGTACCGCGTATCATCCTCAAACCGACGGTCAAACAGAGGTGGTGAATCGAGTGTTAGAAGATCTCTTGAGAGCTTGCATATTGGATTTTGGCAGATTATGGGATGACCATTTACATCTATTGGAGTTCGCATATAATAACAGTTATCAATCCAGTATTGGTATGGCTCCATATGAAGCTTTGTATGGAAGACCGTGCAACTCACCATCACGTTGGTTAGGAACCGGTGAGAAATTTGTGCTTGGGCCAGATGTGATAAGAGAAACCTCAGATAAGACCAAGGTTATCCGACAACGAATGAAGGCTGCCCAAGATAGGCAGAAGAGTTATGCTGATAAGAGGAGGAGAGATTTAAAGTTCTCCATTGGCGACTTGGTGTTTGTTAAGATTTCTTCGTTAAAGAGCGTGATACGATTTGGTAGGAGGGCCAAGTTAACACCAAGATTTGTTGGTCCATTCCCAATCCTCGAGCAAGTTGGGAATTTTGTATGTAAAGTTGAATTACCAGAGAAGATGTAGGAGTTCATAATGTATTTCATTTTTCCCAGTTAAGGAAATTCGTGCACGACCCCGATGCTACTATTTCACCTGATCAGTTGGATGATATCGAAGTAGAACCCGAGGCGGTTGGGAACCGCAAGCTGATTCGTATTGTCGAGCACGATACGAAGCAACTTCGAAGGAAAGTGGTAGATCTAGTCGAAGTTCAGTGGGGCGAGAATGAGAATGACTGTACTTGGGAGACAGAGGAGAGCATTAGGAAGATGTATCTAGAACTCTTTGCCTGGTAAGATTTTAATTACAACTTAGTTTTCCGCATGCTGGGATAGACTTGTTTGTTTGTTTTGTATGTTTGATTGTTGTATATGGCTGATAGGCATGCAGAAACCTTTGTTTGTTTCTTAGTTAAGGAATTTCGGTGGCGAAATTTCTTAAAGGGGGAAGAATGAAACGACCTGCATTCTACGCATCGAAGGATCGTAGAATATTTATTTCTTTCACATATGAAGTCGTATGGTCATGTAACTTTGGGAGACGACTACTGGGATCATTTCCCATGTTCATGATTTTTGCCAATTTTTAAATGACTGATTTGCCCTAAGCTAATCTTGTTTCGGTCATAACTTTTGATTGTAAAGGATTTTTGACCTGAAACCACTTCCAATAGATCTGGGTGATGGTTTACCTTTTCGTAGTGTGGTCATATATGAAAAACAGACTTACCGTTTGGGAGATATGACCGAAATAAGGTTTAGAAGGTGAAAAACTGCTTAACCGGGCCAAATGAGGCGATTAGTGAATGGGCCCATAACCCGTTTCGGGATTATGGTTATGGGGAGGCTGAAATGAGTTAGGTTTTCATTCTATTTCAGTTTTCTAGCCGCCATTTACCTCTTAGAAACCCTAACAATGGCCTCCACCTTCTAATTTCATCCCAAATCGCTCTCTAATCAAAGATTAAGCTTAGCAGCACCAAATTAAGGAGAAATAGCATCAAAGCAAGGTTGGAGCTGCTGTTAGACATCGGTATTCGCCCAAATCAGAGGTGTTTCAGTTCTGAAAGTTTTAATTGTGGCAAAGGAGAGTGATTAGCCTTGTTTTTACACTAATAATGGTTAATTAAGGGTAATTAGTGTTAATTAGCGAATTTAAACATAATTAAATTCTGGAAAAATGTTTATAAATTCTTAAACACCGTTTTAGACCTCTGTTGGAAATTTGGGTTAATTTGGTTAAGTTTTGCTAACCCTATCGTTAGATTTGCTTAAACATGTTTAAGGGGAAAATATGGGTTTTGGGTAGATTTGATCCATTTTGACATATTAAATTGTTGTTTTGGTGTTTGTGGTTAATTCTATATGTTGTTATGATTGTATGGTATGCTTTGTGATTAATTAGAACAGTTAGAATAGTCGAAAATGTCATCGTACGGCGTAAAACAGTCGTAAGAAGAGTTGTAGAGGACTAGATCGGATCATCCCCTCCGAACTGACCCGATCGTGACACCCACCCCGAACCAAACCGCCTTGTGAAGATCTCGAGCACCATAGCGACCCGACCCCATTTGTGAACACATATGGCGAACCGATCTCCGATAGTGAAGGACCATCACGAGTCGTACCACCCCTTCACGAGCCAATGGCGACGAAGAAGACCACGATCCATGCTTGGAGAAGGACCATGATCCATGCTTGGAGAATCACCATGATCCGTGCTTAAAGGAGGACCACGATCCGTGCTTGGAGGAGGACCACAATCCATGCATGGAGGAGGAACACAACCCAGATGCTCATTACAAGCCGCCCACGAGTCACGAACCGTAGAGCCATGATTGAAGGAGTCATGAATCGAGCATATCTGAGATGAAATATGGACACGAATGGAAACTGAGGTGCGAACGGGATAATGACCAAACCCGAGATGCAAAGGTAGTCCAAATGGGAAGTCGTTACTCGGGATCCAGTTGGGAACCAACGAGTTAACTTCATGAGTTGGGCTTTGCTGCGGGACATGTGCTAAGGAGTTGCCGATGTCCATAGCTTTGATTCACCACTGAGAGACGATTGTTAGGCTACAGATCAGTGCAGTGGGGTAGTTATTACTTCATGGGACAGAGTAATCGTAGCATGGCTATAAGCCAGTGCAGTGGAATCGTTATGACTTCATGGGGCAGAGTGGACATAGCAAGGACTAGTGGCTATGGATTAGTGCAGTGGAGTCGCCATGACTCCATGAAGCAGAGTGATCATAGCAAGGATTTGGGTGATCAAAGCGGTGGATATCGTATGCTTTACGCAGTGAGTGAGAGATGTGAGGATGCTTGCTATACTTGATTGTATTCCATCACTATGACATGCATACCCCACCCCCATTATCTTGACACCTTATGTTAGTGTTACCTTAGAGTATTGTACATCTTGTTGTGCTGACTCTTTGGTTGCAGGTTCAGGTATGGTTTAGTACACCTGTTATTGTTCTGTTTTGTTGCTTATCGCTCATACCAGGCTTTTGTCTGACCCAGAGTTTTATGTCTCTTCTTATTACTATGGGTGCTCTTAAACGGGCAGACTAGAGACAGGTTAGCTGGTTGTGCACGAGTAGCTGTCCGGAGACGAGCATGAGGCTTACACGTACTATTCTATATATATCCTCTTTGTGCTTTTGATGGCCACTGCTTTGGGCATTAGTAGTGTATCTTTCCTTTCTTTTGCTTTAGAGATAGTATTTTGAAGTTGTAATAATGGTTATGGATCATAAGCTGTATTTTGGATTTCCGCTGCTATGATGATTATGGTTTAGTTTTCAGCTTATGCACTGTCTCGCCTGTTTTATGTCAAGTATATTATTATTATTATATTTTATTCCATGCGTTATGAGACATTCTATAGGTTCCTTGTTAGTTCAAATTCCTTTCTTTGGCGACCATTCTGTGCTAGTCGGGCATTGGCACAACGCACTTTCGTTGGAAATGTCGGCTGGTGCGGGGGGGGGGGGGGGGGGGGGGGTTCACACTATTTATGTTGGTGCCTCCAGATTGTCCAAGGGTTTGTCGCCATCTTCGTTATTCTCCTTCTCCAACAATATTTGTATTCATCTAGACATTTTTTCCCTTTCTCAATAAGGTTATTGATTCAATTGTAGTTTGTTTACTTTTGGTTTTTGATCCATTTAGTGTAAACAAAATTTGTTTCCGTGAATCAAAAGAGGGTGGTTGAGTGAAATATCATGTATTTGTGCGTGTAATTTCATATTTGTGTTGTTTTCCATTATAATTATCTATAAGTAACTGGGTGAATAACATCCTGGTCGCTTCCCCAAGGCGTAGTACTTTCCTAATAGTTGGTATTAGAGAAAAGTTCATCGCATAGCTTGGAGTGATTTTGGACTGAAGACTGCAGATATCGGGAAAAGATGTTGCTTTCGTAGATGACTATTTTTTATGGAAGAAATTGGGAGATTTGGAAGCCTTAGATTGAGGATGTGCTTTACCCCAATGATCTTCATGATCCGATTGATGGAGATGGTAAGGAGCCCTCGAATGTGGATTCGGGAAGATGGAAGAAGACAAAGAAGAAGGCTATTGGTTTGATTTGTTATGCCTTGGTGATTCGGTTCATGTTTTCGACTTAAGTCTTCACATCGATGATGCTCGAGGGATCCAGAGTGATCAGGGAAGGAGCTCAGATCAAGTGGTAGACATGTGTCAATTTGGAAAATCCAAAAGTTGGAGATTTTTGTAGTATTGCAAGCACTTTTAGACCGTTAGTTTTGCATGGAGCAGTTCATAGTTGAAGATGCATCTTTTACATGTTGTGTTTGTAATTGAGTAGGTGTGGTCATAGCCCATTCAAGTCGACTGGGTGTGATTGTTTCCCTAAAATCAATTGAGTTCCTGTACCACGGAAACAGGTGGGGTGTATCTAGTGGACTTGAAATCGAGGGTTGTATTAATTGAGAGTAGTTGGCCGTTGAAAGAACTAGGTTAACTTGTTTGGTGATCGTTGGAGTGTTGATATGATTTCAGATTAAGGTGGAGTAATTTTTGATCGTTAGGGAATGCAGAATGTGGATCTTAAGGTAAGACTAACACTAGAAGGGGCGAACAGTGTTTCTAAGTAATTTATAAAAATGTTAAACTTAAATGATCTACTATATGAATCACACACAACAGAGATGATCATAGATTCATAATCAAACATAAACACAGAAACATATAAATATAAAATGCAAAAAAGGAAGGAACACACCAGATTTTATATTGGTTCGGATTACTACTACGTCCAGTCCCACGCAATGCTGGATTGTGCAGAGTTTTATTAATATCACTATCTAAGTACAATCCCCTTGATTTCATAGCTACAAGGTTAACACCGCTCCAACCACTCTTGGTTTCACGGCTACAAGATTTCTGTAACGAACTGACATTTTCCTGATCCTGATTATCTATGCAAATACCATAAACCAAACACCAAGAAATTACCGAATCATTAATAGAAAGAGGTTAGAGGGTAAGAAATAGAAAGAAATATGAGAATAGAAGAACATAAAACAACAACACTGAATCTCATATCGCAGCAGAATTAAATATAATATATATATAACAAATTTTAAAATACAAAATTGTACTTACATACATTATCAGAGTACATCACGTTTACAACACAACGGAATAGACTTTATATAACTAACACTGAAGCCTCCTGCTCCTCCAAAGGTATTTGCAAATACCTGAACTACTTGACTGCCAGTACAAATTTTGGAACGCAAGAGTTTATGATAAAATAAAACAAAAACTCTGGGTTAGTCATGGGACTGGTGTGAGTAAACTCCAACCATTTGGTTTAACTTTTAAAAATCCTTTTAAAAGAAAAGATTATCATAAGACCGATCCACACATAAACACGAATGGTTTTTACCTTGTGATAACCCAAAACATTCTTTGAAATCGATACTCTTTTGATATTATAATAGGGTCTAAAATAGGTAAATACCAATCTAGCAGAACGCTTGCATCTCACACTCTATATATACATTATACAATCAAAAGCGCTGCTTTTATTGGAGAATGGATTCCAACTGGAAAGGTATAGGACCAACTTCCGACAGTGTATCTCTAGAGTGGAATACACCGGGTTCAACAAGAACATCTTGCAACCCAAGATAAACATGACCGACCCCTCATTTCGCTTGAGAGTATCGAATGTATTGTCACCAACAGTTGGGATCAGCAACCGTTTCCCGAAAGGGACAATATCGAAAGATTTAAGAAGTAAATGGAATTTCTCTAGATCATGTGACAATACAACCTACTTGGGTGCGACCCACTTAGCCATTCGACCTACCCAATTTTATACCATTTTCCGGTTGCGAGGCTTAAGGTTACGATTACTTACCTTTCATCGATAGCACAATCACTCTGAATGCCACATTGTCAGATCCGTTAATCACTAATTGATTTGCACAAAGATATTCTGGATATTATGCTAAGAGAATAAATTCTCCTCCACCAGATGTATATATGTACAGAACATGTAACGACCCGCATTCTACGCATCATAGGATCGTAGAATATTTATTTCTTTCACATATGAAGTCGTATGGTCATGTAACTTTGGGAGACGACTATTGGGGTCATTTCCCATGTTCATGATTTTTGTCGGTTTTTAAATGACCATTTTACCCCTAGTTGGTACTGTTTTGGCCATAACTTTTGACTGGAAAGGACTTTTGACCTGAAACCACTTCCATTGGCTCCGGATGATGGTTTACAATTCCGTAGAGTGGTCACATTAGCCAAACGGACTCACCGTTTGGGAGATATGGCTGAAACAAGTTTCAGATGGTGAAAAACAGCTTAATTGGGCTTAACCGGGTAATTAGCAGCTAGGCCCAAAGGGGATTTCGGGATTGGAGATGTATAGGGGCTGATTAAGGTTAGAAAACATTTCTTTCAGCCGCCACTTTCATTCTTGGAACCCTAGCAATGGCCTCCAACACCCAAATCACCTTCTAATCACTTTCTAATCAAGTTTTGGCCTAATCTACATCAAATCAAAGAAGATCTTCACCAAATCAGCATTAGAGCTGCTGTTAGACATCAGTATTCACCCAAATCAGCGAGGTTTCAGTTCTGAAAATTTTATTTGTGGCCAAGGTGAGTGATTTGCATAGTTTTGCACTAATTACGGTTAATTAAGGGTAATTAGTGAAGATTAGCGAATTTATACACTAACAAATTCTGGAAAAAATATTTATAAATTCGAAAATAATATTTTATGCCTCTGTTAGAAATTTGGTTTGATTTGGTTAAGTTTTGTTAACCCTATGATTAGTTTTGCTTAAACATGCTTAAGGGAAATATGGGATTTTGGGTATGTTCGATCCATTTTACATGCTATAGTTATTGTTTTGATGTTTGTGGTTGATGTTACATGTTGCTATGACTGTATGACATGATTCGTGATTGTCAAGAAGTGTTAGATTGGTCGAAAACGCCGTCGAATGGCGTAAACAGTCGCTGGAATGAGTTGCAGGAATTTGGCCGATCCGGATCGGATCGGAGGGAGGAGCCCGAACCGAACCGACCAGGAGACCTCCCCACAAACCGATGTTCTGGAGTCATGTAGCCTCACGAGCTGAACGGAAGGAGCATATCTGAACCGAACCGACCTGGTGCTATGGAGCTAGAATTCCAAGCCGACCCGATGGAGAAGCTTGAGAGACCCGACCCGATCTGATTGCTTGGGAAGAAGGACCGAACCAGAGAAATTTTCCATGAAGCTAGGAGGGGTGGACTCCGATCCGAACCGCTGGAGGAAGATCACCCCGATCTGACCCGAAGCAGATAGGAAGGTTGAGCTGGAGATTCCGAACCGATCCGATTGCTTAGGGAGGAGTATTCCGATCCGAACCGAGGAGCTTATGACCACAACCTGAAGTAAAGTAAGGTGAAGAAATGAAGACCGGTCCGGAGAAGAAGGCGATGACCAGAACCCGAGATGCAAAGGAAGTACAAATGAGGAGCTTTGACTCAGGATCCAGTTGGGAACCAATGAGTGAGCTTCATGATTGGGCTTTGCTGCGGGACGTGTGCAAAGGGGTTGTCGATGTCTGTAGCTTTGAATCACTATGTGTAGGGAGTACGTGAACGGATTCAGGGCCACAGTAGCCTAGGTATGACTAAAGGGGCTATAGACCAATGAAGTGGGGTCATTTGTAAAGATTTGGTCATGACTCCATGTGGTAAGCTTGGTAGTAGAGTAGTTGTACAAGTCGAACTTCGCCACTACTTCGATGGGTCTAGTGATTGACAGTGGTGGACATCGTATACTTTACGCACTGAGTGAGAGATGTGAGGATGGTTGCTATGGTTGATATGTTTTCCCATCATTGTGACATGCACACCCCCACCCCCGTACTCTTTACACCATCTGTTTAGTGGCACCTTAGAGTATTGTACGGTATGTAGTGCTAACTCTTTGGTTGTAGGTCCAGGTTTAGGTATGGTTTAGTATACTTGTTATTGTTCTGTTTAGATGCTTATCGCTCATACCAGAATTTTTGTCTGACCCAGAGTTTTATGTCTTTTCTTATTACTCTGGGTGCTCACACGAGCAGACTAGAGACATGTTAGCTGGTGATGCGCGAGTAGTTGATTCGGAGGCGAGCAGGAGGCTTCCACGTATGATACATATAGTATTCTCCCTGTGTTGTTGAAGATCACTGCTTGGGCATTAGTAGTGCATCTTCTACTTTAGCTTTCTTTTGTTTTAGAGACAGTAAATTTGGAAAGTTGTAATATGCTGTATTTGGATTTCCGCTGCTCTGATGTTGATGTTGGTTTTAGTTATCGGCTTATGCATTGTCTCACCTGTTTTATGTCAAGTATATTATTATTATATTTTATTCCATGCGCTGTGAGACATTCTACAGGTTCCTTGTTAGTTAATCCTCTTCTTTCCTTTCTTTGTCGACCGTTCCGTGCTAGTCGGGTATGTGTACAGCGCATCTTCAGAGGAAAGGCAGGCTGGTACGGGGCGGGCCGCCACACTAGGTATCAGAGCTCTAGGTTGCGTAGTTAACCTAGGGAAATTATCAGGGAGAGATAGTATACGTATATGAGAGCACGTATTTGTGATTACTTTGGTTTTCAAAAGCTATATATATATATGTACTATTAGTATAGCTAAGGATGAAGTCGCACTGCATTAGCACCACCATAGAAATGGTTAATCGTTTTCTCTGTGCAAATTAAGCAATGAGCCGATACGCAAGGGGTACCGGTAGAGGAGCCAATAATGGGAATGCTGCTGACATGAGGACGATGTTTACTGACCTCATGAGAGAGATGCTTAGGGATGTGCAGAGGGCAGCTCCCAATGGTGGTAATGGTGGTGGTCCAATAGTGCAGGCGCCTAGAGACGATTTCACCAAGCTGAATAAGGATTATACTAGTCTTGGTGGGAAGCCGTTTCACGCAACGGAGTCGGCCACGGATGTTCAGGATTGGTTGGATAGCTGCGAGCGTATCTTCAAAGATTTGGGTATCGAGGATGCGATGAAGAGAAGGCTAGCATCCGATCAGCTGCAAGGGCAGGCAATGAATTGGTGGAATGCTATAAAGGCAGCTACTCCCGAGGATCAGATTAACTGGGAGCAGTTAAGGTTCGCTTTAGCGAGAAGTTCCTTCCAGCTGCTCAAAAGTCAGTGTTGTTTAAGAAATTCTTGGAGCTCAAGCAGAATGGTAGAGTTGTCTCGGAATATATTGCTGAATTCGACACTTTATCGAAGTATGGGTTATCTCTTATTGATACTGCCGAGAAGAAGAATGAGAAATTCATAACTGGTTTGGATCAGTACTTGGGAGAAAGGCTTATTAACCACATTGATGAGACGTTTGAATCGATTGTGGAGAAAGCATTGAGATCAGAAAGTCTCTATCCTAAGCCGAGGAATGAGGTTGCATCTGCAGAGGAGCCAAAGCCACAAGCAAGTAGTGGAGGCAAGGGTGGTTCCCAGAATAAGAGGAAACAGAATCAGACTAAGGATGGTCAGAAGAAAAAGAATAAGCAAGATGTTGAGTGCTTCAGCTGTGGTAAGAAGGGTCATTATGCTAGTAATTGTCAGGCCAAGCCGGCGGATAGGAAGTGCTTCAACTGTGGCAAAATGGGACATCACAAGGACAAGTGTCCGCAACCCCCTAAAGAAAAGCAAATGGTGAAAGCATATGCCCTTAATGCTATTCCTTCTTCGTCGAATGCCCCAACCGCGGCGGAGAAGGGAAAGAATGTCATCATTCATGGTATGCTTTCTGTTTATGACGTTCCTGTTAGAGTTTGTTTGATACCGGAGCTTCCAGTTCTTTCATATCTAGTGACCTGGTAGATAGGTTGGGATTGGAGCCTGAGATTGTCGATAGACCTTAAGTAGTGACGAACCCAATTGGTGGTTCAACTAACCTTAACATGATTTGTCGTAATGTGGTCTTATCTAGTCATGGATGCATGTTTGTTTGTGATTGCTTTGTTTTGGGCTTTACTGGGTTTGGCATTATTTTGGGAGTAGATTGGCTCCAAAGATACGGGGTGGTGGTAGACTATGAGGCTTTTTGGTAACAGCTAGAGCGGAAGATGGGTGGAGGGTAGTGTTTGGTGGTCTACCCAGTGAGGGGGTAATGGCTAGTTTTCTAAATTCCCTCGACATCCCGCATAGTGAGTTGTCAGGTTTGCCCGTGGTTGGCCAGTATCCGGATGTCTTCGAAGAAGTGACCGAGCTTCCACCACATCGAGAGATTGAGTTCCGTATTGATTTGGTGAAAGATGCCAGACCTATAGTGATGCCACTTCGTCGTATGGCACCAAGGGAGCAGCAAGAGCTCGGGGTGCAAATCAGCGATCTTTTGAAGAAGGGATTTATCAGAAGGAGTGATTCTGAATGGGGAGCACCAGTTGTGTTTGCTACCAAGGCGGATGGTTCCCTTCGTTTGTGTGTAGACTACCGCGAATTGAATAAAGTGACGAGGAAGAATAAGTATCCTCTACCGCGGATAGATGATTTGTTTGTTCAGTTGAGTGGCGCGAGGGTATTCTCTCAGTTGGATCTCGCGAAAGGTTTTCATCAGCTTAGAGTGGAAGCTGAGAGTATAGCTAAAACGGCATTTCGGACACCGTCTGGATTTTATGAGTGGTTGGTCATGCCATTTGGGCTGACCAATGCCCCAGCATCTTTTGTGGATCTTATGAATAGAGTATTCAGAGATCAGTTGATAAGTTTGTCCTTGTGTTCGTGGATGATATTTTGGTCTATTCGAGGATGGAGGAAGAACACAAGGAATATTTAAGAATAGTGATGGAGGTGTTGAGAAAACACCAATTGAAAGCAAAGTTTTCTAAGTGTCACTTCTGGAGAAGGGAAGTGAGATTCTTGGGCCATGTTGTTTCAGAGATTGGTATTGCCGTGGATCCTGCGAAAGTGGCTACGGTACAAGATTGGTTTACGCCCAAGAATGCAACGGACATAAGAAGTTTCTTGGGATTAGCTGGATATTATCGTAAGTTTATCCAAGACTTCTCCAAGATAGCAGCACCGTTGACCTAGTTGACCAAGAAAAACCAAGCTTTTGTCTGGGATGAAAGGTGCGTGAATGCATTCAAGAGTCTAAAGGACAAGTTGACGTGTGCACCAGTGTTAGTCATTCCTAAGGGGAATGAAGAGATGACGGTATATACGGATGCCTGTGGTACCGGACTAGGTGCTGTATTGATGCAAGGCGGTAGGGTTGTAGCTTATGCTAGTCGGCAACTAAAGCCACATGAGAAGAAGTATCCTACCCATGATTTGGAATTGGCAGCGATCGTGTTCGCGTTGAAGATGTGGAGACACTTTCTCTTGGGAGAAAGATTCGAGTTGTTTACAGATCATAAGTCGTTGAAGTATCTTTTCTCTCAGAAGGATCTAAATCTCTGACAGCAAAGATGGTTAGAATTCTTAGCTTCCTATGATTTCGACATCACATATACACCAGGAAAGGGCAATGCGGTGGCTGATGCGTTGAGTAGAAGACATGCCAGTTTAGGGGCTATGTTTCTGGAATGGAAGCAACTGGAGTACATCGCTGGGTATGATTTCAGACCAAAGTGCGAATTGGATCCAGAAATGTTAGCAAGTTTGACGATCAGACCCACTTTGATTGAGCGGATTGGTTCCAGTTAAAGGAACGATCCTAACCTATTGGAAATCATCTCAAAGTTAGAGATGGGAATCGACGGAGAGATGAACAAGTATGGGCTTGATCAAGATGGATGGCTTAGAAGGAATGGAAGGCTAGTTGTACCCAATGTCAATGGATTGAGAGATGAAGTACTTAGAGAATGTCATCACTCAAAACTGACTATACACCCCGGTGGTAACAAGATGTACCGAGACATGAAGCAAACCTATTACTGAGAAGGGATGAAAAGAGACATTGGGAAGTTTATATCCAAATGCATGAAATGCCAGCTAGTTAAAGCCGAGCAAAAGAAGCCTAGTGGGTTGTTGCAACCATTAGAAATTCCCGAATGGAAATGGGAGCAAGTCTCGATGGATTTCATCGATGGTTTACCAAGGACTAGATCGGGACATGATAGCATTTGGTTAATTGTGGATCGATTGACTAAGAGTGCAAGATTTATACCAGTCAAATCGACCAGAACGGCAGCTAAGTTAGCAGAATTGTATATGAAGTGGGTAGTGAGATTTCATGGAGTACCTAAAAGCATTGTGAGTGACCGAGACCCGTTGTTCACTAGTGGGTTTTGAAAGAGCTTACAAGAGGCTCTAGGGTCAGAATTACATCTCAGTACCGCATATCATCCTCAGACCGACGGTCAGACGGAGAGGGTGAATCGTATTTTGGAAGATCTCTTGAGAGCATGTATATTGGATTTTGGTGGATCATGGGATGACCATTTGCATCTAGTAGAGTTTGCATATAATAATAGCTATCAATCCAGTATCGGTATGGATCCATATGAAGCTTTGTATGGAAGACCGTGCAACTCGCCGTCATTTTGGGTAGAAACTGGCGAGAGGTTTGTGCTTGGACCCGATGTGATAAGAGAAACTTCAGCTAAGCTTAAGATTATCCAACAGCGAATGAAGGCTGCCCAAGATAGGTAGAAGAGTTATGCTGATAAAAGGAGAAGAGAATTAAAGTTCTCCATTGGCGACTTGGTGTTTGTCAAGATTTCTCCATTGAAGAGCGTGATACGATTTGGCAGGAGAGGCAAGTTAGCACCAAGATTTGTTGGTCCTTTCCGAGTTCTTGAGCAAATTGGGAATTTGGCATATAAAGTTGAATTATCAGAGAAGATGGCAGGAGTTCACAACGTATTTCATGTTTCCCAGTTAAGGAAATTCGTGCACGACCCAGATGTGACTATTTCACTTGATCAGTTGGATGATGTCGAAGTTGAACCCGAGGCGATTGGGAACCGCAAGCCTATGCGTATTGTTGGGAACGATACGAAGCAACTTCGAAGAAAAGCGGTGAATCTAGTCAGTTCAGTGGGGCGAGGATGAGAATGACTGTACTTGGAAGACAGAGGAGAGCATTAGGAAGACGTATCCTGAACTCTTCGCCTGGTAATCATTTATCTTCGATTTAGTCTTTCCGCATGTTAGGATAGGCTTGTTTGCTTGTTTTGCATGTTTGATTGTTGTATGTGGCTGGTAGGCATGCGGGATCCTTTGTATGTTTTGGGTTAAGGAATTTCGGGGACGAAATTTCTTAAGGGGGGGGGGGGAGAGTGTAACGACCTGCATTCTATGCATCATAGGATCGTTGAATATTTATTTCTTTCACATATGAAGTCGTATGGTCATGTAACTTTGGGAGACGACTATTGGGGTCATTTCCCATGTTCATGATTTTTGTCGGTTTTTAAATGACCATTTTACCCCTAATTGGTACTGTTTTGGCCATAACTTTTGACTGGAAAGGAATTTTGACCTGAAACCACTTCTATTGGCTTCAGATGATGGTTTACAATTCCGTAGAGTGGTCAAATTAGCCAAACGGACTCACCGTTTGGGAGATATGTCTGAAACAAGTTTCAGATGGTGAAAAACAACTTAATTGGGCTTAACCGGGTAATTAGCAGCTAGGCCCAAAGGGGATTTCGGGATTGGAGATGTATAGGGGCTAATTAAGGTTAGAAAACATTTCTTTCAGCCGCCACTTTCATTCTTGGAACCCTAGCAATGGCCTCCAACACCCAAATCACCTTCTAATCACTTTCTAATCAAGTTTTGGCCTAATCTACATCAAATCAAAGAAGATCTTCACCAAATCAGCATTAGAGCTGCTGTTAGACATCAGTATTCACCCAAATCAGCGAGGTTTCAGTTCTGAAAATTTTATTTGTGGCCAAGGTGAGTGATTTGCATAGTTTTGCACTAATTACGGTTAATTAAGGGTAATTAGTGAAGATTAGCGAATTTATACACTAATAAATTCTGAAAAAAATATCTATAAATTCGAAAATAATATGTTATGCCTCTGTTAGAAATTTGGTTTGATTTGGTTAAGTTTTGTTAATCCTATGATTAGTTTTGCTTAAACATGCTTAAGGGAAATATGGGATTTTGCGTATGTTCGATCCATTTTACATGCTATAGTTATTGTTTTGATGTTTGTGGTTGATGTTACATGTTGCTATGACTGTATGACATGATTCGTGATTGTCAAGAAGTGTTAGATTGGTCGAAAATGCCGTCGAATGGCGTAAACAGTCGCTGGAATGAGTTGCAGGAATTTGGCCGATCCGGCCCGGATCGGAGGGAGGAGCCCGAACCGAACCGACCAGGAGACCTCCCCACGAACCAATGTTCTGGAGTCATGTAGCCTCACGAGCTGAACGGAAGGAGCATATCCGAACCGAACCGACCTGGTGCTATGGAGCTAGAATTCCGAGCCGACCCGAAGGAGAAGCTTGAGAGACCCGACCCGATCCAATTGCTTGGGAAGAAGGACTGAACCAGAGGAGTTTTCCATGAAGCCAGGAGTTGTGGACTCCGATCCGAACCGCTGGAGGAAGATCACCCCGATTCGACCCGAAGCAGAGAGGAAGGTTGAGCTGGAGATTCTGAACCGATCTGATTGCTTAGGGAGGAGTATTCCGATCCGAACCGAGGAGCTTATGACCACGACCTGAAGTAAAGTAAGGTGAAGAAATGAAGACCGGTCCGGAGAAGAAGGCGATGACCAGAACCTGAGATGCAAAGGAAGTCCAAATGAGGAGCTTTGACTTAGGATCCAGTTGGAAACCAATGAGTGAGCTTCATGATTGGGCTTTGCTGCGGGATGTGTGCAAAGGGGTTGTCGATGTCTGTAGCTTTGAATCACTATGTGTAGGGAGTACGTGAATGGATTCAGGGCCACAGTGGCCTAGGTACGACTAAAGGGGCTATAGACCAATGAAGTGGGGTCATTTGTAAAGATTTGGTCATGACTCCATGTGGTAAGCTTGGTAGTAGCAGTAGTTGTACAAGTCGAACTCCGTCACTACTTCGATGGGTCTAGTGATTGACAGTGGTGGACATCGTATACTTTACGCACTGAGTGAGAGATGTGAGGATGGTTGCTATGGTTGATATGTTTTCCCATCATTGTGACATGCACACCCCCACCCCCGTACTCTTTACACCATCTGTTTAGTGGCACCTTAGAGTATTGTACGGTATGTAGTGCTAACTCTTTGGTTGTAGGTCTAGGTTCAGGTATGGTTTAGTATACTTGTTATTATTCTGTTTAGATGCTTATCGCTCATACCAGACTTTTTGTATGACCCAGAGTTTTATGTCTCTTCTTGTTACTCTGGGTGCTCACACGAGCAGACTAGAGACAGGTTAGCTGGTGATGCGCAAGTAGTTGATTCGGAGGCGAGCAGGAGGCTTCCACGTATGATACATATAGTATTCTCCCTGTGTTGTTGAAGATCACTGCTTGGGCATTAGTAGTGCATCTTCTACTTTAGCTTTCTTTTGTTTTAGAGACAGTAAATTTGGAAAGTTGTAATAAGCTGTATTTGGATTTCCGCTGCTCTGATGTTGATGTTGGTTTTAGTTATCAGCTTATGCACTATCTCACCTGTTTTATGTCAAGTATATTATTATTATATTTTATTCCATGCGCTGTGAGACATTCTACAGGTTCCTCATTAGTTAATCCTCTTCTTTCCTTCCTTTGACGACCGTTCCATGCTAGTCGGGTACGTGTACAACGCATCTACAGAGGAAAGGCAGGCTGGTACGGGGCGGGCCGCCACAGAATAACATGTGTGATCATCTGAAATATTTTATCAAACATTCGTCCATGCGCGTTTGTTCTGGGACTGAACGAATCCGAAGGCACAATTCCCATTATTCCATCTTAGGCTTTCTACCTAGGATTAACAGAAAAATTCCTTGCACTTTACTTCATCTTCAGTTGTTTTCATATAATCTGATTTGCAACATTACTGCCAATACAGAGTGGTTCCTGGATAATAATCCAACCGGTCTCTCAATATTGATAACAATATTGGCCAATACTTTGATAGTCGGTTATTTAACTATCGAAGAAAAAAAAACATCCAAAGCATGATACAATCACTGGACCCCTTAATTAATATTTCATTAACTAAATCACTTCTCTATTTCCTTATCAATATTTGTTAACCTTATATTCCAAAAAGCATCTTGGTCTCTTACACTAATTGGAAAACATATTCATATATCGCCTTCTTTTATTTTCTATACTTAGAACAAAAATTATCTTTATGATTGTAATTCATTTCTAATTACTTCTCCCTTTACGGACCATTCATTTCTATACTTAGGAAATATTTATTATTATATTTTCAAAATTCCACTTACTCGGGTTGAAACAACTGTCACGTAAAACATCGTTACAACAACCCAAAATACCACATTTGACTAAATCTCTTTAAACATTTCTCTTCGAGACTGAATCTTCCTATTTATCGGTTAATAATGATATCAATCAAGTAGGGGCATAACCACCTCTCAAATTAAACCTTGAATGAGTAACATCTTTAACTTCAAAACAGACAAGACCGCTTACCTCGGATAATCAACATCATAAAATCCAATTATTCATTTTTAAAATGTGTATATGTTTCTCTTTCTATTTTTACCAGATCTAATTATAGATTTCCTTTTTATTTATAATATTCTATTTTTAGTTCGTTTCCTTATTGAATTCTATATATATTGATATACTGATTTCTAGTTATCAGTTTTCTTAAAAATATTCTAACTCCTTAAATTTTTGGAAAAAATCACTAGCACCTCCAGTGTATCGGTTAATGGCTCAAACCCCAACTCGCCTCTCTAGGCCCTTTCAATTCAAAAAGAAAATCAAAAAGCCAAGCAGCTTGCCGATTCGGCGCATAAAAACTCATATGGAATTTAAACATGTACATTTTTGTCGGGCACTCGAATCAAAATTTTCATTCTCTTCATTCCATACCTATTCCACATACATTCCCAATTTATTCTAACTCAAATCCAATCATTTTTAACTCAATTCGCTAATTTATTCTTTAATTAGCTCTTTTGCTTAATCTACTTCTTATTTGAACATATACATTCAAATATATTTTAATTTACTTATGAACCAATCAAATTCCATTTTCAAGTCAAGTTTAATATTTGAATTCACAAGTCCAGTTCACTTGTCCAACATCAAATTCGATCCGAATTTCATTAGCTTATTTCTACTAATTAGTTAATTCTATGTAATAATTAAAAATATGATTTTCATTTCAAAAATCATTTCATTTACACAACTTGAGTTCGTATATATTTTACAACTCAAATCGGGACTTTTAAAATAAAAATCCATATTTTTATTAACTTAAAATACTTTGATTTTATTAAATAAACCGTTATGATTTAATAACGGCTATAACACTGTTTTTCTGGAAATTTGATTTTTACATAACTCAAAATCTATAAGACGAAATCCAAAATTTTCTCTTCCATTAGAAAACTAGTTTTAATCGGTCCTCAAGGTTTTGTTTCATAAAATTCTGGCTGAAATTGAGTTCTATATACTCAATTGAAGTTTGAAACGTCAAATTACGAACTACCGCGCTGCGATGAGTTCATTTTAATTATATTTACTATAAACGTTAAACTTTGTTTATAAATAAATTTCAACTCCATTCTTCTATAATTTTAAATATAATTAATCCAGTTTTCAAAATCCTACTTCATATTTTCGATTATTCCTAATCGTCGATTTTTCCATAATTCAGTTCTAATTTATGTGCAACTTAATTTTATATATTAAATTTCAATTCATTTAGAAATAAATTATTTTATGAAATTCGATATAATCTAATTCCAATTTTAACTCACATGGATTTAACTCAATTCAGTTTATATTTCGAATTCCGGAATAAAATCTATCGTTCCCATTTTGGAATGATTTCCAATTCACTTTTATATTCATACTTGAATTTAAACTTCTAAATTATCAAATGATAATTTATTTTACTTAATTTATTAATGTCGTTTATAAAATTCATCTTCCTTGTTTTATATATTATAACAAGTTTCATTTCAAATCTATTTGAAACCCAATTCATATTCTGGAATATTTTATTGATTATAACTTATACATATATATATATATATATATATATATATATATATATATATATGTATATGTATATGTAAAAACAGTGAATCTATTTTCATATTTAAATTTAAACTTCTATTTAAATACAATCTTAATATCTTTTCTGGAAACATTTCATTTAAATAAATTCGATCTAATCGCATTCAAATCAATCCTAAATCCATACGGATTGATTTTAATTCAATTTACATTCTGAACATCAGAATAGATATAATTGTTTCTCTTTGAAACTAATTTCAATTTCCCTTTTTAAATTCACATCTGAATTTACATTCCTAAATTATCTAAATGATAATTTTTCCTATTTCAATTATAAACTCCATTTATAAATTCACTTCAATTCCCCGCATTATCCAATAAAAATTATTCCATTTTATTTATAAACATTGTTTATAAATTCACTTCAATTTCCCGTATTATTTAATTTATGAACATCGTTTATAAATTCGATTCTTGTTTTTATTATTCAAAACAATTTAATATTTCTAGTCCATTCGGAATTCAAATTCTATTTAAAAAATAAAAATAGATTTCTCTTTTAAATCTCAAAATCCCTTTTTATGATATTTTTATCAATCAACATTTAGACCCAGAAATATTTAAACACACAAAACATCAAATTATCAATCATAGGTTTTCTAACACATTATATATGATAATATGTATGTATGTATATATATATATATATATATATATATATATATATGAAATCAAACGAATAATAAATTTTGAGGAATCCAACTGGATCCCTCCAACCTGTTTCCCTGCATCCACAGACGTCAGCCAACATAAATGATACCCATCCTGCTTCAAGGCAGGATATCGCGGTATAGAAGGCCATCCACTATCATATTGTGGGGGCACATAGGGTCATCATCTAATGATACTGCGGGCATTCGCTAATGGTACTGCGGGAAATATCCAATCACCAATATATATATATATATAGCCACAAACACCAAGCCTAAATAACTAATATATATAATCACAATTTATCAATAGATAACAGTGCAATCAGTCAACCAATAAACATTATATAAATATTTATATTAAATAAAAATTCGATTATAATAAATTATAATCGAACCAGAGGGTGAGTTTACACACCGTGATTTTTAATCTGACGGAATAAATCGGAGAAGTTCGATTTTAGAACTAAATTAAACCGAAGTTTAATTTTGGCTACAATCCCAACTAACTCAGAAATTCACCCATCCAAAATGAAGACAATTCCTTCACGAATGCAACACAACTATCCATACTTGATTTCGACCTTATATTAATTAGACACAAGATTCATGAGAAATTTGATTAACTAAATTAGAAACCATAACTAAATTAACTCAATTTAATTAACTTACTAAATTAAAAAATAATAACCTTGGTTTAACTGTCTTAACCCTTGGTTAGCTCTACATTATATGATTAAGTCGTAACCTTCCTGCCTCACATTTCATTCTACTGCTCCTTAATCTTCCTTATGGTTAACTCGTCACTACCACCAGCTCAGCCACCAAACAGTGCTGCAACCATCAGCATAAAGTTTGGCATTTCATCCTCTACCTACCCTGACCCACTGTATAACGAACGATGGCCCCTTCCTCTATCATGACAAATCCCTAGATTCTACTCAATGCCTTGAACAAACTTCCGACCCTGACCCAGTTTCACGCACGCAGTACCGGTGCGCCATTTTCCCCCCAAAAATCCACTGATCTCCTTCCATGATCTCGTCTCCAACCCAACAACCACTCGTCGTCGCTCTCTTCCCTTATCTCCCCCTTGGCATTTCAAACCGCCTGCCTCAACCATCGCGTCTGAGCATCGAACAAGTCTAGTCACTTTCGATTCCAATTTGATTACGCGATAATATTTTAAGTTGGGTTCCTTTTCTTTTTGTATACGAGGAGGCTTTCGATTTTCTGAGGAAATAAAAGGGATATCGCGGTTTTCAATTTGAAGCGAGGAAGGGTCGGCATTTCCAGAAGAGGAAATAAAGGTGATCGACATTTTATTTGAAGCTTGTGGTTTCTTTTTCAATGTTTGAGGAAGATTAGAATGGAACGGGCTTTGGATTTTATTTTACTTTCTTACCGAGGATTGAAATCGCAAGGGGTCTGTAGTGATTTATAGAAGAAATAGGAACGAAGTGTATTTCAGAAGCTAAGCTGGTTATGTATCCAAGAATCTAGGAGATTATATTTTATTAATTTATGTGAAACTTACATAAGAACAAAGTCAAATGATCACAAATGAGCTCCAATCACCGTGAAACTTGACATACTGCTATGGTCTGATGTTTCGGACCTAATTAAATTGATTTTGTCAAAAATCGAGGTTGTTTTAAAATTAATTATTCTTAAGTACCATATTAACTCGATATAATATAATTTAAAATTCAGAAATAATCAATTTCTCGATAATAAATTACTATTATCGATTTTATATTCAAATAGGATTTATACTTATCATCTGAATAATTTCGATCCAGTTTTAGCTTCAAATTAAATTATTCTTGTTTTCAGATAACGATAAAACGATATATTCAAAATTTAATCGTATATTGATTATAAATCGATAAATCAATATAAAAATTGATTTATATTATCTACTCAATATTTAAAACCATATTAAATATTTCAAATAAATTGACTAAAAATTCGGGTCGTTACATTCTCCCCCCCTTAAAGAATTTCGTCCCCGAAATTACTAGGGCAGAAAAAAAATGCTACAAGCCCATTAACTTTTCAAAACTCACTTATGTTTGAAACTCCACTCTTCATATTTCAACAAATTTAATTCCAACCGAACTTTTGGTTTCCAGTTATATTGCACACCATCTATGTTTATATTCATTTAATCTGAATGATTTATCACCAATATATTCACATCCAATTCACATTCCATTCATATCAATTCAAATTGATTCTAAATCAATTTTTCTACTTCAACTCATTTAACTTTCTTAAGTTAAATTCAAATTCCAGAATTCAAATTCCAGAATTCAAATTCCGGGTTTTTTTTTCAAATCCTTTAGAAACCACATAAATATTTACATATATTTATAATCATCTAAAATTCAAAACATATGAATTTTCAAACAAAATTGTTTTCTTCCAAATAAATATTTATACAAAACTTTTCTAAGGTAGCAATCCATCACTTAGTGATCGCTACTTTTCTATGAATTAGAAAAGCGCGAATTTTAAAATAAATTCTGCAAGCGCACAGATCGTGTAATATGCAGGTCGAACACAGGTAAGAATTTTAAAATTTATTATTTATATATTTCTTAGGCGAGTTAGACAAATCCTTCAAGTTGATTTTAAAACAAACAAAATTGAAACTGGAAATAAAACTATTATTGAATTGAATAAGATCTGAATCCAATCAAATATATATTCAATCCAATATGACATAGAAAAGCAGTAAAAAGAACAGTAATTAAAATTGCAGAATTTAAAACAACAAACAGGAAATAAAATTAGGATTACCATTGAATCTAATCAGACGGTCAATCACTAACGAAAATAAGTGCAAAATACAAATAGTGCTCTACCAAATCTAATTGTGTAGACAACACTAATTGCTAAGAAAATAAAAACATGCAGAAAAGAAAAAAAAAGAAAACTTTATTGATTTCCAGATTCCATTTACAATGAGGTTACAAGGGTATTTATAGGATAGACAGCCAGCCCTAACCCTAATCCTAATACAATGACAAATGGGCCTTAGGGAAATCACAAAAGAGTATACAATGAGAATTACAAATGGGCCTTAGTGATATCTAGTAAATTTGGGCCTTTCCTCTTTTCCTATTGCTTCCTTGACAATTCTTCATTGATTTGTGATATGCATAGCCTTTCTACCAATTATTTTCTTGTCCAAAAAGCAATTAGATGTGAGATCTTCATCAGCAAGTCTTCATATTTCAATATACAACAAGTTTATCTTTATTTTTATATTTTCTAACTGCATGTGGCTAAGTCGGCATATTTGTAAAAGTGAAAAAATAATACCCAAGTAATATTTATTTACATACAAAAGATATGATATAAGAGCATAAAATAAACACATTTCTATGCTAATCAAATACTCCTACACTTATCTTTTACTCATCCTCGAGTAAAACAAAAATTAAAAAACTAACTAGATAAGTTACACTTTCGTAGGAAACACCCTTGCATTGAGCGTATGCAATAAGCCATTAAACCTCTAGGTGTCCCTAATAGGACGAGTAGCGTCTCGTGAGGGTTTTCAGCGGATACTACCCACAGAATCCAAATGCAGTGTGTCATGATTCTAATGAAACTACATGAATGCAAAGGACATATGAAAACGAAAATAAAATAAAATGAAATGAAAACACGACTTGTTTTAGGAAAGTGGTACAAATTAAATCAGCAATTTCTGATTAGTTGATTTTATTTTAGATACCTCAACTTGTTACAAACTTTCAACATAATTCAAGTTTTCAATGTTAAACTCTAGTTTGGCCAGTTGGTTCAGTCGACAACATAGTGCAGCCATGAAATAAATTCTTGTCACAGTTTGTAAAGTGGTATTTTCATTTCCTTGTATATGGCTAGTCAAATCAATAAGGTCAAGAGGTGTTTGGGGATCATTGCTTATTTTCAATCTCTATAAAAATGAAGTTTTATAATTAATTACATAAACCTAACTTAAAGACAAAGGTATACCGCTCGTACACTGCCTTGCTTACTGACGGAGAGTTAGGACAGAGCTTGGTGGATTATGCAGACCGACATTGAATTTGTCAACAACATGTTGGTAATCCTTAGGTGTCCAACTAATAAAATGAGACCAAGATATTATGACGTTGACTTTGTCAATAACATGTCAGATAGAGCTTGGCGGGTTTGCACACCAACGCTAGATATACAAGCAATGTTGGATACCCTTGGATTGCTATTACTATTATTGAAAATATAAGAACAAGAGAGATTACGCGAATTCAGATTAACACAACTTAGTTTTAAAGATTCAATAAGCCAATATAAGTATTTTAAGTCCTCCACTCATTAAACAAAGACCGCAATTCAGAATAAACTTCATGGCCATCGCCTAAGTATCTCACTATGTACCGGTTACACTTATATCCCTTAAAATTCAACTTTTCATTATATTTCTTATTCGATCTTAGTTGAGAGAAAAAAATACTGTCAACTGACTAACAATTGTTAATTTATTTTATTATATCAATCTAAAATGAGTCATGTTTAAGAAAAATTATGGTATGTTACTACGATCTAAAATGTATGATGGTCCAATCTAAATGCATGAAAGTGAAAAGGAAAAATTAAAGAAAATAAATAAATAAAAAGGATGTAGTGCAAACAACCCCAAAACAGAACTAAATATGTGTCCACACTGTAGCACGTTTCCTAAATTTGAATGATAAAACCTAAAGGTGAATGAGATGCAACATTATTTATAGAATGAAATGCAGTCTAACTATATGTAAAAATGGATCATATGTACAATGATATATGTGTTTGCGATGCATGCGATGCAAAGGGTGCCACCAACTTTTTCCCCCACACTTGGTTCTAGCCCGATGAATTCTGTTCCCACTATGTCTTGGCATGTTTTCTAATAAGCAAAGGTTTTTGAAAACCATCTCATCTTTATACCTAGATTTATAGTCCAGTAGATAAAAATCCATGGTCATCCAAACATGAAGTTTTTCAATCAAGCTAATATCTCTAGGATGATTCATGTGTTCCACAAATTTATCTGTGTAATTGTCCAAAAATTTGTGATCGTATATAAACTCAGTTGCAATTGTGAAATTTAAATTCTGAGTGTTGTTCAAGACTATGTGATCACATTCCTCAAACTGGACAACATATTTTCGATCCTGACAACTTCAAGTTCGTTGGAAGTTTCCTCGAAGTTAATATTTTCAAACTTGGATTCGTGGCCTGATTCTATTTCATCCTCATTTGGCAACTCATCCTCATACAATCCAAAAAATTCATGTTCATTAAAATCCTACAAATTTGAATCGAAAAATTCAACAATTTTATTCCATTCAATTTCTAGAATTTCAAGTTTTTCGCAGCCTGAAAGAGGAAGATCAAAGTCTAAGCTTAAATCTTATTCCTAAAAAGAATCAAAGTCCAAATCAATTGTTGAATTTTAAACATCTTCATTTAGATCGTTATTCTCAATTTCCAAAATTGTAATCTTAAAATTTTCACTATTAGTAAAGAATGGATTATTTTATGATTCACGCTTGTTTGAATTTGATTTTGTTTCTCTCGTTGATCTTTCAAAGATGTCATTAAACAAAGAAGTTCATCCATCTTTTTATTTAGCCTTTCTTCCCTCTCTTTAAGAATGTTAAGATGATATTCTTCAAAATCGTTAATTTGAGAGATCTCGTTATGGATTCTTTGATTCTCAAAATTATAGTCCACATCAATTTCGCAATCAATATCATTTCCAATGTGGTGGTTGTTTGAATCTTCAAAAAAATGACAAAGATATTGGAAAGCACTTTGATTGTAAAAATTATGTTCGTAACCAAAACCGTTAAAATTCGAGGGAAAATTGCAATTTTGGTTATTTTCAAGATGTTGGTATAGGCTATAATTTTGAAAATTTTGGTTTACAACCCCATATTGATGTTGATCAAAGCTATATTGGGATTCAAAGCTGTTTTGATGTGGATGTGGCCCATCATCGAAATTATTGAAGTTAGAATTGAAATCGTAATTTCGATCATTTCTACGATTTTGAAAATGTTGGTGATTTGGAAAATTTTGAAAATTGTTGGCATTTGGCTCACGAAATTTTGGAAAATTTTGCTTCATAAGTTGTAATTCATACTCATACTCTTCAAGAGGACGTCTACTCCGATTATTAACCCATAATTCTCTCAAGGATTTTTTTTGAACCAGACATTTGAATGAAGTCAAAGCAAGATAGAAATTATTCGTAGTTCAAAATAGTATAAAGAATGAGTTATGCTTTATTAATTAACCGACTCAATTAGAAGGGGAAAGAGGGTCTTATGGTCGTTCATGTATAGTCTGAATACTAAGGGATATGACCAATGTTTTATGGGTAGTATGCAACCTCTTTTGCTAATAGTTCAAAAAATTGAACTATATATCTGCGATCCAATTATATGAGACAATCAACTTCACAAAGAACCACCTTTCAATTATATTATTTTAAAATATCTAGTCAAGTTCAATTGTTGAAAAATGATGATAGTAGTTATGGAAATTTCAATCAATCACAACAATCAAAGAATAATAACTGCAGAAATTAAAAAAATGTACAAGCAAGCCGCTGCCCTGTAGAATTTTTTTACAAGCAATTTATATATTTTTTTCTTTACAACAGAGAACCGGTAGAGTTCAGAAAATATTGCTGTGGAGTATGGCAGTCCATCCAGAAAATTTGAGCAGTGCTCATGCTTCAAACTCCACTGTTTGCAACTTTGTTGACCTTTGAATTTCTCTACTTCGGTTTTTGACTTATTTTTTTCTTTTCTTTCTTTCTTTTTCTTTAATTATTTCCCAGCTACTGCAGTGAGTTCAGTTCTTTATCACTTTCTAAATCCATCTAAAATGATTTTTTATCAAAAATCTTCCAAATCAAAGTTATATTATTTTAATATACTTCGAAAAATATTTTTCCCAATACCCAGGATTTTAAATTCTTAATTCTGATTCTGAATCCAATTTCAGTTCATCACATTTGTATATTTTATTCATATACAAGTTCTATTTGGTTATATATATATATATAACCATTCCAATTTTTATAATCTCATTTGATTATAATAACAACAACCAACAATTCCATATAATATAATAATTTCAAAAAATTATGACTTTTATATCAAAACAGAATTTTAGGCAAAATTATTTCATTTACCCACTTCAAAACAATATTATGTCAAATTCCTCTGTTCAAGTGTTTAGAAATTCCTATCGGCTGATGGCGCCCCACGATTCGACAAAATTCATAAACCACTCGACAAACAAGCCAACACAATATAGAGCAACTTTTACATCAATTAACAAATACGTGCTTTTGAATATATACATTCAACTCATTCTAGGGTATTACTGATCCTATCTCTAATAAGTGAACCCCCACCAAAGCCTAGGTGTTCGCTTAACCTAAGCTCTGATACCACTGTAACTAATCGACATTTTCCAGATCCTGATTATCAATACAAATACCATATCGACTAACCAAACACCAAGAAATTACCAATCCATTAATAGAAAGAAGCAAGAGGGCGAGAAATAGAAAGTAAGAAATATTGGTATAGAAGAAGAACATAAAACAACAACACAGAATCTCATATCGTAGCGGAATAAAATATAATATATAAAATAGCTTTTGAAATACAAAATTGTACTTACATTCAGTATCATAGTACATCACGTTTACAACACATCAGAATAAACTCTATATAACTAACACTGAATCCTCCTCCTCCAAGCTCCTCCAAGGGTATCTATAAATACCTGAACTACTTGACAGCTCGTACAAATTTGGGCACCCAAGAGTTAGGGTAAAACAAAACAAAATAAACTTTGAGTCAGTCATGGGATAGGTTTGAGTAAACTCCAACCATTTGGTTTAACTTTTAAAAATCCTTTTAAAAAAAAGGATAATAGTAAGATCGATCCACACATAAAGACGGATGGTTTTTACCTTATGATAACACAAAACATTCTTTGAAATCAATACTCCTCTGAAATTATAATAGTGTCTAAAACAAGTAAATAGCAATCTAGCAGAACGCTTGCATCTCACGCTATACATATATAGCATACAATCAAAACTGCAGGCTCTTATTGAAGAATGGATTCCAACTGGCAATGTATGGGACCACCTTTCGATAGTGTATCTCTAGAGAGGAATATACCAGGTTCAACAAGAACATCTTGCAACCCAGGCTAAACATGACCGACCCCTCACTTCGCTTGAGAGTACCGAATGTATTGTCACCAACGGTTGGGATCAACAATTGTTTCCTGAAAGGGACAACATCGAAAGATTTAGGAAACAAATGGAATTTCTATAGACTAGGTGACAATACACCCTACTTGGGTGCGACCCACTTAGCCATTCGACCTACACGATTTTATACCATTTCCCAGTTGCGAGGCTTGAGGTTACGATTACTTACATTTCATCGATAGCATAATCACTTTGAATGCCACATTGTCAGATCCGTTAATCACTAACTGATTTGCACAAAGATATTCTGGATATGATGCTAAGAGAATAAATTCTCAACCAACGTGAAGAAACCAAACTCGTCATTACGGGAAAGCCCGGATTGAGTTGAGTCAGAACACAAACCGAAGAACATTTCATTGCTTATTACAACAATTTACATCAGAGTACAAGAATAGAACAGAGTATGAATAAATAATATACATTTGATAAATATAAGAGATTTAATTTACTTTTAAATACATAACAGCGGAAAAATAATATAAAACACAACTGAAAGAAATATACGGATACATAGCTTTCCGAGTATCGCTTCAGCAGTAAACCAGGATCCTGTGAATATAATATCTGCAAAACCAAAACTAGTAGCTACCCGTGTGGAAAATTGGGGCACCCAGAGTTTAGGCTAAAGCAATAAACTCCAGTTCAGTCATGTGACTGGTGTGAGAACTAAAAACAGTTATTAACTTGATTTTAAAGTAAGGTAAATCAAGGGACCACGCTGTATAACACGGAACGTGTTTTAACCCCAAGAATACTAGTGCATAAACAAACAGCGCAATGCTAAAGAAGAAAAATGAAGCTATTATAAGACTCAGGTCCCATCACACAATGCAACGCACGTCGGAGGATAGAGTTTTACCTTATTATAGCCAAACATGCTTGGTATGTTTAAAAAAAATCATTTTGATACTATTGTAAGTGTATAGTGTATAAAACAGTTTCAAATATAAATATATCAATCATAGACGACATAGTATCCTATGCTACTATGTCGCCATACTAGTTCTGCAATTAAAACCGAAATGTCATGTATTGGAAATTGGATTCCATCTATGAACCAAGGCAAGGGATCGTCCTTATCGATTTCGAGACTATCTAGCCCGAGCCTCAGGATCAGCCGCAACTACACCTTGGATCTTCAGGGCCGGTCCTCTCTTATGTTTAAGGATTGGTAATTCCTGAACAATACGTTTCACCGCCCTATGTGGCGTAAATCTGGTCAATTTGTCGACCATATCATCCATCAGCTGCCGTAGTGACCGATTTATCCGAGGTACCTCGCTTTCCATCATGCACATAAGTAAAAATGTCTGGGCTCCATACCATGAAACCACTCCTAGCTAGAAAGAAACACATGTTCTCCCTGCAGTACTCTCCCGTTTCTGGTTCATACCGCGGTGTGAGGCTCGCGAATTAACGTTACACACAAAGCTATGACCTTTAAGGCCATGCTTTGATCATTAACCACAAGACTTTGCTTTTCAACAGAAGTCTTGATCGGTGCATCTCTATATGCCACACTGACAATTCACGCCATGCAACTGATGTCTATCGATATATAACCTCTGAGCTCGTACTCCAAGAGAAGGGTGTTAAGCAAGAGAATAAATTTTCCGCCACCAAATAGATATATATTTAATAGAGATCAATCAACCCAGAATAAAATCCAATGTCAGACACACATCCATTTAATAGTTCGTTCTAGGTCTGAATGAAACCGAAGGCACCTTATTCCTGGTCCCATGTTTCCAATACAGGAGTGAGGTCCTCGCATATCCGGTCAATCTTCAAGTATGTCTGGACGATCACCACTTATTACATTGTCTTGGGTGTACCGTCCAATCAAGACATCAGTAATCATCCAAACGATGTGAAGACCTCCAGTCTTCAACCACCATCTTCATCGTCGACTTATCGTGGAATCAATTATTCAGAATGGGTATATACCCGGCCTTTCCGAATAATTCACATATTTTATAATCAAGTGCTATAAAACACAACATACACCTCATTCCAATTTTGAATATTCTTTTATTTAAATATTCATATCCTTTGGGAAAGGTTTCCATTAATTTTATCAAAGATAAATTCTTTATACTTATTTTTTAATCTTCCTTTGGATATCAATTCAAACTAAATTAAGGTTTATCCAAACTAGTCGGGATTATCAAACCATATCGAAGTAATCATTTCTTTTATTATCCCAATCTCTCCTATTCATCCCATGAAGCAAAACTAGCAATACTCCATATCTAACATCCCGGTGTTATTGGTAAAATTAATTATCATTTCACGTTCAAATCTATTTAAAGATTTAACATCGCTTGGAGTAAAACTGGTGGTACTCCATTCTCCGTCATTTCCCGAATTTGATAATTTAAATTATCACATTCTCATTTCAATCAAATTAAAAATTCATTAAAACCCCTATTAGCTTTAATCTTCCCAAAAATCAATATTAATGATTATTTAAGTTTGGGTAACCAAACATGTTGCATCGACAATCAACACCATACAATTGATTTCTGCCGATATATAGCCTCTAAGCTCGATGTCTTAGAGAAGGGTGTTAAGAAAGAGAATAAATTCTCCGCCACCAAACAGATGTATATTTAGCAAAGTTAAACAATACAGTTTTGAAATTCAACATGTAATCCTGTCTTTAACTGGGTTAAAGAACTTATGTCATTTAAAACACAGTTCATGATAAACCCAAAATCACATTCCATTAATTATGGAATCTTCACGGAAAACATATCAATATATATAATCGATATAAATTTCTGTATCCGACTAATAATATAAATGGAATAACGACTAAGCCTTTTGAATTCCATATATATAAACAGTCTTTCTCCACAGAAGTTCTCTTCGATTATTACCAAATCGAATTCCACTCAATTCCAATCTAATATATTAAATTGGAAAACTTTTCTTTGGAAAATTTCCTTTAAACCTTAATAAAAAGATTTGTAAATTTCAAATCTCATTTCACTGTAAATTGGGTTAAAGAACGAATGTCGTTAAAAACACAGTTCACACTAAACCAAATTCACATTCCATTTTATTCCAATTATAAAATATAATTGGAAACTCTAATAACCTTAATTAAAAGATTTATTCTTTTCACATGGGGTTCAAGAACAGTGTTATTGAAAACACCATTCACGACAAACCCAAAATCCAATTCTTTTATTCAATTCCAATTAAATATTATTAATTGGAAAACTGCACTAAATCCTAATTAAAAGATTTCTCTTTTCTCAACTGGGTTTAAGAACAGTGGTAGTAAAGACACCGTTCATGACAAACCCAAAATCCCATTTGATATTAAATACGAGGCTTTGAATAGAAATTATATCGGCTTATATTCAATATCAAATTCTGAAACCAACAAATATCGTATTGGAAATAACGATATATATATATATACACACACTTCCAAATTTCCATAATGATATCCGTATTATCATAGAATCCAATATCGAAATTTTTCGAAGATTATTTCCATTCAAAATCCATTCCAGTTCATTCGTTGGAAATTTCTGGTTATATAAAAATCATTCACAATTCTAATTTATTTTAATTAAAAATTATTGTATTTCAAATCTATTTAATAACAAGTTCATTTTGATAAAAATATATTTTTATCTTTATAAATGTGGAATTTTTCATCCTAATTCTTTCCAAATCATTTATTATGATTTTACACAAATTATTAATATTTTTAATAATTTTATCAAGGCCCGTTCAGTCAATTTCCGTAAACGGTTATCGAACTGCACTTACAACGATCTTTTCCAAATATGATTTGGACATAATTACAAATCCAACTGTTAGATTTCAAATCTCTTATATTCGTTGGAAAGCTCTTCTCGATGTGAACCCAACGATTCCGGTTTTAGGAGAATCCGACGGTCGGACCTCCCGTAATATCAATTCGAAGTTAATGGTCGAAATTCGCAAATGGTCGCGGCGCGTTCTATTCAGGCAATTAAAATATATAATATATAAATATTATATATTTTGTCGATTTCCATTTAAAACGTATAAATTTGTTTTAAAAACGATTTCAACTTCATTTTCAATTTTAAGTTAAAATTGAAAACTCCTTATCATTATAATATATAAATGACAATATTTTCAAAATATCCGATTTTGAAATATTTTCCTTTTCGATATTCATTATAAAAATGAATAAAATCTATATAAATATCATTCACTTCAAAATGACGCATCTCTTATCAACATGGCTTCATATATTTCAATATTCTCGTGTCTATCCAAAATCAGACATCAAAATCATATTTTAATCCATTACTGAATATTATTTTAAAACATTAGTTATTTTAAAATATTCATTATTCATTATTTTAAAATATTCGTTAATTTAAAATATTCGTTCTTTTCGAAGTGGGATCAGACACAGTCAATTCCTATATAATGTTATTTATATGGATTTCATACACACATGTACACAACGATAATCAGACACAGTCAACCATCATCCAGATTGTATAACACATCTACATAAGCGTTAAATATAAATAATTAACGCTTACAACTGTTTGTCAACCCATCGATTGACATACAAATAAACAATTGGGATTAGTGTATGTCAAATATCATCCCCATACCCATGTGGGGTTTCAATCAACAAACATTGAATATTATTTGTGCAATTGGGCGATGTGAAAAATTATCGTCCCAATCAATATCAGTTAAATAGGTGTACATAAAAATATCATCTGATTTGTAAATGAATATTTATTTTATTCATATTCACGTTTAAAATTATATTTTTAACAACGAAATATTTTATTCAACGCATGAATATTTTAAACGGTTCATTTATACAATAAAAATGATATTTTTATCGTTCTAACATATTTTATAAAATTTTGGCAGCATAACGGCGTGATACTAGATCCAGAATAAGGTCTAGCCTTATCCCTTGCCTAATACTGGCTCGCGCCATATTATACAATTCCAATCAATTCATTTTACTTTCCAAACCAAATTCAAACAAATAAACCAATCAAATAAACAACCAAACATTCATGGTTTCAATCAAAGGTGTCGGGTGTTACTAAGCAGTGGCGGCCCAGTGGGCAGCCCAGTAAGCCCATAGGCTGGGGCAGCCCACTGGGCAAGGGCGACCAAAAAACATAAAAAAATTAGAAGGCTTGGAAGGCTTGCAGCCCACACAGCAGAAGACGAAGGAGGTAGCACAGCAGGTCCACACCGCACTGGAGAAAAAGGAACCAAAAAACTTAAACAGCGTATCTCAAATCTTGGTTAACCAATGAATTAGGTTTTCTCAATCTCCCAGATTATGATACTTCAATCTCTCCACATCGGCTTACTCTGAAGTCTAAATATTTGATCTACACCGCCAGCATCGATCAAGCCGCTCCACGTCTCTATTTGCAAATTCGAAATTCTAGGTAATTTTTGGTTTTTTTATAAACTACAATACTGCTGCGCTGCGCTGAAAGCCTGAAATTGGTTAGGATTTTTTAAGTACAATACTGTTGTCTACTGCGCTTAAATTAGTTAGGCACATCATTTTTTTTTGCTGATATATTGGAATTGTTAAATTGGATTTTTCATGTTGTTGAAATTTGTTTTTTTTTTAAACTACAATACTGCTGCGCTGAAAGACTGAAATTGGTTAGGCTTTTTTTTATGTACAATACTGCTGTCTACTGCCTACATTTGTATATGACATTTGCTAGAATTTTAATTAAGATATGATATTGATTTTGATTCATGTCCATTTTGTATTCTTGTTTGGCTAAGACCCGAAATTGATTTTTAATTCACTAAATATCAACACCATGCTAGAAAAGGAACGAGTGAGGTTCAGAATACAAAACTTTGGAGATCATAATAGAAAAGTGAAACAATGCCAAGATGCAATGTCTGCATTGTTAGTGGGTTCAATTTCTAAATTATTCAATGCGAGAGCACAACAATCACTTGATTCAAGTCAAGCTGGAAAATTCATTGAAGCAACTAACGAAAACATTGATAATTCCATTGAAGAGCATACGAATGATAACACTAATATAGGCGAGGAAAATGAAGTAGGTGTCAATGAAGAAGTTGATAATGATGTAAATGTCATTGAAGAAATTGACATTGTAGAAAAATGAAGAGTTTGTGAATGAAGAGGTAAATGATAGTGAACTTGATTTTAATAAAAATGTAGATGTGAATTATGATCCGGGATTATGGGGAACTATGAATGATACTAAAGTAATAATTTTAGTTCAAAATGGTCCTATCAAAATCACAAAAAAAGACGATAAATTTTCAAATATCATGAAATGTGGAAAAAATAGAAGTTTTTTGTCTGAACATTACATTCGTCATTTTTAAAATGGAGAAGAACATGAAAGGAAGTGGCTTGTATATTCAAATGCATTCAATAAAGTGTTTTTTTTGTTACAAATTATTCAAAGAATGATGTCAAGTAAGTTATCTAATGATGGAATTGATGATTGGCAAACCTTCCTCAAAAACTTAGATAGCATGAAACTAATCCGAAACATTGTGGAAATGTCATGAAGTGGGTTGAATTGCAAAAGAGGTTACAACTAAAAGCAGTGGTTGACAAACAAATGGAAGTTCAAATTGATAGAGAAAAGGCACGTTGGAAGATGATTTTAATCCGAATAATTGGGGTTGTGAAAACGCTTGCTCAAAATGGCTTGGCTTTTCGTGGAAAGAATGAGAAGATTTATGAAAAGAATAATGGACTTTTTTGTCAACTTATTGAGTTTCTGGGAGTTTGATCCAATTATGCAAGACCATCTTCGACGGGTAGTAAACGAAGAAATTCAGCATCATTATCTTAGTCATAAGATCCAAAATTAGATAATAACTTTATTATCGAATGAGATCAAAGGGATGATAATAAAAAAGATCGTGAAAGAAAAATATTTTTCCGTCATGCTTGATTGTACACCGAATTCAAGTCATGAAGAGAAAATGTCTATAATCATAAGATGTGTGGATATTGAAGATGTTAATGAAGTCAAGGTTGAAGAGTTTTTTCTCGGATTTATAATGGTTGATGATACGTCAGGACTTGGGCTATTTAAACAACTTGAAAATGTTTTAAATGAACTCAAACTTAACATTGATGATATAAGGGGACAAGGTTATGACAATGGATCTAATATGAAAGGTAACCATCAAGGCGTGCAAAAAAGGCTTCTTGACATAAATCCACGAGCATTTTATGTACCATGTGGATGTCATAGTTTGAATCTCGCATTATGTCATATGGCTAAATCTTGTGTTAAGGCAAAAGTTTTTTTACATCTGTGCAAAAAATTTATACATTATTTTGGGGATCTACTCATCGGTGGGATGTTCTAAAAAGATATGTAAAAGTTTTGACACCAAAATCATTATCGGCTACTCGATGGGAAAGTCATGTTGAAAGTGTGAGAGCTATTCGATTTCAAGCGCCAATGTTAAGAGATGCTTTGATTGAAATTGCAAATAGCTTTAAAGAGGATATGTAATGGCGGAAGCTAAAGGCTTATGTGTGAATGTTCTAGAGAATTTTGAGTTCTTGATTAGTCTATGCATTTGGTACAAATTATTAAACAACGTAAATCAAGTGAGCAAAACACTTCAAAATCAGGATATGAATTTAGAGGATGCTATTACAAAATTAAAAGAACTCATTGTATATTTTTTTTTTTTTATAGATGATGGTTTTGAAGAGATGATTAAAGAAGCAAGTGAACTTGCTATAGAAGTTGGTATCGAACCAATATTCGAGAAGAAAAGAATTGTTCGTACGAAGAAATTTTTTGATGAAGAGGTCGAAGCCAATGTTGGGGGAAGTCAATCATCGGAGAAAAAATTTAGGGTCACATACTTCACTCACATCATAGGTCAAGCTCTTATGACATTTAAAGACCGATTTGAACAATTTCAAGTGTATGATACTATTTTTGGATTTTTGTAGAATGCAAAGTTCATGGAAATTGATAAGGAGGAGTTGATGGAACGGTGTATTTATTTAGAAAATTATCTAAAATACAACCAACAATGTGATCTACATGGACAAGATCTATTACAAGATTTAAAAGCTTTGGAAACCATGTTACCTAAAAATGTTACCAAATCGGTTGACATTCTTGACTTCATACGATCCTATGTGAATGATGGAGGTTTTCAATGTGCATGGGTTACATATCGAATTTTGCTAACTATACAGGTCACCGTTGCTTCCGTAGAGAGAAGTTTTTCTAAATTGAAGTTAATTAAAAGCTATCTTCGAACAACCATGTCACAAGAGAGATTGAATGGATTGGCAATGATCTCAATTGGAAATTCATTTTTAGATAAACTTGATTATGACACTTTAATTGAAGACTTTGCTACAAAAAAATGCGAGGAGAAGCATCTTTCTTTGAACATTTTGAAAAGATGTAGTATTTTGTATGAAAAATTGGTATTTGACGTTATTTTGGACAAAATTTTGTCATTCAATTGATGTTAGGCGTGATAGTTTTTGTTTTGTTTAATATTGTATCAGCTTATGTTATTATACCAATCTATAATATTATATAGCAAATGTTTTGTTCATAGTTGCTTCTTATTTAATCAAACAAATATCAGGTTGCTCAACTGATGTTTTGAGGACAAAGAAGGATGTCATATTTGTTGTATGTCCTTATACGCAGTACAAGAAAGGTATGTTTGTATATATGTAACTATATTATGATAATATACATGAAACAAATATACAGGTTAGTTGGCATTTTACATTTTTACTATATATGCAGGTTAGCTTGAGATATTCAGGTTACTTGCTAACAAGTGAATCATTTATAAAGTGCCAATCACACACAATATGCAGGTTAGCTTGATTTTTTTTTCTTTGCAATGGTGGGCAACCAAAATAAGTTGTGGCTTGGGCAATCGATTGGTTGGGCCGCCACTGCTACTAAGCGTTGTCAGCATCCTAGTATATATTTAACTGTAAACAAAATTAGAGTGAGAAGTTTTAACCTTTGGGATCCACTCCGCCAGTTTTATTTTAGAAATTCTGATAGTTTGGATCTACCCGAAATTCCAACGCAATCTTTTTCACCCTGTTCATAGTAAAAATCACATTTTTAATATGATGTTTATATATTTAAAAATCGCATTTTTGTACCGCTACAATATATATAAAAAACAAATTTTTATACAGCAATAATATATATAAAAATCGAATTTTTATACAGCTACAATATATATAAAAAAATCAAATTTTTATACTGCTACAATATATATAAAAATCAAATTTTTATACCGCTATAATATATATAAAAATCGAATTTTTATACCGCTATAATATATATAAAAGTCGAATTTTTATACCACTATAATAAATATAAAAATCAAATTTTTATACCGCAATAATATAAAATCAAAATTTTATTCTAAAATCATATTTTTAGCTTTCTAAAAATCATTCTTTTGCATACATAAAAATCATATTTTTCATATATAGAAAAATCATATCTTTTCATATAGAAAAATCGTATCTTTTCATATAGAAAAATCATATCTTTATATTATTAAAAACCGTATTTTTATACTATTAAAAATCATACCTTTATATTTTTAAAAATCATATCTTTATATTTGTTAAACAATGTATATTCATATTCATAAGAACCCAATTTTTAAATTAAGTAAACTAAACAAAATAAATTAAAAACTCACTGTTTTCAATTTCTTCAGCGGAGGGGGGTCGGAGGTGGGCGGCTACGGTCTGGAGGTGGCGACCGTTCATCTAGGTGGCGGCGGAGCTTGGTGGTGGTGGCTCGCGATGGGGGGCTGCGCGTTGGTGACTGGAGAAAGGGGAAAGGGGTGTGCAGTTCGATTTGGTCGTAGAGAGGATAGAGGAGAGAGGAGAGGGAGGAGCGGAGGATCATCGGAAGGGGAGGGGGGATCGCCTGAGCAGCGGATGGACGAAGGGGGAGGATCGACGATGGCAGAGGGTGAAGGAGAGCGGCGGCTGGCGAGGTCTGAAGGGAGAAGTTGTGGGTAGTGGGTTTTAATTTGGGGGTGGGGAGGTTTTTCCTCAGTTGACCGCGGTTTGTATTGTAACAACCCGGAAAATTGGAACCAATTTA